>CM057337.1:184696457-190436099 GCA_030015575.1 Agapanthus africanus
GAATACAGTGCTCACGTGCGTTTCATGTGGGCACTGGATTAGTGTTAAACACTAGAGTTTTATGGTGCTCACGTGACATATGTGAGGCACCACAAATATGGGCACTGCCCTTTTGGGTTTATTTCCTTCCTATTTTTACAGAAGTGCTAAGCACTTGATTAGGGCTCTCGTGTAAAACACGTGACTGCTTTATGGAGTGCCTTTGTTCTCTCTCCTTTCTGTTTTTTTTTTCCTCTTTAGCACTCGCGTGGGAAACACATGAGATAGTCCGGTTATTCTTTTTGTTCATTAGAAACACTCACATGGAAAACACGTGAGGCCTCATGATAGTGTTAAACACTAACGAGTCACCTATGCTGTTCTTATGTTTTCTTCGAGATTTTGATCTCTTATCAATGACATTTCTAGTCATTAGTATTTGGATTTGGAAGATTTTAGATTATCATTATCATCTGGACTGAGGAACCAAGTTCTTCTTCTTTTTCTGTAAGAATCAAATTCTTTTTATAGGGTTAAACTTAGTTTTTGAGGAATTAAATTCCCATATGTTCATGTTATTCCTTTTTCGTTTAAACTCAGTTCTTTCCCTTAGGTCTTGAATCTGCAGGACAGAATCTTCCTGATGAGAATTAATTCTCAACTTGTGGAGAGATCTGCTTCTGCAGATCTCAACCAGAGGAAGAAATGAGTTCTTATGTGAAGGGTTAAACCCTTAAAAAAACCAAGGATAAGTGTTTTCTTTTTACCTAGTATTTCAAGGAAGCAAGTCTTTTCTTTGAGAATTAAAATCTCCTTTTCCTCAAAAACTCACTGTATATTCTTTTTTTAAGCCTCTAGGGAGTTCTCTCTCTCTGCGGGTGTCTCTGAGACTTGAAGTCTCGGGTTCTTTATATAGTGGAGAGAAGTTTGTTTAATTCTAAGGAAATCTTTTATTAAGAGATCCCAATTGATTTAATTGGTCTCAGAATTGATTTAGGAAATCTTACCCACCGTTGGATCTTTGATCCAGGGACTTCTGTTTTTACAGAAGATATTGTTCTTGTTTTTAACAAGATTGGGGATATTTTTTCATATATAAAATAAAATTCTATCGAGCGGTAACATTTTAATCACCATTGGATTTTTAATCCAAGGATGCTTAGTTTAACAGAGTATAATCTTTCTCTGTTCAGAAAGATATAGAAAATATTTTGGATCTTTCATCCACTAACTCTCTGTTTAACAGAAAATATTTTCCCCAATAAAATTTAATTCTATATTTAATCACCATTGGATCCTTGATCCAACGGTTTATTACGTAGAATTTAATTATTCTACACAAGGAGGTGTCCTCACGTGTTACCATGTGAGACTTGTTTAGCCTAGTTGCGGTTTAATTGCAGCGCCTATATGCTTTGCATATAGGCGCTCACGTGTTGGCACGTGAGGCTCGAATAGTAGAGAGTTTTCCCCCTTTTTACTCTTCCTTTTTTTTATGAGGGAACAAATGCCCCCAGCGTTGTGCTCACATAGGTCGCACATGAGTGCAGCGGTGGTATCTTTTCCACCGTTCGATCTTCTTGCTCTGATTCCAATAAGTCAACTTTTCCATTTCCCATGACCCTTTCTTCCAGGCCTTGAAAATAGTTCCATCATGCATATAATTTTCTGTGCCTAGACTTGAATTCTTCTCTTTATAACCGACGTTGTGCCTTCCTCCTTCTTCATAGAGAGAGAACTATTCAGACTTTATGGTGACCATTTTTTATAGAGACAATCCAAGAGTTATGGCTTGCAATCGTCCTCATGCTCGTCGGCAACTATGGGAGGTGCCTATCGAGGAGATTATTCCTCATTTTGCTGCGCAATTAGAGGATCCCCTTCTCACCGCTGACCAATATGATATGATAATATACGAGCTCTTGGCTCATAGGGGCTCCCCTCTTCCTATGGCCTCCATTTGGCTCCGGATGATCTTCATGTCCGTGCTTGCTGACATCCCTCCTCATCCAACGGAGATGACTCCAGCGATACTTGATGTGGCGGAAAATAAGATTGAGTGCTTTCATGAGGCACGTTTGATTACCCAGCTTTTGAGGGATTGTTCGGTTCATTCGCTAAGCCAGATTCGGGCTCAGCGGGTCATCATGTCTGCCTTTGCTGATGAGAATGGCACTAACCGATGGGGAGCGACTCCTCGCGAAGATCACCGCTTTGATATAGTGTACAAGGAAGACAGAGTTGGAGAATTTTGTTTATAGTTTTGTTAACCGCTGTATCTCTGGTCCATATTTAGTGATCTCTTTCCTGTAGAGTAAGATGCTTATTTAAATGTATCTCTTTATCGTTGAATGTTGCATGTTTCAACTTCATCACATATTCATATGTGCATCTTGCATCTGCGCATGTGCTTTATACTTTACCCTTAGGAATTTTTGCTAAGTGTAAAATGCCACTGTTGTGCTCGTGTCATCACTGATCCTTCTCACGCATGTAAAAATCGGGACACTTTGAACGCTATTTCTATTCAAGTACGTATGTAGTTGTAAATGAGCGCTTAAACGGGTGTGAATCAAATGCTCTCCCTGCTGCTCTACATAGCTTATGGTCAGTTTCATGGTGGCGTAGTTTTTTCTTTATATAATTTTTTTAGAACTTCAATCTGAGAAGATAGCGAGCGGACACAAGCGTCGTCATCTATCGTTAACTCAGATCTCAATTCTGAAGCCCTCGGGTTGCAAAGTTTCTGTTTCTTGATGTCTTGACTCAGCGTAAGGTAGTTTACATACTCATTTCGGAGTTTGTAGTTTATTCACTCATCTTGGAGTCTTTAGTTTATGCACTCATTTTGGAGCTTGTAGTTTATTCACTCATTTCGGATCCTCTAGTTTATGAACTCATTTCGGAGTTTGTAGTTTATTAACTCGTTACAGAATTTCTAGTTTATGGACTTATTTCGGAGTTTATTTAGTTTGCCTCCCTTAGATTTACAGGAAAACTTATCCTAACGTTATATATAGATAACCCCTGCTCTTTGCGACAAAGGTCCGTTAGGTTTTGTGGTACTAGGGCTTTGGTCCATGGTACCGTCGTGTGTAAGTCCACGTTGCTCACCTCGGTTCTTACGGGGAGGCGGAAACGGCGAAAAACAATAATTTTGGCGCAAGGCAACATTGACTAAAAGTCGGATCTTTGCTAAACGAGAAACTAGTAAACAACAAGAGGCTACAACTACTATGCCGTAGAAAGTATACCTCACGATACCGGTCCTTCGGGTCTTCATTCCGCTGTCCCGCTCGTCCATCCAAGCTCCAAGTGTCGATCCGGACCTTGGGCATCTTCGCGGCCTTCTTGAGTCGAAGACGATCCACCCGAGAGATGTACACTAAGCTCCGCCTCAAGCCGAGGCAACTAGGGCAAAGTGATTGCTAGTCAAGAAGCCCTAGAATGTATAGAGGAGATGTATGGATGTATTTGTCTTTGTGGGATCTTTTTCTCTCAACACATGAGATCAAAAGATGAGATCAAGAAGAGGAAGAAGAATGAGAAAGGTTAGCAACCATGGAGCTTCTCATTTCAAGAGAGAGAATGAGAATGAACAAATGAAAAGCTTAACCAAGAGAAAAACCAACCATGGTTGCAATAATCCCCATTTTCATCATTACTAATCCTATCATGAAAAAGTTGATGGCAACAAACGACATGACCATTATCATAACAAAAAGAAAAAGAAAACCAAAGAATACTTTAGATCTTTCAAGAAGATCTTAGTCAACTTTAGTCAAACGGTCAACAAAGTCAAGATAGTCAAATGGTCAATGCAATTAGCCACAACATAATTATCACTAATAGGATTAGTAAACAATGCCCCCGGCTCATAATGGTTTTGACCGAACCAACTGTCAAAACCCTAATGGGGTACCTCCTTCTTCTCCACTCCGCAAAACTGTGCATACACACCCGCATCCACATTCCGTAGAATACGAATGCACAGAAGACAAAACAAATCCATCTGTGTAATACTAGGATCTGGCTTAAACCAAAGCCCACTAGTATTGCCTGCCCGAACAGCATACGCATACAAGTGTACGCAAGTGATCGCAGCCCTGCCGTAAAACCATACGGCCTCTACACGTTTCACTCAGTGCAGGGAAACTCTCTGTGTGGGACTCTAAAGACTCGACATTACGCTGGCAGTGGGTTTAACCACAGACTGCAAGCGGCACTAGCTGTGCGTAACGGTCCCAGGTAGATGTCGACGAGAAGGCCGATGAGATAAACCCATCCGAACTTCTACTGAGCCTGTATGTGACAATCTCCGTACAGTCTGGTATGTTCGTCTGATACATCGCATAGAGGGCCTAGGGGGCGGTAAACGTCAGTCCCCTAATAGAGGTACAAGTCGTGTCGGAGTGTAGCCCAGAACACCCTGAGATAACACTGGAAACCTACCAGTATATCTCGCTTGCCCTGGCCAGGGACTACTTGTGTAATGGCTCTCCTAGACACAGCGCGATGTAAACCCCCAATACCGGGAGAGACGAATGCTGTCTAACCGTTACTGCCTCCAAGTGCTTCGGGACTGCACCCAACTACTACCTGTTTGCACGACTCCTTTGAGACATGGTAGGGTAGTAATCTAAGTACAGCGGGAACACACTCGAGGCGAAGTGACAGTGTCAAGTCGGCGGACTAAGCTGTACTCATGTCACCTGGGAACTGATAACTGACGATAGGTATAATACCAACCAACAGTTCCCGACGAGTCCTGTCCAGTGTACTCGTAACCTAACGAGCACCCGCATACTATCTCAAGCACGACGTACTGACGGCTATGGGACAGACTGTCTCCCCCGCTGGGATGAGAAGCGCATACGCTAGTCTACTCCGGAGTATTGATGCCCTGTCTTGATAGTCCAACGACTAGGGACCTGTATAAGGATGTGCTTATGGATTACCCAGCCCCCACGAGTGTGAGCGCCATCACAACGCTGGTAATCAAGCAAAGATCCTAAGGGCTCCACTAATATGTATATATAAGCGATATGCTAAAAGAAACACATGCACATATTGAAGTAGAGACAAACCAAGTAGCATACTACCATTTTGAGCAAGATTGTCTGCACAACTATGAATATCCCAAGCTTCCATCAAGTAATATACAAGCTAGTATGATACAGTAATGGCCTCTAGGGCATATACACTAACAATCTCCCACTTGCACTAAGGCCATGTACTGGCGTATCGAAGACCTATCATCTCGATCAGCTGCTCGAACTGAGTTTGGGGTAGGGCCTTTGTGAGTGGATTTGCAGTGTTGTTCTCCATATTTACTCTCTTTACCTTGATCTCCCGGCGATCTACGATCTCCCTGATCAGGTGGTACCGCCTCAAAATGTGACTGGACTTCTGATGGGACTTGGGTTCCTTCGCTAAAGCTATAGCTCCGTTGTTGTCGCAATACAGCGGTATTGGATCAACAACGGTAGGAACCACCTGAAGCTCCGTGAGGAACTTCTTCATCCAGACAGCTTCCTTTGCGGCATCGCAAGAAGCTATGTACTCCGCTTCCATAATTGAGTCTGCAACGGTCTTCTTCTTGGAACTCTTCCAGCAAATCGCCCCTCCATTGAGGGTAAAGACATAACCTGACATGGACTTGGAGTCATCCTTGTCACTCGGGAAGCTGGAGTCAGCAAAGGCCTCGAGCTGGAGGTCTTTTCTGCCATACACCAAGAACATCTCCTTAGTCCTTCTCAGGTACTTGAGAATGTTCTTTACCGCTATCCAGTGTTTCTCTCCTGGGTTTGACTGATACCGGCTTACAACGCTCAATGCGTATGCTACATCTGGTCTGGTACATAACATCGCATACATTATAGAGCCCACCGCAGAAGCGTAAGGTATAATAGACATGCGATCCCTTTCCAAATCAGTCTTGGGAAACATCTCTTTGGAGAGGGTGATCCCGTGACAGGCCGGTAAATTACCGCGCTTGGAATCTTCCATACTGAACCTTTTCAGTATGGTGTCGATGTACCTTGACTCTGAAAGTCCCAACATCCTCTTAGATCTATCACGATAGATCTGGATCCCCAGAATGTAGTTGGCATCGCCCAGGTCCTTCATGGAGAACCTCTGCGACAAGAATCCTTTGACTGACTGTAGCATAGGAATATCATTTCCTATTAGGAGAATGTCATCCATGTACAAGACGAGGAATACCATAGTTCTCCCTACAATCTTACTGTAAATGCATGGTTCATCTGGGTTTTTGATATAGTCGAATTCTTTGACAGTATCATCAAAGCAGATGTTCCAACTCCGCGATGCCTGCTTAAGTCCATAAATGGACTTGAGCAACTTGCACACTCTACCGCTGCTCCCACTCTGAATGAATTCCTCCGGCTGATCCATATAGACGCACTCTATCAAATTTCCATTTAGGAAAGCCGTCTTTACGTCCATCTGCCAGATTTCATAATCGTGGAAGGCAGCAATGGCAATAAGGATCCGAATGGATTTCAGCATAGCCACCGGAGAAAAGGTCTCGTCATAGTCCAAACCAGGCCTTTGACGAAAACCCTTTGCTACAAGTATAGCTTTATAGGTCTCAACCTGCCCATCTACACCAATCTTCTTTCTGAAGATCCATTTGCAGCCTGCGGGTTTTACCCCTTCTGGAGCAAAGTCCAAAGTCCAAACTTTGTTGGTGTACATGGACTCCATCTTGGCTCGCATTGCATCCAGCCATTTTACCGAGTCGCCCATCTGAATGGCTTGCTGGAAGCTAGTAGGCTCACCATAATCCATGGTGCAATCCTCTCTATCCCCGTCTATGAGAAAACCGTAGTATCTCTCGGGCGGATGAGACTGCCTACTACTCCTACGGAGTGGCGCTGGAATGTCCGGTTCTCCTGAACCTTCTGGTTCTACCAAGGTTTTAGTAACAGCTTGTGGTTCTGGAATTTCTTCCAGTTCTATTGCGCTCCCAGTTATCTGATTTTCTAAAAATTCAGTTTCCAAGAAGTGGGCATGCTGAGAAACAAAAACCTTTTGTTCCTCTGCGGAATAGAAAAGATACCCTCTGGAGTTCTTTGGGTATCCCACAAACTTACACAGTGCTGAGCGTGCCTCGAGCTTGTCCGCATGCTGCTTTTTTACAAAAGCTGGACATCCCCATGTCTTAAGGTACATGAGACAGGGTTTCTTCCCACTCCACATCTGATATGGGGTGGTAGGCACAGTCTTGGTTGGAGCCTTGTTCAAGAGATATGCTGCTGTTTCTAGCGCATAACCCCAGAAGGATCGCGGTAACTCAGCCTTACTCATCATGGAACGAACCATATCCAATAGGGTTCGATTCCGCCTTTCCGATACACCGTTGTGTTGTGGTGTGTATGGAGGAGTAAGCTGAGAGAGAATTCCATTCTCTTTTAAGTAGCCCAGAAACTCGGCACTCAAGTATTTACCACCTCGATCAGATCTCAGTGTCTTGATACTTTTGCCTGTTTGTTTTTCAACTTCATTCTTGTATTCCTGAAATTTCTCAAAGGCCTCGGATTTGTGCTTCATCAAGAAGACATGCCCATACCTAGAGAAATCATCTATGAAAGTAATGAAGTATGAATAACTACTTCACGTATGTGTAGACATTGGACCACACACATCACTGTGTATGAGTCCCAAGAGCTCACTTGCTCTCTCTCCATGTCCAGTGAACGGAGTCTTTGTCATCTTTCCCATGAGACAAGATTCACAAGTGGCATATGACTGATACTCGAATGGATTCAAGTATCCCTCTCTATGTAACTTTGTTAACCGTGTCTCATTTATGTGACCCAGTCTACAATGCCATAAGAAAGCCTGATTTGTTTCCGGAGACTTTCTTTTAAGTGTGTTCTGGACACTGAAGACCTGAGCTTGATTCAGTACGTATATTCCGTTTTGTAATGTACCTGACCCAATCAGAACTTGATTTAGGTGGATGTTAACTACATCGCTTACAAAAGTAAAATCATATCCTTCCTTAGAAATTAAGGATACAGATATGATATTACAAGTCGCACCTGGTACATAAAAACAGTTACGCAGAATCAATATCTGCCCAGTTGTCATTCCTAGATGATATTCCCCTACGGATTCAGCATACATGCTCATTCCGTTAGCAACCCTGAGAGTCATATCACCTTTCCTGATAACCCTACGGTTTCTCAGAGCCTGTAACGAATTACAGATATGAGATCCTGATCCGGTATCCAACACCCAGGAAGTAGGGTTAACTGACATACAGTTCTCAATTACAAACACACCCGAAGCCGAAGCCACAACATGCTTCGAATTCTGGCTAATGGCTTTGCAAGCCCTGCAATCCTTCTGCCCATGTTTATTCCCGTAACAATAGGAACATCCCTCTTTTACTGCATCCATCCCTGAAACCTTCTCCTTTCCCTTTCTTTCTACTTCCATGGTTTCCTTCAGGGTAGTAGGTAGAGACTGTTGAACTAAGTCAGCATCTGACCCGTTCTTCAACGTGGTCTTCAGGTCCGAGAGCTCAAAAGAGCTGGTCTCTGTAAGGACGTTGCCCCTTACAGATGACCCGATAGCCAACCTCGCTGGAAGCAATTAGTTCGAGGTCTCATATCTTGCGATACGAGATTGCTCTCCATATAAAACTTTGTTATGGAGGAAGATAGAAACTGAGTCCATCTTCTCGTGCTGCCTCTGGTTTGCACCATCTACTGAGGCTAACACGAGGCACTTAG
This sequence comes from Agapanthus africanus, assembly GCA_030015575.1. Taxonomy (NCBI): domain Eukaryota; kingdom Viridiplantae; phylum Streptophyta; class Magnoliopsida; order Asparagales; family Amaryllidaceae; genus Agapanthus; species Agapanthus africanus. Next base: position 184,705,202 of record CM057337.1, read on the forward strand.
CTTTCGCACAGTCTTCTTCCGAGGTCCTACGGATATCAAAATCCATGATAGGGGAACTTGGACCTGAGACGGCAGGGGTTGGATCAGTCAAGAGGTGTTCCAGCTTGTCATGGGCAATGGACATCTGGACAGACCTTTGCCAGTCATAACAGTCAGATTCAGTCGTTTTATTATCTAGATGTAACCTAGGTGCGGTCACTGGGTCACTGCAATTAAGAGAGAGAGAAGAAAACACTCAGCATGATGCTCTTGCAAATTTAGATTGGTTTTTAATTTATCTAAACAGGATGGCTCCCACTGTCTCTCGAATCCCTCCTCAAACCACAAAGGAAGAATTAGTCGGGATCTTTCTCACCGTACAATACTTGCTTAACCGTTCAGCCAGGCCACTGTCGGTACTTCGAGGGAGGTTTTCCAACGCTTTCGCAAAGTTCCTTAATTTAAGAACCTCTTTTCCTTGGGGCGTAGCCCTGCTAACACCTTTCTAGACACCTACTTGGTTTATAGCATTGATCGTTAAGTGAGAAAGTTCCCGAGGAGTAGCATATACTCACAGTAGGATCGGGATCCAAATATCATCGCGTGATAAAACTGAAGGAATCCTACCAGAATCATCACACTCCAAATGGTTTGCAGCGCTAGCAAGTTTCAGTACTTTTGAAACTCCCGATGTGGATTTTTTCCCCATGCTCTTATGACCTTGACGAAGGTCAACAAATCATAAGTCACATGTCAAGTTCTACCCGTCATTATCCAGGTTAATTTGAATCCACCCGTATATACCCTTGATGAAGGTCAACAAGGTAATACGACTGTCCCAAACCAACGCATCTATCTATGCTACATATGAACACCCAACAACTACCAATCACTATGCCTTGACGAAGGTCAACAAACATAGCTTGAATACTATTGAATATCTATACGAAATGACGGAGGGCTACGAATGGTTTTGGCGAAACCGTGAACGTAGTGAACTTGATATAATCGATGGAACGAGATAGCTTTTAAAAGGAGTGGTTCAAGCTCCGCGTTTAAAAAGCTAGTTTTTGAAAAGAACCGAGTGGTTTTGAAAGTGTTCCAATCGACTTTTACTTGGTTTATTTTCTTGCATTAATTCTTTTAATGCGTCCCATCATTTAATCCTACCATTGCAGAAAACAACCAAAATATGACGTACGCTTATGCCATTCGCATTCGCCACGGGGCCCCGTCATCAACCGTTAGGTTACTTAACTAACGACAGAGCGGGGGCTGGGCTAGCGCGGCTGTAAAACATAAGCAACGCCTAAATAGATATCATATATAGATATATAGCAATGATAGCCATTACAGATCACAGATGAACACTTTGGATATACTAGGAATCAGCGATTCGTTCGAGCCTGCAACGAAAAGCGGATTACACGGTCGCGATGAATAGCCAAACCTCACCCTAGACCCCTACGGGTGCGGCAAACTACCTGCCAAGTACCCGAAGCGAAGCAACCTCCCTCAACACTGTGAGTAGGCCACCCGGCACTTCGAGATACCTGGTAGTTCGTGCACCCCTCCTTGGGTCTATCCTAGGAGCAAAAATAGTAAAAAGAAATTATACAATGACGGCTATAACCCCGACCCGGTTGTGCGGCCAAACAAATAATATTACATCAATTTACAAATTTTACAATGAATGAAAGAAAAAGAAACTCTCATCTCACATCCATTCCCGACTATTCATCCGCGACAATCCACCGAATTCATATACACAAACCATCAACATTCCAGATCATAGACATGTATAACCCCCACTAATCGACTTATAGCGATTAGTAGACGTTCAATACATGTATCACATCACAGATAATATCCATTAGCCAAAGTGTACGGAACACCGATCGAAATACGGATTTTTAACCACCCCAAAAGTTAATTTGCTCTCTGGAAAATCTGGGTGGAAAAAACATGCATTAAAAATCCCAAAACAGCCAAACTAAAACACTGCACAAAACCCGATCCAGTGACGAGTCAAAACCGCGGCGGAACCGCGGCAATGAGCATGTCATTGCCGCGGAACCGCGGTCGTTTGATCGATTCACTGGCTCGTTTTTCTGCAGTATTTTCACAAAACCCTGAGACGATTTTTCATATATTTTAAATCATATTTTGAGCAGAATGAAAATCGACAGAAACTAGAGGTTTTGCGGACGTGTTTTGTGACTTTTTTCCGATCAATGTTCTAAACACTTTGCTAACTTACTAGTTTATGTTTAGCTAGGCTCTGATACCACTGTAAGTCTACGTTGCTCACCCCGGTACTTACGGGGAGGCGGAAACGGCGAAAAACAATAATTTTGGCGCAAGGCAACATGGACTAAAAGTCGGATCTTTGCTAAACGAGAAACTAGTAAACAACAAGAGGCTACAACTACTATGTTGTAGAAAGTATACCTCACGATACCGGTCCTTCGGGTCTTCATTACGCTGTCCCGCTCGTCCATCCAAGCTCCAAGTGTCGATCCGGACCTTGGGCACCTTCGCGGCCTTCTTGAGTCGAAGACGATCCACCCGAGAGATGTACACTAAGCTCCGCCTCAAGCCGAGGCAACTAGGGCAAAGTGATTGCTAGTCAAGAAGCCCTAGAATGTATAGAGGAGATGTATGGATGTATTTGTCTTTGTGGGATCTTTTTCTCTCAACACATAAGATCAAAAGATGAGATCAAGAGGAGGAAGAAGAAGGAGAAAGGTTAGCAACCATGGAGCTTCACATTTCAAGAGAGAGAATGAGAATGAACAAATGAAAAGCTTAACCAAGAGAAACACCAACCATGGTTGCAATAATCCCCATTTTCATCATTACTAATCCTATCATGAAAAAGTTGATGGCTACAAATGACATGACCATTATCATAATAAAAAGAAAAAGAAAACCAAAGAATACTTTAGATCTTTCAAGAAGATCTTAGTCAACTTTGGTCAAACGATCAACAAAGTCAAGATAGTCAAATGGTCAATGCAATTAGCCACAACATAATTATCACTAATAGGATTAGTAAACAATGTCCCCGGCTCATAATGGTTTTGACCGAACCAACTGTCAAAACCCTAATGAGGTACCTCCTTCTTATCCACTCCGCAAAACTGTGCATACACACCCGCATCTGCATTCCGTAGAATACGAATGCACAGAAGACAAAACAAATCCATCTGTGCAATACCAGGATCTGGCTTAAACCAAAGCCCACTAGTATTGCCTGCCCGAACAGCATACGCACATAAGTGTATGCAAGTGATCGCAGCCCTGCCGTAAAACCATACGGCCTCTACACGTTTCGCTCAGTGCAGGGAAACTCTCTGTATGGGACTTTAAAGACTTGACACTATGCTGGCAGTGGGTTTAACCACAGACCGCAAGTGGCACTGGCTGTGCGTAACGGTCCCCAGGTAGATGTCGACAAGAAGGCCGATGAGATAAACCCATCCGAACTTCTACTGAGCCTGTATGTGACAATCTCCATACAGTCCGGTCTGTTCGTCTGATACATCGCATGGCGGGCCTAGGGGCGGTAAACGTCAGTCCCCTAATAGTGGTACAAGTCGTATCGGAGTGTAGCCCAGAACACCCTGAGATAACACTGGAATCCTACCAGTATATCTCGCTTGCCCTGGCCAGGGACTACTTGTGTAATGGCTTTCCTAGACACAGCGCGATGTCAACCCCCAATACCGGGAGAGACGAATCCTGTCTAACCGTCACTGCTTCCAAGTGCTTCGGGACTGCACCCAACTACTACCTGTTTGCACGACTCCTTTGAGCTGTGGTAGGGTAGTAATCTAAGTACAGCAGGAACACACTCGAGGCGAAGTGACAGTGTCAAGTCGGCGGACTAAGCTGTACTCATGTCACCTGGGAACTGATAACTGACGATAGGTATAATACCAACCAACAGTTCCCGACGAGTCCTGTCCAGTGTACTCGTAACCTAACGAGCACCCGCATACTATCTCAAGCACGAAGTACCGACGGCTATGGGACAGACCGTCTCCCCCGCTGGGATGAGAAGCGCATACGCTAGTCTACTCCGGAGTATCGATGCCCTGTCTCGATAGTCCGACGACTAGGGACCTGTATAAGGATGTGCTTATGGATTACCCAGCCCCCACGAGTGTGAGCGCCATCACAACACTGGTAATCAAGCAAAGATCCTAAGGGCTCCACTAATATGTATATATAAACGATATGATAAAAGAAACACATGCGCATATTGAAGTAGAGACAAACCAAGTAGCATACTACCATTTTGAGCAAGATTGTCTACACAACTGTAAATATCCCAAGCTTCCATCAAGTAATATACAAGCTAGTATGATACAGTAATGGCCTCTAGGGCATATACACTAACATCGTGTTGGCTGATGTATTCCTCGATATGTAGTCTTTAAGCTGTTGTTCGAATAGCCCCGCGACTGTCATGTCTCTGATCCCTTCGGGGGATGGACAAGACGTCTTCAAGTAATCTCCTTAGGCTATATGACCGTTGTTCACCGCTGAAAGACATGACCGGGACGTCGGGACGTCCGGCCTGAATTTTGGGGGGCAGATGCTATTTGGTTTTATCCGTCCACCTCTCCGAAGATGCCAAGTTGATTTATGGCACCGTGTATCGGAGGTTTAGACGGATGCGTCCATTGTAGCAGAATACTTCAGATTCCCCCTTGTTGTGAGGGGTTTTTGATTATGGGGACGCTCTTCCTTGCAGGCGCAAGCCCCTGCAGTTAATTACGTTACCGCGTTGCGGTAACCACTTTCTCCTGCTCCAGAAGGTCACTTCGTGTCGTGTATGTTTGTTTTGTTGTTGGTTTCTCGTGGATTGTATACGGAGACTAATTTATGTTGTCGCCCGTAGGGCATGGATTAGTCCAAATCCGTATTTTCTTAGATTTGGGTTTGGGTTGGTTTAAGGGTCGTTAATCTTGTTTTAGATTAAGATCAACTCAAACGTTTGTTGAGGATACGTTAGTCTAATTTTAGACTAAGATCTACTCAACATGATTTTCTTTAGTTTATAAGGACATTGCGGTCCGTTGGGTTTAAGGACATTATAGTCCATGAGTTTAAAGATCTCATAGTTCATAGTTTAAAGACGTCATAGTCTATAGAGCTTAGTTTAGGGACGTTGCGGTCCATTGGGTTTAAGGAGATCATAGTCCATGAGTTTAAGGACCTCATAGTCTATAAGGTTTAGAGACATCATAGTCTGGTTTAAAGACGTCATGGTCTGTGAGGTTTAAAGACATCATAGTCTGTATGGTTTAAAGACATCATGGTCTGTAAGGTTTTGGTTTAACCGTTTGGGGATGCGCCAAAAGTTATTGATTATTGGGACCCTCCATCTCTCTGAAGACGTTGAAGAATTACAACGACATGTATCAGAGGTATGAAGAGATGTACCCTTGAACCAATGTCCCGACTAAGGGGGAATGGGACGAACATCATTTTAGATTCCATCTGTTGGGAGCTCATTAGCTATCTCTGGGACTGAGTTCGGATTTGGAGACCTGAGCATGAAGATCTCAATTGACGCTTCTCGGGAAATTTGGTCTGAGTTTGGCTAACATTGGCCTTTCGTAGTGTTAAACACTAGTATATGCTTAGCGCTCACGTGCTCCCACGTGAGGTGCTTGAAATAGTGTTAAACACTAAAAATTGGAGGCGCTCGCGTAGGGACGTGAGGCGCTTGAAGTAGTGTTAAACACTAAAAATTTGAGGCGCTGCTTCCTTGGGTTTATTCCCTTATTCTTTTTTGAGCGCTAAGTGCTATTGGGTCACGTGGGGTCATGTGAGGCGCCCCAAGTGGAAACTGCCTTTTGATTTACTCCTTTTCTATATGTTCTAAGCACTACTTGGGGGGGGGGGTCACGTGGGATCACGTGAACCAGTCTCAGTTGTCCTCTTTTGTTCATCAAGGGTGTTCATGTGGGAGCATGTGATCGGTCTTTATCATGTTAGATGCCAATCCTTTTACGTGCATGGAGATCCTGAGTTTCGAGACTTTCAAACCTACTGTTTTGTAAGAATTAAATTCTTAGGACTTAGTTTTTCTCTTAGGTTTGGGATCTGTATGGAAGAATTTCCTCGATGAGAATTAAATTCTCAACTTGTGAGGAGATCTGCTTATGCAAATCTTTCACCATAAGGAAGAACTAAGTTCTTATATGAAGGGTTAAACCCTTGTTTAGAATTAAATTCTCTGAACTTAGATCTTCCCCTAGGTTTTGGATCTGCATGGCAGGATCTCCCTGATGAGAATTAAATTCTCAACTTGTGGGGAGATCTGCTTCTGCAGATCTCAGCCAAAGGAAAAACTAAGTTTTTTTTAGAAGAGTTAAACTCTTATGGAGGTGAATAGGAGATGAGATATTCTCTGTGTTTCGTTCCTTCTCTTACCTAGAGTTTCTTTTTCTCTCTGGAGAATTAAATTCTCTTTTCTTTTAAGCTTACGAAGGGTTTCTCTCTCTCTTTTCTGTATCTTTTTTTTGTGTCTCTTAGCTCCTATTTATAGGAGAAAGAAAAGAATCAATTTGTTCAGAAAATCTCTTATTGAGAGATTTTGATTGATTTTATAATCAACCAAAATAATCTTTTAGATCAATCGGTGAATTTTATTCATCATTGGATTTTTAATCTAAGGACTTCTGTTTTACAGAAGATATTTCTCATAAGATTAGGAAAAATTTTCCCTATACAGAATCTTCTTCTGTGAATTGGTGATTTTTATTCACAATTGGACTTTTAATCCAACGGTGCTCTGCTTTACAGAGCGCAATCTTTCTTGTTTAGAAAGATCTAAGGAAATATTTTCCAAATACGGCTTTGATCCCTTTTATTTTGAATTTAAATCTATTGGTTCAAAAGGCATAGGAGCCCATCACGTGTATCACGTAACCCCACGAAGCTAAGTCCATCAAATAGCATCGCGTGCTACCACGTGACCTTTTCTGGTCAATTGTTTGTTTTAAGAAGGCGCCTATATACTTTGTATAAGAAGGTCACGTGTCTGCACGTGAGGCTCAGTTTTAGCCTCAATTTCAGCCTTGCTTTATCAAGCGCAGTGCCTTATCACGTGTGGGCACATGATGCTCCGTTTGGGGATTTTTCCTATTGTTTTTATATTTATTATTTATTTTTCAATGAGGGAACAAATTCCACCACAACGTTATTCTCATGTGGCTTGCATGTGAGTGCAACGCTGTCACCTTTACAGCCGTTGGATTGCCTAGGGGAACGGGGATGTGAACCGCCCTTGTCACGTATTATAAATGCAAGGGTTTGGTTCTATAGGCAGCCAATGTTTCTTTCATCTTCTTTCTTCTTCGTTTTCCTTGAGAATTTAATTCTACTCCTCAGAGCTTAGTTCACTGCCATTGTAATTCCAGAGTTAAACTCTGTCAAAAAGAAACCCTTTTTAGGTAAAGATCTTGCACATCAGAATTTTTTTTATTTATTTTTGAATAAAATTTCTGGATTTTAAATCCATTATGAGAGTTTTGCTCTCTTCTGAAACTCATCTCTTAGAGATCCAAAGATATGATCTTTGAGCAGTAAACCTCCATATCTCGGGCATTTCCTTCTGATTTTTTGAGGATTCATGGGATTTCGTTTCTCACGTAGTTTTTTTATTTTCTGGAATTTAATTCCATCATATAAAAGGAATTTAATTCCTCTGGCTAAGAGCTTAGCTTTGAAAGATCAAGAGGACCCTTCAGGAATTTTATTCCCTGGTGTTCTCGAAAATCTTTTCATAGGGTTTTACCCTTATTCACACAAATTTGAACTTGTTGCATGCTTAACAGAGCTTGATTTCCTAAGAATTTCTGTGAATTCCAATGCCTGTTTAATGAGGATCTTCTTGATTCTCATAATGATAGCTCTGTCTCATCATTGGTGAGCCGCTATATTGATTTTGTGGGGTTCATGTGTCTTGTGGGCAGTGGTCCTGCAAAATAGACATTTATCGTTTTCTTTTATTATATATATATATATATATATATATACGTGCTTCACTGATGGTTTTTCTTTATCTTTTTTCAGGAACAATGGCTTCTCTTCCCTACTTCCCTTTTGTAAGTTCACGGCGGCGCCCCGGCCGTCAATCCGACGCCGGAATGCGGAAACGAAAAACTTTTCAAACTAGAAAGCCGGCACCACCGCGCACTTTAAACCCGGATCGGGCCATTAACATAGTCCTAGCTAACTAGAGAAGGGGAGAGAGATATACCGAGCGATCCATGTCCTTCGGTCTTCTTGTCGTCGTCCCGATCTCCCCGCGGAATCTCCGGCCTTCATCTCCTCGTCGGAAGGGCACCACATTGCCAGGTTCTTTTTCGGGCTCCCACCTCTGGACCGAGGCAACTCGAGAACGAAGTTGGCGAGTCGACGTGTCCAAGAATTGCTGTAGAATAAGTGTGGATTACTTTTTCTCAAAGGGTTGTGAAGTTGCCATTTTGGTGGAGGTGAAGAATAGACATTTTGGAGATGAACTAGAGAGCCTTTTCTAGCATAATGAGAAACAAAAATGCCACACCCAAAATGAATCCCTCTCTCACTCCCTCAATAGTGGCCGGCCCATCCAAGAATGAGTGAGAATTGGAGTGAGAGAAAAGTCAAGGGGGGAGGAAGCTATCATGCAAGAAAGAGAGAGAAAGGTGATCATTAGAAGAAATAATCACCAACTAAATCCAACACTCTACAAACTAATCATAACCCAAAAGTCAAGCAATGATGAGTGAAGAAGTCAAATGATGGTGCAACCATCATGAAGCAACAATATGCAAAGACCACCCTCCATAATGCTAATTTGCCCAATTGCAAATAAACCCTCCTCCACCATTTTTCAGCCAAGGAAACATACAAAGGAAAATGGCCGAAACAGAATGCAAACTGGCAACTTCAGAAAATTGATCCCGTAATAAATTACAGAAAAACCCCGCTACTGTATATACATATCTGCATTTGTATTGCGACTGAATACAAATGCAATGAGAGAAAATCTATACTGTACAATACTGGGATCCGGCTTAAACCAAAGCCCGCTAGTATTATCCGTCCGATCATGATCCATGCAATACCGCACGTACCTGATCGAACCCTGCCATATCTCCATACGGCCTCTACAGCATTTCGCCCGAAACTTGAGAAAACGGTCTGTGGGGGACTCTAAAGACTCGTCAATACTTTGGTTGTGGATTTAACGACTAGCACGTCAGAGGTATTAGCCATACGTAACGGGCTACCAGGTATTGACCAAAAGGGACGGCGATGAGCGAACTCATCCCGACACCCTATTGAGCCTGTCAGTGACAATATTCGTACAGTCCGGTCCGTTCATCTATGAGCATCGCATGGCGGGCCTAGGGGGTTGGTAAATGTCAGACCCCCAAAAGCGGTACAAGTCGTGTCGGAGTGTAGCCCAGAACACCCTGAGATACTACTGGAATACCTACCATTAAATCTCCTGCCTTGGCTAATGACTTTGTGTAATGGCTCTCCTAGAAACAGCGCGACCTCACCCCCAATACCGGGAGAGACGAACCCCTGCAGATCCGCTCACTGCCTCAATATGGCTCGGGACTGTACCCAACTAAAACTTGTTTGCACGTCTTCTTTGAGCGTGGTAGGGTAGTAATCAAAGTACAGTGGGAACTCACACGAGACAAATGACGATCTCAGGTCGATGAAATAACCTGTACACATGTTACCAGGGAATTGCTATCTGACGTCTGGTATAAGACCAACTAGCATGTTCCCGGCGAGTCCTGTCCGGTGTACTCATAACCCAATAAGCACCTGTATACATCTTAGGTGAACCAACTGACACCAGTGGCTTGTGAGACCGGCCACCGCCCATCGTCGGGGTCTCGACTGTATACACTAGTCTACTCTGGAGTATCGATGCCCTGTCTCGAAACTCCCACGACTAGGGACCTTTTAAGGATATGTTTATAGACTACCAGCTCCCACGTATATTATCGCCCTCATACTGCTGGCAGTCAAGCAAGAATCTTAGGGGCTCTATCAACGCGCAATAGTAACCTGTAAGGTCACCTAAAGTAGTATACGATGATAAAGATAAACCAGATAGCATACTATCATCTTGAGTAAGACTGTCCTATCGGTATAGGTCCTCCCTCAATCATTGCAATCACGTGCCTGTGATCCAATAATTGACTCTGAGGGAACTATCTCCAACAATCTCCCACTTGCACTCAAGGCTAATTATTACGATATCACATACTCACAGCCCATGTGATACCGAACACCCAACTCCTCTACTAATCAGTCTCACAAAACCCGTTTGCGAAACTATTGTGTTCGAGGAATAGCCTCAGTGAGTGGATCCACCTTGATGTTTCTTTCTATGTCTCTCTTTATCTCAAGTTCGCGGAGAAAGCCATCTCTCGAAATGAGCAATACCTGTCTTAGAATAAGTCTGGATATCTGATGGGACCTAGCTCATAAATGAACTCCAAATCCAAACTTCTTAGACTGTATCGTAAACTGAACTTAATCAGTATCCTGCGTCATGCCTCCCTCAGTATCCCCTTGGACCACCTGTCCAAAATACCGCCCCTCGTCAGAAGGAAAACTATAACTCTGACAACCTCTCTGTCATCCATGTCACCTTGGAAGCCTGGAATGATAACTGTCTCCTAAAAGCGGCTGTTGTTATCATATCCCTAGATCATCCACTTATGTTCTAAAACTGCTTCCGTTCATTTCTACAGGATTGGATCAATATCAACATATTGCATCTACTACAAAAAACAACATCTGGTGTGGTGCTTGACATCTCATGATTGACTCAATTGCCTAAGCAAGTGATCTGCCAATCATGCACATCCCTCTCTACTTTAGTCTGTAAGACACCTTTAGAGAGGGTGACTCCATCACCTGCAGGTATACTACCGTGCCAGGAGTCGTCCATTCTAAAAACTCTTAGAATGCTGTCTAAGTACCCTGATTGGGAAACCACCCAAATCTAGATCTATAGATCTAGTAACCAGAATGTCTTGATATTATACCCAATTCCTATGTGGAGAAACCACTGTGTGACAACCAAAGTATAACTGATCGTAGGATAGGAATATCACTTCCTACTCTGTGTATGTCATCCAAATACCAGGACATCACACCCTACTACCTTCTTAACAGATCTATCCCCTATTCTGATGAAGTCAAACCTATGATTGTCACATCAGAAATAGATGATCTATCTCTGCTATATCTGCTTTAGTCTATAAATAGACATAAGCCACTTGTCCACCAATGCTTCCGCTGCTCCCACTGACTACGATAACCCTCTGGCAGAGTCATATACACGTACACTTCTAAAGCTAGTTTAGAACGACGCTATACTCATCCCCTTGCCAGGTCTCGCAGCCTGGAACAACAGCAATAGCAAGTCTGGGTAAACAAGAACCTCCCTGTCACCATCCTTGAGGCTACCGGAGTAACCCTCGGGTGCCTGAGGTTACCCACCGTATCTGCGGAGTGGCCAATAGAATGTCAAGCCAGATTGAATCTTTTGGTTCCTATCAAACTTTCAGTAATCGTTTGTGGTTCTGGAATCACTTCCAGTTCTACCATACTCCCACTAATGTTTTCTGAAAAAATCCATTTTTATTAAAACTGTGGCGAGTCTAGAACAATATCACTATTGATCTTCCAGATGGTAGAACCTCAACCCTCGTCATAGCCTGGGTCAACCCACAAACAGCCATTACAGAAACGCGCCTTGAGTTATCCAGAGTCTGGTTTTAAGCATAAGCCGGACAACTCCCCGTACCTTAATATCGTTAAGATATGAACTGTTCTATATCCAATACAGAAACAGAGGCACTGATTTAATTGAACCAGATTCAAATCATGCAGCTGTCTCCAGTGCATGTCAACTAAATGGAGAGAGGCCGATCATCATTACTTAACTTAGGAGTGTTTCCATTTATGAGTAATCTGAAAGAGAAGCAAGTTCTTTAATCATTACTATCAAATGAGTACCATACACAAGTATCTACATTTTCGATCACCTTGAAGACTCCTGATACTTGCAATACCTGGTTCTCTACTTTATTCATATACCTGCAATTTCTCAATACTTGGACCCTGTGTTTCTACGAAACACCTGTCTAAAAACTAGAGAAGTCATAAGTAAACCGAATATAGTACGAGAACCCACCCCTCTGTTTTCATGGATGCTAGACAACATACAATACTCTGTATAAGTCCCCTGAGTCTAATAACTCAAACCCTGTGTGTCGTAGGTTGAAAACTGTACTTATGGCTAAGAAGAATTACACCGCTGTTTAATGCTCCTTACCTAATCATCCACTGATATAGGTAAATGTCATGGACATAATTTCAAAAAGGTACATCTCACTCTATAAAAATAGACGTACAGATATATCAATTTGAAATTGGTGCACAACAAAGGATATTCAAAACCAAATATTTGCCGTCCGGCAAACAACCTAGGTGATTTCCTCAAATATCACCAATTACAACGAATTCCGATATAGTGAGGATGATCACCTAATTCCCAATAACTTACCCCCACTCATCATCTGTAAAACCATACGGATGTGAGAATCACACCTGGTAAATACATACCCTGGAGCAAGATCTGATTGGGAAATCAGTTTTCATTTAACAGTACACAGCAAAACTGAAACATTGAAATGTTTCGATGGGGTATTCCGGTATTCCTAGTAATGCCTCTTCCATTATCCAGATTCACAACTGTAACCGTGTAATTCTTTTCCATCTTTCCAAATCCCTTTATATGTCTTTAGTCATTACCTTCTGCATACCCTCTTAGGCTAAATGGTTTTCTTCCTTCCCTACCGTTCGTCACCAGCCTATGGTTTGGAAGAAGACTAACCAATAAGCATAATGGGTGTACTGTCCTAATCCTAGGAGCACTCATAATGCGAGAGAAGGTGAAGATAAAAGACAACCGAATAAACCTTATTCCTAATTCTCCTGAACCAGAATCCATCCCCGAACTGGAACAAGTTCCTTTCGAGTTCGTATATAACCATACGATGGAGTATCCAATAAACTGTGGATCTTCATAGTGATACGGAGTGTCATGGAGAAATACAAAGGTGATTTAGGATTGGCGAAGAAATATTTGGTTTGGTCGTGAATAGCAGTCGCAATTTACTTTGCCCTCTTACTAATCCCTTGATATGTCTTTACTTAATACCTTCTGTACGCCATCGTTATGTTAATTGGTTTTCTTCATTCCCCACCGTTCGGCACCAGCCAATGGTTTGGAAGAAGACTATCCAATTTGCGTAATAGGTGTACTATCTCCTAAACCAAGGAGTACTCGCAACCTGAGAGAAGGTAAAAGGAAAAGACAACTGAATAGTCCTATCCGTTTTCTCCAGAACCGGAAACCATCCTCGAATAAATTCCTTCGAGTTTGTATATAACCATACGATGGTTTTATCCAATGGAAGTGGACGTTCGTAGTAATACGGGGTGTCCTGGAGAAAAGGGTAAAAGTAGGAGTGGCAATGAGGTTTGCAACTCTGACAATCCAAAAGCCAGTGTTTAAGAAGGTTCGGTTAATTTTGGTCTCTGAGTCATAGTCTAGGGTCGGGTCAAAGGTCGCTGCCAAAGAGAGAGAGAAAAGAAACACTCAACATGCACTCTAACCTAGATCAGAATGGTTACCAATTTATCTAATCTGGAAACCTCCCACTGTACCGTCAAATTCTCCCCCAAACCTGAAAGAAGAATTAGTCGGGATCACCCGAGGAGTACACAATCTCATCAGTGGGAATCGGGATCCAACTATCATCTCATGATAACGTGACGGAATCCGCTCACGTTATCACACTCCAGAAGGTATGCGCATATCTGGCAAGTTTCAGTTTCTTTAGAAACTCCCGATGTGATTTTTACCCCATGCTCTTATGACCTTGACTTTGGCCAACAAATCATAAGTCACATGTCAAGTTCTACCCGTCATTCTCCAGGTTAATTTGAACCCACCTGTACCTACCCTTGACTTTGGCCAACAAGGCAGTACGACTGTCCCAAACCAACACATCTATCTATGCTGCATATGAATACCCAATAGCTACCAAACACCGTGCCTTGACTTTGGCCAACAAACACAGCTTGAATACTATTGACTATCCATATGAAACGACGGAGGGCTACGAATGATTTCTGGAGAAAACCTTTAACGTAATGAACTTGATATCGTTGAAGGAACTGGATAGCTTTTATAAAAATATAGTGGCGAAAACCTTTGCTAAAGAGGTCACTCTCGGTGAAGGGATCTCGGCTCTTTCCCTATAGAATGAGGTGCAGGATATTCCAGCTGAATACCACGATGCAAAGCAAAAGTAATCGGCTATAGTGAAGTTATTACCCTGACGTAAACTTCTGTCTAAGGGGTCACTCCCGGTGAAAGGATCTCGGCCCTTGCCTCGTCGACTGAGGTGCAGGATATTCCAACTGAATACCACTGTGCAAAACAAAAGTGAACGTCCTTGCAATAACAGCTTTTTGAAAAGTGTTCCAACAACATCAGAATATGTTTGTTTAGCTTGCATTGATCTGAATCAACGCAGTCCCATCAATTGATCACACCAATAAAGAACGAAAATAATGATGTACGTATATGCCATCCGCATTCGCCACTGGGTCCCGTCATTACCCGTTAGGTTACTTAACTAACGACAGAGCGGGGAATGGACTAGCGCGGATGCAAAACGTATACAACGTCTACTAGTATATATATCAATATATAATATTCGCTCAAGGCGTGATAAAATGCAACATTACAGAAATATAATAAGTATCACAGAACAATACAGATATCTGGGATCCCCGGGTTTCATAGAGCCGCTACTGAAATCCGAAGTTCACCTGGTCGTGTGGATAGCCTGTGCAATGAAATCCTAGACCCCTACGGACGCGGCAAGTTACCCGCAAAAACCTGAAGTGAGGCAGCCCCTTTCAGCAACGTGAATGGACCACCCAGCACTTCACGGAATCCGGTAACTTGGGCACCCCTCCTGGGTCTACCTGTACCCCCTACGAGTGCGGCGAATAGCCCGCCAATTCTAGAGTAAAGCCCCCTTCGTCTCAATGCCATGAGATGCGGGCCCGTTGCCCTCTAGAACCTGGCTATCCGTGCACCCCACCTTGGGGTAATTCTAGTACAGAAAGTAAAATATACATACAACGGGTACATCGACCTCACCCCGGTCGTGCCCCAAAAGAATAATATACAAACAGGCAGTGACGGCAGTCCACATGTCGGATGCTCGCCCCGAAATATCAAATGTACATAAATAAACCAAACTGTACTACCATTGCATCCAGGCTATCCCCCACGACCAATCCACAACATCACAGCACAACACAGAACATCAACGTGAATGTCACGTTCGCAAATCCATCTAAAAGGGCTATAGCAGTTAGATAGGATTTACCGATCAAATGACATTCACGGTCACAGATATAATGTAAATACTGTGAACTAACATGTTTAAAATTTTCGATCGATCAAATTTACCTAAGTGGGCCCCAAGCACAACTGTAGCACTTAGAGAAAATCTGGGCCAAAAAAGAATATTCCAAAAACCTCATTTTCAACTCAGAAGCTCTCTGTAAAATTTTGGTGCATTGAACAGTACAAGTGGCGGCGGAACCGCGGCCCAAGCATGGGTTTGGCCGTGGTTCCACGGTGGAAAGGTGACGTCACACGACCAAATTTTCACAGAATGCTTATAATTCTCTGCACGTGTTTCTGCAATGTACTGAAAATTTTTTCGAGCCAAAAATAAATCGACAGAAAACTGATGCATGAAAAATGCGGTTTTTGGAAAATTCGATCGATCGAACTTGTAAACATGTTAGAGCAAGCTAGACTAGGTTAATGGCGTGGCTCTGATACCATGTAAGTTCACGGCGGCGCCCCGGCCGTCAATCAGACGCCGGAATGCGGAAACGAAAAACTTTTCAAACTAGAAAGCCGGCACCACCGCGCACTTTAAACCTGAATCGGGCCATTAACATAGTCCTAGCTAAATAGAGAAGGGGGGAGAGATATACCGAGCGATCCATGTCCTTCGGTCTTCTCGTCGTCGTCCCGATCTCCCCGCGGAATCTCCGGTCTTCATCTCCTCGTCGGAAGGGCACCACATCGCCGGGTTCTTTTACGGGCTCCCACCTGTGGACCGAGGCAACTCGGGCACAAAGTTGGCGAGTTGACGTGTCCAAGAATTGCTGTAGAATAAGTGTGGATTACTTTGTCTCAAAGGGTTGTGAAGTTGCCATTTTGGTGGAGGTGAAGAATAGACTTTTTGGAGATGAACTAGAGAGCCTTTTCTAGCATAATGAGAAACAAAAATGCCACACCCAAAATGAATCCCTCTCTCACTCCCTCAATAGTGGCCGGCCCATTCAAGAATGAGTGAGAATTGGAGTGAGAGAAGAGTAAAAGGGGGAGGAAGCTATCATGCAAGAAAGAGAGAGAAAGGTGATCATTAGAAGAAATGATCACCAACCAAATCCAACACTCTACAAACTAATCATAACCCAAAAGTCAAGCAATGATGAGTGAAGAAGTCAAATGATGGTGCAACCATCATGAAGCAACAATATGCAAAGACCACCCTCCATAATGCTAATTTTCCCAATTGCAAATAAGCCCTCCTCCACCATTTTTCAGCCAAGGAAAGATACAAAGGAAAATGGCCGAAACGGAATGCAAACTGGCAACTTCAGAAAACTGATCCCGTAATAAATTACAGGAAAACCCCGCTACTGTATATACATACCTGCATTTATATTGCGACTGAATACAAATGCAATGAGACAAAATCTACACTGTACAATACTGGGATCCGGCTTAAACCAAAGCCCGCTAGTATTATCCGTCCGATCATGATCCGTGCAATACCGCACGTACCTGATTGAACCCTGCCATATCTCCATACGGTCTCTACAGCGTTTCCCCCGAAACTTGAGAAAATGGTCTGTGGGGGACTCTAAAGATTCGTCAATACTTTGGTTGTGGATTTAACCACTATCACGTCAGAGGTATTAGCCATACGTAACGGGCTACCAGGTATTGACCAAAAGGGACGTCGATGAGTGAAATCATCCCGACACCCTACTGAGCCTGTCAGTGACAATATCCATACAGTCCGGTCCGTTCGTCTATGAGCATCGCATGGCGGGCCAACGGGGTTGGTAAAAGTCAGACCCCCAAAAGCGGTACAAGTCGTGTCGGAGTGTAGCCCAGAACACCCTGAGATACTACTGGAATACCTACCAGTAAATCTCCTGCCTTGGCTAAGGACTTCGTGTAATGGCTCTCCTAGACACAGCGCGACTTCACCCCCAATACCGGGAGAGATGAACCCCTGCAGATCCGCTCACTGCCTCCATGTGGCTCGGGACTGTACCCAACTAAAACTTGTTTGCACGTCTCCTTTGAGCGTGGTAGGGTAGTAATCAAAGTATAGTGGGAACTCACACGAAACAAATGACGATCTCATGTCGATGAACTAACCTGTACACATGTCACCAGGGAACTGCTATCTGACGTCTGGTATAAGACCAACTAGCATGTTCTCGGCGAGTCCTGTCCGGTGTACTAATAACCCAATGAGCACCTGTATACATCTTAGGTGAACCAACTGACACCAGTGGCTTGTGAGACCGGCCACCGCCCCTCGTCGGGGTCTTGCCTGTATACACTAGTCTACTCTGGAGTATCGATGCCCTGTCTCGAAACTCCCACGACTAGGGAACTTTTAAGGATGTGCTTATAGACTACCGGCTCCCACGTATATGATCGCCCTTATACTGCTGGCAGTCAAGAAAGAATCCTAGGGGCTCTATCAACTCGCAATAGTGACCAGTAAGGTCACCTAAAGCAGTACACGATGATAAAGATAAACCAGATAGCATACTATCATCTTGAGTAAGACTGTCCTACCGGTATAGGTCCTCCCTCAATCATTGTAATCACGTGCCTGTGATCCAATAATTGACTCTGAGGGCACTATCTCCAACACCTTTTACTCACTCAGACGCTGCTTTTCCACAATCGCCGTCAGACGAAGAAGCAATGGTGATGATCAAGGCCCATAACAGGGACTGTACCAGTTTCCTCTTGCGGGGAACTTGGTATGGGCATATCATCTGGAGCCGCCACAGCTTTCTTTGCGAAGTGCCAATAGAGCCTCTCCGCCCTATTTTGCCGATGGAGCGTCCGCAGACTGCTTTTGCGGTGGAGGCGGTTGACTGGACTCCTATAGGCCTGCTCGAGCCGTCGACAACTGGGATACCTAACCAGCCTTTGTCGGCCATAAATATCTTAGGGCGTCGCAATTGTCAAGGTGAAGCCCAACCCTGGAGACAAATTTATAAGATAGGGCTTACCCCTCGCCATCCAACGGGCTATCTCCCCTAGGTTTGATACATTCTGTCCGCTCATCGCGCACGATTGCAGAAGGTTGGACTTTATCAGGCGGTGTATGCGTCCCTCTTCCATTATTAGTTCCCTCATGTTTGGTGGGTTAAAGCTTTCCTGAATCAATGGAATCTTCCTACCAACACTTTCTTGCTAGGGGATCGTGAGGTTTCGATTTGTCTGGAAGAGTTTCGAGAGATTTCTGGATTGACTATTAGAGGAGTGCACTATGAAGAGTTGCTGCCTCCTGATGAGTATGTATTCACGACTGTGCCTGCTATGCTTGACGGCTTGACGACCGAAAACGCCGTCCGTCATAAGTACCCCAGTCTAATCAAGACTCTGGGTATTTTCGAGAAGCTGTATGTGGAGTCAGAGGAACATGGCGTCACCTTTAAGAGCTTCATCGCATGCTTCCTCTGTGAAGATGTCTTATCATAGGAGGCTCTAAAATTTGCAAATATTAACGACCCCTTTAGGTTTGGGATGAATAAGCTGCCGGACAAAGAAGAAGATTTACCGCAGTTTTACATCCCGATCTTGTCGGTCGTGTCCTTTGATTCGATTGCGGCTCCCAGTATGGACGAAGAGAGCTTCTTTATCAGTTTCATCATCCTTTAGCTTAGCTGGTTTGCTATTCCAACGCATCGTCGCTTCATGAGAGCTTCGGTCATCTACCCCGCTCACCGAGTGGCTGAAGGGACACGACTGGCCGTGGGTATTGCGGGGTTATCACACTTATATCATGGGCTGAGCACTGCGGCTAATACTTCGACCCCGTGTGTAGATGTGGTGAGTTTCTCCCTCCACTACTTTACGTCGTGGATCGAGATGCATGTATTGGGGGCGTTCGCAATATATCAGATCCCGGATTTCTATGATGCTTACACCTTCCCGCGGCTCATGAGGTTAGTGGATGCTTCCGCTCCTGATCCAACTTAGTTAGGGGCCCTTCGTGTGTTGCTTAACCCGTATGCTAATGAAGGTGGGATGGTATTCAATGACCGAGTCCTCTCTGCTCCTTCAAGACCTGTTCAACAGCTATTTGATTTATCGAAAGGGGGAGCACCATCCTTAAAGCCTAAGGAAATTATGCATTTATATTCGATCAGGCCGGGTTATCTAGTGTTCTGTCGAAATGATACGGTTCTTTCCATGCGGTATAATCCGTACCGCTTTGCTCGACAATTGGATTACAACTAGGGTGTTCCCTTCGAAGCATTTTAATGGAGCCCAGCTCGTCTCTGGGAGTTGTTCGTGACATCATCCATCACTTCATGCGGTTGAATACCGGCTCTCGATTCGTGATCCCCGAGGCCGACTATATTCCGAGGTGCGTGAGGTCTTATATGGGTCGGTACCGTCATCGAGTTGGTCCAATCATTACTGAGGAGAAGCAGATACTCTTCGGATATACAGCTCTCGCCCCGATCCAAGCCACGGGCATTCCGCCTCGACCATGGACAGTGATTCACCCTCCATTGAGGGGTAGCGGTGCCTTACTCATCCCTGAGGCGGAGGATGCGGAGTCGACTCCTCCCACAGTTGGTATGCCAATGCGTACTAGAGCTTAGGCAAAGGCTTCCGATAAGGTGCCAGCAGTAGTTTCATCAGTTGCGGCTTCATCAATGGCAGTGTCATCATCGGTATTACCGCTAAAAGAGGATACTAGAGACGAAATCGGCCAACATTGTGCCAAAGTGCCAAGGGACTGGAAGCGATCTTCATCTAGTGTTATCTCCAGTTCAAAATGGAGGAAGAAAATGGTTACCGGTCTGCTCGACCTCTTGCTCGAATCTGAGGCTGTTGCCTAAGATGAACCCATATCCATGCAAGAGCCGGATGATGGTCTTCTCTTTCCGGGTTCGTCTGCCGAGGAAGCCGCACAATTGGCTTAGGCTATAAGGCGCTCACAAGACGAAACTGAGAACGTGGGCGTCCTAAAGAAACCTTATCCTCCCGTCATATTCTACGAAGAACCCCTATCACTACGGAGGGTACATATAGGTCCCCTGCGATGGGAAGATAAGATAGCCCTCAAGCAACCTATCTCAGCCACTTCCGAAGATGAGCTGGCATTGAAGACCGGTGGCCATGAATCTGCTTTTGAACCCCGGCGAGTACACTTCCTCAGGAAGGAACGGCGGCTTGAAAAAGCCATACTAGAAGCATCTTGGCACATCAGTATGCGTGCTTTCCGTATTTTTTCCTTTCAGCAAATAATTTGTATTGCTTTTTATATCTCCTTATCTTTACGAACTTCAGAGACTACAGAGGATTCGAGCTCAAGTCGCGTCCTGTCTGTGGACTTTGTAAATGTCTCCGATGAGGCACTAGTAGGTGCGGAGGATGTTGTTATAGCTTCTATTCCTGCTGTAGAGCTTCCACTGGTAACCTCCGTTCCCCCGGTGCCCGTCCTCCCAGACGAGGTGCCCGTCCTCCCAGACGAGGTGCCCTTATCGGCCGTAGATTTAATGGATCTTTCTGGTGACGGCCTAGAGATTGTAGAGAGGGTAGTTAAGACAGCCGTCCCTTCATTGGAGCTTGAAATGGCAGCCGTTGCCCCTCAATTGGAAGTTGTCACGCCAGCGCATGTCTCCGGTGATGTTCCTGAGGGCATGGAGGAGGCTGCCGAGGCTGCTATCCCTCTAGTTCAAGGGAGGAAGAGCATCGAAGGTAGTCTCCTATACTTTGTTTTTAATAGTCTTTCCATTATTTGAACCTTTCCTTCCTTTCAGAACTACAAGAATTGGCGGCTTCTATTGTGGACCTGTCTCCCAGGTGCCCTACAGGCGATATCCCCGTAAAGCATCGTCCTTTTTTCCGGGCAAGGTCTGTGTTCTTTGACCTTTTTCATTTTATAATTATTCTTTATAATAATGCTAATATGCGCTCCACAGTGGTGGACGCGGATGACGAGGTCGAGATCCTCGATGGGCCTGGGGATCTCTCAAACCCCTCTTGCATGACTGTGGGTAAGTAAGGTTTTATCTTTGGCATTGTTTTGTCTATTCCATGTTTGTGACTCTCACTGACCATCCATAAATCTTGACAGCTCTGCCAACCCTAATTCCGTTGGAATCACGGATTTTCATGCCACCGGGTCCCTATGCCCGTTGTGCATCTGAAAGGATGGCGAGACAAAGCATCTACTCCTTGGAGGCTCTCATTGAAGATCTTCGTGCTGGAAATTCTGTTACGGCCGAAGAATTTGCTGTCGAAGCCAATACTTCTTTTCCCTTCCTTGCCACTTATCATGATGAGGCATTGGTGCATGTTTGGGTTGAGTATTGTCGCAGGGTGGAGGCTTGCTTACATAATCTTGAGTGTATACGCCTTCCTTTTGAGCTCTTAACTGCCAAGGCGAGCCTGCGGGAGTGGATTGAGCGGTGCGCCACTAATCTTCGGTCCTGTGAAAAGAGGCTAAATCAGAAGTTTTCGGAGAGGGAGTTAGCTTCGAATGCTTTGGGGGAACTTCAAGCCCAACTCACTACTAAGACCATTCGTGCGTATGAACTTTGGCGGGTGCTTCAAAAAGCTATCACGGAGGTGGTAGCTCTTGATAAAGCCATTATTTTTACCCGCGAGATGGTTGAAGCCCACAAAGTAGCTGAAAGGGATCTTGAGAGTCGACTCGCCTCGTACCAGTCTCAACAGTCTCAGGAGGAGACTTGTCTCGTGGCGATAGCAAAACTTGAAGCCGAGGCCCAGCGGAAGAAGGATGAACTGACGAATTTATTACACTGTCCACCGGCTTAAAGATTTTTTGTATACTCTCATTTTCTTGTATTCACTCCTGAATGAGAAAATATCCATTTTGATTCTTTTTATGACATGTATCTTGTATTCATTTTGAATTCATAAATAAAAGACATATACTTTATTTCATATTGGCGTGACCCATTTAGCAAATGCGTTCCGTAAATAGTCTATCTTGATCTCCTTACAGGACAATGACGACTTAGGAAACATGTTCAGGTCTGCTACCTAAGACTTTTCAACTTTATGAGTCGTGAGGGTCTCATAAAGACTTCTCCCTACGAGTCAAGAGGATCTCATAGATGTATTTTCTCCTTAGGAATCGTGAGGATTCCTAAGTGAATTTTCTCTTGAGAGTCATAAGAATCTCACAAGAGAATTTTCTCCCTTATAAGTTGAGAGGACTCGTAAGTGGTTTGGGGGGTTGACTTATTTCCGAGTTGAAGCATTGCTCCGACGGGGTGGTCGTTGGCTGACTAGTTTTCGAAACGGGGTCATTTGCTGACGTATTTCCGCGACGGGTCATTTATTGACGTATTTCCAAGACGGGGTCATTGGATGATGTATTTCCGCGACAGGGTCATTTGATGACGTATTTCCGAGACGGGGTCATTTGCTGGCATGTTTCCGCGACGGGGTCATTTGCTGATGTATTTCCGAGACAGGGTCATTGAATGACGTATTTCCGCGATGGGGTCATTTGCTAACGTGTTTCCACGACGGGGTCATTTGCTGACGTGTTTCCGAGACAGGGTCATTTGCTGACGTATTTTCGAGACGGGGTCATTAGATGATGTATTTCCGCGACGAGGTCATTTGCTGACATATTTCCAAGACGGGGTCATTCGATGTCGTATTTTCGAGATGAGGTCATTGGATGACGTGTTTCCGCGACGGGGGTCATTGGATGATGTATTTCCGAGACGGGGTCATTGGATGACGTATTTCCGCGACGGGGTCATTTGTTAACATATTTCCAAGACGGGGTCATTGGATGATGTATTTATGCGATAGGGTCATTGGATGACGTGTTTCCACGATGGTGTCATTTGCTGACGTATTTCCGAGACGGGGTCATTGGATGACGTATTTCCGAGAAGGAGGTCATTGGTTGACTTTAGGTTGTCTGTGAACCGTAGAGTCTTGGAACTAGGGACTTTGTCATGGCTCCGATTGGTGGTGTCGCGTCTGTATCCTACTGGGATGAGGAGGAACGCCGTTGCTGATCTTTATGCTGTAGATGTTGCCATTAAGATTTTGAACTAGGGACTTTGCCATGGCTCCATTTCGTTGTGTCGCGTCCGTGCCCTGCAGGCATGAGGAGGA
Organism: Agapanthus africanus; assembly: GCA_030015575.1. NCBI lineage: Eukaryota > Viridiplantae > Streptophyta > Magnoliopsida > Asparagales > Amaryllidaceae > Agapanthus > Agapanthus africanus. The sequence goes on from CM057337.1 coordinate 184,728,777, forward strand.
ACGCTGTTGTTGGTCTTTAGGCTGTAGATGTTGCCGTTGAGATTTGGAACTAGGGACTTTACCATGGCTCCATTTCGTTGTGTCGCGTCCGTACCCTGCTGGCATGAGGAGGAACGCCGTTGTTGGTCTTCTGGGATGCAGATGTTGCTGTCGAGATCTGACTTACCCTTTGACAGAGTTTGTTAGGGCATATGGTTCCCTTTTCGTTTATGTACTGCTCTATCATTTCAGCTTTTTATATCGCGAAAGTCGCGATTGCCCAATCATTTCGGCTATTATTCGTGGTGCCCAATCATTTCGGCTATTTTTCTTTTTACTCGCTGGTTTTTATTACGAGTTGTCCAATCATTTCGGCTATTTTTGTATGCATATCTTTTACTTACTGATTTTGTTGCAAGTTGCCTTATCATTTCGGCTATTTCATATGCATTTACGGCTCGCTGACTTTTCGCCGCGAGTATGGAACCTGGGATCTAATACTAATCTTAGCATCAGCATCACTGCGACTGGAATATTGCCAGGAGCGCATCATCATTTGCCTTTGTCGATTTAAACAAAGATGGTTTAGCAAACATGGTTAGAATCCTGTCGACTAAGGCTTTTAACTTCATGAGCCGTAAGTGTCTCATAAAGGTGTTTCTCCCTATGAGTCATGAGGATCTTGTATGTGCGTTTTCTCCTTAAGAATCGTGAGGATTCTTAAGTCTGTATTCTCTTATAAGTCGACGAGCTCCACAGCGAAAATTCGGATTTTACAAGAGTGTTTTCTCTTTATAAGTCGAGAGACTTACAAGTATCATTCACCACATGAGGAAATTTCACGCCATTGGTAGAACTGGGTGGGGGGAAGCGTTTATTTGTGCCCGTGGATTGTATACAAGGGTCAACATTGAACCGTTTGTAGGGCAGTCTGGGAAATGTGATGGTTTAAGAAAAGGTTCAAATCCCTGTAGCTTATGGCTTTTGAATCTTATGAGCCGTGAGGATCTTATAAGAGGATCCTCCTTACGAGTCGTGAGGATCTCGTAAGTGTAATTTCTCCTCGGGAATCGTGGGGATCCCTAAGTGTGTTGCTCCCTTGTGAGTCGTAAGGATCTCATGCGCGTGTTTTCTCTTTACAAGGTCAAGAGGACCTTGCAAGTGTGCATAAATTTTTTAACGGGTCTGCGCCCTTTTGGGTTTTCACAAACTCGCCGGTAGCCATGCTGTTTTTACTCACGGAGCCCTTTCGGGTTTTCATCCGTGCCCATTTTGCTTATGGATGTATCGTTCTTTTTGCGTCAGCCCAAAGATGCTGCGATTTGTAGTAGTTTTAGAGACGTCTCGGTCCGTCGTTAGTTTTAGGACATTGCGGTCCATACCTAGTTTTAGGACATTACGGTCCTTTGTTAGTTTAGGGACGTTTCGGTTCGTAGTTGCTATTTTGGAGACAACGACTTCGCTAGATACTACTTACAGAGTTTGGGCTTGGGAAGATAGAGAGCGTACATAGGCGTCATCATCTATCGTTAACTTAGGCCGTGATTCGTCAGGCATAGTATTTTTTCAGGAACCGTCCGTTTATTGGCCTGAAGGGTCTTTCGCCATGCATATCCATGAGCAAGTAAGCACCACCTTAGTAAACTTTGTTTATGATGTACGGGCCCTTATAGTTTGGTTTGAATTTTCCCCGTTTGGCATGATTGGAGATCATAAGTCTTTTGACAACTAGAATGAGTTCGCCTTCGCGAAATGTTCTCGGCCTAGTTAATCTTTCGTATGAGCGCGTCATCTTTTCTTTGTAAGCTTCTAGGTTTTGTTGTGCCATGAGATGAGTTTCATCGAGGGCGTCGAGCTCTTCAAGCCGAAGATGAGAATTCTCTTCGTCTGTTAACTCATAATGAACCGCCATTCGTAGAGAGGGTAGCTCTATCTCCAAGGGGAGTACTGCTTCAGCGATGAATACTAATGCGTACGGCGTTGTATTAGTGGCTGTTTTGAATGTGGTTCGATAAGCCCAGAGAGCTTCATGCAGTCTCTCGTGCCAGTCCTTCTTATTTTTGGACACCGTCTTCTTTATGATCTTGATCAAGGTCTTGTTGAAAGCCTCGGCTAGACCATTAGCTCGAGGATTATAGACCGAAGAGTATCTTCCGTCTATATTATGCTGCTGTGCGAAGTGGCTGATTTTGTGACTTCTATAGGCCGGCCCGTTATCGGAGATAATCCGTCGCGGAGTGCCGGACCGATAAATGACGTGTGTCGTAAAGAAATGGAGAATGTTCTCCGTCTTCACTTCTCTTAGCGGTACTACTTCTGCCCATTTAGAGAAGTAATCGGTTGTTGCCAGTATGAACCGATATCCTCTGGATGACGCTAGCTCGATGAGCCCAATCATGTCGGTTCCCCACATTTCGAACTTCCAGCTAGCCACCGTTGGGTGTAGCGGGTTTGGATGCTGATGGATGAAGTCTCCGTGAATTTGGCACGAGTGGCACTGCTTTGCGTATTCGAGACAGTCCTGGATCATCATGGGCCAGTAGTAACCATTCTTTTGATCTTCAGCTTCATCTTTAGTCCAGCCTGATGGGAACCACAGAGTCCGTCGTGAATTTCTTAGACAACTTTCCTTGCTTCTTCTGGACCCAGGCATCTCAGCCATAGGGATTCGAATGATCTCTTATATAGAGTATCATAGATGAAGGCGAAAGACAGAGCTCGTCTCATGAGCTGATGTCTTGAGGATGCATCATCCGACGTTCGATGGGATTTGAAGTACTCTAAAAAGACTTCTCTCCAATCCTTAGCCTTTTCTTAGTCCTCTATTTGTAGGGCCGTTTGCTTGGTCGCTTCCATTTCTTCAGACGACTCTATGGACATTTCGGCTGGCTCATGAACCCGACGGCTTTGTACAACGATCCTCACGTCATCGAGGTTTTCGTCGGCCAGTTCTTTAGCTAGTTTGGCTAATGTATCCGCTTTGCTATTTTCCGTATGCAGTATGCTTTCTAGGACGTAGTAAGGGATTTGAGTCAGCAATTGTTGCACTCTCTCTCCGTACTTTACCAACTTTGGTTTGCACGTTTGATAGTCACCGTTTGCTTGACTAACGACCAGTTGGGAGTCTCCGTATATGAGGAGGTTTTCGATTCCTATGTCGACAGCGATCTCAAGACCTGCTATCAAAGCCTCATATTCCGATTCATTATTTGTCCTCGGCTCTGTTAAGGAAAAGGCAAAGCACATTACCCCTCCTTGCGGAGTCACGAAGATAAGGCCTACCACAGATTTGATTATAAGGGGTGTTGTGCTTTCTCTTCTTCATGGAAGATGCCCCATTGAAGTAGAGTTCCTATCGGGTATCACTCCCTCCTCTTTCCTTTTCGATCATGTCAAACGCGTGCTCGTCCGGCAATTCACAATTTTGGGGTGAATTGACAGGTATCGGATGCTCAGCGAGGAAGTCGGCGATGGCCTGGCCTTTCACTGCCTTGAGAGGTCAGTATGTTATCGAGAATTCCATTAAGAGTAGGGCCCATTTAGAGAGCCTTCCCGTTAGTATGGCTCTTAACATCAAATACTTGAGAGGATCCACCTTTGATATGAGATAGACCTCATGCGCTAACGCATAGTGTCTAAGCTTCGTTATCGTGAAAATTAATGCCAGGCAGTGTTTTTCGATGGGGGAGTAGTTGTTTTCTGCCTCCAGTAGAACTTGACTCAAATAATAGAGGGCTCTCTCCTTCCCTTGGTCATTCTCCTGTGCCCACAGCGCGCCTAAAGAACCTTCAAGGGCTGTTGTGTATAGGATGATGGGCTTTCCCTTGACCAGAGCAGTCAGTACCGGCGGATTCTGTAGGTATTGCTTGATTTCGTCCAGTGCGCTTTGGAATTTGTGATCCCAGACGAACGGTGTCCCCTTCTTCATTAAATGGTTGTAGGGGCTACATTTTCCGGAGAGATTGGCTATGAATCGCCGGATATACGCGAGCTTTCCTTGTAGAGACCGCAGTTGCTTGAGAGTTCTTGGAGAAGGCATTTCCATAATCGCCTTGATCTTTGATGGATTTATTTCGATGCTCCGGTGTCAGATGATGAACCCTAGGAATTTGCCCGATGAAACTCCAAACGCGCATTTAAGAGGGTTCATCTTCAGGTTGTATTTTCAAAGACGCCGGAACACCATTTTCAAATGCTCACAATGTTCCTCGTGCGATTTTCTTTTCACCACGAGGTCGTCAATATAACATTTTACAATCTCATGTATGAGGTCATCAAAGATCTTTGTCATGGCCCTCTGATAGGTAGCACCGGCGTTCTTCAGACCGAAAGGCATCACTTTGTAACAGAATATGCCTAGAAGAGTCCGGAAAGCGGTATGCTTCTGGTCTTCGGGATGCATCTTTATTTGATTGTACCCTGATGAGCCATCCATGAAGGAGAAGACTTCGTAAGTGGACGTGTTGTCTATCATCAGCTCGATAACCGGTACGGGAAAATAATCCTTCTGACAGGCTTTGTTGAGGTCCCGAAAGTTCACGCAGATGCGCACCGTCCATTTTTCTTCATCACTGGGACAATTTTGGCGATCCAATCGGGGTATTGAACTTCTTAGATGAAGCCAGAGTCGATCAGCTCCTTGACTTCGACGTTGATTCTCATTTCAAGTTTGAGCCGCATTCTTCTTGGGGTTTGTTTAACTAGCTTGACGTCCGGAGATATCGCCAATTTATGCACAGCTATTTCCGGATCTAGTCCCGGCATCTCAGAATAGTTCCATGAAAAGCAGTCCTTATACTGCATGAGCACGTCTTTTAGCATAGCCACCTGTTCTTTAGACAGAAACTCGCTGACGAACGTAGGCCGCGTGTTCAGTTGATAAAACTGCACATTTGTATTACATTTTTCCTACAATTTTCATATTAAAAAAGGACTTTATTATAATATATCATACATATGAGGGTTAATGTGTAAAAACATTATTTTCCATGTGTTAATATATTTTAATTATCATTTGGTAGGAAAATGTATGCAAATAAATTCATTGACCTAAACCTACTAGAACTAGGTCTACTAAATCTTATTTAAGTTGTTGTGCAGAATTTTCCAAGTTGTTATGAAGAATTTATCAAACAAATCAATTTGTTGAAGAAAACTTACCAAATTAAGAACCAAAACTTGGAGACCAAGTCTGGAAGCAACCGTGAGAAGATTTCTGAATTATGAAGGTGCCTAGGATTGACACTTGTCACAAGAAGAAAGCACAAGAATTTTGATCAAGAGATCTCACCCGTTGGCCGCGGATCCGCGGCCTTAGCACCTATTTGCCGCGGATCCGCCGCAATATTATGGAGTTGGAAGGAAAGATTTTGGGGCATGATTCTCTACTATATTTTACCAACTTTTGAAGCAAAAGATTCTGGCTTTGCACTATAAAAAGGCACCGAGAGCCTCTTGGAAAAGCTATCAAGCCGACGAGATCAAGAAGTCCAAGACGGCTCACGCATCCAGGCTGATCATCAACTGTTCGTCTACCTCCTTAGGAAAGATCGAGAAGCAACCAGTTGTAATCATTTTCTATGGATTAAAAGTGTAGATTGTTCAAGTCGATTAATAAAGGTAGTTATTTTATTTAATTGTCTTTGCATTTACATTATGTTTTCCCTCTCTTTCTTTTCATCTTCTTCTCCCAACATGCGCGAGTAATTCTCCGCTTGTTAGGGTTCGTAGGATTATGGTAGACTAATGGACGATGAAAATAACTAAACCCTTTTTAAGTCCTATAAAGTTTAGAAACTTTATCAAAAGAATCATTAACATCCTAATCGGGCGCGCTAGCAATTCTTTGCTAGTTCCGACCGCGATTAGAGATTAGATTAATGATTGTTTTGGTAAAGGCTAGATATGAATGGAGTTCCGTGTCGAGATAAGGGTTAAGAGTGGGATTCCTTTTCCCTCCAGAAACCCTAATCTATACGCATCACCGTTGTTCTAGTTTTAAATCTATTAATGGATAAAAATGGCAACTTTTAATTAATCGTCCATAACTACTAAATCCTAGCGAACCCTACAAGCCCTCTTATTATATTAATTACATCTTTAAAATAAACTAGATCTATATTTTACATTCTTGTTTAACGTAGATCTAGAAATCTTTCTATAAAATTCTTTATCCCTCCTCTCTTTCTCAACACATCTAAAGTAAGAGTAAAAGGTTCCACGTTTCCCAGAGGACGACCCGTACTCATCTCGGTCTAGCTATGCGCGACACCGTTATTGATTGCGGCAACTACAAACATACACTATTTCGTATCAATCAAATGGCGCCGTTACCGGGGATACGTGCGTAATTTTTTATTCTTACTATTTGTGTTGAATTCTTAGACGAGTCATATGATTATTAAAACAAAACTGCAAATTGCATATTTAACGATTTGTGTGTGAATTTTGCGAGGGAATCTGGAGTCACGGACTTGAGAAAACAGGAGATCTAGGGTTCCGAACTTCTCTGGTATATTTCTTAACTCCTTCTCTCTCCTCTAAATCCAACAAAATCTATTTTCTGCAGGATTCTTTGCAAAATCGCGCCGCAAAAAAAAAATTCTTTTTGCAAAAGTTTTGTGATTGGTTTTGTTTCGCATATTTTAATACGGACTTTAAGGGGCAAAGACTAAATCAAGATTAGGTGGGGATTTCATCACCCTTCCTAAGCCCCACAAATCACAAACCGAGCATATAGATCAACCCTTCATTAATTTAAAAAATATCTAGACCAGACTCTAAGGACTGTCGCGCTCAATAAGGGCAGAGGAAGGTCGTGGGTAATCTATCGTTTATCCGCATTACTTTTGTAGTGCCTAGGCAAGTGTGACAAAGGCTAGTGGTTTTTAATTAGGCCCACGACGTGGTTCCTTCCCACTTACCTGGCACTTACTTGGCTACAAGGGTAGTACGGAGGCGGTAGCGGATTAATCCTGCGGCTTGTCCTTTGGAAGTCTAGGAGCAGTCTAGAGACTGGACCTAGGTAACCTTAGTTCTAGGGTTGCTTGTGCATTTTAGGGAGATTTGTCTTGAGTCCCACTTTTTCAAAACAAGCCAATTTTAAATCACACACACGCTGCCACTTGCACTAAACCCGCTTAGTGCAAGCTCGGCTGGACACGGGATCCTAGTGCCCGTCTTGTCCGCGTTCCTGCTATCGATGCCGAAGTCGGTACTCTTTCATCTTCTTTTCCCCCACCACACACCACATCGATCGTGATGGACGGAACTCCATCTAATTATAACACCACGCTGCCACCGCCCGCAGGTGAGCAGAATCCACCACGCATCTCTCTCCAAGAGAGATGCTATCCTATTCGTGGTCCTCTTCCTACTTGTCTATCTCTTCCACCACCTAACGGGGATAATTTTGAAATTAAACCCCACTACATCAATCTGCTGCCCAAATTTCACGGGCTTGAGTCGGAAGACGCGTACGTTTTCATCACCAAATTCGAAAACGTATGCGCAATGATGGGTACTTCACAATTGACTTTAGATGCTATGCGCTTACGTCTTCTCCCATTCATACTGTGCGACTTGGCAGAAAAATGGCTTTATAATAATGCCGCACACTCTATCGCTATTTGGGATGAATTCGTCGTAGCATTTCTTAAGAAGTTTTACCCAAATCATAAGACTGCACATGTTAGGAGCGAGATCAACCAGTTCACCCAGCTTCCCAATGAACCATTTTGGAAGTGCTTTGAACGTTTCAAAGATCTGCTTGTCCAATGCCCCCATCACGGAATACAAAGATGGGATTTATGTCGGATTATATATGAGGGCATTAATCCAGCGACAAAGCAGATGCTTGAAACAATGTGTCAATGCAATTTCATGTCTAAAGATGACAGTGAAGCATGGAAATATCTGGAAGACCTTGCTGAACACACGTTGCAGTGGGAAAGCATAAGACCACCTTCAACTAAGGGAGGTATTCACCAGCTTGATCTTTCTATCGCAGTGAAAGCCGAAATGGCAGCGATACAGAAGAAACTCGATGCTATTGAAAACAAGTTCTCAACATTCTCCCTAAATCAGGTCACGCTTTCTAAGACTGTCTGTGGTTGCTGTTCGGATCCTTCACACTTAACGGAAGAATGTCCTATGAATGCATCGTTTCAAGCTAATGCTGCTTTTCAGCAGCGACCTAGAAATGATCCTTATTCTTCCACATATAATCAAGGATGGAGGAATCATCCCAACTTTGCTTGGAATCAAAACCAACAAAGTAATTATCAAAGACCTCCTCCACAGCAACCACAACCACAGAATCAGCCCCCCTTTCAGTCACAAAATTTCCAAAATCCGGCCAACATTTCTACACCACAAGTGGCCGGTACTGACAACTCACTTGCACAAACTTTGGATATGTTCATGAAACAATCCATGCAAAATTCGGCTGAGATAAGGTCTTCTATTGATACCCTAACGAAAAACTCCTCCTCCCATGGTGAGAGTATTAAATCAATAAAAAACCAAATCGCACAGTTAAACGCCGCAATGAGTGCGAGAGAGAAAGGGAAACTCCCATCTCAACCCCTACCGAATCCTGGCCATTCACAAAGTCATAATGTGAATGCCGTTACTACATTGAGATCGGGAAAAGTGCTGAATGACCGAGTGGGTGAGCAGTGTGATGATAGTGACACCAATGATACCCCAGCTTCTTCTTCTTCCCCTAATTCGTCTAGTCTCCCACCTTCATCCGAGCCTATTCTCCGTTTTCCCCAAGGCTCGAACCCTTCGTCCATTTCGCCAAATCTATCTAAGTCGATTCCCACTCCAGTTTTGGGATCGAATCCATCCCCACAGTCTTCTCCACAAAAGTTAGACCCAAAACTTATTGATCAAGCACCTTATCCAAACAGGTTGAGGGGCAAAAGACCAAGTCCACAAATGGAGAAGATTGTGGAAATTTTTAAGTAAGTTAACATAAACATTCCTCTCCTAGATGCTATTCAACAAGTTCCGTCATATGTGAAAATCTTAAAGGACTTGTGCACTAGGAAGCGAAAAGTTCAAGTACCTTAAAAAGTTTTCCTTGCGAGTAATGTGAGCACAGCTTTTACACAACAACTTCCCAAGAAACGAAAGGACCCCGGAAGTCCTACAATTTCAATTTCTATTGGGGGTAAAAATATCAATCGTGCTCTACTCGATCTTGGTGCTAGTGTTAACTTGCTTCCGTATTCTGTGTATGAGCAATTAGGGGCCGGAGAGTTAAAACCTGCGCATTGCACTCTTCAGATGGCCGATCGATCTATCACCCAACTTAGGGGTGAGCTAGAGGATGTGTTAATCAAATTCGGGGAATTCATATTCCCTGTGGACTTTATCGTTATAGATACACAACCTGTAGCGAACCCACGCAATCAAATCCCGGTGATACTCGGTCGACCCTTTTTGGCCACTTCCAACGCAATAATTAATTGTAGAAACGGCTCTATGACCCTATCCTTTGGAAAGAAGTCAATTGAGCTTAATATTTACAAGTTGGGAAGTGAACCCTCCGAACCCTATGCTCATGTGTGTTCTGTCGAATTAATGGATGTCGACAGCAGCGAATTTGATCAACCTCATGATACAGACTATTTTCATATGTTGTTGTTTGACCCAACCATTTACTCTTCCGCCGAGTTGTCCGGGTCAACATCTAATGAGAAACCTTTTATATAGTCTGACGATCACCCCATTTTTTCTGATGACATTATTTTTCGGGGTATCGATGAAAGCTTTGAGCAAATTTTCGCTGATGAACTCGCATTTTTACAAGACACGGGTGTTGAGATGAATCAACTCCAAGATGAAGAAATTGGACCTCCATCCCCTCTTTTGGACAATCATGATAATGCGAGTAATCCATCATCACTATCACTGTGTCGTCTCTCCAAATTGAGACGCAATCCTTTTCCATTACACTTCTTATCACCACCCCACTTCTTCACGACGAAAGGTGACATGTTCTTCCACCAACCTTGGTGCTTCATTGATAAAATTTTTGAATGGTTGGTGTTGACCTTCGGTCTTTGCAAAGCTTGGCATTGACCAATAACCTTGACCCCCTTGTGTGATTTTAAAAGATTAAAATTGTTTAAAGTTTGGGGGAGGGGTGGTATATTTTGGCTCTTGAAAGAAAATGATTTTTACAAAATTGTGAGCCAAGAAATAAGTTTGGGGGAGGAGTTCACTTGCATTATTTCTTGTCCCCCTTTTCCTCCCAAGTCTACAGGTTTTTGAGCTTAACGGATGACATCAGTGAGGACACTGCTGTAAACAGGTTTGGGGGATGTTTGTGCTTATTTACGCATCAATTTGCATCATACTTTGCATAAGCACAACATTTTAAAAATTTTCTTTTATAACCAAAGAATAGAAAGTGAAACATTACATCCAAAAGATATGAATAGTTTAAGAAAACCAAGAAAATTAGAAGTTTTCTTATACGAACTAGTAATAAGTAGTTATGAGTTGTTGTCCCAAGGGTTAGTAAGATGAAGGAAGTCACTAATCTGGGAATAAAAATAAGTCTGAAAAATAGTTTCTATTCTGGAAGCCAAACATTTGAATGTTGATACCCTACTATATGCACTTACACACGTCTTGAAACTCGGGATAGTAGAGGATACCTTGAAATGCTCTTGTCTAAAAGCCAAAGTATGAAGGAAGTGAAAAAATGAAGAAAATATAAAAATGGTGAAAAGAAAAAAAATGAACACTGGTTTTTTATCGCCAAGGCAGCAATAAAAAATATAGCGAGGGTGCCTCTTCACCTAGTGCCCTAAGGCCAACTGGTCTGGGAGTCACTGCTAAGCCTTAGGTGGTGCAAGACGAGGAAAATATTATCACCTAATCAGCAAGCACTTGAGTATTCGGTCGGTTAGTACCTCAAGAAGTATTAACGGTCGCATGAAAATGTGTGAGCAAATCTTAATATTCATCAAATTAAAAAGTACTAAGGCAGATGGACAAGAGTATGATAGCTTGAATTGAATTCTCCGAGTGTAGGGATGTTCTTTACACACATATGGGGTTATATGATCAATGTTTGGATGAAAGGTAGGAATGAAGAATAAAGACGATGTTTTATTGAGGGATGATGTGATTTCTAACATTTTTTCATGACTATTAAGATAGGGCTCATGACAACTGAAAAGCTAGTATAGTTGGAAACTCTTCTTTTCAAGGCCTTTCTTTTATGGTTCTTATATTTATATGTAAATTTCACCATCTCTCTTTTGTTATAGGATTTTGTGGGTGTAATCCACTGAAAACCCTCAGGAGACAACACTCCTCCTACTAGGGAAACCTAGAGGTTTAACGGCTTGTTGCACGTGCTCAGTGCAATCGTGTCTGCCTACGAATGTGTGCTTAGTTTTCTCCTTTCTTTTTCTCCTCTTAAATAAACTAGTTTGCTCGGGATGATCAAAGATAAGTTTGGGGGTATTTGTTCAGTTGATAAAACTGCACATTTGTATTACATTTTTCCTACAATTTTCATATTAAAAAAGGACTTTATTATAATATATCATACATATGAGGGTTTATGTGTAAAAACATTATTTTCCATGTGTTAATATATTTTAATTATCATTTGGTAGGAAAATGTATGCAAATAAATTCATTGACCTAATCCTAGTAGAACTAGGTCTACTAAATCTTATTTAAGTTGTTGTGCAGAATTTTCCAAGTTGTTATGAAGAATTTATCAAACAAATCAATTTGTTGAAGAAAACTTGCCAAATTAAGAACCAAAACTTGGAGACCAAGTCTGGAAGCAACCGTGAGAAGATTTCTGAATTATGAAGGTGCCTAGGATTGACACTTGTCACAAGAAGAAAGCACAAGAATTTTGATCAAGAGATCTCACCCGTTGGCCGCGGATCCGCGGCCTTAGCACCCATTTGCCGCGGATCTGCCGCAATATTATGGAGTTGGAAGGAAAGATTTTGGGGCATGATTCTCTACTATATTTTACCAACTTTTGAAGCAAAAGATTCTGGCTTTGCACTATAAAAAGGCACCGAGAGCCTCTTGGAAAAGCTATCAAGCCGACGAGATCACGAAGTCCAAGACGGCTCACGCATCCAGGCTGATCATCAACTGTTCGTCTACCTCCTTAGGAAAGATCGAGAAGCAACCAGTTGTAATCATTTTCTATGGATTAAAAGTGTAGATTGTTCAAGTCGATTAATAAAGGTAGTTATTTTATTTAATTGTCTTCGCATTTACATTATGTTTTCCCTCTCTTTCTTTTCATTTTCTTCTCCCAACATGCGCGAGTAATTCTCCGCTTGTTAGGGTTCGTAGGATTATGGTAGGCTAATGGACGATGAAAATAACTAAACCCTTTTTAAGTCCTATAAAGTTTAGAAACTTTATCAAAAGAATCATTAACATCCTAATCGGGCGCGCTAGCAATTCTTTGCTAGTTCCGACCGCGATTAGAGATTAGATTAATGATTGTTTTGGTAAAGGCTAGATATGAACGGAGTTCCGTGTCGAGATAAGGATTAAGAGTGGGATTCCTTTTCCCTCCAGAAACCCTAATCTATACGCATCACCGTCGTTCTAGTTTTAAATCTATTAATGGATAAAAATGGCAACTTTTAATTAATCGTCCATAACTACTAAATCCTAACGAACCCTACAAGCCCTCTTATTATATTAATTACATCTTTAAAATAAACTAGATCTATATTTTACATTCTTGTTTAACGTAGATCTAGAAATCTTTCTATAAAATTCTTTATCCCTCCTCTTTTTCTCAACACATCTAAAGTAAGAGTAAAAGGTTCCACGTTTCCCAGAGGACGACCCGTACTCATCTCGGTCTAGCTATGTGCGACACCGTTATTGATTGCGGTAACTACAAACATACACTATTTCGTATCAATCACCGCGGTTCGTTTGCTGTCCCGAAGTCGATTTTCCTTAGGTTGTCCGCAGTGGTGTGTATCCCATCTTCCAACTCTTTTGGCGCTGGTGGAAATTCTGAGATCAATTTCTCTTCGTCCTCATTTTCGAAGCACTAGGAGAGGTCATCCATATTCTCGGGCACTCCTTCTTCTGACAGCGTTATCACGTGACAGGTACGAGATCGTTTCCAAGACCCATGTTGATCCGGTTTTACTCTCGCCATATACGTTGCTTTTGGTACATGCTTTTGCAGTGGGGATACCCTCCAACTGTTGGATAAAGCGAATCTCCCGAGTCGATATTGGTCTTCAACCCAGTTTTTGAAGGTGAAGCAGTCTTCAAGAGGATCTCCTATCGCTCGGTGATATGAACAATAATCCAGATGATGAACCTCGCTGCTTGATCGGGGTGCTTGGACTCCGGGAGTGTAATCATTTGATGTTTCACGACGAGGTCAAAGATCTTCCTTATTTTGTCTCGAGGGAAAGAATATGCTCGATCCATCTTTTTCATAAGAGACGGATTCCGGCTGACCTTTTCTTGATCACGTGGCTTTTTGGATCCATTTTTCCGTTGTCGAACGTTTTTTTCCGTTCTTTGACTTTTTTTTGCCTCTGTGTCGGGCCTTTTCTCGTCTTGGGAATGCATTGCGGGCTGACGGTGAAGGGCATCGTCGTCCTCCGTAGCCTGTTGAAGGAGGCGTTGCATCTTGGCTTTCTCGTACATGGCCATTTCACGGATGTGGTCATCCCGAACCCTTTGACTTGCTTCTCTTATTAGCTTGTCAATCCGTTCTTCAAATGACGGACATGGCATTTTTATGGCAGGACCTCATTCTGGTTCAACGTCAGCGTCTTTCAAAGGAGCATCCCCTTCTTCATCAAGGTCCTTTATGACATGGCATTCATGGAATTGCTCCCGTTTCTTGGATTGGACATATCCAAGCCCGATCCTTTCCATTTTTCCGTTGGGTAGTTTTTGCTGCGTTCCAGGGACGTCCCAAATCCTGTTGTAGAACTGAGCTTGTCGAGGAGTTTGTTTGAGTGGTACGCCTTGGCATCTTAATAACCTTTTCAATCCCTCGGTGAAATACATGGGCAGACGAATGGGTTGGAGCCCATCAAGCGCAGGATTGGCACCATGCCAGACTTCTCTTTCGACTTTAGTCTCCGTGGATCGATAGCAAAGGATCGCCTTTTCACCTCTTCGCCTGGGAGGGACGTAGAATGTCTGCAGCTCTTGCACACTATATGTCTCAAGCGCATCAAGCTCTCTGTAGTGCTGTTACAGAACCATGGCGATCTGCAAACTCTAATTACCTCCAGTAAGGGCCCGCATTGATGTACGGACGGAGAATACGACATTGGTTTCATCTTTGGAGTCGCTACCAAAGACCAAAATCGGAGCGGATGGTCCAGGTTTATCATTCCACTTCTGAGGTTGTCCCAAGTAGACTATTTCTTCATCCTCCTCGGTATCGCTTCCAAAGGTAAGAATGTTAGTGACGGGCTTCTGTTTAAGCTCTGGCTAATGACGTTTCTCCATGTCTTCGAAGTTTGGCAGGAAGTACTTAGCGTCTTCATATTTTCGGACTTCGTTCACAGAGAATGGGTTTAGCTCTCCCGTAATGGTGCACTCGAGGCCATCTTTGAAATACTTTATACACTGGTGTTGTGTAGAAGGGATGATGTTGTATTCGTGTAACCAAAGTCGACCAAGTAGAGTGTTGTAGCAAGTCTTAGCGTCGATGACATGAAATTTGATGTATGTGACGAGAATCCCAAAGCGCAATATTAATATCACAGACCCGAGCGTCTGTGATGACTGGAAGTCGAATCTAGAGATACTGATTTTATCTCGAGCAAGGTGTTGAACGCTTATGCGTATTTCTTTTAGCACCCTCACATTTAGGAGATTGACAGAGGACCCATTGTCAACTAAGATCTTCCCTATCTTGATGTCATGGTAGTACCCGGTGACATACAGGGGACGGTTATGCTCGCACGTTCCGAGAAGGAGAGCTTCATCGCCAAAAGTGATGTCAGCTGTGTGAACCTCTTCAAGCTCGTCCTTCATCTTTTCATCGGCAAGGAAAGATTGAAATTGGTCGGGCTCTTGTAGTGCCTTGATCAGAGCATCTCGTGCCTCTTTAGACAACAGAAGGGCATCGAGAATGCTTAGTTGTGAGGGTATCTTTCTCAGGTATGCAAGAACGTTGTAATCCACCTTGTTTTTCTTGAGTGGGTCCTTTGCCGCGAACTCTTCGACGCCTTGATCATCGAGAGTGATATCCTCAGGGACTTTTTCCTTCCCTTTATCTTTTTTGTTCATCCCCTTGTTTGTGGGTCCGAGATTCTTTTCAGGCAACGTACGGCTGCGCAGTTGAATATTCTCACAGTTCTTCATCTCTTCTTCTTTTCCTGAGGTGGATTCTTTGAAGAGAGGGTCGAGGGCTATCTCGTCATCAGAATCGCTCCCGAAGGTGAGAAGTTGTGATCCCCCGTCATCGACCATGTGACAGTTGCCGGCAGTTCTTTTACGCCCATCTGTCATGCTTCTCAGTTCCCGAAAAGCCTTGTGCTTCAATCGCTTGACGTGTTGTCGGTGGGCAACATATCCCTGCCACCAGTTCTTAAAGACATTACACTCTTCGGTAGGATGCATAATCTTTCGATGGTATAAGCAGTAGTTTGGATGCCCATTCGCTTCGTCAAGGTGTATGCTGCCAGAGTATCTCCTTTGAAAGGTGGCGACTTCATTCCCATCGACAGGGCTTTTGCGAACCGTTTCCTCGTCTTAAGCCTGCTTCTGTCTACTGCAGGCGTGCTTCAATCTGGTTGGAGTGCTTCAATCTTTTCATCTTGTCGCCGACGTTTGGCTTTTTCGAATATGGCCGTTTCACGCTCTTGATCGGCTTTGCTCTTCCGACGGGCTCCGTTCAGTAGCATGTCGATCATCTCATCTGATGGTTCCAAGAGTTCTGGTTCTGGATCTGCACCCAGTTTCTCTGCATCAGGAGCTTCTTTGCCCTTTATTGACGAGTGAGAGATCATGTGGAAGCTCGCCACATAATCATCTGGCTCTTCTGAAGAATCGTCTCCCTCATCAGCGTTATCGTCTTCATTCTCAAGGACATGTTTGAAGAATTCGTCCAATGTAATTGGGGCCCGTGCCTTCTGGTTATATTCTTCCAGTGCATTTTTGTATTTCTGCAGACCTGTATGGTTGTCGTTAGGTTGGACGGGTTTCTTGGCCTTCTTCTTCTTCTTTAAAGACTTCAGAGGCTCGGCCCTAAGGTTCTGTCCATCATCACCAGCTTTCAGCGTTGGGCGCGGCTTCAGCATCCCCTCAATAATCTCAGGCTCCAGCGGGCTCTTCCACCTAATCGCCCAGACAAGCTTGAAGATCCTTTAGCAGTCTCTTAGTCTTTACCGAGAGAAAAACTTCCCATGGAGCTTCTTCTATAAATGAGCATGATGCCCCTGGCATGTCCATCTTTCTTGGACCGTGCGGTTGTGGTGGGTTCACCCTCCAGTTTTCGAACAGCGCGAATTTGCCTTGTGGTACTGGTCTTCAATCCATCTTTTGAAGACAAAGCAATATTCGATCGGATGGCCCAACATTCGGTAGTATGGGAAGTAGTTAGGATTATTGACGTCACCGGGTTGCAGTGGGCGCTTCGGATCCGGCAGGGTGATAAGCCTGTTGCACACTGCTAGTTCGAACAGTCTTCTCGTTTTATCCCGGGGAAAGGAGTAAGGACGTCTTAACTTCTCGTCGAGGAATCGCGATTTTTTGCCTTGGCGAGCAGCTGGCTTTGAGTCACTCGGCTGTTGTTGAGCGTTGGTGTCGAAGGTAGCTGTCCCTTTACCCCTTTCGTTTTGAAGCTCCGTTTTCGACGAGGATGGCTTATGGCTCATTTGGTCCATTTGGTAGAGCTTGTCAATCAAGGCCTGGAAGGTGGTCGGCTTGAAAAAATCATGAATTGGGATATGGTCGCCTGAGGATCGAGGGTTCCCACAAACATGCCCATGGCAGGAGTTTCCTCTATGCACTGTTCGCATTTCGACCATAGGTTCCGCCACCGAATGGCGTATTGAACCCAAGTTTTTCCCAGCTTCACTCTAGCGTTAATTATGTGGTGATCGGGGTGCGCTCGCTAGAGCTCACGAATCTTTGTGTAAACAGTAGCTCCATTTCTGCAAATGTCTTTGCAGAGTCATTCAGGAGCTCGAAGTACTATTCGAATGCTGGCTCCGACAAGCTGCCAACAAACTGGCGATGCAGCAGTTTGTTGTCACCCCCAGTATTACCGCACATAGCCCTAAATTGAGCAACGTGCTGGTGTGGATTATCTGTTCTCTTATACACATGGAATTTGGGGATCGTATATCGTGGCGGGTACTTTATTTGATCGTATCAACCCGGATAGGGTCATCCAGTCTTGACGATTTGGCCGGCCACTTCGCTCGCCTGATGAGCTCGTATCCGTTGAGCTATATAGTTATTAAGGGCGGCTTGGAGATGGTCTCTTCCTTGGCTGCTGATAGAGTCGGAAGAGGGTTTGATGTCTCCCCTCTGTCCTCTTCAAGAATTATTGGAGGGTTTTTAGCTGGAGGATCCGGTTGTATCATCATCCCAACCATATCTTGGAACAAGAGTGCTATTTGTTTTATGTTGGCCACTTGTTCCGCGGCCTCTTTGTCTTTCTTCTTGAGCATTCTTCGGAGGAACTCGACGTCGGTTTCCTATTCCTGGCGCTACTCTGACGAAGTCTCTGGGCTTTCTTTCGGCCCACTGAGCGCGACCATCTTCGTTAGCATTTCCTGGAGCTTTTGCTGTTGCTTCTGAGCCTTTGTCATAGACCGGGTTAGTGGTCGATAACCCATGGAGATACGGCTATCCTTTTTCCCGAAAGCCATGTAGATGGTATGCACTACCATGCCCCCAGACTTAGGGCGTTTGGATTCAGCACCCTTGAGATTTGTTGCAGACACAGGGATTTTCTCCGGCCTTCTCCTTTTATGAGCGGTCGAATTTGAGGAGGCCGTTGCAGCGGGCACCCATATTGACGATACCTTCTGTGGTACAGCGGGGTTGTCCTTCTCTTGACAAACCTTCATTTTCTTCGGTCGGCAGGAGTAGTCTTGGTTAATCACAGAGTCTTGGACCCTTCGCCAGACCCTGTGGATTTTGGAGGACGACCGCTGAAGGGGTTGTTCTGACTCTGCCTTTGTAACATTTTCAACAGTTGAAGGAGACCTTTTTAATACGACAGTTAGAGAGTTCTTATGCACTCTCCTGAGCGGCTCAAAGCTGTTTCCATTTGGAACAACAGCATCGACTTCCACCGTTGGAGTTGGTGGGGTAAGTCCGGAAGGGGAACTGCCCCCAGCTTTCCTCACTCGGCGCCAATGGCGACGTCGAGCACGTCTTGCAGAGTGGACTGGCTCAGTTATAGGGGTAGCTTCATCATGCCCCCTGTTCTGGTGAAGGGCTGCTGTTGGTACCAACCTATCAAAGACTGACGTCCGCTGAGAAGAAACGTCCAACCTGTCGAAGACTGACCTTTGGGCAGAGGAAGTAGTTTGGACGACCTCACCCGAAGAAGGAATTGGGATGGCCAGTCTCGCAAAGACCGATCCCTTAGCAGGAGAAGCCCCTTTGACGACTTCTTCCGTCGAAGTTGGAATGGCTATCCACTTCAGGATGACTTGTTTAGGTATTGCAGGCTTATTCATGGGCCTACTTGAGCTTTGGCCTAGTCTGTTACAGACCGAGGCGTTGGACTTGGACGACCTGTTGAGACGGGCCGTGATAGTTGTAAGCTGATCGAAGACCGACTTCTTCGGAGCTTCCTGTGATGGCATTGGGACGCTGAAACTTGCCGGTGGGATCATGGTCCTAAAGAACAGTTCAGTGGTGTCCTGAGTCACCTGTTCCACTGGCATGGCGAAGATGGAGGCCTCTTGGGGCCCATAGCTCACTCCTCCGGCGAGGACGGAGTGGGAGTTGTTGTTGCAGCTGGTGCAGTTGGAAGCCATTTTCTCTGCACGGGAGCAAGACACCAAATCTTAGTACCTTGAATCTAGGGGAAACCATATTAAACCGCGATTCATTCACGAACATGACACACGAAGTGTGGAGTGGAAAGAGGAAAAGGTCCCACCGGGCGTGCCAGAATCTGTTCGCCGCCGAAAGACGCGACCGGGACGTCGGGACGTCGGGACTGAATTTTGGGTGGCAGATGCTATTTGGTTTTATCCGTCCACCTCTCCGAAGATCCCAAGTTGATTTATGGCACCGTGTATCGGAGGTTTAGACGGATGTGGCCTTTGTAGCAGACAGATTCCCCCTCATTGTGAGGGGTTTTGATTGCGGGGACGCTCTTCCCTGCAGGCGCAAGCCCTGCAGTTAATTACGTTACCGCGTAGTGTAACCACTTTCTTCTGCTCCAGAAGGTCACTTCATGTCGTGTGTATTTGTTTTGTTGTTGGTTGCTCGTGGATTGTATACGGAGACTAATTTATGTTGTCGCCCGTAGGGCGTGGATTAGTCCAAATCCGTATTTTCTTAGATTTGGGTTTCGGTTGGTTTAAAGGTCGTTAATCTTTCTTTAGATTAAGATCAACTCAGACGTTTGTTGAGAATACGTTAGTCTAATTTTAGACTAAGATCCGATCAACAGGATTTTCTTTAGTTTATAAGGAAATTGCGGTCCGTTGGGTTTAAGGACATCATAGTCCATAAGTTTAAGGACCTCATAGTCCATAGTTTACAGACGTCATACTCTATAGAGCTTAGTTTAGGGACGTTACGGTCCATTGGGTTTAAGGACATCATAGTCCATGAGTTTAAGGACCTCATAGTCCGTAAGGTTTAGAGACATCATAGTCTGGTTTAAAGACGTCATAGTCTGTGAGGTTTAAAGACATCATAGTCTGTATGGTTTAAAGACATCATAGTCTGGTTTAAAGACATCATAGTCTGTATGGTTTAAAGACATCATGGTCTGTAAGGTTTTGGTTTAACCGTTTGGGATGCACCAAAAGTTATTGGTTATTAGGACCCTCCATCTCTCTGAAGACGTTGAAGAATAACAACGACATGTATCATAGGTATGAAGAGATGTACTCTTGAACCAATGTCCCGACTGAGGGGGAATGGGATGCACATCATTTTAGATGCCATATGTTAGGAGCTCATTAGCTATCTCTAGGACTGAGTTCAGATTTGGAGACCCTGAGCATGAGGAGCTCAATTGACGCTTCTCGGGAAATTTGGTCTGAGTTTGGATAACATTGGCCTTTCGTAGTATTAAACACTAGTATATACTTATCGCTCACGTTCTCCCACGCGAGGTGCTTGAAATAGTGTTAAACACTAAAAATTGGAGGCGCTCACGTGGGGTCACATTAGGCGCTTGAAGTAGTGTTAAACACTAAAAATTTGAGGCACTGCTTTCTTGGGTTTATTCCCTTGTTCTTTTCTGAGCGCTAAGCGCTATTGGGTCACGTGGGGTCACGTAAGGCGCCCCAAGTGGAAACTGCCTTTTGATTTACTCCCTTTCTATAAGTGCTAAGCACTACTTAGGGGGGGTCACATGGGATCACATGAGCCAGTCTCAATTGTCCTCTTTTGTTCAACAAGGGTGTTCACGTTGTTAGTGCATGTTGCATGCTCACACAACTCTTGTGAGGCGGCGGAAGCGATAAACGAAAATTTTCTTTGCATACAACACGCACTTTTCATAAGATGTTGTCTAAACCATAACTAGAAAAACCTAACTAGAGATCTTATCTACTATGTCAGGGATTATACCTCAATAATACGGTCCTTCGGGTCTTCTCTTTGGTGCAACTCCTATGCTCCTTGCCACTCCTTAGCTCCTTTGGATATTGCCGATGTTCTCGATCTCCAGCCACCCCAAGACCTAGATGATCCATGCAAGAGTTGTCGTGCAAGCTAGAAACTCTTCATAAGAGCTTAACCTAGAGACCAAGTTTGCTAGAAGATGTCACTAGGATCATGTAGAGATTAGGGTATTGGATTATCTTTAATCCTAAACTTTTGTTTCACAACACATGTTAAGGGTAAAGCTTAGGATGAAGGATGAGAAGAGAAGAAGGAGAGAGAAAGTGTTTGTGATAATGAGAGAGTTCAAGCATGAGAAAAATGATATATTGCAAATGAAATAATTGAAGCGTATAATATAAAATTAGCACAATGCTTCAATAGTAATTCCAAAACAATATAAAATTAAATAACCCATTCTTGCAACCATGCTTAGACTTTCTTATTTCCACCTCATTTATTTATTTTCATAAACTAAATAATGTCATTATGAGGTGGCACCTTCTAGAAGGTATTCTTGTAACAATTACAAGAATACCCCTCCTCCGTATACTATATACCGTATACCCGTATCCGAATTCCGAAAAATACGGATACCATTAATCCAATAATATAATACCGGTATCCGGCTTTAACCAAAGCCTACCAGTATTATTGTTCCGATTGTTATTCCTATAACAATTACACGAACATAATCGAAACCCTGTCGTAATACCTTACGGCTTCCGTAACAACTTACGGCCTCTACATCTTTCGCCTGAACGAAGGAACCCTCTGTGTGGGACTCTGAAGACTCGACAGTACGCTGGCAATGGGTTTAACCACAAGCGCGTCAGCGGCACTAGCTGTGCGTAATGGCTAACCAGGTACATGACGAAAAAGTGGTCGACAAGCGAACTCATCACAACCCCAACGATCTTGCAAGCAACACTTACCGTACAGTCCGGTCTTTTCGTCTGATACGTCGCATATGAAGTCTATGGGTGGTAAATGTCAGACCCCGGTAACTTTATAAGTCATGCTGATTTACGGCCCATAACGGTTCGAGAAACTACTGATAACACTTATCAGTAAATCTTGAGAAACCTGGCCAGGGATTTGATGTTATGGCCGATCAAGCATAGCGCGATACCAACTCCCTATACCGGGAGAGACGAAACCCCTCCTATCGCTCACTGTCCCCATGCGATTCGGGACTGTACCTAAAATCCACCTGTTTGCACGACTCAGCAGAGCCGCGATAGGGAGGAAATCAAACCACAGTGGGAATCACACAGGACACTATGACGATCTCGGGTCTATAGACTAACCTGTACAAGTGTCGCCAAAGAACTGCTATATAGCAATTGGTATATATACCGTCTAGGAGTTCTCGGCGAGTCCTGTTCGGTGTACCTATTCTCTAATGAGCACCTGTGTACAATCTTTGATGTCAAACACCAATGATTGTAGAATCAACCATCGCCCCCCAGTGTCAGGAAACGTACACACTAGTCTAACTTGGTAATACCGATGCCCTGTCTCGATATACCCTCGACTAGGATCTATTAAAGGATATGCTTATAGACTATCCAGGCCCCACTAGTATGATCTCATTATAATCCTGGTAGTCAAGAATAATCCTAAGGGCTTCATCAACATGCATATAAAGATATGAAATATAATACAAGTTAAGATGAAGATAAACCAGATAGCATACTATTATTTTGAGCAAGGATTGTTTCTGAACATATACATGCCTAGCATCCTATACAATACAGGCCTTTAGGGCATACATATCTAACAATCTCCCACTTGCACTAAGACCTGTAGTTGATGCAATAAGTACCAACTGTCTGTACTAGAACCAGTTGCCTGCGTACCGCATGCCCAATAGCTCGAATAGTTTCTCAAACTAGACTTGAGGGATGGCTTTGGTGAATGGATCTGCTGTGTTGTCCTTCGTGTCTACTCTCCGTACCTCGATGTCCTGGCGATTCACTATCTCCCTGATGAGGTGATACCGCCTCAAGATATGTCTGGATTTCTGATAGGACCTTGGCTCCTTTGCCAAATCCATGGCTTCATTATTATCGCAATACAGAAGTATTGGATTAGCAATGGATGGAACCACTTGAAGTTCGGAAATGAACTTCCTCATCCAAACTGCCTCTTTTGTGGCATCATTAGCAGCAATATACTCAGCTTCCATCGTGGAGTCAGCGACGGTATCTTGTTTGGAACTCTTCCAACATACCGCCCCTCCGTTTAGGGTAAATACAAACCCTGAGATGGACTTACTATCATCCTTGTCGCTCTGGAAGCTGGAGTCGGTAAATCCCTCCATTTGGAGATCTCCGTTACCATACACCAAGAACATTTCTTTAGTTCTTCTCAAGTACTTCAGAATGTTCTTCACAGCAGTACAGTGTTTCTCCCCTGGGTTGGATTGATACCTGCTTACTGCACTCAGTGCATAAGCTACATCTGGGCGAGTACACAACATCGCATACATTATAGATCCTACTGTTGAAGCCTAGGGAATAATGCTCATGCGGGCCCTCTCTTCATCAGTCTTTGGAGTCATCTCTTTGGAGAGGGTGATCTCATGACAAGCAGGTAAATTACCCCTCTTGGAATCTTCCATACTAAACCTCTTTAGTATGGTATCAATGTATCTCGATTGGGACAATCCCAATAATTTCTTAGATCTATCTCTATAGATCTTAATCCCTAGAATGTACGAGGCATCGTCCAGGTCTTTCATGGAGAACCTTTGCGATAATAATATTTTGACCGATTGTAGCATATGAATATCATTTCCTATTAAGAGAATGTCGTCCACGTACAATACGAGGAATGTAACAGTACTCTTTACAATCCTTTTATAAATGCATGGTTCATCCACATTTTTGATAAAACCAAACTCTTTGATTGTATCATCAAAGCAGATGTTCTAACTCCGTGATGCCTGCTTTAATCCATAGATGGATTTAAGCAGCCTGCATGCTTTTCCGCTGCTCCCACTATCAATGAAGCCTTTTGGCTATCCATAAAAACACATTCTTCTTAATCACCATTTAGGAATGCCGTTTTAACATCCATCTGCCAGATCTCATAATCATAGTGAGCAGCTATAACAAGCAGGATCCGAATGGATTTGAGCATAGCGACTGGTGAAAAGGTTTCATCATAGTCCAGTCCTGGTCTTTGACGAAATCCTTTTGCTACCAGCCTAGCTTTATAGGTCTCCACCTGACCATCCACACCGATCTTTCTTTTAAAGATCCATTTGCACCCTATGGGTTTTACTCCAGAAAGTGCAACCTCTAAAGTCCATACTTTGTTGGTGTGCATGGATTCCATTTCGGATCTCATGGCATCCAGCCACTTCACGAGTCACCACTCGTGATAGCTTGCTGAAAACTAGTAGGGTCATCATCATCCATGATGCAATCTTCTCTATCACCATCAATTAGAAAACCGTAGTATCTATCAGGTGGGTGAGAAGTCCTACTAGATCTGCGGAGAGGCTGAGGTTCGTCAGGTTCTATTGAAATCTCAGGTTCAACCAAATCATCGGTAATTGTTTGTGTATCTAGAATTTCTTCCAGTTCTACTGCATTGCCAACAGTATCATTTGCAAAAATTCATTTTCTAAAAATGTGGCATACTGAGAAACAAACACTCTTTGTTCCTCCTTGTGGTAGAAGAGATATCCATACGAGTGTTTTGGATATCCCATAAATCTACACAAAACCGATCGTGTCTCAAGTTTGTTTGGATTCTGCTTTTTCACATAACTCAGACAACCCCATATCCTAAATCTTTTAAGAGATGGTCTCTTCCCATACCATATCTCATATGGAGTGGTAAACACGGTTTTGGTCGGCACCCTATTCAAAAGATGAATCGCAGTCTCTAATGCGTACCCCCAAAATGATATTGGTAACTCAGCATCACTCATCATAGATCGTACCATATCTAATAGGGTGCGATTCCTCCTTTCCGATACTCCATTGTGCTGTGGTGTGTACGGAGGAGTGAGCTGAGAGAGAATCCCATTCTCTTTTAGGAAATCTAGAAACTCTGAGCTTAGATACTCACCTCCTCGATCTGATCGAAGTTTCTTGATACTTAGGCCTGTTTGTTTTTCTACTTCAGATTTATACTCCTTGAACTTTTCGAAGGCTTCAGACTTATGTTTCATCAAGAACACATGTCCAAATCTTGAGAAGTCATCAGTAAAGGTTATGAAGTATGAAAAACCACCTCTTGCATGTGTAGACATTGGTCCTCATACATCACTATGTATGAGACCTAAGAGTTCAGTAGCTCTCTCTCCGTATCCAGTAAACGGAGTTTTGGTCATTTTATCTTTGATGCAAGACTGGCAAGTAGCATAAGATTTATATTCAAATGAGTTTAAATATCCATCTTTATGTAGCTTGGTTAGTCTTTTTTTGTTAATATGACCAAGTTTACAATGCCAAATGAAAGCTTCATTTATGTCTGAAACCTTTCTTTTGTTTGTGTGTTGTACGTTAGAAACTGTATGTTGGTTTAGGACGTATATCCCGTTATTTAATGTACCAGACCCAATCAACTCTTGATTAAGGTTAATGTTCATACCATTAGATTGCAATACAAAATTATATCCTGCATTGTCCAATACCGATACAGATATAATATTACATAACATAGAGGGTACAAAATAACACGGGTTCAAAACCAATATACAACCCGACGGCAAACCAAGGTGATACTCTCCCACTGTTGTAGCATGTACTGAGGAACCATTCCCAACCCGGAGAGTGTGATCACCTTTCTTCAAAAACTTGCTATTTCTCAGCCCTTGCAGACAATTGCAGATGTGAGATCCCGACCCAATATCTAATACCCAGGAAGCAGAGTTAATTGAAAAACAGTTTTCTATTACAAACACACCTGAAGTGGAAGCTTCACCCTGCTTCTTCTTCTTGAGGTCGGCCAAGTATCCAACGCAGTTTCTCTTCCAGTGCCCAGTCTGGTGGCAGTGGAAACATTCCCCTCGTCCTGTCGCAGCAGCCCCTTTCTTGTCCCTTCCCGGTGCCTTTTTCACTCCTCCTATCTGCTTGATGGGATTCTTCTTCTTCTTTCCATTTCCCTTGGATTTGGCTTTTCGGACGGAGGAAAAAGATGGCCCAGCAATAAGAGCGGGAGTTTTCGCTACCTTTAGTGTGCTCTATGCACTCCTCAGCATATTGAGGAGTGCAGGCAAAGACTTCTCCATGTTGTGCATGTTGAAGTTTACAATGAATTGAGCAAAGGCAGGGGAAAGGGACTGTAGAACAATATCAACATACTGCTCGTTCTCCATGGTCCAACCCAGGTCCTCAAGTTCTTCGATAATTCTAATCATCTTCAATACATGGTCACTTACAGACGTGCCAGCAGTCATTCGCATCTGAAACAACTTTCGAGATGCCTCGTATCGGAGAATACGAGATTTCTCTCCATACAACTCCTTTGAATGGAGAAAGATGGATTGAACATCCATTTTCTCATGCTGCTTCTGATGTTCATTGTTCATAGAAGCAAGCGCGAGGCACTTAGCTGTGGCACAGTCTATATCCCATGTCTTGCGGATTTCTTTATCCGCAACTGAAGAATCAGGGCCTGGGATAGGAGGGGCTGGAGTAGTCAGGACGTATCCGACTTTATCATAGGTCAGGGCAATATTCATGTTCCTTAGCTAATCTTTGTAATTCGGTCCCGTGAGTTTATTTTTGTCTAATAAAAGCTTAAGTCCCGTCATAAGTATCTGCCATTAGAAGAGAGAAAAGAAGACACTCAGCGATTTCTCTTGCATAATTAGATAGGTTATTAATATTATCTAACTGATGTCTCCCACTGCTTTTATCAAATTTTCCTTCAAACCTTTCAAAAAGAAAATTAGCCACGATTAATTGCAATCTGCAAGTTCGCTAACCGGTTAGCCAGGCCAGTGTCGGTACTTCGAGGGAGGTTCCCCGTGCTTTCGCACGGACCTAATTAAAGTAAACCTTGTTTTCTTAGAGGCGTAACCCCATTGACTCCTTTCTATACACCTACTAGATTAGCTAATTATAAAGTGCAAAATTCTCCCAGGAGTAACTTTTACTCACAGTGGGACCGGGATCCAACCATCAAATAGAAGGTATGCAATCTCATTGCAAATTTCAACTCTTGAAATTCCCGATTTGATTTTTACCCCTAGTGTCTTATGACCTTAACTATGGTCAACAAATCATAAGCACTGGTCAAGTTCTACCCGCCATTTCGGGATTGATTTAGACCCACCCGCAAGACCCTTAACTATGGTCAACAAAGTCATGCGAATGTCCTAATCGATCGCATCAAATGCTTTGTAGGAAGACATCACTTAGCTACCGTACACCACGCCTTAACTATAGTCAATAAACGTGGCACGAATACTAAGTACTCTGCTTCCTAAAATGGCGGAGGGCAACGGATGGTTTTTGTGAAAACCTTTGACGTTTTGAACTTGATATCGTTGTAGAATTGAGTGAAAAGAGTGGTTTAAGCTCCAGTTTTAAAAATTGAATGGTTTTGTAGTGTCTTTCTAATTTTTCTAAAGAGGTCACTCCCGGTGAAGGGATCTCGGCTCTTTCCTCATCGAATGAGGTGCAGGATATTGATGAATACCACGATGCAAAACAAAAGTTAGATCAACTATAAAAACAATCGAGTTCTTTATAACATTTGCTAGTTTCGCTAAAGGGGTCACTCCCGGTGAAGGGATCTCGGCCCTTTCCTCATCGAATGAGGTGCAGGATATTCAAGAATACCACTATGCAAAGCAAAAACTAGAGTTATCCATTTTAAAAAATTTGATTCTACAACATCTTCAGGTTTCTTTTTCTTCACATTAATCACATTAATGCTGTCCTATCATTTACGTTTCCTAAACATTACAGAAAAGAAACGAAAATAGAGCGTATGCTTATGCCATCCGCATTCGCCACTGGGCCCCGTCATGCACCGTTAGGTTACTTAACTAACGGCAGAGCGGGGGCTGGACTAGCGCGGGTGAAAAACATAAGCAACGTTTATTATATATCTCATATATAAATATAGCCATTACATATCACAGATGAATACATTGGATATAATAGGAATTCCGCATTTCATTCAAGCCTTAATGAAAGACGGGTTCCACGGTCATGATGAATAGCCAAAACGCCACCCTAGACCCCTACGGGTGCGGAAAACTACCCGCCAAATTCCCGAAGTGGAGCAACCTCCCTCAACAAAGTGAGTAGGCCACTCGGCACTTCGAAAACCCGGTAGTTTGTACACCCCACCTTGGGTCTATCCTAAGAGCAAAAACAGTAAAAAGAAATTATACAACGGTGGCTACAATCTCAACCCGGATGTGCCCCGCAAAATAATATTACATTGCTTTTTACAAATTACATTGAATGAAAGAAAAGAAAAACGCTCTTCTCACATCCCCCGGCCATTCATCACGACAATCCAACATATTCATATACACATACCATCTCATAATATTACAGAAGTGTGCAACCCCGACTAATCGACTTATAGCAATTAGTCGACGTTTCAAACACACATATCATTAACCATGAAGACCCAATTAGCCAAGCACTTTAGAATTTCGATCGATAATTTTAAACCATGCCAACACTTGTCACAATCCAGGGCACAATCAACTTTGTGTAAATTCCAGATATCCCAGAAACACAATTTTCTTAATCTAAACAAACTGCTGAAAAACGAGTCAACTCGGCCATGACTCGGCCGCAGATCGACGGCCAAACACTGAGTTTGGCCGCATATCCGCGGCGTTCCTGGCGAGTTAGAGTCTCGTTTTTCAACAGTGTGCTTAGAAAACCCTGCATGTATTCTTTAGGCTACTGAATTGATTTTTTGAACACTTTAAAAATCGACAAAAAATGGGGACAGAAAATGTGTTTTGCCGGGAAAAATTCTTCGATCGAAGTTCTAAGTTTTGGCTAATAATCTAATTATGGTTTTGTTAGGCTCTGATACCATGTTAGTGCATGTTGCATACTCCCACAACTCTTGTGAGGCGGCGGAAGCGATAAACGAAAATTTTCTTTGCATACAACACGCACTTTTCATAAGATCTTGTCTAAACCATAACTAGAAAAACCTAACTAGAGATCTTATCTACTATGTAAGGGATTATACCTCAATGACACGGTCCTTCGGGTATTCTCTTTGGTGCAACTCCTTTGCTCCTTGCCACTCCTTAACTCCTTTGGGTGTTGCCGATGTTCTCGATCTCCGGCCACCCCAAGACCTAGATGATCCACGCGAGAGTTGTCGTGCAAGCTAGAAACTCTTCATAAGAGCTTAACCTAGAGACCAAGTTTGCTAGAAAAGGTCACTAGGATCATGTAGAGATTAGGATATTGGATTATCTTTAATCCTAAACTTTTGTTTCACAACACATGTGAAAGGTAAATCTTAGGATGAAGGAGGAGAAGAGAAGAAGGAGAGAGAAAGTGTTTGTGATAATGAGAGAGTTCAAGTATGAGAAAAATGATATATTGCAAATGAAATAATTGAAGCATATAATATAAAATTAGCACCATGCTTCAATAGTAATTCCAAAACAATATAAAATTAAATAACCCATTCTTGCAACCATACTTGGACTTTCTTATTTCCACCTCATTTATTTATTTTCATAAAATAAATAGTGTCATTATGAGGTGGCACCTTCTAGAAGGTATTCTTGTAACAATTACAAGAATACCCCTCCTCCGTATACTGTATACCGTATACCCGTATCCGAATTCCAAAAAATACGAATACCATTAATCCAATAATATAATACCGGCTTTAACCAAAGCCTACCAGTATTATTGTTCCGATTATTATTCCTGTAACAATTACACGAAGATAATCGAAACCCTTTCGTAACACTTTACGGCTGCCGTAACAACTTACGGCCTCTACATCTTTCGCCTGAACGAGGGAACCCTCTGTATGGGACTCTAAAGACTCGACAGTATGCTGGCAGTGGGTTTAACCACAAGCGCGTCAGCGGTACTAGCTGTGCGTAACGGCTACCCAGGTACATGATGAAAAAGTGGCCGACGAGTGAACTCATCACAATCCTAACGAGCCAGCAAACAACACTTACCGTACAGTCCGGTCTCTTCGTCTGATACGGCGCATATGAAGTCTAGGGGTGGTAAATGTCAGACCCCGTTAACTTTATAAGTCATGCTGATTTACGGCCCATAACGGTTCGAGAAACTACTGATAACACTTATCAGTAAATCTCGAGAACCCTGGCTAGGGATTTGCTGTTATGGCCGATCAAGCATAGCGCGACACCAACTCCCTATACCAGGAGAGACAAAACCCCTCCTATCGCTCACTATCTCCATGCGATTCGGGGCTGTACCCAAAATCCACCTGTTTACACGACTCGGCATAGCCACGGTAGGGAGGAAATCAAACCACAGTGGGAATCACACAAGACACTATGACGATATCGGGTCTACAGACTAACCTGTACAAGTGTCGCCAGAGAACTGCTATCTAACAATTGGTATATATATCATCTAGGAGTTCTTGGCGAGTCTTGTTCGGTGTACCCATTCTCCAATGAGCACTTGGATACAATCTTTGATGTCAAACACCAATGGTTGTGGAATCAACCATTGCCCCCCCAGGGTCAGGAAACGTACACACTAATCTAACATGGTAATACCGATGCCCTGTCTCGATATACCCTCGACTAGGAACTATTAAAGGATAAGCTTATAGACTATCCAGGCCCCACTAGTATGATCTCATCATAATCCTGGTAGTCAAGCATAATCCCAAGGGCCTCATCAACATGCATATAAAGATATGAAATATAACACAAGTTAAGATGAAGATAAACCAGATAGCATACTATTATTTCGAGCAAAGATTGTTTCTGCACATATACATGCCTAGCATCCTATATAATACAGGCCTTTAGGGCATACATATCTAACACACGTGGGAGCACGTGATCGGTCATTATCATGTTGGATGCCAACCTTTTACGTGTATGGAGATCCTTAGTTTTGAGACTTTCAAACCCACTGTTTTGTAAGAATTAAATTCTTAGGACTTAGTTTTCTCTTAGGTTTGTGATCTGTATGGCAGAATCTCCTCGATGAGAATTAAATTCTCAACTTGTGAGGAGATCTGCTTCTGCAGATATTTCACCATAAGGAAGAACTAAGTTCTTTTATGAATGGTTAAACCCTTGTTTTATCAGAGGAATTAAATTCCTATATATACTTTTTGGGGGAATTAAATTCTTTGAACTTAGATCTTCCCCTAGGTTTTGGATCTACATGGCAGGATCTCCCCAATGAGAATTAAATTCTCAACTTGTGGGGAGTTCTGCTTCTGCAGATCTCAGCCAAAGGAAGAACTAAGTTCTTTTTAGAAGAGTTAAACTCTTATGGAGGTGAAAAGAAGATGAGATATTCTCTGTGTTTCGTTCCTTCTCTTACCTAGAGTTTGTTTTTTTCTTTTTCTCTCTGGAGAATTAAATTCTCTTTTCTTTTAAGCTTACGAAGGGTTTCTCTCTTTCTTTCTTTTTTCTCTTTTTTCTGTATCTCTTTTTTTGTGTGCCTCTTGGCTCCTATTTATAAGAGAAAGAAAAGAATCAATTTGTTCAGAAAATCTCTTATTGAGATATTTTGATTGATTTTATAATCAACCAAAATGATCTTTTAGATTAATCGGTGAATTTTATTCACCGTTGGATTTTTAATCCAAGGACTTCTGTTTTATAGAATATATTTCTCATAAGATTAGGAACATATTTCCCTATACAGAATCTTCTTCTGTGAATTGGTGATTTTTAATCACCATTGGATTTTTAATCCAACGGTGCTCTGCTTTACAGAGCGCAATCTTTCTTGTTTAGAAATATCTAATGAAATATTTTCCAAATAGGGCTTTGATCCCTTTTATTTAGAATTTAATTCTATTGGTTCAGAAGGCATAGGAGCCCATCATGTGTAGCACATGACCCCACGAAGCTAAGTCCATCCAATAGAGTCACGTGCAACCATGCGAACTTTTCTGGCCAAATGTTTGTTTTAGAAGGCGCCTATATATTTTGTATATAGAAGGTCACGTGTCTGAACGTGAGGCTCAGTTTTAGCGTCAATTTCAGCCTTGCTTTATCAAGCGCAGTGCCTTATCACGTGTGGGCACGTGATGCTCCGTTTGGGGATTTTTCTTATTGCTTCTATATTTATTATTCAGTTTTCATGAGGGAACAACCATCGAAAAAGCAAGCGTTAAGAATTTGCCATGTCGCTTTTTACTTGAGGTTAGGCTCAGTTTGGAGCCTCGATGAGTCATAACCACTCCGCGCTGGTGTGGGATGACCTCCGATAGTTTCTTAGATTATATGAGTTGCCGTCGAGAGCCTGAAGCTGGGAATATGCCGTTGGTTAATTTTTTGTTTTGACGACGCCGTGTCGTTTCTTTGCTGAAATAGAGTAGACATCTAGAGGACTTCTATGCTGTATGTGTTGCAGTTGAAGTCCGGAGCTAGGAATATGCCTTTGCTCCAGTTTGGTTTTGGCTATTCGGATCCTTTGTTGACGTCGCGTCTGCACCTTGATGGAATGAGAAGGTACGCCGATGTAGTCTTTAGGTTGTATATGAACCATCAAGACTTAGAGCTAGGATTTTTCCATGACTCCATTTTTTATTTGACCCTTGGGTCTTTGTTGATATCACGTCTGCACCCTGATGGAATGAAAGAACGCCGAGGTAGTCTTTAGGTTGTATATGAACAGTCAAGACTTGGAGCTAAGATTTTGCCGTGACTCCATTTTTTATTTGACCCTTGGGTCTTTGTTGACGTCACGTCTGTACCCTGATGGAATGAAAGAACGTCGGGGTAGTCTTTATGTTGTATATGAACCGTCAAGACCTGGCTCTCCTTTTGACGGAGCCTGGTAGGAAAGTATAGTTCCCTTTTTCATTTGTGCCCATAAATTGTATACAGGGGTCAGTATGGACTCACCTGAAGGGTAGAGGAAATTTTATTTTATTTTATTTTTTTTATTTTCGCGATGCTCTATCATTCCAGCTTTTCATATCGCGAAGGTCGCGATTGCCCAATCGTCTAGGCTATTTATCGTGGTGCCCAATCATTTCAGCTATTTTTATATTTTTACTCCCTGCTTTTTATTACGAGTTGCCCAAACATTTCGGCTATTTTCTTTTATTTTTTTATTCTCTGCTTTTTATTGTGTGTTTCCTAAACATTTCAGTTGTTTTTATATGCATATTTTTACTCGCTGATTTTTACTGCGAGTTGCCCCATCATTTCGGCTATTCCATATGCATATTTTTGTTTACTACTCGCTGCTGTTTTTATTGCGAGTTTGGGATCTGATACCGACCTTGGCATCAATATCACTACGATTGGAATATTTCCAGGAGCGAATCATCATTTGCCGTGAAAGGACTTGGAATTTGACACCTGTTCAAGCATCAGCATCGCCGCAACTGGAATGTCGCCAGGAGTGAATCATCATTTGCCGTGAAAGGACTTGGAATTTGAAAACTGTTCAGGCATCAGCATCGCTGCAATTGGAACGTTGCTTGGAGCGAATTATCATTTGCCTTTGTCGATTTGAACAAAGATGGCTTAGCAAACAGGGTTAGGATCCTGTCGACTAAGAATTTTTAACTTTATGAGCCGTAAGGGTCTTAGAAAGGTATTTCTCCCTACGAGTCGTGAGGATCTCATAGGTGTACGTTATTCTTAGGAGTCGTGAGGACTTCTACGTAGTATTTTCTCTTGCAAGTCGTAAGGATCTTACAAGAGCATTTTCTCCTCATAAGTCGAGAGGACTTACAAGTGTCGTTCACCATATGGGGAAATTTCGCGCCATTGGTGAAACTAGATGAGGGCATCGTTTGTTTGTGCCCGTGGATTGTATACAAGGGCCAATATTGAACCGCCTTTAGGGCAACTCGGGGAATGTTATGGCTTAAGAACATGTTTGGATCCCTATAGCTTAAGACTTTTGAATCTTATGAGCCGCGAGGGTCTCATAGGAGGAGTTCTCCTTAGGAGTCGAGAGAATCTCGTAAGTGAAAATTTTACGAGATTGCGCTATTCCAGGTTTTCACAAACATGCCGGTAGCCCTGCTGTTTTTACTCACGGTGCCCTTTCGGGTTTTCATCCATGCCCATTTTGCTTGTAGACATACCTTTTATTATTATTATTATTATTATTATTATTATTATTATTATTATTATTAAACGAGATTGCGCCCTTTTGGGTTTTCACAAGCTCGACGGTAGTCCTGCTGTTTTTACTCACGGCGCCCTTTCGGGTTTTCATCCGTGCCCATTTTGCTTGTGGACATATCGTTTTTTTGACCCATCTGTTTATCGATGGGTCTTGAGGGTGACTTCACCACTGGGGTAGCTGTGCAGCCGATAAGACTTGAGTTGCAACTTTTATCATTGATGTTTCAATTGCAATATAGATCTCAAGTGTGGATATCGCCGTATTTGGGGTGATGTGCCATGTTTGAGGCGAAGTTTTAGTTTAAGGACATCTCGGTCCGTTGTCGCCATGTTTAAGGTGAGGTTTTCAGTTTAAAGGCATCTCACTCCTTCATTCCTATTTCGGGAACGGGTATTAGTTTAGGGACGTCTCGGTCCATTATCGCCATTTTCGAGGCGACGGATCTTTTGGATACTACTTTTAGGGTTTTGACTCAGCAAGATAGCGAGTGGACACAAGCGTGGTCATCTATCATTGGCCCAGGTAGTAATCCGTTAGGCGTAGTATTTTTTGAGGAATCGGCCGTTTATTGGTCGGAAGGGTCTTTCGCCATGCATATCCATGAGCAGGTAGGCTCCACCTTGGTCGACCTTGTCTATGATGTACGGGCCTTAATAGTTCAGCTCGAATTTCCCCCGTTTTGTACGGTTGGGAATCATAGATCGTTTGACAACTAGCACGAGCTCGCCTTGGCGGAATGTTCTCGGCCTAGTCAGTCTTTTGTATGAGCGCGTCATCCTTGCCTTGTAAGCTTCTAGGTTTTGCTAAGCCATGAGGCAAGTTTCATCGAGGGCGTCGAGCTCCTCAAGTCGAAGATGGGCATTTTCTTTTTCTTCATCCATCAGCTCGTATCGAACTGCTACCCGTAGAGAAGGGAGTTCTATTTCCAAAGGAAGGACTGCTTCTGTGCCGAATACCAATGTGTATGGTGTTGTATTCGTAGCCATTTTGAACGTCGTTCGGTACACCCAGAGAGCTTCGTGTAGTCTCTCATGGTAGTCCATTTTGTTTCTGGACATCGTTTTCTTTATAATCTTCGTCAAGATCTTGTTGAAAGCTTCACCTAGACCGTTGGCATGAGGATTATAGACCGAGGAGTATCTCCAGTCTATTTTATGATGTTCTGTGAAGCGGCTGATTTTATGGCTTCTGTAGACTGGCCCGTTATCCGAGATTATACGTCGCGGAGTGCCGAACCGGTAAATGACATGTGTCTTGAAGAAATGGAGAATGTTCTCCGTCTTCACCTCCATTAGTGGTACTGCTTTTGCCCACTTAGAAAATTAGCCGGTCATTGCCAGTTTGAACCGATGTCCTTTGGATGATGCTGGTTCGATGGAGCCAATTATGTCGGTTCCCCACATTTTGAATGGCCAGCTAGCTATCGTTGGGTGTACCGGGTTTGGATGCTAGTGAATGAAGTCTTTGTGAATTTAGCATGAGGGACACTGCTTCGCGTATTCGAGGCAGTACCGAATCATCGTGGGCCAATAACAACCCATTCTTTTGATCTTCAGCTTCATTTTTGGCCCAGCTTGATGAGAACCGCATAGCCCGTCATGAGTTTCTTGGACGACTCTGTTCGCTTCTTCTGGTCCCAGGCATCTTAGCCATAAATATTCGAATGATCTCTTGTATAGAGTATTGTTGACGAAGGCGAAAGACAG
Organism: Agapanthus africanus; assembly: GCA_030015575.1. Taxonomy (NCBI): domain Eukaryota; kingdom Viridiplantae; phylum Streptophyta; class Magnoliopsida; order Asparagales; family Amaryllidaceae; genus Agapanthus; species Agapanthus africanus. Next base: position 184,764,574 of record CM057337.1, read on the forward strand.
AGCTCGTTTCATGAGCTGATATCTAGATGACACATTTTCGGGCGTTCGTTGGGATTTGAAGTAGTCTATGAAGACTTCTCTCCAATCCTTGACCTTTTCTTCATCCTCTATTTGAAGGGCTATTTGTTCGGTCATTTCTTTTTCCCCTGATGGCTCTGTTAAGTCTTCTGAAGATATCTGCTGGCACGAGAACCCTGTGGCTTTACACGATGATCTTTATGTCATCGAGCTCTTCGTCGGCTAATTCCTTAGCCAGCTTGGCCAATGCATCCGCCTTACTATTTTCTGTACACGGTATACTCTCTAAGATGTAAGAGGGGATTTGTGTCAGCAGTTGCTGTACTCTTTTGTCGTTCGTTACCAGCTCTGATTTGCACGTGTTATAGTCACCATTTACTTGGCTAACGATCAGCTGGGAGTGAGGAGGTCTTTGATTCCCATGTCGACAGTGATCTCGAGATCTGCTATTAAAGCTTCATATTCAGCTTCATTATTAGTCCTTGGCTCCGTTAAAGAGAAGGCATAGCATAGTATCCCTCCTTGCGGAATCACGAAGATAAGGCCCACCCTAGCTTTGATTATGGAGGTGTTGTGCTTCCGCTTTTTCATGGAAGATGCTCTATCAAAGTAGAGTTCCCATCGGGCATCATTCTCTTCTTCCTTTGCGTCGAATGCATGTTCATCCGGTAACTCACAATTTAAGGTGGAGTCGGCGGGTATCGAATTCTCGACAAGAAAGTCGGCGGTAGCCTGACCCTTCACTGCTTTGAGGGGTCGATATGTTTGTGAGAATTCCATCAAGAGGAGGGCCTATTTGGCAAGCCTTCCTATTAGTATGGCCTTAGACATTAGATATTTGAGAGGATCCACCTTTGATTTAAGATGAACCTCATGTGCCAGGCGTAATGTCCGAGCTTTGTCATCGCGAAGATTAGTTCCAGACAATGCTTTTCGATGGGGAGTAGTTGTTTTCTGCCCCTAGGAGAACTAGACTCAAATAGTACAGAGCTCTCTCTTTTCACTGGTCATTCTCCTGTGCCCATAGTGCACCCAGAGAACCTTCAAGGGCTGTTGTGTATAGGATAAGCGGCTTTCCCTTAACCGGAGCGGTCAACACTGGCGGATTTTGTAGGTATTGCTTAATTTCGTCCAGTGCATCTTAGCACTTATGATCCCAGACGAACGGGGTCCCCTTCTTCATTAGATGACCGTAGGGACGGCATTTTCTGGAAAGGTTGGCTATAAACCGCCAGATATACGTGAGCTTTCCTTGGAGAGACCGTAGATGTTTGAGAGTTCTCGGTGTGGGCATTTCGTAATCTCCTTGATCTTCAACGGGTCTATTTCGATACCTCGGTGTCGTATGATGAATCCTAGGAATTTACCGGAAGAGACTCCAAATGTGCATTTTAGAGGATTCATCTTTAGATTATACTTCTGAAGACGTTGGAACACTATACCTAGATGTTCCCAATGCTCCTCATGAGATCTGCTCTTTATCATAAGGTCGTCAATATAGCATTCGACAATCTCGTGTATAAGGTCATTGAAGATCTTCCTCATGGCCCTCTGATAGGTAGCGCCAGCGTATTTCAGTCCGAAAGGCATCACCTTGTAACAGAATATGCCCAGTGGTGTCCGGAAGGAAGTATGCTTTTGGTTTTCGGGATGCATCTTTATTTGATTGTACCCTGAAGATCCATCTATGTAAAAGAAGACTTTATGGGTAGATGTGTTATCGATCATCATCTTGGTAACAGGTACTGGGAAATCATCTTTCGGGAAAGCTTTGTTGAGGTCCCGAAAGTCCACGCAGATGCGGACCGTCCCATTTTTCTTCATCACCGGAACGATGTTAGAGATCTAGTCGGGATATTGAACTTCTTGGATGAAGCCGGAGTCAATTAGTTTCTTGACTTCAGCGTTGATACCCATCTCGAGTTCGAGCCGCATTCTTCTTGGCGCCTGTTTAACTGGCTTGACGTCTAACGATATAGCCAGTCTATGCACCGCTATTTTTGGATCTAGTCCCTGTTAGTGTATATGCCCTAGAGGCCATTACTGTATCATACTAGTTTGTATATTACTTGATGGAAGCTTAGGATATTCACAGTTGTATATACAATCTTGCTCGAAATGGTAGTATGATACTTGGTTTGTCTCTGCTTTAATATGTGCATGTGTTTCTTTTAGCATATCGCTGATATACATATTAGTAGAGCCCTTAGGATCTTTGCTTGATTACCAGCGTTGTGATGGCGCTCACACTCATGGGGGCTGGGTAATCTATAAGCACATCCTTATACAGGTCCCTGGTCGTTGGACTATCGAGACAGGGCATTGATACTCCGGAGTAGACTAGCGTATGTGCTTCTCATCCCAGTATGGGAGACGGTCTGTCCCACAGCCGTCAGTACGTCGTATTTGAGATAGTATGCGGGTGCTTATTAGGTTACGAGTACACTGGACAGGATTCGTCGGGAACTGTTGGTTGGTATTATACCTATCGTCAGTTATCAGTTCCCAGGTGACATGAGTACAGCTTAGTCCGCTGACTTGATACTGTCACTTCGCCTCGAGTGTGTTCCCACTGCACTTTGATTACTACCCTACCACGGCTCAAAGGAGTCATGCAAACAGGTAGTTTTTAGGTGCAGTCCGGAAGCACTTGAAGGCAGTAACGGTTAGACAGGATTCGTCTCTCCCGGTATTGGGGGTTGACATCGCGCTGTGTCCAGGAGAGCCATTACACAAGTAGTCCCTGGCCAGGGCAAGCGAGATATACTGGTAGGTTTCCAGTGTTATCTCAGGGTGTTCTGGGCTACACTCCGACACGACTTATACCGCTATAAGGGGACTGACGTTCACCGCCCTCTAGGCCCGCCATGCGATGTATCAGACAAACAGACCGAACTGTACGGAGACTGTCACATACAGGCTCAGTAGGAGTTCAGATGGGGTCACCTCGTCAGTCTTCTTATCGGCATCTACCTGGGGACCGTTACGTACAGCTAGTGCCGCTTGCGGTCTGTGGTTAAACCCACTGCCAGCGTAGTGTCGAGTCTTTAGAGTCCCACACAGAGAGCTATTCGCCTTTAAGCAAAATGAGAAGAGGTCGCATGGTTTTGCGACAGGGTTCGTTCACATCCGCGCACTTGTGCACGTTTGCTGTCCGGACAGCTTATACTAGCGGGCTTTGGTTTAAGCCAGATCCTAGTATATGATTTGGGATTGGTTTTATCTCTTTGTATTCGTGTTCCTCGGATTAAGAATGCGGGTGCGGGTGCACAGTTGATTGAGTCAGAGGAAGAGGACTTTGATTAGGGTTAATGACCATTGTCATTTTATTAACCCTAATGCTTATGTATGTATTATGGTTAATTGATATTAGTTTAATATAATTGTGCATGATTAGGGTTGTTGACCATTTGACATTCTTGACTTGTTGACCTAGGTTGACACTTTGACCATCATCATTTCATTTGGAAGATGCTCTTTGATCATTGCAATTTGCATTAAAAATGAAATGATAATGGTCATGTCTTGATTAAGCCATGACAATTATCTCACTAATTATCAATTTACAACAATTCACACATATATGTGAGAATGCTTCATAATTCTCTCATTCTACCATATACTTTCTCTCTCTTGCTCTTCCTCTTCCTTAAGCTCTCCCCTCTCATGTGTTGAGAAACACTTGAGCTTGAGAAAAACCTCTTCTTGATAATCTCTACTCTCTTCTAGGGTTCTAGGATTAGCACTTCTAGCACCCTAGTTACTTCTAGCTTGAAGTTGAAGCCAAAGTTTGAGGTTTTCGGGTGGATCCTTCTTCGACGTGAGAAGACGACAAAGGTGATCCCTTTCTACTACTCCAAGGAGCAAGGAGAGAAGGAAATAAAGCCCTAGGTATAACCATTCTTACTTGTAGCTAATTTCTAGTTAGCTTTAGCTAGTTTTTGTTTAGCAAAGATCCTCCTTTGTCTAGTCCATGTTCCCTAGAGATGTAAAAATCCGATTTTTATTCCGTTTTCCGCCTCCCCGCAAGCTCCGGGGTGGGAAACGTGGACTTACAGTGGTATCAAAGCCTAACTAAACATAAACTAGCTAGGTAGTAAAGTGTATAGAAGTTCGATCGGAAAAATCACAAAACTACGACATGCAAAACCCTAAGTTTTTGTTAAAATTTTTTCTGCTCTAAAAATAAAAAAGCCATACTCCAAAAATCATCTCAGGGTTTTGTGAAGAAGCCCACCAAAAATGGTCGAGTGATCCCTTCAAAGCGCGGCGGTTCCGCGGCAAAAGTATACCCATTGCCGCGGAACCGCGGCCGTTTTGACTCGGTTCATGACCGAGTTTGGTGCAGTGTTCATAGGTTGTGGTTTTGGGATTGTTAAGATGGTTTATTTCAGCCCAGATTTTCCAGAAAAGAAATTTGTATTTGGGGGCCTATAAATCCGTATTTTTGATCGAACTTCACTATACTTTGACTAATCGGTTATATCTGTGATGTTTATATGTATTCAACGTCGGCTAATCTCTATATGTCGATTAGTGGGGGTTATACATATCTGTGATCTGTGTTTGATGTTGGTATGTGTATATGAATGTGTTGGATTGTCGCGGGTGAATAGCCGGGGTGGATGTGAGATGAGTGTTTCTTTTTCTTTCATTCATGTAATATGTAAATTGATGTAATATTATTTGTTTGGCCGCACAACCTGGTCGGGGTTGTAGCCGTCATTGTATAATTCTTTTTACTGTTTTTGCTCCTAGGATAGACCCATGGAGGGGGTGCACAAACTACCGGGTATCTCGAACTGCCGAGTGTCCTACTCACGGTGTTGAGGGAGGTTGCTTCTTCGGGTACTTGACGGGTAGTTTACTGCACCAGTAGGGGTCTTGGGTGGGGTATTGGCTATTCACCGCGACCGTGTAATCCGCTTTTCGTTGCAGGCTCGAACGGATTGCGTATTCCTAGTACATCCAATGTATTCATCTGTGATCTGTAATGTCTATCATTGCTTTATATCTATATAATATAACTATTTAGGCGTTGCTTATGTTTTACAGCCGCGCTAGCCCAGCCCCCGCTCTGTCGTTAGTTAAGTAACCTAACGGGTGATGATGGGGGCCCGTGGCGAATGCGAATGGCATAAGTGTACGTCATATTTTGGTTGTTTTCTGCAATGGTAGGATTAAATGATGGGACGCATTAAAAGAACTAATGCAAGAAAATAAACCAAGTAAAAGTCGATTGGAACACTTTGAAAACCACTCGGTTCTTTTCAAAACTAAACTTTTAAACGCGGAGCTTGAACCACTCCTTTTAAAAGCTATCTCGTTCCATCGATTATATCAAGTTCACTACGTTCACGGTTTCGCTAAAACCATTCGTAGCCCTCTGTCATTCCACATGAATGGTCAAAAAGTATTCAAGCTATGTATTTTGGCCAAAGTCAAGGCATAATGATTGGTAGCTATTGGGTATTCATGTGCAGCATAGATAGATGCGTTGGTTTGGGACAGTCGTGCTGCCATTTTGGCCAAAGTCAAGGGTAGTTACGGGTGGGTCTAAATTAACCAGGAGAATGACGGGTAGAACTTGACATGTGACTTATGATATTTTGGCCAAAGGCAAGGTCATAAGAGCATGGGGCAAAAATCCATATCGGGAGTTTCATAAGTACTGAAACTTGCTAGCACTGCATACCATTTGGAGTGTGATGATTCTGGTAGGATTCCTTCGGTTTTATCACGCGATGATATTTGGATCCCGATCCTACTGCGAGTATATGCTACTCCTCGGGAAAACTCTCACTTAACGATCAATGCTATAAACCTAGTAGGTGTCTAGAAAGGTGTTAGCGGGGCTACGCCCCCAGGGAAAAGTGGTTCTTAAATTAAGGAACTTCGCGAAAGAGTTAGAAAACCTCCCTCGAAGTACCGACACTGGCCTGGCTGAACGGTTAAGCAAGTATTGTACGGTGAGATTGATCCCGACTAATTCTTTCTTTACGGTTTGAGAAGGGATTCGAGAGACAATGGGAGCCATCCAGTTTAGACAAACTAAAAACCACTCTAAACTTGCAAGAGCATCATGCTAAAGTGTTTCTTTTCTCTCTCCTAATTGCAGCGACCATTCAACATGACCGGACTTAAGTTATTACTAGATAAAAACATACTGACAGGGCCAAACTACAAAGATTGGCTCAGGAATGTCAAGATGGCAATCACTTACGACAAGTTGGGGTATGTCCTTACCACCAAAGCTCCCTCTGTCCCAGGTCCCACCTCCAGCGTCGCGGATAAAGAAATCCGTAAGACATGGGAGATCGATTGCGCGAAGGCCAAATGCCTCATGCTTGCCTCGATGGACAACGAACATCAGAGGAGGCATGAGAATATGGACCTAGAGTCCATATTTCTCCATACAAAAGAACTGTATGGAGAGCAGTCTCGTATCGCAAGATACGAAGTGTCGAAGAAGCTAACATGCCTTGTTGATATTAGCCTTCGACCCGGTCTTTAAAGGTGAAGTAGTCTTTCAGGGGATGTCTTATTGCTCGATGAAAGGAGAAATAATCCGGGTGATGGTCCTCATTTATCTATTCGGGGTAACGAGGCTCCGGGAGCGTCATCATTTGATGCTTCATAACAAGGTTGAATATTTTCCTTGTCTTGTCTTGAGGGAAAGAGTACTCCCGACCCATCTTCTTCATAAAAGACGGGTTCAGCTGACTTTTTCTTGATTGCGTGACTTCTTGGATCTGCTTCGTTGTTTTAGACGTCATCCTCATTCTTCTCCTTGTTTTTGCCTCTGTTTCTGGCTTTTCTCTAGTTGCGAGAACGTACAGCGGGCTGAGGGTGAAGGGCATCGTAATCTTTTCTTTTCACAGACTGCTGATTGAGACATTGCGTTCTGGCCTTCTTGTAAATAGACATTTCACGGCTGTGATCATCCCGAATCTTTTGACCGGCTTCTCTTATTAGCTTGTCAACTTGTTCTTCGAACGACGGACTTGCCATTCTTATAGTGGGATTTTGCTCCGTTCCAATGTCACAGCTATCTAGAAAAGCATTCCTTTCTACACTGGAGCTATTTATGACGCGGCAGCCATTGAATCGCTCCCATTTCTTAGACCGAACGTATCCGAGCCCAGTTTCTTTCATCTTCCCGTTGGGCATCTTTCGCTGAGTCCCGGGAACATCCTAGATCTTGTCGTAGAACTGGGCTTGTCGAGCGGTTTGTTTAAAGGGTACGCCTTGACATCTTAATAACCTTTTCAACCCCTCTGCATAATATCTAGGCAAACGGATTGGTTGAAGCCTGTCAAGTGAAGGCTCGGCACCATGCCAAACTTCTTTCTCCATTTTGGTCTCCATAGATTAATAGAAGAGAATCGCCTTTTCACCTCTTCGCCTTGGAGGGACGTAGAAAGTCTGTAGCTCTTGCACGCCGTATGTACCAAGCGCATCAAGTTCTTTATAGTGCTGTGGTGGAACCATGGTGATTTGTAAACTCTGATCATCTCCAATAACGATTTGTGCTGACGGGCGAGTGGAGAATACGGCATTGGCCTCGTCCTCAGAGTCACTGCCGAAGACCAAAATAAGAGTAGATGGCCCGGGCCTATTGCATTGGGTTGCCCCGAGTAGACTATTTCTTCATCTTCCTCGGTGTCGCTCCCAAAGATTGGGACAATGGCGACGGGCTTTCGTTTATCTCTGGCTTATGACACCTCTCCGTATCTTTGAAGTCTGGTAGGAAGTACTTTGCGTCTTCATATTTCTGGACTTCGTTTACCGTGAATGGGTTTAGCTCCTATGTGATGGTGTACTCAAGGCCGTCTTTGAAATACTTCATACACTGGTGTTGCGTAGAAGGGATGACATTGTACTCGTGTAACCAAGGCCTGTCGAGCAGAGCATTATAATAAGTCTTGGCATCAATGACGTGAAATTTGATGTCAGTGATGAGTAAGCCAAAGCGTAATGTCAGTATCATGGACCTAAGCATCTGTGACGACTACGAATCAAACCCGGAGATGGTAATTTTGTCCCGAGGCAGGTTCTGAACGTTCATGCAAATTTCTTTCAGCACCTTCACGATAAGGAGGTTGATAGAGGACCCGTTGTCGACAAGGATGTTTCCTATCTGATGTCATGGCAATACCCAGTGACGTATAACGGACGGTTATGCGCGCACGTTCCGAGGAGGAGATCTTCATCACTGAATGAAACGCCCGCTGTGCGAACCTCCGCAGTTCGTTATTCATCTTTTTTTTAGTTAAGAAAGCTTGAAATTGACCAGGCTCTTGCAATGCCTTGATCAGAGAATCTCGCGCCTCTTTGGACCAGAGGAGAGCATCCAGTATACTCAGTTGTGAAGGCATCTTCCTCAGGTGTGCTAGGACATTGTAATCCACCTTGTATTTCTTAGGCGGGTCCCTGGCTGCGAGCTCTTTAACGACTCCATCATCGAGGGCGATTTCCTCAGGGATTTTTTCTTTCCCTTTGTCTCTTTTACTCAAACCTTTATTTGTAAGTCCGAGGTTCTTCTCAGGAAGCGTGCGGTTACACAGCTGAATATTCTCGCGGTTCTTTTCCTCATCTTTTTTTCCGGAGGTGGAGTTCTTGAAGAGAGGGCCAAGGGTCATTTCTTCCTGAGAATCGCTCTCGAAGGTAAGAACTTGGAGTTTTTCGCTTTCCCAACTAGTATAAACCATATGACAGTTGCCAGTCATTTTCTCACGCGCACCTGTCGAACTTCTTTGCTATTGAAGAGCTTCGCGTTTCATCCTCTTGAAGTGTTGTTGATGGGCAACGTATCCCTGCCACCACTTCTTGAAGGCACTGCATTCTTCGGTGGTATGAGTGACCCTTCGATGATATAGGCAGTAGTTTGGATGTATATCCACTCCGTCAAGGCATATGACCCCGGGAGTGTTTTCCATGTGATGGGCAACTTCATTCCCATTGACAGGCTATGGCGAACTGCTTCTCTGCTTTGATCATGTTCTTATTTGTGGCAGGTGTACTTTGGCTTGGTCAGAGTACTTTACGACTTATCTTTACCGCAGCTTCTTCATCCTGACGCCGACGCTTAGCCTTTTTGTATATTGCTACTTCACGTTCTCGGTCATCTCTACTCATTCGAAAGGCTTCATTTAACAGCCTGTCGATTGGGTCTTCTGACAGTTCCGGAGATTTTGACGCCGATTCTGCCTCCAGCTTCTCTGACGCTGAGAGAGCTTCTTCGTCATTTAACGACGAATGAGAAACCATATGGCAACTTGCTACATAGTCTTCAGTTTTGATGACTCATTTTTCTCATCGATGTCACACTCTTCATTCTCAAGAATATGCTTGAGGAATTCTTCGAGGGTGACCGGTGTCCGCGCCTTCTGGTTGTACTCCTCCAGCGCGTCAATGTACCTTTGTATGTCTGTGTATTTGTCGTCATATTCAACAGGTTGCACAGGCTTCTTGGTCTTCTTCTTTTTCTTTGAAGACTTTTAAGGTTCGACTTGGGGGTTCTGCCCCTTTTCGGCAGTTTTCGGTACGGGACACGGTTTCAACATCCCTTCGATGACTTCTGGTTTAAGCGGGTTCTTCCACCTGATTGCCGGACATGCCTGGAGATCCTTCAACATTCTTTTAGTTTTAGCTAAAAGGAAGACTTCCCATGAAGTTTCTTCCACGAGCGAGCATGATGCCCCCAGTGTATCCATCTTTTTAGGAGTGTGCTTCTGTGGTGGGTTCACCTTCCAGCTCTCAGAAAGCGTGAATTTCCCCCGTTGATACTGGTCCTCGACCCAATTTTTGAAGACGTAGCAATCTTCAGTTGGGTGGCTCACCATTCTGTGATAAGAGCAGTAGTTGGGGTTGTTGATATCGCTTGCTGAGGTGGACGTCGTGGGTCCGACAATGTGATAAGTTTGTTGCGCACTGCCAGCTCGAACAGTCTCCTCGTATTGTCTGGAAACGAGTAAGCGCGTCCTAGCCTTTCTTTCAGGGATAGGCGTGGACGTGCATTGTTTTGGCGAGCAACCGGTTTCGGGTCACTTGGTTGCTGTTGAGTGCTGGCAACGAAAACCGCTTTCCCTTTACCCTTGACATTTCGAGGGTCTATTTTTGAGGAGGAAGGCCCGTGGCCCATCTGGTCCATTTAGGTCAGCTTGTCGATCAGCGCCTGGAAAGTGGTCGGCTTGAAGAACGTCATGGACTGGGACACCGTCGTATAAAGATCTAGTGTCCTAATGAACATACCCACGGCAGGAGATTCTTCGATGCGTTGTTTGCATTTTGACCATAGGTTCCGCCACCGGATCGCATATTGGACCCAGGTTTCTCCTGACTTCTCCCTGGCATTGATTAAAGCCGTGATCGGGGTGCGCTCACTTATGCTAGCGAACCGCTGTGTGAACAGCAGTTCCATTTCTGTGAATGTCCTCACGGAGTCATTTGGGAGCTCCGAGTACTATTCAAAGGCTGTTTCCGATAGGCTGCCAACGAACTGGCGAAGCAGCAATTTGTCGTCGCCTCCAGTATTGCCGCATAAAGCTCTGAACTGAGCAACGTGCTGATGAGGATTTCCTTTCCCTTTGTATACATGAAACTTGGGGATCGTATATCCCGGCGGGTACTTGATTTGGTCATACCAGCCCAGATACGGTCGCCCAGTTTTGACAGTTTGGCCAGCCGCTTCACTAGCTTGATGAGCTCGTATTTGTTGAGCTATATAGTCATCGAGAGCAGCCTTGGAGATCGTTTCATCCTTAGCTGTTGATAGAGCTAGAAGGGGTTTGATGTTTCCTCTCTGTCATCCTCGATGATTATCGGCGGATCTTCAGCTGGAGGTTCTGGCTGGATCATCATTCCAACCATGTCTTGGAACAAAAGCGCCATTTGCTTTATATTAGCAGCTTATTCCATGGCCTCCTTGTCTTTTATTTTTAGCACCCTTCGCAGGAACTCTGTATCGGTCTCTTGCTCCCGGCGCTGTTCAAATGCTGATTTCGGGCTTTCTTTCTACCTGGTGAGTGCTGACATTTTGATCAGCATTTCCTGGAGCTTTTGTTGTTGCTCCTGGGCTTTTGTTAACGACCGAGTTTGCAGTCAATGATCCACTGAAGCACAGCTTTCCTCTTTCCCGGAAGCCATGTGGACCATATGGATGATCATGCCCCCAGACTTTGGACGTTTGGGTCCATTGCCTTTGGAATTTGCCGCAGGCAGTGGAATTTTCTCCGGCCTTCTCCTTTTGTGGGAGGTCGAAGTCGAAAGGGCCATTGTAACAGGCACCCATGTGGACGATGCCCTCCATGGTATGGCAGAGGGATGGCCCTCCTCTTGCCGAGCCTTCATTTTCTTCAGCCGGCGAGAGTAGTCTTTGTTGATCACAGAATCTTGTACTTTATGCCAGAACCTGTGGATTTAGGAGGAGAGCCGCTGAGGGGGCTACTCCGGTTTTGCCTGCGTCATGTTTTCAGCAGGTGGGGGAGATTTCTTCAGCATCGCGGTTGGAGAGTTCTTGCGCATTCTCCTGAGCAGATCAAAGTTGTTACCGGTTGGATCAACAAGGTCAATTTCGACCATTGGAGCTGGTGGGATGAGTCCAGAGGGGGAGTTTCCCTTATCCTTTCTCACTCGGCGCCAGAGGCGATGTCGAACGTGTCTTGCAGACGGGACTACCTTAGTTGTAGAAGCGGCTCCATCATTCCCCCGGCTTTGGTGAGGGGCTGCTGCTGATGCCAGCCTGTCAAAGACTAACGTCCGTTGAGAGGGAATGTTCAATCTTTCGAAGGACGACTTTCTGGTAGGGGAAGCACTTTTGACGACTTCGCCTGCCAGAGGAGTTGGGAGGACTATCTGTTTTGGGATAGGCCCTTCAGGTATCGCGAGCCTCTTTGCGGGCCCACGTGAGCTTTGGCTCAGCCTGTTGAAGACTGAGTTGTCTGAGGTTCTGCTCAGCCTATCGAAAACTGAGACATCGGATTTGGACGACCCGTCGTCAGGGGCCGTGGTGGTTGCAAGTCAATCGAAGACCGACTTCTTAGGAGCTTTCTGTGGTGGCACCGGGGCGCTGAAGCTTGCCGGCGGGAGCATGTTCCCGAAGAACAATCCAGTGGTGTCTTGAGTCACTTGCTCCACCGGCATTGAAAAGATGGAGGCTGCATTGGGCCCGTATGTCACTCCTCTATTTGGGGCAGAGCGGGAGTTGCTGTTGTAGTTCGTGCAGTTGGAAACCATTGATGTTCTCTTCTGCACAGGAGCAAGACACCAAATATTAGTACCTCGAATCCAAGGGCAACCATAGCAAACCGTGATTTTGTCCTTGAACACGACACACGAAGTGTGGAGTGGAAAGAGGAAAAGGTCCCACCGGGCATTCCGGAATCTATTTACCGCCGAAAATGGAGACGAACCGGGATGTATCGTCTTGCTACGGAGATTTACTGATAAGTGTTATCAGCAGTTTCTCGACACGTTATGAGCCTTGCATCGGCACGATTTATCGGTTACTGGGGTCTGACGTTTACCACCCCTAGACTAGATATATGACATATCAGACGAAAAGACCGGACTGTACGGTAGTGTTACTGACAGGCTTTTCAGGAGTAGGAGAAAGCTTGCTTGTTGATCTTTTGATCGCTCAATACCCGGGTAGCCGTTACGTCCAGCTAGTACCGCTGACGGCTTGTGGGTGCTTGATGTGATCATCACCTACTGCCGGCGTATTGACAAGTCTTTAGAGTCTAACACAGAGGTTTCACTGGCTCAGGGAAAACGAAGTAGGAGCACATATGTGATATGTACTGGATCGAGATTAATACGAGTAAATCAATTATTAGTTGGAAATTGGTCACATGGGTGTATGAGACTTACACCATGCTAATGATAATGAAGGGTTTATTTATTTAGAGTAAATCAATTATTAGTTGGAAATTGGTCACATGACATGATGCTTGTAGAAGCTTGGAGATCCATTGACTTAGTCCGCTAGTTTTATCTTACACTAGATATTTATTAACCCAACCATTATCTAAACCCATGGTTAAGTCTCTACATGTGTTATATGAGATATTTCTCACCCATGGTTGCCATTAACTCTCTCATCCATTATTTGCTTCTTCTTCCTCAAGCTCAAGAGAGAGCTCTCTAGGTTTTTGAGAGGAACATAATATTAGTGAGAAAAGTAATTCTAAAGTAATCCTACTTCATCATCCTCTACTAGATTAGAAATTTAGTTTTAGGGTGTTAGCTTCATTAATCCCACATCAGTGAAGAGGTAGCTTGGGTTAGTGTCTCCTCGACGTAGATCATTTTCGGCCTCGAAGACTTCGTGCAAACTCGTTGCTTTCTTCTTATGGAGCCACTCTAGAGTCCGCAAGATCACTACTTGGAGTGAAGGGACTTCTACACGGAGCTATTGAAGTAAAGGACCGGTCTACAAAGGTTGTATTCCTAGTTAACTTAGTTGTAAAGTAATTTACACATTGTATTGTCTAAATCTCTAGTTAAGATTCTAGGGCTAGGATTGTTTAGTACGGCAAATTTTTGAAAATGGCATGGACGATGCCTCCCGAAACCTTGTTGTCGCTCTAAGCAATTCTACGGTGGTATCAGAGCCAAGATAGAGATTTAGACGAAGTTTATAAAATTACGAAACCGAAACAACTCCGTAACACTCGAAACTAAAAACCCAGTTTCTGTCGATTTTTTAAGTCATTGAAATTTTTTTAAGCAACTGCAGAATGTTACATGAGATGTAATATGAACGCTGAGCAAATACGAACTAATTCCACCGGATTTGATCCGAGCACATGGCTATAATAACCGAGCCGACCGGCCCAAACTGCTCTGTTCTGGTTCGTATTTGTCTAGTGTTCTGGTCTCTGGGTTTTGGTGTTTCAGGTGTTACTTATTTTTGCTAAATTTGCATGTGATATTATCTTTTTGCAAAGGCAATTCGGAGTGTTTTGTAGTCGTAATTCTAACTATATTTTGGGTTATTTAAACAGTGTTAAAAAGTTCGAACGGATATCAAATACCCACTTTAACCCTCGACGGAAAATTTTCCAAGAGTTGGATTTTTTCCGAGTTAAAGAACATTCGATAATCATGCAAGAAATGCGGTGGACCCTCTAGAAGAACAAAACCCTAACTCGATTCTATGACCGTAAGAACCACCGCCAAATCCTAGGGTTTGTGGTAGTTCCGCGGCGCCATAGGTGAGACAAGGCTTGACCCTTCTATGGTTGGTCCATAGGTACGGCGGCATGTGATGAGTATTTTTAAACTGCGCTCAAGTGTTGAGCTTTTTGGGAAATTTTGGGGGTTTGTTGATTCGATCGGAATATTTAACGTCGTCTAGAAATTTGTGGAATGTGATACAATATGTGGAATTCATATAGTTAGGCATGAAATCCGAAGTATGTGATATTTTGGGTTTAAGATGTCTAAGGTGATTATGGATTCCAAATGTTGTAGTTTGACATTTTTTTTCTGCGACCGTAAGTGTAATATGTGGTGTATTACCATTCTCGTTGCTATATGTCAACGACAACTGTGATACACATATTTACTTATGTTGATGACATGTGATGTTATGTGTTGCTGGGATATGTTATATTGGATCGTCGTGTTTTGAATAGCCGGGGTTTTTTTGTGAGATGAGAGTTTTTATTTTCATTCATGTAAAATTCATTGTATGTAATATTCTTTTATTGGGGCACTTCCGGGTTGAGGATGATGTCACCATTGTTGTATATTATTTACTTTTTCGCATTAGGATAGACCCAAGGAGGGGAGCACAAGTAACTAGGTTCTAGAGTCCAGTGGGAGACCGTCTCGAGGAGTCGAGTCCGGGCCTCCAAACTCTAGAATTGGTAGAGTTGCTTGCCACTCTCGTAGGGGTCTAGGAATGTGGGTTTGGCTATTCATCGCAACCGTGGAATCCATGTTTTATACTGGCTTAATTTAAAACATGGAATTCTTAGTATATCCAATATTTCATATGTTATCTTCTGCTGCTTATATTCTGTGATGTGATCACTTTATATGTATGAGACGAATACTTTATTATTTTATATATTATATATAATAAACGTTGCTTATGTTTTGCACCCGCGCTAGTCCCACCCCGCTATACCGTTAGTTAAGTAACCTAACAGTGCATAACGGGACACTGTGGCGAATGCGGATGGCATAAGCGTACATTGTATTTTCGTTTCTTCTGTGATGCTTAGGAAGCATAATTGATGGGACTTCATTAATGAGATTAATGAAAGAAAAAGAAACCTAAAAAATATTATAGAATCATATTTTCAAAAAGGGTAGCTCTAGTTTTTTGCTTTGCATAGCGGTATTCCTTGTAGAATATTCAACACCTTATTCGATAAGGAAAGAGCCGAGATCTCTTCACCGGGAGTGACCTCTTTAGTAAAAGCTAACAAATGCTACAACCCACTCGGTTTTGTCTTTTGACTGCTTCTTTTAGTTCTTGCTTTGCATAGCAGTATTTATGAAATATCCTGCACCTTATTCGATAAGGAAAGAGCCGAGATCCCTTCACCGGGAGTGGCCTCTTTAGCAAAACTAGTAAAAAGCCTAAAAACACTCCTTTTCAAAAATCACTTGTTTCTACAACGATATCAAGTTCATTACACTTATGGTTTTCTTAAAAACTTGCGTAGCCCTCCGACATTTCAGATAAGTAATATTTAGTATTCGTGCTACATTTGTTGGCTTTCGTCAAGGCGTAGTGTGCGGTAGCTACTTACTGCTTATCTGTTGTATATGATGCTATTGGATTAGGGTAGTCGTACATTTTTGTTGGCTTTCGTCAAGGGTCGTGCGGGTGTGTTTAATTCAATCATGAAATGTACGGGTTAAACTTGAATAGAGGACTATGGTTTGTTGGCTTTCGTCAAAGTCATAGGACATTAGGGCCGAAAGTATTATCGGGAATTTCAAGTGTTGAAATTTGCAATGAGATTGCATACCTTCTATGAGATAGTTGGATCCCGATACCCACTGTGAGTAAGAGTTACTCCAGAGAGAGTTTTACACATCACAATTAACCAATCAAGTAGGTGTCTAGAAAGGTGTTAACGGGGTTACGCCCCTGGGAAAATGAGGTTTATTTTAATTAGGTCCGTGCGAAAGCACGGGGAACCTCTCTCAATGTACCAACACTGGCCTGGCCGAAAGATTGGTGAACTTGTAAGGTGTAATTAATCCTGATCAGTCTTACCTTTTAGGGTTTGAAGGAAGATTTGATAAAAACAGTGAGAGCCATCCTGATTAGATAAGATAATAAACCAATCTAATCTTACAAGAGTATACGCTAAGTGTTTTCTTCTCTCTCTCTCCAGGTAGCGACCATGTCAGGCCTTAATCAAGATAATAACGTGGATGTATTGACCGAACCCGCTTGTTATGCTAAGCTGGGGAACGTTGGTTCCGCTACAACTTATAATTGTTATAAGTCCAATCAGGAATAGGAAAACATCCGGATTACTATGCCACCCAAACGAAGAATGAGCATGTTGATGCATCTTCTTCGGGTGTGTTAGTCCCCCAGAACTGTTTCTCAGTATACTCTATGTCCCGGGTATTAGATACTGGATCGGGATCCCACATATGTAATATGTTACATGGGCTAAAGAAAGGTAGAGAACTGGGAATAAGTGATCATTCCGTACTAGTAGGGAATGGTGCAAATGTTGTAGCCAAAGCAGTTGGCGAATATCACATTGTATTACCAAATGGTAATACATTGATTCTGAACGAATGCTATTACATACCGACCCTGATATGCAATCTTATATCGGTTTCTTTATTATGTAAAGAAGGATATAATTTTGTAGTATAGGATAATGTTATGAACATCTTCCTGGATCAAAAGTTGATTGGATCAGGCTCCCTAAATAATGGCATATACATTCTAAATCAAACCACAGTTCTTAACGTACAAAACACACACAAGAGGAAGAGTTCAGAACTGAACGAATCCTTCTTGTGGCATTGTAGACTGGGTCATATCAATGCGACACGATTAGCTTAGTTACATAAAGATGGATATTTGAAACCATTCGAATTTTCATCTTATGACACTTGCCGGTCATGTTTCAAAGGTAAAATGACCAAAACTCCGTTTATTGGACACGGAGAAAGAGTTACGGAACTCTTGGTACTGATACATAGTGATGTATGCGGTCCCATGTCTACACATGCCAGGAATGGTTCCTCATACTTCATTACATTCACTGACGATCTATCAAGATACGGACATGTGTTTCTGTTGAAACATAAGTCTGAAGCTTTTGAGAAATTCAAAGAATAGAAGAATGAAGTTGAGAACCAGACGGGTAAAAGTATTAAAATCCTTCGATCTGATCGAGGAGGAGAATACTTGAGCACTGAATTCCGTGACTATCTAAAAGTGAATGGGATTCTCTCTCAGCTTACTCCTCCATATACACCACAGCACAACGGTGTATCAGAACGGAGGAATCACACCCTATTAGATATGGTGCGCTCTATGATGAGCACCGCTGAGTTACCTATTTCCTTTTGGGTTAAGCCCTTGAGACAACCATACACCTATTGAATATGGTCCCTACCAAATCTGTGCCTACCACTCCATATGAGATATGGAAGGAGAAGAGACCGTGTCTTAATTATATTAAGATATGGGGTTGTCCGGCCTATGTCAAAAGGCATAATCCGGAACAAGATTGTAGGATATCCCAAAAACTCATAAGGGTATATCTTCTACCACATTAAGGAACAAAAGGTGTTTGTTTCTCGGCATGCCACCTTTTTAGAAAAGGAATTTCTTGCAAAAGAAATTAGTGGCCTTGAGGTAGAACTGGAAGAGATTCAAGCAGCACAAACTACGACAGAAGATTTGGTAGAACTAGAGGATTCGATAGTTCCCAACGAACCTCAGCCTCTCCGCCGATCTAGTAGGGTTCCTCATCCACTTGAGATATACTACGGTTTTCTCATTGATGGTGGGAGCGAGGATTGCATCATGGAAGATGATGACCCAACTAGTTTCGAGCAGGCCATCACGAGTAGGAACTCTGTGAAATGGTTGGATTCAATACGATCTGATATGGAATCCATGTATACCAACAAAGTATGGACTTTGGAAGTTGCTCCCGAATGGGTAAAACCCATTGGGATCAAATGGATCTTTAAGAAAAAACTTGGTGTAGATGGAAAAGTTGAGGCTTTCAATGCTAGACTTGTTGCAAAAGGTTTTCGTCAATGACCAGGTGTGGACTATGATGAAACCTTTTCTCCAGTAGCTATGCTTAAGTCCATCCGAATCCTACTTGCCATCGCTGCATACCATGACTACGAAATCTGGCAAATGGATGTTAAGACCGCCATTCTAAATGGTGATTTAGAAGAGTGCGGGTACATGACTCAGCCAGAGGGCTTCGTAGATAGTGGGAGCAGCGGAAAGGTGTGATAGCTGCTTAAATCTATCTACGGGTTAAAGCAGGTATCACGGAGTTGGAACATCTGTTTTGATGTGGTAGTCAAAGAGTTTAACTTCATCAAAAATATAGATGAACCTTGTATATACAAGAAGGTGGCAGAGAGTATGGTTGTCTTCCTCGTATTGTACATGGATGACATACTCTTGATAGGAAATGATGTTCCTATGCTGCACTCGGTCAAGCTCTTCTTATCACAAAGATTCTCAATGAATGATCTAGGTGATGCCTCATACATCTTGGGGATTAAGATCTATAGAGATAGATCTAAACGGATACTGGGATTGTCCCAATCCAGGTACATTAACACCATACTAAAGAGGTTTATTATGGAAGAATCCAAGCGTGAGAATTTACCCACGATCATAGGACTCACTCTCTCCAAAGAGATGTCTCCTAAGACTGATTTGGAGAGAGCTCGCATGTAAGGGATACCCTATGCTTCGACAGTAGGCTCTATCATGTATGCGATGTTATGTACCAGACCCGATGTAGCATACTCACTAAGTGTAATGAGTAGGTATCAAGCAGATCCAGGAAGGAGTCAATGGACAGCTGTGAAGAATATTCTCAAGTACTTGAGAAGGACTAAAGAGATGTTCTTGGTGTATGGTAACGGTGAACTCCAAGTGGAGTCCTTTCTCGATTCGAGCTCCCAGAGTGATAAGGATGACTCTAAGTCGGTCTTGGGATTTATCTTTACCCTCAATGGAGGGGCGGTTATTTGGAAGAGTTCTAAATAGGAAACCGTGGCAGACTTGACGATGGAGGCTGAATATATCGCTGCCAACGATGCTGCCAAAGAGGCTGTTTGGATGAAGAAGTTCATAACTGAACTTGAAATGGTTCCGTCCATTGAGTATCCAATACCTTTGTATTACGATGATAATGGAGCAGTGGCTTTGGCCAAGGAACCCAGGTCCCATCAGCAATCCATGCATATTCTGAGGCGGTATCACCTGATCCGGGAGATAGTTGATCGCCGGAAGATCGAGGTCAGGAGAGTTGACATGAAGGACAACACGGCGGATCCACTCACAAAGGCCATACCCCAGATACAATTTGAGAGACTCTTCGGAATGTTGGGTATGAGATACTACAACAACTGGCCTTAGTGCAAGTGGGAGATTGTTAGTTATATGTATGTCCTAGAGGCCATTATTGTACATGTGATGTATATTATAGTGGATGCTTGGATATATATAGAGAGTACTTTCTTACACGACATGATAATATGCTATCTGGTTGCTCTTTGTTTTAACATGTTGACTTGTATAAGTGATGCTGTCTTGCTCTCACATGTTGATAAAGCCCTTAAGATGTGTACTTGACTATCAAGATTATGATGGAGATCATACTAGTGGGGCCAATGGTAGTCCACAAGTACACCCTATAATCGTTCCTAGTCGAGGGTGTATTGAGACAGGGCATCGATATTCTAGAGTAGACTAGCATATACGCATCTTGACCCATATGATGGGCGATGGATGATCTCATATCCATTGGTGTTTGACATCAAAAATGGTATATGGGTGCTCAGTGGAGACTGGGTACATTGAACGGATTCGCCAAGAACTCCTAGTTGGTATTATACCTATCGTCAGATAGTAGTTCTCTGGTGACACTGGTACAGGTTATTCTGTAGACCCGAGATCGTCGTAGAGTCTTGTGTGATTCCCACTGTGGTTTTATTTCCACTTTACCACGTTCAAGAGAACGTGCAAAACGGTGGCTTTTTGGTACAGTCCCGCATCACATGAAGGCAATGAGCGATAGGAGGGGATTCGTCTCTCCCGGTATTGGGGGTTGATGTTGCGCTGTGTTCGATTGTTCATAACGATAAGTCCCTGGCCAGGGCTGCTACGGAGATTTACTGATAAGTGTTATCAGCAGTTTCTCGACTCGTTATGAGCCTTACATCGGCACGACTTATCGGTTACTGGGGTCTAACATTTACCACCCCTAGACTAGATATATGACATATAAGACGAAAAGACCGGACTGTACGGTAGTGTTACTGACAGGCTTTTCAGGAGTAGGAGCAGGCTTGCTTGCTGATCTTCTGATCGCTCAATACCCGGATAGCCGTTACGTCCAGCTAGTACAGCTGACGGCTTGTGGGTGCTTGTTGTGATCATCACCTACTGTCGGCGTATTGATGAGTCTTTAGAGTCCTATACAGAGGTTTCACTGGCTCAAGAAAAACAAAGTAGGAGCACATATGTGATATGTGCGGGACCGAGATTAATACGAGTATGTGATACCGTATTCTATTCTCGCGATATAAGGTATCGATCAGTTATATGAGATATAGCTGGGTTATCAAATCATATGTTGATTTGATAAGTCGATACTGTATCGGTCGGTTATATGAGATATAGCCGGTTTATCGAATCAAGTGTTGTTTCGATAAGTTGATACAAATAATATTAGTCGGTCATATGAGATATAACCGGATTATTAAATCAAGTGTTGATTTAATGATTTAATGTATAATTATATATATGATATATCAATTTTCATTAACTAATATTAGCTCACTTAAGCATTTCTTTTTCTCACATGTGCACACTTAATATATATGCGATATATATTAATTGTGTTTTCTTTTTGCGTCATGCTTGATACCACATGCAACATAGGTGTATGAGACTTACACCATGCTAATGATAATGAAGGGTTTATTTATTTAAAGTTAAACAATTATTAGTTGGAAATTGGTCACATGGAATGAAGCTTGTAGAAGCTTGGAGATCCATTGACTTAGTCCACTAGTTTTGTCTTACACTAGATATTTATACCTAACCATTATCTAAACCCAAGGTTAAGTCTTTACATGTGTTATATGAGATATTTCTCACCAATGGTTGCCATTCACTCTCTCATCCATTATTTGTTTCACCTTCCTCAAGCTCAAGAGAGAGCTCTCTAGGTTTTTGAGAGGAGCATAAAATTAGTGAGAAAAGTAATTCTAAAGTGAGCAAAAATCCTACTTCATCATCTTCTAGTAGATTAGCAATTTAGTTTTAGGGTGTTAGCTTAACTAATCCCACATTAGTGAAGAGGTAGCTTGGATTAGTGTTTCCTCGACGTAGATCATCTTCGGCCTCGAAGACTTCGTGCAAGCTCGTTGCTTTCTTCTTGTGGAGCCACTCTAGAGTCCGCAAGATCACTACTTGGAGCGAAGGGACTTCTACATGGAGCTATTGAAGTGAAGGACCTTTCTACAAAGGTTGTATTTCTAGTTCACTTAGTTGTAAAGTAGTTTACACATTGTATTGTCTAAATCTCTAGTTAAGATTCTAGGGTTAGGATTGTTTAGTATGGAAAATTTTTGAAAATGGTATGGATGATACCTCCCGAAACCTTGCTGTCACGCTAGGAAATCCTACACGTCTTTCCTGAAATTGGGGGCAGATGCTATTTGGATTTATCCGTCCACCTCTTCGAAGATGCCAAGTTGATTTATGGCACCGTATATCGGAGGTTTGGACGGATGCGGCTGTTGTAGCAGACTTCGTCAGATTCCCCCTCGTTTGCGAGGGGTTTTTGATTGTAGGGATGCTCTTCCCTGTAGGCGCAAGCCCCTGCAGTTAATTACGCCACCGCTTCACGATAACCACTTTCACCTGCTCTGGAGGTTCACTTCATGTCGTGTGTGTTTGTTTTATTTTGGTTTGCCCGTGGATTGTATATGGAGACTAATTTATGTCGTCACCCGTAGGGCGTTGATTAGTCCAAATCCGTATATTTTAGATTTGGGGTTTATTTAAGGACCGTTAATCTATTTTGAGATTATGATCGACTTAAATGTATATTAGTATTTGAGGCTCGATTTGTTTTTTTAAGGATACGTTAGTCCAATTTGAGACTAAGACGCACTTAATGATTTTTAGGATCTTTTTTGTTTCAGATCGAACAAAAGAACATTTGGGCTCTATTATTTTAGTTTAAGGACGTTTCGGTCCATTATCGCAATTTTGGAGGCGAATATTAGTTTTAGGACATTTTGGTCCATTGCCAGTTTAAGGACGTAGTGGTCCATGGTTCATCTTGCGCGCACGTGTATTTGTTACGTGACGGAATGAGCAAGGGTTATATGTAATGCACCCAGTATGGGATGCGGTCTGATTTGAGGTATGCATGTCGGTTTGGACGGTTTAGGAATGCACTAAAGATTTGTTGGTTGTCAGGACCCGCTGCCTCTCTGAAGACGTTAAAGAATTACAACGACGTATATCAAAGTTGTAGAGAGATGTACCCTTAAACCAAATCCTGTATTTAAGGAAAAAGGGGCTGCTGTGGACCTAAGAATTATTAGTCATTTTGAGACTAATATTATCTTAGGAGATATAAGATGAATATCAATTTGGATATCATCAATGGGAGACCACTAGTTATTTTTGAGACTCAGATCAGTTTGGAAATCAAGAGCATATGGGCTCGGTTGATGTAAAAGTCATAGAGGGTTGATGTAAAAGTCAAAGAGGTTTAACCTCAGGAAACTTAGCCAATTTAGCCTGAGATTGAGTCTCCAAAATTACCCAACAGCACTAAGCACTGAAGAATACAGTGCTCACGTGACACACGTGAGGCACTACAAATATAGGCACAGCCCTTCGGGTTTTATTTCCTTCCCATTTTTACAGAAGCGCTAAGCACTTGATTAGGGCTCTCATGTAAAACACGTGACTGTGTTATGGAGTGCCTTTGTCCTCTCTCCCTTCTGTTTGTTTTTTCCTCTTTAGCACTCGTGTGGGAAACACGTGAGACAGTCTCGGTTATTCTTCTTGTTTATTAGAAATACTCATGTAGAAAACATGTGAGGCCTCATGATAGTGTTAAACACTAACGAGTCACCTATGTTGTTCTTCTGTTTTCTTAGAGATTTTGATCTCTTATCAATGACATTTCTAGTCATTAGGATTTGGATTTGGAAGATATCAGATTATCATATCATCTGGACTGAGGAACCAAGTTCTTTTTCTTTCTTTCTTTTTGTAAGAATCAAATTCTTTTTATAGGGTTAAACCCTAGCTTTTTGAGGAATTAAATTCCTATATGTTCCTTTTATTCCTTTTCGTTTAACTCGGTTATTTCCCCTAGGTCTTGAATCCGCGGGACAGAATCTCCCTGATGAGAATTAAATTCTCAACTTGTGGGGAGATATGCTTCTGCAGATCTCAACCAGAGGAAGAGCTGAGTTCTTATGTGAAGGATTAAACCCTTAGAGAAACAAAGGATATGTGTTTTCTTTTTACCTAGTGTTTCAAGGAAGCTGGTCTTTTTTTTTTTTGAGAATTAAAATCTCCTGTTCCTCAAAAGCTCACTGTATATTCTTTTTTTAAGCCTCTGGGGACTTCTCTCTCTCTGCGGATGTCTCTAAGACTTGAAGTCTTGGGTTCTTTATATAGTGTAGAGAAGTTTGTTTAATTCTGAGGAAATCTTTCATTAAGAGATATCAATTGGTTTAATTGGTCTCAGAATTGATTTGGAGAATCTTACCCACCGTTGGATCTTTGAATTCTTTTTTACAGAAGATGTTCTTTTTTTTAACAAGATTAGGGATATTTTTTCATATATAGAATAAAATTCTATCGGGCGTTAAAATTTTAATCACCATTGGATTTTTAATCCAAGGGTGCTTAGTTTAACAGAGTATAATCTTTCTCTATTCAGAAAGATATAGGAAATATTTTGGATCTTTGATCCACTAACTCTCTGTTTAACAAAAAATATTCTCCCCAATAGAATTTAATTCTATGTTTAATTACCGTTGGATCCTTGATCCAACGGTTTATTAAGTAGAATTTAATTCTACGCAAAGAGGTGTCCTCACGTGTTAACATGTGAGGCTTGTTTAGCCTAGTTGCAGTTTAATTGCAATGCCTATATGCTTTGCATATAGGCGCTCACGTGTTGGTACGTGAGGTTTGTTTATCTTACTTGTAGTTTAATTGCAGCGCCTATATGCAAAGCATATAGGCGCTCACGTGTTGGTACGTGAGGCTTGTTTAGCCTACTTGTAGTTTAATTGCAGCGCCTATATGCTTTGCATATATGCGCTTACGTGTTGGCACGTGAGGCTCGAATAGTGGGGAGTTTCTCCCTTTTTACTCGTCCTTTTTTATGAGGGAACAAGGGCGATAGCTAATCTTACAGCTATTAGTGTTTGACATCGAGGATTGTATACAGGTGCTCATTGGATGGGTTACACTGGAAAGACTCACCGAGAACTCCTTGTTAGTAATATACCAATGTCAGGTAGCAGTTTTCTAGTGACATGAGTATAGGGTAGTCCTTAGGACCTGAGATCGCCATAGTGTCTTTTGTGTGTTCCCACACTATTTAGACTTCTATCCTACCATGGCTCAAAGGAGTCGTGCAAATAGGTTTTTGTTGGGTATAGTCCCGAAGCACGTAGAGCCAGTAAGCGGTCAAGGAGATTCGTCTCTCCCGGTATAGGGAGTTAATATCGTGCTGTGCAGGATATGACTACTACCATAAGTTGATAGCCATCGCAATGGAGATAAACTGATAAGTATTATCAGTTGTATCTCCGGTTGGTTATCTGTCCTTTGTCGCATGACTTATCGAGTTATTGAGGTCTGACAGATTCCAAACCCTAGACCCGATATGCGATACTCATAGACGAAGAGACTGGACCGCACAGTGATGTCACTGATAGACTTTGTAGGGTTCAGATGAGCTTGCTCTTTGACCTTCTTTTGATCAATACATGGGTAGCCATTACGTGCAGCTAGTACTACTGACGTGCTTGTGGGCTATGGATATGATCCTAACCTACTACCAGCGTATTGTCGAGTCTTTAGAGTTCTACACAGAGGTTTCCCAGCACATGCAAAAAGTTGTAGGGCACGTATAGGAATACATGCAGGAGTTTGATTAAACACGTGTATTTGATACACGTATTTTAATTGGGTGTTTATTGATATTAGCCGGTATATATATGATATAACTGGATTATTAAATCAAGTGTTGATTTAATAATTAAATATATATTTATATATTAACTAATATCATGCTTACTTTATTATTTTATTCTCTTAATTAATATTTATATTTGATATAAATATTGTTTCATGTATGTTGATACATTAGAGATGGGTGTGTAAGAATCATATGGAAGATGAGAACACTTTTAAATGAGAATGATTCATTGAAATTATATGGTTGTAGACTTGATGAGGTATTTTTACTTGATGACTCATTTTAATGACTCATTCTTGTTTTTTTCATACGCATCTTTAACTATTCTCATATTCTTCTTCATCTCATCTCCTCGATGGCACTCTCTTGATTTTCTTCATGTGAGGAATGGGAAAAGAAAAGAGAAAAATTAAGTGAGCTAATTATTTTATATCTCCTACTAATCATTCTTAGCAAGTTTAATTAGTGGATTGCTTCATTTTGATGAGATCAATTTGAAGCTAGAGCTTATGTTGGAGTTATCTCAAGATGGATCATTTTCGGCTAGGAGATCATCGAGCAAGCTTGTTCTGGGCTTCATGGAGACTTGCTGGAGTCTAAGGAGAGGTGGCTAATATGCTGCAAAGGTTTTAGTCCGCCAACTCTAGATTTTTAGCTTACTAGTTTAGTTGCAAGTTTAGCCTTTTGGTTTGATTCTTGGGTTAGGGTGCTATTGCTCTATAGATTTTTAAAATAACTACTTCCGTCGCACTTTAAGCCCTACTAGAGGTGCGTAGCAATCCAACAGTGGTATCAGAGCGATACCAAAAGACAACAACTTCTTTTTTGGCCAATTTGAAACCCGAAACCATTAAATCAATATGAAGTGTTCATTTGTTTTTAAACTTGGACTTAAATTGTTTCTTTTCGGCTCTATTTGTCATGCCTGGGATACTTAGAATTGTTCTATATAGTGTAATGATGATGAGAAGATGGTATTAGGGGACCAAGCCCACACGGGAGCACCAAAGAGTGCTCTCGGGGGAGGTTGGTGACCCGAGAGCACCCTTGGGGTGCTCTCGGGTCTGGGAGAGCCCTAGGCCACCGTAAAGGTGGCCTAGGGTCATCCTAACCCCATTTCCTCCTCTCATTCGACTTTAATTTTTTCCCCGAGATTCACACGAAGTTTGGGCATGTTTCGAGTTCGTTGCGACACGTTTCCGAGCCAAAAAGTGCTGATTTAGTGTCGAGGTGAATAGTGTTTTCAATTTTCGAAATGTTCGCTTCGAATTAGAACGTTTTATGATTCATTAGAAATTTACGTTGGTATAAATTAGATTAAAATGTTTAATGTATTTGTATCGTTGGCGTATGCGATATGCGCGAATTAACAGTTTTTCTATGTCAGAGTGAATAGTGTTTTTTTAAGGGTTGAATTAACCGTTTTGCCTCGATGTTTCCGTGATTTGTTGGACATGGGTGATGAGTTATATAGTTTAAAGTGTTTAATTGATAAAACTTGTTAGCGTATGCGATACGCAGTGTTTAACGCCGACGTATTGATGTGATCAATTCGACGGGGTTGCACAAGTGAGTCTGAGTATTGGTGTGTATGGTTTGGTTTCGGATAGTCGCGAAATGAATAGCCCCCGTGCAGAAGTGTGATATTGTGACAAGTGTTATTTCCTTTCATGCTTGTAGCCATCTTGTATATTCATTTGTTCGGGACGAGCTTCAACATGTGGCCGCCATTTCTGTTATATGTATATTCTTTGTTTCGGGACTTAGTAGTTCATATATGGCCATAGTCACCGATTGATATATTATTATTTGTCAGGACATGATCAGGTTGTGATCGTTGCCGTTGTTGTATTAATACAGGTTTTGGATTACCCCGTGGAGAAGCGCAAGAGCAATTGAATTCTAGATTGCAGTGGGTTTCCATCTCAAGGAGTTGAGATCTGGTCATTCGAGTTTAGGATTGGTGGGTTGCTTGCCGCACTTGTTAGGGGTATAGGATAGGCCCGCGGAGGTATGCTCAATTCACCGGATTCGAGAAAGTGTCCGATGGTCCCCTCATGATGATGATGTTGGGTTGCTTGGTAGCTTGCCGCACTCGTAGGGGTCTGCTTTTGGCTGTGCACGGGCTGTTCACGCGACCGAAGAATGTGGCATTTTGTTCATGGCTAACGCGCTGCAAAGGTTGTATTCCTCCAACTCTAGTTTTTTAGCTTACTAGTTTAGTTACAAGTTTAGCCTTTTGGTTTGATTCTTGGGTTAGGGTGTTATTGCTCTCTAGATTTTTAAAATTATCGCTTCTGCCGCGCTTTACACCCTACTAGAGGTGCGTAGCAACCCAACACTTTACTAATATTTACATGTGCATGCGGGCTTTTCATGACACTCACCTATTCATGTTACCCCCCCCCCCACACACACACATACTTCTTTACATTGAGTAGTTGTTGGGTGTTCTGACACCCCTGAGATTTGTCACCTTATATTTAAAGACGGATCCATAAACAAGGTAAGATCAGGACTATTCTCAGGAGCTTGCTGAAGATTAGTGTTTTACGTAGGTCCTTTTATTTTGATTCAGTTCGTACTTATCATTTGAGCCCCCCGTGGGATGTTAGGAATTATGTATCTCTATTTTCGGATCTTGTATTTTCATTATTGGAACATATTGTCATTCCGTGGATTTTATATAAATCTTTTATCCTTATGGACTTATGTGTATTTCCTTGTTATTTTATGCAGGATGATTATTAGTGTTATATCCTTGGTATATTGGTATACATTCAGTGATATTATCGTTACAGGTCTAGCTAGAAATCATAGCATGACTATGGAAGGATCTTTCGTTATCGTAGGAGCGTGGTTGGCCTTGGTTACTTTCCGTATTCCTGTATTTTGGGAAGCGTTATCGTAGGAGCGTGGCTGGCCTTGGTTACTTTCCGTATTCTTGTATTTTGAGAAGCGGGGCATGACAAAAATTGATCAAAAGATCAAAAAGAATTCCACAAAAGAATAAAAATGATTCAAAGATCAAGAAGAAGTTCCATTAAGGAATAAAAATGATCGAAAAATCATGAAGATGTCCTATCAAGAAAATAAGAAAGAAAGAATCAAGAAGAAATGCATAAGTTGGGTACGTGTAGAAATGCATAAGTTGGGTACATGTAAAAAAGAATCAAGAAGAAATGCATTAGATCAAGGGGAAAACCCAAGAAGAAGAAGAAGAAGAATTGTTAATAGGGGAAAAGGACGAAAGAGGAACAAACGATATCGCTCATACTGAAATAAAAGTATTAAAAGAGTATGGAAAAGGAAGAGGAGGAGTGGACATCGCCCACATTGAGGGCAGAAGAAGAAAAAGAAGAAGATAATATCACTAAAAAAATAAAAGAAGTAGAAGAACAAAATGAAGAAATTAACCACTTTGTAGTTGCAAAAGAGGAAGATGGCACGGTCTATAGAGAGGTAAAAGAAAAAGAAGAAGAACCACCAAAAGGAGGAGTTGATTGTAACCATAAAGAAGTAGAGGCAGATGAAAGGTCGAAAAAGAAGAAGGTGACTTCGACTATGGGGAGACGAGTTTTTTAGAGGATCTAGAAATCGTTGATGGACATTTCGGAAGATGAGGACACCGATGATAGATGTGGAGCATCATGTTGTTATGGATAAACAAGAAAAAAAGAGCAAGAAGATGAGGATAAATAGATCTTTAGATGCCTATGATGATGATTTTATTGAGGAGGATTTTTTTTTTATTGGTAATTGCGGAAAAGATAGAAAGAAGACGAATAAAGCGAGAAAATCAAAAAGAGGATAAGAAGAACAGAAGAGGATTTAGATTCATCATATTCTGATTTAGCAATTTCAAATGATGATGGCGACGACGATAATAATTTTGATGTAAAGCATCAAATTGTGGCAAATAAGCAAGAAACGAAAAACAAGAAGGAGAAATTTAGGTTCGAATAAGAGGAAAAAGAGAAATAGATTGACGGTAGCATCGGAGTCATCAGATGGAGAGGGGTTCGACGATGGGAAGATGCGGAGATCGAGAAGAAGAGAAGAAGATGAGACGAGATGGTGGAGAGGATCAATCATCGATGACGACAACAATCAATGGTAGGATAAGTTCTGATACCATGTTAGAAACCATTGAATTTGAGAGAGGAAAAATATTATTAACGATTAATCAAAATACAATGTACAATATTCTTCTCTATATATAGCTCATAATATGGAACATTAATACGTAATATACATATAATACACGTAAAACCCATTATGAAAAGATAAATGCAAAATGATATAAAAGATATGATAAAAGATATGCATATCTTAACAGGGATATCATAGAAAAAAGATACAAATAGCCATATGGATTGGCTAACCTAATATCGAAAGAAAAAGAGTATTTTGATAAATTAACAATAAAAAACAATACAAATAGGTACATAATTGGTAATACGATTGACATAGGTATGCTCAACATCTTTGGAGGTAATTTCAAAATTATTAAAGAGGTTTGAGATCTTATGCGGGAGACCTATGGAGAAATCGAAAAAGAGATGGATCAAGAAATTAAAAGGCAAGTGAACGAAATTCATAAAGAGAGTTTCGTGGAAGATAAAAAGAAATCTCGAGATATCCAAAAATCCAAAAAAGAGAACGAGAATGATGAAAAACTTGAAGATTTGGAAAAGGTTAAGGAGGAGGAAGAGATCGAAAAATCTCATGAATAAAAAAAGTTCGTGGAAGAAGAAAAGAGAATTAAGATAAAAAAAAATTGTTGAATTGGAAAGAAAACTCTAAACATTCAAGAACTATTTGAAAAGGAGAGAAAAATTCAAGAAGCTAAATATCTTGTGAAAAAGGAGAGGAAGAATGTTGAAATTATAAAAAAAAAATTGTCAAATTTATAGAAATTGAAGAAGTCAAAACATTTGAAGATGAAAAGAAGAAAATCATGAATCAATTTTTTTTGTGAAAGATGACAAGAAAATCCCAAAAAGACAAAGAATTCGTAGAAGAAGTAGCAAAATTAATTCCAAAGATGAAAGAAGTACATGAAGAATTGTATAAGAGAAAAAGCGGCGTAAAAAATACTAGATTTTGTGGAAGAAAAGAAAAAAAATATATTTTAAAAGAGAAGAAAAAAATACAAGAAATAAAAAAAATCGGAGTGGAAGAAAAGAAAATTAAGAGTGAAAAGAGGGAAGAAAAAGATTCAAGAAGGAAAAGATTTCAAGAAAAAAAATGAGAAGATTGAAGCAAATTTAGAAAAGAAAGAAATAAAGAAGATTTTGGAGTTTTAAAAAAAAACCTTTATGCAAGTTGAACAAATCCGTAAAAACATTGTGAGCACGAAAGTACCAAAGAAGAGTTGCATGCAAAAAAGTAATATATCTAAGCAACAACCAGTCAAAATATTTTGCGATGTGAATCAGAACAAGAAGAAAAAGAATTGGGGGAAAACCAAATCTTTTATCGAGAAAAATTTGAGATGGAATTTATTGCAAAACAAAAGGACAAAAACGAACAAGGTCACAACATCGAGAAGGGATTAGAAAAAATTTCAGAGTTTAGCATAGAGTTTGTTGGAAAAGAAAAGAAAGAGAAAATATATTTATTGATTATTGCAAAAGAATTTACAAAGCAAAAGATTAAAAGAAAGAGAAAAGAAGAAATTATATATAGAAAATCAAGAAATGAAAAGATTCAAGGTGTAAAAATAAAAACGTTAAAAAGAAAGAGGTCGGTATTTTTTATTAGTTCGGTGAAAGGTGGTAACTTAGTTGGAGTTAAATGGAAAAAGAATGTGAAGATGCGACGTCGATGATTTATGCAAATAATAAGTCAATTTTATTTAAGACTTGAAGTTAAGAAGATCCAGCATACTGAAAGATTGAAAGAAGTCATTCGAGCAATGCCAACAAGACAATGATTGGGCCAGTGATACTAAAGCAAGCAAGCAAGATAAAAATTGGATCAGTAAAAATGAAGAAATAAAGTAAAGTAAATTTCAAGGCGAAGAAAAAAGGATCTTCAAGGGTTGCTCAATGTGTGTTTATGGAAGAATTGAATTTAGGAAGTATGTTGGAAATAATAATTCAATTGTTAGGTAGAGTTAAATTTAAGTTCTAAATTAAAAAAGTTAATTTAGAAAAATTCCAGTGATTTGAGATTTAGATTAAGTTTTAGATATGAGTCATATTGATAAAATGATTGTTTAGAGATAAGTAAGGATCGTAAATTTAAAAGGTTCGGTTTATCATGGAAGTACTATATAAAGAGTCCATATTTAAAGTTTGTAATTAAAAGTGATAATATTAAGAGATAAATTTTGCGAGTTTCTCCGCTACATAAATTTATATTCTTATCTCTTTTATATAGATTGTTTTAGGTATATTTTAATGATATTTAAAAAAAAATATACCTTAAATAAAATATAACATTTATATAAAGTATAAACTCTCAAACTTTGTTGGCCTTCAGGCTCTCTTAATACACTAGCCCAAAGACGGCTTGCCTCTAAGGATGAAAAATCCGTAGAAGAAATTTCATGTTGTCTCTACGGATTAATCCGTAGGGACATATATAAATAAAAATTTGTTAAAATTTTGCATATGCAGTTGCCCCTACGGTGCCGCAAGATAAGGCCCTACGGTTATATCCGTAGGGGCAGAGTTGGGAATTAAAAAAATATAAAAACCAAAACTTTTCCCTCCATGTTCCCACTACAGTACCATAATTCCCCAATTTCCCTCTAAAATTTCTCCTCTAGCCCTTCGTCGCTTTCGACCTCCTTGTTGCCTCCTCTCTCGTCGCCTCCTCCGACCTCTCGCCGTGCGTCTCCTTCAACCTCACCACCTCCTCCAGCGCCATCATCATCTCCTTCCTCGTCGTCACCTTCAACCTTCTATGACCTCCAGCGCCGCCTCCATCATCTCCAGCGCCGTTTTGATTGATCGCGCCATCCTCGTCAACGTTGATCGTTGCTTTTTTCATCAACGTCGAGCTCTTCCTTGGCTTTCTCGTCACCGTCAAAATCCTTAACCGGTTAGTTAATTTATTAAATCTAAAATTTTATTTTCCTAAATTGAATTTGGTGGGTAGGACTTCAACTTGGGGATTTTTTTATTGTGGTGGTGGTCGGTGCCGGGGTCGGGGAAGGTCTGCGGGGACCGGGTAGGTCGGGTGAGGTGTCGCGAAAAGTAATTTTAGATGAGATTGGGGTTGATGGCGAGGGGAAGAAGAAGAAGATTGGTTGTGGGTTAGGGTTTGATTTGGTTAAGGTTGTCACGCCCCGCTTCCCAGAGTACGCAAGATTGGGCACGTGACATAGCCAACCATGCTATCTGTGGGTAGCAAGTATCCATCCACAGTCACATTACGGCTGTAAAGATATCAAGAACAAGATAAAACTATCTAGAAACATGTCCATAATCCAGAATAACAGGAGTCAATAATAAATAAATGCGGAAGCAAATGATCCAATACAAATAACTGAAAAGTATGTCCCATATTGCGGGCTCAAATCAGGAAATAAATGCAGGAAATAAAACTAACTACTACTGAACTCACAGCTCAGCCTGCTGGCTGAAGTACTCCTGCTCAGACTGCGACAGCGGTACGGAATTTGGGCCACGAAAACCCAGACGTCAGCGCGTCATGTCAACAAGTAATAATATGAACAATGTAACAGGCAATGCAAAATTAAACATGAATAAAACGAGAGTAGCAATAATGTGAATCAATCAGTGCAGGGTAGCGTGCAGTGGGTAACTAAACTGTTCTATCAGGTTTTCTATTCTGAAATCTTTGAAATCAATTGATGAATCGTCGATATAACTCAATAGTATCCCGTGCGTGCCCGGGACCACGGTCAAGATCCTCAGGGCTGAATCCGAGACGTGCCGCTAGGCGGTAACAGGTAGCAGGATGGGCGAGTGATGTCAGCATCATCACTCCGGGGCTGGCCTAGCCCGTAAGACTGATCAGAACAGGTATCGAACTGTTGAGTTACAAGTCAGGTTTCACCTTTGATTTCCTCATACCCCCAAGTTATGTATGTCAAGTCAGGTATTCAGTAATCAAGAAGTAATGCCAACACAGGATCAGGTAAAAGCAGGCTTGTCTGGATAGACAACAGGAACGGCCCATGAGGACTACATGTCAGGTTTGTTGGCATTAGATACAAGATCAGGTAACGGGTCAGGTCATGGTACATCAGGTCAAGTCGACAGTATACGGTGCCATGTCAGGTGTATCAATATATATATATATGTGTGTGTGTGTGTAGCCATGTCAGGTCAAGATGTAAACAACATCGTGGGTGTGCTCACAATCAGATATATAATCAAACATGGGTATTAACAATATGAGATAAGCAATGAATTAAGTAATACGCAGTTTCATTCAAATTACAAGAGTGCAGTAAAACGATATAGCCGTTTAGTCATGTTAACAGGTTTAAGCACCCTTAGCGGTGCAATAATTTATGTAACGGTTCAATACAGTTATTTCAGGTCAAATGCATGCGAGTGTCTGAATGTAACAGAACTACAGGGATAAATGCTACCAGCTGTTTTAACAGTAAAATGTGATTGAACAGGTAGATATGATTATTAGGTTCAATTTGCAAACTGTAGGTTCCATGGTTAACAGTAAAATGATATAATGCAGTATTGTAACCGAAAATGGGAAACGATTGTACCAAGTTAAATTTTTACAGGTTTAGGGTGTCAATACATATATAAATATATTGTATAGCATGTAGCAAGAGGTACTTGCCTCGACGGGTCGCGAACCGGGAAAACGGAACGTAAACGTCGGCGGGGGAAAAATCGCGACGGACGAACGGTTCACGGATTGAACCCAAACAACGAACAATGGAACCACGCGGGTCCGAGCACCTTGCTAGATCGTCGGGACACGTCGCCGGCACGGCCGGATTCCGGCGAACAGGGAACAACGATTTCAAGAATTCATGAACGAACAAATGGAGACTCAAGAAGAGGGAAGAGAAGAAGGATAGAGACGAGGAGGCTCACGAGGATCTGTGGAGGGATGGTGACTGCCGACCACATCGACGGAGCTCCGGTAGTTTGCCTGCGATGAACTACGGCCATCAAGAATCGGGACAGAACAGAAAAGGGAGAAGAAGGGAAGAAGGAGAGGAGGAGAGAAGAGGAAGACTTACAGAGGCGATCACAGGGGTCTGGTGATCGTCGGCGACGACCAGGGGCGGCGCAGGTGGTCGCGGGTGGTGAGCGGCGGCTGCAGCGGCGAGGGCGAGGCCGCTGTGAGGATGCAGGCGCATGGGAAGGAGGACGAGGGCTGTGGTTGAGACGAGGAGGTGCGGGCGCAGGCGACGGTGGTGCCGGCGACGGGATTGCGGCGGCGACGGGGGACGAGGCAGTGGCTAGGGTTCGAGGTGGATGGGTTTCTGTTGTTTTCTTTTGAAAAAATAAAGGAGGGGGAAATTTTATGAGAGAGAGAGAGAGAGAGAGAATAAGGTTAGAGAGAGAGAGAGAGAGAGATTTGAGGGAGAGATAGAAAGAGAGACGGTGAGGGAGAGAGAGAAAGAAATATGAGAGATAGAGAGAGATTGAGGAGGTGGGGCCCACGGAATATATGGTTCGTGATTGGCTAAATGGGGAAAAAATTTTAGTTAAGAAAATATAAAAGATTTTAGGGATTTAATTAACAGTAAGGTTTAATGGAATATATTTTCGAAGGTTTTAAAATATTAAAATTTGGGATTTTGGCGCCAAATAAAACATATCCAAAACGCGCCCGGGTCGGGTCCAAAAATTTGAAATTTAAATAATAGGATTTTAAGCGGGATCCAAATTTTAAAATTAAGTGAATTATGATTAAAAAGTATACCCCCAAAACGGACACATGTGCGCGCGCGTAGCCGTCCAAACTCGCCCGTTTCACTGAACGGAACGAGAACACGTTGCACGGACGCTACCACAGGGTTAGGGGTGTCGAGTACACCAAGATGAATATTTTTAATTTTATTTTAAATGCCAAAAATTGTTATATGCAGAAATGACTTTGCCAGGTAATATTTTACAGTAAGTGACAATCAAGCAGGCTAAATGAAATGAGTATCACATTAATGCTCAAACAGTAACTGAAAAACAATAGCATTGGGCTCGGGTGTTACATTATACCCAACTACAAAAGAATTTCGTTCTCGAAATTCCAAGAATACAAGAAAAACTACAAGAAGAGGTGAGGAAACTTCTGTCGGATTTCATCTTCTCGTTCCCAAGTGGACTCTCCATGCGAGCGATTACCCCAAGAAACAAGCACAGGGAGGATAACCTTGTTCTTAAGAACCTTTTCCTTTCGATCCACGATTTCAACTGGTCGCTCCTCAAAAGTCAAGTCTTCTCGTACTGTAGCTCCGAATGATCCAAAACGTGCGTTTCATCTCGAACATACCTTCGTAGTTGAGATACGTGAAACACATCGTGCACACCTGCCAAGGACTGCGGTAACGCCAAACGGTACGCTACCTCACCAACACGCTCTAAGATCTCAAAGGGTCCAACGAACCGAGGACTAAACATTCCTCGACTCCCAAAACGAATCACCCCTCTAGTCAGTGATATCTTCAAGAATACCCAATCACCCACGGCGAACACTATAGGTCTTCTTTGTTAGTTATATGTATGCCCTAGAGGCCATTACTGTACATAGGATGTATATTGTAGTGGATGCTGGGACATATATAGGGAGGACTTTCTTGCTCGACATGATAGTATGCTATCTGGTTGATCTTTACCTTAACGTGTATACTGTTTGTCTCTCTGTTACATGTTGGTAAAGCCCTTAGGATCTGTACTTGACTACCTGGACTATGATGCGGATCATACTAGTGGGGACATGGTAGTCCATAAGTACATCCTTCAAAGTCCCTAGTCGTGGGTGTATCGAGACGGGGCATCGATATACCAGAGTAGACTAGCGTGTACCTTCTCGACCCATACAGATGGGCGATGGATGATCCCATATCCATCGGTGTTTGACATCAGAGGAGATATACGGGTGCTCAGTAGAGACTGGGTACACTGGACGGACTCGCCGAGAACTCCCAGATGGTATTATACCTCACGTCAGATGGCAGTTCTCTGGTGACACTGGTACAGAGTAGTCTGTTGACCCGAGATCGTCATAGAGTCTTGTGTGGTTCCCACTGTGCTTTGATTTCCATCTTACCACGTCCAAGAGGGCGTGCAAAACGGTGGTTTTTGGGTACAGTCCCGAGTCACATGGAGGCAATGAGCGATAGGAGGGGATTCGTCTCTCCCGGTATAGGGAGTTGATGTTGCGCTGTGTTCGATTGGCTATAACAGGAAATCCCTGGCCAGGGTTGCTGAGATTTACTGGTAAGTGTTACCAGTAGTTTCTCGAACAGTTATAGACCTCATATCGACACGACTTATTGAGCTATTGGGGTCTGACGTTTACCACCCCTAGGCGAGATATGCGACATATCAGACGATCAGACCGGACTGTACGGTAGTGTTACTGGTCGGATTCACTGGAGTGTGAGCGGGCTTGCTCGTCGATCTTCAGATCGCTCAATACCCGGGTGGCCGTTACGTTTAGCAGACCGCTTGCGGCTTGTGGATGCTTGATATGATCATCGTCTGCTGCCGGCGTATTGACGAGTCTTTAGAGTCCTACACAGAGGTTTCCTGGCTCAAGCGAAACGAAATAGGAGCGCATATGAGATATGTGCGGGACCGAGAATAATACGAGTATGTGATACTGTATTCGATTCTCGCGATGTGACATTGATCGGTTATATGCGATATAGCCGGGTTATCGGATCAAGTGTTGATTCGATAAGATGTTACTAATGATACCAGTCGGTTATGTGCGCATGACCGGATCATTGAATCAAGTGTTGATTTAATGATTTAATGTATAATTATATATTTGATATATTACTTTGCATTAACTAGTATCGGTTCACTTTAGACGGATTTTCTCACTTGGTTCGTGCGCATTGCATATGCGATATGTTTTTGTGCACTTGTATGTATCATGTTTGATGATGCATGCTAACTTGAGTTTGTATAAAGATTAAACCATGGTTATTCAAATGGTTAGGGTTTTGTTTTTCATATCTATTTATTTATTTATTTATTTATTTTCTTTTTGGAAAATGAAATGAGAAGAATGGTGGCTTTCTTTGTTTTGTAGTTGAAGATTCATGAACCTTTGACTTTGTCCACCATTCTTATCTCATGCTTAACCTAACCATTTGTTTTAACCCTAGTTCAATCTCTACACTTGACCATGGTTTAGTTATGATAAGTTTTGATTATTCTTTTCTTTTTCTAATTAACTTATCATAACTTTGCATAAGCTTTCTTCTTCTTCTTCCTTGACTTCAAGAAGAAAAGCTTCACCTCCATCAATGGTGAATTGAGCAAACAAGTGAGAAATCCAATTCTAAAGTCTACCCACTTCCTATTTCTTCATCCTCTACCTCTTGCCAAGTAGTAGAGTGTGTTTACTTCACAAGTTTCTTGACTTGGTGAAGTCGGAGCTTGATTTAGCGATGCCTCGACGTAGATCATCTTCGGCATGGACATCGACGACCTAGCTTGCCCATTCTCCGACGAAGCCGATCCTAGAGCCCGGATTTGACTTGGACAGCGGAGAGGACTTCGTTGCGGAGCTATGGAGGTGGAGCACCGGATCTACAAAGGTTGTATTTCCGTTTTCTCATTAGTTAAGTGTTAACTAGTTCATTGTTCGCCTAGATATCTAGCAAACGATCCGTAGTTTAGGGTTTCTCGGCACGTCAAAATTTGAAATTGCCATGGTGGATGGCTTGGGAGACCTCACTAGTGTGCCTAGGAACCCTACAGTGGTATCAGAGCCTAACTAGAGCCTTAGGCGATGCGTAGATGGAATTTGAAGTCCGATCGAACCGAAACCCAAACTTTAAAATGCTCTCTGGACATTTTTGTAAAATGTGGATTTTTGCAAATTAAAAATATGCATAAAAATCATCAGGTAAATCTAAGAATTACGATGCAAAAATTACCTAATGATCTTTCTAAAGTGCGGCGGAACCGCGGCATTAGCGTGCTAATGCGGCCCTTCCGCCGCACTTTTGTCTTATTAGGCATTAAATTTTGCACAGTAATTCCTATTTTGCAGTGTGGGTTTTCCTGGAATATTTTTTTTCTGAAATAAAGAGTTGAGTATTTTGGGTTGTATAGGGGGTTCGTACATTCGATCGGATTGTCAAATTTTGTCTATGTGGCTTTCCGGATAAATTTTAGAATATGTTAAAAAGTCCGACCGGATATAAATACCCAATTTTTCCCCTGTCGGGAAATTTCCAAGTGTTGGATTTTTCCGTAGTTTAACGACGTTCTAAGTAGTGCAAGTAACGCGATGGTCCCTCTAGAAGACACAAACCTTAACTCGATTATGTGACCGTCTTGAACTGCCCTTTGAACCTTCGGGTTTGGGGAAGTACGGCGTGCCACATGTGAGGCGTTGGCTTGACCCTTCTACGGCTGGGCCGTTGGTACTGAGGCACGAACGGAATGTTGTTATACTTGTTTCATGTGTTGATCAGTTTCGGGAAAACTTGGGTGTTCGATTGTTCGATCGGAAAGTTTAACATTTTCTGTTTATCTGGAATGGGATACAATAATTGGAATTCACAATAGTTATGAGATAACTAAATGAATGTTATAAACATAGCACTTTAGTCTCACTTGATCGGTTGCCACGGAATTTTGATGTGATCAAAAGTCCGTCGCAATCACGTAGTGTACGCGGATACTCGCTGGGTAAACTTAATAGACAGCCTCATTCCATAGCCCCGACCAAGTGACTGTAGGAGAACCTCGTCGCCGAAAGCATCCGTTCGGGTGCTCGCGGTAGCGGTGTTCCGCCTTGGTGCACTTCGTCGACGGCATCGGGGGTGCGGCCGCCTACTAAATTTGCGACGAGCATTCGATCAGAATGTCGGGAATCCTGTTGAATTGCCCGACTTGATATTGAAAAGTGTTTTCGATAATGAGACTAAAATGCGGGGTTTATAATTGTTGGGCATGCGATGTCTAAGTAATTCATTTGGTCAGGCATGCGATGTCTGAGGTGGTTGCGGATTCCAACTGTTGTAGTTTTACACTTTCTTTTCTGTGACCGTAAGTGTAATATGTGATATCGCCGGTTTCGTTGCTATATGTCAACGACAATTGGGATGGACATATTTACTTACGTTGATGGCATGTGATGTTATGTGTTGCTGGATATGTTATATTGGATCGTCGTGATTGAATAGCCGGGGGTTTTTATGTGAGATGAGTGTTTTTTCATTTTCATTCATGTAAAAACTTGTATGTAATATTCTTTTATTGGGGCGCTTCCAGGTTGCGGAAGTAGTCACCGTTTGTATATTATTTACTTTTCCGCACTAGGATAGACCCAAGGAGGAGGGCACAAGTAACCGGGTTCTGGAGTCCAGTGGGAGACCAACTCGAGGAGTCGAGTCCGGGTCTCCTAACTCTAGAATTGGTAGGGTTGCTTGCCGCTCTCGTAGGGGTCTAGGGGTGTGGGTTTGGCTATTCATCACGACCGTGGAATCCGTGTTTTATACTGGCTCGTATTGAAAACACGGACGTCCTAGTATATCCAATATTTCATATGTTTCTTCTGCTGCGATATCTGTGAAGTGATCATGTGATGTTTCTGTGATAGATACAGTATATAGTATATATGATATATTATATAGACGTTACTTATGTTTTACACCCGCGCTAGCCCTGCCCCGCTCTGCCGTTAGTTACCTAACCTAACGGTGCACGAGGGGACATCGAGGCGAATGCGGATGGCATAAGTGTACGTCGTATTTATCTGTGATGTTTAGGTACATAAATGATGGGACTTCATTAATGTGATTAATGAAATAAAAGAAACCTAAGATGTTGTAGAATCGAATTTCAAAATAAAACAGGTAGCTACAGTTCTTGCTTTGCACAGCGGTATATGTGATATATCCTGTACCTTATTCGATGAGGAAAGGACCGAGATCCCTTCACCGGGAGTGACTCCTTTAGCAATAACTGGCAGATACTACACACTCGGTTTGTCTTTTGATTGCTTTTAAGAGTTTTTGCTTTGCACAGTGATATATATGATATATCCCGCACCTCATTCGACGAGGAAAGGACCGACGATCCCTTCACCGGGAGTGACTCCTTTAGCAAAACTAGAAAACCCTCAAAAGCACTCCATTTTAAAATCATTTGATTCTACAACGATATCAAGTTCATTACGCAATAGATTTTCAGAAAAACCTGTCGTAGCCCTCCGTCATTTCAGATAAGTATTAGTTAGTATTCGTGCTGCGGTTGTTTGGCATGCGTCAAGGCGTAGTGTACGGTAGCTAACTAGTGCTTATCTGCTAGCATATGATGCGATTGGATTAGGGTATTCGTACGGCGTTGTTTGGCATGCGTCAAGGGTCGTGCGGGTGGGTTTAATTCAATCAGGAAATGACGGGTTGAACTTGACTAGCGGACTATGGGTTGTTTGGCATGCGTCAAGGTCATAGCGAGCTAGGGGCAAAATCTTATCGGGAATTTCAAGTGTTGAAATTTGCAATGAGATTGCATACCTTCTATGAGATAGTTGGATCCCGATACCCGCTGCGAGTAAGAGTTACTCCTGGGAGAGTTTTATACATTACAACTAGCTGATCAAGTAGGTGTCTAGAAAGGTGTCAACGAGGTTACGCCTCTGGGAAAATGAGGTTTACATTAATTAGGTTCGTGCGAAAGCACGGGGGACCTCCCTCAAAGTACCGACACTGGCCTGGCTGAAAGATTGGCGAACTTGTAGTGTGTAATTAATCCCGGCTAGTCTTTCCTTTTAGGGTTTGAAGGAAGATTTGATAAAAAGCAGTGGGAGCCATCCTGATTAGATAAAATAATAACCAATCTATTCTTGCAAGAGCGCACGCTGAGTGTTTTCTTCTCTCTCTCTCCAGGTAGCGACCATATCACGCCTTAATCAAGATAATAATATGGATGAATTGACCGAACCCGCTTGTTATACTGAGCTGGGGAACGTTGGTCCCGCTCCAACTTATAATTGTTATAAGACCGAGCAGGAAATTGGGGAATACCAGATTTCCTGTGCTGCCCAAACGAAGAGAGTGCATGCTGATGCATCATCTTCGGGTGTGTTCATTATACAGAACTGTTTCTCAGTATCCTTTACGTCCTGGGTATGTGATACCAGATCAGGATCCCAGATATGTAATCTGTTACATAGGGCTACAGAAAGGTAGAGAACTGAGAACGGGTGATAAGTTTCATGAGGCAGAAAACGGGGCAAGAGTTGCAGCCAAGTCTGTCGGTCACTGTCACCCTGTATTACAATACATTGATTCTGAACGAATGTTATTAGATACCGAACCTGATATACAAAATCATATCAGTCTCTTTATCAGTAAAGAAATGATAAAATTTTGTATTGTTGGATAATGTTTTGAACATTTCCTATATCAAAAGTTGATCGGTTCAGGCACGTTATCTAAAAGCATTAATGTTCTAAATCAAACTACAGTTCTTAGTATACGGATCACACACAAGAGGAAGAGTTCAGAAATGAACGAATCCTTCTTGAGGCATTGTAGACTAGGTCAGATCAATGTGACCCGACTAGCTAGAGTTACATATAGATGTATATTTAAATCAGTTTGAATTTACATCTTCTGAAACTCGCCAGTCATGTCACAAAGATAAGATGACCATAGCTCCGTTTACTGAAACAGAGAAAGAGTTGGTAACTCTTGGGATGATACATGTTGATGTATGTAGGTCCCCTGTCTACACATACCAAGACTGGTTCTTTGTACTTCGTTACATTCTCTGATAATCTCTCAAGATTCAGACATATGTTCCTGTTGAAACACAAGTCCGAACCTTTTGAGATATTCACAGAATATAAGTTAGAAGTAGAGAATCAATATGGGTATAAGTATTATGTCCTTTGATGAGATCAAGGAGGAGAATACTTGAGCACAGAATTCCAGGACTATTCTAAAGGAGAATGAGATTCTCTCTCAGCATTACTCCTCCGTATACACCATAGCACGATGGTATATCGGGGCGGAGCAGTCATACCCTATATGATAAGGTGTGCTCTATGATGAGTACTGCTGAGTTACCTATTTCCTTTTGGGAGTTATGCGCTTGAGAAGCTGCATACCTATTGAATAGGGTTCAAATCAAATCAGTTGCCTACCACTTCATATGTGATATGGAAAGGGAAGAGCCCATGTCTTAAGCTAGTTAAGATTTGGGGTTGTCTGGCCTATGTCTAAAAACAAAATCCGGACACGCTCGAGGCAAGGACTGTAATGTAGAACTGGAAAGGTTCTAGCTATACAAACTACAGCTGATGATTTGATAGAACCAAAGTATTCAGTAGATACCAACGAACCTCAGCCTCTCCGCCGATCTAGTAGGGTTCCTCACCCACCTGAGAGATACTTCGGTTTCTCTATGACAGTGGGAGCGAGGATTGCATCATGAGATGATGACCCAACTAGCTTCGAGCAGGCCATCAGGAGTAAGACTCTGTAAGAATGGCTGGATGCTTAGCGATCTGAGATGGAATCCTTATACACCAACAAAGTATGGACTTTGGTTGCTATATCTGAAGGGTTAAATCCCCATCAGGAGCAAGTATATCTTGAGAAGATTACTTGGTGTACATGGAAAAGTTGAGACTTTCAAAGCTAGACTTGTTAAAGCTTTTCGTCATCGACCAGGCGTGGATTATGATGAAACCTTTTTTAGTGACTATGCTTAAGTCCATCCAGATCCTACTTGCCACAGCTACATACCATAACTACGATATCTGGCGGATGGGTGCCATGACTGCTTTTCTAAATGATGATTTAGAAGAGTGCGTCTATAAGTACACAGCCAGAGGGCTTCGTAGACAGTGGGAGCAGCGGAAACGTGTGCAAGATGCTTTATAGGATTAAAGCAGGCATCGCGGAGTTGGAACATCTGTTTTGATGAATTAGTCAAAGAAGTTGACATCATCAAAATGGTAGATGAACCTTGTATAAACAAAAAGGTAGTAGGGAGTATGGTGGTGATCCTCGCAGAGTACGTGGATGACATACTCTCGATAAGAAAAGAGTTTCTTATGCTACGCTCGGTCAATCTCCGCTTATCACTAGGATTCTCCATATAGGATCAAAATGATACCTACTAAATCCTAGATTTTGGATCTATGAGATAGATCTAAAATGGATGTTAGGATACTCACTAGCTGTAGTGAGATGGTATCAATCGATCCTGGGGAGAATCACAGGAAAGGTTCCAGGGTGATAAAGACGACTGAATGTCAGTCGCAGGCATTGTCTTAACCCTCAGTAAAGGGACGGTATATTG
Source organism: Agapanthus africanus (assembly GCA_030015575.1). Classification (NCBI taxonomy): domain Eukaryota; kingdom Viridiplantae; phylum Streptophyta; class Magnoliopsida; order Asparagales; family Amaryllidaceae; genus Agapanthus; species Agapanthus africanus. Next base: position 184,808,510 of record CM057337.1, read on the forward strand.
GAAGAGTTCCAAGATAGATACCGTGACATACTAGACGATAAAGGCAGGATACATCGCTACTTAAGATGCTACCAAAGAGGCTGTTTGGGTATATATTGGTTCATGAGATGAACTACGTTCCTACCATTGTGTGACAATGGAGTTGTGGCTTATGCCAAGGAACGCAGGTCCCATCAGTGATCCAGACATATTCTAAGGCAGTATCACTTGATCATGGAGATGGTTGATCTCCAGGGAGATCGAGGTTAGGAGAGTAGACTCAGAGGACAACACAGCGGATCCACTCACAAAGGCCTGTTCCCAGAGAGAGACTTTTATGGGATGGTTGAGTATGAGATACTACAACCACTGCTACAGATGGCCCTAGTGCAAGTGGGAGATTGTTAGTTATATGTATGCCCTAGAGGCCATTACTGTACATAGGATGTATATTGTAGTGGATGCTGGGACATATATAGGAAGGACTTTCTTGCTCGACATGATAGTATGCTATCTGGTTGATCTTTACCTTAACGTGTATACTGTTTGTCTCTCTGTTACATGTTGGTAAAGCCCTTAGGATCTGTACTTGACTACCTGGACTATGATGCGGATCATACTAGTGGGGACATGGTAGTCCATAAGTACATCCTTCAAAGTCCCTAGTCGTGGGTGTATCGAGACGGGGCATCGATATACCAGAGTAGACTAGCGTGTACCTTCTCGACCCATACAGATGGGCGATGGATGATCCCATATCCATCGGTGTTTGACATCAGAGGAGATATACGGGTGCTCAGTAGAGACTGGGTACACTGGACGGACTCGCCGAGAACTCCCAGATGGTATTATACCTCACGTCAGATGGCAGTTCTCTGGTGACACTGGTACAGAGTAGTCTGTTGACCCGAGATCGTCATAGAGTCTTGTGTGGTTCCCACTGTGCTTTGATTTCCATCTTACCACGTCCAAGAGGGCGTGCAAAACGGTGGTTTTTGGGTACAGTCCCGAGTCACATGGAGGCAATGAGCGATAGGAGGGGATTCGTCTCTCCCGGTATAGGGAGTTGATGTTGCGCTGTGTTCGATTGGCTATAACAGGAAATCCCTGGCCAGGGTTGCTGAGATTTACTGGTAAGTGTTACCAGTAGTTTCTCGAACAGTTATAGACCTCATATCGACACGACTTATTGAGCTATTGGGGTCTGACGTTTACCACCCCTAGGCGAGATATGCGACATATCAGACGATCAGACCGGACTGTACGGTAGTGTTACTGGTCGGATTCACTGGAGTGTGAGCGGGCTTGCTCGTCGATCTTCAGATCGCTCAATACCCGGGTGGCCGTTACGTTTAGCAGACCGCTTGCGGCTTGTGGATGCTTGATATGATCATCGTCTGCTGCCGGCGTATTGACGAGTCTTTAGAGTCCTACACAGAGGTTTCCTGGCTCAAGCGAAACGAAATAGGAGCGCATATGAGATATGTGCGGGACCGAGAATAATACGAGTATGTGATACTGTATTCGATTCTCGCGATGTGACATTGATCGGTTATATGCGATATAGCCGGGTTATCGGATCAAGTGTTGATTCGATAAGATGTTACTAATGATACCAGTCGGTTATGTGCGCATGACCGGATCATTGAATCAAGTGTTGATTTAATGATTTAATGTATAATTATATATTTGATATATTACTTTGCATTAACTAGTATCGGTTCACTTTAGACGGATTTTCTCACTTGGTTCGTGCGCATTGCATATGCGATATGTTTTTGTGCACTTGTATGTATCATGTTTGATGATGCATGCTAACTTGAGTTTGTATAAAGATTAAACCATGGTTATTCAAATGGTTAGGGTTTTGTTTTTCATATCTATTTATTTATTTATTTATTTATTTTCTTTTTGGAAAATGAAATGAGAAGAATGGTGGCTTTCTTTATTTTGTAGTTGAAGATTCATGAACCTTTGACTTTGTCCACCATTCTTATCTCATGCTTAACCTAACCATTTGTTTTAACCCTAGTTCAATCTCTACACTTGACCATGGTTTAGTTATGATAAGTTTTGATTATTCTTTTCTTTTTCTAATTAACTTATCATAACTTTGCATAAGCTTTCTTCTTCTTCTTCCTTGACTTCAAGAAGAAAAGCTTCACCTCCATCAATGGTGAATTGAGCAAACAAGTGAGAAATCCAATTCTAAAGTCTACCCACTTCCTATTTCTTCATCCTCTACCTCTTGCCAAGTAGTAGAGTGTGTTTACTTCACAAGTTTCTTGACTAGGTGAAGTCGGAGCTTGATTTAGCGATGCCTCGACGTAGATCATCTTCGGCATGGACATCGACGACCTAGCTTGCCCATTCTCCGACGAAGCCGATCCTAGAGCCCGGATTTGACTTGGACAGCGGAGAGGACTTCGTTGCGGAGCTATGGAGGTGGAGCACCGGATCTACAAAGGTTGTATTTCCGTTTTCTCATTAGTTAAGTGTTAACTAGTTCATTGTTCGCCTAGATATCTAGCAAACGATCCGTAGTTTAGGGTTTCTCGGCACGTCAAAATTTGAAATTGCCATGGTGGATGGCTTGGGAGACCTCACTAGTGTGCCTAGGAACCCTACAGTGGTATCAGAGCCTAACTAGAGCCTTAGGCGATGCGTAGATGGAATTTGAAGTCCGATCGAACCGAAACCCAAACTTTAAAATGCTCTCTGGACATTTTTGTAAAATGTGGATTTTTGCAAATTAAAAATATGCATAAAAATCATCAGGTAAATCTAAGAATTACGATGCAAAAATTACCTAATGATCTTTCTAAAGTGCGGCGGAACCGCGGCATTAGCGTGCTAATGCGGCCCTTCCGCCGCACTTTTGTCTTATTAGGCATTAAATTTTGCACAGTAATTCCTATTTTGCAGTGTGGGTTTTCCTGGAATATTTTTTTTCTGAAATAAAGAGTTGAGTATTTTGGGTTGTATAGGGGGTTCGTACATTCGATCGGATTGTCAAATTTTGTCTATGTGGCTTTCCGGATAAATTTTAGAATATGTTAAAAAGTCCGACCGGATATAAATACCCAATTTTTCCCCTGTCGGGAAATTTCCAAGTGTTGGATTTTTCCGTAGTTTAACGACGTTCTAAGTAGTGCAAGTAACGCGATGGTCCCTCTAGAAGACACAAACCTTAACTCGATTATGTGACCGTCTTGAACTGCCCTTTGAACCTTCGGGTTTGGGGAAGTACGGCGTGCCACATGTGAGGCGTTGGCTTGACCCTTCTACGGCTGGGCCGTTGGTACTGAGGCACGAACGGAATGTTGTTATACTTGTTTCATGTGTTGATCAGTTTCGGGAAAACTTGGGTGTTCGATTGTTCGATCGGAAAGTTTAACATTTTCTGTTTATCTGGAATGGGATACAATAATTGGAATTCACAATAGTTATGAGATAACTAAATGAATGTTATAAACATAGCACTTTAGTCTCACTTGATCGGTTGCCACGGAATTTTGATGTGATCAAAAGTCCGTCGCAATCACGTAGTGTACGCGGATACTCGCTGGGTAAACTTAATAGACAGCCTCATTCCATAGCCCCGACCAAGTGACTGTAGGAGAACCTCGTCGCCGAAAGCATCCGTTCGGGTGCTCGCGGTAGCGGTGTTCCGCCTTGGTGCACTTCGTCGACGGCATCGGGGGTGCGGCCGCCTACTAAATTTGCGACGAGCATTCGATCAGAATGTCGGGAATCCTGTTGAATTGCCCGACTTGATATTGAAAAGTGTTTTCGATAATGAGACTAAAATGCGGGGTTTATAATTGTTGGGCATGCGATGTCTAAGTAATTCATTTGGTCAGGCATGCGATGTCTGAGGTGGTTGCGGATTCCAACTGTTGTAGTTTTACACTTTCTTTTCTGTGACCGTAAGTGTAATATGTGATATCGCCGGTTTCGTTGCTATATGTCAACGACAATTGGGATGGACATATTTACTTACGTTGATGGCATGTGATGTTATGTGTTGCTGGATATGTTATATTGGATCGTCGTGATTGAATAGCCGGGGGTTTTTATGTGAGATGAGTGTTTTTTCATTTTCATTCATGTAAAAACTTGTATGTAATATTCTTTTATTGGGGCGCTTCCAGGTTGCGGAAGTAGTCACCGTTTGTATATTATTTACTTTTCCGCACTAGGATAGACCCAAGGAGGAGGGCACAAGTAACCGGGTTCTGGAGTCCAGTGGGAGACCAACTCGAGGAGTCGAGTCCGGGTCTCCTAACTCTAGAATTGGTAGGGTTGCTTGCCGCTCTCGTAGGGGTCTAGGGGTGTGGGTTTGGCTATTCATCACGACCGTGGAATCCGTGTTTTATACTGGCTCGTATTGAAAACACGGACGTCCTAGTATATCCAATATTTCATATGTTTCTTCTGCTGCGATATCTGTGAAGTGATCATGTGATGTTTCTGTGATAGATACAGTATATAGTATATATGATATATTATATAGACGTTACTTATGTTTTACACCCGCGCTAGCCCTGCCCCGCTCTGCCGTTAGTTACCTAACCTAACGGTGCACGAGGGGACATCGAGGCGAATGCGGATGGCATAAGTGTACGTCGTATTTATCTGTGATGTTTAGGTACATAAATGATGGGACTTCATTAATGTGATTAATGAAATAAAAGAAACCTAAGATGTTGTAGAATCGAATTTCAAAATAAAACAGGTAGCTACAGTTCTTGCTTTGCACAGCGGTATATGTGATATATCCTGTACCTTATTCGATGAGGAAAGGACCGAGATCCCTTCACCGGGAGTGACTCCTTTAGCAATAACTGGCAGATGCTACACACTCGGTTTGTCTTTTGATTGCTTTTAAGAGTTTTTGCTTTGCACAGTGATATATATGATATATCCCGCACCTCATTCGACGAGGAAAGGACCGACGATCCCTTCACCGGGAGTGACTCCTTTAGCAAAACTAGAAAACCCTCAAAAGCACTCCGTTTTAAAATCATTTGATTCTACAACGATATCAAGTTCATTACGCAATAGATTTTCAGAAAAACCTGTCGTAGCCCTCCGTCATTTCAGATAAGTATTAGTTAGTATTCGTGCTGCGGTTGTTTGGCATGCGTCAAGGCGTAGTGTACGGTAGCTAACTAGTGCTTATCTGCTAGCATATGATGCGATTGGATTAGGGTATTCGTACGGCGTTGTTTGGCATGCGTCAAGGGTCGTGCGGGTGGGTTTAATTCAATCAGGAAATGACGGGTTGAACTTGACTAGCGGACTATGGGTTGTTTGGCATGCGTCAAGGTCATAGCGAGCTAGGGGCAAAATCTTATCGGGAATTTCAAGTGTTGAAATTTGCAATGAGATTGCATACCTTCTATGAGATAGTTGGATCCCGATACCCGCTGCGAGTAAGAGTTACTCCTGGGAGAGTTTTATACATTACAACTAGCTGATCAAGTAGGTGTCTAGAAAGGTGTCAACGAGGTTACGCCTCTGGGAAAATGAGGTTTACATTAATTAGGTTCGTGCGAAAGCACGGGGGACCTCCCTCAAAGTACCGACACTGGCCTGGCTGAAAGATTGGCGAACTTGTAGTGTGTAATTAATCCCGGCTAGTCTTTCCTTTTAGGGTTTGAAGGAAGATTTGATAAAAAGCAGTGGGAGCCATCCTGATTAGATAAAATAATAACCAATCTATTCTTGCAAGAGCGCACGCTGAGTGTTTTCTTCTCTCTCTCTCCAGGTAGCGACCATATCACGCCTTAATCAAGATAATAATATGGATGAATTGACCGAACCCGCTTGTTATACTGAGCTGGGGAACGTTGGTCCCGCTCCAACTTATAATTGTTATAAGACCGAGCAGGAAATTGGGGAATACCAGATTTCCTGTGCTGCCCAAACGAAGAGAGTGCATGCTGATGCATCATCTTCGGGTGTGTTCATTATACAGAACTGTTTCTCAGTATCCTTTACGTCCTGGGTATGTGATACCAGATCAGGATCCCAGATATGTAATCTGTTACATAGGGCTACAGAAAGGTAGAGAACTGAGAACGGGTGATAAGTTTCATGAGGCAGAAAACGGGGCAAGAGTTGCAGCCAAGTCTGTCGGTCACTGTCACCCTGTATTACAATACATTGATTCTGAACGAATGTTATTAGATACCGAACCTGATATACAAAATCATATCAGTCTCTTTATCAGTAAAGAAATGATAAAATTTTGTATTGTTGGATAATGTTTTGAACATTTCCTATATCAAAAGTTGATCGGTTCAGGCACGTTATCTAAAAGCATTAATGTTCTAAATCAAACTACAGTTCTTAGTATACGGATCACACACAAGAGGAAGAGTTCAGAAATGAACGAATCCTTCTTGAGGCATTGTAGACTAGGTCAGATCAATGTGACCCGACTAGCTAGAGTTACATATAGATGTATATTTAAATCAGTTTGAATTTACATCTTCTGAAACTCGCCAGTCATGTCACAAAGATAAGATGACCATAGCTCCGTTTACTGAAACAGAGAAAGAGTTGGTAACTCTTGGGATGATACATGTTGATGTATGTAGGTCCCCTGTCTACACATACCAAGACTGGTTCTTTGTACTTCGTTACATTCTCTGATAATCTCTCAAGATTCAGACATATGTTCCTGTTGAAACACAAGTCCGAACCTTTTGAGATATTCACAGAATATAAGTTAGAAGTAGAGAATCAATATGGGTATAAGTATTATGTCCTTTGATGAGATCAAGGAGGAGAATACTTGAGCACAGAATTCCAGGACTATTCTAAAGGAGAATGAGATTCTCTCTCAGCATTACTCCTCCGTATACACCATAGCACGATGGTATATCGGGGCGGAGCAGTCATACCCTATATGATAAGGTGTGCTCTATGATGAGTACTGCTGAGTTACCTATTTCCTTTTGGGAGTTATGCGCTTGAGAAGCTGCATACTTATTGAATAGGGTTCAAATCAAATCAGTTGCCTACCACTTCATATGTGATATGGAAAGGGAAGAGCCCATGTCTTAAGCTAGTTAAGATTTGGGGTTGTCTGGCCTATGTCTAAAAACAAAATCCGGACACGCTCGAGGCAAGGACTGTAATGTAGAACTGGAAAGGTTCTAGCTATACAAACTACAGCTGATGATTTGATAGAACCAAAGTATTCAGAAGATACCAACGAACCTCAGCCTCTCCGCCGATCTAGTAGGGTTCCTCACCCACCTGAGAGATACTTCGGTTTCTCTATGACAGTGGGAGCGAGGATTGCATCATGAGATGATGACCCAACTAGCTTCGAGCAGGCCATCAGGAGTAAGACTCTGTAAGAATGGCTGGATGCTTAGCGATCTGAGATGGAATCCTTATACACCAACAAAGTATGGACTTTGGTTGCTATATCTGAAGGGTTAAATCCCCATCAGGAGCAAGTATATCTTGAGAAGATTACTTGGTGTACATGGAAAAGTTGAGACTTTCAAAGCTAGACTTGTTAAAGCTTTTCGTCATCGACCAGGCGTGGATTATGATGAAACCTTTTTTAGTGACTATGCTTAAGTCCATCCAGATCCTACTTGCCACAGCTACATACCATAACTACGATATCTGGCGGATGGGTGCCATGACTGCTTTTCTAAATGATGATTTAGAAGAGTGCGTCTATAAGTACACAGCCAGAGGGCTTCGTAGACAGTGGGAGCAGCGGAAACGTGTGCAAGATGCTTTATAGGATTAAAGCAGGCATCGCGGAGTTGGAACATCTGTTTTGATGAATTAGTCAAAGAAGTTGACATCATCAAAATGGTAGATGAACCTTGTATAAACAAAAAGGTAGTAGGGAGTATGGTGGTGATCCTCGCAGAGTACGTGGATGACATACTCTCGATAAGAAAAGAGTTTCTTATGCTACGCTCGGTCAATCTCCGCTTATCACTAGGATTCTCCATATAGGATCAAAATGATACCTACTAAATCCTAGATTTTGGATCTATGAGATAGATCTAAAATGGATGTTAGGATACTCACTAGCTGTAGTGAGATGGTATCAATCGATCCTGGGGAGAATCACAGGAAAGGTTCCAGGGTGATAAAGACGACTGAATGTCAGTCGCAGGCATTGTCTTAACCCTCAGTAAAGGGACGGTATATTGGAAGAGTTCCAAGATAGATACCGTGACATACTAGACGATAAAGGCAGGATACATCGCTACTTAAGATGCTACCAAAGAGGCTGTTTGGGTATATATTGGTTCATGAGATGAACTACGTTCCTACCATTGTGTGACAATGGAGTTGTGGCTTATGCCAAGGAACGCAGGTCCCATCAGTGATCCAGAAATATTCTAAGGCAGTATCACTTGATCATGGAGATGGTTGATCTCCAGGGAGATCGAGGTTAGGAGAGTAGACTCAGAGGACAACACAGCGGATCCACTCACAAAGGCCTGTTCCCAGAGAGAGACTTTTATGGGATGGTTGAGTATGAGATACTACAACCACTGCTACAGATGGCCCTAGTGCAAGTGGGAGATTGTTAGTTATATGTATGCCCTAGAGGCCATTACTGTACATAGGATGTATATTGTAGTGGATGCTGGGACATATATAGGGAGGACTTTCTTGCTCGACATGATAGTATGCTATCTGGTTGATCTTTACCTTAACGTGTATACTGTTTGTCTCTCTGTTACATGTTGGTAAAGCCCTTAGGATCTGTACTTGACTACCTGGACTATGATGCGGATCATACTAGTGGGGACATGGTAGTCCATAAGTACATCCTTCAAAGTCCCTAGTCGTGGGTGTATCGAGACGGGGCATCGATATACCAGAGTAGACTAGCGTGTACCTTCTCGACCCATACAGATGGGCGATGGATGATCCCATATCCATCGGTGTTTGACATCAGAGGAGATATACGGGTGCTCAGTAGAGACTGGGTACACTGGACGGACTCGCCGAGAACTCCCAGATGGTATTATACCTCACGTCAGATGGCAGTTCTCTGGTGACACTGGTACAGAGTAGTCTGTTGACCCGAGATCGTCATAGAGTCTTGTGTGGTTCCCACTGTGCTTTGATTTCCATCTTACCACGTCCAAGAGGGCGTGCAAAATGGTGGTTTTTGGGTACAGTCCCGAGTCACATGGAGGCAATGAGCGATAGGAGGGGATTCGTCTCTCCCGGTATAGGGAGTTGATGTTGCGCTGTGTTCGATTGGCTATAACAGGAAATCCCTGGCCAGGGTTGCTGAGATTTACTGGTAAGTGTTACCAGTAGTTTCTCGAACAGTTATAGACCTCATATCGACACGACTTATTGAGCTATTGGGGTCTGACGTTTACCACCCCTAGGCGAGATATGCGACATATCAGACGATCAGACCGGACTGTACGGTAGTGTTACTGGTCGGATTCACTGGAGTGTGAGCGGGCTTGCTCGTCGATCTTCAGATCGCTCAATACCCGGGTGGCCGTTACGTTTAGCAGACCGCTTGCGGCTTGTGGATGCTTGATATGATCATCGTCTGCTGCCGGCGTATTGACGAGTCTTTAGAGTCCTACACAGAGGTTTCCTGGCTCAAGCGAAACGAAATAGGAGCGCATATGAGATATGTGCGGGACCGAGAATAATACGAGTATGTGATACTGTATTCGATTCTCGCGATGTGACATTGATCGGTTATATGCGATATAGCCGGGTTATCGGATCAAGTGTTGATTCGATAAGATGTTACTAATGATACCAGTCGGTTATGTGCGCATGAACGGATCATTGAATCAAGTGTTGATTTAATGATTTAATATATAATTATATATTTGATATATTACTTTGCATTAACTAGTATCGGTTCACTTTAGACGGATTTTCTCACTTGGTTCGTGCGCATTGCATATGCGATATGTTTTTGTGCACTTGTATGTATCATGTTTGATGATGCATGCTAACTTGAGTTTGTGTAAAGATTAAACCATGGTTATTCAAATGGTTAGGGTTTTGTTTTTCATATCTATTTATTTATTTATTTATTTATTTTCTTTTTGGAAAATGAAATGAGAAGAATGGTGGCTTTCTTTGTTTTGTAGTTGAAGATTCATGAACCTTTGACTTTGTCCACCATTCTTATCTCATGCTTAACCTAACCATTTGTTTTAACCCTAGTTCAATCTCTACACTTGACCATGGTTTAGTTATGATAAGTTTTGATTATTCTTTTCTTTTTCTAATTAACTTATCATAACTTTGCATAAGCTTTCTTCTTCTTCTTCCTTGACTTCAAGAAGAAAAGCTTCACCTCCATCAATGGTGAATTGAGCAAACAAGTGAGAAATCCAATTCTAAAGTCTACCCACTTCCTATTTCTTCATTCTCTACCTCTTGCCAAGTAGTAGAGTGTGTTTACTTCACAAGTTTCTTGACTTGGTGAAGTCGGAGCTTGATTTAGCGATGCCTCGACGTAGATCATCTTCGGCATGGACATCGACGACCTAGCTTGCCCATTCTCCGACGAAGCCGATCCTAGAGCCCGGATTTGACTTGGACAGCGGAGAGGACTTCGTTGCGGAGCTATGGAGGTGGAGCACCGGATCTACAAAGGTTGTATTTCCGTTTTCTCATTAGTTAAGTGTTAACTAGTTCATTGTTCGCCTAGATATCTAGCAAACGATCCGTAGTTTAGGGTTTCTCGGCACGTCAAAATTTGAAATTGCCATGGTGGATGGCTTGGGAGACCTCACTAGTGTGCCTAGGAACCCTACATTCTTGACGTGTCAGCCCAACTCTTCTATCTGTCTTGAGCTGCCTTCATATGATTCCTGATAGTGTTAACCTTTTCAACTGTCTGCACCACCAAATCTGGTCCCAACAATCTTCGTTCACCGACATCATCCCAAAAAATAGGTGAACGGCATTTAGGACCATACAAAGCTTCAAACGGAGCCATCTGGATAGTTGCCTGAAAACTGTTGTTGTAAGAAAACTCCACCAAGTGTAGATGATCCTCCCAAGAACCCTTGAAATCCAACATGCATGCTCTCAACATATCTTCAAGAGTTTGGATCGTTCTCTCCGACTGACCATCAGTTTGAGGATGATAATTTGTACTAAAATTCAATCGAGTCCCCAAACTTTCCTGTAAACTCCTCCAGAAGTGTGATAAGAACCGAGTGTCCCGATCGGACATGATGCTCATCGGTACCCCATGCAATCTTACAATCTCCTGCATGTACCGCTCTACCAAAGTCTTCGTTGATTGACCAACCCGGAAAGGAATAAAGTGAGCTGCTTTGGTCAACCGATCAACAATCACCCATACTGCATTGTTGCCCTTTGGACTCCGCGGTAAAGTCGTCACGAAATCCATGGTTATATTTTCCCACTTCCACTGAGGAATCGGAAGTGGTTGCAATAAACCAGCAACCCTTTGATGTTCAGCCTTAACTTGCGGACACACCAAGCACTTAGCCACAAAGCGATCAATCTCCCATTTCATGCCTTCCCACCAGAAATGCTGTCGAATATCTCGGTACATCTTTGTGCTTCCTGGATATACAGAATAAACTGAACTGTGTGCCTCCTTCATAAGCTCTTCACGAACATCTCCCTTTGGCACACATAAACGGCTACCATACCTCAACGAACCATCTTCGTGGATCAGTAAATCTGTTCGTAGTCCAGCTTCAACCTGCTCTCGAAACTTTTGCAGTCTAGGATCCTGCGATTGTGCTGCTTTAATTTTCTCAATCAAAGACGACTGCACTTGCAGCTGCATCAACTGTCTCGTAGAACGCGGTAGCACAACCTCCAAGTCAAATCTTCGAAAATCTGCAACGATCTCCTTCTGCATAGTTAACACCTGAATTGCTGGTAACCGACTAAGCGCATCTGGCACAACATTAACCTTCCCCGGATGGTACTTAAGATCAAGATCGTAGTCAGCCATCAGCTCCAACCATCTACGCTGCCTCATATTCAGCTCCTTCTGTGTGAACACATACTTCAAGCTCTTATGATCTGTAAAACTTTGACTCTTTCGCCTAAAAGGCAGTGTCTCCAAATCTTCAAAGCGAAAATCACAGCCGCAAGCTCCAAGTCATGAGTTAGATAATTCTTCTCATGGGTCTTCAATTGTCTCGATGCGTACGCTACAACTTTCCCATGCTGCATCAAAACACATCCCAATCCTTTCCCAGATGCGTCGCTGTGAATCACCAATCCTCCGGAATTTTCTGGCACGGTCAGAATAGGGGCGGTTATCAACTTCTGCTTCAACGTCTCAAAATCTAATGCATATTTATCTGTCCATACAAAAGGTACCTCCTTGCGCGTAAGCTTGGTTAACGGCTCTGCCAGACGAGCAAACTTCTCCACAAATCTTCTGTAATATCCGGCTAATCCAAGGAAACTTCTTATCTCAGCAACATTCTTTGGAATCGGCCAATCTCGAACTGCTGCAATCTTTTCTGGATCGACGGCAATTCCATCGCCAGACACAACATGCCCCAAAAACTTCACTTCCTCTAGCCAAAACTCACACTTACTCATCTTCGCATACAATTTCTCCTGTCTCAACGTCTGCAGTGCAATCTTTAAATGCTCAGCATGCTCCTCAAAACTCTTCGAGTAAACCAGAATATCGTCAATGAATACCACAATGAACTGATCCAAGAACGGTGAAAAGATTCGGTTCATCAAGTCCATGAATACTGCCGGCGCATTCGTTACTCCGAAGGGCATCACTAAGTACTCGTAATGTCCATACCGAGTTCGGAACGCCGTCTTGCAAATATCTTCTGCTTTCACTCGAACCTGATGATATCCGGATCGCAAATCCAGCTTCGAGAATACCCTCGCTCCACTAAGCTGCTCAAAAAGTTCTCCAATGCGAGGGATCGGGTACTTGTTCTTGATAGTCACCCGGTTTAATTCTCGATAGTCGATGCACATTCTTTTTCTTTACTAGAAGAACTGGAGCTCCCCAAGGCGAGTTACTGCTTCAAATCCAACCCTTTTCAAGCAATTCCACAACCTGTTTCTTAACTTCTTCCAATTCTACTGGTGTCATTGGATAATATGCTTTAGATACTGGCGGTGCACCAGGAATAAGATCAATTGCGAACTTCACGTCTCGCTTCGGCGGTAGACCCGATATATCTTCAAATACATCCATAAAATCACGAACAACAGCTGGTTCTTCACTTTCATCAACTTCCATTGCTGCAAGAATATGGTTTGTCGGCCTAGCCCTAAACTCGACTGGCCCGACAGAACCGCTTCCTCTAGTGAAGATAAACTCAAGATGTCCGGGAATCTGGAAAATTACTTTCTTTGCCCTACAGTCAATGTGAGCATGGAAAGTGCCAAGAAAATCCATTCCCAAGACGACTTCATAACTGCCCGTATCAATTACCAAGAAATCTGCAAAAAGCTCCCGTCCGCACACAACAACTGTACAATCTTTCCATTCCTTACTAGATATGATTTTCACATTCCCAGTGTGTATGTCCCAGAACTAGACGGGGTCGTGCAGGCAATTGAGTGTGTAGTTATAAACTTGGATGACATAAAACAATGGGATGCACCAGAATCAAATAATGCCACTGCGGGAAAACCATAAACGAGTAGAATACCTGAAACCACTTCTCCTGATGCCTTAGCTTTCTCAGCTGTCAAGGTAAAAGCTCGAGCCTGATTAGGTCCTTAAGTCAGCTGTTTCTGCCCTTGTAACGGTCTCTGCAGAGGCTTCTGGATATCATCTCTCGTATGAAGCTTCGACGGACAGGCACCAACTGCGTGATCAGCCGCTCCACAAACCAAACAAAGTCCCAACCTTCTTCGACAATCCTTCTGCACGTGCCCAGGTAAGCGGCAGTAGTCACAAATCACGCTCTTTCTTCGATCAACGATCACAGGCTTCTTCATGGGTGCTACACCTCGACGGTCCACTGGAATACCTCTGTGACCATGAGCTCGGTTAGGTACAAATGCGGGCTTCCTTGCCGCAACTGCTGTCGGCTGCAAACTCCCTTTCATCCCAGATAAACTCTGCTGTTTCCGAGCTGCCGTAAGAACCTGTGAGAAAGTGGTCAAACCCAGGGAGACAATCTGCCTCTGGATGTCCACATCCAAACTGCGCATGAACCTTCGTGCCCTGTCTGCATCGTTGGCAACTAAAGGTCCAACGAATCTGCAGAGTCTAGTCCACTCTGCTGCATGCACATCCATGAGTGCTCCATTCTGCCTTAGCCCAATAAACTTCTCTTCCATTTCCTCCCATGCAGTCCGCGGGAAGAACTTCTCCAGGAAACTCTTAGAAAAATCCGCCCACTTGATCGGCTTGGGCAAGCGGGTCTCCTCCACAAGCCACCATTCTCGGGCGTAGTCCACTAACTGAATGCGTACCACATCAACTCTTTTGTCATCTGGAATCTGTGCCGCAATCAGCAAATTCTCCGTGTCAACTAGCCACTGCTCGGCTGGCAATGGCTCCTCCAAACCAGTGAATGTAGACGGACCCAAACGTCTGAAATCGGCCACGGTCCCAACTCGATCAACTGGTTTAGCTTCAACCCTGTCTACGGACTGCTGAACGGTCTGCAAACCTTCCTGAAATGATTCTGCTTGCTATTGTATCAGCTCGGTCTGTCTCTTTTGATTTTCCAGCATTCCTCTTATCACTCCAAGCATGGCGGCTTCGTCCACACGCCTCTAGTACGTCTTGAAATTCTTATCTGCCATATTCCTGAAATAAAAAACACCCAACATTAGCATGATGATAGATTCAATATATAGATCAAGGCTAGAACTCTAAGATACATAAATAGAGTACCGCATTGTAACTATGCCGCGGTATCATAACCACAATTACTTAACTCCACCCAAGTCGCCTAAGTCCTAGAGATAACAAGAAATCATGTTTTTCGAGTCGATATGCAAAGGAAGTTTGCACATCGTAAAAGATATAATCAGGAAGAATGTTATTCAAGAAAGGTAAACGACAAAGTGGCAGGACATGTTTCCTAAACACGGGTATTCTGATTCGTGTATTGGGTACAATACCCAACTACAAAAGAATCAACCCAACTAACCTATGTCTCTGATACCAAAAGAACCATGTCATGCCCCGCTTCCCAGAGTACGCTAGATTAGGCACGTGACATAGCCAACCATGCTACCTGTGGGTAGGAAGTATCCATCCACAGTCACATTACGGCTGTAGAGATATCAAGAACAAAATAAAACTATCTAGAAACATGTCCATAATCCAGAATAACAGGAGTCAATAATAAATAAATGCGGAAGCAAATGATCCAATACAAATAACTGAAAAGTATGTCCCATAATGTGGGCTCACATAAGGAAATAAATGCAGGAAATAAAACTAACTACTACTGAACTCACAGCTCAGCCTACTGGCTGAAGTACTCCTGCTCGGACTGCGACAGCGGTACGGAATCTGGGCCATGCAAAACCCAGACGTCAGCGCGTCATGTCAACAAGTAATAATATGAACAATGTAACAAGCAATCCAAAATTAAACATGAATAAAACGAAAGTAGCATTAATGTGAATCAATCAGTGCAGGGTAGCGTGCAGTGGGTAACTAAACTGTTCTATCAGGTTTTCTATTCTAAAGTCTTTGAAATCAATTGATCAATCGTCAATGTAATTCAATAGTATCCCGTGCGTGCCCGGGACCACGGTCAAGATCCTCAGGGTTGAATCCGAGACGTGCCGCTAGGCAGTAACAGGTAGCAGGATGGGCGAGTGATGTCAGCATCATCACTCCGGGGCTGGCCTAGCCCATAAGACTGATCAGAACAGGTATCGAACTGTTGAGTTACAAGTCAGGTTTCACCTTTGATTTCCCCATACCCCCAAGTTATGTATGTCAAGTCAGGTATTCAGTAATCAAGAACTAATGCCAACACAGGATCAGGTAAAAGCAGGCTTGTCTGGATAGACAACAGAAACGGTCCATGAGGACTACATGTCAGGTTTGTTGGCATTAGACACAAGATCAGGTAACGGGTCAGGTCATGGTACATCAGGTCAAGTCGACAGTATACGGTACCATGTCAGGTGTATCAATATATATATATATGTGTAGCCATGTCAGGTCAAGATGTAAACAACAACGTGGGTGTGATCACAATCAGATATATAATCAAACATGGGTATTAACAATATGAGATAAGCAATGAATTAAGTAATACACAGTTTCATTCAAATTACAAGAGTGCAGTAAAACGATATAGCCGTTTAGTCATGTTAACAGGTTTAAGCACCCTTAGCGGTGCAATAATTTATGTAACGGTTCAATACAGTTATTTCAGGTTAAATGCATGCGAGTGTCTGAATGTAACAGAACTACAGGGATAAATGCTACCAGTTGTTTTAACAGTAAAATGTGTTTGAACAGGTAGATATGATTATTAGGTTCAATTTGCAAACTGTAGGTTCCATGGTTAACAGTAAAATGATATAATGCAGTATTGTAACCGAAAATAGGAAACGGTTGTACCAAGTTAAATTTTTATAGGTTTAGGGTGTCAATACATATATAAATATATTGTATAGCATGTCGCAAGGGGTACTTGACTCGACGGGTCGTGAACCGGGAAAAACGGAACGTAAACGTCGGCGGGGAAAAAATCACGACGGACACACGGTTGACGGATTGAACCCAAACAACGAATAATGGAACCACGCGGGTCAGAGCACCTTGCTGGATCTTCGGGACACGTCGCCGGCTTGGCCGGATTCCGGCAAACAGTGAACTACGATTTCAAGAATTCATGAACGACCAAATGGAGACTCAAGAAGAGGGAAGAGAAGAAGGATAGAGACGAGGGGGCTCACGAGGATCTGTGGAGGGATGGTGACTGCCGACCACGTCGACGGAGCTCCGGTGCTTTGCCTACGATGAACTACGGCCATCAAGAATCGGGACAGAACAGAAAAGGGAGAAGAAGGGAAGAAGGAGAGGAGGAGAGAAGAGGAAGACTTACAGAGGCGATCACAGGGGGTCTGGTGATCGTCGGCGATGACCAGGGGCGGCGCAGGTGGTCGCGGGTGGTGAGCGGCAGCTGCAGCGGCGAGGGCGAGGCCGCTGTGAGGATGCAGGCGCACGGGAAGGAGGACGAGGGCTGTGGTTGAGACAAGGAGGTGCGGGCGCAGGCGACGGTGGTGCCGACGACGGGGTTGCGGCGGCGACGGGGGACGAGGCGGTGGCTAGGGTTCGAGGCGGATGGGTTTCTGTTGTTTTGCTTTTGAAAAAATAAAGGAGGGGGAAATTTTATAAGTGAGAGAGAGAGAATAAGGTTAGAGAGAGAGAGAGAGATTTGAGGGAGGGAGAGAAAGAGAGACGGTGAGGGAGAGAGAGAAATATATATGAGAGATAGAGAGAGATTAAGGAGGTAGGGCCTATGGAATATATGGTTCGTGATTGGCTGAATGGGGAAAAGTTTTTAGTTAAGAAAATATAAAAGATTTTAGGGATTTAATTAACAGTAAGGTTTGATGGAATATATTTTCGAAGGTTTTAAAATATTAAAATTTGGGATTTTGGCGCCAAATAAAACATTTCCAAAACGCGCCCGGGTCGGGTCCAAAAATTTGAAATTTAAATAATAGGATTTTAAGCGGGTTCCAAATTTTAAAATTAAGTGTCTTATGATTAAAAAGCATACCCCCAAAATGGACACATGTGCGCGCGCGTAGCCGTCCAAACTCGCCCGTTTCACCGAACGGAATGAGAACATGTTGCACGGACGCTACCACAGGGTTAGGGGTGTCGAGTAGACCAAGATGAATATTTTTAATTTTATTTTAAATGCCAAAAATTTTTATATGCAAAAATGACTTTGCCAGGTAAAATTTTACAGTAAGTGACAATCAAGCAGGCTAAATGAAATGAGTACCACATTAATGCTCAAACAGTAACTGAAAAACAGTAGCATTGGGCTCGAGTGTTACAAAGGTTATGATTAGGGTTAGCCTAATGGTTAGGGGTAGGTTTAGGATTAAGGTTAGGATCAGGGTTAAGTTTAGGGTTTAGTGAAAAAAATAGCTAAGGGTAGTTCGGTGAAGAATTTATAGGGGGCTAGGGTTAATTAGGTCTATGGTTAGGGTTAGGGTTAGGGTTAAGGTAATTAGGGTTAGAGTTAAGGGTGAGGGTTATGATTAGGGTATTTTAGTGTAAGCGTACGTGTGTGTGTGTGTGTGTGTGTGTGTGTGTGTGATATATGATGATATAGGTGTGTGTGTGTTTGTGATAATGTTGATGATGGTGTGTGTGTGTGTGTGTGTGTGTGTGATAATGTTGATGATATGTGTGTGTATGATAATGATGATGATGATCTCTCATATTAAATAAGGCCAAACCCTAATTTTAAACTTAACACCAGAACTAAATCCAAAATCTTAAACTTAATTCAAGAACCAAATCCAAAATCTTAAACTTGATTAAGAAAACCCTTAACTTTAAAAAACTTTACCTTAAACTAAAAACTTTAAACCCTTGAAATTGAAATGTAAACATAAAACCAATTCAAGTTAAATCTTATAATAAGTGTATATATGATAATCAAAGATAATATGAAATTTTCATATGCTCATCGATAGACATATGTGAAAATCAAAGCGCGCCTTAGTCCTCGTTTATCGGTTAACATACGTTCGATGTTCGTCGTGACATAAAACTATATAAAAGTTGTTAAATATCGGACGGTATCATTCGGTGCTAACAACCGTCGTGTAATCTATGTGATGAGAAAATTCAATCGTATGATAACCGATAGATTTGTCTAGTTTGGACAAGTTAGGAATGTATAAAGCAAACGCCTGCATTCACTTGTGTTTTCATTCATTTTGAGTTATTTCGTTGGTACTTTTCCGCTGGTTCTCTGTGTACAAAAATTGATTATATGTCCATTTCAATGTTGTTTCACAATATTGAAATAATTATCTATTCTATTACAGTATACTCGGAGAACAGCGGGGAGTTTTTGTCGAAATTTACTCGAAATGGATGAAAGCATAAGCGAATGAGTATCTGCTCTATTCATTATTAATGGGTTAGAAGCTTTATCCCCGACAGCCGAAACACACACATACAACATGAATACACAACAGACATACACACAAAGCACATACATACTAATAACCCTACACCTAAGCGAAATCATAAATTGAAACACACATACACAAAATACAACTCATACTTAGAAATCTTCAAACCTAACTTTGTTAATCTATAATTTATCATTTTCAACGACAAACTTGCCCCTATGGATTTTCTTCTTTGTCAATAACCATCTTTTTCTTAGATTTCTCAATATAGTCACCATAAAAAACCAACTTCCATAACTTACAATTTATATATTATACAGTCTAATATAGCATATGAGTATATCATAGTTAAGGAATGGATGCATGTGGATTGGCAACAACGCATGCAATCTAAGTTTGTCGTAGGAGTTGCTGCTTTCATTGAATTTGCATGCGTATTTAATAAGATCGTATTAGAGAAGATTCTCTGTCCATGCGATAGATGTGGGAATAAGTTTTAGCAGAAGGTAGAAATCGTTGAGCTTCACATCGTTAAACATGGTTTTACTAGACTTTATACAACTTAGCTATATCATAGGGAAGGACAAGAAGAAGACGGTAATGCGGCGGAAAAAGAAGAAGAAGACAGTAATGCGGCAGAAGAAGAAGAAAAAAAATAACTTCTTTCCACGAGAAGAAATGGAGCATATGGTAGAGGTTGCCTTCGATGATAGTAATCCGACCGAAGAAGACATTCCTTCCGGTTGAGGACTGCGTGCGGATAAGCATGAAAAGTTCATGAATGATGCTAGAAGACAAATTTATGAGAATGCAAAGTATTCCACCCTATCATGGTTCATCCAATTTTTCCAGATTAAGTGCCTAAATGGATGGAGAAATAAGTAATTCACGATACTTCTGAAGTTCCTGAAAGATTCTATGTCCCCAAATAACATGCCCGAAAGATGATACGAAGCACAGAAGATGATGTCTAATTTGGATCTGAACTGTGAGAAGATTCATGCATGTCCCAAAAATTGCGTGTTGTACCGGAAAGAGAATTCAGATTTGAAAGAGTGTCCAACATGCGGAAATGCTAGTTATAAGCTGAAAGAATCTGATAAGAAGCCCGATATATGAAAGTTCCTAGTGCCCTCGCCGCTAACCCGCGGCCAATGCGGAATTCAAAAACAAAAATTCTCGTGGCACTAGAAACTAAAACCCAAGAATCGAACCAAACACCTAAATTAGAACCATAACAGGATAGAAATCAAAATCTTTGTAGCTTCTTCATTTGATCCAATTGGGTTGGACTCTAGCATACTCTTAAGAGCTCCGGGTCGTGTTTGCAAGCCGGTCTTCCTTCACCGAAGATGATCCACCCGAGGAAACCGATTCAAGCTCCGGCTTTACCTAGTGAAGCAACCGATGCTCCAAGCTCACTAGGAATGAAGAGTGGGGATGTATAAATTTTCCACTATTCTTTTCTCTCAAATCTAAGCTCAAGAGAGTAAACAAAGAAGAAGGAGGAAAAATAGCCATGAGTAAGGGTTAAAGGCATAAGAGAATGATAGTATGAAGAATTGCAAAGAATAGAATGGTTTCATAATTTTGAACCATACACAAAATATCATAACTATTTGCAATAAAAATAATGAAGCCCACTCCTCTTTACATGTCTTCAACCATGCTCAATGCCACCTCACCCTCCACCTCATTTCATGAATATTCATAAATGAATATTCACAAATGAGATGTCCATCTTCCAGAACAAATTCTGTATAAATACGGAATACAACCCGGTATACATATCGAAATACATATACGCGTATCCGTATAAAAATACGAATAACCAAGAGAGAAAATGAATAGTGAACAATAATACTAGAATACATATATTAAATATATATATATATATATATATATATATATATATATATATTAAATCAAAACTTGAGTTAATAATCCGGCTTAATCCTAACCCGCTAGTATTACAACCGTCCGATTAAAGTCCGTGTAGCCTGTACACATATTTAATCAGACATTTGTATGCACCAACATACATCATCTACATCATATTTCCTGAACCGGGAAAATCCTCTGTGTGGGATTCTAAAAACTCGTCAATACGCTGGCAGTGGGTTTAACTATAAGTACGTCAGCGGCACTAACTGTACGTAACGACTACCCAGGTATTGAGTGAAAGGAAGGCGGACGAGCAAACTAATCCATACCCCTACTGAGGCTGTCTGTGACAATCTTCATACAGTCCGGTCTGTTTGTCTAAGAGTATCACATATCGGGTCTAAGGGAGCGGATAAAGCCAGAGCCCTAATAACGCGATTTTTCATGTCGGTCTGAAGCCCATCACCCACTGAGAAACTACTGATCTAAATCAGTAATTCTCGTCCACCTTGGGCAAGGATTTCTGGTGTTGGCTACCCATGCACAGTGCAACATCTACCCCTAATACCGAGAGAGACGAATCCCCGACGATCCACTCAAAGCCTCCTTGTGGCTTGGGACTGTATCCAACTAAAACCTGTTTGCACGACTCCTTTGAGCCGTGGTAGGATAGTAATCAAAGCATAATAGGAATTTATACGAGAAAAATGACGATCTCAGGTCGATAGACTAACCTGTACTCATGTCGCCTAAGAACTGCTATCTGACAATAGTTATAATACTATCTTTCATGTTCCCGACGAGTCCGTCCAGTGTAACTTATAACCTAATGAGCACCTGCATACTATATTAAGTAACTAACTGACACCAATGGCTTGTGAGATCGGCCACAGCCCCTTGTCGGGGTCTCAAAAGGTATACACTAGTCTACTCTGGAGCATCGATACCCGGTCTCGATACTTTCTCGACTAAAGACATTTAAGGATGTGCTTATAGACCATCCAGCTCCCACGTATATGATCGCCATCATAATACTGGTAGTCAAGCATGAATCTTATGGGCTTTATCAATATGTAATAGTGATATGTAATACCATATAATGCATGTACATGATGATAAAGCCAAACCAGATATCATACTATCATCTCGAGTAAGATTTTTTTATCCGTATAGGTCCTCCGTGAATCATCATAATCGCGTGCCTGCGATTATAATAATTGTCTTGAGAGCACTATATCCAACAATCTCCCACTTGCACTTAAGCCTAATTATTGCGGTGTCACATACCCACAGCCCTTGTGATACCGAACACCCAACTTCTCTACTAATCAGTCTTGCAAAGCTTGTTTACGAAACTACCGCGTTTGAGAAATTATCTCAGTGAGTGGATCCGCTCCAACGTTTCTATCTTTATCTCTCTCTATCTCAACTTCATGGAAAATGACTATCTCCCGAAATAAGCGATACCTGTTTTAGAATTTTTCTGGATATCTGATGGCACCAAGTTCATAAATGAACTCCAAATCCAATAAACTTCTTAAACTATATCTTCCACAGAATTTAATCAGTATCTCGTGCTATGCTTTCCTCATTATCCGTTTGGACCCCTTTTCGAACATACTGCCCCTCAGAAGAGAGTAAATTTTAACTCTGACAGTCACTCTATCATCCAGGTCATCTTCGAAGTCTGAAATGATTACCGTTTCTATGAAAGAGGCTGCTATTACTATATACCAAGAACATCCTCTTATGTTCATAACTGCTTCCGATTGTTTCTCTAGAATTAGATTAATATTTGCTTATTGTAGCTAGTGCAAAAGCAATATCTGGTGTGGTACTTGAGAAACCATGATTGATACAATTGCCTAAGTAAGTGATATGTCATTCATGCAAATTTCTCTCCTTATCAGTCTAGAAGACATCTCTTTAGAGAGGGTGACTCCATCACCTGCGGGTACACCACAATGCCAGGAGTCCTACACTCTAAAACACTTTAGAGTAGTGTCCAGAATCCTCGGTCGCGGACATTGAGGTCCATAAGACCTGGAATCTTGATTGCGCGAAAGATAAGTGCCTCGTGCCGGTGTCCATGGATAATGAACATCAGAGGCGTCATGAGAAGATGGACCTTGCTTCCATCTTCCTCCATACCAAAGATTTATATGGAGATCAATCTCGTATCGCAACATATGAGACCTCAAAAAAATTGTTTCAAACAAGGTTGGCTATCGGATCATCTGTTGGGGATCATGTCCTAAAGATGATTTATTTTATAGAAGGGCTCGCGGACCTCAGAACTACATTGGAGAACGAGTTGTACATCGACTTGATTTTACAGTTCCTTCCCTCTACCTAATTTCAATATGCAAAGTATGGAAGTTTCACTTCTTGAGCTCCTCAACATATTGAGGATGGCATATGGCACCTTGAAGAAAATCATGGAAACACCCGCTCTTTTTATTGGGGAATCTTCTTCTCCTTAATCCAAGGCTAAGGCTAAGGGGAAGAATAAGAATGCCCCCACAAAACCGAGGGGAGGTGTGCAGAAGGTGCAGGGAAAGGGAAAGGAAAAGATAGGGGGCAGCCACAAAGGAAGAGTGCTTCTATTGTCGGAAAAAGGGATCTTGGAAGAAGGACCGTGGGGCCCTAAAGGCCAAGAATCATGACACGAAGTAAGTTGTAGTTTCGGCTTCAGGTGTGTTCGTGATTGAAAACTGTTTCTCTATAAACTCTACTTCCTGGGTATTGGATACCGGATTAGGATCTCAAATCTTTAATTCATTGCAGGCGCTGAGAAGCCGTAGAGTTTTGAGGAAAGGTGATATAACCTTAAAGGTTGGCAACGGAGCTGTTAGTGGATATTGCACACTCTCACAACACTTGTGAGGAGGCGGAAGCGATAAACAAAAAAAATCTTGCATGCAACACCCACATTAACCAAGATCTTATGCTTAAACCTTAACTAGCAAAACTATCTAGAGATCTAATCTACTAAGATAGTGTTATACCTAATGAACCGGTCTTTCGGGTCTTCTTTTGAATGTGACTCCTAGGCTCCTTGTGGTCGCAAAGAGCTCGGTCTCCAGCCACCTCAAGGTCCAAGACGATCCACCCGAGACCTATCGAACAAGCTACAAACTCTTCTCAAGAGTTTAACTAAGTGATCAAGATTGCTAGAAGTGATCACTTAGATGATGTAGAGATTAAGTATTGGATTATAATTTTTCTCTAAGCTTTTGATTCACAACTCATGTGAACGTTCAAGCAAAGAGGAGAAAGACAGAGAGAATGAGGAGAGAGAATGTCAAAGTGATGAATGAAAAAATCAAGCATGGAAAAATGATATGGCTCAAATGAAAATAATGGAAGCATGCATTAAAAAAATTCACCATGCTTCAATTGTAACTCCAAATGAATAAAAAAATGAAAGAAGCCATTCCTTCATCCATGGTTAGACTTTTTCAAATTCCACCTCATTTATTTATTTTCACAAAATAAATATGTAATTATGAAGTGTCTCCTTCTAGAAGGTATTCTTGTAACAATTACAAGAATACCCCTCTACCGTATACCGTATAAGTATACCCGTATCCGAATTCCGAAAAATACGAATACAAATAATCTAATAATATAATACCGGCATCCGGCTTAAACCAAACCCTACCAGTATTATCCTTTCGATCATTATTCCTGTAACAATTACACGGATATGATCGAAACCCTACCGTAACAACTTACGGCCTCTACATATTTTGCCTGAACCAGGGAACCCCCTGTGTGGGACTTTAAATACTCGACAGTACGCTGGCAGTGGGTTTAACCACAAGCATTCAGTGGCACTAGCTGTGCGTAACGGCTACCCAGGTACATGACAAAAAGGTGGTCGACGAGCGAACTCATCATAACTCTAATGAGCCTGTAAGCAACACTTATTGTACAGTCCGGTCTCTTCGTCTGATACGTTGCATATGAAGTCTATGGGTGGTAAATGTCAGACCCCAATAACTTCATGCTGATTTACGGCCTATAACAGTTCGAGAAACTACTGATAACACTTATCAGTAAATCTTGAGAACCCTGGACAGGGATTTGCTGTTATGGACGATCAAGCATAGAGCGACATCAACTCCCTATACCGGGAGAGACGAAACCCCTCGTATCGCTCACTGCCTCCATGTGATTCGGGACTGTACCCAAAATCCACATGTTTGCACGACTCAGTAGAGCCGTGGTAGGGAGGAAATCAAAGCATATTGGGAATCACACAATACACTATGAGGATCTTGGGTCTACAGACTAACCTATACAACTGTCACCAGAGAACTGCTATCTGACAATAGGTATATATACCATCTAGGAGTTCTCGGCGAGTCCTGTTCGGTGTACCCATTCTCCAATGAGCACCTATGTACAATCTTTGATGTCAAACACCAATGGTTGTGGGATCAACCATCGCCCCCAGGGTCAATAAACGTACACACTAGTCTACTCTGGTAATATCGATGCCCTGTCTCGATATACCCTTAATTAGGAACTATTAAAGGATATGCTTATAGACTGCCCAGGCCCCACTAGTATGATCTCCATCATAATCCCGGCAGTCAAGCATAATCCTAAGGGCTTCATCAACATGTATTTAAAGATATGAAATACAACACATCACACATCAAGATGAAGATAAACCTGATAGCATACTATCATTTCGAGCAAATATTGTTTCTGTACATAAACATGCCTAGCATCCTATACAATACAGGCCTCTAGGGCATACATATCTAACAATCTCCTACTTGCACTAAGGCCTGTAGTTAGTGCAATAAGTACGCATTGTCTACACTAGAACCAGTTGCTGGCATACCGCATGCCCTACACCTCGAACAGTTTCTCAAACTGGACTTGAGGGATGGCCTTAGTGAATGGATCTGCTGTGTTGTCTTTCTTGTCTACTCTCCGTACCTCGATGTCCTGGCGATCCACTATCTCCCTGATGAGGTGATACCGTCTCAAGATATGTCTGGATTTCTGATGGGACCGTGTTTCCTTTGCTAAAGCCATGGCTCCACTGTTATCGCAATACAGAGGTATTGGATTAGCAATGGATGGAACCACCTTAAGTTCAGAAATGAACTTCCTCATCTAGACTGCCTCTTTTGCGGCATCATTAGCAGCAATATACTCAGCTTCCATCGTGGAGTCAGCGACGGTATCTTGCTTGGAACTCTTCCAACATACCGCCCCTCCATTTATGTTAAATACAAACCCTGAGATGGACTTACTATCATCCTTGTCGCTCTGGAAGCTGGAGTCGGTAAAGCCCTCCAATTGGAGATCTCCATTACCATACACCAAGAACATTTCTTTAGTTCTTCTCAAGTGCTTCAGAATGTTCTTCACAGCAGTCCAGTGTTTCTCCCCTGGATTGGATTGATGTCTGCTTACTGCACTCAGTGCATAAGCTACATCTGGGCGAGTACACAACATCGCATACATTATAGATCCTACTGCCAAAGCGTAGGGTATAATGCTCACGCGAGCCCTCTCTTCATCAGTCTTTGGAGGCATCTCTTTAGAGAGGGTGATCCCGTGACAAGCGGGTCAATTACCTCGCTTGGAATCTTCCATACTAAACCTCTTTAGTATGGTGTCAATGTATCTCGATTGGGACAATCCCAATAATTTCTTAGATCTATCTCTATAAATCTTAATCCTCAAAATGTACAAGCCATCACCCAGGTCTTTCATGGAGAACCTCTGCGATAAGAATAGTTTGACCGATTGTAGCATAGGAACATCATTTCCTATCAAGAGAATGTCGTCCATGTGCAATACGAGGAATGTAACAGTACTCTCTACAATCCTTTTATAAATACATGGTTCATCTACATTTTTGATAAAACCAAACTCTTTGATTGGATCATCAAAGAAGATGTTCCAACTCCGTGATGCCTGCTTTAATCCATAGATGGATTTAAGCAACCTGCATGCTTTTCCGCTACTCCCACTATCAATGAAGCCTTCTGGCTGATCCATAAAAATGCATTCTTCTAAATCACCATTTAGAAATGTCGTTTTAACATCCATCTGCCAGATCTCATAGTCATAGTGAGCAGCTATATCAAGCAGGATCCGAATGGATTTGAGCATCGCAACTAGTGAAAAGGTTTCATCATAGTCTAAGCCTGGCCTTTGACGAAATTCTTTTGCGACTAGCCTAGCTTTATAGGTCTCCACCTGACCATCCACACCGATCTTTCTCTTAAAGATCCACATGCACCCTATGGGTTTTACTCCAGAAGGTGCAACCTCCAAAGTCCATACTTTGTTGGTGTGCATGGATTCCATTTCGGATCTCATGGCATCCAGCCACTTCACTGATTCACCACTCGTAATACCTTGATGAAAACTAGTAGGATCATCATCATACATGATGCAATCTTCTCTATCACCATCAATTATAAAACCTTAGTATCTATCAGGTGGGCGAGAAGTCCCACTAGATCTACGGAGTGGCTGAGATTCGTCAGGTTCTATTGAAAGCTCAGGTTCAACCAAATCATTTGTAATTGTTTGTTTATCTTGAATTTCTTCCAGTTCTACCGCATTGCCAACAGTATCATTTGTAAAAAATGCATTTTCTAAAAATGTGGCATACTGAGAAACAAACACCCTTTGTTCCTCCTTGTGGTAGAAAAGATATCCATACGAATGTTTTGGATATCCCACAAATTTACACAAAACCGATCGTGTCTCGAGTTTATCCTGATTCTGCTTTTACACATAAGCCGGACAACCCTATATCCTGACTCTTTTAAGAGATGGTCTCTTCCCATACTATATCTCATATAGAGTGGTAGACATGGTTTTGGTCGGAACCCTATTCAATAGATAAATTGCAGTCTCCAATGCGTGCCCCCAGAATGATATTGGTAACTCAGCATCACTCATCATAGATCGTGCCATATCTGATAGGGTACGATTTCTCCTTTCTAACACACCATTGTGCTGTGCTGTGTACGGAGGAGTGAGCTGAGAGAGAATCCCATTCTCTTTCAGAAAATCTAGAAACTCTGAGCTTAGATACTCACCTCCTCGATCCGATCGAAGTTTCTTGATACTTAAGCCTGTTTGTTTTTTTTACTTCAGATTTATACTCCTTGAACTTTTCGAAGGCTTCAGACTTATGTTTCAACAAGAACACGTGTCCGAATCTCAAGAAATCATCAGTAAAAGTTATGAAGTAGGAAAAACCACCTATCACATGTGTAGACATTGGTCAACATGCATCACTATGTATGAGGCCTAAGAGTTCAGTAGCTCTCTGAGTTCAGTAGCTCTCTCTCCGTGTCCAGTAAACAGTGTTTTGGTCATTTTACCTTTAATACAAGACTGGCAAGTTGCATAAAATTTATATTCAAACGGGTTTAAATATTTATCTTTATGTAACTTGGTTAGCCTTGTTTCGTGAATATGACCAAGTCTACAATGCCAAATGAAAGCTTCATGTATGTCTGAAACCTTTCTTTTGTTTGTGTGTTGTATATTGAAAACTGTATGCTGGTTTAGGACGTATATCCCGTTATTTAATGTACCAGATGCAATCAACTCTTGATTAAGGTTAATGTTCATAACATTAGATTGTAATACAAAATTATATCCAGCATTGTCCAACAACGATACAGATATAATATTACATAACATCGAAGGTACAAAATAACATAGGTTCAAAACTACTATACAACCCAATGACAAACCAAGGTGATACTCTCCCACTGCTGTAGCATGTACAGAGGATCCATTCCCAACTCGGAGAGTGTGATCACTTTTCTTCAAAAACCTGCTATTTCTCAGCCCCTGTAGACAATTGCAAATGTGAGATCCACACCCGGTATCTAATACCCAGGAAGCAGAGCTAATTGAAAAACAGTTTTCCGTTACAAACACACCTGAAGTGGAAGCATCACCATGCTTCTTCTTCTTGAGGCCGGGTAGGTAACCAATGCAGTTTCTCTTCCAGTGCCCAGTCTGGTGGTGGTGGAAGCATTCTCCTCGTCCTGTCGCAGCAGCCCCTATCCTATCCTTTTCCGGTGCCTTTTTCACTCCTCCTCTCGGCTTGATGGGATTCTTCTTCTTCTATCCCTTGGCCTTGGCTTTCGGGACGAAAGAGGAAGATGGCCCAGCAATTAGAGCGGGAGTTTTCTCTACCTTTAGTGTGCTCTCTGCACTCCTCAACATATTGAGGAGTTCAGGTAATGACTTCACCATGTTGTGCATGTTGAAGTTTACAATGAACTGAGCAAAGGCAGGGGGAAGGGAATGTAGAAGAATATCAACATACTGTTCGTTCTCCATGGTCCAACCCAGGTCCTCAAGTTCTTCGATAAGTCAAATCATCTTCAATACATGGTCACCTACAGACGTGCCAGCAGCCATCCGCATCTGAAACAACTTTCGAGATGTCTCGTATCGGAGAGTACGAGATTGCTCTCCATATAACTCCTTTGTATAGAGAAAGATGGATTGTACATCCATCTTCTCGTGCTGCTTCTGATGTTCATTGTTCATAGAAGCAAAAGCGATGCACTTGGCTGTTGCACAGTCTATATCCCATGTCTTGCGGATTTCTTTATCCGCAACTGAAGAATCAAGGCCTGGGATAGGAGGGGCTGGAGAAGTCAGGCCGACCTTATCATAGGTCAGGGAAATATTTACGTTCTTCAGCCAATCTTTGTAATTCGGTCCCGTGAGTTTATTCTTGTCTAATAAAAGCTTAAGTCCCGTCATAGGTATCTGCCATTAGGAGAGAGAAAAGAAGACACTCAGCATTGCCCTTGCATGTTTAGATTGGATATTAATCTTGTCTAATCGATGTCTCCTACTGCTTTTTATCAAATTTTCCTTCAAACCTTAAAAAGAAAATTAGCCTGGATTAATTGCAATCTACAAGTTCGCTAACAGGTCGGCCAGGCCAGTGTCGGTACTCCGAGGGAGGTTCCCTATGCTTTCACACGGACCTAATTACAAAACCTCGTTTTCCTAGAGGCGTAACCCCATTGACACCTTTCTAGACACCTACTGGATTAGCTAATTGTAAAGTGCAAAACTCTCCCGGGAGTAACTTTTACTCACAGTGGGATCGGGATCCAACTATCAAATAGAAGGTATGCAATCTCATTGCAAATTTCAACTCTTGAAATTCCCGATATGGTTTTTACCCCCAGTGTCTTATGACCTTAACTATGGTCAACAAATCATAAACACTAGTCAAGTTCTACCCTCCATTTCGTGATTGATTTAGACCCACCCGCATGACCCTTAACTATGGTCAACAAAGTTATACGAATGTCCTAATTGATCGCATCAAATACTTTGTAGGAAGACATCACTTAGCTACCGTACACCACGCCTTAACTATAGTCAACAAATGTGGCATGAATACTAAGTACTCTGCTTCCTAAAATGGCGGAGGGCAACAGATGGTTTTTATGAAAACCCTTAACGATTTGAACTTGATATCATTGTAGAATCTAGTGAAAGGAGTGGTTTAAGCTCCAGTTTTAAAAGTCGAATGGTTTTGTAGCATCTTTCTAATTTTGCTAAAGAGGTCACTCCCGGTGAAGGGATCTCGGTTCTTTCCTTATCGAATAAGGTGTTGGATATTTATGAATACCATAATGCAAAGCAAAAGTTAGATCAACTATAAAAACAATCGAGTTCTTTGTAAAATTTGCTAGTTTCGCTAAAGGGGTCACTCCCGGTGAAAGGATCTCGGCCCTTTCCTCATCGAATGAGGTGCTGGATATTCATCAAGGAATACCACTATGCAAAGCAAACACTAGAGTTACCCATTTTAAAAAGTTTGATTCTACAATATCTTTAGGTTTCTTTTTCTTAACATTAATCAAATTAATGTTGTCCCATCATTTACGTTTCCTAAACATCATAGAAAAGAAACGAAAATAGAACGTACGCATATGCCATCCGCATTCGCCATGGGGCCCCGTCATGCACCGTTAGGTTACTTAACTAACGGAAGAGTGGGGGCTAGACTAGCGTGGGTGCAAAACAAAAGCAACGTTTATTATATATCTCATATATAAATAGCCATACATCACACGCATTTATAAACATTCCAGATCACAGATGAATACATTGGATATACTAAGAATTTCGTACTTCATTTAAGCCTTTAATGAAAAATGGGTTCCACGGTCGTGATGAATAGCCAAACCCCACCCTAGACCCCTACGGGTGCGACAAACTACCTTCTAAATTCCTGAAGTGAAACAACCTCCCTTAACAAAGTGAGTAGGCCATTCGGCACTTCGAGAACTCGGTAGTTTGTGCACCCCACCTTGGGTCTATCCTAAGAGCAAAAACAGTAAAAAGAAATTATACAACGGTGGCTACAACCTCAACCCGGATGTGCCCTGCAAAATAATATTAGATTGCTTTTTAAAAATTACATGAATGAAAGAAAAACTCTCTTCTCACATCCTGGGCCATTCATCACAACGACCCAACATATTCATATACACATACCATCACATGATATCAATACCGATGTGTGCAACCCCGATTAATCGACATATAGCGATTAGTCGACGTTTCCAATAACACATACACATCATATAAGCTTGTAAAGTAACTGCGACATTAGAATTCCGCACGAGATTAGCAAACTAAACCATTTTCCAACACTTGAAAAAATCCAGTGAGCTAGTGTTCAAAAACTGATCGTTTTGAGCCAATCCAGGAGTTGAAACGAACTCGAAACTCGTCCGAACTTCGCGGACGTGAAGAACATAAGATTAACAGTCGAATGAGGGCCTGGGGGGTAGGGTACCCACCCTCAGGGACCACCTTGAAGTGGCCCTAAGGGGTTGGCAGACCCGAGAGCACCTAGTTGGGGTGCTCTCGGGTCACCCACCCCAAGGCCACCTCGAGATGGTCTTGGGGTGTGGGTCCGGCATATAGTCCCCCCAGGGTATCTTTACGGTGTGCACGCTCCATCCCGTGGCTTCTCGGTTCAAACCGTGAGCCTGCGGGGTATGCTAACACCTCAAAAGTTCGATTTTCAAAACTGTTTTTTCGTCAGTTTTTGCACGAGAAAAAACGGCGGAATTCTAACGTTGCTACAAGCTCTTTAAGGTTTAAGATAGGCTCTGATACCATGTTAGTGGATGTTGCACACTCTCACAACACTTGTGAGGAGGCGGAAGCGATAAACAAAAAATTTCTTACATGCAACACCCACATGAACCAAGATCTTGTGCTTAAACATTAACTAGCAAAACTATCTAAAGATCTAATATACTAAGATAGTGTTATACCAAATGAACCAGTCCTTCGGGTCTTCTTTTGAATGTGACTCCTAGGCGCCTTGTGGTCGCAAAGAGATCGGTCTCCGGCCACCTCAAGATCCAAGGCGATCCACCCGAGAGCTATCGAACAAGCTACAAACTCTTCTCAATAGTTTAACTAAGAGATCAAGATTGCTAGAAGTGATCACTTAGATGATGTATAGATCAAGTATTAGATTATAATTTTGCTCTAAGCTTTTGATTCACAACTCATGTGAAGGTTAAAGCAAAGAGGAGGAAGAAGGAGAGAATGAGGAGAAAGAATGTCAAAATGATGAATGAAAAAATCAAGCATGGAAAAATGATTTGGCTCAAATGAAAATAATTGAAGCATGCATTAAAAAAATGCACCATGCTTCAAAAGTAACTCCAAATGAATAAAAAATAAAAGAATCCATTGCTTCATCCATGCTTCGACCTTTTCAAATTCCACCTCATTTATTTATTTTCACAAAATAAATATGTAATTATGAGGTGTCTCCTTCTAGAAGGTATTCTTATAACAATTACAAGAATACCCCTCCACCTATACCCTATAAGTATACCCGTATCCAAATTCCGAAAAATACGAATACAAATAATCCAATAATATAATACCGGCATCCGTCTTAAACCAAAGCCTACTAGTATTATCCTTCCGATCATTATTATTATAACAATTACACGAACATGATCGAAACCCTGCTGTAACAACTTATGGCCTCTACATCTTTTGCCTGAACCAGGGAACCCTTTGTGTGGGACTCTAAAGATTCGACAATATGCTGGTAGTGGGTTTAACCATAAGCACATCAGCGGCACTAGCTGTTCGTAACGGCTACCGAGGTACATGAAGAAAAGGTGGCCGACGAGCGAACTCATCACAACCCTAACGAGCCTGTAAGCAACACTTACCGTACAGTTCGATACGTCGCATATGAAGTCTAGGGGTGGTAAATATCAAACCCCGGTAACTTTATAAGTCATGCTGATTTACGGCCCATAACGGTTCAAGAAACTACTGATAACTATTATCAGTAAATCTCGAGAACCCTGGCTAGGGATTTGCTGTTATGGCCGATAAAGCATAGAGCGACATCAACTCCCTATACCGGGAAATACGAAACCCCTCCTATCGCTCACTGCCTCCATGAGATTCGGGACTGTACCCAAAATCCACCTGTTTGCACGACTTAGTAGAGCCGTGGTAGGGAGGAAATCAAAGCACAATGGGAATCACACAAGACACTATGACGTTCTCTGGTCTACAGAATAACCTGTACACGTGTCACCATAGAACTGCTATCTGACAATAGGTATATATACCATTTAGGAGTTCTCGGCGAGTCCTGTTCGGTGTACCTATTCTCCAATGAGCACCTGTGTACAATCTTTGATGTCAAACACCAATGGTTATGGGATCAACCATCTCCCCCAGGGTCAAGAAACGTACACACTAGTCTACTTAATATCGATGCCCTGTCTCGATATACCCTCGATTAGGAACTATTAAAGGATATGCTTATAGACTGCCCAGGCCCCACTAGTTTGATCTCTATCATAATCCTGACAGTCAAGCATAATCCTAAGGGCTTCATCAACATGTATATAAATATATGAAATACAACACATCACACGTCAAGATGAATATAAACTAGATAGCATACTATCATTTCGAGCAAAGATTGTTTCTGTACATATACATGCCTAACATCCTATACAATACAGGCCTCTAGGGCATGCATATCTAACAGGAGCCAGTGTGGATGCTGTTGTAGTAGGACAATATCACCTAGGATTAGCGAGTGGACATATCTTGTTATTGTGTAACTGCTTTTGTGTAACCAGTATGGTGTGTAATATTATATCTGTATCTTTGTTATCAAATGAAGGATATAATTTTGCACTTGTAAGTAATGTCTTAAACATTCACCTAAATCATGAAGTGGTTGGGTCGGGTACACTGAATAACAGAATATACATTCTCAATCAACATCATGTTTTCAACGTCCAAAACATACTAAAAAGAAAGGCTTCATAATCAAACTAAGTTTTCTTATGGTATTGTAGAATTGGTCATATCAATGAAATATGACTGACTATGTTACATAAAGAAGGATACTTAGATCCGTTTGAGTATCAATCATATGCAACTTGTCAATCATGTATCAGAAGAAAGATGACAAAAACTCCGTTCACTGGACACGGAGAAAGAGCTACTGAGCTCCTGGGACTCATACACAGCGACTTGAAAGACCTGGGTGATGTTCCTATGCTACACTCGGTCAAGCTCTTCTTATCATACAGATTCTCTATGAAAGATCTGGGTGATGCCTCCTGCATTCTGGGGATTAAGATCTATAGGGATAGATCTAAACGGATGTTGGGATTGTCCCAATCCAGGTACATTGACACCATACTAAAAAGGTTTAGTATGGAAGATTCTAAGCGTGGTAATTTACCCACATGCTTAGGAATCACTCTCTCCAAAAAGATGTCTCCCAAGACTGATTTAGAGAGGGCTCGCATGCAAGGTATACCCTATGCTTCGGCAGTCGGGTCTATCATGTATGCGATGTTATGTATCAGACCAGATGTAGCTTGCGCACTTAGTGTAGTAAGCAGGTATCAATCGGATCCCGGGAAGAATCACTGGACAGCTGTGAAGAACATTTTTAAGTACTTGAGAAGGACTAAAAAAATGTTCTTGGTGTATGGTAACGGTGAACACCAGGTGGAGTCCTTTACCGATTTGAGCTTCCAGAGTGATAAGGACGACAGTAAGTCCGTCTCGGATTTTGTCTTCACCCTCAATGGAGGGGCGGTATGTTGGAAGAGTTCCAAGCAGGATACCATGGCAGACTCGACGATGGAGGCTGAATACATCGCTGCCAACGATGGCGCCAAAGAGGCTGTCTGGATGAAGAAGTTCATAGTTGAACTTGGTGCAGTTCCATCCATTGAGCGTCCAATACCTTTGTATTGTGATAACTATGGAGCCATGGCTTCCCGGTCCCATCAGCGATCTAGACATATTCTTAGGCGATATCACCTGATCTGGGAGATAGTTGATCGTCGGGAGATCGAGGTCAGGAGAGTTGAGACGAAGAATAACACAGTGGATCCATTCACGAAGGCCCTCCCCCAGAGGCATTTTGAGAGACTTTATGGGATGTTGGGTATGAGATACTACAACAACTGGCCTTAGTGCAAGTAGGAGATTGTTAGGAATGTGTAACCTCTAGAGGTTATTATTGTACATTATTGTATATTATAGTGGATGCTTGGACATATATATCTAGAGGACTTTCTTGCTCGACATGATAGTATGCTATCTGGTTGCTCTTTATCTTAACAAGTACACTAGTGTCATTATACTGTCTCTCTAATACATGTTGATAAAGCCCTTAGGATGTTGGCTTAACTACCAAGACTATGATGCAGATCATACCTGTGGGGCTTGGTAGTCCACAAGTACATCCTTTAACCGTTCCTAGTTGAGGGAGTATCGAGACAGGGCATCGATATTCCAAAGTAGACTAGTGTGTATGTTTCTTGACCCTGTATGGGGCGATGGATGATCCCACATCCATTGGTGTTTGACATCAAAGATTGTACACAGGTGCTCATTAGAGAATGGGTACACCAAATAGGACTCGCCGAGAACTTCTAGATGGTACTATACCTAACGTCAGATAGTAGTTCTCTGGTGACACTGGTAAAGGTTAGTCTTTAGACCCGAGATCGTTGTAGTGTCTTGTATGGTTCCCACTGTGCTTTGATTTCCTCCCTACCTGTAAGTCCACGTTGCTCACCCCGGTTCTTACGGGGAGGCGGAAACGGCGAAAAACAATAATTTTTGGCGCAAGGCAACATGGACTAAATGTCAGATCTTTGCAAAACTAAAAACTAGTAAACACTTAGAGGTTTAGCTACTATGCTGTAGGAAGTATACCTCACGGAACCGGTCCCTCGGGTCTTCATCCCGCTGTCCCACTCGTCCATCCAAGCTCCAAGCGTCGATCCGGACCTTGGGCACCACCGCGGCCTTCTTGAGTCGAAGACGATCCACCCGAGAGTTGTACACTAAGCTCCGCCTCAAGCCAAGGCAACTAGGGCAAAGTGATTGCTAGTCAAGAAGCCCTAGAATGTGTAGAGGAGATGTATGGATGTATTTGTCTATGTGGATTCTTTTTCTCTCAACACATGAGATCAAAAGAAGAGATCAAGAGGAGGAAGAAGAAGGAGAAAGTTTGCAACCATGGAGCTTTTCTTTTCTTCTCACTTCATGAGAGAGAATGAGAAGAGAATAATGAAAAAGATTAAGCCCAAATTAAATGAACCATGGTTGCAATAATACACAATAATCATCATTACTAATCCTATCATGAAAGACTTGATGGCACATTGAATTGACCATTATCATAACACATAAATTAAAAAGAAAATAAAAGAAGAGTGTGGATCTCTCTTGAAGGTCAATGGTCAACATGGTCAACAAGGTCAACGGGTCAACAAGGTCAAGAGAGATCTAAGTGGTCAAATGGTCAATGCAATTAGCCATCACTAATCTATCATTAAAAGGATTAGTAAACAATGTCTCCGTACTCATAACGGTTTTGACCAAACGAATTGTCAAAACCCTAATGAGTGTGCCACATTACGGTTTTGGCCGATCCAACTGCCAAAACCCTAATGGGGCACCTCCTTCTTCATCACTCCTCAAAACTGTGCATGCACACCAGCATCCGCATTCCGTAGAATGCGAATGCACAGAAGACAAATCAAATCCATCTGTGCAATACTAGGATTTGGCTTAAACCAAAGCCCACTAGTATTGCCTGCCCGAACAGCATACGCACACAAGTGCACGTAAGTGATCGAAGCCCTGCCGTAAAACCATACGGTCTCTACACGTTTAGCTCAGTGCAGGGAAACTCTCTGTATGGGACTCTAAACAATCGACACTATGCTGGCAGTGGGTTCAACCATAGACCGCAAGCGTCACTTGCTGTACATAACGGTCCCCAGGTAGATGTCGATAAGAAGGCCGATGAGATAAACCCATCCGAACTCCTACTGAGCCTGTATGTGACAATCTCCGTACAGTCCGGTCTATTCGTCTGATACATCGCATGGCGGGCCTAGGGGGCGGTGAACGTTAGTCCCCTAATAGCGGTACAAGTCGTGTCGGAGTGTAGCCCAGAACACCCTGAGATAACACTAGAAACCTACCAGTATATCTCGCTTGCCTTGGCCAGGGACTACTTGTGTAATGGCTCTCCTAGACACAACGCGATGTCAACCCCCAATACCGGGAGAGACGAATCCTGTCTAACCGTCACTGCCTCCAAGTGCTTCGGGACTGCACCCAACTACTACCTGTTTGCACGACTCCTTTGAGCCGTGGTAGGGTGGTAATCTAAGTACAGTGGGAACACACTCGAGGCGAAGTGACAGTGTCAAGTCAGCGGACTAAGCTGTACTCATGTCACCTAGGAACTGATAACTGACGATAGGTATAATACCAACCAACAGTTCCCGACGAGTCCTGTCCAGTGTACTCGTAACCTAACGAGCACCCGCATATTATCTCAAGTACGACGTACTGACGGCTGTGGGACAGACCGTCTCCCCCGCTGGGATGAGAAGCGCATACGCTAGTCTCCTCCGGAGTATTGATGCCCTGTCTCGATAGTCCAACGACTAGGGACCTGTATAAGGATGTGCTTATGGATTACCCAGCCCCCACGAATGTGAGTGCCATCACAACGCTGGTAATCAAGCAAAGATCCTAAGGGCTCTACTAATATGTATACAAGCGATATGCTAAAAGAAATACATGCACATATTGAAGTAGAGACAAACCAAGTAGCATACTACCATTTTGAGCAAAATTGTCTATACAACTGTGAATATCCCAAGCTTCCATCAAGTAATATACAAGCTAGTATGATACAGTAATGGCCTCTAGGGCATATACACTAACAATCTCCCACTTGCACTAAGGCCATGTACTGGCGTATCGAAGACCTATCATCTCGATCAGCTGCTCGAACTGAGTCTGGGGTTGGGCCTTCGTTAGTGGATCTGCAGTGTTGTTCTCCATATTTACTCTCTTCACCTCGATCTCTCGGCGATCAACGATCTCCCTGATCAGGTGGTACCGCCTCAAAATTTGCCTGGACTTTTGATGGGACCTGGGTTCCTTCGCTAAAGCTATAGCTCCGTTGTTGTCGCAATACAGCGGTATTGGATCAACAATGGTAGGAACTACCTGAAGCTCTGTGAGGAACTTCTTCATCCAGACAGCTTCCTTTGCGGCATCACAAGCAGCTATATACTCCGCTTCCATAGTTGAGTCTGCAACGGTCTCCTGCTTGGAACTCTTCCAGCAAACCGCCCCTCCATTGAGGGTAAAGACATAACCTGACATGGACTTGAAGTCATCCTTGTCACTCGGGAAGCTGGAGTCAGCAAAGGCCTCGAGCTGGAGGTCTTTTCCGCCATACACCAAGAACATCTCCTTAGTCCTTCTCAGGTACTTGAGAATGTTCTTTACCGCTATCCAGTGTTTCTCCCCTGGGTTTGACTGATACCGGCTTACAACGCTCAATGCGTATGCTACATCTGGTCTGGTACACAACATCGCATACATTATAGAGCCTACCGCAGAAGCGTAGGGTATAATAGACATGCGATCCCTTTCCAAATCAGTCTTGGGAGACATCTCTTTGGAGAGGGTGATCCCGTGACAAGCCGGTAAATTACCGCGCTTGGAATCTTCCATACTGAATCTTTTCAGTATGGTGTCGATATACCTTGACTGTGAAAGTCCCAACATCCTCTTAGATCTATCACGATAGATTTGGATCCCCAGAATGTAGTTGGCATCGCCCAGGTCCTTCATGGAGAACCTCTGTGACAAGAATCCTTTGACTGACTGTAGCATAGGAATATCATTTCCTATTAGGAGAATGTCATCCACGTACAAGACGAGGAATACTACAGTTCTCCCTACAATCTTACTGTAAATGCATGGTTCATCTGGGTTTTTGATAAAGTCGAATTCTTTGACAGTATCATCAAAGCAGATGTTCCAACTCCGCGATGCCTGCTTAAGTCCATAAATGGACTTGAGCAACTTGCACACTCTACCGCTGCTCCCACTTTGATTGAATCCCTCGGGCTGATCCATATAGACGCACTCTTCCAAATTTCCATTCAGGAAAGCCGTCTTGACGTCCATCTGCCAAATTTCATAATCGTGGAAGGCAGCAATGGCAAGAAGGATCCGAATGGATTTCAGCATAGCCACTGGAGAAAAGGTCTCGTCATAGTCCAAACCAGGTCTTTGACGAAAACCATTGCTACAAGTCTAGCTTTATAGGTCTCAACCTGCCCATCTACACCAATCTTCTTTCTGAAGATCCATTTGCAGCCTACGGGTTTTACCCCTTCTGGAGCAAAGTCCAAAGTCCAAACTTTGTTGGTGTACATAGACTCCATCTCGGCCCGCATTGCATCCAGCCATTTTACCGAGTCACCGCTCTGAATGGCTTGCTGGAAGCTAGTAGGCTCACCATAATCCATAGTGCAATCCTCTCTATCCCCGTCAATGAGGAAACCGTAGTATCTCCCGGGCGGATGAGACTGCCTACTACTCCTGCGGAGTGGCGCTGGGATGTCCTGTTCTTTTGAACCCTCTGGTTCTACCAAGCTTTCAGTAATAGCCTGTGGTTCTGGAATTTCTTCCATTTCTATTGCGCTCCCACTTATCTGATTTTCCAAAAACTCAGTTTCCAAGAAGCGGGCATGACGAGAAACAAAAACCTTTTGTTCCTCTGCGTAATAGAAAAGATACCCGTTGGAGTTCTTTGGGTATCCCACAAACTTACACTGTACCGAACGTTCCTCGAGCTTGTCCGCATGCTGCTTTTTTACAAAAGCTGGACACCCCCATGTCTTAAAGTGTTTAAGACTGGGTTTCTTCCCACTCCACATCTGATATGGTGTGGTAGGCACTGACTTAGTAGGAACTTGGTTTAAAAGATATGCAGCTGTTTCTAGTGCATAACTCCAGAAGGATCGCGACAACTCAGCCTTACTCATCATGGAACGAACCATATCCAATAGGGTTCGATTCCTCCTTTCCGATACATCGTTGTGTTGTGGTATGTATGGAGGAGTAAGCTGAAAGAGAATTCCATTCTCTTTTAAGAAGCCCAGAAACTCGGCACTCAAGTATTCACCACCTCGATCAGATCTCAGTGTCTTGATACTTTTGCCTGTTTGTTTTTCAACTTCATTCTTATATTCCTGAAATTTCTCAAAGGCCTCGGATTTGTGCTTCATTAAGAAGACATGCCCATACCTAGAGAAATCATCTGTGAAAGTAATGAAGTATGAATAACCACTTCGCGCATGTGTAGACATTGGACCACACACATCACTGTGTATGAGTCCCAAGAGCTCACTCGCTCTTTCTCCGTGTCCAGTGAACGGAGTCTTTGTCATCTTTCCCATGAAACAAGATTAACAAGTGGCATAAGACTGGTACTCGAACGGATCCAAGTATCCTTCTTTATGTAACTTAGTCAACCGTGTCTCATTAATGTGACCCAGTCTACAATGCCATAAGAAAGCCTGATTTGTTTCCGGAGACTTTCTTTTAAGTGTGTTCTGGACACTGAAGACCTGAGCTTGATTCAAAACGTATATACCGTATTTCAATGTACCTGACCCAATCAGTACTTGATTTAGGTGGATGTTTACTACATCGCTTACAAAAGTAAAATCATATCCTTCCTTAGAAAGTAAGGATACAGATATGATGTTACAAGTCACACCTGGTACATAAAAACAGTCACGCAGAATCAATATTTGCCCAGTTGTCAGTCCTAGATGATATTCCCCTACGGATTCAGCATACATGCTCATTCCGTTAGCAACCCTGAGAGTCATATCACCTTTCCTGATAACCCTACGGTTTCTCAAAGCGTGTAACGAATTACAGATATGAGATCCTGATCCGGTATCCAATACCCAGGAAGTAGGGTTAACTGACATACAGTTCTCTATCACAAACACACCCGAAGCCGAAGCCACAACATGCTTCGAATTCTGGCTACTGGCTTTATAAGCCCTGTAATCCTTCTGCCCATGTTCATTCCCGTAACAATAGGAACATCCCTCTTTTACTACATCTGTTCCTGAAACTTCTGCCCTTCCATTTCTTACTACTTCCTTAGTTTCCTTTAGGGTAATAGGTAGAGACTGTTGAACTGAGTCAGCATGTGACCCGTTCTTCAACGTGGTCTTCAGGTCCGAGAGCTCAAAAGAGCTGGTCTCTGTAAGGACGTTGCCCCCTACAGATGACCTGATAGCCAACCTTGCTGGAAGCAATTCGTTCGAGGTTTCATATCTTGCGATACGAGATTGCTCTCCATATAAAACTTTGTTATGGAGGAAGATAGAAGCTGAGTCCATCTTCTCGTGCTGCCTCTGGTATATACCATCAACTGAGGCTAACACGAGGCACTTGGCTTTCGCACAGTCTTCTTCCGATGTCCTACGAATATCAATATCCGTGACAGGGGAAACTAGACCTGAGACGGCAGGGGTTGGATCAGTCAAGAGGTGTCCCAGCTTGTCCTGGGCAATGGACATCTGGACAGATCTTTGCCAGTCATAACAGTCAGATTCAGTCATTTTATTATCTTGATGTAACCTAGGTGCGGTCACTGGGTCGCTGCAATTAAGAGAGAGAGAAGAAAACACTTAGCATGATGCTCTTGCAAGTTTAGATTGGTTTTTAATTTATCTAAACAGGATGGCTCCCACTGTCTCTCGAATCCCTCCTCAAACCACAAAGGAAGAATTAGTCGGGATCTTTCTCACCGTACAATACTTTCTTAACCGTTCAGCCAGGCCAGTTTCGGTACTTCGAAGGAGGTTTTCCAACGCTTTCGCGAAGTTCCTTAATTTAAGAACCTCTTTTCCCTGGAGGCGTAGCCCCGCTAACACCTTTCTAGACATCTACTTGGTTTATAGCATTGATCATTAAGTAAGAAAGTTCCCGAGGAGTAGCATATACTCACAGTAGGATCGGGATCCAAATATCATCGCGTGATAAAACCGAAGGAATCCTACCAGAATCATCACACTCCAAATGGTATGCAGCACTAGCAAGTTTCGGTATTTTTGAAACTCCCGATGTGGATTTTTGCCCCATGCTCTTATGACCTTGACTAAGGCCAACAATTCGTAAGTCACATGTCAAGTTCTACCCGTCGTTATCCAGGTTAATTTGAACCCACCCGTATATACCCTTGACTATGGCCAACAAAGCAATACGACTGTCCCTAACCAACGCATTCTATCTATGCAACATATGAATACCCACCAGCTACCAAACACTGTGCCTTGACTAAGGCCAACAAATACAGCTTGAATACTGTTGAATATTCATATGAAACGACGGAGGGCTACGGATGGTTTTGGCGAAACCGTGAACGTAGTGAACTTGATATAGTCGATGGAACAAGATAGCTTTTAAAAGGAGTGGCTCAAGCTCCGCGTTTAAAATGCTTGCTTTTGAAAAAGAACCGAGTGGTTTTCAAAGTGTTCCAACGACTTTTACTTGGTTTATTTTCTTGCATTATTTCTTTTAATGCGTCCCATCATTTAATCCTACCATTGCAGAAAACAACCAAAATATGACGCACGCTTATACCATTCGCATTCGCCATGGGGCCCCGTCATCACCCGTTAGGTTACTTAACTAACGACAGAGCGGGGGTTGGGCTAGCGCGGCTGTAAAACATAGGCAACGCCTAAATAGTTATGATATATAAATATATAGCAATGATAGACATTACAGATCACAGATGAACACTTTGGATATACTAGGAATCCGCGATTCGTTCGAGCCTGCAACGAAAAACGGATTACACGGTCGTGATGAATAGCCAAACCCCTCCCTAGACCCCTACGGGTGCGGCAAACTACCCACCAAGTACCCGAAGCGAAGCAACCTCCCTCATCACCGTGAGTA
This sequence comes from Agapanthus africanus, assembly GCA_030015575.1. Lineage (NCBI taxonomy): Eukaryota > Viridiplantae > Streptophyta > Magnoliopsida > Asparagales > Amaryllidaceae > Agapanthus > Agapanthus africanus. Next base: position 184,851,887 of record CM057337.1, read on the forward strand.
GGCCACTCGGCACTTCGAGATACCCGGTAGTTTGTGCACCCCACCTTGGGTCTATCCTAGGAGAAAAAACAGTAAAAAGAAATTATACAATGACGGCTACAACCCCGACCCGGTTGTGCGGCCATACAAATAATATTACATCAATTTACATATTTTACAATGAATGAAAGAAAAAGAAACTCTCATCTCACACCCATTCCCGGCTATTCATCCGCGACAATCCACCGAGTTCATATACACAAACCATCAACATTACAGATCACAGATATGTATAACCCCCACTAATCGACGTATAGCGATTAGCGGACGTTCAATACATATATTACATCACAGATAATATCTCTTAGCCAAAGTGTACGGAATACCGATCAAAATACGGATTTTTAACCACCCGAAAAGTCAATTTGCTCTCTGGAAAATCTGGGTAGAAAAAACATGTATTAAAAATCCCAAAACATCCAAACTAAAACACTGCACCAAACCTGATCCAGTGCCGAGTCAGAACGGCGGCGGAACCGCGGTCGTTTGATCGAATCACTGGATCGTTTTTCTGCAGTGTTTTCACAAAACCCTGAGATGATTTTTGAAGTATGATTTTTTATTTTTAGAGCAGAAAAAAATCAACAGAAAGTTGTGGTTTTGCGGATGTGTTTTGCGAATTTTTTCCGATCGATGTTCTTAACACTTTGCTAACTTACTAGTTTATGTTTAGCTAGGCTCTGATACCACTGTACGTCCACGTTGCTCACCCCGGTTCTTACGGAGAGGCGGAAATGGCGAAAAACAATAATTTTTGGTGCAAGGCAACATGGACTAAATGTCCGATCTTTGCTAAACTAAAAACTAGTAAACACTTAGAGGTTTAGCTACTATGCTGTAGGAAGTATACCTCACGGAACCGGTCCCTCGGGTCTTCATCCCGCTGTCCCACTCGTCCATCCAAGCTCCAAGCGTCGATCCGGACCTTGGGCACCACCGCGGCCTTCTTGAGTCGAAGACAATCCATCCGAGAGTTGTACACTAAGCTCCGCCTCAAGCCAAGGCAACTAGGGCAAAGTGATTGCTAGTCAAGAAGCCCTAGAATGTGTAGAGGAGATGTATGGATGTATTTGTCTATGTGGATTCTTTTTCTCTCAACACATGAGATCAAAAGAAGAGATCGAGAGGAGGAAGAAGAAGGAGAAAGTTTGCAACCATGGAGCTTTTCTTTTCTTCTCACTTCATGAGAGAGAATGAGAAGAGCATAATGAAAAAGATTAAGCCCAAATGAAATGAACCATGGTTGCAATAATACACAATAATCATCATTACTAATCCTATCATGAAAGACTTGATGGCATATTGAATTGACCATTATCATAACACATAAATTAAAAAGAAAATAAAAGAAGAGCGTGGATCTCTCTTGAAGGTCAACGGTCAACATGGTCAACAAGGTCAACGGGTCAACAAGGTCAAGAGAGATCTAAGTGGTCAAATGGTCAATGCAATTAGCCATCACTAATCTATCATTAAAAGGATTAGTAAACAATGTCTCCGTACTCATAACGGTTTTGACCAAACGAATTGTCCAAACCCTAATGAGTGTGCCACATTACGGTTTTGGCCGAACCGACTGCCAAAACCCTAATGGGGTACCTCCTTCTTCATCACTCCTCAAAACTGTGCATACACACCCGCATCTGCATTCCGTAGAATGCGAATGCACAGAAGACAAATCAAATCCATCTGTGCAATACTAGGATCTGGCTTAAACCAAAGCGCACTAGTATTGCCTGCCCGAACAGCATACGCACACAAGTGCATGTAAGTGATTGAAGCCCTGCCGTAAAACCATACGCCTCTACACATTTCGCTCAGTGCAGGGAAACTCACTGTGTGGGACTCTAATGACTCGACACTACGCTGGCAGTGGGTTCAACCACAGACCGCAAGAGGCACTAGCTGTACGTAACGGTCCCCAGGTAGATGTCGATAAGAAGGCCGATGAGATAAACCCATCCGAACTCCTACTGAGCCTGTATGTGACAATCTCCGTACAGTCCGGTATGTTCGTCTGATACATCGCATGGCGGGCCTAGGGGGCGGTGAACGTCAGTCCCCTAATAGCGGTACAAGTCGTGTCGGAGTGTAGCCCAGAACACCCTGAGATAACACTAGAAACCTACCGGTATATCTCGCTTGCCCTAGCCAGGGACTACTTGTGTAATGGCTCTCCTATACACAGCGCGATGTCAACCCCCAATACCGGGAGAGACGAATCCTGTCTAACCGTCACTGCCTCCAAGTGCTTCGGGACTGCACCCAACTACTACCTGTTTGCATGACTCCTTTGAGCCGTGGTAGGGTAGTAATCTAAGTACAGTGGGAACACACTCGAGGCGAAGTGACAGTGTCAAGTCAGTGGACTAAGCTGTACTCATGTCACCTGGGAACTAATAACTGACGATAGGTATAATACCAACCAACAGTTCCCGACGAGTCATGTCCAGTGTACTCGTAACCTAACGAGCACCCGCATACTATCTCAAGTACGACGTACTGACGGCTGTGGGACATACCGTCTCCCCCGTTGGGATGAGAAGCGCATACGCTAGTCTACTCCGGAGTATCGATGCCCTGTCTTGATAGTCCAACGACTAGGGACCTGTATAAGGATGTGCTTATGGATTACCCAGCCCCCACGAGTGTGAGCGCCATCATAACGCTGGTAATCAAGCAAAGATCCTAAGGGCTCTACTAATATGTATATAAGCGATATGCTAAAAGGAATACATGCACATATTGAAGTAGAGACAAACCAAGTAGCATACTACCATTTTGAGCAAGATTGTCTATACAACTGTGAATATCCCAAACTTCCATCAAGTAATATACAAGCTAGTATGATACAGTAATGGCCTCTAGGGCATATACACTAACATTACCACGGCTCAAAGGAGTCATGCAAACAGTGGATTTTGGGTACAATCCCGAGTCACATGGAGGCGGTGAGCGATATGAAGGGTTTCGTCTCTCCCGGTATAGGGAGTTGATGTTTTGCTATGCTCGATTGGCTATAACAGAAAGTCCTTGGCCAGGACGTTGATGAGATTTACTGGTAATTGTTATCAGTAGTTTCTCGACCCGTTATGAGCCTCACATCGACATGACTTATCAAGTTACTGGGGTCTGACGATTCTACCCCCAGACTCGATATGCGACATATCAAACGAAGAGACCGGACTGTACGGTAGTGTTACTTATAGGTTTTTACGAGAAATTGGGCCCGCTCTGCTTTCTTAAAAAAAGCACGGGAGTTTGGACAAGTTTTCTTGTTGATCTTCTATTCGCTCAATACTTGGGTAGCCGTTTCGTCCGGCTAGTACCGCTGACGGCTTGTGGGTAACTGATATGATCATTACCTACTGCTGGCGTATTGACGAGTCTTTAGAGTCTCACACTGAGGTTTCTTAGCTTAAGCGAAACGAAGTAGGGCACATATTTAATATGTGCGGGACCTTGATTAAATACGAGTATGTGATACCGTATTCTGGTTAGGCGATTTATGGTATTAGTCGGTCATATACGATATAACCGGATTATTGAATTAATTGTTGATTTAATAATTTGATATATATTTATATATTTTATATATTAATACATGTCAACTAATATTCGCTCACTAAAGAATTTCTTCACTTGTTTTTATATATATGTGATATATATAATTTTATGATATATATATATATATATATATTTGTGTGTGTGTGTGTGTGTATATTTGTATATATATATATATATATATATATATATATATTACATGTTCTTTTGTGTCATGCTTGATGATACATTGAACATGGGTGTATGAGACTCACACTATGGCTTAGGATAATAGTGGCGTTTTTATTTTATAGTAAATCAAAAATTAAGTGGAAATGAGCATGGCTTAAGATGCTTGTGGAAGCATGCAGAAGCCATGACACATTCCACTAATTTTTTATTTTACTCTAGATATTTTAAACCCAACCATAATCCTTAGCCCATGATTAAGTCTCTACTTATATCTTTTGAGATATGATCTCACCATGGTTCCTCATTAGTTCTAGTGCTTGACTTGTTCATCTTCTTCCTTCTCTTGATTTTTGAGATAGTGAAAAATAAAGAGAGAAAAGTTATTTTAAAGTGAGAAATATTTCTACTTCATCAAGCTACTCTTATCTAGCCCATTAGTGTAGGTTGTTTACTTCACTAATTACTTGATTAGTGAAGAGGTAACTTGAGTTAGAGAAACTTCAAGGTGGGTCATCATCGGCCTCAAAGATCCTTGAGCAAGCTCGTTCATTTCGCCTAGTAGAGCCTACGAAGAGTTTTAGGGACTACTACTTGGAGCTTTAGAAGTGAAGAACCAGTCTACAATGGTTGTATTCCATATTCACTTAGTGTAAAGTTAGTTTACATGCATATATACCCTAATTCTCTAGTTCGATTCTAGGATTGTATGCCTTAGCTCACTAGATTTTTTAAAATTTTATACTTGATGCTTCTAAAAACCTAGTAGTGTTACCAAGGCATACCTTCAGTGTGGGCCAATTTCTACACATGCAAGAAGTGGCTATTCCTACTTCATCGACGATGATACTACCGCCTTATCCGCTTGAGAGATACTAAGGTTTTCTCATAGACGGGGATAGAGATGATTGCATTATCAACGATGATGAGCCAACTAGTTTTCAGCAAGCCATCATGAGTAAAGACTCGATGAAGTGGCTGGATGCTATGCGATCCTAGATGGAATCCATGTACACAAACCAAGTAGGGACTTTGGCTTTTACTCCTACTGGGGTAAAACCCATAGGATGCAAATGGATCTTCAAAAAGAAGATTGGTGTAAATGGTTAGGTAGAAACCTACAAAGCTAGACTTGTTGCTAAAGGTTTTCGTCAGTGACCAGGATTGGACTATGAAGAAACTTTTTCACTAGTGGCTATGCTTTAATCCATTTGGATCCTACTTACCATTGTTGCCTTCCATGACTATGACATCTGGCAGATGGATATTAAAACTGCTTTTCTAAATGGAAGTTTAGAAGAGTGTGTTTACATGGATCAACCAAAGGGTTTCATAGACAGTGGGAGTAGCGGAAAGGTGTGCAAGTTGCTTAAATCCATTTATGGATTAAAGCAGGTATTGCGGAGTTGGAACATCTGCTTTGATGAGATGGTCAGGGAATTTGACTTTATCAAAAATGTAGATGAACCTTGTATTTATAAAAAGATTGTAGGGAGAACTGTGGTATTCCTCGTTTTATACGTTGATGATATTCTCTTGATAGGAAATGATATTCCTATGCTACAATCGGCCAAGATGTTCTTGTCACAGAAGTTCTCTATGAAAGACTTGGGTGATGCCTCGTACATTCTTGGGATTAAGATCTATCATGACAGATCTAAAAGAATGTTGGGACTTTCACAGTCAAGGTACATAGACACCGTATAGGATTCTAGGGATATGTATGTACAGGACAATCTTGCTCGATATAATAGTATGCTATTTGGTTTGTCTTTATCTTAACATGTGCTGTGTTTTACTTTGTATTTCATATCTTCTATACATGTTGATAAAGCTTGTAGGATCTTTTCTTGACTACCAGCGTTGTGATGACAATCATACTTGTAGGAGCTGGGTAGTCGATAAGCACATCCTTAAAGTGTCCCTAGTCGTGGGAGTATCGAGGCTGGGCATCGATACTCCAGTGTAGACTAGTGTATACATATCTAGACCCTAACGAGAGGCCATGGATTAGTCTCGCAGCCATTGGTGATGTCCACCTAAGATTATATACAGGTGCTCATTGGGGGTGAGTACACCGGACGGACTTGCTGAGAACTGGCTAGATGGTATTATACCTAGCGTCAGATAGCAGTTCTCTAGTGACATGAGTGCAGATAGTCTGTCGACCTGAGGTCGTCATTTGCCTCGTGTGGATTCGCATTTTGCTTTGATTACTACCCTACCATGGCTCTACTGAGTCATGCTAATAGGTTTTAGTTGGGTATAGTCCCGAGCCACATGGAGGCAGTGAGCGACTGTTGGGGATTCATCTCTCCCGGTATAGAGAGTCGATATCACGCTGTGATCGGTTAGCCAACACCATAAGTCCCTGGCCAGGACGGATTGAGAATTACTGGTAGTTGGACCGGTAGATTCTCGAATGGTATTGAGTCACACTGACATGAGTTGTTAGGTTATTAGGGGTCTGACGTTTTCCACCCCCTAAACCTGGCATGCGATAATCTCAGACGAACAGACCAGACTGCACGGAGATTGTCATGGACAGGCTCAGTAGGGGTTTGGATGAGTTCGCTCATCGGCCTTCTTTTCGACAGATACCTGAGTAGCCGTTACGCATAGCTAATGCCACTGACGGACTTGTGGTTAAACCCACTGCCTGCATACTGTCGAGTCTTTAGAGTCCCACACAGAGGGTTTCTCTAGTTCAGGCGAAACGATATAGAGGCCGTATGGTTTTACAGCAGGATTCCGATCATATACGTGTATTGGCTACACAGATGTTGTTCGGATGGATAATACTAGTGGGCTTTGGTTTAAGCCGGATTCTAGTATTATATTATTAGATTATTATTATCTCATTGTATTTGTATTTTTTGGAATACAAATACGGGTATGTATATACGGTGATGGCATTCTTGTAATTTCACAAGATATGCTTCTAGAAGGGGACACCTCATTATTAGATTTATCTATTTTTAGAAATAGATTAATAAGGTAGAAAATGTAGATATTTGTGGCATGGTTGAAGCATGGCTAATTCATTTATTTTATTCATTTGACTTTGCTATTCAAGCATGGTTGCTTATTTTCTATTGAAAATATTGCATGCTTGATGATTGAATGACTTAGCTATTCTCATTTGCCTCTCTACACTTGAGCTCATTTGTGTTTTTCTCATTCTCTCTCCATTTTCTCTCCTCCTTCTTCCTCAAGCCCTAACCCTCATATGTGTTGTGCATCCTAGGGCTTCTTGAGATAAAATACTCTAATCATCTCTCTACATCTCCTAAGTTATCTAGATTAGCAAACTGGATATCTTAGTTACCTCACTCTTGAGGTTGAAGCTTGAACCACAGACTCTCGGGTGGATCATCTTCGACACGAGGAGGCCGACGACCGAGGTTGATTCAAGCCATCTAGGAGCTTAAGAAGAGAAGAAGAAGACCCGAATAACTTGAGCTATAGAGGTATAAAACACTTACCAAGTAGTTAGAACCACTTCATAGTTTTATCTAGTTAGGGTTTCCGAAAGATCCTGGGTTCTAGGTCGATGTTGCAAACTCTTGAAAAAAAATCATTTTTTTTATATTTCGTTTCCCTGCGGACCCGCGGGATGTGCGGCATTGACTAACACTAATATCAGAGCCACTTAAACGTTAACTAGCTAGTTAGCAAGTAGTTAGAAGTTTGATCGATGGAAAAATATCCAAAATTACATTTCCATGTCAAGTTTGCTGTCGTTTTTCAAAACTGTTCAAAAAATTATTTCGGTGGCCTTAAAAATACATGCATGCTTTTATAAGAACAAGAAAAAAAATTCAAGCTCATAATCCCTCAACTAGACAGCGGAACCGCGGCCAAACATGTCGTTTAGCAGCGGATCCGCGGCCGAGTCATGACCGATTCGCTCTAAATTTTTTCTGTGTTTCTTTTACATGGAAATATATTTTCCGGCACATTTGGTTTTCACCCATATTTCTTTGTGTATTGGTTTGTGCATGGGGTAAAACACGGAAAATGATAATCGATCGAAATTCTAAGTTCTTGGCTAATCCGTGTTTCTGTGTTTATATATGTGTTGCTAAACGTCTACTAATTACTATATGTAGATTTGTGGGGGATGCACATATTTGTGTTTTGATGATGGTTTGTGTATATAAAGTATTGGATCATCATGAATGAATAGCTGGTATGTGAGAAGAGTATTTTCTTTTCTTTCATTCATTTATATTTGTAAATTGATGTAATATTCTTTTGCGGGGCAAATCTGTGTTGAGGTTGTAGCCACCTTTGTATTATTTCATTCACTTTTCTTGCACCTAGGATAGACCCAAGGTGGGGTGCACAAACTACCGGTTTCTTGAAGTGCTGAGTGGCCTACTCATTTCATTGAGGGAAGTTGCTTCACTTCGGGAATTTGGCGGTTAGTTTGCCGCATCCGTAGGGGTCTAAGGTGGGGTTTAGCTATTCATCACGATCGCGGAATCCATGTTTCATTATAGGCTAAAACGAAATATGGAAATCCTAGTATATCCAATATATTCATCTGTGTTTCTGTGATCTGGAATGCTTATTATTGTGTGAGACAAATGGCTATATATATTATATATAATAAACGTTGCTTATGTTTTGCACCTACGCTAGTCTAGCTCCCACTCTGCCATTAGTTAAGTAACCTAACGGTGCATGACGGGGCCCAGTGGCGAATGCGGATGGCATAAGCGTACGTTCTATTTTCGTTTCTTTTCTGCAACGATAAAGTTAATTGATGCGACCGCATTAATATTGATTAATGTAAAGGAATAAACCTAAAATATGATTTCGTTGGAACAATTACAAAACCACTCGGTTTTCTTCAAAAAGCAATTTTTAAAAGCGGAGCTTAAACCATTCTTTTTCAAAAGGTATTTGGTTCTTTCGACTATATCAAGTTCATTACGTTAACGGATTTCGCCAAAAATAGCCATAGCCCTCCGTCATTTCAGATAGGTATCTACTAGTATTCATGCAATGTGTTTTGACCTTCGCCAATACATAGTGTTTGGTAGTCAGTGGGTGCTTATCTGTAGCATAGATGGATGCATTAATCTAGGACAGGCGTACAGCTGTTTTGTCCTTCGTCAAGGGCTTGTACGACGATGGGTAAAACTTGACTTGCGACTTATGATGTTTTGACCTTCACCAAGGTTATAAGCGCTCTGGGAAAAATCACATCAGGAGTTTCAAATATAAAGAAAACTTTCTAGTGTTGCATACCTTCTGGAGTGTGGTGTTTTTGGTAGGCTTCCTTCAAAATCATCACACAATGATAGTTGGGTTTTGATCCTACTGTGAGTATCCGTTACTCTTCGAAAGAATTTTTCACTTTGCATTCAATGCTATAAACCAAGTAGGTGCATAGAACGGTGTTAGCGGGGCTAGCCTCCAGGAAAAAGAGATTATGTAATTAAGGAACTTCGCGAAAGTGTTGGAAAACCGCCCTCGAAGTACCGACACTAGCTTGGCCGAAAGGTTAAGCAACAATTGTGAGATGTGATTAATCCTGACTAATTCTTCTTTTAGGGTTTGAAGAAGAATTCGAGAAAACTGTGGGAACCATCCTGTTTAGATAAACTAATAACCAATCTAAACTTGTAAGAGCATATGCCGAGTGTTTTTTTTCTCTCTCTCCTAATTGCAGTGACCATGACGGGACTTAAGCTAATACTAGATAAAAATAAACTCGCTGGGCTAAACTATAAAGACTGACTAAGGAATGTCCATATGACCCTTACATATGATAAGGCCGCATACGTCCTCACGGCAAAAGCTCCCCCTGTTCCAGGTCCAGAATCCTCGGTCGCGGACTGATTGATTTCTAAAAGTGTGTAGTAAATAATAACCGCAATCAATAACGGTGTCGCGTGTAGCTAGCCGAGATGAGTACGGGTTGTCCTCAGGGAAACGTTGAATATTTTAATCTTACTTTAGACGTGTTAATTAGAAAAGAAGAAGAATAGAGAATAATGAAGAATAGTTATAGATTCTAGATCTATGTTAAATACGGATGTAGAATATAGATCTAGTTTAAATAAATATATAGATTTTATATCAGAAGAGGGCTTGTAGGGTTCGTTTGGATTTAGTAGTAATGGATGACTAATAAAGATGACTCCTTTTATGTATTGATAAATTTAAAACCAGATCGATGGTGATGAATGGGTATTAGGGTTCTTGATAGAAACTAGTATTTCCATACTATTGACCCTTGTTCTTTTATTGATCTTTATTCTTGTCTAGTCCTTAACAAAACAATTGTTAATCTAATCTCAAATCGTGGTCAAGGCTATCAATAAATTGATAACGCGCCCTATTAGGATGTTAACATTTATTTTGCTAAAGTTTATAAACTTCATAATACTTAAAAGAATTTAAGAAATTTTTCATCTTCCATTGATCTATCCTAATCCTACGAACCCTATCAAGCGGTGAATTACTCATGCATGATGGAGATAGAAGAACAGATAGAGACCATGATGTAAATATAGAAAATAAATGCAATAAGAATAAAACAAATACCTTTATTAATCAACTTGTTCAATTACACTTTTTGTTCCTTTAGAAAGTGGAATACAAATTCTAGTTTGCTTCTCGATCTATCTTGAAGGAGCTAAATGAACAGCTGATTGATCAATTTGGATGCGTGAGTCAACTTGAACTTCGTGATCTCTTCGGTTTGATGATCTTCCAAGATGGCTCTGGGTTCTATTTATAATCACAGAAGTTGCAATCCCTAGATTCCATAAATTAGGGTTTGTTGATACGATCCTACACAGAAAATCCCATATCCCAACTCCCCCAATTAGCCGCGGATCCGCCGCATTAGGTAGGGTTTGTCCGCGGTTGGGCGGCACTCTGGTAGGGTCTTGGATGCAAATTTCCGGAGCTTCATCTTGTTGACATGTGGTGATTTTTTGGATATATGGATATTGGAAACCTTTTCTAAATCTCTGCCAGAATTCATTTCATAATTTACTTCAATATTTTGGCCGATTTGATCTCGATATTTCGGATTTCCTTGATTCCAGTCCTGATGTAATTTCTGCACAATATCTCAATGAATAATGTTAGTAATATTTGGTATTTTTGAGATATTATCCTAACCATTTTATATGATATTATATTTTAAGAATATTGATTAAAGATATTTGATATGATATACATATTTAAATTATCAAAATATTATATTAATATTATATGCATATATTTTCCTTCATAATGTTAATTATAATATATAAACATTTTGTAAGTCTACGGTAGCGCCCCGGCCGTCTATCCGAGGACAAAATGCGGAAACAAAAACTTTTCTTAAACTAGAAACCGGCGCTATCGTATGCTTAAAACCCAGATCGAACCATTAACCTATAACTAGCAAGAAGAGAAAGGGTTGGAAAGCTATACCGATCGATCCGTGTCCTTCGGTCTTTGGCTACCATCCCAAGCTCCTCACGGCATCTCCGGTCTCGATCTCCTCGTTGGAAAGGACACCACATCTTCGAGTCTTTTTACGGGCTCCCGCTTCATCCGAAGCAACTCGGGCACGAAGTTCGCTAGCCGACGTGTCCAAGGCGAAGTAGAGAATGTTTGTGATCACTTTGTTTCTTGAGGATTTAGTGGATGCCATTAGTGAAGAGATGGTAAGCTCCAAGAGAAGAAGAGAGAAGAAGATGATGAAGCCTTTTTGTTATTCTTGTGTGAGATAATGTTGTGAGTGCTAGAAAAAATAATCCAAGAGCTCACCCTAATATAGTGTGGCTGCCCTCTCTCTCCTCCCATCACAATCTCACACAATAATCAACCATGAAATGATAGCATGCACAAAGAATAATACCATGAGTCACTACGTTTGCACATGCCACATTTAATGCACTCCATCATGACTTTGAGCTCATTGCAAACATTAATACAAATATTTGCAACAATAAAAAGAGAATGGCATCTGCTAAAGTAAACTTGTGACGGATCACAAAAGTACCCCTCACCTGTATATACATACCTGCATCCGCATTCCGACCGAATGCGAATGCGATGAGACTAAAGTAATCCAACAAATCTAATACTAGGATCCGGCTTAAACCAAAGCCCACTAGTATGATCCGCCCGATCATGATCTGTGCACTACTGCACGTATATGATCGGATCCTGCCATATATCATACGGCCTCTACAACGTTTCGCCCGAAACTTGAAAAACTGTCTATGGGGGACTCTAAAGACTCGTCAATACATTGGCTATGGATTTAACCACTAGCACGTCAGAGGTACTAGCCATACGTAACGGGATACCAAGTATTGACCAAAAGGGAGGTCGATGAGCGAACTCATCCTGACACCCTACTGAGCCTGTCAGTGACAATATCCGTACAGTCCGGTCCGTTCTTCTATGAGCATCGCATGGCGGGCCTAGGGGTTTGGTAAAAGTCAGACCCCAAAAAGCGGTACAAGTTGTGTCGGAGTGTAGCCCAGAACACCCTGAGATACTACTAGAATACCTACCAGTAAATCTCCTACCTTGGCTAAGGACTTCGTGTAATGGCTCTCCTAGACACAGCGCGATCTCACCCCCAATACCGGGAGAGACGAAACCCCTGCCGATCTGCTCACTGCCTCCATGTGGCTCGAGATTGTACCCAACTAAAACCTGTTTACACGACTCCTTTGAGCCGTGGTAGGGTAGTAATCAAAGCACGGTGGGAACTCACACGAGAAAAATGACGATCTCAGGTCGATGAACTAACCTGTACATATGTCACCAGGGAACTTCTATCTGACGTCAGGTAAAATACCAACTAGCATGTTCCCGGCGAGTCCTGTCCGGTGTACTCATAACCCAATGAGCACCTGTATACATCTTAGGTGATCCAACTGACACCAATGGCTTGTGAGACTGGCCACCGCCCCTCGTCCGGTTCTCGACTGTATACACTAGTCTACTAATGGAGTATCGATGCCCAGTCTCGAAACTCCCACGACTAGGGACCTTTTAAGGATGTGCTTATAGACCCTAGCTCCCACGTATATGATCGCCATCATACTGCTGGTAGTCAAGCAAGAATCCTAATGGCTCTATCAATGTGTAATAGCGACCTATAAGATCATCTAAAGCAGTACACGATGATAAAGATAAACCAGATAGTATACTATCATCTCGAGTAAGACTGTCCTACCGGCATAGGTCCTCCCTCAATCATTGCAATCACATGCCTGCAATCCAATAATTGACTCTGAGGCCACTATATCCAACTCATTTGATAATAGATATTTTACAGATAAACCCTCATATGTTTCATATTTATAAGAAACACCTTTTATTATTTAAGAATAATAAGGAAAATGTTATATCAAAAGTGCAGTTTTATCGACTGAACAAATACCCCCAAACTTATCTTTGATCGTCCCGAGCAAACTAGTTATTCAAGAGAAGGAGAAAAAGAAAAACCTAAGTAGCATACTTTCGTAGGCAACACGATTGCACTGAGTATGTGCAACAAGCCGTTAATCCTCTAAGTGTTCCTAGGAGGAGGTGTGTTGTCTCCTAAGGGTTTTCAGCGGATTACACCCACAAAATCCTATAATAAAAGAAAGAAAATGAAAGTTACGTACAAAGATAAGAACTATAAAAGAAAGAGCTTGAAAAGAAGAGTTTCTAACTACACTAGCTTTTCACTTGCTATGAGCCCTATCTTAATGGTCGTGAAAAGATATTAGAAATCACAGCACCCCTCATAAAACATCGTCTTTAGTCTTCCTTCCTACCATTCATCCAAACATCGATCATATACCCCTATATGTGTGTAAAATACATCCCTACACTTAGTGAATTCAATTCAAACTATCATACTCTTGTCCATCTTCCAAAGTACTTTGTAGTCGGTGAATATATTCGATGAGATTGCCCACACATACTTCATACGACCATTAATACTTCTTGAGGTACTAACCAACCGATTACAAAATGTGCTCGTGCATTTAGGCGTAATTCCTCGTCTTGCAACACATAAGGCTTAGCAATGGCTCCCAAACTAATTGGTCTAAGGCACTAGCTGATAAAGCACCCTCGCTGTATTTTTTTATGCTGCTTTGGTAATTACATAACCAGTGTTCATTTTTTTTCTTCACTTCTTATACTTTTGTTAATTTCATACTAAGGCTTTTAGACAAGAGCATTTCAAGGTATTCTTTACTATCACAAGTTTCAAGATGTGTACAAGTGCGTATAGTAGGGTATCAACGTTCAAAAGTTTGGACTCAAGAATATGGATTATTTTTCAGACTTATTTTTATCCTCAGATTAGGAATTTCCTTCATCTTACTAACCATTGGGACAACGGCTCATAACTACTTATTACTAATTTCGTTTAAGAAAATATCTAATTTTCTTTCTTTTCTCAAACCATTCTTATATTTCAAATGTAATTTTTCACTTTCAAAATTTCATTAAATTTTTTTTGTAGTGCCTAGTGCCAAAGATAATCCAGTGAATACAAACCTCCCCCCAAACCCGTTTTCAGTAGTGTCCTCACTGATGATGTAGACTTGGGAAGAGAAAGGAATAGGGGTATAATAATAGTTAATTGAAAACTACCCCCAAACTTGTACTTTGGCACGCACGGATATTCAGTTAAGCCCTATTTCCCTCACCTCCATTTTTAAAATGAGACAATGATACCGAGACATGGAGGTGAGGCAGAGGAAATTTAGTTATGATAAAGCGGCTCTTGTAAAATCAGGAGCTCCTCCGCCGGGTCAGCAGAAAAATACGGTTTAAATCAATGCCCATTTACTTTAAAAATTGAACCATTTTAAACATTTTCAACTTCTACTGCCCCGTACGGGTATACATACCGCACCACAAAAGGTCCCTTCCAACGAGATTTTAGCTTACCTGGATGAAGATGAAGATGGAAATCGCAAAGAAGGACTTTTTGTCCCGGTGTGAAGGTTTTTCTAAAATGGTTTTTATCGTGGAACATTTTAGTCCGGTTCTTTATTAAAACCGCATTATCGTAAGCTTCATCGCGGAGTTCGCTTAGCTCATTTAATTGCAACTTCCGATAGCTGCAAGCTTGATCAAAATCGAAGTTAATCTCTTTAATAACCCACATTACTTTATGTTCAATCTCGGCAGAAAGGTGGCATGCCTTTCCAAACACTAGATGGTATGGAGACATACCAAGATCGGTCTTATAAGTGGTGTGAATTGCCCAAAGAGCATCCGTCAATTTGGTTGACCAATCTTTATGGTTTTTAGAAACCGTCTTCTCCAAAATTTATTTGATCTGCTTATTGGAAATCTCAGTTTGTCCGCTCGTTTGGGGATGATAGGGAAAAGAAAGTTTGTGGTTGATTGAATATTTCCGTATCAAAGTCTCGAAAGACCGATTATAGAAATGCGTCCCGTTGTCGCTAATTATAGCGCGAGGGTGCCCGAATCGCGAAAATATATTTTCTTTAAAGAACTTAATAACAACCTTGTTGTCATTAGTGCGACACGGTATTACTTCCACCCATTTTGAGACATAATCAACCGCTGACAAGATATATAAATTCCCAAAAGAGTTGGGAAAATGGCCCATAAAATCAATACCCCAAACATCGAATATCTCCACAACTAAAATAGGTTGGAGTGGCATCTCATTTCTTCATGAAATCTGACCCATGTGTTGACACCGTGGACAAGTTTTGCAATGATCGTATGCTTCTTTAAATAATGGTGGCCAATAAAAGCCATATTGCAAAACTTTTTCCACCGTTTGACTTGGACCAAAGTGACCGCCACATGCTTGATCATGACAAAAAGACAATACACTCTTGAATTCATCGTTAGGGACACATCTATGAATAATTTGATCAGAACGATACTTAAACAAATAAGGTTCATCCCAGTAAAAGTGTTTTACTTGGGATAGAAATCGAAGATTCTCTTGTTTCGACCAATCGCTAGGAATAAATCCCATTGCTAGATAATTCACAATATCCACGAACCAAGGTTCGCAGGATACGGTCAAGAGCTGTTCGTCTGGGAAAGAGTCATTTATTGGCACGGTCAACGTTGATGAAGAATTGATGCGTGAAAGATGGTCGGCTACAACGTTTTCACATCCACTCTTTTCTTATATGACAAGATCAAATTCTTGTAACAACATGATCCAACGTATTAGTCTGGCCTTAGCATCCTTCTTCGATAAAAGATATCGTAGGGCGGAGTGATCGGTGTAAACCACTATTGCCGAGCCAATCAAGTTGGGCTTGAATTTTTCTAATGCAAATACAACTGCCAAGAGTTCTTTCTCGGTAGTTGTGTAATTAATTTATGAATCATTCAAGGTCCTACTTGCATAGTAAATTACATGTGGCATCTTATTAATGTATTTTCCGAAGACTGCACCAATAGCAAAATCTGATGCATCATACATAAGCACGAACGGGTGGTTCCAATCCATAGATGATAGAACGGGGGCTGTAATGAGAGATCTTTTAAGCGATTCAAAATCAGCCTCACAATCCGAATCGAAGTGAAATGGTGTATCCTTGGCAAAGAGAAGAGTTAAGGGTCTATCAATTTTGGTAAAGTCCTTAATGAATCTTCTATAAAATCCTGCATGACCAAAGAAAGATCGTATATCTTTGACGCATTTAGGAGGAGGAAGGTAATGGATGACATCAATTTTAGCTCTGTCTACCTCAATGCCTTTTCGTGAAATGATATGTCCAAGGAAAATACCTTCTGGGACCATGAAATGACATTTTTCCCAATTCAAAATTAAGTTCTTATCCTTACAGCGGGTAAGAACCGCGTCAAGATGATGTAGGCATTTCTCAAAGAAGTCCCCAAATATGGAGAAATCGTCCATAAATATCTTCAGAAAATTCTCGACCGTGTCTGAGAATATCCCCATCATACACCGCTGAAATGTAGCGGGAGCGTTCCATAACCCAAAGTACATGCGTCTATAAGCAAAAGTACCGAAAGGACAAGTAAATGTTGTTTATCTTGATCTTTTTGGCGATAGGGACCTGGTTAAAGACAGAGTATCCATCCAAGAAACAATAGTATTCATGTCCAGCTAATCGTTCCAACATCTGGTCAATTAAAGGTAGTGAGAAGTGATCTTTCCTTGTTGCGGCATTGAGTTTCCTATAATCAATACATACGCGCCACCCAGTTTGGGTGTGTGTTTGGATCAACTCATTAGCCTCATTAGTTATGACCATGATACCAGACTTTTTAGGGACCACATGAATAGGACTTACCCATTGGCTATCAGATATTATGTAAATTATACCACTATCTAGGCACTTGACGATTTCTTTCTTTACCGCCTCCTTCACAACGGGATTTAATCGTATTTGTGGGTCTCGGGTTGGTTTGGCTTCATCCATCAAGTGTATATAATGTTCAACAATCAAGGGACTAATCCCTTTGATGTCGGCCATTATCCAACCAAATGCTTGCCGATTTGATCTTAATACCACCAAAAGTGCGATCTCTTGCTCTAAGACTAATGAAGCGGATATGATCACGGGAAAAGAGTCATTCTCACCTAAATATGCATATTTAATATGAGAAGGTAGCAGTTTGAGATCTAGCATCGGCGGAGAGACGATAGAAGGTGGGGAAAGGGAATGATACTCGGACTCCCTAAGAGGTCCATAACTTGTGTAGCATATTGACTCGAAAAGAGCTACTGACTTTTGCGATGAGTCAAAGGATTCAAACTCGGGGATGGACTCATTGAGGATATCCTCACTATAAGAATTTGCCAGATCAAACAATGTCGCACTAGTGTTGTCGAGATCATCATAGCAAAGTACTTCAGCTTCACAGTTGTCGAAAGCTATCTCGTTGATAGAACAGACATCGATTAAATGAGCAGAAGGTTCAGATGGTTGACTTCCTAACTTGTAAATATTAAGCTCAATTGTCATCTTCCCAAAGGATAAGTTCATAGAACCGTTACAACAATTAGTGACAGAATTGGAAATTGCTAGGAAAGGTCGACCGAGTATCACCGGGATTTGGTTACGTGGGTTCGCCACAGGCTGTGTATCTAAAACAATAAATTCCACATGGAATATGAATTTCCCGACTTTGATTAACACATCCTCTAGTTCACCCCTAGGTTGGGCGATAGATCGGTCTTCCATCTAGAGAGTGCAGTGGGCAGGTTTCAACTATCCTATACCAAGCTGCTCATAGACATTATATGGAAGCAAGTTAACACTAGCACCAAGGTCAAGTAGAGAACGATTGATGCTTTTACCCCCAATAGTTGTTAGTTTTATGTATGCCCTAGAGGCCATTATTGTACATGAAATGTATATTATAGTGAATGCTTGGACATATATAGGGAGGACTTTCTAGCTCGACATGATAGTATGCTATCTGTTTGCTCTTTATCTTAACATGCACACTTACTGTCTCTCTGTTACATGTTGTTAAAGCCCTTATGATGTGTACTTGACTACCAGGATTATAATGTAGATCATACTAGTGGGGCATGTGTAGTCCATGAGTTCATCCTTCAATGTTCCTAGTCGTGGGAGTATCGAGACGAGGCATCGATATTCCAGAGTAGACTAGTGTATATCTTCTCGACCCATGTGATGGGCGATGGATGATCCCATATCCATTGGTGTTTGATATCAGAGATGGTATACGGGTGCTCAGTAGAGACTGGGTATACTGAACGGACTCGCCGAGAACTCCTAGATGGTATTATACCTCACGTCAGATAGCAGTTCTCTGGTGACACTGGTACAGGTTAGTCTATCGACCCGAGATCGTCATAGAGTCTTGTGTGTCTCCCACTGTGCTTTGATTTCCACCCTACCAAGGCTCTACTGAGTCATGCAAACAGATGGTTTTTGGGTACAGTCCCAAGTCATATGGAGTCAATGAGCGATAGGAGGGGATTCGTCTCTCCCGGTATTGGGGGTTGATGTTGCGCTATGCTCGATTGGCCATAACTGAAATCCCTGGCTAGTGTAGATGAGATTTACTGGTAAGTGTTATTAGTAGTTTCTCGACCCGTTATGGACCTTACATCGGCATGACTTATCAAGCTATTGGGGTCTGACGTTTACCACCACTGGGCGAAATATGCGACATATCAGACGAAGAGACCGGACTATACGGTAGTGTTACCGATTGGATTCGCAGAAGTATGAGCAAGCTTGCTTGTTGATCTTCTGATCGCTCAATACCCAGGTGGCCGTTACGTTTAGCAGACCGCTTGCGGCTTGTGGGTGACTGATATGATCACCACCTACTGTCGGCGTATTGACGAGTCTTTAGAGTCCTACACAGAGGTTTCCTGGTTAATGCGAAACGAAGTAGGAGCACATATGTGATATGTGCGGGACCGAGATTAATGCGCATATATGATACCGCATTCTATTCTCGCGATATGTGATATCGGTCGGTTATATGTGATATAGCCGGGTTATCGGATCAAGTGTTTAGTCAATAGATTGTTACATTTAATACTAGTCGGTTGTATATGATATAACCGGATTATTAAATCAAGTGTTGATTTAATAATATAATGTATAATTATATATTTTATATATTAACTTATATTAACTAATATTAGCTCACTTAACATTTCTTTTTTTTCACTAGTGTGCATATAGTATATATGTGATATATATTAATGTATATATTTTTGTGTCATGCTTGATGCCACATGCAACAAGAGTGTATGAGAATCACACCATGCTTAATATAATGTAAGGTTTTTATTTATTTAAGTAAATCACAAATTAGTGGAATTAAGTCACGTGGTTGAAGCTTGTAGAACCATTGACGAAGTCCACTAATTTTGTTTTACTTGTAGATATTTATTAACCTAACCATTATTAATTAGCCATGGTTTATTGTCTACATGGGTTAGTGTATGACACTAACTCACCCATGGTTGCTATTCTCATCTCATGAATTCATTCTCTTATCTTCATTCTTCATCTTCTTCTTTATGAGAAAAAGCTTGCTAGATTTTTCTAAAGTGAGAAAATATGGCGAGAAAATTAAATCTAAAGTGAACCCACTTCCTACTTCATCATCCTCTACTATTAACTATTTAGTTTAGAGTGTTTTCTTCACTAATTAACATATTAGGAAGAGGTTTCATGATCTTGAGTCTCCTCGACGTAAATCATCTTCAGCCTTGAAGACTTTGAGCAAACTTGATCATTTCTTCATGTGAACCCTTACTAGAGTTCGGATGTTCACTACTTGGAGCGAAGGGACTACTACACGGAGTTTTAGAAATGAAGGACCGGTCTACAAAGGTTGTATTCCTCATTCACTTTCTATGTAAAGTTGTTTACATTTTTGTTTAACTCCTAATACTCTAGTTAGATCTTAGGTTAGGTTGTTTGGCACACTAGAAATTTTAAAATACGACATGTTAGATGCCTTGTGAAACCTTATGGTCGTGCCAAATAACACTACAGTAGTATCAGAGCTTTTCTAGAGCATTAGGAGTTGTCTAGGCAAAGTTAGAAGTTCGAACGAACTCTGAAAACCCGATCTTGCCCATTCTCTGGAAATTTTTCAAAAAGTTGGAATTTTTCATGTTAAAAATACTCTAAAAATCATGCAGGTAATTCTATGGACCCACCTGAAGAACGAGTCCCTAACTAGTCTAAGTGACTCCGGAACCGCGGCCAAAACATGGTTTTGGCGGTGGTTCCGCGGCGCCACTTGAGAGGCTTAGGACAGGCCTTCAGCTGCTGGTCCATGGGCACTATGGTATGGTTTTGGGTACTTCTAACACTGCTCAAGAGTTGAGCTCTCTGGGAAATTTTAAGAATTCGTTGATTCGATCGAAACGTTTAACATCGTCTAGCTATCTGTGGTTGTGATACAATATTTGGAATCCACACTAATTTGAATTTTCTAAATCTAGAAATTTTGTCTCATTTGATCGGTTGCCACGGGATTTTGATGTGATCAAAAGTCTGTCACAATCACGTAGAGTACGCGGATACTCGTCGGGTAGCCTTACTAGATAGCCACGCCCCATAGCCCCGACCAAGTGACTGTAGAAGAACTCCGTTGCCAAAAGCATCCGTCCTGGTGCCCGCGGTCGTGGTGTTCCACCTAAATGCACTTCGTCAAAAGTATCGGGGGTGCGGCCGTCTACTAAAGTTTCCGACGAGCATTCGATCAGGATGTCGGGAATCTTGTTGAATTGCCCGACTTGTTATTGGAATGTGTTTTCAAAATCGAGACTAAAATGCGGGGTTTATAATTGTTAGGCATGCGATATCTATGAAATTCTTATTGTTAGGCATGAAATCCGGAATATGAGATATTTCGGGTGTATGATGTCTAAGGAGGTTGCGGATTCCAACTGTTGTAGTTTTCATTTTCTGTGACCGTAAGTGTAATATGTGGTATATCGCCGGTTTCGTTGCTATACGTCAACAACAATTGGGATACGCATATTTACTTACGTTGATGACATGTGATGTTATGTGTTACTGTGATATGTTATATTGGATCGTCGTGTTTGAATAGCCGGGTTTTTTTAATGTGAGATGAGAGTTTTTCTTTTTCATTCATGTAAAAAATTTGTATGTAATATTCTTTTATTGGGACACTTCCGGGTTGAGGAAGATGTCACCGTTGATGTATATTATTTACTTTTCCGCATTAGGATAGACCCAAGGAGGGGAGAACAAGTAACCGGGTTCTAGAGTCCAGTGGGAGACCATCTCGAGGCGTCGAGTCCGGGTCTCCTAACTCTAGAATTGGTAGGGTTGCTTGCCGCTCTCGTAGGGGTCTTGGGATAGGACTGGCTATTCATCACGACCGTGGAATCCGTGTTTTATAAATTCTTAAAGTAAAACCCGGAAATCCTAGTATATCCAATATTTCATATGTTGTCTTCTGCTACTGATATTCTGTGATGTGATCACTTTACATTTTGAGATGGATACATTATATAATATATATGATATATTATAGATGTTTCTTATGTTTTTCACCCGCGCTAGCCCTGCCCCGCTCTGCTGTTAGTTATCTAACCTATCGGTGCATGACAGGAATTCGTGGCGAATGCAGATGGCATAAGCGTACGTTGTATTTATCTATGATGCTTAGGTAACTTAAATGATGGGACATTCATTAATGAGATTAATGAAAGAAATAAACCTAAAGATGTTTTGGAATCAATTTTTCAAAAATAGATAGCTCTAGTTGTTGCTTTGCATAGCGGTATTTCTTGTAGAATATCCTGCACCTTATTCGATGAGGAAAGAGCCGAGATCCCTTCACCGGGAGTGACCTCTTTAGCAATAACTAGCAGATACTACAACCCTCGGTTTTGTCTTTTGATTGCTTTTCTAGTTCTTGCTTTACATACTGGTATTGTGAATATCATGCACCTCATTCGACGAGCAAAGAGTCGAGATCCCTTCACCGGGAGTGACCTCTTTAGCGAAACTAGCAAAAGCCTAAAAAACACTCCATTTTAAATCATTTGATTCTGCAACGAGATCAAGTTCAAAGCGTTAAAGGTTTTCTTAAAAACCATCCACAACCCTCCTTCATTTTAGAAAGTAGAGTACTTAGTATTCGTGCTGCGTTTATTGACTATAGTTAAGGTGCAGTGTACGGTAGCTAAGTTATGTCTTCCTATACAACATATGATGCGATTAATTAGGACAGTTATGTTACTTTGTTGACCATAGTTAAGGGTCATATGGGTAGGTCTAATTAATCATGAAATGACGAGTAAAACTTGACTATTGCTTATGATTTGTTGACCATAGTTAAGGTTATGAGTCACTAGGGGTAAAAATCATTATCGGGAGTTTCAAGTGTTGAAATATTCAATGAAATTGCATACCTTCTATGAGATAGTTGGATCCTGATACCCACTGTGAGTAATTGTTACTCCTGGGAGAGTTTTGCACTTTACAATTAGCCGATCAAGTAGGTGTCTAGAAAGGTGTCAACGGGGTTACGCCCCTAGGAAAACGAGGTTTATTTTAATTAGGTCCGTGTGAAAGCACGGGGAACCTCCCTCAAAGTACCGGCACTAGCCTGGCTGAAAGATTGACGAACTTGTAGGGTGTAATTAATCCCGGCTAGTCTTTCCATTTATGGTTTGAAAAAAGATTCGATAAAAACAGTGGGAGCCATCCTGATTAGATAAAATATATATATAACCAATCTAATCTTGCAAGAGTGCATACATAGTGTTTTCTTCTCTCTCTCTCCAGGTAGCGACCATGTCACGCCTTAATCAAGATAATAATATGGATGTATTGACCGAACCCGCTTGTTATACAGTGCTGGGGAACTTTGGTCCCACTCCAACTTATAATTGTTATAAGACCGAGTAGGAAATAGGAGAATATCAGGATTCCCATGCCGCCCAAACGAAGAAAGTGCATAATTGATGCATCTTCTTCGGGTGTGTTCGTTATCGAGAACTGTTTCTGAGTATTCTCTATGTCCTGGGTATTAGATACCAGATCAGGATCCCACATATGTAATTTGTTGTTGGAGGTAGTGCCCTCAGAGTCAATTATTGGATCACAGGTACGTGATTGCGATGATTGAGGGAGGACCTATCCCGGTAGGACAGTCTTACTCGAGATGATAGTATGCTATCTGGTTTACCTTTATCATCGTGTACTGTTTTAGGTGACCTGACACGTCGCTATTACACGTTGATAGAGCCCCTAGGATTCTTGCTTGACCACCAGCAGTATGAGGGCGATCATATAAGTGGGAGCTGGGGGTCTACAAGCATATCCTTAAAAGGTCCCTAGTCATGGGAGTTTCGAGACCGGGCATCGATACTCCATTAGTAGACTAGTGTATACAGTCGAGACCCCGACGAGGGGCGGTGGCTGGTCTCACAAGCCACTGGTGTCAGTTGGATCACCTAAGATGTATACAGGTGCTCATTGGGTTATGAGTACACCGGACAGGACTCGCCGGGAACATGCTAGTTGGTCATATACCAGACGTCAGATGGCAGTTCCCTGGTGACATGTGTGCAGGTTAGTTCATCGACCTGGGGATCGTCATTTGTCTCGTGTGAGTTCCCACTGTACTTTGATTACTACCCTACCACGGCTCAAAGGAGTCGTGCAAACAGGTTTTAGTTGGGTACAGTCCCGAGCCACATGGAGGCAGTGAGCGTATCTTCAGGGGTTCGTCTCTCCCGGTATTGGGGGTGAGGTCGTGCTGTGTCTAGGAGAGCCATTACACAAAGTCCTTGGCCAAGGCAAGGAGAATTACTGGTAGGTATTCCAGTAGTATCTCAGGGTGTTCTGGGCTACACTCCGACACGACTTGTACCGCTTTTGGGGGTCTGACTTTTACCAACCCCCTAGGTCCGCCATGCGATACTCATAGACGAACGGACCGGACAGCACGGATATTGTCACTGACAGGCTCAGTAGGGTGTCAGGATGAGTTTACTCATCGACGTCCCTTTTGGTCAATTGCTGGTGGCCCGTCACGTATTGGCTTATACCTCTGACGTGCTAGTGGTTAAATCCACAGCCATAGTATTGACGAGTCTTTAGAGTCCACCACACTTTCAGTTACTCAAGTTTCGGGCGAAACGCTGTAGAGGCCGTATGGAGATATGGCAGGGTCCGATCAGATACGTGCGGTATTGCACGGATCAGGATCGGACGGTTTGTACTAGTAGCCGTATAGGTATATGGCAGGGTTCGATCAGATACGCGCGGTATTGCACGGATCAGGATCGAACGGATAATACTAGCCGGCTTTGTTTTAAGCCGGTCCTAGTTTAGTACAGTGTAGATTTTGTCTCTTTGCATTTGTATCCGGACGGAATACAGATGCGGGTGTGTATGCACAGTATCGGGGTTTTCCTGTAATTTATTACGGGACCAGTTTTCTGGAGTTGCCAGTTTGCATTCCGTTCCGGCCGGTTTTCCTTTGTTCTTTCCCGGCCGGACTTTTCCGATGGAGGGGGTTATTTGCAATTGTGCAAATAACATTTGTGGAAGGGGTTTCTTGTAAAAGATTGATTATGATAGCTTTCATTTCTTTTCAACCATGCTTTTGCTTTATGAGATTTGATTGTGATAAAGTGAGGGTATGGGTTTAATAGTAACAAGCATGGGTCATGTTTGTTTGTGGTCACCCTTTCTACATCTCCTACACTCACCTCCCTTCTTACTTGATAACCTTTGCTCCACCATTTTCTAATGAGGGTTTTTCATTTTAGAATAGAAAAGTGAGAAGAAGAAAAGAGAAGGAGAGAGCTTCATCTTTGAGAGTGATTCATTTGGTGTATATCATTCTTCATCTCATTCCATTGCTAGAAAATTGAAAGCACCAATTTTCTATACACCATTCCTCCATCTATGGCAACCAACCCCAAAGTGAGACATACACTCTACTCTATATTCCTACAGCAAATCTTGGACGCGTCGATTCGCCAGCTTCGCGCCCGAGTTGCCTCGGTATTGAGGTGGGAGCCCGTAAAAGCTACAGGCGATGTGGTGCCCCTTTCCGACGAGGAGGAGACGGACGGAGATCCCGCGAGGAGATCGGAGTGGAGATGAAGACCGGAGGACTTGGATCGTCGGTATACATCTCTTCCCTTTCTTATTAGTAGCGTAGACTTGTTAATGGTTACGATCCGAAGTTTAGTGCGCGGTGGTGCCGGTTTGCAAAGTCCGCAAAATTTAAGTTTATCACCGTTTCCGCATTCCGGCGTCGGATTGACGGCCGGGGCGCCGCCGTGCACTTACAGTGGTATCAGAGCCTCCCCATTAACTTAGTCTAGCTTTGTGTAATGTGTTTGCATTTCCGATCGATCAAAAAGTCCAAAAACCCGTATTTTGTCGCATCAGTTTTCTGTTGGAAATTTTTAGTGTCGAAAAATTTTTCAGGTTGTAAAATATTGATGTACTAAAAATTATAAGACTACTGTTCAAATTCGATACACTGATCTTCTGAACAGACCGCGGAAGGGCGGTCAAAACCCACTTGTGGCCGCGCTTCCGTGGCAGCATTAAGGAATCAGTGGGTTGGGCTTCTACAGTGGGCTTCTGGGGATATTTTAGGGTTTCTGGAACATTAACATTGGGCCCAGAATTTCTTTAACTGCTACAGTATTGCTTTGGGGCCCGCTTGTTAAAATTTGATCGATCGGATATTTTAAACACATTTTTCACAGTATTTACATTATATCTGCGACCGTGAATGTCACTTGATCGGTAAATCCGGTCTAACTGCTATAGCCCGGTTAGACGGATTTGCGAACGTGATTTTCACGTTGATGTTCTGTTTTTGCTGTGATGTTGCGGATCGGTCGTGGGGATAGCCTGGATGCAATGCTAGTACTGTGCTGTTGTATTATGTACATTTGATATTGCGGGGCGAACGTCCGACATGTGGACTGCCGTCACTGCCTGATTGTATTATTCTTTTGGGGCACGACCTGGTTGCGGTCGATGTACCCGGTGTATGTATATTTTACATTCTGTACTAGGATTACCCCGCGGAGGGGTGCACGGATAGCCGGGTTCTAGAAGGCAACAAGCCCGCATCTCATGGCATTGGGACGGAAGGGGCTTCAGTGCAGGATTGGCTGGCTATTCGCCGCACTCGTAGGGGGTATAGGATTTCATTGCACAGGCTATCCACACGACCAGGGGAACGTCGGGTTTCAGCGGCTCTGTGAAACCCGGGGATCCCAGATATCTGTATTGTTTCTGTGATGCTGTTCATTCTCTGTGATGTTGCATTTTATTTACGCCTTGAGCGAATATAATATATTGGTATATATATTAGTAGATGTTGTATATGTTTTGCATCCGCGCTAGTCCAGTCCCCGCTCTGTCGTTAGTAAGCTAACCTAACGGGTAATGACGGGACCCAGTGGCGAATGCGGATGGCATATACGTACATCAGTATATTTTCGTTCTTTTTGGTGTGATCAATTGATGGGACTGCATTGATTCGGATCAATGCAAGTTAAAAACAAACCTAATCTGATGTTGTTGGAACACTTTTTCAAAAAGCTGTTATTGCAAGGACGTTCACTTTTGTTTTGCATCGTGGTATTCATTTGGAATATCCTGCTCCTCAGTCGACGAGGCAAGGGCCGAGATCCCTTCACCGGGAGTGACCCCTTGGACAAAAAGTTTGCGTCAGGGCATTAACTTCACTATAGCCGATTACTTTTGCTTTGCACCGTGGTATTCAGTTGGAATATCCTGCACCTCATTCTACGGGGAAAGAGCCGAGATCCCTTCACCGGGAGTGACCTCTTTAGCAACGGTTTTCGTCACTATATTTTTTAAAAGCGATCAGTTCCTTCAACGATATCAAGTTCTTTACGTTAAAGGTTTTCGCCAGAAACCATTCGTAGCCCTCCGTCGTTTCATATTGGTAGTCAATAGTATTCAAGCTGTGTTTGTTGGCCAAAGTCAAGGCACAGTGTTTGGTAGCTGTTGGTTATTCATATGCAGCATAGATAGATGCGTTGGTTTGGAACAGTCGTACTGCCTTGTTGGCCAAAGTCAAGGGTATGTACGGGTGGATTCAAAACAACCTGGAGAATGACGGGTGGAACTTGACATGTGACTTATGATTTGTTGGCCAAAGTCAAGGTCATAAGAGCATGGGGCAGAAATCACATCGGGAGTTTCAAAAGTACTGAAACTTGCCAGATATGCGCATACCTTCTGGAGTGTGATACCGTGAGCGGATTCCGTCACGTTGTCATGCGATGAGAGTTGGATCCCGATTCCCACTGATGAGTTAGTTTACTCCTCGGGTGACCCCGACTAATTCTTCTTTCAGGTTTGGAGGAGAATTTGAGGTACAGTGGGAGGATTCCAGATTAGATAAATTGGTAACCATTCTGATCTAAGTTAGAGTGCACGCTGAGTGTTTCTTTTCTCTCTCTCTTTTGGCAGCGACCATTTGACCCGACCCTAAGACTTTGACTCAGTGACCAAGTTGACCGAACCTTCTTTAACACCGGCTTTTGGATTGTCAGAGTTGCAAACCTCATTGCCACTCCTACTTTTACCCTTTTCTCCAGGACACCCCGTTTTACTACGAACGTCCACTTCCATTGGACAAAACCATCGTATGGTTAGATACGAACTCGAAAGAATTTATTCGAGGATGGTTTCTGGTTCTGGAGAAAACGGATAGAATTATTCAGTTGTCTTTTCCTTTTACCCTCTCTCATTGCGAGTGTTCCTAGGATTGGGACAGTACACCCATTACGCAAATTGGATTGTCTTCTTCCAAACCTTAGGCTGGTGCCGACCGGTAGGGAATGAAGAAAACCAATTAGCATAACGATGGTGTGCAGAAGGTATTAAGTTCAGACAAAGCAAGGGATTAGTAAGAGGGCAAAATAAATTGCAACAGATATTCACGACCAAACCAAATATTTCGTTACCACTCCCACATCACCTTTGTATTTCTCCAGGACACTCCGTATCACTACGAAGATCCACAGTTTATTTGGATACTCCATCGTATGGTTATATACGAACTCGAATGGAACTTGTTCCAGTTCGGGGATGGATTCTGGTTCAGGAGAAATAGGAATAAGGTTTATTCGGTTATCTTTTATCTTCACCCTCTCTCATTGCGAGTGTTCCTAGGATTGGGACAGTACACCCATTATGCTTATTGGATAGTCTTCTTCCAAACCATAGGCTGGTGCCGAACGGTAGGGAAGGAAGAAAACCATTTGGCCTAAAGGGGTGTACAGAAGGTAAAGACTAAAGACATATGAAGGGATTTGGAGAGGTGGCAAAGAACTATACGGTTACAGTCGTGAATGTGGGAGAGGCATTACTAGGAATACCAGAATACCCCATCGGAACATTTCAATGTTTCAGTTTCAATGTGTAATGTTAAAGGAAAACTGATTTCCCGATTAGATACTTACTCCAGGTACGATTCTCACATCTGTATGGTTTTACAGATGATGAGTGGGAGTAAGTTATTGGGAATTGGGTGATTATCCTCATTATATCGGGATTCGTTGTAATCGGTGATATTTGAGGAAATCACCTGGGCTGTTTGCCGGTTGGCAAATATTTGGTTTTGAATATCCGCTGTTATGCACCAATTTCAAATTGATATATCTGTACGTCTATTTTTATAGAGTGAGATATACCTTTCTGAAATTATGTCTACGACATTTACCTATATCAGTGGATGGTTAGGTAAGGAGCATTAAACAGCGGTGTAATTCTTCTTAACCATAAGTACAGTTTTCAACCTACGGCACACAGTGAATGAGTTATCAGACTCAAGGGACTTTTACAGAGTATTGTATGTTGTCCAGGGTCCATCAGGACAGAGGGGTTGGTCCTCATACTATATTCTGTTTACTTTTAACTTCTCTAGTTCTTAGACATGTGTTTCGTTGAAACACAGGGTCTAAGTTTTGAGGAGTTATAGGTATTTGAATAGAGTAGAGAACCAGGTATAGCAAGTATCGGGATTCTTCAAAGTGATCGAAGATGTAGATACTTGTATATGGTATTCAGTTGATGGTAATGACTAAGAGATCTTGCTTCTCTTTCAGGTTACTCATAATTGGAAGCACTCCTAAGTTGAGTAACGCTGATCGGCCTCCTTCCATTTAGTTGACATGCGCTGGGGACAGCTGCATGATTTGAATCTGGTTCAATTAAATCAGTGCCTCTGTTTCTATATTGGATATAGAACAGTTCATATCTTAACGATGTTAAGGTACGGGGAGTTGTCCGGTTTATGATTAAAACCAGACACTGGATAACTCAAGGCACGTTTCTGTAATGGCTGTTTGTGGGTTGACCCAGGCTATGACGCGGGTTGACTTTCTACCATCTGGATGAACAATAGCAATATTGTTCTAGACTCGCCACAGTTTTATTAAAAATGGATTTTTTCAGAAAACAGTAGTGGGAGTATGGTAGAACTGGAAGTGATTCCAGAACCACAAACGATTACTGAAGATTTGACAAGGAACCTAAAGATTCAATCTGGATTGACATTCTACTGGCCACTCTGCAGATACGGTGGGTAACTTCAGGCACCCGAGAGGTACTACGGTAGCCTCAAGGACGGTGACAGGGAAGTTCGTGTTTTCCCACAATTGCCATTGCTGTTGTTCCAGGTTACGAGACCCGGCGGGAGGATGAGTATAGCGTCGTTCTAAACCAGTTTTAGAAGTGTACGTCTATATGACTCTGCCAGAGGGTTGTCGTAGTCAGTGGGAGCAGCGGAAGCATTGGTGGACAGGTTGCTTATGTCTATTTATAGACTAGAGCAGATGTAGCGGAGATAGATCATCTATTTCTGACGTGACAGTCATGGGTTTGACTTCATCAGAATAGGGGATGGATCTGTTGAAGAGGTAGTAGGGTGTGATATCCTGGTATTTGGATGATATACACAGAGTAGGAAAGGAAACTCCTACACTACGATCGGTTATACTTTGGTCGTCACACAGTGGTTTCTCCACAAAGGAAGTGGATTTTATATCTGACATACTGGTTACTGGATCTATGGTTTTAGATCTATATTTGGGTGGTTTCCCAATCAGGGTACTTGACAGCATTCTAAGAGTATTTAGGATGGACGACTCCTGGCATGGTAGTGTACCTGCAGGTAATGGAGTCACCCTCTCTAAAGGTGTCTTACAGACTAAAGGGGAGAGGGACGTGCATGATTGGCAGATCACTTGCTTAGGCAATTGAGTCAATCATGAGATGTCAAGTACCACACCAGATGTTGTTCTTGCACTAGATGCAATAAGTTGACATTAATCCAATCCTGGAGAAACAGTCGGAAGCAGTTTTAGAACATAAGTGGATGTTCTAGGGATATGATAACGACAGCCTCATTCAGGAGACGGTTATCATTCCAGGCTTCCAAGGTGACATGGACGACAAGGAGGTTGTCAGAGTTATAGTTTTCCCTCTGACGAGGGGCAGTATTTTGGACAGGTGATCCAAGGCAATACTGAGGGAGGCATGGCGCGCAGGATACTGATTAAGTTCAGTTGACGATACAGTCTAAGAAGTTTGGATTTGGAGTTCATTTATGAGCTATGTCCCATCAGACATCCAGACACATTCTAAGACAGGTATTGCTCATTTCGGGAGATGGGTTTCTCCGCGAACATGAGATATAGAGAGACATGGAAAGAAACAACAAAGCGGATCCACTCACTGAGGCTATTCCTCGAACGCAAGAGTTCCGCAAACGAGCTTTGTGAGACTGACTAGTAGAGAAGTTGGATGTTCGGTATCACACGGGCTGTGAGTATGCGACATCGCAATAATTAGCCTTAAGTGCAAGTGGGAGATTGTTGGAGGTAGTGCCCTCAGAGTCAATTATTGGATCACAGGTACGTGATTGCGATGATTGAGGGAGGACCTATCCCGGTAGGACAGTCTTACTCGAGATGATAGTATGCTATCTGGTTTACCTTTATCATCGTGTACTGTTTTAGGTGACCTGACACGTCGCTATTACACGTTGATAGAGCCCCTAGGATTCTTGCTTGACCACCAGCAGTATGAGGGCGATCATATAAGTGGGAGCTGGGGGTCTACAAGCATATCCTTAAAAGGTCCCTAGTCGTGGGAGTTTCGAGACCGGGCATCGATACTCCATTAGTAGACTAGTGTATACAGTCGAGACCCCGACGAGGGGCGGTGGCTGGTCTCACAAGCCACTGGTGTCAGTTGGATCACCTAAGATGTATACAGGTGCTCATTGGGTTATGAGTACACCGGACAGGACTCGCCGGGAACATGCTAGTTGGTCATATACCAGACGTCAGATGGCAGTTCCCTGGTGACATGTGTGCAGGTTAGTTCATCGACGTGGGGATCGTCATTTGTCTCGTGTGAGTTCCCACTGTACTTTGATTACTACCCTACCACGGCTCAAAGGAGTCGTGCAAACAGGTTTTAGTTGGGTACAGTCCCGAGCCACATGGAGGCAGTGAGCGTATCTTCAGGGGTTCGTCTCTCCCGGTATTGGGGGTGAGGTCGTGCTGTGTCTAGGAGAGCCATTACACAAAGTCCTTGGCCAAGGCAAGGAGATTTACTGGTAGGTATTCCAGTAGTATCTCAGGGTGTTCTGGGCTACACTCCGACACGACTTGTACCGCTTTTGGGGGTCTGACTTTTACCAACCCCCTAGGCCCGCCATGCGATACTCATAGACGAACGGACCGGACTGCACGGATATTGTCACTGACAGGCTCAGTAGGGTGTCAGGATGAGTTTACTCATCGACGTCCCTTTTGGTCAATTGCTGGTGGCCCGTCACGTATTGGCTTATACCTCTGACGTGCTAGTGGTTAAATCCACAGCCATAGTATTGACGAGTCTTTAGAGTCCACCACACTTTCAGTTACTCAAGTTTCGGGCGAAACGCTGTAGAGGCCGTATGGAGATATGGCAGGGTCCGATCAGATACGTACGGTATTGCACGGATCAGGATCGGACGGTTTGTACTAGTAGCCGTATAGGTATATGGCAGGGTTCGATCAGATACGCGCGGTATTGCACGGATCAGGATCGAACGGATAATACTAGCCGGCTTTGTTTTAAGCCGGTCCTAGTTTAGTACAGTGTAGATTTTGTCTCTTTGCATTTGTATCCGGACGGAATACAGATGCGGGTGTGTATGCACAGTATCGGGGTTTTCCTGTAATTTATTACGGGACCAGTTTTCTGGAGTTGCCAGTTTGCATTCCGTTCCGGCCGGTTTTCCTTTGTTCTTTCCCGGCCGGACTTTTCCGATGGAGGGGGTTATTTGCAATTGTGCAAATAACATTTGTGGAAGGGGTTTCTTGTAAAAGATTGATTATGATAGCTTTCATTTCTTTTCAACCATGCTTTTGCTTTATGAGATTTGATTGTGATAAAGTGAGGGTATGGGTTTAATAGTAACAAGCATGGGTCATGTTTGTTTGTGGTCATCCTTTCTACATCTCCTACACTCACCTCCCTTCTTACTTGATAACCTTTGCTCCACCATTTTCTAATGAGGGTTTTTCATTTTAGAATAGAAAAGTGAGAAGAAGAAAAGAGAAGGAGAGAGCTTCATCTTTGAGAGTGATTCATTTGGTGTATATCATTCTTCATCTCATTCCATTGCTAGAAAATTGAAAGCACCAATTTTCTATACACCATTCCTCCATCTATGGCAACCAACCCCAAAGTGAGACATACACTCTACTCTATATTCCTACAGCAAATCTTGGACGCGTCGATTCGCCAGCTTCGCGCCCGAGTTGCCTCGGTATTGAGGTGGGAGCCCGTAAAAGCTACAGGAGATGTGGTGCCCCTTTCCGACGAGGAGGAGACGGACGGAGATCCCGCGAGGAGATCGGAGTGGAGATGAAGACCGGAGGACTTGGATCGTCGGTATACATCTCTTCCCTTTCTTATTAGTAGCGTAGACTTGTTAATGGTTACGATCCGGAGTTTAGTGTGCGGTGGTGCCGGTTTGCAAAGTCCACAAAATTTAAGTTTATCACCGTTTCCGCATTCCGGCGTCGGATTGACGGCCGGGGCGCCGCCGTGCACTTACATTTGTTACATGAACTACAGAAAGGTAGAGAACTGGGATTGGGTGATATGTCTCTAAGTGTTGAGAATGGTGTAATTGTTGCAGCCAAATCAGTTGGCAAATATCAACTTGTATTAACAAATACATTGATTTTGAATAAATGTTATTAGATACCGAACCTGATATGCAACATTATATCAGACTCTTTATTTACTAAAGAAGGATATAATTTTGTATTGTTGGATAATGTTTTGAACATTTCCTATATCAAGAGTTGATCAGTTCAGGCACGTTATCTAATAGCATATACGTTCTTAACCAAACCATAGTTCTTAACGTACAGAACACATACAAGAGGAAGAGTTTAGAAATGAATAGATCCTACTTATGGCATTGCAGACTAGGTCATATCAATGCGACCCGACTAGCTAAGTTACATTAAGATGCATATTTAAATCAGTTTGAATTTACATCTTGTGAAACTTGCCTGTCATGTCACAAAGATAAGATGACCATAGCTCCGTTTACTTGAAACAGAGAAAGAGTTTGTGAACTCTTGGGACTGATACATGATGATGTATGTGGTCCCCTGTCTACACATGCCAGGACTGGTTCTTTGTACTTCATTATATTCACAGATGATCTCTCAGGATTCGGAAATGTGTTCCTGCTGAAACACAAGCCTGAAGCTTTTGAGAAATTAAATGAATATAAATCCGAAGTAGAGAACCAAAATGGGTATAAATATTATGTCCTTTGATGGGATCAGGGAGGAGAATACTTGTGCATGGAATTCCTGGACTGTTCAAAAGGAGAATGATATTCTCCCTCATCATTACTCCTCCGTATACACCACAACACAACAATGTATCGGGGCAGAGCAATTACACCCTATGAAATATGGTACGCTCTATGATGAGTGCTACTGAGCCGCCTGTTTCTTTTTGGGGGTTATGCGCTTGAGGAAGCTGCATACCTATTGAATTGGGTTCCAACTAAATCAGATTCCTACCAACTCCATATGAGATATGGTATGGGAAGAGCTCATCTCTTAAGTTAAGATTTGGGGTTGGCTGGCCTATGTCTAAAAGCAAAATCCGGACAAGCTCGAGACAAGATCGGTTCTGTGAAAGTTTGTTGGATATCCTAAGCATTCACAAGGAAATATCTTCTACCACACTGAGAAACAAAAGGTGTTTTTGTCACGACCCGAAGTTCGACCCGTGACCGGCACTTAACCACGTAACGTCTACAGGCGTAACGCGACTAAGTAAGCCGAAACCCAGAAATCAAAACCATTAAAAGTAGCGAGTGTTGAAAACATTTGTTTAAAAACAATGGAAAACCTTAAGTAGTTTAGTAATTTTCTTTAAAGTTCAAGTTATCATCTTAAAAATTTTCCAGCATTTCCTATGTAAAAACTAACCCCGAAATCGGCTACAAGGCAAGGTATGAGTAAAATGATACACAATAAGAATAAAGCATCCCCAACGGGAGCAATCACACCCAACGGCGGAAAAAGTCACCACAAGAGTAATATACGACGCCGTAGCGAAGAAATGAGCAATAAGTGAAAAACATCAAAAATGATAAAAACTGCATAAGTAAAGTCGGCTCACTCGAGCTCGACACCAGAGTACAAATAATATACATCATCGTCCTCACACGGGTCTCTAAGTCAATACATGAAAAGTAGATGGAGAGTACTAGAGACAAAAGTGTGTACAAATGGAAAATAACCGGATACCACAAACCCACCTAGCAGCAAACAGCTCACGCACAAACTGCCGTGGTATCCGTAGCCAAAAAGATACAAGAAAGTATCCTGCCGCGACTACTCTGAGGGACAACCTGCAAAAACTGTGGCACAACGGGGGTGGGTTTCCAACTCGTGAATAGAGATAACATATAAAGGTAATCACGAGTATGCACGTACTGCGCTACTCTAACATATGCGAGCAGATAATATCTATATGCGATGAGCAGGATGTGCAATAATCATGCATAAGTATTCAATCAGGTAATACGACTACAGGATGAGATGTATAATAATGAATGCTGAGCATGGGATAAAATAACATCTACACGGAATGTCAACGTGGAAAAATAACCGGTGCTCATCAATGCACCCAAATCCCAATAAAACTCAGGCGCCGTCACCCTCATCGGCCCTCAAATCCTATAAATCTCTGAGAATCGTGAGTGCCCAACATCGGCACTCGAAAATATCACGAAATAATCGTGTCCAGTATCGATACGCAAATCCTCATATATCGGGCTCCGTCAGTCCGGTCGACCCACGGGCTCCGTCTGCGGAATCGGCCCTCGGCCCCGGCAGTACGGGTCATCCCGTATCCATCTATCAACTCTGGTCAGTATCCTCCGGATAACCGTCAGGTCCAAGCAATCACCGGTAGGTACTAGCCACCCTACCAGGCCCATCGTATGCTCCACAAAAAAATATTTCTCGCCTCGGGGAACCATACCGGGTCCACTACAAACCCGCAAACGGATCATCCAACTCCTCGAATCGGGTTTCAAGCATACGTCTTAGAACCGAGAAAACGCGTGGTGGACCCACCAAAATATCATATCAAGAGGAACCGGGTTTTTAAAACAATGTATGCTTTCTTGAAAAATACCACGGTTCTCAAATCCAGAAATCACATGAAATCCAAAACCAATGCATAAATCCATGCGATGTGATATATGCATCATAAGTCGTACTATGAGTAAAAGGGAGAAACCGCTCTTTAAAATAGATTTAGTTTTTCAAAAGGTATCATGCGGTCCCCAGTTTTTACCAAAAATCAACTTATCTAAGTAGGTACAATTTGTATATGTGTAAGTATGGATATGCAAATGAGTATGTGCGCAAGTAACATAATCATGTCAAATCATATATGAGGTGAGCTAAAATATATTGTTCATGGCAATTCTATAGTGTCATGGCAATTACTAACGGTGTGTGTGTAACATGCAGATTAGTGCTCGTGCAACATGAACCGTTAGTAACCGTGCGGCATGTTATTAATTCTAAGCTCATATAGATATAGCAGGGAATGCGGTATGCAACAAATAGTATCCATGAACAGTCAATGTATGTAAATGCAATATGCTGCTACAATGTCCTATCATCCCTGACGCATAACGCCATACGGGCGATTTCCCCGTAGATGTTAAATCTACTCACAGTAGTCTCGTGCTAAGTGTAGCCGACGACTTGTTTCCCCTTCTTCGCGACATCCGTCGTACTCGCCTGCAAACCTAGAATTTCACAAAATAATACTCATAAGCTCAAATCTACAAAAACGTGACATTAAAGCCAAACGAGAAACCCGCATCGCGAACCAAACGCGTGTGTGTCCGATACGCTAAAACGCATGATTACGCGCCTGAAGCTACCCCGACACGTCGCGATACGCAGAAAACCCCTAACCCATACACGTATCACACGTGTCGCGAAGGTTAAAAGTATAGGAAACAGGGAAATTGGTTCCAGATTTTGATACAGATAAAATTTTACAAAGTTGCATATAGCATAGACCTTAGAAACGTAGCAGACACCAACAGAACAAACCCCAACACCCAGGTCCCCCATCTGGCCGCAATTTGCGGCCAGAATGATTATTTCGGCGGCCCACCTAGGGAGTTGGGCTCCCGTGCTTTGTGTGTGTTCTCTAAATCTAGTGTACATGCTCCAATAAATACAATTTTTGCGTGAAGCAAACGGGTTATAAGCAGATTACAGCAGAGCCCAAAACCTAGTTAAAAAGCTATTTTAACAGAAAACTAAGACCTTATGGTGTTTTGGTGAAACCTGAGCAAAATCCTTGGTTTAAACAACAATAACAACACTTAAATAAGTTAACCAAGCCATAAAAATGCTAACTTAACATAAACTTCACTAATTTCCTTCATTAGCACTAAAAATGCACAAAAATATGATTTTTAGCTAACAAAACTACAAGTTAAGAACTAAGGTGATATGGGTGAGTTTAATACCTCCAAAAGACCCTAGGGAAACTTCACTTCCAGGTCTTGCCCTCAAAGCCACTGACTTGCCACCAAAATCCCCAAAAGAGTCATTTTTTCCAAAGTTTTTGTGAAGGAAAGTGGGATTTTGTGTAGGGTTTGCATATGGATCAAAAGAGAAGCAAAAGAAGAAGAAAATGATGAGGATGTTGCTGCTGCTGCTGCTTTCTCTGCTGGAGAGCAGAAATGTGAGGGAGAGAGAGAAATGAGAGAGGGAAAATGGTCAAAAGTCAAGCCCCAATCTACCTAATCCAACCCATACCCCCCATTTCCTCATTTCATTAAAATAAATAAAAAGGTTTGACTTGGTTAATGGTAGGGATATTAGAACCATGCAAGAAGAATGAAAATGGTTACACTTAACTTATGATACAAAAATGATAAGTGTGCATGTTGTTACACTAAACCTTGCTTAAGAAAGTAATTAAGGAAAACTCTAATTAAGGTGCACACAAGCTAAATTATAATTAATAAAACCCATATATATAAAAACACTTCTCATCACAATTAGAGCTAGTTTTATTCGAGTTTTAAAAAGAATTTAAAATTTACGGGTTTTTATGAAAAACACGCATCATTACTAACTAACGCGAAATAAACCTAAACGAATTTCAAAGCATTACAATCTACCCCCGTTAAAGAAATTCGGTCCCCGAATTTAAAAATCTAGCTACGCATACCTTCAAAGAGATTGGGATATTTCTTCCTCATCTCGTTCTCGGTCTCCCAAGTGACCTCCTCGTTGCTTGGGCCATGCTAAAGGACCTTGACGGACGGTATATCCTTCGATCTCGATTTCTTCACCTGTCGATCTAAGATGACCACCGGCTGCTCTGCAAAAGAAAGGTCGCACTCTAGCTGGATCGTCGAGTGCTGAATCGCATATGAAGGATCATGAAGATACTTGCGGAGCATCGAAATGTGAAATACGGGGTGCACATCTGGGAAACTAGGCGGAAGGGCTAACCGATACGCAACTGCACCAACACGCACGAGGATCTCGAAGGGGCCCACGTATCTGGGACTAAGCTTCCCTTTCTTCCCAAATCTCATCACACCTTTCATTGGGGAGACCCTCAAGAAAACATGATCGCCAACAGAAAACTCAAGTCTGAGCCGACGACGGTCTGCATAAGATCTCTGCCTACTCTGGGCTGCTCTCATCCTATCACGAATCAACTGGATCTTCGCGGTCGTCTCCTCAACAATCTGCAGCCCTAAAATACTTCTCTCGCTGAGCTCTGTCCAACATGCGGGCGATCTGCATCTCCTCCCATAAAGAGCCTCGAAAGGTGCCAACTGAATAGTCTTTTGGAAGCTGTTGTTGTAGGAGAACTCTACTAAGGGTAAATGATGATCCCAGCACCTCCGAATTCTAAGACGCACGCTCAGAGCATGTCCTCGAAAGTCTGAATAGTCCGCTCTGACTGGCCGTCGGTCTGCGGATGAAATACTGTGCTGAAACTCAAGCGGGTGCCCAAAGCCTCCTGAAGCCTCTGCCATAGTCGTCTGGTAAACTGGGTGCCTCGGCCGGACACGATACATGTCGGGACTCCACGCAGTCGTACGATCTCGTCGATGTAAATCTGAGCATACTGAGCAAATCCGAAAGTCGTCTTCACCGGCAGGAAGTGAGCCGCTTTCGTCAATCGGTCCACGATCACCCAAATGGAGTCATACCCTCGACTAGTCCTTGGTAGACCCACAATGAAGTCCATAGAAATCTGCTCCCATTTCCACTCCGGAATGGGTAACGGCTGTAGCTCTCCCGCGGGCCTCTGGTGCTCGGCCTTGACTTGCTGACAAGTCAAGCATCTCGACACGAAGTCTATGCCATCCCTCTTTATCCCGTCCCACCAGTAAACATCTCTCATATCATGGTACATCTTGGTGGAACCCGGATGAACATTGTACACCGATCGATGTGCCTCCTCAAGAATCTCACGCCGCAGTCCCTCAGCATCTGGTACGCATAGTCTAGTCCCAAATCGCAGTATCCCCCGATCATCGATCAAGAACTTGGAAAATATGCCATGTCCAATCTGTGCCATGATCTCTAAACAACGGTCATCACTGTACTGTTCCTCGTGTATACGGTCAAGCAACTGTGGGCGTGCACGAACATGCACAAGCTATCCCCCGGTCGGCGTGAACTCGAACTGCACTCGGCTGTCGCATAAAATCTGCAAATCTGCCGACGACTGCCTCAGCACTACGCTCAAACACGGTAGACTTATAAGTCCATGCTACTTCTCCTGGTACTTTCGGGCATGCGGAATTTGGTGAAAAACAATTTTCTAGAGGCGGTAACATGGACTCAAAACCGGATCTTTGTTAAACATCTAAGTAACAACCTAACTAAGAGTTGTTAACTACTCGGTTAGGGGGTTATACCTTTCTTTCTTGAACTCCTTCGTCTTCAAACCTCGATGGTGTCCGGATCGGCTTCACCCCGTCGTCTCCTTGCGCCGAAGATCGATCCACCCGAAAGCTTCTACCTTTGGCTTCTTCTTCGAACTTTGAAGAAACTAGTTCACTCGGTTTGCTAAACCTTGTGAACTAGAGTGAGTAGAGGAGAGTGTATTGGGATTTTTCTCTATGGTTCTTGGTTCTCAACACATGAGACAAGTGAACCATAGACTAAAGAGAGGGAGAGCAAGAGGAAGAGGATGAGAGCTCAAGAACAAGAGAGAGAATGAAAATCATAGAATGAGAAAGACTTTTCTCTCTTGGCTCTCATAATCTAAAGCCATCATAACAAATCATAGCAATCAAGTATTATGTGATGGTTTAAGCTACAATAGCCATATCATTTCATGCACTCATTTTTCACAAGAGAACAAGCAAGCAAAAAGTCATTGCCATGAAATGATAGCCATTGTCATCATGATGGTCAACTAGTCCAACCTAGTCAACCGGTCAACAAGTCAACAAAGTCAACCCCTCAACAACTATGTCACCATAATAATTAATTAATATTATTGTTAATCATATATTATATTCTCATTAGGGTTGAGCAAAAAGTCAATAGTCAACAGTCAACAGTCAACAACCCTAATGAGAATCCTCTGCCTCTGTCTCTCTGTCAACTGTGCATATACACCCGCATCCGCGTTCCGAGGAACACGAATACATACTGGATAAAAACCAATCCCAAAACGTACACTAGGATCTGGCTTAAACCAAAGCCCGCTAGTGTTAACTGTCCGGACACTGTACGTGCACAAGTGCACGGATGTGACCGGACCCTGTCGCAAAACCATGCGACCTCTACTCTTTTGCCTAAAGGCGAATAGCTTTCTATGTGGGACTTTAAAGACTCGACACTACGCTGGCAGTGGGTTTAACCACAGACCGCAAGCGGCACTAGCTGTGTGTAACGGTCCCCAGGTAGATGCCGACAAGAAGACTGACGAGGTGAAACCCATCTGAACTCCTACTGAGCCTGAATGTGACATTCTCCGTAAAGTCCGGTCTGTTCGTCTGATACATCGCATGGCGGGCCTAGAGGGGCGGTAAACGTCAGTCCCCTAATAGCGGTACAAGTCGTGTCGGAGTGAAGCCCAAAACACCCTGAGATAACACTGGAAGCCTACCAGTATATCTCGCTTGCCCTGGCCAGGAACTACTCGTGTAATGGCTCTCCTAGACACAACACGATGTCAACCCCCAATACCGGGAGAGACGAATCATGTCTAAGCGTCACTGCTTCGAAGTGCTTCGGG
Source organism: Agapanthus africanus (assembly GCA_030015575.1). Classification (NCBI taxonomy): domain Eukaryota; kingdom Viridiplantae; phylum Streptophyta; class Magnoliopsida; order Asparagales; family Amaryllidaceae; genus Agapanthus; species Agapanthus africanus. The sequence goes on from CM057337.1 coordinate 184,893,022, forward strand.
ACTGCACCCAACTACTACCTGTTTGCACGACTCCTTTGAGCCGTGGTAGGGTAGTAATCAAAGTACAGTGGGAACACACTCGAGGCGAAGTGACAGTGTCAAGTCAGCAGACTAAGCTGTACTCATGTCACCTGGGAACTGATAACTGACGATAGGTATAATACCAACTGGTCAGTTCCCGACGAGTCATGTCCAGTGTACTCGTAACCTAACGAGCACCCGCATACTATCTCCAGTACGACGTACTGATGGCTGTGGGACAGACCATCTCCCACTCTGGGATGAGAAGCGCATACGCTAGTCTACTCCAGAGTATCGATGCCCTGTCTCGATAGTCCTGCAGCTAGGGACCTGCATAAGGATGTGCTTATAGATTACCCAGCCCCCACCAGTGTGACTGCCATCACAACGCTGGTAATCAAGCAAAGATCCTAAGGGCTCCACTAATGTGTATAAGTGATATACTAAAATAAACACATGTACACATTGAAGTAGAAACAAACCAAGTAGCATACTACTATTTTGAGCAAGATTGTATATACAACCGTGAATATCCCAAGCTTCCAATAAGTAATATACAAACTAGTATGATACAGTAATGGCCTCTACGGCATATACACTAACAATCTCCCACTTGCACTAAGGCCATGTACTGGCGTATCGAAGACCTATCATCTCTATCAGCCGCTCGAACTGAGTCTGGGGCAAGGCCTTAGTGAATGGATCTGCAGTGTTGTCTTCTGAAGCAACCCTCCGAACCTCGATCTCCTGGCGATCCACGATCTCCCTGATCAGGTGATACAGCCTCAAGATGTGTCTGGATCTCTGATGGGACCTGGGTTCCTTCGCTAAAGCTATAGCCCCGTTGTTGTCGCAATACAGAGGTATTGGATCAACAATGGACGGAACCACTTGATGTTCTTTCAAGAACTTCCTCATCCAGACAGCTTCTTTTGCGGCATCAGATGCAGCGATGTATTCCGCTTCCATCGTCAAGTCTGCAACGGTTCCTGCTTGGAACTCTTCCAACACACCGCCCCTCCATTGAGGGTAAAGACAAAACCCGACATGGACTTGGAATCATCATTGTCACTCTGGAAGCTGGAGTCAGCAAAGGCCTCGATCTGGAGGTCTTTTCCGCCATACACCAAGAACATCTCCTTAGTCCTCCTCAGGTACTTGAGAATGTTCTTTACCGCTATCCAATGTTTCTTCCCAGGGTTTGACTGATACCGGCTTACTACACTCAGTGCATAAGCTACATCCGGTCTAGTACACAACATCGCATATATTATAGAGCTTACCGCAGAAGCGTAGGGTATAATAGACATGCAATCCCTCTCCAAATCAGTCTTGGGAGACATCTCTTTAGAGAGGGTGATCCCGTGACAAGCCGGTAGATTACCGCGCTTGAAATCTTCCATACTGAATCTTTTCAGTATGGTGTCGATGTACCTGGACTGTGAAAGCCCTAATATCCTCTTGGATCTATCACGATGGATCCGGATCCCCAGGATGTATGAGGCATCACCCAGGTCTTTCATGGAGACCCTGTGTGACAAGAACCCCTTGACAGATTGTAGCATAGGAATGTCATTTCCTATTAAGAGTGTTGGAGATAGTGCCCTCATAGTCAATTATTGGATCGCAGGTACGTGATTGCAATGATTGCGGAGGACCTATACCGGTAGGACAGTCTCACTCGAGATGATAGTATGCTATCTGGTTTGCCTTTATCAGTCGTGTACATGTTCAGGTGACTGATTACATGTTACACTTTGATAGAGCCCTTAGGATCTTGCTTTACTACCAACAGTATGATGGCGATCATATACGTGAGAGTTGGGTAGTTTATATGCATATCCTTAATTGTGGTCCCTAGTCATGGGAGTTTCGAGACAGGGCATCGATACTCCGGAGTAGACTAGTGTGTACAGTCGAGACCCCGACGAGGGGCGGTGGCCGGTCTCACAAGCCACTGGTGTCAGTTGGATCACCTAAGATGTATACAGGTGCTCATTGGGTTATGAGTATACCGGACAGGACTCGCCGGGAATCTGCTAGTTAGTACTACATCTATCGTCAGATAGCAGTTCCCTGGTGACATGTGTACAGGTTAGTTCATCGACCTGAGGTCGCCATTTGTCTCGTGTGAGTTCCCACTGTGCTTTGATTTCTACCCTACCACGGCTCAAAGGAGTCGTGCAAATAGGTAGCTTTTGGGTACAGTCCCGAGCCATATGGAGGCACGTGAGCGGATCGGCAGGGGATTCGTCTCTCCCGGTATTGGGGGAGAGGTCGTGCTGTGTCTAGGAGAGCCATTACACAAAGTCCATGGCCATGGAAGGAGATTTACTGGTAGGTACTCCAGTAGTATCTCAGGATGTTATTGGGCTACACTCCGACACGACTTATACTGCTATTGGGGGTCTGACGTTACTAGCCCCCTAGGCAGATATGCGATACTCATAGACGAACGGACCGGACTGTATATACATTGTCACTGTTAGGCTCAGTAGGGTTTCTGGATGAGTTCGCTCATCAGCCTCCCTTGAGGTCAGTCCATGGGCAGCCGTTACGCATAGCTAGTGCCGCTGACGGTTTGTGGTTAAACCCACTGCCAGGGTACTGACGAGTCATTAGAGTCCCCCACAGACAGTTTCCCAAGTTCGGGCGAAATATTGTAGAGGCCGTATGATTTTATGGTAGGGTTCGGAGAATGCACGTGCGTTTATGCACGTGTTATTTTTCGGGCTGATGATACTGGTTGGCTTTGGTTTAAGCCGGATCCGAGTATTATATTGAGTAGGTATAATATCTTTGTCTCAGTTGCATTTGTAGTCGGTCGTAATACAAATGCGGGTATATTTATACAGTTACGGGGTTATCCTGAAAGTTGTTTCAGGATCACTTTTGGAAGTTGCCAGTTTCCAGTTTTCTATCAGCCGTCTTTTAACATTCGGTTAAAGACGGATTTATCTTTTCTTGGATGAGGGTGAGTCATGCTTCTAGAAGGTTCTAGAAATGATGACTAGGCTGATGAGGTGTATTATGACTCATACTTTGACTTTAATGATTCTTGTTTTCCTTAAGATATTTGTTCTTGATATTTTGTCATGATAAGCTTCATGTTATGGTCACCACTTGCTCCTACCATCACCTCCCTCTTTGCTATATAGTGACCGGCCATTCTTTGTGAGGAGAGAGAGAAAGAATTTCATTCTTGAGAGAAAAGACTATGGTTTAGGGTGCATGGAAATTTCATTACCTCTTTCATTCCATCACCCGATAAAATGGCAACTTCATTAACCGATCGTCCACGGACTTGGACGAAGTGAGAAAAAGTAATCTATTCATTCTCTACATCATTCTTGGTCGTCTCTTTTAGCAAACTTGACGACTGAGTTGCCTCAAGTCAGAGGCGGGAGCCCGTTTAAAGAATCGTCGACGTGGTGCCACCTGGACGAGCAGATCAGAGATCGACGAGATCGGAGCAGCCGCAACGGAGTGTGGGATGATGGTTAAAGAACGAAGGAATCGGATCGTTCGGTATAACCTTTCTACACTCTTTACAGTTTGTTAGTTTAGCAATAATGGCAGATCCGGGTTAAAGTATACGATAGCGCCAGTTAAAAGTTTTTTTGTTCCGCATTTGGCGTCTGTAGACGGCCGGGGCGCTAGCGTAGACTTACGGTGGTATCAGAGCCTCACCATTTTGCTATACTAACTTGTGCTAACGCGTTTAAAACATCGATCGAACCGGAAATCAAAAACCGCATTTTTTCATTTTCACAGTTTCTGTCGATTTTAAATAGTGCCCTAAAAATATCCACATATCACAGAAAGTTGTGCAGGGTTTTATAAGCACACGGACAAAATTTGAGCACGTGATCTCCCCAAAGCGCCGCGGATTCGCGGCCAAACCCATGGTTTGGCCGCGCATCCATGGCCCTTCTATGGGATCAGTGCACCAAATTTTCTCCGTGTCTTCTCTGTTGGAATTTGGGGGTTTTGGTATATATCTTTTGGGCCCAGATTTTATTACTGTTCAACAGATTTGCGTGGGGCCCACTTTGTGATATTTTGTCGATCGAAATTTAAACACGTTAGTTTACAGTGCTTACATTATATCTCCGACCGGGAATGTCATTTGATCGGTAAACCGCGTCTGATTGCTATAGTTTTTTTAGACGGGTTTGCGAACGTGACATTCGCGTTGATGTTCTGTGTTGTGCTGTGATGTTGCGGATTTGTCGTGGTGGATAGCAGTGTGCAATGGTAGTACAGTTTGAGTTTATTTGTACATTTGATATTGCGAGGCGAGCGTCCAACATGTGGACTGCCGTCACTGCCTGTTGTATAATATTCTTTTGGGGCACGACCAGGTTGCGGTCGATGTACCTGTTGTACTATTTTTCATTACTGTACTAGATTTTACCCCGCGACGGAGTGCACAGATAGCCGAGTTCTGGGGGGCAACGGGTCCGCATCTCATGGCTTTGAGAGGCAGAGGGGTCCCACTCTAGAATTGGCAGACTATTCGCCGCACTCGTAGGGGGTACAGGTTGACCCAAGGAGGGGTGCCCAAGATTACCGGATTCCGTGAAGTGCAGGGTGGTCCATCCACTATGCTGTAGGGGGCTGCCTCGCTTCAGGTTTTGGCGGGTAACTTGCCGCACCCATAGGGGTCTAGGTTTCATTGCACAGGCTATCCACACGACAGGGGGAACGTCGGGTTTCAGCAGCGGCTCTGTAAAACCCGAGGATCCCAGATTATTTGTATTGTTCTGTGATGCTTATTACTTTTCTGTAATGTTGCATATTATCACGCCTGGAGCAATTATTGTATATTGGTTTATACACTATTAGATGTTGTATATGTTTTACACCCGCGCTAGTCCAGTCCACGCTCTGTCGTTAGTTAAGTAACCTAACGAGTGATGACAGGACCCAGTGACGAATGCGGATGGCATATACGTACATTTTATTTTCGTTCTTTTCTGGTGTGATCGATTGATGGGACTGCGTTGATTCTGATCAATGCAAAGTAAAGAAAACCTGTTTACAGTTGTTGGAACAAATTTAAAAAGTGTTATTACAAAGACGTTTCCTTTTGTTTTGCATAGAGATATTCAGTGGAATATCCTGCACCTCATTCGACGGGGCAAGGGCCGATATCCCTTCACCGGGACTGACCCCTTGGGCAGAAGTTTGCGTCAGGGTAATAACTTCACTATAGTCGATTACAAGTTGCTTTGCATAGCGGTATTCAGTGGAATATCCTGCACCTCATTCCACGAGGAAAGAGCCGAGATCCCTTTATCGGGAGTGACCTCTTTAGCAAAAGATTTTCGCCACTATATTTTAAAAAGCTATCAGGTTCCTTCAGCGATATCAAGTTCACTACGTTAAAGGTTTTTCGCCAAAAACCATCCGTAGCCCTCCGTCACTTCTTTTGGGTATTCAGTAGTATTCAAGCTATGTATTTTGACCAAAGCCAAGGCATAGTGTTTGGTAGCTGCTGGGTATTCAATTGTTGCATAGATAGATGAGTTGGTTTGGGACAGCCGTTCTGCCATTTTGACCTAACGCCAAGGGCATGTGCGGGTGGGTTCAAATTAACAAGATAGTGACGGGTAGAACTTGGCATGTGACTTATGACATTTTGACCTAACGCCAAGGTTATAAGAGCATGGGGCAAAAATCATATCGGGAGTTTCTAAAGAAACTGAAACTTGCCAAGTATGCGCATACCTTCTGGAGTATGAGTAACGTGGATGCATTCCATCACGTTATCATGCGATGAGAGTTGGATCCTGATTCCCACTGCTGAGTTGGTTTACTCTTCGGGTGATCCCGATTGATTCTTCTTTCTGGTTTGGAGGAGAATTTGACAGGACAGTGGGAGGTTTCCGGATTAGATAAAGTGATGACCATTCTGATCTAGGTTAGAGTGCACGCAGAGTGTTTCTTTTCTCTCTCTCTTTGGTAGCGACCTTTGACCGACCCTAGACTATGACTCAGTGACCAGGTTGACCGAACCTTTTTAAATACTGGCTTTTGGATTGTCTATGTTGCATAAGTCATTGCCACTCCTTCTTTTACCCTTTGAATTTCTCAGAACACCCGTATTACTACGGACATCCACTTCCATTGGATAGATCCATCGTATGGTTATATACGAACTCGAAGGGACTTCTTCGAGAATGGATCCAGGTTCAGGAGAAATAGAATTAGTTTATTCAGTTGTCTTTTATTCTCACCTTCTCTCAGGTTGCGAGGGCTCCTTGGTTTAGGAGAGTACACCTATTACGCTTATTGGATAGTCTTATTCCAAACCATAGGCTGGTGCCGAAAGGTAGGGAATGAAGAAAACTAATTAGCCTAAGTAGGGTGTGCAGAAGGTAATATGTAAAGACAAAATAAAGGGATTAGAAAGAGGGCAAAGTAAATTGCGACTGATATCATTCACGACCAAAAACGCGTACTTCATCGCCACTCCTATTTCACCTTTAAAAAGAATAAGGTATTATTCAGTTGTCTTTTATCATCACCTTCTCTCGAGATGCGAGTACTCCTTGGTTTAGGAGGGTACACCTATTATGCTTACTGGATAGTCTTCTTCCAAACCATAGGCTGGTGCCGAACGGTAGGGAAAGAAGAAAACCATTTAGCCTAACGATGGTGTACAGAAGGTAACGACTAAAGACAAATAAACGGATTTGGAGAGATGGCAATAAAATATACGGTTGAAGTCATGAATTGGATTATGGAAGAGGTATTGCTATGAATACCAGGATACCCCTACGAAACATTTTCATGTTTCAGTGCATTGTTAAAGAAAAACTGTTTTCCCGATTAGACAGTTACTCCAAGGGTATGTATTTACCAGGTTTCATTCTCATATCTGTATGGTTTTACAGATGATGAGTGGGAGTAAATTATTGGGAATTAGGTGATTATCCTCATTATATCGGAATTCGTTGTAATTGGTGATATTTGAGGAAATCGTCAGGGTACAGTTTTCAACCTACGACGCACAGGTTTTGAGTTGTTTAACTCAGCGGACTTATACAGAGTATTGTATGTTGTCCAAGTGTCCTTCAGGACAAAGGGGTAGGTCCTCGTACTATGTTCTGTTTATTTATAACTTCTCTAGTTTTTAGACAAGTGTTTCGTAGAAATACAAGGTCTAAGTTTTGAGAAGTTGTGGGTATAAGAATAAAGTAGAGAACCAGGTGTCACAAGTATCAGGATTCTTCAAAGAGATCGAAGATGTAGATTCTTGTGATTGGTATTCAGATGATAGTAATGGTTTTGAGAAACTTATTTCTCTTTCAGGTTACTCATAATTGGATGGATTCCTAAGTTGAGTAATGCTGATTAGCCTCTTTCCATTAAGTTGATATGCACTGGAGACAGCTGCATGATTTGAATCTGGTTCCAATTAAATAAGTGCCAAAGTTTCTATATTGGATATAGAATGGTTCGTACTTTAAAAGATGTTAAGGTACGGGGAGTTGTCCAGCTTATGCTTAAAACCAGACTCTGGATAACTCAGGGCACGTTTCTGTAATGGCTGTTTGTGGGTTGACCCTGGCTATGACGAGGGTTGATATTCTACCATTTGGAAGATCAATAGTGATATTGTTCTTGACTCGCCACAGTTTTAGTAAAATGGATCTTTTTCAGAAAACAGTAGTGGGAGTATGGTAGAACTGGAAGTGATTCCAGAACCGCGAACGATTACGGAAAAATTAATAGGACCTATATATTCAATCAGATTTGACATTCCATTAGCCACTCCGCAGATATGGTGGGTAACCTCAGACACCCGAGAGGTACTTCGGTAGGCTCAAGGACGGTGACAGGGAGGCTCTTATCTACCAAGACTTGACACTACTGTTGTTCCAGGCTATGAGACCCGGTAGGAGGGTTTTCGTAGTCAGTGGGAGCATCGGAAGCATAGTGGGCAAGTAGCTTATATCTATTTATAGACTAGAGCAGTTATAGCGGAGATAGATCATCTAATTTTGATATGACAGTCATGGGTTTGACTTCAATCAGAATAGGGGATGGATCTGTTAAGAAGGTAGTAGGGTGTGATGTCATGGTATTTGGATGACATACACAGAGTAGGAAGTAAAATTCCTATACTACAATCGGTTGTACTGTGGTCGTCACACAGTTGTTTCTCCAGACAGGATATGGATATAATATTTGACATTCTGGTTTCTAGATCAATGGTTTTAGATCTGGAATTGGGTAGTTTCCCAATGTGGGTACTTTGACAGATATTCTAATGGTTTTTAGAATAGATGACTCCTAGCATGGTGGTGTACCTGCAGGTGATGGAGTCACCCTCTCTAAAGGTGTCTTACAGACTAAAGTGGAGAGGGATGTGCATGATTGGCAGATCACTTGTTTAGGCAATTGAGTCAATCGTGAGATGTCAAGTACCACACCAGATGTTGTTTTTGCACAAAGATGCGATAAGTTTGTATTAATCCAATCCTGGAGAAACATAAGGAAGCAGTTTTAGAACATAAGTACATGTTCTACGGATTTGATGACGGCAGCCTCCTTCGGGGGACGGTTATCATTCCAAGCTTCAAAGGTGACATGGTTGACAGAGTGATTGTCAGAGTTATAGTTTTTCCCTCTAACGAAGAGGGACAGTTTTATGGACAGGTGGTCCAAGAGAATACTGTGGGAGGCATGGTGCCGGATACTGATTAGGTTCAGTGATCGATACAGTCTAAGAAGTTTGGATTTGGAGTTCATTTATGAACTAGGTCCCATCAGATTTCCAGACATATTCTAAGACAGGTATTACTCGATTCGGGAGATGGCTTTCTCCGCGAACTTGAGATTTAGAGAGATATAGAAAGAAACTTCTAGGCGGATCCACTCACTGAGGCTATTTCTCGAACACAATAGTTTTACAAACGGGCTTTGTGAAACTGATTAGTAGAGGAGTTGGATGTTCGGTTTCACACGGGCTGTGAGTAGTCGACATCGCAATAATTAGCCTTGGGTGCAAGTGGGAGATTGTTGGAGATAATTCCCTCATAGTCAATTATTGGATCGCAGGTACGTGATTGCAATGATTGCGGAGGACCTATACCGGTAGGACAGTCTCACTCGAGATGATAGTATGCTATCTGGTTTGCCTTTATCAGTCGTGTACATGTTCAGGTAACTGATTACATGTTACACTTTGATAGAGCCCTTAGGATCTTGCTTTACTACCAACAGTATGATGGCGATCATATACGTGAGAGTTGGGTAGTTTATATGCATATCCTTAATTGTGGTCCCTAGTCGTGGGAGTTTCGAGACAGGGCATCGATACTCCGGAGTAGACTAGTGTGTACAGTCGAGACCCCGACGAGGGGCGGTGGCCGGTCTCACAAGCCACTTGTGTCAGTTGGATCACCTAAGATGTATACAGGTGCTCATTGGGTTATGAGTACACCGGACAGGACTCGCCGGGAATCTGCTAGTTAGTACTATATCTATCGTCAGATAGCAGTTCCCTGGTGACATGTGTACAGGTTAGTTCATCGACCTGAGGTCGTCATTTGTCTCGTGTGAGTTCCCACTGTGCTTTGATTTCTACCCTACCATGGCTCAAAGGAGTCGTGCAAACAGGTAGCTTTTGGGTACAGTCCCGAGCCATATGGAGGCACGTGAGCGGATCGGCAGGGGATTCGTCTCTCCCGGTATTAGGGGCGAGTTCGTGCTGTGTCTAGGAGAGCCATTACACAAAGTCTATGGCCATGGCAGGAGATTTACTGGTAGGTACTCCAGTAGTATCTCAGGGTGTTATTGGGCTACACTCCGACACGACTTATACTGCTATTGGGGGTCTGACGTTACTAGCACCCTAGGCAGATATGCGATACTCATAGACGAACGGACCGGACTGTATATAAATTGTCACTGTTAGGCTCAGTAGGGTTTCTGGATGAGTTCGCTCATCAGCCTCCCTTGAGGACAGTCCATGGGCAGCCGTTACGCATAGCTAGTGCCGCTGACGGTTTGTGGTTAAACCCACTGCCAGGGTACTGACGAGTCATTAGAGTCCCCCACAGACAGTTTCCCAAGTTCGGGCGAAACGTTGTAGAGGCCGTATGGTTTTATGGCAGGGTTCGGAGAATGCACGTGCGTTTACGCACGTGTTATTTTTCGGGCTGATGATACTGGTCGGCTTTGGTTTAAGCCGGATCCGAGTATTATATTGAGTAGGTATAATATCTTTGTCTCAGTTGCATTTGTAGTCGGTCGTAATACAAATGCGGGTATATTTATACAGTTACGGGGTTATCCTGAAAGTTGTTTCAGGATCACTTTTGGAAGTTGCCAGTTTCCAGTTTTCTATCAGCCGTCTTTTAACATTCGGTTAAAGACGGATTTATCTTTTCTTGGATGAGGGTGAGTCATGCTTCTAGAAGGTTCTAGAAATGATGACTAGGCTGATGAGGTGTATTATGACTCATACTTTGACTTTAATGATTCTTGTTTTCCTTAAGATATTTGTTCTTGATATTTTGTCATGATAAGCTTCATGTTATGGTCACCACTTGCTCCTACCATCACCTCCCTCTTTGCTATATAGTGACCGGCCATTCTTTGAGAGGAGAGAGAGAAAGAATTTCATTCTTGAGAGAAAAGACTATGGTTTAGGGTGCATGGAAATTTCATTACCTCTTTCATTCCATCACCCGATAAAATGGCAACTTCATTAACCGATCGTCCACGGACTTGGACGAAGTGAGACAAAGTAATCTATTCATTCTCTACATCATTCTTGGTCGTCTCTTTCAGCAAACTTGACGACCGAGTTGCCTCAAGTCAGAGGCAGAAGCCCGTTTAAAGAATCGTCGACGTGGTGCCACCTGGACGAGCAGATCGGAGATCGACGAGATCGGAGCAGCCGCAACGGAGCGTGGGATGATGGTTAAAGAATGAAGGACTCGGATCGTTCGGTATAACCTTTCTACACTCTTTACAGTTTGTTAGTTTAGCAATAATGGCAGATCCGGGTTAAAGTATACGATAGCGCCAGTTAAAAGTTTTTTTGTTCCGCATTTGGCGTCTATAGACGGCCGGGGCGCTAGCGTAGACTTACAAAGTGAATGTCATCCACGTATAAAACGAGTAATACTACAGTTCTCGCTACAAATCTACTATAGATGCATGGTTCATCTGGATTTTTGATAAAGCCAAATTCCTTGACCGTCTCATCAAAACAGATGTTCCAACTCCGCGATGCCTGCTTTAGTCCGTAGATGGACTTAAGCAACTTGCACACCTTTCCGCTGCTCCCACTCTGAATGAAACCCTCTGGCTGGTCCATATAGACACACTCCTCTAAATTTCCATTTAGAAAAGCGGTCTTTACGTCCATCTGCCAAATCTCATAATCGTGGAAGGCAGCAATGGCAAGAAGGATCCGAATGGATTTCATCATAGCTACTGGAGAAAAGGTCTCGTCATAGTCCAAACCAGGTCTTTGACGAAAACCCTTTGCAACCAATCTAGCTTTATAGGTCTCAACCTGTCCATTTACACCAATCTTCCTTTTGAAGATCCACTTGCATCCTACAGGTTTTACCCCGTCTGGAGCAACGTCCAACGTCCATACTTTTTTGGTGTACATGGACTCCATTTCGGTCCGCATTGCATCCAGCCATTTTACCGAGTCGACGCTCTGAACGGCCTGCTGGAATCTAGTAGGCTCATCATATTCTATGATGCAATCCTCTCTATCCCCGTCTATGAGAAAACCGTAGTATCTCTCGGGCGGATGAGACTGCCTACTACTCCTGCGGAGCGACGTAGGAATGTCCTGTTCTTTTGAACCCTCTGGTTCCACTAAGCTTTCAGTAATAGTCTGTGGTTCTGGAATTTCTTCCAGTTCTACTGCGCTCCCACTAGTTTCCTTTTCTAAGAACTGGTGTTCTAGAAAGTGGGCATGACGAGAAACAAAAACCTTTTGTTCCTCTTCGCAATAGAAGAAATATCCCTTGGAGTTCTTTGGATATCCTACGAACTTGCACTGTACTGAGCGTGCCTCGAGCTTGTCCGCATGCTGCTTTTTGACAAAAGCTGGACTTCCCCATGTCTTAATGTGATTAAGATAGGGTCTCTTCCCACACCACATCTCATATGGTGTAGTAGGCACAGTCTTAGTGGGAACTCGGTTCAAAAGGTATGCAGCTGATTCTAGCGCATACCCCCAGAATGATCGTGGTAACTCAGCGTTACTCATCATGGACTGCACCATATCCAATAGGGTTCGGTTCCGTCTCTCCGATACACCGTTATGTTGCGGAGTGTATGGAGGAGTAAGCTGAGAGAGAATTCCATTCACTTTTAAATAGTCCAGGAACTCGGCACTCAAGTATTCACAACCTCGATCCGATCTTAGAATCTTGATACTTTTGCCGGTTTGTTTTTCTACTTCATTCTTATATTCCTGGAATTTTCCAAAGGCTTCGGACTTATGTTTCATTGAGAAGACATAACCGTACCTTGAAAAGTCATCCGTAAAAGTAATGAAGTAAGAATAACCGCTTCGCGCATGTGTAGACATTGGACCGCACACATCGCTGTGTACGAGTCCCAAGAGCTCGCTCGCTCTTACTCCGTGTCCAGTGAACGGAGTCTTTGTCATCTTTCCTTTGAGACAGGATTGACAAGTGGCATACGATTGATATTCGAACGGATTCAAATATCCTTCTGTATGTAACTTCGTCAACCTTCTCTTATTGATGTGACCCAGTCTACAATGCCATAAGAAAGTCTGATTGATTTCTGGAGACTTTCTTTTGTGTGTATTCTGGACATTGAAAATCTGTGGTTGGTTTAATACGTATATACCATTGCTTAATATACCTGACCTAATCAAAACTTGATTAAGGTGAATGTTTACAACATTACTTACAAACGCAAATTCATAACCTTCTTTAGAAGTTAAAGAAACAGAAATGATATTACAAGTTGCGTTGGGTACAAAAAAACAATTACGCAAAACCAAAACATGTCCATCAGACATTCCCAGGTGATAGTCCCCCACGGCCTTAGCATCCATGTTAGCTCCGTTTGCAACTTTGAGGGTCATGTCACCTGCCTTCAAAAACCTACAGTTTCTCAATGCCTGCAAAGAATTAAGATATGAGATCCTGATCCGGTATCCAATACCCAGGAAGTAGAGTTTATTGAAAGACAGTTATCAATAACATACACACCTGAAGCTGAAGCCGCAACCTGCTTCAGTTCCTGTGTTCTGGCCTTCCAAGCCCTGCAATCATTCTTCCAGTGTCCCTTCTTATGACAATAGAAGTATTCTTCTTTATCCACAAGCTGCCCCGCTTTCTTTGTTGCTTTTGCTTTTCCTTTTCCCTTCGTATCCACTTTACTAACACCGCCCCTTGGTTTGGCGGGGGCTTTCTTCTTCTTTCCCTTGGCTTTCGCCTTGGACCTAGAAGAGGAAGATCCTCCTATAAACAAAGTGGATGTTTCCCTACCTTTCTGTAGGGTGCCCTCTGCACTCCTCAGTATGTTGAGGAGTTCTGAAAGTTCAACTTCTTTTTCTTGTAAGTTGAAATTCAGGATAAACTAGGCATAAGTGGAAGGAAGGGATTGGAGAATCAAGTCCGTATAGAGCTCATTCTCCAACATGGTCCCAAGGTCCGCGAGCTCTTCTATGTAGCCAATCATCTTAAGCACGTGTTCCGCTACTGATGATCCGACGGCCAACCTTGCCGAAAATAACTTCTTCGACACTTCGTATCTTGCGATACGAGACTGCTCTCCATACGGTTCTTTTGTATGAAGAAATATGGATTCAAGGTCCATATTCTCGTGCCTCCTCTGATGTTCGTTGTCCATAGAGGCAAGCACGAGGAATTTTGCCTTCGCGCAATCAATCTCCCAAGTCTTACGGATTTCCTTATCCGCGACGCTGGAGGTGGGACCTGGGACAGGGGGAGCTTTGGTGGTAAGAAAATACCCTGGCTTGTCGTAAGTGATTGCCATTTTGACATTCCTGAGCCAATCTTTGTAGTTTGGCCCTGTCAGTATGTTTTTATCTAGGAGTAACTTAAGTCCAGTCATGTCGATTGGTCGCTGCAATTAGGAGAGAGAGAAGAAACGCTCGGCATGATACTCTTGCAAGTTTAGAGTGGTTTTTAGTTTGTCTAAACAGGATGGCTCCCACTGTTTCTCGAATCCCTCCTCAAACCAAAAAGGAAGAATTAGTCAGGATCAATCTCACCGTACAATTCTTGCTTAACCGTTCTGCCAGGCCAGTGTCGGTACTTCGAGGGAGGTTTTCCAACGCTTTCGCGAAGTTCCTTAATTTAAGAACCTCTTTTCCCTGGGGGCGTAGCCCCGCTAATACCTTTCTAGACACCTACTAGGTTTATAGCATTGATCGTTAAGTGAGAAATTTCCCGAGGTGTAGCATATACTCACAGTAGGATCGGGATCCAAATATCATTGCCTGATGAAACTGAAGGAATCCTACCAGAATCATCACACTCCAAATGGTATGCAACACTAGCAAGTTTCGGTTCTTTTGAAACTCCCGATGTGGATTTTTGCCACATGCTCTTATGAACTTGACTTTGGCCAAAATATCATAAGTCACATGTCAAGTTCTACCCGTCATTCTCCAGGTTAATTTGGATCCACCCGTACCTACCCTTGACTTTGGCCAAAATGGCAGTACGACTGTCCCAAACCAACGCATCTATTTATGCTACACATGAATACCCAATAGCTACCAATCACTATGCCTTGACTTTGGCTAACATACATAGCTTGAATACTATTGACTATCCATGTGAAACGACGGAGGGCTACGAATGGTTTTGGCAAAACCGTGAACGTAGTGAACTTGATATAACCGATGGAACAAGATAGCTTTTAAAAGGAGTGGCTTAAACTCCGCATTTTAAAAGTTGGTTTTGAAAAGAACCGAGTGGTTTTTCGAAAGTGTTCCAACGACTTTTACTTGGTTTATTTTCTTGCATTAGTTCTTTTAATGCGTGATATTCTTGCATTAGTTCTTTTAATGCGTCCCATCATTTAATCCTACCATTGCAGAAAACAACCAAAATATGACGTACGCTTATGCCATACGCATTCGCCACGGGGCCCCGTCATTACCCGTTAGGTTACTTAACTAACGACAGAGCGGGGGCTGGGCTAGCGCGGCTATAAAACATAAGCAACGCCTAAATAATATCATATATAGATATATTGCAATGATAGCCATTTCAGATCACAGATGAACACATTGGATATACTAGGAACCCGTAATTCGTACGAGCTTGTAACGAAGAGCAGATTACACGGTCGCGGTGAATAGCCAATACCCCATCCAAGAACCCTACGGGTGCAGCAAACTACCCGCTAAGTACCCGAAGCGAAGCAACCTCCCTCAACCCCGTGAGTAGGCCACTCGACACTTCGGGATACCCGGTAAAAAGAAATTATACAATGACGGCTACAACCCCCTCCATGGGTCTATCCTAGGAGAAAAAACAGTAAAAAGAAATTATACAATGACGGCTACAACCCCGACCCGGTTGTGCAGCCATATAAATAATTATTACATCAATTTACAAATTTAATGAATTGAAAGAAAAGAAAACTCTCGTCTCACAACCCCCGGCTATTCACTCGCGACAATCCAATGAATTCATATACACATACCAGCAACATTACAGATCACAGATTTGTATAACCCCCACTAATCGACATATAGCGATTAGCAGACGTTCAATACAAATATCACATCACAGATAAATACCCGTAAGCTTAAGTCTTTAGAAACTCGATCAAAATACGGTTTTTAAAGCCCCAAAAACAAATTTTTCTTTCTGGAAAATCTGGGCTGAAAAAACATATACCAAAATTCCCAAAATACCCCACTGAACAAACTGCAATCAAAATTTCCCACGGCCGAGTCAACTCGGCCGCGGAACCGCGGCGGGAGCACGCTCCCGCCGCGTTTCCGCGGCGCTTCGATCAGATCAGTGGATGAAATTTTTGCAGTTTGCTATAAAAACCCTGAGCCGAATTTTAAAGTATGATTTATCATTTTTGGAACAGAGGAAAAATTCGACGGCAAGCACGAATTCCGAGTTCATTTCGGGACTTTTTCTCCGATCGAATTTCTAGTTACTATGCTAACATGTTAGGTAGTGTTTAACTAGGCTTTGATACCACTGTAAGTCCATGCTACCTCTCCCGGTACTTTCAGGCATGCGGAATTTAGTGAAAAACAATTTTCTAGAGGCTGTAACATGGACTCAAAACCGGATCTTTGTTAAACATCTAACTAACAACCTAACTAAGAGTTGTTAACTACTCGGTTAGGGGGTTATACCTTTCTTTCTTGAACTCCTTCGTCTTCAAACCTCGATGGTGTCCGGATCGGCTTCACCCCATCGTCTCCTTGCGCCGAAGATCGATCCACCCGAAAGCTTCTACCTTTGGCTTCTTCTTCGAACTTTGAAGAAACTAGTTCACTCGGTTTGCTAAACCTTGTGAACTAGAGTGAGTAGAGAAGAGTGTGTTGGGATTTTTCTCTATGGTTCTTGGTTCTCAACACATGAGACAAGTGAACCATAGACTAAAGAGAGGGAGAGCAAGACGAAGAGGATGAGAGCTCAAGAACAAGAGAGAGAATGAAAATCAAAGAATGAGAAAGACTTTTCTCTCTTGGCTCTCAGAATCCAAAGCCATCATAAAAAATCATAGCAATCAAGTATTATGTGATGGTTTAAACTACAATAGCCATATCATTTCATGCACTCATTTTTCACAAGAGAACAAGCAAGCAAAAAGTCTTTGCCATGAATTGATAGCCATTGTCATCATGATGGTCAACTAGTCCAACCTAGTCAACAAAGTCAACAAGTCAACCCCTCAACAACCATGTCACCATAATACTTAATTAATATTATTGTTAATTATATATTATATTCTCATTAGGGTTGAGCAAAAAGTCAATAGTCAACAGTCAACAGTCAACAACCCTAATGAGAATCCTCTGCCTCTGTCTCTCCGTCAACTGTGCATACATACCCGCATCCGCGTTCCGAGGAACACGAATACATACTGGATAAAAACCAATCCCAAAACGTACACTAGGATCTGGCTTAAACCAAAGTCCGCTAGGGTTAACTGTCCGGACACTGTACGTGCACAAGTGCATGGATGTGACCGGACCCTGTCGCAAAACCATGCGACTTGTCGCAAAACCGTGCGACCTCTACTCTTTTGCCTAAAAGCGAATAGCTTTCTATGTAGGACTCTAAAGACTCGACACTACGCTGGCAGTGGGTTTAACCACAGACCGCAAGCGGCACTAGCTGTGCGTAACGGTCCCCAGGTAGATGCCGACAAGAAGACTGACGAGGTGAAACCAATCTGAACTCTTACTGAGCCTGAATGTGACATTTTCTGTACAGTCCGGTCTGTTCGTCTGATACATCGCATGGCGGGCCTAGGGGGCGGTAAACATCAGTCCCCTAATAGCGGTACAAGTCGTGTCGGAGTGAAGCCCAAAACACCCTGAGATAACACTGGAAGCCTACCAGTATATCTCGCTTGCCCTGGCCAGGGACTACTCGTGTAATGGCTCTCCTAGACACAGCGCGATGTCAACACCCAATACCGGGAGAGACGAATCCTGTCTAATCATCACTGCCTCCAAGTGCTTCGGGACTGCACCCAACTACTACCTGTTTGCACGACTCCTTTGAGCCGTGGTAGGGTAGTAATCAAAGTACAGTGGGAACACACTCGAGGCGAAGTGACAGTGTCAAGTCAGCAGACTAAGCTGTACTCTTGTCACCTAGGAACTGATAACTGACGATAGGTATAATACCAACTGGTCAGTTCCGGCAAGTCCCGTCCAGTGTACTCGTAACCTAACGAGCACCCGCATACTATCTCCAGTACGACGTACTGATGGCTGTGGGACAGACCATCTCCCACTCTGCGATGAGAAGCGCATACGCTAGTCTACTCCGAAGTATCGATGCCCTGTCTCGATAGACCTGCGACTAGGGACCTGCATAAGGATGTGCTTATAGATTACCCAGCCCCCACCAGTGTGACTGCCATCACAACGCTGGTAATCAAGCAAAGATCCTAAGGGCTCCACTAATGTGTATAGGTGATATACTAAAATAAACACATGTACATATTGAACTAGAAACAAACCAAGTAGCATACTATTATTTTGAGCAAAATTGTATATACAACTGTGAATATCCCAAGATTCCATTAAGTAATATACAAACTAGTATGATACAGTAATGGCCTCTGGGGCATATACACTAACAAGACTACCCCCGGGCCTCCTGCTCAAAGCATCCTCTACTACATTCGCCTTGCCTGGGTGATACAAGATCTCACAATCGTATTCCTTTACTAATTCCATCCAACGGCGCTGTTTAAGATTCAGGTCCTGCTGCTGAAATATATACTTTAAGCTCTTGTGATCAGTGAATATCTGGCACGACTCGCCGTATAGGTAATATCGCCAGATCTTGAGTGTAAAGACCACTGCAGCCATCTCCAAATCGTGAGTGGGGTAGTTTTGTTCATGTTTCTTCAACTGCCGTGAAGCATACGCGATCACCCTGTTATGCCGCATCAATACGCATCCTAGCCCCACTCGAGAAGCATCACAATAGACCACAAATCCACTCGATCCTGAAGGCAATGATAACACCGGCGCCGTAGTCAGTCGAGTCCGTAGCTGCTGAAAATTGTGCTCGCACTCCTCCGTCCAATCGAAAGGAACTCCCTTCCGGGTCAACCCGGTCAAAGGTGCAGCAATACGGGAGAAGTCCTGCACAAATCGCCTGTAGTAGCCGGCCAGTCCTAGAAAGCTGCGGATCTCCATAACTGATGTGGGTCTGGGCCAACGCTGAACAGCCTCAATCTTCTTCGGGTCCACACATATACCATCTCGTGTAATCACGTGACCCAAGAAGTCTGCGCTATCAAGCCAGAATGCGCACTTGGAGAATTTTGCGAAAAGCTGGTGCTCCCTCAAGGTCTGCAGTGTGGTCCGCAGGTGTTGCTCGTGCTCCTCTCGGCTCCGGGAATACACCAAAATATCTTCAATGAATAAGATGATGAACAGATTAAGATAAAGCCTGAAAATACGGTTCATCAAGTCTATGAATGCTGCTGGGGCATTGGTGAGTCCGAACGACATCACCAAAAACTCATAATGGCCGTAGCGCGTGCGGAAAGCTGTCCTCGGAATATCCTCCTGTCGAACCCGCAGTTGATGGTAGCCTGATCGCAAATCTATCCTCGAAAAGATTCCTGCCCCCTGAAGCTGGTCGAACAAGTCGTCGATGCGCGGCAAGGATACATGTTCCGCACGGTAACCCTGTTCAGCTGGCGGTAGTCGATACACAAACGCAAACTGCCGTCCTTCTTCTTGACAAACAGGACCGGAGCACCCCAAGGAGACACACTGGGTCGAATAAGTCCCTTATCCAGCAAATCTTGCAACTGGCCCTTCAACTCTTTAAGTTCCGTCAGGGCCATCCGATAAGTGTAACGTTTTGAAAATCGTTTCGGTGAAATTTCGGAAAATCGGTAAAATAAGGGGTTTTCTGTAAAAAGTCAAAACACAAATATTTTTATTATAAAATTAAATATACATATTATAGCTATGTAATTGCTATTAATTGGTGTTTATTGAGCCACTGGTGAAATTTCAAATTTTCTGAAATTTTTTCTGAAATTAATTATTTTAATATTATTTTAAGCCGTCACTAATACATTTAATTAGGGAAAATTACAAATTGGAATGAGTTGAAACAAATTTTGTGCATCTTAACACATTAAACAAAATTTTATCATGTGGTTTTTGAAATGAAATGGTTTGCCAAAACGGTTTAGAAAATATCGAAGAAAAAGGCTTTTTTCGGTGAAATTAGTGTTAATGGAAGTGGGGTACAACATTTATCTTTTTTTCTAACCCAAACAAAACCCACACCCACTCCCCTATAGATCTGCCCGGCCCCGTGACAGCCCACCATTCTTGGGCCTCTCATCTCACAAAAATAAAACAAAGAAAAGAGAACAAAAGAATGAAAGAAATTGGGCAAAAGGAGTTTGGGCTTTGACTTTTGGGTATTGCCTTGACTTTTTCCCCACCTCCCTCTCTCTCCCCCTCCCCATTCAGCCGATCCTCTCTCTCCTTTCCCACAACAGCAGCCCCTCTCTCTTTTCCTCTCATTTCTCATCAAAATTTCATCACAAAATGCCCAAAAATCAACACAAAAATCCCACAAAATAAAAATCCAATCCCTACTCATTTTCCCTTATCTCTTTTAGCATGGATCTTGGTGCAAAGATTTCAATTTGGAGGTCATGTTCTTTGTTTGTTCCATGGTTCTTGAGGTATAAAAAATCTTGGCTTTTTGTTAAATTGTTTGATTATTTCTTCAATTAAGTTAATGAGTGGTTTAAATTAGGTTTTGAATTGCTAGTTAGAATTTTAAAGTTTAGTGTTTGGAAATTCTAGAATTGAGTTTTTAAAATCAAGTGAGGGTTTTTAACATTGTTTATGATTGTATAGTGTAGTTATCATGCTAAGTCATGCAAAGTGTAATCAAAGTGCTAAATTTGCTAATTTCTACATCTAAATTATCCTAATTAAGCTAATTGCAAACTAGTTTTTTTAGATCTATTATAATTAGTGAGTTTAAAATTTAGTTTGGGTTTGGGTGACTTAATTAAGTTATTTAGTGGGCATTTTAGCCACTAGAATTGTTAAAATAGTTAAAGTTGATTAAAACACCAAGTTTTGAGCTAAAATGGAAAATTGTGCTAGTTTTGTTAACTAGGTTTTGTAAATATATATATATTTTGATGAGAATAAATTATTGGAATGGTTTATATGACTTGGTTATGATATTGAGTGGATATTCCGGCTGCTAGATTTGTTTAAACGTCGAGATTTGTATTAAAACGGTTAACGACCGCTAACTAGATTTTTGGGAAATAAAACGATTTGTTTACTTTTATGGTTTTGATGAATTAAAACCTATTTCTTATATAATTAGTGAGTTTTGAAACCACGATTGGTGCGTTTGAGTCTTTCATGATCACTCGGCGTCTGTACGCCGATGTCGAGGGTTTTGAGTTGATTTGTGAAAGCAAACCATAGGTTTTGACTTACGTGGGATTCGTGTGTCGTTTTGGTCATGAGTCGGATTTTAATACGATGCGGTGCGTTATGATATGTAGGTACCCTTACGAAGACTTTGAGACGACAAGAAAGCACGTGGCGGCGTCGGCACCGGTGAGCGAAGATCAGGTAGTAGATTTATATCTATGGGGAGAAGTCGGGTGGATGGCGTATAGCACCCCCGCAGTCCGTAGTATAGTTCATATATATATATATGTGTGTGTGTTTATATAGGTGTTTTATGATACGAGAATGTTTATTCATGATATGATTATGTGTTCATGGATTAGCTTTGGGTTAGTTGCGAAGCCCTAGAGTAGTTGTTATACCCACATACGCACACACAGACTTGGATACATTACTTTCTTGTGCGTAGATGGGGATGTGTATACATGTATATACGCATGGGTATGGGACTATGCATATATACATTCATATACACATGTATGGATGATGAGGATAGTATTTGGGATTTGAGATGAGTCGATGAGATTTGATTTGAGGCCGTGGGATCGGTGATATGGCAGGGTTCGTATTTAAGATACGACATGACGTTGTAGCGGGTCCTTGACGTAGTGTTTCACACACGTGCATGCATACTTAGGCGGTATCAGTATTGTACTAGACGTAGATCAGTACCCCGATCATGATATTTGATAAAGAGGATACCAGATGAATAGTATGATGAATGTGATATTGACCCGTATCCAGATTTGGGATGCCGTACGACGGATTTACGTACGAGCTATATATTGATATTTGATCCGCACTCTTAACTTGGGAATATTTGATTATAGATATGGTATCGGATGTGATATTATCGAGGTGGGATCACCGACTAATATATATATATATATATATATATATATATATATACATATGTATCGATTCAGGTGTTAGGAGGTTTCCTTACCTGTAGTTCAGCTTGTTAGTTCAGCCGTATAGTTTAGTGTAGTTGTTAGACTAGATTAGACTCCTACCTATTTCAAAACTAATGAATTGTGGGTATTTTAAAAGACAGGTCAATGGATTCTACGGATATTTCAAAAGACGTATCTTTTCTTAAAAACACCGTAGCCCTTATTTTCAAAACACCGCGATTCGTGTTATTTCAAAAGGCACTATTGTAGGACTTATCTTAGGGTAATGCAGTTTAGTTATCGTTTTGTCTAGTATTCAGCTCCTGCTCATTATTGTTGTTCGCTCCGCATCGCATACTTATATTGTAATTTCTTATTGCATTATTGATATCATACTGTTAGGACACCAGCACCATTACTGATGATGCGTATATACCACGTACACTTACTTGCCGGCTCACACACATCTTCATCGGTAATTGCCATGTCACGTACACCTTAGAAAATATTATTGCTTGACTTAGCTTGCTAGTTAGTAATTTGACATGATATTAGTGTACCTGCCTTATATGCCAGCTTAACATTGTAGTTATTACTTGTCACTTCATGCATACTGTTATTCATTGTTATGCCAATATTCATTGTTTTACATGCTATTGATGATTTGGATTCGGATTTCCATGAGATTTTCTGGATTTGGGGGGGGGGGAAGGAAACCGCAAAACTTATACAAACTGCTTTCTCTCTTTTTAAATAAAAAGTGCGGATTTTCCCATGATGTATGAGTCGTCCACCATGAGTTTGCTGATGGATTTCGAGACCCGATTCGAGGAGTGGAGGAACCGTTTCGGGTACATGGTGGGCTCGGTGCGGTACCCCTAGGCAAGAGGATCGTGTTGTTGACGTTGAGCCTGGCAGGGGAACACTACCGACTGGTGATTTTACCCGACGTGTCGGATATCCGGAGGATACCGTCGTGGTCTTGAGATGGATGGTAGGGGCCGATCTGGACTGACGGCGCCCTAGATACAAAGATTGTGACACAGAGATATCGAGATATTTGGACACTTGTTTTGTGTCGATGCTGGGCACTGTTTTATGCTGATTTCATTTATGGTACCTCATTTTTTAAAATACAGAAATCTCACTGAATTATGAAAGCAGTTTTCTTCAGTACATGCATTCTGTTTCATGCATTCATACATCATCCATATGATACATTGCTATCTGAGATACTGACACGGGTACATGGGATTACACTTGGGTTAGACTTTTACCCTAGCCATTATTATAGGCTGCTGGTTATATATATATTTGAGGATATATTATGATTGTTGGCCTAGGATTGCGTTATTCATGCGGTTTCTGTTCGTAGATATTTTTCTATTCACGAGTTGGCAACTCACCCCCGTTGTGCCCCAGTTTCTTGCAGGTTTGCCGTACAAGTTTCATTACGGCTTTGCGGGCATAGTTTCATTCGGGTGATTTGCTAGTAGGTGGGTTTACTTGTATCGTACCCCCCATTATATACCTTGTATATTATTACTCTGTTGTATCTAGAAGTTTCATCAACCAAATATGTATTTATTTTGAGATAGAGACAGTGATGTTATTCTTTCGACTTTAGAGCCGTGCACTATTTTTCTATGGATTTCTTATTGTTTTGAGTTCCTTTTGAGTTTTGATCCTCGCCCTTGGCGTTGTATATTATATTGCTTGTGTGGTTGTGACCGTCGATTGACGAAGAGCTAGCTCCCGCTTGGGGATGCCTTTTATTGATTTCGTATACTATTCATGTTGTATCCCGTTTGGGAGCCAGTATTTACAAAGGAGACTCTGCCGAAATTTTCAGGAAATATTTGATGTTTTTTTTAAAATGAATAATTCGGCTTATGCTATTAAAACTACTTGATTTAAATTGGTTTTCCTTCACTCTACTACTTTTCATGGTTTGGATTTCTGGGTTTTCGGCTTACTTAGATTACGTACGCCTCGAGACGTTTCGTAGTCTAAGTGCCGGTTATGTTCCGTACTTTCGGGTCGTGACAATAAGGCGGTATAGAAATAGGCCCCGTGCCGGGAATCAAATCAATACAGAAAGCAATATCGCGCTCAGGCGGTAGCCTAGGAGCTCATCAGGGAATACATCAGGGAACTCGCTAACAATCGGAACCTGGTCCAATGGAACCTCTGTAGCTCTAGTATCGTAAACATAGGCGAGAAATCCCTGACATCCCTTCCTCAAAAGCTGTCCAGCGCGAAAAGAAGAAATCAAACTGTAAGGGGCGGCACCACGGTCCCCCTGCACAACAAAAGCCGACTCGCCGGGAAAACAAAACCTAACTGTCTTCTTGCGGCATTCTACAGAAGCATAGCACGTGGCTAACCAATCAATGCCCAAAAGAACGTCGAAGTCCAACATCTCAAGAAGGATCAAGTCGACAGGCAACTCTCTCTCGCCAATACGGACTACACAGGATCGGAACACGTGTCTAGCAACAAACGGCTCTCCCATACGAGTGGTCACAACAAGCGGCTGATCAAGCAAACCGGACTCTCTACCCAAACTCGGCACGAAGTGTGCAGAAACGTATGAATGCGTGGATCCCGGATCAAACAACAAGTGTGCATCAACGGAACATACGGAAAGGATACCTGAGACCACTGCATTGGACGCCTGCGCGTCCTGATGCGTCAAAGAAAAAACCTGTGCATGTCCTCCACCTGCGACTGACTGTCCTCTGCCTCGGTCACCCCGTCCTCTCTTCATGAACCCTCCGTGGCCACGACCTCTCTGTATGTGAGTCTGACGCGGAGCAATAGTATGTACAATAGGCAACGCCCTCTGGGGTGGGGAAGGTGGTAATGTGACATGCGGTACTGCTGCCTCCCTCCGGTGTATCTCAGGACAATCTCTAATGAGGTGAAGTAGACTGTCTCACCTAAAGCACCCCTGCAACGACTGCTGACCCTCCCGTGGATACGAACTAAACATCTGGCCTCGTACCGAATCTCTGCTACTCCTCATGCCTGAACGAAACCTGTCGCGGCGTCTAAATGTCTGTCTCCATGCTGATATACCAGTATGAACTCTCTTCGGCTCTAGGACTACCAAAGTCTCAGCAAGACGCTCCTCGACTAATAAGGCTGCATCTACAGCTGCTACATAGGTCTCGCAATGCTGTGCGCTGATCGCAAGAAATAACGGGGTAAGAAAGCCTCGAACAAACCTCTTGACTCGCATATCCTTGGTAGCCACTAAATATGGGGTGTAAACAGATAGCTCTGTGAACAGCACGTCGTACTCTGCCACTGTCATCTCCGGAGTCTGACGTAAAGACTCGAACCTGCGCGCTCTAGAATCTCTGACGCTCTGTGGAAGGAAGTGGGCAAGGAACACCGTCACGAACTCCTTCCAGGTCATAGGAGGAAGACCTGCTACTCTGCCCTTCTCGACCGATTCACACCATTTCTGCGCAAGACCTTCCAGGCGAAAGCTCGCGAACTCTACCCATCTCGCATCTGAGCATCTGAGTGAACGACATATCCGAGCCATCCTATCAATGAAAGACTGTGGGTCCTCGGCTGCATCGGTGCCTGTGAAGACCAGAGGCTTCAGCCTCATAAACTCTGATAGCGATACTGTAATAACCTCTGTAGCTGCAGGGGCAACTGCCTGTACTGTGGGTACCATCACGGTCCCTGCAACAAGTGGAACTACCCCTGGTCGCTGCGCTCGAAGTGTCTTAACTAGCGATCCCATCATCTGGCGCATCTCCTGCATACCGGATCCCATCATCTGGCGCATCTCCTGCATACCGGCCCCTAGCATAGCGATCTGGTCTGTCGAAGGAGGAACGGTCTGCTCTGGTGCAAAGGGTGTACTACCCGGGTCTGTCCTCGTCTTTAATGAATCAACTCTAATCTCGGCTCTCGCGGCCGCTCTCTGCGACCTCATAGTCTTTGGCGGCATAATGGCAGAAAAGGAAATAGGATTCGATAAGGATACGGAAATCGAATCGCAAGAATGCATATAATCATTAAGGAATATCAATCAATAAATCCTAAGATCACTTAGGCGGAGTACCGTGTTGTGAGTATGCCGCGGAACATACACACACTACACCACTCTGCTTCAGCTACCCACTCCATCATACCAGGGTCATCCTACACTTCGAAAGATAAAACCTACGCTTTGATACCAACTTTGTCACAACCCGAAGTTCGACCCGTGACCGGCACTTAACCACGTAACATCTACAGGAGTAACGCGACTAAGTAAGCCGAAACCCAGAAATCAAAACCATTAAAAGTAGTAAGTGTTGAAAACATTTGTTTAAAAATAATGGAAAACCTTAAGTAGTTTAGTAATTTTCTTTAAAGTTCAAGTTATTATCTTAAAAATTTGGCAGCATTTCCTTTGTAAAAACTAACCCCGAAATCGGGTACAAGGCAAGGTATGAGTAAAATGATACACAATAAGAATAAAGCATCCCCAACGGGAGCAATCACGCCCAACGGCGGAAACAATCACCACAAGAGTAATATACGACGCCGTAGCGAAGAAATGAGCAATAAGTGAAAAACATCACAAATGATAAAAACTGCATAAGTAATGTTGGCTCACACGAGCTCGACACCAAAGTACAAATAATATACATCATCGTCCTCACACCGGTCTCTAAGTTAATACTAAAAGTAGATGGAGAGTACTAGATAAAAAAGTGTGTACAAATGGAAAATAACCGGATACCACAAACCCACCCAGCAGCAAACAGCTCACGCACCAACTGTCGTGGTATCCATAGCCAAAAAGATACAAGAAAGCAGCCAGCCGCGACTACTCTAAGGGGCAACCTGCAAACACTGTGGCACAACGGGGGTGAGTTGCCAACTCGTGAATAGAGATAACATATAAATGTAATCACGAGTATGCACGTACTGCGCTACTCTAACATATGCCAGCAGATACTATCTATATGCGATGAGCAGGATGTGCAATAATCATGCATAAGTATTCTATCAGGTAATACGACTACAGGATGATATGTATAATAATGAATGCTGAGCATGGGATGAAATAACATCTACACGGAATGTCAACGTGGAAAAATAACCGGTACCCATCAATGCACCCAAATCCCACTTAAATCCTGTAAATCTCTGAGAATCGTGAGTGCCCAACATCGGCACTCGAAAATATCATGAAATAATCATGTCCAACATCGACACACAAATCCTCATATATCGGGCTCCGTCAGTCCAGTCGGCCCACGGGCTCCGTCTGCGGAATCGGCCTTCGGCCCTGGCAGTACGGGTCATCCCGTATCTATCTATCGACTCTGGTCAGTATCCTCCGGATAACCTTCAGGTCCAACCAATCACCAATAGGTACTAGCCATCCTGCCAGGCTCATCGTCTGCTCCATAAAAAACATTTCTCGCCCCGGGGAACCATACCGGGTCCACCACGAACCCGCAAACGGATCATCCAACTCCTCGAATCGGGTTTTAAGCACACGTCTCAGAACCGAGAAAACGAGTGGTGGAAGCACCAAAATATCATATCAAGAGGAACCGAGTTTTTAAAACAATGTATGCTTTCTTGAAAAATACCACGGTTCTCAATTCCAGAAATCACATGAAATCCAAAGCCAATGCGTAAATCTATGCGATGTGATATATGCATCATAAGTCGTACTATGAGTAAAAGAGAGAAACCGCTCTTTAAAATAGATTCAGTTTTTCAAAAGGTATCATGTGGTCCCCAGTTTTTACCAAAAATCAACTTATCTAAGTAGGTACAATTTGTATATACGTAAGTATGGATATGCAAATGAGTATGTGCACAAATAACATAATCATGTCAAATCATATATGAGGTGAGCTACAATATATTGTTCATGGCAATTATATAGTGTGAGTGTCATGGCAATTACTAACGGTGTGTGTGTAACATGCATATTAGTGCTCGTGCAACATGAACCGTTAGTAACAGTGCGGTGTGTTATTAATTCTAAGCTCATATAGATATAGCAGGGAATGCGGTATGCAACAAATAGTATCCATGAACAGTCAATGTATGAAAATGCAATATGATGCTACAATGTCCTATCATCCCTGACGCATAACGCCATATGGGCGATTTCCCCGTAGATGTTAAATCTACTCACAGTAGTCTCGTACTAAGTGTAGTCGACGACTTGTTTCCCCTTCTTCGCGACGTCCGTCGTACTCGCCTGCGAACCTAGAATTTCACAAAATAATACACATAAGCTCAAATCTACAAAAACGCGACATTAAAGCCAAACAAGAAACCCACGTCGCGAACCAAACGCGTGTGTGTTCGATACGCTAAAGCGTGTGATTACGCGCCTGAAGCTACCGCGACACGTCGCGATACACAGAAAACCCTAAACCCACACACGCATCACACGTGTCGTGAAGGTTAAAAGTATAGGAAACAGGGAAATTGGTTCCAGATTTTGATACAGATAAAATTTTACAAAGTTGCATATACCATAGACCTTAGAAATGTAGCAGACACCAAAAGAACAAACCCCAACACCCAGGTCCCCCATCTGGCCGCAATTTGCAGCCAGAATGATTATTCCGGCGGCCCACCTAGGGAGTTAGGCTCCCATGCTTCGTGTGTGTTCTCTAAATCTAGTGTATATGCTCCAGTAAATACAATATTTGCCTGAAGCAAACGGGTCAAGCAGATTACAGCAGAGCCCAAAACCTAGTTAAAAGCTATTTTAACACAAAACAAAGACTTTATGGTGTTTTGGTGAAACCTGAAGCAAAATCCTTGGTTTAAACAACAATAACAACACTTAAATAAGTTAACGCCATCAAAATGCTAACTTAACATAAACTTCACCGATTCCCTTCATTAGCACTAAAAATGCACAAAAATATGATTTTTAGCTAACAAAACTACAAGTTAAGAACTAAGGTGATATGGGTGAGTTTAATACCTCCAAAAGACCCTAGGGAAACTTCACTTCCAGCCCTTGCCCTCAAAGCCACTGACTTGCCACCAAAATCCCCAAAAGAGCCATTTTTTTCCAAAGTTTTTGTGAAGGAAAGTGGGATTTTGTGTAGGGTTTGTATATGGATCAAAAGAGAAGCAAAAGAAGAAGAAAATGATGAGGATGTTGCTGCTGCTGCTTCTTTCTCTGCTGTAGAGCAGAAATGTGAGGGAGAGAGGGAAAATGGTCAAAAGTCAAGCCCAATCTCACCTAATCCAACCCATACCCCCCATTTCCTCATTTCATTAAAAAAATAAAAGGGTTTGACTTGGTTAATGGTGGGGATATTAGAACCATGCAAGAAGAATGAAAATGGTTACACTTAACCTATGATACAAAAATGATAAGTGTGCATGTTGTTACACTAAACCTTGCCTAAGAAAGTAATTAAGGAAAACTCTAATTAAGGTGGACACAAGCTAAATTATAATTAATAAAACCCATATATATAAAAAAAACACTTCTCGTCACAATTAGAGCTAGTTTTATTCGAGTTTTAAAATGAATTTAAAATTTACGGGTTTTTATGAAAAACACGCATCATTACTAACTTACGCGAAATAAACCTAAACGAATTTCAAAGCGTTACAGTTTTATCTCTCGGCAAGCCACCTTTTTAGGAAAAGGAATTTTTTAAGGAAGAAATTTGTGGTCATGAGGTAGAACTGGAATTGGTTCCAGCTATACAAACTACAGCTGATCATTTGGTAGAACCAGAGGATTCAATTGTTCCCAACGAACCTCAGCCTCTCCGCCGATCTGGTAGGGTTCCTCATCCTCCTGAGAGATACTTAGGTTTCTCGATAATAGTAGGAGCGAGGATTGCATCATAGAGATGATGATATAACTAGTATCGAGCAGGCCATCAAGAGTAGGGACTCTTTAAGAATTGATGGATGCTAAGCGATCTGAGATGGAATCCATATACACCAACAAAGTATGGACTTTGGTTACTATATCTGAAGGGTTATATCCCCATCAGGAGCAAGTATATCTTGAGAAGATTGCTTGGTGTAGATTGAAATGTTGAGACTTTCAAAGCTAGACTTGTTGAAAAAGGTTCTCATCATTGACCCGGAGTGGATAATGATGAAACCTTTTCTCCAGTAGCTATGCTTATGTCCATCCGGATCCTACTGCCATTGCTACATACTATGACTACGATATCTGGTGGTTAGGAGTCATGACTGCTTTTTCTAAATAATGATTTAGAAAAGAGCGTCTATAAGTACACAGCCAGAGGGCTTCGTAGACAGTGGGAGCAGCGGAAACGTGTGCAAGTTGCTTTACGAGTTAAAGCAGGCATCGCGGAGTTGGAACATCTGTTTTGATATGATAGTCAAAGTGTTTGACTTCATCAAAATGGTAGCGAGCCCGGGGAAGTCCAATAACCAGACTTCCTAGCTACATGGAGCCCAACTTGTAAATACAAAAAGGTTGTAGAGAGTATGGTAGTCACTCTCGTATTGCACGTGGATGACATACTCTTAATAGGGAAGGTGTTTCCTATGCTACACTCGGTCAATCTCCTCTTATCACATTGATTCTCTGAATAGGATCAAGGTGATACCTCCTAAATCCTGGGTTTTGGATCTATGAGATAGATCTAAATGGATGTCAGGATTCTCACTAGGTGTAGTGAGATGGTATCAATCAATCCTGGGGAGAATCACTGGATAGCTTCCAAGGTGGTAAGGACGACTGTTAGTCAATCACAGGAACTGTCTTTACCCTCAGTGGATGGACGGTATGTTGGAAGATTTCCAAGCTAGATACTGGGGCAAACTAGACGATAAAGGCTGGAGACGTCGCTATTAAACATAATACCAAAGAGGCAGTCTGGGTGTATATTTGTTCTTGAGATGAACTAGGTTCCAACCATTGTGTGACAATAGAGGTATGGCTTTGGCTTAGGAACCCCGGTCCCGTCAGTGACCCAGACAAATTCTAAGGCAGTATCACCTAATCATGAAGATGGTTGATCTCCAAGAGATCGAGGTTAGGAGACTAGACTCAGAGGTTAACACAGCGGATCCACTCACTGAGGCCTTTCCAGCGAGAGACTTTTATAGGACGTTGGGTGTGCTATACTACAACAACTGGCCTTAGTGCAAGTGGGAGATTGTTAGTTGTATGTATGCACTAGAGGCTATTATTGTACATGAGATGTATATTATAGTGGATGCTTGGGCATATATAGGGAGGACTTTCTTGCTCGACATGATAGTATGGTATCTGGTTGCTCTTTATCTTAACATGCACACTTATTGTCTCTCTATTAAATGTTCATAAAGCCCTTAGGATGTGTACTTGACCACCAGGATTATGATGCAGATCATACTAGTGGGGCATGTGTAGTCCATGAGTTCATCCTTCAATGTTCCTAGTCGTGGGAGTATCGAGACGGGGTATCGATATTCCAGAGTAGACAAGCGTATATCTTCTCGACCTATGTGATGGGCGATGGATGATCCCATATCCATTGGTGTTTGACATCAGAGATGGTATACGGGTGCTCAGTAGAGACTGGGTACACTGAACGGACTCGTCGAGAACTCCTTGATGGTATCATACCTCACGTCAGATAGTAATTCTCTGGTGACATGTTTAGACCATAATATTGCATTTTTCATTCCCGTTTTCTTATACTTTTTATAAATAAACAGGTACTCTTGACGCACGTTTGTTGCATATTACAGGATACAGGTTTCAGGAGCAAATACAGTGAAAAAGACGAAAGCTGATACAGAAAAGGGACTTTTGACGGATCCTAGTCAAGCCTAGTCGAAGAACAGTACAAGGTTCAAAATGTCAAGACAAACGGTTAAAAGATCGCTACAAGTTTTCACTGAAACATCTGGAGAAGAATTAGAAGCCCAAAAGAGAAAAGAACTATGGAAATATAAAACCCATGAAGCATGTAAGAAAGCCCAAAAATTTGGTGGGCCAAGCCCACCAAAGGGCCGCGGAACCGCGGCCCAAGCGCCCAATTGCCGCGGTTCTGTGGCCTGTTCAAGCCCGTGTCGGTGCAGATTTCCAGAGTCGGTGCGTCGGTGCGGGGGTTTAGATTTTTCGTGGGCATATCTGTAAAATCACGTGTGCGAGAACCTGTAACCCTAGTTTCCTTGTTTGCTTATAAATTGTAATCAAAAAAATTGTAAAACCGGATGCCTCTTTTCAATTAATAAAATTCAGACTTTCTGGGAATGATATTCAGATCTATTCTGTCTTCTACTTGGAGAGAGCCATCAAATCAGTAGGTAATTTTATTTCCTTTCTTTTATTTTCTAGTATATTTTATCATCCCCTAATGAGCGATTAGTCTCCTCGCTTGTTAGGGTTAGCCTTAGGGAAAGGGTTGAGAGATGAGATCTCTCACCCCTTTCAATTCCACTTTCACCTAATGAATTAGAACTCCACGCATACGAGCACAACCGCTCCCTGCGGCATCCTACCCTTCGAGGTAACGATGAACCGTAGTATAAAGGGCCGGTTGCGCACGTTTTCCGTGGGGGTTAGGTAATTATCAACAAAGGAAGGATACAAATCTAGAGGAAAAAACATCTTCCCAAAAGATTCGTATCCACTTTATTAATAATTAACTTAACATCTAATAGATCTAAAAAAGAAGGCATTGAAAGCGGTGAAGAAAAACGTTAATCTCCAAAACTTCCCCTAAGCCTAACCCTAGCAAGACTCTTAATTAGATTAATTAGATCCAGTTTTTCTAGATTTTTATAAACCAACCAAAACGACATCTTGAATCAACTCGTTAAAACACATAAAAGGAATTTACCCGTCTCTGTGGATCGACCCGTACTCACCGGCTAGCTGCGAAGCGACGCCGTTCTTGATTGCGGTAAACTCATATTTTTGACACTAATCAAATGGCGCCGTTGCCGGGGACGGCGTAATTTTTCTTTTTGTGAATTTTCGGGTTGATATAAATTTTAAAAAAATTATAAAAATCTGAAAATATAAAAAAATACAAAAATTATCAACTTTGATCTGTTTGAAGGGTGTATCGTTTGGATCTTGCAGGAACAGTGAAGAATCGCGGATCTGGAATTTTACAGAGGGCAAAACAAAAATTGGTACATAAGTACAGAGAGGAATTGAAAGTACAGAACCGCAGAATTTTTTTCAGAGCCCGATTCCTCTACTCAGCCGCGTTTCCGCCGCATTATAGGGCCTCCCGCCGCGGTTCCGCTCTCATTTGGCCACGTCAGCACCTCAAATTTTGTGAGTTTGATCCTCCTTTTCCCCTCTGTAACCTACAATATATCCACTGTAAAAAATTTCTGCAGGGTTCTTTGCGCTAAAAAATCTTTCTCCCCCTTCTAAATAACAGATTTTCTGCAGGTTTCTTTGCGCCGCGCTAAAAATTGATTGCAAGTGAAATTTTATTGTTTTGCATAATTTAATCGGACTTTAAGGGGCTAATTGACCAAACTCAGATTGGGTGGGGATTTCATCACCCTTCCCAGGACCCCAGAAAACACCTAAAGCATTTTGCATCGACCACAATTAATTAAAAAAGATTAGACTCAGACCTAAGGATATCGAGCTCAATAGGAAAAGGACTAGTATAGGCATCGGCCGTTTATCCTAACCGACTTTGCGGTGTCTAGGCTAGTGGTTATTAATTAGGCCCACTGTAGTGGTGGTTCCTTCCCACTTACCTGGCCGTATTTTTCCGTGAAGAGGCGGTTTGAGGTCCTATTTCTAGCCCTAGTTAGGAGCTGTCTAGCAGACCTAGGCAACCCTAGATCTAGACCTGATTGTGCATATGTGGTTGATACATTTGTGTCACGAGTCCCATTTTCTAAAACCTTCTTGCAAAACTCTCCAATAAAAAAAAATAAAGAAAAATCTTTTGAAAACTTGCAACTTGCCGCTAAGAAAACTTGCACCTCACTTCCATCATTTCTCCTTCATTGACGTTATCTTACCCCCACATTCTGTTTTTCTATTTTTTTTCTGACTACACTACCCCTTTTAGTGTATGTCATTTTGGACTAGGGATACTAACGCCCGATTAGTCCGTGTTTCGTTGGTACCGACCAACGAACCCTTCGACGAGCCCTTCGTCGACATTCCGTCCATTTCTTTACCTCCACCTTCAAATTCTTCTTTCGAAGGTATGTAGGGACACAACGCCAACAATACCTTACCGACGGGAATGATTCCACCTCCGTTAGGTGCGAATAACCCGAATCTTCCGCCTGTTGTAGCGTCCGCACGAGTCGCGCTCCAGGATCTCTTCTACCCCGTCCGCACTTCTTTACCTACATGTCTTTCACCCCCACCGGCGAATGGGGATAATTTTGAAATAAAACCACACTTCATCAATATGCTGCCTAAGTTTCATGGTTTGGAATCCGAAGATGCATATATTTTCATTAATAAATTCCAAAACGTTTGCGCCATGATGAAGACAACCCAATTAAGTGATGACGCAATAAGGCTAAGGGCCATTCCTTTTACCTTATTTGACCTAGCCGAGAAGTGGCTATACAGCAACGCATCACATTCCATTAGAAATTGGGACGAGTTTGTAAGAGCTTTTCTAAAAAAATTCTATCCTCACCACAAAACTGCTAGAATCCGAAACGAGATTATACAATTTTCACAGCTTCCTTCCGAACCATTCTGGAAGTGCTTCGAGAGATTTAAGGACCTACTTGTTCAATGCCCTCATCATGGGATAGAAAGTTGGCAACTTTGCCAAACATTATACGAGGGATTGAACGCAGCAACGAAGCAGTTACTAGAAACAATATGTCAAGGTCATTTTCTCTCCAAGTCTAGCGATGAAGCTTGGTAGTTTCTTGAGGACCTAAGTGAGCAAACAATTCAGTGGGAGAGTACCAAGACCACATCATCTTCTTCAGTTGGTCAATCTAGGGCAGGCATACATCAAATAGATATGTCGATTGCTATGAAGGCCGAGATGGCCTCACTTATGAAAAAGCTAGAAGCCATTGAGACCAAAATCTCATCGTCTTCTCCTGCCCCTACTCTACCCACACGAACTGTTTGTGCTTGTTGTTCTAATCCATCACATCTAACCGAAGAGTGTCCTTATAATGCACCTATTCAAGGACATGATCAAGTCGATGCTGCATTTCAGCAACGACAAAGAAACGATCCGTACTCTTCGGCATACAATCAGGGGTGGACGAGTCACCCAAATCAACAGTTCTAAGGTAATAACAATTTTCAAAGACCTCCTCCACAACAACAACAAGCACCTTTGCAAACTCAAAACCAGCAACCTTTCCAACAACAACCTTATACAAATCAAACGAACAATTTGGTTCAACCAAATGATGATAAGGTTATCTCGCTCGAAAAAAGTCTAGATGCATTTCTTAAGCAAACTACAGAATCCGCAGCAAGATTTGAAAGTTATGTTCAATCTTTAATGAATAACAATGCCTCACACGATCAAAGTATCAAATCTATTGAGGCACAAATTGCACAATTAACTGCTGCGTTGAGCGAGAGAGAAAAGGGAAAGCTTCCATCTCAACCATTGCCCAATCCCGGTCACACACAAAACGCATATCACAATCACAATGTAAATGCGGTGACCACGTTGAGATCCGGAAGAGAGTTGCAAAATAATGTGGGAACTAGTGATGACATCCCCGCCGGTGGTTCTTCTTCCCCTTCTTCATTTTCTTCACTTCCTTCTTCACCTTTTTCTTTAGAGCCTATTCTCCACCCTTCACACGGCTCTACTTCTTCTGACTCGAACGGACCCATTTCTCACAACACGAACACATCCACACTGGGATCCGTTCCTACTCCACATTCTACTCCACAGACTTTTGACTCAACAAATTTTCAGAACGCTCCATTCCCAAACAGGTTGAGTCCTAATAAACCAAATACACAAGTAGAGAATATTGTGGAGATATTTAAGCAGGTTAGCATAAATATACCTCTCTTGGATGCTATCCAACAAGTCCCTTCATACGCGAAAATCTTAAAGGGCTTATGCACCTCGAAGAGAAAGGCATCTCAAGTACCCAAGAAAGTGCTAGTGGCTAGTGCAGTGAGCAATGCTATTAACCACCATCAAACCTTACCCCAAAAATGAAAGGACCCCGGCTGTCCTACTATTTCAATCAAAATTGGGGATAAGAAAATTAATCGAGCACTTTTAGATCTTGGGTCTAGTGTTAACTTGATTCCCTACTCCGTGTACGAACAATTAGGGGTTGGAGAGTTGAAACCCACTCGTTGCACTCTCCAAATGGCTGATCGATCAATCACCCATCCAAGGGGTCAACTAGAGGATGTGTTGATCAAAGTCGGGGAGTTCATATTCCCCGTTGATTTTATCGTTATGGATACACAACCTGTTGCTAATCCAAGAAACCAAATTCCGGTGATTCTTGGTCGACCATTTTTGGCCACTTCCAATGCCGTAATAAATTGTCGCAATGGCTCCATGACTCTATCCATCGGAAAGAGGTCTAGTGAGTTCAATATTTATAAGATGGGAAGTCTGCCCCCCGTACCAAAAACTAGTTCACGAGAAGTTTACTCTATTCACGAAATCACGCAGGAGGACTGCGAGCTTGAAAGATTCTTGTTTGATGAAAACAGTTTTGACGCCACTAGTGCGTCCCTCCTTGAGCCTACTACCATTGACACAACCGATGTTGATTATGAATATTTCACCTTTTTTGGATGATGACGACTCACAGCCCGAATATGAGTCGTTTGAATTTTTGGATGAGTCAGTCGAACCATCCGAATTGGTTGTTTGCAGTGATTTCGAACCTGTGTTAGAGTCCTTTGAGTTCGAGGTAGATTCCGCAATGATTCTTTCACCTCAGAAATTCGAACTCACGCCCTTGCCGTCTCACCTTAGATATGCCTACATAGGTGAGAATGAGACCTTTCCCATTATCATATCGGCCTCTCTAGCCCTCGAGCAAGAGAAAGCCCTCTTAATGGCCTTACAAGATAAGCGGCAAGTTTTTGGTTGGACTATGGCGGACATCGAGGAGATAAGTTCCCTCATAATTGAATATCATACACAATTGATGGATGATGCCATGTCAATAGAGGACCCACAGGAACATCTTGGGGGTATTGTGGTGAGTCAACCTCCTCCTTTAGAAGTTGAAATACCCCCATTTCTTTTAATAAGCTACGAGAATGCCAACACTCCACTGATTGCTGATCATTTACATTCTCGTGTTGATGCATCACCGCCACATGTATATTAGTTTCCACACCTTCCATACCACCACTTCTATCTTCCCCAATTCTTTTTGGACCGCCACAACTTATTCTTCCACCAACCAATACTCTTTACTGATAAATTTTTCAAATGGTTGGTGTTGACGTTTGGTCGATGCAAAGTTTGGAAGTAATGTCTAACATAGTTTAAATGAAGTTTGGGGGAGGGCCTTTTTGTATATATTTTTGTTTTTCTTAACAATAAAAAAACTATAAATAAATAAACAGGGGAGTGCCGGTAGTTTGACCCTCTTGGTTTAGCATGACAGTGAGGACACTGTCAAGTTCAAGTTTGGGGGTATGCTCGGTACGTCTTCTTCCTTCGCATTCATTTGTACATATTTTTGCATTTGCATACTTATTTGAAAACCCATAAAATTTAAAAAATTTGAAAAATTATAAAATTATCGTATTCAATTTTGGCTTATTTGACTTGAGTTTGACAAATAGGTTAACTGGTTAGGAACAACTAGATCTTAGACTTAGTAAATTAAAAACCCTAAAAATAACCTTCCTTAAAGTTTAACGGTAGAAAGTATATGCCTTGTAGTTTATTTAGAAATAGGTGAATTTTGGGTTGACTTCTTGGGCTAAGCCGAAACAAGGGAAGAGTATTGATGTTCTTATTAGAGTATAAGTTTGAAAAATAGTTCCTAGCTTAAGTCTAGATTCTGAAAACATATACCCTACAAATTGCACAATCACGCACCTTGAAACTTGGAATAGTAGAGGAGACCTTGAATTGCTCTTGTCTGAAGTCCTTAGTACAATGAAAATAAAGAAAAAGTGAATAAAGAATAAAAAAATGGACACTGCTTTTTGTGAATACTTAAGGTTGCAAAAATAGAAAAATATTTAGCAAGGGTACTTCATCACCTAGTGCCTTAGACCAACTGGTTTGGGAGTCACTGCTAAAGCTTTGGGTGTTGCAAAGACTAGAAAGTACGCTTTAAAGTGCAAACGCATTTTGTAATCGGTCGTTGGTACCTCAAGAAGTATTAACGGTCGCATGAAGGATGTGTAAGCAAATTTCATTTAAAAATTCACTAATTAATAAGTGCTTTGGACAATGGACGAGAGTATGATTGCTTGATTTGAATTTCCAAGTATAGGGGTGATATATACACACACGTAGGGATATGTGATTGGAATTTAGATAAGAGAAAGGAATGAAGAATAGAACTTGTATCTTTAGTAGAGTTGATAAAAATTCCTAAGTGGAGATGGAACCCTAGAAGGAAAACTTAGGAAATGCCGAAAGCTAAATAAGTCTACATAACATATATAATCTTAAGTTAAATAATGAGGAAGTGTGAAGAATATGGGTGGATAATTTATGAGTCAAAAGATAATAGAATTCCTTGTTAGAAACCTAATTGGAAAACAAAAGTCAATGGGCCGAGTTGATAGGATTTTGTGGGTGTAATCCGCCGAAAACCCTCAGGAGACAACACTCCTCCTACTAGGGACACCTAGAGGTTTAACGGCTTGTTGCACGTGCTCAGTGCAATCGTGTTTCCCTGCGAAAGTGTGGTTAGGATTTTAGAGAATAAAATAAAAAGTTTGCTCGAGGACGAGCAAAAGGTAAGTTTGGGGGTATTTGTTTAGACCATAATATTGCATTTTTCATTCCCCTTTTCTTATCATTTTTATAAATAAACAGGTACTCTTGACGCACGTTTGTTGCATATTACAGGATACAGGTTTCAGGAGCAGATACAGTGAAAAAGACGAAAGCTGATACAGAAAAGGGACTTTTGACGGATCCTAGTCAAGCCTAGTCGAAGAACAGTACAAGGTCCAAAATGTCAAGACAAACGGTTAAAAGATCGCTACAAGTTTTCACTGAAACATCTGGAGAAGAATTAGAAGCCCAACAGAGAAAAGAACTATGGAAATATAAAACCCATGAAGCATGTAAGAAAGCCCAAAAATTTGGTGGGCCAAGCCCACCAAAGGGCCGCGGAACCGCGGCCCAAGCGCCCAATTGTCGCGGTTCCGCGGCCTGTTCAAGCCCGTGTCGGTGCAGATTTCCAGAGTCGGTGCGTCGGTGCGGGGGTTTAGATTTTCCGTGGGCATATCTGTAAAATCACGTGTGCGAGAACCTGTAACCCTAGTTTCCTTGTTTGCTTATAAATTGTAATCAAAAAAATTGTAAAATCGGATGCCTCTTTTCAATCAATAAAATTCAGACTTTCTGGGAATGATATTCAGATCTATTCTGTCTTCGACTTGGAGAGAGCCATCAAATCAGTAGGTAATTTTATTTCCTTGCTTTTATTTTCTAGTATATTTTATCATCCCCTAATGAGCGAGTAGTCTCCTCGCTTGTTAGGGTTAGCCTTAGGGAAAGGGTTGAGAGATGAGATCTCTCACCCCTTTCAATGCCACTTTCACCTAATGAATTAGAACTCCACGCATACGAGCACAACCGCTCCCTGCGGCATCCTACACTTCGAGGTAACGATGAACCGTAGTATAAAGGGCCGGTTGCGCACGTTTTCCGTGGGGGTTAGGTAATTATCAACAAAGGAAGGATACAAATCTAGAGGAAGAAATATCTTCCCAAAAGATTCGTATCCACTTTATTAATAATTAACTTAACATCTAATAGATTTAAAAAAGAAGGCATTGAAAGCGGTGAAGAAAAACGTTAATCTCCAAAACATCCCCTAAGCCTAACCCTAGCAAAACTCTTAATTAGATTAATTAGATCCAGTTTTTCTAGATTTTTATAAACCAACCAAAACGACATCTTGAATCAACTCGTTAAAACACATAAAAGGAATTTACCCGTCTCTGTGGATCGACCCGTACTCACCGACTAGCTGCGAAGCGACGCCATTCTTGATTGCGGTAAACTCATATTTTTGACACTAATCATGACACTGGTACAGGTTAGTCGTCGACCCGAGATCATCATAGAGTCTTGTGTGTCTCCCACCGTGCTTTGATTTCTACCCTACCACGGCTCTACTGAGTCATGCAAGCAGGTGGTTTTTGGGTACAGTCCCGAGTTATATGGAGGCAATGAGCGATAGGAGGGGATTCATCTCTCCCGGTATTGGGGGTTGATGTTGCGCTATGCTCGATTGCCCATAACTGAAATCCCTGTCCAGGGTAGATGAGATTTACTGGTAATTGTTATCAGTAGTTTCTCGACCCGTTATGGACCTTACATTAGCATGACTTATCAAGGTATTAGGGTCTGACATTTACCACCACTAGGCGAGATATGCGACAGATCAGACGAAGAGACCGGACTGTACGGTAGTGTTACTGATTGGATTCGCAAAAGTATGAGCAGGCTTGCTTGTTGATCTTCTGATCGCTCAATACCTGGGTGAATGTTATATTTAGCAGACCGCTTGTGGCTTGTGGGTGACTGATATGATCACCACCTACTGCCGGCGTATTGACGAGTCTTTAGAGTCCAACACAGAGGTTTCCTGGTTCATCGAAACGAAGTAGGAGCACATATGTGATATGTACGGGACTGAGATTAATGCGTGTATATGATACCGCATTCTATTCTCGCGATATGTGATATCGGTCGGTTATATGTGATATAGTTGGGTTATCAGATCAAGTGTTGATTCGATAGATTGTTACATTTGATACTAATCAGTTGTATGTGATATAGCCAGATTATTAAATCAAGTGTTAATTTAATAATTTAATGTATAATTATATATTTGATATATTAACTTACATTAACTAATATTAGCTCACTTAACATTTCTTTTTCTCACTAGTGTGCATATAGTATATATGTGATATATATTAATGTACATGTTTTTGTGTCATGCTTGATGCCACATGCAACATGGGTGTATGAGAATCACACCATACTTAATATAATGTAAGGTTTTTATCTATTTAAGTAAATCACAAATTAGTGGAATTAAGTCACATGGTTGAAGCTTGTAGAAGCTTGTGGAACTATTGACCAAGTCCACTAATTTTGTTTTACTTGTAGATATTTATTAACCTAACCATTATTAATTAGCCATGGTTTATTCTCTCCATGGGTTAGTGTATGATACTAACTCACCCATGGTTGCTATTCTCATCTCATGAGTTCATTCTCTCATCTTCATTCTTCATCTTCTTCTTCATGAGAAAAACCTTGCTAGCTTTTTCTAAAGTGAGAAAATATAGTGAGAAAATTAAATCTAAAGTGAACCCACTTCCTATTTCATCATCCTCTACTATTAGCCATTTAGTTTAGGGTGTTTCCTTCACTAATTCACATATTAGTGAAGCGGTAGCATGAGCTTGAGTCTCCTCGACGTAGATCATCTTCGGCCTCGAAGACTTCGAGCAAGTTTGATCATTTTTTCATGTGAACCCTTACTAGAGTTCGAATGTTCACTACTTAGAACGAAGCGACTACTACACGGAGCTTTAGAAGTGAAGGACCGGTCTACAAAGATTGTATTCCTCATTCACATTCTATGTAAAGTTGTTTACATTTTTGTTTAGCTCCTAAAACTGTAGTTAGATCCTAGGTTAGGTTGTTTGGCACACTAGAAATTTTAAAATACGGCATGTTAGATGCCTTGTGAAACCTTATGGTCGTGCCAAATAACCCTACAGTAGTTATAGATATTGTAGGACAACCGGGGACCTTACGTTTCTTAGATAATTGTTGGGTAAAAGCTGTGCTTACATTACTTGTCATGAATACCTTTTTCGGCACTTGAGTTTTTCTTTTCCTAGTGCATAAGTCCTTAAGGATTTTTGCATAAGACGAAATTTGTTGAATAGCATCTAGGAGAGGGATATTTATGTTAACTTGCTTAAACATTTCCACAATCTTCTCCATTTGTGCGTTAGGTTTGTTGGCCCTCGACCTGTTTGGAAATGAAGTTTTATCAATAAGTTTTGGGTCTAACATTTATGGAGAAGTTTGTGGGGATGGAATCGATCCCTGAATCAGAGTGGGGATCATTTTAGGTAGACTCAAGGAAGTGGGCAAAGGGTTCGACCCTTGGGGAAAACGGAGAATAGGCTCGGAAGAAGGTGGGAAACTAGACGAAATAGGGCAAGAAGTGGAAGCTGGGGTTTCAATTGATTCCTCATCATCAAACTGATCACCCACTTCGTTGTTCAACACTTTTCCTGATCTCAACATGGTAACGGCACTCACATTATGACTTTGTGAGTGGCCAGGATTCGGTAGGGGTTGAGATGGAAGTTTCCCTTTTTCTCTCGTACTCATCGTGGCATTTAGTTGTGCAAGTTGTGCTACTGTCGATTTTATACTT
Organism: Agapanthus africanus; assembly: GCA_030015575.1. Lineage (NCBI taxonomy): Eukaryota > Viridiplantae > Streptophyta > Magnoliopsida > Asparagales > Amaryllidaceae > Agapanthus > Agapanthus africanus. Next base: position 184,935,694 of record CM057337.1, read on the forward strand.
TCACCGTGGGTGGTGGTACTCTGTGTTAATGCTCGCATAGAAGACTTTATATCATCCGTAGATTGCATGGAATGTTTAATAAACATATCCACGTTTCGTTCGAGTGCATATGAGTTTTCGGTACCGGCCGTTTGGAAAGAATTATTATAAGATGTAGAATTGTTGGCCGGATTTCGAAAAGGTTGGGATTAAAAGGGGTGCTGACTCTGTGGGTGTGGTTGCTGCTGCTGCGGAGGAGGTTTTTGATAATTGATTGGGAACTGGTTTTGATTTTGGGTTTGGTTTTGGTTCCAAGCAAAATTAGGATGATTCCTCCATCCCTGATTGCATATGGACGAATAAGGATCGTTTCTAGGTCGCTGCTGAAAAGTAGCATTAGTGTGTTCTTGACCTTGAAACGGTGCACTCAAAGGACATTCTTCCGTCAGATGTGATGGGTCTGAATAGCAACCACACACGGTCTTGGGAAGCGTAACCTGGTTTAGGGAGGTTGATGAGAATTTGTTCTCTAAAGCGTCGAGTTTCTTTTGCATCGCTGTCATTTTTGCTTTTGCTGCGATGGAAACATCGAGCTGATGGATACCTCCCCCAGATGATGGTCTAACGCTTTCCCACTGCAAAGTGTGTTCAGCGAGATCTTCCAGAAATTTCCAAGCTTCACCATCGTGTTTGAACATGAAATTGCATTGACAAGTGGTTTCAAGCATCTGCTTTGTCGCTGAATTAATGCCCTCATATATAATTTGGCATAGATCCCATCTATTTATTCCATGATGAGGACATTGGACAAGAAGATCCTTAAACCATTCAAAGCACTTCCAAAATGGCTCATTGGGAAGCTGGGTAAACTGGTTGATTTCGCTCCGAACACGGTCGGTCTTATGATTGGGGTAAAATTTCTTAAGGAATGCTATCACGAATTCATCCCAATTGGTAATAGAGTGTGTGGCAGTGTTATAAAGCCATTTTTCTGCTAAATCGCACAAACTAAAAGGGAGAAGACGTATGCACATAGCATCCACTGAAAGTTGTGACGTGCCCATCATTGCGCATACGTTTTCAAATTTGGTGATAAAAACGTATGCGTCCTCAGACTCAAGCCCGTGAAATTTGGGTAACAGATTGATGAAGTGGGGTTTAATTTCAAAATTATCTCCATTGGCTGGTGGAATAGATTAACAGGTAGGAAGGGGACCGCATATAGGGTAGCATCTTTCTTGGAGAGAGATGCATAGTGGATTCTGCGCACTGACAGGTGGTGGCAGGGTAGTGTTATAATCTAATGGAGAATCGTCCATCTCGGTCGATGTGGTGGGTGGAGGGGAAAAAGAAGATGAAGAAGCATCGACTTCGGAGTCGATAGCAGAAACACGGACAAGACGGGCACTAGAATCCCGTATCCAGCCAATCATGCACTAAGCGGGTTTAGCGCAAGTGGCAGCGTGTGTGTGATTTAAAATTGGTTTGTTTTGAAAAAGTTTCGGACGTGAGACAAATCATACAAAAATGCAAAAACAACCCTAGATCTAAGGTTACCTAGGTCAAGTCTCTAGACCGCTCCTAGACTTCCAAAGGACAGGCCGCAGGATCAATCCTCTACCACCTCTTTATAGCTCTTGTAGCCAGGTAAGTGGGAGGTATCCGCTATACGAATCACCAAAAATAGCTGGCCTAATTAAGTAACCACTTGCCTTAATCACGCTTACCTAAACACCATAAAAGAAATGCGGATAAGCGATAGATTACCCATGACCTTCCTCTGTCCTATTTGAGCGCGACGGTCCTTAGAGTTTGGTCTAGATATTTTTAATTAAAATAGGATGATGCGGATGCTCGTTTAGTGATTTGTGGGGCCTAGGAAGGGTGATGAAATCCCTACCTAATTTGAATTTGTTCTTTGCCCTTTAATGTTCGTATTAAAATATGCACAAACCAATTACAAAACACGCGAAAAGATTTTTTTTTTGAGCGGCGATATTTTGCAAAGAATCCTGCAGAAAAATATATTATTGGATTTTTCAGAGGAGAGAGAAAGTATAGAGGAAGTTACCAGAGAAGTTTGGAAGCACGATTCCCCAATTCCATCGTGGTTCCGCCGCAATTAGGGTGCTTTGGCCGTGGAAGCGCCGCGGGAAGGAGGGTTCGCTTGAAATTTTTTTAATGTGGCCTCCTTTGCTCCGATGGTCCTCTCTGAAGGTCTCTGAATCTCTGTTTCCTCATTCTATTGTCTTCAGATTCCCTCACAAAAATCGCACACTAATCGTTAAATACACAATTTGTTGTTTTGTTTTATTTATGATATGGATCGAATAAGAATTCAACACGAATAGTAAGAAAAAAATATTACGCACGTATCCCCGGCAACAACGCCATTTGATTGATTTCTAAAAGTGTGTAGTAAATAATAACCGCAATCAATAACGGTGTCGCGTGTAGCTAGCCGAGATGAGTACGGGTCGTCCTCAAGGAAACGTTGAATCTTTTAATCTTACTTTAGTCGTGTTGATTAGAAAAGAGTAAGAATAGTCAATAATGAAGAATAGTTATAGATTCTAGATCTATGTTAAACACGGATGTAGAATAAAGACTAGTTAAAATAAAGATGTAGATTTTATATCAGAAGAAGGCTTGTAGGGTTCGTTCGGATTTAGTAGTAATAAACGACTAATAAAGATGACTCCTTCTATCTATTAATAGATTTAAAACTAGATCGATAATGGTGAATGAGGATTAGGGTCCTTAGAAGAAACTAGTGTTTCCATACTATTGACTCTTGTCCTTTCATTGATCTCTATTCATGTCTAGACCTTAAAAAAAATTGTTAATCTAATCTCAAATCGCGGTCAATACTATCAATAAATTGATAGCGCGCCCGATTAGGATATTAACATTTATTTTGCTAAAGTTTATAAACTTCATAAGACTTAAAGGAAGTTAAGAAATTTTTCATCTTCCATTGATCTACCATAATCCTACGAACCCTATCAAGCGGTGAATTACTCGTGCATGATGAAGATAGAAGAACGGATAGAGATCATGATGTAAATATAGAAAATAAATGCAATCAGAATAAAACAACTACCTTTATTAATCAACATGATCAATTACACTTTTTGTTCCTTTAGAAAGTGGAATACAAATTCTAGTTTGCTTCTCGATCTCTCTTGAAGGAGCTAAATGAACAGCTGATTAATCAACCTAGATGCGTGAGTCAACTTGAATTTCGTGATCTCTTCGGTTTGATGATCTTCCAAGAGGGGCTTTGGGTTCTATTTATAGTCACAGAAGTTGCAATCCCTAAATTTCATAAATTAGGATTTATTGAGACAATCCTACATAGAAAATGCCACATCCCAACTCCTCCATATAGCCGCGGATCAGCCGCATTAGGTAGGGTTTGGCCGTAGTTGGGCGACACACTGGTGAGGTCTTGGATGCAAATTTCTGGAGCTTCATCTTGTTGACATGTGGTGATCTTTTGGATATCTGGATATTGGAAATCTTCTCTAAATCTCTGTCAGAATTGATTTCATGATTTACTTCAATATTTCGGCAGATTTGATCTCGATATCTCGGATTTCCTTGATTCCAGTCCTGATGTAATTTCTTCACAATATCTCAATGAATAAAGTTAGTAATATTTGGTATTTTTGATATATTATTCTAACCATTTTATATGATATTATATTTTAAGAATATTGATTAAGGGTATTTGATATGATATGCATATTTAAATTATAAAAATATTATATTAATATTATATGCATATATTTTCCTTCAAAATGTTAATTATAATATATAAATATACAATAATCGATATTTTACAGATAAACCCCCATATGTTTCATATTTATAATAAACACCTTTTATTATGTAAGAACAGTAAGAAAAATGTTATATCAAAAGTGTAGTATTATCGACTAAACACGGACATTGAGGTCCGGAAGACCTGGGATCTTAATTGCGTGAAAACCAAGTGACTCGTACTGGCCTCCATGAATAATGAATATCAGAGGCGGCACGAGAAGATGGACCTTGCTTCCATCTTCCTCCATACCAAAGATTTATATGGAGAGTAATCTCGTATTGCAAGATATGAGATATCGAAGAAATTGTTTCAAGCGAGGTTGGCTATAAGATCATCTGTTGGGGACCACGTCCTAAAGATGATTTTTCTCATAGAAGAGCTCGCGGACCTCGGAACTACGTTGGAGAACGTGTTGTACATCGATTTGATTCTACAGTCCCTTCCCTCCACCTATGTCCAGTTCATATTGAATTTCAATATGCAAAGTATGGATGTTTCACTTCCTGGGCTCCTCAACATGTTGAGGATGGCAGAGGGCATTTTGAAGAAAACCAAGAAAACACCCACTCTGTTTATTGGAGAATCTTCTTCTCCTAAATCCAAGGCTAAGGTCAAGGGGAAGAAGAAGAAGGCCTCCACCAAATCGAGAGGAGGTGTGCAGAAGGTGTAGGGAAAGGGAAAGGAAAAGATAGGGGGCAGCCACAAAGGAAGAGTGCTTCTATTGTCGGAAAAAGAGACATTGGAAGAAGGACTGTCGGGCCCTGAAGGCCAAGAATCAGGATACGAAGAAAGTTGTGGTTTCGGCTTCAGGTATGTTCGTGATTGAAAACCGTTTCTCTATAAACTCTACTTCTTAGATATTGGATACCAGATCAGGATCTCACATCTGTAATTCATTACAGGCGCTGAGAAGCCGTATAGTTTTGAGGAAAGGTGATATGACTCTCAGGTTGGCAACGGAGCCAGTGTGGATGCTTTTGCATTACGAGAATATCACCTAGGATTGGCGAGTGGATATATTTTGTTATTGCGTAACTACTTTTGTGTACCCAATATGGTGTGTAATATTATATCTGTATCTTTATTATCAAATGAAGGATATAATTTTGCACTTGTAAGCAATGTCATAAACATTCACCTAAATTATGAAATGCTTGGATCGGGTACACTGAATAATGGAATATATATTCTCAATCAACATTAAGTTTTCAACGTCCAAACCACACTAAAAAGAAAGGCTTCAAAATCAAACAAAGCTTTCTTATGGCATTGTAGATTTGATCATATCAATGAAACACAACTGACTAAGTTACATAAAGAAGGATACTTAGATCCTTTTGAGTATCAATCATATGCAACTTGTCAATCATGTATCAGAGGAAAGATGACAAAAACTCCGTCCACTGGACACGGAGAAAGAACTACTGAGCTCGTGGGACTCATACACAGCGACGTGTGTGAGCCAATGTCTACATATGCAAGAAGTGGCTATTCCTATTTCATTACTTTCACAGATGATTTCTCAATGTATGGACATGTATTCTTAATGAAACATAAATTCGAGGCCTTTGAGAAATTCCAAGAGTATAAGAATAAAGCGGAAAAGCAAACCGGCAAAAGTATTAAGATGCTCCGATCCGATCGGGGTGGTGAATACTTAAGTGCCGAGTTCCTGGAATATCTAAAAGAGAATGGAATTCTCTCTTAGCTTACTCCTCCATACACACCACAACACAATGGTGTATCAGAAAGACGGAATCACACCTTACTTGATATGTTGCGTTCCATGATGAGTAATGCTGAGTTACCGCCCTCTTTCTGGGGTTATGCACTAGAATCTGCTGCATACCTATTGAATAAAGTTCCAACTAAATTTTTCCCTACCACTCAATATGAAATATGGAGTGGGAAGAAACCCTGTCTTAAGTGTCTAAACATATGGGGTTGCCTGCCTTTGTCAAAAAGGTTCACCCGGATAAGCTCAAGGCATGTATAGTATTGTCTAAGTTTGTGGGATACCCCAAGAATTCTAAGGGGTATTATTTCTATTATGTTGAGAAACAAAAGGTCTTTGTTTCTCATCATGCCCGCTTCATAGAAACTCAATTTCTTGAAAAGGAGATAAGTGGGAGCGCAATAAAGCTGGATGAAACTACAGAACCACAAACTATTACTGAAAACTTAGTAGAATCTGAGATTTCAATGGATCCGGGCGTACCTACGCCACTCCGCAGATCTAGTAGGCAGTCTAATCCGCGTGAGAGATACTACGGTTTTATCGTAGACGGGGATCGAGAGGATTGCATCATCGACGATGATAAGCCGACTATTTTTCAGCAGGCCATCACGAGTAAAGATTCGGTGAAGTGGCTGGATGCTATGCGATCCGAGATGGAATCCATGTACACAAACCAAGTATGGACTTTGGATTTTGCTCCTACTGGGGTAAAACTCGTAGGATGCAAATGGATCTTCAAAAAAAAGATTGGTGTAGATGGTCAAGTAGAAACCTACAAATCTAGACTTGTTGCTAAAGGTTTTCATCAAAGACCAGGATTGGACTATGACGAAACTTTTTCACCAGTGGCTATGCTTAAATCCATTCGGATCCTACTTGTCATTGCTGCCTTCCATGACTATGAAATTTGGCAGATGGATGTTAAAACCACTTTTCTAAATGGAAGTTTAGAAGAGTGTGTTTACATGGATCAACTAGAGGGTTTCTAGACAGTGGGAGCAGCGGAAAGGTGCGCAAGTTGCTTAAATCTATTTATGGACTAAAGCAGGCATCGCGGAGTTAGAACATCTGCTTTAATGAGACGGTTAGGGAATTTGACTTTACCAAAAATGTAGATGAACCTTGTATTTATAAAAAGATTATAGGGAGAACTGTGGTGTTCCTCGTTTTATACGTTGATGACATTCTCTTGATAGGAAATGATATTCCTATGCTACAATCGGCCAAGATGTTCTTGTCATAGAAGTTCTCTATGAAAGACCTGGGTGATGCCTCGTACATTCTGGGGATTAAGATCTATCGTGACAGATCTAAAAGAATGTTGGGACTTTCACAGTCAAGGTACATAGACACCGTACTAAAGAGGTTTAGTATGGAAGATTCTAAGCCCGGTAAGTTACCCTCTTGTTATGGAATCACCCTCTCCAAAGTGATGTCTCCCAAGACTGATGGGAAGAGGGCTCACATGAGCATAGTACCCTACGCTTCAACGGTAGGGTCGATAATGTATGCGATGTTATGTACCAGACCAGATGTAGTTTATGGAGTTAGCGTCGTAAGAAGGTATCAGTCCAACCCAGGTGAGAAACATTGGATAGCAGTAAAGAATATTCTTAAGTACCTGAAAAGGAATAAGGAGATGTTCTTAGTGTATGGTAATGGGGACCTCCAGATCGAGACTTTTACCGACTCTAGCTTCCAAAGTGATAAGGATGACTCTAAATCTGTCTTGGGTTATGTGTTTACTCTCAACGGAGGGGCGGTCTGTTGGAAGAGTTCTAAACAGGACACCGTAGCAGACTCGACGATGGAGGCTGAGTACTTTGTTGCTAATGATGCCGCAAAAGAGGCAGTCTGAATGAGAAAGTTCATTTCTGAGTTTCAGGTGGTTCAATCCATTACTAATCCAATAACTTTGTATTGCGATAACAACGGAGCCATGGCTTTGGCAAAGGATCCACGGTCCCATCAGAAATCCAGACATATCTTGAGGCGGTATCACCTGATCAGGGAGATCGTGAATCACCAGGAGATCGAGGTGCACAGAATAGATACAAAAGACAACACGGCAAATCCATTCACCAAGGCTATCCCTTAAGTCCGGTTTAAGAGACTGTTCAAGATGTTGGGTATGCGGTACGCCAACAACTGGCCATAGTACAGACGTTGGGTACTTAATAAGCTAATTACAGGCCTTAGTGCAAGTGGGAGATTGTTGGATATGTATGCCCTAGAGGCCTTCATTGTATAGGATGCTAGGGATATGTACAGGACAATCTTGTTCAATATGATAATATGCTATTTTGTTTGTCTTTATCTTAACATGTGACGTGTCTTACTTTGTATTTCATATCTTGTATACATGTTGATAAAGCCTGTAGGATCTTTACTTGACTACCAACGCTGTGATGGCAATCATACTTGTGGGAGCTGGGTAGTCGATAAGCACATCCTTAAAGTGTCCCTAGTTGTAGGAGTATCGAGATTGGGTATTGATACTCCAAAGTAGACTAGTGTATACATATCTAGACCCTGACGAGGGATGATAGGTTGGTCCCGCAGCCATTGGTGAGGTGCACCTAAGATTGTATATAAGTGCTCACTAGGGGTGAGTACACCGAACGAACTCGCCGAGAACTGGATAGATGGTATTATACCTAGCGTCAGATAGCAGTTCTCTGGTGACATGAGTGCAGATAGTCTGTCGACTTGAGGTCGTCATTTGTCTCGTGTGAGTTCCCACTATGCTTTAATTACTACCCTACCACGGCTCTACTGAATCATGCAAACGGGTTTTAGTTGGGTACAGTCCCAAGCCACATGGAGCCAGTGAGCGACTGTTGGGGATTCGTCTCTCCCGGTATAGGGAGTCGATGTCGCGTTGTGATCGGTTGGCCGACACCATAAGTCCATGGCCAGGGCAGATTGAGAATTACTGGTAGTTGGACCAGTAGATTCTCGGATGGTCTTGAGCCACACCGACATGACTTGTTAGGTTATTAAGGGTTTGACATTTTCCACCCCCTAGATCCAGCATGCGATACTCTCAGACGAACAGACCGGACTGCACAGAGATTATCATGGACAGGCTCAGTAGGGGTTTGGATGAGTTCGCTTATCGGCCTTCTTTTCGACAGGTACCAGGGTAGCCTTACATACAGCTAGAGCCACCGACGGACTTGTGGTTAAACTCACTGCCTGCATACTTGTAAGTCCACGTTGCTCACCCCGGTTCTTACGGGGAGGCGGAAACGGCGAAAAACAATGATTTGGCGCAAGGCAACATGGACTCAAAAGCAAGGATCTTGGCTAAACTAGAAACTAGTAAACACTTAGAGGTTTTAACTACTATGCTTGTAGAAAGTATACCTCACGGAACCAGTCCTTCGGGTCTTCATTCCGCTGTCCCGCTCATCCATCCAAGCTCCAAGCGTCGATCCGGACCTTAGGCACCTCCGCGGCCTTCTTGAGTCGAAGAAGAACCACCCGAGAGATGTACACCGAGCTCCATCTCGAGCCGAGGCAACAAGGGCAAAGAGATTGCTAGTCAAGAAGCCCTAGGATGTGTAGAGGGGATGCATGGATTTATTTGTCTTTGCGGGATCTTTTTCTCTCAACACATGAGATCAAAAGATGAGATCAAGAGGAGGAAGAAGAAGGAGAGAACTTAGCAACCATGGAGCTTTTCTTTTCTTCTCATTTCAAGAGAGAGAATGAGAAAAGAATAATGAAAAGATTAAGCCAAATGAAATGAACCATAGTTGCAATAATACACAAAATCATCATTACTAATCCTATCATGATAGAGTTGATGGCACATTGAATTGACCATTATCATAACACAAGAATTAAAAAGAAAATGAAAGAAGAGTGTAGATCTCTCTTGAAGGTCAATGGTCAACACGGTCAACGGGTCAACAAAGTCAAGAGAGGTCTAAGTGGTCAAATGGTCAATGCAATTAGCCATCACAAATCTATCACTAAAAGGATTAGTAAACAATGTCTCCGACTCATAACGGTTTTGACCAAACGAACTGTCAAAACCCTAATGAGTGTGCCACTTTACGATTTTGGCCGAACCAACTGCCAAAACCCTAATGGGGCACCTCCTCCTTCATCGCTCCTCAAAACTGTGCATACACACCCGCATCCGCATTCTGTAGAATGCGAATGCACAGAAGACAAATCAAATCCATCTGTACAATACTAGGATCTTGCTTAAACCAAAGCCCACTAGTATTGCCTGCCCGAACAGCATATGCACACAAGTGCACGTAAGTGATCGTAGCCCTGCCGTAAAACCATACGGCCTCTACACGTTTCGCTCGGTGCAGGGAAACTCTCTGTGTGGGACTCTAAACACTCGACACTACGCTGGAAGTGGGTTTAACCACAGACCGCAAGTGGCACTAGCTGTACGTAACGGTCCCCAGGTAGATGTCGATAAGAAGGCCGATGAGGTAAACCCATCCGAACTCCTACTGAGCCTGTATGTGAAAATCTCCGTACAGTCCGGTCTGTTCGTCTGATACATCGCATGGCGGGCCTAGGGGCGGTGAACGTTAGTCCCCTAATAGCGGTACAAGTCGTGTCGGAGTGTAGCCCAGAACACCCTGAGATAGCACTGGAAACCTACCAGTATATTTCGCTTTCCCTGGCCAGGGACTACTTGTCTAATGGCTCTCCTAGACACAGCGCGATGTCAACCCCCAATACCGGGAGAGACGAATCCTGTCTAACCGTCACTGCCTCCAAGTGCATCGGGACTGCACCCAACTACTGCCTGTTTGTACGACTCCTTTGAGCCATGGTAGGGTATTAATCTAAGTATAGTGGGAACACACTCGAGGCGAAGTGACAGTATCAAGTCAGCGGACTAAGCTGTACTCATGTCACCTGGGAACTGATAACTGACGATAGGTATAATACCAACCAACAGTTCCCGACAAGTCCTGTCCAGTTTACTCATAACTTAACGAGCACCCGCATACTATCTCAAGTACGACGTACTGACGGCTGTGGGACAGACCGTCTCCCCCGTTGGTATGAGAAGCGCATACGCTACTCTACTCTGGAGTATCGATGCCCTGTCTCGATAGTCCTACCACTAGGGACCTGTATAAGGATGTGCTTATGGATTACCCAGCCCCCACGAGTGTGAGCGACATCACAACGTTGGTAATCAAGCAAAGATCCTAAGGGCTCTACTAATATGTATATAAGCGATATGCTAAAAGAAACACATGCACATATTGAAGTAGAGACAAACCAAATAGCATACTACCATTTTGAGCAAGATTGTCTATACAACTGTGAATATCCCAAGCTTCCATCAAGTAATATACAAGCTAGTATGATACAGTAATGGCCTCTAGGGCATATACACTAACAATCTCCTACTTGCACTAAGGCCATTTACTGGCGTATCGAAGACCTATAATCTCGATCAGCCGCTCGAACTGAGTCTGGGGTAGGGCCTTCGTGAGTGGATCTGCAGTATTGTTCTCCGTATTTACTCTCTTCACCTCGATCTCCCGACGATCTACGATCTCCCTGATCAGGTGGTACCGCCTCAAAATGTGCCTGGACTTCTGATGGGACCTGGGTTCCTTCGTTAAAGCGATAGCGCCGTTGTTGTCGCAATACAGCGGTATTGGATCAAATATGGTAGGAACCACCTGAAGCTCCGTGAGGAACTTCTTCATCCAGACAGCTTCCTTTGCGGCATCGCAAGCAGCTATGTACTCCGCTTCCATAGTTGAGTCTGCAACGGTCTCCTTCTTGGAACTCTTCCAGCAAACCGCCCCTCCATTGAGGGTAAAGACATAACCCGACATGGACTTGGAGTCATCCTTGTCACTCTGGAAGCTGGAGTCAGCAAAGGCCTCAAGCTGGAGGTCTTTTCCGCCATACACCAAGAACATCTCCTTAGTCCTTCTCAGGTACTTGAGAATGTTCTTTACCACTATCCAGTGTTTCTCCCCTGGGTTTGACTGATACTGTCTTACAACGCTCAATGCGTATGCTACATCTGGTCTGGTACACAACATCCTCTTAGATCTATCACGATAGATCTGGATCCCCAGAATGTAGTTGGCATCGCCCAGGTCCTTCATGGAGAACCTCTGTGACAAGAATCCTTTGACTGACTGTAGCATAGGAATATCATTTCCTATTAGGAGAATGTCATCCACGTACAAGACGAGGAATACCACAGTTCTCCCTACAGTCTTACTGTAAATGCATGGTTCATCTGGGTTTTTGATAAAGTCGAATTCTTTGACAATATCATCAAAGTAGATGTTCCAACTCCGCGATGCCTGCTTAAGTCCATAGATGGACTTTAGCAACTTGCACACTCTACCGCTGCTCCCACTCTGAATAAATCCCTCCGGCTGATCCATATGTTAGTTATATGTATGCCCTAGAGGCCATTACTGTACATAGGATGTATATTGTAGTGGATGCTGGGACATATATAGGGAGGACTTTCTTGCTCGACATGATAGTATGCTATCTGGTTGTACTTTACCTTAACGTGTACATTGATTGTCTATCTGTTACATGTTGGTAAAGCCCTTAGGATGTGTACTTGACTACCTGGACTATGATGCGGATCATACTAGTGGGGACATGGTAGTCCATAAGTACATCCTTCAAAGTCCCTAGTCGTGGGTATATCGAGACGGGGCATCGATATACCAGAGTAGACTAGCATATACCTTCTCGACCTATAAGGTGGGCGATGGATGATCCTATATCCATTGGTGTTTGACATCGGAGATGATATACGGGTGCTCAGTAGAGACTGGGTACACTGGACGGACTCGCCGAGAACTCCCAGATGGTATTATACCTCACGTCAGATGGCAGTTCTCAGGTAACACTGGTACAGAGTAGTCTGTTGACCCGAGATCGTCATAGAGTCTTGTGTGGTTCCCACTGTGCTTTGATTTCCATCTTACCACGTCCAAGAGGGCGTGCAAAACGGTGGTTTTTGGGTACAGTCCCGAGTCACATGGAGGCAATGAGCGATAGGAGGGGATTCGTCTCTCCCGGTATAGGGAGTTGATGTTGCACTGTGTTCGATTGGCTATAACAGGAAGTCCCTGGCCAGGGCTGATCTGAGAATTGCTGGTAAGTGTTACCAGTAGTTTCTCGACCCGTTATGAGCCTCATATCGACACGACTTATCGAGCTACTGGGGTCTGACGTTTACCACCCCTAGGCAAGATATGCGACATATCAGACGATCGGACCGGACTGTACGGTAGTGTTACTGGTTGGATTCACTGGAGTGTGAGCGGGCTTGCTCGTCGATCTTCTGATCGCTCAATACCCGGGTGGCCGTTACGTTTAGCAGACCGCTTGCGGCTTGTGGGTGTTTGATATGATCATCATCTGCTGCCGGCGTATTGACGAGTCTTTAGAGTCCTACACAGAGGTTTCCTGGCTCAAGCGAAACGAAATAGGAGCGCATATGAGATATGTGCGGGACCGAGAATAATGCGTGTATGTGATACCGTATTTCATTCTCGCGATGAATGTATCGAATGGTTGTATGCGATATAACCTACTTATCGATTCAAGCGTTGATTCGATAAGCGGATACATTGTATACTAGTCGGTTGTGTACGACATGACCGGATCATTGAATCAAGTGTTGATTTAATGATTTAATGCATAATTGTATATTTGATATATTACTTTGCATTAACTAGTATTGGTTCACTTTAAATGGATTTTCTCACTTGGTTTGTGCACATTGTATATGTGATATACTTTTGTACACAAGATTGTATCATGTTTGATGATACATGCTTTTTAGGTTAAGTGTAAAGAATTAACCTTGGTTAAGTTGTTGATTAGGGTTTTTACTTATTCATTTATCTTATTTATTTATTCATTTTGAATAAATTTAAAGATAAATGAATGGTGGCTTCATTTGTTTTTAGTTGAAGTTTCATGAAGCTTTGACTAATTGACCTTTTTGTTCTCATCCTTAACCTAACCATTCAACCCAACCTTAGTCAATTCTCTACACTTAACTAAGGTTAAGATTATGATAAGTGTTCATTTTATTATCTATTTTAATAAACTTATCATAACTTTATCTTCTTCTTCTTCTTCATCTTAAAAGAAGAAAGCTTTCTTCATCAATGGTGGATTGATGAAACAAGTGAGAAATCCAATTCTAAAGTCTACCCACTTCCTATTTCTTCATCCTCTACCTCTTGTCAAGTAGTAGAGTGTGTTTCCTTCACAAGTTTTCATGGCTCGGTGAAGGTGGAGCTTGATCTAGTGATGCTTCGACGTAGATCATCTTCGGCACGTCGTCGATGACCTAGCCTGTCCATTCTCCGATGAAGCCGACGCAAGAGCCCGGGAACTCATTTGGACAGCGAGGAGACTTCATTGCGGAGCTATGGAGGTGGACAAACGGATCTACAAAGGTTGTATTTCCGTATTCCCTTAGTTAATTGTTAACTAGTTCTTTTTTCGCCTAGAAATCTAGCCGACGATCCGTAGTCGGGTCTCTCGGCACCCGTAAATTTTTATATTGGCATGTTCGATACCTTGTGAGACCACTATAGGGTATCTAGGAACCTTTCACTGGTATCAGAGCCTAGCTAGAGCCTTAGGCGAAGTCTAGACGGATTTTGAACTCCGAACGAACCCGAAATCCCAACACACCCATGCTCTCTGTCCAATTTTCAAAAACAGGGATTTTTCAGTATTAAAAATATCCAGAAATATCAGCAGGTTATTTTAAGAGTAACTGTGAAATACGAGTGCGTAATTCCATCAAACTGCCGCGGTTCCGCGGCACGAGCATGGCTCGTGCGGCGGATCCGCGGCCGTACGGACTCATTCTTCAGTCAATGTTACACAGTAACTCCTAATTGATATTGCTGGTTTTCCTGGGTATTTTTAAATTTTATTACAGAGTTGAATTTTTCTGGGTTGTTTTGGGGATTCGAATGTTCGATCGGATTATCAAATTTTGTCTGTGTGGCTTTCCGGATAAATTTTAGAATATGTTAAAAAGTTCGACCGGATATAAATACCCAATTTTTCCCCTGTCGGGAAATTTCCAAGTGTTGGATTTTTCCGTAGTTTAACGACGTTCTAAGTAGTGCAAGTAACGCGATGGACCCTCTAGAAGACAACAAACCTTAACTCGATTATGTGACCACCTTGAACTGCCCTTTGAACCTTCGGGTTTGGGGCAGTACGGCGTGCCACATGTGAGGCGTTGGCTTGACCCTTCTACGGCTGGACCGTTGGTATTGAGGCACGAACTGAATGTTGTTAGACTTAATTCATGTGTTGATCTGTATCGGGAAAACTTGGGTGTTCGATTGTTCGATCGGAAAGTTTGACATTTTCTATTTATCCGGAATGGGATACAATAATTGGAATTCACAAGTAGTTATGTGATAACTGAATGAATGTTATAAACATAGCAGTTTAGTCTCACTTGATCGGTTCCACGGAATTTTGATGTGATCAAAAGTCCGTCGCAATCACGTAGCGTACGCGGATACTCGCCGGGTAAACTTAATAGACAGCTACACCCTATAGCCCCGACCAAGTGACTGTAGGAGAACCCCATCGCCGAAAGCATCCATCCGGGTGCTCGCGGTGGCGATGTTCCGCCTTGGTGCACTTCGTCGACGGTATCGGGGGTGCGGCCGCCTACTGAAGTTTGCAACGAGTATTCGATCAGGATGTCGGGAATCTTGTTGAATTGCCCGACTTGGTATTGAAAAGTGTTTTCGATATTGAGACTAAAATGCGGGGTTTATAATTGTTAGGCATGCGATGTCTAAGTAATTCATTTGGTCAGGCATGCGATGTCTGAGGTGGTTGCGGATTCCAACTGTTGTAGTTTTACACTTTCTTTTCTGTGACCGTAAGTGTAATATGTGATATCGCCGGTTTCGTTGCTATATGTCAACGACAATTGGGATGCGCATATTTACTTACGTTGATGACATGTGATGTTATGTGTTGCTGGATATGTTATATTGGATCGTCGTGTTCGAATAGCCGGGGGTTTTTATGAGAGATGAGTGTTTTTCATTTTCATTCATGTAAAAACTTGTATGTAATATTCTTTTATTGGGGCGCTTCCAGGTAGCGGAAGCTGTCACCTCTTGTATATTATTTACTTTTCTGCACTAGGATAGACCCAAGGAGGAGGGCACAAGTAACCGGGTTCTGGAGTCCAGTGGGAGACCAACTCGAGGAGTCGAGTCCGGGTCTCCTAACTCTAGAATTGGTAGGGTTGCTTGCCGCTCTCGTAGGGGTCTAGGGGTGTGGGTTTGGCTATTCACCACGACCGTGGAATCCGTGTTTTATACTGGCTCGTATTGAAAACACGGACGTCCTAGTATATCCAATATTTCATATGATTCTTCTGCTGCGATATCTGTGATGTGATCATGTGATGTTTTATGATAGATACAGTATAGTATATATGATATATTATATAGACGTTACTTATGTTTTACACCCACGCTAGCCCTGCCCCGCTCTGTCGTTAGTTAGCTAAGCTAACGGTGCACGAGGGGACATCGAGGCGAATGCGGATGGCATAAGTGTACGTCATATCTATCTGTGATGTTTAGGTACATAAATGATGGGACTTCATTAATGAGATTAATGAAATAAAAGAAACCTAAGATGTTGTAGAATCGAATTTCAAAATAAAATAGGTAGCTACAGTTCTTGCTTTGCACAGCGGTATATGTAATATATCCTGCACCTTATTCGATGAGGAAAGGACCGAGATCCCTTCACCAGGAGTGACTCCTTTAGCAATAACTGGCAGATGCTACACACTCGGTTTGTCTTTTGATTGCTTTTAAGAGTTCTGCTTTGCACAGTGATATATATGATATATCCCGCACCTCATTCGATAAGGAAAGGACCGACGATCCCTTCACCGGGAGTGACTCCTTTAGCGAAACTGGAAAAGCCTCAAAAGCACTCCATTTTAAAATCATTCGATCCTACAACGATATCAAGTTCATTACGCAATAGGTTTTCAGAAAAACCTGTCGTAGCCCTCCGTCATTTCAGATAAGTAGTAGTTAGTATTCGTGCTACGTTTGTTAGCCTGCGTCAAGGCGTAGTGTGCGGTAGCTAACTGGTGCTTATCTGCATAAGCATATGATGTGATTGGATTAGGGTAGTCGTGCGACTTTGTTGGCCTGCGTCAAGGGTCGTGCGGGTGGGTTTAATTCAATCAGGAAATGACGGGTTGAACTTGACTAGCGGACTATGGTTTGTTGGCCTGCGTCAAGGTCATAGGACGCTAGGGACAAAATATTATCGGGAATTTCAAGTGTTGAGATTTGCAATGAGATTGCATACCTTCTATGAGATAGTTGGATCCCGATACCCGCTGCGAGTAAGTGTTACTCCTGGGAGAGTTTTATACATTACAATTAGCCAATCAAGTAGGTGTCTAGAAAGGTGTCAACGGGGTTACGCCTCTGGGAAAACGAGGTTTACATTAATTAGGTTCGTGCGAAAGCACGGGGGACCTCCCTCAAAGTACCGACACTGGCCTGGCTGAAAGATTGGCGAACTTGTAGTGCGTAATTAATCCCGGCTAGTCTTTCCTTTTAGGGTTTGAAGGAAGATTTGATAAAAAGCAGTGGGAGCCATCCTGATTAGATAAAATAATAACCAATCTATTCTTGTAAGAGCGCACGCTGAGTGTTTTCTTCTCTCTCTCCTGGTAGCGACCATATCACGCCTTAATCAAGATAATAATATGGATTATTGACCGAACCCGCTTGTTATACTGAGCTGGGGAACGTTGGTCCCGCTCCAACTTATAATTTTTATAAGACAGAGCAGGAAATTGGGGATTACCAGAATTCCCGTGCCGCCCAAACGAAGAAAGTGCATGCTGATGCATCATCTTCGGGTGTGTTCATTATACAGAACTGTTTCTCAGTATCCTCCAAATCCTTGGTATATGATACCGGATCCGGATCCCAGATATGTAATCTGTTACATAGGGCTACAAAAGGGTAGAAAAACTGAGAACGGGTGATAAGTTTCATGAGACAGAAAACGGGGCAAGAGTTGCAGCCAAGTCTGTTGGTCACTGTCACCCTGTATTACCAATACATTGATTCTGAACGAATATTATTAGATACCGAACCTGATATACCAAATCGTATCACTCTCTTTGTTAGAAAAGAAAGGATATAATTTTGTATTGATGGATAATGTTTTGAACATTTCCTATATCAAAAGTTGATCGGTTCAGGCACGTTATCTAAAAGCATTGATGTTCTAAATCAAACTACAGTTCTTAGTATATGGAACACACACAAGAGGAAGAGTTCAGAAATGAACGGATTCTTCTTAAGGTATTGTAGACTAGGTCAGATCAATGTGACCCGACTAGCTGAAGTTACATTTAGATGTATATTTAAATCAGTTTGAATTTACATCTTGTGAAACTCGCCAGTCATGTCACAAAGATAAGATGACCATAGCCCTGTTTATTGGAAACAGAGAAAGAGTTAGTAAACTCTTGGGATGATACATGTTGATGTATGTAGGTCCCCTGTCTACACATACCAGGACTGGTTCTTTGTACTTCATTACATTCTCTGATGATCTCATTAGATTCAGACATATGTTACTGTTGAAACACAAGTCCGAACCTTTTGAGATATTCACAGAATATGATTTAGAAGTAAAGAACCAGTAAAGGGTATAAGTATTATGTCCTTTGATGAGATCGAGGAGGAGAATACTTGAGCACGGAAATCCTGGACTATTCTAAAGGAGAATGAGATTCTCTCTCGGCATTACTCCTCCGAATACACCATAGCACGATGGTATATCGGGGCGGAGCAATCACACCCTATATGATAAGGTGTGCTCTATGATGAGTACTACTGAGTTACCTTTTTCCTATTGGGTGTTATGCACTTGTGAAGATACATACCTATTGAATAGGGTTTGAATCAAATCAGTGCCTACCACTTCATATGAGATATGGAAAGGGAAGAGCCCATATCTTAAGTTAGTTAAGATTTGGGGTTGTCCGGCCTATGTCTAAAAGCAAAATCCGGACAAGCTCGAGGCATGGTCTGTTATGTAGAACTGGAAATGTTCCAGCTATACAAACTACAACAGATGATTTGGTACAACCAGAGGATTCAGTAGAAGCCAACGAACCTCAGCCTCTCCGCCGATCTAGTAGGGTTCCTCACCCACCTGAGAGAAACTTCGGTTTCTCTATGACAGTGGGAGCGAGGACTGCGTCATGAGATGATGACCCAACTAGTTTCGACCTGGCCATCAGAAGTAAGACTCTGTAAGAATGGCTGGATGCTTAGTAATCTGAGATGGAATCCATGTACACCAACAAAGTATGGACTTTGGTTGCTATATCTGAAGGGTTAAATTCCCATCAGGAGCAAGTATATCTTGAGAAGATTACTTGGTGTATATGGAAAAGTTGAGACTTTCAAAGCTAGTCTTGTTAAAGGTTTTCGTCATCGACCAGGTGTGGATAATGATGAAACCTTTTCCAATACCTATGCTTAAGTCCATCCAGATCCTACTTGCCACGGCTACATACCATGACTACGATATCTGGTGGTTGGGTGTCATGACTGCTTTTCTAAATGATGTTTTAGAAGAGTGCGTCTATAAGTACACGGCCAGAGGGCTTCGTAGACAGTGGGAGCAGCGGAAACGTGTGCAAGATGCTTTATACGATAAAGCAGGCATCGCGGAGTTGGAATGTCTGTTTTGATGTGTTAGTCAAAGAGTTTGACATCATCAAAATGGTAGATGAACCTTGTATAAACAAAAAGGTAGTAGGGAGTATGGTGAAAATCCTCGTAGAGTACGTGGATGACATACTCTTGATAGGGAAGGAGTTTCCTATGCTACGCTCGATCAATCTCCGCTTATCACATAGATTCTCCGTGTAGGATCAAAATGATACCTACTAAATCCTGGATTTTGGATCTATGAGATAGATCTAAATGGATGTTAGGACACTCACTAGTAGTAGTGAGATGGTATCAATCGATCCTGGGGAGAATCACTGGAAGTGTTCCAGGGTGATAAAGACGAATGAATGTCAGTCGTAGGCATTGTCTTTACCCTCAGTAAAGGGACGGTATGATGGAAGAGTTCCAAGCTAGATACCGTGACATACTAGACGATAAAGGCAGGATACATCGCTACTTAAGATGCTACCAAAGAGGCTGTTTGGGTGTATATTGGTTCATGAGATGAACTATGTTCCTCCCATTGTGTGACAATGGAGTTGTGGCTTATGCCAAGGAACGCAGGTCCCATCAATGATCCAGACATATTCTAAGGCAGTATCACCTGATCATGGAGATGGTTGATCTCCAAGGTGATCGAGGCAAGGAGAGCAGACTCAGAGGATAACACGGCGGATCCACTCACGAAGGCCTATTCCCAGAGAGAGACTTTTATGGGATGGTTGAGTATGAGATACTTCGACCACTGCTACAGATAGCCCTAGTGCAAGTGGGAGATTGTTAGTTATATGTATGCCCTAGAGGCCATTACTGTACATAGGATGTATATTGTAGTAGATGCTGGGACATATATAGGGAGGACTTTCTTGCTCGACATGATAGTATGCTATCTGGTTGTACTTTACCTTAACGTGTACATTGATTGTCTCTCTGTTACATGTTGGTAAAGCCCTTAGGATATGTACTTGACTACCTGGACTATGATGCGGATCATACTAGTGGGGACATGGTAGTCCATAAGTACATCCTTCAAAGTCCCTAGTCGTGGGTATATCGAGACGGGGCATCGATATACCAGAGTAGACTAGCGTATACCTTCTCGACCTATAAGATGGGTGATGGATGATCCCATATCCATTGGTGTTTGACATCGGAGATGATATACGGGTACTCAGTAGAGACTGGGTACACTGGACGGACTCGCCGAGAACTCCAGATGGTATTATACCTCACGTCAGATGGCAGTTCTCAGGTAACACTGGTACAGAGTAGTCTGTTGACCCGAGATCGTCATAGAGTCTTGTGTGGTTCCCACTGTGCTTTGATTTCCATCTTACCACGTCCAAGAGGGAGTGCAAAACGGTGGTTTTTGGGTACAGTCCCGAGTCACATGGAGGCAATGGGCGATAGGAGGGGATTCGTCTCTCCCGGTATAGGGAGTTGATGTTGCACTGTGTTCGATTGGCTATAACAGGAAGTCCCTGGCCAGGGCTGATCTGAGAATTGCTGGTAAGTGTTTCCAGTAGTTTCTCGACCCGTTATGAGCCTCATATCGACACGACTTATCGAGCTACTGGGGTCTGACGTTTACCACCCCTAGGCAAGATATGCGACATATCAGACGATCAGACCGGACTGTACGGTAGTGTTACTGGTTGGATTCACTGGAGTGTGAGAGGGCTTGCTCGTCGATCTTCTGATCGCTCAATACCCGGGTGGCCGTTACGTTTAGCAGACCGCTTGCGGCTTGTGGGTGTTTGATATGATCATCATCTGCTGCCGGCGTATTGACGAGTCTTTAGAGTCCTACACAGAGGTTTCCTGGCTCAAGCGAAACGAAATAGGAGCGCATATGAGATATGTGCGGGACCGAGAATAATGCGTGTATGTGATACCGTATTTCATTCTCGCGATGAATGTATCGAATGGTTGTATGCGATATAACCTAGTTATCGATTCAAGCGTTGATTCGATAAGCCGATACATTGTATACTAGTCGGTTGTGTACGACATGACCGGATCATTGAATCAAGTGTTGATTTAATGATTTAATGCATAATTGTATATTTGATATATTACTTTGCATTAACTAGTATTGGTTCACTTTAAATGGATTTTCTCACTTGGTTTGTGCACATTGTATATGTGATATACTTTTGTACACAAGATTGTATCATGTTTGATGATACATGCTTTTTAGGTTAAGTGTAAAGAATTAACCTTGGTTAAGTTGTTGATTAGGGTTTTTACTTATTCATTTATCTTATTTATTTATTCATTTTGAATAAATTGAAAGATAAATGAATGGTGGCTTCATTTGTTTTTAGTTGAAGTTTCATGAAGCTTTGACTAATTGACCTTTTTGTTCTCATCCTTAACCTAACCATTCAACCCAACCTTAGTCAATTCTCTACACTTAACTAAGGTTAAGATTATGATAAGTGTTCATTTTATTATCTATTTTAATAAACTTATCATAACTTTATCTTCTTCTTCTTCTTCATCTTAAAAGAAGAAAGCTTTCTTCATCAATGGTGGATTGATGAAACAAGTGAGAAATCCAATTCTAAAGTCTACCCACTTCCTATTTCTTCATCCTCTACCTCTTGCCAAGTAGTAGAGTGTGTTTCCTTCACAAGTTTTCATGGCTCGGTGAAGGTGGAGCTTGATCTAGTGATGCTTCGACGTAGATCATCTTCGGCACGTCGTCGATGACCTAGCCCGTCCATTCTCCGATGAAGCCGACGCAAGAGCCCGGGAACTCATTTGGACAGCGAGGAGACTTCATTGCGGAGCTATGGAGGTGGACAAACGGATCTACAAAGGTTGTATTTCCGTATTCCCTTAGTTAATTGTTAACTAGTTCTTTTTTCGCTTAGAAATCTAGCCGACGATCCATAGTCGGGTCTCTCGGCACCCGTAAATTTTTATATTGGCATGTTCGATGCCTTGTGATACCACTATAGGGTGCCTAGGAACCTTTCACCATATAGACGCACTCTTCCAAATTTCCATTTAGAAAAGCCGTCTTTACGTCCATCTGCCAGATTTCATAATCGTGGAAGGCAGCAATGGCAAGAAGGATCCGAATGGATTTCAGCATAGCCACTGGAGAAAAGGTCTTGTCATAGTCCAAACCAGGTCTTTGACGAAAACCCTTTGCTACAAGTCTAGCTTTATAGGTCTCAACCTGCCCATCCACACCAATCTTCTTTCTGAAGATCCATTTGCAGCCTACGGGTTTTACCCCTTCTGGAGCAAAGTCCAAAGTCCAAACTTTGTTGGTGTACATGGACTCCATCTCGGCCCGCATTGCATCCAGACATTTTACCGAGTCGCCGCTCTGAATGGATTGCTGGAAGCTAGTAGGCTCACCATAATCCATGGTACAATCCTCTCTATCCCCGTCTATGAGAAAACCGTAGTATCTCTCGGGTGGATGAGACTACCTACTACTCCTGCGGAGTGGCACTGGGATGTCCAGTTCTCTTGAAACCTCTGGTTCTTCCAAGCTTTCAGTAATAGCTTGTGGTTCTGGAATTTCTTCCAGTTCTACTACGCTCCCACTTGCTTCTTTTTCTAAAAACTGATGTTCTAGAAAGTGGGCATGACGAGAGAAAAAAAACCTTTTGTTCCTCTGCGTAATAGAAAAAATACCCCCTGGAGTTCTTTGGGTATCCCACAAACTTCCACAGTACTGAGTGTGCCTCGAGCTTGTCCGCATGCTGCTTTTTTACAAAAGCTGGACATCCCCATATCTTCAGATACTTAAGACAAGGTTTCTTCCCACACCATATCTGATATGGTGTGGTGGACACAGTCTTAGAGGGAACCTTGTTCAAAAGATATGCAGCTGATTCTAGTGCATAACCCCAAAAGGATCGCGGCAACTTGGCCTTACTCGTCATGGATTGAACCATATCCAATAGGGTTCGATTCCTCCTTTCCGATACACCGTTGTGTTGTGGTGTGTATGGAGGAGTAAGCTGAGAGAGAATTCCATTCTCTTTTAAGTAGCCCAGAAACTCGGCACTTAAGTATTCACCACCTCGATCAGATCTCAGTGTCTTAATACTTTTGCCTGTTTGTTTTTCAACTTCATTCTTGTATTCCTGAAATTTCTCAAAGGCCTCGGATTTGTGCTTCATCAAGAAGACATGCCCATACCTAGAGAAATCATCTGTGAAAGTAATGAAGTATGATTAACCACTTCGCGCATGTGTAGACATTGGACCACACACATCACTGTGTATGAGTCCCAAGAGCTCACTTGCTCTTTCTCCGTGTCCAGTGAACGGAGTCTTTGTCATCTTTCCCATTAGACAAGATTCGCAAGTGGCATAAGACTGATACTCGAACGGATCCAAGTATCTTTCTTTATGTAACTTTGTCAACCGTGTCTCATTAATGTGACCCAGCCTACAATGCCATAAAAAAAGCCTGATTTAATTCCGGAGACTTTCTTTTAAGTGTGTTCTGGACACTGAAGACCTGAGCTTGATTCAAAACGTATATACCGTTTTTCAATGTACCTGACCCAATCAGAACTTGATTTAGGTGGATGTTTACTACATCGCTTACAAAAGTAAAATCATATCCTTCTTTAGAAAGTAAGGATACAGATATGATGTTACAAGTCGCACCTGGTACATAAAAACAGTCACGCAGAATCAATATCTGCCCAGTAGTCAGTCCTAGATGATATTCCCCTACGGATTCAGCATACATGCTCATTCCGTTAGCAACCCTGAGAGTCATATCACCTTTCTTGATAACCCTACGGTTTCTCAAATCCTGTAACGAATTACAGATATGAGATCCTGATCCGGTATCCAATACCCAGGAAGTAGGGTTAACTGACATACAGTTCTCTATTACAAACACACCTGAAGCCGAAGCCACAAAATGCTTCGAATTTTGGCTACTGGCTTTACAAGCCCTGCAATCCTTATGCCCATGTTCATTCCCGTAACGATAGGAACATCCCTCTTTTACTATATCCATTCCCGAAACTTCTGCCCTTCCCTTTCTTTCTACTTCCCTGGTTTCTTTCAGGGTAGTAGGTAGAGGCTGTTGAACAAAGTCAGCATCTGACCCGTTCTTCAACGTGGTCTTCAGGTCCGAGAGCTCAAAAGAGCTGGTCTCTATAAGGACGTTGCCCCTTACAGATGACCCGATAGCCAACCTCGCTGGAAGCAATTCGTTCGAGGTCTCATATCTTGCGATACGAGATTGCCCTCGATATAATTCTTTTTTATGGAGGAAGATAGAAACTGAGTCCATCTTCTCGTGCTGTCTCTGGTTTGCACCATCAACTGAGGCTAACACGAGGCACTTGGCTTTCGCACAGTCTTCTTCCGATATCTTGCGGATATGAATATCCATGACAGGGGAAACTGGACCTGAGACGGCAGGGGTTGGATCAGTCAAGAGGTGTCCCAGCTTGTCATGGGCAATGGACATCTGGACAGACCTTTTCCAGTCATAACAGTCAGATTTAGTCATTTTATTATCTAGATGTAACCTAGGTGCGGTCACTGGGTCGCTGCAATTAAGAGAGAGAGAAGAAAACACTCAGCATGATGCTCTTGCAAGTTTAGATTGGTTTTTAATTTATCTAAACAGGATGGCTCCCACTGTCTCTCGAATCCCTCCTCAAACCATAAAGGAAGAATTAGTCAGGATCAATCTCACCGTACAATACTTGCTTAACCGTTCAGCCAGGCCAGTGTCGGTACTTCGAGGGAGGTTTTCCAACGCTTTCGCGAAGTTCCTTAATTAAGTAACCTATTTTCCCTATGGGCGTAGCCCCGCTAACACCTTTCTAGACACCTACTTGGTTTATAGCATTGATCGTTAAGTGAAAAAGTTCCCGAGGAGTAGCATATACTCACAGTAGGATCGGGATCCAAATATCATCGCGTGACAAAACTGAAGGAATCCTACCAGATTCATCACACTCTAAATGGTATGCAGCGCTAGCAAGTTTCAGTACTTTTGAAACTCCCGATGTAGATTTTTTCCCCATGCTCTTATGACCTTGACGAAGGCCAACATATCATAAGTCACATGTCAAGTTCTACCCATCATTATCCAGGTTAATTTGAACCCACCCGTACATACCCTTGACGAAGGCCAAAATAGTAGTACGACTGTCCCAAACCAACGCATCTATCTATGCTACAGATAAATATTCAGCAGCTACCAATCACTATGCCTTGGCGAAGGTCAAAATACATAGCTTGAATACTACTGAATATTTAACCGAAATGACGGAGGGCTACGAATGGTTTTGGCGAAACCGTGAACATAGTGAACTTGATATAATCGATGGAATGAGATAGCTTTTAAAAGGAGTGGTTCAAGCTCCACGTTTAATAAGCTGGTTTTTGAAAAGAACCGAGTGGTTTTGAAAGTGTTCCAACGAATTTTACTTGGTTTATTTTCTTGCATTGGTTCTTTTAATGCGTCCCATCATTTAATCCTACCATTGCAGAAAACAACCAAAATATGACGTACGCTTATGCCATTCGCATTCGCCACGGGGCCCCGTCATCACCCTTTAGGTTACTTAACTAATGACAGAGCGGGGGCTGGGCTAGCGCGGCTGAAAAACATAAGCAACGCCTAAATAGATATCATATATAGATATATAGCAATGATAGACATTATAGATCATAGATGAACACTTTGGATATACTAAGAATCCGTGATTCGTTCGAGCCTGCAACGAAAAACGGATTACACGGTCGCGATGAATAGCCAAACCCCACCCTAGACCCCTACGGGTGCGGCAAACTACCCGCCAAGTACCCGAAGCGAAGCAACCTCCCTCAACACCGTGAGTAGGCCACTCGGCACTTCGAGATACCCGGTAGTTTGTGCACCCCACCTTGGGTCTATCCTAGGAGCAAAAACGGTAAAAAGAAATTATACAATGACGGCTACAACCCCGACCCGGTTGTGCGGCCATACAAATAATATTACATCAATTTACAAATTTTACAATGAATGAAAGAAAAAGAAACTCTCATCTCACATCCATTCCCGGCTATTCATCCGCGACAATCCACCGAGTTCATATACACAAACCAACAACATTACAGATCACAGATATGTATAACCCCCACTAATCGACGTATAGCGATTAGCGGACGTTCAATACATATATCACATCACAGATAATATTCATTAGCCAAAGAGTACGGAATATCGATCAAAATACGGATTTTTAACCACCCCAAAAGTCAATTTGCTCTCTGGAAATTCTGGGTGGAAAAAACATGTCTTAAAAATCCCAAAACAGCCAAACTAAAACACTGCAAAAAACCCGGTCCACGACCGAGCTAAATCGGCCGCGGAACCGCGGCAATAGCATGCTATTGCCGCTGAACCGCGGCGGTTTGATCGGTTCATGGGACCGTTTTTCTGCAGTAGTTTTAGAAAACCCTGAGACGAATTTTCATGTATGTTAAAATAATTTTTGAACAGTATAAAAATTCGACAGAAAGTTGAGGTTTTGCGGACGTGTTTTGCGACCTTTTTCCGATCGATATTTTAAACACTTTACTAACTTACTAGTTTATATTTAGCTAGGCTCTGATACCACTGTAAGTCCATGTTGCTCACCCCGGTTCTTACGGGGAGGCGGAAACGGCGAAAAATAATGATTTGGCGCAAGGCAACATGGACTCAAAAGCAAGGATCTTGGCTAAACTAGAAACTAGTAAACACTTAAAGGTTTTAACTACTATGCTTGTAGAAAGTATACCTCACGGAACCGGTCCTTCGGGTCTTCATTCCGCTGTCCCGCTCGTCCATCCAAGCTCCAAGCGTCGATCCGGACCTTGGGCACCTCCGCGGCCTTCTTGAGTCGAAGACGATCCACCCGAGAGATGTACACCGAGCTCCACCTCGAGCCGAGGCAACTAGGGCAAAGAGATTGCTAGTCAAGAAGCCCTAGGATGTGTAGAGGGGATGTATGGATGTATTTGTCTTTGTGGGATCTTTTTCTCTCAACACATGAGATCAAAAGATGAGATCAAGAGGAGGAAGAAGAAGGAGAGAGCTTAGCAACCATGGAGTTTTTCTTTTCTTCTCATTTCAAGAGAGAGAATGAGAAAAGAATAATGAAAAGATTAAGCCAAATGAAATGAACCATGGTTGCAATAATACAAAAAATCATCATTACTAATCCTATCATGATAGAGTTGATGGCACATTGAATTGACCATTATCATAACACAAGAATTAAAAAGAAAATGAAAGAAGAGTGTAGATCTCTCTTGAAGGTCAATGGTCAACACGGTCAACGGGTCAACAAAGTCAAGAAAGGTCTAAGTGGTCAAATGGTCAATGCAATTAGCCATCACAAATCTATCACTAAAAGGATTAGTAAACAATGTCTCCGGCTCATAACGGTTTTGACCAAACGAACTGTCAAAACCCTAATGAGTGTGCCACATTACGGTTTTAGCCGAACCAACTGCCAAAACCCTAATGGGTCACCTCCTCCTTCATCGCTCCTCAAAACTGTGCATACACACCCGCATCCGCATTCCGTAAAATCCGAATGCACAGAAGACAAATCAAATCCATCTGTGCAATACTAGGATCTGGCTTAAACCAAAGCCCACTGGTATTGCTTGCCCGAACAGCATACGCACACAAATGCACGTAAGTGATCGTAGCCCTGCCGTAAAACTATACGGCCTCTACACGTTTCGCTCAGTGTAGAGAAACTCTCTGTGTAGGACTCTAAACACTCGACACTACGCTGGCAGTGGGTTTAACCACAGACCGCAAGCGGCACTAGCTGTACGTAACGGTCCCTAGGTAGATGTCGATAAGAAGGCTGATGAGGTAAACCCATCCGAACTCTTACTGATCCAGTATGTGACAATCTCCTTACAGTCCGGTCTGTTCGTCTGATACATCGCATGGCGGGCCTAGGGGCGGTGAACGTCAGTCCCCTAATAGCGGTACAAGTCGTGTCGGGGTGTAGCCCAGAACACCCTGAGATAATACTGGAAACCTACCAGTATATCTCGCTTGCCCTGGCTAGGGACTACTTGTGTAATGGCTCTCCTAGACACGGCGCGACATCAACCCCCAATACCGGGGGAGACTAATCCTGTCTAACCGTCACTGCCTCCAAGTGCTTCGGGACTGCACCCAACTACTACCTGTTTGCACGACTCCTTTGAGCCGTGGTAGGGTAGTAATCTAAGTACAGTGGGGACACACTCGAGGCGAAGTGACAGTGTCAAGTCAGCGGACTAAGCTGTACTCATGTCACCTGGGAACTGATAACTGACGATAGGTATAATACCAACCAACAGTTCCCGACGAGTCCAATCCAGTGTACTCGTAACCTAACGAGCACCCGCATACTATCTCAAGTACGACGTACTGACGGCTGTGGGATAGACCGTCTCCCCCGCTGGGATGAGAAGCGCATACGCTAGTCCACTCCGGAGTATCGATGCCCTGTCTCGATAGTCCTACGACTAGGGACCTGTATAAGGATGTGCTTATGGATTACCCAGCCCCCATGAGTGTGAGCTCCATCACAACATTGGTAATCAAGAAAAGATCCTAAGGGCTCTACTAATATGTATATAAGCGATATGCTAAAAGAAACACATGCACATATTGAAGTAGAGACAAACCAAGTAGCATACTACCATTTTGAGCAAGATTGTCTATACAACTGTGAATATCCTAAACTTCCATCAAGTAATATACAAGCTAGTATGATACAGTAATGGCCTCTAGGGCATATACACTAACAATACTATCGAGTCTTGAGACCCCCATACAGAGGGTTTTTCTAGTTCAGGCGAAACGATGTAGAGGCCATATGGTTTTATGGCAGGGTTCTGATCATATATGTGTACTGGCTACACGGATATTGTTCGGACTGATAATACTAGTGGGCTTTAGTTTAAGCCGGCTTCTAGTATTATATTAATGGATTATTATTATCTCATTGTATTCGTATTTTTTAGAATACGAATATGGGTATGTATATACGGTGAGGGCATTCTTGTAATTTCACAAGAGATGCTTCTAGATGGGAACACCTCATTATTAGATTTATCTATTTTTAGAAATAGATTAATGAAGTGGAAAATGGAGATATTTGTGGCATAGTTGAAGCATGGATAATTCAATTATTTTATTCATTTGACTTTACTATTCAAGCATGGTTGCTTATTTTCTATTGAAAATATTGCATGCTTGATGATTGAATGACTTAGCCATTCTCATTTTCCTCTCTACACTTGAGCTCATTTGTGTTTTTCTCATTCTCTCTCCATTTTCTCTCCTCCTTATTCCTCAAGCCCTAACCCTTACATGTGTTGTAAATCCTAGGGCTTCTTGAGATAAAATACTCTAATCATCTATCTACATCTCCTAAGTTATCTAGATTAGCAAACTGGATATCTTAGTTACCTCACTCTTGAGGTTGAAACTTGAACCATAGACTCTCGGATGGATCATCTTCGACACGAGGAGGCCGACGACCGAGGTTGATTCAAGCTATCTAGGAGCTTAAGAAGAGAAGAAGAAGACCCGAAGGACTTGAGCTATAGAGGTATAAAACTCTTACTGAGTAGTTAAAACCTCTTTGTAGTTTTAGCTAGTTAGGGTTTCCGAAAGATCCTCGGTTCTAGGTCAATATTGCAAACTCTTGAAAAAAAATCGTTTTTTGTGTATTCCACCTCCCCGCGGACCCGCGGGGTGTGCGACATCGACTTACACTGGTATCAGAGCCACTTAAACCTTAACTAGCTAATTAGCAAGTAGTTAGAACTTCGATCGACAGAAAAATATCCAAAATTACATTTCCTTGTCAAGCTTGCTGTCGTTTTTGAAAACTGTTCAAAAAATTATTTCAGTGGCCTTAAAAATACACGCAGGCTTTTATAAGAACAAGAAAAAAATTCGAGCTCATAATCCCTCAACTAGGCCGTGGAACCGTGGCCAAACACGTCGTTTAGCCGCGGATACGCAGCCTAGTCATGTCCGATTCGCTCCAAAGTTTTTCTTTGTTTCTTTTAATTGGAAATATAATTTCTGGCACATTTGGTTTTTACCCAGATTTGTTTGTGTACTAGTTTGTGCATGGGGTAAACACGGAAAATGATAATCGATCAAAATTCTAAGTTCTTGGCTAATCTGTATTTCTGTGTTTATATATGTGTTGTTAAACGTCTGCTAATTGCTATATGTCAATTAGTGAGGGTGCACATATTTGTGTTTTGATGATGGTTTGTGTATATAAAGTATTGGATCGTCGTGAATGAGTAGCCGGGGGATGTGAGAAGAGTGTTCTCTTTTCTTTCATTCATGTATATTTGCAAATTGATGTAATATTCTTTTGCGGGGCACATCCGGGTTGAGCTTATAGCCACCGTTGTATTATTTTATTTACTTTTCTTGCACCTAGGATAGACCCAAGGTGGGGTGCACAAACTACCGGGTTCTAGAAGTGCCGAGTGGCCTACTCATTTCATTGAGGGAGGTTGCTTCACTTCGGGAATTTGGCGGGTAGTTTGCCGCACCCGTAGAGGTCTACAGTGAGGTTTGGATATTCATTACGACCATGGAATCCGTGTTTCGTTATAGGCTAAAACGAAACACGTAAATCCTAGTATATCCAATATATTCATCTAAGTTTCTGTGATCTGGAATGCTTATTATTGCGTGAGACGAATGGCTTATATATATATATATATATATATATATATATATATATATATATATATATAATAAACGTTGCTTATGTTTTGCACTTGCGCTAGTCCAGCCCCCGCTCTGTCGTTAGTTAAGTAACCTAACGGTTCATGATGGGGCCCCGTGGCGAATGCGGATGACATATACGTACGTTCTATTTTCGTTTCTTTTCTGCAATGATAAGGTTAATTGATGGGACCGCATTAATATTGATTAATGCAAAGGAATAAACCTAAAATCTGATATCATTGGAACAATTACCAAACCACTTGGTTTTCTTCAAAAAGCAATTTTTAAATGCGGAGCTTAAACAACTCCTTTTCAAAAGCTATTCGGTTCCTTCAACTATATCAAGTTCATTACGTTAACGGTTTTCGCCAAGACCAACCATAGCCCTCCGTCATTTCAGATAGGTATCTACTAGTATTCATGCTATGTGTTTTAACCTTCGCAAAGACATAGTGTTTGGTAGCTAGTGGGTGCTTATCTGTAGCATAGATAGATGCATTAATTTAGGACAGGCGTACAGCTGTTTTGGCCTTCATCAAGGGCTTGTACGAATGTGTCTAGATTAATCTGGACAATGACGGGTAGAACTTGACTTGTGACTTATGATGTTTTGACCTTCGTCGAGGTTATAAGCGCTCGGGGCAAAAATCACATCGGGAGTTTCAAACATAAAGGAAACTTGCTAGTGTTGCATATCTACTGGGGTGTGGTGTTTTTGGTAGGCTTCCTTCAAAATCATCACACAATAATAGTTGGGTCCTGATCCTACTGTGAGTATCCGCTACTCTTTGGGAGAATTTTTTTACTTTGCAATCAATGCTATAAACCAAGTAGGTGCCTAGAACGGTGTTAGCGGGGCTACGCCTCCATGAAAAAGAGGTTGTAATTAAGGAACTTCGCGAAAGCGTTGGAAAACCTCCCTCGAAGTACCGACACTAGCCTGGCCGAAAATTTAAGCAAGAATTGTGAGGTGCGATTAATCCTGACTAATTCTTCTTTCAGGATTTGAAGAAGAATTCGAGGAAAAAGTGGGAGCCATCCTATTTAAATAAACTAATAACCAATCTAAACTTGCAAGAGCATATGCTGAGTGTTTCTTTTCTCTCTCTCCTAATTGCAGCGACCGTGACGGGACTTAAGCTAATACTAGATAAAAATAAACTCGTTGGGCCAAAATATAAAGACTGGCTAAGGAATGTCCATATGGCCCTTGCATATGATAAGGTCGCATATGTCTTCATGGCGAAAGCTCCCCCTGTTCCCGGTCCAGAATCCTCAGTTGCAAGGTCCGTAAAACCTGGGATCTTGATTGCATGAAAACCAGGTGCCTTGTGCTAGCCTCTATAGATAATGAACATCAGAGGTGGCACGAGAAGATGGACCTTGCTTCCTTCTTCATTCATACCAAAGATTTATATGGAGAGCAATCTCGTATCGCAAAATATGAGACCTCGAAGAAATTGTTTCAAGCGAGGTTGGCTATTGAATCATCTGTTGGGGACCACGTCCTAAAGATTATTTTTCTCATAGAAGAGCTCGCGGACCTCGAAACTATGTTGGAGAATGATTTGTGCATCAACTCGATTCTACAGTCCCTTCTCTCCACTTATGCCCAGTTTGTATTGAATTTCAATATGCAAAGTATGAAAGTTTCACTTCTTGAGATTCTTAACATGTTGAGGATGGCAGAGGGCACTTTGAAGAAAACCAAGGAAACACCCGCTCTATTTATTGGGGAATCTTCTTCTCCTATACGATGGCATACCCAAGAAATATGGATCTTTGTAGTGATACAGAATGTTTTGGAGAAATGCAAAGGGAAAGTGGGAGTGGCCGGGATATATGTGACTTTTTCGTCAATCATGACAATCCAAATCCAAAGTGTGTAGGAAGGTTCAGTTAACTTGGTTCATGAGTTTTAGTTTAAGGTCTGATCTTGGTCGCTGCCTAAGAGAGAAAGAGAAAAGAAACACTCAGTGTGCACTCTAACCTGGATTAGATTAGTTAATCAATTTATCTAATCAGGATGACTCCCACTATTTCCTCGAATTCTCCTTCAAACCCTAAAAGGAAAATTAGTCAGGATCTTCTGGAAATCACCCGTGGAGTAACACCTACTCATCAGTGGGAATCGGGGCCCAACTATCATCGCATGATAACTTGATGGAAGCCACTCAAGTTACCACACTCCAGAAGATATGCGCATGCCTAGCAAGTTTCCTTTATATTTGAAACTCCCGATATGGTTTTTTCCCCCAAACAACTTATGACCTTGAATGGGTCAACATATCATAAGTCGCAAGTCAAGTTCAACCCATCTTTATCCTGGATTGTTTAGACTCACTCGTATGAGCCCTTGATTAGGTCAAAATGCTTGTATGACTGTCCTAACTAATCGCATCACCATGCAGCAGAAAAGTACTATAGAGCTACCAAACACTACGCTTTGACTAGGTCAACATACGCAGCATGAATACTAAGCAATACTAATCTGAAATGACGGAAGGTTATGGCTGGTTTTTGGTGAAAAACCTTTAACGTAATGAACTTCAAGGGACTCGAGTGGTTTACAAATATATAGTGGTGCAAACTTTTGCCAAAGAGGTCACTCCCTTTGAAGGGATATAGGCTCTTTTCTCATCGAATGAGGTGCTGGATATTCCTAACCGAATACCTCTATGTAAAGCAAAAGAATCGACTATAGTGAAGTTATTACAATGGCGCAAACTTTTTCTCAAGAGGTCACTCTCCGTGAAGGGATCTCGGCCCTTGCCTCGTCGAATGAGGTGCAGGATATTCATGACCAAATACCGCTGTCCAAAGCAAAAGAAAACGCCTATAATGTGAGTTTAAAAAAAAAATCGGTTCCCGCAACATCATTTAAGTTTGTTTTACTTGCATTAATCAGAATTAATGTAGTCCCGTCAATTAAACATATCATGCCAGAAAGAAACGAAAATAAACACGCACATATATGCCATCTGCATTCGCCACAGGGTTCCGGGTCTTCACCGTAAGGTTACTTAACTTACGGCAGGGCGGGGACATGACTAGTGCAGATGCAAAACATATATAGTGTCTACTATATATATATAATATGAATATTCATATCACGCATGATATCAAGTAACATCACAGAAGCATCACAGCAGAAGCAAAACACAGTATGGAAATACGGATAATCAAGGAAAAGTACATTTCAATGGAGCCAAATATGAAATTCAATTTTCCGGTCGTGTGGATAGCCTGTAGTATTAAATCCTAGACCCTTACGAGTTTGGCAAGCCACCCGCCAATTCCAGAAGTGAGACAACCCCAATCAACGAAGTGAGTAGGCCATCCAGCACTTTCAAAATCAGGTGACTTGGGCACCCCTCCGCGGGTCAAATCTATACCCCCTACGAGTGCGGCGAATAGCCCGTCAATTCTAAAGTAAGGTACCCCGGTCTCAATACCATGAGATGGAAGCCCGTTGCCCTCTCGAACCCGGCTACTAGAGCACTCCGCCATGGGATAATCCTAGTGTATTAAATGAAAACCTAAATATATAATGGTGACTACGTCCGCAATCTGGACGCGCCCCAAAGAATAATACAAGTCGCAGTGACGATGGTCCACATGTCGGACGCTCGCCATGCAATATGAATATACACTACATCACATAGAATTACATCTAATACTACACACTCCGGGCTATCCATCGTGACAAATCTAACATAATCATAAACAACAAACAACATTCATCACAAAACATGCAAACTTGCGAATATCAATTCCGTAACCCCGTCTAATTAATACGTATAGCAATTAGACGACGTTTTACCAAATGTTATGATACACGCAATCATCACAGAGCCTGTGACAATTGACCACCGCACACAAATAGCCAATATTTCAATTTTCCAAAACGCCGAAAATCATGTGTGCTAAAAACCGACAAGAAATTCCATGCTAAAACCCATTTTGGGAGTCCGAAATGAACCTGGATTGATCCGAAACTTTGCGGAGGGCCCCTGCATAAAATTAATGTCAACCTGGAGGCACTTGGGGGGGTATCCACCCCTTAGGCCACCCTAAGGTGGCCATAGGGGTGGGCAGACCCGAAACTGCTTTCTGAGGCAGTTTCGAGTCCCCACCCCCTAAGGCCACCATTTGGGTGGTCTCGGGGATATGGACCCTCCTTAGGCTCCCCCGGGACATCCCTGGGGTCCCCGTGCACCTCCCCACTGATTCTCGGTCCAAATTAAGAGCCCACAGGGAGTCAAAACATCAATATAGCATGAAATTCCTCGCTGTTTTTTCGGCAGTTTTTGCGGAGCAAAAACCGGCGGGATTCGGAATCATATCTATCTAGTTTAGGGTGTTTGGATGGATTTGATACCATTGAAAATTCCTACTTCCTTGCAGCTAAATCACGGCCAATGCGGAATTCAAAAACAAAAATTTCGTGGCCCTAGAAACTAAAACCCAAGAATCGAACCAAACACCTAAACTAGAACTATAACATGATAGAAATCACAACCTGTATAGCGTCTTCATTTTCTCTAATTGGGTTGGACTCTAGCATGCTCTCAAGAGCTCCGGGTCGCATTTGCAAGCCGGTCCTCCTTCACTGAAGACGATCCACTCGAGGGAACTGATCTATGCTCCGGCTTCACTTAGTGTAGCAACCGACGCTCCGAGCTCGCTAGGAATAGAGAGTGTGGATGTAGGAATTTTCCACTATATTTTTCTCTCAAATCTAAGCTCAAGAGAGTAAACAAAGAATAAGGAGGAGGAGGTGAGAAAAAATAGCCATGAGCAAGTGTTGAAGGCATAAGAGAATGATAGTATGAAGAATTGCAAAGAATAGAATGGATTCATAATTTTGAACCATACACAAAATATCATAACTATTTGCAATAAAAATAATGAAGCCCATTCATCTCTACATGTATTCAACCATGATCAATACCACCTCACCCTCCACCTCATTTCATGAATATTCATAAATGAATATTCACAAATGAAATGTCCATCTTCCAGAACAAATTCCGTATAAATACGGAATACAACCCGGTATACGTATCGAAATACATATACGCATATCCGTATAAAAATACGAATAGACAAGAGAAAAAATGAATAGTGAACAACAATACTAGAATACATATTATATATATAGATAGATTATTAAATC
The DNA here is from genome assembly GCA_030015575.1 of Agapanthus africanus. Lineage (NCBI taxonomy): Eukaryota > Viridiplantae > Streptophyta > Magnoliopsida > Asparagales > Amaryllidaceae > Agapanthus > Agapanthus africanus. The sequence goes on from CM057337.1 coordinate 184,971,951, forward strand.
AAAACTTGATTTAATAATCCGGCTTAATCCTAAGCCGCCAGTATTATCAACCGTCCGTTTAAAATTCGTGTAGTATGTATACATATTTAATAGGACACCTGAATGTACCAACATTCGTCATCTATATCATATCGCCTGAACCAGGAAAACCCTCTATGTGGGACTCTAAAGACTCGTCAATACACTGGTAGTGGGTTTAACCACATGCACGTCAGCGACACTAATTGTACGTAACGACTAACCAGGTATTGAGCGGAAGGAAAGTCGACGAGCAAACTCATCTTTACCCCTACTGAGCCTGTCTGTGACAATCTCCATACATTCCGGTTTGTTCATCTAAGAGTGACACATATCAGGTCTAGGAGGTAGATAAAGTCAGATCCCTAATAACGCGATTTTTCATGTCGGTGTGAAGCCCATCACCCACTGATAAACTACTGATCCAAATCGGTAATTCTCATCAACCTTTGCCAAGGATTTCTGGTGATGGACACCCATGCAAATTGCGACATCTACCCCCAATATCGGGAGAGATGAATCCCTAATGATCCGCTCATTTCCTCCACGTGGCTCGGGACTGTACCTAACTAAAACCTATTTGCACGGTTCCTTTGAGCCGTGGTAAGGTAGTAATCAAAGCACAGTGGGAACTCACACGAGATAAATGACGATCTCAGATTAGCAGACTAACCTGTACTCATGTCACCTGAGAACTGCTATCTGACAATAGGTATAATACTTTCTAGCATGTTCCCGGCGAGTCCGTCCAGTATAACTCATAACCCAATGAGTTCCTGTATACTATCTTAGGTGACTAATTGACACCAATGGCTTGTGAGACCGGCTACCACCCTTTGTTGGGGTCTCAAAAAGTATACACTAGTCTACTCTGGAGTATCGATGCCCGGTCTCGATACTCCCTCGACTAGGAACATTTAAGGATGTGCTTATAGACCACCCAGCTCCCACGTATATGATCGCCATCATAATACTGGTAGTCAAGCATGAATCCTATGGGATTTATCAATATATAATAGTAATCTGTAATACCACATAATGTATGTACATGATGATAATGTCAAACCAGATAGCATACTATCATCTCGAGTAAGATTGTTCTACCCGTATAGGTCCTCTCTAAATCATCATAATCGTCTGTCTGTGATAATAATAATTTCCTTGAAGGCACTATATCTAACAATCTCCCACTTGCACTTAAGGCTAATTATTGCGGTGTCGTATACCCACAGCCCGTATGATACCGAACACCCAACTTCTCTACTGATCAGTCTCGCAAAGCTTATTTGCGAAACTATCGCGTTCGAGAAATAGCCTCAGTGAGTGGATCGGATCCAAAGTTTCTATCTTTATCTCTCTATATCTCAATTTCCCGGAGAATGACTATTTCCCGAAATGAGCGATACCTGTCTTCGAATTTGTCGGGATATCTGATGGGACCAAGTTCATAAATGAACTCCAAATCTAACAAACTTCTTAAACTATATTTTTCATTGAATTTAATCAGTATCCTGCGCCATGTCTTCCTCAGTATCCGTTTGGACCCCTTGTCCAACATACTGTCTCTTAGAAGAGTGTAAACTTTAACTTTGACAGTCACTCTATCATCCAGGTCACCTTGGAAGTCTAAAATGTTTACCGCCTCCATGAAAGAGGTTGTCATTAACATATACCAAGAACATTCTCTTATGTTCATAACCGCTTCTCATTGTTTCTCTAGGATTAAATTAATATCTGCTTATTGCAGCCGGTGCAAAAGCAATATCTGGTGTGCTACTTAACAAATCATGATTGACTCAATTTCCTAAGAAAGTGATATGCCATTCATGCAAATCCCTCTCCTCATCATTGTAGAAGACATCTCTTTAGAAAATTTTATTTTCTTGATACTTTGCGAGCTTGAGCGTATTTTCCCGCTGTCGTTCTTCGACATCATAATACACCCGACAGTTTATCTTACAACCGAGGCTAAATTTACCGGACCGGTACAATATCGATAGATGTATCCCGTCGAAAGGTATGTTGAAATTTTCCTATCACGCATTTTGTAAAATTATCGTTGTCTTATATGCCCGTATTTATTTTTTAACATTTTTTTCTTTAGATACCTCTACACTCTAAAAAAGTATATACGCAATAGAAATCAACCAGAGAGTTCTATCATGCAAGGTTTTCTTCTATATGAGTAACCATATTTTGTTCTCGCTATCTAGACGAGAACATTGAGACTAAGCTTAACCGGCCTCGGAGAATTCAGGACATGCCATATGGTAAAGCCGATTATAAGAGAGTAGACCCCATGTTTATCAACAAGATATATCGGCTTATCCTCCTCAATAACGTATGTCTTGATGAAATTAGAGAGTAAGTTTTTTGGATTAATTGTTATATTTGTTTATGTGTGTGTGTGTGTGTGTGAAATGATATAATGTTGATGACATAATTTATTGTTGAGAACAGAATTCATATTGATAAGGTACGTGAGGGGCATCCTGATTGGAATAATGAACGTTAGAAAAATATCATCAGGATAATTTTTGTGATTGGGTTGCAGATCATGTAAGTTGTTCGAATAACATGTTATTACGACTAGTCTTAATCTAAACTTATATCGTTATATATTTGTCATAAAATTTGTTTTGTCAGATCTACGATCCGAACTTGTTTACATCATTAGAGAGGGATTCAAGATGTTTAGCTCAGTTTCCTAACATGGAGGTTGCATACTATAAAGGATTCGGTGTCCTTGGATACAAATTTGAAGTTAAGAACATAGAAACATCTCAAATCACTCAGAATAGTGGGGTTGCGACCGTAGGATCGGATGATGTTATTTATTATGGATACTTAAATTGCATACTTGGTATCCAATATTCCGAACGATCAGAACCGTTTTATATATTTCAGTGTATTTAGTATGATACACGAACCGTTACGGATAAGTGGAGAAACAATCTCAGGACTTGGAAAGATAAATATGGATTGACTAGTGTAAACACATTTCGATTTTACGGTCAGGATGATCCATTTATCTTTCCGTAACAAGCGTTTCAAGTATACTACTCACAGTGCTTGAAGCATCCGGGATGGAGTGTCGTATGCCATTAGAATCCCAAGGATGTTTACGATGTCCCATATTTCTAGGATTGTATGGAGGACAGCGATAAGGATGAAGAAGAGAGAAGACAAAGAGTACTCCGACCGTCTGTCTCCAAAGACAGGTTGTCTTCGGCTGATCGTGAAGTTTTGTGGGTTAGGAATGATATCGATGATGAAATCAAAGTAGATATGTCTAATGCGTCTACAAAACAAAAAGGGTTATCAGTAATGTTATATTATTACTTCACATTTTCTACGATATATACATATATTGCATGTATATATAATGATTGTACTTTTATCTAGGTCTGATGACGACACCAGGAGCAGCGAGGGGTGGCAGGAGCACCAGCCGCGTCAGCGGTAGAGGCAGAGCGGTTCTGCCACCCGGGCAGCTGCGTAGAGAGCTCCAGAGGGCTAGCCTTGCACCCCGATTCGTATCCCCTTCGGATGACTCCTTCCGTGTGGACTTTTCCACATGTCCAGGTATATTGCATGAATATTCATTTCGAATGTAATATTATAGATATACATAGATATTTATTTTAAAGTTACTTATATAGTCAATTTTTAATTGTCTAGCTGTAGGTGGTGTGTCCACATCCGAGGCATAGCCCACCACCGCACCTGCAGGTATGTTTATATATCCTATATAGCATGCATATTGATTTAGAATGTTATATTATAGATATAGACACATTCTTTTTGCAATTACTTATATAATCAGTTTGATTGTCGAGCTGTAGGTGGTGCCAACACATCCCGGGCAGAGGCCATCACCGCATCTGTATATATGTTTATATATCCTATATTGCATGCATATTGATTTAGAATGTTATAATATAGATATACACACATTCTTTTTGCAATTACTTATATAATCTATTTTTGATTGTCTAATTGTTGGTGGTGTATCCACATCCGACACAGAGGCCACTCCCGCCACTTCCATACCCTCCGTGCAGTCTGCAGATTAGTATTCTTAAATATACAATCTTTTCACAAAAGAGACGATGACTTGGACACGGTAGCCTATCCAAAGGGCCCAAATGCAAATGATTTCAGCTCTCAATTAGTTTTACCTTTTTGGTGGATGTAGTTAGCTTTTATTTTTATGAAAATTAGTTTTTTCATTTTACATATCCTCTAAGAATAACCATGAACTTCATGTAATTTTATCGTCAATGTTTATTTTCTAGTTGGAGGGGATGCGTCCACGTCCGGGTCACTATCTGTTCCTCATCCGAGGAACTATTGTCCCGCTCGTGCTACTGCCCAGACCCAGGCTCATGCTGTTGTCGCCAGAGGTATATATCGCACTTCAATTTTCGTTAATCCTTGATTTCTAAATACCGTTTTGTCATGATATTTCTTATAGTTGCAGGGCAGCCCCACCATGAGAGAGGGACTCGAGGGCCGAATCAGTCCTACGGGTTGAGGCGCGATAGAGTTAGGGGGGAAGCACCATTCCCCCTCTTCTTTATCCTCGATTATCGCTATACCGGCGAATATGCCGAGAGGTTCGGCCGGTATATGGGGGATGAGAGCCTCATCCAAAATAAGTATTCTCTTCACGTTGAGTGGGGCGATCAGCACCGACGCTCCTTTGCCCTCTTCTGGGATCATGCTCGGGTATTAATATATATTTTCATTTGGCTTATTAAATAAATTTATTATTACTTAACACTTATAATTTAAATACATTATTTTCTTATATTTGCAGTTGGATTACGACTTTCATCCTGTACCCGACCCTGATCACCTGACAGAGTGCTCAATCTTCATGCTCTTTAACTGGGTCTCATGAAGAACATGCAATTTAAGGTCCGATATAATATGAACGAGCTAAATATTGATTGCTACATGCTATGGCTGGCGACCCCCGAAGTGGAGAGAGCGGCTCTCCTACATTCTTCGGCCTTTTCCAGAGTCGACGTAGATACATGGCCTCTCTTGTGCCAATATTATGAGTCTAAGCACAAACAAGTTTGTAATTTAAATGTAATTTATTATTTAGTATATAATTTATTTTTTTGTGTTGCTTAATTTGAAAACTAAATCTAATTGTGTTGTGCAGAAACAGGCCGATCAAAACAAGGAGAATAAGAAGTCGGCGAAAAGGGGTCGCCCCACTTACACAGGTGGCTCGAGGAACATTACTCGTTCCATAGAGGTATCGGTAAATTACAATCGATCTATTTTGATATAATGCAATATTAAGAGTTATTTTATAATATATGTAAATTTTTGGCGAACTGCAGAAAGCTCAGACCCTGGTGTAAGGTGGTACACCGAGCGTGTTGACAATGTATCTTGCCGTCCACGGCACCTTGACAGATCCCGCTACGGGTGAGCTTCGATTCCCCGACACTGCTATCTAGGAGTATTGCGTAAGTGTTAATATTTATTCTGATTCAAATAAATTTTTTGTTTTGATAGGTTTAAATTTAAATGATATACTTATGTTTTAATGGTTAACGTGGGTATAGGAGCGGGTGGTAGAGCAGACAGAGGCATCGGGGATCGATTTCAGTAGACAAACTAATCCGATCATACTGACTCAGTCATAGACGCCGCACACGGAGGGCACCACGGAGGTTGGGAGAGAGGCCGGAGACTTGGTCCTAACAGGGTCCATATGAAGTTGGTCTCCACTCCGGCGGTTACTTCCCCTACCCTCCGTGAGCGAAATTTGGAGCATGATGTTGTCGTATTGAAAACCACCGCCGAGAAGTTGAAGGAGATGTTGGTACATATATTACTTATTAGTAAAATATTATATCACATTATAGATAGTAGTATATGCAATATTAGTAGCTTGAGCTTATTTGGTTTTAGACTTAAGTTTGATTAATCAGACATACATAAAACTATCTAATTAAACTAAACTCTATAATCATAATCATGCCACATCTTTCTTCATTTTGGAGTTTAAAAAGTTATGATTATCCAAACTCAAAATTTGAGAAGAAAACATTGCTTTGTAAATTAGATAACTTCAAAACCAACATCCAATCAAACCTAAATAATTAAAGAGAGATACGAGCTTACAAGTTAGAGTAAGCATCATTTCTACCTCCACTTAAAATAAACTATGGTTTTCCAAATTAGATAACCAAAACTAGGCCTAAGTCCCTAAGTATTCTTAGATTGGTGGAAAAAGCATAGCCCTGAATGTGTGGAATTTGAACATGTATAAATTCTCATACATAATATATGAATTTCAACAGAATGTGTGGAATCTCAACAAAGCATATATAAATTCGCGGTTCTGCAATAATCCAATAATGATACGAATTCGACAAAATCTAATACACCGTTCTTACTCATTTATTACACATATATAAAATTTTACAGATTCGGCAGGCTATTTCGGCTGTAGCTGCGGTTGCATATGCCTCTCCTTCGGCTGCGGCTCCGTAAGCCACTACCTCGGCTGCAGCTGCACAGACCACTCCTATACCTCCACAGCCCATTCAAACTCCTGAACATACTACTCAGACTCCTGCCCATACCGCCCCTTGATTAGTCAAGTTTTTGATGACCCAAGCTGCACCGAGGAGCAGATGCGCCAGATTACGGTATTTATTAAAGGTGGAGGAGCTGGTCCGTGCTAGGATAAGTTTATTTATATTTTTAAGGATGGATGAACTTATTCGATACATATTGTATGTTTTGGACGATATCGGTGGTTGTTTGGATGTTTATGATAATTTTAGATTGATTTTGTATTCCATTTGTTTATTTCATTTATTTATTATGCGTGAGATGTTGTTTATGAATATTTCTGTAATTGGCTATATGATATATATTATTGTGCATAGGGTGGGGAAAAAACGGGAAGCCTCCTTTTAAAAAAATACTGATATAATGTCCCTACGGATTAATCCGTAAGGGCAAAATTTTCACCTATGGATTAATCCGTAGGGCCATTTATTGCCACTACACATTTATCCATAGGGACAAACTAGCAGAATATATGATATTTTGTCCTTATGGACTCAGTAATATGGGCAAAACTTTTTCCTACGGAGTAATCCATAAGGACATTTAGAAGGCCCTAACTATAACTCCGTAGGTACAATTATTTTATTTTTTAAATAGATAAATTACAAAAAGATTATGTCCCAATGGATTACTCCGTAGGGGCAATATTTATTCCGTAGGGGGATGTTCAGAGCAAAGACCTGCACCTGCGGTTTTTGGACCTACGGAGATATTTTATATCCCTACGAATTAATCCGTAGGGGCTATGGTTTTCCCCTATGGACCTGCGACCTTTAGACCTACGAAGATATTTTATGTCCTTACGGATTAATCCGTAGGGGCTATGGTTTGCCCCTACGGCTAAATCCATAAGAGCAAGTGGATATTGTAGTACTGATGTTCTCTCTATTGATTACAAATTTTAAACATGGACTCTTTATATAGTATTTCCATGAAAAACTAAACCTTTTCAATCTATGATCCTTGCTTATCTCTAAACAATCCTCTTATTAATATGACTTATATCTAAAACTTAAATTTACATATCAAATCACTCGAATCTTTCTAAACGAAATCTTTAAATTTAAAAATTAAATTTAACTCTTACTTAAGAATTGAATTATTATTTCCAATAGACTTCTTTAATTCAATTCTTCCATGAACGCACATTGAGCAACCCTGAAGATCCTTCTTGCTTCATCTTGAACTTTACTTTACATTATTGCTTCATCTTTACTAATCCAAATTTTATTTTGCATGGTTGTTTGCTTTATTATCACTCACCATTGTCTTGTTTGTATTGCTCGAATGGGTTTCTCCAATATCTTCTTAATTTTAACAGAATCTTGAATAACAATTGACTTATTATTTGCATAAATCCTTGACGTTGCATCTTCACTTTCTTTTTCCATTTAACTCTAACTAATTTACCACCTTTCACCGAACTGATCAAAAATACCAAGCTTTTTCTTTATACCGTTTTAATTTTTACATTTTGAACCTTTTCTTTTCTTGATTTTCTATATACAATTTCTTCCTTTCTCTTTTTTTTAAATTTTTTCCTTGTTGTAAATTATTTTGCAATAATCAAGAAATATCTTAATCTTTCTTACTATATTTTTCTTTTCCAATGAACTCTATACTGAACTCTGAAATTTTATTTTCTCCCTTCTCGATGTTGTGATATTATTTGTTTTCGTCCTTTTCTTTTGCAATAAATTTATCTCGAATTTGTCTCGATAAAAGATTTGGTTCCTTTCCCCTTTTTCTTTTCCTTCTTGTTCTGAATTGTGAACCTTTCATATCGCAAGATATTTTGACCGATTATTGTTTACATATATTACTTGTTTGCACACAACTCTTCTTTGGTACTTTCGTGTTCATATTGTTTTAACGGATTTGTTCAACTTGCATAAACGGCGTTTATTCAAACTCCAAAATCTTCTATATTAATTTCTTTCTTTTCTAAACTTGCTTCAATTTTCTTATCCTTTTTCTTGAAATCATTTACTTTTTGAATCTTTTTCTCCTCCTCTTTTAACTTTTTTGGTTTCTTGAATCTTCTTTTCTTCTTCTTCAAATTTCTTGATTTCTTGAATCTCTTCTTCTCTTTAAAAAGATCTTTCTGAAATTTTTTTTTCGCATAAAATCTAGTGTTTTTTGAGCTATCCTTTTCTCTTCCACAAGTACTTGATTTCTTTTCTCATCTTTTATGAAATCTCTAACTTCATAGACTTCTTTAATCTTCAGAATTAATTTTGTTTCTTCTTCTACAAATTCTTTAGCTTTTTGAATTTTATTTTCATCATTCACAAAATCTTTTGATTCGTGACTTTTTTTCTTTTCATCTCCATAATTTTTGACATCTTCAATTTCTATAAATTCCACAAATCTTTTTATAATTTTAACATTCTTTCTCTCCTCTTCCACAAGATCTTTAGATTCTTGAATTTTTCCTTCTTTCCTAAATGGTTCTTGAATGTTTGGATTATTTTTCCAATTCAACAAACTTTTTCTCATCTTTAATTATATTTTCTTCTTCTATGAGCTTTTCTGACTCATGGGATTTTCCGATCTCTTTCTCCTCCTTAACCTTCTCCAAATTTTCAAGTTCTTTATCTTTCTCAATCTCTTTTTTGGATTTTTTGACATCTCAGGATTTCCTTTTATCTTCCACGAAATTCTCTTTATGAATTTTCTCTACTTCCTTTTTAATTTCTTGATCTATCTCTTTTTCGGTTTCTCCATAGGTCTTCCGCATAAGATCCCAAGTATCCTTCATATTTTTGAAATTAATGATAAGTGTATCTATATCAATCGTATAACTAACTATATACCCAGTTGTATTGTTTTTTGGCTTATTTACTGAAAAATCCCAACATGTTTGGGCCGGAATCAGAAAACTCTTATTACCATTGAAATGATCAAGAAACTATCAAATTTAACGGTGACACGTCAGCAAAAAAAAATTAAAACTCTAAAAATACCCCTATCTAACCTTAACCCTAATTTCAAAAAATTATTAAAAAAATTAACATTATTATTCCTCTACTTCCTAGGCCAGAGGAAATGAATCACCGGCGCCACTCTTCCCCGACCTCTGGCCCCCGCCCCTCTACCTTCATCATCATCATCATCATCAGTTCATCACCCCCATCATCATCTTCGCCCCGCCCCCTCCTCACCCTAACCTCCAGCTCTGGCCCCTTCCCCTTTCCCTGACCTCCCCTTCACCCGCCCCCAGCCCCCTCCCTACCCCGAACCCTTTTCCCGATCATCATCATCAGCAAATTACTACTCCTCCTTGCAACCCCTCCTCATCATCATCATCAACATCATCATCACCGATCATTATCATCGACAACCTCCTCTTCTTCTTCAACCTCTCCTCCTCATCATCATTAACATCATCATCACCGTTCACTTATGGTGATTTTCTTGGTCTTAAATTATACCGCAAGTGCAGGGTCACTCGATTGTAACACTTATGGGTCGATCTACAGGGAGGATGAGAATTTAGTTAGTCAAAAATGAATTAAATATAAAAACTTTGATTAAAGGAATTATACTAATAAAAATTAATATTAAAAGAAAGTAAATAGCAAATAAAATACATTCAAAAAATAGGGAAAACCCATGGGTTTAGAATCATCTTGTCTACTAATAGTATTTTAAATAATAATCTTTCATTTTCTTAATTTCTCTCTTTAAATAAATTACCTATCAATTCTAAAAAGTATAAAGCATACATATATTGCAATAAACTATCAATCTATTATAAAACATAATCATACGATCATGAAAATACCCTATCAATCAACAATATCATCAAGCAATAAAGTTAAAGATTTAGTTCTAATTAACAAGGAATTAGTTAGATCTTCCGTTTTACTTAGTAAACTCAATGGTTGTCAATCAAAAGCTTACCTTGTTTTATCGACGGAGTCTAATATAATCTTTCATTAACTAGATCGAAAAATAGTAATAAAAATATGAACTTTATCTTCCCTAGATAACTTTCATGGTCGTCAATCAATCACCAAATTAACTAGTTTATCGGCAACGCGATCTTTCCCTAAATAAACCTCGTAGTTGTCAATCACTCATCGATATTTCTAGTTTATCAGAATTGCATAAAAAGAACCTATCTTTATCATATGTTATTCGTCATTAAGAGCATAAAAAATAAATAGAACAATGAAAGCATAATCCAATCATAGATCAAGAATAATTCTAACCCTAGATAGAAAATTAGCTACTCATGGCAAAAGAAAAAAAACAAATAATAAAAAGGAAATTCATTATAAAAATAAACTTAAAAACTTTTAATCCTCTCAAAAGAGAAGATAAAAACCCTAAATAATAATACCGCGGTATTTATAGGCTCTCTAACCGATTACAAGAGATGGACAGAAATATTTTCGAAACCTTCAGAAGCACACAAAAATTCAAGCCCTAACTCGACTAAAAGTCGCTAGAAGCTGGACCAAGTCGGCAAAACACCGGCTGTTTGGCTCCAATTGGGTCCCACTTTGGTGTGCTGGCTTGATTCTCTGAGTTGATTAGTTTAGCTATATGTTTGTTTCATTGGCTTGACTCTTGTATCAATTTCTTCATTAAATTGTTTACGTCCAACGCACGTAAGTTCGTCTTTTGTGTACTTTTGCACTTGAGACCCTATAATCTGCATTTATTTATAAAACAGGTCTCGAGTAGCATTAAATAGACAAAATAAGGTAAACACAGATATAAAAATATATAATAAATTACACCGATCAAATATCCCCATACTTACCTTTTGCTAGTCCTCTAGCAAAACAAAAAAATAAAAAATAAGAAAAATAAAAATTACCTAAGGTCTAATGTGCTCCTTTTCACAGGCGTTGCGATTGCACTTAGCACGTGCAAAATCCCGTTAAACCCCAAGGTTACCTAAGTGGACAAGTGTTATCTCATGAGGGTTTTCAGCGGACACTGCCCACAAAATCCCAAAAAGGAAAAGAAAAGAAAAGAAAAACTAAAAATAAAGAAAAAGAAAAACTATAAAAAAGAAAAAGAAAACAGGAAAAAGGTACAATCTCGCTAGTTTTTCGGTTTCCAAGAACCATCATTCTAAAGTATCGTTTCAATTCCGGAAATTCTATCCTCACTCAATAGAACTTGATCATAATCTTCACAACTTTCTTTCCCTTAAACATAAATCCTATACCCCTAAGTGTGTGAAAACATCCTTAGGCTCAAGAATTCAATTCAAGCTATAGTATCAATGCATCATATCCTCATGTGTGTGTGTACCCACATCTTTCAATGCGACCGTTAATGCTTCATGAAGCATCAACCAATCAATTACTCAATGTGTGAGTTTTACTAGATCTAGTTTTGTTAAGTTACTTTTTCATGAGTTTCAGCAGTGATACCCAAACCAGTTGGCTTAAGGACACTAGGTTGATGAATTATGGTTTTGATGATGTGTTTCAAAGCATGAATAGTTGTTTAGTGTCACATACTTTATGCTGTTTACCTTATCGACACCAAACTGATATACACTTGTTCTTTAGCTTGCTTATCTTATAACTTATGTATATCGACTAATATATCAATATCTCAAGCCTTTACTTGTGTTATATACTTTGATATTGATTTATTACTCTCATGTCATTGTTTTGATATTCAAAATATGAATACTTATATATATGAATGTGTTCCTTATCTTAGTTTTCATATAACATGTATACACACATACATACTATTTATCAATATCTCATGTTTTGATTGTGGTTTACATATCGATATTGATATTCATATTCATAGTTTCGATATAAAAAAATGAATGATTCATATACTTTTATTTGTTATCTTATTTATTTCATAATACTGTATATGATGAGCTTGGTCGTTTTGAGATTGCATTTCAGGATATCAGATATCTCACGGCACAAGCGTATAGAGGAGGATGGAGGAAATCGAGCTTAAATGGAATATCTAATAGAGGTTGGAGAATATAAACGGGAGCTTCTCAATTTGCATATTCAAACTTCGTGATGCTAAGTAGCCAAGATTAAGAGTTTAAGAGTTCAAGCTACGAATAGCTAAGAGGCTAGACGTCGAAGTCCGAAATTGAAGCGTCAAAGTCAAAGTCCAATTTGAAGATCAAAGATCAACTTGAAGATGCTCATGAGTTGCGTGTCCAAGTTTGAAGCTAAGTATCGAAGAAGCCAAGTTCAAACGCACGCTAAGTTTCGAGAGCTCAAGATCGAAGAGCCGAGAATTCGAGAATTGCAATATCGATATAGGAATCTTTGTAAGTACTCTTCGAATGATGGTTTATATCAATTAGAGCTCTTGGACACTCACACACGCATACACAAACGTTTTACATTGCATGAACATCAGGGTTTTCGAGTTTAAAGTTTTCATTTTTCATAGAACCCCTAAATAGCCGATTTTGTGCATCTGCAAACATCTGCCCATTTGATCAGTAGACGTCTACCCTCTGGATTTTTTCAAATGTCTGAAATATCAGAAAACCTGAGTTGCAACAGACGGTTGAGTTTCAGTGGGATAGACGTCTAATGAAGGTTTTGAAAAATGGATTTTTATAACTCCAGACGTCTACCTATTGTGCTTCAGACGTCTGGGTTCCACTCTTGGGTTTGCTAAGGTTTTATTGACAGACGTTTGATTCCCATTCTAGAAGACATCTGCTATTGTTTTGGTTTAAAAATTATGACCCTTTATAGCCGTTGGAACCTTTTTGGCAAAACGTCAGACGTCTGCCCATTCCTTATGCAGACGTCTGCCGATGGTGTTTTCTGCCAATTCTTTAAAAACGGCTAGTTTTCTTATGGAGCTATAACTAGGTTTTGAGTTGGAATTTTAAGCCCCAATCACTGAAGTATTTCAGTTGATATATTTCCAAGTGATCACGCTAGAAAAATCTCATTTCTTGTAAGAGTTAAAAAGAGTTTTGCATTTGCTATCCAAATCACTTTCACACACAATCAAGAGCTTCAATTGATTATCCATACTTGCTAGAGTATTAGTTGAGCTAGTGAGAAACTCCTTGAGAGTAGTGTGCTTCATTGTATTCATCTTCTTCCTTTGTGTGATAACTCTTGAGTACAAGAGTGTCTCTGTAAGAGAGTTGAGAGAGAAGTTCTTTTTCTTTGTGTGAGGATCGAGACGTTATTGGTGACTTTGTAAGAGAGGAGAGCTTGTAAAGAGAAGAGTCACTCATGTGTCGAGTGACGTGTTTGTCTTATCGGAGACATGAAGATAAAGGGAACGGGCTCGAGGGCCTAAAGAAAGTGGACTAGGGACTGAGACGTTATCGGGACGCCGAACCACTACAAAAGACTTGTGTTTGCGATTGCTTGAGTTTGCAATTTCTTACTCTTACTTTATTTTCATAAGCTTAGCTATTGCATGCCAGGTTATCTATATGCTCATTGAGCTTGCTCATTGCTCATTACTTGATATTGATTGCTTGCTTGTTATTCATGGTTCACAAATGTAATATAGCTTAGCCTTATCTCTATTGGTTTATTCATTTCTTAAGCTATTCAATTATGTTATTGATTTGCAAGTGTTTGATAAATTTTTAATTTGGGTATATCGATAGCATATTCCTATTCACCTCCACTTGGACTATTGTGTTGTAGGCTTCCGCGGTTTAACATAGGTGAAAAAACATCCCCAAGAGCATGATGCTCATACGTCCTAAGTAACCTACAAAACCATTTATTTTATAATTTTTTAATACTGGCACCCTTTAGTAGTTTAGACTACCTACTATGTGATCTTTAATTTACTTAGATACTTCGGAAAATATATTTCTAGGTATCCTTTACTATCTCAAGTTTTCAAGATTCGTGCTTGTGCAAATTATAGGGTGTATATTCACTAAATCCGAATTCAAGATAAGGGGTTATTTTTTAGATTTTATTCTATCCTCAGATTCAATAGTTTTCTTTCATATCACTTAACTTTCGAATTTCAAATTCAAGATCACCTAATTAACTAGATTGATTCAAAAACTTTTTTTTTGAAAAGAAAAACTAAAAATAAACCTAATTAAAAAAAACGAAAAAGTAAAGAAAAACAATACTGTGCAAACCACCCCCACACTTATTTATGAAATTGTCCTCACTGTCGACTTTTCACTCATCTCCCTAGTCGCGCTCATAGTTCACTAAAGAACAATTGCTAGAATGTTCCATACTAAATAGATATATAAAATAATGCAGTGAAATTAATTCAGATAAAGATAAACTATTAAAATTGATAAACAGAATTAAACAAGAACAAACTTACAGAGCCCAAAAATTTAGGAGATTCTTCCTTCATCAAGCTGCTAACTGGCGGTGGTCGGCAGTAGATATCCGATCTAATATTGAATTTCTATTTTCTGCTTTGAACTGCATGCCCCGCAACTTATTTCTTGTTTTTATGGTAGATTTTAGAGTCAAATAAAAGTGTTTAAATAAGTGAGGAGAGATAAGTCTTTTATTTTTTTATGAGTAAAACCCTAAATAAAAAAATAAATAAAAGAAGAAAAAGAAATGAATTTAAATCTACATAACGCTTTGGCTAATCCAAATGTCAATATTAACCACTTAAATTTTTTTCCATAACCACGTAGCGGAGATGCGCATGCTTCGTTGGATGTGCGGTAACACTAGAAAAGATAAGGTGCGAAATGAGGATATTCGTGCAAAAGTTGGTGTAGCACCTGCGAAGGAGAAGATGCGGGAAAACCGGCTAAGATGGTTTGGTCATGTGCGACGCAGACCTATGGAAGCACCGGTTCGACGAATAGATACTCTCGATATGGGCAATGGCAAAAGGGCAAAAGGGAGACCAAAGAAAACATGGATGGAGGTGATACGAAACGATATGGTTGCCAAAGGACTCAATGAAAGTATATTGTTCAATAGGAGTGAGTGGAGGCGGAGGATTCATGTGCTGGACCCGGCGTGATTCTCATGTTGGTTCATGTAGCCTACCCCATATGCTTGGGATAAAAGGCTCAGTTGTTATTGTTGTATGCAAGAGTAATAAAATAAGTTGTAATAATAAGTATCAATTAACACCCTAAACTTGATATGCATAGAATTAATATGGTGTTTATGTATGGGCAAACAGAATCGTGATCCAATCTTTACCGAATAGACTAGTACAATAATAAATGCTCGAAATCTAAAAGAATTATGCAATTGTACCAACTTGTCAATGTATCGACTTAATGGATCAAAATCTTCAAGATGAACATGCGGGATATAAATCAAAGATCCAATTATAGGAATTGATGATACAACTTCTTCTTGCTCTTCGATAAGATTGACTTTAGTGATGAATGAAATAAGTTGAGGATTAGTTCATCTGTTAAAGGCTCAAGAGGAAGTTCCCAATTTACTCGATAATTTGGTGAGTCTAACTCATCCATAAGGGTGAGTTCATTCTTAAAGATTTTCTTAAATTTTTGGTCAAAATAACCTTCATCAAAATTATCCAACTCATCTTCGCACTCTTCTTCTATTATGATAGTGGACTTTTCAAATATTTCTTCACATCCCTCGTATCTCAAATCTATATTCTCCTCCTCAAATTGACTTGTAGGTGGGTTCCTTTCCTCCACAGATGTGACTCTATATCTAAAACCTTCTCCAAAGTTTTATTCGTCGCTGTGGGTTCTTCATAAATATATTCCTCAAATATTTTATTGAAGCCTCACCCTTCAAAATCACAAGTATCCTCCTCAAAACTTTTCTCACTACAATCAGTTAAAGCAAACGTCAACCTCGAACATATCATCAATTGAATCATTCTCATATAAATTCGTCGTTAGAGGCCAAATTGGAATTTCAAATTTTTGAGGGTAGGTGTCAAACCGACTCGAAATAAACTCGTGCCTTTTTTCCCTACTCACAATAAAGTCAAACTTGTTCACCGCCGAAAGACCTGACCGAGACATTGGGATGTTTGGCTTGAATTTTGGGGGCAGATGCTATTTGAACTTATCCATCCACCTCTCCGAAGATACTAAGTTGATTTATGGCACCATATATCAGAGGTTTGGACAGACACGACCGTTGTAGCATGACTTTATCAGATTCCCCGTCGTTTGTGAGGGGTTTTTGATTGTGGGGACGCTCTTCCCTGCAGGCGCAAGATCCTGCAGTTAATTACGTTACCGCATTGCGATAATCACTTTCTCCTGCTCCAGCGGTTCATTTTGTGTCGTGTGTTGTTTGTTTTATTTTGGGTTGCCCGTGGATTGCATACGGAGATTAATTTATGCCGTCGACCGTAGGGCACGGATCAATCCAAATCCGTATATTTTAAATTTGGGCTTTTTTTATTTAAGGACCGTTAATGTAATTTGAGATTAAGATCAACTTAAATATATAAGCATTTGGGCTCAATTTATTTTAACTAAGGATACATTAGTCTTATTTGAGACTAATATCAACTTAGCAATATTTTTAGGGTCCTTAAATTTTATTAAGGTCCAATCAACAGAGCATTTGGGCTCAGCTACAAGAGACTTGGCTAATTTGGGCTTACTCTGCTCAGTCTTTTTTTTCAAAAGTGCCAAGCACTTATTTGGGCTCTGTTTGTTCAGCCCCTTTATTTTTTATGCAAAATTGATAAGCAATTATTTGGAGTTCTGCCACTCACATGAGTATTATGTGAAGCTTTCAGTTATGGACGCTGTCCAATCAGTGCTAAGCACTCAATCATTTTGACTATATATAGTGCTAAGCACTTTTTATATGGCGTCCACGTGAGGAGCACATGCGGCGCTATCCCATTTATTTTGTTGGGCGCCTACGTGTTTTTCACGTAAGACGCTGAGCGCTGCCCAATCAATGCTAAGCACTCATCCGTTTTGGCTGCGTATGAAGTGTTAAGCACTTTACTCAATACTCACGTGTATTTCTCGTGAGACGCTGGCCTTCTATTTTGGGCGCCCACGTGTTTTTCAAGTGAGACGTTGGTTTCCTTTTGTTTTGAGAATCTGTTGAAGGCACTCACGTAGGAAGCACGTGCGGCGCTGATTCCTTTTCCTTTTTAGAGATTGAATCTCTGTTAATGGCATTTTGACCATTAACAACACTAAGATCTTTGTTTTGAAGATCTGGGATCGGGTTTTCTTCAAGAACTAAGTTCTTATGTTTTTTTCTTTTATAAGAACTAAGTTTCTTTTTAGGGTTAAACCATATTTTCAGAGGAATTAAATTCCTATAGGATAGGTTCTTTTTCTTTTTCGTAGTTCTTTTCTGAATCTTTGATTCTCAAGAACAAGATCTTCCCGATGAGAATTAAATTCTCAAATTGTGGGAGACTTGTCTTGTGGATCTCAGTTTCAAAGAAAGAACTAAGTTCTTGAGAAAGGTTAAACCCTTAAATATGATATGATAGGTAAAAGAGATGTTTTGATCTATGTGGTTTCTTTACCTAGGGTTTGAGAGGAGGGAGATCTTCTTCTCTATTGAGAATTAAATTCTCTGGTGTTTTTGAAAGCATTCTAATTTTTGCAAAAGCTTATGGGGGGTTCCCTTTATGAGACTTGAAGTCTTGGGTCCTTTATATAGTGGATGCAAGTTTGTTAATTAATTTTGAGAAAATCTCTTATTGAGAGATTCCAATTGATTTAATTGGTCTCAAAATTAGTTTGGGGCATTTTACCCACCGTTGGATCTTTGATCCAAGTATTTTTGTTTTACAGAATATGTTTTCTTGTTTTTAACAAGATTGGGGAAATATTTTCCTATATACAAAATTTTATTCTGTCAAGCGGTGATTTTTTAATCACCGCTGGATTTTTGATCCCAAAGATTAAGGACAAATATTCTTCAGAATAAAATTTAATTCTATTGTTTGATGATTTATCATCACCATTGGATTTTTGATCCAACGGCTTAGTTTAAAAGAGAATATCCCAACTTTTTGTTAGGGAAATGTAGAATTTAATGCTACTGGTGTAAACTTGGGCATCGGTGCTCACGTGTTGTGCACGTGGGTGCCACTTAAGAATTAAATTCTTATTTATGATAGGCATTTCTGTGCTTTGCACATTGGTGCCCACGTAAGGAGCACATGCGGCGCCATATAAGAATCTAATTCTTATATAATAAACGCTCCTGCTCTTTGCATATTGGCGCCCACGTGAGGAGCACGCGTGGTGCCATATAAGAATCTAATTCTTATATAATAAATGCTCTTGTGCTTTGCACATTGGCACCCACGTGAGGAGCACGTGCGGCGCCATCATAGGATTTAATCCTACAAGATTGGCGCTATCGCCCTCGTGAAGAGCACGTGAAGCGCTGCCTTATGAATGAAGATTTCTTTTCACCTTCCTTCTCTGCTTTTCCTGAGTCAAACTTTCTTTTACAATGCCTTCTTTTGTCAAAGCTTGGAAATAGTTCCACCATGCACAACATTTTTTGTGCCGAGACTTAAATGCCTCCCTTTATAATCTGAAGCAATGCTCCTCTTCTCTCTCACTTTCAGAGAATTAGTTTAACAAAGAAGAGTCATGACTTGCAATCGTCCACATGCTTATCGGCAGCCATGGGAGGTGCCTGTCGAGGGAATTGTTCCTCATTTTTTGCACGCTTGGTGAATTCTGCTCTTACGGATGACCAATGTGGTACGGTGCTGCATGAGCTCTTAACTTGTAGAGGATCTCCTCTCCCCATCGGCTCCATTTGGCTCTGGATGATCTTTCTGTCCATACTCGATGACATTCCCCCTCATCCAGCGGAGATGACTCCGGAAATACTCGATGCAGCGGAGGACAAGATCGAGTGCTTTCATGAGTCACTTTTGATTACCAAGCCTCTGAGGGATCGCTCTATTCAGCTACTAAGCCAGATACGGGCTCAGTGGGCCTCATGTCTGCCTTCGCTGTTGGGCACGACGCTAACCGGTGGGGAGCGACTATTCACGAAGATCGCCGCTTCGACATGGTGGAGAAGACTGAAAGGGCCTTAGAAAACTTTATTCATAGTTTTGTAAACCCTTGTACTTTTGATCCCGTGTTCGGTGATCTGTTTCCTACAGAATAAAAATGTGCTTCTTTATTGTTGATCACCGAGTGCTTCATTTCTAACACCCGTTCTTCCTCTGATTGTATTATTGCAACCTACATGTATGCATGTGCACTTCACCTTTAGGGATTTTTGCTAAGTGCAAACGCCACTGATGTGCTCGTGTCATGCACTAACCTTCCACACGCATATATGAATGAGCCTGCTTTCACACATATCTATAAACGAAACTTAAACCGGTATAAACTGTAAGTCTACGTTGCCCACCCCGGTGCTTGCGGGGAGGCGGAAACGGTATAAAAATCGGATTTTAAACACACTAGGCAACATGGACTATCAAAAGGAGGATCTTTGCTAAACATAAACTAACTACAAAGCTAAGACGAGTTAGCTACTCGGAAAAGAGGTTATACCTAGGGCTTTAAGTTCTTCTCTCCTTGCTCCTTGGAGTGAAAGAAAGTGATCTCCTTGTCGTCTTCCCTTGTCGAAGAAAGATCCATCCGAGGGCCTCAACCTTTGGCTTCAACTTCAAACTAGACGTTAACTAAGATGCTTGGAGTGCTAATCCTAGAACCTTAGAAAGAGCAGAGAGTATCTTAGAAGGATTTATCTCAAGCTCAAGGGATTCTCAACTCATGAAAGGGGAGAGCTAGAGAGAGAGGAAGAGGAGGAGAGAGAATCTAAATGATAGAATGAGAAGAAATAAACCATTCTTCTCACATATATGTGTGAATTATGAAAATAGATAATTAGTCAAGTTAATTGTCATGGTTAATCAAGAAATGACCATTATCATTTCACATTAAATGCCTTTACAAGGATCAAAGAGCATCTTTCATATGGAATGATGATGTTCAACTTGTCAACCTAGGTCAACAAGTCAAGTATAGTCAAATGGTCAACGACCCTAACCATACACAATTATAATTAACTAATAATTAATAAATCATAATTCACACAAAACATTAGGGTTAAGAAAATGACAATGATCATCAACCCTAATCAAAGTCATCTGCCTCTGTCTCAGTCAACTGTGCATACGCACCCATATCCGTGTTCCGAGGAACACGAATACAATGAGATAAAACCAATCCCAAATCATATACTAGGATCCGGCTTAAACCAAAGCCCGCTAGTATAAGCTGTCCGGACAGCAAACGTGCACAAGTGCGCGGATGTGAACGAACCCTGTCGCAAAACCATGCGACCTCTACTCATTTTGCCTAAAGGCGAATAACCCTCTGTGTGGGACTCTAAAGACTCGACACTACGCTGCCAGTGGGTTTAACCACAGACCGCAAGCGGCACTAGCTGTAAGTAACGGTCCCCAGGTAGATGCCGATAAGAAGACTGACGAGGTGAACCCATCTGAACTCCTACTGAGCCTGAATGTGACAGTCTCCGTACAGTCCGGTCTGTTCGTCTGATACATCGCATGGCGGGCCTGGAGGGTGGTAAACATTAGTCCCCTAATAGCGGTACAAGTCGTGTCGGAGTGTAGCCCAGAACACCCTGAGATAACACTGGAAACCTACCAGTATACCTCGCTTGCCCTGGCCAGGGACTACTTGTGTAATGGCTCTCCTGGACACAGAGCGATGTCAACCCCCAATACCGGGAGAGACGAATCCTGTCTAACCGTCACTACCTCCAAGTGCTTCGGGACTGCACCCAAAAACTACATGTTTGCACAACTCCTTTGAGCCATGGTAGGGTAGAAATCAAAGTGCAGTGGGAACACACTCGAGGCGAAGTGACAGTGTCAAGTCAGTAGACTAAGCTGTACTCATGTCACCTGGGAACTGATAACTGACGATAGGTATAATACCAACCAACAGTTCCCGACGAGTCCTGTCCAGTGTACTCGTAACCCAACGAGCACCCACATACTATCTTAAGTACGACGTACAGACGGCTGTGGGACAGACCGTCTCCCGTGCTGGGATGAGAAGCGCATACACTAGTCTACTCCGGAGTATCGATGCCCTGTCTCGATATTCCTATGACCAGGGACGTGTATATATAAGGATGTGCTTATAGATTACCCAGCCCCCACGAGTGTAACTGCCATCACAACGCTGGTAATCAAGCAAATATCCTAAGGGCTCCACTAATGCGTATAGGTGATACAATAAAGAAACACATGTACACATTAAAGCAGAGACAAACCAAGTAGCATACTACCATTTCGAGCAAGATTGTCTATACAACTGTGAATATCCCAAGCTTCCATCAAGTAATATACATACTAGTATGATACAGTAATGGCCTCTAGGGCATATACACTAACATAAACAAATGCCCCCCACCACTTTACTCATGGAGGTATACACATGAGTGAAGTAGTGTAGAGTAATACGTAGCATACAGCCGGTTTTGGGCTAGTTTATCGTACATAACTTTTAGAATCTTTATCTGAGACGATAGAGAGTGGACATAAGCGTCATCATCTATCATTAACTCAAATCTCAATTCTAAACCCTGAGGCTCATGAGTTGCACCCTTCTGTTTCATGATGGCTTGATCTGGCGCGAAGTAGTTTATATACTCATTTCGGAGTTTGTAGTTTATTCACTCATTTCGGAGTCTCTAGTTTATGTGATCATTTCGGAGTTTGTAGTTTATTCACTCGTTTTAGAGTCTCTTTAGTTTTCCTCTCTTAGGTTTACAGGAAAACTTGTCCTAACGTTGTATGTAGATAACCCCCATTCCTTTTACAGCAGAGGTCTGTTAGGTTTGTAGTACTAGGGTTTTAGTCCGTGGTACCGTCGCGTTGGCTGATGTATTTCCCGATATGCAGTCTTTAAGCCACTGTGTGAGCGACCTTGCGATTGTTGTGTCTCTGATCCCTTCGGGGGCTGGACAAGACGTTTTCAAGTAATCTCCTTAGGTTATATTACCGTCAAAAGAGCAAGCGTTAGGAATTTACCATGACACTTTTTACTTAAGGTTAGGCTCAATTTGGACCCCGATGAGTCATAACTACACCCTTCTAGGGTGGGATGATCTCCAATGGTCTTTTAGGCTTTATATGAGTTGTCGTCAAGACCCGAAGCTGGGAATATGCCGTCACTTCATTTTTTGCTTTGACGATGTCACGCCGATTCTTTACTGAAATAGGGTAGACATCTGTAGGACCTCTATGCTGTGTGTATTGTAATTGAAGTCCAGAGCTAGGAATATGCCATTGCTCCAGTTTCATTTGATAGCTGCGTTCGCATCCTGCTGAAATGAGGGGGGA
Organism: Agapanthus africanus; assembly: GCA_030015575.1. Taxonomy (NCBI): domain Eukaryota; kingdom Viridiplantae; phylum Streptophyta; class Magnoliopsida; order Asparagales; family Amaryllidaceae; genus Agapanthus; species Agapanthus africanus. The sequence goes on from CM057337.1 coordinate 184,994,853, forward strand.
CGCCAGGATAGTCTCTAGTTTGTATATGTACCGTCAAGACTTGGAGCTAGGATTTTTCCATTACTCCTTTTTTCTTCGACCCTTGGGTCTTTCTTTTTTTTTTTGATGATGACTTTGCATCTGCATCCTGCTGGAATGAAAAGAAACGTCGGGATAGTCTCTAGGTTGTATATGTACCGTCAAGACTTGGAGCTAGGATTTTGCCATTACTCCTTTTTTCTTCGACCCTTAGGTCTTTCTTTCTTTTTTTGATGATGACGTTGCGTCTACATCCTGCTAGAATGAGAAGAAACACCAGGATAGTCTCTAGGTTGTAATGTTGCCATCGAGAACTGGAGCTAGGAATATGCCATTACTCCACTTTGTAGACGTCGCATCTGCACCTTGCTGGAATAAGAAAGACATCAAGTTGGAGCTTGGATTTTTCCATTACTCCATTTTTATTTGGCTCCTTGGAGCTTTGTTGATGTCACGTCTGCACCATGTTGGAATGAGAAGAACGTCGGGCTGATCTCTAGGCTGTATATGTTGCCGTCGAGATCTGGCTCTCCCTTTGACGGAGCTTGGTAGGAAAATATGGTTCCCTTTCTTTCATTTGTGCCATGAATTGTATACAAGGATCGATGTGGACCTACCTGCAGGGCAGAGGAAATTTTATTTTATTTTATTTTTTATATCCGTGATGCCCTATCTTTTCAGCTTTTTATTTCGTGAAAGTCGCGATTGACCAATCATTTCGGCTTTTTATCCGCGGTGCCCAATCATTTTTTTTGTAACAATGGAACTCACCAGAGTAGTTTCACCGTAGGTGTTCATCTGTTTGCCGGAGTAGTTTCACCGCAGGTGTTCATCTGTTTGCTGGTAGGACTTGAGTTGCGACCCTCGCCGTTGGAACTTCGATTGCAATATTGATCTCAAGAGAGCGCATCACCGTATTTAGGGCAATGCGCTAGTTTAGGGACATCTCGATCTATTATCACCATGTTTGAGGCGAAGTTTTAGTTCAGGGACATCTCGGTCCGACATTCCTTTCTTGGGGAAGAATGTTAGTTTAAGGACATCTCGGTCCGTTGTTAGTTTATGGACATCTCGGTTCATTGTCGCCGTTTTTGAGGCGGTGGAGCTTTTTAGATACTACTCTCAGAGTTTTGACTCAGGAAGATAGTGAGCGGATACAAGCGTCGTCATCTATCCTTGACCTAAGTCATGACTTTTCAAGTGTAGCATTTTTTGAGGAATCGGCCGTTTATTGGCCGGAAGGGTCTTTCGCCATGCATATCCATGAGCAGGCAGGCTCCACCTTGATAGACTTTGTTTATGATGTATGGGTATTCATAGTTCGGCTCAAACTTCCCCCATTTTGTATGATTGGGGATCATTAGTCTTTTGACGACTAATACGAGTTCACCTTGGCGAAATGTTCTCGGTCTAGTTAGTCTTTCGTATGACCGTGTCATCCTAGCCTTATACGCCTCCAAATTTCGCTGTGCTATAAGGCGAGTTTCGTCGAGGGCATCGAGCTCTTCAAGCCGGAAATGAGCATTTTCTTCATCTGTCAGCTCGTATCGAACCGCTTTCTATTTTTAGGGGAAGTACTGCTTCCGTGCCGAACACCAACCCGTATGGTGTTGTATTCGTGGACGTCTTGAAAATTGTTCGGTACGCCCAGAGAGCTTCATGCAGCCTTTCGTGCCAGTCTTGTTTGTTTCTGGAAACCGTTTTCTTTATAATCATTATTAAGGTCTTGTTTAAAGCTTCAGTTAGACCGTTAGCCCGAAGATTATAGACTGAAGAGTATCTCCAATCTATTTTATGATGTTGTGTGAAGCGAATAATTTTTTGACTTCTATATGCTGGCCTATTATCCGAGATTATCCGTCGCGGACTGCCGAACCGGTAGATGACATGGGTTTTGAAGAAATGGAGGATATTCTCCATCTTCACCTCCCTTAGTGGTACTACTTCTGCCCACTTGGAGAAGTAGTGGGCCGTTGCCAGTATGAACCAATGTCCTTTGAACGATGCTAGTTCAATGGGGCCAATTATATCGGTTCCCTACATTTCGAACGGCCAGCTACCTACTGTTGGGTGTAGCGGATTTGGATGTTGGTGGATTAAGTCCCCATGAATTTGGCATGAGTGACACTGCTTCGCATATTCGAGGCAGTCCTGAATCATTGTGGGCCAATAGTAACCTATTCTTTTTATCTTTAGCTTCATCTTTGGCCCGACTTGATGAGAACCGCAGAGTCCGTCGTGAGTTTCTTGGACGACTCTCTTCGCTTCTTCTGGTCCCACGCATCTTATCCACAGACAGTCGAACGATCTTTTATATAGAGTATCATTGACGAAGGAGAACTACAAAGCTCTATTCATGAGCTGAAGTCTAGACGACGCATTTTTGGGCGTTCGTTATGATTTGAAGTAGTCTATGAAGACTTCCCTCTAATCATTACCCTTTTCTTCGCCCTCTATTTGAAGGGCTACTTGTTCGGATCGTTTCTTTTCTTTCGGATGGCTCTATTAAGTCTTCTGAAGATATATCTATTGGCACGAGAACCCTGCGGTTTTGCACAATGATCCTTACGTCATCGAGATCTTCATCGTCCAGTTCCTTAGCCAATTTAGCCAACGCGTCTGCCTTGCTATTTTCTGCACGCGGTATACTCTCCAGGATGTAGGAGAGGATTTGTGTCAGCAGTTGCTGCACTCTTTCACCATTCTTTATCAGCTCTGGCTTGCATGTCTGATAGTCGCCATTTACCTGGCTAACGATCAACTGGGAATCTCCATATATGAGGAGGTCTTTGATTCCTATGTCGATAGCGATCTCTAGACCTGCTATCAAAGTTTAATATTCAACTTTTTTATTAGTTTTTGGCTCTGTTAAGGAGAGGGCATAATGCAATATCTCTCCTTGCGGAGTCACGAAGATAAGGCCTACCACAGCTTTGATTATAGGGGTGTTTTGCTTTCGCTGCTTCATGGAAGATGCTCCATCGAAGTAAAGTTCCCATTGGGAATCATTTTCTTTTTCATTTGTATCAAATGCATGTTCATCTGGAAACTCGTAATTTAAGGGGGAGTCAGCTGGTATCAGATGCTCCGCAAGAAATCCGACAATGGCCTGCCCATTCAGTGCTTTGAGGAGACGATACGTTATCGAGAACTCCATCAGGAGAAGGGACCATTTCCAAGCCTTCCTGTTAGTATGGCCCTCGACATTAGATACTTGATAGAATCCACCTTTGATATGAGATAGACCTCATATGCCAAGGAGTAATGTCTGAGCTTCGTTATTGCGATGATCAGTGCCAGGCAATGCTTTTCGATAGGGGAGTAGTTGTTTTCTTCCCCCAAGAGAACTCGACTCAAATAGTGTTAGTGTTATATGCCCTAGAGGCCATTATTGTATAGTACTAGTTTGTATATTACATTTTTGAAGCTTGGGATATATACACGGATATATAACGGTCTTTCTCAATTTAGTAGTATGCTACTTGGTTTGAATCTATCTTAATATGTGTATATGTTTCTTTTAACGTATCGCTAATACATATTGATAGAGCCTTTAGGATCTTTGCTTGACTACCAGCGTTGTGATGGCGGTCACACTAGTGGGGCCTGGATAGTCTATAAGCACATCCTTATACAGGTCCCTAATCGTAGGATTATCGAGATAGGGCATCGATACTCCAGAGTAGACTAGTGTATACGCTTCTCATCCCAGCAGGGGAATGGTCTATCCCACAGCCATCAGTACGTTGTACTGGAGATAGTATGCAGGTGCTCATTCGGTTATGAGTTACACTGGACGGACTCATGGGGTACTGCTGGTTGGTACTATACCTATCGCCAGGTAGCAGTTCCTAGGTAACATGAGTACAGCTTAGTCCGTTGACTTGACACAGCTACTTTGCCTCAAGTGTGTTCCCTCTGTTCTTAGATTGCTACCCTACCACGGCTCTATTGAGTCATGCAAACAGGTAGTAGTTGGGTGCAGTCCCGAAGCACTTGGAGGCAGTGGCGGTTAGATAGGATTCGTCTCTCCCGGTATTGGGGGTTGATGTCGCGCTGTATTCGGAAACCCATTACACAAAGTCCCTATCCAGGGCAAGTGAGATTTACTGGTAGGCACTCCAGTAGTTTCTCAGGGCGTTTTGGGCTGTACTCTGACATGACTTATTACGCTATTAGGAGTCTGACGTTTACCGCCCCCTAGGCCCGATATGCGATACTCTTATATGAACAGACCGGACTGTACGAAGATTGCTACAGACAGGCTCAGCAGGAGCTCGGATGAGTTTGCTCGTCAGCCTTCTTATCGACAGATAACTGGATAGCCGTTACGTATAGCTAGTACCGCTGACGTGCTTATAGTTAAACCTACTACCAGCGTACTGTCGAGTCTCTAGAGTACCACACAAAGGGTTTCCCTTCTTCGGGCGAAACGATGTAGATGTCGTATGGTTTTACAACAGGGTTTGATCATATATGTGTACTTGTGTGCGTGTAATATTCGAGCGGATAATACTAGTGGGCTTTGGTTTAAGCCGGATCCTAGTATTTGATTGTTGGATTAGTTTCGCCTCTTTGTATTCGTGTATCTCAGAATACGGATGCGGGTATGTATATACTGATGAGAGGCGTATAGAAGGAGACACCTCATTAGGGTTTTGACCATTGACTTGATTAAAACAATTATGAGTTGGAGTAAAGTATTTGTTATTTTTTTGTAAATGATAATTGTGGCATGGCTACTTATTTTGACTACTTGACTTGGTTTGACCACTTGACATGGTTTGACCACTTGACTTGGATTGACCACTTGACTTGGTTTGACTCTTTGACTTAGATATTTCTTGTGAGATATTTTTGTGGCACTAGATATTTTTGGATGAGATATTTTCTTTCCATGCTTGTGGTCATGTCAAGTTAGCCATCATATTTTCAATTATCATTATCAAAAACCATTTTCTCTTTCCTCAAGTTCACTCTCTCCTTCTTCCTCTCAAAACCCTAGTGTCTCATATGTTGAGAATCAAGGGTTAGTGAGACTTAGCTACCCAAAATCACTCTCTACTCATTCTAGGCTACTTAGTTTAGCACACCAAGTGACCTAGTTGCCTCAACTTGGAGGTTAAGCTCAAGGTTGGAACTCTCGGGTGGATCTTCTTCGACTTCGAGAAGCCGACGAGGAGACGCTATCCATTTCCACTCCAATGAGCTCATTGTTCCCTGCCAAAAGACGGGACGAGATGTGATAAACGTCTAGCCTGAATTTTGGGGCAGATGCTAATTGGTGCTATCCGTCCACCTCTCCGAAGATGCCAAGTTGATTTATAGCACCATGTATCGAAGGTTTAAACGGATGCGGCCGATGTAGCAGACTTCGTCAGATTCCCTCTCGTTTGAGAGGTTTTTGATTGTGGGGACGCTCTTCCCTGCAGGTGCAAGTCTCTGCAGTTAATTACGCTACCGCATCACGGTAACAACTTTCTCCTTCTCCATATGGTCACTTCGTGTCGTGGGTGTTTGTTTTGTGTTTGGTTGCCCGTGAATTGTATACAGAGACTAATTTATGTTGTCGCCCATAGGGCGTGGATTAGTCCAAATCCGTATCTTCTTAGATTTGGTATTTAAGGTTGGGTTTAAGGATACGTTAGTCTCATTTGAGACTAAGATCAACTTAAACGTTTGTTGAGGATGCGTTAGTCTAATTTTAGAGTGAGATCAACTTAACAGTTTGTTAAGGACACGTTAGTCTAATCTTAGACTAAGGTCAACTTAACCATTTGTTAAGGATACGTTAGTCTAATTTTAGACTAAGATCAACTTAACGGGATCATTTAGATCCAACAAAGAGCATTCGGGCTCTATTGTTTTAGTTTAGGGACATTGCGGTCAATTAGTTTAAGAACATTACGATCCATTGTTAGTTTAAGGACATCTCGGTCCATTGTTAGTTTAAAGATATCACGGTCGAAGTTAAGGACATCATAGTCCATGAGTTTAAGGACCCCACAGTCCAATGTTAGTTTAAATACATTACGGTCGAGGTTAAGGTTATCATAGTCCATTAGTTTAAGGATCCCACAATCCAATGTTAGTTTAAATACATTACGGTCGAGGTTAAGGACGTCATAGTCCATGGGTTTAAGGACCCCACAGTCCAATGTTAGTTTAAAGACATCACGGTCGAGGTTAAGGACATCATAGTCCATGGGTTTAAGGACCCCATTAGTTAAAAGACATCACGGTCGAGGTTAAGGACATCATAGTCCATGGGTTTAAAGACCCCACAGTCCAATGTTAGTTTAAAGACATCACGGTCGAGATTAAGGACATCATAGTCCGTGAAATGTGTGGTTGTTGGGACCCGTCACCTCTCTGAAGACGTTGAAGGATTACAACGACAAATATCAGAGGAGTGAAGAGATGTACCCTCGAACCAAAGTGGATTAAGTGGTCTGTAGTCCAATTTGGAACTAAGATCAATTAATTATATTATGAGCACAATGGCTCAGTTAAGTCTGAATTGAGGACTTATGGCCAACTTGGGCTAAGTCCAATTACGTTTGAAACATTAGCCCTTTGTTGGACCACTAGACATTTGTCTGGGTTCAGCCCCTCATCATTCAGCAATGTTTAAATAAGAGTTTGAGGGATTTGGTAACATTTTGGTCTTTGACTGAGTATTAAACATTATAGCTCTGAGTTTTTATTCAATTTTGAGATTCAATTGAAGGGGAGGCTTTGCCTCTGGAAAATTAACCAATTTGGTTTAAAATAGTGTTAAACACTAGATAACAACAGTGTTAAACACTGGAAATAAAATTCTCAAATTAGTGTTAAACACTAGAAATAGAATTCTCGAATTAATGTTAAACACTAGGGGACAACAGTGCTAAACACTGGGAATAAAACTCTCAAATTAGTGTTAAACACTAGAGGACAACAGTGTTAAACACTGGAAATAAACCTTTAAATTTGTGTTAAACACTAAATAGGGATGGGTCACATGGGGACACGTGAGGACACCCAAAGGTGGGGCCAGATCCTTTTTACTTTGTTCTGCAAATAAGTGTTAAACACTTTTTAAACTTTCTGGCCATCACGTGTTGGCACGTGATGGAGATTTATGCGCTGATTATTAAAGCATTTATCAAGGGGTCACGTGTAACACGTGAGAGCGCCCAAATTAAAATCTGCCTTTGTTTTATTCTCGTCGTTTAGGAGGTCACGTGGGAATACGTGACCTAACTTTTTGCATGCATGGATATCTTTCAAGTCTTTTTATTTTTTTAAGAATTAAATTCTCTGTAGGGTTAAACACTAATTATGGTTTTAGAGGAATTAAATTTCTATGTATGTGAAATAATTAAATTCTTATATAGGGTTAAACCCTAGTTCTGTCTTGAAGGAATTAAATTCCTATGATTTTGGGAGAATTGAATTCTCATGCAGGGTTGAACCCTAATTTTATTTGGAGGAATTAAATTCCTATAAATTTAGGAGAATTAAATTCTCATATAGGGTTGAACCCTAGTTTTATCTTGGAGGAATTAAATTCCTGTAAGTTTGGGAGAATTAAATTCTCATATAGGGTTAAACCCTAGTTTTATCTTTGGGAGAATTAAATTCTCTAAACTCAATTCCCTCTCTAAGTTTTGGATCTGCATGGTAGAATCTCAACCCGATGAGAATTAAATTCTCAACCTATGGGGAGATTTGCTTCAGCAGATCTTCAACCAGAGGAAGAACTAAGTTCTTTTTGCAGAAGAGTTAAACTCTTATATTGAGAATTAAATTCTCTTTTTGAAGTTTTGATCTCTTTCTTTTTCTCACCTAGGGTTTTCTCTCGTGAGAATTAAATTCTCCTTTCTTCTTTCTCTCTGTTGTTGTTATCTCCCAAAAAAGTAGATCCCTTATCTTCTTTTCTTGGCTCCTATTTATAAGAGAAAGAAAAGAATCAATTTGTTTTGTGAATCTTTCACTGAAATATTTTAGTTGTTTTTGTAACTAACATGATTTTTTAGATCACTCAGTGAATTTTATTCACCATTGGATTTTTATCCAAAAGATATTCTGTCTGTTATTCTTGACAAATTTCAGGGAAATCTTTCCTTATATAAAATCTTTCCATAAATTGGTGATTTTTAATCACCATTGGATTTTTAATCCAACGGTGCTCCATTTTACAAAGCACCATCTTTTTTGTTTGGAATGATTTAGAGAATTATTTTTCCAGTTAGGGTTTTTGATTCCCTCTTAATTAGAATTTAATTCTATTAATTCATAGACTTTTAGGAACCCATCACGTGTTGGCACGTGACCCCCTGATTAAGCATTTGACCAGAATTTAATTTTGTTGTTTTAAAGAACTCAGGAATTATCACGTGTCAGCACGTGACCCTTGGTCACGTGTTGGCACGTGATGCCCCATTGGGGTTTTTCCTTGTTATTTTATTATACCTTTAATTTTTTTCAGTGGGTTTAAAGGCCCATCACGTGTTGGCACGTGACCCCACTGATTAATTATTTCCAATTATTTATTTTATTCAGTGCCTACAGGCTTTGCCTGTAAATAGTCACGGGTCTGCACGTGATGCCCGGTCACGTGTGGGCACGTGATACCTCATAACTTTTGATCCCGGATGAATTATGAGACCCATCATATATCAAATCGAAGGATTTTTCAAGACGCTTTCGATACCATCAGAATTTAGCTATTTCTCATTCGGGAGTTTGTCAAAATATAGCCCGGAAAATACTGGTTCACATTTTCTTAAACGTATCGTTGCCATTTGATACCTTGAGCTCTTTTGCGCAGAAATTTTTTGGCGGGAACAAATGCCCCCCACTATTTTGCCCACGTAAGTATATACGTGGGTGAAGTAGTGCAGAGTAATTCATAGCATATGATTAGTTTTAGGTTGGTATATAATCTTCAGGTTCTTGATCTGAGAAGATAACGAGCGGACACAAGCGTCGTCATTTATCATTGACTCAAATCTTGACTCTTAAGGGACATAGTTCCAAACCCTCAGCTCCATGAGCCGCACCCTTCTATTTCTTTATGTTTTACTCTGGCGTGAAGTAGTTTATATGCTCATGAGTAACTTCTCCATTTCAGTGGCATGCAGTTTTGGAAAGTGTGGCCCATAGATGGTAGATACCAGTTCATCTTGAACTTCTTATAAGGTAGCGATGGCTTAGGAAACAGGGTTAGGATCTGTTGCCTAAGACTTTTCAACTTTATGAGTCGTGAGTGTCTCATAAAGGCTTTTCTCCCTAAGAGTCGTGAGGATCTCGTAGGTGTCTTTTCCCTTAGGAGTCATGATGACTCCTATGTGCGTTTTCTCTTGAGAATCGTAAATATCCCACAAGAGAATTTTCTTTATGCGTAGGGACACTAATTTCCCCGCAAGTTGAGACGAATCGAGAGATTCTTGCAAAGATACTGATTTCCTTACGGGTCGAATCGAATCGAGAGGTTCTCACTAAGGACGCTGATTTCCCTGAATCGAGATAAGAAGCAATGGCTTAGGAAACAGGTTCAGATCTGCTGCCTAAGACTTTTCAACTTTATGAGCCTTGAGGGTCTCACAAAGGCTTTTCTCCCTACGAGTCGAATGGATCTCGTAGGTGTATTTTCTCCCTAGGAATCGTGAGGATTCCTAAGTGTGTTTTCTCTTGAGAGTCGTAAGGATTTCACAAGAGAGTTTTCTTCCTTACGAGTCGAGAGGACTCGTAAGCGATTGATGAGTTAACCTACTCCCGAGTCAAAGCATTGCCTCAACAGGGAGGTCGAGGGTTGACTTTGGTTTTCCTGTGCACCGCCGAGTCATGGAACAGGGAACTTTGACGTGGCTCCGCTTTGCTGACGTTGTATATTCTTGCAGAGACACTGATTTCTCTGCGGGTCGGCGCAAATCGTGATGTTTTCGTCAAGGACGCTGATTTCCCTGAATCGAGGTATTTGCCAAGGAAACTGATTTCCTCGGAGTTGAGACGAATTGAGGTATTCCTGCAAAGACATTGATTTCCTTGCGGGTCTACGCGAATCGAGATGCTCTCGTCAAGGACACTGATTTCCCTGCATCGAGGTTTTTGACAAGGACGTTGATTTCCCTGGAGGTGAAACGAATCGAGGTATTCCTGCAAAGACACTGATTTCTCTACGGGTCGACGCGAATCGAGATGCTCTCGCCAAGGACGCTGATTTCCCTGAATCGAGGTTTTTGCCAAGGACGCTGATTTCCTCGAAGGTTGAGACGAATCGAGGTATTCCTGCAAAGACATTGATTTCCTTGTGGATCGACGCGAATCAAGATGCTCTCGCCAAGGACGCTGATTTCCTCGGAGTTGAAACGAATCGGGGTATTCCTGCAAAGACACTGATTTCTCTGCGGGTCGATGCGAATCGAGGTGCTCTCGTCAAGGACGCTGATTTCCCTGAATCGAGGTTTTTGCCAAGGACACTGATTTCCTCGGAGTTGAAACGAATCGAGGTATTCCTGCAAAGACACTGATTTCTCTACGGGTCGATGAGATTCAAGATGCTCTCGTCAAGGACGCTGATTTTCCTGGATCGAGGAGGTTTCCAAGGACACTGATTCCCTCGGAGTTGAAACGAATCGAGGTATTCCTGCAAAGGCGCTGATTTCTCTGCGGGTCGACGCAAATCGAGATGCTCTCGTCAAGGACGCCGATTTCCCTGAATCGAGGAGGTTGCCAAGGACACTGATTTCCTCGGAGTTGAAATGAATCGAGGTATTCCTGCAAAGACGCTAATTTCTCTGCGGGTCGACGCGAATCGAGATGCTCTCGTCAAGGACGCTGATTTACCTGAATCGAGGTTTTTGCCAAGGATGCTGATTTCTTCGGAGTTGAGACGAATCGAGGTATTCCTGCAAAGACGCTGATTTCTCTACGGGTCGACGCAAATCGAGATGCTCTCGTTAAGGACGCTGATTTCCCTGAATCGAGGAGGTTGCCAAGGACACCGATTTCCTCGGAGTTGAAACGAATCGAGGTATTCCTGCAAAGACGCTGATTTCCTTGCGGGTCGACGCGAATCAAGATGTTCTTGTCAAGGACGCTAATTTCCCTGAATCGAGGAGGTTGCCAAGGAAACTGATTTCCCTGGGGTTGAGACGAATCGAGAGATTCCTGCAAAGACACTTATTTCCTTGCTGGTCGACGCGAATCGAGATGTTCTCGTCAAGGACGCTGATTTCCTTGAATCGAGGTTTTGCCAAGGACACTAATTTCCCTGGAGGTCGAAATGAATCGAGAGATTCCTGTAAAGACACTGATTTCTCTGCGGTTCGACGCGAATCGAGATGCTCTCGTCAAGGACGCTGATTTCCCTGAATCGAGGAGGTTGCCAAGGATGCTGATTTCCCTGGAGTCGAAACGAATCGAGGTATTCCTGCAAAAACACTGATTTCTCTGCGAGTCGACGTGAATCGAGGTGCTCTCGTCAAGGACGCTGATTTCCCTGAATCGAGGAGGTTGCCAAGGACACTGATTTCCCTAGGGTTGAGACGAATCGAGGTATTCCTGTAAAGACGCTGATTTCTCTGCGGGTCGACGCGAATCGAGGTTTTGCCAAGGACACTGATTTTCCTGGAGGTCGGTTGACTTGTTTCCGAAATGGAGCGTTGATCCGGCGGGAAAGTCATTGGTTTACTCTAGGTTGTCTGTGGACCGTAGAGTCTTGGAACTAGGACTTTGCCATGGTTCCAATTGATAGTGTAACATCTGTGTCCTGCTGGAATGAGGAGGCACACCATTGTTGGTCACCAGGCTGTAGATATAGCCATTGAGATTTGGAACTAGGGACTTTACCATGGCTCCGTTTTGTTGCGACTCTGAGGTCGGTTGTTGACATCACGTCTGCATCTGGTTGGAGTGGGAGAAACAGCGTTGGTGATCTCTAGGCTGTCTGTGAACCGTCGAGATTTGGAACTAGGGGACTTTGCCATGGTTCCGTTGTTTTGACCCTGGGGTCGTTTTTTGACGTCGCATCTGCATCCTGCTGGAGTAAGGAGAAACGCCGTTGGTAATCTCTAGGATGTCTGTGAACCGTCGAGATTTGGAACTAGGGGACTTTTCCATGGTTCCGTTGTTTTGACCCTAGGGTCGTTTGTTGACGTCGCATCTGCATCCTGCTGGAGTAAGGAGAAACGACGTTGGTGATCTCTAGGCTATCTGTGAACCGTCAAGATCTGGAACTAGGGGACTTTGCCATGGTTCCGGAGTAGTCTCTAGGCTGTCTGTAAACCATCAAGATTTGGAACTAAGGACTTTACCGTGGCTCCGTTTGTTGATGTTGCGTCTGCGTCCGATTGGAGGGAGGAAGAACACCGGTGTTGATCTATAAGTTGTCGATGTTGATGTCGAGACCCTGAAGCTAAAGATCTTCCTTCGCTTCGTTTGTTGACATCGTGTCTGCAGTATTACGATGAATGTCAAGATTGTCTTTAGTTTTTCTATGAACCGTCGAGATTTGGCTTCGCTTCGACGAAGCATGGTGGGACGATATGGTTCCTCTCTTGTTTGTGCCCATGGATTGTATACAGGAGTCAATGTGACCTCACCTGCAGGGCAAAAAGTTTTATTCTTTCATTTTTTTTAATTCTTTCCGCGATGCTCTATCATTTCAGCTTTTCATATCGCGAAAATCGCGATTGCCCAATCATTTCGGCTATTTTTCATGGTGCCCAATCATTTCGGCTATTTTTCTTTTTACTCGCTGCTTTTTATTGTGAGTTGCCCAATCATTTCGGTTGTTTTTGTATGCGTATATTTTTACTTGCTGATTTCGCTGCAAGTTGCCCCATCATTTCGGCTATTTCATATGCATTTTTGGCTCGTTGACTTTTTGCCATGAGTATGGAACTTGGAATCTGGTGCCAATCTTAGCATCAACATCGCTGCAACTGGAATATTGCCAGGAGCGAATCATCATTTGTCGTGAAAGGGCTTGGAATTTAATACCGATTTAGGCATCAGCATTGCTATCACTAGGACATTGCCAGGAGCGAATCATCATTTGCCTCTGTCGATATCGAATGAAGGTGGCTTAGCAAACAGGGTTAGGATCCCGTCGACTAAGGCTTTTGACTTCATGAGCCGTAAGGGTCTCATAAAGGCGTTTCTCCCTACGAGTCGTGAGGATCTCGTAGGTGCGTTTTCTCCTTAGTAATCATGAGGATTCCTAAGTGCATGTTCTCTTATAAGTCGTAAGGATCTTATAAGAGTGTTTTCTCCTTGCAAGTCGAGAGGACCTACAAGTGTTTGTTCACCGTGTGAACATATCCCTAGTCGCTGGTAGGACTGTGTTAGGGAAATGGTCATTCGTGCCCGTGGATTGTATACAAGGGTCAATATTGAACAGCTTGTAGGGCAGCATTAGAGATTGTGATGGCTTAAGAACAGGTTTAGATCCCTATAGCTTAAGTCCTTTGAACCCTGTGAGCCGTGAGGGTCTTAAAGGGGAATTCTCCTTACGAGTCGTGAGGATCTCGTAAGTGTGTTTTCTCCTTAAGAATCGTGGGGATCCCTAAGTGTGTTGCTCCCTTGTGAGTCATATGGATCTCACGCAGGTGGTTTCTCCTTACAAGGTCGAGAGAACCTTGCAAGTGTCTTTTAACGAGATTGCGTTCTTTCGGGTTTTCATAAAACTCACCGGTAGCCCTGATGTTTTTACTCACGGAGCCCTTTCGGGTTTTCATCCGTGCCCATCTTGCTTGTGGACGTACCGTTTTTTTTACGAGTCTGCGCCCTTTCGGGTTTTCACAAACATCGCCGGTAGCCTGCTGTTTTTACTCATGGAGCCCTTTCGGGTTTTCATCCGTGCCCATCTTACTTGTGGATGTACCGTTTTTTTGTTTTTTTTTTACGAGTCTGCGCCCTTTCGAGTTTTCATAAACATCGCCGGTAGCCCTGCTATTTTTACTCACATAGCCCTTTCGGGTTTTCATCCGTGCCTATTTTGCTTATGGACATACCTTTTTTTTACACCACGTCAGCCTGGGGATGTCGCGGTCCGTAATAGTTTATAGACGTCTCGGTCAGTTGCAAGTTTTAGGACATTGCGGTCCATCGTTAGTTTAGGGACATTTCGGTCCGATGTAGCTTTGAGGCGAAGTTTCGTCGGATGCTTTATGAACAAGTAGGTTTCTCCATGATAGACCTTGTTACATAATCCAAGGGTTTTGGCACTGCTCCTACCCCCAGCTCCTCTACGTTATCTCCTAACGCCGAGTGAGCTGCTTTGTTACCTAGCGACAAATGAGCGATCATGTGGCAACCTGCCACATAATCTTCGGATTCTTCTGACAAGTCGTCTCCCTCATCATTGTCGTTATCTTCATTCTCAAGGATGTGATTGAGGAACTCTTGAAGCATGACTGGGGTTCGTGCCCTCTGGTTGTATTATTTCAGCGCGTCAATATGCTTTTGCAGATCCGCGCGCTTGTGGTTAGACTGCGCGGGCTTTTTGGTCTTCTTCTTTTTCTTCGAAGACTTCGACGGCTGGGCCTGAGCGTTTTGACCATTGCTATTAATTCCCGATATTGGGCGTGGTTTCGGCATCCCGTCGATGATCTCCGGCTCTTGCGGGCTTTTCCACCTGATCGCCGGACATGTTTGAAGATCTTTCAGCATTCTTTTAGTTTTTGCCGAAAGAACAACTTCCAATGGAGCTTCCTTTATGAATGAGCACGATGCTCCCGGCAGGGCCATCTTTTTCGGAGCATGTGGTTGTGGCGGATTTACCTTCCAGTTTTCGGACAGCGCAAACTTGCCCTACTGATAGTGGTCTTCAACCCAATTTTTGAAGACGTAGCAATTTTCGATCGGATGACCCAATACTCGGTGGTAGGGGCAGTAATTGGGATCATTGATGTCGTTCGGTTGCGGTGGGTGTCTCGACTCAGGGAGAGTGATGAGCCCGTTGCGCACTGCCAGTTCAAAAAGTTTCCTTGTTTTATCCTGGGGAAACAAGTAAGGACATCTTAACTTCTCATCGAAGGATTGCCGCTTGTTGCTTTGGTGAACAACCGGTCTCGGGCCACTCGGTTGTTGTTGAGCGTTGGCGACGAAGGTTGTTTTCCGTTTGCCCTTTTCATTCCAAGGCTCTGTCTTTGAAGAGGAAGGCCTATGGCCCATCTGGTCTATTTGGGCCAGCTTGTCAATCAAAGCCTAGAAGGTGGTCGGCTTGAAAAACATCGTGAATTGGGATATGGTCGCTTGAGGGTCAAGAGTACCCACGAACATGGCTACCGCAGGTGCTTCTTCAATGCGTTGATCGCACTTTGACCATAGATTCCTCCACTGTACTGCATACTGAACCCATGTTTCGCCTGGTTTCACCCTGGCATTGATCAATGCCATGATTGGGGTGCGTTCACTAGCACTCGCGAAACGCTGGGTGAATAGAAACTCCATCTCTGCAAATGTCTTGACAGAGTCATTTGGGACTTCGGAATACCACTCGAATGCCATCTTCGACAAACTGCCAACAAACTGGCGGAGCAGTAGTTTATCATCACCTCCGGTGTTGCCACATAAAGCTCTAAATTGAGCGACGTGCTGGTGTGGATTTCCCGTCCCCTTATATACATGGAATTTAGGGATCGTGTATACTGGCGGGTATATTATTTGATCATACCAACCCGGATAGGGCTGTCCAGTTCTGACGACTTGGCCAGCCGCTTCATTCGCTTGATGAGCTCGTATTTGTTGAGCTATATAATCATCGAGCGTGGATTTAGAGATGCTCTCCTCCTTGGATGCTGACAGAACCGGCAGAGGATTTGATGTCTCTCCTCTATCATCTTCAATTATTACTGGAGGATTTTCGGTTGGAGGGTCCTGCTGGATCATCATGCCCACCATATCTTGGAATAGAAGGGCCATTTGCTTTATATTGGCCGCTTGTTCCGCGTCCTCTTTTTCCTTCTTCTCAAGCATTCTCCGAATGAATTTAGCATCAGTTTCCTGCTCACGGCGCTGCTCCGAGGATGTTTCCGGGCTTGTTTTCGGTCCCGTAAGTGCGGCCATGGCTGTTAGCATTTCTTGAAGCTTCTGTTGTTGCTCTTGGGCTTTTGTCACGAATCTTAGTACCTCGAAACCCAAGGGCAACCATTAGCAAACCGCGATTCGTTCGCGAACACGACACATGAAGTGTGGAGTGGAAAGAGGAAAAGGTCCTACCGGGCGTGCCAGAATCTGTTCCCCGCCGAAAGACGCGACGAGACGCGATAAACGTCTAGGTGCTATTCATCCACCTCTCCGAAGATGCCAAGTTGATTTATGGCACCATGTGTCGAAGGTTTAAACAGATGCGGCCGATGTAGCAGACTTCGTCAGATTTCCCCTCGTTTGAGGGGGGTTTTGATTGTGGGGACGCTTTTCCCGCAGGCGCAAGCCCCTGCTGTTAATTACGCTACCGCATCGCGGTAACAACTTTCTTCTTCTCCATATGGTCACTTCGTGTCGTGGGTGTTTGTTTTGTGTTTGGTTGCCCGTGGATTGTATACAGAGACTAATTTATGTTGTCGCCCGTAGGGCGTGGATTAATCCAAATTCGTATCTTCTTCGATTTAGTGTTTGGGGTTGGATTTAAGGATACGTTAGTCTCATTTAAGACTAAGATCAATTTAAATGTTTGTTGAGGATGCGTTAGTCTAAATTTTAGACTTAGATCAACTTAACAGTTTGTTAAGGACACGTTAGTCTAATCATAGACTAAGGTCAACTTAAACATTTGTTAAGGATACGTTAGTCTAATTTTAGACTAAGATCAACTTAACGGGATCATTTAGATCCAACAAAGAGCATTCGGGCTCTATTGTTTTAGTTTAGGGACATTGCAGTCAATTAGTTTAAGGACATTACGGTCCATTGTTAGTTTAAGGACATCTTGGTCCATTGTTAGTTTAAAAACATCACAGTCGAGGTTAAGAACATCATAGTCCATGAGTTTAAGGACCCCACAGTCCAATGTTAGTTTAAAGACATTACGGTCGAGGTTAAGTACATAATAGTCCATGAGTTTAAGGACCCCACAGTCCAATGTTAGATTAAAGTCATTACGGTCGAGGTTAAGGACATCATAGTCTATGGGTTTAAGGACCCCACAGTCCAATGTTAGTTTAAAGACATCACGGTCGAGGTTAAGGACATCATAGTCCATGGGTTTAAGGACCCCATTAGTTTAAAGACATCACGGTCGAGGTTAAGGACATCATAGTCCATGGGTTTAAAGACCCCACAGTCCAATGTTAGTTTAAAGACATCACGGTCGAGATTAAGGACATCATAGTCCGTGAAATGTGTGGTTGTTGGGACCCGTCACCTCTCTGAAGACGTTGAAGGATTACAACGACAAATATCAGAGGAGTGAAGAGATGTACCCTCGAACCAAAGTGGACTAAGTGGTTTGTGGTCCAATTTGGAACTAAGATCAATTAATTATATTATGAGCACATTGGCTCAGTTAAGTCTGAATTGAGGACTTATGGCTAACTTGGGCTAAGTCCAATTACGTTTGAAACATTGGCCCTTTGTTGGACCACTAGACATTTGTCTGGGTTCAGCCCCTCATCATTCAGCAATGCTTAAACAAGAGTTTGAAGGCTTTGGTAACATTTTGGTCTTTGACTGAGCATTAAACATTATAGCTCTGAGTTTTTATTCAATTTTGAGATTCAATTGAAGGGGAGGCTTTGCCTCTAGAAAATTAACCAATTTGGTTAAAAATAGTGTTAAACACTAGATAACAACAGCGTTAAACAGTGGAAATAAAATTCTCAAATTATTATTAAACAGTAGAAATAGAATTCTCGAATTAGTGTTAAACACTAGGAGACAACAGTGTTAAACACCGGGAATAAAACTCTCAAATTAGTGTTAAACACTGGAAACAAAACCTTTACATTAGTGTTAAACACTAAATAGGGATGGGTCACGTGGGGACACGTGAAGACTCCCAAAGCTGGGGCCAGATCCCTTTTACTTTGTTCTGCAAATAAGTGTTAAACACTTTTTAACTTTCTGGCCATCACGTGTTGGCACATGATGGAGATTTATGCGCTGATTATTAAAGCATTTATCAAGGGGTCACGTGTAATACGTGAGAGAGCCCAAATTAAAATCTGCCTTTGCCTTTATTCTTGTCGTTTAGGAGGTCACGTGGGAACACGTGAGGCATTGCCTCAAAGTTAATTCCTTCTTATTTTGGAGGATCTGTTCAGGGGTCATGTGGGGACACGTGACCTAACTTTTTGCATGCATGGAGATCTTTCAAGTCTCTTTATTTTTTTAAGAATTACATTCTCTGTAGGGTTAAACCCTAATTATGGTTTTAGAGGAATTAAATTTCTATGTATGTGAAAGAATTAAATTCTTATATAGGGTTAAATCCTAGTTCTGTCTTGAAGGAATTAAATTCCTATGATTTTGGGAGAATTGAATTCTCATGCAGGGTTGAACCCTAATTTTATTTGGAAGAATTAAATTCCTATAAATTTAGGAGAATTAAATTCTCATATAGGGTTTAACCCTAGTTTTATCTTGGAGGAATTAAATTCCTATAACTTTGGGAGAATTAAATTCTCATATAGGGTTAAACCCTAGTTTTATCTTTGGGAAAATTAAATTCTCTAAACTCAATTCCCCCTTTAAGTTTTGGATCTGCATGGCAGAATCTCAACCCGATGAGAATTAAATTCTCAACCTATGGAGAGATTTGTTTCTGCAGATGTTCAACCAGAGGAAGAACTAAGTTATTTTTGCAGAAGAGTTAAACTCTTAGATTGAGAATTAAATTCTCTTTTTGATGTTTTGATCCCTTTCCTTTTCTCACCTAGGGTTTTCTCTCTTGAGAATTAAATTTTCCTTTATTTTTTCTCTCTGTTGTTGTTATCTCCCAAAAAAGTAGATCCCTTCTCTTCTTTTCTTGGCTCCTATTTATAAGAGAAAGAAAAAAATCAATTTGTTTTATGATTCTTTCATTGAAAGATTTTGGTTGTTTTTGTAACTAACATGATCTTTTAAATCACTCAGTGAATTTTATTCACCATTGGATTTTTAATCCAAAAGATATTGTGTCTATTATTCTTGACAAATTTCAGGAAAATCTTTCCTTATATAAAATCTTTCCATAAATTGGTGATTTTTAATCACCATTGGATTTTTAATCCAACGGTGCTCCATTTTAAAAGCACCATCTTTTTTGTTTAGAAAGATTTAGAGAATTATTTTTCCAGTTAGGCTTTTTGATTCCCTCTTAATTAGAATTTAATTCTATTAATTCATAGACTTTTAGGAACCCATCACGTGTTGGCACGTGACCCCCTGATTAAGCATTTGACCAGAATTTAATTCTTTTGTTTTAAAGAACTAAGGAATTATCAAGTGTCAGCACGTGACCCTTGGTCACGTGTTGGCACGTGATGCCCCATTGGGGTTTTTCCTTATTATTTTATTATACCTTTAATTCTTTTCAATGGGTTTATAGGCCCATCATGTGTTGACACGTGACCCTACTGATTAATTATTTCCAATTATTTATTTTATTCAGTGCCTAAAGGTTTGCCTGTAAATGGTCGCGTGTCTGCACGTGATGCCCGGTCACGTGTGGGCACGAGATGCCTCAAAACTTTTGATCCTGGATGAATTATGAGACCCATAATAAATAAAATCGAAGGATTTTTCGAGACTTTCAATACCATCAGAATTTAGCTATTTTTCATTCGGGAGTTTGTCAAAATAAAGCCCGGAAAATACTGGTTCACATTTTCTTAAACGTATCGCTGCCATTTGATACCTTGGGCTTTTTTGCGCAGAAATATTTTGGCGGGAACACTCATGAGGTGAAAGAGGACATCGAGAAGATAAGAAGGACACGATACTACGAGGTATAACATTCATCCGAGTAGTTAAACCTCATATAATTTGCTAGCTAGTGTTTTATGTTCGATCCTTACTTCAAGTCGGTGTTGCGAAGCCCGTAAAAATCATTTTTTGCTAATTCTGCCTCCCCGTGAACACGTGGGGTGTGCGACATCGACTTACAGTGGTATCAAAGCCACTCATAAACCATAGATAGCTTGTAGCGATGTTAGAATTCCACCATTTTTTGTCGCGCAAAAACTGCCGAAAAAACAGTTTTCAAAAGTGAAGTTTTGAGTTGTTTGCACACCCCGCGAGCTCATGGTTTGAACCGAGAAGCCGCAGGGTGAAGCGTGTGCACCCCGGGGACACATCGCGGGGACCAATGGCTGGTACCACCCCCTAAGACCACCATAAGGTGGTCTTGGGGGCTGGTGACCCGAAAGCACCATAGTTTGGTGCTCTCGGGTCTGCCTCCCCTTGGGGGCCACCTCGTGGTGGCCCCCAGGGGTTGGTAACCCCCCCTCCCCCGAGGCCCTCCATTTGACAGCAATTCTTGTGTCTTCTCCTCCGTGAAGATTCGGGCAGGTTTCGAATTCGTTTCGACTCCCGGATTGGCTCAAAACGATCGGTTTTGGAACTTTAGCTCACTAGATTTTCATGTCTTGGAAAATTGTTTAAGTTTTCTAATTGGGTGCGGAATTCTAATGTGTAGTTACTTTACAAGCTTTGTGTTGTATATATGTGTTTGGAAACGTCGACTAATTGCTATACATCGATTAGTCGGGGTTGCGCATATCTGTGATAACGTTATGTTGGTTTGTGTATATGAACTTGTTGGATCGTCGTGGATGAATAGCCGAGGATGTGAGATGAGAGTTTTCATTCTTTCATTTGATGTAAATTTGTAAAGTGATGTAATATTATTTTTGTGGGGCACATCCGGGTTGAGGTTGTAGCCACCGTTGTATTATTTCTTTTACTGTTTTCTGCTCCTAGGATAGACCTAAGGTGGGGTGCACAAACTACCGGGTTCTTGAAGTGCCGAGTGGCCTACTCACTTTGTTGAGAGAGGTTGCTTCACTTCGGGAATTTGGCGGGTATTTTGCCGCACTCGTAGGGGTCTATGGTGGGGTTTGGCTATTCATCACGACCGTGGAATTCGTCTTTCGTTACATGCTCAAACGAAACGCGGAATTCTTAGTATATCCAATATGTTCATCTGTGATCTTGAATGTCTATTATTGCGTGAGACGAATGTATATATCTATATATGATATCTAGTAGACGTTGCTTATGTTTTTGCATCCGTGCTAATCCAGCCCTCGCTCTGTCGTTAATTAAGTAACCTAACGGGTGATGACGGGTCCCCGTGGCAAATGCGGATGGCATAAGCGTACGTTGTATTTTCGTTCTTTTTCTGCAATGGTAGGTTAATTGATGCGACTGCATTATATTAATGTAAAGCAAACAAACCAAAGTTGAATCGTTGGAACAATTTTAAAACCACTCGGTTTTTTCAAAACAACAAAACTATTAAAATGCGGAGCTCAAACCACTCCTTTCAAAAGGTATCAGGTTCCTTCGATTATATCAAGTTCACTACATTCACGGTTTCGCCAAAAACCATTCGTAGCCCTCCATCATTACAGTTGGATATTTAGTAGTATTCAAGCCATGTATTTTGACCTTCGCCAAGGTATAGTGATTGGTAGCTGCTGAATATTCATCTGTAGCATAGATAGATACGTTGGTTTAGGACAGTCGTACTGCTATTTTAGCCTTCGTCAAGGGTATGTATGGGTGGGTTCAAATTAACCTGAATAATGACGGGTAGAACTTGACATGTGACTTATGATATGTTGGCCTTCGTCAAGGTCATAAGAATATGGGGCAAAAATCCAAATCGGGAGTTTCTAAAGAAACTGAAACTTGCTAGTGTTGCATACCATTTGGAGTGTGATAATTTTGGTAGGATTCCTGTAAGTGCACGGCGGCGCCCCGGCCGTCAATCCGACGGCCAAATGCGGAAGCGGTGATAAACTTTAATTTTTACTTGAATTGGCAAACCGCCGCGCACTAATACCCGGATCGAACCATTAATTAGTCCTAGCTAACTACAAGATAGGAAGAGAGATATACCGACTGATCCAAGTCCTCCGGTCTTCTCGTCGTTGTCCCGATCTCCTGCGGATGCTCCGGTCTCCACCTCGTCGCCGGAAGTGCACCACATCGCCTACTTCTTTTACGGGCTCCCACCTCAATGCCGAGGCAACTCGGGCACGAAGCTGGCTAGTCGACGTGCCCAAGATTTGCTGTAGAATATAGTGTGGATCTATATGTCTCATTCGGGGTTGTAGAAGGTGCCATTTTGATGGAGGGATGATACAAGCTTTTGGAGATGGTGTAGTGGGATTTTCCCAACATGAAATGAACCAAAAATCCCACATCCAAAATTTTGGACAGCCCATGAAGGAAGTGGCCGGCCATGCAAGTGAGGGGAGAGTGGAAAAATATGAGAGAGTCCCAAAACTCAAGAGAGTGAATCAAGAGAATAATGCAAGTGAGAGGCTATCATCAAAAGAAATGATCACAAGCCTAAACTAACACTCCAACAACCTCATCATCAACAACCATGATGACAAAACAATAACCAACACTCCACCTCAACCATCACCTCACCAAGTCAAGCAATCATGAACTCAAGAAAGGTCAAGGGATGGGCTCCATCATGAAACCATCATGATACAAATATATGCAAAGGACCCCTCCACAAACACTTATTTGCAACAATGCAAATAAGCCCTCCTCCACCAATTTTCGGCCAATGAACGATACAAAGGAAATCGGCCGAAACGAAAAGCAAAATGGCAACTCCAGAAAACTGATCCCGTAATAAATTACAGGAAAACCCCGATACTGTGCATACACACCCTCATTTGTATTCCGACCGAAATACAAATGCAATGAGACAAAATCTACACTGTACTATACTAGGATCCGGCTTATACCAAAGCCGGCCAGTAATATCCGTTCGATCCTGATCCGTGCAATACCGCACTTATCTGATCGAACCCTGCCATATAACCATACGGCCTGTAGTACAAACTGTCTGATCCTGATCCGTGCAATACCGCACGCATCTGATCGGACATTGCCATATCTCCATACGGCCTCTACAACCTTTCGCCCGAAAGCTGAGTAACAGAATGTGGGGGACTCTAAAGACTCGTCAACACCTTGGTTGTGGATTTAACCACCAGCACGTCAGAGGTATAAGCCAATACGTAACGGGCTACCAGGTATTGACTAAAAGGGACGTCTGTGAGCGAACTCAGCCTGACAACCCTACTGAGCCTGTCAGTGACAATATCCGTACAGTCCGGTCCGTTCGTCTATGAGTATCGCATGGCGGGCCTAGGGGGTTGGTAAAAGTCAGACCCCCAAAAGCGGTACAAGTCGTGTCGGAGTGTAGCCCAGAACACCCTGAGATACTACTGGAATACCTACCAGTAAATCTCCTGCCTTGGCCAAGGACTTCGTGTAATGGCTCTCCTAGACACAGCACGACCTCACCCCCAATACCGGGAGAGACGAACCCCTGAAGATACGCTCACTGCCTCCATGTGGCTCGGGACTGTACCCAACTAAAACCTGTTTGCACGACTCCTTTGAGCCGTGGTAGGGTAGTAATCAAAGTACAATGGGAACTCACACGAGACAAATGACGATCCCCAGGTCGATGAACTAACCTGCACACATGTCACCAGGGAACTGCCATCTGACGTCTGGTATATGACCAACTAGCATGTTCCCGGCGAGTCCTGTCCGGTGTACTCATAACCCAATGAGCACCTGTATACATCTTAGGTGATCCAACTGACACCAGTGGCTTGTGAGACCGGCCACCGTCCCTCGTCGGGGTCTCGACTGTATACACTAGTCTACTCTGGAGTATCGATGCCCTGTCTCGAAACTCACACGACTAGAGACCATTTAAGGATATGCTTATAGACCCCAGCTCCCACTTATATGATCGTCCTCATACTGCTGGTGGTCAAGCAAGAATCCTAGGGGCTCTATCAACGTGTAATAGCAACTTGTCAGGTCACCTAAAACAGTACACGATGATAAAGGTAAACCAGATAGCATACTATCATCTCGAGTAAGACTGTCCTACCGGGATAGGTCCTCCATCATTCATTGCAATCACGTACCTGTGACCTAATATTTGACTCTGAGGGCACTATCTTCAACAATTCCTTCGACTTTATCACACGATGATATTTGGATCCCGATCCTACTATGTGTATAAGCTACTCCTCGGAAGATTTTTCACTTAACGATCAATGCTATGAACCAAGTAGGTGTCTAGAAAGGTGTTAGCGGGGATACGCCCACAGGGAAAAGAGGTTATTTAATTAAGGAACTTCGCGAAAGCGTCGTAAAACCTCCTTCGAAGTATCAACACTGGCCTGGCTGAACGGTTAAGCAAGTATTGTACAGTGAGATTAATCCGGACTAATTATTCTTTTATGGCTTGAGGAAGAATTCGAGAAACAGTGGGAGCCATCCTGTTTAGATAAACTAAAAACCAATCTAGATTTGCAAGAGCATCATGCTAAAGTGTTTTTTCTCTCTCTCCTAATTGCAGCGACCAAACATGACGGGCCTTAAGTTACTATTAGATAAAATATATTGACAGGGCCAAACTATAAAGATTGGTTCATGAATGTCAAGATGGCAATCACTTATGACAAATTGGGCTGTGTTCTTACAACTAAAGCCCCCGCCGTCCCAGGTCCAGATTCCAGCGTCGCGGATAAAGAAATCCGTAAGACCTGGGAAATTGATTGTGCGAAAGCCAAGTGCCTCGTGCTGGCCTCCATAGACAATGAATGCCAGAAGAAGCACGAGAATATTGATCTTGAATCCATATTTCTCCATACCAAGGAATTATATGGAGATCAATCTCGTATCGCAAGATACGAGACCTCGAAGAAGCTATTTCAAGTGAGGTTGGTTGTCGGGTCATCTGTAGAGGAACACGTCCTTAATATGATCGGATACATTGAGGAGCTCGCGGACCTTGGGACCACGTTAGAGAACGAGCTGTATACAGACTTGATTCTCTAGTCCCTTCCTTCCACCTACGCCCAGTTTATCTTGAATTTTAATATTCAAGGTAAAGAAGTTGAACTTCCGGAACTCCTCGACATGTTGAGGAGTGCTGAGAGCACCCTGAAGAAATCCAGGGAAACACCCGCTCTGCTTGTTGGTGGAGCTTCCTCTTCTAGATCTAAGGCGAAAGCCAAAGGAAAGAAGAAGAAGGCCCCCACCAAGCTGAGAGGCGGTGTTAGTAAGGTGGAAGCAAAGGACAAGGAAAAAGTGGCGGGGCCGACAGTAGAGAAGGAAGAATGCTTCTACTATCATAAAAGGGCCATTGGAAGAAAGATTGCAGGGCTTAGAAAGCCAAGAACCAGGACCCGAAGCAAGTTGTGGCTTCGACTTCAGGTGTGTTTGCAATTGAAAACTGTCTGTCAATCAACTCTACTTCTTGGGTATTGGATACCAGATCAGGATCTCATATCTGTAATTATTTGCAGGCACTGAGAAGCCGTAAAGTTCTGAAGACCGGTGATATGACCCTCAGGGTTGCTAACGGAGCGAGCGTGGATGCCGTGTCCGAAGGGGAATATCACTTAGGATTGACTAATGGACATATTTTGGTTTTGCGCAACTGTTTTTATATACCTAGTTTGACTTGTAATATCATTTCTGTATCTTTGTTATCTAAAGAAGGTTATGATCTTACATTTGTAAGCGATGTTGTAAATATCCACCTTAATCATGGTCTAATTAGGTCGGGTATACTAAACAACGGTATATACGTATTAAACCAACTACAAGTTTTCAATGTTCAGAACACACATAAAAGAAAGACTCCAGAATTAAATCAAACTTTCTTATAGCATTATAGACTAGGTCACATCAACGAAACAAGGTTGACTAAGCTACATAAAGAAAGATATTTGGATCCGTTCGAATATCAATCTTATGCAACTTGTCAATCATATCTCAAAAGAAAGATGACAAAAACTCTGTTCACTAGACACGGAGTAAGAGCGAGTAAGCTCTTAGGACTCATACACAGCGACGTGTGTGGTCCAGTGTCTACACATGCAAGAAGTGGTTATTCCTATTTTATTACTTTTACGGATGATTTTTCTAGATATGGACATGTCTTCTTGATGAAACATAAATCCGAGGCCTTTGAAAAATTCTGAGAATATAAGAATGAAGTGGGAAAACAAACCGACAAAAGTATCAAGATACTAAGATCTAATCGAGGTGGTGAATACTTGAGTGTCGAGTTCCTGGATTACCTAAAGGAGAGTGGAATTCTCTCTCAACTTAATCCTCCATACACACCACAACACAACGGCGTATTGAAGAGACGGAACCGAACCTTATTGGATATGGTACGTTCCATAATGAGTAACGATGAGTTACCGCGGTCATTCTGGAGCTATGCACTAGAATCAGCTGCATATCTTTTGAACAAGGTTCCTACCAAGACTGTGCCTACCACACCATATCAGATGTGGAGTGGGAAGAAACCCTATCTTCAGTATCTGAAGATATGGGGATGTCTGGCTTTTGTCAAAAAGTAGCATGCGGACAAACTCGAGACACGCTCGGTACTGTGTAAGTTTATGGGATACCCAAAAAACTCCAGGGAGTATCTTTTCTATTACACAGAGGAACAAAAGATTTTTGTTTCTCATCATGCCCACTTTTTGGAACATCAATTTTTAGAAAAAGAAACTATTGGGAGCGCAATAGAACTGGAAGAAATTCCAAAACCACAAGCTATTACTGAAAGCTTAGTGGAACCAGAAGTTTCAAAAGAACAGGACATTCCCACGCCACTCCGCAGGAGTAGTAGTCTGTCTCATCCGCCAGAGAGATTATAGTTTTCTCGTAGACGGGGATAGAGAGGATTGCATCATTGATAATGATGAGCCAACTAACTTCCAGCAAGCCATTCAGAGCACAGACTCGGTAAAATGACTGGATGCAATGAGGACCGAGATGGAGTCCATGTAGACCAACAAAGAATGGAGTTTGGACATTGCTCCAGAAGGGGTAAAACCCGTAGGCTACAAATGGATCTTCAGAAAGAAGATTGGTGTAGATGGACAGATTGAAACCTATAAGGCTAGACTTGTTGTAAAAGGATTTCGTCAAAGACCTGGTTTGGACCATGATAAAACATTTTCTCCAGCAGCTATGCACAAATCAATTCGGATCCTTCTTGCCATTGCTGCCTTCCACGA
Organism: Agapanthus africanus; assembly: GCA_030015575.1. NCBI lineage: Eukaryota > Viridiplantae > Streptophyta > Magnoliopsida > Asparagales > Amaryllidaceae > Agapanthus > Agapanthus africanus. The sequence continues at coordinate 185,022,104 of CM057337.1, forward strand.
TTATGAGATTTGGCAGATGGACATAAAGACCGCTTTTCTAAATAGACATTTGAAAGTGTGCGTCTATATGGACCAGCCAGAAGGTTTCATCAGAGTGGGAGCAGCGGGAAAGTGTGCAAGTTGCTTAAGTCTATTTATGGACTAAAGCAAGTATCGCGGAGTTAGAACATCTGTTTTGATGAGACGATCAAAGAATTTGACTTTATCAAAAATCCATATGAGCCACGCATTTATAGTAAGATTGTAGCAAGAACTGTAGTATTTCTCGTCTTATACATGGATGACATTCTCTTGATAGGAAATGACATTCCTATGCTACAATCTGTCAAAGGATTCTTGTTACACAGGTTCTCCATGCATGAAAGATATGGATGATGCCTCTTACATTCTGGGGATCCAGATCTATCGTGATAGATCTAAAAGGATGTTGGGACTTTCACGGTCCAGGTATATCGAAACCATACTAAAGAGATTTAGTATGGAAGATTCAAAGCGCGGTAATTTACCGGCTTGTCACGGAATCACCCTCTCCAAAAAGATATCTTCCAAGACTGATTTGAAAAGGGATCGCATGTCTATTATACCCTACACTTCTGCGGTAGGCTCTATAATGTATGTGATATTGTGTACAAGACCAGATGTTGCTTACACACTGAGCGTGGTAAGCCGGTATCAGTCAAACCCTGTGGAGAAGCACTGGATAGCGGTAAAGAACATTCTCAAGTACCTAAGAAGGACTAAGGAGATGTTCTTGGTGTATGGCGGAAAAGACCTCCAGATCGAGGCCTTTGCTGACTCCAGCTTCCAGAGTGATAAGGATGACTCCAAGTTCATATCGGGTTATGTCTTTACCCTCAATGGATGGACGGTCTATTGGAAGGGTTCTAAGCAAGACACCGTTGCTGACTCGACGATGGAAACGGAGTATATCGCAGCTTCTGATGCCGCAAAAGAAGCAGTCTGGATGAGGAAGTTCTTAAACTTCAGGTGGTTCTATCCATTGTTGATCAAATGCCTCTGTATTGTGACAACAATGGGGTTATAGCTTTAGCAAAGGAACCCAGATCCCATCAGAAGTCCAGACACATCTTAAGGCGGTATCACCTGATCAGGGAGATCGTGGATCGCGGGGAGATCGAGGTGAGGAGAGTTGCTACGGAGGACAATATATTTAAAAATTTGGAATCTATAAAGAAATGTTTGTTTTATTATTATTAAAATAATATTCCGAATTTTTAAATAAATAAATTAATTAAAAAAATTATTTTTTAAAAATATTCCAAGTTTGTTGTAATTTGTTGAAAATCTATTTTCAAAGTATTCCATGATTGTTGGAGTTTTTTGAAAATATATTTTCAAATATATTTTAAGTTTGTTGGAGTTTGTTGGTTTTTTTGTTAGAGATTATTTAAATTTAAAATCCAAGTTTGTTGGAATTTGTTTAAAGTTGTTATTAAAAAAATTGTTGTTATCTTTATATTGACATTAAGATGCATGTGTGTTAAGTTGTTGACATACAAGATAATTTTATTTAGTTAATTTTAGTAAGTTGTTATTAAAATAATTAAATAATTTTATTTATAATTTATATCAACTATTTTATGCAAATCATTATATGTGATATAATGAGTTATGGTTGTGATGTGATTTTATTTATTTTTGTGTATTATTTATTTTTATCTATGTGATATTTAATAATTGGATTAGTATATTGGAATAGATTTGGACAAATCCTTTATGATTTGCGTTGTAAATTTTTATAGTGGCCTGCGAGTCACTTGGTAATGGTTTAAATAAATAAGGCTTGCGAGTCTCGATTTATTTACGCATTAGCTTGTGAGTTTCATGAGGGCAAAGAATTGAAGCAAAAGCTAGGCATGATTGAATGAGTTTAATGGAGCGTTCCAGCGGCTTAAACCTTTTTCTTTTATTTTTAGTTTATATACATGTGATGTAAAACTCTAAAGTGAATTATCGTATTTTAATTCTATCGCTCGAATTAAAGCACGATAAATCACACCCGTCCAACCCATTCCAGTATAAGACCGTTTTTATTATATACATGCCTGTAATGCCTTAGAAATTGTTCTTGTGGATTTGCATAGCTGTGGTGTTTTTAAAAGTTGTTTTATTCTCATTACAAGTTTTTCAAAAACAAGATTTTATTAAAATGAGTTTTTCTAAAACGATCATAAAAACAGTTAAAAGAAGTTTTAACAAGAAAATGACGAGATGATTAATAATGAGATTGTTAAGTATAACAAACCACTTAAAATTGAAAAACAATTTTTAAAATGAATAAGGGAGTTAGTAATAAATCAAAAACATAGTTTTTTCTAAAAACATTTTTCAATTTAAATCAATTCAAAAACGTTAAGAGTATTTTTCAATACTATAAGTTACCCTTCACCATTTCAATCAAATAGTGTATCCAATATTCATGCTATGGTTGTTAACAAGTTGTCAAGCCATAGTGTGTGGTATTTGGATGATATTTGGATGATATTTGGTTGCTAATACATGTGATATAGAGTAGGTGAACCAATAATGAGGCTTTATTGTTGGCGAGTTGCCAAGGGTCACATTATTGATCCTACTGCTCAAGAAATGTATGGGTATGACTTGACTGGATTATTATGAGTTATGGTTGGCTTGTTGTCAAGCTTATAATTAAATCTAGGGGTCAAGCTGATAATCGAAAGTCACAAATGTGATCGATAACAAAGTTTGTCCACCTTCTATGGTGTATGATGACTTGTTGACTAGTTGTCAAGGTCACTATACTATGATAGTTGGATTTCGATTCCCCCTTTAAGCTTTTAAAAAGTTTACAATTTTCAAATGTTGTGGTTTTCATGAAAATGAGCTAAAATAGTGGGAGACATCTAATAGATAAATTAAATATTTTTCCAATCTATTTTGATGTTAAGAACGCCCGCTAAAATATTTTCTACTACTCTCAGATTTATTGCTATTAATCATGACTGGATTAAAACTGATAACTAAAAAAGACAAACTGACGGGACACAACTATAAAGACTGGTTATGCAAGATCAAAATCGTCCTCACTTATGAAAAAGTGATTTACATTCTCACTTTCGCACCCCCTCTAGGTGATAATCCTATGTAAGTTTATTTAGGTTCTCTTGATCCATCAAAGTGTGCAATGAAGCGATTTAAAAAAATTTACAGAAGAGGAAAACTCAAACAAACAAGGATACATGTCTACAACCTAAAACTTGAAAGCTATTCTAGGAGTTTTATTTTAATCGGATTAGAACTACAAACTTTGTAGCGTGTCCTTCATCATCTAAAGCACCTCTTGAATTCTTGAACAAGTTAGGTTGATGATCCCATAGGCCAAAGATGATCCACCTAGAGGTAGCACTAACACAAGCTTTCATTTTGCTTAACAAAGAAACTACTTAAACTAGTTTGCTTGAAAATTTTAAGTAGATGATACAGGATTTTTTTCACTAATTTTTCTCTCTTTTCATTTCACTCTTGCATGAATAGGAACTCAAGAGTGAGAAGATGAAGATTAGAATGGATAAGTATAAGGATGAGAGCAAGAGATAATGTCATTTGACTTAAAAAAAAATCAAGAAGAAATGAGTCATCCATTTTCTACACATTTCTGAAGAATGAGTCATTTTTCTTTTTCAAAAAATCAAAATGATAAATCATTTGTTCTCATCCTATCCTATGTGATTCTTATACACACAACTCTTGTGTATAAGAAACCATGACAAAAAATATATATAATATTTATATCATATATAAATAGAAGGGAAAAATAAAGTGAGCTAAATATTAGTTTATATATATATATAGATAGATGTATATAGATATCATTAAATCAACACTTGATTTAATAATCCGGTTATATCATATATAATCCGGCTAATATTAAAAAAACGGTTGATTAAAGTACGGTATCATATATTCGTATTTAATCAAGCTCCCGCATATATCACTATACATGCCCTATATCGTTTCGCTTATACTACAAAACCTCTATGCGGGACTCTAAAGACTCGTCAATCTTTATCAGTAGGTAATGATCATATCAAATACCTACAAGCACGTCATCGGTACTAGCTGCATGTAACGACTACCCAGGTATTGAGCGAATAGGAAGATCGGCAAGTTAACTCGTCCGTAATCCAAAAAAGCCTAAAAGTTACGGTCTCTGTACAGTTCGGTCTCTTCGTCTGAGAGTGTCGCATATCAAATTTGGAGGGTGATATCCGGCATACCCCAATAACTTGATAAGTCGTTCCAATCAGTAGCCCGTAACTACAATAGATACAATTGATAATACTTATCAGTTTATTTCATCCGCCCTGACCATGGACTTATGGTTATAGTCGATCAGGCACAGCACAACATCAACTCTCTATATCGGGAGAGACAAAACCTTTTTGATCGCTCATTGTTTCCATGTGTTTCGGGATTGTACCCAACTAAAACCTGTTTGCACGGCTCTTTAAAGCAGTGGTAGGGTAATAATCAAAGCACGGTGGGAAACACATAAGAAACTATGATGATCTCAGGTCTACAGACTACGCTGTACTCATATCACTAAAGAACTGCTATCTGACGGTAGATATAATACCATATAAGAGTTCTCGGCAATTCCGTTCAGTGTACTCATTCTCTAATGAGCACCTGTGTACAATCTTTGGTGTCAAACACCAATGTATGTGGGAACAGCCATTGCCCCGGTCGGGATTAAGAAACGTATACACCAGTCTGCTCTGTAGTTTTAATGCCCATTCTCGATAATCTCATGACTAGGAACATTTAAGGATGTGCTTATGGACTACTCAGGTCCCACTAGTATGATCTCTTTCATAATCCTGGTAATCAAGCAAAGATCCTGCAGGCTTTATCAACATGTATTAGCGATAGCAATATCAAGTAAAACTATATACATGAATGATAAAGACAAACCAAATAGCATACAATCATATCGAGCAAAACTGTCCTGTATATACATATATCCAATTATCCACTATAATATACAATAATGGCCTCTAGGGTATACAAATCTAACAATCTCCCACTTGCACTAAGGCCAGTTGTTGTAGTATCGCATACCCGACATCTCAAAAAGTCTTTCGAACTGTATCTAAGAAAGGGCCTTGGTGAATGGATCCGATGTGTTCTCCTTTGTGTCTACTCTCCGGATCTCGATCTATCAGTGATCAACTATCTTCGGGATCAGGAGATACCGCCTCAGAATATGTCTGGATAGCTGATGGGACATAGGTTACTTAGCTAATGCCATAGCCCTATTGCTATCACAATACAATGGTATTGGATCAACAATGGTTGGAACCACACCAAGCTCAGTGATGAACTTCCTCATCCTAACAGTTTCTTTGGCAGCATCGTTGGCAGCAATGTACCCAGCCTCTATCGTTGAGTCTGCTACAGTATCCTGTTTGGAACTCATTCCATAGATCGCCCCTTCATTGAGGGTAAACACATAACCCAAGATAAACTTGTTGTCGTCTTATTATCTTGATTTCGGCGTGACATGGTTGCTACCTGGAAAGAGAGAAAAGAAATAATTAGCGTGCGCTCTTGCAAGATTAGATTGGTTTGTTAATTTGTCTCATCAAGATAGCTCCCACTGTTTCTTCGAATTCTACTTCAAATCTTTAAAAGCAGAACTAACCAAGATTATTTACGCCATACAAGTTTGCTAACCGTTCAACCAGGCCAGTGTTGGTATTCCGGGGGAGGCTTCCCGTACTTTAGCACGGACATAATTAAATAATACCATTTCCACATAGGCATAACCCCGTTAACACCTTTCTAGACACCTAATGGGTTAGATAGTTGTGAAGTGAAAAAAATCTTCCGGGAGTAACTCTTACTCACAGTGGGAATCAAGACCAAATTATCACATAGAAGTTATGCAATCTCATTGAAAATTTCAACACTTGAAACTCCAGATATGGTTTTTACCCCTAATGGCTTATGACCTTGACAGAGTCAATAAACCATATGTCGCTATCAAGTTCAACCTGTCATTTCTTGATTAATTTAGATCCACCTGCTTGACTCTTGACAGAGTCAACAAGGTAGCACAACTGTCTTAACAAATCGCATCACATTCTACAAACAAGCATCACTTAGCTACCATACGCTATGCCTTGACAGATTCAACAAACATATCATGAATACTAAGTACTTTACTCGTAAGAAATGACGAAGGGCTAAGGCTAATTTTGATGAAAACCATTAATGTAATGAACTTGATATTTTCGTAGAAACTATAGTAATTTGAAATGGAGTGGCTTAAGATCCACGTTTAAACCGAGTGGTTTTAAAATTTGTTTCTACAATATCATTTTAGGTTTATTTTTTCTTTACATTAATCATATTAATGTAGTCCCATCATTTACTTCCTAGTCACACTAGAAACAAAGAAAATAGAACACATATATATGCCATCCGCATTTGATACGGGGCCCCGGGTCTTCACCGTAAGGTTACTTAACTTACAACAGGGGGGTAGGGCTAGCGCGGATGCAAAACATATACAAGCATTTATTTATATATATCATATATATATATAGTCATCACAGGCATTAATAGTCATCACAAGAAGTATAATGATCACATCAGAGAAACAATTGAAAAACGGGTATACTAGGAGTTCCGCTTTCGATCGAGCCATCAAACGAAATGCAAAGTTCCATGTTCATGTGAATAGCCACTACCCTATCTATCCTAGACCCCAACGAGTGCGGCAAGCTATCCACCAATCCTAAAATTAGGTGACCCGAGTCTCAACTCCTTGAGATGGCCACCTTTTGCATTTTAGGACCCAATAACTTAAGCACCACGCCTTGGGTCAAACCTAGATGCGAGAAAAGTAAAATATATATCTAATGGAGACATCAACCTAACTTGTTTAAGGATTCAAGGGGAGCTTTAGAAGATGAAGGACACGCTACAAAAGTTGTATTTCTAATCCGAGTAAAATAAAACTCCTAGAATAGCTTTCAGGTTTTAGTTTTTAGACATGTATCCTTGTTTTTTTGAGTTTGCCTCTCTTGTAAAATTTTTAAAATCGCTTCCTTACACACTATGATGGATCAAGAGAGCTTAAACAAACTTACAGTGTTCCTCGGTGTGGTAGAATATATATCCTAGAGATTTCTTTGGATATCTTACAAACTTGCATAATACCGATCGTGCCTCGAGTTTGTCCGGATTTTACTTTTTAACATAAACCGGATAACCCCATATCTTAAACCGTTTAAGATATGGTTTCTTACCACTCCATATCTCATATGGAGTCTTAGGCAAGGATTTGGATGAAACATGATTCAAAAGATATGTCGCTGTCTCAAGCGCAAATCCTGAGAAAGAAAGAGATAAATCAACATTACTTATCATAGAGCACATCATATCTAATAGGGTGTGATTTCTTCGCTCCGATACACCGTTGTGTTGTGGTATATATGGAGGTGTAAGCTGAGAGAGAATCTCATTCTCTTTTAGATAGTCTTGGAATTCCATACTTAAGTATTCTCCTTCTCGATCAGATCGAAGGATTTTAACACTTTTACATAATTGATTCTTTACTTCGTTCTTATATTCCTTGAATTTCTCAAAAGGTTCGGATTTGCATTTCAATAGAAATACATATCCGAACCTAAAGAGATCATCAGTGAATGTAATGAAATAGAAGTACCCATCTATCACATATGTAGACATTGGACCACATACATCACCGTGTTTGACTCTCAAGAGCTCTGTAGCTTTTTCTCCATGTCCCGTAAATGGATTTTTGGTCATGTTTCCTTTGAGACGGGACTGACAAGTTTCATAAGATATAAATTCAAACAGATCCAAATATTCATCCTTATGTAACTTAGCTAGTCTGGTCTCATTTATATGACCAAGTCTACAATGCCTCAAGAAGGATTCATTCATTTCTGAACTCTTCCACTTATGCGTGTTGTGTATATTGAGAATTGTATTTTGATTTAGAATATATAAACCATTACATAATGTACCAAACCCAATCAACTCTTGATTTATGAAAATATTCATAACATTTTTCTCTAAAGCAAAGTTATATCCAACTTTATCTAATAAAAAAATAGATATTATATTGCATAGTATGGACGGTACATAGTAACAGTTGTTCAAAATCAATGTATTTCCATTTGGCAATACTAGGTGATATTCGTCGACAGCATTGGCAGCAACAACTGCTCCGTTCCCTACTCTGAGGGACATATCATCCTTTCACAGTTCTCTATTTCTCTTTAACCCTTATTGTACATTATATATGTGGGATCCTTATCCGGTATCCAATACCTACGACGTAGAGCAAACTGAGAAGCGGTTCTCAATAACTAACACACCTAAAAATAATGCATTGGAATGCTTCTTCTTCATCAAGGTTTCATGGAAATACTGGAATTCCTCTATTCCATGCCCATACTCGTAACAGATGTCACAAGTTAGAGCGGATCCAACGTTCTCCATCCCAGTATAATAAGCGGGTCTGGATCTTACTTGCCATTGCTGCCTTCCATGACTATGAAATCTGGAAAATAGATGTCAAGACCGCATTTCTAAATGGTGATTTAGAAGATAGCGTGTATATGACACATCTAGAAGGCTTCATAGACAGTGGGAGCATCGGAAAAGTGTGCAATTTGCTTAAATCTATTTATGGATTAAAACAGGTGTCGCGGAGTTGGAACTTCTGTTTTGATGTTGTAGTCAAAAAGTTTGACTTCATCAAAAATATAGATGAACCTTGCTCTGATACCATGTAAGGGTCAGTCAGCGCAGTGGAAGCTGACCATGGCACCCACAGGTCCCTCAGCAACTACTTTCTATGCATGCCCCCTTACGAAGACTACAACTCGCCGGACACTCCGGTCTCAGGATACCCTGGGGGTAAGAGCCTATACTTCACCACTACTGTCACACAGTGAGAACCCCCATGGGTCGGCAACACTTTCCTAGAAGCTTTGATACCACTTTAAGTTTGTTTAGGCTCTCTTGATCTATCAAAATGTGCAAGGAAGTGATTTAAAAATTTTTACAAGAGAGGCAAACTCTAACAAACAATGATACATGTCTAAAAACTAAAACTTGAAAGTTATTCTAGGATTTTTATTCTACTCGGATTAGAACTACAACCTATGTAGCATGTCCTTTGTCTTCTAAAGCTCCTTTTGAATCCTTGAACAAGTTAGATTGATGATCTCCTAAGCTAAAAATGATCCATCTTGAGGGAGCACTAACAAAAAATTTCACTTTGCTTAACAAAGAAACTATTTAAACTAGTTTGCTAGAAAAGTTTAAGTAAATGATATAGGATTTTGCTCACTAATTTTCCACTCTTTTTATTTCACTCTTGCATGAATAGGAACTCAAGAAAGAGAAGATGAAGATTAGAATGGCTAAGTATATGGATGAGAACAAGAGATAATGTCATTTGACTTAAGAAAAATCAAGAACAAATGAGTCATCCATTTTCTACACATTTCTAAAGAATGGGTCATTTTTCTTTTTCAAAAAATCAAATGATAAATCATTTGTTTTCATCCTATCCTATGTGATTCTTATACACACAACTCTTGTGTATAAGCAACTATGACAAAAAATTATATAATATTTATATCATATATAAATACTAGATATAAAGAGTAAGAAAAAATAAAGTGACTAAATATTAATATATATATATATATATATATATATCAAATCATTAAATCAACACTTGATTTAATAATCCGGTTATATCATATATAATCCGGCTAATATTAAAAAATGCTTGATTAAAATACGGTATCATATAATCGTATTTAATCAAGGTCCCGCATATATCACTATACATGCCCTATATCGTTTCACTTGTGCTACGAAACCTCTGTGCGGCACTCTAAAAACTCGGCAATACTCTAGCAGTAGGTAATGATCATATCAAACACCTAAAATCATGTCAGTGGTACTAGCTGCATGTAACGGCTACCAAGGTATTGAGAGATTAGGAAGATCGACAAGCTAGCTCGTCCATAATCCAACAGAGCCTAAAAGTGACAGTCTCCGTACACTCCCGTCTCTTCGTCTGAGAGTGTTGCATATAAATTTGGATATTGGTATCCGTTAAACCCCCCAATAACTTGATAAGTCAATGTGGCGATCTCATGTCGAGAGACTACCATGTACTATCGTCACCAGAGAACTGTTACCTGACATTGGTATAAAACCATCTAGGAGTTCTTGTTGAGTCCGTCCAATGAAACTCATACTCTTATGAGCATCTGAAAACAATTTTCGTTGTTAAACACCAATAGTTGTGAGATCAGCTATCGCCCTCCAATCGGGTAAGAAAATATACACACTAGTCTAAACTGGAGTATCAATGCCTAGTCTTAATACTCCTACGACTAAGGACATTTAAGGATGTGCTTATAGACTATCCCAGGTCCTATTAGTATTATCCCTATCATCAATCCTAGTAGTCAAGCAAAATTCTAAGGGCTCTATCTCATGTATTAGCGATACGTAATAACTAGTAAAATGTATACACGTGACAGATAAAGACAAACCAAATAGCATACTATCATCTCGAATAAGATTGTTCTCCTTATAGGTCCTTCCTTCAATTACAATAATTGCCTTGAGGGTACCTATATCCAACACTTCTTAGAGAAAGAATTTCTTGAAAAAGAAATTAGTGGGTGCACAGTAGAACTGGAAGAGATTCCAGAAGAACAAGCAATCACGGAAGACCAAATTGAACATGAGATTTCAGTATTAATCGATCCAACGAAACCGCTATGTTGATCTGATAGGAAATCTAGAGCACCTAATAGATATTATGAGTATCTCTTTGATAGTAACATCGAAGATTGTGTTATAGAGGATCACGATCCTATCACTTATCGACAAGCCATAGAGAGTAAAGACTCTTAGAAATGGATAGATGCTATGAAGTCTGAAATTGACTCGATACACTCCAACAAAGTATGGACTTTGGAGGAAGCTCTTGAAGGGGTAAAACCCATTAGGAGTAAATGGGTCTTCAAGAAGAAGATCGGTGCATATGGGAATGTGGAGACCTTCAAAGCTAGACTGTTAGCAAAAGGCTTCCGTCAAAGACTAGGTGTGGATTTTGATGAAACCTTTTCTCCAATTGCGATACTTAAGTCAATTAGAATCATGCTTGCAATAGCTGCTTATCATGACTACAAAATATGACAAATGGATGTCAAGACAGATTTTCTAAATGGTACTTTAGAAGAGAACGTCTATATGACACAGCCAGAAGGTCTTGAGCTCAGTGGGAGCAACGGTAAAGCGTGCAAGTTGCTTAAGTTCATTTATGGACTAAAGCAAGCATCTAAAAGTTGAAACATCTGTTTTGAGGAAGCAATCAAAGGGTTTGATTTTATCAAAAATGATGATGAGCCATGTCTCTATTAAAAGGTTGTAGAAAGTAATGTCATGTTCCTCATATTGTATGTGGACGACATACTTCCTGTAAGTCGACGTTACACATCCCACGTTATGCAGGGAGTAGGAATAAGTAAAAACGATCATTTTAAACAAGGTAACATCGACTAAGCATAAGGATCTTTGCTAAACCATATCTAACACAACTAACTAGAGGTATTATCTACTCGGTAAGAAGATTATACCTAAAGTTCCAAGTCCTTCTTCTCCTATCATTGTCCTCCTTCACCACTTGGGCTCCTTTGGAGTGGAAAGGATGGCACCTCCTCATCGACTCCTCGATGTAATAGAAGATCCACCCGAGAGTTCCTACTACAAGCTTTAACCTCTAACTTGAGGTAACTAAGTGACTTAGAGTGCTAATCTAAGTGACCTAGAGGACATAGAGATGGATTAAGGATTGATTAGTCTTGCTAACCCTAGGGTTCTCAACTCATGAGAGGATTAAGGTTAGAACGAAAAAGAGAGAGCTTGAAGAGAGAGAAGTGTTTTGTGATAATGAATTGAACATTGACTCAATTTGAATTATCATGAAGAATCAAAAATATCTTGCACAAATATCATCCATGCTTCATTTAATTCTTAAGATGAATCATCTCATGAGTCATGGTGCAATTAATGATAATAACACCTCATCTCCTCCACCTTATTTAGTTTAAATCATAAAGATTAAAACACAAATGAGTCATCTCCTTCTAGAAGCTTCCCGACAAATTACGAGAACGCCCCTCCCATCCGTATTTACGAAAAACACGGATATTCTGAGACTGTATCAAATCCAATAATCTAATACTAGGATCTGGCTTAAACCAAATCCCACTAGTATAATCTGTCCGAATATCATACGTGCACAAGTACACGTATATCTGTCGTAAAACCATACGATCTCTATATCGTTTCGCCCGAAGCAGGGAAACCCTCTGTGTGGAACTCTAAAGACTCGACACTATGCTGGCAGTGAGTTTAACCATAGGCCGCAAGCGGTACTAGCTGTACATAACGGTCCCCAGGTAGATGTCGATAAGAAGGCCGATGAGAAAACCCATCCGAACTCCTACTGAGCCTGATGTGACAATCTCCGTACAGTCCGGTCTGTTCGTCTAGGACTATCGCATATCGGGCCTTGGGGGCGGCAAGCGTCAGTCCCCTAATAGCGGTATAAGTCGTGTCGAAGTAAAGCCCATTACACCTTGAGAAACTACTGGAACACCTACCAGTAAATCTCGCTTGCCCTGGCCAAGGACCTTGCGTAATGGCTCTCCAAACTGTCACGCCCCGCTTCCCAAAATACAGAATCCGAGGGGTTGACAAGGCCAGCCATGCTCCTACGGTCAAGGAAATATCCTGTCGTAGTCACACTCCGACTTCTATCTTTACGTGGTAATCAGTAATCAATGCACAGGTAATAAGAAATGCAGTCACTAAATCAAAAAAAATACAAAAGAACTAACCAGATGGATATCAAGAAAGTATAGCTCCGGGTCATTGATCAAGATGTCCGCGATATCCTCGAAGTACGTCAGGTCCTGGTCCAAGCTAGATCCACTTCTCACTCTGAGCATGCATACTCTGGTCGTCAGAGCGATACGATAGCAATATATATATATATATATATATATATACACATACAAATGTGAACTCGTGCAATAATGATGAACATGGAACAGTAATCATGGAATAAAGATGTGAACATGAAGTAACCAACGCAGGTAGCTAATAGAGCAGGCAAATAGTATGGCAGGAATGTTGAATCAGTAAGCAATGCATGTCATTGTCACTAACCCTATCAGTCTCTAAGTCTCACTCTACAGGTCGCTAAGCCTATCGTCAGTCCAAGTATGAGAGTCAACCACTCGTGAGTATCCCCCACCCAAGGGTAGGACCCAAGGGCAAGGGAACACGGGGCCGAGTTGCTCGCTAATAATCAGTAATATCCCCATATATCTCCAGAATCGTTGTATGTGCCGGCATGGGACTCCCGAGATTCTGTTGAACTCACACTCAAACAACCCCACACCCCGTGATCTACATCAAACGCCAACCATAAACTCAAATACCAGTCGGTCCATGACAAGTCTACGCGAGAACTGAAGACAAGGTCTCCATCAAGCATGTCTCGACTGATACCCAAGATGAATGGACAGTGTTTGGTGCCTTACCTGTGACACCCATACAAGTGCTTCCATAATCGTCCCATACCAATTATAGTCACACTTATACATGTCCCATAGACGTCGACAATGCAATAAATCAATAGGGTCCACTGATTGTGTACAAGTACGTGTCACTTTCACTTATCCATTCATGCTTAAACACTAACGTATTTGCCACAATCAAACAATAATACCTAACACTGGGTAATGCACATGATCACTAGGTTACCAATGCAATGGCATATATATAATGTGATGAGAATACAATAACTAAAGCATGATTAAGATCTCATCAGTCGGTGTCCTACCACTTGCATAATTTATCATAAATCATACATGAAACATTTAGCGAAACAATGAACATGGGGTAAGTATTATGTTTAATTATCTATCCATTAAAATTGGTTTCACATTAATCGGGTTTTAGGATCGCTAGATATGGCCATTTCATTTTAAGTGTTCGCTGCTAAAAATCCGGTTTCAGAATCGGAAGTCTGCTTTGTAACACATTTTAATCCCAGTTGGGATCGTATTTAGGCGACGCTATAGTTGAACTATATTTAGGGTTATCATTCAGGTTTCCACCGCAATTGATGGATCAGAGATATACTATATCGACAGGGATTTATGGACAGGTTATACTCGATGTGTAGAATCTTCCTCTGCAGAATTCAGCAAGACGTGTCAACATTATAAAATGAGTTTAAAATATCAAACGATTGAGGAATCCAGTGAGAATAATGGAGGAAGAAAGATAATTGAATTCTCTACGTAACGATAAAGGTTTCTGCGCATTCTCATTTTTCAACAGGAATATATAGGGGTCTAGAAACAGGGATTAATCGGGATTTCCATTCTGGACTGCAGTCCAAAATCGTAATCCTCCACAATTATCTCTATCATAGTTTATTAAAATTCAGTGATCAACAATATAATACAGTAGTTTAAACAGTTATCTTCTATACGTGCCATCGAACGTTAAAATCCGGTTTGTACATAATTTAATATCAATTTTACGGTTTATCATGTCCACAAGTTTTCAGGTTTTACGACAGAAATCGGGGCGTCATTTTACGTGAGCAAACGACATTGTATCGGTACCAAAGTCTCAAGGGACATTCATAATAACCCAGGCCATCACATGTTATATGTCGTCGTCAATTTAACGGTTTTCTCTCATTCGGGTTTTGCATCGAGCATGTGGATTATAACGATTCACAAGAAATAGTGTATACGGAAATCATTGATAACTTGAATTGTAATATAAAAATTAGCATGAAGCAAGTATCAAACTTGCCTGATGACGTGTTGACGACGGTACGGCAGCGGCGCGATCGCGACACACGTGCGGCACGGCAACAACACAACAGCTAGGTTCGATCTTGGCTCGCGCTTGGGCTCAAGGAAAAAAGGGAAATGCTTGGCTCGGTCTCGGGCTTGGAGTGGTCGACGGCTAGGAGATCTGGTAATGGTTTAGCAGCGACTCATCATTCGCGATGGGGGCTCAGACGACATGGGTGTTAGAGTTTGGTTAAGCAACGGCGCTCAGGGTGGGTGCTGGAGTTTGGTTGAGCAACGATGCTCGGGTTGCATGGAAATGGGTGAGCTCGGGAAGAGGAAAGGGGGTTTTTGAGGAGCTCGGGGTTGTTGAGGTGGGCTCGTCGGAGATGAGTGCAGTGTCGATAGGGTGCGCCGGCGAGGGTTCCAGGCGGCGAAAACTCCAGCAATGGGAGCTCGGGGTGCAGGCGATGGAGAAGAGGGGTGTTTTCAGGATGCAAGGAGGTGGCGATGTCGTAGAGGTGAGACGCGGAGGGCGGCGGTGTAGGCCCGTCGGTGAAGGAGGAGATGGCAGCAGCTGGTGGCGGCGTGACAAATGGGCATGGGAACTTTATCGTGGTGAAGAGGCTCGGGTGATGCATGGTGGCTGGGCTCATCGTGTTCGATGGAGGTAGCCCCGGTAGTGAGCTCAAACAGTGGGGTCGGCCGATGTGGCAGGAGCTCGGGAGAGGCGATGGTGATGGGTTTTCTTGGGTTGGTTGCGGGGATCTTGTCGGGGACGTGGGTTCGGAGCAGAGGAGAGGAGGCGGTCGAGGTGAGGTTGAAAAGAGGGGATGGCGACGATGGTAGAGGAGAAGAGGAGGAGCAGGAACGTGAGGGAGAGAGGGAGAGAGAGAACGTGAACAGGAGAGAGAGAGAGAGAGGGAGTGCAGAGATGCTGGCGAGGAGTTCACGGCGATTGTGAGAAGGGGGCGTGGCTGGGTCGTGGCGAGCGCGACCGTTGAGATTGTTCGAGGGAAGCGCGCGTCGCAGGGCGTGCGGGCGAGGCGTGGGTACGTGAGAAGCGGTCGTGGGCAGGGAGAACGAGCGGGAAAAGAAGAAGAGGAAGGAAGAAGAGAAGCGGGTCGAGTCGGGGGAGTCGCGGGTAAGGATGAGGAGTTGGGCCGGGAAGGTAGTGAGCTGGGGATTGGGTTTATTAATATATTTATTTATTTTTGTGTAAAGGGAAAATATGGAAGTGGGCTAGGCTTTAGGGAAAATAAAGGAAAAGGAGATGGGCCGGGCTGTGAGGGAAAATAGGAAAAGTAAAAATGGAAATAGGGCTAGGGTTTGGGAATAGAGAGATAGGGTTTGGGTTAAAAATTTAGGAAATAGAAAGGGAATTAGATGTAGGGTTAGGTTTTGGAGGTTTGGGCTGGGCTCGGGGAAAAATGGAAATGGGGAAATAAAAGAAATAAGTAATAGGATTTTAGTTTTAAATTAGGAGTTTAGTAAATTAGTTTAAATAAAATTTATACACATTTTAAATCGGAATAAATCTAGATTAAATTCTGGAAAAACACAGAAAATTTGTAGAAAATTTTGGGGAAACATCTGGAGACTTATTTATTAAAATACGCTAATCATATATAGGGACTGGGTATTAAATCATACCACCCTTACAAAAATTTCGTCTTCGAAATTTAAAATAAATGATAATCTATATAAAATAATTTGCGAAAAGCTACAACATCGAACACTTACATATAGTGATTTACTTAAAAGCAGCTAGATAAAGATCGAAGGTCTTTATATGTATAAGAACTAACGCAACTAAAAGGGCAGGTCTAAATAAGTACAAGGCAGAATCAACTATAAGGGTAAACTATATGTACAAAAGAATAAAAGAATAGCAATAACAACCAATGGTGAAGGGTTTGCCGATAGGCCAAAGTATTTTAGAATAATTGTTTCGATCAAACAATTTTAAAATAATTTAGAAAACCCACATGGTGAAAATAAGAAACATAGAACAAAGTAGTATGCGTGATACATGTTTGTGCTATTGAAAACATGGAGAATAGCAAAGCATTTAAAAAATGGATAAAACGGAAGTAGTTAATAACACGCAATTTTTCGATAAATACAAAATAGTGAAAGCTAAATTTTTGAATAACGACGTCACTGAATGTAATAAAAGGGAGCACTGCTGATGTATAAGGGCTAGTCAAGGTAGGGGTTACAATAGAGTATGGCCCATTCAAAAGATCGGGGTGCGATACTTTCTAATCTAAGCGAAGGTCAAAACAGTACAAGGTGCAGGAGTGAAGGACAGTAATAAATCTCAGGAGGAAAAGAAATGTATAGGGAAACAGTCAAAGCATCATGTGAACCAAAAATCAAAAGATTAGCGAACTCAGAAATTTTATTTCATTCTAGAAAATTTTAAGCAAAGCATTCTCGAAAAATAAAAGATGGCCCTAAACTATACATAGATTATTTGGCCAGAGGAGACAAAAACTAAATCACGCCGGTCGCGGTTATGGGAGTTCAGCAGGTTACGGGAGGCTCGTGTGCTCAGATAGGGGCGTCCATTTCCATAGCGCCTCGTAGGGGTCGCCACTGGAGGGTCTTCTGCCGCGGGGTCTGGTTCTTCTGGTCCTTCTCCCCCGGCTGGAGCTTCTTCATCGAGGTCTGCTTCCATGTGATTCTCTTCTTCTGGAGCTTCTTCCATAGTATTTTCTTCCACTGGATTCTCCCTAAGGTCTTCCACTCCTGGATTTTCTTCTATCGGGTCCTCCTCGGGATTTCCTTCTATCGGGTCCTCTGCGTGGTCCTCTCCTTCGCCGTCAGAGTCGCTGATCATGTTGACTTCTGGGGCTGCGAATACCTCACCCTCGGAATCGCTATTTCCGAAAATCACCTATGGAGCGTTGATCTCGTCATCTGAACTCACCAGCATGTAGTCCAAGGAAACGCATGACCGTGCATCCTCATCTAGCGGTGGCGCTGCTCCAGGGTGGGCCATAGCCTGAAAAGAAAGAGTCATGATTAGACAGTGGAACATATTAAGAAAATAATCAAGGATACGGAGTACAAGGGAAAATATGCAGTAGGTACGGACTGAAAAATCAAATTTTAGAATGCTGATGCAGTGAATAGTATAAATAAAATGAGAAGCAAGCGATACATACATCACAACTCAGAATTTTACTGCATTCAACTAAGAGTTCAATGGATACAAGATCTTAAATGAAAGGAAATATTTACAAAAGAGTGACAACATTTTTATTGAAAGCAGAAAGGTGATAGCTCTTCTTTGATTTCTAGACCGCTGCATTCTTGTCACGCGAGTTGGATCCTGCGCTGGGCCCGTACTATCCTCGAAGCTCGAACTACGAGACAACCATCACCTAGCAGGAGTGGAGAGTGTGGACGAATCTCCTCCTTGTAGTTCCTTCCTTTTTGGGCAACTGTTGACCAGATGTTCGCTGAATCAGCAAATCAGGCACTGCCCTTTGGCGCTACGACAATCTCTCTGAAGGTGTCCTGGCTTCTTGCAGTATCCACAACGTCGAGTCCTCCGCTGCTTCCGTTGCTGGGGAACAAGTGGGCGCTTCATCTTCACCTCTTTTCCTTGTTTAACGGAGATTCCTTTACGGGTGGAGGCTTCCGCTGGTGCCTGAGTCATCTGTCTTCTTAATCCTTTAACTAACAGGTCGTTCGTTCGCTCCTGGGCTTCTTTCAAACCTTGCAGCATATTCAAAATCTCGACGGTCTGATTCTGGGGAGTGGAGATAGAATAAGAGTCGTTGGAAGACATGGTCCTGAAACAACAATTTTGAGGATGATATAAGGCACAGGAATTAGAGTCAAAATACGGCATAGAATAAACAACGGAACAAGAGTATCGGGTGAGATGAAACTCAATCGAGCGGAAATCAAATGTAGAACTCCAAGTCACCCAATAGAGTATAACATTGTAACTATACTGCAGTTCATAATTACAACCACGTAACTCTACTAAGTCACCCAAAACTCTAGCGGATGGATCAAAAGGTATAGCAGCACACACTATGTGAATCAAGATCAAGAATAACATGTATACAATCTAGACCGAAGGATGTCTTAGATTGTCAAACACTACACGAAGACTGCAATCCCAGTCAAAGCAAAACCTGGCTCTGATACCAACAAAACCATGCCATGCCCCTCTTCCCAAAATATGGAATCCGAGGGGTTGACAAGGCCAGCCATGCTCCTACGGTCAAGGAAATATCCTGCCGTAGTCACACTCCGGCTTCTAACTTTACGTGGTAATCAGTAATCAATGCACAGGTAATGAGAAATGCAGTCACTAAATCAAAACAAATACAAAAGAACTAACCGGATGGAGATCAAGAGAGTATATCTCCGGGTAACTGATCAAGATGTCCACGATATCCTCAAAGTACGTCAGGTCCTGGTTCAAGCTAGATCCACTTCTCACTCTGAGCATGCATACTCAGGTCGTTAGAGCGACACGATAGCAATATATATATATATATATATATATATATAGATACAAATGTTAACTCATGTAATAATAATGAACATGGAACAGTAATCATGGAATAAATACGTGAACATGAAGTAACCAATGCAGGTAGCTAATAGAGCAGTAAAGCAGTAAACAGTATGGCAGATATGTTGAATCAGTACGCAATGCATGTCAATGTCACTAACCCTATCAGTCTCTAAGTCTCACTGTACAGGTCGCTAAGCCTATCGTCAGTCCAAGTGTGAGAGTTAACCACTCGTGAGTATCCCCCACCCAAGGGTAGGACCCAAGGGTAAGGGAACACGGGCCTGAGTCGCTCGCTAATAATCAGTAATATCCCCATATATCTCCAGAATCGCTGTATGTGCCGGCATGGGACTCCCGATATTCTGTTGAACTCACACTCAAACTACCCCACACCCCGTGGTCTACATCAAACGCCAAACATAAACTCAAATACCAGTCGGTCCATGACAAGTCTACGTGAGAACTGAAGACAGTGTCTCCATCAAGCATGTCTCGACTGATACCCAAGATAAATGGACAGTGTTTGGTGCCTTACCTGTGACACCCATACAAGTGCTTCCATAATCGTTCCATACCAATTATAGTCATACTTATACATGTCTCACAGACGTCGACAATGCAATAAATCAATAGGGTCCACTGATTGTGTACAAGTACGTGTCAGTTTCACTTATCCATTCATGCTTAAACACTAACGTACTTGCCACAATCAAACACTAATACCTAACACTGGGTAATGCACATGATCACTAGGTTACCAATGCAATGACATATTTATAATGTGATGAGAATACAATAACTAAGGCATGATTAAGATCTCATCAGTCGGTGTCCTACCACTTGCATAATTTATCATAAATCATACATGCAACATTTAGCGAAATAATGAACAGGGGGTAAGCAGTATGTTTAATTATCTATCCATCAAAATTGGTTTCACGTTAATCGGGTTTTAGGATCGCTAGATATAGCCATTTCATTTTAAGTGTTCGCTGCTGGAAATCCGGTTTGAGAATCGGAAGTCCGTTTCGTAACACATTTTAATCCCAGTTGGGGTCATATTTAGGCGACGCTATAGTTGAACTATATTTAGGGTTATCAGTCAGGTTTCCACCGCAATTGACGGATCAGAGATATACTATATCTACAGGGAGTTATGGACAGGTTATACTCGATGTGTAGAATCTGCCTCTGCAGAATTCAGCATGACGTGTCGACATTATAAAATGAGTTAAAAATATCAAACGGTTGAGGAATCCAGTGAGACCAGTGGAGGAAGAAAAATAATTCAATTCTCTACGTAACGATAAAGGGTTCCATGCATTCTCAGTTTTGAACAGGAATATACAGCGGTCTAGAAACAGGGGTTAATCAGGATTTCCATTCTGGACTGCAGTCCAGAATCGTAATCCTCCGCATTAACTCTATCATAGTTTATTAAAATTCAGTGATCAACAATCTAATACAGTAGGTTAAATAGTTAGATTCTATACGAGACATCGAACGCTAAAATCCGGTTTGTACATAATTTAATATCAATTTTACGGTTTATCATGTCCGCAAGTTTTCAGGTTTTAGGACAGAAATCGGGGCGTCATTTTACGTGAGCAAACGACATTGTATTGGTACCAAAGTCTCAAGGGACATTCATCATAACCAGGGCCATCACATGTTATATGTCGCCGTCAATTTAACGATTTTCTCTCATTCGGGTTTTGCATCGAGCACGTGGATTATAACGATTCACAAGAAATAGTGTATACGGAAATCATTGATAACTTGAATTGTAATATAAAAATTAGCATGAAGCAAGTATCAAACTTGCCTGATGACGTGTTGATGAAGGTACGGCAGTGGCGCGATCGTGACACACGCGCGGCACAGCAACAACACAACAGCTAGGTTCGATCTTGGCTCGCGCTTGGGCTCAAGGCAAAAAGGGAAATGCTTGGCTCGATCTCGAGCTTGGAGTGGTCGACGGCTAGGAGCTCTGGTAATGGTTTAGCAGTGACTCATCATTCGCGATGGGGGCTCAGACGACGTGGGTGTTGGAGTTTGGTTGAGCAACGGCGCTCGGGGTGGGTGCTGGAGTTTGGTTGAGCAACGGTGCTCGGGTTGCATGGAAATGGGTGAGCTCAGGAAGAGGAAAGGGGGTTGCTGGGGAGCTCGAGGTTGTTGAGGTGGGCTCATCTGAGATGAGTGCAGCGGCGATAGGGTGCGCTGGCGAGGGTTTCAGGCGGCGAGAGCTCCGGCAATGGGAGCTCGGGGTGCAGGCGATGGAGAAGAGGGGTATTTCCCGGTTGCAAGGAGGTGGTGATGTCGCATAGGTGAGACGCGGAGGGCGGCGGTGTAGGCCCGTCGGAGAAGGAGGAGATGGCGGTAGCTGGTGGCGGCGTGAGAAGTGGGCGTAGGAGCTTAATCGTGGTGAAGAGGCTCCGGTGATGCAGGGTGGCTGGGCTCGTCGTGTTCGATGGAGGTAGCCCAGGTAGTGAGCTCAAACGGTGGGGTCGACCAATGTGGCAGGAGCTCGGGAGAGGCGATGGTGATGGGTTTTCTTGGGTTGGTTGTGGGGATGTTGTCGGGGACGTGGGTTCGGAGCAGAGGAGAGGAGGCGGTCGAGGTGAGGTTGAAGAGAGGGGAGGCGACGATGGTAGAGAAGAAGAGGAAGAGCAAGAACGTGAGGGTGAGAGAGAGAGAAAGTGAACAAGGGAGAGAGAGAGAGAGCGAGAGGGAGTGCAGAGATGCAGGCGAGGAGTTCGCGGTGGTTGTAAGAAGAGGGCGTGGCTGGGTCATGGCGAGCGCGACCGTTAAGGTTGTTCGAGGGAAGCGAGCGTCGCAGGGCGTGCGGGCAAGGAGTGGGTGCGTGAGAAGCGGTCGTGGGCAGGGAGAACGAGCGAGAAAAGAAGAAGAGGAAGGAAGAAGAGAAGCGGGTCGGGTCGGGGGAGTCGCGGGTAAGGATGAGGAGTTGGGCCGGGAAGGTAGTGGGCTGGGGATTGGGTTTATTAATATATTTATTTATTTATGTGTAAAGGGAAAATATGGAAGTGGGCTAGGCTTTAGGGAGAATAAAGGAAAAGGAGATGGGTCGGGCTGTGAGGGAAAATAGGAAAAGTTAAAATGGAAATAGGGCTAGGGTTTGGGAATAGAGAGATAGGGTTTGGGTTAAAAATTTGGGAAATAGAAAGGGAATTAGAAGTAGGGTTAGGTTTTGGAGGTTTGGGCTGGGCTCGGGGAAAA
Source organism: Agapanthus africanus (assembly GCA_030015575.1). Classification (NCBI taxonomy): domain Eukaryota; kingdom Viridiplantae; phylum Streptophyta; class Magnoliopsida; order Asparagales; family Amaryllidaceae; genus Agapanthus; species Agapanthus africanus. The sequence continues at coordinate 185,044,826 of CM057337.1, forward strand.
ATGGAAATGGGGAAATAAAAGAAATAAGTAATAGGATTTTAGTTTTAAATTGGGAGTTTAGTAAATTAGTTTAAATAAAATTTATACACATTTTGAATCGAAATAAATCTAGATTAAATTCTGGAAAAATATGGAAAATTTGTAGAAAATTTTGGGGAAACATCTGGAGACTTATTTATTAAAATACGCTAATCATATATAGGGACTGGGTATTACACAAACACGGCGCGATATCAACCCCCAATACCGGGAGAGACGAATCCTATCTAACCGCCACTACCTCTAAGTGCTTCGGGACTGCACCCAACTGCTACCTGTTTGCATGACTCAGTCGAGTCATGGTAGGGTAGCAATCTAAGAATAGTGGGAACACACTCGAGGTGAAGCCGCAGTGTCAAGTCAACAGACTATGCTTTATTCATGTCACCTGGGAACTGTTAACTGACGACGGGTATAATACCAACCAACAGTTCCCTGCGAGTCATGTCCGGTGTACCCGTAACCCAACGAGCACCTGCATACTATCTCCAGTACAACGTACTAATGGCTGTGGGACAGACCATCTCCCCTGCTGGGACGAGAAGCGTATACACTAGTCTATTCTGGAGTATCGATGCCATGTCTCGATAATCCTACGACTAGGGACCTGAAAAAGGATGTGCTTGTTGACTACCCAGCCCCCACTAGTGTGACTGCTATCACAACGCTGGTAGTCATGCACGATCCTAAGGACTCTGTCAATATGTATTCGTGATATGCTAAAAGAAACATATACACATATTAAGACAGATACAAACCAAGTAGCATACTACTATGTTGAGCAAGACTGTTATAAACCCGAGTATATATCCCAAGCTTCCAAAAATGTAATATACAAGCTAGTACGATACAATAATGGCCTCCAGGGCATATAACGCTAACAATCTCCCACTTGCACTAAGGCCATGTGCTGGCGTATCGCAGACCTATCATCTCGAATAGCCTCTCGAACTGCGTCTGAGGTAAGGCCTTTGTGAATGGATCTGCAGTGTTCTCCTCTGTAGAAACTCTCCGGACCTCGATCTCCCGGCGATCTATGATCTCCCTGATTAGGTGATACCACCTCAAGATGTGTCTGGACTTTTGATGGGACCTGGGTTCCTTCGCTAAAGCTATAGCGCGTTGTTGTCGCAATACAGCGGTATTGGTTCAACAATGGTAGGAACCACCTGAAGTTCTGTGAGGATCTTCTTCATCCAGACAGCTTCTTTTGCAGCATCACAACCAGCGATATACTCCGCTTCCATCATCGAGTCAGCAACGGTGTCTTGCTTGGAAATCTTCCAGCACACCGCCCCTCCATTGAGGGTAAAGACATAACCTGACATGGACTTGGAGTCATCCTTTTCACTCTGGAAGCCGGAGTCAGCAAAAGCCTCTATCTGGAGGTCTTTTCCGCCGTAAACCAAGAACATATCCTTAGTCCTTCTCAGGTACTTGAGAATGTTCTTTACTGCTATCCAGTGCTTCTCCCTTGGGTCTGACTGATACCGGCTTACCACGCTTAGTGCGTAAGCTACATCTGGTCTGGTATACAACATAGCATACATTATAGAGCCTACCGCATAAGTGTAGGGTATAATCGACATGCGATCCCTTTCCAAATCAGTCTTGGGAGACATCTCTTTGGAGAGGGTGATTCCGTGACAAGCCGGCAGATTACCACGCTTTGAATCTTCCATATTGAATCTTTTTAGTATAGTGTTGATGTACCTGGACTGCGAAAGTCCCAATATCCTTCTAGATCTATCACGATAGATCTGGATCCCCAGAATGTAAGAGACATCACCCAGGTCTTTCATGGAGAACCGGTGTGACAAGAATCCTTTGATATATTGTAGCATAGGAATATCGTTTCCTATTAGGAGAATGTCATCTACGTACAAGATGAGGAATACGACAGTTCGTGCTACAATCTTACTATAAATACATGGCTCATCTGGATTTTTGATAAAGTCATAATCTTTGACTGTTTCATCAAAACAGACGTTCCAACTCCGCGATGTCTGCTTTAGCCCATAGATGGACTTAAGCAACTTGCACACTTTCCCGGTGCTCCCACTCTGAATGAAACTTTCTGGATGATCCATATAGACGCACTCTTCCAAATTTCCATTTAGAAAAGCCGTCTTTACATCCATCTGCCAGATCACATAATCGTGGAAAGCAACAATGGCAAGAAAGATCCGAATGGATTTGAGCATAGCCACTGGAGAAAAGGTTTCCTTTTCTAAAAACTGATGTTCTAGAAAATGGGCATTTCGAGAAACGAAAACCTTTTGTTCCTCTGCGTAATAGAAATAATATCCTTTAGTGTTCTTTAGGTATCCCATAAACTTACAGCGTGTCTCGAGTTTGTCCACATGTTGCTTTTTAACAAAAACTGGACATCCCCATATCTTGAGATACTGAAGATAGGGTTTCTTCCCACTCCACATCTAATATGGTGTGGTAGGCACAGTCTTGGTAAGAACCATGTTCAAAAGATATGCAACTGATTCTAGCGCATAACCCCAAAATGATCGCAGTAACTCAGCATTACTCATCATGGAACGTACCATATCCAATAGGGTTCGGTTCCGTCTCACCGATACACCATTGTGTTGTGGAGTGTATGGAGGAGTAAGCTAAGAGAGAATTCCATTCTCTTTCAGGTAATTCAGGAACTCGGCACTTAAGTACTCACCACCTCGATCAGATCTTAGTATCTTGATACTTTTGCCGGTTTGTTTTTCTACTTCATTCTTATATTCTCGGAATTTCTCAAAGGCCTCGGATTTATGTTTCATCAAGAAAATATATCCATACCTAGAGAAATCATCCGTAAAAGTAATGAAATAGAAAAAAACCGCTTCTTTCATGTGTAGACATTAGACCACACACGTCGCTGTGTATGAGTCCTAAGAGCTCGTCCGTTCTTACTCCGTGTCCAGTGAACGGAGTCTTTGTCATCTTTCCTTTGAGACATGATTGAAAAGTGGTATAAGATTGATATTCAAACGGATCCAAATATCCTTCTTTATGTAACTTAGTTAACCTTGTCTCATTGATGTGACCCGGTGTATAATGCCATAAGAAAGCCTGATTTATATCCGGAGACTTTCTTTTAAGTGTGTTCTGGACATTGAAAAGCTGCAATTGGTTTAACACGTATATACCGTTATCTAGTGTACCGGACCTAATCAAACCATGATTAAGGTGGATGTTGACAACATCGCTTACAAACGTGAAATCATAACCTTCTTTTGATAACAAGGATACTGATATTATATTACACATTAAACTAGGTACACAAAAATAGTTGCGCAAAACCAAAATATGTCCACTTGTCAATCCAATGTGATAATCCCCTACGGACACAGCATCCACGCTCGCTCCGTTAGCAATCTGGAGGGTCATATCACCAGCCTTCAGTACTCTACGGCTTCTCAGTGCCTGCAATGAATTGCATATATGAGATCCTGATCCGGTATCCAATATCCAGGAAGTAGAGTTGATTGACAGACAATTTTCAATTACAAACACACCTGAAGCCGAAGCCACAACCTGCCTCGGGTCCTGGTTCTTCGCATTCCAAGCTTTCCAATCCTTCTTCTAATGGCCTTTCTTACGACAGTGGAAGCACTCATCCTTTGCTACCACCGGCACTGCAACCTTTGCCTTTCCCCTGGCTCCCACCTTACCAACACCACCTATCGGTTTGGTAGCTACCTTCTTCTCCTTTCATTTGGCTCTTGCCTTGGACATGGAAGAGGAAGCACCACGAACAAACACAGCGGGCGTTTCTCTTGCTTTCTGCAAGGTGCCATCTACACTCCTCAACATGTTAAGCAGTTCTAGAAGTTCAACTTCTTTACCTTGAACATTAAAATTCAAAATAAACTGGACGTAGGTGGAAGGAAGGGACTGGAGAACCAAGTCTATATACAGCTCATTCTCTAATGTTGTCCCGAGGTCCGCGAGCTCCTTAATGTAGCCAATCATCTTAAGGACATGTTCCCCTATAGATGATCCGACGGCCAGCCTCGACTGAAACAAGTTCTTTGAGGTCTCGTATCTAGCTATACGAGATTGCTCTCCATACAGTTCCTTGGTGTGGAGAAATATGTATTCAAGATCCATTTCCTCGTGCCTCCTCTTATGTTCATTATTCATAGAGGCAGCACGATGCATTTGGCCTTCGCGCAGTCAATCTCCCAGGTCTTGCGGATTTCCTTATCCGCGACACTGGATTCTGGACCTGGGACGGTAGGGGCTTTTGTAGTAAGGACATACCCTAATTTGTCATAAGTGATTTCCATCTTGACATTCCTGAACCAATATTTATAGTTTGGCCCAGTCAAAATATTTTTATCTAATAATAACTTAAGACCCGTCATGTTCTTGGTCGCTGCAATTAGGAGAGAGAGAGAAGAAAACACTTTAGTATGATGCTCTTGCAAGTTTAGAGTGGTTTTAGTTTATCTAAACAGGATGGCTCCCACTGTTTCTCGAATCCTTCCTCAAACCATAAAAGAAGAACTAGTCAGGACTATTCTTACCGTACAATTCTTTCTTAACCGTTTAGCCAGGCCAGTGTCGGTACTTCGAAGGAGGCTCTACGACGCTTTCACGAAGTTCCTTAATTAAAAAACCTCTTTTCCCTGGGGGCGTAGCCCCGCTAACACCATTCTCGACACCTACTTGGTTTATAATATTGATCGTTAAGTGAAAGAATCTCCCGATGCGTAGCATATACTCACAGTAGGATCGGGATCCAAATATCATCATGTGATAAAGCTGAAGGAATCCTACCAAAATTATCACACTCCAAATTATATGCAACACTAGCAAGTTTCAGTTTCTTTAGAAACTCTCGATGTGGATTTTTTCCCCATGCTCTTATGACCTTGACGTTGGCCAAAATATCATAAGTCACATGCCAAGTTCTACCCATCATTATCCTGTTAATTTGAACCCACCCGTACATACCCATGACGTTAGCCAAAATGGCAGTACGACTGTCCCAAACTAACTCATCTATCTATGCAACAGATGAATATCCAGCAGCTACCAAACACTATGCCTTGGCGTTGGTCAAAATACATAGCTTGAATACTATTGAATATTCAACTGAAATGACGGAGGGTTGCAAATAGTTTTGGCAAAACCGTGAACGTAGTGAACTTGATATAAACGAAGGAACCCGATAGCTTTTAAAAGGAGTGGTTTAAGCTCCGCAATTAAAAATCTGCTGTTTTAAAATAACCGAATGGTTTTTTTTAAATTGTTCCAACGCTTCAACTTTGGTTTATTTTCTTTGCATTAAAATAATGTGTCCCATCAATTAACCTATCATTACAGAAACAACGAAAATACAACGCCCTCTTATGCCATCCACATTCGCCACTGGGCCCCGTCATTCACCCGTTAGGTTACTTAATTAACGACAGAGTGGGGGCTGGGCTAGCGCGGATGCAAAATATAAGCAACGCCTACTAGATATCATATATATATATATATATATATATATATATTGTACATTCGTCAGACGCAATAATAGGCATTCCAGATCACAGATAAACCTATTGGATATTCTAGGAATCCGCATTTCCTTTGAGCCTGCAATGAAAGACGGATTACAAAGTTGTGATGAATAGCCAACCCCCACCCTAGACCCCTACGGGTATGGCAAACTACCCGCCAAGTACCCGAAGTGAAGCGGTCTCCCTCAACGATGTGAGTAGGCCACTAAGCACTTCAAAGTACCCGGTAGTTTGTGTACCCCACCTTGGGTCTATCCTAGGAGAAGAAAACAGTAAATGAAATAATACAACGGTGGCTACAACCTCAACCCGGATGTGCCCCGCAAAAGAATATTACATCATATTACAATTTACATCGAATGAAAGAACATGAAAACTCATCTCACACCTCGGCTAATCATCACGACAATCCAACAAGTTCATATTCACAAACCAAAGTAACCATCGAAGAAATGTGCAACCCCCAACTAACCGACATACTCGCAATTAGCGGAGGTTTACGAACACATAAATCACAACTTGAAACATTAAACAACAAAAAATTGCGACTTCGAAACACCCGGTATTTGCCACAGTAAAGAATTTACAGTAAAATCAAAATTGGCAAAAACAAACAACTCCTGAAGCCCTAGATCCAAGTCACAAGGCCACACACCAAAATTCAAGGCATTTCCCTCCAGTACGGCCGAGCTCGCCAGAATTATGAGCAAAGTGGTCGGCCACTTTGGGGTGGAATTGCCTCGTTTTTTGTGTGTGTTAATTTAACAGTACAAAGAACACTCTGCAGTTATTTAAATAATTTTCAGAGCCTCATTGAAAATCGACAGAAACTTGAATCTTGGGTTCGATGTTTTTGGGTCGTTTCGGTTTTGTAGTTTAACTTGTTGTTTAAACTGTTAGCTATGGTTTAGTAGGCTCTGATACTACTGTATGTCGACGTTACACACCCCACGTGATGCGGGGAGGCGGAATAAGTAAAAACGATCATTTTAAACAAGGTAACATCGACTAAGCATAAGGATCTTTGCTAAACCATATCTAACACAACTAACTAGAGATATTATCTACTCGGTAAGAAGATTATACCTAAAGTTCCAAGTCCTTCTTCTCCTATCACTATCCTCCTTCACTACTTGGGCTCTTTTGGAGTGGAAAGGATGGCACCTCCTCGTCGACTCCTCGATGTAATAGAAGATCCACCCAAGAGTTCCTACTACAAGCTTTAACCTCTAACTTGAGGTAACTAAGTGACTTAGAGTGTTAATCTAAGTGACCTAGAGGATATAGAGATGGATTAAGGATTGATTAGTCTTACTAACCATAGGGTTCTCAACTCATGAGAGGATTAGGGTTAGAATGAAGAAGAGAGAGCTTGAGGAGAGAGAAGTGTTTTGTGATAATGAATTGAACCTTGAATCAATTTGAATTATCATGAAGCATCAAAAATATCTTGCACAAATATCATCCATGCTTCATTTAATTCTTAAGATGAATCGTCTCATAAGCCATGGTGCAATTAATGATAATAACACTTCATCTCCTCCACCTCATTTAGTTTAAATCATAAAGATTATAATACAAATAAATAATCTCCTTCTAGAAGCTTCCCGACAAATTACGAGAACGCCCTTCCCATCCGTATTTATGAAAAACACGGATATTCTGAGACTGTATCAAATCCAATAATCTAATACTAGGATCTGGCTTAAACCAAAGCCCACTAGTATAATCTGTCCGAATATCATACGTACACAAGTACACGTATATGTCCGAACCCTGTCGTAAAACCATACGACCTCTATATCATTTTACCCGAAGCAGGGAAACCCTCTGTATGGGACCTTAAAGACTCGACACTACGCTGGCAGTGGGTTTAACCACAGGCCGCAAGCGGTACTAGCTGTATGTAACGGTCCCCAGGTAGATGTCGATAAGAAGTCCGATGAGAAAACCCATCCAAAATCCTATTAAGACTAATGTGACAATCTCCGTACAGTCCGGTCTATTCGTCTAGGACTATCGCATATCTGGCCTAAGGGGCTGCAAGGATCAGTCCCCTAATAGCGGTATAAGTCATATCGGAGTGAAACCCATTACACCTTGAGAAACTACTGGAACACCTACCAGTAAATCTCACTTGCCCTGGCCAGGGACATTGCGTAATGGCTCTCCAAACACAGCGCGATATCAACCCCCAATACTGGGAGAGACGAATCCTATCTAACCGCCACTACCTCCAAGTGCTTCGGGACTGCACCCAACTGCTACCTGTTTGCACGACTCAGTCGAGCCGTGGAAGGGTAGCAATCTAAGAACAGCAAGAACACACTCGAGGCGAAGCCGCGGTGTTAAGTCAACGGACTATGCTGTATTCATGTCACCTGGAAACTGTTAACTGATGACGGGTATGATACCAACCAACAGTTCCCTGCGAGTCATGTCCGGTGTACCCGTAACCCAACGAGCACCTACATACTATCTCCAGTACAACATACTAATGGCTGTGGGACAGACCATCTCCCCTGCTGGGACGAGAAGCGTATACACTAGTCTACTCCGGAGTATCGATGCCCTGTCTCGATAATCCTACGACTAGGGACCTGAAAAAGGATGTGCTTGTAGACTACCTAGCCCCCACCAGTGTGACTGCCATCACAACGCTGGTAGTCAAGCAAGATCCTAAGGACTCTGTCAATATGTATTCGCGATATGCTAAAAGAAACATATACACATATTAAGACAGATACAAACCAAGTAGCATACTACTATGTTGAGCAAGACTGTTATAAACCCGTGTATATATCCCAAGCTTCCAAAAATGTAATATACAAGCTAGTACGATACAATAATGGCCTCTAGGGCATATAACACTAACACATCCAATGGGCAATGATATGCCGACATTGCAGTCAGTTAAGGTTTGGCTATCACAAAAGTTCTTAATGAAGGATTTGGGTGAAGTATCTTACATACTGGGTATAAAGATATATAGAGATAGATCTAAGAGGATGCTTGGGTTGTCCCAATCCAAGTATATAGATGACGTAATGAAAAGATTCAGTATGGAACATACCAAGATGACCAAGCAAGGTAATGTACTTGATAGGCATGGTATATCTCTCTCCAAGGATATGTCTCCCAAGATAGATGAGGAGAGAAAACGAATGGATAAGACGCTATATGATTCATCAGTTTGGTTTATCATGTATATGACGTTATGTACTAGACCTGATGTGGCTTATGCACTTGGTGCAGTAAGTCGATATCAGTTTAATCCTGGAGAACAACACTGGATTGCTGTGAAGGCTATACTCAAGTATTTAAGAAATACTAAGAAGTTGTACCTTATATTCGGTAAATGTGACCTTAATATTGAGGCGATTACTAATTCCAGTTTTCAGAGTGATGTAGATGATTGTAAATCTGTCTCTGGTTATATTTTTACCATAAATAGTGGAGCTATTAGTTTGACGAGTTCGAAACAGGATACTATTGCATATTCTACCATGGAGGCGAAGTATATAGCAGTGATGAGGCTGCTAAAGAGGCTGCTTGGATGAACAAGTTTATCTCCGATTTAGGAGTGGTTCCAAGCATTGCTGACCAGTACCCCTGATCAGTCGAAAATACTGCATTTTTAACACGGCAATTTCCCTAACATTTGCACTCATCTAGAAGTATTCGGTATTCATATCGCACATATTAGCAAATCAGTCGTAAAATACAGATTGCATGTGTTAGACTCAAAAACCGACATTTCTGAAGGAATTGTGTGTTTATCATGGCATCGCATCATCCTTATATTGTGCAACACTTGTTTCGAAGTCTGTGCAGGAAAATCCGGAAGAAAAGCCAAAATTGTCATTTTGTTGATCAAATATTATGCCAACTCAAAAACCTGAAAGCTGGTAGCAATCTAGAGGGAAATATTAAATTCAACATATCATAAAAAGGCCCAAGTATTAGCCCAAACATGTACCAGAGAGCCCAAGCCCTAAAGCTTCAATAGCGAGGCGGATCCGCGGCAGGAGCCTGCTTGCGCCGCGGATCCGCCGCGGTTGTGCCACGTCAGCACATATTTTTCAGTGCAGAATCTCTCTCTCAAGTCCTACAGCTCAGCAAGACACGTCATATTCCAGAATTCTCTCGAAGCTTCTTCCAGATCAGCAAAGATGATTAATTAAGCGAATCCTAATTAAGCTCCTAACAAACTATTTCTAGAAGCTCCCTCCTAACTAACCTCTTCTAGAAGCCTCTCTAGCTAACTAACTTTTGGAGGGAAATTCAAAATTCAAATCCTAGATCTAGGGTTTTGGGAAGCCTATAAATAGAAGCCTAGACCTAGGGTTAAACTTCTTCTCAAAAATCCTTAGTGGTTGATCTCTACTTCCAAAATCTTTAGTTGTTCATTAATTCATTAATCTCTCATCTCCCCCATTTCTAACACAAGTTGAGTGACACAACTTGTGCCTCAAACCCTAATCCAAAATCCAAGCCAAATTCAAGATCCCGAATACCATTCAAGCAAGAAGCCTTCAACCTTTTAGGAGCGGAGCCGATCTTCAATCGAGCAAGTGATCCAAGCTGATCCGCGACTCAAAAAGACAAGCGAAGCCAAATCGACGATCGAGTTCTTCCTCTTGTAGTTCTTGAGCGATTTGTAATGGAATTGTTGATAAATAAAAGGTGAAATTCTTTAATCTTGCTTTCTTTAAATTCTTGCATCATGATTCGATCTCAATTTGTGATTGTGGTTCTTGTTGTGATGTTTGAGTAAAACTTCGCTCGTAAAGGAGTCAAGAAGATCAATAGAATGAAGATGTAACAAATCTTTAAACGATTCTTAAGTCCTATGAGTTTTGTAAACCCAAGCAAATTGAAGAATCGACGACCAGTTTCGTTGCGATGCTTTCTTGATTGTGATCGCTCGAAATTAGGGATCCACGATCGATTCTTGAATTTACTAGAGGCTAGAATTTGAATGATATCGACGAAGGAACAAGGGATAAATGATGAAACCCTAATTTCACAAGAAATCCCTAATTCTCGCTGATCATCATCGATCTAGTATCAATTCATCGATGGATAAGAATACGTAATCGCTAGATTTCATCACATCTATAGATCCGATCGATTCCTACGAGCCTCATTTAGATTCTTGATATTTGGTTGGAAATATCATCAAACTCTCAATTCTTGATTCTATCTTTTTCTTGTTATTAGATCTATATTTTCTAATTCTTGAACTTCAACTATAAATCATGAATTGTTTGTTTTCTTTTCATTAAAATTTTCGATTCAAATAAAACATGATACGAACGAATCGCACAATCCATGTGGATGATCCGCACTCTCTAACGCGCTACATCCGACACCGTTAATTGATTGCGGTCAATAATATTTTTGGTTGTGATTTCTACACATTTTCTTAAACACACAACGAGGAATTTCATTCAATCAAATGGCGCCGTTGCCGGGGATCGCGCGCCAATTCGTTCTTTATTTGAAATTTGAATTGAAAGATTTATTCCATTATAATTTTTAGATCAAAATTCATGCAAACACTAATACGTCTTGTTGTGATTTGATTGCGAGGAAATCTGGAATTATTGGAGCTGGAGAAAAAAATTTCTGAATATTCCAGAGAGCTAGGGGAGTTAACAGGAGCCCTCTGTAGAAGTTTCATTCAGTGAACAGTGAATTTGGCCGCGCATCAGCGGCATTAGGCAGCTTAAACCGCGGTTCCTCCGCGTTCTTGCACCCTCACGGTTCAAAAATTTTTGGTAACTCTCTATACTTTCTTATCTTCTCCCTTATCTGCTCTAAATAACAAATTGTTGCAGGTTTCTTTGCAAAATAATCGCAGTGCGCAAAAAGCAAAATTAAATTGTGCTTGTTTTGATCTTTGTGGTTGTTTGCATAATTAATACGGACATTAAGGGGCAAAGACCAAATCCAGATTAGGTGGGGAGTTCATTACCCTTCCTAAGCCCCGAAAATCGCAAAATTTGCATCCACATTTACCCTAATTAACTAAAAAATATCTAGAGATGACTCTATGGACCGTCACGCTCACTTAGGATAAGAGAAGGCCATGGGTAATTCATTGCTTATCCGCGTTTTTCTTGTGGTGTCTAAGGCAAGTGTGTCGAAGGCTAGTGGTTACTTAATTAGGCCCACTACTTACGTAGTAGAGAACCTCCCACTTACCTGGCACTTACCTGGCCACAGGAGAGACAAAGAGGCAGTGGAGGATTTATCCTGCGACTTGTCGTTTGGCAGTTAGGAGCGGTCTAGAGATTTGACCTAGGTGACCACTAGTTTCTAGGGTTTTTGTGTGTTGCATATTTTGTGATTTGCATCATTTTTTTCAAAAATCCATATCAATTTTCAAAACAAACACCGCATTCATATCATTTCCCCTAATTATAAATTCACGCTGCCACTTGTACTAACCCTTTTAGTGCAAGATAGGCTGAACACGGGATTCTAGTGCCCGTTAAGTCCGTGTTTCCCCGATCGACCCTAAAGTCGGTATTTCTATATTTACCCTTTCTTTTACCCACCACCACACCCACATCGATGGATCCGTCTCCATCGAACTTCTTTTCCACTACTCTGCCACCGTCCGTTGGTGCGTAGAATCCACCTCGCATCTCTCTCCAAGAGAGATTCTATCCAACACGAGGTCCTCTTTCCACCTGTCTTTCCATTCCACCAGCCAACGGGAAAAATTTTCAAATAAAACCCCAATACATCAACCTTCTACCAAAATTTCACGGTCTTGAGACTGAAGACGCATATGCATTTATCACCAAATTTGAAAATGTATGTACAATGATGGGCACCTCACAGCTTTCTATGGATGCTATGCGTCTACGTCTTCTCCCATTCACTCTGTGCGATATAGCCGAGAAGTGGCTGTATAACACCACCGCACATTCCATTTCAAATTGGGAAGAATTCGTCAAAGCATTCCTTAAGAAATTCTACCCACATCACAAGACAGCTCGAGTCCGTAGCGAAATCAATCAATTCACCCAGCTTCCATATGAACCATTTTCAAAATGTCTTGAACGCTTCAAGGATCTGTTAGTCCAATGTCCTCATCACGGAATCCCGAGATAAGAACTGTGCCGAATCATTTATGAGGGCATTAATCCTAACACAAGACAGACCCTTGAATCCATGTGTCAAGGCAACTTCATGACCAAAGATGATGGGGAAGCCTGGAAATTTCTAGAAGATTTCGCTGAAAAATCTTTACAGTGGGAGGGTGTGAGTCAATCGTCTAGGGATGGCAATGATATTTCCATAGGAGTTAGAGCTGAGATTTCGGCTTTACACAAGAAATTTAACAATATGGAAAACAAATTTTTAGCCTCCGCCCTAAGTCAAATGTCACTCTCCAAAACTGTGTGTGGATGTTGTTCTGATCCTTCTCACTTGACTAAAGAATGTCCGTTTCAAAGTCATGAGCATACCAATGCCACATTTCAAAGACCTAGAAATGATTCATTTTCTTCCACATATAATCAGGGTTGGAGGAATCACCCAAACTTTGCTTGGAACCAATCACAATCTCAAAATACGGTTCCAACCTAAAACAATTTTCAAAGGGTCCCTCCACCACAACAGCAGCCACTTCAATTGAGTCAGCATCCCTTCCAATCACAAAATTTCCAAAATCCGGCCAACACTTTTGCACCACATGAAAACTCTTTGCAATTGACCGGTACAGATAATACCTCTGCACTAGCACAAACCTTGGATACTTTCATGAAACAATCCATCCAAGGGACGGCAAGTTTGCAATCTTCCGTTGAGAATGTGATGAAGATCATTGTCTCTCAAAATGAGAATATCAAATCGATGGAAGCAGAAATTGCACGATTAAAAGCCGAAATGAGTGCAAGAGAGAAAGGGAAACTTCCAGCTCAACCTTTACCCAATCCTGGCTATTCACATCATGTGAGTGCAATCACGTTGAGATCTGGAAGAGTTCTTGACAATCACGTTGGGGAAGAGGTTGATGATACTGATAAATCAATCAATGATACCCCGGCTGAGACCTTTCCTTCCACCTCTACTTCTAATTCTAACCCTAGTTCTTCTACCCCACCACCTTCTTGCAAGCCTATTCTTCGTTTCCCACAAGGCTCGCCACTTCAGCCCACCTCTTCTACTCCTCCACCGACGATCCCCAACTCTATTTTGGGATCGGGTCCACACACACTTTCTTCTCCTATGATGGACCCAGTGCTTATTGCTAAAGTACCTTATCCTAATCGGTTAAGGGCTAACACATCGAGTCCACATATGGAGAAGATTATGGAAATTTTTAAGCAAGTTAACATCAACATCCCTCTCCTAGATGCCATCCAACAAGTTCCGTCCTATGAGAAAATTCTTAAGAACTTGTGCACTAGGAAGAGGAAGACTCAAGTGCCCAAGAAGATTTTTATGGCAAAGACAGTAGACACGGCTTTCCCCCAACAAGTACCGAGGAAACGTAAGGACCCCGGTTGTCTTACTATTTCCATTTCTATTGGAGGAAAACACATCAACCGTGCTCTACTAGATCTTGGCGCTAGTGTTAACTTGCTTCCATACTCTGTTTATGAGCAACTAGGGATCGGAGAGTTGAAACCAGCCCATTGCACTCTCCAGATGGCTGACCGATCAATCACCAAACCTAGGGGTGAACTGGAGAATGTGTTAATAAAAATCGGGGAATTTATCTTCCCTGTGGACTTTATTGTAATTGATACACAGCCTGTAGCGAACCCACGGAATCAAATTCCGGTGATTTTAGGTCGCCCCTTTTTGGCCACTTCCAATGCTATTATCAACTGTCGTAACGGTTCTATGACCCTATCTTTCGGGAATAGGTCAATAGAGCTGAACATTTACAAGTTGGGAAGTGTACCCTCCGAACCTACTGCTCATGTCTGTTCTGTCGACTTAATGGATGTCGACAGCAGCGAATTTGATGATCCTCCTGATACCGATCTTGACTCTTCATATGTTGTTTGACCTAATTATGTATCATACACATATGGACTCTTCCACCGAGATGTCCGGGTCAACAACCAATACTGATTATGAAATTTTCTTAGAGTCTGAAGATCACCCCGCGATTTGTGATGACATTATTCATCGGGGTATGGATGGAACTTTTGAGGAAATCTTCGCTGATGAACTCGCATTTTTGAGTGACACGGGTGTTGAGATGAATCATCTCCCAATCAATGAAATTGAACCTCCACCCCTTCTTCTGAACTGTAAAAAGAATGCGAGCAATCCATCACATTCACTGCATCGTCTCTCCAAAATGAGACGCACACACATTCTATTCCACCACTTAACATTTCCCCACTTCTTCTTCCACCAACCAGAGCACTGCATTGATAAAATTTTTGAATGGTTGGTGTTAACCTTCGGTCTTTGCAAAGCTTGGCATCGACCAATGATTTTTGACCCCCTCATGTGATTTTCAAAGATGAACATTGCTTAACTCAAGTTTGGGGGGGCATTTTTTCTGGCTCTTGAAAAGAAAATTTTTACAAACTTTTGAGCCAAAAATAAGTTTGGGGGAGGTTCTTCACTTAAATATTTTGCCCCCGCTAATAAAATTCCTCCCAAGCTTACAGGTTTTTTCAAGATTTAGCAGATGGCAACAGTGAGGACACTGTTGAAAACAAGTTTGGGGGAGGTTTGTGCTTATTTTTGCATCATACTTTGCATAAGCACAAAACATTTTTGAAAACCATAAAAATTTAAAAAATTTCAAAAGATAAAATTATTTTTTGTACATAAATAAGATAATAAAAGTTTAGATAGTGAAAAATTACATCCAAAAGATTTGAAAATTTTAAGAAAACCAAAAAAATTAGAAGTTTTCTTATACGAACTAGTAATAAGTAGTTATGAGCCGTTGTCCTAAGGGTAAGTAAGATGAAGGACGTCACTAATCTGAGGATAAAAATAAGTCTGAAAAATAGTTTCTATTCTGGAAGCCAAACATTTTGAACGTTAATACCCTGCTATTCGCACTTACGCACGTCTTAAAGCCTGGGATAGTAGAGGATACCTTGAAATGCTCTTGTCTAATAGCCAAAAGTATAAAGGAAATAAAAAAATGAAGAAAATATAAAATGGTGAGAAAAATGAACACTGGTTTTGTTATCACCAAGACAGCAATAAAAAAATATAGCGAGGGTGCCTCTTCACCTAGTGCCCTAAGGCCAACTGGTCTGAGAGTCACTGCTAAGCCTTAGGTGGTGCAAGACGAGGAAAATACACCAAGTAAGCAAGCACAGGAGTAATCGGTCGGTTTGCACCTCAAGAAGTATTAACGGTCGCATGAAAGTGTGTGAGCAATCTCATCTAAATATTCATTAATTAAAAAGTACTGAGGCTAAACGGCAAGAGTATGATAGCTTAAATTGAATTCTCCGGGTGTAGGGATGTCTTTACACACACGCAGGGTTATATGATCGATGTTTGGATAAAAGATAGGAATGAAGAATAAGACGATGTTTTATTGAGGGAGGACGTGATTTCTGACATCTTTTCATGACTATTAAGATAGGGCTCATGACAACCGAAAAGCTAGCTTAGTTGGAAACCCTAATTTTCAAAGTCTTTCTTTTACAATTCTTTTCTTTAAATGTAATATTCACGGTCTTCCTTTTATGATTGGATTTTGTGGGTGCAATCCGCTGAAAACCCTCAGGAGACAACACTCCTCCTACTAGGGACACCTAGAGCTTTAAAGGCTTGTTGCACGTGCTCAGTGCAATCGTGTTGCCTACGAAAGTGTGCTAGTTAGTTTTTCTGTTTCTTTATTTTCTCCTTGTCTTTTTAATAATAAAACAGTTCGCTCGAGACGATCAAAAATAAGTCTGGGGGAATTTGATTAGTCGAAAATACTGCATTTTTAACACGGCAATTTCCCTAACATTTGCACTCATCTAGAAGTGTTCGGTATTCATATCGCACATATTAGCAAATCGGTCGTAAAATATCAGATTGCATGTGTTAGACTCTAAAACCGACATTTCTGAGGGAATTGTGTGTTTATCATGGCATCACATCATCCCTATATTGCGCAACACTTGTTTCGAAGTCTGTGCAGGAAAATCCGGAAGAAAAGCCAAAATTGTCATTTTGCAGATCAAACATTACGCCAACTCAAAAACCTGAAAGCTGGTAGCAATCTAGAAAGAAATATTAAATTCAACATATCGGAAAAAGGCCCAAGTATTAGCCCAAACATGCACCAGAGAGCCCAAGCCCTAAAGCTTCAATAGCATCGCGGATCCACGGCAGGAGCCTGCTTGCGCCGCGGATCCGCCGCGGTTGTGCCACGTCAGCACATATTTTTCAGTGCAGAATCTCTCTCTCAAGTCCTACAGCTCAGCAAGACACGTCAAATTCAAGAATTCTCTCGAAGTTTCTTCCAGATCAGCAAAGATGATTAATTAAGCTAATCCTAATTAAGCTCCTAACAAACTATTTCTAGAAGCTCGCTCCTAACTAACCTCTTCTAGAAGCCTCTCTAGCTAACTAACTTTTGGAGGGAAATTCAAAATTCAAATCCTAGATCTAGGGTTTTGGGAAGCCTATAAATAGAAGCCTAGATCTAGGGTTAAACTTCTTCTCAAAAATCCTTAGTGGTTGATCTCTACTTCCAAAATCTTTAGTTGTTCATTAATTCATTAATCTCTCATCTCCCCCATTTCTAACACAAGTTGAGTGACACAACTTGTGCCTCAAACCCTAATCCAAAATCCAAGCCAAATTCAAGATCCCGAGTACCATTCAAGCAAGAAGCCTTCAACCTTTTAGGAGCGGAGCCGATCGTCAATCGAACAAGTGATCCAAGCCGATCCGCCACTCAAGGAGACAAGCGAAGCCAAATCGATGATCGAGTTCTTCCTCTTGTAGTTCTTGAGCGATTTTTAATGGAATTGTTGATAAATAAAAGGTGAAATTCTTTAATCTTGCTTTCTTTAAATTCTTGCATCATGATTTGATCTCAATTTGTGATTGTGGTTCTTGTTGTGATGTTTGAGTAAAACTCCGCTCGTAAAGGAGTCAAGACGATCAATAGAATGAAGATGTAACAAATCTTAAAACGATTCTTAAGTCCTACGAGTTTTGTAAACCCTAGAAAATTGAAGAATCGACGACCAGTTTCGTTGCGATGCTTTCTTGATTGTGATCGCTCGAAATTAGGGATCCACGATCGATTCTTGAATTTACTAGAGGCTAGAATGTGAATGATATCGACGAAAGAATAAGGGATAAATGATAAAACCCTAGTTTCACAAGAAATCCCTAATTCTCATTGATCATCATCGATCTAGTATCAATTCATCGATGGATAAGAATACGTAATCGCTAGATTTCATCACATCTATAGATCCGATCGATTCCTACGAGCCTCATTTAGATTCTTGATATTTGGTTGGAAATATCATCAAACTCTCAATTCTTGATTCTATCTTTTTCTTGTTATTAGATCTATATTTTCTAATTCTTGAACTTCAACTATAAATCATGAATTGTTTGTTTTCTTTTCATTAAAATTTCCGATTCAGATAAAACAAGATACGAACGAATCGCACAATCCCTGTGGACGATCCGCACTCTCTAACGCGCTACATCCGACACCGTAAATTGATTGCGGTCAACAATATTTTTGGTTGTGATTTCTACACATTTTCTTAAACACACAACGAGGAATTTCATTCAATCAACCCCTATACTGTGACAACAATGCAGCCATTTCATTGGTTAAGGAACCTAGGTCTCATCGTAAGTCCAAGCACATACTTCGAAACCACCATTTGATTCGAGAGATCCATAGACGAAAGGATATCAATATATTGAAAGCAGATACGAAAGATAACATAGCGGATCCATTCATTAAAGCTCTTTCTCGATGCAGTTCGAGAGACTCATTGAGATGTTAGGTATGCGTACCACAATAATTGGCCCTAAGTGCAAGTGGGAGATTGTTAGATGTAGGTGCCCTTGGAGGCAATTAGTTTTAATTGTGACCTATATGTATATAACTTTCTCGTTCGTAATAATAGTACACAATAATTTCTCTGTTTATTATTGATTACTAATAAAGTCCGTAGAATAATACTAGACTACATGATTGTGATGTAGATCATAATGGTGAGACCTGGCTAGTTGATAAGTATATTTTTAAATGTTCATAGTCGTAAGAGATCGAGACAGGACATCGATACTCCGGAAGACTAGTGTATATTATACTTACTCATCAGATAGAGTAATGATTGTTCTCGTAGTCATTTGGTGTGGTGATATCAGAGTATCGTATGCAGGTGCTTATAGATGATAAATACACCGAATGACTCATTTTGAATTTCTAGTTGGTAATTATACATAACTGTCAGATGGAAATTTATATAGTGACAACTGGTACGACTTAGTCTTCGGACCTGAGACTTGCCATAGTACCTTGCGTGTGCTAGAGATTACTTTAGTTACTATCCAACCACAGATTCGTTGATACTGTATATAACGGTAGAAGTTGGGTATGATCAAATACATGTGAAGGTTGTGAGGCGTTAACGTGGGATTGGTCTCTCCGGTATATGGAGAACAGTATTCTGCAGTGTGCGATATATCAGTGACCTAAAATCTCTGGCCAGATTACTATAGATCAAATGATAAGTAGTTATCAGTTTGATCTCAGGGTTACGTGATAATATCAACACAATAGTTATTTGAGTTATTAGGGTTTGACAGTACTACCAAGTCCTAAACCAAATAAGGAGCACAAGTAGACGAAGAGA
Source organism: Agapanthus africanus (assembly GCA_030015575.1). NCBI lineage: Eukaryota > Viridiplantae > Streptophyta > Magnoliopsida > Asparagales > Amaryllidaceae > Agapanthus > Agapanthus africanus. Next base: position 185,064,228 of record CM057337.1, read on the forward strand.
CCAGACCGTACGGTAGTTGCCACTGATAGGTATTGATTTGCTTGTATAGTATTTTCCTATTTCAATCCAGTCATCGATGGTTTACCTAGGTAGTCTAAACACATAGCTATCGTCCCTATAGACTTGTGGATTTTACTGGTTACAGAATTAATTCGAATTGTTCGAATTAATTATCCACTGCTGAGTAAACGTCGAGCCTCCGGAGTCACACATAGGTGAATTTCTACTTGCCAAACATAGAACTATAAAAGAAGAGAAAGTATATGGTTGATATACAAAAAGGTATTTAATTAAATAAGTATATTTTATGTACTATTAATTAAATAAGGGTAAAATTGTCAAATATGATTTGACGTGCTACTCAAGATAATATGTTATATTAAATGAGTAAATAATATATACATATATATTAATTATATTATGAATATATATATAAGATAATATTGTTATACATTTGATGTGTATCAAATATTATATATTACACACACACACATAAAATAATATTGTTATGCATTTGATGTGTATCAAATATTATATGCATATATATGTATGGGACAACATGTATTAGGTTATAACTAATTAGTTTGTTGAAAGGATTAAACAAATTAATTAATTATGAGGGTTTAAATAGAAAAAACTATATCCCTATATATCGGCTTCTATTTGATACAAACCCTAAGTCCTAATTATTCCTCTCATCCTCTCAAAAGTTTTGGTCTCCCCACTCCTTTTCTTTTGGCAAAAATCTTCATGGTGGAGACAAATTAAAAATTTAATTTTTAATTTGTCTCTTTCTTTTATAATTCTCTCTAATTAATTAGATCATCTAACCAATTAATTAGAGTTCACTAATCTTGGAGATTCGTATGGGGGCAAGTAAGGAGATCATCAAGGTGTAATCAAATCGTCTTGATTGGATAGGAATCGCTAGCACAACAAACAGAATGCAAATCCGAATTTGCGCAAAGGTATTATCTTTTCGAATGAATTAAGGGTTAATTGGATAGGAATCGCTAGTATAACGCAAATTCGTATTTTCTTTCCTTTCAAGACCATACTCAATGAAGAGCTTTGTGTCTTGCCCCCAAGATGTGCGATAATCCGCACCATTTTTAAAAGGATTCCCCTCACGAGGGTTGTAGAGGTGCAATTGGAATGGAAAAGTTAGGATTTAATTTCCCTATTTTAAACTTGAGGGTATTTTAATGAATCTTAGAAAATATTGCTACGAATATGTAAAGGTGTTGTGATTCAAAAGTGTGCGAGCCTGGGGCAGGTCGTTACCCCGTGTTCTATCACTAAAAATATGTATAACAATTTCTAAAAATTCATATTTAAACATGTAGGGTAGAAATTGTAGGGTTCCTCTCGACGGCAGCAAGGTTTCGGGAGGCATCGTTCATGCCATTTACAAAATTTTTCCGTTAAAAGGAACTCTAAACTAGAATCGTTAACTAGAAACATAATACGGAAACAAATGTAAACCATTTATATCTAAGTGAAATCAAAATACAACCTTTGTAGATCGGTCCTTCACTTCATAAGCTCCTTGTAGTAGTCCCTTCACTGCGATCATGTTGCTCTCGGACTCTTGGACGGCTCCATGAGAAGAATGCAACGGCCTTGCTTGAAGTCTTCGAGGCCGAAGATGATCTACGTCTAGGGAATACGGACTCAAGCTACTACTTCACCAAAGTGAAGCAAACACCCTATACTAAAGTGCTAAATCTAGTAGAGGATGGAGAAATAGGAAATGGGTTCACTTTAGAATCTCTTTTCTCACAATATTTCCTCACTTGGATCAAACCTTAGCAAGCTTTTCTTTTTGGAAGAAGAAGATAAAGAAAGAGATGAGAATGAATTTAATCTAAGTGAGTGAGCTAACCATGGGTGAGTGGGTATCATATACTAACTCATGTAGATACATAACCATGGCTAATTATCATGGTTAGGTTAATTAATATCTAAAGTAAAAACAAAACTAGTGGACTAAGTCAATGCAACCATAAGCTTCATGAAGCTTCATGCATATGAGCTCATCATCCACTAATTTTAGAATTACTTTAAATATAAAAAACCTAACACTATAATTAGTATGGTATAAGTCTTATACACCCATGTATAGTGTATCAACAACGATGACACACAAAAATAAACAATGCACATTAATGTATATCACATATATATTATATGTACACACAAGTGAGAAAAGAATACTTAAGTGAGCCAATGTTAGTTAATGTAAATTAGTATATCCAATATACAATTATACACTAAATTATTAAATCAACACTTGACTTAATAATCCGGCTATATCAAATATAATCGACTAACACAAAATGTACCAACATATCGAATCAACACTTGATTCGGTAACCTGGTTATATCGCATATAACCGATCGATACAAACATCGTGAGAATAGAATACGGTATCACATACTCGCATTATTCTCGGTCCCGCACATATCACATATGCACTTCTATTTCGTTTTGCCCGAGCCAGTAAAACCTCTATGTAGGACTCTAAATACTCGTCAATACGCCGGCAGTAAGTGATGATCACATCAAACACCCACAAGCCGTCAGCGGTACTAGCTAGACGTAAAGGCTACCCGGGTATTGAGCGATCAGAAGATCAGCAAGCAAGCCCGCTCCAACTCCTGCAAAACCCTGACTGTGACACTACCGTACAGTCTGGTCTCCTCATCTGATATGTCGCATATCAAGTCTAGGGGTGGTAAATGTCAGACCCCAATAACCGATAAGTCATGCCAATATGAGGCCCATAACGGGTCGAGAAACTACTGGTAACACTTACCAGCAAATCTCTAAACCAGCCCTGACCAGGGACTTCCCTGTTATGGCTAATCGAGCACAGCACAACATCAACCCCCAATACCGGGAGAGACGAAACCCCTCCTATCGCTCATTGCCTCCATGTGACTCGGGACTGTACCCAAAAACCACCATTTTGCATGCCCTCTTGGACGTGGTAAGGTGGAAATTAAAGCACAGTGGGAATCACAAAAGACTCTATGACGATCTCGGGTCTACAGACTAACCTGTACCAGTGTCACCAGAGAACTGCCATCTGACGTGAGGTATAATACCATCTGGGAGTTCTCGGCGAGTCCTTTCAGTGTACCCAGTCTCCACTGAGCACCCGTATATCATCTCTGATGTCAAACACCAATGGATATGGGATTATCCATCGCCCATCTATATGGGTCGAAAAGCTATACGCTAGTCTACTCTGGTATATCGATGCCCCATCTCGATACACCCACAACTAGGGACCTTAAAGGATGTACTTATGGACTACCATGGCCCCACTAGTACCATCTGCATGATAGTCCTGGTAGTCAAGTACTCATCCTAAGGGCTTTACCAACATGTAACAGAGAGACAATTAGTGTACATATTAAGGTAAAGAGCAACCAGATAGCATACTATCATGTCGAGCAAGAAAGTCCTCCCTATATATGTCCAAGCACCCACTACAATATACATCTCATGTATAGTAATAGCCTCTAGGGTATACATATAACTAACAATCTCCCACTTGCACTAGGGCCATCTGATAACAATGGTTGTAGTATCTCATACTCAACCATCTCATAAAAGTCTCTCTCTAGGAAAAGGCCTTTGTGAGTGGATCCGTCGTGTTGTCCTCTGAGTCTACTCTCCTAACCTCGATCCCCTGGAGATCAGCCATCTCCATGATCATGTGATACTGCCTTAGAATATGTCTGGATCACTGATGGAATGGGCGTTCCTTGGCATAAGCCGCAACTCCATTGTCACACAATGGAAGGAACCATCTCATGAACTAATATACACCCAGACTGCCTCTTTGGTAGCATCTTTGGTAGCGATGTATCCAGCCTTTATCGTCTAGTATGCCACGGTATCTAGCTTGGAACACTTCCAACATACCGTCCCTCCACTGAGGATAATGACAATGCCTGTGACTGACATTCAGTCGACCTTATCACTGTGGAAGCTATCCAGTGATTCTCCCCAGGATCGATTGATACCATCTCACTACACCCAGTGAGAATCCTAACATCCACATAGATCTATCTCATAGATTCAAAACACTGGATTTAGGAAGTATCACCTTGATCCTATATGGAGAATCATTGTGATAATAGGAGATTGACCGAGTGTAGCACAGGAAACTCCTTTCCCATCAAGAGTATGTCATCCACGTACAATACGGGGATTGCCACCATACTCCCTACTACCCTTTTTGTATATACAAGGTTCATCTACCATTTTGATGAAGTGAAACTCTTTGACTACCACATCAAAACAGATGTTCCAACTCCGCGATGACTGCTTTAACCTGTAAAGCAACTTGCGCACTTTTCCACTGCTCCCACTGTCTGCGAAGCCCCTGGCTGTGTACTTATAGACGCTCCTTTCTAAATCACTATTTAGAACAGCAGTCATGACACCCAACCGCCAGATATCGTAGTCATGGTATGTAGCAGTGGAAAGTAGCGTCTGGATAGACTTAAGTATAGGCACTTAGAAAAGGTTTCATCATAAGCCACACCTGGTCGATGATGCAAACCTTTAACGAGTCTAGCTTTGAAAGTCTCAACTTTTCCATGTACACCAAGTAATCTTCTCAAGATATACTTGCTCCTAATGGGGATATAACCCTTTAGATATAGCAACTAAAGTCCATACTTCGTTGGTGTACATAGATTCCATCTCAGATCGCTTAGCATCCAGCCATTCTTACAGAGTCCCCACTCTTGATGGCCTGCTCGAAACTAGTTGGGTCATCATCTCATGATGCAGTCCTCGCTCCCACTGTCATGGAGAAACTAAAGTATCTCTCAGGTGGGTGAGGAACCTGTTAGTTATGTATATGCCCTAGAGGCCATTGTTGTACATATGATGTATATTATAATGGATGCTTAGATATATATAGAGAGGACTTTCTTGCTCGTCATGATGGTATGCTATTTGGTTTCACTTTATCTTAACGTGTTGGCTTATATTAGTTTACTGTCATACTCTCACATGTTGATAAAGCCCTTAGGATATGTACTCGACTACTGGGACTATGATGAGATCATACTAGTGGGGCCAGGGTAGTCAATGAGTACATCCTATAACTGTTCCTTGTCAGGGCATCGATACACCAGAGTAGACTAGCGTATACGCATCTTGACCCATATGATGGGCGATGGATGATCCCATATCCATTGGTGTTTGACATCAGAGATGGTGTATGGGTGCTCAGTGGAGACTGGGTACACTGAACGGACTCACTGAGAACTCCCGATGGTATTATACCTCACGTCAGATGGAATTCTCCGGTGACACTGGTACAGGTTAGTCTGTAGACCCAAGATCGTCATAGTGTCTTGTGTGATTCCCACTGTGCTTTGATTTCCACCTTACCACGTACAAGAGGGCATGCAAAACGGTGGCTTTTGGGTACAGTCCCGAATCACATGGAGGCAATGAGCGATAGGAGGGGATTCGTTTCTCCCGGTATAGGGAGTTGATATTGTGCTGTATTCGATTGGCTATAACTGGAAGTCCCTGGCCAGGGCTGATTTAGAGATTTACTGGTAAGTGTTACCAGTAGTTTCTCGACCCGTTATGAGCCTCACATCGACACGACTTATCGGTTACTGGGGTCTAACGTTTACCACCCCTAGACTAGATATGCAACATATCAGATGAAGAGACCGGACTGTACGGGAGTGTTACTGATTGGATTCACAGGAGAATGTACAGGCTTGCTTTTTGATCTTCTGATCGCTCAATACCTAGGTGGCTATTATGTTTAGCTAACCGCTTGCAGCTTGTGGGTGTTTGATATGATCATCACCTATTGCCGGTGTATTGACGATTCTTTAGAGTCCTACACAGAGGTTTCTTGACTCAGGCAAAACGGAGTAGGAGCACATATGTGATATGTGCAGGACCGAGAATAATACGATATGAGATACCGTATTCTATTCTCACGATATTTGATATCAGCCGGGTCATCGGATCAAGTGTTGATTCGATGAATCGGTACATGTTATATTAGTCGGTTATATGCGATATAGCCGGATTGTCGAATCAAGTGTTGATTCGATAATTTAATGTATAATTATATATGTGATATATTACATTACATTATCTAATATTGGCTCGCTTTATTGATTCATTTTCTCACCGGATAAAACATTGATATATATGCGATATATGTTAATTGTATTATTTTCTTTTGTTACAAAAATATATTATATATGTGATATATAATATTGTAACAAGTTATGATTACAAATGCAACATGATTAGTGGAGATTAAATATGGTTAGGGTTTGATTTGGGTTAGTATTTTCTTGAAGCTTCTAGAAGCTTTTGTTTTGTTTTAAGCTAAGATATTATGTGTTGATATTTTGAAGATATTATTTAACCCAACCCAAACTCTTAACCCTAGTCTATTCTCTACATGAGTTAATACTTGATATTATTAACTCAAGGTTCATTTGTAACCATGATAACAATTCATTATTCATAGCAAAAGAAATCATCTTCTTCTTCCTCCTTAAAAAGCTTTCTAGCTTTTGATTTTGTGATGAATGAGTGTGAGAATTTGAAAATAAAAGAGAGCATAATTCCTACTTCATCATCCTCATCTAATCTAGCCAATTAGATTAGGGTGTTCACTTCATTAATACTTGATTATAGAACTGAGAGCTTGAGTTAAAGAAACTTCAAAGTAGATCATCTTCGAAAAGGAAGACTTCAAGCAAGCATAGATCAATCGGGTTGTGGAGCCTCTCTTGAGTCCGGGAGATCATGGATCACGGCGAAGGGACTACTACTCGGAGCTTATGAAGCGAAGGAGCGGACTACAAAGGTTGTAATCCCACTCTCTTAGATGTAAAGATGTTTACTTGCATGTGTAACCCTAATTATCTAGCGAAGATCTTTGCTTTAGGTTGTTCGGCACTTCTAAATTTTAAATCAGGCATGGTTGATGCCTTATAAATTCTTGTGACAGTGCCTAGTGACCCTATAGTGGTATAAGAGCCTAGCTAGAGCATTAGGTGACGTGTATACGAAGTTAAAAGTCCGATCGAACCCCGAAACGTCGATATTGACCCCCTCTCTGGAAATTTTTTAAAACGTTGGTTTTTCCGTATTAAAAATACTCAGAAAATTCAGCAGGTGATTCTAAGGATTACTGTAAAATACGATCACCTAATACCCTCAAGTCGCCGTGGAACCGTGGCAGAAACATGCTTTGCGCGGCGGTTCCGCGGCCGTACTTGGGAATTAGGGACTCGTATTTGTAGGTTTAATCCGTAGGTATTACTATATACTTCTGGGAATTTTTAATATTACTCAAGTGTTGAGTGTTCTGGAGATCTTTTGTATTCGTTGATTCGATCGGAAAGTTTAACTTCGTTTAGTTTTTCGGATAATTTAGAACGTGTTAAAATGTTCGAACGGATATCAATAACTCACTTTTTCCCGACACGAAAAACTTTCAAGTGTTGAATTTTTCTTGGGTTTAAAACTTTCGGAAAAATATGCAAGCATATCTGTGGACCCTCTAGAAGAACGTAACCTTAACTCGATTATGTGACCGTCAAAACTTCCACAGAACCCTAAGGTTTGTGGTAGTTTAGCGTTGCCACATGTGAGGCGTTGGTTTGACCCTTCTACGGCTGGTTCATTGGGGCTCTGACATGTTCTGGGATTTTTTGAACTCCGCTCAAGTGTTGAGCTATTTAGAAAATATTGGGTATTTGATTATTCGATCGGAAAGTTTAATATTATCTATTTATCTGGAATGTGATACAATATGTGGAATTCATATAGTTAGGCATGAAATGCGAAGTATGTGATATTTCGGATTTATGACATCTAAAGTAATTGTGGATTCCAAATGTTGTAGTTTTATACTTTCTTTTCTGTGACCGTAAGCGTAGAACGTGGTGTATCGCCGGCTTCGTTTCTATACATCAACGACAATCGGGATACGCATACTTGCTTACGTTGATGATATGAGATATTATGTGTTGCTGTGATATGTTATATTGGATCGTCGCGTTCTGAATAGCTGGGGGTTTTATGTGAGATGAGAGTTTTTTCTTTTTCATTCATGTAAAATTCATTTGTATGTAATATTCTTTTATTGGGGCACTTCCGGGCTGAGGATGATATCACCGTTGTATATTATTTACTTTTCCGAATTAGGTAGACCCAAGGCGGGGAGCATAAGCAACCGGGTTCTAGGGTCCAGTGGAAGACCATCTCGAGGAGTCGAGACCGGGTCTCCTAACCCTAGAATTGGCAGTGTTGCTTGCCGCTCTCGTAGGGGTCTAAGGATGTGGGTTTGGCTATTCATCGCGGCCGTGGAATCTGTATTTTATACAGGCTCGTATTAAAACATGGACGTCCTAGTATATCCAAAATTTCATATATGTTCTTCTGCTGCAATGTTCTGTGATGAGATCATATTACTGCCTGAGACGAATGCTTATACTATATATGTATGTGTGTGTGTGTGTGTGTGTGTGTGTGTTGATATATAAATATTACTGCTTTCGTTTCTTCTGTGATGCTTAGGAAGCATTAACTGATGGGATTTATTAATGAGATTAATAAAAGAAAAGAAACCTAAAAGATGTTGTAGAATCAAAACTCTATAAAAAGGGTAGCTACAGTTTTGCTTTGCATAGCGGTATATATGATATACCCTGCACCTTATTCAATGAGGAAAGAGCCGAGATCCCTTCACCGGGAGTGACCTCTGTAGCTAAACTGGCAGATGATACAAACTCGCGGTTTAGTTTTTGACTGTTTCTATAGTTCTTGCTTTGCACAGCGGTATATATGATATATCCTGCACCTTATTCGATGAGGAAAGAGCCGAGATCCTTTCACCGGGAGTGACCTCTTTAGCGAAACTAGAAAAGCCTCAGAAACACTCCTTTTCAAAATCACTTGTTTCTACAACGATATCAAGTTCATTACGCTCATGGTTTTCTGAAAAACCTGCGTAGCCCTCCGACATTTCAGATAAGTAATACTTAGTATTCGTGCTACGTTTGTTGGCTTTCGTCAAGGCGTAGTGTGCGGTAGCTAACTACTGCTTATCTGCAGCATATGATCGATTGGGTTAGGGTAGCCGTACGGCTTTGTTGGCTTTCGTCAAGGGTCGTGCGGGTGGGTTTAATTCAATCAAGAAATGTACGGGTTGAACTTGACTAGCGGACTATGGTTTGTTGGCATTCGTCAAGGTCATAGCACGTTAGGGGTAAAAGCATTATCGGGAATTTCAAGTGTTGAAATTTGCAATAAGATTGCATACCTCCCATGAGATAGTTGGATCCCGATACCCACTGTGAGTAAGAGTTACTACTGGGAGAATCCTACACAGGACAATTAACCGATCAAGTAGGTGTCTAGAAAGGTGTTAACGGGGTTATGCCTCTGGGAAAACGAGGTTTATTTTAATTAGGTCCGTGTGAAAGCACGGGGAACCTCCCTTAAAATACCAACACTGATCTGGCTGAAAGATTGGCGAACTTGTAAGATGTAATTAATCCCGGCTAGTCTTTCCTTTTAGGGTTTGAAGGAAGATTTGATGTAAACAGTGGGAGTCATCCTGATTAGATAAGATAATAACCAATCTAATCTTACAAGAGCATACGCTAAAGTGTTTTCTTCTCTCTCTCTCCAGGTAGCGGCCATGTCAGGCCATAATCAAGATAATAATATGGATGTATTGACTGAACCCGCTTATTATACTAAGCAGAGGAACGTTGGTCCTGTTCTTTCTTATAAGTGTTATAAGACTGAGCAGGGAATAGGAGAATATCTGGATTCTCACGCCGCCCAAACGAAGAACAAGCATGTTGACGCATCTTCTTCGGGTGTGTTAGTTATTGAGAACTGTTTCTCAGTTCACCCTACGTCCTGGGTATTAGATACCGGATCAGGATCCCACATATGTAATTTGTTACGTGGGCTACGTAAAGGTAGAGAACTAGGAAAGGGTGATCATTCCGTAAAAGTAGGGAATGGTGCAAATATTGCAGCCAAAGCAGTTGGTGAATATCACCTTGTATTTCCAAGTAGTAATACATTGATTCTGAACGAGTGCTATTATATACCGAACATTATGTGCAACATTATATCAGTTTCTTTATTAAGTAAAGAAGGATATAATTTTGTAATACAGGATAAAGTTATGAACATCTTCCTAAATCAAAAGTTGATTGGATCAGGCTCGTTACATAATGGCATATACGTTCTCAATCAAAATACAGTCCTTAATATACAAAACGCACACAAAAGGAAGAGTTCAGAAATGAACGAATCCTTCTTATGGCATTGTAGACTAGGTCATATCAATGCGACACGACTAGCTAAGTTACATAAGGATGGATATTTGAATCCGTTCAAATTATCATCTTATGAAACTTGCCATTCATGTCTCAAAGGCAAAATGACCAAAACTCCGTTTAGTGGACACGGAGAAAGAGTTACGGAACTTTTGGGACTGATACATAGTGATGTATGTGGTCCCATGTCTACACATGCCAGGAACGGTTATTCCTACTTCATTACATTCACTGACGATCTCTCAAGGTACGGACATGTGTTCTTGATGAAACACAAGTCTGAATCTTTTAAGAAATTCAGAGAATATAAGCACAAAGTAGAGAACCAAACGGGCAAGAGTATTAAGATCCTTCGATCTGATCGAGGAGGAGAATACTTGAGCAATGAGTTCCTAGACTATCTAAAAGAGAATGGGATTCTCTCTCAGCTTACTCCTCCCTATACATCACAGCACAACGGTGTATCGGAGCGGAGGAATCGCACCCTATTAGATATGGTGCGCTCTATGATGAGCACTGCTGAGTTACCTATTTCTTTCTGGGGGTATGCGCTTGAGACAGCCATACAACTATTGAATATGGTTCCTACTAAATCAATGCCTACCACTCCATATGAGATATGGAAAAGGAAGAGACCATCTCTTAAGTATGTTAAGATATGGTGTTGTCCGGCCTATGTCAAAAGGCTAAATCCGGACAAACTCGGGCAAGGTCTGTCCTATGCAAGTTTGTAGGATATCCCAGGAATTCATAAGGGTATATCTTCTACCACGCTGAGGAACAAAAGGTGTTTGTTTCTCGACATGCCACCTTTTTAGAAAAGGAATTTCTTGCAAAGGAAATTTGTGGCGAGGAGGTAGAACTGGAAGAAGTTCCAGCAACACAAACTACGACAGAAGATTTAGTGGAACCAGAGGATTCAGTAGTTCCCAACGAACCCCAGCCTCTCCGCCGATCTAGTAGGGTTTCTCATCCACCTGAGAGATACTACGGTTTTCTCGTTGATGGTGGGAGCGAGGATTGTATCATGGTAGATGATGACCCGACTAGCGTCGAGCAGGCCATCATAAGTGGTGACTCTGTGAAATGGCTGGATGCAATGCGATCTGAGATGGAATCCATGTACACCAACAAAGTATGGACTTTGGAAGTTGCTCCTGAAGGAGTAAAACCCATTGGGAGCAAGTGGATATTTAAGAAGAAACTTGGTGTAGATGGAAAAGTTAAGACTTTCAAAGCTAGACTTGTTGCAAAGGGTTTTCGTTAACGACCAGGTGTGGATTATGACGAAACCTTTTCTCCAGTGGCTATGCTTAAGTCCATCCAGATCTTACTTGCCATTGCTGCATACCATGACTACGAAATCTGGCAAATGGATGTTAAGACCGCCTTTCTAAATGGTGATTTAGAAGAATGCGTGTACATGACTCAGCCACAGGGCTTCGTAGATAGTGGGAGCGGCGGAAAGGTGTGCAAGATGCTTAAATCCATTTATGGATTAAAGAAATCATCGCAGAATTGGAACATCTTCTTCGATATTGTAGTCAAAGAGTTTGACTTCATCAAAAACGTAGATGAACCTTGTATTTATAAGAAGGTTGCAGAGAGTAAGGTTGTCTTCCTTGTATTGTACGTGGATGACATACTCTTGATAGGAACTGATGTTCTTATGCTGCAATCGGTCAAGCTCTTCTTATCACAAAGATTCTCAATGAAAGATCTAGGTGATGCCTCCTGCATACTGGGAATTATGATCTATAGAGATAGATCTAAACGGATACTGGGATTGTCCCAATCCAGGTACATTGACACCGTACTAAAGAGGTTTAGTATGGAAGAATCCAAGCGTGGGAATCAACCCACGATCTCTGGACTCACTCTCTCCAAAGAGATGTCTCCCAGGACTGATTTGGAAAGAGCTCGCATGCAAGGGATACCCTATGCTTCGGCAGTAGGCTCTATCATGTATGCGATGCTGTGTACCAGACCCGATGTAGCATACTCACTAAGTGTAGTGAGCAGGTATCAAACAGATCCTGGAGAGAGTCACTGGACAGCTGTGAATAACATTCTCAAGTACTTACGAAGGACTAAGGAGATGTTCTTGGTGTATGGTAACAGAGAACTCCAGGTGGAGTCCTTTACCGATTCAAGCTTCCAAAGTGATAAGGACGACTCTAAGTCGCACTCGGGATTTGTCTTTAACCTCAATGGAGGGGCGGTGTGTTGGAAGAGTTCCAAACAGGAAACCGTTGCAGACTCGACGATGGAGGCTGAATACATCGCTGCTAACGATGCTGCCAAAGAGGCTGTCTGGATGAAGAAGTTCATCACTGAACTTGGTGTGGTTCCGTCCATTGAGCATCCAATACATTTGTATTGTAATAACAATTGAGCTGTGGCTTTGGCCAAGGAACCCAGGTCCCATTAGAGGTCCAGACATATTCTGAGGTGGTATCACCGGATCAGGGAGATAGTTGATCGCCGGGAGATCGAGGTCAGGAGAGTTGATACGAAGGACAACACTGCGGATCCACTCACGAAGGTCATTCCCCAGATACAGTTTGAGAGATTATTCGGGATGTTAGGTATGAGATACTACAACAGCTGGTCTTAATGCAAATGGGAGATTGTTAGTTATGTATATGCCCTATAGGCCATTGTTGTACATATGATGTATATTATAATGGATGCTTGGATATATAGAGAGAGGACTCTCTTGCTCGTCATGATAGTATGCTATTTGGTTTCACTTTATCTTAACGTGTTGACTTATATTAGTTTACTGTCTTACTCTCACATGTTGATAAAGCCCTTAGGATATATACTCGACTACTGGGACTATGATGAGATCATACTAGTGCGGCCAGGGTAGTCAATGAGTATATCCTATAATTGTTCCTGGTCGAGGGTGTGTCGAGACAGGGCATCGATACACCAGAGTAGACTAGCGTATGCGCATCTTAACCCATATGATGGGCGATGGATGATCTCATATCCATTGGTGTTTGACATCAAAGATGGTGTACAGGTGCTCAGTGGAAACTGGGTACACTGAACAGACTCGCCGAGAACTCCCAGATGGTATTATACCTCACGCCAGATGGAAGTTCTCCGGTGACACTGGTACAGGTTAGTCTGTAGACCGGAGATCGTCATAGTGTCTTGTGTGATTCCCACAGTGCTTTGATTTCCACCTTACCACGTCCAAGAGGGAGTGCAAAACGGTGGCTTTTGGGTACAGTTCCGAATCACATGGAAGCAATGAGCAATAGGAGGGGATTCGTCTCTCCCGGTACAGGGAGTTGATGTTGTGCTGTGTTCGATTGGCTATAACTGTAAGTCCCTGGCCAGGGCTGATTTAGAGATTTATTGGTAAGTGTTACCAGTAGTTTCTCGACCCGTTATGAGCCTCACATCGACACGACTTATCGGTTACTGGGGTCTGACGTTTACCACCCCTAGACTAGATATGCAACATATCAGACGAAGAGACCAGACTGTACGGGAGTGTTACTAATTGGATTCACAGGAGAATGTACAGGCTTGCTTGTTGATCTTCTGATCGCTCAATATCTGGATGGCTGTTACGTTTAGCTGACCGCTTGCAGCTTGTGGGTGTTTGATATGATCATCACCTATTGCCGGTGTATTGACGATTCTTTAGAGTCCTACACAGAGGTTTCTTGACTCAGGCAAAACGGAGTAGGAGCACATATGTGATATGTGCGGGACCGAGAATAATACGATATGAGATACCGTATTCTATTCTCGCGATATTTGATATCAGCCGGGTCATCGGATCAAGTGTTGATTCGATGAATCGGTACATGTTATATTAGTCGGTTATATGCGATATAGCCGGATTGTCGGATCAAGTGTTGATTCGATAATTTAATGTATAATTATATATATGATATATTACATTACATTATCTAATATTGGCTCGCTTTATTGATTCATTTTCTCACCGGATAAAACATTGATATATATGCGATATATGTTAATTGTATTATTTTTTGTTACAAAAATATATTATATATGTGATATATAATATTGTAACAAGTTATGATTACAAATGCAAAATGATTAGTGGAGATTAAACATGGTTAGGATTTGATTTGGGTTAGTATTTTCTTGAAGCTTCTAGAAGCTTTTGTTTTGTTTTAAGCTAAGATATTATGTGTTGATATTTTGAAGATATTATTTAACCCAACCCAAACCCTTGACCCTAGTCTATTCTTTACATGAGTTAATACTTGATATTATTAACTCAAGGTTCATTTGTAACCATGATAACAATTCATTATTCATCACAAAAGAAATCATCTTCTTCTTCCTCCTTGAAAAGCTTTCTAGCTTTTAATTTTGTGATGAATGAGTGTGAGAATTTGAAAATAAAAGAGAGCATAATTCCTACTTCATCATCCTCATCTAATCTAGCCAATTAGATTAGGGTGTTCACTTCATTAATACTTGATTATAGAAGTGAGAGCTTGAGTTAAAGAAACTTCAAGGTAGATCATCTTCGAAAAAGAAGAATTCAAGCAAGCATGGATCATTCGAGTTGTGGAGCCTCTCTTGAGTCCGGAAGATCATGGATCGCGGCGAAGGGACTACTACTCGGAGCTTATGAAGCGAAGGAGCGGACTACAAAGGTTGTAATCCCACTCTCTTAGATGTAAAGATATTTACTTGCATGTGTAACCCTAATTATCTAGCAAAGATCCTTGCTTTAGGTTATTCTGCACTTCTAAATTTGAAATCGGGCATGGTTGATGCCTTATAAACCCTTGTGATAGTGCCTAGTAACCCTACAGAACCCTATTAGATCAGCGGAGAGGCTGAGGTTCGTTGGGAGCTTACTGAATCATCCGGTTCTACCAAATCATCAGCTGCAGTTTGTATAGCTAGAACTCCTTCCAGTTCTACCTCATGACCACAAATTTCTTTCCAAAATAAATTCCTTTTCTAAAAAAGGTGGCATGCCGAGAAACAAAACACCTTTTGTTCCTCGGTGTGGTAAAAGATATTCCCTTGCGAATGCTTGGGATATCCAACAAACTTCCACAGAACAGACCTTGCCTCGAGCTTGTCCGGATTTTTCTTTTACACATAGGTCGAACAACCCCAGATCTTAACTTACTTAAGAAATGGGCTCTTCCCATACCATATCTCATATAGGGTGGTAGGCACCTGATTTGGTTGGAACTCCATTCAATAGGTATGCAGCTTCATAAGTGCATAACCCCCAAAAGGAAACAGGCAACTCAGTAGTACCCATCATAGAACGCACCATATCTCATAGGGTGTAATTGCTCCGCCCCGATACACCGTTGTGCCGTGGTGTATACGGAGGAGTAATGCTGAGAGAGAATCCCATTCTCCTTTAGAATATTCTAGGAATTCCGTGCTCAAGTATTCTCCTCCCTGATCTCACCAAAGGACATAATACTTATACCCTTTTTGGTTCTCTACTTCTGACTTATATTCTTTGAATATCTCAAAAGTTTCTGACTTGTGTTTCAATAAGAACATATGTCTGAATCTTGAGAGATCATCAGTGAATGTAATGAAGTACAAAGAACCAGACATGGCATGTGTAGACGGGGATTCACATACATCATCATGTATCAATCCCAAGAGTTCACCAACTCTTTCTCAGTTTCCATTAAACGGAGCTATGGTCATTTTAGCTTTGTGACATGACTGGCAAGTTTCACAAGATGTAAATTCAAACTGATTTAAATATGCATCTTTATGTAACTTCAGCTAGTTAGCTCGAATTGATATGACCTAGTCTATAATGCCTCAAGAAGGATTCGTTCATTTCTGAACTCTTCCTCTTGTGTGTGTTCTGTACGTTAAGAACTATGGTTTGATTTAGAACGTATATGCTTTTAGATAACGTGCCTGAACCGATCAACTCTTGATATAGGAAATATTCAAAACATTATCCAACAATACAAAATTATATCCTTCTTTACTAAATAAAGAGACTGATATGATGTTGTATATCAGGTCCGGTATCTAATAACATTCGTTCAGAATAAATGTATTTGGTAATACAGGGTGATAACTGCCAACATCTTGGTTGCAACAATTGCACCGTTTCCAACTCTTGAAATTTTATCACCCGTTCTCAGTTCTCTACCTATCTGTAGCACATGTAATATATTACATATGTGAGATCCTGATCCGGTATCTCATACCCGGGACGTAGAGGATACTGAGAAACAATTCTTTGTAATGAACATACCCGAAGAAGATGCATCAGTATGCACTTTCTTCATTTGGGTGGCATGGGAATCCTGGTAATCCCCTATTTCCTGCTCGGTCTTATAATAATTATAAGTTGGAGAGGGACCAATGTTCCCCAGCACAGTATAACAAGCGGGTTTGGTCAATACATCCATATTATTATCTTGATTAAGGCGTGGCATGGTCGCTACCTGGAGAGAGAGAGAAGAAAACACTCCGCGTGCGCTCTTGCAAGATTAGATTGGTTATTATTTTATCTAATCAGGATGGCTCCCGCTGTTTTTATCAAATCTTCCTTCAAACCCTAAAAGGAAAGACCAGTCGTGATTAATTACACCCTATAAGTTCGCCAATCTTTCAGCCAGGCCAGTGCCGGTACTTTAAGGGAGGTTCCCCGTGCTTTCGCACAGACCTAATTAATATAAACCTCGTTTTTCCAGGGGCGTAACCCCGTTGACACCTTTCTAGACACCTACTTGATCGGTTAATTGTAATGTGTAAAACACTCCCAGGAGTAACAATTACTCGTAGTGGGTATCGAGATCCAACTATCTCATAGAAGGTATGCAATCTCATTGCAAATTTCAACACTTGAAATTCCCGATAATTTTGCCCCTAGCGTCCCATGACCTTGACTCATGCGAACAAACCACAGTCCGCTAGTCAAGTTCAACCCGTCATTTCTTGATTGAATTAAACCCACCCGCACGACCCTTGACGCAGGCCAACAAAGTCACACGACTACCCTAACTCAATCTGCATCATATGCATAAGCAGATAAGCATAAATAGCTACCGCACACTACGCCTTGACGCAGGCCAACAAACGTAGCACGAATACTATAAAGTACTTATCTGAAATGACGGAGGGCTACGATAGGTTTTTATGAAAACCTTTTGCGTAATGAACTTGATATCGTTATAGAATCAAATGATTTTAAAATGAAGTGTTTTTTAGGCTTTTGCTAGTTTCACTAAAGAGGTCACTCCCGGTGAAGGGATCTCGGCTCTTTCCTCATCGAATGAGGTGCAGGATATATCACATATATCACTATGCAAAGAAAAACCATAAAAGCAATGAAAAGACAAACCGAGGGTTGTAGTATTTGCCAGTTATTGCTAAAGGGGTCACTCCCGGTGAAGGGATCTCGGCCCTTTCCTTATCGAATAAGGTGCAGGATGTTCTACAAGGAACACCGCTATGCAAAGCAAGAACTGAAGCTACCTATTTTTGAAAATTCGATTCCACAACATCTTTTAGGTTTCTTTTCTTTCATTAATCATATTAATGAAGTCCCGTCATTTAAGTCACCTAAACATCACAGATAAATACAGCATACGCTTATGCCATCCGCATTCGCCTCGATGTCCCCTCGTGCACCTTTAGGTTAGGTAACTAATGGTCGAGCGAGGCAGTGCTAGCGCGGGTGTAAAACATAAGCAACGTCTATATAATATATCATATATACTATATACAGTATCTATCTCAACATATCAAATGATCACATCACGGATATCGCAGCAGAAGAAACATATGAAATATTGGATATACTAGGAGGTCCGTGTTTTATTTCGAGCATCTATAAAACACGGATTCCACGGTCACGATGAATAGCCAAACCCACACCCCTAGACCCCTATGAGAGCGGCAAGCAACCCTCCCAATTCTAGAGTTAGGAGACCTGGACTCGACTCCTCGAGTTGGTCTCCCACTGGACTCTAGAACCCAGTTACTTGTGCTCTCCTCCTTGGGTCTATCCTAGTGCGGAAAAGCAAATAATATACATATGGTGACATCAACCTCAACCCGGATGTGCCCCAATAAAAGAATATTACATACATTTAAATTTACATGAATGAAAATAAAAACTCTTATCTCACATAAAACCTCGGCTATTCAAAACGCGACGATCCAATATAACATATCCAGCAACACATAACATCACATGTCATCAACGTAAGTAAATATGTGCATCCCAATTGTCGTTGACATATAGCAACGAAACCGGCGATATCACATATTATACTTACGGTCGCAGAAAAGAGACTGTAAAACTACAACATTTGGAATCCACAAACACCTTAGACATCATAAATCCGAAATATCACATACTTCGTATTTCATGTCTAACAGTATGAATTCCATATATTGTATCACATTACAGAAAAAGCTAGACGATGTTAAACATTCCAATCGAATCATTAAACACCTAAAATTACCCAAAAAGCTCAACACTTGAGCATAGTTTTAAAGTTATTCAGCACACGCCACAGTACCAATGAACCAGCCATAGAAGGGCCAAACCAACGCCTCACATGTGGCACCGCTGAACCACCACAAACCCGAGGGTTCAGTGGAGGTTTTGACGGTCACATAATCGAGTTAAGGTTTTGCCCTTCTAGAGGGTCCATCGCATAACTTGCATGATCTTTGAAAGTTTTTTAACTACGGAAAAATCCCATACTTGGAAAATTTTCCGGCAAGGGAAAAAGTGGGCATTTGACATTGTTCCCGCCAAAAAATTTCCGCGCAAAAGAGCCCAAGGTATCAAATGGCAGCGATACGTTTAAGAAAATGTGAACCGGTATTTTCCAGGATATATTTTGACAAACTCCTGAATGAGAAACAACTAAATTCTGATGGTATCGAAAGCTTCTCGAAAAATCCTTCGATTTGATATACTATGGGTCTCATAATTCATCCGGGATCAAAAGTTATGAGGCGTCATGTGCCCACACGTGACCGGGCATCACGGGCAGACACGTGACCATTTACAGGCAAAGCCTGTAGGCACTGAATAAAATAAATAATTGGAAATAATTAATCAGTGGGGTCACGTGCCAACACGTGATGGGCCTTTAACCCTACTGAAAAGAATTAAAGGTATAATAAAATAACAAGGAAAAACCCCAATGGGGCATCACGTGCTGACACGTGATAATTCCTGAGTTCTTTAAAACAACAGAATTAAATTCTGGTCAAATGCTTAATCAGGGGGTCACGTGCCAACACATGATGGGTTCTTAAAAGTCTATGAATTAATAGAATTAAATTCTAATTAAGAGGGAATCAAAAACCCTAACTGGAAAAATAATTCTCTAAATCTTTCCAAACAAAAAAGATGGTGCTTTGTAAAATGGAGCACCGTTGGATTAAAAATCCAATGGTGATTAAAAATCACCAATTTATGGAAAGATTTTATATAAGGAAAGATTTCCCTGAAATTTGTCAAGAATAACAGACAGAATATCTTTTGGATTAAAAATCCAATGGTGAATAAAATTCACTGAGTGATCTAAAAGATCGTGTTAGTTACAAAAACAACCAAAATCTTTCAATGAAAGATTCACAAAACAAATTGATTCTTTTCTTTCTCTTATAAATAGGAGCCAAGAAAAGAAGAGAAGGGATCTACTTTTTTGGGAGAAAACAACAACAGAGAGAAAAAAGAAAGGAGAATTTAATTCTCAAGAGAGAAAACCCTAGGTGAGAAAAGAAAAGGGATCAAAACATCAAAAAGAGAATTTAATTCTCAATCTAAGAGTTTAACTCTTCTGCAAAAAGAACTTAGTTCTTCCTCTGGTTGAAGATCTGCAGAAGCAAATCTTCCCATAGGTTAAGAATTTAATTCTCATCCGATTGAGATTCTGCCAGGCAGATCCAAAACTTAGAGGGGGAATTGAGTTTAGAGAATTTAATTCTCCCAAAGATAAAACTAGGGTTTAACCCTATATGAGAATTTAATTCTCCCAAAGCTATAGGAATTTAATTCCTCCAAGATAAAACTAGGGTTCAACCCTATATGAGAATTTAATTCTCCCAAATTTATAGGAATTTAATTCCTCCAAATAAAATTAGGGTTCAACCCTGCATGAGAATTCAATTCTCCCAAAATCATAGGAATTTAATTCCTTCAAGACAGAACTAGGGTTTAACCCTATATAAGAATTTAATTCTTTCACATACATAGGAATTTAATTCCTCTAAAACCATAATTAGGGTTTAACCCTACAAAGAATTTAATTCTTAAAAAAATAAAGAGACTTGAAAGATCTCCATGCATGCAAAAAGTTAGGTTACATGTCCCCACATGACCCCTGAACAGATCCTCCAAAATAAGAAGGAATTAACTTTGAGGCAATGCCTCACGTGTTCCCATGTGACCTCCTAAACGACGAGAATAAAAGCAAAGGCAGATTTTAATTTGGGCGCTCTCACATGTTACACGTGACCCCTTGATAAATGCTTTAATAATCAGCGCATAAATCTCCATCACGTGCCAACACGTGATGGCCAGAAAGTTAAAAAGTGTTTAACACTTATTTGCATAACAAAGTAAAAGGGAAATGGCCCCACCTTTGGGTGTCCTCGCGTGTCCCCACGTGACACATCCCTATTTAGTGTTTAACACTAATTTAAAGGTTTTATTTCCAATGTTTAACACTGTTGTCCTCTAGTGTTTAACACTAATTTGAGAGTTTTATTCCTAGTGTTTAACACTGTTGTCTCCTAGTGTTTAACACTAATTCAATAATTCTATTTCTAGTATTTAACACTAATTTGAGAATTTTATTTCCAGTGTTTAACACTGTTGTTATCTAGTGTTTAACACTATTTTTAACCAAATTGGTTAATTTTCCAGAGGCAAAGCCTCCCCTTCAATTGAATCTCAAAATTGAATAAAAACTCAGAGCTATAATGTTTAATGCTCGGTCAAAGACCAAAATGTTACCAAAGCCCTCAAACTCTTGTTTAAGCATTGCTGAATGATGAGGGGCTGAACCCAGACAAATGTCTAGTGGTCCAACAAAGGGCCATTGTTTCAAACGTAATTGGACTTAGCCCAAGTTGGCCATAAGTCTTCAGACTTAACTGAGCCAATGTGCTCATAATATAATTAATTGATCTTAGTTCCAAATTGGACTACAGACCACTTAATCCACTTTGGTTCGAGGGTACATTTCTTCACTCCTCTGATATTTGTCGTTGTAATCCTTCAACGTCTTCAGAGAGGTGACGGGTTCCAACAACCACACATTTCACAGACTATGATGTCCTTAACCTCGACCGTGATATCTTTAAACTAACATTGTACTGTGGAGTCCTTAAACCCATGGACTATGATGTCCTTAACCTCGACCGTGATGTCTTTAAACTAACATTGGACTGTGGGGTCCTTAAATCCATGGACTATGATTCCTTAACCTCGACCGTGATGTCTTTAAACTAATATTGGACTGTGGGGTCCTTAAACCCATGGACTATGATGTCCTTAACCTCGACCGTAATGTCTTTAAACTAACATTAGACTGTGGGGTCCTTAAACTCATGGACTATGATGTCCTTAACCTCAACCGTAATGTATTTAAACTAACATTGGACTGTGGGGTCCTTAAACTCATGGATTATGATGTCCTTAACCTCGACCGCGATGTCTTTAAACTAACAATGGACCGAGATGTCCTTAAACTAACAATGGACCGTAATGTCCTTAAACTAATTGACCGCAATGTCCCTAAACTAAAACAATGGAGCCCGAATGCTCTTTGTTGGATCTAAATGATCCCGTTAAGTTGATCTTAGTCTAAAATTAGACTAACGTATCCTTAACAAATGGTTAAGTTGACCTTAGTCTAAGATTAGACTAACGTGTCCTTAACAAACTATTAAGTTGATCTTAGTCTAAAATTAGACTAACGCATCCTTAACAAACATTTAAGTTGATCTTAGTCTTAAATGAGAATAACGTATCCTTAAACCCAACCCCAAATACCAAATCTAAGAAGATACGGATTTGGACTAATCCACGCCCTACGGGCGACAACATAAATTAGTCTCCGTATATAATCCACGGGCAACCAAACACAAAACAAACACCCACGACACGAAGTGACCATATGGAGAAGGAGAAAGTTGTTACCGCAATGTGGTAGCGTAATTAACTACAAAGGCTTACGCCTGCAGGGAAGAGCGTCCCCACAATCAAAACCCCCTCAAACGAGGGGGAATCTGACGAAGTCTGCTACATCAGCCGCATTCGTTTAAACATTCGATACATGGTGCCATAAATCAACTTGGTATCTTCATAGAGGCGGACGGATAGCACCAATTAGCATCTGCCCCGAAATTCAGGGTAGACGTGTATCGCGTCTCGTCGCGTCTTTCGGCGGGGAACAGACATCCGATTGAACTTTTTAATAACGTCTAAAGTTACCCGAAAACAGTTAAAATACGACTACGAAACACTCTGATTTGTTATTATAGTAAATTAACATCACATGACAATTTAGCAAAAATAAACAACACCTGAAGCACCAAAACTCATGTAACAGAACACTGGAAAAATTTGGAGGGGGCTGGGATTTGACCGGTATGGGGGGGTCTCGCCGGCCCAAACTGCACAGAATGCCTCCAAATTTCATCAGTGTTCATGTTATCACCTATATATGACTTTGTACTTGTTTAAAAAAATTTTAGGGCTCGTTTTAAAATCGACAGAAACATAGATTTTAGGGTTCCAAGTTCGGAGTTTGTTTCGTGTTCGTAATATAACAATATCCGTATTATTTCCTAGCTAGGCTCTGATACCACTGTAGGGTTCCTCTCGATGGCAGCAAGGTTTTGGGAGACATCGTTCATGCCATTTTCAAAATTTTGCCGTTAAAAGGAATTCTAAACTAGAATCGTTAACTAGAAACATAATACGGAAACAAATGTAACCCATTTACATCTAAGTGAAATCGAAATACAACCTTTGTAGATTGGTCCTTCACTTCATAAGCTCCTTGTAGTAGTCACTTCGCTGCAATCATGTTGCTCCCAGACTCTTAGACGGCTCCATGAGAAAAATGCAACGGTCTTGCTTGAAGTCTTCGAGGCCGAAGATGATCTACGTCGAGAGAATACGGACTCAAGTTACTACTTCACCAAAGTGAAGCAAACACCCTATACTAAAGTGCTAATCCGGTAGAGGATGGAGAAATAGGAAATGGGTTCACTTTAGAATCTCTTTTCTCACAATATTTCCTCACTTGGAACAAACCCTAGCAAGCTTTTCTTTTTGGAAGAAAAAGATGAAGAAAGAGATGAGAATGAATTTAATCCAAGTGAGTGAGCTAACCATGGGTGAGTGGGTATCATATACTAACTCATGTAGAGACGTAACCATGGCTAATTATCATGGTTAGGTTAATTAATATCTAAAATAAAAACAAAACTAGTGGACTAAGTCAATGCAACCATAAGCTTTATGAAGCTTCATGCATATGAGCTCATCATCCACTAATTTTAGAATTACTTTAAATATAAAAAAACCTAACACTATAATTAGTATGGTATAAGTCTTATACACCCATGTATAGTGTATCAACAACCATGACACACAAAAATAAACAATGCACATTAATATATATCACATATATATTACATGTACACACAAGTGAGAAAAAAATACTTAAGTGAGCCAATGTTAGTTAATGTAAATTAGTATATCCAATATACAATTATACACTAAATTATTAAATCAGCACTTGATTTAATAATCCGGCTATATCACATATAACCGACTAACACAAAATGTACCAACATATCGAATCAACACTTGATTCGATAATCTGGTTATGTCACATATAACCGATCGATACAAACATCGCGAGAATAGAATACGGTATCACATACTCGCATTATTCTCGGTCCCGCACATATCACATATGTGCTCCTATTTCGTTTTGCCTGAGCCAGTAAAACCTCTATGTAGGACTCTAAAGACTCGTCAATACGCCGGCAATAGGTGATGATCACATCAAACACCCGCAAGCCGTCAGCGGTACTAGCTAGACGTAATGGCTACCCGGGTATTGAGCGATCAAAAGATCAGCAAGCAAGCCCGCTCCAACTCCTGCAAAAGCCTGACAGTGACACTACAGTACAATCTGGTCTCCTCGTCTGATATGTCGCATATCAAGTTTAGGGGTGGTAAACGTCAAACCCCAATAACCGATAAGTCATGCCGATATGAGGCCCATAACGGGTCGAGAAACTACTGGTAACACTTACCAGAAAATCTCTAAAGCAGCCCTGGCCAGGGACTTCCTTGTTATGACCAATCGAGCACAGTGCAACATCAACCCCAGTACCGGGAGAGACGAAACCCCTCCTATCGCTCATTGCCTCCATATGACTCGGGACTGTACCCAAAAACCACCGTTTTGCACGCCCTCTTGGACGTGGTAAGGTGGAAATCAAAGCACAGTGGGAATCACACAAGACTCTATGACGATCTTGGGTCTACAAACTAACCTGTACCAGTGTCACCATAGAACTGCCATCTGACGTGAGGTATAATACCATCTGGGAGTTCTCGGCGAGTCCGTCCAGCGTACCCAGTCTCTACTGAGCACCCATATATCATCTCTGATGTCAAACACCAATGGATATGGGATCATCCATCGCCCATCTATATGGGTCGAGAAGCTATACGCTAGTCTACTCTGGTATATCGATGCCCTGTCTCGATACACCCACAACTAGAAACCTTAAAGGATGTACTTATGGACTACCATGGCCCCTCTAGTACCATCTGCATGATAGTCCTGGTAGTCAAGTGCTCATCCTAAGGGCTTTACCAACATGTAACAGAGAGACAATTAGTGTACATGTTAAGGTAAAGAGCAACCAGATAGCATACTATCATGTCGAGCAAGAAAGTCCTCCCTATATATGTCCAAGCATCCACTACAATATACATCTCATGTATAGTAATGGCCTCTAGGGCATACATATAACTAACAGAAATTACATGAAACGAATATATATAAAAGCTTTTCATGAAAATAATATAAAAAGAGTAGGTTACATGTTATAGAAATGTTTGTTATGGAACAATTAGTATTTGAGGCAGGTTTTTTTCTTAGCAATTTCCTTTTTAATTGGCAAGTATAATTTTAGTGAATGGTGGCATAAAGAGACTATTAATGAAGAGATATCTTTTAAACAGAGAATTTATTTTCGTAGTTTGATTTGGCATATGGCTATGGATGGATTCAAGGGAAGAAGAAGGAAAAGGGGAGACTTACTCGCGGTGTGAATTGGTCTAACAACCAATTCACCGTTTTACTAGGAACTAGGTTCGTCGATTCAAGAAAGAGAGGGTTTGGCACGTTGTTGTTGTTGTGGCGTCTACGACGGCAATGATGTTGGGTAACGACAACGTCATTGATGATGACAAGGAGAAGCTAGGGGATGCTCGATGGGGTAGTTTGCAGCCGCAGTGGTTCTTGAACAGAGCTTCTATGTTCTTTCGGCGACTAGTGGAGCAATTTAAAGGAAGGAGGTGTTCGGGATGATTAATTAAATTTTAATACCGCTTATTTTCTTATCATTTTATCAATAAACCGTGTTATTTAATCTGTGTCTGCTTATTAGTACAGATTATAGGTACACAGGCAAAAACACTGGAAAATATGCACAAATTGCACAGAAACGACGGTTTTTAGCCGGGACTGCAAACAGGACGGAAAAACAACCAAGTTCTAAAGAGTTTGCAACAAATGAAGTTGTGTACAAAAATAAATCATTTTTGGTCCAACATGATCAAGTGTGAACAAATGTGAACAAGTAATGGTTTATATGGATCAAGTGGCAAGACACCATCACGAAACATACAAGTGGGCATGCAACTGGCTTGAGCAAGTGGGCATGTCATAAGTATTTGAAAAAGAGATGATTTGAAGTGTGAACACATTGCCCGCTTGACCTCTTCTCTGTTCCAGAATGCAATAGATTGTGAATTAAAAGAAAAGAAGATAACAGGGAGATGATATTGTTGCCAGAAGACCACAGTCTAAAGTTGGGGCCTATTCTCCATAAAGTGGCCGCAAAAATATTCATAAAAACGGTAATTTGCAGCCTAAGTTTATCTATTTAGCCTCATGCATTTTATGTGGGTCCCTACTTGTCTTGCCAGTCCACTTTAGGATGGAGATGAATGGCAAAGCTTTCCTCCTTCTTCTTGTAATTGTTTATTGAGCTTAATTTGGATTGTAGGTTTAAGATTATTTATGGTAATTGTTTGATATGGTATTTAGTTTCTATGGTTACTTGGTAACCTATAACTTATACCATATTCTCTCATTCTCTCCATTTAGTAATGTTAAATTTAGAATCGTGTTTAGTTTAAGGTTGCTATGTAATTTGATAGGGTATGTAGATTGATGGTTGGATTGACACCCTTTCTGAATCATATACCCTATTCTATCATCTACAATCATTAGCAAGTTTAATACTAAAACACTTTATTTTTTATTTTCTAATTGTTGTTTGTTGATGTAATATGCTTTGTGATCCTAGTGATTTGCCTTGATACTACATGCTTGGACATATAACCAGTAAGTAAAGAACGTAACATATTCGTTTTATTCCTCACGTTGCAACTTCGACATCTTGATGGTTTGTGCTTCGCAAATGTCTTGACAAGCCATGCTTCATTTTAGAATCAACACAAAGATGGAACAACTCATGATCAAGGGAGCGTTGAAGAATTCTCCATGATTCAACCATCCGAACCAGAGCCACGGCCGCCTTTCTTTCCTTATACCTTGCTTTTCATATTTTTTGTGACAAAACCAATTCAAACTCATTCTTTTTCTCCTGAACTTGATACAACAACTCTTAATCACTAATTCCTTATGGATCGACCCATATTTGCCGGCTTGCTACAACGAGCCGTGGACTTGCGGCTTATAAATTTTAAAACGAGATGTAGCTCGTGTGCGCAGCATTTCTAAAACCATTCTTTCAAACACATAGGCGTGTGCGCATGAGCTCTCAACAAGTTTTTGGCGCCGTTGCCGGAAAATGCGGTAGTCATTAGGGGTTGTTATTTTAGGTTCATTTGTATATACAAAACTAACAAACTAAAAAAATTCAAAACCAAAACAAAATAAACTAACTTTTTGGACATTTGTTTTCTATCTTTTTGATCTTCTATCACTCTAAGATTCACTGAAAGATTTGTCATAAAAAAATGGGACACTCATAGTACAAAGAGCACACAGTACAAAGTTGGAACCAAAACTCAAAAACTTGGCCGTTTTTTATTCTAAAAAACCGCAATTTGCGGCCTAAATTCCACCAATTGCTCCAAGTTTTTAGTTTTTGCTTCTTTGTCCTATTATTGATCCATTTTTATACTTTAAATTTCTTAATTGTGTGTCTGCAGCATAATGGCCAAAAATATTTCTTTTCCGCTAAATTTTCTGATATTTCCGACATTTCTGTTTCAGACAGACTTGCGACCCGCGAACGTGCAGAGCAAAGTACACTTTCAAGACCAAGGTGATAGTGATTTACAGTGCAAAAGATCCAGATAATTTGACCCGCGCAAGCGAACACTCAAGAACTCGTGGATCGGCTCAACAGGGGTTTCTTAACCCAAAACTTTTGGTACGTATTTTTCTGACACCTTCTCTCAAATCCGACGCTCCAATATTTCGATTTTCTGCATGATTTCTTTGCAAAACTCGCCGCACAAAAGACAAAGAGAACTAATCCATATTCGTTGCAGCGTCTAAGCCTAAAATGAAAAATATGTGCTTGATTGTTTGAATGCTTAAATTCTTTTATTGTTTGTGCAATTGCATCTTAATACGGACTTAAGGGCAAAGAACCCACAAGATATGGTAAAGGATTTCATCACCTTTTTTCGTGGCCCACAAATCACAAAACTACCTTTTTGCATACCCACAGTAATTTTAAAATCAATTAGAACTCTAACTTTAAGGATTCGCGCTCAATATGATAAGTTAATTGTGTTTAGAACACCGTTTAATGTTATATTGTTCACGAGGTGTCTAGACAACTATTCACGGTGCAACCGCCAAATGAGAAAGGTTTATTCTAATTAAGAAACTTCATGAAAGCATTGGACAACCTCCATTTATCTCTGCACTTACCTGGCCTCTTGATCAATATATCTTGAGCTCGTTTCTCGACACAGTTTTACTTCAATAATCAAGTTCTTGAGCAGGTCTAGTTGACATTAGCAAAACATAGACTTCTAGGAGTGTGATATTCTTCGGTTTTGTGATTTTGTGAATACTTGTTGATATGGGTGATGCACAGTTCAATTCGATTCTTTACGACCCTTATTCTTTTTCTTTTACACATACCCAATTCTTTTGTTCAAACTGTCGTGATTCTTGTCATATTTTCGACAACTGTCCTTTCTTAGGGGTAACTAACCGTGCCATGCTTTTGATATGTTTTCACTCCTGAAACTTTTGAACCCAGTCCCACTTCGAACATAGAGCAATTGATTGAAATCTTAGAAAAAGAGGTCGGTAAAATGACTGCTTTAGCATCACTACCATCACAACCCTCCCTTTCTGAAATAATTGACACATCAATAGGGTATGATAGTGAGATGGATGCTTGGTTGACCACTTTAGAGAAAGGTTTAGAACTAGTGATTGCAGTTAAGAATCAAACAGCTTCGACGCTAGCCATATTCATATAACAATCTGATCAATTGTTTCACGCTCAATCTTAATCATTGGTTAGAATCAATGAACAAGTGAAACATTTAGCTGTTCAAATTCTAAAGAGTGAACACAGTCAATTTGAAACCAATAATAGTAATAACTTTCATCTAGGAAGTCAGCTGGGTAAGATAAGTGATCAAACAAATTTTGATTTTATAGTTGATGGTGATGATATATTTGATTTGACAGAGTGTTATAAGGACAAGCAAGAAAACCCTTCGAGTCAGTCTAACCCAAACTTTCAAGAACCAATCTGGCCCTCAATCTCTGATCATGTTCCTGAAGATGATATCCTTGCACCGACTGATTATAGCAAAACATCTTTTGAGGAGGAAACCTATGAATTTGATAGGTATGGTTTCGGTATTGTGTTCAACAATATTCAAAATCAGGAACCCACGACTTTAGTATTACCGATTGATATAGTTTTTGACGAAATTTAGAGTGGAAACCTATATTCTTAGATGACATCAACCTACCTATAAGTCGGTGAGTTGAGGGAGAACTTGAATTAAGAGATGTGAGCTGTATTGATGAGAATATGATTGTGGAGGATTATAGGGAGGAAGATAACTTTGACAAACATTCTTTCATGCTAAGTTTTGAGGAGATATCTGCGGATGAGCTGGATATTCTCAGTGAGTTTGAGCCATGATCACTTTGGAAACATCTTACGGACCTCTTTTCTGTTGAACTTTTTGAGGATGAACTCCAGTTTTTAGACGAACTTGACCTTAAAACTCAACACATGCTTCTTGAAAATAAAATTCATCCAGGCAACAATTCTTTGACTCCTTCAAAATTTCATCTTCATCTTCAATATTTTCTGATCCCTACTTTCACACACCCTTGCCCAGTACTAACAACTAACTATACTACTAACATTTTCTTTTTCTTTTTCTTTTTCATATAATTTTTCTTTTACCAGTCCTGGTCTTATATTGACAAAATCTTTGAATGGCCGGTACTAATTTTTGGACCAACACAATCTCCTAACTTTTAACTGCTGCAATTAGTTAACTTTTTGTAAATACCCTTTTAGTTTCTTAGTTCTTAGGTTACCTTTTTGTGAATAAAAGCTCACCATATATGTCTAAGTCTAGCAACCGGAGATGGGGGCAATGATGAGGACATCGTAAATCTCAAGTTTAGGGGTGAGCACTCTGTTTACTTTTTGTTGCATCATGTGTAAATTCTCCATTGCATACATATTGAAAAACCCACAAAAATTTGAAAATTTTTAAAACATAAAAGCATTGTTGTCAAGTTAGCTAGTGGGGAAACTTAGACTCGAAGTCCGACGGTTTAGTTTGATAAGATAGAAACAACTAAATCCTAATTTTAGAGATTGAAAACTTGAAAGATAACCCTCCTTTGATTTTAACCGTAGCTAATATATGTCTTTGCATCACACTACACGTGTTGTGAGTTTTGAGAATTAGATGACAAGTTGAAATGTCTTAAATTTTTTTATAAAATTAATAAACTTTTTTATAAAATTGATAAACTTTTTTAGGATCAAATATGTTTGTTCTAAAAGAAGTAATATCAAGAATAGTTCATAAAGTGAAATGGATATAAAAGAATATTATTGAGGTTTTAATGGAGGCTAAATTCTGAAAAATAACCGATCTGGAACTTGATTGGAGTGATTACACATCTTATCCACACGAACACATCTTTAGGATGAAAAGAAAAACTGGAAATATCTCCGTTTGCACTGCTTTATGAATATTTTAACACATAAAAATGAATCATTTTGTTTTGTGGCTTTGGTGACTTGGGCAATTAAGTCCTAGGGGTGTTTCTACACTTAATGCCCTAAAACTATCTGGTTTGGGAGTCATTGACCCAAAACTCGCTAAGTCTCCAATTGCCAGATAAAATAAATCATGCAAGTGTTCTCTCCGAGTTAAAAGCCCTCACGGTTCTTTATGGAAGAATAATCTTGACGGGGACGAGTTTCGATTATAACAGTTTTTAGCGGAGATATGAAAGTTTAATTTGTAAGATTAAGACTTTTTGCACGATCACGAAAGGTGTGTATGAACGAAGACAAGTGAAAGGTAGGAGTGAAGAATAAGACTTAGCTTTCTGCTGAAGATGATAGAAATTCTGACTTGAAACCTAGCTAGAGAATGAGACTTAAGAAAATCTTAAGTCTTTTCAAACTCGATTGATCCTTTTGAAGTTTTTCCTGGTCCGTATTTGTGACATGATGACTCAAATCGAAATTTTTGGAACTTAACGACACTATTCGCACAATCACATAAAGACATATATGAACTTATATTAAATGGTATGTGAGGAGTGAAAAATAAGGGTTCGACGTTTCTGACTTAGGATGATAGAACTTCTAGCTTTGATACTAAATCTTAGGATTAGAATTGATTGTTTCCTCACGAAACTAGCTTGGTGGGATTTTGTGGGTGTAATCCGCTGAAAACGCTCAGGAAACAAAACCCATCCTATTAGGGACACCTAGAGGTTCAACGGCTTGTTGTACATGCTCAGTGCAATCGCTTTCCTTGCGAAAGTGAGGTTAAGATATTTCTTTGCTCGGGACAAGCAAAAGATAAGTTCGGGGGTATTTGTTCGGCAAGATTAATTACATTTTAATACCGCTTATTTCTTATCATTTTGTCAATAAACAGTGTTATTTAATCTGTGCCTGCTCATTAATACAGATTACAGATACTCAAATAAAAACACTGGAAAACATGCACAACATGCACAGAAACGACAGTTTTTAGCCGGAACTGCAAACGAGATGGAAAAACGACCAAGATCTAAAGAATTTGCAGCAAATGAAGTTGTGTACAAAAATAATTCATTTTTGGTCCAACATGATCAATTATGAACAAGTGTGAACAAGTAATGGTTTATGTGAATCAAGTGGCAAGACAATATCATGAAGCACACAAGTGGGCATGCAAGTGGCTTGGGCAAGTAGGCATGTCATAAATATTTGAAAAAAGATGATTCAAAGTGTGAAAATATTGCCCACTTGACCCCTTCTCTGTTCTAGAATGCAATAAATTGTGAATTAAAAGAAAAAAGATAACAGAGAGATGAAATTGTTGCCAGAAGACCACAAACCAAAGGAAAGGCCCATTCTCGACAAAGTGGGCGTCAAAATATTCATAAAAACGGTAATTTGCATCCTAGGTCGATCTATTTGGCCTCGTGCACTTTATGTGGGTCCCTAGTT
The DNA here is from genome assembly GCA_030015575.1 of Agapanthus africanus. NCBI lineage: Eukaryota > Viridiplantae > Streptophyta > Magnoliopsida > Asparagales > Amaryllidaceae > Agapanthus > Agapanthus africanus. The sequence continues at coordinate 185,096,619 of CM057337.1, forward strand.
ATCTTTTCAGTCCACTTTTATAGTTTGTTTCTGATTTTGAGTTGCCTATATATAGCAAATCACAGATTAAGTTCTGGGTTGGTTCTTGAGTGTAAAATAGTTTGTAATGCTTGATAACTTCCTCTTCTTCTCTCTTTAAGCTCTCATTTGAGAGCTCCATTGAGAAGGTTGAGGTTTTTATTTATCTTGTATCTCAAAGCCCTCCAAATTGTGAATACATTTGCACTATTTTGATTTAACTTCTTTGCTCATTTTTTATTCATGTTCTTGTGTTTCTTTTTCTTTCTCTTTGTTAACTTTGTTATGATATTTGAGTAATTTCTTTGGCTATAGCAATGGTTAGGGTGGAGATGAATGGCAAACCGTTTCTCCTTCTTCTTGTGATTGTTTATTGGGCTTAATTTGGATTGTAAGTTTAAGATTGTTTATGGTAATTGTTTGATATAATACTTAGTTTCTATAATTACTTGGTAACCTATAACTTATACCATATTCTCACATTCTTTCCATTTAGCAATGTTAGATTTAGAATCATGTTTAGTTTGGGTTTGCTAGGTAATTTGATAGGGTATGTAGATTGATGATCGGATTGACACCCTTTCTAAATCATATACCCTATTCTATCATCTACAATTACTGGCAAGTTTAATACTAAAACACTTTATTTTTTATTTTCTAATTGTTGTTGTTGATGTAATATGCTTTGTGATCCTAGTGATTTGCGTTGATACTACATGTTTGGACATATAACCGGTAAGTAAAGAACGTAATGGATTCATTTCATTCCTCGCGTTGCAACTTCGACATCTTAATGGTTTGTGCTTCGCAAATGCCTTGACAAGCCATGTTTCATTTTAGAGTCAACATAAAGAAGGAACAACTCATGATTAAAGGAGCGTCGAAGAATTCGCCACGATTCAACCATCCGAACCAGAGCCACAGCCGCTTTTCTTTCCTTATACCTTGCTTTTCTTATTTTTTGTAACAAAACCAATTCAAATTCATTCTTTTTCTCCTGAACTTGATACAACAAATCTAAATCACCAATTTCCTGTGGATCGACCCGTATTTGCTGGCTAGTTATAACGAGCCGTGCACTTGCGGTTTATAAATTTTAAAACGAGACGTAGCTCACGTGCGCCACATTTCTAAAACCATTCTTTCAAAACACAAAGGCGTGCATGCATGAAGTCCCAACATGAGGCTTAGAAGAACTCCATGGTTTTGAGAGGGATTTTCAGTATAGTTTAGAGGGGAGAACTGGAGAATTGGATAGATATTTATAGGGGAAAGACATGAAATTGGTGTAAAGATTTATGATAAATGGGTATTAAAAATGAATTTTAATGGATAAAAGAAATGGGGCAGTTCACTGGCTTGAATTGGGGAGTTTGGAATATAGAAATGAACAAACGGGAGATGAAGAGACTCACTGGCACGAACGGAGCCCGTTTGGGTGCAGCAGGGCCGACCAAACCCTAGCCCTGGTCGGTTTGGTTGGGATGGATTGGGGTGGATTGGGTCAGGATTCGGGTTATGGTCTCGTGTTGATGTTACAAGTCCAAAAATATCTATATTTTCTTCTGAATCATTTCGTAACTCCGTGTACCACCCGTGAAAGTTTCAGGATTCTAAAAACATCAAAAAGAAATTAAATAAAATAATTGGGGATGCAAGGATTCGAACACACGGACTATGGAACAGCTGGGTAAAAGCTTATCAACAATTACTTATAACTCAAAATCAGAACAGAAATACGATCTTTAACTAGATACAAAGGTATATGAATTTTGGGGTCGTTCTAATGAGCATGAAATTTATCTACCTAACATGAGACGGCGATATGGCAAGGGAATAGATTCAAAGGGGAAGAGAATGGAGAGAATGGGGAGAATTACTCACAGTGTGAATTGATCTAATAACCAATTCACTGTTATTAGGAACTAGGTTTTATCGATCGCACGGAAAGAAGGCACAGTTGATCGGAACTTCGACTTCGGGAGCTTAAGCACTTCTTCAAGGGATTTTAGTATGATTTTATGATCATTTTCAGAGGGAAGGTGTTGGGAATAAGCTAGGGTATTTTTAGGAATGAGGCAAAGAAGAATATGGTGTTAAAAGAATTAAAGAGGTAATAAAAATGGTTTTTAATGGGGGGAAATGAAGGGATTAGCAGTTCTCTGGTTAAGGGGAAGTTTTTGGGTAGAGCAAACGAAGAGATGGGAGCTCAAACGATGCACGTGCACTGGGATGTGCATGTTTGGTGCACATTGGGCCACCCAAACCTTGGTCAAAGCCGCTCAGGTCGGCTCCGTCACGAGGGTTGGGGTCGGGTCTCGGGGTTCAGGCTTGTTTCAGTGCAATTAGGCCAAAAACATATGTCGTTTTATTTATAACTTTTTGAAACTTCGACAATTGCCTGTGAGACTTTCAGGAACTCCAAAACGTCAAAAAGAATTCAAAATAAAATAAATATGCCGTATGGATTCGAACATACGGATTACGGAATTGCAGTGAAGAGACTTAACCATTGGGCTACATGCTGATTCATGCATATATTTAACAAGAGTTAAATATATGTCGTTGCTTGAAATGGAAGTGGCCTTAGGAAAAAGAAAAGAAAGAAATCAAATGATTGTTTTGGTGAAGGGCTTGGATTTTGGGTTTCGAAAAATTATAGAATAAGCAAAATAGACGGTGGGATATATATATAGAAAAGAAAATATATGGAAAATACCCAAAAATAAATACAATATTTTATTAAAGATAGTATGAATGTATAGAAAATTTAGGGTAATTACAGTTTCCCCCATTCTTGAGATTTAGTTCTTTGAGGGAAAATAGGATGCTCTTTGACAATTTTCAATATTTCTGCAGCATGGACCCGCTTCATGGCTTTATGAAACTTTATCGTTATGACCTTTTTCTGGAAAAGTAAGCTTTTCAGCCCATTTTCCATGCCATGAAGAAGTGGGTTACTCTATTTCTATATAAAGGAACGCAGAATTTCCTCCAGGTTCCGACCACGAAGAACGCACTTTTTATAGCAGAACTTAATTATGTTTTCTAAGTGGTCCATTTCAGGACAAAAAGGGGTTTTGGGATGCAAGAGAAAGAGAGGATTTTCTTTTTAATTCCTCACCTTGTATCACAAATATTATGGGAAATTGTAAGGAAAAGATTCATGACAATTTTAACTGTATATGGATTTGGGATCTTTTTATTTTCTTTTTTAGCTTGGTTGGGAACTTGGAACCTTTTCTCATTTTCTATGAGGCTTGTATATATGGAGGAGTTTTTAATGATGAATACATTATCTTATGTACTTGTAGATGCATGATTTAGGGGCATGGGGGACTCACTTCCCCTGTACTTGTTAGCGACATCCCGTTCTTGTTCGGCGGCCGGTCTTTTTATATAGTACCCACGGCCTTGGTAGGGGCTGGCACCCCCGAGCAGGGCACCACTTGCTTAGACGGGCACCCTCGAGCGGGTGCCTATTTTGGAGATACCCGCTTGGGGGGAACCAAGGCTCCTTTGGTCAACGTTTTTGGGAATCTCCTTTTTGCATGACATGTCTTGCTTTTAGCCATCTTTTAATACCTCATTTCCTTATAAATTTAAGAAGTACCTCCCTTCCCTTTCCATTTTCAGAGGGAATCATGTTGAACATCGAGTTTATCGGTTCTTCTCAACACGGAATGATCCCTATCATGGATATTGTTCGACTCGACGTCGTTCGTCTCTTTTACCAGGGATTTACTGAAGCCTGGTGTAAAGAAGTTTTGGCCCAGATAGAGAGCCATGTCGAGAGTGTCATCCCGTTGCCTTCATCTTTGCTGTCTTAGGTTTTCTTTGCCATCCTTCGTGCCACGGTACCTTACCGTGATAACTCGTTGAATGCTTTATGATGCTGAAAAGAAGATCCAGTCTGTTCATGGAGCGGGCTTAATTGATTGGTGGTTGAGGGATTGCAGCCTCCGGATGCTGAGTCATATTTACTGGAAGTTGACATTTTAATCCGGTGTCCCTATAGCACCTGGCACTGCTAGAGATCCGGCAACGCTTCGTTTAGAGTGTCTATTTGTATAATTAGAGAAGATAGAGAATATCTTTTTGTACCCGTGTCTCCCAGAAATTGTACCCGATCTTAATTATTGATGAATAAAGTACATTTCCTTTTGAGTATTGCTTTTGCTTTTAGCTTTGCTTTTCATTTTTTTGTCTTGTTTCATTGGCGTTTGGGGATTTCTGGGGTTTTGGGGGTGGATACCCTATCTAGGGTGTTTACCCCAATCAGAGCAAAGCTCTGTTCAAATTCCGAGACGGGAGATGAAGCAACGCTTCATCTTCCCCTAATCAGAGCAAAGCTCTGCTTTGAAAATTTAAAATTTAATAAATGAAGCAACGCTTCAGAATCTTTGCGCTGCGCGCAACACGCCACGTGTCAGGCGCAGATGCATCAGCGCAGCGCCCAAGAAGGCGCGCCCAATCAGAGCAAAGCTCTATTTAAATGAAGCAACGCTTCAGCTGCGCAAGTACTGCGCTGCGCGACACGTGTCAGCGCAGATGCGCTAGCGCAGTTGCGCTGCGCTTTGCGCTGCGCGACACGTGTCAGCGCAGATGCGCTGCGCTGTGCGCTGCGCGACACGTGTCAGCGTAGATGTGCTAGCGCAGATGCGCTAGCGCAGTTGCGCTGCGCAACACGTGTCACGCGCTGAGGTACTGCGCCAAACAGAATTAAATTTCTAAGAAATCTTTTCTGTTCTTGTTAAAACAAGAAGATTTTCTTCTGCAAAGCAGAAGCCCTTGGATCAAAGATCCAACGGTGGGGAAAATTCCCCAAATCACTCAGAGAAAGATCTCTTTAACAAATTTAACTAATTTATGGGCACTATAAAAAGGACCCTAGACCTCAATTCAAAGGCAGGAACATCTTTCTAAAAAGAGAGAGAGAGAGAGAAAGAGGACTCTGAAGAACTCCTCAAGAACAAAAAAGGTAAAAACCTTTGAAAAAAGAGAAAATTCTCTTATAAACAAGATCATTGATCTTTAAACATAACTAAATAAAATGAATAAATAAAATAAAAATAGTGCTTTGCACTTTTTCATGAACCTTTGGTTCTTTAAGATAAGAAAAAACTTATCTTTTCCTTTGATCTAAATTAGATCAAGAAATCCAACAGTGCTTTGCACTTCTGTTCTTGAATCTAAAAGATTCTCAGTGCTTTGCATTTCTAACTGCGCTGTTGCGCCCTTGAGAGAGCGCCACGTGTCAGCTACAGAACAATTTGCGCTATGCGCTCTTAAAATAGAGCTTTGCTCTCTGGAATTGGCGCAACTCATCAGAGCGCGCCACGTGTCAGTAGCGCAACAGCGCAGCGCACTAGCGCAGTGCACTGCGCTATTGCGCTTGCGCTCACCAGAGCGCGCCACATGTCAGTAGCGCACTAGCGCAGCGCACTGCGCTATTGCGCTTGCGCTCACCAGAGCGCAACACGTGTCAGCCATAGAACCACTTGCGCTACGCGCTCTTGAAACAGAGCTCTGCTCTCTAGAATTAGCGCAACTCACCAGAGCGCGCCACGTGTCTGCAGCGCAACAGCACAGTGCACTGCGCTATTACGCTTGCGCTCACCAGAGCGTGACACGTGTCACCACCATATGAGTTTGCGCTCAATACTTAGCGCAAAGCGCCTGACAAGCCACGTGGGGCACTATCAGAGTATCTAATGCTCTGCATTGTTAAAGAAAAGGGACAGAGCCCAATTAAAAGGCCTAACAGGCCTAATAAAAAAATGCTATGCATTTTAAAAAGGGGGGCAAAGCCCAAACAAAAAAATAAATGCTCTGCATCATTTATAAAAGGGCAAAGCCTAACCAAAACAAGAATAATGCAGTCCATTACTAAAATGGGGTGAAGCCCCAGCACCAGCCAAAGACAAAAAATGTTGAAACTGGACTTAGCCCAATTTTGGCCATAAATCCTTAAATTAAGTTGACTGAGCAAGATTGCTCTCTTAAATCAATTTACTTTGGTTCGAGGGTACATCTCCGAACTCCTCTGACATTTGTCGTTGTAATCCTTCAACGACGTCAGAGAGGTGGCGGGTCCCGACGACCATAAACTAATATCGGACCGAAACGTCCCTAAACTAATACTGGACCGAGACGTCCCTAAACTAATATCGGACCGAAACGTCCCTAAACTAATGTCGGACCACCATGTCCCTAAACTGGCAATGGAGCACCATGTCTCTAAACTGGAACAATAGAGCCCCTAAATGCTCTTTTGTCGGATCTAGACGATCCCGTTAAGTCGATCTTAGTCCCAAACTGGGCTAACGTATCCTTAACAACCGCTTAAGTTGATCTTAGCATCAAATATGGCTAACGCATCCTTAAACCTTCAAACAGACTTTAGTCCCAAATTGGACTATAAATTCCCCCAATCAACTTTGGCTCAAGGGTACATCTCTGAACTCCTCTGACATTTGTCGTTGTAATCCTTCAACGTCGTCAGAGAGGTGACGGGTCCCGACGACCGTACATGCAATGGACCACTATGTCCCTAAACTGGAACAATAGAGCCAATTGCTCTTTTGTCAGATCTAAACGATCCTGTTAAGTTGATCTTAGTCTCAAATTAGACTAACGTATCATTAACAAACGTTTAAATTGATCTTAGCTGCTACGCGACTAATGCATCCTTAAACTAAAAAAAACACCAAACCCAAATCTAAGTAAATACGGATTTGGACTAATCCACGTCCTACGGGCGACGGCATTACTCAGTCTCCGTATACAATCCACGGGCAACCACAAACAAAACAAACACACCTGACACGAAGTGAAATTCTGGAGAAGGAGAAAGTTGTTACCGCGATGCGGTAGCGTAATTAACTGCAGGGGCTTGCGCCTGCAGGGAAGAGCGTCCCCACAATCAAAAACCCCTCAAGTGAGGGGGAATCTGACGAAGTCTGCTACATCGGTCGCATCCGTCTAAACCTCCGATACACGGTGCCATAAATCAACTTGGCATCTTCGGAGAGGTGGACGGATAGCACCTATTAGCATCTGCCTCGAATCTCAGGCACAGACGTCCTAACGTCTAGGCCGCCATTCGGAGGGGAACAGATTCTGGCACGCCCGGTGGGACCTTTTCCACTTTCCACTCCACACTTCGTGTGTCGTGTTCGCGAACGAATCGCGGTTTACTGTGGTTGCCTGTGGATTTGAGGTACTAAGATTTGGTGTCTTGCTCCGTGCAGAAAACAGAAGATCAATGGCTTCGAACTGCACTGCCTGCAACTGCAACTCTCGCTCGGTCCTTGCTGGAGGAGTGACTTATGGGCCCCAAGCGGCCTCCCTTTTCAAGATGCCAGTGGAGCAGGTAACTCAGGACACCACTGGATTATTCTTCGGGACCATGCTCCCACCATTGAGCTTCAATGCCCCAATGACATCGCATGAAGCTCCAAAGAAGCCGGTCTTTGATCGACTTACCACTGCCGCGTCCCCTCTCAACAGGTCGTCCAGTTTCAATACCTCAGTTTTCAACAGACTGGGCTAGAACGTCCACAAACCTGCGATACCCGAAGCTGCCATCCCAAAGCGAATAGCCATCCCGATGCAAACGGACGAAATCATTGGAAAGGTTCCTTCTTCCGAGAAGTTAGTTTTTACGAGGCTGGTCATTCCGGTTACTGCTCCAGGCGAGGTCCTCAAAGCTGCTTCCCCTACCCAGAGCAGGGGGCATGAAGAAGCTTATCCAACAACGGAGGTGACTCCATCCGCAAGACACGCTCGACGACGCCATTGGCATCGAGTAAGAAAGGCTGGGGGCAACTCCCCCTCTGGATTTACGCCACCAGCTCTGATGGTGGGGATCGATGCTGATGTTCCAACCGGGAACAGCTTTGAATTGCTGAATACGGTGCGCAGAAACACTCCTACTGCGATGTTGAAACGAACTCCTTCACCTATGGAGAATACTCCACAGAAGAAGCTAGAGCAGCCCCCTCAACGGCTGTCCTCTAAAATTTACAAGGTCTGGCGACAGGTCCAAGAGTCGGTAATTGATAAAAACTATCTTCGCCGATAAGAAAAGATGAAGGTAAGGCAGGAGAAGGATTACTCCGTCAAGCCCAAAAAACCAATAGTTACCCGGGTGCCCATTACAACGGCCCCCTTAACTCCAATCGCTCAGAAGGAAAGGAGGCCGCAAAAAGCCCCTGTAAACATGGCGAAGCATAAAAGCGCTGAACACAAACGCCCCAAATCTGGGGGCATGGTGGTGCACACTGTTTATATGGCTTCTGGAAAGGAGGGAAGCCGCACTTCTACGGGCCACCGACCGCTCACCCGATCCGTGACGAAAGCCCAGGAGCAACAACAAAAGCTTCAGGAAATGATGACTACGATGGCTGCACTCACTGAGCCAAAAGAAAGCTCTGAAACGTCTTCGGATGAGCGTCAAGAACAAGAAACCGACGCTGACTTTTTACGCAGAGTCCTCGAAAAGAGGGACAAAGAAGCTGCAGAGCAAGCGGCTAACATAAAACAGATGGCTCTCCTCTTTCAAGATATGGTAGAGATGATGTTACAGCCGGACCCTCCTGCTGAAGATCCTCCGATCGTCCTTAGAGGCGACAGGGGAGAAACGTCAAATCCTCCGCCGGCTCTATCAACAGCCAAGGAGGAGGCAATCTCCAAAATTGACCTAGACGAATATATAGCTCAGCAGATCCGGGTTCATCAGGCGAATGAAGCGGCTGGGCAAATTGCTAGAACCGGACGACCGTATCCGAGCTGGTACGACCAAATCAGTTACCCACCGGGATATACGATCCCTAAATTCCATGTATATAAAGGGACAGGGAATCCGCATCAGCATATCGCTCAATTCAGGGCCTTATGCAGCAATACTGGAGGCGATGACAAATTGTTAATTCGCCAATTCGTCGGCAGCTTAGCAGAAACAGCATTTGAATGGTATTCGGAGCTACCTAACGACTCTGTCAAAACATTTGCGGAGATGGAGCTGCTATTTACACAAAGATTCGCGAGTGCTAGTGAACGCACCCCGATAACAGCACTGATCAACGCCAGGATAAGGCCAGGTGAAACGTGGGTTCAATACGCAACACGATGGCGGAACCTATGGTCGAAATGCGAACAACGCATAGAAGAGGCACCTGCGGTAGGCATGTTTGTGGGCACTCTCGATCCGCAGGCGACCATCTCACAATTCATGATGTTCTTCAGGCCGACCACATTCCAGGCCTTGATTGACAAGCTGGCCCAAATGGATCAGATGGGCCATAGGCCTTCTTCTTCAAAGACAGAGCCTTGGAATGAAAAGGGCAAAGGGAAGGCAACCTTCGTTGCCAATACTCAACAACGGTCGAACAATTCAAAGCCGGTCGTTCACCAAAACAACGTGCGCCCACGCCCATCCCTCGAAGAGAGGTTGGGACATCCTTACTCATTTCCGCAGAATAAAACGAGAAGACTGTTTGAGCTGGCAATGCGCAACAGACTCATTAATCTGCCGAGTCCAAAGCGTCTGTCGCAGCCAGGCGATCTTAATAATCCCAATTATTGCCCTTACCACCAAACGGTAAGTCACCCGATTGAGGATTGTTTCGTCTTTAAGGGATGGATCGAGGATCAGTACCTACAAGGCAAGTTCGCGCTGTCGGAAAACTGGAAGGTAAACCAACCACAGCCGTACTCTCCAAAGAAGACGGACACGCCGGGGGTGGTTTGTTCTTTAGTCAAGGATGAAAACGATGGAGAAAACTCATCAGATGAATCCGAAAACTACGTAGCGACTTGTCATGTGATCTCTCACTCATTGGCAGATAATAAAGAGGCTCCTTGCGCCGAGAAAACGAGGGTGGACCCTGAAACAGAAATTCCGCGGCCGTCAGACAAGTTGATCGATGCCTTCCTAAATGAAATTCTTCTGAAAGCAAAAGCCAATCAAGAGCATGAAATGGCCATACTGGAAAGAACCAAGGTATTCCCGTCAAATCAAAAGTCATACACTGCGGGTAAAAACAAATTCAAGACGAGGAAAAGGTTCGCCAAAGCTCTATCAGTAGGAATGAAGCTACTGCCCTCTGAAGAAAATTCTTTCTCTGAGGTAGAGATGCACCCTAACTTCTGCTTATATCATCAGAAGATCATACATCCTACCGAAGACTGCGAATCTTTTAACTGTTGGTGGCAAGGGTATGTCGCTCAAAAGCAACACTTCGACAGGACAAAGTGTGAAGCTTGTGGACATCGGAAAAATGCGATATATGAGCGCAAAGGAGCCGCCGCAAACTGTCATATAGCCGACTTCAAGGGATCACAAATTGTCACCTTTGGAAGCGACTCTGACGAAGAAGCTATCCCCAACTTTTCCCTCGGGGAATCTATTTCAAAAATAAAGGAATTGAGAAGCTGCGAGAACGTTCAGCCATGCAATCGCATGCTACTCGGAAAGAATCCCGGCCCCGCAAACAACGGAGCGAACAAAAAGGATAAAAGAAAAGGAAAAAAAGGCCCTCGTCGCCAGCGCTCAACAACAATCAGGTGACCCTAGACCGGTTTCTCGCCAAAGCAACAAGCGGCAACCCCTCCAAGAAAAGTTGAAACGTCCTTACTCGTTTCCGCAAGCTAAAACAAGGGGACTGTTCGAGCTGGCAGTGTGCGACAGACTCATCAATCTGCCGGGTCCAAAACGTCCGTTGCGGCCAGGCGATGTTAATAATCCTAATTATTGCCCTTACCACCAAACAGTAGGTCACCTGATCGAGGACTGCTACGTCTTCAAAAACTGGGTTGAAGACCAATACCAACAGGGCAAGTTTGCGCTGTCTGAAAACTGGAAGGTGAGTCCGCCACAACCGCACGCTCCGAAGAAGATGGATACGCCGGGGGCATCATGTTCATTCATGGAGAAGGACTCATAGACCGAAAAGTCAATAAACCAGATATTCGCCTCAAATACGGCGACAACGGACTGAAACGTCCTCAAACTAACAACGGACCGAGATGTCCTTAAACTAATGATGGACCGCAATGTCCTAAAACTTGCAAATGACCGAAATGTCTTTAAACTACTACCTCAGCATCCTTAGGCCGACGAGATAAAAAAAATGTATCAAAAAATAAATATAAAAAAAACGGTATGTCCATAAGCAAAGAGGGCACGGATGAAAACCCGAAAGGGCTCCGTGAGTAAAAACAGCAGGGCTACCGGCGAGTGCTCATGAAAACCCGAAAGGGCGCGACCTCGTAAAAAAAAAAGAGAGAGAAAAAAAATAAAAGGAATAAAAAGAATTAAAAAAAGGTAAGTCCATAAGCAAAATGGGCACGGATGAAAACCCGAAAAGGCTCCGTGAGTAAAAACAGCAGGACTACCGGCGAGTGTTTGTGAAAACCCGAAAGGACGCAACCTCGTCAAAAGACACTTATAGGGCCCCCTCGACCTTGTAAGGAGAAACCACCCGTGTGAGATCCTTACGACTCACAAGGGAGCAACACACTCAGGGATCCCCATGATTCCTAAGAAGAAAATACACTTGCGAGATCCTCACGACTCGTAAGGAGAACTCTCTTATTGGACCCTCACGGCTCATAGGATTTGAAAGTCTTAAGTTACAGAGACCTAAACCTGTGCTTAAGTAACCCCCACAACTTTCGATATTGCCCTACAAATGGTCCTATATTGGCCCTTGTATACAATCCACGGGCGCGAATAAACATTTCCCTAACCAAGTCTCATCCGTGACTGGGGATATGTCCACACGGTGAACAACCCTTGTGAGTCCTCTCGACTCATAAGGAGATAACACTCTTGTAAGATCCTTACGACTTATAAGAGAACATACACTTAGGAATCCTCATGATTCCTAAGAAGAAAACGCACCTGCGAGATCCTCACAGCTCGTAGGGAGAAACACCTTTATGAGACCCTTACGGCTCATGAGTCAAAAGCCTTAGTCGACGGGATCCTAATCCTGTTTACTAAGCCACCTTTGTTCGATATCGACAGAGGCAAATGATGATTCGCTCCTGGCAATATCCCAGTTGTAGCGATGCTGATGCCTAAAACGGTATCAAATTCCGAGTCCTTCCAAGGCAAATGATGATTCGCTCCTGGTAATATCCCAGTTGCAGCGATGCTGATGTCTAAACCGGTATCAAATTTCAAGTCCTTTCACGGCAGATGATGATTCGCTCCTCGCAATATTCCGGTTGCAGCGATGCTGATGCCAAGATTGGTATCAGATCCTAAATCCCCTACTCGCAAAAAAAAAAAAAAAATCAGCGAGCCCCAAAAAAAAAATGCATACGAAATAGCCGAAATGATGGGGCAACTTGCAAACAAAATCAGCAAGTAAAAATGTATGCATGCAAAATAGCCGAAATGGTTGGGCAACTCGCAATAAAAAAGCAGCGAGTAAAAAGAAAAATAGCCGAAATGATTGGCCAATCGCGATTTTCGCGATATAAAAAGCTGAAATGATAGAGCATCGCGGAAAGAATAAAAAAAATGAAAGAATGAAACTTTTTGCCCTACAGGTGAAATCACATCGATCCCTGTGTACAATCCAGGGGCACAGATAAAGAGGGAACCATACCTTCCCGACAGGCTCCATCAGAAAGCGAAGCCAAATCTCGACGGTTCATAAACAACCTAGAGACAATCTCGACATTTGTCGCAATATTATAGACACGATGTCAACAAATGAAGCAAACGAAGATCCCAAGCTTCAGGGTCTCGACGTCAACATCGACAACTTAGAGATCACCAACGGTGTGCCTCCTCATTCCAGCAGGACACAGATATTACACCATCAAGCAGAGCGATGGCAAAATCCCAGCTTCACCTCAGCATTCGTCCCGATACAGTAGACGCAATGTCAATAACAGCGTTCCTCTGCAGTCCAGCAGGACACAGATATTACACCATCAAGCGGAGCGATGGCAAAATCCCAACCCCACCTTGACGTTCGTCTCGATACAGCAGACGAAATGTCGACCCCAGCGTTCTTCCTCCAGCAGGGATTCAGACATGACAAAGCAAACGAAGCGAAGGCCATATTCCTAGCTTCAACGTCTTTACGGTAACTCACATAAAACCGGAAAGACAATCGGAGATCATCTCGCATCAGCACAGAGTGGTCACCAACTTGACGTTCGTCTCGATACAGCTGACGAAATGTCGACCCCAGCGTTCTTCCTCCAACAGGATTTAGACACACCAAAGAAAACGAAGCGAAGGCCATACTCCTAACTTCGACGTCTTGACGGTAACTTATATAAAACCGGAAAGACAATCGGAGATCATCTCGCACCAGCACAGAATGGTCACCACCTCGACGTCCGTCTTGATACAGCAGACGAGATGTCACCCTAACGTTCGTCTCGACACAGCATACGCAACGTTATTAAACGAATGGAGCCACGGCAAAATCCCTAGTTCCAAACCTCGACGGTTCACCAGCAACCTAGAGACAACCTCGACGTCCGTCTCGATACAGCAGACGAGATGTCACCCCAACGTTCGTCTCAACACAGCAGACGCAACGTCATCAAACAAATGGAGCCACGGCAAAATCCCTAGTTCCCACTGCAACATTCGTCTCGATACAGCAGACGCAATGCCAGCAAACGAAGTAAAGGCCAAATTCCTAGCTTCAGGGTCTTGACGGCAACTCATATAAAGCCCGAAAGACTATCGGAGATCATCCCACACCAGCGCGGAGTGGTTATGACTCATCGGGGCTCTCCAAAATGAGCCTAACCTCAAGTAAAAAGCGGCATGGCAAATTCCTAGCGCTTGCTCTTCCGACGGTCAAACTGCCAAGGAGGATTGCTTGAAGACGTCTTGTCCAGCCCCCGAAGGGATCAGAGACACGGCAGTCGCAGGGCTACTCGAACAGCATGATTGCCTATCGAGGACTATATCAGCTTATGCGACGGTACGATGGCCAAACCCCTAAGTACTGTTAGTTATATGTATGCCCTAGAGGCCATTACTGTACATTGGATGTATATTGTAGTGGATGCTGGGACATATATAAGGAGGACTTTCTTGCTCGACATGATAGTATGCTATCTGGTTGCTCTTTACCTTAACGTGTATACTGATTGTCTCTCTGTTACATGTTGGTAAAGCCCTTAGGATCTGTACTTGACTACCTGGACTATGATGCGGATCATACTAGTGGGGACATGGTAGTCCATAAGTACATCCTTCAAAGTCCCTAGTCGTGGGTGTATCGAGACGGGGCATCGATATACCAGAGTAGACTAGCGTGTACCTTCTCGACCCATACAGATGGGCGATGGATGATCCCATATCCATTGGTGTTTGACATCAGAGATGATATACGGGTGCTCAGTAGAGACTGGGTACACTGGACGGACTCGCCGAGAACTCCCAGATGGTATTATACCTCACGTCAGATGGCAGTTCTCTGGTGACACTGGTACAGAGTAGTCTGTTGACCCGAGATCGTCATAGAGTCTCGTGTGGTTCCCACTGTGCTTTGATCTCCATCTTACCACGTCCAAGAGGGCGTGCAAAACGGTGGTTTTTGGGTACAGTCCCGAGTCACATGGAGGCAATGAGCGATAGGAGGGGATTCGTCTCTCCCGGTATAGGGAGTTGATGTTGCGCTGTGTTCGATTGGCTATAACAGGAAATCCCTGGCCAGGGTTGCTGAGATTTACTGGTAAGTGTTACCAGTAGTTTCTCGAATAGTTATAGACCTCATATCGACACGACTTATTAAGCTATTGGGGTCTGACGTTTACCACCCCTAGGCGAGATATGCGACATATCAGACGATCAGACCGGACTGTACGGTAGTGTTACTGGTCGGATTCACTGGAGTGTGAGCGGGCTTGCTCGTCGATCTTCAGATCGCTCAATACCCGGGTGGCCGTTACGTTTAGCAGACCGCTTGCGGCTTGTGGATGTTTGATATGATCATTATCCGCTGCCGGCGTATTGACGAGTCTTTAGAGTCCTACACAGAGGTTTCCTGGCTCAAGCGAAACGAAATAGGAGCGCATATGAGATATGTGCGGGACCGAGAATAATGCGTGTATGTGATACCGTATTCCATTCTCGCGATGAATGTGTCGAATGGTTGTATGCGATATAACCTAGTTATCGAATCAAGGATTGATTCGATAAATCGATACATTGGATATTAGCCAGTTATATGCGATATGACCGGATCGTTAAATCAAGTGTTGATTTAATGATTTAATGTATAATTATATATTTGATATATTACTTTGCATTAACTAATATTGGTTCACTTTAGATGGATTTTCTCACTCGGATGTGCGCAATATATATGTGATATGATTTTGTGCATTTGCTTGTATCATGTTTGATGATACATGCTTTTTGGTTTGTGTAAAGATTAAACCATGGTTATTTAAATGGTTAGGGTTTTGTTTTTCATATCTATTTATTCATTTATTTATTTATTTTCTTTTTGGAAAAAGAAATGAGAAGAATGGTGGCTTTCTTTGTTTGTAGTTGAAGATTCATGAACCTTTGACTTTGTCCACCATTCTTATCTCATGCTTAACCTAACCATTTGATTTAACCCTAGTTCAATCTCTACACTTGACCATGGTTTAGATTATGATAAGTTTTGATTTTTCTTTTAATTTTTTAATTAACTTATCATAACTATTTCCTTCTTCTTCTTCATTTCTTCAAGTGAAGAAAGCTTGCCTCCATCAATGGCAAGTGATGAAAAAGAGTGAGAAATCCAAATCTAAAGTTTACCCACTTCCTATTTCTTCATTCTCTACCTCTTGCCAAGTACTAGAGTGTGTTTACTTCATAAGTTTCATGACTTGGTGAAGTTGTGAGCTTGATCTAGCGATGCCTCGACGTAGATCATCTTCGGCATGGACATCGACGACCTAGCTTGCCCATTCTCCGACGAAGCCGACGCTAGAGCCCGGATTTGATTTAGACAGCGGAGAGGACCTCGTTGCGGAGCTATGGAGGTGGAGCACCGGATCTACAAAGGTTGTATTTCCGTATCTTGTAGTTAAGTGTTAACTAGTTAGCTTTTTCGCCAAGTTTTCTAGCAAACGATCCGTAGTCGGGTCTCTCGGCACCTAGAATTTTTGAATTTGGCATGTTCGATGCCTTGTGAGACCTCACTAGTGTGCCTAGGAACCCTACAGTGGTATCAGAGCCTAGCTAGAGCCTTAGGCGATGCGTAGACGGAGTTAGAAGTCCGATCGACCCGAAACCCCGACTTTAAAATGCTCTCTGGACTTTTTTGTAAAATGTGGATTTTTGCAAATTAAAAATATGCAGAAAAATCAGCAGGAAAATCTAAGAATTACGATGCAAAAATTACCTAATGATCTTTCTAAAGTGCGGCGGAACCGCGGCATTAGCGTGCTATTGCGGCCCTTCCGCGGACCTTTTGTCTTATCCGCCATTGAATTTTGCACAGTAACTCCTATTTTTCAGTGCTGGTTTTCCTGGGAATTTTTAATATGCAGTAAACAGTTGAGCATTTTTGGGTTGTATTGGGAATCAAAGATTCGATCGGGGTTTCAAATTTTGTCTGTGTGGCTTTCCGGATAAATTTTAGAATATGTTAAAAAGTTCGACCGGATATAAATACCCAATTTTTCCCCTGTCGGGAAATTTCCAAGTGTTGGATTTTTCCGTAGTTTAACGACGTTCTAAGTAGTGCAAGTAACGCGATGGTCCCTCTAGAAGACAACAAACCTTTACTCGATTATGTGACCGTCTTGAACTGCCCTTTGAACCTTCGGGTTTGGGGCAGTACGGCGTGCCACATGTGAGGCGTTGGCTTGACCCTTCTACGGCTGGACCGTTGGTACTGAGGCACGAACTGAATGTTGTTAGACTTGTTTCATGTGTTGATCTATATCGGGAAAACTTGGGTGTTCGATTGTTCGATCGGAAAGTTTAACATTTTCTGTTTATCTGGAATGTGATACAATAATTGGAATTCACAAATAGTTATGAGATAACTGAATGAATGTTATAAACATAGCAGTTTAGTCTCACTTGATCGGTTGCCACGGAATTTTGATGTGATCAAAAGTCCGTCGCAATCACGTAGCGTACGCGGATACTCGCCGGATAAACTTAATAGACAGCTTCACTCCATAGCCCCGACCAAGTGACTGTAGGAGAACCCCGTCGCCGAAAGCATCCGTTCGGGTGCTCCCGGTAATGGTGTTCCGCCTTGGTGCACTTCGTCGACGGTATCGGGGGTGCGACTGTCTACTGAAGTTTGCAACGAGCATTCGATCAGGATGTCGGGAATCTTGTTGAATTGCCCGACTAGATATTGAAAAGTGTTTTCGATTATGAGACTAAAATGCGGGGTTTATAATTGTTAGGCATGCGATGTCTAAGAAATTCATTTGGTCAGGCATGCGATGTCTGAGGTGGTTGCGGATTCCAACTGTTGTAGTTTTACACTTTCTTTTCTGTGACCGTAAGTGTAATGTGTGATATCGCCGGTTTCGTTGCTATATGTCAACGACAATTGGGATGCGCATATTTACTTATGTTGATGACATGTGATGTTATGTGTTGCTGGATATGTTATATTGGATCGTCGTGTTTGAATAGCCGGGGGTTTTTATGTGAGATGAGTGTTTTTCATTTTCATTCATGTAAAAACTTGTATGTAATATTCTTTTATTGGGGCGCTTCCAGGTTGCGGAAGTAGTCACCGTTTGTATATTATTTACTTTTCCGCACTAGGATAGACCCAAGGAGGAGGGCACAAGTAACCGGGTTCTGGAGTCCAGTGGGAGACCAACTCGAGGAGTCGAGTCCGAGTCTCCTAACTCCAGAATTGGTAGGGTTGCTTGCCGCTCTCGTAGGGGTCTAGGGGTGTGGGTTTGGCTATTCATCACGACCGTGGAATCCGTGTTTTATACTGGCTCGTATTGAAAACATGGACGCCCTAGTATATCCAATATTTCATATGTTTCTTCTGCTGCGATATCTGTGATGTGATCATGTGATGTTCTGTGATAGATACAGTATATAGTATATATGATATATTATATAGACGTTACTTATGTTTTACACCCGTGCTAGCCCTGCCCTGCTCTGCCGTTAGTTACCTAACCTAACGGTGCACGAGGGGACATCGAGGCGAATGCGGATGGCATAAGTGTACGTCGTATTTATCTGTGATGTTTAGGTACTTAAATGATGGGACTTCATTAATGTGATTAATGAAATAAAAGAAACCTAAAGATATTGTAGAATTGAATTTCAAAATTAAAACAGGTAGCTACAGTTTTTGCTTTGCACAGCGGTATATGCGATATATCCTGCACCTTATTCGATGAGGAAAGGACCGAGATCCCTTCACCGGGAGTGACTCCTTTAGCAATAACTGGCAGATGCTACACCCTCGGTTTGTCTTTTGATTGCTTTTAAGAGTTTTTGCTTTGCACAGTGATATATATGATATATCCCGCACCTCATTCGACGAGGAAAGGACCGACGATCCCTTCACCGGGAGTGACTCCTTTAGCAAAACTAGAAAAGCCTCAAAAGCACTCCATTTTAAAATCATTTGATTCTACAACGATATCAAGTTCATTACGCAATAGGTTTTCAGAAAAACTTGTCGTAGCCCTCCGTCATTTCAGATAAATCCTGTTTAGTATTCGTGCTACGTTTGTTGACCTTGTCAAGACGCAGTGTGCGGTAGCTAACCAGTATTTATCTGCTTATGCATATGATGCAGATTGGGTTAGGGTAGTCGTGCGGCCTTGTTGACCTTGTCAAGGGTCGTGCGGGTGGGTTTGATTCAATCAAGAAATGACGGGTTGAACTTGACTTGCGGTCTATGGTTTGTTGACCTTGTCAAGGTCATAGATCGTTCGGGGCAAAATATTATCGGGAATTTTAAGTGTTGAGATTTGCAATGAGATTGCATACCTTCTATGAGATAGTTGGATCCCGATACCCGCTGCGAGTAAGAGTTACTTCTGGGAGAGTTTTATACATTACAATTAGCCGATCAAGTAGGTGTCTAGAAAGGTGTCAACGGGGCTACGCCTCTGGGAAAACGAGGTTTACATTAATTAGGTTCGTGCGAAAGCACGGGGGACCTCCCTCAAAGTACCGACACTGGCCTGGCTGAAGGATTGGCGAACTTGTAGTGTGTAATTAATCCCGGCTAGTCTTTCCTTTTAGGGTTTGAAGGAAGATTTGATAAAAAGCAGTGGGAGCCATCCTGATTAGATAAAATAATAACCAATATATTCTTGACAGAGCGCACGCTGAGTGTTTTCTTCTCTCTCTCTCCAGGTAGCGACCATATCACGCCTTAATCAAGATAATAATACGAATTATTGACCGAACCCGCTTGTTATACTGAGCTGGGGAACGTTGGTCCCGCTCCAACTTATAATTGTTATAAGACAGAGCAGGAAATTGGGGAATACCAGGTTTCCCATGCCGCCCAAACGAAGAGAGTGCATGCTGATGCATCATCTTCGGGTGTGTTCATTACAGAGAACTGTTTCTCAGTATCCTTTACGTCCTGGGTATGTGATACCAGATCAGGATCCCAGATATGTAATATGTTACATAGGGCTACAGAAAGGTAGAGAACTGAGAACGGGTGATAAGTTTCATGAGGCAGAAAACGGGGCAAGTGTTGCAGCCAAGTCTGTCGGTCACTGTCACCCTGTATTACAAATACATTGATTCTGAACGAATGTTATTAGATACCGAACCTGATATACAAAATCATATCTATCTCTTTATTAGTAAAGAAATGATAAAATTTTGTATTGTTGGATAATATTTTGAACATTTCCTATATCAAAAGTTGATCGGTTCAGGCACGTTATCTAAAAGCGTTGATGTTCTAAATCAAACTACAGTTCTTAGTATATGGAACACACACAAGAGGAAGAGTTCAGAAATGAACGAATTCTTCTTGAGACATTGTAGACTAGGTCAGATCAATGTGACCCGACTAGCTAGAGTTACATTCAGATGCATATTTAAATCAGTTTGAATTTACATCTTGTGAAACTCGCCAGTCATGTCACAAAGATAAGATGACCATAGCTCCGTTTACTGGAAATAGAGAAAGAGTTAGTGAACTCTTGGGATGATACATGTTGATGTATGTAGGTCCCCAGTCTACAAATGCCAGGACTGGTTCTTTATACTTCATTATATTCTCTGATAACCTCTCAAGATTCAGTCATATGTTCCTGTTGAAACATGAGTCCGAACCTTTTGAGATATTCACAGAATATAAGCTAGAAGTAGAGAACCAAAACACAGGTATAAGTATTATGTCCTTTGATGAGTTCAAGGAGGAGAATACTTGAGCACGGAAATCCTGGACTATTCTAAAGGAGAATGAGATTCTCTCTCAGCATTACTCCTCCGTATACACCATTGCACGATGGTATATCGGGGCGGAGCAATAACACCCTATGTGATAAGGTGTGCTCTATGATGAGTACTACTGAGTTACCTATTTCCTTTTGGGAGTTATGCGCTTGAGAAGCTGCATACCTATTGAATAGGGTTCGAATCAAATCAGTTGCCTACCACTTCATATGAGATATGGTATGGGAAGAGCCCATGTCTTAAATTAGTTAAGATTTGGGGTTGTCCGGCCTATGTCTAAAAGCAAAATCCGGACAAACTCGAGGCAAGGTCTGTTATGTAGAACTGGAAAGGTTCCAGCTATACAAACTATAGCAGATGATTTGATAAAACCAAAGGATTCAGTAAATTCCAACGAACCTCAGCATCTCCGCCGATCTAGTAGGGTTCCTCACCCACCTGAGAGATACTTCGGTTTCTCTATGACAGTGGGAGCGAGGATTGCATCATGAGATGATGACCCAACTAGTTTCGAGCTGGCCATCAGGAGTAAGACTCTGTAAGAATGGCTGGATGCTTAGTGATCTGAGATGGAATCCTTATACACCGACAAAGTATGGACTTTAGTTGCTATATCTGAAGGGTTAAATCCCCATCAGGAGCAAGTATATCTTGAGAAGATTACTTAGTGTACATGGAAAGGTTGAGACTTTCAAAGCTAGACTTGTTAAAGGTTTTCGTCATCGACCAGGTGTGGATAATGATGAAACCTTTTCAAGTAGCTATGCTTAAGTCCATCCAGATCCTACTTACCACGGCTGCATACCATGACTACGATCTCTGGTGGTTGGGTGTCATGACTCCTTTTCTAAATGATGTTTTAGAAGAGAATGTCTATAAGTACACAGCCAGAGGGCTTCGTAGACAGTGGGAGCAGCGGAAACGTGTGCAAGATGCTTTATAGGATAAAACAGGCATCGCGGAGTTGGAACATCTGTTTTGATGTGTTAGTCAAAGAGTTTGACATCATCAAAATGGTAGATGAACCTTGTATAAAGAAACTGGTAGTAGGGAGTATGGTGACGATCCTCGTAGAGTTCGTGGATGACATACTCTTGATAGGGAAGGAGTTTCCTATGCTACGCTCGATCAATCTCCGCTTATCACAATGACTCTCCACATAGGATCAAAGTGATACCCACTAAATCCTGGATTTTGGATCTATGAGATTGATCTAATTGGATATTAGGATACTCACTAGTTGTAGTGAGACGGTATCAACCGATCCTGGGGAGAATCACTGGAAGGGTTCCAGGGTGATAAAGACGACTGAATGTCAGTCACAGGCATTGTCTTTGCCCGCAGTAAAGGGACGGTATGTTGGAAGAGTTCCAAGCTAGATACCGTGACATACTAGACGATGAAGGCAGGATACATCGCTACTTAAGATGCTGCCAAAGAGGCTGTTTGGGTGTATATTGGTTCATGAGATGAACTACGTTCCTGCCATTGTGAGAGAATGGAGTTGTGGCTTATGCCAAGGAACGCCGGTCCCATCAGTGATCCAGACATATTCTAAGGCAGTATCACTTGATCATGGAGATGGTTGATCTCCAGGGTGATCGAGGTTAGGAGAGTGGACTCAGAGGACAACACAGCGGATCTACTCACAAAGGCCTGTTCCCAGAGAGAGACTTTTATGGGATGGTTGAGTATGAGATACTACAACCACTGCTACAGATGGCCCTAGTGCAAGTGGGAGATTGTTAGTTATATGTATGCCCTAGAGGCCATTACTGTACATTGGATGTATATTGTAGTGGATGCTGGGACATATATAGGGAGGACTTTCTTGCTCGACATGATAGTATGCTATCTGGTTGCTCTTTACCTTAACGTGTATACTGATTGTCTCTCTGTTACATGTTGGTAAAGCCCTTAGGATCTGTACTTGACTACCTGGACTATGATGCGGATCATACTAGTGGGGACATGGTAGTCCATAAGTACATCCTTCAAAGTCCCTAGTCGTGGGTGTATCGAGACGGGGCATCGATATACCAGAGTAGACTAGCGTGTACCTTCTCGACCCATACAGATGGGCGATGGATGATCCCATATCCATTGGTGTTTGACATCAGAGATGATATACGGGTGCTCAGTAGAGACTGGGTACACTGGACGGACTCGCCGAGAACTCCCAGATGGTATTATACCTCACGTCAGATGGCAGTTCTCTGGTGACACTGGTACAGAGTAGTCTGTTGACCCGAGATCGTCATAGAGTCTCGTGTGGTTCCCACTGTGCTTTGATCTCCATCTTACCACGTCCAAGAGGGCGTGCAAAACGGTGGTTTTTGGGTACAGTCCCGAGTCACATGGAGGCAATGAGCGATAGGAGGGGATTCGTCTCTCCCGGTATAGGGAGTTGATGTTGCGCTGTGTTCGATTGGCTATAACAGGAAATCCTTGGCCAGGGTTGCTGAGATTTACTGGTAAGTGTTACCAGTAGTTTCTCGAATAGTTATAGACCTCATATCGACACGACTTATTGAGCTATTGGGGTCTGACGTTTACCACCCCTAGGCGAGATATGCGACATATCAGACGATCAGACCGGACTGTACGGTAGTGTTACTGGTCGGATTCACTGGAGTGTGAGCGGGCTTGCTCGTCGATCTTCAGATCGCTCAATACCCGGGTGGCCGTTACGTTTAGCAGACCGCTTGCGGCTTGTGGATGTTTGATATGATCATCATCCGCTGCCGGCGTATTGACGAGTCTTTAGAGTCCTACACAGAGGTTTCCTGGCTCAAGCGAAACGAAATAGGAGCGCATATGAGATATGTGCGGGACCGAGAATAATGCGTGTATGTGATACCGTATTCCATTCTCGCGATGAATGTGTCGAATGGTTGTATGCGATATAACCTAGTTATCGAATCAAGGATTGATTCGATAAATCGATACATTGGATATTAGCCGGTTATATGCGATATGACCGGATCGTTAAATCAAGTGTTGATTTAATGATTTAATGTATAATTATATATTTGATATATTACTTTGCATTAACTAATATTGGTTCACTTTAGATGGATTTTCTCACTCGGATGTGCGCAATATATATGTGATATGATTTTGTGCATTTGCTTGTATCATGTTTGATGATACATGCTTTTTGGTTTGTGTAAAGATTAAACCATGGTTATTTAAATGGTTAGGGTTTTGTTTTTCATATCTATTTATTCATTTATTTATTTATTTTCTTTTTGGAAAAAGAAATGAGAAGAATGGTGGCTTTCTTTGTTTGTAGTTGAAGATTCATGAACCTTTGACTTTGTCCACCATTCTTATCTCATGCTTAACCTAACCATTTGATTTAACCCTAGTTCAATCTCTACACTTGACCATGGTTTAGATTATGATAAGTTTTGATTTTTCTTTTCATTTTTTAATTAACTTATCATAACTATTTCCTTCTTCTTCTTCATTTCTTCAAGTGAAGAAAGCTTGCCTCCATCAATGGCAAGTGATGAAAAAGAGTGAGAAATCCAAATCTAAAGTTTACCCACTTCCTATTTCTTCATTCTCTACCTCTTGCCAAGTAGTAGAGTGTGTTTACTTCACAAGTTTCATGACTTGGTGAAGTTGTGAGCTTGATCTAGCGATGCCTCGACGTAGATCATCTTCGGCATGGACATCGACGACCTAGCTTGCCCATTCTCCGACGAAGCCGACGCTAGAGCCCGGATTTGATTTGGACAGCGGAGAGGACCTCGTTGAGGAGCTATGGAGGTGGAGCACCGGATCTACAAAGGTTGTATTTCCGTATCTTGTAGTTAAGTGTTAACTAGTTAGATTTTTCGCCTAGTTTTCTAGCAAACGATCCGTAGTCGGGTCTCTCGGCACCTAGAATTTTTGAATTTGGCATGTTCGATGCCTTGTGAGACCTCACTAGTGTGCCTAGGAACCCTACAAGTACCACCAACCTTAACGGGCTTCTGTCGTAAAGAGCAGAGGTTAAATGCGACGTTAAGATGTTCTTGCGAGAAACGTTCGATTCGTCTCGACTTGTGAAAAATTGTCGAGGCGGCTCGACTCGTGAGATAAAGCCTTAGGCAGTGGGCATAAAAGAAGCCCATTTCCTAAGCATTGGGACCCTGCCAGTTGGCCCAAAACGGTCTCTTGCATACCATCCACGGGTCTCACTCTCCAACGTCGAACTTCGACAAGGAGGGAAACAACCGCTTACAAGTCCTCTCAACTCGTAAGAGGGAAAAATTCTCTTGTAGGATCTTTACGACTTACAAGAGAAAACCACACTTAGGAATCCTCACGATTCCTAAGGAGAAAAACCCACCTGCGAGATCCTCTCGATCCGTAGGGAGAAAAGTCTCTATGAGACCCTCACGGCTTATAGAGTTGAAAAGTCTTAGGCAGCAGATCTGAACCTGCGGCCTAAGCCCTCGCTATCTCGTGAAGAAATCAAGAAGCTTACTCTCTTACCTGCTAATTGTGACGACATGCTGAGAAAGAGGAAAAGCAACAGAAAGAGCACCCGATTTACGTTTGATCAAGCGTTCAAGATGTATTCATTCATGCATGGGCAAAAAGACTCAGGACAAAAGATACATAATAAAGACAAGCTGGGATAAAAAAAAATTCTATTAATATTGCCCAAAATTCTTACAATCATAAAAAGCAATGGAAGAAAAATATTATTACAATGGAATAACCTCAGATCCGGGGCACGGATTGAGGAATTCAAAAGTAAGGCCATCCAGAGTTCTTCTGGCCTTTCTAATTATTCTTATGCGCAGCCTCTCGCGCTCCTCTGTGTCGATATCGTCGGCAAGCCCTTCCGGCCTTCGATAAGCAGCAACTATCGTCGTCTGCTGGAAGATTTGGTGTAGGATGTCAATGAGGCTGTCCTGCCGTTTCTTCGAGATCAGCCCCGTCAGGTACACTGAATGCACCTTGTCCTCGGCATCATCCAGCGCATTCAGTGGTAAGGCCTCGTGAAGACCCGGAAGTGCTCCCAGCACGACTTTCAAAAGAGCCGAACGACGGGGTAGCAGCCAACCACCGCTTGCGTTCAGACGACCCATGACCTCTGCACATTGAGCGTCTGTAAACTCCTGGTTTTGTTGACGACCCTGTGCGCGAATATCGTCATAGGTGATGAACTCGTGCAAACTGTATAGGTGCACCGCCATTATGCCTGGAGGAAATATCACAAGAAGATTAGCGATAGAAGAAAAATAATGTACATAGAGGGCTAAATTCCTAGAGAGCAAAGCTCTGTTCAGGGATTAAAACCCATGAACAAAAGCTCAATGAAACCCCAATGAGGATCTCTTTAGATCAAAAGATCCATGAGAGCAAAGCTCTTTGATTGAGATTAATTTAAATTAATTTGATTTATATTAATTTTACCTAAAGTTTCTAATTTTGAAAATGAGCAAAGCTCTGCTAGTGAAACCCAATGGGGATCTCTTTAAATCAAAAGATCTATGAGAGCAAAGCTCTGCTGGTTAAGATTAATTAAAATTAATTTAATCTAAGAATCAATTTTACCTAAAGTTTTTTTCTAAAAACTTTGGAAAGAAGAGCAAAGCTCTAGAGTTCTTGAAGGCAAGAGCAAAGCTCTGAAGTTTTTTGAAAATGAGAATCTGAAAGATGATAAGCATCTGTGGGGGACCAAAGGTCCTATTTATAGGCCTCAAGTGCCTCTTCGACTTCCAAAAAGTTGTCACGGCGGTTGGAATTCCGCCACCGTCGCGCTCACGTTTGGGGCCACGTAAGCGCAACGGGGGGGGGCATTTGTTTACCCCAATCAAAGCAAAGCTCTGTTCAAATTCCGAGGCGGGAGATGAAGCAACGCTTCATCTTCCCCCAATCAGAGCAAAGCTCTGCTTTGAAAATTTAAAATTTAATAAATGAAGCAACGCTTCAGATTCTTTGCGCTGCGCGCAACACGCCACGTGTCAGGCGCAGATGCATCAGCACAGCGCCCAAGAAGGCGCGCCCAATCAGAGCAAAGCTCTATTTAAATGAAGCAACGCTTCAACTGCGCAAGTACTGCGCTGCGCGACACATGTCAGCGCAGATGCGCTCGCGTAGTTGCGCTGCGCTGTGCGCTGCGCGACACGTGTCACGCGCTGAGGCATCTGCGCCAATCAGAATTAAATTTCTAAGAAATCTTTTCTGTTCTTGTTAAAACAAGAAGATTTTCTTCTGCAAAGCAGAAGCCCTTGGATCAAAAGATCCAACGGTGGGGAAAATTCCCCAAATCACTCAGAAAAAGATCTCTTTAACAAATTTAACTAATTTATGGGCACTATAAAAAGGACCCTAGGCCTCAATTCAAAGGCAGGAACATCTTTCTAAAAAAAGAGAGAGAGAGAAAGAGGACTCTGAAGAACTCCTCAAGAACAAAAAAGGTAAAAACCTTTGAAAGAAGAGAAAATTCTCTTATAAACAAGATCATTGATCTTTAAACATAACTAAATAAAATGAATAAATAAAATAAAAATAGTGCTTTGCACTTTTTCATGAACCTTTGGTTCTTTAAGATAAGAAAAAACTTATCTTTTCCTTTGATCTAAATTAGATCAAGAAATCCAACAGTGCTTTGCACTTCTGTTCTTGAATCTAAAAGATTCTCAGTGCTTTGCATTTCTAACTGCGCTGTTGCGCCCTTGAGAGAGCGCCACGTGTCAGCTACAGAACAATTTACGCTATGCGCTCTTAAAATAGAGCTTTGCTCTCTGGAATTGGCGCAACTCATCAGAGCGCGCCACGTGTCAGTAGCGCAACAGCGCAGTGCACTAGCGCAGCGCAATGTGCTATTGCGCTTGTGCTCACCAGAGCGCGCCACATGTCAGTAGCGCACTAGCGCAGCGCACTGCGCTATTGCGCTTGCGCTCACCAGAGCGCAACACGTGTCAGCCATAGAACCACTTGCGCTACGCGCTCTTGAAACAGAGCTCTGCTCTCTAGAATTAGCGCAACTCACCAGAGCGCGCCACGTGTCTGCAGCGCAGCGCACTGCGCTCTTGCGCTTGCACTCACCAGAGCGTGACACGTGTCACCACCATATGAGTTTGCGCTCAATACTTAGCGCAAAGCGCCTGACAAGCCACGTGGGGCACTGTCAGAGTATCTAATGCTCTGCATTGTTAAAGAAAAGGGACAGAGCCCAATTAAAAGGCCTAATAAAAAAAATGCTATGCATTTTAAAAAGAGGGGCAAAGCCCAAACAAAAAAATAGATGCTCTGCATCATTTATAAAAGGGCAAAGTCCAACCAAAACAAGAATAATACAGTGCATTACTAAAAAGGGGTGAAGCCCCAGCACCAGCCAAAGACAAAAAATGTTGAAACTGAACTTAGCCCAATTTTGGCCATAAATCCTTAAATTAAGTTGACTGAGCAAGATTGCTCTCTTAAATCAATTTACTTTGGTTCGAGGGTACATCTCCAAACTCCTCTGACATTTGTTGTTGTAATCCTTCAACGACGTCAGAGAGGTGATGGGTCCCGACGACCATAAACTAATATCGAACCGAAACGTCCCTAAACTAATACTGGACCGAGACGTCCCTAAACTAATATCGGACCGAAACGTCCCTAAACTAATGTCGGACCACCATGTCCCTAAACTGGCAATGGACCACCATATCTCTAAACTGGAACAATAGAGCCCCTAAATGCTCTTTTGTCGGATCTAGACGATCCCGTTAAGTCGATCTTAGTCCCAAACTGGGCTAACGTATCCTTAACAACCGCTTAAGTTGATCTTAGCCTCAAATATGGCTAACGCATCCTTAAACCTTCAAACAGACTTTAGTCCCAAATTGGACTATAAATTCCCCCAATCAACTTTGGCTCAAGGGTACATCTCTGAACTCCTCTGACATTTGTCGTTGTAATCCTTCAACGTCGTCAGAGAGGTGACGGGTCCCGACGACCGTACATGCAATGGACCACTATGTCCCTAAACTGGAACAATCGAGCCAATTGCTCTTTTGTCGGATCTAAACGATCCTGTTAAGTTGATCTTAGTCTCAAATTAGACTAACGTATCCTTAACAAACGTTTAAATTGATCTTAGCCGCAACGCGACTAATGCATCCTTAAACTAAAAAAAAAAACACCAAACCCAAATCTAAGTAAATACGGATTTGGACTAATCCACGTCTTACGGGCGACGGCAATACTCAGTCTCCGTATACAATCCACGGGCAACCACAAACAAAACAAACACACATGACACGAAGTGAAATTCTGGAGAAGGAGAAAGTTGTTACCGCGATGCGGTAGCGTAATTAATTGCAGGGGCTTGCGCCTGCAGGGAAGAGCGTCCCCACAATCAAAAACCCCTCAAGTGAGGGGGAATCTGACGAAGTCTGCTATATCGACCGCATTCGTCTAAACCTCCGATACACGGTGCCATAAATCAACTTGGCATCTTCGGAGAGGTGAACGGATAGCACCTATTAGCATCTGCCCCGAATCTCAAGCACAGACGTCCTAACGTCTAGGCCGCCATTCGGAGGGGAACATAGGGGTATCCGTCATTGCCCTTTTAATGGGGGCATATAACCCTGAGATGGGGTATCCACCTCTTTAGGTTGCAGGGAGTAGGGGGTGCCCGCCCTTTTCTTCCAGAGTCTTCTTGGTCAATGCGTTGGGGGTGTTGTTTTTTGAAACGACGTGCACCATTTTATGTGTGAGATTATAGTGTTTTCTCTATAAATTGAATAGGAGTGTCCATTCCTCTTCTTGACCTTTGCAAGAAGAAGCTAATGGTATGCAACACCAGATCGAATAGCCTTTGCAGCCATGGGAGGTACCCATCAGGGATATCGTCCCTCCTTCAGTTGCACGCTTGGTGAATTCCAACCTTACTGACGCTCAGTGCGAGCTCGTGTTGGTCGAGATTGAGGGCCGTGTGGGGTCAACACTTCCCCTTTGCTTGCCTTTGCTTCGAATGATCTTTCTTGCCATTCTTAATGCAATCCATGCTCACCCGACAAAGATCGCTCTCAACACTATGGAGGACAAAGTCAATTCTAACCAAGAGGTGCACTTGATCACAAAGCTTTTGAGGGACCGCTCCGTTCATAGCTTGAGTCATATACAGGCTCGGCGGGCTATCATGTTTGACTTTGCTAGGGGATGCGACGTTGATAGGTGGGTGGATACGCCTTACGAAGGACGCCGCTATTATATATTGGAGGAACATGAGAGGGAGCTCCAAAGTTGTAATACCCGGTATCGGTAATACAATACTTTAGTAATATTCCGTATTTTATCTTTAAGAGTTGTATTTATTTGAAATATTTTTCTTTCTTTATTTTTTTCCCAAACATTTAGCAAATGATTTCTAAGTCCAAATCCTTCAAGGCTAAATCATTTCTTTTTAGCTTTTTCATTTTCCCTGAGCCTAAACTCTTCCCCCATTTCTACTGCAAAGCCCAGACCAGAGCCCAATTTCCTTTCATATTCTTTTTTTCTTTTCTTTTTTCCTTTTTCCTTTCTTTCTTTGCTTCCCTTTACATTTTTCTCCCAGGCTCAAGCCCAATAACCTTTCCTTATCCTTTCCATTCTTTTCTTTTCTTCTTTATTTTCTTTTCCTTCTCCCAAATTACTGTTCATCTCTTTATCGCGTAATGACCGCACCGTGATCCCGTCACCTCCCCCACGTAATCGACGAACCCTTCAATTCTCATTATCCTCGCCCTCTCCCCTTTCAAAAAGGCCGGCCCCTTCACCTCTCTCTTTTCCTCGCCGACTCCCTCCATCGTCCTCCTCCTTTGCAACCGAGATCCCATCAAACCCGGAGCCTAAACACCTCGTCATCGACCTCCCCCATCACCTCCTCGCAACAACTTCACCGCCGACCACTACCCTCTCCTCATCACTTCAACTCACCGCCATCACCTCCCCTCTCACTCGCCTCCTCACTCGACCGAACCCTTCACCGCCGACTCAAGTTCCTTCTCCAAACGAACTCGTTCTTGTCGCCCTCGGCTCGCAGCAGCAACCTCATTTTATATTCAAATCAATGGCACTTTGGGCCGAAACTGAGTTTTTTGCGCAGCAGTATTTTTAATTTTAATAAAACCGTATTTAATACACATTCGGTGGATATTGAACCTGAGTTGCTCTGATACTACGTGTAATGTCGCTGCCACAACACCAAAACTCGGAAATTATGATCAGGGTTCATGGAATATATTTTATATTCCAAAAGAAATGATTCTTGCTTTAATAACTCTATTTATAATTTTGAAGCCATGATCCACATCATTGATGATTTGTTCATCCTTTGAGCAGGCGTGGCATCAAAATCGAGGGGAAGAATGAAGGCAATGAAACTATTTCCCCCGATAAATGAACAGGGACACGCGGGACATGTTAGACCGGGGGTTCATGAGCTTAGCATCTGGTGGCTGGGAAGGGAAGGGAAGGGAAAGAGGAGGTGTTTTGGAACCTAGTGTTGAGCTTTACTTTGCTTGCTGGATTTCGCTAGGAGAGCAAGTACAAGTAATTGTGGTTGTGCTCATTTGTTGTATTTTGGGATGAAATATATGGGTAGTTGCAAACTCTTTTATTTTGATTCCGATTAGGTTTGTGATGTACTAGTTATTTATGTGATTGCAGCGATTGTAAGTCATATTTTTAATGAAACTTGATGAATTACCATTATTTATATAAAAAAAAATATTAGCAAAACATTTGAGCCATATATTTAGTGGTTCCGAAGACTTCACAAATTTTTTTTGGAAATATTATAAGTTTTGAGAAAGTACTTATTTTTAATTAATATATGAGAGAATTTTCATCTATATTATTTTTTTCTAGGCATGGAATGTTGGAGGTGTTCGTACCACGAGTTGAAATGAGATGACGGACAACAAGAGTGTGGACGATGGTTATTGAAATTATTATTCTTGAGAAAATATGGGGACAGCATTTGATGATATCCTGTTTTCTTGGAAGTTCTTAGGTTTTTTTATTCCCTTATCTATCCATTTTGGAAACATGACCGCGAGAAAAATTGAATGTTGGAGTATGCATAGAAGCTCAATGATGTTATTGTGTAGTTTATATTGATTTTGGAAATTGTTTTGATAGCTATTGGGTTATACATCATGCATAGAGTTGCACCACATTCTTTTTCATGTTATGCAACTATAATACATGTTGATAATATTTGACACTCGGCCATACACGATGATGAGGAAAAAAACAGAGACAATGGAAAAATTAAGAAAGAAAACTGTGGATGCAAGCTGAAGCTCGCAAAATAGATTAGTAAGAGTATTAATCTTTCTCCAAAGACTACTCAGCTTGTATTTTTAGTTTAAAATCCTAATGGAGTTAGAATTAGGATTTTTTTAGAAATAAACAAGGAGAAGGGTTTCAGTCTGGAAAACAGAATCGGTTTTGTTGGTTTTGTTAGGGGGTTTTGTTGGTTTTGTTAGTGGGTAAATAGAAGGGTTTAAATATTTAAGGGTAAATTGTCAAAAAGCCCCTTTCCACTTCAGGAACTTTCTAAAAACCCCTATAATTTCCAAAATTGTTGGGAAGTGCCTGTTCAAATTGTTTGTGAAAAATCCGCTGAACCTTATTTCATTTATAGGCCTTTGTTCCCTCTGATTGCTTAGATATTACAGGCAACCGCTTAGATATTACAAGCAACTTCAACTGCTTAGAGATTATAGGCAGCTCCAACTGCTTAGGTATTACACGCAACTATTTAGATATTACATGCAACTACTTAGATATTATATGTAACTGGTATAAAGGGGCTTTTAATTGGGCCCAAGGATTATTGAACAAGAGCAAAATGTCCAGGGTTTTTTCTGACAACTCTTGAGCTGGCCGGGGGCTTTTTGATAATTTACACAATTAACATGGATGGGGTCCACCTCCAAGAAAGTTACGATCCTTTAATCTCCTCCGCTAGTTTCACTTTCTTGCGAGTGGCCGAAACGTGCATTCGACCAATTTTGGTCGAATGCAGCTTCTAGAGAAAGCGCACTCTTAAATATAATAGCATACATGCTATTTGTAGTATAATATATTCTGGATTTTTTCCCATTATTTTTCCCATATAGAGAGGGCTTCAATATTAATCTCTATAGTTTTATATATAAAGTCATGTAATATACTTTTTTCTAGCATGAAAAATAACAACAATTCTGTCAATTTCTTCGGTTCCTAATAGGCACCTCAAATCAAATACCATTCCTATCATCTCTCACTTCAAGTGATGTGATATAAATATTTTTGGAACCGGCCCCTGAGCCTATTTTTGCTTTGGTAACAGTGTCAAATAGGATTGATGAGCCCATGTTATTCTCTTAAAAAAAAAGGGTAAATTGTTGAAAAGCCTCCAGCCCACAAAAGAGGTTCAAAAAGCCTCTGGTATTTTCGAAACAGGGAGAAATGGCCTACCGTTCAAAAACTTGGTTTAAACACCCTTGGCCCAAGACCTGGGTATTATATTTTGGTGCAGGGACGAAAATACCCCTCCTCAAATCCACCGTGTCTAAATTTCTTATCCTTTCTCTCTTTCGCTTTCGCTCTCGCAAACACCATTGCCCTCGAAAACCCTAACCCTAACCCCGTCGTCGTCACTGCCATCATCATCGTCGTCATAAAGGTAAGCTCTTCCTCCTATCACACTCAGAGAACCCAATTCGCCTCTCGTCGTCGCCATAGCGGGCTTCGCCATCATTATCACAGCCTTCGTCGTCGTCGTCGTCGCAACCTTGCCTTCCAAGCCAAGAACCAAGAAAAAAGCAAACCTCTCTCTCTCTTCGATTTTTTCTTTTCTCAAGCTCGGAGAATTCATGGAAGCTCAAACCGTAGGGTTGGCGATGACGAGCTCTCTTCATGATTCGTTCGATTCGATACTCTGTGTCTCTAGATTGCGACTAATTCCTTCGGGGCTTAAGAAGAAGGATTGCAAAGGTTAGTATCTTGATTAATTTATTTGGGTTTTGGTTAATTATTGAAATTTTATTGATAACTTGAAATGGGTCCTTAAAGATTCTGGAGATTAGCGTTTATTTCAGTTATAAAAGGGATTTTGAAATTGGATTTAGATGTTGCTGCTCTTAGAAATTACATACAAGTTACAAGCAATTTGTAAGAACTTCTAAAAAAGTTGCATGTAACTTCTAAACAGTTTCCTTTAATTTCTAAGCAGTCGTATTTTCCTAATATCTAAGAAGATTTGCCTTTAATATCTAATAAATTGCTTGTAAAATCTATATGAATGCAAGTAATAATATGTTAACATCTAAGAATTTGCATGTAACTTGTAAGCAGTTTCCTGTAACTTATAAGATCTTGCCTGTAATTTCTAAGCAGTTGTCTGTAACTTCTAACTAGTTGAATGTAACTTCTAAAAAAATTGCATGTAATTACTCAACAGTTGCCTGTAATTTCTAAGCAGTTGCATTTTTCTAATATCTAAGAAGATATACCTTTAATATCTAATAAGTTGTTTGTAATATCTACATGGATGTAAGTAATAATATATTAACATCTAAGCACTTGCTTGTAATATCTAACCGCTTGCCTATGATTTCTAAGCAGTTTCCAGTAATTTCTAAGCAGTTTCCAGTAATTTCTAAGCTGTTGCTTGTAACTTATAAGAACTTGCATGTAACTTCTAACTAATTACCTATAACTGCTTAGAAGTAAGGCAAGATAATCAAATAATGAGGAACAATATCCCGGTTGCCATGATGGATCAGGAGCTATAGATTGGTACACTCTTCAACCTCTGATGACACATGCCAAGATTGTTGGGATCCGGTGCCCGCGCCGCGGAAACCGCGGCTGAGGCGGAAGCGAAAACAAAAATTCTAGCGAGCACCGAACGTCCGTAATACCCAGGATACGGTCCATAGACCTAAACTAGCTAGCTAAAGGTGCAATGGTTGAGAAACTATAACCTTTATCACGTGTCCACCCAATTATGGAAGACCCCTCCAAACTTGTAGCCGCCGGGATCGCGCTTGAGAATCGACCACCCTTTCCAAAGACGATCCACTCGAGAGAATCCGGAGGAGGCACTAACCGACGATCCAGACTTTCTAGGTTTGGATGGTCGGTGATGTAGGAATACTTCACTAAATTTTTCTCTGTAAAATCTATGCTCAAAATGAGAGCAAGAAGAAGAAGGAGAAGGAGAGGGAATGAAGCAACTATGGAGCATGAAGCTCAAGTGTGGAAAGAAAAATCATCAAGTGAAGAAACCAAATGAGAATGGCTTGCTTTTACAACCATAGTGCAATAGTGCACACAAATGATTTTATCATTTTAAAATCTCCAAGCCATACCTCTCTACATGTATGCACCATGCTTCATAATTCCTCCTTTTCACCTCATTTTCAATTTGTTTTTCTAAAGTGAAAAACAAATATGATGTGTCCTTCTTCTAGAAGCATTCCCATATAAATACGGAATATTTCACTTGATATATGTATCACTACATATACGTGTATCCGTATAAAAATACAGATAGCACCAAAGAGAGAAAATAAATAATGAACAATAATACTAAAATGTATGTATCAAAATACATATATAAATTATTAAATCAAAACCTGATTTAATAATCCGGCTTAATCCTAAGCCGGCTAGTATTATCAACCGTTTGATTAAAGTCCGTGTATCGTGTACACGTATTTAATTGGACCGCTGCACGTACCAACGTACGGCTCCTACATCTGTCTCCTGAACCGGAAAAAACCCTCCGTGTGGGACTCTAAAGGCTCGACAATACGCTGTCAGTGGGTTTAACTACAAGCACATCAGCAGCACTAGCCGTACGTAACGACTACCCAGGTACTTGTCGAAAGAGGGGTCGACAATCAAGTGCGTCCTTACTTACTGAGCCTGAATGTGACAATTTCCGTACAATCCAGTCTCTTCGTCAAAGAGTATCGCTTATCGGGTTTACGGGGTGAATAACATCAGACCCCTACAAACCCGATAAGTCGTGTCTGAGTCAATCTCATCACCAATAGAGATACTACTGATCAACTATCAGTAAATCTCATCCACTGTGGCCACGGATTTCTGGTGATAGTCAACTGAACACAGCGCGATATCGACTCCTAATACCAAGAGAGACGAATTCCTGAGAGTCGACCACTGTCTTCATGTGGCTCGGGACTGTATCCAACTAAAATCTGTTTGCACGACTCCTTTGAGCCATAGTAGGGTAGTAATCAATGTACAGTGGGAACTCACACGAGACAAATGACGACTTCAGGTCAAAGGACTAACCTGTACTAATGCCACCTGAGAACTTCCATCTGACGATATATATAATACTATCTAGAAGTTCTTTGCGAGTCCATCCAGTGTACTCACCTCCAGTGAGCACCTGTATACTATCTTAGGTGACACAACACCAATGGCTTGTGAGACCGCCACCGCCCCTCATCGGGGTCTAGAAGCGTATACACTAGTCTACTCCGGAATATCAATGCCCAGTCTTGATACTCTCACGACTAGGGACATTTAAGGATGTGCTTATGGACCACCCAGCTTTCACATATATGATTGCCATCATATTGCTGGTTATCAAGAAACAATCCTACGGGCTTCATCAATGATGAAGACAAACTAGATAGCATAATATCATTTCAAGTAAGACTGTTATACCTGTATAGGTCCTCCCTTAATTATCATAATCGCCTACTTGCGATCACAATAATTGCCTTAAGGGCACTATATCCAACAAAGACAAGAGGAACCATGAGAGTAAAACTTCACAGGGAATTTGCTGCACTTTTGGAGGAGGATGTTCAAAAGAAAGGATCATTCATGATTCCATCTCGTGAAGTTTTTTGTAAATGGAGGGGTCTGCGTGGTATAGAAGGAATTTCCATTAGACAAACTAGTAACATATAGTGAGTTACATGTAACTTCTAATATGTTGCATGTAACCTATAATAACTTGATTATAACATATTGTGCTATTCGTTAGTGCAGATTATGAAGAAACGCTTTTTTGAGAAGCCGGATGAGAAGGACAATGTGAAGGGCATATCTTTTGAAGTACAGACGACGCATTGGAAGAATGTTTATGTGAAAATGGAGGTGCATTATAATACGCTCATTTTCAAGCAGTAAGACGCATTGGAGATATCGAAGCTGAGATTCAACGTCTGCGTAGAATACTTTATAGGTTAGAATGCCAAGAGTTTGCCGATTTTGGCCGAAATTGAACTTGATTTCAGTTTTTGTTTGGCCGAAATTTGAAATCTTTATTATTCTTATATGTATTCATCTATTTGTATTTGGCCGATATTCGCCGATATTATTACTTGTTTTGAGTGGGGATGACAAATTGTATATATATATTACTGGTTTGTCTAATGAATATAAAAAATTGTTGACATATTTACATTAATATCGTTGATATTAGCCGATATTGTGATACAAATGATATTTTTGTTGATATTATCAGTTTATATAGCCGATGTTGGCTAATACTATGTTCTGAATGATATTTTTGTTGATTTTTTCAGTTTTATATAGCCGATATTGTGTTATGAATGATATTTTTGTTGATTTTATTGGTTTCATATAGTCGATGTTGATGTATTTTTGTTGATGATGTTTTTTTGTTGATGTCAAAAATAGGCAAGGTGTTAGAAATTATATGTAAGTTTTCAGAAGTTATTAGAAGTTACGTGCAACTAATTAGAAGTTACAGGTAAATGGTTAGAAGTTAAAGGAAGGTGCATAGAAATTACAGGCAACTAATTAGAACTTACAGGCAACTAATTATAAGTTACTAGAAACTGCCCAGAAGTTACAGGCAACTTATCAGAAGTTACAGGAAAGTGCTTAGATGTTACATGCAACTAATTAGAAGTTACTGGCAAGTTGTTAGAAGTTACAGATAACTAAGTACCAGACGTCTGGTTGTCAATTTCTAGAGGCATATTTTGAACTGAAGAAGTCTGGTTACTGTTGGGGTTAAAATTTACACCCCATTGATCAAAATTCAAAATTAAAGTCAAACTGCGAACAAGTAGGCCCAAGCCAAAGAAAACGGACCCTCTGTCGAATCCAAGCCGGGCCTACGCCCGAACACAAGCCGGGCCCATGCCCGAACCCAATTCCAAGCAGGTGGCCCCAAGCCCAGACCGGCTCCATGCCAAGAAAGTAAAACAAATAAATGTAATATTTAAATAAATATGCAAAATGTTAAATAAATGGGCCAAAAAGCCAAATTAGGTAAAACCAATGGCTCATATGAAAAAAGAAATGAGCACATGAGCATGAGATGGGCAAAATGCCATTTTGTAAAGCCCAAAGGGCTATGCGTAAATTTGTAAGCCAATACAAAGCAACATTATGAAGAAATGAAAAACAACTTGATTCCTCTCATATATTTCTAGGGTTTAGTGTCTCTTTCTTCTTCAAGGTTCAAAACCTTTGTACTTCTTTCATTTTTGAATTAAATCAAGAGTTTAACTATTGTTTTCTCAAAAAGAAATAGTTTTTCACCATAAAACTATTGAATGGGAGTCCAAATCTCCCATCAAATTCTTAGAAGGGAAGATTTTAAATTTCACCATCATTCTCTAAGATCCAAAAAAGAGGAGGAGAAAAGAAACCCATCTCAAAAGGACCCATTTTGGGAAAATCCAAGACTTGAAGAAGAAGAAAAAGAAGCGCTTTTCATCATCCAAGATCTAAATATTTTGGGAGTTTAATTCCAAATCAATTTTTGAAGAGCTCAACTCCAAGATTCAAATCCTCAAAAGAGTTTAACCCTAAATCCAGATCTTTTAGGAGTTTAACTCCAAATCCAAATCTTTTGAGAGTTTAACTCCAAATTCATATCCATTTCTATTCAGGAGTTCAACTCCAAGGCAAGGGGCATAGCCTTTCATCCGTAGGTGGTCCGTAGGTGTCTAGCGGGCACGTGGCTCTCACATGACCAGCTGGCGCCCAGTGGTCACGTGTCTCTCATGTGACCCGCTGGCGCTCCAGCGCCCACATGATACTCACGTGACCGCTGGTGCCCCCACAACTATGTGACGCTTAAGTGACTCGCTGGCGCCTAACAGTCACGTTACCCGCTGGTGCCCAGCGACCACGTGACGACCATGCACCAGGTTGGCGCCAGTGGGCACATGTTGCACATGCCCCCACGGGAACCCCTTACTCCTCATCTTTTTTTTAAAATGAAGGGAAAATATATAATAAAATACATACCTTCCACACTCAAAACACTTCTAACGGGACGCTGCCCCGCATCCCGTAAGGGGAGCGCTGGCCCTTTTGACCCTCAGCCCGCTATCTGGGTAGTGGGACCCCCGTAAACTCTGCGAGGCCCCCGATACGTCCAAAACACCTTCAAAACACAACACGTGCATACTGCACATTGAGTTCGCATGATCTTCTTGACCTGTTTATCGGAGGTTCCCTCGCTCCCAAGAGCAAAGGGGTAATTAACAGTAGTTTAGTCCGCATCTGCCAAAAATTCGCATCCCCACAATCATTAAACCCCAGCCTGCCCTAGGCAGGGGGAATCTGTATACCCCTGACAAGCGCGTGCATTTCTATCTCAATAGGATGACGAAAACACTCTACAGATTCTAACATGTCTGGTAGGACTTATCATTCCTCCCATATTTCGGGTTTAAATGATCATGCGAACTCAATCAATATACATATCGATGTTTATACTAAAATAATGTTCTTTCATGCAGCTTTCAAGCAATCAATTCTCAACAATGTCTCTAAAGATGAACTCAGCTCTCAAACAACTCTCGTTTCCTACACGATGAAGACGGACACTCGAACGATTCTCCCGGCAAGTCTCGGACGGCAGTAGGATGAATCACTGCTACCATTTAGCTTTATTTTATTTATCTCGGCTAACACCATTCTTGCTCCTCAAGCTCCGGTAACAGACAAACCGGCCTCAAAAGAAAAAAAAAGGCCAAATGTTATGGTCACGAAGGCACTTCAGCCCAAGAAAAAATACGTTTCTGAACGAATCTTCGTTGCTCGAGCTTAGGGAAAGGCCATCAACACCAACAAAGCAATAAGGCATCTCGTGAAAGCTTCGGCTTTTTCCTTGACAACTGCTCGATCGGGTATCTTCTCTAAGCTCCCCTTCAATTGACTCATGGTGGCTTCCCGAAAAACGGATGCCGGCCAAGCCCTCAAAATCGAGAAGCTAAGATAGAAAAGGCTCAGATACATAGACAACAAAAGGGCTAGGGCTCCTGCTAGGCTGAACTTCGTGAGGTTCCAAGAACAAGCTTACCCTGCAACAACAGCTGAATCAGCTGTAAAGCTCGCCAACTCTTTTGAACCGCTGAAATTGGTTCAGAAGAGTTCCATAATCGTATGAGTCAAGAAAACTGTGATCCGGACAGTGCCACCAAAGGACCCAGCCAGGCCAACCGTCTTCAGTCGTCTATCCTTTCCTGAAGAGGAAGAGCCACGTCTACAGTCTGAAAGATCAGCCACCAAAGATAAAGAGATGGCTGGATATATGGTCCACACTTGATTGATCTGTTTTAAAGAAATGTTTGTGTAGTAACCGCAATCAATAACGGTGTCGTGTGTAGCTAGCTGAGATGAATACAGTCGTTCGTAGGGATGCGTGGAACCTTTAATCTTACTTTAGACGAGTTGATTGAAAGAAGGGGTGAGTGATTCAAGATTCTAGATCTATGTTGAACACGGATGTAGAATATATGAAGAAGAGGGCTTGTAGGGTTAGTTAGAATATAGTAGTTGATGGAGGACTATTAAAGATGACTTCTTTTATCTTTTGATAGATTTAAAACTAGATAGATAGTGATGAATGAGGATTAGGGTTCTTGGAAGACTAGGGTTTCCCCACTATTGACCCTTGTCCCTTCATTGATCTATACTCATGTCTAGCCCTCAACAAAACAATTGTTAATCTAATCTCAAATCGCGGTCGAGACTATCAATAAATTGATAGCGCGCCCGATTAGGGTGTTAACGATTCCTTTGCTAAATTTTATAAACTTCACAAGATATAAAAGAAGTTAAAATATTTTCTCATCCATTGTTCTACCCTAATCCTACGAACCCTAGCAAGCGTTGAATTACTCACGCATGTTTGGAGAAGAAGAAGAAATGATAGAGAGGGAGATCATAATGTAAATGTGGAAAGTAATGCAGAAATTAAATGCGAAGAACTAAACTAATGATCTACCTTTATTAATAAACGTTACAAGTACAATCCTTCGAATTTAGATTATAGGAGGAAGAAGTTGCTCTCGATCTCTGTCTCGTAGGAAGTAGATGCTCCGTTGTTAACCACGTCACTCTATCACGTCGAATCAAGGACCTGTCGTGGATCTCTTGTTCTTTTGACGGTGATTTGCTTCGTGTAAAAAGATGATTAATTCTATCTTTAGCTCTCGGTCCTTTTTATAACCACAAAAGATACAAACCCTAGATGTCATATGTGAGGGTTTGTTGAGAAAATCCTACCCACAAAATCCTAAACCCTAATTCCTTATATCGGCCGCGGATCTACCGCGTTTAGGGGGTATATGCCGCAGTTGGGCGGTGGATTAGTGGGATCAGTTGATGAAAATTCTTCTGTAGCCTTATATTGACACATGGAGATTGTTGTGATATCTGGAATTTTCATATCTTCTCCGAGTCTCTGCCAGTATTGATTCTACGATTTTATTAAACTTCATCAGTAGATTTTTAATTCCCGACATCTCGAATATCCCGATCTCCTGACCTGAGCTAAACCTGCACAAATATCTCCATGAATAATATTAGTAATATTTGTTAAATTAGAGATATTATTCTAACCATTTGTATGATATAATATTTTTAAGAATCTTGATTAGAATATTTGATATGATATTAGAAATCACATCATCCCTCAATAAAATATCGCCTTTAGTCTTCCTCCATACCTTTTTTCCAAACATCGATCATATACCCCTACGTGTGTGTAAAAGACATCCCTACACTTAGAGAATTCAATTCAAGATATCATACTCTTATCCATCTTCCTTAATACTTTTTAGTTGGTGAATATTTTAGATGGAATTGCTCACACATCCTTCATGCGACAGTTAATACTTTTTGAGATACTAACCAACCGATTACCAAATGTGCTCGCACATTTAGGCGTAATATCCACATTTTGTAACACCTAAGGCTTAGCAGTGGATCCCAAACCAGTTGGTCTAAGGCACTAGGTGATAAAGCACCCTCGCTATATTTTTTTCATGCTGCCTTAAGCAATTACAAAACCGGTTCATTTTTCTTCACCACTTTTTATTTTTATTTTTATTTTCATACCAAGGCTTTTAGACAAGAGCATTTCAAGGTATCCTCTACTATCCCAAGTTTCAAGATGTGTGCAAGTGCGTATAGTAGGGTATCAACGTTCAAATGTTTGGACTAAAAAATAGGGACTATTTTTCCAGACTCAATTCTATCCTCAGATTAGTGATTCCCTTCATCTTACTAACCCTTGGGACAACGGCTCATGACTACTTATTACTAGCTTCGCTTAAGAAAACATCTCACTTTTTTACTTTTCTCAAACTATTCCTATCTTTCATATGTAATTTTTCACCTTCTAACTTTGATTATCAATAAAAAAATTTGTGCTTATATTTATGATAATGCAAAATAATGCATGGATAAGCACAAACCTCCCCCAAACTTGTTTGCAGCAGTGTCCTCACTGATATCATCTTTTAAGCTCAAAAAACCTGTAAACTTGGGAGGGGAAAAGGGACAAGAAATAACGATAGTGAAATCCTCCCCCAAACTTATTTTTGGCTCATAATTTTGTAAAAATTTATTTTCATTCAAGAGCCAAAATATTTTTCTCCTCCCCCAAACTTGAGTAAAATAGTATTAAGTATTTTAAAATTATAAAGAGGGAGGGGGGGTAAAGTTTATCGGCCAATATAAAGCTTTACAAAGACCAAAAGTCAACACCAACCATTCAAAATTTTTATCAATGTACCACCAAGGTTGGTAGAAGAACATGTCATCTATCGACGTGAAGAAGTGGGGAGGAGATAAGAAGTGTTGCGTCTCGGTTTGTAGAGACAAAACAATGATGGATAATTACTCGCATTCTCGTTCTTGATAAGAAGAAGAGGTGGCGGTTCGACTTCTTTGGGTTGGGGTTGATTCATCACAACTCCCATGTCTTCGAGAAATGCGAGTTCATCAGCGAAAATTTCTTTAAAGCTTTCATCGATATCCCGAATAATAATCTCATCGGAACTAACGGGGTGATACTCAAACTCCATAAAAGGTTCATATTTAGCGTTAGATGTTAACCCGGACAGCTCGATAGAAGGGTCCGCATGTGTATAAAAAATAGCAGGGTCAAACAACAACGTACCAGCGGAGTCAAGATCAGTATCGTGAAGCTGTTCAAATTCGCTACTGTCGGAATGCATCCTTTCGACAGAGCACACATGAGCATAAGGTTCAGATGGTTGACTTCCTGGCTTGTAGATATTAAGCCTAATTGTCATCTTCCGGAAGGATAGGTTCATAGAACCATTATGACAATTGATTATCGTGTTTGAAATTGCTAGGGAAGGTCGACCTAGAATCATCGGAATTTGGTTTAGAGGGTTTGCTACAGGCTGTGTATCAATAACTATGAAGTACACAGGGAATATAAATTTCCCGACTTTGATTAACACGTCCTCTAGCTCACCCCGTGGTTTGGTGATAGTTCGTTCGGCCATCTGGAGAGTGCAATGTGTAGGTTTTAACTCTCCTACCCCTAATTGCTCGTAAACAGAATATGGAAGCAAGTTAATACTAGCACCTAAATCGAGTAGAGCATGATTAATATTTCTCCCCCAATAGTTATAATATTGTAGGACAACCGGGGTCCTTACGTTTCATGGGCACCAATTGGGTAAGAGAATTGCTCATATTACTCGCTAAGAAAACCTTTTTAGGTACTTGAGTTTTCCTCTTCCTAGTGCACAAGTCCTTTAGAATTTTCGCATAAGACGGAACTTGTTGGATAGAATCTAGGAGAGGAATATTTATGTTAACTTGCTTAAAAATTTCCACAATTTTCTCCATTTGGGGACTTGGTCTGTTGCCCTTTAACCTGTTTAGATAAGGAGCTTTATCAATAAGGGTTGGGTCCAACACTTGTGGAGAAGTTTGTGGGGATGGAATCGATCCCCGAATTGGAGATGGGATCGTTTTAGGTTGACTCAAGAAAGTGGGCTAAGGGTTCGAGCCTAGTGGAAAACGGAGATTAGGCTCGGAAAAAGGTGGCGGACTAGACGAAGGAGGATTAGAAGAAGAAGTCGGGGTGTCATTAGTATCATCAACATCAACATGTTCACCCACTTGGTTATTTAGCACTCTTCCCAATTTCAACGTGGTTACGACACACACATTATGACTTTGTGAGTGACCAGGATTTGGTATGGGTTGAGATGGAAGTTTTTTTTTCTCTCTCTCACTCATCGCGACATTTAACTGTGCAAGTTGTGCTTCTATCGATTTAATGCTTTCACTATGGGAAGCGGTGTGCTGCAATAATGTTTGGATAGAAGACGTTAAATTAGCCGTCGTTTGCTCGGAATGTTTAATAAACGTTTCCAAGCTTCGTTCGAGTGCAGAGGATTTTTCGGTACC
The DNA here is from genome assembly GCA_030015575.1 of Agapanthus africanus. Lineage (NCBI taxonomy): Eukaryota > Viridiplantae > Streptophyta > Magnoliopsida > Asparagales > Amaryllidaceae > Agapanthus > Agapanthus africanus. The sequence goes on from CM057337.1 coordinate 185,140,747, forward strand.
GGCCATTTGGAAAGAATTATTATAAGATGCAAAATTGTTGGCCGAATTTTGAAAAGTTTGCGGTTGAAAGGGGTGCTGACTCGGTTGTGGTGGTTGCTGTTGCTGTGGGGGAGGCTTTTGATAATTGCTTGGGAACTGGTTTTGATTTTGAGTTTTGTTTAGGTTCCAAGAAAAATTAGGATGATTCTTCCATCCCTGATTGTATGTAGAAGAATAAGGGTCGTTTCTAGGTCGTTGCTGAAAATTAGCATTAGTTTGTTCTTGACCTTAAAATGGTGGTTCAAAGGCCATTTTTCCGTTAAATGTGATGGGTCAGAACAGCAACCACACACGGTTTTGGGACGCGTAACTTGGTTTAGGGAGGCTGAAGAGAATTTGTTTTCGATAGCTTCGAGTTTCTTTTGCATCGCGGCCATTTCGGCTTTCACTGCAATGGAAACGTCGAGCTGATAGATACCTGCCCTAGATGAAGTTGGTCTAACGCTTTCCCACTGTAAAGTTTGTTCAACGAGATCTTCCAGGAATTGTTAAGCTTCCCTATCGTCTTTAGACATGAAATGACATTGATAAATGGTTTCAAGCATCTGTTTTGTCGCTGGATTAATGCTTTCATATATAATTTGGCAAAGGTCCCATCTATCAATTCCGTGGTGGGGGCATTGTAGAAGAAGATTCTTAAACCATTCAAAGCATTTCCAGAAAGGTTCGTTGGGAAGCTGGGTAAACTGGTTAATCTCGTTTTGAACGCGGGCGGTCTTATGATTGGGATAAAATTTCTTAAGGAATGCTATAACGAATTCATCCCATTTGGTAATAGAGTGTGTTGCAGTGTTATAAATCCATTTTTCTGCTAGATCACACAAAATAAAAGGGAGAAGACGTAATCTCATAGCATCCTTAAAAAGTTGAGTAGTGCCCATCATTGCGCATACGTTTTCGAATTTGGTGATAAAAACGTATGTGTCTTCAGACTTAAGCCCGTGAAATTTGGGCAACAGGTTGATGAAGTGGGGTTTAATTTCAAAATTATCCCCGTTGGCTGGTGGAATAGATAGACAAGTAGGAAGGGGACCGCGTATCGGGCAGCATCTTTCTTGGAGAGAGATGCGTGGTGGATTCTGCGCAACTACGGGTGGTGGCAGGGGTGTGTTGGTAAAATTTGATGGAGAACCGTCCATCTCGGTCGATGTGGTGGGTGGAGGGGGAAAAGAAGATGAAGAAGTACCGACTTTTGAGTCGATAGCAGAAACGCGGACAAAACGGGCACTAGAATCCCGTGTCCAGCCGAGCATGCACTAAGAGGGTTTAGCGCACATGGCAGCGTGTGTGAGAATTATTTAAAGTGGTTTGTTTTGAAAAAAGTGTCGGACGTGAGACAAATCACACAAAATTTGCACAATCAACCCTAGAACTACGGTCACCTAGGTCAAGCTCTAGACCGCTCCTAGACTTCCAAAGGACAAGCCGTAGGATCAATCCTCTACCACCATTTTATAAATCTTGTGGCCAGGTAAGTGGGAGGTATCCGCTATATGAATCACCGAAAATAGCGGGTCTAATTAAGTAACCACTTGCCTTAGTCATACTTGCCTAGACACCACAATAGAGATGCGGATAAACGATAGATTACCCACGACTTTCCTCTGTTCTAATTGAGCGCGACGGTCCTTAGAGTCTTGGTCTAGATATTTTTTAATTAATGTAGGGTTATGTGGATGCTCGTTTAGTGATTTGTGGGGCCTAGGAAAGGTGATGAAATCCCCACTGCCCCTTAAAGTCCGTATTAAAAAATGCAAAAACAAACCAATTTCAAAACAAGCAAAAAGATTTTTTTGAGCGGCGATATTTTGCAAAGAATCCTGCAGAAAAATATATTATTGGATTTCAGAGGGGAGAGAAGAATATGAGAAAGGTACCGAAGAAAGTTCGGGGCACAACTCCCCAACTCCGCCGCCCAACCGCGGCTAATTCCTTGTTTTATCCGCGGTTCCGCCGCAATAGGGAGGGGTCTTTTGCTGAATTTTCTATAGTTGCCTCCTAAGCTCCTTTGGACTCCTTTGAATGTCTATGAATCTCAATTTCCTCATTCCTGTGACTTTAGATTCCTCGCAAAATTCGCACACTAATCGTTAAATATGCAAGTTATGGTTTTGTTTTATTTTTATGATATGGATCGAATAAAAATTCAAGCCGAATAGTAAGAAAAAAATTACACACGGATCCCCGGCAATGGCGCCATTTAATTGATCTGTTTTAAAAAAGTGTTTGTGTAGTAACCGCAATCAATAACGGTATCGCGTGTAGCTAGCCGAGATGAGTACGAGTCGTCCACAGAGATGCGTTGAACCTTTAATCTTACTTTAGATGAGTTGATTGAAAGAAGGGTGAGTGATTCTAGATTCTAGATCTATGTTGAACACAGATGTAGAATATATGAAGAAGAGGGCTTGTAGGGTTCGTTAGAATTTAGTAGTTGATGGATGACTAATAAAGATGACTTCTTTTATCTTCTGATAGACTTAAAACTAGATAGATAGTGATGAATGAGAATTATGGTTCTTGGAAGAAACTAGGGTTTCCCCACTATTGACCCTTGTCCCTTCATTGATCTCTATTCATGTCTAGCCCTCAACAAAACAATTGTTAATCTAATCTCAAATCGTGGTCGAGACTATCAATAAATTGATAGCGCGTCCGATTAGGATGTTAACGATTCTTTTGCTAAAGTTTATAAACTTCACAAAATGTAAAAGAAGTTAAAATATTTTTTCATCCATTGTTCTACCGTAATCCTACGAACCCTAGAAAGTGTAGAATTACTTACGCATGTTGGGAGATGATTGGTGTGTAAAAGAGTGTGTTTTGTAGTATAACCGCAATCAATAACAGTGTCGCGTGTAGCTATTCGAGATGAGTACGGGTCATCCGCAGGGATGCATGGAACCTTTAATTTTGCTTTAGACGAGTTGAATGAAGAATAGTGGAGAATGGTTGTAGTTTCTAGATCTATGTTAAACACAGTTGTAAAATATATATAAAGAAGGCTTGTAGGATTCATCGGATTTAGTAGTCATGGATAAATATAAAAGATTACTCCTTTTATCTTTTAATAGATTTAAAACTAGATCGATAGTGGTGAATGCAGATTAGGGTTTTTGGAGGGAATAGGGTTCTCACTCTTAACCCTTATCTTTACATTGACCTTTATTCATGTCTAGTTTTTACCAAAACAATTGTTAATCTAATCTCAAATCGCGGTCGTGACTATCCATAAATTGATTGAGCGCCCGATTAGGATGTTTAACAATTGCTTTACTAAAGTTTATAAACTTTATAAGACGTAAAAAGAGTTAATGAATTTTCATCATCTATTGATCTGCCATAATCCTAAGAACCCCAACAAGCGGAGAATTACTCGCGCATGTTGGAGATAGAAGAAGAAAGAATAGAGAAGGAGATCATATTGTAAAATGCAGAAGGTAAAATGCGATAAGAATAAAACAACTACCTTTATTAATCAGCTTAATCAATTACACTTTTTGTTCCTTTAGAAAGTGGAATACAAAACTCTAGTTTGCTTCTCGATCTATCTTGAAGGAGGTAACCGAACAGCTGATTGATCAACCTGGATGCGTGAGTCGTCTTGGACTTCATGATCTTTTCGGTTTGATGCCTTCCAAGTGAAGCTCTCGGTTCTTTAAATAGCCACAAAAGATACAAACCCTAGATGTCATGTGTTAGGGTTTGTTGAAAAGATCCTACCCACAAAATCCCAAACCCTAATTCCTTAGAACAGCAGCGGATCCGCCGCTTTTATTGGGATTTTGCCGCCCAACCACGGTCATTTGGTGGGATCAGGTGATGAAAATTCTTCTGTAGCCTCATGTTGACATGTGGAGATTGTTTGGATGTCTGGAATCTTCATATATTCTTTGAGTCTCTGCCAATATTGATTCTACGATTTTCTTTAACTTTATCGGCATATTTTTTTATTCTGGCATCTCGATATCCCGATCTCCTGACCTGAGATAAATCTGCATAATATATCGAAGAATAGTATTAGTAATATTTGATATATTTTGAGATATTATCCTAATCATTTGCATGATATTATATTTTAAGAATCTTGATTAGAATATTTGATATGATATGCATATTTAAATTATCAAAATATCATATAAATATTATATGCATATATTTTCCTCCATAATGTTAATTATAATATATAAACATATGATAATAGATATTTTACAGATAAACTCTCATATGTTTCATATTTATAATAAACACCTTTAAATATTTATCAAGAGTAAGGAAAATATTATATCAAATGTGCGATATTTTTGACTGAACAAATACCCCCAAACTTAACTTTGATCGTCCCGAGCAAACTAGTTATTCAAGAGAGGGAGGAAAAGAGGAAAAGAAGAACCTAGCACACTTTCGTAGGTAACACGATTGTACCGAGCACGTGCAACAAGCCGTTAAATCTCTAGGTGTCCATAGTAGGAGAAGTGTTGTCTCCTGAGGGTTTTCAGCGGATTACACCCACAAAATCCCATAATAAAAGAAAGAAAATGAAAGTTACATACAAAAATAAGAACTATAAAAGAAAGAACTTGAAAATAAGAGTTTCCAACTATACCAGCTTTTCGGTTGCCATGAGCCCTATCTTAATGGTCGTGAAAAGATGTTAGAAATCACATCATCCCTCAATAAAACATCGCCTTTAGTCTTCCTCCCTACCTTTCTTCCAAACATTGATCATATACCCCTACATGTGTATAAAAGACATCCCTACACTTAGAGAATTCAATTCAAGTTATCATACTTTTGTCGATCTTCTTTAATATTTTTTAGTTGGTGAATATTTTAGATAAAATTGCTCACACATCTTTCATGTGACCGTTAATACTTCTTGAGGTACTAACCAACCGATTACTGAATGTGTTTGCTCATTAAGGCGTAATTCCTCGTCTTGCAACACCTAAGGCTTAGCAGCGACTCCCAAACCAGTTGGTCTAAGGCACTAGGTGATAAAGTACTCTCGCTATATTGTTTTTATGCCGCCTTAAGTAATTACAAAACCAGTGTTCATTTTTTTCCTTCACCATTTTTTTAATTTTATTTTTCTTCATACCAAGGCATTTAGACAAGATCATTTCAAGGTATTCTCTACTATCCCAAGTTTCAAGATGTGTGCAAGTGCGTATAGTAGGGTATCAACGTTCAAATGTTTGGACTCAAGAATATGGACTATTTTTCCAGACTCAATTCTATCATCAGATTAGTGATTCTCATTATCTTACTCACTCTTGGAACAACGGCTCATGACTACTTATTACTAGTTTCATTTAAGAAAACATCTCGCTTTCTTGTTTTTCTCAAACTATTCCTATCTTTCATATGTAAATTTCACTTTCAAACTTTCATTATCAAAGAAATTTTTTGTGCATATATATAAATGATAATGCAAAATAATGCGTGAATAAACACAAACCTCCCCCAAAACTGTTTACAACAGTGTCTTCACTGATGTCATCTTTTAAGTTCAACAAACCTGTAGACTTAGGAGAAAAAGGGGACAAGAAATAATAGCAGTGAAATTCTCCCCCAAACTTACTTTTGGCTCACAATTTTGTAAAAATTTTATTTTCATTCAAGAGCCAAAATATTTTTCTCCCCCCCAAACTTGCGTAAAATAGTATTAAGCATTTTAAAATTATAAAGACGGGAGACAAGTTATTTGTCAATATAAAGGTTTATAAAGACCAAAAGTCAACACCAACCATTCAAAAATTTTATCAATATAGCACAAGGGTTGGTAGAAGAACATGTCACCTATCGACGTAAAGAAGTGGGGATGGGATAAGAAGTGTAATAGAACGGGTTTATGTCTCGGTTTGTAGAGGCGAAATAAGGATGATGGATTGCTCGCATTCTTGTTATTGATAAGAAGAAGGGGTGGCGGTTCAACTTCTTTGTGTTGGGGTTGATTCATCACAACTTCCATGTCTTCTAAGAATGCGAGTTCATCAGTGAAATTTTTTCAAAGCTTTCATCGATATCCCGAATAATAATTTCATCGGAAAGAATGTGATGATACTCGAACTCCGTAAAAGGTTCATATTTAGCGTTAGATATTGACCCCTCGGTAGAAGGATCCATATGTATAATAATTAGCAGGGTCAAACACCAACGTATTAGCGGAGTCAAGATCAGTATCGTGGAGCTGTTCAAATTCGCTACTGTCGGAATCCATCCTTTCAACGGAACACACATGAGCATAGGGTTCAGATGGTTGACTTCTTAACTTGTAGATATTAAGCTCAATTATCATCTTCCCGAAGGATAGGTTCATAGAACCGTTACGACAATTGATTATTGTGTTTGAAGTTGCTAGGAAAGGTCGACCTAGAATCTCCGGAATTTGGTTTAGGAGGTTTGCTACAGGCTGTGTATCAATAACTATGAAGTCCACAGGGAATATAAATTCCCCGACTTTGATTAACACGTCCTTTAGCTCACCCTGTGGTTTGGTGAAGATCGATTGGCCATCTGGAGAGTGCAATGTGTAGGTTTTAACTCTCCTACCTCTAGTTGCTCGTAAACAGAATATGGAAGTAAGTTAACACTAGCACCTAAATCGAGTAGAGAACGATTGATATTTTTACCCCCAATGGTTATAGATATTGTAGGACAACCGGGGTCCTTACGTTTCGTGGGCACCAATTGGGTAAGAGAATTGCTCATATTACTCTCTAAGAAAACCTTTTTAGGTACTTGAGTTTTTCTCTTCCTAGTGCACAAGTCCTTTAGAATTTTTGCATAGGGCGGAACTTGTTGAATAGCATCTAGAAGAGGAATATTTATGTTAACTTGCTTAAAAATTTCCACAATCTTCTCCATTTGGGGACTTGGTATGTTGCCCCTTAACCTATTTGGATAAGGAGTTTTATCAATAAGGGTTGGGTCCAACATTTGTGGAGAAGTTTGTGGGGATGGAATCGATCCCCGAATTGGAGTTGGGATCGTTTTATATTGACTCGAGGAAATGGGCTTCGGGTTCGAGCCTAAAGGAAAACGGAGAATAGGCTCGGAAGAAGGTGGTGGACTACACGAAGGAGGATTAGAAGAAGAAGCCGGAGTGTCATTAATATCATCAACATCAACATGTTCACCCACTTGTTTATTCAGCACTCTTCCCAACCTCAACGTGGTTACGTCACACACATTATGACTTTGTGAGTGACCGGGATTTGGTATGGGTTGACATGGAAGTTTTCATTTCTCTCTCTCACTCATCGCGGAATTTAACTGTGCAAGTTGTGCTTCTATCGATTTTATGCTTTCACCGTGGGAAGCGGTATGCTGCACTAAAGTTTGGATAGAAGACATTAAATTAGCCGTCGTTTGCTCGGAATGTTTAATAAACGTTTCCAAGCTTCGTTCGAGTGCAGAGGATTTTTCGGTACCGGCCGTTTGGAAAGAATTATTATACGGTGTAAAATTGTTGGCCGGATTTTGAAAGGGTTGCGGCTGAAAGGGGTGCTAACTCGGTTGTGGTGGTTGCTGTTGCTGTGGGGGAGGCTTTTGATAATTGCTTGGGAACTGGTTTTGAATTTGAGTTTGGTTTTGATTCCAAGCAAAATTAGGATGATTCCTCCATCCCTGATTGTATGTAGAAGAATAAGGATCGTTTCTAGGTCGTTGCTGAAAAATAGCATTAATTTGTTCGTGACCTTGAAACGGTAGACTCAAAGGACATTCTTCCGTAAAATGTGATGGGTCGGAATAGCAACCACACACGGTTTTGGGACGCATAACCTAGTTTAGGGAGGCTGAAGAGAATTTGTTTTCGATAGCTTCGAGTTAATTTTGCATCGCGGCCATTTCGTCTTTCACTGCGATGGAAACGTCGAGCTGATGGATACCTGCCCTAGATGAAGTTAGTCTAACGCTTTCCCACTGTAAAGTTTGTTCAGCGAGATCTTCCAGGAATTACCAAGCTTCACCATCGTCTTTAGACATGAAATGACATTGACAAATGGTTTCAAGCATTTATTTTGTCGCTGGATTAATGCCTTCATATATAATTCGTCAAAGGTCCCATTTATCAATTCCGTGGTGGGGGCATTGTAGAAGAAGATCCTTAAACCGTTCAAAGCATTTTCAGAAAGGTTCGTTGGGAAGCTAGGTAAACTGGTTAATCTTGCTTCGAACGCGGGCGGTCTTATGATTGTGATAAATTTTTTTAAGGAATGCTATAACGAATTCATCCCATTTGGCAATAGAGTGTGCGACGGTGTTATAAAGCCATTTTTCTGCTAGAGCGCACAAAGTAAAAGGGAGAAGACGTAATCTTATAGCTTCCACAGAATGTTGAGTAGTGTCCATCATTGCGCATACGTTTTCGAATTTGGTTATGAAAACGTATGCGTCTTCAGATTCAAGCCCATGAAATTTGGGCAACAGGTTGATGAAGTGGGGTTTAATTTCAAAATTATCCCCGTTGGCTGGTGGAATAGATAGACAGGTAGGAATATGACCGCGTATAGGGTAGCATCTCTCTTGGAGAGAGATGCGCGCGGTGAATTCTGTGCATCCACGGATAGTGGCAGGGGTGTGTTGGTAAAATCTGATGGAGAACCGTCCATCTCGGTCGATGTAGTGGGTGGAGGTGAAAAAGAAGATAAAGAAGTATCAACTTCGGAGTCGATAGCAGAAACGCGGACAAGACGGGTACTAGAATCCCATGTCCGGCCGATCATACACTAAGCGGGTTTAACGCACGTGGCAGCGTGTATGAGAATTATTTAAAATGGTTTGTTTTGAAAAAGTGTCGGACATGAGACATATCACATGCACAAACAGCCCTAGAAATACGGTCACCTAGGTCAAGCTCTAGACGGCTCCTAAACTTCTAAAAGACAAGCCGCAGGATCAATTCTCTACCGCCTCTTTATCACTCTTGTAGCCAGGTAAATGCCAGGTAAGTGGGAGGTATCCGCTATATAAATCACCGAAAATAGCGGGCCTAATTAAGTAACCATTTGCCTTATTCACACTTGCCTAGACATCACAAGAGAGATGCGGATAAGCGATAGATTACCCACGACCTTCCTCTGTTCTAATTGAGCGCGGCGATCCTTACAATCTTGGTCTAGATATTTTTTAATTATTGTAGAGTTATGAGAATGCTCGTTTTGTGATTTGTGGGGCCTAGGAAGTGTGATGAAATCCCCACCTAATCTGAATTTTGGTCTTTGCCCCTTAAAGTCCGTATTAAAATATGCATAAACAACCAATTTCAAAACATGCAAAAAGATTTTTTTTTGAGCGGCGATATTTTGCAAAGAATCCTGCAGAAAATCAAATTATTGGATTTCAGAGGAGAGAGAAAGATACGTGGAAGATACCAGAGAAGTTTGGTTGCACGATCCCTCAAGACCGCCGCCCTTCCGCCACTAAACCCAAGCTTAGGCCGCGGTTCCACCGCAATAGGGAGAGATCTGTTGCTAAATTTTCTTCAGTTGCCTCCTTTACCCCTCTGGGCTTCCCTTGATGTCTCTGAATCTCTGTTTCCTCATTTTAATAACTCCAGATTCCCTTGCAAAATTCTCACAATAGTCGTTACATACACAAGATGCGGTTTTGATTCTCTTTTATAATTTTTTTATGATATGGATCGAATAAGAATTCAACAAGTATAGCAAGAAAAAAAATTACGCACGGATCCCCGGCAAAGGCGTCATTTGATTGGTGTGTAAAAGAGTGTGTTTTATAGTATAACCACAATCAATAACAGTGTTGCATGTAGCTAGCCGAGATGAGTACGGGTCGTCCGCAGGGATGCGTGGAACCTTCAATCTTGCTTTAGACGAGTTAAATGAAGAATAGTGGAGAATGGTTGTAATTTCTAGATCTATGTTAAGTACGGATGTAGAATATATATAAAGAAGGCTTGTAGGGTTCATCGGATTTAGTAGTCATGGATGAATATAAAAGATTACTCCTTTTATCTTTTAATAGATTTAAAACTAGATCGATAGTGGTGAATGCAGATTAAGGTTTTTGGAGAGAATAGGGTTCCCACTCTTAACCCTTATCTTTACATTGACCTTTATTCATGTCTAGCTTTTACCAAAAACAATTGTTAATCCAATCTCAAATCGCGGTCGTGACTATCCATAAATTGATTGAGCGCTCGATTAGGATGTTTAACAATTGCTTTGCTAAAGTTTATAAACTTTATAAGACGTAAAAAGAGTTAAGGAATTTTCATCATCCGTTGATATGCGCTAATCCTAAGAACCCTAACAAGCGGAGAATTACTCGCGCATATTGGAGATAGAAGAAGAAAGAATAGAGAAGGAGATCATATTGTAAAATGCAGAAGGTAAAATGCGATAAGAATAAAACAACTACCTTTATTAATCAGCTTAATCAATTACACTTTTTGTTCCTTTAGAAAGTGGAATACAAAACTCTAGTTTGCTTCTCGATCTATCTTGAAGGAGATAGCCGAATAGCTGATTGATCAACTTGGATGCGTGAGTCGTCTTGGACTTCATGATCTCTTCGGTTTGATGCCTTCCAAGTGAAGCTCTCGGTTCGTTAAATAGCCACAAAAGATACAAACCCTAGATGTCATGTGTTAGGGTTTGTTGATAAGATCCTACCCACAAAATCCCAAACCCTAATTCTCTAGAACAGCCGCGGATCCGCCGCTTTTATTGGGATTTTGCCGCCCAACCACGGTCATTTGGTGGGATCAGGTGATGAAAATTCTTCTGTAGCCTCATGTTGACATGTGGAGATTGTTTGGATGTCTGGAATCTTCATATATTCTTTGAGTCTCTGCCAATATTGATTCTACGATTTTCTTTAACTTTATCGGCAGGTTTTTTATTCTGGCATCTCGATATCCCGATCTCCTGACCTGAGATAAATCTGCACAATATATCCAAGAATAGTATTAGTAATATTTGATATATTTTGAGATATTATCCTAATCATTTGCATGATATTATATTTTAAGAATCTTGATTAGAATATTTGATATGATATGCATACTTAAATTATCAAAATATCATATAAATATTATATGCATATATTTTCCTCCATAATGTTAATTATAATATATAAACATATGATAATAGATATTTTACAGATAAACTCTCATATGTTTCATATTTATAATAAACATCTTTAAATATTTATCAAGAGTAAGGAAAATATTATATCAAATATGCAACATTTTTGACTGAAAAGGAGAAGAAGAAGAAAGGATAGAGAGGGAGATCATAATGTAGATGCGGAAAGTAATCCAGAAATTAAATGCGCAGAACTAAACTAATGATCTACCTTTATTAATCAACGTTATAAGTACAATCCATCGAATTTAGATTACAAGAGGAAGAAGTTGCTCTCGATCTCTGCCTCGTAGGAAGTAGATGCTCCGTCGTTAACCATGTAGCTCTATCATATCGAATCGCGGACCTATCGTGGATCTCTTATTCTTTTGACGGAGATTTGCTTCGTATAAAAGGTGATCAATTCTAACTTTAGCTCTCGGTTCTTTTTATAGCCACATAAGATACAAACCCTAAATGTCATATGTGAGGGTTTGTTGAGGAGATCCTACCCACAAAATCCCAAACCCTAATTCTCTATATCGGCCGTGGATCCGCCACGTTTAGGGGGTATACAGCGGCTGGGCAGTGGATTAGTGGGATCGGTTGATGAAAATTCTTCTGTAGCCTTATATTAACGCATGGAGATTGTTGTGATATCTGGAATCTTCATATCTTCTCTGAGTCTCTGCCAGTATTGATTCTACGATTTTATTAAACTTCATCGGCAAATTTTTGATTCCCGATATCTCGAATATCTCGGTCTCCTGACTTGAGCTAAATCTGCACAATATCTCCATGAATAATATTAGTAATATTTGTTAAATTAGAGATATTATTCTAATCATTTGTATGATATAATATTTTTTAAGAATCTTGGTTAGAATATTTGATATGATATTGTCACGACCCAAAGTTCAGCCCGTGACCGACACTTGACCACGTAAAGTCTACAGGCATAACGCGATTAAGTAAGCCGAAACCCAGAAATCAAAACCATTAAAAAGAAGTGAGTGTTGAAAACATTGGTTTAAAACATTTAGAAAGCTCGAGTAAAAATCTTTAAAGTTTGAGTTATTTTCTCAAAAATTTCGGCAGCACCTCCTTTGTAAAAACTAGCCCCGAAATCGGGTACAAGACATGATATAAGTAAAATGACATACAAAAGGAATAAAGCATCCCTAAACGGGAGCAATCACACCCAACGGCGGAAACAACCACCATAAGAAAAATATACGACGCCGTAGCGAAGGAATGAGCAATACAAGTGAAAAACATCATAAAAGATAAAACTGCATAAGTAAAGTCGGCTCACACGAGCTCGACATCCAGAGTACAAAATAATATACAATATCGTCCTCACAACTGGTCTCTAAGTCAATACATAAAATGGTAGATGGAGAGTACTGGATACAATAGAGAATACAATGAAAATAAACGGATACTGCAAAACCCACCTAAAGGAAAACGGCTCACTCGCCAACTGCAATAGTATCCGTAGCAAAAGATACAAGGAAGTAGCCCTGCCGCAACTACTCTGAAGGGCAACCTGCAAACACCGTGGCACAACGGGGGTGAGTTGCCAACTCGTGAATAGTAAATAACATATAAAGCTAATCGCGAGTATGCACGTACTGCGATACTTTAACATGTGCAATCTGATAACATCAATATGGTAATCTGGGTATGCAATAATCATGCAAGGTACTCTATCAGGTACTACAACTACATGATGCAATGCATATCTATGAATGCTGAGCATGGGATAAAATATCATCTGCACGAATCATCATCGTGGAAAAATACCCGGTGTCCATCAAATACATCCCAAATCCCAATAAAACTCAGGCGGCGTCAATCTAATCGGCCCTCATATCCTGTAAACCTCATGAAAAACATGAGTGCCCAACATCGGCACTTGAGAATATCATGAAATACTCGTGTCCAGCATCGACACGTAAATCCTCATATATCAGGCTCCGTCAGTCCGGATCGGCCCACGGGCTCCATCTGCGGAATCGGCCCTCGACCCCGGCAGTACGGGTTGGCCCATATCCATCTCTCGACTCTGGTCGGTATCCTCTGGATAGCTGCCAGGTCTAACCAATCACCGGTAGGTAGTAGTCCCTCTGCCAGGCTCATCGTCTGTATACACAGCATCCCTTTCTTGCCCCGGGGTACTATACCGGGTCCACCATGTACCTGCAATCGGCCTCATCCAGCTCCTCGAAACGGGTTCATATGTAACATGTCTCAGAACCGAGAAAACGCTTGGTGGACACACTAAAATATCATATCAAGAGAAACCGGATTTTTAAAACAGTGCATACTTTCTTAAAATAATACCACGGTTCTCAAATCCAGAAATCACATGAAATCCAAAAACTCAATGCGTGAATCCATGCAATGTGTCGTATGCCGCATAACATCGTACAACAAGTAAAAGGGGAAAACCGCTCTTTTAAATGGATTCAGTTTGAAAATATCACACGCGGTCCCCGTTTTTCTAGAAATCAAAGCCAGCATCGTTTATGTATATGAAATGTGTGTGTGTGTGAATTCACAAGATATACATACGCAAGAATGAGTATATAATATGTATGCACGCAAAGGAAATAGAATCATGTCTAATCATCAATGATGAGATAATCTAAATGATGTATGGTTCATAGCAATTCTATAGTGCGAGTGTCATGGCAATTACTAACGGTGTGTGTGTAACATATAATTAGTGCTTGTGCAGCATAAACCGTTAGTAAAAGTGTGGTGTCTTATAAATACTATGTCTATATACCACAAAAGAGGGGTACGCTACAATAGTACATATGCACAAACAATATATATACATGAATATAACACGTAACTACAATATCCTATCAAGCCCTGATGCTTAACGCCATACGGGCGATTTCCCCGTAGATGTTAAATCTACTCACAGTGATCTCGTGCTACATGTAGCCGACTATCTGCTTCCTCTTCTTTGCGGTGTCCGAAGTACCCACCTGCGAACCTAGAAATTACACAAAGTAATACACATAAGCTAAAATCCTGCAAAAACGCAATATTAAGATTATACGAGAAACTAGCGTCGCAAGCTAAACGCGTGTGTATATGTAATACCAATACGTGTGTTGTTAGTGTATATGCCCTAGCGGCCATTATTGTATCATATTAGCTTGTATATTACTTAATGGAAGCTTGGGATATTCACAGTTATATTAACAGTCTTGCTAAACATGGTAGTATGCTACTTGGATATATCTATCTTAATATGTGTGTACGTATTGATAGAGCCCTTAGGATCTTGCTTGACTACCAGCGTTGTGATGGCAGTCACACTAGTGGGGGCTGGGTAGTCTATAAGCACATCCTTTTTCAGGTCCCTAGTCGTAGGATTATCGAGACAGGGCATCGATACTCCGGAGTAGACTAGTGTGTACGCTTATCATCCCAATTGGGGAGATGGTCTGTCCCACAGCTATCAATACGTCGTACTGGAGATAGTATACAGGTGCTCGTTGGGTTACGGGTACACTGGACATGACTCGCAGGGAACTGTTGGTTGGTATTATACCCGTCGTCAGTTAACAGTTCCCAGGTGACATGAGTACAGCATAGTCTGCAGACTTGACACTGCTACTTCGCCTCGAGAGTGTCCCACTGTTCTTAGATTGCTACCCTACCACGGCTCAAAGGAGTCGTGCAAACAGGTAGCAGTTGGGTGCAGTACTGAGCACTTGGAGGCAGTGGCGGTTAGACAGGATTCTTCTCTCCCAGTATTGGGAGTTGATATCGCGCTGTGTCTGGAGAGCCATTACGCAAAGTCACTGGCCAGGGCAAGCGAGATTTACTGGTAGGTTTTCCAGTAGTTTCTCAAGGTGTAATGGGCTTCGCTCCGACATGACTTATACCGCTTTTAGGGGACTGACGCTTGCCGCCCCTTAGGCCCGATATGCGATAGTCCTAGACGAACAGACCGGACTGTACGGAGATTGTCACATCAGGCTCAGTAGGAGTTCGGATAGGTTTCCTCATCGGCCTTCTTATCGACATCTACCTGGGGACCGTTACGTATAGCTAGTGCCGCTTGCGGTCTGTGGTTAAACCCACTGCCAGCGTAGTAGTCGAGTCTTTAGAGTCCCACATAGAGAGTTTCCCTGCTTGGGGCGAAACGATATAGAGGTCGTATGGTTTTACGACAGGGTTCGGACGCATACGTGTTTTTACGCACGTACAATGTTCGGACAGTTTTTACTAGCCGGCTTTGGTTTAAGCCAGATTCTAGTATCGGATTATTGGAATTATACAGTCTAAAGTTTTCCGTGTTTTCACGGATAGGAGGGGCATTCTCGTAATTTGGCGAGAAGCTTCTAGAAGGATGATGACTTGGGGGCTAAGGTGGCATTTGTATTTATTGATTTAGTGACTTATTTGTGTGATTCATTCATGTAGTTAATGGTGCATGTAATAACTAATGACTCATGAGATGAATCACTCATAATGAATAAATGAAGCATGGTTGATAAATCATTTTGATTTATTCATTTGATAAATCATTATGCTTCATATATTCAAATGAGATATTATTTCATTTCATTCTCACTCTCACCTTCTCTCTCCTCAAGCTCTCTCTCTTCAAACCCTAACCCTAACCTCTCATGTGTTGAGATCAAGGGTTAGCTAGACTTATTAATCCCTAATCACACTCTATATTACCTAGGTTGCTTTGATTAGCACTTTGAGTAACCTAGTTTCCTCAAGTTAGAGGCAAAGCTTGGAGTAGTAGCTTTCGGGTGGATCGTCTATTACAAAGAGGAGGTCGACGAGGAGGTGGTTAACGAGAAGAAGAAGGACTTTGTTCATTAGGTATAATCTTCTTTCATAGTAGCTAATTACTCTTATGTTAGTGTTAGTTAGTGTTTAGCAAAGATCCTTTCGGTTAGTCGATGTTGTTTTAAACAAAATGATTGTTTTACCTATTCCGCCTCCCTGCAATTCGTGGGGTGTACAATGTCGACTTACATGTGTGCACACGTCAAAAACCTCCCCGATCGCTGTGACACACAGCAACACACTGTGACACACAGCAACACCAGATCCACCTCGTAACGTACGAGTCGCGTAAGTCACAAAACACTAATTTAGGTAGTTGGTCCCAGATTTCTCCTGACGCAAAAACTAACTAAACTAGCAACACCAAACACCATGAAACACCCTCAGGCACCCTCATGCAAGGAACCAAGCCCAAACCCCTACAGGGGGCCTGCGAGATCTGAAATCTAAGGGGAGTCGCCGGATTTGGGGTAGGAAAACGGGCTCTAAATCTTACACAATACTCTAAAATTCCTGCACATCATTCTGTATATGTTTGCAAAACAAGAATAACATCATAGATATAGCAGATTTACCGTATCCCATAATTTTGTTTAGAAACGTTTTAAAAACACTAATTTGGTACATTAGGGTACATTTGAGTAATCAGGTGAAAATGCTTTGATTGAGTGACACCAACAACACATAATATAGTTAATCTAACTATAAAAACCCTAGTTTAACCTAATCTCCATCCAAACCACCAATTCATCATCTAACTCACAACACACTAAACTAGTTATACTATCCCAGATTTTTCTCACGGTCATTACTAAAAAATTTAACAGTACAAAAAACCCATAAACCATAGCAGATAGCTACCCTAAAAAGTTCAAGTCCCCAGCCCCTCCCCAGGCCGAGGTCGCTGGATTTCTCCCCAAAGCCGCCGGCCAAAACCGCCCAGGTAGGTCCTAAACTCTAGGTGCACACTCAGGGTAGCTAGGTCTATACTTCTACACTGTCTGTGTTAAGCAAAAGGTCTCGGGGTCACAACAGACTACAAGCACCCAAAACATGACACAAAAATACGATATTTGAGCAAAACTGAAACTTTAAGCTTCTAACTGGAATTATAAGACACAACACCATGTTAACTAACTAATCAACAGTAAGAAGAAGGCTACCTTCCCAAACTTGCTCAAAACTCCTACTTTCTTAGCTCCAAGTGGTCTCCATGGGCTTTGGCTTAAGTTTTGAGAAGGGTATAGTGTGATTTTTGAAGAGGGTTAGTGGGGATCTTGAAAATTTGGGGTGAGGTTTGAAGGGGGGCTGAAGCTTCAGCCAAGGGAGAGAGAGATAGATGCGCAAAATAATGAGGGAAAGAAATGGATTTGAAAAAGAATAGAGAGAGAGTGAGAGGGGGTTAGGGGACAAAGCATGGCACATTCTCTCTCCTCATTTAATGCTAAGCATGCTTTTCTCTCTCTCTTCCTCCTTCTCAAAGTCAACCCCAAAAGGAAAAATTCATTTCTTTTTTTTTTTCTGAAATTACAACACTTAATTTAATTACATATTTATCTAATGAAATGGTTAAAGCACCATGGCTACTAAGCATGGTTTAACCCCACATTAGCCCTAGGTTAACATGCATATGTGTGTGCAAGCCCAAATAAATTCTAATAAAATATTCATTAATTTTTATAAAATATTTGAAAGCCGTTTTGGTAAACTTTTTACTAAAAACCATATTTTCGCTTAATTAACCACTAAACGCATTCTAAGGTGTTACAGATATGCATATTTTAATTACCAAAATATTATATAAATATTATATGCATATATTTTTCTTCATAATGTTAATTATAATATATAAACATATGGGAAATAGTATTTTGCTGATAAACCCTCATATGTTTCATATTTATAATAAATACCTTTAAATATTTATCAAAAGTAAGGAGAATGTTATATCAAAAGTGCAATATTTTCGACTGAACAACACTGTTTACATGCAAGCACACGCAGCAAAAGCAAGAATGGGGCTGCCACATCTTAAGTCCAATCTGGTTTGAATGTGGCTGCCACTTCCCATGACCAGCCTTCTCTGGAAGATAATGAAAACCTTTCCAGTACGGCTGATAAGCAGAGAGATCCCTCGGTTCTTAAGTCGTCGGGCTCGGGAAGAGAAGATGAGCTAATCTTGTGTCCCAAGACCGCATAGCAGCAACTTCTACAAAATCTCCAGAAGCAGCTCAGAAACAAAGACATGGAGATGGCCAAGCTCTACTCAAATACTGACAACTTGACAAACGCCGTCTTATAGCTCACAGCCCAAGTTGCCTCTCAGTCGTCCAATCAAGCGCAGGGCTCTGCTCATGAACCGGGAAATGGTGCCCCGAAGCAGTCGACGCCTATTCCCTCAAATCCAAAACTGGGTGAGCTGCATGAAAGTCGGCCACATTCTGCCTTAAGAAATATCCTGACTACCGATGACAGCCGCCCGCCAACGCAGGACCAGATCATGGATTTGATCACCAACAAAGTCAAAACATTGGTGGCCGAGGCCGAGATGCGGAAAGAGGTCGGCACCAATAGGACCATACCCTGTACAATACAATCTTATGGAGTTTCCCAGTGGCTATATCGTCCCCAAATTCAAATAGTTCGATGGGACGGGAAATGTGAATCGGCACATTGCCGAATTTAAAGCATCATGCACGAATACTGGGAGCAATGATGCGCTCCTTCTCCGTCAGTTTGTCAATAGCTTGACCGATTTTGCTTTTGATTGGTATGAAAGCATACTAGATGACTCGATCACGATGTTCGCTCAAATAGAATCCCCGCTCAAGCAAAGGTTCATGAGCGTCAGCGATAAAATCACCATTGCCGACCTTGTAAGAACCGAGCCAAAGAACAATGAAAGCAACACGGATTTTATAGTCTGATGGCGCAACCTCTCTGTCAAATGTGAACCGCCATTGGAGCAAGACCAATCCATCAGTCTTTTTATAGAAAATCTGAAAAACTGGATGAAACCTTTCCTATGCACCACATGCCTCAAAACATTCCAAGAGCTGACCAAGTGGGTTTAAATGTTGGAACACTCAAAGCCTTAGTCCACTCAGGATCTCCAATTCACAAACAGATCGAGATATCGGGGGGACGACAACCAGAAAGGCAAAAATTTCAACAGCACCGATTCTCTCAACAAGCAGAGAACAGGCGGAGCGAAAACTAACAAACCTCGGGAGCCACCTTTAGAGGAAAAGAGAAATAGGGTCTACTCTTTCAGAAGAGACAAGGTCCAAAAAACATTCAAAGATGCTCTGAAAATTGGCCTGCGGCTACCAGAATAAAAAAGGCTAAGTGAAGTGAACATGGCTGACATCCCAATTATTGCCCATATCACCAAGTGTTGGGACACACTATTGAAGACTGTTGTATTTTCAAGGATTGGGTCGAGAAAAAATACAAGGCGGGAGAAATCTCATTATCCCCTAGCGTGTTGATAAACGATCAAGCCACGACCACCAATTTTATACAAATAGAGACCGAGGTATTTCGGGAACTGATCGCTCTCAATTGTTCACCCTTCCCTGAAAGGGGAAAACTGCAGTGACAATTCAAAGGCCCGGCGAGTAATATTGACAATGAGGGGGAAACGGACGGATGCGCGATCCATACGTTCTACATGGTCGGACCTGAAGAAACGAACCCTCCTACGCTTCACAGCCATAGTGATGATACGGTTGACGCTGCCCAATTTTGGCTCGGTTCAGATAATGATGATGACCCTGCTCAAGTTTCTAAGCAAAAAGAGCCTATGGTTCTTGGAGAATCAAGCTCATGCGATGAGGATAGCCCAGTCATCATTCCCAAAACTACAGAACAAGCATTATTCCAATGGCTTCAAGAGCAATATCAGGATCGTGATAGGGAGTTAGCCAAGATCCGTTCCAAAGTCAACGATCTGGTGAATGTTGTAGCAAATCTCTCAACCCGAGTGCTTCAAGTGCAATCATAACAAAATCAAAATTTGGTCCATGAACCAAGGATTGATGTCCTAAAGCAGCCAAAAACTATTCCTTCCAGTCTAAGAGCGGAATACCTTCACAAAAGTCAATGGCGGCTAGCCCTCAGGAATGTCCCGACGCATGACTGCGACCAGTTGACACAGGACAGAATCAAAGAAAAGTCATCAGTGGATCCCAAAACTCTCCAGGACTTATTTAAAAGAGTCCAGATGTTGGAACATGTAGGTCTTGAATCTCTTCCAAATTTCTAATATAACAACAAATCCAGACATCCGGAGAATAACAACCGCAAAGGTGGGCCTCCCAAAGACACTGAATCCTCTAATGCATATGCGGACGAAACTAGGCGAGGAACATGCAGGCCCAATGCCGACTAGCCTCGAAAAGTAGGAGAGGAACATGCATGGGGAGGGGAATCGTCCCTGGAAGACAAATTGAATAAGGTCTATTCTTTCAGAAGGGACAGGGTTCGTAAAATATTCAAGGACGCCATGAGAATTGGTTTGCAATTGCCTAAATCAAAAAGACCATATGAAGCAAACATGAATGATGATCCCATGTACTGCCTGTATCACAGAATGGTGAGTCATACTATTGAAAACTGCTTTGTTTTCAAGAATTGGATTGAAAAAAAATACAATGAGAGAGCGATCTCATTGGCCAAAGGCGCGTTAGGGAACAACTAAGCTGTGATTGTCAGCTCTATACAAACGAATGCTAAAACCCTCTCGGGGTAGATGGCTCAATCGCCCGCTTCAGAAAATGACCCAGTCCACCGCAGTTTCTACGGGACACACATCTCTCCAAAAAGACAAAGAGAGCATTGAAGCACCGTGAAACCAAAGTCCAAAGATTTTGAATAAGCACACAGAAAACAACCCCTACGTTATTAAACTGGGAGCAGTCGAACCCTAAGTCGTTAAATTGGGAGTGTAAAAAAACTGTATATATAAATAAATAAAAAGCCGAAATGATGAAGCAACTCGCAATAAAAATCAGCAAGTAAAAATGAAAATAAAGCCAAAATGATGAGACAACCGTGAATAAATTGCTGAAATGATAAGGCAATCGTGACCTTCGTGATAAGAAAAGCTGAAATGATAGAGCAATCGCGTAAAAAAAACGTTATGTCCACAAGCAAAACAGTCACGGATGAAAACCCGAAAGGGCTCCGTGAGTAAAAACAGCAGGATTGCCAGCGAGTGTGTGAAAACCCAAAAGGCGCAAACTCGTGAAAAGGAGACGAAAATATACTCAAAAAGTTCTCTTGACCTTGTGAGGAGTATATTCCTGCGTAAGATCCTTACGACTCATAAAGGATCAACACACTTAGGAATCCCTATAATTCATAGGAAGAAGATACACCTACAAGATCCTCTCGACTCATAGGGAGAAAATGCTTTTATGAGACCCTTACAACTCATAAAATTGAAAAGCCTTAGGCGACAGGACCTAAACCCATCTCCTAAGCCATCGCTCCCAAACGAGAAACGACAAATGATGAGTCGCTCTTGGCACTACGCTTCAGTGTTAGCGGTGCTGATACCGACCTAAAATCCAAATCCCATAAATTCTCCCAGCCCTATAGATAGTCCCCGAATTGACTACTGTATATAATCCACGGGCTCAAATAATCCCTATCACACCAATATCCCACCACAATCACCAGCCCTGCGGCCGATCTCCGCCCTTAGAATTATACTCTATTTGAGAAGACCCACTCATGTGTCCTCACGATACATGAGGAAAACAACACTCACAAGATCCTTACGACTCGTAAGAAAAACACACCTTTGTGGGATCCTTACGACTCATAAAGTAAAAACACACTTCGGGTCCTCACGACTCCTAAGGAGAAAATACACCTGCGAGATCCTCTCGAATCATAGGGAGAAAATACTTCTATGATACTCTCACGGCTCATAAAATTGAAAAGCCTTAGGTGACAGGGACCTAAAACTGTCTCCTAAGACATCGCTCCCCAACGGACAAATGATGATTCGCTCGTGGCACTACGCTTCAGTATCAGCAGTGCTGATACCGACCCAAAGTCTAAATCTTTAAGTCCTCCTACGGCAAATGATGAGTTGCTCCTGGCATTATTCCAATGTAGCGATGCTGATGCCAAATCCAAGCTCAAATTGAAATCCAATTCCAACTTAAATCCCGCATGGCAATGCTTCAAATTCAAAAGTTCCGTCGAATGTGGTAGGAATCAAACAAATCAAACTAAAGTCCCACCTGACAATTCTTTCATGCACGAAAGTCCTGCCAGATAGATTGGAACCTCCCAAATCACATCAAGTCAAATTAACTTCAAGTCAAATCAAGTCAGGTATCGGACGAGTTTCCTCTGGAGCCCAATTCCAGTGGTAGAAACACTGACTCCACTCCCAAATCAAATCAACCAATTCCAACAATGACCTCTACGTCAAAAACAGTGACACTCTATCTTGGGGAAACGTCGAACAGACACTCCGTCTTAGGGAAACGTCAGACAGCGACACTCGGTGCCGGGGAAACGTCAGACTACGACACTCCATCTCGGGGATACGACAGACATGCACTCCATGCCGAGGATACGTCAACCAGCGACACTCCGTCTCGGTGAAATGTCAAACAACGACACTCCATCTCGGGGATACGTCACATACAGACACTCTGTATCGGGGATACGTCAGCAAACATTCCGTGTCGGGGAAACGTCAGCCAGTGACACTCCATCTCAGTGATACATCAACCAGTGACACTCCATCTCGGGGAAACATCAGACAAAGACACTTCGTCTTAGGGATACGCCACATACATAAACTCCATCTCGGGAATACGTGAGACAGACACACCGTGCCGGGGAAACGTCAGCCGGCGACACTCCGTCTCGGGGATACGTCACATACAGACACTCCTTCTCGGTGAAATGTTAGAAAACGATACTTCATCTCGGGGATGCATCAGACAGGAACTCCGTCTCGGGGATACGTCAACCAGCGACACTCCGTGCCAGGGATACATCAAACAAACACTCCGTCTCGGGGCTCATACAGCGACACTCCGTCTCAGGGATAAGTCATACACCGACACTCCGTCTCGGAGAAACGTAAAGTAGCAGACACTCAGTCTCGGAGATACGTCAAGCATCGACAATCCATATCGTAAAAAGGGCAGTGCCAGCTTCCCAAAAGCAGGAACCAAATCAAATCAACCCCCGCGCGAAAGATGATCCATCAATTTCATGCACATGATCCATACATATAGTGTGCATTCATTGATAGGGGGCACTTTGTTGGGGTTAAAATTTACACCTCATTGACCAAAAGTTAAAGTCAAAGTCAAACCGCAAACAAGTAGGCTCAAACCAGAGAAAACGGTCCTTACTGTCAAATCCAAGCTGGGCCCACGCCCGAACCTAATCGGGGCCCACACCCCAACCTAGGTCCATGCAAGTGGGCCTAAGCCCAGACTAGCCCCATGCCAAGAAAGTAAAACAAATAAATGTAATATTTAAATAAATGTACAAAATGTAAAATAAATGGGCCAAAAATCCAAATTATGTAAAACTCATGGCTCATATACAAAAAGAAATGAGCACATGGGCATGAGATGGGAAAAATGCCATTTTTAGGGCCCAAGGGATTATGCATAAATTTGTAAGCCTATAAGGCAACATTATGAAGAAATGAAAAACAACTTGATTCCTCTCATATTTTTCTAGAGTTTTGTGCCTCTTTCTTCTTCAAGGTTCAAAACCTTCTTCTTCTTTCTTTTTTGAATTAAATCAAGAGTTTAACTCTTGTTTTCTCAAAAAGAAATAGTTTTTCACCGTAAAACCATTGAAAGGAAGTTCAAATCTTTCGTCAAATCCCTAGAATGAGAGATTTTTAATCTCACCGCCCTTCTTCTCTAAGATCCAGAAAAAATAGGAGGAAGAAAGAAACTCATTTCAAAAGAACCTATTTTGGGGAAGTCTAAGGATTGAAGAAGAAGAAAAGGGAACTCTTTTCATCATCCAAGATCTAAATACATTGGTAGTTTAACTCCAAATCAATTTTTGAGAAGCTTAACTCCAAGATTCAAATCCTCAAAAGATTTTAACCCCAAATCAAGATTTTTTAGGAGTTTAACTTCAAATCCAAATCTTTTGGGAGTTTAACTCTAAATCCATATCCAATTTCTGTTCAGAAGTTCAACTCCAAGCCTAGGGGCTTAGCCCTTCTTCCACAGGTGCTCCGCAGGCGCCGAGCGGGCACGTGCTACTCACGAGACCCGCTGGCGCCTAGCGGTCTCACGTGACCTGCTGGCGCCCCAGTGGCTATGTGACGCTCACGTGAGCGGCCACGTGCCACTCACGTGCCACATTGGCACCAGTGAGCACATGCCCCCCCATTAGCGTCCCTCACTCATCTTTTTTTTTTTAAAAAAAGAAGGGAAAATATATAATAAAACACACACGTTCCACACTCAAAACACTTCTCTCGTTAGAAATTTTTTTCTAACGGGACGCTGCCCCACACCTCGCAAGGGGGTTGCTAGCCTTGTTGACCCTCAGCCCGCTATCCAGGTAGCGGGACCCCCGTAAACTCTGCGAGGCTCCCGAAACGTCCAAAACACCTTCAAAATACAACACGCACATACTGCACATTGAGTTCGCATGATCTGCTTGACTTGTTAATCGGAGGTTCCCTCGCTCACAAGAGCAAAGGGGTAGTTAACGACAACTTAGTTCACGGCTGCCGAAGATTCGGATCCTCACAATCATTAAACCCCAGCTTGCCCCAGGCAGGAGGAATCTGTATACGCCAGACAAGTGCGCACATTCCTATCTCAATAGGGTGACCAAAAACACTCTCCAGATTCTGGCACCAGATATCTCCAGCGTCTCTAAAATCAATTTTCAGAGGCATATTTTGAACTGGAAACGTCTGGTACTTATAATCAGACGTCTCCAGCTCAAAATATGCCTATGGAAATTGACAACCAGACATCTAGTACTTGTAACCAGACGTCTGGTACTTAGTTGCCTGTAACTTCTAATTAGTACCAGATGTCTGGTTACAAGTACCAGATGCCTGGTTGTCAATTTTCAGAGGTATATTTTAAACTGGAGACGTCTGGTTACGGGTACCATACGTCTCCAGTTCAAAATATGCCTATGTAAATTGGCTTTATTGACGCTCGAGACGTCTGGTACTTGTAACCTGATGTCTCTAGTTCAAAATATTCCTGTAGAAATTGACAAACAGACGTTTTGTACTTGTAACCAGGTGTCTGGTACTTAGTTGCCTGTAATTTCTAACAACTTATCTGTAACTTCTAACAACTTTCCTGTAATTTCTAATTAGTTGCATGTAATATCTAGGCACTTGCATGTAACTTCTAATAAGTTTCTTCGAGCTTCTAGGCAGTTGCCTATAAATTGTAATTAGTTGCCTGTAATTTCGAATTAGTTGCATATAACTTCTATGTGCTTGCCTTTAAGTTCAAACCACTTGCCTGTAACTTCTAATTAGTTGCCTGTAACTTCTAATAACTTGCATGTAACTTGCAAGAACTTGCATGTAACTTGCAAGAACTTGCATGTAACTTGCAAGAACTTGCATGTAATTTCTAACAACTTGCCTGTAATTTCTAACTAGTTGCATGTAATTTCATATCATCAACATCGGCTATATAAAACAGATAATATCAACAAAAATATCATTTGTATCAAAAAATTGGCCAATATCGGCGATATTAAAATAAATACGTCAACAATTTTTTACATTCATTAGACAAACCAGTAACATATAAGCAATTTTTCATGCTCACTCAAAACAAGTAATATTATCGCCAAACACCAGCCAAATACAAATAGGTGAATATATATATGAATAACAAAGAGTTCAAATTTCGGCCAAACAAAAACTGAAACAATATCAAGCCATTTCTTTCTCGTTCGCCAATAGAATTTTTACGCCTCCTTTTTCGCACAAACATTCTTCCAATGTGTCGCCTGTGCTTCAAAGAACATGTCCTTCACATTGTCCTTCTGATCCGGCTTATCAACAAATCGTTTCTCCAGAATCTGCACCATTGAAGACCACAATATGTTATAATCAAGTTAAAATTAGATTATGTAATAAGCTTAAGTGTTAGAAATTACAGGCATGTTGTTAGAAGTTACAGGCAAGTGCTTATAAGTTACATGCAATTTATTAGAAGTTATATGCAATTAATTAGATATTACATGTAAGTTTTTAGATGTTACAGGTAACTTGCCGATGTTGTGATACAAATGTTATTTTTGTTGATGTTATCTATTTTATATAGCCGATGTTGGCATATGCTATGATATGAAGTTACATGCAACTGTTAGAAGTTACAGGAAACTTGTTAGAAGTTACAAGCAAATGCTTATAAATTACATGCAACTTATTAGAATTTACAAGCAACTAATTATAAGTTACAGACAAGTTGTTAAAAGTTACAGTCACCTACCGATGTTGTGATACAAATAATATTTTTGTTGATATTATCTGTTTTATACAGCCGATGTTGGCCAATACCGTGATATAAAGTTACATGCAACTATTTAGAAGTTACATGCAAGTGCTTAAAAGTTACAGACAACTAATTAGAAATTACAGGCAAGTGCATAGAAGTTACATGCAACGAATTAGAAGTTACAGGCAATGCTTACAAGTTACAGGCAACTGCTTAGAAGTTAAAGGAAAGTGCCTAGATGTTACATGCAACTAATTAGAAGTTACATGCAAGTTGTTAGAAGTTACAGGTAAGTACCAGATGTATGGTTACAAATAATAGACGTGTGGTTGTCAATTTCTAGAGGCATATTTTTAACTGGAGACGTCTGGTTACAAGTACCAGACGTCTCCAGTGTCTCTGAAGTCAATTTCCATAGGCATATTTTGAACTGGAGACGTTTGGTACTTGTAACCATATGTCTCCAGTTCAACATACGCCTATGGAAATTGACAACCAAACATCTAGTACTTGTAACCAGACGTCTGGTATTAAGTAAGTTGTTAGAAGTTACAGGCAACTGAGTACCATACGTCTGGTTACAAGTGCCAGACGTCTGGTTATCAATTTCCAGAGGCATATTTTGAACTGGAGACGTCTGGTTACAAGTACAATACGTCTCCAGTTTGAAACATACTTCTGGAAATTGACTTTAGAGATGCTGAAGACATCTGGTAGTTGTAACCAGACTTCCCCAGTTTAAAATATGCCTCTAGAAATTAACAACCAGACGTCTGGTACTTGTAACCAAACGTTTAGAACTTAGTTGCTTATAACTTCTAACAACTTGCCTGTAACTTCTAATTAGTTGCATGTAACATCTAGGCATGTAACTTCTGATAAGTTATCTATAACTGCTTGGCAGTTTCATGTAACTTCTAGACAGTTGCATGTAACTTCTAAGTAGTTTCCTGTAACTTCTAATTAGTTGCCTGTAACTTCTATGCACTTGCCTTTAAGTTCTAACCACTTTTCTATAATTTCTAATAAGTAATTTCTGAACGCTTGTATGTAACTTCTAACAACTTGTCTAATTTTGATATCAACAAAAATACATCATCAACAAAAATACATCAACATCGGTTATATAAAACCAATAATATAAAAAAAATCATTTATAACACAGTATCGGCCAACATCAGCGATAAATAATGTAACAACAAAAACGTCACTAAAATTGCATCTTCATTCAAAAATTCCATAAAACTTGCATTTTTTTGTTGCGTCAATCAACATGCTCAATGGGGCAATTCATCAAACAATTACCATGCAACAATAAAAACAACATTGTAACTAAAAATTAAGAAAAACTCATAACATAAATTAGGCTTTGAAATTATTAACCGAAAAATTGAGAGACTGTATAAAAATTATCTTTGCAATGTAGAAAACACTCGATCGTCAAAATATACTCAAGCAATTGGTGTTAGTTATGTATATGCCCTAGAGGCCATTGTTGTACATATGATGTATATTATAGTGGATGTTTGGATATATATAGAGGAATTTTTTGCTCGATATGATAGTATGCTATCTGGTTTATCTTTGTCTAAACATGTTCACTTGTATTGGTTTTCTGTCTTGCTCTCACATGTTGATAAAGCCCTTGGGATATGTACTTGACTACTAGGACTATGATGCAGATCATACTAGTGGGGCCAGGGTAGTCAATGAGTACATCCTATAATTGTTCCTGGTCGAGGGTGTATCGAGACAGGGCATTGATACTCCAGAGTAGACTAGCGTATATGCATCTTGACCTATATGATGGGCGATGGATGATCCCATATCCATTGGTGTTTGACATCAAAGATGGTGTACGGATGCTCAGTGGAGACTGGGTATACTGAACGAACTCGCCGAGAACTCCTAGATGGTATTATACCTATCATCAGATAGCAGTTCTCTGGTGACACTGGTACTCTGTAGACTCGAGATCGTCATAGAGTCTTGTGTGATTCCCACTGTGCTTTGATTTTCACCTTACCTGGTTCATGTGAACGTGCAAAACGTGGCTTTTGGGTACAATCCCGAATCACATGGAGGCAATGAGCGATGGGAGGGGTTTCGTCTCTCCCGGTATTGGGAGTTGATGTTGCGCCGTGTTCGATTGGCTATAACAGGAAGTCCCTGACCAGGGCTGATATGGAGATCTACTGGTAAGTGTTATCAGTAGTTTCTCAACCCATTATGAGCTTCACATCGACACAACTTATCGGTTACTGGGGTCTGACGTTTACTACCCCTAGACTGTATATGCGACATATCAGACGAAGAGATCGGACTGTACGGTAGTGTTACTGATTGGATTCGCAGGAGTATGTGCAGGCTTGCTTGTTGATCTTCTGATCGCTCAATATCCGGTTGGCTGTTACGTTTAGCTGACCGCTTGCGGCTTGTGGGTGTTTGATATGATCATCACCTACTGCCGGCGTATTGACGAGTCTTTAGAGTCCTACACAGAGATTTCCTAATTCAGGAGAAACGGAGTAGGAGCACATATGTGATATGTGCGGGACCGAGATTAATACGATATGTGATACCGTATTCTATTCTCGCGATATATAATATCGGACGGTTATATATGATATAGCCGGGTTATCGGATCAAGTGTTGATTCGATAAAATGATACATATTATATTAGTCGGTTATATGTAATATAGCCGGATTATTAAATCAACCGTTGATTTAATAATTTAATGTAGAATTATATATTAGATATATTAAATTACATTAACTAATATATGCTCACTTATGTATTTCATTTTCTCACTTTGGATACATTTAACATATATGTGATATACGTTTATTGTATTCTTTTCTTTTGTTACATTAAATATTATATATGTGATATATAATATTGTGACATGCTAGGTTATACATGCAACTAGGGTGTATGCGACATACACCAAGCTATTGATAATTGTGGGTTTATATTTATTTAAGGCAATTCAAAAATGAGGTGGATTTTGGACAAATGCATGAAGCTTGTGGAAGCTTGTGGATGCATTGACAAAGTCCACTATTTTTGTTTTACCTAAGATATTTATTAACCTAACCCTTATCAATTAACCTATGGTTTAGTCTCTACAAGAGTTAGTGAGACATACACTCACCCATGGTTGCATTTCTAACCTCATCACAATTCATTCTCACTTGAGCTTCTTCTTCTTCTTCTTCATTGATTTTGCTCTCTTGATTTTCTTCATGTGATGAAAAATAGTGAGAATTTAAATAGTAAAGTGAGCAAAATTCCTACTTCATCATCCTCTTCTATACCAGCCATATAGATTAGTGTGTTAGCTTCACTAATCCATAATTAGTGAAGAGTTAGCTTGGGTTTGTGATTCCTCAAGGTAGATCATCTTGGATTGTGAAGACTACAAGCAAGGATGCCTCATTCACCTTATGGAGCCTCTCTAGAGTTCGGGAGCATGATGATCGCAGCGAAAGGACCTCAACTCAGAGCTTTAGAAGTGAAGGAGAGGACTACAAAGGTTGTAATCCCTAATCACTTAGTAGTAAAGAGTTTACTTGTTGTTTATAACCCTAATTCTTTAGTAAAGATCCTTGCTTAGGTTGTTTGGCACTTGAAAATTTTAAATACGGCATGTTTGATTCCTTATAGAACCTTGTTCCAGTTCCTAAGAACCTCACAGAGGTATCAGAGCCTAGCTAGAGCATTAGGCATTGCGTAGGCGAAATTAAAAGTCCGAACGAACTCCGAATAACCGAATTTTCTCACTTTCTGGAAATTTTTTCAAAAGTTGAAAATTTTCATATTAAAAATATTCAGAAAATCATGCAGATAATTCTATGGACCCTCTTGAAGAACGAGTCCCTAACTCAATTTAGTGACTGTGGAAGCATGGCCAAAACATGGTTTTGGTGGCGGTTCCACGGCGCCACTAAGGAGGCAAGGGATGACACTTCAACGGTTGGTCCATTGGTACTGGAGTAAGCTTCTGGGAATTTTTAATAGTGCTTAAGAGTTGAGCTCTCTGGGAATTTTGGGAATTCGTTGATTCGATCGAATTGTTTAACGTCGTCTAGCTTTCTGTAATGAGATACAATAATTGGAATCTACAAATTTGTTTGCTGCGTGTAAATCTAACATTTCGGTCTCGGGAGTAATCGGAAATCTTATTGAATTATCCGACTTATTTTTAAAAAGTGTTTTCATGGGTGAGACCTAAATGCGAGCTTTACATTGTTAGGCATGAAATCTTGGATATGTGATATCCCGGGTTTGTGTTATCTGAGTGCAGTTACGATTCTAATTGTTGTAGTTTTTCATTTTTCTTTTCTGCGACCGTAAGTGTAGTATGTGGTGTATCTCCGATTTCGTTGCTATACATCAACGACAATCGGGGTACGCATACTTACTTACGTTGATGATATGTGATGTTATGTGTTGCTGTGATATGCTATATTGGATCGACGTGTTTTGGATAGCCGGGTTTTTTTTATGTGAGATGAGAGTTTTTATTTTCATTCATGTAAAATTCATTGTATGTAATATTCTTTTATTGGGGCACTTCCGGGTTAAGGATGATGTCACCATTTTATATTATTTACTTTTCCGCATTAGGATAGACCCAAGGAGGAGAGCACAAGCAACCGGGTTCTAGGGTCCAGTGGGAGGCCATCTCGAGGAGTCGAGACCGGGTCTCATAACCTTAGAATTGGGCGGGTTACTTGCTGCTCTCGTAGGGGTCTAGGGATGTGGGTTTGGCTATTCATCGTGACCGTGAAATCCGTGTTTTATACAGGCTCAAAATAAAACACAGACCTCCTAGTATATCCAATATTTCATATGTTATCTTCTGCTGCTGATATTCTCTGATGTGATCATTTTATATCCGTGAGATGAATGCTTTATTATTGTATATATATGATATACAATAAAGGTTGCTTATGTTTTGCACCCGTTCTGGTCCCGCCCTGGTATGCCGTTAGTTAAGTAACCTAACGATGCATAACGGGACACTGTGGCGAATGCGGATGGCATAAACGTACGTTGTATTTTCGTTTCTTCTGTGATGCTTAGGAAGCATAAATGATGGGATTTTGTTAATGAGATTAATGAAACTAAAGAAACCTAAAAGATGTTGTAGAATCAAATTTTTAAAAAAGGGTAGCTCTAGTTTTTGCTTTGCATAGCGGTATTCCTTGCAGAATATCTAGCACCTTATTCGATAAGGAAAGAGCCGAGATCCCTTCACCGGGAGTGACCTCTTTAGCGAAACTAGCAGGTGCTGCAACTCACTCGGTTTTGTTTTTGACTGCTTCTATAGTTCTTGCTTTGCATATAGGTATTTGTGAAATATCCTGCACCTTATTCGATAAGGAAAGAGCCGAGATCTCTTCACCGGGAGTGACCTCTTTAGAGAAACTAGTAAAAGCCTAAAAACACTCCTTTTCAAAATCACTTGTTTCTAAAACGATATCAAGTTCATTACGCTCATGGTTTTCTGAAAAACCTGCGTAGCCCTCCGTCATTTCAGATAAGTCCTACTTAGTATTCGTGCTACGTTTGTTGACTATGTTAAGGTGTAGTGTGCGGTAGCTAAATAGTGTTTATCTGCTAAAAGTATGAGATGCGATTGGATTAGGGTAGTCGTACGACATTGTTGACTATGTTAAGGGTCGTGTGAGTGGGTTTAATTCAATTGGGAAATGACGGGTTGAACTTGGCAAGCGATTGTGATTTGTTGACTATGTTAAGGTCATAATTCACTAAGGGCAAAAGCATTATCGGGAATTTCAAGTGTTGAAATTTGCAATGAGATTGCATACCTTCTATGAGATAGTTGGATCCTGATACCGACCGCGAGTAAGAGTTACTCCTGGGAGAGTTTTACACATCACAATTAGCCAATCAAGTAGGTGTCTAGAAAGGTGTTAACGGGGTTATACCTCTGGAAAAATGAGGTTTATTTTAATTAGGTGCGTGCGAAAGCACGGGGAACCTCTCTCAAAGTACCAACACTGGCCTGGCTAAAAGATTGGCAAACTTGTAAGGTATAATTAATCCCGGCTAGTCTTACCTTTTAGGGTTTGAAGGAAGATTTGATAAAAGCAGTGGGAGCCATCCTGATTAGATAAGATAATAACCAATCTAATCTTGCAAGAGCATATGCTAAAGTGTTTTCTTCTCTCTCTCTCCAGGTAACGACCATGTCAGGCCTTAATCAAGATAATAATATGGATGTATTGACCGAACCCGCTTATTATACTGAGCAGGGGAACGTTGGTTCCGTTCTTTCTTATAATTGTTATAAGACAGAGCAGGAATTAGGGGAATATCCGGATTCTCACGCCGCCCAAACGAAGAATAAGCATATTGATGCATCTTCTTTAGGTGTGTTTGTTATCGAGAACTGTATCTCAGCTCACTCTACGTCCTGGGTATTAGATACCGAATCAGGATCCCACATATGTAATATGTTACATAGGCTAAGGAAAGGTAGGGAACTGGGAATGGGTGATCATTCTGTAAGAGTAGTGAATGGTGCAAATGTTTCAGCCAAAGCCGTTGGCGAATATCATCTTGTATTACCAAATGGTAATACATTGATTCTGAACGAATGCTATTACATTCTGACTCTGATATACAATATTATATCAGTTTCTTTATTAAGTAAAGAAGGATATAATTTTGTAGTACATGATAATCTTATGAACATCTTCCTAGATCAAAAGTTGATTGGATCAGGCTCGTTAAATAATGGCATATATGTTCTAGATCAAACCACAGTTCTCAATGTACAAAACACATACAAGAGGAAGAGTTCAGAAATGAGCGAATCATTCTTGTGGTATTGTAGACTAGATCATATCAATGCGACACGACTAGCTAAGTTACATAAGGATGGATATTTGAACTCGTTCGAATTTTCATCTTATGATACTTGCCAGTCATGTCTCAAAGGCAAGATGACCAAAACTCTGTTTAGTGGACACGGAGAAAGAGTTAGAGAACTCTTGAGATTGATACATATTGATGTATGTGGTCCCATGTCTACACATGCCAGGAATGGTTTTTCGTACTTCATTACATTCACCGACGATCTCTCAAGATACGGACATGTGTTCCTGATGAAACACAAGTTTGAAGCTTTTGAGAAATTCAAAGAATATAAGCATGAATTCGAGAACCAAATGGGTAAAAGTATTAAGATCCTTCGATCTGATCGAGGAGGAGAATACTTGAGCAATGAGTTCCTGGATTATCTAAAAGAGAATGGGATTCTCTCTCAGCTTACTCCTCCTTATACACCACAACACAACGGTGTATCAGAACGGAGGAATCGCACCCTATTAGATATGGTGCGCCCTATGATGAGCACTGCTGAGATGCCTATTTCCTTTTGGGGTTATGTGCTTGAGACAACCATATACCTATTGAATCGAGTTCCATCTAAATCTGTACCTACCACACTATATGAGATATGGAGTGGGAAAAGACCATATTTTAAACAAGTTAAGATATGGGGTTGTACGGCCTATGTCAAAAGGAAAAATCCGGACAAGCTCGAGGCATGATCAGTTCTTTGCAAGTTTGTAGGATATCCAAAGAATTTTCAAGGATATATTTTCTACCACGCTGAGGAGAAAAAAGTGTTTGTTTCTCAATATGCCACCTTTTAAAAAAAGGAATTTCTTGCAAAAGAAATTAGTGGCGAAGAGGTAGAGCTGGAAGAAGTTCCAGCAGCACAAACTACAACTGAAGATTTAGTGCAACTAGAGAATTCGATAGTTCCCAACGAACCCCAGCCTCTCCGCCGATCTAGTAGGATTCCTCATCCACCTGAGAGATACTACGGTTTTCTCATCGATGGTGGGAGCGAGGATTGCATCATGGAAGATGATGACCCGACTACCTTCGAGCAGGCCATCACGGGTGGGGACTCTGTGAAATTACTGGATGCAATGTGATCTGAGATGGAATCCATGTACAACAACAAAGTATGGACTTTGGAAATTGCTCCTGAAGGGGTAAAACCCATTGGGAGCAAATGGATCTTTAAGAAGAAACTTGGTGTAGATGGAAAAGTTGAGACTTTCAAAGCTAGACTAGTTGCAAAGGGTTTTCGTCAAGGACCAGGTGTGGATTATGACGAAACCTTTTCTCCCGTGGCTATGCTTAAGTCCATCCGGATCTTACTTGCCATTGCTGCATACCATGACTACGAAATCTGGCAAATGGATGTTAAGACCGCCTTTCTAAATGGTGATTTAGAAGAGCACGTATACATGACTCAGCCAGAGGGCTTCGTAGACAGTGGGAGCACCAGAAAGGTATGCAAGCTGCTTAAATCCATCTACGGGTTAAAGCAGACATCGTAGAGTTGGAACATCTGTTTTGATGTGGTAGTCAAAGAGTTTGACTTCATCAAGAACGTAGATGAACCTTGTATTTATAAGAAGGTGGTAGAGAGTAAGGTTGTCTTTCTCGTATTGTATGTGGATGACATACTCTTGATAGGAAATGATGTTCCTATGCTGCATTCGGTCAAGCTCTTCTTATCACAAAGATTCTCAATGAAAGATCTAGGTGATGCCTCCTGCATTTTGGGAATTAAGATCTATAGATATAGATCTAAGCGGATACTGGGATTGTCCTAATCCAGGTACATTGACACCATAGTATGGACGAATCCAAGCATGTGAATTTACCCATGATCTCTGGACTCACTCTCTCCAAAGAGATGTCTCCTAAGACTGATTTGGAAAGAGCTCACATGCAAGGATACCCTATGCTTCGGCAGTAGGCTCTATCATGTACGTGATGTTATATACCAGACCCGATGTAGTATACTCACTAAGTGTAGTGAGTAGGTATCAAACAGATCCAGGAGAGAGTCACTGGACAGCTGTTAAGAACATTCTCAAGTACTTAAGAAAGACTAGGGAGATGTTCTTGGTGTATGGTAATGGAGAACTCCAAGTGGAGTCCTTTACTGATTCGAGCTTCCAAAGTGATAAGGACGACTCTAAGTCGCAATCGGGATTTGTCTTTACCCTCAATGGAGGGGTGGTTTGTTGGAAGAGTTCCAAATAGGAAACCGTGGCAGACTCGACGATTGAGGCTGATACATCGCTGCCAACGATGCTGCCAAAGAGGCTGTCTGGATGAAGAAGTTCATCACTGAACTTGGAGTGGTTCCGTCCATTGAGCATCCAATACCTTTGTATTATGATAACAATGGAGCTGTGGCTTTGGCCAAGGAACCCAGGTCCCATCAAAGATCCAGGCATATTCTGAGGCGGTATCACCTGATCTGGGAGATAGTTGATTGCTGAGAGATCGAGGTCAGGAGAGTTGACATGAAGGAAAACACTGCGGATCCACTCACGAAGGCCATACCCCAGATACATTTTGAGAGACTCTTTTGGATGTTGGGTATGAGATACTACAACACCTGGCCTTAGTGCAAGTGGGAGATTGTTAGTTATGTATATGCCCTAGAGGTCATTGTTGTACATATGATGTATATTATAGTGGATGCTTGGATATATATAGAGAGGACTTTCTTGCTCGATATGATAGTATGCTATCTGGTTTAACTTTGTCTAAACATGTTGACTTGTATTGGTTTACTGTCTTTCTCTCACATGTTGATAAAGCCCTTGGGATATGTACTTGACTACTAGGACTATGATGCAGATCTTATTAGTGGGGCTAGGGCAATCAATGAGTACATCCTATAATTGTTCCTAGTCAAGGGTGTATCGAGACTGGGCATCAATACTCCAGAGTAGACTAGCGTATACGCATCTTGACCCATATGATGGGCGATGGATGATCCCATATCCATCGGTGTTTGACATCAAAGATGGTGTACGGGTGCTCAGTGGAGACTGGGTACACTGAACGAACTAGCCGAGAACTCCTAGATGGTATTATACCTATCGTCAGATAGCAGTTCTCTGGTGACACTGATACAGGTTAGTCTGTAGACCCGAGATCGTCATAGAGTCTTGCGTGATTCCCACTGTGCTTTGATTTCCACCTTACCATGTTCATGAGAACATGCAAAATGGTGGCTTTTGGGTACAGTCCCGAATCACATGGAGGCAATGAGCGATAGGAGGGGTTTCGTCTCTCCCGGTATTAGGAGTTGTTGTTGCGCCGTGTTCGATTGGCTATAACTGGAAGTCCCTAGCCAGGACTGATATGGAGATCTACCGGTAAGTATTATCAGTAGTTTCTCAACCCGTTATGAGTCTCACATCGACACGACTTATCGGTTACTGGGGTCTGACGTTTACTACCCCTAGACTGTATATGCGACATATCAGACGAAGAGACTGGACTGTACGGTAGTGTTACAGATTGGATTCGCAAGAGTATGTGCAGGCTTGCTTATTGATCTTCTGATCGCTCAATACCCGGGTAGCTGTTATGTTTAGCTGACCGCTTGCGGCTTGTTGGTATTTGATATGATCATCACCTACTGCCGGCGTATTGACGAGTCTTTAGAGTCCTACACAGAGGTTTCCTGGCTCAGGAGAAATGGAGTAGGGGCACATATGTGATATGTACGGGACCGAGATTAATACGATATGTGATACCGTATTCTATTCTCGCGATATGTGATATCGGCCGGTTATATGTGATATAGCCGGGTTATCGGATCAAGTGTTGATTCGATAAAATGATACATATTATATTAGTCGGTTATATGTAATATAGCCGGATTATTAAATCAACTGTTGATTTAATAATTTAATATAGAATCATATATTAGATATATTAAATTACATTAACTAATATATGCTCACTTATGTATTTCATTTTCTCACTTTGGATACATTTAACATATATGTGATATATGTTTATTATATTCTTTTCTTTTGTTACATTAAATATTATATATGTGATATTTAATATTATGACATGCTAGGTTATACATGCAACTAGGGTGTATGAGACATGCACCAAACTATTGATAATTGTGGGTTTATATTTATTTAAGGCAATTCAAAAATGAGGTGGATTTTGGACAAATGCATGAAGCTTGTGGAAGCTTGTGGATGCATTGACAAAGTCCACTATTTTTGTTTTACCTAAGATATTTATTAACCTAACCCTTATCAATTAACCTATGGTTTAGTTTCTACAAGAGTTAGTGAGACATACACTCACCCATGGTTGCATTTCTAACCTCATCACAATTCATTCTCACTTGAGCTTCTTCTTCTTCTTCTTCATTGATTTTGCTCTCTTGATTTTCTTCATGTGATGAAAAATAGTGAGAATTAAAATACTAAAGTGAGCAAAATTCCTACTTCATCATCTTCTTCTATACTAGCCATATAGATTAGTGTGTTAGCTTCACTAATCCATAATTAGTGAAGAGTTAGCTTGGGTTTGTGATTCCTCAAGGTAGATCATCTTGGATTGTGAAGACTAAAAGCAAGCATGCCTCATTCACCTTATGGAGCCTCTCTAGAGTCCGGGAGCATGATGATCGCAGCGAAGGGACCTCAACTCGGAGCTTTAGAAGTGAAGGAGAGGACTACAAATGTTGTAATCCCTAATCACTTAGCAGTAAAGAGTTTACTTGTTGTTTATAACCCTAATTCTCTAGTAAAATTGCTTAGGTTGTTTGGCACTTGAAAATTTTAAATACGATGTTTTAACCCACTGCTATGAGTATATGAGAGAAAAAATGAAGTGCCTAGGTGTGTTTTAACATGTTCAAAAAGCCCATGGGATTTTTGATTCTTTTTTCTTGAGACAGGGGGTTTTCAACAGTTTACCTCAAAAAACCAAAAGTCGAATTA
This sequence comes from Agapanthus africanus, assembly GCA_030015575.1. NCBI lineage: Eukaryota > Viridiplantae > Streptophyta > Magnoliopsida > Asparagales > Amaryllidaceae > Agapanthus > Agapanthus africanus. Next base: position 185,179,047 of record CM057337.1, read on the forward strand.
TATAAATAAAAAATTTCTTGGGTAAATTGTCAGAAAGCCCCCGGCTCGGGCTTTATGCTCTTGTTAAAAAAACTCTGGGTCCAATCAAAACTCCATGTATACTAGTTACCTGTAATATCTAAGCAGTTGCAGTTGCTTGCAAAATCTAAACAGTTGCCTGCAATATCCAAGCAATTAAGGGCCTAAATGAAATTCAGTTAAGGGATTTTTTCACAAAGATTTTGAACAGTAGGCCCTTTCTAGCAATTTCGAAAACTATAAGGGTTCTTAAATCTCCCGAGCGGGCCGGGGGCTTTTTGAAAATTTACCCAAATTTCTTTTCCAATCTATTTATTTGAAGTAATTAAGAAGTAGAATTTAAAAATTATTTGTTATCTTATTTCTGATGCTACTCACTTCTAACTTAAAATGATGGAAGAAAATTTTGGAAATAGCCATGCGACCGTACATCCATATATCCTATGAAAGTTGGTTACTAACAACTTTTCCATCAAATCAGATACTTAAAGCAGTGAAAGTAATTATTAAAGACTTTGCTTCATCACGATTCTCTCTTAATTAGATAAATCCCATATCGCAATGTATATAGTTTTTATGGTAAATTTTACTAAACCTCATCCACCTTTGGAGGTTTTTGAGATAACCCTATTGAACTTTAAAGATACTATAAAACCCCATTGTAGGGTATTTTCATAAAATAATCGAAAAGTATTTTTGTAAAAAAAAATCATATTTCGTTCATTTTGGGTTTATTCAATCTATCTATACAACATTTTAGGGTTATTGAGTCCAATTGTGGATTGCATTAGTTAATCAAACTAACGATTTCATACAATATTGGTAATTTAGTTGGTTTATAGCATTTTAAAAGTTTAGTGGAGTTATCTCAAAACCCCAAAAAGATGCGTGAGATTTAGTAAAATTTACCCTAGTTTTTACTCGATAACTAATCTAACTAGCTGGACTATATTTTCTAAGAGTTATATGCTTCTACGGGCGCCAAGAGAGTGGAACAGAGAAGGTCTCAACTGCTATTAAATGAGGTGGGACCCATCCATCCCTTTCTCTCTGGGGACCACATCCACATTAAAGTCATTTTCTAATCCAAATTTAGCTGTGTAGCCCTCTTTGTAGCACACAAATATTCTCGATGTCCTTATTGTTAGGTTATTTTGATTTAATATATAAATTTTGACAAATAATTTTGATTTATTTATTTTGGATTTTGGTGAGTGATTTATACATTAAATCATATAAAGAAAAGGTTTAAAAATTACTTAGGAATTATTTGCTTGTAACTCGAAAGGTTAAGGATTAAATAGGACTAATGTAAAATTAGCGGTCAAAGCAAACCTTTAACACTTGAAAGCCTTCAATGGGTTTATGTTAGACTAATTAGTAGTCAATGTATTTAAGGCTTTGTAGTGTTCAGAAGGAAAAATGGGACCATATATTTGGATGAATATTTTAAGCACATCCATGTTTATGTTTATCACTAAGTGGTACTTCTAACTATTAAAAGCCCATGAGACCCAAATTCCTTCTGAATAGGATCGAATAATTTTACTGTTTGATTTGAACTCAAAAGTTGCAACATTCTAATTGCAACTCTTGTGCGTCTCTTTTAGATATAGGTGTTCTGAAGGTAATTATTATAATTGTATATGGACCTATATAAATAAAACAATCTTATTTGAAATGACAGTATGCTATCTGGTTTGCCTTATCAATTATGTGTATATGTTTTAATTGCTATTACATATCGCCAATACATGCTGATAAGGTCCTTAGTATGTTACGGGACTATCAGGATTTGATGAGATCATAATAATGGATCCTAGATAGTTGACTACCGCATTCTAAAAAGTTCCTAGTCGTGAGAGTGTTGAGACAGGAAATAGGCATTCCAGTGTAGACTAGTGTATGCTTTACTTGACCCGGTTGGAGGGCGATTGCGGGTCCTGTAGCCATTGATGTTTGACACCGTGGGATTGTATACATGTACTCATTGGAAAATGAGTTCAGTGAACGGAATCACTGAGAATTTCTAGTTGGTATCATACACAACTGTTGGGTAGAAATTCTCAGATGACAATGGTATATGTTAGTCTTAAGATCTTAGATCGTCACAGTTACCTTGTGTATAGAAGGCTATGCTTTGATCAACTGTAACTCATTTTATGAAGTTACGTATACATGATCTTTTTGGGTACAGCCTGAAGCACATGGAGTTAGGTAAGCGATCGAGAAAGGATTCGTCTCTCCTAATATGGGGAGTTGATGTCGTTCATTATTTGATATAACTGTAACAAGAAATTCTTAGCCAAGGTAGATAAAATAAACTTATAAGGGTTATCCGTTATATCTTAGAGGTTATCAGTTAAATATCAACATAACTTATTAAGTTATTAGGGTCTGACAGTTTACCATACCCTAGACTCAATATATGACATGTTCTGACAAAGAGACTGGAATGTACGGTAGTTGTTACGGACAAGTTGTGACTAGTTCAGGTGAGCTCGCTCACTGACCTACTCTTTTGACGTATACCTGGGTAGCCTTCACATGCAGTTAGCGTCACTATTGTGCTTGTGGGTTATACTATTCATGGGATTAATTCAAAAGTTTTTCAGATGTAATCGAATTAGTGTGTTCCTATTAACTCACTGCCAGCATATTGTCGGGCTTTAAGAGTCCCATAGCCGAGGTTATTCTCCCCAATAAAAATGATGCTAAGGGACATACGCATACGTATAGTTGATATGTACGGGAGTTTAATTAAATATGTACATCAGATATACATATGTTAATTAAATATCGATAATACTAGACAAAGTATTTGCGCCGACTATTTATGTCAATTATTGACTAATTAGTTGTATTGCTTGATAACATGGTTTGACCATGGTTATGCCTAATAAATTAGTTATTACAAGTAGTTGTAATATAAATAATTTATAAGGGGAAATGTGCAAAATAATCCATATGACATATGGATTATTTCTAGTATTATCAAAGTATTCTCTCTTATATTTATAAAGTATGAGATATTTCTTATACTCTTCTATAAGTGTAGCATAGAGACATTACATGACAAAAGAGACAACATAACTCAAAAGTCAAGAAGAGAGAAAGAAATGAGGGTGAGAGTGGGTGGGTGTTCCCTTTACATTATTACAAAGAGAGAAGAAATCAGAGAGCTTTATATGTGTTATGCTCTCTCTTCATCTTCTCACTTGATCCTCCACTTCATCTTCTCACTTGATCCTCCACTTCATCACCACCTTCATCTTCTTCTCTCATGGGTTGAGAGCATAAGAAGAACAGAGAGAAAAATAAGTTTTTCCTTTTGCATTTCTTTTTTTTTGCAAACTAGCAATTTGTGAGAGCAAGTTGCTCAACTAAGAAAGTTCTTAGTAGAAGTTGGAGTTGGAGCAGTAAAGCTTTAAGGTGGATCATCTTTAGTGCCTACCAAGAAGGTCAAGTTTCATCCAAACTTCAAGAAGGAGACCAAAGTTATGGGTTGTTCTGGGTTGTTCGCTAATCGTAGTGAATCCACACGAAAAAGGTTGCATCTAAAACCTTAATTAATCCAGTATAGTTTTTGTTATTTACAAATGCATGATTGGTGGTGTTTCTTGGTTGTAGTTCATAATGAAAGTTTAGAAATTTTTGTTCTATATTCTACTTACGCTTGCAAACGTGATGCGCAAGTCACTGTGAACTTACAGTCCTATAGCTTTTAGAAACAATGGTTAAAATTTTATTTAAAGGCTCAAATTGTCAAAAAGCCCCTAGACCGCTTAGAACTTGGGTAAAAACCCTGCGATTTTTGTCCTTGTTATAAAACCCCTCGACGCAAGAAAAGTTGCCTATATTATCTATTTTGTTTTCATTTTCTCTCCAAATATACTTCTTTCCCACTAATAATCTAATTTCCTACAAAAAATCTAATTTCCCGTCAAATATATTTGTTTCCTACCAAAACCTTTTAAAATATTTTTCTACTTTCATGTAATATATATCGACGCATTTTCCTGTAATATCTAAGATATTGCATGTAATATCTAAGTTGTTGCATGAGTTTCCTATAATATCTAAGCAGTTGCCTATAATATCTAAGCAGATACCTGAAATATTTAAGCATCCCCTAAAGAAGGAGGGATATTTTTGTAAGTGAATTTAAAATAGAATACAAGGCATAAATGAAATATAGCCCAGGGGATTTTCATAAAGATTTTGAGCATTAAGCCCTTGTAACGACCGTAAAATCTTAATACTTTCCTTGTATTTTTCTTTCTTCAAGAAATGCTCTTTTTCTTTGAAACACTTGTGTGTGTATTTCCTTTCAAATAATATACATGGCCCATTCTTATATATCTTGGTTATCACACTGCATTGCTATTCTATAGATTATAGGTTTGAACCCTGACTGAAATATTTTAATTTTTATTTTAAATCCCCAAGTTTTAAAATAATATTATATTTTTTATGGCCAAATATTTTTTAATATTTTAAGAAAAGAGAAAATATTTTCTTTTAATTAAAAGATAAAATTTATTTGTTTATTTTAATTAATTAATTTTTTATTTAGATATATTTGTTTTGACTGTTTTTTTTTGATCTGATTTTTGGGGGATTGATAGGATTTTAATAAATTTTAACCCCTTAACCCTTTTTTCTATATCGTAACTTAAAACACCGTGATTTCAAATTTTTTTCTCCTATTCCCTTTTTGTCATCACTAATTTGAAGTCTTAACCCAAGGAAACGAATGAAGGAAGAATAAGAAGATTCCAACCCCGTTGTCTCGATCAAATCAAGTCATTCTTTACTCGTTGTGAGGGCGATCTTAGATCATTCTCTTTCGATAAGTTTCCCTTGTCCATAAATTTATATTTTTGGAAAGCTCTTATCATATCTTCCTACTAAAATTATGTGACTACTGCATATTTTCATCATATAGTTTTCCTACGTATTCTTTCATGTTTTATGAGATTTTACAAGTTGTATCGGTTTACTTTTCGTATGAGATATTTGATAGGTGATTACTACTTTATATATGATTGATACTAGATTTATGTTACTGTTTACTCTTATTTATAGAAAATTCATGCTTGATAAAGTAAAACGTTTTTGACATGGGGTAATGGGGGGTTGGGAAACGAATAGAAGCCTATATATCAAGAAGGCGATAAATGTTATTGTATGCTGAACTAAGTGCCACATCATGAGGGTAGGGGCCGCCTCTTGAATTCATAGGGGTCACCTCTAGAATCTCCATATGATGTTTTGTCATCACGAACGAAATATCTTCATTACACGTAGAAACCTTATGAGTCAAACGTATAACTGATTGCAACTTCATGCTGTATATGTATATATATGTTTTGCACTTCATCTTGAACTTGACTTGACTTCGTGAATATATGAATCCGTGAATCCATGAATCAAAGAAATCATGAATCCGACATATATCTATAGTTTTCAAGCATTCATAAATACATGCTAGTACTTGTGTCAACTTCTTAATCAAGAATATCATGGGGATGGGGTAGCTCGACGAATAGGGGTATTTATATGTAACGAGGGTCATACATGATCGCCGCAGTTTCGAGTATTATGGAAAAAATGCATTACTAACTCATGAATCTCTTGAATCCGTGTTTCTGTTGTTCCGAGGGGAAACAGGATATCTTCGTTATGTCTAAAACCCTCACCAGTCGAACTTATAAACTTAAAACATGATAATACCATTTAGAGAACGAATATCATGATATTGTTGCCATTATATCTATTGCTATTTATACGTGCTTGATTGTTTCATTCTTTTTTTATATATCATGTTTCTTTTTAATACTCTTTATTTTTTAAAATTGGGAACTTACCGAACTCCCGTTCGTTGACAGGAATTCCATTTTCTGTGTTTTCTTTTTTTTAAGAATGTCCGTCAGATGATTTTGAGGTAGGAGACCAAGCTTAGTATAAAGTTAAGCCGAGCGAGCAGGATAGCCTACCTTTTTTCTCAAGCCGGGCATTAACTTTGGTTGTAGTATGCATTCTTTTGTTCAAGGCTATTGTTTTTATTCCTAGTTCCTTAAATTTTTCGAACTATGTTCAGTTATTGTTTATTTGGGACTGTAATAAATGTTTTTGGACATTGTTATTATTTTAAATTCTTGTATTTATTATCTTTCTTCTTATAGTTACGTTTAGCGTATTCATGTCGAAAAGGAGTGCTTCTCAGTGTGAATACGTTGCGGGTCTTGTCCGCCCTTGCTCTTCGTCTTTTGGAAAGCGGGACATGACAGGTTTTGTTGGTAGCCCATGCAGGTTAGTTTTGCATGTCCGTTGAAAGCAGATAATACAAGAATTTAAAATCTAACAACATTTATTTCCTTCTTGAAATACTATCACCTTAAGTCCATTCTAATTCTTCTTCAAATCATTCTAATCAGCTTTTCCTTTGAATCTCATACCATCCTTTGAATCCATGTTGAATTTCAATTTCAACTTTCTTGGAGATCATATCTTGAGGTATCTTGTAACTTTTGATTCCTTAAATTTCTGTTGGTTCCTTCCTTCCTTACCTCTCTTAGATCGTCTTTCCTGCATCACTTTTTTCGAATAGAATATCGACAATCAGGAGCGTGAAAATGACTTGCGACGGCATTATCTTTAGTTTTTCTTGCCCTGTTACAACATACTCTTTGAGAGAATTTCGGGGACAAAATTCTTTTAAGGAGGATAAACTGTAACGACAACACCATGATATCACTCTTGAATCATAGTCCTCTGAATCTTTCATTACTCTCCTGACAATCATGACTCAATGTGAACCCTACCATTTATTGTGTTTTTTAAAATTTCATCTCTTGAATCCGTCTTGAATTCCTTCGTATCTTCCTTGACGATCAACTTTCAACGAAGAAGAAACGGAAGTTCGAACCCTTCATCTCCATCGTGATCTTTTCTTATAACCTTCTTAATTCCATCTAGATTTCTTGAATCCCTATTGGTCTTTCTTGCTTGCACCTCTTAATATATCCCTTGCATACGTTCTTGAACAATTCCTAATCTATCCTAGTAGTCATTGTCTCGGCTTTCGAACTTTCGGTTCGAAAGCATCTCATGTCCTTCTAGTCCATCATATCCCTTCTTACTCGACTGATAGAGCACGAAGGTGACAATCGACTTTCTTATCTCTACCTGGTCCAGTAACGACACAATCCTTCTGAATTTTGAGGACAAATTTTTTAAGGAGGGCAGAATGTAACAACCGTAAAATCTCAGTACTTTCCTTGTATTTTCCTTTCTTCAAGAAATGCCAATTTTCTCACTTGTGTGTGTGTGTGTGTGTGTGTATATTTCCTTTCAAATATTGGTCTATTCTTGTATATCTTGGTTATCACACTAGAGTACTATTCCATAGGTCATAGTTCGAACTCCGGTTGAAATATTTTAATTTTTATTTTAAATCCCCAATTTTTAAAATAATATCATATTTTTTATAGCCAAATCTTTATTAATATTTTAAGAGAAGAGAAAAGATTTTCTCTTAATTAAAAGATAATTTTTTTTTGTTTATTTTAATTTATTTGTTTTTTATTTGGATATATTTGTTTTGACTGTTTTTTTTGTTGTTATGATTTTTGGGGAATTGATAGGATTTTAATAAATCTTAACCCCTTAACTCTTTTTCTTCTATGTCGTAACCTATAACATCATGACTCCAAAATTTCTTCTTCTCTTCCCTGTCTGTCATCTCTAAACTGAAGCCTTAACCCAAGAAAACAAACGAAGGAAGAAGAAGACTCCAACCATGTTCTCTCAATCGAGTCAAGGCATTCTTTACTCATTGTGAGGGCGATTTTAGATCATCCTCTTTCGGTAAATTTCCTTTTTCCATATATTTATATTTTCCGAAAGCTATTATCATATCTTCCTTCTAAAATTATATGACTATCGCATGTTTTCATCATATACTTAAGTATTTATTTATGTTTTATAAGATTTTACAAGTTATATTGGTTTAATTTTTGCATGAAATATTTGATATGTGATTACTACTTTATATGTGATTGATACTTGATTTATATTACTGTTTACTCTTGTTTATAGAAAATGCATGCTTGATATAGTAAAACGTTTGGGTGAGTTGGAAAAGGAATAGAGTCGTATATTTTGAGAAGACGATAAATGCTATTGTATGCGGAGCTAAGTACCACATCATGAGGGCGGGGCCACCTCTTGAATTCGCAGGGGCCACCTCTAGAATCACCATATGATATTCCGACATAACGAACATAATATCTTCATTACACGTAGAACCCTTATAAGTCAAACCTATAACTGATTGCAACTTCATGCTGTATATGGATGGATGTGTGTGTGTGTGTGTGTGTGTGTGTGTTGCACTTCATCTTGAATTTGACATGACTCCATGAATACATGAAACCATGAATCCGTGAACTCGTGAATTTGATATGTATCTATAGTTTTTAAGCAATCATAAATACATGCTAGTACTTGTGTTAACTTCTTAATCAAGAATATTATGGTGATGGGATAGTTCAACGAATGGGGGTATTTACGTGTAACGGGGATTATACATGATCGCCGTAGTTCCAGGTATTATGGAACAATTGCATTACTAACTTATGAATATCTTGAATCCGTATTTCTATTGTTCCGAGAGGAAACATAACATCTTCGTTACATGTAAAACTCTTACTAGTCGAACTTATAAACTTAAAACATGATAATACCGTTTAGAAAACAAACATCATGATATTGTTGCCATTATATCTAATGCTATTTATACATGCTTGATTGTTTCTTTCTTTTTTTATATACCATGTTTCTTTTTAATACTCTTTATTTTTTTTAAATTGGGGACTTATCGAACTCCAGTTCGTTGATAGGCATTTCATTTTCTGTGTTTTTTTTGGGAATGTCCGTCAGATGACTTTGAGACATGAGACCAAGTTTAGTATGAAGTTGAGCCGTACGAGCATGATATCAACTATCTTTCTTCTCAAGCCGAGCATTAAGTTCGGTTGTAGCATGCCTTCTTTTGTTCAAGGCTATTGTTTTTATTCCTAGTTCCTTAAATTTTCAAACCGTGTTCGGTTATTTTTTTTTGCACTGTAATAAATGTTTTGGACACTGTTATTATTTTAAATTCTTGTATTTATTTCTTTTCTGCTTATAGTTACGCTTAACGTATTCATGACGAGAAGGAGTGTTTCTCGGTATGAATACGCTGCGGGCTTCGTCCATTCTCTCTCTCCGTCTTATGGAAAGCGGTGCGTGACGGCCCTTCCCAACAATTTTGAAAATGCCATGGGTTTTTAGACAACCCCCGAGCGGGTCGGGGGCTTTTTGGCAATTTACCTATCCAATTATTCACAACACCAAAAAAGCAATCTTCTTTTTGTGTCCTCTCTATTCCCAAAACCAGTAAACCAATAAATACGTCAAATTCTGTGATTCCTTGAGGTCAAAACCAAAGAACTGTTTGTGTTCATACTCAATGGGGATTCGGACGGGCAGATCAGTGTTCTATCTTGGGAACGTCTTTATCGCTACAATCTGTACGAGGTGTGATGGTATATTTTTAGAGCAGCGCAACTATCTGTGTGCCTCCTTTCACGAGGCTCGATTTTCTAACTTCTACTTTATATTTTGATATTGTTTAAGTGATCGTATTTTCAAACAAATATTTTATAAATTCATATTTTATATTATACCCTTCGCATTCTCCTTCCAACAATTAGCAATTATTTAGCAATTATTTTCCTATTTTTTCCAACAATTCTATCTTTCGCATTCTTCTTCCAACAATTAGCAATTATTTTATTTTATTATCAATTATTTCCTAATTTTTTTCCAACAATTGTACCTTTCACATTCTTGTTCTTCCAAGCTTTGCGAACGCTGAATCCCTCATGTTCAGCATATGCCTCATAGAACAAGTATGCAATATTTTCGTTCCCGAACTTCATATCAACTTTCGGAATTAAGTTTGGTCTGTCAACATTCTTCACGGGAGTTGGAGGCTCAGTTGCGGCTGAAAACTCCACTTCTTCATACATATTAACCTTTAAATTACAAGAAAAACCTAATTAACTTATATTAAATATAATGCAATTATCGATTTCCTACTTATTGAGCAATAAACCAAACAAAATTACATCAATGATCGAAGAAATGACTATTCTGTTATGGGATTTAAAATCCTAAAATTGAATTACTTAATGAAATAGAAGAAGGAAAGCTAGGTTCGATATAAATCAAAATAATTTTTTTTTAAAAATTATATGAAAAGGAAATTAAGTGATGTGTATTGATTACCTTGTAGTTTTTGAGCAGAATTTTAGGGTCAAGTGATGTGTATAAATCAATATCTCCACCGAACTTTGCAGTTCAGGTTTTAATTATGTGATTCACTAGATGCCTCGATGGATTTGTAACAGAAATCTCATTTGAAACATGGCATGATTTCTTAAATAACAATGCAAAAATAAATTTGCATAGTTCAGGTGTAGTCACAATATTGAAGCAGGAACTATTTTAACTAATCTCATTGAGCTCCACCAAAACCTTAAGCTGCAATTTAGCTTGATAATTTTATGGTGAAAGTAAAAAATTTATTAATCCAATGTAGACATTCTGATGAAGGCCATCTGATTGATCAAAACATAATCATATGACTAACAAGTAACAAGAGTCCTCGTTAATCTCAGACTAAAATGGATGATAACTATCCATTATATATCTAAACTTAAAACTGTTTTAATAATTTAAATATGAAAAGTCCATCTATATATAGCTTTTTTTTTATGTTCTATATTGTTTAATTTCGTGGCTAAACTTTGTAAATTAGCCATTTAAATTTGTAGTAGTAATGAGCGACAGTATAATTTGTCTAGTTTTGTTTTGGCATATACATTCTTCATTATTTTATATAGAATGAATCAAATGCTTTTATATGTCAAGAATCAAAACCTAAATATGAATTAATTCTATTCATTGAACCATATTTCGGTTATGCCTTTGTTATATGCGTATTAATTCTTTGTTCATGTAATCAAATTTCATTTTTGGCACCATAATATGCTTGAATGGCATGCTTTTATGTGCACGATTTCATACATTGAATCTGAAAAAAGTAATTCATGAATCTAGAAAATACATTGCATCTGTATGCCAGCTGTATTGTGACTATTAGGCCTATAAAAGAGCTTGTTCATCATGATAATTTCTTCACAATAACATGACAGACCCTCTCTCCCATACACCACATACATCTAAAGAGGCTTCAATTCCTCTCCCATGGCAAATCCATGAAAACTGCTGAATAAATATTGGAGAGGCTCAAAGACGACGCTTTGTAAGTATCAACTATTCATTTATTTATTTTTGTTTGAAATTTTTAGATTTTTTTTGATGAAGTATCAGAAATAGCACAATCTTCCCTCTGCAGTATCTTTTATTACTATTTTAAATAATTTAAAAGCAGTCGCGCTCCTGGACTTCTTTAATAATATTGCCACAAAAATATATGTTTCTATATTTCACAATTGTAGATTTGTAGCCTTCAATTTTCTACTATTTTTTTGGGTATTCTACAGTAAGGGTTGCTGTTATACAAAGCATTATTTTATCGTTAGATGCTTCCAAGCTATAATTCTCACACAATCTGGGTATGATGCTTAAGTCATGTGTTATTCCATGTTAAACTGACAAATATTAGACGAGGAAACATGGCCTAAAGTGTCACTGTAGGCATCCAACTATAGTGATAAACCTCACGAGGGGAAAGGCCCAAAAGGAAATTTGCAAAATAGCTAGGGGTTTATAGGTAAACTCCTACCCTCATGAATCATGTCACTGTAGTTCGAATCCCACAGTGACACTCTAGGCTTCGTTTCCTCGTATTAGACATTAGTCACACATTACTGCATATCAACTCAATATTTTCCGTGTTACATACACCGTTATGATTGTTTTCAGAGTTAAGGACTACTTAATTTTTCTTCTGGGTCCGGAGAATAATGCCTCTCCTACATCGTTTTCAAACTATGCTAATTATTAACAATATATATGATCAGTTCTTATATGATCATTTCTTACGCATGTGCGTGCACCATTCTTTCCTGTCAATCCAAGAATAGAACCTTTGCATTGGACAACACCACTAGTCGATCATAGGAGGCCAAAGAGCATTCCATATAAAGATCCATGTACCAAAGAAACTTCAATGTGATCAGATTCAAGCTAAGGATATTCTGCAATAGAATTTCTATGAGCGTGCAATTACTCATTTCTCCTGTAACATTCTTCTGCAGGGCTTGACTGTGGCTTGGAGTTAGGTGATAAGGATACGCTTGTATTCAAAAGGAGGAGAGGGAGATGCCACTCAGGGGAGCCACTGCACGCGCGAAACAATTGTACAATAAAGAGGGTTTAAGGAAGATACTAACTACAAAAAGGGAAACAAAAAAATGTACATTGCTGAGTTTAGTAGAATTATATATGTGTTTTCCTTAAAAGACAGATTGTTTTTGTTCTTCTGTTTGATTGATAATGGATGTGCTTGTTCTTCTGTTTGATTACATTGTTTGAAAGCTGATAAATATGCGTGCACTGTTTTCTTCTTTAACTTTTTTAATTTCTATTAAAGATTAATATGCTCACAAAATTAAAGATGCAAGACATAAATAGTAGAAGTTTCTTTAATTAATTTAAGCAAGAGTGGTGATGGAGGTCCTTTTCAGGTCTCCGTCAGATGTTGTCTTCCGTTGATCTCCCGGTGGATCCTGGTGGTGATCTTCTGTAGCATGTGGGTCTCAATGGGTTTTGGTGAGAATGGTGATTTGAGGAGTTTAGCGCCGAGTACCTGCAAAGAAGTCTCGGGGTGGTTTGGTACCACTGAGGACCCTCCGACGATCAAGTTAGTGCTAGATCCGAGCAGAGTAACGGCTAACTGGAATATAAATGGCTTACTTGACCCCTCTGTGATGGGGATTTATATAGAGATGGAAGCAGGCAGGGCAGGCGTGAGAATCCCGCCGTCCGTTATGCTCCCGACGTCGTGCCCGCGTGAAGAGAGGATCGCCCATTAATGGGGATCGTGATGGCGTGGAACGTGGGATGTTGCTGACGGAGAATCTACGCGAGGCGAGATTTGCGGAGCGGCGGTTACGCCTGCTAGTGGTGGAGTTGGTCGGTTGGAGGGGCCGCAGAAGGCGGCCTCGGCTGGGGAGCATGGAACCGAGCAAGAGGGTTGAGGAATCTTGGTCCTCTGGCAGCCCAGGGCTAGCTGAGGGACCGAGGAGGCAAATTTGCAGGGGGCCGTGTGGAGGGCCGGCTTGTGCTCGCAGGTCAGGTACAAAGGTGGCCTGGTCGGTCTCTGTGGGCCCTCCCTTCCGGGTCTTGGGACATGTCATCAGCCACGTGTCCTGATCTCGTATCGCCAAAATTGAGCATTATCATTAGCCCCCCACTCTTGTTCCGACCAGCTAGCGGGTCAGGTCAGGAGTGGACTGCCAGGCCTCCCGAGGTGAGCTCCTTCCTGAGGCTTTGTCGGGACGAGTCCTCGGGCCGTCAGTTGACTTTTCTTCTAGCGAATCAGGGCGAGATCTCTGCATTTAAGGAAGGTGCACCGATTCATGCATTCTGCTACTGAAGCGACGGTCCACATGTCAAGTGTCGATTGGCCGACGCGACGTATGCAGGCTTGCGGCGTCTGACGGGACGCGGTCCAGCGCAGGATCGACACGTGGAGCGATCGGAGCCGCTGGACGCGAGGAGTCGTTTTGGCGGGAGATGACGGGCGTCGTTGGATGAGGCCGCTTGCAGCAATAAGTAGGGGCGGGGCCCACTCCAGGGCCCCTACTCTTTCATATCTCCTCTCTCTTAAGTTGAGGCTGCTCGGCATTCTTCTTCTTTCTGAATACATGGTTCGTTCCCACTCTTTGGGTTGCTCACACCAGAGGGAGGCTAGTGGAGCGGCCGAGCCCCTGGCTGGCTCATGCCCTGCGCCGGATGTTCTGCCGGTGATAGGGCCGTCTGCTTCGTTGACGGCTCCTGGTGATTGCTCCGGCGACGGCCAGAGATGTCCACAGTTATCCGAGCCCCAGACGGGGGACAGAGGGGAAGGCGAGGATGGGGCCCTCTTAAGAGAAAGAGGACAATTTCTCGCGCATCGTCGTCGAGGGTCCCTGAGGGAATTTCCATGCAGGAGGGGAGGGGGCCGTCTTCACGGTTCCGTCTGGGCTTTCCATTGCTGCTGGCCTGCTCACCGGGATAGAGGAGTCGGCTGGGGGAAAGCTTCCGCATGGCTCCCTGAGGGCCCAACTGGAGGCCATGGCCCAGGGGGCTGTCCAGGTACGAACTCCTCTACGTGTAGTTTTTCTGGTATTCCTTTCTTTGGCTCGGGGGCCTCCTGGTTTCTTATCCGCTTTCCGTCAGGTCCTTCAACACTGCGCCCTTGCCGCCCGTATAGAGGTCGAGGGGGCATTCCACGCACCGAGGCTAGTACAAGCGTTTCCGTCGGAGGTCAAGGTTTTGCGGCGTGACCTGCGCCAGGAGAGGGCAAGGGACTACGTCCTGGCAGCCCGGGCGGAGGCTGTGGAACTTTCCAATTCAGCGAATCGGGGTGTCCATCGTCGTCTGAGTGCGTCCCTCCGGGTCGCTGATAGGAAGCTGGCCGATCTGGCCGAAAGCTTCACGGCCATGGAGAAGGAGAGGGACGCCGGCAGGGGAGATGCTGAGGCGGCGCTTCTGGAGGCCCAGGTTGTCGAGGCTCGGGCTAAGAAAGCTGTGGCCGATTATAAGGCGTCAGAGCAGTTTTACGTCGAGCTCGGGGACTATTCTGCCATCGCGTGGAACAAGGCCCTGGACGCCGTGAAGGAGCAGCTTCCCGAGTTCGACGATGGCGAGCTCCGCGCTCGGGTTCCGCTTCCGGTGGCGAGGCCCCCGGTGGAAGATGGCGAGGGGAGCAGGGCGTGCCCCTGGTAGCAAAATCTCCGGTGGTAAAGCCCCCGGCAGGCCGTGATGCCAGCGATGAGGGGACCGAAGTAAGCCTCCGGGCAGTTTGTAGGGCTGAGGAGCCCCAGAATACCCTTTGTAAAAACTTTGCCTTTGGTAATAAAAGAAAATTCTTGTTTCATCGGTTTGCATTTCATCTTCTGTGTTTGAGAATGTTTGTGAAATATCTTTGCTTGCACTGTTGGGTCAGCTATCTGTCTAGCGATCGTTCGTCGGGTTGGTTTCGATCACTTGCCAAGCGCTGCCAACCTTGTATCTTTATCACTTGCCACGCACTGCCGAGGATGCATCTCCATGGGCCCGGAGCTGAGGGGGGATCGCTTAGACTTCGATGGACTTGTTGCACCTTTTTGGGGCCTCGGATTCTCAGCGTTGGAATGGTAGTAAGAAGCCCGCCAAGGATAACCAGGCGGTGAAGCTGCGCGGTCTCCTCTTCGTGAGGGCTTTGATCTCTGGCGTCGCGGGTAGGCAACTACCGGCCTGGGATGACCAAGCGAGGCAGTTACTCGGATGCCTCTTGCGAGGGCTTCGATCCATGGCGTCATGGGTAGGGAGCTACCAGCCGGAGATGACCGAGCAGGGTAACTGCTCGGTCGCCTCTGGTGAGGGCTTGGATCCTTAGTGTTGGAGGGGATGTGGGAAGCCAACTAAGGATGACCGGGCAGTGAAGCTGCGTGGTTGCCTCTTGGCGAGGGCTTTGATCTCTGGCGCCACGGGTAGGCAACTACCAGCCTGGGATGACCGAGCGGGGCAGCCGCTCGGATGCCTTTTGCGAGGGCTTCGATCCCTGGCGTCATGGGTAGGGAGCTACCAGCCGGAGATGACCGAGCAGGGTAGCTGTTCGGTTGCCTCTTGCGAGGGCTTTGATCCTTCAGGATGGGGACCGAGCTGGGTTACTGCCCAGTGCCTCTTGGCGAGGGCTTTGATCTCTGTTGGTTGTGGTAGGAAGCTACCAGCTGGGGATAGCCGAGCAAGGACTCGACTGCCTCTGGGAGGACTTTGGTCCTTAGCGCGGGAGGGGCTGTAGAAGCCTACCAAGGACCCTTGGCCGGGCAGGGTTACTGCCCGGTGCCTCTTGGCGAGGGCTTTTGTCCTGAAGGATAGCCGAGCGAGGGGTCCTCGGGCTCGACTGCCTCTGGGAGGGCTTTTTGATCCCCAGCGTTGTGGCAGGGAAGCTGCCCGCTGGGGATAGCCGAGCGAGGGATCTTCGGGTTCGACTGCCTCTGGGAGGTCTTTTTGGTCCTTAGCGTCAGGGGGCTGCAGGAAGCCCACTAAGGATAGCCGGCCAGTGGGTTGCACGGCCGCTTCTTGGCGAGGGCCTTGAATTGTAAAGATGGAACTCTACTCGGAATGATTCGACGTTTCTTCATTCATATGGACAGGAATTTTAGAGAACGCTTTACACCAACTTTGAGAAATGGAAAAAGAAGGGGGGTGGTATACACTCGCTGGCTTTGACCTCACTGGTATAGCTTGAGCTTCTCGGCGTTGTAAGGCCGCGGAAGCTTTCGTCCGTCCGCGTCTTATAGGCGGTAGGCTCCGCCGGGGAGCGCTTTAGAGACGAGGAAGGGACCCTCCCACTTTGGGGAGAACTTGTGAACCCTGCCTTGGTCGGTGAACCCGTTTCGCCGCAGGACCAGGTCCCCGGTCTTGAAGGAGCGGTGTTTGACCCGAGCGTTGTAGTATCGGGCCGTTTGTTGTTGATAGGCGGCAGCTCTGATCTGAGCCCGATCCCTCTTTTCCAACAAGATGTCGAGATTGGTCCATAGCGCCGAGGTGTTTGCATCATCGTCGAAGTGCTCGACCCGTCGACTGGGTAGCCCGATCTCCGCTGGGACCATCACTTCGGTCTCGTAGCAGAGGCTGAAGGGGGTCTCCCCGGTGGGAGTCTTTTTTGACGTGCGCAGGGCCCATAAGACCCGGGGCAGTTCTTCGACCCAACTGCCTTGTCGCCCTTCTAGGCGGGTCCGGAGGCCTCGGAGGACGACTCGGTTAGCGACCTCGGCCTGCCCGTTGCATTAGGGATGCGCGACCGCGGCGAACTTCATGAGGATGTGGTACTCCTTGCAGAAGTCTTTCACCTTCTCGTTCTCGAAGTTCGTCCCGTGGTGGGTGATGATGCATTTCGGGATGCCAAACCGGAGTATCAGGTTGTTTTGCAGGAACTTGATGGTTGTGGCGGCGTCCGGTTTCCTGATGGGGATGGCTTCGATCCACTCGGTGAAGTAGTCCACCGCGACGAGGACGTATTTGTGCCCGCCTGTTCCGGTAGGGAACTGGCCGATCATATCCAACCCCCACTGAGCGAACGGCCATGGGGATGTCAAGGCGGTTAGCTCGGTAGCCGGGAGGCGGGGAATGCTGCCGTGGAGCTGGCAGCTCTTGCATCTCCTGACCAGCTTCAGGGCATCCTCGTGTATGGTAGGCCAGTAGTACCCTTGGAGTAACACTTTTTGGATCAAGGTTCGAGCCCCCTAGTGTGCACCGCCCACCCCTTCATGGATTTCCCGAAAGACGTAGTCGGCTTCGTGGGGGTCAACGCACCGGAGCAGGGGCTGAGTGAAGGCCTTCTTGTAGAGATTCCCGTTGCTCCAGACGAAGTGGCGGGCTTTGGCCCGGAGACGGCGGGCGGCTGCCCGGTCCTCCGGGAGTGCGCCGTCTTTCAGGAACTCCACGAGGGGCTTCCTCCAGTCCTGGTCACTCTCCTGCACCGCGTACACATGGAGTGTCGTCGCTCCGTCTCCCATGCTGGGTCGAAGAAAGGTTTCGAAGAGGATAGGCCGCTTATTGTTGGACGAGTATGACGAAGCCAGCTTGCTCAGGGCGTCTTCTTGGGCATTCAGGTGCCTGGGTATTTGTTCTACCTGGACTTCGTCAAAGTTTCTTCGGAGTTTCCTCACTTCGTCTAGGTACTTCGTCATCAGGGGCTCTCGAGCTTCGAAGCGGCCGGCCACTTGACCGACAACAAGGGCCGAGTCACTGCGGATTCGAATTATCTTCAGCCCCAGCCCGACGGCCATGCACAGTCCGGCCAGGAGGGCCTCATATTCTGCCGCGTTGTTCGATGCTTTGAAACCGAGCCTCAGAGAATACTCCATCCCTGTTTCGTTTGGGCCCCGGATAATGAGGCTGGCACCACAGCCTTCCTCGGTAGAAGCCCCGTCGATGTAGATGACCCACTCCGGGACCGAGCCAGGGCCTTCCGGGATGGGACACTGGGTTGCGAGTGGCGGCGCGGACTCCGGCTTCTTGCTATGGATGGTGCATTCAACGATGAAATCAGCCAGGGCCTGCGCCTTGATGGCTTGCCTCGGGCGATATCTTATGTCGAACTGAGATAGCTCCTACCTCCATTTTTTTAGGCGGCCCGAGGATTCCGGTGATGCTAGGATAGCTCCCAATGGGCGCTCGGTGAGGATGATGATGGTGTATGCTTAGAAGTAGTGCCGCAGCTTCCGTGAGGTTACCACGAGGGCTAAGACAATCTTCTCTATGGTGGGGTACCTTGTTTCCGCGTCCTTAAACACGTGGCTCGCATAGTACACCGGCTTCTACGCCCCCTCGGCCTCCCGGACGAGCACCGAGCCTGCGGCTTGGTCGGATACTGCTAGATACAGCGACGGCTCCTCCCCCTCCACTGGCCGGGTGAGCAGCGGTGGTGTTGCGAGGTGCTTCTTCATTTGGTCAAAGGCGGCTTGGCATTCCTCTGACCACTCGAACCTCGGAATTTTCCTCAGCGCCTTAAAGAACGGGAGGCACTTCTCCCCCAACCTGGACATGAAACGTCTCAAAGCGGCGACCAGCCCCGTGAGCCGCATGATCTCGACGTTGGTGTTGGGCATGGCCATGTTTAGGATAGCGTCGATCTTTTCTGGGTTAGCTTCAATTCTGCGGTGAGTGACCATGAACCCGAGGAACTTTCCCCCGGTGACTCCGAATGCGCACTTGGCGGGGTTTAGCTTCATGTTGAATTTGCGGAGCACTCCGAAAGCCTCGCCCAGGTTCTTGGCATGGTCGGCCGACGAGATGGACTTGATGAGCATGTCATCAACGTAGACTTCCATATTCCTGCCGATCTGTGGCGTGAACATGCGGTTGACCAGCCTTTGGTACATGGCCCCGGCGTTCTTGAGGCCGAAGGGCATCACCTTGTAGCAGTACACTCCCCGGTCCGTTGTGAATGCGGTCAGATCTTCGTCTTCAGGATTCATACGGATTTGGTTGTAGCCGGAGAAGGCGTCCATGAAGCTCAACAGCTCGTGGCCGGCCGAGCTGTCGACGAGGTGGTCTATGCGGGGAGCAGAAAGTTGTCCTTGGGGCAGGCCTTATTGAGGTCGGTGAAGTCGACGCACATACGCCACTTCCCGCTTGACTTCTTGACCATAACTACGTTTGCTAGCCACTCCGAGTAGGGCACATTTCTGATGAAGTTGGCGGCGAGGAGCCGATCAACCTCCTCTTCGATAGCCTTCTGTTTGACCGGGAGGAAGCTTCTTTTCTTCTGCCTGACGTGCCGGGCTGCAGGATCAACTCCGAGCTTGTAGGAGATGATTTTGGGGTCGATCCCAGGCATGTCAGCAGGCGCCCAGGAGAAGACGTCGGAGATGCTTTTGAGGAATCTGATTAGGTCATCCCGCTGGGTCCCCGTCAGGAGCGACCCGACCTAGACGGTCTTTTCCTGGTCTCCTTCTGTTAGGGGAACCTCGGTCAGAGGTTCGACCGGTGCTCCACGGACCTCCTTTCGTTCGTCTCGGGTGTCCAGGGAACCTGTGATGTCGTCACACGCCTCGGCGTCGTAGGCATGCTGCTCGGGCGAAGACGTTTCGGTGAGGCCTATCTTCGCGACCCGCTGGCTCCCGTATGCCCGACCTATCCCGCCTCGATCAAGAAGGAATTTTATCGCCAGGTAGTAGGTCGAGATCTGGGCCTGGAGGGAGTTCAGCGTCGGGCGGCCGAGGACGATATTGTAGGCCGACGGAACTTTCGCTACGATGAAGTCCACAGGCAATGTGCGCGTGTGGCCGGGCTCCCCGATCGTGAACTGCAGGGTGACCACCCCTTGCACTGGGATGGAGTGGTTGGTGAACCCCGAGAGGACGTGAGAGGTCGGTTTCAGGTCTGCTGGGGCGAGCCCCATACGCAAGAAGCAGTCGTGGAAGAGGATGTCGGCCGAACTGCCCGAATCGATGAGTATCCGGTGGAACTCGTACCGGTGGATTTAGGCTGTGTTCACCAGCGGGTCATTATGGGGCGCAGATATCCATGGAGATCCTCGTCGTCGAAGGTGATGGGCTCTCGGCCTCTAGCCCTTTTGCTCGGGCGGTCGCCGGAGCCTGTGAAACGGCAACCAGCGGGGGAGCCGATGACATTCAGTGATGGCTCGCCCGCGCCTCCGTTGTGAGGGAGGCGACAGTGGGTGTTTGGATCTTCAGGGGGATCAGTTGCCATGTGGGTGGAGATCGGAAGGCCAACTTTGTGTTTTGTGGAGTTTGTTCCCACAGACGGCGCCAACTAATGGAGGTCCTTTTCAGGTCTCGTCAGATGTTGTCTTCCGTTGATCTCCCGGTGGATCCTGGTGTTGATCTTCTGTAGCGTGTGGGTCTCAATGGGTTTTGGCGAGAATGGTGATTTGAGGAGTTTAATGCCAAGTACCTGCAAAGAAGTCCCGGGGTGGTTTGGTACCACCGAGGACCCTCCGACGATCAAGTTAGTGCTAGATCCGAGCAGAGTAACGGCTAAGTGGAATAGAAATGACTAACTTGACCCCTCTGTGATGGGGGTTTATATAGAGATGGCAGCAGGCAGGGAAGGCGCGAGAATCCCGCCATCCGTTACGCTCCCGACATCGTGCCCGCGTGATGAGAGGATCGCCCATTAATGGGGATCGTGATGGCGTGGAACGTGGGACGTTGCTGGCTGAGAATCTGCGCGTGGCGAGATTTGTGGAGCGGCGATTACGCCTGCGAGTGGTGGAGTTGGTCGGTCGGAGGGGCCGCAGAAGACGGCCTCGGTTCGGGAGCACGGAACCGAGCAAGAGGGTTGAGGAATCTTGGTCTTGTGGCAGCCCGGGGCGAGCTGAGGGACCGAGGAGGCAAATTTGCAGGGGGTCCCGTGGAGGGCCAGCTTGTGCTCGCAGGTCGGGTACAAGGATGGCCTGGTCGGTCTCTGTGGGCCCTCCCTTCCGGGTCTTGGGACATGTCATCAGCCACGTGTCCTAATCTCGTATCACCAAAATTGAGCATTATCAAGTGGGTTCCTAGAAAGCTAAACATTTTAAGTTCACATATAGAAGGGGGGCTACCAAGACATGTGATAATTCTAACCAAATTCTGAAGTTTCCATGAATAGTACCGATCATCGAGAAAAATGAGGGAGGATTTAGTTTACTTTTTTGGACGTCATAGGAGCTAGGGTTTGCCTCCTAGGACCTTTCTCCTTCATTAGTCTCATATATTGTTTTTGTTCTTAGTCTCTTAACTTGATTTATTCTTAAACACAACGAATTCCAAAAATCTAGGGAAAAATCTAAATTTGTATATTGTTAATTTATTTCAAACCAAACTTAGATTTGTATATTTATTATCAATAATACCCCTTTTTAAGATTTCATAAATATATTTTTAATATTTGATAAATAAAGTTGTATTTTGATAAATAATTGTGATTTAATAAACAATATTATGGTTTTATAATTACCATATGATTTGATATATAATGTTATACTTGAATTAACAAATCATTAAAGTTAATATGCCTATAGCACGAGAGAAATTAAGTTGGCATAAGTATCTGGTGTTTTAACAATTTTTAAAATAAATGAGTTTAAAAATTAGTTTTAGTTTGGCACCGGCTGGTAAACTTTAACCCATACAATTACACACAACACACCCACACACATCACACACAAACCGAGGGGACACACGAATTTACCCCGAAAGCGTTAAATTGTGTTCACTTCCCCTGCCGGGGATCGAACCACCACACTCTCCCCAGAGAGGGAAATGCCATGCCAATTGAGCAATTGCACATTGGTAGTTTAAAAATTAGTTTGCAAAAACAGCACCGAGAAACAAATTTCTCAAAACATAATAATATAATCCCTTCACATATCGGTGAAATTGGATGGAATTTGTCACATATCAAGACCCCTTTCCATATTAAATTCCATTATATAATCCTTTCAAACAAACAATAAAACTGATATGTTAAGATTGGAGTATCAACTTAATCCATGATGATAAATACTAGAAATGTGATTCCAAAAGGACGGGATATCATGGAGCTATAACACCAGTTCAAACAATCCCAAAAAAGAAATTGAGATTTGCATATGCGCCGATCCTTTTCGAATGAAGCTAAACAGTTCACAACATTTTTTCGGTTGCAGGCGAAACTTACTAAGCATATAAAGCAGTTCCAATTACAAAATAACCATGATCAAGCGTACACAATGCTACCATCAAAGTTCACATTTGCTAAACTTAAGCTGTACAACTCTGTAGCACACTGTTTGTTTAATTAGAGCTAACCATTCCAGCAAAAAAAAGTAACAAGAATTAGAGAGTGTCCCCAAAATGTAGTAGTTACAACAACAACAAACTCTAGAACGTCATTTGTTGTGAGTTCTTCATTTATTGCGAGTGTTAGAAATGGTGGAACATTCTTCTACGTATGAAGAAGACACAATGATAGATGTCTGAAGGTGTAAGAATCTTTACTTCAGACGACTCGCCAAATCAAGTTCAAACATCTGGAAACTGCATGAGAAACACCACAACGGAGGCAGACGTCTGCAGTTCATCGGGGCAGACATCTGCAGGAGCCACAAAACCCAATCCAGAGCCAGGGTAGACGCCTGGCCAGGTGTGGTTCCGACGTCTGCCCTTGGAAGATAAAAGATTTATAGAGCGTAGGCCGACGTCTACCCAAGTATGGGTCAGACGTCTGCTGTTGGGATTTTCTGATGCCCAAGTTAACTTTGCTAAACTTAAGAAGAAAATACACCTACTAGATTCTCTCAACTTGTAGGGAGAAAATACTTGTATGAGATCCTCACGGCTCATAAAATTGAAAAGCCTTAGGTGATAGGGACCTAAACCTGTCTCCTAATCCATCGCTTCCCAACGGGCAATGACAAATGATGATTCGCTCGTGGCACTACACTTCAGTGTTAGCAGTGTTGATGCCGACCAAAAGTCCAAATCTCTAAGTCCTTCCATGGCAAATAATGAGTCGCTCCTGCCACTATTCCAGTGCAGCCATACCGACGCCAAATCCAAGCTCAAATTCAAATCCAATTCCAACTTAAATCCCACACGACAATGCCTCAAATTCAAAAGTCCCGTCGAATGAGGCAGGAATCAAACAAATCAAACTAAAGTTCCTCCAGACGGTGCTTTCAAGCACGAAAGTCCTGCCGGATAGATTGGAACCTCCCAAATCACATCAAGTCAAATCAACTTCAAGTCAAATCAAGTCAGGTACTGGACGAGTTTCTTCTGGAGCCCAATTCCAGTGGTAGAAGCGCTGACTCCACTCCCAAATCAAATCAACCAATTCCAACAACGACCTCTACGTTAAAAACAGTGACACTCCGTTTCGGGGAAACGTCGAACAGACACTTCGTCTTGAGGAAAAGTCAGATAGCGACACTCGGTGCAGGGGAAATGTCAGACTATGGCACTCCGTCTTGGGGATACGTCATATACAGACACTCCGTCTCAGGAATACGTCAGACAGGCACTCCATACCGCGGATATGTCAACCAGCGACACTCCGTCTCGAGAAAACGTCAAACAATGACACTTTGTCTCGGAGATACGTCCCATACAGACACTCCGTATCGGGGAAACGTCAGACAGCGACACTCCGTGCCGGGGAAACGTCAGCCAACGACACTCCGTTGAACAAAAGCGGGAACCAAATCAAGTTAACCTCAACGCGAAAGAAGATCCATCAATTTCATACACACGATCCATTCATATAGTGTGCATTTATTGATGGGGAGCACTTTGTTGGGGTTAAAATTTACATCTCATTGACCAAAAGTCAAAATCAAAGTCAAACCGCGAATAAGTGGGCTTAAACCAAAGCAAACGGGCCCTATTGTCGAATCCAAGCCGGGCCCACGCCCGAACCTAAGTCCATGCAGGTAGGCCCAAGCCCAGACCCGCCCCATGCCAAGAAAGTAAAACAAATAAATGCAATATTTAAATAAATATGCAAAATGTAAAATAAATAGGCCAAAAAACCAAATTATGTAACAATCATGTCTCATGTGCAAAAAGAAATGAGCACATAGGCATGGGATGGGGAAAATGACATTTTGTAAAGCCCAAGGGGTTATGTATAAATTTGTAAGGCTATATAAGGCAACATTATGAAGAAATGAAAAACAACTTGATTCATCACATATCTTTCTAAGGTTTTATGCCTCCTTCTTCTTCAAGATTCAAAACCTTCTACTTCTTTCTTTTTTAAATTAAATCAAGAGTTTAACTCTTATTTTCTCAAAAAGAAATAGTTTTTCACCATAAAACCATTGAAGGGGAGTCCAAATCTTCCGTCAAATCCTTAGAAGAGTAGATTTTAAATCTTACCACCCTTCTTTTCCAAGATCAAGAAAACAGAGGAGGAAGAAGGAAATCCATCTCAAAAGAACCTATTTTGGGGAAGTCCAAGGATTGAAAAGGAAGAAAAGGCACCTCTTTTCATCATCCAAGATCTAAATACTTTGGTCATTTAACTCCAAATCAATTTTTGAGGAGCTCAACTCCAAGATTCAAACCCTCAAAAAAGTTTAACCCAAAATCCAGATTTTTTAAGAGTTTAACTCCAAATCCAAATATTTTGAGAGTTTAACACCAAATCCATATCCAATTTCTGTTCAGGAGTTCAACTCCAAGCCTAGGGGGTTAGCCCTTCTTCCGCAGGTGACCCGCTGACCTCCAGCCGGTACGTGCCGCTCACGTGACCCGCTAGCGCCCCCGCAGCCACGTGCCGCTCACATGATGTGATGGCCCCCAGCGGCCACGTGCCGCTCACATGACGTGATGGAGCCCAGCGGCCACGTGCCGCTCACGATGGCACCCAACGGCCATGTGGTGCAATGGCACCCCAGCGGCCATGTACGCTCACGCTCCACGCTGGCGCCAGTGGGCACATGTTGTACATGCCCCCACGGGCGCCCCTCACACATCTTTTGTTTAAAATAAGGGAAAATATATAATAAAACACACACGTTCTACACTCAAAACACTTCTCCTGTTAGAAAAAATTTCTAACGGAGCGCTGCCCCACACCCCGCAAAGGGCTGCTAACCCCCTTGACTCTCAACTCGCTATCCGGGTAGCGGGACCCCTGTAAACTCTGCGAGGCCTCCGATACGTCCAAAACACATTCAAAACACAACACGCACATACTGCACATTGAGTTCGCATGATTTTCTTGACCTGTTAATCGGAGGTTCTCTCGTTGCCAAGAGCAAAGGGGTAATTAATGGTAGCTCAGTCTGCGGCTGCCGGATATTCGGATCATCACAGTGATTAAACTCCAGCCTGCCCCAGGTAGGAGGAATCTGTATACGCCTAACAAGAACGCGCATTCCTATCTTAATAGGATGATGAAAAACACTTTACAGATTCTGGTACCAGACATGTCTAAAGTCTCTGAAGTCAATTTTCAGTGGCATATTTTGAACTGGAGACGTCTGGTAAGAAGTACCAGACGTCTCCGGTTCAAAATATGCCTCTCAAAATTGACAACCAGATGTCTAGTACTTTTAACCAGACGTCTGTTACTTAGTTGCCTGTAACTTTTAATAACTTGCCTGTAATTTCTAATTAGTACCAGACATCTGGTTGTCAATTTTCAGAGGCATATTTTAAGCTGGAGACGTCTGGTTACAAGTATCAGACGTCTCCAGTTCAAAATATGCCTCTGAAAATTGACTTCAGAGACACTCGAGACATCTGGTACTTGTAACCTGATATCTCCAGTTCAAAATATGCCTCTAAAAATTTACAACCAGACGTTTGGTACTTATAATCAGGCGTCTGGTACTTAGTTGCTTGTAACTTCTAACAACATGTCTGTAACTTCTAATTTGTTGCATGTAACATCTAGGCACTTGCCTGTGACTTCTGATAAGTTGACTGTAACTTCTAGGCAGTTGCCTATAACTTGTAAGCAGTTGCCTGTAACTTCTAATTAGTTGTATGTAACTTCTATACACTTACCTTTAAGTTCTAACCAATTGCCTGTAACTTCTAATTAGTTGCATATAATTTCTAATAAGTTGCATATAAATTGTAAGTAATTGTTTGTAACTTCTAACTACTTGCCTGTAAGTTCTAACTAGTTGCATGTAATTTCATATCACATCATCGGTCAATATCGGTTATATAAAACAGATAACATCAACAAAAATATCATTTGTATCACAAAATCGGCCAATATCGACGATATTAAAGTAAATACGTCAACAAATTTTTACATTCATTAGACAAACCGGTAACATATAAGTAATTTGTCATCCTCACTCAAAACAAGTAATAATATCGGCGAATATTGGCCAAATAAAAATAGGTGAATATATGTATGAATAACAAAGAGTTCAAACTTCGGCCAAATAAAAACTGAAACAATATCAAGCCATTTCTTTCTCGTTTGCCAATAGAATTTATGCACCTCCTTTTTCGCATAACTATTCTTCTAATCGTCGCCTATGCTTCAAAAGACATGCCCTTCACATTGTCCTTCTCATCTGGCTTCTCAACAAATTGTTTCTTCAGAATCTGCACCAATGAAGACCACAATATGTTATAATCGAGTTAAAATCAGATTATGTAATAAGCTTAAGTGTTAGAAATTACAGGCAAGTTGTTAGAAGTTACATGCATATTCTTATAAGTTATATACAATTTATTAGAAGTTACATGCAATTGATTAGAAGTTACAGGTAAGTTTTTAGAAGTTACGGGTAACTTGCCGGTGTTGTGATACAAATGTTATTTTTGTTGATGCTATCTGTTTTATATAGCCGATGTTGGCATATGCTATGATATGATGTTACTTGCAACTGGTTAGAAGTTTCAGGAAATTTATTAGAAATTACAAGCAAATGCTTACAAATTACAGGCAACTTATTAGAAATTACAAACAAATACTTACAATTTATAGGCAACTTATTAGCAGTTACAGGCAACTAATTAGAAATTACAGACATGTTAGAAGTTACAGGAACCTGTCGATGTTGTGATACAAATGATATTTCTATTGA
The DNA here is from genome assembly GCA_030015575.1 of Agapanthus africanus. Classification (NCBI taxonomy): domain Eukaryota; kingdom Viridiplantae; phylum Streptophyta; class Magnoliopsida; order Asparagales; family Amaryllidaceae; genus Agapanthus; species Agapanthus africanus. The sequence goes on from CM057337.1 coordinate 185,206,384, forward strand.
TGTTACTTGTTTTATATAACCGATGTTGGCCAATGCTGTGATATGAAGTTACATGCAACTAGTTAGAAGTTACAGGAAAAGTGTTAGAAATTACAGGCAGGTGCTTACAAGTTACAGGCAATCTATTAGAAATTACAGGCAACTAATTCAAAATTGCAGGCAAATGCATAGAAGTTACATGCAACAAATTAGAAGTTACAGGCAATGCTTAGAAGTTACAGGCAACTGCCTAGAAGTTACAAGAAACTTATCAGAAGTTATAGGCAAGTGCCTAAATATTACATGCAACTAATTAGAAGTTACAGACAAGTTGTTAGAAGTTACAGGCAATTAAGTACCAGATATTTGGTTACAAATACCAGACGTCTAGTTGTCAATTTCTAAAGGCATATTTTGAACTGGAGACGTCTGGTTATAAATACCAGACGTCTCCAGCGTCTCTGAAGTCAATTTCCATAGGCATATTTTGAATTGGAAACGTCTGGTATTTGTAACCGGACGTCTTAAGTTCAACATACGCCTCTGGAAATTGATAACCAAACGTCTGGTACTTGTAACCAGATGTCTGGTACTAATTAGAAGTTACAGACAAGTTGTTAAAAGTTATAGGTAACTAAGTACCAGACGTCTGGTTAAAAGTGCCAGACGTCTGGTTGTCAATTTCCAGAGGCATATTTTGAACTGGAGATGTCTAGTTACAAGTACTAGACGTCTCCAGTTCGAAATATGCCTATGGAAATTGACTTCAGAGATACTGAAGACATATAGTACTTGTAACTGGAGACGTCTGGTACTTATAACTAGACGTCCCCAGTTCCGATGCACCTGCTGTCCCTAGTCCCAAATCCAGTAATGCAGATAAGGAAATCCGCAAAACCTGGGATTTCGATTGCGCGAAAGCCAAGTGCATCGTGCTTGCCTCGATGAACAATGAACATCAGAGAAGGCACGAGGATATGGAACTAGATGCCATATTTCTCCATACAAAGGAACTTTATGGAGAACAATCTCGTATAGCAAGATACGAGACCTCTAAGAACTTGTTTCGAGCGAGGTTGGCTGTCGGGTCATCGGTAGGAGAACATGTTCTAAAGATGATCGGCTATATAGAAGAGCTCGCAGACCCTGGGACGACTTTGGATAAGGAGCTCTATACAGACCTTATTCTCCAGTCCCTTCCTCCCACCTACGCCCAGTTTATCCTGAACTTCAACATTCAAAGAAAAGAAGTTGAACTTCCGGAACTCCTGAACATGTTAAGGAGTACAGAGGGCACCTTTCACAAGGCAAGGAAAACACCCGCTATGTTTGTTGGCGGTGCTTTTTCTTCTGGGTCCAAGGCTAAGGCCAAAGGAAGGAAAAAGAAAGCCGCCCCCAGACCTAGAGGAGGTGTAAGTAAGGTGGGAGGGAAGGGAAAGAAAAAGTTTGCGGTATCAGTAGTGGGCCAGGATGAGTGCTTCCATTGTCACAGGAAAGGGCACTGGAAAAAGGATTGCAAGGCGTGGAACACCAAGAACCAGGAACCGAAGCAAGCTGTGGCTTCGACTTCATGTGTGTTTGTAATTGAGAATTGTCTGTCAATCAACTCTACTTCCTGGGTATTGGATACCGGATCAGGATCTCATATTTGCAATTCATTGCAGGCACTGAGAAACCGTAGAGTGCTGAAGGAAGGTGATATGACCCTGATGGTTGCTAACGGAGCTAGCGTGGGAGCTGTGTCCGTAGGGGATTATCACCTAGGATTGACGAGTGGACACATTTTGGTTTTACATAACCGTTTTTGTGTACCCAGCTTAACGTGTAATATCATATCTGTTTCCTTGTTATCAAATAAAGGGTATGATTTCATGTTTGGAAGTGGTGTTGTTAACATCTACCTTAATCATAGTTTGATTGGGTCCGGTACACTGGAAAACGGTATATATGTGTTAAACCAACTCCAAATTTTAAATGTCCAGAACACACTAAAAAGAAAGTCTCCAGATTTAAATAAAGCTTTCTTATGGCATTGTAGACTGGGTCACATCAATGAGAGAAGGTTGATTAAGTTGCATAGAGAAGGATATTTGGACTCGTTCGAATATCAAACTTATGACACTTGTCAATCTTGTCTCAAAGGAAAGATGACAAAGACTCCATTTACTGGACATGGAGTAAGAGCGAGCGAGCTCTTAGGACTCATACACAGCGATGTATGTGGTCTAATGTCTACACATGCAAGAGGTGGTTTTTCCTATTTCATTACTTTCATGGATGATTACTCAAGGTACGGATTCATTTATCTGATGAAACATAAATCCGAGGCTTTTGAGAAATTCCAAGAGTATAAAAATGAAGTAGAAAACCAAACCGGCAAAAGTATCAAGACACTAAGATCTGATTGAGGTGGTGAATACTTGAGTGCCGAGTTCCTAGGTTACCTAAAAGAGAAAGGAATTCTCTCTCAGCTTACTCCTCCATACACTCCACAGCATAACGGTGTATCGGAGAGACGGAATCGAACCCTATTGGATATGGTACGATCCATGATGAGTAATGCTGAGTTACCACGATCTTTTTGGGGTTATGTGCTAGAATCAGCGGCATATCTTCTGAACATGGTACCTACCAAGACTGTGCCTACCAGTCCATATCAGATGTGGAGTGGGAAGAAACCCCATCTACAGTATATAAAGATTTGGGAATGTCCAGCTTTTGTTAAAAAGCAGCATGTGGATAAGCTCGAGGCACGATCAGTAAAGTGTAAGTTTGTGGGATATCCAAAGAACTCCAGAGGATATCTATTCTATTACGTAGAGGAACAAAAGGTATTTGTTTCTCGTAATGCCCATTTTCTAGAACATCAGTTTTTAGAAAAGGAATCAAGTGGGAGCGAAATAGAACTGGAAGAAATTCCAGAACCACAAACTAATACTGAAAGTTTGGTAGAACCGGTAGTTCAAGAAGAACAGGAGATTCCCGCACCCCTCCGCAGGAGTAGTAGGCCGTCTCATCCGCCTGAGAGATACTACGGTTTTATCATAGATGGGGATAGAGAGGATTGCATCATAGATGATGATGAACCTACTGGCTTCCAGCAGGCCATCCAGAGCGGCGACTCGGTACGATGGCTAGATGCAATGCAGACCAAAATGGAGTCCATGTACACCAACAAAGTATGGACTTTGGACTTTGCTCCAGATGGGGTAAAACCCATAGGATGCAAATGGATCTTCAAGAAAAAGATTGGTGTAGATGGAAAGGTGGAAACCTATAAGGCTAGACTTATTGCAAAGGGTTTTCGTCAAAGACCTGGTTTGGACTATGACGAAACTTTTTCTCCAGTGGCTATGCTCAAATCCATTCGGGTCCTTCTTGCTATTGCCGCCTTCCATGACTATGAAATCTGGCAGATGGATGTAAAGACGGCTTTTCTGAATGGAAATTTAGAAGAGTGCGTCTATATGGATCAGCCAGAGGGTTTCAATCAGAGTGGGAGCAGCGGGAAAGTATGCAAGTTGCTTAAGTCCATTTATGGACTAAAGCAGGCATCGCGGAGTTGGAACATCTGTTTTGATGAAACAGTCAAAGAATATGACTTCATCAAAAATCCAGATGAACCATGCATATATAGTAAAGTTGTAGCCAGAAGTGTCGTATTCCTCGTCTTGTATGTGGATGACATTCTGTTGATAGGAAATGACATTCCTATGCTACAATCTGTCAAAGGATTCTTGTCACACAGGTTCTCCATGAAAGACCTGGGAGATGCCTCTTACATTCTGGGGATCCGGATCTATCGTGATAGATCCAAGAGGATGTTGGGACTTTCACAGTCCAGGTATATCGACACTGTACTGAAAAGATTCAGTATGGAAGATTCTAAGCGCGGTAATCTACCGGCTTGTCACGGAATCACCGTATCCAAAGAGATGTCTCCCAAGACTGATTTGGAAAGGGAACACATGTCTATTATACCCTACGCTTCTGCGGCAGGCTCTATAATGTATGCGATGTTGTGCACCAGACCGGATGTAGCTTACGCACTGAGCGTGGTAAGCCGGTATCAGTCAGACCCAGGGGAGAAGCACTGGATAGCAGTAAAGAACATTCTCAAGTACCTGAGAAGGACCAAGGAGATGTTCTTGGTTTACGGCGGGAAAGACCTCAGGTTAGAGGCCTTTGCTGATTCTGGCTTCCAGAGTGATAAGGACGATTCCAAGTCCATGTCGGGTTATGTCTTTACCCTCAATGGAGGGGCGGTGTGCTGGAAGAGTTCCAAGCAAGACACCGTTGCTGACTCGACGATGGAAGCGGAGTATATTGCTGCTTGCGATGTCGCAAAAGAAGCAGTCTGGATGAAGAAGTTCCTAACAAAACTTCAGGTGGTTACTACCATTGTTGATCCAATACCTCTGTATTGTGACAACAACGGAGCTATAGCTTTAACGAAGGAACCAAGGTCCCATCAGAAGTCCAGACACATCTTAAGGCGGTATCACCTGATCAGGGAGATCATTGATCGTCAGGAGATCGAGGTTCGGAGAGTTGCTACTGAAGAGAACATTGCTGATCCATTCACAAAGGCCCTACCTCAGATTCAGTTCGAGAGGCTACTCGAGATCATCGGTCTTCGATATGCCAGTACATGGCCCTAGTGCAAGTGGGAGATTGTTAGTGTATATGACCTAGGGGCCATTATTGTATCATACTAGTTTGTATATTACTTAATGGAAGCTTGGGATATTCACATGTATATAACAGTCTTACTAAACATGGTAGTATGCTACTTGGTTTTTCTATCTTAATATGTGAGTATACGTATTGATAGAGCTCTTAGGATCTTGCTTGACTACCAGCGTTGTGATGGCAGTCACACTAGTGGGGGCTGGGTAGTCTACAAGCACATCCTTATTCAGGTCCCTAGTCGTTGGATTATCGAGACAGGGCATCGATACTCCGGAGTAGACTAGTGTGTACGCTTCTCATCCCAGTTGGGGAGATGGTCTGTCCCATAGCCATCAGTACGTAGTACTGGAGATAGTATGCAGGTGCTCGTTAGGTTACGGGTACACCGGACAGGACTCACAGGGAACTGTTGGTTGGTTTTATACCAGTCGTCAGTGAACAGTTCCCAGGTGACATGAGTACAGCATAGTCCTCAGACTTGACACTGCTACTTCGCCTCGAGTGTGTCCCACTGTTCTTAGATTGCTACCCTACCACGGCTTAAAGGAGTCGTGCAAATAGGTTGCAGTTGGGTGCAGTCCCGAGCACTTGGAGGCAGTGGCGGTTAGACGGGATTCGTCTCTCCCGGTATTGGGGGTTGATATCGCGCTATGTCAGAGAGCCATTACGCAAAGTCTCTGGCCAGGGCAAGCAAGATTTGCTGGTAGGTTCCAGTAGTTTCTCAGGGTGTAATGGGCTTCGCTCCGACACGACTTATACCGCTATTAGGGGACTGACGCTTGCCGCCCCCCTAGGCCCGATATGCGATAGTCTTAGACGAACGGACCGGACTGTACGGAGATTGTCACATCAGGCTCAGTAGGAGTTCGGATGGGTTTCCTCATCGGCCTTCTTATCGACATCTACCTGGGGACCGTTACGTACAGCTAGTGCCGCTTGCGGTCTGTGGTTAAACCCACTGCCAGCGTAGTAGTCGAGTCTCTAGAGTCCCACGCAGAGAGTTTCCCTACTCCAGGAGAAACGATATAGAGGTCGTATGGTTTTACGACAAGGGTTCGGACGCATACGTGTGTTTACGCACGTACGACTTTCGGATAGTTTTTACTAGTCGGCTTTGGTTTAAGCCAGTTACTAGTATCCGGTTATTGGATTTATACAGTCTAAAGTTTTTCCGTGTTTTCATGGATAGGAGGGGCGTTCTCGTAATTGCGCGAGAAGCTTCTAGAATATGGTGACTAAGGAGGTTAAGGTGGCATATACATTAAATGAGATTAGTGAGTCATATGGATGATTCATCCATGTCATTAATGCATCATAAATGCTTAATGGCTCATGGAGATGAATCACCATTAGATATTTATCAAGCATGGTTGTAAATCATTTTCTTTTCTTTTCTTGAAAAACAATAATGCTTGATATATATTATGTTAACTCATTTTCTCATTTCATTATTATGATCATCTTCTCTCTCCTCAAGCTCTCTCTCTTCAAACCCTAATCCTCCCCTCTCATGTGTTGAGTACAAGGATTAGTTAGACTACTTAATCCATAACCATACTCTATTTCATCTAGGTACTTTGATTAGCACTTAAAGATACCTAGTTGCCTCAAGTTTAGAGGCAAAGCTTGGAGTTTAGCTCTCGTGGTGGATCGTCTACTACTTGGAGAAGGCCGAGGAGGAGGTGGAGTTCGTAAAGACGAATGACACGGTTCTTTAGGTATAATCCCTTTACATAGTAGTTGTTAACTTCTATGTTTGATGTTAGTTATCGTTTAGCTTCGATTCATGCGGTTAGTCGATGTTTATGCAAAGAACAAGATCGTTTTTCATATTTCCGCCTCCCCGCTAGTCGTGGGGTGTTGTACATCGACTTACAGTTTTCAATCTAAAGATTCTGGCTTTGCACTATAAAATGGCACTGAGAGCCTTTGGAAAAGTTATCAAGCCAAAGAGATCACAAAGTCCAAGACGGCTCACGCATCCAGGCTGATCATCAACTGTTCATCTACCTCCTTCGGAAGAGTTCGAGAAGCAAACCAAGTTTTTGTAATCATTTTCTAAGGAATAAAGTGTAGATTGTTCAAGTTGATTAATAAAGGTAGTTGTTTTATTTAATTCTTTTGCATTTTACATTATGTTTTCCCTCTCTGTCTTTTCATCTTCTTTTCCCAACATGCACGAGTAATTCTCCGCTTGTTAGGGTTCATAGGATTAGGGTAGATTAATGGATGATGAAGATCCTTAAACTCTTTTTACATCCTATAAAGTTTATAAACTTTACTAAAAGAATCATTAACATCCTAATCGGGCGCGCTACCAATTTATTGTTAGTCTCGACCGCGATTAGAGATTAGATTAATGATTGTTTTGGTAAATGCTAGATATAAACGGAGTTCCATGCCGAGATAGGGGTTAAGAGTGGGAACTCTTTTCCCTCCAGAAACCCTAATCTACATGCATCTCTGTCGTTCTAGTTTTAAATCTATTAAAGGATAAAAAGAGTAATTTCTAATTAATCATCCATAACTACTAAATCCTAATGAACCCTACAAGCCCTCTTCTTATATAAACTCACATTCATAAATAATCTAGATCTATATTTTGCATTAGTGCTTAACGTAGATCTAGAAACTATTCTACAATATTCTTTATCTCTTCTCTCTTTTTCAACACATCTAAAGTAAGAGTAAAAGGTTCAACGTTTCCCTGAGGACGACCCGTACTCATCTCGGCCTAGCTACACACGACACCGTTATTGATTGCGGTTATTCTACAAACACACTTTTTCACATCAATCAAATGGCGCCGTTGCCGGGGATACGTGCGTAATTTTTTATTTTTACTATTTGTGTTGGATTCTTAGACGAGTCATATCATTATTAACACAAAACTGCAAATTGCATATTTAATGATTTGTGTGTGAATTTTGCGAGGGAATCTGGAGTCACAGACTTGAGGAAATAGGAGATCTAGGGTTCCGAACTTCTCTGGTATCTTTCTTAACTCCTTCTCTCTCCTCTCAAATCCAATAAAATCTATTTTCTGCAGGATTCTTTGCAAAATAGCGCCGCTCAAAAATCTTTTTGCAAAGTTTTGTGATTGGTTTTGTTTTGCATATTTTAATACGGACTTTAAGGGGTAAAGACCAAATCAAGATTAGGTAGGGATTTCATCACCCTTCCTAAGCCCCACAAATCACAAACCGAGCATATAGATCAACCCTTCATTAATTTAAACAATATCTAGACCAGACTCTAAGGACTGTCGCGCTCAATAAGGACAGAGGAAGGTTGTGGGTAATCTATCGTTTATCCACATTACTTTTGTAGTGCCTAGGCAAGTGTGTCAAATGCTAGTGGTTTTTAATTAGGCCCACTACCGTGGTTCCTTCCCACTTACCTGGCACTTACCTGGCTATAAGGGTAGTACGGAGGCGGTAGAGGATTGATCCTACGGCTTATCCTTTGGAAGTCTAGGAGCGGTCTAGAGACTGGACCTAGGTGACCTTAGTTCTAGGGTTGCTTGTGCATCTTAGGGTGATTTGTCTTGAGTCCCACTTTTTCAAAAACAAGCCAATTTTAAAATCACACACACGCTGCCACTTGCACTAAACCCGCTTAGTGCATGCTCGGCTGGACACGGGATCCTAGTGCCCGTCTTGTCCGCGTTCCTGCTATCGACGCCGAAGTCGGTACTTCTTCATCTTCTTTTCCCCCACCACACACCACATCGACCGTGATGGACGGCACTCCATCTAATTATAACACCACGCTGCCACCGCCCGCAGGTGCGCAGAATCCACCATGCATTTCTCTCCAAGAGAGATGCTATCCTATTCGTGGTCCCCTTCCTACTTATCTATCTCTTCCACCACCTAACGGGGATAATTTCGAAATTAAACCCCACTACATCAATCTGCTGCCCAAATTTCACGGGCTTAAGTCGGAAGACGCGTACATTTTCATCACAAAATTCGAAAACGTATGCGCAATGATGGGTACTTCACAATTGACTTTAGATGCTATGCGCTTACGTCTTCTCCCATTCACACTGTGCGAATTGGCAGAAAAATGGCTTTATAATACTGCCGCACACTCTATCACTAATTGGGATGAATTCGTCATAGCATTTCTTAAGAAGTTTTACCCAAACCATAAGACTGCCCATATTAGGAGCGAGATCAACCAGTTCACCCAGCTTCCCAATGAACCATTTTGGAAGTGCTTTGAACGTTTCAAAGATCTGCTTGTCCAATGCCCCCATCACGGAATACAAAGATGGGATTTATGTCGGATTATATATGAGGGCATTAATCCAGCGACAAAGCAGATGCTTGAAACAATGTATCAATGCAATTTCATGTCTAAAGATGACGGTGAAGCATGGAAATATCTGGAAGACCTTGCTGAACACACGTTGCAGTGGGAAAGCGTAAGACCACCTTCAACTAAGGGAGGTATTCACCAGCTCAATGTTTCTATCGCAGTGAAAGCCGAAATGGCAGCGATACAGAAGAAACTCGACGCTATTGAGAACAAATTCTCATCATTCTCCCTAAATCAGGTCACGCTTCCTAAGACCGTCTGTGGTTGCTGTTCGGATCCTTTACACTTAACGGAAGAATGTCTTATGAATGCATCGTTTCAAGCGAATGCTGCTTTTCAGCAGCGACCTAGAAACAATCCTTATTCTTCCACGTACAATCAAGGATGGAGGAATCATCCTAACTTTGCTTGGAATCAAAACCAACAAAGCAATTATCAAAGACCTCCTCCACAGAAACCACAACCACAGAATCATCCCCCCTTTCAGTCACGGAATTTCCAAAATCCGGCCAACATTTCTACACCACAAGTGGCCGGTACTGACAACTCACTTGCACAAACTTTGGATATGTTCATGAAACAATCCATGCAAATTTCGGCTGAGATGAGGTCTTCTATTGATACCCTAACGAAAAACTCCTCCTCCCATGGTGAGAGTATTAAATCAATAGAAAACCAAATCGCACAGTTAAACGCCGCAATGAGTGCGAGAGAGAAAGGGAAACTCCCATCTCAACCCATACCTAATCCTGGCCACTCACAAAGTTATAATGTGAGTGCTGTTACCACGTTGAGATCGGGGAGAGTGCTGAATAACCGAGTGGGTGAGCAATGTGATGATAGTGACACCTGATTGTAATAAATTCTTGTTGTGTAAATCAAATCAAATAGTCCCCGGCAACGGCGGCATTTGATTGAAAGATTTTCCGTTGTGTTTGTATAAAATTGTAAAGAAATCACAACCAAAAATTATTTGACCGCAATCAACTACGGTGTCGGATGTAGATTGTAAGTGAGTGCGGATCGTCCACAGGGAAAGTGTAATCGTTCGTCTTTTGAATTAGATGAGTCGAAACTTTCAAGAAAACAAAACAAAACAATTCATGATTTAAATTTTGTATTTCAAGAAAAAGAAAATATCTAGATCTAAGAAAGCATTAAAAAGATAGAATCAAGAATTGATAGTTTGTTGATTTTTTCAAACCAAATCTCAAGAATCGAAATGAGGCTCGTAGGAATCGATCGGATCTATAGATGTGATGTAATCTTACAATTACGTATTCTTATCCTTCGATGAATTGATACTAGATCGATGATAATCGATGAGAATTAGAGACTTCTTGTGAAACTAGGGTTTCATCTTATCTCTTGTTCTTTCATTGATACCATTCATATTCTAGCCTCTAGTAAATTCAAGAAACGATCGTAGATCCCTAATTTCGAGCGATCACAATCAAGAAAGCATCGCTACGAAACTAGGTCATCGATTCTTGAACTTGCTAGGGTTTACAAAACTCGTAGGACTTAAAAATAGTATTAAGATTTGTTACATCATCATTCTACAATCGTCTCGACTCCTTTACGAGCGGAGTTTTACTCAAACATCACAACAAGAACAACAATTACAAATTGAGATCTAATCATGATGCAAGAATTAAAAGAAAGAAAGATTAAAGAATTTCACCTTTTATTTATATCAACAATTTCATTACATTCGCTCAAGAACTACAAGAGGAAGAATTCGATCGTCGACTTGGCTTCGCTCGTCTCCGTGGATCATGGATCGGCTTGGATCACTTGCCCGATTGAAGATCGGCTCGGCTCCTAAAAGGTTGAAGGCTTCTCGCTTGATTTGGTACTCAAGATCTTGGATTTGGAGTGGAATTAGGGTTAGGGTTTCGCACAAGCCTTGTCACGAGACTTGTGGAAGAAGATGGTGTAGAATGAACAACCTCATCCCTTAGATCTAGGTTCCTATTTATAGCCATCAAAACCCAAGATCTAGGATTTGAATTTTTAGTTTCCCTCCAAAAGTTTGTTAAATGAAATTCAAATTTCCCTCCAAAAGTTAGTTGAGTGAAATTCAAATTTCCCTCCAAAAGTTTGTTGAGGAAATTTGAATTTCCCTCCAAAAGTTTGTTACATGAAATTCAAATTTCCCTCCAAAAGTTTGTTAAATGAAATTCAAATTTCCCTCCAAAAGTTTGTTGAGGAAATTCAAATTTCCCTCCAAAAGTTTGTTGGATGAAATTCAAATTTCCCTCCAAAAGTTTGTTGGATGAAATTCAAATTTCCCTCCAAAAGTTTGTTGTGGAAATTTGAATTTCCCTCCAAAAGTTTGTTGGATGAAATTCAAATTTCCCTCCAAAAGTTTGTTGAGGAAATTTGAATTTCCCTGCAAAAGTTAGTTAGAGGAGAAACTTCTAGATGTGATTAGTTAGGAGGGAGCTTCTAGAAGAGGTTAGTTAGGAGCTTAATTAGGATTAGCCTTGCTTAATGATCTTTGCTGATCTGGCAGGAGCTTCGAGAGAATTTTGGAATTTAACATATCAGAAATGAATGTGGGCTCAGATATTGTGATTCTGCACCAAAAATTAAGCTCTGATGTGTCCAAAGCACCGCGGATCCGCAGCCCAAGCAGGCTCCTGCCGCGGATCCGCGGCTACTTGTGGGCCTTGGGCTTTGATCTTTCTGGTACAGTCTTGGGATGATTGTTGGGCCTTTATTGTATATATAGAATTGTATAACTCCTTCTGAATTGCTACCAGATCTGAAATGATTTAGTTGGCATATTTTTGATCAGCTCTTTTGCTTTTCTTCCGTATTTCCTGCACAGAATCAAGACAAGTGTTGCGCAAATACAGAAATGATGCGATGCCATGAAATGCGGTCAATTTCCTTTAAAGTGTCGGTTTAAAAGTCTAATACATGCAATCTGGTATTTTACGATTGATTTGCTAATATGTGAAATATGAATACCGAACACTTCTAAATGTATGCAAAAGATGGGGAAATTGCCGGCTAAAATATACAATATTTTCGACTGATCAAATACCCCCAAACTTAATTTCGATCGTCTCGAGCGAATGTTTTATTAAAAAGAGAAGGAGAAAATAAAGAAAGAGAAAAACTAACTAGCACACTTTCGTAGGCAACACGATTGCACTCAGCACGTGCAACAAGCCTTTAAACCTCTAGGTGTCCCTAGTAGGAGGAGTGTTGTCTCCTGAGGGTTTTCAGCGGATTGCACCCACAAAATCCAATAATAAAAGGAAGATCATGAATATTACATTTAAAGAAAAGAATCGTATAAGAAAGACTTTGAAAATTAGGGTTTCCAACTAAGCTAGCTTTTCGGTTGTCATGAGCCCTATCTTAATGGTCATGAAAAGACGTCAGAAATCACGTCCTCCCTCAATAAAACATCGTCTTATTTTTCATTCCTATCTTTCTTCCAAAACATCGATCATATCACCCTGCGTGTGTGTAAAGGACATCCCTACACCCGGAGAATTCAATTCAAGCTATCATACTCTTGCCCATCAGCCTCAGTACTTTTTAATTAATGAATATTTAGATGAGATTGCTCACACACTTTCATGCGACCGTTAATACTTCTTGAGGTACTAACCGACCGATTACTCATGTGCTTGCTTATTTGGTGTATTTTCCTCGTCTTGCACCACCTTAGGCATAGCAGTGATTCCCAGACCAGTTGGCCTTAGGGCACTAGGTGAAGAAGCACCCTCGCTATACATTTTTCTTGCCCTTGGTGATAACAAAACCAGTGTCCATTTTTCTCACCACTTTATATTTTTTTATTCATTTTTTTCTTTTTATTTCCTTCATACTTTTGGCTTTAAGACAAGAGCATTTCAAGGTATCCTCTACTATCCCAGGCTTCAAGACGTGTGTAAGTGCGAATAGCAGGGTATCAACGTTCAAAATGTTTGGCTTCCAGAATAGGAACTATTTTTCAGACTTATTTTTATCTTCAGATTAGTGACTTCCTTCATCTTACTAACCCTTGGGACAACGGCTCATAACTACTTATTACTAGTTCGTATAAGAAAACTTCTAATTTTCTTGGTTTTCTTAAATTTTTCTAATCTCATGGATGTAATTTTTCACTATCTAAACTTTTATTATCTTATTTATGTACAAAAAATATTTTTATAATTTTGAAAATTTTTAAATTTTTATAGGTTTTCAAAAAAATGTTTTGTGCTTATGCAAATGATATGCAAATGATGCGAAAATAAGCACAAACCTCCCCTAAACTTGTTTTCAACAGTGTCCCCACTGTTGCCATCTGCTAAATCTCGAAAAACCTGTAAGCTTGGGAGGAATTTATTAGTGGGGGCAAAATATTTAAGTGAAGAACCTCCCCCAAACTTATTTTTGGCTCAAAATTTTGTAAAAAATTTCTTTCAAGAGCCCGATTATTCCCCCCCAAACTTAAGCAATGTTAATCTTTGAAAATCATATGAGGAGGTCAAGAATCAGTGGTCGATGCCAAGCTTTGCAAAGACCGAATGTTAACACCAACCATTCAAAAAATTTATCAATGCAGTGCTCTGGTTGGTGGAAGAAGAAGTGGGGAAAGGTTAAGTGGTGGAATAGAATGTGGGTGCGTCTCGTATTGGAGAGACGATGCAGTGAATGTGATGGATTGCTCGCATTCTTTTTACAATTCAGAAGAAGGGGTGGAGGTTCAATTTCATTGATTGGGAGATGATTCATCTCAACACCCGTGTCATTTAAAAATACGAGTTCATCAGCGAAGATTTCCTCAAAAGTTCCATCAATACCCCGAAGAATAATATCATCACAAAGTGCGGGGTGATCTTCAGACTCTAAAAGCAGTTCATAATCAGTGTTAATTGTTGACCCGGACATCTCGGTGGAAGAGTCCGTATGTGTATGATACATAGTTGGGTCAAACAACAACGTATGAAAAGAGTCCAGATCAGTATCAAGAGGATCATCAAATTCGCTGCTGTCGACATCCATTAAGTCGACAGAACAGACTTGAGCAGTAGGTTCGGAGGGTACACTTCCCAACTTGTAAATGTTCAGCTCTATTGACCTATTCCCGAAGGATAGGGTCATAGAACCGTTACGACAGTTGATAATAGCATTGGAAGTGGCCAAAAAGGGGCGACCTAAAATCACCGGAATTTGATTCCGTGGGTTCGCTACAGGTTGTGTATCAATTACAATAAAATCTACCGGGAATATAAATTCTCCGATTTTTATTAACACATCCTCCAGTTCACCCCTAGGTTTGGTGATTGATCGGTCAGCCATCTGGAGAGTGCAATTGGTTGGCTTCAACTCTCCGATCCCTAATTGCTCATAGACTGAGTAAGGAAGCAAGTTAACACTAGCGCCAAGGTCTAGTAGAGCACGGTTGATGTGTTTTTCCCCAATAGAAACGGAAATAGTAGGATATCCTGGATCCTTACGTTTCCTCGGTAATTGTTGGGGGAAAGCCGTGTCTATTGTTTTTTCCATAAAAATCTTCTTGGGCACTGGATTCTTCCTCTTCCTAGTGCACAAGTTCTTAAGAGTTTTCGCATAGGACGGAACTTGTTGGATGGCATCTAGGAGAGGGATGTTGGTGTTTACTTGCTTAAAAATGTTCATAATCTTCTCCATATGTGGACTCGGTGTGTTAGCCCTTAACCGATTAGGATAAGGTGCTTTAGCAATAAGCGCTGGGTCCATCATAGGAGAAGAAAGTGTTTGTGGAATCGATCCCATAATAGAAGTGGGGATCGTCCGTGGAGGGGTAAAAGAGGTGGGCTGTAGTGGCGAGCCTTTTGGGAAACGAAGAATAGGCTCGGAAGAAGGTGGGGTAGAAGAACTGGGGTAAGAAGTGTGTGTGTGAAGAAAGGTCTCAGCCGGGGTGTTATTGATTGATTTATTAGTATCATCAAACTCTTCCCCAACATGAGTGTCAAGCACTCTTCCAGATCTCAACGTGATCTCATCCACATGATGTGAATAGCCAGGATTAGGTAAAGGTTGAGCTGGAAGTTTCCCTTTCTCTCTTGCACTCATTTCGGCTTTTAGTTGTGCAATTTGTTCTTCCATCGATTTAATACTCTCGCTTTGGGACGCAGAGTTTTTCTTTATATAATCGACAGAAGACTTCATTTCAGCCGAAACTTGCATGATATTTGTTAAGACCAAATTCATGCATTGTGCAAATGAATAGGATTCATCCGTTCCGGTCAACTGCAAAGGACTAGATGGTGCAAAAGTGTTGACCGGATTTTGAAAATTTTGTGCTTGAAAGGGGTGCTGACTCAATTGTGGTGGTTGCTGTTGTGGTGGAGGGGCCCCTTGGAAATTGTTTTGGGTTGGAACCGTGTTTTGAAATTGGGATTGGTTCCAATCAAAGTTAGAGTGATTCCTCCAACCCTGATCATATGTGGAGGAAGATGGATTGTTTCTAGGTCTTTGAAATGCGGCATTGGTATGCTCATGACCTTGAAACGGGCATTCTTCCGTCAAGTGAGACGGATCAGAACAACAGCCACATACAGTTTTGGAGAATGACATTTGACTTAGGGCGGCTAAAAATTTGTTTTCCATAGTCTCAAGTTTCTTTTGCATAGCTAAAATGTCAGCTCTAACTGCTATGGAAATATCATTGCCATCCCTAGATGATTGACTCACACCCTCCCACTTTAAAGATTTTTCAGCGAAATCTTTTAGAAAATTCCAGGCTTCCCCATCATCTTTAGTCATGAAGTTGCCTTGACACATGGATTCAAGGGACTGTCTTGTGTAAGGAGTAATGCCCTCATAAATGATTCGGCAAAGATCCCATCTCGGGATGCCGTGATGTGGACATTGGACTAACAGATCCTTGAAGCGGTCAAGACATTTTGAAAATGTTTCATTTGGAAGCTGGGTGAATTGATAGATTTCGCTACGGACTCGAGCTGTCTTTTGGTGTGGGTAGAATTTCTTAAGGAATGCTTTGACGAATTCGTCCCAATTTGAAATGGAATGTGCGGTAGTGTTATATAGCCACTTCTCGGCTAAATCGCACAAGGTAAATGGGAGAAGACGAAGACGTAAAGCATCCACAGACAACTGTGAAGTACCCATCATTGCGCATACATTTTCAAATTTCGTGATAAACACGTATGCGTCTTCAGACTCGAGACCATGAAATTTTGGTAGAAGGTTGATGTATTGGGGTTTTATTTGAAAATTTTCCCCGTTGGCTGGTGGAATGGAAAGACGGGTGGAAAGTGGGCCTTGTGTAGGATAGCATCTCTCTTGGAGAGAGATGCGAGATGGATTCTGCGCACCAACGGACGGCGGCAGGGTAGTGGAAAAGAAGTTCGATGGAGGTGGATCCATCGATGTGGGTGTGGTGGTGGGTAAAGAAAAGGTAAGTGTAGAAATACCGACTTTAGGGTCGATCAGGGGACGCGGACTAAACAGGCACTAGAAACCCGTTGTCCAGCCTATCTTGCACTAAAAAGGGTTAGTACAAGTGGCAGCGTGAATTTATAATTAGGGGAAATGATGTATGCGGTGTTTGCTTTGAAAATTGATACGGATTTTAAAAAAAAATGATGCAACACAACAAATGCAACACACAAAACCCTAAAATCTAGGGGTCATCTAGGTCAAAGCTCTAGACCGCTCCTAACTGCCAAAAGACAAGTCGCAGGATAGAATCCTCCACTGCCTCTTTGTCCCCCTGTGGCCGGATAAGTGCCAGGTAAGTGGGAAGGTACTCCACTACGTAAGTAGTGGGCCTAATTAAAACCACTAGCCTTAGACACACTCGCCTTAGACACCACAAGAAAACGCGGATAAGCAATGAATTACCCACGGCCTTCTCTTGTCCTAATTGAGCGCGACGGTCCTTAGAGTCATCTCTAGATTTCTTTTAATTAATGAGGGTAAATGCGGATGCAAGTTTGTGATTTTCGGGGCCTAGGAAGGGTAATGAAATCCCCACCTAATTTGAATTTGGTCGTGCCCCTTAAATTTCCGTTTTAATATGCAAACAACCAAGAATCAAAAACACGCACAAATTTTTATTTTGCTTTTGCGGCGCAGCGATTTATTTGCAAAGAAACCTGCAAGAAATTGTTAATTGGAGCAGATGAGGGGAGAGATAAGAAAGTGAGAGACTCACAGAGCAAAATTTGTGCAGAGAAGCTTCTACTGAGGCGCGGATCCGCCGCGGATTAGGGGTTCTTGCCGCGGATGGGCGGTGGTCTGTTGGGATCAGTGCACAGAAATTTGTGCACAAGCTCCTGTTCACCTACACAGCTCTCTGGATGTTTCAGAAATTTTTTTTTCCACAGCTCCAATGATTCCAGATTCCCTCGCAATCAAATCACAACACACGTATTAGTGTTTGCACGAGTTTAGATCTAAAAATTATGATGGAATAAAATTTTCAACTCAAATTTCAAAATACGAACTATTAGCGCACTATCCCCGGCAACGGCGCCATTTGATTGAAAGATTTTCCGTTGTGTTTGTATAAAATTGTAAAGAAATCACAACCAAAAATTATTTGACCGCAATCAACTACGGTGTCGGATGTAGATTGTAAGTGAGTGCGGATCGTCCACAGGGAAAGTGTAATCGTTCGTCTTTTGAATTAGATGAGTCGAAACTTTAAAGAAAACAAAACAAAACAATTCATGATTTAAATTTTGTATTTCAAGAAAAAGAAAATATCTAGATCTAAGAAAGCATTAAAAAGATAGAATCAAGAATTGATAGTTTGTTGATTTTTTCAAACCAAATCTCAAGAATCGAAATGAGGCTCGTAGGAATCGATCGGATCTATAGATGTGATGTAATCTTACAATTACGTATTCTTATCCTTCGATGAATTGATACTAGATCGATGATAATCGATGAGAATTAGAGACTTCTTGTGAAACTAGGGTTTCATCTTATCTCTTGTTCTTTCATTGATACCATTCATATTCTAGCCTCTAGTAAATTCAAGAAACGATCGTAGATCCCTAATTTCGAGCGATCACAATCAAGAAAGCATCGCTACGAAACTAGGTCATCGATTCTTGAACTTGCTAGGGTTTACAAAACTCGTAGGACTTAAAAATAGTATTAAGATTTGTTACATCATCATTCTACAATCGTCTCGACTCCTTTACGAGCGGAGTTTTACTCAAACATCACAACAAGAACAACAATTACAAATTGAGATCTAATCATGATGCAAGAATTAAAAGAAAGCAAGATTAAAGAATTTCACCTTTTATTTATATCAACAATTTCATTACATTCGCTCAAGAACTACAAGAGGAAGAATTCGATCGTCGACTTGGCTTCGCTCGTCTCCGTGGATCGCGGATCGGCTTGGATCACTTGCCCGATTGAAGATCGGCTCGGCTCCCAAAAGGTTGAAGGCTTCTCGCTTGATTTGGTACTCAAGATCTTGGATTTGGAGTGGAATTAGGGTTAGGGTTTCGCACAAGCCTTGTCACGAGACTTGTGGAAGAAGATGGTGTAGAATGAACAACCTCATCCCTTAGATCTAGGTTCTTATTTATAGCCATCAAAACCCTAGATCTAGGATTTGAATTTTTAGTTTCCCTCCAAAAGTTTGTTAAATGAAATTCAAATTTCCCTCAAAAAGTTAGTTGAGTGAAATTTGAATTTCCCTCCAAAAGTTTGTTGAGGAAATTTGAATTTCCCTCCAAAAGTTTGTTACATGAAATTCAAATTTCCCTCCAAAAGTTTGTTAAATGAAATTCAAATTTCCCTCCAAAAGTTAGTTGAGTGAAATTCAAATTTCCCTCCAAAAGTTTGTTGAGGAAATTTGAATTTCCCTCCAAAAGTTTGTTGGATGAAATTCAAATTTCCCTCCAAAAGTTTGCTGAGGAAATTTGAATTTCCCTCCAAAAGTTTGTTGGATGAAATTCAAATTTCCCTCCAAAAGTTTGTTGAGGATATTTGAATTTCCCTCCAAAAGTTAGTTAGAGGAGAAACTTCTAGATGTGATTAGTTAGGAGGGAGCTTCTAGAAGAGGTTAGTTAGGAGCTTAATTAAGATTAGCCTTGCTTAATGATCTTTGCTGATCTGGCAGGAGCTTCGAGAGAATTCTGGAATTTAACATATCAGAAATGAATGTGGGCTCAGATATTGTGATTCTGCACCAAAAATTAAGCTCTGATGTGTCCAAAGCGCCGCGGATCCGCAGCCCAAGCAGGCTCCTGCCGCGGATCCGCGGCTACTTGTGGGCCTTGGGCTTTGATCTTTCTGGTACAGTCTTGGGATGATTGTTGGGCCTTTATTGTATATATAGAATTGTATAACTCCTTCTGAATTGCTACCAGATCTGAAATGATTTAGTTGGCATATTTTTGATCAGCTCTTTTGCTTTTCTTCCGTATTTCCTGCACAGACTCAAGACAAGTGTTGCGCAAATACAGAAATGATGCGATACCATGAAATGCGGTCAATTTCCTTTAAAGTGTCGGTTTAAAAGTCTAATACATGCAATCTGGTATTTTACGATTGATTTGCTAATATGTGAAATATGAATACCGAACACTTCTAAATGTATGCAAAAGATGGGGAAATTGCCGGCTAAAATATACAATATTTTCGACTGATCAACACCAATGATACCCCAGCTTCTTCTTCTTCTTCCCCTAATTCGTCTAGTCTCCCACCTTCACCCGAGCCTATTCTCCGTTTTCCCCAAGGCTCGAACACTTCGCCAATTTCGCCAAATCTATCTAAGTTGATTCCCACTCCAATTTTGGGATCGAATCCATCCCCACAGTCTTCTCCACAAACGTTGGACCCAAAATTTATTGATCAAGCACCTTATCCAAACAGGTTAAGGGGCAACAGACCAAGTCCACAAATGGAGAAGATTGTGGAAATTTTTAAGCAAGTTAACATAAACATTCCTCTCCTAGATGCTATTCAACAAGTTCCGTCATATGCGAAAATCCTAAAGGACTTGTGCACTAGGAAGAGAAAAGTTCAAGTACCTAAAAAAGTTTTCCTTGCGAGTAATGCGAGCACAGCTTTTACACAGCAACTTCCCAAGAAACGAAAGGACCCCGGAAGTCCTATAATTTCAATTTCTATTGGGGGTAAAAATATCAATCGTGCTCTACTCGATTTAGGTGCTAGTGTTAACTTGCTTCCGTATTCTGTTTATGAGCAATTAGGGATCGGAGAGTTAAAGCTGGCGCATTGCACTCTTCAGATGGCTGATCAATCTATCACCCAACCGAGGGATGAGCTAGAGGATGTGTTAATCAAAGTCGGGGAATTCATATTCCCAGTGGACTTTATCGTTATAGATACACAACCTGTAGCAAACCCACGCAATCAAATCCCGGTGATACTCGGTCGACTCTTTTTGGCCACTTCCAACGCAGTAATCAATTGTAGAAACGGCTCTATGACCCTATCCTTTGGAAAGAAGTCAATTGAGCTTAACATTTACAAGTTGGAAAGTGAACCCTCCGAACCCTATGCTCATGTGTGTTCTGTCGAATTAATGGATGTCGACAGCAGAGAATTTGATCAACCTCATAATTCTGACTCTTTTTATATTTTGTTGTTTGACACGGACTCTTCCACCGAGTTGTCCGGGTCAACATCTATCACTGATGAGGAACTTTTTATAGAGTCTGACGATCACCCAATTTTTTCTGAAGACATTATTCTTCGGGGTATTAATGAAAGCTTTGAGGAAATTTTCGCTGATGAACTCGCATTTTTAAAAGATACGGGTGTTTAGATAAATCAACTCCAAGATGAAGAAATTGGACCTCTATCCCTTCTTTTGGACAATCATGATAATGCGAGAAATCCATCATTACTATCACTGTGTCGTCTCTCCAAATTGAGACGCAATCCTTTTCCATTACACCTCTTATCACCTCCCCACTTCTTCTTGTCGAAAAGTGACATGTTCTTCCACCAACCATGGTGCTTCATCGATAAATTTTTTGAATGGTTGGTGTTGACCTTCGGTCTTTGCAAAGCTTGGCATTGACCAATAACCTTGACCCCTCGTGTGGTTTTAAAAGATTAAAATTGTTTAACTCAAGTTTGGGGGGGGGGTGGTATATTTTGGCTCTTGAAAGAAATGATTTTTACAAAATTGTGAGCCTAAAATAAGTTTGGGGGGAGGATTTTCACTTTCATAAATTCTTGCCCCTATTAATAATTTCCTCCCAAGTCTACAGGTTTTTTTGAGCTTAACGGATGACATCAGTGAGGACACTGCTGTAAACAGGTTTGGGGGAGGTTTGTGCTTATTTA
Organism: Agapanthus africanus; assembly: GCA_030015575.1. Lineage (NCBI taxonomy): Eukaryota > Viridiplantae > Streptophyta > Magnoliopsida > Asparagales > Amaryllidaceae > Agapanthus > Agapanthus africanus. The sequence goes on from CM057337.1 coordinate 185,227,690, forward strand.
CACATCAATTTGCATCATATTTTGCATAAGCACAATATTTTCAAAAATTTTAAATTTTTTTCTTTTATAACAAAAGGGTAGAAAGTGAAAAATTACATCCAAAAGATAGGAATAATTTAAGAAAACCAAGAAAATTAGAAGTTTTCTTACACGAACTAGTAATAAGTAGTTATGAGCTGTTGTCCCAAGGGTTAGTAAGATGGAGGAAGTCACTAATCTGAGGATAAAAATAAGTCTGAAAAATAGTTTCTATTATGGAAGTCAAACATTTGAATGTTGATACCCTACTACATGCACTTACACACGTCTTGAAATTCGGGGTAGTAGAGGATACCTTGAAATGCTCTTGTCTAAAAGCCAAAGTATGAAGGAAGTGAAAAAATGAAGAAAATGTAAAAATGGTGAAAAGAAAAATGAACACTGGTTTTGTTATCGCCAAGGTAGCAATAAAAAAAATATAGCGAGGGTGCCTCTTCTCGTAGTGCCCTAAGGCCAACTGGTCTGGGAGTCACTGCTAAGCCTTAGGTGGTGCAAGACGAGGAAAATATTATCACCGAATCTGCAAGCACATGAGTAATCGGTCGGTTAGTACCTCAAGAAGTATTAACGGTCGCATGGAAGTGTGTGAGCAACCCTAAATATTCATCAAGTTAAAAAGTACTGAGGCAGATGGACAAGAGTATGATAGCTTGAATTGAATTCTCCGAGTGTAGGGATGTCCTTTACACACACGTAGGGGTATATGATCAATGTTTGGACGAAAGGTAGGAATGAAGAATAAAGACGATGTTTTATTGAGGGATAATATGATTTCTAACATCTTTTCATGACTATTAAGATAGGGCTCATGACAACTGAAAAGCTAGTGTATTTGGAAACTCTTATTTTCAAAGTCTTTCTTTTATGGTTCTTATCTTTATATGTAAATTTCACCATCTCTCTTTTATTATAGGATTTTGTGGGTGTAATCCGCTGAAAACCCTCAGGAGACAACACTCCTCTTACTAGGGACACCTAGAGGTTTAACGGCTTGTTGCACGTGCTCAGTGCAATCGTGTCTGCCTACGAAAGTGTGCTTAGTTTTCTCCTTTCTTTTCTCCTCTTGAATAAACTAGTTTGCTCGGGACGATCAAAGATAAGTTTTGGGGTATTTGTTCAGTTGATAAAACTGCACATTTGTTATTACATTTTTCCTACCATTTTCACATTAAAAAAGGACTTTATTATAATATATTATACATATGAGGGTTTATATGTAAAAACACCATTTTCCATGTGTTAATATATTTTAATTAGCATTTGGTAGGAAAATGCATGCAAATAAATTCATTGACCAAATCCTAGTAGAACTAAGTCTACTAAATATTATTTGAGATTATTGTGCAGAATTTTCCAAGTTGTTATGCAGAATTTATCAAGGAAATCAAGTTGTTGAAAAAGACTTGCCTAATTAAGAATCCAAACTTGGAGACCAAGTCTGGAAGCAACCGAGAGAAGATTTCTGAATTCTGAAGGTACCAAGGATTGCCAAATGTCACAAGGAAAGAGCACCCAAAAGTTGATGAAGAGATCCTCACCATTGGCCGCGGAACCGCGGCCAAACCCCCCTGTTGGCTGCGGATCCGCGGCAATCTAGAGAGATCTTTTGCTACAATTTTGGTAGATCAATCACTGCTGAATTTTACCAAGTTTTCAATCCAAAGATTTTGGCTTTGCACTATAAAAAGGCACCGAGAGCCTCTTGGAAAAGTTATCAAGCCAAAGAGATCACGAAGTCCAAGACGGCTCAGGCATCCAGGCTGATCATCAACTGTTCATCTACCTCCTTCGGAAGAGTTCGAGATGCAAACCAAGTTTTTGTAATCATTTTCTAAGGAATAAAGTGTAGATTGTTCAAGTTGATTAATAAAGGTAGTTGTTTTATTTAATTCTTTTGCATTTTACATTATGTTTTCCATCTCTGTCTTTTCATCTTCTTTTCCCAACATGCGCGAGTAATTCTCCGCTTGTTAGGGTTCATAGGATTAGGGTAGATTAATGGATGATGAAGATCCTTAAACTCTTTTTACATCCTATAAAGTTTATAAACTTTACTAAAAGAATCATTAACATCCTAATCGGGCGCGCTACCAATTTATTGTTAGTCTCGACCGCGATTAGAGATTAGATTAATGATTGTTTTGGTAAAGGCTAGATATGAACGGAGTTCCATGCCGAGATAGGGGTTAAGAGTGGGAACCCTTTTCCCTCCAGAAACCCTAATCTACATGCATCTCTATCGTTCTAGTTTTAAATCTATTAAAGGATAAAAAGAGTAATTTCTAATTAATCATCCATAACTACTAAATCCTAATGAACCCTACAAGCCTTCTTCTTATATAAACTCACATTCATAAATAATCTAGATCTATATTTTGCATTTGTGCTTAACGTAGATCTAGAAACTATTCTACAATATTCTTTATCTCTCCTCTCTTTTTCAACACATCTAAAGTAAGAGTAAAAGGTTCAACGTTTCCCTGAGGACGACCCGTACTCATCTCGGTCTAGCTACACGCGACATCGTTATTGATTGCGGTTATTCTACAAACACTCTTTTTCACATCAATCACCCCCTCAACGGCTGTCCTCCAAGATTTATAAAGTCTGGCAAAGAGTTCAAGACTCGGAAATCGACCAAGATCACTCTCGCCAACAGAAAAGGGCAAAAGTGCAGGAAGAAAAGAGCCGTCCTGTCAAGCAGCAAAGGACGACAACCGCCAGGGTGCCCGCTGCAACGGCCCCCTCAACTTCAACGACCTACAAGAGAAGGAGGCCGAAGAAAATTCTCCCACCGGCGGCAAATGTCAAGGGCAGTGAACCTAAACGCCCTAAGTCCGGGGGCATCATAGTCCATACTGTATACATGGCGTCGGGGAAGGAGCACATCCGTGCATCTACAGGTCATAGACCGCTTACACGGTCAGTGACCAAAGCTCAGGAGAAACAGCAAAAGCTTCAGGAAATGATGAATGCGATGGCCACACTCACTAGGCCAATAGAAAGCCCTGAAGCGTCCTCGGATCAACGCCAGGAACAAGAAACTGACGCTGAATTCCTTCGTCGGATATTAGAGAAAAAGGATAAAGAGGCTGCTGAACAAGCAGCCAACATAAAGCGGATGGCCCTCCTGTTCCAGGACATGGTGGGAATGATGATTCAACAAGATCCTCCTGTTGAAGATCCTCAGATCATCCTTGAAGACGACAGGGGAGAAACGTCAAATCCTCCACCGGCTCTGTCAACAGCCAAGGAGGAGACAATTTCCAAAGCTGACTTGGATGAATATATAGCTCAGCAGATCCGGGTTCATCAGGCGACTGAGGCAGCCGGTCAGGTCGTAAAAACGGGGCGACCATATCCGGGCTGGTTCGATCAGATCAAGTACCCGCCGGGCTATACAATACCGAAATTCCATATGTATAAGGGGACTGGCAATCCCCACCCGCATGTTGCCCAGTTCAGGGCGCTTTGCGGCAACACCGGCGGCGATGATAAATTGTTGCTTCGCCAGTTCGTCGGTAGCTTATCAAATACAGCATTCGAGTGGTACTCCGAACTCCCAAACGACTCTATCAAGACATTTGCGAAGATGGAGTTGCTGTTTACCCAGCGATTTGCAAGCGCCAGCGAATGCACCCCGATAACGGCATTGATTAACGCCAGGGTAAAGCCGGGCGAGACGTGGGTGCAATATGAGATACGGTGGAGGAACTTATGGTCTAAATACGAACAACGCATTGAAGAAGCGCCGGCGGTGGGTATGTTTATGGGAACCCTTGATCCGCAAGCGACCATCTCGCAATTTATGATGTTCTTCAAGCCGACTACCTTCTAGGCCTTGATCGACAAGCTAGCTCAAATGGACCAGATAGGCCATAGACCGCCTCCTCCAAAGACGGATTCTCGAAACAAGAAGAGGAAGGGAAAAGCGATCGTTGTCGCTAATGCTCAACAGCAACCGAGCAACTTGAAGCTGGTTGTCCGTCAAAATAATATGCGTCCGCACGTACCCCTTGAGGAGAGGCTAGGACGTCCTTACTCGTTTCCTCAAGATAAAACGAGAAGACTATTTGAGCTGGCACTGCGCAATCGACTCATAAATCTGCCGGATCCAAGACGTCTGTCGCAGCCAAACGACGTTAATGATCCTAATTTCCTGTCCCTATCACCGAGTACTGAGTCATCCGATCGAGGATTGCTACGTCTTCAAAAATTGGATTGAAGACCAATATCAATAGGGCAAGTTTGCGTTGTCCGAAAGATGGAAGGTGAACCCGCCGCAGCCTCACACCCCTAAAAAAGGGAATACGCCAGGGGCAACGTGCTCCCTCGTTGAAGAAGCTCCATGGGAGGTTGTGCTATCAGCCAAAACAAAGAGGATGCTGAACGATCTTCAAACATGCCCGGCGATCAGGTGGAAAAACCAGTTGGAACCTCAGATCATTGAAGGGATGTTGAAGCCACTCCTAACTCCAAAGATCGATGGTGGTAGCCCAAGCACTCACAACCAGCTGTCAAAATCTTCAAAGAAGAAGAAGAAGAAATCTAAGAAGCCCGTGAAGCCTGGCGACAAGCACACGGACTTACAAAAGCAGATAAACGCGCTGGAAGAGTACAACCAGAAAGCACGAACTCCCATCACACTCCAAGAATTCCTCAACCACGTCTTTCAAGAGGAAGATGAGGGAGAGAGCTCGTCGGATGAATCTGAAGAATACGTGGCGAGTTGTCATATGATCTCCCATTCGTTTACAAACGATGAGGAAACTCCTTGCACTGAAAAGCTTGGGGCAGATCCTGAACCGGAATTTCTCGGGCCATCGGATGAAACAATTGACGCATTCCTTAACGAAGCTCTGTTGAAAAGCAAAGCTGATCGGGAACGCGAGGCGGTCATATTTGAAAGGGCCAAACGCCAGCGACTTGACGAAAGAGTTGGAATACTCCCGTTGGAGCAAAGTACGTCCACCGCAGATAAAAGCAAATTCAAGACGAGGAAAGGGTTTGCTAAAGCCATATCAATGGGTATGAAGCTACCACCCTCTGGAAGAAGCGTTACCGGTGAAACGGAAGTGCACCCTTCCTACTGCTTGTATCATCGGAAGATTTCGCACCCCACCGAAGAGTGCAAAGCTTTCAATAGATGGTGGCAGGGATATGTTGCTCACCGACAATATTTTAAGCGGGAGAAGCGCAAAACTCGTCGGGAGCAGAAAGGTATGGCCGAGGAGCTTAACAAGACTACCGGCGATTGTCGCATGGTTAACGCCGGAGGATCACAAGTGCTCACATTCGGGAGCGATTCTGACGAGGAGCTGGCTCTTAACCCCCTTTTTAAAGAGTCCACATTGGGAAAAGAAGAAGAGCCAAAGGTCTGTGAAAATATCCAGCTGCGTAATCGGACGCTACCTGAAAAGAATCTCGGACCCTCAAACAAAAAAGATAAAGGGAAAGAAAAGGCCTCTGAGGATATCGCCGTAGATGACCAAATCATGGAAGAGCTAACCGCCAAGGACCAGCCGAAGAAAAATAAGGTGGATTATAACGTTCTAGCGCATCTGAGGAAGCTACCCTCACAGCTCAGCATTCTTAATGCCCTTTTACTATCAAAAGAGGTGAGAGATTCATTAATCAAGGCACTACAGCAGCCGGAGCAATTCCAATCTTTCCTGGCCGAAGAAAAGATGAAGGATGAATTAGAGGAAGTGCACACGGCCGATGTCACTTTCGGTGATGAAGGCCTTCTCGTAGGGACGTGCGAACACAATCACCCCCTCTATGTTTCAGGGTATTGCCATGATATAAAGATAGGCAAAATCCTGGTCGACAATGGGTCTTCCGTTAATCTCCTTAATGTGCGAGTGTTAAAAGAAATCTGCATGAGCGTCTAGCACCTTGCTCGGGACAAGATCACAATCTCCGGGTTCGACTCCCAATCATCAAGAACTCTTGGGTCTGTGATACCGACGCTACGCTTTGGGCTACTCGTCACGAACATTAAGTTCCACGTCATAGATGCCAAGACATGCTATAATGCTCTACTTGGCCGACCATGGTTACACGAGTACAACATCATCCCTTCTACACAGCATCAGTGTATGAAATATTTTAAGGATGGTCTCGAGTATACCGTGACGGGAGAACTGAACCCATTCTCCGTGAACGAAGTCCGCAAATATGAAGATGCCAAATACTTCTTACCGGATTTCGAAGACACGGAGAGGTGTCACAAGCCGGAGAACAAAACTAACGCCACCATCCCTGTCTTCGGGAGTGATACTGAGGATGAGGAAGAGATAGTTTATTCGGGTCCATCCCAATACAACAAGCCGGGACCATCCGATCTTACGTTGATCTTTGGTAGTGATTCGGAAGATGAGGTCCATGCTATATTCTCCGCTCGACCTTCGATACAAACTGTCGCTGATGAAGAGCAAAGCCTACAAGTTACCATGGTTCCACTTAAACACCATAAAGAGCTGGATGCGCTCGATACCTACAGTGTAGAGGAGCTGCGGAGGTTCTATGTCCCTCCTAGACGAAAAGGAGAAAAGGCAATTCTATTCTACCGCTCTGAAGAAACCAAAGTGGAGAAAGACATCTGGCACGGCGCAGATCCTACGCTTGACAGGCTTCTGCCTATCCGTCTGCCTAGATATTATACAGAAGGCTTGAAGAAGCTGTTGGAGCGCCAGGGGATATCCTTCAAACAGACCGCTCGAAAAGCTAAGTTCTATGATAGGGTCTGGAGCATCCCCGGAACTCAGCACAAGTTGCCTAGTGGGAGGATGAAAACAATCGGGCTTAGTTACATTCAGTCCAAGAAACAAGAGCTACTCCGTGATTGCTACGTCGTACATGACTTCAATGAAGAAGCAGATGCTCAATGGGAGGACGCTAATCCTGAACCAGTAAAAGTTCCTGATGCAAAAGTTCCCAGTCCGTCGTTCGAAGAAAAAATGGACAGGCTTATAAGGGAAGCTGGTCAAAAAGTTGGAGACGACCATAACCGCGAAATGGCCATCTACGAGAGAGCCAAAACGCAACGCCTCCTCCAACAGGCTGTGAAAGATGAAAGTGTCACTCCCTGTCAACCTGTTATAAAAAAGGCTCGACGCAGAGGTAGAAACAAGTAAAAAAGCGAAAAAGGCTCTTAACAGCAACAAAACGGGACTAAGAAGCCACGCAATCGGGAATCGAGCGGTCCAGATCCGTCCCTTGTAAAGAAGATGAGTCGAACATACTCTTTTCCTCTGGACAAGACGAAGAAGATACTTGACCGAGCTATAAAATACCAGATGCTTACACTGCCGGAGTCTAAGCACCCCGAACAAGCAGGCGAAGTCTCATACCCAAACTATTTCTCCTATCACCGAGTAATAGGGCATCCTCTCGAAGATTGCTTCACTTTCAAGAATTGGGTCGAAGATCAGTATCAGCTCGGCAAGTTCGCTCTATCTGACAGCTGGAGGGTAACACCGCCGCAGAAGCATGAGCCCAAAGCCACGAGAGCAGAATCGGATCCACAACGGTCTTGGAAACGAGCTCGTACTTGTCACATTATAACGATATCAAAGGAAGAGCCCGAGAACATGGATGAACTTCCCTGGTGCTTCGGAAACAGCAACGATGAGGTGATCTCAGAATTTCCACCGGCACCGAAAGAGCTGGAAGATGGAATACATACCATTGCAGATAACCTCAAGAAAATTGAGTTGGGGACAGCGAACGACCCGCGACCGACATTTGTCAGCGAGCTGCTATCTGAAGAAAGGGTGGCTGCGTTAAAAGATGTGCTTGTACAGCATAGAGATTGCTTCGCATGGAACTATTCCGAAATGCCGGGACTAGATCCAGAAATTGCTGTGCACAAATTGCCGATATCCCCGGATGTTAAGCCAGTCAAACAAGCGCCGAGGAGAATGCGGCTCGAGCTTGAGATGAGCATCAACGCCGAGGTCAAGAAGTTGATCGACTCTGGCTTTATCTAGGAGGTTCAATATCCTGAATGGATCGCCAACATCATCCCGGTGATGAAGAAAAATGGGACGGTGCACATATGTGTGGATTTCCGGGATCTCAATAAAGCCTGCCCGAAGGATGATTACCCAGTGCCGGTCTCCGAACTGATGATAGATAATACGTCCACTTACGAGGTTTTCTCCTTCATGGACGGCTCATCAGGGTATAATCAGATAAAGATGCATCCCGAAGACCAGAAGCACACCGCTTTCCGGACTCCTTTGGGTATATTCTGTTACAAGGTGATGCCCTTCGGTTTAAAGAATGCCGGCGCCACCTATCAAAGGGCTATGACGAAGATCTTCGACGACCTCATACATGAAATCGTCGAATGCTATATCGACGACCTCGTGGTGAAAAGCAAATCGTACGAGGAACATCTCGAGCATCTGAAGACCGTATTTCAACGCCTTCGACAATACAACTTTTGTAGGGTTCCTGGGCACTCTTGTGAAGGTTCATAAAGCATCAAACATGCCCGGATTAAATTTTAGACGTGCCGAACAACCCAAAGCCGGGATCTTTGCTAGATTATTAGGGTTTAACATGCAATATGATAACTTTTATCTAAGTGTGAGGGATTACAACCTTTGTAGTCCGCTCCTTCACTTCACAAGCTCCGAGTAGAAGTCCCTTTGCCGCGATCCACGATCTCCCGGACTCATGAGAGGCTCCACGACTCGAACGATCCATTCTAGCTTATCGTATTCCAAATCTCCGATGATCTACGTCGAGGTTTCAAAGAACTCAAGCTATCTCACTCTTAAAGAAGTGAACACACTAATCCCATGGGCTAGATGAGATGAGGATGAGGGAGTAGTATTTTTGCTTTCTTTTTATATCATTTTCTCATATTTAATCATCACTTTAGGATTTTCAAGAGAGCTTATCAAGAAGGAAGAAGATGATAATGGAAAATATATTCTAATTATTAAACCTTTTGTGATGAATAGAAAGTAATATATGATTGATTTGTAAACCATGGTCAAGGATGATAGGATAAGAATGAGTAGAGAAACAACTAGGGTTAGGGTTTGGTTAGGTTAAAAGAATGTGTCATTCTAAATATCTTAAGAATGACAAAAGAAGAAAGCTTCTAGAAGGAACTTGAAGCATCCAACCCTAATCAAACCTTAACCTCAATTAATCATCCTTAAACATGTTTAACAATTAATCATATCATGTCACAATAATATATATCACATATATATTATATATTTGCAACAAAAGAAAATAATACAATTAACATATATCGCATATATATCAATGTATCATCCACTGAGAAAATAAAATAATAAAGCGAGCCAATATTAGATAATGTAATACAATATATCATATATATTATTATACATTAAATCATCGAATCAACACTTGATTCGACGATCCGGCTATATCGAATATTACCGACTAATATATCATGTACCGATTCATCGAATCAACACTTGATCCGATGACCCGGTTCATATCTAAATATCCCGAGAATATAATACGGTATCCCATATCGCAATATTCTCGTTCCTGCGCATATCACATATGTGCCACTACTCCGTTTCGCCTGAGCCAAGAAACCTCTGTGTAGGACTCTAAAGAATCGTTAATACGCCGGTAGCAGGTGATGATCATATCAAACACCCACAAGCTGCAAGCGGTCAGCTAAACGTAACAGCCACCCAGGTATTGAGCGATCAGAAGATCAACAAGCTAGCCTGTGCGTTCTCCTGTGAATCCAACCAGTAACACTCCCGTACAGTCCGGTCTGTTCGTCTGATATGTCGCATATCATGTCTAGGGGTGGTATACGTCAGACCCCAGTAACCGATAAGTCGTGTCGATGTGTGGCTCATAACAGGTCAAGAAACTACTAGTAACACTTACCAGTAAATCTCCATATCAGCCCTGGCCAGGGACTTCCAGTTATAGCCAAGTTCACTAATGAATTTCTTGATCCAGACAGCCTCTTTGGCAGCATCGTTGGCAGCGATGTATTCGGCCTCCATCGTTGAGTCTGCAACGGTATCCTGTTTGGAACTCTTCCAACATACCGCCCCTCTATAGAGGGTGAAGACAAAACCCGAATGCGACTTAGATTCGTCCTTATCACTTTGGAAGCTGGAATCGGTAAAGGACTCGACCTGGAGTTCTCCGTTACCATACACCAAGAACATCTCCTTAGTCCTTCGCAAGTACTTGAGAATGTTCTTCACTGCTGTCCAATGACTCTCTCCTGGATCTGCTTGATACCGACTCACTACACTTAGTGAGTATGCTACATCGGGTCTGGTACATAGCATCGCATACAGGATAGAGCCTACTGCCGAAGCATAGGGTATCCCTTGCATGCGAGCTCTCTCCAAATCAGTCTTGGGAGACATCTCTTTGGAGAGAGTGAGTCCAGAGATCGTGGGTTGGTTCCCACGCTTGGATTCTTCCATACTAAACCTCTTTAGTATGGTGTCAATGTACCTGGATTGGGACAATCCCAGTATCCGTTTAGATCTATATCTATAGATCATGATTCCCAATATGCAGGAGGCATCACCTAGATCTTTTATTGAGAATCTCTGTGATAAGAAGAGCTTGACTGATTGCAGCATAGGAATATCATTTCCTATCAAGAGTATGTCATCCACGTACAATACGAGGAAGACAACCTTACCCTCTGCTACCTTCTTATAGATACAAGGTTCATCTATATTTTTGATGAAGTCAAACTCTTTGACCACAACATCAAAACAGATGTTCCAACTCCGCGATGCTTGCTTTAACCCATAAATGGATTTAAGCAGCTAGCACACCTTTCCGCTGCTCCCACTATCTACGAAGCCCTCTGGCTGAGTCATGTACACGCACTCTTCTAAATCACCGTTTAGAAAGGCGGTCTTAACATCCATTTGCCAGATTTCGTAGTCATGGTATGCAACAATGGTAAGTAGGATCCGGATGGACTTAAGCATAGCCACTGGAGAAAAAGTTTCGTCATAATCCACACCTGGTCGTTGACGAAATCCTTTTGCTACCAGTCTAGCTTTGAAAGTCTCAACTTTTCCATCTACACCAAATTTCCTTTTAAAAATCCACTTGCTCCCAATGGGTTTTACCCCTTCAGGAGCATTTTCCAAAATCCATACTTTATTGGTGTACATGGATTCCATCTCAGATCGCATTGCATCCAGCCATTTCATAGAGTCACCACTCGTGATGGCCTGCTCGAAACTAGTGGGGTCATCATCATCCATGATGCAATCTTCGCTTCCACCATCAATGAGAAAACCGTAGTATCTCTCAGGTGGACGAGAAACCCTACTAGATCGGCGGAGAGGCTGGGGTTCGTCGGGTACTACTGAATCCTCTGGTTCCACTAAATCATCTGTTGTAGTTTGTTCTGCTGGAACTTCTTCCAGTTCTACCTCAGAGCCACTAATTTCTTTTTCAAGAAATTCCTTTTCTAAAAAGGTGGCATGTTGAGCAACAAACACCTTTTGTTGTTCACTGTGGTAAAATAGATATCCATACGAATTGCTTGGATATCCTACAAACTTACAAAGAACTGATCGTGCCTCGAGTTTGTCCGGATTTTGCTTTTTAACATAGGCCGGACAACCCTATATCTTAACTCTTTTAAGAGACGGTCTCTTCCCATTCCATATCTCATATGGAGTGGTAGGCACTGATTTAGTTGGAACTCTATTCAATAGATATATGGCTGTCTCCAGCGCATACCCCCAAAAGGAAATAGGTAACTCAGCTGTACTCATCATAGAGCGCACCATATCTAATAGGGTGCGATTCCTCCGCTCAGATACACCGTTGTGCTGTGGTGTATAAGGAGGAGTAAGCTGAGAGAGAATCCCATTCTCTTTTAGATAATCTAAAAACTCACCGCTTCAGTATTCACCTCCTCGATCAGATCGAAGAATCTTAATACTTTTTCCCGTTTGATTCTCTACTTCGTGCTTATATTCTCTGAATTTCTCAAAAGCTTCAGACTTGTGTTTCATCAGGAATACATATCCGAATCTTAAGAGATCGTCAGTGAATGTAATGAAGTAGGAAGAACCGTTCCTGGCATGCGTAGACATGGGACCGCATACATCACTATGTACCAGTCCTAAGAGTTCGGTAACTCTTTCTCTGTGTCCACTAAACGGAGCTTTGGTCATTTTTCCTTTGAGACATGAATGGCAAGTATCATAAGATGATAATTTGAACGGATTCAAATAACCATCTTTATGCAACTTAGCCAGTCGTGTCACATTGATATGACCAAGTCTACAATGCCATAAGTAGGATTCGTTCATATCTGAACTTTTCCTCTTGTGCGTGTTTTGTATATTCAGGACTGTATTCTGATTTAGAATGAATATGCCATTATGTAACGAGCCTGATGCAATCAACTTTTGATCTAGGAATATGTTCATAACATTATCCTTTACTACAAAATTATATCCTTCTTTACTTAATAAAGAAACTGATATAATGTTGCACATCATGTTCGGTATATAATAGCACTCATTTAGAATCAGTGTATTACGACTCGGCAATACAAGGTGATATTCGCCAACTGCTTTGGCTGCAACATTTGCACTGTTCCCTACTAGAACGGAATGATCATCTTTTCCCAGTTCTCTACCTTTACGTAGCCCATGCAACTGTTTGCATATGTGGGATCCTGATCCGGTATCTAATACCCAGGACGTAGGGTGAACTGAGAAACAGTTCTCAATAACAAACACACCCGAAGAAGATGCATCAACATGCATGTTCTTTTGGGCGGCGCAAGAATCCAGATATTCTCCTGTTTCCTGTTCAGTCTTATAACTCTTATAAGAAAGAATGGGTCTAACGTTCCCTTGCTCAGTACAATAATCGGGTTCAGTCAATACATCCATATTATTATTTTGATTATGGCATGACATGGTCGCTACCTGGAGAGAGAGAGAAGAAAACACTTTTAGCGTATGCTCTTGCAAGATTAGATTGGTTAGTATCTTATCTAATCAGGATGTCTCCCACTGTTTTTATCAAATCTACCTTAAAACCCTAAAAGGTAAGATTAGCCGGGATTAATTACATCCTACAATTTCGTCAATCTTTCAGCCAGATCAGTGTCGGTACTTTGAGGGAGGTTCCCCGTGCTTTCGTACGGACCTAATTAAAGTAAACCTCGTTTTCCCAGAGGCGTAACCCCGTTAACACTTTTCTAGACACCTACTTGATCGGCTAATTGTCTTGTGTAAAACTCTCCCAGGAGTAACACTTACTCGCAGTGGGTATCGGGATCCAACTATCTCATAGGAGGTATGCAATCTCATTGCAAATTTCAACACTTGAAATTCCCGATAATGCTTTTACCCCTAGCAACTTATGACCTTGGCTAAGGTCAACAAATCATAAGTGATAGTCAAGTTTAACCCGTCATTTCTTGATTGAATTAAACCCACCCATACGACCCTTGGCTAAGGTCAACAAAGTCGCACGACTACCCTAACTCAATCACATCTCATGTTTTAGCAGATAAATACTAATTAGCTACCGTAAACCACGCCTTGGCTAAGGTCAACAAACGCAGCACAAATACTAACTAGTCTCTATCTGAAATGACGGAGGGCTACGCAGGTTTTTCAGAAAACCCTGAGCGTAATGAACTTGATATCGTCGTAGAATCGAGTGAAGTTTTGAAAAGGAGTGTTTTTGAGGCTTTTCTTAGTTTCGCTAAAGGGGTCACTCCCGGTGAAGGGATCGTCGGCCCTTTCCTCATCGAATAAGGTGCAGGATATATCATATATACCGCTGTGCAAAGCAAAACTCTAAAAGCAATCAAAAGACAAACCGAGTTTTGTAGCATCTGCCAGTTTTGCTAAAGGAGTCACTCCCGGTGAAGGGATCTCGGTCCTTTCCTCATCGAATAAGGTGCTCGATATATCGTATATATCACTGTGCAAAGCAAAACTGTAGCTACCCCTTTTATAAAGTTTTTGATTCTACAACATCTTTAGGTTTCTTTTCTTTTATTAATCTTATTAATAAAAATCCCATCAGCTTATGCTTCCTAAGCATCACAGAAGAAACGAAAGCAGTAATATTTATATATCAGCATATATATATAGTATAAGCATTCGTCTCAGGCAGTAATATGATCTCATCACAGAACATTGCAGCAGAAGAACATATATGAAATATTGGATATACTAGGACGTCCGTGTTTTCAATACGAGCCTGTATAAAACACGGATTCCACGGTCGCGACGAATAGCCAAACCCACATCCCAAGACCCCTACGAGAGCGGCAAGTAACACTGCCAATTCTAGGGTTAGGAGACCCGGTCTCGACTCCTCGAGATGGCCTCCCACTGGACCCTAGAACCCGGTTACTTGTGCTCCCCTCCTTGGGTCTACCTAATGCGGAAAAGTAAATAATATACACTGGTGACAGCAACCGCAACCTGGAAGTGCCCCAAATAAAAGAATATTACATTACAAATGAATTTTACATGAATGAAAATAAAAACCCTCATCTCACATAAAACCCCCGGCTATTCAGAACGCGACGATCCAATATAACATATCACAGCAACACATAATATCTCATATCATCAACGTAAGTAAATATGCGCATCCCAATTGTCGTTGACATATAGCAACGAAACCGACGATATCACATATTACACTTACGGTCACAGAAAAGAAAGTGTAAAACTACAATATTTGGAATCCACAATCACTTTAGACATCGTAAATCCGAAATATCACATACTTCGTATTTCATGCCTAACTCTATGAATTCCACATATTGTATCACATTCCAGATAAATAAACAGTATTAAACTTTTCGAACAGATAAACAAACACCCAAAATTTCCTAAACTGCTCAACACTTGAGCGGGGTTCAAATAATCCCAGAATATGTCACAGTACCGGTGAACCAGCCGTAGAAGGGTCAAGCCAACGCCTCACATGTGGCACGCCGTACTGCCCCAAACCTGAAGGTTCAAAAGGCAGTTCAAGACGGTCACATAATCGAGTTAAGGTTTGTTGTCTTCTAGAGGGTCCACCGCTTAACTTGTACAATTTTTCCGAAAGATTTAAACCCGATAAAAATTCAACGCTTGAAAGTTTTCCGTACCGGGAAACAGTAAGTTAATGATATCCGTTCAAATAGTTTAACAGTTTCTAAATATCCGGAAAGAAATACGAACTTAAATATTCCGATCGAATCTACTATTACCAAATAAACCCCAGATTTAAACAATACTGGAATCACTGTTAGAAATATCCAGAAACATCAACAAGTACCTACGGACATTACCATAAAATCCACGTGTCATGATCTCATCAATCCGCCGCGGAACCGCCGCGCAAGCCATGCTTGCGCCGCGGTTCCTCCACCGTTTAGTGGAATTAGGGGCTCGGGTTTTATGGTAATTCTTATAATTCCCTGCTTATTTTTTTACATATTTTTAATTCAGAAAAATCCCAAAATTTAAAAAATTTCCAGAGAGGGGTCTTTTTGCGTCGTTTCGGGTTCGATCGGAGTTTTAACTTCGTAAACACATCGCCTAATGCTCTAGCTAGGCTCTGATACCACTGTAGGGTTCCTAGGCACTCTTGTGAAGGTTCATAAGGCATCAAACATGCCCGGATTAAATTTTAGACGTGCCGAACAACCCAAAGCCGGGATCTTTGCTAGATTATTAGGGTTTAACATGCAATATGATAACTTTTATCTACGTGTGAGGGATTACAACCTTTGTAGTCCGCTCCTTCACTTCACAAGCTCCGAGTAGAAGTCCCTTTGCCGCGATCCACGATCTCCCGGACTCATGAGAGGCTCCACGACTCGAACGATCCATTCTAGCTTGTCGTATTCTAAATCTCCGATGATCTACGTCGAGGTTTCAAAGAACTCAAGCTATCTCACTCTTAAAGAAGTGAACACACTAATCCCATGGGCTAGATGAGATGAGGATGAGGGAGTAGTATTTTTGCTTTCTTTTTATATCATTTTCTCATATTTAATCATCACTTTAGGATTTTCAAGAGAGCTTATCAAGAAGGAAGAAGATGATAATGGAAAATATATTCTAATTATTAAACCTTTTGTGATGAATAGAAAGTAATATATGATTGATTTGTAAACCATGGTCAAGGATGATAGGATAAGAATGAGTAGAGAAACAACTAGGGTTAGGGTTTGGTTAGGTTAAAAGAATGTGTCATTCTAAATATCTTAAGAATGACAAAAGAAGAAAGCTTCTAGAAGGAACTTGAAGCATCCAACCCTAATCAAACCTTAACCTCAATTAATCATCCTTAAACATGTTTAACAATTAATCATATCATGTCACAATAATATATATCACATATATATTATATATTTGCAACAAAAGAAAATAATACAATTAACATATATCGCATATATATCAATGTATCATCCACTGAGAAAATGAAATAATAAAGCGAGCCAATATTAGATAATGCAATACAATATATCATATATATTATTATACATTAAATCATCGAATCAACACTTGATTCGACGATCCGGCTATATCGAATATTACCGACTAATATATCATGTACCGATTCATCGAATCAACATTTGATCCGATGACCCGGTTCATATCTAAATATCCCGAGAATATAATACGGTATCCCATATCACAATATTCTCGTTCCTGCGCATATCACATATGTGCCACTACTCCGTTTCGCCTGAGCCAAGAAACCTCTGTGTCGGACTCTAAAGAATCCTCAATACGCTGGTAGCAGGTGATGATCATATCAAACACCCACAAGCTGCAAGCGGTCAGCTAAACGTAACAGCCACCCAGGTATTGAGCGATCAGAAGATCAACAAGCTAGCCTGTGTGTTCTCCTGTGAATCCAACCAGTAACACTCCCGTACAGTCCGGTCTATTCGTCTGATATGTCGCATATCAAGTCTAGGGGTGGTATACGTCAGACCCCAGTAACCGATAAGTCGTGTCGATGTGTGGCTCATAACAGGTCGAGAAACTACTAGTAACACTTACCAGTAAATCTCCATATCAGCCCTGGCCAGGGACTTCAAGTTATAGCCAATCGAACACAGCACAACATCAACTCCCTATACCGGGAGAGACGAATCCCCTCCTATCGCTCATTGCCTCCATGTGATTCGGGACTGTACCCAAAAGCCACCGTTTTGCACGCCCTCTTGGACGTGGTAAGGTGGAAATCAAAGCACAGTGGGAATCACACAAGACTCTATGACGATCTCGGGTCTTCAGACTACCCTGTACCTGTGTCACCGGAGAACTGCCATCTGACGTGTGGTATATCACCATCTGGGAGTTCTCGGCGAGTCCGTCCAGTGTACCCAGTCTCTACTGAGCACCCGTACACCATCTCTGATGTCTAACACCGATGGATATGGGATCATCCATCGCCCATCATATGGGTCAAGATGCGTATACGCTAGTCTACTCTGGTGTATCGATGCCCTGTCTCGATATACCCTCGACTAGGAACAGTTATAGGATGTACTCATCGACTACCGCGGCCCCACTAGTATGATCTCATCATAGTCCAAGTAGTCGAGTACAGATCCTAAGGGCTTTATCAACATGTGAGAGTAAAACAGTAAATCAATACAAGTCAACATGTTAAGATAAAGTGAAACCAAATAGCATACTATCATGACGAGCAAGAAAGTCATCTCTATATATAACCAAGCATCCATTATAATATACATCATATGTACAACAATGGCCTCTAGGGCATATACATAACTAACAACTTGAAGATGAACCCTCTCAAGTGTGTATTCGGAGTTTCCTCGGGAAAATTCCTGGGATTCATCGTCCGACACCGAGGCATTAAGATAGATCCGTCGAAGATCAAGGCGATCATGGGAATGCCCCCGCCAAGGACTCTTAAGCAGCTGCGGTCTCTCCAAGGAAAGCTCGCGTACATACGAAGATTTATAGCCAATCTTTCAGGCAAGTGTCGTCCTTATAGCCACTTGATGAAGAAGGGAACCCCTTTCGTTTGGGATCAGAAATGCCAGAGCGCGCTGGACGAAATCAAGCAATACCTGCAGAATCCGCCAGTGTTGGCTGCTCCGGTCAAGGGAAAGCCTCTCATCCTTTATACAACTGCCCTCAAAGGTTCTTGTTAGTTATGTATATGCCCTAGAGGCCATTGTTGTACATATGATGTATATTATAATGGATGCTTAGATATATATAGAGATGACTTTCTTGCTCGTCATGATAGTATGCTATTTGGTTTCACTTTATCTTAACATGTTGACTTGTACTGGTTTACTGTTTTTCTCTCACATGTTGATAAAGCCCTTAGGATCTGTACTCGACTACTGGGACTATGATGAGATCATACTAGTGGGGCCACGGTAGTCGATGAGTACATCCTATAACTGTTCCTAGTCGAGGCTATATTAAGACAGGGCATCGATACACCAGAGTAGACTAGCGTATACGCATCTTGACCCATATGATGGGCGATGGATGATCCTATATCCATCGGTGTTTGACATCAGAGATGGTGTACGGGTGCTCAGTGGAAACTAAGTACACTGGACGGACTCGCCGAGAACTCCCAGATGGTGATATACCACACGTCAGATGGCAGTTCTCCGGTGACACTGGTACAGGGTAGTCTGTAGACCCGAGATCGTCATAGAGTCTTATGTGATTCCTACTGTGCTTTGATTTCCACCTTACCACGTCCAAGAGGGCGTGCAAAACAGTGGCTTTTGGGTACAGTCCCGAATCACATGGAGGAAATGAGCGATAGGAGGGGATTCGTCTTTCCCGGTATAGGGAGTTGATGTTGTGCTGTGTTCGATTGGCTATAACTGGAAGTCCCTGGCCAGGGCTGATATAGAGATTTACTGGTAAGTGTTACCAGTAGTTTCTAGACCCGTTATGAGCCACATATCGACAAGACTTATCGGTTACTGGGGTCTGACGTTTACCACCCCTAGACTTGATATGCGACATATCAGACGAACAGACCGGACTGTACGGGAGTGTTACTGATTGGATTCACAGGAGAACGCACAGGCTAGCTTGTTGATCTTCTGATCGCTCAATACCTGGGTGGCTGTTACGTTTAGCTGACCGCTTGCAGCTTGTGGGTGTTTGATATGATCATCACCTGCTACCGGCGTATTGACGATTCTTTAGTTCTACACAGAGGTTTCTTGGCTCAGGCGAAACGGAGTAGAGGCACATATGTGATATGTGCAGGACCAAGAATAATGTGATATGAGATACCGTATTATATTCTCGCGATATTTAGATATGAACCGGGTCATCGGATCAAGTGTTGATTCGATGAATCGGTACATGATATATTAGTCGGTAATATTCGATATAGCCGGATCATCGGATCAAGTGTTGATTCGATGATTTAATGTATAATAATATATATGATATATTGTATTACATTATCTAATATTGGCTCGCTTTATTATTTCATTTTCTCACTGGATGATACATTGATATATATGCGATATATGCTAATTGTATTATTTTCTTTTGTTGCAAATATATAATATATATGTGATATATATTATTGTGACATGATATGATTTATTATTAAACATGTTTAAGGATGATTAAATGGGATTAGGGTTTGATTAGGGTTAGCTTCTTCTTGCACATTCTAGAAGCTTTTCCTTTTGTCTTGGTTAAGATATTATGGTTGATATTTTTCCATGACTCATTTTTAACCTAACCAAACCCTAACTCTATTTTATTCTCTACAAACTCTTAGCCTATCATCCTTGACCATGGTTCTATAATCAATCATATACATTTCTTTTCTATTCATCACAAAAGGATTATCTTTTCCATTATCATCTTTTTCTCTCTTGAGTTCTAAAAGAAAAAGCTTTCTTGATTTTCCTTTTGTGATGTTTTCATGTGAGATTATGATATAAAAAGATAGCATAAATACTACTCCCTCATCCTCATCTAATCTAGCCCATTAGATTAGGGTGTTCATCTCTTTAGAGTGAGAAAGCTTGAGTTATTGCAACTTCGACGTAGATCATCGGTGATTCGGAACACTTCAAGCTAGCATGGATCGTTCGAGTCGTGGAGCCTCTCTTGAGTCTGGGAGATCATGGATCGCGGCGAAGGGACTTCTACTCAGAGCTTGTGAAGCGAAGGAGCGGACTAAAAAAGTTGTAATCCCTCACACTTAGATAAAAAGATGTTATCTTGCATGTTAAACCCTAATAATCTAGCAATGATCCCGGATTTGGGTTGTTCGGCACATGTAAAATTTTATCCGGGCATGTTTGATGCCTTATGAACCTTCACAAGAGTGCCTAGGAACCCTACAGTGGTATCAGAGCCTAGCTAGAGCATTAGGCGACGTGTTTACGAAGTTAAAACTCCGATCGAACCCGAACCGACAAAGTTAACCCCCTCTCTGGAAATTTTTTAAAATCTGGATTTTTTCTGAATTAAAAATACCTGAAAAATACAGCAGATAAAAATAAGAATAACTGTGAAATTCGAGACTGTGATCCGTAAAAACGACCGCGGAATCGCGGCCATTTCCTGCTTGGGCCGCGGTTTCGCGGCCGTATTGTTTGATTGGACATTTTTTTTCCACAGTAATTCTTTATTTGTGCTTTTATAGTTTCTGGTATTTTTATATTGACTCAAAGGTTGAGTGATCTGGGGTTTGCTTTGTAATCGTAGATTCGATCGGAATATTTAAATTCATTTTTATTTCCGGATATTTAGAAACTGTTAAACTGTTTGAACGGATATCATTAACCCACTTTATCTCGGTGTAGGGTTGCTATGCATGCGCACAAGGGTCTACGAGGCATCAACCATGCCCGATTTAAAATTTAGCCGTGCCGAACAACCCGAATACGGATCTTTAAACTAGAGATTAGGCGAAGACTAGCATGCTAAACACTTTAACACTAAGTGAGAGGGATTACAACCTTTGTAGATCCGGTCCTTCACTTCATATGCTCCGTGTTGTGGTCCCTTCGCTGCGATCATCGGGTTCCGGACTCTCGAGAGGTTCCACGAAGAGAAAGATGCAACCTTTGCTTCCGATCTTCGATACTAAGATGATCTACCTTGAAGTTTCGTTAACACAAGCTAACACTCATGAAATGATGTGAACACCCTCATCTAAGTGGCAAGGGAAGATGAGGATGATGACGTAGGATTTTTGCTCTCTTTATTTATCTTTTTCTCATATTTATTCATCACTTTGGAAAAATCTAGCAAGCTTTTTCATGAAGAGTGAAGGAAGAAGATGAAGAAGAATCATCCATATCCTTTTGTGATGAATAGAAAAAATAAATCATATGATGAATAATGCAACCATGGTCAAGTAAACCTTTGTAGAGAATTAACTAGGGTTAGGGTTTGGGTTTGGTTAAAGATGAGTCACACACAAATATCTTTATCATGACAAAATGAAAAGCTTCTAGAATCAACTAGAAGACTAAACCCTAATCCAAACCCTAATCATGTTTAAACTCCACTAAACATGTTGCATTAGTTATCATATCATGTTACAATATTATATATCACATATATAATATTTATCGTAACAAAATAAAATAATACATTTAACATATATCGCATATATATCAATGTATTACCCGAGTGAGAAAAAGAATCTTTTAGTGAGCAAATATTAGTTAATGTAATTTAATATATCATATATATTATTATACATTAAATTATCGAATCAACACTTGATCCGACAATCCGGCTATATCGCATATAACCGACTAATATTTATCCGTACCGATTCATCGAATCAACACTTGATCCGATGACCCGGCTGATATCAAATATCGCGAGAATATAATACGGTATCACATATCGCATTATCCTCGGTCCCGCACATATCACATATGTGCTCCTACTCCGTTTTTCCTGAGCCAAGAAACCTCTGTGTAGGACTCTAAAGAATCGTCAATACGCCGGCAGTAGATGATGATCATATCAAACACCCACAAGCTGCAAGAGGTCAGCTAAACGTAATAGCTACCCAGGTATTGAGCACTCAGAAGATCAACAAGCAAGCCTGTACATTCTCCTGTGAATCCAAACAGTAACACTCCCGTACAGTCCGGTCTTGTCGTCTGATATGTCGCATATCTCGCCTAGGGGTGGTAAACGTCAGACCCCAGTAGCTCGATAAGTCGTGTCGATATAAGGTCTATAACAGTTCGATAAACTACTGATAACACTTACCAGTAAATCTCAGCAACCCTGGCCAGGGATTTCCGGTTATAGCCAATCGAACACAGCACAACATCAACTCCCTATACCGGGAGAGACGAATCCCCTCCTATCGCTCATTGCCTCCATGTGATTCGGGACTGTACCCAAAAGCCACCTTTTTGCATGCCCTCTTGAACGTGGTATGATGGAAATCAAAGCACAGTGGGAACCACACAAGACTCTATGACGATCTCGGGTCAACAGACTACTCTGTACCAGTGTCACCGGAGAACTGCCATCTGACGTATGGTATAATACCATCTGGGAGTTCTCGGCGAGTCCGTCCAGTGTACCCAGTCTCCACTGAGCACCCGTACACCATCCTTGATGTCAAACACCGATGGATATGGGATCATCCATCGCCCATCATATGGGTCAAGATGCGTATACGCTAGTCTACTCTGGTGTATCGATGCCCTGTCTCGATACACCCTCGACTAGGAACAGTTATAGGATGTACTCGTCGACTACCGTGGCCCCACTAGTATGATCTCATCTTAGTCCCAGTAGTCGAGTACACATCGTAAGGGCTTTATCAATATGTAACATAGAGACAATCTGAGTACATGTTAAGATAAAGTACAACCAGATAGCATACTATCATGTCGAGCAAGAAAGTCCTCCCTATATATGTCCAAGCATCCACTACAATATACATCGTATGTACAGTAATGGCCTCTAGGGCATACATATAACTAACAATCTCCCACTTGCACTAGGGCCATCTGTTATGGTATCGCATACCCAACAATTAGCTGCGGTTGAAGTATCTCATACTCAACTATCCCATAAAAAGTCTCTACTGGGAAAAAGGCCTTTGTGAGTGGATCCGCGCTGTTGTCCTCTGTATCTACTCTCCTAACCTCGATCACTTCGGAGATCATCCATCTCCATGATCAGGTGATACTGCCTAAGAATTATATCTGGATTTCTGATGGGACGGTAGTTCCTTGGCTAAAGCCACAACTCCATTGTCACACAATGGTAGGAGCGAAGTTCATCTTACGAACTTATATATCCAGACTGCCTCTTTGGTAGCATCCTTGGTAACGATGTATCTTGCCTTTAATCGTCTAGTATGTCACGGTATCTAGCTTGGAACTCTTCCAACATACCGTCCCTCCACGGAGGGTATAGACAATGCCTGCGACTGACATTCAGTCGTCCTTATCACCCTGGAACCTTTCCAGTGATTCTCCTCAGGATCAATTGATACCATCTCACTACAACTAGTGAGTATCCTAACATCCAATTAGATCTATCTCATAGATCCAAAACCTAGGATTTAGTAGGTATCACTTTGATCCTATATAGAGAATCCTTGTGATAAGCGGAGATTGACCGAGCGTAGCATAGGAAACTCCTTCCCTATCAAGAGTATGTCATCCACGTACTCTACGAGGATCACCACCATA
The DNA here is from genome assembly GCA_030015575.1 of Agapanthus africanus. Lineage (NCBI taxonomy): Eukaryota > Viridiplantae > Streptophyta > Magnoliopsida > Asparagales > Amaryllidaceae > Agapanthus > Agapanthus africanus. The sequence continues at coordinate 185,251,448 of CM057337.1, forward strand.
CTCTCTACTACCTTTTCGTATATACAAGGTTCATCTACCATTTTGATGAATTCAAACTCTTTGACTACCACATCAAAACAGATGTTCCAACTCCGCGATGCCTGTTTTATCATATAAAACATCTTGCACACGTTTCCGCTGCTCCCACTATCTACGAAGCCCTTTGGCTGTGTACTTATAGATGCTCTTTTCTAAAACATCATTTAGAAAAGCAGTCATGAAACCCAACCACCAGATATCGTAGTCATGGTATGTAGCCGTGGCAAGTAGGATCTGGATGGACTTAAGCATAGCTTTGAAAGTCTCAACTTTTCCATGTACACCAAGTAATCTTCTCAAGATATACTCGCTCCTGATAGGGATTTAACCCTTCAGATAAAGCAACCAAAGTTCATACTTTGTTGGTGTATAAGGATTCCATCTCAGATCGATAAGCATCCAGCCATTCTTACAGAGTCATACTCCTGATGGCCAGCTCGAAACTAGTTGGGTCATCATCTCATGATGCAATCCTCGCTCCCACTGTCATAGAGAAACCGAAGTATCTCTCAGGTGGGTGAGGAAGCCTACTAGATCGGCGGAGAGGCTGAGGTTCGTTTGAAACTATTGAATCCTTTGGTTCTACCAAATCATCAGCTGCTTTTTGTATAGCTGGAACCTTTCCAGTTGTACATAACAGACCTTGCCTCGAGCTTGTCCGGATTTTGCTTTTAGACATTGGCCGGACAACCCTAAATCTTAACAAGCTTAAGATATGGGCTCTTCCCTTTCCATATCACATATGAAGTGGTAGGCAACTGATTTGATTTGAACCCTATTCAATAGGTATGCAGCTTCTCAAGTGCATAACTCCCCAAAGGAAATAGGAAACTCAGTAGTACTCAGCATAGAGCACACCATATCAAATAGGGTGCTAATGCTCCGCCCCGATACACCGACGTGCTGTGGTGTATTCGGAGGAGTAAGGCTGAGAGAGAATCTCATTCTCCTTTAGAATAGTCCAGGAATTCCGTGCTTAAGTATTCTCCTCCTTGATCACATCATAGGACATAATACTTTTACCCGTATTTTGGTTCTCTACTTTTAATTTATATTCTGTGAATATCTCAAAAGGTTCGGACCTGTGTTTCAACAGAAACATATGTCTGAATCTTGAGAGATTATCAGAGAATGTAATGAAGTACAAAGAACCGGTCTTGGCATGTGTAGACAGGGGACCTTTCATACATCAACATGTATCAATCCCAAGAGTTCACTAACTCTTTCTCTGTTTCCAATGAACAGAGCTGTGCTCATCTTATCTTTGTGACATGACCGGCAAGTTTCACATGATGTAAATTCAAACTAATTTAAATATGCATCTATATGTAATTTCAGCTAGTCGGGTCGCATTGATATGACCTAGTCTACAATACCTCAAGAAGGATTCATTCATTTCTGAACTCTTCCTCTTGTGTATGTTCCTTATACTAAGAACTGTAGTTTGATTTAGAACGTCGATGCTTTTAGATAACGTGCCTGAACCGATCAACTCTTGATATAGGAAATGTTCAAAACATTATCCAACAATACAAAATTATATCCTTTCTTTACTAATAAAGAGACTGATATGATTTTGTATATCAGGTTCGGTATCTAATAACATTTGTTCAGAATCAATATACTCTGGTAATACAGGGTGATAGTGACCAACAGACTTGGCTGCAACACTTGCACCTTTTTCTATCTCATGAAACTTATCACCCGTTCTCAGTTCTCTATCTATCTGTAGCCCATGTAACAGATTACATATGCGGGATCCTGATCCGGTATCACATACCCAGGACGTAAAGGATACTGAGAAACAGTTCTCTATAATGAACACACCCGAAGAAGATGCATCAGCATGTACTTTCTTCGTTTGGGCGGCACGGGAATTCTGGTAATCACTAATTTCCTGCTCTGTCCTATAACAATTATAAGTTGGAGCGGGACCAACGTTCCCCGGCTCAGTATAACAAGCGGGTTCGGTCAATATATCCGTTTTATTATCTTGATTAAGGCGTGATATGGTCGCTACCTGGAGAGAGAGAGAAGAAAACACTCAGCGTATGCTCTTGCAAGATTAGATTGGTTATATAATATATCTAATCAGGATGTCTCCCACTGTTTTAGTCAAATCTTCCTTCAAACCCTAAAAGGAAAGACTAGCCGGGATTAATTACACGCTACAAGTTCGCCAATCTTTCAGCCAGGCCAGTGTCGGTACTTTGAGGGAGGTCCCCCGTGCTTTCGCACGAACCTAATTAAAGTAAACCTCGTTTTCCCAGATGCGTAACCCCGTTAACACCTTTCTAGACACCTACTTGATCGGCTAATTATAATGTGTAAAACTCTCCCAGGAGTAACTTGATCAGTCGAAAATATTGTATATTTTAGCCGACAATTTCCTCATCATTTGCACTCATTTAGAAGTGTACGTCATTCATATTTTACATATTAGCAAAACTGTCGCAAAATATCAGATTACATGTATTAGACCTTAAAACCTGCATTTCTAGGGAAATTGACTGCATTGCATGGCATCGCAATATTTCTATATGTCGCAACCCGTGTTTCGAAGTCTATGCAGGAAAATGGAAGCATGCTCGAATCAACACTGCTCAAAAGATACGCCAACTCACTAACTTCAGATCTGGTATCAATACAAAGTAGCAATCACAATTCAGCATATCAGAAGAAGCCCCAAACTCCATCACAAGTCCACACCAGAAGACCCAAAGGCCAAGCCCATCAAAGAGCCGCGGATCCACGGCAGGGGCTTGCTAATGCCGCGGATCCACGGTGGGACAAGGGATTCAGACACTAAATTTTGGTCTACAATGCTTCATTAAGGGCCTACAGTTCATAAATGTACTCCAAATTCCAGAACATTCCAGATGTTTCTGCCAGATCAGCAAACTAGGGTTTTCTAATGCTTAATTAATCCTAGCTTAAACCCTAAGCTAGCTCCTAACAAACTCCTTCTAGAAACTCCTCAACAAACTTTTGGAGGGAATGAGAAGTTCAAACTTAAACCTAGGGTTTGGGTGTTCTATAAATAAGACCCTAGGCTCACTAACTATTCATCTTGGAAAAATAAGATCATCAATCCTAAATCTAGTATCAAACTAGACCCATTCTATCTCTCTTTTCATCTTCTTCTTCCACAAGTCTAGTGACAGGGCTTGTGTGAAACCCTAACCCTAATTCCAACTCCAAAAGCCAAGATCCCGAGTACCCATTAAGCAAGAAGCCCTACAACCTTTAGGAGCGGAGCCGGTCTTCAACGGAGCAAGCGATCCGAGCCGATCCACGACTCATGAAGCCGAGCGACGCCCGATCAACAATCTAGATTCTTCCTCTTGTAGTTCTTGAAGCGAATGTAATCAAAATTGTTGAGATAAATAAAGGTGATATTTTTTTATCTTGTTTTCTTTAAATTCTGCATCATGATATCTTTACAATTCGTAAATATTTTCTGTGTAGTGATGTGTGAATAAAACTCCGCTCGTCAAGGAGTCGAGACGGTCAATAGAATGATGATGTAACATAGCTTTAATCGATTCTTGATTCCTACAAGTTTTGTAAACCCTAGCAAGTTCAAGAACCGACAACCCATTTCGTTACGATACTTTCTTGAATGATATCGCTCGAAATTGGGGAGTTAGGATCGTTTCTTGAAATTGCTAGAGGCTAGAATTTGAATGATATCGACAGAAGAACAAGGGATAAGATGAAACCCTAGTTTCACGAGAAAGCCCTAACTCTCGTCGATGATCATCGATCTAGTATCAATCCTTCGAAGGACAAGAACACGAAATCTTTAGATTACATCACGTCTATCGATTCGATCGATTCCTACGAGCCTCTTTTAGATTCTTGACTGTTGATTGGAAATATTATCGAAACCCAATTCTTGATTGTTTATCAGTTTCTTGATTCTTGATTAAACATCGTGACACCTGAATCAATTGATAAATTCTTGAATCATGTTTTCTTTTCTTGTCAATTAACTTTTCAATTCAAACGAAGCAAATATAAAAACGAATCGTGCAATCCCTGTGGACGATCCGCACTCACTTACAAACTACATCCGACACCGTAGTTGATTGCGGTCAAATAATTTTTGGTTGTGATTTCTTTACAATTTTTGTACTACACATCAAGAATTTCTTTTCAATCAAATGGCGCCGTTGCCGGGGACTATTTGATTTGATTTACACAAACAAGAAATTTATTACAATCAAATGGCGCCGTTGCCGGGGATCATTTGATTTGATTTACACAACGAGAAATTTATGAACAATCAAATGGCACCGTTGCCGGGGATCCGCGCGCTAATTCGTTTTCATTTTATAGTTTGAATTGAAAGAATTATTCCATTGTTATTTTGAGATCAAAATTCGTGCAAACCCTAAACAATTTGTTGTGTTTCATTGCAAGGAAATCTGGAGCTGTTTGGGAATTGAGAAAAAATTTTGGAAAATTCCAGAGGGCTGAGGAAGTATACAGTAGCTTTGTAGTGAAATTTGGTGCATTGATCCCTTGAAAGAACCGCGGAAGGGCGGCATTAGGAGACTTACGCGGCGGAACCGCGGTGGACTTGAGGGTTCTCTGAAATTTTTTTGCTTCAGGTACTTTCTTTACTTCTCCTCTCTCCTCTTTTTAGCTCCAACTAACACTTTGCTGCAGGATTCTTTGCAAATAATCGCAGCTCGCAAATTGCAAATTAAATTTGTGCGTGATTTTGTTTCTTGGTTGTTTGCATTCTAAATACGGATATTAAGGGGCACGGCCAAATCCAAATTAGGTGGGGATTTCATTACCCTTCCTAGGCCCCGAAAATCACCAAACTTGCATCCGCATTGACCCACATTAACTAAAAGAAATCGAGAGATGACTCTAAGGACTGTCGCGCTCAATTAGGATAGAAGAAGGCCGTGGGTAATTCATTGCTTATCCGCGTTTTCCTGTGGTGCCTAAGGCGAGTGCGTCTAAGGCTAGTGGTTTTTAATTAGGCTCACTACTTACGTAGTGGAGTACCTTCCCACTTACCTGGCACTTATCCGGCCACAGGGGAACAAAGAGGCAGTGGAGGATTCTATCCTGCGACTTGTCTTTTGGCAGTTAGGAGCGGTCTAGAGCCGGACCTAGGTGACCACTAGATTCTAGGGTTTGTGTGTTGCATTTGTTATGTCGCATCATTTTTTTAAAAATCCGTCCCTTTTTCAAAAGCAAACACCGCATTCATTTACCCCTAATTATAAGCCAACACTGCCACTTGTACTAACCCTTTTTAGTACAAGATAGGCTGGACACGGGATTCTAGTGCCCGTTTAGTCCGCGTACCCTTTATCGACTCCGAAATCGATAATTCTCCATTTACCTCTTCTTTACCTACTACCACACCCACACCGATGGATCCGAATCCATCAAACTTCTTTAACCCTAATCTGCCGCCGTCCATTGGTGCGCAGAATCCACCCCGCATTTCTCTCCAGGAGAGGTGCTATCCACTTAGAGGTCCTCTTTCGACCTGCTTATCCACACCACCAGCCAATGGGGATAACTTTGAAATCAAGCCCCAGTATATCAATCTTTTACCCAAATTCCACGGACTCGAGACTGAGGACGCTTACGTTTTCATTACCAAATTTGAAAACGTATGCGCAATGATGGGTACGTCACAACTTTCAGTGGATGCGATGCGTCTACGACTTCTTCCATTTACCTTGTGCGATATAGCCGAGAAGTGGCTATATAACACTACCGCACACTCTATTACGAATTGGGAAGAATTCGTCGCGGCATTCCTTAAGAAATTTTACCCAATACAAAAGACAGCTCGAATCCGTAGCGAACTGAATCAATTTTCCCAGCTCCCTGCTGAACCATTCTCTAAATGCTTTGAACGTTTCAAGGATCTATTGGTTCAATGTCCTCATCACGGCATCCCGAGATGGGAGCTTTGCCGAATCATATATGAGGGCAGTAACCCTAACACTAAACAGAGCCTTGAAAATATGTGTCAAGGTACCTTCATGACCAAGGATGATGGGGAAGCTTGGCGATATTTAGAAGAGTTCGCTGAAAAGTCTTTACAGTGGGAAAGTCCATCATTTAGGAGTGGCAATAACCAATCAGATGTTTCCATAGGATTTAGAGTTGACATTTCAGCTATACAAAAGAAACTCGAGACTATGGAAAACAAATTTTTAGCTGCCTCCCTTAATCAAATGTCACTTTCCAAAACTGTATGTGGTTGCTGTTCTGATCCGTCTCACTTGACGGAAGAATGTCCGTTTCAAGGTCGTGAGCATACCAATGCCACATTTCAAAGACCGAGAAACGATCCTTTTTCTTCCACATATAATCAGGGTTGGAGGAATCACCCTAATTTTGCTTGGAACCAATCACACTCTCAAAACACGGTTCCAAACCAAAACAATTTCCAAAGGGTCCCTCCACCACAACAGCAACCACAACTTCAATTAAGTCAGCACCCCTTTCAAGCACATAATTTTCAAAATCAGGTCAACACACCTGCACTGTCTAGTCTTTTACAGTTGACCGGAACTGATGAATCCTCTTCTTTTGCACAATTCATGAATTTGGTCTTAACAAATATCATGCAAGTTTCGGGTGAAATGAAATCTTCTGTCGATAAAATTGAGAAAAACTCTGCGTCCCAAAACGAGAGTATTAAATCGATGGAAGAAGAAATTGCACGATTAAAAGCCGAAATGAGTGCAAGAGAGAAAGGGAAACTTCCAGCTCAATCCTTACCCAATCCTGGTTATTCACATCATGTGAATGCAATCACCACATTGAGATCTGGAAGAGTGCTTGAAAATCATGTTGGGGAAGGTATTGATGATACTGAAAATCATATCAACACCCCGGCTGAGACCTTTCCTCACACACACACTTCTAATTCTGACCCCAGTTCTTCTACCCTACCACCTTCTTCCGAGCCTATTCTCCATTTCCCAAAAGGCTCGCCACTACAGCCCACCTCTTTTACCCCTCCACGGACGATTCCCACTTCTATTCTGGGATCGGTTCCACACACACTTCCTTCTCCTATGATGGACCCAGCGCTTATTGCTAAAGCAACTTATCCTAATCGGTTAAGGGCTAACACACCAAGTCCACATATGGAGAAGATCACTGAGATGTTTAAACAGGTTAACATAAATATCCCTCTTCTAGATGCTATCCAACAAGTCCCTGCATATGCGAAAGTTCTTAGAGATTTTTGCACTAGAAAGAGGAAGAAACAAATGCCCAAGAAAATATTCATGGCAAAAACAGTAGACACAGCTTTTCCCCAGCAATTACCGAGGAAACGTAAGGATCCTGGATATCCTACGATTTCCATCTCTATTGGGGAGAAACACATTAACCGTGCTCTACTAGATCTTGGGGCAAGTGTTAACCTGCTTCCTTTCTCAGTTTATGAGCAGTTAGGAATCGGAGAGTTGAAACCATCTCCTTGCACTCTCCAGATGGCTGACCGATCAATCACCAGACCTAGGGGTGAACTAGAGGATGTGTTAATAAAAATCGGGGAATTTATCTTCCTTGTGGACTTTATTGTAATTGATACATAGCCTGTAGCGAACCCACGGAATCAAATTCCGGTGATTTTAGGTCGCCCCTTTTTGGCCACTTCCAATGCAATAATCAACTGTCGTAATGGTTCCCTATCTTTCGGCAATAGGTCAATAGAGCTGAACATTTACAAGTTGGGAAGTGTACCCTCCGAACCTACTGCTCAGGTATGTTCTGTCGACTTAATGGATGTCGACAGCAGCGAATTTAATGATCCTCCTGATACCGATCTTGACTCTTTTCATACGTTGTTGTTTGACCCAACTATGTATCATACACATACAGACTCTTCCACCGAGATGTCCGGGTCAACAAGTAACACTGATTATGAACTGTTTTTAGAGTCTGAAGATCACCCCGCACCTTGTGATGACATTATTTTTCGGGGTATAGATGAAACTTTTGAGGAGATCTTCGCCGATGAACTCGCATTTCTGAATAACACGGGTGTTGAGATGAATCAAGTTCCACTCACTGAAATTGAACCTCCACCCCTTCTTCTGACTTGTAAAAAGAATGCGAGTAATCCATCACATGCACTGCATCGTCTCTCCAAAATGAGACGCACACACATTCTATTCCACCACTTACCCTTTCCCCACTTCTTCTTCCACCAACCCGAGCACTGCATTGATAAAATTTTTGAATGGTTGGTGTTAACCTTCGGTTTTTGCAAAGCTTGGCATCGACCAATGATTTTTTGACCCCCACTTGTGATTTTCAAAGCTTAACATTGCATAACTCAAGTTTGGGGGGTATATTTTTTCTGGCTCTTGAAAAGAAAAATTTTACAAAATTTGAGCCAAAAATAAGTTTCGGGGAGGTTCTTCACTTAAATATTTTGCCCCCACTAATAAATTCCTCCCAAGCTTACAGGTTTTTCGAGATTTAGCGGAAGGCAACAGTGAGGACACTGTTGAAAACAAGTTTGGGGGAGGTTTGTGCTTATTTTCGCATCATTTGCATATCACTTTGCATAAGCACAAAACATTTTCAAAACCTATAAAAATTTTCAAAATATAAAAATACTTTTGTACATAATTAAGATAATAAAAGTTTAGATAGTGAAAAATTACATCCATGAGATTAGAAAAATTTAAGAAAACCAAGAAAATTAGAAGTTTTCTTATACGAACTAGTAATAAGTAGTTATGAGCCGTTGTCCTAAGGGTTAGTAAGATGAAAGACGTCACTAATCTGAGGATAAAAATAAGTCTGAAAAATAGTTTCTATTCTGGAAGCCAAACATTTTGAACGTTGCTACCCTGCTATTCGCACTTACACACGTCTTAAAGCCTGGGATAGTAGAGGATACCTTGAAATGCTCTTGTCTTAAAGCCAAAAGTATGAAGGAAATAAAAAAAAATGAAATAAAGAAAATATAAAGTGGTGAGAAAAATGGACACTGGTTTTGTTATCACCGAGGGCAATAAAAAATTATATAGCGAGGGTGCTTCTTCACCTAGTGCCCTAAGGCCAACTGGTCTGGGAGTCACTGCTATGCCTAAGGTGGTGCAAGACGAGGAAAATACACCAAGTAAGCAAGCACATGAGTAATCGGTCGGTTAGTACCTCAAGAAGTATTAACGGTCGCATGAAAGTGTGTGAGTAATCTCGTCTAAATATTCATTAATTAAAAAGTACTGAGGCTGATGGGCAAGAGTATGATAGCTTGAATTGAATTCTCCGGGTGTAGGGATGTCCTTTACACACACGCAGGGTTATATGATCGATGTTTGGACGAAAGATAGGAATGAAGAATAAGACGATGTTTTATTGAGGGAGGACGTGATTTCCGACATTTTTTCACGACCATTAAGATAGGGCTCATGACAACCGAAAAGCTAGCTTAGTTGGAAACCCTAATTTTCAAGGATTTTCTTTTACAATTCTTGTCTTTAAATGTAATATTCATGATCTTCCTTTTATTATTGGATTTTGTGGGTGCAATCCGCTGAAAACCCTCAGGAGACAACACTCCTCCTACTAGGGACACCTAGAGGTTTAAAGGCTTGTTGCATGTGCTCAGTGCAATCGTGTTGCCTATGAAAGTGTGCTAGTTAGTTTTTCTCTTTCTTTATTTTCTCCTTCTCTTTTTAATAAAACATTCGCTCGAGATGATCGAAAATAAATTTGGGGGTATTTGATCAGTCGAAAATATTGTATATTTTAGCCGGCAATTTCCTCATCATTTGCACTCATTTAGAAGTGTACGTCATTCATATTTTACATATTAGCAAAACTGTCGCAAAATATCAGATTACATGTATTAGACCTTAAAACCGGCATTTCTAGGGAAATTGACTGCATTGCATGGCATCGCAATATTTCTATATGTCGCAACCCGTATTTCAAAGTCTGTGCAGGAAACTAGAAGCATGCTCGAATCAACACTGCTCAAAAGATACGCCAACTCACTAACTTCAGATCTGGTATCAATATAAAGTAGCAATCATAATTCAGCATATCAGAAGAAGCCCCAAACTCCATCACAAGTCCACACCAGAAAACCCAAAGGCCAAGCCCATCAAAGAGCCGTGGATCCGCGGCAGGGGCTTGCTAATGCCGCGGATCCGCGGTGGGACAAGGGATTCAGACACTAAATTTTGATCTACAATGCTTCATTAAGGGCCTACAATTCATAAATGTACTCCAAATTCCAGAACATTCCAGATGTTTCTGCCAGATCAGCAAACTAGGGTTTTCTAATGCGTAATTAATCCTAGCTTAAACCCTAAGCTAGCTCCTAACAAACTCCTTCTAGAAACTCCTCAACAAACTTTTGGAGGGAATGGGAAGTTCAAACTTAGACCTAGGGTTTGGGTGTTCTATAAATAAGACCCTAGGCTCACTAACTATTCATCTTGGAAAAATAAGATCATCAATCCTAAATCTAGTATCAAACTAGACCCATTCTATCTCTCTCTTCATCTTCTTCTTCCACAAGTCTAGTGACAGGGCTTGTGTGAAACCCTAACCCTAATTCCAACTCCAAAAGCCAAGATCCCGAGTACCCATTAAGCAAGAAGCCCTACAACCTTTAGGAGCGGAGCCGGTCTTCAACGGAGCAAGCAATCCAAGCCGATCCACGACTCATGAAGCCGAGCGACGCCCTATCAACAATCTAGATTCTTCCTCTTGTAGTTCTTGAAGCGAATGTAATCAAAATTGTTGAGATAAATAAAGGTGATATTCTTTTATCTTGTTTTCTTTAAATTCTGCATCATGATATCTTTACAATTCGTAAATATTTTCTGTGTGGTGATGTGTGAATAAAACTCCGCTCATCAAGGAGTCGAGACGGTCAATAGAATGATGATGTAACATAGCTTTAATCGATTCTTGATTCCTACAAGTTTTGTAAACCCTAGCAAGTTCAAGAACCGACAACCCATTTCGTTACGATGCTTTCTTGAATGATATCGCTCGAAATTGGGGAGTTAGGATCGTTTCTTGAAATTGCTAGAGGCTAGAATTTGAATGATATCGACAGAAGAACAAGGGATAAGATGAAACCCTAGTTTCACGAGAAAGCCCTAACTCTCGTCGATGATCATCGATCTAGTACCAATCCTTCGAAGGACAAGAACACGAAATCTTTAGATTACATCACGTCTATCGATCCGATCAATTCTTACGAGCCTCTTTTAGATTCTTGACTGTTGATTGGAAATATTATCGAAACCCAATTCTTGATTGTTTATCAGTTTCTTGATTCTTGATTAAACATCGTGACACCTGAATCAATTGATAAATTCTTGAATCATGTTTTCTTTTCTTGTCAATTAACTTTTCAATTCAAACGAAGCAAATATAAAAACGAATCGTGCAATCCCTGTGGACGATCCGCACTCACTTACAAACTACATCCGACACCGTAGTTGATTGCGGTCAAATAATTTTTGGTTGTGATTTCTTTACAATTTTCATACTACACATCAAGAATTTCGTTTCAATCAAATGGCGCCGTTTCCGGGGACTATTTGATTTGATATACCAATCGGAAATTCATACAATCATAACTCTTACTCGCAGCGGGTATCGGGATCCAACTATCTCATAGAAGGTATGCAATCTCATTGCAAATTTCAACACTTGAAATTCCCAATAATATTTTGCCCCTAGCGACTTATGACCTTAACTAAGTCAACAAACCATAAATCGCAAGTCAAGTTCAACCCGTACATTTCCCGATTGAATTAAACCCACCCGTACGTCCCTTAACTAAGTCAACAAGGCCGTACGAATACCCTAATCCAATCACATCTCATGTTTTAGCAGATAAACATTACTTAGCTACCGTACACTATGCCTTAACTAAGTCAACAAACATAGCACGAATACTAAATAATATCTATCTGAAATGACGGAGGGCTACACAGGTTTTTCAGAAAACCCTGAGCGTAATGAACTTGATATCGTTGCAGAATCGAGTGATTTTAAATGGAGTGTTTTTTAGGCTTTTCTAGTTTTGCTAAAGGGGTCACTCCCGGTGAAGGGATCGTCGGCCCTTTCCTCATCGAATAAGGTGCAGGATATTTCACAAATATCACCATGCAAAGCAAGAACTATAGAAGCAATCAAAAGACAAACCGAGTTTGTAGTATCTGCCAGTTATTGCTAAAGGAGTCACTCCCGGTGAAGGGATCTCGGTCCTTTCCTTATCGAATAAGGTGCAGGATGTTCTACAAGGAACACCGCGATGCAAAGCAAGAACTAGAGCTACCAGTTTTTAAAACAAGTTTCTACAACATCTTATGTTTCTTTTATTTCATTAATCTCATTAATGAAGCCCCATTTTATTATGCTTCACAAGCATCTCTTTTGAAACGAAATCTGCAATATAACATATATCTCATATATATAATATAAACATTCGTCTCAGGCAGTAATATGATCTCATCACAGAACATTGCATCAGAAGAACATATAGAAATATTGGATATACTAGGACGTCCGTGTTTTCAATACGAGCCTGTATAAAACACGGATTCCACGGTCGCGATGAATAGCCAAACCCACATCCCTAGACCCCTACGAGAGAGGCAAGTAACACTGCCAATTCTAGGGTTAGAAGACCCGGTCTCGACTCCTCGAGATGGTCTCCCACTGGACCCTAGAACCCGGTTACTTGTGCTCCCCGCCTTGGGTCTACCTAATGCGGAAAAGTAAATAATATACAACGGTGACAGCTTCCGCTACCTGGAAGTGCCCCAATAAAAGAATATTACATACAAATGAATTTTACATGAATGAAAAAGAAAAAACTCTCATCTCACATAAAACCCCCAGCTATTCAAACGCGACGATCCAATACAACATATCACAGCAACACATAATATCTCATATCATCAACGTAAGCAAGTATGCGTATCCCGATTGTCGTTGATGTATAGCAACGAAGCCGGCGATACACCACATACTATGCTTACGGTCACAGAAAAAAATGTAAAACTACAACAGTTGGAATCCGCAATCTCTTTAGACATCGCATGCCTAACCAAATGAATTCCTTAGACATCGCATGCCTAACATTTATAAACCCCGCATTTTAGTCTCATTATCGAAAACTCTTTTCAATGTCAAGTCGGGCAATTCAACAAGATTCCCGACGTCCTGATCGAATGCTCGTCGCAAACTTTAGTAGACGGCCGCACCCCTGGATGCCGTCGACGAAGTGCACTAAGGCGGAACACCGCTGCCGCGAGCACCCGAACGGATGCTTTCGGCGACGGGGTTCTCCTACAGTCACTTGGTCGGGGCTATGGGGCGTAGCTGTCTATTAAGTTTACCCGGTGAGTATCCACGTACGCTACGTGATTGCGACGGACTTTTGATCACATCAAAAGTCCATGGCAACCGATCATCTGAGACTAAACTGCTATGTTTATAATATTCAAATTAGTTATCTCATAACTACCTGTGGATTCCATATATTGTATCACATTCCAGATAAATAGACAAAGTTAAACTTTCCGATCGAATCATCAAACACCCAAGATTTCCCCAATATATCTCAACACTTGAAATCAGTTTAAAAATATCCATCACATGCCATAGTACCAATGGTCCAGCCGTAGAAGGGTCAAGCCAACGCCTCACATGTGGCACGCCGTACTGCCCCAAACCCTAAGGTTCAAAAGGCAGTTCAAGATGGTCACATAATCGAGTTAAGGTTTGTTGTCTTCTAGAGGGTCCACCGCGTTACTTGCACGACTTAGAACGTTCTTAAACACGAGAAAAAATCCACTTTTGAAAAATTTTCCGACAGGGGAAAAAGTGAGTTATTGATATCCGTTCGAACTTTTTAATAGATTCAAAAATTATCCGGAAAACACATAGACAAAATTAGACAATCCGATCGAATCTACGAACTCCCAAAACAACCTAGAAAATTCAACTCTTGAATAAATATTAAAAATTCCCAGGAAAACCAGCACTGCAAAGTAGGAGTTACTGTGCAAAATTCAATGCATGAAGAGACTAAAGGGCCGTGGAACCGCCGCATTAGCATGCTAATGCCGCGGTTCCGCCGCGCTTTGGTGGACTTAGGTGCTCGAACTTCACAGTAATTCTTAGAAATACCTGCTGATTTTTCTGCATATTTTTAATTCTCAAAAATCCACAAATTCAGAAAATGTCCAGAGAGCATGGAAATATTGGGGTTTCGGTTCGATCGGACTTCAAACTCCGTCTAGACTTCGCCCAAAGCTCTAGCTTGGCTCTGATACCACTGCAGGGTTGCTATGCACACGCACAAGGGTCTACGAGGCATCAACCATGCCCGATTTAAAATTTAGCCGTGCCGAACAACCCGAATACGGATCTTTAAACTAGAGATTAGGCGAAGACTAGCATGCTAAACACTTTAACACTAAGTGAGAGGGATTACAACCTTTGTAGATCCGGTCCTTCACTTCATATGCTCCGTGTTGTGCTCCTTTCGCTGCGATCATCGGGTTCCGGACTCTCGAGAGGTTCCACGAAGAGAAAGATGCAACCTTTGCTTCCGATCTTCGATACTAAGATGATCTATCTTGAAGTTTCGTTAACACAAGCTAACACTCATGAAATGATGTGAACACCCTCATCTAAGTGGCAAGGGAAGATGAGGATGATGAAGTAGGATTTTTGCTCTCTTTATTTATCTTTTTCTCATATTTATTCATCACTTTGGAAAAATCTAGCAAGCTTTTTCATGAAGAGTGACGGAAGAAGATGAAGAAGAATCATCCATATCCTTTTGTGATGAATAGAAAAAATAAATCATATGATGAATAATGCAACCATGGTCAAGTAAACCTTTGTAGAGAATTAACTAGGGTTAGGGTTTGGGTTTGGTTAAAGATGAGTCACACACAAATATCTTTATCATGACAAAATGAAAAGCTTCTAGAATCAACTAGAAGACTAAACCCTAATCCAAACCCTAATCATGTTTAAACTCCACTAAACATGTTGCATTAGTTATCATATCATGTTACAATATTATATATCACATATATAATATTTATCGTAACAAAATAAAATAATACATTTAACATATATCGCATATATATCAATGTATTACCCGAGTGAGAAAAAGAATCTTTTAGAGAGCAAATATTAGTTAATGTAATTTAATATATCATATATATTATTATACATTAAATTATCGAATCAACACTTGATCCGACAATCCGGCTATATCGCATATAACCGACTAATATTTATCCGTACCGATTCATCGAATCAACACTTGATCCGATGACCCGGCTGATATCAAATATCGCGAGAATATAATACGGTATCACATATCGCATTATCCTCGGTCCCGCACATATCACATATGTGCTCCTACTCCGTTTTGTCTGAGCCAAGAAACCTCTGTGTAGGACTCTAAAGAATCGTCAATACGCCGGCAGTAGATGATGATCATATCAAACACCCAAAAGCTGCAAGCGGTCAGCTAAACGTAACAGCTACCCAGGTATTGAGCGCTCAGAAGATCAACAAGCAAGCCTGTACATTCTCCGGTGAATCCAAACAGTAACACTCCCGTACAGTCCGGTCTCGTCGTCTGATATGTCGCAAATCTCGCCTAGGGGTGGTAAACGTCAGACCCCAGTAGCTCGATAAGTCGTGTCGATATGAGGTCTATAACAGTTCGAGAAACTACTGATAACACTTACCAGTAAATCTCAGCAACCCTGGCCAGGGATTTTCGGTTATAGCCAATCGAACACAGCACAACATCAACTCCCTATACCGGGAGAGACGGATCCCCTCTTATCGCTCATTGCCTCCATGTGATTCGGGACTGTACCCAAAAGCCACCTTTTTGCACGCCCTCTTGGATGTGGTATGATGGAAATCAAAGCACAGTGGGAACCACACAAGACTCTATGACGATCTCGGGTCAACAGACTACTCTGTACCAGTGTCACCGGAGAACTGCCATCTGACGTATGGTATAATACCATCTGGGAGTTCTCGGCGAGTCCGTCCAGTATACCCAGTCTCCACTGAGCACCCGTACACCATCCTTGATGTCAAACACCGATGGATATGGGATCATCCATCGCCCATCATATGGGTCAAGATGCGTATATGCTAGTCTACTCTGGTGTATCGATGCCCTGTCTCGATACACCCTCGACTAGGAACAGTTATAGGATGTACTCGTCGACTACCGTGGCCCCACTAGTATGATCTCATCATAGTTCCAGTAGTCGAGTACACATCTTAAGGGCTTTATCAACATGTAACATAGAGACAATCTGAGTACATGTTAAGATAAAGTACAACCAGATAGCATACTATCATGTCGAGCAAGAAAGTCCTCCCTATATATGTCCAAGCATCCACTACAATATACATCGTATGTACAGTAATGGCCTCTAGGGCATACATATAACTAACACCCGGCACGGCAAACTTTCAAGTGTTGAATTTTTATCGGGTTTAAATTTTTCGGAAAAATTGTACAAGTTAAGCGGTGGACCCTCTAGAAGACAACAAACCTTAACTCGATTATGTCACCGTCTTGAACTGCCTTTTAAACCTTCGGGTTTGGGGTAGTACGGCGTGCCACATGTGAGGCGTTGGATTGACCCTTCTACGGCTGGATCACTGGTACTATGACATGTTCTGTGATTATTTGAACTTCGCTCAATTGTTGAGCACTTTAAGAAATTTTGGGTATTTGATTATCTGTTCGAAAAGTTTAATACTATCTATTTATCTGGAATGTGATACAATATGTGTAATTCATAGGGTTAGGCATGAAATGCGAAGTATGTGATATTTCGGATTTACGATGTCTAAAGTGATTGTGGATTCCAAATATTGTAGTTTTACACTTTCTTTTCTGTGACCGTAAGTGTAATTATGATATCGCCGGTTTCGTTACTATATGTCAACGACAATTAGGATGCGCATATTTACTTACGTTGATGATATGAGATATTATGTGTTGCTGAGATATGATGTGCAGGATTGTCGCGATTGAATAGCCGGGGGTTTTTATGTGAGATGAGAGTTTTATATTTTCATTCATGTAAATTCAAATGTAATGTAATATTCTTTTATTTGGGGCACTTCCAGGTTGAGGTTGATGCCACCAGTGTTGTATCTTATTTACTTTTCCACATTAGGAAGGACCCAAGGAGGGGAGCACGGGTGACCGGGTTATGGGGTTCAGTGGGAGGCCATCTCGAGGAGTCGAGACCGGGTCTTCTAAACTCCAGAATTGGTAGGGTCGCTTGCCGCTCTCGTAGGGGTCCAGGGTGTGGGCTTGGCTATTCATCGCGACTGTGGAATCCGTATTTTCTATTATTGGCTAAGTACTAAATACGGACGTTCTAGTATATCCCACATCATATCTATGTTTCTGCTGCGATATCTGTGATGTGATCATTTGATATGTTGTGATGGATACAGTATATAGTATATATGATATATTATATAGATGTTACTTATGTTTTACACCCGCATTAGCCCTGCCCTGCTCTGTCGTTAGTTACCTAACCTAACGGTGCACGAGGGGACATCGAGGCGAATGCGGATGGCATAAGTGTACGTCGTATTTATCTGTGATGCTTAGGAAGCATAAGCTGATGGGATTTTATTAATGAGATTAATAAAAAGAAAAGAAACCTAAAGATGTTGTAGAATCAAAACTTTATAAAAAGGGTAGCTACAGTTTTGCTTTGTACAGTGATATATATGATATATCCTGCACCTTATTCGATGAGGAAAGAGCCGAGATCCCTTCACCGGGAGTGACCTCTTTAGCAAAACTGGCAGATGCTACAAAACTCGGTTTGTCTTTTGAATGCTTTTAGAGTTTTGTTTTGCACAGTGATATATATGATATGTCCTGCACCTTATTCGATGAGGAAAGAGCCGAGATCCTTTCACCGGGAGTGACCTCTTTAGCGAAACTAAGAAAAGCCTCAAAAACACTCCTTTTCAAAAACACTTGATTCTACGACGATATCAAGTTCATTACGCTCAGGGTTTTCTGAAAAACCTGCGTAGCCCTCCGTCATTTCAGATAAGTAATATTTAGTATTCGTGCTACGGTAGTTTGGCATGCGTCAAGGCGTAGTGTACGGTAGCTGATTATTACTTATCTGTAGTATGAGATGCGATTGGATTAGGGTATTCGTACGGCGTTGTTTGGCATGCGTCAAGGGTCGTACGGGTGGGTTTAATTCAATCACGAAATGTACGGGTTGAACTTGACTAGTGGACTATGGGTTGTTTGGCATGTGTCAAGGTCATAGCACTCTAGGGGTAAAAGCTATATTGGGAATTTCAAGTGTTGAAATTTGCAATGAGATTGCATACCTCCTATGAGATAGTTGGATCCCGATACCCACTGCGAGTAAGTGTTACTCCTGGGAGAGTTTTGCACAGGACGATTAGTCGATCAAGTAGGTGTCTAGAAAAGTGTTAACGAGGTTACGCCTCTGGGAAAACGAGGTTTGCTCTAATTAGGTCTGTGCGAAAGCACGGGGAACCTCTCTCAAAGTACCGACACTGATCTGGCTGAAAGATTGACGAAATTGTAGGGTGTAATTAATCCCGGCTAATCTTACCTTTTAGGGTTTGAAGGTAGATTTGATAAAAACAGTGGGAGACATCCTGATTAGATAAGATAATAACCAATCTAATCTTGCAAGAGCATACGCTAAAGTGTTTTCTTCTCTCTCTCTCCAGGTAGCGACCATGTCAGGCCATAATCAAGATAATAATATGGATGTATTGACTGAACCCGATTATTGTACTGAGCAAGGGATCGTTGGACCCGTTCTTTCTTATAAGAGTTATAAGACTGAACAGGAAACAAGAGACTATCTGGATTCTCAAGCCGCCCAAAAGAACATGCATGTTGATGCATCTTCTTCGGGTGTGTTAGTTATTGAGAACTGTTTCTCAGTTCACCCTACGTCCTGGGTATTAGATACCGGATCAGGATCCCACATATGTAAATTGTTACATGGGCTACGAAAAGGTAGAGAACTGGGAAAAGGTGATCATTCCGTTCAAGTAGGGAACGGTGCAAGTATTGTAGCCAAAGCAGTTGGCGAATATCACCTAGTATTGCCAAGTCGTAATACACTGATTCTAAATGAGTGCTATTATATGCCGAACATGATGTGCAATATTATATCAGTTTCTTTATTAAGTAAAGAAAGATATAATTTTGTAGTAAATGATAATGTTATGAACATATTCCTAGATCAAAAGTTTATTGCATCAGGCTCGTTACATAATGTCATATTCATTCTAAATCAGAATACGGTTCTCAATATACAAAACACACACAAGAGGAAAAGTTCAGAAATGAACGAATCCTTCTTGTGGCATTGTAGACTTGGTCATATCAATGCGACACGACTGGCTAAGTTACATAAGGATGGTTATTTGAATCCGTTTGAATTATCATCTTATGATACTTGCCATTCATGTCTCAAAGGAAAAACGACCAAAGCTCCGTTTAGTGGACACGGAGAAAGAGTTACTGAACTCTTAGGACTAATACATAGTGAAGTATGCGGTCCCATGTCTACGCATGCCAGGAACGGTTCTTCCTACTTTATTACATTCACTGACGATCTCTCTAGATACGGACATGTGTTTCTGATGAAACACAAGTCTGAAGCTTTTGAGAAATTCAGAGAATATAAGCACGAAGTAGAGAACCAAACGGGCAAAAGTATTAAGATTCTTCGATCTGATCGAGGAGGTGAATACTTAAGCAGTGAGTTCCTAGATTATCTAAAAGAGAACGGGATTCTCTATCAGCTTACTCCTCCTTATACACCACAGCACAACGGTGTATCGGAGCGGAGGAATCGCACCCTATTAGATATGGTGCGCTCGATGATGAGTACAGCTAAGTTACCTATTTCTTTTTGGGGGTATGCGCTTGAGACAACCATAGACCTATTGAATAGAGTTCCTACCAAATCTGTGCCTACCACTCCATATGAGATATGGAAAGGGAAGAGACCACATCTTAATTATATTAAGATATGGGGTTGTCCGGCCTATGTCAAAAGACAAAATCCGGACAAACTCGAGGCAAGATCTGTCTTATGTAAGTTTGTAGGATATCCCAAAAATTCACAAGGGTATATCTTCTACCACCCCGAGGAACAAAAGGTGTTTGTTTCTCGACATGCCACTTTCTTAGAAAAAGGTTTTCTTATGAAACAGAATAGTAGCATTGAGGTAGAACTGGAAGAGGTTCTAGCAACACAAACTATAACAGAAGACTTGGTTGAACTAGAGGATTCAGTAGTACCCAACGAACCTCAGCCTCTCCGCCGATCTAGTAGGGTTTCTCATCCACCTGAGAGATACTACGGTTTTCTCATTGATGGTGGTAGCGAGGATTGCATCATGGATGATGATGAACCGACTAGTTTTGAGCAGGCCATCACGAGTGGTGACTCTGTGAAATGGCTGGATGCAATACGATCTGAGATGGAATCCATGTACACCAACAAAGTATGGACTTTGGAAAATGCTCCTGAAGGGGTAAAACCCATTGGGAGCAAGTAGATCTTTAAAAAGAAATTTGGTGTAGATGGAAAAGTTGAGACTTTCAAAGCTAGACCTGTAGCAAAGGGTTTTCGTCAACGACCAGGTGTGGATTATGACGAAACCTTTTCTCCAGTGGCTATGCTTAAGTCCATCCGGATCTTACTTGCCATTGCTGCATACCGTGACTACGAAATCTGGCAAATGGATGTTAAGACCGCCTTTCTAAACGGTGATTTAGAAGAGTGCGTGTACATGACTCAGCCAGAGGGCTTCGTAAATAGTGGGAGCAGCGGAAAGGTGTGCAAGTTTCTTAAATCCATTTATGGATTAAAGCAAGCATCGCGGAGTTGGAACATCTGTTTTGATGTTGTAGTCAAACAGTTTGACTTCATCAAAAATATAGATGAACCTTGTATCTATAAGAAGGTAGCAGAGGGTAAGGTTGTCTTCCTCGTATTGTACGTGGATGATATACTCTTGATAGGAAATGATATTCCTATGCTGCAATCAGTCAAGCTCTTCTTATCACAGAGATTCTCAATGAAAGATCTAGGTGATGCCTCCTGCATATTGGGAATCATGATCTATAGAGATAGATCTAAACGGATACTGGGATTGTCCCAATCCAGGTACATTGACACCATACTAAAGAGGTTTAGTATGGAAGAATCCAAGTGTGGGAACCAACCCACGATCTCTGGACTCATTCTCTCCAAAGAGATGTCTCCCAAGACTGATTTGGAGAGAGCTCGCATGCAAGGGATACCCTATGCTTCGGCAGTAGGATCTATCATGTATGCGATGCTATGTACCAGACCCGATGTAGCATACTCACTAAGTGTAGTGAGTCGGTATCAAGCAGATCCTGGAGAGAGTCACTGGACAGCTGTGAAGAACATTCTCAAGTACTTGCGAAGGACTAAGGAGATGTTCTTGGTGTATGGTAACGGAGAACTCCAGGTGGAGTCCTTTACCGATTCCAGCTTCCAAAGTGATAAGGAAGACTCTAAGTCGCACTCGGGATTTGTCTTTACCCTCAATGGAGGGGCGGTATGTTGGAAGAGTTCCAAACAGGATACCGTTGCAGACTCGACGATGGAGGCTGAATACATCGCTGCCAACGATGCTGCCAAGGACGCTGTCTGGATAAAGAAGTTCATTAGTGAACTTGGTGTGGTTCCATCCATTGAACATCCAATACCTCTGTATTGCGATAACAATGGAGCTGTGGCTTTGGCCAAGGAACCCAGATCCCATCAGAAATCCAGACATATTCTGAGGCGGTATCACCTGATCAGGGAGATAGTTGATCGCCGGGAGATCGAGGTCAGGAGAGTAGATACGAAGGACAACACTGCGGATGCACTCACGAAGGCTATTCCCCAGATACAGTTTGAGAGATTATTCGGGATGCTAGGTATGCGATACTACAGCAGCTGGCCTTAGTGCAAGTGGGAGATTGTTAGTTATGTATATGCCCTAGAGGCCATTGTTGTACATATGATGTATATTATAATGGATGCTTGGATATATATAGAGATGACTTTCTTGCTCGTCATGATAGTATGCTATTTGGTTTCACTTTATCTTAACATGTTGACTTGTACTGGTTTACTGTTTTTCTCTCACATGTTGATAAAGCCCTTAGGATTTGTACTCGACTACTGGGACTATGATGAGATCATACTAGTGGGGCCACGGTAGTCGATGAGTACATCCTATAACTGTTCCTAGTCGAGGGTATATCGAGACAGGGCATCGATACACCAGAGTAGACTAGCGTATACGCATCTTAACCCATATGATGGGCGATGGATGATCCCATATCCATCGGTGTTTGACATCAGAGATGGTGTATGGGTGCTCAGTGGAAACTGGGTACACTGGACGGACTCGCCGAGAACTCCCAGATGGTGATATACTACACGTCAGATGGCAGTTCTCCGGTGACACTGGTACAGGGTAGTCTGTAGACCCGAGATCGTCATAGAGTTTTGTGTGATTACTACTGTGCTTTGATTTCCACCTTACCATGTCCAAGTGGGCGTGCAAAATGGTGGCTTTTAGGTACAGTCCCGAATCACACGGAGGCAATGAGCGATAGGAGGGGGTTCGTCTCTCCCGGTTTAGGGAGTTGATGTTGTGCTGTGTTCGATTGGCTATAACTAGAAGTCCCTGGCCAGGGCTGATATAGAGATTTACTGGTAAGTTACCAGTAGTTTCTCGACCCGTTATGAGCCACATATCGACACGACTTATCGGTTACTGGGGTCTGACGTTTACCACCCATAGACTTGATATGCGACATATCAGACGAACAGACCGGACTGTACGGGAGTGTTACTGATTGGATTCACAGGAGAACGCACAGGCTAGCTTGTTGATCTTCTGATCGCTTAATACTTGGGTGGCTGTTACGTTTAGCTGACCGCTTGCAGCTTGTGGGTGTTTGATATGATCATCACCTGCTACCGGCGTATTGACGATTCTTTAGAGTCCTACACAGAGGTTTCTTGGCTCAGGCGAAATGGAGTAGAGGCACATATGTGATATGTGCAGGACCGAGAATAATGCGATATGAGATACCGTATTATATTCTCGCAATATTTAGATATGAATCGGGTCATCGGATCAAGTGTTGATTCGATGAATCGGTACATGATATATTAGTCGGTAATATTCGATATAGCCGGATCGTCGGATCAAGTGTTGATTCGATGATTTAATGTATAATAATATATATGATATATTGTATTACATTATCTAATATTGGCTCGCTTTATTATTTCATTTTCTCACTGGATGATACATTGATATATATGCGATATATGTTAATTGTATTATTTTCTTTTGTTGCAAATATATAATATATATGTGATATATATTATTGTGACATGATATGATTTATTATTAAACATGTTTAAGGATGATTAAATGGGATTAGGGTTTGATTAGGGTTAGCTTCTTCTTGCACATTCTAAAAGCTTTTCCTTTTGTCTTGGTTAAGATATTATGGTTGATATTTTTCCATGACTCATTTCTAACCTAACCAAACCCTAACTCTAGTTTATTCTCTACAAACTCTTAGCCTATCATCCTTGACCATGGTTGTATAATCAATCATATACATTTCTTTTCTATTCATCACAAAAGGATTATCTTTTCCATTATCATCTTTTTCTCTCTTGAGTTCTAAAAGAAAAAGCTTTCTTGATTTTCCTTTTATGATGTTTTCATGTGAGATTATGATATAAAATGATAGCATAAATACTACTCCCTCATCCTCATTTAATCTAGCCCATTAGATTAGGGTGTTCATCTCTTTAGAGTGAGAAAGCTTGAGTTATTGCAACTTCAACCTAGATCATCGGAGATTCGGAACACTTCAAGCTAGCATGGATCGTTCGAGTCGTGGAGCCTCTCTTGAGTCCGGGAGATCATGGATCGCGGTGAAGGGACTTCTACTCGGAGCTCGTGAAGCGAAGAAGCGGACTACAATGGTTATAATCCCTCACACTTAGATAAAAAGATGTTATCTTGCATGTTAAACCCTAATAATCTAGCAATGATCCCGGATTTGGGTTGTTCGGCACATGTAAAATTTTATCCGGGCATGTTTGATGCCTTATGAACCTTCACAAGAGTGCCTAGGAACCCTACAGTTCCTTAGGTGCATTATGGGCACAAGAGAACGATCAAGGGAAGGAGATAGCTCTCTATTACTTAAGTCGAGTTCTACTGGGGGCAGAAAGCAACTATTCCCCTATCGAAAAACACTGCTTGGCGTTGATCTTTGCGATAACAAAGCTCAGGCACTATGCGTTGGCGCATGAAGTCCGTCTCATTTCGAAGGTGGACCCCCTTAAATATTTAATGTCAAAGGCCATATTGACGGGACGACTCGCTAAATGGGCCTTACTCTTGATGGAGTTCTCGATAACCTATCAACCTCTCAAGGCAGTGAAAGGCCAGGCCATCGCCGATTTCCTCGCTGAGCACCCGATACTTGCCGATTCTCCTCTAAATTACGAACTGCCAGATGAACATGCGTTTGACGCGATCGACGGCTTTATTTTGATGGAGCGTCCTCCATGAAGAAGCGCAAACAAAGCGCCCTTATAATCAAATCAGGGGTAGGCCTCATCTTCGTGACTCCATAAGGAGGGATAATGCACTTTGCTTTCTCCTTAACAGAGCCGAGGACGAACAATGAAGCCGAATACGAAGCTTTGATAGCAGGCCTCGAGATCGCCATCGACATGGGAATTGAAAACCTCCTCATATACGGAGATTCTCAATTGGTCGTTAGTCAAGTAAACGACGACTACCAAACATGCAAACCAGAGTTGGTGAAGTACGGCGAAAAGGTGCAACAACTGTTGACCCAAATTCCTTCTTATACTTTGGAAAGCATACCGCGTGCAGAAAATAGTAAGGCGGACGCGTTAACCAAGCTCGCTAAAGAGCTAGCCGACGAGAACCTCGATGATGTAAGAATCGTGGTACAAAGCCGTCGCGTGCTTGCCCCAGCAGAAATATCTCCGGAATCATCTAAAGAAAAGGGAGCGACTGAGCAGACGACCCTGCAAATAAAAGACCGGGAAAAGGCTGAGGATTGGAGAGAAGTCTTTATAGACTACTTCAAATCGCGTCGAACGCCAGAAGATGCGTCCTCAAGACATCAGCTTATGAAACGAGCTCTGTATTTCGCCTTCGTCAATGATAATCTGTACTGTTCCCTTCCGAATGCCGACCAGGACATGACGTTTTGCCTGAGATTCGGGGCAGATGCTAATGGGTGCTATCCGTCTACCTCTCCGAAGGTGCCAAGTTGATTTATGGCACCGCGTATCGAAGGTTTAAACGGATGCGTCCGATGTAGCAGATTTCGTCAGATTCCCCCTCGCTTGAGGGGTTTTTGATTGTTGGGACGCTCTTCCCTGCAGGTGCAAGCCCCTGCAGTTAATTAGCTACCGCATTGCGGTAGCAACTTTCTCCTTCTCCATGTGGACACTTCATGTCGTGGGTGTTTGTTCTGTGTTTGGTTGCCAGTGGATTGTATACGGAGACTGAGTTATGTCGTCGCCCGTAGGGCGTGGACTAGTCCAAATCCGTATTATCTTAGATTTGGGTTTGGGGGTTTGGGTTTAAGGATACGTTAGTCTCGTTTGAGACTAAGATCTACTTAAACGTTTGTTAAGGATAAGTTAGTCCGATTTTTAGACTAAGATCAACTTAACGGGATCGTTTAGATCCGACAAGAGAGCGATTAGGGGAGCCCTGTTGTTTAGTTTAGTGACATTGCGGTCGATAGGTAGTTTAAGGACATTGCGGTCCATAGGTAGTTTAAGGACATTGCGGTCCATAGGTTAAGGACCTCATAGTCCGTGGATTTAAGGACTCCACAGTCCGATGTTAGTTTTAAGACATCGCGGTCAAGGTTAAGGACCTCATAGTCCGTGGATTAAAGGACTCCACAGTCCGTTGTTAGTTTTAAGACATCACGACCAAGATTAAGGACCTCATAGTCCGTGGATTTAAGGACTCCACAGTCCGATGTTAGTTTTAAGACATCGCGGTCAAGGTTAAGGACCTCATAGTCCATGGATTTAAGGACTCCATAGTCCGTTGTTAGTTTTAAGACATCACGGTCAAGGTTAAGGACCTCATAGTCCGTGGATTTAAGGACTCCACAGTCCGTATCAATATGTGGTTATCGGGACCCGTCACCTCTTTGAAGACGTTGAGGAATTACAACACCAAGTATCAAAGGAGTGAAGGAATGTACCCTTAAACCGAGGTAGATCAAATAATCTTTGGCCTAATTTGGGACCAAGACCAATTAATTATGTTATGAGCCCATTAGCCCAGTTAAGTTTGAATTGAGGACTTATGGCCAGCTTGGGCTAAGTCCAATCAAGTTTGGAATATTGGCTTTTTGTTAGTCTATTGAAGGAGAGGCTTTGCCTCTAGAACTTAGCCAATTGGGCTGAAGCTAGTGTTAAACACTAAAGACCAATCAGTGTTGAACACTGGGAATGAGATTGACAAGTTAGTGTTTAACACTAAAAGATAGTTGGTGTTGAACACCAGCAACATGGCTTTCAAATTAGTGTTAAACACTAAAACAAATCAGTGTTAAACACTGGCAACAGGGATCTCAAATTAGTGTTAAACACTAAGATAATCAGTGTTGAACACTGGTGACAGAGATTTTAATTAAGCGTTGAACACTAAGACAATTAATGTTAAACTCTGTTAACAGAGATTTAATTTATTGTTAAACACTAAGAAATTCAGCGTTAAACACTGCAAGTAAAGTTCTTCAATTAGTGTTGAACACTAAGGCAAATCTGTATTAAACACTGGACTCAGAGGTTCTAATTTAGTGTTAAACACTAAGGCAAGAGGGGTCACGTGGTAGCACGTGAGGGCGCCCTCCTCTGTGGAGCTTTTCAAGGGTCACGCGGTAGCACGTGACCTTGCTTCTTTGCATGTTTGCTTAAGAATCAAATTCTTCATTAAATCCACACTTTCTTCTGAAGAATTATATTCTTAGATAGAGTTGAACTCTAACTTGTCTTCTGTAAGAATTGAATTCCTATATATGTGAGGAATTAGGTTCTGTCATAGGGTGAAACCCTAATTTCTTCTTTCTTAAGGGAATTAAATTCCTGTTATTTTGACAGATTTAAGTTCTTAACTAGGGTTAAACCCTGGTTCTGTTCATTTTGAAGGAATTAAATTCCTATAACATACGGTTAAACCCTAATTTTATTTCAAAGGAATTAAATTCCTATAGTTCTGTGAGAATTAAATTCTCAAACTTCCATTCCCACCCTATGCTTTGGATCTGCATGGCAGGATCTCAACCCAATGAGAATTAAATTCTCAATTCATGGGGAGATGTGCACTTTGCAGATCCTCCACTAAAGAGAGAAATAAGTTCTTCTTTTTTAATATAAGAGTTAAACTCTTTTGAGAATTAAATTCTCTTTTGAAGCCACTCCTTTCTTACCTAAGGTTTTCTTCTGCAGCAGATCAAATTCTTCCAAAGTCTCAAGGCTCTATTTCTTTTTCTCTCTCTCTCTCTCCTCTCCCTCTGTATGTTTCTTGGCTCCTATTTATAGGAGAAGGAGCAGAATCAATTAGTTTTAGTGAATCATTCATTGAGGGATTTGATTTGTATTCATTAGAGATTTGATTTGCATTCATCATTCATTTGGACCTTTGGATTATTAGGTGAATTTTATTCACCATTGGATTTTAAATCCAAAGATATTCCTTTGTTATTTCGGTTAGATTTTAAGGGGAAATCTTTCCAAGTTCAAGATTTTTCCATGAATAGGTGATACTTAATCACCTTTAGATTTTTAATCCAATCGGTTTCAAATAATCATTCTCCTTTGGAAAGATTTGAATGCCTTTCAGAATTTAATTCTGTTAAATAGAGAGGGTTTGAAAGCCGATCACGTGTGACCACGTGACCCTTGGTCACGTGTAGGCACGTGACCCTTGGTCACGTGTAGGCACGTGACCCCTTGGAACGAGCTTTCTTCTCCTTTCTGTGCTCTGTTTTCTGGCCGCTATTCAACCGTCACGTGCCAACACTTGACCCCTGGTCACGTGTGAGCACGTGACCCTTTCTGGAGCCTTTTTTTTTATTTAATCAAGGAGCTGACTCTTCCTTTGCCGCTGCTTTTAAATGTCACGTGCCAACACGTGACTGCTGGTCAAGTGCTAGCACGTGATGCCTCCTCCATAAACTTTCCTGATTTTAAATCAGGAAACAAATGCCCCCACAGCGTTGTTTTCACGTGTCTGCACGTGAGTGCAACGCTGTCACCTTTGTGACCGTTGGATTCCTCTGGGGACTCGGGTAGATGAAGCGTTTCCATCACATCCTATAAATATAGGGGCCATTTCAGAGACGCCTCCACTTTGCTTATCTTCCTCCTTGCAAACTTTTTCTGAGAATTTAATTCTCTTCTTCTAGAGCTTAGTTCTCTGCTTTGAAACCTTTTCAGAGTTTAACTCTGTTCAAAAAGACTCTTTTCTTTAGGTAATGCTCTTGAATGAACGATGAACTCTCTCATTCCTCTAGATTTTAAATCCAAAACAAGGGTTTTTACCCTTTTCGAATATGAACCCATTTTTTCTTCAAGTTTTTCAACCAAAGTGTGAAACCATTTAGTCTTCAACAGTAGCTCTTTTTAGGGTTCATATGATGATCCATGGAGTTTAACTCCATTCACAGGAAAAATATTTCTGGGAATTTAATTCCTTTTTCTTAATAAGGAATTTAATTCCTATGAAGAACTCGGTTTCTTCACATGGAGGCTTCTTAGGGTCTCTTTGCCCTAGGTTGTCATTCAGTAATTAATGAAGCAGAAGCTTTGTAATGATTCCCATGACCTTTATTTCTGGTATTATGGATTCCCATATGTATGGTCTTGACGAAATCATTTCCTAAGGGAACATTCGTGCACTGGGCCGCAGTCAGAACCAGGAGTTCACCAATGCTCAGTGCGCGGAGATCATGAACCGCTTCGACGAGTATAACCATCGGCTACTCCCTCGTCGTTCTTCCCTTATGAGGCTGATCGTGCTGGCGATCTGGGAGGCACTCCCTCTCTTTTGCGCCGGCGTACCGCTCGGGCCTTTGGACACTGCTGAGGATAAGGTACATTCGGTGTACTTGATGAGCCTGATCTCAAAGAGGAGGCGAGATCACCTCATTGATCTCTTGCACCAGGCCTTTCAACAGTCAGCCATACTTGCCGCCTATCGGAGGGTGGAGGACATTCGTGAGGACCCCGACGCCTGCGACCGCGAGAGGAAGCACACCAGGATGGTTCGAAATGCCTGGAAGATCTTGGACAAAGTTACATTCGAGTTTCTCAATCCATGCCCCGCGTCTGAGGTCTTACCGTTGTAAACGTGTTCTTTTTATTTTGTATGAACTTCTTAAAGCATTGAATGATAAGTTTTATTATGTCTTTCTGGGTTTGCATGCCTTTTTGTGGGATTTTATCATTTTGCTATTGTTTTGTTGATACTTTTGACGTGCAGGGTGCTATTCCATTGTTAGTGCACGTCAAGTTTGGGGCTCACGTGCTCCACACGTGGGGTCCTTTTGATGAGACTGTTCAAAAAAACTTTCTAATGCCATATTTTCAGTGCACAATATCAGATGCAGAAAAGGAGCCTTGGAAATA
The DNA here is from genome assembly GCA_030015575.1 of Agapanthus africanus. Taxonomy (NCBI): domain Eukaryota; kingdom Viridiplantae; phylum Streptophyta; class Magnoliopsida; order Asparagales; family Amaryllidaceae; genus Agapanthus; species Agapanthus africanus. The sequence goes on from CM057337.1 coordinate 185,281,339, forward strand.
GTTCCATCTCCTTGGTTTCCGATGCCTTTCCTTTTTTTTGCCTTGGAAATAGCTTTAACATGCAAGATTTTCCGCGCGCAGCACTTAATGCACCTCTTTATATCTGAGGCCATGGCCTTCTTTTCTCTTCACAGAGAGATTTATTCTCATTTTGGTGTGATTTGTCTTGAGAAACAACTGAGCGCCATGGCCTGCAATCGCCCTCATGCTCGTCGACAGCCATGGGAAGTTTTTATCGAGGAGATGATCCCCCGCTTTGCTGCCCGATTGGTGGATCCACTTCTTACCGATGACGAATGCGACTCGGCGATGTATGAACTCTCGATCCGTAGGGGGTCCCCCCTCCCGATGGGGTCCCTCTGGCTCCGGATGATCCTTGCTGCCGTGCTTGCCGACGTCCCTCCTCACCCGGCGGAGATGACCCTGGCGATGCTTGACGCGGCCGAAGAAAAGCTCGAGGGATTTCACGAAGCGTGCCTAATCACTTAAGCTTTGAAAGATCGCTCGGTTCATCTTTTGAGCGAAATAAGAGCCCGTCGGGCTGTTATGTCTGCTTTTGCGGACGAATATGGCGCCAATCGGTAGGGTGTGACTCCTTGCGAGAACCGGCGCTTTGACATGTTGGAGAGAGCAGAGAGAGAGATGGAGACTTTTGTCTTTTGTTTTGTCAACCCTTGCACTACCGATCCTTTGTTCGGCGACCTTTTCCCGCTAGTGTAGTATTTTCAAATTAGTTTCCGCATGCCTTATGCAGAGCTTTCATGTATGCTGGGTATCCGTATGTATGTTTTTGCTTGCATAAACGAACTTTGTGTTCTTCCTATGAGCACTTTCTTTAATTGCGAACACTGTCACTATGTTGCATGCACATCAGAGCTTCGGGTATTATTTCTTTTCCGGATGTTCATATAATTGCGAACACATGTTCGATAGGATAAACGTCGGAAATTTTCTCGTTGCTTTTCATATCAGGTGATGTGAGTGCGTTTCAGATCGATTTCTGTTGTCGACTGGAAGCCCATTTATACGGTCTTGAGCGTGTATGTACCGTTTCCAAGGTTGCGGTCGCGAAAGTGAGCTTAAGTGGCATGATAGGGCGACACGTGGTGAACACATTGTTGTGCGAGAAAAGGGCTCGGCCGTGAATTCTCGGAGCGGGAGCTAGCTTCTAAGGCGCTGAGCGAGCTTCAAGCTAATCTTACCGCCAAGGCCAACAAAGCATATGAACTCTGGCGGGTGCTTCAAGAGTCTGTCAAAGAGGTGGTGGCTCTCGATAAAGCCGGCGTGTTCACTCGCGGGAGGGTCGAGGCTCACAAGGCCACCGAGAGAGAGCTTGAAGGTCGGCTTGCCTCCTATCAGGCCCAGCAGGCTCATGCAGAGGCCCGTCTTCTGGCAATCCTGAATCATGAAGCTATGGCCCAGCAAAAGCAGGATGAGCTAGCAAAACTGCTAAATCGCCCGCCGGCTTGAAAAACTTGTATCTTTTCCTTTCTTTTTTGTACATACTCATGGATGAGAGTATTTTCTTTTTGTTCTTTCATGAATTGTACTTTGTATCCATTTTGGTTTATGAATAAAAGATACATTTTTTCTTCTCAATGACGTGTCTCTTTTATTGAATGTGCTCTGCGGATAATTTTATCTTGGTCTCTTTACAGGGCAGCGATGGCTTAGGACTCAGGGTTAAGATCTGCCTCATAAGGCTTTTGAGCTTTATGAGCCGTGGTGGATCTCATAAAAGGTTTTTCTCCCTACAGGTCGATAGGATCCCGTAGGCGTAAGTTCTTCTTAAGAATCGTGAGGATTCTTAAGCGGGTTTTCCCTTGGGAGTCGTAAGGGTCTCACACGAGAATTTTCTTCCTTGCAGGTCGTGAGGACCCACAAGTGCTGAGTGAGGCCGCCCTTATCCGTATTTCACGGGGTCAAGGGTCGCTTTGGGATGTTCTCCAGGGTATCGTAGTTTAAAGACATCGCGGTCAAGGTTAAGGACCTCATAGTTTATGGATTTAGGGACTCCACAGTCCGATGTTAGTTTTAAGATATCGCGGTCAAGGTTAAGGACCTCATAGTCCATGGATTTAAGGACTCCACAGTCCGATGTTAGTTTTAAGAAATCACGGTCAAGGTTAAGGACCTCATAGTCCGTGGATTTAAGGACTCCACAGTCCGATGTTAATTTTAAGACATCACGGTCAAGGTTAAGGACCTCATAGTCCGTGGATTTAAGGACTCCACAGTCCGATGTTAGTTTTAAGACGTCACGGTCAAGGTTAAGGACCTCATAGTCCGTGGATTTAAGGACTCCACGGTCCGATGTTAGTTTTAAGACGTCACGGTCAAGGTTAAGGACCTCATAGTCCGTGGATTTAAGGACTCCACGGTCCGATGTTAGTTTTAAGACGTCACGGTCAAGGTTAAAGACCTCATAGTCCATGGATTTAAGGACTCCACAGTCCGATATTAGTTTTAAGACGTCACGGTCAAGGTTAAGGACCTCATAGTCCGTGGATTTAAGGACTCCACAGTCCGACGTTTGGTTGCAGGGACCCGTCACCTCTTTGAAGACGTTGAGGAATTACAACGCCAGGTATCAAAGAAGTGAAGAGATGTACCCTTAAACCAAGGTAGAATCAGTACAGAATCAGGCTGGTTGATCGTTAGTTTTAAGACATTACGGTCGAGGTTAAGGACATCATAGTCCATGGATTTTAAGGACTCCACAGTCCGATGTTTGCTCTGGATGCTTCACACGGGTTCACTGCCGTGCTTGGCGAGGACCAGGCTCCGCTCTGGGCGTTTTCTGCGGTGTCAAAGAGTGACATTATCCGCGTTCCACGAAACCAGGAATTTGCACTAGATGCTTCACACGGGTTCACTGCCGTGTTCGGCGAGGACTAGGCTACGCTCTGGATGCTTCACACGGGTTCACTGCCATGCTCTGCGAGAACCAAGATCCGCTCTGGACGTTTTCCATGGGGTCAAAGAGTGACATTATCCGCGTTCCACGTGGCCAGGAATTTTGCACTAGATGCTTCACACGGGTTCATTGCCGTGTTTGGCGAGGACTAGGCTCTGCTCTGGACGTTTTCCACGGGGTCAAAGAGTGACATTATCCGCGTTCCACGTGACCAGGAATTTTGCACTAGATGCTTCACACGGGTTCACTGCCATATTCGGCGAGGACTAGACTCCGCTCTGGATGCTTCACACGGGTTCACTGCCGTACTCTGCGAGGACCAGGATCCGCTCTGGACGTTTTCCATAGGGTCAAAGAGTGACATTATCCGTGTTCCACGTAACCAGGAATTTTGCACTAGATGCTTCACACGGGTTCACTGCCGTGTTCGGCGAGGACTAGGCTTCGCTCTGGATGCTTCACACGGGTTCACTGCCGTGCTCTGCGAGGACCAAGATCCGCTCTGAACGTTTTCCACGGGATCAAAGAGTGACATTATCCGCGTTCCACATGACCAGGAATTTGCACTAGATGCTTCACATGGGTTCACTGCCGTGTTCGGCGAGGACTAGGCTCCGCTCTGGATGCTTCACACGGGTTCACTGCCGTGCTCTGCGAGGACCAGGATCCACTCTGGACGTTTTCCACGGGGTCAAAGAGTGACATTATCCGTGTTCCACATGACCAGGAATTTTGTTGATTGTATCCGCATTTCACGGAGTTAGGATTCGACTCTCGGTCATCTGTGCGCCGTCGAGTCATGGAACTGGGAATTGCCGATGTTCCGCTTTGCTTGATATTGTGTCTGCTGCAAGGAGACGGACGTCGAGATAGTCTCTAGGCTATCTGTGACTCATCGAGATTTGGCTTTTTCTTCCGATGAAACCTGGGAGTGGAGGAGTGCGATTCCTTCTTTGTTTGCGCCCCTGGATTGTATACAGGGATTGATGTATATCACATGTAGGGCATAAATTTCATTTTTTTGTTTTATTTCTTTTTCCGCGATGCTCTATCATTTCAGCTTTTACATCGCGAAGGTCGCGATTGCCCCATCTTTTCGGCTATTTTTCGCGGTGCCCAATCATTTCGGCTATTTATTTTATTTTTACTCGTTGTTTTTTATTGCGAGTTACCCAACCATTTCGGCTATTTTTTTATGCATATATTTTTACTTGCTGCTTTTTATAGCAAGTTGCCCTATCATTTCGGCTATTCCTTCTTTATTTTTACTCGCTGGACATACTGTTTTTATTTATTCTTTTTATATATTTTTTTTACAAGGTCGCGCCCTTTCTGGTTTTCACGAACACTCGCCGGTAGCCCTGCTGTTTTTTACTCACGGAGCCCTTTCGGGTTTTCATCCGTGCCCTTTTTGCTTATGGACATACCGTTTTTATTTTTATTTTTTTTTATTTTTATATATCGCCTTTGAGGTATTGCAATCCACCGTAGTTTATCAATGTCTCAGTCAACGGCTAGTTTTAAGACATAGTGGTCCATTTTTAGTTTAAGGACGTTTCGGTTCGATGTTAGTTTAAGGACGTTTCGGTCCGTTGTTAGTTTAAGGACGTTTCGGTCCGCCGTTAGTTTAAGGACGTTTCGGTCCGTCATTAAGGATGCTGGTTACTACCTAGAGTTCGGGCTTAGAAAGATAGCGAGCGGACATAATCGTCGTCATCTATCATTGACCTAGACCTTGACCCGTTAAGCGTAGTATTTCTTCTGGAAGCGACCGTTCACTGGCCTGAAAGGCCTTTCACCGTGCATATCCATGAGTAGATACGCTCCACCCTGGTAGACCTTGTCTATGATGTACGGGCCTTCAAAGTTTGGCTCGAATTTTCTCCGCTTGGCGCGATTGGGGATCATAGGTCTTTTGACAATTAGTACGAGTTCGCCTTGGCGGAACGTCCTCGGCCTGGTCAATCTTTCGTATGAGCGCGTCATCTTTGCTTTATAAGCTTCCAGGTTTTGTTGCGCTATGAGCCGGGTTTCATCAAGGGCATCAAGCTCCTCAAGCCGAAGGTAAGCATTTTCTTCATCTGTTAGCTCGTGGTGGATTGCCACTAGTAGAGAGGGTAACTCTATCTCGAGGGGGAGTACTGCTTCTGTACCAAACACCAACGCGTATGGCGTTGTGTTCGTGGCCGTTTTGAATGTAGTTCGGTATGCCCAGAGAGCCTCCTGCAGTTTCTCGTGCCAGTCCTTCTTATTTCGGGACACCATTTTCTTCATGATCTTCGTCAAGGTCTTGTTGAAGGCCTCGGCGAGACCGTTAGCTCGCGGATTATAAACCGAGGAATACCTCCAGTCTATATTATGCTGTTGCGCAAAGCGGTTGATCTTGTGACTTCTGTAGGCTAGCCCGTTATCAAAAATAATCCGTCGCGGAGTTCCAAACCGATAAATGACGTGCGTCTTGAAGAAATGGAGAATATTTTCTGTCTTCACTTTCCTTAACGGTACTGCTTCTGCCCATTTAGAGAAGTAATCAGTCGTCGCCAGGATAAAACGATGTCCCCTGGATGATGCTGGTTCGATGGGGCCGATTATGTCAGTTTCCCACATCTCGAATGGCCAGCTAGCCACCGTTGGATGAAGTGGATTTGGATGCTGGTAGATGAAGTCCCCATGAATTTGGCATGAGTGGCATTGCTTCGCATACTCGAGGCAGTCCTGGATCATTGTGGGCCAGTAATAACCCATTCGTTTGATCTTCAACTTCATCTTCGGGCCCGCTTGGTGAGAACCACAGATCCCATCATGAACTTCCTGAACGACTCTTTCTGCTTCGTCAGGTCCTAAGCATCTCAGCCATAAAGAATCAAACGACCTCTTGTATAAAGTATCATTGACGAAGGCGAAAGACAGAGCTCGTTTCATAAGCTGATGTCTTGAGGACGCGTCTTCGGGCGTTCGATGGTATTTGAAGTAGTCTATAAAGACTTCCCTCCAATCTTCAGCCCTTTCCCGGTCAGTTATTCACATGGCCTTCTGCTCGGTCGCTTCCCTTTCCTCGGATGATTTTGGAGATATTTTTGCCGGAGCAAGAACCCGACGGCTTTGTACCACGATTCTTACATTATCGAGGTTCTCATCAGCTAGTTCTTTAGCTAGCTTGGCTAATGCGTCCACTTTGCTATTTTCGGCACGCGGTATGCTTTCCAAGGTGTAGGAGGGGATTTGGGTCAACAGTTGCTGCAATTTCTCGCCGTACTTCACCAACTCTGGCTTGCATGTCTGGTAGTTGCCATTTACTTGACTAACGACCAGTTGGGAATCTCCGTATATGAGGAGGTTTTCAATTCCCATGTCGATGGAGATTTCGAGGCCTGCTATCAAAGCTTCGTACTCGGCCTCATTGTTCGTCCTCGGCTCTGTTAAGGAGAAAGCGAAGCGCATTATCCCTCCCTGTGGAGTTACGAAGATAAGACCCACCCTTGATTTGATTATAGGGGTGCTTTGTTTGTGCTTCTTCACGGAAGATGCTCCATCGAAATACAGCTCCTATTGGATATTACCGCCATCGATCGCATCAAACGTATGTTCGTCTGGCAGTTCGCAATTCAAAAGAGAGTCGGCTGGTACCGGATGCTCAGCGAGGAAGTCGGCGATGGCCTGGCCTTTGACTGCCTTGAGAGGTTGATAAGTTATCGAGAACTCCATCAAGAGTAGGGCCCACTTAGCGAGTCATCCCGTTAATATGGCCTTTGACATTAAATATTTAAGAGGGTCCACCTTTGAAATGAGACGGACCTCATGCGCCAACGCATAGTGCCTGAGCTTTGTTATCGTGAAGATCAACGCCAGGCAGTGTTTTTCAATGGAGAGTAGTTGCTTTCTGCCCCCAGTAGAACTCGACTTAAGTAGTAGAGTGCTCTTTCCTTCCCTTGGTCATTCTCTTGTGCCCATAATGCGCCTAAGGAACCTTCGAGGGCGGTTGTGTAAAGAATGAGGGGCTTTCCTTTGACCGGAGCAGCCAACACCGGCGGGTTCTGCAGGTATTGCTTGATCTCGTCTAGCGCGCTTTGGCATTTTTGGTCCCAGACGAACGGGGTTCCCTTCTTCATCAGGTGGTTGTAAGGACGGCACTTGCCTGAAAGGTTGGCTATAAATCGCCGTATGTACGCGAGCTTCCCCTGGAGAGACCGCAGTTGTTTGAGAGTTCTCGGCGGAGGCATTTCCATGATCGCCTTGATCTTAGATGGATCTATTTCGATACCTCGATGTCGGATGATGAATCCCAGGAATTTACCCGTGGAAACTCCGAATGCGCATTTGAGGGGATTCATCTTCAGATTGTATTGCCAAAGGCGTTGAAATACGGTCTTCAGATGCTCTAAGTGCTCTTCGTATGACATGCTCTTCACTACAAGGTCGTCGATATAGCATTCGACGATTTCATGTATAAGATCATCGAAGATCTTTGTCATGGCCTTCTGATAGGTGGCACCGGCATTCTTTAAACCAAAAGGTATAACTTTGTAGCAGAATATACCCAAAGGAGTCCGGAAAGCGGTGTGCTTCTGGTCTTCGGTATGCATCTTTATCTGATTATACCCTGATGAACCGTCCATGAAAGAGAAAACCTCGTGAGTGAACGTGTTATCTATCATCAGCTCAGTTACCGGTACTGGGAAATCGTCCTTTGGGCAGGCTTTATTGAGATCCCTGAAGTCCACGCATATGCGCACCGTCCCATTTTTCTTCATTACCGGGACGATGTTAGCGATCCAGTCAGGATATTGAACTTCTTGGATAAATCCAAAATCGATCAGCTTCTTGACTTCGGCGTTGATGCTCATCTCAAGCTCGAGTCGCATTCTTCTCGGCGCCTGTTTGACTGGCTTAACGTCCGAAGCTATCGCTAACTTATGCACAGCAATTTCCGGATCTAGTCCCGGCATCTCAGAATAATTCCATGCGAAGCAATCTCTATGCTGCATAAGCACGTCTTTTAACTCGGCCACCCTTTCTTCAGATAGCATCTCACTGACGAATGTCGGTCGCGGGTCATCTGCCGACCCCAACTCAATCTTCTTGAGGTTATCTGCAGTAGTATGTATGCCATGTTCTAGTTCTTTCGGAGCTGGTGGAAATTCTGAGATCACCTCATTGTCATTGTTTTCGAAGCACCAAGGGGGGTCGTCCCTATACTCGGGCCCTTCTCTTGATATCGTTATCATATGACAGGTACGAGCTCACTTCCAAGACCGTTGTGGATCTGGTTCTGCTCTTGTGGATTTGGGTTCGTGCTTTCGCGGTGGCATTACCCTCCAGCTGTCGGATAGAGCAAATCTGCCTCGCTGGTATTAGTCTTCGACCCAGTTCTTGAAGGTGAAGCAGTCTTCGATAGGATGTCCTATGGCTCAGTAATAAGAGCAATAGTCCGGATGAGAGACCTCGTTAGCTTGCTCAGGGTGTTTAGACGCCGGAAGTGTAATTATTCGATGTTTCAAAGCGAGGTCAAGTATCTTCCGTGTTTTATCCTGAGAAAAAGAGTATGCCTGACTCATCTTCTTCATAAGGGACAAATCCGGACCGCTCGATTTCCGATCGCGTGACTTCCCGGTCCCGTTTTATCTCTGTCGAACGCCTTTTCTGCTTTTCGACTTGTTTCTACCTCTGCGTCGGGCCTTTTGCACCACGAGTTGACAGGGAGGAGTATTTTCGTCTTTTGCAGTCTGTTGAAGAAGACGTTGCGTCCTGGCTTTCTTGTAGATGGCCATTTCGCGATTATGGTCGTCCCGAGCTTTTTGACCCACTTTCCTGATAAGCTTGTCCATTCGTTCTTCAAACGACGGACTCGGCACTTCGATCGCGGGATCTAGTTTTGATGAGGGGTTGGCATTTCCCGACAGGGCGTCCTCTTCTTCATCGAAATTATATATGGCGTAGCTACCGTTGACTCGTTCCCGTTTCCCGGATCTCACATATCCAAGCCCAAGCGTTTCCATCCTTCCGTTGGGCAGTTTGCGCCGAGTCCCAGGGACATCCCAAATCCTGTTGTAGAATCGAGCTTGTCGAATAGTCTATTTTAAGGGTACCCCTTGGCGCTTCAATAGCCTTTTTAGTCCGTTTGTGTAATATCTGGGCAAACGGATGGGTTGGAGCCTGTCAAGTGTAGAATCCGCGCCTTGCCATATCTCTTTCTCCACCCTTGTTTCTGCGGATCAACAGAATAGGATTGCCTTTTCTCCTCTTAGCCTGGGAGGGACGTAAAATGTCCGCAGCTTTTGCACGCTATGAGCTTCAAGTGCATCCAGGTCTTTATAGTGTTCCTGCGGCACCATGGTGATTTGCAAACTCTGATCATCGACAGGGGATGCTTGTATTAACGGCCGACTGGAGAACACGGCATTAACCTCATCTTCTGAGTCACTTCCGAAGATCAATATGGGGGTGGATGGTCCCGGGTTGTTGCGTCGAGACGGACCAGCATAAACTATCTCTTCTTCTTCTTCTTCGGTATCGCTTCCGAAAATAGGGATGGTAGTGGCGGCTTTGTTCTCTGGCTTGCGACACCTTTCTGTATCCTCGAAGTCTGGCAAAAAGTACTTTGCATCTTCGTACTTGCGGACTTCGTTCACGGAGAATGGGTTCAGCTCACCTGTTGCGGTATACTCAAAACCATCCTTAAAGTACTTCATACACTGATACTGTGTAGAAGGGATGATGTTGTACTCATGTAGCCAAGGACGACCGAGTAAGGCGTTGTAGAAGGTCTTGGCGTCAATGACGTAAAACTTGATGTCCGTGACGAGTAGTCCGAAGCGTAATGTTAATATCACGGATCCGAGAGTCCGTGATGACTGGGAGTCAAAACCGGAGATGGTAATTTTGTCACGAGCAAGGTGCTGCACGCTCATGCAGATTTCCTTCAACACCCAAACATTAAGGAGATTGACGGAGGATCCATTATCGACCAGGATTTTGCCTATCTTGATATCGTGGCAATATCCGGAGACGTATAGGGGACGGTTGTGGTCGCACGTCCCAAGGAGCGGGTCTTCATGACCGAAAGTGATATCGGCCGTGTGCACTTCTTCCAGTTCATCCTTCATCCTTTCTTCGGCGAGGAAGGCTTGGAATTGTTCGGGCTCTTGTAGCGCCTTGATTAATGAATCTCTCGCTTCCTTTGATAACAGGAGGGCATCGAGAATCCTGAGCTGCGAGGGTAGCTTCCTCAGGTGCGCTAGGATGTTGTAATCCACCTTACTTTTCCTGGGAGGGTCTTTGGCAGTCAACTCTTTCATGACTTGGTCATCTAAGGTGATATCCTCAGTGACCTTCTCCTTTCCCTTATCTTTTCTATTCGCGGGTCCGAGATTCTTTTCCGGGAGCGTGCGATTGCGCAGCTGAATATTTTCGCAGGCCTCTGGTTCTTCCTCTTTCCCTAAAACGGATTCTTTAAAGAGAGGGCCCAGAGCCATTTCTTCATCAGAGTCGCTCCCAAAGGTGAGAACTTGTGACCGTCCGGCGTTAACCATGTAACAGTTGCCGTCAGTCCTTTTGCGCCCTTCGGTCGTATTTTTTGTTCCCGACGAGTCTTGCGTTTCATGCGCTTAAAATGTTGCCGGTGAGCAACATATCCTTGCCACCACATCTTAAAAGCGTCGCACTCCTCAGTGGGGTGCGAAATCTTCCGATGATATGCGCAATAATTAGGGTGCCTCTCCGCCCCCATCGAACGTGTTTTCTTCCGAGGGTGGTAGCTTCATTCCCATCGACATGGCTTTGGCAAACCTTTTCTTCGTCTTCAATATGTTTTTATCCACATCGGGTGTCTTTTGATCTGGCGGGAGTGCTTTGACTCTTTCGTTTAGTCTCTTGCGTTTGGCTCCTTCCGATGCAGCCATCTCACGCTCCTGATCGGCTTTACTTTTCAAACGAATCTCATCTAGAAAGACGTCGATCATTTCGTCTGTTGGCCATACAAGTTCTGGCCCAGGCTGTGCTCCCAGTTTCTCAGTACCAGGAATTTTCTCATCGTCCATAGACGAGTGGGAAATCACATGACAACTCACCACATATCCCTCGGATTCATCCGACGAGCTTTCTCCATAATTTTCCTCCTGAAAGACGTGGTTGAGGAACTCTTGCAGTGTGACGGGAATCCGTGCCTTTTGATTATGCTCCTCCAGCGCGTCAATTTGTTTCTGCAAATCCGTGCGCTTGTCTCCAGGCTTCACGGGCTTCTTAGATTTCTTCTTCTTTTTCTTCGAAGATTTTAACGGTTGGGTGTGAGTACTTGGGCCATCACCACCGCTCTTTGCAGTTGGACGCGGCTTCAGCATCCCTTCGATGATTTGAGGTTCAAGCGGGTTCTTCCATTCAACTGCTGGGCACGCATGAAGATAACTCAGCATCCTTTTGGTTTTAGCTGATAGCACGACCTCCCATGGAGCTTCTTCAATAAAGGAACAAGTTGCCCCTGGTGCGTCTGTCTTCTTAGGAGTATGCGGCTGTGGCGGGTTCACCTTCCACTTCTCGGACAGCGCAAACTTGCCCTGTAGGTACTGATCTTCAATCCATCCTTTGAAGCCGAAGCAATTCTCAATCGGGTGGCTTACCGTTTGATGGTAAGGGCAATAATTGGGGTTATTCATCTCAATGGGTTGCGGTGGCCGCCTCGGGTTTGGCAAGTTGATAAGCCTGTTGCGTATTGCCAGCTCAAATAGCCTCTTTGTTTTATCCCACGGGAATGAGTAGGGGCGCTTTATTTTCTCGTTGTAATACCGCCGTCTTTCTTCCAGCTGATCCGCCAGCTTTGGGGCACTGGGTGCTGCTGGGCGTTCGCAACGAAGGTTGCCTTCCCTTTACCCTTATCATTCCGAGGTTCTGACTTCGGGGGAGGCGGTCTGTGACCCATCTGGTCCATCTGGGCCAACTTGTCGATCAGAGCCTGGAACGTGGTTGGTTTAAAGAACATCATGAACTGTGACATGGTTGCATGAGGATTTAGTGTACCCACGAACATGCCCACCGCAGGCGCTTCCTCAATGCGTTGTTCGCATTTTGACCACAAGTTTCGCCAACGTATAGCGTACTGGACCCACGTCTCACCTAGTTTCACCCTAGCATTAATTAATGCTGTTATCGGAGTGCGTTCGCTGGCGCTTGCGAATCGCTGAGTGAATAGAAATTCCATTTCAGCGAACGTCTTGATGGAATCGTTCGGGAGTTCTGAATACCATTCGAACGCCGTTTTTGATAAGCTGCCCACGAACTGGCGAAGCAACAGTTTATCGTCGCCACCAGTGTTGCCACAAAGCACCCTGAACTGGGCCACATGCTGATGGGAATTGCCTGTCCCGTTATAGACATGGGATTTTGGTATTGTGTAGCCCGGCGGGTATTTGATCTGGTCATACCAGCTCGGATATGGTCTTCCTGTCCTAACAACTTGACCAGCTGCCTCAGCCGCCTGGTGAACACGTATCTGTTGGGCTATGTATTCGTCTAGGTCAGCCTTAGAGATTGTCTCCTCCTTAGCCGTTGACAGAGCGGGTGGGGGATTTGACGTTTCTCCCCTGTCGTCTTTAAGAATGATTGGAGGATCTTCAGTAGAGGGTTCCTGTTGGATCATCATACCCACCATGTCCTGGAACAGAAGGACCATTCGTTGTATATTGACTGCTTGTTCAGCAGCCTCTTTATCCTTCTTCTCCAGTATCCTACGAAGGAACTCAGCGTCAGTTTCTTCCTCCTGGCGTTGATCGGATGACGCTTCGGGGCTTTCTTTCGGCCCAGTAAGTGCGGCCATCGTGGCCATCATTTCTTGGAGCTTCTACTGTTGCTCCTGAGCTTTGGTCACCGACCGTGTGAGCGGTCTATGCCCTGTAGACGCACGGCTATCTTCCTTCCCCGATGCCATGTATACAGTATGGACCATCATGCCCTCAGACTTAGGGTGTCTAGGCTCAGCGCCTTTAGCTCTCGTCGCCGGCCCGAGGATCTTCTCCGGCCTCCCCTTTTTATGAGCAGTAGAAGTTGAGGGGACCGTTGAGGTGGGCACCCAGACAGCTTTTCGTGGCTTAACGTGATGACTGACTTCCTGTTGAATTTTCAGCTTTTTGTGCTGGCGGGAGAAATTTGGATCGCTCACCAAGTCTCGGGTCTGCCGCCAGACTTTATAGATTTTGGAAGACAGCCGTTGAGGAGATTGGGTCTGTTCTGGCTTTATTTCCGCGGCCTTTTTCAGCGGAGGGGGAGACCTCTTTAGCGCCACGGTAGGAGAATTCCTACGCACCTTATTCAGCATATCAAAGCTGTTCTTAGTTGGAACAGCAGCATTAACTTCTGTCATCGGGGCTGGAGGAGTTAGCCCAGAAGGGGAGTTGCCTCCGGCCTTCCTCACTCGGCGCCAGTAGCGACGTCGAGCGTGTCGTGCTGATGGAATCGGTTCGGTGAGGGCGATAGCCTCGTCTTGCCCCCTGTGTAGGTGGGGGGTCGCTGCTGGTGTCAGCCTGTTGAATACTGATGTCCTTTGAGAAGTAGTATCCAATCGGTTGAAAACAGTCTTCTGAGCAGGGACTGGAACCGTAGCGGGAGCCAGAACAGTTAATCTTGTAAAGACCGACCCTTTGGTAGGAGAAGCCGCCTTGACGACTTCAGGAGCAGGGATGGTTATCCTCTTCGGAATAACCTTCTCTGGGATTGCAAGCTTCGTTGTGGGCCCACAGGAATTTTGGCCCAGTCTGGAGAAGACCGAGGAGCTGGAGTTGGACGACCCGTTGAGAGGGGCCGCATTAGCTGTAAGCCGATCGAAGACCGACTTCTTAGGAGCTTCCGGTGTTGGCACAGGAGCGGTGAAGCTCATTGGCGGGAGCATGGTCCCGAAAAACAATCCTATGGTGGCTTGAGTGACCTGTTCCACGGGCATTGTGAACAGCGAAGCAGCTTGGGGCCCGTAGGCTATACCTCCTGGCGAGGCGGAGCGCCGGTTGCAGTTGCAGTTGGAGCATTTCGCACAAGTGGAAGCCATTGATTCATTTCTTTCTGCAATAAGCAAAACGCCAAATCTTAGTACCTTGAAACCCAAGGGCAACCCATAGCGAACCGTGTTTGGTTCGCGAACACGACACACGAAGTGTGGAGTGGAAAGAGGAAAAGGTCCCACCGGGCGTGCCAGAATCTGTTCCCCTCTGAATGGCGGCCAGGACATGACGTCTTGCCTGAGATTCGGGGCAGATACTAATGGGTGCTATCCGTCTACCTCTCCGAATGTGCCAAGTTGATTTATGGCACCGCGTATCGAAGGTTTAAACGGATGCGTCCGATGTAGCAGACGTCGCCAGATTCCCCCTCGCTTGAGGGGTTTTTGATTGTGGGGACGCTCTTCCCTGCAGGAGCAAGCCCATGCAGTTAATTACGCTACCGCATTGCGGTAGCAACTTTCTCCTTCTCCATATGGCCACTTCGTGTCGTGGGTGTTTGTTCTGTGTTTGGTTGCCCGTGGATTGTACACGGAGACTGAGTTATGTCGTCGTCCGTAGGGCGTGGACTAGTCCAAATCCATATTATCTTAGATTTGGGTTTGGGGGTTTGGGTTTAAGGATACGTTAGTCTCGTTTGAGACTAAGATCTACTTAAACGTTTGTTAAGGATACGTTAGTCCGATTTTTAGACTAAGATCAACTTAACGGGATCGTTTAGATCCGACAAGAGAGCGATTAGGGGAGCCCTGTTGTTTAGTTTAGTGACATTGCGGTCGATAGGTAGTTTAAGGACATTGCGGTCCATAGTTAGTTTAAGGACATTGCGGTCCATAGGTAGTTTAAGGACATTGCGGTACATAGGTTAAGGACCTCATAGTCTGTGGATTTAAGGACTCCACAGTCCGATATTAGTTTTAAGACATCGCGGTCAAGGTTAAGGACCTCATAGTCCGTAGATTTAAGGACTCCACAGTCCGTTGTTAGTTTTAAGACATCACGGTCAAGGTTAAGGACCTCATAGTCCGTGGATTTAAGGACTCTACAGTCCGATGTTAGTTTTAAGACATCGCGGTCAAGGTTAAGGACCTCATAGTCCGTGGATTTAAGGACTCTACAGTCCGTTGTTAGTTTTAAGACATCACGGTCAAGGTTAAGGACCTAATAGTCCGTGGATTTAAGGACTCCACAGTCCGTATCAATATGTGGTTATCGGGACCCGTCACCTCTTTGAAGACGTTGAGGAATTACAACGCCAAGTATCAATGGAGTGAAGAGATGCACCCTTAAACCGAGGTAGATCAAATAATCTTTGGCCCAATTTGGGAGCAAGACCAATTAATTATGTTATGAGCCCATTAGCGCAGTTAAGTTTGAATTGAGGACTTATGGCCAGCTTGGGCTAAGTCCAATCATGTTTGGAATATTGGCTTTTTGTTGGTCTATTGAAGGAGAGGCTTTGCCTCTAGAACTTAGCCAATTGGGCTGAAACTAGTGTTAAACACTAAAGACCAATCAGTGTTGAACACTGGGAATGGGATTGACAAGTTAGTGTTTAACACTAAAAGATAATTGGTGTTGAACACCAGCAATAGGGCTTTCAAATTAGTGTTAAACACTAAAACAAATCAGTGTTAAACACTGGCAACAGGGATCTCAAATTAGTGTTAAACACTAAGATAATCAGTGTTGAACACTGGTGACAGAGATTTTAATTTAGTGTTGAACACTAAGAAAATTAATGTTAAACTCTGTTAACAGAGATTTAATTTAGTGTTAAACACTAAGAAATTCAGCGTTAAACACTGCAAGTAAAGTTCTTCAATTAGTGTTGAACACTAAGGCAAATTAGTATTAAACACTGGACTCAGAGGTTCTAATTTAGTGTTAAACACTAAGGCAAGAGGGGTCACGTGGTAGCACGTGAGGGCGCCCTCCCCTGTGGAGCTTTTCAGGGGTCACGTGGTAGCACGTGACCTTGCTTCTTTGCATGTTTGCTTAAGAATCAAATTCTTCATTAAATCCACACTTTCTTCTGAAGAATTATATTCTTAGATAGAGTTGAACTCTAACTTGTCTTCTGTAAGAATTGAATTCCCATATATGTGAGGAATTAGGTTCTGTCATAGGGTGAAACCCTAATTTCTTCTTTCTTAAGGGAATTAAATTCCTGTTATTTTGACAGATTTAAGTTCTTAACTAGGGTTAAACCCTGGTTCTGTTCATTTTGAAGGAATTAAATTCTTATAACATAGGGTTAAACCCTAATTTCATTTCAAAGGAATTATATTCCTATAGTTCTATCAGAATTAAATTCTCAAACTTCCATTCCCTCCCTATGCTTTGGATCTGCATGGCAGGATCTCAACCCAATGAGAATTAAATTCTCAATTCATGGGGAGATGTGCACTTTGCAGATCCTCCACTAAAGAGAGAACTAAGTTCTTCTTTTTTAATATAAGAGTTAAACTCTTTTGAGAATTAAATTTTCTTTTGAAGCCTCTCCTTTCTTACCTAAGGTTTTCTTCTGCAGCAGATCAAATTCTTCCAAAGTCTCAAGGCTCTATTTCTTTTTCTCTCTCTCTCTCTCTCCTCTCCCTCTGTATGTCTCTTGGCTCCTATTTATAGGAGAAGGAGCAGAATCAATTAGTTTTAGTGAATCATTCATTGAGAGATTTGATTTGTATTCATTAGAGATTTGATTTGCATTCATCATTCATTTGGACCTTTGGATTATTAGGTGAATTTTATTCACCATTGTATTTTAAATCCAAAGATATTCCTTTGTTATTTCGGTTAGATTTTAAGGGGAAATCTTTCCAAATTCAAGATTTTTCCATGAATAGGTGATACTTAATCACCTTTAGATTTTTAATCCAATCGGTTCCAAATAATCATTCTCCTTTGGAAAGATTTGAATGCCTTTCAGAATTTAATTCTGTTAAATAGAGAGGCTTTGAAAGCCGGTCACGTGTGACCACGTGACCCTTGGTCATGTGTAGGCACGTGACCCCCTGGAACGAGCTTTCTTCTCCTTTCTGCGCTCTGTTTTCTGGCCGCTGCTCAACCGTCACGTGCCAACACGTGACCCCTGGTCACGTGTGAGCACGTGACCCTTTCTGGAGTCTTTTTTTTGATTTAATCAAGGAGCTGACTCTGCCTTTGCCGCTGCTTTTAAATGTCACGTGCCAACACGTGACTGCTGGTCACGTGCTAGCACGTAATGCCTCCTCCGTAAACTTTCCTGATTTTAAATTAGGAAACATGTACAAGAGGTCGTTTGATTCTCTATGGTTGAGATGTCTAGGACCTGAAGAGGCAAAAAGAGTCATTCAGAAAATTCATGACGGACTCTGCGGTTCACACCAAGTAGACCCGAAGATGAAGTTGAAGATTAAACAGATGGGCTACTATTGGCCCACGATGATTCAGGACTGCCTCGAATATGCGAAGCAATGCCACTCATGCCAAATCCATGGGGACTTCAACGACCAGCATCCAAATCCACTACATCCAACAATGGCTAGCTGGCCGTTCGAAATGTGGGGAACTGACATAGTCGGCCCCATCGAACCAGCATCGTCTAGAGGACATCGTTTCATCTTGGCGACGACTGACTACTTCTCCAAATGGGCAGAAGCAGTACCGCTGAGGGAAGTGAAGACGGAGAATATCCTCTATTTCTTCAAGACACACGTCATTTATCGGTTTGGAACTCCGCGACGGATCATCTCCGATAATGGGCCAGCCTACAGAAGCCACAAGATTAGCCGCTTCGCGCAACAACACAATATAGACTGGAGATATTCCTCAGTTTATAATCCGCGAGCTAACGGTCTAGCCGAGGCCTTCAACGAGACCCTGAAAAAGATCGTAAAGAAGATGGTGTCCCGAAACAAGAAAGACTGGCATGAGAAACTGCAAGAAGCTCTCTGGGCGTACAGAACTACATTCAAGATGGCCACGAACACAATGCCATATGCGTTGGTATTCGGTACAGAAGCAGTACTCCCCCTCGAGATAGAGTTACCCTCTCTGCGAGTGGCAGTCCACTACGAGCTGACTGGCGAAGAAAATGCTCACCTTCGGCTTGAGGAGCTTGATGCCCTTGATGAAACCCGGCTTATACGCAACAAAATCTGGAGGCTTATAAGGCAAAGATGACACGCTCATATGAAAGATTGATCCGGCCAAAGACATTTCGCCAAGGCGAACTCATGCTAGTGGTCAAAAGGCCTATGATCCCCAATCGCGCCAAGCGGGGAAAATTCGATCCGAACTATGAAGGCCCGTACATAATAGACAAGGTCTACCAGGGTGGAGCCTATCTACTCATTGATATGCACGGTGAAAGGCCATTCAGGCCAATAAACGGTCGCTTCCTAAAGAAATACTATGCTTAATGAGCTACAGCCTAGGTCAATGATAGATGACGACGAATATGTCCGCTCGTTATCTTGCTAAGCTCAAGCTCTATAAGTAGTAGCCGGCCTTCTCCTGAACGGACCGAAACGTCCTTAAACTAATGACGGACCGAAACATCCTTAAACTAATGACGGACCACTACGTCCTAAAACTAGCTGTTGACCGAGATATCGATAAACTACGGTAAATTGAAACATCACAAAGCCGATAAAAAAATATATATAATAAAAAAAGAATAAAATAAATAAAAAATGGTATGTCCATAAGCAAAATGGGCACGGATGAAAACCCGAAAGGGCTCCGTGAGTAAAAACAGCAGAGCTACCGGCGAGTGTTCGTGAAAACCCGAAAGGGCGCGACCTCGTAAAAAAAATAATAATAAAAAATAAAAAAAACGGTATGTCTATAAGAAAAATGGGCACGGATGAAAACCCGAAAGGGCTCCGTGAATAAAAACAGCAGGACTACCGGCGAGTGTTTGTGAAAACCCAAAAGGGCGCAACCTCCTTAAAGGACACTTACAGGATCCTCTCGACCTTGTAAGGAGAAACCACCCGCGTGAGATCCTTACGACTCACAAGGGAGCAACACACTTAGGGATCCCCATGATTCCTAAGGAGAAAATACACTTGCGAGATCCTCGCGACTCATAAGGAGAACTCTCTTATGAGACCCTCACGGCCAATAAGATTTGAAAGTCTTAAGTTACAGAGACCTAAACCTGTGCTTAAGCAACCTCCACAACCTTCGATGTTGCCGTACAAATGGTTCAATACTGACCCTTATATACAATCCACGGGCGCGAATAAACATTTCCCTAACAAAGTCCCATCCGTGACTGGGGATATGTTCGCATGGCGAACAACCCTTATAAGTCCTCTCGAATTACAAGGAGAAAACCCTCTTGTAGGATCCTTACAACTTACAGAGGAACATACACTTAGGAATCGTCACGATTCCTAAGGAGAAAATACACCTACAAGATCCTCACGACTTGTAGGGAGAAATACCTTTGTGAGACCCTTACGGCTCACGAAGTCAAAAGCCTTAGTCGACAGGGCCCTAACCCTGTTCGCTAAGCCACCTTTGTTCGATATCGACAGAGGCAAATGATGATTCGCTCCTGGCAATATCCCAGTTGTAGCGGTGCTGATGCCAAAATCGGTGTCTAATTCCAGGTTTACGACGAAAAGCCAGTAGGCCGCACATGCATACGAAATAGCCGAAATGATGGGGCAACTTGCAATAAAATACAGCAAGTAAAAGCGTATGCACACAAAATAGCCGAAATGATTGGGCAACTCGAAATAAAAAGCAGCGAGTAAAAATAAAATAAACAGCCGAAACGATTGGGCACTGTGAAAAATAGCCGAAATGATTGGGTAATCGTGACCTTCGCGATATTAAAGCTGAAATGATAGATCATCGCGGAAATAAAACAATAAAAAAATATTAGAAACTTTTGCCCTACAGTTGAGATCACATCGATCCCTGTATACAATCCAAGGGCACAAACAAAGACGGAACCATACATTCTAAACAGGCTCCGTCAGAAAGCAAAGCCAAATCTCGACGGTTCACCAACAATCTAGAGACAACCGTGACATTCATCTCAATACAGCAGACGCAGTGCCAGCAAACGAAGCGAAGATCAAATTCCTAGCTTCACGGTTTTGACGGTAACTTATATAAAACCTGAAAAACCACCGGAGATCATTTCAAACCCCAGGGAAATCAGTGTCCTTGGCGGCAACCTCAATTCAGGGAAACTAGCGTCCTTGATAAGAGCCTCCTGATTCGCGTCAGCCCGCAGAGAAACTAGCGTCTTTGCAGGAACACCCCGATTCGTTTCAACCCCGAAGAAACCAGTGTCTTCGGCAAAATCCTTCGACTCAGGGAAACCAGTGTCCTTGACGAGAAAATCTTGATTCGCGTCGACCCGTAGAGAAACTAGCGTCTTTGCAGGAATACATCGATTCGTTTCAACTCCAGGGAAATCAGTGTCCTTGACAAATACCTCAATTCAGGGAAACTAGCGTCCTTGATGAGAGCTTCCTGATTCGCGTCGACCCGCAGAGAAACTCGCATCTTTGCAGGAACACCCCGATTCGTTTCAACCCCGAAGAAACCAGTGTCTTCGGCAAAATCCTTCGACTCAGGGAAACCAGAGTCCTTGACAAGAAAATCTTGATTCATGTCGACCCGCAGAGAAACTAGCGTCTTTGTAGGAATACATTGATTCGTTTCAACTCCAGGGAAATCAGTGTCCTTGGCAACCTACTCAACTCAGGGAAACTAGCATCTTTGATGAGAGCTTCCTGATTCGCGTCGGTCCATAGAGAAACTACCGTCTTTGCAGGAACACCCCGATTCGTTTCAACCCCGAAGAAACCAGTGTCTTCGGCAAAATCCTTCGACTCAGGGAAACCAGTGTCCTTGATGAGAAAATCTTGATTCACGTCGACCCGCAGAGAAACTAGCGTCTTTGCAGGAATACATCGATTCGTTTCAACTCCAGGGAAATCTGTGTCCTTGGCAATCTACTCAACTCAGGGAAACTAGCGTCCTTGATGAGAGCTTCCTGATTCGCGTCGGCCCGCAGAGAAACTACCGTCTTTGCAGGAACACCCCGATTCGTTTCAACCCCGAAGAAACCAGTGTCTTCGGCAAAATCCTTCGACTCAGGGAAACCAGTGTCCTTGACGAGAAAATCTTGATTCGTGTTGACCCGCAGAGAAACCAGTGTCTCCGCAGGAATACTCCGATTCGTCTCAAGTTCGAGGAAACCAGTGTCCTCGACAAAATACTTCAACTCAGGGAAATTAGTGTCCTTGACGAGAACTGCTCGATTCGTCTCGGCTCGTGAGGAAATTAGTGTCTTCGCGAGGACTTCCCGATTCATCTTAACTTGCAAGATAAAGCCTTAGGCAGTAGTGATTAAAAAAAAACTTGTTTCCTAAGCACTGGGACCCTGCAAGTCGGCCTAAAACGGTCTCTTGTATACTATTCATGGGTCTCACTCTCCAAAGTCGAATCTCGATAAGGAGGGAAACAACCGCTTACGAGTCCTCTCGATTCGCAAGAGGGAAAATTCTCTTATAAGATCTTTACGAATTATAAGAGAAAACACACTTAGGAATCCTCACGATTCCTAAGGAGAAAACCCACCTACGAGATCCTCTCGATCCATAGGGAGAAAAGTCTCTGTGAGACCCTTACGGTTCATAGAGTTGAAAAGTCTTAGGCAGCAGATCTGAACCTGCGGCCTAAGCCATCGCTATCTCTTGAAGAAACTAAGAGGCTTACTCTATTTACCTGTCAACCATGTTTATCAATGCGGCATACTGATAATAAAAGAAAGAAGAAAGCGACAGAAAGAACATCTGATTTGCATTTAATCAAGCGTTCGAGACACACTCATTCATGCATGTGTAAAAGACTCAGAACGAGAAATAAGACAAGCTGAAATAAAAATTTTCCATTCATATTGCCAAAAATTCTTACAATCATGAAAGCAGTAAACGAAAAACATCATCAAATGGTTACAACGGCAAAACCTCAGATCCAGGACAAGGATTAAGGAACTCGAAAGTGACATTTTCCAAGACTTTCCAAGCTTGGCGAACCATCCTGGTGTGCTTCCTTTCGCGAGCACGGGCGTCGGGATCCCCACTGATGTCCTCCACCCTCCGATAGGCAGCAAGAATGGCGGAATGTTGAAAGGTCTGGTGCAGGAGGTCGACAAGATTGTCTCGCCGTCTCTTTGAGATTAGGCTCATCAGATACACCGAGTGCACCTTATCCTCGGCAGCATCCAATGCCCCAAGTGGCACACCAGTATAGAATAAGGGAAGCGCTTCCCAGATGGCTCCCACTATAAGCTTCAGGAGAGAGGAACGTCGGGGAAGCAATTGACCGTTATATGCGTCGAAGCGGCTCATGATTTCGGCGCACTCCGCGTTTGTGAATTCTCGATTTTGAGAACGGCCGAGTCGGCGGATGTCCCCATAAGAGATGATCTCATCGAGATCGTACATGTGGGCGTCCATCACTCCTATAAAAGAAAATCGACAAAATCAGCAACTCTTAAGAATTCTGCTATATGATTTAAAAGGAGCAAAGCTCCATTAATGAATCAAGAAATTATAAATGAAATCTTTCAGAGAGCAGAACTCTATTGATGGGATCCTAACAGGGTTCTCTTTAGTTCTCTTTAGATCTTTTTAGAGCAAAGCTCTGCAAAGTGAAACCCTAAATGGGTTTTCTTTAGATCAGGGATCTATTGAGAGCAAGGCTCTTAAAAATTAATTTAACCTACTTTAATTTTTACCTAAAGATTCCCTAGGATCTGAACTTTTAAAAGTGCTTAAACAAAGAGCTGGGCTCTGAACAAAATTCTTATGAAGAGATGAAAATCATCTAAGGGACCAAAGGTCCTATTTATAGGCATCAAATGCCCTTTCAATTTCTAAGAGTTGCCGCGACAGTTGGAATTCTGCCACCGCTGCACTCACGTTTGGAGGCCATGTAAGCGCAACGGTGGGGGGGCATTTGTTTACCCCAATCGGAGGAAAGCTCTGTTCAAATTCCAAGGCGGGAAACGAAGCAACGCTTTTGTTTCCCCCAATCAGAGCAAGGCTCTGTTATGAAAATTAAATAAAAATCAAAAAATTAAAGAAGCAACGCTTCAGCTGACTTGCGCTCTGCGCTGCGTGACACGTGGCAGCGCAGTTGTGCCGCGCTGTGCGCTGCGCGACACGTGTCAAGCGCGGTTGCGCTGCGCTGTGCGCTGCGCGACACGTGTCAAGCGCTGGTGCGTTTGCGCCAAACAGAATTAAAATTCCAGTAAGATCTTTCCGTTCTTGCTAAAACAAGAAGATTGTCTTCTGTAAAACAGAAGCCCTTGGATCAAAGATCCAACAGTGGGGAAAATTCCCCAAATCACTCAGAGAATGGTCTCTTTAACAAATTTAACCAATTAATGGGCACTATATAAAGGCCCCTAGACCCCAATTCAAAGGACATCAACATCATCGTCATCATCAAGATTGGGAGAAGAACTCAAGAAGAGAAAAAAGGTAAAAACCTTTATAAAAAAAAGGAGAAGAATTTCTTCTGAATAGATCATTGATCTAAAAACAAGATCAATGATCTTCAATATAAAAAAAATATAATAAAAACAGTGCCTTGCACTTTTTTATGAACCATTGGTTCTGGAATCTTAAAAGATTCTCCTCTTGGATCCAAAATTGGATCAAGAGATTAAACAGTGCCTTGCACTTGTATATGCGCTTTTAAAATAGAGCATTGCTCTCTGAAGTTGGCGCAACTCACCAGAGCGTACCACGTGTCAGCAGCGCAACAGCGCAGCGCATTGACGCAGCGCACTGCGCTGTTGTGCTTGCACTCATCAGAGCATGACACGTGTCACCTCCACATGCATTGGCGCAAAGCGCCTGACAAGCCACTGTCAGATAATTAATGCACTGCATTATTTGTAGAAGGGCCAAGCCCAATTAAAAAAAAGGCTAACATGCCAAATTAAATGCAATGCATTATTTTAAAGAAGGGCAGAGCCCAAACAAAGGTCTGACACGACAAAAACAGATGCTCTGCATCATTTATAAAGGGACTGAGCCCAAGTCAAAAAGGCCTAGCAGGCTAACAGAAAATGCAGTGCATTATTAAACAGGGGCAAAGCTCTAGCACAGGCCTAATAGGCCAAAGATAAAAATGTTGAATATTCTCAACTGGACTTAGCCCAATCATGGCCGTAAGTCCTCAAATTAAATTGACTGAGCAAGACTGCTCTCTTAAATCAATTTAAATCCGGTTCAAGGGTACATCTCCGAACTCCTCTGACACCTATCGTTGTAATCCTTCAACGACGTCAGAGAGGTGACGGGTCCCGACAACCACACATCGATACGGACTGTGGGGTCCTTAAACTTATGGACCGGAACGACCTTAAACTAATATTCGTCCCAAAATGGGAATGTTGGACCGGAACGTCCTTAAACTAATATTCGTCCCAAAATGGAAATGTTGGACCGGAACGTCCTTAAACTAATATTCGTCCCAAAATGGAAATGTTGGAGCGAAATGTACTTAAAACTAATATTCGTCCCAAAATGGGAATGTTGGACCACCACGTCCTTAAACTGGCAGTGGACCGCAATGTCCTTAAACTACCTACGGACCACTACGTCTCTAAACTGGAATAATAGAACCCCCAAAGGCTCTTTTGTCGGATCTAAACGATGCCGTTTAAGTTGATCTTAGCCTCAAATCTGGCTAACGTATCCTTAAACATTCAAATTGGACTATAAAACTCCCAATCAACTTTGGTTCAAGGGTACATCCCCGAACTCCTCTAACATCTGTCGTTGTAATCCTTCAACGTCGTCAGAGAGGTGACGGGTCCCGACGGCCATATATTAAATGGATCACTACGTTAAGTTGATCTTAGTCTCAAATCAGACTAACGTATCCTTAACGAATGTTTAAGTTGATCTTAGCCTCAATATGGCTAACGTATCCTTAAACTAAAACACCAAACCCAAATCTAAGTAAATACGGATTTGGACTAATCCACGTCCTACGGGCGACGGCATAACTTAGTCTCCGTATACAATTCACGGGTATCTATAAACAAAACAAACACACACGACACGAAGTGAAATTTCTGGAGAAGGAGAAAGTGGTTACCGCGATACGGTAGCGTAATTAACTGCAGGGGCTTGCGCCTGCAGGGAAGAGCGTCCCCACAATCAAAACCCCCTCAAGCGAGGGGGAATCTGACAAAGTCTGATACATCGGCCACATCCGTCTAAACCTCCGATACACGGTGCCATAAATCAACTTGGCATCTTCGGAGAGGTAGACGGATAAAACCAGATAGCATCTGCCCCGAATCTCAGGCAAGACGTCTTCACGTCGTCGCCGTCTTTCGGAAGGGAACAATGCACAATGGAGCAATTCATCAAACAATTATCGTGCAACAATAAAAACAACACTGTAACTGAAAATTAAGAAAAACCCATAATATAAAATTAGGCTTAGATCGAAGTTATTAACCAAAAAATTGAGAGACAATAGAAAAATTACCTTTATAATGTACAAAACACTGGATCGTCAAAATACACTCAAGCAATTGGACTTAGAAGATAGAGAGCAACCGACGAGGATGGGGATAGCATTTGGTGTTATATTG
Organism: Agapanthus africanus; assembly: GCA_030015575.1. NCBI lineage: Eukaryota > Viridiplantae > Streptophyta > Magnoliopsida > Asparagales > Amaryllidaceae > Agapanthus > Agapanthus africanus. The sequence goes on from CM057337.1 coordinate 185,306,870, forward strand.
CGCTACTTCTTGGGGAGGCGAGGTTGCGAAGGCGATGACAACGATGGCGAAGCCGACGACGAGTGACGAATTGGGTTCTCTGAGATTGAACGAGAGAATGTCGATGACGATGGAAAAGAAGGTGACAACGATGGCGAAGCTGGCGACGACGACGACAAGAGGCGAATTAGGTTCTCTTTGATCAAGCGTGAGAGAGAGAGAGAGAAGAAATTTTGAACAGTTGTGAATGAATAGGAGGTAAGGGTATTTTTGAGATATACTAAAATACCCACTGCTGTGAGTATGTGAGAGAAATAAGTAATGGGCTTAGAGGTTTTTTAACATGTTAAAAATGCCCAGAGACTTTTGACTCCTTTTTCTTGGACCAGGGGGTTTTCAACAATTTACCCAAAAAAAAAGTCGAATTATATAAATAAAAAATTTCTTGGGTAAATTGTTAAAAAGCCCCAGCCCGGGCTTTTTGCTCTTGTTAAAAAACCCCTGGGCCCAATCAGAACTCCATGTATACCAGTTGCCTGTAATATCTAAACAGTTGCTTGCAATATCCAAGCAGTTAAGGGCCTAAATGAAATACAGGTAACAGATTTTTTCACAAAGATTTTGAACAGTAGGCCCTTTCCAACAATTTAGAAAACTACAGAGGTTCTTACAATCTCCTTAGCGAGCTAGGGGCTTTTTGACAATTTACCCAAATTTCTTTTCCAATCTATTTATTTGAAGTAATTAAGAAGTAGAATTTAAAAATTATTTGTCATCTTATTTCTTATGCTACTCACTTCTAACTTAAAATGATGGAAGAAAATTTTGAAAATAACCATGCCACGTAACATCCATATATCCTATGAAAGTTGGTTACTAACAACTTTTCCATCAAATCAAATACTTAAAGCGGTGAAAGTAATAATTGAATACTTTACTTCATCACGATTCTCTCTTAATTAGATAAATCCCATATAGCATTGTATAGTTTTTTGGAAAAAATTTACTAAACCTCATCCACCTTTTGAGGTTTTTGAGATAACCCCATTGAACTTTAAAGATACTATAAAACCCAATTATAAGGTATTTTCATAAAATAATCGAAAGGTATTCAATCATTTTGGGTTTATTCAATCAATCCGTACGACATTTTGGGGGTATTCAATCCAATTGTAGATTGTATTAGTTAATCAAACTAACGATTTCATACAATATTGGTAGTTTGGTCAATTTATAGCATTTTTAAAGTTTAGTGGAGTTATCTCAAAAACCCCAAAAGGTGGATGAGATTTAGTAAAATTTACCCTAGTTTTTACTCGATAACTAATCTAACTAGCTAGATTATATTTTCTAAGAGTTATATTCTTTTTCCGGCCCCAAGAGAGTGGAACAGAGAAGGTCCCGCCGGGTATTAAGTGAGGTGGGACCCACCCACCCCTTTCTCTCTGACGACCTCATCCACATTAAAGTCATTTTCTAATCCAAATTCAGCTGTGTAGCCTTCTTTGTAGCACACAAATATTCTTGATGTCCTTATTGTTAGGTTATTTTGATTTAATATATAAATTTTGAAAAATAGTTTTGATTTATTTATTTTGGAATTTGGTGATTGATTTATACATTAAATCATATACAGAAAAGGTTTAAAAATTACTTCGGAATTATTTGCTTGTAACTGGAAAGGTTAAGGATTAAATGGGACTTATGTAAAATTAGCAGTTAAAGTAAGCTTTAACACTTGAGCCTTCAATGGGTTTATGTTAGACTAATTAGTAGTCAATGTATATAAGACTTTGTAGTGTTCAGAAGGAAGAAAAATGGGACCTTATATTAGGATGAATATTTTAAGCACATCCATGTTGATGTTTATCACTAAGTGGTGCTTCTAACGTTAAAAGCCCATGAGTCCCAAATTCCTTCTGAATAGGATCGGATAATTTTACTGTTTGATTTGAACTCAAAAGTTGCAACCTTTCTAATTGCAACTCTTGTGCGTCTTTGTTAGATATATGTGTCATGAAAGTAATTATTGTAATTGTATATGGACTTATATAAATAAAACAATCTTGTTTGAAATGATAGTATACTATCTGGTTTTCCTTATCAATTAGGTGTATATGTTTTAATTGCTATTACGTATCGCAAATTCATGTCGATAAGGTCCTTAGGATGTCACTGGACTATCGGCATTTGATGAGATCATAATAATAGAGCCTAAATAGTTGACTACCGCATTCTAAAAAGTTCCTAGTCGTGAGAGTGTCAAGACAGGAAAGCGGCATTCCAGTGTAGACTTGTGTATGCTTTACTTGACCCGGTAGGAGGGTGATGGCTGGTCCCATAGCCATTAATATTTGACACCATGGGATTGTATACATGTGCTCATTGGAAAATGAGTTCACTGAATGGACTTGCCGAGAATTTCTAGTTGGTATCGTACACAACTGTCGGGTAGAAATTCTCAGGTGACAGTGGTACATGTTAGTCTTAAGATCTTATATCGTCACAGTTACCTTGTGTATAGAAAGCTATGCTTTAATCAACTGTAACTCATTTTTTGAAGTTACGTATACATGACCTTTTTGGGTACATCCTGAAGCATATGGAGCTAGGTGAGCAATCGAGAAGGGATTCATCTCTCCCGATATGGGGAGTTGACGTCGTACATTATTTTGATAAAACTGTAACAAGAAATTCTTAGCCAAGGTAGATAAGATAAACTGATAAGGGTTATCAGTTATATCATAGAGGTTATCAGTTAAATATCAACATAACTTATTAAGTTATTAGGGTCTAACAGTTTACCATACCCTAAACTCAATATATGACATGTTCTGACAAAGAGACCAGACTGTACGGTAGTTGTTACGGATAGGTTGTGACTAGTTCGGGTGAGCTCGCTCACCGACCTACTCTTTTGACGTATACCTAGGTAGCCTTCACATGCAGCTAGCGTCACTGTTGTGCTTGTGGGTTATATTATTCGTAGGATTAATTCAAATTTTTTTTGAATTTAATCGAATTAGTGTGATCCCATTAATCCACTGCCGGTGTATTGTCGGGCCTTAAGAGTCCCATAGCCGAGATTATTCTCCCCAATAAAAATGATGCTAAGGAACATACGCATATGTAGAGTTGATACATATGGGAGTTTAATTAAATATGTACATCAGATATACATATGTTAATTAAACATCGATAATACTAGACAAAGTATTTACGCCGACTATTTATGTCAATTGTTGACTAATTAGTTGTATTGCTTGATAACATGGTTTGACTATGGTTATGCCTAATAAATTAGTTATTACAAGTAGGTGTAATATAAATAATTTATAAGAGGCAATGTGCAAAATAGTATCCATATGAGATATGGATTATTACTAGTATTATCAAACTATTCTCTCTTGTATTTGTGAAGTATGAGATATTTCTTATACTCTTCTAGAAGTGTAGCATAGAGACATTACATGACAAAAGAGACAACATAACTCAAAAGTCAAGAAGAGAGAAAGAAATGAGGGTGAGAGTGGGTGGGTGTTCCCTTTACATTATTAGAAAGAGAGAAGAAATGAGAGCTCTTTATGTGTTATGCCCTCTCTTCATTTTCTCAATTGATTCTCCTCTTCATCATCACCTTCATCTTCTACTCTCATGTGTTGAGAACATAAGAAGAACAGAGAGAAAAAGAAAGTTTTTCCTTTTGCATTCGTTCCTCTTACAAACTAGCAATTTGTGAGAGCAAGTTGTTCCACTAAAAGTGTTCTTAGTACAAGTTGGAGTTGGAGTAGCAAAGCTTTAAGGTGGATCATCTTTAATGCTTAGCAAGAAGATCAAGTTTCATCCAAACTTCAAGAAGGAGATCAAAGTTTGGTTGTTCGCTAATCGTAGTGAAACCACACGACAAAGGTTGCATCTAAAACCTTATTTAATCCAATATAGTTTTTATTATTTACAATTGAATGGTTGGTGGTGTTTCTTGATTGTAGTTCATAGTGAAAGTTTAAAAAAATTTGTTCTATATTCTGCCTATGCTTGCAAACGTTATGAGCGAGTCACCGTGAACTTACAGTCCAGTAGCCTTTAGAAACAATGGTTAAAATTTTATTTAAAGGCTCAAATTATTAAAAAGCTATCGGACCGCTTTGAACTTGTGTATGTGGTATACAATTTCCCGATTGGTATTTTCGGCCTTGTTATAAAACCCCTGGGCGCTATAAAAACCCTGTGGTATACAATTTCCCCACCGGTATTTTCGTATAACCCCAAATGCCCATTTTCCATATGGGTTTACAATCCTTTACAACTGGATTTAAAGCAGTGATAGTACAGAAAAGTTGCCTATAATATCTAGAGACTTGCCTGTAATATATAATTTGTTTTCATTTTCCCTCCAAATATACTTTTTTCCCACCAATAATCTAATTTCCCACAAAAAATCTAATTTTCCGTCAAATATATTTGTTTCCCACCAAAACCCTTTAAAATATTTTTCTACTTTCATGTAATATTGACACATTTTCCTGTAATATCTAAGATACTACATGTAATATCTAAGCTGTTGCATGAGTTTCCTATAATATCTAAGCAGTTGCCTGTAATATCTAAGTAGTTGCCTGTAATATCTAAGCATCGCCTAAAGAAAGAGAGATATTTTAGTAATTGCAGTTAAAATAGAATACAAGGCATAAATGAAATATAGCCCAGGGGGTTTTCGCAAAGATTTTGAGCATGAGGCCCTTGTAATGACTGTAAAATTTTAGTAATTTCCTTGTATTTTCCTTTCTTTAAGAAATGCCCTTTTTCTTTGAAACACTTGTATATGTATTTATTTCCTTTCAAATAATAAACATGGTTCATTCTTATATATCATGGTTATCATACTGCTTTGCTATTTCATAGGTCATATGTTTGAACCCTGACTGGAATATTTTAATTTTAATTTTAAATCCCCAAGTTTTAAAATAATATCTTATTTTTTATAGCCAAATATTTATTAATATTTTAAAAGAAGAGAAAAGATTTTCTTTTAATTAAAAGATAAAATTTATTTATTTTTTTTAATTTATTTGTTTGTTATTTGGATATATTTGTTTTGACTGTTTTTTTTTGTTCTGATTCTTGGGGGATTGATAGGATTTTAATAAATCATAACCCCTTAACCCTTTTTCTTCTATGTCGTAACTTAAAACACCGTGACTTCGAGATTTCTTCTCCTCTTCCGTTTCTGTCATCTCTAATTTGAACCTTTAACCTAAGGAAACAAATGAAGGAAGAAGAAGAAGATTCCAACCCTGTTGTCTCAAACGAATCAAGGCATTCTGTACTTGTTGTGAGGACTATCTTAGATCATTCTCTTTCGGTAATTTCCCTTGTCTATAAATTTATATTTTCCGAAGGCCCTTATCATATCTTCCAACTAAAATTATATGACTATTATATATTTTCATCATATAGTTTTCCTAAGTATTCTTTTAAGTTTGATGAGATTTTACAAGTTATATTGGTTTACTTTTCGCCTGAGATATTTGATACATGATTACTACTTTATATGTGATTGATACTTGATTTATATTTCTGTTTACTCTTGTTTATAGAAAATTCATGCTTGATAAAATAAAACGTTTTTGACATGTGGTAATGGTGGGGTTGGGAAAGGAATAGAGTCCTATATATCAAGAAGACGATAAATGCTATTGTATGCGGAACTAAGTACCACGTCATGAGGGCAAGGGCTGCCTCTTGAATTCACGGGGGCCACCTCTAAAATCCCCATATAATGTTTCGACATCACGACCGAAATATCTTCATTACACATAGAAACTTTATGAGTTAAATCTACAACTGATTGCAACTTCATGCTGTATATGTATATATATGTTTTACACTTCATCTTGAACTTGACTCGACTCCGTGAATATATGAACCCGTGAATCCATGAACTCATGAATTCGACATGTATCTATAGTTTTCAAGCATTCATAAATACATGCTAGTACTTGTGTCAACTTCTTAATCAAGAATATCATAAGGATAGGGTAGCTCGATGAATGGGGTTATTTACGTGTAATGGGGGTCATACATGATCACCGCAGTTCCAGGTATAATGGAACAATTGCATTACTAACTCATGAATCTCTTGAATCCGTGTTTCTGTTGTTCCGAGGGGAAAGGAAATATCTTCGTTACTTCTAAAACCCTCACCAGTCAAACTTATAAACTTAAAATATGATAATACCGTTTAGAGAACAAACATCATGATATTGTTGCCATTATATCTATTGCTATTCATATGTGCTTAATTGTTTCGTTCTTTTTTATATATCATGTTTCTTTTTAATACTTTTAATATTTAAAATTGGGAACTTATCGAACTCCTGTTCATTGACGGGCATTCCATTTTCTGTGTTTTCTTATTTTAAGAATGTCTGTCAGACGACTTTTAGAAAGGAGACCAAGCTTAGTACGAAGTTGAGCCGAGCGAGGAGGATAGCAACTACCTTTCTTTTCAAGCAGAGCGTTATCTTCGATTATAGTATGCCTTCTTTTATTCAAGGCTATTTTTTATTTGTAGTTCCTTAAATTTTTCGAGCTGTGTTCAATTATTCTTTTTTTGGGACTGTAATAAATGTTTTTGGACATTGTTATTATTTTAAATTCTTATATTTATTATCTTTCTGCTTATAGTTACACTTAGCATATTCATGTCGAAAAATAGTGCTTCTTGGTGTGAGTACGTTGCGGGGCTCGTTCACTCTCACTCTCCGTCTTTTGGGAAGGTGGACGTGACATGTTTTGTTGGTGGCCCAAGTAGGTCAGTTCTGCATGACCGTTGAAAGTAGATAATAAAAGAATTTAAAATATAACAACATTTATTTCCTTCTTGAAATCCTATCACCATGAAACCATTCTAATTCTTATTCAAATCATTTTGATCCAACAGCATTTAGTTTTTCCTTTGAATCTCATATCGTCTTTTGAATCCATCTTGAATTTCAATTTCAACTTTTTTGGAGATCATATCTCGAGAAATCTTGTAACTTTTGGTCCCATAAATTTCTGTCGGCTTCTTCCTTGCTTGCTTCCTTTGGATCGTCTTTCCTACATCACTTCTTTTGAATAGAATATCGACAATCGGGAGCATGAAAACGACTTGCGACGGCGTTATCTTTAGTTTTTCTTGCCCTGTTACAACGTACTCTTTGAGAGAATTTCGGGAACAAAACTCTTTTAAGAAGAGTAGACTATAACGACATCATTATAATATCACTCTTGAATCATAGTCCCTTGAATCCTTCCTTACTCTCCTGACGATCATGACTCAACGTGGACTCTACCATTTATTGTGTTCTTTTAAATTTCCCCTCTTGAATCCGTCTTGAGTTCTATCTTATTTCCCTGACGATCAACTCTCGACGAAGAAGAAACGGAAGTTCGAACCCTTCGTCTTTGTCGTGATCTTTTCTAATAACCTCCTTAATTCCATATGAATTTCTTGAATCCCTATTAGTCCTTCTTTCTTGCACCTCTTAATATCTCCCTTGCATATGTTCTTGAACAATTCCTGATCTATCCTAGTATTTCTTGTCTCAGCTTTCGAACTTCCGGTTCGGAAGCATTTCATGTCTTTCTAGTTCATTGTATCCTTTCTTACTCGACTGATGGAGCGCGAAGGTGACAATCGACTGCGATATCGCTATCTTGTCTAGTAGTGACACAATCCATCTGAATTTTGAGGACAAATTTTTTTAAGAAGGGTAGAATATAACGACCGTAAAATCTTAGTACTTTCCTTGTATTTTCTTTTCTTCTAGAAATGTCCATTTTATTTGAAACAACTTGTATATATATTTATTTCCTTTCAAATAATATATATGGTCCATTCATGTATATCTTGGTTATCGCACTACATTGCTATTCTATAAATCATAGGTTCGAACTCCGACTAAAATATTTTAATTTTTATTTTAAATCCCCAAGTTTTGTAATAATATAATATTTTTTATAGCTAAATATTTATTAATATTTTAAGAGAAGAGAAAAAAAATTCTTTTAATTAAAAGATAAAATTTATTTTTTAATTTTAATTTATTTGTTTGTTATTTGGATATATTTGTTTTGACTGTTTTTTTTTGTTATGATATTTTGGGGGTTGATAAGATTTTAATAAATCTTAACCCTTTAACTCTTTTTCTTCTATGCCGTAACCTAAAACACCGTGACTTCAAAATTTCTTCTCCTATTCCCTGTCTTTCATACCTAAACTGAAGACTTAACCCAAGAAAACAAATGAAGGAAGAAGAAGACTCTAACCTTGTTGCCTTGATCGAATCGAGGCATTCTTTACTTGTTGTGAGGGGGATCTTAGATTATCCTCTTTCGGTAAGTTTCCCTTAACCGTATATTTATATTTCCCGAAAACTCTTATCATATCTTACTGCTAAAATTATGTGAATATTGCATATTTTCATCATATAGTTTTCTTAAGTATTTATTCATGTTTTATAAGATTTTACAAGTAATATCGGTTTAATTTTCACATGAGATATTTGATACGTGATTACTACTCTATATATGATTGATACTTGATTTATATTACTGTCTACTCTTGTTTATAGAATATTCATGCCTGATATAGTCAAACGTTTTTGACATGGGGTAATGGGTGAGTTGGAAAAGGAATAGAGTCGTATATATTGAGAAGACGATAAATGCTATTGTATGCGGAACTAAGTGCTACGACATGAAGGCGGGGGCCACCTCTTGAATTCGCAGGGGCCCTCTCTAGAATCACCATATAATATTTCGACATGACAAACAGAACATCTTCATTACATGTAGAACCTTTATAAGTCGAACCTATAATTGATTGCAACTTCATGCTGTATATGTATGTATGTGTGTGTGTTTTGCACTTCATCTTGAATTTGACATGACTCCATGCATACATAAAACCATGAATCCATGAATCCATGAACTTTTGAATTCGACATGTATCTATAGTTTTCAAGCATTCATAAATATATGCCGGTACTTGTGTTAATTTCTTAATCATGAATATCATGGGGATAGAGTAGTTCGACGAATGAGGGTATTTGCATGTAACGGGGATCGTACATGATCGTCGTAGTTCCGGATATTACGGAACAATTGCATTATTAACTCATGAATCTCTTGAATCCGTATTTCTATTGTTCTGAGGGGAAATGGAATATCTTCGTTACGTATAAAACCCTCACTAGTCGAACTTATAAACTTAAAATATGATAATACCATTTAGAGAACAAACATCATGATATTGTTGCCATTATATCTATTGCTAGTTATGCATGCTTGATTGTTTCTTTCTTTTTTATATATATCATGTTTCTTTTTAATACTCTTTATTTTTTTTAAGTTAGGGACTTACCAAACTCCAGTTCATTGACGGGCATTCCATTTTCTGTGTTTTTCTTCTTTGGAAATGTCCATCAGATGACTTTGAGACATGAGACCAAGCTTAATACGAAGTTGAGCCGTGCGAGCAGGATAACAATTACCTTTTTTCTTAAGCTGAGCATTAACTTCGGTTGTAGTATACCATCTTTTGTTCAAGGCTATTGTTTTTATTCCTAATTCCTTAAAATTTTCGAACCGTGTTCAGTTAATTTTTTTTTTGGTACTGTGATAAATGTTTTTGGACACTGTTATTATTTTAAATTCTGGTATTTATTACCTTTCTGCTTATAGTTTTACTTAGTGTATTTATGTCGAGAAGTAGTGCTTATCGGTGTGAATACGTTGCAGGCCTCGTTCGCTCTCGCTCTCCGTCTTATGGAAAGCGGGGCATGACAGCCCTTCCCAACAATTTTGAAAATACCATGGGTTTTAGACAACCTTGAGCGGGTTAGGGGCTTTTTGACAATTTACCTATCCAATTACTCACAACACCAAAAAAGCAATCATCTTTTTGAGTCCCCTTTATTCCCAAAACCATACAGTAAACCAATAAATACGTCAAATTATATGATTCCTTTTGCGTTGTTTTGTTTTCTTGGACCCTACAAGACTGGAGATCAAAACCAAAGTAATGTTTATGGTGCGGACTCAACAGGGATTCGGACGGGCAGAGCGGTGTTCTACCTTGGGAACGTCTTTATCGCTACAATCCGTACGAGGAGTGACTGCATGTTTTTAGAGCAACATAACTAGTTGCGTGCCTCCTTTCACGAGGCTCGATTTTCTAATTTCTACTTTTTATTTCGATATTGTTCAATTGATCGTATTTTCAAACAAATATTTTATAAATTCATATTTTATATTATACCCTTCGCATTCTTTTTCCAACAATTAGCAATTATTTTCCTGTTTTTTCCAACAATTGTACCCTTCGTATTCTTCTTTCAACAATTAGCAATTATTTTATTTTATTTAGCAATTATTTCCCTATTTTTTTCAACAATTGTGTACCCTTCACATTCTTGTTCTTCCAAGCTTTGTGAACGCTGAATCCCTCATGTTCAGCATATGCCTCATAGAACACGTATGCAATATTTTTGTTCCCAAACTTCATATCAACTTTCGGAATTAAGTTTGGTCCGTCTACATTCTTCATAGGAGTTGGAGGCTCAGTTGCGGCTGAAAACTCCACTTCTCCAGACATATTTACCTTTAAATTACAAGAAAAGCCTAATTGACTTATATTAAATATAATGCAATTATCGATTTCCTACTTATTGAGCAATAAACCAAACAAAATTATATCAAGGATTGAAGGAATGACTATTCTGTTTTGGGATTTAAAATCCAAAAATTGAATTACTAAATGAAATAGAAGAAGGAAAGCTAGGTTCGATATAAATCAAAATAATTTCTTTTTAAAAAATATTATATGAAAAGGAAATTAAGTGATGTGTATTGATTACCTTGTGGTTTTGGAGCAGAATTTTAGGGTCAAGTGATGTGTATAAATCAATATCTCCACCGAACTTTGCAGTTCAGGTTTTAATTATGTGATTCACTAGATGCCTCGATTGGATTTCAAACAGAAATCTCATTTGAAACAGGCATGATTTCTTAAATAACAATGCAAAAATAAATTTGCATAGTTCAGGTGTAGTCACAATATTGAAGCAGGAGCTATTTTAACTAATCTCATTGAGCTCCACCAAAACCTTAAGCTGCAATTTAGCTTGATAATTTTATGGTGAAAGTAAAAAATTTATTAATCCAATGTAGACATTCCGATGAAGGCCATCCGATTGATCAAAACATAATCATATGCCTAACAAGTAACAAGAGTCCTCGTTAATCTCAGACTAAAATCGATCATAACTATCCATTATATATCTAAACTTAAAACAGTTTTAATAATTTAAATATGAAAAGTCCATCTATATATAGCTTTTTTTATGTTCTATATTGTTTAATTTCATGGCTAAACTTTGTAAATTAGCTATTTAAATTTGTTTTGGCATATACATTCTTCACTATTTTATATAGAATGAATTAAATGCTTTTATATGTCAAGAATCAAAACCTAAATATGAATTAATTATATTCATTGAACCATATTTCGGCTATGCCTTTGTTATATGCATATTCATTCTTTGTTCATGTAATCAAATTTCATTTTTGGCACCATAATATGCTTGAATGGTATGCTTTTATGTGCACGATTTCACACATTGAATTTGAAAAAAGTAATTCATGAATCTAGAAAATATATTGCATCTGTATGCCAGCTGTATTGTGACTATTAGGCCTATAAAAGAGCTTGATCATCATGATAATTTCTTCACAATAACATGACAGACCCTCTCTCCCATACACCACATACATCTAAAGAGGCTTCAATTCCTCTCCCATGGCAAATCCATGAAAACTACCCCTAATAAATATTGGAGAGGCTCAAAGACGACGCTTTGTAAGTATCAACCATTCATTTATTTATTTTTGTTCGAAATATTTAGATTACTTTTGATGAAGTATCAAAAATAGCACAATCTTCCCTCTGCAGTATCTTTTATTACTATTTTAAATAATTTAAAAGCGGTCGTGCTCCTGGACTTCATTAATAATATTGCCACAAAAATATCTGTTGCTCTATTTCACAATTGTAGATTTGTAGCCTTCAATTTTCTACTATTTTTTGGGCTATTCTACAGTAAGGGTTGCTGTTATATAAAGCATTATCTTATGGCTCGATGCTTCCAATCTATAATTCTCACCCAATCTGGGTATGATGCTTAAGTCATGTGTTATTCCATGTTAAACTGACAAATATTAAAGGAGGAAACATGGCCTAAAGTGTCACTGCAGGCATCCAACTACAGTGATAAGCCTCACGAGGGGAAAGGCACAAAAGGAAATTTGCAAAATAGCTAGGGGTTTATAGGTAAACTCCTACCCTCATGAATCTTGTCACTGTAGTTCGATCTTAACTCCGTTTCCTCATATTAGACATTAGTCACACATAACTGCATATCAACTCAATATTTTCCGTGTTACTCACACCGTTATGATTGTTCTCAAAGTTAGGGACTAATTATTTTTCTTCTCAGGTCCGGAGAATAATGCCTCTCCTACATCGTTTTCAAAGTATGCTAATTATTAACAATCTATATGATCATTTCTTATATGATCAGTTCTTATATGATCATTTCTTACGCGTGTGCGTGCACCATTCTTTCCTGTCAATCCAAGAACAGAACCTTTGCGTTGGACAACACCACTAGTCGATCATAGGAGGCAAAAGAGCATTCCATATAAAGATCCATGTACCAAAGAAACTTCAATGTGATTAGATTCAAGCAAAGGATATTCTGCAATAGAATTTCTATGAGCGTGCAATTACTCATTTCTCCTGTAACATTCTTCTGCAGGGCTTGACTGTGGCTTGGAGTTAGGTGATAAGGATACGCTTGTATTCAAAAGGAGGAGAGGGAGATGCCACTCAGGGGAGCCACTGCACGCACGAAAAAATTGTACAACAAAGAGGGTTTAAGGAAGATACTAACTACAAAAAGGGAAACAAAAAAATGTAAATTGCTGAGTTTAGTAGAATTATATATGTGTTTTCCTTAAAAGATAGATTGTTTTTGTTCTTCTGTTTGATTACATTGTTTTTCTGTTTGATTACATTGTTTGAAAGCTGATAAATATGCGTGCACTATTTTCTTCTTTAACCTTTTTAATTTCTATTAAAGATTAATATGCTCACAAAATTAAAGTTGCAAGACATAAATAGTAGAAGTTTCTTCAATTAATTTAAGCAAGAGTGGGTTCCTAGAAGGCTAAACATTTTAAGTTCACATATAGAAGGGGGGCTACCAAGACATGCGATAATTCTAACCAAATTCTGAAGTTTCCATGAATGGTCCCGATCATCGAGAAAAACGAGGGAGGATATACTTTACTTTTTTGGACGTCATAGGAGCTAGGGTTTGCCTCCTAGCACCTTTCTCCTTCATTAGTCTCATATATTGTTTTTGTGCCTAGTCTCTTAACTTGATTTATTCTTAAACCCAACGAATTCCAAAAATCTGGGGGAAAATCTAAATTTGTATTGTTAATTTATTTCAAACCAAACTTACATTTGTATATTTATTATCAATAATACCCCTTTTTAAGATTTCATAAATATATTTTTATGATTTGATAAATAAAGTTGTATTTTGATAAATAATTGTGATTTAATAAACAATATTATGGTTAGATAATTACCATATGATTTGATATATAATGTTAGACTTGAATTAACAAATCATTAAAGTTAATATGCCTATAGCATGAGAGAAATTAAGTTGGCCTAAGTATCTGGTGTTTTAACAATTTTTAAAATAAATGAGTTTAAAAATTAGTTTTATTTTGGCACCGGCTGGTAAACTTTAACACATACAATTACACACAACCCACCCACACACATCACACACAAACCGAGGGGACACACGAATTTACCCCGAAAGCATTAAATTGTGTTCACTTCCCCTGCCGGGGATCGAACCACCACACTCTCCCCGGAGAGGGAAATGCCATGCCAATTGAGCTATTGCACATTGGTAGTTTAAAAATTAGTTTGCGAAAACTGCACCGAGAAACAAATTTCTCAAAACATAATAATATAATCCCTTCACATATCGGTGAAATTGGATGGAATTTGTCACTTTACATCATGTCAGCGGATCAAGATCCCTTTCCATATTAAATCCCATTATATAATCCTTTCAAACAAACAATAAAACTGATATGTTAAGATTGGAGTATCAACTTAATCCATGATGATAAATACTAGAAATGTGATTCCAAAAGGACGGGATATCATGGAGCTATAACACCAGTTCAAACAATCCCAAAAAAGAAATTGAGATTTGCATATGCGCCGATCCTTTTCGAATGAAGCTAAACAGTTCACAACTTTTTTTCGGTTGCTGATGAAACTTACTAAGCATACAAAGCAGTTCCAATTACAAAATAACCATGATCAAGCGTACACAATGCTACCATCAAAGTTCACATTTGCTAAACTTAAGCTGCACAACTCTGTAGCGCTCTGTTTGTTTAATTAGAGCTAACCATTCCAGCAAAAAAAAAGTAACAAGAATTAGAGAGTGTCCCAAAAATGTAGTGGTTACAACAACAACAAACTCTAGAACGTCATTTGTTGTGAGTTCTTCGTTTATTGCGAGTGTTAGAAACGGTGGAACATTCTTCTACGTATGAAGAAGACACAATGATGGATGTCTGAAGGTGTAAGAATATTTGCTTCAGATGAATCGCCAAATCAAGTTCAAACATCTGGAAACTGCATGAGAAACACCACAACGGAGGCAGACGTCTGCAGTTCATCGGGGCAGACATCTGCAGGAGCCATAAAGCCCAATCCAGAGCTAGGGTAGACGCCTGGCCAGGTGTGGTTCCGGCATCTGCCCTTGGAAGATAAAAGATTTATAGAGCGTAGGCAGACGTCTGCCTAAGTGTGGGTCACACGTCTGCTGTCGGGATTTTCTGACGCCCAAGTTCACATTTGCTAAACTTAAGAAGAAAATACACCTACGAGATTCTCTCAACTTGTATGGAGAAAATACTTGTATGAGATCCTCACGACTCATAAAATTGAAAAGCCTTAGATGATAAGGACGTAAACCTGTCTCCTAATCCATCGCTCCCCAACGGGCAATGGCAAATGATGATTCGCTCATGGCACTACACTTCAATGTTAGCAGTGTTGATGCCGACTAAAAGTCCAAATCTCTAAGTCCTTCCATGGCAAATAATGAGTCGCTCCTGCCACTATTCCAGTGTAACGATACCGATGCCAAATCCAAGCTCAAATTCAAATCCAATTCCATCTTAAATCCCACACGACAATGCCTCAAATTCAAAAGTCCCGTCGAATGAGGCAGGAATCAAACAAATCAAACTAAAGTCCCTCCCGACAGTGCTTTCAAGCACAAAAGTCCCGCCGGATAGATTGGAACCTCCCAAATCACATCAAGTCAAATCAACTTCAAGTCAAATCAAGTCAGGTACTGGACGAGTTTCCTCTGGAGCCCAATTCCAGTGGTAGAAACACTGACTCTACTCCCAAATCAAATCAACCAATTCCAACAACGACCTCTATGTCAAAAACAGCGACACTCCGTTTCAGGGAAACGTCGAACAGACACTCCGTCTTGAGGAAACGTCAGATAGCGACACTTAGTGCCGGGGAAACGTCAGACTATGGCACTCCATCTTGGGGATACGTTATATACAGACACTCCGTCTCGGGAATACGTCAGACAGGCACTCCATACCGGGGATATGTCAACCAGCGACACTCCGTCTCGAGGAAACGTCAAACAATGACACTCCATCTCGGAGATACATCTCATACAGACACTCTGTATCGGGGAAACGTCAGACAGACACTCCGTGCCGGGGAAACGTCAGCCAGCGACACTCCGTTGAACAAAAGCGGGAACCAAATCAAGTTAACCTCCACGTGAAAGAAGATCCATCAATTTCAAAAACACGATCCATACATATATTGTGCATTTATTAATGGGGGGCACTTTGTTAGGGTTAAAATTTACATCTCATTGACCAAAAGTCAAAATCAAAGTCAAACCGCGAATAAGTGGGCTTAAACCAAAGCAAATGGACCCTATTGTCGAATCCTAGTCGGGCCCACGCCCGAACATAAGCTAGGCCCACGCCCGAACCAAAGTCCATGCAGGTGGGCCCAAGCCCAGACCCGCCCCATGCCAAGAAAGTAAAACAGATAAATGTAATATTTAAATAAATATGCAAAATGTAAAATAAATGGGCCAAAAACCCAAATTATGTAACACTCATAGCTCATGTGCAAAAAGAAATGAGCACATAGGCATGGGATGGGCAAAATGACATTTTGTAAAGCTCAACGGGCCATGTGTAAATTTGTAAGGCTATATAAGGCAACATTATGAAGAAATAAAAAACAACTTGATTCATCACATATCTTTCTAGGGTTTTATGCCTCCTTCTTCTTCAAGATTCAAAACCTTCTACTTCTTTCTTTCTTAAATTAAATCAAGAGTTTAACTCTTATTTTCTCAAAAAGAAATAGTTTTTCACCGTAAAACCATTGAAGGGGAGTCCGTCAAATCCTTAAAAGGGTAGATTTTAAATCTCACCACCCTTCTTCTCCAAGATCAAGAAAACAGAGGAGGAAGGAAATTCATCTCAAAAGAACCTATTTTGGGGAAGTCCAAGGATTGAAAAGGACGAAAAAGCACCTTTTTTCATCATCCAAGATCTAAATACTTTGGTAATTTAACTCCAAATCAATTTTTTAGGAGCTCAACTCCAAGATTCAAACCCTCAAAAGAGTTTAACCCAAAATCCAGATCTTTTAAGAGTTTTATTCCAAATCCAAATATTTTGAGAGTTTAACACCAAATCCATATCCAATTTCCGTTCAGGAGTTCAACTCCTAGCCCAGGGGCTTAGCCCTTCTTCCGCAGGTGACCCGCTGACATCCAGCCGGTACGTGCGGCTCACGTGACCCGCTAGCGCCCCTGCAGCCATGTGCCGCTCATGTGACCCGCTGGCGCCCCCGCAGCCACGTGCCGCTCACGTGACGTGATGGCGCCCAGCGGCCACGTGCCACTCACAGGACACGATGGAGCCCAGCGGCCACATGATACGATGGCACCCTAATGGCCATGTGCTGCTCACGCGCCATGTTGGCGCCAGTAGGCACATGTTGTACATGCCCCCACAGGCGCCCCTCACACATCTTTTTTTTAAAAGAAGGAAAAATATATAATAAAACACACATGTTCAACACTCAAAACATTTCTCCTGTTAGAAAAAAATTTCTAATGGAGCGCTGCCCCGCACCCCACAAGGGGCTGCTAACCCCGTTGACCCTCAACTCGCTATCCGGGTAGCGAGACCCCTATAACTCTACGAGGCCTCCGATACATCCAAAACGCATTCAAAACACAACACGCACATACTGCACATTGAGTTCGCATGATTTTCTTGACCTGTTAATCGGAGGTTCTCTCGCTGCCAAGAGCAAAGGGGTAATTAATGGCAGCATAGTCTGCTGCTGCCGGATATTCGGATCATCACAGTGATTAAACTCCAGCCTACCCCAGGTAGGAGGAATCTGTATACGCCTGACAAGAACGCGCATTCCTATCTTAATAGGATGATGAAAAACACTTTACAGATTCTAGCACCAGACATCTCTAACGTCTCTGAAGTCAAGTTTCAGTGGCATATTTTGAACTGGAGACGTCTGGTAAGAAGTACCAGACGTCTGGTAAGAAGTACCAGACGTCTCCAGTTCAAAATATGCCTCTGAAAATTGACAACCAGATGTCTGGTACTTTTAACCAGACGTCTGGTACTTAGTTGCCTATAACTTTTAAAAACTAACCTGCAACTTCTAATTAGTACTAGACGTCTGGTTGTCAATTTTCAGTGGCATATTTTGAGCTGGAGATGTCTGGTTACAAGTGTCAGACGTCTCCAGTTCAAAATATGCCTCTGAAAATTGACTTCAGAGACACTCGAGATGTCTGGTACTTGTAACCTGATATCTCCAGTTCAAAATATGCTTCTAGAAATTTACAACCAGACGTTTGGTACTTATAATCAGGCGTTTGGTACTTAGTTGCTTGTAACTTCTAACAACATGTTTGTAACTTCTAATTAGTTGCATGTAACATCTAGGCACTTGCCTGTGATTTCTGATAAGTTGGCTGTAACTTCTAGGCAGTTGCCTATAACTTGTAAGCAGTTGCATGTAACTTGTAATTAATTGCATGTAACTTCTATGCACTTACCTTTAAGTTCTAACCACTTGCCTGTAACTTCTAATTAGTTGCATGTAATTTCTAATAAGTTGCATATAAATTGTAAGTAATTGCTTATAACTTCTAACAACTTGCCTGTAACTACTAACTAGTTGCATGTAATTTCATATCACATCATCGGTCAATATCGGTTATATAAAACATATAACATCAACAAAAATATCATTTGTATCACAAAATCGGCCAATATCGACGATATTAAAGTAAATATGTCAACAAATTTTTATATTCATTAGATAAACCAGTAACATATAAGTAATTTGTCATCAGTAACATATAAGTAATTTGTCATCCTCACTCAAAATAAATAATAATATCGGCGAATATTGGCCAAATAACAATAGATGAATATATATACGAATAACAAAGGATTCAAACTTCGGCCAAATAAAAACTAAAAAAATATCAAGCCATTTCTTTCTCGTTCGCCAACAGAATTTATGCACCTCCTTTTTCGCATAAACATTCTTCTAATGCGTCGCCTGTGCTTCAAAAGACATGCCCTTCACATTGTCCTTCTCATCTGGCTTCTCAGCAAATCGTTTCTTCAGAATCTGCACCAATGAAGACCACAATATATTATAATCAAGTTAAAATCAGATTATGTAATAAGCATAAGTGTTAGAAATTACATGCAAGCTGTTAGAAGTTACAGGCATATGCTTTTAAGTTGCATACAATTTAGTAGAAGTTACATACAATTAATTAGAAGTTACAGGTAAATTTTTAAAAGTTACGGGTAACTTGCCGGTGTTGTGATACAAATGTTATTTTTGTTGATGCTATCTATTTTATATAGCCGATGTTGGCATATGCTATGATATGATGTTACATGCAACTGGTTAGAAGTTACGGGAAATTTATTTGGAATTACAACCAAACGCTTACAAATTACAGGCAACTTATTAGAAGTTACAAGAAAATACTTACAATTTATAGGCAATTTATTAGAAGTTACAGGCAACTAATTAGAAATTACAGACATGTTAGAAGTTACAGGCACCTGCCGATGTTGTGATACAAATGATATTTTTATTGATGTTACTTATTTTATATAACCGATGTTGGCCAATGCTGTGGTATGAAGTTACATGCAACTAGTTAGAAGTTACGGGAAAATTGTTAGAAATTACAGGCAGGTGCTTACAAGTTACAGGCAACCTATTAGAAATTACAGGCAACTAATTCAAAATTGCAGGCAAATGTATAGAAGTTACATGCAACAAATTAGAAGTTACAGGCAATGCTTAGAAGTTACAGGCAACTGCCTAGAAATTACAGGCAACTGCCTAGAAGTTACAAGAAACTTATCAGAAGTTATAGGAAAGTGCCTAAATATTACATGCAACTAATTAGAAGTTACAGACAAGTTTTTAGAAGTTACAGGCAACTAAGTACTAGATATCTAGTTACAAATACCGGACGTCTAGTTGTCAATTTCTAGAGGCATATTTTGAACTAGAGACGTTTGGTTATAAATACCAGACGTCTCCAGCGTCTCTGAAGTCAATTTCCATAGGTATATTTTGAACTGGAGATGTCTGGTATTTGTAACCAGACATCTCAAGTTCAACATACGCCACTGGAAATTGATAACCAAGCGTCTGGTACTTGTAACCTGATGTCTGGTACAAATTAGAAGTTACAAACAAGTTGTTAAAAGTTACAGGTAACTAAGTATTAGAAGTTACAGACAAGTTGTTAAAAGTTACAGGTAACTAAGTACCAGACGTCTGGTTACAAGTGCCAAACGTCTGGTTGTTAATTTCCAGAGGCATATTTTGAACTGGAGACGTCTAGTTACAAGTACCAGACGTCTCCAGTTCGAAATATGCCTCTGGAAATTGACTTCAGAGATACTGAAGACATCTAGTACTTGTAACTGGAGACGTCTGGTACTTGTAACTAGACGTCCCCAGTTCAAAATATGCCTTTAGAAATTAACAACTAGACGTCCGGTATTTGTAACCAGATGTCTAGAACTTAGATGCTTATAACTTCTAATAACTTGTATGTAACTTCTAATTGGTTACAAGAAATATCTAGGCACTTGCCTGTAACTTCTAGGTAGTTGCCTGTATCTTCTAACTACTTGCCTGTAAGTTCTAACCATTTGCCTGTAAGTTCTAATAAGTAACTTCTGAACGCTTGCATGTAATTTCTAACAACTTGCCTATTTTTTATATGAACAAAAATACATCATCAACAAAAATACATCAATATCGGTTATATAAAACCAATAATATCATCATAACACAGCATTGGCCAACATCGATTATAAATAATGTAACAACAAAAACGTCACTAAAATTGCATTTTCATTCAAAAATTCCACAAAACTTGCATTTTTCCTGGACGCTTCAATCAACATGCAGAATGGAGCAATTCATCAAACAATTATCGTGCAACAATAAAAACAACACTGTAACTGAAAATTAAGAAAAACCCATAACATAAAATTAGGCTTGGATCGAAGTTATTAACCAAAAAATTGAGAGACAACAGAAAAATTACCTTTGTAATGTACAAAACACTGGATCGTCAAAATACACTCAAGCAATTGGACTTAGAAGATAGAGAGCAACCGAAGAGGATGGGGATAGTATCTGGTGTTATATTGCGCTGCTTCTTGGGGAGGCGAGGTTGCGAAGGTGATGACAACGATGGCGAAGCCGACGACGAGTGACGATTGGGTTCTCTGATATCGAACGAGAGAATGTCGATGACGATGGAAAAGGAGGTGACGACGATGGCGAAGCTGGCGACGACGACGACGACAAGAGGCGAATTAGGTTCTCTTTGATCAAGTGTGTGAGAGAGAGAAGAAATTTTGAACAGTTGTGAATGAATAGGAGGTAAAGGTATTTTTGAGATATACTAAAATATCCACTGCTGTGAGTATGTGAGAGAAATAAGTATTAGTTAATCAAAGTAACGATTTCATACAATATTGGTAGTTTAGTCGGTTTATAGCATTTTTAAATGTTAGTGGAGTTATCTCAAAAACCCCAAAAGGTGGATGAGATTTAGTAAAGTTTACCCTAGTTTTTACTCGATAACTAATCTAACTAGCTAGATTATATTTTCTAAGAGTTATATTCTTTTGCCGGCCCCAAGAGAGTGGAACAGAGAAGGTCCCGCCGGGTATTAAGTGAGGTGGGACCCACCCACCCCTTTCTATCTGACGACCTCATCCACATTAAAGTCATTTTCTAATCCAAATTCAGCTGTGTAGCCCTCTTTGTAGCACACAAATATTCTTGATGTCCTTATTGTTAGGTTATTTTGATTTAATATATAAATTTTGACAAATAATTTTGATTTATTTATTTTGGAATTTGGTGATTGATTTATACATTAAATCATATACAGAAAAGGTTTAAAAATTACTTCGGAATTATTTGCTTGTAACTGGAAAGGTTAAGGATTAAACGGGGCTTATGTAAAATTAGTAGTTAAAGTAAACTTTAACACTTGAGCCTTCAATTGGTTTATGTTAGACTAATCAGTAGTCAATGTATTTAAGACTTTGTAGTGTTCAGAAGGAAGAAAAATGGGACCTTATATTTGGATGAATATTTTTAGCACATCCATGTTGATGTTTATCACTAAGTGGTGCTTCTAACGTTAAAAGCCCATGAGTCCCAAATTCTTTCTGAATAGGACCGGATAATTTTACTGTTTGATTTGAACTCAAAAGTTGCAACCATTCTAATTGCAACTCTTGTGCGTCTTTGTTAGATATAGGTGTCCTGAAAGTAATTATTGTAATTGTATATGGACCTATATAAATAAAACAATCTTGTTTGAAATGATAGTATGCTATCTGGTTTTCCTTATCAATTAGGTGTATATGTTTTAATTGCTATTACGTATCGCAAATTCATGCCGATAAGGTTCTTAGGATGTTACAGGACTATTAGTATTTGATGAGATCATAATAATGGAGCCTAGATAGTTTACTACCACATTCTAAAAAGTTCATAGTCGTGAGAGTATCGAGACAGGAAAGCGGCATTCTAGTGTAGACTTGTGTATGCTTTACTTGACCCGGTAGGAGGGTGATGGCTGGTCCCGTAGCCATTGATATTTGACACCATGGGATTGTATACATGTGCTCATTGGAAAATGAGTTCACTGAATGGACTCGCCGAGAATTCCTAGTTGGTATCGTACACAACTGTCGGGTAGAAATTCTCAGGTGACAATGGTACATGTTAGTCTTAAGATCTTCTATCGTCACAGTTACCTTGTGTATAGAAAGCTATGCTTTAATCAACTGTAACTCATTTTATGAAGTTACGTATACATGCCCTTTTTGGGTACAGCCTGAAGCATATGGAGCTAGGTGAGCGATCGAGAAGGGATTCATCTCTCCCGATATGGAGTTGATGTCGTTCATTATTTTGATAAAACTTTAACAAGAAATTCTTAGCCAAGGTAGATAAGATAAACTGATAAGGGTTATCAGTTATATCATAGAGGTTATCAGTTAAATATCAACATAACTTATTAAGTTATTAGGGTCTAACAGTTTACCATACCCTAAACTCAATATACGACATGTTCTGACAAAGAGACCAGACTGTACGATAGTTGTTACGGACAGGTTGTGACTAGTTCGGGTGAGCTCCCTCACCGACCTACTCTTTTGACGTATACCTAGGTAGCCTTCACATGCAGCTAGCGTCACTGTTGTGCTTGTGGGCTATACTATTCGTGGGATTAATTCAATTTTTTTTCGGATGTAATAGAATTAGTGTGATCCCATTAATCTACTGCCAGCGTATTGTCGGGCCTTAAGAGTCCCATAGCCGAGATTATTCTCCCTAATAAAAATGATGCTAAGGAACATACGCATATGTATAGTTGATACATATGGGAGTTTAATTAAATATGTACATCAGATATACATATGTTAATTAAACATCGATAATACTAGACAAAGTATTTGCGCCGACTATTTATGTCAATTGTTGACTAATTAGTTGTATTGCTTGATAACATGGTTTGACCATGGTTATGCCTAATAAATTAGTTATTACAAGTAGTTGTAATATAAATAATTTATAAGAGGCAATGTGCAAAATAGTATCGATATGAGATATGGATTATTACTTGTATTATCAAACTATTCTCTCTTGTATTTGTGAAGTATGAGATATTTCTTACACTCTTCTAGAAGTGTAGCGTAGAGACATTACATGACAAAAGAGACAACATAACTCAAAAGTCAAGAAGAGAGAATGAAAAGAGGGTGAGAGTGGGTGGGTGTTCCCTTTACATTATTAGAAAGAGAGAAGAAATGAGAGCTCTATATGTGTTATGCTCTCTCTTCATTTTCTCAATTGATCCTCCTCTTCATCATCACCTTCATCTTTTTCACTCATGTGTTGAGAACATAAGAAGAACAGAGAGAGAAAAGAAAGTTTTTCCTTTTGCTTTCCTTCCTCTTGCAAACTAGCAATTAGTGAGAACAAGTTGCTCCACTAAGAGTGTTCTTAGTAGAAGTTGGAGTTGGAGTAGCAAAGCTTTAAGGTGGATCATCTTTAATGCGTAGAAAGTAGATCAAGTTTCATCCAAACTTCAAGAAGGAGATCAAAGTTATGGGTTGTTCGCTAATTGAAGTGAAACCACACGACAAAGGTTGCATCTAAAACCTTATTTAATCCAATATAGTTTTTATTATTTACAATTTAATGGTTGGTGGTGTTTCTTGATTGTAGTTCATAGTGAAAGTTTAAAAAAATTTGTTCTATATTCTGCCTATGCTTGCAAACGTTATGAGCAAGTCACCGAGAACTTACAGTCCCGTAGCCTTTAGAAACAATGGTTAAAATTTTATTTAAAAGCTCAAATTATTAAAAACCCGTCGGACCGCTTTGAACTTATGTAAAAGCCCTGGGATTTTTGGCCTTGTTATAAAACCCCGTGGTAAACAATTTCCCCACTGGTATTTTCATATAACCCCAGATTCCCATTTTCTATATGGGTTAACAATCCTTTACAACTGGATTTAAAGCAGTGATAGTACAGAAAAGTTGCCTATAATATCTAGAGACTTGCCTGTAATATATATTTTGTTTTCATTTCCCTCCAAATATACTTCTTCCCACCAATAATCTAGTTTCCCACAAAAATCTAATTTTCCGTCAAATATATTTGTTTCCCGCCAAAACCTTTTAAAATATTTTTCTACTTTCATGTAATATTGACACATTTTCCTGTAAAATCTAAGATACTACATGTAATATCTAAGCTGTTGCATAAGTTTCCTATAATATCTAAGCAGTTGCCTGTAATATCTAAGTAGTTGCCTGTAATATCTAAGCATCGCCTAAAGAATGAGAGATATTTTAGTAATTGCATTTAAAATAGAATACAAGGCATAAATGAAATATAGCTCGGGGGGGTTTTCGCAAAGATTTTGAGCATGAGGCCCTTGTAGCTCCTGTAAAATTTTAGTAATTTCCTTGTATTTTACTTTCTTTAAGAAATGCCCTTTTTCTTTGAAACACTTGTATATATATTTATTTCCTTTCAAATAATATACATGGTCCATTCTTATATATCATGGTTATCACACTACATTGCTATTTCATAGGTCATATGTTCGAACCCTGACTGAAATATTTTAATTTTTATTTTAAATCCCCAAGTTTTAAAATAATATCTTATTTTTTATAGCCAAATATTTATTAATATTTTGAAAGAAGAGAAAAGATTTTCTTTTAATTAAAAGATAAAATTTATTTATTTATTTTAATTTATTTGTTTGTTATTTGGATATATTTGTTTTGACTGTATTTTTTGTTCTGGTTTTTGGGGGATTGATAGGATTTTAATAAATCTTAACCCCTTAACCCTTTTTCTTATATGTCGTAACCTAAAACACCGTGACTTCGAGATTTCTTCTCCTCTTCCCTTTCTCTCATCTCTAATTTGAACCCTTAACCTAAGGAAACAAATGAAGGAACAAGATTCCAACCCTTTTGTCTCAAGCGAATCAAGGCATTCTTTACTTGTTGTGAGGACTATCTTAGATCATTCTCTTTCGGTATTTTTCCCTTGACTATAAATTTATATTTTCCGAAGGCTCTTATCATATCTTCCTACTAAAATTATATGACTATTATATATTTTCATCATATAGTTTTCCTAAGTATTCTTGTAAGTTTTATGAGATTTTACAAGTTATATTGGTTTACTTTTCGCATGAGATATTTGATATATGATTAATACTTTATATGTGATTGATACTTGATTTATATTTCTGTTTACTCTTGTTTAAAGAAAATTCATGCTTGATAAGATAAAACGTTTTTGACTTGTGGTAATGGTGGGGTTGGGAGAGGAATAGAGTCCTATATATCAAGAAAACGATAAATGCTATTGTATGCGGAACTAAGTACCACGTCATGAGGGCAAGGGCTGCCTCTTGAATTCATGGGGGCTACCTCTAAAATCCCCATATGATGTTTTGACATCACGAACGAATTATCTTCATTAAACGTAGAAACTTTATAAGTCAAATCTATAACTTATTGCAACTTCATATTGTATATGTATATATATGTTTTGCACTTCATCTTGAACTTGACTTAACTCCGTGAATATATGAATCCGTGAATCCATGAACTCATGAATTCGACATGTATCTATAGTTTTCAAGCATTCATAAATACATGCTAGTACTTGTGTCAACTTCTTAATCAAGAATATCATAAGGATAGGGTAGCTCGATGAATGGGGTTATTTACGTGTAATGGGGGTCATGCATGATCACCGCAGTTCCGGGTATAATGGAACAATTGCATTACTAACTCATGAATCTCTTGAATCCGTGTTTCTGTTGTTCCGAGGGGAAACAAAATATCTTCATTATGTCTAAAACCCTCACCAGTCGAACTTATAAACTTAAAACATGATAATACCGTTTAGAGAACAAACATCATGATATTGTTGCCATTATATCTATTGCTATTTATATGTGCTTAATTATTTCGTCCTTTTTTTATATATCATGTTTCTTTTTAATACTTTTTATATTTAAAATTAGGAACTTATCGAACTCCTGTTCGTTGACGGGCATTCCATTTTCTGTGTTTTCATTTTTTAAGAATGTCCGTCAGACGATTTTGAGAAAGGAGACCAAGCTTAGTACGAAGTTGAGCCGAGCGAGCAGGATAGCAACTGCCTTTCTTTTCAAACAGAGCGTTAACTTTGGTTATAGTATGCCTTCTTTTATTCAAGGCTATTTTTTATTTCTAGTTCCTTAAATTTTTCGAGCTGTGTTCAATTATTGTTTTTTTTGGACTGTAATAAATGTTTTTAGACATTGTTATTATTTTAAATTCTTGTATTTATTATCTTTCTGCTTATAGTTACGCTTAGCATATTCATGTCGAAAAATAGTGCTTCTTGGTGTGAGTACGTTGCGGGGCTCGTTCACTCTCAATCTCCGTCTTTTGGGAAGCGGGACGTGACAGGTTTTGTTAGTGGCCCAAGTAGGTCAGTTCTGCATGACCGTTGAAAGTAGATAATAAAAGAATTTAAAATATAACAACATTTATTTCCTTCTTGAAATCCTATCACCTTGAAACCATTCTAATTCTTATTCAAATCATTCTGATCCAACAACATTTAGTTTTTCCTTTGAATCTCATATCGTCTTTTGAATCCATCTTGAATTTCAATTTCAACTTTTTTGGAGATCATATCTCGAGAAATATTGTAACTTTTGGTTCCTTAAATTTCTGTCGGTTTCTTCCTTCCTTGCTTCCTTTGGATCGTCTTTCCTACATCACTTCTTTTGAATAGAATATCGATAATCGGGAGCACGAAAACGACTTGCGACGGCGTTATCTTTAGTTTTTCTTGCCCTGTTACAACGTACTCTTTGAGAGAATTTCGGGAACTAAACTCTTTTAAGAAGAGTAGACTATAACGGCATCATTATAATATCACTCTTGAATCATAGTCCCTTGAATCCTTCCTTACTCTCCTGACGATCATGACTCAACGTGGACCCTACCATTTATTGTGTTCTTTTAAATTTCCCCTCTTGAACCTGTCTTGAGTTCTATCTTATTTCCCTGATGATCAACTCTCGACGAAGAAGAAACGGAAGTTCAAACCCTTCGTCTTTGTCGTGATCTTTTCTTATAACCTCCTTAATTCCGTCTGAATTTCTTGAATCCCTATTAGTCCTTCTTTCTTGCACCTCTAAATATCTCCCTTGCATATGTTCTTTAACAATTCCTGATCTATCCTAGTATTTCTTGTCTCAGCTTCCGAACTTTCGATTCGGAAGCATTTCATGTCTTTCTAGTTCATCGTATCCCTTCTTACTCGACTGATGGAGCGTGAAGGTGACAATCGACCGCATTATCTCTATCTTGTCCTGTAGTGACACAATCCATCTGAATTTCGAGGACAATTTTTTTTTAAGAAGGCTAGAATATAACGACCGTAAAATCTTAGTACTTTCCTTGTATTTTCCTTTCTTCTAGAAATGTCCATTTTCTTTGAAATGCTTGTATATATATTTATTTCCTTTCAAATAATATATATGGTCCATTCTTGTATATCTTGGTTATCTCACTGCATTGCTATTCTATAGGAGCAAACCACTGCCCCTACGGACTTATCCGTAGGGGCAAGAAAATACCCTGTAGGTACAAACGCCGTAGGTGCAAGTCGAAGCCTTGAACATGTCCCTAAGGACTAAAAATTGCCCCTACGGAATTATGTGTAGGTCCAGTTTTCCCTACGGATTAGGCCGTAGGGACAAAAAAATTATTTTATTTACGGTTTTATAAAATAGATTAGGTGTCCCTACGGACTTATTCGTTGGGCCACGTAGTTGCCCCTACGGATAAGTGCGTAGGTATATATCCGTAGGGACAAAATATCAGGTATCCTGATATTTTGTCCCTACAGATACCTGTGTAGGGGCATTTGTTTGCCCCGACGGATATATCCGTAGGGGCATTCGTAACCCTTAATACTGAGATCATAGGGGCAAAATATCAGGTATCCTGATATTTTGCCCCTATGGATATATCTGTAGGTACATTGTTGGGTCCTACAGATTAATCCGTAGGGGCAATGGTGGGCCTACGGTTAAATCCGTAGGTACATATTAGCAGGTTTTTTTTAAAAAAAAGGGCTACCTATTTTTTTCTCGCCCTGTGCACAATAATATATACATCGATCATATATAAAATTAATCATCATGCAGAACATATATCGCAGTATTCATAATCACATCTCACGCATAATATACAAAAGAAACCAACAAGCAAAATATGATATCAATATAAACACGCAAACACCACCAATATCAATATCGTCCAAAATGTAGTACAATATGTATCATATAAATAAATACATGTTTAAAATATAAGAATCAAAAATCTACCCTAGCTCGGTCCAGCTCCACCTCTGATAAACGCCAGAATTTGGCGCGCCTGCTCCTCGGTCAATAAATTATGCAATGCGGAGCGTGCGGGAGTCTGAGCGGGCTGTGGAGCTGGCGATGTGGTCTGCGCAGCCGCCGTCGAGGTAGTGACTTGCGGAGCCGCGGCTGCGGGACTCTGAGCGGGCGGTGGAGCTATAGGAGCTGTCTGCGGAACCGCAACCGATGTAGTGGCTTGCGGAGCCGCAGCCGAAGGAGATGCATATGGAGGCTCGGCCGATGTACCCTGTCGCGTCTGGACCTACGTGTGTAATAAGCGAGTAAGAACTGTGTATTATTCAAATTCGTATCATTATCAAATTATTTCGAAACCCCAATCTATGTATACTTAGGGACTTAGGCCTCGTTTGGATATCTAGTTTGGAAAACCGTAGTTTATTTTAATTAGATATGTATGTATGATTAATCAAAGCTAAGTCTACAACCAAATAAGCTCAGGCTATGTACTAATATTAGATATGTTTCTATCTATAATTTGACATAATATTTTACTATTAAGTAGTATACATACCAGCATCTCCTTCAACTCCTGAACGGTGGCCTTCAAGCTCTCCAGTTCCTGCTGGAAACGTCGCTCACTGGAGACGGAGGAAGTAACCGCCGGGGTGGAGTCCAACCTCATATGGGCCTTGCTAGGGTCCAGTCCCTAGCCTCTCTCCCAACCTCCGTGGTGCCATCCGTGTGCGGCGTCCAGGACTGGGGTCAGCAGCATCGGATCGCTCTGTCCTGTAAAATCGATCCCCGATGCCTCGGCCTGCTCAACCACCCGCTCCTACACCCACATTAACCAGTAAAATATAAGTATATCATTTAAATTTGAACCTTTCAAAACTAAAATTTCAAATAGGGGTTGAGTAAATATTAACACTTACGCAATACTCCTGGGTAGCGACGTCGGGGTATCGAAGCTCGCCCGTGGCGGGATCTATCGAGGTGCCGTAGACGACAAGATATGCGGACAGCACGCTCGGTGTACCACCTTGCGCCAGGGTCTGAGCTCTTTGCAATATTAAAAAATAACTCTTAAAATTAGATATATTATAAAATAACTCTTAATATTTCATTATATCACAAAGGCCGGTCTATTGTAATTTACCGATAACTCCATGGCTCGAGTAATATTCCTCAAGCCACCTGTATAAGTGGGGCGACCCCTCTTCGCTGACTTTCTATTCTCTATATTTTGAGCGGCCTGTTTCTGCACAACACATTCACATTTAGTTTTCTAATTAAGGAACACAAAAAAATAAATTATATACTAAACAATGAATTACATTTAAAATACATAACTGTTTGCGTTGAGAGTCGAAATATTCGCACAATAGAGGTCATGTCTGTACGTCGACTCTCGCAAAGGCCGGAGTAGATAGGAGGGCCGCTCTCTCTGCCTCGGTGGTCGCCATCCACAGGGAGTAGCAGTCGGCCTTCAGCTCATTCCTGTTGTATCGGACCTTGGTCTGCATGTTCTTCATCAGGCCATTGTACAGAGCATGAAGGTCGAGCACCCTCCCAGGGTGATCAGGGTCGGGTACAGGCTGAAAATCGTAATCCAACCGAAAATACAAAAAAACATTGTTATTAGATTGAAAGTGTTAATAATAAATATATTGGATAAATCAAAATAAAATATATATTAAAACCCGAGCCTGATCAAAGAAGAGGGCGAATGAGCGCCGGTGCTGGTCGCCCCACTCAACGTGAAGTGGATAGTTCTTCACGAGCCGGCTCTCATCCCCCATATACCGGCCGAACCTCTCGGCATGATCACCGGTATAGCGATAATCAGGGGTAAAAAAGAGGGGGAATGCTGCCTCCCCTTAGCTCTGTCAGGCCTCAGCCTGTGGGACTGATTCGGGCCTCGAGTCCTCTTCTGGGGATGGGGAGACCCTGCGTCTGCAAGAAATATTAAGACAATCAATATTAAGACAAAGTTGTACTAAGAAATCAAGGTTAAACGAAAATTTAAGTGTGATATATACCTCCGGTGACTAAAGCACGAGCCTGGGCCCGGGCAGCAGCACGACGGGACGATAGTTCCTCCGGTGAGAAACAGCCGGTGTCCCGGATGCGGACGCATCCCCTCCAACTAGAAAATAAACATTGAAGTGGTAGGAGTTTATGAAGTTCATATTTATTCTATAGAGGATATGTAAAATGAATAAATATTTTATATTTATTCATACTAACCTATAGACGATGCAGAGGGTACGGAAGTGGCAGGAGTGGCCCCTGCGTCAGATGTGGACGCACCACCTATAATTACACAATTAAAAATAGATTATATAAGTAATTGCAAAAAGAATGTGTAGATCAACAATATAACATTCTAAATCAATATGCATGCACTATAGGATATATAAACATACCCGAGGTGCGGTGGTGTCACCACCTACAGCTAGACAATAAAAAAAGTTACTATCTAAGTAAGAGCAAAAGGAATGTGTGTATATTTATGATATAGCATTCTAAATCAATATACATGTACTATATGATATATAAACATATCTGGAGGTGTGGGAGTGGCCTTTGTCCCTGATTTGGACGCATCACCAACAACTAGACAATCAAACATTGACAATATAAGTAATTTTGACATGAACAGGCATGAATATCTATAATATTACATTTAAAATGGATATGCGTGCAATATACCTGGAGGTGTGAAAAAGTCCACACGGAAGGAGGCATCCGAAGGGGTCTCCGATCTAGGTGCAAGACCGGCCCTCTGAAGCTCCCTACGCAGCTCTCCGGGCGGCAGAACCGCTCTGCCTCTGCCTCTGCTGGTGCTGCGGCTGGAGCTCCTGCCGCCCCTCGCTGCTCCCGTCATCGTCATCAAATCTAGATAAACGGTTCATGGACGCATTAGACAATCATTACAAGTATTGACTATATATGTATAGATCGTAAAATGTAAAGTAATAATATAACATTACTGATAACCTTTTTTGTTTCGTGGGCGCATTAAACATATCTACTTGGATTTCATCATCGATATCATTTCTAACCCACGTAACTTCATGATCGGCCGAAGACAACCCGTCCTTCGAAACAGACGGTTGGAGCACTCTAAGCCTTCTCTCTTTTTCATCCTCATCGCTGTCCTCGAATTCCGGGACATCGTAGACATCCCTGGGTTTCCAACGGCATACGACACTCCATCCCGGATGCTTCAAATACTGTGAGTAGTATATTTGGAACGCTTGGTTTAGAAAGATAAATGGATTTTCCTGACCGTAAAATCGAAGTGTGTTCACACTGGTCAGTCCATATTCATCTTTCCAAGTCCTAAGATTGCTTCTCCACTTATCCGTATTGGTTCGCGTATCATACCAAGTACACTAGAATATATAAAAGGGTTCTGATCGTCCGGGATAGTAGATGCCGAGTATACAATTTAAGTACCCAAAATAAATCACACCGTCTGATCCTACCGTCGCAATCCCACTATTCTGAGTGGTTCTAGATGTTTCTATGTCCTTAACTTTGAATTTGTATCCAAGGACACCGGATCCTTTATAATATGCAACCTCCATACTAGGAAATTGAGCTAAACATCTTGAATCACTCCCAAATGATGTAGACAAGTTCGGATCGTGGATCTAACAAAACAAATTTTACGACAAATACATAACGATATAAGTTTAGATTAAAACTGATAGCAATAACATGTTATTCGAATAACTTACATAATCTGTGACCCAATCACAAAAATTATCATGATGATATTTTTCCAATCGTTCTTCGTTCCAATCAGGATGCCCCTCACGTACCTCGTTAAAATGAATTCTGTTTTTGACAAATAATGGTGACATTAATATTATATCATTTCATACACATACAAACACAAATATAACAATTAATCCAAAAAAACTTACTCTCTAATTTATTCAAGACATGCGCAATTAAGCAAGATAAACCGGTATATCTTTTTGATAAACATAGTGTCTACCCTCTTATCATCGGCTTTACCATATGGCCCGTCTTGAATTATTCAAGGCCGGTTAAGTCTCGTCTCAATGTTCTCGTCCAGATAGCAGGAACAAAATGTGTTTGCTTCATCAAGAAGATAACCTTGCATGATAGAACCCTCTGGTCGATTTTTATAGCGTATGTACTTTTTAAGAGTGTAGAGGTACCTAAAGAAAATATGTTGAATAAATAAATACGGGCATACAGGACAACAATAATTTTAACAATTGCGCGAAACGAAAAATTCCACGTACCTCTTGACGGGATACATCCATCGATATTGTACCGGTCCGGCTAATTTAGCCTCAGTTGCAAGATGAACCATCAAGTGTATTATGATATCAAAGAATGACGGTAGGAAAATACGCTCAAACTTGCAAAGTATCAATGCAATAGAATTTTCTAGTTTATCCAGCATCACAACCTCTAGTGTTTTAGCACACAACTCTCTGAAAAAACAACATAGGTCGTTGATTACTAGACCAACCGATTCGGGGAGAGAAGTCCTGAGGGCTAATGGAAGAAGGTGCTCCACGATAACATGGTGATCATGACTTTTCAGCCCATCGATCTTGCCTTTCACAATTTTTATTTTCTTGCTGAATGATCCTGAGAAACCTGTGGGAACTTTTAAATCATGTAACACCTGCAGGAATCTTTTCTTCTCCGGTTGTGACATATGATAAGCGGCATTGGAAAGTACAAACTTGCCTGGTTTATCCGCTACCGGTCTAGGGTGCAATTCACTTCTTATTCCCTACTCCTGTAGATCCATCCGAGCATTCAGGTTATCTTTCGATTTCCCGTCTTTACAAAGAAGCAAGTTGAGTATGTGCTCTTATACTCCCTTCTCTATATGCATGACGTCTAGACAATGACGCACTAAATTTGTTGACCAGTACGGAAGCTCGAAGAAAATGCTTAACTTGTTCCAAAATGGTGGTTTGGCCTGTTTTGTCGAATCCATCCCGAAGGTCACATTATTGTAACCATCTCACTGAGCAGTCACGTCATCTCCGGACAATGGGGCTGGAGGTCCAAGAAGCTCCTGATGACCATCAAAGTGAACAATGTCTAACCTGTAGGGGTGGTCTAGAGACGGGAAACGTCGATGGCCGCAATAACAAACCTTCCTGCTAAAATTCAAGAATTTCGATGTTGTGTGTTGATGGCAATGAGGACATGCTGTGTGACCATGTACGGACCAACCTGATAGCATTCCATACGCAGGAAAGTCATTAATTGTCCACATTAAAGCCGTACGCAGTATGAAGGTTGTATTTGTGTTTGCATCGTATGTCTCTACACCATCAATGAACAAAGATTTTAACTCCTCGATCAGAGGTCGGAGATAGACGCCGATATTGTTTCCCGGTGAGTTTGGTCCGTCGATAATAAGAGGCATTATAAAGTATGATTGGTCCATAGCCAACCAAGGTGACAGATTATAAATTATTATTACAAAGGGTCATGTGCTGTGACTTCCAGCTATATAGTTGAATAGACAGAAGCCATCACTAGCCAGTCCGAGCCAGACATTGCGAGGATTGCTACTGAATATTGCGTGCCTCCTATCGAAATCCTTCCATGCCGGTGAATCTCTTGGATGGCTCATTTTTCCATCTTCACTTGGAGGAGCACGGTGATGCCAAATCTTTACCTCGGCTGTTTTCTTGCACCTGAATAGCCTCTGTAGCCTCTGTGTTATGGGAAAGTATCGTGCTATCTTGACAGGTATATCAGGCTTCTTATCAGAATCTTTCGTCTTATACCTGGCCTCTCCGCATGTTGGACACTCTATCAAAACTGAATTCTCTTTCCGGTACAACACGCAATTTTTAGGTCATGCTTGAATCTTCTCGCACTTTAGACCCAAATTAGACATCATCTTCTAGGCTCCGTACCAGCTGTCGGGCACGTTATTTCCCGGGGGCATAGAATCTTTCAAGAACGAACGAAGCATTGTGAATGACTTGTTGCTCCATCCATTTAGGCACTTAATCTGGAAAAGTTGGACGAACCATGAAAGGGTGGAATACTTTGCATTCTCATAAATTGGTTTTCTAGCATCATTCATGAAATTTTCATATTTATCCGCACGCGATCCTTGACCGGAAGGAATGTCATCTTCGGTACGAATAGATTCACCTAGGGCAGCCTCTACCATATCCTCCATTTCTTCTGATGGAAATAAATTACTGTCTTCTTCTTCTGCCGCATTACCGTCTTCCCTTTCTTCTCCTGCCGCATTATCGTGTTCTCCTTTTTCTTCTGCCGCATTACTGCGTTCTTCTCCTTTCCCGTGATATTTACAAGTTGTATAAAGTCTAGTAAACCCATATTTTACGATATGAAGCTCTGCCAATTCTACCTTCTGCCAGTACTTATTGCCACATCTATTGCACGGGCAGAGAATCTTCTCTATCATGATCTTATTATGTGCGCGTGCAAATTCAATAAAAGCAGCAACTCCTGTGACAAACTTAGGTTGCATACGTTGTTGCCAATCCACATACATCCAGTCCTTAACTCTGACATACTCATGGGCCATGTTAGACTGTATAACATATAAATTGTAGGTTATGGTGACTATATTGAGAAATCTAAGAACGGGATAGTTACTGACAAAGGAGAAAATCCGTGTATATGCTTTGTTTGTACGTTTGTCGTTGAAAAGAATAAATTATCGAACGTATGTTAACCGATAGACGGGGACTAAGTGGCGCTTTTAGTTTCATATATAAGTATCGATGAGAATATGAAAGTTTCATATTATCATCGAGTATCATATATTGGTTTTAACTTGAACATCTTGAATCACTCTCTAATGATGCGTTTGTTGTGTATTCTTGTTGTATGTGTGTGTTTCGGCTGTCGGGGGTAAGGCTTCTATCCCATTAAGAATGTATAGAGCGAACACTCATTCACTTGTGCTTTCAACCGCTTTGAGTAAATTTTGACAGCACCTCTCCGCTGTTCTTCGAGTACACTGTAATAGAATAGATAATCATTTCAAAGCTGTGAAACAACGTTGAAATGAACATCTAATCTATCTTTGTACATGGAGAACCAGCGGAAAGGTACCGACGAAATATCTCGAAACAGATGAAAACATAAGTGAATGAAGGTGTTTGCTTTATACATTCCTAACTTGTCCACACGGGACAAATTAATCGGTTATCATACGATTGAATCTTCTCGTCACATAGACTATACGACGGTTGTTAGTATCGAGCTATACCGTCCGATATTTAACAACCTTCGTATAGTTCTATGTCACGACGAACATCGAACGTATGTTAACCGATAGACGGGGACTAAGTGGCGCTTTTAGTTTCATATATGAGTATCGATGAGAATATGAAAGTTTCATATTATCATCGAGTATCATATATTGGTTTTAACTTGAACATCTTGAATCACTCTCCAATGATGTGTTTGTTGTGTATTCTTGTTGTGTGTGTGTTTCGGCTGTCGGGGGTAAGGCTTCTATCCCATTTAGAATGTATAGAGCGAACACCCATTCGCTTGTGCTTTCAACCGTTTCGAGTAAATTTCGGCAGCACTTCCCCGCTGTTCTCCGAGTACACTGTAATAGAATAGATAATCATTTCAAAGCTGTGAAACAACGTTGAAATGAACATCTAATCTATCTTTGTACATGGAGAACCACGGAAAGGTATCGACGAAATATCTCGAAACGTATGAAAACACAAGTGAATGAAGGTGTTTGCTTTATACATTTCTAACTTGTCCACATGGGACAAATCTATCGGTTATCATACGATTGAATCTTCTCGTCGCATAGACTATACGACGGTTGTTAGTATCGAGCTATACCGTCCGATATTTAACAACCTTCGTATAGTTCTATGTCACGACGAACATCGAACGTATGTTAACTGATAGAAGGAGACTAAGTGGCACTTTTAGTTTCATATATGAGTATCGATGAGAATATAAAAGTTTCATATTATCATCAAGTATCATATATTGGTTTTAACTTGAACATCTTGAATCACTCTCTAATGATGCGTTTGTTGTGTATTCTTGTTGTATGTGTGTGTTTAGGCTGTCGGGGGTAAGGCTTCTATCGGTTATCATACGATTGAATATTCTCATCACATAAACTATACGAAGTATTTAAATAAAATATAAAGTAACTGATATAACATGATTTTAAACTTATGAAATAATACTTGCTTAGTTACTTGCAAGTTGCAAATTGAGAATAAGATATATGAAGAAATGAGCATTAAAGAACTAAGATGCATAT
The DNA here is from genome assembly GCA_030015575.1 of Agapanthus africanus. Classification (NCBI taxonomy): domain Eukaryota; kingdom Viridiplantae; phylum Streptophyta; class Magnoliopsida; order Asparagales; family Amaryllidaceae; genus Agapanthus; species Agapanthus africanus. Next base: position 185,343,906 of record CM057337.1, read on the forward strand.
TTTGGGGTTTTGTGATGAAGGATTACTGCTGAAGATTCACCTCCCTAAAGTGAATCACGAGATCCAAGTGGGTGGTTTTTCTATTCGACCCGTCTTGATGCGTTCCTTGAATCTGTTCTTTACTAATTTAGTACGACTTACTTGATTAGAGAGATGAACAAATATTTTTTTGACAGAAGCATTTTGAACATCAAACAATTTGAAAGCAATGGCAGATGAGAAGAACTACTATATAAGGCTTGCATGGTGCAAGCCCTTAGATAGCCCTTGCATGGATTTCCCCCTATACAAGTAGCATCAATATCTGAGACAGTACTGAGAACAGCCCACATGCTCACCGTATCCTCACCTAAACTCATTGATTGAAAACAACAACAACAAAAACGCGTTCACAAATGATGCTGCAAACAGTAGAGAAAACCTGTTGGTAATTAAAGAACCAAAACCCTTTCCAGCTCTAAACAATAAAAATCAAAAGAGCCTTCATCTTCAATATAAATAGCACCAATCCTTTTTTGGGGGAATAGTATGAAGCAATTCATTGAAATATCTGCTTTTGTAGTTTTGCTTACGACAAAGATTTCAACAGAAAAGTTAATGCGCAAATAGAAAGAAAAAATTTGAAGCAATTTCCCCTAAGAATAGAATCAGTGCATCCTCACAAGGTTTCTACTAAGACGTTGAATTTATTTTTTTTGGCTAAATAATTATAAATATTAATATCAACTGTAATTTTTTTGTTCTCTTTAACATGTAACAAATTTTTTGTTAAGTGCCAAAGGGTGGCGATGCAGCACCATCAAAATGGAGCATATACATGGAAGAAGAAGGTGAAAAGATTGCATCCAAGTTTGATGGCGATGATAATGAGCTTTTGAATGCGGATGAGAGTATGCTTAACTGTATGATTAGTGGAAGAGAAGGTTTATCCAGGTTTTGTTTAGATTCTTATGGTGAGCTTGCTTAATTCTTTTGTTTTATAAACTCTTGTTAAAAAAACCTTTTTCTTTTCCCAAAGCAAGGGTTTTCATGATGACCAAAAGAGAAAAAACGGTGCTAGAACCTTTTGTGACAATTTTTGATATATATATTTTTGATCAATTAGATGGGTAATTGGTTGATGATCAGTTTATGATCTTCTTCAATTTAGAATTTGGGTGTTTTTCGATGCCGTATGATAAATTTTTTTTTGGAGAGAATTGGCTTTATGAAATAGAATTAAGATTCATCTATTCTTAGGAGCTTGGGGCATGAAGAAGGACCTCTCTATATTGACTCCCCTTTTTTATATATATCAGAACAAGGGGTTATATAGCACCCTTTGGAAGTATGCTTTCTTGTTAGCATATCTTTGTAAGGATTTCGTGAATTTAATTATTTTTTGACGGTAGAAAAATTGGATTTTAATTTTTTGTTTAGACACGATAGAAGATGTGTTATGTTATATAATATCTAACATTTGGGAATTAACCCTAACCCGAGCCCCAGCCCTAGCCAAACCCATCCCAACCCTAACCCTAACCCTAACCCCAGCCCCTGCCCTATGCCAGCCCCAGCCCCAGCCGAACCAAAACCCTAACCCCAACCCCAACCCCAACCGCAACCCTAGCCGAACCCCAACCCCAACCGCAACCCCAGCCCCCGCCCCAACCTTAACCCTAACCCCAACAGATGCCTAACCCTAACCCTCATCGCCAAACCCTGAACCCTAGCGCCCTAAAATAATCAAAAATTTCTTAAATTGAAGATTTAATTACTTACCTGTTTGGTGGAGGAAGAACGACGACGAGATCGGAAACGAGATCGGGAACGAGAGAGAGAGAGAGAACGGCGATGAGATCGAAGAGATCGGCGACGAGATCGGCGAGATCGGGGACGCGACGACGAGAAAAGGGAATTTGGGAGTTTCGCGCGCTCGAGCAAGAGAGAGGAGAGATAATCAGCGCATAGGGAAATTATGTGCCTTTTCTATTAAATCCATATTTAGATGCCCCTACGGATTAGTCCATAGGTCCTTGGTTTGCGGCTCCGTAAGGGCAAACAACAAATTAAGATTTAATATTTTTAAATTAAACGTCTTGAATAGTAAGGGCAACCGTCTGGCCCTACGGATTAGTCTGTAGGGCCAAAATAAATCTGCCCCTACAGATTTCAATATCCGTAGGGGCAACCCCCTATTTTAGTAGTGGGATGATAGGTTTGAACTCTGACTAAAATATTTTAATTTTAATTTTAAATCCCTAAGTTTTGAAATAATATAATATTTTTTTATAGCTAAATATTTATTAATATTTTAAGAGAAGAGAAAAAAATTCTTTTAATTAAAATATAAAATTTATTTTTTAATTTTAAATTATTTGTTTGTTATTTGGATATATTTGTTTTGACTGTTTTTTTTTTGTTCTGATATTTTGGGGGTTAATAAGATTTTAATAAATCTTAACCCTTTAACTCTTTTTCTTCTATGCCGTAACCTAAAATACCGTGACTTTGAAATTTCTTCTCCTATTCCCTGTCTGTCATCTCTAAACCGAAGCCTTAACCCAAGAAAACAAATGAAGGAAGAAGAAGACTCCAACCTCGTTACCTTGATCGAATCGAGGAATTCTTTACTTGTTGTGAGGGCGATCTTAGATTATCCTCTTTTGGTAAGTTTCCCTTATCCGTATATTTATATTTCCCGAAAGCTCTTATCATATCTTACTGCTAAAATTATGTGACTATTGCATATTTTCATCATATAGTTTTCTTAAGTATTTTTTCATGTTTTATAAGATTTTACAAGTTATATCGGTTTAATTTTCACATGAGATATTTGATACGTGATTACTACTCTATATATGATTGATATTTGATTTATATTACTGTTTACTCTTGTTTATAGAAAATTCATGCTTGATATAGTAAAACGTTTTTAACATGGGGTAATGGCTGAGTTGGAAAAAGAATAGAGTCGTATATTTCGAGAAGACGATAAATGCTATTATATACAGAATTAAGTGCCACGTCATGAGGGCAGGGGCCACCTCTTGAATTCGCAGGGGCCCTCTCTAGAATCACCATATAATATTTCGACATGACGAACGGAATATCTTCATTACACATAAAACCCTTATAAGTCGAACCTATAACTGATTGCAACTTCAAGTTGTATATGTGTGTGTGTATGTTTTGCACTTCATCTTGAATTTGACATGACTCCATGAATACATAAAACCGTGAATCCATGAATCCGTGAACTTGTGAATTCGACATATATCTATAGTTTTCAAGCATTCATAAATATATGCCGGTACTTGTGTTAACTTCTTAATCAAGAATATCATGGGGATAGGGTAGTTCGACGAATGGGGGTATTTGCATGTAACGGGGATTGTACATGATCGTCGTAGTTCTGGATATTACGGAACAATTGCATTATTAACTCATGAATCTCTTAAATCCGTATTTCTATTGTTCTGAGGGGAAAAGGAACATCTTCGTTACGTATAAAACCCTCACTAGTCGAACTTATAAACTTAAAACATGATAATACCATTTAGAGAACAAACATCATGATATTGTTGCCATTATATCTATAACTAGTTATACATGCTTCATTGTTTCTTTCCTTTTTACATATATCATGTTTCTTTTTAATACTCTTTATTTTTTTTAAATTAGGGACTTACCAAACTCCAGTTCATTGACGGGCATTCTATTTTCTGTGTTTTTCTTGTTTGGAAATGTCCATCAGATGACTTTGAGACAGGAGACCAAGCTTAATACGAAGTTGAGTCGTGCGGGCAGGATAGCAATTACCTTTTTTCTCAAGCTGAGCATTAACTTCGGTTGTAGTATACCATCTTTTGTTCAAGGCTATTATTTTTATTCCTAATTCCTTAAAATTTTCGAACTGTGTTCAGTTATTTTTTTTGGTACTGTGGTAAATGTTTTTGGACACTGTTATTATTTTTAATTCTGGTATTTATTACCTTTCTGCTTATAGTTTTACTTAGTGTATTTATGTCGAGAAGTAGTGCTTATCGGTATGAATACGTTGCAGGCCTCGTTCGCTCTCGCTCTCCGTCTTATGGGAAGCGGGGTGTGACAGCCCTTCCCAACAATTTTGAAAATACCATGGGTTTTAGACAACCTTGAGCGGGTTAGGGGCTTTTTGACCATTTACCTATCCAATTACTCACAACACCAAAAAAGCAATCTTCTTTTTGAGTCCCCTTTATTCCCAAAACCATGCAGAAAACCAATAAATACGTCAAATTCTATGATTCCTTTTGCGTTGTTTTGTTTTCTTGGACCCTACAAGACTGGAGATCAAAACCAAAGTAATGTTTGTGGTGCGTACTCAATGGGGATTCGGACAGGCAGAGCGGTGTTCTACCTTGGGAACGTCTTTATCGCTACAATCCGTACAAGGAGTGACTGTATGTCTTTAGAGCAACATAACTATTTGCGTGCCTCCTTTCACGAGGCTCAATTTTCTAATTTCTACTTTATATTTCGATATTGTTTAAGTGATCGTATTTTCAAACAAATATTTTATAAATTCATATTTTATATTATACCCTTTGCATTCTTTTTCCAACAATTAGCAATTATTTTATTTTATTTTCCTATTTTTTCCCAACAATTGTACCCTTCGCATTCTTCTTTCAACAATTAGCAATTATTTTATTTTATTTAGCAATTATTTCCCTATTTTTTTCAACAATTGTGTACCCTTCACATTCTTGTTCTTCCAAGCTTTGCGAATGCTGAATCCCTCATGTTCAGCATATGCCCCATAGAACAGGTATGCAATATTTTTGTTCCCAAACTTCATATCAACTTTCGGAATTAAGTTTGGTCCGTCTACATTCTTCGTGGGAGTTGGAGGCTCAGTTGCGGCTGAAAACTCCACTTTTCCAGACATATTAACCTTTAAATTACAAGAAAAACCTAATTAACTTATATTAAATATAATGCAATTATCGATTTCCTACTTATTGAGCAATAAACCAAACAAAATTATATCAATGATCGAAGGAATGACTATTCTGTTTTGGGATTTAAAATCCTAAAATTGAATTACTAAATGAAATAGAAGAAGGAAAGCTAGGTTCGATATAAATCAAAATATTTTTTTTTAAAAAAATTATATGAAAAGGAAATTAAGTGATGTGTATTGATTACCTTGTAGTTTTGGAGCAGAATTTTAGGGTCAAGTGATGTGTATAAATCAATATCTCCACCGAACTTTGCAGTTCAAGTTTTAATTATGTGATTCACTAGATGCCTCGATTGGATTTCTAACAAAAATCTCATTTGAAACAGGCATGATTTCTTAAATAACAATGCAAAAATAAATTTGCATAGTTCAGGTGTAGTCACAATATTGAAGCAGGAGCTATTTTAACTAATCTCATTGAGGTCCACCAAAACCTTAAGCTGCAATTCAGCTTGATAATTTTATGGTGAAAGTAAAAAATTTATTAATCCAATGTAGACATTCCGATGAAGGCCATTCGATTGATCAAAACATAATCATATGCCTAACAAGTAACAAGAGTCCTCGTTAATCTCAGACTAAAATCGATCATAACTATCCATTATATATCTAAACTTAAAACTGTTTTAATAATTTAAATATGAAAAGTCCATCTATATATAGCTTTTTTTATGTTCTATATTGTTTAATTTCATGGCTAAACTTTGTAAATTAGCTATTTAAATTTGTTTTGGCATATACATTCTTCACTATTTTATATAGAATGAATCAAATGCTTTTATATGTCAAGAATCAAAACCTAAATATGAATTAATTATATTCATTGAACCATATTTCGGCTATGCCTTTGTTATATGCATATTCATTCTTTGTTCATGTAATCAAATTTCATTTTTGGCACCATAATATGCTTGAATGGTATGCTTTTATGTGCACGATTTCACACATTGAATTTGAAAAAAGTAATTCATGAATCTAGAAAATATATTGCATCTGTATGCCAGCTGTATTGTGACTATTAGGCCTATAAAAGAGCTTGATCATCATGATAATTTCTTCACAATAACATGACAAACCCTCTCTCCCATACACCACATACATCTAAAGAGGCTTCAATTCCTCGCCCATGGCAAATCCATGAAAACTGCCCCTAATAAATATTGGAGAGGCTCAAAGACGACGCTTTGTAAGTATCAACTATTCATTTATTTATTTTTGTTTGAAATTTTTAGATTTCTTTTGATGAAGTATCAAAAACAACACAATCTTCCCTCTGCAGTATCTTTTATTACTATTTTAAATAATTTGAAGGCGGTCGTACTCCTGGACTTCTTTAATTATATTGCCCCAAAAATATCTGTTACTCTATTTCACAATTGTAGATTTGTAGCCATCAATTTTCTACTATTTTTTTTGGCTATTCTACAGTAAGGGTTGCTGTTATACAAACCAGTATCTTATCGCTCGATGCTTCCAATCTGTAAATCCCCGTTCTCCATCTATAAAAATTTTCCTTGTATTTTCCAAATTCCAGAGATTTACTTTTCCTCGTAATTATTCTGTAGAAGGTGGTAGCTTGAATTCCTGTATTTATATTTTTTTTCCAACAACCTAAAAACCAAATTTAAACTAACAAATTAATTTCTTAAACCAACCTAGCCCACTCAAATTTTTTAATTAAAATCCCTAAATTCTTTTTTCCCAAGCCCGTTACTTTTCCAGCCCACTTGGATTTTAAATAAATCCTTTTTTTTAAATATAAAGTCCCCGGCCCACTCTCCATTCTCAGCCCACTTCTCATTTTTATAATTCTTCAACTATTTTTAAACTTCCCGGCCCACTCCCATAAACCCGTACCCGCCTCCTTAGACCCGACCCGACCCCACTCTACTGTTCCTCTTCTTCAAAAAATCCCCAACGGTAACCTCCCAAACTTACGCGCGCGACCCGCCTCCTCCGCCGTCGCTCACGCCCACGCCCACGCAGTACCGTTGCCCTCGCCCCCACGACGCGCTCCTCACGTCTCCCTTATCTCCTTCCCACCTCGCTCAACCCTCTTTTTCAGAATCCCTCATCTCTCTCCCTCACAAGAAACTCACCGAGCACAATTTTTCCTCACCTCGCCACCGGCGACGACCCTCGACAGCCCCCTCGGCAACCCTCGATCACTCCTCCACCAACCTCCTCCCTCCACGACTCCACCTCCACCAACTCGAGACCCCCTGCACCCACACCTCTGCACACAGAAACCCATCACCCGACCGAGCTCGAGTCACCCCTGCACGCCTCCTCGATGCCGGCGACGCCCACCACGTCGTCGACCTCCATCTCCTCAGCATCATCCCCATTACGACAGAACCCGAGCCACCACTACTCTTCTCTCTCCCTTCAAAAATCCCATAACCCCAAGTCTCAAACACCACTGCGGCCCATCGCCGGAGCGACGCCGTCGACCGTCGGCAACTCCAACACTTCTCAGGCGAACCACAGAGCACCCCTAAGTTTCCAGCGCGCACAAGACGACTCCGGGAAACTCCGACGTAAAACCCGTGTTTCGAACCAAGCTCGCGAGAATCCGTTACACGGCGTACGTCACGCGTCCGTGGCGCCACGGCTTCCGTACGACCCCGAGACATTTCCAGGCAAGTATTTACTTGCTTCATGCTAATATAGTTGAGTTACAAACCTAAATCATATAGTTATTAAACTTACAGATTACCGATATATATCATGACCTAAGTGTTCGATGCTAGATCCCAATGGAAATAATAGTTTATTTTGACGGAAACTGATATTTCCTATTGGCCCATTTGATAATAAGTATTGTGTATGAATCTCGCTGGAAAATATGATCACTAGTGACAAAAATTGATACCCCCAAGTATGCCGTAAAAACTAGAATTTTCTCGTATCTGAAAGCGAATAAAATCATCATAAATTATATTCAAACTGGAATGCTACGTTCGAGGGCTTAAATCGAAGCCGACTCGACGAACTTTAACCCTATATAAAATACTAATGATTTCTGTTCTGTAATTGTGATAATAATTAGATCGGAAAGCGACTCTGGACTGCAGTCCAGAGCATTTCTGATTATTGTGTTCTGTCCAAAGACCTACGTCACTGTGTTTTCTGAAGTCTTATGTTGCAGAACCCTGCAGTATATTAAAGGTAATTCTGTTAGTTAAACAAAACAAGTGGTTCCATTCCGTTTCACCGCCGTTTGCTATTTTAAACTGTATTTAAAAGGGCAGAACGTATAACTGTCCAGAACAGATTCTGAAATGTCATACTGAGGTTAAACTGTGTATAACTTTCAACGTACAGATGCGATTGGTGATCCGTCTATTGCGTTGAATACTCCATTTAAAACCCTAGATTTAATTTAACTGTAGCATCGCTAAATTCTGAGTCCAACTGGGAACAATTAGTGTCGTGAAACGGACGTTCAGTTCTGAAACTGAATTTCCAGCCGCGAGCACTTAAAATGAAATAGCTATATCTTGAGAACCGGAATCCCGATTGAACTGAAACGAATTGTGATAAATTGCTGACTGAGTGTTCTATTTATCCTAATTGTATCATTTTGTTGAATTCTTAATATATTAATTTATGCAATTTATTTTAGTTAAAAACATGCATGTTGATTCATAACATACATAGTTTATTGGTAGCATACAATACATATATCATTTCCTTGTCATATACTCAGTGTTGTGCGTGTGGACATTGCATTATCGTGTGTGATAGATGTTGGTTTAGGAGTGACGAGTACACCAATGGAAAGTGAATATTCGTGACAGTGATTGATACAGTGAACAGTGATAAAACCGTGCCATTGGAATACTTGTACATGACTAAATCAAGATCATAAATAGTGTAAACCTGGGGAAAAAGGGGAAATCAAAGTGGAAAGAGTATCGTATTTAGCGGGACCGTGTTTAGAGGATGATCATTTGAACCCTGATACTGATACGTGTAGGGTAGGATCTAGCGATCCGGCTGACAAGGTTATGTCCCGGGCATGTGGGCCGTGGTCTCGGGTATGTACGAGAATCCTGTTAAACATGATCCTCCTTCCACTATGTGATTTCAAACATGACCTAGAGACCGATAGGGACCCATAACATATTCTGCATCATACAGTGACATAGTGATTACTTGCATTGTTCATACTCCAGTATTACCTGTTTCACCTTATTATAATGATATTGCTATTGTGTCGCTCTGACAACCTGAGTATGCATGCTCAGATTCCGCGGGAGGACCATCACAGGAGACGGATCTACCCTTTGAGTTCACGGGGATATAGTTGGTGTACCTTCTTCTTTTACTACTTTCCATAAAAGCGATCGTGAGATTGAACTTGGTCAGTTATTGTTCTTATTATCTGTAATTTGTGAACAATGAAATTTTAATGTAATAAATTAGTGATGTGATTCCTTTAATACTGTGCTTTATTTACTGATTACCATATAGTGCTAGAAGCCAAAGTGTGACTACGGCGGGATGATTCCTTGACCGTAGGAGCTTGGCTAGCTTATTCATCCCTCGTTTTCCGTATTTTGGGAAGCGGGGCGTGACATGGTTTAGTTGGTATCAGAGCCTGTGTTTAGTATCAAGGGATAACATTAACTATATTGTATTACGTTATTCTTGTTTCACTACTCTTGATTTTCATCCTTGAATCTGATCCTATCCTTTTGAATCTTCCAGTGATATGACGTCCCCGAACGACCCCTCCTCGGACTCCAGCTCTCAGGACCGCACGGAAAGAATACTCAGTGCACTGACCACTCTCGCGGAAGCTCAGGAGAGGAAGACAGATTTGCTTACTGAGGGACTCAGGGCGATTACCGCCGCAGGAGGACCCTCAGCACTCATTACCGCCCCCGAGGGTGCTACTCCACCAGCTTATCAGGCTAGGGCTGGTACCGTATCAGACTTCCGACGGTTACACCCAGCTGCATTCACAGGGCTAGCTGAACCCCTTGAGGCGGAGCAATGGCTGGTAAACATGGAGAATTTATTGACAGCCGCCAGGGTTCCAGAGAAAGACAGAGTGGACGTGATAAAGATTCAATTAGAAGACAAAGCCCGTACATGGTGGTCGGTGGAAGAAAGCAGACTCGACGAGCCGATTGAATGGAGCAAGTTTAAGGAGTGCTTCCTAGATCATTATTTCCTCCCACAGCCAAGGCAGAAATGGAGGAAAAGTTTATTCTTTTAAAGAAGAATGGACGCCCAGTGGACGTATATGCGGCAGAGTTCAACCGTCTGAGCCGCTTTGCTCCATACATGGTCAAATCAGAGGCCACCAGGGCCAGACGCTTCCTTCAGGGGTTAGATTTTGAGTTGCAACAGTTAATTGCATCATTGGATTTACAGACTTTCGCATAGGTACTCAACGCGGCGAGAGTTCAGGAGCAATTGGTAAACAAGTTCAGAAGACCCCCAGTCGCTCCAGCACGTACCCACGCGCCTTCTCGAGGAGCCATACCAGTTCATAGAGCAGGAACGACACAAATGAAGCGCCCGTTTGTACCACAGCATCGCCCTCAGAGACAGGGCGTAACTTGCGGCTATTGCGGTAGAGGAGGACATACCCAGAAGGACTGTCGCCGTGCCAAGGGACAGTGCCTAATTTGCGGTTCCAGTCAGCACAGGATTAACAGTTGCCCTAAGTGAGCAGAGATACAGGGAGGTTCTGGACCGCCACAGCAGAGGCCGCAGGAGCAGAGGCAACCCTTTACAGGTCGCGGTCAGGGACGGGCTTTCACCTTGACCGCCGAGCAGGCAGAAGCGTCAGGAGACGTGGTTACAGGTACTCTACTCGTACATTCCTTGCCAGCTAGAGTACTATTTAATTCGGGAGCATCACATTGTTTCTTGTCTGAGCATTTCACTAATACACACTCAATACCACATGAACCACTAACCAAGGGATGGGAAATTCATACGGGTAGTGGCATTATTATATCTAGTCGAGAATGCAGATTATGCCCAGTTGTAGTGTGTGGCAGGGAATTCTATGCGAATTTCCTTCTGATCGGGACAGGCAGTTACGACGCAATTCTCGGGATGGATTGGATGAGCACTTTCCATGCAGTTATCGATTGTCGTGCAAGAAAGGTGATCTTCCGCATCCCCAATCACCCGGAGTTTATTTTCGAGGGCGGAAGTGAATCTTTGGAGCCAGCTAAGTATAGAGCCAAGCCCAAGGAACTGTCAGCTATGGAGATTGATAAGAGCCCAGTTCCAGTAATTGTTCGGGAATTTCTGGATGTATTTGCCGAAGATCTACCAGGTCTACCACCTCCTCGAACTTTGGAGTTCTCAATCGATTTGATTCCAGGTACAGCCCCAGTATCCAGAGCCCCATACAGAATGGCACCAGTTGAGTTGGCGGAATTGAAGAAGCAGGTTGAAGAACTATTGGAGAAGGGATTTATTCGGCCAAGCGCTTCACCGTGGGGTGCACCAGTCCTGTTAGTAAAGAAGAAGGATGGATCGCTGCGAATGTGCATAGATTATCGGGAGCTGAACAAGGTCACAATAAAGAACAAGTACCCAATACCGCGCATTGACGACCTATTCGATCCGCTAAGTGGAGCTAAGGTTTTCTCGAAGTTGGACCTCCGTTCTGGATATCATCAAATCAGAGTAGCAGCCGAGGATGTATGCAAGACGGCCTTCAGGACCCGATACGGACACTACGAGTTTCTTGTGATGTCGTTCGGTGTTACCAATGCCCCAGCAATATTCATGGATTTAATGAACAGGGTGTTCGAAAAATACTTGGACACGTTCGTCGTTGTGTTTATCGACGACATACTTGTCTACTCGAAGACCCGGGAAGAGCACGCTGAACATTTGCGCACGGTACTACAAATTCTTCGGGAAGAGAAGCTGTATGCGAAGCTGAGCAAGTGTGAATTCTGGCTCGACAAGGTTCAGTTCTTGGGACATATTGTTTCGGGCGAAGGCATCTCGGTGGACCCGGCAAAGATAGAATCTGTCAGAGATTGGCCAACGCCGAAGTCAGTTTCCGAGATCAGGAGCTTTCTGGGATTGGCAGGTTATTATCGAAGATTCATCTAAGATTTTTCAAGAATCGCGGAACCATTGACGAGGCTAACACGGAAGGACGTGCCGTTTACATGGACAGAGGAGTGCACTCAGGCATTCGACACACTAAAGCAGAAGTTAACCACGGCGCCTATTCTTACTGTACCAGATGATTCAGGTGGTTTGGTGATACACAGTGATGCCTCAGGGAAGGGATTAGGCTGTGTTTTGATGCAGCACGGCCGAGTGGTTGCTTACGCCTCTCGACAACTGAGAAACCACGAGAAGAACTACCCCACGCATGACTTGGAGTTAGCTGCGGTAGTCTTTGTGTTGAAGATTTGGAGGCACTATCTATTGGGTGAGAAAGTGGAGGTTTACACGGATCATAAAAGTTTGAAGTATGTTTTCACTCAGAAGGAACTGAACATGAGGCAGCGCCGATGGCTAGAGCTAATGGCAGATTATGACTTGGACCTTCAGTATCACCCGGGGAAGGTCAATGTTGTACCAGATGCGCTCAGTCGCAAACCAGCGGTCATGATGTTGACCGATCAGAGGAGCATTATTGAGGATTTCTAGAGACTTGAACTTGAGGTCATTACTCCGAACGCACTCAGTCAACTTTGGCAGATACAGGTGCAATCTTCTCTAGTGGATCGCATCAAGATTGCACAAGCGGATGATCCCCGATTATAAAAGTTCAGAGAGCAAGTGGAAGCTGGACTGAGAACGGATTTGATTATACATGAAGATGGCTCTCTGAGATTCGGTAGCAGACTCTGCGTACCTAAAGGAGATGTTCGAGAAGAAGTTTTGGCTGAAGCACACAGTTCATCTTATTCTGTGCATCCAGGAGGTACAAAAATGTATCAGGACCTAAAGCGGCACTTTTGGTGGAACGGAATGAAGTGGGAAATTGCGAGGTTTGTATCCAGATGTTTGGTATGTCAGCAGGTGAAGGCGGAACATCAGAGGACAGCAGGACTGTTACAACCTTTGCCGATACCTGAATGGAAGTGGGAGCACATTACTATCGATTTTGTGACGGCCTTACCACGGAGCCCTAGAGGCAATAATGCTATTTGGGTTATCGTCGATCGCCTCACAAAAGCTGCACACTTCCTACCTTTCCGAGTGGGACAATCGACAGAATCATTGGCAGAAAGATATATGCAGGAGATTGTGTGACTTCACGGTGTTCCAGTCAGCATTGTGTCAGACCGGGACACGAGATTCTTGTCGCACTTTTGGAAGAGTCTATAGGAGAGTTTGGGAACCCGCCTTAAATTCAGCACAGCTTATCACCCATAGACGGATGGACAATCCGAGCGTACGATTCAGACGCTCGAGAATATGTTGAAAGCTTGTATGTTGGACTTTCAGGGTTCCTGGGAGGACCATCTGCAGCTAGTCGAGTTCTCTTATAACAATAGTTACAGGCTAGTATACAGATGGCTCCTTTTGAAGCACTATACGGGCGGAAGTGTCGATCCCGAGTATGTTGGGATGATGTGGGAGAACGAAGATTACTGGGCCCCGAACTCATTGTTCAGACAGTCGACAAGGTCCAAATGATCAGGCAGCATATTAAGACGGCTCAGGATCGACAGAAGAGTTGGACAGATACCAGCAGAAGGGCACTTGAGTTCGAAGTTGGAGATCATGTGTTCTTGAAGATTTCCCCTACTCGTGGAGTTATCAGGTTCGGAAGTCATGGAAAGCTTAGTCCCCGCTTTATCGGACCTTTTGAGGTGCTAGAGCGAGTAGGAGAGATGGCCTATCGACTGGCCTTGCCTCCATCGCTAGCTGGTGTGCATAATACCTTCCACGTGTCACAGTTGCGGCGTTATGTTCGGGATGAGAGCCATGTACTGGACCATTCAGAGCTAGTCTTGGGTACTGACTTATCGTACGAGGAGCAGCCTACTACCATTCTCGACCGTAGAGAGAAAGTGCTGAAGAATAAGGTCATTCCGCCGAGTGTCTTGGGGCGGTCGTTCCCCAGGAGAATCCACCTAGGAGCGGGAGGAAAATATCCGTGATTGTTATCCACATCTCTTTGTTTAGCACATTGTATTCTTGCCTCCTTGTCAAATTTCGAGGACGAAATTTTTGTTAAGGGGGGTATGATGTAAATCCCCGTTCTCCATCTATAAGAATTTTCCTTGTATTTTCCAAATTCCAGAGATTTACTTTTCCTCGTAATTATTCTGTAGAAGGTGGTAGCTTGAATTCCAGTATTTATATTTTTTTTCCAACAACCTAAAAACCAAATTTAAACTAACAAATTAATTTCTTAAACCAACCTAGCCCACTCAAATTTTTTAATTAAAATCCCTAAATTCTTTTTTCCCCAACCCGTTACTTTTCCAGCCCACTTGGATTTTAAATAAATCCTTTTTTTAAAAATATAAAGTCCCCGGCCCACTCTCCATTCTCAGCCCACTTCTCATTTTTATAATTCTTCAACTATTTTTAAAGTTCCTGGCCCACTCCCATAAACCCGTACCCGCCTCCTTAGACCTGACCCGACCCCACTCTACTGTTCCTCTTCTTCAAAAAATCCCCAACGGTAACCTCCCAAACTTACGCGCGCGACCCGCCTCCTCCGCCGTCGCTCACGCCCACGCCCACGCAGTACCGTTGCCCTCGCCCCCACGATGCGCTCCTCGCGTCTCCCTTATCTCCTTCCCACCTCGCTCACCCCCTCTTTTTCAGAATCCCTCATCTCTCTCCCTCACAAGAAACTCACCGAGCACAATTTTTCCTCACCTCGCCACCGGCGACGATCCTCGACAGCCCCCTCGGCAACCCTCGATCACTCCTCCACCAACCTCCTCCCTCCACGACTCCACCTCCACCAACTCGAGACCCCCTGCACCCACACCTCTGCACACAGAAACCCATCACCCGACCGAGCTCGAGTCACCCCTGCACGCCTCCTCGACGCCGGCGACCCCCACCACGTCGTCGACCTCCATCTCCTCAGCATCATCCCCATTACGACAGAACCCGAGCCACCACTTCTCTTCTCTCTCCCTTCAAAAATCCCATAACCCCAAGTCTCAAACACCACTGCGGCCCATCGCCGGAGCGACACCGTCGACCGTCGGCAACTCCAACACTTCTCAGGCGAACCACAGAGCACCCCAAAGCTTCCAGCGCGCACAAGACGACTCCGAGAAACTCCGACGTAAAACCCGTGTTTCGAACCAAGCTCGCGAGAATCCGTTACACGGCGTACGTCACGCGTCCGTGACGCCACGGCTGCCGTACGACCCCGAGACGTTTCCAGGCAAGTATTTACTTGCTTCATGCTAATATAGTTGAGTTACAAACCTAAATCATATAGTTATTAAACTTACAGATTACCGATATATATCATGACCTAAGTGTTCGATGCTAGATCCCAATGGAAATAATAGTTTATTTTGACGGAAACTGATATTTTCTATTGGCCCATTTGATAATAAGTATCGTGTATGAATCTCGCTGGAAAATACGATCACTAGGGACAAAAATTGATACCCCCAAGTATGCCGTAAAAACTAGAATTTTCTCGTATCTGAAAGCGAATAAAATCATCATAAATTATATTCAAACTGGAATGCTGCGTTCGAGGGCTTAAATCGAAGCCTACTCGACTAACTTTAACCCTATATAATATACTAATGATTTCTATTCTGTAATTGTGATAATAATTAGATCGGAAAGCGACTCTGGACTGCAGTCCAGAGCGTTTCTGATTATTGTGTTCTGTACAAAGACCTACGTCACCGTGTTTTCTGAAGTCGTATGGAACCCTGCAGTAGATTAAAGATAATTCTGTTAGTTAAACAAAACAAGTGGTTCCATTCCGTTTCACCGCCGTTTGCTATTTTAAACTGTATTTAAAAGGGCAGAACGTATAACTGTCCAGAACAGATTCTGAAATGTCATACTGAGGTTAAACTGTGTATAACTTTCAACGTACAGATGCGATTGGTGATCCGTCTATTGCGTTGAATACTCCATTTAAAACCCTAGATTTCATTTAACTGTAAAATCGCTAAATTCTGAGTCCAACTGGGAGCAATTCGTGTCGCGAAACGGACATTCAGTTCTGAAACTGAATTTCCAGCCGCGAGCACTTAAAATGAAATAGCTATATCTTGAGAACCGGAATCCTGATTGAACTGAAACGAATTGTGATAAATTGCTGACTGAGTGTTCTATTTATCCTAGTTGTATCATTTTGTTGAATTCTTAATATATTAATTTATGCAATTTATTTTAGTTAAAAACATGCATGTTGATTCATAACATACATAGTTTATTGGTACCATACAATACATATATCATTTCCTTGTCATATACTCAGTGTTATGCGTGTGGACATTGCATTATCGTGCGTGATAAATGTTGGTTTAGGAGTGACGAGTACGCCAATGGAAAGTGAATATTCGTGACAATGATTGATACAGTGAACAGTGATAAAACCGTGCCATTGGTATACTTGTACATGATTAAATCAAGATCATAAATAGTGTAAACCTGGGGAAAAAGAGGAAATCAAAGTGGAAAGAGTATCGTATTTAGCGGGACCGTGTTTAGAGGATGATCATTCGAACCGTGATACTGATACGTGTAGGGTAGGATCTAGCGATCCGGCTGACAGGGTTATGTCCCGGGCATGTGGGCCGTGGTCTCGGGTATGTACGAGACTCCTGTTAAACATGATCCTCCTTCCACTATGTGATTTCAAACATGACCTAGAGACCGATAGGGACACATAACATATTCCGCATCATATAGTGACATAGTGATTACTTGCATTGTTCATACTCCAGTATTACCTGTTTCACCTTATTATAATGATATTGCTATTGTGTCGCTCTGACGACCTGAGTATGCATGCTCAGATTCCGCGGGAGGACCAGCACTGGAGACGGATCTACCCTTTGAGTTCACGGGGATATAGTTGGTGTACCTTCTTCTTTTATTGCTTTCCATAAAAGCGATCGTGAGATTGAACTTGGTCAGTTATTGTTCTTATTATCTGTAATTTGTGAACAATGAAATTTTAATGTAATAAATTAGTGATGTGATTCCTTTAATACTGTGCTTTATTTACTGATTACCATGTAGTGCTAGAAGCCGAAGTATGACTACGACGAGATGATTCCTTGACCGTAGGAGCATGGCTGGCCTAGTCATCCCTCGTTTTCTGTATTTTAGGAAGCGGGGCGTGACACAATCTATAATTCTCACCCAATCTGGGTATGATGCTTAAGTCATGTGTTATTCCATGTTAAACTGACAAATATTAGACGAGGAAACATGGCCTAAAATGTCACTGCAGGCATCCAACTATAGTGATAAGACTCACGAGGGGAAAGGCCCAAAAGGAAATTTGCAAAATAGATAGGGGTTTATAGGTAAACTCCTACCCTCATGAATCATGTCACTGTTGTTCGAAGCCCACAGTGACACTCTTGGCTCCGTTTCCTCATATTAAACATTAGTCACACATAACTGCATATCAACTCAATATTTTCCGTGTTACACACACCATTATGATTGTTCTCAAAGTTAGGGACTACTTAATTTTTCTTCTCGGGTCCGGAGAATAGTGCCTCTCCTATATCGTTTTCAAAGTATGCTAATTATTAACAATCTATGTGATCATTTCTTATATGATCATTTCTTACGCTTGTGCGTGCACCATTCTTTCCTATCAATCCAAGAACAGAACCTTTGCATTGGACAACACCACTAGTCGATCATAGGAGGCCAAAGAAACTTCAATGTGATTAGATTCAAGCTAAGGATATTCTGCAATAGAATTTCTATGAGCACGCAATTACTCATTTCTCCTGTAACATTCTTCTGCAGGGCTTGACTGTGGCCTGGAGTTAGGTGATAAGGATATGCTTCTTTTCAAAAGGAGGAGAGGGAGATGCCACTCAGGGGAGCCACTGCACGCGCGAAACAATTGTACAACAAAGAGAGTTTAAGGAAGATACTAACTACAAAAAGGGAAACAAAAAAATGTACATTGCTGAGTTTAGTAGAATTATATATGTGTTTTCCTTAAAAGGAAGATTGTTTTTGTTCTTCTGTTTGATTGATAATGGATGTGCTTGTTCTTCTGTTTGATTACATTGTTTGAAAG
Source organism: Agapanthus africanus (assembly GCA_030015575.1). NCBI lineage: Eukaryota > Viridiplantae > Streptophyta > Magnoliopsida > Asparagales > Amaryllidaceae > Agapanthus > Agapanthus africanus. Next base: position 185,362,118 of record CM057337.1, read on the forward strand.
CTTATAAATATGCGTGCAATGTTTTCTTCCTTAACCTTTTTAATTTCTATTAAAGATTAATATGCTCACAAAATTAAAGTTGCAAGACATAAATAGTAGAAGTTTCTTCAATTAATTTAAGCAAGAGTGGGTTCCTAGAAGGCTAAACATTTTAAGTTCACATATAGAAGGGGGGGCTACCAGGACATGCGATAATTCTAATCGAATTCTGAAGTTTCCATGAATGGTGCCGATCATCGACAAAAACGAGGGAGGATATACTTTACGTTTTTGGACGGCATAGGAGAGTTTGCGTCCTAGCACCTTTCTCCTTCATTAGTCTCATATATTGTTTTTGTGCCTAGTCTCTTAACTTGATTTATTCTTAAACCCAAAGAATTCCAAAAATGTGGGAGAAAAATCTAAATTTGTATTGTTAATTTATTTCAAACCAAACTTAGATTTGTATATTTATTATCAATAATACCCCTTTTTAAGATTTCATAAATATATTTTTATGATTTGATAAATAAAGTTGTATTTTGATAAATAATTGTGATTTTATAAACAATATTATGGTTTGATAATTACAATATGATTTGATATATAATGTTTTACTTGAATTAACAAATCATTAAAGTTAATATGCTTATAGCATGAGAGAAATTAAGTTGGCATAAGTATTTGGTGTTTTAACAATTTTTAAAATAAATAAGTTTAAAAATTAGTTTTATTTTGGCACCGGCTGATAAACTTTAACCCATGCATACAACACACACAACACATACGACACACCCACACAAATCACACACAAACCGAGGGGACACACGAATTTATCCCGAAAGCGTTAAATTGTGTTCACTTCCCCTGCTGGGAATCGAACCTCCACACTCTCCCAGAGAGGGAATTGCCATGCCAATTGAGCTATTGCACATTGGTAGTTTAAAAATTACTTTGCTAAAACTGCACCGAGAAACAAATTTCTCAAAACATAATAATATAATCCCTTCACATATCGGTGAAATTGGATGGAATTTGTCACTTTACATCGTGTCAGCGGATCAAGACCCCTTTCCATATTAAATTCCATTATATAATCCTTTCAAACAAACAATAAAACTGATATGTTAAGATTGGAGTATCAACTTAATCCATGATGATAAATACTAGAAATGTGATTCCAAACGGACGGGATATCATGGAGCTATAACACCAGTTCAAACAATCCCAAAAAAGAAATTGAGATTTGCATATGCACCGATCCTTTTCGAATGAAGCTAAATAGTTCACAACATTTTTTCGGTTGTAACCTGACGTCTCCAGTTCAAAATATGTCTCTAAAAATTGACAACCAAACATTTGGTACTTATAACCAGGCGTCTGGTACTTAATTGCTTGTAACTTCTAACAACATGTCTGTAACTTCTAATTAGTTACATGTAACATTTAGGCACTTGTCTGTGACTTCTGATAAGTTGACTGTAACTTTTAGGCAGTTGCCTGTAACTTGTAAGCAGTTGCCTATAATTTCTAATTAGTTGAATGTAATTTTTATGCACTTACCTTTAAGTTCTAACCACCTGCCTGTAACTTCTAATTAGTTGTATCTAACTTCTAATAAGTTGCATGTAAATTGTAAGCACTTGCTTATAATTTCTAACAACTTGTCTATAACTTCTAACTAGTTGCATGTAATTTCATATCACATCATCGGTCAATCTCGGTTATATAAAACATATAATATCAACAAAAATATCATTTGTATCCCAAAATCGGCCAATATCGACGATATTAAAGTAAACACGTCAAATTTTTTTTGCATTCATTAGACAAATCAGTAACATATAAGCAATTTGTCATCCTCACTCAAAACAAGTAATAATATCGATGAATATTGACCAAATACAAATAGGTGAATATATGTATGAATAACAAAGAGTTTAAACTTCGGCCAAACAAAAACTGAAACAATATCAAGCTATTTCTTTCTCGTTCATCAATAGAATTTGTGCACTTCCTTTTTCACGTAAACATTCTTCTAATGTGTCTCATGTGTTTCAAAGGACATGCCCTTCACATTGTCCTTCTCATCTGGCTTCTCAACAAATCGCTTCTCCAGAATCTGCACCAATGAAGACCATAATATATTATAATTAAGCTAAAATCAGATTATGTAAAAAGCTTAAGTGTTAGAAATTACAGGCAAGTTGTTAGAAATTACAGGCAAGTGCTTATAAGTTACATGCAATTTATCAGAAGTTATATGCAATTAATTAGAAGTTATAGACAAGTTTTTAGAAGTTATGGGTAACTTGTCGATGTTGTGATACAAATGTAATTTTTGTTGATATTATCTGTTTTATATAACCGATGTTGGCATATGCTATGATATGATGTTACATGCAACTGGTTAGAAGTTACAGGAAACTTATTAGAAGTTAGAAGAAAATGCTTACAAATTACAGGCAACTTATTAGAAGTTATAGGCAACTAATTAGAAGTTACAGACATGTTAGAAGTTACAGGACCTGCCGATGTTGTGATACAAATGATATTTTTATCGATGTTATGTAACATTTTAGAAAAATAAAATATTATTTTTGGAATTTAAATAATTAAAATAATAAATTTTAGGAATATTATAAAAAGTATGGAGATTAGTTTTAATGAAATGGTATGATTATATATATAGTTTGGAAAATATTTGGAAATTAATACGAATTATTGATTTTGAAAGTATTTATTTGATTTGGACATTTTATAAATTATTATACAATTATTTGTATACAAGTTTAATACTAAACTTGATTAATATTTTATTAAGTATGCACTAACCTTATATATGTATCATGACATGCAACATATCATGTTTACAACATTTGTCCATATTTATAGAATCATGGCTTTATTTCTTTAGTTACTTTAATTGGTTTTGGTTTAAATTGGGAAAAGAATAAAGAATCTGGTGGCGACAAGAGGGCATGGTTGAGAGAGGGGGAGAGGGGGGGGAGAGGTTCCACACTTTTCTTCACCTCCTCATTCTCTTCATTTTTTCTCATCTCCCATTTCTTCGTCTCCTCCTCCTTCATCCTCCACCACTTCACTACCATCTCAAGTCGACCTTCAAAACCATCACAAAACCCTATACAACCTTCACAAATAATGTTTCTTACCTTACTATAAACATCATGGTAGGATCAAGTTGGAACTTTGAGCACTTTGGCCATCCTAGAAGTTTCTTGGGTTTCTCTTGTAAGGTAAATCCCTCACATTTAGTTAAGTATCTAGTTTTTCTAGTCTCTTATGGTAACTTAGAGTTAAACAAGTGTAGGTTAATGATCTTGGAAAATTCTAAGATGAGACTTAGGAGATGTTTTGAGTTGTGGAGGTGTATTTGAGATTTAGTTAGTGACCACAACCCTTTTAGTGATAGAATTCTGGACTAAACTTGAGTTTAGAATCCCAAACTTGAACTTGGAATTTTCCGATATCGGTTTTGTGGAAAATGTGATGATAAATTAGGATCCTCTATAACTCGGAGACTCTGAAAAATATTTAGCGAATACAGAGAGATGTGCAGGCAAATAGGAATATACCCTAGAGACTCAAGCCCTTAACTCCCTAAACTGGCTGCCAAAATAAGCATTATGGCCGCAATTTGCGGCCTGACCTAGGTGAGTGGGACCCATGTTTGGTCCATGGCTCCTTTATCTGGTATTTAGACCTACCACATATGCAAAATGTCCCAATTCAACCTAAGGTAAAATCTGGGAGTGTTTTCCCAAGTTGCTGTTTTCGTTTTAAGACTTTTATTAACTTGAGTTTTGGTATTTGCGTTTTGTCTCGGTCGTTTTACATTTGTACGTCAACGTTGAGAGTTGTTTGGCTATTTTTGCATATGTAGACCATAGGTCCTAACCTATATATGTCTCGTTTGCCGTATTGGATTTTGGACTTGATTTTTATGTCGATACGACGTGCGTTGAACTATAGGTACCTTCGCGTGGACTTCGGGATGACAAGGGAGAGCAAGGCGTTCATTGACTTCGGCTAAAGTGAGGATAGTAGGGGAGTAGGTGTATATCTACCGGGGAAGTCGGGTGGATGGCGTATAACACCTCGCAACCGTAGATTAGGATACTTATATATATATATATATATATATATATATATATATATATTTAAATGTTGGATATGGATATTTAGCAAATAAGGTTCTAGGAAACTATAGGTTAGAATAAGTGTACTCGTAGGAAGGTATACCCTTAGCCCTATTTCTCTTAGTCTTGAGCCTCAGGATTTATGTTGTCATACACACGCATACACACACACTTGGTATGATATGTGTGTGTGTGTGTGTGTGTGTGTGTGTGTGTGTGTGTGTGTGTGTGTGTGTGTGTGTGTGTTCATATATATATACATACATACATATACGTGTAGGATAAGGTAATGATATGTTAGAAGGATTTGAGTCGATATGATCGGATATGATGTCACGAGGTTATGATATATGATTTGAGACCGAAACACTATATTATGATATGAGATATTACATAATCATTGGGCGATATACATATAACATGTGATGACATGTGACTTGATGAGATGATAGAATGTACATGACCATAGATTCGAACCCTTGAATTATGATATCGTACGACGGATGATACCATACAAGATATGATATATATGATGATTGACTCGTATTCTTGATTCGAGGATATTGTACGACAGATTATACCATACGAGATATGATATATATGATGATTGATCCACACTCTTAACTTGAGGATGCTGTACGAGGAACAATATCGTACGTGATATTATAAGGCTGGATCGTCGACTGATAGATATATCGACTCGAAAATGTTATACATTTTTTAATCACTTTCGACTCGGGATAGTTTAGTCTTTAATCACTTAAGTAGGTATTAGAGTATAAATTGAGTCATACCTATTTTTAAAACTAACGGATCGTTATGCATTTTCAAGACAACCCGAGAGATGCTACGGAATTTCAAATGATATCTTTTTCTGAAAAACACCGTAGCCCCTATTTTTGTAAGAACAACGATTCATGCTATTTTAAAGACTATAATTGTATGGCTCTTATATAGCTGTATATTTTATATTGTTGCGTTTTACATACATGTTCTTTCATTATCTTTTATGACTTCTTCTGTTAGGACACATGCACCATTACCGATGATGTGTATGTTGCACGTACACACATACTCGCCGGCTCACATACTCATCATCGGTAATTAACATGCCACGTACACTTTAGAATTCGACATTTCAGTCGTACAACCTGATAACTTGTAGCTAAATAGTATTGCATAGCACTCATTTGTTAGTTGTATGTATGCCCTAGAGGCCAGTATTGTACAGATGATGTATATTATATTGGATGCTTGGACATATATAAAGATGACTTTCTTGCTCGACATGATAGTATGCTATCTGGTTGCTCTTTATCTTAACATGTACACTAGTCTCTTTATACTGTCTTATAGTTACATGTTGGTAAAGCCCTTAGGATTTGTACTTGACTACCTGGACTATGATGCAGATCATACTAGTGGGGACATGGTAGTCCATAAGTACATCCTTCAAGGTCCCTAGTCGTGGGTGTATCGAGACGGGGCATCGATATACCAGAGTAGACTAGCGTATACGCTTCTCGACCCATGTGATGGGCAATGGATGATCCCATATCCATTGGTGTTTGACATCAGAGATAGTATACGGGTGCTCAGTGGAGACTGGGTACACTGGACGGACTCACCGAGAACTCCCAGATGGTATTATACCTCACGTCAGATGGCAGTTCTCAGGTGACACTTGTACAGGTTAGTCTGTAGACCCGAGATCGTCATAGAGTCTTGTGTGATTCCCACTGTGCTTTGATCTCCACCTTACCACGTCCATGAAGGCGTGCAAAACGGTGGTTTTTGGGTACAGTCCCGAGTCACATAGAGGCAATGAGCGATAGGAGGGGTTTCGTCTCTCCCGGTATTGGGGTAGATGTTGCGCTGTGCTCGATTGGCCGTAACAGGGAAGTCCCTGGCCAGGGCTGATCAGAGATTTGCTGGTAAGTGTTACCAGTAGTTTCTCGACCCGTTACGAGCCTCACATCGGCACGACTTATCGGGTTATTGGGGTCTGACGTTTACCACCCCTAGACTTGATATGCGACGTATCAGACGAAGAGACCGGACTGTACGGTAAGTGTTACTGGTCGGATTCGCAGGAGTGTGAGCGGGCTAGCTCGTCGATCTTCTGATCGCTCAATACCCGGGTGGCCGTTACGTTTAGCAGACCGCTTGCGGCTTGTGGGTGCTTGATATGATCATCATCTGCTACCGGCGTATTGACGAGTCTTTAGAGTCCTACACAGAGGTTTCCTGGTTCAAGCGAAACGAAATAGGAGCGCATATGAGATATGTGCAGGACCGAGAATAATGCGTGTATGTGATACCGCATTTCATTCTCGCGATAAATGTTTCGATTGGTTATATTTGATATGACCTAGTTATCGAATCATTGATTCGATAAATCGATACATTGAATACTAGTCGGTTATGTGCGACATGACCGGATCATTGAATCAAATGTTGATTTATTGATTTAATGTATAATTATATATTTGATATATTACTTTGCATTAACTAGTATTGGTTCACTTTATACGGATTTTCTCACTTGATGCACATAGTATATGTGATATGCTTTTGTGCACTTTTTTGTATCATGTTTGATAATACTTGATCATTTAGTTAAGTATATAGAATTAATCCATGGTTAATTTGATAATTAGGGTTTTGCATATTCATTTATTTATTTATTTGTTTATTTATTTATTTGGAAAAGATAAAGATAAGAATGGTGGCTTTCTTTGTCATTAGTTGAAGCTTCATGAAGCCTTGACTTTTGTAACCATCCTTATCTTCATGCTTAACCCTAACCCATCCAAGTGACCATGGTTAATTCTCTACACTTAACCCTAGTTTAAGTTATGATAAGTATTTGATTTTCTATTTCTTTTTAATAGAACTTATCATAACTATCTTCATCTTCTTCTTCTTCTTCAAGCTTGCTACTTTAATGGCAACTTGAACAAAAGTGAGTAAAATCCAATTCCAAAGAGAACCCACCTCCTATTTCTTCACCCTCTACCTCTTGACAAGTTGTTTTGGGTGTTTACTTCACAAGTTTCACAAGTTTGTGAAGTCGGAGCTTGAACTTGCGATGCCTCGAGGTAGATCGTCTTTGACACAAAGCCGACGACCTAGCTTGCCCGTTTCTCCGATGAAGCCAAAGTTCGAGTTTGGGAATCGAGATGGACAGCGAGAGGATGCCTTCGTGGAGCCAAGGAAGAGGATTACCGGATCTACAAAGATTGTAGCATCTAACCTATAGTTAATTTGTTAACTAGTTTTATATTTCGCCTAGACATCTAGCAACGATCCGTTGACTAGGGTTTCTCGGCACCATAATTTTTAAATTTGGCATGTTCGATGCCTTGTGAGACCTCTATAGGGTGCCTAGGAACCTTTCAGTGGTATCAGAGCCTAGCTAGAGCCTTAGGCGAAGTCTAGACGGAGTTTGAAGTCCGGACGAACCCGAAACCCATATACCCATGAGCTCTCTGGAAATTTTCTAAAATCTGGGATTTTTTAATATTAAAAATGTCTAAAAAATTCAGTAAAGAATTATAAGAATTACGATGCAAAATATTTCACATGAACAGTTCCTTAAGCCGCGGAACCGCGGCAGAAGCATGGCTTCTGCCGCTGTTCCGCGCTCAAAAGGTGACGTCAGCCATACTTAATTGCACAGTAATTCCTGATAAATTCTACTGAGTTTTCTGGGTATTTTTAAATTGACTCTAAGATTGAGTGCTCTGGGGTTAAATTGGGAATCGACGATTTGATCGGAATATCAAACTTTGTCTAAGTGTTTTTCCAGATAACTGTAGAATATGTTAAAGAGTTCGACCGGATATAAATACCTAAGTTTTCCCCTGCCGGAATAATTCCAAGTGTTGGATTTTTCTGTGGTTAAAAGACGTTCTGAGTAGTGCAAGTAACACGATGGTCCCTCTAGAAGACAACAAACCTTAACTCGATTATGTGACCGTCTTGAACTGCCCTTTGAACCTTCGGGTTTGGGGCAGTACGGCGTGCCACATGTGAGGCGTTGGCTTGACCCTTCTACGGCTGGACCGTTGGTACTGAGGTATGAAGTGAATGTCTTTGAACCTATTTCATGTGTTGATCGGTGTCGGGAAAACTTGGGTGTTCGAATGTTCGATCGGAAAGTTTGATATATTCTATTTATCCGGAATTGGATACAATAATTGGAATTCACAAACAGTTATGAGATAACTGGATGAATGTTATAAATCTAGCAGTTTAGTCCCATACGATATTGAAAAGAGTTTTCGATAATGAGACTAAAATGCGGGGTTTGTAACTGTTAGGCATGTGATGTCTAAAGAGCTTGCGGATTCCAACTGTTGTAGTTTTACACTTTCTTTTCTGTAACCGTAAGTGTAGTATGTTCATATCGCCGGTTTCGTTGCTATACGTCAACGACAATTGGGGTATGCATACTTACTTACGTTGATGACATGTGATGTTATGTGTTGCTGGATATGTTATATTGGATCGTCGTGTTTGAATAGCCGGGGTTTTTTTATGTGAGATGAGTGTTTTTCATTTTCATTCATGTAATAACTTGTATGTAATATTCTTTTATTTGGGGCACTTCCAGGTAGCGGAAGTTGTCACCTTTGTATATTATTTACTTTTCCGCATTAGGATAGACCCAAGGAGGGGAGCACAAGTAACCGGGTTCTGGGGTCCAGTGGGAGACCAACTCGAGGAGTCGAGTCCGGGTCTCCTAACCCTAGAATTGGCAGGGTTGCTTGCCGCTCTCGTAGGGGTCTAGGGGTGTGGGATTGGCTATTCATCACGACCGTGGAATCCGTGTTTTATACTGGCTCGTATTGAAAACACGGACGTCCTAGTATATCCAATATTTTATATGTTTATTCTGCTGCGATATCTGTGTTGTGACTCTGTGATGGATATAGTATATAGTATATATGATATATTATATAGACGTTACTTATGTTTTACACCCGCGCTAGCCCTGCCCTGCTCTGTCGTTAGTTACCTAACCTAACGGTGCACGAGGGGACATCGAGGCGAATGCGGATGGCATAAGTGTACGTCATATCTATCTGTGATGTTTAGGTATTTAAATGATGGGACTTCATTAATGTGATTAATGAAAGATAAGAAACCTAAGATGTTGTAGAATCAAATTTTAAAATAAAACAGGTAGCTACAGTTCTTGCTTTGCACAGCGGTATATATGATATACCCCGCACCTTATTCGATGAGGAAAGGACCGAGATCCCTTCACCGGGAGTGACTCCTTTAGCAATAACTGGCAGATGCTACACAATCGGTTTGCTTTTGACTGCTTTTGCGTTTTTGCTTTGCACAGCGATATATATGATATATCCCGCACCTCATTCGACGAGGAAAGGACCGAGATCCCTTCACCGGGAGTGACTCCTTTAGCAAAACTAGAAAAGCCTCAAAATCACTCCATTTTTAAAACTTCATTCGATTCTACAACGATATCAAGTTCATTACGCAATAGGTTTTCAGAAAAACCTGTCGTAGCCCTCCGTCATTTCAGATAAGTACTATTTAGTATTCGTGCTGCGGTTGTTTGGCATGCGTCAAGGCGTAGTGTACGGTAGCTAACTAGTATTTATCTGCTTATGCATATGATGCAGATTGGATTAGGGTATTCGCACGGCGTTGTTTGGCATGCGTCAAGGGTCGTGCGGGTGGGTTTAATTCAATCAGGAAATGACGGGTTGAACTTGACTAGCGGACTATGGGTTGTTTGGCATGCGTCAAGGTCATAGCACGCTAGGGGAAAAAGATTATTGGGAATTTCAAGTGTTGAAATTTGCAATGAGATTGCATACCTTCTATGAGATAGTTGGATCCCGATACCCACTGCGAGTAAGAGTTACTCCTGGGAGAGTTTTACACATTGTAATTAGCTGATCAAGTAGGTGTCTAGAAAGGTGTTAACGAGGTTACGCCTCTGGGAAAACGAGGTTTACATTAATTAGGTTCGTGCGAAAGCACGGGGGACCTCCCTCAAAGTACCGACACTGGCCTGGCTGAAAGATTGGCAAACTTGTAGTGTGTAATTAATCCCGGCTAGTCTTTCCTTTTTGGGTTTGGAGGAAGATTTGATAAAAAGCAGTGGGAGCCATCCTGATTAGATAAGATAATAACCAATCTGATCTTGCACGAGCTTACGCTAAAGTGTTTTCTTCTCTCTCTCTCCAGGTAGCGACCATTTCATGCCTTAATCAAGATAATAATATGGATGTATTGACCGAACCCGCATGTTATACTGTGCTGGGGAACGTTGGTTCCGTTCATTCTTATAAGAGTTATAGGAATGAACAGGAAATAGGGGAATACCAGGATTCCCATGCCACCCGAATGAAGAAAGTACATGTTGATGCATTTTCTTCGGGTGTGTTCGTTACTGAGAACTGTTTCTCTATTTGCTCTACGTCCTGGGTATTGGATACCGGGTCGGGATCCCATATATGTAATCAGTTACATGGGCTAAGGAAAGGTAGAGAACTTGGAGAAGGTGATAAAGACATTAGAGTTGGAAATGGTGCAATTGTTGCAGCTAAGACTGTCGGGGAATATCACCTTGTATTACCAACTGGTAATACATTGGTTCTGAACGAATGCTATTACATGCCGAACCTGATATGAAACATTATATCGGTTTCTTTATTAAGTAAAGAGGGATATAATTTTGTATTACAGGACAATGTTATGAACATTTTCCGTAACCAAAAGTTGGTTGGATCAGGCACGTTATGCAATGGCATTTATGTTCTAAATCAATCAACGGTTCTGAGCATAACAAATGCACACAAGAGGAAGAATACTGAACTCAACGAATCCTTCTTGTGGCATTGTAGACTGGGCCACATCAATGCGACACGACTAGCTAAGTTGCATAAAGATGGATATTTAAATCCGTTTGAATTTTCATCTTATGACACTTGCCAGTCATGTCTCAAAGGTAAGATGACCAAAACTCCGTTTACGGGACATGGAGAAAGAGTTACCGAACTCTTGGGACTGATACATAGTGATGTATGCGGTCCCATGTCTACACATGCCAGGGATGGTTCTTCGTACTTCATTACATTCACTGACGATCTCTCTAGATTCGGATATGTGTTCCTAATGAAACACAAATCAGAAGCTTTTGAGAAATTTAGGGAATATAAACAAGAAGTTGAGAACCAAACCGGAAAAAGTATTAAAATCCTACGATCTGATCGAGGAGGTGAATACTTGAGCAATGAATTCCGGGACTTCCTAAAAGAGAATGGGATTCTCTCTCAGCTGACTCCTCCATATATACCACAGCACAACGGTGTATCGGAGCGGAGAAATCGCACCCTATTAGATATGGTGCGCTCAATGATGAGTACAGCTGAGTTACCTATTTCCTTCTGGGGATATGCGCTTGAGACAGCCATGGACCGATTGAATAGAGTTCCTACCAAATCAGTGCCTACCACTCCATATGAGATATGGAAAGGGAAGAGACCACATCTTAATTATATTAAGATATGGGGTTGTCCAGCCTATGTCAAAAGACAAAATCCGGACAAACTCGAGGCAAGATCTGTCTTATGTAAGTTTGTAGGATATCCCAAAAACTCACAAGGGTATATCTTCTACCACCCCGAGGAACAAAAGGTGTTTGTTTCTTGACATGCCACTTTCTTAGAAAAAAGTTTTCTTATGAAAAAGATAGGTGGCATTGAGGTAGAACTGGAAGAGGTTCCAGCAATACAGACTACAACAGAAGATTTGGTTGAACCAGAGGATTCCGTAGTCCCCGATGAACCCCAGCCTCTCCGCCGATCTAGTAGGGTTCCTCGCCCACCTGAGAGATACTACGGTTTTCTCATGGATGGTGGGAGCGAGGATTGCATCATGGAGGATGATGACCCAACTAGCTTCGAGCAGGCCATCACGAGTAGGGACTCAGTGAAATGGCTGGATGCTATGCGGTCTGAGATGGATTCCATGTACACCAACAAAGTATGGACTTTGGAAGTTGCTCCTGAAGGGGTAAAACCCATTGGGAGCAAGTGGATCTTCAAGAAGAAACTTGGTGTAGATGAGAAAGTGGAGACTTTAAAAGCTAGACTTGTAGCAAAGGGTTTTCGTCAAAGACCAGGTGTGGACTATGACGAAACTTTTTCTCCAGTGGCTATGCTTAAATCCATCCGGATCATGCTTGCCATTGCTGCCTTTCATGACTACGAAATCTGGCAAATGGATGTTAAGACCGCCTTTCTAAATGGTGATTTAGAAGAGTGCGTGTACATGACTCAGCCAGAGGGCTTCGTAGACAGTGGGAGCAGCGGGAAGGTGTGCAAGCTGCTTAAATCCATTTATGGATTAAAGCAAGCATCGCGGAGTTGGAACATCTGCTTTGACGTCGTTATCAAAGAGTTTGATTTCGTCAAAAATCCAGATGAACCTTGTATCTACAAGAAGGTGGCAGAGAGTAAGGTTGTCTTCCTCGTATTGTACGTGGACGACATACTCTTGATAGGAAATGATATTCCTATGCTGCAATCGGTCAAGCTCTTCTTATCACAAAGATTCTCAATGAAAGATCTTGGTGATGCCTCCTGCATATTGGGGATCAGGATCTATAGAGATAGATCCAAACGGATTTTGGGATTGTCCCAATCCAGGTACATTGACACCATACTAAAGAGGTTTAGTATGGAAGAGTCCAAGCGTGGGAACTTGCCCACGATCTCTGGAGTCACTCTCTCCAAAGAGATGTCTCCCAAGACTGATTTGGAGAGAGCTCGCATGCAAGGGATACCCTATGGTTCGGCAGTAGGCTCTATCATGTATGCGATGCTATGTACCAGACCCGATGTAGCATACTCACTAAGTATAGTGAGCAGGTATCAAGCTGATCCTGGAGAGAGTCACTGGACAGCTGTGAAGAGCATTCTCAAGTACTTACGAAGGACTAGAGATATGTTCTTGGTGTATGGTAACGGAGAACTCCAAGTGGAGTCCTTTACCGATTCGAGCTTCCAGAGTGATAAGGACGACTCTAAGTCGCAATCGGGCTTTGTCTTTACCCTTTACGGAGGGGCGGTTAGCTGGAAGAGTTCCAAGCAGGAAACCGTGGCAGACTCGACGATGGAGGCTGAATACATCGCTGCCAACGATGCTGCTAAAGAAGCTGTCTGGATCAAGAAGTTCATTTCTGAACTTGGTGTGGTTCCATCCATTGAGCATCCAATACCTTTGTATTGCGATAACAATGGAGCAGTGGCTTTGGCCAAGGAACCCAGGTCCCATCAGCGATCCAGGCATATTCTGAGGCGGTATCACCTGATCCGGGAGATAGTTGATCGCCGGGAGATCGAGGTCAGGAGGGTTGACACGAAGGACAACACTGCGGATCCACTCACGAAGGCCATTCCCCAGATACAGTTTGAGAGACTCTTCGGGATGCTCGGTATGCGATACTACAGCAGCTGGCCCTAGTGCAAGTGGGAGATTGTTAGTTGTATGTATGCCGTAGAGGCCAGTATTGTACAGATGATGTATATTATATTGGATGCTTGGACATATATAAAGATGACTTTCTTGCTCGACATGATAGTATGCTATCTGGTTGCTCTTTTTCTTAACATGTACACTAGTCTCTTTATACTGTCTTATAGTTACATGTTGGTAAAGCCCTTAGGATTTGTACTTGACTACCTGGACTATGATGCAGATCATACTAGTGGGGACATGGTAGTCCATAAGTACATCCTTCAAGGTCCCTAGTCGTGGGTGTATCGAGACGGGGCATCGATATACCAGAGTAGACTAGCGTATACGCTTCTCGACCCATGTGATGGGCAATGGATGATCCCATATCCATTGGTGTTTGACATCAGAGATAGTATACGGGTGCTCAGTGGAGACTGGGTACACTGGACGGACTCGCCGAGAACTCCCAGATGGTATTATACCTCACGTCAGATGGCAGTTCTCAGGTGACACTTGTACAGGTTAGTCTGTAGACCCGAGATCGTCATAGAGTCTTGTGTGATTCCCACTGTGCTTTGATCTCCACCTTACCACGTCCATGAGGGCGTACAAAACGGTGGTTTTTGGGTACAGTCCCGAGTCACATGGAGGCAATGAGCGATAGGAGGGGTTTCGTCTCTCCCGGTATTGGGGGTAGATGTTGCGCTGTGCTCGATTGGCCGTAACAGGGAAGTCCCTGGCCAGGGCTGATCAGAGATTTGCTGGTAAGTGTTACCAGTAGTTTCTCGACCCGTTACGAGCCTCACATCGGCACGACTTATCGGGTTATTAGGGTCTGACGTTTACCACCCCTAGACTTGATATGCGACGTATCAGATGAAGAGACCGGACTGTACGGTAAATGTTACTGGTCGGATTCGCAGGAGTGTGAGCGGGCTAGCTCGTCGATCTTCTGATTGCTCAATACCTGGGTGGCCGTTATGTTTAGCAGACCGCTTGCGGCTTGTGGGTGCTTGATATGATCATCATCTGCTACCGGCGTATTGACGAGTCTTTAGAGTCCTACACAGAGGTTTCCTGGTTCAAGCGAAACGAAATAGGAGCGCATATGAGATATGTGCAGGACCGAGAATAATGCGTGTATGTGATACCGCATTTCATTCTCGCGATAAATGTTTCGATTGGTTATATTTGATATGACCTAGTTATCGAATCATTGATTCGATAAATCGATACATTGAATACTAGTCGGTTATGTGCGACATGACCGGATCATTGAATCAAATGTTGATTTATTGATTTAATGTATAATTATATATTTGATATATTACTTTGCATTAACTAGTATTGGTTCACTTTATACGGATTTTCTCACTTGATGCACATAGTATATGTGATATGCTTTTGTGCACTTTTTTGTATCATGTTTGATGATACTTGATCATTTAGTTAAGTATATAGAATTAATCCATGGTTAATTTGATAATTAGGGTTTTGCATATTCATTTATTTATTTATTTGTTTATTTATTTATTTGGAAAAGATAAAGATAAGAATGGTGGCTTTCTTTGTCATTAGTTGAAGCTTCATGAAGCCTTGACTTTTGTAACCATCCTTATCTTCATGCTTAACCCTAACCCATCCAAGTGACCATGGTTAATTCTCTACACTTAACCCTAGTTTAAGTTATGATAAGTATTTGATTTTCTATTTTTAATAGAACTTATCATAACTATCTTCATCTTCTTCTTCTTCTTCAAGCTTGCTACTTTAATGGCAACTTGAACAAAAGTGAGTAAAATCCAATTCCAAAGAGAACCCACCTCCTATTTCTTCACCCTCTACCTCTTGGCAAGTTGTTTTGGGTGTTTACTTCACAAGTTTCACAAGTTTGTGAAGTCGGAGCTTGAACTTGCGATGCCTCGAGGTAGATCGTCTTTGACACAAAGCCGACGACCTAGCTTGCCCGTTTCTCCGATGAAGCCAAAGTTCGAGTTTGGGAATTGAGATGGACAGCGAGAGGATGCCTTCGTGGAGCCAAGGAAGAGGATTACCGGATCTACAAAGGTTGTAGCATCTAACCTATAGTTAATTTGTTAACTAGTTTTATATTTCGCCTAGACATCTAGCAACGATCCGTTGACTAGGGTTTCTCGGCACCATAATTTTTAAATTTGGCATGTTCGATACCTTGTGAGACCTCTATAGGGTGCCTAGGAACCTTTCATCATTATCTCGCCTGCTAGTTTAGATATTGCATTTCTTACTTAGTAGATATCACATTCATATATACATTCTGGTTATGCACTGTAAATTGGCTTTGTGCCGGTATTCATTGTTTTC
This sequence comes from Agapanthus africanus, assembly GCA_030015575.1. Lineage (NCBI taxonomy): Eukaryota > Viridiplantae > Streptophyta > Magnoliopsida > Asparagales > Amaryllidaceae > Agapanthus > Agapanthus africanus. The sequence continues at coordinate 185,378,104 of CM057337.1, forward strand.
ATTATTGGCTTATGTTTATGAGATTTCAGTTTTCAATAGATTTCTGGATTTGGAAAACCACATGTGAATTTTGAAAACTTATGATCATTTTAAAAGAAAGATGCCATTTTCCTTAATACGCCCCGCTTCCCAGTGTACGGCGAAGGGGACGCGACGAGGTCCGCTATGTATATACTCCGAAATACATACGCTAAGCGTATCTAAGCAATATAAAATAAATACACAAGAGACAAGAAATAAAAAGAACAACAATTTTTATTGATTAACATTCTTTGTACAATACATGAAATGAAATACAACTGAAATAAAAGATGCCTAAACAGTGGCATAACAGGAAATGAAAAGTACAGAAAGGAAAAGTGTATAATGAAACTAAAGTATAGGGTCTTCAGCAAACTGCTCCAAGTCTTCTTGCGATGGCTCGATCTCTACCGGGTCCAAATCACCTGACAACATTCAAAGAAGAAATAAACAGAATGTCGTCAGCGAACAGGTCGCTCGGTAAGTCCCAAAGGTGAGAGGAAAATAGAAAAAGACAGAATAAGAAGATATCTTTTAAAATTGAATTATCTTGTAGTAATGTCGTATTAATGCTGTTGTTTGTAGCTTGGTACAGAAGAATGCCAGTATATACGAGAGGAGTCTCTATATGCCAGAGACCAGAGGCACGTATAGTACAAGGAACCGTTTATGCCACGGTACAACAGCAACTGGATTCATGTTAGGTGTATTAAGTCTTACCGTCTCGTACCAATTTTAACACCTTCCGTACCAATCTATCCCTTAAACCCCGTGATGTCCTATTTGTATTGTTATCTTGTAAATTGTATTGATTGTAAGTTTGATCGACCGATCGACCGAAACCATGATATCAGGAAACGGTTGTAACCATAGAGTCATGTAAATGGAATACTGAGAATCATGTAAAAGGAATATATCCATGGTTCGGTTCAGTCAAGTTGTATAAATTGATAATTGTATTCATGGATTCATGTGTTCACATTGAATTGGAATACTGTAGATTATAAATTGACTTGAATCATATTCAAGTCAGATTAATCAGACTCAAACTCGAGTCAGACAATCAGAAATGAGAATCGAAGTCTTATAATTGCTAGGGTCCTTAGGGTAATTTATAAAACTTGAGGGGGTTTTATGTAAAAATACTTTTATATACTTTTCAAAATACTCCCCAAGTATTTATTGTTCGTCTTTAGAGTTGTAATGAAGGTGGATTTTATGTTATGACATTTCTAGTGAAAATATCCTAGTTTTATAAATAAGGGTATTTATCTGTAATATTGATTATTTGAAGTTCATGGTATTTTAGTGTAAAATATATTCTTGTGATTTCTAGGAAAAGGTGGAAAATTTATATTATAATAAAATAAATATTTAAATGATAAATATACATATGTTTATACAAAAAATAATTTTAATAAATATTTTATATTCCAAAAATCTCATTTTCTTAAGATGTCGTATTTTAAACCTTTCGAGACCGAATGCTCCTTACGGAGGTCTGAATCTCGCACTACTAGCCCGAGGGTGCGCGATAAACCGCACAATCCCGAACGGGTTCCCCAAAAATGGGTTGTAGCGGCGCTTTGCAAAGATTGTAAAATACTAATCCTTTAGAAAACGGTTTTATAAAATAAAAGGTATTTATTTGCAAAGGTGTAAATTTTCCGTATTTTAGATTCTAGGGTTTCCTAAATCAACTAGCCTATTTCTAAATGGTCTAAACGACAAGTCGTTAGAAGCCTAAAATCGCCTCTTCACCGCCAATTGTGGCCAGGTAAGTACAAATGAGGAAAGGAGGGATCCGCTCACGAATCGTGAGACGTACCTTTTAAAGTTACATTTTCTCACTTGCCTAGCCTAGACACCACAAAGTCAGGTTTAGATAAACGATCGATGTCCACAACTTATCGTGTTTTCCTAATAAGAGGTATTTTATTTAAAAGTGTATCAAAGCTAAAACTTTTAGAAATGATTTTATTAAGAATATGGTATTTAAATGAAAGTATTGTTTTATCGTATTCTAAGTTTTGATGATATCGTTTAGGGTTGTATTTGCATGTGTGTGGAGGTAGGTCATTACCTCGTGCTCTATTTTAAATGTATAGCAAAGTTAAGGGGTTAAATGTGAAATCGAAATATTGTGGTATTTAAGTGGAAAAAATACGATAAATTGGAAAGGTTATCATTTCATGTGATGAAACTTGTTCAAATTGATTGTTAAATGTTTAATAGTCAACATAAAGATGTTTAGGTATGAATGTATTGGTGAGAAGTGAAATTTTATAGAAAACCGAATCGGAAATCGGATTTGTTCCGATTCCGTCGGGTTTTGTAATTTCGTATTTTAGAGAATAAGAAAGAGAGATAGAATGGGACTTACGGGTTTCGATCAAGAAAAGAAATGAAGGGGGACTAAAGGGGTTGCCGAGGCATTGCTTCGTCGCCAGTTGTTGCTAAAAACGTCGCCGGAATTTCCGCCGGAATTTCGTCGGAGCTTCGCCGCGCACTTGTTTTCAAGGTACATAACCCTTGGAAAATTTTTGAGAGAGTGAGCTTAGGGTTTTGGGATGAGAAGGTAGAGGGTAGGGGGTGTATTTATAGGGTAGGGTAGGTGAAGGGTTTTTAATTAAAAAAATTGTAAAAATTATAGAAAATCATTAAAAATTGTAGTAAATGAGGGATAATTAAGTCTCGGGAGCCGATCCATTAATTTGGAGTATGCAGGGGGTTAGGAATGCCAAGAGCCACATTTTTGGTGTTGATGACTCGGCCGTCCGGCGGAGTCCGGCCGAGTCGGCCGGTCCGCCGGCCGACTCGGCCGAGTCGGGCCGAGTCGGAGTGTTGGGAGATGGGGGGTCTCGTGGGGTAAGTACTGGTATGTTTAGATTTTAAAGTGTAGTTCAAGTTTTAGGAGTTATGGTGTTTGGACTGTTGGGCTTCCAAAGGATTTAAAACAAAATAATATTAAAAATAATGTGGGGCAGGGGATTTGAACTCTGGTGGCTTGGTTCAGCAGTGCAAGGTGTTACCAATGAGCTACAAGCTCCTTCTTGTAATTATGGTGTGAAATAATTACTTAAAGTGGTAACAACAACATTAAATACCTTAAGTATACTTTAATTTTAAAACAATTTTATGTATACTAAAAATGGAGTTATTTAAAAACAAAATAATTACTTATATATTGTGCTCAGGTTAAAATACTCCTTTATGGATTTTGAAAAAAAATTGTATAGAAAAGTGTATAGAAAAATTAGGGTTGTTACATTCTACCCTGCTTATAAAAATTTCGTCCTCGAAATTTGTAAAAGGAAAGTGTAACAGTTCAAGGAAATTTGGTGACTGCAGTATAGATAGTGTATACAAGTGATATGATGGTGAAAAGGCTTACCGGTGTTACCTTGGCCTACAGTCTCGGCTTCTACGGCTTCTAATGTGAAGGTCTGACGCCGTGGTACATTCCTTCTAACTGGAGGCACATTCTGCCTTTGGGGCCTGTTTCTCTACCCTCTAGGCATGTCCCTCATTGCTTGTTGGAATTGGAGAGTAGGCTGTGCAGGTGGTGGAGCAGGTAGTGCAGGACGAGTTGTAGGAGCCTGGATAGCTGGCCGCTGCGGGTAGTTGGTGTGTGTGTGAGCTGAGTTGTATCTATATGGACAGGTCTCAATTCTGTGGTTAGACGCGCCACAAACTAGGCACAGGCCTTTTGCATGCCTACAGTCCTTTATCAAATGTCCATTTATCTTGCAATGGAGAGAGAAATGCGGTCTTGGCCGGTGATTGGGTTCTTCAGTTCTCCTGGGTTCGAACGTTGGCCTGGAAGAGGCCCCTCCTGTCATTTGAGTGGCAGGGCATTTCAATCCGGCAGATTGAGGTCTGCCCCTCACCTTTATCACCACCTCATAACTGCGGGCAGCTTCCAAAGCATCTTCATGTGTCTGAAATTTCCCCGTGGCTAGAGCATCCTGAATCTCTGTGTCCAGACAATGTTGAAAGCGACGGGCTCTGATCTCATCCGTCGGTATCAAATGTGCCGCGAATCGGCTTAACATGGTGAATTCAACATCGTATTCATCTACTGATTTGTCCCACATCAATCCTTGTTGTAGATGAATGAACTGCTGCTCCATGGCAAACCTGGCAGTCACAGGGATGTATTTCGCGTCAAACTTCCCGCAAAAAGTCTTCCATCAATAGGCTGTACAAGACGGCTTTCTTCCGCCTTCCACCAGTTGCGAGCATTGTCCGTGAGCTATAGTTTCGCCACACGGACCCAAGCTATGTCTGGCACTTGAGCTGCTGCCAGATCGTCTTCTATGCTTTGTGCACATTCTTCAGCTTCAAGAGGGCTTCCTTTTCCGGAGAACTGCTTCGGATGTAAAGCCCTGAATTGCTTTACCCCTGGTGCGTCAGTCTCGGGACGGTTCAGGAGTTGCTACTGTCCTTCTAGGAGGCTGCGGATTGCCTTAAGCAGAACCGTTTGCTCATTGACTGGAGCAGGAACAGCAGGTGTGAGAGGTAGTGCTGGAGTTGGAGGTGTGTTATTGACATTGGTGCTGGTGTTGTTCGGGGAATCCATAACCCTGAAGAAAAATTTGGATTAGGACAGATTCAAATGAAATGATAAGATTCAAGGAATATGAAATTGTAAGATTCAAGGAACATGAATTGTAAAGAATGTTTTAGTTGCTGGTTCTTGTGTTATATTGCTTAGGTTGTTCACGCAGAACAGAACTGCATGATAGGGATTCATACAGCTCTGACGTGCATGGGCCACCAACAAAACCTGTCACGCCCCGCTTTCCAGTGTACGGCGAAGGGGACGCGACGAGGTCCGCTACGTGTATACTTCGAAGTACATACGCTAAGCGTATCTAAGCAATATAAAATAAATACACAAGAGACAAGAAATAAAAAGAACAACAACTTTTATTCATTAACATTCTTTGTACAATGCATGAAAAGAAATACAACTGAAATAAAAGATGCCTAAACAGTGGCATAACAGGAAATGAAAAGTACAGAGAGGAAAAGTGTACAATGAAACTAAAGTGCAGGATCTTCAGCAAACTGCTCCAAGTCTTCTTGCGATGGCTCGATCTCTACCGGGTCTAAATCACCTGACGACATTCAAAGAAGAAAGAAACAGAATGTCGTCAGCGAACAGGTCGCCCGGTAAGTCCCAATGGTGAGAGGAAAGTAGAAAAAGACAGAATAAGAAGATATCTTTTAAAGTTGTATTATCTTGTAGTAATGTCGTATTAACGCTGTTGTTTGTAGCTTGGTACAGAAGAATGCCAGTGTATAAGAGAGGAGTCTCTATATGCCAGAGACCAGAGGCACGTATAGTACAAGGAACCGTTTATGCCACGGTACAACAGCAACTGGATTCATGTTAGGTGTATTAAGTTTTACCGTCTCGTGCTACTTTTAACACCTTCCGTACTAATCTACTCCTTAAACCCCGTGATGTCTTATTTGTATTGTTATCTTGTAAATTGTATTGATTGTAAGTTTGATTGACTGACTGACCGAAACCATGATATCATGAAACGGTTGTAACCATAGAGTCATGTAAATGGAATACTGAGAATCATGTAAAAGGAATATATCCATGGTTCGGTTCGGTCAAGTTGTATAAATTGATAATTGTATTCATGGATTCATGTGTTCACATTGAATTGGAATATTGTAGATTATAGATTGACTTGAATCATATTCAAGTCAGATTAATCAGACTCAAACCTGAGTCAGACAATCAAAAATGTGAATCGAAGTCTTATAATTACTAGGGTCCTTAGGGTAATTTATAAAACTTGAGGGGTTTTTATGTAAAAATACTTTTATATACTTTTCAAAATACTCCCCAAGTATTTATTGTTCGTCTTTAGAGTTGTAATGAGGGTGGATTTTATGTTGTGATATTTCTAGTGAAAATATCCTAGTTTTATAAATAAAGGTATTTATCTGTAATATTGATTATTTGAAGTTCATGGTATTTAAGTGTAAAATTTATTCTTGTGATTTTTAGGAAAAGGTGGAAAATTTATATTATAATAAAATAAATATTTAAACGATAAATATACATATGTTTATACAAAAAATAATTTTAATAAATATTTTATATTCCAAAAATCTCATTTTCTTAAGATATCGTATTTTAAACCATTCGAGACCGAATGCTCATTGCGGAGGTCTGAATCTCGCACTACTAGCCCGAGGGTGCACGATAAACCGCACAATCCCAAACGAGTTCCCCAAAAATGGGTTGTAGCGGCGCTTTGCAAAGATTGTAAAATACTAATCCTTTAGAAAACGGTTTTATAAAGTAAAAGGTATTTATTTGCAAAGGTGTAAATTTTCCGTATTTTAGATTCTAGGGTTTCCTAAGTCAACTAGCCTATTTCTAAATGGTCTAAACGACAAGTCGTTAGAAGCCTAAAATCGCCTCTTCACCGCCAATTGTGGCCAGGTAAGTACAAATGAGGAAAGGAGGGATCCGCTCACGAATCATGAGACGGGCCTTTTAAAGTTACCTTTTCTCACTTGCCTAGCCTAGACACCACAAAGTCGGGTTTAGATAAACGATTGATGTCCACAACTTATCGTGTTTTCCTAATAAGAGGTATTTATTTAAAAGTGCATCAAAGCTAAAACTTTTAGAAATTATTTTATTAAGAATATGGCATTTAAATGATAGTATTGTTTTATCGTATTCTAAGTTTTGATGATATCGTTTAGGGTTGTATTTGCGTGTGTGTGGGGTAGGTCATTACCTCGTGCTCTACTTTAAATGTATAGCAAAGTTAAGGGGTCAAATGTGAAATCGAAACTTTTTGGTATTTAAGTGAAAAAAAATACGATAAATTGGAAAGGCTGTTTCCCCCAATCAGAGCAAAGCTCTGTCTGAATTTCAAAAATTCAAAAATTGAAGCAACGCTTCAGATTCCTTGCGATGCGTGCAACGTGCCACATGTCAAAAGCTGATACGTAAGGGCAGCGCCCGAGGCAGCATACCCAATCAGAGCAAGGCTATATTTAAAGTAAACAACAAAAGAAGCAACGCAGTTGCGCTAGCGCAGATGCGCTGTGCTCTGCGCTGCGCGACACGTGTCGGCGCAGTTGCGCAAGCGCAGCGACACGTGTCAGCGCAGTTGCGCAAGCGCAGTTGCGCTGTTCTCTACGCTACGCGACACGTGTCAGCGCAGTTGCGCTACGCTCTGCACTGCGCGACACGTGTCAAGCGCAGGTGTGCTTGCGCCAAACAGAAAAATTCTGAAAAATCTTTCTGATCTTATTAAAATAATAAGATTCTTTTATGTAAAACAGAAACCCTTGGATCAAAGATCCAACGGAGGGGAAAAATCCCTAAATCACTCAGAGAAAGATCTCTTTAAATGATTTAACAAATCAATTGGCACTATATAAAGGCCCCTAGACTCCAAGTCTAAAACACACAGACAGAGATATTCAGAACTCCTCTAGAAAATTTTGAGAAGAGCTCAGAGAAGGAAAAAAAAAGGTAAAAAAACCTTTGAATAAAAAGAAGAATTTTCTTTTATAAAGATTAATGATCAAAGAACAGATCAAGATCTTCAATTAAAAATGAAAAAAGGCAAAAAAGATCCAATCACAAAAAGATTAAAAGAAGTATTACTTCATAGATCATTTGATCTACATAAAGGCACTGCCTTTTGATGAACCATTGGTTCTGGAATCTTAAATGATTCTTTTCTTTAATCTAAAATTGGATCAAGATATTAAACAGTGTCCTGCACTTGTAAATCTGCACTGTTGCGCTCTTGGGTTGGCGCAAGCCACCAGAGAGCGGCACGTGTCGGCCCCAGAACAAATTGCACTATGCGCTTCCAAAACAGACCACTGCTCTCTTAATTGGCGCACAGCACCAGAGCACGCCACGGGTCAGCAGTGCAATAGCGCAGCGCACTGGTGCAGCGCACTGCGCTTGCGCTTACCAGAGCGTGACACGTGTCACCTCCACATGCGCTTGCGCTCATTAATTGGCACAGAACGCCTGACAGGCCACGTGGTCACTTTCAGATCATTAATGCTCTGCATTATTTAAAGAGGGCTGAGCCCAATTAAAAAAGGGCTAACAGGCCCAATAAAATGCCATGCATTATTTTAAAAAGAGCAGAGCCCAAATAAAGGCCTTACAGGCCAAACACAAATAAAATGTTAAACATTTTCAACTGGACTTAACCCAATTTTGGCCGTAAGTTCTCAAATTAAAATTGACTGAGCACGACTGCTCTCTTAAATCAATTTACAACCGGTTCAAGGGTACATCTCTGAACTCCTCTGACATCTGTCGTTGTAATCCTTCAACGTCGTCAGAGAGGTAATGGGTCCCGACAATCACACATTGCTACGGACTTTGGGGTCCTTAAACCTATGGACTAATGCGTCCTTAAACCAATAATACGGACTGTGGGGTCCTTAAACCCATGGACTAAGGCGTCCTTAAACCGACATACGGACTGTGGGGTCCTTAAACTCATGGACTTAAGCGTCCTTAAACCGACATATGGACTGTGGGGGTCCTTAAACTCATGGACTTAAGCGTCCTTAAACCGACATATGGACTGTGGGGTCCTTAAACTCATGGACTTAAGCGTCCTTAAACTGATATACGGACTTAAGCGTCCTTAAACTCACGGACTGTGAGGTCCTTAAACTCATGGACTAATGCGTCCTTAAACCAACATTCGTCCCCAAAATGGGAATGTTGGACCACCATGTCCCTAAACTGGCAATGGACCACCATATCCCTAAACACAAACAATAGAGCCTAAATGCTCTTTTGTTGGATCTAAACGATCCTGTTAAGTTGATCTTAGTCTCAAATTGGACTAACGTATCCTTAACAAACGTTTGAGTTGATCTTAGCCTCAAATATGGCTAACGTATCTTCAAACCAAAACCGCAAACCCAAATCTAAGAAAATACGGATTTGGACTAATCCACGTCCTACGGGCGACGACATAAATTAGTCTCCGTATACAATCCACGGGCAACCACAAATAAAACAAACACCCACGACACGAAGTGAAATTCTGGAGAAGGAGAAAGTTACTGCGATGCGGTAGCGTAATTAACTGCAGGGGCTTGCGCCTGCAGGGAAGAGTGTCCCCACAATCAAAAAAACCCTCAAGCGAAGGGGAATCTAACGAAGTCTGCTACATCGGCCGCATCCGTCTAAACCTCCGATACACGGTGCCATAAATCAACTTGGTATCTTCGGAGATGTGGACGGATAAAACCAAATAGCATCTGCCCCGAATCTCAGTGCCAAGACTTTCGCAGGTCTTATGCGCCGTCTTTCGGAGGGGAACAGATTCTGACACGCCCGGTGGGACCTTTTCCTCTTTCCACTCCACACTTCGTGTGTCGTCTTCGCGAACGAATCGCGGTTTGTTAATGGTTGCCTTTGGGTTTCAAGTTACTAAGATTTGGTTTTTGCCTGGCGCAGAAATCAAACATCAATGGCATCCAACTGCTCGAACTGCTCCAAATGCAAATGCAACCGACGCTCCGCCTCACCTGGAGGTGTGGCTTATGGGCCTCAAGCGGCCTCCATCTTTGCTATGCCGGTGGAACATGTGACTCAGGCCACCACCGGTCTGTTCTTCGGGACCATGCTCCCCCAGCAAGCTTCACCATTCCAGTGCCCGTACTGGAAGCATAAAAGAAGTCGGTCTTCGATCGGCTCACTACTACTACGGCCCCTCTCAACGGGTCGTCCAATGTCAAGCCGGCAGCCTCGGTCTTTACCAGGCTAAACCTGAACTCCAATAGGCCGGCGAAGAAGCCCATGACCCCTGATGTGGCCACCCCGAGGAAAACAGCTATCTCTGCTCCTGAAGTCGTCAAGACGGCTTCTCCTGCTAAAGAGTCGGTCTTTACAAGGCTGACTATTCTGGCTCCCATTCCTGCTCGAAGGTCTGTCTTTGACAGATTGGATGCCGCTACCCAAAATACATCAGTCTTCACGAGGCTAGCATCAGCGGCGCCTCACATGGACAGGAGGCAAGACAAAACTATCCCCAACAGCTCGACACGCTCGACGTCACCACTGGCGCCGCATAAGAAAGGCCGGGGGCAACTCCCTCTCGGGGCTAACTACATCAGCTCCAACGGTGGAAATCAATGCTGCTGTTCTAACTGGGAACAACTTTGAGCTTCTCAACAGGGTACGCAAGAATTTGCCAACTGCGGTGCTCAAAAGATCTCCCCCACCGGTAGAGACTGTTATGGAAACAAAACCAGAAAACCCAGAGCAGTCTCCTCAACGGCTATCCTCCAGAATTTACAAGGTCTGGCGACGGGTTCAGGACTCAGTAATTGATCGAGATCACTCTTGTCGACAGAAGAGGGTGAAAGTGCAGGAAGAAAAGAACCGTCCTGTCAAACAGCAAAGGACGACAACCACTTGGGTGCCCACTACAACGGACCCCTCCACGTCGACTACTCAAAAGAGAAGAAGGTCGGAGAAAGTCTCCATGCCTGCGGCAAATGTCAAAGGCGGTGAGCCCAAACGCCCTAAGTCCGGGGGCATTGTAGTTCATACCGTCTACATGGCGTCCGGGAAAGAGGACAGCCGTACATCTACAGGTCATAGACCGCTTACGCGATCGGTGACTAAAGCTCAGGAGCAGCAGCAGAAGCTCCAAGAAATGATGAATGCTATGGCCGCACTCACTGGGCCAAAAGAAAGCCCCGAAGCGTTCTCGGATCATCGACAGGAGCAAGAAACCGACGCTGAGTTCCTTCGGAGAATATTGGAGAAGAAGGACAAAGAGGCTGCGGAACAAGCAGCCAATATAAAACGAATGGCCCTTCTGTTCCAGGACATGGTAGGTATGATGATCCAGCAAGATTCTCCTGCTGAAGATCCTCCGATCGTCCTTGAAGATGATAGAGGAGAGACGTCGAATCCTCCACCAGCTCTGTCAGCAGCCAAGGAGGAGACAATTTCTAAAGCTGCCCTAGATGAATATATAGCTCAGCAGATAAGGGTTCACCAGGCAACTGAGGCAGCCGGCCAAGTTGTCAAGACGGGGCGACCATATCCGAGCTGGTACGATCAGATAAAGTACCCGCCGGGCTACACGATCCCGAAGTTCCATATATATAAAGGTACGGGGAATCCGCATCAACATGTTGCCCAGTTTAGGGCCTTATGCGGCAACACCGGCGACGATAATAAACTGCTACTTCGCCAGTTCGTCGGCAGCTTGTCGGAGGCAGCGTTCGAATGGTACTCTGAACTCCCGAACGACTCCGTCAAAACATTTGCGGAGATGGAGCTATTGTTTACCCAGCGTTTCGCAAGCGCCAGTGAACGCACCCCGATAACAGCGTTGATTAATGCCAGGGTGAAACCGGGTGAGACGTGGGTCCAATATGCAATACGGTGGCGGAACTTGTGGTCGAAATGCGAACAACGCATAGAAGAGGCTCCTGCAGTAGGCATGTTTGTGGGAACCCTCGATTCGCAGGCGACCATTTCTCAATTAATGATGTTCTTCAAGCCGACTACCTTCCAGGCCTGATCGACAAGCTAGCCCAAATGGACCAGATGGGCCATAGACCGTCTCCTCCAAAGCCGGATTCTCGAAATGAGAAGGGGAAGGGAAAAGCGATCGTCGTCGCTAATGCTCAACAACAGCCGAGCAACTTGAAGCCGGTTGTCCGTCAGAACAATATGCTTCCACGCGTGCCCCTCAAGGAGAGGCTAGGACGTCCTTACTCGTTTCCTCAAGATAAAACGAGAAGATTGTTCGAGCTGGCATTGCGCAACCGACTCATCAATCTGCTGGATCCAAGACATCCGTTGCGGCCAAACGACGTCAATGATCCCAATTACTGTCCCTATCACCGAGTATTTGGTCATCCGATCGAGGATTGCTATGTCTTCAAGAATTGGATTGAAGACCAATACCAACAGGGCAAGTTCGCGTTGTCCGAAAGATGGAAGGTGAGCCCGCCGCAACCTCATACCCCTAAAAAGGTGAATACGCCGGGGGCAACGTGCTCCCTTGTTGAAGAAGCTCCATGGGAGGTTATGCTATCAGCCAAAACAAAAAGGATGCTGAATGATCCCCAGATGTGCCTGGCAGTCAGGTGGAAGAACCCGTTGAAACTTGAGATCATTGAAGGGATGCTAAAGCTGTGCCCAACTCTAAAGATCGATGGCGGTGGCCCAAACACTTGTACCCAGCAGTCCAAATCTTCAAAGAAGAAGAAGAAAAGATCCAAAAGACCCGTGAAACCTGGCGACAAGCGCACGGACTTACAAAAGCAGATCGACACACTGGAAGAATACAATCAAAAGGCACGAATTCCCATCACACTCTAGGAGTTCCTCAGCCACGTCTTTCAAGAGGAAGATGAGGGGGAGAGCTCGTCGGATGAATCCGAGGAGTATGTAGCGAGTTGTCATGTGATCTCTCACTCGTTTACGGACGATGAGAAAACTCCTAGCACTGAGAAGCTGGGGGAAGATCCTGAATCGGAACTTCTGGGACCATCAGACGAAATAATTGATGCATTCCTCAAAGAAGCTCTGTTGAAAAGTAAAGCTGATCGGGAACGCGAGATGGTCATATTTGAAAAAGCTAAACGTCAGCGACTAGAAGAAAGGGTTGAGACACTTCCGCCGGATCAAAAGACACCCGTTGCAGACAAAATCAAATTCAAGACGAGGAAAAGGTTTGCTAAAGCCATATCAATGAGGATGAAGCTACCACCCTCTGAAAGAGACATTGCCGGCAAAGCAGAAATGCATCCTTCCTACTGCTTATCTCACCGAAAGATTTCACACCCCACCGAAGAGTGCAAAGCTTTTAGTAGATGGTGGCAAGGGTATGTTGTTCACCGGCAGCATTTTAAGCGGGAGAAGCGCAAAACTCGTCGGGGGCAGAAAAGTACGGCCGAGGAGCTTAGAAGAACTACCGGCGATTGTCGCATGGTTAAAGCCGGGGGTGCGCAAATGCTCGCGTTCGGGAGCGACTCTGACGAGGAAATGGAGCTTAGCCCTCTCTTTAAAGAGTCCACCTCGGGAAAAGAGGAAGAGTCGCGGGCCTGCGAAAATATTCGGCTGCGTAATCGTACACTACCCGAAAAGAATCTTGGACCCTCAAATAAAAAAGATAAGGAGAATGAAAAGGTCTCTGAGGATATCGCCTTAGATGACCAAGTCATAGAGGAGCTAACTGCCAAGGATCCGCCAAAGAGAAATAAGGTGGACTACAACGTTCTGGCGCACTTGAGGAAGTTACCTTCGCAGCTCAGCATTCTTGACGCCCTCTTGTTATCAAAAGAAGCAAGGGACTCATTGATCAAAGCGCTGTAGGACCCAGAGCAATTCCAAGATTTTCTCGCCGAAGAAAAGATGAAGGACGAGCTGGAAGAAGTGCACACAGCTGATGTCACTTTCGGTGATGAAGACCTCCTCCCTGGGACATGCGAACACAAGCGTCCCCTCTATGTCTCAGGGTATTGCCATGATATAAAGATAGGCAAAATCTAGGTGGACAACAGGTCTTCTGTCAATCTCCTCAATGTACGGGTGTTGAAAGAAATATGCATGAGCGTCCAGCACCTCGCTCGGGATAAGATCACCATCTCCGGGTTTGACTCTCAATCATCACGAACTCTCGGGTCTGTGATACCGACGTTACGCTTTGGGCTGCTCATCACGGACATTAAATTCCACGTCATAGACGCCAAGACATGCTATAATACTTTGCTCGGCCGACCCTGTTTACACGAGTACAACATCATCCCTTCTACACAGCATCAATGTATGAAATATTTTAAGGATGGTCTCGAGTATACCGTGACGGGAGAGCTGAACCCATTCTCTGTGAACGAAGTCCGCAAATATGAAGATGCAAAATACTTTCTACCGGATTTCGAAGACACGGAGAGGTGTCATAAGCCGGAGAACAAAGCTAATGCCACCATCCCTGTCTTCGAGAGTGATACTGAGGAAGAGGAAGATATAGTTTATTCGGGTCCGCCCCAATACAACAAACCGGGACCGTCCGCTCCTACGTTGATTTTTGGCAGTGACTCGGAAGATGAAGTTCATGCTATATTTTCCGCTAGACCTTCCATATAAACTTTTGTCGACGAAGAGCAAAGTCTGCAAGTCGCCATGGTTCCGCCTAGACATCATAAAGAACTGGACGCGCTTGATACCTACGGTGCAAAAGAGCTGCGGACATTTTATGTCCCTCCCAGGCGAGAAGGCGAAAAGGCGATTCTATTCTACCGCTCTGAAGAAACCAAAGTGGAGAAAGAAATCCGGCACGGCGCGGATCCTACACTTGACAGGCTTCAGCCCATCCGTCTGCCTAGATATTATACAGAAGGCTTGAAAAGGCTATTGAAGCGCCAAGGGATACCCTTCAAACATACCACTCGAAAAGCCAAGTTCTATGACAGGGTCTGGAACGTTCCCGGAACTCAGCACAAGTTGAATAACGGGAGAATGGAAGCAATCGGGGTTGGATATGTTCGGTCCAAGAGACGGGAGCTACTCTGCGACTGCTATGTTGTGCATAACTTTGATGAAGAAGGGGATGCTCAATGGGAGGACGCTAATCCTGAACCAGAAAAAGTTCCTGATGCAAAAGTGCCTAGTCCGTCGTTCGAAGAACAAATGGACAACCTTATAAGGGAAGCTGGTCAAAAGGTTCGAGACGACCATAACCACGAAATGGCCATTTATGAGAAAGCCAGGATGCAACGCCTCCTCCAACAGGCTGTGAAAGACGAAAATGCCGCTCCCTGTCAACTTGTGGTAAAAAAGACCCGACGCAGAGGCAGAAACAAGTCAAAAAGCGAAAAAGGCATTCAACAACGACAAAGTGGGAACAAGAAGCCACGCAGTTGGGAATCGAGCGGTCTGGATTTGTCCCTTGTGAAGAAGATGAGTCGAGCATACTCTTTCCCTCAAGACAAGACAAAGAAGATACTTGACCTCGCTATAAAACATCAAATGCTTACACTGCCGGAGTCTAAACACCCTGAGCAAGCAGGTGAAGTCTCTCACCCAAACTATTGCGCTTATCACCGAGTAATGGGCCATCCTCTCGAAGATTGCTTCACCTTCAAGAATTGGGTCGAAGATTAGTATCAGCTCGGCAAGTTCGCTCTATCTGACAGCTGGAGGGTAACGCCGCCACAGAAACATGAACCCAAAGCCACAAGAGAAGAACCAGATCCACATCGGTCTTGAAGCGAGCTCGTACTTGTCATATGATAACAATATCAAGAGAAGAGCCCGAGAATATGAATGACCTTCCCTGGTGCTTCGAAAACAGCGATGACGGGGTGATCTCAGAATTTCCGCCACCGCCGAAAGAGCTGGAAGATGGAATACACACCACTGCAGATAACCTCAAGAAAATTGAGTTGGGGACGGCGAACGACCCGCGACCGACATTCGCCAGTGAACTATTGTCTGCAGAAAGGGTGGCTTCATTAAAAGACGTGCTTATGCAGTATAAAGATTGCTTCGCATGGAATTATTCCGAAATGCCAGGACTAGATCCAGAAATTGCTGTGCATAAATTGGCGATATCCCCGGACGTTAAACCAATCAAACAAGCACCAAGAAGAATGTGGCTCGAGCTTGAGATGAGCATCAACGCCGAAGTCAAGAAGCTGATCGACTCTGGGTTTATCCAAGAAGTTCAGTATCCTGATTGGATCGCCAACATCGTCCCGGTGATGAAGAAAAATGGGACTGTGCGCATCTGTGTAGACTTTCGGGATCTCAATAAAGCCTGCCCGAAGAACGATTTCCCAGTGCCTGTCACCGAGCTGATGATAGATAACACGTCCACTCATGAGGTTTTCTCCTTCATGGATGGCTCATCAGGATACTATCAGATAAAGATGCATCCCGAAGACTAGAAGCACACCGCTTTCCGGACCCCTTTGGGTATATTCTGCTACAAGGTGATGCCCTTCGGTTTAAAGAACGCCGGTGCCACCTATCAAAGGGCCATGACAAAGATCTTCGATGACCTTATACATGAAATTGTCGAATGCTATATCGACGACCTTGTGGTTAAGAGCAAATCATACAAGGAGCATTTAGAGCACCTGAAGACCGTATTTCAACGCCTTCGACAATACAACTTGAAGATGAACCCTCTCTAGTGCGCATTCGGAGTTTCTTCGGGCAAATTCCTAGGATTCATCGTCCGACACCGAGGTATCGAGATAGATCCGTCAAAGATCAAGGTGATCATGGAAATGCCTCCGCTAAGAACTCTCAAGCAATTACGGTCTCTTCAAGGGAAGCTCGCGTACATCCGGCGATTTATAGCCAACCTTTCAGGCAAGTGCCGCCCTTATAGTCATCTGATGAAGAAAGGAACCCCTTTCATTTGGGATCACAAGTGCCAGAGCGCGCTGGACGAAATCAAGCAATACTTGCAGAATCCGCCAGTGTTTGCTGCTCCGGCCAAGGGAAATCCTCTCATCCTTTATACAACCGCCCTTGAAGGTTCCTTAGGCTCATTATGGGCACAAGAGAACGATCAAGGGAAAGAAAGAGCTCTCTATTACTTGAGTCGAGTTCTACTGGGGGCAGAAAGCAACTACTCTCCTATCGAAAAACACTGTCTGGAGTTTGTTCCCGCCAAAAATTTCTACGCAAAAGAGCCCAAGGTATCAAATGGCAGTCATACGCTTAAGAAAATGCGAGCCAGTATCTTCCGGGCTGTTTTTTGACAAACTCCCGAATGAGAAACAGCTAAATTCTAATGATGTTGGAAGCATCTCGAAAAACCCTTCGATTTGATATATTATGGGCTTCATAATTCATCCGGGATCAAAAGTTATGAGCAAATATGTTATGCACTGTTCCCTGACTAAAAATCAGGAATTACCTCAATAAGGTATCACGTGCTCACACGTGACCAATGGTCACGTGTTGACACGTGATAGTTAAAATAGAAATAAAAACAAACGGCTGAAGGAGGACCTAATTGGGGGTCACGTGCTCACACATGACCAATGGTCACGTGTTGACACGTGACATGCTTTAAAAGCCTTATAGTTTAATAGAATTAAAATTCTAAATTTCTCTAAATCTTTCCAAATAGAATTAAAATTCTAAAAGCTTCTAAATCTTTCCAAATGGAAAAGGATTATGGGGACCGTTGGATTAAAGATCCAAGGGTGATTAAAAATCACCAATTTATGGAAAAATCTTAAACAAGGAAAGATCTCCCTAAATCTCACCGAAATAACAAACAAAATGTCTTTTGGATTTAAAATCCAACGGTGAATAAAATTCACTGAATGATCTAAAGGCTCATATTAAATATGAAAACAAATCAAATCTTTCAATGAGAGATTTGCTAAACAAATTGATTCTTTTCCTTCTCCTATAAATAGGAGCCAAGAAAAGAAGAGAGGGGAGCTACTTTTTTTGACAGAAGAACAGAGAAAAGAAGAGAGGAGAATTTAATTCTCAAGAGAGAAAAGAAAATTTCTTCAGAAGAGAAAAGAAAACCCTAGGTGAGAAAAGAAAGGGGATCAAAACTTCAAAAAAAAGGAGAATTTAATTCTCAGAAATCTAAGAGTTTAACTCTTTTGCTAAGAACTTAGTTCTTCTCCTTGTTGAAGATCTGAACAGAGCACATCTCCCCATAGGATGAGAATTTAATTCTCATCGGGTTGATATCCTGCCATGCAGATCCAAAACTTAGAGGGGGAATTTAGTTTAGAGAATTTAATTCTCCCAAAACAAAATTAGGGTTTAACCCTAATTGAGAATTTAATTCTCTCAAATTCACAGGAATTTAATTCCTCTTAAAATGAAATTAGGGTTTAACCCTACATAAGAATTTAATTCTTTCACAATAGGAATTTAATTCCTCCAAAATCATAATTAGGGTTTAACCCTACAGAGAATTTAATTCTTAAAAATAACAGAGAACTCAAAAGATCTCCGTCACGTGTCCCCACGTGACCCCTGATAAGATCCCCAAAAACAACAAGGAAAATGTTCTGAGGCAACGCCTCACGTGCTCCCACGTGACTTACAAAACACAGAAAGGAAAAGCAAAGGAAATGAAGGCTTTGGGCGCTCTCACGTGATACCACATGACCCCTTAGCAAACTCTTTAACAGCCAGCGCATAAATCACCGTCACGTGTCAGCATGTGATGCTCAAAAATAAAAAAATATAAAAAAGTGTTTAACACTTAATTGCAGAACGAAGAAAAGGGATTTGGTCCCAGCTTTGGGCGCTCTCACGTGTCCACACGTGACCCCTCTTTCTTTAGTGTTTAACACTAATTTGGGGATTATATTTCCAGTGTTTAACACTGATTGTTTCTAGTGTTTAACACTAAATTGAAGATTATATTTCCAATGTTTAACACTGATTGTTTCTATTGTTTAACATTAAATTGAAGATTATATTTCCAGTGTTTAACACTTATTGTCTTTTAGTGTTTAACACTAATTTAAGAGTTCTACCTTCAGTGTTTAACACTGTTGTTCTCTAGTGTTTAACACTACTTTTAGCCAAATTGGCTAATTTTCCAGAGGCAAAAGTCCCTCCTCCAAATGAATCTCAAAATTGAGGAAATCAAAGACAAAATGTTGTCAGAGCCCCCAAATCTCTGTTTAGCACTGCTGAATGATGAGGGGCTGAACCGAGACAAATGTCTAACGGCCCAAAGGGCCAATATTTCAAACATAATTGGACTTAGCCCAAACTGGCCATAAGTCCTCAAATCACCTTGAACTGAGCACATCTGCTCTTTCAACCAACTCTTTGGTTCAAGGGTACATCTCTGAACTCCTCTGACATCTATCGTTGTAATCCTTCAACGTCGTCAGAGAGGTGACGGGTCCCGACGGCCATACATTTTATGGACCACTATGTCCTTAAACTGGTATTGGACCACTATGTCCTTAAACTGGTATTGGACCACCATGTCCCTAAACTGGCAATGGACCACCATGTCTCTAAACTGGAACAATAGAGCCCGTAAATGTTCTTTTGTCGGATCTAAACGATCCCGTTTAAGTTGATCTTAGCCTCAAATATGGCTAATGTATCCTTAAACCTTTCAAACAGACTTTAATCCCAAATTGGACTATAGATCTCCCAATCAACTTTGGTTCAAGGGTACATCTCTGAACTCCTTTGACATTAGTCGTTGTAATACTTCAACGTCGTCAGAGAGGTGACGGGTCCCGACGGCCATATATTAAATGGACCACTATGTTCCTAAACTGGAACAATAGAGCCCCCAAATGCTCTTTTGTCAGATCTAAACGATCCTGTTAAGTTGATCTTAGTCTCAAATTGGACTAACGTATCCTTAACCAACGTTTAAGTTATTCTTAGTCTCAAATTAGACTAACGTATCCTCAAACCAAATCTCCAAACCCAAATCTAAGAAAATACGGATTTGGACTAATCTACGTCCTATGGGCGACGGCATAAATTAGTCTCCGTATACAATCCACGGGCAACCACAAATAAAACAAACACCCACAACACAAAGTGAAATTCTGGAGAAGGAGAAAGTTATTACCGCGATGCGGTAGCGTAATTAACTGCAGGGGCTTGCGCCTGCAGGGAAGAGCGTCCCCACAATCAAAAACCCTTCAAACGAAGGGGAATCTGACGAAGTCTGCTACATCGGCCGCATCCGTTTAAACCTTCGATACATGGTGCCATAAATCAACTTGGCATCTTCGGAGAGGTGGACGGATAGCACCTATTAGTATCTGCCCTGAATTTCAGGCAAGACGTCTGTCTTGCGCCGTCTTTCGGAGGGGAACGGCGTTGATCTTCTCGATAACGAAACTCAGGCACTATGCGTAGGCGCATGAAGTCCGTCTCATTTTGAAGGTGGACCCCCTTAAATATTTGATGTCAAAGGCCATATTGACTGGGAGGATCGCTAAATGGGCCCAGCTCTTGATGGAGTTCTCGATAACCTATCAACCTCTTAAGGCAGTGAAAGGCCAGGCCATCACCGACTTCCTCGCTGAGCATCCGATACCTGCCGATTCTCCTCTGAATTGCGAGTTGCCAGACGAACATGTGTTTGATGCAATCGACGTTGGTGATACCCGATGGGAACTCTATTTTGATGGAGCGTCTTCCATGAAGAAGCGCAAACAAAGCACCCTTATAATCAAATCGGGGGTAGGCCTCATCTTCGTGACTCCACAAGGAGGGATAATGCGCTTCGCTTTCTCCTTAAAAGAGCCGAGGACGAACAATGAAGCCGAATACGAAGCTTTGATAGCAGGCCTCGAGATCGCCATCGATGATTCAGGACTGCCTCGAATATACTAAGCAATGCCATTCATGCCAGATTCATGGGGACTTTATCCATCAGCACCCAAATCCTCTACATCCAACAGTGGCCAACTGGTCGTTCGAAATGTGGGGGACTGACGTAATTGGCCCCATCGAACCAGCATCGTCCAGGGGACATTGATTCATCTTGGATACGACTGACTACTTCTCCAAATAGGCAGAAGCAATACCGCTGAGGGAAGTGAAGACGGAGAATATCCTCCATTTCTTCAAGACGCACGTCATTTATCGGTTTGGAACTCCGCGACGGATCATCTCCGATAACGGGCCAGCCTACAGAAGCCACAAGATTAGCCGCTTCGCGCAACAATACAACATAGACTGGAGATATTCCTCGGTTTATAATCCCCGAGCAAACGGTCTAGCTGAGGCTTTCAACAAGACCTTGACGAATATCGTGAAGAAGACGGTGTCCCGAAATAAGAAGGACTGGCACGAGAGACTGCAAGAAGCTCTCTGGGCGTATCGAACTACGTTCAAGACGGCCACGAACACAACGCCGTACGCGTTGGTATTCGGTACAGAAGCAGTACTCCCCCTCGAGATAGAGTTACCCTCTCTACGAGTGGCAGTCCACTACGAGCTGACGGACAAAGAAAATGCTCATCTTTGGCTTGAGGAGCTTGATGCCCTTGATGAAACCCGGCTCATAGCGCAACAAAATCTGGAGGCTTATAAAGCAAAGATGACGCGCTCATATAAAAGATTGACCAGGCCGAGGACATTCCGCTAAGGTGAACTCGTGCTAGTGGTCAAAAGACCTATGATCCCCAAACGCACCAAGCGGGGAACATTCGAGCCGAACTATGAAGGCCCGTACATCATAGACAAGGTCTACCAGGGTGGAGCCTATCTGCTCATGGATATGCATGGTGAAAGGCCTTTCAGGCCAATAAACGGTCGCTTTCTAAAGAAATACTACGCTTAATGAATCACAGCCTAGGTCAATGATAGATAACGACGACTATGTCTGCTCGCTATCTTCCTAAGCCCAAACTTTATAAGTAGTAACCGGCCTTCTTCAGCAATAGACCGAAACGTCCTTAAACTAACAACGGACCGGAACGTCCTTAAACTACTACCGCGGCATCTTCAGGCTGACAAGATAAAAAAAAGAATAAAGAATAAAAAAAATATAAAATAAAATTAAAAAAAGGTATGTCCATAAGAAAAATGGGCACGGATGAAAACCCGAAAGGGCTCCGTGAGTAAAAACAGCAGGGCTACCGGCGAGTGTTCGTGAAAACCCGAAAGGGCGCGACCTCGTTAAAAAAAAGAGGAATAAAAAAAACGGTATGTCCATAAGCAAGATGGGCACGGATGAAAACCCGAAAGGGCTCCATGAGTAAAAACAGCAGGACTACCGGCGAGTGTTTTTGAAAACCCAAAAGGGCGCAACCTCGTTAAAAAGACACTTGCAGGGAGCAACACACTTAGGGATCCTCTCAACCTTGTAAGGAGAAACCACCGGCGTGAGAGTCTTACGACTCACAAGGGAGCAACATACTTAGGGATCCTCATGATTCTAAGGAGAAATTACACTTGCGAGATCCTCACGACTCGTAAGGAGAACTCTCTTATGGGACCCTCACGGCTCATAAGATTTGAAAGTCTTAAGTTACAGAGACCTAAACTTGTGCTTAAGCAACCCCCACAACCTTCGATATTGCCCTACAAGTGGCTCAGTACTAACCCTTGTATACAATCCACGGGCGCGAATAAACATTTCCCTAACAAAGTCCCACCCGTGACTAGGGATATGTTCATATGGTGAACAACCCTTGTAAGTCCTCTCGACTTACAAGGAGAAAACCCTTTTGTAAGATCCTTACGACTTACAGAGGAACATGGACTTAGGAATCCTCACGATTCCTAAGGAGAAAACACACCTACAAGATACACACGACTTGTAGGGAGAAATACCTTTGTAAGACCCTTACGGCTCATGAAGTCAAAAGCCTTAGTCGACAGGACCCTAACCCTGTTCGCTAAGCCACCTTTGTTCGACATTGATAGAGGTAAATGATGATTCGCTCCTGGCAACATCCCAGTTGTAGCGGTTCTGATGCCGAAATCGGTGTCTAATTCCAGCCTTACGGCGAAAAGCCAGCAAGCCGCACATGCATACGAAATAGCCGAAATGATGGGGCAACTTGCAATAAAAAGCAGCAAGTAAAGATGCATGCATGCAAAATAGCCGAAATGATTGGGCACCGCGAAAAATAGCCGAAATGATTGGGCAATCGCGACCTTCACGATATAAAAGCTGAAATGATAGAGCATCGCGGAAATAAAATAATAATATAAAAAAAATGAATGAAACTTTTGCCCTACAGGAGAGGTCACGTCGATCCCTGTATACAATCCAAGGGCACAAACAAAGAGGGAACCATACCTTCCCAACAAGCTCCACCAGAAAGTGAAGCTAAACCTCGACGGTTCATCAACAACCTAGAGACAAAAGCGACATTCGTCTTGATCCAACAGACGCGGTGCCAGCAAGCGAAGCAAAGGCTAAATTCCTAGCTTCAGGGTCTTGACGGTAACTCATATAAAACCCGAAAGACACACCTCCTCGACTCAGGGAAACCAGTGTCCTTGATGAGAGCACCTCGATTCGCATCGACCCGCAGAGAATCCAGTGTCTTTGCAGGAATACCTCGACTCGTCTCAACGCCGAGGAAATCAGCGTCCTTAGCAACCTCCTCGATTCAAGGAAACCGGTGTTTTTGACGAGAGCACCTCGATTCGCGTCGACCCGCAGAGAAATCAGTATCAACGCCGAGGAAATCAGTGTCCTTGGCAACCTCCTCGACTTAGGGAAACCAGTGTCCTTGACGAGAGCACCTCGATTCGCGTCGACCCGCAGAGAAACCAGTTTCTTTGCAGGAGTACCTCGACTCGTCTCAACCCTAGGGAAATCAGTGTCCTTGGCAACCTCCTCGACTCAGGGAAACCAGTGTCCTTGACGAGAGCACCTCGATTCTCATCGAACCGCCGAGAAACCAGTGTCTTTGCAGGAATACCTCGACTCGTCTCAACCCCAGGGAAATCAGTGTCCTTGGCAACCCCCTCGACTCAGGGAAACCAGTGTCCTTGACGAGAGCACCTCGATTCGCGTCGACCCACAGAGAAATCAGTGTCTTTGCAGGAATACCTCGACTCGTCTCAACCCCAGGGAAATCAGTGTCCTTGGCAACCCCTTCGACTCAGGGAAACTAGTATCCTTGACGAGAGCAACTCGATTCGCGTCGACCCGCAGAGAAACCGGTGTCTTTGCAGGAATACCTCGACTCGTCTCAACCCCAGGGAAATCAGTGTCCTTGGCAACCTCCTCGATTCAAGAAAACCAGTGTCCATGACGAGAGCATCTCAATTCGCGCCGATCCGCAGAGAAATCAATGTCTCTACAGGAATATACGATGCCAGTAAAGCAGAGCCGCGGAAAATGTCCCAGTTCCATGACTCGACAGTACATCAACGACCGAGAGTCAAACCCCTGACCCCGTGAAAGGCGGATAAGGGCAACTTTACCCATCACTTACGAGTCCTCACGACTCGTAAGGGAGTAAATTCTCTTGTGAGATCCTTACGACTCTCAAAAGAAAACACACTTAGGAATCCTCATGATTCCTAAAAAGAAAATACACCTACGAGATCCTCTCGATTCGTAGGGAGAAAAGTCTTTATGAAACCCTCACGGCTCATAAAGTTGAAAAGTCTTAGACAGCAGATCTGAACCTGCAGCCTAAGCCATCGCTACCTCTTGAAGAAACCAAGACAGGATGCTTGTTCTATTATCTGTCGACCATGTTTGCTAAAGTAACATGCTGATAATAAAAGAAAGAAGAAAGCTCAGAGATGACATAAGACATGGCAAAAGAAAATGTGTATATCATTATTCATGAATTCAATTAAGTACAAGGCGAATCGTATAAAAGAATAAAGAATGTGTACATTTTATTCAATGATTACAAGTGTATAATTGATACAAAAAGTAGCTACTAAGAAGGAAGTGTCTTTAACAAATCCGCGAGCAGCTCTCGCACTTCCTTCAGCGCCTCCTCCTGAGCGGCTGCCGCGGTCACTTCCGCTTCCACCTGGGCCCGCTGCTGCAGGTAGAATGAAAGTTGCTCCTCAGCTGCCTGCTGGGCTGCCTCCTGATTAGGTGCATCCCGCTCGACGACGTCAAGCTGTTGCCTCAGTGTTAACCCTTCGGAAAGTCATCACAGAAGGCCTTCAAAGATAACCTTCAGCTGTGCAGCGTTTGCCTCCACCTGAGCATGCAGTTGAGCAGATTTGCTCGAAGTCTCGCCGCGCTCCTTACGACTTGAAGCAACTTCTTGTTCGAGATGGCGGAAGTAAGGAGCGCTCTGCTCGATCCATGCCGCCCGTGTTAGTTATATGTATGCCCTAGAGACCAATACTGTACATAGGATGTATATTGTAGTGGATGCTGGGACATATGTAGGGAGGACTTTCTTGCTCGACATGATAGTATGCTATCTGGTTGAACTTTACCTTAACGTGTATACTGATTGTCTCTCTGTTACATGTTGGTAAAGCCCTTAGGATGTGTGCTTGACTACCTGGACTATGATGCAGATCATACTAGTGTGGACATGGTAGTCCATAAGTACATCCTTCAAAGTCCCTAGTCGAGGGTGTATCGAGACGGGGCATCGATATACCAGAGTAGACTAGCGTGTACCTTCTCGACCCATACAGATGGGCGATGGATGATCCCATATCCATTGGTGTTTGACATCAGAGATGATATACGGGTGCTCAGTAGAGACTGGGTACACTGGACGGACTCGCCGAGAACTCCCAGATGGTATTATACTTCACGTCAGATGGCAGTTCTCTGGTGACACTGGTACAGAGTAGTCTGTTGACCCGAGATCGTCATAGAGTCTTGTGTGGTTCCCACTGTGCTTTGATTTCCATCTTACCACGTCCAAGAGGGCGTGCAAAACGGTGGTTTTTGGGTACAGTCCTGAGTCACATGGAGGCAATGAGCGATAGGAGGGGATTCGTCTCTCCCGGTATAGGGGGTTGATGTTGCGCTGTGTTCGATTGGCTATAACAGGAAATCCCTGGCCAGGGTTGCTGAGATTTACTGGTAAGTGTTACCAGTAGT
This sequence comes from Agapanthus africanus, assembly GCA_030015575.1. Taxonomy (NCBI): domain Eukaryota; kingdom Viridiplantae; phylum Streptophyta; class Magnoliopsida; order Asparagales; family Amaryllidaceae; genus Agapanthus; species Agapanthus africanus. The sequence goes on from CM057337.1 coordinate 185,403,672, forward strand.
TTCTCGAATTGTTATAGACCTCATATCAACACGACTTATCGAGCTATTTGGGTCTGACGTTTACCACCCCTAGGCGAGATATGCGACATATCAAACGATCAGACCGGACTGTACGGTAGTGTTACTGGTTGGATTCACTGGAGTGTGAGCGGGCTTGCTCGTCGATCTTCAGATCGCTCAATACCCGGGTGGCCGTTACGTTTAGCAGACCGCTTGCGGCTTGTGGATGTTTGATATGATCATCATCTGCTGCCGGCGTATTGACGAGTCTTTAGAGTCCTACACAGAGGTTTCCTGGCTCAAGCGAAACGAAATAGGAGCGCATATGAGATATGTGCGGGACCGAGAATAATACGAGTATGTGATACTGTATTCGATTCTCGCGATGTGACATTGATCGGTTATATGCGATATAGCCGGGTTATCGGATCAAGTGTTGATTCGATAAGATGTTACTAATGATACCAGTCGGTTATGTGCGTCATGACCGGATCGTTAAATCAAGTGTTGATTTAATGATTTAATGCATAATTATATATTTGATATATTACTTTGCATTAACTAGTATCGGTTCACTTTAAATGGATTTTCTCGCTCGGTTGTGCGCATTGCATATGCGATATGATTTTGTGCACTTGTTTGTATCATATTTGATGATACATGCAAATTAGGGTTTGTGTAAAGAATTAAACCTTGGTTAAAGAAATGGTTAGGGTTTTTATTTGATTATTCATTTATTCATTTGTTTTTATTTTTGGAAAATAAATTGCATAAAATAGAATGGTGGCTTTCTTTTGTTTTCTTTCATGAAGCTTCATGAACTTTTGACTTAGTCACCATTTTGTCTCATGCTTAACCCTAACCAATTCAATTAACTCAAGTTAATTCTCTACACCTAACCATGGTGAGAATTATGATAAGAATGGATTTTTATTTATTCTTTAAAACTTATCATAATACTTATCATCTTCTTGCTTTCTTCTTCTTCTTCATTTTTCAAGAAGAAAAGCTTGACTACATCAATGGTGGATTGATGAAATGAGTGAGAAATCCAATTCTAAAGTTAACCCACTTCCTATTTCTTCATCCTCTACCTCTTGCCAAGTAGTAGAGTGTGTTTTCTTCACAAGTTTCTTGACTTGGTGAAGTCGGAGCTTGATTTAGCGATGCCTTGACGTAGATCATCTTCGGCATGGACATCGATGACCTAGCCCGTCCATTCTCCGATGTAGCCGACGCTAGAGCCCGGGACTTGTTATGGACAGCGAGGAGACTTCATTGCGGACCTATGGAGGTGGAGAACCGGATCTACAAAGGTTGTATTTCCGTATCTCTTAGTTAAGTGTTAACTAGTTATCTTTTCGCCTAGAAATCTAGCCAACGATCCGTACACTAGGGTTTCTCGGCACCATAATTTTTGAAATTGGCATGGTTGATGCCTTGTGAGACCTCTTGAGAGTGCCTAGGAACCCTACAGCCCGTTGAGCGCTCGCGGCCAAGATCTTGGGGACAGGACGCATAGACTCCAGTTGATGTAGGCGGGCCTCGATTTCCCTGCAGTGATTAACCCAGAACTCGACGACGCCTTCATTATGAAAATTTACAAGCGCCGCCAGCATCGGATTAACCTCTGCAGCAAAATCTGCGGCAGAGGGGCGAGCATTTGCATCAAGCTCTTCGACATATCCGCTCAGCATGCCCAAACTCATTGCAGCACCCTTTGAAGATGGACGTCTCAAGAAGGGGCCTGCCGGCATTGTGAGGCGAGACTCGAAGGGGGCCGGAATCGAAACGACGGCTAAAAAACAAAATACGATCAGATGACGGTTCAAGAAATATAAGAAATTCATCAATGGGGGAATTTACTATACCAGCTGCAGCAGACGGCAAAGCCGGGAGGGCCGGTGGTGCGACCGATCTTTCATCTCCTCCTTCGATTTGTAACACTGCAATCAAGGAGAAGAAAAATCAGAAACAAGTTCATTCTTAGAAAAGGAAAGAGTATTAATTGCAAAACTATACTCACCAGCGCTACTGGAGGAAGCGAGCCCCGATGGGAAGGAGAAGAGCGGGTGTAGCACCCGGTAAAGGTGATCAAAAAGTACTCCTACAAGGACGCAATAGTATAAGGTCAATACATGAATTATACGGCCGAGAGATGAAACTGATGGGTTATGAATCCATACCTTCCAGCATCTGCGATGGTACGAGAGAAGGCTGAGAAGTGGCCATCGCCAAGGCAGTAGTTGACGGCGCTCCCTCGAGCAACGGAGCATCGGCACTGGCTGCACCTGCATTAAAAACAAAGATAAACCTGTCAGGAAAGATTGCAAGATAAAAAAAAGGATGGTAACCCGAAATCTTCCTGATGAGCTGCCAGCCGAAATGGAGGCGTCTCCCTCCTCCATCGACATGAGTCCACCTCCCGTGGCCTCATCGCCAGACTCTACGGGGGCCGTCGTCGTGCTCGCGAGGCCAGGAGACGGCGGAGGACCGTAGACGGGGAGAGCGATGATTGGAGCATTTCCAGACTCTTGAGAAAGAGCGGCTGGTTTTTCCTCGGGAGTCATACCCGTCTCACTCGCTACTCCCTCGGGATCAGCGGTCGCTGCTGTCTCGTCCGCCATCGCCTTGGGATCATCGGTCTCAGCCGCTCCATCCGCTGCTGCCCCGGACTCGGCTGTAGCAGCCATCTCATCCGCCGCTACCTCGGGTTTGGCATCGGCAACCTTCTCAGGCGCAGTAGGCGTGGTTGTTTCGTCAGCCACTAGCTCGTGTTCAGCAACCCCGGCGACGTCGCCCACCGTCGGCTCGGGTTCAGCCAGTACCTCCTCCACTGTCCCCTTAGGCTCGATGGTTTCCGCCGCTCCTTCGGTTGGACTTGGCCCTACAGGTCAAGATATATAAGAACCGATAGGTTTACAACTCTTACAACAAAATCTTGAAAGACACATTACCTGAGGAGGACTGACCGTTGGCTTCCCGAGCTGCGTGCGCCGCCTGTCTATGAGCGGTAGACAAGGCGACCGGGGGTTCCTCGGAAGGGAAAGCAGCGGGAATAATGGTGCTTGGGCCCGCCCCCCACGGCCAAAGCAGCTCTACGCTCCTTCGCCTCGCGCCTCAACCGCTTCCTCTCCTCCCGAGCCGTCACGGCGGACCTCTTCGAAGCTTCCTTCATCAAGGCGTCGTCATCCTCATTAAGAGTTGCCTCAAGAGCCTTCAAGGCATCTCTCATCGGCTTCTCAAGTCGGTCTCTCGCGGTAGCCCCGAAGAGGCCGGGACTTCAGTAGCTGGCTCGGGAAGAGTCCCCGTATTGGCGTGCGCAGAAGATCCCGCGGACCCTGAAATAAGACAAAAAAGGTTAGATTGACCATAACAAAGGAGAATAAAGACATAATGAATCGAAATGTACCAAGGCTTAAAGATGCTCTGAGTCGTTCCTCCTCTTGAAAAGTTTTGAGGGAAGCAGCGATAGCTTCTTCAGTGGTAATTCCTGTTTAAAGAAAAGAGGGGAAAAGCATTAGTCAAAGACATAATAAAAGTACGATGCAATAAAAATGTGACTAGTGATTACCCGATTGCGCAAGCTTAGCTAGCCACGCGTCGCGCCTCGCCAATCGCTCTGAAGCTGGGATGGCGGCCGCCAGATCAGTGTCATCTGGCGGCATGACTAATCCTTTGTTGGTCCCGTACTCGCCAAAGCCCTCGCTATAGGGAGCATGAGGTTCCTGACCAAACGCAACATCAGCTGAGAGGATCGACTTCTTCTTCCTCTTCTGCACGCGAGTCCCGGGCGGACCCAAGATCAACTTGCGTTTTGCAGGCACCTTAGGGCGGCGGGTCCCGATATCCGTGCCCACACCGGACTCTGGCGGAACCATATTTACCGTATCCACTGGAGCACGGGGCGCTGGTGGCACGTCCGCAGTAGCACATGGTAATCCGCGCGGAGGGCTCAACATGCGGGGTGGTCCAGCTCCGACATCTTTCAGCGGAGGCATGACAAGGGTCCTTGGCTTCAGGGGAGCCTTGCGGTCGCCGTCGGGAGGCGCACCCTTGCGGTCGACCAACATGCGCTTCTCCTCACGGAAAACTGGACCCATTGCGTGCACGTACCAAGCCGCGTACGCGTGGAGGACCCGGGGGACGCAGCTTGGCTCGCTGATGAAGATTTGGGAGCCCGTGTTCAGCCGCATGAAATGGTGCATCGCGCTCCGTATCCCCTCCCTGCTGGCCGCGGGTTCTTCCAAAAACGCCTCCAGCGGTACCCCCTAGTTATAGCATGATTGTTGGGCGAACCGGTGGGGGTTATACCTCATGAAAAGCGCCATCTCGTTCTGCCTGAACACCAGGTAGCCTGGCCGAATGGAGTAGAGGTGAAGAATCTCCCGGGCTTTCAGTACGGAAGCCCCGTCCTTGAAGCCGTCACGCAGCGCCACCACCGCTTTGGAGGTTTCTGAGCCGATAGTTATGACTTTATCCATAAAAGAAATCCTCGCTCCGACCAGGTGTGGACGAAGGAGCAACCCCCTAGCCTCCTGCGGAGGCGCATTCACGATCGAGGTGCCGATCAGCCGCATGACTCTTGGGAGTCTGCACCTCTCAAAAAACGAAGGGCTCTTGTGGATGCCGAATACCCCGTGCACATGCATTTCTATCCACGAGGTGAAGTAGTGCATCGGGAAATTGGCAAGCTGCACCCCAGGTTCATTAGCTTCCGCCGCCACGCTGAGTCCATTATATAAGTGAGCCAACCCGGCGATTCCTACTGACAACTGCAGGCCAGCCACCATCTGTTGCACTGGGTAAAAGACGGACGGCCGCATGTAGCGCGGGTGCATGGGGAGCGCGAAGCTGCACAGCCACAATCCCAGGAACCCTAAAAAGAAGGTCTCCTCATCAATGCCCGGGGCGGCGATTTCTGACAAGGGCATGATGGCAGCGTCAGGGAGATAGAAATCCTTTTGATCGTCTTCCGATATTGGTCGACGATCTAAGCCGAAGCCGAAAGGGTCATCAAGCTTGGCGAACTTTTCACTCCGCTCCGATAGAATCTCCGGTCGAAGGAAGCGGGCGATAAAATCTGCGAAACTGACTCCCTGGACTCTTGATTCCAAACAGAGACCTTCGTATATGCTCAGCACCTTCACCAATCCCGGAAACTGGTGCTGAATAGCATTCTCTGGCGTCAAATCAAATACCGGTGGCTTGGTGGCGAAGACGTACTCGTCAGGAGGAAGTAGCTCCTCATAATGCTCCCCCCTCACCGGCAAGCCCGAGATCTCGACGAACTCTTCCAGGGAGATGGAGACTTCCCTGTCCGTCATAAGGAAGGTGTGGGTGGGGATGTTCCATTGTTCGATGAAGGACTTAACCCACCACGTTGGAGGAGCGGGGTACTCAAACAGCGAGACGTAGATTGCGGAATACAGACCGATCTTCATCAGATGCGTCCTCTTTGCTGATAGGATATATCTAGCCCGCTGCAGATATCCGGCCGGTTGTCGTAGGGTCAATCCAATATTATAAGCCTATGCCCAAGGGCATGCTTCACCCTGACATATGCGCCTCCCCAAGATGTCCACGGCCGTGGCTGCATGGGAATGGCACCAATCGCAGGCTGGAGAAGATCCTCCGAATTCCAGTTCTTGACCTCCACGGCATACTTCACCGGGGGTTCGTCCGCATAGGGGATCGACGAGATGGGCTCAGACGGCATCGCGGAACCAAAGTTTCAGTGACCCTTGATGATGTCGATATACCACCTACCCCACAGGTGAAGGTTCTTGTGCTCGGGGTCATGATCCTTGATGAGAGTGAGCACCTCTCGGTCCACTGGTGCCTCGGAAAATCCTTCCTCCGAGCGAACAAATGGGAAAGACAAATCAGCAGACATGTTGCCTGCAAAAAGAAGGAGGACAAAAGTCAACCGTCAGTGCTATAATCTTAAGTTTTGACACTTGCAATGCAGTGGATAGGGGACCAAAGGAGGACCCACAAAATCTAGATGACAGTGTATCAATTAATAAGACAGCCCCATCATTGGATGAGACTGTCAATTATTGAGAAGATCCCCAAAAGAATATTCTTATTAATGAGAAATCCGTAGAGACAAGGAGAAAATCTCTTCTTTCAGAGCAAAGCTCTGTCACAGAGTGACACTTGTCAAACTCTGGTCTCAAAGGGATAAAATTCCCTAAAAGAGCCTAGCTCTGTAATAATGATGGAAAAATCCATCAAAAGAAAAATTTAACTCCTAAAAATTAAAAAATTCTGGGATCTTAAAGATCCATGAAAACTCTTAAAGATTCTACATTTTTAGATCAAAAAGATATACATTTGGTCCATGAGCAAAGCTCTGTTCATGGGTTAAAAACCTTGAAACAAGATCTCTTTAGATCTATGGATTCTTGAGAGCAAGGCTCTGTTGGTGAAACCCCAAAGGGGTTTTCTTTAGATCAAAGATCTATGAGAGCAAGACTCTGTTGATTAAAATTAATTTAATTTAATTTAAGTTAAATTTTACCTAAGATGTTCTAGAGCTTGAACTCTGAGGTTCTTGAAAAACGAGAGCAAGGCTCTGAAGTTCTTAAAAGCAAGAGCAGGGCTCTGAAAATAAAAGTTCTTGAAAATGGTAATCATCTACTGAGGACCAAGGGTCCTATTTATAGGCGCTTGCGCCCCTTCAACTCCTGAGTTGATCCGACCGTTGGGATCTTGCCACCGTTGCACTCACGTGTGCGCCACGTGAACGCAACGGTGGGGGGCATTTGTTTCCTCCAATCAGAGCAAAGCACTGTCTGAATTTCAAAAATTCAAAAATTGAAGCAACTCTTCAGATTCCTTGCGCCGCACGCAACATGCCACATGTCAATAGCTGATACGCCAGTGCAGCGCCCGAGGCAGCGCACCCAATCAGAGCAAGGCTATATTTAAAGTAAAAAACAAAAGAAGCAACGCTTCAGATGATCTGCGCTCTGCGCTTCGCGACACGTGTCAGTGCAGTTGCACTGCGCTCTGCGCTGCGCGACACGTGTCAGCGCAGTTGCGCTAGCGCAGTTGCTCTGCGCTGCGCGACACGTGTCAGCGCAGTTGCGCTGCGCGACATGTGTCAGCGCAGTTGCGCTGCGCGACACGTGTCAAGCGCAGATGCGCTTGCGCCAAACAGAAAAATTCTGAAAGATCTTTCTGATCTTATTAAAACAATAAGATTCTCTTCTGTAAAACAGAAGCCCTTGGATCAAAGATCCAACAGTGGAGAAAAATCCCTAAATCACTTAGAGAAAGAACTCTTTAACTGATTTAACAAATCAATTGACACTATATAAAGGCCCCTAGACTCCAAGTCTAAAACACATAGACAGAGAGATTCAGAACTCCTCTAAAAAATTTTGAGAAGAGCTCAAAGAAGAAAAAAAAGGTAAAAAAACCTTTGAATAAAAAGAAGAATTTTCTTCTATAAAGATCAATGATCAAAGAATAGATCAAGATCTTCAATTAAAAAGGAAAAAAGACAAAAAAGATCCAATCACAAAAAGATTAAAAGAAGTATTACTTCACAGATCACTTGATCTGCATAAAGGCACTGCCTTTTGATGAACCATTGGTTCTGGAATCTTAAAAGATTCTTTTCTTTAATCCAAAATTGGATCAAGATATTAAACAGTGCCCTGCACTTGTAAATCTGCACTGTTGCGCTCTTGGGTTGGCGCAAGCCACCAGAGAGCGCCACGTGTCGGCCCCAGAACAATTTGCGCTATGCGCTTCCAAAAAAGAGCACGCCTCTCTTAATTGGCGCACTGCAGCAGAGCGCGCCACGTGTCAGCAGCGCAATAGCGCAGCGCACTGGTGCAGCACACTGCGCTTGCGCTCACCAGAGCGTGACATGTGTCACCTCCACATGCGCTTGCGCTCATTAATTGGCGCAGAACGCCTGACAGGCCACGTGGTCACCGTCAGATCATTAATGCTCTGCATTATTTAAAGAGGGCTGAGCCCAATTAAAAAAAGGGCTAACAGGCCCAATAAAATGCCATGCATTATTTTAAAAAGGGCAGAGCCCAAATAAAGGCCTGACAGGCCAAACACAAATAAAATGTTAAACATTTTCAACTGGACTTAACCCAATTTTGGCTGTAAGTCCTCAAATGAAAATTGACTGAGCACGACTGCTCTCTTAAATCAATTTACAACCGGTTCAAGAATACATCTCTGAACTCCTCTGATATCTGTCGTTGTAATCCTTCAACGTCGTTAGAGAGGTGATAGGTCCCGACAACCACACATTGCTACGGGCTGTGGGGTCCTTAAACCGATGGACTAATGCGTCCTTAAACCAACAATACGGACTGTGGGGTCCTTAAACTCATGGACTTAAGCATCCTTAAACCGACATACGGACTGTGGGGTCCTTAAACTCATGGACTTAAGCATCCTTAAACCGACATACGGACTGTGGGGTCCTTAAAATCATGGTCTTAAGCGTCCTTAAACCGACATACGGACTGTGGGGTCCTTAAACTCATGGACTTAAGCGTCCTTAAACCGATATACGGACTTAAGCGTCCTTAAACTCACGGACTGTGAGGTCCTTAAACTAATGGACTAATGCATCCTTAAACCAATATTCGTCCCCAAAATAGGAATGTTGGACCACCATGTCCCTAAACTGGCAATGGACCACCATGTCCCTAAACTGGCAATGGACCTTTATGTCCCTAAACTGGAACAATAGAGCCCAAATGCTCTTTGTTGGATCTAAACGATCCAGTTAAGTTGATCTTAGTCTTAAATTGGACTAATGTATCCTTAACAAACGTTTGAGTTGATCTTAGCCTCAAATATGGCTAACGTATCTTCAAACCAAAACCCTAAACCCAAATCTAAGAAAATACGGATTTGGACTAATCCACGTCCTACGGGAGACGACATAAATTAGTCTCCGTATACAATCTACGGGCAACCACAAATAAAACAAACACCCACAACACGAAGTGAAATTCTGGAGAAGGTGAAAGTTGTTCCCGCGATGCGGTAGCGTAATTAACTGCAGGGGTTTGCGCCTGAAGGGAAGAGCGTCCCCACAATCAAAAAACCCCTCAAGCGAGGGGGAATCTGACGAAGTCTGCTACATCGGCTGCATCCGTCTAAACCTCTGATACACGATGCCATAAATCAACTTGGCATCTTTGGAGAGGTGGACGGATAAAACCAAATAGCATCTGCTCCGAATCTCAGTGCCAAGACTTTCGCCGGTCTTGTGCCCCGTCTTTCGGAGGGGAACAAAGGCTATCATTTCATGTGATGAAACTTGTTCAAATTGATTGTTAAATGTTTAATAGTCAACATAAAGATGTTTAGGCATGAATGTATTGGTGAGAAGTGAAATTTTATAGAAAACCAAATCGGAAATCGGATTTGTTCCGATTCCGTCGGGTTTTGTAATTTCGTATTTTAGAGAATAGGAAAGAGGGATAGAATGGGACTTACGAGTTTCGATCAAGCAAAGGAGTGAAGTGGGGACTAAAGGGGTTGCCGAGGCATTGCTTCGTCGCCGGTTGTTCCTAAAAATGCCGCCGGAATTTCGTCGGAGCTTCGCCGCGCACTTGTTTTCAAGGTACACAACCTTTGGAAAATTTTTGAGAGAGTGAGCTTAGGGTTTTGGGATGAGAGGGTAGAGGGTAGGGGGTGTATTTATAGGGTAGGCTAAGGGTAGGGTAGGTGAAGGGTTTTTAATTAAAAAAAATGTAAAAATTATAGAAAATCATTAAAAATTGTAGTAAATGGGGGATAATTAAGTCTCAGGAACCGATCCATTAATTTGGAGTGTGCAGGGGGGTTAGGAATGCCAAGAGCTACATTTTTGGTGTTGACGACTCGGCCGTCCGGCCGACGGCGCCGGCCTGAGTCGGCCGGTCCGCCGGCCGATTCGGAGTGTCGGGAGATGGGGGGTCTCGTAGGGTAAGCACTGGTATATTTAGATTTTAATGTGTAGTTCAAGTTTTAGGAGTTACGGTGTTTGGACTGTTGGGCTTCCAAAGGATTTAAAACAAAATAATATTAAAAATAATGTGGGGCAGGGGATTTAAACTCTGGTGGCTTGGTTCAGCAGTGCAAGGTGTTACCAATGAGCTACAAGCTCCTTCTTGTAATTATGGTGTGAAATAATTACTTAAAGTGGTAACAACAACATTAAATACCCCAAGTATACTTTAATTTTAAAACAATTTTATGTATACTAAAAATGGAGTTATTTAAAAACAAAATAATTACTTATATATTGTGCTCAGGTTAAAATACTCCTTTATGGATTTTGAAAAAAAATTTGTATAGAAAAGTGTATAGAAAAATTAGGGTTGTTACAGCTACATGAGCAAAAATAGCTACGGCTAGAGATATGGTCAGAGAGAGCTCGTCAGGGAAAAGGACCGACCAGGATGTATTCCGGTGATGTACGAATGCACTGATTTATTGTTTTACTAGGATTTCTCGTTGACACGAACGTTCGGGGTCTGCACCAGATGATCGGGCCATTGCTAGAGGCCAGCCGGATTGTGAAGATTATTGATGTACTGTGTACTCTAAACGATTTATGTGTTGTCTACTGCACGGATAGATGAACCAGCTGCTGAGATTGACCGGATGTCGCCTCCAGAGTTTGTATAGCTATGACCACATGAGTTTGCAGACAGGGATGTGACAAAAGATCACTTTTCACCCTTGGATAAGTAACTGGGTCATTTTGTTCGTTTGGGTGCTCCGATGTGAGGTTATCAAATTGACTACCTTCAACTAGAAGGGAACTTCACTCAGACGTGTTGTGAGTCGATCGAGAAAAGGACGAGCAAAAGCATATTCCTCCGATGACTTGGATGAGTTCCCGAGGATGTAACTGGCCAAATGCCTTCTACAGAATATTAGAGATGCCGAGTTTGTAGCTTTGAAAGAGACTCTGGATATGATTATAGCCAACTGGAACGCAGTCCTCACAACTACAATGAGATGATTCTGAATTGGTCCATATTGAAGGGAAGTGGAGTAAGAGGTTTGTGCGAAATCTTAACGAGTTGTTATTCCACTTCGTTGATGTCAGAGGTTTGCTACGCATGCAGAGACGTTGGATGCAGCCATATTTCTAGGGGAAAGTCATGATAAGAATACAGCTGTTCTGGACAAGAAACGGATTAAGTAAAAAGGTGAAATTTTCGGGCAGTCCGACAGAGATGAGATTAGGAGAGACCTTGGCAGGTTCTTTCTGAAATTCTACATGATAATACTTAGACCTAGGATCAGTTGTATCGCACATTCTCGGTAGGCCAAAAGCTACCATTATGGACGTGATACCATATGGGTGGCCATATTAATTGGCCAGGAGACATTCATAAAGCGCCAGAGCGGGACTGTTTCCGTCATTACTCCTAATTGGGCCGTTGAGCCGAGGAATCATGCAAATGGTGAATCCACAGAGAGAAACGAGGACCTAAGAGAAGAGGACGCCAGACCGTGGGCAGGAGGCAAATGGATATTCTTGCTCTGTCAGCCCTGGGTGCATCGACACTTTTCGACATTAAAGGAGGTACCTTCGGTACCATCCTTACTCGAAAGAGCTCAACGTCAGTTATTTATGAATTGAGCCTTGGTGATTCGGATATCATGTTTACATCGTTTTGATTTCGGTATTTTGACGATGTGTTTCACGATTGATATTTCCTATATGCACCACAGTTGCACTTGATTTGTATTTTCATGCATCGGTAGTACTGATTTCGTTTTTGTGCATACCCATTGGCACTCGATTTTGATTTTATGCCCTCCGAGATATTTGATTTTGATTTCAAGTATATAGTATGCACATGATTTGACTTATGCCTTCGGTGTAGTTTACATGCGCTTTCACTCCTTTGATATGGATTTTATGCATGCAGTTGCACACGTTTACAAGTTCATGTTCCCCGCCGAAACACGGAGACGTGATTGCGTAGGTTCCTCTTACCTGAATTTCAGGGCAGATGCTAATTGGTACTATCCTTCCACTTCTCCGAAGATGCCAAGTTGATTTATGGCACCGTGTATCGAGGTTTAAACGGATGCGGCCAATGTAGCAGACTTTGTCAGATTCCCCCTCGTTTGAGGGGTCTTTTTGATTGTAGGGACGCTCTTCCCACCAGGCGCAAGCCCCTAGAGTTAATTACGCTACCGCATCGCGGTAACAACTTTCTCCTTCTCCAGATGGTCACTTCGTGTCGTAGGTGTTTGTTTTGTTTTTGGTTGCCCGTGGATTGTATACGGAGACTAATTTATGTTGTCGTCCGTAGGGCGTGGATTAGTCCAAATCCGTATCTTCTTAGATTTAGGTTTGGGGTTGGGTTTAAGGATACGTTAGCCTCGTTTGAGACTAAGATCAACTTAAATGTTAGTTAAGGATACGTTAGCCTAATTTCTAGACAAAGATCAACTTAACGGGATCATTTAGATCCAACAAGAGAGCATTTGGCCTCTGTTGTTTAGTTTAGGGACATTGCGGTCGATTAGTTTAAGGACATTGCGGTCCAATATTAGTTTAAGGACATCTTGGTCCGAGATTAAGGACATCGTAGTCCGTGAGTTTAAAGACATCACAGTCAAGGTTAAGGACATCGTAGTCCATGGGTTTAAAGGGACCACACAGTCCGGGTTAAGGACATCATAGTCCATGGGCTTAAGGACCCTACAGTCCAGGTTAAGGACATCGTAGTCCATGGGTTTAAACGGACCCCACAGTCCGTAAAGTGTTTGGTTATCAGGACCCGTCACCTCTCTGAAGACGTTGAAGGATTACAACGACAGATATCAGAGGAGTAAAGAGATGTACCCTCGAACCGGTGTGAATTGGTTGAAAGATCTATAGTCTATTTTAGAACTAAGATCTGACAAATATTTATGAGCAGATGGGCTCAATTAAATATAAGTTGAGGACTTATGGCCAATATTGGGTTAAGTCCAATAAACATTTAAACATTTTGTTTTTCTGGCTATTGAGCCTTTAGTTGGGCTTGGCCCTTTTAATAATGTTGAGCATTAGATCCTGGCACTTTTATTATCTTTTATTGAATGCAGAGTATTCATTAGTACAATTTATGTTCTATCAGCACAACCTATGGTGCGCTAGGCGCTTTGCGCCAGTTAAAGAGCGCAGTGCGCTTCTGCCAAGTAGCGGAATCTGTTCCCCGCCGAAACACGAAGACATGACTGCGTAGGTTCGTCTTACCTGAATTTCGGGGCAGATGCTAATTGGTGCTATCTGTCCACCTATCCAAAGATGCCAAGTTGATTTATAGCACCGTGTATCGAAGGTTTAAACGGATGCGGCCGATGTAGCAGAATTCGTCAGATTCCCCTTCGTTTGAGGGGTCTTTTTGATTGTGAGGACGCTCTTCCCTGTAGGCGCAAGCCCCTGCAGTTAATTACGCTACCACATCGCGGTAACAACTTTCTCTTTCTCCAGATGGTCACTTCGTGTCGTGGGTGTTTATTTTGTTTTTGGTTGCCCATGGATTGTATACGGAGACTAATTTATGTCGTCGCCCGTAGGGCATAGATTAGTCCAAATCCGTATCTTCTTAGATTTGGGTTTGGGGGTTGGGTTTAAGGATACGTTAGCCTCTTTTGAGACTAAGATCAACTTAAATGTTAGTTAAGGATACGTTAGCCTAATTTCTAGACTAAGATCAACTTAACGGGATCGTTTAGATCCAACAAGAGAGCATTTGGCCTCTGTCGATTAGTTTAGGGACATTGCGGTCGATTAGTTTAAGGACATTGCGGTCCAATGTTAGTTTAAGGACATCTCGGTCCGAGGTTAAGGACATCGTAGTACGTGAGTTTAAAGACATCACAGTCAAGGTTAAGGACATCGTAGTCCATGGGTTTAAAGGGACCCCACAGTCCAGGTTAAGGACATCATAGTCCATGGGCTTAAGGACCCCACAGTCCAGGTTAAGGACATCATAGTCCATGGGCTTAAGGACCCCATACTCCAGGTTAAGGACATCGTAGTCTATGGGTTTAAAGGGACCCCACAGTCCGTAAAGTGTTTGGTTATCGGGACCCGTCACCTCTTTGAAGACGTTGAAGGATTACAACGACAGATATCAGAGGAGTAAAGAGATGTACCCTCGAACTAGTGTGAATTGTTTGAAAGATCTATAGTCCATTTTAGAACTAAGATTTGTCAAATATTTATGAGCAGATGGGCTCAAGTAAATATAAGTTGAGGACTTATGGCCAATATTGGGCTAAGTCCAATAAACATTTAAACATTTTGTTTATTCTGGCTATTGAGCGTTTAGTTGGGCTTGGCCCTTTTAATAATGCTGAGCATTAGATCCTGACACTTTTATTGTCTTTTATTGAATGCAGAGTATTCATCAGAACAATTTATGTTCTGTCAGCGCAACCTATGGTGCGCTAGGCGCTTTGCGCCAGTTAAAGAGCGCGGTGTGTTTCTGCCAAGTAGCGCACACGAGAAGGACACGTGTCGCGATTGGAGCTAAGCGCCAGATGATGGGCGCATTGTGCCAGTTTATGAGCGCTGAGCGGTAGTACATGGGCGCTGAGTGCTATCAATTTAGTGTCGCACCCGTGAGTGACACGTGGCGCGCTTGGCACTGAGCGCTAGCTCATGAGCGCAGTGCGCTATTTCAGAAGCGCAAAGCGCAAGTTGCATACGTAGTTGACACGTGGCGCATTGGCGCTGAGCGCCGGTCCAGAGAGCGCAGAAGCGCTGTTCAAGAGCACGAGGCGCATTTGATCAATTTTTATGATCTGAGAACAAATTTTATGTTGTTCTTTTAAATGAGACTTTGTCTCAAGATTCAAGAACCATAGTTCTTATTTTTGAAAGGGCTTTGCCTTTATAGATCAATGATCTGTGTGAAGAATATGTTCTTCTTTTATTATGTGATGAGATCTTTTGATCTTTTTATAAAAGACCTTGGTCTTTGTAGATCTATGTTCTTTTAAGAAGATGATTTTTCTTTTTATCCAATGATTTCATCTCTGTGTTCATCGTTCATGATCTTTACCTTGAAGAAATAATCTTCTCTTAAGAGCTTGCTCTCTTTATTTTTGAGTTTTCTCAAAGTTTTTTGGGGGGGGTTCTCTATATTAGAATTGAAGTCTTGGGGCCTTTATATAGGGAAAGCTGATTTGTTGAATTAGTTAAAGAGATCTTTCTCTGATTGATTTGTGGATGTTTCTCCATCATTGGATCTTTGATCCTAAGGCTTCTGTTTTGCAGAAGATAATCTTCTTGTTTTAATAAGATTGAGAAATCTTTCCATGCAGAATTTATTCTGTCTTTGGTAATTTTTATTTACCATTGGATCATTGATCCAACGGTGCTCTGATTTACTGAGCACAATCTTGTTGTTTGGAAAGATTTTGAAAAAAATTTCCATAATAGAATTGTAATTCTGATTAATTATTGATTTATCATTATTATTAGATCTTTTGATCTAAAGGTAGGGAATTTTTAATTCCAGTGCTTTCTCATCCGTACTTTGCACGTGGTGCGCTGCTCAGAGCGCAGCGCACTTTGCGCTAGCGCACCAGTGTTTGACACGTGGTGCGCTGCTCAGAGCAGCGCAGCCTGTGCTAGCGCACCCGTGTTCGACACGTAGAGCGCAGCGTGCCTAGCGCTAGCGCACTCATGATGCGCTGCCTAGGACGCATCGCACCTGGCGATAGCACATCGGTGTTTGACACGTGGCGTGCAGCGCACCTGGCGCTAGCGCATCGGTGTTTGACACGTGGCGCGCAGCACGCCTAGCGCCGAATCTGAAGCGTTGCTTCAATTTTTGAATTTTGAATTTCAAAACAGAGCTTTGCTCTGATTGGCGGAAATTAATGCCCCCCCACCGTTGCTCTCACGTGGACCACACGTGAGTGCAGCGGTGGCAGCATCTACGCCCTTGGATCAATTCAGAAGTTGAAGAGGCATTTCAATGCCTATAAATAGGACCTTTGGTCCCTTAGATGATTTTCATCTTCTTCTTTGAGAATTATCTCTTCTTCAGAGCATTGCTCTCCTGTTTAAGAACTTCTTGAAGAGTAAAGACTCTGTTAAAATTTAGGGTAAAAATTAAAAGTTTTAATAAACTAGGGTTTTATCCATTAACAGAGCCTTGCTCTTCATAGATCTTTAATCTAAAGAAAACCTATTTAGGGTTTCATTAACAGAGCTTTGCTCTTCTGAACCTATAGATCTAAAGAGATCTTTTCTTGGGGTTTCTTTAGCCCGTGAATCAGAGCTCTGCTCTTCTGATAACATGTAGATTTCTTAATCTCTTGTGAAGAACTCTTAAGAGTTTGTTCATGGATCTTGGAGATCCCAGAATTTTTTAATTCATAAAAATTAATTTTAATTAATTCTTTTCTGATGGATTTTTCCATCATCATTACAGAGCCAGGCTCTTGAGGAATTTTATTCCTTCATGATCAGAGTTTGACAAGTGTCACTCTGTCATAGAGCTTTGCTCTTCAAAGAGAGATTTTCTCCTCTTCCCGAGGGATCTCTCATTTAATGAGAATTTTCCTGAGGATTTCCTCATTTAAATGACAGTCTCATCAAATGATGAAACTGTTTTATTAATTGATGTATTGTCATCTAGATTTTGTGGGTCCCCCTTTGGTTCCCTTTTCCACTGCATTGCAGTGTGGTACAAAATTTTAAAGTACCAAGTGTCAGAATTTAAAATTAAATTATAGCACTGACAGTTGACTTCTGTCCCTTTTTTGCAGGCAATATGTCTTTCGATCTCTCTTTCCCATTTGCCCGTTGAGAGGGAAGATTCCCTGAGGCGCCTGTGGACCGGGAGGTTCTCGCGCTCATCAAAGACCATGACCCGGAACACAAAAAACTTCACTTGTGGGATAGATGGTACGACCAGATTATCAGAGGTCGTCGAAGCTTCTCTTATGCGATTCCTTCGGAGCCTATCTCGGTTATCCCGTACGCAGATGCACCCCCGGTGAACTATGCCGTGGAGGTGGTTAATTGGACTTTAGAGGGTCTCCTTCAACTTTCGATCGCCGCAGTACTCGTACAGCCGCCGCCGGCTTTGGATACCTTAGGGCGGCGTATATGTCAGGGCGAGTCGCGCCCTTGGGGATAGCCCTACAACATTGGGCTGACTCCCCGTCATCCGCCAGGGTATTTTCAGTGGGCCCGGTATATTTTGTCGGCAAAGAAATCGCAGCTGCTAAAGCTCGGCTTATACCCTGCGGTCTACGCTTCCCTGTTCCGGTATTCTGCACCTCCCACATGGTGGATCAAGACGTTCTTGGAGCATTGGAACATCCGACCCATACCTTCCTTCTAATGGATAGAAAGGTCTCCATTTTCTTGGAAGAATCCGCCGAGGTTTCTGGTCTACCAGTTAGGGGGGAGAACTATGAGGAGTTGCTTACTACGGACGAATATGTTTTTGCCACCAAGCCAGTGGTGATGGGCCTCACCCCAGAGAACGCCATTCAGCACCAGTTCCCAAGCCTGATAAAGGTGTTGAATAGGTATGAGTGCCTCTTCATCGAATCCGGAGGCCAAGGGGTTAGCTTTGTGGACTTCATTCCACGTTTTCTTCGCCCGGAGATTTTGACGTGACCAGGTGAAAAGTTTGCTAAACTTGATGATCCCTTCGGGTTTGGCTTGGACCGTCGGCCGATATTGGAAGCTGATCGGAAGAGTTTCTTTCTTCCTGATGTTGCAATTGTCCCTCTGTCAGAAATCGCCGCTCCGGGTATTGACGAGGAGGCGTTCTTTCTTGGGTTTCTTGGGCTATGGCTGAGCTGGTTCGCGCTCCCTATGCATCCTCGTTACATGAGGCCTTCCGTCTTCTACCCCGCGCATCGCATGGTTGCCGAAATACAAGTGGCCATCGGGATCGCCAGGTTAGACCACCTATACCATGGTCTTAGCATAGCGGAGGATACCACTGAACCGGGGGTGCATCCTGCCAACTTCCCGATGCATTACTTCACTTCTTGGATGGAGCTGCATGTGCTCGGGGTCTTTGGCGTTCACAAGAGACCTTCGTTTTACGAGAGATGCAAGTTCCCTCGGATTATGTAGTTGGTTGACGTCTCCATCGTGAGTCCGTCACAGAGGGAACCTAAGGGCCTGCTCCTTCGCCCGCGCACGGTCGGAGATGGTATGTCTTTCACAGACAAAGTCTTGACCATCGGCCAGGAAACTTCAAAGGCGGTGCTGTCACTGCAAGACATTTTTAAGGACGGGGCCTTTGTGTTGAAAGCTCGGGAGATTCTCCATTTATACTCCATCAGGCCGGGCTTTCTTATATTCAGGCAAAATGATGCGGCGTTATTCATGAGATACAACCCCCATCATTTTGCCCAGCAGCTGAGTTACAATCACGGGGTCCCGCTGGAGGCTTTCCTGGTAGAACCCGTTGCCACCGAAGAGGGAATGCGGGGCGTGCTACATCATTTCATGTGCTTGAATACTAGGTCTCACTTCTTTATCAGCGAACCGAGTTGTGTCCCGAAGTCCCTTAATGTACATGTGTCCTGGTACCAACATGCAACGGGCGCTGTTATCAGGGAAGAGAAGCGTCTGCTGCTCGACCGCAAGGGTGCACCCCCTGCTGGTGATCGAAACGTCCCCTTGAAGCGGCGGACCATTGTCCTCCCTCCGCTAAGAGAAGCTGCCATGATTGAAGTCCCTCGCGATAGGCCCGAGTTACTGGTGCCCCGTACTCCCGTGGAGACGGCGGATGTACCTCCGGTTCCCCGTGCTCCCGTGGAGATGGTAAATGTAGCTTCCCCTGAGTTTGGCGTGGGCTTAGATATCGGGACTCGTCGCCCCAAAGTACCCACCAAGCGTAAGCTTGTGCTGGCTGCGACTGGAGCTCGCTCGCAGAAGAGGAAGAAGAAGTCGATCCTCTCTGTAAATGCTATACTCGGCCTAGAGCCTCAGGCTCCTTATAACGAGGGCCTGAGCAAATATGGGACCAACGAAGGTCTATTCATAGCGCCGGAAGACAATGATCTCTAGACCGCCATTGCAGCTTCTGTGCGATCAGCAAGCAAGAAAGTGGAAATGGACGTCTTCATGCAATCAAGTGAGTATAAGCCGTAACTTTTGTTATTGCGTTATATTTTATTTTTATTATCACATCTTGACTGACGTTTTTCCCTCTGTAACAGGCTTTACCACTGAAGAGGCTCTGGCGGCTTCCCTTAGGACCTTTGAGGAGGAGGAGAGGAATCACGCTTTGTTGGGCATTGGTATGTCTCGGCTCATTGCATCTTCATTCTCCTCTCTCATGGACAATCTGACCCCTTCTTTACCTCATCGCAGGGACTACAATGTCAGTCTCGCAAGGTGATGTGGAGGTTCTTTCTGGGACATCCATCGAAGTCCCGGCCTCCTCGGCACTGCCGAAAGAGGCCTTGCTCAAACGACTGATGACGGATGCCTTGACGGCTCTAGAGGTAACCCTTGGCGCGGACGATGACATCCTGTTGATGGAGGCTTCGAGAAGATCCGCTCTAACGGCCTGAGTGGAAAGGAAGCGCAGAATGCACGTGGCAAGGGAGCGTAGTGCTGCCTTGGCCGTGGGTGCAGGTTCTAGCACCGCTACCCCTGCCCTTACTCCTTCAGAAGATACTCCGGCTGCCTTGTCCACCGCCTACAGACAGGCAGCGCATGCGGCTCGGGAAGCAATCGGAAGACTAACTCAAGGTAATGTGACATTGGGTTTTGTTGTCAAAGTTTTAACTTTCAGTTCTCATATATCCTATCTTGCAGGGCCGAGTCTTACCGAAGAAGTGGCGGCAACCAC
Source organism: Agapanthus africanus (assembly GCA_030015575.1). Taxonomy (NCBI): domain Eukaryota; kingdom Viridiplantae; phylum Streptophyta; class Magnoliopsida; order Asparagales; family Amaryllidaceae; genus Agapanthus; species Agapanthus africanus. Next base: position 185,423,513 of record CM057337.1, read on the forward strand.
TGAGCCTGGGATAGTGGTAGAGGAGGTAGCCATGGTCGCCGTACCCGAGGCAGCGGTAGGCGAGATGGCTACAATTGCCGAGCTCGAGGTAGCGGTGGGTGAGACAGTCACGATTGCCGAGCCCGAGATGGAGGTAGGTGAGATGGCTACTATTGTCGAGCCCGAGGTGGCGGTTGAGGAGGTAGCCATGTTCTCCGAACCCGAGGCAGCGGTGGGTGAGATGGCGGCAACCATTGAGCCTGAAGTGGCCACCCTTTCTCAAGAGTCCGGAACTGCTCCAATCGTGGCTCTTTCCCCTTGCCGCTCCCTGCCGTTTCCTGGCGCTGCGAGTATCACGACGATTCTCGTAGAGTCGGGGGATGAAGCCATGGGCGGCGAAACCATTCTGATGGAGGAGGGTGAAGCAATCGCTATATCAAGTGACGCCCTTGTTGCGGTTCCAATCGGCGACTCAGCAGGTAGATTTTGGGTTATTGCTTCTCTTTTTATTCTGCAAACCCTTTCAATCTTCCCTGACAGTATTTATCTCGTTTCTAATGCAGGCATGGCGAGCGTTGAGGTTGCGCTACCCTAGGTAGCGCCATCAGTTACCGCTTTGATGGCGACCACTCCTCTACCTTCTCTCGTACCATCTCAGATGTTGGAAGGTGCAAATTCATGACCCATCGGTCTTATTTTTTAGGCTGTATAACTTATGTACTGACGTTACATTACTGTGTCCTTGTAGGAGTCTTTTTTGACCACCTGTATCAGGTGCTGCACCCACACTTCTCTTTCCTGTCAGAGATTAGTCCACCTGCTGGTGTCGGTGAGTATCTTTTCTAAACGACGTCCTTTCGTTAACGGGCGATCACATTATTGCTAATTCTTCTTTATATTGCTTGTAGCCTTACAAATTGAAGGAGGGGACGAGGCTATCGTTGCGCCACCAGTACTCCCAGCTCTACCCCCTGTTGTAGCTGGTATAGTAGACTCTATTGTTCGTGTATTTTCTTTATTTTTTGAGCCGACATCTGACTATGATTTATTTTGCAGCAATCATGTCGACTCTAGCTCCATTCGAGTCTCGCACCATAATGCCAGTCGGCCCTTTTTCTCGACATGCATCCTCAAAAGGCGCCGCAAATAGTCTGCGCATGTTGAGCGACTATATTGAGGAGCTTGACGTGGAGACTCCCACATCTGCTGCGGATTTTGCCGCGGAGGTTAACCCTATGCTGGCGACACACGTGAACTTTCATAGTGAGGGTGTCGTTAAGTCTTGGGTTAATCACTACAGGAAGATTGAGGCCTGTCTGCATGAGCTTGAGCTTAGGCGTCCTGCTCCTGAAATTCTGGCTGTGAACACTCAACGGGCTGTGTGGGTCGAGCAGAGTGCTTCTTATTTCCGCCACCTTGAACAAGAAGTGGCCTTAAAGCATAAGGAATGTGAAGAATCTTCAAGCGAATCTACTCGACTGCATGCTCAGGTCGATGCGAATGCTGCCCAGTTGAAAGTTATCTTTGAAGGCCTTCTGCGATGCATCTCTGACGGGTTAACACTGAGGCAGAAGATCGACGTCGTCGAGCGGGGTGCACAAAATCGTGAAGCAGCTCAGCGGGCCATCGAGGAACAACTTTCGTCTTACTTGCAGCAGCAAGCCCAAGTTGAAGCAGAGTTGGCCGCGACAGCTGATCAAGAAAAGGGGCTGAGGAAAGTGCCCGAGCGGCTGATCGGACTATTGAAAGCGCTTCCTTCTCAATAATTTTCTTTTGTACCATTTTTAATTTTGAATAAAATGCATTCATTCTTTTATTCTTTTGTATGGTGTATTTTGTACCTAATTGAATTCATGAATAAAAGATACATTTTTTTCGCAATGTCTTGTGTCATCTCTTTGCTTTCTTCTTTCTTTTGTTATCAACATGTCACCTTAGCAAACATAGCCGGCAGATGATAGAGTGAGCATCTTGTTTTGGCTTCTTCAAGGGGTAGTGATGGCTTAGGAAGTAGCTTCAGATCGGCTACCTAAGACTTTTCAACTTTATGAGCCGTGAGGGTCTCATAAAGACTTTTCTCCCTACGAGTCGTGAGGATCTCGCAGGTGTCTTTTCTCCTTAGGAGTCGTGAGGATTCCTAAGTGTGTTTTCCCTTATAAGTCATAAGGATCTTATAAGAGAGTTTTCTTCCTTACGAATTGAGATGACCCATAAATGTTTAATGAGATTGACGTTATCCGCATTTCATAACATCATTAGGTAACATATTTCCGCGACGGGGTCATATGGATGGCGTATTTCCACGACGGGGTCATATGGATGACGTATTTCCGCGACGGGGTCATGTGGATGACGTATTCCCGAGACGGGGTCATGTGGATGACGTATTCCCGAGACAGGGTCATGTGGATAACGTATTTCCACGACGGGGTCATGTGGACGATGTATTTCCGCGACGGGGTCATGTGGATGATGTATTTCCGAGGCGAGGTCATGTGGATGACGTATTTCCGAGACGGGGTCATGTTGATGGCGTATTTCCACGATGGGGTCATGTGGATGACGTATTTCCACGACGGGGTCATGTGGATGACGTATTTTTGAGACGGGGTCATGGGGATGACCTATTTCCGAGACGGGGTCATTTGGATGACGTATTTCCATGACGGGGTCATGTAGATAATGTATTTCCGAGACAGGGTCATGTGGATGACGTATTTCCGCGATGGGGTCATATGGAAGACGTATTTTCGCGACGGGGTCATATGGATGACGTATTTCCGAGACGGGGTCATTTGGATGATGTATTTACATGACGGGGTCATGTAGATGATGTATTTCCGAGACGGGGTCATATGGATGACGTATTTCCGTGACGGGGTCATGTGGATGATGTGTTTCCGAGACGGGGTCATGTTGATGACGTATTTCCGCGACGGGGTCAGGTGGATGACGTATTTCCGAGACGGGTCATGGGGATGATGTATTTCCGAGACGGGGTCATTTGGATGACGTATTTCCGTGATGGGGTCATGTAGATGACGTATTTTCGAGACGGCGTCATATCGATGACGTATTTCCGCGATGGGGTCATGTGAATGATATATTTCCGTGACGGGGTCATGTAGATGACGTATTTCCGAGACGGGGTCATATGGATGACGTAATTCCGCGACGGGGTCATGTGGATGACGTGTTTCCGAGACGGGGTCATGTGGATGACGTATTTCCGAGACGGGGTCATATGGATGACATATTTCCGCGACGGGGTCATGTAGATGACGTATTTCTGAGACGGGGTCATGTGGATGACGTATCTCCGAGACGGGGTCATTTGGATGACGTTGCGTCTGTTGTAATGAGACGAATATCCATGTGGTCTCCAGGCTGTCTGTGAACCGTTGAGACTTGTCTTCTTCTTCTGATGGAGCCTGGGGAGGGAAGGTGTGATTCCTTCTTTATATGCGACCCTGGATTGTATATAGGGATTGAAAGGCGGAGACGTGACCGCGTAGGTTCATCTTGCCTGAATTTCGGGGCAGATGCTAATTGGTGCTATTCGTCCACCTCTCCGAAGATGCCAACTTAATTTATGGCACCGTGTATCGAATGTTTAAACGGATGCGGCCGATGTAGCAAACTTCGTCAGATTCCCCCTCGTTTGAGGGGTTTTTTTGATTGTGGGGACGCTCTTCCCTACAGGCGCAAGCCCCTGCAGTTAATTACGCTACCGCATCGCGGTAACAACTTTCTCCTTCTCCAGATGGTCACTTCGTGTCGTGTGTGTTTGTTTTGTTTTTGGTTGCCCGTGGATTGTATACGGAGACTAATTTATATTGTCTCCCGTAAGGCGTGGATTAGTCCAAATCCGTATCTTCTTAGATTTCGGTTTGGGGGTTGGGTTTAAGGATACGTTAGCCTCGTTTAAGACTAAGATCAACTTAAACGTTAGTTAAAGATACGTTAGCCTAATTTCTAGACTAAGATCAACTTAACTGGATCGTTTAGATCCAACAAGAGAGCATTTGGCCTCTGTTATTTAGTTTAGGGACATTGCGGTCGATTAGTTTAAGGACATTGCGGTCTAATGTTAGTTTAAAGACATCTCAGTCCGAGGTTAAGGACATCGTAGTCCGTGAGTTTAAAGATATCACAGTCAAGGTTAAGGACATCGTACTCCATGGGTTTAAAGGGACCCCACAGTCCAGGTTAAGGACATCATAGCCCATGGGCTTAAGGACCCTACAGTCCAGGTTAAGGACATCATAGTCCATGGGCTTAAGGACCCCACAGTCCCGGTTAAGGACATCGTAGTCCATGGGTTTAAAGGGACCCCACAGTCCGTAAAGTGTTTGGTTATCGGGACCCGTCACCTCTCTGAAGACGTTGAAGGATTACAACGATAGATATCAGAGGAGTAAAGAGATGTACCCTCGAACTGGTGTGAATTGGTTGAAAGATCTATAGTCGATTTTAGAACTAAGATCTGACAAATATTTATGAGCAGACGGGCTCAATTAAATATAAGTTGAGGACTTATGGCCAATATTGGGTTAAGTCCAATAAACATTTAAACATTTTGTTTATTCTGGCTATTGAGCCTTTAGTTGGGCTTGGCCCTTTTAATAATGTTGAGCATTAGATCCTAACACTTTTATTGTCTTTTATTGAATGCAGAGCATTCATCAGAATAATTTATGTTCTGTCAGCGCAACCTATGGTGTGCTAGGCGCTTTGTGCCAGTTAAAGAGCGCAGTGCGCTTCTGCCAAGTAGCGCACACGAGAAGGACACGTGTCGTACTTGGCGCTAAGCGCCAGATGATGGGCGCATTGCGCCAGTTTATGAGCGCTAAGCGCTAGTAGATGAGCGCATTGCGCTATCAATTTAGTGGCGCACCCGTGCATGACACGTGGCGTGCTTGGCGCTGAGCGCCAGCCCATGAGCGCAGTGCGCTATTTCAGAAGCGCAAAGCGCAAGTTGCATACGTGGTTGACACGTGGCGCATTGGCGCTGAGCGCCGGTTCAGAGAGTGCAGAAGCGTTGTTCAAGAGAACAAGGCGCATTTGATCAATTTTTATGATCTGTGAACAAATTTTATGTTCTTCTTTTAAAAGTGACTTTGTCTCAAGATTCAAGAACCATGGTTCTTATTTTTGAAAGGGCTTTGCCTTTATAGATCAATGATCTGTGTGAAGAATATGTTCTTCTTTTATTATGTGATGAGATCTTTTGATCTTTTTATAAAAGACCTCGGTCTTTGTAGATCTATGATCTTTTAAGAAGATGATTCTTCTTTTTATGAGATGATTTCATCTCTGTGTTCATCGTTCATGATCTTTACCTTGAAGAAATAATCTTCTTTCAAGAGCTTGCTCTCTTTCTTTTTGAGTTTTCTCAAAGTTTATGGGGGGAGGGGGGTTCTCTATATTAGACTTGAAGTCTTGGGGCATTTATATACGGTAAGCTGATTTGTTGAATCAGTTAAAGAGATCTTTCTCTGATTGATTTGGGGATGTTTCTCCACCATTGGATCTTTGATCCTAAGGCTTCTATTTTGCAGAAGATAATCTTCTTGTTTTAATAAGATTGAGAAATCTTTCCATGCAGAATTTATTCTGTCTTTGGTAATTTTTATTTACCATTGGATCATTGATCCAACGGTGCTCTGATTTACAGAGCACAATCTTGTTGTTTGGAAAGATTTTGAAAAATCTTTCCATAAAAGAATTTTAATTCTAATTAATTTTTGATTTATCATTATTATTAGATCTTTTGATCTAAAGGTGGAGAATTTTTAATTCCAACGCTAGCGCATCCGTGCTTTGCATGTGGTGCACTGCTTAGAGCGCAGCACACTTTGCGTTAGCACACCAGTGTTTGACACATGGTGCGCTGCTCAGAACAGCGTAGCCTATCCTAGCGCACCCGTGTTCGACACGTGGAGCGCAGCGCGCCTAGCGCTAGCGCACTCCTGATGCGCTACCTAGGACGCAGCGCACCTGGCTCTAGCGCATCGGTGTTTGACACGTGACGCGCAGCGCGTCTAGCGCCGAATCTGAAGCGTTGCTTCAATTTTTGAATTTTGAATTTCAAAACAGAGCTTTGCTCTGATTGGGGAAAACAGTTCATATAACGCGGTATACTTGATTTTTATTTGATGTATGTTATATACTGTTGATTTTGATTTTGATTTTCGATATTCATTTTCGTGCACCTGACGTACCTGATTTAGATTCTTGCGCACACTTGGCGCACTAGATGTGATTTTGTCCACACCAGATGCACTTAATCGAGATTCTTCGTGCATATTATATGCACCCGGTATTATTGTCGTGCACACTCGTTGCACTTGACAGATGTTTTTGTGCACACCCGTTGCACTTAGTTTTTGTTTCTGTTCACATTCGTTGCACCTGTATTTGATTTCAATTTCTGTGCGCAGTAGACGCACGTAGCATTTTTGCATATACTATTTGAGATTGATTTCCTTCAAGCATCATGTTTATGACGTATCCTAGATTATATAATAACTGAGCAGGATTAGTATGAGGACAGTACCTGAGTGTTTTGCATGCATCAATATTTATCGAGGGATTCCAAAAAGAGCTATAGTCTCAATATTTTCCTACGTGTCCATGAGTAACACGAGAATTTTTTTTACAAGAAAACCCTTCCCAAAGTCATTTTCAAAAGGCGGAACGTCTACGTCAAATAAAAGATATGTAGATATATATATATAGTTATTTCCTTACAAATGAACGGCCGTCACTTGTGCCGTGATATGCGCATCGCACGGCGATTTGAAAAATATTTTACATGCACTTTTATTCAGTTGTTTTGACGATTTCACAACGATACGTACTATATATATGTTATAGTCCTAATTATATTATACTTGATTTTAATAATGGATTTTGAAACTGGTATTTTCGCATTAAATCCCATGATGGCATGAAGCTTGACGGAGTTCCGATTTTGAGTTTTGCACTCGTTTTCATGCGCATGCGTTGCGCTATGATATATTTTATGTATTCGTGATTTCGGAGCCTCATTAACTTGATTGTTTTACTGAAATGTTTTACTAATTGGGGGTTTAAATTTAAATTCGAGAACCGAATTTATTTAAGGGGAGAAGATTGTAACATTTCAGAAAAATAAAATATTATTTTTGGAATTTAAATAATTAAAATAATAAATTTTAGTAATATTATAAAAAGTATGGAGATTATTTTTAATGAAATGGTATGATTATATATATATAGTTTGGAAAATATTTGGAAATTAATATGAATTATTTATTTTGAAAGTATTTATTTGATTTGGACGTTTTATAAATTATTATACAATTATTTGTATACAAGTTTAATGCTAAACTTGATTAATATTTTACTAAGTATGCATTAACCTTATATATGTATCATGACATGCAATATATCATGTTTGCAACATTTGTCCATATTTATTAAATCATGACTTTATTTCTTTAGTTATTTTAATTGGTTTTGTTTTAATTTGGGAAAAGAATAAATAATATGCACTACTACAATAGGGGGTTGCCCCTACGGATAGTGAAATCCGTAGGGGCAGATTTATTTTGGCCCTACAGATTAATCCGTAGGGCTATACGGTTGCCCCTACGGTCCTTACATATTTATATAAAAATTATTAAATCTTAAATTGTTGTTTGCCCCTACGGAGCCGCAAACCAAGAACCTATGGACTTATCCGTAGGGGCATCTAAATAGGGATTTAAGTTAAAAGCTCAGATCGATCCCTAAGCTAATTATTCCCAATTCTCGCGCGAACAAAAAATTCCCAAACCCTCGTTCCCGCCGATCGATCGTCGTTCTCGTCATCGCCAGTGCCGCCGATTCATCGTAGCCACCGCCTTCTTTCGTCGTAGCCACCACTTGCTTTCGTCGTCGCCAGCGCCGGCTCATCGGAGTTCTCGTCGTCGCCTCTGCACAGGTAAGGAATTCTTCAATTACTCAAATTTTTGATTGGGGGTGGGGCTGGGGCTGGGGCTGCGGACTGGGGCTAGGGCTCGGGCTGAGGCTAGGGCTAGGGTTGGGTCTGGGGCACGGGCTGCGGCTAGGGCTGTGGTTAGGGTTGGGGCTCGGGCTCGGGCTCGGGCTCGGGCTGCGGCTAGGGCTGTGGTTGGGGTTGGGGTTGGGGCTCGGGTTGGGGTTAGGGTTAGGGTTAGGGTTGGGGCAGGGGGTTGCGGCAGGGGGTGAGAATTTTTCTAGGTTTCTTTTAAAGCTTGTGAAGGAAATTTTGAGCCCCCAAAAAATGAACATTTCTAATGGTTTTGATAAGAGACAAGGGAGCAATAAAGTTTTGTTTTCTATTTGTCTAGATTCAAATGTCTACTTATATATATATATATATATATATATATATATATTTACAATCTCAATATTCGTGGCATGTTGGTTATAAATTTCTCTCTCTGTTGAGATATATAGCCTACTTCAGCACATAGCTAGGTATGCGATAAAATTATTTTTGATAAAACAATGCATGATATAATATGGAAATATATTTGTTTCTTACCTTCAATCATACAAACGTGCTCCAAATTAACGTAATTCAAATACCAATTCCTTGGAATTTTTTAGTCCAGAGAATCTTGATCGAGTTTCAGGATTATATTGATTCAAGAATTTTGTGTGACACCAAAGACTGGACGTTAGACGAATAGCCGGTGGTAAAACTTCTTAAAGTATATTAATTTTGAATCTTCTTCTAAACTCAATGATTCTACATTGATAAAGAAAAGATTAGATATCGATGATAAATGGCCACATATTACAAGTTACAAAGATGATGTTCAACTCCTTCCCAAATTTTTTCATTGCTTGTGATATTTTCTCTCCTCTCTCTCCTTTTCTCCTGGTCTCTGTCTATCATGAAATTTTGGGCATGCAAATTAAGACTCTCTCCTCTTTTTGGTTATTATTTTTCCCTTTGTCGGCTTAATTATTGAGATGGAGATTTGATTAGAGTTTTGGTGTTCATAATTTCATAATATGAGCAAGGCAATTGACAAATCATCATGATGTTGTTATGATCATAGCAAGATGTAGGTGCTTGTGTGTTGGTACTAAAGCATGATACAATCTCTTTTATTGCTAGTGGATGCGTTTTGTTCAAAGAGTCTTTTCCTTTTAGTAATTTTCCTTTTAGGGAGTTTTCGACATTGAAATCTCACTAGTTGATAATGTTAAATGAGTTCTAGTTCTAGTTTGCTACATTTTTTTATATATAGTAGATGGTGATACTTCTTTAAGTAAAAACAACCCTACACTTAAGCGAAATCATAAATCGAAACACACATATATAGAATACAACTCATACATGGGTATCCTCAAATCTAACTTTAATTATCGATAATTTATTCTTTTCAACGACAAACGCACACACAAAGCATATACACGGATTTTCTCCATTGTCAGTAACCATCCCGTTCTTAGATTTCTCAATATAGTCATCATAACCTACAATTTATATGATACAGTCTAACATGGCCCATGAGTACGTCAGGGTTAAGGACTGGATGTATGTGAATTGGCAACAACGTATGCAACCTAAGTTTGTCACTGGAGTTTCTGCTTTCATTGCATTTTCACGCGCACATAATAAGGAGAAGACAGTAATGCGGCAGAAGAAGAAGGAGAAGATAGTAATGTGGCAGAAGAAGAAGAAAATGGCATTCATTGTTCTCTGTTTCAGCATCAATCTTCTGATATGAACTAATGATGGCTTTCACATTGGCTTTTCCCTTTAGAGACTTCTTAGTGTCCAATGGAAAGCATACATCAGATTTATGCAGGTCAGGTTCTTCTATGACTTTCAAGAGTTTCAACTGATTCTGTAAATTACACCCTAGTTGGGTGATACTTTTACCACTTCTCACTGCTGGTGCGCTCTCTAATATCCATTTTGAATGTAATATTATAGATATTCATGCCTGTTTATATCAAAATTACTTATATTGTCACTATTTGATTGATCTAATTGTTGGTGATGCGTCCATATCAGGGACAGAGGCCACTCCCGCTCCTCCAGGTATGTTTATATATCATATAGTACATGTATATTGATTTAGAATGTTATATCATAAATATACACACATTCCTTTTACTCTTATTTAGATAGTAATTTTTATTTTTGTCTAGCTGTAGGTGGTGACAGTAGTTGACAATAAAATTTGTCATCCTAGAAACTATGATTTTTATATGTGCTCGCATGCGGGAATGATTGTAAGTCGTGCACCTGTACAATAAATTCTTATTTGGTATTTGTTTGAAATCAAATTGAATACTATATAATTTTTATATTTGTATTTAGTTTGGAATTAACACAATATTTATTCACGCAGCATGCACTTATGATCAACCAACTGCTCATGATATTTGTAGCCCAGCATAGAGATCACCACATCAACTTTTTTTATTGCCTTCACCAAGATCTTGTGATCATGCATATCACCCTACATATATTCAACATATATATATCTTCAGGTCTTTCTAAAATCAATAACCTTTAATTCCAAAAAAACAAACACACACACAAGGAGTGAATTAATGAAGAAAAGAGGGTCCACTTTTTGTTAGGTGTCGTCAAAAGTTTATATCCTCTATCAATTATCAAGCTACCGAGGACGAAAAGCCACCTTTGTTAGTCGAGAGTCATGGTAATAGTCATGGAAATTGATTATAAAAGAAATAGAGAGAAGAAAATAGAAATTGTAGATAGTAGAATAGCACACTCATTTCAAAAATTGCACTTTGATCTTTATGTCTACCTTTTTTTTAATTGTAGATAGTAGAATAGCACACCCAAATTTTTTTAAAACAAAAGAAAAACAGTGACCTATATACAAAATGGGTCAATGTCGTGATCGATAAATTACTTACCATTTGCCGAGACATGTACTTTTGCAGCATGCATACATCCTTTTCCTCTTCTTCGATGCCGTATTCTCATTATCTTCGTCTAGTCCATCTGAAACTGCAATTAAGTATAATTAAACCAAATAAAATCAAAAATTAAAATCAAACAGCAACAACAAAATCAATGAAATTTATAGCCTACCAGAGTCTTCAAGAATATCCACATATGAATCCTGGGCCTTCTTCTTTTTCTTCAAAGATCTTTTAGAAGCAGAGAATTTTGTTTTCTGGCAAGTGCTTTGAAGCTAAACACCATATTGCCTTTGTATTTGAAAACCAAAAAATGCCCAGTTTGCAGATTATTGGCTACTGTAAATTCATGCCACCCATCTCCACTCATGGAAGCAACTTTGTTCTCGATGTGAAGATCAACATGCCATATTTTGCCATTGTGGCTCACTAGGTTAGCATTTTCTCTTCTATTGACCATCTTGCTAATCTGCTTGGTAAATTTATTCGGAACCGGCTGCGAATTATTAAAAGACATGCATAAGAAAGGAAGCTAAAATACAGAAATATAGCATACCGATACATCGAAACTTCAAAGTTGCGATGAAAACCCAGAGATATTTATTTCTACACACGTGGTGCGCGTGCGAATGCGTCAGGCATCATGGACAAATATTTGAGAACATGGAAAGTATTATTAGTATAAAGTAATTAAAGCTTTTAAACACCTTGGGTAGATATTTTCTTAGTTGATGCAATCATATCATGAGGACTAAATTTAAGCTATTATACATATGCATATGTATTTTTCTAATCTAATATATCACACACACACACAGAGAGAGAGAGAGAGAACACCAGTTTGGTAGAGAAATCAGGTAGCAGGATCCTGAAGAAATGGAGTCAACAGCATTGCTCATCATCATCATCCATGATCCCAATGCTATGGACTCCATTTCTTCAGGGTCCTGTTACCTGATTTCTCTACCAAACTGGTGTTCTCTCTCTCTCTCTCTCTGTGTGTGTGTGATATATTAGATTAGAAAAATACATATGCATATGTATAATAGCTTAAATTTAGTCCTCATGATATGATTGCATCAACTAAGAAAATATCTACCCAAGGTGTTTAAAAGCTTTAATTACTTTATACTAATAATACTTTCCATGTTCTCAAATATTTGTCCATGATGCCTGACGCATTCGCACGCGCACCACGTGTGTAGAAATAAATATCTCTGGGTTGTCATCGCAACTTTGAAGTTTCGATGTATCGGTATGCTATATTTCTGTATTTTAGCTTTCTTTCTTATGCATCTTTTAATGATTCGCAGCCGGTTCCGAATAAATTTACCAAGCAGATTAGCAAGATGGTCAATAGAAGAGAAAATGCTAACCTAGTGAGCCACAATGGATAATTTGTCATTGTTAATCCATCTTCCTGAAAACGGTTTATACGGAGGAAGTATATTTCATAGTACTTGAGAAAAATATATGTTGAAGTCAAAAGTTATCAAGATTTAAATGCTCGCTTATAGTCTTCCAAGATATTTTATATTCCAAGGCAAGGTGACAATAATTGCATGCTTGTGCATGATTTGGTATGTAGATTCAAGGTTATGCATGGCTACGACCCTTTCTTATGGTTTCTTATCATAATTTTCTGCACACTTATAGTTTATAAAGGCAGTTAGATCATATCACTATAAGGGAAAACTTAAAATAACATCCTTTATACTAAAAAAATTATGTATGCTATTACTTAGTAGTTTATGGGTTTTAGACGCAAAAGCCATTTGAGAAATACTTTTCCTACTCACTATTAATCTATATTCTCAATATAGTCATTGAATTTGCACGCGCACATAATAAGAAGGAGAAGACAGTAATGTGGCAGAAGAAGAAGGAGAAGATAGTAATGTGGCAGGAGAAGAAGAAAATGGCATTCATTGTTCTCTGTTTCAGCATCAATCTTCTGATATGAACTAATGATGGCTTTCACATTGGCTTTTCCCTTTAGAGACTTCTTAGTGTCCAATGGAAAGCATACATCAGATTTGTGCAAGTCAGGTTCTTCTATGACTTTCAAGAGTCTCAACTGATTCTGTAAATTACACCCTTGTTAGGTGATACTTTTATCACTTTTCATTGCAGGTGCGCTCTCTAATATCCATTTTGAATGTAGTATTATAGATATCCATGCCTGTTTATGTTAAAATTATTTATATTGTCAATGTTTGATTGTCTAGTTGTTGGTGATGCATCCATATCAGGGACAGAGGCCACTCCCGTTCCTCCAGGTATGTTTATATATCATATAGGGCATGTATATTGATTTAGAATGCTATATCATAAATATACACACATTCCTTTTGCTCTTACTTCGTAATTTTTATTATTGTCTAGCTGTAGGTGGTGACAGTAGTTGACAATAAAATTTGTCATCCTAGAAACTATGATTTTTATATGTGATCGCATGCGGGAATGATTGTAAGTCGTGGACCTTGTTTAGTCGTCCAACTCATTATCATGGGCTGCTTGATGAGATTAGATTTGCACCTGATGATCTACAAGAGCTTGTTCACTCCCTGTCTTATGTGTAAGCAGCGCTATATGCGAGTTTACCTTGTTAATATGTATGTACTAAAATTAATTAATATTATTCAAATTTTGATACATGCAGATACCAGAGGAGCACATCTTCTATCTTTGTAGGTAAGGCTTTGAATTTGTTGATTTTGGTATTTCTTGTCAATTTTATAGACCAGTATGTGCTAAATATAATGTTCTGACAGTTGCTAGGGGGAAGGCAGCATTCGAGGCTGCTGACCCCAGTCCTGGACGCCGCACACGGACGACACCACGGAGGTTGGGAGAGAGGCCGAGGACTGGGCTCTAGCAGGGCCCATATGAGGTTGGACTCCACCCCGGCGGTTACTTCCTCCGTCTCCAGTGAGCGACGTATCCAGCAGGAACTGGAGAGCTTGAAGGCCACCGTTCAGGAGTTGAAGGAGATGCTGGTATGTATACTACTTAATAGTAAAATATCATGTCATATTATAGATATCAACATATCCAATATCAGTACGTAGCCTGAGCTTATTTGGTTGTAGACTTAGGTTTTATTAATCATACATGTACATATCTAATTAAAATAAACTACGGTTTTCCAAACTAGATATCCAAATGGGGTTTCGAAATAACTCGATAATGATAAGAATTCGAATAAAACACAGTTCTTACACGCTTATTGCACACGTTAGGTCCAGACGCGACGGGGTAGGCGCAAGATTCTAGCGTTTATCAAAGGTGGAGCTAGACCGAGCTAGGCTAGCATTTTGATTCTTATTTTTTGAAACATGTATTTATTTATATGATACATATTATACTACATTTTGAAACATTTTGGGCGATATTGATTTTGGTTTATATTTATATATCATATTCAGTTTTTTGGTTTCTTTTGTATATTATATGTGTGAGATGTGAATATGAATACTGCGATATATGTTGTGTGATGATTAATTTTATATTTGATTGATGTATATATTATTGTGCACAGGGCGGGAAAAAATCAAGCAGCCCATTTTTAAAAAAAAAATACAAATAATGTGTACCTACGGATTAATCCGTAGGTACACATGTTGCCCCTACGGCCATATCCGTAGGGGCAAAATATCAGCAGTAACTGATATTTTCCCCCTGATCGCAGTTCCAGGGGTTGGGAGTGCCCCTACGGACACCTCCGTAGCAGCCACAGCATAGCCCCTACGGCATTATCCGTAGGGGCAAAATACCAGGATTCTTGATATTTGGCCCCTACGGATCGGTACCTACGCAGATATCCGTAGGGGTTATAGCATGGCCTTACGGTTATGTCCGTAGGTACATTCAATATATTAAAAAAAACCATAAATAATATAACTTTTTTTACCCTACGGATTACTCCGTAGGGGCAACAGGACCTACACAGATATCCGTAGGGGCAAGAATTTGCCCGTAGGGGCAAGTTCAGGGCTTCAACTTGCACCTGCGGCCTTTGCACCTACGGGGTATTTTTTTGCCCCTACGCATATATCCGTAGGGGCAGTGGGTTGCCCCTAAGGATAAATCCGTAGGGGCAACCCTTATTTGTAGTAGTGATGGTAGGGACAAGAGGGCATGGTTGAGAAAGGGGGAGAGAGAGAGAGAGAGAGAGAGAGAGAGAGAGAGGTTCCACACTCTTCTACACTTTTCTTCACCTCCTCATTCTCTTCATTTTCCCCATCTCCTATTTCTTCTTCTCCTCCTCCTTCATCCTCCACCACCTCACTACCACCCCAAGTCCACCCTCAAAACCACCACAAAACCAACATTCACAAATAATGTTCCTTACCTCACTACAAATATCAAGATAGGATCAAGACTTTGCGCACTTTGGCCATTCTAGAAGTTTCTTGAGTTGCTCTTGCAAGGTAAATCCCTCACTTTTAGTTAAGTATTTAGTTTTACTAGTATCTTATGGTAATTTAAAGTTAAACAAATGTAGGTTAATGATCTTGGAAAATTCAAAGATGAGATTTAGGAGATGTTTTGAGTTGTGGATGTGTATTTGAGATTTAATTAGTGACCATAACCCTTTTAGTGATAGAATTCTGGACTAAACTTGAGTTTAGAATCCCAAACGTGAACTTGGAATTTTTCGATATCGGTTTTTGTGGAAAATGTGATGATAAATTAGAATCTGCTATAATTCGGAGACTCTGAAAAATATTTAGCGAACACAGAGAGATATGCAAGCAAATAGGAACATACCCTAGAGACTCAAGCCCCAGCTCCCTAAACTGGCCGCCAAAATAAGCATTCTGGCCTCAATTTGCGGCCTGACCTAGGTGAGTGGGCCATATGTTTGGTCCATGGCTCGTTTATCTGGTATTTAGACCTACCACATATGCAAAATGTCCTAATTCAACCTAGGGTAAAATCTGGGAGTGTTTTCCCAAGTTGTTGTTTTCATTTTGCGACTTTTATTAACTTGAGTTTTGGTATTTGCGTTTTGTCTCGGTCGTTTGATGTTTGTACGTCAACATCGAGAGTTGTTTGGTTATTCTCGCATGCGTAGACCATAGGTTCTTACCTATATATGTCTCGTTTGTCGTATCGGTTTTCGGACTTGATTTTGATGTCGATACGACGTGCGTTGAACTATAGGTGCCTTCGTGTGGATTTCGGGATGACAAGGGAGAGCAAGGCGTTCATTGACTTTGGCTAAAGCGAGAATAGTAGGTGAGTATATGTATATCTACGGAGGATGTCGGGTGGATGGCGTATAGCATTCCCGCAACCGTAGATTAGGATACTTATTTATATTTAAATGTTGGATATGGATAATTAGAAAATAGGGTTCTAGGAGACTATAGGTTAGAATAAGCGTACTCGTAGGAAGGTATACCCTTAGCCCTATTTCTCTTAGTCTTGAGCCATGGGATTTATGTTGTCACACACACGCACGCACACACACTTGGTATGGTATGTGTGTGTATGTGTGTGTGTGTGTGTGTGTACATACACATACCTATACGTGTAAGATAAGAATATGATATGTTAGAAGGATTTGAGTCGATATGATCGGACATGATATCATGAGGTTATGATATATGATTTGAGACCAAAACACCATATTATGATATAAGATATTACATGATCATTGGGCGATATACATATAACATGTGATGACATGTGATTAGATGAGATGATAGAATATACGTGACCATAGATCCGTACCCTTGAATTATGATATCGTACGACGGATGATACCATACGAGATATGATATATATGATGATTGACCCGTATTCTTGATTTGAGGATATCGTACGATGGATTATACCGTACGAGATATGATATATATGATGATTGATCTGCACTCTTGACTTGAGGATGCTGTATGAGGAACTATACTGTATGTGATATTATGAAGCTGGATCGTCAACTGATAGATGTATCGACTCAGAAATGTTATAGATTTTCTAATCACTTTCGACTCGGGATTAATTTAGTCTTTAATCACTTAGCTACGTATTAGAGTATAATTTGAGTCATACATATTTTCAAAACTAACGGATCGTTATGCATTTTCAATGACAACCCAAGGGACGCTACGGATTTTCAATTGATATCTTTTTCTTAAAAAGACCATAGCCCCCTATTTTTCTAAAAACAATGATTCGTGCTATTTTAAAGACTATAACTGTATCACTCATATATTGGTGTGTATTTTATATTGTTGCGTTTTACATACATGTTCTTTCATTATATTTTATGACTTCGTTTGTTAGGACACATGCACCATTACCGATGATGCGCATGTTGCATGTATACACATACTCGCTGGCTCACACACTCATCATCGGTAATTTCCATGCCACGTATACTTTAGAATTCGGCATTTCAGCTGTACTACCTGATAACTTGTAGCTAAATAGTATTCCTTAGCACTTATTATCTCACCTGCTAGTTTAGATATTGCATTTCTTACTTAGTAGATGCCACATCCATATATACATTCTGGTTATGTACTGTAGATTGGCTCTGTGCCGGTATTCATTGTTTTCATTATTGGCTCAAGTTTATGAGATTTTTGTTTTCATGAGATTTCTGGATTTGGGAAACCGCGTGTGAACTTTGAAAACTTATGATCATTTTAAAAGAAAGATATGGTTTTCCTTGATATGATGTGTGGCTTCCACCATGAGTTTTCTCGATTCTGAGCTATATGTATACCCGATTCGAGGAGAGAGGAGGCACCATCTGCAGGTATATGGCGGACCCAGTATGGTACCCCGGTGCAAGAAGATCGTATAGAGAGATGTTGAGCCTGGCAGGAGAGCACTACAAACCAATGATAGTTTGGCTCGACGGATATCCGGAGGATACCGACCATAGTCGTGAGATCAGATGAATATGGGGGCCGATCTGATGAGACGGCGCCCGAGATATGAGGATTATGTGTCGCTGCTGGACACAGCTTTCATGATATTTTCGAGTGTCGATGCTGGGCACTAAGGTTTTACTATGATTTGGTGTGTCGTTGCTGGACACACGTTGGATGATGTACTTATACATGATACACATGACATGTTACCCCTTTATGATACGGACATGAGTGAATTGGTATTATACTTATGCTTATAGTATTACCCTGATACCACTCGACGTCACTATATTATTATATTACTGTATGACCTAGGAGATCGTCATACATTCAATTTCTACCCGGTGATGTCTTCTACTCACGAGTTGGCAACTCATTCCCGTTGTGCCATTGTTTTCTTACAGGTTTGACCGTATAGATTCTGTAGCGGCTTTGCTGGCACACCGCTTTCTTCTGGATGATTGCTTGGTAGGTGGGGTACACTTGCATCATGACCACCAGTTGTACTTGTATACTTATTCAGTTATATCTAGTTAATGCTCTATCAACCAGACTATGTATATTTGGTAGACTTAGAAACCATAGTTTGTATATTCTTTCGGACTTAGCGTCACGCTCATGTATTTATTCTTTATGTTGGTTTCTTTACTTTTTTTGTGTTTGATCTTCGCCTTTGGCGTCATATATCTTTATTGCTTGGTTGTGATTCTGCTTAATGGTGAAGAGCTAGCTCCCACTTGGGGATGCCTTTTATTATTGCTTGTATTGCTTTCGGATTAAAATTTACAAAGGAGGTGCTGCCCAAATTTCAAATGACAAAAATGTTTTAACTACAGTTTATAATCCACTTGTGTTTTCATAAACTATTACTTATGTATTTAAAGAAAGAACCTGATTTCATTAAAACTTTCAAAACTTCACCACCACTATTTTCCCTAAAAGGTTTAGAATTCTGGGCGTTTGGCTTACTTGGATTGGGTAGAGTCCTATAAACTTCACGTGATTCAAGTTCCAGTCACTTGCATTTTCTGGGTCATGACATGTTACTTGTTTTATATAACCGATATTGGCCAATACTGTGATATGAAGTTACATGCAACTAGTTATAAGTTACGGGCAAATTGTTACAAATTACAGGCAAGTGGTTACAAGTTACATGCAACTTATTAGAAATTATAAGCAACTAATTAGAAATTGCAGACAAGTGCATAGAAGTTACATGCAACAAATTAGAAGTTACATGCAATACTTAGAAGTTATAGGCAACTGCCTAGAAGTTACAGGCAAGTGCGTAGATATTACATAAAACTAATTAGAAGTTACAGGTAAGTTGTTAGAAGTTACAGGCAATTAAGTACCAAACATCTGGTTACAAATACCATACATCTAGTTGTCAATTTCTAGAGGCATATTTTGAACCGGTACCAGACGTCTCCAGCGTCTCTGAAGACAATTTCCATAGGCATATTTTGAACTGTAGACGTCTAGTACTTGTAACCAGACGTCTCCAGTTCAACATACGCCTCTGGAAATTGATAACCAAACATCTGGTACTTGTAACCAGATGTCTGATACTAATTAGAAGTTAAATACAAGTTGTTAGAAGTTACAGGTAACTAAGTTCCAGACGTCTGGTTATAAGTGCCAGACGTCTGGTTATCAATTTCCAGAGGCATATTTTGAACTAGAGACGTCTAGTTACAAGTACCAGACATCTCCAGTTCGAAATATGCCTCAGGAAATTGACTTCAGAGATGCTGAAGACATCTAGTACTTGTAACTGGAGACGTTTGGTACTTGTAACTAGACGTCCCCGGTTCAAAATATGCCCCTAGAAATCAACAACCAGACTTCCGGTACTTGTAACCAGATGTCTAGAACTTAGTTGGTTATAACTTCTAATAATTTGTCTGTAACTTCTAATTAGTTGCAAGTAATATCTAGGCACTTGCCTGTAATTTCTGATAAGTTACCTATAATTTCTAGGCAGTTGCATGCAATTTCTAAGCAATTGCATGTAACTTCTAATTAGTTGCCTATAACTTCTATGCACTTGCCTTTAACTTCTAACCACTTGCCTGTAAGTTCTAATAAGTAACTTCTGAACGCTTGCATGTAATTTCTAATAACTTGCCTATTTTTTATATCAACAAAAATACATCATCAACAAAAATACATCAACATCGGTTATATAAAACCAATAATATCAGCACTAAAATCGTTCATAATACAGCATCGGCCAACATCGGCTATAAATAATGTAACAACAAAAACGGCACTAAAATTGCATTTTCATTCAAAATTTCCACAAAACTTGCATTTTTCTTGGCTGTTTCAATCAACATGGTTAATGGAGCAATCTATCAAACAATTACCGTGCAACAATAAAAACAACTGTAACTGAAAATTAAGAAAAACGCATAACATAAAATTAGGCTTAGATCGAAGTAATTAACCAAAAAATTGAGAGACAATAGAAAAATTACCTTTGTAATGTAAAAAACACTGGATCATCAAAATACACTCAAGCAATTGGACTTAGAAGATAGAAAGCAACCGACGAGGATAAAGATAGTATCTGGTGATATACTGCGCTGCTTCTGTAGCATTCTGAAAATTTAGAAATAAATAAAATTAATTTAATTTAATAATAATATGATAAATCACAAAATTGTTAAAAACAAATAAGTCAATTTTCATAAGTTCCATGTAAAACAATTTAAATAAAAATTTTAGTATGCAACATAAATAAGTTATAAGGGTTTTAGTGACAATTTTAGCTTCATTTTAATAAAATGTGTGTTTTATAATAAACTAAGTTGTGAAGGGTTTTTAGGTAAAGTTTAGGATTTTTGTGCAAATAGAAAATTGTTAGGGGTGTAAATGAAAAGGTGATAGAAAACATTTACCTCAAAATTTTATGGAAAATTAAAACAAAATTTAAAGGATAATGCAAGCACACCTCTTGCTTGTATGCACACACTCATCTCACACCTCCTCTTTGCATGAAATGAGCACTCTTCAACCCTTGACATCTCCTTCTGCCACCTCACCCTTCCTTCTTCTTATATATAGGATATGTTCAGATCATAGTTAATTAAGAATTCTGAAATTCTGAAAGAAAAACAAAAAAATTAAAAGAGAAAAAGAAAGAACAAGAGAAAGAAGAAGATGAGAGAAGCTATGTTCTAGGTTTTCTTCACCATCAAGCTAGGAGGGGCTTAGCATCTTGGATGGGTTATTCTAACAACAATTTGGAGGGTAAAATTCTTAAAGACGGTAGGAGATTTAAGTTCTATAGCTTAGTTTAAATTGAAATGAACAATGTCCTATAAATTCATATTTTTGTCCAAACTAGGCTCTGTGTAAATCTGTTTTTGTTGGGAAGATAATAGACTTAACAAAACAGTGCTAAAATGATGTATGAAACACCTAGAGAAAACCATAGGATCACGAACCAGAGGGCTCGGATTTGGGCCGGCGACCAACATGGTAATTCCGGCGACGCCGGTTTTGTGGGTGGCTAGGGTGTTTTGGGTGGTTGTGTAGGTTTCTGTAAGTCATTTTGGCCATTTTGGTATTGTTTAATTAAATTAGTTTCACTTCAGATAGAATCTGGAAGTGTATATCGGAAAGGATATCTTAAAACAAAAAATACGATATGGTTAAAACACATCGCGATTTAAATTCTGCAGCGATGCAGATTAGGGTTAAAATCCAGTAAGATTAAGTGGTTAATAGCTCGATATAGTCGTATACAATATAACTAGTACGTGGGAAAGAGTGTTTTTCATTTCCGTCATGTCAGAGTAGCCTTTTTCTTATATAAATTAAATTGTGATATTAGATTCGAATACGGGATTTGCGGAGGTAGCGAGGAAAGGGAAAGGATTGGCAATTCCTGAATAGATTCGACGTTTTCCGGTGAGTAGATTAAACATCTACCGGGGAATTTTGTAAAGATGGCGTTTTACGCCCGTAGTTTTATTTAAATAAATGATTTTTTTATATGCTAAATTAACAATATGTATTCATAAATCACATATACCTTGCTTAGTTGCTAGAAAACTACACAAGTATCGACGAGTCATGCTACGTGCACATCTTTTATGTTACACACACCTCGTCGATATTACCGTGTCACTTTTACACTTAGCAAATTCTTGTTAAAATGATTCATATCGTATCATACACACCAATAAATAGTAGTAAATTGTATCATTAATATCATGTTTTAGTATCTGAGTAATTTCATGTTGATATAAGAGGTAAACGTATTATTGAGGATTTATGGTTTTGATTTTTGAATACTATTACATAAATCCAGTGATTTTCCTGATTGATGTGTCATGTCCACCATGAGATGTTTTATGATTTGGTTTTATTCCGGACCGAGTGGGTGAGATATACGGTCGTGGATTTTACGTTATCCATACTGAGTGGGGGGGATATACAGTTGGATACATGGTGGACTTGGTCGAGACCGAGGGGCAGGATAGCCGTATTGAGGCGGGGGAGCCTAGCGAGGTTACTCGATTCCGGAGATAGTAGTAAAAAAAATATGGCATATAACTAGATGATAACGACCGGTATTGTTGATTATAGGATCATTCGAGGAATGATGCCTGTGAGAAATGGAAGTTTTGTGTCGATGATGGACACGGGGAAATGAAAATTTTATTGGGAATAAATGATGAGATTTCAGTTTTGATTATGAGATTCGTATATTATAGATTCATGATTTTCCACAGACAATCATACATTATACATGTTCATATTTCAGTTGGTATGATCGTCATATTTACATAATTAACCGTTATATGTTAGTTATATTCACTGAGTTGGCAACTCACCCCCGTTGTGCCACAGTTCCTTGCAAGGGTAGAGTGGATGGTTAGCTGCGGTGCAGATATACTTTAGCAGCTTTATCACATCTTTTAGGTGGGTTACATATGTAGTAACCTTCTCTTTTGGTACTGTATTTTGCATCTAGAAAATCTCCATCAGACCTGTATTTTGACTAGAGTGAGAGATGATATGTATATTATTTGACAGTTGATATCGTTTAGTATAAATTGTTATTTCATTTCTTTATGTCTGAGATTAGTATTGATGTCCTATATACCGAGATTTTATTTTCTGTTGTTCATCTTGTTGATTCCAACTAGGGACGCAACCAAACTTAACACCTTATACTTGCTTAATATTTTAACTTCATAATATGTGATTTTTACTTAAAAGCTAAATTTTCTATATAAAGAATTCCGCAAAAAGGATTTTGATCTTGGTTTTCGGCTTACTTGAACTGTGTGCATATCTTTAAATATGATACAATCTAAGTGCCGGTCACATCCAAATTTGGGTCGTGACAAAGTTGGTATCAGAGCATAGGAATAACCTTACGGAATTGAGTAGGGGATTAAAATAGGTTGACGTAAGTCCGTGAGTTAGGATGACCTTTGGTTTGATGGAGTAGGTGAATTAGGATGAATGCAGTACCGTACGTATGTTCCGCGGCATATTTACATTATCATATTCAGCCTAACTAACCTTAGGATGTATATCTTGATCTATCCTTCCGTTGATTCTCTGTTATTGATTGTTCCTATTCGTAAGCCTTATCAACTTTCGTTTCTTATTCCAGTTGCTATGGCTACGCGGGCTAGGTGAGCCGCAGCCAGAGATGCAGCTAGGGCGAATCCTCCTGTGACGACGACTGGTACACCGGACGTTCCGGCGGTGCATGAGCATGTTGATCCTCCTCCTCCAGATCGCATGACTAGGATTGAGGAGGGCATGTTGGGGTTGCAGCGAGTGGTGGGACAGTTAGCTGAGGCCACTCGAGTACTGAGACAGGATCCAGCACCGACCGTAGCAATGTCCGAGGTACAGCCAACGCAGACGGTAGTACTTGTAGATACGAGAGTGATGGAGGTATCACTTGCTGAGTTTATGAGATTGAGACCTCCGGTATTTACGGGGACCGATGTAGCGGAAGATCCTCAGTCCTTTCTTGATAGGATGGCGAGGATTGGCAGATCATTGTGATGTTCTGATGCGAGGTCAGTTGAGCTGACTAGCTTTCGTTTGGAGGGACTTGCACAGGAGTGGTGTGAGTCGATGGAGAGAGGGCGAGCCACGAGTCTTCCTCCGATATCGTGGACCGAGTTTTCCACGGTTTTTCTTGCCAGATTTCTTCCCCAGAGTGTGAAGGACGCTAGAGCTAGCAGTTTTGAAGCATTGCGGAAATCGGTAAGTATGTCGATGGTAGATTATGATTTACGATTCACCCAGCTGTCGCGGTATGCCCCATACTTAGTACCTACGGAGGAGCTTCGGGTGAAGAGGTTCCTAAGGAGTCTGGACACACAGTTGTATCTGGCTATAGGCTCCCAGCATTTTGATACGTATGCGCAGGCTATGGATGCAGCGATACGAGTGGAGGAGCGTTTGAGCGAGGCAGTGGTTGTTCCAGAGCCAAAGAGGAGTAGACCGATCGGGCCAATGACTAGACAGTTTGGCGGAGGTAGAGGCAGATATACTCCAGGCCGCAGTGTCGGACGAGGTTGGACCCAGGGTCAGATGTTCAGTTCTTATCCCGATGATCAGAGGCCTCCATCTACATGTTTTAGTTATGGACTTCCCGGACGCTTTGCGCGGGACTGTAGATCCCAGGGAGGGACCGTTGTTCCACAGGCTGCTTTACCCCTTCTACCTTCTACACCGATGGCTTTACTTCCTCCCCCAATTGGCGCTACACGCCAGGCAGTTGCACCACGAGGTCGAGGCTTTGTGGGACGTTCTCAGAGATGTCGAGGAGATAGAGGTAGAGGATGACAGGATGCGGGCAGGGGCCAGGCACGGGTATTTGTGCTGACTCCACAGGATGCCCAGGCATCAAATGCAGTCGTGACAGGTACTCTTACAGTATGCTCGTTAGAGCCACATGTTTTATTTGATCCCGGTTCTACACATTCTTATGTATTTTCACGATTTGCACTTTCTTTGGGGAAAGAGTCGTCGTTGTTAGAGTTACTATTAGTGGTGATTACCCCAGTGGGAGATTCTTTTATAGCTCGGCACGTATTCAGGTCGTGTTCTGTGCGTATTGGTGATAGAGATTCGCTAGTTGATCTGATTCTCCAGGATATGTTAGATTTTGATATACTTCTTGGTATGGATTGGTTAGCCGCCTGTCATGCCTATGTAGATTGTCGGGGAAAGGCGGTTAGATTTTGTTTTCCAGGTGAACCGGTGTTTGTTGTGCAGGGGGATTGTAAAATAACTCCTGCCAACATAATTTCTGCTCTTTGTGCGGGGCGGCTCTTGAAGAAGGGTTGTCATGGGTTCTTGGCATTCGTTCAGGACTTAGGGGTTGCTGAGATTCCATTGGACCAGGTTCTGATCACACGAGAATTTCCTGAGGTGTTTCCTGCTGAGTTACCAGGATTGCCACCCGATCGTGACATTGAATTTTGCATCGACTTGATTCCGGGTGTGGGGCCTATTTCTATACCACCCTATCGAATGGCACCGACGGAATTGAAGGAACTCAAAAGCCAGTTGCATGAGTTGTTAGATAAAGGGATTGTTCGTCCCAATGTATCACCGTGGGGAGCTCCTGTCTTATTTGTAAAGAAGAAGGACGGTAGTACGAGACTGTGCATCGACTACCGACAGCTGAATCGCGTCACTGTGCGACATAGGTATCCACTACCACATATAGATGACTTGTTCGATCAATTGCAGGGAGCTGGTTATTTCTCGAAGATTGATTTGAGGTCAGGGTATCACCAGTTGAGGGTTCGAAAAGACGATATTCCGAAGACGGCGTTTCGTACAAGATATGGGCACTATGAATTTCTGGTGATGTCGTTCGGACTCACCAACGCTCCAGCAGCTTTTATAGATATGATGAACCGTATCTTTAGACCCTTCATTGATCGGTTTATTATAGTGTTCATAGATGACATTCTTGTTTATTCTCGGAGTCGGACGGAGCACGAGCAGCATTTGCGTATTACGTTGCAGACCTTGAAGGAGCATTAGCTGTTTGCAAAATTCTCTAAGTGTGCTTTTTGGCTCGATAGTGTGGAGTTCTTGGGTCACATAGTTACAAGAGAGGGTATATGTGTAGACCCAAAGAAGATTGTAGCGGTACAGCACTGGCCTAGACCTGTGTCAGTTACAGAGGTTCGGAGTTTCTTAGGTCTGGCAGGTTATTACCGACGCTTCGTGCAGGATTTTTCACGGATAGCTGCACCTTTAACCAGATTGACTAGGAAGGAGGTTCCATTTCAGTGGACAGATGCATGTGAGCAGAGTTTCCAGCAGTTGAAGACGCGCTTGACGACTGCACCTGTCTTATCTTTACTTTCCGGGTCAGGCGGTTTTGTTATGTATTGTGATGCTTCTAGAGTGGGTTTAGGCTGTGTGCTGATGCAGCACGACAAGGTTGTGGCTTATGCTTCTCGACAGTTGAAGAGGCACGAACAAAACTACCCCACTCATGATCTAGAGATGGCTGTTGTGGTATTCGCATTGAAGATTTGGAGACGTTACTTGTATGGAGAGTCGTGTCAAATCTTCACAGATCATATGAGCTTAAAGTATATTTTTCAGCAAAGGGATCTGAACCTTAGGCAGCGTAGATGGATGGAACTGGTGAAGGATTACGATTGTGAGATCTTGTATCATCCATGCAAAGCGAATGTTGTAGCAGATGCTTTGAATCGGAGACCTGGAGGTAGCTTATCTCATTTGCGCATTTTGCAGAGACAGTCTTCTACAGACTGGCAGATTTTATGTGATAGTCGTATACAGTTTGAGTTCACAGCGACAGGAGGCCAGCTAGCATATGTTCGCACCCGACCTCAGTTATTGGATCGCATTCGAGAGGCACGGCCCATAGATACTCGTATGATGGAGATCATGGATCAGGTTAGGCAGGGCAGGGAGACGGAGTTTGTGATTGATGATCATGGGTTATTACGTTTTAGGACTCATCTCTGTGTGCCAGATTCTGATGGATTGAGGCGTGAGATTTTAGAGGAGGCCCATAGGTCAGCATACAGTATTCATCCGGGTTCCACCAAGATGTATCATGATCTGAAGGATGTTTACTGATGGGAAGGAATGAAGAGGGATGTTGCGGAATATGTTTCGAGATGCTTGACTTTTCAGCAAGTCAAAGCAGAACACCAGAGACCAGCCGGAGAGTTGCAGCCATTACCCATTCCAGAGTGAAAATGGGAACTGATTTCCATGGATTTCGTGGTGGGTCTGCCCAGGACTAGCAGAGGGTACGATTCCATTTAGGTGATTGTTGATAGATTGACGAAGGCAGCTCATTTTCTCCCAGTGAAGACGACGTATGGTTTTGCACAGTATGCTCAGATTTATATCGATGAGATTGTATGTCTGCATGGGGTTCCGACGTGTATAGTTTCAGATAGGGGTACCCAGTTTACTAGCAGGATATGGCAGAAACTTCAAGAAGCTTTGGGTACACGGTTGAGTTTTAGTACAGCTTTCCACCCACAGACAGATGGTCAGTCGGAGCGGACCATTCAGACACTAGAGGATATGCTTCGTCTTGTAGCCTTGATTTCGGTGGTAGTTGGGATCATCACCTACCTTTGATAGAATTATCGTACAACAACAGTTTTCAGGAGACGATCCAGATGGCACCCTTTGAAGCTTTGTATGGGAGGAAATGTCGATCACCCGTTTGCTGGACGGAACTGAGTGAGAGTTGCATCTTGGGACCGCAGATAGTACAGGAGACTACAGAGAAGATTCAGTTGATACGGGATAAAATGAAGGCGGCCCAATGCATACAGAAATCGTATGCAGATCCACGACGTCGTAGACTCGAGTTTGGAGTGGGAGATCATGTGTTACTTCGGGTATCTCCAATGAAAGGTGTGATGCGTTTCGGGAAGAAGGGCAAGCTCAGCCCCAGATATGTCGGACCTTACGAGATTCTGGAGAGAGTGGGTGCTGTAGCTTATCGCTTAGCACTTCCACCGAGTTTTCTCGACATGCATCTGGTGTTCCACGTTTCGATGCTTCGTAGGTATCTTCACGATCCATCTCACGCGATCCAGCATCATACCTTACAGCTTGAGTCGGATTTATCCTACACAGTGCAGCCAGTCGCTATTCTTGACAGGCAAGTAAAGAAACTACGATCGAGGGTACTTCCGTCTGTAAAGGTTCTTTGGCAAGGAAATAATAGCGAGGAGATTACTTGGGAGACCGAGGATGTGATGCGGAAGAAATTTCCACATCTTTTCGAAGGTATGTCTAGTTAATTATTTTAAATTCGGGGACCGAATTTTCTTAAGGGGGGATATTGTAGCATTCTGAAAATTTAGAAATAAATAAAATTAATTTAATTTAATAATAATATGATAAATCACAAAGTTGTTAAAAACAAATAAGTCAATTTTCATCAGTTCCATGTAAAACAATTTAAATAAAAAATTTTAGTATGCAACATAAATAAGTTATAAGGGTTTTAGTGACAATTTTAGCTTCATTTTAATAAAATGTGTGTTTTATAATAAACTAAGTTGTGAGGGGTTTTTAGGTAAAGTTTAGGATTTTTGTGCAAATAGAAAATTGTTAGGGGTGTAAATTAAAAAGTGATAGAAAACATTTAGCTCAGAATTTTATTGAAAATTAAAACAAAATTTAAAGGATAATGCAAGCACACCTCTTGCTTGCATGCACACACTCATCTCACACCTCCTCCTTGCATGAAATGAGCACTCTTCAACCCTTGACACCTCCTTCTACCACCTCACCCTTCCTTCTTCTCATATATAGGATATGTTCAGATCATAGTTAACTAAGAATTCTGAAATTCTGAAAGAAAAACCAAAAAAATTAAAAGAGAAAAAGAAAGAACAAGAGGAAGAAGAAGATGAGAGAAGCTATGTTCTAGGTTTTCTTCACCATCAAGCTAGGAGGGGCTTAGCATCTTGGAGGGGTTATTCCAACAACTATTTGGAAGGTAAAATTCTTAAACACAGTAGGGGATTTAAGTTCTGTAGCTTAGTTTAAATTGAAATGAACAATGTCCTATAAATTCATATTTTTGTCCAAACTAGGCTCTGTGTAAATCTGCTTTTGTTGGGAAGATAATAAACTTAACAAAACAGTGATAAAATGATGTATGAAATACCTAGAGAAAACCATAGGATCACGAACCAGAGGGCTCGGATTTGGGCCGGCGACCAACATGGTAATTCCGGCGACGCAGGTTTTGTGGGTAGCTAGGGTGTTTTGGGTGGTTGTGTAGGTTTCTGTAGGTTATTTTGGCCATTTTGGTATTGTTTAATTAAATTAGTTTCACTGCAGATAGAATCTGGAAGCGTATATCGGAAAGGATATCTTAAAACACAAAATATGACACGGTTAAAACGCATCGCGATTTAAATTCTGCAGCGATGCAGGTTAGGGTTAAAATCCAGTAAGGTTAAGTGGTTAATAGCTCGATATTGTCATATACAATATAACTAGTACGTGGGAACAGGTGTTTTTCGTTTCCGTCATGTCGGAGTAGCCGTTTACTTATATAAATTAAATTATGATATTAGATTCGAATACGGGATTTGCGGAGGCAGCGAGGAAAGGGAAAGGATTAGCAATTCCTGAATAGATTCGACGTTTTCCGGTGAGTAGATTAAACATCTACCGGGGAATTTTGTAAAGATGGCGTTTTACGCCCGTAGTTTTATTTAAATAAATGAAATTTTTTTTATATGCTAAATTAACAATATGTATTCATAAGTCACATATACCTTGCTTAGTTGCTAGAACACTACACAAGTATCGACGAGTCATGCCATATGCACATCTTTTATGTTACACACACCTCGTCGATATTACCATGTCACTTTTACACTTAGCAAATTCTTGTTAAAATGATTCATATCGTGTCATACACACCAATAAATAGTAGTAAATTGTATCATTAATATCATGTTTTAGTATCTGAGTAATTTCATGTTGATATAAGAAGTAAACGTATTATTGTGGATTTATGGTTTTGAGTTTTGAATACTATTACATAAATCTAGTGATTTTCCTGATTGATGTGTCATGTCCACCATGAGATGTTTTATGATTTGGTTTTAATCCGGACCGAGTGGGGGAGATATATGGTCGCGGATTTTACGTTATCCATACTGAGCGGGGGAGATATACAGTTGGATACATGGTGGACCCGGTCGAGACCGAGGGGCAGGATAGCCGCATTGAGGCGGGGGAGCCTAGCGAGCTTACTCGATACCGGAGATAGTAGTAAAAAAAATACGGCGTACATCTAGATGATAACGACTTGTATTGTTAATTTCAGGATCATTCGAGGAATGATGCCTGTGAGAAATGGAAGTTTTGTATCGATGATGGACACGGGGAAATGAAAATTTTATTGGGAATAAATAATGAGATTTCAGTTTTGATTATGAGATTCGTATATTATAGATTCATGATTTTCCACTGACAATCATACATTATACCTGTTCATATTTCAGTTGGTATGATCGTCATATTTACATAATTAACCGTTATATGTTAGTTATATTCACTGAGTTGGCAACTCACCCCCGTTGTGCCACAGTTCCTTGCAGGAGTAGAGTGGACGGTTAGCTGCGGTGCAGATATACTTTTGCAGCTTTATCACATCTTTTAGGTGGGTTACATATGTAGTAACCTTCTCTTTTGGTATTGTATTTTGTATCTAAAAAATCTCCATCAGACCTGTATTTTGACTAGAGTGAGAGATGATATGTATATTATTTGACAGTTAAGATCGTTTAGTTCTATAAATTGTTATTTCATTTCTTTATGTCTGAGATTAGTATTGATGTCTTATATACTGAGATTTTATTTTCCGCTGTTGATATTGTTGATTCCAACTAGGGATGCAACCAAACTTAACACCTTATACTTGCTTAATATTTTAACTTCATAACATGTGATTTTTACTTAAAAACTAAATTTTCTATATAAAGAATTCCGCAAAAAGGATTTTGATCTTGGTTTTCGGCTTACTTGAACTGTGTGCATATCTTTGGATATGATACAATCTAAGTGCCGGTCACATCCAAATTTGGGTCGTGACAGGTTCTTAGGAAGGCGAGGTTGCGATGACAACGATGATGATGGCGAAAGCGGTGACAACGATGGCGCAGCCGATGACGAGAGACGAATTGGGTTCTCTGAGATCGAATGAGAGAATGTCGATGACGATGGAAAAGGAGGTGACGATGATGGCGAAGCCGGCGATGACGATGACAAGAGGTGAATTAGGTTTTCTTTGATCGAGTATGAGAGAGAGAGAGAGAGAAAGAGAAGAAATTTTGAACGATTGTGAATGAATAGGCAAATTACGTATACATGACTTTTTTGGGTACAGCCTTAAGAAGATGGAGTTAGGTGAGCGATCGAGAAGGGATTCGTCTCTCCCGATATGGGGTGTTGATTGATGTAAGATTTTGTGATCAAAGAATTGTTAACCGCAATCAAGAACGACGTCGCTTGGTAGCTAGCCGGTGAGTACGGGTCGGTCCACAGGGATTTTGTGTATTTTCTATTTGTTCTAACGAGTTAATTCCAATTGGTGTTGGATTGATTATCACTAAAAACTAAGGTTGACTTAGACTAGGATTAAAACCTTGCTAGGGTTAGGTTTAGGTTAAGTTTGGAAATTTAATATTCCTCACCACTTTCAATGCCCTAATTTAGATCTATTTAGGTGTTATGGTAATAATTAATAAAGGGGATTAGCACGATCGGGAAGAAACTAGGTTTCTTACTCTAGGTCATTGTCCGTCCTTTCTTAATTATTATCCTAACCTCCATGAAAAACATATACAACTGGTCTTTTAAACTACGGTATCACCGCTACCTCGTGGGATAGGGTGCCGTAGTGAGCGGTGTGTGTATGTATGCATGGAGTCCTATAAAAAATATGCGATGGGCAAGAAAGGGGTGAGATATTTTCATCTCTCAAACCTTTTCTATTCCTAACCCTAACAAGTGAGGAGCTACTCACTCATTAGGGAATTGATAAAAGACATTATTTTATGATTTTTTTAAAAGACTAACCATTTAAACTACGGAAGATAAATAAAATCTAACTAGAGCAGATAAATAAATTTCTAAACTACGGCAGAAAAGAAATTAAGAACTAGGGCAAGGTCAAAAAACTACTTATTTTTATTCGATGCACTCTTCAAAACATTACAATGAATTCTGAATTTTATCAATGAAAAGAGGCATGCTCCAAAAAGAGCATTAGGGTTTCTATTTATAGATTATAGAAACCCTAGGGTTACATCCGATCCATATTTGCATTTACAATTTTACCCTAAGAAGCCTAGTCAACGCACCGCCACACCGTCAAAGTTCGCACCGAAACGTGTTCCATATGGCCGCGGATCCGTGGCCAGAAGGCATGTTTGGCCGCGGTTCCGCGGCCATATTATGGGCTTCTTGGTTGGATTTTTCTGGGCTGCTTCTGGTTGCATTTGGCTTCTTGTTTCTTCACTTGGTTTCTCATATTGTCTTCTAGTTCTCTTCCAGATTTCCACAGTGCATAATGTCGTGGACTTTTACCCTTTGCTTCGTGTCGAAGTCTTGAACCTTGCGCTGCCTTTGTGCTTTATGAAATTGTCCATTGATCTTCGTTTATTATTCAAATTGTAGTCATGATCAAGATTCTTCCATTTGTTGGTCGTAGTCTCACTTTTGTATCATCTTTTCATCATTTTCACTGTTTTTGTTCCGAGATCCTGTAACCTGCAACTATGTAGCAGACATGAATCAAAAGCACCTGTTTATTTGTAAAATGAATAAGAATAGGGAATATAATAATGCAAAATTATGATATGAACAAATACCCCCAAACTTATCTTTTGCTCGTTCTCGAGCAAAACTAGTTTTATTCTCGAAAAAGACCTACCCTCACTTTTGTAGGGAAACGCGATTGCACTGGGCTCATGCAACAAGCCGTTAAACTTCTAGGTGTCCCTAGTAGGAGGAGTGTTGTCCCCTAAGGGTTTTCAGCGGATACTACCCACAAAATCCTATCAATTTGGCCTATTGACTTTTATTCTTCAATTAGGTTTTCTAACAAGGAACTCTATTATCTTCAACTCAGAAATTATCAACCCGTATTTTTCACACTTCCTTATCATTTAACTTAAGATTGTATATGTTTTGTAAATTTACTTAGCTTTTAGCATCTTTTAAATTTTCCTTCTAAGGTTCCATCTCAACTTAGGAATTTTTATCATCTCTACTAAAAATATAAGTCCTATTTTTCATTCCTCTCTCTCATTCAAACCCCAATCACATACCCCTACGTGTGTGTATATATCACCCCTACACTGGAAAATTCAAATCAAGCTATTATACTCTTGTCCATCGTCTAAAGTACTTTTCAATTGGTGAATTTTTAGATGAAATTGCTCACACATCCTTCATGCGACCGATAGTACTTCTTGAGGTACTAACGACCGATTACAAAATGTGTTTGCACATTAAGGCGTAATTCCTAGTCTTGTAACACCTAAGGCTTTAGCAGTGACTCTCAAATCAGTTGGTCTAAGGCACTAGGTGATAAAGCACTCTCGCTAAATATTTTTTTCTATTTATGCAGTCTTAAGTAATTACACAAACCAGTGTTCATTTTTTTATCTCTTTATTCACACTTGTATTTTTATTTTATTTTCCTTCATACTAAGGACTTTAGATAAGAGCATTTCAAGGTCTCTTCTACTATTCCAAGTTTCAAGGTTCGTGTTTGTGCAATTTGTAGGGTATATATTTTCAGAATTTGGACTTAAGCTTAGGAATTATTTTTCAGACTTATACTTTAATAAAAACATCAATACTCTTCCTTTATTTTGACTTACCCCAAGAAGTGAACTCAAAATTTGCCTATTTCTAAGTAAACTACAAAGACATATATTTTTCTACCGTTAAATTTTAAGAAAGGTTATTTTTAGGGTTTTAATTTACTAAGTCTAAGATCTAGTTGTTACTAGCTAGTTAACCTTTTTGTCAAACTCAAGTCAATTATAGCCAAAATTGAATGTTTTAATTTTTATAATTTTTCAAAATTGAATGTTTTAATTTTTATAATTTTTCAAATTTTTCAGTTTTTATTTGATTTTTATATTTTTCTATTTTTTTATTTTCATTTTTTTTCAATTTTTTATATGGGTGCAATGCAGAACTTAAACATGCAAAAGAAAAAGAAAAAAATATATACAAAATTTTTTTTAAAAAATATGCAATGCAAATGATAACTATTTACACCCACCAACTCCCCCAAACTTATCACAAGCAGTGCCCTCACTGCTCGGCCCCACGCCGTGCTCTCTAGCGTGAATGGGAACGCTCAGCCCTACCCAGCAGGGTTCGAATCCCCTGCTCTATCTCAGTCAGCCACCTATCATGCTCCCTAGATATCCCCTTCAACTCCTCTATGCCCCTAACAGCTCTTCGCATCAAATTTGCATGTTCTAAAGGGGTCATTTCTCCTTCGCTCGCGGTCGAGCTGGAGTTAGGTGTGCGGGCGGGCACGTGCTCCGCTGGTTCAATTCTAACCACACATCCGTCAATCATGAATAGGACGTAGAAACGCCCTCAATAAGAGGTCTGACAGGTATGCCTCCAAGCATGTAAAATTCGAACTCCTCCACGGGGAGGAAATATCGACATAGTTGTGTAACAAGCATGTGACAAGGATAATTTGCGGCTCGTTTACCCGCACCTATAAAGTTTAGCAAAACTGTGCACATGTCGAAATGAGGGTTTCTTGTCATGAGGGTATGCACAATATGCAATGAGGGTGTAAAAAATGTGGTGTTGTGGGAGCTTTCAAAAATATTGTTTTGTGCCCAACGGCACACAGCTAAGACATTGGCGAAAAGGGTTCTCGCTTGGATCCCCTTCCGCGGCTCCCTTGAGCAATCATTGCCCATCAAAGGCATGTAATCCTCAAATTGTAAAGGTTGGTCATGAGCGGGTATCCGAGGGATTAATGTGACATCGTGTATGATATCCCTATCGATGATAATTTCCCTATTACCCCACTGCAATTTTATAAAGCCGAATTGGGTGAGACAACCATCTTCCATACACTCGTAAAAACGTGTGACTAATTCCGGAAGTGCGTAAGGGTGATTATATATTAAAAAGTTCGAACCCCTACGTGCTATCTCGTTCGCAAAATAACTCTCATACACATCGTGTGAAAAAATTTGTGAAAAATCACGTTCAACTTGCATACTGTGTGCCATCAGATAATTACAGATCTACAGAAATTAAAAACAGAAAAGAGTTGAGAGATCGAACCTCCCCGAAAAAATTCAGAGGGCGACGCGGCTGACAGGCAGCGGAAGCGCGGCAGCAACGTGGTTCTTGAGGCGGTTCCGCGGCGGGAAGGCGAGATCGCTCTGCAGAAAAGAGGCGGCGGCGGCTAGGGTTTGAGAGGAAAAAAAATTTAGGGTTTAGAAACACAGAGAGGGTCGGGGTTATATATAAGGAGGAAGTGTTGGCTATTTGCAAATAAACCCCTCTAAAAAGAGGAAATTATTTGCAAATAAAAAATTTATTTTATTTATTTAATCTGTAAATTTACAAAAATACCCAAAAAAAATTCATTTTCAATTTTATTTTTTATTTTTTATGTTGTTTTGTATTTATATATTTACAAAAGATACATACCCCCAAACTTGTTTGAAACAAAGTTTTGGATAGATGATCGAAAATTTGGGGGTAAATGGAGGAAGATCGGTCAGTATAAATCGGCTCTTGCAAAAACAGGAGCTCATCCGACGGGTCCGCCGTGAGAAACGGTTTGAGTCGATGTCCATTCACTTGAAACAAAGTATCGTCATCTGGGTTTTCTAGGTCTACCGCACCGTGCGGATATACGGTGCGTACCAAAACCGGCCCTTTCCATCTAGATTTGAGCTTGCCGGGATGGAAGTGTAACGGAGTGTCATATAGCAAAACCTGTTGACCAGATTTAAAAGTTTTGCGCATAAGGTGTTTGTCGTGAAACGCCTTCGTTCGGTTTTTAACAATTACCGCATTTTCGTAGGCCTTATCCCGCAGCTCATCTAATTTATTCAATTGTAGCCTTCTATTGCTGCCCGCATCTCCCATCGATAAGTTCAACTCTTTAATCGCCTAAAATGCCTTGTGCTCAATTTCTACTAGGAGGTGGCAAGCCTTCCCATAAAGAACCCAGTATGGAGACATACCAAGATCGGTCTTGTAGGCATTACAGAATGCCCATAGTGCATCAATCAGTTTGTGTGACCAATCTTTACGATTTTTAGAAACCGTTTTCTCCAAAATTTGTTTAATCTGCCGATTCGACACCTCGGCTTGCGCACAGGTTTGGGGGTGATATGGTGTTGACAATTTGTGAGTAATGGGGTATTTGCACATCAAGGACTCAAAAGTCTTATTATAGAAGTGACATCCATTATCACTTATAATTTCTCGAGGATGCCCAAACCGAGAAAAGATATTTTCTTTAAGAAACCGAACAACAACCTTGTTGTTATTCGTTCGGCTGGGCACAGCCTCGACCCATTTTGACACATAGTCAACAGCCAATAGAATATACATATTCCCGAATGAATTGGGAAATGGTCCCATGAAGTCTATTCCCCAAACATCAAAAATATCAACAACTAAAATTGGTTGGAGCGACGTTTCATTTCTCCGCGATATTCGGCCCAAGTGTTGGCACCGGAAGCATGTCTTGCAGTATTCGTATGCGTCTTTAAAGAGTCGTGGCCAGTAGAAACCACACTGTAAGATTTTCTGTTGTCTTCTTGGGGACAAAGTGCCCGCCACACGCTTGATCGTGGCAAAAAGACAGCACACTCTTAAACTCGTTTTCGGGGACACACCGACGAATGATTTGGTCGGAACAGTATTTAAAGAGATACGGTTCATCCCAATAAAAATGTTTTACTTGGGACAGGAATCGAAGTTTGTCCTGTTTTGACCAATCTTTAGGTATCAGCCCGGTGGCCAAATAGTTTACTATATCAGCGAACCAAGGTTCGCATGACACGGTTAAGAGTTGCACATCGGGAAAAACATCTTTAATAGGAATGTCAAATGTGGGCGAAGAAGGACGTCATGAGAGGTGGTCGGCAACTACATTTTCACATCCTCTTTTGTCCCTTATGACAAGGTCAAACTCTTGTAGCAAGAGGATCCAACCTATTAGCCGGGATTTAGCATCCTTCTTCGCAAAAAGATGGCGAAGAGCTGAATGGTCCGTGTAAACAATCACCGGAGAGCCGATTAAATAGGGCCAGAATTTTTCAAGTGCAAACACAACGGCTAAAAATTCTTTTTCTGTTGTTGTGTAATTCAATTGGGCCTCATTTAATGTTCGGCTAGCGTAATAAATTACGTGCGGCATCTTATTAACGTGTTATCCAAGGACAGCACCAATGGTGAAATCAGATGCATCGTATATAATTTCAAATGGATGCGTCCAGTCGGGAGATGAAAGAATGGGCGCAGAAATGAGTGAGTGTTTCAATGACTCGAACGGTTTCATGCATATTGAGTCAAAATCAAAAGTTGTGTCCTTGGCCAATAAAAGAGTCAAGGGTCTAGCTATCTTGCTAAAATCCATGATGAACCGTCTATAAAAACCGGCATGGCCAAGGAAGGCTCGAATGTCTTTGACGCATTTAAGAGGAGGAAGATTGGAAATGACTTCAATCTTGGCTTTATCAACCTCTATGCCGTTTTACGAGATGACATGTCCTAAGACAATGCCTTCTCGTACCATAAAATGGAATTTCTCCCAATTTAAAGTGAGGTTCTTATCCCTACAGTGGGTAAGAACTGCGTGTAAGTGTAGCAAACACTCATCGAAGGAGTCACTGAAAATGGAGAAATCATCCATAAAAATCTCCAAAAATTTTTCAGCCATGTCTGAAAAGATTCCCATCATACACCGCTGGAAAGTAGCGGGTGCATTGCATAGCCCAAAGGGCATGCGACGGTAAGCGAATGTACCGAAAGGAAAAGTAAACGTAGTCTTGTCTTGATCCTTTTCGGCGATGGGGACTTGATTATAACCGGAATAGCCATCCAAAAAGCAATAAAATTCGTGCCCAGCCAATCGTTCTAGCATTTGGTCAATAAAAGGTAACGGAAAGTGGTCTTTCCGTGTTGATTGATCTCAAAAACTATCTATTAACCGCAATCAAGAACGGCGTCGCTTTGCAGCTAGCCGGTGAGTACGGGTCGGTCCACAGGGATTTTGTGAATTTCCTAATCGCTCAAACGAGTTAATTCCGATGGGATCCGGATTGATTATTAAATCTAAAAACTAAATTAATCTATATCTAAGTCTTGCTAGGGTTAGGTCTAGGTTAAGTTTGGAAAGTCTATAAACACCGCTTTCTATACCCATATGAAGATCTAATTAGGTGTTATGGTAATTATTAATAAAAGGGATTAGAATCATCGGGAAGATGTTTTCTTCCTCTAATTTCTTGTCCTTCCTTTATCAATCCTTACCCTAACCTCCTTGGAAAACATCACACCCGGGCCTTTATACTACGGTATCACCGCTACCTCGAGGGATAGGGTGCCGTAGGGAGCGGTATGTGCATGTATGCATAGAGTCCTATGAAAATATATGATGGGCAAGAAAGGGGATGCGAGATCTTCGTCTCTCAAACCTTCCCCAGATCTAACCCTAACAAGCGAGGAGACTACTCACTCATTAGGGAATTAAAATACATTTATCTAGGGCAGAGAATAAAAGATTAACTAGGGCAAGGAATTAAATTTATCTAGGGCAAGAATAGAAAATTAACCTAGGGCAGAAAATAAAGAACTTACAAAAAATGATGCTCTCCAAAAGAATGCTGAAATTTATTAATGAAGGGAGGCATGAAAAGAATACAATGATTTAGAGTTCCTATTTATAGAGGATAGGAAACCCTAGGTTACAATTGATTCGCACGTCTACATTTACCAAAATACCCTAGGTTGACCGGTCAAAGCTGCCAAGAAACTTAGTAAAATTTTCAACTCCTAATTCCTCATACCCGCCGCGGAACCGCGGCCCGAGGCCTGGTTTGGCCGCGGTTCCGCGGCCCAATAGGAAGATTGGCCTTTGCACTTTTGTGGGCTGGATCTGGTCATTCTCGTCTTCTTATTTCTTCAGTACTTTTCTGAACTTGGTTTCTAGGTTTCTTCCAGATCTCTAGTGAATACTTGTAGTGGACTTTTAACTGTTTCTTCGTGTCGCAGCCTTTATGCTCGGTGAACTGTTGTTCATTGTTCTTCATTGTTCCTCAAAATATAGGCGCGATCAAGATTTCACCATTTATCATTTGTAGTCTCACTTTGTGTCATCTTTTTCAGCAACTTCACTATTTTAGATCCAAGAACCTGTAATCTATAATATGTAGCAGACATGCGTCAAAGGCACCTGTTTATTTATAAAACGAATAAGGATGTGGAATATAATAATACAATATTTTGGTGTGAACAAATACCCCCAAACTTATCTTTTGCTCGTCCTCGAGAAAACTTATTTTTTATTCTCTACAAAAAACCTAACCGCACTTTCGCAGGGAAACGCGATTGCACTGAGCTCATGCAACAAGCCGTTAAACCTCTAGGTGTCCCTAATAGGAGGAGTGTTGTCTCCTGAGGGTTTTCAGTGGATTCTACCCACAAAATCCTATCAATTAGGCCTATTGATTTTTGTTCTCCAATTAGGTTTTCTAACAAGGAATTCTATTATCGTCAACTCGTAAATTATCCACCCATATTCTTCATACTTCCTCATCATTTAACTTAAAATTATATATGTTCTGCAGACCTACTCAGCTTTCGGCATTTCTTAAGTTTTCCTTCTAGGGTTCCATCTCCACTTAGGAATTTCTATCAACTCTACTAAACATACAAGTTCTATTCTTCACTCCTTTCTCTCATCTAAATTCCAATCACATATCCCCACGTGTGTGTATAAATCACCCCTACACTTGGAAATTCAAATCAAGCAATCATACCCTTGTCCGTTGTCCAAAGTACTTATTAGTAGGAGAATTTTTAATTGAAATTTGCTTACACATCCTTCATGCGACCGTTAATACTTCTTGAGGTACTAACGACCGATTACAAGATGTGTTTGCACATTAAAGCGTAATTCCTAGTCTTGCAACACCCAAGGCTTTTTAGCAGTGACTCCCAAACCAGTTGGTCTAAGGCACTAGGTGATGAAGCACCCTCGCTAAATATTTTTATATTTTTGCAGCCTTAAGTAATCGCAAAAACCAGTGTTCAATTTTTTTCTTTATTCAAATTTTTTTTCTTTTATTTTCATTGTACTAAGGACTTTAGACAAGAGCATTTCAAGGTCTCTTCTACTATTCCAACTTTCAAGGTGCGTGATTGTGCAAATTGTAGGGTATACATTTTCAGAATCTAAACTTAAGCTAGGAACTATTTTTCAAACTTATACTCTAATAAGAACATCAATACTTTTCCTTTGTTTCAACTTAGCCCAAGAACTGAACACAAAATTTGCCTATTTCTAAATAAACTACAAAGACATATACTTTCTACCGTTAAACTTTAAGAAAGGTTATTTTTAGGGTTTTTAATTTACTAGGTCTAAGATCTAGTTGTTCCTAGCCAGTTAACCTATTTTTCAAACTCAAGTCAATTAGCCAAAATTGAAAACATTAATTTTTATAATTTTCGAAATTTTTCAATTTTTATGGGTTTTCAAAACAAGTATGCAAATGCAAAAATATGTACAAATGAATGCGAAGGAAGAAGACGTACCGAGCATACCCCCAAACTTAAACTTGATAGTATCCTCACTGTCATGCTACACCAAGAGGGTTGAGAATGTCGGCACTCCCCTGTTTATTTATTTATAATTTTTATTTATTTATTTTATTTATTTTTTTGTTTTATTGTTAAAAGAAAAACAAAAATATATATACAACAAGGTTCCCCCCCAAACTTAAGCTTGGCCTTACACAAGCCAAAGGTTAGCACCAACCATTCAAAAATCTTATCATGGTAATGGTAGAGTTGGTGCAAGAATGGAGTAGAAAGAAAAGAAATGAGACACACACGAGACCGTGTGGAGAGAAAGGGAGAATATGGTCTCGGTGGG
This sequence comes from Agapanthus africanus, assembly GCA_030015575.1. Classification (NCBI taxonomy): domain Eukaryota; kingdom Viridiplantae; phylum Streptophyta; class Magnoliopsida; order Asparagales; family Amaryllidaceae; genus Agapanthus; species Agapanthus africanus. The sequence goes on from CM057337.1 coordinate 185,464,526, forward strand.
GGAGAAGAATGGCGGAAAAGAGAAAGAAGTATAGTGCGAACTTGAGGGTGTAAATCGAGTGAATAAATTAGCGCAATTTGTGATGACCGGTGTGTTAAAAATGATTGTGCTAATCTACCAGCCCGTCGAGAAATAGGGTCAAATTCCTCAATATTCACAAGAAAACATGGGTACATCGAACTTGGTATAGGAGATGAAAGTGTAACGGTCTTTTGCACGGTCGGAACGATAGGAAGGACGAAAGGAAGTGAATTAGGGATAGTCTCATTCTCACCGTAGTAAACTGTCTCGAATTCGAAAGATTCCATCAATGGTTCGAAACAACTGTAAGCAACCGAGTCTGATGGTTCAACTAACTCATCTGAAAATTCAAAGGACTCAAACTCGGGCAGTGAGTCTTCCACATCGTCCGAAAAAGTGAAACACTCGTAAGTGTTATCGGCTGTAAGAACTGTGTCAGATTCAAAGGAAAAATTTTCAAGCTCACAGTTTTCAAGCGTGATCTTTTGCATGGTCGGAACGATGGAAAGGAGGGAGGGTGATATAACAGTTAAAGGTTCAGGAGTATGAATTGGAAAATCCGACACATCAAACAAAAATGGTTCAACCTCAATATTATCCTCAATATTCTCCTCAATACTATCCTCATAATTTTCCTCAATATTTATCTCATCCATACCATTATCATCAAAATCAAGACGCATATGAAGTTCGGGAGAAACATTTAATGACTCGGGATGATGAATTGGACATAAAATTTCAATCAAATCTACTGGTTCATCATCCGAAATATTCCCGGCGTCTATATCCTCAATCAAGTGGAAATCAATATTTTCTGACACCTCATCAAAAGCATGGATATTTATCACTTTCGGTTCTAGAGTGGAGGTGTAAAGATCGAAAGAGTTAAGTGTGGTTTCACTCGAAAGGGGTTCTTCACAATCTGGCAAATCAAGCACTACAAAATCACACAACTCGTTTTTATTATCAACTGGTGAACTATTTGGGACAATCGATGGAAAACCGAAGTTGTGGATTTCAATTGGATAAGGGTAGGTTTGATTTGGGAATGTGTAGAACTCACTCACTCCTCTCAAATTCTCCCTCTGTCCAACCGCCTCCTCATATATTGAAAAATTTGAAGCTAGTTGGAAACTAGCTACCGGTTCTGTAGGTTGCATAAGGGAGGATATGGATGCATCCACATTCCTCACCATTTTGTTTGTTGCTAAGATATAAGCCTCCAACGACTGTTCCAAACTAGACATGGGTGGTGAGGGGGTTTCGGTAAAAGATTCGAAGTTGTTTGGATGCGTGAAACTCCCAAAAAGCTGTGTAGAAACAGTGTCTAGTGACGGTGGGAAAGTCGGGTAAGACTGGTAGGAATTGGATGGTTGGAAAGGAGTAGGATCAATATTTGGATAAAAATGTGCATGGACTTGTTGATCCTATAACTGGATGTGTGGAGAGGAGTGAAAGATCGGCTACGAGATTGTGCAATGTACTCAGCAATAGACATCGGCTTAGGAGTTACAACAGGACTCGAAAAAGTGGTATCAACGTACGAAGGTGGTGAAGGTTGACATGGTTGACACAAAGTGGGTTGCAAGGTCGAACTGTTTCTCCTAGACGCTTCTATTTGATCTTTCAAAGAAATTTTGGGCACGGAGGGATCTTCCTTAAATCGACCGAAACAATTGACGTACGAGGCAAAGTTAGGTTCGGGATACCAAAGTTCGGCAAGAGATTTGTAATGTGGGGTACCCATGATGGAAGAATGAGAAGAGAAAGAAGGTAGGTGGTGCAAGGATTTTCTTAGCGAAAAAAGTTGCAAGTCTTTTTAAAAAAAGATTCCTTTGTCCTTTTTCTCTTTATTTAGAACTGTTTGCAAAAAGATTTTCGAGAAAAGAGCTAAGACACACTTTCGATCAACCAAAAATGCACAATCATGCCTAGATCTAGGGTTACATAGGTCAGCTAGACAGCTCCTAACTGTTCCAAAGGGCTAGAAATAGGACCTCAAACCGTCTCTTCACCGCCAATTGCGGCCAGGTAAGTGGGAGGCTCCCCACTACAAAAGTAGTGGTCCTAATTAAGTAACCACTTGCTTTAGACACACTTGCCTAGACACCGCAAAGTCAGGTTAGGATAAACGGTCGATGCCTATAACTAGTCCTCTGTCCTATTGAGCGCGACGTCTTTAGGGCTGAGTCTAGCATTTTTTAATTAAATATGGTCAATGCAAATGCCTTATGTGATTACTGGGGTCCTGGGAAGAGTGATGAAATCCCCACCCAATCTGAATTGGTCAAAAGCCCCTTAAAGTCCGATTAAAGATATGAAAAACAGTAAATCACTTGCAATCAAATCTTTTTTATTTTATGCACGGCGCAAAGAATCCTGCACAAGATTTGTTATTGAGAAGGGAGAAGATTTTTTTTAAGCGCAAAGAATCCTGCAGGAGATTTTTCAGAGGAGATATCAGAGATTTACAGAGAAGGAGATCAGAAGACTTACAGAGATTTTTTTTTGGCACCAGATCGCCGCGGTTGACTTGTTGACTCGGTCCTCCAAATTTCTTCTGTTGTCTGTTGTGATATTTCTCTGTTTGTTCAGATTTGATATTTGCTGTTTTGATCTCTGGAGATTTCCAGATCCGAACTTGATTGTAGATCCTGCAAAATTCAAACAAAGATACCCTTCACAAAATATCAAAATGATAAATTTTTATATTTTTTTGATTTTTCAGTTTTTATGATCTTTTTAATTTTAGATTAACCCGAAATTGCAAAAAAAAAATAACACGCCATCCCCGGCAACGGCGCCATTTGATTGATCTCAAAAACTATCTATTAACCGCAATCAAGAACGGCGTCGCTTTGCAGCTAGCCGGTGAGTACGGGTCGGTCCACAGGGATTTTGTGAATTTCCTAATCGCTCAAACGAGTTAATTCCGATGGGAGCCGGATTGATTATTAAATCTAAAAACTAAATTAATCTATATCTAAGTCTTGCTAGGGTTAGGTCTAGGTTAAATTTGGAAAGTCTATAAATCTCACCGCTTTCTATACCCATATGAAGATCTAATTAGGTGTTATGGTAATTATTAATAAAAGGGATTAGAATCATCGGGAAGATATTTTCTTCCTCTAATTTCTTGTCCTTCCTTTATCAATCCTTACCCTAACCTCCATGGAAAACATCACACCCGGGCCTTTATACTACGGTATCACCGCTACCTCGAGGGATAGGGTGCCGTAGGGAGCGGTATGTGCATGTATGTATAGAGTCCTATGAAAATATATGATGGGCAAGAAAGGGGATGAGAGATCTTCGTCTCTCAAACCTTCCCCAGATCTAACCTTAACAAGCGAGGAGACTACTCACTCATTATGGAATTAAAATACATTTATCTAGGGCAGAGAATAAAAGATTAACTAGGGCAAGGAATTAAATTTATCTAGGGCAAGAATAGAAAATTAACCTAGGGCAGAAAATAAAGAACTTACAAAAAATGATGCTCTCCAAAAGAATGTTGAAATTTATTAATGAAAGGAGGCATGAAAAGAATACAATGATTTAGAGTTCCTATTTATAGAGGATAGGAAACCCTAGGTTACAATTGATTCGCACGTCTACATTTACCAAAATACCCTAGGTTGACCAGTCAAAGCTGCCAAGAAACTTGGTAAAATTTTCAACTCCTAATTCCTCATACCCGCCGCGGAACCGCGGCCCGAGACCTGGTTTGGCCGCGGTTCTGCGGCCCAATAGGAAGATTGGCCTTTGCACTTTTGTTGGCTGGATCTGGTCATTCTTGTCTTCTTATTTCTTCAGTACTTTTCTGAACTTGGTTTCTAGGTTTCTTCTAGATCTTAAGTGAATACTTGTAGTGGACTTTTAACCGTTTCTTCGTGTCGCTGCCTTTATGCTCGGTGAATTGTTGTTCATTGCTCTTCATTGTTACTCAAAATGTAGGCGCGATCAAGATTTCACCATTTATCATTTTTAGTCTCACTTTGTATCATCTTTTTCAGCAACTTCACTGTTTTAGATCCAAAAACCTGTAACCTGTAATATGTAGCAGACATGCGTCAAAAGCACCTGTTTATTTATAAAACGAATAAGGATGGGGAATATAATAATGCAATATTATGGTGTGAACACGTGTCGCGGCGTTGAGTTTTCTATTGTCGATGCAAACTCGCCACCCAGTTTGGGTGCGAGTAGGTATTAACTCATTCGCCTCATTGGTTATGACCGTTATGCCCGATTTCTTGGGGACAACATGAATGGGGCTAACCCACTGGCTATCGGAGATAGGATAAATGATACCACTATCAAGACATTTGACAATCTCCTTCTTGACGGCCTCTTTCATTATGGGGTTGAGGCATCTTTGTGGATCCCTTACTGGCTTGGCATCATCCATCATATGTATATGATGTTCAACCATCAGGGGACTAATCCCCTTGATGTCCACCATAGTCTAGCCAAAAGCTTGTCGATTATTTTGTAAGACTATTAAAAGGGCTTTCTCTTGTTCGAGAGCTAAAGATGCCGATATGGTAACGGGAAGGGTCTCATTCTCACCTAGGTAAGCATATTTAAGGTGAGACGGCAAAAGCTTGAGTTCGAGTTTCGGAAGTGAAACAATTGATGGTAACATTGGCGAAACTGTCTCGAACTCGAAGGATTCCAACAATGGCTCAAAGCGAGTGTAAGCAACCGAGTCGGATGGTTCAACTAACTCATCCAAAAAATCAAAGGACTCAAACTCGGGTGGTGAGTCTTCAAAATCGTCCAAAAAGGTGAAACACTCGTAATCGTTTTCCGGTGTGAAAGCTGTGTCAGATTCTAGGAGGAACGTACTAGAGGCGTCAAAACTGCTGTAATCAAACAGAAATTTTTCGAGCTCACAGTCCTCCTGTGTGATCTCGTGGATCGAGCTAACATCAAGTATACTAGCATTAGGCTCGGAGGGCTGATTCCCCAACTTAAAAATGTTGAGTTCAATCGTCATATTTCCAAAAGATAGGTTCATTGAACCATTACGACAATTGATCACCGCATTAGAAGTCACAAGGAATGGTCGACCAAGTATCACTGGAATTTGACTCCGGGAATTAGCTACAGGCTGTGTATCCATAACAATGAAATCAACGGGGAAAATAAAGTCCCCTAGTTTGATCAACACATCCTCTAACTCACCCCTAGGATGGGTGATGGATCGGTCGGCCATTTGGAGAGTACAATGAGTGGGTTTAAGCTCTCCAACGCCTAATTGTTTGTATACTGAATAGGGTAGCAAATTAACACTAGCACCAAGATCTAAGAGTGCTCTATTGATGTTCTTATCCCCAATTGTTATCGAAATTGTAGGACAGCTGGGGTCCTTATGTTTTTGGGGTAAAGATTGGACAAGAGCATCACTTACAGCACTAGCCATAAAAACTTTCTTTGGTACTTGTGACTTCCTCTTCTTGGTGCATAAGTGTTCCCCTCCGAAAGACGCGACGAAGACGCGATAAACGTCTTGCCTGAATTTTGGGGCAGATGCTAATTGGTGTTATCCGTCCACCTCTCCGAAGATGCCAAGTTGATTTATGGCACCATGTATCGAAGGTTTAAACAGATGCGGCCGATGTAGAAGACTTCGTCAGATTCCCCCTCGCTTAAGGGGTTTTTGATTGTAGGGACGCTCTTCCCTGCAGGCGCAAGCCCCTGCAGTTAATTACGCTACCGCATCGCGGTAACCACTTTCTCCTTCTCCAGATGGTCACTTGGTGTCATGGGTGTTTGTTTTGTTTATGGTTGCCCGTGGATTGTATACGGAGACTAATTTATGTTGTCGGGCGTGGACTAGTCCAAATCCTTATTTTTCTTAGATTTGGTTTTAGGGGGTTGGGTTTAAGGATACGTTAGCCTCATTTGAGACTAAGATCAACTTAAACGTTTGTTAAGGATACATTAGTCCCATTTTAGACTAAGATCAACTTAACGGGATCATTTAGATCCAACAAGAGAGCAATTGGACTCTATTGTTTAGTTTAGAGACATTGCGGTCGATTAGTTTAAGGATATTACGGTCTATTGTTAGTTTAAGGACATCTCGGTCCAACGTTAGTTTAAAGACATCACGGTTGAGGTTAAGGACATCATAGTCTATGGGTTTAAGGACCCCACAGTCCGATATTAGTTTAAAGACATCACGGTCGAGGTTAAGGACATCATAGTCCATGGGTTTAAGGACCCCACAGTCCGATGTTAGTTTAAAGAAATCACGGTCAAGGTTAAGGACATCTTAGTCCATGGGTTTAAGGACCCCACAGTCCGATATTAGTTTAAAGACATCACGGTCGAGGTTAAGGACATCATAGTCCGTGGGTTTAAGGACCTCACAGTCCGATGTTAGTTTAAAGACATCACGGTCGAGGTTAAGGATATCATAGTCTGTGAGTTTAAGGACTTCACAGTCCAATGCTAGTTTAAAGACATCACGGTCAAGGTTAAGGATATCATAGTCCATGAGTTTAAGGACCCCACAGTCCATGAAATATGTGGTTGTCGGGACCCGTCACCTCTCTGAAGACGTTGAAGGATTACAAGGACAGATATCAAAGGAGTGAAGAGATGTTCCCTCGTACCAAAGTGGATTAAGTGATCTGTAGTCCAATTTGGAACTAAGATCAATTAATTATGTTATGAGCACATTGGCTCAGTTAAGTCTGAATTGAGGACTTATGGCCAACTTGGGCTAAGTCCAATTAAGTTTGAAATATTGGCCCTTTGTTGGACCATTAAACACTTGTCAGGGTTCAAGCCCACATTATTTAGCAATGCTAAACAAGAGTTTGAGGGCTTTGATGATATTTCTATCTTTGACTGAGCATTAAACATTGCAGCTCTGAATTTTACTTAATTTTGAGATTCAGTTGAAGGGGAGTCTTTTGCCTCTGGAAAATTAGCCAATTTGGCTAAAAGTAGTGTTAAACACTAGAGAACAGTAGTGTTAAACACTAGAAAACAACAGTATTAAACAATGGAAATAAGATTCTCAAATTAGTGTTAAACACTAAAAGACAATCAGTGTTAAACACTGGAAATAAAGCTCTCGAATTAGTGTTAAACACTAGAGAAGAAGGGGTCACGTGGGGACACGTGAGGACGCCCAAAGGTGGGGCCAGATCTCCTTTTACTTTATTCTGCAAATAAGTGTTAAACACTTTTAATTTTTAACCATCACGTGTGGGCACGTGATAGGCACTCATGCACTGATTTATTAAGGCATTTATTAGGGGTCACGTGGTAACACGTGAGAGCGCCCAAAGCCCACATTTCCTTTACTTTTATTCTGTGTGTTTTGGAGGCACGTGGGAGCACGTGAGGCATTGCCTCAAAGCTTTTTCCTTCTCATTTTTGGGGATCTTTTCAGGGGTCACGTGGGGCCACGTGACCTTAGTTCTTTGCATGCATAGAGATCTTTTAAGTCTCTTTAGTTTTTAAGAATTAAATTCTCTGTAGGGTTAAACCCTAATTATGATTTTGGAGGAATTAAATTCCTATTGTGAAAGAATTAAATTCTTATGTAGGGTTAAACCCTAATTATATTTTAGGGGAATTAAATTCCCATATATGCAAAAGAATTAAATTCTTGTATAGAGTGAAACCCTAATTTCATTTTAGGAGGAATCAAGTTCCTATAAATTTGCGAGAATTAAATTCTCAATTAGGGTTAAACCCTAGTTTTTTCCATCTTGAAGGAATTAAATTCCTATAATTTTAGGAGAATTAAATTCTCATATAGGGTTAAACCCTAGTTTTATCTTGGAGGATTTAAATTCCTGTGAGTTTGGGAGAATTAAATTCTCATATAGGGTTAAACCCTAGTTTTGTTTTGGGAGAATTAAATTCTCTAAACTCAATTCCCCCTCTAAGTTTTAGACCTGCATGGCAAAATCTCAACCCGATGAGAATTAAATTCTCAACCTATGGGGAGATTTGCTTCTTCAGATCTTCAACAAGAGGAAGAACTAAGTTCTTTTGTAGAAGAGTTAAACTCTTAGATTGAGAATTAAATTCTCTTTTCTTTGTTTTGTAAAGCTTTGATCCTTTTTCTTTTCCTCATCTAGGGCTTTCTTTCTTGAGAATTAAATTCTCCTCTATTTTCTCTCTGCTATTCGCTTTTTAGAAAATTTCAAGATCCCAAAATTCTATATCTCTCTTCTCCCCTTGGCTCCTATTTATAGGGGAAGGAAAAGAATCAATTTGTTTAGTAAATCTCTCATTGAAAGATTTTTTTGTTTTCATAATTAATATGATCCTTTAGATCACACAGTGAATTTTATTCACCGTTGGATTTTTAATCCAAAAGATATTCTGTTTATTATTTTTGGTGAGATTTTAGGGACATCTTTCCTTATCTAAAATCTTTCCGTAAATTGGTGATTTTTAATCACCCTTGGGTTTTTAATCCAACGGTTCCCCATAATCCTTTTTCGTTTGGAAAGATTTTAGAGAATTTTAGAATTTAATTCTATTAAGTTATAAGGCTTTCAAAGCCTGTCACGTGCTAGCACGTGACCCTTGGTCACGTGTGAGCACGAGACCGCCCATTGGGGCAATTCTCAGCTGCTTGTTTACACTTCTGCTGGCTTAGGATTTATCTCTGTAAATAGATCACGTGTCCACACGTGACCCCTGGTCACGTGTGAGCACGTGATACCTCATTGAGTTAGTTCCTGATTTTTTTAATCAGGAAACAAATGCCCCCACAGCGTTGCTCTCACGTGTCTGCACGTGAGTGCAATGCTGTCACTTTTGTGACCGTTGGATCTGTCTAGGGAACAGGGGAGATGAAACATTTCCCGTCACATCCTATAAATGCAGGGGTCTCTTCAGAAGCGCCTCCACTTTTTCATCTTCTTCCTTTGCTAACTTTTTCCCTTTTGAGAATTTAATTCTCTTTTCTCAGAGCTTAGTCCTCTGTCTCGAAAAATTTTCAGAGTTTAACTCTGTTGAAAGATTCCCTTTCCTCAAGTAATAATCTTGAACGAATGAAGAATTTTTGCAGAAATCTCTATTGGATTTTAAATCCAGACCAAGGGTTTTTCTCTTTAACAAGAACACACATTTTTTTTAAGTTCTTAAAAAAGAAAACCCTTCAATCCTTAAACAACAGACCTTGCTAGGGTTTCTCTGGTCTTCAGGGGTCAATGGTGGTGTTTGCCTTTTTCCATGGAATTTAATTCCATCTCAAAAATGTCTCTGGGAATTTAATTCCCCATTTTCAAAAGGAATTTAATTCCTACGAAGAACTTAGTTCTTCCCAGAGAGCTTCTTGGGGTTTTCTTGCCCTGAGTTTTCTCTTTACAACCAAGAAGAAGAAGTTTGCAGTGGTGCTCTCTGGGAATTTAATTCCTTTGATTCTGTTTGATTTATTACAGAGTCCAAGATGGATTTCTCTTAGGGGAATGTGTAGGGTCATTTGAAATCCACTGTTTATTTAATAAGAATCTTCCTTTTGTCTCATTATGATTGCTTTGCCTCATCATTAGCAAGCTGTCATCTTGATTTTGTGGGACCCATGTGTTTTGTAACCAATGGTCCCATAAAATGAGTCCTCCGTCGCTTTCTTTCACTGTCTTTTTATATATATACATTTATAAACATATATATATATATACTGTTGGCTTCGCTTTAACAGTTTCCCCTTATTTTATTTCAGGTACAATGATTTCTGTTCCGTATTTCCCTTTCACTCGCTCGGAGGCCACTTTTCCTCAGCCGCCATCTGACGAGGAAGTGATGGTGATGATCAGGGCTCAAGACCTGAACTGCACCAACTTGCTTTTATGGGGGACCTGATATGGTCACATCATCCGTGGTCACTGAAGTTTTCTTTGCGAGATACCAACGGAGCCCACCTCTCCATTCCTGCCGATGGATCCCCCAAGGACTGTCTTTGCCGTGGAGATGACGAATTGGACCCTTATGGGGCGGCTTAAGCCTTCAACGACCGGTATTCCGAACCATCCGGTCCCGGATATAGATATTCTGGGACGCCGCATTTGCCAGGGGGAAGCCCAGCCATGGGGGGAGATTTACAAAATAGGGCTTACCCCTCGACACCCTATGGGCTACCTTCTTTGGGTGCGTTACATCTTGTCTGCCCATCGCGCGCGACTGCAGAGGGTTGGGCTTTATCAGGCGATCTATGCATCCCTTTTCCACTACCTATCTCCTCACGTCTGGTGGGTTAAGGCTTTTTTGAACCATTAGAATCTCCCCACCAACACTTCCCTTCTAGGGGACCGCGAAGTTTCGATTTCCTTGGAAGAATTATGCGAGATCTCGGGGCTGCCAATTAGGGGGACCTTTTATGAGGAATTGCTACCTCCCGACGAGTACGTCTTTGAAACCGAGCCTGCAATGCTCGACGGCCTATCTACGGAGAACGCCGTCCGCCACAAGCGTCCGAGTTTGATCAAGGCCATGTGCATGTTTGACAAACTGTTCATAAAATCAGAAGAGCAGGGCGTCACTTTTAAGAGTTTTATCGCTTGCTTCCTTCGCGAGGGTGTCCTATCGAAGACGGCTCCGAAGTTTGCGAACATTAATGAACCCTTTGGGTTTGGTTTGAACCGGCAGCCGACTAAGGAAGAGGATCTGCCGCAGTATTACATTCCTATCATGTCGGCGGTATCTTTCGAATCGATTGTAACTCCCGGCATAGATGCGGAGACTTTCTTTGTAGGCTTCATCAGCGTCTGGCTCAGCTGGTTCGTCATCCCCATGCATCGCCATTTCATGAGAGTCTCTGTTATCTACCATGCTCATCGTATTGCTGAGGGAACATGGATGGCCGTAGGCATCCCAGCGCTAGCGCATCTTTATCATGGGTTAGGCACCGAGGCTAATACCTCAACTCCGGGTGTGGACGTAGTAAACTTCTCTCTTCATTTCTTCACATCTTGGATTGAGATGCACATGTTGGGGGCCTTTGCTGCGCACCAGAGACCCGCATTTTATGATGCATACACTTTTCTGCGACTCATGCGGCTGGTGGACGCTTCTGCTCCCGACCCGACTCAGTTCAGGGCTATTCACGTGTTGATCGCTCCCTACGCTAGCGTGGGCGGACTGGTATTTATTGATCGGGCCCCATCCTCTCCTTCAGGTCAAATTCAGCAACTATGCGACTTGTCGAAGGAAGAGGTACCTTCTCTGAAGCCTAAGGAAGCCTGCACCTATACACCATCAGACCAGGTTATCAGGTATTTCATCAGAACAGTGCGGCCCTTTTCATGCGGTATGACCCACACCGCTTTGCCCGGCAGCTTGGGTATGATCAGGGCATCCCCTTCGAGGCATTTACAGTTGCGCCCGTCCAGTCACCTAAAGCCGTTCGTGACGCTGCTCATCACTTCATGAGGCTGAACACCGGTTCTCGCTTTATGATTCCTGAAGCTGACCATATTCCCCGATGTGTGGGGTCCTTCACGGGCTGGTACCTTCATCGGGTCAGACTAATTATTGCCGAGGAGAAGAGGGTGCTTCTTGAATACAGCGCTCCTATTCCAGCTCAAGCCACTGGAGTTCCGCCGCGACCGCGTGCACCGGTTCGCTTTCCTCTGAGGGATACCAGTGTTTCGCTTATCCCGGGGTGGTGGAGGTGGACCTCACTCCCACAGTTGGTATGCCATTGGGTACCCGGGCTCAGTCGAGGGGTAAAAGGGCGCCGGTAGCAGTACCATCTCCCGCGGCGTCGACAATGGCCGTGTCGTCCTCGGTAGCACCGCCAAGCGAGGGCGTTGGAGGCGAGGGCCCTGAAGGTGAAGTGGGTCAGCGCCGTGCCAAAGTTCCACGGGGGAGGAAATGATCGTCTTCAGCGGCTGGTTCTGGGTCCAAGAGGCGAAGAAAGACGGCTACCAATTTGCTCAACTTTTTAATAGAGTCTGAGCCTATTCTTCAGGATGAACTATTGGCCATGGAAGAATCGGACGTCGACTTACTCTTCCGGAGTTCATCTGCCGAGGAAGCCGCACAATTGGCTGTGGCTATAAGTCGTTCGTAAGATGAATCGGAGAACGTAAGGGTCCCGAAGAAGCCCTACCCTGCCATTATCTTTTACGAAGACCCTCCATGGATCCGGCGACGATTCATCGTCCCTTTGGAAGAATGGGGTGAAAGATCCCTTAAACAGGCAGTTTCGGCCGATGCCGAGGATACGCTTTCCCTATGGACCGGCGGCCATGAGTCCACCCTCGGACCTCGGCGAGCACATCTCCTTATGAAGGAGCGTCGGCTTGAACAAGCCATACTGGAAGCTCCCTTGCGCATCGGTATGTTCCTGTATTTCTTTGTAATATTTCATATTACTCGTATACACATATATGTATCCTTATCTTTGTTCAAACTTTGCAGGGACTTCGACAGTGGCGGAGGCTCTAGGTCGTGTTTTGGCCATAGAGTCTGTTGATATCCCCAGTGAAGCACCAATCAGTGTGGAGGGGGTTGATGACACTGTTTCTCTCGCGACGGAATCTTCCTTGGTGGTTTCCGCTCCCCAAGCACTTGTTCCCTCAGGAGTGGCACCTTCGGCAGTAGCCATTCCAACGGATCTTCCTGAGAGCGACCCAGAGGCTAGGGTGCAGGTAGCCGAGGCTACCGTCCTTTCGTTGGAGCCCGCAGCGGCAGCCGCTGCTCCTCATTCAGAAGCCGCTGCACCGGCCCGCGTCTCCGATAATGTGCTCAAGGACATGGAGGAAGCCGCTGAAGCTGCTATCCCTCCGGCTCAGAATGGGAAGAGCGTCGAAGGTAGCTTTTTATATTTTAAATTAGTCATCTTTCCATTATCTGAACCCTTCTGTCTTTTCAAAATTGCACGGATTGGCGGCCTCTATCGCTGATCTGTCTCCCCGGCAGTCTTTTCAGCGCCTGTTGGAGATGGCTGCTCCACAAGAAATATCTCCTCAGCGCATCGTCCTCTCTTCTGGGAAAGGTTAGTGTTGTCTACCTTCTTTTCACGACATTATCACTATCTCATAAAATGACATTGATGTCCTTTACAGTTCTGGAGGCCGACGACGAGGTCGAGATTCTTGAAGGGCCTGGGGAGCCTTCAGAGCCCTCTTGCATGACTGTGGGTAAGTGAAGTCTCAACGTTGTTCCATTTGTTCTTTTACTTACACATTCAGCTGACTGTTGATAACTCTGAACAGCTTTGCCAGTCCTTACCGCGCTGGAGTCACGCATCGCTATGCCACTCGGCCCCTATGCTCTACGTGCCTCGGACCGTATGGCAAAATTAAGCCTCGCCTCTTTATCATCCCTGATCGAGGAACTTCGTGCGGGCAGTGTAATCACGGTCGAAGCATTCGCTGCTGAAGCTAACAGCTCTCTTCCCTTTCTTGCCACCTATCATAGTGAAGCGGTGGTGCAAGTCTGGGTTGAGTTTTGTCGGCAGGTGGAGGCTTGCTTGCATGTGCTTGAATGTACCTGCCTTTCTTCGGAGGCTGTGGCTGCGAAGGCAAGCTTACGGGGCCTAATTGAGCGGTGTGCAACGAATATGGTGTCATGCGAGAAGAGTCTCGGCCGCAAGTTTTCAGAGAGGGAGATGGCTTCTAAGGCGCTGATGGAGGTTCAAGCTAACCTTATGGCCAAGGCCAATAAAGCGTATGAACTTTGGCGAGTGCTTCAAGAGGCCATCAAGGAGGTGGTGGCCATCGATAAAGCCGCCGTGTTCACTCGTGAAAGGGTTGAGGCACATAAGGCTACTGAGAAAGAGCTTGAAGGCCGGCTTACCTCATATCAGGCTCAACAAGCTCAGGCGGAGGCTCGTCTTTTGGCGATACTGAATCACGAAGGCGAGGCCCAACGAAAGAGAGATGAGCTGACCAATCTGCTAAATCGCCCGTCGACTTGAAGACTTGTATATATTTTTCATTCTTCCTTTGTATATACTCCAGAATAAGAGTATATTTTTTTGTTCTTTCACGAATTGTACTTTGTATTCATTTTGATTCATGAATAAAAAGACATATTTTTCGTCACGATGGTGTGTCTCCTTTTTATTGAATGTATTCTGTGGATAGTCTATCTTGATTTCTTTGCAGGACAACGATGGCTTAGGATTCAGGGTTAAGATCTTTCTCCTAAGACTTTTCAATCTTATGAGCCGTGAGGGTCTCATAAAGAATTTTCTCCCTACCGGTCGAGAGGATCCCGTAGGTGTAATTTCTCCTTAAGAACCGTGAGGATTCCTAAGTGTGTTTCTCTCTTGTAAGTCGTAAGGATCTCACAAGCGAATTTGCTCCCTTACGAGTCGTGAGGACCCGCAAGTGATGGGTGAGGTTATTATCATCCGCATTTCACGGAATCAGAAGTTGCTCTGGATGCTTCCCATGGATTCACTGCCATGTTCTGCGAGGACCAGGCTCCGCTCTGGATGTTTCCCACGGCGTCAGGATTGACATAAGCCGTGATGCACGTGACCAGGAATTTTGCTCTGGATGCTTCCCACGAGTTCACTGCCATGTTCTGCGAGGACCAGGCTTCGCTCTGGAAGCTTCACACGGGGTCATTGCCGTGCTCTGCGAGGACCAGGATCCGCTCTAGACGTTTCCCATGGGGTCAGGATTTGACGTAAGCCGCGTTCCACGTAACCAGGAATTTTGCTCTGGATGCTTCCCACGGGTTCACTGCCGTGTTCTGTGAGGACCAGGCTCCGCTCTGGATGCTTCACACGGGGTCATTGCCATACTCTGCGAGGACCAGGATCCGCTATGGACGTTTCCCACGGGGTCAGGATTTGACGTAAGCCGCGTTCCACGTAACCAGGAATTTTGCTCTGGATGCTTCCCACGGGTTCATTGTCGTGTTCTGCGAGGACCAAGCTCCGCTCTGGATGCTTCACACGGGGTCATTACCGTACTCTGCGAGGACCAGGCTCCGCTCTGGATGCTTCACACGGGGTCATTGTCGTGATCCGCGTTCCACGTAACCAGGAATTTTGTTCTGGATGCTTCCCACAAGTTCACTGCCGTGTTCTGCGAGGACCAGGCTTCGCTCTGGATGCTTCACATGGGGTCATTTCCGTGCTCTGTGAGGACGAGGATCCGCTCTGGAAGTTTCTCATGGGGTCAAGATTTGACGTAAGCCGTGTTCCACGTAACCAGGAATTTTGCTCTGGATGCTTCCCACGGGTTCACTGCCGTGTTCTGGGAGGACCAGGCTCCGCTCTGGATGCTTTGTCATACTCTGCGAGGACTAGGATCCACTCTGGACGTTTCCCACGGGGTCCGAATTTGACGTAAGCCGCGTTCCACGTAACCAGGAATTTTGCTCTGGATGCTTCCCACGGGTTCACTGCCGTATTCTGCGAGGACCAGGCTCCGCTCTGGATGCTTCACACGGGGTCATTGCCATGCTCTGCGAGGACCAGGATCCGCTCTGGATGTTTCCCACGGAGTCAGGATTTGACGTAAGCCGCGTTCCACGTAATCAGGAATTTTGCTCTGGATGCTTCCCATGGGTTCACTGCCGTATTCTGCAAGGACCAGGCTCCGCTCTGGATGCTTCATACGGGTTCACTGCCATGCTCTGCGAAGACCAGGATCCACTCAGGACATTTCCCACGGAGTCAAGATTGACGTAAGCCACGTTCTACGTAGCCAGGAATTTTGCTCTGGATGCTTCCCACGGGTTCACTGCCGTGTTCTGCGAGGACCAGGCTCTGCTCTAGAGGCTTCACACGAGGTCATTGCCGTGCTCTGCGAGGACCAGGATCCGCTCTGGATGCTTCACACGGGTTCACTGCCGTGCTCTGCGAGGACCAGGATCCGCTCTGGAAGTTTCCCACGGGGTCAGGATTAGACGTAAGCCGTGTTCCATGTAGCTAGGGATTTTGCTCTGGATGCTTCCCACGGGTTCACTGCCGTGTTCTGCGAGGACTAGGCTCCATTCTGGATGCTTCACACGGGTTCACTGTCGTACTATGCGAGGACCAGGATCCGCTCTGTACGTTTTCCATGGGGTCAGGATTGACGTAAGCCGTGTTCCACGTAGCCAGGAATTTTGCTCTGGATGTTTCCTATGGGTTCACTGCCGTGTTCTGCGAGGACCAGGCTCCACTCTGGATGCTTCACACAGGTTCACTGCCGTGCTCTGCGAGGACCAGGATCTGCTCTGGACGTTTCCTACGGGGTCAGGATTGACGTATGCCGCGTTCCACGCAGCCAGGAATTTTTCTCTGGATGCTTCCCACGGGTTCATTGCCGTGTTCTGCGAGGACAAGGCTCCGCTCTGGATGCTTCATACGGGTTCACTGCCGTGTTTTGCGAGGACCAGAATCCGCTCTGGACGTTTCCCATGGGGTCAGGATTTGACGCGCATTCCACGTAGCTAGGAATTTTTCTCTGGATGCTTCCTACGGGTTCACTGCCGTATTCTGCGAAGACTAGGCTCCACTCTGGATGCTTCACACGTGTTCACTGCCGTACTCTGCGAGGATCATGATCCGCTCTGGACGTTTCCTATGGGGTCAGGATTTGACATAAGCCGCGTTCCACGTAGCCAGGAATTTTTCTCTGGATGCTTCCCACAGGTTTACTACCGTGTTCTGCGAGGACCAGGCTACACTCTGGATGCTTCACACGGGTTCACTGCCATGCTCTGTGAGGACCAGGATCCGCTCTGGACGTTTCCCACGGGGTCAGGATTGACGTAATCCGCGTTCCACGTAGCCAGGAATTTTGCTCTGTATGCTTCCCACGGGTTCACTGTCGTGTTCTGCGAGGACCAGGCTCCACTCTGGATGCTTCACACGAGTTCACTGCCGTGCTTTGCGAGGACCAGGATCCGCTCTGGACGTTTCCCACGGGGTCAGGATTTGACGTAAGCTGTGTTCCACGTAGCCAGGAATGGTTGACTTTATCCGCATTTCACGAAGTCGGGGTTTGACTCTTAGTCATCTGTGCACCGCCGAGTCATGGAACAGGGAGTTGGCGCGGTTCCGCTTTGTTTGATGTCATGTCTGTTGTAATGAGACGAATGTTGAGATGATCTTCAGGCTATCTGTGAATCGTTGAGATTTGGCTTCTTCTTCTGATGAGATCTATGGGGAAAGGTGTGATCCCTTCTTTGTTTGCGCCTTTGGATTGTATACAGGGATTGCTGTGATATCACCTGTAGGGCATGAATTTCATTTTTTTTATTTCATTCCGCGATGCTCTATCATTTCAGCTTTTATATCACGAAGGTCGCGATTGCCCAATCATTTCGGCTATTTTTCGCGGTGCCCAATCATTTCGGCTATTTTGCATGCATACATTTTTTACTTGCTGATTTTGTTGCAAGTTGCCCCATCGTTTCGGTTATTTCCTATGCATGTGGGCTTGCTAGCTTTTTTTTGCTACAAGCTTTGGATTAGACACCGATTTCGGCATCAGCACCACTACAACTGGGATATTTCTAGGAGCAAATCATCATTTGCCTCTGTCGATGTCGAACAAAGGTGGCTTAGTAGACATGGTTAAGATTCTGTCGACTAAAGCTTTTTACTTCATGAGCCGTAAGGGTCTCATAAAGGTATTTCTCCCTGCGAGTCGTGAGGATCTCGTAGGTGCGTTTTCTCCTTAGGGATCGTGAGGATTCCTATGTGCATGTTCCCTTATAAGTCATAAGGATCTTACAAGAGTGTTTTCTTCTTATAAGTCGAGAGGACTTACAAGGGTTGTTCACCGTGTAGACATATCCTTAGTCACGGATGGGACTTTGTTAGGGAAATGTTTATTCGCGCCCGTGGATTGTATACAAAGGTCAGTATTGAGCCGCTTGTAGTGCAGTATCAGAGGTTGTGGTGGCTGCTTAAGAACAGGTTCAGATCCCTGCAGCTTAAGACTTTGGAATCTTATGAGCCTTGAGGGTCTCATAAGAGGGTTCTCCTTACGAGTCGTGAGGATCTCGCAAGTGTAATTTCTCCTTAGGGATCGTGAGGATTCCTAAGTGTGTTGCTCCCTTGTGAGTCGTAAGGATCTCACGCGAGTGGTTTCTCCTCACAAGGTCGAGAGGACCCTGCAAGTGTCTTTTAACGAGGTTGCGCCCTTTCGGGTTTTCACAAACACTCGCCGGTAGTCTTGCTGTTTTACTCACGAAGCCCTTTCGGGTTTTCATCCGTGCCCTTTTGCTTATGGACATACCGTTTTTATTTATATTTTTTTATTCTAACGAGGTTGCGCCCTTTCGGGTTTTCGCAAAAACTCGCCGGTAGCCCTGCTGTTTTTACTCACGAAGCCCTTTCGGGTTTTCATCCGTGCCCATTTGCTTATGGACATACCGTTTTTATTTTTATTTTTTTTATTCTAACGAGGTTGCGCCCTTTCGGGTTTTCGCAAAAACGCGCCGGTAGCCCTGCTGTTTTTACTCACGGAGCCCTTTCGGGTTTTCATCCGTACCCATTTTGCTTATGGACATACCGTTTTTAATTTTATTATTTTATTATTTTTTTTTGTATCAGCTTTGGGATGCTGCAATCCACCGTAGTTTATCGACGTCGTGGTCAACAGCTAGTTTTAGGACATAGTGGTCCATTGTTAGTTTAAGGACGTTTCGGTCCGTTGTTAGTTTAAGGACGTTTCGGTCCGTTAGTCGGCTACTACTTATAGAGTTTGGGCTTAGGAAGATAGCGAGCGGACATAGTTGTCGTTATCTATCACTGACCTAGGCCGTGACTCGTCGAGCGTAGTACTTCTTTAGGAAGCGACCGTTTATTGGCCTGAAGGGTCTTTCACCATGCATGTCCATGAGTAGATAGGCCCCACATTGGTAGACCTTGTCTATGATATACGGGCCTTCATAGTCCGGCTCGAATTTCCCTCGTTTAGCACGATTAGGGATCAAAGGTCTTTTGACTATTAGCATGAGTTCGCCTTAGCGGAATGTTCTCGGCCTAGTCAATCTTTCGTATGAGTGCATCATCTTTGCTTTATAAGCCTCCAGATTTTGTTGCGCTGTGAGCCGGGTTTCATCAAGGACGTCGAGCTCCTCAAGCCGAAGGTGAGCATTCTCCTCGTCCATTAGCTCGTAATGAACTGCTACTCGTAGAGAGGGTAGCTCTATCTCGAGGGGGAGTACCGCCTCTGTCCCGAACACCAATGCATATGGCATTGTGTTTGTAGCCGTTTTGAACGTAGTTCGATATGCCCAAAGTGCTTCATGCCAATCTTTCTTGTTTCGGGACACTGTGTTTTTCATGATCTTCATCATGGTCTTGTTGAAAGCCTCAGTTAGACCATTACCTCGAGGATTATAGACTGAGGAGTATCTCCAGTCTATATTGAGCAAAGTGGCTGATCTTATGGCTTCTATAGGCTGGCCTATTATTGGAGATGATCCGTCTAGGAGTCCCAAACCGATAGATGACGTGTGTCTTGAAGAAATAGAGGATATTCTCCGTCTTCACTTCCCTCAGCGGTACTGCTTCTGCCCATTTGGAGAAGTAATCAGTTGTCGCCAAAATGAATCGATGTCCTCTGGAGGATGCTGGTTCGATAGGACCGATTATGTCAGTTCCCCACATTTCGAACGGCCAGCTAGCCATCATTGAATGTAGTGGATTTGGATGCTGATGGATAAAGTCCCCATGAATCTGACACGAGTGGCATTGCTTCGCGTATTCGAGGCAGTCCTGAATCATCGTGGGCCAATAATAGACTATCCTTTTGATCTTCAACTTCATCTTTGGGCCGGCTTGGTGAGAACCGCAGAGTCCGTTTTGAGTTTCTTGGACGACTCTTTTTGCTTCTTCAGGTCCCAGGCATCTTAACCACAGGGAATCAAATGACCTCTTGTATAGAGTATCATTGACGAAGGCAAAAGATAGGTCTCACTTTATGAGCTAATGTTTTGAGGACGCATCTTCAGGCGTTCGACGGGATTTGAAGTAGTCTATAAAGACTTCTCTCCAATCCTCAACCTTCTCTTGGTCTTTTACCTGTAGAGTCATTTTCTCGGTCGCTCCCTTTTCCTTAGACGACTCTGGAGGTATTTCTGCCGGTGCAAGAACCCAACGATTTTGCACAACGATCCTCACGTCATCGAGGTTCTCATCGGCCAATTCTTTAGAAAGCTTGGTTAATGCATCCGCTTTGCTATTTTCCACGCGCGGTATGCTTTCCAAGGTGTAGGAAGGAATTTGGGTCAGCAGTTGCTGCACTCTCTTTCCGTATTTCACCAACTCTGGCTTGCACGTTTGGTAGTCGCCGTTTATTTGACTAACGACTAGTTGGGAGTCTCCGTATATGAGGAGGTTTTCAATTCCCATGTCGATGGCGATCTCGAGACCTGCTATCAAAGCTTCATACTCGGCTTCATTGTTTGTCCTCGGCTCTGTCAAGGAGAAGGCGAAGCGCATTATCACTCCTTGTGGAGTTACGAAGATGAGGCCTACCCCCGATTTGATTATAGGGGTGCTTTGTTTGCGCTTCTTCACGGAAGACGCCCCATCAAAATAAAGTTCTGTCACGACCCGAAGTTCGACCCGTGACCGGTACTTAACCACGTAACGTCTACAGACGTAACGCGACTAAGTAAGCCGAAACCCAGAAATCAAAACCATTAAAAGAAGCGAGTGTTTAAAACATTTATTAGAACATTTGTTAAAACGTTTAGAAAACCTTAAGTAATTTAGTAAACCTCTTTAAAGTTCAAATTATTATCTTAAAAATTTTGGCAGCATTTCCTTTGTAAAAACTAGCCCCGAAATCGGGTATAAAACAATATATGAATAAAATGATAACAATATAATAAAGCATCCCAAACGGGAGCAATCACGCCCAACGGCGGAAACAACCACGCAAGTAATATACGACGCCGTAGCGAAGAAATGAGCAATAAGTTGGAAACATCACCAATGATAAAAACTGCATAAGTAAAGTCGGCTCACACGAGCTCCACACCAGAATACAAATAATATACATCATCGTCTTCACACTGGTCTCTAAGTCAAATAGATATAAAGGTAGATGGAGAATACTAGATACAAAAGTATGTACAATGGAAAATAACCGGATACCATAACCCACCTAGCAGCAAAACAGCTCACGCACTAACTGAAATGGTATCCGAAACCTAAAGATAGAAGAAAGCAGCCTGCCGCGACTACTCTGAGGGGCAACCTGCAAATACTGTGGCACAACGGGGGTGAGTTGCCAACTCATGAATAAAAGATAACATATAAAGGTAATCATGAGTATGCACGTACTGCGCTACTCTAACACATGCTAGCAGATAATATTTATATGCGATGAGCAGGATGTGCAATAATCATACATTAGTACTATATCAGGTAATATGACTACAGGATGAGATGCATAATAATGAATGCTGAGCATGGGATGAAATAACATCTACACGGAATGTCAACGTGGAATAATAATCGGTGTCCATCAATGCACCCAAATCCAAATAAAAATCAGGTGCCGTCACCCTCATCGGCCCTCAAATCCTGTAAATCTCTGAGAATTGTGAGTGCCCAACATCGGCACTCGAAAATATCATGAAATAATCGTGTCCAGCATTGACACGCAAATCCTCATATATCGGCCTCCGTCAGCCCGGATCGGTCCACGGCTCCGTCTGCGGAATCGGCCCACGGCCCTGGCAGTACGGGTCATCCCGTAACCATCTATCGACTCTGGTCAGTATCCTCCGGATAACCGCCAGGTCCAACCAATCACCGGTAGGTACTAGCCACCCTGCCAGGCTCATCGTCTACTCCACGAAAAACATTTCTCGTCCCAGGGAACCATACCGGGTCCACCACGAACCTGCAAACAAATCATCCAACTCCTCGAATCGGGTTTCAAGCACACGTCTCAGAACCGAGAAAACGCGTGGTGGACGCACCAAAATATCATTTCAAGAGGAACCGGGTTTTTAAAACAGTTCATGCTTTCTTGAAAAATACCACGGTTCTCAAATCCAGAAATCACATGAAATCCAAAGCCAATGCGTAAATCCATGTGATGTGATATATGCATCATAAGTCGTACTATGAGAAAAAGGGACAAACCGCTCTTTAAAATAGATTCAGTTTTTCAAAAGGTATCACACGGTCCCCAGTTTTTTTACCAAAAATCAACTTTTCTAGGTAGGTACAATTGTATATGCGTAAGTCTGGATATGCAAATAAGTATGTGCACAAGTAGCATAATCATGTCAAATCATATATGAGGTGAGCTACAATATATTGTTCATGGCAATTCTATAATGTGAGTGTCATGGCAATTACTAACGGTGTGTGTGTAACATGTAGATTAGTGCTCGTGAAAAACATGAACCGTTAGTAACAGTGCGGTGTGTTATTAATTCTAAGTTCATATACATATATATATATAGCAGGAACTACAGTATGCAATTAAGGTATATGGATGCAAATATGCAACTACTATATCCTATCAAGCCTTGACGCTTAACGCCATACGGGCGATTTCCCCGTAGATGTTAAATCTACTCACCGTGGTCTCGTGCTAAGTGTAGCTGACGACTTGCTTCCCCTTCTTCGCGGCGTCCGTCGTACTCGCCTGCGAACCTAGAATTACACAAGGAAAAAGCATAAGCTAAAATCCTATAAAACGTGATACTATGGCAGTACGGAAAAAGTAGCGTTGCAAGCTAATCGCGTGAACTCGATACACTAAAACGAGCGTGTGCTAAACCCAGAACTACCCCGATGCGCTGCGATGCACAGAACCCACCAGACCATGACGAAGCGTACATGTCACGCTAAACATACAACTGCAATTTAAAGGCAACAGGTCCCAGATTCTTATCTGGAAGAAAACCCAAAAAGCAAACAAAACGAAACACTGTAAAACCAATACAGACACCACCCTAAAAAACACCAACACCCACAGAACCGGGGGGGGCGACGTCGCCGGAGTTTCAATAGAGGTCGTCGGTTTTCATGGGGTGGAACGGGCTCGAACAGCAACCCAAAACCCTAGCTACCCTGTACACTATTCTGTAATTGTTTGCAACACGAGAAAATAATCGTAGACATAGAAGATCACCGTATCCTATAATCTTGTTTAAAAACGTTTTAAAAACACTAATTTGGTACTAAAAGGTATTTTAGTGCAAACTGAAGAAAAAACCGGTTTAAACAACACTAATAGCACTTAAATAAGTTAACCAAACCATAAAAATGTTAACTTATCACAAGCTTCACTAATTTCCCTTCAATAGCACTAAAAATGCACAAAATACGATTTTTAGCAAACAAAACTACAAGTTATGAACTAAGGTGCTAAGGGTGAGTTTAATACCTCCAAAAGACCCTAGGGAAACCCAATATCCAGCCCTTTCCCTCAAAGCCACTAACTTGCTACCAAACTCCTCAAAAGAGCCATTAAACCAAAGGTTTTTATGAAGGAATAATGAGATTTTGTGTAGGGTTTGTATTTGGATCAAAAAAGAAGCAAGAGAAGAAGAGAATGATGATGATGTTGCTGCAGCTGCTGCTTCTCTCTGCTGGGAGCAGAAATGAGAGGGAGAAGGAAAAAATAGAGAGAGGTGGTCAAAAGTCAAGCCCATCTCACCTAATCCAACCCATACCTCCCATTTCTTGAATTTTATTTTAAAAAAGAGGGTTTTGACTTGGTTAATGGTGGGGATATGAACCATGCAAGAAGAAAAGAAAAAGGGTTACATGCTAACACTTTTTAACCTAAGTCACAAAAATATGATAAGTTTGTAAGTTGTTACACTAAACCTAGCTTAGGAAAGTAATTAAGGAAAAACTCTAATTAAAGTGGACACAAGCTAAATTATAATTAATAAAACCCATATATATATATATAAACACTTCTCATCACAATTAGAGCTAATTTTATTCGAGTTTTTAAAAAGAAATTAAAATTTACGGGTTTTTATGAAAAACACGCATCATTACCAACTAACGCGAAATAAACCTAAACGAATTTCAAAGCGTTACAAGTTCCCACCGGGTACCACTACCGTCGATCGTGTCAAACGCATGTTCGTTCGGATGTTCGCAATTCAAAGGAGAATCGGCAGGTATCGGATGCTCAGCGAGGAAGTCGGAGATGGCCTGACCTTTCACTGCCTTAAGAGGCCGATAAGTTATCGAGAATTCCATCAATTGTAGGGCCCATTTAGCGAGATGCCCCGTTAATATGGCTTTTGACATTAAGTATTTGAGGGGATCCACTTTTGATATGAGATGGACCTTATGTGCCAATGCATAGTGTCTGAGCTTCGTTATTGCGAAGATCAACGCCAGGCAGTGTTTTTCAATGGGAGAGTAATTGCTTTCTGCCCCCAGCAGAACTCGACTCAGATAGTAAAGAGCTCTTTCTTTTCCTTGGTCATTCTCTTGTGCCCACATCGCGCCTAAAGAACCTTCGAGAGCGGTTGTATACAGAATGAGAGGCTTTCCCTTGACGAGAGCGGTCAGCATCGGCGGATTCTGCAGACACTGCTTGATTTCGTCTAGTGCGCCTTGGCATTTATGGTCCCAAACGACGGGGTCCCTTTCTTCATCAGGTGACTGTACGGACGACACTTGCCTGAGAGATTGGCTATAAATCGCCGGATATACGCGAGCTTCCCTTAGAGAGACCGCAATTGTTTGAGAGCCCTTGGCGGGGGCATTTTCATAATCGCCTTGATCTTTGACGGATCTATCTCGATGCCTCGGTGTCGAACAATGAACCCTAGGAATTTTCCTGAGGACACTCCGAATGTGCATTTGAGAGGGTTCAACTTTAAATTGTATTTCCGAAGGCGCTGAAACACGATCTTCAGATGCTCTAAATACTCCTCGTATGATTTTCTTTTAACAACGAGGTCGTCGATATAGCACTCGACGATATCATGTATGAGGTTGTCAAAAATCTTTGTCATGGCCCTTTGATGGGTGGCATCGGCGTTCTTTAGACCGAAAGGCATCACCTTATAGCAGAATATACCCAGAGGGGTCCGGAAAGCGGTGTGCTTCTGGTCCTCTGGATGCATCTTTATCTGATTGTATCCTGATGATCCGTCCATGAAGGAGAAGACTTCATGAGTGGACGTGTTATCTATCATCAGCTTAGTGACCGGTACTGGAAAGTCGTCTTTTGGACAAGCTTTGTTGAGATCCCGGAAGTCCACACATATGCGCACTGTCCCATTTTTCTTCATCACCAGGACAATGTTGGCGATCCAATCAGGATACTGAACCTCTTGGATGAAGCCAGAGTTGATTAGCTTCTTGACCTCGACGTTGATGCTCATCTCAAGCTCGAGCTCCATTCTTCTCGGTGCTTGTTTGATTAGCTTGGTGTCCGGAGATATTGCCAATTTATGGACAGCAATTTCTGGATCTAGTCCTGGCATCTCAAAATAGTTCTATGCGAAGCAATTCTTATGCTGCATAAGCACGTCTTTTAGCATAGCCACCTTTTCTTCAGACAACAACTCACTGACGAATGTCGGTCGCGGGTCACTTGCCGTTCCCAAATCAATTTTATTGAGGTTATCTGCAGTGGTATGTATTCCATCTTCCAGCTCTTTTGACGCCGGTGGAAACTCTGAGATCACCTCGTCATCATCGTTTTCGAAGTACCAGGGGAGGTCATCCCTATCCTCAAGCTCTTCTTTTGATAGTGTTATCATATGACAGGTACGAGCTCGCTTCTAAGACCGATGTTGATCTGGTTGTACTCTCGCTGTATGCGCGGCTTTTGGATCGTTCTTCTGCGGCGGAGTTACCTCCAACTGTTGTATAGAGCGAACTTGCCGAGCTGATATTGGTCTTCGAGCCAGTTCTTGAAGGTGAAGCAGTCTTTGAGAGGATGTCCTATCGCTCGGTGATATGAGCAATAGTCTGGGTGAGAGACCTCGTTGGCTTGCTCGGGGTGTTTGGACTTCGGAAGTGTAATAATCTGATGTTTTATGGCGAGATCAAGAATCTTCCGTGTTTTATTCTGATAAAAAGAGTATGCTCGACCCATCTTCTTTATGAGAGACGAGTCTGGATTGCTCGATTCCCGATCGCGTGGCTTCTTGGTCCCTCTTTGTCGCTGTCGAACGCCTTTCCCTCTCTTTGATTTATTTTTGCCTCTGTGTTGGGCCTTTTGTATGACGGGTCGATAAGGAAGAGCATTGTCATTCTCCGTGACCTACCGAAGGAGGCGCTGCGTCCTGGCTTTCTCGTAAATGACCATTTCACGGTTATGGTCATCCCGAATCTTTTAACCCACTTCCCTGATAAGCTTGTCCATTCATTCTTCAAATGACAGACTCGGCATTTTGATGGTAGGATCTCGTTTTAGTTCAGGGTCAGCGTTTTCTGACAGGGCGTCCCCTTCTTCATCGAAGTCATATATGACGTAGATACCATGGACTCGTTCCCGTTTCTTGGATTGAACATATCCGTGACCGACCGTTTCCATTCTCCCGTTGGGAAATTTGCGCTGAGTTCCGGGGACATCCCAAATCCTGTTGTAGAACCGAGCTTGTCGAGTGGTCTGTTTGAAGGATACACCCTGGCGCCTCAACGGCCTTTTTAAGCCTTCCGTGTAATATCTAGGCAAACGGATGGGTTGTAGTCTATCGTGCGTAGAATCGGCGCCGTGCCAGATTTCTTTTTCCACTTTGGTTTCCCCCGATCGGTAGAATAGGATCACTTCATCACCCTTTCGCCTGGGAGGGACGTAAAATGTCTGCAGTTCTTGCATACTATAAGCTTCAAGTGCATCGAGCTCTTTGTAATGCTCCCGCGGGACCATGGTAATCCGCAAACTTTGATTATTGTCAGCGAAGGCCTGTATTGACGGTCGAGCGGAAAATATAGCGTTAACTTCATCTTCCGAGTCACTGCCGAAGATCAACATTGGGGCGGATGGTCCCGGGTTGTTGCGTTGGGGCGGACCTGAGTAAACTATCTCTTCTTCCTCCCCGGTATCACTCCCGAAGACCGGAATAGTGGTGATAGCTTTGATCTTCGGTTTGTGACATCTTTCCGTATCCTCAAAATCTGGTAAGAAGTATTTTGCATCTTCGTACTTCCGGACTTCGTTCACAGAGAATGGGTTCAACTCCCCCGTCACAGTGTACTCGAGACCATCTTTAAAATACTTCATACACCGGTGCTGTGTAGAAGGAATAATGTTGTACTCATGTAACCAAGGCCTGCCGAGCAAAGCATTGTAGCATGTCTTGGCGTCAATGACGTGAAATTTAATGTCTGTGACAAGCAGCCCGAAGCACAGCGTCAGTATTACAGACCCGAGAGTCTGTGACGACTGGGAGTCGAAACCGGAGATGGTAATTTTATCGCGAGCGAAGTGCTGAACGCTCATGCAGATTTCCTTCAATACTCTCACGTTGAGGAGATTGACGGAAGACCCATTGTCAACCAGGATTTTTCCTATCTTTATATCGTGACAGTATCCAGAGACATAAAGGGGACGGTTGTGCTCGCACGTACCAAGAAGGAGATCTTCATCGCCGAAGGTGATATCGGCTGTATGCACTTCTTCCAGCTCGTCCTTCATCTTTTCTTCGGCGAGAAAATCTTGGAATTGTCCTGGCTCTTGTAGCGCCTTGATCAATGAATCTCTCGCCTCTTTGGAGAACAGAAGGGCATCGAGAATGCTGAGCTACGAAGGTAGCTTCCTCAAGTGTGCCAGAACGTTGTAGTCCACCTTGTTCTTCTTTGGCGGGTCCTTGGCGGTCAGCTCTTTGACGACTTGGTCATCTAGGGCGATATCTTCAGGGACTTTTTCTTTTCCCTTATTTTTCTATTCGTGGGTCCGAGATTCTTTTTGGGTAGCGTACGATTGCTCAGCTGAATACTTTCGCAAGTCTTCGGTTCTTCCTCTTTTCCCGAGGTGGATTCTTTGAAGAGAGGGTCGAGAGTCATTTCTTCGTCGGAATCGCTCCCGAATGTGGGAACTTGTGGTCCCCCGGCATCGATCATGTGACAATTGCCGGTAGTTCTTTTACGCTCCTCGGTCGTATTTCCTTGCTCCCGACAAATTTTGCGTTTCATCCGCTTGAAATATTGTTGGTGAGCAACATATCCCTGCCGCCATCTTTTAAAAGCATTGCACTCTTCGGTGGGGTGCGCAATCTTTCGATGATATAAGCAGTAGCTAAGATGCATTTGTGCTTCACCAAGAATGTTTTCTTCGGAAGGCTGCAGCTTCATTCCCATTGATATGTCTTTGGCTAACCTCTTCCTCGTCTTGAGCCTGTTTTTATTCGCAATGGAGGTATTTTGATCTGGCGGGGGTATTTCAGCCCTTTCGTCCAGTCGTCGACGTTTAGCCTTTTCAAATATGGCCATCTCACGCCCCCGATCAGCTTTGCTTTTAAGAAGAGCTGTGTTTAGGAATGCATCAATTATTTCATCTGATAGCCACAGGAGTTCTGGCTCAGGACCTGCCCCCAGTTTCTTTGTACAAGGAGCCTCTTCATTGTCTAGTGATGAATAAGAGATCATATGACAACTTGCCACGTAATCTTCAGATTCATCCGATGAGTCTTCTCTATCATTTCCGTCCTCAAGGACGTGGCTGAGAAACTCTTGAAGTGTGACCGGAGTCCGTGCCTTCTGATTATACTCTTCCAGCGCATCAATCTGTTTTTATAGGTCCGTGCACTTGTCGCCAGGCTTCACGAGCTTCTTGGATTTCTTCTTCTTCTTTGAAGATTTTGACGGCTGGGTATGAGTGTTTTGACTATCACCACCAATTTTTAGAGTTGGGCGTGGCTTCAGCATCCCTTCGATGATCTGGGGTTCCAGTGGATTCTTCCACCTGATCGCCGGGCATGTCTGGAGATCATTCAGCATTCTTTTGGTTTTCGCTGAAAGAGCGACCTCCCATGGAGCTTCTTTAACAAAAGAGCACGATGCCCTCTGTGTATCCGTCTTCTTAGGAGTTTGCGGTTGTGGTGGGTTTACCTTCCACTTCTCAGATAGCGCAAACTTGCCTTGTTGGTACCGATCCTCAATCCATCCCTTAAAGACGAAGCAATCTTCAATTGTATGGCTTACCGTTTGGTGGTAAGGACAATAATTGGGGCTATTAGCCTCGCCGGGTTGCAGTGGTCGCTTAGGATTTGGCAGATTGATAAGCCTGTTACGCACCGCTAGTTCGAACGGTTTCTTCGTTTTGTCCCGAGGGAACGAGTAAGGACGCTTCATTTTCTCGTTATAGTAGCGTCTTCTCTCTTCCAGTTGATCCATTAGTTTTGGGGCACTGGGCTGCTGTTGAGTATTCGCAATGAATGTCGCCTTCCCTTTACCCTTTTCGTTCCGCGGCTCCGGCTTCGGAGGGGACGATCTATGACCCATCTGGTCCATTTGAGCCAACTTGTCGATTAAAGCTTAGAACGTGGTCGGTTTGAAGAACATCATGAATTATGAAATAGTTGCATGAGGGTCTAGGGTGCCCACGAACATGCCCATCGCTGGTGCTTCTTCGATGCGCTGTTCGCACTTTGACCACAGATTTCGCCATCGGATTGCGTATTGAACCCAAGTTTCGCCCGGCTTCACCCTTGCATTGATCAATGCTGTTATCGGGGTGCGTTCACTGGCACTCTGGGTGAATAACAACTCTATTTCCGCGAAAGTCTTGACGGAGTCGTTTGGAAGTTCGTAGTACCACTCAAATACCGTCTCCGACAAGATGCCGACGAATTGGCAGAGCAAAAGCTTCTCATCACCCCCGGTATTACCACATAGAGCTCTGAACTGGGCGACATGCTAGTGAGGATTTCCTGTCCCTTTATATACATGAAACTTAGGGATGGTATATCCCGGCGGGTACTTTATCTGGTCATACCAGCCTGGATATGGTCGCCCAGTTTTCACGACTTGGCCATTCGCTTCATTTGCCTGGTGAGCTCATATTTGCTGAGCAATATAGTCATCCAGAGCGGCATTGGAGATAGTTTCCTCTTTGGCTGCTGAAAGAGCCGGAAGAGGATTCGACGTCTCCCCTTTGTCGTCTTTAATAATGATCGGGGGGTCTTCGGCTGGAGGATCCGGCTGTAATATCATCCCGACCATGTCTTGGAAGAGGAGCGCCATTCACTTAATATTAGCCGCTTGTTCTGCGACCTCTTTGTCCTTCTTATCGAGGACTCTGCGAAGGAAGTCAGCATCGGTTTCTTGTTCATGACGCTGCTCCGATGACGCCTCCGGGCTTTCTTTTGGTCTGGTGTACACAGCCATTGCAGTCAGCATCTCCTAAAACTTCTGCTGTTGTTGTTCCTGGGCCCTTGTTATTGATCGGGTAAGTGGTCGATGGCCCGTAGAAGTATGACTCTCCTCTTTTTCGAAAGCCATATAAACGGTATGTACCATCGTGCCCCCGGACTTGGGGCGTTTGGGCTCAACGTCTTTAAAATTTGCCGCAGTCACAGGGGCTTTCTTTGGCTTCCTCCCCTTTTGAGCAGTTGAAGTCGAGGGGGGCATCACAGCGGGCGCCCAGACAGCTGTTTCCTTTTGTGGCTTGGCAAGACGGTTCTCTTCTTGTTGAACCTTCGCCCTTTTCTGTCGGCGAAGGTAATCTTGATCAATGACTGAGTCCCGAACCTGCCGCCAGACTTTGTAGATTTTGGAGGACAGCCACTGAGGGGACTGTTCTGGCTTTGCTTCCGCAACATTCTCCACGGATGGAGGAGATCTTTTCAGTACGGCGGTAGGAGAGTTCCTGTGCACCTTGTTCAGTAACTCGAAGCTGTTCCCGGTTGGAACAGTAGCATTGACTTCCACCGTTGAGGCTGGTGGAGTTAGCCGAGAGGGAGAGTTGCCCCCATCCTTCCTTACTCGACGTCAGTGGCGACGTCGAGCGTGTCGAGCTGTTGGGATTGTTTCAGCTGTTGGGGTGACTTTGTCAGGTCCCCTGTTCAGGTGAGGCGCTGTTGCTGGCGTCAGCCTCTTGAAGATTGATGTCCGTTGAGTAGCAGTGTTCGATCTGTCAAAGACAGACCTTGGAGTAGGAACGGAAGTAGGAATGGGAGCCTGGACAGTCAGTCTTGTAAAGACTGACCCCTTAGCAGGAAAAGACGCCTTGACGACTTCAGGATCAGGGTTGGTTACTCTCTTCGGAACAACCTTTTCTTGAGTTGCAAGCTTGATCATAGGCCCACAGGAACTCTGGCCCAATCTGGCGAAGACTGAAGTGCTGGAGCTGGACGACCCGTTGAGGGGGGCCGCAACAGTTACAAGCTGATCAAAGACTGACTTTTTGGGAGTTTCCTGTGTTGGCATAGGGGCGCCGACGCTCATTGGTGGGAGCATGATCCCAAAGAATAAACCAGTGGTGGCCTGGGTGACCTGTTCCACCGGCATCGTGAACAGGGACGCCGCTTGGGGCCCGTAAGCTATGCCTCCCGATGAGACAGAACGTGGGTTGCAGTTGCAGTTAGAACACTTCATGCAAGTAGACACCATTGATCCTTCGCTTTCTGCACCAAGCAAGACGCCAAATCTTAGTATCTCGAACCCAAGGGCAACCATTAGCAAACCGCGATTCGTTCACGAACACGACACACGAAGTGTGGAGTGGAAAGAGGAAAAGGTCCCACAGGGCGTGCCAGAATCTGTTTACCGCCGGAAACCGGGACGAAGACGCGATAAACGTCTTGCCTGAATTTCGGGGCAGATGCTAATTGGTGCTATCTGTCTACCTCTCCGAAGATTCCAAGTTGATTTATGGCACTATGTATCAAAGGTTTAAATGGATGCGGCCGATGTAGCAGACTTCGTCAGATTCCCCCTCGCTTGAGGGGTTTTTGATTGTAGGGACACTCTTCCCTACAGGTGCAACCCCCTGCAGTTAATTACGCTACCACATCGAGGTAACCACTTTCTCCTTCTCCAGATGGTCACTTCGTGTCGTGGGTGTTTGTTTTATTTGTGGTTGCCCGTGGATTGTATACGGAGACTAATTTATGTTGTCGCTCGTAGGGCGTGGACTAGTCCAAATCCGTATCTTTCTTAGATTTGGTTTTGGGGGGTTGGGTTTAAGGATACGTTAACCTCATTTGAGACTAAGATCAACTTAAACGTTTGTTAAGGATACGTTATTCCCATTTTAGACTAAGATCAACTTAACGGGATCATTTAGATCCAACAAGAGAGCATTTGGACTCTATTGTTTAGTTTAGAGACATTGCGGTCAATTAGTTTAACAACATTACGGTCCATTTTTAGTTTAAGGACATCTCGGTCCAACGTTAGTTTAAAGACATCGCGGTCGAGGTTAAGGACATCATAGTCCATGGGTTTAAGGACCCCACAGTCCGATGTTAGTTTAAAGACATCACGGTCGAGGTTAAGGACATCATAGTCCATGGGTTTAAAGACCCCACAGTCCGATGTTAGTTTAAAGACATCACGGTCGAGTTTAAGGACATCATAGTCCGTGGGTTTAAGGACCTCACAGTCCGATGTTAGTTTAAAGACATCACGGTCAAGGTTAAGGACATCATAGTCCATGAGTTTAAGGACCCCACAGTCCATGAAATGTGTGATTGTCGGGACCCGTCACCTCTCTGAAGACGTTGAAGGATTAAAACGACAGATATCAAAGGAGTGAAGTGATGTACCTTCGAACCAAAGTGGATTAAGTGATCTGTAGTCCAATTTGGAACTAAGATCAATTAATTATGTTGTGAGCACATTGGCTCAGTTAAGTCTGAATTGAGGACTTATGGCCAACTTGGGCTAAGTCCAATTAAGTTTGAAATATTGGCCCTTTGTTGGACCATTAAACACTTGTCTGGGTTCAAGCTCACATTATTTAGCAATGCTAAACAAGAGTTTGAGGGCTTTGTTGATATTTCTATCTTTGATGAGCATTAAACATTGCAGCTCTGAATTTTACTTAATTTTGAGATTCAGTTGAAGGGGAGTCTTTTGCCTCTGGAAAATTAGCCAATTTGGCTAAAAGTAGTATTAAACACTAGAGAACAGTAGTGTTAAACACTAGAAAACAACAGTGTTAAACACTGGAAATAAGATTCTCAAATTAGTGTTAAACACTAAAAGACAATCAGTATTAAACACTGGAAATAAAGCTCTCGAATTAGTGTTAAACACTAGAAAAGAAGGGGTCACGTGAGGACGCCCAAAGGTGGAGCCAGATCTCCTTTTACTTTGTTCTGCAAATAAGTGTTAAACACTTTTAATTTTTAGCCATCACGTGTGGGCACGTGATAGATACTCATGCACTGATTGGTTAAGGCATTTATTAAGGGTCACGTGGTAACACGTGAGAGCGCCCAAAGCCCACATTCCTTTTGCTTTTATTCTTTGTGTTTTGGAGGTCACGTAGGAGCACGTGAGACATTGCCTCAAAGCTTTTTCCTTATCATTTTTGGGGATCTTTTCAGGGGTCACGTGGGGCCACGTGACCTGAGGCCACGTGACCTTAGTTCTTTGCATGCATGGAGATCTTTTAAGTCTCTATATTTTTTAAGAATTAAATTCTCTGTAGGGTTAAACCTTAATTATGATTTTGGAGGAATTAAATTCCTATTGTGAAAGAATTAAATTCTTATATAGGGTTAAACCCTAATTTCCTTTTAGGGGAATTAAATTCCCATATATGTAAAAGAATTAAATTCTTGTATAGAGTGAAATCCTAATTTCATTTTAGGAGGAATCAAGTTCCTGTAAATTTGAAAGAATTAAATTCTCAATTAAGGTTAAACCCTAGTTTTTTCCATCTTGAAGGAATTAAATTCCTATAATTTTAGAAGAATTAAATTCTCATATAGGGTTAAACCCTACTTTTATCTTGGAGGAATTAAATTCCTGTGAGTTTGGGAGAATTAAATTCTCATATAGGACCCTAGTTTTGTTTTGGGAGAATTAAATTCTCTAAACTCAATTCTCCCTCTATGTTTTGGACCTGCATGGAAAAATCTCAACCTGATGAGAATTAAATTCTCAACCTATGGGGAGATTTGCTTCTGCAGATCTTCAACCAGAGGAAGAACTAAGTTCTTTTGTAGAAGAGTTAAACTCTTAGATTAAGAATTAAATTCTCTTTTTTTGTTTTGTGAAGCTTTGATCCCTTTTCTTTTCCTCACCTAGGGTTTTCTTTCTTGAGAATTAAATTCTCCTCTCTTTTCTCTCTGCTATTCGTTTTTTAGAAAATTTCAAGATCCTAAAATTCTATATCTCTCTTCTCCTCTTGGCTCCTATTTATAGGAGAAGGAAGAGAATCAATTTGTTTAGTAAATCTCTCATTGAAAGATTTTTTTGTTTTCATAATTAATATGATCCTTTAGATCACACAGTGAATTTTATTCACCATTGGATTTTAAATCCAAAAGATATTCTGTTTATTATTTTTGGTGAGATTTTCGGGAAATCTTTCCTTGTCTAAAATCTTTCCATAAATTGGTGATTTTTAATCACCCTTGGATTTTTAATCCAACGGTTCCCCATAATCCTTTTCCGTGTGGAAAGATTTTAGAGAATTTTAGAATTTAATTCTATTAAGTTATAAGGCTTTCAAAGCCTGTCACGTGTGAGCACGTGACCCTTGGTCACGTGTGAGCACGTGACCCCCCATTAGGGCAATTCTCAGCTGCTTGTTTACACTTCTGCTAGCTTAGAATTTATCTCTGTAAATAGATCACGTGTCCACACGTGACCCCTGGTCACGTGTGAGCACGTGATACCTCATTGAGGTAGTTCCTGATTTTTTTAATCAGGAAACAATAAGTCCTTTAAGATTTTCGCGTAAGAAGGGACTTGTTGGATTGCATCCAAGAGAGTTATGTTTATGCTAACCTGTTTGAATAACTCCACAATCTTCTCCATTTGGGGAGTTGGTTTATTGGATCTCAACCTGTTTGGAAATGGAACATTTTGAAAATTTGTTGAGTCCAATATTTGTGGAGTAGATTGCGGAGTTGGAGCGGATCCCAGTGTTGGTGTGTTCGTGAAGTGAGATGTGGGTCCGTTCGAATTAGAAGAAGTAGAGCCTTGTGAAGAATGAAGAATAGGCTCTAGCGAAGAGGATGAAGATGAAGAAGAAGATGAAGAAGAAGCACCGACGGGGGTGTCATCACTATTACCCACGTTATTATGCAACACTCTTCCAGATCTCAACGTGGTCACAGCATTTACATTATGATTTTGTTGTTCATAAGCAACATGTGCGTTATGTGCGTGACCGAGATTTGGCAATGGTTGAGATGGAAGCTTTCCTTTTTCTCGCTCGCTCAACGCAGCATTTAGTTGTGCAATTTGGGCCTCAATTGATTTGATGCTTTGATCATGTGAAGCACTGTTTTGCACCCAAGATTGAATGGAAGTCTCCAACCTTGCTGCGGATTGTGTAGATTGTTTTAAAAACGCATCTAGACTTCGTTCTAGAGAGATAACCTTATCATTATTTGGTTGAACAAAATTGTTTTGAGGATAAGAATTGTTGGGCACAAAATTGTTCATTTGGTTTGGGTAAGGTTGTGGTTGGAAAGGTTGCTGGTATTGAGTTTGTTGAGGTGCTTGTTGTTGTAGAGGAGAAGGCCTTTGAAAGTTGTTATTCCCTTGGAATTGTTGATTTTGATTCTAAGCAAAATTTGGGTGGCTCCTCCAACCAGGATTATAAGTCGAAGAGTAAGGATCATTTGTTTGTCTTTGCTGAAAGACAACATTGACTTGATCTTGTCCTTGAACAGGTGGATTGTAAGGACACTCTTCAATAAGATGGGATGGATCAGAACAACAAGTGCAAACAGTTCGTGGGGGTAAAGCAGGGGCAGGAGAAGGCGATGAGATTTTGGTCTCAATTGCTTCTAGCTTTTTCGTAAGTGCGGCCATTTCGGCCTTCATTGCAATCGACATATCTAATTGATGTATGCCTGCCGTAGACTGACCTGAAGAAGATGATGAGGTGGTCTTGGTGCTTTCCCACTGGAGTGTTTGTTCAGCAAGATTGTCGAGAAACTGCCAAGTTTCCTCGCTTGATTTTGTTAGAAAGTGACCTTGACAAATGGTTTCCAACAACTGCTTAGTTGCTGAGTTCAATCCTTCGTATAAAGTTTGGCAAAGTTGCCAATTCTCGATACTGTGGTGAGGGCATTGAACAAGTAGGTCTTTAAATCTTTCAAAACACTTCCAAAAGGGTTCGGAAGGAAGCTGGGAAAATTGAATAATCTCATTGCGAATTCTCGCGGTCTTGTGATGTGGGTAAAACTCTTTTAGAAAAGTTTTAACAAACTCTTCCCAATTTTTAATCGAGTGTGATGCTGTGCTATATAACCATTTCTCGACTAGGTCACATAAGGTGAATGGAATGACACGTAGTCTTATAGCATCATCAGAAAGTTGTGTTGTCTTCATCATTGTGCAAACATTCTGGAATTTGTTTATGAAGATATAAGCATCTTCGGATTCCAGTCCGTGAAATTTTGGCAACATGTTGATGAAGTGGGGTTTAATCTCAAAGTTATCCCCATTTGCCGGTGGAAGTGAAAGACAAGTTGGTAAGGCGGTGCAGATAGGGTAGAAAAGATCCTGGAGCGCGATTCATTGGGGCGATTCAACAGGTGGGTGTTGTGGGTTATTCGAACCTAGCAGAGGTGGAATCAGTCCCGCAGGTAAGGGGTTGTTAGGATTGAATCCCGACATCTCCTTAGAAGACGAAGAATATGAAGGTGAAGGTAAAGAAGTGGAAGGAATTTCGACTTCGGAGTCGAAAGCGCCGTCAGTCGGCACTAACGAGACACGGACTAATCGGGTACTAGTGTCCCTAGTCCAACCAGACATACACTAAAAAGGTAGTGTAGTCAAAAAGGTGAAAAACAGAAAGTGGGGGTAAGAAAACGTCAATGGAAGGAAAGTGGGTGTAAGTGGGGTGCAACGGATTTCTTAGCGAAAAGTGGCAAGTTTTTGTAAATTTTTTTCCTTCTTGTGTGTTTTTTTTATAAGGAGCTTTTTGCAAAAATATTTTTCAATAAAAGGCTTAGACACACGTTCAATCAATCACAAATGCACAATCAAGCCTAGATTTAGGGTCACCTAGGTCAACTAGACTGCTTTTAACTGTTCCAAAGGGCAAGATATGAGGACCTCAAATCGCCTCTTCACCGCCAATTATGACCAGGAAAGCACAAGTAGTGAAAGGAGGGATCCGCTCACGAATCACCGTGAGACGGGCCTTTTAAAGTTACCTTTTCCCACCTGTCTAGCCTAGGCACCACAAAGTCAAGTTTAGATCAACGATCGATGCCTACAACTATTCCTTTGTCCTATCGAGTATGATAGTCCTTAAGGCTGAGTCTAATCTTTTCTAATTAGATTGATGGTCAATGCAATATGCTTTATGTGATTTTTGGGGTCCTGGGAAAGGTAATGAAATCCCCACTCAATCTGGATTGGTATAAAAGCCCCTTAAAGTCAATTTTATATATGCAAAGCAGTAAACACAATGAAACACTTACAAACAAATTTTTTTATTGCGGCGCAAAGAATCCTGCACAAGATCAAGTTATTGGAGAAGGGGAGAAGTTTTTGCGCAAAGAACCCTGCAGGAAATTTTTCAGAGGAGACAAGGGGGTTTAGAAGAAGAAAAGAAGCTTACAGAGGGGTTTTAGGTTGCTGATGTCAGCAACCAGCGGCGGTTCCGCAGCAAAAGATGGCCTACGGCGGCGGTTCCGTGGTCAGTCGCTCTGTTCCGATCTCCAAACCTTTTCTGTTTCTCTGTTGTGCCTCTCCTCTTTAGGTTTAGATCTGCTGTTTGCTGTTTCGCTCTCTGGAATTTTCCAGATCTGAATCCGTTCGTGATCCTGCACAATTCAAACAAAACACCCTTCAAAAAATAACAAGATGATAAAATTTTTATATTTTTTAATTTTTCAGTTTTTATGATTTTATATTAACCCGAAATTGCAAAAAGAAAATAACTACGCCATCCCCGACAACGGCGCCATTTGATTGATGTAAGATTTTGTGATCAAAGAATTGTTAACCGCAATCAAGAACGGCGTCACTTGGTAGCTAGCCGGTGAGTACGGGTCGGTCCACAGGGATTTTGTGTATTTTCTATTTGTTCTAACTAGTTAATTCCAATTGGTGTTGGATTGATTATCACTAAAAACTAAGGTTGATTTAGACTAGGATTAAAACCTCGCTAGGGTTAGATTTAGGTTAAGTTTGGAAATTTAATATTCCTCACCGCTTTCCATGCCCTAATTTAGATCTATTTAGGTGTTATGGTAATAATTAATAAAGGGGATTAGCATGATCGGGAAGAAACTAGGTTTCTTCCTTTAGGTCCTTGTCCGTCCTTTCTTAATTATTACCCTAACCTCCATGGAAAACATATACAACCGGTCTTTTAAACTATGGTATCACCGCTACCTCATGGGATAGGGTGCCGTAGTGAGCGGTGTGTGTATGTATGCATGGAGTCCTATAAAAAATATGCGATGGGCAAGAAAGGGGTGAGAGATTTTCATCTCTCAAACCTTTCCTATTCCTAACCCTAACAAGTGAGGAACTACTCACTCATTAGGGAATTGATAAAAGACATTTTTTTATGATTGTTTTTAAAAGACTAACTATCTAAGCTACAGCAGATAAATAAAATCTAACTAGGGCAGATAAATAAATTTCTAAACTACGGCAGAAAAGAAATTAAGAACTAGGGCAAGGTAAAAAAAACTACTTACTTTTATTCGATGCACTCTTCAAAACATTACAATGAATTCTGAATTTTTATCAATGAAAATAGGCATGCTCCAAAAAGAGCATTAGGGTTTCTATTTATAGATTATAGAAACCCTAGGGTTACATCTGATCCCTATCTGCATTTACAATTTTACCCTAAGAAGCCTAGTCAACGCACCGCCGCACCTTCAAAGTTCGCACCGACACGTGTTCCATTTGGCCGCAGATCCGTGGCCAGAAGGCATGTTTGGCCGCGGTTCGGCGGCCATATTGTGGGCTTCTTGGTTAGATTTTTCTGGGCTGCTTCTGGTTGCATTTGGCTTCTTGTTTCTTCACTTGGTTTCTCAGATTGTCTTCTAGTTCTCTTCCAGAT
Organism: Agapanthus africanus; assembly: GCA_030015575.1. Classification (NCBI taxonomy): domain Eukaryota; kingdom Viridiplantae; phylum Streptophyta; class Magnoliopsida; order Asparagales; family Amaryllidaceae; genus Agapanthus; species Agapanthus africanus. The sequence continues at coordinate 185,503,615 of CM057337.1, forward strand.
TTCCGCAGTGCATAATATCGTGGACTTTTACCCTTTGCTTCGTGTCGAAGTCTTGAACCTTGCACTGCCTTTGTGCTTTGTGAAATTGTCCATTGATCTTCGTTTATTATTGAAACTGTAGGCATGATCAAGATTCTTCCATTTGTTGGTTGTAGTCTCACTTTTGTATCATCTTTTCATCATTTTCACTGTTTTTATTCCGAGAACCTGTAACCTGCAACTATGTAGAAGACATGGATCAGAAGCATCTGTTTATTTGTAAAATGAATAAGAATAGGGAATATAATAATGCAAAATTATGATATGAACAGGAGTTGATGTCATTCATTATTTTGATAAAACTATAACGAGAAATTCTTAGCCAAGGTAGATAAGATAAACTAATAAGGGTTATCAATTATATCTTAGAGGTTATCAGTTAAATATCAACATAACTTATTAAGTTATTAGGGTCTGACAGTTTACCATACCCTAAACTCAATATAAGACATGCTCTGACAATGAGATCGGATTGTTCGGTAGTTGTTATGGACAGGTTGTGACTAATTTGGGTGTAACAACTCCAATTTTGTATACCAAAATTTTGCTTTAAATATAGTGTATACTTGGAGTATTGATGTTGCTGGAAACAATTTAAGTACTAATTCCTTACAATAATTACAAGAAGGAGCTTGTAGCTCATTGGTAATACCTTGCACTGCTGAACCAAGCCACCAGAGTTCGAATCCCATACCCCATATAATTTTTATATCATTTTGTTTTAATTTTTTTTAGAAGTCAAACGGTCAAACAGCCATAACTCACAATTTATTACGAAGTATAAAAATTAAAGTACACTAAAATCTCCCTAGACCAAGACCCACCCGACGGCACCTGACTCGGCCGAGTTGGCCGGCGACTCGGCCGAATCGGCCGGCGCCGCCGGCCGGACTCGGCCGGTCAGCCGAGTCGTCAACAAGAAAAATTTTCGTGTTGACTTGGTCAACCCCCCTGTATAGTCTAAATTTCCAGTACTGTTACACAATTCTCATTAATCCCCTTTTAAGACCAAAATTAATGAATTTTTAATGATTTTTACATTTTTTAAAAATATTTTTTAATCCAAACCCTAACCCTAGCCTAGCCCTATATAAAGACCCCTACCCTCTACCATTTCACCTCACAACTCTAAGTCCACTCTATCAAATTCTCGAGAACTCGGTGCAAAGAGCGAGAGGCGAAGCGCTGCCGAAATCGACGACGGATTCCGGCGACCGGATCAGAACCTTCGCAACGTTTTCGACGAATCGACAACCACCACATCCCTTAGCTTCCTTAACTTGTCCAAACCGTAAGTCCCATCCCTTCTATCTCTCTTTTCTATACATGTAAAAATACGACTTTTTGGAACCCGACGGAAATCGGACAAACCGATTTCCGATTCGGTTTTTCTATAAATTTCCACTTGTCACCTAATACATAATACCTACCTATATTCATGTTGACTATTAATCACCCATAAACCAATTTAATCAAACTTTTTCACATGAAATGATAAGTTCTTTGCAAAACCGTAATCCTTTCATAAAAATACCATGAAGTTCATTTTTCTTAGTTTAATTAATTCCCTCACTCCTAAATAGGTTTATCTTGATCACTAAACTTGTAGAAACCAATTTGAATGAAATTTCACACATGAAATGATAACGTTTTTAAATACCGTATTCTTACGCTATAATACCTTTAAGTTTAATAAGTCATGTTTTACCTTTAAATTTCACCAAAACTTAAAATAAGTCACGAGGTAATGACCTACCTCTACACACACTCAATATAACCCTAATTGATAAATATCAAAACACAGAATACGAAATGATAGGACTTTTCACTAAAATACCCTAATCTTTATAACCTTTATAGAAAGCTTTAAGTTGTAAACATTTCTAAATAAAATCTTTTAATAAAATGAAAACACGATTGGTCATGGACATCGATCGTTTATCTAAACTGTCTTGTGGTGTCTAAGCAAGTGTGTCTAGGCTAGTGGTTTTTAATTAGGCCCACGACTGTGATTCCTTCCCACTTACCTGGCACTTACCTGGCCGCAATTGACGGTGAAGAGGCGACTTGAGGCTTCTAATGACTCATCGTTTAGACCTTAGAAGTAGGCTAGTTGGCTTAGAAAACCCTAACAACTAAAATACGGAAAACTATACTTTTTGCAAATAAATACCCTATATTTATAAAACCGTTTTCCTAAATGAAAAGTATTTGTTAAACATAAGCAAAGCGCCGCTACAACCCACTTTTGGGGAACCTGTTAGGGATAGTACGGTTCATCGTGCACCCGCAGGCTAGTAGTGCGAGATTCAGACCTCCGCAAGGAGCATTCGGTCTCGAAGGGTTTAAAATACGGCATTTGGAAAAAATGTGATTTTTGGAAAAATAAATATTTATTTAAAATTATTCTTGTAGTAAAATGTATTTAATTATCAGTTAGACACCTATTTTATTATAATATAAAGTTTCCACATTTTCCTAAAATTCCAAGATTAAAAGTTACATTAAAATACCATGAAATTCTAATAAAACAATTAATACTTTTATTAGGATATATTCACTAGAATAACACAAATAAAATTTCACATTCATTATAATTATAAATATGAATAATAATTACTTGAGGTGTATTTTGAAAACTATACAAAAGTACTTTTTACATAAAACCCCCTCAAGTCTTACAAATTACAATAAGGCCCCTAACTAATATTGTACTTCAAATTACCTTTCTTTTAGTCTGACTCGGATTAGAGTCTGACTGTTTCTGACTTGAATATGATTCAAGTCAATCTATATTCTTTTATATTCCAATACAACTTGAATACATGAATCCCTGAATCCAGTTACAACATATACATTTTGACTGAATCAAACCATGGATATTCATCCATTATCCTGATATTCCATTTACCTGGTTATACAGTTACAACATGTTTACTGATATCATGGTTTTGATCAGTCACCCAAATTACATATTCCAACAATACAATACTGTTAAAACACTACGGGGTTTAAGGGGTAGATTGGTACGGAAGATGTTAAAGGTGGCACGAGGTAGTCAGATTAAGACACCTAACCTGAATCCTATTGCTGTTGTACAGTGGCATAACGGTTCCTTGTACTTTCCTTTTGCCCTGATCTCTAGCATATAGAGATCCCTCTCGTATACACTGGCATCCTTCTGTACCAAGCTACAAACAACAGCGTTACACAATGTTCCATAATATTCAACAATATAATACTTTAGAAAATACTATTACTCTGTCATTCTCATTCTTCTTATTCTTTGGGACTTAGCGAGCGACCTGTTCGCTGACGACATTCTATTTCTTTCTTCTTTGAATGTCGGACCAAGCTAAGATCGAGCACACCGGTGAAGATTTGGAGCAGTTCCAGGAAGATCTAGAGCTCTAGATACTGTACCTTGTTCTTTCCAGTATTTTCATTTTCTGTTATGCCACTGTTTAGGCATTGCTTTCATTTCCAGTTGTATTTTCTTTTCATGCATTGTACAAAGAATGTTATTAATAAAAGTTGCTATTATTTCTATATCATTCTTCTTTTGTGATTTACTTTATATTGCTTAGTTACGCTTAGTGTATGTACTTCTGAGTATATACGTAGCGGGCCTCGTCGCGTCCACTTCGCCGTACACTGGGAAGCGGGGCGTGACATCGGGTGAGCTCGCTCACCGACCTACTCTTTTGACGTATTCCTAGATAGCCTTCACATGCAGCTAGCGTCACTGTTATGGTTACGTATTCCTAGATAGCCTTTAGATGCAGCTAGCGTCACTGATATGGTTGCGGGTTATACAATTAGTGGGATTAATTCGAAAGCTTTTCGGATGTAATTGAATTAGTGTGATCCTATTAACCCACTATCAGCATATTGTCGGGCCTTAAGAGACCCATAGCTGAGGTTATTCTCCCCAATAAAAATGATGCTAAGGAACATACGCATATGTATAGTTGATACATATGGGAGTTTAATTAAATATGTACATCAGATATACATATGTTAATTAAACATCGATAATACTAGACAAAGTATTTGCGCCGACTATTTATGCCAATTGTTGACCAATTAGTTGTATTGCTTGATAACATGGTTTGACCATGGTTATACTTAATAAATTAGTTATTACAAGTAGTTGTAATATAAATAATTTATAAGGGGCAATGTGCAAAATAGTATCTATATGAGATATGGATTATTACTAGTATTATCAAATTATTCTCTCTTGTATTTTTGAAGTATGAGATATTTCTTATACTCTTCTAGAAGTGTAGTGTAGAGACATTACATGACAAAAGAGACAACATAACTCAAAAGTCAAGAAGAGAGAAAGAAATGAGGATGAGAGTGGATGGGTGTTCCCTTTATATTATTAGAAAGAGAAATGAAATGAGAGCTCTATATATGCTATGCTCTCTCTTCATTTTCTCACTTGATCCTCCTCTTTATCATCACCTTCATTTTCTTCTCTCATGTGTTGAGCACATAAGACGGACAGAGAGAGAAAAGAAAGTTTTTCCTTTTGCATTCGTTCCTCTTGCAAACTAGCAATTTGCGAGAGCAAGTTGCTCCACTAAGAGTGTTCTTAGTAGAAGTTGGAGTTGGAAGAGTAAAGCATTAAGGTGGATCATCTTTAATGCGTAGCAAGAAGATCAAGTTTCATCCAAACTTCAAGAAGGAGATCAAAGTTATGGGTTGTTTGCTAATCTTAGTGAAACCACACAACAAAGGTTTCTTCTAAAACCTTATTTAATCCAGTATAGTTTTTATTATTTACAATTGCATGGTTGGTGGTGTTTCTTGGTTGTAGTTCATAGTGAAAGTTTAAAAAATTTTGTTATGTATTCTACTTATGCTTGCAAACGTTACGAGTGAGTCACCATGAACTTACAGTCCCGTAGCCTTTGGAAACAAAGGTTAAAATTTTATTTAAAGGCTCAAATTGTTAAAAAGCCCCCAGACCGCTTAGAACTTGTGTAAGAACCCTGGGATTTTTAGCCTTGTTATAAAACCCCTGGGTGCAATAAAAACCCCCGTGGTATACAATTTCCCTACTGGTATTTTTGTATAACCCAAAATGCCCATTGTCCATATGGGTTAACAATCCTTTACAATTGGATTTAAAGCAGTAATAGCACAGAAAAGTTTCCTATAATATCTAGAGACTTGCCTGTAATATATATTTTGTTTTCATTTTCCCTCCAAATATACTTCTTTCCCACCAATAATCTAATTTCCCATAAAAAAATCTAATTTTCCGTCAAATATATATGTTTCCCACCAAAACCCTTTAAAATATTTTTCTACTTTCATGTAATATCGACACATTTTCTTGTAATATCTAAGATACTACATGTAATATCTAAGCTGTTGCATGAGTTTCCTATAATATCTAAGTAGTTGCCTGTAATATCTAAGCATCGCTTAAAGAAAGAGGGATATTTTTGTAATTGCATTTAATATAGAATACAAGGCATAAATAAAATATAGGCCAGGGGGGTTTTCATAAAGATTTTGACCATTAGGCCTTTGTAACGACCGTAAAACTTTAGTACATTCCTTGTATTTTCCTTTCTTTAAGAAATGCCCTTTTTCTTTGAAACACTTGTATATATATTTATTTCCTTTCAAATAATATACATGGTCTATTCTTATATATCATGGTTATCACACTGTATATTGTTATTCCATAGGTCATAGGTTCGAACCTTGATTAAAAATTTTTAATTTTTATTTTAAATCCCCAAGTTTTAAAATAATATCATATTTTATCATCTCTAATTTGAAGCCTTGACCCAAAGAAATGAATGAAGGAAGAAGAAGAAGATTCCACCCTTGTTGTCTCAATCGATTCAAGGTATTCTTTACTCATTGTGAGGGCGATCTTAGATCGTTCTCTTTCGGTAATTTTCCCTTTTCCGTAAATTTATATTTTCCGAAGGCTCTTTTCATATCTTCCTACTAAAATTATGTGACTATTGCATACTTTCATCATATAGTTTCCTAAGTATTCTTTTAAGTTTTATGAGATTTTACAAGTTATATTGGTTTACTTTTCTCATAAGATATTTGATACATGATTACTACTTTATATGTGATTGATACTTGATTTATATTTCTGTTTACTCTTGTTTATAGAAAATTCATGCTTGATAAAATAAAACGTTTTTGACATGGGGTAATGGTGGGATCAGGAAAGGAAAAGAGTCCTATATATCGAGAAGGCGCTAAATGCTATTGTATGCGGAACTAAGTGCCACGTCATGAGGGCAAGGGCTGCCTCTTGAATTCACGGGGGCCACCTCTAAAATCCCCATATGATGTTTTGACATCACGAACGAAATATCTTCATTAAATGTAGAAACTTTATGAGTCAAACCTATAACTAATTGGAACTTCATGATGTGTGTGTATATATGTTTTGCAGTTCATCTTGAACTTGACTTGACTCCGTGAATATATGAATCTGTGAATCTATGAACTTGTGAATTCGACATCTATCTATAGTTTTCAAGCATTCATAAATACATGCTAGTACTTGTGTCAACTTCTTAATCAAGAAATCATGAGGATGGGTAGCTCGATGAATGAGGGTATTTAGGTGTAATGGGGGTCATACATGATCACCGCGGTTCTGGGTATAATGGAACAATTGCATTACTAACTTATGAATCTCTTGAATCCGTGTTTCTGTTGTTCTGAAGGGAAACAAAATATCATCGTTACGTCTAAAACCCTCACCAGTCGAACTTATAAACTTAAAACATGATAATTCCATTTAGAGAACAAACATCATGATATTGTTGCCATCATATCTATTGCTATTTATATGTGCTTGATTGTTTCGTTCTTTTTTTATATATCATGTTTCTTTTTAATACTCTTTATTTTTTTTAAATTGGGAACTTATCGAACTCCCGTTCATTGACGGGCATTCCATTTTCCCTGTTTTCTTTTTTTAAGACTGTCCGTCAGATGACTTTGAGATAGGAGACCAACCTTAGTACGAACTTGAGCCGAGCGAGCAGGATAGAAACTACCTTTCTTTTTAAGCCGAGCGTTAACTTCGATTACAGTATACCTTCTTTTATTCAAGGCTATTTTTTTATTTCTAGTTCCTTAAATTTTTCGAACTGTGTTCAATTATTGTTTTTTTTGGGACTGTAATAAATGTTTTTGGACATTTTTATTATTTTAAATTCTTGTATTTATTATCTTTCTACTTATAGTTACGCTTAGCATATTCATGTCAAAAAGGAGTGCTTTTCGGTGTGAGTATGTTGCGGGGCTCATCCACTCTCACTCTCCGTCTGGAAAGCGGGACGCGACATGTTTTCTTGGTGGACCATATAGGTCAGTTCTGCTTGACCGTTGAAAGCAGATAATACAAGAATTTAAAATATAACAACATTTATTTCCTTCTTGAAATCCTATCACCATGAAACCATTCTAATTTTTATTCAAATCATTTTGATCCAACAACATTTAGCTTTTCCTTTGAATCTCATACTTTCTTTTGAATCCATCTTGAATTTCAATTTCAACTTTTTTGGAGATAATATCTCGAGAAATCTTGTAACTTTTGGTTCCTTAAATTTCTGTTGGTTTCTTCCTTCTTTGCTTCCTTTGGATCGTCTTTCCTACATCACTTCTTTTGAATAGAATATCGATAATCGGAAGCGTGAAAACGACTTGCGACGGCGTTATCTTTAGTTTCTCTTGCCCTATTAAAACATACTCTTTGAGAGAATTTTGGGGACAAAATTCTTTTAAGAAGGGTAGACTGTAACGACATCACTATGATATCACTCTTGAATCATAGTCCCTTGAATCCTTCCTTACTCTCCTGACGATCATGACTCAACATGGACCCTACCATTTATTGTGTTCTTTTAAATTTTCCCTCTTGAATCTGTCTTGAGTTTTTTCTTATCTTCCCTGATGATCAACTCTCGACGAAGAAGAAACGGAAGTTCGAACCCTTCATCTTTGTCGTGATATTTTTTTATAACCTCCTTAATTCCATCTGAATTTCTTGAATCCCTATTAGTCCTTCTTTCTTGCACCTCTTAATATCTCCCTTACATATGTTCTTGAACAATTCCTGATCTATCCTAATAGTTCTTGTCTCGGATTTCGAACTTCCAGTTTGGAAGCATTTCATGTCTTTCTCGTTCACCGTATCCTTTCTTACTCGACTGATGGAGCGCAAAGGTGACAATCGACCGCGTTATTTCTACCTTGTCCAGTAGTGACACAATCCATCTGAATTTCGAGGACGAATTTTTTTTTAGGGAGGTAGAATATAACGACCGTAAAATCTTACTTTCCTTGTATTTTCCTTTCTTCTAGAAATGTCCATTTTCTTTGAAACGCTTGTATATATATTTATTTCCTTTCAAATAATATGGTTCATTCTTGTATATCTTAGTTATCACACTACATTGCTATTTTATAGGTCATAGGTTTGAACTCCACTTAAAATATTGTAATTTTTATTTTAAATCCCCAAGTTTTGAAAATAATATTATATTTTTTATAACCAAATATTTATTAATATTTTATGAGAAGAGAAAAAGATTTCTTTTAATTAAGAGATAAAATTTATTTTTTTATTTTAATTTATTTTTTTGTTATTTGGATATATTTGTTTTGACTGTTTTTTTTTTGTTCTGATTTTTAGGGGATTGATAAGATTTTAATAAATTTTAACCCTTTAACTCTTTTTCTTCTATGCCGCAACCTAAAGCACCGTGACTCCGAAATTGTTCTTCTCTTCGCTGGCTGTCATCTCTAAACTGAAGCCTTAACCCAAGAAAACAAATGAAGGAAGAAGAAGACTCCAACCCCGTTGCCTCGATTGAATCGAGGCATATTTTATTTATTGTGAAGGCGATCTTAGATTATCCTTTTTCGGTAAGTTTTCCTTATCCGTATATTTATATTTTCCGGAAGCTCTTATCATATCTTCCTTCTAAAATTATGTGACTATTGCATATTTTCATCATATAGTTTTCTTAAGTATTTATTCATGTTTTATAAGATTTTACAAGTTATATCGATTTAATTTTCGCATGAGATATTTGAAATGTGATTACTACTCTATATATGATTGATACTTTATTTATATTACTGTTTACTCTTGTTTATAGAAAATTCATGCTTGATATAGTAAAACGTTTTTGACATGGGGTAATGGGTGAGTTGGAAAAAGAATAGAGTCGTATATTTCGAGAAGACGATAAATGCTATTGTATGTAGAATTAAGTGCCACGTCATGAGGGCAGGGGCCACCTCTTGAATTCGCAGGGGCCCTCTCTAGAATCACCATATAATATTTCGACATGACGAACGGAATATCTTCATTACACATAAAACCCTTATAAGTCGAACCTATAACTGATTGCAACTTCATGTTGTATATGTATGTGTGTGTGTGTTTTGCACTTCATCTCGAATTTGACATGACTCCATGAATACATAAAACCGTGAATCCATGAATCCGTGAACTCATGAATTTGACATGTATCTATAGTTTTCAAGCATTCATAAATATATGCTGGTACTTGTGTTAACTTCTTAATTAATCAAGAATATCATGGGGATAGGGTAGTTCAACGAATAGGGGTATTTACATGTAATGGGGATCGTAAATGATCGCCGTAGTTCCAGGTATTACGGAACAATTGCATTATTAACTCATGAATCTCTTGAATCCGTGTTTTTATTGTTCTTAGGGGAAACTGAATATCTTCGTTACGTGTAAAACCCTCACTAGTCGAACATATAAACTTAAAATTTGATAATACTGTTTAGAGAAGAAACGTCATGATATTGTTTCCATTATATCTATTGCTACTTATACATGCTTGATTGTTTCTTTCTTTTTTATATATATCATGTTTCTCTTTAATACTCTTTATTTTTTTTTAAATTAGGAACTTACCAAACTCCAGTTCATTAACGGGCATTCCATTTTCTGTGTTTTTCTTTTTTGGAAATGTCCATCATATGACTTTGAGACAGGAGACCAAGCTTAATAGGAAGTTGAGCCGTGCGAGCAGGATAACAATTACCTTTTTTTCTCAAGCCGAGCATTAACTTCGGTTGTAGCATACCATCTTTTGTTCAAGGCTATTGTTTTTATTACTAATTCCTTAAATTTTTCAAATTGTGTTCAGTTATTTTTTTTGTACTGTAATAAATGTTTTTGGACACTGTTATTATTTTAAATTCTAGTATTTATTACCTTTCTGCTTATAGTTTTACTTAGTGTATTCATGTCAAGAAGGAGTGCTTCTCGGTGTGAATACGTTGCGGGCCTTGTTCGCTCTCACTCTCCGTCTTATGAGAAGCGGGGCGTGACAGACCTTCCCAAAAATTTTGAAAATACCATGGGTTTTTAAACAACCTTGAGCGGGTCGGGGGCTTTTTGACAATTTACCTATCCAATTACTCACAACACCAAAAAATAAATCTTCATTTTGTGTCCCCTTCATTCCCAAAACCAGTAAACCAATAAATACGTCAAATTCTGTGATTCCTTTTGCTTTGTTTTGTTTTCTTGGACACTACAAGACTAGAGATCAAAACCAAAGTATTGTTTGTGGTTCGTACTCAACGGGGATTCGGACGGGCAGAGCGGTGTTCTATCTTAGGAACGTCTTTATCGCTACAATCCGTACAAGGAGTGATTGTATGTTTTTAGAGCAACATAACTATTTGCGTGCCTCCTTTCACGGGGCTTGATTTTCTAACTTCTACTTTATTTTTCGATATTGTTTAAGTGATCGTATTTTCAAACAAATATTTTATAAATTCATATTTTATATTATACCCTTCACATTCTTTTTCCAATAATTAGCAATTATTTTATTTTATTTTGCAATTATTTTCCTATTTTTTCCAACAATGTACCCTTCGCATTCTTCTTCCAACAATTAGCAATTATTTTATTTTATTTAGCAATTATTTCCCTATTTTTTCCCAACAATTGTACCCTTCACATTCTTGTTCTTCCAAGCTTTGCGAACGCTGAATCCTTCATGTTCAGCACATGCCTGATAGAACTGGTATGCAATATTTTCGTTCCCAAACTTTATATCAACTTTCGGAATTAAGTTTGGTCCGTCTACATTCTTCACGGGAGTTGGAGGCTCTGTTGCTGCTGAAAACTCCACTTCTTCAGACATATTAACCTTTAAATTACAAGAAAAACCTAATTAACTTATATTAAATATAATGCAATTATCGATTTCCTACTTATTGAGCAATAAACCAAACAAAATTATATCAATGATCGAAGCAATTGCTATTCTGTTATGGGGTTAAAAATCCTAAAATTGAATTACTAAATGAAATAGAAGAAGGAAAGCTAGGTTCGATATAAATCAAAATAATTTTTTTATAAAAAAATTATATGAGAAGGAAATTAAGTGATGTGTATTGATTACCTTGTAGTTCTTGAGCAGAATTTTAGGGTCGGGTGATGTGTATAAATCAATCTCTCCACCGAACTTTGCAGTTCAGGTTTTAATTATATGATTCGCTGGATGCCTCGATTGGATTTGTAACAGAAATCTCATTTGAAACATGGCATGATTTCTTAAATAACAATGCAAAAATAAATTTGCATAGTTCAGGTGTAGTCACAATATTGAAGCAGGAACTATTTTAACTAATCTCATTGAGCTCCACCAAAACCTTAAGCTGAAATTTAGCTTGATAATTTTATGGTGAAAGTAAAAAATTTATTAATCCAATGTAGACATTCCGATGAAGGCCATCCGATTGATCAAAACATAATCATATGCCTAACAAGTAACAAGAGTCCTCGTTAATCTCAGACTAAAATTGATCATAACTATCCATTATATATCTAAACTTAAAACTGTTTTAATAATTTAAATATGAAAAGTCCATCTATATATAGCTTTTTTTTATGTTCTATATTGTTTAATTTCATGGCCAAACTTTGTAAATTAGCTATTTAAATTTGTTTTTGCATATACATTCTTCACTATTTTATATAGAATGAATCAAATGCTTTTATATGTCAAGAATCAAAACCTAAATATGAATTAATTATATTCATTGAACCATATTTCAGCTATGCCTTTGTTATATGCATATTCATTCTTTGTTCATGTAATCATATTTCATTTTTGGCACCATAATATGCTTGAATGATATGCTTTTATGTGCACGATTTCACACATTGAATTTGAAAAAAGTAATTCATGAATCTAGAAAATATATTGCATCTGTATGCCAGTTGTATTGTGACTATTAGGCCTATAAAAGATCTTGATCATCATGATAATTTCTTCACAATAACATGACAGACCCTCTCTCCCATACACCACATACATCTAAAGAGGCTTCAATTCCTCTCCCATGGCAAATCCGTAAAAAATATCCAATAAATATTGGAGAGGCTCAAAGACGATGCATTGTAGGTATCAACTATTCATTTATTTATTTTTGTTTGAAATTTTTAGATTTCTTTTGATGAAGTATCAAAAATAGCACAATCTTCCTCTGCAGTATCTTTTATTACTATTTTAAATAATTTAAAGGCGGTCGTGCTCCTGGATTTCTTTAATAATATTGCCCCAAAAATATCTGTTACTCTATTTCATAATTGTAGATTTGTAGCCATCAATTTTCTACTATTTTTTTGGCTATTCTACAGTAAGGGTTGCTGTTATACAAAGCAGTATCTTATCGCTCGATGCTTCCAATCTATAATTCTCACCCAATCTGGGTATGATGCTTAAGTCATGTGTTATTCCATGTTAAACTGACAAATATTAGACGAGGAAACATGGCCTAAAGTGTCACTGCAGGCATCCAACTATAGTGATAAACCTCATGAGGGGAAAGGCCCAAAAGGAAATTTGCAAAATAGCTAGGGGTTTATAGGTAAACTCCTACCCTCATGAATCATGTCACTGTAGTTCGAATCCCACAGTGACACTCTAGGCTTCGTTTCATCGTATTAGACATTAGTCACACATTACTGCAAATCAACTCAATATTTTCCGTGTTACATACACCGTTATGATTGTTCTCAGAGTTAAGGACTACTTAATTTTTCTTCTGGGTCCGGAGAATAATGCCTCTCCTACATCGTTTTCAAACTATGCTAATTATTAACAATATATATGATCAGTTCTTATATGATCATTTCTTACGCGTGTGCGTGCACCATTCTTTCCTTTCAATCCAAGAACAGAACCTTTGCATTGGACAACACCACTAGTCGATCATAGGAGGCCAAAGAGCATTCCATATAACGATCCACGTACCAAAGAAACTTCAATGTGATTAGATTCAAGCTAAGGACATTCTGCAATAGAATTTCTATGAGCGTGCAATTACTCATTTCTCCTGTAACATTCTTCTACAGGGCTTGACTGTGGCTTGGAGTTAGGTGATAAGGATATGCTTGTATTCAAAAGGAGGAGAGGGAGATGCCACTCAGGGGAGCCACTGCACGTGCGAAACAATTGTACAACAAAGAGGGTTTAAGGAAGATACTAACTATAAAAAGGGAAACAAAAAAATGTGCATTGCTGAGTTTAGTAGAATTATATATGTGTTTTCCTTGAAAGACAGATTGTTTTTGTTCTTCTGTTTGATTGATAATGGATGTGCATGTTCTTCTGTTTGATTACATTGTTTGAAAGCTGATAAATATGCGTGCACTTTTTTCTTCCTTAACCTTTTTAATTTCTATTAAAGATTAATATGCTCACAAAATTAAAGTTGCAAGACATAAATAGTAGAAGTTTCTTCAATTAATTTAAGCAAGAGTGGGTTCCGAGAAGGCTAAACATTTTAAGTTCACATATAGAAGGGGGGCTACCAAGACATGCGATAATTCTAACCAAATTCTGAAGTTTCCATGAATAGTGCCGATCATCGAGAAAAACGAAGGCGGATTTACTTTACTTTTTTCGACGTCATAGGAGCTAGGGTTTTCCTCCTAGGACCTTTCTCCTTCGTTAGTCTCATATATTGTTTTTGTGCCTAATCTCTTAACTTGATTTATTCTTAAACCCAACGAATTCCAAAAATCTGGGGAAAAATCTAAATTTGTATTGTTAATTTATTTCAAACCAAACTTACATTTGTATATTTATTATCAATAATACCCCTTTTTAAGATTTCATAAATATATTTTTATTATTTGATAAATAAAGCTGTATTTTGATAAATAATTGTGATTTAATAAACAATATTATGGTTTGATAATTACCATATGATTTGATATATAATGTTATACTTGAATTAACAAATCATTAAAGTTAATATGCCTATAGCATGAGAGAAATTAAGTTGGCATAAGTATCTGGTGTTTTAACAATTTTTAAAATAAATGAGTTTAAAAATTAGTTTTATTTTGGCACCGGCTGGTAAACTTTAACGCATACAATTACACACAACACACCCACACACATCACACACAAACCGAGGGGACACACGAATTTACCCCGAAAGCGTTAAATTGTGTTCACTTCCCCTGACGGGGATCGAACCACCACAGTACTCTCCCCAGAGAGGGAAATGCCATGCCAATTGAGCTATTGCACATTGGTAGTTTAAAAATTATTTTGCAAAAGCTGCACCGAGAAACAAATTTCTCAAAACATAATAATATAATCCCTTCACATATCGGTGAAATTGGATGGAATTTGTCACTCTACATCATGTCAGCGGATCAAGACCCCTTTCCATATTAAATCCCATTATATAATCCTTTCAAACAAACAATAAAACTGATATGTTAAGATTGGAGTATCAACTTAATCCATGATGATAAATACTAGAAATGTGATTCCAAAAGGACGGGATATCATGGTGCTATAACACCAGTTCAAACAATCCCAAAAAAGAAATTGAGATTTGCATATGCGCCAATCCTTTTCGAATGAAGCTAAACAGTTCACAACATTTTTTCGATTGCAGGTGAAACTTACTAAGCATACAAAGCAGTTCCAATTACAAAATAACCATGATCAAGCGTACACAATGCTACCATCAAAGTTCACATTTGCTAAACTTAAGCTGTACAACTCTGTAGCACACTGTTTGTTTAATTATTGCTAACCATTCCAGCAAAAAAAAGTAACAAGAATTAGAGAATGTCCCAAAAATGTAGTGGTTACAACAACAACAAACTCTAGAATGTCATTTGCTGTGAGTTCTTCATTTATTGCGAGTGTTAGAAACGGTGGAACATTCTTCTACGTCTGAAGAAGAGACAATGATAGATGTCTGAAGGTGTAAGAATCTTTACTTCAGACGACTCGCCAAATCAAGTTCAACCATCTGGAAACTGCATCAGAAACACCACATGGAGGCAGACGTCTGCAGTTCATCGGGGCGGACATCTGCAGGAGCCACAATGCCTAATCTAGAGCCAGGGTAGACGCCTGGCCAGGTGTGGTTCCGAAGTATGCCCTTGGAAGATAAAAGATTTATGGAGCGTAGGCAGACGTCTGCCCAAGTGTGGGTCAGACGTCTGTTGTCGGGATTTTCTGACGCCCAAGTTCACATTTGCTAAACTTAAGAAGAAAATACACCTACGAGATTCTCTCAACTTGTAAGGAGAAAATACTTGTATGAGATCTTCACGACTCATAAAATTGAAAAGCCTTAGGTGATAGGGACCTAAACCTGTCTCCTAATCCATCGCTCCCCAACGGGCAATGGCAAATGATGATTCGCTCGTGGCACTACACTTCAGTGTTAGCAGTGTTGATGCCGACCAAAAGTCCAAATCTCTAAGTCCTTCCATGGCAAATAATGAGTCGCTCCTGCCACTATTCCAGTGTAGCGATACCGACGCCAAATCCAAGCTCAAATTCAAATCCAATTCCAACTTAAATCCCACACAACAATGCCTCAAATTCAAAAGTCCCGTCGAATGAGGCAGGAATCAAACAAATCAAACTAAAGTCCTTCCCGATGGTGCTTTCAAGCATAAAAGTCCCGCCGGATAGATTGGAACCTCCCAAATCACATCAAGTCAAATCAACTTCAAGTCAAATCAAGTCAGGTACTGGACGAGTTTCCTCTGGAGCCCAATTCCAGTGGTAGAAATGCTGACTCCACTCCCAAATCAAATCAACCAATTCCATCAACGATCTCTACGTCAAAAACAGTGACACTCCGTTTCGGGGAAACGTCGAACATACACTTCGTCTTGAGGAAACGTCAGATAGCGACACTCGGTGCCGGGGAAATGTCAGACTATGGCACTCCGTCTTGGGGATACGTCATATACAGACACTCCGTCTCGGGAATACGTCAAACAAGCACTCCATACCGGGGATATGTCAACCAGCGACACTCCGTCTTGAGAAAATGTCAAACAACGACACTCTGTCTCGGAGATACGTTGCATACAGACACTCCGTATCGGGGATACGTCAGAAAGACACTCCGTGCCGGGGAAACGTCAGCCAGCGACACTCCGTTGAACAAAAGCGGGAACCAAATCAAGTTAACCTCAATGCGAAAGAAGATCCATCAATTTCATACACACGATCCAGTCATATAATGTGCATTTATTGATGGGGGGCACTTTGTTGGGGTTAAAATTTTCATCTCATTGACCAAAAGCCAAAATCAAAGTCAAACCGCGAATAAGTGGGCTTAAACTAAAGCAAACGGGCCCTATTGTCGAATCCAAGCCGGGCCTACGCCCGAACATAAGCTGGGCCCATGCCCGAACTAAAGTCCATGCAGGTGAGCCCAAGCCCAGACCCACCCCATGCCAAGAAAGTAAAACAAATAAATGTAATATTTAAATAAATATGCAAAATGTAAAATAAATGGGCCAAAAAACCAAATTATGTAACACGCATGGCTCATGTGCAAAAAGAAATGAGCACATAGGTATGGGATGGGCAAAATGACATTTTGTAGAGCCCAACGTGCTATGTACAAATTTATAAGGATATATAAGGCAACATTATGAAGAAATGAAAAACAACTTGATTCATCACATATCTTTCTAGGTTTTTATGCCTCCTTATTCTTCAAGATTCAAAACCTTCTACTTTTTTCTTTTTTAAATTAAATCAAGAGTTTAACTCTTATTTTATCAAAAAGAAATAGTTTTTCACCATAAAACCATTGAAGGGGAGTCCAAATCTTTCGTCAAATCTTTAGAAGGGTAGATTTTAAATCTCACCACCCTTCTTTTCCAAGATCAAGAAAACAGAGGTGGAAGAAGGAAATCCATCTCAAAAGAACCTATTTTGGGGAAGTCCAAGGATTGAAAAGGAAGAAAAGGCACCTTTTTTCATCATCCAAGATCTAAATACTTTGGTAATTTAACTCCAAATCAATTTTTGAGGAGCCCAACTCTAAGATTCAAACCCTCAAAAAAGTTTAACCCAAAATACAGATCTTCTAAGAGTTTAACTCCAAATCCAAGTATTTTGAGAGTTTAACACCAAATCCATATCCAATTTCCATTCAGGAGTTCAACTCCAAGCCCAGGGGCTTAGCCCTTCTTCCGCAGGTGACTCGCTGACCTCCAGCCGGTACGTGCCGCTCACGTGACCCGCTAGCACCCCCGCAGCCATGTGCCGCTCACCTGACCCGCTGGCGCCCCCGCAGCCACATGCCGCTCACGTGACGTGATTGCGCCCAGCGGCCATGTGCCGCTCACAGTACACGATGGCGCCCAGCGGCCACGTGGTGCGATGGCACCCCAGCGGCCACGTGGTGCGATGGCACCCCAGCGGCCATGTGCCGCTTACGCGCTACGCTGGCGCCAGTGGGCACATGTTGTATATGCCTTCACGGGCGCCCATCACACATTGTTTTTTTAAAAGAAGGGAAAATATATAATAAAACACACGTGTTCTATACTCAAAACACTTCTCCTGTTAGGAAACGTCAAACAACGACACTCTGTCTCGGAGATACGTCGCATACAGACACTCCGTATCGGGGATACGTCAAACAGACACTCCGTGCCGGGGAAACGTTAGCCAGCGACACTCCGTTGAACAAAAGCGGGAACCAAATCAAGTTAACCTCCACGTGAAAGAAGATCCATCAATTTCATACACACGATCCATACATATAGTGTGCATTTATTGATGGGGGGCACTTTGTTGGAGTTAAAATTTACATCTCATTGACCAAAGGTCAAAATCAAAGTCAAACCGCGAATAAGTGGGCTTAAACCAAAGCAAACGGGCCCTATTGTCGAATCCTAGTCGGGCCCACACCTGAACATAAGCTGGGCCCATGCCCGAACCAAAGTCTATGCAGGTGGGCCCAAGCCTAGACCCGCCCCATGCCAAGAAAGTAAAACAAATAAATGTAATATTTAAATAAATATGCAAAATGTAAAATAAATGGGCCAAAAAACAAAATTATGTAACACTCATAGCTCATGTGCAAAAAGAAATGAGCACATAGGCATGAGATGGGCAAAATGACATTTTGTAGAGCCCAAGGGGTTATGTGTAAATTTGTAAGGCTATATAAGGCAACATTATGAAGAAATGAAAAACAACTTGATTCATCACATATCTTTCTAGGGTTTTATGCCTCCTTCTTCAAGATTCAAAACCTTCTACTTCTTTCTTTTTTAAATTAAATCAAGAGTTTAATTCTTATTTTCTCAAAAAGAAATAGTTTTTCACCATAAAACCATTGAAGGGGAGTCCAAATCTTCCGTCAAATCCTTAGAAGGGTAGATTTTAAATCTCATCGCCCTTCTTTTCCAAGATCAAGAAACAGAGGAGGAAGAAGGAAATCCATCTCAAAAGAACCTATTTTGGGGAAGTCCAAGGATTGAAAAGGAAGAAAAGGCACCTCTTTTCATCATCCAAGATTTAAATACTTTGGTAATTTAACTCCAAATCAATTTTTGAGGAGCTCAACTCCAAGATTCAAACCCTCAAAAAATTTTAACCCAAAATCCAGATATTTTAAGATTTTAACTCCAAATCCAAATATTTTGAGAGTTTAACACTAAACCCATATCCAATTTCTGTTCAGGAGTTCAACTCCAAGCCCAGGGGCTTAGCTCTTCTTCCGCAGGTGACCCGCTGACCTCCAGTCGGTACGTGCCGCTCACGTGACCCGTTAGCGCCCCCGCAGCCATGTGCCGCTCACGTAACCCGCTGGCGCCCCCGCAGCCACATGCCGCTCACATGACGTGATGGCGTCCAGCGGCCACGTGCCGCTCACAGTACACGATGGAGCCCAGCGGCCACGTGGTGCGATGGTACCCCAGCGGCCATGTGCCACTCACGCGCCACGCTGGCGCCAGTGGGCACATGTTGTATATGTCCCTACGGGCGCCCCTCACACATCTTTTTTTTTAAAAGAAGGGAAAATATATAATAAAACACGCACGTTCCACACTCAAAACACTTCTCCTGTTAGGAAACGTCAAACAAAGACACTCCGTCTCGGAGATACGTCGCATACATACACTCCGTATCGGGATACGTCAGACAGACACTCCGTGCCGGGGAAACGTCAGCCAGCGACACTCCGTTGAACAAAAGCGGGAACCAAATCAAGTTAACCTCCACGTGAAAGAAGATCCATCAATTTCATACACACGATCCATACATATAGTGTGCATTTATTGATGGGGGCACTTTGTTGGGGTTAAAATTTATATCTCATTGACCAAAAGTCAAAATCAAAGTCAAACCGCGAATAAGTGGGCTTAAACCAAAGCAAACGAGCCCTATTGTCGAATCCTAGCCGGGCCCACACCAGAACATAAGCTAGGCCCACGCCCGAACCAAAGTCCATGCAGGTGGGCCCAAGCCCAGACCCGCCCCATGCCAAGAAAGTAAAACAAATAAATGTAATATTTAAATAAATATGCAAAATGTAAAATAAATGGGCCAAAAAACCAAATTATGTAACACTCATAGCTTATGTGCAAAAAGAAATGAGCACATAGGCATGGGATGGGCAAAATGACATTTTGTAGAGCCCAAGGGGCTATGTGTAAATTTGTAAGGCTATATAAGGAAACATTATGAAGAAATGAAAAGAAACTTGATTCATCACATATCTTTCTAGGGTTTTATGCCTCTTTCTTCTTCAAGATTCAAAACCTTCTACTCTTTTCTTTTTTAAATTAAATCAAGAGTTTAACTCTTATTTTTTCAAAAAGAAATAGTTTTTCACCATAAAACCATTGAAGGGGAGTCCAAATCTTCCGTCAAATCCTTAGAAGGGTAGATTTTAAATCTCACCACCCTTCTTCTCCAAGATCAAGAAAACAGAGGACGAAGGAAATTCGTCTCAAAAGAACCTATTTTGGGGAAGTCCAAGGATTGAAAAGGAAGAAAAGGCACCTTTTTTCATCATCCAAGATCTAAATACTTTGGTAATTTAACTCCAAATCAATTTTTTAGGAGCTTAACTCCAAGATTCAAACCCTCAAAAGAGTTTAACCCAAAATCCAGATCTTTTAAGAGTTTAACTCTAAATCCAAATATTTTGAGAGTTTAACACCAAATCCATATCCAATTTCTGTTCAGGAGTTCAACTCTAAGCCCAGGGGCTTAGCCCTTCTTCCGCAGGTCACCCGCTGATGTCCAGCTGGTATGTTCCGCTCACGTGATCCGGTAGCGCCCCTGCAGGCATGTGCCGCTCACGTGACCCGCTGGCGCCCCCGCAGCCACATGCCGCTCATGTGATGTGATGGCGCCTAGCGGCCACGTGCCACTCACAGGACACCATGGTGCCCAGCGGCCTCATGATGCGATGGCACCCTAGCGGGCATGTGCCGCTCATGCTCCATGCTGGCGCCAGTGGGCACATGTTGTACATACCCCCACGGGCGCCCCTCACACATCTTTTTTTAAAAGCAAGGAAAATATATAATAAAACACACATGTTCCACACTCAAAACATTTCTCCCGTTAGAAAAAAATTTCTAACGGAGCGCTGCTCCGCACCCCGCAAGGGGCTGCTAACCCCCTTGACCCTCAACCCGCTATCCGGGTAGCGGGACCCCTGTAAATTCTGCGAGGCCCTCGATACATCCAAAACACAATACGCATATACTGCACATTGAGTTCGCATGATTTTCTTGACCTGTTAATCGGAGGTTCTCTCGCTGCCAAGAGCAAAGGGGTAATTAATGGCAGTATAGTCTGTGGCTGCCGGATATTCGGATCATCACAGTGATTAAACTCCAGCCTATCCCAGGTAGGAGGAATCTGTATACGCCTGACAAGAACGCGCATTCCTATCTTAATAGGATGATGAAAAACACTTTACAGATTCTGGCACCTGACATCTCTGAGATCGAACGAGAGAATGTCGATGACGATGGAAAAGGAGGTGATGACGATGGCGAAGCTGGCGACGACGACGACAAGAGGCGAATTAGGTTCTCTTTGATCAAGCGAGGGAGAGAGAGAAGAAATTTTGAACAGTTACGAATGAATAGGAGGTAAGGGTATTTTTGAGATATACTGAAATTCCCACTGTTGTGAGTATGTGAGAGAAATAAGTAATGGGCTTAGGGGTTTTTTAACATGTTAAAAATGCCTTGAGACTTTTGACTCCTTTTTCTTGGACCAGGGGGTTTTCAACAATTTACCCAAAAAAACAAAAGTCGAATTATATAAATAAAAAATTTCTTGGGTAAATTGTTAAAAAGCCCCAGCCATGGCTTTTTGCTCTTGTTAAAAAAACCCTGAGCCCAATCAAAACTCCATGTATACCAGATGCCAGTAATATCTAAGCAGTTGCAATATCTAAACAGTTGCCTGCAATATCCAAGCAGTTAAGGGCCTAAATGAAATACAGGTAACAGATTTTTTCACAAAGATTTTGAACAGTAAGCCCTTTCCAACACTACTACAAATAAGGGTTGCCCCTACGGATATATCCGTAGAGGCAAACCAATGCCCCTACGGATATAGCCGTAGGGACAAGAAAATACCCTGTACGTACAAACGCCGTAGGTGCAAGTTGAAGCCCTGAACTTGCCCCTATGGACAAAAACTTGCCCCTACGGAGTTCTGTGTAGGTCCCGTTTGCCCTACGGAGTAGGCCGTAGGGGCAAAAAAATTATTTTATTTACGGTTTTTCAAAATAGATTACTTGTACCTACGGATGAATCCGTAGGTCCAAGTAATAGCCCCTACGGATACATGCGTAGGTACATATCCGTAGGGGCAAAATATCAGGATTCCTGATATTTTGCCCCTACGGATAACTCCGTAGGGGCATTTGTTTACCCCTACGGATATATCCGTATGGGCAAGCTCAACCCCTCTGATACTGAGATCACAGGGGAAAATATCAGTTATTCTGATATTTTTCCCCTACGGTTTAATCCGTAGGGGCAACGTGTGTACCTACGGATTAATCCGTACGTACATATTATCAGTTTTTTTTTAAAAAGGGATGCCTATTTTTTCTCGCCCTATGCACAATAATATATACATCAATCAAATATAAAATTAATCATCACACAACATATATCGCAGTATTCATAATCACATCTCACGCATATAATATACAAAAGAAACCAAAAAACAGAATATGATATAAATATAAACACCGTAGGACCACCAATATCAATATCGTCCAAAATGTAGTACAATATGTATCATATAAATAAATACATGTTTCAAAAAATAAGAATCAAAAAGCTACCCTAGCTCGGTCCAGCTCCACCTCTGATAAACGCTAGAATCTGGCGCGCCTGCTCCTCGGTCAATAAATCATGCAATTCGGAGCGTACGGGAGTCTGAGCGGGCTGTGGAGGTGGCGATGTGGTCTGCGCAGCTGCCGTCGAGGTAGTGGCTTGCGGAGCCGCGGCTGCGGGAGTCTGAGCGGGCGGTGGAGCTATAGGAGCTATCTGCGGAACCGCAGCCGATGTAGTGGCTTGCGGAGCCGCAGCCGAAGGAGATGCATATGGATGCTCGGCCGATGTACTCTGTCGCGTCTGGACCTAACGTGTGTAATAAGCGTGTAAGAACTGTGTATTATTCGAATTCATATCATTATCAAGTTATTTCGAAACCCCATTTGGATATTTAGTTTGGAAAACCGTAGTTTATTTTAATTAGATATGTATGTATGATTAATCAAATCTAAGTCTACAGCCAAATAAGCTCAGGCTACGTACTAATATTGGATATGTTGATATCTATAATATGACATGATATTTTACTATTAAGTAATATACATACCAGCATCTCCTTCAACTCCTGAACGGTGGCCTTCAAACTTTCCAGTTCCTGCTGGACACGTCGCTCACTGGAGACGGAGGAAGTAACCGCCGGGGTGGAGTCCAACCTCATATGGGCCCTGCTAGGGCCCAGTCCCTGGCCTCTCTCCCAACCTCCATGGTGCCCTCCGTGTGCGGCGTCCAGGACTGGGGTCAGCAGCCTCGGATCGCTCTGTCCGGTAAAATCGATCCCCGATACCTCGGCCTGCTCAACCACCCGCTCCTACACCGACATTAAGCAGTAAAGTATAAGTATAAAATTTAAATTTGAACCTTCCAAAACTAAAATTTCAAATATGGGTTGAATAAATATTAACACTTACGCAATACTCCTGGGTAGCGACGTCGGGATATCGAAGCTCGCCCATGGCGGGATCTGTCGAGGTGCCGTGGACGGCAAGATATGCGGACAGCACGCTCGGTGTACCACCTTGCGCCAGGGTCTGAGCTCTCTGCAATATTAGAAAATAACTCTTAATATTAGATATATTAGAAAATAACTCTTAATATTGCATTATATCACAAAGGCCGGTCTATTGTAATTTACCGATAACTCTATGGCTCGAGTAATATTCCTCGAGCCACCTGTGTAAGTGGGGCGACCTCTCTTCGCCGATTTCATATTCTCTATATTTTGAGCGGCATGTTTCTACACAACACATTCACATTTAGTTTTCTAATTAAGGAACACAAAAAAATAAATTATATCATAAACAATGAATTACATTTAAAATGCATACTTGTTTGCGTTGAGAGTCGAAATATTCGCACAATAGAGGCCATGTCTCTACGTCGACTCTCGCAAACGCCGGAGTAGATAGGAGGGCCTCTCTCTCTCTGCCTCAGGGATCGCCATCCACAGGGAGTAGCAGTCGGCCTTCAGCTCATTCCTGTTGTATCGGACCTTGGTCTGCATGTTCTTCATCAGGCCATTGTACAGAGCATGAAGGTCGAGCACCCTCCCAGGGTGATCAGGGTCGGGTATAGGCTGAAAATCGTAATCCAACTGAAAATACAAAAAAAACATTGTTATTAGATTGCAAGTGTTAATAATAAATATATTGGATAAATAAAATGAAAATATATATTAATACCCGAGCCTGATCAAAGAAGAGGGCGAATGAGCGCCGGTGCTGCTCGCCCCACTCAACGTGAAGTGGATAGTTCTTCACGAGCCGGCTCTCATCCCCCATATACCGGCCGAATCTCTCGGCATGAGGACCGGTGCGATAGTCAAGGGTAAAAAAGAGGGGGAATGCTGCCTCCCCCCTAGCTCTGTCAGGTCTCAGCCTGTGGGACTGATTCGGGCCTCGAGTCCCCCTCTGGAGATGGGGAGGCCCTGCGTCTGCAAGAAATATCAAGACAATCAATATTAAGACAAAGTTGTATTAAGAAATCAAGGTTAAACAAAAATTGAAGTGTGATATATACCTCCGGTGACTAAAGCACGAGCCTGGGCCCGGGCAGCAGCACGAGCGGGACGATAGTTCCTCCGGTGAGGAACAGCCGGTGTCCCGGATGCGGCCGCATCCCCTCCAACTAGAAAATAAACATTGACGCTAAATTTCCATGAAGTTCATATTTATTCTATAGAGCATATGTAAAATGAATAAATATTTTATATTTATTCATACTAACCTACAGACGATGCGGAGGGTACAGAAGTGGCAGGAGTGGCCCCTGCGTCAGATGTGGACGCCCACCTATAATTAGACAATTAAAAATAGATTATATAAGTAATTGCAAAAAGAATGTGTAGATCAATAATATAATGTTCTAAATCAATATGCATGCATTATAGGATATATAAACATACCCGCAGGTGCGGTGGTGTCACCACCTACAGCTAGACAATAATAAAAATTACTATCTAAGTAAGAGCAAAAGGAATGTGTGTATATTTATGATATAACATTCTAAATCAATATACATGCACTATATGATATATAAACATAACTGGAAGAGCGGGAGTGGCCTATGTCCCTAATGTGGACGCATCACCAACAATTAGATAATTAAACATTGACAATATAAGTAATTTTGACATAAACAGGCATGAATATCAATAATATTACATTCAAAATGGATATGCGTGCAATATACCTGGAGGTGTGGCAAAATCCACACGGAAGGAGGCATCCGAAGGGGTCTCCGATCTGGGTGCAAGACCGGCCCTCTGAAGCTCCCTACGTAACTCTTCGGGCGGCAGAACCGCTCTGCCTCTGTTGCAGCTGGAGCTCCTGCCGGCCCCCGCTGCTCCCGACATCATCATCAAATCTAGATAAACGGTTCGTGGACGCATTAGACAATCATTAAAAGTATTGACTATATATGTATAAATCGTAAAATGTGAAGTAATAATATAATATTACTGATAACCTTTTTCGTTTCGTGGGCGCATTATACAAATCTACTTGGATTTCATCGTCGATGTCATTTTTAACAACCTTTGTATAGTTCTATGTCACGACGAACATCGCACGTATGTTAACCGATAGACGGGGACTAAGTGGCGCTTTTAGTTTCATATATGAGTATCGATGAGAATACAAAGGTTTCATATTATCATCGAGTATCATATATTGGTTTTAACTTGAATATCTTGAATCACTCTCTAATGATGCGTTTGTTGTGTATTCTTGTTGTATGTGTGTGTTCCGGCTGTCGGGGGTAAGGCTTCTATCCTATTAAGAATGTATAAAGCAAACACCCATCACTTGTGCTTTCAACCGTTTCGAGTAAATTTCGGCAGCACCTCCCCGCTGTTCTCCGAGTACACTATAATAGAATAGATAATCATTTCAGAGCTATGAAACAACATTGAAATGAACATCAAATCTATCTTTGTACACGGAGAACCAGCGGAAAGGTACCGACGAAATATCTCGAAACGGATGAAAACACAAGTGAATGAAGGTGTTTGCTTTATACATTCCTAACTTGTCCACACGAGACAAATCTATCGGTTACCATACGATTGAATCTTCTCGTCGCATAGACTATACGACGGTTGTTAGTATCGAGCTATACCGTCCGATATTTAACAACCTTCGTATAGTTCTATGTCACGACGAACATCGCATGTATGTTAACCGATAGACGGGGACTAAGTGGCGCTTTTAGTTTCATATATGAGTATCGATGAGAATATGAAGGTTTCATATTATCATCGAATATCATATATTGGTTTTAACTTGAACATCTTGAATCACTCTCTAATGATGCGTTTGTTGTGCATTCGTGTTGTATGTGTAACATGATTTTAAACCATTGAAATCAAGATTGATAGAACTGATCATCCTATATTGCAATGGCATTCATCTACCAAAAACTATTATTGCAATGGCATTCATCTATAACAATCAACAATTAAAACTACAAATGTAGGATACTGATATCATAAAGCGTTAAACGCAACATATGAATTCACATGACTGAAACATGCATAAAAAAAACATGTTCATCCAAAAGAAAGGCCACTGTCAACAAATATAGACAAATACGTCATAAAAACAGTAACTAATTAACAAGTTGATTAGCATCTGGATCAAGAAAATGATAGGAAAAACAATTGACTATGATCTATAATGACAAGTCTATTACCATGACTCTCGACTAATAAAGGTGGCTTTTCGTCCTCGGTAGCTTGATAATTGGGATTTCATGGAGAATAAAAATATGCATATGCCGTTTGATCGGGAACTTCAATAGGAAACTCAATGAGGTCGGGTGTACTAAAGTACGCTTTGTATTTCGCTATATCAGGTGATGAAGCCCAAGCCCTAGCTAGCCCCAGCCCCACCCCAACCGAACCCTATCGAAGGTAAAGAACGTCCTTACACTTTCAATGTTCACAAAAACCTATCGGCTTTCTAAGAAATTTTTCGAATTTCGTTTCATTGTTTTCAAATTTGACAATTCCTACAGGTTTCGATTTGGTTTGAGTTGGGGTTGATATTTCGGGTTAAATTATTGCAAAAATTTAGAATTATAGATTCAATTGAGAATTCAATTACTAGAAGATAGTTACTCCTGTTGATTGATGGCACTATAGTTGCAGCAACTTATCTACAAAGAGATATAAGGGATTATATTGAGCTATTTTTTATTGTACAACTAAAATTTGTGCTGAATTTATGAGAAGAGATAATTGTGACTCAATGTGTCAACTTGCTGATTTCATGCATGAGGGATACAAAAGAGTTATTACAGCATCCTACATTGCAATACAATTTTCATAATTAATATAATAGCTCTACGGTCTAAAGATAATATCTGTATGTAGTAATTGTTGAGCAGTAGTTTCTGATTATCATTATTTATTTTTGGTTAAAGACACCAAAAAATACAACACGAAAGACACGAATTCTTCCTATGTCTCATCATGTCTCCATGGAAATTGGGGCAACATCGTCAGAGACTACATTGTGGACCTGCATAAAATCGGCCCCGGCTCCTCCACCATCTACCGCGGCTGCGATCCCCCAGCCCCAGCCCAGCCCCTACCCTAGCCCCAGCCCCAGCCCAGCCCCACCCCAACCGAACCCTAGCCCCAGCCCCAGCCCAGCCCTAACCCCAACCGAACCCTAGCCCCAGCCCCAGCCTAGCCCCAGCCCCAGCCCCAGCCCCAACCCCAACCCCAACCCCAACCCCAACCGAACCCCAAAACCTAACCCTAACCTTAACCTTAACCGAACCCGATGCCGACGCCGATGTCGATGCCAAACCCTCACCCCTACCCGAACCTGGCCTGAACCCTAGACCTAACATCATCAAAATTTAAAATAATTTGAGATTTAATTACTAACCGGGCGCACGATGGAGGAGACGACAGAAATCGTTGGTCGACGACGATCGGCGAAGGTGGCGACGGGGCACGGGAAGTTGACGAAGGTGTGGGAACGACCGACGAAGGTGGCGACGAGGCGCGGAGCGCGGTGGCGACGAGACGCGGGAACAGGCGATGAGAGGCACGGGAGTGAGAGAGAGAAATTTTGGGAACGATGAATAATTTTTCTGTGCTTTTTTTTATTAATAACCTATTTATATGCCCCTACGGAAATAACCGTAGGTCCACCGTTTGCGGCTCCGTAGGGCTAAACAAAAGATTAGAACGTAAGGCACCGTAGGGACAACGATGTGGCCCTACAGATAAATCCGTAGGGGCAAGAAATATTTGCCCCTACGGATTCCTGAGTCCGTAGGGACAACCCCATATTGTAGTAGTGCAACAATTTTGAAAACTATATAGGTTCTTACAATCTCCCTAGCGGGCTAGGGGCTTTTTGACAATTTCCCCAAATTTCTTTTCCAATCTATTTATTTGAAGTAATTAAGAGGTCGAATTTAAAAATTATTTGTTATCTTATTTCTTATGCTACTCACTTCTAACTTAAAATGATGGAAGAAAATTTTGAAAATAACCATGCCACGTAGCATCCATATATCCTACGAAAGTTAGTTACTAACAACTTTTCCATAAAATCAAATACTTATAGCGGTGAAAGTAATTATTAAATACTTTACTTCATCACCATTCTCTCTTAATTAGATAAATTCCATATAGCATTGTATATAGTTTTTTGGGTAAATTTTACTAAACCTCATCCACCTTTTGAGGTTTTTGAGATAACCCCATTGAACTTTAAAGATACTATAAAACCCTATTATAGGGTATTTTCATAATATAATCGAAAGGTATTTTTGTCAAAAAAAATCATACTTCGTTCATTTTGGGTTTATTCAATCTATCCGTACGACATTTTGGGGGTATTCAATCCAATTGTGGATTGTATTAGTTAATCAAACTAACGATTTCATACAATATTAGTAGTTTAGTCGGTTTATAGCATTCTTAAAGTTTAGTGGAGTTATCTCAAAAACCCCAAAAGGTGGATGAGATTTAGTAAAATTTATCCTAGTTTTTACTCGACAACTAATCTAACTAGCTGAATTATGTTTTCTAAGAGTTATATTCTTTTGCAGGCACCAAGAGAGTGGAACAGAGAAGGTCCCACCGGGTATTAAGTGAGGTGGGACCCACCCACCCCTTTCTCTCTGACGACCTCATCCACATTAAAGTCATTTTCTAATCCAAATTCAGCTGTGTAGCCCTCTTTGTAGCATACAAATATTCTTGATGTCCTTATTGTTAGGTTATTTTGATTTAATATATAAATTTTGACAAATAATTTTGATTTATTTATTTTGGAATTTGGTGATTGATTTATACATTGAATCATATACAGAAAAGGTTTAAAAATTACTTCGGAATTATTTGCTTGTAACTGGAAAGGTTAAGGATTAAACGGGACTTATGTAAAATTAGCAGTTAAAGTAAACTTTAACACTTGAGCCTTCAATGGGTTTATGTTAGACTAATCAGTAGTCAATGTATTTAAGACTTTGTAGTGTTCAGAAGGAAGAAAAATGGGACCTTATATTTGGATGAATATTTTAAGCACATCCATGTTGATGTTTATCACTAAGCGGTGCTTCTAACGTTAAAAGCCCATGAGTCCCAAATTCCTTCTGAATAGGACCGGATAATTTTACTGTTTGATTTGAACTCAAAAGTTGCAACCTTTCTAATTGCAACTCCTGTGCGTCTTTGTTAGATATAGGGTCCTGAAAGTAATTATTGTAATTGTATATGGACCTATATAAATAAAACAATCTTGTTTGAAATGATAGTATGCTATCTGGTTTTCCTTATCAATTAGGTGTATATGTTTTAATTTCTATTATGTATCGCAAATTCATGTCGATAAGGTCCTTAGGATGTTACAGGACTATCAGGATTTGATGAGATCATAATAATGGAGCCTAGATTGTTGACTACCGCATTCTAAAAAGTTCCTAGCCGTGAGAGTGTCAAGACAGGAAAGCGGCATTCCAGTGTAGACTTATGTATGTTTTACTTGACCCGGTAGGAGGGTGATGGCAGGTCCCGTAGCCATTGATATTTGACACCATGGGATTGTATACATGTGCTCATTGGAAAATGAGTTCACTGAATGGACTCGCCGAGAATTTCTAGTTGGTATCGTACACAACTGTCAGGTAGAAATTCTCAGGTGACAATGATACATGTTAGTCTTAAGATCTTATATCGTCACAGTTACCTTGTGTATAGAAAGCTATGCTTTAATCAACTGTAACTCATTTTATGAAGTTACGTATACATGACCTTTTTGGCTACAGCCTGAAGCATATGGAGCTAGGCGAGCGATCGAGAAGGGATTCATCTCTCCCGATATGGGGAGTTAATGTCGTTCATTATTTTGATAAAACTGTAACAAGAAATTCTTAGCCAAGGTAGATAAGATAAACTGATAAAGGTTATCAGTTATATCATAGAGGTTATCAGTTAAATATCAACATAACTTATTAAGTTATTAGGGTCTAACAGTTTAGCATACCCTAAACTCAGTATATGACATGTTCTGACAAAGAGACCAGACTGTACGGTAGTTGTTACGGACAGGTTGTGACTAGTTCGGGTGAGCTCCCTCACCGACCTACTCTTTTGACGTATACCTAGGTAGCCTTCACATGCACCTAGCGTCACTGTTGTGCTTGTGGGTTATACTATTCGTGAGATTAATTCGAAATTTTTTCGGATGTAATCGAATTAGTGTGATCCCATTAATCCACTGCCAGCGTATTGTCAGGCCTTAAGAGTCCCATAGCCGAGATTATTCTCCCCAATAAAAATGATGCTAAGGAACATACGCATATGTATAGTTGATACATATGGGAGTTTAATTAAATATGTACATCAGATATACATATGTTACTTAAACATCGATAATACTAGACAAAGTATTTGCGCCGACTCTTTATGTCAATTGTTGACTAATTAGTTGTATTGCTTGATAACATGGTTTGACCATGGTTATGCCTAATAAATTAGTTATTACAAGTAGTTGTAATATAAATAATTTATAAGAGGCAATGTGCAAAATAGTATCCATATGAAATATGGATTATTACTAGTATTATCAAACTATTCTCTCTTGTATTTGTGAAGTATGAGATATTTCTTATACTCTTCTAGAAGTGTAGCGTAGAGACATTACATGACAAAAGAGACAACATAACTCAAAAATCAAGAAGAGAGAAAGAAATGAGGGTGAGAGTGGGTGGGTGTTCCCTTTACATTATTAGAAAGAGAGAAGAAATGAGAGCTCTATATGTGTTATGCTCTCTCTTCATTTTCTCAATTGATCCTCCTCTTCATCATCACCTTCATCTTCTTCTCTCATGTGTTGAGAACATAAGAAGAACAGAGAGGAAAAAAAAAGTTTTTCCTTTTGCATTCCTTCCTCTTGCAAACTAGCAATTTGTGAGAGCAAGTTTCTCCACTAAGAGTGTTCTTAGTAGAAGTTGGAGTTGGAGTAGCAAAGCTTTGAGGTGGATCATCTTTAATGCATAGCAAGAAGATCAAGTTTCATCCAAGCTTCAAGAAGGAGATCAAAGTTATGGGTTGTTCGCTAATCATAGTGAAATCACATGACAAAGGTTGCATCTAAAACCTTATTTAATCCAATATAGTTTTTATTATTCAATTGAATGGTTGGTGGTGTTTCTTGATTGTAGTTCATAGTCAAAGTTTAAAAAAAATTGTTCTATATTCTGCCTATGCTTGCAAACGTTATGAGCGAGTCACCATGAACTTACAGTCCCGTAGCCTTTAGAAACAATGGTTAAAATTTTATTTAAAGGCTCAAATTATTAAAAAGCCATCGGACCGCTTTGAACTTGTGTAAAAACCCTGGGATTTTTGGCCTTGTTATAAAACCCCTGGGCGCTATAAAAACCATGTGGTATACAATTTCCCCACTGGTATTTTCGTATAACCCCAAATGCCCATTTTCCATGTGGGTTAATAATCCTTTACAACTGGATTTAAAGTAGTGATAGTATAGAAAATTTGCCTATAATATCTAGAGACTTGCCTGTAATATATATTTTGTTTTCGTTTTCCCTCCAAATATACTTCTTTCCCACCAATAATCTAATTTCCCACAAAAAATTTAATTTTCCGTCAAATATATTTGTTTCCCACCAAAACCCTTTAAAATATTTTTCTATTTTCATGTAATATTGACACATTTTCCTGTAATATCTAAGATACTACATGTAATATCTAAGCGGTTGCATGAGTTTCCTATAATATTTAAGCAGTTGCCTGTAATATCTAAGTAGTTGCCAGTAATATCTAAGCATCGCCTAGAGAAAGGGAGATATTTTAGTAATTGCATTTAAAATAGAATACAATGCATAAATGAAATATAGCCCAAGAGGGTTTTCGCAAAGATTTTGAGCATGAGGCCATTGTAACGACTGTAAAATTTTAGTAATTTCCTTGTATTTTCCATTCTTTAAGAAATGCTCTTCTCCTTTGAAACACTTGTATATATATTTATTTCCTTTCAAATAATATACATGGTCCATTCTTATATATCATGGTTATCACACTGCATTGCTATTTCATTGGTCCTATGTTCGAACCCTGACTGAAATATTTTAATTTTTATTTTAAATCCCTAAGTTTTAAAATAATATCTTTTTTTATAGCCAAATATTTATTAATATTTCAAAAGAAGAGAAAAGATTTTCTTTTAATTAAAAGATAAAATTTATTTATTTATTTTAATTTATTTGTTAGTTATTTGGATATATTTGTTTTGACTGTTTTTTTTTGTTCTGATTTTTGGGGGATTGATAGGATTTTAATAAATCTTAACCCCTTAACCCTTTTTCTTCTATGTCGTAACCTAAAACATCGTGACTTCGAGATTTCTTCTCCTCTTCCCTTTCTGTCATCTCTAATTTGAACCCTTAACCTAAGGAAACAAATGAAGGAAGAAGAAGAAGATTCCAACCCTGTTGTCTCAAACGAATCAAGGCATTCTTCACTTGTTGTGAGGACTATCTTATATCATTCTCTTTCTGTAATTTTCCCTTGTCTATAAATTTATATTTTTCGAAGGCTCTTATCATATCTTCCTACTAAAATTATATGACTATTACATATTTTCATCATATAGTTTTCCTAAGTATTCTTTTAAGTTTTATGAGATTTTACAAGCTATATTGGTTTGCTTTTCGCATGAGATATATGATACATGATTACTACTTTATATGTGATTGATACTTTAATTATATTTCTGTTTACTCTTGTTTATAGAAAATTCATGCTTGATAAAATAAAACGCTTTTGACATGTGGTAATGGTGGGGTTGGGAAAGGAATAGAGTCCTATATATTAAGAAGACGATAAATGCTATTGTATGCGGAACTAAGTACCACGTCATGAAGGCAAGGGATTCCTCTTGAATTCACGGGGGGCACCTCTAAAATCCCCATATAATGTTTTGACATCACGAACGAAATATCTTCATTACACGTAGAAACTTTATGAGTCAAATCTATAACTGATTGCAACTTCATGATGTATATGTATATATATGTTTTGCACTTCATCTTGAACTTGACTTGACTCCGTGAATATATGAATCCGTGAATCCATGAACTCATGAATCCGACATGTATCTATAGTTTCAAGCATTCATAAATACATGCTAGTACTTGTGTCAACTTCTTAATCAAGAATAACATAAGGATAGGGTAGCTCGTTGAATGGGGTTATTTACGTGTAATGGGGGTCATTCATGATCACCACAGTTCCGGGTATAATGGAACAATTGCATTACTAACTCATGAATCTCTTGAATCCGTGTTTCTGTTGTTCCGAGGGGAAACGAAATATCTTCGTTACGTCTAAAACCCTCACCAGTCGAACTTATAAACTTAAAATATGATAATACCGTTTAGAGAACAAACATCATGATATTGTTGCTATTATATCTATTGCTATTTATATGTGCTTAATTGTTTCATTTTTTTTTATATAACATGTTTCTTTTTAATACTATTTATATTTAAAATTGGGAACTTATCGAACACCTGTTCGTTGACGGGCATTCCATTTTCTGTGTTTTCTTTTTTCAAGAATGTCTGTCAGACGACTTTGAGATAGGAGACCAAGCTTAGTACGAAGTTGAGCCGAGCGAGCAGGATAGCAACTACCTTTCTTTTCAAGCAGAGCGTTAACTTCGGTTATAGTATGCCTTCTTTTATTCAAGGCTAGTTTTTATTTCTAGTTCCGTAAATTTTTCGAGATGTGTTCAATTATTGTTTTTTTTTGGACTGTAATAAATGTTTTTGGACATTGTTATTATTTTAAATTCTTGTATTTATTATCTTTCTGCTTATAGTTACGCTTAGCATATTCATGTCGAAAAATAGTGCTTCTTGGTGTGAGTACCTTGCGGGGCTCGTTCACTCTCACTCTCCGTCTTCTGGGAAGTGGTACGTGACATGTTTTGTTGGTGGTCTAATTAGGTCAGTTCTGCATGACCGTTGAAAGTAGATAATAAAAGAATTTAAAATATAACAATATTTATTTCCTTTTTGAAATCCTATCACCTTGAAACCATTCTAATTCTTATTCAAATCATTCTGATCCAACAACATTTAGTTTTTTCTTTGAATCTCATATCGTCTTTTGAATCCATCTTGAATTTCAATTTCAACTTTTTTGGAGATCATATCTCGAGAAATCTTGTAACTTTTGGTTCCTTAAATTTCTGTCGGTTTCTTCCTTCCTTCCTTCCTTTGGATCGTCTTTCCTACATCACTTCTTTTGAATAGAATATCGACAATCGGGAGCACAAAAACGACTTGCGACGGCGTTATCTTTAGTTTTTCTTGCCCTATTACAACGTACTCTTTGAGAGAATTTCGGGATCAAAACTCTTTTAAGAAGAGTAGACTGTAACGGCATCATTATAATATCACACTTGAATCATAGTCCCTTGAATCCTTCCTTACTCTCTTGACGATCGTGACTCAACGTGGACCCTACCATTTATTGTGTTCTTTTAAATTTCCCCTCTTGAATCCATCTTGAGTTCTATCTTATTTCCCTGACGATCAACTCTCGACGAAGAAGAATCGGAAGTTCGAACCCTTCGTCTTTGTCGTGGTCTTTTCTTATAACCTCCTTAATTCCATCTGAATTTCTTGAATCCCTATTAGTCCTTCTTTCTTGCACCTTTTAATATCTCCCTTGCATATGTTCTTGTCACGCCCCGCTTCCCAAAACACGGAATACGAGGGGTAGACAAGGCCAGCCATGTTCCTACGGTCAAGGAAAAGTCCTGCCGTAGTCACACTTCGGCTTCTAGTTTTTCATGGTAAACAGTAAATAATGCGCAGGTAATGAGAAATGCAGTAACTGAAAGAAACAATAATATAAACTGACCTGAAGTGGAACAAACAAATGTGACTCGGAATGGCAAGTCAAGAAGTCTGTGATGCACGTCTAGTTCTGATCCAGGCTAAATCTTCTCCTCACACTGAGCATGCATACTCAGGTCGTCAGAGCGACACAATAGCAATATAATATATATATAATCAAGTGACAGTTCTAACAGCGGTGATGGATATGAATAACAGTAAATCAATGACAGCATGGATATAAATGTGCAGTAATCAATGCGGCGGAACAGTAAAGCAGTAGAACGATATGTCACGTATGTCAACATAGTATATAAGGAATATAAATGCCAGTATCCCTATCAGTCTCTAAGTCTCACTGTACAGGTTACTAAGCCTATCGTCAGTCCAAGTGTGAGAGTCAACCACTCGCGAGTGTCCTCCACCCAAGGGTAGAACCCAAGGGCAAGGGACCACGGGCCCAACATGTAACATGTATATCACGGTGTATATATCACATACCCTGTAAATCTCCATATAACTCCCTAAATATATAAGCCGGCATGGGACTCCCGAGATTCTGTTGAATTCACACTTAAACTACCCCACACCCCGTGGTCTACATCAAACGCTAACCATAACCCTAAATACTAATCGATCCGTGACAAGTCTGCGCGAGAACTGGAGGCAGGACCTCCATCAAGCACGTCCCGACTAATACCTAAGATAAATGGTAGTGTCAGATGCCTTATCTGTGACATCCGTGCAAGCGCTTCCATAAGTGTCCCATACCACTTATAGTCACACGTACACGCATCCCACAGACGTCGACAATGCAGTAGAATAATAGGGTCACTGATCGTGTACAAGTACGTATCACTTTCACTTAATCACGGATACACGAACACTGACGTACTTGCCACAATCATCACTAAAATATAACACTGGGTAAATGCATGATATCACTAGATTATCACTGCAATGATATGAGTATGATAAGATGCGTGAACAGTATATAAGCACGATTAAGGTGTCACAAAAACAGTATTATATCACTTGCACGATTTATCATGAAACGTACATATATAATTTAGTGAAATGATAAACAGGTAGTAATTAGTATGTTCAGTTTTCCATCCATAAAATTTGGTTTCAAGCCAATCGGGTTTCAGGATCATTAATTATAACCACTTCATTTTAAGCGCTCGCGGCTAGAAATCCAATTTCAGAATCAGAAGTCCGTTTCGCAACGCATTTTGATCCCAGTTGGGATCGGATTTTAGCGACGCTACAGTTGGATAAATTCTAGGGTTTTCAGTAAGGTTTTCAAATCAATAGACGGATCTTCAATCGCATCTACACGTCGGAAGATATACAATGTTTAACACTAATATGTCTGTTCTGATTCTGTTGGGACTGTTATGCGTCCCGATCTTTTAAATTACAGAATAAATATCAAATGGTAACGAAACAGAATGAAATCAATTGTGTTGTCTAGCTAACAGATTCACCTATAATAAGAAGCAGAGTTCCGCAATCTAAGAGTTAAGGAAGTCTTGTGGTAACCAATACGGAACAGCAAGCAACGACTGGAGTCGCTATGGACTGCAGTCCAGAGTCGCACTCCGATCCAATTATCATCACGGTTTAACTACAGAAATGTCTGGAAACTGGTATAGGGTTAAATTTAATCGAGTCGGCTTCGATTTGAGCCCTCGAACGCACCATTATAGAGTGTATATGATTTATGGTGAATTTAACGGTTTTCAGGTACAATAAAATTCCAGTTTTACGGTTAAACTTGAGGGTAGTTGTTTTAGTCATGAACGGTCATATTTTCTAGCGAAACTTGTGCAGGGTATCCATCACAGCAAGGGCCAATGCAATATATCCAGTTCAGTCAAATTTGATAATGATTTTCTATGAGAACAAGCATCGAACAGTTTTATTGTAATTTTTAGCATAAGGCAAAACATGGGATATATATACGATTTTAATTTGTAAACTAATAATAATTAGCATGTAGCAAGTGGGGACTTGCCTGGAGACGTTGGGGCATACAGCAGCGACACGACACACATGCGGCACGGCAGTGACACACGTGCGACCGGTAACGTCAAGATTTGTCCCGGCTTGAACTGGGTGGCGCAGGCTCGGTTGATTAAAGAGTGAGAGAGAGGATTGGAGTTGTAGAGAGAGAGATTGAGTGGGGCAGTGAGAGGGAGTGAAAGGGAGCCAGAGAGGGGGAAAGAAGCAGTGAGAGAGAGATCGGAGATTAGATAGAGAGAGAGAAAGAGATTGAGATAGCAGAGAGAGAGGGAGTGACGGAGAGATATTAGAGAGAAAAGAGAATTTGAGAGAGAGAGAGAACAGAGGGGTTAGGAAGAGAGAGAGGGAGAGAACTGAGAAACGTAGAGAGAGAAACAGAGGAGAGAGAGAAAGAGCAGAGAGAGAGAGAGAAACAGAGGAAGGTGAGAAAGAGAGAGATTGGGGAGTGAGGGTGAAGGCTCGGGTGAGCGAGGGGAGTGAGGAAGAGATTAAGGGAGTCGAGGATGGTGGCGACGATGACGATGATGATGACGATGGGGTCGACGAGAAGCAGTGGGTCGCCGTCGATATGTTGCAGGGGTGGAGCTATGGTGGTCACGGTGTCGAGCGGAGGCGGATGAAGAAAGGAGGTGGTCGGCTGGGGTGTCGACGAGATGCGATGGGTTCTGGTGAGGGGGTGCAGATGAGGGTGCTCGGGGATGATGGTGGTGGTTGCGGGTGCGGGTCGAGAGGGGAGGAAGAAGGAGAACGAGGGAGATAGAGATAGTGAGGGTGAGTGGGTGTGAGGAAGAGAATGAGGATTTGAGTCGTGGTGTAACGTCGCGTCAACGGAGGCGTGGGCGTGGAACGCGGCGGAGATATAGGATCGTGCGCGTGAACAGTGCATATTACCGTTGGAGGAGGGGGAAGATGAATAGGAGTGGGGTCGGGTCGGGTAGTGAGGAAGCGGGCACTGGGCTTGGAGAGGGGACGCGGGAGAGGGCTGGGAAATGGGCCAGGTAGATTTTAAATAAAAGAATTGAGAGAAGGAAGGCCGGGCCTGAGAATTTCTTTAAAAGAAAACACAAAATAAATAAGATGAGGGGGCCGGGCTTGGCTGGGCTGGAAAATTTAAGGAATAAATATTTTAATTAGGAGATGGCCGGGTTTAATATAGGGTTATTAGGAAAATTAAGTGGGCTGGAAAATTTAAACTGAGGGACAAGGAATAGAAAAGGGCCGGGAAAAGAAAGGAAAAATTAATTAGAAAAATAGAAACGGGCTGGGCTTGATCCTTTATAATATTAAGTAAGAAAATGGTAGTGGGCTTGGGAAAATAATTATAGTCTGGATTTGGGCTGGAGCGGCTGCGGGGGGAAAATCAAATGAAAAATATTTAGTCTTGGGTTCTAAATTCAATAACAGGGAAACGGCTGAGGCAGAGGAAAGAAAGATAAGATCTGGGTTTAATAGGATTTTGAAAATAAATAAATAATTATAAATAAATCTTATAGGTAAAAGAAATACGGATTTAGACGTATAAGAAAAACTGGGTATTACAGTTCTTGAACAATTCCTGATCTATCCCAGTATTTCTTGTCTCAGCTGTCGAACTTCCGGTTCGGAAGCATTTCATGTCTTTCTAGTTCATCATATCCCTTCTTACTCGACTGATGGACCACGAAGGTGACAATCGACCGCGTTATCTCTATCTTGTCCAGTAGCGACACAATCAATCTGAATTTCGAGAACAAATTTTTTTTAAGAAGGGTAGAATATAACGACCGTAAAATCTTTGAAACGCTTGTATATATATTTATTTCCTTTCAAATAATATATATGGTCCATTTTTGTATATCTTGGTTATCACACTGCATTGCTATTCTATAGGTCATAGGTTCGAACTCCGGCCAAAATATTTTAATTTTTATTTTAAATCCCTAAGTTTTGAAATAATATAATATTTTTTCATAGCTAAATGTTTATTAATATTTTAAGAGAAGAGAAAAAAAAATATTTTAATTAAAAGATAAAGTTTATTTTTTAATTTTAATTTATTTGTTTGTTATTTGGATATATTTGTTTTGACTGTTTTTTTTTGTTCTGATATTTTAGGGGTTGATAAGATTTTAATAAATCTTAACCTTAACTCTTTTTCTTCTATGCAGTAACCTAAAACACCGTGACTTCAAAATTTCTTCTCCTATTCCCTGTCTGTCATCTCTAAACTGAAGCCTTAACCCAAGAAAACAAATGAAGGAAGAAGAATACTCCAACCCCGTTGCCTTGATCCAATCGAGGCATTCTTTACTTGTGAAGGCGATCTTAGATTATCCTCTTTCAGTAAGTTTCCCTTATCCGTATATTTATATTTCCCGAAAGCTCTTATCATATCTTACTGCTAAAATTATGTGACTATTGCATATTTTTATCATATAGTTTTCTTAAGTATTTATTCATGTTTTATAAGATTTTACAAGTTATATTGGTTTAATTTTCACATGAGATATTTGATACGTGATTACTACTCTATATATGATTGATACTTGATTTATGTTACTGTTTACTCTTGTTTATAGAAAATTCATGCTTGATATAGTCAAACGTTTTTGACATGGGGTAATGGGTGAGTTGGAAAAGGAATAGAGTCGTATACATCGAGAAGACGATAAATTCTATTGTATGCGGAACTAAGTGATACGTCATGAAGGAGGGGGCCACCTCTTGAATTCGCGGGGGCCCTCTCTAGAATCCCCATATAATATCCCGACACGACAAACAGAACATCTTCATTACACGTAGAACCTCTATAAGTTGAGCCTATAACTGATTGCAACTTCATGCTATATATGTATGTGTGTGTATGTTTTGCACTTGATCTTGAATTTGACATGACTCCATGAATCCATAAAACCGTGAATCCATGAATCTGTGAACTTGTGAATTCGACATGTATCTATAGTTTTCAAGCATTCATTAATACATGCTGGTACTTGTGTTAACTTCTTGATCAAGAATATCATAGGGATAGGGTAGTTCGACGAATGGGGGTATTTGCATGTAACGGGGATCGTACATGATCGTCGTAGTTCCGGATATTACGGAACAATTGCATTATTAACTCATGAATCTCTTGAATCCGTATTTCTATTGTTCTGATGGGAAATGGAACATCTTCGTTACGTATAAAACCCTTACTAGGCCAACTTATAAACTTAAAACATGATAATACCATTTAGAGAACAAACATCATGATATTGTTGCCATTATATCTATTGCTAGTTATACATGCTTGAATGTTTCTTTCTTTTTTATATATATCATGTTTCTCTTTAATACTCTTTATTTTTTTAAAATTAGGGACTTACCAAACTCCAGTTCATTGACGGGCATTCCATTTTCTGTGTTTTTCTTTTTTGGAAATGTCCATCAGATGACTTTGCGACAGGAGACCAAGCTTAATACGAAGTTGAGCCGTGGGAGCAGGATAGCAATTACCTTTTTTCTCAAGTCGAGCATTAACTTCGGTTGTAGTATACCATCTTTTGTTCAAGGCTATTGCTTTTATTCCTAATTCCTTAAAATTTTCGAACTGTGTTCAGTTATTTTTTTTGGTGCTGTGATAAATATTTTTGGACACTGTTAATATTTTAAATTCTGGTATTCATTACCTTTCTGCCTATAGTTTTACTTAGTGTATTTATGTCGAGAAGTAGTGCTTATCGGTATGAATACGTTGCAGGCCTCGTTCGCTCTCGCTCTCCGTCTTATGGGGAGCAGGGCGTGACAGCCCTTCCCAACAATTTTGAAAATACAATGGGTTTTAGACAACCTTGAGCGGGTTGGGGGCTTTTTGACAATTTACCTATCCAATTACTCACAACACCAAAAAAGCAATCTTCTTTTTGAGTCCCCTTTATTCTCAAAACCATGCAGTAAACCAATAAATACGTCAAATTCTATGATTCCTTTTCGTTGTTTTGTTTTCTTGGACCCTACAAGACTGGAGATCAAAACCAAAGTAATGTTTGTGGTGCGTACTCAACAGGGATTCATACGGGCAGAGCGGTGTTCTACCTTGGGAACGTCTTTATCGCTACAATCCATATGAAGAGTGACCGTATGTTTTTAGAGCAACATAACTATTTGCGTGCCTCCTTTCACGAGGCTCAATTTTCTAATTTCTACTTTATATTTCGATATGGTTTAAGTGATCGTATTTTCAAACAAATATTTTATAAATTCATATTTTATATTATACCCTTCGCATTCTTTTTCCAACGATTAGCAATTATTTTATTTTATTTTTCAATTATTTTCCTATTTTTCCAACAATTGTACCCTTCGCATTCTTCTTTCAACAATTAGCAATTATTTTATTTTATTTTATTTAGCAATTATTTCCCTATTTTTTCAACAATTGTGTACCCTTCACATTCTTGTTCTTCCAAGCTTTGCGAACGCTGAATCCCTCATGTTCAGCATATGCCTCATAGAACAGGTATGCAATATTTTTGTTCCCAAACTTCATATCAACTTTCGGAATTAAGTTTGGTCCGTCTACATTCTTCATGGGAGTTGGAGGCTCAGTTGCGGCTGAAAACTCCATTTCTCCAGACATATTAACCTTTAAATTACAAGAAAAACCTAATTGACTTATATTAAATATAATGCAATTATCGATTTCCTACTTATTGAGCAATAAACTAAACAAAATTATATCAATGATCGAAGGAATGACTATTCTGTTTTGGGATTTAAAATCCTAAAATTGAATTACTAAAAGAAATAGAAGAAGGAAAGCTAGGTTCGATATAAATGAAAATAATTTCTTTTTTTAAAAATTATATGAAAAGGAAATTAAGTGATGTGTATTGATTACCTTGTAGTTTTGGAGCAGAATTTTAGGGTCAAGTGATGTGTATAAATCAATATCTCCACCGAACTTTGCAGTTCAGGTTTTAATTATGTGATTCACTAGATGCCTCGATTGGATTTGTAAAAGAAATCTCATTTGAAACATGGCATGATTTCTTAAATAACAATGCAAAAATAAATTTGCATAGTTCAGGTGTAGTCACAATATTGAAGCAGGAACTATTTTAACTAATCTCATTGAGCTCCGCCAAAACCTTAAGCTGCAATATAGCTTGATAATTTTATGGTGAAAGTAAAAAATTTATTAATCCAATGTAGACATTCCGATGAAGGCCATCCGATTTCTCAAAACATAATCATATGCCTAACAAGTAACAAGAGTCACTAGTAAAATAGGGGGTTGCCCCTACGGATATTGGAATCCGTAGGGGCAGATTTAACTTGGCCCTACGGATTTATCCGTAGGGCTAAAAGGTTGCTCCTACGGGCACAGACGTCCAAGAATAAAAATATTAATTCTTAATTTGGTGTTTGCCCCTACGGAGCCGCAAACAAAGGACCTACGGGTATATCCGTAGGGGCAAGTAAATATCGATTTAACAAAACCCTAGATCGATCGCCTACACTCACTTTCTCTCTCTCTCTCTCGATCGCGCGCGAAAAAAATCCCCAAATTGCCATGCCGTCATCGCCACCGTCGTTCTCCTCGTCGCCACCGCAGTTCTCGTCGCCACCGCGGTTCAGGTCGTCGCCACCGCCGTTCAGGTCGTCGCCCCAGCCCCAGCAGCAGCCGTTCAGGTGAGTAAATCTCAAGGTAAATTAAAGAATTTTTGGATTATTTTGGGCTTAGGGTTCATGGCTGGGTCTGGGGTTGCACGCGCGAGTTGGGGTTGGGCAGGGGTCGCTGTCGCGGTCGGGGTCGGGGTCGGGGTCGAGGTAGGGTTAGGGTTAGGGTTCGGCTGCTACTGGGGTGGGGCTGGGGTTAGGGTTGGTGTTGGGGTTTAGCTGGCCGCGCTGGGGTTAGGGTTAGGTTGGGGCTGGGGCTGGGGGCTGGGGCTGGGGCTGGGGCTGGGTTGGGGTTAAGTGGTGGGGAGTTGGAAAAAACAAGAAAATGAAAGAGTAATGAATATGAGAAATTAAGAATGAGAACAATTGCACAACAAATTTGTTGACAAGAAAATGAGAGAGTAATGAATGTGAGAAATTAAGAATGAGAACAATTGCACAGAAAAAGCTATGCTTGACTAGGGGGGATGGTTCTATGTTCTTTGATAGAGCAGCTTGGGGATAGGGTTAGGTGGATTGATGACAACAAAATACCATAATTTATAACTATATTACTCATCTAATGTGTATGGCATGTGAAAGCTAGATGAAGGTCGAGGCAAGCACAACAAATTTGTTGGATGGGACAATGTCAATAGGAGCTCAATGCTATTTGGAAAAATAATAATTCAAAGACATAGTGGAGTTTCCGATTGGTGGCATGGACTAGTTTGATGTATGTAGTTGGTTTGATTTATGAAAAAATGGGGAGACAACATGCATGTATGCATATAGGTAACATCTGCCAATATGCCATATCCAGACCGCAATCTATTTTTGCCTATTGGCTAATATGAAAATATCGGCCCACGTATATGACATAATCAAAGTTATTAAATCTTGATACGGTTTGTGTTTCGTTTTTTTATTTATCAGTTCTATCAATGTTGCGTATAACGCTTTATGATATCAGTATCCTACATTTGTAGTTTTAATTGTTGATTATTATAGATGAATACCATTGCAATAATAGTTTTTGGTTGATGAATGCTATTGCAATGTAGGATGATCAGTTCTATCAATCTTGACC
This sequence comes from Agapanthus africanus, assembly GCA_030015575.1. NCBI lineage: Eukaryota > Viridiplantae > Streptophyta > Magnoliopsida > Asparagales > Amaryllidaceae > Agapanthus > Agapanthus africanus. The sequence continues at coordinate 185,547,978 of CM057337.1, forward strand.
TCAATGGTTTAAAATCATGTTACACATACAACACGAATGCACAACAAACGCATAATTAGAGAGCGACTCAAGATATTCAGGTTAAAACCAATATATGATACTCGATGATAATATGAAACCTTCATATTCCTATCAATACTCATATATGAAACTAAAAGCGCCACTTAGTCCCCGTCTATCGGTTAACATACGTGCGATGCTCGTCGTGACCTAGAACTATACGAAGGTTGTTAAATATCGGACAGTATAGCTCGATACTAACAACCGTCGTATAGTCTACTCGACGAGAAAATTCAATCGTATGGTAACCCATAGATTTGTCCCGTTTGGACAAGTTAAGAATATATAAAGCAAACGCCTTCATTCACTTGTGTTTTCATCCGTTTTGAGATATTTCGTCGGTACCTTTCCGCTGGTTCTCCGTGTACAAAGATAGATTAGATGTTCATTTCAACGTTGTTTCACAGCTTTGAAATGATTATCTATTCTATTACAGTGTACTCGGAGAACAGCGGGGAGGTGCTGCCGAAATTTACTCGAAACGGTTGAAAGCACAAGTGATGGGCATTCGCTCTATACATTCTTAATGGGATAGAAGCCTACCCCCGACAGCCGGAACACACACATACAACAAGAATACACAACAAACGCATAATTAGAGAGCGAGTCGAGATGTTCGGGTTAAAACCAATATATGATACTCGATGATAATATGAAACCTTCATATTCCCATCGATACTCGTATATGAAACTAAAAGCGCCACTTAGTCCCCGTCTATCGGTTAACATACGTGCGATGCTCGTCATGACCTGGAACTATACGAAGGTTGTTAAATATCGGACAGTATAGCTCGATACTAACAACCGTCGTATAGTCTACGCGACGAGAAAATTCAATCGTATGGTAACCCATAGATTTGTCCCGTGTGGACAAGTTAAGAATGTATAAAGCAAACGCCTTCATTCACTTGTGTTTTAATCCGTTTCGAGATATTTCGTCGGTACCTTTCCGCTGGTTCTCCGTGTACAAAGATAGATTAGATGTTCATTTCAACGTTGTTTCACAGCTTTGAAATGATTATCTATTCTATTACAGTGTACTCGGAGAACAGCGGGGAGGTGCTGCCGAAATTTACTCGAAATGGTTGAAAGCACAAGTGATGGGTGTTCGCTCTATACATTCTTAATGGGATAGAAGCCTACCCCCGACAGCCGGAACACACACATACAAACGCATAACTAGAGAGCGATTCGAGATGTTCGGGTTAAAACCAATATATGATAATATGAAACCTTCATATTCCCATCGATACTCATATATGAAACTAAAAGCGCCACTTAGTCCCCGTCTATCGGTTAACATACGTACGATAATTTATTCTTTTCAACGACAAACGCACACACAAAGCATATACACGGATTTTCTCCTTTGTCAGTAACTATCCCGTTCTTATATTTCTCAATATAGTCAGCATAACTTACAATTTATATGTTATTCAGTCTAACATGGCCCATGAGTATGTCAGAGTTAAGGACTGGATGTATGTGGATTGGAAATAACGTATGCAACCTATGTTTGTCGCAGGAGTTGCTGCTTTCCTTGAATTTGCACGCGCACATAATAAGATCATAATAGAGAAGATTCTCTGTCCGTGCGATAGATGTGGCAATAAGTACTGGCAGAAGGTAGAATTGGCAGAACTTCATATTGTAAAACATGGGTTTACTAGACTTTATTCAACTTGGAAATATCACGGGGAAGGAGAAGAATGCAGTACTGCGGTAGAAGAAGAAGGAGAACACGATAATGCGGCAGGAGAAGAAGAAGAATTCGGTAATACGGCAGGAGACGGAAATTTATTTCCATCAGAAGAAATGGAGGATATGGTAGAGGCTGCCCTAGGTGAATCTATTCGTACCGAAGATGACATTCCTTCCGGTCAAGGACCGCATGCGGATAAATATGAAAATTTCATGAATGATGCTAGGAAACCAATTTATGAGAATGCGAAGTATTTCACCCTCTCATGGTTCGTCCAACTTTTCCAGATTAAGTGCCTAAATGGATGGAGCAACAAGTCATTCACAATGCTTCTTTGGTTCTTGAAAGATTCTATGCCTCCGGGAAATAATGTGCCCGAAAGCTGGTACGAAGCCCAGAAGATGATGTCTGATTTGGGTCTAAAGTGCGAGAAGATTCAAGCATGTCCTAAAAATTGCGTGTTGTACCGGAAAGAGAATTCAGATTTGAAAGAGTGTCCAACATACGGAGAGGCCAGGTATAAGCTGAAAGATTCTGATAAGAAGCCTGATATACCTGTGAAGATAGCACGATACTTTCCCATAACACAGAGGCTACAGAGGCTATTTAGGTGCAAGAAAACAGCCGAGGCAATGATTTGGCATCACCGTGCTCCTCCAAGCGAAAATGGAAAAATGAGCCATCCAAGAGATTCACCGGCATTGAAGGATTTCGATAGGAGGCACGCAATATTCAGTAGCGATCCTCGCAATGTCCGGCTCGGACTGGCTACCGATGGCTTCTGCCCATTCAACTATATGGCTGGAAGTCACAGTACATGGCCCGTTGTAATGATAATTTATAATCTGTCGCCTTGGTTGGCTATGGACCAATCATACTTTATGATGCCTCTTCTTATCGATGGACCAAACTCACCGAGGAACAATATCGACGTCTATCTCCGACCTCTGATTGAGGAGCTGAAAACTTTGTTCATTGATGGTGTAGAGACATATGATTCAAACACAAATACAACCTTCATACTGCGTGCGGCTTTAATGTGGACAATTAATGACTTTCCTGCGTATGGAATGCTATCAGGTTGGTCCGTACATGGTCACAAAGCATGTCCTCATTGCCATGAACACACAACATCAAAATTTTTGAATTTTAGCAGGAAGGTTTGTTATTGCGGCCATCGACGTTTTCTGCCTCCAAACCACCCCTATAGGTTAGACACGGTTCACTTTGATGGTCATCAGGAGCTTCTTGGGCCTCCATCCCCATTGTCCGGAGAGGACGTGACTGCTAAATGGGATGGTTACAATAACGTGACCTTCGGGATGGATCCGACGAAACAGGTCAAACCACAATATTGGAACAAGTTAAGCATTTTCTTCGAGCTTCCGTACTGGTCTACAAATTCAGTGCGTCATTGTCTGGACGTCATGCATATAGAGAATGGAGTATCAGAGCACATACTTAACTTGCTTCTGTGTAAAGACGGGAAATCGAAAGACAACATGAATGCCCGGATGGATCTACAAGAGTGGGGAATAAGAAGTGAACTGCACCCTAAACCGGTAGCGGGTAAACCGGGCAAGTTTGTACTTCCCAATGTCGCTTATCATATGTCACAACCGGAGAAGAAAAGATTCCTGCAGGTGTTGCATGATTTGAAAGTCCCCACAGGTTTCTCAGGATCATTCAGCAAGAAAATAAAAATTGTGAAGGGCAAGATCGATGGGCTGAAAAGTCATGATCACCATGTTATCGTGGAGCACCTTCTTCCATTAGCCCTCAGGACTTCTCTCCCCGACTCGGTTGGTCTAGTAATCAACGACCTATGTTGTTTTTTCAGGGAGTTGTGTGTTAAAACACTGGAGGTTGCGACGCTGGATAAACTAGAAAATTCTATTGTGTTGATACTTTGCAAGTTTGAGCGTATTTTTCCACCGTCATTCTTCGATATCATAATACACTTGACGGTTCATCTTGCAACTGAGGCGAAGTTAGCCGGACCGGTACAATATCGATGGATGTATCCCGTCGAGAGGTACGTGTAATTTTTCATTTCGCGCAATTTATTGTCCTGTATGCCCGTGTTTATTTATTCAACATATTCTCATTAGGTACCTTTACACTCTTAAGAAGTATATACGCAATAAAAATCGACCAGAGGGTTCTATCATGCAAGGTTATCTTCTTGATGAAGCAACCACATTTTGTTCCCGCTATCTGGATGAGAACATTGAGACAAGGCTTAACCGACCACGAAGAATTCAAGACGGGCCATATGGTAAAGCCGAGTATAAGAGGGTAGACACTATGTTTATCAACATGATATACCGGTTTATCTTGCTTAATTGCGCATGTCTTGAACAAATTAGAGAGTAAGTTCTTTTGGATTAATTGTTATATCTGTGTTTGTGTGTGTATGAAATGACATAATATTAATGTCACAATTATTTGTCGAAAATAGAACTCATTTTAACGAGGTACGTGAGGGGCATCCTGATTGGAACGAAGAACGTTTGGAAAAATACCATCAGGATAATTTTTGTGATTGGGTCACAGAGCATGTATGTTATTCGAATTACATTTTATTGCTATCAGTTTTAATCTAAACTTGTATCGTTATGTATTTATCGTAAAATTTGTTTTGTTAGATCCACGATCCGAACTTGTCTGCATCATTTGAGAGTGATTCAAGATGTTTAGCTCAATTTCCTAGTATGGAGGTTGCATATTACAAACGATTTGGTGTCCTTGGATACAAATTCGAAGTTAAGGACATAGAAACATCTAGAACCACTCAGAATAGTGGGATTGCGACGGTAGGATCGGACGGTGTGATTTACTATGGGTACTTAAATTGTATACTCGGCATCCACTATCCCGGACGATCAGAACCCTTTTATATATTCCAGTGTACTTGGTACGATCCACGAACCGATACGGACAGGTGGAGAAGCAGTCTTGGGACTTGGAAAGATGAATATGGATTGACCAGTGTGAACACACTTCGATTTTATGGTCAGGACGATCTGTTTATCTTTCCGAACCAAGCGTTCCAAGTATACTACTCACAGTGTTTGAAGCATCCGGGGTGGAGTGTTGTATGTCGATGGAAACCTAGAGATGTCTACGATGTCCCAGAATACGAGGACAGCGATGAGGACGAAGAAGAGAGAAGGCTTAAAGTGCTCCGACCATCTGTTTTGAAGGACGGGTTGTCTTCGACCGATCATGAAGTTACGTGGGTTAGAAATGACATCGACGATGAAATCCAAGTAGATATGTATGATGCGCCCACGAAACGAAAAAGGTTATCAGTAATGTTATATTATTACTTCACATTTTACGCTCTAGATCATATATAGTCAATACTTTTAATGATTGTCTAATGCGTCCACGAACCGTTTATCTAGATTTAATGACGATGTCGGGAGCAGCGAAGGGCGGCAGGAGCTCCAGCCACGGCAGAGGCAGAGGCAGAGCGGTTCTGCCGCCCGGAGAGCTCCGTAGGGAGCTTCAGAGGGCCGGTCTTGCACCCAGATCGGAGACCCCTTCGGATGCCTCCTTCCGTGTTGATTTGGCCACACCTCCAGGTATACTGCACGCATATCCATTTTGAATGTAATATTACAGATATTCATGCATGTTTATGTCAAAATTACTTATATTGTCAATGTTTGATTGTCTAGTTGTTGGTGATGCGTCCACATCTGGGACAGAGGCCACCCCCGCTCCTCCAGGTATGTTTATATATCATATAGTGTATGTATATTGATTTAGAATGCTATATCATAAATACACACATTCCTTTTGCTCTTACTTAGCAATTTTTATTATTGTCTAGCTGTAGGTGGTGACACCACCGCACCTGCGGGTATGTTTATATATCCTATAGTGCATGCATATTGATTTAGAACGTTATATTATTGATCTACACATTCTTTTTGCAATTACTTATATAATCTATTTTTAATCGTCTAATTATAGGTGGTGCGTCCACACCTTCCACAGGGGCCACTCCTACCGCTTCCATACTCTCCGCATCGTCTGCAGGTTAGTATGAATAAATTTAAAATATTTATTCATTTTACATATGCTCTATAGAATAAATATGAACTTCATGGAAATTTAGCGTCGATGTTTATTTTATAGTTGGAGGGGACGCGTCCGGGTCCGGGACCCCGGTTGTTCCTCACCGGAGGAACTATCGTCCCGCTCGTGCTGCTGCTCGGGCCCAGGCTCGTGCGCTAGTCACCGGAGGTATATATCACACTTGAATTTTTGTTTAACCTTTATTTCTTAATACAACTTTGTCTTATTATTGATTGTCTTGATATTTCGTGCAGACGCAGGGCCTCTCCATCCCCAGAGGGGGACTCGAGGCCCGAATCAGTCCCATAGGCTGAGGCCTGATAGAGCTAGGGGGGAGGCAGCATTCCCCCTATTTTTTACCCTTGACTATCGCTATACCGGTCCTCATGCCGAGAGGTTCGGCCGGTATTTGGGGGACGAGAGCCGGATCGTGAAGAACTATCCACTTCACGTTGAGTGGGGCGAGCAGCACCAGCACTCATTCGCCCTCTTCTTTGATCAGGCTCGGGTATGTATTAATATATATTTTCATTTGATCTATCCAATATATTTATTATTAACACTTGCAATCTAATAACAACGTTTTTTTTGTATTTTCAGTTGGATTACGATTTTCAGCCTGTAGCCGACCCTGATCACCCGGGGAGGGTGCTCGACCTTCATGCTCTGTACAATGGCCTGTTGAAGAACATGCAGGCCAAGGTCCGATATAACAGGAATGAGCTGAAGGCCGACTGCTACTCCCTGTGGATGGCGACCCCCGAGGCAGAGAGAGCGGCCCTCCTATCTACTCCGGCGTTTGCGAGAGTCGACGTAGAGACATGGCCTCAATTGTGCGCTTATTTCGACTCCGAACGCAAACAGGTATGTATTTTAAATTTAATTCATTATTTATGATATAATTTATTTCTTTGTGTTTCTTAATTAGAAAACTAAATGTTAATGCGTTGTGCAGAAACAGGCCGCTCAGAATACGGAGAACAGGAAGTCGGCGAAGTGGGGTCGCCCCACTTACACAGGTGGCTCGAGGAACATTACTCGAGCCATGGAGTTATCGGTAAATTAAGAGTTATTCTCTAATATTCTGCAATATTAAGAGTTATTCTCTAATAATTCTAATATTAAGAGTTACTTTCTAATATTGCAGACATCTCGGACCGTGGCGTCAGGTGGTACACCGAGCGTGCTGTCCGCATATCTTGCCGTCCACGGCACCTCGACAGATCCCGCCACGGGCGAGCTTCGATATCCCGACGTCGCTACCCAGGAGTACTGCGTAAGTGTTAATATTTTTTCTACCCAAATTTGAAACTTTAGTTTTGGAAGGTTCAAGTTTAAATTTTATACTTATACTTTACTGCTTAATGTGGGTGTAGGAGCGGGTGGTTGAGCAGGCCCAAGCCTCGGGGATCGATTTTACCGGACAGAACGATCCGAGGCTGCTGACCCCAGTTCTGGACGCCGCACACGGAGGGCACCACGGAGGTTGGGAGAGAGGCCGGGGATTGGACCCTAGCAGGGCCCATATGAGGTTGGACTCCACCCCGGCGGTTACTTCCTCCGTCTCCAGTGACCGGCATGTCCATCAGGAACTGGATAGCTTGAGGGCCACCGTTCAGGAGTTGAAGGAGATACTGGTATGTATACTACTTTATAGTAAAATATCATTTCATATTATATACATATCAACATATCCATAATTAGTACGTAGCTTGAGCTTATTTGGTTTTAGACTTAAGTTTGATTAATCATGCATACATATGTAATTAAAATAAACAACGCTTTTCCAAACTAGATATCCAAACAGGGTTTCGAAATAACTTAATAATGATACGAATTCGAATAATACACAGTTCTTACACGCTTCTTACACACGTTATGTCCAGACGCGACAGGGTAGATCGGCCGAGCCTCCACATTCATCTCCTTCAGCTGCGGCTCCACAAGCCACTACATCGGCTGCGGTTCTGCAGACAGCTCCTGTAGCTCCACCGCCCCCTCAGACTCCCGCAGCCGCGAATCCGCAAGCGACTACCTCGACGGCGGCTGCGCAGACCACATCGCCAGCTCCACATGCCGGTCAGACTCCCGCTCGCGACGCATTGCAGAGTTTATTGACCGAGGAGCAGGCGTGGCGTTATTCTAACGTTATTCAGAGGTAGAGCTGGACCGAACTAGGGTAGCTTTTTGGTTCTTATTTTTTGAAACATGTATTTATTTATATCACACATTGTACTACATTTTGAAACGATATTGATATTGGTTTGTATTTATACCATATTCAGTTTTTGGGTTTCTTTTGTATATTATATATATGCGTGAGATGTGATTATGAATACTGCAGTATATGATTTGATTGATGTATATAGTATTGTGCACAGGGCGGGAAAAAATCTAGCAGCCCATTTTTAAAAAAAAATACAGACAATATGTACCTACGGATTAAGCCGTAGGTATATATGTTGCCCCTACGGAGTTATCCGTAGGGGCAAACTATCAGGAAACCTGATATTTTCCCCCCTGATCTCAGTGCAGGGTGTTGGGAGTGCCCCTACGGATATGTCCGTAGGGGCCACTGTCTCTCCCCTACGGAGTTATCCGTAGGGGCAAAATATCAGGTTTCCTGATATTTTGCCCCTACGGCATAGTACCTACGGATATATCCGTAGGGGGTAGCATAAGGACCTACGGTTCTATCCGTAGGTACATATAATATATTCAAAAAAACCATAAAAAATATATGATTTGATTGCCCTACGGAGTAATCCGTAGGGGCAACAAGACCTACAGATATATCCGTAGGGGCAAGAATTTGCCCGTAGGGGCAAGTTCAGGGCCTCAACTTGCACCTGCGGCCTTTGCACCTACGGGGTATTTTTTCGCCCCTACGCATATATCCGTAGGGGCAACCCTTATTTGTAGTAGTGAGTCCTCGTTAATCTCAGACTAAAATTGATCATAACTATCCATTATATATCTAAACTTAAAACTGTTTTAATAATTTAAATATGAAAAGTCCATCTATATATAGCTTTTTTTATGTTCTATATTGTTTAATTTCATGGCTAAACTTTGTAAATTACCTATTTAAATTTGTTTTGGCATATACATTCTTCACTATTTTATATAGAATGAATCAAATGCTTTTATATGTCAAGAATCAAAACCTAACTATGAATTAATTATATTCATTGAACCATATTTCGGCTATGCCTTTGTTATATGCATATTCATTCTTTGTTCATGTAATCAAATTTCATTTTTGGCACCATAATATGCTTGAATGGTATGCTTTTATGTGCACGATTTCACACATTGAATTTGAAAAAAGTAATTCATGAATCTAGAAAATATATTGCATCTGTATGCCAGCTGTATTGTGACTATTAGGCCAATAAAAGAGCTTGATCATCATGATAATTTCTTCATAATAACATGACAGACCCTCTCTCCCATACACCATATACATCTAAAGAGGCTTCAATTCCTCTCCCATGGCAAATCCCTGAAAACTACCCCTAATAAATATTGGAGAGGCTCAAAGACGTCGCTTTGTAAGTATTAACCATTCATTTATTTATTTTTGTTCGAAATTTTTAGATTTCTTTTGATGAAGTATCAAAAATAGCACAATCTTCCCTCTGCAGTATCTTTTATTACTATTTTAAATAATTTAAAAGCGGTCGTGCTCCTGGACTTCTTTAATAATATTGCCACAAAAATATCTGTTGCTCTATTTCACAATTGCAGATTTGTAGCCTTCAATTTTCTACTATTTTTTTGGCTGTTCTATAGTAAGGGTTGCTGTTATACAAAGCATTATCTTATGGCTCGATGCTTCCAATCTATAATTCTCACCCAATCTGGGTATGATGCTTAAGTCATGTGTTATTCCATGTTAAACTGACAAATATTAGACGAGGAAACATGGCCTAAAGTGTCACTGCAGGCATCCAACTATAGTGATAAGCCTCACGAGGGGAAAGGCCCAAAAGGAAATTTGCAAAATAGCTAGGGGTTTATAGGTAAACTCCTACCCTCATGAATCTTGTCACTGTAGTTCGAAGCCCACAGTGACACTCTTAACTCCGTTTCCTCATATTAGACATTAGTCACACATAACTGCATATCAACTCAATATTTTCGGTGTTACTCACACCGTTATGATTGTTCTCAAAGTTAGGGACTACTTATTTTTCTTCTCAGGTCCGGAGAATAATGCCTGTCCTACATAGTTTTCAAAGTATGCTAATTATTAACAATCTATATGATCATTTCTTATATGATCAGTTCTTATATGATCATTTCTTACGCGTGTGCGCGCACAATTCTTTCCTTTCAATCCAAGAACAGAACCTTTGCATTGGACAACACCACTAGTCGATCATAGGAGGCCAAAGAGCATTCCATATAAAGATCCATGTACCAAAGAAACTTCGATTAGATTCAAGCTAAGGATATTCTGCAATAGAATTTCTATGAGCATGCAATTACTCATTTCTCCTGTAACATTCTTCTGCAGGGCTTGACTGTGGCTTGGAGTTAGGTGATAAGGATACGCTTGTATTTAAAAGGAGGAGAGGGAGATGCCACTCAGGGGAGCCACTGCACACGCGAAGCAATTGTACAACAAAGAGGGTTTAAGGAAGATACTAATTACAAAAAGAGAAACAAAAAAATGTACATTGCTGAGTTTAGTAGAATTATATATGTGTTTTCCTTAAAAAACAAATTGTTTTTGTTCTTCTGTTTGATTGATAATGGATGTGCTTGTTCTTCCGTTTGGTTACACTGTTTGAAAGATGATAAATATGCGTGCACTGTTTTCTTCTTTAACCTTTTTAATTTCTATTAAAGATTAATATGCTCACAAAATTAAAGTTGCAAGACATAAATAGTAGAAGTTTCTTCAATTAATTCAAGCAAGAGTGGGTTCCTAGAAGGCTAAACATTTTAAGTTCACATATAGAAGGGGGGCTACCAAGACATGCGATAATTCTAACCAAATTCTGAAGTTTCCATGAATGGTGCCGATCATCGAGAAAAACGAAGGAGGATATACTTTACTTTTTTGGACGTAATAGGAGCTAGGGTTTGCCTCCAAGCACCTTTCTCCTTCATTAGTCTCATATATTGTTTTTGTGCCTAGTCTCTTAACTTGATTTATTCTTAAACCCAACGAATTCCAAAAATCTGGGGGAAAATCTAACTTTGTATTGTTAATTTATTTCAAACCAAACTTACATTTGTATATTTATTATCAATAATACCCCTTTTTAAGATTTCATAAATATGTTTTTATGATTTGATAAATAAAGTTGTATTTTGATAAATAATTGTGATTTAATAAACAATATTATGGTTTGATAATTACCATATGATTTGATATATAATGGTAGACTTGAATTAACAAATCATTAAAGTTAATATGCCTATAGCATGAGAGAAATTAAGTTGGCCTAAGTATCTGGTGTTTTAACAATTTTTAAAATAAATTAGTTTAAAAATTAGTTTTATTTTGGCAGTAAACTTTAACCCATACAATTACACACAACACACCCACACACATCACACACAAACCGAGGGGACATACGAATTTAACCTGAAAGCGTTAAATTGTGTTCACTTCCCCTGCTGGGGATCGAACCACCACACTCTCCCCAGAGAGGGAAATGCCATGCCAATTGAGTTATTGCACATTGGTAGTTTAAAAATTAGTTTGCAAAAACTGCACCGAGAAACAAATTTCTCAAAACATAATAATATAATCCCTTCACATATCGGTGAAATTGGATGGTATTTGTCACTCTACATCTTGTCAACGGATCAAGACCCCTTTCCATATTAAATCGCATTATATAATCCTTTCAAACAAACAATAAAACTGATATGTTAAGATTGGAGTATCAACTTAATCCATGATGATAAATACTAGAAATGTGATTCCAAAAGGACGGGGTATCATGGAGCTATGACACCAGTTCAAACAATCCAAAAAAAGAAATTGAGATTTGCATATGCGCCGATCCTTTTCGAATGAAGCTAAACAGTTCACAACATTTTTTCGGTTGCAGGCGAAACTTACTAAGCATACAAAGCAGTTCCAATTACAAAATAACCATGATCAAGCATACACAATGCTACCATCAAAGTTCACATTTGCTAAACTTATGCTGTACAACTCTGTAGCGCTTTGTTTGTTTAATTAGAGCTAACCATTCCAGCAAAAAAAAGTAACAAGAATTAGAGAGTGTCCCAAAAATGTAGTGGTTACAACAACAGGAAACTCTAGAACGTCATTTGTTGTGAGTTCTTCATTTATTGCGAGTGTTAGAAACGGTGGAACATTCTTCTACGTCTGAAGAAGACACAATGATAGGTTTCTAAAGGTGTAAGAATTTTACTTCAGACGACTCGCCAAATCAAGTTCAAACATCTGGAAACTGCATGAGAAACACCACAACGGAGGCAGACGTCTGCAGTTCATCGGGGCAGACATCTGCAGGGGCCACAAAGCCCAATCCAATGCCAGGGTAGACGCTTGGCCAGGTATGGTTCCGGCGTCTGCCCTTGGAAGATAAACGATTTATAGAGCGTATGCAGACGTCTGCCCAAGTGTGGGTTAGATGTCTGCTGTCGGGATTTTCTGACGCCCAAGTTCACATTTGCTAAACTTAAGAAGAAAATACACCTACGAGATTCTCTCAACTTGTAGGGAGAAAATACTTGTATGAGATCCTCACGACTCATAAAATTGAAAAGCCTTAGGTTATAGGGACCTAAACCTGTCTCGTAATCCATCGCTCCCCAACAGGCAATAGCAAATGATGATTCGCTCGTGGCACTACACTTCAGTGTTAGCAGTGTTGATGCCGACCAAAAGTCCAAATCTCTAAGTCCTTCCATGGCAAATAATGAGTCGCTCCTGCCACTATTCCAGTGTAACGATACCGACGCCAAATCCAAGCTCAAATTCAAATCCAATTCCAACTTAAATCCCACACGACAATGCCTCAAATTCAAAAGTCCCGTCGAATGAGGCAGGAATCAAAAGAAATCAAACTAAAGTCCCTCCCGACAGTGCTTTCAAGCACAAAAGTCCCGCCGGATAGATTGGAACCTCCCAAATCACATCAAGTCAAATCAATTTCAAGTCAAATCAAGTCAGGTACTGGACAAGTTTCCTCTGGTGCCCAATTCCAGTGGTAGAAACACTGACTCCACTCCCAAATCAAATTAACCAATTCCAACAACGACCTCTACGTCAAAAACAGTGAAACTCCGTTTCAGCGAAACGTTGAACAGACACTCCGTCTTGAGGAAACGTCAGATAGCGACACTCAGTGCCGGGGAAACGTCAGACTATGGCACTCCGTCTTGGGGATACGTTATATACAGACACTCCGTCTCGGGAATACGTCAGACAGGCACTCCATACCGGGGATATGTCAACCAGCGACACTCCGTCTCGAGGAAACGTCAAACAACGACACTCCATCTCGGAGATACGTCGCATACAGACACTTTGTATCGGGGATACGTCAGACAGACACTACGTGCCGGGGAAACGTCAGCCAGCGACACTCCGTTGAACAAAAGCGGGAACCAAATCAAGTTAACCTCCACGTGAAAGAAGATCCATCAATTTCATACACACGATCCATACATATAGTGTGCATTTATTGATGGGGGGCACTTTGTTGGGGTTAAAATTTACATCTCATTGACCAAAAGTCAAAATCAAAGTCAAACCGCGAATAAGTGGGCTTAAACCAAAGCAAAAGAGACCTATTGTCGAATCCTAGCCGGGCCCACGCCCGAACCAAAGTCCATGCAGGTGGGCTCAAGCCCAGACCCGCCCCATGCCAAGAAAGTAAAACAAATAAATGTAATATTTAAATAAAGATGCAAAATGTAAAATAAATGGGCCAAAAAACCAAATTATGTAACACCCATAGCTCATGTGCAAAAAGAAATGAGCACATAGGCATAGGATGGGCAAAATGATATTTTGTAAAGCCCAAGGGGCCATGTGTAAATTTGTAAGGCTATATAAGGTAACATTATGAAGAAATAAAAAACAACTTGATTCATCTCATATCTTTCTAGGGTTTTATGCCTCCTTCTTCTTCAAGATTCAAAACCTTCTACTTCTTTCTTTTTTAAATTAAATCAATAGTTTAACTCTTATTTTCTCAAAAAGAAATAGTTTTTCACCCTAAAACCATTGAAGGGGAGTCCAAATCTTCCGTCAAATCCTTAGAAGGGTAGATTTTAAATCTCACCACCATTCTTCTCCAAGATCAAGAAAACAGAGGAGGAAGGAAATTCATCTCAAAAGAACCTATTTTGGGGAAGTCCAAGGATTGAAAAGGAAGAAAAGGCACCTTTTTCATCATCCAAGATCTAAATACTTTGGTAATTTAACTCCAAATCAATTTTTTAGGAGCTCAACTCCAAGATTCAAACCCTCAAAAGAGTTTAACCCAAAATCCAGATCTTTTAAGAGTTTTATTCCAAATCCAAATATTTTGAGAGTTTAACACCAAATCCATATCCAATTACTGTTCAGGAGTTCAACTCCAAGCCCAGGGGCTTAGCCCTTCTTCCGCAGGTGACCCGCTGACATCCAGCCGGTACGTGCCACTCATGTGACCTGCTAGCGCCCCTGCAGCCATGTGCCGCTCACGTGACCCGCTGGAGCCCCCGTAGCCACGTGCCGCTCACGTGACGTGATGGCGCCCAGCGGCCATGTGCCACTCCCAGAACACGATGGCACCCAGCGACCACGTGATGCGAAGGCACCCAAGTGGCCATGTGCCGCTCATGCGCCATGCTGGCGCCAGTAGGCACATGTTGTACATGCCCCCACGGGTGCCCCTCACACATCTTTTTTTTAAAAGAAGGGAAAATATATAATAAAACACACACGTTCCAAACTCAAAACATTTCTCCTGTTAGAAAATAATTTCTGACGGAGCGCTGCCCTGCACCCCGCAAGGGGCTGCTAACCCCGTTGACCCTCAACCCGCTATCCGGGTAGCGGGACCCCTGTAAACTCTACGAGGCTCCCGATATGTCCAAAACACATTCAAAACACAACACGCACATACTGCACATTGAGTTCGCATGATTTTCTTGACCTGTTAATCGGAGGTTCTCTCGCTGCCAAGAGCAAAGGGGTAATTAATGGCAGCATAGTTTACGGCCGCCGGATATTCGGATCATCACAGTGATAAAACTCCAGCGTACCCCAGGTAGAAGGAATCTGTATACGCCTGACAAGAACGCGCATTCCTATCTTAATAGGATGATGAAAAACACTTTACAGATTCTGGCACCAGACATCTCTAACGTCTCTGAAGTCAATTTTCAGTGGCATATTTTGAACTGGAGACGTCTGGTAAGAAGTACCAGACGTCTCCAGTTCAAAATATGCCTCTGAAAATTGACAACCAGACGTCTGGTACTTTTAACCAGACGTCTGGTACTTAGTTGCCTGTAACTTTTAAAAACTTGCCTGTAACTTCTAATTAGTACCAGACGTCTGGTTGTCAATTTTCAGAGGCATATTTTGAGCTGGAGACGTCTGGTTACAAGTATCAGACGTCTCCAGTTCAAAATATGCCTCTGAAAATTGACTTCAGAGACACTCAAGACGTCTAGTACTTGTAACCTGATATCTCCAGTTCAAAATATACCTCTAGAAATTTACAACCAGACGTTTGGTACTTATAATCAGGCGTTTGGTACTTAGTTGCTTGTAACTTCTAACAACATGTCTGTAACTTCTAATTAGTTGCATGTAACATCTAGGCACTTGCCTGTGATTTCTGATAAGTGGACTTTAACTTCTAGGCAGTTGCCTATAACTTGTAAGTAGTTGCCTGTAACTTCTAATTAATTGCATGTAACTTTTATGCACTTACCTTTAAGTTCTAACCAATTGCCTGTAACTTCTAATTAGTTGCATGTAATTTCTAATAAGTTGCATATAAATTGTAAGTAATTGCTTGTAACTTCTAACAACCTGCCTGTAACTTCTGACTAGTTGCATGTAATTTCATATCACATCATCAGTCAATATCGGTTATATAAAATAGATAACATAAACAAAAATATCATTTGTATCACAAAATTGGCCAATATCGACGATATTAAAGTAAATACGTCAACAAATTTTTACATTCATTAGACAAACCAGTAACATATAAGTAATTTTTCATCAGTAACATATAAGTAATTTGTCATCCTCACTCAAAACAAATAATAATATCGGCGAATATTGGCCAAATAAAAATTGGTGAATATATGTACGAATAACAAAGAATTCAAATTTCGGCCAAATAAAAACTGAAACAATATCAAGCCATTTCTTTCTCGTTCGCCAATAGAATTTATGCACCTTCTTTTTCGCATAAACATTCTTCTAATGCGTCGCCTGTGCTTCAAAAAACATGCCCTTCACATTGTCCTTCTCATCTGGCTTCTCAACAAATCGTTTCTTCAGAATCTGCACCACTGAAGACCACAATATATTATAATCAAGTTAAAATCAGATTATGTAATAAGCTTAAGTGTTAGAAATTACAGGCAAGTTGTTAGAAGTTACAGGCATATGCTTATAAGTTACATACAATTTAATAGAATTTACATGCAACTAATTAGAAGTTACAGGTAAGTTTTTAGAAGTTACGGGTAACTTGCCGGTGTTGTGATACAAATGTTATTTTTGTTGATGCTATCTATTTTATATAGCAAATGTTGGCATATGCTATGATATGATGTTACATGCAACTGGTTAGAAGTTACAGGAAATTTATTAGGAATTACAAGCAAATGCTTATATATTACAAGCAACTTATTAGAAATTACAAGCAAATACTTACAATTTATAGGCAACTTATTAGAAGTTACAGGCAACTAATTAGAAATTACAGACATGTTAGAAGTTACATGCACCTGCCATTGTTGTGATACAAATGATATTTTTATTGATGTTACTTGTTTTATATAACCGATGTTGGCCAATGCTGTGATATGAAGTTACATGCAACTAGTTAGAACTTACAGGAAAATTGTTAGAAATTACAGGCAGGTGCTTACAAGTTACAGGCAACCTATTAGAAATTACAGGCAACTAATTCAAAATTGCAGGCAAATGCCTAGAAGTTACATGCAACAAATTAGAAGTTACAGGCAACGCTTAGAAGTTACAGGCAACTGCCTAGAAATTACAGGCAACTGCCTAGAAGTTACAAGAAACTTATCAGAAGTTATAGGCAAGTGCCTAAATATTACATGCAACTAATTAGAAGTTACAGACAAGTTGTTAGAAGTTAGAGACAATTAAGTACCAGATATCTAGTTACAAGTACCAGACGTCTAGTTGTCAATTTCTAGAGGCATATTTTGAACTGGAGACGTCTGGTTATAAATACCAGACGTCTCCAGCGTCTCTGAAGTCAATTTCCATAGGTATAATTTGAACTGGAGACGTCTGGTATTTGTAACCAGACGTCTCAAGTTCAACATACGCCTCTGGAAATTGATAACCAAGCATCTGGTACTTGTAACCAGATGTCTGGTACTAATTAGAAGTTACAGACAAGTTGTTAAAAGTTACAGGTAACTAAGTATTAGAAGTTACAGACAAGTTGTTAAAAGTTACAGGTAACTAAGTACCAGACGTCTGGTTACAAGTGCCAAACGTTTGGTTGTCAATTTTCAGAGGCATATTTTGAACCGGAGACGTCTAGTTACAAGTACCAGACGTCTCCAGTTCGAAATACGCTTCTGGAAATTGACTTCAGAGATACTGAAGACATCTAGTACTTGTAACTGGAGACGTCCGGTACATGTAACTAGACATCCCCAGTTCAAAATATGCCTTTAGAAATTAACAACTAGACATCCGGTATTTGTAACCATATGTCTAGAACTTAGATGCTTATAGCTTCTAATAACTTGTATGTAACTTCTAATTAGTTACAAGTAATATCTAGGCACTTGTCTGTAACTTCCAGGCAGTTGCCTGTAACTTCTAACCACTTGCCTGTAAGTTCTAACCATTTTCCTGTAAGTTCTAATAAGTAACTTCTGAACGCTTGCATGTAATTTCTAACAACTTGCCTATTTTTTATATGAACAAAAATACATCATCAACAAAAATACATCAATATCGGTTATATAAAACCAATAATATCAACAAAAATATCGTTCATAACACAGCATTGGCCAACATCGGTTATAAATAATGGAACAACAAAAACGTCACTAAAATTGCATTTTCATTCAAAAATTCCACTAAACTTGCATTTTTCCTGGCCGCTTCAATCAACATGCACAATGGAGCAATTCATCAAACAATTATCGTGCAACAATAAAAACAACACTGTAACTGAAAATTAAGAAAAACCCATAATATAAAATTAGGCTTGGATCGAAGTTATTAACCAAAAAATTGAGAGATAACAGAAAAATTACCTTTGTAATGTACAAAACACTGGATCGTCAAAATACACTCAAGCAATTGGACTTAGAAGATAGAGAGCAACCGAAAAGGATGGGGATAGTATCTGGTGTTATATTGCGCTGCTTCTTGGGGAGGCGAGGTTGCGAAGGCGATGACAACGATGGCGAAGCCGACGACGAGTGACGATTGGGTTCTCTGAGATCGAACGAGAGAATGTTGATGACGATGGAAAAGGAGGTGACGACGATGGAGAAGCTGGCGACGACGACGACAAGAGGCGAATTAGTTTCTCTTTGATCAAGTGTGAGAAAGAGAGAAGAAATTTTGAACAGTTGTGAATGAATAGGAGGTAAGGCTATTTTTGAGATATACTAAAATACCCACTGCTGTGAGTATGTGAGAGAAATAAGTATTAGTTAATCAAACTAACGATTTCATACAATATTGGTAGTTTAGTCGGTTTATAGCATTTTTAAAGTTTAGTGGAGTTATCTCAAAAACCCCAAAAGGTTGATGAGATTTAGTAAAATTTACCCTAGTTTTTACTCGATAACTAATCTAACTAGCTGAATTATGTTTTCTAAGAGTTATATTCTTTTGTAGGCACCAAGAGAGTGGAACAGAGAAGGTCCCACCGGGTATTAAGTGAGGTGGGACCCACCCACCCCTTTCTCTCTGACGACCTCATCCACATTAAAGTCATTTTCTAATCCAAATTCAGCTGTGTAGCCCTCTTTGTACCACACAAATATTCTTGGTGTCCTTATTATTGGGTTATTTTGATTTAATATATAAATTTTGACAAATAATTTTGATTTATTTATTTTGGAATTTGGTGATACATTAAATCATATACAGAAAAGGTTTAAAAATTACTTCGGAATTATTTGGTTGTAACTGGAAAGGTTAAGGATTAAACGGGGCTTATGTAAAATTAGCAGTTAAAGTAAACTTTAACACTTGAGCCTTCAATGGGTTTATGTTAGACTAATCAGTAGTCAATGTATTTAAGACTTTGTAGTGTTCAGAAGGAAGAAAAATGGGACCTTATATTTGGATGAATATTTTAAGCACATCCATGTTGATGTTTATCACTTAGTGGTGCTTCTAACGTTAAAAGCCCATGAGTTCACCGAATGGACTCACCGAGAATTTCTAGTTGGTATCATACACAACTGTCGAGTAGAAATTCTCAGGTGACAATGGTACATGTTAGTCTTAAGATCTTCTATCTTCACAGTTACCTTGTGTATAGAAAGCTATGCTTTAATCAACTATAACTCATTTTATGAAGTTACGTATACATGACCTTTTTGGGTACAGCCTGAAGCATATGGAGCTAGGCGAGCGATCGAGAAGGGATTCATCACTCCCGATATGGGGAGTTGATGTCGTTCATTATTTTGATAAAACTATAACAAGAAATTATTAGCCAAGGTAGATAAGATAAACTGATAAGGGTTATCAGTTATATCATAGAGGTTATCAGTTAAATATCAACATAACTTATTAAGTTATTAGGGTCCAACAGTTTACCATACCCTAAACTCAATATACGACATGTTCTGACAAAGAGACCAGACTGTACGGTAGTTGTTACGGACAGGTTGTGACTAGTTTGGGTGAGCTTGCTCACCGACCTACACTTTTGACGTATACCTAGGTAGCCTTCACATGCAGCTAGCGTCACTGTTGTGCTTTTAGGTTATACTATTCGTGAGATTAATTCAAAATTTTTTCGGATGCAATCGAATTAGTGTGATCCCATTAATCCACTGCTAGCGTATTGTCGGACCTTAAGAGTCCCATAGCCGAGATTATTCTCCCCAATAAAAATATGATGCTAAGGAACATACGCATATGTATAGTTGATACATATGGGAGTTTAATTAAATATGTACATCAGATACACATATGTTAATTAAACATCGATAATACTAGACAAAGTATTTGCCCCGACAATTTATGTCAATTGTTGACTAATTAGTTGTATTGCTTGATAACATCGTTTGACCATGGTTATGCCTAATAAATTAGTTATTATAAGAAGTTGTAATATAAATAATTTATAAGAGAAAATGTGCAAAATAGTATCCATATGAGATATGGATTATTACTAGTATTATCAAACTATTCTCTCTTATATTTGTGAAGTATGAGATATTTCTTGTACTCTTCTAGAAGTGTAGCGTAAAGACATTACATGACAAAAGAGACAACATAACTCAAAAGTCAAGAAGAAAGAAAAAAAAAGAGGGTGAGAGTGGGCGGGTGTTCCCTTTACATTATTAGAAAGAGAGAAGAAATGAGAGCTCTATATGTGTTATGCTCTCTCTTCATTTTCTCAATTGATCCTCCTCTTCATCATCACCTTCATCTTCTTCTCTCATGTGTTGAGAACATAAGAAGAACTGAGAGAAAAAAGAAAGTTTTTCCTTTTGCATTCCTTCCTCTTGCAAACTAGCAATTTGTGAGAGCAAGCTGCTCCACTAAGAGTGTTCTTAGTAGAAGTTGGAGTTGGAGTAGCAAAGCTTTAAGGTGGATCATCTTTAATGCGTAGCAAGAAGATCAAGTTTCATCCAAACTTCAAGAAGGAGATCAAAGTTATGGGTTGTTCGCTAATCATAGTCAAACCACACGACAAAGGTTGCATCTAAAACCTTATTTAATCCAATATAGTTTTTATTATTTACAATTGAATGGTTGGTGGTGTTTCTTGATTGTAGTTCATAGTGAAAGTTTTAAAAAAATTGTTAAAGAGCGAGTCACTGTGAACTTACAGTCCCGTAGCCTTTAGAAACAATGGTTAAAATTTTATTTAAAGGCTCAAATTATTAAAGAGCCATCGGACAGCTTTGAACTTGTGTAAAAACCCTGGGATTTTTGGCCTTGTTCTAAAACCCCCGGGCGCTATAAAAACACCGTGGTATACAATTTCCCCACTGGGATTTTCGTATAACCCTAAATGCCCATTTTCCATGTGGGTTAACAATCCTTTACAACTGGATTTAAAGCAATGATAGTAAAGAAAAGTTGCCTATAATATCTAGAGACTTGCCTGTAATATATATTTTGTTTTCATTTTCCCACGAAATTTACTTCTTTCCCACCAATAATCTAATTTCCCACAAAAAATCTAATTTTCCGTCAAATATATTTGTTTCCCACCAAAACCCTTTAAAATATTTTTCTATTTTCTTGTAATATTGACACATTTTCCTGTAATATCTAAGATACTACATGTAATATCTAAGCTGTTGCATGAGTTTCTTATAATATCTAAGCTGTTGCATGTAATATCTAAGTAGTTGCCTGTAATATCTAAGCATCGCCTAGAGAAAGAGAGATATTTTAGTAATTGCATTTAAAATAGAATACAAGGCATAAATGAATCCACCTTTGACTTTGTTAATAATAAAACTAGCCTAGGGGGGTTTTCGCAAAGATTTTGAGCATGAGGCCCTTGTAACGACTGTAAAATTTTAGTAATTTCCTTGTATTTTCCTTTCTTTAAGAAATGCTCTTTTTCTTTGAAACACTTGTATATATATTTATTTCCTTTCAAATAATATACTTGGTCCATTCTTATGTATCATCGTTATCACACTGCATTGCTATTTCATAGGTCATATGTTCGAACCCTGACTGAAATATTTTAATTTTTATTTTAAATCCCCAAGTTTTAAAATAATATCTTATTTTTTATAGCCAAATATTTATTAATATTTTAAAAGAAGAGAAAAGATTTTCTTTTAATTAAAAGATAAAATTTATTTATTTATTTTAATTTATTTGTTTGTTATTTGGATATATTAGTTTTGACTGTTTTTTTTTGTTCTGATTTTTGGGGGATTGATAGGATTTTAATAAATCTTAACCCCTTAACCCGTTTTCTTCTATGTCGTAACCTAAAACACCGTGACTTCGAGATTTCTTCTCCTCTTCCCTTTCTGTCATCTCTAATTTGAACCCTTAACATAAGGAAACAAATGAAGGAAGAAGAAGAAGATTCCAACCCTGTTGTCTCAAACGAATCAAGGCATTCTTTACTTGTTGTGAGGACTATCTTAGATCATTCTCTTTCGGTAATTTTCCCTTGTCTATAAATTTATATTTTCCAAAGCCTCTTATCATATCTTCCTACTAAAATTATATGACTATTAAATATTTTCATCATATAGTTTTTCCTAAGTATTCTTTTAAGTTTTATGAGATTTTACAAGTTATATTGGTTTACTTTTCGCATGAGATATTTGATACATGATTACTACTTTATATGTGATTGATACTTGATTTATATTTCTGTTTACTCTTGTTAATAGAAAATTCATGCTTGATGAAATAAAACGTTTTTGACATGCGGTAATGGTGGGGTTGGGAAAGGAATAGAGTCCTATATATCAAGAAGAGGATAAATGCTATTGTATGCGGCACTAAGTACCACGTCATGAGGGCAAGGGCTGCCTCTTGAATTCACGGGGGGCGCCTCTAAAATCCCCATATGATGTTTTGACATCACGAACGAAATGTCTTCATTACACGTAGAAACTTTATGAGTCAAATCTATAACTGATTGCAACTTCATGCTGTATATGTATATATATGTTTTGCACTTCATCTTGAACTTGACTTGACTCCGTGAATATATGAATCCGTGAATCCATGAACTCATGAATCTGACATGTATCTATAGTTTTCAAGCATTCATAAATACATGCTAGTACTTGTGTCAACTCTTAATCAAGAATATCATAAGGATAGGGTATCTTGATGAATGGGGTTATTTACGTGTAATGAGGGTCATACATGATCACCGTAGTTCTGGGTATAATAGAACAATTACATTACTAACTCATGAATCTCTTGAATCCGTCTTTCTGTTGTTCCGAGGGGAAACGAAATATCTTCGTTACGTCTAAAACCCTCACCAGTCGAACTTATAAACTTAAAATATGATAATACCGTTTAGAGAACAAACATCATGATATTGTTGCCATTATATCTATTGCTATTTATATGTGCTTAATTGTTTTGTTCTTTTTTTATATATCATGTTTCTTTTTAATACTCTTTATATTTAAAATTGGGAACTTATCGAACTCCTGTTCGTTGACAGGCATTCCATTTTCTGTGTTTTCTTTTTTTAAGAATGTCCGTCAGACGAATTTGAGATAGGAGACCAAGCTTACTACGAAGTTGAGCCGAGCGAGCAGGATAGCAACTACCTTTCTTTTCAAGCAGAGCGTTAACTTCGGTTATAGTATGCCTTCTTTTATTCAAGGCTATTTTTTATTTCTTGTTCCTTAAATTTTTCGAGCTGTGTTCAATTATTGTTTTTTTTTTGGACTGTAATAAATGTTTTTGTACATTGTTATTTTTTTTAAATTCTTGTATTTATTATCTTTCTGCTTATAGTTACGCTTAGAATATTCATATCGAAAAATAGTGCTTCTTGGTGTGAGTACGTTGCGGGGCTCGTTCACTCTCACTCTCCGTCTTTTGGGAAGCGGGACGTGACAAGTTTTGTTGGTGGCCCAAATAGGTCAGTTTTGCATGACCGTTGAAAGTAGATAATAAAAGAATTTAAAATATAATAACATTTATTTCCTTCTTGGAATCCTATCACCTTGAAACCATTCTAATTCTTATTCAAATCATTCTGATCCAACATCATTTAGTTTTCCCTTTGAATCTCATATCGTCTTTTGAATCCATCTTGAATTTCAATTTCAACTTTTTTGGAGATCATATCTCGAGAAATCTTGTAACTTTTTGTTCCTTAAATTTCTGTCGGTTTCTTCTTTCCTTGCTTCAATTGGATCGTCTTTCCTACATCACTTCTTTTGAATAGAATATCGACAATCGGGAGCACAAAAACGGCTTGCGACGACGTTATCTTTAGTTTTTCTTTCCCTGTTACAACGGACACTTTGAGAGAATTTCGGGAACAAAACTCTTTTAAGAAGAGTAGACTGTAACAGCATCATTATAATCACTCTTGAATCATGGTCCCTTGAATCCTTCCTTACTCTCTTGACGATCATGACTCAACGTGGACCCTACCATTTATTGTGTTATTTAAATTTCCCCTCTTGAATTCGTCTTGAGTTCTATCTTATTTCCCTGACGATCAACTCTCGACGAAAAAGAAACGGAAGTTCGAACCCTTCGTCTTTGTCGTGATCTTTTCTTATAACCTCCTTAACTCCATCTGAATTTCTTGAATCCCTATTAGTCCTTCTTTCTTGCACCTCTTAATAACTCCCTTGCATATGTTCTTGAACAATTCCTGATCTATCCTAGTATTTCTTGTCTCGGCTTTCGAACTTCCGGTTCGGAAGCATTTCATGTCTTTCTAGTTTATCGTATCCCTTCTTACTCGACTGATGGAGCGCGAAGGTGACAATCGACCGCGTTATCTCTATCTTGTCCAGTAGTGACACAATCCATCTGAATTTCGAGGACAAATTTTTTTAAGAAGCGTAGAATATAACGAACGTAAAATCTTAGTAGTTTCCTTGTATTTTCCTTTCTTCTAGAAATGTCCATTTTCTTTGAAACGCTTGTATATATATTTATTTCCTTTCAAATAATATATATGGTCCATTCTTGTATATCTTGGTTATCACACTGCATTGCTATTGTATAGGTCATAGGTTCGAAATTCGACTAAAATATTTTAATTTTTATTTTAAATCCCCAAGTTTTGAAATAATATAATATTTTTTTATAGCTAAATATTTATTAATATTTTAAGAGAAGAGAAAAAAAATTCTTTTAATTAAATTATAAAATTTATTTTTTAATTTTAAATTATTTGTTGGTTATTTGGATATATTTGTTTTGACTGTTTTTTTTTTTGTTCTGATATTTTGGGGGTTGATAAGATTTTAATAAATCTTAACCCTTTAACTCTTTTTATTCTATGCCGTAACCTAAAACACCGTGACTTCGAAATTTCTTCTCCTATTCCCTGTCTGTCATCTCTAAACTGAAGCCTTAACCCAAGAAAACAAATGAAGGAAGAAGAAGACTCCAACCCCGTTGCCTTGATCGAATCGAGACATTCTTTACTTGTTGTGAGGGCGATCTTAGATTATCCTCTTTCGGTAAGTTTCCCTTATCCGTATATTTATATTTCCCGAAAGCTCTTATCATATCTTACTGCTAAAATTATGTGACTATTGCATATTTTCATCATATAGTTTTCTTAAGTATTTATTCATGTTTTATAAGATTTTACAGGTTATATCGGTTTAATTTTCACATGAGATATTTGATACGTGATTACTACTCTATATTTGATTGATACTTGATTTATGTTACTGTTTACTCTTGTTTATAAAAAATTCATGCTTGATATAGTCAAACATTTTTGATATGGGGTAATGGGTGAGTTGGAAAAGGAATAGAGTCGTATACATCGAGAAGACGATAAATTCTATTGTATGCGGAACTAAGTGCTACGTCATGAAGGCGGGGGCTACCTCTTGAATTCGCGAGGGCCCTCTCTAGAATCACCATATAATATTCCGACATGACAAACAGAACATCTTCATTACACGTAGAACCTCTATAAGTCGAACCAATAACTGATTGCAACTTCATGTTGTATATGTATATGTGTGTGTATGTTTTGCACTTCATCTTGAATTTGACATGACTCCATGAATACATAAAACCGTGAATCCATGAATCCGTGAACTTGTGAATTCGACCTGTATCTATAGTTTTCAAGCATTCATAAATATATGCTGGTACTTATGTTAACTTCTTAATCAAGAATATCATGGGGATAGGGTAGTTCGACGAATGTGGGTATTTGCATGTAACGGGGGATCGTACATGATCGTCGTAGTTCCGGATATTACGGAACAATTGTTCTATTAACTCATGAATCTCTTGAATCCGTATTTCTATTGTTCTGAAGAGAAATGGAACATCTTCGTTATGTATAAAACCCTCACCAGTCGAACTTATAAACTTAAAACATGATAATACCATTTAGAGAACAAACATCATGATATTGTTGCCATTATATCTATTGCTAGTTATGCATGCTTGATTGTTTCTTTCTTTTTTATATATATCATGTTTCTCTGTAATACTCTTTATTTTTTTTAAATTAGGGACTTACCAAACTCCAGTTCATTGACGGGCATTCCATTTTCTGTGTTTTTCTTTTTTGGAAATGTCCATCAGATGACTTTGAGACAAGAGACCAAGCTTAATACGAAGTTGAGCCGTGCGAGCAGGATAGCAATTACCTTTTTTCTCAAGCCGAGCATTAACTTCGGTTGTAGTATACCATCTTTTGTTCAAGGCTATTGTTTTTATTCCTAATTCCTTAAAATTTTCGAACTGTGTTCAGTTATTTTTTTTGGTACCGTGATAAATGTTTTTGGACACTGTTATTATTTTAAATTCTGGTATTTATTACCTTTCTGCTTATAGTTTTACTTAGTGTATTTATGTCGAGAAGTAGTGCATATCGGTGTGAATACGTTGCAGGCCTCGTTCGCTCTCGCTCTCCGTCTTATGGGAAGCGGGACGTGATAGCCCTTCCCAACAATTTTGAAAATACCATGGGTTTTAGACAACCTTGAGCGAGTTGGGGGCTTTTTGACAATTTACCTATCTAATTACAAACAACACCAAAAAAGCAATCTTCTTTATAAGTCCCTTTTATTCCCAAAACCATGCAGTAAACCAATAAATACGTCAAATTCTTTGATTCCTTTTGCATTGTTTTGTTTTCTTGGACCCTACAAGACTGGAGATCAAAACCAAAGTAATGTTTGTGGTGCATACTCAACGGGGATTCGGACGGGCAGAGCGGTGTTCTACCTTGGGAACGTTTTTATCGCTACAATCCATACGAGGAGTGACTGTATGTTTTTAGAGCAACATAACTATTTGCGTGCCTCCTTTCACGAGGCTCGATTTTCTAATTTCTACTTTATATTTCGATATTGTTTAAGTGATCGTATTTTCAAACAAATATTTTATAAATTCATATTTTATATTATACCCTTCGCATTCTTTTTCCAACAATTAGCAATTATTTTATTTTATTTTGCAATTATTTTCCTATTTTTTCCAACAATTGTACCCTTCGCATTCTTCTTTCAACAATTAGCAATTATTTTATTTTATTTAGCAATTATTTCCCTATTTTTTTCAACAATTGTGTACCTTTCACATTCTTGTTCTTCCAAGCTTTGCGAACGCTGAATCCCTCATGTTCAGCATATGCCTCATAGAACAGGTATGCGATATTTTTGTTCCCAAACTTCATATCAACTTTTGGAATTAAGTTTAGTCCGTCTACATTCTTCATGGGAGTTGGAGGCTCAGTTGCGGCTGAAAACTCCATTTCTCCAGACATATTAACCTTTAAATTACAAGAAAAACCTAATTAACTTATATATTAAATATAATGCAATTATCGATTTCCTACTTATTGAGCAATAAACCAAACAAAATTATATCAATGATCGAAGGAATGACTATTCTGTTTTGGGATTTGAAATCCTAAAATTGAATTACTAAATGAAATAGAAGAAGGAAAGCTAGGTTCGATATAAATCAAAATAATTTTTTTTAAAAAAAAATTATATGAAAAAGAAATTAAGTGATGTGTATTGATTACCTTGTAGTTTAGGAGCAGAATTTTAGGGTCAAGTGATGTGTATAAATCAATATCTCCACCGAACTTTGCAGTTCAGGTTTTAATTATGCGATTCACTAGATGCTTTGATTGGTGATGGAGGTCCTTTTCGGGTCTCCGTCAGATGTTGTCTTCCGTTGATCTCCCGGTGGACTTAGATGGTTATCTTCTGTTGCGTGTGGGTCTCAATGGGTTTTGGAGGAAGGGGTGGTATGAGGAGTTTGGTGCCGAGTACCTGCAAAGAAGTCCCGGGGTGGTTTGGTACCACCAAGGACCTTCCGAAGATCAAGTTAGTGATGAGATCCGAGCAGAGTCACGGCTTAAAAGAGTGAAGAATGGCTTACTTGACCCCTCTGTGATGGGGTTTTTATAGCGGCGGCAGCACGCAGCAGCAGGCGCGAGGATCTCACCGGCAGTTACGCTCCCGACATCACGCCCGCGTAAAGAGCGGATTGCCCATAAATGGGGATCGTAATGTCGTGGAACGTGGGATGTTGCTGGCGGAGAATCTACGCATGGCGAGGTTTGCGGAGCGGCGGTTACGCCTGAGTGGTGGAGTTGGTCGGTCGGAGGGACTGAGGAAGATAGCCTCAGCTGGGGTGCTCGGAGATGAGCAAGAAGGCCGAGGAGTCTTGGTCCGGTGGCAGCTCGGGGCGAGCTGAAAGGCCGAGGAGGCCAGTTTCAAGGGGCTTGCGGGTCGGGTACCCGGATGACCTGGTCGGCCCATGTGGGCCCTTTTTTTGGTTCTGGGATACGTCATTTGCCACGTGCCTTGATCTTGATGAGTCGTCAATATGGAGCATCATCATTAGCCCCCCACTCTTGTCCCGACCAGCTGGCGGGTCGGGTCAAGAGTGGACTGCCGGGCCGCCCGGGGTGAGCTCCCTCCTAAGATTTCTTCGGGACGCATCCCCGGGTTGTCAAGACTTTTCTGAGAAGGAGGCATCTCCGTGGCCCCAAAGTCGAGGGGGGATCACTTAGACTTGGATAGACCTGATGTCTCTTGTCGGGGCTTCGGATCCGGTGCATGTGACGAGCTTAGTAGCCTCGTTACGAGGACTACAAACCCGCAGCATCTGTTGAGCAGGAGGATGCCTGTTGGGGATGACCGAGCAGGGAAGCTGCTCGGTTGATCTTGGCGAGGGCCTTGATCCCTGGCGTTGTGGTAGGGAAGCTACCGGCCGGGGATAGCCGAGCAGGGAAGCCGCTCGGCTGTCTTTAAGGAGGACTTTGATCCTTAGCGTTGGAGGGGCCGCAGGAGACCTGCTAAGGATAACCGGGCAGTGAAGCTGCGCGATTGCCCCATGGCTAGGGTTTTGATCTCTGGCGTCGTAGGTAGGCAACCGCCAGCCTGGGATGACTGAGCAGGGTAGCCGCTCAGGTGCCTCTTGCGAGGGCTTTGATCCCTGGCGTTGCGGGTAGGGAAGCTACCGGCCAGGGATAGCTGAGCAGGGGTTGCCTCTAAGAGGGTACTTGATCCTTGTCTTTTCTGGGTAGGAAGCTACCTGCCGGGATGCGCCGAGTAGGAGGGGGCTCGGCAGACTCGCGAAGAGGGCTTCAGATCCTCAGTGTTTGATGGGAAGGAGGACGCCAACTGGGGATGCGCCGAGCAGGAAGGAACTCGGCGGCCTTGCGATGAGGGCTTAAGACCATCAGTGTCTGATGGGCAAGAAGATGCCCGCTGGGGATGCGCCGAGTAGGAAGGAACTCGGCGACCTTACGAAGAGGGCTTGAGATCCTCAGCATCTGATGGGCAGGAGGATGCCCGCTGGGGATGCGCCGAGCAGGAAGGAACTCGGCGGCCTCGCGATGAGGGCTTCAGACCATCAGCGTCTGATGGGCAAGAGGATGCCCGCTGTGGATGCGCCGAGCAGGAAGGAACTCGGCGGCCTCATGATGAGGGCTTGATATCCTCAGCATCTGATAGGCAGGAGGATGCCTGCTGGGGATGCGCCGAGAAGGAAGGAACTCGGCGGCCTCGCGATGAGGGCTTCAGACCATCAGCGTTTGATGGGCAGGAGGATGCCCACTGGGGATGCGCCGAGTAGGAAGGAACCCGGCGGCCTCATGATGAGGGCTTGAGATCCTCAGCATCTGATGGGCAGGAGGATGCCCGCTGGGGATGCTCCGAGCATGAAGGAACTCGGCGACCTCACGATGAGGGCTTAAGATCCTCAGCATCTGATAGGCAGGAGGATGCCCGCTGGGGATGCGCCGAGTAGGAAGGAACTTGGCGGCCTCGCGATGAAGGCTTCAGACCATCAGCGTCTGATGGGCAGGAGGATGCCCGCTGGGGATGCGCCGAGCAAGAAGGAACTCGGCAGGCTCACGATGAGGGCTTTGATCCTTAACGCTGGAGGGGCCATGAGAAGCCTGCGAAGGATGGTCGAGCAGGGTAGCCGCTCGGTGCCTCTTGGCGAGGGCATTGATCCTTGACGCTGGAGGGGCCCTGAGAGGCCTGTGAAGGATGGCCGAGCAGGGTAGCTGCTCGGTGCCTCTTGGCGAGGGCTTTCTGATCCCTGGCGTTGCGGTAGGGAAGCTACCCTCCAGGGATAGCCGAGCGAGGGATCCTCGGGCTCGACTACCTCTGGGAGGACTTTCTGATCCCTGGCGTTGCGGTAGGGAAGCTACCCTCCAGGGATAGCCGAGCGAGGGATCCTCAGGCTCGACTGCATCTGCGAGGACTTTCTGATCCCTGGCGTTGCGGTAGGGAAGCTACCCTCCAGGGATAGCCGAGCGAGGGATCCTCGGGCTCGACTGCCTCTGGGAGGACTTTTGATCCTTCAGGACGGGGATCGAGCAGGGTTACTGCCCAGTGCCTCTTGGCGAGGACTTTAATCCTTGTTGGTTGTGGTAGAGAGCTACCAGCCGGGGATAGCCGACCAAGGACTCGACTGCCTCTGGGAGGACTTTGGTCCTTAGCGCGGGAAGAGCTATGAGGCTGTAGGAAGACTACCAAGGACCCTTGGCCGGGCAGGGTTACTGCCCGGTGCCTCTTGGCGAGGGCTTTTGTCCTGAAGGATAGCCGAGCGAGGGATCCTCGGGCTCGACTGCCTCTGGGAGGGCTTTCTGATCCCTGGCGTTGCGGTAGGGAAGCTACCCTCCAGGGATAGCCGAGCGAGGGATCCTCGGGCTCGACTGCCTCTGGGAGGAGTTTCTGATCCCTGGCGTTGCGGTGGGGAAGCTACCCGCCAGGGATAGCCGAGCGAGGGATCCTCGGGCTCGACTGCCTCCAGGAGGACTTTCGGATCCCTAGCGTTGCGGTAGGGAAGCTACCTACCAAGGATAGCCGAGCGAGGGATCCTCGGACTCGACTGCCTCTGGGAGGACTTTCTGATCCCTAGCGTTGCGGTAGGGAAGCTACCCGCCAGGGATAGCCGAGCACGGTAGCTGCCGGGCTGCCTCTGGGAGGACTTTCTAATCCCTGGCGTTGCGGTAGAGAAGCTACCCGCCAGGGATAGCCGAGCGAGGGATCCTCGGGCTCGACTGCCTCCGGGAGGACTTTTTGATCCCTGGCGTTGCGGTAAGGAAGCTACCCGTCAGGGATAGCCGAGCAGGGTAGCTGCTGGGCTGCCTCTTTGTGAGGGCTTAGATCCTTGGGCGAGGTGGCCCTCGAGCCGCCGTGGCGAGCCCCCTTTGTGCGGCCCCGTCAAGGGAGAGGGTGTCGGTCTATTCGGCCGGCGAGGGTGTTGATGACGGTCGCCGGAGGAGGTTCACCCGCGCCTCCGGTGAGGGGGAGGCAGAGGCTGGTATCTGGATCTTCAGGGTGATCGCTTGCCATGGGGATGGAGATCGAAAGGCCAACTTTGTTTTTTGTGGAGTTTCTGTTCCCACAAACGGCGCCAACTGATGAAGGTCCTTTTCAGGTCTCCGTGAGATGTTGTCTTCCGTTCATCTCCCGATGGACTTGGATGGTTATCTTTTGTTGTGTGTGGGTCTCAATGGGTTTTGGAGGAAGGGGTGGTATGAGGAGTTTGGTGCCGAGTACCTGCAAAGAAGTCCCGGGGTGGTTTGGTACCACCAAGGACCCTCCGACGATCAAGTTAGTGATGAGATCCGAGTAGAGTCACGGCTTAAAAGAGTGAAGAATGGCTTACTTGACCTCTCTGTGATGGGGGTTTTTATAGCGGCGGCAGCACGCAGCAGCAGGCGTGAGGATCTCGCCGGCAGTTACGCTCCCGACGTCACGCCCGCGTAAAGAGCGGATCGCCCATAAATGGGAATCGTAATGGCGTGGAACGTGGGATGTTGCTGGCGGAGAATCTGCGCATGGCGAGATTTGCGGAGCGGCGGTTACGCCTGAGTGGTGGAGTTGGTCGGTCGGAGGGACCGAAGAAGATAGCTGCAGCTGGGGAGCTCGAAGACGAGCAAGAAGGCCGAGGAGTCTTGGTCCGGTGGCAGCTCGGGGCGAGCTGAGAGGCCGAGGAAGCCAGTTTCAAGGGGCTTGCGGGTCGGGTACCCGGATGACCTGGTCGGCCCCTGTGGGTCCTTTTTTTGGTTCTGGGACACGTCATTTGCCACGTGCCTTGATCTTGATGGGTCGTCAATATGGAGCATCATCAATTGGATTTGTAACAGAATCTCATTTGAAACTTGGCATGATTTCTTAAATAACAATGCAAAATTAAATTTGCATAGTTCAGGTGTAGTCACAATATTGAAGCAGGAACTATTTTAACTAATCTCATTGAGCTCCACCAAAACCTTAAGCTGCAATTTAGCTTGATAATTTTATGGTGAAAGTAAAAAATTTATTAATCCAATGTAGACATTCCGATGAAGGCCATCCGATTGATCAAAACATAATCATATGCCTAACAAGTAACAAGAGTCCTCGTTAATCTCAGACTAAAATCGATCATAACTATCCATTATATATCTAAACTTAAAACTGTTTTAATAATTTAAATCACTAGTAAAATAATGGGTTGCCCCTACGGATAATATCATCCGTAGGGGCAATAAAAGTTTGGCCCTACGGATTAATACGTAGGGCAAAGTGGTTGCCCCTACGGTCGTTCAATATTTATTTAAAAATTATTAAATCTTAAAGTGTTTTTTGCCCCTACGGTGGCGCAAACCAAGTACCTACGGGTATATCCGTAGGGACAACTAAATAGCGATTTAAGTAATCGTTCCCTACGCTGATTATTTCTTATTTCCTTTAATTTACGCGCGAACCCAAATCCCCAAACCTTGACGTTCCCGCCGATCGCCGTTCTCGTCATCGCCAGCGCCGGCCGAATCGTCGTCGCAACCGCCTGCAGTGATCTCGTCGTCGCCACCGCCGGCCGAATCGTCGTCGCCACCGCCTGCAGTGATCTCGTCGTCGCCACCGCCCTCGTCGTCGCCGATTGCGTCTCCGTCGTCTCCTCCACCGCCTAGCCTACAGGTTAGTTAAACATTATTTTAATGATGTTAGGGTAGCGATGAGGGTTATGGTTAGGTATCGGTTGTGGTTAGGGTTAGGATTAGGGTTAGGGTACGGGTTCGATCGGTTGGGGTTCGACTGGTGTTGGGGTTAGGGTTAGGGTTAGGGTTCGGTTGGGGTTTGGTGTTGGGGTTGGGGTTCGGCTGGGGCTGGGTTGGGGTTAGGGTTTGGTGTTGGGTTGGGGTTCGGCTCCGGCTGGGTTGGGGTTAGGGTTTGGTGTTGGGTTGGGGTTCGGCTGGGGCTGGGTTGGGGTTAGGGTTAGGCCGGGTTAGGGTTTGGTGTTGGGTTGGGGTTCGGCTGGGGCTGGGTTAGGCTTAAAAAGGTGAAATTTTAGGGGATTGATCTGGAAAATAGTGAAAGTCGATACTGTTTATTTGTGAATAACACAGTCCATGATTTTTATATGAGAAAATGGTCCATGAAAGTCTATGGGATTTATCTAAAAAACGCTGAAAGTTCATGTATTTATTTGTAAACAACAAAATTCATGGTATTTATCTGGAAAACGTTGGAGGTCAATGGTATGTATTTGTAAACAACAAAATCTATGAAAATTATGTGAAACGTTAAAACTTCATGGTATTTATTTGTAACAAACAAAGTCTATGGTATTTGTTTGATAAATATTGAAAGACCATGACATTTATATGTAATGGGTCAAAGTCATTTGGGTTATGTCAATCTTATTGGCGATACTTTCTTTTTGTGCATATCCAAAAACTTTGAAAGTTCTTGGTACCTATTAGAAAATATAAAGGGTTTTGTAGTGAAAGGAAAGAATTGGATTTAGAAAAACCGTGTGTA
Organism: Agapanthus africanus; assembly: GCA_030015575.1. NCBI lineage: Eukaryota > Viridiplantae > Streptophyta > Magnoliopsida > Asparagales > Amaryllidaceae > Agapanthus > Agapanthus africanus. The sequence goes on from CM057337.1 coordinate 185,582,209, forward strand.
ACTTTTAGAAATTCTATACACTCAAGTATATAGAAAAGGGTTAATTGCGGATACAGCCTATGTACTATGGGGATCAAGCACTTATAACCTCTGAAGTATAATAATAAGCACTTTTGTTTGTTTTTCATTAGTGATTAATTTTTAGTTTGCTATTTATTCTTTTTCAGTATGGATACTTGATAGAATTATAATTGCTTTATTATTGTTTGCCTTTTTCCTTTTGTGTAGAAAATATATCCATTGTGTCATATGGACACTATTAATTTCACATCGATTCAAGGGAAAAATTGAGGAAGATTGTGTTTGTTATATCAAAAACCTTTCTGTTGAACCCAACAGGTGAAACTTTAGAGTTGTTATAGATAGCTCTACATGTTTAATGCATGTACCATTGTTAAGAGAGTGCAAGGTGGAGAACAATAATTTGTTTCAACGGCACGTTTTTCAAGTTATAACCAATATATGATACTCGATGATAATATGAAACCTTCATATTCCCATCGATACCCATATATGAAACTAAAAGCGCCACTTAGTTCCCGTCTATCGGTTAACATACGTGCGATGCTCGTCGTGACCTAGAACTATACGAAGGTTGTTAAATATCGGACAGTATAGCTCGATACTAACAACCGTCGTATAGTCTACGCGACGAGAAAATTCAATCGTATGGTAACCCATAGATTTGTCCCGTGTGGACAAGTTAAGAATGTATAAAGTAAACGCCTTCATTCACTTGTGTTTTCATCCGTTTCGAGATATTTCGTCGGTACCTTTCCGCTGGTTCTCCGTGTACAAAGATAGATTAGATGTTCATTTCAACGTTGTTTCACAGCTTTGAAATGATTATCTATTCTATTACAGTGTACTCGGAGAACAGCGGGGAGGTGCTGCCGAAATTTACTCGAAACGGTTGAAAGCACAAGTGATGGGCGTTCGCTCTATACACTCTTAATGGGATAGAAGCCTACCCCCGACAGCCGGAACACATACATACAAACGCATAATCAGAGAGCGACTCGAGATGTTCGGGTTAAAACCAATATATGATACTCGATGATGATATGAAACCTTCATATTCCCATCGATACCCGTATATGAAACTAAAAGCGCCACTTAGTCCCCGTCTATCGGTTAACATACGTGCGATGCTCGTCGTGACCTAGAACTATACGAAGGTTGTTAAATATCGGACAGTATAGCTCGATACTAACAACCGTCGTATAGTCTACGCGACGAGAAAATTCAATCGTATGGTAACCCATAGATTTGTCCCGTGTGGACAAGTTAAGAATGTATAAAGCAAACGCCTTCATTCACTTGTGTTTTCATCCGTTTCGAGATATTTCGTCGGTACCTTTCCGCTGGTTCTCCGTGTACAAAGATAGATTAGATGTTCATTTCAACGTTGTTTCTCAGCTTTGAAATGATTATCTATTCTATTACAGTGTATTCGGAGAACAGCGGGGAGGTGCTGCCGAAATTTACTCGAAACGGTTGAAAGCACAAGTGATGGGCGTTCGCTCTATACATTCTTAATGGGATAGAAGCCTACCCCCGACAGCCGGAACACATACATACAAACGCATAATCAGAGAGCGACTCGAAATGTTCGGGTTAAAACCAATATATGATAATATGAAACCTTCATATTCCCATCGATACCCATATATGAAACTAAAAGCGCCACTTAGTCCCCGTCTATCGGTCAACATAACGTGCGATAATTTATTCTTTTCAACGACAAACGCACACACAAAGCATATACATGAATTTTCTTCTTTGTCAGTAACTATCCCGTTCTTATATTTCTCAATATAGTCAGCATAACCTACAATTTATATGTTATTCAGTCTAACATGGCCCATGAGTACGTCAGAGTTAAGGACTGGATGTATGTGGATTGGAAACAACGTATGCAATCTAAGTTTGTCGCAGGAGTTGCTGCTTTCCTTGAATTTGCATGAGCACATAATAAGTCAATACTTTTAATGATTGTCTAATGCGTCCACGAACCGTTTATCTAGATTTGATGACGATGTCGGGAGCAGCGAGGGGCGGCAGGAGCTCCAGCCGCGGCAGAGGCAGAGGCAGAGGCAGAGCGGTTCTGCCGCCCGGAGAGCTCCGTAGGGAGCTTCAGAGGGCCGGTCTTGCACCCAGATCGGAGACCCCTTCGGATGCCTCCTTCCGTGTTGATTTGGCCACACCTCCAGGTATACTGCACGCATATCCATTTTGAATGTAATATTACAGATATTCATGCATGTTTATGTAAAAATTACTTATATTGTCAATGTTTGATTGTCTAGTTGTTGGTGATGCGTCCACATCTGGGACAGAGGCCACCCCCGCTCCTCCAGGTATGTTTATATATCATATAGTGTATGTATATTGATTTAGAATGCTATATCATAAATATACACATTCCTTTTGCTCTTACTTAGCAATTTTTATTATTGTCTAGCTGTAGGTGGTGACACCACCGCACCTGCGGGTATGTTTATATGTCCTATAGTGCATGCATATTGATTTAGAACGTTATATTATTGATCTACACATTCTTTTTGCAATTACTTATAAAATCTATTTTTAATTGTCTAATTATAGGTGGTGCGTCCACACCTTCCACAGGGGCCACTCCTGCCGCTTCCATACCCTCCGCATCGTCTGCAGGTTAGTATGAATAAATTTAAAATATTTATTTATTTTACATATGCTCTATAGAATAAATATGAACTTCATGGAGATTTAGCGTCGATGTTTATTTTACAGTTGGAGGGGATGCGTCCGGGACCCCGGTTGTTCCTCACCGGAGGAACTATCGTCCCGCTCGTGCTGCTGCTCGGGCCCAGGCTCGTGCGCTATTCACCGGAGGTATATATCACACTTGAATTCTTAATACAACTTTGTCTTATTATTGATTGTCTTGATATTTCGTGCAGACGCAGGGCCTCTCCACCCCCAGAGGGGGACTCGAGGCCCGAATCAGTCCCATAGGCTGAGGCCTGATAGAGCTAGGGGGGAGGCAGCATTCCCCCTATTTTTTACCCTTGACTATCGCTATACCGGTCCTTATGCCGAGAGGTTCGGCCGGTATTTGGGGGACGAGAGCCGGATCGTGAAGAACTATCCACTTCACGTTGAGTGGGGCGAGCAGCACCAGCGCTCATTCGCCCTCTTCTTTGAACAGGCTCAGGTATGTATTAATATATATTTTCATTTGATCTATCCAATATATTTATTATTAACACTTGCAATCTAATAACAATGTTTTTTTGTATTTTCAGTTGGATTACGATTTTCAGCCTGTAGCCGACCCTGATCACCCGGGGAGGGTGCTCGACCTTCATGCTCTGTACAATGGCCTGATGAAGAACATGCAGGCCAAGATCCGATACAACAGGAATGAGCTGAAGGCCGACTGCTACTCCCTGTGGATAGCGACCCCCGAGGCAGAGAGAGCGGCCCTCCTATCTACTCCGGCGTTTGCGAGAGTCGACGTAGAGACATGGCCTATATTGTGCGCTTATTTCGACTCCGAACGCAAACGAGTATGTATTTTAAATTTAATTCATTATTTATGATATAATTTATTTCTTTGTGTTTCTTAATTAGAAAACTAAATGTTAATGCGTTGTGCAGAAACAGGCCGCTCAGAATACGGAGAACAGGAAGTCGGCGAAGAGGGGTCGCCCCACTTACACAGGTGGCTCGAGGAACATTACTCGAGCCATGGAGTTATCGGTAAATTAAGAGTTATTCTCTAATATTCTGCAATATTAAGAGTTATTCTCTAACATTTCTAATATTAAGAGTTACTTTCTAATATTGCAGACAGCTCGGACCGTGGCGTCAGGTGGTACACCGAGCGTGCTGTCCGCATATCTTGCCGTCCACGGCACCTCGACAGATCCCGCCACGGGCGAGCTTCGATGTCCCGACGTCGCTACCCAGGAGTACTGCGTAAGTGTTAATATTTTTTCTACCCAAATTTGAAATTTTAGTTTTGGAAGGTTCAAGTTTAAATTTTATACTTATACTTTACTGCTTAATGTGGGTGTAGGAGCGGGTGGTTGAGCAGGCCCAGGCCTCGGGGATCGATTTTACCGGACAGAACGATCCGAGGCTGCTGACCCCAGTTCTGGACGCCGCACACGGAGGGCACCACGGAGGTTGGGAGAGAGGCCGGGGATTGGGCCCCAGCAGGGCCCATATGAGGTTGGACTCCACCCCGGCGGTTACTTCCTCCGTCTCCAGTGGCCGGCATGTCCATCAGGAACTGGATAGCTTGAGGGCCACCGTTCAGGAGTTGAAGGAGATGCTGGTATGTATACTACTTTATAGTAAAATATCATTTCATATTATATACATATCAACATATCCATAATTAGTACGTAGCTTGAGCTTATTTGGTTTTAGAATTAAGTTTGATTAATCATACATACATATGTAATTAAAATAAACAACGCTTTTCCAAACTAGATATCCAAACAGGGTTTCGAAATAACTTAATAATGAAACGAATTCGAATAATACACAGTTCTTACACGTTTCTTACACACGTTATGTCCAGACGCGACAGGGTAGATCGGCCGAGCCTCCACATGCATCTCCTTCGGCTGCGGCTCCGCAAGCCACTACATCGGCTGCGGTACCGCAGACAGCTCCTGTAGCTCCACCGCCCACTCAGACTCCCGCAGCCGCGGCTCCGCAAGCGACTACCTCGACGGCGGCTGCGCAGACCACAACGCCAGCTCCACATGCCGCTCAGACTCCCTTATCTGTAGCATTGGAGAGTGTATTTACCGAGGAGCAGGCGCGCGTTATTTTAACGTTATTCGGAGGTGGAGCTGGACCGAACTAGGGTAGATTTTTGGTTTTTATTTTTTGAAACATGTATTTATTTATATCACATTGTACTACATTTTGAAACGATATTGATATTGGTTTGAATTTATATCATATTCAGTTTTTGGGTTTCTTTTGTATATTATATATATGCGTGGGATGTGATTATGAATACTGCAATATATGATTTGATTGATGTATATAGTATTGTGCACAGGGCGGGAAAAAATCTAGCAGCCCTTTTTTAAAAAAAAATACAGACAAACTGTACCTACGGATTAATCCGTAGGTATATATGTTGCCCCTACGGCGTTAGCCGTAGGGGCAAACTATCAGGAAACCTGATATTTTCCCACCTGATATCAGTGCAGGGTGTTGGGGATGCCCCTACGGATATGTACGTAGGGGCCACTGTTTATCCCCTACGTATATAACCGTAGGGGCAAAATATCAGGTTATCCTGATATTTTCCCCCCGATCTCAGTGCAGTGTGTTGGGAGTGGCCCCTACGGATATATTTGTAGGGGCTACTTTATATCCCCTACGGCTGTAGCCGTAGGGGAACTAATAGGACCTACAGATATAGCCGTAGGTACAGACAATATATTCAAAAAAAAAAATTAAATATATGATTTTATTACCCCTACGGGGTACTGCGTAGGGGCTATAGCACCTACTGAGTTATCCGTAGGGGCATAAATTTATCCGTAGGGGCACGTTCGGGGCCTCAACTTGCACCTACGGGGTATTTTTTCGCCCCTACGGATATATCCGTAGGGGCAGTGGGTTGCCCCTATGGATAAATCCGTAGGAGCAACCCATATTTGTAGTAGTGAATATGAAAAGTCCATCTATATATAGCTTTTTTTTATGTTCTATATTGTTTAATTTCATGGCTAAACTTTGTAAATTAGCTATTTAAATTTGTTTTGGCATATACATTCTTCACTATTTTATATAGAATGAATCAAATGCTTTTATATGTCAAGAATCAAAACCTAAATATGAATTAATTATATTCATTGAACCATATTTCGGTTATGCCTTTGTTATATGCATATTCATTCTTTGTTCATGTAATCAAATTTCATTTTTGGCACCATAATTTACTTGAATGGCATGCTTTTATGTGCATGATTTCATACATTGAATCTGAAAAAAGTAATTCATGAATCTAGAAAATACATTGCATCTGTATGCCAGCTGTATTGTGACTATTAGGCCTATAAAAGAACTTGATCATCATGATAATTTCTTCACAATAACATGACAGACCCTCTCTCCCATACACCACATACATCTAAAGAGGCTTCAATTCCTCTCCCATGGCAAATCCATGAAAACTACGAGGAATAAATATTGGAGAGGCTCAAAGACGACACTTTGTAAGTATCAACCATTCATTTATTTATTTTTGTTTGAAATTTTTTGATTTCTTTTGATGAAGTATCAAACATAGCACAATCTTCCCTCTGCAGTATCTTTTATTACTATTTTAAATAATTTAAAGGCGGTCGTGCTCCTGGACTTCTTTAATAATATTGCCACAAAAATTTCTGTTGCTCTATTTCACAATTGTAGATTTGTAGCCATCAATTTTCTACTATTTTTTTGGCTATTCTACAGTAAGGGTTGCTGTTATACAAAGCAGTATTTTATCGCTCGATGCTTCCAATCTATAATTCTCACCCAATCTGGGTATGTTGCTTAAGTCATGTGTTATTCCATGTTAAACTGACAAATATTAGACGAGGAAACATGCCTAAAGTGCCGCTGCGGGCATCCAACTATAGTGATAAACCTCACGAGGGGAAAGGCCCAAAAGGAAATTTGCAAAATAGCTAGGGGTTTATAGGTAAACTCCTACCCTCATGAATCTTGTCACTGTAGTTCGAAGCCCACAGTGACACTCTTGGCTCCGTTTTCTCATATTAGACATTAGTCACACATAACTGCATATCAACTCAATATTTTCCGTGTTACATACACCGTAATGATTGTTCTCAGAGTTAGGGACTACTTAATTTTTCTTCTCGGGTCCGAGAATAATGCCTCTCCTGCATCGTTTTCAAAGTATGCTAATTATTAACAATATATATGATCAGTTCTTATATGATCATTTCTTACGCGTGTGCATGCACCATTCTTTCTTGTCAATCCAAGAACAGAACCTTTGCGTTGGAAAACACCACTAGTCGATCATAGGAGTCCAAAGAGCATTCCATATAAAGATCCATGTACCAAAGAAACTTCAATGTGATTAGATTCAAGCTAAGGATATTCTGCAATAGAATATCTATGAGCGTGCAATTACTCATTTCTCCTGTAACATTCTTCTGCAGGGCTTGACTGTGGCTTGGAGTTAGGTGATAAGGATACGCTTGTATTCAAAAGGAGGAGAGGGAGATGCCACTCAGGGGAGCCACTGCACGCACGAAACAATTGTACAACAAAGTGGGTTTAAGGAAGATACTAACTACAAAAAGGGAAACAAAAAAATGTACATTGCTGAGTTTAGTAAAATTATATATGTGTTTTCCTTAAAAGACAGATTGTTTTTGTTCTTCTGTTTGATTGATAATGGATGTGCGTGTTCTTCTGTTTGATTACATTGTTTGAATGCTGATAGATATGCGTGCACTGTTTTGTTCTTTAACCTTTTTAATTTCTATTAAAGATTAATATGCTCACAAAATTAAAGTTGCAAGACATAAATAGTAGAAGTTTCTTCAATTAATTTAAGCAAGAGTGGGTTCCTATAAGGCTAAACATTTTAAGTTCACATGTAGAAGGGGGGGGCTACCAAGACATGTGATAATTCTAACCAAATTCTGAAGTTTCCATGAATAGTGCCGATCATCGAGAAAAACGAGGGAGGATTTACTTTACTTTTTTCGACGTCATAGGAGCTTGGGTTTGCCTCCTAGGTCCTTTCTCCTTCATTAGTCTCATATATTGTTTTTGTGCCTAGTCTCTTAACTTCATTTATTCTTAAACCCAACGAATTCCAAAAATCTGGGGAAAATCTAAATTTGTATTGTTAATTTATTTCAAACCAAACTTACATTTGTATATTTATTATCAATAATACCCCTTTTTAAGATTTCATAAATATTTTTTTATGATTTGATAAATAAAGTTGTATTTTGATAAATAATTGTGATTTAATAAACAATATTATGGCTTGATAATTACTATATGATTTGATATATAATGTTATACTTTAATTAACAAATCATTAAAGTTAATATGCCTATAGCATGAGAGAAATTAAGTTGGCATAAGTATCTGGTGTTTTATCAATTTTTAAAATAAATGAGTTTAAAAATTAGTTTTATTTTGGCACCGGCTGGTAAACTTTAACCAATACAATTACACACAACACACCCACATACATCACACACAAACCGAGGGGACACACGAATTTACCCCGAAAGCGTTAAATTGTGTTCACTTCCCCTGCCGGGGATCGAACCACCACACTCTCCCCAGAGAGGGAAATGCCATGCCAATTGAGCTATTGCACATTGGTAGTTTAAAAATTATTTTGCAAAAACTGCACCGAGAAACAAATTTCTCAAAACATAATAATATAATCCCTTCACATATCGGTGAAATTGGATGGAATTTATCACTCTACATCATGTCAGCGGATCAAGACCCCTTTCCATATTAAATTCCATAATATAATCCTTTCAAACAAACAATAAAACTGATATGTTAAGATTGGAGTATCAACTTAATCCATGATGATAAATACTAGAAATGTGATTCCAAAAGGACGGGATATCATGGAGCTATAACATTTGTTCAAACAATCCCAAAAAAGAAATTGAGATTTGCATATGCGCCGATCCTTTTCGAATGAAGCTAAACAGTTCACAACATTTTTTCCGTTGCAGGCGAAACTTACTAAGCATACAAAGCAGTTCCAATTACAAAATAACCATGATCAAGCGTACACAATGCTACCATCAAAGTTCACATTTGCTAAACTTAAGCTGTACAACTCTGGAGCACACTGTTTGTTTAATTAGAGCTAACCATTCCTGCAAAAAAAGTAACAAGAATTAGAGAGTGTCCCAAAAATGTAGTGGTTACAACAACAACAAACTCTAGAATGTCATTTGTTGTGAGTTCTTCATTTATTGCGAGTGTTAGAAACGGTGGAACATTCTTCTATGTATGAAGAAGACATAATGATAGATGTCTGAAGGTGTAAGAATCTTTACTTCAGACGACTCGCCAAATCAAGTTTAAACATCTGGAAACTGCATGAGAAACACTACAACGGAGGCAGACGTCTGCAGTTCATCAGGGCAGATCTGCAGAAGCCACAAAGCCCAATCCAGAGCCAGGGTAGATGCCTGGCCAGGTGTGGTTCCGACGTCTGCCCTTGGAAGATAAAAGATTTATAGAGCGTAGGCAGACGTCTGCCTAAGTGTGGGTCAGACGTCTGCTGTCGGGATTTTCTAACGCCTAAGTTCACATTGTCTAAACTTAAGAAGAAAATACACCTACAGGGTTCTCTCAGCTTGTAGGGAGAAAATACTTATATGAGATCCTCACGACTCATAAAATTGAAAAGCCTTAGGTTATAGGGACCTAAACCTGTCTCCTAATCCATCGCTCCCCAACGGGCAATGGAAAATAATGATTCGCTCGTGGCACTACACTTCAGTGTTAGCAGTGTTGATGCCGACCAAAAGTCCAAATTTCTAATTCTTTCCATAGAAAATAATGAGTCGCTCCTGCCACTATTCCAGTGTAGCGATACCGACGCCAAATCCAAGCTCAAATTCAAATCCAATTCCAAGTTAAATCCCACAAGACAATGCCTCAAATTAAAAAGTCCCGTCGAATGAGGCAGGAATCAAACAAATCAAACTAAAGTCCCTCCCGACGGTGCTTTCAAGCACAAAAGTCCCGCCGGATAGATTGGAACCTCCCAAATCACATCAAGTCAAATCAACTTCAAGTCAAATCAAGTCAGGTACTGGACGAGTTTCCTCTGGAGCCCAATTCCAGTGGTAGAAACGCTGACTCCAATCCCAAATCAAATCAACCAATTCCAACAATGACCTCTACGTCAAAAACATTGACACTCCGTTTCAGGGAAATGTAGAACAGACACTCCGCCTTGAGGAAACGTCAGATAGCGACACTCAGTGCCAGGGAAACGTCAGACTATGGCACTCCATCTTGGGGATACGTTATATACAGACACTCCGTCTTGGGAATACGTCAGACAGCCACTCCATACCGGGGATATGTCAACCAGCGACACTCCGTCTCGAGGAAACGTCAAACAATGACACTCCGTCTCGGAAATACGTCGCATACGGACACTCCGTATCGGGGATACGTCAGACAGACACTCCTTGCCGGGGAAACGTCAGCCAGTGACACTCCGTTGATCAAAAGCGGGAACCAAATCAAGTTAACCTCCACGTGAAAGAAGATCCATCAATTTCATACACACGATCCATACATATAGGGTGCATTTATTGATGGGGGGCACTTTGATGGGGTTAAAATTTACATCTCATTGACCAAAAGTCAAAATCAAAGTCAAACTGCGAATAAGTGGGCTTAAACCAAAGCAAACGGGCCCACGCCCGAACATAAGCTGGGCCCACGCCCGAACCTAAGTCCATGCAGGTGGGCCCAAGCCCAGACCCACCCCATGCCAAGAAAGTAAAACAAATAAATGTAATATTTAAATAAATATGCAAAATGTAAAATAAATAGGCCAAAAAACAAAATTATGTAACACTCATAGCTCATGTGCAAAAAGAAATGAGCACATAGGCATGGGATGGGCAAAATGACATTTTGTAAAGCCCAAAGGGCTATGTGTAAATTTGTAAGACTATATAAGGCAACATTATGAAGAAATGAAAAACAACTTGATTCATCATATATCTTTCTAGGGTTTTATGCCTCCTTCTTCTTCAAGATTCAAAACCTTCTAATTCTTTCTTTTTTAAATTAAATCAAGAGTTTAACTCTTATTTTCTTAAAAAGAAATAGTTTTCTACCATAAAAACATTGAAGGGGAGTCCAAATCTTCCGTCAAATCTTTAAAAAGGTAGATTTTAAATCTCACAGCCCTTCTTCTCCAAGATCAAGAAAACAGAGGAGGAAGAAGGAAATCCATCTCAAAAGAACCTATTTTGGGGAAGTCCAAGGATTGAAAAGGAAGAAAAGGAACCTCTTTTCATCATCCAAGATCTAAATACTTTGGTAATTTAACTCCAAATCAATTTTTGAGGAGCTCAACTCCAAAATTCAAACCCTCAAAAGAGTTTAACCCAAAATCCAGATCTTTTAAGAGTTTAACTCCAAATCCAAATATTTTGAGAGTTTAACACCAAATCCATATCCAATTTCTGTTCAGGAGTTCAACTTCAAGCCCAAGGGCTTAGCCCTTCTTCCGCAGGTGACTCGCTGACGTCCAGCCGGTACGTGCCGCTCACATGACCCGCTAGCGCCCCCGCAGCCATGTGCCGCTCACGTGACCCGCTGGCGCCCCCGCAGCCACGTGCCGCTCACGTGACGTGATGGCGCCCAGCGTCCATATGCCACTCACAGGACACGATGGCGCCCAGCGGCCACGTGATGCGATGGCACCCCAGTGGCCATGTGCCGCTCATGCACCACGCTGGCGCCAGTGGGCACATGTTGTACATGCCCCCACGGGCGCCCCTCACACATCTTTTTTTTAAAAGAAGGGAAAATATATAATAAAATACACACGTTCCACACTCAAAACACTTCTCCCGTTTGAAAAAAATTTCTAACGGAGCACTGCCCCGCACCCCGCAGGGGCTGCTAACCCCCTTGACCCTCAACCCGCTATCCGGGTAGCGGGACCCTTGTAAACTCTATGAGGCCCCCGATACGTCCAAAACACATTCAAAACACAACACGCACATACTGCACATTGAGTTCGCATGATTTTCTTGACCTGTTAATCGAAGGTTCTCTCGCTGCCAAGAGCAAAGAGGTAATTAATGGCAGCTTAGTCTGCGGCTGCCGGATATTTGGATCATCACAGTGATTAAACTCCAGCCTGTCCCAGGTAGGAGGAATCTGTATACGCCTGACAAGAATGCGCATTCGTATCTTAATAGGATGATGAAAAACACTTTACAGATTCTGGCACCAGACATCTCTAACGTCTCTGAAGTCAATTTTCAGTGGCATATTTTGAACTAGACGTCTCCAGTTCAAAATATGCCTCTGAAAATTGACAGCCAGACGTCTGGTACTTTTAACCAGAAGTCTGGTACTTAGTTTCCTGTAACTTCTAATTAGTACCAGCCGTCTGGTTGTCAATTTTCAGAGGCATATTTTGAGCTGGAGACCTCTGGTTACAAGTATCAGACGTCTCCGATTTAAAATATGCCTCTGAAAATTGACTTCAGAGACACTCGAGACATCTGGTACTTGTAACCTGATATCTCCAGTTCAAAATATGCCTCTAGAAATTTACAACCAGCCGTTTGGTACTTATAATCAGGCGTCTGGTACTTAGTTGCTTGTAACTTCTAACAACATGTCTGTAAGTTCTAATTAGTTGCATGTAACATCTAGGCACTTGCCTGTGACTTCTGATCAGTTGACTATAACTTCTAGGCAGTTTTCTGTAACTTCTAATTAATTGCATGTAACTTCTATGCACTTACCTTTAAGTTCTAACCACTTGCCTGTTGCTTCTAATTAGTTGCATGTAATTTCTAATAAGTTGCATGTAAATTGTAAGTAATTGCTTGTAACTTCTAACAACTTGGCTGTAACTTCTAACAAGGTGCATGTAATTTCATATCACATCATCGGTCAATATCGGTTATATAAAATAGATAACATCAACAAAAATATCATTTGTATCACAAAATCGGCCAATATCGACGATATTAAAGTAAATACGTCGACAAATTTTTACATTCATTAGACAAACCAGTAACATATAAGTAATTTGTCATCCTCACTCAAAACAAGTAATAATATCGGCGAATATTGGCCAAATAAAAATAAGAGAATATATGTACGAATAACAAAGAGTTCAAACTTCGGCCATATAAAAACTGAAACAATATCAAGCAACTTCTTTATCGTTCGCCAATAGAATTTATGCACCTCCTTTTTCGCATAAACATTCTTCTAATGCGTCTCCTGTGCTTCAAAAGACATGCCCTTCACATTGTCCTTCTCATCTGGTTTCTCAACAAATCGTTTCTTCAGAATCTGCACCAATGAAGACCACAATATGTTATAATCAAGTTAAAATCAGATTATGTAATAAGCTTAAGTGTTAGAAATTACAACTAAGTTGTTAGAAGTTACAGGCATATGCTTATAAGTTACATACAATTTATTAGAAATTACATGCAATTAATTAGAAGTTACAGGTATGTTTTTAGAAGTTATGGGTAACTTGCCGGTGTTGTGATACAAATGTTATTTTGTTGATGCTATCTGTTTTTATATAGCCGATGTTGGCATATGCTATTATATGATGTTACATGCAACTGGTTAGAAATTACAGGAAATTTATTAGAAATTACAAGCAAATGCTTACAAATTATAGGCAACTTATCAGAAGTTACAAGCAAATACTTACAATTTATAGGCAACTTATTAGAAGTTAAAGGCAACTAATTAGAAATTATAGACATGTTAAAAGTTACAGGCACCTGCCGATGTTGTGATACAAATGATATTTTTATTGATGTTACTTGTTTTATATAACCGATGTTGGCCAATACTGTGATATGAAGTTACATGCAACTAATTAGAAGTTACAGGAAAATTGTTAGAAATTACAGGTAGATGCTTACAAGTTACAAGCAACCCATTAGAAATTACAGGCAACTAATTCAAAATTGCAGGCAAATGCATAGAAGTTACATGCAACAAATTAGAAGTTACGGGCAATGCCTAGAAGTTACAGGCAAACTGCCTAGAAGTTACAGGCAACTGCCTAGAAGTTACAAGAAACTTATCAGAAGTTATAGGCAACTGCCTAAATATTACATGCAACTAATTAGAAGTTACAGACAAGTTGTTAGAAGTTACAGACAATTAAGTACTAGATATCTGGTTATAAATACCAGACGTCTAGTTGTCAATTTCTAGAGGCATATTTTGAACTGGAGACGTCTGGTTATAAATACCAGACGTCTCCAGCGTCTCTGAAGTCAATTTCCATAGGCATATTTTGAACTGGAGACGTCTCAAGTTCAACATACACCTCTGGAAATTGATAACCAAACGTCTCGTACTTGTAACCAGATGTCTGGTACTAATTAGAAGTTACAGACAAGATGTTAAAAGTTACAGGTAACTAAGTACCAGACGTCTGGTTACAAGTGCCAGACGTCTGGTTATCAATTTCCAGAGGCATATTTTGAACTGGAGACGTCTAGTTACAAGTACTAGACGTCTCCAGTTCGAAATATGCCTATGGAAATTGACTTCAGAGATACTGAAGACATCTAGTATTTATAACTGGAGACGTCTGGTACTTGTAACTAAACGTCCCTAGTTCAAAATATGCCTTTAGAAATTAACAACTAGACGTCCGGTATTTGTAACCAGATGTCTAGAACTTAGATGCTTATAACTTCTAATAACTTGTATATAACTTCTAATTAGTTACAAGTAATATCTAGGCGTTTGCCTGTAACTTCTAGGCAGTTGCCTGTAACTTCTAACCACTTGCCTGTAAGTTCTAATAAGCAACTTCTGAATGCTTGCATGTAATTTTTAACAACTTGCCTATTTTTTATTTGAACAAAAATACATCATCAATAAAAATACAACAATATCGGTTATATAAAACCAATAATATCAACAAAAATATCTTTCATAACACAGCATCGGCCAACATTGGCTATAAATAATGTAACAACAAAAACGTCACTAAAATTGCATTTTCATTCAAAAATTCCACAAAACTTGCATTTTTCTTGGCCGCTTCAATCAACATGCACAATGGAGCAATTCATCAAACAATTATCGTGCAACAATAAAAACAACACTGTAACTGAAAATTAAGAAAAACCCATAACATAAAATTAGGCTTAGATCGAAGTTATTAACCAAAAAATTGAGAGACAATAGAAAAATTACCTTTGTAATGTACAAAACACTGGATTGTCAAAATACACCCAAGCAATTTGACTTAGAAGATAGAGAGCAACCGACGAGGATGGGGATAGTATCTGGTTTTATATTGCGCTGCTTCTTGGGGAGGCGAGGTTGCGAAGGCGATGACAACCATGGCGAAGCCGACGACGAGTGACGAACTGGGTTCTCTGAGATCGAACGAGAGAATGTCAATGACGATGGAAAAGGAGGTGACGACGATGACGACGAAAAGAGGCGAATTAGGTTCTCTTTGATCAAGCATGAGAGAGAGAAAAGAAATTTTGAACAGTTGTGAATGAATAGGAGGTAAGGGTATTTTTGAGATATACTAAAATACCCACTGCTGTGAGTATTTGAGAGAAATAAGTAATGGGCTTAGGGGTTTTTTAACATGTTAAAAATGCCCAGAGAGTTTTGACTCGTTTTCTTTGACCAGGGGGTTTTCAACAATTTACCCAAAAAAACAAAAGTCGAATTATATAAATAAAAAATTTCTTGGGTAAATTGTTAAAAAGCACCAGCCCGGGCTTTTTTCTATTGTTAAAAAAACCCTGGGCCCAATCAAAACTCCATGTATACCAGTTGCCTGTAATATCTAAGCAGTTGCAATATCTAAACAGTTGCATGCAATATCCAAGCAGTTAGGGCCTAAATGAAATACAGGTAACGGATTTTTTCACAAAGATTTTGAACAGTAGGCCCTTTCCAACAATTTTGAAAACTACAGAGGTTCTTACAATCTCCCTAGCGGGCTTGGGGCTTTTTGACAATTTACCCAAATTTCTTTTCCAATCTATTTATTTGATGTACTTAAGAAGTAGAATTTAAAAATTATTTGTTATCTTATTTCTTATGCTACTCACTTCTAACTTAAAATGATGGAAGAAAATTTTGAAAATAACCATGCCACGTAACATCCATATATCCAATGAAAGTTAGTTACTAACAACTTTTCCATCAAATCAAATACTTAAAGCGGTGAAAGTAATTATTAAATACTTTACTTCATCACGATTCTCTCTTAATTAGCCCATATAGTATTGTATATAGTTTTTTGGGTAAATTTTACTAAACCTCACCCACCTTTTGAGATTTTAGAGATAATCCCATTGAACTTTAAAGATACTATTAAACACTATTATAGGGTATTTTCATAAAATAATCGAAAGGTTTTTTTGTCAAAAAAAATCATATTCCGTTCATTTTGGGTTAATTCAATCTATCCGTACGACATTTTGGGGGTATTCAATCCAATTGTGGATTGTATTAGTTAATCAAACTAATGGGGGTATACAATATTGGTAGTTTAGTCGGTTTATAGCATTTTTAAAGTTTAGTGGAGTTATCTCAAAACCCCCAAAAGGTGGATGAGATTTAGTAAAATTTACCCTAGTTTTTACTCGATAACTAATCTAACTAGCTAGATTATATTTTCTAAGAGTTATATTCTTTTGCAGGCACCAAGAGAGTGGAACAGAGAAGGTCCCACCAGGTATTAAGTGAGGTGGGACCCACCCACCCCTTTCTCTCTGACGACCTCATCCACATTAAAGTCATTTTCTAATCCAAATTCAGCTGTGTAGCCCTCTTTGTAGCACACAAATATTCTTGATGTCCTTATTGTTAGGTTATTTTGATTTAATATAAAAAATTTTACAAATAATTTTGATTTATTTATTTTGGAATTTGGTGATTGATTTATACATTAAATCAAAAACAGAAAAGGTTTAAAAATTACTTCGGAATTATTTGCTTGTAACGGGAAAGGTTAAGAATTAAACGGGACTAATGTAAAATTAGCAGTTAAAGTAAACTTTAACACTTGAGCCTTCAATGGGTTTATGTTAGACTAATCAACAAGCAATGTATTTAAGACTTTGTAGTGTTCAGAAGGAAGAAAAATGGGACCTTATATTTGGATGAATATTTTAAGCACATCCATGTTGATGTTTATCACTAAGTGGTGCTTCTAACGTTAAAAGCCCATGAGTCCCAAATTCCTTCTGAATAGGACCGGATAATTTTACTATTTGATTTGAACTCAAAAGTTGCAACCTTTCTAATTGCAACTCTTGTGCGTCTTTGTTAGATATAGGTGTCCTGAAAATAATTATTGTAATTGTATATGGACCTATATAAATAAAACAATCTTGTTTGAAATAATAGCATGCTATCTGGTTTTCCTTATCAATTAGGTGTATATGTTTTAATTGCTATTACGTATCGCAAATTCATGCCGATAAGGTCCTTAGGATGTTACAGGTCTATCAGCATTTGATGAGATCATAATAATGGAGCCTAGATAGTTGACTACCGCATTCTAAAAAGTTCCTAGTCGTGAGAGTGTCAAGACAGGAAAGCGGCATTCCAGTGTAGACTTGTGTATGCTTTACATGACCCGGTAGGAGGGTGATGGCTGGTCCCGTAGCCATTGATATTTGACACCATGGGATTGTATACATGTGCTCATTGGAAAATGAGTTCACTGAATGGACCTGCCGAGAATTTCAAGTTGGTATCGTACACAACTGTCGGGTAGAAATTCTCAGGTGACAATGGTACATGTTAGTCTTAAGATCTTATATCATCACAGTTACCTTGTGAATAGAAAGCTATGCTTTAATCAACTGTAACTCATTTTATGAAGTTACGTATACATGAACTTTTTGGGTACAGCCTGAAGCATATGGAGCTAGGTGAGCGATCGAGAAGGGATTCGTCTCTCCCGATATGGGGAGTTGATATCCTTCATTATTTTGATAAAACTGTAACAAGAAATTCTTAGCCAAGGTAGATAAGATAAACTGATAAGGGTTATCAGTTATATCATAGAGGTTATCAGTTAAATATCAACATAACTTATTAAGTTATTAGAGTCTAACAGTTTACCATACCCTAAACTCAATATAAGACATGTTCTGACAAAGAGACCAAACTGTACGGTAGTTGTTACGGACAGGTTGTGACTAGTTCGGGTGAGCTCGCTCACCGACCTACTCTTTTGACGTATACCTAGGTAGCCTTCACATGCAGCTAGCATCACTGTTGTGCTTGTGGGTTATACTATTCGTGGGATTAATTCGAAATTTTTTCGGATGTAATCGAATTAGTGTGTTCCCATTAATCCACTGCCAGCGTATTGTCGGGCCTTAAGAGTCCCATAGCCGAGATTATTCTCCCTAATAAAAATGATGCTAAGGAACATGCGCATATGTATAGTTGATACATATGGGAGTTTAATTAAATATGTACATCAGATACACATATGTTAATTAAACATCGATAATACTAGACAAAGTATTTGCGCCGACTATTTATGTCAATTGTTGACTAATTAGTTGTATTTCTTAATAACATGGTTTGGCCATGGTTATGCCTAATAAATTAGTTATTATAAGTAGTTGTAATATAAATAATTTATAAGAGGCAATGTGCAAAATAGTATCCATATGAGATATGGATTATTACTAGTATTATCAAACTATTCTCTTTTGTATTTGTGAAGTATGAGATATTTTTTATACTCTTCTAGAAGTGTAGCGTAAAGACATTACATGACAAAAGAGACAACATAACTCAAAAGTCAAGAAGAGAGAAAGAAATGAGGGTGAGAGTGGGCGGGTGTTCCTTTTACATTATTAGAAAGAGAGAAGAAACATTATTAGAAAGAGAGAAGTGAGAGCTCTATATGTGTTATGCTCTCTCTTCATTTTCTCAATTGATCCTCTTCATCATGACCTTCATCTTCTTCTTTCATGTGTTGAGAACATAAGAAGAACTGAGAGAAAAAAGAAAAATTTTCCTTTTGCATTCCTTCCTCTTGCAAACTAGCAATTTGTGAGAGCAAGTTGCTCCACTAAGAGTGTTCTTAGTAGAAGTTAGAGTTGGAGTAGCAAAGCTTTAAGGTGGATCATCTTTAATGCGTAGCAAGAAGATCAAGTTTCATCCAAACTTCAAGAAGGAGATCAAAGTTATGGGTTGTTCGCTAATCGTAGTGAAACCACACGACAAAGGTTGCATCTAAAACCTTATTTAATCCAATATAGTTTTTATTATTTACAATTGAATGGTTGGTGGTGTTTCTTGATTGTAGTTCATAGTGAAAGTTTAAAATTTTTTTTTCTATATCCTGCCTATGCTTGCAAACGTTATGAGCGAGTCACCGTGAACTTACAGTCCCGTAGCCTTTAGAAACAATGGTTAAAATTTTATTTAAAGGCTCAAATTATTAAAAAGCCATCGGACAGCTTTGAACTTGTGTAAAAACCCTGGGATTTTTGGCCTTGTTATAAAATCCCTGGGCGCTATAAAAACCCCGTGGTATAAAATTTCCCCACTGGTATTTTCGTATAACCCCAAATGCCCATTTTCCATGTGGGTTAACAATCCTTTACAGCTGGATTTAAAGCAGTGATAGTACAGAAAAGTTGCCTATAATATCTAGAGACTTGCCTGTAATATATATTTTGTTTTCATTTTCCCTCCAAATTTACTTCTTTTCCACCAATAATCTAATTTCCCACAAAAAATCTAATTTTCCGTCAAATATATTTGTTTCCCACCAAAACCATTTAAAATATTTTTCTACTTTCATGTAATATTGACACATTTTCCTGTAATATCTAAGATACTGCATGTAATATCTAAGCTGTTGCATGAGCTTCCTATAATATCTAAGCAGTTGCCTTTAATATCTAAGTAGTTGCCTGTAATATCTAAGCATCGCCTAGAGAAAGAGAGATATTTTAGTAATTGCATTTAAAATAGAATACAAGGGATAAATGAAATATAGCCCAGGGGGGTTTTCGCAAAGATTTTGAGCATGAGGCCCTTGTAACGACTGTAGAATTTTAGTAATTTCCTTGTATTTTCCTTTCTTTAAGAAATGCTCTTTTTCTTTGAAACACTTGTATATATATTTATTTCCTTTTAAATAATATACATGGTCCATTCTTATGTATCATTCTCTTTCAAATAATATACATGTTCGAACCCTGACTGAAATATTTTAATTTTTTTTTTAAATCCCCAAGTTTTAAAATAATATCTTATTTTTTATAGCCAAATATTTATTAATATTTTAAAAGAAGAGAAAAGATTTTCTTTTAATTAAATGATAAAAGTTATTTATTTATTTTAATTTATTTGTTTGTTATTTGGATATATTTGTTTTGACTGTTTTTTTGTTTTGATTTTTGGGGGATTGATAGGATTTTAATAAATCTTAACCCCTTAACCCGTTTTCTTCTATGTCGTAACCTAAAACACCGTGACTTCGAGATTTCTTCTCCTCTTCCCTTTCTGTCATCTCTAATTTGAACCCTTAACCTAAGGAAACAAATGAAGGAAGAAGAAGAAGATTCCAACCCTCTTGTCTCAAACGAATCAAGGCATTCTTTACTTGTTGTGAGGACTATCTTAGATCATTCTCTTTCGGTAATTTTCCCTTCTTTATAAATTTATATTTTTCGAAGGCTCTTATCATATCTTCCTACTAAAATTATATGACTATTACATATTTTCATCATATAGTTTTCCTAAGTATTCTTTTAAGTTTTATGAGATTTTACAAGTTATGTTGGTTTAATTTTCGCATGAGATATTTCAAACATGATTACTACTTTATATGTGATTGATACTTGATTTATATTTCTGTTTACTCTTGTTTATAGAAAATTCATGCTTGATAAAATAAAACGTTTTTGACATGTGGTAATGGTGGGGTTGGGAAAGGAATAGAGTCATATATATCAAGAAGACGATAAATACTATTGTATCCGGAACTAAGTACCACGTCATAAGGGCAAGGGCTGCCTCTTGAATTCACGGGGGGCGCCTCTAAAATCCCCATATGATGTTTTGACATCACGAACGAAATATCTTCGTTACACGTAAAAACTTTATGAGTCAAATCTATAACTGATTGCAACTTCATGCTGTATATGTATATATATGTTTTGCACTTCATCTTGAACTTGACATGACTCCGTGAATATATGAATCCGTAAATCCATGAACTCATGAATCCGACATGTATCTATAGTTTTCAAGCATTCATAAATACATGCTAGTACTTGTGTCAACTCTTAATCAAGAATATCATAAGGATAGGGTAGCTCGATGAACTGGGTTATTTACGTGTAATGAGGGTCATACAAGTTCACCGCAATTCCGGGTAAAATGGAACAATTGCATCACTAACTCATGAATCTCTTGAATCCGTGTTTCTGTTGTTCTGAGGGGAAACAAAATATCTTCGTTACGTTTAAAACCCTCACCAGTCGAACTTATAAACTTAAAATATGATAATACCGTTTAGAGAACAAACATCATGATATTGTTGCCATTATATCTATTGCTATTTATATGTGCTTAATTGTTTCGTTCTTTTTTTTATATATCATGTTTCTTTTTAATACTCTTTATATTTAAAATTGGGAACTTATCAAACTCCTGTTCGTTGACGGGCATTCCATTTTCTGTGTTTTCTTTTTTTAAGAATGTCCGTCAGACGACTTTGAGATAGGAGACCAAGCTTAGTACGAAATTGAGCCGAGCGAGCAGGATAGCAACTACCTTTCTTTTTAAGCAGAGTGTTAACTTCGGTTATAGTATGCCTTCTTTTATTCAAGGCTGGTTTTTATTTCTAGTTCCTTAAATTTTTCGAGCTGTGTTCAATTATTGTTTTTTTTTTACTGTAATAAATGTTTTTGGACATTGTTATTATTTTAAATTCTTGTATTTATTATCTTTCTGCTTATAGTTACGCTTAGCATATTCATGTCGAAAAATAGTGCTTCTTGGTGTGAGTACGTTGCGGGGCTCGTTCACTCTCACTCTCCGTCTTTTGGGAAACGGGACGTGACAGGTTTTGTTGGTGGCCCAAGTAGGTCAGTTCTGCATGACCGTTGAAAGTAGATAATAAAAGAATTTAAAATATAACAACATTTATTTCCTTCTTGAAATCCTATCACCTTGAAACCATTCTAATTCTTATCCAAATCATTCTGTTCCAACAACATTTAGTTTTTCCTTTGAATCTCATATCGTCTTTTGAATCCATCTTGAATTTCAATTTCAAATTTTTTGGAGATCATATCTTGAGAAATCTTGTAACTTTTGGTTCCTTAAATTTCTGTCGGTTTCTTCCTTCCTTGCTGCCTTTGGATAGTCTTTCCTACATCACTTCTTTTGAATAAAATATCGACAATCGGGAGCATGAAAACGACTTGCGACGGCGTTATCTTTAGTTTTTCTTGCCCTGTTACAATGTACTCTTTGAGAGAATTTCGGGAACAAAACTCTTTTAAGAAGAGTAAACTGTAACGGCATCATTATAATATCACTCTTGAATCATAGTCCCTTGAATCCTTCCTTACTCTCCTGACGATCATGACTCAACGTGGACCCTACCATTTATTGTGTTCTTTTAAATTTCCCCTCTTGAATCCGTCTTGAGTTCTATCTTATTTCCCTGACGATCAACTCTCGACGAAGAAGAAACGGAAGTTCGAACCCTTCGTCTTTATCGTGATATTTTGTTATAACCTCCTTAATTCCATCTGAATTTCTTGAATCCTTATTAGTCCTTCTTTCTTGCACCTCTTAATATCTCCCCTGCATATGTTCTTGAACAATTCGTGATCTATCCTAGTATTTCTTGTCTCAGCTTTCGAACTTCCGGTTCGGAAGCATTTCATGTCTTTCTAGTTCATCGTATCCCTTCTTGCTCGACTGATGGAGCGCGAAGGTGACAATCGACCGCGTTATCTCTATCTTGTCCAGTAGTGACACAATCCATCTGAATTTCGAGGACAAATTTTTTTTAAGAAGGGTAGAATATAACGACCGTAAAATCTTAGTACTTTCCTTGTATTTTTCCTTTCTTCTAGAAATGTCCATTTTCTTTGAAACGCTTGAATATATACTTATTTCCTTTCAAATAATATATATGGTCCATTCTTGTATATCTTGGTTATCACAATGCATTGCGATTGTATAGGTCATAGGTTCGAACTTCGACTAAAATATTTTAATTTTTATTTTAAATCCCCAAGTTTTGAAATAATATAATATTTTTTTATAGCTAAATATTTATTAATATTTTAAGAGAAGAGAAAAAAAATCTTTTAATTCAAAAATAAAATTTATTTTTTAATTTTAATTTATTTGTTTGTTATTTGGATATATTTGTTTTGACTCTTTTTTTTTGTTCTGATATTTTGGGGGTTGATAAGATTTTAATAAATCGTAACCCTTTAACTCTTTTTATTCTATGCCGTAACCTAAAACACCGTGACTTCGAAATTTCTTCTCTTATTCCCTATCTGTCATCTCTAAACTGAAGCCTTCACCCAAGAAAACAAATGAAGGAAGAAGAAGACTCCAACCCCGTTGCCTTGATCGAAACGAGGCATTCTTTACTTGTTGTGAGGGCGATCTTAGATTATCCTCTTTCGGTAAGTTTCCCTTATCCGTATATTTATATTTCCCGAAAGCTCTTATCATATCTTACTGCTAAAATTATGTGACTATTGCATATTTTCATCAAATAGTTTTCTTAAGTATTTATTCATGTTTTATAAGATTTTACAAGTTATATCGGTTTAATTTTCACATGAGATATTTGATACGTGATTACTACTCTATATATGATTGATATTTGATTTATGTTACTGTTTACTCTTGTTTATAGAAAATTCATGCTTGATATAGTCAAACGTTTTTGACATAGGGTAATGGGTGAGTTGGAAAAGGAATAAAGTCGTATACATCGAGAAGACGATAAATTCTATTGTATGCGGAACTAAGTGCTACATCATGAGGGCGGGGGCCACCTCTTGAATTCGTGGGGGCCCTCTCTAGAATCACCATATAATATTCCGACATGACAAACAGAACATCTTCATTACACGTAGAACCTCTATAAGTCGAACCTATAACTGATTGCAACTTCATGCTGTATATGTATGTGTGTGTGTATGTTTTGCACTTCATCTTGAATTTGACATGACTCCATGAATACATAAAACCGTGAATCCATGAATCCGTGAACTTGTGAATTCGACATGTATCTATAGTTTTCAAGCATTCATAAATACATGCTGGTACTTGTGTTAACTTCTTAATCAAGAATATCATGGGGATAGGGTTGTCCGATGAATGTGGGTATATGCATGTAACGGGGATCGTACATGATCGTCGTAGTTCCGGATATTATGGAACAATTGCATTATTAACTCATGAATCTCTTGAATCCGTATTTCTAATGTTCTGAGGGGAAATGGAACATCTTCGCTACGTATAAAACCCTCACTAGTCGAACTTATAAACTTAAAACATGATAATACCATTTAGAGAACAAACATCATGATATTGTTGCCATTATATCTATTGCTAGTTATACATGCTTGATTGTTTCTTTCTTTTTTTATATATATCATGTTTCTCTTTAATACTCTTTATTTTTTTTAAATTAGGGACTTGCCAAATTCCAGTTCATTGACGGGCATTCCATTTTCTGTGTTTTTCTTTTTTGGAAATGTCCATCAGATGACTTTGAGACAGGAGACTAAGCTTAATACGAAGTTGAGCCGTGCGAGCAGGATATCAATTACCTTTTTTTTCAAGATGAGCATTAACTTCGGTTGTAGTATACCATCTTTTGTTCAAGGCTATTGTTTTTATTCCTAATTCCTTAAAATTTTCGAACTGTGTTCAGTTTTTTTTTGGTACTGTGATAAATGTTTTTGGACACTGTTATTATTTTAAATTCTGGTATTTATTACCTTTCTTCTTATAGTTTTACTTAGTGTATTTATGTCGGGAAGTAGTGCTTATCAGTGTGAATATGTTGCAGGCCTCGTTCGCTCTCGCTCTCCGTCTTATGGGAAGCGGGGCATGACAGTCCTTCCCAACAATTTTGAAAATACCATGTGTTTTAGACAACTTGAGCGGGTTGGGGGATTTTTGACAATTTAGCTATCCAATTACTCACAACACCAAAAAAAAAATCTTCTTTTTGAGTCCCCTTTATTCCTAAAACCATGCAGTAAACCAATAAATACGTCAAATTCTATGATTCCTTTTGCGTTGTTTTGTTTTCTTGGACCCTACAAGACTGGAGATCAAAACCAAAGTAATGTTTGTGGTGCGTACTCAACGGGGATTCGGACGGGCAGAGCGGTGTTCTATCTTGGGAATAAAGCGGACATAACTATTTGTGTGCCTCCTTTCACGAGGCTCGATTTTCTAATTTCTACTTTATATTTCGATATTGTTTAAGTGATCGTATTTTCAAACAAATAGTTTATAAATTCATATTTTATATTATACCCTTCGCATTCTTTTTCCAACAATTAGCAATTATTTTATTTTGCAATTATTTTCCTATTTTTTCCAACAATTGTACCCTTCGCATTCTTCTTTCAACAATTAGCAATTATTTTAATTTATTTAGCAATTATTTCCCTATTTTTTTCAACAATTGTGTACCCTTCACATTCTTGTTCTTCCAAGCTTTGCGAAAACTGAACCCCTCATGTTCAACATATGCCAAACAAAATTGTTGTTCCCAAACTTCATATCAACTTTCGGAATTAAGTTTGGTCCGTCTACATTCTTCATGGGAGTTGGAGGCTCAGTTGCGGCTGAAAACTCCACTTCTCCAGACATATTAACCTTTAAATTACAAGAAAAACCTAATTAACTTATATTAAATATAATGCAATTATCGATTTCCTACTTATTGAGCAATAAACCAAACAAAATTATATCAATGATCGAAGGAATGACTATTCTGTTTTGGGATTTGAAATCCTAAAATTGAATTACTAAATGAAATAGAAGAAGGAAAGCTAGGTTCGATATAAATCAAAATAATATTTTTTTAAAAAAAATTATATGAAAAGGAAATTAAGTGATGTGTATTGATTACCTAGTAGTTTTGGAGCAGAATTTTAGGGTCAAGCGATGTGTATAAATCAATATCTCCACCGAACTTTGCAGTTCAGGTTTTAATTGTGTGATTCACTAGATGCCTCGATTGGATTTGAAACAGAAATCTCATTTGAAACATGGCATGATTTCTTAAATAACAATGCAAAAATAAATTTGCATAGTTCAGGTGTAGTCACAATATTGAAGCAGGAACTATTTTAACTAATCTCATTGAGCTCCACCAAAACCTTAAGCTGCAATTTAGCTTGATAATTTTATGGTGAAAGTAAAAAATTTATTAATCCAATGTAGACATTCCGATGAAGGCCATCCGATTGATCACAACATAATCATATGCCTAACAAGTAACAAGAGTCCTCGTTAATCTCAGACTAAAATTGATCATAACTATCCATTATATATCTAAACTTAAAACTGTTTTAATAATTTAAATATGAAAAGTCCATCTATATATAGCTTTTTTTTATGTTCTATATTGTTTAATTTCATGGCTAAACTTTGTAAATTAGCTATTTAAATTTGTTTTGGTATATACATTCTTCACTATTTTATATAGAATGAATCAAATGCTTTTATATGTCAAGAATCAAAACCTAAATATGAATTAATTATATTCATTGAACCATATTTCGGCTATGCCTTTGTTATATGCATATTCATTCTTTGTTCATGTAATCAAATTTCATTTTTGGCACCATAATTTACTTGAATGCCATGCTTTTATGTGCACGATTTCATACATTGAATATGAAAAAAGTAATTCATGAATCTAGAAAATACATTGCGTCTGTATGCCAGCTGTATTGTGACTATTAGGCCTATAAAAGAGCCTGATCATCATGATAATTTCTTCACAATAACATGACAGACCCTCTCTCCCATACACCACATACATCTAAAGAGGCTTCAATTCCTCTCCCATGGCAAATCCATGAAAACTAAGAGGAATAAATATTGGAGAGGCTCAAAGATGACGCTTTGTAAGTATCAACCATTCATTTATTTATTTTTGTTTGAAATTTTTAGATTTCTTTTGATGAAGTATCAAACATAGCACAATCTTCCCTCTGCAGTATCTTTTATTACTATTTTAAATAATTTAAAGGCGGTCGTGCTCCTGGACTTCTTTAATAATATTGCCACAAAAATATCTGTTGCTCTATTTCACAATTGTAGATTTGTAGCCTTCAATTTTCTACTGTTTTTTTGGCTATTCTACAGTAAGGGTTGCTGTTATACAAAGCATTATTTTGTGTTTAGATGCTTCCAAGCTATAATTCTCACACAATCTGGGTATGATGCTTAAGTCATGTGTTATTCCATGTTAAACTGACAAATATTAGACGAGGAAACATGGCCTAAAGTGTCACTGCAGGCATCCAACTATAGTGATAAACCTCACAAGGGGAAAGGCCCAAAAAAGAAATTTGCAAAATAGCTAGGGGTTTATAGGTAAACTCCTACCCTCATGAATCATGTCACTGTAGTTCGAAGCCCACAGTGACACTCTAGGCTTCGTGTCCTCGTATTGGACGTTAGTCACACATTACTGCATATCAACTCAATATTTTTCGTGTTACATACACCGTTATGATTGTTCTCAGAGTTAAGGACTACTTCATTTTTCTTCTGGGTCTGGAGAATAATGCCTTTCCTACATCGTTTTCAAAGTATGCTAATTATTAACAATATATATGATCAGTTCTTATATGATCATTTCTTACGCGTGTGCGTGCACCATTCTTTCCTGTCAATCCAAGAACAGAACCTTTGCATTGGACAACACCACTACTCGATCATAGGAGGCCAAAGAGCATTCCATATAAAGATCCATGTACCAAAGAAACTTCAATGCAATTAGATTCAAGCTAACGATATTCTGCAATAGAATTTCTACGAGCGTGCAATTCCTCATTTCTCATGTAACATTCTACTGCAAGGCTTGACTGATGCTTGGAGTTAGGTGATAAGGATACGCTTGTATTCAAAAGGAGGAGAGGGAGATGCCACTCTGGGGAGCCACTGCACGCGCGAAACAATTGTACAACAAAGAGGGTTTAAGGACAGATTGCTTTTGTTCTTCTGTTTGATTGATAATGGATGTGCTTGTTCTTCTGTTTGATTACATTGTTTGAAAGCTGATAAATATGCGTGCACTGTTTTCTTCTTTAACCTTTTTAATTTCTATTAAAGATTAATATGTTCACAAAATTAAAGTTGCAAGACATAAATAGTGGAAGTTTCTTCAATTAATTTAAGCAAGAGTGGGTTCCTAGAAGGCTAAACATTTTAAGTTCACATATAGAAGGGGGGGGGGGCTACCAAGACATGCGAAAATTCTAACCAAATTCTGAAGTTTCCATGAATAGTGCCGATCATCGAGAAAAATGAGGGAGGATTTACTTTACTTTTTTCGACGTCATAGGAGCTAGGGTTTGCCTCCTAGGACCTTTTTCCTTCATTAGTCTCATATATTGTTTTTGTGCCTAGTCTCTTAACTTGATTTATTCTTAAACCCAACGAATTCCAAAAATCTGGGGAAAAATCTAAATTTGTATTGTTAATGTATTTCAAACCAAACTTACATTTGTATATTTATTATCAATAATACCCCTTTTTAAGATTTCATAAATATATTTTTATGATTTGTTAAATAAAGTTGTATTTTGATAAATAATTGTGATTTAATAAACAATATTATGGTTTGATAATTACCATATGATTTGATATATAATGTTATACTTGAATTAACAAATCATTATAGTTAATATGCCTATAGCATGAGAGAAATTAAGTTGGCATAAGTATCTGGTGTTTTAACAATTTTTAAAATAAATGAGTTTAAAAATTAGTTTTATTTTGGCACCGGCCGGTAAACTTACGCATACAATTACACACAACACACCCACACACATCACACACAAACCGAGGGGACACATGAATTTACCCCGAAAGCGTTAAATTGTGTTCACTTCCCCTGCCGGGGATCGAACCACCACAGTACTCTCCCCAGAGAGGGAAATGCCATGCCAATTGAGCTATTGCACATTGGTAGTTTAAAAATTATTTTGCAAAAACTGCACCGAGAAACAAATTTCTCAAAACATAATAATATAATCCCTTCACATATCGGAGAAATTGGATGGAATTTGTCACTCTACATCATGTCAGCGGATCAAGACCCCTTTCCATATTAAATCCCATTATATAATCCTTTCAAACAAACAATAAAACTGATATGTTAAGATTGGAGTATCAACTTAATCAATGATGATAAATACTAGAAATGTGATTCCAAAAGGACGGGATATCATGGAGCTATAACACCAGTTCAAACAATCCCAAAAAAGAAATTGAGATTTTCATATGCGCCGATCCTTTTCAAATGAAGCTAAACAGTTCACAACATTTTTTCGGTTGCAGGCGAAACTTACTAAGCATACAAAGCAGTTCCAATTACAAAATAACCATGATCAAGCGTACACAATGCTACCATCAAAGTTCACATTTGCTAAACTTAAGCTGTACAACTCTGTAGCGCACTATTTGTTTAATTAGAGCTAACCATTCCTGCAAAAAAAAGTAACAAGAATTAGAGAGTGTCCCAAAAATGTAGTGGTTACAACAACAACAAACTCTAGAATGTCATTTGTTGTGAGTTCTTCATTTATTGCGAGTGTTAAAACGGTGGAACATTCTTCTACGTCTGAAGAAGACACAATGATAGATGTCTGAAGGTGTAAGAATCTTTACTTCAGACGACTCGCCAAATCAAGTTCAAACATCTGGAAACTGCATGAGAAACACCACGACGGAGGCAGACGTCTGCAATTCATCGGGGCAGACATCTGCAGGAGCCACAAAGCCCAATCCAGAGCCAGGGTAGACGCCTGGCCAGGTGTGGTTCCGACGTCTGCCCTTGGAAGATAAAAGATTTATTGAGCGTAGGTAGACGTCTGCCCAAGTGTGGGTCAGACGTCTGCTGTCGGGATTTTCTGACGCCCAAGTTCACATTTGCTAAACTTAAGAAGAAAATACACCTACGAGATTCTCTCAACTTGTAGGGAGAAAATACTTGTATGAGATCCTCACGACTCATAAAATTGAAAAGTCTTAGGTGATAGGGACCTAAACCTGTCTCCTAATCCATCGCTCCCCAACGGGCAATGGCAATTGATGATTCGCTCGTGGCACTACACTTCAGTGTTAGCAGTGTTGATGTCGACCAAAAGTCCAAATCTCTAAGTCCTTCCATGGCATATAATGAGTCGCTCCTGCCACTATTCCAGTGTAGCGATACCGACGCCAAATCCAAGCTCAAATTCAAATCCAATTCCAACTTAAATCCCACACGACAATGCCTCAAATTCAAAAGTCCCATCGAATGAGGCAGGAATCAAACAAATCAAACTAAAGTCCCTCCCGACGGTGCTTTCAAGCACAAAAGTCCCGCCGGATAGATTGGAACCTCCCAAATCACATCAAGTCAAATCAACTTCAAGTCAAATCAAGTCAGGTACTGGATGAGTTTCCTCTGGAGCCCAATTCCAGTGGTAGAAATGCTGACTCCACTCCCAAATCAAATCAACCAATTCCAACAACGACCTCTACGTCAAAAACAGTGACACTCCGTTTCAGGGAAACGTCGAAAAGACACTCCGTCTTGAGGAAACGTCAGATAGTGATACTCAGTGCCGGGGAAACGTCAGACTATGGCACTCCGTCTTGGGCGTACGTTATATACAGATACTCCGTCTCGGGAATACGTCAGACAGGCACTCCATACCGGGGATATGTCTACCAGCGACACTCCGTCTCGAGGAAACGTCAAACAACGACACTTCGTCTCGGAGATACGTCGCATACAGACACTCTGTATCGGGGATACGTCAGACAGACACTCCGTGCCGGGGAAACGTCTGCCAGCGACACTCTGCTGAATAAAAGCGGGAACCAAATCAAATTAACCTCCACGTGAAAGAAGATCCATTAATTTCATACACACGATCCATACATATAGTGTGCATTTATTGATGGGGGGCACTTTGTTGGGGTTAAAATTTACATCTCATTGACCAAAAGTCAAAATCAAAGTCAAACCGTGAATAAGTGGGCTTAAACCAAAGCAAACGTGCCCTATTGTCGAATCCAAGCCGGGCCCATGCCCGAACCAAAGTCCATGCAGGTGGGCCCAAGCCCAGACCCGCCCCATGCCAAGAAAGTAAAACAAATAAATGTAATATTTAAATAAATGTGCAAAATGTAAAATAAATGGGCCAAAAAACCAAATTATGTGACACACATAGCTCATGTGCAAAAAGAAATGAGCATATAGGCATGGGATGGGCAAAATGACATTTTGTAAAGCCTAAGGGGCCATGTGTAAATTTGTAAGGCTATATAAGGCAACATTATGAAGAAATAAAAGACAACTTGATTCATCACATATCTTTCTAAGGTTTTATGCCTCATTCTTCTTCAAGATTCAAAACCTTCTACTTCTTTCTTTTTTAAATTAAATCAAGAGTTTAACACTTATTTTCTCAAAAAGAAATAGTTTTTCACCATAAAACCATTGAAGGGGAGTCCAAATCTTCCGTCAAATCCTTAGAAGGGTAGATTTTAAATCTCACTACCCTTCTTCTCCAAGATCAAGAAAATAGAGGAGGAAGAAGGAAATTCATCTCAAAAGAACCTATTTTGGGGAAGTCCAAGTATTGAAAAGGAAGAAAATGCACCTTTTTCATCATCCAAGATCTAAGTACTTTGGTAATTTAACTCCAAATCAATTTTTTAGGAGCTCAAGTCTAAGATTCAAACCCTCAAAAGAGTTTAACCCAAAATCCAGATCTTTTAAGAGTTTAACTCGAAATCCAAATATTTTGAGAGTTTAACACCAAATCCATATCCAATTTCTGTTCAGGAGTTCAACTCCAACTCCAGGGGCTTAGCCCTTCTTCCGCAGGTGACCCGCTGACGTCCAGCTGGTACGTGCCGCTCACGTGACCCGCTAGCGCCCCTGTAGCCAGGTGCCGCTCACGTGACCCGCTGGCGCCCCCGCAGCCACGTGACGTGATGGCGCCCAGCGGCCACGTGCCACTCACAGGATACGATAGCGCCCGGCGGCCACGTGATGCGATGGCACCCTAGCGTCCATGTGCCGCTCACGCGCCATGCTGGCGCCAGTAGGTACATGTTGTACATGCCCCCACGGGCGCCCCTCACACATCTTCTTTTTAAAAGAAGGGAAAATATATAATAAAACACATACGTTCCACACTCAAAACATTTCTCCCGTTAGAAAAAAATTTCTAACGGAGTGCTGCCCCGCACCCCGCAAGGGGCTACTAACCCCTTTGACCCTCAACCCGCTATCCGGGTAGCGGGACCCCTGTAAACTCTGCGAGGCTCCCGATACGTCCAAAACACATTCAAAACACAACACGCACTTACTGCACATCGAGTTCGTATGATTTTCTAGACCTGTTAATCGGAGGTTCTTTCGCTGCCAAGAGCAAAGGGGTAATTAATGGCAGCTTAGTCTGCGACTGCCGGATATTCGGATCATCACAGTGATTAAACTCCAGCCTGCCCCAGGTAGGATGAATCTGTATAGGCCTGATAAGAACGCGCATTCCTATCTTAATAGGATGACGAAAAACACTTTACAAATTCTGGCACTAGACATCTCTAACGTCTCTGAAGTCAATTTTCAGTGGCATATTTTGAACTGGAGACGTCTGGTAATCTCCAATTCAAAATATGACTCTGAAAATTGACAACCAGATGTCTGGTACTTTTAACCAGACGTCTGGTACTTAGTTGCCTATAACTTTTAATAACTTGCCTGTAACTTCTAATTAGTACCAGACGTCTGGTTGTCAATTTTCAGAGGCATATTTTGAGCTGGAGACGTCTGGTCACAAGTATCAGACGTATCCAATTCAAAATATGCCTCTGAAAATTGACTTCAGAGACACTCGAGACGTCTGGTACTTGTAACATGATATCTCCAGTTCAAAATATGCCTCTAGAAATTTACAACCAGACGTTTGGTACTTATAATCAGGCGTCTGGTACTTAGTAGCTTGTAACTTCTAACAACATGTCTGTAACTTCTAATTAGTTGCATGTAACATCTAGGTACTTGCCTGTGACTTCTGATAAGTTGACTGTAACTTCTAGGCAGTTGCCTATAACTTGTAAGCAGTTGCCTGTAACTTCTAATTAATTGCATGTAACTTCTATGCACTTACCTTTAAGTTCTAACCACTTGCCTGTAACTTCTAATTAGTTGCATGTAATTTCTAATAAGTTGCATATAAATTGTAAGTAATTGCTTGTAACTTCTAACAACTTGCCTGTAACTTCTAACTAGTTGCATGTAATTTCATATCACATCATCGGTCAATATCGGTTATATAAAACAGATAACATTAACAAAAAATATCATTTGTATCACAAAATCGGCCAATATCGACGATATTAAAGTAAATACATCAACAAATTTTTAAATTCATTAGACAAAGCAGTAACATATAAGTAATTTGTCATCCTCACTCAAAACAAGTAATAATATCGGCAAATATTGGCCAAATAAAAATAGATGAATATATGTACGAATTACAAAGAGTTCAAATTTCGGCCAATTAAAAACTGAAATAATACAAGCCATTTCTTTCTCGTTCGCCAATAGAATTTATGCACCTCCTTTTTCGCATAAACATTCTTCTAATGCGTCACCTGTGCTTCAAAAGACATGCCCTTCACATTGTCCTTCTCATCTGGCTTCTCAACAAATCGTTTCTTCAGAATCTGCACCAATGAAGACCACAATATGTTATAATCAAGTTAAAATCAGATTATGTAATGAGCTTAAGTGTTAGAAATTACAGGAAAGTTGTTAGAAGTTACATGCATATGCTTATAAGGTACATACAATTTATTAGAAGTTACATGCAACTAATTAGAAGTTACAGGTAAGTTTTTAGAATTTACGGGTAACTTGCCGGTGTTGTGATACAAATGTTATTTTTGTTGATGCTATCTGTTTTATATAGCCGATGTTGGCATCTGCTATGATATGATGTTACATGCAACTGGTTAGAAGTTACAGGAAATTTATTAGAAATTACAAGCAAATGCTTACAAATTACACGCAACTTATTAGAAGTTACAAGCAAATACTTACAATTTATAGGCAACTTATTAAAAGTTACAGGCAACTAATTAGAAATTACAGACATGTTAGAATTTACAGGAACCTGCCGATGTTGTGATACAAATGATATTTTTATTGATGTTACTTTTTTTATATAACCGATGTTCGCCAATGCTGTGATGTGAAGTTACATGCAACTAGTTAGAAGTTACAGGAAAATTGTTAGAAATTACAGGCAGGTGCTTACAATTTATAGGAAACCTATTAGAAATTACATGCAACTAATTCAAAATTGCAGGCAAATGCATAGAAGTTACATGCAACAAATTAGAAGTTACAGGCAATGCTTAGAAGTTACAGGCAACTGCATAGATGTTACAGGCAACTGCCTAGAAATTACTAGAAACTTATCAGAAGTTATAGGCAAGTGCCTAAATATTACATGCAACTAATTAGAAGTTACAGACAAGTTGTTAAAAGTTACAGGCAATTAAGTACCAGATATCTAGTTACAAATACCAGACGTCTAGTTGTCAATTTCTAGAGGCATATTAACTGGAGACGTCTGGTTATAAATACCAGACGTCTCCAGCGTCTCTGAAGTCAATTTCCATAGGCATATTTTGAACTGGAGACGTCTGGTATTTGTAACCAGACGTCTCAAGTTCAACATACGCCTTTGGAAATTGATTACCAAGCGTCTGGTACTTGTAACCAGATGTTTGGTACTAATTAAAAGTTACAGACAAGTTGTTAAAAGTTACAGGTAACTAAGTATTAGAAGTTACAGACAAGTTGTTAAAAGTTACAGGTAACTAAGTACCAGACGTCTGGTTACAAGTGCCAGACGTCTGGTTGTCAATTTCCAGAGGCATATTTTGAACTGGAGACGTCTAGTTACAAGTACCAGACGTCTTCAGTTCGAAATATTGTTAGTGTATATGCCCTAGAGGCCATTACTGTATCATTCTAGTTTGTATATTACTTAATGGAAGCTTGGGATATTCACAGTTGTATAGACAATCTTGCTCAAAATGGTAGTATGCTACTTGGTTTGTTTCTACTTTAATGTGTGCATGTGTTTCTTTTAGCATATCGCCTATACACATTAGTGGAGCCCTTAGGATCTTTGCTTAATTACCAGCGTTGTGATGGCAGTCACACTAGTGGGAGCTAGGTAATCTGCAAGCACATCCTTATACAGGTCCCTAGTCGTAGGATTATCGATACTCCGGAGTAGACTAGCGTATGCGCTTCTCATCCCAGCAGGGGAGATGGTCTGTCCCACAGCCATCAGTACGTCGTACTGGAGATAGTATGCGGGTGCTCATTAGGTTACGAGTACAA
The DNA here is from genome assembly GCA_030015575.1 of Agapanthus africanus. Lineage (NCBI taxonomy): Eukaryota > Viridiplantae > Streptophyta > Magnoliopsida > Asparagales > Amaryllidaceae > Agapanthus > Agapanthus africanus. The sequence goes on from CM057337.1 coordinate 185,617,679, forward strand.
TGGACAGGACTCGTCGGGAACTGTTGGTTGGTACTATACCTATCGTCAGTTATCAGTTCCCAGGTGACATGAGTACAACTTAGTCCGTTGACTTGACACTGTCACTCCGCCTCGAGTGTGTTCCCACTATTCTTTGATTACTACCCTACCATGGCTCAAAGGAGTCGTGCAAACAGGTAGTAGTTGGGTGCAGTCCCGAAGCACTTGGAGGCAGTGACGGTTAGACAGGATTCGTCTCTCCCGGTATTGGGGGTTGATATCGTGCTGTGTCTAGGAGAGCCATTACACATTGTCGTCCCTGGCCAGGGCAAGCGAGAATTACTGGTAGTGTTTCCAGTAGTTTCTCAGGGGGTTCTGGGCTACACTCCGGCACGACTTGTACCGCTATTAGGGGTCTGACGTTTACCGCCCCCTAGGCCCGACATGCGATACTCTTAGACGAACAGACAGGACTGTACGGAGATTGTCACATTCAGGCTCAGTAGGAGTTCGGATGGGTTCACCTCATCAGTCTTCTTATCGGCATCTACCTGGGGACCGTTACGTACATCTAGTACCGCTTTCGGCCTGTGGTTAAACCCACTGCCAGCGTAGTATCGAGTCTTTAGAGTCCCACACAGAGAGCTATTCGCCTTTGGGTAAAACAGAGTAGAGGTCGCATGGTTTTGCGACAGGGTTCGTTCACATCCGCGCACTTGTGCACGTTTGGTGTCTGGGCAGTTATTACTAGCGGGCTTTGGTTTAAGCCAGATCCTAGTATACGTTTTGGGATTGGTTTTATCTCATTGTATTCGTGTTCCTCGGAACACGGATGCGGGTGTGTATGCACAGTTGACAGAGGCAGAGGATTCTCGTTAGGGTTGTTGACCGTTGACCTTTTTCAAAACCCTAATGAGAATAAGAAATATGATTAATAATATTAATTAAATATTATTGTGCCATGGTTGAGTTGAAAGTTTGACTTTTGTTGACTTTGTTGACCGGTTGACCATTGTGGACTTGTTGACCATCATCATTTCATGGCTATGACTTTTGTTTACTTGTTGTTCTTTACAAAATGCATTAAATGCATGAAATGATAATGGCCATTGATATGAACCATCACATATACTTAATTATTGTTATTTTCATGATTATTTTCTCTTTTGTGAGCATGGTTGTAAAAAGTCAATCTCATTCTATCATTCTGATTCTCTTTCATCCAAGCTCTCCCTCTCCCTCTCTCTTAAGGCTCTCATGTCTTATGAGTTGAGAAACATGAGCCATTGAGATAAAAACCCTTAAAACTCTTCTCTACTCACTCTAGAGGACAAGGTCTAGCAAACCAAGCACTTTAGTTTCCTCTCGGTTGAGGTAGGAGCTCAAGGTAGAAACTTTTGGGTGGATCCTTCTTCGACAACAAGAGGACTACGAGGTGGAGCCGATCCAACCGCTCCAAGGAGCAAGAAGAGAAGGAGTTCAAGATCTAGGTATAACCCTCTAACATAGTAGTTAAACTTCTAGTTTGTTTGCTAGGTTTTTGTTTAGCAAAGATCCTATTTTCTAGTCCATGTTGCCTTGCCATAAAAAAATCGTTTTTTATCGTTTCCGCATCCCCGAAAGAACCGGGACGGGCAACGTGGACTTACAGTGGTATCAGAGCCTAGCTAAAAAACAACTAGCAAGTTAGCAAAGTATTTAGAATTTCGATCGGAACAAAAATCACAAAACGAGTCCAAGAACTGAACTTTTTGTCGATTTTTAAACTGTTCAAAAAATGATTCCACATACACTAAAAATCGGCTCAGGGTTTTTTAGAGAGACACAGGAAAAACGAGTCACTGACTCGGTCAACGCGTCGCGGAACCGCGGCGAGAACATGCTTCTTACCGCAGATCCGCGGCCGAGTTGACTCGTCCGTGAATCATTTTTGCTGCAGTATTCTCAGTGTTTTGTTTTGGGATTTTTAGAATATTTTGTTTCTGCCCAGATTTTCCAGAGAACAAAGTTGTGTTTGGGGTAGTTACAAATCCGTATTTTTGATCGAAGTTCTGTAGACTTTAGCTAATGGGTTATATCTATGATGTGATATATGTATTGAACGTTTTCTAATCGCTATACGTCGATTAGTAGGGGTTATACATATCTGTGATCTGTAATGTTGATGGTTTGTGTATATGAACTCGTTGGATTGTCGCGGATGAATAACCGGGGGGTTGTGAGATGAGAGTTTTCTTTATCTTTCATTTGATGTAATATGTAAATTGATGTAATATTATTTCTATGGCCGCACATCCGAGATGAGGTTGTAGCCGCCATTGTATATTATTTCTTTTACTGTTTTTGCTCCTAGGATAAACCCAAGGTGGAGTGTACAAACTACCGGGTACCTCAAAGTGCCAAGTGGCCTACTCACGTTGTTGAGGGAGGTTACTTCACTTCGGGTACTTGGCGGGTAGTTTGCCGCACCTGTAGGGGTCTAGGGTGGGGGTTTTTGCTATTCATCGCGACCGTGTAATCCGTCTTTCGTTGCAGGCTCGAACGAAATGCGGATTTCTAGTATATCCAAAGTGTTCATCTGTGATATGGAATGGCTATCATTGCATCTGACGAATGTGTATATCTATATATGATATTTAGTAAGCGTTGCTTATGTTTTGCATCCGCGCTAGTCCAGCCCCCGCTCTGTCGTTAGTTAAGTAACCTAACGAGTAATGACGGGGCCCCATGGCGAATGCGGATGGCATAAGCGTACGTCATATTTTCGTTGTTTTCTGCAATGGTAGGATTAATTGATGGGACGCATTAAATTAATGCAAGAAAATAAACCAAAGTAAAAGTTGTTGGAACAATTTCAAAACCACTCGGTTTCTTTTCAAAACAACTTTTAAACGCGGAGCTTAAGCCACTCCTTTTAAAAGCTATCATGTTCCATCGATTATATCAAGTTCACTACGTTCACGGTTTCGCCAAAACCATTCGTAGCCCTCCGTCATTTCATACGGATAGTCGAATAGTATTCAAGCTGTGTTTGTTGGCCAAAGTCAAGGCACAGTGATTGGTAGCTATTGGATATTCATATGTAGTATAGATAGATGCGTTGGTTTGGGACAGTCGTACTTCCTTGTTGGCCAAAGTCAAGGGTAAGTACGGGTGGGTTCAAATTAACCTGGAAAATGACGGGTAGAACTTGACGTGTGACTTATAATTTGTTGGCCAAAGTCAAGGTCATAAGAGCATGGGGCAAAAATCCACATCGGGAGTTTCTAAAGAAACTGAAACTTGCTAGCGCTGCATACCATTTGGAGTGTGATGATTCTGGTAGGATTCCTTCAGTTTTATCACGCGATGATATTTGGATCCCGATCCTACTGTGAGTATATCCGACTCCTCGGGAACTTTCTCACTTAACGATCAATGCTATAAACCAAGTAGGTGTCTAGAAAGGTGTTAGCGGGGCTACGCCCACAGGGAAAAGAGGTTATTTAATTAAGGAACTTCGCGAAAGCGTTGGAAAACCTCCCTCGAAGTACCAACACTGGCCTGGCTGAACGGTTAAGCAAGTATTGTACGGTGAGATTGATCCCGACTAATTCTTCTTTTTTGGTTTGAGGAAGGATTTGAGAAACAGTGGGAGCCATCCTGTTTAGACAAACTAAAAACCACTCTAAACTTGCAAGAGTATCATGCTAAAGTGTTTCTTCTCTCTCTCCTAATTGCAGCGACCAAACATCATGACCGGACTTAAGTTACTACTAGATAAAAACATACTGACAGGGCCAAACTACAAAGATTGGTTCAGGAATGTCAAAATGGCAATCACTTATGACAAGTTGGGGTATCTCCTTACCACCAAAGCTCCCCCTGTCCCAGGTCCCAAATCCAGCGTCGCGGATAAGGAAATCCGTAAGACCTGGGATATTGACTGCGCGAAGGCCAAGTGCCTCGTGCTTGCCTCTATGGACAATGAATATCAGAGGAGGCACGAGAATATGGACCTTGAATCCATATTTCTTCATACTAAGAAACTATATGGAGAGCAATCCCGTATCGCCAGATACGAAGTCTCGAAAAAGTCGTTTTCGGCGAGATTGGCCGTCGGATCATCGGTAGCGGAACACGTGCTTAAGATGATTGGCTTTATTGAAGAGCTTACGGACCTTGGGACCACGTTAGAGAACGAGCTCTACACTGACTTGATTCTCCAGTCCCTTCTTTCCACTTACGCCCAGTTTATCCTGAACTTCAACTTGCAAGAAAAGGAAGTTGAACTTTCGGAACTCCTTAACATGTTGGGGAGTGCATAGGGCACCCTGAAGAAAGAAAGGGAAACACCCGCTTTGTCTGTTGGAGGACCTTCATCTTCTAGGTCCAAGGCGAAAGCCAAAGGAAAGAAGAAGAAAGCCCCCACCAAACCAAGAGGCGGTGTTAGTAAAGTGGAAGCCAAGGGAAAGGCTAAAGTAGAAAAGGTAGCGGGAAAGCTTATGGGAAAGGAACAGTGCTTTTACTGTCACAAGAGTGGACACTGGAAGAAAGATTGCAGGGCTTGGAAGGCCAGAAACCAGGACCCGAAGCAAGTTGTGGCTTCGGCTTTCAGGTGTGTATGTTATTGAAAACTGTCTATCAAAAAACTCTACTTCCTGGGTATTGGATACCGGATCAGGATCTTATATTTGTAATTCTTTGCAGGCACTGAGAAAGCGTAGGGTTTTGAAGGCAGGTGATATGACCCTCAGAGTTGCAAACGGAGCTGGCATGGATGCTGAGTCCGTAGGGGACTATCACTTGGGATTGTCAGATAGACATGTTTTGGTTTTGTGTGATTGTTATTTTGTACCCAGTGCGACTTGTAATATCATATCTGTATCTTTAATGTCTAAAGAAGGTTATGATTTTGCATTTGTAAGCGATGTTATAAACATTCACCTTAATCATGTTCTGATTGGGTCGGGTACATTAAGCAACGGTATATGTAAGTCCATGCTACCTCTCCCGGTACTTTCGGGTATGCGGAATTTGATAAAAAAACGATTTTCTTAGAGGTGGTAACATGGACTTATAACCCGGATCTTTGTTAAACATCTAACTAACAACCTAACTACGAGTTGCTAACTACTCGGTTAGGGGGTTATACCTTTCTTTTTCTCGAACTCCTTCGTCTTCAAGCTTCGATGGTCGTCCGGATCGGCTTCTTCCCGTCGTCTCCTTACGCCGAAGATAGATCCACCTGAAAGCTTCAACCTTTGGCTCCTTCTTCGATCTTTGAAGAAACTAGTTCACTCGATTTGCTAAACCTTGTGAACTAGAGTGAGTAGAGAAGAGTTTGTATGGGATTTTATCTATGGTTCTTGGTTCTCAACTCATGAGACAAGTGAACCATAGAGTCAAGGGAGGGAGCAAGAGGAAGAGGGTGAGAGCAAAAGCAAGAGAGCTCAAAAACAAAGAGAGAGAGCAAGGTCAAGCAAGAATGAGCCTCTCTTTTGTCTTTCACCCTCTCATAATCCATAACCATCATAACTCATCATACCAATCAAGTGTTATGTGATGGTTGAAGCAACCATAACCAAATCATTTCATACACTCATTTTGCACAAAGGAGCAAGCAAGCAAAAGTCTTTGCCATGAAATGATTGCTATGGTTATCATGATGGTCAACTAGTCAAGCCTAGTCAACCGGTCAACAAAGTCAACAAGTCAACAAAAGTCAACAAGTCAACAAAGTCAATAAAAGTCAACAAGTCAACAAAGTCAAACCTTCAACAACCATGTCACCATAATACTTAATTAATATAATTGTTAATCACATATCATATTCTCATTAGGGTTGAGCAAAAAGTCAATAGTCAACTGTCAACGGTCAACAACCCTAATGAGAATCCTCTGCCTCTGTCTCTCCGTCAACTGTGCATACACACCCGCATCCGCGTTCAGAGGAACACGAATGCAAACTGGATAAATCCAATCCCAATAAGTACACTAGGATCTGGCTTAAACCAAAGCCCGCTAGTGTAAACTGTCCGGACACTGTACGTGCATAAGTTCACGGATGTGACCGAACCTTGTCGCAAAACCATGCGACCTGCCGCAAAGCCATGCGACCTCTACTCTTTTGCCTAAAGGCGAAAAGCTTTCTGTGTGGGACTCTAAAGACTCGACACTACGCTGGCAGTGGGTTTAACCACAGACCGCAAGCGGCACTAAATGTGCGTAACGATCCCCAGGTAGTGCCGACAAGAAGACTGACGAGGCGAAACCCATCTGAACTCCTACTGAGCCTGAATGTGACATTCTCCGTACAGTCCGGTCTGTTCGTCTGATACATCGCATGGCGGGCCTAGGGGGCGGTAAACGTCAGTCCCCCAATAGCGGTACAAGTCGTGTCGGAGTGAAGCCTAAAACACCCTGAGATAACACTGGAAGCCTACCAGTATATCTCGTTTGCCCTGGCCAGGGACTACTCGTGTAATGGCTCTCCTAGACACAGCGCGATGTCAACCCCCAATACCGGGAGAGACGAATCCTGTCTAACCGTCACTGCCTCCAAGTGCTTCGGGACTGCACCTAACTACTACCTGTTTGCACGACCCCTTTGAGCCGTGGTAGGGTAGTGATCAAAGTGCAGTGGGAACACACTCGAGGCGAAGTGACAGTGTCAAGTCAGTGGACTAAGCTGTACTCATGTCACCTGGGAACTGATAACTGACGATAGGCATAATACCAACTAGTCAGTTCCCGACGAGTCCTGTCCAGTGTACCCATAACCTAACGAGCACCCGCATACTATCTCAAGTACGACGTACTGACGGCTGTGGGACAGACCGTCTCCCACACTGGGATAAGAAGCGCATGCGCTAGTCTACTCCGGAGTATCGATGCCCTGTCTCGATAGTCCTGCGACCAGGGACCTGCATAAGGATGTGCTTATAGATTACCCAGCCCCACTAGTGTGACTGCCATCACATCGCTGGTAATCAAGCAAAGATCCTAAGGGCTCTACTAATGTGTATAGGCGATATACTAAAATAAACACATGTACACATTGAAGTAGAAACAAACCAAGTAGCATACTACTATTTTGAGCAAGATTGTATATACAAGGTGAATATCCCAAGCTTCCATTAAGTAATATACAAACTAGTATGATACAGTAATGGCCTCTAGGGCATATACACTAACAGTATATACGTATTAAACCAACCATAGATTTTCAATGTCCAGAATACACACAAAAGAAAGTCTCCAGAAATAAATCATGCTTTCTTATGGCATTGTAGACTGGGTCACATCAATGAGAGAAGGTTGACGAAATTAAATACAGAAGGATATTTGGATCCGTTCGAATATCAATCATATGCAACTTGTCAATCCTGTCTCAAAGGAAAGATGACAAAGACTCCGTTCACTGGACACGGAGTAAGAGCGAGCGAGCTCTTGGGACACGTACAAAGCGATGTATGCGGTCCAATGTCTAAACATGCGCAAAATAGTTATTCTTACTTCATTACTTTTACGGATGATTTTTCAAGGTACGGATATGTCTTCTTAATGAAACATAAATCTGAAGCCTTTGGAAAATTCCAGGAATACAAGAATGAAGTAGAAAAACAAACAGGCAAAAGTATCAAGACACTGAGATCTGATCGAGGTGGTGAATACTTGAGTGCCGAGTTCCTGGATTACCTAAAAGAGAATGGAATTCTTTCTCAGCTTACTCCTCCATACACTCCACAACATAACGGTGTATCAGAGAGACGGAACCGAACCCTATTGGATAAGGTACGTTCCATGATGAGTAACGCTGAGTTGCCGCGATCATTCTGGGGATATGCACTAGAATCAGCTGCATACCTTTTGAACCGAGTTCCAACCAAGATAGTGCCTACCACACCATATCAGATGTAGAGTGGGAAGAAACCCTATCTTAAGCACATTAAGACATGGGGATGTCCAGCTTTTGTCAAAAAGCAGCATGCAGACAAACTCGAGGCACGCTCGGTACAGTGCAAGTTTGTGGGATATCCAAAGAACTCCAAGGGATATTTCTTCTATTGTGAAGAGGAACAAAAGGTTTTTGTTTCTCGTCATGCCTACTTCTTGGAAACTGAATTTTTGGAAAATCAGATAAGTGGGAGCGCAATAGAACTGGAAGAAATTCCAGAACCACGAGCTATTACTGAAAGCTTAGTAGAACCAGAGGGTTCAAAAGAACAGGACATTCCTGCGCCGCTCCGCAGAAGTAGTAGGCAGTCTCATCCGCCCGAGAGATACTACGGTTTTCTCATAGACGGGGATAGAGAGGATTGCATCATTGATAATAATGAGCCGACTAGCTTCCAGCAGGCCATTCAGAGCGTTGACTCGAAAAAATGACTGGATGCAATGCGGACCGAAATGGAGTCCATGTACACCAACAAAGTATGGACTTTAGACGTTGCTCCAGAAGGGGTAAAACCCGTAGGCTGCAAATGGATCTTCAAAAGGAAGATTGGTGTAGATGGACAGGTTGAGACCTATAAGGCTAGACTTGTTGCAAAGGGTTTTCGTCAAAGACCTGGTTTGGACTATGACGAAACCTTTTCTACAGTGGCTATGCTCAAATCCATTCGGATTCTTCTTGCCATTGCTGCCTTCCACGATTATGAGATTTGGCAGATGGACGTAAAGACCGCTTTTCTAAATGGAAATTTAGAGGAGTGTGTCTATATGGATCAGCCAGAGGGCTTCACTCAGAGTGGGAGCGGCGGAAAGGTGTGCAAGTTGCTTAAGTCCATTTATGGACTAAAGCAGGCATCGCGGAGTTGGAACATCTGTTTTGATGAGACGGTCAAAGATTTTGGCTTTATAAAAAATCCAGATGAATCATGCATCTATAGTAAAATTGTAGCACGAACTGTCGTGTTCCTCGTTTTATACGTGGATGACTTTCTCTTGATAGGAAATGATATTCCTATGCTACAATCTGTCAAAGGGTTCTTGTCACACAGGTTCTCCATGAAAGACCTGGGTGATGCCTCTTACATTCTGGGGATCTAGATCCATCGTGATAGGTCCAAGAGAATATTAGGACTTTCACAGTCCAGGTACATCGACACCATACTGAAAAGATTCAGTATGGAAGATTCCAAGCATGGTAATCTATCGGCTTGTCACGGGATCACCCTCTCCAAAGAGATGTCTCCCAAGACTGATTTGGAAAGGGATCACATGTCTATTATAGCCTACGCTTTTGCGGTAGGCTCTATAATGTATGCGATGTTGTGTACCAGACCAGATGTAGCTTATGCACTGAGTGTGGTAAGCCGGTATCAGTCAAACCCTGGGGAGAAGCACTGGATAGCGGTAAAGAACATTCTAAAGTACTTGAGAAGGACTAAGGACATGTTTTTTGGTTTACGGCGGAAAAGCCCTCCAGATGGAGGCCTTTGCTAACTCCAGCTTCCAAAGTGACAAGGATGACTCCAAGTCCATGCCAGGTTATGTCTTTACCCTCAATGGAGGGGCGGTGTGTTGGAAGAGTTCCAAACAGGAAATCGTTGCTGACTCAACGATGGAAGCGGAATATATCGCTGCATCTGATGCCGCAAAAGAAGCAGTCTGGATGAGGAAGTTCTTGACAGAACTTCAGGTGGTTCCTGACAGAACTTCAGGTGGTTCCATCCATTGTTGATCCAATAACTCTGTATTGTGACAACAACGGGGCTATAGCTTTAGTGAAGGAACCCAGGTCCCATCAGAAGTCCAGACACACTTTAAGGCGGTATCACCTGATCAGGGAGATCGTGGATCGCCGGGAGATCGAGATTCGAAGGGTTGCTACAGAAGATAACATTGCAGATCCATTCACGAAGGCCATACCTCAGACTCAGTTCGAGCGGCTGATCGAGATGATAGATCTTCGATACGCCAGTACATGGCCTTAGTGCAAGTGGGAGATTGTTAGTGTATATGCCCTAGAGGCCATTACTGTATCATACTAGTTTGTATATTACTTAATGGAAGCTTGGGATATTCATAGTTGTATAGACAATCTTGCTCAAAATGGTAGTATGCTACTTGGTTTGTTTCTACTTTAATGTGTGCATGTGTTTCTTTTAGCATATCGCCTATACACATTAGTGGAGTCCTTAGGATCTTTGCTTGATTACCAGCGTTGTGATGGCAGTCACACTAGTGGGAGCTGGGTAATCTACAAGCACATCCTTTTACAGGTCCCTAGTCGTAGGATTATCAAGACAGGGCATCGATACTCCGGAGTAGACTAGCGTATGCGCTTCTCATCCCAGCAGGGGAGATGGTCTGTCCCACAGCCATCAGTATGTCGTACTGGAGATAGTATGGGGGTGCTCGTTAGGTTACGAGTACACTGGACAGGACTCGTCGGGAACTGTTGGTTGGTACTATACATATCGTCAGTTATCAGTTCTCAGGTGACATGAGTACAGCTTAGTCCGTTGACTTGACACTGTCACTCCGCCTCGAGTGTGTTCCCACTGTTCTTTGATTACTACCCTACCACGGCTCAAAGGAGTCATGCAAACAGGTAGTAGTTGGGTGCAGTCCCGAAGCACTTGGAGACAGCGACGGTTAGACAGGATTCGTCTCTCCCGGTATTGGGGGTTGATATCGCGCTGTGTCTAGGAGAGCCATTACACATTGTCGTCCCTGGCCAGGGCAAGCGAGAATTACTAGTAGTGTTTCCAGTAGTTTCTCAGGGGGTTCTGGGCTACACTCCAGCACGACTTGTACCGCTATTAGGGGTCTGACGTTTACCGCCCCCTAGGCCTGACATGCGATACTCTTAGACTAACAGACCGGACTGTACGGAGATTGTCACATTCAGGCTCAGTAGGAGTTCGGATGGGTTCACCTCATCAGTCTTCTTATCGGCATCTATCTGGGGACCGTTATGTACAGCTAGTACTGCTTGCGGCCTGTGGTTAAACCCACTGCCAGCGTAGTGTCGAGTCTTTAGAGTCCCACACAGAGAGCTACTCGCCTTTGGGCAAAACAGAGTAGAGGTCGCATGTTTTTGCGACCGGGTTCGTTCACATCCGCGCACTTGTGAACGTTTGGTGTCCAGGCAGTTATTACTAGCGGGCTTTGGTTTAAGCCAGATCCTAGTATACGTTTTGGGATTAGTTTTATCTCATTGTATTCGAGTTCATCGGAACACGGATGCGGGTGTGTATGCACAGTTGACAGAGGCAGAGGATTCTCGTTAGGGTTGTTGGCCGTTGACCTTTTTCAAAATCCTAATGAAAACAAGAAATATGATTAATAATATTAATTAAGTACTATTGTGTCATGGTTGAGTTGAAAGTTTGACTTTTGTTGACTTGTTGACTTTGTTGACCGGTTGACCATTGTGGACTTGTTGACCATCATCATTTCATGGCTATGACTTTTGTTTACTTGTTGTTTATGAAATGATAATGGCCATTGATATGAACCATCATATATACTTAATTATTATTATTATCATGATTATTTTCTCTTTTGTGAGCATGGTTGTAAAAAGTTAAGCTCATTTTATCATTCTGATTCTCTCTCATCCAAGCTCTCCCTCTTCCTCTCTCTCAAGGCTCCCATGTCTCATGAGTTGAGAAACATGAGCCATTGAGATAAAACCTTCAAAACTCTTCTCTACCCATTCTAGAGTACAAGGTCTAGCAAGCCAAGCACTTTAGTTTCCTCTCGGTTGAGGTAAGAGCTCAAGGTAGAAGCTTTCGGGTGGATCCTTCTTCGACAACAAGAGGACTATGAGGTAGAGCCGTTCCAACCACTCCAAGGAGCAAGAAGAGAAGGAGTTCAAGACCTAGGTATAACTCTCTAACATATTAGTTAAATTTCTAGTTAGTTTTCTAGGTTTTGTTTAGCAAGGATCCTATTTTCTAGTCCATGTTGCCTTGCCATAAAAAAATCGTTTTTTATCGTTTCCGCATCCCCGAAAGAACCGGGACGGGCAACGTGGACTTACAAATATGCCTCTGGAAATTGACTTCAGAGATATTGAAGACATCTAGTACTTGTAACTGGAGACATCTGGTACTTGTAACTAGACGTCCCCAGTTCAAAATATGCCTTTAGAAATTAACAACTAGACGTCTGGTATTTATAACCAGATGTCTAGAACTTAGATGCTTATAACTTCTAATAACTTGTATGTAACTTCTAATTAGTTACAAGTAATATCTAGGCACTTTCCTATAACTTCTAAGTAGTTGCCTGTAACTTCTAACCACTTTCCTGTAAGTTCTAACCATTTGCCTGTAAGTTCTAATAAGTAACTTCTGAACGCTTACATGTAATTTCTAACAACTTGCCTATTTTTTATATGAACAAAAATACATCATCAACTAAAATACATCAATATCGGTTATATAAAACCAATAATATCAACAAAAATATCGTTCATAACACAGCATCAGCCAACATCGGTTATAAATAATGTAACAACAAAAACGTCACTAAAATTGCATTTTCATTCAAAAATTCCACAAAACTTGCATTTTTCCTGGCCACTTCAATCAACATGCACAATGGAGCAATTCATCAAACAATTATCGTGCAACAATAAAAACAAAACTGAAAATAAAGAAAAACCCATAACATAAAATTAGGCTTAGATTGAAGTTATTAACCAAAAAATTGAGAGACAATAGAAAAATTACCTTTGTAATGTACAAAACACTGGATCATCAAAATACACTCAAGCAATTAGACTTAGAAGATAGAGAGCAACCGACGAGGATGGGGATAGTATATTGCGTTGCTTCTTGGGGAGGCGAGGTTGCGAAGGCGATGACAATGATAGCGAAGCCGATGACGAGTGACGAATTGGGTTCTCTGGGATCGAACGAGAGAATGTCGATGACGATGGAAAAGGAGGTGACGATGATGGCGAAGCTGGCGGCGGCGACGACGACGACAAGAGGCGAATTAGGTTCTCTTTAATCAAGCGTGAGAGAGAGAGAGAGAAGAAATTTTGAACAGTTGTGAATGAATAGGAGGTAAGGGTATTTTTGAAATATACTAAAATACCCACTGTTGTGAGTATGTGAGAGAAATAAGTAATAGGCTTAGGGGTTTTTTAACATGTTAAAAATGCCCAGAGGCTTTTGACTCCTTTTTCTTGGACCAGGGGGTTTTCAACAATTTACCCAAAAAAACAAAAGTCGAATTATATAAATAAAAAATTTCTTGGGTAAATTGTTAAAAAGCCCCAACCCTGGCTTTTTGCTCTTGTTAAAAAAACCCTGGGCCCAATCAAAACTCCATGTATACCAGTTGCCTGTAATATCTAAGCAGTTGCAATATCTAAATAGTTGCCTGCAATATCCAAGCAGTTAAGGACCTAAATGAAATACAGGTAATGGATTTTTTCACAAAGATTTTGAACAGTAGGCCCTTTCCAACAATTTTGAAAACTACAAAGGTTCTTACAATCTCCCTAGCGGGCTAGGGGCTTTTTGACAATTTACCCAAATTTCTTTTCCAATCTATTTATTTGAAGTAATTAAGAAATCGAATTTAAAAATCATTTGTTATCTTATTTCTTATGCTACTCACTTCTAACTTAAAATGATGGAAGAAAAATTTGAAAATAACCATGCCACGTAACATCCATATATCTTACGAAAGTTAGTTACTAACATCTTTTCCATCAAATCAAATACTTAAAGCGGTGAAAGTAATTATTAAATACTTTACTTCATCACGATTCTCTCTTAACTAGATAAATCCCATATAGCATTGTATATAGTTTTTTGGGTAAATTTTACTAAAGCTCATCCACCTTTTGATGTTTTTGAGATAACCCCCATTGAACTTTAAAGATACTATAAAACCCTATTATAGGGTATTTTCATAAAGTAATCGAAGGGTATTTTTGTCAAAAAAATCATATTCCGTTCATTTTGGGTTTATTCAATCTATCCGTACGACATTTTGGGGGTATTCAATCCAATTGTGGATTGTATTAGTTAATCAAACTAACGATTTCATACAATATTGGACCCGTAAAAACTCTGCGTGGCTCCCGATATATTTAAACCCCCATTCAAAACAAAACACACATACACTGCACATTGAGTTCACATGACCAGTTTAACCCGTTAATCGGAGGTTCCTTCGCCCCAAAGGCGAGGGGTAATTAACGGCAGCTTAGTCCACGGCTGCCGGAGATTCGGATCCCCATAATCAATAAACCCCAGCCTACCCTAGGCAGGGGAATCTGTTATGCGCCTGACAAGCGCACGCGTATTCCCATCTCAATGGGGTGATGAAAAACACCCGACAGATTCTGGCACGCCCGGTGGGACATTTCTCTCCTCCCATATTTTGGGTTAAACGTTCATGCGAACTCAATCAATATACATATCGATTGCCTATACTGAAATGATGTTTTTTTTGCCGTGCAGCAATCAACTTTCGATGACAATGTCTCCCAAGACAAATTCTGCTTCCAACGCGACCCCGATCCCATACGTGGTCAAGGTTAATGCTCTTATGGTTGTCCCCGCAATCCTCAGTCGACAGTGGGAGGAAGTGCCCCGCCAGTTTGGCTCCGTCATCATCTACCCTGTCGGAAGAGCTCATCTGGCAGAAATCCCGGTAAAACAGGTGGCCAAGCCGGTCTCAAGGGTCAAGAGGCCGAATGTTGTGATCGCTAAGGCACCACAACCGAAGCTTAAGGCGGTGTCTGAACGACTCTCTGGCGCTTCAGCTGGGGGCAAGACTTCCGGTACAAAGAGCAACATCAAATGTTGCAGACGAGCTCAGGCGATGACTTTAACAAATGCGCAATCGAGCGTATCTCCAAAATCCTCCATCGCCCGGTCTACGGCGTCTTCCCAAAGATACGAAGTCTGCCAGGTGCTTAGAACAGAAAAGTTAAGGCAGAAGCGGCTCAGGTATCGAGCCAACAAGAGGGCCAGGGCTTCGGCCAAGTGGAATCTTGTGAAGTTCCAAGAGCAGGGTTACTCTGTGACGACGGCTGAGTCAGCCGTAAAAATCAGCAATTCCTTCGAACCTCTGAAGTGGGTTCAGAGAAATGCCATGACCGCCAGAATCAAGAAGACAGCGGTCCGAACGTCGCTACAAAGAGACGTGTCCCGGCCCTAACAAAAAAAGTATGACACTGTCTCTTCAAGAGTCTATCAGGCGCTCTGTGCCACACGAAAGCAGCGGGGCAAACCCAGAAAAGAAGCGCCAGCACCATTCAAGAACCTGGTCAGGCCAGCCGCCGATAATAAAAAGATGGCTGGATATATTATCCATACAGTCTATATGGCGGGCGGGCGCCCCAACGACAACCTTCGCAGCAAAGGCAAGGATGGGGACACCACATCCCAAGCCCAATCTGGCTTGAATGTGGTTGCCGCTGCCCAAGAGCAGCCGCCTCCGCTGGATGAAGAAAACCCTCTCGATGAGGATGATAGGTAGAAAGACCCCTCGGTCCATGCAGAGTCAAGCTCGGACAGCGAAGAAGAGGCGACTTTCCGCCCCAGGACCGCGGAGCAAGAGCTGCTTCAAGAGCTTCGGAAACAGCTCAAGAGCAAAGATAAAGAGATGGCCAAGCTCTATTTGAAAATTGACGACCTAACAAACGTTGTGATGCAGCTTATAGCTCAAATTGCTCGAGCGCCTCTCAATCAAGTACAAGTCGCTACTCATCAGCCGGGTGATGACAATCCGAAGCAGCCAATGCCTGTTCCTTTGGGTCTAAGACAAGTCGAGCCGCACGAAAGCTGGACACATTCCGCTTCTGGGGACGCCTTGGCCCCAGATAGCACCATCCCGCTAACACAAGATCGGATAATGGATTTGGTCACCAGCAAAGTTAAAACATTGGTGGCCGAAGCTGAAGCTCAGAAAGAAATTGGCAGTAGTGGGTGGTCATATCCCGCACAGTACGATCTGATCGAGTTCCCGAGCGGCTACGTCATTCCTAAGTTCGGAAGATTTGACGGAACGGGAAATGCAAATCAGCACGTCGCCCACTTTAAAGCATCTTGCGGAAATACAGGGGGCAATGATGCGCTCCTTCTTCGTCAGTTTGTCAACAGCCTGACCGGTGTTGCCTTCGACTGGTACGCGAGTATACCAGATGGGTCCGTCATTACCTTTGCCCAAATGGAGTCTCTGTTTCGGCAAAGGTTCATGAGTGTCAGTGATAAAATCTCCGTTGCCGACCTTGTGAGGACCAAGCCGGGGAAGAATGAAAGCAACACCGACTTTATCGCCCGATGGCATAATCTCACGGTCAAGTGCGAACAGCCGTTGGAGCAGGACCAGTCCGTCAGCTTCTCATTGGGAATCTCAGCAATTGGATGGTCCCATTCTTGTGTACAACGGGCCTCAAGACGTTTCAAGAGCTAACCAAGAAAGTCCAAATACTGGAACGCTCAAAACAAGAGTCTACCCCGGACTCTCAGAGAGACAAGACTTGGAAAAGCAAGCGGGACGACAGCCGTAAAAGCGGGAGTTCCAACAGTACCAATGTCTTCAATGCGTCTGACAATGAATAAAAGCGAAGGGTGGGCGAATCCAAAACCAACCGGTCTCGAAGGCCAGTGCTGGGAGGAGAAGGGCATTCTCTAGAGGAGAAAAAGAACAATGTCTACACTTTTAGGAGGGATAAGGTCCAAAAGATATTTAAAGATACCTTGAACAACGGTCTACAATTGCCAGAGTCGAAAAGACCTCAAGAAGCAAAAATGACCGACAATCCCCCGTATTGCCCGTACCACCGAGTAGTGAACCATGCGATCGAGGATTGCTATATCTTCAAGGACTGGGTCGAGAAGCAGTACAAGGCTAAAGAGATCGAGCTGTCCAAAAGCGTGTTGGTGAACAATCAAGTTGCAACCACCAAATTTATACAGACAGAAGCTTAAACCTTCTGGGAGCAGACAGCCGAACCCGCTGCCTTGAGGAATGAAACAGACTCACCGCAGCCACCTTGGAATAAGCACATATCTAATAAGATGAAGAAGATGCTAAAGCTGCTTCAGAAAGAGCCCAGGACGGAATGGGAAGGACAGAAGAAGCCTACCATTCCAGCTGCCAATGCGGCTCAATCAGGCTCAAAATCCAAAAAGCTCAAGAAGAAGAAAAGTGCAGCTCGGCGCGAAAAGGAGTGTATAGGGAGATCGACCATTCAAAAATATATCGATTCTCTCAAAGAATATGAACAAAAAGAAAGAACTCTGATTCAATTGAAGGAGTTCCTCCCTGTACGAGCGGCTGAAATTCTAGAGGAGTTAGAAGAAGACTCCAATGAAGAGATCCCAGTAGTGACCTGCTACGCCATCCATCTTGGAAGCGACTCTTAGGAGGAGCTTTGTTTTCCCGAATAGGATGAGGAGCTCGCCACAAAGGCCAACCAAATCTATCTTAGAAGCGGCAGGGCTCTACCGCCAAATCAAGGCAACGCCCTAAAAGGGAAGGAAAAACAAGTCACTAATGAAGAACATGGAAGAGAACTTGCTCAAGATGATTCAAGTCCTTCCCTAGTAGACTATAATGTCTTGGCTCACCTCCGAAAGCTTCCGTCTCTCCTTAGCATCTACGATGACTTGGTTCTATCTCAAGATCTTAGAGATGTTCTCATTCATGCTCTACAAAACCCTGAGCGGTATCAGGCTCGCTTTGCAGAAATTAATATGAAAGAAGCTCAGTACACTTTGCAAGCTGCCGCAGTCACATTTAAGGATGAAGACTTTCTACTGGGAACGGCTGAGCATAATCGGCCACTTTACGTGACCGGGTACAGCGACGGAGATCGAATTAATCGCATATTGATTGATCCGAGGTCCTCAGTGAACATCATGAACTTGCGAAGTCTGAAGAGTTTGTCAATGGACGTCCGACACCTGTCAAGGGAAAGGATTGTCATTCAAGGCTTCAACCAAAATTGCCAGCAAGTTCTGGGGTCCATAGCTCTTCCAATCAAATTTGGGGATCTGCAGACCGAAGCTAAGATATACGTGATCGATGCTGACACGTCTTATAAGGTTCTCTTAGGACGGCCATGGCTCCACGATTACGGCATCGTTCCGTCAACTCTCCATCAATGCATGAAGTATACTAAAAATGGCGAAGAAAGACGCATTAACGGAGACATCCAGCCGTTCGGTGTGCATGAAGTCCGATATGAAGATTCTCGGTACTTTATGAACCACCAAAATGCTAAGCCACAACTAATCGAGGATAGAGCGGCCCCAAGACACAAAAGCAAATCGGAGCCAGCTGTCACTTTCAAAAGCAAAAACGCCCAAGTGCGCCCGCGTTTCGGTAGTGACACTGATGAGTATGACGCTGGAAGTCCGTCCTTCCGTAAAACTCGCCTTCGTTTCGGTTGCGATACGGACGAATCCGATACTGAAGGCCCATGTAGAAGCAAAGTCTGCCCTCATCTTGGCAGTGACACTGAAGAGTCGGAGGAAGAGGACCTGCCGTGCAACAGCTGTGCAGATTGGACCCCCATGCAATAAGCGAAACTACGAGAGACTTTCGAAATTGCGGAAGGGTCCCTAGCCATCACAAAGGTACCGGAGCAGATGTGCAAAGAGCTCGATGCGTTGTCAGTCTCCACCGTGGACCAGCTGAAAACTTTCTACGTCCTTGTTTCCCCCTATCAGAGCAAAGCTCTGTTTGAATTTCAAAAATCCAAAAATTGAATTAACGCTTCAAATTCCGCGCGCTGCGCGTAACGCGCCACGTGTTAGAAGCTGATACGTCAGCGCAACGCCCAATCAGAGCAAGGCTCTAATTAAAACAGAAATTAAAGGAAGCAACGCTTCAATTGCGCAAGCGCTGCGCTGCGCGATACGTGTCAGCGCAGTTGCGCAAGCGCTGCGCTGCGCGGCACGTGTCAGTGCAGCTGCGCTGCGCTGTGAGATGCGCTGCGCTGTGAGCTGCGCGGCACGTGTCAGCGCAGATGCGCAAGCGCAGCTGCGCTGCGTGACACGTGTCAGCGCAGTTGCGCAAGCGCAGGTGTGCTGCACTGTGCGCTGCGTGACACGTGTCAAGCGTTGGGGCGTTTACGCCAAACAGAATTAAAATTCTAGTGAGATCTTTCTGTTCTTGTTAAAACAAGAAGATTGTTTTCTGTAAAACAGAAGCCCTTGGATCAAAGATCCAACGGTGGGGAAAATTCCCTAAATCACTCAGAGAATGATCTCTTTAACAAATTTAAAAAATTAATGGGCACTATATAAAGGCCCCTAGACCCCAATTCAAAACATATCAAGATCAACATCAACAACATCAACATCGATATCATCATCAAGAATTTTGAGAAAGAACTCAAGAAGAAAAAAGGTAAAAACCTTTATAAAAAAAGAAGAAGAATTTCTTCTGAATAGATCATTGATCTAAGAACAAGATCAATGATCTTCAATAAATAAAAATAATAACAGTGCCTTGCACTTTTTTATGAACCACTGGTTCTGGAATCTTTAAGATTCTTTTCTTGAATCCAAATTGGATCAAGTTATTGAAACAGTACCTTGCACTTGCAAAAACTGCACTGTTGCACTCCTGGGTTGGCGCAAGTCACCGGAGAGCGCCACGTGTCAGTAGCGCAACAGCGCAGCGCAATGACACAGCGCACTGCGCTGTTGCGCTTGCGCTCACAGAGCGTGACACGTGTCACCTCCACATGCGCTTGCGCTCAATAATTGGCGCAAAGCGCCTGACAAGTCACTGTCAGATAATTAATGCACTGCATTATTTGCAGAAGGGCCAAGCCCAATTAAAAAAGGCCTAACAGGCCTAATTAAATGCTATGCATTATTTTAAAAAGGGCAAAGCCCAAACAAAGACAGATGCTCTGCATCATTTATAAAAGGACAGAGCCCAAATCAAAAAGGCCTAGCAGGCTAAAATAAAATGCAGTGCATTATTAAACATGGGCAAAGCCCTAGCACAGGCCTAATAGGCCAAAGATCAAGAAAAACGTTGAATATTCTCAACTGGACTTAGCCCAATCATGGCCGTAAGTCCTCAAACTAAATTGACTGAGCAAGACTGCTCTCCTAAATCAATTTAAGTCCGATTCGAGGGTACATCTCCGAACTCCTCTGACACCTATCGTTGTAATCCTTCAACGACGTCAAAGAGGTGACGGGTCCCGACAACCACACATCAACACGGACTGTGGGGTCCTTAAACCCACGGACTTATGCGTCCTTAAACTAACGGACTAATGCGTCCTTAAACACACCCATATAGACTGTGGGGTCCTTAAGCCCACGGACTTATGCGTCCTTAAACTACCTATGGACCAAAACGTCCTTAAACTACTAATGGACCCCTATATCCCTAAACTGGAACATGGACCACCATATCCCTAAACTGGCGATGGACCACTACGTCTCTAAACTGGAACATGGACCACTACGTCCTTAAACTGGAACATGGACCCCTATGTCCCTCAACTGGAAATGGACCACCATGTCCCTAAACTGGCAATGGACCGCAATATCCTTAAACTACCTATGGACCACTACGTCCCTAAGCTGGAACAATAGAGTCCCTAAAATGCTCTTTTGTCGGATCTAAACGATCCCGTTTAAGTTGATCTTAGCCTCAAATCTGGCTAATGTATCCTTAAACATTCAAACTGGACTACATATCCCCTAATCAACTTTGGTCTAAGGGTACATCTCCGAACCCCTCTGACACCTGTCGTTGTAATCCTTCAACGTCGTCAGAGAGGTGACGGGTCCCGACGGCCATATATATTAAATGGACCATTACGTCCCTAAAATGGAACAAAAGAGCCCCTAAATGCTCTTTCCGTTAAGTTGATCTTAGTCTCAAATCAGACTAACGTATCCTTAACGAACGTTTAAGTTGATCTTAGCCTCAATATGGCTAACATATCCTTAAACTAAAACACCAAACCCAAATCTAAGTAAATACGAATTTGGACTAATCCACGTCCTACAGGCGACGGCATAACTTAGTCTCCGTATACAATCCACGGGCACCCATAAACAAAACAAACACACACGACACGAAGTGAAATTTCTGGAGAAGGAGAAAGTTGTTACCGCGATGCGGTAGTGTAATTAACTGCAGGGGCTTGCGCCTGCAGGGAAGAGCGTCCTCACAATCAAAAACCCTCAAGCGAGGGGGAATCTGACAAAGTCTGCTACATCGGCCGCATCCGTCTAAACCTCCGATACACGGTGCCATAAATCAACTTGGCATCTTCGGAGAGGTGGACGTATAAAACCAATTAGCATCTGCCCCGAATCTCAGGCAAGACATCTTCACGTCGTCGCCGTCTTTCGGAGGGGAACAGATTCTGGCACGCCCGGTGGGACCTTTTCCTCTTTCCACTCCACACTTCGTGTGTCGTCTTCACGAACGAATCTCGATTTGTTAATGGTTGCCTTTGGGTTTCAAGTTACTAAGATTTGGTCTTTTGCCTGGTGTAGAAATCAAGCATCAATGGCCTCCAACTGCTCGAGCTGCTCGAAATGCAAGTGCAACCGACGCTCCGCCTCACCTGGAGGTGTAGCATATGGGCCTCAAGTGGCCTCCATCCTTGCCATGCCGGTGGAACAGGTGACCCAGGCCACCACCGGTCTATTTTTCGGGACCATGATCCCGCCTGCAAGCTTCACCATGCCAGTGCCCACACCGGAAGCGCACAACAAGTCGGTCTTCGATCGGCTCACTGCTACAACGGCCCCTTTCAACTGGTCGTCCAATATCAAACCGGCAGCCTCTGTCTTTGCCAGGCTGAACCAGAACCCTGATGGGCCTGCCAAGAAGCCCATGAACCCTGAAATGGCCATCCCGAGGAAGACATCCACCTTTTCTCCTGAAGTCGTCAAGGCGGCTTCTCCTGTTAAAGAGTCGGTCTTTTCGAGGCTGACTATTCCGGCTCCTGCTCCTACTCGAGGGTCTGTCTTTGACAGACTGGACATCGCCACTCAAAAGATAACATCAGTCTTTAAGAGGCAGGTATCGGCAGCGCCTCATTCGGACAGGGGGCAAAATGAAATTATCCCTATCGCTGAGCCGGTCCCAACAGCTCGACATGCTCGACGTCGCCACTGGCGCCGAGTAAGGAAGGCCGGGGGCAACTCCCACTCAGGGCTAACTCCACCTGCTCCAGTGGTGGAATTTAATGCTGCTGTTCCAACTGGGAACAGCTTTGAACCATTAAGGAGGGTGCGTAAGAACTCTTCGACCGCTACGCTAAAAAGATCTCCTCCCCCTGCGGAGAGGGTTACAGAAGCAAAGCTGGAGCAGCCCCCTCAACAGCTGTCCTCCAAAATTTATAAGGTCTGGCAGAGGGTTCAAGATTCCGTAATCGACCAAGATCATTCTCGCCAGCAGAAAAAGGAGAATGTGCAGGAAGAAAAGAACCGTCCGGACAAACAGCAAAGGACGACAACCGCCAGGGTGCCTGCTGCAACGGCCCCTTCAACTTCAATGGCCCACAAGAGAAGAAGGCCAGAGAAAATCCCCGCGCCTGCGGCAAATGCCAAAGGCGGTGAGCCTAAACGCCCTAAGTCCAGGGGCATCGTGGTCCATACTGTATACATGGCGTCGGGAAAGGAGGACAGCCGTGCATCTACAGGTCATAGACCGCTTACACAGTCAGTGACTAAAGCTCAGGAGCAACAGCAGAAGCTCCAGGAAATGATGAATGCGATGGCCGCACTCACTGGGCTGAAAGAAAGCCCCGAAGCGTCCTCTGATCAATGCCAGGAGCAAGAAACTGACGCTGAATTCCTTTGCAGGATACTGGAAAAAAAGGATAAAGAGGCTGCGGAACAAGCAACCAACATAAAGCGAATGGCCCTCCTGTTCTAGGACATGGTGGGAATGATGATTCAACAATATCCTCCTGCTGAAGATCCTCCGATCGTCCTTGAAGATGACAGGGGAGAAACGTCAAATCCTCCACCGGCTCTGTCAACGGCCAAGGGAGAGACAATCTCCAAAGCTGACTTGGACGAATATATAGCTCAGCAGATACGAGTTCATCAGGAGACTGAGGCAGCCGGCCAAGTTGTCAAGATGGGGCGACCGTATCCGAGCTGGTACAATCAGATCAAGTACCTGCTGGGCTATACAATACCGAAATTCCATGTCTATAAAGGGATGGGCAATCCCCACCAGCATGTTTCCCAGTTTAGGGCGCTTTGCGGCAACACCGGCGGTGATGATAAATTGTTGCTTCGCCAGTTCGTTGGTAGCTTAACGGATACAGCATTCGAGTGGTACTCCGAGCTCCCAAACGACCCTATCAAGACATTTGCAGAGATGGGGCTGCTGTTTACCCAGCGATTCGCAAGCGCCAGCGAACGCACCCCGAAAACGGCCTTGATTAATGCCAGGGTGAAGCCAGGTGAAACATGGGTTCAGTATGCGATATGGTGGAGGAACCTATGGTCAAAATGCGAGCAACGCATTGAAGAAGCGCCGGTAGTGGGTATGTTTATGAGGACCCTTGATCCGCAAGCGACCATTTCACAATTCATGATGTTCTTCATGCCGACTACCTTCTAGGCCCTGATCGACAAGCTAGCTCAAATAGACCAGATGGGCCATAGACCGCCCCCTCCAAAGCCGAATTCTCAAAATGAGAAGGGGAAGGGAAAGAGATCGTTGTCGCTAATGCTCAACAACAGCCGAACAACTTGAAACCGGCTGTCCGTCAAAATAATATGCGTCCGTGCACGCCCCTTGAGGAAAGGCTAGGACGTCCTTACTCGTTTCCTCGAGATAAAACGAGAAGACTATTTGAGCTAGTATTGCGCAACCGACTCATAAATCTGCCGGATCCAAGACGGCCGTCGCAGCCAAATGATGTCAATGATCCCAACTATTGTCCTTATCACCGAGTACTGCGTCATCCGATCGAGGATTGCTACGTCTTCAAAAATTGGATTGAGGACCAGTACCAACAGGGCAAGTTCGCGTTGTCCGACAGATGGAAGGTGAATCCGCCGCAGCCTCACACCCCTAAAAGGATGAATACGCCGGGGGCAACATGCTCTCTCGTTGAAGAAGCTCTATGGGAGGTTGTACTATCAGCCAAAACAAAGAGGATGCTGAACAATCTTCAAACATGCCTAGCGATCAGGTGGAAGAACCCGTTGGAACCTCAGATCATTGAAGGGATGTTGAAGCCGCGCCCAACTCCAAAGATCGATGGTGGTGGTCCAAGCACTCACAACCAGCCGTCAAAATCTTCAAAGAAGAAGAAGAAGAAATCCAAGAAGCCTGTGAAGCCTGGCGACAAGCGTACGGACTTACAAAAGAAAATTGACGCGCTGGAGGAATACAACCAGAAAGCACGGACTCCCGTTACACTCTAAGAGTTCCTCAACCACGTCTTTCAAGAGGAAGATGAGGGAGACAGTTCGTTGGAGGAATATGAGGAATACGTGGCGAGCTGTCATATGATCTCCCATTCATTTACAGACGATGAGGAAACTCCTTGCGCTGAGAAGCTGGGGGCAGATCCTAAACCGGAAATTCTGGGGCCAGCGGATGAAACAATTGACGCATTCCTCAACGAAGCTCTGTTGAAAAGCAAAGCTGATCGGGAACGCGAGGCGGTCATATTTGAAAGGGCCAAACGCCAGCGACTTGACGAAAGAGTTGGGATACTCCCGCTGGAGCAAAGTACGTCCACTGCAGATAAAAGCAAATTCAAGACGAGGAAAAGGTTTGCTAAAGCCATATCAATGGGTATGAAGCTACCATCCTCTGAAGGAAACATTACTGGTGAAGCGGAAATGCACCCTCCTACTGCTTGTATCATCGGATGATTTCGCACCCCACCGAAGAGTGCAAAGCTTTCAATAGATGGTGGCAGGGATATGTTGCTCATCGACAACATTTTAAGCGGGAGAAGCGCAAAACTCGTCGGGAGCAGAACGGTACGACCAAGGGGATTAACAGAACTACCGGCAATTGTCGCATGGTTAATGCCGGGGGATCGCAAGTGCTCACATTCGGGAGCGACTCTGACGAGGAAATGGCTCTTAGCCCCCTCTTTAAAGAGTCCACCTCGAGAAAAGAAGAAGAGCCGAAGGTCTGTGAAAATATCCGGCTGCGTAATCGGACGCTACCCAAAAAGAATCTCAGACCCTCAAATAAGAAAGATAAAGGGAAAGAAAAGGTCTCTGAGGATATTACCCTAGATGACCAAGTCATGGAAGAGCTAGCCGCCAGGGACCCGCCAAAGAAAAATAAGGTGGATTACAACGTTCTAGTGCATCTGAGGAAGCTACCCTCGCAGCTCAGCATTCTTGACGCCCTTTTACTATCAAAAGAGGCGAGAAATTCGTTAATTAAGGCACTGCAGGAGCCGGAGCAATTCTAAGCTTTACTGGCTGAAGAAAAGATGAAGGATGAATTGTTGGAAGTGCACACGGCCGATGTCACTTTCGGCGATGAAGACCTTCTCCTTGGGACGTGCGAACACAATCGCCCCCTCTATGTCTCAGGATACTGCCATGATATAAAGATAGGCAAAATCCTGGTCGACAATGGATCCTCCGTTAATCTCCTCAATGTGCGGGTGTTAAAGGAAATCTGCATGAGCGTCCAGCACCTCGCTCGGGATAAGATCACCATCTCCGGGTTCGACTCCCAATCATCAAGAACTCTTGGATCTGTGATACTGACGCTACGCTTTGGGCTACTTGTCACGGACATTAAGTTCCACGTCATAGACGCCAAGACATGCTATAATGCTCTGCTCGGCCGACCATGGTTACATGAGTACAACATCATCCCTTCTACACAGCACCGGTGTATAAAATATTTTAGGGATGGTCTCGAGTATACCGTGACGGGAGAACTGAACCCGTTCTCCGTGAACGAAGTCCGCAAATATGAAGATAACAAATACTTCTTACCGGATTTCGAAGATACGGAGAGGTGTCATAAGCCGGAAAACAAAGCTAACGCCACCATCCCTGTCTTCGGTAGTGATACCGAGGAGGAAGAGGAGATAGTTTATTTGGGTCCACCCCAATACAACAAGCCGGGACCATCTGCTCCTACGTTGATCTTTGGTAGTGACTCGGAAGATGAGGTCCATGCTGTATTCTCTGCTCAGCCTTCAATACAAACACCCGCCGATGAAGAGCAAAGTCTGCAAGTCACCATGGTGCCACCCAAACACCATAAAGAACTGGATGCACTCGATATCTACAGTGTAAAGGAGCTGCGGACGTTCTATGTCCCTCCCAGGCGAGAAGGCGAAAAGGCAATTCTATTCTACCGCTCGGTGGAAACCAAAGTGGAGAAAGAAATCTGGCACAACGTGGATCCTACGCTTGACAGGCTTCAGCCCATCCGACTCCCTAAATATTATACAGAAGGCTTGAAGAGGCTGTTGAAGCGCCAGGGGATATCCTTTAAACAGACCGTTCGAAAAGCCAAATTCTATGACAGGGTCTGCAACGTCCCCGGAACTCAGCACAAATTGCCTAATGGGAGAATGGAAACAATCGGGCTCGGATACATTCGGTCTAAGAAACGAGAGCTACTCCGCGACTGTTACGTCGTACATGACTTCAATAAAGAAGCGGATGCTCAATGGGAGGACGCTAATCCTGAACCAGTAAAAGTTCCTGATGCAAAGGTGCCCAGTCCGTTGTTCGAAGAACAAATGGACAAGCTAATAAGGGAAGCTGGTCAAAAAGTCCGAAACGACCACAACCGCGAAATGGAAATCTATGAGAAAGCCAAAACATAATGCCTCCTCCAACAGGCTGTGAAAGATAAAAATGCCGCTCCCTGTCAACCTATTATAAAAAAGGCTCGACGCAGAGGCAGAAATAAGTCGAAAGGCGAAAAAGGTGCTCAACAGCAACAAAGTGGGACTAAGAAGCCACGCAAGCGGGAAACGAGCGGTTCCGATCTATCCCTTGTAAAGAAAATGAGTCAAGCATATTCTTTCCCTCAAGATAAGACGAAGAGAATACTTGACCTTGCTCTAAAACATCAGATGCTTACGCTGCCGGAGTCCAAAAACCCCCGAACAAGCAGGCGAAGTCTCTCACCCAAACTATTGCTCTTACCATCGAGTAATAGGGCATCCTCTCGAAAACTGCTTCACCTTCAAGAATTGGCTCGAAGACCAATATCAGCTTGGCAAGTTCGCTTTGTTTGACAACTGGAGGGTAACGCCGCCACAGAAGCACGAACCCAAAGCCACAAGAACAGAACCAACTCCACATTGGGCTTGGAAGCGGATTCGCACTTGTCACATGATAGGAATATTAAAAGAAGAGCCCGAGAACATGGATAACCTTCCCTGGTGCTTCAAAAACAACAATGATGAGGTGATCTCAGAATTTCCACCAGCTCCGAAAGAACTGGAGGATGGGATACATACCACTGCAGATAACCTCAAGAAAATTGAGTTGGGGACGGCGAACGACCTGCGACCGACATTCGTCAGTGAGCTGCTATCTGAAGAAAGGGTGGCTGCGTTAAAAGACGTGCTTCTGCAGCATAGAGATTGCTTCGCATGGAACTATTCCGAAATGCCGGGACTAGACCCAGAGATTGTTGTGCACAAATTAGTGATATCCCCGGACGTCAAGCCAGTCAAACAGGTGCCGAGGAGAATGCGGCTCGAGCTTGAGATGAGTATCAACGCCGAGGTTAAGAAGCTAATTGACTCCGGTTTCATCCAGGAGGTTCAATATCCTAAATGGATCGCCAACATCGTCCCGGCGATGAAGAAAAATGGGACAGTGCGCATATGCGTGGACTTCCGGAATCTCAATAAAGCCTGTCCGAAGGATGATTTCCCAGTGCTAGTCACCGTACTGATGATAGACAATACATCCACTCATGAGGTTTTCTCCTTTATGGACGGCTCATCAGGGTATAATCAGATAAAGATGCATCCCGAAGACCAGAAGCACACCGCTTTCTGGACCCCTCTGGGAATATTCTGTTACAAGGTGATGCCCTTCGGTCTAAAGAACGCCGGAGCCACCTATTAGAGGGCCATGACGAAGATCTTCGATGACCTTATACATGAAATCGTCGAATGCTATATCGACGACCTCGTGGTGAAAATCAAATCGTACGAGGAATATCTCGAGCATCTGAAGACCGTATTTCAACGCCTTCAACAATACAACTTGAAGATGAACCCCCTCAAGTGTGCATTCGGAGTTTCCTCAGGAAAATTCCTAGGATTCATCGTCCGACATCGAGGTATTGAGATAGATCCGTCAAAGATTAAGGCAATCATGGAAATGCCTCCGCCTAGAACTCTCAAACAATTGCGATCTCTCCAAGGAAAGCTCGCATATATTCGGCGATTTATAGCCAATCATTTAGGTAAGTGTCGTCCTTACAGCCACCTGATGAAGAAAGGAACTCCATTTGTCTGGGATAAAAAATGCCAAAGCGCGCTAGATGAAATCAAGCAGTACTTGCAAAATCTGCCAGTGTTGGCTGCTCCGGTCAAGGGAAAACCCCTCATTCTTTATACCACAGCCCTTGAAGGTTCCTTAGGCGCATTATCGGCACAAGCGAACGACCAAGGGAAAGAAAGAGCACTTTACTATTTGAGTCGAGTTTTGCTGGGGGTAGAAAGCAACTATTCCCCCATTGAAAAACACTGCCTGGCATTGATCTTTGCGATAACAAAGCTCATGCACTATGCGTTGGCACATGAAGTCCGTCTCATTTCGAAGGTGGACCCCCTTAAATATTTAATGTCAAAGGCCATATTGACAAGACGACTCGCTAAATGGGCCCTGCTCTTGATGGAGTTTTCGATAATGTATCAACCCCTCAAGGCAATGAAAGGCCAGGCCATCGCCAATTTCCTCGCCGAGCATCTGGTACCTGCCGATTCTCCTCTGAATTGTGAGCTGCCTGACGAACATGAGTTTGACGCGATCGACCGGTGGTGACACTCAATGGGAACTCTATTTTGATGGAGCGTCTTTCATGAAGAAGCGCAAACAAAGTACACCCATAATCAAGTCAGGAGTAGGCCTCATCTTCGTAACTCCACAAGGAGGGATTATGCGCTTCGCGTTCTCCTTAACAGAGCCGAGGACGAACAATGAAGCCGAATATGAAGCTTTGATAGCAGGCCTCGAGATCGCCATCGACATAGGAATTGAAAATCTCCTCATATACGGAGATTCTCAACTAGTCGTCAGTCAAGTAAATGGCGACTACCAAACGTGCAAGCCAGAGCTGGTGAAGTACGGCGAAAAGGTGCAACAACTGTTGACCCAAATCCCTTCCTACACTTTGGAAAACATACCGCACGTGGAAAACATCAAAGCGGACGCATTAGCCAAGCTCGCTAAAGAACTGGCTGACGAAAATCTCGATGACGTCAGAATCGTGGTACAAAGCCGTAGGGTGCTTGCCCCAGCAGAAATATCTCCGGAATCATCTAAAGAAAAGGGAGCGACTGGGCAGACGACCCTGCAAGTAAAAGACCGGGGAAAGGCTGAGGATTGGAAAGAAGACTTTATAGACTAATTCAAATACCGTCGAACGCCCGAAGATGCGTCCTCAAGACATCAGCTTATGAAACGAGCTCTGTCTTTCGCCTTCGTTAATGATACTCTGTACATGAGGTCGTTTCATTCTCTGTGGTTGAGATGTCTAGGACCTGGCGAAGCGAAAAGAGTCATTCAGGAATTTCATGACGGACTCTACGGTTCTCACCAAGCGGGCCCGAAGATGAAGTTGAAGATCAAACGAATGGGTTACTACTGGCCCACGACGATCCAGAACTGCCTCGAATATGCGAAACAATGCCACTCGTGCCAAATCCATGGGGACTTCATCCACCAGCATCCAAATCCACTACATCCAACGGTGGCTAGCTGGCCGTTCGAAATGTGGGGAACTGACATAGTCGGCCCCATCAAACCAGCATCGTCTAGAGGACATCGTTTCATCCTGGCGACGACTGATTACTTCTCCAAATGGGCAGAAGCAGTACCGCTGAGGGAAGTGAAGACAGAGAATATCCTCCATTTCTTCAAGACGCACGTCATATATCGGTTTGGAACTCCGTGACGGATCATCTCCGATAACGGGCCAGCCTACAGAAGCTATAAGATCAGTCGCTTCGCACAGCAGCATAATATAGACTGGAGATATTCCTCAGTTTATAATCCGCGAGCTAACAGTCTAGCTGAAGCCTTCAATAAGACCTTGACAAAGATCATGAAGAAAACGGTCCCGAAATAAGAAGGACTGGCACGAGAGACTGCAAGAAGCTCTCTGGGCATATCAAACTACGTTCAAGACGGCCACAAACACAACGCCGTACACGTTGGTATTCGGTACGGAAGCAGTACTCCCCCTCGAAACAGTGTTACCTTCTCTACGGGTGGCGGTCCACTATGAGCTGACGGACGAAGAAAATGCTCACCTTCGGCTTGAGGAACTTGATGCCCTTGATGAAACCTGGCTCATAGCGCAACAAAATCTGGAGGCTTATAAAGAAAAGATGACGCGCTCATATGAAAGATTGACTAGGCCGAGGACATTCCGCCAAGGCGAACTCGTGCTAGTAGTCAAAAGGCCTATGATCCCTAATCGCGCCAAGCGGGGAAAATTCGAGCCGAACTATGAAGGCCCGTACATCATAGACAAGGTCTACCAGGGTGGAGCCTATCTACTCATGGATATGCACGGTGAAAGGCCTTTCAAGCCAATAAACGGCCGCTTCCTAAAGAAATACTATGCTTAATGAGCCATAGCCTAGGTCAATGATAGATGACGACGACTATGTCCGCTCGCTATCTTCCTAAGCTCAAACTTTATAAGCAGTAGCTGGCCTTCTCCTAAGCGGACCGAAACGTCCTTAAACTAGTGACGGACCGAAACGTCCTTAAACTAATGACGGACCACTACGTCCTAAAACTAGCTGAGGACCGAAACGTCCTTAAACTTCTACCGCAGCATCCTCAGGCTGATGACATAAATAAAAAAAATAATAAATAAATAAATATATATATATATATATATAAAATGGTATGTCCATAAGCAAAATGGGCATGGATGAAAACCCGAAAGGGCTCTGTGAGTAAAAACAGTAGGGCTACCGGTGAGTGTTCGTGAAAACCCGAAAGGGCGCGGCCTCGTTAGAAAAAAAAGAATAAAAAATATATAAAAATAATAAAAAAATAATTTAAAAAATGGTATGTCCATAAGCGAAATGGGCACGGATGAAAACCTGAAAGGGCTCCGTGAGTAAAAACAGCAGGACTACCGGCGAGTGTTTGTGAAAACCTGAAAGGGCGCAATCTCGTTAAAAAGATACTTGCAGGGTCCTCTCGACCTTGTAAGGAGAAACCACCCGCGTGAGATCCTTACGACTCACAATGGAGAAACACACTTAGGAATCCTCACGATTCCTAAGGAGAAATTACACTTGCGAGATCCTCACGACTCGTAAGGAGAACTCTCTTATGGGACCCTCACGGCTCATAAGATTTGAAAGTCTTAAGTTACAGGGATCTGAACCTGTTCTTAAGCAACTCCCACAATCTTCGATATTGCCCTACAAGTGGTTCAATACTGACCCTTGTATACAATCCACGGGCGCGAATAAACATTTCCCTAACCAAGTCCCACCTGTGACTAGAGATATGTCCATATGGTGAACAACCCTTATAAGTCCTCTCGAGTTATAAGGAGAAAACTCTTTAGTAAGATCCTTACGACTTACAAGGGAATATACACTTAGGAATCCTCACGATTCCTAAGGAGAAAATACACCTACAAGATCCTCACGACTTGTAGGGAGAAATACCTTTGTGGGACCCTTACGGCTCATGAAGTCAAAGCCTTGTTGACAGGACCTTAACCCTGTTCGCTAAGCCACCTTTGTTCGACATCGACAGAGGAAAATGATGATTCGCTCCTGGCAATATCCCAGTTGTAGCGGTGCTGATGCTGAAATCGGTGTCTAATTTCAGGTTTACGGCGAAAAGCCAGTAGGCCGCACATGCATCGAGTAAAAATAAAATAAATAGCCGAAATAATTAGGCACCGTGAAAAATAGCCGAAATGATTGGGCAATCGCGACCTTCGTGATATAAAAGCTGAAATGATAGAGCATCGCGGAAATAAAACAATAAAAAAAATGAATGA
The DNA here is from genome assembly GCA_030015575.1 of Agapanthus africanus. Classification (NCBI taxonomy): domain Eukaryota; kingdom Viridiplantae; phylum Streptophyta; class Magnoliopsida; order Asparagales; family Amaryllidaceae; genus Agapanthus; species Agapanthus africanus. The sequence continues at coordinate 185,649,809 of CM057337.1, forward strand.
TGAAACTTTTGTCCTACAGTTGAGATCACATCGATCTCTGTATACAATCTAAGGGCGCAAACAAAGAGGGAATCATACCTTCCCACCAGAAAACGAAGCCAAATCTCGACGGTTCACCAACAACCGAGAAACAACCGCGACATTCGTCTTGATGCAACAGACGCAGTGCCAGCAAACGAAGCGAAGATCAAATTCCTAGCTTCACGGTTTTGACGGCAGCTTATATGAAACCCGAAAGACCGCCACAAATCAGTTCAACTCCGAAGAAACCAGTGTCTTCGGCAAAATCCTTCGACTCAGGGAAACTAGTGTCCTTGACGAGAACACCCCGATTCGCGTCGACCCGCAGAGAAACCGGTGTCTCCGCAGGAATACATCGATTCGTTTCAACCCCAGGGAAACCAGTGTCCCTGGCAAATACCTCAATTCAGGGAAACTAGTGTCCTTAACGAGAACATCCCGATTCGCGTCAACCCGCAGAGAAACTAGCGTCTTTGCAGGAATACATCGATTCGTTTCAACCCCAGGGAAACCAGTGTCCCTGGCAAATACCTCAATTCAGGGAAACTAGCGTCCTTGATGAGAGCCTCCTGATTTGCATCGGCCCGCAGAGAAACCAGTGTCTCCGCGGGAATACTCCGATTCATTTCAACTTCGAGGAAACTAGCATCCTCGGCAAAATCCTTCGACTCAGGGAAACTAGTGTCCTTAACGAGAACACCCCGATTCGCGTCGACCCGTAGAGAAACCAGTGTCTCCGCAGGAATACATTGATTCGTTTCGACCCCAGGGAAACCAGTGTCCCTGGAAAATACCTCAATTCAAGGAAACTAGCGTCCTTGATGAGAGCCTCCTGATTCGCGTCGGCCCGCAGAGAAACCAGTGTCTCCACAGGAATACTCCGATTCATTTCAACTTCGAGGAAACTAGCGTCCTCGGAAAAATCCTTCGACTTAGGGAAATAAGTGTCCTTGACGAGAACATCCCAATTCGCGTCGACCCGCAGAGAAACTAGCATCTTTGGAGGAATACATCGATTCGTTTCAACCCCAGGGAAACCAGTGTCCCTGGCAAATACCTCAATTCAGGGAAACTAGCGTCCTTGATGAGAGCCTCCTGATTCGCGTTGGACCGCAGAGAAACCAGTGTCTCCGCAGGAATACTCCGATTTGTTTTAACTTTGAGGAAACTAGCGTCCTCGGCAAAATCCTTCGACTTAGGGAAATCAGTGTCCTTGACGAGAAAATCCTGATTCGCGTCGATCCGCAGAGAAGCTAGCGTCTTTGCAGGAACACCTCGACTCGTTTCAATCCCAGGGAAACCAGTGTCCTTGGCAAACTCCTCAACTAGGGAAACTAACGTCCTTGATGAGAGCCTCCTGATTCGCGTCGGCCCGCAGAGAAACCAGTGTCTCCGCGAGAACTCCCCGATTCGTCTCAACTTGCAAGATAAAGCCTTAAGCAGCAGGGATTAAAAAAAAACTTGTTTCCTAAGCACTGGGACCCTGCAAGTTGGTCTAAAACGTTCTCTTGCATACTATTCACGGGTCTCACTCTCCAAATTCGAGTCTCGATAAGGAGAGAAACAACCGCTTACGGGTCCTCTCGACTCGTAAGAGGGAAAAATTCTCTTATAGGATCCTTACGACTTATAAGAGAAAACACACTTAGGAATCCTCACGATTCCTAAGGAGAAAATCCACCTACGAGATCCTCTCGATTCCTAGGGAGAAAAATCTCTATGAGACCCTCACGGCTTATAGAGTTGAAAAGTCGTAGGCAGCAGATCTGAACCTGCGGCCTAAGCCATCGCTATCTCGTGAAGAAATCAAGATGCTTACTCTATTATCTGTCAACTATGTTTATCAAGACAGCATGCTGATAAAAAGAGAAGGGAGAAAATAAAAGAGCATACAAGACATTGCAAAGAAAAAATGTGTATCTTTATTTATTAATTCAATCAAGTACAAGGTGAATCGTACAAAAGAATACAAAATGGATACATGTTATTCGAAAAAGAAAAATTTTTACAAGTATATTGATACAAAGGCAGCTACTGGGAAGGAAGTGATTAGTCGAAAATATTGTATATTTTAGCCGGTAATTTCCTCATCATTTGCATTCATATAGAAGTGTTCGGCATTCATATTTTATATATTAGCAAAACTGTCGCAAAATATCAGATTACATGTATTAGACTCTACAACCGACACTATAATGGAAATTGACTACATTTCATGGCATCGCATCATCCCTACATTTGCGCAACACTTGTTTTGAGATCTGTGCAGGAAAATCCAGCAGAAAGGCCAAAATGTACATGGTACCGATCAAACGTTACGCCAACTCAATGATTTCAGATCTGGTATCAATCTAAAAGGGAAAATAAAAATCAACATATCAGATAAAGTCCCAAATAGCAGTCCAAGACTACACCAAAAAGCCCAAGGCCCAAGCTCTACAGACAGCCGCGGATCCGCGGCAGGAGCCTGCTTGCGCCGCGGATCTGCGGTGTGTCCAAGGAATCAGCTTCCCAAATTTGGTGCAAAATTCTCATCGCTGGGTCCAGACTTCAAAAAGACATGTCAACTTCCAGAAGACTCCAGAGACTTCTGCCAGATCAGAAAACCCTTGTTCCTATACTAAACAAAGCCATGTATTCTAGAAACTTCTACCTAAACCCTAGCTTAAACCCTAAGCTAAGCCTAACAAACTCTTTCTCGAAGTCTTTCAACAAACTTTTGGAGGGAACTCAAAGGCTTAGGGTTTGGGTGCTCTATAAATAAAACCCTAGGCTCACTTATAAATCATCTTGATTCATCTTGGAATCTAATCATTTTTTAGCCAATTTAGAGCCATTCTCTTTCTCTTCATCTTCTTCTTCCACAAATCTAGTGAGAGGATTTGTGTGAAACCCTAACCCTAATTCCATTCAAAAGCCAAGATCCCGAGTACCCATTCAAGCAAGAAGCCTTGCAACCTTTTAGGAGCCGAGCCGGTCTTCAACGGAGCAAGTGGTCCAAGACGATTCGCGACTCACGGAGCCGAGCGAAGCCAAGTCGACAGTTTAATTCTTCCTCTTGTAGTTCTTGAGCGACTGTAATCAAATTTTTGATATAAATAAAAGGTGAAATTCTTTTATCTTGTTTTCTTTAAATTCTTGCATCATGAGTCAATCTAAATTTCTAGTTATAATTCTTGTTATGGTGCTTGAGTAATACTCCGCTCGTCGAGGAGTCGAGACGGTCAATAGAATGATGATGTAATATATCTTAAATCGATTCTTGATTCCTATGAGTTTTGTAAACCCTAGCAAATTCAAGAACCGACGACCCATTTCGTTACGATGCTTTCTTGATTGATATCGTTCGAAATTGGGGAGTTACGATCGTTTCTTGAAATTGCTAGAGGCTAGAATGTGAATGAAATCAACGAAAGAACAAGGGTTAAACGATGAAACCCTAGTTTCATCAAGAAAGCCCTAACTCTCGCCGATCATCATCGATCTAGTATCAATCCTTCGAAGGACAAGAACACGAAATCTTTAGATTACATCACGTCTATCGATCCGATCGATTCCTACGATCCTCATTTAGATTCTTGACATTTTGTTTGGAAATATTATCGAAACCCAATTCTTGATTGTTTATCAGTTTCTTGATTCTTGATTAAACTCGTGACACTTGAATCAATTGATAAATTCTTGAATCATGTTTTCTTTTCTTTTCGATTAACTTTTCGATTCAAACAAAGCAAATATAAAAACGAATCGCACAATCCCTGTGGACGATCCGCACTCACTTACAATCTACATCCGACACCGTAGTTGATTGCGGTCAAATAATTCTTTGATTGTAATTCTATTCATTTTCTAAAACGACACACAAAGAAATGATTCAAATCAAATGGCGCCGTTGCCGGGGATCACACGCTAATTCGTTTTCATTTTATAGTTTGAATTGAAAGATTTATTTCATTGTGATTTTTGAGATCAAAATTCGTGAAAACCCTAAACAATTTGTTGTGTTTCATTGCAAGGAAATCTGGAGCTTGCTGGAAATTGACAAAAAATTTTGGAAAATTCCAAAGAGCTGGAGTTATCAACAGGAAGCTCCTGAAGAAGTTTGGTTCAGTGATCCCACATTTTGACCGCGGAAGGGCGGCATAAGAGAGGATCTGCGGCGGAACCGCGGCCTCTTAGGGGGTTCTCTGAAAAAGTTTTGCTTCAGGTAAATTCTTACCTTCTCCTTTCTCCTCTTTTTAGCTCCAACTAATACTTTGCTGCAGGATTCTTTGCAAAGAATAGCAGCTCGCAAATTGCAAAATAAAATTTATGCGTGATTTTGTTTCTCGGTTGTTTTGCATTATAAATACGGATATTAAGCGGCACGGCCAAATCCAAATTAGGTTGGGAGTTCATTACCCTTCCTAGGCCCCGAAAATCACCAAACTTGCATCCGCATTGACCCACATTAACTAAAAGAAATCTAGAGATGACTCTAAGGACTGTCGCGCTCAATTAGGACAGAAAAAGGCCGTGGGTAATTCATTGCTTATCCGCGTTTTCCTGTGGTGCCTAAGGCGAGTGTGTCTAAGGCTAGTGGTTTTTAATTAGGCCCACTACTTACGTAGTGGAGTACCTTCCCACTTACCTGGCACTTATCCGGCCACAGGGGAACAAAGAGGCAGTGGAGGATTCTATCCTGCGACTTGTCTTTTGGCAGTTAGGAGCGGTCTAGAGCGGACCTAGGTGACCACTAGATTCTAGGGTTTGTGTGCTGCATTTGTTGTGTCGCATCATATTTTTCAAAAATTCGTCCCTTTTTCAAAAGCAAACACCGCATTCATTCATTTACCCCTAATTATAAGCCAACGCTGCCACTTGTACTAACCCTTTTTAGTACAAGATAGGCTGGACACGGGATTCTAGTGCCCGTTTAGTCCGCGTACCCTTTATCGACTCCGAAGTCGATATTTCTCCATTTACCTTTCCTTTACCTACTACCACACCTACACCGATGGATCCGAATCCATCAAACTTCTTTAACCCTAATCTGCCGCCGTCCGTTGGTGCGCAGAATCCACCCCGCATCTCTCTACAGGAGAGATGCTATCCACTTAGAGGTCCTCTTTCGACCTGCTTATCCACACCACCAGCCAATGGGGATAACTTTGAGATTAAGCCCCAGTATATCAATCTTTTACCCAAATTCCATGGACTCGAGACTGAGGACGCTTACGTTTTCATTACCAAATTTGAAAACGTATGCGCAATGATGGGTACGTCACAACTTTCAGTGGATGCGATACGTCTACGACTTCTTCCATTTACATTGTGCGATATAGCCGAGAAGTGGCTATATAACACTACCGCACACTCTATTACGAATTGGGAAGAATTCGTCACTGCATTCCTTAAGAAATTTTACCCAATCCAAAAGACAGCTCGAATCCGTAGCGAACTTAATCAATTTGCCAAGCTCCCTACCGAACCATTTTCAAAATGCTTTGAATGTTTCAAGGTTCTTTTGGTTCAGTGTCCTCATCACGGCATCCCGAGATGGGAGCTTTGCCGAATCATTTATGAGGGCATTAACTCAAACACTAAACAGAGCCTTGAAAACATGTGTCAAGGTACTTTTATGACTAAGGATGATGGGGAAGCTTGGAAGTACTTAGAAGAGTTCGCTGAAAAATCACTACAGTGGGAGAGTGGAACCCAACCATTGAATAGGGGTGGCGTACACCAAATAGACGTGTCCATAGGTGTTCGAGCTGAGATGGCAGCAATGCAAAAGATGCTCGACCCTATGGAACACAAATTTTCTGCAGCCTCCCTAAACCCAATGTCGCTCCACAAAACTGTTTGTGGGTGCTGTTCTGATCCGTCTCATTTAACGGAAGAATGTCCATTAAATTCTGCGTTTCAAGGTCACGAGCATTCTAATGCCGCATTTCAACGACCTAGAAACGATCCATATTCTTCCACGTACAATCAGGGTTGGAGGAATCACTCGAATTTCGCTTGGAACCAAAACCAATCTCAAAACACGGTTCCAAACACGAATAATTTTCAAAGGGCTCTTCCTCCACCACAACAGCAACCCCTTCAACTCACTCAGCACCCCTACCAGTCACAAAATTTCCAAAACCAGGGCAACAATCCTGCACAGTCTAATCCTATGCTGTTGTCCAGTTCTGACGAATTCTCTCAATTCACTCAAACCATGAAATCACTTTTATCAAATTTCATAGAGGTTTCGACTGAGGTTAGATCTTCCGTCAGTGAGATAAAGAAAAACTCAGCGTCCCAAGCTGAGAGTATCAGATCGATGGAAGCTGAAATCGCACGCCTAAAAGCCGAAATGAGTGCGAGAGAAAAATGGAAACTTCCCTCTCAACCCCTACAGAATCCTGGGCATTACAATGTAAATGCCATCACAACGTTGAGATCGGGGAAAGTGCTGAATAATCCTGTCGGGGAAGGTATTGATGATACTGAAAATCATATCAACACCCCGGCTGAGACCTTTCCACACATACACACTTCTCCTTCTGATCCTTCTTCTTCTACCACACCATCTTCTCACGAGCCTATTCTCCATTTCCCTTTAGGCTCGACACCTTCTCCCAACCCTTATAGTTCTCCACAGACGGTCCCCACACTTCTTTTGGGACCTCGTCTACCCCCTCTTCCTTCTCCTATGATGGACCCGGCGCTTATTGCGAAAGCTCCTTACCCGAACCGGTTAAGGGGTAATAGAATGAGTCCTCATATGGAGAAAATTATAGAAATGTTCAAACAGGTTAACATCAATATCCCTCTCCTAGATGAGATTCAACAAGTCCCCGCTTATGCGAAAATTCTTAAGGACTTGTGCACTAGGAAGAGGAAGACTCAAGTGCCGAAGAAGGTCTTTATGTCTAATAATATCAGCACTGCTTTTATTCCCCAGTTACCAAAGAAACGAAAGGACCCAGGATGTCCTACAATATCGATTTCTATTGGGGGTAAAAACATAAATCGTGCTCTGTTAGACCTTGGCGCAAGTGTTAACCTGCTCCCTTATTCTGTCTATGAGCAACTAGGGATTGGAGAGCTCAAACCTGCTCACTGCACTCTCCAGATGGCGGACCGATCTATCACCAAACCAAGGGGTGAATTAGAGGATGTGTTGATAAAGGTCGAGGAATTTGTTTTCCCTGTAGACTTTATTGTGCTCGACACACATCCTGTAGCAAAACCTCCGGGACCAAATTCCGGTGATTTTAGGTCGTCCTTTCCTTGCCACTTCCAACGCTGTTATAAACTGTAGAAACGGTTCAATGAACTTATCATTTAGAAATATGACCATTGAACTAAATATCTACAAAGTTGGAAGTCAGCCATCAGAACCCTCTGCTTATATTTTAGATGTGTGCTCTGTCCATGAGATCGCTCCCGATAGTTGTGGAGCTGAGGAACTTTGCTTTACTGAACTTGATGACATTACCACATCTCTGTTTGACTTTACACAAGATCTTAGTGAGGACACTTTACCTGCACTTGAGTCCTGCACTTCTGACTTTTCTCCACCCGAGTCTATATTTTTCACAGGCTCTGAGCTTCTTTGTAAATCTAAAAATCACTCAATGATCCCTCCTTCTATCATTTCTCCGCCCGAATTAGATCTCAAAATGTTACCCTCTTATCTGAAATATGCTTATTTAGGTGAGAAGGAGTCTTTACCGGTTATAATTTCCGCTTCTCTAGCATTAGAGCAAGAGAATGCACTTTTATCGGTATTGAAATCTAACAAAGAGGCGTTTGGTTGGAGTATGGCGGACATCAAAGGGATTAGTCCCTTGATAGTTGAACATCATATACATGTGATGGATGATGCCAGACCAAACCGAGAACCACAGAGACGGTTGAATCCCGTCATGAAGGAAGCGGTCATGAAAGAGATCGTCAAATGCTTAGATAATGGTATTATATACCCCATCTCCGATAGCCAATGGGTGAATCCTATACATGTCGTTCCTAAGAAATCCGGCATCACTGTTATAACCAATGAGGCGAATGAGTTGATTCAAACACGCACCCAAACTGGGTGGCGTGTATGTATCGATTATAGAAAACTCAACGCTGCCACGAGGAAAGACCACTTTCCTCTACCATTCATTGATCAGATGCTGGAATGCTTAGAGGGACGATAGTACTATTGTTTCATGGACGGATACTCAGGCTATAATCAGGTCCCCATCGCTAAAAAGGATCAAGATAAAACCACTTTTACTTGTCCTTTTGGTACCTTTGCTTACAGTCGCATGCCCTTCGGGCTATGCAATGCTCCCGCTACCTTTCAGCGGTGTATGATGGGGATATTCTCTGATATGGTAGAGAATTTCCTGGAGATCTTTATGGACGACTTCTCGATTTTTGGAGACTCTTTTTCTGATTGCCTAGCGAATCTTGACGCTGTTCTTACTCGTTGCAAAGAGAAGAACTTGACTTTGAACTGGGAAAAATGCGATTTTATGGTCCAAGAAGGAATTGTTCTTGGACATGTCATTTCACAGAAAGGCATTGAGGTTGACAGAGCCAAAATAGATGTCATTCAAAACCTCCCTCATCCCAAAAGCGTCAAAGATATTCGCTCATTCCTTGGCCATACGGGCTTTTATAGGAGATTCATTAAGGACTTTAGCAAAATTGCTAGAACTTTAACTCTTCTCTTGGCCAAGGATACGACTTTCTATTTTGACTCGGATTGCGAGACAGCTTTCGACTCACTTAAACACTCACTCACTTCAGCCCCCGTTTTATCATCACCAAATTGGGACTACCCCTTTGAGCTGATGTGTGACGCATCCGACTTTGCAGTAGGTGCAGTCTTAGGACAGCACATCGAAAAGATGCCACACGTGATTTACTATGCTAGTAAGACCCTGAATGATGCGCAAATCAATTATACAACCACAGAAAAAGAACTCTTAGCGGTTGTATTTGCATTAGAAAAATTCAGGCCTTACTTAATCGGCTCACCTATAGTTGTGTATACTGATCATTCCGCTTTAAAACATCTTCTGGCGAAGAAAGATGCAAAAGGTCGACTAATACGTTGGATCCTACTGTTACAAGAATTCGATCTTGTTATCAAAGATAAGAAAGGATGTGAAAACGTAGTAGCTGACCATCTTTCACGCATCATTTCTTCCCCTGTGACCCTGCCGATCAATGACTCATTTCCTGACGAGCAACTCTTGAGCGTATCCAATGAACCATGGTTCAGGGATATTGTGAACTATCATGCCACGGGACTGATACCCAGCGATTGGTCAAAACAGGACAAATACCGTTTTCTATCCCAAATAAAACACTATTACTGGGACGAGCCCTATTTGTTTAAATATTATCCTGATCAGATCATTCGCCGGTGCGTCCCGAATGAAGAGTTCAAGAGTGTTCTTTCTTTTTGTCACGATCAAGCCTGTGGGGGTCACTTTGGTCCTAGAAAGACAGCGGAAAAGGTTTTGCAATGTGGATTTTATTGGCCGACCTTATTCAAGGATGCATTTGAGCATTGCAAAACCTGTACACAATGTCAGCATACGGGTAGAATCTCCCAGAGGAATGAAATGCCTCAGCAACCCATTTTGGTTGTTGAAATATTCGATGTTTGGGGCATAGATTTTATGGGTCCTTTTCCCAATTCCTTTGGGAATTTGTACATACTGTTGGCGGTTGATTATGTCTCAAAATGGGTAGAAGCCATTCCATGTCGCACTAATGACAAGAAAGTTGTCATTAAGTTCTTAAAAGAGAATATCCTCTCGCGATTTGGACACCCACGCGCTATTATTAGCGATAATGGGACACACTTCTGCAACAGGTCTTTCGAGACTCTGATGCAGAAATACTCAATCAACCACCGACTTTCTACACCCTATCACCCCCAAACAAGCGGGCAGGCTGAAATCTCAAACAGACAAATCAAACTTATCCTGGAGAAAACTGTTGCTAAAAGTAGAAAAGACCGGTCGACCAAACTGACGGATGCTCTTTGGGCATTCCGAACTGCATATAAGACCGACCTAGGGATGTCTCCATATAGGATAGTGCTTGGAAAAGCATGTCATTTACCCGTCGAGATAGAACATAAAGCATTATGGGCTATTAAAGAAATAAATTTTGATTTAAACCTTGCTTCCAACTTTAGGAAGCTGCAACTTAATATGCTAAGCGAACTCCGCGATGAAGCTTATGATAACGCTGTAATCACAAAGAATAGGACTAAGGTTTTTCACGATAAAAACATTTTGAGGAAAACATTTTCACTTGGTCAATAAGTCCTTCTTTATGATTCAAGATTACACCTTCATGCGGGTAAGCTTCGATCTCGATGGAAGGGACCTTTTGTTGTGCGGTCTGTATATCCGCACGGGGCAGTAGAAGTAGAAAATGTTAAAAACGGCACCGTTTTCAAAGTAAATGGACATAGATTAAAGCCGTATTTTTCCACTGACCCCACGGAGGAGCTCTTGTTCTTACAAGAGCCAGTTTATTTGGATTAAAATTCCTCCATCTCACCTTCATATCCAGTATATCACTGCATCATCTTTTGAATGGAGGTGAGTAAAAAGAATAAGTTTGGGGGAAGTTCTTCACTTATATATTTTACCCCCACTAATAATTCCTCCCAGATTTACAGGTTTTTCAGATATAGTGTTGGCAACAGTGAGGACACTGTTGAAAACAAGTTTGGGGGAGGTTTGTGCTTATTTTTACATCATTTGCATATCGTCTGCATAAGCACAAAACATTTCTTTTAAAAAAAAATCTATAAAAATTGAAAAACTTTCAAAACCCATAAAAATTTAAAAATTTTCAAGTATAAAAATAATTTTAATATTTACACTTTTTTGTATATAAATAAGATAATGAAAGTTTAGATAGTGAACAATTACATCCATGAGATTAGAAAAATTTTAGAAAACCAAGAAAATTAGAAGTTTTCTTATACGAACTAGTAATATGTAGTTATAAGCCGTTGTCCCAAGGGTTAGTAAGATGAAGGACGTCACTAATCTGAGGATAAAAATAAGTTTGAAAAATAGTTTCTATTCTGGAAGCCAAACATTTTGAACGTTGATACCCTGCTATTCGCACTTACACACGTCTTGAAGCCTGGAATAGTAGAGGATACCTTGAAATGCTCTTGTCTTAAAGCCAAAAGTATGAAGGAAATAAAAAAATGAAATGAAGAAAATATAAAGTGGTGAGAAAAATGGACACTGGTTTTGTTATCACCAAGGGCAATAAAAAATATATAGCGAGGGTGCTTCTTCACCTAGTGCCCTAAGGCCAACTGGTCTGGGAGTCACTGCTATGCCTGAGGTGGTGCAAGACGAGGAAAATACACCAAGTAAGCAAGCACATGAGTAATCGGTCGGTTAGTGCCTCAAGAAGTATTAACGGTCGCATGAAAGTGTGTGAGCAATCTCATCTAAGTATTCATTAATCAAAAAGTACTAAGGCTGATGGGCAAGAGTATGATAGCTTGAATTGAATTCTCCGGGTGTAGGGATGTCTTTACACACACACAGGGTTATATGATCGATGTTTGGAAGAAAGATAGGAATGAAAAATAAGACGATGTTTTATTGAGGGAGGACGTGATTTCTGACATCTTTTCATGACCATTATGATAGGGCTCATGACAACCGAAAAGCTAGCTTAGTTGGAAACCCTAATTTTCAAGGCTTTTCTTTTACGATTCTTGTCTTTAAATGTAATATTCATGATCTTCCTTTTATTATTGGATTTTGTGGGTGCAATCCGCTGAAAACCCTCAGGAGACAACACTCCTCCTACTAGGGACACCTAGAGGTTTAAAGGCTTGTTGCACATGCTCAGTGCAATCGTGTTGCCTACGAAAGTGTGCTAGTTAGTTTTTCTCTTTCTTTATTTTCTTCTTCTCTTTTTAATAAAACAGTTCGCTCGAGACGAACGAAATTAAGTTTGGGGGAATTTGATTAGTCGAAAATATTGTATATTTTAGCCGGTAATTTCCTCATCATTTGCATTCATATAGAAGTGTTCGGCATTCATATTTTACATATTAGCAAAACAGTCGAAAAATATCAGATTACATGTATTAGACTCTAAAACCGAAACTATAATGGAAATTGACTACATTTCATGGCATCGCATCATCCCTACATTTGCGCAACACTTGTTTTGAGATCTGTGCAGGAAAATCCAGCAGAAAGGCCAAAATGTACATGGTACCGATCAAACGTTACGCCAACTCAATGATTTCAGATCTGGTATCAATCTAAAAGGGAAAATAAAAATCAACATATCAGATAAAGTCCCAAATAGCAGTCCAAGACTACACCAAAAAGCCTAAAGCCCAAGGCCCAAGCTCTACAGACAGCCGCGGATCCGCGGCAGGAGCCTGCTTGCGCCGCGGATCCGCGGTGGGTCCAAGGAATCAGCTTCCCAAATTTGGTGCAAAATTCTCATCGCTGGGTCCAGACTTCAAAAAGACATGTCAGCTTCCAGAAGACTCCAGAGACTTCTGCCAGATCAGAAAACCCTTGTTCCTATATTAAACAAAGCCTTGTATTCTAGAAACTTCTACCTAAACCCTAGCTTAAACCCTAAGCTAAGCCTAACAAACTCTTTCTAGAAGTCTTTCAACAAACTTCTGGAGGGAACTCAAAGGCTTAGGGTTTGGGTGCTCTATAAATAAGACCCTAGGCTCACTTATAAATCATCTTGATTCATTTTGGAATCTAATCATTTTTTAGCCAATTTAAAGCCATTCTCTCTCTCTTCATCTTCTTCTTCCACAAATCTAGTGAGAGGATTTGTGTGAAACCCTAACCCTAATTCCATTCAAAAGCCAAGATCCCGAGTACCCATTCAAGCAAGAAGCCTTGCAACCTTTTAGGAGCTGAGCCGGTCTTCAACGGAGCAAGTGGTCCAAGACGATTCGCGACTCACGGAGCCGAGCGAAGCCAAGTCGACAGTTTAATTCTTCCTCTTGTAGTTCTTGAGCGACTGTAATCAAATTGTTGATATAAATAAAAGGTGAAATTCTTTTATCTTGTTTTCTTTAAATTCTTGCATCATGAGTCAATCTAAATTTCTAGTTATAATTCTTGTTGTGATGCTTGAGTAATACTCCGCTCATCGAGGAGTCGAGACGGTCAATAGAATGATGATGTAATATATCTTAAATCGATTCTTGATTCCTATGAGTTTTGTAAACCCTAGCAAATTCAAGAACCGAAGACCCATTTCGTTGCGATGCTTTCTTGATTGATATCGTTCGAAATTGGGGAGTTACGATCGTTTCTTGAAATTGCTAGAGGCTAGAATGTGAACGAAATCAACGAAAGGACAAGGGTTAAACGATGAAACCCTAGTTTCATCAAGAAAGCCCTAACTCTCGTCGATCATCATCGATCTAGTATCAATCCTTCGAACGAAAAGAACACGAAATCTTTAGATTACATCACGTCTATCGATCCGATCGATTCCTACGAGCCTCATTTAGATTCTTGACATTTTGTTTGGAAATATTATCGAAACCCAATTCTTGATTGTTTATCAGTTTCTTGATTCTTGATTAAACTTGTGACACTTGAATCAATTGATAAATTCTTGAATCATGTTTTCTTTCCTTTTCGATTAACTTTTCGATTCAAACAAAGCAAATATAAAAACGAATCGCACAATCCCTGTGGACGATCCGCACTCACTTACAATCTACATCCGACACCATAGTTGATTGCGGTCAAATAATTCTTTGATTATGATTCTATTCATTTTCTAAAACGACACACAAAGAAATGATTCAAATCAGGAAGCGACTTAAGTAGCCCTATCAATTGTTCGTGCACCTCCTTCCACGCTTTCTCCTGATCGGCCACCACCGCCAGTTCTACTTCCACATGAGCCCGCTGCTGCAAGAAGGATGCAAGCTGCTCCCCAACGGCCTGATGAGCAGCTTCGCGGCCTGGGGCGTCACGCTCGGCAGCATCAAGCTTCCGCTTCAAGTTTAGCCTATGAGAGATGCGTTCCAGGAGGCCCTCGAAGATAGCCTTCACTTGGACAGCATTCGCCTCAACCTCAGCACGCAGACGAGTCATCTCGCTCGAGGTCTCTTGGCATTCCCTCAACCGTAAAGCCGCTTCTTGTTCCAGGTGATGGAGGTAAGAAGCACTTTGCTCGATCCATGCTGCTCTTTGATTGCTTGCGGCTAAGGCCTCAGGAGCAGGGTGCACAAACTCCGATTGATGCAGACGAACCTCGATTTCCCTGCAGTGATTAACCCAAAGCTCGACGATGCCCCCGTCATGAAAATTCACAAGCGCCGCCAACATCGGGTTAACCTCTGCAGCGAAGTCCGTGGCAGAGGGGAGAGCGTCTGCGTCAATCTCCTCGACGTATCCGCTCAGCATGCTTAAGCTCATTACGGCACCCTTTGAAGACGGACGTCTCAGGAAAGGGCCTGCCGGCATTGTGACACGAGACTCAAAAGGCGCCGGGACTGGAACGACAGCTGAAAAAACAAAATACGATTAGATGACGGTTCAAGAAGTACAAAAAAGGTCATCAGTGCGATAGTTTATTATACCAGCTGCAGCAGGTGGCAAGGCCGGAAGGGCCAGTGGCGCGGCCGATCTTTCATCCCCTCCTTCGATTTGTAGCACTGCAATCAGGATGAAAGAAAATTAGAGATAATTCCATTACTGAAAAAGAAAGATATCAGTTGGAAACTATACTCACCAGCACCACTGGAGGAAGAAGCGAGTTCAGATGGGAAGGAGAAGTGTGGGTGCAACACCTGATAAAGATGATCAAAAAGCACTCCTGAAAAGATGCAATATAGTACGACATTAGTACATAAATTATGAGACTGAAAGACAAAACTAATGGGTTGCAAATCCATACCTTCCAGCATCTGCGATGGTACAAGGGAAGGTTGAGGGGTGACCACCGCCAAGGCAGTAGTTGACGGCGCTCCCTCGAGCAATGGAGCATCGGCACTGGCCGCACCTGCGTTAAAAAAAACAAGGATAAACTTGTCAGAAAGGATTGCAAGATAAAAAAAAAGGGGACTGTAACTCGAAATTTACCTGATGAGCCGCCGGCCGAAACGGAGGCGTCTCCCTCCTCCATCGACATGAGGCCACCGCCCGTGGCCTCATCACCAGACTCAATGGGGGCTGTTGTCGTGCTCGTGCGGCCAGGAGACGGCGGAAGACCATAGACGGGGAGGGAAATAATTGGAACATTGCCGGACTCTTGAGAAAGAGCGGCTGGCTTTTCCCCAAGAGTCGTGCCCATCTCACCCGCTACTTCTTCGGGCTCAGCGGTCTCCATTGTCTCATCCGCTATCACCATGGGATCGCCGGTCTCAAGCGCCTCGTCCGCCGCTGCCCCGGGCTCAGTTGTAGCGGTCGTCTCATTTGCCGCCACCTCAGGCTCGGCATCAACGACCTTCTCGGGTGCAGCTCCCTCAGCCCCCAACTTAAGCTCAGCAACCCCAGCGACGTTGCCCACCGTCGACTCGGGTTTGGCCGGTGCTTCTTCCTCTGGCCCCTTAGGTTCGACGGTTTTCGCCTCCCCTTCGGTTGGACTTGGCCCTGCAGGACAAGACATATAAGAACCGACGAATTCAAAATTCTTACAACAAAATCTTGAAAGATGTGTCACCTGAGGTAGATTTATCGTTAGCACTCCGAGCGGCACGCGCCACCTGTCTGCGAGCAGTGGATAGGGCGACGGGGGGCTCTTCTGAGGGAGTATCAGCACGAGGGAGGGTGCTTGGGCCCGCTCCTGTAGGGTTCCTAGGCACTCTAATGAGGTCTCACGAGGCATCAACCATGCCAGTTTTAAAATTTACGGTGCTGAGAAACCCTAGACTAGATCGTTAACTAGAAATTTAGGCGAAAGATGCAACTAATTAACAACTTAACTAAAAAAACGGAAATACAACCTTTGTAGATCCGGTCCTCCACCTCCATAGCTCCGCGATGAAGTCCTCTCCGCTGTCTAAATCGAATCCAAGACTCTAGCATCGGCTTCATCGGAGAAATGGGCGGGCTAGGTCGCCGACGTCGATGCCGAAGATGATCTACGTCGAGGCATCACTAGATCAAGCTCCAACTTCACCAAGTCATGAAACTTGTGAAGAAAACACACTCTACTACTTGGCAAGAGGTAGAGGATGAAGAAATAGGAAGTGGGTTCACTTTAGAATTGGATTTCTCACTCATATTCTCAAGTTGCCATTGATGGTGGCATAGTTTCATTCTTGAAGAAGAAGAAGAAGATGAAGATGATAATATGATAAGTTAATTAAAATAGAAAAGAAAAAGAATACTTATCATAATATCAACCATGGTTAGGTGTAGAGAATTTACTAAGGTTAGATGAATGGTTAGGGTTAAGCATGAAGACAAAATGGTCACTTTGGTCAAAGCTTCATGAAGCTTCAAGATGCAAACAAAGAAAGCCACCATTTTCTCTTTATGCCATTTATTTTCCAAAATGAATAAACAAATAAATAAGTAATGGAAAAACAAAACCCTAATCATTAGTTTAACCATGGTTTAATTCTTTACACTTAACCAAGTAAACATGTATCATCAAACATGATACAATCATTTGCACAAAAAGTATATCACATATACAACTTATACATCCAAGTGAGAAGATCCATTTAAAGTGAACCAATACTAGTTAATGCAAAGTAATATATCAAATATATAATTATACATTAAATCATTAAATCAACACTTGATTTAACGATCCGGTCATATCGCATATAACCGGCTAGTATCCTATGTATCGGCTTATCGAATCAATACTTGATTCGATAACTAGGTTATATCGCATACAACCAATCGATACATTTATCGTGCGAATAGAATACGGTATCACATACACTCATTATTCTCAGTCCCGCACATATCTCATATGCGCTCCTATTTCGTTTCGCTTGAGCCAGGAAACCTCTGTGCAGGACTCTAATGACTCGTCAATACGCCGGCAGCAGGTGATGATCATATCAAACACCCACAAGCCGCAAGCGGTCTGCTAAACATAACGGCCACCCGGGTATTAAGCGATCAGAAGATCGACGAGCAAGCCCGCTCACACTCCTGTGAATCCAACCAGTAACACTTACCGTACAGTCCGGTCTAGTCGTCTGATGTGTCGCATATCTCTCCTAGGGGTGGTAAACGTCAGACCCCAATAGCTCGATAAGTCGTGTCGATATGAGGTCTATAACCATTCGAGAAACTACTGGTAACAGTTACCAATAAATCTCAGCAACCCTGGCCAGGGATTTCCGGTTATAGCCAATCGAATACAGCGCAACATCAACTCCCTATACCGGGAGAGACGAATCCCCTCCTATCGCTCATTGCCTCCATGTGACTCGGGACTGTACCCAAAAACCACCGTTTTGCACGCCCTCTTGGACGTGGTAAGGTGGAAATCAAAGCACAGTGGGAACCACACAAGACTCTATGACGATCTCGGGTCAACAGACTACTCTGTACCAGTGTCACCAGAGAACAGCCATCTGACGTAAGGTATAATACCATCTGGGAGTTCTCGGCGAGTCCGTCCAGTGTACCCAGTCTCTACTGAGCACCCGTATATCATCTCTGATGTCAAACACCAATGGATATGGGATCATCCATCGCCCATCTGTATGGGTCGAGAAGGTATACGCTAGTCTACTCTGGTATATCGATGCCCCGTCTCGATATACCCACGACTAGGGACTTTGAAGGATGTACTTATGGACTACCATGTCCCCACTAGTATGATCCGCATCATAGTCCAGGTAGTCAAGTACAGATCCTAAGGGCTTTACCAACATGTAACAGAGAGACAATCAATGTACACGTTAAGGTAAAGAGCAACCAGATAGCATACTATCATGTCGAGCAAGAAAGTCCTCCCTATATATGTCCCAGCATCCACTACAATATACATCCTATGTACAGTAACGACCTCTAGGGCATACATATAACTAACAATCTCCCACTTGCACTAGGGCCATCTGATAGCAGTAGTTGTAGTATCACATACTCAACCATCCCATAAAAGTCTCTCTCTGGGAATAGGCCTTCGTGAGTGGATCCGCCGTGTTGTCCTCTGAGTCTACTCTCCTGACCTCGATCCCCAGGAGATCAACCATCTCCATGATCAGGTGATACTGCCTTAGAATATGTCTGGATCACTGATGGGACCTGCGTTCCTTGGCATAAGCCACAACTCCATTGTCTCACAATGGTAGGAACGTAGTTCATCTCATGAACCAATATACACCCAAACAGCCTCTTTGGTAGCATCTTAAGTAGCGATGTATCCTGCCTTTATCATCTAGTATGCCACGATATCTAGCTTGGAACTCTTCCAACATACCGTCCCTCGATACAGGGTAAAGGCAATGCCTGTGACTGACATTCAGTCGTCTTTATCACCCTGGAACACTTCCAGTGATTTCCCCCAGGATCAACTGATACCATCTCGCTACAACTAGTGAGTATCCTAACATCCTTTTAGATCTATCTCATAGATCCAAAGGTTAGGATTTAGTAGGTATCACTTTGATCCTCTATGGAGAATCATTGTGACAAGCGGAGATTGATCGAGCGTAGCATAGGAAACTCCTTCCCTATCAAGAGTATGTCATCCACGTACTCTATGAGGATCGTCACCATACTCGCTACTACCTTTTTGTTTATACAAGGTTCATCTACCATTTTGATGATGTCAACTTCTTTGACTAACACATCAAAATAGACGTTCCAACTCCGCGATGCCTGCTTTATCCTATAAAGCATCTTGCACACGTTTCCGCTGCTCCCACTGTCTACGAAGCCCTCTGGCTGTGTACTTATAGACGCACTCTTCTAAAACATCATTTAGAAAAGCAGTCATGACACCCAACCGCCAGATATCGTAGTCATGGTATGTAGCCGTGGCAAGTAGTATCTGGATGGACTTAAGCATAGGTACTGGAAAAGGTTTCATCATTATCCACGCCTGGTCGATGACGAAAACCTTTAACAAGTCTAGCTTTGAAAGTCTCAACTTTTCCATCTACACCAAGTAATCTTCTCAAGATATACTTGCTCTTGATGGGGATTTAACCCTTCATATATAGCAACCAAAGTCCATACTTTGTTGGTGTACATGGATTCCATCTCAGATCGCTAAGCATCCAGCCATTCTTACAGAGTCTTACTCCTGATGGCCAGCTCGAAGCTAGTTAGGTCATCATCTCATGATGCAATCCTCGCTCCCACTGTCATAGAGAAACAGAAGTATCCCTCAGGTGGGTGAGGAACCCTACTAGATCGGCGGAGAGGCTGAGGTTCGTTAGAATCTACTGAATCCTTTGGTTCTATCAAATCATCAGCTGCAGTTTGTATAGCTGGAACCTTTCCAGTTCTACATTACAGACCTTGCCTCGAGCTTGTCCGGATTTTGCTTTCAGACATAGGCCGGTCAACCCCAAATCTTAACTAGCTTAAGACATGGGCTCTTCCCTTTCCATATCACATATGAAGTGGTAGGCAACTGATTTGATTCGAACCTAATTCAACAGGTATGCAGCTTCTCAAGTGCATAACACCCAATAGGAAAAAGGTGACTCAGTAGTACTCATCATAGAGCACACCATATCAAATAGGGTGTATCTGCTCCGCCCCGACATACCATCGTGCAATGGTGTATACGGAGGAGTAATGCTGAGAGAGAATCTCATTCTCCTTTAGAATAATCCAGGAATTCCGTGCTCAAGTATTCTCCTCCTTGATCACATCAAAGGACATAATATATATACCCGTATTTTGGTTCTCTACTTCTAACCTATATTCTGTGAATATCTCAAAAGGTTCGGACTTGTGTTTCAACAGGAACATATGTTTGAATCTTGAGAGATTATCTGAGAATATAATGAAGTATAAAGAACCAGTCCTGGCATGTGTAGACAGGAGACCTTACATACATCATCATGTATCAGTCCCAAGAGTTCATTAACTCTTTCTCTGTTTCCTTTAAACAGAGCTGTGGTCTTCTTATCTCTGTGACATGACTGGCAAGTTTCACAAGATGTAAATTCAAACTGATTTAAATATGCATCTTTGTGTAACTCTAGCTAGTCGGGTCACATTGATCTGACCTAGTCTACAATACCTCAAGAAGAATTCGTTCATTTCTGAACTCTTCCTCTTGTGTGTGTTCTGTATACTAAGAACTGTAGTTTGATTTAGAACATCAATGCTTTTAGATAACGTGCCTGAACCGCTCAACTTTTGATATAGGAAATGTTCAAAACATTATCCATCAATACAAAATTTTATCATTTCTTTACTAATAAAGAAACTGATATGATTTTGTATATCAGGTTCGGTATTTAATAATATTCGTTCAGAATCAATGTATTGGTAATACAGGGTGACGGTGACCAACAGACTTGGCTGCAACACTTGCCCCGTTTTCTGTCTCATGAAACTTATCACCCGTTCTCAGTCCTCTACCTTTCTGTAGCCCTATGTAACAGATTACATATCTGGGATCCTGATGCGGTATCTCATACCCAGGACGTAAAGTACATTTGAGAAACAGTTCTCTGAAATGAACACACCCGAAGAAGATACATCATCATGCACTTTCTTCGTTTGGGCGGCACGGGAAATCTGGGATTCCCCAATTTCCTGCTCTGTCTTATAACAATTATAAGTTGGAGCGGGACCAACGTTCCCCAGCTCAGTATAACAAGCGGGTTCGGTCAAATAATCCGTATTATTATCTTGATTAAGGCGTGACATGGTCGCTACCTGGATAGAGAGAGAAGAAAACACTCAGCGTGCGCTCTTGGAAGAATAGATTGGTTATTATTTTATCTAATCAGGATGGCTCCTACTGTTTTTTATCAAATCATCCTTCAAACCCTAAAAGGAAAAACTAGCCGGGATTAATTACATGCTACAAGTTCGCCAATCTTTCAGCCAGGCCAGTGTCGGTACTTTGAGGGAGGTCCCCCGTGCTTTCGCACGAACCTAATTAATGTAAACCTCGTTTTCCCAGAGGCGTAACCTCGTTAACACCTTTCTAGACACCTACTTGATCGGCTAATTGTAATGTGTAAAACTCTTCCAAGAGTAACTCTTACTCGCAGCGGGTATCGGGATCCAACTATCTCATAGAAGGTATGCAATCTCATTGCAAATTTCAACACTTGAAATTCCCGATAATTTTGTCCCTAGCGTGCTATGACCTTGACGAAAGCCAACAAACCATAGCCCGCTAGTCAAGTTCAACCCGTACATTTCTTGATTGAATTAAACCCACCCGCACGACCCTTGACGAAAGCCAACAAAGTCACACGACTACCCTAATTCAATCGCATCGTATGCTGGCAGATAAGCAGCATATAGCTACCGCACACTGCACCTTGACGAAAGCCAACAAATGCAGCACGAATACTATATACAACTTATCTGAAATGACGGAGGGCTACGACAGATTTTTCTTAAAACCTATTGCGTAATGAACTTGATATCGTTGTAGAATCAAATGATTTTAAAATGGAGTGTTTTTTAGGCTTTTCTAGTTTTGTTAAAGGAGTCACTCCCGGTGAAGGGATCGTCGGTCCTTACCTCGTCGAATGAGGTGTGGGATATATCATATATATCACTGTGCAAAGCAAAAAACTCTTAAAAGCAATCAAAAGACAAACCGAGTGTGCAGCATCTGCCAGTTATTGCTAAAGGAGTCACTCCCGGTGAAGGGATCTCGGTCCTTTCCTTATCGAATAAGGTGCAGGATATATCATATATACCACTGTGCAAAGCAAGAACTGTAGCTACCTGTTTTATTTTGAGATTCGATTCTACAACATCTTTAGGTTTCTTTTATTTCATTAATCTCATTAATGAAGTCCCATCATTTAAGTACCTAAACATCACAGATAAATACGACGTACACTTATGCCATCCGCATTCTTCTCGATGTCCCCTCATGCACCGTTAGGTTAGGTAACTAACGGCAGAGCAGGGCAGGGCTAGCGCGGGTGTAAAACATAAGTAACGTCTATATAATATATCATATATACTATATACTGTATCTATCACAGAACATCACATGATCACATCACAGATATCGCAGCAGAAGAATCATATGAAATATTGGATATACTAGGACGTCCGTGTTTTCAATACGAGCCAGTATAAAACACGGATTCCACGGTCGTGATGAATAGCCAAACCCACACCCCTAGACCCCTATGAGAGAGGCAAGCAACCCTACCAATTCTAGAGTTAGGAGACCCGGACTCGACTCCTCGAGTTGGTCTCCTACTGGACTCCAGAACCCGGTTACTTGTGCCCTTCTCCTTGGGTCTATCCTAGTGCGGAAAATAAAATAATATACAAAGGGTGACAACTTCCGCAACCTGGAAGTGCCCCAATAAAAAAATATTACATACAAGTTTTTACATGAATGAAAATGAAAAACACTCATCTCACATAAAAACCTTTCGGCTATTCGAACACGACGATCCAATATAACATATCCAGCAACACATAACAACACATGTCATCAACGTAAGTAAATATGCGTATCCCAATTGTCGTTGGCATATAGCAACAAAACCGGCGATATCACATATTACACTTACGGTCACAGAAAAGAAAGTGTAAAACTACAACGGTTGGAATCCGCAACCACCTCAGACATCGCATGCTTGACCAAATGAATTACTTAGACATCGCATGCCTAACAATTATAAACCCCGCATTTTAGTCTCAAAATCGAAAACTCTTTTCAATATCAAGTCGGGCAATTCAACAAGATTCCCGACATCCTGATCGAATGCTCGTCGCAAACTTCAGTAGGCGGCCGCACCCCCGACGCCGTCGACGAAGTGCACCAAGGCAGAACACCGCTGCCGCGAGCACCCGAACGGATGCTTTCGGCGATGGGGTTCTCCTACAGTCACTTGGTCGGGGCTATGGAGTGAGGCTGTCTATTAAGTTTATCGGCGAGTATCCGCGTACGCTACGTGATTGCGATGGACTTTTGATCACATCAAAATTCCGTGGCAACCGATCAAGTGAGACTGAAGTATTATGTTTATAACATTCATTCAGTTATCTCATAACTTATTGTGAATTCCAAGTATTGTATCACATTCCAGATGAACAGAAAATGTTAAACTTTCCGATCGAACAGTCAAACACCCAAGTTTTCCCGAAACAGGTCAACACATGAAACAAGTTTAAAAACATCCAGTTCATGCCTCAGTACCAACGGTCCAACCGTAGAAGGGTCAAGCCAACGCCTCACATGTGGCACGCTGTACTTCCCCAAACCGGAAGGTTCAAAGGGCAGTTCATGACGGTCACATAATCGAGTTAAGGTTTGTTGTCTTCTAGAGGGACCATCGAGTTACTTGCACTACTTAGAACGTCTTTAAACCAAGGAAAAATCCAACACTTGGAAATTTCCCGACAGGGGAAAAGGTGGGTATTTATATCCGGTCGAACTTTTTAACATATTCTAAAATTATCCGGAAAACCGCACAGACAAAATTTGATAATCTGATCGAATATACGAATCCCCAAAACAACCCCAGAAAATTCAACTCTTGAATAAAATATTAAAATTATCCAGAAAACACAGGAGTCAAATATAACAATTACTGTGCAAACAAAAGTCAAAGATTCAACATAACGGCCGCGGAACCGCCGCGCCACGTGGGGTAAGGCCGCGGTTCCGCGGCGGGTTGACGGAGTTAGGGCTCCGTTTTGCACAGTAATTCATAAAAAACCCTGCTTAATTTTCTGCATATTTTTAATATGGAAAAATCCAGATTTTTAAAAATTGGACAGAGAGCATTTTGGAAATGGGTTTCGGGTTCGTTCGGATTTCAAACGTCGTCTAGACTTCGCCTAAGGCTCTAACTAGGCTTTGATACCACTGTAGGGTTCCTAGGCACTCTAATGAGGTCTCACGAGGCATCAACCATGCCAGTTTCAAAATTTACGGTGCCGAGAAACCCTAGACTAGATCGTTAACTAGAAATTTAGGCGAAAGATGCAACTAGTTAACAACTTAACTAAAAGAACGGAAATACAACCTTTGTAGATCCGGTCTTCCACCTCCATAGCTCCGCGATGAAGTCCTCTCCGCTGTCCAAATCGAATCCAAGACTCTAGCATCAGCTTCATCGGAGAAATGGGCGGGCTAGGTCGCCGACGTCGATGCCGAAGATGATCTACGTCGAGGCATCACTAGATCAAGCTCCAACTTCACCAAGTCATGAAACTTGTGAAGAAAACATACTCTACTACTTGGCAAGAGGTAGAGGATGAAGAAATAGGAAGTGGGTTCACTTTATAATTGGATTTCTCCCTCATATTCTCAAGTTGCCATTGATGGTGGCATAGTTTCATTCTTGAAGAAGAAGAAGAAGATGAAGATGATAATATGATAAGTTAATTAAAATAGAAAAGAAAAAGAATACTTATCATAATATCAACCATGGTTAGGTGTAGAGAATTTACTAAGGTTAAATGAATGGTTAGGGTTAAGCATGAAGACAAAATGGTCACTTTGGTCAAAGCTTCATGAAGCTTCAAGATGCAAACAAAGAAAGCCACCATTTTCTCTTTATGCCATTTATTTTCCAAAATGAATAAACAAATAAATAAATGAATAAATAAGTAATGGAAAAACAAAACCCTAATCATTAGTTTAACCATGGTTTAATTCTTTACACTTAACCAAGTAAACATGTATCATCAAACATGATATAATCATTTGCACAAAAAGTATATCACATATACAACGTGTATATCCAAGTGAGAAGATCCATTTAAAGTGAACCAATACTAGTTAATGCAAAGTAATATATCAAATATATAATTATACATTAAATCATTAAATCAACACTTGATTTAACGATCCGGTCATATCGCATATAACAGACTAGTATCCTATGTATCCGCTTATCGAATCAATACTTGATTCGATAACAAGGTTATATCGCATACAACCAATCGATACATTCATCGCGAGAATAGAATACGGTATCACATACACGCATTATTCTCGGTCCCGCACATATCTCATATGCGCTCCTATTTCGTTTCGCTTGAGCCAGGAAACCTCTGTGTCGGACTCTAAAGACTCGTCAATACGCCGGCAGCAGGTGATGATCATATCAAACACCCACAAGCCACAAGCGGTCTGCTAAACGTAACGGCCACCCGGGTATTGAGCGATCAGAAGATCGACGAGCAAGCCCGCTCACACTCCTGTGAATCCAACCAGTAACACTTACCGTACAGTCCGGTCTCGTCGTCTGATATGTCGCATATCTCGCCTAGGGGTGGTAAACGTCAGACCCCAATAGCTCGATAAGTCGTGTCGATATGAGGTCTATAACCATTCGAGAAACTGCTGGTAACACTTACCAATAAATCTCAGCAACCCTGGCCAGGGATTTCCGGTTATAGCCAATCGAACACAGCGCAACATCAACTCCCTATACCGGGAGAGACGAATCCCCTCCTATCGCTCATTGCCTCCATGTGACTCGGGACTGTACCCAAAAACCACCGTTTTCCACGCCCTCTTGGACATGGTAAGGTAGAAATCAAAGCACAGTGGGAACCACACAAGACTCTATGACGATCTCGGGTCAACAGACTACTCTGTACCAGTGTCACCAGAGAACAGCCATCTGACGTAAGGTATAATACTATATGGGAGTTCTCGGCGAGTCCGTCCAGTGTACCCAGTCTCTACTGAGCACCCGTATATCATCTCTGATGTCAAACACCAATGGATATGGGATCATCCATCGCCCATCTGTATGGGTCGAGAAGGTATACGCTAGTCTACTCTGGTATATCGATGCCCCGTCTCGATATACCCACGACTAGGGACTTTGAAGGATGTACTTATGGACTACCATGTCCCCACAAGTATGATCCGCATCATAGTCCAGGTAGTCAAGTACACATCCTAAGGGCTTTACCAACATGTAATAGAGAGATAATCAATGTACACGTTAAGGTAAAGAGCAACCAGATAGCATACTATCTTGTCGAGCAAGAAATTCCTCCCTATATATGTCCCACCATCCACTACAATATATATCCTATGTACAGTAATGGCCTCTAGGGCATACATATAACTAACAGCTCCAACGACCAAAGCAGCCCTGCGTGCCTTCTCCTCGCGCCTTAGCCGCTTTCTCTCTTCCTGAGCCGTCAAGACGGAGCTCTTCAAAGATTCCTTCATT
The DNA here is from genome assembly GCA_030015575.1 of Agapanthus africanus. Lineage (NCBI taxonomy): Eukaryota > Viridiplantae > Streptophyta > Magnoliopsida > Asparagales > Amaryllidaceae > Agapanthus > Agapanthus africanus. The sequence goes on from CM057337.1 coordinate 185,676,150, forward strand.
GAGGCGTCATCGTCCGTAAACATAGATGCCTCCAAATTCTTCAAGGCATCCCTTACCGACTTTTCGAGTCGAGGTTCTTGCGGCGGCCTCGAGGAGACTGGGACTTCAATAGCGGGCCCAGGGACCATAAGGATAACGGGACCCATTGCATGCGCGTACCAAGACACGTACGCGTTGAGGACTTTGGGGATGCAGCTCGGCTCGCTGATGAAGAAATAGGAACCCGTGTTAAGCCGCATAAAATGGTGCATTGCATTCCTTATCCCCTCTCGGCTAACCACGGGATTTTCCAAGAAAGCTTCCATCGGGATCCCCTGGTGATAGCTCGATTGCTGAGCAAACCGATGAGGGTCATACCTCATGAAGAGTGCCGTCTCATTCTGCCTAAACACCAGGTAGCCCGGCCGAATGGAGTAGAGGTGGAGGATCTCCCGAGCCTTCAATATGGAAGCCCCATCCTTAAAATCATCGCGCAGCGGCACTACCGACTTGGTGGTCTTTGAGCCTATGGTTATGACCTTATCCAAAAAGGAAACCTTCGCTCCGACCAGGTGTGGACGAAGGAGCAGCCCTCTAGCCTCCCGCGGAGGTGCAACCACGATCGAAGCGCCGACCAACCGTATGACTATTGGAAGTCTGCACTTCTCAAAGAACGGAGGGATCTTATGGGCGTCGAACACCGCGTGCACATGCATTTCCATCCAACAGGTGAAGTAGTGCATCGGGAAGTTAGCAGGCTGTACCCCAGGCTCACTAGCATCCGCCGCTACGCTAAGTCCATTATAAAGGTAAGCCAGCCCAGCAATTCCTATTGACAACTGCAAACCAGCCACCATCCAATGTGCTGGGTAGAAAACAGATGGCCACATGTGGCGCGGGTGCATGGGGAGCGCAAAGATGCACAGCCACAATCCTAAGACCCCTACAAAAAAGGTTTCCTCATCCATGCCCGGGACAGCGATCTCTGACAAGGGCATGACGGCGGCACCGGGGAGATAAAAGTCCTTGTGATCATCCTCCGATGTGGGTCGACAATCCAAGCCGAAGCCAAAGGGGTCATCAAGCTGGGCGAACTTCTCGCTCCATTACGATAGAAACTCCGGTCGAATGAAGCGGGCGATAAAATCTGCGAAGCTGACTCCCCGGATGCACGATTCTAGATAGAGCCCTTCATAGATGTTCAGCACCTTCACCAGGCCCGGAAACTGGTGCTGAATAGCATTCTCCGGAATCAGATCAAACACCAGCGGCTTGGTGGCAAAGACTTATTCATCAGGAGGAAGCAGCTCCTCGTAATGCTCCCCCCTCATCGGCAGACCCGAGATTTCAGCAAACTCCTCCAAGGAGATAGAAACCTCCCCATCCGTCATCAGGAAGGTGTGGGTGGGGATATTCCATTGCTCGATAAAAGCCTTAATCCACCACGTTGGAGGGGAGGGATACTCAAAGAGCGAGACGTAGATGGCCGAATACAAACTAATCTTCGTAAGATGTGTCCTTTTCGCCAATAAGATATACCGGGCCCACTGCAAATATCCGGCGGGCGGTCGCGGAACCAATCCAATGTTGTAGGCATGTCCCCAAGGGCGTGCTTCACCCTGACAGATTCGCCTCCCCAAAATGTCTATTGCCGGTGGCGGCTGTATGGGAATAGCACTAATTGCAGGATGGAGGAGGTCATCCGAGTTCCAATTTTTGACCTCCACGGCATACTTCACCGGGGGTTCATCCGCATAGGGAATCGAGAATATTGGCTCAGACGGCATAGCAAAACCAAAGCTTCGGCGACCCTGGATAATATCGTTATACCACCTACCCCACAAGTGAAGGTTCTTGTGCTCAGGGTCATGATCCTTGATGAGAGTGAGCACCTCTCGGTCCATTGGTGCCTGGGGAAATCCTCCCTCCGAGCGAACGAACGGGAATGATAAGTCAGCAGGCATGTTTCCTGTAAAGAGACAAAAGTCAGCCATCAGTGTTGTCACTCCAATGCTTGGCGTTTTAAAAATTTACACCACACTGCAATGCAGTGGGTAGGGGACCAAATGGGGACCCACAAAATCTGGATGACAGTGCATCATTTAATAAGACAGCCCCATCATTGGATGAGACTGTCAATTAATGAAGAGATCCCCAAGAGAATATTCTCATTAATGGGAAATCCCTAGAGACAAGGAGAAAATCTTCTCTTTTAGAGCCAAGCTCTGTCACAGAGTGACATTTGTCAAACTCTGGGCTCAAGGGAATAAAATTTCCTAAAAAGGAGCCTAGCTCTATAATAATGATGGAAAAATCCATCAAAAGAAAACTTTAACTCCTAAAGATTAAAAATTTGGGATCTTAAAGATCCATGAAAACTCTTAGGAGTTCTCCATTTTCAGATCAAAAAATATCTACATTTGATCCATGAGCAAAGCTCTATTCATAGGTTAAAACCCATGAACAAGATCTCTATAGATTTATAGATTTTTGAGAGCAAGGCTCTGTTAATAAAACTCCAAAGGGGTTTTCTTTAGATCAAAGATCTACAAGAGCAAGGCTCTGTTAATTAAATTTAATTTAATTTAATTTAAATTTTACCTAAGTTGTTCTAAAAATCTGAACTCTGGAGTTCTTGGAAAGAAACGTGAGCAAGGCTCTAAAATTCTTAAACAAGAGCAAGGGTCTGAAATTCATGTTCTTGAAAAATGGTAAAACATTTTCTAAGGACCAAGGGTCCTATTTATAGTCTCCTGCACCCCTTCAACTCACCTGTTGATCTAACGGCCATGATTTTGCCACAGCTGCACTCACGTGTGCGCCACGTGAGCGCAACGGTGGGGGGGCATTTGTTTCCCCCAATCAGAGAAAAGCTCTGTTTGAATTTCAAAAATTCAAAAATTGAAGCAACGCTTCAAATTCCGCGCGCTGAGCGCAACACGCCACGTGTCAGAAGTTGATACGTCAGCGCAGGGCCCAAGGCAATGCGCTCAATCAGAGCAAGGCTCTAATTAAAACAAAAATTAAAGCAAGCAACGCTTCAGTTGCGCAAGCGCTGCGCTGTGCAACACGTGTCAGCGCAGTTGCGCAAGCGCAGGTGCGCAAGCGCTGTGAGCTGCGCGACACGTGTCAGCGCAGATGCGCAAGCTGCGCTGCGCTGCGCTGTGAGCTGCGCGACACGTGTCAGCGCAGCTGCGCTGCGCTGTGCGTTACGCGACACATGTCAGCGCAGTTGCACAAGCGCAGCTGCGCTGTGCGCTGCGTGACACATGTCAAGCGCTGGGGCGTTTGCGCCAAACAGAATTAAAATTCTAGTGAGAACTTTCTGTCCTTGTTAAAAAAAGACGACTGTCTTCTGTAAAACAGAAGCCCTTGGATCAAAGATCCAACGGTGGGGAAAATTTCCCAAATCACTCAGAGAATGATCTCTTTAATAAATTTAATAAATTAATGGGCACTATATAAAGGCCCCTAGACCCCAATTCAAAACACATCAAGATCAACATCAACAACATCGACATCGACATCATCATCAAGAATTTTGAGAAAGAACTCAAGAAGAAAAAAGGTAAAAACCTTTATAAAAAAAGAAGAAGAATTTCTTCTGAATAGATCATTGATCTAAGAAAAAGATCAATGATCTTCAATAAATAAAAATAATAACAGTGCCTTGCACTTTTTTATGAACCACTGGTTCTGGAATCTTAAAGATTCTTTTCTTGAATCCAAAATTGGATCAAGTTATTGAAACAGTACCTTGCACTTGCAAAAACAGCACTGTTGCGCTCCTGGGTTAGCACAAGCCATCAGAGAGCGCCACGTGTCAGCAGCGCAACAGCGCAACCCAATGACACAGCGCACTGCGCTGTTGCGCTTGCGCTCACCAGAGCGTGACACGTGTCACCTCCACATGCGCTTGCGCTCAATAATTGGCGCAAAACGCCTGACAAGTCACTGTCAGATAATTAATGCACTGCATTATTTGCAGAAGGGCCAAGCCCAATTAAAAAAGGCCTAACAGGCCTAATTAAATGTTATGCATTATTTTAAAAAGGGCAAAGCCCAAACAAAGACAAATGCTCTGCATCATTTATAAAGGGACAGAGCCCAAATCAAAAAGGCCTAGCAGGACAAAATAAAATGCAGTGCATTATTAAACATGGGCAAAGCCCTAGCACAGGCCTAATAGGCCAAAGATCAAGAAAAACGTTGAATATTCTCAACTGGACTTAGCCCAATCATGGCCGTAAGTCCTCAAACTAAATTGACTGAGCAAGACTGCTCTCCTAAATCAATTTACGTCCGGTTCAAGGGTACATCTCTGAACTCCTATGACACCTATCGTTGTAATCCTTCAACCATGTCAGAGAGGTGACGGGTCCCGACAACCACACATCAACACAGACTATGGGGTCCTTAAACCTACGGACTTATGCGTCCTTAAACTAACGGACTACTGCGTCCTTAAACACACCCATATGGACTGTGGGGTCCTTAAGCCTATGGACTTATGCGTCCTTAAACTACCTATGGACCGAAACGTCCTTAAACTGCCAATGGACCCCTATGTCCCTAAACTGGAACATGGACCACCATGTCCCTAAACTGGCGATGGACCACTACGTCTCGAAACTGGAACATGGACCACTACGTCCCTAAACTGGAACATGGACCCCTATGTCCCTAAACTGGAAATGGACCACCATGTCCTTAAACTGGCAATGGACCGCAATATCCTTAAACTACCTATGGACCACTACGTCCCTAAACTGGAACAATAGAGTCCCTAAAATGCTCTTTTGTCGGATCTAAACGATCCCGTTTAAGTTGATCTTACCTCAAATCTGGCTAACGTATCCTTAAACATTCAAACTGGACTACATATCCCCTAATCAACTTTGGTCTAAGGGTACATCTCCGAACCCCTCTGACACCTGTCGTTGTAATCCTTCAACGTCGTCAGAGAGGTGATGGGTCCCGACGACCATATATATTAAATGGACCATTACATCCCTAAAATGGAACAAAAGAGCCCCTAAATGCTCTTTCCGTTAAGTTGATCTTAGTCTCAAATCAGACTAACGTATCCTTAACGAACGTTTAAGTTGATCCTAGCCTCAATATGGCTAACGTATCCTTAAACTAAAACACCAAACCCAAATCTAAGTAAATACGGATTTGGACTAATCCACGTCCTACGGGCGACGGTATAACTTAGTCTCCGTATACAATCCACGGGCACCCATAAACAAAACAAACACACACGACACGAAGTGAAATTTCTGGAGAAGGAGAAAGTTGTTACCGCGATGCGGTAGCGTAATTAACTACAGGGGCTTACGCCTGCAGGGAAGAGCGTTCTCACAATCAAAAACCCCTCAAGCAAGGGGGGATCTGACAAAGTCTGCTACATCGGCCGCATCCGTCTAAACCTCCGATACACGGTGCCATAAATCAACTTGGCATCTTCGAAAAGGTGGACGGATAAAACCAATTAGCATCTGCCCCGAATCTCAGGCAAGACGTCTTCACGTCGTCGCCGTCTTTCGGAGGGGAACAGTCCCCGGAAGGAAAAGTGGACAGAAAGGCATCCTGTTTTATGGGTCAAACCCCGTTGTACACTCGGACGATTTGTCTGTCACGTGCCTTCCATATGAGAGAGGCATAAGAGCCGTCCTCAATCCCAGATACTATGCGCCCGAGATGCGGGAATATTTCAAAAAGTGCGGATGCCGGTTATATCAAACGGAGTCCGAAGAAAAGTTTTATGAAGGACTATGGTATCCGCCCCAGGTCCGAGCACTCATCGATGGACGAATTCCAGATAAACGGGGCATAGGCTACGTTCAACCTGATTTCAAAGCGTGCTACATGATCCATGTTGGTGAGGCCAGCGAAAGATCAAATGATGATAACGAAATAGCTGAGCCAGAAGAAGCTCTTCAAGAGCTCGAAGATGGAGGACAAGCAACCTTTGATGAGCTAACCGAGATTGACTTAGGAACGCCTGATAATCCAAGGCCGACCTACATCAGCTCGCTCTTGTCGGAGGAAATGAAAGAGCAGATAATTGCCCTGCTGCATGAGTTCGTCGACTGCTTCGCGTGGACATACAAAGAAATGCCAGGCCTTTCCCCTGAAGTGGCCGTGCATAAGCTGGCTATATCTCCTGATGCTAAGCCATTCAAACAAGCTCCTCGAAGAATGAGAAGGGAACTAGAAGAAAAGGTCATCGAGGAAACCAAGAAGCTCATCGATGCCGGCTTCATCAGGGAAGAGAAATATGCGGACTAGATCACATGCATAGTCCCAGTGAAGAAGAAAAACGGGCAAATCCGAGTTTGGGTCGATTTCAGGGACCTCAACAAGGCATGTCCTAAAGACGACTTCCCGCTACCGGTCATGGAAATGATGGTCGATGACACCTTAAATTACGATCTGTTCACCTTTATGGATGGCTCGTCTGGGTATAATCAGATCAAGATGTCGCCTGAGGATAAGAAGCACACAGCATTTCGAACCCCGATCGGAATATATTACTACAAGGTGATGTCGTTCGGACTGAAGAACGCAGGTGCTACATATCAAAGGGAAATGACTAATATCTTTGATGACCTAATCCATAAAGTCGTCGAATGCTATGTTGATGATCTGGTCGTCCAAACTAAAGCCAAGGCCGACCACATCCAAGATCTTAGGACCGTTCTCACCAGACTGAGGGAATACGATCTAAAGATGAATCTTTTAAAGTGCGCTTTTGGCGTGTCATCGGGAAAATTCTTAGGCTTCATAGTCCGACATCGAGGGATTGAAGTTGACCCATCCAAGATAAAGGCCATTATGGAGATGCCCCCTCCGAAGAGTCTGACGCAGCTAAGACCTTTTCAAGGCAAGCTTTCTTATATACGGGGGTTTATCTCAAATTTATCGGGGAGATGTAGGTACTTCTCAAAGCTCATGAAGAAAGGAGCTCCCATTGTCTGGGATGCCGAATGTCAAGAAGTGTTCAAAAGCATAAAACAGTACTTGTTGCACCCTCCAGTGCTGGCCGCTCCCATTTCAAATAAACCGCTGATTCTCTACACTACCGCGCCAGATGAATCACTCGGTGTGCTCTTTGCCCAGAATAACGAGGAGGGAAAAGAAAATGCCCTCTACTACCTCAGTCGAACTCTAGTCGGGGCGGAACACAACTATTCCCCAATCGAAAAGCAATGCATGGCTCTGATATTTGCTGTGAAGAAGCTGAGGCACTATCTGCTCGCTCATCGGGTTATGCTGATCTCCAAGGTCGACCCCCTCAAACACTTGATGACCAAAGCAAGCATAGCTGGCAGAATGGCAAGATGGGTGATTAGTGTAGGATTTTAACGATCAAAAATATTTTACCGCAATCAAGAACGGCGTCGCTTTGCAGCTAGCCAGTGAGTACGGGTCGGTCCACAGGGATGTGTTAATTTTCCTAAGTGTTCTTACGAGCTAATTCCAATGGGTGTTTGGTCTTTTAATTATTTCTAAAAAAACTAAGTTGTACGATGGTTAGGAAACTTGCTAGGATTAGGTCTAAGGTGGAGTTTGGTAAGATTAAATTTCACATCTCTTTCAATGCCCTCAATTAAATCTTTTAGGAGTTATAGCAATTATTAGTAAAGGGGATTAGGATGATTGGGAAGAAACGAAGTTTCTCCCTCTAGATCCTTGTCCGTCCTTTCCTAATAATTGCTCTAACCTTCATGGAAGACATGCATGTCCGGTCCTTTATACCACGGTTTCACCGTTACCTCGTGGGTAGGGTGCCGTAGGGAGCAGATCATGCTTGCATGCATGAAGTTCTAGTTATTAAAAATGATTGGGCATGAAAGAGATGAGAGATATTCATCTCTCAATCCCTCCCCTATTCCTAACCCTAACAAGCGAGGAAATTACTCGCTCATTAGGGGATCTATTAAAAACATCATTTTAAGATTACTTATCTACTGCAGTTTAAGAGATACTACACTAGATTAAACTAGGGCAAAGGAAGGATTTATCTAAGGCAAGAATTAAATTAAAAAACTATGGCAGAAAATAAAAGATAACTTACAAGAATGATGCTATTAAATCTTCCAAAGAATCTGAATTTTTATTTATTGAAAAGAGGCATCCTCATATAAGCTTTAGAATACATTTTTATAGGGAATAGGAAAATTTGGGTTACAATTGCTCGCACATGTGCTATTACAGATATACCCCCGAAAAATCCCAACAAAAGCACCGACGCACCGCCACCAGATTTCTGCACCGACACGTGCATCAGGCGGCTGCGGAACCGCGGCATGGGTGGGGGTAGGGCCGCGGTTCCGCGGCCCATTGGTAGGATCGTCTGATCATTTTTTGTGGGCTGCTTCTTGATGCTTTGGGATTTCTATTTCTCTAGTTCTTTTCTCCATTTGGCTTCTGGGTTTTCTCCAGATCTTTCAGTGAAACTTGTAGTGGTCTTTCAACTGTTCACTTTGACATTTTGGATCTTGCGTTGCCTTGTACAATTGTGAACTGTTCTTCATCTAAGCTTGACTAGGATCCTTCTACTTGTTGGTCAAAAGTCCCTCTTTTGTATCATCTTTTGTCTTTTTCACTGTTTTCGCTCCAAGAACCTGTATCCTGTAATATGTAGCAGACATGCGTCAAAAGCACCTGTTTATTTGTAAAATATATAAAAATGGGGAATATAATAATGCAAGAATATGACATGAACAAATACCCCTAAACTTATCTTTTGCTCGTCCTCGAGCAAACTTAATTTTTTATTCTCTACAAAAAAACTAACAGCACTTTCGCAGGGAAACACGATTGCACTGATTAGTGTAGGATTTTAACGCAATCAAGAACGGCGTCGCATGAAGCTAGCCGGTGAGTACGGGTCGGTCCACAGGGATGTTGTGAATTTCCTAATCACGCTTACGAGTTAATTCCGAAGGGTGTTCGGATTGATTATTAAATCTAAAAACCTAATTATTCTATACTACGATTATCTAGATTAGTCTTGCTAGGTTAGGTTTAGGGATGGTTTGGAAATGCAAGTAAATCTCAACGCTTTCTATACCGAATTGAAGATCTATGAGGAGTTATGGTAATTATCAATAAAGGGGATTAGATCCATTCGGGAAGGTGTTCCTTCCTCTAGGTTCTTGTCCTTCCTTTAGAGATCGTTACCCTAACCTCCATGGAAAACGCGCGCAACTGGGCCTTTATACTACGGTATCACCGCTACCTCGAGGGATAGGGTGCCGTAGGGCGCGGTATGTGCGTGTATGCATGGAGCCCTATTGAAAATATATAATGGGTAGAAAGGGATGAGAGATCTCTTCTCTCAAAAGCCTTCCCCAAAGCTAACTCTAAACAATTATCTACGGCAAGGAATTAAATCTACCTAGGGCAAAGAATTAAAATCTAAACTAGAGCAATTAAACAAAACTACTTACAGATGGCTCTCTCCAAACATCAACACAGGGTTGTCAGATCTGGATTCATGAATTGAAAAGAGGCACCGATGCTCTCCATAAAGAATTCTGAAATTTATTATTAAAAGGATGCATCGGGTTTACAATGATTTAGAGTCCCTATTTATAGAAGATAAGAAACCCTAGGGTTACAATGACTCGCATGTCTACATTTACAAAAATAGCCCTATAAAGACCAGTCAACGCCGCCACTTTATTTTGCTAAAAAAATTTTTTTTTTCTTTAAAACTGCCGCGGAACCGCGGCCCGAGGCATGGTTTGGCCGCGGTTCCGCGGCCAAACAATGGTGTTGGCTCATTGGATTTTGTGGGCTGGCTCTGGTGCTTTTTATCTTCTTATTTCTTTATGTCTTTTTGATTAATCCAAAAATTTGTAGTTTACCGTAATCAGAAACGGCGTCGCTTCGCAGCTAGCCGATGAATACGGGTCGATCCACAGGGATGGTTAATTTCCGATTTTTGTGTTATAACGAGTTGATTCAAATCGTTGTTGGTTTTTTATCGATTGAGTTTAGGACGAATTTATGTGATGAGAAAGAACTCATTAGGGTTAGGTCGAAGGTAGGTGTGTTGAGATCAATGTGTTCACCCCTTTCAATGTCGTGATTTAAGCTTTTAGGAAAGTCACAACAATCAATAAGAAAAGGGATTAGGATGATCGGGAAGAAACAAAGTTTCTTCCTCTAGATCCTTGTTTGTCTTTTCTTATTCATTGATGTGAGCTTCATGGACATCATATAAGTCCGGCCTTTTATACTACGGAACACCGTTACCTTATAGGTAGGGTGCCGTAGGGGGCGGATCATATATGTGTACATGAAGGTTTCGTTTAAAAATAAGTTGACATTGAAGGAGGTGAGAGACATCCATCTCTCACTCACTCCCTTGTTCCTAACCCTAACGAGCGAGAATTTTTACTCGCACATTAGGGAATTATAAATAAGAAACATTTTTATGTTTTATGTTTTAAATAGTTATCTTACGACAGATTTAGAAATTAGCTAACTAGCAATTAAATGATTCCTAGGGCAAGCAAACAATTATACTAAGGCAGAAATTAAATAAATTAAAGACATACAAAAAGAAGATGATGCTCTTGATTCCTCCAACAAATCTCACTTTTATTGAATATAAAGAGGCATACAATTTTTAAGATCTAGATTACAATTTATAAGTAACTAGTGAATCTAGGGTTACAGACTCTCGTAGACATGAATTTACTGATTTAACCCCTGAAAATCCCAACAATGAAACGACACACCGACACAAGAAGTCGGTGCCAACACGGGCACCATATGGCCGCGGTTCCGCGGCAGAGACATGCCTTTGGCCGCGAAACCGCGGCCATTTGGTAGGATGGGCCCACCATCTTTCTGTGGTTGATTTATCCTCTCTTGGGCTCTCTTCTTTTACTGTTCTTTTCTCTGTTGGGCTTTCTAGTATTCTCCAGGTTCTCAGTGACTCTTGTAAGGATCTTTTCGACCGTTTCTCTTGACGTTCGTCTCGGCTTGAGTAGGATCCGTGTGCTGTTTGGTCAAAAATCCATTTCCTGTATCATCTTTGTCTTTTTCACTGTAATTGCTTCAAAAGTCTGTATCCTGTATCATGTAACAAACGATCGTCAAAAGCACCTGTTTACTTATAAATTGCACAAAAATTGGGGCGTATGAATTGCAATATTATGATGTGAACAAATACCCCCAAACTTACCTTTTGCTCGTCCTCGAGCAAATTTATTAGTTTATTCTAATCTAGCCACATTTTCGCAGGGAAACGTGATTGCACTGAGCTCGTGCAACAAGCCGTTAAACCTCTAGGTGTCCCTAGTAGGAGGAGTGTTGTCTCCTGAGGGTTTTCAGCGGATTACACCCACAAAATCCTATCAACTTGGTTTTTCGACTTTTGTTCTCCATTTAGGTTTTCTAACAAGGAAATCTATTATCGTTGACCCGCAAATTATCCACCCATATTCTTCACGCTTGCTCATTATTTAACTTAAGATTACACATATCCTGTAGAATTACTTAGCTTTCGGCATTTCTTAAGTTTTCCTTCTAGAGTTCCATCTCCACTTAGGAATTTCTATCAACTCTATTAAAGACACAAGTTCTTTTCTTCATTCCTTTCTCTTATCTAAACTCTAATCACATATCCCCACGTGTGTGTAAATATCACCCCTACACTTGGAAATTCAAATCAAGCAATCATACTCCAGCCCATTGTCCAAAGCACTTGTGAGACTTCGCTTTCACATCCTTCATGCGATTGCTAATACTTCTTGAGGTACCAACAACCGATTACCAGATGCGTTAGCACTTTAAGGCGTACTTCCTAGTTTTGCAACACCCAAGGCTTTTAGCAGTAGCACCTTCGCTAAATATTTTTCTATTTTTTTCTTCTTTTTTTTTTTTTAGCCTTAAGTAATCACAAAAACCAGTGTCCATTTTTTTCTTTATTCACTCTTTTTTTTTTCTTTTTCATTGTGCTAAGGACGTTAGACAAGAGTATTTCAAGGTCTCTTCTACTAATCCAAGTTTTAAGGTGCGTGTTTGTGCAATTTGTAGGGTATACATTTTCAGAATCTAGACTTAAGTTAGGAACTATTTTTCAAACTTATACTCTAATAAGAGTTTTAATACTTTTCCTTTGTTTTGACTTAGCCCAAGAACTGAACCCAAGATTTGCCTATTTCTAAATAGCCTACAAAGACATATGCTTTCCACAGTTAAACTTTAAGGAAGGTTATTTTTAGGGTTTTTAATTTGCTAAGTCTAAGATTTAGTTTTTCCTAGCCAGTTAACCTATTTATCAAACTCAAGTCAACTAACCAGAATTGAATACATTAATTTTTATACTTTTTTGAAATTTTTCAATTTTTATGGGTTTTACTGTTTTCTAATTTTTTTATTTTTCAAACTTTCAAAATTTTTTATGATTTTTATAAAAATGCAATGCAGAAAATTAAATATGCAAAAGGAAAACAAAGATATATACAATATGCAATGCAAGGATAACTATATACATCACCTCTAATACCCACAAACTTGAACCAAGCAGTGCCCTCACTGCCCGGCCCCACGTCGCGCTCGTGAGCGTGAACGTGATCTCTCCCCCCTAGCCAGAAGTGTTTGTATCCCTCTCTCAATCTCCGTCAACCGACGGTCGTGCTCTCGTGCCGATGCCCGGAACTCATCCCTCAAAGAGTCTAATCTCCTCACTGTTCTTCTCATTAATCGTGCATGTTCTTGGGGAGTTAGTTCTTCCCCGCTTGAAGTCGAGCTCGAGCTGGGGGTGTGTGCAGGGATGTTTTCTCCCGGCTCAGTCCGTGTCCAAATATCCGTCAGTCTAGAGTAAGACGACGAGACGCCCTCTAAAAGTGGTCGAACTGCGGTACCTTCTGTCAAATAAGAGTCAAATTCCTCGGCCGGGAGGAAATAACGGCAGAGTTGGGTCACGAGCATGGGACATGGATATACACTCCCTCGTTTACCCGAACCTATGGAGTATAGCAAAACTGTGCACATGTCGAATCTAGGGTTTTTCGTCATTAAAGTATGAACGACATGTAAGGAATGGGTGAAAAAGGTTGTGTTGTGAGAACTTCCAAAAATATTGTTTTGTGCCCACCGGCACACAGTTAAAACATTTGCGAAGAGGGTCCGTGCTTGGATCCCCTTGCGCGGTTCTCGCGCACAGTCATTACCCATTAAAGGAATATAGTCTTCAAAGCGAAGGGGTTGTTCGTGTGCCGGTACACGCGGTATTAGTGTCACCTCGTGTATCATATCCCTATCAATGCGAATTTCATTATTTCCCCAAATCAGTTTAATATAACCTAAGTTGTCTAGGCTATTTTCTTCCATTGACTCATAAAATTGGGTAACTAAGCTAGGGACAGCAAATGCAGATCCATGGTTATAGAGGAGGAAATTCCATCCCCTTTGTGCAATTTCGTGTGGAAAGTATGATCCATAGATCTCGTGTGCGAACACCGGTGAGAAATCTCTTTTGTACTGCATTTTGTGGGCCATTTTAAATTTCTACAGTGAAGTATGTGTACTAACAGAGAGGAAACAAGAATATGTACCTCCCCTGAAAATTTCAGGGGGAGAAGAGTCGAGACGGCGGCGGAAGGGCGGTGGGAGATGGCAGGCGCGGCGGTTGCGCGGCGCTCTGGTGGCGGCGCATCTCGAGATTTCTGCAGAGGACAGGGGCGGCGCCTAGGGTTTTTATGAGGGGAAAATGTTTTAGGGTAAACAGAGGAAAGGGCTCGGTTCCATTATATAGGGGTTAGAAAGGGTTATTTACACAAAACACCCTATAAGATGAGGGTTTTATTTGTAAAAACAGCTTGTAATCTGCAAATTTGCAATTTGGTCCAAAAAATATTAAACCCCCCCCCCCCATTTTTTTTATATATTTTTTTTATTATTTTTATTTTTATTTTTATTTTTATTTTTATTTTTATTTTTATGGTATTTGGAAATATACATATAAATGATACACACACCCCCAAACTTATCTGAAATAGTGTCACTGGAAAACAAAGTTTGGGGGTGAAAACGGAGGAAAATCAATCAGTGTAAATCGGCTCCTGCAAGAACAGGAGCTCCTCCGAAGGATCCGCAGTGAAGAACGGTTTTAGTCGATGCCCATTTACCTTAAATAAGGTACCGTCTTCAGGGTTCTCAAGATCAACCGCACCGTGCGGATAAACGGTGCGGATCACAAAAGGTCCTCTCCATCTGGACCGGAGCTTACCAGGATGCAAGTGTAACCGAGTGTCATAGAGTAGAACCTGTTGACCAAGTTCAAAAGTTTTTCGTAAAAGGTGTTTATCGTGGAACACCTTGGCTCGGTTTTTAGCAGTTATGGCATTGTCATATGCCTCATCCCTTAGCTCCTCCAACTCATTCAGTTGCAGCTTTCTGTTGCTGCCCGCATCTCCTAAAGACAAATTTAGCTCTTTGATAGCCCAGAAAGCTTTGTGCTCGATCTCCACTGGGAGGTGGCAAGCCTTCCCGTACACAAGCCGGTATGGAGACATACCCAGATCGGTTTTATATGCAGTACGGAAAGCCCATAGTGCATCTATCAATTTAAGCGACCAATCCTTACGGTTTTTGGAAACCGTTTTCTCCAAAATTTGCTTTATCTGCCGATTTGAAACCTCGGCTTGCCCACATGTTTGGGGGTGATAAGGCGTTGACAATTTGTGGGTGATAGAGTATTTACGCATCAAAGACTCAAAAGTCCTATTGCAGAAATGAGAACCATTATCACTTATAATCGCCCGAGGGTGCCCGAATCGAGAAAATATGTGTTCTTTAAGGAATCGAACGACAACTTTATTATCGTTCGTTCGACTGGGCACAGCCTCGACCCACTTAGAAACGTAGTCAACCGCCAACAGAATATACACATTTCCAAAAGATTTAGGAAATGGTCCCATAAAATCTATACCCCAAATATCAAAAATGTCCACTACCAAAATGGGTTGGAGTGGCATTTCGTTTCTCCGCGAAATCCGGCCCAAATGTTGGCACCGGGAGCAGGTTTTGCAGTATTCAAATGCATCCTTGAAGAGTTGTGGCCAATAGAAACCACACTGCAAAACTTTTTCGGCTGTCTTCTTTGGGCCAAAGTGCCCGCCACATGCTTGATCGTGGCAGAAAGACAGCACGCTCTTGACCTCACTCTCGGGCACACACCGACGAATGATTTGGTCGTAACAGTATTTGAAAAGATAGGGTTCATCCCAGTAAAAATGCTTTACTTGGGACAAAAATCGAAGCTTATCTTGTTTCGACCAATCATTAGGAATCAGGCCGGTGGCTAAATAATTTACAATATCGGCGAACCATGGTTCGCAAGAAACGGTCAAGAGCTGCTCGTCGGGAAAAACGTCAGAGATTGGAAGATCGAGCGTGGGCGAAGAAGGAAGTCGTGATAGGTGATCAGCTACTACGTTTTCACATCCCTTTTTGTCCTTAATGACAAGGTCGAATTCTTGCAATAAAAGGATCCAACGTATTAGCCTAGACTTAGCATCCTTCTTCGCAAAGAGGTGGCGAAGAGCCGAATGATCAGTATAAACAACGACTGGAGAGCCGATTAAATAAGGCCGAAATTTCTCGAGTGCAAACACAACAGCTAAAAATTCTTTCTCTGTTGTTGTGTAATTAAGTTGGGCCTCATTTAGTGTTCGGCTGGCATAATAAATCACGTGCGGCATCTTATTAATGTGCTGTCCAAGAACAGCTCCAATTGCAAAGTCTGATGCGTCGCACATGATTCCAAAAGGGTGCGTCCAGTCGGGAGATGAGAGGATGGGTGCAGTGATGAGTGAATGTTTTAAAGACTCAAATGCTTCATTGCATGTGGAGTCAAAAGCGAAGGTCGTGTCCTTGGCCAGTAAGAGGGTCAAGGGTCTAGCAATCTTGCTAAAGTCCTTGATAAACCGCCTGTAAAAACCGGCGTAGCCAAGGAAGGCTCTAATATCTTTGACGCATTTTGGGGGAGGTAGGTTAGAAATCACTTCGATTTTTGCCCTGTCTACCTCGATGCCGTTTTGAGAGATAACATGTCCTAAGACAATGCCCTCTCGTACCATGAAATGGCACTTTTCCCAATTTAATGTTAGGTTCTTATCCCTGCAGCGGGTAAGAACAGCGTCAAGATGGCGTAAACACTCGTCGAAGGAGTCGCCAAAGATGGAGAAATCGTCCATAAAAATCTCCAAGAACTTTTCGACCATGTCTGAAAAGATCCCCATCATACACCGCTGAAATGTAGCGGGCGCGTTGCATAACCCGAAGGACATGCGACGATAAGCAAAGGTGCCAAAGGGACAAGTAAAGGTTGTCTTGTCTTGGTCCTCTTTGGCGATGGGGACTTGATTGTAACCGGAATAGCCATCGAGAAAGCAATAGAATTCGTGCCCTGCCAATCGCTCGAGCATTTGGTCAATGAAAGGTAAAGGAAAGTGGTCTTTCCTTATAGCGGCATTGAGTTTCCTATAGTCTATGCAGACTCGCCACCCAGTTTGGGTGCGAGTGGGAATCAACTCATTTGCCTCGTTTGCAATGACCGTAATGCCCGATTTCTTGGGCACGACATGGATTGGGCTAACCCATTGGCTATCCGAGATAGGGTAAATGATACCGCTATCCAGACATTTGACAATTTCCTTCTTAACCGCCTCTTTCATGATGGGGTTGAGGCGCCTTTGTGGATCTCGTGCTGGCTTGGCATCATCCATTAAGTGTATATGATGTTCGACTATGAGGGGACTAATCCCCTTTATGTCCGCCATAGACCAGCCGAAAGCTTGCCGATTATTAAGTAAGACCGTCAAGAGAGCCTTCTCTTGCTCAAGAGCTAGAGAAGTTGATATAATGACAGGTAAGGTCTCATTATCACCTAGATATGCATATTTTAGGTGTGTCGGCAAAAGCTTTAATTCGAGTTTAGGAGGTGAAACAATAGATGGTAGCAAAGGGGTAGTTGTTTCAAACTCGAATGATTCCATCAAAGGTTCGTACCGAGTGTACGCAACAGTGTCGGATGGTTCTACTAACTCATCCGAAAAAGCAAAAGACTCCAAATCAGGTGATGAGTCTTCGAAGTCGTCGACGAATGTAAAACATTCAAAATCATTATCCGCCGCGAAAACTGAGTCGGATTCTAGGAGGAACGCACTAGTGGCGTTAACATTGCTGTGGTCGAATAAAAAATTCTCGAACTCACAGTCCTCCTCCGCGATCTCATTGATCGAGCAAACGTCTAGTACGCTAGCATTGGGCTCAGCAGGCTGACTTCCTAACTTGAAAATATTGAGCTCAATTGTCATATTGCCGAAAGATAAGTTCATTGAACCGTTACGACAATTGATCACTGCGTTGTAAGTAGCCAAAAATGGTCGACCTAATATAACCGGAATTTGGTTCCGGGGGTTCGCAACAGGTTGTGTATCCATCACTATAAAATCTACGGGGAAAATGAAATCCCCTACTCTTATTAACACATCCTCGAGCTCTCCCCTAGGATGAGTGATCGACCGGTCAGCCATTTGGAGAGTACAGTGAGTGGGCTTAAGCTCTCCAACGCCCAATTGCTCGTACACAGAATAGGGTAGCAAATTGACGCTCGCACCAAGATCTAATAGTGCTCTATTGATGTTCTTGTCCCCAATTGTTATCGAAATGGTACGACACCCGGGGTCCTTTTGTTTTGGGGGAAGGGAATTTACAAGAGCATCGCTAATAGCACTAGCCACAAAAACTTTCTTTGGCACTTGCGACTTCCTCTTTTTGGTGCACAAGTCCTTTAAAATTTTGGCATATGAAGGAACTTGCTGAACTGCATCCAAAAGAGGGATGTTTATGCTAACCTGTTTGAACAACTCGACAATCTTTTCCATTTGAGGAGTTGGTTTATTGGATCTCAACCGATTAGGAAAAGGAACATTTTGAAAGGTGGTTGAGTCCAATTTTTGTGGATCAGATTGTCGAGTTGGAACGGTACCTCTTGTAGATGTGTTCATGTCGTGAGAATTAGGTCCGTTCAAGCTAGAAGAGGTAGAGCCATGTGAAGGGTGGAGAATAGGCTCTAAAGAAGAAGATGGTGAAGAAGAAGAAGAAGAAGAAGACCCACCGGCAGGGGTGTCATTGTTAATGCCCACATTGTTCCGCAACACTTTTCCCGATCTCAACGTGGTCACCGCATTCACATTATGATTTTGCTGATTGTGTGCCGCATGTGCGTGACCGGGGTTGGGCAACGGTTGAGACGGGAGTTTTCCTTTTTCGCGCTCGCTCAAAGCTGCATTAAGTTGTGCAATTTGTGCCTCAATAGATTTGATACTCTGATCGTGGGAGGCACTGTTTTGCACTAAAGATTGAATAGAAGTCTCAAGCCTTGCTGTAGACTGTGTAGATTGCTTAAGGAATGCATCTAGACTTCTCTCGAGCGAGCTAACCTTATCATTATTAGGTTGAACATAATTGTTTAGCTGGTAAGCATTGTTCGGCACAAAATTGTTCACCTGATTAGGGTAAGGTTGTTGTTGAAATTGTTGCGGTTGATATTGAGTTTGCGAGGGTGCTTGTTGTTGTTGAGGAGGAGGAGGTCTTTGAAAATTATTATTATTTCCTTGGAATTGTTGATTTTGGTTCCAAGCGAAATTTGGGTGACTCCTCCAACCCGGATTATACGTCGAAGAGTACGGATCGTTCCTTTGTCGTTGCTGAAATGCAGCATTGACTTGATCCTGTCCTTGAGTGGATGCATTATAAGGACACTCTTCAGTTAAGTGCGATGGATCCGCACAACAAGCACAGACAGTTCGTGGGGGCATAGCAGGGGCAGGAGAAGACGACGAGATTTTGGTCTCGATCGCTTCTAGCTTTTTCGTAAGAGCGGCCATCTCGGCCTTCATAGCAATCGACATCTCTATTTGATGTATGCCCGCCCTAGATTGACCACTAGAAGTTGATGTGGTCTTGGTGCTCTCCCACTGTATTGTCTGCTCACTAAGATCCTCAAGAAACTGCCACGCCTCATCATTAGACTTAGAGAGAAAATGACCTTGGCAGATGGTTTCTAGCAACTGCTTCGTTGCCGAGTTCAATCCCTCATATAATGTTTGGCAAAGTTGCCAACTTTCTATCCCATGGTGAGGGCATTGAACTAGTAGGTCCTTAAATCTCTCGAAGCACTTCCAGAATGGTTCGGAAGGAAGTTGTGAAAATTGAATTATTTCATTTCGAATTCTGGCAGTTTTATGGTGAGGATAGAACTTTTTCAGAAAAGCCTTCACAAACTCGTCCCAATTTCTTATGGAATGTGACGCGGTGCTATATAGCCACTTCTCGGCTAGGTCACATAAGGTGAAAGGAATGACCCTTAGCCTTATAGCGTCGTCACTTAATTGGGTTGTCTTCATCATGCTGCAAACGTTTTGGAATTTATTAATGAAAATATATGCATCTTCGGATTCCAAACCATGAAACTTAGGCAGCATATTGATGAAGTGTGGTTTTATTTCAAAATTATCCCCATTCGCCGGTGGGGGTGAAAGACATGTGTGTAAAGAAGTGCGAACGGGGTAGAAGAGATCCTGGAGCGCAACTCGTGCGGGCGCTACAACAGGCGGTAGATTCGGGTTATTCGCACCTGGCGGAGGTGGAATCATTCCCGTCGGTAAGGTATCGTTGGGGTTGAATCCCGACATACCTTCGAATGAAGAAATTGAATGTGGAGGTAAGGAAGTGGACGGAAGATCGACGAAGGGTTCGTCGAAGGGTTCGTTGGTCGGTACCAACGAAACGCGGACTAATCGGGCGTTAATATCCCTAGTCCAAAATGGCATACACTAAAGGGTAGTGCAGTCAGAAAAAAAAGAGAAAAAACAGAAGGTGGGGGTAAGATAACGTCAGTGAGAAGAAGTGGTGGAAGTGAGGTTTCAAGTTTCTTTAGCGGCAAGTTGCAAGTTTTTTAAAAGATTTTATTTGTTTTTTTTTTATATATTTTTGTGTGTGAGTTTTGCAAAGAGGTTTTTGAAAACGGACTCGTGACACACTGTATCAACCACACATGCACAATCAGGCCTAGATGTAGGGTCGCCTAGGTCTACTAGACAGCTCCTAACTAGGGCTAGAAATAGACCTCAAACCGCCTCTTCACGGACAAATACGGCCAGGTAAGTGGGAAGGAACCACCACTACAGTGGGCCTAATTAAAAACCACTAGCCTAGACACCGCAATGTCGGTTAGGATAAATGGCCGATGCCTACCCTAGTCCTTTTCCTATTGAGCTCGCTGTCCTTAGGTCTGAGTCTAATCTTTTTTAATTAAAGGTGGTCGATGCAAAATGCTTAAGGTGTTTTCTGGGGTCCTGGGAAGGGTGATGAAATCCCCACCCAATCTGAGTTTGGTCAAATAGCCCCTTAAGTCCGATTAAAATATGCAAAACAACAATTCACTTGCAATCAATTTTTTTTTAGCGCGGCGCAAAGAAACCTGCAGAAATCTGTTATTTAGAAGGGGGAGAAAGACTCTTTACGCAAAGAACCCTGCAGAAAAGTTTACAGTGGAGATATAGAGGTTTCAGAGGGGAGATACAGAGATGACTAACCCTAGAAAAATTCACGCAGTGAGTCCAACAATTGGCCGCGTTTCCGCGGTATTTGGTGCTCCTTAACCGCGGTTCCGCGGTCTGATGAAGGGATAGGGCTCTGTAAAAATTTTTGATGTTCTGGGCTGTTAAGTACTCTCTGTTTTTATGTTCTCTTTCTGTTTCCACCTTCTGTAAAACTCCAGATCCAAAATTCCTTGTCGTTCCTGCAAGATTCAAACGGGAAACCCTTCAAACAGATAAAGATAATGAAAAGATTTTTTTTTTTTTTGTATTTTGTATTTTCAGATTTTTATAATTTTAAAATTTTATATCAACCCGAAATCATACAAAAAGAGAAAATTACGCCATCCCCGGCAACGGCGCCATTTGATTAATCCAAAAATTTGTAGTTTACCGTAATCAGAAACGGCGTCGCTTCGCAGCTAGCCGATGAATACGGGTCGATCCACAGGGATGGTTAATTTCCGATTTTTGTGTTATAACGAGTTGATTCAAATCGTTGTTGGTTTTTTATCGATTGAGTTTAGGACGAATTTATATGATGAGAAAGAACTCATTAGGGTTAGGTCGAAGGTAGGTGTGTTGAGATCAATGTGTTCACCCCTTTCAATGTCGTGATTTAAGCTTTTAGGAAAGTCACAACAATCAATAAGAAAAGGGATTAGAATGATCGGGAAGAAACAAAGTTTCTTCCTCTAGATCCTTGTTTGTCTTTTCTTATTCATTGATGTGAGCTTCATGGACATCATATAAGTCCGGCCTTTTATACTACGGAACACCGTTACCTTATAGGTAGGGTGCCGTAGGGGGCGGATCATATATGTGTGCATGAAGGTTTCGTTTAAAAATAAGTTGACATTGAAGGAGGTGAGAGACATCCATCTCTCACTCACTCCCTTGTTCCTAACCCTAACGAGCGAGAATTTTTACTCGCACATTAGGGAATTATAAGTAAGAAACATTTTTATGTTTTATGTTTTAAATAGTTATCTTACGACAGATTTAGAAATTAGCTAACTAGCAATTAAATGATTCCTAGGGCAAGCAAACAATTATACTAAGGCAGAAATTAAATAAATTAAAGACTTACAAAAAGAAGATGATGCTCTTGATTCCTCCAACAAATCTCACTTTTATTGAATATAAAGAGGCATACAATTTTTAAGATCTAGATTACAATTTATAAGTAACTAGTGAAGCTAGGGTTACAGACTCTCGTAGACATGAATTTACTGATTTAACCCCTGAAAATCCCAACAATGAAACGACACACCGACACAAGAAGTCGGTGCCAACACGGGCACCATATGGCCGCGGTTCCGCGGCAGAGACATGCCTTTGGCCGCGAAACCGCGGCCATTTGGTAGGCTGGGCCCACCATCTTTCTGTGGTTGATTTATCCTCTCTTGGGCTCTCTTCTTTTACTGTTCTTTTCTCTGTTGGGCTTTCTAGTATTCTCCAGGTTCTCAGTGACTCTTGTAAGGATCTTTTCGACCGTTTCTCTTGACGTTCGTCTCGGCTTGAGTAGGATCCGTGTGCTGTTTGGTCAAAAATCCATTTCCTGTATCATCTTTGTCTTTTTCACTGTAATTGCTTCAAAAGTCTGTATCCTGTATCATGTAACAAACGATCGTCAAAAGCACCTGTTTACTTATAAATTGCACAAAAATTGGGGCGTATGAATTGCAATATTATGATGTGAACACTTTTCTCAATTTAGCTTCTGGTTCTCTTCCAGTTTTTCCAGTGAACATTGTAGTGGACTTCTACCCGTTCGCTTTGAATCGATGTCTTGAATCTTGCTTTATGAATTGTTCCTTATGTAGGCTTGATCAAGAGTCTTCTGTTTATTGGTTAAAGTCCACTTTTGCATCGTCTTTTCATCGTTTTCACTGTTTTCTGTCCAAGAACCTGTAACCTGTAATATGTAGCAGACATGCGTCAAAAGTACCTGTTTATTTGTAAAACGAATAAGAATGGGGAATATAATAATACAATATTATGGTGTGAACAAATACCCCCAAACTTATCTTTTTCTCGTCCTCGAGCAAACTTATTTTTTGTTCACTACAAAAACCTAACCGCACTTTCGCAGGGTAATGAGATTGCACTGAGCACGTGCAACAAGCCGTTAAACCTCTAGGTGTCTCTAGTAGGAGGAGTGTTGTCTCCTGAGGGTTTTCAGCGGATACTACCCACAAAATCCTATCAATTTGACTTTTTCGACTTTAATTCTCCAATTAGGGTTTCTAACAAGGAATTCTATTATCGTCGACTCGTAAATTATCCACCCATATTCTTCACACTTCCTCATCATTTAACTTAAGATTATATATGTTCTATAGACTTACTTAGCTTTCGGCATCTTTTAAGTTTTCCTTCTAGGGTTCCATCTCCACTTAGGAATTTTTATCAACTCTATTAAAGATACAAGTTCTATTCTTCACCCCTATCTCTCATCTAAATCCCAATCACATACCCCTACGTGTGTGTATATATCACCCCTAAACTTGGAAATTCAAATCAAGCAATCATACTCTTGTCCGTTGTCCAAAGCACTTATTAATTGGTGAATTTTTAATTGAATTTTTGCTTACACATCCTTCATGCGACCGTTAATACTTCTTGAGGTACCAACGACCGATTACAAAATGCGTTTGCACTTTTTAAAGCATACTTCCTAGTCTTGAAACACCCAAGGCTTTAGCAGTGACTCCCAAACCAG
Source organism: Agapanthus africanus (assembly GCA_030015575.1). Classification (NCBI taxonomy): domain Eukaryota; kingdom Viridiplantae; phylum Streptophyta; class Magnoliopsida; order Asparagales; family Amaryllidaceae; genus Agapanthus; species Agapanthus africanus. Next base: position 185,699,493 of record CM057337.1, read on the forward strand.
TTGGTCTAAGGTACTAGGTGATGAAGCACCCTCGCTAAATATTTTTCTATCTTTGCAACCTTAAGTAATCATAAAAACCAGTGTCCATTTTTTTATTCTTTATTCACACTTATATATATATTTTTTATTTTCATTGTACTAAAGACTTTAGACAAAAGCATTTCAAGGTCTCTTCTACTATTCCAAGTTTCAAGGTGCGTGATTGTGCAAATTGTAGAGTATACATTTTCAGAATCTAGACTTAAGCTAGGAATTATTTTTCAAATTTATACTCTAATAAGAACATCAATACTTTTCCTTTATTTCAACTTAGCCCAAGAACTGAACTCAAAATTTGCCTATTTCTAAATAAACTATAAAGACATATATTTTCTACCGTTAAACTTTAAGGAAGGTTATCTTTAGGGTTTTTAATTTACTACGTCTAAGATCCAGTTGTTCCTAGCCAGTTAACTATATGTCAAACTAAAGTCAATTACGCCAAAATTTAATACATTAATTTTTATAATTTTTGAATTTTTTTTAATTTTTTATGGGTTTTCAAATAAATATGCAAATGCAAAAATATATACATATGAATGCGAAGGAAGAAGACGTACCGAGTATACCCCCAAACTTGAACTTGACAGTGTCCCCACTGTCATGCCATACCAAGAGGGTCAAAATGCCGGCACTCCCCTGTTTATTTACTTACAAAATATATATATTTTTTATTTTATTGTTTTGAAATTTTTTTTTTGTTATTTTTTTATAGAAAAAGAAAACAAAAAATATATATACATATATACAAAGGTTCCTCCCAAACTTAAGCTTGGCCTTACACAAGCCAAAGGTTAGCACCAACCATTCAAAAATCTTATCGTGGTAATGGCAGAGTTGGTGAAATAATGGGGTGTAGAGGAAAGAAATGAGAAACACACGAGACCATGTGGGAAGAAGGGCGAAATATGGTCTCGGTGGAGGAGAAGAATGGCGGAAAGGAGAAAGAAGGGTCGCGCAATCTTGAGGGTGTAAATCGAGTAAATAACTAAGCGCAATTTGTGATGACCGATGTATTAAAAGCGATTGCGCTAACCTATCAACCCGTCGAGAAATGGGGTCAAATCCCTCAAGATTCGCAAGAAAACATAGGTACGCCGAATTTGGTATAGGAGATGAAAGCGTAACGGTCACTTGCACGGTCGGAACGATAGGAAGGACGAAAGAAAGTGAATTAGGGATAGTCTCATTCTTACCGTAGTAAACTGTCTCGAACTTGAAAGATTCCATCAATGGTTCGAAACAACTGTAAGCAACCGAGTCTGATGGTTCAACTAACTCATCTGAAAATATAAAGGACTCAAACTCGGGAGGTGAGTTTTTAACATCGTCCGAAAAAGTGAAACACTCGTAATCATTGTCGTCTGTGAGAACTGTGTCAGATTCAAAAAGAAAATTTTCAAGCCCACAGTCTTCAAGCGTGATATTAGGCGTGGTCGGAACGATGGAAAGGAGGGAGGGTGATTTAGTTAAAAATTCAAGAGGATGAATTGGAAAATCCGACACATCAAACAAAAATGATTCAACCTCAATATTATCCTCAATACTCTCCTCAATACTATCCTCAAAATTTTGCTTATCCATGCCAATATCATCAAAATCAAGACGCATATGAAGTTCGGGAGAAACATCTAATGACTCGGGATGATGAGTTGAACATAAAATTTCAATCAAATTTACTGGTTCATCATCCGAAATATTCCCGGTGTCTAAATCCTCAATCAAGTGAAAATCAATTTTTTCTGACACCTTATCAAAAGCATGGATATTTATCGATTTAGGTTCTAGAGTGGAGGTGTAAAGGTCAAACGGATTAGGTGCGGTTTCACTCGAAAGGGGTTCCTCATAATTTGGTAAATCAAGCACTACAAAGTCGCACAACTCATCATTTTGGACACATGTTTGAAAATTGGAGTTGTTGGATTCAATTGGGTATGGGTAGGTTTAATTTGGAAATCCTCTCACATTCTCACTTTGTCCAACCACCTCCTTATACATTGAAAAATTTGAAGCTAGTTGGAAACTAGCTACCGGTTCAGTAGGTTGCATAAGAGCGGCCATGGACGCTTCCACATTCCTAACCATTTTGTTTGTTACTGCGATATACGCCTCCAACGACTCTTCCAAACTAGACTTGGGTGGTAAGGGGGTTTCGGTAAAAGATTCGAAATCGTGTGGATATGCAAAACTCCCAACAGGCTGTGTCGAAGCAGTGTCTAATGAAGGTGGGAAGGTCGGGTAGGACTGGTAGGAAGTGGGTGGTTGGGCAGGGGTAGGGTCAACATGTGGATAAAAAGGTGAATAATCGTGCGGATCTCTAGAACTAGATGAGTGGAGAGGGGTGAAAGATCGGCTGCGAGTTTGAGCAATATGGTCAGCAATGGACATCGGCTTAGGAGTGACAGAAGGACTTGAAAAAGTGGTATCAACATATGGAGGTGGTAAAGGTTGACTTGGTTGACTGGGTTGAAAAGTCGAACTGTTTCTCCTAGACGCCTCTATTTGATCTTCCAAAGATATTTTAGGCATGGAAGGATCGTCTTTAAATTGACCGAACAAATTGACATACGATGCAAAATTAGGTTCGGGATACCAAAGTTCGACAAGTGATTTATTATGTGGGGTACCCATGTTAGAAGAATGGGGGAAAGAAAGAAAGTTGGGTGGTGCAAGGATTTATTTGCGGCAAAAATTTGCAAGTTTTCTAATAAAAACTTTCCTTTTTTCTGTTCTTTGCTCTTTATTTGGAAAAAAAATTTCAGCAAAAAGATTAAATATATGCAAATAAGAAAAGATCACTTGCAATCAATTATATTAAGCATAGCGCAACGAATCCTGCATAAGATTTGTTATATGGAAGGGAATGTATTTTTAAAGTGTGAGGAATTCTGCAAGCAATTCACAGAAAATATCTCAAATTTGCAGAGGAGAAATAACAGGGAGCTTACAGTGCAAATTCCACCAACTGAGGACACCAAAAGGTCGCGTTTCCGCGGTTTGAACATGTATTGTGCGGCGGATCCGCGGTGAGGGGATCGACACGAGTCCCAAGAATTTTTTTTCAACAGACGACTCCACAGGAAGGCTGCGTTTCCGCGGTCCTAGGTAGGGTGAGGCCACGGTTTCGCGGTGCGATGGAGGCTACAGATCCTAATAATTTTTCAGTCTCTCTGTTTTGACTTCCCCCTATTTTTCAGATCTTTATCTTTCTGTTTCGTTTTCTGGAATTTTCCAGATCCGTCTTTGTTTGTAGATCCTGCAAAATTCAAACAACAAGGTATCCTTTCCAAAAATAACAGATGAAATATTTTTATATTTTTTTGATTTTTCAGATTTTTATGATTTTTTTAATTTTATTAAGATTAACCCGAAATTGCAAAAAGGAAAGTTCTACGCCATCCCCGGCAACGGCGCCATTTGATTGATCTCAAAAACTATCTATTACCGCAATCAAGAACAGCGTCGCATGAAGCTAGCCGGTGAGTACGGGTCGGTCCACAGGGATATTGTGAATTTCCTAATCGCGCTTACGAGTTAATTTCGAAGGGTGTTCGGATTGATTATTAAATCTAAAAACCTAATTATTCTATACTACGATTATCTAAATCTAGTCTTGCTAGGGTTAGGTTTAGGGATGGTTTGGAAATGCAAGTAAATCTCAACGCTTTCTATACCCAATTGAAGATCTATGAGAAGTTATGGTAATTATCAATAAAGGGGATTAGATCCATTCGAGAAGGTGTTCCTTCCTTTAGGTTCTTGTCCTTCCTTTAGAGATCCTTACCCTAACCTCCAAGGAAAACGTGCGCAACCAGGCCTTTATACTACAGTATCACCGCTATCTCGAGGGATAGGGTGCCGTAGGGCGCGGTGTGTGCGTGTATGCATGGAGCCCTATTGAAAATATATAATGGGTAAGAAAGGGATGAGAGATCTCATCTCTCAAAAGCCTTCCCCAAAGCTAACTCTAAATAATTATCTACGGCAAGGAATTAAATCTACCTAGGGCAAAGAATTAAAATATAAATTAGAGCAATTAAATAAAACTACTTACAGATGGCTCTCTCCAAACATCAACACAGGGTTGTCAGATCTGGATCATGAATTGAAAAGAGGCACCGATGCTCTCCATAAAGAATTCTGAAATTTATTATTAAAAGGAGGCATCGGGTTTACAATGATTTAGAGTCCCTATTTATAGAAGATAGGAAACCCTAGGGTTACAATGACTCACATGTCTACATTTACAAAAATAGCCCTATAAAGACCAGTCAACGCCGCCACTTTATTTTGCTAAAAAATTATTTTTTATTTCTTTAAAACTGCCGCGGAACCGTGACCCAAGGCATGGTTTGGCCGCGGTTCCGTGGCCAAACAATGGTGTTGGCTCATTGGATTTTGTGGGCTGGCTCTGGTTCTTTTTATCTTCTTATTTCTTTATGTTTTTTCTCAATTTAGCTTCTAGTTCTCTTCCAGATTTTCCAGTGAACATTGTAGTGGACTTCTACCCGTTTGCTTTGAGTCGATGTCTTGAATCTTGCTTTGTGAATTGTTTCTTATGTAGGCTTGATCAAGAGTCTTCTGTTTATTGGTTAAAGTCCACTTTTGCATCGTCTTTTCATCGTTTTCACTGTTTTCTGTCTAGGAACCTGTAACCTGTAATATGTAGCAGACATGCGTCAAAAGTACCTGTTTATTTGTAAAACGAATAAGAATGGGGAATATAATAATACAATATTATGGTGTGAACAATGGGCTGTCATGCTACTTGAGTTTGACATAGTTTATACTCCTCAGAAAGCAGTAAAAGGGCAAGCTCTTGCAGACTTTCCCACGGCTCATCCCATACCAGAAGGGTCACCACTCAATTGCGAGTTACCCGACGAACAAGTGATGCACCTCGAGAATGGAGATCCATGTTGGGAGCTCTACTTCGATGGGGCCTCATCGATAAGGACCTGCAGTAAATCAAGCGTCCCGGAGATAAAAGCAGGGATATGATTGGTGTTCATCACGCCATCAATGGGAACCCTACGACGTTCTTTTGCTCTCATCGAGCCTCGCACAAACAACGAGGCCGAATATGAAGCTCTGATAGCTGGTCTGGAGCTCGCCATAAAAATGGAAATCCTTCGGCTACGGGTCTACGGTGACTCCCAGCTTGTCGTCAACCAAGTAAGCGATGACTATAAGATATACAAACTCGAGTTAGCTCGGTACAGAAGTCGGGTGGTGGAACTCATGAAACGGTTCACTCACATTGAACTAATGAGAGTCCCCAGAACGTTGAATGGAAAGGCTAACATACTCGCACGCTTAGCCAAGGAGCTGGCTGATCCTGACATGGATGAAATTCTGATCACAGTCAGGAGCCGGTAAATTCTACCCCCAGTCTCTCTACGAGAAGAGGAAAGCGCAGAACAGAAGAGCAGTCCCGCCGAAGAAGCTTCGATCATCCAAGACGAGCCCGATTGGAGAGAACCCTTCATAAAGTACTTCCGATATGACAAGCTGCCCGAAGGAAGGTCTGCCAGGGTTCAGTTGAAGAAGAGAGCTCTCCGATACATGTTTGTAAATGACACGCTATACCGCAAGTCATGTGACCAACTCTAGCTCAGGTGCTTGTCATTGGCCGAAGCCCAAAAGGTCATGAAAGAAGTTCACTCGGGCGTTTGCGGTGCTCACCAATCTGGCCCCAAGATGCGACTTCAAATTAAACGGCTTGGGTATTACTGTCCCACCATGATACGGGATTGCGGAGAGCATGCAAAGAAATGTTATATCTGCCAAATTCCTGGTGATTTCATTCACAAGCACGCCAATTCGTTGCATCCTACGGTGGCGTCGTGGCCCTTCGAAGTCTGGGGAACCGACATAGTTGGCCCAATTGATCCCCCGTCATCCAAAGGCCACCGGTTCATACTGGCCGCAACAGATTACTTCTCCAGATGGGCTGAAGCTGTCCCGCTAAAAGAAGTCAAGACAAAAGATATTCTGACATTCTTCCAGCATAATATTCTATACCGCTTCAGTACACCAAGAAGAATCATTTCTGACAACGGGCCTTCTTTCAAGAGCTTCAAAGTCTTAAGGTTCGCTACTCAGCACAAGATAGACTGGAGATATTCCTCCATCTATAATCTAAGAGCCAATGGGCTAGCCGAAGCCTTCAATAAGACTCTATGCAACCTCCTGAGGAAAAATGCTTCAGCCAACAAGAGAGACTGGAATCTCAAGCTTCATGAGGCGTTGTGGGCATATCGTACCATGCACCATACTCCAACTCAGTCCACTCCATACTCATTGCTCTTCGGAGTGGAGGCGGTCCTCCCCCTCGAAGTCGAAGTTCCAAGCTTAAGGATGGCCGTTCAGCACGAACTGACGGAGGAGGAAAACGTGCTCCTTCGGCTCGAAGAGCTCGACGCCCTCGAAGAAAAGAGGCTTGCAGTACAACAAAATCTGGAGCTGCACTGAGCCCAAATGTCACGAGCCTATGACAAGATGACTCGTCTCCGTACTTTCAAGAAAGGCGAATCGGTGTTGGTCCTCAAAGGACCGATCATCCCTAATCGACATACTAAGGCAAAATTCGAGCCAAACTGGAAAGGACCATACGTCATCGAGAAAGTGTTCGACGGAGGATCCTATCAACTAATAAGTGCCGAGGGAGAAAGGCCCATGCCACCCATCAATGGCCGATATCTCAAGAAATACTATGTGTGAATGCTCCAAGTCGCAAGCGAATTGAGCACACCAGCTCTACGGTCTGGATCATATATCCTGCAAAACCGTACACAATACACAGGCGTAAACGACCCCTATCTCTCCCAAATCCTGCCGGTGAAACTACTTTTAAAGTCCCACCAGCGGCAAAAAAAGGTATGTCCATGATTGAAAGAGTACGTGTGTGTTCAAGTTTTAGTTTAAATACCGCAATCAAGACGGTTTCGCTTGTAGCTAGCCGGTTGAGTACGGGTCGTCCGCAGGGAGATGGGAGTCTTTTTCAATGTGCTTTAACGAGTTAAGTCCGGTTTTTCAGATTTTGTTTGTGATTATCTAAGTGTTGAGTTGATATTTAAAGAAAGCTTGTTAGGGTTAGGATTAGGTTAGTTTGAGTTAGGAGTCTCCACATCTTTCGTTGCCCCTCTTAATATCGGTGTTACGGTAATCGGCAACAACGGGGATTAGCACGACTAGAAAGGAACTTGCGAGTATAAGCTAGGCTTTCCAACGCAAGTCCTTCCTTTTGGTGCTTGTCCGTCCGTTCTTGGCTCTTAGCCATAACCTCCGGTTAATTCAACCACAACCGGTCTCACTACGGAATCACCGCTATCATGTAGGATAGGGTGCCGTAAGGAGCGGATTATGATTCAATTAACGGGAGTCGATTTAAGCTGTTGGGCAAGGAAAGAGTGAGAGAGATTTCCTTCTCTCAAACTTCCCTTATCCTACCCTAACAAGTATGAGCTACTCACACATCATAATACGGAAAAATAAAACAAAACAAAAGAGGAAGATAGAAAGAAAGAGATTAGAAGAATACGACTAGCTATTTGCGACCTCACCTTGGCGAGGATCGAGCGTAAGCATCATTGTTGTATGTAAGGATAAAGAAAAAGAGAGAAGAAAGAAACAACAAGAAAATAACAACAACTACTTAACGAATTAAAATTACAACAATTATAAAAAAGGCAAGACAAGCATGATAATAAAATGATCTTCTTTATTCATCACTCTTCACTCACAAGCTCACTACAAGTTTAATGGAGAAGAGATGAGAAGAGGAAGAAGAAAAACACTAAACTTAGGCAAAATGAAAATACAAGAATGGACCCTTTCCTTCATAAGGTTCTGGGCTATTTATAGGCCAAAAAATGAAAACCTAGGGCAACCACCAGAACACACACGAAAAGACAAATCTACCCCCAAAAGCCCTGCACATGCGGCGCCTAGACGGCCGCGGATCCGCGGCCTAGACCCCCCTTTGGCCGCGGATCCGCGGCCTTCTGGTTGAGTTGGGCCCCCAATTTGCTGTGGTTCCCTGGTCCTCTGTGCCCTTTATTCTGGTATCTGTATTTTTTCATAATTTCTTCACGAATTTTCCAGAATTTCTGTTGAGGGAAAGGTGGACCTTTTGTCAAGATTTGGCATGATTGTCTCGAGCTCCGCGTAGATCTCTTGGATCTTGTGCTACCATTGAGCCTTGTGCATGAGAATGACATTGATTTGACACTTTGTCTTCCTAAACTGGTATCTGGCAACATACGGATGAAGAGCGGAGACCGTGTTTTATCTGTGGTTGGCAGGAACCCGGATTTTGTCGTGTTTTCCATGAATTTCACCGTTTTAGAACCGAGAACCTGTAACCTGCAATTGACTAGCAAACACGGCTCAAGAGTATCTACCGATATGCAATGTGATAAAAATTGGGCGGTATGAAAATGCAAAAATCTGATATGAACAAATACCCCCAAACTTATCATTTGCTCGTCCCGAGCAAAGCCCATTTATTTACAAAAAATTTCCTAACCTCACTTTCGCAGGGAACGCGATTGCACTGAGCATGTGCAACAAGCCGTTAAACCTCTAGGTGTCCCTAGTAGGAGGAGTGTTGTCTCCTGAGGGTTTTCAGCGGATACTACCCACAAAATCCGGTCAAGTTAGTTTTATAGAATAACTAAGATTCAAACCCTAAAGTTTTGTTTTAGAAAATAACAATTCTATAATCCTAAGTCTAGACTATCGAACCTTTATTTTTCACACCTCGCTTCTTATTTAACTACAGATTTTATATGTCTTTACGTGCAATGCAAATAGTGTCGTTAAGTTCCAGAAGGATCGATTAAAGTCATCATGTCGCACAATAAAGCCCAGATAACAATTTAAAAAGGATCACATAAGTTTTATAAAGAGTTAAGCATTTTTCAAGTTTCGTTTTCCAGTAAGGTTTCAACTTCAGAATTTCTATCTTCCTTAACAGGAAACTAAGTCGTATTTTTCACTCCACCTTTTTCTTGTTTTCATTTCATACACACCTCTGTGAACGTGCAATAGTCTTTATCATAGAATAAAACCTTCATATCTCCGCTAAAATTTTTATAAAAGCCTGTCTTTTATCAAGATTATTCTCATACAAAGAACCGTTGAGAATTTTAACTCGGAGAGAACACTTGCTTGACTTTGTTTTAAAACTGGACTTTCTAGGCTTCTTAGCGAGCTTTGGGCCAATGCACCCAAACCAGTTGGTTTTAGGGCATTAGGTGTAAAAACACCCCAGCGGACTTAATTACTCAAGTTACCTAGGTCCAAAAACAAAAGACAGTTTGGCGTGAAAATCAGATGATTTAATACGAACGGATATATAACCGGCAGTTCAATTATTTTTTGGATAAAAGACGTGTTTAGTGGGTTTGGTGTGTAATCATTCCAATCAAGTTTCAGATGGGTTATTTTTCAGACTTAGCTCCAATTACAGCATCAATAACATTCCTTCATATTCGCTTTACTTCATAAACTATTCTTGACATTACTTATTTCAGAACAAACCTATTTGATTCTCAGAAAATCTTTTATCTGTTTAAAAGTTTAAACATGAAAGACTTGTCATCTAATTGCCAAAATCTTACGACACGTGTAGTGTGATGTAAAGACGTATACCAGCTATAGTTAACTTCAAAGGAGAGTTATCTTTCAGGTTTTCAAAATCCAAACATAAGATTTAGTTATTCCTATTTTTTCAAACAAAAACCGTCGAATGTTGAATCAGAGTTCTTCCACAAGCTAACTTGACAAAAAGGTTTTTATATTTTTTAGAAAATTTTCAAATTTTTATGGATTTTATGGATATTAATATGCAGATGCAAAATATACATATGAATGCGAAGGTAAGAAATGCGTACCGAGCGTACCCCCAAACTTAAACTGGACAGTGTCCTCACTGTCGTTGCATGAAGAGATTATTTGAAGGGTCAAAATTGTCGGTTAGCGATACACAAATTTTTATTTGTATTTGTTTTTAAAGAAAAGAAAAAGAATATACACAAATATACATAAAATGGTTTGTACATACCCCCAAACTTATTTGGAACAGTGTGCACTGTTCTTGGCTGGATAACTGAAGTTTGGAGGTAGGCAGAGGAAGATCATTCAGGGTAAACCGGCTCCTGTAAGAACAGGAGCTCCTCTGTTGGTTCGGCGCTAAGGTACGGTTTGCATCGGTGTCCATTTACCTTGAAGAGTGAACCGTCCTTTGGATTTTCCAAATCCACAGCGCCCTGCGGATACACATTCCGCACAAAATACGGCCCTTTCCAGCGAGATCTGAGCTTTCCAGGATGGAAGTGAAGTCGGGTGTCGTAAAGCAGTGCCTGCTGACCAGGTACGAAGGTTTTGCGCAAAAGGTGTTTATCGTGAAACTCCTTTGTTCGATTCTTAACGACAACCGCGTTGTCGTAAGCCTCATCCCTAAGCTCGCTTAGTTCGTTCAACTACAGCTTCCGATGGCTGCCCGCGTCCTCAAGAGACAGATTCAGCTCCTTTATTGCCCAAAATGCGCGATGCTCTATTTCGACAGGAAGGTGGCAGGCTTTTTCGTACACAAGCCGATAGGGAGACATGCCAAGGTCGGTCTTATAAGCGGTTCTAAATGCCCAAAGGGCATCAGTGAGTTTCAGAGACCAATCCTTACGGTTCTTGGAAACCGTCTTCTCCAGTATCTGCTTGATTTGCCGATTTGAAACTTCGGCCTGCCCGCAGGTTTGGGGGTGGTAGGGCGTAGAAAGCTTATGATTAATGGAGTATTTCCGCATCAAGGCTTCGAAAGTTTTATTGCAGAAATGACTTCCATTGTCGCTAATGATCGCTCGGGGGTGCCCAAACCGTGAGAAAATTTTTTCTTTAAGGAACCTAACGACAACCTTGTTGTCGTTAGTTCGACTGGGCACAGCCTCGACCCATTTAGAGACGTAATCAACAGCTAGAAGGATGTACAAGTTCCCAAAAGAGCTGGGAAACGGCCCCATGAAATCTATCCCCCAAACATCGAAAACTCCACAACCAAGATCGGTTGGAGCGGCATCTCGTTCCTCCGGGATATCCGGCCCATGTGTTGGCACCGGGAGCAAGTCTTGCAATAGTCATGAGCGTCTTTGAAAAGTTGTGGCCAGTAGAAACCACATTGCAAGATCTTCTCAGCTGTCTTTCTGGGCCCAAAATGCCCGCCACACGCTTGATCGTGGCAAAATGACAGCACGCTCTTGAATTCCTCATCAGGGACACACCGACGAATAATCTGGTCGGGACAGTACTTGAACAAGTAGGGTTCGTCCCAGTAAAAGTGTTTTACTTGGGATAAGAAGCGAAGTCTGTCCTGACTTGACCATTCGGTCGGTAGTAATCCCGTGGCCAAATAGTTCACAATATCTACGAACCAGGGTTCGCACAATACTGTCAAGAGCTGTTCATCCGGGAAAACGTTGTTAATTGGAATTGGAAGCGAAGGCGAAGAAGGAAGTCGTGAGAGATGGTCGGCCACTACGTTTTCACATCCTCGTTTGTCCTTAATGACAAGGTCAAACTCTTGAAGCAAGAGGATCCAACGTATTAACCGAGATTTGGCATCTTTCTTCTCAAAAAGATGGCGCAGAGCTGAATGGTCTGTGTAGACAATGACTGGAGAGCCGATGAAGTAGGGCCTGAACTTTTCTAAAGCAAATACAACAGCCAAGAATTCCTTCTCAGTTGTTGTATAATTGAGTTGGGCGTCGTTCAGGGTCCGACTCGCGTAATAGATTACGTGCGGCATCTTGTTGATGTGCTGTCCAAGGACAGCACCGATGGCAAAGTCGGATGCATCGCACATAATCTCGAATGGGTGCGTCCAGTCAGGTGAAGAAAGAACGGGAGCAGAAGTGAGTGAGCGTTTCAGTGACTCGAATGCAGTCACACAGCTCGAGTTGAAGTCGAAAGGGGTATCCTTGGCCAGCAAAAGAGTCAAGGGCCTAGCAATCTTTCTAAAGTCCTTGATGAACCGTCTATAAAAACCGGCATGGCCAAGGAAGGCTCGGATATCTCTGACGCATCGGGGAGGAGGCAAATTGGAAATGACCTCAATCTTTGCTTTGTCAACCTCTATGCCATTTTGCGAGATGATATGTCCTAAGACAATACCTTCGCGCACCATGAAGTGGCATTTCTCCCAGTTCAAAGTGAGATTCTTGTCCTTACATCAGGTAAGGACAGCGTCAAGATGCAGCAAACACTCGTCGAAGGAGTCGCCGAAGATGGAGAAGTCATCCATGAAAATCTCCAGAAATTTTTCCACCATGTCCGAGAAAATTCCCATCATACACCGCTGGAAGGTAGCGGGCGCATTGCATAACCCAAAGGGCATGCGTCGATATGCAAACGTGCCGAAAGGACAAGTGAAAGTGGTCTTGTCCTGGTCTTTTTCGGCGATGGGAATTTGATTATAGCCAGAGTAACCATCAAGAAAACAATAGTACTCATGTCCGGCCAATCGTTCCAGCATCTGGTCAATGAAAGGTAGCGGAAAGTGGTCTTTCCGCGTTGCGGCGTTGAGTTTTCTGTAATCAATGCAAACTCGCCACCCAGTTTGGGTGCGAGTAGGGATTAACTCGTTCGCCTCGTCGGTTATGACCGTGATGCCCGACTTCTTGGGGACAACGTGAATGGGGCTAACCTACTGGCTATCAGAGATAGGGTAAATGATACCACTATCTAGATATTTGACGATCTCCTTCTTCACAGCCTCCTTCATGACTGGATTAAGACGTCTTTGTGGATCCCGGGCTGGTTTGGCATCATTCATCAGATGAATGTGATGCTCAACGATCAGGGGACTAATCCCCTTGATGTCCGCCATGGACCAGCCAAAAGCTTGCCTGTTGCTGTGCAAGACCGCGAGAAGGGCTTTCTCTTGCTCGGGAGCTAGAGAAGCCGAGATGATGACAGGGAGGGTCTCGTTCTCACCTAAGTAAGCGTACTTAAGGTGAGACGGCAAAGGGTTGAGTTCGAGCGTTGGAGGTGAAACGATAGAAGGCAAGATTGGTGCAAAGGTCTCGAACTCAAAGGACTCCAGCAAAGGTTCAAAGCGAGTGTAAGCAACCGAGTTGGATGGTTCAGGTAACTCATCCGGAAAGTCGAAAGATTCAAACTCGGGTTGTGCGCGGCTAAGATCGTTCGAGAACGTGAAACACTCGTATTCGTTGTCGGGCGCAGAAACAGCAGCAGCTTCGAAGAGAAACGCACTAGTGGCGTTAAGATTATCGTGTTCAAATAGAAACTCCTCGAATTCACACTCTTCAGGGGTGATCTCCTGGATCGAGCAGACGTCCAGTATATGAGCATTAGGTTCGGCGGGCTGATTCCCCAACCTAAAAATGTTGAGTTCAATCGTCATATTTCCAAAAGAGAGGTTCATCGAACCATTGCGACAATTGATCACAGCATTTGAGGTTGTAAGAAATGGGCGACCGAGTATCACCGGAATTTGATTCCGGGGGTTAGCTACAGGCTGTGTGTCTAATACAATGAAGTCAACGGGGAATATGAAGTCCCCGACTTTTATCAACACATCCTCTAGCTCACCCCTAGGGTGGGTGATCGATCGGTCAGCCATTTGGAGAGTGCAGTGTGTGGGTTTCAACTCTCCGACGCCTAATTGCTCGTATACTGAATACGGAAGCAGGTTAACACTGGCACCAAGATCTAATAGTGCGCGGTTGATGTTCTTATCCCCAATAGTGATTGAAATCGTAGGACAGCCAGGGTCTTTCCGTTTTTGTGGTAAAGATTGGGTAAGAGCATCACTCACAGCACTGGCCAAGAAAACTTTCTTTGGTACCTGAGACTTCCTCTTTTTCGTGCATAAGTCCTTTAAGATTTTTGCATAGGACGGGACTTGTTGGACAGCATCTAAAAGAGGAATGTTAATGTTAACCTGCTTGAATAACTCCAGAATCTTCTCCATTTGAGGATTTTGTTTATTAGACCTCAACCAGTTTGGAAATGGAACATTTTGAAAATTGGTTGAGTCTAATGCTGGAGGAGGAGATTGTGGAGTTGGTACGGATCCCAGAATAGGTGTTTTCGTGGAGTGAGAAGTGGGTCCGTTTAGAGCAGAAGAAGAGGAAGGGGAGCCTTGTGAAGAACGGAGAATAGGCTCAGAAGTCGAAGAAGAAGAAGAAGCGGCGGCCGGGGTGTCATCGTTGATCCGTTTGCCAATGTTGTTTTGCAGCATCCTTCCCGATCTCAGCATGGTCACGGCACTCACATTATGGTTCTGTTGTTCAAGAGCAACATGTGCATTATGTGGGTGACCGGAATTTGGGAGTGGCTGGGACGGGAGCTTCCCCTTCTCTCGCTCGCTTAAGGCCGCGTTCAGCTGTGCAATCTGGGCCTCGATGGTCTTGATGCTTTGCCCGTGTGCGGCAGTGTGTTGCACTAAAGATTGAATCGAAGACTGGATGTTGGCGGTGGATTGAGTCGATTGTTTAACAAACGCCTCCAGACTTCGCTCGAGCGAGGAAACCTTATCGTTGTTTGATGGAACAAAGTTGTTTGGTGGAAAAAAGTTGTTGGGTGCAAAGTTGTTCGTCTGGTTTTGGAAAGGTTAGGGTTGGAAGGGCTGCTGATATTGATGTTGAGTTTGTTGTGGCGCTTGTTGTTGCGGTGGAGGGGCCCTTTGGAAATTATTGCCTTGGAATTGATTCTGATTCTGATTCCAGGCGAAATTGGGGTGGTTCCTCCAACCGGGATTGTAGGTGGAAGAGTATGGATCATTCCTCGGTCTTTGCTGGAAGGCAGCATTAACCTGATCCTGTCCTTGCGAGGGTGGATTGTAAGGACACTCTTCGGTCAAGTGGGAAGAATCGGAACAACAAGCGCAGATGGTACGAAGGGGGAGAACAGGGGCAGGAGTAGGAGCAAAAAATTTGCTCTCTATTGCTTCAAGCTTTCTTGTTATAGCAGCCATTTCAGCTTTCATCGCAATAGAGACGTCAAGTTGGTAGATTCCTACCCTAGACTGACCGGTAGAAGTGGAGGTAGAAGAAGAAGAAGTCGGTCTGGTGCTCTCCCACTGTAGCGTTTGCTCCGCAAGATCGTCAAAGAACTGCCATGCTTCCTCGTCAGATTTCGATAGGAAGTGGCCCTGACAGATGGTTTCCAGCAACTGCTTCGTTGCTGGGTTCAGTCCCTCGTATAAGGTTTGGCAGAGTTGCCATTTCTCTATACCGTGGTGAGGACACTGATCAAGAAGGTCTTTGTACCGGTCAAAGCACTTCCAGAAGGGTTCAGAAGGAAGCTGGGAGAATTGGTTGATTTCATTTCGAATTCTTGTGGTCTTATGATTTGGATAGAATTTTTTCAGAAACGCTTTAACAAACTCGTCCCAGCTGGTGATTGAGTGGGAAGCGGTGCTATACAGCCATTTTTCAGCAAGATCGCATAAAGTGAACGGAATGACCCGTAGACGTATAGCATCGTCCGACAGCTGGGTTGTTTTCATCATGGCACAGACGTTTTGAAATTTATTGATGAAGATATAGGCATCTTCAGATTCAAGCCCATGAAAACGTGGAAGCATGTTGATGAAATGGGGCTTAATTTCAAAGTTGTCCCCATTGGCCGGAGGAAGAGAAAGGCAGGTGGGAAGTGCAGAACGGATGGGATAGAAACGATCCTGGAGCGCGATTCGCTGCGGCGCTACAACAGGCGGAGGTGGTGGGAGATTGGTCTCCGTAGGAGGTGGAGCCAATCCAGCGGTGGTCAAAGAGATGTTCGGATTAAATCCCGACATCGCGGAAGAAGAGGTTGGTGAAGGTGAAGGTGAAGGTGAAGATGTATGAACAGAATTCCGGTCAACGTCGGAGTTGGCCGGCAAAGGAAGGGGTGAAAGAGGAGTGGACGGAGTATCGACTTCAGAGTCGATCGTGTAGTCGGTCGCGACTAACGTAACGCGGACTAGACGGGCGCTAGTGTCCCGAGTCCAAGCGGACATACACTAAACGAGTTTAGTATAGTCAAAGCGAAGAAGGTGAGGGTAAGAAAACGTCAAAGGAGAAAGGCGATGGGTGGTGGGTGAAAATTGGATTTGGCGACAAAGGGGCAAGTTTTTATAAAAGTTTTTGATTTTTTTCTTTTTTTTTTAGAAAGATTTTTACCGAAATATGTACGGAAATACGGCTTAAGCAATCACAAACAAGATATGCACAATCACAACGTCTTGGCCACTGAAGCTAAGCAATCACAAACAAGAAATGCACAATCACACCTAAATCATCTTGTTATTCTTAATATCGGTGTTACGGTAATCGGCAACAACGGGGATTAGCACGACTAGAAAGGAACTTGCGAGTATAAGCTAGGCTTTCCAACGCAAGTCCTTCCTTTTGGTGCTTGTCCGTCCGTTCTTGGCTCTTAGCCATAACCTCCGGTTAATTCAACCACAACCGGTCTCACTACGGAATCACCGCTATCATGTAGGATAGGGTGCCGTAAGGAGCGGATTATGGTTCAATTAACGGGAGTCGATTTAAGCTGTTGGGCAAGGAAAGAGTGAGAGAGATTTCCTTCTCTCAAACTTCCCTTATCCTACCCTAACAAGTATGAGCTACTCACACATCATAATACGGAAAAATAAAACAAAACAAAAGAGGAAGATAGAAAGAAAGAGATTAGAAGAATACGACTAGCTATTTGCGACCTCACCTTGGCGAGGATCGAGCGTAAGCATCATTGTCGTATGTAAGGATAAAGAAAAAGAGAGAAGAAAGAAACAAGAAGAAAATAACAACAACTACTTAACGAATTAAAATTACAACAATTATAAAAAAGGCAAGACAAGCATGATAATAAAATGATCTTCTTTATTCATCACTCTTCACTCACAAGCTCACTACAAGTTTAATGGAGAAGAGATGAGAAGAGGAAGAAGAAAAACACTAAACTTAGGCAAAATGAAAATACAAGAATGGACCCTTTCCTTCACAAGGTTCTGGGCTATTTATAGGCCAAAAAATGAAAACCTAGGGCAACCACCAGAACACACACAAAAAGACAAATCTACCCCCAAAAGCCCTGCACATGCGGCGCCTAGACGGCCGCGGATCCGCGGCCTAGACCCCCCTTTGGTCGCGGATCCGCGGCCTTCTGGTTGAGTTGGCCCCCCCAATTTGCTGTGGTTCCCTGGTCCTCTGTGCCCTTTATTCTGGTATCTGTATTTTTTCATAATTTCTTCACGAATTTTCCAGAATTTCTGTTGAGGGAAAGGTGGACCTTTTGTCAAGATTTGGCATGATTGCCTCGAGCTCCGCGTAGATCTCTTGGATCTTGTGCTACCATTGAGCCTTGTGTATGAGAATGACATTGATTTGACACTTTGTCTTCCTAAACTGGTATCTGGCAACATACGGATGAAGAGCGGAGACCGTGTTTTATCTGTAGTTGGCAGGAACCCGGATTTTGTCGTGTTTTCCATGAATTTCACCGTTTTAGAACCGAGAACCTGTAACCTGCAATTGACTAGCAAACACGGCTCAAGAGTATCTACCGATATGCAATGTGATAAAAATTGGGCGGTATGAAAATGCAAAAATCTGATATGAACAGTCCACAAGCAAAACGGGCACGGATGAAAACCCGAAAGGACTCCGTGAGTAAAAACAGCAGGACTACCAGTGAGTTTGTGAAAACCCGAAAGGACGCAAACTCATGAAAAAAGATGAAATACACTCCCAAAGTCCTCTCGACCTTGTGAGGAGAAAATCCCTGCGTGAGATCCTTACGACTCACAAAGGAGTAACACACTTAAAAATCCTCACGATTCCTAAGGAGAACATACACCTGCGAGGTCCTCTCGACTCGTAGGGAGAAAATGCTTTTATGAGACCCTTACGGCTCATAAAATTGAAAAGTCTTAGGTGACAGGGACCTAAACCTGTCTTCTAAGCCACCGCTCCCCAACGGGAAATGGCAAATGATGAGTCGCACCTAGCATTACGCTTTAGTGTTAGCGGTGCTGATGACGACCCAAAATCCAAATCCCAAGTCCTCCATGGGCAAATGATGAGTTGCTCCAGGTATTATTCTAGTGCAGCAATGCTGATGCCGACCCAAAAACCAAATCCCAAGTCCTCCAGGGGTAAATGATGAGTTGCTCCTGGTATTGTTCCAGTGCAGCAATGCTGATGCCAAACAAGATCCAAATTCCAAGTCCCCAAAAAGTGAATGATAAGTCGCTCCTGGTACTATATTCCAGTGTAGCGATGCAGACGCCAACCAAAATCCAAATTTTCAAAATTCTCCCAGCCCTACGGTTAGTCCTCATATTGACTACCGTATACAATCCACGAGCTCAAATAATTCTCATCATACCCATACCCTACCGCAATCACCAGTCCAGCGGTCGGTGTCCTACCTTGGACTTATGTCCTACTTGGGAAGACCCACTCATGTGTCATCACGATACATGAGGAGAACAAACTTACGGGATCCTCACGACTCGTAAGAAAACACCTTCGTGCGATCCTTACGACTCACGAAGGAAAAACACACTTGGGAGTCCCCACGACTCCTAAGGAGAAAGTACACCTACAAGATCCTTTCGACTCGTTGGGAGAAATGCTTTTATGGGACCCTTACGGCTCATAAAATTGAAAAGCCTTAGGTGATAGGGACCTAAACCTGTCTCCTAAGCCATCGCTCCCCTAACAGGTAAAGGCAAATGATGAATTGCTCCTGGCACATGTGCTTCAGTGTTAGCAACGCTGATGCCTACCCTAACCCCAAAATTCCAAACTCCAATCCAAATGACCCCTAAGTCGTTAAACTGGGAACGAGGGAAATCTCCTCATGGCAGATGATGATTCACTCCTGGTACCATATTCCAGTGCAGCGGTGCTGATGCCAAACTAAAACCAAAATTCCCAAACCCTCTCATGGCAGATGATGATTCGCTTCTTGTACCATATTCCAGTGTAGCGATGCTGATGTCGACCCAAATCACAATCAACAAGTCAACCTCAACCCCGGCACCGCAGAAAGCAGAGCAAGTCAAAATCCAATCCCTGACACTGCAAGAAGCAGAGAAAGTCAAACCAAGCACCGACCGTCCACGTCGCAAAAAAGGCAGCATCGACCGTCCAAGTCGCAAAAAGGGCAGAACCGACCGTCCAGGCCGCTAAAAGGGCAGAATCAACCGTCCACGTCGCAAAAAGGGCAGCACCGACCGTCCAAGTCGCAAAAAGGGCAGAATTGACCGTCCACATCGCAAAAAGGGCAGCATCGACCATCCACGTCGCAAAAGGGGCAGCACCGACCGTCCATGTCGCAAAAAGGGCAGCATCGACTATCCAAGTCGTAAAAAGGGCAGAACCGACCGTCCAAGTCGCTAAAAGGGCAGAATCGACCGTCCAAGTCGCAAAAAGGGAAGCATCGACCGTCCACGTCGGAAAAAGGGCAGTGCCGCCCGTCTAAGTCGCAAAAAGGGCAGAATCGACCGTCCACGTCGCAAAAAGGGCAGCACCGACCGTCCAAGTCGCAAAAATGGCAGAATCGACCGTCTATGTCGCAAAAAGGGCAGCGCCGACCGTCCACATCGCAAAAAGGGCAGCGCCGACCGTCCAAGTCGCAAAAAGGGCAGAATCGACCGTCCACGTTGCAAAAAGGGCAACACCGACCGTCCAAGTCGCAAAAAGGGAAGAATCGACCGTCCACGTCGCAAAAAGGGCAGCACCGACCGTCCACGTCGCTAAAAGGGCGGCATCGACTATCCAAGTCGCAAAAAGGGCAGAACCGACCGTCCAAGTCGCTAAAAGGGGCAGAACCGACCATCCACGTCGCTAAAAGGGCAGCAACGACCTCCTCGTCGGAATTATGCTCCGCCTAGGAATCAAGTCAACCAGACACTCCATCTCGGAGACACGTCAAGCATCGACCGTCCATGTCGTAAAAAGGGCAGTGCCAGCTTCCCAAAAGGTGGGAACCGAATCAAGTTGCCTCCACGTGAAAGAAGATCCATCAATTTCATGCACATGAGCCACATATCCTGTGTGCATTTATTGATGGGGCAATTTGTTGGGGTAAAAAATTACACACCGGTTGACCAAGTCAAAATCAAAGTCAACCCCAAGCCAGGTGGGCCCACGCCTAGGTCAAGTGGACCAATGCGCGGAGCTAGCCCGAACATGAAGCGGCCGGCCTCCCCCCATGCCAAAATTTTGTTGTATTTCTTTTACTTTATTTTATGAATAAATGTAAGAAAAGTAGGCATAAAACCAAATTTTTGTAAACTCCATGGATTATGTGCAAAAAGAAATGGCACATGAGCCATGGGATAGGCAAAATGCCATTTTGAAAATCCCAAGGGGCTATATGTAAAGTGTATAGCCTATAAAGGCAAGGATAATGAAAATATCCCAAGAACTTTTTCTCTCTCCAAAAAAATTTAGATCTGAGATCCTTTTCCTTCCTCAAGATTCTAAAACCTTCTCCTTTCTTTTGAATTAAATCAAGAGTTTTACTTTTCCTTTCAAAAAACTAAATAGTTTTTCACCACAAAACCCACAAAGGGGAACTTGGATCTACCATTAGATCTCAAAAAGAAAAGATTTTTAAAATCTCACATCTCTTGATCTTCAAGATCCTGCCAACAGATGAGGAAGAAGGAGACCCATCTCCAGAAACCCCACTTTGGGGAAGAACTGGGGCTCAAGGGGAGAAGCCCTTCATCAGCTTCAAAACATCTTAGGAGTTTTAACTCCACTCTAATTTCTCCTTCGGGGGTTTCTGGGGCTAAAAGCCCCTTTTTCTGCCGGCGCCCAAGCGTCCTGCGCTCAAGCGCCCAGCGCCCACGTGCAGACACGTGGTGTGCTAGCACTCGAGCGCTCAGCGCTCAAGCGCCCACGTGCCAACACGTGGCGCGTTAGCGTTCGAGCGCCCAGCGCTCAAGCGCCAAGCGCCCACATGCCGACACGTGGCGCGCTAGCGCTCGAGCGCTCGGTGCTCAAGCGCCCAGCACTCAAGCGCCCATCGCCCACGTGCCGACAAGTGGTGCACTGGCGCTCAAGCGCCCAGCGCCCACGTGTCGGATACGTGGAGCGGTAGCGCCTAAGCGCACAACGCTCAAAGCGCTGGCCCCACGCGTCCTTTGGGCGCTTTTTCCCTTTTTTATATATATGTATACATGTATATATATGTATAGATATACACACACTCCACAATACTATCCCCCTCAAAAAAAAAATTGGCCGGGACGCTGCCCCGCACCCCGCAAGGGGGCTGCTAGCCCCCTTGACCCCCAGCCCGCTATCCGGGTAGCGGGACCCCCGTAAAAACTCTGTGTGGCTCCCGATATATTTAAACCCCCCTTTCAAAACAAAACACACGTACACTGCACATTGAGTTTGCATGACCAGTTTAACCCGTTAATCGGAGGTTCCCTCGCCCCAAAGGCGAGGGGTAATTAACGGCAGCTTAGTCCGCGGCTGCCGGAGATTCGGATCCCCACAATCAATAAACCCCAGTCTACCCTAGGCAGGGGGAATCTATAATGCGCCTGACAAGCAGACGCGTATTCCCATCTCAATGGGGTGACGAAAAACTCCCAACAAAAGTTTATTCTGACAGTGCGCCACGTGGCGCACCAGGCGCGTTGCGCCAGTCAAAGAGCGCATTGCGCTTCTGTCGAGTAGCGCACACGAAGAGGACACGTGTCGTGCTTAGCGCTAAGCGCTAGTTTGTTAGCGCATTGCGCTTTTAATTTATGAGCGTATTGCGCTAGTCTGTTGGCGCACCAGTGAGTGACACATGGCGCGCTTGGCGCTGAGCGCCAGCCCATGAGCGCAATGCTCTGTTTTAGAAGCGCAAAGCGCAGATTATGTCTCTGGTTGACACGTGGCAGGGTTTGGCGCTTAGCGCCGGTCCAATGAGCGCAAGGGCGCAATTCATGAGTGCAAGGCACTTTTCAATAGCGCAAAGCGCAATTGATCAATTTTAAGATCAAAGAACAAATTTATGTTCTTCAAAGGAGGCTATTTCCTCAAGATCCAGGAACAAAAGTTCTTGTTTTTATAAAAGGCTCTGCCTTTATAGATCAAAAATCTGTGAATGAAGTAAAATACTTCTTTTAGTCTTTTTGTGATTAGATCTTTTTGATCTTTTCCTTTTTATAAAATACCTTGATCTTTTTATTAGATCTCTGACCTTTTAGAAGATGGTTCTTCTTTTTACGAGATGGTTTCATCTCTATTATTCAAGAACATAGTTCTTTTTACCTTGAAGATGAAGAAAAATCTTCTTTTTTCTAAGATTTTTCTCTTCTTTTGCATAGGGTTTTTCTCTCTCCTTTCTATCTATTCTCTATCCCTGAGACTTGAAGTCTAGGGGCCTTTATATAGGGCCAATTGATTTGTTAAATCAGTTTTAAAAGATCTTTCTCTGATTGATTTGGGAATATTTCCCACCGTTGGATCTTTGATCCTAAGGCTTCTGTTTTACAGAAGATAATCTTCTTGTTTTAATAAGATTGAAAAATCTTTCCATAACAGAATTTTAGTTCTGATTAATTAATAATTTATTATTAGTAAATCTTTTCATCTGACGGTGGGGGAATTTTTAATTCCAGCGCTGGCGCACCTTGTGCTAGCACACCTACGCTCGACACGCAGAGCGCAGCGCAGAGCGCAGCGCAACTGCGCTAGCGCGCCCGTGTTTGACATGTGGCACACAGCGCAGAGCGCAGCGCAACTGCACTAGCGCACCCGTGTTTGACACGTGGCATGCAGCGCAGAGCGCAACTGCGCTAGCGTACTTATGTTTGACACGTGGCGCACAGCGCAGAGCGCTGGATCTGAAGCGTTGTTTCAATTTAAAATTTGAATTTTAAAACAGAGCTTTGCTCTGATTGGGGGCGCGCTGCCTAGGGCGCAGCGC
This sequence comes from Agapanthus africanus, assembly GCA_030015575.1. Taxonomy (NCBI): domain Eukaryota; kingdom Viridiplantae; phylum Streptophyta; class Magnoliopsida; order Asparagales; family Amaryllidaceae; genus Agapanthus; species Agapanthus africanus. Next base: position 185,722,485 of record CM057337.1, read on the forward strand.
TCCTGGCGCTGGCGTGTCTTCTTTTGACACGTGGCGCGCAGCGCGCAGAATCTGAAGCGTTGCTTCAATTTTTGAATTTTGAAATTCAAAACAGAGCTTTGCTCTGATTAGGGGAAACAATCTTCATTACACGTAGAACCTCTATAAGTTGAACCTATAACTGATTGCAACTTCATGCTGTATATGTATGTGTGTGTGTATGTTTTGCACTTCATCTTGAATTTGACATGACTCCATGAATACATAAAACCGTGAATCCATGAATCCGTGAACTTGTGAATTCGACATGTATCTATAGTTTTCAAGCATTCATAAATATAAGATGGTACTTGTGTTAACTTCTTAATCAAGAATATCATGGGGATAGGGTAGTTCGACGAATGGGGGTATTTGCATGTAATGAGGATCGTACATGATCGTCATAGTTCCGGATATTACGGAACAATTGCATTATTAACTCATGAATCTATTGAATCCGTATTTCTATTGTTCTGAGGGGAAATGGAACATCTTCGTTACGTATAAAACCCTCACTAGTCGAACTTATAAACTTAAAACATGATAATACCATTTGGAGAACAAACATTATGATATTGTTGCCATTATATCTATTGCTAGTTATACATGCTTGATTGTTTCTTTCTTTTTTATATATATCATGTTTCTCTTTAATACTCTTTATTTTTTTTTAAATTAAGGACTTACCAAACTCCAGTTCATTGACGGGCATTCCATTTTCTGTGTTTTTCTTTTTTGGAAATGTCATCAGAAGACTTTGAGACAGGAGACCAAGCTTAAAACGAAGTTGAGCCATCCGAGCAGGATAGCAATTACCTTTTTTCTCAAGCCGAGCATTAACTTCGGTTGAAGTATACCATCTTTTGTTCAAGGCTATTATTTTTATTCCTAATTCCTTAAAATTTTCGAACTGTGTTCAGTTATTTTTTTAGTATTGTGATAAATGTTTTTGGATACTGTTATTATTTTAAATTCTGGTATTTATTACCATTCTGCTTATAGTTTTACTTAGTGTATTTATGTCGAGAAGTAGTGCTTATCGATGTGAATACGTTGCAGGCCTCGTTCGCTCTCGCTTTTCGTCTTATGGGAAGTGGGGCGTGACAACCCTTCCCAACAATTTTGAAAATACCATGGGTTTTAGACAACCTTGAGCGGGTTGGGGGCTTTTTGACAATTTACCTATCCAATTACTCACAACACCAAAAAAGCAATCTTCTTTTTGAGTCCCCTTTATTCCCAAAACCTTGCAGTAAACCAATAAATACGTCAAATTCTATGATTCCTTTTGCGTTGTTTTGTTTTCTTGGACCCTACAAGACTGGAGATCAAAACCAAAGTAATGTTTGTGGTGCGTACTCAACGGGGATTCGGACGGGCAGAGCGGTGTTCTACCTTGGGAATGTCTTTATCGCTACAATCCGTACGAGGAGTAACTGTATGTTTTTAGAGCAACATAACTATTTGCGTGCCTTATTTCACGAGGCTCGATTTTCTAATTTCTACTTTATATTTCGATATTGTTTAAGTGATCGTATTTTCAAACAAATATTTTAGAAATTCATATTTTATATTATACCCTTCGCATTCTTTTTCCAACAATTAGCAATTATTTTATTTTATTTTGCAATTATTTTCCTATTTTTTCCAACAATTGTACCCTTCGCATTCTTCTTTCAACAATTAGCAATTATTTTATTTTATTTAGCAATTATTTCCTTGTTTTTTTCAACAATTGTGTACCTTTCACATTCTTGTTCTTCCAAGCTTTGCGAACGCTGAATCCCTCATGTTCAGCATATGCCTCATAGAACAGGTATGCAATATTTTTGTTCCCCAACTTCATATCAACTTTCGGAATTAAGTTTGGTCCGTCTACATTCTTCATGGGAGTTGGAAGCTCAGTTGCGGATGAAAACTCCACTTCTCCAGACATATTAACCTTTAAATTACAAGAAAAACCTAATTAACTTATATTAAATATAATGCAATTATCGATTTCCTACTTATTGAGCAATAAACCAAACAAAATTATATCAATGATCGAAGGAATGACTATTCTGTTTTGGGATTTAAAATCCTAAAATTGAATTACTAAATGAAATAGAAAAAGGTAACTAGGTTCGATATAAATCAAAATAATTTTTTTAAAAAAAAATTATATGAAATCTCATTTGAAACATGGCATGATTTCTTAAATAACAATGCAAAAATAAATTTACATAGTTCAGGTGTAGTCACAATATTGAAGCAGGAACTATTTTAACTAATCTTATTGAGCTCCACCAAAACCTTAAGCTGCAATTTAGCTTGATAATTTTATGGTGAAAGTAAAAAATTTATTAATCGAATGTAGACATTCTGATGAAGGCCATCCGATTGATCAAAACATAATCATATGCCTAACAAGTAACAAGAGTCCTCGTTAATCTCAGACTAAAATTGAGCATAACTATCCATTATATATCTAAACTTAAAACTGTTTTAATAATTTAAATATGAAAAGTCCATATATATATATAGCTTTTTTATGTTCTATATTGTTTAATTTCATGGCTAAAACTTTGTAAATTGGCTATTTAAATTTGTTTAGGCATATACATTCTTCACTATTTTATATAGAATGAATCAAATGCTTTTATATGTCAAGAATCAAAACCTAAATATGAATTAATTATATTCATTGAACCATATTTCGGTTATGCCTTTGTTATATGCATATTCATTCTTTGTTCATGTAATCAAATTTCATTTTTGGCACCATAATATGCTTGAATGGTATGCTTTTATGTGCACGATTTCACACATTGAATTTGAAAAAAGAAATTCATGAATCTAGAAAATATATTGCATCTGTATGCCAGCTGTATTGTGACTATTAAGTCTATAAAAGAGCTTGATCATCATGATAATTTCTTCACAATAACATGACAGACCCTCTCTCCAATACACCACATACATCTAAAGAAGCTTCAATTCCTCTCCCATGGCAAATCCATGAAAACTACTACGAGGAATAAATATTGGAGAGGCTCAAAGACGTCTGGTAGTTATAACTAGACGTCCCCAGTTCAAAATATGCCTTTAGAAATTAGCAACCAGACGTCCGGTATTTGTAACCAGATGTCTAGAACTTATATGCTTATAACTTCTAATAACTTGTATCTAACTTCTAATTAGTTACAAGTAATATCTAGGCACTTGCCTGTAACTTCTAGGCAGTTGCCTGTAATTTCTAACCACTTGCCTGTAAGTTCTAACCATTTGCCTGTAAGTTCTAATAAGTAACTTCTGAACGCTTGCATGTAATTTCTAACAACTTGCCTATTTTTTATATGAACAAAAATACATCATCAACAAAAATACATCAATATCGGTTATATAAAACCAATAATATCAACAAAAATATCGTTCATAACACAGTATCGGCCAACATCGGCTATAAATAATGTAACAACAAAAACGTCACTAAAATTGCATTTTCATTCAAAAATTCCACAAAACTTGCATTTTTCTTGGCCGCTTCAATCAACATGCACAATGGAGCAATTCATCAAACAATTATCGTGCAACAATAAAAACAACACTGTAACTGAAAATTAAGAAAAACCCATAATATAAAATTAGGCTTAGATCGAAGTTATTAACCAAAAAATTGAGAGAAAATAGAAAAATTACCTTTGTAATGTACAAAACACTGGATCGTCAAAATACACTCAAGCAATTGGACTTAGAAGATAGAGAGCAACCGACGAGGATGGGGATAGTATCTGGTATTATATTGCGCTGCTTCTTGGGGAGGGGAGGTTGCAAAGGCGATGACAACGATGGCGAAGCCGACGACGAGTGAAGAATTGGGTTCTCTGAGATCGAACGAGAGAATGTCGATGACAATGGAAAAGGAGGTGACGACGATGGCAAAGCTGGCGACGACGACTACGACAAGACGCGAATTAGGTTCTCTTTGATCAAGCGTGAGAGAGAGAAGAAATTTTGAACAGTTGTGAATGAATAGGAGGTAAGGGTATTTTTGAGATATACTAAAATACCCACTGCTGTGAGTATGTGAGAGAAATAAGTAATGAGCTTAGGTGTTTTTAACATGTTAAAAATGCCCAGAGACTTTTGACTCCTTTTTCTTGGACCAGGGGGTTTTCAACAATTTACCCAAAAAAAACAAAAGTCGAATTATATAAATAAAAAATTTCTTGGGTAAATTGTTAAAAAGCCCCAGACCGGGCTTTTTGCTCTTGTTAAAAAATCCCTGGGCCCAATCAAAACTCCATTTATACTAGTTTCCTGTAATATCTAAGCAGTTGCAATATCTAAACAGTTGCCTGCAAAATCCAAGCAGTTAAGAGCCTAAATGAAATACATGTAACAGATTTTTCACAAAGATTTTGAACAGTATGCCCTTTCCAACAATTTTGAAAACTACAGAGGTTCTTACAATCTCCCTAGCGGGCTAGGGGCTTTTTGACAATTTACCCAAATTTCTTTTCTAATCTATTTATTTGAAGCAATTAAGAAGTAGAATTTAAAAATTATTTGTTATCTTATTTCTTATGCTACTCACTTCTAACTTAAAATGATGGAAGAAAATTTTGAAAATAACCATGCCACGTAACATCCATATATCCTACGAAAGTTAGTTACTAACAACTTTTCCATCAAATCAAATACTTAAAGCGGTGAAAGTAATTATTGAATACTTTACTTCATCACGATTCTCTCTTAATTAGATAAATCCCATATAGCATTGTATATAGTTTTTTGGGTAAATTTTACTAAACCTCATCCACCTTTTGAGGTTTTTGAGATAACCCCATTGAACTTTAAAGATACTATAAAACCCTATTATAGGGTATTTTCATAAAATAATCGAAAGGTATTTTTGTCAAAAAAAATCATATTCCGTTCATTTTGGGTTTTATTCAATCAATCCGTACGACATTTTAGGGTTATTGAGTCCGATTGTGGATTGCATTAGTTAATCAAACTAACGATTTTATACAATATTGGTAGTTTAGTCGGTTTATAGCATTTTTAAAGTTTAGTGGAGTTATCTCAAAAACCCGAAAAGGTGGACGAGATTTAGTAAAAATTACCCTAGTTTTTACTCGATAACTAATCTAACTAGCTGAATTATGTTTTCTAAGAGTTATATTCTTTTGCAGGCACCAAGAGAGTGGAACAGAGAAGGTCCCACCGGGTATTAAGTGAGGTGGGACCCACCCACCCCTTTCTCTCTGACGACCTCATCCACATTAAAGTCATTTTCTAATCCAAATTCAGCTGTGTATCCCTCTTTGTAGCACACAAATATTCTTGATGTCCTTATTGTTAGGTTATTTTGATTTAATATATAAATTTTGACAAATAATTTTGATTTATTTATTTTGGAATTTGGTGATTGATTTATACATTAAATCATATACAGAAAAGGTTTAAAAATTACTTCGGAATTATTTGCTTGTAACTGGAAAGGTTAAGGATTAAACGGGGCTTATGTAAAATTAGCAGTCAAAGTAAACTTTAACACTTGAGCCTTCAATGGGTTTATGTTAGACTAATCAGTAGTCAAATGTATTTAAGACTTTGTAGTGTTCAGAAGGAAGAAAAATGGGACCTTATATTTGGATGAATATTTTAAGCACATCCATGTTGATGTTTATCACTAAGTGGTGCTTCTAACGTTAAAAGCCCATGAGTCCCAAATTCTTTCTATTAATTTTACTGTTTGATTTGAACTCAAAAGTTGCAACCTTTCTAATTGCAACTCTTGTGCGTCTTTGTTAGATATAGGTGTCCTGAAAGTAATTATTGTAATTGTATATGGACCTATATAAATAAAACAATTTTGTTTGAAATGATAGTATGCTATCTGGTTTTCCTTATCAATTAGGTGTATATGTTTTAATTGCTATTACGTATTGCAAATTCATGCCGATAAGGTCCTTAGGATGTTACAGGACTATCAGCATTTGATGAGATCATAATAATGGAGCCTAGATATTTGACTACCGCATTCTAAAAAGTTCCTAGGCGTGAGAGTGTCAAGACAGGAAAGCGGCATTCCAGTGTAGACTTGTGTATGCTTTACTTGACCCGGTAGGAGGGTGCTGGCTGGTCCCGTAGCCATTGATATTTGACACCATGAGATTGTATACATGTGCTCATTGGAAAATGAGATCACTGAATGGACTCGCCGAGAATTTCTAGTGGTATCGTACACAACTGTCGGGTAGAAATTCTCAGGTGACAATGGTACATGTTAGTCTTAAGATCTTATATCGTCACAGTTACCTTGTGTATAGAAAGCTATGCTTTAATCAACTGTAACTCATTTTATGAAGTTACGTATACATGACCTTTTTGGGTACAGCCTGAAGCATATGGAGCTAGGCGAGCGATCGAGAAGGGATTCATCTCTCTCGATATGGGGAGTTGATGTCGTTCATTATTTTGATAAAACTGTAACAAGAAATTCTTAGCCAAGGTAGATAAGATAAACTGATAAGGGTTATCTGTTATATCATAGAGGTTATCAGTTAAATATCAACATAACTTATTAAGTTATTCGGGTCTAACAGTTTACCATACCCTAAACTCAATATACGACATGTTCTGACAAAGAGACCATACTGTACGGCAGTTGTTAAGGACAGGTTATGACTAGTTCGGGTGAGCTCGCTCACCGACCTACTCTTTTGATGTATACCTAGATAGCCTTCACATGCAGCTAGCGTCACCGTTGTGCTTGTGGGTTATACTATCGTGGGATTAATTCGAAATTTTTTCGGATGTAATCGAATTAGTGTGATCCCATTAATCCACTGCCAGCATATTGTCAGGCCTTAAGAGTCTCATAGCCGAGATTATTCTCCCCAATAAAAATGATGCTAAGGAACATACGCATATGTATAGTTGATACATATGGGAGTTTAATTAAATATGTACATCAGATACACATATGTTAATTAAACATTGATAATATTAGACAAAGTATTTGCGCTGACTATTTATGTCAATTGTTGACTAATTAGTTGTATTGCTTGATAACATGGTTTGACCATGCTTATGCCTAATAAATTAGTTATTACAAGTAGTTGTAATATAAATAATTTATAAGAGGCAATGTGCAAAATAGTATCCATATGAGATATGGATTATTACTAGTATTATCAAACTATTCTCTCTTGTATTTGTGAAGTATGAGATATTTCTTATACTCTTCTAGAAGTGTAGTGTAGAGACATTACATGACAAAAGAGACAACATAACTCAAAAGTCAAGAAGAGAGAAAGAAATGAGGGTGAGAGTGGGTGGGTGTTCCCTTTACATTATTAGAAAGAGAAGAAATGAGAGCTCTATATGTGTTATGCTCTCTCTTCATTTTCTCAATTGATCCTCCTCTTCATCATCACCTTCATCTTCTTCTCTCATGTGTTGAGAACATAAGAAGAACTGAGAGAAAAAAGAAAGTTTTTCCTTTTGCATTCCTTCCTTTTGCAAACTAGCAATTTGTGAGAGCAAGTTGCTCCATTAAGAGTGTTCTTAGTAGAAGTTGGAGTTGGAGTAGCAAAGCTTTAAGGTGGATCATCTTTAATGCGTAGCAAGAAGATCAAGTTTCATCCAAACTTCAAGAAGGAGATCAAAGTTATGGGTTGTTCGCTAATCGTAGTGAAACCACTCGACAAAGGTTGCATCTAAAACCTTATTTAATCCAATATAGTTTTTATTATATACAATTGAATGGTTGGTGGTGTTTCTTGATTGTAGTTCATAGTGAAAGTTTAAAAAAATTGTTCTATATTCTGCCTATGCTTGCAAACGTTATGAGCGAGTCACCGTGAACTTACAGTCCCGTAGCCCTTAGAAACAATGGTTAAAATTTTATTTAAAGGCTCAAATTATTAAAAAGCCATCGGACCGCTTTGAACTTGTGTTGGGATTTTTGGCCTTGTTATAAAACCCCTGGGCGCTATAAAAACCCCGTGGTATACAATTTCCCCACTGGTATTTTCGTATAACCCCAAATGCCCATTTTCCATGTGGGTTAACAATCCTTTACAACTGGATTTAAAGCAGTGATAGTACAAAAAAGTTGCCTATAATATCTAGAGACTTGCCTGTAATATATATTTTGTTTTCATTCTCCCACCAATAATCTAATTTCCCACAAAAAATCTAATTTTCCTTCAAATATATTTGTTTCCCACCAAAACCCTTTAAAATATTTTTCTACTTTCATGTAATATTGACACATTTTCCTGTAATATTTAAGATACTACATGTAATATCTAAGCTGTTGCATGAGTTTTCTATAATATCTAAGCAGTTGCCTGTAATATCTAAGCATCTCCTAGAGAAGGAGAGATATTTTATTAATTGCATTTAAGATAGAATACAAGGCATAAATGAAATATAGCCCAGGGGAGTTTTCGCAAAGATTTTGAGCATGAGGCCCTTGTAACGACTGTAAAATTTTAGTAATTTCCTTGTATTTTCCTTTCTTTAAGAAATGCTCTTTTTCTTTGAAACACTTGTATATATATTTATTTCCTTTCAAATAATCTACATGGTCCATTCTTATATATCATGGTTATCACACTACATTGTTATTTCATAGGTCATTTGTTCGAACCCTGACTAAAATATTTTAATTTTTATTTTAAATCCCCAAGTTTTAAAATAATACCTTATTTTTTATAGCCAAATATTTATTAATATTTTAAAAGAAGAGAAAATATTTTCTTTTAATTAAAAGATAAAATTTATTTATTTATTTTAATTTATTTGTTTGTTATTTGGATATATTTGTTTTGACTGTTTTTTTCTTGTTCTGATTTTTGGGGGATTGATAGGATTTTAATAAATCTTAACCCCTTAACTATTTTTCTTCTATGTCGTAACCTAAAACACTGTGACTTCGAGATTTCTTCTCCTCTTCCCTTTCTGTCATCTCTAATTTGAACCCTTAACCTAAGGAAACAAATGAAGGAAGAAGAAGAAGATTCCAACCCTGTTGTCTCAAACGAATCAAGGCATTCTTTACTTGTTGTGAGGACTATCTTAGATCATTCTCTTTCGGTAATTTTCCCTTGTCTATAAATTTATATTTTCCGAAGGCTCTTATCATATCTTCCTACTAAAATTATATGACTATTACATATTTTCATCATATAGTTTTCCTAAGTATTCTTTTAAGTTTTATGAGATTTTACAAGTTATATTGGTTTACTTTTTGCATGAGATATTTGATACATGATTACTACTTTATATGTGATTGATACTTGATTTATATTTCTGTTTACTCTTGTTTATAGAAAATTCATGCTTAATAAAATAAAACGTTTTTGACATGTAGTAATGGTGGGGTTGGGAAAGGAATAGAGTCCTATATATCAAGAAGACGATAAATGTTATTGTATGCGGAACTAAGTACCACGTCATGAGGGCAAGGGCTTCCTCTTGAATTCACATGTGGCACCTCTAAAATCCCCATATGATGTTTTGGCATCACGAACGAAATATCTTCATCACACGTAGAAACTTTATGTGTCAAATCTATAACTGATTGCAACTTCATGCTGTATATGTATATATATGTTTTGCACTTCATCTTGAACTTGACTTGACTCCGTGAATATATGAACCCGTGAATCCATGAACTCATGAATCCGACATGTATCTATAGTTTTCAAGCATTCATAAATACATGCTAGTACTTGTGTCAACTTCTTAATCAAGAATATCATAAGGATAGGGTAGCTCGATGAATGGGGTTATTTACGTGTAATGAGGGTCATACATGATCACCACAGTTCCGGGTATAATTGAACAATTGCATTACTAACTCATGAATCTCTTGAATCCGTGTTTCTGTTGTTCCGAGGGGAAACGAAATATCTTCGTTACGTCTAAAACCCTCACCAGTCGAACTTATAAACTTAAAATATGATAATACTGTTTAGAAAACAAACATCATGATATTGTTTCCACTATATCTATTGCTATTTATATGTGCTTAATTGTTTCGTTCTTTTTTTTATATGTCATGTTTCTTTTTAATACTCTTTATATTTAAAATTGGGAACTTATCGAACTCCTGTTCGTTGACGGGCATTCCATTTTCTGTGTTTTCTTTTTTTAAGAATGTCCGTCAGACGACTTTGAGATATGAGACCAAGCTTTAGTACGAAGTTGAGCCGAGCGAGCAGGATAGAAACTACCTTTCTTTTTAAGCAGAGCGTTGACTTCGGTTATAGTATGCCTTCTTTTATTCAAGGCTATTTTTTATTTCTAGTTCCTTAAATTTTTCGAGCTGTGTTCAATTATTGTTTTTTTTGGGACTGTAATAAATTTTTTTGGACATTGTTATTATTTTAAATTCTTGTATTTATTATCTTTCTTCTTATAGTTACGCTTAGCATATTCATGTTCAAAAATAGTCCCTCTTGGTATGAGTACGTTGCGGGGCTCGTTCACTCTCACTCTCCGTCTTCTGGGAAGTGGGACGTGACATGTTTTGTTGGTGGCCCAAGTAAGTCAGTTCTGCATGACCGTTGAAAGTAGATAATAAAAGAATTTAAAATATAACAACATTTATTTCCTTCTTGAAATCCTATCACCTTGAAACCATTCTAATTCTTATTCAAATCATTCTGATCCAACAACATTTAGTTTTTCCTTTGAATCTCATATCGTCTTTTGAATCCATCTTGAATTTCAATTTCAACTTTTTTGAAGATCATATCTCGAGAAATCTTGTAACTTTAGGTTCTTTAAATTTCTGTCAGTTTCTTCCTTCCTTGCTTCCTTTGGATCGTCTTTCCTACATCACTTCTTTTGAATAGAATATCGACAATCGGGAGCACGAAAACGACTTGCGACGGCGTTATCTTTAGTTTTTCTTGCCCTGTTACAACGTACTCTTTGAGAGAATTTCGGGAACAAAACTCTTTTAAGAAGAGTAGACTGTAACGACATCATTATAATATCACTCTTGAATCATAGTCCCTTGAATCCATCCTTACTCTCCTGACGATCATGACTCAACGTGGACCCTACCATTTATTGTGTTCTTTTAAATTTCCCCTCTTGAATTCGCCTTGAGTTCTATCTTATTTCCCTGACGATCAACTCTCGACGAAGAAGAAACGGAAGTTCGAACCCTTCGTCTTTGTCGTGATCTTTTCTTATAACCTCCTTAATTCCATTTGAATTTCTTGAATCCCTATTAGTCCTTCCTTCTTGCACTTCTTAATATCTCCCTTGCATATGTTCTTGAACAATTCCTGATCTATCCTAGTATTTCTTGTCTCAGCTTTCGAACTTCCGGTTCGGAAGCATTTCATGTCTTTCTAGTTCATCGTATCCCTTCTTACTTGACTGATGGAGCGCGAAGGTGATAATCGACCGCGTTATCTCTATCTTGTCCAGTAGTGACACAATCCACCTGAATTTCGAGAACAATTTTATTTTTAAGAAGGGTAGAATATAACGACCATAAAATCTTAGTACTTTCCTTGTATTTTCCTTTCTTCTAGAAATGTCCATTTTCTTTGAAACGCTTGTATATATATTTATTTCCTTTCAAATAATATATATGGTCCATTCTTGTATATCTTGGTTATCACACTGCATTGCTATTCTATAGGTCATAGGTTCGAACTCCGACTAAAATATTTTAATTTTTATTTTAAATCCCCAAGTTTTGAAATAATATAATATTTTTTTATAGCTAAATATTTATTAATATTTTAAGAGAAGAGAAAAAAAATTCTTTTAATTAAAAGGTAAAGTTTATTTTTTAATTCTAATTTATTTGTTTGTTATTTGGATATATTTGTTTTGACTGTTTTTTTTGTTCTGATATTTTGGGGGTTGATAAGATTTTAATAAATCTTAACCCTTTAACTCTTTTTCTTCTATGCCGTAACCTAAAACACCATGACTTCGAAATTTCTTCTCCTATTCCCTGTCTGTCATCTCTAAACTGAAGCCTTAACCCAAGAAAACAAATGAAGGAAGAAGAAGACTCCAATCCCGTTGCCTTGATCGAATCGAGGCATTCTTTACTTGTTGTGAGGGCGATCTTAGATTATCCTCTTTCGGTAAGTTTCCCTTATCCGTATATTTATATTTCCTGAAAGCTCTTATCATATCTTACTCCTAAAATTATGTGACTATTGCATATTTTCATCATATAGTTTTCTTAAGTATTTATTCATGTTTTATAAGATTTTATAAGTTATATCGATTTAATTTTCACATGAGATATTTGATACATAATTACTACTCTATATATGATTGATACTTGATTTATGTTACTGTTTACTTTTGTTTATAGAAAATTCATGCTTGATATAGTCAAACGTTTTTGACATGGGGTAATGAGTGAGTTGGAAAAGGAATAGAGTCGTATACATCGAGAAGACGATAAATTCTATTGTCTGCGGAACTAAGTTCTACATCATGATGGCGGGGGCCACCTTTTGAATTCACGGGGGCCCTCTCTAGAATCACCATATAATATCCCGACATGACAAACAGATCGTCTTCATTACACGTAGAACCTCTATAAGTTGAACCTATAACTGATTGCAACTTCATGCTGTATATGTATGTGTGTGTGTATGTTTTGCACTTCATCTTGAATTTGATATGACTCCAAGAATACATAAAACTCTGAATCCATGAATCCGTGAACTTGTGAATTCGACATATATCTATAGTTTTCAAGCATTCATAAATATAAGCTGGTACTTGTGTTAACTTCTTAATCAAGAATATCATGGGGATAGGGTAGTTCGACGAATGGGGGTATTTGCATGTAACGGTGATCGTACATGATCGTCGTAGTTCCGGATATTACGGAACAATTGCATTATTAACTCATGAATCTCTTGAATCCGTATTTCTATTGTTCTGAGGGGAAATGGAACATCTTCGTTACGTATAAAACCCTCACCAGTCGAACTTATAAACTTAAAACATGATAATACCATTTGGAGAACAAACATCATGATATTGTTGCCATTATATCTATTGCTAGTTATACATGCTTGATTGTTTCTTTCTTTTTTATATATATCATGTTTCTCTTTAATACTTTTTATTTTTTTTAAATTAGGGACTTACCAAACTCCAGTTCATTGACGGGCATTCCATTTTCTGTATTTTTCCTTTTTGGAAATGTCCATCAGATGACTTTGAGACAGAAGACCAAGCTTAATGCGAAGTTGAGCCGTGCGAGCAGGATAGCAATTACCTTTTTTCTCAACCCGGGCATTAACTTCGGTTGTAGTATACCATCTTTTGTTCAAGGCTATTGTTTTTATTCCTAATTCCTTAAAATTTTCGAAATTGTTCAGTTATTTTTTTTGGTACCGTGATAAATGTTTTTGGACACTGTTATTATTTTAAATTCTGGTATTTATTACCTTTCTGCTTATAGTTTTACTTAGTGTATTTATGTCGAGAAGTAGTGCTTATCGGTGTGAATGCGTTGCAGGCCTCGTTCGCTCTCGCTCTCCGTCTTATGGGAAGCGGGGCGTGACAGCCCTTCCCAACAATTTTGAAAATACCATGGGTTTTAGACAACCTTGAGCGGGTTGGGGTTTTTTTTTTGACAATTCACCTATCCAATTACTCACAACACCAAAAAAGCAATCTTCTTTTTGAGTCCCCTTTATTCCCAAAACCATGTAGTAAACCAATAAATACGTCAAATTCTATGATTCCTTTTGCGTTGTTTTTTTTTCTTGGACCCTACAAGACTGGAGATCAAAACCAAAGTAATGTTTGTGGTGCGTACTCAACGGGGATTCGGACGGGCAAAGCGGTGTTCTACCTTGGGAACGTCTTTATCGCTACAATCCGTACGAAGAGTGACTGTATGTTTTTAGAGCAACATAACTATTTGCGTGCCTCCTTTCAAGAGGCTCGATTTTCTAATTTCTACTTTATATTTCGATATTGTTTAAGTGATCGTATTTTCAAACAAATATTAATTTTAGAAATTCATATTTTATATTATACCCTTCGCATTCTTTTTCCAACAATTAACAATTATTTTATTTTATTTTGAAATTATTTTCCTATTTTTTCCAACAATTGTACCCTTCGCATTCTTCTTCCAACAATTAGCAATTATTTTATTTTATTTGGAAATTATTTCCCTATTTTTTCCAACAATTGTACCCTTCACATTCTTGTTCTTCCAAGCTTTGCGAACGCTGAATCCCTCAGCATATACCTCATAGAACAGGTATGCAATATTTCTGTTCCCAAACTTCATATCAACTTTCGGAATTAAGTTTGGTCCGTCTACATTCTTCACGGGAGTTGGAGGCTCAGTTGCAGCTGAAAACTCTACTTCTTCAGACATATTAACCTTTAAATTACAAGAAAAACCTAATTAAATTATATTAAATATAATGCAATTATCGATTTCCTACTTATTGAGCAATAAACCAAACAAAATTATATCAATGACCGAAGCAATTACTATTCTGTTATGGGGTTAAAAATCCTAAAATTGAATTACTAAATGAAATAGAAGAAGGAAAGCTAGGTTCGATATAAATCAAAATAAATTTTTAAAAAAAATTATATGAAAAGGAAATTAAGTGATGTGTATTGATTACCTTGTAGTTCTTGAGCAGAATTTTAGGGTCAGGTGATGTGTATAAATCAATCTCTCCACTGAACTTTGCAGTTCAGGTTTTAATTATATGATTCGCTGGATGCCTCGATTGGATTTGTAACAGCAATCTCATTCGAAACATGGCATGATTTCTGAAATAACAATGCAAAAATAAATTTGCATAGTTCAGGTGTAGTCATAATATTGAAGCAGGAACTATTTTAACTGATCTCATTGAGCTCCACCAAAACCTTAAGCTGCAATTTAGTTTGATTATTTTATGGTGAAAGCAAAAAATTTATTAATCCAATGTAGACATTCGATGAAGGCGATCTGATTGATCAAAACATAATCATATGTGTAACAAGTAACAAGAGTCCTCGTTAATCTCAGACTAAAATGGATCATAACTATCCATTATATATCTAAACTTATAGCTGTTTTAATAATTTAAATATGAAAAGTCCATATATATATATATATAGATTTTTTTTATGTTCTATATTGTTTAATTTCGAGGCTAAACTTTGTAAATTAGCTATTTAAATTTGTAGAAGTAATGAGCGACGGCAAAATTTGTCTAGTTTTGTTTTGGCAAATACATTCTTCATTATTTTATATAGAATGAATCAAATGCTTTTATATGTCAAGAATCAAAACCTAAATATGAATTAATTATATTCATTGAACCATTTTTCGGCTATGCCTTTGTTATATGCATATTCATTCTTCGTTCATGTAATCAAATTTCATTTTTGGCACCATAATATGCTTGAATGGTATGCTTTTATGTGCACGATTTCACACATTGAATTTGAAAAAAGTAATTCATGAATCTAGAAAATATATTGCATCTGTATGCCAGCTGTATTGTGACTATTAGGCCTATAAAAGAGCTTGATCATCATGATAATTTCTTCACAATAACATGACAGGCCCTCTCTCCCATACACCACATACATCTAAAGAGGCTTCAATTCCTCTCCCATGGCAAATCCATGAAAACTACTGCGAGGAATAAATATTGGAGAGGCTCAAAGACAACGCTTTGTAAGTATCAACCATTCATTATTTATCGAATTTTTTAGATTTCTTTTGATGAAGTATCAAAAATAGCACAATCTTCCCTGTGCGGTATCTTTTATTACTATTTTAAATAATTTAAAAGCCATCGTGCTCCTGGACTTCTTTAATAATATTGCAACAAAAAATCTGTTACTCTATTTCACAATTGTAGATTTGTACCCATCAATTTTCTACTATTTTTTGGCTATTCTACAGTAAGGGTTGTTGTTATACAAAGCATTATCTTATCGCTCGATGCTTCCAACTATAATTCTCACCCAATCTGGGTATGATGCTTAAGTCATGTGTTATTCCATGTTAAAGTGACAAATATTAGACGAGGAAACATGGCCTAAAGTGTCACTGTAGGCATTCACCTACATTGACGATACTCATGAGGGGAAAGGCCCAAAAGGAAATTTGCAAAATAGCTAGGGGCATATAGGTAAACTCCTATCCTCATGAATCATGTCGCTGTAGTTCGAAGCCCACAGTGACACTCTAGGCTTCGTTTCTTCAAATTATACATTAGTCACACATAACTACATATCAAGTCAATATTTTCCGTGTTACATACGCCGTTATGATTGTTCTCAGAGTTAGGGACTACTTAATTTTTCTTCTCGAGTCCGGAGAATAATGCCTCTCCTACATCGTTTTCAAAGTATGCTAATTATTAACAATCTATATAATCATTTCTTATGTGTTTGAAAGCACAATATCACCGAACCAAACACCTTCTGTTAATCCAAGAACAGAACCTTTGCATTGGACAACACCACTAGTAGATCATAGGAGGCCAAAGAACATTCCATGTACCAAAGAAACTTCAATGTGATTAGATTCAAGCTAAGGATATTCTGCAATAGAATTTCTATGAGGGCGCAATTACTCATTTCTCCTCTAACATTCTTCTGCAGGGCTTGACTGTGGCCTGGAGTTAGGTGGTAAGGATATGCTTCTTTTCAAAAGGAGGAGAGGGAGATGCCACTCAGGGGAGCCACTGCACGCGCGAAACAATTGTACAACAAAGAGAGTTTAAGGAAGATACTAACTACAAAAAGAGAAACAAAAAAATGTACATTGCTGAGTTTAGTAAAATTATATATGCATGTGTTTTTCTTAAAAGACCGATTGTTTTTGTTCTTCTGTTTGATTGATAATGGATGTGCTTGTTCTTCTGTTTGATTACATTGTTTGAAAGCTGATAAATATGCGTGCAATGTTTTCTTCTTTAACCTTTTTAATTTCTATTAAAGATTAATATGCTCACAAAATTAAAGTTGTAAGACATAAATAGTAGAAGTTTATTCAATTAATTTAAGCAAGAGTGGGTGGGTTCCTAGAAGGCTAAAACATTTTAAGTTCACATAAAGAAGGGGGGGCTACTAAATGCAATAATTCTAACCAATTTCTGAAGTTTCCATGAATGGTGCCGATCATCGAGAAAAACGAGGGAGGATATACTTTTTCGGACATCATATGAGGGTTTGCAAAAACTGCACCAAGTCTAGTCTTTTGTCTTGACCTATTGGTGTTACAAGTCCTTTCTTTTTGAAATGCTTCATTATCGATCGGGGGTTTGTTTTGTTTTGTTTTGTGAAAATTGAGGGGAAACCCCCCATTGATACATGGGATTAATTGCACCAACACAATTTGCAACATCTTTTCCTCCCATAATTGTGGTCAGGGGACTAGTTCAAAGTGATATAGAAGGCAAGAGGTTCAAAGCAAATGTTATGTGGCTACTTTATTACGAAAAAGTTTTACATTGTTTGACCATTAGTAAAGCTAAGGCAGAAATTAGCAATATTCTGCCAGTGAAACTAGGTGCTCATTTGGTGTGAGCATGGAAATAATTCTTGTGTGACATTTATAGAGGTCATGTAAAAGCAACTTTTTTGATGATCCGTGTTGTCGCCGTTTTGATTTTCATTCCTATAGCGTATGTACGATCAATTTTCATATGGTTTTGATGTTTTTTGACCATTGATTTGGTTATATAAAATGTTCAATAATCGGTAAACTGTTAAATTTGCGACCCTCCGAGATAAGTGCAAGAAGTATCCGAATTACATAAATTTTATGAGTGTACATGACTTAGAACATGTTGATCCAGAGGAATGGTGTCGATCATTAGAAAAGTCAATAAATTGTTAACTTTTTAATTGACTAGAAGAATTTCCCCCCATCACTTTGCTTCATGAGAAATTCTACAGTAATGAGAGCTATCAAAGTAACTTGCTTTTTTATTTTTCGTGAGGAAAATGACATTAGCAAATTTCAAATTAATACCTATCTTTTTCAATTGTGCAGAATGGCATATTTGGAGCATTGCTTGTCCATTTCACTGGCCAAATTTGAAATTTTTTGGACGTCATGGGAGGATATACTTTTTTTGACGTCATAGGAAGATTTTCCAAAGTTGCACTGAGAAAGGATATACTTTTTTGGACGTCATAGGAGGGTTTGCAAAAACTGCACCTTTCTCCTTCATTAGTCTCATATCTTGTTTTTGTGCCTAGTCTCTTAACTTGATATATTCTTAAACGCAAAGAATTCCAAAAATGTGGGGAAAAATCTAAAATTGTATTGTTAATTTATTTCAAACCAAACTTAGATTTGTATATTTATTATCAATAATACGCCTTTTTAAGATTTCATAAATATATTTTTATGATTTGATAAATAAAGTTGTATTTTGATAAATAATTGTGATTTAATAAACAATATTATGGTTTGATAATTACTATATGATTTGATATATAATGTTATACTTGAATTAACAAATCATTAAAGTTAATATGCCTATAGCATGAGAGAAATTAAGTTGGCATAAGTATTTGGTGTTTTAACAATTTTTAAAATAAATGAGTTTAAAAATTAGTTTTATTTTGGCACCGGCCGGTAAATTTTAACCCATACATACAACACACACAACATACCCACACACATCACACACAAACCGAGGGGACAAGAATTTACCCCGAAAGCGTTAAATTGTGTTCACTTCCCCTGCTGGGGATCGAACCACCACACTCTCCCAGAGAAAGAAATGCCATGCCAATTGAGCTATTGCACATTGGTAGTTTAAAAATTAGTTTGCAAAAACTGTACCGAGAAACAAATTTCTCAAAACATAATAATATAATCCCTTCACATATCGGTGAAATTGGATGGAATTTGTCACTTTACATCATGTGAGCCGATCAAGACCCCTTTCCATATTAAATTCCATTATATAATCCTTTCAAACAAACAATAAAACTGATATGTTAAGATTGGAGTATCAACTTAATCCATGACGATAAATACTAGAAATGTGATTCCAAAAGGACGGGATTTGCATATGCGCCGATCCTTTTCGAATGAAGCTAAACAGTTCACAACATTTTTTCGGTTGCAGGCGAAACTTACTAAGCATACAAAGCAGTTCCAATTACAAAATAACCATGATCAAGCGTACACAATGCTACCATCAAAGTTCACATTTGCTAAACTTAAGCTGTACAATTCGGTAGCGCACTATTTGTTTAATTAGAGCTAACCATTCCTGCAAAAAAAAGTAACAAGAATTAGAGTGTCCCAAAAATGTCCTAGTTACAACAACAACAAACTCTAGAACGCCATTTATTGTGAGTTCATCATTTATTGCGAGTGTTAGAAACGGTGGAACATTCTTCTACGTCAGAAGCAGACACAATGGTAGACGTCTAAAGGTGTAAGAATTTTCACTTCAGACGACTGGCCAAATCAAGTTCAGACATCTGGAAACTGCATGAGAAACACCACAGCGGAGGCAGACGTCTGCATTTCATCGGGGCAGACGTCGCAGGAGCCACAAAGCCCAATCCAGAGCCTGGGTAGACGTTTGGCCAGATGTGGTTCAGACGTCTTCTCTTGGGAGATAAAAGATTTATAGAGCGTAGGCAGACACCTGCCCAAGTGTGGATCAGACGTCTGCTGTCGGGATTTTCTGATGCACAAGTTCATATTTGCTAAACTTAAGGAGAAAATACACATACGAGATTCTCTCGACTTTAGGGAGAAAATACTTGTATGAGACCTTCACGGCTCATAAAATTGAAAAGCCTTTAGGTGACAGGGATCTAAACCTGCCTTGCAAGCCATCGCTCCTCAATGGGTAACGGCAAATGATGATTCGCTCGTGGCACTACGCTTCACTGTTAGCAGTGTTGATGCCGACCAAAAGTCCAAATCTCAAAGTCCTTCCATGGCAAATGATGAGTCGCTCCTGGCACTATTCCAGTGTTGCGATACTAACGCCAAATCTAAGCTCAAATTCAAATCCAATTCCAACTTAAATCCCACATGGCAATACCTTAAATTCAAAAGTCCCGTCGATGAGGCAGGAATCAAACAAATCAAACTAAAGTCCCACCCGACAGTGCTTTCAAGCACAAAAGTCCCGTCGGATTGATTGGAATCTCCCAAATCACTTCAAGTCAAATCAAGTCAGGTGCCGAACGAGTTTCCTCTGGAGCCCAATTCCAGTAGTAGAAACACTAACTCCACTCCTAAATCAAATCAACCAATTCCAACAACGATCTTTACGTCAAAAACAGTGACACTCCGTCTCAGGGAAACATCGAATAGACACTCCGTCTTAAGGAAACGTCAGACAACGACACTCGGTGCCGGGGAAACGTCAGACTATGGCACCCCGTCTTAGGGATACGTCACATACAGACACTCCGTCTCCAGGATACGTCAGACAGGTACTCCATGCACGGGATACGTCAACCAGCGACACTCCGCCTTGAAGAAACGTCAAACAACGACACTCCATCTCGGAGATACGACGCATACAGACACTCCGTATCGGGGATACGTCAGACAGACACTCCGTGCCGGGGAAACGTCAGCCAGCGACATTCCGTCTCGGGGATACGTCAACCAGCGACACTCTGTCTCGGGAAAATGTCAGACAATGACACTCCGTCTCGGCGATACGTCACATACAGACACTCCGTCTCGGAGATACGTCACATAAAGACACTCCGTCTCGGAGATACGTCACATACAGACACTCCATCTCAGGGATACGTCAGACAGACACTCTGTGCCGGGGGAACGTCAGCCAGCGATACTCCGTCTCGGGGATACATCACATACAGACACTCCGTCTCAGGTATACGTCGGTTACAGACACTCCGTCTCGGTGAAATGTCAGACAATGACACTTCATCTCGGGGATACATCAGACGGACACTCTGTCTCGGAGATACGTCAACCAGTGACACTCCGTGTCGGAGATACGTCAAACAAACACTCCATCTTGGGGAAACGTCATACAGCGACACTCCGTCTCAGGGATAAGTCATACACCGGCACTCCCTCTTAGGGAAACGTCAAACAGCAGACACTCCATCTCGGAGATACGTCAAGTATCGACCGTCCATGTCGTAAAAAGGGTAATACCGGCCTCCCAAAAGTGAGAACCAAATCAAGTCAACCCCCACACGAAAGAAGATCTATCAATTTCATGCACAATCCATACATATAGTATGCATTCGTTGATGGGGGCACTTTATTGGGGTTAAAATTTACACCCCATTGACAAAAAGTCAAAGTCAAAGTCAAACCGCGAACAAATAGGCTTAAACTAAAGCAAACGGGCCCTACTGTCGAATCCAAGCCGGGCCCTCGCCTGAACCTAAGTCCATGCAGGTGGGCCCAAGCCCAAACCCGCCCTTTTCTAAGAAAGTAAAATAAATAAATGTAATATTTAAATAAATATACAAAATATAAAATAAATAGGCCAATAAACCAAATTATGTAACACTCATGGTTCACGTGCAAAAAGAAATGAGCACATTGACATGAGATGTGTTCCCTGATTAAAAATCAGGAAAGAGCTTCAGAAGAGGCATCACGTGCTCACACGTGACCAGTGGTCACGTGTTGGCACGTGATGGTTAAGCAGCGGCCAGAGAATAGAGCGCAGAAGAAGAGAAGCCCATTCCAGGGGTCACGTGCTTACACATGACCAGGGGTCACGTGCTCACACGTGACGAACGGTCACGTGGCCAGCTTTAAAAGCCTTATTCGTTAACAGAATTAAATTCTGAGGAGAGATCATTCAAATCTTTCCAAAATGGAGAAGAATTATTTGAAACCGTTGGATCAAGAATCTGAAGGTGATTAAATATCACCAATTTATGGAAAAATCTTGGATATGGAAAGATTTCCCCCAAAATCTAACCGAAATAACAAAGAGATATCTTTGGATTTAAAATCTGATGGTGAATAAAATTCACCTCATAATCTAAAGGCCCAGATTAATGATGAAGATAAATCACAATCAACAAATCAAATCTTTCAATAAAAGATTCACTAAAATAGATTGATTCTTTTCCTTCTCCTATAAATAGGAGCCAAATGAGAGAGTTAAAAAAACACATACAAAGGGAGAGAGATAGAGCCTTGGAATCTTGAAAATTCAGAAGGAAGATTTTGATTCTCTGCAAAAGAAAAGCCCTAGGTAAGAGAAGAGAGGCTTCAAAAGAGAATTTAATTCTCAAAAGAGTTTAACTCTTATACAAAGAAAAGAACTTAGTTCTTCCTTTGGTGGAGGATCTGCAAAGTGCACATCTCCCCATGAATTGAGAATTTAATTCTCATTGGGTTAAGATCCTGCCATGCAGATCTAAAATACAGAGGAGGAACCGAGTTTTGAGAATTTAATTCTCACAGAATTATAGGAATTTAATTCCTTTGAAATAAAGTTAGCGTTTAACCCTATATCATAAGAATTTAATTCCTTAAAAATAGACAGAACCAGGGTTTAATCCTAATTGAGAACTTAACTCTCTCAATATCACGGGAATTTAATTCCCTTAAAAAAGGAATTAGGGTTTCACTCTATACCAGAATTTAATTCTTTACAGAAAAGAAATTATGGTTTAACCCTATCTAAGAATATAATTCTTTAGAAGAAAACAGGAATTTAATTCCTCTAAAGTTTATTGCTAGGGTTTAACCCTATGAAGAATTTAATTCTTAAAAGATGAAAAGATCTTTAAAATATGCAAAAAAAAAAAACCAGAGTCACGTGCTACCACATGACCCCTGAAGCACAAAGAGAAAAAGGCAAAAGAAACAGAAAAGAGCTCTAGAGCGCCCTCACTGTCACCACGTGACCCCTAATGAGCATTCTAACAGTCCAGAGCGTGGGCCTCCATCACGTGCTCACATGTGATGGCCGATCTGCAGAATAAAATAAGGGGAATCAGGGCGCTCTCACGTGTCCACACGTGACCCCTCTCTTCTTAGTGTTTAATACTAATCTGAAGACTTTAACACTGATTTTCTCTGTTCCCAGTGTTTAACATTGATTTTCTTAGTGTTTAACACTAATTGGAAAACTCTATTTGCAGTGTTTAACACTGATTTGCTTAGTTTTTAACACTAATTTGAAAACTCTTTTCCTAGTGTTTAACACTGATTGGCTTTGGTGTTTAACACTAATTTGAAATCTCTGTTGCCAGTGTTTAACACTGATTTGCTTTAGTGTTTAACACTAATTTGAAAGCCTTGTTGCTAGTGTTTAACACTGGTTATCTTTTAGTGTTTAACACTAACTTGCTAATCTTATTCCCAGTGTTCAACACTGTTGGTCTTTAGCGTTTAACACTAGTTTTAGCCTAATTGGCTAAGTTTCTAGAGGCAAAGCCTCTCCTTCAATGAACCAACAGAGGGCAATATTGTAAACATGATTGGACTTAGCCCAAGCTGGCCGTAAGTCCTCAATTCAAACTTAACTGGGCTAATGGGCTCATAATATAATTAATTGGTCTTAGTTCCAAATTGGGCCAAAAATTATTTAATCTACCTTGGTTCAAGGGTACATCTCTTCACTCCTTTGATACTTGGCGTTGTAATTCCTCAACGTCTTCAAAGAGGTGAAGGGTCCCGACGACCACACATCGATACGGACTGTGGGGTCCTTAAACTCATGGACTATGATGTCCTTAACCTTGACCGGGATGTCTTAAAACTAACGCCGGACTACGGAGTCCTTAAATCCTCGGACTATGATGTCCTTAACCTTGACCGGGATGTCTTACAACTAACAACGGACTATGATGTCCTTAACCTTGACCGTGATGTCTTAAAACTAACGCCGGACTGTGGAGTCCTTAAATCCACGGACTATGATGTCCTTAATCTTGACCGCAACGTCTTAAAACTATCATTGGACCGCAATGTCCTTAAACTACCTATCGACCGCAATGTCACTAAACTAAACAACAGGGCTCCCTCAATTGCTCTCTTGTTGGATCTAAACGATCCTGTTAAGTTGATCTTAGTCTAAAACTAGACTAACATATCCTTAACAAACGTTTAAGTCGATCTTAGTCTCAAATGAAGCTAACGTATCTTTAAACCCAAACCCTCAAACCCAAATCTAAGATAATACGGATTTGGACTAGTCCATGCCCTACGGGCGACGACATAACTCAGTCTCCGTATACAATCCACGGGCAACCAAACACAAAATAAACACACACAACACGAAGTGATCATCTGGAGAACAGAAAGTTGTTACCGCAATGCGGTAGCGTAATTAACTGCAGGGGCTTGCGCCTGCAGGGAAAAGCGTCTCCACAATCAAAAACCCTTCAAGCGAGGGGGAATCTGACGAAGTCTGCTACTTCGGACGCATTCATTTAAACCTTCGATACATGGTGCCATAAATCAACTTGGCATCTTCGTAGAGGTAGACGGATAGCACCAATTAGCATATGCCCTAAATTTTAGGCAAGACGTCTGTCGCGCCGTCTTTCGGAGGGGAACAGATTCTGGTACGCCTGGTGGGACCTTTTCCTCTTTCCACTCCACACTTCGTGTGTTGTCTTCGCGAACGAATCGTGGTTTGTTAATGGTTGCCTTTGGGTTTCAAGTTACTAAGATTTGGTCTTTTGCTTGGCGCAGAAATCCAGCATCAATGGCCTCCAACTGCTCGAGCTGCTCGAAATGCAAGTGCAACCGACGCTCCGCCTCACCTGGAGGTGTAGCTTATGGGCCTCAAGCGGCCTCCATACTTGCTATGCCGGTGGAACAAGTGACCCAGGCCACCACTGGTCTGTTTTTCGGGACCATGATCCCGCCTGCAGGCTTCACTATTCCAGTGCCCGCACCAGAAGCGCACAAGAAGTCGGTCTTCGATCGGCTCACTGCTACAACGGCCCCTTTCAACGGGCCGTCCAATATCAAACCGACAGCCTCTGTCTTTACCAGGCTGAACCAGAACTCTGATGGGCCCGCCAAGAAGCCCATGAACCCTGAAGTGGCTGTCCCGAGGAAGATTGCCACCTCTGCTCCTGAAGTCGTCAAGGAGGCTCCTCCTGTTAAAGAGTCGGTCTTTTCAAGGCTGACTATTCCGGCTCCTGCTCCTACTCGAGTGTCTGTCTTTGACAGATTGAACATCGCCACTCAAAGGACAACATCAGTCTTTAAGAGGTTGGCACCGGCAGCGCCTCATCCGGACAGGGGGCAAAACGAAATTATCCCTATCGCCGACCAGTCCCAACAGCTCGACATGCTCGGCGTCGCCACTGGCGCCGAGTAAGGAAGGCCGGGGGCAACTCCCCCTCAGGGCTAACTCCACCGACTCCGATGATGGAAGTTAATGCTGCCGTTCCAACTGGGAATAGCTTTGAACCGCTAAGAAGGGTACACAAGAACTCTCCGACTGCCACGTTGAAAATATCTCCTCCACTTACGGAGAGTGTTACAGAAACAAAGCCGGAGCAGCCCCCTCAACGGCTGTCCTCCAAAATTTATAAAGTCTGGCGGAGGGTTCAAGGCTCAGTAATCGACCAAGATCACTCTCGCCGGCAGAAGGGGTGAAAGTTCAGGAAGAAAAGAACCGTCCTGTCAAACAGCAAAGGACGGCAACCACCAGGGTGCCCGCTGCAACGGCCCCCTCAACTTCAACGGCCTACAAGAGAAGGAAGCCGGAGAAGATCCCCACGCCTGCAGCAAATGTCAAAGACAGTAAGCCTAAACGCCCTTAGTCTGGGGGCATGGTGGTGCATACAGTATACATGGCGTCTGGTAAAGAGGACAGCCGTTCGTCTACAGGTCATCAACCGCTTACACGGTCAGTGACCAAAGCTCAGGAGCAATAGCAGAAGCTCCAAGAAATGATGAATGCGATGACCACACTCACTAGGCCAAAAGAAAGCCCCGAAGCGTCCTCTGATCAACGCCAGGAGTAAGAAACTGACGCTGAATTCCTTCGCATGATACTGGAAAAGAAGGATAAAGAGGCTGCTGAACAAGCAGCCAATATAAAGCGAATGGCCCTCCTGTTTCAGGACATGGTGGGTATGATGATCCAACAAGATCCTCCTGCTGAAGATCCTCCGATCATCCTTGAAGACGACAGGGGAGAAACGTCAAATCCTCCACCGGCTATGTCAACAGCCAAGGAGGAGACAATCTCCAAAGCGGACTTGGACGAATATATAGCTCAGCAGATACGGGTTCATCAGGCGACTGAGACAGCCGGTCAGGTCGTAAAAACGGGGCGACCATATCCGAGCTGGTATGATCAGATCAAGTACCCGCCGGGCTATACAATACCAAAATTTCATGTCTATAAGGGGACGGGCAATCCCCACCAGCACGTCGCCCAGTTCAGGGCTCTTTGTGGCAATACTGGTGGCGATGATAAGATTTTGCTCCGCCAATTCGTCGGCAGTTTATCAGAGACGGCGTTTGAGTGGTACTCTGAGCTTCCGAACGACTCCGTCAAAACTTTCGCAGAGATGGAGCTGCTATTTACGCAGCGATTCGCGAGTACCAGCGAATGCACCCCGATAACGGCGTTGATTAATGCCAGGATGAAACCGGGCGAGACGTGGGTCCAGTACGCTATACGCTGGCGAAACTTGTGGTCGAAATGCGAACAACACATTGAAGAAGCGCCCGCGGTGGGCATGTTCGTGGGCACCTTAGACCCTCATGCAACTATCTCACAGTTCATGATGTTCTTTAAGCCAACCACGTTCCAGGCTTTGATCGACAAGTTGGCCCAGATGGACCAGATGGGTTACAGACCGCCTCCCCCGAAGCCGGAACCTCGGAATGACAAGGGTAAAGGGAAGGCAACCTTCGTTGCGAATGCTCAGCAGCAACCCAGTGCCCCAAAGCTGGCGGATCAACTGGAAGAAAGACGACGGTATTATAATGAGAAAATGAAGCGCCCGTACTCATTCCCGCCGGATAAGACGAAGAGGCTATTCGAGCTGGCGGTGTGCAACAGGCTTATCAACTTGCCAAACCCAAGACGACCGTCGCAACCCAGCGAGGCGAATAACCCCAATTATTGCCCTTACCATCAAACGGTAAGCCATCTGATTGAGGATTGCTTCGTCTTCAAAGGATGGATTGAAGATCAATACCTACAGGGCAATTTTTCGTTGTCCGAGAAGTGGAAGGTGAACCCGCCGCAACCTCACACTCCTAAGAAGACGGACACACCGGGGGCAACTTGTTCTTTCATTGAAGAAGCTCCATGGGAAATCGTGCTTTCAGTAAAAACCAAAAGAATGCTGAATGAGCTCCAGACGTGCCCGGTGATCAGGTGGAAGAACCCGCTGGAACCCCAGATCATTGAAGGGATGCTGAAGCCACGCCCAACTCCAAAGATCGGTGGTGATGGCCCAAGTACTCACACCCAGCCGTCGAAATCTTCAAAGAAGAAGAAGAAGAAATCCAAGAAGCCCGTGAAGCCTGGCGACAAGCGCACGGACTTGCAGAAACAGATTGACGCGCTGGAGGAGTACAATCAAAAGGCGCAGACTCCCATCACACTCCAAGAGTTCCTCAACCACGTATTTTAGGAGGAAGATAATGGAGAAAGCTCGTCGGATGAATCCGAGGGATATGTGGAGAGTTGTCATGTGATCTCCCACTCTTTATGGACGATGAAAAAACTCCTGGCACTGAGAAACTGGGGGCAGAGCCTTAACCGGAGCTTGTATGGCCGTCAGACGAAATGATCGACGCTTTTCTGGATGAGATTTGTCTGAAAAGTAAAGCCGATCGGGAGCGTGAGATGGCCGCATCAGAAGGAACCAAGCGCAGGAGACTAAACGAAAGAGTCGAAGCACTCCCGCCAGATCAAAAGACATCCGGTGCAGATAAAAACAGGTTCAAGATGAGGAAAAGGTTTGCCAAAGCCATGTCAATAGGAATGAAGCTACCACCCTCGGAAGAAAACACGCGCAATGGAATGGAGATGCATCTTAATTACTGCTCATATCATCGGAAGATTTCACACCCCACTGAGGAGTGCGACGCTTTTAAGATATGGTGGCAGGGATATGTCGCTCACCTGCAGCATTTTAAGCGAATGAAATGCATAACTCGTCGGGAGCAAAGAAATACGACCGAAGGTCATAAAAGAACTACCGGTAACTGTTACACGGTTAGCGCCGGTAGATCACAGGTTCTCACCTTTGGGAGCGACTCTGATGAAGAGATGGCGCTTGGCCCTCTCTTTAAAGAATCCATCTTAGGGAAAGAAGAAGAACCAGAGGCCTGCGAAAACATTCAGCTGCGCAATCGCACGCTCCCAGAAAAGAATCTTGGACCCGCAACTAGAAAAGATAAGGGAAAGGAAAAGGTCGCTGAGGATATCGCCTTAGATGACCAAGTCATGAAAGAGCTGACTGCCAAGGACCCGCCCAAGAAGAGTAAGGTGGACTACAACATCCTAGCGCATCTGAGGAAGCTACCCTCTCAGCTCAGCATTCTCGACACCCTCTTATTATCAAAAGAAGCGAGAGATTCATTAATCAAGGCGCTGCAAGAGCCTGAGCAATTCCAAGCCTTCCTCACCGAACAGAGGATGAAGGATGAACTGGAAGAAGTACACACGAACGATATCACTTTCGGTGACGAAGACCTTCTCCTCGGGACGTGCGACCACAACCGTCCCCTATATGTCTCTGGATACTGCCATGATATCAAGATAGGCAAAATCCTGGTGGATAATGGGTCTTCCGTCAATCTCCTTAATGTTCGGGTGTTGAAGGAAATTTGCATGAGCGTTCAGCACCTCGCTCGGGACAAAATTACCATCTCTGGTTTCGACTCCCAGTCATCACGGAATCTCGGATCTGTAATATTAACATTACGCTTCAGACTACTCGTCACGGACATTAAGTTTCACGTCATTGATGCCAAGACCTGCTACAATGCTTTGCTCGGTCGTCCCTGGTTACACGAGTACAATATCATCCCTTCTACGCAACATCAGTGTATGAAGTATTTCAAGGATGGTCTCGAGTATACCGTAATAGGAGAGCTGAACCCATTCTCCGTGAACGAAGTCTGCAAGTATGAAGATGCAAAATACTTTTTGCCAGATTTCGAGGACACAGAGAGGTGTCGCAAACCGGAGAACAAAGCCACCGCCGCCATTCCTATTTTCGGGAGTGATACCGAAGAAGAAGAAGAGATAGTTTATGCTGGGCCATCTCGACGCAACAATCCGGGACCGTCCGCCCCCATATTGATCTTCGGAAGCGACTCGGAAGATGTGGTTAATGCTGTGTTCTCCAGTCGGCCATCAATACGAGAATTCCCTGGTGGTGATCAGAGTTTGCAAATTACCATGATTCCGCGGGAGCACTACAAAGATCTTGACGCACTTGAAGCTTACAATGTGCAAGACCTACAAACGTTTTACGTCCCTCCCAGGCGAAAAGGGGAAAAGACGATCCTATTCTACCGATCCACGGAAACAAGAGTGGAGAAAGAAATCTGGCATGGTGCGGATTCTACACTCGACAGGCTCCAACCCATCCGTTTGCCCAGATATTACACGAACGGACTAAAAAGGCTATTGAAGCGCCAAGGGGTACCCTTAAAACAGACTATTCGACAAGCCCGGTTCTACAACAGGATTTGGGATGTCCTTGGGACTCAGCGCAAATTGCCCAACGGGAGAATGGAAACGCTTGGGCTTGGATATATGAGATCCGGGAAACGGGAACGAGTCCACGGTAGCTACATTATATATAACCTCGATGAAGAAGAAGATGCCATGTCAGAAAACGCCGACCCCTTACCAAAACTAGATCCCGCAATCAAAGTGCCGAGTTTGTCATTTTAAGAGCGAATGGACAAGCTTATCAGGAAAGCGGGTCAAAAAGCTCGGGACGACCATAATCGCGAAATGGCCATCTACGAGAAAGCCAGGACGCAACGTCTTCTTCAACAGGCTGCAAAAGACGAAGATGCTCCTCCCTGGCGACCTGCTGTGCAAAAGGCCCGACGCAGAGGCAGAAGTAAGTCAAAAAGCGGAAAAGGGATTCGACAAAGACAACGCGTGATCAAATATTCATGTGATCGGGAATTGCGCGGTCCGGATTTATCCCTCATGAAGAAGGTGAGTCGAACGTATTCTTTCCCTCAAGACAAGACGAAGAAGATACTTGATCTTGCTTTAAAACGTCGAATGATTACACTTCCGGAGTCTAAGCACCCTGAGCAAGCTAACGAGGTCTATCATCCAGGCTATTGCTCTTATCACCGAGCCATAGGGCACCCTATCAAAGGCTGCTTCACTTTTAAGAACTGGGTTGAAGATCAGTATCAGCTCGGCAAGTTTGCTCTATCCAGCAGCTGGACGGTAACGCCGCCACAAAAGCACGAACCCAAAGCAACAAGAGTAGAACCAGATCCACATCGGTCTTGGAAGCGAGTTCATACTTGTCATATGATAACAATGTCAGAAGAAGAACCCGAGAATATGGATGACCTTCCCTGGTGCTTCGAAAGCAATGACGACGAGGTAATCTCAGAATTTCCACCAGCACCGAAAGAGCTGAAAGATGGCATACATACTACCACAGATAACCTCAAGAAGATTGAGTTGGGGACGGCGAACGACCCGCGACCGACATTTGTTAGCGAATTGCTATCTGAAGAAAGGGTGGCTGCGTTAAAAGACGTACTTATGCAGCATAGGGATTGCTTCGCATAGAACTACTCAGAAATGCCAGGACTAGATCCAGAAATAGTCGTCCATACATTGGCGATATCCTCGGACGTTAAGTCACTCAAACAGGCGCCGAGAAGAATGCGGCTCGAGCTTGAGATGAGTATCAACGCCGAAGTCAAGAAACCGATCGATTCTGGGTTTATCCAAGAAGTTCAATATCCTGACTGGATCGCCAACATCGTCCCGGTAATGAAGAAAAATAGGACAGTGCGCATATGCGTGGACTTCCGGGATCTCAATAAAGCTTGCCCGAAGGACGATTTCCCAGTGCCAGTCACCGAGCTGATGATAGATAATACGTCCACTCACGAAGTTTTCTCCTATATGGACGGCTCATCAGGATACAATTAGATAAAGTTGCATCCCGAAGACCAGAAGCACACTGCTTTCCGGACTCCTTTGGGTATATTCTGCTACAAAGTTATGCCCTTCGGTTTAAAGAACGCCGGTGCCACCTATCAGAGGGCCATGACGAAAATCTTCGATGACCTCATACATGAAATTGTAGAATGCTATGTTGACGACCTCGTGGTGAAAAGAAAGTCATACGAAGAGCATTTAGAGCATCTAAAGACCGTATTTCAACGCCTTCGGCAATACAACTTGAAGATGAACCCTCTCAAATGCGCGTTCGGGGTGTCCTCAGGTAAATTCCTAGGATTCATCGTCCGGCACCGAGGCATTGAGATAGATCCATCAAAGATCAAAGCGATCATAGAAATGCCACCGCTAAGAACTCTCAAACAATTGCGGTCTCTCTAAGGGAAGCTCGCGTACATCCGGCAATTTATAGCCAATCTTTCAGGCAAGTGTCGTCCTTATAGCCACCTGATGAAGAAGAACCCCTTTCGTCTGGGATCACAAATGCCAAGGTGCACTGGACGAGATCAAGAATTACCTGCAGAACCCGCAGTGTTGGCTGCCCCAGTTAAGGGAAAACCCCTCATTCTTTACACAACAGCCCTTGAAGGTTCCTTAGGCGCATTGTGGGCACAAGAGAACGACCAAGGGAAAGAAAGAGCTCTCTACTACTTGAGTCGAGTTCTCCTGGGGGCAGAAAGCAATTACTCTCCCATCGAAAAACACTGCCTGGCATTGATCTTCGCGATAACAAAGCTCAGGCACTATGCGTTGGCGCACGAAGTCCGTCTCATTTCGAAGGTGGACCCTCTCAAATATTTGATGTTAAAGGCCATATTGACAGGGAGACTCGCTAAATGGGCCCTGCTCTTGATGGAGTTTTCAATAACCTATCAGCCTTTTAAGGCAGTGAAAGGCCAAGCCATCGCCGACTTTCTCGCTGAGCATCCGATACCTGCCGACTCTCCTTTGAATTGCGAGCTGCCAGACGAACATGCGTTTGACACAATCAACGGAAGTGGTACCCGGTGAGAACTCTATTTCGACGGAGCGTCTTCCATGAAGAAGCGCAAACAAAATATGCCTATAATCAAATCGGGAGTAGGCCTCATCTTCATAACCCTACAAGGAGGGATAATGCACTTTGCTTTCTCCTTGACAGAGCCGAGGACGAACAATGAAGCTGAATACGAAGCTTTGATAGCAGGCCTTGAGATCGCCATCGACATGGGGATTGAGAACCTCCTCATATACGGAGACTCTCAACTGGTCGTTAGCCAAGTGAACGGCGACTACCAGACATGCAAGCCAGAGCTAGTGAAATATGGCGAGAGAGTACAGCAATTGCTGACCCAAATTCCCTCCTATACGCTGGAAAGCATACCGCATGCAGAAAATAGCAAGGCAGATGCACTAGCTAAGCTCGCTAAAGAAGTGGCTGATGAGAACCTCGATGACGTCAGAATCGTGGTACAAAGCCGTCGGGTCCTCTCCTCAGCAAAAATATCTCCGGAATCATCCGAAGAAAAGGGAGTGACCGAGCAAATGGCTATGCAAATAAAGGACCAAGAGAAGGATGAAGATTAGAGAGAAGTCTTCATAGACTACTTCAAATCCCATCGAACGCCTGAAGATGCGTCCTCAAGACACCAGCTTATGAAACGAGCTTTGTCTTTCGCCTTCATCAATGATACTCTGTACAAGAGGTATTTTGATTCTCTGTGGTTGAGATTCCTGGGACCTGACGAAGAGAAAAGAGTCGTTCAGGAAGTTCACAACGGACTCTGCGGTTCTCACCAAGCAGGCCCGAAGATGAAGTTGAATATTAAACGAATGGGCTACTATTGGCCAATGATGATTCAGGACTGCCTCGAATATGCGAAGCAATGCCACTCGTGCCAGATTCATGGAGACTTTATCCATCGGCACCCAAATCCTCTATATCCAACGGTGGCTAGCTGACCTTTCGAAATGTGGGGAACGGACATAGTCGGACCTATCGAACCGGCATCGTCCAGGAGACATCGTTTCATCCTAGCGACCACCAATTACTTCTCCAAATGGGCAGAAGCAGTACCGCTGAGGGAAGTGAAGACGGAGAATATTCTCCATTTCTTCAAGACGCACGTCATTTATCGGTTTGGAACTCCGCGACGGATCATCTCCGATAACGGTCCAGCCTACAGAAGCTACAAGATCAATCGCTTCGCGAAACAACACAACATAGATTGGAGGTATTCCTCAGTTTATAATCCTCGAGCTAACGGTCTATCCGAGGCTTTCAACAAATCCTTGACAAAGATCGTGAAGAAGACGGTGTCCCGAAACAAGAAGGAATGGCACAAGAGACTGCAAGAAGCTCTTTGGGCGTATCGGACTACGTTCAAGACGGCCACGAACACAACGCCATACGCGTTGGTATTCGGTACGGAAGCAGTGCTCCCCCTCGAGATAGAGTTACCCTCTCTACGAGTGGCAGTCCACTACAAGCTGACGGACGAAGAAAATGCTCACCTTCGGCTTGAGGAGCTCGATGCCCTTGATGAAACCCGGCTCATAGCGCAACAAAATCTGGAGGCTTACAGAGCAAAGATGACTCGCTCATACGAAAGATTGACCAGGCCGAGGACATTCCGCCAAGGCGGACTCGTGCTAGTGGTCAAAAGACCTATGATCCCCAATCGCGCCAAGCGGGGAAGATTCGAGCCGAAGTATGAAGGCCCGTACATCGTAGACAAGGTCTACCAGGGTGGGGCGTATCTGCTCATGGATATGCACGGTGAAAGACCTTTCGGGCCAATAAACAGTCGCTTCCTGAAGAAATAGTACGCTTGACGGGTTAAGGCCTAGGTCAATGATAGATGACGACGACCATGTCCGCTCGCTATCTTCCTAAGCCCGAACTCTATAAGTAGTAATCGGCCTTCTTCAACAACGGACCGAAATGTCCTTAAACTAGCAATGGACCGAAACGTCCTTAAACTAACAATGGACCACTATGTCCTAAAACTGGCCGTTGACCGAGATGTCGATAAACTACGGTGGATTTCAGCAACTCAAAGCCGATAAAAAAATAATAAAATAATAAAAATAAAAACGGTATGTCTATAAGTAAAGTAGGCACGGATGAAAACCCGAAAGGGCTCCGTGAGTAAAAACAGCAGGGCTACCGGCGAGTGTTTGTGAAAACCCAAAAGGGCGCAATCTCGTTAAAAGACACTTGCAGGGTCCTCTCGACCTTGTAAAGAGAACCACCCGCGTGAGATCCTTATGACTCACAAGGGAGCAACACACTTAAGAGTCCTCATAATTCATAAGGGGAAATTACACTTACGAAATCCTCACGACTCGTAAGGAGAACTCTCTTATGGGACCCTCACGGCTCATAAGATTTGAAAGTCTTAAGTTACAGAAACCTGAACCTGTTCTTAAGCAACCCCCTCCCCCCCCCCACAACCTTCGACATTGCCCTATAAGTGGCTCAATATTGACCCTTGTATACAATCCATGGGCGCGAATAAACATTTCCCTAACCAAGTCCCATCCATGACTAGGGATATGTTCATATAGCGAACAACCCTTGTAAGTCCTCTCGACTTATAAGGAGAAAACCCTTTTGTAAGATCCTTACGACTTACAAGAGAACATGCACTTAGGAATCCTCATGATTCCCAAGGAGAAAACACACCTACAAGATCCTTACGACTTGTAGGGAGAAATACCTTTGTGAGACCCTTACGGCTCATGAAGTCAAAAGCCTTAGTCGACAGGACCCTTAACCCTGTTTACTAAGTCGCCGTTGTTCAACATCGACAGAGGCAAATGATGATTCGCTCCTGGCAACATCCTAGTTGTAGCGGTGCTGATGCCGAAATCGGTGTCTAAATCCAAGCTTGCAGCGAAAAGCCAGCAAGCCACACATGCATACGAAATAGCCGAAATGATGGGGCAACTTGCAATAAAAAGCAGCAAGTAAAAATGTATGCATAAAAAATAGCAGAAATGATTGGGCAACTCGCAATAAAAAGCAGCGAGTAAAAAAATAAAATAAATAGCCGAAATGATTGGGCACCACGAAAAATAGCCGAAATGATTGGGCAATTGCGACCTTCGCGATATAAAAACTGAAATGATGGAGCATCGTGGAAAAAGAAATAAAATAAAAACGAAATTTATGCCCTACAGGTGATATTACATCAATCCCTATATACAATCCAGGGGCGCAAACAAAGAAGGGATCATACTCCTCCTCCCCAGGTTTCATCAAAACAAGAAGCCAAATCTTGACGGGCCACGAGTGACCTAGAGATCGTCTCAACACCCGTCTCGTCACAACGGACACAACATCGAGCAAAGCGGAATAGCGGCGACTCCCAGTTCCATGACTCGGTGATATACAGATCACCAAGAGTCAAACCCCCATTCCATGAAATGCGGATACAATCAGCAACATTCCTGGTCACGTGGAACGCGGATAACATCACTCTTTGACCCTGTGGAAAACGTCCAGAGTGGATCCTGGTCCTCGCAGAGCACGGCAGTGAACCCATGTGAAGCATCCAGAGCGGAGCCTAGCCCTCGCCGAACACGGCAGTGAACCCGTGTGAAGCATCTAGTGCAAAATTCCTGGTCACGTAGAATGCGGATAACGTCACTCTTTGACCCCATGGAAAATGTCCAGAGCGGAGCATGGTCCTCGCCGAACACGGCAGTGAACCCGTGGGAAGCATCTAGTGCAAAATTCCTGGTCACGTGGAACGCGGATAACGTCACTCTTTGACCCAGTGGAAAACGTCCAGAGCGGAGCCTGGTCCTCGCCGAACACGGCAGTGAACCCGTGGGAAGCATCCAGAGAAAAATTCCTGGTCATGTGGAACGCGGATAACGTCACTCTTTGACCCCGTAGAAAACGTCCAGAGCGGAGCCTGGTCCTCGCCGAACACGACAGTGAACCCGTGGGAAGCATTCAGAGCAAAATTCCTGGTCACGTGGAATGCGGATAACGTCACTCTTTGACCCCGTGGAAAACGTCCAGAGCGAAGCCTGGTCCTCGCCGAACACGGCAGTGAACCCTTGGGAAGCATCCAGAGCAAAATTCCTAATCACGTGGATTGCAGATAACGTCACTCTTTGACCCTGTGGAAAACATCCAGAGCGGATCCTGGTCCTCGCAGAGCACGGCAGTGAATCCGTCTAAAGCATCCAGAGCGGAGCCTAGTCCTCGCCAAACACGGCAGTGAACCTGTGTGAAGCATCTAGTGCAAAATTCCTGGTTACGTGGAACGCGGATAATGTCACTCTTTGACCCCGCGGAAAACGCCCAGAGCGGAGCCTGGTCCTCGCCGAACACGGCAGTGAACCCGTGTGAAGCATCCAGAGCAAACCATCGGACTGTAGAGTCCTTAAAAATCCATGGACTATGATGTCCTTAACCTCGACCGTAATGTCTTAAAACTAACGATCAACCACCAAGATTCTAGACTGATTTTACCTTGGTTCAAGGGTATATCTCTTCACTCCTTTGATATTTGTCGTTGTAATTCCTCAACGTCTGCAAAGAGGTGGCGGGTCCCGGTAACCACACATCGGACTGTAGAGTCCTTAAATCCGCGGACTATGATGTCCTTAATGTTAGTTATATGTATGCCCTAAAGGCCATTACTGTACATTGGATGTATATTGTAGTGGATGCTGGGACATATATAGGTAGGACTTTCTTGCTCGACATGATAGTACGCTATCTGGTTGCTCTTTATCTTAACGTATATACTTTTCGTCTCTCTGTTACATGTTGATAAAGCCCCTAGGATGTGTACTCGACTTCCAGGACTATGATGCAGATCATACTAGTGGGGCCTGGGTAGTCAATGAGTACATCCTTCATTATTCCTAGTCGTGGGAATATCGAGACGGGGCATCGATATTCCAGAGTAGACTAGCGTATATCTTCTCGACCCATGCGATGGGCGATGGATGATCCCATATCCATTGGTATTTGACATCGGAGATGGTATGCGGGTGCTCAGTGGAGACTGGGTACACTGAACGGACTCCCCGAGAACTCCCAGATGGTATTATACCTCACGTCAGATGGCAGTTCTCTGGTGACTGGTACAGCTTAGTCTGTTGACCCGAGATCGTCATAGAGTCTTGTGTGTCTCCCACTGTGCTTTGATTTCCACCCTACCACGGCTCTACTGATTTGTGCAAACAGGTGGTTATTGGGTACAGTCCCGATTCACATAGAGGCAATGAGCGATAGGAGGGGATTCGTCTCTCCCGGTATTGGGGGTTGATGCTGCGCTATGCTCGACTGGCATAACAGGAAATCCCTGGCCAGGGTTGCAGTGATATACTGGTAAGAGTTATCAGTAGTTTCACGGATGTTATGGACCTCACGTCGGCATGACTTATCAAGTTACTGGGGTCTGACGTTTACCACCCCTAGGCGAGATATGCGACATATCAGACGAACAGACCGGACTATACGGTAAGTGTTACTGGTTGGATTCACAGGAGTGTGAGCGGGCTTGCTCGTCGATCTTCTGATCGCTCAATACCCGGGTGGCCCTTACATTTAGCAGACCGCTTGCGGCTTGTGGATGTTTGATATGATCATCATCCGCTGCCGGCGTATTGACGAGTCTTTAGAGTCCTACACAGGGGTTTCCTGGCTCAAGCGAAACGAAATAGGAGCGCATATGAGATATGTGCGGGACCGAGAATAATGCGTGTATGTGATACCGTATTTCATTCTCGCGATGAATGTGTCGAATGGTTGTATGCGATATAACCTAGTTATCGAATCAAGGATTGATTCGATAAGCCGATACATTGGATACTAGCCGGTTATATGCGATATGACCGGATCATTGAATCAAGTGTTGGTTTAATGATTTAATGTATAATTATGTATTTGATATATTACTTTGCATTAACTAATATTGGTTCACTTTAAATGGATTTTCTCACTTGAATTGTGCAAGTTGTATATGTGATATACTTTTGTGCACATGATTGTATCATGTTTGATGATACATGCTTATTTGGTTAAGTGTAAAGAATTAAACTATGGTTAAGTTTATGATTAGGGTTTTGTTTACTTAAATATTTATTCATTTATTTTATTCATTTATTCATTTTGGAAAATGAAAAAGATAAATGAATGGTTACTTGTTTTGTTTTTAGTTGAATATTCTTGAAGTTTTGACTTAGTCTCCATTCTTGTCTTATACTTAACCCTAACCATTTAAACAAACCCTAATTCATTCTCTACACTTAACTAAGGTTAGAAGATGATAAGAATAAATTCTTTTTCATTTTTCTTTAATACTTATCATATCTTTTTCTTCTTCTTCTTCATGAGCAAGAAGAAGAAAAGCTTTCTACACAAATGGAAACTTGAGAAATCAAGTGAGAAATCCAATTCTAAAGTCTACCCACTTCCTATTTCTTCATCCTCTACCTCTTTCCAAGTTGTATAGGGTGTTTCCTTCACAAGTTTTCATGGCTT
Organism: Agapanthus africanus; assembly: GCA_030015575.1. Taxonomy (NCBI): domain Eukaryota; kingdom Viridiplantae; phylum Streptophyta; class Magnoliopsida; order Asparagales; family Amaryllidaceae; genus Agapanthus; species Agapanthus africanus. Next base: position 185,761,140 of record CM057337.1, read on the forward strand.
GGTGAAGTTGGAGCTTGTTCTAGCGATGCCTCGACGTAGATCATCTTCGGCATCGAACCAACGATCAAGCCCGCCCATTCTTCGATGATGCCGATGCTAGAGTCATGGGTTCGATTTGGACAGCGGAGGGAGATCATCGCGGAGCTTAGGAAGTGGTGGACCGGATCTACAAAGGTTGTAGCCCCTTTCCTTTAGATACATTTCCGTTTGCTTGCTTGTTTCGCCTATATATATATAGTCAACGATCCGTTCTAGGGTTTCTCGGCACCGTTTTTTTTGGAAATTTGCATGGATGATGACTTGTGAGACCTCACTAGGGTGCCTAGGAACCTTTCAGTGGTATCAGAGCCTAGCTAGAGCCTTAGGTGAAGTCCCGACGGAGTTAGAAGTCCGATCGACCCAAAACCCCGACTTGAAAAATGCTCTCTGGACAATTCTGTAAAATGTAGATTTTTGTAGATTAAAAATATTCAGAAAAATCAGCAGGAAGATATAAGGGTTACTGTAAAGTTCGAGGGCCTGATTCCATAAAGGCACCGCGGATCCGCGGCATGAACATGCTAATGCGGCGGATCCGCGGCCATTTTGTCGTTTTGTGCATCCAATTTTGCACAGTAATTCTTAGTTGTCTGTGTTGGTTTTCCTGGGGATTTTTAATAATTTTTTCCAGAGTTGCATTTTCTGGGTTGTATTGGGGACTCGGTGTATTCGATCGGACTGTCTAATTTTTGTCGGTGTGCTTTTCCGGGTATTTTTATAATATGTTAAAAAGTTCGACCGGATATAAATACCCACTTTTTCCCCTGCCGGGAAATTTCCAATTGTTGGATTTTTCCGTAAGTTTAACGACGTTCTAAGTAGTGCAAGTAACGCGATGGACCCTCTAGAATACAACAAACCTTAACTCGATTATGTGACCGTCTTGAACTGCCCTTTGAACCTTCGGGTTTGGGGCAGTACGGCGTGCCACATGTGAGGCGTTGGCTTGACCCTTCTACGGCTGGACCGTTGGTACTGAGGCACGAACTGAATGTTGTTAGACTTATTTCATGTGTTGAGTAGTATCGGGAAAACTTGGGTGTTCGATTGTTCGATCTAAAAGTTTAGCAATTTCTGTTTATCCGGAATGTGATACAATAATTGGAATTCACAAATTGTTATGAGATAACGGAATGAATATTATAAACATAGCAGTTTAGTCTCACTTGATCGGTTGCCACAGAATTTTGATGTGATCAAAAGTCCATCGCAATCACGTAGCGTACGCGGATACTCGCCGGGTAAACTTAATAGACAGCCTCACTCCATAGCCCCGACCAAGTTACTGTAGGAGAACCCCGTCGCCAAAAGCATCCGTTCGGGTGCTCGCGGCAGCGGTGTTCCGCCTTGGTGCACTTTGTCGACGGCGTCGGGGGTGCGGCCGCCTACTAAAGTTTGCGACGAGCATTCGATCAAAATGTCGGGAATCCTGTTGAATTGCCCGACTTGATATTGAAAAGAGTTTTCGATAATGAGACTAAAATGCGGGGTTTATAATTGTTAGGCATGTGATGTCTAAGTAATTCATTTGGTCAGGCATGCGATGTCTGAGGAGATTGCGGATTCCAACTGTTGTAGTTTTACACTTTCTTTTCTGTGGCCGTAAGTGTAATATGTGATGTCGCCGGTTTCGTTGCTATATGTCAATGACAATTGGGATGCGCATATTTACTTACGTTGATGACATATGATGTTATGTGTTGTTGGATATGTTATATTGGATCGTCGTGTTTGAATAGCCGGGGTTTTTTATGTGAGATGAGTGTTTTTCATTTTCATTCATGTAAAAACTTGTATGTAATATTCTTTTATTGGGGCACTTCCAGGTTGCGGAAGATGTCACCATTGATGTATATTATTTACTTTTCTACACTAGGATAGACCCAAGGAGGGGAGCACAAGTAACCGGGTTCTGGGGTCCAGTGGGAGACCAACTCGAGGAGTCGAGTCCGGGTCTCCTAACCCTAGAATTGGTAGGGTTGCTTGCCGCTCTTGTAGGGGTCTAAGGGTGTGGGATTGGCTATTCATCACGACCGTGGAATCCGTGTTTTATACTGGCTCGTATTGAAAACACGGACGTCCTAGTATATCCAATATTTCATAAGATTCTTTCTGCAGCGTTATCTGTGATGTGATCATGCAATGTTCTGTGCTCTGTTCAGATAGATGTAGTATATAGTATATATGATATATTATATAGACGTTACTTATGTTTTACACCCGCGCTAGCCCTGCCCCGCTCTGCCGTTAGTTACCTAACCTAACGGTGCACGAGGGGACATCGAGGCGAATGCGGATGGCATAAGTGTACGCCATATTTATCTGTGATGTTTAGGTAATTTAAATGATGGGATATTCATTAATGAGATTAATGAAAGAAAATAAACCTAATAGATGTTGTGGAACCGAATTTCAAAAATAAAACAGGTAGCTACAGTTCTTGCTTTGCATCGCGGTGTTCCTTATAGAACATCCTGCACCTTATTCGATAGGGAAAGGACCGAGATACCTTCACCGGGAGTGACTCCTTTAGCAATAACTGGCAGATGATACATCACTCGGTTTGTCTTTTGATAGCTTCTATAGTTTCTGCTTTGCACAGTGATATATATGATATATCCCGCACCTCATTCGACGAGGAAAAGGCCGACGATCCCTTCACCGGGAGTGACCCCTTTAGCAAAACTAGAAAAGCCTCAAAAACATTCCATTTAAAAACCATTTGATTCCACAACGAGATCAAGTTCAAAGCGTTAAAGGTTTTCACAAAAACCAGCCGCAACCCTCCGTCATTTTAGGAAGTAGAGTACTTAGTATTCGTGCTATGTTTGTTGACCATAGTCAAGGCACAGTGTACGGTAGCTAAGTGATGTCTTCCTACACCGCATATGATGCGATTAGTTAGGACAGTCGCGTGACTTTGTTGACCTTAGTTAAGGGTCATGTGGGTGGGTCTAATTAATCACGAAATGACGGGTAGAACTTGACTAGTACTTATGATTTGTTGACCATAGTTAAGGTCATAAGTGCTAGGGGTAAAAACCTTTATCGGGAGTTTCAAGTGTTGAAATTTGCAATGAGATTGCATACCTTCTATATGATAGTTGGATCCCGATACCCACTGCGAGTAATTGTTACTCCTGGGAGAGTTTTGCACTTTGCAATTAGCCGATCAAGTAGGTGTCTAGAAAGGTGTCAACGAGGTTACGCCACTGGGAAAACGAGGTTTACTGTAATTAGGTCCGTGCGAAAGCACGGGGAACCTCCCTCAAAGTACCGACACTGGCCTGGCTGAAAGATTGGCGAACTTGTAGAGTGTAATTAATCCCGACTAGTCTTTCCTTTTAGGGTTTGAAGGAAGATTTGATAAAAACAGTGGGAGCCATCCTGATTAGATAAAATATATAACCAATCTGATCTTGCAAGAGCGCACGCAGAGTGTCTTCTTGTCTCTCTCTCCAGGTAGCGACCATATCACGTCTTAATCAAGATAATAATATGGATGTATTGACCGAACCCGCTTGTTATACTGAGCTGGGGAATGTTGGTCCCGCTCCAACTTATAATTGTTATAAGACAGAGTAGGAAATAGGGGAATACCAGAATTCCTATGCCGCCCAAACGAAGAAAGTGCATATGATGCATCTTCTTCGGGTGTGTTCGTTAAAAAGAACTGTTTCTCAGTATCCTCTGCATCCTGGGTATATGATACCGGATCAGGATCCCAGATATGTAATCTGTTACATAGGGCTACAAAAAGGTAGAAAAACTGAGAACGGGTGATAAGTTTCATGAGGCAGAAAACGGGGCAAGTGTTGCAGCCAAGTCTGTTGGTCACTGTCACCCTGTATTACTAATACATTGATTCTGAACAAATGCTATTAGATACCGAACCTGATATACAAAATCATATCAGTCTCTTTATAAGTAAAGAAATGATATAATTTTGTATTGTTGGATAATGTTTTGAACATTTCCTATATCAAAAGTTGATCGGTTCAGGCACGTTATCTAAAAGCATTGACGTTCTAAATCAAACTACAGTTCCTTGTATACTGAACACACACAAGAGGAAGAGTTCAGAAATAAACAAATTCTTCTTGAGATATTGTAGACTAGGTCATATCAATGTGACCCGACTAGCTGAAGTTACATTTAGATGCATATTTAAATCAATTTGAATTTACATCTTGTGAAACTTGCCAGTCATGTCACAAAGATATAATGACACCAGCTCTGTTTACTGGAAGCAGAGAAAGAGTTAATGAACTCTTGGGATTGATACATGATGATGTATGTAAAGTCTCTTGTCTACACATGCCAGGATTGGTTCTTTATACTTCATTGTATTCTCTGATAATCTCTCAAGATTCAGTCATATGTTCCTGTTGAAGCATAAGTCTGAACCTTTTGAGATATTCACAGAATATAAGTTAGAAGTAGAGAACCAAAATATGGGTATAAGTATTATGTCCTATGATGAGATCAGGGAGGAGAATACTTGTGCATAGAATTCCTGGACTGTTCTAAAGGAGAATGAGATTCTCTCTCAACATTACTCCTCCGTATACACCATAGCATGATGGTATATCGGGGCGGGGCAATCACACCCTATATGATAAGGTGTGCTCTATGATGAGTATTACTGAGTTACCCATTTCCTTTTGGGGTTATGCACTTGAGAAGCTGCATACCTATTGAATTAGGTTTGAATCAAATCACTGCCTACCACTCCATATAAGATATGGTGTGGGAAGATCCTATCTCTTAAGCGAGTTAAGATTTGGGGTTGTCCGGCCTATGTTTAAAGCAAAATCCGGACAAGATCGAGGCAGGATCAGTTCTGTAGAACTGGAAAGATTCCAGCTATACAAAACTGCAGTTGATGATTTGACAGAACCAAAGGATTCTATAGTTCCCGACGAACCTCAGCCTCTCCGCCTATCTAGTAGGGTTCCTCATTCGTCTGAGAGATACCTCGGTTTCTCGATGACAGTGGGAGCAAGGATTGCATCATGAGATGATGACCCAACTAGTTTCCAGCAGGCCATCGAGAGTAGGGACTCTGTAAGAATGGCTGGATGCTTAGTGATCTGAGATGGAATCCATGTACACCAGCAATGTATGGACTTTGGCTGCTATATCTGAAGGGTTAAATCCCCATCAGGAGCAAGTATATCTTGAGAAGATTACTTGGTGTAGATGGAAAAGTTGAGACTTTCAAAGCTAGACTTGTTAAAGGTTTTCTTCATCGACCAGGCGTGGATAATGATGAAACCTTTTTCTAGTAGCTATGCTTAAGTCTATCCAGATCCTACTTACCACGGCTACATACCATGACTACGATATCTGGCGGTTGGGTGCCATGACTGCTTTTCTAAATACTGATTTAGAAGAGAACGTCTATAAGAACACAGCCAGAGGTCTTCGTAAACAGTGGGAGCAGCGGAAACGTGTGCAAGTTGCTTTACATAATGAAGCAGGCATCGCGGAGTTGGAACGTCTGTTTTGATGTGATAGTCAAAGTGTTTGACTTCATCAAAATGGTAGACGAACCTTGTATATACAAAAGGGTAGTAGAGAGTAAGGTGGTCATCTTCGTATTGTACGTAGACAACATACTCTTGATAGGAAAAGAGTTTCCTATACTACGATCGGTCAATCTCCTATTATCACTAGGATTCCCTAAATAGGATCAAAGTGATACCTCCTAAATCCTGAGTTTTCATCTATGAGATAGATGTAATTGGATGCTAGGATTCTCACTAAATGTAGTGAGATGGTATCAATCGATCCTGTGGAGAATCACTGGAAGAGTTCCAGGGTGATAAAGACGACTGAATGTCAGTCACGGGCATTGTCTTTACCCTCAGTAGAGGGACGGTATGTTGGAAGAGTTCCAAGCTAGATACCGTGGCAAACTAGACGATAAAGGCTGGTAACATCACTATTGAAGATACTACCAAAGAGGAAGTTTGGGTGTATATTGGTTCATAAGATGAACTAGGTTCCTGCCATTGTATGACAATGGAAGTATGGCTTCGACCCTGGAACCCTGGTCCCATCAGTAACCCAGACATATTCTGAGGAAGCATCACCTGATCATGGAGATAGTTGATCTCCGGGGTGATCGAGGTTAGGAGAGTAGACTCAGAGGAAAACACGGCGGATCCACTCACGAAGGCCTTTTCCCAAAGAGAGACTTTTAGGGGATGGTTGAGTATGTGATACTGCAACCACTGCTACAGATGGACCTAGTGCAAGTGGGAGATTGTTAGTTATATGTATGCCCTAGAGGCCATTACTGTACATTGGATGTATATTGTAGTGGATGCTGGGACATATATAGGTAGGACTTTCTTGCTCGACATGATAGTACGCTATCTGGTTGCTCTTTATCTTAACGTATATACTTTCCGTCTCTCTGTTACATGTTGATAAAGCCCCTAGGATGTGTACTCGACTTCCAGGACTATGATGCAGATCATATTAGTGGGGCCTGGGTAGTCAATGAGTACATCCTTCATTGTTCCTAGTCGTGGGAATATCGAGACGGGGCATCGATATTCCAGAGTAGACTAGCGTATATCTTCTCGACCCATGCGATGGGTGATGGATGATCCCATATCCATTGGTGTTTGACATCGGAGATGGTATGCGGGTGCTCAGTGGAGACTGGGTACACTGAACGGACTCGCCGAGAACTCCCAGATGGTATTATACCTCACGTCAGATGGCAGTTCTCTGGTGACACTGGTACAGCTTAGTCTGTTGACCCGAGATCGTCATAGAGTCTTGTGTGTCTCCCACTATGCTTTGATTTCCACCCTACCACGGCTCTACTGAGTTGTGCAAACAGGTGGTTATTGGGTACAGTCCCGATTCACATGGAGGCAATGAGCGATAGGAGGGGATTCGTCTCTCCCGGTATTGGGAGTTGATGCTGCGCTATGCTCGACTGGCCATAACAGGAAATCCCTGGCCAGGGTTGCAGTGATATACTGGTAAGAGTTATCAGTAGTTTCACGGATGTTATGGACCTCACGTCGGCATGACTTATCAAGCTACTGGGGTCTGACGTTTACCACCCCTAGGCGAGATATGCGACATATCAGACGAACAGACCGGACTATACGGCAAGTGTTACTGGTTGGATTCACAGGAGTGTGAGCGGGCTTGCTCGTCGATCTTCTGATCGCTCAATACCCGGGTGGCCATTACGTTTAGCAGACCGCTTGCGGCTTGTGGATGTTTGATATGATCATCATCCGCTGCCGGCGTATTGACGAGTCTTTAGAGTCCTACACAGGGCTTTCCTGGCTCAAGCGAAACGAAATAGGAGCGCATATGAGATATGTGCGGGACCGAGAATAATGCGTGTATGTGATACCGTATTTCATTCTCGCGATGAATGTGTCGAATGGTTGTATGCGATATAACCTAGTTATCGAATCAAGGATTGATTCGATAAGCCGATACATTGGATACTAGCCGGTTATATGCGATATGACCGGATCATTGAATCAAGTGTTGGTTTAATGATTTAATGTATAATTATGTATTTGATATATTACTTTGCATTAACTAATATTGGTTCACTTTAAATGGATTTTCTCACTTGAATTGTGCAAGTTGTATATGTGATATACTTTTGTGCACATGATTGTATCATGTTTGATGATACATGCTTATTTGGTTAAGTGTAAAGAATTAAACTATGGTTAAGTTTATGATTAGGGTTTTGTTTACTTAATTACTTATTCATTTATTTTATTCATTTATTCATTTTGGAAAATGAAAAAGATAAATGAATGGTTACTTGTTTTGTTTTTAGTTGAACATTCTTGAAGTTTTGACTTAGTCTCCATTCTTGTCTTATACTTAACCCTAACCATTTAAACAAACCCTAATTCATTCTCTACATTTAAGTAAGGTTAGAAGATGATAAGAATAAATTCTTTTTCATTTTTCTTTAATACTTATCATATCTTTTTCTTCTTCTTCTTCATGAGCAAGAAGAAGAAAAGCTTTCTACACAAATGGAAACTTGAGAAATCAAGTGAGAAATCCGATTCTAAAGTCTACCCACTTCCTATTTCTTCATCCTCTACCTCTTTCCAAGTTGTATAGGGTGTTTCCTTCACAAGTTTTCATGGCTTGGTGAAGTTGGAGCTTGTTCTAGCGATGCCTCGACGTAGATCATCTTCGACATCGAACCAACGATCAAGCCCGCCCATTCTTCGATGATGCCGATGCTAGAGTCATGGGTTCGATTTGGACAGCGGAGGGAGATCATCGCGGAGCTTAGGAAGTGGTGGACCGGATCTACAAAGGTTGTAGCCCCTTTCCTTTAGATACATTTCCGTTTGCTTGCTTGTTTCTCCTATATATATCTAGTCAACGATCCGTTCTAGGGTTTCTCGGCACCGTTTTTTTTGGAAATTTGCATGGATGATGACTTGTGAGACCTCACTAGGGTGCCTAGGAACCTTTCACTTAACCCTGACCGTGATGTCTTAAAACTTACATTGGACCGTGGAGTACTTAAATCCACAGACTATGACATCCTTAACCTTGACCGTGATGTCTTAAAACTAACGCCGGACTGTGGAGTCCTTAAATCCATGGACTATGATGTCCTTAACCTTGACCGTGATGTCTTAAAACTAACATCGGACTGTGAAGTCCTTAAATCCATGGACTATGATGTCCTTAACCTTGACCGTGATGTCTTAAAACTAACGCCGGACTGTGGAGTCCTTAAATCCACGGACTATGATGTCCTTAACCTTGACCGTGATGTCTTAAAACTAACATCGGACTGTGGAGTACTTAAATCCACGGACTATGATGTCCTTAACCTTGACCGTGATGTCTTAAAACTAACCTTGGACTGTGTAGTCCTTAAACCCACGGGCTATGAGGTCCTTAACCTTGACTGCGATGTCTTTAAACTACGGTACCCTGAAAAACTTCCCAAAGCAACCCCTGACCCCGTGAAACACGGATAAGGGCGACCACACCCAGCACTTGCGGGTCCTCATGACCTGTAAGGAAGAAAACTCTCTTGTGAGATCCTTACGACTCCTAAGAGAAAACCCGCTTAAGAATCCTCACGATTCTTAAGGAGAACTTACACCTATGGGATCCTCTCGACCTGTAGGGAGAAAAACTCTTTATGAGACCCCCACGGCTTATAAAGCTCAAAAGTCTTAGGAGGCAGATCATAACCCTGAATCCTAAGCCATCGCTACCCTGCAAGGAGACCAAGATAAATTGTCCACAGAACAAGTTCAATTAAGAGGGACACACCATTGAAAAAAAATATGTCTTTATTCATAAACCAAAATGGATATTAAGTACAATTCATGAAAGAACAAAAAGAAAATACTCTCATTCAGGAGTATGTACAAAAAGAAAGGAAAAGATACAAGTTTTCAAGCCGGCGGGCGATTTAGAAATTTTGCTAGCTCATCCTGTTTTTGCTGAGCCACAACTTCATGATTCAGGATCGTCCGAAGACGGGCCTCCGTCTGAGCCTGCTGGGCCTGATACGAGGCGAGCCAACCTTCGAGCTCTTTCTCAGTAGCCTTGTGAGCCTCGACCCTTTCGCGAGTGAACACGGAAGCTTTATCAAGAGCCACCACCTCTCTGATAGACTCTTGAAGTACCTGCCAGAGTTCATACGCTTTATTGGTTTTGGCCGTGAGGCTGGTTTGAAGCTCGCTCAATGCCTTAGAGGCCAGCTCCCTTTCTGAGAATTTGCGGCCGAGCCTCTTCTCGCATGATGCCATGTTTGCCGCGCACCGCTCTATCAGCCCCCGCAAGCCAGCTTTCGCAGCCGCAGCCTCTGAAATAGGACATGTATGCTCAGGATTGTATAAACAAGCCTCCATTCGACGGCAATAGTCGATCTAAAGCACACGCACATCACCTGGTATGGGGAGCAACAAGAAAAATTTTCGATGTATATCCTATCAAGCATGCACTCGCAACTATATGAATATTTGAAAAGAAATGATACCCGAAGCTCTGATGTGCACACAACATGATGATAGTGTTTGCAATTAAAGAAAGCTCTCATGGGAAAAATATGAAGTTCATTTACGCAAGCAAGACATACATACGAGTACCCAACATACATGAAAATTCAACATAAAGCATGCGAAAACTAATTTGAATGTACTACGCTAGCGGGAAAAGATCACCAAATAAAGGATCGGTAGCACAAGGGTTAACAAAACAAAGAACAAAATTCTCCATCTCTCTCTCTGCTTTCTCCAACATATCAAAGTGACGGTTCTCACGAGGAGTCGCTCCCCACCGATTGGCGCCATGTTCATCCGCAAAAGCAGACATAACAGCTCGCCGAGCTTTTATTTGGCTCAATAGGTGAACTGAGCGATCTTTCAAAGCCTGAGTAATCAGGCACGCCTTGTGAAAACCCTCGAGCTTTTCTTCAGCCGCGTCAAGCATCGCCAAGGTCATCTCCGCCGGGTGAGGAGGGATGTCGGCAAGCACGGCAGCAAGAATCATCCGGAGCCAGAGGGATCCCATTGGGAGGGGGGACCCCCTACGGATCGAGAGTTCATATGTCGCTGAATCACATTCGTCATCGGTAAGGAGGGGATCTACCAATCGCGCAGCAAAGTGAGGAATCATCTCCTCGATAGGCACTTCCCACGGCGGTCGACGAGCATGGGGGCGGTTGCAGGCCATAGCACTCAGTTGTTTCCTCAAGATAAATCACACTAAATTGAGAAAAAGTTTCTCTATGAAGAGAAAAAGAAAGCCACGGCCTCAGGATATAAAGAGGGGCATTAAATGTTGCGCATGGAGAATATTGCATGGTGGGACTATTTCCGAGACCCAAAAAAGGAAAGTGTTGGAAATCAAGGAGATGGAACTATTTCCAAGGCTCTTTTTCAACGTTTAATGCTATACACAGGAAATATGGCATGAAAAAAAAAATTAAATAGCCCTATAGAAGAGGCCCCACGTGTGGAGCACGTGAGCACCACGCTTGATGTGTACTGAAAAATGAAATAGTGCCTTACATGCTAAACACATCAGCAGCAACAATAGAAAAATGACAAAGTTCCACAAAAAGGCATGCAAACACAGAAGGGCACGATAAAACTTATCATTCATACTTTAAGGAGTTCATACAAAATAAAAAGAAACGATTACAAAGGCAAAACCTCAGACGCGGGGCATGGATTGAGAAATTTGAACGTAACTTTGTCGAAGATCTTCCAAGTATTTCGAACCATCCTAGTATGTTTTCTCTCGCGATCGCAAGCATCAGGGTCCTCACGGATGTCTTCCACCCTCCGATAGGCGGCAAGTATGGCTGTCTGCTGAAAAGCCTGATGCAAGAGATCAATGAGGTTGTCTCGTCTCCTCTTCGAGATCAGGCTCATCAGGTACACCGAATGTACCTTATCCTCGGCGGCATCCAATGCCCTGAGCGGTACGCCGGTGCAAAAGAGAGGGAGCGCCTCCCATATCGCCAGCACGATTAGTCTCAGAAGAGAAGAGCGGCGAGGGAGTAGCTGACCATTGTACTCGTCGAAGCGGCTCATGATCTCAGCACATTGAGCGTTGGTGAACTCCTGGTGCTGACTGTGACCCAGTGCACGAATATTCCCGTAAAAAATGATTTCGGCAAGATCATACAAATGGGCGTCCATTATACCTGAAATAACAATCAAGAAAATTCATTACAAACTTCTTCCTTTCGGTTGTGAAGGAGACAACTTAGGGCAAAGAAACCCCAAGAAGTCCCCATGAGAATAACTTAGTTCTTCAAAGGAATTAAATTCCTTTTTGAAAAAGGGAATTAAACTCCCAAAAAATTTTGTTCCAGAGCAGGAGCTCCTTGGGAATGGAATTAAATTCCATGGAAAATGACCGACATCATCATCTTCCTAAAAGACCAGAGAAACCCTAAGAGGTCTACTGTTTGGAGATTAAATGGTTTTCTATTGGTGTTGAAGAACTTGAAGAAAAATGGATTCATGTTAAAAGGGGTGAAACCCTTGATGTGGATTTAAAATCCAGAGAGTTTTTGAAAAAATATATATAAGGGTTCCTCGATCGTTCGAAGATCATTACCTGAAGAGATGGGTTTTCCCTGAACAGAGTTAAACTCTGAAGATTTGTGGAGCAGAGAACTAAGTTCTGGAAACAAGAATTGAATTCTCAGAAAGAAAAGTTTGCAAGGAGGAAGATGAAGCAAAGTGGAGGCTGTTCTGAAAGGACATGGGCATTTATAGGATGGGATGGAAAATGTTTCATTTACCCTACTCCCAAGGCAGATCCGACGGTCATAAAAGGGACAGTGTTGCTCCCACGTGCAGACACGTGAGAACAACGCTGTGGGGGCATTTGTTCCCTGATTAAAAATCAGGAAAGAGCTTTAGAAGAGGCATCACGTGCTCAAACGTGACCAGTGGTCACGTGTTGGCACGTGATGGTTAAGTAGCGGCCAGAGAACAGAGCGCAGAAGAAGAGAAGCCTATTCCAGAGGTCACGTGCTTACACGTGACCAGGGGTCACGTACTCACACGTGACCAACGGTCACGTGGCCACACATGACCGGCTTTAAAAGCCTTATTCTTTAACAGAATTAAATTCTGAGGAGAGATCATTCAAATCTTTCCAAAATGGAGAAAAATTATCTGAAACCGTTGGATCAAGAATCTGAAGGTGATTAAATATCACCAATTTATGGAAAAATCTTGGACATGGAAAGATTTCCCCCTAAATCTAACCGAAATAACAAAGAGATATCTTTGGATTTAAAATCCGATGGTGAATAAAATTCACCTCATAATCTAAAGGCCCAGATTAATGATGAAGATGAATCAAATCTCTCAATCAACGAATCAAATCTTTCAATGAAAGATTCATTAAAACAGATTGATTCTTTTCCTTCTCCTATAAATAGGAGCCAAAGGAGAGAGTTAAAAAAAACACATACAGAGGGAGAGAGATAGAGCCTTAAAATCTTGAAAATTCAGAAGGAAGATTTTGATTCTCTGCAAAAGAAAAGCCCTAGGTAAGAGAAGAGAGGTTTCAAAAGAAAATTTAATTCTCAAAAGAGTTTAACTCTTATACAAAGAAAAGAACTTAGTTCTTCCTTTGGTGGAGGATCTGCAAAGTGCACATCTCCCCATGAATTGAGAATTTAATTCTCATTGGGTTGAGATCCTATCATGCAGATCTAAAACACAGAGGAGGAACTGAGTTTTGAGAATTTAATTCTCACAGAATTATAGGAATTTAATTCCTTTGAAATAAAGTTAGGGTTTAACCCTATATCATAGGAATTTAATTCCTTAAAAATGGACAGAACCAGGGTTTAATCCTAATTGAGAACTTAACTCTCTCAATATCACAGGAATTTAATTCCCTTAAAAAAGGAATTAGGGTTTCACCCTATACCAGAATTTAATTCTTTACAGAAAAGAAATTAGGGTTTAACTCTATCTAAGAATATAATTCTTCAGAAGAAAACATGAATTTAATCCCTCTAAAGTTTATTGCTAGGGTTTAACCCTATGAAGAATTTAATTCTTAAAAGATGAACAAATCTTTAAAATATGCACAAAAAAAAAAAACAGAGTCACGTGCTACCACGTGACCCCTGAAGCACACAGAGAAAAAGGAAAAAGAAACAGAAAAGAGCTCTAGGGCGCCCTCACGTGTCACCACGTGACCCTTAATGAGGATTCTAACAGTCCAGAGCGTGGGCCTCCATCACGTGCTCACACGTGATGGCCGATCTGCAGAATAAAATAAAGGGAATCAGGGCGCTCTCATGTGTCCACACGTGACCCCTCTCTCCTTAGTGTTTAACACTAATCTGAAGACTTTAACACTGATTTTCTCTGTTCCCAGTGTTTAACACTGATATTCTTAGTGTTTAACACTAATTTGGAAAACTCTATTTGCAGTGTTTAACACTGATTTTCTTAGTGTTTAACACTAATTTGGAAAACTCTATTTGCAGTGTTTAACACTGATTTGCTTAGTGTTTAACACTAATTTGAAAACTGTGTTCCCAGTGTTTAACACTAATTTGAAATCTCTGTTGCCAGTGTTTAACACTGATTTGCTTTAGTGTTTAACACTAATTTGAAAGCCCTGTTGTTAGTGTTTAACACTGGTTATCTTTTAGTGTTTAACACTAACTTGCTAATCTTATTCCCAGTGTTCAACACTGTTGGTCTTTAGTGTTTAACACTAGCTTTAGCCCAATTGGCTAAGTTTCTAGAGGCAAAGCCTCTCCTTCAATGAACCAACAGAGGGCCAATATTCTAAACATGATTGGACTTAGCCCAAGCTGGCCGTAAGTCCTCAATTCAAACTTAACTGGGCTAATGGGCTCATAATATAATTAATTGGTCTTAGTTCCAAATTGGGCCAAAGATTATTTAATCTAGCTTGGTTCAAGGGTACATCTCTTCACTCCTTTGATACTTGGCGTTGTAATTCCTCAACGTCTTCAAAGAGGTGACGGGTCCCGATGACCACACATCGATACAGACTATGGGTCCTTAAACTCATGGACTATGATGTCCTTAACCTTGACTGGGATGTCTTAAAACTAATGTCGGACTGTGGATTCCTTATATCCTCGGACTATGATGTCCTTAACCTTGACCGGGATGTCTTAAAACTAACAACGGACTATGATATCCTTAACCTTGACCGTGATGTCTTAAAACTAACAACAGACTATGATGTCCTTAACCTTGACCGTGATGTTTTAAAACTAACGCCGGACTGTGGAGTCCTTAAATCCACGGACTATGATGTCCTTAACCTTGACCGCAACGTCTTAAAACTAACATTGGACCTCAATGTCCTTAAACTACCTATCGACCGCAATGTCACTAAACTAAACAATAGGGCTCCTTTAATTGCTCTCTTATTGGATCTAAACGATCCTGTTAAGTTGATCTTAGTCTAAAACTAGACTAATGTATCCTTAACAAAAGTTTAAGTCGATCTTAGTCTCAAATGAGGCTAACGTATCCTTAAACCCAAACCCCTAAACCCAAATCTAAGATAATACGGATTTGGACTAGGCCACGCCCTACGGGCGACTACATAACTCAGTCTCCGTATACAATCCACAGGCAACCAAACACAAAACAAACACACACGACACGAAGTGATCATCTGGAGAAGGAGAAAGTTGTTACCGCAATGCGGTAGCGTAATTAACTGCAGAGGCTTGCGCCTACAGGGAAGAGCGTCCCCACAATCAAAAACCCCTCAAGCGAGGGGGAATCTGACGAAGTCTGCTACATCGAACGCATCCGTTTAAACCTTCGATATATGGTGTCATAAATCAACTTGGCATCTTCGGAGAGGTAGACGGATAGCACCAATTAGCATCTGCCCCGAATTTCAGGCAAGACGTCTGTCGCGCCGTCTTTCGGAGGGGAACAAGATGGGGAAAATGCCATTTTGTAAAGCCCAAGGGGCTATGTGTAAATTTGTAAGACTATATAAGTCAACAATATGAAGAAATGAAAAGCAACTTGATTCATCACATATCTTTCTACGGTTTTATGTCTCCTTTTTCTTCGAGATTCAAAACCTTCTTCTTCTTTATTTTTTGAATTAAATCAAGAGTTTAACTTTTATTTTCTCAAAATGAAATAGTTTTTCACCATAAAATTATTGAAGGGGAGTCCAAATCTTCCGTCAAATCCTTAGAATGGTAGATTTTAAATTTCACCACCCTTCTTCTCCAAGATCCAGAAAAAAGAGAAGGAAGAAAGAAATCCATCTTAAAAGAACCTATTTTAGGGAAGTCCAAGGATTGAAAAAAAGAAAAGGCACCTATTTTCATCATCCAAGATCTAAATACTTTGGTAATTTAACTCCAAATCAATTTTTGAGGAGCTCAACTCCAAGATTCAAATCCATAAAAGAGTTTAACCCAAAATCCAGATCTTTTAGGAGTTTAACTCCAAATCCAAATATTTTGAGAGTTTAACTCCAAATCTATATCCAATTTCTGTTCAGGAGTTCAACTACAAGCCCAGGGGGTTAGCCCTTCTTCCGCAGGTAACCCGCTAGCGCCCAACGGTCACGTGTCGCTCACATAACCCGTTGTCACCTAGTGGGTACGTGCCACTCACGTAACCCGTTGTCGCCCCCGTAGCCACGTGGTGCTCACGTGACGCGATGGTGCCCAGCGGCCATGTGCCGTTCACATGACACGATCGCGCCCAACGGCTACATGATGCGATGGCACCCCAGTGGCCACGTGCCGCTCATGAGCCACGTTGTCGCCAGTGGGCACATGTTGCATATGCCCCCCATGGGCGCTCCTCACTCATCTTTTTTTTTTAAAAGAAGGGAAAATATATAATAAAAAACACACGTTCCACACAAAAAACACTTCTCTCGTTAGAAAAAAATTCTAACGGAGCGCTGCCCTACACCCCACAAGAAGGCTGCTAGCCCCCTTGACCCTCAACCTGCTATACGGGTAGCGGGACCCCCGTAAACTCTGCGATGCCCCTGATACGTCCAAAACACATTCAAAACAAAACTTGCACATATGGCACGTTGAGTTCGCATAATCTTCTTGACCTATTAATCGGAGGTTCTTTCGCTCCCAAGAGCAAAAGGGTAATTAACAGCAGCTTAGTCTGCGGCTGCCGGATATTTGGATCCTCATAATCATTAAACTCCAGCCTGCCCCAGGCAGAAGGAATCTGTATACACTTGACAAGAACGCGCATTTCTATCTTAATAGGGTGATGAAAAACACTTTACAGATTCTGGCACCAGACATCTCTAACGTTTTTGAAGTCAATTTTCATAAGCATATTTTGAACTGTAGACATCAGGTAACAAGTACAAGACGTTTCCAATTCAAAATATACCTCTGAAAATTGACAACCAGATGTCTAGTACTTGTAAACAGTCGTCTGGTTGTCAATTTTCAGAGGCGTATTTTGAGCTGGAGACGTCTCCAGTTTAAGATATGCCTCTAGAAATTGACTTCAGAGACGCTCGAGACGTCTAGTACTTGTAATCTGACGTCTCCAGTTCAAGCTATGTCTCTAGAAATTGACAACAAGACGTTTGGTACTTATAACCAGGCGTCTGATACTTAATTGCTTGTAACTTCTAACAACATGTCTGTAACTTCTAATTAGTTGCATGTAACATCTAAGCACTTGTCTGTGACTTCTGATAAGTTGATTGTAACTTCTAGGCAATTGTCTGTCACTTGTAAGCAGTTGCCTGTAACTTCTAATTAGTTGAATGTAATTTCTATGCACTTACTTTTAAGTTCTAACCACTTGCCTGTAACTTCTAATTAGTTGCATGTAAATTGTAAGCACTTGCATGTAATTTCTAACAACTTGTTATTCCCCCTGAAAAGACGCGACCGGGACGTTGGGACGTCAGGGCCTGAATTCCGAGGGCAGATGCTATTTGGTGCTATCCGTCTACCTCTCCGAAGATGCCAAGTTGATTTATGACACCATGTATCGAAGGTTTAAACGGATGCGGCCGATGTAGCAGACTTCGTCAGATTCCCCCTCGTCGAGGGTTTTTTTATTGTGGGGACGCTCTTCCCTGCAGGCGCAAGCCCCTATAGTTAATTACGCTACCACATCGCGGAAACCACTTTCTCCTTCTCCAGATGGTCACTTCGTATCGTGGGTGTTTGTTTTTTTTTTTTGGTTGCCCGCGGATTGTATACGGAGTCTAATTTATGTTATCGCCCGTAGGGCGTGGATTAGTCCAAATCCGTACTTTCTTAGATTCGGGTTTGGGAGTTGGGTTTAAGGATACGTTAGTCTCATTTGAGACTAAGATCAACTTAAACGTTTGTTAAGGATACGTTAGTCTAATTTTAGACTAAGATCAACTTAACGGGATCGTTTAGATCCAACAAGAGAGCATTTGGACTCAATTGTTTAGTTTATGGACATTGCGGTCGATTACCAGTTTAAGGACATAGTGATCCAATATCAGTTTAAGGACATGGTGGTCCAATGTTAGTTTAAAGACATTGCGGTCGAGGTTAAGGACGTCATAGTCCGTGAGTTTAAAGACATCACGGTCAAGGTTAAGGACATCATATTCCGTGAGTTTAAAGACCTCACAGTCAAGGTTAAGGACATCATAGTCCGTGAGTTTAAGGACCCCACAGTCCATGAAATATTTGGTTTTCTGGACCCGTCACCTCTCTGAAGACGTTGAAGGATTACAACGACAAATATCAAAGGAGTAAGTAGATGTACCCTTGAACCAATTTTGGTTGAGAAATCTGTAATCCAATTTGGGACTGAGATCAAATAATTAAATTATGAGCACATGGGCTCAGTTAAATCTGAATTGAGTACTTATGGCCAGTCTTGGGCTAAGTCCAATCAAGTTAAAATGTTTAACATTTATTTTGGGCTGTTAAGCATTTGTTTGGGCTTGTCCCTTTTAATAATGCTGAGCATTGATTTAGATTTTGACAGTATTTCTGTCTTTTATTGAATGCTGAGCATTCATCATAACTCTGGGGTTTATTAAAGAACAATTTATGTTCTATCAGCGCGTCACGTGGTGCGCTTCGCGCTTTGCGCCAGTCAAAGAGCGCAGTGCACTTCTCCCAAGTAGCGCACATGTAAAGGACACGTGTCGCGCTTGGCGCAAAGCGCCAGATGATGAGCGCATGATGCCAATTTATGAGCGCAGAGTGCTAATTCATGAGCGCATTGCGCTTTCAGTTTATTGGCGTACACGTGAGTGACACGTGGTGCGCTTGGCGTTGAGCGCCAGCCCATGAGCGCAGTGCGCTATTTCAAGAGCGCAAAGCGCTAGTTGTTAATTGGCGCATACGTGATTGACACGTGGCGCTTTTGGTGCTGAGCGCTAGTCCAGAGAGCGCAGAAGCGCAGTTCAAGAGCGCAAAGCGCATTTGATCAATTCTATGATCCAAAGAGAGACTTTGTCTCAAGATCTGAGAACAACCGTTTCAATCTCTTATATTGATGAAAGGACTTTGCCTTTATGGATCTATGATCCTTGAGAGAATTGAATTATTCTTTTCTTCTTTCTATAATGAGACGTTCATGATCTCTTTGAGAAAGACTTTGTCTAATAGATCTATGATCTGTGAGAAGTAAGTTCTTCTTTTATTTTATGATGAGATCTTTTGATCTCTTTGTGAAAGACTTCTTTTCTTTGCAGATCTATGATCTTTTTAAAGAAATGAATTCTTCTTTCTTAATCATGAGATGATTTCATCTCTGTGTTCATCATCATTCATTCTTACCTCGAAGAAAAATCTTCTTGCAAGAGCTTACTCTTTGAATTTTCTCAAAGTTCTTTGTTTTGGGGAGGTTTCTTTCTCTTTTCTATTTTTTTGAGACTTGAAGTCTAGGGGCCTTTTTATAGCGTAGGCTGATTTTTTGAATCAGTTAAAGAGATAGTTCTTTGATTGATTTGAGGATGTTTCCCCACCATTGGATCTTTGATCCTAGGGCTTCTGTTTTACAGAAGGCAATCTTTTTGTTCTTAACAATACTGGAAAATCTTTCCATACAGAATTTATTCTGTTTTTTCTTGTAAATTTTATTTACCATTGGATCATTGATCCAACGGTGCTCTGATTTACAAAGCACAATCTTGTTATTTGGAAAGATTTTTGAGGAATCTTTTCTTAACAGAATTTAATTTTGATTAATTAATGATTTATCATTAATATTAGATGTTTGATCTAACGGTGGGGAGTTTTTTAATGCCAGCGCACCCGTGCTCTGCACGTAGTGCGCTGCTTGAAGAGCAGCGCACATTGCGCTAGCGCACCTGTGTTTGACACGTAGTGCGCTTCTTGGAGCACATCGTACCTAGCGCTAGCGCACACGTGGCGTGCTGCTTAGAGCGCAGCGCACCTAGCGCTAGCGCCCACATGCTTTGCACGTGGTGCGCTTCTTAGGGCACAGCGCACTTGGCGCTGCATCTGAAGCGTTGCTTCATTTCAAAAATTTGAATTTTAAACAGAGCTTTGCTCTGATTGGGGGAAACAAATGCCCCCCACCGTTGCGCTCACGTGGCCCACATATGAGTGCAGCGGTGGCAGCATCTATGCCCTTGGATCAACTCAGAAGTTGAAACGGCACTCAGTGCCTATAAATAGGACCTTTGGTCCTCGGGATGATTTCTGTTCATCTTCTTCCTGAGAATTTTTATTCCCTCACAGAGCATAGCTCTCCATCTTAAGAATTTTCTTAAGGACAAAAACTCTGTCAAAATTTTGGTAAAGATTAAATCTAGGGTTTTACCTATTAACAGAGCCTTGCTATTTATAGATCTTTGATCTAAAAAAAACCCTTTTAGGGTTTCATTAACAGAGCTTTGCTCTCAATAATTGTTTTTGTACCACTTGTAATTTTGAATAAAATGTATCCATTTTTTATTCTTTCATAAGATGTATTTTGTGCCCAATTGAATTTATGAATAAAAGATACATTTCTTTCGCAATGTCTTGTGTCATCTCTTGGCTTTCTTCTTTTCTTTGTTATTAGCATGTCACTTTAGTAAGCGTAGCCTGCTGATGTTAAAGAGAGCATTCCGTTTTGAATTCTTCGATAGGTAGTGATGGCTTAGAAAGCAGGTTCAGTTCTGCTGCCTAAGACTTTTCAATTTCATGAGCCGTGAGGGTCTCATAAAGACTTTTCTCCTTACGAGTCGAGGGGATCTCGTAGGTGTATTTTCTCCTTAGGAATCGTGAGGATTCCTAAGTACGTTTTCTCTTATAAGTCGTAAGGATCTTACAAGAGAGTTTTCTTCCTTACGGGTCGAGAGGACCCGTAAGCGATTGATGGTATTGCCATTATCCGCATTTCAAGGAGTCAGAAGTTGATCTGAGCGTTTCTCACGGGGTCAAGATTGACTTTAGCCGTGTTCCACGGGACCCGGATTTTGCTCTGGATGCTTCCCACGGGGTCATAGCCGTGTTTTGCGAGGACCAGGCTCCGCTCTGGAAGTTTTCCACGGGGTTAGGATTGATATAGGACGTGTTCCACGTGACCAGGAATTTGCTCTGGATGCTTCTCACGGGATCATGGCCGTGTTCTGCGAGGACCAGGCTCCGCTCTGGACATTTTCTATGGGTTCAGGATTGACATAGGCTATGTTCCACGTGACCAGGAATTTGCTCTGGATGCTTCCTATGGGGTCATAGCCGTGTTCTGCGAGGACCAGGATCCGCTCTGGACGTTTTCCACGGGGTCAGGATTGACATAGGCCGTGTTCCACGTGACCAGGAATTTTCTCTGGATTCCTCCCACGGGGTTATAACCGTGTTCTGCGAGGACCAGGCTCCGCTCTGGACGTTTTCTACGGGGTCAGGATTGACATAGGCCGTGTTCCATGTGACCAGGAATTTGCTCTGGATGCTTCCCACGGGGTCATAGCCGTGTTCTGCGAGGACCAGGCTCCGCTCTGGACGTTTTCCACTAGGTCAGGATTGACATAGGCCGTGTTACATGTGACCAGGAATTTGCTCTGGATGCTTCCCACGGGGTCATAGCCGTGTTCTGCGAGGACCAGGATCCGCTCTGGACGTTTTCCATGGGGTCAGGATTGACATAGGCTGTGTTCCACAAAACCAGGATTTTGCTCTGGATGCTTCCCACGGGGTCAAAGCCGTGTTCTGCGAGGACCAGGCTCCGCTCTGGACGTTTTCCATGGGGTCAGGATTGATATAGGCCGTCTTCCACGTGACCAAGAATTTGCTCTGGATGCTTCCCACGGGGTCATAGCCGTGTTCTGCGAGGACCGGGCTCCGCTCTGGATGTTTTCCACGGGATCAGGATTGACATAGGCCATGTTCCACGTGACTAGGAATTTGCTCTGGATGCTTCCCACAGGGTCATAGCCGTGTTCTGCGAGGACCAGGCTCCGCTCTGGACGTTTTCCATGGGGTCAGGATTGACATAGGCCGCGTTCCACGTGATCAGGAATTTGCTCTGGATGCTTCCTACGGGGTCATAGCCGTGTTCTACGAGGACCGGGATCTGCTCTGGACGTTTTCTACGGAGTCAGGATTGACATAGGCCGTATTCCACGTGACTAGGAATTTGCTCTGGATGCTTCCCACGGGGTCATAACCGTGTTCTGCGAGGACCAGGCTCCGCTCTTGACGTTTTCCACGGGGTCAGGATAGACATAGGCCGTGTTCCACAAGACCAGGAATTTGCTCTGGATGCTTCCCACGGGGTCATAGCCGTGTTCTGTGAGGACTAGGCTCCGCTCTGGAAATTTTCTATAGGGTCAGGATTGAGATAGGCCGTGTTCCACGTGACCAGGAATTTGCTCTGGATGCTTCCCACGGGGTCATAGCCGTGTTCTGCGAGGACCAGGCTCCGCTCTGGACGTTTTCCATGGGTTCAGGATTGACATAGGCCGTGTTCCACGTGACCAGGAATTTGCTCTGGATGCTTCCCACGGGGTCATAGTCATGTTCTGCGAGGACCAGGATCCATTCTAGACGTTTCCCACAGGGTCAAGATTGACATAGGCCGTGTTCCACGTGACCAGGAAGGGTTGACTTTATCCGCATTTCATGGAGTCGGGGGTTGACTCTCGGCGTCGGTGTACCGCCGAATCATTGAACTGGGAACTTTGTCGCAGCTTCGATTTGCTAATGTTGCGTCTCTTGTATTGAGACGAATGTTGAGATGATCTCCAGGCTGCTTTGTGAATCGTCGAGACTTGACTTTCTTTCAGATGGAGCCTGGAGGGGAAGGTATGGTTCCCTCTTTGTTTGTGCCCCTGGATTGTATACAGGGATCGTTGTGATCTCATATGTAGGGTAAAAGTTTCATTCTTTCAAAAAAAAATTATTTCTTTCTTTCCGCGATGCTCTATCATTTCGGCTTTTTATATCGCGAACGTCGCAATTGCCCAATCATTTCGGCTATTTTTCACGGTGCCCAATCATTTCGGCTATTTGTTCTATTGACTCACTGCTTTTTATTGCGAGTTGCTCAATCATTTCGGCTATTTTGTATGCATACATTTTTACTTGCTGATTTGCAAGTTGCCCCACCATTTCGGCTATTTCGTATGCATTTGTAATTCGCTGGCTTTTCGTTGTAAGCTTAGAATTAAACACCGATTTCGGCATCAGCACCACTACAACTGGGATATTTTCAGGAGCGAATCATCATTTGCCTCTGTCGATGTCGAACAAAGGTGGCTTAGCAAATAGGGTTAAGATCCTGTCGACTAAGGCTTTTCACTTCATGAGCCGTAAGGGTCTCATAAAGGTATTTCTCCCTACGAGTCGTGAGGATCTCGTAGGTGCGTTTTCTCCTTAAGAATCGTGAGGATTCCTAAGTGTGTGGTCTCTTATAAGTCGTAAGGATTTTATAAGAGTGCTTTCTCCTTATAAGTCGAGAGGGCTTATAAGGGCTGTTCACTGTGTAATATATCCTTAGTCACGGATGGGACTTTGTTAGGAAAATGTTTATTCGCGCTCGTGGATTGTATACAAGGGTCAGCATTGAACCGCTTGTAGGAAAAATTGGAGGTTGTGATGGCTGCCTAGGAACAGGTTCAGACCCCTGTAGCTTAAGGCTTTTGAATCCTATAAGCCGTGAGGGTCTCAAAAGGGGAATTCTCCTTACGAGTCGTGAGGATCTCCTAAGTGCGTTTCTCCTTAGGAATCGTGGGGATTCCTAAGTGTGTTGCTCCCTTGTGAGTCGTAAGGATCTCACGCAGGTGGTTTCTCCTCACAAGGTCGAGAGGACCTTGCGAGCTTATTTTAACGAGATTGCGCCTTTTCGGGTTTTCACAAAACTCGCCGGTAGCCCCGCTGTTTTTACTCACGGAGCCCTTTCGGGTTTTCATCCGTGCCCATTTTGCTTATGGACATACCGTTTTCTTTTTTTTTATTTTATTATTTTTTGTGTCAGCCTTGGGATGCTGCGGTCCGTAGTAGTTTATCGACGTCTCGGTCAACTGCCAGTTTTAGGACATAATGGTCCATCGTTAGTTTAAGGACGTTTTGGTCCGTCGTTAGTTTTAAGACATTTCGGTCAGAAAGCCGGCTACTACTTACAGAGTTTGGTCTTAGGAAGATAGCGAGCGGACATAGGCGTCGTCATCTATCGTTGACCTAGGCCGTGACTCTTCAGGAATAGTATTTTTTCAGGAAGCGACCGTTTATTGGCCTGAATGGTCTTTCACCATGCATGTCCATGAGTAGATAGGCCCCACCCTGGTAAACTTTGTCTATGATATACGGGCCTTCATAATTTGGCTCAAATTTCCCCCGTTTAGCACGATTGGGGATCATAGGTCTTTTGACCACTAGCATGAGTTTGCCTTGGCAGAATATTCTTGGCCTAGTCAATCTTTCTTATGGGCGCGTCATCTTTGCTTTATAAGCTTCAAGATTTTGTTGCGCTATGAGCCAGGTTTCATCAAGGGCGTCGAGCTCCTCAAGCCGAAGGTGAGCATTCCCTTCGTCCGTTAGCTCGTAATGAACTGCCACTCGTAGAGAGGGTACCTCTATCTCAAGGGGGAGTACCGCTTAAGTGCCAAATACCAATGCATACGGCGTTGTATTTGTGGCCGTTCTGAACGTAGTTCGATACGCCCAGAGAGCTTCATGCAGTCTCTCGTGCCAGTCCTTCTTATTTCGAGACATCTTCTTTTTCACAATCTTTGTCAAGGTCTTATTGAAAGCCTCAGCTAGACCGTTAGTTCGGGGATTATAAACCAAAGAGTATCTCCAGTCTATGTTATGCTGTTGTGCGAAGCGGCTGATCTTGTGGCTTCTATAGGCTGGCCCGTTATCGGAGATAATCCGTTGCAGAGTGCCGAACCGGTAAATGACGTGTGTCTTGAAGAAATGGAGGATATTCTCCGTCTTCACTTCCCTCAACGGTACTGCTTCTGCCCATTTAGAGAAGTAATCAGTTGTTTCCAATATGAACCGATGTCCTCTGGACGATGCCGGTTCAATGGGCCCGATTATGTCAGTTCCCCACATTTTGAACGGCCAGATGGCCACCGTCGGATGTAGCGGATTTGGATGATGGTGGATGAAGTCTCCATGAATCTGGCGCGAGTGGCACCGCTTCGCATATTCGAGACAGTCTTGGATCATCGTGGGCCAGTAGTAACCCATTCTTTTGATCTTCAGTTTCATCTTTGGCCCGGCTTGGTGAGAACCGCAGAGTCCGTCGTGAGTTTCTTGGATGACTCTTTTTTCTTCTTCCGGTCCCAGGCATCTTAGCAATAAAGAGTCAAACGATCTCTAATATAGAGTATCATTGACGAATGCAAAAGAAAGAGCTCGTTTCATGAGCTGATGTCTCGAGGATGCATCTTCAGGTGTTCGACGGGATTTGAAGTAGTTTATAAAGGCTTCCCTCCAATCCATAGCCTTTTCCTGGTCTTTTATTTGTAGAGCCGTTTGCTCGGTAGCTCCCTTCTCTTCGGACGACTCCGGAGATATTTCTGCCGGTGTAAGAATCCGACGGCTTTGCACAACGATTCTCACGTCATCGAGGTTCTCGTCGGCCAGTTCTTTAGCGAGCTTGACTAATGCATCCGCCTTGCTATTCTCCGCATGCGGTATACTTTCCAGCATGTAGGAGGGAATTTGAGTCAGCAGTTGCTGCACTCTTTCGCCGTACTTCACCAACTCTGGTTTGCATGTTTGATAGTCGTCGTTTACTTGGCTAACGACCAGTTGGGAGTCTCCGTATATGAGGAGGTTTTCGATTCCCATGTCTACAGCGATCTCAAAACCTGCTATCAAAGCTTCATATTCGGCTTCATTGTTTATCCTCGGCTCTGTTAAGGAGAAGGCAAGGTGCATTATCCCTCCTTGTGGAGTCACAAAGATGAGGCCTACCCCGGATATGATTATGGGGGTGCTTTGTTTTCGCTTCTTCATGGAAGATGCCCCATCGAAGTGGAGTTCCCATCGGGTGTCACTCTCTCCTTTCTCATCGTCGATTGTGTCAAACACGTGCTCGTCTGGCAATTCGCAGTTTAAAAGAGAATCGGCAGGTATCGGATGTTCAACGAGGAAGTCGGCGATGGCCTGGCCTTGCACTGCTTTGAAGGATCTGTATGTTATCGAGAACTCCATCAAGAGTAGGGCCCATTTAGTGAGCCGTCCCGTTAATATAGCCTTTGACATCAAATACTTGAGAGGATCCACCTTCGATATGAGATGGACCTCATATTCCAAGTGTCTGAGCTTTGTTATCGCGAAGATCAACGCCAGGCAATGTTTTTCGATGGGGGAGTAATTGCTTTCTGCCCCCAGGAGAACTCGACTCAAGTGGTAAAGGGATCTCTCTTTCCCTTGGTCATTTTCTTGTGCCCACAGCACGCCTAAAGAACCTTCGAGGGCTGTTGTGTACAGAATGAGAGGTTTTCCCTTAACCGGAGCGGTTAGCACTGGAGGATTCTGCAGGAATTGCTTGATTTCGTCCAGTGCGCTTTGGCATTTGCGATCCCAGACGAAAGGAGTCCTTTTCTTCATTAGGTGACTATAAGGATGACACTTTCCGGAGAGATTGGCTATGAATCGCCGGATATACGCTAGATTCTCTTGGAGAGACCGCAGTTGTTTGAGAGTCCTTGGCGGAGGCATTTCCATGATCGCCTTGATCTTCGACGGGTCTATCTCTATGCCTCGATGTCAGACTATGAATCCTAGGAATTTGTCCGAGGAAACTCCGAACGCGCATTTAAGAGGGTTCATCTTCAAGTTGTATTTCCGAAGACGCTGAAACACGATCTTCAGATGCTCTAAATGTTCCTCGTATGATTTGCTTTTAACTACAAGGTTATCAATATAGCATTCGATGATTTCATGGATGAGGTCATCAAAAATCTTCATCATGACCCTCTGATAGGTGGCACCGGCATTCTTTAGACCGAAAAGCATCACCTTATAGCAGAATATGCCCAAAGGGATCCGGAAAGCGGTATGCTTCTGGTCTTCGGGATGCATCTTTATCTGATTGTATCCTGATGAGCCGTCCATGAAGGAGAAAACTTCGTGAGTGGATGTATTATCTATCATTAGCTCAGTAACTGGTACAGGAAAATTGTTCTTTGGGCAAGCTTTATTGAGGTCCCGAAAGTCCACACATATGCGCACTATCCCATTTTTCTTCATCACCGGGACGATGTTGGCGATCCAGTCAGGATACTGAACCTCTTGGATAAAGTCAGACTTGATTAGCTTCTTAACGTTGGCTTTGATGCTCATCTCAAGCTCGAGCCGCATTCTTCTTGGTGCCTGCTTGATCGGCTTGGCGTTTGGAGAAATCGCCAATTTGTGGACAACAATCTCCGGATCTAGTCTTGGCATCTCGGCTTAGTTCCATGCGAAGTAATCTTTATATTACATGAGCACGTCTTTAAGCGTAGCTTCCTTATCTTCAAACAACAGTTCACTGATGAACGTTGGCCGTGGGTCATTTGTCGTTCCCAAATCGATTTTTCTGAGGTCATCTGCAGTAGTATGTATCCCATCTTCCAGCTCTTTTGGCGCCGGTGGAAATTCTGAGATCAACTCATCTTCATTGTTTTCAAAGCACCAGGGGAGGTCATCCATATTCTCGGGTTCTTCTTCTGACATCGTTATCGCGTGACAGGTACGAGATCGTTTCCAAGACCGATGTTGATCTGGTTCTACTCTCATCGCATAAGCGTCTTTTGATTCATGCTTCCGTGGCGGACTTACCTTCCAACTGTTGGATAGAGCGAATCTTCCGAGTTGATACTGGTCTTCAACCCAGTTTTTAAAGGTGAAGCAGTCTACGAGAGGATGTCCTGTTGCTCGGTGATAGGAGCAATAGTCTGGGTGAGAGACCTTATCCGCTTGCTCGGGGTGCTTGGACTCCGGGAGCGTCATCATCTGATGTTTTATGACAAGATCGAATATCTTCTTTGTTTTGTCTTGGGGAAAAGAATATGCTCGACCCATCTTCTTTATAAGAGATGGATCCCGGCTGCTCGATTCTTGATCGCGTGGCTTCTTAGACCCGCTTAGCCGCTGTTAAACGTTTTTTCCGTTCTTTAGTTTATTGTTGTCTCTACGCCGGGCCTTTTGTATGACGGATTGGCGAATAGGAGCATTGTCATTTTCCATGGCCTGTTGAAGGAGGCGCTGTGTCCTGGCTTTCTCGTAGATGGCCATTTCGCGATTATGGTCATCCCGAACCTTTTGACCCGCTTCCCTTAACAGCTTGTCCATCGGTTCTTCAAACGATGGACTTGGCATTTTCATGGCGGGACTTCGTTTTGGTTCAGGGTTAGCATCTTTTAACAGAACGTCTCCTTCTTCATCGAAATCATGTATGACATATTTGCCATAGACTCGCTCCCGTTTCTTGGATCGAATATATCCAAACCCGATCGTTTCCATTTTCTCATTGGGTAATTTACGCTGAATTCCGGGGACATCCCAGATCCTGTTGTAGAACTGAGCTTGTCGAGCAGTCTATTTGAAAGGTACACCTTGGCGCTTCAACAGCCTTCTTAATCCTTCTGTGTAATATCTGAGCAGACGGATGGGCTGAAGTCTATCAAGTGTAGAATCGGCACCATGCCAGACTTCTTTCTCCACTTTGATTTCCGTGGATTGATAAAATAGGATCACCTTTTCATCTCTTCGCCTGGAAAGGATGTAGAATGTTAGCAATTCTTCTACACTGTTGGTATCAAGTGCGTCTAGCTCTTTGTAATGCTCTTGCGGAACCATGGCGATTTGCAAGCTCCGATCATCGTCAGCGAAGGCTTGTATCAATGGCCGAGCAGAGAATACGGCATTGACCTCATCTTCCGAGTTGCTGCCGAAGATCAACATAGTGGTTGATGGTCCCGGCTTGTTGCATTAGGGCGATCCTGAATAATTATTTCTTCCTCCTCCTCGGTATCACTCACGAAGACCGGAATAGTAGTGATAGCTTTGTTCTTCGGTTTGTGACATCTTTCCGTGTCTTCGAAATCTGGTAAGAAGTAGTTTGCATCTTCGTATTTTCGGACTTCATTTACGGAGAATGGGTTTAACTCCCCTGTCACAGTATACTCGAGACCATCCTTGAAATACTTCATACACTGATGTTGTGTAGAAGGGATGATGTTGTACTCGTGTAACCAAGGCCTGCCGAGCAAAGCGTTATAGCAAGTCTTGGCGTCAATGACGTGCAATTTAATGTCCGTGACGAGCAGCCCAAAGCGTAGCGTCAGTATCACAGACCCGAGCGTCCGTGATGACTGGGAGTCAAACCCGGAGATAGTGATCTTATCCCGAGCGAGGTGTTGGACGCTCATGCATATTTCCTTCAACACTCTTACATTGAGGAGATTGACGGAGGACCCATTGTCAATGAGGATTTTGCCGATCTTAATATCATGATAGTATCCGGAGACATAAAGAGGACGGTTGTGCTCACATGTCCGGAGGAGAAGATCTTCATCGCCGAAAGTGATGTCAGCAGTGTGCACTTCTTCCAGTTCGTCTTTCATCTTTTCTTCAGCGAGGAAAGCTTGGAACTGCTCGGCCTCTTGCAGTGCCTTAATCAAAGAATCTCTCGCCTCTTTAGATAGCAAAAGGGCGTCGAGAATGCTGAGCTGTGAGGGTATTTTCCTCAGGTGTGCCAGAACGTTGTAATCCACCTTGTTTTTCTTCGGTGGGTCCTTGGCTGCAAGCTCTTTGACGACTTGATCATTGAGGGCGATATCTTCAGGGACTTTTTCTTTCCCTTTATCTTTTCTATTCGATCCACTGTTAGCAGGTCCAAGATTCTTTTCTGGCAGCGTACGATTGCGCAGCTGAATGTTCTCACAGGTCTTCATTTCTTCCGTCTTCGAGGTGGGTTCTTTGAAGAGAGGGCCAAAGGCTGTTTCTTCATCAGAATCTCTCCCGAATGTGAGAACTTGCGATCCTCCGGAGTCAACCATATGACAGTTTTCGGTAGTTCTTTTGCGCTCCTTAGTCGTATTTCTTTGCTCCCGATGAGTTTTGTGTTTCATCCGCTTGAAATGTTATCGGTGTGCAACATATCCCTGCCACCTGTTTTTAAAAGCGTGGCACTCTTCGGTGGGGTGTGCAATCTTTCGATGATATAAGCAGTAGCTAGGATGTGTATCTGCTTCATCAGGAGTGTTTCCTTCGGTGGGTGGCAGCTTCATTCTCATCGATATGGTTTTAGCGAACCTCTTCCTCGTCTTGAACCTTCCTTTATTTGCGGCGGATGTACTTTGATCTGCTGGGAGTGTTTCGGTCCTTTCGTCCAGTCGCCAGCGTTTGGCCTTCTCAAATATGGCCATCTCGCGCTCCCGATCAGTTTTGCTTTTCAAAAGAGCTTCGTTTAGGAATGCATCAATCATTCCGTCTGATGGTCCTAGAGGTTGAGGCCCAGGATCTGCCCCCAGTTTCTCTGCATCCCGAGCTTCTTCATCGTTTATTAGTGAGTGAGAGATCACGTGGTAGCTTGCCACATAATCTTCAGACTCATCCGATGAGTCTCCTCCATCGTCATCATCTCCGTCCTCAAGGACGCGGGTGAGAAATTCTTGGAGCGTGACTGGGGTCTGCGCCTTCTGATTATATTCTTCCAACGAGTCAATCTGTTTTTGCAGGTCCGTGCGCTTGTTACTAGGCTTCACGATATTTTTGGTCTTCTTCTTCTTCTTCGAAGACTTTGACGGCCGGGTGTTGGCGCTTTGATTATCACTAGCAATTTTTGGAGTTGGGCGCGGCTTCAGCATTCCCTTGATGATCACGGGTTCTAGTGGATTTTTCCACCTGATCGCCGGGCATGTCTGGAGATCCTTCAGCATTCTTTTCGTTTTGGCTGAAAGAACGACTTCCTATAGAGCTTCCTCTATAATAGAGCATGATGCCCCTAGTGTGTCCACCCTTTTAGGAGTATGTGGTTGAGGCAGGCTCACTTTCCAATTTTCAGACAGTGCAAACTTGTCCTGTTGGTATTGGTCTTCGATCCAGCATTTAAAGACGAAGCAATCTTCAATTGGATGGCTTATCATTTGGTGATAGGGGCAATAATTAGGATTATTAGCTTCACCTGGTTGCAACAGTCGTTTTGGATTCGGCAAATTAATGAGCCTGTTGCGCACCGCTAGCTCGAACAATCTCCTCGTTTTGTCCCGGAGAAACGAATAAGGGCGTTTCATTTTCTCATTATAGTATCGCCGTCTCTCCTTTAAGCGATCAGTTAGTTTTGGACCACTGGGCTGCTGTTGAGCATTGGCGATGAAAGTCGCCTTCCCCTTCCCTTTTTCGTTCCGCGGCTCCGGCTTCGAAGAGGAAGGCCTGTGATCCATCGGTCCATTTGGGCCAGCTTATCAATCAAGGACTGAAAAGTGGTGGGTTTGAAGAACATTATAAATTGGGAGATGGTCGCTTAAGGGTCAAGAGTTCCCACGAACATGCCCACCGCAGGTGCTTCTTCGATGCGCTGCTCGCACTTTGACCATAAATTTCGCCACCGTATTGCACCCATGTTTCGCCTGGCTTTACCCTAGCGTTAATTAGTGCGGTAATCGGAGTACGCTCGCTAGCGCTTGCGAATCTTTGCGTGAATAACAGCTCCATCTCTGCAAATGTCTTGACAGAGTCGTTCGGGAGTTCAGAGAACCATTCGAACGCTGTCTCTGACAAGCTGCCGACGAACTGGCAGAGCAGAAGTTTATCGTCGCCTCCAGTGTTTCCGCACAAGGCTCTGAATTGAGCGACGTGCTGATGTAGATTTCCCGTCCCTTTATATACATGGAATTTAGGGATCGTATATCCCGGCGGGTACCTTATTTGGTCATACCATCTTGGATAGGGTCGTCCCGTTTTAACGATCTGCCCAGCCGCTTCATTCGCCTGGTAAGCTCGTATTTGCTGAGCGATATAATCATCGAGCGTGGCTTTAGAGATGATCTCTTCCTTGGCTGCTGAAAGAGCCGGAGGAGGGTTCGATGTCTCTCCTCTGTCATCTTCAATGATAATCGGGGGGTCTTCAGCTGAAGGTTCCGGCTGTAACATCATCCCAGCCATGTCTTGGAACAACAGATCCATTCGTTTGATGTTGGCTGCCTGTTCCGCAGCCTCTTTTTCTTTCCTCTCGAGCATTCTTCGGAGGAATTCAGTATCAGTTTCTTGTTCCCGACGCTGCTCTGAGGTCTCTGGATTTTCTTTCGGTCCAGTGAGTGCGGCCATTGCAGTCAGCTTCTTCTGAAGTTTCTGCTGCTGTTGTTCCTGAGCTTTCATTATTGATCGGGTAAGCGGTCGATGACACGTAGAAGTACAGTTTTCCTCTTTTCCGGAAGCCATATAAATAGTGTGCACTACCATGCCCCCAGACTTAAGGCATTTAGGTTTGGTGTCCTTGCGGTTTGCCGCAGACACGGGGGCCTTCTTTGGCCCCGTTCTCTTATGAGAGGTTGACGTTGAGGGAGCCGTTGCAGCGGGCACCCAGACGGATGACATCCCCTGTGGTACCACGGGATGGCTCTTTTCTTGTTAAGCTTTAAGCTTCTTTAGCCGGCGAGAGTAATCCTGGTCAATCACCGATTCCTGGACCTGTCGCCAGACTTTGTAAGTTCTGGAGGACAGCCGCTGAGGGGGATGCTCCAGCTTTGCCTTCGATGTATTCTCCACAGGGGAGGAGATCTCTTCAGTACGGCGGTGGGCGAATTCCTGCGCATCCTGTTAAGCAGCTCGAAGCTATTCCCATTTGGAACAACAACATTGACTTCCACCGTTGGGGCTGGCGGAGTTAACCCAGATGGAGAGCTTCCCCCAGCCTTCCTTACTCGGTGCCAGTGACGACGACGAGCATGTCGCGTGGATGGTGTTGGTTCAGCTATGGGGATGGCTTCTCATGCTCCCTGTTCTGGTCAGGCGCTGCTGATATCAACCTCTTGAAGACCGACGCCCGTTGAGCGGGGACGGCCAACCTATCAAAAGCAGACTTTCGCACAGGAGGAGAAGTTTTAATGACATCGTTCGAGGAGGAAGCCGAAACAGTCAGTCTTGCAAAGACCGACTCTTTAGCAGGAGAAGCCGCTTTAACGACTTCTGGAGCAGGGATGCCTATCCTCTTCGGAATAACCCTTTCTGGGATTGCATGCTTCTTCATGGGCCTACATGAACTTTGGCCCAATCTGGCAAAGACTGAACCATTTGGTTTGGGCAACCCGTTGAGAGGGGCCATGGTGGTAGTGAGCCGATCAAAGACCGACTTCTTCTGCGCTTCTTGTGGCAGCGGGATCTTAATGCTCACTGGTGGGAGCATGGTCCCGAAGAACAACCCGGTGGTAGCCTGCGTTACCTGCTCTACCGGCATTGTGAAAAGGGAGGCCGCTTAGGGCCCGTAGGTTACACCTCCCGATGTGCCGGAACGGGAGTTGCCGTTGCAGCTGGTGCAGGTTGAAGCCATTTATCTTCTGTTTTCTGCACGGAGCAAGACACCAAATCTTAGTACCTCGAACCTAAGGGCAACCATATTAAAACCGCGATTCGTTCGCGAACACGACACACGAAGTGTGGAGTGGAATGAGGAAAAGGTCCCACCGAGCGTGCCGGAATCTGTTCCCCGCCGAAAAGACGCGACCGGGACGTTGGGATGTCAGGGCCTGAATTCCGAGGGCAGATGCTATTTGGTGCTATCCGTCCACCTCTCCGAAGATGCCAAGTTGATTTATGACACCATGTATCAAAGGTTTAAACGGATGCGGCCGATGTAGCAGACTTCGTCAGATTCCCCCTCGTCGAGGGGTTTTTGATTATGGGGACGCTCTTCCCTGCAGGCGCAAGCCCCTGCAGTTAATTACGCTACCGCATCGCGGTAACCACTTTCTCCTTCTCCAGATGGTCACTTCGTGTCGTGGGTGTTTGTTTTGTTTTTGGTTGCCCATGGATTGTATACGGAGACTAATTTATGTTGTCTCCCGTAGGGTGTGGATTAGTCCAAATCCGTACTTTCTTAGATTCGGGTTTGGTGGTTGGGTTTAAGGATACGTTAGTCTCATTTGAGACTAAGATCAACTTAAACGTTTGTTAAGGATACGTTAGTCTAATTTTAGTCTAAGATCAAATTAACGGGATCGTTTAGATCCAACAAGAGAGCATTTGGACTCAATTGTTTAGTTTAGGGACATTGCGGTCGATTACCAGTTTAAGGACATAATGGTCCGATACCAGTTTAAGGACATGGTGGTCCAATGTTAGTTTAAAGACATTGCGGTCAAGGTTAAGGACGTCATTGTCCGTGAGTTTAAAGACATCACAGTCAAGGTTAAGGACATCATATTACGTGAGTTTAAAGACCTCACAGTCAAGATTAAGGACATCATAGTCCCTGAGTTTAAGGACCCCACAGTCCATGAAATGTTTGGTTGTCGGGACCCGTCACCTGATTGTTAGGATACGTGCGTGTTCAAGTTTAAGTTTAAATACCGCAATCAAGACGGTTTCGCATGTAGCTAGCCGGTTGAGTACGAATCGTCCGCAGGGAGATGGGAATCTTTTTCTATGTGTTTTTCGACGAGTTAAGTCCGGTTGTTCAGATTTTGTTTATAGTTATCTAAGTGTTGAGTTGATATTTAAAGAGAGCATGTTAGGGTTAGGATTAGGTTAGTTTGAGTTAGGAGTCTCCACATCTTTCGTTGCCCCTCTTAATATCGTGTTACGGTAATCGGCAACAACGGGGATTAGCACGACTAGGAAGGACTTTGCGAGTATAAGCTAGGCTTTCCAACGCATAAGTCTTCCTTTTGGTGCTTGTCCGTCTGTTCTTGGCTCTTAGCCATAACCTCCGGTTAATCCAACCACAACCGGTCTCACTACGGAATCACCGCTATCATGTAGGATAGGGTGCCGTAAGGAGCGGATTGTGGTTGGGTTAACGGGAGTCGATTTAAGCTGTTGGGCAAGGAAAGAGTGAGAGAGATTTCCTTCTCTTAAACTTCCCTTATCCTACCCTAACAAGAATGAACTACTCACACATCATAAT
This sequence comes from Agapanthus africanus, assembly GCA_030015575.1. NCBI lineage: Eukaryota > Viridiplantae > Streptophyta > Magnoliopsida > Asparagales > Amaryllidaceae > Agapanthus > Agapanthus africanus. The sequence continues at coordinate 185,796,233 of CM057337.1, forward strand.
ACGGAAAAATAAAACAACACAAAAGAGGAAGATAGAAAGAAGGAGATTAGAAGAATACGACTAACTATTTGCGACCTCACCTTGGCGAGGATCAAGCGTAAGTATCATTGTCATATGTAAGGATAAAGAAAAAGAGAGAAGAAACAAACAACAAGGAAATAACAACAACTACTTAATAATTAAAATTACAATAATTATAGCAAGTAAAGAAAGAGACAAGCATGATAATAAAAATGGTCTTCTTTATTCATCACTCTTCACTCAAAAGCTCACTACAAGTTTAATGGAGAAGAGGTGAGAAGAGGAAGAAGAACAACACTAAATCCTAGAAAAAGAAAATACAAGAATGGACCCTTTCCTTCACAAACTTCTGGGCTATTTATAGGCCAAAACATGAAACCCTAGGGCAACCAACAGAACATACATGAAAAGACCTAACTACCCCCAAAACCCCTGCGCACTTGGCGCCAGAACGGCCGCGGAAGCGCGGCCAATACCCCCCTTTGGCCGGGGTTCCGCGGCCGTATTGTTGAGTTGGGCAATTTGCTTTTTGGTGCTGGCCTGGTTTGCAGTTTACATTATTCTGGAATATGTATTTTCTCAATTTGGCTCCACGATTTTTCCAGAATTTCTGTTGAGGGAAAGGTGGACTTTTTGTCAAGATTTTGTCATGATTGCCTCGAGCTCCGCATAGATCTCTTGGATCTTGTGCTACCATTGAGCCTTGTGCATAGATTTGACATTTTGTCTTCCTACTGGTATCTGGCAACATACGGATGAGGGACGGAGACCGTGTTTTATCTGTGGTCGGTAAGAACCCGGATTCTTTCGTGTTTTCCATGAATTTCATCGTTTTGGAACCGAGAACCTGTATCCTGCAATTGACTAGCAAACACGGCTCAAGAGTATCTACGGATATGCAATGTGATAAAAATTGGGCGGTATGAAAATGCAAAAATCTGATATGAACATCACCTCTATGAAAACGTTGAAGGATTACAACGACAAATATCAAAGGAGTAAGGAGATGTAACCTTCAACCAATTTTGGTTAAGAAATCTTTAATCCAATTTGGGACTAAGATCAAATAATTAAATTATGAGAACATGGGCTCAGTTAAATCTGAATTGAGGACTTATGGCCAGTCTTGGGCTAAGTCTAATTAAGTTAAAATGTTTAACATTTATTTTGGGCTGTTAAGCATTTGTTTGGGCTTGGCCCTTTTAACAATGCTGAGCATTGATTTGGATTTTAACAGTATTTCTGTCTTTTATTGAATGCTGAGCATTCATCATAACTCTGGGGCTTATTAAAAAACAAATTATGTTCTATCAGCGCGACACGTGGCACGCTTGGCGCTTTGCGCCAGTCAAAGAGCGCAGTGCGCTTCTCCCAAGTAGCGCACATGTAAAGGACACGTGTCGCGCTTGGCGCTAAGCGCCAGATGATGAGCGCATGATGCCAATTTATGAGCGCAGAGCGCTAACTCATGAGCGCATTGCGCTTTCAGTTTAGTGGCGCACACGTAAGTAACACGTGGTGCGCTTGGCGCTGAGCGCCAGCTCATGAGCGCAATGCACTATTTCAAGAGCGCAAAGCGCTAGTTGTTAATTGGCGCATACGTGATTGACACGTGGCGCTTTTGGCGCTGAGTGCCAGTTCAGAGAGTGCAGAAGCGCAGTTCAAGAGCTCAAAGTGCATTTGATCAATTCTATGATCCAAAGAGAGACTTTGTCTCTAGATCTGAGAACAGTCGTTTCAATCTCTTATATTGATGAAAGGACTTTACCTTTATGGATCTATGATCCTTAAGAGAATTGAATTATCCTCTTCTTCTTTCTATAATGAGACGTTCATGATCTCTTTGAGAAAGACTTTGTCTTATAGATCTATGATCTGTGAGAAGTAAGTTCTTCTTTTATTTTATGATGAGATCTTTTGATCTCTTTGTGAAAGACTTCTTGTCTTTGCAGATCTATGATCTTTTTAAAGAAATAAATTCTTCTTTCTTAATCATGAGATGATTTCATCGTTGTGTTCATCATCATTCATTCTTACCTTGAAGAAAAATCTTCTTGCAAGAGCTTGCTCTTTGAATTTTCTCAAAGTTCTTTGTTTTGGGGAGGTTTCTCTCTCTTTACTTTTTTTTTGAGACTTGAAGTCTAGAGGCCTTTTTATAGGGTAGGCTGATTTGTTGAATCAGTTAAAAAGATCTTTCTTTGACTGATTTGGGGATGTTTCTCCACCATTAGATCTTTGATCCTAAGGCTTCTGTTTTACAGAAGGCAATTTTCTTGTTTTTAATAAGACTGGAAAATCTTTCCATACATAATTTATTCTATTTTTTTTGTAATTTTTATTTACCATTGGATCATTGATCCAATGGTGCTCTGATTTACAGAGCACAATCTTGTTATTTGGAAAGATTTTTGAGGAATCTTTTCTTAACAAAATTTAATTTTGATTAATAATGATTTATCATTATTATTAGATCTTTGATCTAACGGTGGGGAGTTTTTTTAATGCCAGCGCACCATTGCTCTGCACGTGGTATGCTGCTTAAAGAGCAGCGCACATTGCGCTAGCGCACCTGTGTTTGACACATAGTGCGCTGCTTGGAGCGCAGCGCACCTAGCGCTAGCGCACACGTGGCGTGCTACTTAGAGCGCAGCGCACCTAGCCCTAGCGCCCATATGCTTTGCACATGGTGCCCTGCTTAGGGCGCAGCGCACTTGGTGCTGCATCTGAAGCGTTGTTTCATTTCAAAAATTTGAATTTTAAACAGAGCTTTGCTCTGATTGGGGGAAACACTTGTCTGTAACTTCTAACTAGTTGCATGTAATTTCATATCACATCATCGGTCAATATCAGTTATATAAAACAGATAACATCAATAAAAATATCATTTGTATCCCAAAATCGGTCAATATCGACGATATTAAAGTAAATACGTCAACAAATTTTTACATTCATTAGACAAACCAGTAACATATAAGCAATTTATCGTCATCACTCAAAACAAGTAATAATATCGACGAATATTGGCCAAATACAAATATGTGAATATATGTATGAATAACAAAGAATTCAAATTTCGGCCAAACAAAAACTGAAATAATATCAAGCCATTTCTTTCTCGTTCGTCAAGAGAATTTGTGCACCTCCTTTATCGCATAAATATTCTTCCAATGCGTCGCATGTGCTTCAAAGGACATGCCCTTCACATTGTCCTTCTCATTTGGCTTCTCAACAAATCGTTTCTCCAGAATCTGCACCAATGAAAACCATAATATGTTATAATCAAGTTTAAATCAGATTATGTAATAAGATTAAGTGTTAGAAATTACATGCAAGTTGTTAGAAATTACAGGCAAGTGCTTATAAGTTACATGCAATTTATTAGAAGTTACATACAATTAATTAGAAGTTACATAAAAGTTTTTAAAAGTTATGGGTAACTTGCCGATGTTGTTATACAAATGTTATTTTTACTGATGTTATCTATTTTATATAGTCGATATTGGCATATGCTATGATATGATGTTACATGCAACTGTTTAGAAGTTACAGGAAACTTATTAGAAGTTACAAGCAAATGCTTAAAAATTACAGGCAACTTATTAGATGTTACATGCAACTAATTAGAAGTTACATACATATTAGAAGTTACAGGCACGTGCCGATGTTGTGATACAAATTATATTTTTATTGATGTTATGTAACATTTTAGAAAAATAAAATATTATTTTTGGAATTAAAATAATTAAAATAATAAATATTAGGAATATTATAAAAAGTATGGAGATTAGTTTTAGTGAAATGGTATGATTGTATATATAGTTTGGAAAATATTTGGAAATTAATACGAATTATTGATTTTGAAAGTATTTATTTGATTTGGACATTTTATAAATTATTATATAATTATTTGTATACAAGTTTAATGCTAAACTTGATTAATATTTTACTAAGTATGCATTAACCTTAAATATGTATCATGACATGCAACATATCATGTTTGCAACATTTGTCCATATGTATAGAATCATGGCTTTATTTCTTTAGTTGCTTTAATTGGTTTTGTTTTAAATTGGGAAAAGAATAAATAATATGGTGGGGACAAGAAGGCATGGTTGAGAGAGGGAGAGAGAGGTTCCACACTTTTCTTCACCTCCACACTTTTCTTCACCTCCTCATTCTCTTCATTTTCCTCATCTCCCATTTCTTCTTCTCCTCCTCCTTCATCCTCCACCACCTCACTACCACCCAAGTCCAACCTTAAAACTATCACAAAACCCCATACAACCTTCACAAATAATGTTCCTTACCTTACTATAAACATCATGGTAGGATCAAGTTGGGACTTTGAGCACTTTGGCCATCCTAGAAGTTTCTTGGGTTGCTCTTGGAAGGTAAATCCCTCACATTTAGTTAAGTATCTAGTTTTTATAGTCTTTTATGGTGTAACGTTTTAAAAAATAATTAAATAAATAATTAAATGAATAAAATTGTTTAAGTGAATTTTATGATTTTCGGTAAAGCAAATGTATTTTTCGTAAAATCAAACCGTGATTGTTTTTCATTATAATTTTAAAAATATCCATTTTAATTATGAAATTACTAGTAAATGGTGTTTATTTAGCCACTTATAAATTTTTAGTTTAATAAAATATTTTTTCTAAATTAATTATTTTAAATATTAACATAAGCTTGATTTTTACACTAAATTAGTGTAAATTACAAATTTAAATGGTTTTAATTTGTAAAAATGAACCATGGCATGTTATAATTTAGTATGTATCATGCAAAAATTATTTGCAAATTTTTCCTATTTTCTAGAGCTTTCTTGAGTTGCTATAGTAAATAAATAAATAAATAATTAAATAAAGCATGAAAAGACCTTTATGTGATATCTCTTCTCTTGAAACTTCTACACTTTTCCTCACTCATTTCTTTCTCTCCCTCACTCCCTCTCATGGCCGGCCACAACCCCCCATGGCTGCCCCCCCCCCATTTCCCACACCATTTTTATTCAAAAAGTCATAAAAAACACATCAAAAATTCAATTAAAATTTCACAAAATCCTATTTATTCCATACTCTTTATTCCTTGCTCATTTTTATATGAAATTTGGAGATGGAAGGCATGCATTTTGGAGTCTCATTTCTTGTTTGGATTTCATATTTTGGGAGGTATAATTTCTTTCTTTTGATTTATTGTTTTAGATGTTCATTTAAGCTTAATTAGATTTAATGAATTAATTCTATGTTTTTTTTTTAATTCAAGTTAGGGTTTGTAAATTCAAGTTATGATTTTTGTTAATTATTTAGGGTTATAATAGTTATTTTAACACTTTTAGAATTGGAAAATATTGCATGGTTGTTGAATTATAAAATTTTCATTTAAAATTGCTTTAAATTAGGAATTTAGTTAACTAGGTTTTTGCAAAATGTGTTTGTGGTTAATATAAAATTCTAATTTGGGTTGTTATCATTGGATTATAGTTTTAGTGGAAATATTAGCATGTTAATGGAAAGAAAAACTTAGTTTGATTGCTAGTTTCTATGGTTAATTGATAAATTGTGACAAAAATTGCTAATTTTGTAAACTAGATTTTAGAAATTCCTATATAAATGAGATTAAAAATATAATTATGGTTTCATTATATCATTATCATCATAAATTGTGGTTGAAGTCATTAATTTATGCAAAATCATGTTTTGAGGTGGAATTGTGATATTTTGCTTGGAAAATGTTGAAAATTGTTAAAGGGTGCAAACTAGAAATTTCAAATTACTACAAATATGTGTAATAAAAATATAGTAATAGTTTGTATAGTCTAGTTATGCTATTTAATGAGTTTTATGACCTTTGGTTCCATTTAAATGTCAAGTTTTGATGAAAAACGGTAAATTGGCATTTTCGGGTTTTTCGAAAACGGACGATTTGATCGATTTTAGTGTTTCGATGAATTTGATCATGTTTTACAATATAAGTAATGTGTTTTAAAACTACGAGTTATCTGTTGATGCTTATCTCGATCCTTGGGGGTTTGTACGCCGATATCGAGCGATATTTGGTTCTTTTGCGTGGACGGACATAGGTTTTAACCTATGCTTGTTCCTTGTATCGTTTGACTTTTGTATGTGATTCGGTTTACGATGCTATTTATATGTTTGCGTTTAGGTACCCTTCAAGTGGACTATGGGCGATGAAGAGGAGGATGGCGACACCGTCGTCGGCAGACATGGACCAGGTGAGTAGATGCATATCTACGGGGGAAAGTCGGGTGGATGGCGTTTAGCACCCCCGCAACGTAGAATAGGAATAGTACTTATTGACATTAGGAAACCCGATGTGACCCTAGATTCTTACTGAGCAGGACCCTAGTAATGACCCTAGGCGGGACTAGACTGATTTAGGAAAACCATACCTGAGGATGAATACTTTGGGAGAGGTTCGTAGGTTTCTGATAGAAACACATACGCACACACTAAAACTTGTCATGGCGTATACGTATATGTGTGTATATATATATATATATAAAACTAGGTATAGGTGTATATATATACACAACACGTATATGGGATTCATTGATGTGATATGATATCTGAGGTATGATGAGACAGTATAACTGGGCGTGATGCCGTGATTTTTGACTATACAGTCGTATTAAAGTGTTAGCGGATCATTAGAGAATGAGAAAATGAACATATATATAAATTATAAAGGGTGGTGGTGATATGGAGGTACATGGGACGCTAAAATAGTACCTGGGCTATAGCTTGTGACTGATCACGATATGATATATGTATGACTTAATCACAATTTGACACATGTGACATGATATTTCTGAGGATAAAATAAGGATTATTCTATGGTGGCAATGATATATGATTGATGTATGCGATTATAGTTTAGCACCTTGATCATGAGATGTGTTGATGATGACATTATACGGATGAGGAGACACCTAGGAGATACTTGACCGTACCCCGATATTGGGATGCCGTACGATGGATTTTACCGTACGAGGCTTAGATTTGATTATTGATCCGCACTCTTGATTCGAGGAAGCCGTACTACGTACGTGACGCTATTGAGGTGGGATCGCCGACTATTAGAGATATTGATTCAGACCTTAGGTAGACTCTAGTTTCTTACTGACTACTCTATTAGGTTTAGTTCCTTAGGATGTTAGATGGACACTGGTTTAGGTTCGACTCATATAGTGGTAGTTGTACTCGTATATCGCAGAGGAGTGGATAATGCACATCTGTCTTGCATTCATACTGTAATCATCATGGTGCATGTTCTTTTATATGTTGCTATAATCAGTATAAACTTTACCTGTTAGGACACCGGCACTATTACCAATGATGCCCATATTCCACGCACACTTATTTGCCGGCTCACATACATCATCATCGGTAATTGCTATGTCACGTACACTTTAGATCATATGGTCTTTTATGGATAGAATCAGTTAACAACTAGACCGATATAACATTGTGATTATTCTCTGACATTAGTACAGACATGATATTTATTGCTTAGACATTCATGCATTCATATTTTCATGTTATCCTGCAGTATTATGGGCATATGTCGACACTTATCATATACTTACTCATGATTTTAAGATTTGGATTTCTATGAGATTTCTGGATTTTTGGGGAAAACCGCAAGAAATTATAAAACCTTCTCTCTCTCTCTCCTCCTCTCTTTTTAAAATAAGATGCGGTTTTCTCGTGATGTATGTGTCGTCCACCATGAGATTTCATGTTTTCTGTTGGATTTCGAGACCCGATTCGAGGAGTGGATGAACCATCTCGGGTACATGGTGGGCCCGGTATGGTATCCCGGGGCAAGAAGATCGAGTTGTAGACGATGAGCCTGGCAGGGGAAGACTACCTACCGGTGATGTCTGGCGCGGCGGATATCCAGAGGATACCGACCGTTGTCGTGAGATTTGATGATATGGGCCAATCCGGACTGACGGAGCCCGACATATTGAGACTTGAGATTATATGTGTTGTGTCGATGCTTGACACGGATTTCCATGGATTTCATTGTTGAGATTTCAGATGCTTATACACACTTTACTATGATAACAGCTAAAGAGTTCTTATACATGTATATCTGGATTTCAGGATTTGTTACTTTACATTCATGGTGCATGTATTTCATTTCATATGACATAGTATTATATGAGGTACTGACACGAACATGGAGTATCTGCACTTATACGTAGTATTACCCTGCTATTACTAGATGTTTGGGAAATAGTAGTGTATTATTATGATCTAGGATAGCGTCCTGCATTCGATTTCTTTTCGTAGATGTCTTCTACTCACGAGTTGGCAACTCACCCCCGTTGTGCCAAATTTTATTACAGGTTCGATGTACAGGTTTCCCTGGCTGTTTGCTGGCACATCTATTCTTTCAGGGGGATTTGCACGGTAGGTTGGTTCACTTGTATCTGAACCACCATTGTATTTTATTCATCCATTTGTATCTAGTAAGCTCCATCAACCATACTTGTATTATTCTGATCTGGTGGTTTTGTTTTCTTTTGAGTTTTGAGCCTCGTCCTTTGGCGTTGTATATTATTGTGCCTGTTGTGGTTGATTCCGCCTATTGGTGTTGATGCTAGCTCCCGTTTGGGGATGCTTTTCATTGTTTATGTATATTATATTTGTTGTACCCGTTTGGGGGCCAGTTTTTACAGAGGAGACTCTGCCGAAATTTTTGAGAAAATTTGCTGATGCTTTTAAACTTGTTTCTTTTTTCTTCTTCTTCTTCTTCTTTTTTTTTTGGTTTAGATTTCTGGGCTTCGGCTTACTTAGGTTACGTGGCGCCTCTAGACGCTTCGTAATCTAAGTGCCGGTCACGTTCCGTACTTTCGGGTCGTGACAATGTTGGTATCAGAGCCAGGTTTAACCCTGTATAAGTCTAGGTGACCCTTGGTTGATGGAGTAGGCGATTTAGGTAGAGTAACGTACCGTGGGTATGGTCTGCGGCATACTTACGATACGCTACTCTGCTTAAGGAGCCTTAGGAGGTACATTTGTTTGCACCGTATTTCTTTCGTTCCTTTGATCTATCTTCGTCGATGTCGGAGGGTGGTTCTGTTACCACGGGCGCACGGGCAGAGGGAGCTGCGGCTCGAATGCGATAACCATTAGAGTATTGGTTATTCTTGAGGATTGAAGCATTGCTTAGCGTGCGGACGAAGGGTATTCACATGCCGTCCGGATGAAGTTAAAGGGTTCGAACGATTATCAGGAAACCATTTTCCCAAGTTTAAAGTATTCGGAAGAACATGCAGGTATTTCGATGGACCCTCTAGAAGAATGAAACCCTAACTCGACATAATGATCACGAGAACGCCCTTGAACCTTAGGGTTTACGGCAGTTCCGCGGTGCCATTAGTGAGGCTTGGGTTTGCCCTTCTACAGCTGGATCATCGATGCTGGGGTATGTACCGGATATTTTTAAACTGTACTTGAGTGTTGAGCTCTCGGGGAATTATGGGATTTTGATGGGTCGATCGAAAAGTTTAAAATAGTCCGGATATCAAGTGAAGGGATCGAATACGTGTGAGACTCTAGATATGAGTATTGCCGTTGTTAGCACAGTCAGCACAGCTACGAAGAGACGAGTTCGAAGCAGCCGACATCAGAAGAAAGAGGCGGACATTGACGATCGTGCTTACGATTGTGATTTAGTGATTTGAATTTTATATTTTCTGTTATTGGATTTTGGCATTTTGAGGAGTTCGTTTTACGATTTGTATTTCATGTGTGTACCTTCATTACATTCTAGTTGTGTTTCATATACCGGTTGTATTGATGTTGTTTAGTACATACCCAGTACACTTGATTTGGTTTTAATACCTTTTGTGATTTTGATTTGATTTCGTGCATATGGGTTACACATGATTTTGATATATGTTTCGACCTAGTTTTTATCCATTTTCGTACTGTGATTCGAGTCTGATATTCGATGTATGTTTTCGTGCACCATGTGCACCTGATTAGGATTCTTGCGCATACTTGGCGCACTTGATGCGATTTTGTGCACATCAGATGCACTAAATCGGGGTTTTGTGCAGATTAGATGCACCTGATATTGAGTCGTGCACGCCCATTGCACTTGACAGATGTTTTTGGTGCACACCTGTTGCACTTAGTTTTGTTTTTGTGTGTATTCATGGTATCATTAGTTGGTTTCGATTGCAGTGCGCACCGGACGCACATGATATTTTTATGTTGTGATTAGGATTGATTTCAGTTTGAGCAGTATGTTTTCATAGTCATTATTATTTGATTTAGTAACCAGGCGGGACGTGTATGTTAAATAAAAGATATATATATAGCTATTTTTTTAAATTAAACGTCCGCTACTTATGCCGTGACACGTGCATTGCACGGCGATTTTCAAGAGGGGTTTTTGTATGCTTCTTTAATATGAGGTTTAGGCGATTTTACTAGGATGCGAACTATATATAAGTTATAGATTGATGTATATTATGATGGTTTTCACATTGGGTTATGATATTTTATTCTCGCCATAACTCCGATGATTGCGTTATTCTTGACGGAGTTGATTTTTGTTATGTGTTGATGATTTCGGAGCCCCGACGATTTGAGTGTTTTGCTAAATATTTTAGTATTTGGAAGGGGAGTTTTAATTTAAATTCGGGGACCGAATTTCTTAAAGGGGGGAAGATTGTAACGTTTTAAAAAATAATTAAATAAATAATTAAATGAATAAAATTGTTTAAGTGAATTTTATGATTTTCGGGAAAGTAAAATGTATTTTTCGTAAAATCAAACCGTGATTGTTTTTCATTATAATTTTAAAAATATCCATTTTAATTATGAAATTACTAGTAAATGGTGTTTATTTAGCCACTTATAAATTTTTAGTTTAATAAAATATTTTTCCTAAATTAATTATTTTAAATATTAACATAAGCTTTATTTTTACACTAAATTAGTGTAAATTACAAATTTAAATGGTTTTAATTTGTAAAAATGAACCATGGCATGTTAGAATTTAGAATGTATCATGCAAAAATTATTTGCAAATTTTTCCTATTTTCTAGAGCTTTCTTGAGTTGCTATAGTAAATAAATAAATAAATAATTAAATAAAGCATGAAAAGACCTTTATGTGATATCTTTTCTCTTGAAACTTCTACACTTTTCCTCACTCATTTCTTTCTCTCCCTCACTCCCTCTCATGGCCGGCCACAACCCCCCATGGCTGCCCCCCCCCATTTCCCACACCATTTTTATTCAAAAAGTCATCAAAAACACATCAAAAATTCAATTAAAATTTCACAAAATCCTATTTATTCCATACTCTTTATTCCTTGCTCATTTTTATATGAAATTTGGAGATGGAAGGCATGCATTTTGGAGGCTCATTTCTTGTTTGGATTTCATATTTTGGGAGGTATAATTTCTTTCTTTTGATTTATTGTTTTAGATGTTCATTTAAGCTTAATTAGATTTAATGAATTAATTCTATGTTTTTTTTTTAAATTCAAGTTAGGGTTTGTAAATTCAAGTTATGATTTTTGTTAATTATTTAGGGTTATAATAGTTAGTTTAACACTTTTAGAATTGGAAAATATTGCATGGTTGTTGAATTATAAAATTTTCATTTAAAATTGCTTTAAATTAGGAATTTAGTTAACTAGGTTTTTGCAAAATGTGTTTGTGGTTAATATAAAATTCTAATTTGGGTTGTTATCATTGGATTATAGTTTTAGTGGAAATATTAGTATGTTAATGGAAAGAAAAACTTAGTTTGATTGCTAGTTTCTATGGTTAATTGATAAATTGTGATAAAAATTGCTAATTTTGTAAACTAGATTTTAGAAATTCCTATATAAATGAGATTAAAAATATAATTATGGTTTCATTATATCATTATCATCATAAATTGTGGTTGAAGTCATTAATTTATGCAAAATCATGTTTTGAGGTTGAATTGTGGTATTTTGCTTGGAAAATGTTGAAAATTGTTAAAGGGTGCAAACTAGAAATTTCAAATTACTACAAATATGTGTAATAAAAATATAGTAATAGTTTGTATAGTCTAGTTATGCTATTTAATGAGTTTTATGACCTTTGGTTCCATTTAAATGTCAAGTTTTGATGAAAAACGGTAAATTGACATTTTCGGGTTTTTCGAAAATGAACGATTTGATCGATTTTAGTGTTTCGATGAATTTGATCATGTTTTACAATATAAGTAATGTGTTTTAAAACTACGAGTTATCTGTTGATGTTTATCTCGATCTATAGGAGTTTGTACGCCGATATCGAGTTATATTTGGTTCTTTTGCATGGACGGACATAGGTTTTAACCTATGCTTGTTCCTTGTATCATTTGACTTTTGTATGTGATTCGGTTTACGATGCTATTTATATGTTTGCGTTTAGGTACCCTTCAAGTGGACTACGGGCGATGAAGAGGAGGATGGCGACACCGTCGTCGGCAGACATGGACCAGGTGAGTAGATGCATATCTACGGAGGAAAGTCGGGTGGATGGCGTTTAGCACCCCCGCAACGTAGAATAGGAATAGTACTTATTGACATTAGGAAACCCGATGTGACCCTAGATTCTTACTGAGCAGGACCCTAGTAATGACCCTAGGCGGGACTAGACTGATTTAGGAAAACCATACCTGAGGATGAATACTTTGGGAGAGGTTCGTAGGTTTCTGATAGAAACACACACGCACACACTAAAACTTGTCATGGCGTATACGTATATGTGTGTGTATATATATATAAAACTAGGTATAGGTGTATATATATACACAACACGTATATGGGATTCATTGATGTGATATGATATCTGAGGTATGATGAGACAGTATAACTGGGCATGATGCCGTGATTCTTGACTATACAGTCGTATTAAAGTGTTAGCGGATCATTAGAGAATGAGATAATGAACATATATATAAATTATAAAGGGAGGTGGTGATATGGAGGTACATGGGACGCTAAAATAGTACCTGGGCTGTAGCTTGTGACTGATCATGATATGATATATGTATGACTTAATCACAATTTGACACATGTGACATGATATTTCTGAGGATAAAATAAGGATTATTCTATGGTGGCAATGATATATGATTGATGTATGCGATTATAGTTTAGCACCTTGATCATGAGATGTGTTGATGATGACATTATACGAATGAGGAGACACCTAGGAGATACTTGACCGTACCCCGATATTGGGATGCCGTACGATGGATTTTACCGTACGAGGCTTAGATTTGATGATTGATCCGCACTCTTGATTCGAGGAAGCCGTACTACGTACGTGACGCTATTGAGGTGGGATCGCCGACTATTAGAGATATTGATTCAGACCTTAGGTAGACTCTAGTTTCTTACTGACTACTCTATTAGGTTTAGTTCCTTAGGATGTTAGATGGACACTGGTTTAGGTTCGACTCATATAGTGGTAGTTGTACTCGTATATCGCAGAGGAGTGGATAATGCACATCTGTCTTGCATTCATACTGTAATCATCATGGTGCATGTTCTTTTATATGTTGCTATAATCAGTATAAACTTTACCTGTTAGGACACCAGCACTATTACCGATGATGCGCATATTCCACGCACACTTATTTGCCGGCTCACACACATCATCATCGGTAATTGCTATGTCACGTACACTTTAGATCATATGGTCTTTTATGGATAGAATCAGTTAACAACTAGACCGATATAACATTGTGATTATTCTCTGACATTAGTACAGACATGATATTTATTGCTTAGACATTCATGCATTCATATTTTCATGTTATCCTGCAGTATTATGGGCATATGCCGACAATTATCATATACTTACTCATGATTTTAAGATTTGGATTTCTATTAGATTTCTGGATTTTTGGGGAAAACCGCAAGAAATTATAAAACCTTCTCTCTCTCTCTCCTCCTCTCTTTTTAAAATAAGATGCGGTTTTCTCGTGATGTATGTGTCGTCCACCATGAGATTTCATGTTTTCTGTTAGATTTCGAGACCCGATTCGAGGAGTGGATGAACCGTCTCGGGTACATGGTAGGCCCGGTATGGTAACCCGGGGTAAGAAGATCGAGTTGTAGACGATGAGCCTGGCAGGGGAAGACTACCTACCGGTGATGTCTGGCGCGGCGGATATCCGGAGGATACCGACCGTTGTCGTGAGATTTGATGATATGGGCTGATCCGGACTGACGGAGCCTGACATATTGAGACTTGAGATTACATGTGTTGTGTCGATGCTTGACACGGATTTCCATGGATTTCATTGTTGAGATTTCAGATGCTTATACACACTTTACTATGATAACAGCTAAAGAGTTCTTATACATGTATATCTGGATTTCAGGATTTGTTACTTTACATTCATGGTGCATGCATTTCATTTCATATGACATAGTATTATATGAGGTACTGACACAAACACGGAGTATCTGCACTTATACGTAGTATTACCCTGCTATTACTAGATGTTTGGGAAATAGTAGTGTATTATTATGACCTAGGATAGCGTCGTGCATTCGATTTCTTTTCGTAGATGTCTTCTACTCACGAGTTGGCAACACACCCCCGTTGTGCCAAATTTTATTACAGGTTCGATGTACAGGTTTCCCTGGCAGTTTGCTAGCACATCTATTCTTTCAGGGGGATTTGCACGGTAGGTTGGTTCACTTGTATCTGAACCACCATTGTATTTTATTCATTCTTTTGTATCTAGTAAGCTCCATCAACCATACTTGTATTATTCTGATCTGGTGGTTTTGTTTTCTTTTGAGTTTTGAGCCTCGCCCTTTGGCGTTGTATATTATTGTGCCTGTTGTGGTTGATTCCGCCTATTGGCGTGATGCTAGCTCCCGTTTGGGGATGCTTTTCATTGTTTATGTATATTATACTTGTTGTACCCGTTTGGGGGCCAATTTTTACAGAGGAGACTCTGCCGAAATTTTTGAGAAAATTTGCTGATGCTTTTAAACTTGTTTCTTTTTTTTTTCTTCTTCTTCTTCTTCTTTTTTGGTTTAGATTTCTGGGCTTCGGCTTACTTAGGTTACGTGGCGCCTCTAGACGCTTCGTAATCTAAGTTCCGGTCACGTTCCGTACTTTCGGGTCGTGACATATGGTAATTTAAAGTTAAACAAGTATAGGTTAATGATCTTGGAAACTTCTGAGATGAGATTTAGGAGATGTTTTGAGTTGTGGAGGTGTATTTTAGATTTAGTTAGTGACCACAACCCTTTTAGTGATAGAATTCTGGACTAAACTTGAGTTTAGAATTCCAAACTTGAACTTAGAATTTTTCGATATCGGTTTTTTTTGGAAAATGTGATGATAAATTAGGATCTGCTATAACTCGGATACTCTGAAAAATATTTAGCGAACACAGAGAGATGTGCAGGCAAATAGGAACATACCCTAGATACCCGAGCCCTTAACTCCCTAAACTGGCCGCCAAAATGAGCATTCTGGCCGCAATTTGCTGCTTGACCTAGGTGAGTAGGCCCCAGGTTTGGTCCATGGCTCATTTATCTGGTACTTAGACCTACCACATATGCAAAATGTCCTAATTCAACCTAGGGTAAAATCTGGGAGTGTTTTTCTAAGTTGTTGTTTTCGTTTTGCGACTTTTATTAACTTGAGTTTTGGTATTTGCGTTTTGTCTCGGTCGTTTGACGTTTGTACGTCAACGTTGAGAGTTATTTGATTATTCTTGCATGCGTAGACCATAGGTTCTAACCTATGTATGTCTCGTTTGCCATATCAGTTTTCGGACTTAATTTTGATGTCGATACAACGTGCGTTGAACTATAAGTACCTTCACGAGGACTTCGGGACGACAAGGGAGAGTAAGGAGTTCATTGACTTCGCTAAAGAGAGGATAGTAGGTGAGTAGATGTATATCTACGGGGGAAGTCGGGTGGATGGCACATAGCACCCCCACAACCGTAGATTAGGATACTTATATATATTTATATATATATTTAAATGTTGGATATGGATATTTAGCAAATAGGGTTCTAGGAGACAATATGTTAGAATAAGCATACTCGTAGGAATGTATACCCTTAGCCCCATTTCTCTTAGTCTTGAGCCATGGGATTTATGTTGTTACACACACGCATACACACACACACTTGGTATGATATGTGTGTATATGTATATATATGTATATGTTCATATATATATATAAATACATATACGTGTAAGATGAGGATATGATATGTTAGAAGGATTTGAGTCGATAAGATCGGACATGATGTCCCGAGGTTATAATATATGATTTGAGACCAAAACACCATGTTATGATATGAGATGTTACATGATCATTGGGCAATATACATATAACATGTGATGACATGTGATTAGATGAGATGATAGAATGTACCTGACCATAGATCCGAACCCTTGAATTATGATATTGTATGACGGATGATACCGTACGAGATATGATATATATGATGATTGACCCATATTCTTGATTCGAGGATATCGTACAACAGATTATACCGTACGAGATATGATATATATGATGATTGATCCGCACTCTTGACTGGAGGATGCTGTACGAGGAACTATACCGTACGTGATATTATTGTTAGTTATATGTATGCCCTAGAGGCCATAACTATACATAGGATGTATATTTTAGTGGATTCTTGGACATATATAGGGATGACTTTCTTGCTCGATATGATAGTATGCTATCTGGTTACTCTTTACCTTAACGTGTACACTGATTGTCTCTCTGTTACATGTTGGTAAAGCCCTTAGGATGTGTACTTGACTGCCTGGACTATGATGCGGATCATACTAGTGGGGACATGGTAGTCCATAAGTACATCCTTCCAGGTCCCTAGTCGAGGGTGTATCGAGACGGGGCATCGATATACCAGAGTAGACTAGCGTATACCTTCTCGACCCATACAGATGGGCGATGGATGATCCCATATCCATTGGTGTTTGACATCAGAAATGATATACGGGTGCTCAGTAGAGACTGGGTACACTGGACGGACTCGCCGAGAACTCCCAGATGGTATTATACCTTACGTCAGATGGCAGTTATCTGGTGACATTGGTACAGGTTAGTCTGTAGACCCGAGATCGTCATAGCGTCTTGTGTGATTCCCACTGTGCTTTGATTTCCACCTTACCACGTCCAAGAAGGCGTCCAAAACGGTGGTTTTTGGGTACAGTCCCGAGTCACATGGAGGCAATGAGCGATAGGAGGGGTTTCGTCTCTCCCGGTATTGGGGGTTGATGTTGCGCTATGCTCGATTGGCCATAACAGGGAAGTCCCTGGCCAGGGCTGGTTTAGAGATATACTGGTAAGTGTTACCAGTAGTTTCTCGACCCGTTATGCGCCTCATATCGGCATGACTTATCTGTTATTGGGGTCTGACGTTTACCACCCCTAGAACTGATATGCGACATATCAGACGAGGAGACCGGACTGTACGGTAGTGTCACTGTCAGGCTTTTTGCAGGAGTTGGAGCGGGCTTGCTTGCTGATCTTCTGATCGCTCAATACCCGGGTAGACGTTACGTCCAGCTAGTACCGCTGACGGCTTGTCGGTGTTTGATATGATCATCACCTCCTGCCGGCGTATTGACGAGTCTTTAGAGTCCTACATAGAGGTTGTACTGGCTCAGGCAAAACGAAATAGGAGCGCATATGTGATATGTGCAGGACTGAGAATAATGCATATATGTGATACCGTATTCGATTCTCGCGAAGTTTGTATCGATCGGTTATATGCGATATAACCGGGTTATCGAATCAAGTGTTGATTCGATAAGTCGATACATTGATATTAGTCGGTTTTATGCGATATGACCGGATCGTTAAATCAAGTGTTGATTTAATGATTTAATGTATAATTATATATTTGATATATTACTTTACATTAACTAGTATTGGTTCACTTTAGATTGATTTTCTCACTTGATGTGCACAAGTTGTATATGTGATATATTTTTGTGCACAAGTTTGTATCATGTTTGATGATACATGCAAACTTGGGTGTGTGTATCATTTACCCTTAAATTAGGTTAATGGTTAGGGTTTTATGTATTTTATTTCATTTTGGAAAAACTAAATGGTGGCTTTTTGTTTCTTTGCTAGAAGCTTCATGAAGCATGCTGGCATCTTTGAAAAAGTCTTGCCATTTTGTTTTATCCTTAACCTAACCATCAACCTAAACCCTAGTTTATTCTCTACATGTGTTAACTCACCCATGGTTGCATTATGATAGACTTCACTTGATAATTCATTTTGATTTTTGATTTTTCTTTATTCTTTTTCTTCTTCTTCTTCTTCTTCTTCATGAAGAAAAAGAAAAGCTTGCTAGAAAATTATCAAGTGATGAATGCAAGTGAGAAATCAAAATCTAAAGAGTACCCACTTTCTATCTCACCATCCTCTACTAGACCAGCACTTTAGTTTAGGGTGTTTGCTTCACTAATTCTATGGTTAGTGAGGTAGAAGCTTGAGTCTGTATTCCCTCGACGTAGATCATCTTCGGCACCGAAGACTTCAAGCGATCCCGTTGCAATTTCCTCATGGAGCCGTCCGAGAGTCCGGGAGTTGGTTGATCGCAGCGAAGGGACGTCGTCACGGAGCTTTGGAAGTGGAGGACCGGATCTACAAAGGTTGTAGTCCTTTTCCTTTAGTGTAAATGTGATTTACTTGCCATAGGTTTCGCCTATTTCTAGTTAACGATCTTGCTTCGGGATGTTAGGCACCTAAAAATTTTAAATCTGGCACGGTTGATGCCTTGTTGAGCCTCCTTAGTGTGCCTAGTAACCCTACATTGGTATCAGAACCTAGCTAGAGCATTAGGCGATGTGTTAACGAGGTTAAAACCCCGATCGAACCCGAATACGACATTTCAAAGCCCTCTCTGTACAGTTTTTAAAATATGGGTTTTTCCCGAATTAAAAATACCTAAAAAATTCAGCAGGATAATATAAGAATTATGGTGAAAAACGAGCCTCCAATTCCTTAACATGGCCGCAGAACCGCGGCAATTAGCCACCTTTGGCGGCGGTTCCGCGGCAAGGTAAGGGTATTAGGGACGGATTTTTGCACAGTAATTCTTGTCACTGTGGTTACTATTTTATGGGTATTTTTGATCTGACTCAAGTGTTGAGTATTCTGGGGTTTATTTTTGTAATCGTCGATTCGATCGGGAATTTTAAATTCGTTATTGTTTTTCCGGATATTTCAGAACATGTTAAAAAGTTTGACCGGATATAAATACCCACTTTTTCCCCTGTCGGGAAATTTCCTGGTGTTGGATCTTTCCGTAGTTTAAGAACGTTCGAAGTAGTGCAAGTAACATGATGGACCCTCTAGAAGACAACAAACCTTAACTCGATTATGTGACCGTCTTGAACTGCCCTTTGAACCTTAGGGTTTGAGGCAGTACGGCGTGCCACATGTGAGGCGTTGGCTTGATCCTTCTACGGCTGGAGTGTTGGTACTGTAGCATGAAATGGATGTTTTTAGACTTATTTCATGTGTTGAGCTGTTTCGGAAAAACTTGGGTGTTTGATTGTTCGATCGAAAAGTTTAACATTTTCTATTTATCTGGAATGTGATACAATATTTGGAATTCACAAGTAGTTATGAGATAACTAATATGAATGTTATAAACATAGCACTTTGGTCTCACTTGATCGATTGCCACGGAATTTTGATGCGATCAAAAGTCCGTCGCAATCACGTAGCGTACGCGGATACTCGCCGGATAAACTTAATAGACAGCTACACCCCTTAGCCCCGACCAAGTGACTGTAGGAGAACCCCGTCGCCGAAAGCATCCGTTCGGGTGCTCGCGGTAGCAGTGTTCCGTCTTGGTGCACTTCATCGACGGTATCGGGGGTGAGGCCGCCTACTAAAGTTTGCGACGAGCATTCGATCTGTTTTTCGGGAATCTTGTTGAATTGCCCAACTACATATTGAAAAGTGTTTTCGATATATAGACTAAAATGCGGGGTTTATAATTGTTAGGCATGCGATGTCTAAAGAGATTGTGGATTCCAAATGTTGTAGTTTTACACTTTCTTTTCTGCGACCGTAAGTGTAATATGTGATATCGCCGGTTTCGTTGCTATATGTCAACGACAATTGGGATGCGCATATTTATTTACGTTGATGACATGTGATGTTATGTGTTGCTGGATATGTTATATTGGATCGTCGCGTTTTGAATAGCGGGGGGTTTTTATATGAGAAGAAAGTTTTTATTTTCATTCATGTAAAATTCAATGTATGTAATATTCTTTTATTAGGGCACTTCCAGGTTGCGGAAGATGTCACCTTTGTATATTATTTACTTTTCCGCACTAGGATAGACCCAAGGAGGAGAGCACAAGTAACCGGGTTCTGGAGTCCAGTAGGAGACCAACTCGAGAAGTCGAGTCCGGGTCTCCTAACTCTAGAATTGGTAGGGTTGCTTGCCGCTCTCGTAGGGGTCTAGGGGTGTGGGTTTGGCTATTCACCACGACCGTGGAATCCGTGTTTTTTACAGGCTCAAAATAAAACACGGACGTCCTAGTATATCCAATATTTCATATGATGTTCTTCTGCTGCGATATCCGTGATGTGATCATGTGATGTGCTGTGATAGATACTATATATAGTATATATGATATATTATATAGACATTACTTATGTTTTACACCCGCGCTAGCCCTGCCCTGCTCTGCCGTTAGTTACCTAACCTAACGGTGCACGAGGAGACATCGAGGCGAATGCGGATGGCATAAGTGTACGTCGTATTTATCTGTGATGTTTAGGTGACTTAAATGATGGGACTTCATTAATGTGATTAATGAAAGAAAAGAAACCTAAGATGTTGTGGAATCGAATTTTCAAAAACAAGTAGCTACAGTTCTTTCTTTGCATCGCGGTGTTCCTTGTAGAACATCCTGCACCTTATTCGATAAGGAAATGGCCGAGATCCCTTCACCAGGAGTGACTCCTTTAGCAATAACTGGCAGATGCTACAACCCTCGGCTTCTCTTTTGATTGCTTCTTTATTTTTTGCTTTGCACAGCGGTATATATGATATATCCTGCACCTTATTCGATGAGGAAAGGGCCGACGATCCCTTCACCGGGAGTGACCCCTTTAGCAAAACTAGAAAAGCCTAAAAAACACTCCATTTCAAAATTCATTCGATCCTACAACGATATCAAGTTCATTACGCAATAAGTTTTCAGAAAAACCTGTCGTAGCCCTCCGTCATTTCAGATAAGTCCTGCTTAGTATTCGTGCTGCGTTTGTTGACCTTGTCAAGGCGCAGTGTGCTGTAGCTAACCAGTATTTATCTGCTTATGCATATGATGCAGATTGGATTAGGGTAATCGTACGGCCTTGTTGACCTTGTCAAGGGTCGTGCGGGTGGGTTTGATTCAATCAAGAAATGACAGGTTGAACTTGACTTACGGTCTATGGTTTGTTGACCTTGTCAAGGTCATAGATCGTTTGGAGCAAAATATTATCGGGAATTTCAAGTGTTGAAATTTGCAATGAGATTGCATACCTTCTATGAGATAGTTGGATCCCGATACCCGCTGCGAGTAAGAGTTACTCCTGGGAGAGTTTTACACATTACAATTAGCTGATCAAGTAGGTGTCTAGAAAGGTGTCAACGGGGTTACGCCTTTGGGAAAAGGAGGTTTACTTTAATTAGGTCCGTGCGAAAGCACGTGGAACCTCCCTCAAAGTACCGACACTGGCCTGGATGAAAGATTGGCGAAGTTGTAGGGTGTAATTAATCCCGGCTAGTCTTTCCATTTAGGGTTTGAAGGAAGATTTGATAAAAACAGTGGAAACAGTGGGAGCCATCCTGATTAGATAAAATAATAACCAATCTGATCTTGCAAGAGCATACGCTGAGTGTTTTCTTCTCTCTCTCTCCAGGTAGCGACCGTGTCACGCCTTAATCAAGATAATAATATGGATGTATTGACCGAACCCGCTTGTTATACTGAGCTGGGGAATGTTGGTCCCGCTCCAACATATAAATGTTATAAGACAGAGCAGGATTTTGGGGAATACCAGATTTCCCGTGCCGCCCAAACGAAGAAAGTGCATGATGATGCATCATCTTCGGGTGTGTTCGTTACATAGAACTGTTTCTCGGTATCCTTTACGTCCTGAGTATGTGATACCGGATCAGGATCCCGCATATGTAATCTGTTACATGGGCTACAGATAGGTAAAGAACTGAGAACGAGTGATAAGTTTCATGAGACAGAAAACGGTGCAAGTGTTGCAGCCAAGTCTGTTGGTCACTGTCACCCTGTATGACCAGTACATTGATTTTGAACGAATGTTATTAGATACCGAACCTGATATACAAAATCATATCAGTCTCTTTATTAGTAAAGAAATGATAAAATTTTGTATTGTTGGATAATGTTTCAAACATTTCCTATATCAAGAGTTGATCGGTTCAGGCACGTTATCTAAAAGCATTGACGTTCTAAATCAAACTACAGTTCTTAGTATACAGAACACACGCAAAAGGAAGAGTTCAGAAATGAACGAATCCTTCTTGAGGCATTATAGACTAGGTCATATCAGTGTGACCCGACTGGCTGAAGTTACATTTAGATGCATATTTAAATTAGTTTGAATTTACATCTTATGAAACTTGCCGGTCATGTCACAAAGATAAGATGACCACAGCTCTGTTTATAGGAAACAGAGAAAGAGTTAGTGAACTTTTGGGATTGATACATACTGATGTATGAAGGTCCCCTGTCTACATATGCCAAGACCGGTTCTTTTTTACTTCATTAAATTCTCTGATGATCTCTCAAGATTCAGACATATGTTCCTGTTGAAACACAAGTCCGAACCTTTTGAGATATTCACAGAATATAAGTTAGAAGTAGAGAACCAAAATACGGGTATAAGTATTATGTCCTTTGATGTGATCAGGGAGGAGAATACTTTAGCACAAAATTCCTGGACTATTCTAAAGGAGAATGAGATTCTCTCTCAGCATTACTCCTCTGTATACACCACAGCACGTCGGTGTATCTGGGCGAAGCAATCACACCCTATATGATAAGGTGTGCTCTATGATGAGTACTACTGAGTTACCTTTTTCCTTTTGGGAGTTATGCACTGGAGAAGTTGCATACCTATTGAATAAGGGTTCGAATCAAATCAGTGCCTACCACTCCATATGAGATATGGTATAGGAAGAGCCTATCTCTTAAGTAAGTTAAGATTTGGGATTGTCCGGCCTATGTCAAAAGCAAAATCCAAACAAGATTGAGGCAAGGTCAGTTATGTAGAACTGGAAATGTTCCAGCTATACAAACTACAGCAGATGATTTGGTAGAACCAAAGGATTCAATAATAACCAACGAACCTTAGCCTCTCCGCCGATCTAGTAGGGTTCCTCACCCACCTGAGAGATACTTCGGTTTCTCTATGACAGTGGGAGCGAGGATTGCATCATGAGATGATGACCTAACTAGTTTCGGGCAGGCCATCAGGAGTAGGACTCTGTAAGAATGGCTGGATGCTTAGCGATCTGAGATGGAATCCTTATACACCAACAAAGTATGGACTTTGGTTGCTTTATCTGAAGGGTTAAATCCCTATCAGGAGCAAGTATATCTTGAGAAGATTACTTGGTGTACATGGAAAAGTTGAGACTTTCAAAGCTAGTCTTGTTAAAAGTTTGCATCATTGACCAGGTATGGATTATGATGAAACCTTTTCTAAGCAGCTATGCTTAAGTCCATCCAGATCCTACTTGCCACGGCTACATACCATGACTTCGATATCCGGCGGTTGGGTGTCATGACTGCTTTTCTAAATGATATTTTAGAAGAAAGAGTCTATAAGTATACAGTCAGAGGGCTTCGTAGTCAGTGGGAGTAGCGGAAACATGTGCAAGATGTTTTATGTGATAAAGCAGGCATCCCGGAGTTGGAACGTCTGTTTTGATGTGTTAGTCAAAAAGTTTGACATCATCGAAATGGTAGATGAACTTTGTATAAACGAAAAGGTAGTAAGGAGTATGGTGGTGATCCTCGTAGAGTACGTGGATGACATACTCTAGATGGGGAAGGAGTTTCCTATGCTACGCTCGGTCAATCACCGCTTATCACAATGATTCTCCATATAGGATCAAAGTGATACCTACTAAATCCTGGGTTTTGGATCTATGAGATAGATCTAATTGGATGTTAGGATATTCACTAGATGTAGTGAGATGGTATCAATCGATCCTGGGGTGAATCACTGGAAGTGTTCCAGGGTGATAAGGACGACTGAAAGTCAGTCACAGGCATTGTCTTTACCCTCAGTAAAGGGACGGTATGTTGGAAGAGTTCCAAGCTATATACCGTGGCATACTAGACGATAAAGGCTGGATACATCGCTACCAAAGATGCTACCAAAGAGGAAGTCTGGGTGTATATTAGTTCATGAGATGAACTTTGTTCCTACCATTGTGTGACAATGGAGTTGTGGCTTATGCCAAGGAACGCCCGTCCCATCAGTGATCCAGACATATTCTAAGGCAGTATCACCTGATCATGGAGATGGTTGATCTCCAGGGGATCGAGGTCAGGAGAGTAGACTCAGAGGACAACACGGTGGATCCACTCACAAAGGCTTTTTCCCAGAGAGAGACTATTATGGGATGGTTCAGTATGAGATACTACAACCACTGTTATCAATTGGCCCTAGTGCAAGTGGGAGATTGTTAGTTATATGTATGCCCTAGAGGCCATTACTATACATAGGATGTATATTGTAGTGGATGCTTGGACATATATAGGGATGACTTTCTTGCTCGATATGATAGTATGCTATCTGGTTACTCTTTACCTTAACGTGTACACTGATTGTCTCTCTGTTACATGTTGGTAAAGCCCTTAAGATGTGTACTTGACTGCCTGGACTATGATGCGGATCATACTAGTGGGGACATGGTAGTCCATAAGTACATCCTTCAAGGTCCCTAGTCGAGGGTGTATCGAGATGGGGCATCGATAAACAGAGTAGACTAGCGTATACCTTCTCGACCCATACAGATGGGCGATGGATGATCCCATATCCATTGGTGTTTGACATCAGAGATGATATAAGGGTGCTCAGTGGAGACTGGGTACACTGTACGGACTCGCCGAGAACTCCCAGATGGTATTGTACCTTAGGTCAGATGGCAGTTCTCTGGTGACACTGGTACAGGTTAGTCTATAGACCCGAGATCGTCATAGAGTCTTGTGTGATTCTCACTGTGCTTTGATTTCCACCTTACCACGTCCAAGAGGGCGTGCAAAACGGTGGTTTTTTGGTACAGTCCCGAGTCACATGGAGGCAATGAGCGATAGGAGGGGTTTCGTCTCTCCCGGTATTGGGGGTTGATGTTGCGCTATGCTCGATTGGCCATAACAGGGAAGTCCCTGGCCAGGGCTGGTTTAGAGATATACTGGTAAGTGTTACCAGTAGTTTCTCGACCTGTTATGCGCCTCATATCGGCATGACATATCGGTTATTAGGGTCTGACGTTTAACACCCCTAGAACTGATATGCGATATATCAGACGAGGAGACCGGACTGTACGGTAGTGTCACTGTCAGGCTTTTTGCAGGAGTTGGAGCGGGCTTGCTTGCTGATCTTCTGATCGCTCAATACCTGGGTAGCCGTTATGTCCAGCTAGTACCGCTGACGGCTTGTGGGTGTTTGATATGATCATCACCTACTGCCGGCGTATTGACGAGTCTTTAGAGTCCTACATAGAGGTTGTACTGGCTCAGGCAAAACGAAATAGGAGCGCATATGTGATATGTGCGGGACCGAGAATAATGCGTGTATGTGATACCGTATTCGATTCTCGCAAAGTTTGTATCGATTGGTTATATGCGATATAACCGGGTTATCGAATCAAGTGTTGATTCGATAAGTCGATACATTGATATTAGTCGGTTATATGCGATATGACCGGATCGTTAAATCAAGTGTTGATTTAATGATTTAATGTATAATTATATATTTGATATATTACTTTACATTAACTAGTATTGGTTCACTTTAGATTGATTTTCTCACTTGATGTGCACAAGTTGTATATGTGATATATTTTTGTGCACAAGTTTGTATCATGTTTGATGATACATGCAAACTTGGGTGTGTGTATCATTTACCCCTAGATTAGGTTAATGGTTAGGGTTTTATGTATTTTATTTCATTTTGGGAAAACTAAATGGTGGCTTTTTGTTTCTTTGCTAGAAGCTTCATGAAGCATGCTTGCATCTTTGAAAAAGTCTTGCCATTTTGTTTTATCCTTAACCTAACCATCAATCTAAACTCTAGTTTATTCTCTACATGTGTTAACTCACCCATGGTTGCATTATGATAGACTTCACTTGATAATTCATTTTGATTTTTCATTTTTCTTTATTCTTTTTCTTCTTCTTCTTCTTCATGAAGAAAAAGAAAAGCTTGCTAGAAAATTATCAAGTGATGAATCTAAGTGAGAAATCAAAATCTAAAGAGTACCCACTTCCTATCTCACCATCCTCTACTAGACTAGAACTTTAGTTTAGGGTGTTTGCTTCACTAATTCTATGGTTAGTGAGGTAGAAGCTTGAGTCCGTATTCCCTCGACGTAGATCATTTTCGGCACCGAAGACTTCAAGCGATCACGTTGCAATTTCCTCATCGAGCCGTCCGAGAGTCCGAGAGTCCGGGAGTTGGTTGATCACAGCGAAGGGACGTCATCATGGAGCTTTGGAAGTGGAGGACCGGATCTACAAAGGTTGTAATCCCTTTCCTTTAGTATAAATGTGATTTACTTGCCATAGTTTTCGCCTATTTCTAGTTAACGATCTTGCTTCGGGTTGTTAGGCACCTAAAAAATTTAAATCCGGCATGGTTGATGCCTTGTTGAGCCTCCTTAGTGTGCCTAGTAACTCTACAATTATGAGGCTGGATCGCCGAATGATAGATGTATCGACTCGGAAATATTATACATTTTCTAATCACTTTTGACTCGGGATTAGTTTAGTCTTTAATCACTTAAGTAGGTATTAGAGTATAATTTGAGTCATACCTATTTTCAAAACTAAGGGATCGTTATGCATTTTCAAGGACAACTAGAGGGACGCTATAGATTTTCAAATGATATCTTTTTCTCAAAAACACCATAGCCCCCTATTTTTGTAAGAACAACGATTCGTGCTATTTTAAAGACTATAACTGTATGGCTCGTATATAGCGGTATATTTTATATTGTTGCGTTTTACATACATGTTCTTTCATTATCTTTTATGACTTTGTCTGTCAGAACACATGCACCATTACCGATGATGCGTATGTTACACATACACACATACTCGCCGGCTCACACACTCATCATTGGTAATTGTTATGCCACGTACACTTTAGAATTCGACATTTCAGTCGTACAACCTGATAACTTGTAGCTAAATAGTATTGCTTAGCACTCATTATCTTACCTGCTAGTTTAGATATTGCATTTCTTACTTAGCAGATGCCACATTCATATATACATTTTGGTTACTATAGATTGGCTCTGTGCCGGTATTCATTGTTTTCATTATTGGCTTATGTTTATGAGATTTCGATTTTCATGAGATTTCTGGATTTCGGAAACCGCATGTGAATTTTGAAAACTTATGATCATTTTAAAAGAAAGATGCGGTTTTCCTTGATATGATATGTGGTGTCCACCATGAGTTTTCTCGGTTCTAAGCTATATGTATATCCGATTCGAGAAGAGAGGAGGCACCGTCTGCGGGTATATGGTGGACCTGGTGCGGTACCCCGGGGCAAGAAGATCGTATAGAGAGACATTGAGCCTGGCAGGGGAGCACTACCGACCGGTGATAGTTTTTCTTGGCGGATATCCGGAGGATAACGACCGTAGTCGTGAGATCAGATGGATATGAGGGTCTATTCTATGAGACGACGCCCGAGATATGAATATTTTGTGTCGCTGCTGGACACAGCTTTCATGATGTTTTTGAGTGTCGATGCTGGGCTCTCAGGTTTTACTACGATTTGGTGTGTCGTTGCTGGACACACGTTGGATGATGTATTTATATATGATACACATGATATGTTACCCTTTTATGACATGGACACGAGTGCATTGGTTTATACTTATGCTTATACTATTACCCTGGTACCACTCGACGTCACTATATTATTATTATATTAATGTATGACCTTGGAGATCGTCATACATTCGATTTCTACCCGGTGATGTCTTCTACTCATGAGTTGGCAACTTACCCCCGTTGTTCCACAATTTTCTTACAGGTTTGATCGTACAGGTTCCGTAGCGGCTTTGCCGGCACACCGCTTTCTTCTGGGTGATTTCTTGGTAGGTGGGGTACACTTGCATCGTGACCATCAGTTGTACTTGTATACTTATTTAATTGTATCTAGTTAAAACTCTATCAACCAGACTATGTATATTTGGTAGACTTAGAAACCACAGTTTGTATATTCTTTCGGACTTAGAGTCACGCTCATGTATTTATTCTTTATGTTGGTTTCTTTGCTTTTTTTTTTTATGTTTGATCTTCGCCTTTGGCATCGTATATCTTTATTGCTTGGTTGTGATTCCGCCTTATGGCAAAAATCTAGCTCCCGCTTGGGGATACCTTTTATTATTGCTTGTATTGCTTTCGGATTTAAATTTACAAAGGAGATGCTGCCCAAATTTCAAATGACGAAATTTTTTAACTACGGTTTATAATCCATTTGTGTTTTCATAAACTATTACTTATGTATTTAAAGAAAGAACCTGATTTCATTAAACTTTTATTTCAAAACTTTATCTGCACTATTTTCCCTAAAAGGTTTAGATTTGTGGGCGTTTGGCTTACTTGGCTTAGGTGGAGTCCTATAGACTTCACGTGATTGAAGTGACAGTCACGTGCCTTTTCCGGATCGTGATAAAGTTGGTATCAGAACGTTAGGTTTAACCTTGGTTTGAGTCTAGGTTTGACTATGCGGAGTTTAAGGCGTATATATATTTCGGAACGAATGCTTGACCTTATGAAACTTAGACTTGACTGAGGGGGTATTAGACCCAAACTTTTGTCGCGTTGGTTGACCTTGGTTGATGGAGTAGGTAACTTAAGTAGAGTGACGTACCGTGTGTATATTCCGCGGCATACTTACGATACGCTGCTCCGCTTAAGTAGCCTTAGGATGTACATTTCTTAGGCACCGTATTTCTGTTCGTTCCTATGATCTATCCTCATCGATATTTGATTGTGGTTTCTGTTACCTTGGCTACATGAGCAGAAAGAGCTGCGGCTAGAGATGCGGTCAGAGCGAGCTGGTCAGGGACGAGGACCGACCGGGATGTATTCCGGGGATGTACGAACGCACTGATTTATTGTTTTACTAGGATTTCTCGTTGACACGAACGTTCAGGATCTACACTAGATGATCGGGTCATTGCTATAGGCCAGCCGAATTATGAAGATTATTAATGTACCGTCTACTCTAGAAGATTTATGTGTTGTCTACTGCACGGACAGATGAACCAGCTAGCGCTGAGATTGACCGGATGTTGCCTCCAGAGTTTGTATAGCTGTGACCACATGAGTTTGCAGACAGGGATGTGACAGAAGATCACTTGTCACCCTTGGATAAGTAATTAGGACATTTTGTTCATTTGGGTGCTCCGATGCGAGTACATCAAATTGACTAGCTTCAGCTAGAAGGGAACTTCACTAAGACGTGTTGTGAGTCGATCGAGAAAAGGACGAGCAAAAGCATATTCCTCCGATGACTTGGACGAGTTCCCTAGGATGTAACTAGCCAAATGCTTTCTATAGGATATTAGAGATGCCGAGTTTGTAGCTTCGAAAGAGACTCTGGATATGACTATAGCCAATTGGAACGCAGTCTACACAGCTACGAATAGATGATTCCGAATTGGTCCATATTGAAGGGAAGTGGAGTAGAGGTTTGTAAGAAATCTTAACGAGTTGTTATTCCACTTAGTTGATGTCAGAGGTTTGCTACGTATGCAGAGACGTTGGATGCAGCCACATTTCCAGGGGAAATTCATGATAAGAATGCAGCTGTTCCGGACAAGAAACGGATTAAGTAAAGGGTGAAATTTTCGGGCAGTCCGGTAGAGATGAGATTGGGAGAGACCTTGGCAGGTTCTTTTTGAAATACTAAACGATAAGACTTGGACCCAGGATCGGTTGTATCGCACATACTCGGTAGGCCAGAGGCTACCATCATGGACGTGATACCTTACGGGTGGCCATATTAATTGGCCAGGAGACATTCATAAAGCGCCAGAGCGGGACTGTTTCCATCATTACTCCTAGTTGGGTTGTCGAGCCAACGAGTTGTGCAAATGGTAAATCAGTGGAGAGAAACAAGGACCTAAGAGCAGAGGACGCCAGACCGTGGGCAGGAGGCAAGTAGATATTCATGCTTTGCCAGCCCTGGGTGCACCGACACTTTTCAACATTAAAAGAGGTGTACCTTAACGTCAGTTATTTATGAATTGCGCCTTGGTGATTCGGATATCATGTTTCCATCGTTTTGATTCCGGTATTTTGACGATGTGTTTTACGATTGATATTTCTTGTGTGCAGTACAATTGCACTTGATTTGTATTTTCATGCATCAGTTGTACTGATTTCATTTTTGTGTATACCCATTGGTACTCGATTTTGATTTTACGCCCTCCGAGATAATTGATTTTGATTCGTGTATATAGTATGCACATTATTTGACTTATGCCTTCGGTGTAGTTTACGTGCGCTTTCACTACTTTGATATGGATTTTGTGCACGCAGTTGCACACGTTTACAAGTTCATATACCGTAGTATATTTGATTTTGATTTGATGTATGTTGTATACCGTTGAATTTGATTTTGATTTGATGTATGTTGTATACCATTGAATTTGATTTTGATATTCGATGTTCGTTTTCGTGCACCTGACGCACCTGATTTAGATTCTTGAGCACACTTGGCGCACTTGATGTGATTTTGTGCACACCAGATGCACTTAATCGAGATTCTTCGTGCATATTAGATGCACCCGGTATTGTTGTCATGCACACTCGTTGCACTTGACATATATTTTTGTGCATACCCGTTGCACTTAGTTTTTGTTTCTGTGCACATTCGTAGCACCTGTATTTGATTTCGATTTCCATGAGCACCAGACGCACATGGCATTTTTGCATATACTATTTGAGATTGATTTCCTACAAGCATCATGTTTATGATGTATCCTAGATTATATAGTAACCGAGCAGGACTAGTCCGAGGACAGTATCTGAGTATTTTGCATGCATCAATATTTACCGAGGGGATTTCAAAAAGAGCTATAGTCACAATATTTTCCTACGGGTCCATGAGTGACACGAATTTTTTTTACAAGAAAACCCTTTCCAAAGTCATTTTCAAAAGGCGGAACGTCTACGTTAAATAAAAGATATTTAGATATATATAGTTATTTCCTTACAAATGAATGCCCGCTACTTGTGCTGTGATATGCGCATCGCACGGCGATTTGAAAAAGATTTTGTATGCACTTTTATTCAGTTGTTTTGACGATTTCACAACGATGCGTACTATATATATGTTATAGTCCTAATTATATTATACTTGATTTTAACAATGGATTTTGAAACTGGTATTTTCGCATTAACTCCCATGATGGAGTGACGCTTGACTGAGTTCCGATTTTGAGTTTTGCACTCATTTTCATGCGCATGCG
The DNA here is from genome assembly GCA_030015575.1 of Agapanthus africanus. Lineage (NCBI taxonomy): Eukaryota > Viridiplantae > Streptophyta > Magnoliopsida > Asparagales > Amaryllidaceae > Agapanthus > Agapanthus africanus. The sequence goes on from CM057337.1 coordinate 185,828,081, forward strand.
TTGCGCTGTGATATATCTTATGTATTCGTGATTTCGGAGCCCTGTTGACTTGAATGTTTTACTGAAATGTTTTACTAATTAGGAGTTTAAATTTAAATTCGGGAATCGAATTTATTTAAGGGGGGAAGATTGTAACATTTCAGAAAAATAAAATATTATTTTTGGAATTTAAATAATTAAAATAATAAATTTTTGGAATATTATAAAAAGTATGGAGATTAGTTTTAATGAAATGGTACGATTGTTGGAGATAGTGCCCTCAGAGTCAATTATTGGATCACAGGCACGTGATTGCAATGATTGAGGGAGGACCTATCCCGGTAGGACAGTCTTACTCGAGATGATAGTATGCTATCTGGTTTACCTTTATCATCGTGTACTGCTTCTGGTGACCTGACAAGTCACTATTACACGTTGGTAGAGCCCCTAGGATTCTTGCTTGACCACCAGCAGTATGAGGGCGATCATATAAGTGGGAGCTGGGGTCTATAAGCACATCCTTAAAAGGTCCCTAGTCGTGGGAGTTTCGAGACAGGGCATCGATTCTCCAGAGTAGACTAGTGTATACAGTCGAGACCCCGACGAGGGGCGGTGGCCGGTCTCACAAGCCACTGGTGTCAGTTGGTTCACCTAAGATGTATACAGGTGCTCATTGGGTTATGAGTACACCGGACAGGACTCGCCGGGAACATGCTAGTTGGTCTTATACCTGACGTCAGATAGCAGTTCCCAGGTGACATGTGTACAGGTTAGTTTATCGACCTGGGGATCGTCATTTGTCTCGTGTGAAAATTCCCACTGTGCTTTGATTACTACCCTACCACGGCTCAAAGGAGTCGTGCAAACAGGTTTTAGTTGGGTACAGTCCCGAGCCACATGGAGGCAGTGAGCGGATCTTCAGGGGTTCGTCTCTCCCGGTATTGGGGGTGAGGTCGCGCTGTGTCTAGGAGAGCCATTACACGAAGTCCTTGGCCAAGGCAGGAGATTTACTGGTAGGTATTCCAGTAGTATCTCAGGGTGTTCTGGGCTACACTCCGACACGACTTGTACCGCTTTTGGGGGTCTGACTTTTACCAACCCCTTAGGCCCGACATGCGATGCTCATAGACGAACGGACCGGACTGTACGGATATTGTCACTGACAGGCTCAGTAGGGTGTCAGGATGAGTTCGCTCATCGACGTCCCTTTTGGTCAATAGCTGGTGGCCCGTTACGTATTGGCTTATACCTCTGACGTGCTAGTGGTTAAATCCACAGCCATAGTATTGACGAGTCTTTAGAGTCCACCACACATTCAGTTACTCAGTTTTCGGGCAAAACGCTGTAGAGGCCGTATGGAGATATGGCAGGGTCCGATCAGATACGTGCGGTATTGCACGGGTCAGGGTCGGACGGTTTGTACTAGTGGCCGTATGGAAATATGGCAGGGTTCGGTCAGATACGTGCGGTATTGCACGAATCAGGATCGAACGGATATTACTAGCCGGCTTTGGTTTAAGCCGGATCCTAGTTTAGTACAGTGTAGATTTTGTCTCTTTGCATTTGTATCCGGACGGAATACAGATGCGGGTGTGTATGCACAGTATCGGGGTTTTCCTGTAATTTATTACGGGACCAGTTTTCTGGAGTTGCCAGTTTGCATTCCGTTCCAGCCGGTTTTCGTTTGTTCTTTCCCGGCCGGACTTTTCCGATGGAGGGGGTTATTTGCAAGTTTGCAAATAACACCTTGTGGAGGGGTTTCTTGCAAATGAGTGATTATGATAGGATTAGAATCTTTCTTCCATGCTTTTGCATTAAAGAGAGGGTATGGTTTTGTTGTGCTTTAAGCATGGTTGATGTTTTTGGATATGGTCACCCCTTGCTTTCTACTACCATCACCTCCCTTCATGCATAAATTCCTTTCCCTCCACCATTCCAAAGAGGACTTGGCCGGCCACACACATTTGATGAGGGAAAATGAGAGAGCTTTGATTTTGGTGGTGTGGCAAAATTTCATTCATCTCTTTTTGATACAAGGAAAAATGAAAGCACCATTTTTCATACCTTCATTCCTCCATCTTCAAAAGGCAACCAATACCCTAAAGTGAGACATGCACTCTACACTACATTCTACAGCTCATCTTGGGCATGTCGACTTGCCGGCTTCATGCCCGAGTTGCCTCGGTAAAGAGGCGGGAGCCCGTAAAAGAAACAGGCGATGTGGTGCCCTTCCGGCGAGGAGGCGACGACCGGAGTTTCCGCGAGGAGATCGGAGTGGAGATGAAGACCGGAGGACTCGGATCAGTCGGTACATCTCTTCCCTATCTTGTTAGTTAGCTAGGACAAGTTTAATGGCCCGATCCGGGGTTTAGTGCGCGGTGGTGCCGGTTTGCAAAGTTCGCAAAATTAAAGTTTATCACCGTTTCCGCATTTGGCCGTCGGATTGACGGCCGGGGCGCCGCCGTGCATTTACAGTGGTATCAGAGCATCGCCATTAACTTCGTCTAGCTTCGTTTGATGTGTTTTGCATTTCCGATCGACCAAAATTCCAAAATCTACATTTTCCTTAACATCAGTTTTCTGTCGAAATTTTTTGAAGTCTAAAAATTTTTCAGGTTGTAGAAAATTGATGTACAAGAAGTTCTAAGAGTTCTGGAAAAATTCGAGACACTGATCTCTTCATTGGAGCGCGGAACCGCGGCAAAACCCTACATGTTGCCGCGGTTCCGCCGCAGTATGGAGGATTCAGTGGGTCGGGTTTTTCCAGTGGGCTTCTGGGTTAATTTTAGGGGTTTTGGAATATTAAAATTGGGCCCAGATTTTCTGTGAGTGCTACAGTATTGCTTTGGGGCCCACTTGTTAATTTTTGATCAATCGGATATTTTAAACACATTATTTCACAGTATTTACATTATATCTGCGACTGTGAATGTCACTTGATCGGTAAATCCAGTCTAACTGCTATAGCCCGGTTAGACGGATTTGCGAACGTGACTTTCATGTTGATGTTCTGTGTTTTGCTGTGATGTTGCGGATCGGTCGTGGGGGATAGCCTAGATGCAATGCTAGTACAGTGTTGTTGTATTATGTACATTTGATATTGCGGGGCGAGCGTCCGACATGTGGACTGCCGTCACTGCCTGTTTGTATTATTATTTTGGGGCACGACCTGGTTGCGGTCGATGTACCCGTTGTATGTATATTTTACTTTCTGTACTAGGTTTACCCCGCGGTGGGGTGCACGGATGGCCGGGTTCTATAGGGCAACGGGCCCGCATCTCAGGGCATTGAGACGGAGGGGCTTCAGTCTGGAATTGGCGGGCTATTCGCCGCACTCGTAGGGGGTACAGGTTGACCCAGGAGGGGTGCCCAAGTTGCCGGATTCCCTGAAGTGCTGGGTGGTCCATTCACGGTGCTGAAGGGGGCTGCCTCGCTTCAGGTTTTGGCGGGTAACTTGCCGCGCCCGTAGGGGTCTAGGATTTCATTGCACAGGCTATCCACACGACCAGGGGAACGTCGGGTTTCAGTAGTGGCTCTGTGAAACCCGGGGATCCCAGATATCTGTATTGTTCTGTGATGCTGTACATTTCTGTGATGTTGCATTTTATTCACGCCTTGAGCGAAATACTATATATTGGTATATATATTAGTAGATGTTGTATATGTTTTTCATCCGCGCTAGTCCAGTCCCCGCTCTGCCGTTAGTTAGCTAACCTAACGGGTGATGACGGGACCCAGTGGCGAATGCGGATGGCATATACGTACGTCAGTATATTTTCGTTCTTTATGGTGTGATCAATTGATGGGACTGCGTTGATTCGGATCAATGCAAGTAAAACAAACCTATTCTGATGTTGTTGGAACACTTTTCAAAAAGCTGTTATTGCAAGGACGTTCACTTTTGTTTTGCATCGTGGTATTCATTTGGAATATCCTGCTCCTCAGTCGACGAGGCAAGGGCCGAGATCCCTTCACCGGGAGTGACCCCTTGGACAGAAGTTTGCGTCAGGGCACTAACTTCACTATAGCCGATTACTTTTGCTTTGCATCGTGGTATTCATTTGGAATATCCTGCACCTCATTCTACGGGGAAAGAGCCGAGATCCCTTCACCGGGAATGACCTCTTTAGTAAAGGTTTTCGTCACTATATTTTCTAAAAAGCTATCCGTTCCTTCAACAATATCAAGTTCATTACGTTAAAGGTTTTCGCCAGAAACCATTCGTAGCCCTCCGTCGTTTCATATGGGTAGTCAATAGTATTCAAGCTGTGTTTGTTGGCCAAAGTCAAGGCACAGTGTTTGGTAGCTGTTGGATATTCATATGCAGCATAGATAGATGCGTTGGTTTGGAACAGTCGTACTGCCTTGTTGGCCAAAGTCAAGGGTATGTACGGGTGGATTCAAATTAACCTGGAGAATGACGGGTAGAACTTGACATGTGACTTATGATTTGTTGGCCAAAGTCAAGGTCATAAGAGCATGGGGTAAAAATCACATCGGGAGTTTCAAAAGAACTGAAACTTGCCAGATATGCGCATACCTTCTGGAGTGTGATGACATGAGCGGATTCCGTCACATTATCATGCGATGATAGTTGGATCCCGATTCCCACTGATGAGTTGGTTTACTCCTCGGGTGACCCCGACTAATTCTTCTTTCAGGTTTGGAGGAGAATTTGAGGTACAGTGGGAGGTTTCCAGATTAGATAAAGGGATAACCATTCTGATCTAGGTTAGAGTGCACGCTGAGTGTTTCTTTTCTCTCTCTCTCTGGCAGCGACCATTGACCCGACCCTAGACTATGACTCAGTGACCAAGTTGACCGAACCTTCTTAACAGTGGCTTTTGGATTGTCAGAGTTGCAGACCTCATTGCCACTCCTACTTTTACCCTTTTCTCCAGGACACCCCGTATTACTGCGAACGTCCACTTCCATTGGACAAAACCATCGTATGGTTAGATACGAACTCGAAGGAATTCGAGGATGGTTTCCGGTTCTGGAGAAAACGGATAGGATTATTCAGTTGTCTTTTCCCTTTTACCTTTTCTCAAGTTGTGAGTACTCCTTGGTTTAGGAGATAGTACACCTATTACGCAAATTGGATAGTCTTCTTCCAAACCTTAGGCTGGTGCCGACCGGTAGGGAATGAAGAAAACCAATTAGCCTAACCGGTGTGCAGAAGGTATTAAGATTAAGACAAAGCAAGGGATTAGTAAGAGGGCAAAGTAAATTGCGACTGATATTCACGACCAAACCAAATATTTCTTCGCCAATCCTAAATCACCTTTGTATTTCTCCAGGACACTCCGTATCACTACGAAGATCCACAGTTTACTGGATACTCCATCGTATGGTTATATACGAACTCGAAAGGAACATGTTCCAGTTCGGGGATGGATTCTGGTCCAGGAGAAATAGGAATAAGGTTTATTCGGTTGTCTTTTATCCTCACCTTCTCTCGCATTGCGAGTGCTCCTAGGACTAGGACAGTACACCCATTATGCTTATTAGATAGTCTTCTTCCAAACCATAGGCTGGTGCCGAACGGTAGGGAAGGAAGAAAACCATTTGGGCTAAAGGGGTGTACAGAAGGTTACGACTAAAGACATATAAAGGGATTTGGAGAGGTGGCAAAGAAACACACGGTTACAGTTGTGAATCTGGATAATGGAAGAGGCATTACTAGGAATACCAGGATACCCCATCGAAACATTTCAATGTTTCAGTTTCACTGTGTACTGTTAAAAGAAAACTGATTTTCCGATTAGACACTTGCTCCGGGGTATGAATTTACCAGGTATGATTCTCACAACTGTATGGTTTTACAGATGATGAGTGGGAGTAAGTTATTGGAAATTAGGTGATCATCCTCATTATATCAGGATTCGTTGTAATCGGTGATATTTGAGGAAATCACCTGGGCTGTTTGCCGGTCGGCAAATATTTGGTTTTGAATATCCGTCGTTATGTACCAATTTCAAATCGATATATCTGTATGTCTATTTTCATAGAGTGAGATATACTTTTTGAGATTATGTCAGTGACATTTACCTATATCAGTGGATGGTTAGGTAAGGAGCATTAAACAGCGGTGTAATTCTTCTTAACCATAAGTACAGTTTTCAACCTACGACACACAGTGAAAGAGTTAGACTCAGCGGACTTATACAGAGTATTGTATGTTGTCCAGTGTCCATTAGGACAGAGGGTTGGTCCTCATACTATATTCTGTTTACTTTTAACTTCTCTAGTTCTTAGATATGTGTTTCGTAGAAACACAGGGTCTAAGTTTTGAGGAGTTATAGGTATTTGAATAGAGTAGAGAACCAAGTGTAGCAAGTATCGGGATTCTTCAAAGTGATCGGAGATGTAGATACTTGTGTATGGTACTCAGTTGATAGTAATGATAAAGAGAAATTGCTTCTCTTTCAGGTTACTCATAATTAGAACCATTCCTAAGTTGGGTAATGCTGATCGGCCTCTCTCCATTTAGTTGACATGCACTGGAGACAGCTGCATGATTTGAATCTGGTTCAATTAAATCAGTGCCTCTGGTTCTATATTGGATATAGTACAGTTCATATCTTAACATTGTTAAGGTACGGGGAGTTGTCCGGCTTATGATTAAAACCAGACTCTGGATAACTCAAGGCACGTTTCTGTAATGGCTGTTTGTGGGTTGACCCAAGCTATGACGAGGGTTGACTTTCTACCATAAGAAAGATCAATAGTGATATTGTTCTTGACTCGCCACAGTTTTAATAAAAATGGATTTTTTCAAAAACAGTAGTGGGAGTATGGTAGAACTGGAAGTGATTCCAGAACCGCAAACGATTACTGAAGATTTGATAAGAAACCTAAAGATTCAATCTGATTTGACATTCCATTGGCCACTCCGCAGATAAGGTAGGTAACTTCAGGCACCCGAGAGGTACTCCGGTAGCCTCAAGGACGGTGACAGGGAAGTTCTTGTTTACCCACACTTGCCATTACTGTTGTTCCAGGCTGCGAAACCCGGTGGGAGGATGAGTATAGCGTCGTTCTAAACTAGCTTTAGAAGTACACGTCTATATGACTCTGCCAGAGGGTTGTCGTAATCAGTGGGAGCAGCGGAAGCATTGGTGGACATCAGGCTTATGTCTATTTATAGACTAAAGCAGATATAGCGGAGATAGATCATCTATTTCTGATGTGACAGTCATAGGTTTGACGTCATCAGAATAGGGGATGGATCTGTTGAGAAGGTAGTAGGGTGTGATATCCTGGTATTGGATGACATACACATAATAGGAAGTGATATTCCTATACTACGATCGGTTATATTTTGGTCGTCACACAGTGGTTTCTCCACAAAGGACTTGGACACAATATCAGACATACTGGTTACTAGATCTATGGTTTTTAGATCTAGATTTGGGTGGTTTCCTAATCAGGGTACTTTGACAGCATTCTAAGAGTATTTAAAATGGACGACTCCTGGCATGGTAGTGTACCTGCAGGTAATGGAGTCACCCTCTCTAAAGGTGTCTTATAGACTAAAGTAGAGAGGGATGTGCATGATTGGCAGATCACTTGCTTAGGCAATTGAGTCAATCATGAGATGTCAAGTACCACACCAGATGTTGTTCTTGCATTAGATGCAATAAGTTAACATTGATCCAATCCTGGAGAAACAGTCGGAAGCAGCTTTAGAACATAAGTGGATGTTCTAGGGATATGATAACGACAGCCTCATTCAGGAAACTGTTATCATTCCAGGCTTCCAAGGTGACATGGACGACAAGGAGGTTGTCAGAGTTATAGTTTTCCCTCTGACGAGGGGCAGTATTTTGGACAGGTGATCCAAGGCAATACTGAGGGAGGCATGGCGCAGGATACTGATTAAGTTCAGTTGACGATACAGTCTAAGAAGTTTGGATTTGGAGTTCATTTATGAGCTAGGTCCCATCAGACATCCAGACACTCTAAGACAGGTATTGCTCATTTCGGGAGATAGTCTTCTCCGCGAACTTGAGAAATAGAGAGACATAGAAAGAAACATCTCAGCGGATCCACTCACTGAGGCTATTCCTCGAACGCAATAGTTTCGCAAACAGGATTTGTGCGACTGACTAGTAGAGGAGTTGGGTGTTCGGTATCACACGGGCTGTGAGTATGCGACATCGCAATAATTAGCCTTGAGTGCAAGTGGGAGATTGTTGGAGATAGTGCCCTCAGAGTCAATTATTGGATCACAGGCACGTGATTGCAATGATTGAGGGAGGACCTATCCCGGTAGGACAGTCTTACTCGAGATGATAGTATACTATCTGGTTTACCTTTATCATCGTGTACTGCTTCAGGTGACCTGACAAGTCACTATTACACGTTGGCAGAGCCCCTAGGATTCTTGCTTGACCACCAGCAGTATGAGGGCGATCATATAAGTGGGAGCTGGGGTCTATAAGCACATCCTTAAAAGGTCCCTAGTCATGGGAGTTTCGAGACAGGGCATCGATTCTCCAGAGTAGACTAGTGTATACAGTCGAGACCCCGACGAGGGGCGGTGGCCGGTCTCACAAGCCACTGGTGTCAGTTGGTTCACCTAAGATGTATACAGGTGCTCATTGGGTTATGAGTACACCGGACAGGACTCGCCGGGAACATGCTAGTTGGTCTTATACCTGACGTCAGATAGCAGTTCCCAGGTGACATGTGTATAGGTTAGTTCATCGACCTGGGGATCGTCATTTGTCTCGTGTGAGTTCCCACTGTGCTTTGATTACTACCCTACCACGGCTCAAAGGAGTCGTGCAAACAGGTTTTAGTTGGGTACAGTCCCGAGCCACATGGAGGCAGTGAGCGGATCTTCAGGGGTTCGTCTCTCCCGGTATTGGGGGTGAGGTCGCACTGTGTCTAGGAGAGCCATTACACGAAGTCCTTGGCCAAGGCAGGAGATTTACTGATAGGTATTCCAGTAGTATCTCAGGGTGTTCTGGGCTACACTCCGACACGACTTGTACCGCTTTTGGGGGTCTGACTTTTACCAACCCCCTAGGCCCGACATGCGATGCTCATAGACGAACGGACCGGACTGTATGGATATTGTCACTGACAGGCTCAGTAGGGTGTCAGGATGAGTTCGCTCATCGACGTCCCTTTTGGTCAATAGCTGGTGGCCCGTTATGTATTGGCTTATACCTCTGACGTGCTAGTGGTTAAATCCACAGCCATAGTATTGACGAGTCTTTAAAGTCCACCACACATTCAGTTACTCAGTTTTCGGGCAAAACGCTGTAGAGGCCGTATGGAGATATGGCAGGGTCCGATCAGATACGTGCGGTATTGCACGGGTCAGGGTCGGACGGTTTGTACTAGTGGCCGTATGGAAATATGGCAGGGTTCGGTCAGATACGTGCGGTATTGCACGAATCAGGATCGAACGGATATTACTAGCCGGCTTTGGTTTAAGCCGGATCCTAGTTTAGTACAGTGTAGATTTTGTCTCTTTGCATTTGTATACGGATGGAATACAGATGCGGGTGTGTATGCACAGTATCGGGGTTTTCCTGTAATTTATTACGGGACCAGTTTTCTGGAGTTGCCAGTTTGCATTCCGTTCCGGCCGGTTTTCGTTTGTTCTTTCCCGGCCGGACTTTTCCGATGGAGGGGGTTATTTGCAAGTTTGCAAATAACACCTTGTGGAGGGGTTTCTTGCAAATGAGTGATTATGATAGGATTAGAATCTTTCTTCCATGCTTTTGCATTAAAGAGAGGGTATGGTTTTGTTGTGCTTTAAGCATGGTTGATGTTTTTGGATATGGTCACCCCTTGCTTTCTACTACCATCACCTCCCTTCATGCATAAATTCCTTTCCCTCCACCATTCCAAAGAGGACTTGGCCGGCCACACACATTTGATGAGGGAAAATGAGAGAGCTTTGATTTTGGTGGTGTGGCAAAATTTCATTCATCTCTTTTTGATACAAGGAAAAATGAAAGCACCATTTTTCATACCTTCATTCCTCCATCTTCAAAAGGCAACCAATACCCCAAAGTGAGACATGCACTCTACACTACATTCTACAGCTCATCTTGGGCATGTCGACTTGCCGGCTTCATGCCCGAGTTGCCTCGGTAAAGAGGCGGGAGCCCGTAAAAGAAACAGGCGATGTGGTGCCCTTCCGGCGAGGAGGCGACGACCGGAGTTTCCGCGAGGAGATCGGAGTGGAGATGAAGACCGGAGGACTCGGATCAGTCGGTACATCTCTTCCCTATCTTGTTAGTTAGCTAGGACAAGTTTAATGGCCCGATCCGGGGTTTAGTGCGCGGTGGTGCCGGTTTGCAAAATTCGCAAAATTAAAGTTTATCACCGTTTCCGCATTTGGCCGTCGGATTGACGGCCGGGGCGCCGCCGTGCACTTACAACGATTATATATATAGTTTGGAAAATATTTGGAAATTAATATGAATTATTGATTTTGAAAGTATTTATTTGATTTGGACATTTTATAAATTATTATACAAGTTTAATGCTAAACTTGATTATTATTTTACTAAGTATGCATTAACCTTATATATGTATCATGACATGTTGCATGACATGTTAGCAACATTTGTCCATATTTATAGAATCATGACTTTATTTCTTTAGTTGTTTTAATTGGTTTTGTTTTAATTTGGGAAAAGAATAAATAATATGGTGGGGATAAGAGACATGGTTGATAGGGGGGAGAGGTTCCACACTCTTCTACACCTTTTTCACCTCCTCATTCTCTTCATTTTTCTCATCTCCCATTTCTTCTTCTCCTCCTCCTTCATCCTCCACCACCTCACTATCACCCCAAGTTCACCCTTAAAACCACCACAAAACCCCATACAACATTCACAAATAATGTTCCTTACCTTACTATAAACACCATGGTAGGATCAAGTTAGGACATTGAGCACTTTGGCCATCCTAGAAGTTTCTTGGGTTGCTCTTGGAAGGTAAATCCTTCACTTTTAGTTAAGTATCTAGTTTTCCTAGTCTTTTATGGTAATTTAGAGTTAAACAAGTGTAGGTTAATGATCTTGGAAAATACTAAGATGAGATTTAGGAGATATTTTGAGTTGTGGAGGTATATTTGAGATTTAGTTAGTGACCATAACCCTTTTAGTGATAGAATTCTGGACTAAACTTGAGTTTAGAATCCCAAACATGAACTTGGAATTTTCCGATATTGGTTTTTGGGGAAAATGTGATGATAAATTAGAATCTTCTATAACTCGGAGACTCTGAAAAATATTTAGCGAACACAGAGAGATGTGCATGCAAATAGGAACATACCCTAGAGACTCGAGCACCTAACTTCCTAAACTGGCCGCCAAAATAAGCATTCTGGCCGCAATTTGTGGCCTGACCTAGGTGAGTGGGCCCATGTTTGGTCCATGGCTCCTTTATCTGGTATTTAGACCTACCACATATGCAAAATGTCCTAATTCAACTTAGGGTAAAATCTGGGAGTTTTTTCCCAAGTTGCTGTTTTCGTTTTGCGAATTTTATTAACTTGAGTTTTGGTATTGGCATTTTGTCTCGATCGTTTGACGTTTGTACGTTAACGTCGAGAGTTGTTTATTTATTCTTGCATGTGTAGACCATAGGTTCTAACCTATTTATGTCTCGTTTGCTGTATCGGTTTTCGGACTTGATTTTGATGTCGATACGACGTACATTGAACTATAGGTACCTTCGCGTGGATTTCGGGACGACAAGGGAGAACATGGCGTTCACTGACTTCGGCTAAAGCAAGGATAGTAGGTGAGTAGATGTATATCTACGGGCGAAGTCGGGTGGATGGCGTATAGCACCCCCGCAACCGTAGATTATGATACTTATATATATATTTATATATATTTAAATATTGGATATGGATATTTAGAAAATAAGGTTCTAGGAGACTATAGGTTAGAATAAACGTACTCATAGGATGGTATACCCTTAGCCCTATTTCTCTTAGTCTTGAGCCTTAGGATTTATGTTGTCACACACACGCACGCATGCACACTTGGTATGATATGTGTGTGTGTGTGTGTGTGTGTGTGTGTGTATGTATATGTTCATATATATATATACATATACGTGTAAGATGAGGATATGATATGTTAGAAGGATTTGAGTCGATATAATCGGACATGATGTCATGATGTTATGATATATGATTTGAGACTGACGATATGAGATATTACATGATCATTGGGCGATATACATATAACATGTGATGATATGTGACTAGATGAGATGATAGAATATACGTGACCATAGACCCGTACCCTTGAATTATGATATCGTACGACAGATGATACCGTACGAGATATGATATATATGATGATTGACCCATATTCTTGATTCGAGGATATCGTATGACGGATTATACCGTATGAGATATGATATATATGATGATTGATCCGCACTCTTGACTTGAGGATGCTGTACGAGGAACTATACTGTACATGATATTATGAAGCTGGATCGCCGACTGATAGATGTATCGACTCGGAAATGTTCTAGATTTTCTAATCACTTTCGACTCGGGATTAGTTTAGTATTTAATCACTTAACTAGGTATTAAAGTATAATTTGAGTCATACCTATTTTCAAAACTACCGGATCGTTATGCATTTTCAAGGACAACCCGAGGGACGGTACAGATTTTCGAATGATATCTTTTTCTTAAAAAGACCGTAGCCCTCTATTTTTCTAAAAATAATGATTCATGCTATTTTAAAGACTATAACTGTATGGTTCGTATATTGCTGTATATTTTATATTGTTGCATTTTACATACATGTTCTTTCATTATCTTTTATGACTTTGTCTGTTAGGAAACATGCACCATTTCCGATGATGCGCATGTTGCATGTACACACATACTCGCTGGCTCACACACTCATCATCGGCAATTTCTATGCCACATACACTTTAGAATTCGACATTTCATTCATACAACCTGTTAACTTGTAGCTAAATAGTATTTCTTAGCACTTATTATCTCACCTGCTAGTTTTGATATTGCATTTCTTACTTAGTAGATGCCACATTCATATATACATTCTGGTTATGCACTGTAGATTGGCTCTGTGCCGATATTCATTGTTTTCGTTATTGGCTTAAGTTTATGAGATTTCGGTTTTCATGAGATTTCTGGATTTGGGAAACCGCATGTGAATTTTGAAAACTTATGATCATTTTAAAAGAAAGATATAGTTTTCCTTGATATGATGTGTGGCGTCCACTATGAGTTTTCTCGGTTCTAAGCTATATGTATACCCGATTCAAGAAGAGAGGAAGCACTGTCTGCGAGTTCATGGTGGACCCGGTGCGGTACCCCAGGGCAAGAAGATCGTATAGAGAGACGTTGAGCCTGGAAGGGAAGCACTACCGACCAGTGATAGTTTGGCTCGGCGGATATCCGGAGGATATCGACCATAGTTGTGAGATCAGATGGATATGAGGGCCGATCTGATGAGTCGGTGCCCGAGATATGAGGAATATGTGTTGCTGCTGGACACAGCTTTCATGATATTTTCGAGTGTCGATGCTGGGCACTCAGGTTTTTCTATGATTTTGTGTGTCGTTGCTGGACACACGTTAGATGATGCATTTATACATGATACACATGACATGTTGCCCCTTTATGACACGGACACGAGTGCATTGGTATTATACTTATGCTTATACTATTACCCTGATACCCCTCGACGTCATTATATTATTATTATATTACTGTATGACCTAGGAGATTGTCATACATTCGATTTCTACTCGGTGATGTATTCTACTCATGAGTTGGCAACTCACCCCGTCATGCCACAGTTTTCTTGCAGGTTTGACCGTACAGGTTCCGTAGCGGCTTTGCTAGCACACCGCTTTCTTCTGGGTGATTGCTTGGTAGGTAGGGTACACTTGCATCATGACCACCAGTTGTTCTTTTATACTTATTCAGTTGTATCTAGTTAATGCTCTATCAACCAGACTATGCATATTTGGTAGACTTTGAAACCACAGTTTGTATATTCTTTCGGACTTAGAGTCACGCTCATGTATTTATTCTTTATGTTTGTTTCTTTACTTTTTTGTGTGTTTAATCCTCACCTTTGGCGTCATATATCTTTTTTGCTTGGTTGTGATTCCGTCTAATGGTGAAGAGCTAGCTCCCGCTTGGGGATGCCTTTTATTATTGCTTGTATTGCTTTCGGATTAAAATTTACAAAGGAGGTGCTGCCCAAATTTCAAATGACGAAAATATTTTAACTACGGTTTATAATCCACTTGTGTTTTCATAAACTATTACTTATGTATTTAAAGAAAGAACATGATTTCATTAAACCTTTCAAAACTTCACCTCCACTATTTTCCCTAAAAGGTTTAGATTTGTGGGTGTTTGGCTTACTTGGATTAGGTGGAGTCCTATAGACTTCACGTGATTCAAGTGCCAGCCACGTGTATTTTCCGAGTCGTGACATGTTGCTTGTTTTATTTAACCTATGTTGGCCAATGCTGTGATATGAAGTTACATGCAACTAGTTAGAAGTTACAGGCAAATTGTTACAAATTACAGGCAAGTGGTTACAAGTTACATGTAACTTATTAGAAATTAAAAGCAACTAATTAGAAATTGCAGGCAAGTACATAGAAGTTACAGGCAACAAATTAGAAGTTACATTTAATGCTTAGAAGTTACAGGCAACTGCCTCGAAGTTACAGGCAAGTGCCTAGAAGTTATATGCAACTAATTAGAAGTTACAGGAAAGTTGTTAGAAGTTATAAGCAATTAAGTACCAAATATCTGGTTACAAATACCAGATGTCTAGTTGTCAATTTCTAGAGGCATATTTTGAACTGGTACCAGACGTCTCCAGCATCTCTGAAGTCAATTTCCATAAGCATACTTTGAACTGGAGACGTCTGGTACTTGTAACCAAACGTCTCCAGTTCAACATACACCTCTGGAAATTGATAACCAAACGTCTGGTACTTGTAACCAGATGTCTGGTACTAATTAGAATTTACAGACAAGTTATTAGAAGTTACAGGTAACTAAGTACCAGAAGTCTGGTTGTCAATTTTCAGAGGCATATTTTGAACTGGAGACGTCTAGTTACAAGTATCAGACGTCTCCAGTTTGAAATATGCCTATGAAAATTGACTTCAGAGATGCTGAAGACATCTAGTACTTGTAACTGGAGACGTTTGGTGCTTGTAACTAGACGTCCCCAGTTCAAAATATGCCTCTAGAAATTAACAACCAAACGTCCGGTACTTGTAACCAGATGTCTAGAACTTAATTGCTTATAACTTCTAATAACTTGTTTGTAATTTCTAATTAGTTGCAAGTAATATCTAGGAACTTTCCTATAATTTCTGATAAGTTACCTGTAATTTCTAAGCAGTTGCATGTAATTTCTAAGCAGTTGCATGTAACTTCTAATTAGTTTCCTATAACTTCTATGCACTTGCCTTTAAATTCTAACTACTTGCCTGTAAGTTCTAATAAGTAACTTCTGAACGGTTGCATGTAATTTCTAACAACTTGCCTATTTTTGATATCAACAAAAATACATCAACATCTGTTATATAAAACCAATAATATCAACAAAAATATCGTTTATAATACAGCATCGGCCAACATCGGCTATAAATAATGTAATAACAAAAACGACACTAAAATTGCATTTTCATTCAAAAATTCCACAAAACATGCATTTTTCTTGGCCGCTTCAATCAACATGCTCAATAGGGCAATCCATCAAACAATTACCATGCAACAATAAAAACAACACTGTAACTGAAAATTAAGAAAAACACATAACATAAAATTAGGCTTAGATCGAAGTTATTAACCAAAATATTGAGAGACAATAGAAAAATTACCTTTCTAATGTAGAAAACACTGGATCGTCAAAACACACTCAAGCAATTGGACTTAGAAGATAGAGAGCAACCGACGAGGATGGGGATAGTATCTGGTGTTACACTGCGCTACTTCTTGGGGAGGCGAGGTTGCGATGACAATGATGGTGATGGCGAAAGCGGTGACAATGATGGCGAAGCCGACGAAGAGAGACGAATTGGGTTCTCTAAGATAGAACGAGAGAATGTCGATGACGTTGGAAAGGAGGTGACAACGATGGCGAAGACGGCGATGACGATGACAAGAGGCGAATTAGGTTCTCTTTGATCGAGCGTGAGAGAGAGTGAGAGAGAAGAAATTTTGAATGATTTTGAATGAATAGGAGGTAAGGGTATTTTTGAGATATACTAAAATACCCACTGCTGTGAGTATGTGAGGGAAAAAAGTAATTGGTTTATGGGTTTTTTAACATGTTCAAAATGCCCTGGGACTTTTTGACTCCTTTTTCTTGGACCAAAGGGTTTTCAACAATTTACCCAAAAAAACCAAAAGTCGAATTATATAAATAAAAAATTTCTTGGTTAATTTGTCAAAAAGCCCCCGGCCCAGGTTTTTAGCTCTTTTTAAAAAAACCCTGGGCCCAATCAAAACTCCATGCATACCAATTGCCTATAATATCTAAACAGTTGCAATATCTAAACAGTAAAATTTAACACTTGAAAGCCTTCAATGGGTTTATGTTAGACTAATTAGTAGTCAATGTATTTAAGACTTTGTAGTGTTCAGAAGGAAGAAAAATAGGACCTTATATTTGGATGGATATTTTAAGCACACCCATGTTGATGTTTATCACTAAGTAGTACTTCTAACGTTAAAAGTCCATGAGTCCCAAATTCTTTCTGAATAGGACCAGATAATTTTACTGTTTGATTTGAACTCAAAAGTCGGAACTCTTGTGTGTCTCTGTTAGATATAAGTGTCCTGAAAGTAATTTTTGTAATTGTATATGGACCTATATAAATAAAACAATCATTTTTTAAATGATAGTATACTATCTGGTTTTCCTTATCAGTTAGGTGTATATGTTTTAATTGCTATTACGTATCGCCAATACATGCTGATAAGGCCCTTAAGATGTTACGAGACTATCAGCATTTGACGAGATCATAATAATGGAGCCTAGATAGTTGACTACCGCATTCTAAAAAGTTCCTAGTCATGAGAGTGTCAAGACAGGAAAGCGGCATTCCAGTGTAGACTAGTGTATGCTTTACTTGACCCAGTAGGAGGGTGATGGCTGGTCCCGTAGCCATTGATGTTTGACACCGTGGGATTGTATACATGTACTCATTGAAAAATGAGTTCATTGAATGGACTCGCCGAGAATTTCTAGTTGGTATCGTACACAACTGTCGGGTACAAATTCTAAGGTGACAATGGTACATGTTAGTCTTAAGATCTTAGATCGTCATAGTTACCTTGTGTATAGAAGGCTATGCTTTGATCAACTGTAACTCATTTTATGAAGTTACATATACATGACCTTTTTGGGTACAGTCTTAAGCAGATGGAGTTAGGTGAGCAATCGAGAAGGGATTCGTCTCTCTCAATATAGGGAGTTGATGTCGTTCATTATTTTGATAAATCTGTAATAAGAAATTCTTAGCCAAGGTAGATAAGATAAACTGATAAGGGTTATCAGTTATATCTTAGAGGTTATCAGTTAAATATCAACATAACTTATTAAGTTATTAGGGTCTGACAGTTTACCATACCCTAGACTCAATATACGACATATTCTGACAAAGAGACCGGATTGTACGGTAGTTGTTACGGACAGGTTGTGCTTAGTTTGGGTGAGCTCGCTCACCGACCTACTCTTTTGACGTATTCCTGGATAGCCTTCATATGAAGCTAGCATCACTGTTATTCTTGCAGGTTATACTATTCGTGGGATTAATTCGAAAGTTTTTCGGATGTAATCGAATTAGTGTGATCCTATTAACCCACTGCCAGCGTATTGTCGGGCTTTAAGAGTCCCATAGCCGAGTTTATTCTCCCCAATAAAAATGATGCTAAGGAACATACACATATGTATAGTTGATACATATATATGGGAGTTTAATTAAATATGTACATCAGATATACATATGTTAATTAAACATCGATAATACTAGACAAAGTATTTGTGCCGACTATTTATGTCAATTGTTGACTAATTAGTTGTATTGCTTGATAACATGGTTTGACCATGGTTATACCTAATAAATTAGTTATTACAAGTAGTTGTAATATAAATAATTTAAAAGGGGCAATGTGCAAAACAGTATCCATATGAGATATGGATTATTACTAGTATTATCAAACTAATCTCTCTTGTATTTGTGAAGTATGAGATATTTCTTATACTCTTCTAGAAGTGTTGTGTAGAGACATTACATGACAAAAGAGACAACATAACTCAAAAGTCAAGAAGAGAGAAAGAAATGAGGATGAGAGTGGATGGGTGTTCCCTTTATATTATTAGAAAGAGAGAAGAAATGCGAGCTCTATATGTGTTATGCTCTCTCTTCATTTTCTCAATTGATCATCCTCTTCATCATCACCTTCATCTTCTTCTCTATTGTGTTGAGAACATAAGAAGAACAGAGAGAAAAAAGAAAGTTTTTCCTTTTGCATTCCTATTGCTTGCAAACAAGCAATTTGTGAGAGCAAGTTTCTCCACTAAGAGTGTTCTTAGTAGAAGTTGGAGTTGGAGCAGTAAAGCATTAAGCTGGATCATCTTTAATGCATAGTAAGAAGATCAAGTTTCATCCAAACTTCAAGAAGGAGATCAATGTTACGGGTTGTTCACTAATCGTAGTGAAACCACACGACAAAGGTTGCATCTAAAACCTTATTTAATCCAGTATAGTTTTTTGTTATTTACAATTGCATGGTTGATGGTGTTTCTTGGTTGTAGTTCATAGTGAAAGTGTAAAATTTTTGTTCTATATTCTGCCTATGCTTGCAAACTTTACGAGCGAGTCACCGTGAACTTACAGTCCCGTAGCCTTTAGAAACAACGGTTAAAATTTTATTTAAAGGCTCAAATTGTTAAAAAGCCCCCGGACCGCTTGGAACTTATGTAAAAACCCTGGGATTTTTGGCCTTTTTATAAAACCCCTGGGCGCAATAAAAACCCCGTGGTATATAATTTCCCCACCGGTATTTTCGTATAACCCTAAATGCCCATTGTCCATGTGGGTTAACAGTCATTTACAACTGGATTTAAAGCAGTTATAATACAGAAAAGTTGCCTGTAATATCTAGAGACTTGCCTGTAATATATATTTTGTTTTCATTTTCTCTCCAAATATACTTCTTTCCCACCAATAATCTAATTTTCCACAAAAAAATCTAATTTTCCGTCAAATATATTTGTTTCCCACCAAAACCCTTTAAAATATTTTCTACTTTCATGTAATATCGACACCTTTTCCTGTAATATCTAAGATACTAAATGTAATATCTAAGATGTTGCATGAGTTTCCTATAATATCTAAGTAGTTGGCTGTAAAATCTAAGTAGTTACCTGTAATATCTAAGCATTGCTTAGAGAAATAGGGATATTTTTGTAATTGCATTTAAAATAGAATACAAGGCATAAATGAAATATAACCCAGGGGGTTTTTCACAAAGATTTTGAGCATTAGGCCCTTGTAACGACCTTAAAATTTTAGTACTTTCCCTGTATTTTCCTTTCTTTAAGAAACGCCCTTTTTCTTTGAAACACTTGTATATATATTTATTTCCTTTTAAATAATATACATGGTCCATTCTTATATATTATGGTTATCACACTATATTGCTATTCCATAGATCATAGGTTCGCACCATGATTGAAATATTTTAATTTTTATTTTAAATCCCCAAGTTTTAAAATAATATCATATTTTTTTATATCCAAATATTTATTAATATTTTAAGAGAGGAGAAAAGATTTTCTTTCAATTAAAAGATAAAATTTATCTGTTTATTTTAATTAATTTGTTTGTTATTTGGATATATTTGTTTTGACTGTTTTTTTTTCTGATTTTTGGGGGATTGATAGGATTTTAATAAATCTTAACCCCTTAAGCCTTTTTCTTCTATGTCGTAATCTAAAACACGGTGACTTCGAAATTTCTTCTCCTCTTCCCTTTCTGTCATCTCTAATTTGAAGTCTTAACCCAAAGAAACGAATGAAGGAAGAAGAAGAAGATTCCACCCCTGTTGTCTCAATCGATTCAAGGAATTCTTTACTCGTTGTGAGGGCGATCTTAGATCATTCTCTTTCGGTAATTTTCCCTTGTCCATAAATTTATATTTTCCAAAGGCTCTTATCATATCTTCCTACTAAAATTATGTGACTATTGCATACTTTCATCATATAGTTTTCCTAAGTATTCTTTTAAGTTTTATGAGATTTTACAGGTTATATTGGTTTAATTTTCGCATGAGATATTTGATACATGATTACTACTTTATATGTGATTGATACTTGATATATATTTTTGTTTACTCTTATTTATAGAAAATTCATGCTTGATAAAATAAAACATTTTTGACATGGGGTAATGGTGGGATTAGGAAAGGAATAGAGTCCTATATATCGAGAAGGCGCTAAATGCTATTGTATGCGGAACTAAGTGCCACATCATGAGGGCAAGGGCTGCCTCTTGAATTCACGAGGGCCACCTCTAAAATCCCCATATGATGTTTTGACATCATGAACGAAATATCTTCATTACACGTAGAAACTTTATGAGTCAAACCTATAACTGATTGCAACTTCATGTTGTATATATATGTATATGTTTTGAAATTCATCTTGAACTTGACTTGACTCCGTGAATATATGAATCCGTGAATCTAAGAACTCGTGAATCCCACATGTATTTATAGTTTTCAAGCATTCATAAATACATGCTAGTACTTATGTCAAATTCTTAATCAAGAATATCATGAGGATGGGGTAGCTCGATGAATGGGGGTATTTACGTGTAATGGAGGTCATGCGTGATCACCGCAGTTCTGGGTATAATGGAACAAGTGCATTACTAACTCATGAATCTCTTGAATCCGTGTTTCTGTTGTTCCGAGGGGAAACGAAATATCTTCGTTACGTCTAAAACCCTCACC
This sequence comes from Agapanthus africanus, assembly GCA_030015575.1. NCBI lineage: Eukaryota > Viridiplantae > Streptophyta > Magnoliopsida > Asparagales > Amaryllidaceae > Agapanthus > Agapanthus africanus. Next base: position 185,849,094 of record CM057337.1, read on the forward strand.
AGTCGAACTTATAAACTTAAAACATGATAATACCATTTAGAGAACAAACATCATGATATTATTGCCATTATATCTATTGCTATTTATATGTGCTTGATTGTTTCGTTCTTTTTTTATATATCATGTTTCTTTTTAATACTCTTTATTTTTTTAAAATTGGTAACTTATCGAACTCCCGTTTGTTGATGGGCATTCCATTTTCTGTGTTTTCTTTTTTTAAGAATGTCCATCAGATGCCTTTGAGACAGGAGACCAACCTTAGTACGAAGTTGAGTCGAGCGAGCAGGATAGCAACTACCTCTCTTTTCAAGCCGAGCGTTAACTTCGATTATAGTATGCCTTCTTTTATTCAGGGCTATTTTTTTATTTATGGTTCCTTAAATTTTTCGAACTGTGTTCAATTATTGTTTTTTGGAACTGTAATAAATGTTTTTGGACATTGTTATTATTTTAAATTCTTGTATTTATTATCTTTCTGCTTATAGTTACGCTTAGCATACTCATGTTAAAAAGGAGTGCTTCTCGGTGTGAGTATGTTGCGGGGCTCGTCTGCTCTCACTCTCCGTCTTTTGGGAAGCGGGACGTGACATGTTTTGTTGGTGGCCCATGTAGGTCAGTTCTGCATGACCGTTGAAAGCAGATAATACAAGAATTTAAAATGTAACACCATTTATTTCCTTCTTGAAATCCTCTCACCCTGAAACCATTCTAATTCTTATTCAAATCATTCTGATCCAACAACATTTAGCTTTTCCTTTGAAGCTCATACCGTCTTTTGAATCCATCTTGAATTTCAATTCCAACTTTTTTGGAGATAATATCTCGAGAAATCTTGTAACTTTTGGTTCCTTAAATTTCTGTTGGTTTCTTCCTTTTTTGCTTCCTTTGGATCATCTTTCCTACATCACTTCTTTAGAATAGAATATCGACAATCGGGAGCGCGAAAACGATTTGCAACGGCGTTATCTTTAGTTTTTCTTTCCCTGTTACAACTTACTCTTTGAGAGAATTTCGGGGACAAAATTCTTTAAAGAAGGGTAGGCTGTAACGACATCACTATGATATCACTATTGAATCATAGTCCCTTGAATCCTTCCTTACTCTCCTGACGATCAAGACTCAACGTGGACCCAACCATTTATTGTGTTCTTTTAAATTTCCCCTCTTGAATCCGTCTTGAGTTCTTTCTTATCTTCCCTGACGATCAACTCTCGACGAAAAAGAAATGGAAGTCGAACCCTTCGTCTTTGTCGTGATCTTTTCTAATAACCTCCTTAATTCCATATGAATTTTTTTGAATCCCTATTATTCCTTCTTTCTTGCACCTCTTAATATCTCCCTTGTATATGTTCTTGAACAATTCCTGATCTATCCTAGTAGTTCTTGTCTCAGCTTTCGAACTTCCGGTTCGGAAGCATTTCATGTCTTTCTAGTTCATCGTATCCCTTCTTATTCGACTGATGGAGCACGAAGGTGACAATTGACCGCGTTATCTCTATCTTGTCCAGTAATGACACAATCCATCTGAATTTTGAGGACGGAATTTTTTTAATGAGGGTAGAATATAACGACCGTAAAATCTTAGTACTTTCCTTGTATTTTCCTTTCTTCTAGAAATGTCCATTTTCTTCAAAACGCTTGTATATATATTTATTTCCTTTCAAATAATATATATAGTCCATTCTTGTATATCTTGGTTATCATACTACATTGCTATTCTATAGGTCATAGGTTCGAACTCTGACTAAAATATTTTTATTTTTATTTTAAATTCCCAAGTTTTGAAAATAATATAATATTTTTTTATAGCTAAATATTTATTAATATTTTAAGAGAAGAGAAAAAAATTTCTTTTAATTAAAAGATAAAATTTATTTTTTTATTTTAATTTTTTGTTTGTTATTTGGATATATTTGTTTTGACTGTTTTTTTTTTGTTCTGATTTTTGGGGGATTGATAAGATTTTAATAAATTTTAACCCTTTAACTCTTTTTCTTCTATGCCGTAACCTAAAACACCGTGACTTCGAAAGTTTTTCTTCTCTTCCCTGTCTGCCATCTCTAAACTGAAGCCTTAACGTAAGAAAAGAAATGAAGGAAGAAGAAGACTCCAACCCCGTTGCCTTGATCAAATTGAGGCATTCTTTACTCGTTGTGAGGGCGATCTTAGATTATCCTTTTTCAGTAAGTTTTCCTTGTTCGTATATTTATATTTTCCGAAAGCTCTTATTATATATTCCTTCTAAAATTATGTGACTATTGCATATTTTCATCATATAGTTTTCTTAAGTATTTATTCATGTTTTATAAGATTTTAGAAGTTATATCGATTTAATTTTCACATGAGATATTTGATACATGATTACTACTCTATATAAGATTGATACTTGATTTATGTTACCGTTTACTCTTGTTTATAGAAAATCCATGCTTGAAATAGTAAAACGTTTTTGACATAGGGTAATGGCCGGATGAGTTGGAAAAGGAATAGAGTCGTATATTTCGAGAAGACGATAAATACTATTGTATGCGGAACTAAGTGCCACGTCATGAGGGCAGGGGCCACCTCTTTAATTCGCGGGGGCTCTCTCTAAAACTCCCATATAATATTCCAACATGACGAACGGAATATCTTCATTACACATAGAACCCCTATAAGTCGAACCTATAACTGATTGCAACTTCATGTTGTATATATATGTATGTGTGTGTGTGTTTCGCACTTCATCTTGAATTTGACATGACTCCATGAATACATAAATCCGTGAATCTATGAATCCATGAACTCATGAATTTGACATGTATCTATAGTTTTCAAGCATTCATAAATATATACTGGTACTTGTGTTAACTTCTTAATCAAGAATATCATAGGGATACAGTAGTTCGACGAATGGGGGTATTTACATCACTACTAAAATAGGGGGTTGCCCCTACGGATAACGACATCCGTAGGGGCAGATTTAGTTTGGCCCTACAGACTAATCCGTAGGGCCAAAAGGTTGCCCATACGGTCCTTACATATTTATTTAAAAATATTAAATTGTAAATTGTTGTTTGCCCCTACGGAGCCGCAAACCAAGAACCTACGGACTTATCCATAGGGGCATCTAAATAGGGATTTAATTAAAATGGCACAGATCGATCCCTACGCTGATTATCTAAATATTATTTTCCCCATCTGCGTGCGAACCCAAAATCCCCAAACCCTCGTTCCTGCCGATCGCCTGTGTGTTTCGTCGCCGTTCTCGTCATCGCTAGCGCAGGACGATTCGTCGTCGCCACTGCCTGGTTCTTCCTCATCTCCGTTTTCGTCGTCGCCTCCTTTCGTCGTCGCCTCTGATCGATCGTCGCCTCTGCACAGGTTAGTAAATCTTTAATTAAACAAATTTTTGATTATTTTAGGGCTATGGTTCATGGTTTGGGTACCGATGAGGCATCGGTTAGGGTTAGCATTAGGGTTAGGGTTGGGGCTGGGGCTGGGGCTGGGGCTGGGTTGCGGTTGCGGTTGGGGTTCGGCAGGGGGTTGCGGTTGGGGTTGGGGTTGGGGTTAGGGTTAGGGTTAGGGTTGGGGTTCGGCTAGGGTTAGGGCTGGGGCTGGTGGTAGGGTTAGGGTTAGGATTGGGGTTGGGGTTGGGGTTAGAAACCACTTCTTGACATTATTGATAGCAAAGCTTAATTCATTTATGAGGATTCCAGTTTCCAAGGAACAAAGAAAGTAAAATGTTTTGATACAGGAGATCATTAATGATATATTTTACAAGGAGCAACATATATAAATCATTCAATGGTTATAACCGCTCATTGGTTAATTTGGTGTGAAATCTTTGAAATTAGTATACTTAACGGTTATAAGATGCCAGTATGGCCTGAACTAAGACTAACTCTACAAGAGTGTCAGATGCTGATAAGCCAGTCAATAAGTAAAGGGTGTTATGAGCAATTAACCTTGACTTCATTTCTTGTTTCTTTTTCTGTAAATTTGATAGATATATCATGAAAACAAATCTTTAATTGAGATCAAGATAAGCTCTTTGACGCGAGAAACCAACGACATTATCTTAGAATTGTGGTTGTCGAATTTGTTAAGGAAGTAGTCTATAAAAGAAAAGGGGGTCACTGCTTGCATCCTCCATTTGAGGGTGCCGAGGACTAGAAGCTCCATTCTTTGTATAGTTTTACCTTCAAATATGTACTTGGCCTCACCAACCTTACCCCCGACAGCCGAAACACACACATACAATAAGAATACACAACAAACGCATCATTAGAGAGTGATTCAAGATGTTCAAGTTAAAACCAATATATGATACTCGATGATAATATGAAACTTTCATATTCTTATCGATACTCATATATGAAACTAAAAGCGCCATTTAGTTCCCGTCTATCGGTTAGCATACGTTCAATATTCGTTGTGACATAGAACTATACGAACGTTGTTAAATATCGGACGGTATAGCTCGATACTAACAACCGTCGTATAGTCTATGTGACGAGAAGATTCAATCGTATGATAACCGATAGATTTGTCCTGTGCGGACAAGTTAGGAATGTATAAAGCAAACACCTTCATTCACTTGTGTTTTCATCCGTTTCGAGATATTTTGTCGGTACATTTCCGCTGGTTCTCCATGTACAAAGATAGATTAGATGTTCATTTCAACGTTTTTTCACAGCTTTGAAATGATTATCTATTCTATTACAGTGTACTCGGAGAACAGCGGGGAGGTGCTGCCGAAATTTACTCGAAACGGTTGAAAGCACAAGCGAATGGGTGTTCATTCTATACATTCTTAATGGGATAGAAGCCTTACCCCGGATAGCCGAAACACACACACACAACAAGAATACACAAAAAACGCATCATTAGAGAGTGATTCAAGATGTTCAAGTTAAAACCAATATATGATACTCGATGATAATATGAAACCTTCATATTCTTATCGATACTCATATATGAAACTAAAAGCGCCACTTAGTCTCCGTCTATCGGTTAACATACGTTCGATGTTCGTCGTGACATAGAACTATATGAAGGTTGTTAAATATCGGACGGTATAGCTCGATACTAACAACCGTCGAATAGTCTATGTGACGAGAAGATTCAATCGTATGATAACCGATAGATTTGTCCCGTGTGGACATGTTAGGAATGTATAAAGCAAACACCTTCATTCACTTCTGTTTTCATCCGTTTCGAGATATTTCATCGGTACCCTTCCGCTGGTTCTCCATGTACAAAGATAGATTAGATGTTCATTTCAACGTTGTTTCACAGCTTTGAAATGATTATCTATTCTATTATAGTGTACTCGGAGAACAGCGGGGAGGTGCTGCCGAAATTTACTCGAAACGGTTGAAAGCACAAGCGAATGGGTGTTCGCTCTATACATTCTTAATAGGATAGAAGCCTTACTCCCGACAGCCGAAACACACATACAACAAGAATACACAACAAACGCATCATTAGAGAGTGATTCAAGATGTTCAAGTTAAAACCAATATATGATAATCGATGATAATATGAAACCATCATATTCTCATCAATACTCATATATGAAACTAAAAGCTCCACTTAGTCCCCGTCTATCGGTTAACATACGTTCGATGTTCGTCGTGACATAGAACTATACGAAGATTGTTAAATATCGGACGGTATAGCTCGATACTAACAACCATCGTATAGTCTATGTGATGAAAAGATTCAATCGTATGATAACTGATAGATTTTTCCCATGTGGACAAGTTAGGAATGTATAAAGCAAACACCTTCATTCACTTGTGTTTTCATCCGTTTCGAGATATTTCGTCGGTACCTTTCCGCTGGTTCTCCGTGTACAAAGATAGATTACATGTTCATTTCAACGTTGTTTCACAGCTTTGAAATGATTATTTATTCTATTACAGTGTACTCGGAGAACAGCGGGGAGGTGCTGCCGAAATTTACTCGAAACGGTTGAAAGCACAAGCGAATGGGTGTTCGCTTTATACTTTCTTAATTGGATAGAAACCTTACCCCCACTACAACAAATAAGGGTTGCCCCTACGGATTTTGCCGTAGGTGCAAACCATTGCCCCTACGGATATATCCGTAGGGGCGCGAAAATACCCTGTAGGTACAAACGCCGTAGGTGCAAGTTGAAGCCTTGAACTTTCCCCTGCGGACTAAAAATTGCCCCTACGGATATATCTGTTGGTCCCGTTTTCCCTACGGATTAGGCCGTAGGGACAAAAAATTTATTTTATTTACGGTTTTATAAAATGGATTAGGTGTCCCTACGGACTTATCCGTAGGGCCAAATAGTTGCCCCTACGGATAAGTGCGTAGGTACTTATCTGTAGGGGGAAAATATCAGGATACCTGATATTTTGCCTCTATGGATACCTGTGTAGGGACATTTTGTTGGCCCTACGGATATATCCGTAGGGGCACGCTTAACCCCTAATACTGAGATCATAGGGGCAAAATATCAAGTATCCTGATATTTTGCCCCTACGGATAAATCTGTAGGTACATAGTTGGGCCCTACGGATTAATCCGTAGGGGCAATGAAGGGCCCTACGGTTAAATCCGTATCTACATATTATCAGGGTTTTTTTTTAAAAAGGGCTGTCTATTTTTTTCTCGCCCTGTGCACAATAATTTATTCATCGATCATATATAAAATTAATCATCACGCAGAACATATATCGCAATATTCATAATCACATCTCATGCATAATATACACAAAAGAAACCAAAAAGCAGAATATGATATCAATATAAACACGCAAACACCACCAATATCAATATCGTCCAAAATGTAGTACAATATGTATCATATAAATAAATACATGTTTAAAATATAAGAATCAAAAAGCTACCCTAGCTTCGTCCAGCTCCACCTCTGATAAACACCAGAATCTGGCGCGCCTGCATCCCGGTCAATAAATCATGCAATGCGGAGCGTGTGGGAGTCTGAGCAGGCTGTAGAGCTGGCGATGTGGTCTGTGCAGCCGCCGTCAAGGTAGTGGCTTGCGGAGCCGCGGCTGCGGGAGTCTGAGAGGGCGGTGGAGCTATAGGAGCTGTCTGCGGAACCGCAGCTGATGTAGTGGCTTGCGGAGCCGCAGCCGAAGGAGATGCATCTGGAGGCTCGGCCGATGTACCCTGTCGCGTCTGGACCTAACGTGTGTAATAAGCGAGTAAGAACTGTGTATTATTTGAATTCGTATTATTATCAAGTTATTTCGAAACCCCATTTGGATATCTAGTTTGGAAAACCGTAGTTTATTTTAATTAGATATGTATGTATGATTAATCAAAGCTAAGTCTACAGCCAAATAAGCTCAGGCTACGTACTAATATTGGATATATTGATATCTATAATATGACATGATATTTTACTATTAAGTAGTATACATACCAGCATCTCCTTCAACTCCTGAACGGTGGCCTTCAAGCTCTCCAGTTCCTGCTGGACACGTCGCTCACTGGAGATGGAGGAAGTAACCGCCGGGGTGGAGTCCAACCTCATATAGGCCCTGCTAGGGCCCAGTCCCCGGCCTCTCTTCCAACCTCCGTGGTGCCCTCCGTATGCGGCGTCCAGGACTGGGGTCAGCAGCATCGGATCGCTCTGCCCGGTAAAATCGATCCCCGATGCCTCGGCCTGCTCAACCACCCGCTCCTACACCCACATTAACCAGTAAAATATAAGTATATCATTTAAATTTGAACCTTCCAAAACTAAAATTTCAAATATGGGTTGAATAAATATTAACACTTACGCAATACTCCTGGTTAGCGACGTTGGGGTATCGAAGCTCGCCCGTGGAGGGATCTGTCGAGGTGCCATGGACGACAAGATATGCGGATAGCAAGCTCGGTGTACCACCTTGTGCCAGGGTCTGAGCTGTCTGCAATATTAGAAAATAACTCTTAATATTAGATATATTAGAAAATAACTCTTAATATTGCATTATATCACAAAGGCCGGTCTATTATAATTTACCGATAACTCCATGGCTCGAGTAATATTTCTCGAGCCACCTGTATAAGTGGGGCGACCCCTCTTCGCCGACGTCCTATTCTCTATATCACAAAGGCCGGTCAATTGGTTTTATTCATTCCCTACCTTTCAGCACCAGCCTATGGTTTGGAATAAGACTATCCAATAAGCGTAATAGGTGTACTCTCCTAAACCAAGGAGCCCTCGCAACCTGAGAGAAGGTGATAATAAAAGACAACTGAATAAACCAATTCTATTTCTCCTGAACCTGGATCCATCCTCGAAGAAGTCCCTTCGAGTTCGTATATAACCATATGATGGATCTATCTAATGGAAGCGGATGTCCGTAGTAATACGGGGTGTTCTAAGAAATACAAAGGGTAAAAGAAAGAGCGGCAATGACTTATGCAACTATAGACAATCCAAAAGCCAGTATTTAAAGAAGGTTCGGTCAACTTGGTCACTGAGTCATAGTCTAGGGTCGGTCAAAGGTCGCTGCCTAAGAGAGAGAGAAAAGAAACACTCTGCGTGCACTCTAACATAGATCAGAATGGTTATCACTTTATCTAATCAGGAAACCTCCCACTGTAATCTCAAATTCTCATCCAAACCTGAAAGAAGAATTAGTCGGAATCACCCGAGGAGTAAACTAACTCATCAGTGGGAATCGGGATCCAACTCTCATCGCATGATAACGTGGCGGTATCCACTCACGTTATCATACTCCAGAAGGTATGCCCAAGTCTGGCAAGTTTCCTGTATGTTTGAAACTCCCGATGTAATTTTTATCCCATGCTCTTATGATCTTGACGTAGACCAACAAATCATAAGCCACATGTCAAGTTCTACCCGTCGTTGTCCTGATTAATTTAGGTCATCGTACATGCCCTTGACGTAGGCCAACAAGGCTATACGTCTGTCCTAAACTAATGCATTTATCTATGAAACAAATGAATACCCCAGCAGCTACCAAACACTATGCCTTGACGTAGGCCAACAAACATAGCTTGAATACTATTGACCATCAATAAGAAATGACGGAGGATTACGGCTGGTTTTTGGCGAAAAACCTTTAACGTAATGAACTTGATCTCGTTGAAGGAACCTGATAGCTTTTTATAAAAATATAGTGGCGAAAACCTTTGCTAAAGAGGTCACTCCCGGTGAAGGGATCTCGGCTCTTTCCTCGTGGAATGAGGTGCAGGATATTCCAACTGAATACTGCGATGCAAAGCAACTTGTGATTGACTATACTGAAGTAATTACCCTGACGCAAACTTCTGCCCAAGGGGTCACTCCCGGTGAAGGGATCTCGACCCATGCCTCGTCGAATGAAACCTAGACCCCTACGGGTGCGGCAAGTTACCCGCCAAAACCTGAAGTGAGGCAGCCCCCTACAGCATAGTGAATGGACCACCCGGCACTTCACGGAATCCGGTAACTTGAGCACCCCTCCTTAGGTCAACCTGTACCCCCTACGAGTGCGGCGAATAGTCTGCCAATTCTAGAGTGAGGCCCCTCTGCCTCTCAAAGCCATGAGATACGGACCCGTTGCCCTCCAGAACCCGGCTATCCGTGCACCCCACCGCGGGGTAATCCTAGTACAGAAAAGAAAAATATATACAACGGGTACATCGACCTCAGCCCGGTCGGGCCCCAAAAGAATATTATACAAACAGGCAGTGACGGCAGTCCACAAGTCGGACAATCGCCCCGCAATATCAAATGTACAGATAAATCCAAACAGCACTACCATTGCACACTGCTATCCACCATGACATATCCACAACATCACAGCACAACACAGAACATCAACGCGAATGTCACGTTCGCAAACCCGTCTAAAAGAACTATAGAAATTAGACGCGGTTTACCGCTCAAATGACATTCCCGGTCGGAGATATAATATATGTACTATAAACTAACGAGTTTAAAATTTCGATCGACAAAATTTCCCAAAGCGGGCCCAACATACATCTGCTGTATAGTAATAAAAACTGGGCCCAAAAGAACATTACCAGAAACCACAATTTCCCAAGATGAAAGTCCAGAAGAAAAATGGCCCACCAAGTTACCAAGACGGCCGCGGATCCGCGGTCAAAGCTTGGCTTTGGCCGCGGATCCACAGCCGTACGGTCGAATTGGTGGATCGTTTTTCTTCTGTTTCCATTAAAAAGCCTGCTTAATTTTCTGGTATGGTCAAAATAATTTTTAGAACAGATTTAAAATCAACAGAAACTTTAAACTTGAAAAGTGTGATTTTCGAAAATCCGTTCGATCGATGTTTTAAACGCGTTAGCACAAGTTAGTAAAGCTTAATGGCGAGTCTCTGATACCATTGTAAGTCTACGGTAGCGTCCCGGCCGTCTATCAGACGGCAATATGCGGAATAAAAACTTTTACAACTGGCGCTATCGTATACTATATCCCAGGATCTGCCATTAAAGCTAAACTAACATACTGTAAAGTGGGTAGAAATGTTATACCGAACGATCCGGGTCCTTCGGTCTTCAACCATCCTCCCACGCTTTGTTGCGGCTGCTCCGATCTCCTCGATCTCCAGTCTTCTCGTCCAAGTGGCACCACGTCGACAGATCTTTAAACGGGCTCCCGCCTCTGAACCGAGGCAACTCGATCATCAAGTTTGCTAAAAGAGATGACCAAGATTGATGTAGAGAATGAGTAGAACACTTTGTCTCGTTACGTCCAAACCTATGGACGAACGGTTAATGAAGTTGCATTTTGGAATCGGGTGAAATAAGAAAACAACTTATGAAATTTCCATGAAGCAAATTTCATATACTTTTTCCAAATGAATCAATCCACACCACGACAAATGTGGCCGGCCAATATGTATAGAAGGAGGGAGGTGAGTGTAGGAGAGGAGAGGGTAACATTAAGCTATGATACTTATCATAACAATAAAAGAAAAGCATGACTCACTAAGAACAATTAATGCATAATGATGATTCACCTTAACACATCACCACAACAATTAATGCTTAACAATGAATCACCATATCATTAAATGCTAACCATGAGTCATCTAATCTAGAACCATGACACACCCAAGAAAAGATAAATCAATCTTTAACCGAATGTTAAATACGGGTGATAGAAAACGGGAAACTGGCAACTTCCAAAAGCGATCCCGAAACGAATTTCAGGATAACCCCGTAACAGTATAAACATACCCGCATTTGTATTACGACCGAATACAAATGCAACTGAGACAAAGATATTATATCTACACAGTATAATACTCAGATCCGGCTTAAACCAAAGCCTACCAGTATTATCTGCCCGAAAAATGACACGTGCGAAAACGCATGTGCATTTTCCGAACCCTGCCATAAAACCATACGGCTTCTACAACGTTTCGCCCGAACTTGGGAAACTGTCTGTGGGGAACTCTAATGACTCATCAATACAATGGCACTGGGTAAAAACCACAAGCATGTTAGAGGTACTATCTATACGTAACGGTTGCCTATGTATTGATTGGAAGGGAAGCTGATGAGTGAACTCATCCATAAACCCTACTGAGCCTGACAGTGACAGTATCCATACAGTCCGGTCCGTTCGTCTATGAGTATCGCATATAGGGCCTAGGGGGCTGGTCAACGTCAGACCCCCAATAGCTGTATAAGTCGTGTCAGAGAGCAGCCCAGAACACCCTGAGATACTACTGGTATACCTACCGGTATATCTCGATTACCCTGGCCAGGGATTTCGTGTAATGGCTTTCCTAAACACAGCGCGATCTCATCCCCAATACCGGGAGAGACGAATCCCTGAAGATCCGCTCACTGCCTCCATGTGGCTCGGGACTGTACCCAAAATATACCTGTTTGCACGACTCTTTTGACCCGTGGTAAGGTATAAATCAAAGCACAGTGGGAACTCACACGAGACAAATGACGATCCCAGGTCGACAGACTAACCTGTACACATATCACCAGGGAACTGCTATTTGACGATATGTATAATACCAACTAGTATGTTCCCGGCGAGTCCTGTCCGATGCACTCATAACCCAATGAGCACCTGTATACATCTTAGGTGAACCAACTAACACCAATAGCTTGTGAGACCGGCCACCGCCCATCGTCGGGGTCTCGAATGTATACACTAGTCTACTTTGGAGTATCGATGCCCTGTCTCGAAACTCTCACGACTAGGGACACTTTAAGGATGTGCTTATAGACCCTAGCTCCCATATATATGATCGCCATCATACTGTTGGTTGTCAAGCAAGATCCTAAGGGCTCTATTAAAGTGTAACAGTGATAAAGACAAACCAGATAGCATACTATCATCTCGGGTAAGGCTGTTTTATCGGTATAGGTCCTTCCTCAATCATTGCAATCACGTACCTGCAATCCAATAATTGACTTAGAGGGCACTATATCCAACAATCTCCCACTTGCACTTAAGGCTATTATTGTGATGTCGCACACTCATAGCCTTAGTGAGTGGATCCGCCCTGATGTTTCTTTCTATGTCTCTCTTAATCTCAAGTTTGCGGAGAAAACCATCTCTCGAATCGAGTAATTCCTGTCTTAGAATATGTCTGGATATCTGATGGGACCTAGTTCACAAATGAACTCCAAATCCAAACTTCTTAGACTGTATTGATAACTGAACCTAATCAGTATCGCGCACTATGCCTCCCACAGTATCCTCTTAGACCACCTGTCCACAATACCGTCCCTCGTCAGAGGGAAAACTATAACTCTGACAATCACTTTGTCATCCATGTCATCTTTGAAGCCTGGAATGATAACCGTCTCCCGAAGGAGGCCGCCATCATCAAATCCGTAGAACATGCACTTATGTTCTAAAACTACTTCCTTATGTTTCTTCAGGATTGGATTAATATAAACTTATCGCATCTAGTGCAAAAACAACATCTGGTGTGGTACTTGACATCTCACGATTGACTCAATTGCCTAAGCAAGTGATTTGCCAATCATGCACATCCCTCTCCCCTTTAGTCTGTACGACACCTTTAGAGAGGGTGACTCCATCATCTGCAGGTACACCACCATGCCAGGAGTCATCTATTCTAAAATATTATTAGAATACTGTCAAAGTACCCACATTGGGAAACTACCCAAATCAAGATCTAAAACCATAGATCTAGTATCCAGAATGTCAGATATTATATCCATGTCCTCTGTGGAGAAACAACTTTGTGACAACCACAGTATAACCGATTATAGTATAGGAATTTTACTTCCTACTCTGTGTATGTCATCCAAATACCAGGACATCACACCCTACTACCTTCTTAACAGATCCATCCCCTATTCTGATGAAGTCAAACCCATGACTGTCACATCAAAAATAGATGATTTATCTCCGCTATTTCTGCTCTAGTCTAAAAATAGACTTAAGCTACTTGCCCACTATGCTTCCGCTGCTCCCACCGACTACGACAACCCTCTGACAGAATAATATATACGTACACTTCTAAAGCTAGTTTAGAACGACGCTATACTCAACCTCCTGCCGGGTCTCATAGCCTGGAACAACAGTAGTGTCAAGTCTGGGTAAACAAGAACCTCCCTGTCACCTTCCTTGAGGCTACCGGAGTACCTCTCGGGTGTCTGAGGTCACCTATCATATCTGCGGAGTGGCTATTGGAATGTCAAACCTGATTGAATATATAGGTCCTATTAAATTTTCCGTAATCGTTTGTGGTTCTGGAATCACTTCCAGTTCTACCATACTCCCACTATTGTTTTCTGAAAAAAATCCATTTTACTAAAACTGTGGCGAGTCTAGAACAATATCACTATTGATCTTCTAGATGATAGATAATCAAGCCTCGTCAAAGCTAGGGTCAACCCACAAACAACCATTACAGAATCATGCCTTGAGTTATCCAGTGTCTGGTTTTAAGCATAAGCTGGACAACTCCCCTTACCTTAACATCGTTAAGATATGAAGCATTCTATATCCAATATAGAAACTTTGGCACTTATTTAATTGGAACCAGATTCAAATCATGCAGCTGTCTCCAGTATATATCAACTTAATGGAGAGAGGCTAATCAGCATTACTCAACTTAGGAATCCATCCAATTATGAGTAACCTGAAAGAGAAACAAGTTTCTCAAAATAATTACTATCAGCTGAATACCAATCACAAGAATCTACATCTTCGATTTCTTTGAAGAATCCCGATACTTGCGATACCTGGTTCTCTACTTTATTTCTATACCCACAACTTCTCAAAACTTAGACATTGTATTTCTACGAAACACTTGTCTGAAAGCTAGAGAAGTCACAAGTAAACAGAACAGAGTACGAGGACCAACCCCTTTATCCTGATGGACACTGGACAACATACAATACTCTGTATAAGTCCGCTGAGTTGAATAAATCAAAACATGTACATCGTAGGTTGAAAACTGTACCCAGGCGATTTCCTCAAATATCACCAATTATAACGAATTCCGATATAATGAGGATGATCACTTAATTCCCAATAACTTACTCCCACTCATTATCTGTAAAACTATACAGATGTGAGAATGAAACCTGGTAAATACATACCGTGGAGTAAGTATGTAATCGGGAAATCAGTTTTCTGTTAACAATGCACTGAAACAAAAAAATGTTTCGTAGGGGTATCCTGGTATTCCCAGCAATGCCTCCTCCAAAATCCAATTCATGATGGTCGTGAATGAAAACAGTCGCAATTTACTTTGCCCTCTTTCTAATCCCTTTATTTTGTCTTTAGTTATTACCTTTTGTACACCCTACTTAGGCTAATTGGTTTTCTTCATTCCCTACCTTTCGGCACCTGCCTATGGTTTAGAATAAGACCATCCAATAAGCATAATAGGTGTACTCTCCTAAACCAAGGAGCCCTCGCAACCTGAGAGAAGGTGATAATAAAAGACAACTGAATAAACCAATTCTATTTCTCCTGAACCTGGATCCATCCTCGAAGAAGTCCCTTCGAGTTCCTATATAACCATACGATGGATCTATCCAATGGAAGTGGATGTCCGTAGTAATACGGGGTGTTCTGAGAAATACAAAGGGTAAAAGAAGGAGCGGCAATGACTTATGCAACTATAGACAATCCAAAAGCCAGTATTTAAAGAAGGTTCGGTCAACTTGGTAACTGAGTCATAGTCTAGGGTCGGTCAAAGGTCGTTGCCTAAGAGAGAGAGAAAAGAAACACTCTGCATGCACTCTAACCTAGATCAGAATGGTTATCACTTTATCTAATCAGGAAACCTCTCACTATAATCTCAAATTCTCCTCCAAACCTGAAAGAAGAATTAGTCGGAATCACCCGAGGAGTAAACTAACTCATCAGTGGGAATCGGGATCCAACTCTCATTGCATGATAACGTGACGGTATCCACTCACATTATCATACTCCAGAAGGTATGCCCAAGTCTGGCAAGGTTCCTGTATGTTTGAAACTCCCGATGTAATTTTTATCCCATGCTCTTATGACCTTGACGTAGGCCAACAAATCATAAGCCACATGTCAAGTTCTACCCGTCGTTGTCCTGATTAATTTAGTTCATCGTACATGCCCTTGACGTAGGCCAACAAGGTTGTACGTCTGTCCTAAACTAATGCATCTATCTATGCAACAAATGAATACCCCAGCAGCTACCAAACACTATGCCTTGACGTAGGCCAACAAACATAGCTTAAATACTACTGACCATCCATAAGAAATGACGGAGGATTACGGCTGGTTTTTGTCGAAAAACCTTTAACGTAATGAACTTGATCTCGTTGAAGGAACCTGATAGCTTTTTATAAAAATATAGTGGCGAAAACCTTTGCTAAAGAGGTCACTCCCGGTGAAGGGATCTCGGCTCTTTCCTCGTGGAATGAGGTGCAGGATATTCCAACTGAATACCGCGATGCAAAGCAACTTGTGATCGACTATACTGAAGTTATTACCCTGACACAAACTTCTGCCCAAGGGGTCATTCCCGGTGAAGGGATCTCGACCCTTGCCTCGTCGAATGAGGTACGGGATATTCAAACTGAATATTGCTATGCAAAACAAAAGGAAACGTCTTTATAATAACTCTTTTTAAAATTTGTTCCAACAACATCAAATATAGGTTTGTTTTATCCTTGTATTGATAAGAATCAATGCAGTCCCATCAATTAAACACACCAGAAAAGAACGAAAATAAAATATACGCATATGCCATCCGCATTCGTCACTGGGTCCCGTCATCACCCGTTAGGTTACTTAACTAACGACAGAGCGGGGACTGGACTAGCGCGGGTGTAAAACATATACAACATCTAATAGTATATATACTAATATATAATAATCGCTCCAAGCGTGATAATAAGGAACATTATAGAAAAGTAATAAGTATCACAGAACAATACAGATAATCTGGAATCCCCAGGTTTCACAGAGCCGCTACTGAAACCCGACGTTCCCCTGGTCATGTGGATAGCCTGTGCAATGAAACCTAGACCCCAACGGGTGCGGCAAGTTACCCGCCAAAACCTGAAGTGAGGCAGCCCCCTACAGCATAGTGAATGGACCACCCGGCACTTCACGGAATCCGGTAACTTGAGCACCCCTCCTTGGGTCAACCTGTGCCCCCTACAAGTGGGGCGAATAGTCTGCCAATTCTAGAGTGAGGCCCCTCTGCCTCTCAAAGCCATGAGATACAGACCCGTTGCCCTCCAGAACCCGGCTATCCGTGCACCCCACCGCGGGGTAATCCTAGTACAGAAAAGAAAAATATATACAACGGGTACATCGACCTCAGCCCGGTCGTGCCCTAAAAGAAGATTATAGAAACAGGCAGTGACGGCAGTCCACAAGTCGGACGCTCGCCCCGCAATATCAAATGTACAAATAAATCCAAACAGCACTGCCATTGCACACTGCTATCCACCACGACATATCCGAAACATCACAGCACAACACAGAACATCAATGCGAATGTCACGTTCGCAAACCCGTCTAAAAGAACTATAGCAATTAGACGCGGTTTACCGCTCAAATGATATTCCCGGTCGGAGATATAATATAAGTACTGTAAACTAACGAGTTTAAAATTTCGATCGACAAAATTTCTTGAAGTGGGCTCCACATACATCTGCTGTATAGTAATAAAAACTAGGCCCAAAAGAACATTAACAGAAACCACAATTTCCCAAGGTGAAAGCCCAGAAGAAAAATGGCCCACCAAGTCACTAAGACGGCCGCGCTTCCGCGGTCAAAGCTAGGCTTTGACCTCGGATCCGCGACCGTACGGTCGAATTGGTGGATCGTTTTTCTTTTGTTTCCATTAAAAAGCCTGCTTAATTTTCTGGTATGGTCAAAATAATTTTTAGAACAGATTTAAAATCAACACAAACTTTAAACTTGAAAATTGTGATTTTCGAAAATCCGTTCGATCGATATTTTAAACGCGTTAGTACAAGTTAGTATAGCTTAATGGCGAGTCTCTGATACTATTGTAAGTCTACGGTAGCGCCCCGGCCGTCTATCAGACGGCAATATACGGAACAAAAACTTTTACAACTGGCGCTATCGTATACTATATCCCAATATCTGCCATTAACGCTAAACTAACATACTGTAAAGTGGGTAGAAATGTTATACCGAATGATCCGTGTCCTTCGGTCTTCAACCATCATCCCACGTTTTGTTGCGGCTGCTCCGATCTCTTCAATCTCCAGTCTTCTCGTCCAGGTGGCACCATGTCGACGGATCTTTAAACGGGCTCCCGCCTCTGAACCGAGGCAACTCGATCATCAAGTTTGCTAAAAGAGATGACCAAGATTGATGTAGAGAATGAGTAGAACACTTTGTCTCATTACGTCCAAAGCTATGGACGAACGGTTAATGAAGTTGCCTTTTGGAATCGGGTGAAATAAGAAAACAACTTATGAAATTTCCATGAAGCAAATTTCATATACTTTTTCCAAATGAATCAATCCACACCACCACAAATGTGGCCGGCCAATATGTATAGAAGGAGGGAGGTGAGTGTAGGAGAGGGGAGGGTAACATTAAGCTATGATAGTTATCATAACAATAAAAGAAAAGCATGACTCATTAAGAACAATTAATGCATAATGGTGATTCACCTTAACACATCACCACAACAATTAATGCTTAACAATGAATCACCATATCATTAAATGCTAACCATGCGTCACCTAATCTAGAACCTTCTAGAACCATGACACACCCAAGAAAAGATAAACCCGTCTTTAACCGAATGTTAAATACGGGTGATAGAAAACGGGAAACTGGCAACTTCCAAAAGCGATCCGAAACGAATTTCAGGATAACCCCGTAACAGTATAAACATACCCGCATTTGTATTACGACCGAATAAAAATGCAACTGAGACAAAGATATTATATCTACACAGTATAATACTCGGATCCGGCTTAAACCAAAGCCTACCAGTATTATCTGCCCGAAAAATGACACGTGCGAAAACGCACGTGCATTTTCCGAACCCTGCCATAAAACCATACGGCTTCTACAACGTTTCGCCCGAACTTGGGAAACTGTCTGTGGGGAACTCTAATGACTCATCAATACACTGGCATTGGGTAAAAACCACTAGCACGTCAGAGGTACTATCTATACGTAACGGTTGCCTATGTATTGATTGGAAGGGAAGCTGACGAGCGAACTCATCCATAAACCCTACTGAGCCTGACACCGACAATGTCCATACAGTCCGGTCCGTTCGTCTATGAGTATCGTATGTAGGGCCTAGGGAGCTGGTCAACGTCAGTCCCCTAATAGCTGTATAAGTCGTGTCAGAGAGCAGCCCAGAACACCCTGAGATACTACTGGTATACCTACCAGTATATCTCGATTACCCTGGCCAGGGATTTTGTGTAATGGCTCTCCTAAACACAGCGCGATCTCACCCCAAATACCGGGAGAGACGAATCCCTGACGATCCGCTCACTGCCTCCATGTGGCTCGGGACTGTACCCAAAATATACCTGTTTGCACGACTCTTTTGACCCGTGGTAGGGTATAAATCAAAGCACAGTGGGAACACACACGAGACAAATGACGATCCCAGGTCGACAGACTAATCTGTACATATGTCACCAGGGAACTGCTATCTGACGATATGTATAATACCAACTAGCATGTTCCCGACGAGTCCTGTCCGGTGTACTCATACCCAATGAGCACCTGTATACATCTTAGGTGAACCAACTAACACCAATGGCTTGTGAGACCGGCCACCGCCCCTCGTCGGGGTCTCGAATGTATACACTAGTCTACTTTGGAGTACTCGAAACTCCCACAACTAGGGACACTTTAAGGATGTGCTTATAGACCCCAGCTCCCACATATATGATCGCCATCATACTGTTGGTAGTCAAGAAAGATCCTAAGGGCTCTATCAAAGTGTAACAGTGATAAAGACAAACCAGATAGCATACTATCATCTCGAGTAAGACTGTTTTATCGGTATAGGTCCTCCCTCAATCATTGCAATCACGTACTTGTGATCCAATAATTGACTTAGAGGGCACTATATCCAATTGCTCTCTCTGCCTCGGGGGTCGCCATCCACAGGGAGTAGCAGTCGGCCTTCAGCTCATTCCTGTTGTATCGGACCTTGGTCTGCATGTTCTTCATCAGGCCATTGTACAGAGCATGAATTTCGAGCACCCACCCAGGGTGATCAGGGTCGGGTAAAGGCTGAAAATCGTAATCCAAGTGAAAATACAAAAAAAAACATTGTTATTAGATTGCAAGTGTTAATAATAAATATATTGGATAAATCAAATGAAAATATATATTAATACCCGAGCCTGAACAAAGAAGAGGGCGAATGAGCACCGGTGCTGGTCGCCCCACTCAACGTGAAGGGATAGTTCTTCACGAGCCGGCTCTCATCCCCCATATACCGGCCGAACCTCTCGGCATGAGGACCGGTATAGCAATAATCAAGGGTAAAAAAGAGAGGGAATGCTGCCTCCCCCTAGCTCTGTCAGGCCTCATCCTGTGGGACTGATTCGGGCCTCGAGTCCCCCTCTGGGGATGGGGAGGCCCTGCGTCTGCAAGAAATTTCAAGACAATCAATATTAAGACAAAGTTGTATTAAGAAATCAAGGTTAAACGAAAATTGAAGTGTGATATATACCTCCGGTGACTAAAGCATGAGCCTAGGCCCGGGCAGCAGCACGAGCGGGACGATAGTTCCTCCGGTGAGGAACAGCCGGCGTCCTGGATGCGGACGCATCCCCTCCAACTAGAAAATAAACATTGACGCTAAATTTCCATGAAGTTCATATTTATTCTATAGAGGATATGTAAAATGAACAAATATTTTATATTTATTCATAGTAACTTACAGACGATGCGGAGGGTACGGAAGTGGCAGGAGTGGCCCCTGCGTCAGATGTGGACTCACCACTTATAATTAGACAATTAAAAATAGATTATATAAGTAATTGCAAAAAGAATGTGTAGATCAATAATATAACACTCTAAATCAATATGCATGCACTATAGGATATATAAACATACCTGGAGGAGCGGGAGTGGCCTCTGTCTCTGATGTGGACGCATCACCAACAACTAGACAATCAAACATTGACAATATAAGTAATTTTGACATGAACATGCATGAATATCTATAATATTACATTCAAAATGGATATGCGTGCAATATAACTGGAGGTGTGGCAAAGTTCACACGGAAGGAGGCATCCGAAGGGGTCTCCCATCTGGGTGCAAGACCGGCCCTCTGAAGCTCCCTATGCAGCTCTCCGAGAAGCAGAACCGCTCTGCCTCTGCCTCTGCCGGTGCCGCGGCCGGAGCTCCTTCCGCCCCTCGCTGCTCCCGTCATCGTCACCAAATCTAGATAAACGGTTCGTGGACGCATTTGACAATCATTACAAGTATTGACTATATATGTATAGATCGTAAAATGTGAATTAATAATATAATATTACTGATAACCTTTTTCATTTCGTGGGCGTATTATACATATCTACTTAGATTTCATCATCGATGTCATTTCTAACCCACGTAACTTCATGATCGGCCGAAGACAACCCGTCCTTCGAAACAGACGGTCGGAGCACTCTAAGCCTTCTCTCTTCTTCATCCTCATCGCTGTCCTCGAATTTTGGGTCATCGTAGACATCCCTGGGTTTCCAACGACATACGACACTCCATCCCGGATGCTTCAAACACTGTGAGTAGTATACTTGGAACGCTTGGTTCGGAAAGATAAACGGATCTTCATGACCGTAAAATTGAAGTGTGTTCACACTGGTCAATCCATATTCATCTTTCCAAGTCCCAAGATTGCTTCTCCACTTATCTGTATTGGTTCGCGTATCGTACCAAGTACACTGGAATATATAAAAGGGTTCTGATCGTCCGGGATAGTGGATGCCGAGTATACAATTTAAGTACACATAATAAATCACACCGTCCGATCTTACCGTCGCAATCCCACTATTCTGAGTGGTTCTAGATGTTTCTATGTCCTTAACTTCGAATTTGTATCCAAGGACACCAAATCCTTTATAATATGCAACCTCCATACTAGGAAATTGAGCTAAACATCTTGAATCACTCTCAAATGATGCAGACAAGTTCGGATCGTGGATCTAACAAAACAAATTTTACGACAAATACATAACGATATAAGTTTAGATTAAAACTGATAGCAATAAAATGTTATTCGAATATCTTACATGATCTGTGACCCAATCATAAAAATTATCCTGATGATATTTTTCCAATCGTTCTTCGTTCCAATCAGGATGCCCCTTCCGTACCTCGTTAAAATGAATTCTGTTTTCGACAAATAATGGTGACATTAATATTATATCATTTCATACACACACAAACACAAATATAACAATTAATCCAAAAAAACTTACTCTCTAACTTGTTCAAGACATGTGCAATTAAGCAAGATAAACCGGTATATCTTGTTGATAAACATAGTGTCTACCCTCTTATAATCGGCTTTACCATATGGCCCGTCTTGAATTCTTCGAGGCCGGTTAAGTCTCATCTCAATGTTCTCGTCCAGATAGCGGGAACAAAATGTGGTTGCTTCATCAAGAAGATAACCTTGCATGATAGAACCCTCTGGTCGATTTTTATTGCGTATATACTTTTTAAGAGTGTAGAGGTACCTAAAGAAAATATGTTGAATAAATAAATACGGGCATACAGGACAACAATAATTTTAAAAATTGCGTGAAACAAAATATTACACGTACCTCTCGACGGGATACATCCATCGATATTGTACCGGTCCGGCTAACTTAGCCTCAGTTGCAAGATGAACCGTCAAGTGTATTATGATATCGAAGAATGACGGTGGGAAAATACGCTCAAACTTGCAAAGCATCAACGTAATAGATTTTTCTAATTTATCTAGCGTCACAACCTCCAGTGTTTTAGCACAAAACTCTCTGAAAAAACAACATAGGTCGTTGATTACTAGACCAACCGATTCGGGGAGAGAAGTCCTGAGGGCTAATGGAAGAAGGTTCTCCACGATAACATGGTGATCATGACTTTTTAGCCCATCGATCTTGCCTTTCACAATTTTTATTTTCTTGCTGAATGATCCTGAGAAACCTGTGGGAACTTTCAAATCATGCAACACCTGCAGGAATCTTTTCTTCTCCGGTTGTAACATATGATAAGCGGTATTGGGAAGTACAAACTTGCCTGGTTTACCTGCTACCGGTCTTGGATGCAATTCACTTCTTATTCCCCACTCCTGTAGATCCATCCGAGCATTCAGGTTGTCTTTCGATTTCCCGTCTTTACAAAGAAGTTGAGTATGTGCTCTGATACTCCCTTCTCTATATGCATGACGTCCATACAATGACGCACTAAATTTGTTGACCAGTACAGAAGCTCGAAGAAAATGCTTAACTTGTTCCAAAATAGTGGTTTGACCTGTTTCGTCGGATCCATCCCGAAGGTCAGATTATTGTAACCATCCCATTGAGCAGTCACGTCCTCTCCGGACAATGGCGCTGGAGGTCCAAGAAGCTCCTGATGACCATCAAAGTGAACGGTGTCTAACCTGTAGGGGTGGTCTAAAGGCAGGGAACGTCGATGACCGCAATAATAAACCTTCCTGCTAAAATTCAACAATTTCGATATTGTGTGTCGATGGCAATAAGGACAAACTTTAAGACCATGTACGGACCAACCTGATAGCATCCCATATGCAGGAAAGTCATTAATTTTCCATATTAAATCCGCACGCAGTAAGAAGGTTGTATTTGTGTTTGCATCATATGTCTCTACACCATCAAAGAACAAAGATTTTAACTCCTCGATCAGAGGTCGGAGATAGACGTCGATATTGTTTCCCGGTAAGTTTGGTCCGTCGATAAGAAGAGGCATCATAAAGTATGATTGGTCCATTGCCAACCAAGGCGACAGATTATAAATTATCATTACAACGGACCATGTGATGTGACTTCCAGCCATATTGTTGAATGGAAAGAAGCCATCACTAGCCAGTCCGAGCTGGACATTGCGAGGATCGCTACTGAATATTGCGTGCCTCCTATCGAAATCCTTCCATGCCGGTGAATCTCTTGGATGGCTCATTTTTCCATCTTCACTTGGAGGAGCAAGACGATGCCGAATCATTGCGTCGGCTGTTTTCTTGCACCTGAATAGCCTCTGTAGCCTCTGTGTTATAGAAAAGTATCGTGCTATCTTGACAGGTATATCAGGCTTCTTATCAGAATCTTTCGACTTATACCTGGCCTCTCCGCATGTTGGACACTCTTTCAAATGTGAATTCTCTTTCCGGTATTTAACACGCAATTTTTTGGACATGCTTGAATCTTCTCGCACTTTAGACCCAAATCAGACATCATCTTCTGGGCTCCGTACCAGCTGTCGGGCACGTTATTTCTCGGGGGCATAGAATCATTCAAGAACGAAAGAAGCATTGTAAATGACTTGTTGCTCCATCCATTTAGGCACTTAATCTGGAAAAGTTGGACAAACCATGAGAGGGAGGAATACTTTGCATTCTCATAAATTGGTTTTCTAGCATCATTCATGAAATTTTCATATTTATCCGCACGCGGTCCTTGACCGGATGGAATGTCATCTTCGGTACGAATAGATTCACCTAGGGCAGCCTCTACCATATCCTCCATTTCTTCTGATGGAAATAAATTACTATCTTCTCCTTCTGCCGTATTACCGTCTTCTCCTTCTTCTCCTGCCGCATTATCGTGTTCTCCTTCTTCTTCTGCCGCATTACTGCGTTCTTCTCTTTCCCCGTGATATTTCCAAGTTGTATAAAGTCCAGTAAACCTATATTTTACGATATGAAGCTCTGCCAATTCTACCTTCTGCCAGTATTTATTGCCACATCTATCGCACAGGCAGAGAATCTTCTCTATCACGATCTTATTATGTGCGCGTGCAAATTCAATAAAAGCAGCAACTCCTGCGACAAACTTAGGTTGCATACGTTGTTGCCAATCCACATACATCCAGTCCTCAACTCTAACGTACTCATGGGCCATGTTAGACAGTATAACATATAAATTGTAGGTTATGGTGACTATATTGAGAAATCTAAGAACGGGATAGTTACTGATAAAGGAGAAAATCCGTGTATTTGCTTTGTGTGTGCATTTGTCGTTGAAAAGAATAAATTATCGAATGTATGTTAACCGATAGACGGGGACTAAGTGGCGCTTTTAGTTTCATATATAAGTATCGATGAGAATACGAAGGTTTCATATTATCATCGAGCACCATATATTGGTTTTAACTTCAACATCTTGAATCACTCTCTAATCATGCGTTTGTTATGTATTCTTGTTGTGTGTGTGTGTGTTTCGGCTGTCGGGGGTAAGGCTTCTATCCCATTAAGAATGTATAGTGTGAACACACATTCGCTTGTGCTTTCAACCGTTTCGAGTAAATTTCGGCAGCACCTCCCCGCTGTTCTCCGAGTACACTGTAATAGAATAGATAATCATTTCAAAGCTGTGAAACAACATTGAAATGAACATCTAATCTATCTGTGTACACGGAGAATCAGCTAAAAGGTACCGACGAAATATCTCGAAACGGATGAAAACACAAGTGAATGAAGGTGTTTGCTTTATACATTCCTAACTTGTCCACACGGGACAAATCTATCGGTTATCATACGATTGAATCTTCTCGTCACATAGACTATACGACGATTGTTAGTATCGAGCTATACTGTCCGATATTTAACAACCTTCGTATAGTTCTATGTCACGACGAACATCGAACGTATGTTAACCGATAGACGGGGACTAAATGGCGCTTTTAGTTTCATATATGAGTATCGATGAGAATACGAAGGTTTCGTATTATCATCGAGTACCATATATTGGTTTTAACTTCAACATCTTGAATCACTCTCTAATGATGCGTTTGTTGTGTATTCTTGTTGCGTGTGTGTGTTTCGGCTGTCGGGGGTAAGACTTCTATCCCATTAAGAATGTATAGAGCGAACACCCATTCGCTTGTGCTTTCAACCGTTTCGAGTAAATTTCGGCAGCATCTCCCAGCTGTTCTCCGAGTACACTGTAATAGAATAGATAATCATTTCAAAGCTGTGAAACAACGTTGAAATGAACATCTAATCTATCTTTGTACACGGAGAACCAGCGGAAAGGTACCGACGAAATATCTCGAAACGGATGAAAACACAAGTGAATGAAGGTGTTTGCTTTATACATTCCTAACTTGTCCACACGGGACAAATCTATCAGTTATCATACGATTGAATCTTCTCGTCACATAGATTATACGACGGTTGTTAGTATCGAGCTATACCGTCCGATATTTAACAACCTTCGTATAGTTCTATGTCACGACGAACATCAAACATATGTTAACCGATAGACGGGGACTAAGTGGCGCTTTTAGTTTCATATATGAGTATCGATGAGAATATGAAGATTTCATATTATCATCGAGTATCATATATTGGTTTTAACTTCAACATCTTGAATCACTTTATAATGATGCGTTTGTAGTGTATTCTTGTTGTATGTGTAACATGATTTTAAACTTATGAAATAATACTTGCTTAGTTACTTGCAAATTGCAACTTGAGAATAAGATATATGAAGAATTGAGTATTAAAGAACTAAGATGCATTAGACTTGAGATTGAGATGCATACCTTCAACATAGAAAAGAAATCAATAAACAAGATGAATATAATATAAATTCATAATTAATGCTACATGACACGGGTCTCAGATAAAATTAGTGTTGAATGTTTGATTTCCAAAAGTATCTGGCACAAAAGCTAATATGTGTGTGTGTGTTATACATGCATGAATGAGGGAACATATAATGAACCATTTAGGCAAATTTTATGATGCACAATTCAAACATGACGGAGAAATATATAACTAGAGCCATTTACGGCTAAAAACAAATTATGCATGCCCCTAAACTAACAGATAGAAAAAGAAATTTGTGAATTCAGGCGGTCAACGGATGTTTCACATGATGACATTGTCACACTAATGCCGCTCGGTTTCTCAAGTAGAGAGCTTTGGTCGATAAATTCTCCAATCAATTATGGATAGAAATGTAAAGTGGAAAATTTATCCAAAATCTAGAAAGAAAGGCACAACTGTGTAATCTAACTTAGCTAATCGTTGGTAGCAAAAGGAAGATGCAATTTCATCCTGCTTGGATGTGCCCATCAATGGAATAAGAAACAAACAAACCCAACAAACAAATAAGCTCATATCTACAATATATGCAAGCAAGCGAACAAAAGTGGGAATCAACATGGATAACTCATTGCAAGCGCAGCGCAATAATCAGGGTTGATTGCACAAACCCCCTTTATAGTTTACCATGCAAGACAACAGTTATGCGCCCCCCAGCCGAACCCCAACCCCAACCCAATCGCAACCGCAGCACCAGCCCCAGCCCCAACCCCAACCCCAACCCTAACCCCAACCCCAACCCTACCCCAACCGCAACCCCAATAGTTATGCGCCCCCAGCCGAACCCCAACCCTAACCCTAACCCCAACCCAACCCAACCGAAACCCCAGCACCAGCACCAGCCCCAGCCCTAACCCTTACCCTAACCCCAACCCAAACCCCAACCCCAACCCTAACCATAACCCTAGCCGAACCCAACCCCAACCGCAACCCTAGCTGAACCCCAACCGCAACCCCAACCCCTAAAATAATCAAAAATCTCTTTAATTGAAGATTTAATTACTTACCTGTTCTGTGGATCGGCGACGAGGAAGAACGGCGACGAGATCGGGAACGACAGAGAGAGAACGGCGACGAGATCGGCGAGGTCGGCGACGAGATCGGCGAGGTCGGCGACGAGATCGGCGAGATCAACGACGAGAAAAGGCGATTTACGAGGTTTCGCGCGCTCGATCGAGAGGAGGATAATAAGCGCGTAGGGAAATTATGTTTCTTTTCTATTAAATCCATATTTAGAAGCCCCTACGGATTTATCGGTAGGTCCTTAGTTTGCGGCTCCGTAGGGGCAAACAATAAATTAAGATTTAATATTTTTACGTTGGTGCGTCTTGGACCGTAGGGGCAACCGTCTGGCCCTACAGACTAATCCGTAGGGCCAAAATAAATCTGCCCCTATGGATTTCAATATCCGTAGAGGCAACCCCCTATTTTAGTAGTGCCCCGACAGCCGAAACACACACATACAACAAGAATACACAACAAACGCATCATTAGAGAGTGGTTCAAGATGTTCAAGTTAAAACCAATATATGGTACTCGATGATAATATGAAACCTTCGTATTCTCATCGATACTCATATATGAAACTAAAAGCGCCACTTAGTCTCCGTCTATCGGTTAACATACGTTCGATAATTTATTCTTTTCAACGACAAACGCACACACAAAGCATATACACGAATTTTCTCCTTTGTCAGTAACTATCCCGTTCTTAGATTTCTCAATATAGTCACCATAACCTACAATTTATATGTTATACAGTCTAACATGGCCCATGAGTACGTCAGAGTTAAGGACTGGATGTATGTGGATTGGCAACAACGTATGCAACCTAAGTTTGTCGCAGGAGTTGCTGCTTTTATTGAATTTCAAGCGCACATAATAAGATCGTGATAGAGAAGATTCTCTGCCCGTGCAATAGATGTGGCAATAAATACTGGCAGAAGGTAGAATTGGCAGAGCTTTATATCGTAAAATATGGGTTTACTAGACTTTATACAACTTGGAAATATCACGGGGAAGACGAAGAATGTTAGTGTATATGCCCTAGAGGCCATTACTGTATCATACTAGTTTGTATATTACTTGATGGAAGCTTGGGATATTCACAGTTGTATATACAATCTTGCTCGAAATGGTAGTATGCTACTTGGTTTGTCTCTACTTCAATATGTGCATGTGTTTCTTTTAGCATATCGCTTATATACATATTAGTAGAGCCCTTAGGATCTTTGCTTGATTACCAACGTTGTGATGGCGCTCACACTCGTGGGGGCTGGGTAATCCATAAGCACATCCTTATACAGGTCCCTAGTCGTTGGACTATCGAGACAGGGCATCGATACTCCGGAGTAGACTAGCGTATGCGCTTCTCATCCCAGCGTGGGAGACGGTCTGTCCCACAGCCGTCAGTACGTCGTACTTGAGATAGTATGCGGGTGCTCGTTAGGTTACGAGTACACTGGACATGACTCGTCGGGAACTGTTGGTTGGTATTATACCTATCGTCAGTTATCAGTTCCCAGGTGACATGAGTACAGCTTAGTCCGCTGACTTGACACTGTCACTTCGCCTCGGGTGTGTTCCCACTGCACTTTGATTACTACCCTACCACGGCTCAAAGGAGTCATGCAAACAGGTAGTTTTTGGGTGCAGTCCCGAAGCACTTAGAGGCAGTGACAGTTAGACAGGATTCGTCTCTCCCGGTATTGGGGGTTGACATCGCGCTGTGTCCAGGAGAGCCATTACAGAAGTAGTCCCTGGCCAGGGCAAGCGAGATATACTGGTAGGTTTCCAGTGTTATCTCAGGGTGTTCTGGGCTACACTCCGACACGACTTGTACCGCTATTAGGGGACTGACGTTCACCGCCCCCCTAGGCCCGCCATGCGATGTATCAGACGAACAGACCGGACTGTACGGAGACTGTCACATACAGGCTCAGTAGGAGTTCAGATGAGGTCACCTCGTCAGTCTTCTTATTGGCATCTACCTGGGGACCGTTACGTACAGCTAGTACCGCTTACGGTCTGTGGTTAAACCCACTGCCAGCGTAGTGTCGAGTCTTTAGAGTCCCACACAGAGAGCTATTCGCCTTTAGGCAAAATGAGTAGAGGTCGCATGGTTTTGCGACAGGGTTCGTTCACATCCGCGCACTTGTGCACGTTTGTTGTCCGGACAGCTTATACTAGCGGGCTTTGGTTTAAGCTAGATCCTAGTGTATAATTTGGGATTGGTTTTATCTCTTTGTATTCGTGTTCCTCGGATCACGAATGCGGGTGCGTATGCACAGTTGATTGAGTCAGAGGAAGAGGACTTTGATTAGGGTTAATGACCATTGTCATTTTATTAACCCTAATGCTTATGTGTGTATTATAATTAATTGATATTAGCTATATATATATATATATATAATTGTGCATGGTTAGGATTGTTGACATTTTGACCCTACTTGACTTGTTGACCTTAGTTGACATGTTGACCATCATCATTCCATATAAAAGATGCTCTTTGATCCTTACAATTTTCATTTAATGTGAAATGATAATGGTCAAGTCTTGATTAACCATGACAATTATCTAGCTAATTATCTATTTTTTATAATTCACACATATATGTCAGAATGGCTCATTATTCTCTCATTCTATCATATACTTTCTCTCTCTTGCTCTTCCTCTTCCTCAAGCTCTCCCCTCTCATGTGTTGAGAAACACTTGAGCTTGAGAAAAACCTCTTCTTGATAATCTCTACTCTCATCTAGGGTTCTAGGATTAGCACTTCTAGCACCTTAGTCACTTCTAGCTTGAAGTTGAAGCCAAAGGTTGAGGCTTTCGGGTGGATCCTTCTTCGACTCGAGAAGGCGACAAGGCGATCTCTTTCTTACACTCCAAGGAGCAAGGAGAGAAGGACATAAAGCCCTAAGTATAACCATTCTACCTTTTAGCTAATTTCTAGTTAGCTTTAGCTAGTTTTTGTTTAGCAAAGATCCTCCTTTGTCTAGTCCATGTTGCCTAGAGTAGTAAAAATCCGATTTTTATTCCGTTTTCCGCCTCCCCGCAAGCACCGGGGTGGGCAACGTGGACTTACAGTGGTATCAGAGCCTAACTAAACATAAACTAGCTAGGTAGTAAAGTGTATGGAGGTTCAATCGGAAAAAATCACAAAACTAAAAACACAAAACCCTAACTTTCTGTTGAAATTTTTTCTGTTCAAAATAAAATAAATCTTACGTCAAAAATCATCTCAGGGTTTTGTGAAGAAAGCCACCAAAAACGATCCAGTGAATCGCTCAAAGCGCGGCGGTTCCGCGGCAAAAGCATGCCTATTGCCGCGGAACCACGGCCGTTTTGACTCGGTTCTGGGTCGAGTTTGGTGCAGTGTTCTTCTGGCTTAGTTTTGGGATTTTTAAGATGGTTTATTTGTGCCCATGTTTTCCAGAAAAGAAATTTGTTTTTGAGGGCCTATAAATCCGTATTTTTTTTATCAAACTTCACTACACTTTGACTAATGGGTTATATCTGTGATGTTTATATGTATTGAACGTCTGCTAATCGCTATAAGTCGATTAGTGGGGGTTATACATATCTGTGATCTGTGTTTGATGATGGTATGTGTATATGAATGCGTTGGATTGTCGTGGGTGAATAGCCGGGGTGGATGTGAGATGAGTGTTTCTTTTTCTTTCATTCATTGTAATATGTATATTGATGTATTATTATTTGTATGGCCGTACAACCGGGTCGGGGTTGTAGCCGTCATTGTATAATTCTTTTTACTGTTTTTGCTCCTAGGATAGACCCATGGAGGGGGTGCACAAACTACCGGGTATCTCGAAGTGCCGAGTGACCTACTCACGGTGTTGAGGGAGGTTGCTTCGCTTCGGGTACTTGGCGGGTAGTTTGCCGCACCCGTAGGGGTCTTGGGTGGGGTATTTGGCTATTCACTGCGACCGTGTAATCCGCTTTTCGTTGCAGGCTCGAACGGATTGCGGATTCCTAGTATATCCAATGTATTCATCTGTGATCTGTAATGTCTATCATTGCTTTATATCTATATACTATAACTATTTAGGCGTTGCTTATGTTTTACAGCCGCGCTAGCCCAGCCCCCGCTCTGTCGTTAGTTAAGGAACCCAATGGGTGATGACGGGGCCCCGTGGCGAATGCGAATGGCATAAGCGTACGTCATATTTTGGTTGTTTTCTGCAATGGTAGGATTAAATGATGGGACACATTAAAAGAACTAATGCAAGAAAATAAACCAAGTAAAAGTCGATTGGAACACTTTGAAAACCACTCGGTTCTTTTCAAAACTAAACTTTTAAACGCGGAGCTTGAACCACTCCTTTTAAAAGCTATCTCGTTCCATTGATTATATCAAGTTCACTACGTTCACGGTTTCGCCAAAACCATTCATAGCCCTCCATCATTTCAGTTAAATGTTCGGTAGTATTCAAGCTATGTATTTTGACCTCACGCCAAGGCATAGTGATTGGTAGCTGCCGGATATTTATCTGTTGCATAGATAGAATGCGTTGGTTTGAGACAGTCGTACTGCTATTTTGGCCTACGTCAAGGGTAGGTACGGGTGGGTTCAAATTAACAAGGATAATGATGGGATGAACTTGACATGTGACTTATGACATTTTGACCTCACGCCAAGGTTATAAGAGCATGGGGCAAAAATCCACATCGGGAGTTTCATAAGCAATGAAATTTGCTAGCGCTGCATACCATTTGGAGTTTGATGATTCTGGTAGGATTCCTTCGGTTTTATCATAAGATGATATTTGGATCCCGATCCTACTATGAGTATATGCTACTCCTCAGGAAAACTCTCACTTAACGATCAATGCTATAAACCTAGTAGGTGTCTAGAAAGGTGTTAGCGGGGCTACGCCCCCAGGGAAAAGAGGTTTTTAAATTAAGGAATTTCGCGAAAGCGTTGGAAAACCTCCCTCGAAGTACCGACACTGGCCTGGCTGAACGGTTAAGCAAGTATTGTACGGTGAGATTGATCCTGACTAATTCTTTCTTTACGGTTTGAGAAGGGATTCGAGAGACAGTGGGAACCATCCTGTTTAGACAAACTAAAAACCACTCTAAACTTGCAAGAGCATCATGCTAATATTTTCTCTCTCCTAATTGCAGCGACCATTCAACATGACCGGACTTAAGTTATTACTAGATAAAAATATACTGACAGGGCCAAACTATAAAGATTGGCTCAGGAATGTCAAGATGGCAATCACTTACGACAAGTTGGGGTATATCCTTACCACCAAAGCTCCCCCTGTCCCAGGTCCCACCTCCAGCGTCGCGGATGTAGAAATCCGTAAGACATGGGAGATCGATTGCGCGAAGGCCAAATGCCTCATGCTTGCCTCGATGGACAACGAACATCAGAGGAGGCATGAGAATATGGACCTAGAGTCCATATTTCTCCATACAAAAGAACTGTATGGAGAGCAGTCTCGTATCGCAAGATACGAAGTGTCGAAGAAGCTTTTTTCGGCAAGATTGGCCGTCGGATCATCGGTAGCGGAACACGTGCTTAAGATGATTGGTTACATAGAGGAGCTCGCGGACCTTGGGACTACGTTGGAGAATGAACTCTATACTGATTTGATTCTCCAGTCCCTTCCTTCGACTTATGCCCAGTTTATCCTTAACTTCAACATGCAAGGAAAGGAGGTTGAACTTTCCGAACTTCTGAACATGTTGAGGAGTGCTGAGGGCACCCTACAGAAAGGTAGGGAGACATCCACTTTATTTGTAGGAGGATCTTCCTCTTCTAGATCCAGGGCGAAAGCCAAGGGTAAGAAGAAGAAAGCCCCTGCCAAACCAAGAGGCGGTGTCAGTAAAGTGGATACGAAGGGAAAAGGAAAGGCAACAAAGGTAGCGGGAAAGCTGGTGGGGAAGGAAGAATGCTTCTATTGTCACAAAAGTGGACACTGGAAACAGGATTGCAAGGCTTGGAAGGCCAGAACCCAGGATCTGAAGCGAGTTGCGGCTTCAGCTTCAGGTGTGTATGTTATTGAAAATTGACTATCAATAAACTCTACAACCTGGGTATTGGATACCGGATCAGGATCACATATCTGTAATTCTTTGCAGGCGTTGAGAAAGCGTAGAGTTTTGAAGGCAGGTGACATGACCCTCAGAGTTGCAAACGGAGCTAGCATGGATGCTGAGGCCGTGGGGGACTATCACCTGGGATTGTCGGATGACACTTTTTGGTTTTACGTAGTTGTTATTTTGTACCAAATGCAACCTGTAATATCATTTCTGTATCTTTATTATCTAAAGAAGGTTATGAATTTGCATTTGTAAGTAATGTAGTGAACATTCACCTTAATCAAGTATTGATTGGGTCAGGTACATTGAACAACGGTATATACCTATTAAACCAACCACAGATTTTCAATGTCCAGAATACACACAAAAGAAAGTCTCCAGAAATCAATAAAACTTTCTTATGGCATTGTAGACTGGGTCACATCAATGAGAGAAGGTTGACTAAGTTACATGCATAAGGATATTTGGATCCGTTCGAATATCAATCGTATGCAACTTGTCAATCCTGTCTCAAAGGAAAGATGACAAAGACTCCGTTCACTGGACACGGAGTAAGAGCGAGCGAGTTCTTGGGACTCGTACACAGCGACGTGTGCGGTCCAATGTCTACACATGCACGAAGCGGTTATTCTTACTTCATTACTTTTACAGATGATTTTTCAAGGTTCGGACATGTCTTCTTAATGAAGCATAAATCCGAAGCTTTTGAGAAATTCCAGGAATACAAGAATGAAGTAGAAAAACAAACAGGCAAAAGTATCAAGACACTAAGATCTGATCGAGGTGGAGAATACTTGAGTGCCGAGTTCCTGGGTTACTTAAAAGAGAATGGAATTCTCTCTCAGCTTACTCCTCCATACACTCCGCAACATAACGGTGTATCGGAGAGACGGAACCGAACCCTATTGGATATGGTACGGTCCATGATGAGTAACGCTGAGTTACCGTGATCGTTCTGGGGATATGCGCTAGAATCAGCTGCATACCTTTTGAACCGAGTTCCCACTAAGACTGTGCCAACCACACCATATGAGTTATGGAGTGGGAAGAAACCCTATCTTCAATACCTGAAGATTTGGAGATGTCCAGCTTATGTCAAAAAGCAGCATATGGACAAACTAGAGGCACGCTCAGTACTGTGCAAGTTTGTGGGATACCCAAAGAACTCCAGGGGGTATCTTTTCTATTACGCAGAGGAACAAAAAGTCCTTGTTTCTCGTAATGCCTATTTTCTGGAACATCGGTTCTTAGAAAAAGAAATAAGTGGGAGCGCAATAGAACTGGATGAAACTCCAGAACCACAAGCTATTACTGAAAGCTCAGTAGAACCAGAAGGTTCGAAAGATCAGGACATTCCCATGCCACTCCACAGGAGTAGTAGGCAGTCTCATCCGCCCGAGAGATACTACGGTTTTCTCATTGACGGGGATAGAGAGGATTGCATCATAGATTGTGATGAGCCTACTAGCTTCCAGCAAGCCATTCAGAGCGTCGACTCGGTAAAATGGCTGGATGCAATGCGGACCGAAATGGAGTCCATGTACACCAACAAAGTATGGACGTTGGACATTGCTCCAGATGGGGTAAAACCCGTAGGATGCAAGTGGATCTTCAAAAGGAAGATTGGTGTAGATGGACAGGTTGAGACCTATAAAGCTAGACTGGTTGCAAAGGGTTTTCGTCAGCGACCTGGTTTGGACTATGACGAAACCTTTTCTCCAGTAGCTATGCTGAAATCCATTCGGATCCTTCTTGCCATCGCTGCCTTCCATGATTATGAGATTTGGCAGATGGACGTAAAGACCTCTTTTCTAAATGGACATTTAGAGGAGTGTGTCTATATGGACCTGCCAGAGGGTTTCATTCAGAGTGGGAGCAGTGGAAAGGTGTGCAAGTTGCTTAAATCCATTTATGGACTAAAGCAGGCATCGCGGAGATGGAACATCTGTTTTGATAAGACGGTCAATGAATTTGGTTTTATCAAAAATTCAGATGAACCATGCATCTATTGTAGATTTGTAGCGAGAACTGTAGTATTCCTCGTTTTATACGTGGATGAAATTCTCTTAATAGGAAATGACATTCCTATGCTACAATCTGTCAAGGGGTTCTTGTCACACAGGTTCTCCATGAAAGACCTGAGTGATGCCTCATACATTCTGGGTATCCGGATCTACCGTGACAGATCCAAGAGGATATTAGGACTTTCACAGTCCAGGTACATCGACGCCATACTGAAGAGATTCAGTATGGAAGATTCCAAGCATGGTAATCTACCGGCTTGTCACGGGATCACCCTCTCCAAAGAGATGTCTCCCAAGACTGATTTGGAGAGGGATCGCATGTCTATTATACCCTACGCTTCTGCGGTAGGCTCTATAATGTATGCGATGTTGTGTACCAGACCAGATGTGGCTTATGCACTGAGCGTGGTAAGCAGGTATCGGTCAAACCCTGGGGAGAAACATTGGATAGCGGTAAAGAACATTCTCAAGTACCTGAGAAGGACTAAAGAGATGTTCTTGGTGTATGGCGGAAAAGACCTCCAGATTGAGGCCTTTGCTGACTCCAGCTTCTAGAGTGACAAGGATGATTCCAAGTCCATGTCGGGTTTTGTCTTTACCCTCAATGGAGGGGCGGTGTGTTGGAAAAGCTCCAAACAGGAAACCGTTGCTGACTCGACTATGGAAGCGGAATACATCGCTGCATCTGATGCCGCAAAAGAAGCTGTCTGGATGAGGAAGTTCTTGAAAGAACTTCAGGTGGTTCCGTCCATTGTTGACCCAATACCTCTGTATTGCGACAACAACGGGGCTATATCTTTAGCGAAGGAACCCAGGTCCCATCAGAAATCCAGACACATCTTAAGGCGGTATCACCTGATCAGGGAGATCGTGGATCGCTAGTAGATCGAGGTTCGGAGGGTTGCTTCAGAAGATAACACTGCAGATCCATTCACCAAAGCCTTTCCCCAGACTCAGTTCGAGCGGCTGATCGAGATGATAGGTCTTCGATACGCCAGTACATGGCCTTAGTGCAAGTGGGAGATTGTTAGTGTATATGCCTTAGTGGCCATTACTGTATCATACTAGTTTGTATATTATTTGATGGAAGCTTGGGATATTCACAGTTGTATATACAATCTTGCTCGAAATGGTAGTATGCTACTTGGTTTGTCTCTACTTCAATATGTGCATGTGTTTCTTTTAGCATATCGCTTATATACATATTAGTAGAGCCCTTAGGATCTTTGCTTGATTACCAGCGTTGTGATGGCGCTCACACTCGTGGGGGCTGGGTAATCCATAAGCACATCCTTATACAGGTCCCTAGTCGTTGGACTATCGAGACAGGGCATCGATACTCTGGAGTAGACTAGCATATGCGCTTCTCATCCCAGCGTGGGAGACGGTCTGTCCCATAGCCGTCAGTAAGTCGTACTTGAGATAGTATGCGGGTGCTTGTTAGGTTACGAGTACACTGGACAGGACTCGTCGGGAACTGTTGGTTGGTATTATACCTATCGTCAGTTATCAGTTCCCAGGTGACATGAGTACAGCTTAGTCCGCTGACTTGACACTGTCACTTCGCTTTGGGTGTGTTCCTACTGCACTTTGATTACTACCCTACCACGGCTCAAAGGAATCGTGCAAACAGGTAGTTTTTGGGTGCAGTCCCGAAGCACTTGGAGGCAGTGACGGTTAGATAGGATTCGTCTCTCCCGGTATTGGGGGTTGACATCGCGCTGTGTCCAGGAGAGCCATTACACAAGTAGTCCCTGGCCAGGGAAAGCGAGATATACTGGTAGGTTTCCAGTGTTATCTCTGGGTGTTCTGGGCTACACTCTGACACGACTTGTACCGTTATTAGGGGACTGACGTTCACCGCCCCCCTAGGCTCGCCATGCGATGTATCAGACGAACAGACCGGACTGTACGGAGACTGTCACATACAGGCTCAGTAGGAGTTCAGATGGGGTCACCTCGTCAGTCTTCTTATCGGCATCTACCTGGGGACCATTACGTACAGCTAGTGCCGGTTGCGGTCTGTGGTTAAACCCACTGCCAGCGTAGTGTCGAGTCTTTAGAGTCCCACACAGAGAGCTATTCGCCTTTAGGCAAAATGAGTAGAGGTCGCATGGTTTTGCGACAGGGTTCGTTCACATCCACGCACTTGTACACGTTTGCTGTCCGGACAGCTTATACTAGCGGGCTTTGGTTTAAGCCAGATCCTAGTGTATAATTTGGGATTGGTTTTATCTCTTTGCATTCGTGTTCCTCGGATCACGAATGCGGGTGCGTATGCACAGTTGATTGAGTCAGAGGAAGAGGACTTTGATTAGGGTTAATGAC
This sequence comes from Agapanthus africanus, assembly GCA_030015575.1. Classification (NCBI taxonomy): domain Eukaryota; kingdom Viridiplantae; phylum Streptophyta; class Magnoliopsida; order Asparagales; family Amaryllidaceae; genus Agapanthus; species Agapanthus africanus. The sequence goes on from CM057337.1 coordinate 185,886,769, forward strand.
CATTTTCATTTTATTAACCCTAATGCTTATGTATGTATTATAATTAATTGATATTAGCTATATATATATATATATATAATTGTGCATGGTTAGGATTGTTGACATTTTGACCCTACTTGACATGTTGACCTTAGTTGACATGTTGACCATCATCATTCCATATAAAAGATGCTCTTTGATCCTTACAATTTTCATTTAATGTGAAATGATAATGGTCAGGTCTTGATTAATCATGACAATTATCTAGCTAATTATCTATTTTTTATAATTCACACATATAAGTGAGAATGGCTCATTATTCTCTCATTCTATCATATACTTTCTCTCTCTTGCTCTTCCTCTTCCTCAAGCTCTCCCCTCTCATGTATTGAGAAACACTTGAGCTTGAGAAAAACCTCTTCTTGATAATCTCTACTCTCATCTAGTGTTCTAGGATTAGCACTTCTAGCACCTTAGTCACTTCTAGCTTGAAGTTGAAGCCAAAGGTTGAGGCTTTCGGGTGGATCCTTCTTCGACTTGAGAAGGCGACAAGGGGATCTCTTTCTTACACTCCAAGGAGCAAGGAGAGAAGGACATAAAGCCCTAGGTATAACCATTCTACCCTTTAGCTAATTTCTAGTTAGCTTTAACTAGTTTTTGTTTAGCAAAGATCCTCCTTTGTCTAGTCCATGTTGCCTAGAGTAGTAAAAATCCGATTTTTATTCCGTTTTCCGCCTCCCCACAAGCACCGGGGTGGGCAACGTGGACTTACAAAGAACGCAGTAATGCGGCAGAAGAAGAAGGAGAACACGAAAATGCGGCAGGAGAAGAAGGAGAAGACAGTAATTTATTTCCATCAGAAGAAATGGAGGATATGGTAGAGGCTGCCCTAGGTGAATCTATTCGTACCGAAGATGACATTCCTTCCGGTCAAGGACCGCGTGCGGATAAATATGAAAATTTCATGAATGATGCTAGAAGACTAATTTATGAGAATGCAAAGTATTCTACCCTCTCATAGTTCGTCCAACTTTTCCAGATTAAGTGCCTAAATGGATGGAGCAACAAGTCATTCACAATGCTTCTTTCGTTCTTGAAAGATTCTATGCCTCCGGGAAATAACATGCCCGACAGCTGGTACAGAGCCCAGAAGATGATGTCTGATTTGGGTCTAAAGTGAGAGAAGATTCAAGCATGTCCTAAAAATTGCGTGTTGTACCGGAAAGAGAATTCAGATTTGAAAGAGTGTCCAAATGCGGAGAGGCCAGGTATAAGCCGAAAGATTCTGATAAGAAGCCAGATATACCTGTCAAGATAGCACGATACTTCCCATAACACAGAGGCTACAGAGGCTATTCAGGTGCAAGAAAACAGCCGAGGCAATGATTTGGCATCACCGTGCTCCTCCAAGTGAAGATGGAAAAATGAGCCATCCAAGAGATTCACCGGCATGGAAGGATTTCTATAGGAGGCACGCAATATTCAGTAGCGATCCTCGCAATGTCCGGCACGGACTGGCTAGTGATGTCTTCTGCCCATTCAACTATATGGCTGGAAGTCACAGCACATGGCCCGTTGTAATGATAATTTATAATCTGTCGCCATGGTTGGCTATGGACCAATCATACTTTATGATGCCTCATCTTATCGACGGACCAAACTCACCGGGAAACAATATCGACGTCTATCTCTGACCTCTGATCGAGGAGTTAAAATCTTTGTTCATTGATGGTGTAGAAACATACGATGCAAACACAAATACAACCTTCATACTGCGTGCGGCTTTAATGTGGACAATTAATGACTTTCCTGCGTATGGAATGCTATCAGGTTGGTCCGTACATGGTCACAAAGTATGTCCTCATTGCCATCAACACACAACATCGAAATTCTTGAATTTTAGCAGGAAGGTTTGTTATTACGGCCATCGACGTTTCCTTCCTCTAGACCACCCCTATAGGTTAGATACTGTTCACTTTGATGGTCATCAGGAGCTTCTTGGACCTCCATCCCCATTGTCTGGAGAGGACGTGACTGTTCAATGGGATGGTTACAATAATGTGACCTTCGGGATGGATCCGACGAAACAGGTCAAACCACCATTTTGGAACAAGTTAAGCATTTTCTTCGAGCTTCCGTACTGGTCAACAAATTCAGTGCGTCATTGTCTGGACGTCATGCATATAGAGAAGGGAGTATCAGAGCACATACTCAACTTGCTTCTTTGTAAAGACGGGAAATCGAAAGACAACCTGAATGCTAGGAAGGATCTATAGGAGTGGGGAATAAGAAGTGAATTGCACCCTAGACCGGTAGCGGGTAAACTAAGAAAGTTTGTACTTCCCAATGCCGCTTATCATATGTCACAACCGGAGAAGAAAAGATTCCTGCAGGTGTTGCATGATTTGAAAGTTCCCATAGGTTTCTCAGGATCATTCAGCAAGAAAATAAAAATTGTGAAAGGCAAGATCGATGGGCTGAAAAGTCATGATCACCATGTTATCGTGGAGCACCTTCTTCCATTAGACCTCAGGACTTCTCTCCCCGAATCGGTTGGTCTAGTAATCAACGACCTATGTTGTTTTTTCAGAGAGTTGTGTGCTAAAACACTGGAGGTTCTGACGCTGGATAAACTAGAAAATTCTATTGCGTTGATACTTTGCAAGTTTGAGCGTATTTTCCCACCGTCATTCTTCGATATCATAATACACTTGACGGTTCATCTTGCAACTGAGGCTAAGTTAGCGGAACCGGTACAATATCGATGGATGTATCCCGTCGAGAGGTACGTGTAATTTTTCATTTCACGCAATTTTTAAATTATTGTTGTCCTGTATGCCCGTATTTATTTATTCAACATATTTTCTTTAGGTACCTCTACACTCTTAAAAAGTATATACACAATAAAAATCGACCAGAGGGTTATATCGTGCAAGGTTATCTTCTTGATGAAGCAACCACATTTGATTCCCGCTATCTGGAAGAGAACATTGAGACGAGACTTAACCGGCCTCGAAGAATTCAAGACGGGCCATATGGTAAAGCCGATTATAAGAGGGTAGACACTATATTTATCAACAAGATATACCGGTTTATCTTGCTTAATTGCGCATGTCTTGAACAAATTAGAGAGTAAGTTTTTTTGGATTAATTGTTATATTTGTGTTTGTGTGTGTATGAAATGATATAATATTAATGTCACCATTATTTGTCGAAAACAGAATTCATTTTAACGAGGTACGTGAGGGGCATCCTGATTGGAACGAAGAACGATTGGAAAAATATCATCAGGATAATTTTTGCGATTGGGTCACAGATCATGTAAGTTATTCGAATAACATTTTATTGCTATCAGTTCTAATCTAAACTTATATCGTTATGTATTTTTCATAAAATTTGTTTTGTTAGATCCACGATCCGAACTTGTCTGCATCATTTGAGAGTGATTCAAGATGTTTAGCTCAATTTCCTAGTATGGAGGTTGTATATTATAAAGGATTTGGTATCCTTGGATACAAATTCGAAGTTAAGGACATAGAAACATCTAGAACCACTTAGAATAGTGGGATTGAGACGGTAGGATCGGACGGTGTAATTTATTATGGGTACTTAAATTGTATACTCGGCATCCACTATCCCGGATGATCAGAACCCTTTTATATATTCCAATGTACTTGGTACGATACGCGAACCGATACGGATAAGTGGAGAAGTAATCTTGGGACTTGGAAAGATGAATATGGATTAACCAGTGTGAACACACTTCGATTTTATGGTCAGGAAGATCCGTTTATCTTTCCGAACCAAGCGTTCCAAGTATACTACTCACAGTGTTTGAAGCATCCGGGATGGAGTGTTGTATGCCATTGGAAACCCAAGGATGTCTACGATGACCCAGAATTCGAGGATAGTGATGAGGATGAAGAAGAGAGAAGGCTTAGAGTGCTCCGACCGTCTGTTTCGAAGGACGGGTTGTCTTTGGCCGATCATGAAGTTACGTGGGTTAGAAATGACATCGATGATGAAATCCAAGTAGATATGTATAATACGCCCGCGAAACGAAAAAGGTTATCAGTAATGTTATATTATTACTTCACATTTTACGATCTATACATATATAGTCAATACTTGTAATGATTGTCTAATGCGTCCACGAACCGTTTATCTAGATTTGATGACTATGACGGAAGCAGCGAGGGGCGGCAGGAGCTCCAGCTGCGGCACAGGCAGAGGCAGAGGCAGAGCGGTTCTGCCGCCCGGAGAGCTGCGTAGGGAGCTTCAGAGGGCCGGTCTTGTACCCAGATCGGAGACCCCTTCAGATGCCTCCTTCCCACACCTCCAGGTATATTGCACGCATATCCATTTTGAATGTAATATTATAGATATTCATGCTTGTTCATGTCAAAATTACTCATATTGTCAATGTTTGATTGTCTAGTTGTTGGTGATGCATCCACATCAGGGATAGAGGCCACTCCCGCTCCTCCACGTATGTTTATATATCATATAGTGCATATATATTGATTTAGAATGCTATATCATAAATATACACACATTCCTTTTGCTCTTACTTAGATAGTATTTTTTTATTGTCTAGCTGTATGTGGTGACACCACCACACCTGCGGGTACGTTTATATATCCTATAGTGCATGCATATTGATTTAGAATGTTATATTATTGATCTACACATTCTTCTTGCAATTACTTATATAATCTATTTTTAATTGTCTAATTATAGGCGGTGTGTCCATATCTGACGCAGGGGCCACTCCTGCCACTTCCGTACCCTCCGCATCGTCTGTAGGTTAGTATGAATAAATATAAAATATTTATTCATTTTACATATCCTCTATAGAATAAATATGAACTTCATGGAAATTTAGCGTCAATGTTTATTTTCTAGTTGGAGGGGATGCGTTCGCATCCGGGACACCGGCTATTCCTCACCGGAAGAACTATCGTCCCGCTCGTGCTGCTGCCCGGGCCCAGGCTCGTGCTTTAGTCACCGGAGGTATATATCACAATTCAATTTTCGTTTAACCTTGATTTCTTAATACAACTTTGTCTTAATATTGATTTTCTTGATATTTCTTGCAGAAGCAGGGCCTCCCCATCCCCAGAGGGGGACTCGAGGCCCGAATCAGTCCCATAGGCTGAGGCCTGACAGAGCTAAGGGAGGAAGCATTCTCCCTCTTTTTTACCCCTGATTATCGCTATACCAGTCCTCATGCCGAGAGGTTCGGCCGGTATATGGGGGATGAGAGCCGGCTCGTGAAGAACTATCCACTTCACGTTGAGTGGGGCGACCAGCACCGGCGCTCATTCGCCCTCTTCTTTGATCAGGTTCGGGTATTAATATATATTTTCATTTGATTTATCCAATATATTTATTATTAACACTCGCAATCTAATAACAATGTTTTTTTTTTGTATTTTCAGTTGGATTACGATTTTCAGCCTGTACCCGACCCTGATCACCCTGAGAGGGTGCTCGACCTTCATGTTCTGTACAATGGCCTGATGAAGAACATGCAGACCAAGGTCTGATACAACAAGAATGAGCTGAAGGCCGACTGCTACTCCCTGTGGATGGCGACCCCCGAGGAAGAGAGAGCGGCCCTCCTATCTACTCCGACTTTTGTGAGAGTCGACGAAGAGACATGGCCTCTATTATGCGAATATTTCGACTCTCAACGCAAACAGGTATGTATTTTAAATGTAATTCATTGTTTAGTATATAATTTATTTTTTGTGTTCCTTAATTAGAAAACTAAATATGAATGGGTTGTACAGAAACAGGCCGCTCAAAATACAGAGAATAGGAAGTCGGCGAAGAGGGGTCGCCCCACTTATACAGGTGGCTCGAGAAATATTACTCGAGCCATGGAGTTATCGGTAAATTACAATAGACCGGCCTTTGTGATATAATGCAATCTTAAAAGTTATTTTTTAATATATATAATATTAAGAGTTATTTTCTAATATTGCAGATAGCTCAGACCCTGGCGCAAGGTGGTACACCGAGCGTGCTGTCCGTATATCTTGCCGTCCACGGCACCTCGATAGATATAGCCACAGGCGAGCTTCGATACCCCGACGTCGCTACCCAGCAGTATTGCGTAACTGTTAATATTTATTTAACCCTTATTTGAAATTTTAGTTTTGGAAGGTTCAAATTTAAATGATATACTTATATTTTACTGGTTAATGTGGGTGTAGGAGCGGGTGGTTGAGCAGGCCGAGATATCGGGGATCGATTTTATCGGACAGAGCGATCCGATGCTGCTGACCCCAGTCCTGGACGCCGCACACAGAGGGCACCACGGAGGTTGGGAGAGAGGCCGGGGACTGGGCCCTAGCAGGGCCCATATGAGGTTGAACTCCACCCCGGCGGTTACTTCCTCCGTCTCCAGTGAGCGACGTGTCCAGCAGGAACTGGAGAGCTTGAAGGCCATCGTTCAGGAGTTGAAGGAGATGCTGGAATGTATACTACTTAATAGTAAAATATCATGTCATGTTATAGATATCAACATATCCAATATTAGTACGTAGCCTGAGATTATTTGGCTGTAGACTTAGCTTTGATTAATCATACATACATATCTAATTAAAATAAACTACGGTTTTCCAAACTAGAAATCCAAATGGGGTTTCGAAATAACTTGATAATGATACGAATTCGAATAATACACAGTTCTTACTCGCTTATTACACACGTTAGGTCCAGACGTAACAGGGTACATCGGCCGAGCCCCCACATGCATATCCTTCGGCTGCGGCTGCGGCTCCGCAAGCCACTATATCGGCCGCGGTTCCGCAGACAACTCCTATAGCTCCACCACCCGCTCAGACTCCCGCAGTCGCGGCTCCGCAGGCCACTACCTCGACGGCGGCTGCGCGGACCACATCGCCAGCTCCACAGCCCGCTCAGACTCCTGCATTGCATGATTTATTAACCGAGGAGCAGGCGCGCCAGATTCTGGCGTTTATCAGAGGTGGAGCTGGACCGAGCTAGGGTAGCTTTTTCATTCTTATATTTTAAACATGTATTTATTTATATGATACATATTGTACTACATTTTGGACGATATTGATATTGGTGGTGTTTGCGTGTTTATATTGATATCATATTCTGCTTTTTGGTTTCTTTTGTATATTATGCGTGAGATGTGATTATGAATACTGCGATATATGTTCTGCGTGATGATTAATTTTATATATGATCGATGTATATATTATTGTGCATAGGGCGAGAAAAAAATAGGCAGCCCTTTTTTTTATAAAAACCCTGATAATATGTACATACGGATTTAACCGTAGGGCCTTTCATTGCCCCTACGGATTACTCCGTAGGGCCCAACTATGTACCTACAGATTTATCCGTAGGGGCAAAATATCAGGATACCTGATATTTTGCCCCTATGATCTTAGTATTAGGGGTTAAGCTTGCCCCTACGGATATATCCGTAGGGGCAAACAAATGCCCCTACACAGGTATCCGTAGGGGCAAAATATCAGGTTTCCTGATATTTTGCCCCTACAGATAAATACCTACGCACTTATCCGTAGGGGCATCTAATCTATTTTATAAAACCGTAAATAAAATAAATTTTTGGTCCCTACGGCCTAATCCGTAGGGACAACAGAATCTATAGTTAAATCCGTAGGGGTACTTTTTAGTCCGTAGGGGCAAGTTCAAGGCTTCGACTTGCACCTACGACGTTTGTACCTACAGGGTATTTCCGTGCCCCTGCGGATATATCCGTAGGGGCAGTGGTTTGCTCCTACGGATAAATCCATAGGGGCAACCCTTATTTGTGGTAGTGCATGTAACGGGGATCGTACATGATCGCCGTAGTTCCGGGTATTACGGAACAATTGCATTATTAACTCATGAATCTCTTGAATCCATGTTTTTTGTTCTGAGAGGAAATGGAACATCTTCGTTACGTGTAAAACCCTCACTAGTTGAGCTTATAAACTTAAAACATGATAATACCGTTTAGAGAACAAGCATCATGATATTGTTGCCATTATATCTATTGCTACCTATACATGCTTGATTGTTTCTTTCTTTTATATATATATCATGTTTCTCTTTAATACTCTTTATTTTTTTTTAAATTAGGGACTTACCGAACTCCAGTTCATTGACGGGCATTCAATTTTCTGTGTTTTTCTTTTTTGGGAATGTCCATCAGATGACTTTGAGACAGAAGACCAAGGCTAATAAAAAGTTGAGCCGTGCAAGCAGGATAGCAATTACCTTTTTTCTCATGCCGGGCATTAACTTCGGTTGTAGTATACCATCTGTTGTTTAAGGCTATTGTTTTTATTTCTAATTCCTTAAAATTTGCAAACTGTGTCCAGTTATTTTTTTTTGTACTGTAATAAATGTTTTTGGACACTATTATTATTTTAAATTCTTGTATTTATTACCTTTCTGCTTATAGTTTTACTTAGTGTATTCATATCGAGAATGAGTGCTTCTCGGTGTGAATACGTTGCGGTATTCATATGATTATGTCGTTCGCTCAAAACATAATCATATTCCTAACAAGTAACAAGAGTCCTCGTTAATCTCAGACTAAAATGGATCAAAACTGTCCATTATATATCTAAACTTATAACTGTTTTAATAATTTAAATACGAAAAGTCCATATATATATATATATATAGCTTTTTTTAAGTTCTATATTGTTTAATTTCGAGGCTAAAATTTGTAAATTAGCTATTTAAATTTGTAGTAGTAATGAGCGACAGCATAATTTGTCTAGTTTTGTTTTGGCATATACATTCTTCATTATTTTATATAGAATGAATCAAATGCTTTTATATGTCAAGAATCAAAACCTAAATATGAATTAATTATATTCATTGAACCATATTTCGGTTATGCCTTTGTTATATGCATATTCATTCTTTGTTCATGTAATCAAATTTCATTTTTAGCACCATAATTGAATGGCATGCTTTTATGTGCACGATTTCATACATTGAATCTGAAAAAAGTAATTCATGAATTTAGAAAATACATTGTATCTGTATGCCAGCTGTATTGTGACTATTAGGCCAATAAAAGAGCTTGATCATCATGATAATTTCTTCACAATAACATGATAGACCCTCTCTTCCATACAACACATACATCTAAAGAGGCTTCAATTCCTCTCCCATGGAAAATCCACGAAAATTCTTCAAAACGATCTCAGATACCCGAAATCTTAACTACAACTTGTTTTTAATCTACGAATAAATATTGGAGAGGCTCAAAGATGGCGCTTTGTAAGTATCAACTATTCATTTATTCATTTTTGTTTGAAATTTTTAGATTTCTTTTGATGAAGTATCAAAAATAGCACAATTTTCCCTTTGCAGTATCTTTTATCACTATTTTAAATAATTTAAAAGCGGTCCTGCTCCTGGACTTCTTTAATAATATTGCTACAAAAATATCTGTTACTCTATTTCACAATTGTAGACATGTAGCCATCAATTTTCTACTATTTTTTTGGCTATTCTACAGTAAGGGTTGCTGTTATACAGCATTATCTTATTGCTCGATGCTTCCAAGCTATAATTCTCACCTAATATGGGAATGATGCTTAAGTCATGTGTTATTCCATGTTAAACTGACAAATATTAGACGAGGAAACATGGCCTAAAGTGTCACTGCATGCATCCAACTACAGTGATATGCCTCACGAGGGGAAATGCCCGAAAGGAAATTTGCAAAATAGCTAGGGGTTTATAGGTAAACTCCTACCCTCATGAATCTTGTCACTGTAGTTCGAAGCCCACAGTGACACTCTTGGCTCCGTTTCCTCATATTAGACATTAGTCACACATAATTTCATATTAACTCAATATTTTCCGTGTTACATACACCGTTATGATTGTTCTCAGAGTTAAGGACTACTTAATTTTTCTTCTCGGGTCCAGAGAATAATGTCTCTCCTACATCATTTTCAAAGTATGCTAATTATTAATAATCTATATGATCATTTCTTATGTGTTTGAAAGCACAATATCACCGAACCAAACACCTTCTGTTAATCCAAGAACAGAACCTTTGCATTGGACAACACCACTAGTAGATCATAGGAGGCCAAAGAGCATTCCATGTACCAAAGAAACTTCAATGTGATTGGATTCAAGATAAGGATATTCTGCAGTAGAATTTCTATGAGCGCGCAATTACTCATTTCTCCTGTAACATTCTTCTGCAGGGCTTGACTGTGGCCTGGAGTTAGGTGGTAAGGATATGCTTCTTTTCAAAAGGAGGAGAGGGAGATGCCACTCAGAGGAGCCACTGCACGCGCGAAACAATTGTACAACAAAGAGAGTTTAAGGAAGATACTAACTACAAAATGGGAAAAAAAAGTACATTGCTGAGTTTAGTAGAATTATATATGTGTTTTCCTTAAAAGACCGATTGTTTTTGTTTTTCTGTTTGATTGATAATGGATGTGCTTGTTCTTCTGTTTGATTACATTGTTTGAAATCTGATAAATATGCCTGCACTGCTTTCATCTTTAACCTTTTTAATTTCTATTAAAGATAATATGCTCACAAAATTAATGCTGTAAGACATAAACAGTAGAAGTTTATTCAATTAATTTAAGCAAAAACATTTTAAGTTCACATATGGAGGGGGCTACCAAGACATGCGATAATTCTAACCAAATTCTGAAGTTTCCATGAATGGTGCTGATCTCAAGAAAAACGAAGGAGGATATACTTTACTTTTTTGGACGTCATAGGAGGGTTTGCCTCCTAGGACCTTTCTCCTTCATTAGTCTTGTATATTGTTTTTGTGCCTAGTCTCTTAACTTGATTTATTCTTAAACCCAACGAATTCCAAAAATGTGGGGAAAAATCTAAATTTGTATTGTTAATTTATTTCAACCCAAACTTAGATTTGTATATTTATTATCAATAATACCCCTTTTTAAGATTTCATAAATATATTTTTATGATTTGATAAATAAAGTTGTATTTTGATAAATAATTGTGATTTAATAAACAATATTATGGTTTGATAATTACCATATGATTTGATATATAATGTTATGCTTGAATTAACAAATTATTAAAGTTAATATGCCTATAGCATGAGAGAAATTAAGTTGGCATAAGTATTTGGTGTTTTAACAATTTTTAAAATAAATAAGTTTAAAAATTAGTTTTATTTTGGCACCGGCTGGTAAACTTTAATCCATACATACAACACACCCACACACATCACACACAAATCGAGGGGACACACGAATATACCCCGAAAACATTAAAGTGTGAACACCCACACACATCACACACAAATCGAGGGACACACGAATTTACCCCGAAAACATTAAACTGTGTTCACTTCCCCTGCTGGGGATCGAACCACCGCACTCTCCCCAGAGAGGGAAATGTCATGCCAATTGAGCTATTACAAAAACTGCACCGAGAAACAAATTTCTCAAAACATAATAATATAATCCCTTCACATATCGGTGAAATTGGATGGAATTTGTCACTCTACATCATGTCCCCTTTCCATATTAAATTCCATTATATAATCCTTTCTAACAAACAATAAAACTGATATGTTAAGATTGGAGTATCAACTTAATCCATGATGATAAATACTAGAAATGTGATTCCAAAAGGACAGGATATCATGGAACTATAACACCAATTCAAACAATCCCAGAAAAGAAATTGAGATTTGCATATGCGCCGATCCTTTTCGAATGAAGCTAAGCAGTTCAGAACATTTTTTCGGTTGCTGGCGAAACTTACTAAGCATACAAAGCAGTTCCAATTACAAAATAACCATGATCAAGCATACATAATGCTACCATCAAAGTTCACATTTGCTAAACTTAAGTTGTACAACTCTGTAGCGCACTGTTTGTTTAATTAGAGCTAACCATTCCTGCAAAAAAAAGTAACAAGAATTAGATAGTGTCCCAAAAATGTAGTAGTTACAACAACAACAAACTCTAGAACGTCATTTGTTGTGAGTTCTTCATTTATTGCGAGTGTCAGAAATGGTGGAACATTCTTCTACGTCTGAAGCAGACACAATGGTAGACGCGTGAAGGTGTAAGAATTTTCATTTCAGACGACTGGCCAAATCAAGTTCAGACATCTGGAAACTGCATGAGAAACACCACAGCGGAGGCAGACGTCTGCATTTCATCGTGGCAGACGTCTACAGGAGCCACAAAGCCCAATCCAGAACCTGGGTAGATGTTTGGCCAGATATGGTTCAGACGTCTGCTCTTGGGAGATAAAAGATTTATAGAGCGTAGGTAGACGTCTGCCCAAGTGCGGATCAGACGTCTGCCGTCGGGATTTTCTGATGCCCAAGTTCACATTTGCTAAACTTAAAGAGAAAATACACATACAAGATTCTCTCGACTTGTAGAGAGAAAATACTTGTATGAGACCTTCACGGCTCATAAAATTGAAAAGCCTTTAGGTGACAGGGACTTAAACCTGTCTCCTAAGCCTTCGCTCCCCAACAGGCAACAGCAAATGATGATTCGCTCGTGGCACTACGCTTCACTGTTAGCAATGTTGATACCGAGCAAAAGTCAAAATCTCTAAGTCCTTCCATGGCAAATGATGAGTCGCTCCTGACACTATTCCAGTGCAGTGATACTGACGCCAAATCCAAGCTCAAATTCAAATCCAATTCCAACTTAAATCCCACACAGCAATACATCAAATTCAAAAGTCCTGTCGAATGAGGCAGGAATCAAACAAATCAAACTAAAGTCCCACCCGACAGTGCTTTCAAGAACAAAAGTCCCACCGGATAGATTAGAACCTCCCAAATCACATCAAGTCAAATCAAGTCAGCTACTGGACGAGTTTCCTCTAGAGCCCAATTGCAGTAGTAGAAACACTGAATCCACTCCCAAATCAAATCAACCAATTCCAACAACGACCTCTACGTCAAAAACAGTGACACTCCGTCTCAGCGAAACATTGAACAGACACTCCATCTTTAGGAAACGCCAGACAACGACACTCAGTGCCAGGGAAACGTCAGACCATGGCACTCCGTCTTAGGGATACGTCACATACAGACACTTCGTCTCGAGGATACGTCAGAGAGGTACTTCATGCCGCGGATACGTCAACCAACGACACTCCGCCTCGAAGAAACGTCAAACAACGACACTCCGTCTCGGAGATACGTCACATACAGACACTCCGTATCAGGGATACGTCAGACAGACACTCCATGCCGGGAAAACGTCAGCCAGCGACATTCCGTCTCGGGGATATGTCAACCAGTGACACTCCGTCTAGGAAAAACGTCAGACAACGACACTCCGTCTCGGCGATACGTCACATACAGGCACTCCATCTCAGAGTTACGTCACATGCAGACACTCCATCTCGGGGATACGTCAGACAAACACTCTGTGCCGGGGGAACGTCAGCCAGCGATACTCCATCTTGGGGATACATCACATACAGACACTCCGTCTCAGGGATACGTTACATAGAGATACTCTGTCTCAGTGAAATGTCAGACAACGACACTTCATCTCGGGGATACATCATACGGACACTCCGTCTCGGAGATACGTCAACCAGTGACACTTCGTGCCGGAGATACGTCAAACAAACACTCCGTCTCAGGGACACGTCATACAGCGGCACTCCGTCTCAGGGATAAGTCATACACCGACACTCCATCTTAGGGAAATGTCAAACAGCAGACACTCCGTCTCGGAGATACGTCAAGTATCGACCGTCCATGTCGTAAAAAGGGCAATGCCGGCCTCCTAAAAGCGGGAACCAAATCAAGTCAACCCCCACACGAAGGAAGATCCATCAATTTCATGCACACAATCTATACATAAAGTATGCATTCATTGATAGGGGCACTTTATTGGGGTTAAAATTTACACCCCATTGACCAAAAGTCAAAGTCAAAATCAAACAGCGAACAAATAGGCTTAAACTAAAGCAAACGAGCCCTACTGTCGAATCCAAGTCTGTCCCATGCCCGAACATAAGCTGGGCCCATGCTCGAACCTAAGTCCATGCAGGTGGGCCCAAGCCCAGACTCGCCCCATGCCAAGAAAGTAAAACAAATAAATGTAATATTTAAATAAATATGCAAAATATAAAATAAATGGCCAAAAAACCAAATTATGCAACACTCATGGCTCACGCGCAAAAAGAAATGAGCACATTGCCATGAGATGGGTAAAATGCCATTTTGTAAAGCGCAAGGGGCTATGTGTAAATTTGTAAGGCTATATAAGGCAATATTATGAAGAAATGAAAAACAACTTGATTCATCACATATCTTTCTAGGGTTTATGCCTCCTTTTTCTTTAAGATTCAAAACTTTCTTCTTCTTTATTTTTTGAATAAAATCAAGAGTTTAACTCTTATTTTCTCAAAAAGAAATAGTTTTTCAACATAAAATCATTGAAGGGGAATCCAAATCTTCCGTCGAATTCCTAGAAGGGTAGATTTTAAATCTCACTACCTTTCTTCTCCAAGATCCAGAAAAAAAGGAGGAAGAAGGAAATCCATCTCAAAAGAACCTATTTTAGGGAAGTCCAAAGATTGAAAAAGAAGAAAATGAAGCACTTTTCATCATCCAAGATCTAAATACTTTGGTAATTTAACTCTAAATCAATTTTTGAGGAGCTCAACTCCAAGATTCAAACCCTCAAAAGAGTTTAACCCAACATCCAGATTTTTTAGGAGTTTAACTCCAAATCCAAATATTTTGAGAGTTTAACTCCAAATCCATATCCAATTTCTGTTCAGGAGTTCAACTCCAATCCTAGAGGATTAGCCCTTCTTCCGCAGGTAACTCGCTGGCGCCCAGCGGGAACGTGCCGCTCGCGTGACCCGCTCGCGCCCAGCGGGAACGTGCCGCTCAGGCGACCCGCAGTCGCCCATGTAGCCACGTGGAGCTCACGTGACGCAATGGCACCCAGCGGCCACGTACCCCTCCCATGACATGATGGCACCCAACGGCCACATGATGCAATGGAACCTCAGTTGCCACGTGCCGCTCACACGCCACGTTGTCGCCAGTGGGCAGATGTTGCACATGCCCCCACGGGCGCCCCTCACTCGTCTTTTTTTTAAAAAAAGAAGGGAAAATATATAATAAAACACACACGTTCCACACTCAAAAAATTTCTCTTGTTAGAAAAAAATTTCTAACGGAGCACTACCTCGCACCCCGCAAGTGGGCTGCTAGCCCCTTTGACCCTCAACATGCTATCCGGATAGCGAGACCCACGTAAACTCTGCGATGCCCCTGATACGTCCAAAACACATTCAAAACACAACACGCACATACTGCACATTGAGTTCGCATGATCTTCTTGACCTGTTAATCGGAGGTTCTTTCACTCCCAAGAGCAAAGGGGTAATTAACGGCAGCTTAGTCTGCGGCTGCCGGATATTCGGATCCTCATAATCATTAAACTCCAGCATGTCCCAGGTAGGAGGAATCTGTATACACCTGACAAGAACGCGCATTCCTATCTGAATAGGGTGATAAAAAAACACTTTACAGATTCTGACACCAAACATCTCTAACATCGTTGAAGTCAATTTTCAGAGGCATATTTTGAACTGGAGACGTCTGGTAACATGTACAAGACGTCTCCAATTCAAAATATACCTCTGAAAATTGACAACCAGATGTCTAGTACTTGTAACCATACGTCTGGCACTTAGTTTCTTTTAACTTCTAACAACTTGCCTGTAACTTCTAATTAGTACCAGACGTCTGGTTGTCAATTTTTAGAGGCGTATTTTGAGCTGGAGACGTCTGGTTACAAGTACCAGACGTCTCCAGTTTAAAATATGCCTCTGGAAATTGACTTCAGAGACGCTCGAGACTTTAGTACTTGTAACCTGACGTCTCCAGTTCAAAATATGTCTCTAGAAATTGGCAACCAGACGTTTGGTACTTATAACCAGGCATCTGGTACTTAATTGCTTGTAACTTCTAACAACATGTCTGTAACTTCTAATTAGTTGCATGTAACATCTAGGCACTTGTCTGTGACTTCTGATAAGTTGACTGTAACTTCTTGGCAGTTGCCTGTAACTTGTAAGCAGTTGCCTGTAATTTCTAATTAGTTGAATGTAATTTCTATGCACATACCTTTAAGTTCTAACCACCTGCTTGTAACTTCTAATTAGTTGCATCTAACTTCTAATAAGTTGCATGTAAATTGTAAGCACTTACTTGTAATTTCTAACAACTTGTCTGTAACTTCTAACTAGTTGCATGTAATTTCATATTACATCATTGGTCAATATCGGTTATATAAAACAGATAATATCAACAAAAATATCATTTTTATCCCAAAATCGGCCAATATCGACGATATTAAAGTAAATACGTCAATAATTTTTACATTCATTAGGCAAACTAGAAACATATAAACAATTTGTCATCCTCACTCAAAACAAGTAATAATATCGACGAATATTGTGTAGGGTTGTCTATCACGGCAGTAAGGTTTCGGGTAGCATCATTCATGCCAAGTTAAAATTTTTGCCGTTCTAGATAACCCTAAACTTAGGTTCTTAACTAAAGAATCATACGGAATCGAAATGTAAGCACTTTACAACTAAGAGATTAGGGATTACAACTTTTGTAGTCCGTTCCTTCGCTTCATAAGCTCCGAGTAATGGTCCCTTCGCTACGATCATCAAGCTCCCGGACTCTAGAGAGGCTTCATGGGGTGAATGATCCATGCAAGCTTGAAGTCTTCACAATCTAAGATGATCTACCTTGAGGAGTCACAACCCAAGCTATCTCTTCACTAATTAGAGATTAGTGAACCTAACACACTAATCTATATGGCTAGTATAGAAGAGGATGATGAAGTAAGAATTTTGCTCTCTTTAGTTTTCTTTTTCTCACAAACATTCATCACAAATGAAAAAGCTAGAAAGCTTTTTGAGGAAGAAGAAGATGAAGTGATGAAAATGAATTATTGTGTGAGGTTAGAAATGCAACCATGAGTTAAGAATGTTATGCTTAACCCTTGTAGAGAATAAACTATGGGCTAGGGTTAGTGTTAAGTTAATAAATATCTTAGACATGACAAAAGAGTGGATTAAGTCAACTAAGAAAATATCTTAGCAAATTTCCACAATTTTGATTAATCTAAAATAAAACATAAACCCTAATCTTAACCCTAGCATGGTTTAACTCTCATAAACCCTAGTTGCATTTATAACCTAGCATGTTACAATTATACATATCACATATATATAATTTTGTAACAAAAGAAAAGAATATATTTAACATATATCACATATATATCAATGCATCCTAAGTGAGAAAAAGAATCATTTAAGTGAGCTTATATTAGTTAATGTAATGTAATATATCACATATATAATTATAAATTAAATTATTAAATCTGTTGGATGTATATGCCCTAGAGGCCAGTATTGTATATGTATACATATGGATACTAGGGAGATGTATGTACAGAACAATCTTGCTTAGTTTTATAGTATATTATTCGACTTGTCTTTGTCAGGATATGTGTATTTATTTGTATTGTTGATATATCTGGTTTGCACATATTTATAAAGACTCGATACGGTACTATACTATTGTGGTTTGTCTTTATCTTAACATGGCATATGCCATACTCGTTATTACATATTGCGGTTACATGTTGATAAAGCCCCTAGGATCTTGCTTGACTACCTGCGTTGTGATGGCGATCATACTTGTGGGAGCAGGGTAGTCTATAAGCACATCCTTTAATGGTCCCTAGTCGCGTGAGTATCGAGACTGGGCATTGATACTCCAGAGTAGACTGGTGTATATGTTTCTACCCCATCGGGGGATGGTTGGTCCCGCAGCCATTGGTCTGATGCACCTAAGATCGTATACAGGTGCTCACTGGGTGTGAGTACACTGGACGGACTCGCCGAGAACTTCCGTGTGGTACTATACCTATCGTCAGATGGAAGTTCTCAGGTGACATGTGTACAGGTTAGTCTTTGGACCCGAGATCGGCATTTGTCTCGTGTGAGTTCCCACTGAGCTTTGATCACTACCCTACCACGGCTCTACTGAGTCGTGCAAACAGGTTTTGGTTGGGTTCAGTCCCGAGCCACATGGAGGCAGTGAGCGATTGTCGGGGATTCGTCTCTCCCGGTATAGGGAGTCGATATCGCACTGTGATTCGATTTGTCAGGACAATAAGACCTTGGCCAAGGCAGTTGGGATCTACTGATAGGCTGATCAGTAGTTTCCCGGATTGGTCCTGAACCACATCGGCACGACTTATCAGGTTATTAGGGTCTGACGTTCACCATCCCCTAGACCCGGTATGCGATACTCTTTGACGAAGAGACCGGACTGTACGGATATTGTCACGGATAGGCTCAGTAGGAGTTCGGACGAGCTTGCTCGTCGGCCTTCCTTTTCGACAGGTACCTGGGCAGCCGTTATGTACAGCTAGTACTGTTGACGTGCCTGTGGTTAAACCCACTGCCAGAGAACTGTCGAGTCTTTAGAGTCCCACACAGAGGGTTTCCCTGATCCAGGCAAAACGATGTAGTAGCCGTATTGGATACGTGCAGGGTTCGATCGATTGATGTACTTGGTACTCGGTTTTTCGATCGGACAGTTTGTAATACTAGCCGGCTCGGGTCTGAGCCGGATTATTAAGTCAAGTATTGATTTAATAATTTGCATATATGTATTTCGATATATATATTCTAGTATTACGTTCTTCGTGTTATTCTATCTCTTTTGGGCGTTCGGATTTTTATCTGATTGCCGGTATATTTGTACAGTAGTTGGAAATCCGTATTTATTACAGTTTTCCTTCTAGAAGGTAGCCACCTCATTATGTATTTTCCATTTATTTGATAATTGGAAATGAGGTGTAAAATGAGAGGTGAGGGAGGAATGGGAGTAACCATGCTTCAATAGTGAACAAATGAATTTATAATTCATTTTGGGTTTACTATTGAAGTATGGTTGCTAATTGTTTAATGAAAGAATTGATATACAAAACCATTGTGTATATTTTCTCTTTCATGGTTGATTGATTATTTTCCTTGAGCTCTCTTTTGCTCTGATCTCCTCTTTGCTCTCAAGTTTCCTCCACCTTCATCTTCTTCCTCTTCACTACTTTCTCATGTGTTGAGAATCAAGTGAAGAGGCAAGAAAGAGATAGTTATAAACTAAGACACCCTCCACTACATCCTAGACTAGTTGGTTTAGCAAACCAAGTTCTCTAGTTACATATTTAGGAGCTAGAGCCATGGATCATACTCCCCGGGTGGATCATCTACGAAAAAAAGAGGCCGGAGAACAAGCTCGTGTTGGAGATAGTGCCCTCAGAGTCAATTATTGGATCACAGGCACGTGATTGCAATGATTGAGGAAGGACCTATCCCGGTACGACAGTCTTACTCGAGATGATAGTTTGCTATCTGGTTTACCTTTATCATCGTGTACTGCTTTAGGTGACCTGACATGTCGATATTGCACGTTGATAGAGCCTCTAGGATTCTTGCTTGACTGCCAGCAGTATGAGGGCGATCATATAAGTGAGAGCTGGAGTCTACAAGCACATCCTTAAAAGATCCCTAGTCGTGGGAGTTTCGAGACAGGGCATCGATTCTCCAGAGTAGACTAGTGTATACAGTCGAGACCCCGACGAGGGGCGGTGGCCGGTCTCACAAGCCACTGGTGTCTGTTGGTTCACCTAAGATGTATACAGGTGCTCATTGGGTTATGAGTACACCGGACAGGACTCGCCGGGAACATGCTAGTTGGTCTTATACCTGGCGTCAGATAGCAGTTCCCAGGTGACATGTGTACAGGTTAGTTCATCGACCTGGGGATCGTCATTTGTCTCGTGTGAGTTCCCACTGTGCTTTGATTACTACCCTACCACGGCTCAAAGGAGTCGTGCAAACAGGTTTTAGTTGGGTACAGTCCCGAGCCACATGGAGGCAGTGAGCGGATCTTCAGGGGTTCGTCTCTCCCGGTATTGGGGGTGAGGTCGCGCTGTATCTAGGAGAGCCATTACACGAAGTCCTTGGCCAAGGCAGGAGATTTACTGGTAGGTATTCCAGTAGTATCTCAGGGTGTTCTGGGCTACACTCCGACACGACTTGTACCGCTTTTGGGGGTCTGACTTTTACCAACCCCCTAGGCCCGACATGCGATGCTCATAGACGAACGGACCGGACTGTACGGATATTGTCACTGACAGGCTCAGTAGGGTGTCAGGATGAGTTCGCTCATCAACGTCCCTTTTGGTCAATAGCTGGTGGCCCGTCACGTATTGGCTTATACCTCTGACGTGCTGGTGGTTAAATCCACAGCCATAGTATTGACGAGTCTTTAGAGTCCACCACACCTTCAGTTACTCAGCTTTCGGGCGAAACGCTGTAGAGGCCGTATGGAGATATGGCAGGGTCCGATCAGATACGTGCGGTATTGCACGGATCAGGATCGGACGGTTTGTACTAGAGACCGTATAGTTATATGGCAGGGTTCGATCAGATACGTGCGGTATTGCACGGATCAGGATCGAACGGTTTTTACTAGCCGGCTTTGTTTTAAGCCGGTCCTAGTTTAGTACAGTGTAGATTTTGTCTCTTTGCATTTGTATCCGGACGGAATACAGATGCGGGTGTGTATGCACAGTATCGGGGTTTTTCCTGTAATCTATTACGGGACCAGTTTTCTGGAGTTGCCAGTTTGCATTCCGTTCCGGCCGGTTTTCCTTTGTTCTTTCCCGGCCGGACTTTTCTGATGGAGGGGGTTATTTGCAAGTTTGCAAATAACATTTTATGGAGGGGTTTATTGCAAAAGGATTTATTATGAGAGCATCTTTTCTTTTGCACCATTCTTGCATTAATTGAGATTGGAAAGGGTATGGAGGTTTAAGCATGGTTGATGTTTCTTTGTCTTTTGATGTGGTCACCTCTTTTCTTCTCCTACCATCACCTCCCTTCATGCTTCATATTCTTTCCTCCACCATTTTCTAAGATGATAAGTTTTTCTTCATACTTGAGAGAAGAAGAAGAGAGGATCATTTTCAAGAGGGAAAATTTGTTCATCTCATTTCATGCTAGAAAAATGCAAGCACCATTTTTCTTATCTTGATTCCTCCATCATCTTCAAAGGCAACAAACCCCAAATGAGACATAAGCTCTACACTACACTTTCTACAGCAAATCTTGGACGCGTCGACTCGCCAGCTTCGCGCCCGAGTTGCCTCGGTATTGAGGTGGGAGCCCGTAAAAGATGCAGGCGATGTGGTGCCCTTCCGGCAAGGAGGCGACGACCGGAGCATCCGCGGGAGATCGGAGTGGAGACGAAGACCGAAGGACTCGGATCATTCGGTATATCTCTTCCCCGTCTTGTAGTTAGCTAGACCTAGTTTAATGGCCTGATCCGGGGTTTAGTGCGCGGTGGTGCCGGTTTGCAAAGTTCGCAAAATTAAAGTTTATCACCGTTTCCGCATTTGGCCGTCGGACTGACGGCCGGGGCGCCGCCGTGGACTTACAGTGGTATCAGAGCCTCGCCATTAACTTCGTCTAGCTTCGTTTGATGTGTTTTGCATTTCCGATCGACCAAAATTCCAAAATCTACAATATAGTTCACATCAGTTTTCTGTTGAAATTTTTTGGTCTCGTAAAATTTTTCAGGTCGTAAAATATTGATGTACTGGATATTATAAGACTGCTGTAAAAATTCGACGCACTCAGTCGATGGATGAAGCGCGGAACCGCGGCCAAACCCCCCTTGCGCCGCGGTTCCGCCGCACTTTACTGTCCTCACTGTGTCCAATTTTTACAGTGGGCTTGTAGGCTTATTTTAGGGGTTTTGGAATATTAAAATTGGGCCCAGATTTTCTGTGAGTGCTACAGTATTGCTTGGGGGCCCACTTGTTAATTTTTGATCTATCGGATATTTTAAACACATTTTTTTCACAGTATTTACATTATATCCGCGACCGTGAATGTCACTCGATCGGTAAATCCAGTCTAACTGCTATAGCCCGGTTAGACGGATTTGCGAACGTGACTTTCACGTTGATGTTCTGTGTTTTGCTGTGATGTTGCGGATCGGTCGTGGGGGATAGCCTGGATGAAATGCTAGTACAGTGTTGTTGTATTATGTACATTTGATATTGCGGGGCGAGCGTCCGACATGTGGACTGCCGTCACTGCCTGTTTGTATTATTATTTTGGGGCACGACCTGGTTGCGGTCGATGTACCCGTTGTATGTATATTTTACTTTCTGTACTAGGTTTACCCCGCGGTGGGGTGCACGGATGGCCGGGTTCTAGAGGGCAACGGGCCCGCATCTCAGGGCATTGAGACGGAGGGGCTTCAGTCTGGAATTGGCGGGCTATTCGCCGCACTCGTAGGGGGTACAGGTTGACCCAGGAGGGGTGCCCAAGTTGCCGGATTCCCTGAAGTGCTGGGTGGTCCATTCACGGTGCTGAAGGGGGCTGCCTCGCTTCAGGTTTTGGCGGGTAACTTGCCGCGCCCGTAGGGGTCTAGGATTTCATTGCACAGGCTATCCACACGACCAGGGGAACGTCGGGTTTCAGTAGTGGCTCTGTGAAACCCGGGGATCCCAGATATCTGTATTGTTCTGTGATGCTGTACATTTCTGTGATGTTGCATTTTATTCACACCTTTAGCGAATACTATATATTGGTATATATATTAGTAGATGTTGTATATGTTTTTCATCCGCGCTAGTCCAGTCCCCGCTCTGCCGTTAGTTAGCTAACCTAACGGGTGATGACGGGACCCAGTGGCGAATGCGGATGGCATATACGTACGTCAGTATATTTTCGTTCTTTGTGGTGTGATCAATTGATGGGACTGCGTTGATTCGGATCAATGCAAGTAAAACAAACCTATTCTGATGTTGTTGGAACACTTTTCAAAAAGCTGTTATTGCAAGGACGTTCACTTTTGTTTTGCATCGTGGTATTCATTTGGAATATCCTGCTCCTCAGTCGACGAGGCAAGGGCCGAGATCCCTTCACCCGGAGTGACCCCTTGGACAGAAGTTTGCGTCAGGGCACTAACTTCACTATAGCCGATTACTTTTGCTTTGCATCGTGGTATTCATTTGGAATATCCTGCACCCCATTCTACGGGGAAAGAGCCGAGGTCCCTTCACCGGGAGTGACCTCTTTAGTAAAGGTTTTCGTCACTATATTTTCTAAAAAGCTATCCGTTCCTTCAACGATATCAAGTTCATTACGTTAAAGGTTTTCGCCAGAAACCATTCGTAGCCCTCCGTCGTTTCATATGGGTAGTCAATAGTATTCAAGCTGTGTTTGTTGGCCAAAGTCAAGGCACAGTGTTTGGTAGCTGTTGGGTATTCATATGCAGCATAGATAGATGCGTTGGTTTGGAATAGTCGTACTGCCTTGTTGGCCAAAGTCAAGGGTATGTACGGGTGGATTCAAATTAACCTGGAGAATGACGGGTAGAACTTGACATGTGACTTATGATTTGTTAGCCAAAGTCAAGGTCATAAGAGCATGGGGTAAAAATCACATCGGGAGTTTCAAAAGAACTGAAACTTGCCAGATATGCGCATACCTTCTGGAGTGTGATGACGTGAGCGGATTCCGTCACGTTATCATGCGATGATAGTTGGATCCTGATTCCCACTGATGAGTTGGTTTACTCCTCGGGTGACCCCGACTAATTCTTCTTTCAGGTTTGGAGGAGAATTTGAGGTACAGTGGGAGGTTTCCAGATTAGATAAAGGGATAACCATTCTGATCTAGGTTAGAGTGCACGCTGAGTGTTTCTTTTCTCTCTCTCTCTGGCAGCGACCATTGACCCGACCCTAGACTATGACTCAGTGACCAAGTTGACCGAACCTTCTTAACACTGGCTTTTGGATTGTCAGAGTTGCAGACCTCATTGCCACTCCTACTTTTACCCTTTTCTCCAGGACACCCCGTATTACTGCGAACGTCCACTTCCATTGGACAAAACCATCGTATGGTTAGATACGAACTCGAAGGAATTCGAGGATGGTTTCCGGTTCTGGAGAAAACGGATAGGATTATTCAGTTGTCTTTTCCCTTTTACCTTTTCTCAAGTTGTGAGTACTCCTTGGTTTAGGAGATAGTATACCTATTATGCAAATTGGATAGTCTTCTTCCAAACCTTAGGCTGGTGCCGATCGGTAGGGAATGAAGAAAACCAATTAGCCTAAACGGTGTGCGGAAGGTATTAAGATTAAGACAAAGCAAGGGATTAGTAAGAGGGCAAAGTAAATTGCGACTGATATTCACGACCAAACCAAGTATTTCTTCGCCAATCCTAAATCACCTTTGTATTTCTCCAGGACACTCCGTATCACTACGAAGATCCACAGTTTATTGGATACTCCATCGTATGGTTATATACGAACTCGAAAGGAACTTGTTCCAGTTCGGGGATGGATTCTGGTTCAGGAGAAATAGGAATAAGGTTTATTCAGTTGTCTTTTATCTTCACCTTCTCTCGCATTACGAGTGCTCCTAGGATTAGGACAGTACACCCATTATGCTTATTGGATAGTCTTCTTCCAAGCCATAGGTTGGTGCCGAACGGTAGGGAAGGAAGAAAACCAATTGGCCTAAAGGGGTGTGCAGAAGGTAATGACTAAAGACATATAAAGGGATTTGGAGAGGTGGCAAAGAATTATACGGTTATAGTTGTGAATCTGGATAATGGTAGAGGCATTACTAGGAATACCAGGATACCCCATCGAAACATTTCAATGTTTCAGTTCAGCTGTGTACTGTTAAAAGAAAACTGATTTCCCGATTGGACACTTGCTCCAGGGTATGTATTTACCAGGTTTGATTCTCACATCTGTATGGTTTTACAGATGGTGAGTGGGAGTAAGTTATTGAGAATAGGGTAATCATCCTCATTATATCGGGATTCGTTGTAATCGGTGATATTTGAGGAGATCATCTGGGCTGTTTGCCGGTCGGCAAATATTTGGTTTTGAATATCCGTTGTTATGCACCAATTTCAAATTGATATATCTGTACGTCTATTTGAATAGAGTGAGATATATCTTTTGATATTATGTCGATGCCATTTACCTATATCAGTGGATGGTTAGGTAAGGAGCATTAAACAGCAGTGTAATTCTTCTTAACCATAAGTACAGTTTTCAACCTACGACACACAGTGAAAGAGTTGTTAGGCTCAGCGGACTTATACAGAGTATTGTATATTGTCCAGTGTCCATTAGAACAGAGGGGTTGGTCCTCATACTATATTCTGTTTACTTTTAACTTCTCTAGTTCTTAGACGTGTGTTTCGTAGAAACACAGGGTCTAAGTTTTGAGGAGTTATAGGTATTTGAATAGAGTAGAGAACCAGGTATAGCAAGTATCGGGATTCTTCAAAGTGATCGAAGATGTAGATACTTGTGTATGATATTCAGTTGATAGTAATGATAAAAAGAAATTGCTTCTCTTTCAGGTTACTCATAATTGGAAGCATTCCTAAGTTGAGTAACGCTGATCGGCCTCTCTCCATTTAGTTGACATGCACTGGAGACAGCTGCATGATTTGAATCTGGTTCAATTAAATCAGTGCCTCTTGTTCTATTTTGGATATAGTACAGTTCATATCTTAACATTGTTAAGGTACGGGGAGTTGTCCGGCTTATGATTAAAACCAGACTCTGGATAACTCAAGGCACGTTTCTGTAATGGCTGTTTGTGGGTTGACCCAGGCTATGACGAGGGTTGATTTTCTACCATCTGGATGAACAATAGCGATATTGTTCTAGACTCGCCACAGTTTTATTAAAAATGGATTTTTTCAGAAAACAGTAGTGGGAGTATGGTAGAACTGGAAGTGACTCCAGAACCGCAAACGATTACTGAAGATTTGATAAGGAACCTAAAGATTCAATCTGATTTGACATTCCATTGGCCACTCTGCAGATAAGGTGGGTAACTTCAGGCACCCGAGAGGTACTCCGGTAGCCTCAAGGACGGTGACAGGGAAGTTCTTGTTTACCCACACTTGCCATTGTTGTTGTTCCAGGCTGCGAGACCCGGCAGGAGGATGAGTATAGCGTCGTTCTAAACTAGCTTTAGAAGTGCACGTCTATATGACTCTGCCAGAGGGTTGTCATAGTCAGTGGGAGCAGCGGAAGCATTGGTGGACATCAGGCTTATGTCTATTTATAGACTAAACCAGATATAGCGGAGATAGATCATCTATTTCTGATGTGACAGTCATGGGTTTGACGTCATCAGAATAGGGGACGGATCTGTTGAGAAGGTAGTAGGGTGTGATATCCGGGTTTTGGATGACATACACAGAGTAGGAAAGGAAACTCATATACTACGATCGGTTATACTTTGGTCGTCACACAGTGGTTTCTCCACATGGGACTTGGACATTATATCAGACATACTAGTTACTAGATCTATGGTTTTAGATCTAGATTTGGGTGGTTTCCCAATCAGGGTACTTTGACAGCATTCTAAGAGTATTTAGAATGGACGACTCCTGGCACGGTAGTGTACCTGCAGGTAATGGAGTCACCCTCTCTAAAGGTGTCTTATAGACTAAAGTAGAGAGGGATGCGCATGATTGGCAGATCACTTGCTTAGGCAATTGAGTCAATCATGAGAGGTCAAGTACCACACTAGATGTTGTTCTTGCACTAGATACAATAAGTTGACATTGACCCAATCCTGGAGAAACAATCGAAAGCAGTTTTAGAACATAAGTAAATATTCTAAGGGATATGATAACGACAGCCTCATTAAGGAAACAGTTATCATTCCAGGCTTCCAAGGTGACATGGACGACAAGGAGGTTGTCAGAGTTATATTTTTCCTTCTGACGAGGGGCAGTGTTTTGGACAGGTAATCCAAGGCAATACTGAGGGTGGCATGGCGCAGGATACTGATTAAGTTCAGTTGACGATACAGTCTAAGAAGTTTGGATTTGGAGTTCATTTATGAGCTCAGTCCCATCAGACATCTAGACATTCTAAGACAGGTATTGCTCATTTCGGGAGATGGCTTTCTCCGCGAACTTGAGATTTAGAGAGACATAGAAAGAAACATCAGAGCGGATCCACTCGCTGAGGCTATTCCTCGAACGCAATAGTCTCGCAAACGAGCTTTGTGAGACTGACTAGTAGAGGAGTTGGGTGTTCGGTATCACACGGGCTGTGAGTATGCGACGTCGCAATAATTAGCCTTGAGTGCAAGTGGGAGATTGTTGGAGATAGTGCCCTCAGAGTCAATTATTGGATCACAGGCACGCGATTGCAATGATTGAGGGAGGACCTATCCCGGTACGACAGTCTTACTCGAGATGATAGTTTGCTATCTGGTTTACCTTTATCATCGTGTACTGCTTTAGGTGACCTGACATGTCGCTATTGCACGTTGATAGAGCCCCTAGGATTCTTGCTTGACTGCCAGCAGTATGAGGGCGATCATATAAGTGAGAGCTGGAGTCTACAAGCACATCCTTAAAAGGTCCCTAGTCGTGGGAGTTTCGAGACAGGGCATCGATTCTCCAGAGTAGACTAGTGTATACAGTCGAGACCCCGACGAGGGGCGGTGGCCGGTCTCACAAGCCACTGGTGTCTGTTGGTTCACCTAAGATGTATACAGGTGCTCATTGGGTTATGAGTACACCGGACAGGACTCGCCGGGAACATGCTAGTTGGTCTTATACCTGGCGTCAGATAGCAGTTCCCAGGTGACATGTGTACAGGTTAGTTCATCGACCTGGGGATCGTCATTTGTCTCGTGTGAGTTCCCACTGTGCTTTGATTACTACCCTACCACGGCTCAAAGGAGTCGTGCAAACAGGTTTTAGTTGGGTACAGTCCCGAGCCACATGGAGGCAGTGAGCGGATCTTCAGGGGTTTGTCTCTCCCGGTATTGGGGGTGAGGTCGCGCTGTGTCTAGGAGAGCCATTACACGAAGTCCTTGGCCAAGGCAGGAGATTTACTGGTAGGTATTCCAGTAGTATCTCAGGGTGTTCTGGGCTACACTCCGACACGACTTGTACCACTTTTGGGGGTCTGACTTTTACCAACCCCCTAGGCCCGACATGCGATGCTCATAGACGAACGGACCGGACTGTACGGATATTGTCACTGACAGGCTCAGTAGGGTGTCAGGATGAGTTCGCTCATCAACGTCCCTTTTGGTCAATAGCTGGTGGCCCGTCACGTATTGGCTTATACCTCTGACGTGCTGGTGGTTAAATCCACAGCCATAGTATTGACGAGTCTTTAGAGTGCACCACACCTTCAGTTACTCAGCTTTCGGGCGAAACGCTGTAGAGGCCGTATGGAGATATGGCAGGGTCCGATCAGATACGTGCGGTATTGCACGGATCAGGATCGGACGGTTTGTACTAGAGGCCGTATAGTTATATGGCAGGGTTCGATCAGATACGTGCGGTATTGCACGGATCAGGATCGAACGGTTTTTACTAGCCGACTTTGTTTTAAGCCGGTCCTAGTTTAGTACAGTGTAGATTTTGTCTCTTTGCATTTGTATCCGGACGGAATACAGATGCGGGTGTGTATGCACAGTATCGGGGTTTTTCCTGTAATCTATTACGGGACCAGTTTTCTGGAGTTGCCAGTTTGCATTCCGTTCCGGCCGGTTTTCCTTTGTTCTTTCCCGGCCGGACTTTTCCGATGGAGGGGGTTATTTGCAAGTTTGCAAATAACATTTTGTGGAGGGGTTTATTGCAAAAGGATTTATTATGAGAGCATCTTTTCTTTTGCACCATTCTTGCATTAATTGAGATTGGAAAGGGTATGGAGGTTTAAGCATGGTTGATGTTTCTTTGTCTTTTGATGTGGTCACCTCTTTTCTTCTCCTACCATCACCTCCCTTCATGCTTCATATTCTTTCCTCCACCATTTTCTAAGATGATAAGTTTTTCTTCATACTTGAGAGAAGAAGAAGAGAGGATCATTTTCAAGAGGGAAAATTTGTTCATCTCATTTCATGCTAGAAAAATGCAAGCACCATTTTTCTTATCTTGATTCCTCCATCATCTTCAAAGGCAACAAACCCCAAATGAGACATAAGCTCTACACTACACTTTCTACAGCAAATTTTGGACGCGTCGACTCGCCAGCTTCGTGCCCGAGTTGCCTCGGTATTGAGGTGGGAGCCCGTAAAAGATGCAGGCGATGTGGTGCCCTTCCGGCAAGGAGGCGACGACCGGAGCATCCGCGGGAGATCGGAGTGGAGACGAAGACCGAAGGACTCGGATCATTCGGTATATCTCTTCCCCGTCTTGTAGTTAGCTAGACCTAGTTTAATGGCCTGATCCGGGGTTTAGTGCGCGGTGGTGCCGGTTTGCAAAGTTCGCAAAATTAAAGTTTATCACCGTTTCCGCATTTGGCCGTCGGACTGACGGCCGGGGCGCCGCCGTGGACTTACAGCTCGATCCCGGAGGACCGATGGAGCAAGGAAAGAAGTTCAAGCATGTTCAAGGCGCTTGCTAGGAGCTATGGATGAAGAAAGAAGACCGAAGGACTTGGTTCATTTGGTGAGGTTTCTATCATAGTAGATAGCTCCCTTAGTGTAGCTAGTGAGTTCTATGGAAAGATCCGGTTTTAGGGTTTAGTCTAGCGCCAAGTTTCATTCGTAAGATAATTTTTGTTCCGCATTTGGCCACGTGAGATGGCCGGGGCGCTAGGGTAACCCTTCATGGTATCAGAGCCACCCATAAAACTTACACTAGCTAGTTCAAACGTGTTTAGAATAACGATCGACCGAAAATTCCAAAAACCTCGTTTCGAAATTTTGCAGTTTCTGTCGTTTTTAAAAGTGCTGGAAAAATCAATTTTTTGCTCTCAGAAAATCAAGCAGGCTTTTTTGAGACCACTGAAGAAAATTTACCACATGATCCTTCTAAACAGCTGCGGAACCGCCGCTCAAACCCCCATTTTGCGGCGGATCCGCGACCATTTATTGGGCCCACGTGATAAATTTTTTTCTGGGCCTCCCATTTTGAGAATTGTGGTTTCTGGAATAATTACATTTTGGGTCCAAATTTGTTACAGTGTTGATTTAATAGTTGGGGCCCACTTAGAAAATTTAGTCGATCGTGATTTTAAAATACGTATTTTTATTATCAGTACATTCACTTTTATCTGCGACCGGGAATGTCACTTGATCGGTAAAACTCGTCCGATTGCTATATGTTCTTTTAGACGGGTTTTGCGAACGTGACATTCGCGTTGATGTTGTGTGCTTGTGCTGTGATTTTGGTTGGATCGTCGTGGTGGATAGCATGTGGTGAAATGTTAGAAATACAGTTTACATTCTTTTGTATATTTGTTATTGCGGGGCGAGCGTCCGACATATGGACTGCCGTCTTTGCCGGGTTGTATATTATTTTGGGGCACGACCGGGATGAGGTCGATGTCACCGCTTGTATATATTATTTTCATTTTCTGTATTAGGATTACCCCACGTGGGGTGCACGAATAGCCGGGTTCTAGAAGGCAACAAGCCCGCATCTCAAGGCGCAGAGACGGAAAGGGGTTTCATTCTAGAACTGGCAGGCTATTCGCCGCACTCGTAGGGGGTACAGATTTTCATTGCACATGCTATCCACACGACCGGGAACATCGGGTTTTATTTGCGGCTCAAATGAAACCCGGGGCTCCAAGATTATCCACCATTTTGTAATGTTATCTGTGATGTTGTTTATTTTCATGCCTGGGACGAATGTGATATATACTTATATATATACTAGTAGATGTTGTATATGTTTTGCACCCGTGCTAGTCCATCCCCCGCTCTGTCGTTAGTTAAGTAACCTAATGGGTGATGACGGGGACCCGTGGCGAATGCGGATGGCATATACGTACATTTTATTTTCGTTCTTTTCCGGTGTGATAGGTTACAAATTTGATGGGGCCGGATTAATTTTAATTAATGCAAGATAAAAACCTAAAAAGATGTTGTTGGAACCAGATTTTAAAAACTGACATTACAGATGTTCTCTTTTGCTTTGCATAGTGGTATTCAATTTGGAATATCCTGCACCTCATTCGATGAGGCAAGGGCCGAGATCCCTTCACCGGGAGTGACCCCTTGAGTAAAAGTTTGCGTCAGGCTAATAACTTTAATATAGTCGACTATTTTTTGCTTTGCATCATGGTATTCAGTTTGGAATATCCTGCACCTCATTCGACGAGGAAAGAGCTGAGATCCCTTCACAGGGAGTGACCTCTTTAGCAAAGGTTTTCGCCACTATATAAATTTACAAAATAACCCAGGTTCCTTCAACAATATCAAGTTCATTACGTTAACGGGTTTTTCGCCAAAAACCCAGTCGTAGCCCTCTGTCATTTCGGATAAAAACACATAGTATTCATGCGGTGTTTGTTGGCCAAAGTCAAGGCATCGTGTATGGTAGCTGTATGTTTATTATCCGTAGCATAGATAAAATGCATTATTTTAGGACAGTTGTACCATCTTGTTGGCCAAAGTCAAGGGTGTGTACGGGTGGGTCTAAATCAATCAGGACAATGACGGGTAGAACTTGACTTGCACGTTATGATTTGTTGGCCAAAGTCAAGGTCATAAGCGCTTGGGGCAAAAACCACATCGGGAGTTTCAAACATAAAGGAAACTTGCAGATTTTAGCATACCTTCTGGAGTGTGGTGACTAGAGTGGATTCCATCTAGTGCATCACATAATGATAGTTAGATCCCGATCCCACTGATGAGTAGGACTACTCTCGGGAGATTATCACACTTAACAATCAATGCTATAAACCAAGTAGGTGTCTAGAAAGGTGTTAGCGGGGCTACGCCTCCAGGGAAAAGAGGTTCTTTAATTAAGGAACTTCGCGAAAGCGTTGGAAAACCTCCCTCGAAGTACCAACACCGGCTTGACTGAAAGGTTAAGCAAGTATTGTGACGTGCGATTAATCCTGACTAGTTCTTCTTTTAGGGTTTGAAGAAGAATTTGAGGAAACAGTGGGAGCCATCTTGGTTAGATAAATTAATAACCAATCTAATCTTGCAAGAGCGCACGCTGAGTGTTTTCCCTCTCTCTCTCCAGGTAGCAACCATTTCACGCCCTAATCAAGATAATAAAATGTATCGCTTGACCGATCCGAATTCTTATTCGGGGCTGGGGAACGTCGGTTCGTCTCTAACTCATGACAACTGTCATAAGTATGAGCAAGGGAAACAGGAAAGTTTGAATTCCTTGATAAACCCATCGAAGAAGAAACATACTGTTGGATCTTCTTCAGGTGTTCTTGTAGTTGAGAACTGCTTTTCGGTCAGTCCTACCTCCTGGGTACTAGATACTGGATCAGGATCTCATATCTGTAATTTATTGCAGGGACTGAGAAAAAGTAGGATAGTTCGACCTGGTGATATGTCCCTCAGAGTAGGGAACGGAGCACAAGTTAATGCTGCGGCCGTCGGTGAATATCACCTAGTGTTGCCAAATGGTAATACTATGTTTCTGAACAATTGCTACTATGTACCTTCCATGCTTTGCAACATAATATCAGTTTCTTTACTTGATAAAGATGGATATAACTTTGTCCTTGATAGAAATATCATGAATATTTACCTTGATAAGGTACTGGTTGCAGAAGGTACACTGTGTAATGGTATCTATGTTCTAAATCAAAACACAGTTCTCAATGTACAAAACACACGCAAGAGGAAAAATTCGGATACGAACACATCCTTCTTGTGGCATTGTAGACTTGGTCATATCGGAGAGAAAAGACTAAGTAAGTTACATAAAGATGGATTCTTGAATACGTTCGAATATTCATCTTATGAAACTTGTCAGTCTTGTCTCAAAGGAAAGATGACCAAATCTCTGTTCACCGGGCATGGAGAAAGAGCAGCAAAGCTTTTGGGACTCATACACAGTGATGTATGTGGTCCAATGTCTACACATTCAAGGGGTGGATTCTCGTACTTCATCACATTCACTGACGATCTCTCTAGGTTCGGATATGTGTATCTTATGAAACACAAATCTGAAGCTTTTGAGAAATTCAAAGAATTTAGAAACGAAGTAGAGAACCAGATTGGAAAAAGTATCAAGATCCTCCGATCTGATAGAGGGGGAGAGTACTTAAGTACGGAATTCAGGGATTTTCTAAAAGAGAATGGCATTCTCCCTCAGCTTACCCCTCCATATACACCACAGCACAATGGCG
Organism: Agapanthus africanus; assembly: GCA_030015575.1. Lineage (NCBI taxonomy): Eukaryota > Viridiplantae > Streptophyta > Magnoliopsida > Asparagales > Amaryllidaceae > Agapanthus > Agapanthus africanus. The sequence goes on from CM057337.1 coordinate 185,920,011, forward strand.
TGTCGGAGCGGAGGAACCGTACCCTATTGGATATGGTTCGCTCCATGATGAGTAATGCCGGGTTACCTCTTTCTTTTTGGGGGTTTGCTCTTGAGACAGCAACATTCATATTGAATAGAGCGCCATCTAAATCAGTGCCTACCACTCCATATGAAGTATGGACTGGGAAGAGACCATGTCTTGATTATATTAAGATATGGGGGTGTCCTGCTTTTGTTAAAAAGCAGAATCCAGATAAACTCGAGGCAAGGTCTGTATTGTGTAAGTTTGTAGGATACCCTAAGCATTCCAAGGGATATCTGTTCTACCACACTGAGGAACAGAAGGTGTTAGTATCTCGCCACGCTACCTTTTTAGAAAGGGAATTTCTTGCAAAAGAAATTAGTGGGAGTACGGTAGAACTAGAAGAAATTCAGGAACCACAAACTATAACAGAAGATTTGGAAGAACCCTTAGATTCAGTTATACCCGACGAACCTCAGCCACTCCGCAGATCTAGTAGGATTTCTCATCCACCCGAGAGATACTAAGGTTTTCTCATAAATGGGGATCGAGAGGATTGCATCTTGGAAGAAGATGATCCTACTAGTTTCAGGCAGGCCATTGTCAGTAGGGCCTCTGATAAGTGGCTGGATGCTATGCAATCTGAAATGGAGTCCATGTACACCAATAAAGTGTGGACCCTGGAAGTTGCTCCACCTGGGGTAAAACCCGTTGGATGCAAATGGATCTACAAGAAAAAACTTGGTGTAGATGGGCAGGTGGAAACCTATAAGGTTAGACTCGTTGCAAAAGGTTTTCGTCAAAGACCAGGAGTGGACTATGACGAAACTTTTTCTCCAGTGACTATGCTCAAATCCATTAGGATCCTGCTTGCCATTGCTACCTTCCATGACTATGAGATCTGGCAGATGGACGTAAAAACGGCTTTTCTAAACGGAAGTTTAGAAGAGTGCGTTTATATGGATCAGCCGGAAGGTTTTGTAGACAGTGGGAGCGGCGGGAAGGTGTGTAAGCTGCTCAAATCCATTTATGGATTGAAGCAAGCATCGCGGAGCTGGAACATCTGTTTTGATGAAACAATCAAGGACTTTGACTTCATCAAGAATGAAGATGAGCCATGTATTTATAAGAAGATTGTAGGACGAACAGTCGTGTTCCTAGTCTTGTACGTGGACGACATTCTTTTGATAGGAAATGACATTCCTATGCTACAATCGGTCAAGCTATTCTTATCACAAAGGTTCTCTATGAAAGACCTAGGTGATGCCTCGTACATTCTGGGGATCAAGATCTACAGAGATAGATCCAAGAGATTACTGGGACTTTCACAGTCCAGGTACATAGAGACCGTACTAAAGAGATTTAGTATTGAAGATTCCAAGCGCGGTTACATACCCGCATTGCACGGAATCACCCTCTCCAAGGAGATGTCTTCCAAGACTGACGAGGAGAGGGTTCATATGAGCACTATACCCTACTCTTCGGCGGTAGGATCTATAATGTATGCGATGCTATGTACAAAACCAGATGTAGCTTACGCACTAAGCGTGGTAAGCCGGTATCAGTCAGACCCAGGTGAGGACCACTGGACAGCAGTAAAGAACATTCTGAAGTACCTGAGAAGGACTAAGGAGATGTTCCTGATTTACGGTAATGGAGACCTCAGGGTCGAGTCCTTTACCGACTCAAGCTTCCAGAGTGACAAAGATGACAGCAAGTCTGTCTCGGGTTTTGTGTTTACCCTCAACGGAGGGGCGGTATGTTGGAAGAGTTCCAAACAGGATACCGTCGCAGACTCGACGATGGAGGCTGAATACATTGCTGCAAGCGATGCCGTGAAAGAGGCGGTCTGGATAAAGAAGTTCATAGCTGAACTTCAGGTGGTTCCGTCCATTGTTGATCCAATACCAGTGTATTGTGATAACAATGGGGCTATAGCTTTGGCGAAGGAACCACGGTCCCATCAGAAATCCAGGCACATCTTAAGGCGGTATCACCTGATCAGGGAAATCGTAGATCGCCAGGAGATCGAGGTCCGGAGAGTGGATACGAAGGACAACACGGCGGATCCATTTACAAAGGCCCTCCCTAAAGCACAGTTCAAGCGACTTTTTAGGATGTTGGGTATACGGTACGCCAGCAGCTGGCCTTAGAGCAGACGTTGGGTATTCGGTACGCCAATCACTGGCCTTTAGTGCAAGTGGGAGATTGTTGGATGTATATGCCCTAGATGCCAGTATTGTATATGTATACATATGGATACTAGGGAGATGTATGTACAGAACAATCTTGCTTAGTTTTATAGTATATTATTCGACTTGTCTTTGTCAGGACATGTGTATTTATTTGTATTGTCGATATATCTGGTTTGCACATATTGATAAAGACTCGATACGGTAGTATACTATTATGGTTTGTCTTTATCTTAATATGGCATATGTCATACTCGTTATTACATATTGCGGTTACATGTTGATAAAGCCCCTAGGATCTTGCTTGACTACCTGCGTTGTGATGGCGATCATACTTGTGGGAGCAGAGTAGTCTATAAGCACATCCTTTAATGGTCCCTAGTCGCGTGAGTATCGAGACTGGGCATTGATACTCCAGAGTAGACTGGTGTATATGTTTCTACCCCATCGGGGGATGGTTGGTCCCGCAGCCATTGGTCTGATGCACCTAAGATCGTATACAGGTGCTCACTGGGTGTGAGTACACTGGACGGACTCGCCGAGAACTTCCGTATGGTACTATACCTATCGTCAGATGGAAGTTCTCAGGTGACATGTGTACAGGTTAGTCTTTAGACCCGAGATCGGCATTTGTCTCGTGTGAGTTCCCACTGAGCTTTGATCACTACCCTACCACGGCTCTACTGAGTCGTGCAAACAGGTTTTGGTTGGGTTCAGTCCCGAGCCACATGGAGGCAGTGAGCGATTGTCGGGGATTCGTCTCTCCCGGTATAGGGAGTCGATATCGCACTGTGATTCGATTTGTCAGGACCATAACACCTTGGCCAAGGCAGTTGGGATCTACTGATAGGCTGATCAGTAGTTTCCCGAATTAGTCCTGAACCACATCGGCACGACTTATCAGGTTATTAGGGTCTGACGTTCACCATCCCCTAGACCCGGTATGCGATACACTTTGACGAAGAGACCGGACTGTACGGATATTATCACGGATAGACTCAGTAGGAGTTCGGACGAGCTTGCTCGTCGGCCTTCCTTTTCGACAGGTACCTGGGCAGCCGTTATGTACAGCTAGTACCGCTGACGTGCCTGTGGTTAAACCCACTGCCAGAGTACTGTCGAGTCTTTAGAGTCCCACACAGAGGGTTTCCCTGATCAAGGAAAAATGATGTAGTATCCGTATTGGATACGTGCAGGGTTCGATCGATTGATGTACTTGGTACTCGGTTTTTCGATCGGACAGTTTGTAATACTAGCCGGCTCGGGTCTGAGCCGGATTATTAAGTCAAGTATTGATTTAATAATTTGCATATATGTATTTCGATATATATATTCTAGTATTACGTTCTTCGTGTTATTCTATCTCTTTTGGGCGTTCGGATTTTTATCTGATTGCCGGTATATTTGTATAGTAGTTGGAAATCCGTATTTATTACAGTTTTCCTTCTAGAAGGTGGCCACCTCATTATGTATTTTCCATTTATTTGATAATTGGAAATGAGGTGTAAAATGAGAGGAGAGGGAGGAATGGGAGTAACCATGCTTCAATAGTGAACAAATGAATTTATAATTCATTTTGGGTTTACTATTGAAGTATGGTTGCTAATTGTTTAATGAAAGAATTGATATACAAAACCATTGTATATATTTTCTCTTTCATGGTTGATTGATTATTTTCCTTGAGCTCTCTTTTGCTCTGATCTCCTCTTTGTTCTTTCCTCCACCTTCATCTTCTTCCTCTTCATTACTTTCTCATGTGTTGAGAATCAAGTGAAAAGGCAAGAAAGAGATAGCTATACACTAAGACACCCTCCACTACATCCTAGACTACTTGGTTTAGCAAACCAAGTTCTCTAGTTGCTCCTTTAGTTACATATTTAGGAGCTAGAGCCATGGATCATACTCCCCGGGTGGATCATCTACGACAAAAGGAGGCCGGAGAACAAGCTCGATCCCGGAGGACCGATGGAGCAAGGAAAGAAGTTCAAGCATGTTCAAGGCGCTTGCTAGGAGCTAAGGATGAAGAAAGAAGACCGAAGGATTTGGTTCATTTGGTGAGGTTTCTATCATAGTAGATAGCTCCCTTAGTGTAGCTAGTGAGTTCTATAGAAAGATCCGGTTTTAGGGTTTAGTCTAGCGCCAAGTTTCATTCGTAAGAAAATTTTTGTTCTGCATTTGGCCACGTGAGATGGCTGGGGCTCTAGGGTAACCCTTCAAAATCAACACTTAATTTAATAATCCGGCTATATTACATATAACCGACCAATATAATATGTATCATTTTATCGAATCAACACTTGATCCGATAACCCAGCTATATCATATATACCTGGCTGATATCACATATCGCAAGAATAGAATACGGTATCACATACACGTATCAATCTTTGTCCCGCACATATCATATATGTGCTCTGTTCCCCTCCGAACAACGGAGATGCGACCGCGCAGGTCCGTCTTGCCTGAAATTCGGGACAGATGCTAATTGGTGCTATCCGTCCACCTCTCCGAAGATGCCAAGTTGATTTATGGCACCATGTATCGAAGGTTTAAACGGATGCGTTCGATGTAGCAGACTTCGTCAGATTCCCCCTCGTTTGAGGGGTTTTTGATTATGGGGACGCTCTTCCCTGCAGGCGCAAGCCCCTGCAGTTAATTATGGTACCGCATCGCGGTAACAACTTTCTCCTTCTCCATATGGTCACTTCGTGTCGTGAGTGTTTGTTTTGTGTTCGGTTGCCCGTGGATTGTATATGGAGACTAAGTTATGTTGTCGCCCGTAGGACATGAATTAGTTCAAATCCGTATCTTTCTTAGATTTGGATTTTGGAGGGTTGTGTTTAAGGATACGTTAGCCTTATTTGAGGCTAAGATCAACTTAAACGTTCGTTAAAGACACGTTAGTCTATTTTTAGACTAAGATCGACTTAACGGGATCGTTTAAATCCGACAAGAGAGAAATTAGGCCCTATTGTTTAGTTTGGTGACATTGCGGTCGATAAGTAGTTTAAGGACATTGCAGTCCAATGTTAGTTTTAAGACATTGCGGTCAAGGTTAAGGTCGTCATAGTCCATGAGTTTAAGGACTTCACAGTCCGGTATTAGTTTTAAAACATCACGGTCGAGGTTAAGGACATCATAGTCCGTGAGTTTAAGGACCTTACAGTCCAATGTTAGTTTTAAGACATCACGGTCAAGGTTAAGGACATCATAGTACATGAGTTTAAGGACCTCACAGTCCAATGTTAGTTTTAAGACATTACGGTCGAGGTTAAGGACATCATAGTCCGTGGATTTAAGGACCCCACAGTCCATAGTAATGTGTGGTCGTCGGGACCCGTCACCTCTCTGACGACGTTGAAGGATTACAACGACAGATATCAGAGGAGTAAAGAGATGTACCTTCGAACCGGGTGTAAATTGATTGGAAGAGCGGATGAGCTCAGTTCAATTTAAATTGAGGACTTATGGCGAAAATTGGGCCAAGTCTAGTTAAAAAAATAGTTAACATTTTTATTTATGTTCTGCCTATTAGGCCTTTACTTGGGCTCTGCCCTTTTAATAATGCATAGCATTGGGCTCTGTAATTAAATGCATAGCATTTATCAGGAGCAAAATAGTGGTCTGATAGTGCGCCACGTGGCTTATCAGGCGCTTTGCGCCAATCAAAGAGCGCAATGCGCTAGCGTATGCGAAGGTGTCACGCTCTGTGCTAAGCGCAAGTCTGTTAGCGCACTGCGCTTTCTGAGCGCGCTGCGCCGGTGCGCTACGCCAGTGAATGACACGTGGCGCGCTCTGGCGCTATGCGCCAGTCTAAGAGCGCAGTGCACTATATTTAGAAGCGCAAAGCGCAAACTGTTCTATGGTTGACATGTGGCGCGTTTTGGCGCAGTGCGCCAGTCCAATAAGCGCAAAGGCGCAATTCAAGAGTGCAAGGCACTGTCCAATAGCGCAGAGCGCATTTTGATCAAATTAAGATCAAAGAACAAGTTTTTTGTTTTGTTCTTCAAAAGAGGCATTGCCTCAAGATCCAAGAACCAAGGTTCTTATTCTCATCAAAAGGCTGTGCCTTTATAAATCAAAAGATCTATGAATGAAGTAAATTACTTCTTTTTAATCTTTTATAATTAAATCTTTTTGATCTTTTTTTTCCTTTTTTATTGATGATCTTAATCTTGTTCTTAGATCTTTTTAGAAGATGGTTCTTCTTTTTTAATGAGATGATTTCATCTCTGTTCTTCAAGAAATATAATTCTTTACCTTTAAAGATGAAGAAAATGATCTTCTTTCTACAAAGGCTTGCCTTTCTATCTCTTTGAGTTTTTTCTTAAAGTTTGCAGAGGGTTCTCTCTATCTGAGACTTGAGGTCTTGTGGCCTCTTTATAGGGCCAATTGATTTGTTGAGTTAGTTACAGAGATCTTTCTCTGATTGATCTGGGAATATTTCCCGCCGTTGGATCTTTGATCCTAAGGCTTCTGTTTTACAGAAGATAATCTTCTTATTTTAATAAGATTGGAAAGATCTTTCTAGAATAGAATTTTAATTCTGATTAATAATTTATTATTATTATTAGATCTTTTGATCTAACGGTGGGGAATTCTTTAAATTCCAGCGCTAGCGCACCTGCGTTTGACACGTGGCACGCAGCGCAACTGCAGGCTTCTGTTTTACAGAAGATAATCTTCTTATTTTAATAAGATTGGAAAGATCTTTCTAGAATAGAATTTTAATTCTGATTAATAATTTATTATTATTATTATTAGATCTTATGATCTAACGGTGGGGAATTCTTTAAATTCCAGCGCTAGCGCACCTGCGTTTGACACGTGGCACGCAGCGCAACTGCGCTAGCGCACCTACGTTTGACACGTGGTGCAGAGCGCAGAGCGCAAGGGATCATAAGCGTTGCTTCAATTTTTAAAATTTGAACTTTGAAACAGAGCTTTGCTCTGATTGGGGGTGCTCTGCCTAGGGTGCAGCGCTTCTGGCGCTGTCGTGTCTGCTTTTGACACGTGGCGCTCAGCGCGCAGCGCAAGAGATCTGAAGCGTTGCTTCAATTTTTGAATTTTGAAATTTAAACAGAGCTTTGCTCTGATTGGGGGAAACAAATGCCCCCCACCATTGCGCTCACGTGGCGTACACGTGAGTGCAGCGGTGGCAACATTTGAGCCATTGGATCAACTCAGAAGTTAAGGAGGCGCTTCAGCGCCTATAAATAGGACCCTTGGTCCTCAGATGATTATCATCTTCAAGAATTTTTATCTCAGAGCCTTGCTCTCATTTCCAAGAACTTCAAGAGTTAAAACTCTAGAAAATTTTAGGTAAAAATTAAATTAAATTAAATTAATTTTAATAACTTAGGCGTTTTACCCATTAACAGAGCCTTGCTCTCATAGATCATTTGATGTAAAGAAAACCTCTTTAGGGTTTTATAAACAGATCCTTGCTCTCATGAACCCATAGATCTAAATAGATCTTTCTTTAGGATTTCTTGGCCCATGGGTCAGAGCTTTGCTCTTTTGACAATGTAGATCTTTTGATCTTCTGATGAAGAACTCTTAAGAGTTTTTTCTTTTATGGATCTTTAAGATCCTAGAATTTTAATTCTTGGGAATTAATTTTCCTTTTAATTAACTTTTGATGGATTTTCCATCATTATTACAGAGCTAGGCTCTTTTAAGGAATTTTATTCCCTCGTGACCAGAGTTTGAGAAGTGTCACTCTGTTGTAGAGCTTTGCTCTGAAAGAGAGATTTTCTCCTTGTCTCGAGGGATTTCTCATTTAATGAGAATATTCTTTCATTAATTGACAGTCACATCCAATGATGAGGCTGTCTTATTAATTGATGCATTGTCATCTAGATTTTGTGGGTCCCCCTTTGGTCCCCTTTCCACTGCATTGCAGTGTGGTACAAATTTTTAAAGTACCGAGCATCGGGATTTTAAAATTAAATTATAATACTGATAATTGAATTTTGTTTTTTCTTGCAGGCGACATGTCTTCTGACCTCTCGTTCCTGTTTTTCCGCTCAGAGAGAGGATTCCCTGAAGCACCGGTAGACCGGGAGGTTCTTGCACTCATTAAAGACTACGACCCGGAATACAAAAACCTTCACTTGTGGGGTAGGTGGTACGGCCAAATAATTAAAGGTCGCCAAAGCTTCTCATGTGCGATGCCATCGGATTCGATCTCGTCGATCTCGTACGCAGATATACCCCCGGTGAACTATGCCGTGGAGGTCGTAAATTGGAATTCGGAGGGTCTTCTTCAACCTTCGATTGCTGCCATACCCATGCAGCTGCCAGCAGCCTTAGATATCTTAGGGCGGCGCATATGCCAGGGCGAGTCGCGCCCTTGGGGACAACCCTACAACATCGGGTTGACTCATCGACACTCGGCAGGGTATCTGCAGTGGGCCAGGTACATTTTGTCAGCGAAGAAGGTGCATCTGCTGAAGATCGGTCTATACCCTGCAGTTTACGCCTCGCTGTTCGAGTATTCTGCTCCTCCGATATGGTGGATTAAGGCGTTCGTGGAGCAATGGAACATCCCCACCCATACCTTTCTTCTAATGGACAAGGAAGTTTCCATCCTTCTAGAAGAATTTGCTGAGAGTTCCGGTCTGCCGGTGAGGGGGGAGCACTATAAGGAGCTACTTCCCTCGGACGAATACTTTTTTGCCACCAAGCCATTGGTGATGGACTTAACGCCGGAGAATGCTATTCAGCACCAGTTTCCGAGTCTGGTAAAGGTGCTGAATATCTATGAAAGTCTTTACTTGGAATCGGGAGGCCGGGGAGTTAGTTTCGCAGACTTCATCGCCCGCTTTCTTCGACCGGAGATTCTATCGCAACGGGGCAAAAAATTTGCCAAGCTTGATGACCCCTTCGGCCTTGGCTTAGATCGTTGACCAGCACTGGAAGCCGATCAAAAAGGTTTTTATCTTCCCGATGCCGCAATCATCCCTCTGTCGGAAATCGCTGCTCCGGGCATCGACGAGGAGACTTTCTTTCTCGCGTTTCCGGGGCTATGGCTGTGCTGGTTCTTGCTCCCCATGCACCCTCGCTATATGAGGCCGTCCGTCTTCTACCCAGCACATCGAATGGTGGCTGGCATACAATTGGCCATCGGAATTGCCGGGTTGGCCCACCTGTACCATGGTCTTAGCGTGGCGGCAGACGCAACTGAACCGCGGGTGCAACCTGCTAACTTCCCGATGCACTACTTTACTTCGTGGATGGAGATGCACATGCTCGGGGTATTTGGTATCCATAAAATACCATCGTTTTATGAGAAGTACAGATTCCCGAGAGCTATACGGCTGATCGGCGCTTCTATCGTGAATCCTCCGTGGGAGGCTAGGGGGTTGCTTCTTCGTCCGCGCACGGTTGGAGTGGGTATTTCTTTCACGGACAAGGTCCTAACAATCGGCCCGGAGACCTCCAAGGCGGTGTTGGCGTTGCGCGATAATTTCAAGGACGGGGCCTCCGTATTGAAAGCCCGGGAAATTCTACATCTATACTCCATCCGGCCGGAATTCCTCGTGTTCAGGCAGAACGAGGCGGTGCTTTTTATAAGGTACAACCCCCATCGTTTCGCCCAACAACTAAGTTATAACCATGGGGTCCTATTGGAGGCGTTTTTGGAAGAGCCTGTGGCCACCAGAGAGGGGATACAGAGTGCACTGCATCACTTTATGCGGCAAAATACGGGCTCCCACTTCTTCATTAAAGAGCCGTCTTGCATTCCAAGGGCCCTCAACGTGTACGAAGCTTGGTATCAGCACGCGATGGGCGCTGTTATCAAGGAAGAGAAGCGGCTGCTGCTTGATCGCAAGGGCGCGCTACCCGCCAGCGATCGCAACGTCCCCCTAAAGCGAAGGACCCCTGTCCCTCCTCCACTAAAAGGAGATGCTGGAGATGAGCCTCCACGTGTGCTAAGCCCCACACGTGGATTGCCCCGTGATCCTGTGGACGTGCCCTCAACGCCCCGTGCTCCTATGGAGACGGTAAACATGGTTTCGCCCGAATCCGGCGTGGACTCGGACATCGGGACCCGCCATCCTAAGGTGCCCACGAAGCGTAAGATGATTTTGGGTGCGACCGGAGCTCGCATACAGAGAAAGAAGAAGAAGTCGGTCCTTTCCCTTGATGCCGTACTCGGCTTAGAGTCTCAGGCTCCCCTTACCGAAGGCTTAAGTGAGTATGGAACCAATGAGGGTTTCTTCGTAGCGCCAGAAGACACTGACCTCGACGCCGCTATTGCTGCTTCTGTGCAACTTGCAAGCCACCAAGCGAAAATAGCCGCCCTCACGCAATCAAGTAAATATTAGTCATACTTTTGTCATTGCGTTATATTTTTATTGGCATGTCTTGACTGACATTTTTCTTCTTGTAACAGGCTTCACTACTGAAGAGGTTCTGGCGGCTTCCCTCAGGACTTTCGAGGAGGAAGAGAGGAATCGTGCTCTATTGGGCCTTGGTACGTTTTGATTCATTGAGTCTTCATTCTCCTTTTTATGGCCAATCTAACCCTTTCCTTATCTCGTTCCAGGGACCACAAGACCTACCTCGCAAGCCGATCCGGGAATTCTCTCCAGGCCAGCTACCGAAGTCCCGGCCTCTTCGGGATTGCCGCAAGAGGTCCTACTTAAAAAGCCGATGATGGAAGCCTTGACGGCTCTGGAGGCAACCCTGAATGCGGACAACGACGCCTTGCTGAAGGATGCTTCCAAAAGGTCTGTCGTGACGGCCCGGTTGGAAAGGAAGCGTCTGAGGCGCACAGCAAGGGAGCGTAGCGCTGCTTTGGCTGCGGGAGCAGGCTCAAGCACCGTTACTCCCGCCGCTACTCCTTCAGAGGAGCTCCTGGTCGCCTTGTCTACTGCTCATAGACGGGCGGCACGTCCAGCTCGGGAAGCCAACAGTAAATCTGCCTCAGGTAATGTGTTTTTGAGGCTTTGTTGTCAAAGTTTTAAGCTATCATTTCTTATATATCTTGTCCTGCAGGGCCAAGTCTTACTGAAGGAGTGGTGGTGACCATCGAGCCTGAGGGGACGGTGGAGGAGGTAGCTACTGAACCTGAGGCGATGGTAGGCGATGTAGGCGCAGTTGCCAAGCCCGAGATCGTGGCTGACGAGACAGTCACGACTGTTATGCCCGAGATGGCTACAAGCGCCGAGCCCGAGGTGGCGGCGGGTGAGATGGCTGCTATGGCCGAGCCTGAGGCAGCGATGGACGAGACGGCTACGACCGCTGAGCCCGAGGTGGTAACGGGTGAAACGGGCATGATCGCTAAGCACGAGATGGCCGCTCTTTCTTAAGAGTCGGGCACCACTCCGATCATCGCTCTTCCTGCTTACGGTTCCTTGTCGTCTCCCGGCGCCATGAGCGTGACGACGGCTCCTGTAGAGTCGGGCGATGAGGCAACGGGAAGTGAGACCATTCCAATGGAGGAGGGAAACGCCACCGTTGCATCAAGTGACGCCCTCGTTAGGGTTCCAGCCGGCGACTCTTCAGGTAAATCTTGGGTCACCGCCCTTCTTTATTTATTATGCAATCTTTCCTAATAAAGTTTATCTTGCTTCTAATGTAGGTGTGGCTAGTGCTGTAATCGAGCTGCTCGAGACAGCGCAGTCAGTTACCGCCCTGACGGTGACCACCCCTCTGCCTTCTCTCGTACCATCGCAAATGCTGGAAGGTATGGATTTGTAACCCATTAGTCTTATCCCTCGGGCGTATAATTCATGTACTGACGTCGAGTCATCTCGTTTTTTGCAGGAGTTCTTCTTGACCACCTGTACCAGGTGTTGCACCCACACTTCTCCTTCTTGTCAAAGATTAGTCCACCTGCTGGTGTCGGTAAGTATTTTCTCTAAACGACGTCCTCTTGTTTCACGGGCAGTCGCATTATTGCTAAATCTTCTTTATATTGTTTGTAGCCTTACGAATCGAAGGAGGGAATGAGGCAGCCGTTGCGCCACCAGTACTCCCGGCTCTGCCTCCTGCTGCAGCCGGTATAGTAGACTCTACTTTTTGCTTGTTTCCTTTATTTCCTGAGCCGACATCTGATTATGATCGATTTTGTAGCAATCACATCAACTCTGTCCCCGTTTGAGTCTCGTATTATAATGTCGGCCGGGCCCTTCTCCAGGCGTCCATCATCTAAAGGTGCTGTGACCAGCCTACGCATGTTAAGCGATTATATCGAGGTGTTCGACGCAGAGGCTCCCACATCTGCCGCGGATTTTGCCGCAGAGATTAACCCTATGCTGGCGACGCTCATGAACTTTCACGGTGAGGGCGTCGTTGAGTCTTGGGTTAATCGCTGCCGGGTGGTCGAGGCTTGCTTGCATGAGTTCGGGCTTAAGCGTCTCGCACCTGAGATCCTGGCTATAAGCACTCAACGGGCGGCATGGATCGAGCAGAGCGCTTCTTACTTCCGCCATCTTGAACAAGAAGTGGCTTTAAAGCGGAGGAATGCAAAGAAACTTCAAGCGATTCTGCTCGACTGCGTGCTGAGGTCGACACGAACGCTGCCCAGGTGAAAGTTATCTTCGAGGGCCTTCTGCAATGTATTTCTGATGGGTTAACATTGAAGCAGAAGCTCGACGCCGTTGAGCGTGATGCACAAGATCGTGAAGCAGCTCAGTGAGCCGTCGAGGAACAACTCTCATCCTACTTGCAGCAGCGAGCCCAGGTCGAAATAGAGTTGGCCATGGCAGCTGATCAGGAAGAGGGGCTGAGGGAAGTGTGCGAGCGGCTGATCGGATTATTAAAAGCGCTTTCCTCTCAATGAAAATTTTGTATCATTTGTAATTGTGAATAAAATGTATTTGTTTCTTTTATTCTTTAATATGATGTATTTTGTACCCAATCGAATTCATGAATAAAAGATACACGTTCTTCATAATGTCTGGTGTTATTTCTCTGCTTTCTTCTTTCTTGCTATGTTTTTTGCTATGTGACTTTAGCAAGTGCGGTCTGTAGATAGCATATAGCTGTCAGTCTTAGGCTCTTTGTAGAGTGGCGATGGCTTAGAAAACAGGGTTAGGATTTGTCACTTAAAACTTTTTAAACTTTATGAGCCGTGAGGGTCTCATAAAGAATTTTCTCCCTACCGGTCGAGAAGATCCCGTAGGTGTAATTTTCTCCTTAAGAATCGTGAGGATTCCTAAGTGTGTTTTCTCTTGAGAGTCGTAAGGATCTCACAAGAGAATTTACTTCCTTACGAGTCGTGAGGACTCGCAAGTGATGGACGAAGTTGCCCTTATCCGCATTTCACGGAGTCAGAGGTTGCTCTGGATGCTTTCCACGAGTTCACTGCTGTGTTTGGCGAGGACCAGGCTCCGTTCTGGACGTTTTCCAGGATACCGTAGTTTAAAGACATCGCGGTCGAGGTTAAGGACATCATAGTCCGTGGATTTAAGGACTCCACAGTCCGTTGTTAATTTTAAGACATTACGGTCGAGGTTAAGGACATCATAGTCCGTGGATTTAAGGACTCCACAGTCCGATGTTAGTTTTAAGACATCACGGCCGAGGTTAAGGACATCATAGTCCGTGGATTTAAGGACTCCACAGTCCGATTTTAGTTTTAAGATATTACGGTCGAGGTTAAGGACATCATAGTTCGTGGATTTAAGGACTCCACAGTCTGTGAAATGTGTGGTTGTTGGGACCCGTCACCTCTTTGAAAACGTTGAGGAATTACAACGACAAATATCAAAGGAGTGAAGAGATGTACCCTTGAACCAAGGTAAAATTAGTGTAGAATTATTGTGGTTGATTGTTAGTTTTAAGACATCACGGTCGAGGTTAAGGACATCATAGTCCGTGAGTTTAAGGACCTCACAGTCCGATGTTTGCTCTGGATGCTTCCCACGGGTTCACTGTCGTATTTGGCGAGGACCAGGCTCCACTCTGGATGCTTCGTACGGGTTCACTGCCGTGCTCTGCGAGGACCAGGATCCGCTCTGGACGTTTTCCACGGGGTCAGAAGTGATGTTATCCGCGTTCCACGTAATAAGGAATTTTGCTCTGGATGCTTCCCACGGGTTCACTGCCTGTTCTACGAGGACCAGGCTCCGCTCTGGATGCTTCACACGGGTTCACTGCCGTGCTTTACGAGGACCAGGATCCACTCTGGACGTTTTCTACGGGGTCAGAAGTGACGTTATCCGTGTTCCACATAACCAGGAATTTTGCTCTAGATGCTTCCCACGGGTTCACTGCCGTGTTCGGCGAGGACTAGGCTCCGCTCTGGATGCTTCACACGGGTTCACTGCCATGCTCTGCGAGGACCAGGATCCGCTCTGGACGTTTTCCATGGGGTCAGAAGTGACGTTATCCGTGTTCCACGTAACCAGGAATTTTGCTCTTGATGCTTCCCACGGGTTCACTGCCATGTTCGGCGAGGACTAGGCTCCACTCTGGATGCTTCACACAGGTTTACTGCCGTGCTATGCGAGGACCAGGATCCGCTCTGGATGTTTTCCACGGGGTCAGAAGTGACGTTATCCATGTTCCACGTAACCAGGAATTTTGCTCTAGATGCTTCCCACGGGTTCACTGTCGTGTTCGGCGAGGACTAGGCTCCGCTCTGGATGCTTCACACGGGTTCACTGCCGTGCTCTGCGAGGACCAGTATCCGCTCTGGACGTTTTCCACGGGGTCAGAAGTGACGTTATCCGTGTTCAACGTTACCAAGAAGGGTTGACTTTATCCGCATTTCACGGAGTCAGATTTTTACTCTCGGTCTTCTGTACACCGCCGAGTCATGGAACTGGGTGTTGCCGCTGTTTCACTTTGCTTGATGTTGTGTTTGCTGTAATGAGACGAATGTTGAGATGATTTCCAGGTTATCCGTGACCTGTCGAGATTTGGCTTCTTATTATGATGAAACCTAGGGAGGAGGAGTGCGACTTCCTCTTTGTTTGCGCTCCAGGATTGTATACAGGGATTGATGTAATATCGCCTGTAGGGCATAAAATTTCATTTTTATTTTTATTTTATTTCTTTCCGTGATGCTCTATCATTTCAGCTGTTATATCGCGAAGGTCACGATTGCCCCATCATTTCGGCTATTTTTCATGGTGCCCAATCATTTCGGCTATTTGTCTTATTTTTACTCGCTGCTTTTTATTGCGAGTTGCCCAATTATTTCGGCTATTTTGCATGCATACATTTTTTTTACTTGCTGATTTTGTTGCAAGTTGCCCCATCATTTCGGCTATTTCATATGCATGTGTGGCTTGCTGGCTTTTCGCTGCAAGCTTGGGTTTAGACACCGATTTTGGCATCAGCATCTCTACAACTGGGATATGGCCAGGAGCGAATCATCATTTGCCTCTGTCGATATCGAACAAAGGTGGTTTAGCGAACAGGGTTAGGATCCTGTCGACTAAGGCTTTTGACTTCATGAGCCGTAAGGGTCTCACAAAGGTATTTCTCCCTACGAGTCGTGAGGATCTCGTAGGTGTTTTTTATCCTTAGGAGTCGTAAGGATTCCCAAGGGTATGATCTATTGTAAGTCGTAAGGATCTCACTAGAGTGTTTTCTCCTTATAAGTCGAGGGGACTCACAAGGGTTGTTCATCGTGCGAACATATCCTTAGTCACGGGTGGGACTTTGTTAGGGAAATGTTTATTCGCGCCCGTGGATTGTAAGCCGCTTGTAGGGCAGTATTGGAGGTTGTGGGGGTTGCTTAAGAACAGGTTCAGGTCTCTGTAGCTTAAGACTTTCAAATCTCATAAGAGGATTCTCCTTACGAGTCGTGAGGATCTCGCAAGTGTAATTTCTCCTTAGGAATCGTGGGGATTCCTAAGTGTGTTGCTCCCTTGTGAGTCGTAAGGATCTCACGTAGGTGGTTTCTCCTTACAAAGTCGAGAGGACTTTGCAAGTGTCCTTTAATGAGGTTGCGCCCTTTCGGGTTTTCACAAACACTCGCCGGTAGCCCTGCTGTTTTTACTCACGGAGCGCTTTCAGGTTTTCATCCGTGCCCATTTTGGTTATGGACGTACCGTTTTCTCTTTTTTTTATTCTCTCTCTCTCTTTTTATCAGCTTTGGGACGCTGCAATCCGTTGTAGTTTATCGACGTCTCGGTCAACAGCTAGTTTTAGGACATAGTGGTCCGTCGTTAGTTTAAGGACGTTTCGGTCCGCTGTTAGTTTAAGGACGTTTCGGTCCGTCGTTAGTTTAAAGACGTTTCGGTCCGTCGTTAGTTTAAGGACGTTTCAGTCCGGCGTTAGTTTAATGACGTTTCGGTCCATTATTAGTTTAAGGACGTTTCGGTCCGGCGTTAGTTTAAGGACGTTTTGGTCCGCTGTTAGTATAAGGACGTTTCGGTCCATTGTAAAGTAAGCCGGCTACTACTTATAGATCTTGGGCTTAGGAAGATAGCGAGCGGACATAGTCGTCGTCATCTATCATTGACCTAGGCCATGACTCGTCAAGCGTGGTACTTCTTCATGAAGCGCCCGTTTATTGGCCTGAAAGGTCTTTCACCATGCATGTCCATAAGTAGATAGGCTCCACCCTGGTAGACCTTATCTATGATGTACGGGCCTTCATAGTTCGGCTCGAATTTTTCCCGCTTGGCGCGATTGGGGATCATAGGTATTTTGACCGCTAGTATGAGTTCGCCTTGGCGGAATGTCCTCGGCCTAGTCAATCTTTCATATGAGCGCGTCATCTTTGCTTTATAAGCTTCCAGATTTTGTTGCGCCAGGAATCGGGTTTCATCAAGGGCATCGAGCTCCTCGAGGCGAAGGTGAGCGTTCTCTTCATCCGTTAGCTCGTAATGAATTGCCACTCGTAGAGAGGGTAACTCTATCTCGAGGAGGAGTACCGCTTCTGTACCGAATACCAGCGCGTACGGCGTTGTGTTCGTGGCCGTCTTGAACGTAGTTCGATATGCCCAGAGAGCTTCTTGCAGTCTCTCGTGCCAGTCTTTCTTATTTCGGGACACCGTCTTCTTCACGATCTTCGTCAAGGTCTTGTTGAAAGCCTCTGCTAGACCGTTGGCTCGAGGATTATAAACTGAGGAGTATCTCCAATCTATGTTGTGCTGTTGTGCGAAGCGGCCGATCTTGTGGCTTCTGTAGGCTGGCCCGTTATCAGAGATGATCCGTCGAGGAGTTCCAAACCGATAAATAACGTGCGTCTTGAAAAAATGGAGGATATTCTCCCTCTTCACTTCCCTCAGCGGTACTGCTTCTGCCCATTTGGAGAAGTAATCAGTTGTCGCCAAAATAAAACGATGTCCTCTGGACGATGCCGGTTCGATAGGGCTGATTATGTCAGTTCCCTACATTTCGAATGGCCAGCTAGCCACCGTTGGATGTAGTGGATTTGGATGTTGATGGATAAAGTCCCCATGAATCTGGCATGAGTGGCATTGTTTCGCATACTCGAGGCAGTCCTGAATCATCGTGGGCCAGTAGTAGCCCATCCATTTAATCTTCAACTTCATCTTCGGGCTTGCTTGGTGAGAACCGCAGAGTCCGTCGTGAACTTCTTGGACGACTCTTTTCACCTCTTCAGGTCCCAGGCATCTTAACCATAGATAATCAAACGACCTCTTGTACAGAGTATCATTGACAAAGGCGAATGATAGGGCTCGTTTCATGAGCTGATGTCTTGAGGACGCATCTTCAGGTGTTCGACAGGATCTGAAGTAGTCTATAAAGACTTCTCTCCAATCCTCAACCGTTTCTTAGTCTTTTATTTGTTGGGTCGTCTGCTCGGTCGCTTTCTTTTCCTCGGACGACTCTGGAGATATTTCTGCCGGTGCGAGGACCCGACGGCTTTGTACCATGATTCTTAAGTCATCGAGGTTCTCATCGGCCAATTCTTTATCAAGCTTGGCTAATGCATCCGCTTTGCTATTCTCCGCACGCGGTATGCTTTCGAGGGTGTAGGAAGGAATTTGGGTCAGCAGCTCCTGTACCCTCTCGCCGTACTTTACCATCTCTGGTTTACACGTTTGGTAGTCACCATTTACTTGACTGACGACCAGTTAGGAGTCTCCGTATATGAGGAGGTTTTCAATCCCTATGTCGATGGCGATCTCGAGACCTGCTATCAAAACTTCGTATTCAGCTTCATTGTTCGTCCTCGGCTCTGTCAAGGAGAAGGCGAAGCGCATTATCCCTCCTTGTGGGGTCATGAAGATAAGGCCTACTCCTGATTTGATTATGGGCGTGTTTTGTTTGCGCTTCTTCATGGATGATGCTCCATCGAAATAAAGTTCCTACCGGGTACCATTTCCGTCGATCGCATCAAACGCATGTTCGTCTGGCAGTTCGCAACTGAAAGGGGAATCGGCCGGTATCGGATGCTCAGGGAGGAAGTCGGCGATGGCCTGGCCTTTCACTGCCTTAAGAGGCTGGTAAGTTATTGAGAACTCCATCAAGAGCAAGGCCCATTTAGCGAGTCGCCCCGTCAATATGGACTTTGACATCAAGTATTTGAGAGGGTCCACCTTCGATATGAGACGGACTTCATGCACCAACGCATAGTGCCGGAGTTTCGTTATCGCGAAGATCAATGCCAGGCAGTGTTTTTCGATGGGAGAATAATTGCTTTCTGCCCCCAGGAGAACTCGACTCAAATAGTAGAGAGCTCTCTCCTTCCCTTGGTCGTTCTCTTGTGCCCATAATGCGCCTAAGGAACCTTCGAGCGCTGTTTTATACAGAATGAGAGGCTTTCCCTTGACCGGAGCAGCCAGCACTGGCGGGTTCTGCAGATACTCCTTGATGTCGTCCAGCGCGCCTTGGCATTTGTGATCCCGGACAAACGGGGTTCCCTTCTTCATTAGGTGACTATAAGGACGGCACTTGCCAGAGAGATTGGCTATAAATCGCCGGATCTACGTGAGCTTCCCTTGGAGAGACCGCAATTGTTTGAGAGTCCTTGGCGGAGGCATTTCCGTAATCGCCTTGATCTTTGACGGATCTATCTCGATACCTCGGTGTCGGATGATGAATCCTAGGAATTTGCCTGAGGAAACTCCGAACGCGCATTTGAGAGGATTCATTTTCAAGTTGTATTGCCGAAGACGTTGAAATACGATCTTCAGATGCTCGAGATGTTCCTCGTATGATTTGCTTTTAACTACGAGGTCATCGATATAACATTCGACGATTTTATGTATGAGGTCATCAAAGATCTTCGTCATGGCCCTCTGATAGGTGGCACCGGCGTTCTTTAGACCGAAGGGCATCATTTTGTAGCAGAATATACCCAGAGGGGTCCGAAACGCGGTGTGCTTCTGGTCCTCGGGATGCATTTTTATCTGATTGTATCCTGACGATCCGTCCATGAAGGAGAAGACTTTGTGAGTGGACATATTGTTTATCATCAGCTCAGTGACCGGTACTGGGAAATCGTCCTTCGGGCAGGCTTTATTGAGATCCCGGAAGTCCACGCATATTCGTACTGTCCCATTTTTCTTCATCACCGAGACGATGTTGGCGATCCAGTCAGGATACTGAACCTCTTGGATGAAGCCGGAGTCGATCAGCTTTTTGACCTCAACGTTGATGCTCATCTCAAGCTCGAGCCACATTCTTCTCGGTGCTTGTTTGATTGGCTTGACGTTTGGGGATATCGCCAATTTGTGGACAGCAATCTCTGGATCTAATCCTGGCATTTTGGAATAGTTCCACGCGAAGCAATCCTTATGCTGCATAAGCACGTCTTTTAGTGTAGCTACCCTTTCCTCAGACAGCAACTCACTGACGAATGTCAGTCGCGGGTCACTTGCCATCCCCAAATCAATTTTCTTGAGGTTATCTGCAGTGGTGTGTATTCCATCTTCCAGCTCTTTTGGTGCCGGTGGAAATTCTGAGATCACCTCGTCATCATTGTTTTCGAAGCACCAGGGGAGGTCATCCATATTCTTGGGTCCTCTCTCGATATCGTTATCATATGACAGGTACGAGCTCGCTTCCAAGACCGATGTTGATTCGGCTCTACTCTCATAGCTTTGGGTTCATGCTTCTGCGGCGGAGTTATCCTCCAACTGTCAGATAGAGCGAACTTGCCAAGCTGATATTGGTCCTCGACCCAGTTCTTGAAGGTGAAGCAGTTTTCGAGAGGATGTCCTATTGCCCTATGATAGGAGCAATAGTTCGGGTGAGAGACTTCGCCTGCTTGCTCGGGGTGCTTGACTCCGGGAGGATAATCATTTGATGTCTTATGGCAAGCTCAAGTATCTTCTTTGTCTTGTCTTGAGGAAAAGAGTATGCTTGACTTATCTTTTTCATAAGGGACAAATCCAGATTGCTCGATTCCCGCTCGCGTGACTTCTTAGTCCCGCTTTGTCGTTGCTGAATGCCTTTTCCGCATTTTGACTTGTTTCCGCCTCTGCGTCGGGCCTTTCTTACAACAGGTTGACAGGGAGGGGCATTTTCATCTTTCGCGGCCTGTTGAAGAAGGCGTTGCATCCTGGCTTTCTCGTAGATGGCCATTTTGCGATTATGGTCGTCTCGAACTTTTTGACCAGCTTCCCTTATAAGCTTGTCCGTTTGTTCTTCGAACGACGGACTGGGCATTTTTACGTCGGGGACTTTTTCTGGTTCAGGATTAGCACTCTCCCATTGAGCATCTCCTTCTTCATCAAAGTCATGTACGACGTAGCAGTCGCGGAGTAGCTCCCGTTTCTTGGACCGAACGTATCCAAGCCCGATTGGTTCCATTCTCCCGTTGGGCAACTTGCACGGAGTTCCGGGAACGTTGCAGATCCTGTCATAGAACTTAGCTTTCCGAGCGGTCTGTTTGAAGGGTATCCCTTGGCGCTTAAACAGCCTTTTCAAGCCTTCTGTATAATATCTAGGCAGACGGATAGGCTGGAGCCTGTCAAGTGTAGAATCCGCGCCGTGCCAGATTTCTTTCTCCACTTTGGTTTCCCCGGAGCGGTAGAATAGGATCGCCTTTTCGCCTTCTCGTCTGGGAGGGACATAGAACGTCTGCAGCTCTTCCACACTGTATCAAGCCCGTCTAGTTCTTTATGATGTTTGGGCGGAACCATGGCAACTTGCAAACTTTGCTCTACATCAGCGAATGTTTGTATTGAAGGCCGAGCGGAGAATATAGCATGGACCTCATCTTCTGAGTCGCTGCCAAAGATCAACATAGGAGCGGACGGTCCCTGCTTGTTGTACTGGGGTAGGCCTGAATAAATCATCTCTACCTCTTCCTCAGTATCACTCCCGAAGACTGGAATGGTGGTGATAGCTTTGTTCTCTGGTTTGTGACATCTCTCCGTGTCTTCGAAATCTGGCAAGAAATATTTTGCATCTTATACTTACGGACTTCGTTCATGAAGAATGGGTTCAGCTCTCCCGTTACGGTATACTCGAGACCATCCTTAAAGTATTTCATACACTGATGTTGTGTAGAAGGGATGATGTTGTACTCGTGTAACCAAGGCCGGCCGAGCAACGTGTTATAGCATGACTTGGCGTCAATGACATGAAATTTAATATCCGTGACAAGCAACCCGAATCGTAATGTCAATATCACAGACCCCGAGAGTCCACGATGACTGGGAGTCAAAACCAGAAATGGTGATTTTATCACGAGCGAGATGCTGGATGCTCATGCAGATTTCCTTCAACACTCACACGTTAAGAAGATTGACGGAAGACCCATTGTCGACTAGGATTTTGCCTATCTTTAGATCGTGGCAGTATCCTGAGACATAGAAGGGACGGTTGTGCTCGCACGTCCCAAGGAAGAGGTCTTCGTCGCCGAAGGTGATATCGGCTATGTGTACTTCCTCTAGCTCGTCCTTCATCTTTTCTTCGGCGAGAAAAGCTTGGAATTGCTCTGGCTCTTGTAGCGCCTTGATCAGTGAATCTCTCGCTTCTTTGGATAGTAGAAGGGCATCGAGAATACTGAGTTGCGAGGGTAACTTCCTCAAGTGCGCCAGAACGTTATAGTCCACCTTACTCTTCTTTGGCGGGTCCTTACCAGTCAGCTCTTTCATGACTTGGTCATCCAGGGCGATATCCTCAGAGACCTTTTCTTTCCCCTTATCTTTTTTATTCGTGGATCCAAGATTCTTTTCTGTAAGCGTGCGATTGCGCAGCTAGATGTTTTCATAAGCCTTCGGTTCCTCCTCCTTCCCTGAGGTGGATTCCTTAAAGAGAGGGGCAAGAGCCATCTCTTCGTCAGAGTCACTCCCGAAAGTGAGAATCTGCGATCCCCCAGTGTTGACCATGCGGCAGTTACCAGTATTTCTTTTATGCTCTTCAGTCGCACTTCTTTGATCCCGACGAGTTTTGCGTTTCATTCACTTAAAATGTTGCCGGTGAGCAACATATCCCTGCCACCATCTTTTAAAAGCATTGCACTCCTCGGTGAGGTGCGAAATCTTTTGATGATATAAGCAGTAGCTAGGATGTGTTTCTGTTTCACCAGGAGTGTTTCCTTCAGAGAGTGGTAGCTTCATTCCCATTGATATAGCTTTAGCAAACATTTTTCTCGTCTTGAACATGTTTTTATCCGTGACGGATGTTCCTTCATTCGACGGGAGTGTCTCGACTCTTTCATCTAGTCGCCAGCATTTGGCTCTTTCAAATATGGCCGTCTCGCGCTCCCGATCAGCTTTACTTTTCAAAAGAGCCGTGTTCATGAATGCATCAATTATTTCATCTGACAGCTCCAGAAGTCCCGGCTTAAGATTTGCCCCCAGCTTCTCATTGCAAGGAGCTTCTTTGTCATCTATCGACGAGTGAGAGATCACATGGCAACTTGCCACGTACTCCTCAGATCTATCCGACGAGTCTTCTGCATCATCTTCGTCCTCAAGGACGTGGTCGAGGAATTCTTGAAGCGTGATTAGAGTTCGCGCCTTCTGGTTATACTCTTCCAGCGCGTCAATCTGCTTCTGTAAGTCTGTGCACTTGTCGCCAGGCTTCACGGGCTTCTTGGATCTCTTCTTCTTCTTCTTTGAAGATTTTGACGGCTGGGTGTGAGTGCTTGGGCCATCATCACCAATCTTTGGAGTTGGGCGCGGCTTCAGCATCCCTTCGATGATCTGGGGTTCCAGCGGGTTCTTCCACCTGATCACCGGGCATGTCTGGAGATCATTCAGCATCCTTTTGGTTTTGGCCGAAAGAGACACCTCCCATAGAGCTTCTTCAATAAAAGAGCACGTTGCCCCTGGTTTGTCTGTCTTCTTAGGAGTGTGCGGTTATGGTGGGTTTACTTTCCACTTCTCAGACAGCGCAAAATTGCCTTGTAGGTACTGATCCTCGATCCATCCCTTAAAGACGAAGCAATCTTCGATCGGATGGCTTACTGTTTGGTGGTAAGGGCAATAATTCAGATTATTCACTTCGCTGGGTTGCGGTGGTCGCCTTGGATTCGGCAAATTGATAAGCCTATTGCGCATTGCCAGCTCCAACAGCCTCTTCGCTTTATCCCGCGGGAATGAGTAAGGGCGTTTCATTTTCTCATTGTAATAGCGCCGTCTCTCCTCCAGTTGATCCGCTAGCTTCGGGGCACTGGGCTGCTGTTGGGTGTTTGCAACGAAGGTCGCCTTCCCTTTACCCTTGTCGTTCCGCGGTTCCGGCTTTGGGGGAGACGGTTTGTGACCCATTTGATCCATCTGGGCTAGCTTATCGATTAAACATTGGAACGTGGTCGGTTTAAAGAACATCATGAACTATGAAATAGTTGCATGAGGGTCTAGGGCGCCCATGAACATGCCCACCGCTGGTGTTTCTTCGATGCGCTGTTCGCACTTTGACCACAGATTTCGCCATCGGATTGTATATTGAACCCAAGTTTTGCCCGGCTTCACCCTTGCATTGATCAACGCCGTTATTGGGCTGCGTTCGCTGGCACTTGCGAACCGCTGGGTGAACAGCAACTCCATCTCTGCGAAAGTTTTGACGGAGTCATTTGGAAGCTCAGAGTACCACTCAAACGCCGCCTCTGATAAGCTGTCAACGAATTGGCGAAGCAAGAGCTTATCATCGCCGCCGGTGTTGCCACAAAGAGCCCTGAACTGGGCGACATGTTGATGGGGATTGCTTGTCCCCTTGCAGACATGGAATTTCGGGATTGTGTAGACCGGCGGGTATTTTATCTGGTCATACCAGCCCGGATATGGTCGCCCGGTTTTGACGATTTGATCGGCCGCTTCATTTGCCTGGTGAACTCGTATTTGTTGAGCGATATAATCATCCAGGGCAGCCTTAGAAATGGTTTCCTCCTTGGCTGTTGAAAGAGCCGGCAGGGGATTCGATGTTTCTCTTCTGTCATCTTCAATAACGATCGGAGGGTCTTCGGCTGGAGGATCCGGCTGTATCATCATCCCGACCATATCTTGGATGAGAAAAGCCATTTTCTTTATATTGGCCGCTTGTTCCGCAGCCTCCTTATCCTTCTTTTCGAGCATTCTACGAAGGAGTTCAGCATCAGTCTCGTGTTCGCGACGTTGTTCCGATGACGCCTCCGGGCTTTCTTTTGGCCCGGTGAGTGCGTCCATCGCAGTCAACATCTCCTGGAGCTTCTGCTGCTGCTGTTCCTAGGCTCTTGTGATGGATCGGGTGAGTGGTCGGTGGCCCGTAGAAGCGCGGCTATCCTCCTTCCCGGATGCCATGTAAACGGTATGGACCGTTATGCCCCCAGACTTAGGGCGTTTGGGCTCGACGTTTTTATGGTCTACCACGTTCACAGGGGCATTCTCTGGCTTCCTTCTTTTCTGAGTGGTTGACGTTGAGGGGGCCGCTACAGTGGGTTCCCAAGTAGTTGTCATCCTTTGTGGCTTAACAGGACGGTTTTCTTCCTGTCGGGCCTTCAGCTTCTTCTGCTGGCTGGGGTAGTCTTGATCAACCACTGAGTTCTGGACCTGCCGCCAAACTTTGTAGATCTTGGAGGACAGCCGCTGAGGGTACTATTCTGGCTTTGCTTCCGCAACATTCTCCACCGGAGGAAGAGATCTTTTCAGTACGGAAAGGAGAATTCCTACGCACCTTATTCAGCAGCTCAAAGCTGTTCCCAGTTGGAACAACAACATTAATTTCCGCCGTTGGGGCTGGTGGAGTTAGCCCAGAAGGGGAGTTGCCTCCGGCCTTCTTCACTCGGCGCCAGTGGCGACGTCGAGCGTGTCGAGCTGATGGAGTTGGCTCGATAACGGGGATGGCCTTGTCTTGCCCCTAGTTCAGGTAAGGGGCCGTTGCTGGCGTCAGCCTGTTGAAGACTTATGTCCTTTAAGTAACAAGAGCGGGAGTCGGGACAGTCAGTCTTGTAAAGACTGACCCCTTGGCAGGAGAAGCCGCCTTGACGACTTCAGGAGCAGGGTTGGTTACTCTCTTCGGAATAACCTTCTCTAGGATTGCAGGCTTCATTGTGGGCCCACAGGAATTTTGGCCCAATCTGGAGAAGACCGAGGCGCCGGTGCTGGATGACTCGTTGAGAGGGGCCGCAGTAGTTGTAAGCCGATCAAAGACCGACTTCTTGGGAGCTTCCGGTGCCAACACAGGAGTGGTGAAGCTCGTTGGCGGGAGCATGGTCCCGAAAAACAACCCAGTAATAGCCTGGGTGGCCTGTTCTACCGGCATCGTGAATAGGGACGCCGCTTGAGTTCCATAAGCTACACCTCCAGGTGAGACGGAGCGTAGGTTGCAGTTGCAGTTGGAACATCTTGTACAAGTGGAAGCCATTGATTCTTTGCTTTCTGCAGCAAGCAAAACGCCAAATCTTAGTACCTTAAAACCCAAGGGCAACCATTAGCAAACTGCGATTGGTTCGCGAACACGACACACAAAGTGTGGAGTGGAAAGAGGAAAAGGTCCTACCGGGCGTGCCAGAATCTGTTCCCCTCCGAACAACGGAGACGCGACCGCGCAGGTCCATCTTGCATGAAATTCGGGGCAGATACTAATTGGTGCTATCCGTCCACCTCTCCGAAGATGCCAAGTTGATTTATGGCACCATGTATCAAAGGTTTAAACGGATGCGTCCGATGTAGCAGACTTCGTCAGATTCCCCCTCGTTTGAGGGGTTTTTGATTGTGGGGACGCTCTTCCCTGCAGGCGCAAGCCCCTGCAGTTAATTACGCTACTGCATCGCGGTAACAACTTTCTCCTTCTCCATATGGTCACTTCGTGTCGTGGGAGTTTGTTTTGTGTTCGGTTGCCCGTGGATTGTATAGGGAGACTAAGTTATGTTGTCGCCCGTAGGACGTAGATTAGTCCAAATCCGTATCTTTCTTAGATTTGGGTTTTGGGAGTTGTGTTTAAGGATACGTTAGCCTTATTTAAGGCTAAGATCAACTTAAACGTTCGTTAAGGACACGTTAGTCTATTTTTAGACTAAGATTGACTTAACGGGATCGTTTAGATCGGACAAGAGAGCAATTAGGCCCTATTGTTTAGTTTAGTGACATTGCGGTCGATAAATAGTTTAAGGACATTGCGGTCCAATGTTAGTTTTAAGACATTGCGGTCAAGGTTAAGGACGTCATAGTCCATGAGTTTAAGGACCTCAAAGTCCGGTATTAGTTTTAAGACATCACGGTCGAGGTTAAGGACGTCATAGTCCGTGAGTTCAAGGACCTCACAGTCCAATGTTAGTTTTAAGACATCACGGTCAAGGTTAAGGACATCATAGTCCATGAGTTTAAGGACCTCACAGTCCAATGTTAGTTTTAAGACATTACAGTCGAGGTTAAGGACATCATAGTCCATGGATTTAAGGACCCCACAGTCCGTAGTAATGTGTGGTCGTCGGGACCCGTCACCTCTCTGACGACGTTGAAGGATTACAACGACAGATATCAAAGGAGTAAAAAGATGTACCCTCGAACCGGGTGTAAATTGATTGGAAGAGCGGATGAGCTCAGTTCAATTTAAATTGAGGACTTATGGCCAAAATTGGTCCAAGTCCAGTTAAAAAAATGCTTAACATTTTTATTTATGTTCTGCCTATTAGGCCTTTACTTGGGCTCTGCACTTTTAATAATGCATAGCATTGGACTCTATAATTAAATGCATAGCATTTATCAGGAGGAAAATAGTGGTCTGATAGTGCGCCACGTGGCTTGTCAGGCGCTTTGCGCCAATCAAAGAGCGCAATGCGCTAGCGCATGCGAAGGTGTCACGCTCTGCGCTAAGCGCACTGCGCTAAGCGCACTGCGCTTTCTGAGCGCGCTGCGCTTTCTGAGCGCGCTGTGCCAGTACGCTGCACCAGTGAATGACACGTGGCATGCTCTGGCGCTATGCGCCAGTCCAAGAGCGCAGTGCGCTATATTTAGAAGCGCAAAGAGCAAACTGTTCTATGGTTGACACATGGCGCGTTTTGGCGCAGTGCGCCAGTCCAATAAGCGCAAAGGCGCAATTCAAGAGTGCAAGGCACTGTCCAATAGCGCAGAGCGCATTTTAATCAAATTAAGATCAAAGAACAAGTTTTTTGTTCTGTTCTTCAAAAGAGGCATTGCCTCATGATCCAAGAACCAAGGTTCTTATTCTCATCAAAAGGCTGTGCCTTTATAAATCAAAAGATATATGAATGAAGTAAATTACTTCTTTTTAATCTTTTATAATTAGATCTTTTTTATCTTTTTTTTCTTTTTTATTGAAGATTTTGATCTTATTCTTAGATCTTTGAACTTTTTAGAAGATGGTTCTTCTTTTTTAATGAGATGATTTCATCTCTGTTCTTCAAGAAATATAATTCTTTATCTTTAAAGATGAAAAAATGATCTTCTTTCTTCAAAGGCTTGCCTTTCTTTCTCTTTGAGTTTTTTCTCAAAGTTTGCAGAGGGTTCTCTCTATCTGAGACTTGAGGTCTTGGGGCCTTTATATAGGGCCAATTGATTTGTTATGTTAGTTACAGAGATCTTTCTCTGATTGATATGGGAATATTTCCCACCGTTGGATCTTTGATCCTTAGGCTCCTGTTTTACAGAAGATAATCTTCTTATTTTAATAAGATTGGAAAGATCTTTCTAGAATAGAATTTTAATTCTGATTAATAATTTATTACTATTATTAGATCTTTTGATCTAACGGTGGGGAATTCTTTAAATTCCAGCGCTGGCGCAATTGGCGCTAGCGCACCTGCATTTGACACGTGGCGCGCAGCGCAACTGCGCTAGCGCGCCTGTGTTTGACACGTGGCACGCAGCGCAGAGCGCAGCGCAAATGCGCTAGCGCACCTGCGGTTGACACGTGGCGCGCATCGCAGAGCGCAAGGGATTTGAAGCGTTGCTTCAATTTTTAAAATTTGAATTTTGAAACAGAGCTTTGCTCTGATTGGTGGTGCACTGCCTAGGGCGCAGCGCTCCTGGCGCTGGCGTGTCTGCTTTTGGCACGTGGCGCGCAGCGCAAGGGATCTAAAGCGTTGCTTCAATTTTTGAATTTTGAAATTTAAACAGAGCTTTGCTCTGATTGGGGGAAACATGCTCCTACTCCATTTTGCCTGAGCCAGGAAACCTCTGTGTAGGACTCTAAAGACTCGTCAATACGCCGGCAGTAGGTAATGATCATATCAAACACCCACAAGCCGCAAGCGGTCAGCTAAACGTAACGGCCATCCGGGTATTGAGCGATCAGAAGATCAACAAGCAAGCTTGCATACACTCCTGTGAATCCAATTAGTAACACTACCGTACAGTCCGGTCTCTTCGTATGATATGTCGCATATCTAGTCTAGGGGTGGTAAACGTCAGACCCCAGTAACCGAAAAGTCGTGTCGATGTGAGGCTCATAACGGGTTGAGAAACTACTGATAACACTTACCAGTAGATCTCCATGTCATCCCTGGCCAGGGACTTCCAGTTATAGCCAATCGAATACAGCGCAACATCAACTTCCAATACCGAGAGAGACGAAACCCCTCCTATCGCTCATTGCCTCCATATGATTCGGGACTGTACCTAAAATCCACCGTTTTGCACGTTCTCATGAACGTGGTAAGGTGGAAATCAAAGCACAGTGGGAATCACACAAGACTCTATTACGATCTCAGGTCTACAGACTAACCTGCACCAGTGTCACCAGAGAACTGCTATCTGACGATAGGTATAATACCATCTAGGAGTTCTCTGTGAGTCTGTTCAGTGTACCCAGTCTCCACTGGGCACCTGTACACCATCTTTGATGTCAAACACCAATGGATGTGGGATCATCCATCGCCCATCATATGGGTCAAGATGCGTATACGCTAGTCTACTATGGAATATCGATGCCTTGTCTCGATACACCCTTGACTAGGAACAATTATAGGATGTACTCTTGGACTACCCTGGCCCTACTAGTTTGATCTGCATCATAGTCCTAGTAGTCAAGTACATATCTTAAGGGCTTTATCAACATGTGAGAGCAAGACAGTAAACCAATACAAGTCAACATGTTTAGACAAAGTGAACACAGATAGCATACTATCATATCGAGCAAGAAAGTCCTCTCTATATATATCCAAGAATCCACTATAATATACATCATATGCACAACAATGGCCTCCAAGTCATATACATAACCAACAATCTCCCACTTGCACTAAGGCCAGCTGTTGTAGTATCTCATACCCAACATCCCGAAGAGTCTCTCAAATTGTATCTGGGGTATGGCCTTCGTGAGTGGATTTGTAGTGTTGTCCTTCGTGTCAACTCTCCTGACCTCGATCTCTCGGCGATCAACTATCTCCCGGATCAGGTGATACCGCCTCGGAATATGCTTGGATCTCTGATGGGACCTGGGTTCCTTGGCCAAAGCCACAGCTCCATTGCTATCACAATACAAAGGTATTGGATGCTCAATGGATGGAACCACACCAAGTTCAGTGATGAACTACTTCATCCAGACAGCCTCTTTGGCAGCATCGTTGGCAGCGATGTATTCAGCCTCCATCGTCGAGTCTGCCGCAGTTTCCTGTTTGGAACTCTTCCAACTAACCGCCTCACCATTGAGGGTAAAGGCAAATCCCGAGTGCGACTTAGAGTCGTCCTTATCACTTTCGAAGCTTGAATCGGTAAAGGACTCCACCTGGAGTTCACCGTTACCATACACCAAGAACATCTCCTTAGTCCTTCTCAAGTACTTGAGAATGTTCTTCACAGCCGTCCAGTGACTCTCTCCCGGATCTGCTTGATACCTACTCACTACACTTAGTGAGTATGCTACATCGGGTCTGGTACATAGCATTGCGTACATGATAGAGTCTACTGCCGAAGCATAGGGTATCCCTTGCATGCGAGCTCTTTCCAAATCAGTCTTAGGAGACATCTCTTTGGAGAGAGTGAGTCCAGAGATCATGGGTAAATTCCCACGCTTGGATTCTTCCATACTAAACCTCTTTAGTATGGTGTCAATGTACCTGGATTGGGACAATCCCAGTATCCGTTTAGATCTATCTCTAGAGATCTTAATTCCCAAAATGCAGGAGGCATCACCTAGATCTTTCATTGAGAATCTATATGATAAGAAGAGCTTGACCGAGTGCAGCATAGGAACATCATTTCCTATCAAGAGTATGTCATCCACGTACAATACGAGGAAGACAACCTTACTCTCTGCCACCTTCTTGTAAATACAAGGTTCATCCACATTTTTGATGATTCAAACTCTTTGACTACAACATCAAAACAGATGTTCCAACTCCGCGATGCCTGCCTTAACCCGTAGATGGATTTAAGCAGCTTGCACACCTTTCCGCTGCTCCCACTGTCTACGAAGCTCTCTGGCTGAGTCATGTATACGCACTCCTCTAAATCACCATTTATAAAGGCGGTCTTAGCATCCATTTGCCAGATTTCATAGTCATGGTATGCAACAATGGCAAGTAGGATCCGGAAGGACTTAAGCATAGCCACCGGAGAAAAGGTTTCGTCATAATCCACACCTAGTCGTTGACGAAAACCCTTTGAAATAAATCGAGCTTTGAAAGTCTCAACTTTTCCATCTACACCAAGTTTCTTCTTAAAGATCCATTTGCTCCTAATGGGTTTTACCCCTTCAG
The DNA here is from genome assembly GCA_030015575.1 of Agapanthus africanus. NCBI lineage: Eukaryota > Viridiplantae > Streptophyta > Magnoliopsida > Asparagales > Amaryllidaceae > Agapanthus > Agapanthus africanus. Next base: position 185,951,181 of record CM057337.1, read on the forward strand.
GAGCAACTTCCAAAGTCCATACTTTGTTGGTGTACATGGATTCCATCTCAGATCGCATTGCATCCAGCCATTTCACAGAATCGCCACCCATGATGGCCTGCTCGAAGCTAGTCGGGTCATCATATTCCATGATGCAGTCCTCGCTCCCACCATCAATGAGAAAACCGTAGTATCTCTCAGGTGGATGAGGAACCCTACTAGATCGGCAGAGAGGCTGGGGTTTTTTGAGAACTACTAAATCCTCTGGTTCTACCAAATCTTCTGTCGTAGTTTGTATAGCTGGAACCTCTTCCAGTTCTACCTCCTCTCCACTAATTTCCTTTGCAAGAAATTCCTTTTCTAAAAAGGTGGCATGTCGAGAAACAAACAACTTTTGTTCCTCAATGTGGTAGAAGATATACCCTTGTGAGTTTTTGGGATATCCTATAAACTTGCACAGGACAGACCTTGCCTCGAGTTTGTCCGGATTGTGCCTTTTGACATAGGCCGGACAACCCCATATCTTAACATGATTAAGAGATGGTCTCTTCCCCTTCCATATCTTATATGGAGTGGTAGACACTGATTTGGTAGGAACCATATTCAATAGGTGTATGGATGTCTCAAGCGCATACCCCCAGAAGGAAATAGGCAACTCAGCAGTGCTCATCATAGAGCGCACCATATCTAATAGGGTGCGATTCCTTCGTTCCGTTACACCGTTGTGCTGTGGTGTATATAGAGGAGTAAGCTGAAAGAGAATCCCATTCTCTTTTAGATAGTCCAGGAACTCATTGCTCAAGTATTCTCCTCCTCGATCAGATCGAAGGATCTTAATACTTTTATCCGTTTGGTTCTCTACTTCATGCTTATATTCATTGAATTTCTCAAAAGCTTCAGACTTGTGTTTCAACAGGAACACATGTTTGTATCTTGAGAGATCGTCAGTGAATGTAATGAAGTACGAGGAAATATTCCTGGCATGTGTAGACATGGGACGACATGCATCACTATGTATCAGTCCCAAGAGTTCCATAACTCTTTCTCCGTTTCCACTAAACGGAGTTTTGGTCATTTTGCCTTTGAGACATGACTGGCAAGTGTCATAAGATGAAAATTCGAAAGGATTCAAATATCCATCCTTATGTAACTTAGCTAGCCGTGTCGCATTGATATGACCTAGTCTACAATGCCACAAGAAGGATTCGTTCATTTCTGAACTCTTCCTCTTGTGTGTGTTTTGTATATTAAGAACTATGGTTTAGTTTAGAACGTATATGCCATTATTTAACGAGCATGATCCAATCAACTTTTGATTCAGGAAGATGTTCATAACATTATCTTATACTACAAAATTATATCCTTCTTTACTCAATAAAGAAACTGATATAAGATTGCATATTAGGGTCGGAATGTAATAGCATTCATTAAGAATCAATGTATTACCATTTGGTAATACAAGGTGATATTCGCCAACTGCTTTGACTGCAACATTTGCATCATTCCCTACTCTTATGGAATAATCACCCTCTACCAGTTCTCTACCTTTTCGTAGCCCATGTAACATATTACAAATGTGAGATCCCGATCCGGTACCTAATACCCAGGACGTAGAGTGAACTGAGAAAAAGTTCTCAATAACTAACACACCCGAAGAAGATGCATCAACATACTTATTCTTCATTTGGACGGCGTGGGAATCCAGATATTCTCCTATTTCCTGTTCTGTTTTATAACAATTATAAGAAAGAACGGAACCAACGTTACCCTGCTCAGTATAATAAGCGGGTTCGGTCAATACATCCATATTATTATCTTGATTAAGGCCTAACATGGTCGCTACCTGGAGAGAGAGAGAAGAAAACACTTTAGCGTATGATCTTGCAAGATTAGATTGATTATTATCTTATCTAATCAGGATGGCTCCTACTGTTTTCATCAAATCTTCCTTCAAACCCTAAAAGGTAAGACTAGCCAGGATTAATTACACTTTACAAGTTCGCCCATCATTCAGCCAGGCCAGTGTTGGTACTTTGAGGGAGGTTCTCCGTGCTTTCGCACGGACCTAATTAAAACAAACCTCGTTTTCCTAGAGGCATAACCCCGTTAACACCTTTCTAGACACCGAGTTGATTGGCTAATTTTCATGTGTAAAATTCTCCCAGGAGTAACTCTTACTCGCAGTGGGTATCAGGATCCAACTATCTCATAGAAGGTATGAAATCTCATTGCAAATTTCAACACTTGAAATTCCCGATAATACTTTTTACCCCTAACGTGCTATGACCTTGACGAAAGCCAACAAACCATAGTCCGCTAGTCAAGTTCAACCCGTACATTTCTTGATTGAATTAAACCCACCAGCACGACCCTTGACGAAAGCCAACAAAACCGTACGACTACCCTAATCCAATCGCATCATGTGCCGCAGATAAGCAGTAAGTAGCTACCGCACACTACGCCTTGACGAAAGCCAACAAACGTAGCACGAATACTAAATATTACCTATCTGAAATGTCGGAGGGCTACACAGGTTTTTCAGAAAACCTTTCGCGTAATGAACTTGATATCATTGTAGAAATAAGTGATTTTGAAAAGGAGTGTTTTTGAGGCTTTTACTAGTTTCGCTAAAGAGGTCACTCCCGATGAAGGGATCTCGGCTTTTTCCTTATTCAATAAGGTGCAGGATATTTCACAAATACCGCTATGTGAAGAAAGAACTATAGAAGCAATCAAAAACAAAACCGAGTGAGTTGTAGCATCTGGTAGTTTCGCTAAAGAGGTCACTCCCGGTGAAGAGATCTCGACTCTTTCCTTATCGAATAAGGTGCTGGATATTCTACAAAGAATACCGCTATGCAAAGCAAAAACTAGAGCTACCCTTTTTGAAAATTTGATTCTACAATATCTTTTAGGTTTCTTTTTCTTTCATTAATCTCGTTAATGGCGTCCCACCATTTAAGCTTCCTAAGCATCACAAAAGAAACGAAAATACAACGTACGCTTATGCTATCCGCATTCGCCACAGTGTCCCGTTATGCACCGTTAGGTTACTTAACTAACGGCATACCGGGGCGGGACTAGCACGAGTGCAAAACATAAGCAACGTTAATTATATATCATATATACAATAATAAAACATTTGTCTCTCGCATATAAAATGATCACATCACAGTATATCAGCAGCAAAAGATAACATATGAAATATTGGATATTCTAGGAGGTCCGTATTTTATTTTGAGCCTGTATAAAACACGGATTCCACGGTCGCGATGAATAAACAAACCCACATCCCTAGACCTCTACGAGAGCGGCAAGCAACCCTCCTAATTCTAAGGTTAGGAGACCCGGTCTCGACTCCTCGAGATGGCCTCCTACTTGATCGTAGAACCCGGTTACTTGTGCTCCCTACCTTGGGTCTATCCTAATGCGGAAAAGTAAATAATATACAATGGTGGCATCATCCTCAACCCGGAAGTGCCCTAATAAAAAAGATTACATACAATGAATTTTACATGAATAAAAATAAATACCCTCATCTCATATAAAACCTCCGGCTATTCAAAACACGACGATCCAATATAACATATCAGAGCAACACATAACATCACATGTCATCAACGTAAGTAAATATGCATGTCACAATTGTCGTTGACATATAGCAACGAAAACGGCGATATACCATATATTACACTTACGGTCGCAGAAAAGAAAGTGAAAAACTACAACATTTGGAATCCATAATCACCTAAGACATCATAAACCCGAAATATCACATATTACGGATTTCATGCCTAACTATATGAATTCCACATATTGTATCACATTCCAGATAACTAGACAATGTTAAACTTTCCGATCGAATAAACAAACACCCAAAATTTCCCAATAGCTTAACACTTGAGCGAAGTTCAAAAGGTCCCAGAACATGCCACAGCTCCTATGAACCAGCCGTAGAAGGGTCAACTAATGCCTCACATGTGGCACCGCTGAACTACCACAAACCCTAGTGTTTAGTGGCGGTTCTGACGGTCATATAATCGAGTTAGGGTTTCGTTCTTCTAGAGCGTCCACAGAATCGCTTGGATGTGTTTCTGAAAGTTTTAAACTAAGGAAAAATCCAACACTTGGAAAAATTTCAATCAAGGGAAAAAGTGAGTTATTGGTATCCATTCGAACTTTTTAACACCGTCTAAATAACCCGAAAATAAACTAGAATTACGAATATGAAACACTCCGAATTTCCTCTGTAAAAAGATAACATCACATGCAAATTTAGAAAAAACAAATAACACCTGAAGTACCAAACCCCAGAGACTGGAACACAGTGCAAATTTCAACCCGTATATCCCCAGAAAAACCGAGCAAGCCGGTTTCTGAGCTTGTCTGGACGGTCCAAAAAAGGTGGTATGGGGTGAAATTTGCACAGTGTTCATATTGTATCTCATACAACATTCTGCACCTTTTTGAAAAAATTTTTTACTTTCAGAAAATTTCGACAGAAACTAGGGTTTCAATTCGGGTGTTACGGAGTTGTTTCGGTTTCGTAATCCTACACGTATCCGTCTAATTCTACAGCTAGGCTCTGATACCACTGTAGGGTTGTCTATCACGGCAGCAAGGTTTTGGGTAGCATCATTCATGCCAAGTTAAAATTTTTGCCGTTCTAGATAACCCTAAACCTAGGTTCTTAACTAAAGAATCATACGGAATCGAAATGTAAGCACTTTACAACTAAGAGATTAGGGATTACAACCTTTGTAGTCCATTCCTTAGCTTCATAAGCTCCGAGTAGTGGTCCCTTCGCTGCGATCATCAAGCTCCCGGACTCTAGAGAGGCTCCATGAGGTGAATGATCCATGCAAGCTTGAAGTCTTCACAATCGAAGATGATCTACCTTAAGGAGTCACAAACCCAAGCTATCTATTCATTAATTAGAGATTAGTGAAGGTAACACACTAATCTATATGGCTAGTATAGAAGAGGATGATAAAGTAGGAATTTTGCTCTCTTTAGTTTTCTTTTTCTCACAAACATTCATCACAAATGAAAAGGCTAGAAAGCTTTTTGAGGAAGAAGAAGATGAAGTGATGAAAATGAATTATTGTGTGAGGTTAGAAATGCAACCATGAGTTAAGAATGTCATGCTTAACCCTTGTAAAGAATAAACCATGGGCTAGGGTTAGGGTTAGGTTAATAAATATCTTAGACCTGACAAAAGAGTGGATCAAGTCAACTAAGAAAATATCTTAGCAAATTTCCATAATTTTGATTAATCTAAAATAAAACATAAACCATAATCTTAACCATAGCATGGTTTAACTCTCATAAACCCTAGTTGTATTTATAACCTAGAATGTTACAATTATACATATCACATATATATAATTTTGTAACAAAAGAAAAGAATACATTTAACATATATCACATATATATCAATGCATCCTATGTGAGAAAAAGAATCATTTAAGTGATCTTATATTAGTTAATGTAATGTAATATATCACATATATAACTATATATTAAATTATTAAATCAACACCTGATTTAATAATCTGACTATATTACATATAACCGACCAATATAATATGTATCATTTTATCAAAACAACACTTGATCCGATAACCCGGCTATATTACATATACCCGGACGATATCACATATCGCGAAAATAGAATACGGTATCACATATACGTATCATTCTCTGTCCCGCACATATCACATATGTGCTCCTACTCCGTTTCGCCTGAGCCAGGAAACCTCTGTGTAGGACTCTAAAGATTCATCAATACGCCGGCAGTAGGTGATGATCATATCAAACACCCATAAGCCGCAAGCGGTCAGCTAAACGTAACGGCCACTCGGGTATTGAGCGATCAAAAGATCAACAAGCAAGCCTGCACACACTCCTGTGAATCCAATCAGTAACACTACCGTACAGTTCAGTCTCTTCGTCTGATATGTCGCATATCTAGTCTAGGGGTGGTAAACGTCAGACCCCAGTAACCGATAAGTCGTGTCGATGTGAGGCTCATAACGGGTCGATAAACTACTGATAACACTTATGAGTAGATCTCCATGTCAGCCCTGGCCAGGGACTTCCAGTTATAGCCAATCGAACACAGCGCAACATCAACCCCCAATACCGGGAGAGACGAAACCCCTCCTATCGCTCATTGCCCCCATGTGATTCGGGACTGTACCCAAAAGCCACCGTTTTGCACGTTCTCATGAATGTGATAAAGTGGAAATCAAAGCACAGTGGGAATCACACAAAACTCTATGACGATCTTGGGTCTACAGACTAATCTGCACCAGTGTCACCAGAGAACTGCTATTTGACGATAGGTATAATACAATCTAGGAGTTCTCGGCAAGTCCGTTCAGTGTACCCAGTCTTCACTGAGCACCCGTATACCATCTTTGATGTCAAACACCAATGGATGTGGGATCATCCATCACCCATCATATGGGTCAAGATGCGTATACGCTAGTCTACTCTGGAGTATCGATGCCTTGTCTCGATACACCCTCGACTAGGAACAATTATAGGATGTAATCTTGGACAACCCTGGCCCCACTAGTATGATCTGCATCATAGTCCTAGTAGTCAAGTACATATCCTAAGGGCTTTATCAACATGTGAGAGCAAGACAGTAAACCAATACAAGTCAACATATTTAGACAAAGTGAAACCAGATAGCATACTATCATATCGAGCAAGAAAGTCCTCTCTATATATATCCAAGCATCCACTATAATATACATCATATGTAAAACAATGGCCTCTATGGCATATACATAACTAACATATTGTCCAAATACAAATAGGTGAATATTGTATGAATAACAAAGAGTTCAAATTTCGGCCAAACAAAAACTGAAACAATATCAAGACATTTCTTTCTCGTTCGTCGAAGAATTTGTGCACCTCCTTTTTCGCATAAACATTCTTCCAATGCGTCGCATGTGCTTTAAAAGACATGCCCTTCACATCTGGCTTCTCAATAAATCGTTTCTCCAGAATCTGCACCAATGAATACCACAATATGTTATAATTAAGTTAAAATCAGATTATGTAATAAGCTTAAGTGTGAGAAATTACAGGCAAGTTGTTAGAAATTACAAGGAAGTGCTTATATGTTACATTCAATTTATTAGAAGTTACATGTAATTAATTAGAAGTTACATACAAGTTTTTAGAAGTTATGGGTAACTTGCCGATGTTGTGATACAAATGTTATTTTTGTTGATGTTATCTGTTTTATATAGCCGATGTTGGCATATGCTATGATATGATGTTACATGCAACCGGTTAGAAGTTACAGAAAACTTATTAGAAGTTAGAAGCAAATGCTTACAAATTGCATGCAACTTATTAGAAGTTACAGGCAACTAATTAGAAATTACAGACATGTTAGAAGTTACAGGCACATGCCGATGTTGTGATACAAATGATATTTTTATCGATGTTATGTAACATTTTAGAAAAATAAAATATTATTTTTGGAATTTAAATAATTAAAATAATAAATTTTAGGAATATTATAAAAAGTATGGAGATTAGTTTTAATGAAATGGTATGATTATATATATAGTTTGGAAAATATTTGGAAATTAATACGAATTATTGATTTTGAAAGTATTTATTTGATTTGGACATTTTATAAATTATTATACAATTATTTGTATACAAGTTTAATACTAAAGTTGATTAATATTTTACTAAGTATGCATTAACCTTATATATGTATCATGACATGCAACATATCATGTTTGCAACATTCGTCCATATTTATAGAATCATGGCTTTATTTCTTTAGTTGCTTTAATTGGTTTTGGTTTAAATTGGGAAAAGAATAAATAATATGGTGGGGACAAGAGGGCATGGTTAAGAGAGAGGGGTGTTTCCCCCAACCAGAGCAAAGCTCTGTTGGAAATTCAAAATTCAAATTTTGAAGCAACGCTTCAAATCCCAAGCGCAATGCGCCACGTGTCAGGCGCTGATACGTCAGCGCAGCGTCCGAGGCAGCGCGCCCAATCAGAGCAAATCTCTATTTAAAACAAAATTAAAGGAAGCAACGCTTCAGTTGCGCAAGCCCTGCGCTGCGCGATATGTGACAGCGCAGGTGCGCTAGCGCAGTTGCGCTACGCGACACGTGTCAGTGCAGATACGCTAGCGCAGTTGCGCTGCGTTTTGCGCTGCGCGACACGTGTCAGCGCAGATGCGCTGCGCGACACGTGTCAGCACAGATGCCCTAGCGCAGTTGCGCTGCGCTTTGCGCTGCGCGACACGTGTCAGCGCAGTTGCGCAAGCGCAATTGCGCTGCGCTGCGCTGTGCGCTGCTTGACACGTGTCACGCGCTGGGGTGTTTGCGCCAAACAGAATTAAATTCGAGTGAGATTTTTTCTGTTCCTGTTAAAACAAGAAGATTGCCTTCTATAAAACAAGAGCACTTGGATCAAAGATCCAATGGTGGGGAAAATTCCCCAAATCACTCAGAGAAAGATCTCTTTAACAAATTTATGGGCACTATATAAAGACCCATAGACCTCAAATCAAAGGCATCAACATTTTGTGAGAAATCAAGAATTTAAAACAGAGAGAGCTCTGAAGAAATTTCAAGAAGAAGAAGGTAAAAGACTTTTTAGATAGAAGAATTTCTTCTATTAGATCATTGATCTAGGAATAAGATCAATGATCTTCAATATAAAAAAATATATATTATAAATAAAAAAGAATAATAGTGATTTGCACTTATGAACCATTGGTTCTCTGTAATCAAGAAAAAATAAGAAAATACTTGTTTTCTTTGATCTAGATTAGATAAAGAAAACAAAAAGTGCTTTGCACTTCTTTTATGAACCATTGGTTCTGAATCTAAAGGATTCTTAAGTTAATAGTGTCTTGCACTTGTAAATCTGCACTGTTGTGCTCTTGGGTTGGCGTAAGCCACCACAGAGCGCCACGTGTCGGCATCTGGACAATTTGCGCTACGCGCTTTGAAATAGAGCCTTGCTCTCTGAAACTGGCGCAACTCACCAGAGGCGCCACGTTTCAGCAGCGCAACAGCGCAGCGCACTGCGCTTGCATAACACGTGTCCTCATCACAAGCGCTTGCGCTCTTTGATTGGCGCAAAGCGCCTAACAAATGCAATGCATTTCTTTTGCTAAAGGGCCAAGCCCAAATAAAAAAAAGGCCTAGTAGGCCTAAATAAATTGCAAAGCAATAAATGGGCAGAGCCCACAACAAATTGACGCTCTGCATCTTTTATAAAAGGGCAGAGCCCAAGTAAAATTGATGCTCTGCATCATTTATAAATGAGCAGAGCCCAAAACAAATTGATGCCCTGCATCCTTTATAGGCAGAGCCCAAACAAAAGTAAAAAGTAATGCAATGCATTATTTAAATGTGGGCAGAGCCCCAGCACAGTCCTAGTAGGCCAAAAACAAATAAAAGTGCTGAACATTTTTAACTGGACTTAGCCCAATCATGGCCGTAAGTCCTCAAATTAAATTGACTGAGCAAGATTGCTCTCCTAAATCAATTTACATCCGGTTCAAGGGTACATCTCCAAACTCCTCTGACACCTATCGTTGTAATCCTTCAACGACGTCAGAGAGGCGACGGGTCCCGACAACCATACATCAACACGGACTGCGGGGTCCTTAAACTCGTGGACTGAAACGTCCTTAAACTAATATTGGACCGAAACGTCCTTAAACTAATATTGGACCGAAACGTCCTTAAACCAATGATGGACCGAAACGTCCTTAAACTAATGATGGACTACCACGTCCCTAAACTGGAACATGGACCACCACGTCCCTAAACTGGAACAATAGATTTTCCAAATGCTCTTTTGCCGGATCTAAACGGTCCCGTTTAAGTTGATCTTAGCCCCAAACACTGCTAACGTATCCTTAAGCATTTCAACAGACTACATATTCCATAATCAATTTTGGTTCAAAGGTACATCTCCGAACTCCTCTGACACCTGTCGTTGTAATCCTTCAACGTCGTTAGAGAGGTGATGAGTCCCGACGGCCATATATTAAATGGATCACCACGTTAAGTCGATCTTAGTCTCAAACAGGACTAACGTATCCTTAACGAACGTTTAAGTTTATCTTAGCCTCAATACGGCTAACGTATCCTTAAACTAAAAACACCAAACCTAAATCTCAGTAAATACGGATTTAGACTAATCAACGTCCTACGGGCGACGACATTACTCAGTCTCCGTATACAATCCACGGGCAACCACAAACAAAACAAACACATACGACACGAAGTGAAATTCTGGAGAAGGAGAAAGTTGTTACCGCGATGCGGTAGCGTAATTAACTGCAGGGGCTTGCGCCTGCAGGGAAGAGCGTCCCCACAATCAAAAACCACTTAAGCGAGGGGGGATCTAACGAAGTCTGCTACATCGGCCGCATCCGTCTAAACCTCCGATACACGGTGCCATAAATCAACTTGGCATCTTCGGAGAGGTAGACGGATAAAACCATATAGCATCTACCCCGAATCTCAGGCAAGACTTCCTCGCGTCTCGGCCGTCATTCGAAGGGGAACAAATTCTGGCACGCCCGGTGGGACCTTTTCCTCTTTCCACTCCACACTTCGTGTGTCGTCTTCGTGAACCAATCACGGTTTGTTAACGGTTGCCTTCGGGTTTCAAGTTACTAAGATTTGGTCTTTTGCCTGGCGCAGGACTCAAGCATCAATGGCCTCTAACTGCACCAACTGCTTGAAGTGCCACTGCAACGGACGCTCCACCTCACCTGGAGGTGTAGCATATGGGCCCCAAGCGGCCTCCTTCCTCGCTCTGCCGGTAGAACAGGTGACCCAGGCCACCACCGGCCTGTTTTTCGGGACCATGATCCCACCTGCAAGCTTCTCTATTCCAATACCTACACCAGAAGCGAACAAGAAGTCGGTCTTCGACCAGCTCACTGTCATGACGGCCCCTGTCAACGGGTCATCCGCTACCAAACCAACAGCCTCTATCTTCGCCAGGCTGGATCAGAACTCTGAGGGGCCCACTAGGAAGCCCATGAACTCTAAAATGGCTGTCCCAAGGAAGGCAACAGCCGCTGCTCCGGAAGTCGTTAAGGCGACTTCTCCCGTCAAAAAGTCAGTCTTTTCAAGGCTGACTATTCCTGCTTCGGCCCCTACTCGAGGATCTGTCTTTGACAGATTGAATATCACCCCTCAAAGGACAACCTTAGTCTTTAAGAGGTTAACACCAGCAGCGCCTCATTCAGACAGGGGGCAAAAAGAAGCTGTCTCTATCTCCGAGCTAGTCCCAACGGCTCGTCATGCTCGACGTCGCCATTGGCGACGAGTAAGGAAGGCAGGGGGCAACTCCTCCTCAGGGCTAACTTCACCTGCTCCGGTGGTGGAAGTCAACGCTGCTGTTCCAACGGGGACCAGCTTTGAACTGCTGAGGAGGGTACGTAAGAACTCTCCAAAAGCTACATTGAAAAGATCTCATCCACCTGTGGAGAGAGTTCCGGAAATGAAGCAGGAGCAGCCCCTCAACGGCTGTCCTCAAAAATATACAAGGTTTGGCGGAGGGTTCAAGACTCCGTGATTGACCCAGATCACTCTCGTCAACAGAAAAAGGCGAAGGTGCAAAAAGAAAAGGACCGTCCTATTGAACAGCAGAGGACAACAATCGCTAGGGTGCCCACTGCAACGACCCCCTCCACTTTAACAGCCTACAAAAGAAGGAGGCCGGAGAAAATCCCCGCGCCCGCGGCAAATGCCAAAGGTGGTGAACCTAAATGCCCTAAGTCTGGGGGCATAATAGTTCACACAGAAAGGAGGACAGCCGTGCATCCACAGGTCATAGACCACTCACACGGTCAGTGACCAAAGCTCAGGAGAAACAGTAAAAGCTCCACGAGATGATGAAGAGGATGGCCGCACTCACTGGGCCAAAAGAAAGCTCTGAAACGTCCTCGGATGAGCATCAAGAACAAGAAACTGACGCTGAATTCCTTCGTCGAATATTGGAGAAGAAGGATAAAGAGGCTGCTGAACAAGCAGCCAACATAAAGCGTGTGGGACTACTGTTCTAAGAAATGGTAGGGATGATGATCCAGCAAGATCCTCCGGCCAAAGATCCCCCGATCGTCCTTAAAGACGATAGGGGAGAAACGTCGAATCCTCCTCCGGCTCTGTCAACATCCAAGGAGGAGGCCATCTCCCAAGCCGACCTAGACGAATATATAGCTCAGCAGATCCGGGTCCATCAAGCGACGGAAGCAGCGGGTCAGGTCATAAAAACGGGGCGACCGTATCCGGGCTGGTACGACCAGATCAAGTACCCGCCAAGTTATACGATACCAAAATTCCATGTGTATAAGGGGACTGGCAATCCCCACCAGCATGTTGCCCAGTTCAGGGCGCTTTGCGGCAACACCGGCGGGGATGATAAATTGTTGCTTCGCCAGTTCGTTGGCAGCTTGTCAGATACGGCGTTCGAATGGTATTCCGAGCTCCCGAATGACTCTATCAAGACCTTTGCTGAAATGGAACTGCTGTTTACCCAACGTTTCACGAGTGCCAGCGAGCGTACTCTGATAACGGCATTGATTAATGCCAGGGTGAAGCCGGGCGAGACATGGGTCCAATATGCTATACGGTGGCGAAATTTATGGTCAAAATGCGAGCAGCGCATAGAAGAAGCACCTGCAGTGGGTATGTTTGTGGGGACCCTCGATCCGCAAGCAACCATCTCGCAATTTATGATGTTCTTCAAGCCGACCACCTTCCAGGCCTTGATTGACAAGATAGCGCATATGGATCAAATGGGCCATAAACCTCCTCTTCCAAAGCCGGACTCCCGAAATGAGAAGGGAAAGGAGAAAGCGATCGTTGTCGCTAATGCTCAACAACAGCTGAACAACTCGAAGCCGGTCGTTCGTCAAAATAATATGCGCCCGTACGTAGCCCTTGAGGAGGGGATGGGACGTCCTTACTCGTTTCCCCGAGATAAAACGAGAAGGTTATTTGAGCTAGCGTTGCGCAACCGAATCATAAATCTGCCGGATCCAAAACGTCCGTCGCAACCAAGTGATGTCAATGAGCCCAACTACTGTCCTTACCATCGAGTACTGGGTCATCCGATTGAGGATTGCTACGTCTTCAAAAATTGGCTTGAAGACCAGTATCGACAGGGCAAGTTTGCATTATCTGACAAATGGAAGGTGAATCCCCCGCAGCCCCACACCTCTAAGGGAATGAATACGCCGGGGGCAACATGCTCTGTCGTTGAAGAAGCTCCCTGGGAGGTTGTATTATCAGCCAAGACGGAGATGATGCTAAATGATCTTCAAACATGCCCAGCGATCAAGTGGAAGAACCCATTGGAGCCGCAGATCATTGAAGGGATGTTGAAGCCTCGTCCAACTCAAAAGATCGATGGAGGTGGCCCAAGCATTCACAACCAGCCGTCGAAATCTTCAAAGAAGAAGAAAAAGAAGTCAAAGAAGCCCGTGAAGCCTGGCAACAAGCGCACGGACTTGCAAAAACAAATTGACGCGCTGAAGGAATACAACCAAAAGGCACGGACTCCCATTACATTCCAAGAGTTCCTCAATCACGTCTTTCAAGAGGAAGACGAGGGAGAAAGTTCATCTGATGAATCTGAAGAATACGTGGCGAGCTGTCATGTGATTTCCCATTCGTTCACGGACGATGAGGAGACTCCTTGCACCGAAAAGCCGGGGGCAGATCCTGAACCAAAAATTCTGGGGCCATCAGATGAAGTAATTGATGCATTCCTTAATGAACCTCGGTTGAAAAGTAAAGCTGAGCGAGAACGCGAGGCGGTCATATTTGAAAGGGACAAGCGCCAGTGACTGGATGAAAGAGCTGAGACGCTCCCGCTGGAGCAAAATACCTCCACTACCGACAAAAGCCAATTTAAGATGAGGAAAAGGTTTGCTAAGGCCATATCAATGGGCATGAAGCTACCATCCTCCAAAGGAAATATTACTGGTAAAATGGAAATGCACCCCTCCTATTGCTTATATCATCAGAAGGTTTCGCACCCCACTCAAGAGTGCAAAGCTTTCGATAGATGGTGGCAAGGATACATTACTCATCGACAACATTTTAAGCGGGAGAAGCGCAAAACTCATCGGGAGCAGAAAAGTACGACCGAAGGGTTTAACGGAACTACCGGTAATTGTCGCATGGTTAGTGCCAGGGGATCACAGGTGCCTACATTCGGGAGCGATTCTGATGAGGAGATAGAGCTCGGCCCTCTCTTTAAAGAGTCCACCTCGGGAAAAGAAGAAGGGCAGAAGGTCTGTGAAAATATCCGGCTGCGTAATCGGACGCTGCCCGAAAAGAATCTCGGACCCTCAAATAGAAAAGATAAGGGAAAAGAGAAGGTCCCTGAAGATATCGACTTAGATGACCAAGCTGTGGAGGAGCTAAGTGCCAAGGACCTGCCGAAGAGAAATAAGGTGGATTATAACGTCTTAGCGCATCTGAGGAAGCTACCCTCACAGCTCAGCATTCTTGACGCCCTTTTGCTATCAAAGGAGGCGAGAGATTTGTTAATCAAGGCATTACAGGATCCGGAGCAATTCCAAACTTTCCTGGCCGAGGAAAAGATGAAGGATGAATTGGAGGAAGTGCACATGGCCGATGTCGCTTTTGGTGATGAAGACCTTCTCCTTGGGACGTGCGAACACAATCGCCCCCTTTATGTCTCAGGATACTGCCACGATATAAAGATAGGCAAGATCCTGATCGACAATGGATCCTCCGTTAATCTCCTCAATGTGCGAGTGTTAAAAGAAATCTGCATGAGCGTCCAACACCTTGCTCGGGATAAGATTACCATCTCCGGGTTTGACTCCCAATCATCAAGAAGTCTTGGGTCTGTGATACTGACGCTACGCTTTGGGCTACTCGTCACGGACATTAAGTTCCACGTCATAGACGCCAAGACATGCTACAACGCTCTGCTCGGCCGACCGTGGTTACATGAGGACAACATCATCCCTTCTACACAACATCAGTGTATGAAGTATTCTAAGGATGGTCTCGAGTATACCGTGGCGGGAGAACTGAACCCGTTCTCCGTGAACGAGGTCCGCAAATACGAAGATGCCAAATACTTCTTACCAGATTTCGAAGACACGGAGAGGTGTCACAAGCCGGAGAATAAAGCTAATGCCACCATCCCTGTCTTCGGCAGTGATACCGAGGAGGAAGAGGAGATAGTGAATTCGGGTTCGCCCCAATACAACAAGCCAGGGCCACCTGCTCCTACGTTGATCTTTGGTAGTGACTCGGAAGATGAGGTCCATGTTGTATTCCCCGCTCGACCCTCAATACAAGCGTCCGTTGATGAAGAGCAAAGTCTACAAGTTGCCATGGTGCCGCTTAAACACCGTAAAGAACTGGATGCACTTGATATTTACAAGGTAGAAGAGCTGCAAACGTTCTATATCCCTCCCAGGCGAGAAAGAGAAAAAGCAATTCTATTCTACCGCTCTAAAGAAACCAAAGCGGAGAAAGAAATCTGGCATGGCGCGGATCCTACGCTTGACAGGCTTCAACCCATTCGTCTCCCCAGATATTATACAGAAGGCTTGAAATGGTTGGTGAAACGCCAAGGGATATCCTTCAAGCAGACCGTTTGAAAAGCCAAGTTCTATGACAAAGTCTGGAACGTTCCCGGGACTCAACGCAAATTGCCCAATGGGAGAATGGAGACAAAAGGGCATGGATACATCCGGTCAAAGAAACGAGAGCTACTAAACGGTTGCTACGTTGTGTATGACTTCGATGAAGAAGCAGATGCTCAATAGGAGGACACTAATCCTGAATCAGTAAAAGTTCCTGATGCAAAAGTGCCCAGTCCGTCGTTTGAAGAACAAATGGACATGCTTATAAGGGAAGCTGGTCAAAAAGTCCGAGACGACCACAACCGCGAAATGGCCATCTACGAGAAAGCCAAAACGCAACGCCTCCTTCAACAGGCCGTGAAAGACGAAAATACTACCCCCTGTCAACCTGTTATAAAAAAGGCTCGACGCAGAGGCAGAAATAAGTCGAAAGGCCAAAAAGCGCTCAACAGCAACAAAGCGGGGCTAAGAAGCCACACAAATGGGAGTCGAGCGTTATTGATCTATCCCTCATGAAGAAAATGGGTCGAGCGTACTCGTTCCCTCGGGACAAGACAAAGAAGATACTTGATCTTGCTCTAAAACATCAAATGCTTACACTGCCGGAGTCCAAGAACCCCGAACGAGCAGGCGAAGTCTCTGACCCAAATTATTGCTCTTACCATCGAGTAATAGGGCATCTTCTCGAAGACCGCTTCACCTTCAAGAATTGGGTCGAAGATCAGTATCAGCTTGGCAAGTTCGCTCTGTCTGACAACTGAAGGATAACGCCACTACAGAAGCACGAACCCAAAGCCACGAGAACAGAACCAACTCCACATTGGGATTGGAAGCGGATTCGCACTTGTCACGTGATAACAATATTAAAAGAAGAGCCTGAGAACATGAATAACCTTCCCTGGTGCTTCGAAAACAACAATGATGAGGTGATCTCAGAATTTCCACCAGCTCCGAAAGAACTGGAAGATAGAATACATACTGCCGCAGATAACCTCAAGAAAATTGAGTCGGGGATGGTGAACGACCCGCGACTGACATTTGTCAGCGAGCTGCTATCTGAAGAAAGGGTGGCTGCGTTAAAAGACGTCCTTATACAGCATAAAGATTGCTTTGCATGGAACTATTCCGAAATGCCAGGACTAGATCCAGAAGTTGCTGTGCACAAATTGGTGATATCCCCGGACGTCAAGCCAGTCAAACAGGCGCCGAGGAGAATGCGTCTCGAGCTTGAAATGAGCATTAATGCCGAGGTCAAGAAGCTAATCGAATCTGGCTTCATTCAGGAAGTTCAATATCCTGACTGGATCGCCAACATCGTCCCGGTGATGAAGAAAAATGGGATGGTGCGCATATGCATAGATTTCCGGGATCTCAATAAAGCCTGCGCGAAGGATGATTTCCCGGTGCCAGTCACCGAACTGATGATAGACAATACGTCCACTCATGAGGTTTTCTCCTTCATGGACGGCTCATCAGGGTATAATCAGATAAAGATGCATCCTGAAGACCAGAAGCATACCGCTTTCCGGACCCCTTTGGGAATATTTTGTTATAAGGTGATACCCTTCGGTCTAAAGAACACTGGCGCCACCTATCAAAGGGCCATGACGAAGATCTTCGATGGCCTTGTACATGAAATCGTCGAGTGCTATATCAACGACCTCATGGTTAAGAGAAAATCATACGAGGAACATATAGAGCATCTAAAGACCGTATTTCGACGCCTTCGACAATACAACTTGAAGATGAACCCTCTCAAGTGTGCATTCGGAGTTTCTTCGGGAAAATTCCTGGGATTCATTGTCCGACACCGAGGTATCGAAATAGATCCGTCAAAGATCAAGGCGATCATGGAAATGCCTCCGCCAAGAACTCTCAAACAGTTACGGTCTCTCCAAGGAAAGCTCACGTATATTCGGCAATTTATAGCCAACCTCTCTGGAAAGTGCCGCCCTTACAGCCACCTGATGAAGAAGGGAACTCCATTCGTCTGGGATCAAAAATGCCAGGGCGCGCTGGACGAGATTAAACAGTACCTGCAGAACCCGCCAGTGTTGGTTGCTTCGGTCAAGGGAAAGCCCCTCATTCTTTATACAACCGCCCTCGAAGGTTCTTTAGGCGCATTATGGGCACAAGAGAATGAGCAGGGGAAAGAAAGAGCGCTCTACTATTTGAGTCGAGTCCTACTGGGGGCAAAAATCAACTACTCTCCCATTGAAAAACACTGCCTGGCATTGATCTTTGCGATAACAAAGCTCAGACACTATGCCTTGGCATATGAAGTTCGTCTCATCTCGAAGGTGGACCCTCTTAAATATTTAATGTCGAAGGCCATATTGACAGGTCGACTCGCTAAATGGGCCCTGCTTTTGATGGAGTTCTCGATAACGTATCAACCT
The DNA here is from genome assembly GCA_030015575.1 of Agapanthus africanus. Classification (NCBI taxonomy): domain Eukaryota; kingdom Viridiplantae; phylum Streptophyta; class Magnoliopsida; order Asparagales; family Amaryllidaceae; genus Agapanthus; species Agapanthus africanus. Next base: position 185,969,219 of record CM057337.1, read on the forward strand.
CTCAAGGCAGTGAAAGGCCAGGCCATCGCCGACTTCCTTGCTGAGCATCCGATACCGGCCGATTCTCCTCTGAATTGCGATTTGCCAGATGAACATGCGTTTGACACTATCGATGGGAACGATACCCAATATAAACTCTATTTTGATGGAGCGTCTTCCATGAAGAAGCGCAAACAAAGTACGCCAATGATTAAATCAGGGGTAGGCCTCATCTTCGTGACCCCACAAGGAGGAATAATGCGCTTCGCTTTCTCCTTAACAGAGCCGAGGACAAAAAATGAAGCCGAATATGAAGCCTTGATAGCATGTCTCGAGATCGCCATCAACATGGGAATTGAAAACCTCCTCATATACGGAGATTCTCAGCTGGTCGTTAGTCAAGTAAACGGCGACTACCAGACGTGCAAGCCAGAATTGGTGAAGTATGGCGAAAAGGTGCAACAACTGTTGACCCAAATTCCCTCCTATACTTTGGAAAGCATACCGCGCGCAGAAAACAGCAAAGCAGACGCATTGGCCAAGCTTGCTAAGGAACTGGCTGATGAGAACCTCGACGATGTAAGAATCGTGGTACAAAGCCGTCGAGTACTTGCCCCTGCAGAAATATCTCTGGAGTCACCCGAAGAAAGGGGAGCAACTGAGTAGACGGCCCTGCAAATAAATGACCAAGAAAAGGTTGAAGATTGGAGAGAAGTCTTCATAGAATACTTCAAATCCCGTCGAACGCCTGAAGATGCGTCCTCAAGACATCAGCTTATGAAACGAGCTCTGTCTTTCGCCTTCGTCAATAACACTCTGTACAAAAGGTCGTTTGATTCTCTGTGGTTGAGATGTCTGGGACCTGACGAAGCAAAAAGAGTCGTTCAGGAAGTTCATGACGGACTCTGTGGTTCTCACCAAGCGGGCCCGAAGATGAAGTTGAAGATCAAACGAATGGGCTACTACTGGCCCACGACGATTCAGGATTGCCTCGAATATGCGAAGCAATGCCACTCATGCCAAATCCATGCGGACTTCATCCACCAGCATCCTAATCCACTACATCCAACGGTGGCTAGCTGGCCGTTCGAAATGTGGGGAACTGACATAGTCGGCCCTATAGAACCAGCATCGTCCAGAGGACATCGTTTCATCCTGGCGACGACCGATTACTTCTCCAAATGGGCAAAAGCAGTACCGTTGAGGGAAGTGAAGATGGAGAATATCCTCCATTTCTTCAATACACACATCATATATCGGTTTGGAACGCCGAGACAGATCATCTTCGACAACGGTCCAGCCTACAGAAGTCACAAGATCAGCAGCTTCGCACAGCAGCATAATATAGACTGGAGATATTCCTCGGTTTATAATCCGCGAGCTAATGGTCTAGCCGAGTCCTTTAACAAGACCCTGACGAAGATCATGAAAAAGACGGTGTCCCGAAATAAGAAAGATTGGCACGAGAGACTGCAAGAGGCTCTTTGGGCATATCGAACTACATTCAAGACAGCCACGAACACAACGCCATATGCGTTGGTATTCGGTACAGAAGCAGTACTCCCCCTCGAGATAGAGCTACCCTCTTTACGAGTGGCAGTCCACTACGAGTTGACGAACGAAGAAAATGCTAACCTTCGGCTTGAGGAGCTTGATGCCCTTGAAGAAACACGGCTCATAGCGCAACAAAATCTAGAAGCTTATAAAGCGAAGATGACGCGCTCATATGAAAGATTGACCAGGCCGAGGACATTCCACCAAGGCGAACTCGTGCTAGTGGTCAAAAGACCTATGATCCCCAATCGCGCCAAGCGGGGAAAATTCGAGCCGAACTATGAAGGCCCGTACATCATAGACAAGGTTTACCAAGGTGGAGCCTATCTACTCATGGATATGCACGGTGAAAGGCCTTTCAGGCCAATAAACGGCCGCTTCATAAAGAAATACTACGCTTAATGAGCCACAGCCTAGGTCAATGATAGATGACGATGACTATGTCCGCTCGCTATCTTCCTATGCTCAAGCTTTATAAGCAGTAGTCAGCCTTCTTAATAGCGGACCGAAACGTCCTTAAACTACTACCGCAGCATCTTTAGCTGACGAGATGAATAAAAATAAAAATAATAATAATAAAATATAAATAAATAAAAACGGTATGTCCATAAGCAAAAAGGGCACGGATGAAAACCCGAAAGGGCTCCGTGAGTAAAAACAGCAGGGCTACCGGCGAGTGTTCGTGAAAACCCGAAAGGGCGCGACCTCGTAGAAAAAAAAAGAAGAAAATAAAAAGAATAAAAAAACGGTATGTCCATAAGCAAAATGGGCACGGATGAAAACCCGAAAGGGCTCCGTGAGTAGAAACAGCAGGACTACCGGCGGGTGTTTGTGAAAACCCGAAAGGGCGCAACCTCGTTAAAAGACACTTATAGGGTCCTCTCGACCTTGTAAGGAGAAACCACCCGCGTGAGATCCTTACGACTCACAAGGGAACAACACACTTAGGGATCCCCACGAGTCCTAAGGAGAAAATACACTTGCGAGATCCTCACGACTCGTAAGGAGAACTCTCTTATGGGACCCTCACGGCTCATAAGATTTGAAAGTCTTAAGTTACAGAGACCTAAACCTGTGCTTAAGCAAACCCACCACAACTTTAGATATTTCCCTACAAGCAGTCCAATACTGGCTCTTGTATACAATCCACGGGCGCGAATAAACTTTTCCCTAACCAAGTCCCATCCGAGACTGGGGATATGTTCGCATAGTGAACGACCCTTGTAAATCCTCTCGATTTACAAGGAGAAACCCTCCTGTAGGATCCTTACGACTTACAGAGGAACAAACACTTAAGAATCCTTTAGTTTCCTAAGGAGAAAATACACCAACAGGATCCCTACGACTTGTAGGGAGAAATACCTTTATGGGACCCTTACGGCTCATGAAGTCAAAAGCCTTAGTCGACAGGACCTTAACCCTGTTCGCGAAGCCACCCTAGTTCGACATCGACAGAGGCAGATGATGATTCGCTCCTGGCAATATCCCAGTTGTACCGGTGCTGATGCCGAAATCGGTGTCTAATTTCAGGTTTACGGCGAAAAGCCAATAGGCCGCACATGCATATGAAATAGCCGAAATGATGGGGAAACTTGCAATAAAACGCAGCAAGTAAAAATGTATGCATGCAAAATAGCTGAAATGATTGGGCAACTCGCAATAAAAAACAGCGAGTAAAAATAAATTGAACAGCCGAAATGATTGGGCACCGCGAAAAATAGCCGAAATGATTGGGCAATCGCAACCTTCGCAATATAAAAGCTGAAATGATAGAGCATCGCAGAAATAAAACAAAAAAAATGATGATAAAACTTTTGGCCTACAGTTGAGATCACATCGATCCCTATTTACAATCCAAGGGTGCAAACAAAGAGGGAACCTTACTTTCCCAACAGGCTCCGCCAGAAAACGAAGCCAAATCTCGACGGTTCATCCCAACCCCGAAGAAACCAGTGTCTTCGGCAAATACCTCAACTCAGGGAAACCAGCATCCTTGACGAGAGCCTCCTGATTCGCATCGACTCGCAGAGAAACCAGTGTCTCCGTGGGAAATTCTCGATTCGTTTCAACACCAGGGAAACAAATAATCCTTGGCAAATACCTCAATTCAGGGAAACCAGCGTCCTTGATGAGAGCCTCCTGATTCGCGTCGACTCGCAGAGAAACCAGTGTCTCCGCGGGAAATTCTCGATCCGTTTCAACACCAGGGAAACAAATAATCCTTAGCAAATACCTCAATTCAGGGAAACCAGCGTCCTTGATGAGAGCCTCCTGATTCGCGTTGACTCGCCGAGAAACCAGTGTCTCCGCGGGAAATTCTCGATCCGTTTCAACACCAGGGAAACAAATAATCCTTGGCAAATACCTCAATTCAGGGAAACCAGCGTCCTTGATGAGAGCCTCCTGATTCGCGTCGACTCGCAGAGAAACCAGTGTCTCCGTGGGAAATTCTCGATTCGTTTCAACACCAGGGAAACAAATAATCCTTGGCAAATATCTTAACTCAGGGAAACAAACATCCTTGACGAGAGCCTCCTGATTCGCATCGACTCGCAGAGAAACCAATGTCTCCGTGGGAAATTCTCAATTCGTTTCAACACCAGGGAAACAAATAATACTTGGCAAATACCTCAACTCAGGGAAACAAACATCCTTGACGAGAGCCTCCTGATTTGCATCGACTCGCAGAGAAACCAATGTCTCCGTAGGAAATTCTCGATTTGTTTCAACACCAGGGAAACAAATAATCCTTGGCAAATACCTCAACTCAGGGAAACAAACATCCTTGACGAGAGCCTCCTGATTCGCATCGACTTGCAGAGAAACCAGTGTCTCCGTGGGAAATTCTCGATTCGTTTCAACACCAGGGAAACAAATAATCCTTGGCAAATACCTCAATTCAGGGAAACTAGCGTCCTTGATGAGAACCTCCTGATTCGCGTCGGCTCGTAGAGAAACCAGTATCTCAGCGGGAAATTCCCGATTCGTCTCAACTTGCAAGATGAAGCCTCAGGCAGCAGGAATTAAAAAACTTGCTTCCTGAATAATGGGACCCTGCAAGTCGGTCTAAAACGGTCTCTTGCATACTATTCACGGGTCTCACTCTCTGTTCAGTTGATAAAACTGCACACTTGTATTACATTTTTCCTACCATTTTCATATTAAAAAAGGACTATATTATAATATATTATACATATGAGGGTTTATGTGTAAAAACATTATTTTCCATGTGTTAATATATTTTAATTATCATTTGGTAGAAAAATATATGCAAATAATATTATTGATCTAATCCTAGTAGAACAAAGTCTACTAAAATCTTATTTGAGTTGTTGTGCAGAATATTTCCAAGTTGTTATGAAGGATTTAACAAACAAATCAATTTGTTGAAGAAATCTTGCCAAATTAAGAAGCAAACTTGGAGACCAAGTCTGGAAGCAACAGAGAAAAGATTTTCAGATTCTGAAGATGCCTAGGATTGCCACATGTCACCAGATGAAAGCCCAAGAAAAAGAATCAAATGATCCCTACCCTTGAGCGCGGATCCACGGCCAAACCCACCCTGGGGCCGCGGATCCGCCGCAATTTGAGGAGGTTAGAGTGCAAGATTTTGGGGCATTATTCTTTGCTGAATTTTACCAAGTTTTCAACAATAAGATTCTGGGTTTTCACTATAAAAAGGCACCGAGAGCCTCTTGGAAAAGGTATCAAACCGACGAGATCACGAAGTCCAAGACGGCTCACGCATCCAGGCTGATCATCAACGGTTCATCTACCTCCTTAGAAGAGATCGAGAAGCAAACTAGGTTTTTGTAATCATTTTCTAAGGAATCAAAGTGTACTTGATCTTGTTGATTAATAAAGGTAGTTCTTTTTCTTATTCTATTTCTTCGTAGTTTAATTATGCATTCTCTCTCCATCTCTTTTTCTCCCAACATGCGCGAGTAATTCTCCGCTTGTTAGGGTTCGTAGGATTAGGGTAGGCTAATGGACGATGAAAATAATTAAACCCTTTTTAAGTCCTATAAAGTTTAGGAACTTTATCAAAAGAATCATTAACATCCTAATCGGGCGCGCTAGCAATTCTTTGCTAGTTCCGACCGCGATTAGAGATTAGATTAATGATTGTTTTGGTAAAGGCTAGATAATGAACGGAGTTCCGTGTCGAGATAAGGGTTAAGAGTGGGATTCCTTTTCCCTCCGGAAACCCTAATCTACACGCATCACCGTCGTTCTAGTTCTAAATCTATTAATGGATAAAAAGGGTAACTTTTAATTAATTGTCCATAACTACTAAATCCTAACGAACCCTACAAGCCCTATTATTATATTAATTACATCTTTAAAATAATCTAGATCTATATTTTATATTCTTGTTTAACATAGATCTAGAAATCTTTCTATAAAATTCTTTATCCCTCCTCTCTTTCTCAACACATCTAAAGTAAAAGTAAAAGGTTCCACATTTCCCTGAGGACGACCCGTACTCACCTCGGTCTAGCTACGCGCGACACCGTTCTGATTGCGGTTAAACTACAAACAAATTTTCGTATCAATCAAATGGCGCCGTTGCCGGGGAAACGTGCGTAATTTTTTATTTTTACTATTTGTGTTGAATTCTTAGACGAGTCATATCATTATTAAAACAAAACTGCAAATTGTATATTTAACGATTATTGTGCGAATTTTTGCGAGGAAATCTGGAGTCACGGACTTGAGGAAACAGGAGATCTAGGGTTCACACTTCTCTGGTAAGATTCTAACTCCCTTCTCTCTCCTCTAAAATCCAATAAAATCTATTTTCTGCAGGATTCTTTGCAAAATATCGCCGCTCAAAAATCTTTTTGCAAAGTTTTATTTTTCAGTTTGATTTTGCATATTTTAATACGGATCTTTAAGGGGCAAGGACCAAATCAAGATTAGGTGGGGATTTCATCACCCTTCCTAAGCCCCACAAATCACAAACCGAGCATATAGATCAACCCTTCATTAATTTAAAAAATATCTAGACCAGACTCTAAGGACTGTCGCGCTCAATACGGACAGAGGAAGGTCGTGGGTAATCTATCGTTTATCCGCATTATTTTTGTAGTGCCTAGGCAAGTGTGTCGAAGGCTAGTGGTTTTTAATTAGGCCCAAGACGTGGTTCCTTCCCACTTACCTGGCACTTACCTAACTACAAGGGTAGTACGGAGGCGGTAGAGGATTTATCCTCCGGCTTGTCCTTTGGAAGTCTAGGAGCGGTCTAGAGACTGGACCTAGGTAACCATAGTTCTAGGGTTGTGCATTTTTTGTGATTTGTCTAAATCCGTCATTTTTCAAAACAAACCAATTACTTTCTCTCCTTTTTACCCCTTCCCCCTTCTTCTCTTCTTATAATGGGTGACCTAAACAGAAGAACACTTGCCGAGCTTTGCTGTCCACAACCAGATATCTCTTGTTTTCGAAATCCCTTCGGTATACCGTCCGGCTCTTCCATGTCCTTAAGAGATCATATAGAACAAGCAGGAAGAAACAGTTGGCCACCTCAGTCTAGGTCTTATCAACCATATCCTAATCCTACACCTGTTTCAGTTCATACCCAGAGTGAGGAAGCCCCTAGACGAATGTCCATTGCTGAGCACATAGCTAGGTCTAGAGGCCAAAGTTTCAACCCGGACCAATATCAACCATCACCACCACTGTCCGGAGAAGAGTTTGATATGCGGTTTGTGGCATATAAGATGTCTGTTGAAAATAGCCAACCAACCAACCCATATCAATATTCTTCTTATCATAATATTGATCCTACTCCTACCCAAGTTCCGCAACCATTCTATTCCTATCAATCCAATCCGACTTTTCCACCTACTCTAGACAGTTCTTCTAATCAGTCATTTGGGAGTTTTAATTATCCACAGGAATTTCAATCTTATACTGAAACCCCTTATCAGCCCAAGACTAGTCTGGAGCAGACATTAGAAAAATTTATGGAAATGTCGAACCAAATTATGAAGGATTTGGGTAGTAAGACAGAACTGTACCTCCAAACTGAAATCCACAACTCCAGTTTCATAGATTCATCAAGTACACCAAATAGAATGACTGATAAGTTGTGTGACTTTGTAGTGTTTGATTTACCCAACTGTGAAGGGTCCCTTTCAAGTGAAACCATACCCAACCCTTGTGATCTCTACACCTCCACTCTTGAACCAAAACTGATTGAAAACCATACTTTTGATGAGGAGTTTGAGAATTTTAACCTTCACTTGAATGAGGTGATTGACGTTGGGGATATTTTGATTGATGAACCCGAAATTTTGGATGATTTTGGCCCACCAATTCATCAAATCCTTTCACTTCCTTATGGTCATCATCTTGAGCCTTTAATTCTTCCCGAATCCCAAATATGTCTTGAAGTTGATGATAATAGTATACCCGAAGATCAGACCGAAATACAACCTCCATCTTCCACATCTGGTTCAGCAACACTCGACATACCAATTTGTTTACCCATTTCACCTTCTACTTTCTCCGGTTCTTCTTCTGTTCCTATAGTTTCAGTGTGTTTTGATAAATCACAATTCGTTAATTCAACTTCAGTAATACCGGAAATTCAACTTGATTTGGATATTTTTGAAAAAGAGGTAGATGAGTTTTTCGAGTCCTCTACCTCAGTGATTTTTTATGAATCCAGTAGAATAAATTCTGGCACAAAACTCTTTGACAGCAAAATGTTCAATCACACCATTGATAAAAGTTTTGAAGAACTTTTTGCTGACGAACTTGAATTTTTAAACAATACGGATTTTGTGATTGATCAATCTCCACCTCTAGCGGTTGAACCGTCACCATTCCTTCTTTCTAATCATTCACATTCATCCTCATTCTTTCTTTTCTCTAATTTCAAACCCTTTCCAGACCACCTCTTATGCCTTCACCACTTTTTCTTGAGTCGATACAACACATTCTTCCACCAACCTATACGATATACTGATAAAATCTTTGAATGGTTGGTGTTAACTTTTGGTCTTTGTAAAGCCTTACTTTGACCAAATGACTCACCCCCTCTTAAAATGCTTCGTATTGTCTAACTCATGTTTGAGGGGGGGTATATTTTTGGCTCTTGAACATAACTTTTGTCCTCAAATTTGTGAGCCAAAAATAAGTTTGGGGGAGGATTTTCACTTTCATATATTCTTGCCCCCATTAATAATTTCCTCCCAAGTCTACAGGCTTTTGAGCTTAACGGATGACATCAGTGAGGACACTGCTGTAAACAGGTTTGGGGGAGGTTTGTGCTTATTTACACATCAATTTGCATCATATTTTGCATAAGCACAATATTTTCAAAAAAAAAAAAATTCAAAAATTTTCTTTTATAACAAAAGAGTAGAAAGTGAAAAATTACATCCAAAAGATAGGAATAGTTTAAGAAAACCAAGAAAATTAGAAGTTTTCTTACACGAACTGGTAATAAGTAGTTATGAGCTGTTGTCCCAAGGGTTAGTAAGATGAAGGAAGTCATTAATCTGAGGATAAAAATAAGTCTGAAAAATAGTTTCTATTCTGGAAGCCGAACATTTGAATGTTGATACCCTACTATATGCACATACACACGTCTTGAAACTCGGGATAGTAGAAGATACCTTGAAATGCTCTTGTCTAAAAGCCAAAGTATGAAGGAAGTATAAAAATGGTGAAATGAAAAAAAAAATGAACACTGGTTTTGTATCTCCAAGGCAGCAATAAAAAAATATAGCGAGGGTGCCTCTTCACCTAGTGCCCTAAGGCCAACTGGTCTGGGAGTCACTGCTAAGCCTTAGGTGGTGCAAGACAAGGAAAATACTATCACCAAATCAGCAAGCACTTGAGTAATCGGTCGGTTAGTACCTCAAGAAGTATTAGCGGTCGCATGAAAAGGTGTGAGCAAACCTAAGTATTCATAAAGTACTGAGGTAGATGGACAAGAGTATGATAGCTTGAATTGAATTCTCCGAGTGTAGGGATGTTATTTACACACACGTGGGGTTATATGATCAATGTTTGGATGAAAGGTAGGAATGAAGAATAAAGACGATGTTTTATTGAGGGATGATGTGATTTCTAACATTTTTTCATGACTATTAAGATAGGGCTCATGACAACTGAAAAGCTTGTATAGTTGGAAACTCTTCTTTTCAAAGTATTTCTTTTATGGTTCTTGTCTTTATATGTAAATTTCACCATCTTTCTTTTGTTATTGGATTTTGTGGGTGTAATCCGCTGAAAACCCTCAGGAGACAACACTCCTCCTACTAGGGACACCTAGAGGTTTAACGGCTTGTTGCACGTGCTCAGTGCAATCGTGTCTGCCTACGAAAGTGTGCTTAGTTTTCTTATTTCTTTTTCTCCTCTTGAATAAACTAGTTTGCTCGGGACGATCAAAGATAAGTTTGGGGGTATTTGTTCAGTTGATAAAACTGCACACTTGTATTACATTTTTCCTACCATTTTCATATTAAAAAAGGACTATATTATAATATATTATACATATGAGGGTTTATGTGTAAAAACATTATTTTCCATGTGTTAATATATTTTAATTATCATTTGGTAGAAAAATGTATGCAAATAATATTATTGATCTAATCCTAGTAGAACAAAGTCTACTAAAATCTTATTTGAGTTGTTGTGCAGAATATTTCCAAGTTGTTATGAAGGATTTAACAAACAAATCAATTTGTTGAAGAAATCTTGCCAAATTAAGAAGCAAACTTGGAGACCAAGTCTGAAAGCAACAGAGAAAAGATTTTCAGATTCTGAAGATGCCTAGGATTGCCACATGTCACCAGATGAAAGCCCAAGAAAAAGAATCAAATGATCCCTACCCTTGAGCGCGGATCCGCGGCCAAACCCACCCTGGGGCCGCGGATCCGCCGCAATTTGAGGAGGTTAGAGTGCAAGATTTTGGGGCATTATTCTTTGCTGAATTTTACCAAGTTTTCAACAATAAGATTCTGGGTTTTCACTATAAAAAGGCACCAAGAGCCTCTTGGAAAAGGTATCAAGCCGACGAGATCACGAAGTCCAAGACGGCTCACGCATCCAGGCTGATCATCAACGGTTCATCTACCTCCTTAGAAGAGATCGAGAAGCAAACTAGGTTTTTGTAATCATTTTCTAAGGAATCAAAGTGTACTTGATCTTGTTGATTAATAAAGGTAGTTCTTTTTCTTATTCTATTTCTTCGTAGTTTAATTATGCATTCTCTCTCCATCTCTTTTTCTCCCAACATGCGCGAGTAATTCTCCGCTTGTTAGGGTTCGTAGGATTAGGGTAGGCTAATGGACGATGAAAATAATTAAACCCTTTTTAAGTCCTATAAAGTTTAGGAACTTTATCAAAAGAATCATTAACATCCTAATCGGGCGCGCTAGCAATTCTTTGCTAGTTCCGACCGCGATTAGAGATTAGATTAATGATTGTTTTGGTAAAGGCTAGATAATGAACGGAGTTCCGTGTCGAGATAAGGGTTAAGAGTGGGATTCCTTTTCCCTCCGGAAACCCTAATCTACACGCATCACCGTCGTTCTAGTTCTAAATCTATTAATGGATAAAAAGGGTAACTTTTAATTAATTGTCCATAACTACTAAATCCTAACGAACCCTACAAGCCCTATTATTATATTAATTACATCTTTAAAATAATCTAGATCTATATTTTATATTCTTGTTTAACATAGATCTAGAAATCTTTCTATAAAATTCTTTATCCCTCCTCTCTTTCTCAACACATCTAAAGTAAAAGTAAAAGGTTTCACATTTCCCTGAGGACGACCCGTACTCACCTCGGTCTAGCTACGCGCGACACCGTTCTGATTGCGGTTAAACTACAAACAAATTTTTGTATCAATCACTCTCCAAAGTCGAGTTTCGATAAGGAGGGAAACAACCGCTTACTGGTCCTCTCGACTCGTAAGAGGGAAAAATTCTCTTATAGGATCCTTACGACTTATAAGAGAAAACATACTTAGGAATCCTCACGATTCCTAAGGAGAAAACCCACCTATGAGATCCTCTCGATCCGTAGGGAAAAAAGTCTCTATGAAACCCTCACGGCTCATAGAGTTCAAAAGTCTTAGGCAACAGATCTGAACCTACGGCCTAAGCCATCGATATCTCTTGGAAAAAACTAAGTTAGCTGCCAAGTATGTTTATCAAGTCAACATGCTGATAATAAGAGAAGGCAGAAAGCAAAAGAGTATACAAGATATTGCAAAGGAAAATGTGTATCTTTATTTATTGACTTCAATCAAATACAAGATGAATCGTACAGAAGAATAAAGAATGGATACATATTATTTAAAAAAAATAAAATTTTTTTTACAAGTCTATTGGTACAAAGGCAGCTATTGGGAAGGAAGCGTCTTGCATAGCCCTATTAATTGTTCATGCACTTCCTTCTACGCCTTTTCCTGATCTGCCACCACCGCCATCTCTGCTTCCACCTGAGCCCTTTGCTGCAAGAGAGATGCGAGCTGCTCCCTGACGGCCTGCTGAGGGGCTTTGCGGCCTTGGGCATTACGCTCGGCAGTGTCAAGTGCCTGCTTCAGTTTCAGTCCATTTGAGATGCGCTCTAGAAGGCCCTCAAAGACAGCCTTTACCTCAGCGGCGTTTGCCTCAACTGCAGCGCGTAGGCGAGCAGTTTCGCTTGAAGACTCCTGGCACTCCTTCAGCCTCAAAGCTGCTTCTTGTTCCAAATGTCGGAAATGAGAAGTGCTTTGCTCGAGCCACGCTGCCCGTTGAGTACTCACGGCCAAAACCTCGGGGGCAGGACGCGTCGACTCCAGCTGATGAAGGAGAGCCTCAATCTCCCGACAGTGATTAACCCAAGATGCGACAATGCCCTCGTCATGGAAATTGGCAAATATCACCAGCATCGGGTTAACCGTCGTAGCGAAGTCCGCAGCAGACGTACGAGTCTCGACGTCGAGTTCCTCGATGTAGTCGCTCAACATGCGCAGACTATTCGCCGCACCTTTTGAGGACAGACGTCTCTGGGAAGGGCCGGCCGGCATTGTAATATGAGACTCAAAAGGCGCCAAGACCGGAACGACAGCTGAAAAGACAAAATGCGATTAGATGACGATTCAATAGATATGGAAAAAGTCATTGATAAGATAGTCTATTATACCAGTTGAAGCAGGTGGCAAGGCCGGAAGGGCCGGTGGCACGACCGGTCTTTCTTCTCCCCCTTCAATTTGTAGCACTACAGTCAAGACGAGGAAAAAGTTAGAAGTAATTCCATCAATGAAAAAGAAAGATATTAATGGAAATCATACTCACCAGCGCCACCAGAGGAAGAAGCGAGTTCAGATGGGAAGGAGAAGTGTGGGAGCAACACTTGATATAGATGATCAAAGAACACTCCTGAAAAGACACAAAAGTGCGACTTTAGTACACAAATTATACGTGTGAAAGATAAGATTAATAAGTTGCAAACCCATACCTTCCAACATCTTTGATGGTATAAGAGAGGGTTGAGAGGTGACCACCGCCAAGGCAGTCGTTGAAGGCACTCCCTCGAGCAGTGGGGCATCGGCGCTGGCTGCACCTGCGTTACGAACAAAGGTGAACTTGTCAGAAAGGATTGTAAGGTAAAGAAAGACAGCAACTTAGGATTCACCTGATGAGTTTCCAGCTGAAACGGAAGCGGCTCCCTCCTCCATCGACATGAGGCAACCGCCTGTGGCCTCATCACCCGACTCAATGGGGGCCATCATCATGCTCACGTGTCCAGGAGATGGCGGAAGATCATAGGCGGGAAGGGCAATGATTGGAGCGTTGCCGGACTCTTTGGAGAAAGCAACGGACTCTTCCCTAAGAGTCGTGCCTATCTCACCCGCTACTTTTTCGGGCTCCGCGGTCTCCATCGGCTCATCCGCCGTCACCACGAGGTCGCCGGCCTCAAGCACCTCGTCCGCCACCACCCTGGGCTCAGTTATAACGATCATTTCATCTGCCGCCACTTCAGGCTCGGCATCAATGGCCTTCTCGGCTGCAGATCCATCGGCCCCCAACTCAGGCTCTGCAACCCCAGCGACGTTGCCCACCGTCGACTCAAGTTCGGCCGGTGCCTCCCCCCTGTTTCCTTGGGTTCGACAGTCTCTGCCTCCCCCTCAGTCAGACTTGGCCCTGCAAGATGAGATACATAAGAACCGGCGAGTTTACAATTTTTACAAACAAATCTCGAAAGATTCATTACCCAAAGTGGATTTATCGTTAGCACTCCGAACTGCACGCGCCACCTGTCTGCGAGCAGTGGATAGGGCGACGGGCGCCTCTTCTGAAGGAGTATCAGCACGAGGGACGGTGCTTGGGCCCGCTCCAATGGACAAGGCAACCCGGCGTACCTTCGCTTCGCGCCTCGACCACTTCCTCTCCTCCCGGGCCGTCGTGATAGACCTCTTCGACGCCTCCTTAATCAAGGTGTCGTCATCCTCGTTTAGAGTCGCCTCCAGAGCCCTCAAGGCATCTCTCATTGGCTCTTCAAGATGAACCTCCCGCGGTAACCCTAAGGAAGCAGGAACATCGGCAGCTGGTAGAACATCTGTGTCGCTTGGCGGGAATGGCATTGAGGTTCCTACGATAAAAAGGGAGAGGTTAGATCGACCATAACATAAGGAAAATGAAAACTTGATGAATTGAAACTTACTAAGGCCTAGAGACGCTCTAAGGCGTTCCTCCTCTTGGAAGGTCTTGAGGGAAGCGGCAATGGCTTCTTCAGTGGTGATTCCTGTTGGAAGAAAAGAAGGAAAAATATTAGTCAAAAGCAATAATAAAGATATGATGCAATAGAAAATGCGACTAGTGATTACCTGATTCCGCAAGCTTAGCCATCCATGCGTCGCACCTTGCCAACCACTCTGAAGCTGTGATGGCAGCCTCCAAGTCCGTGTCATCCGGCGGCATGACTAATCCCTCGTTAGTCCCATAGTCACTCAGGCCCTCGGCATAGGGAGCGTGGGGTTCCTGACCGAACGCGACGTCTGTGGCGAAGAGCGACTTCTTTTTCTTCTGCCCGCCAACCCTAGGTGCACGCGGGGTCGACTTACACTTAGCAGCCACCTTGGGACGGCAGGTCCCAATGTCTGCACCTACGCCAGACTCCGGCGAGGCTACAACCACTGTCTCCACTGGAGCACATGGCGCTGGAGGTGCATCCGCAATATCGGGGAGCGACAATCCGTTCGGAGGACTTTGCGCACGCGATGGTCCGGCTCTGTCATCTTTCAGTGGAGGCACTACCGAGGTCCTTGGCACTAAAGGAGCGTTGCGGTCGCTACCTGGAGGCGTACCCTTACAGTCGACCAGCAATCTCCTTTCCTCCTTTATAACGGCCCCCGTCGCATGATTATACCATTCTTTATATATGTTGAGGAGTCGTGGAGCGCAGGCCGGCGCACAGATAAAAAAATGAGAACCCGTGTTCAGGCGCATGAAGTGATGCAGCGTGTTCTTCATCCCTTCTTCAGTGGCAGCGGGTTCCAGTAAGAAATCTTCCAAAGGTACCCCTTGATCGTAGCCCAGTTGTTGAGCAAAACGATGCGGGTTGTATCTCATGAAAATCGCCGCACCGTTCTGCCTGAAGACTAAGAAGCCCGGTCTAATAAAATATAAGTGGAGGGTCTCCCGGGCCGTCAAAACTGAGGCTCCATCCTTAAAGGAGTCTTGTAATGGTCGCACCGCAGTGGTGGACGCCTTTCCAATAGTCAATACCTTGTCAATGAAGGACATCCTGGCTCCAATGGTAAGAGGGCGAAGAAGTAAACCCCTGGCGTTCCGTGGCGATGGAGTCACAATCGATGCGCCAATCAGCTGTATGATGCGAGGGAAACCGCATTTGTCGAAGAACGAGGGCCTTTTGTGCATGCCAAAGACACTCGCCGTGTGTAGCTCGAGCCACGATACAAAATAGTGTATCGGGAAGACCACGTGTTGTACCCCAGGCTCGTTAGCATCCGCTGCTCAACTGAGGCCATGATATAAGTGTGCCAAGCCGGCGATCCCAACGGCCACTTTTACCCCGATGGTCATCCGGTGGGCTGGGTAAAAGACAGAGGGCCGCATATGGTGAGAGTGCATTGGGATTGCAAACCAACTCAGCCATAACCCAAGAAATCCTAAGAAAAAGGCCTCCTCGTCCATCCCAGGGGCTGCAATTTCTGCAAAAGACATGGTCGGGAAGTCCGGAAGGAAAAAACCCTTTTGGTATGTTTCCTTCGCCGGCAGGTTATCCAAACCTAGACTGAAAGGGTCATCCAGGGTAGCAAACTTGGCAGCTTCTGATGAGAGGACGCTTTGGCGAAGGAACCGAGCGATGAAATCCTCAAAGTTAACTCCGCGACTCCCATGTTCGATGAAAAGGGCCTCATAGATGTTCAACACTTTAATCAAGCTTGGGAATTGGTGTTGAACAACATTCTCCGGCGTGAGCCCCCTTACCACCGGCTTAGCACCGAAGACATACTCGTCTGTCGAAAGCAATTCCTCATAGTGCTCCCCAATAACCGGTAAACCGGAGACCTCTGTAAACTCCTCCAGAGAAATCGACACTTCCCGATCCATTGCGAGAAAAGTGTGAGTGGGGATGTTCCACTGCTCCAAGAAGAATTTGAACCACCAGGTGGGAAGCGTGGGATACTGGAAGAGGGAGACATAGACCGCGGTGTACAACCCTAACCTTATCAACTGCGACTTCTCCGTCGACAGGATATACCGAGCCCATGGCAGGTAGCCGATCGGGTGGCGGGGGATCAGACCTATGTTATATGATTGCCCCCAAGGTCGTGCCTCGCCTTGACAGATACGGCGTCCTAGGATATCCAAAACCATGGGACGCTGGACCGGGATTGCATCTATGGCCGGATGAAGAAAACCCTTCAATGTCCAATCAACCATCTCCACGGCATACTGCACCGGGGGTGGGTTGGCGTAATGAATCGCCGTGATGGGCTCTGACGGTACCGCGCATGTGAAGCTCTGTCGACCCATAATAATCTGATTATACCATGACCCCCAATGGTGGAGACTCTTATATTCCTGGTCGTGGTCCTTAATCATAGCCAAAACTTCACGGTCCAAGGGCGCTTCGGAAAATCCCTCCTCTGAACGAGCAAACGGGAATGAGGTGTCGAGAGACATGATCGCTGCAAATGAACAGAAATTAGCCGTTAGTGTTGTAATTCCAACGCTTGGCGTTTAAGAAAATTTTTCACTAATTAATTAATTAAATTAAAAACCAATTAAATTAAAATTAATTAATTACACTACATAGCAGCACGGTGAGTAGGAGACCGAAGGGGGACCTATAAAATCTGGATGACAATACGTCAGTTAACAAGACAACCCCATCATTGGATGAGATTGTCAATTGGTCCCCAAGAAAATATTCCCATTAATAAAAAAAAAAATCCCTAGAGACAAGGAAGAAATCTCCTCTTTCAGAGCAAAGCTCTGTCACAGAGCGACACTTGTCAAACTCTGGTCTCAGGAGAATAAGGTTCCTTAAAAGAGCCTAGCTCTGTGATGATGATGAGAAAATTTATTTAAAACTCCTAAAGAAATCAAAAATTTTGAAGACTCTTAAAAGTTCTTCACTTTTAAATCAAGAAGATCTATTTTTGGATCCATGAGCAAAGCTCTGCTCATGGGTTAAAACCCATGAACAAGATCTCTGTAGATCTATAAGTTTTTGAGAGCAAAGCTCTGTTTATGAAACCCCAATGGGGATTTTTTTAGATCAAAAGATCTGTGAGAGCAAAGCACTTTTAATTAAGATTGATATGAATTAATATTGAATTAATTTAATTTAAATTAATTTTACCTAAAGTTTCTAACTTTGGAAATGAGCAAAGCTCTGAAGTTCTTAAGCAAGAGCAAAGCTCTGTTGAAATCAAAATCTTGAAAAAACGGTGAAGATTTTTTTAAGGGCCAGAGGTCCTATTTATAAGGCGCTTGCGCCCCTTCAGCTCACCCGTTGATCCAACGGTCAGGAGCTTGCCACCGCTGCACTCACGTGCGCGCCACTTGAGCGCAACGGTGAGGGGGGCATTTGTTTCCCCCAACTATAGCAAAGCTCTGTTGGAAATTCAAAATTCAAATTTTGAAGCAACGCTTCAAATCCCTGGCGCAACGCGCCACGTGTCAGGCGCTGATACGTCAGCGCAGCACCCGAAGCAGCGCGCCCAATCAGAGCAAAGCTCTATTTAAAACAAAATTAAAGGAAGCAACGCTTTAGTTGCGCAAACCCTGCGCTGCGCGACACGTGTCAGCGCAGGTGCGTTAGCGCAGTTGCGCTGCGCTTTGCGCTGCGCGACACGTGTCAGCGCAGTTGCGCTGCGCTTTGCGCTGTGCGACACGTGTCAGCGCAGTTGCGCTGTGGCGTTTGCGACAAACAGAATTAAATTCGAGTGAGATGTTTTCTGTTCCTGTTAAAACAAGAAGATTGCCTTTTGTAAAACAGAAGCCCTTGGATCAAAGATCCAATGGTGGGGAAAATTCCCCAAATCACTCAGAGAAAGATCTCTTTAACAAATTTATGGGCACTATATAAAGACCCATAGACCTCAAATCAAAGGCATAAACATTTTGTGAGAAATCAAGAATTTAAAACAGAGAGAGCTCTGAAGAAATTTCAAGAAGAAGAAGGTAAAAGACCTTTTAGATAGAAGAATTTCTTCTATTAGATCATTGATCTAGGAATAAGATCAATGATCTTCAACATAAAAAAAATATATATTATAAATAAAAAAGAATAATAGTGCTTTGCACTTATGAACCATTGGTTCTCTGTAATCAAGAAAAAATAAGAAAATACTTGTTTTCTTTGATCTAGATTAGATCAAGAAAACAAAAAGTGCTTTGCACTTCTTTTATGAACCATTGGTTCTTAATCTAAAGGATTCTCAAGTTAATAGTGCCTTGCACTAGTAAATCCACACTGTTGCACTCTTGGGTTGGCGCAAGCCACCAGAGAGCGCCACGTGTCAGCATCTGGACCATTTGTGCTATGCGCTTTGAAATAGAGCCTTGCTCTCTGAAACTGGCACAACTCACCAGAGCGCGCCACGTGTTAGCAGCGCAACGCTCTGGCGCAACGCACTGCGCTTGCATAACGCGTGTCCTCATCATAAGCGCTTACGCTCTTTGATTGGCGCAAAGCGCCAGACAAATGCAATGCATTTCTTTTGCTAAAGGGCCAAGCCCAAATCAAAAAAAAGACCTAGTAGGCCTAAATAAATTGCAAAGCAATAAATGGGCAGAGCCCAGAACAAATTGACGCTCTGCATCTTTTATAAAAGGGCAGAGCCCAAGTAAAATTGATGCTCTGCATCATTTATAAACGAGCAGAGCCCAAAACAAATTGATGCTCTGCATCCTTTATGGGTAGAGCCTGAAAAAAAGTAAAAAGTAATGCAATGCATTATTTAAATGTGGGCAGAGCCCCAGCACAGGCCAAGTAGGCCAAAAACAAATAAAAGTGCTGAACATTTTTAACTGGACTTAGCCCAATCATGGCCGTAAATCCTCAAATTAAATTGACTGAGCAAGATTGCTCTCCTAAATCAATTTACATCCGGTTCAAGGGTACATCTCCAAAGTCCTCTGACACATATCGTTGTAATCCTTCAACGACGTCAGAGAGGCGACGGGTCCCGACAACCATACATCAACACGAACTGCGGGGTCCTTAAACTCGTAGACCGAAACGTCCT
The DNA here is from genome assembly GCA_030015575.1 of Agapanthus africanus. Classification (NCBI taxonomy): domain Eukaryota; kingdom Viridiplantae; phylum Streptophyta; class Magnoliopsida; order Asparagales; family Amaryllidaceae; genus Agapanthus; species Agapanthus africanus. The sequence continues at coordinate 185,988,490 of CM057337.1, forward strand.
TAAACTAATATTGGACCGAAACGTCCTTAAACTAATATTGGAACGAAACGTCCTTAAACTAATGATGGACTACCACATCCCTAAACTGGAACATGGACCACCACGTCCCTAAACTGGAACATGGACCACCACATCCCTAAACTGGAACAATAGAGTTTCCAAATGCTCTTTTGCCGGATCTAAACGGTCCCGTTTAAGTTGATCTTATCCCCAAACACGGCTAACGTATCCTTAAGCATTTCAACAGACTACATATTCCATAATCAAGTTTGGTTCAAAGGTACATCTTCGAACTCCTCTGACACCTGTCGTTGTAATCCTTCAACGTCGTTACAGAGGTGACGAGTCCCGACGGCTATATATTAAATGGATCACCACGTTAAGTCGATCTTAGTCTCAAACAGGACTAATGTATCCTTAACAAACGTTTAAGTTGATCTTAGCCTCAATACGGCTAACGTATCCTTAAACTAAAAACACCAAACCCAAATCTAAGTAAATACGGATTTGGACTAATCCACGTCCTACGGGCGACGGCATTACTCAGTCTCCGTATACAATCCACGGGCAACCACAAACAAAACAAACACATACGACACGAAGTGAAATTCTGGAGAAGGAGAAAGTTGTTACCGTGATGCGGTAGCGTAATTAACTGCAGGGGCTTGCGCCTGCAGGGAAGAGCGTCCCCACAATCAAAAACCCCTCAAGCGAGGGGGAATCTGACGAAGTCTGCTACATCGGCCGCATCCGTCTAAACCTCCGATACACGGTGCCATAAATCAACTTGGCATCTTCGGAGAGGTAGACGGATAAAACCATATAGCATCTGCCTCGAATCTCAGGCAAGACGTCCTCGCGTCTCGGCCGTCATTCGGAGGGGAACAGGGGGGGAGAAAGGTTCCACACTCTTCTATACTTTTCTTCACCTCCTCATTCTCTTCATTTTTTCTCATCTCTCATTTTTTCGTCTCCTCCTCCTTCATCCTCCACCACCTCACTACCACCCCAAGTCCACCCTCAAAACCATCACAAAACCCCATATAACCTTCACAAATAATGTTCCTTACCTCATTATAAACATCATGGTAGGATCAAGTTGGGACTTTGAGCACTTTGGCCATCCTAGAAGATTCTTGGGTTGCTCTTACAAGGTAAATCCCTCACTTTTAGTTAAGTATCTAGTTTTTCTAGTCTCTTATGGTAATTTAGAGTTAAACAAGTGTAGGTTAATGATCTTGGAAAATTCTAAGATGAGATTTAGGAGATGTTTTAAGTTGTGGAGGTGTATTTAAGATTTAGTTAGTGACCAAAACCCTTTTAGTGATAGAATTCTGGACTAAACTTGAGTTTAGAATCCCAAACTTGAACTTGGAATTTTCTGATATCGGTTTTTGTGGAAAATGTGATGATAAATTAGGATCTGCTATAACTCGGAGACTCTAAAAAAAATTTAGCGAACACGGAGAGATGTGCAGGAAAATAGGAACATACCCTAGAGACCCGAGCCTCTAACTCCCTAAACTGGCGTCCAAAATAAGCATTCTGGCTGCAATTTGTGGCTTGACCTAGGTGAGTGGGCCACATGTTTGGTCCATGGCTCCTTTATCTGGTATTTAGACCTACCACATATGCATCTACCACATAGGTTAGAATAAGCGTACCCGTAGGAGACTATATGTATGTATGCATACACACACACTTGGTATAATATGTGTGTATATGTGTGTGTGTGTGTGTATGTTCATATATATATATATATATATATATATATATATATATATACATACACACACACACACATACATACATACATATACGTGTAAGATAAGGATATGATATGTTAGAAGGATTTGAGTCCATATGATCGGACATGATGTCACGAGATTATGATATATGATTTGAGACCGAAACACCATATTATGATATGAGATATTACATGATCATTGGGCGATATACATATAACATGTGATGACATGTGACTAGATGAGATGATAGAATGTACGTGACCATAGATCCGAACCCTTGAATTATGATATCGTACGACGGATGATACCATACGAGATATGATATATATGATGATTGACTCGTATTCTTGATTCGAGGATATCATACGACAGATTATACCGTACGAGATATGATATATATGATAATTAATCCACACTCTTGACTTGAGGATGTTGTACGAGGAACTATACCGTACGTGATATTATAAGGCTGGATCGCCGACTGATAAATGTATCGACTCAGAAATGTTATACATTTTCTAATCACTTTCGACTCGGGATTAGTTTAGTCTTTAATCAGTTAAGTAGGTATTAGAGTATAATTTGAGTCATACCTATTTTCAAAACTAATGGATCGTTACGCATTTTCAAGGACAACCCAAGGGACGCTACGGGGTTTCAAATGATGTCTTTTTCTCAAAAACACCGTAACCCCTATTTTTGTAAGGACAACGATTCGTGCTATTTTAAAGATTATAACTGTATGGCTCGTATATAGCTGTATTTTTTATATTGTTGCGTTTTACATACATGTTCTTTCATTATCTTTTATGACTTCGTCTGTTAGGACACATGCACCATTACCGATGATGCGCATGTTGTATGTACACACATACTCGCCGGCTCACATACTCATCATCGGTAATTGTCATGCCACGTACACTTAGAATTTGACATTTCAGTCGTACAACCTGATAACTTGTAGCTAAATAGTATTACTTAGCACTCATTATCTCACCTGCTAGTTTAGATATTGCATTTCATACTTAGTAGATTCCACATTCATATATACATTCGGGTTATGCACTGTAGATTGGTTCTGTGCCGGCATTCATTGTTTTCATTATTGGTTTATGTTTATGAGATTTCATTTTTTATGAGATTTCTGGATTTGGAAAATCGCATGTGAATTTTGAAAACTTATGATCATTTTAAAAGATAGATGTCGTTTTCCTTGATATAATGTGTGGCGTCCACCATAAGTTTTCTCGGTTCTAAGCTATATGTATACCCGATTCGAGGAGAGAGGAGGCACCGTCTGCAGGTATATGGTGGACCTGGTAGCGATACCCCAGGGCAAGAAGATCGTATAGAGAGACGTTGAGCCTGGCAGGGGAGCACTACCGACCGGTGATAGTTTGGCTTGGCGGATATCTGGAGGATAACGACCGTAGTCGTGAGATCAGATGGATATGAGGGCCAATCCGATGAGACGGTGCCCGAGATATAAGGATTATGTGTCGCTGCTGGACACAGCTTTCATGATGTTTTCGAGTGTCGATGCTGGGCTCTCAAGTTTTACTACGATTTGGTGTGTCGTTGCTGGACACACGTTGGATGATGCATTTATACATGATACACATGACATGTTACCTCTTTATGACACGGACACGAGTGCATTGGTATTATACTTATGCTTATACTATTACCCTAGTACCACTCGACGTCACTATATTATTATTATATTACTGTATGACCTAGAAGATCGTCATACATTCGATTTCTACCCGGTGATATCTTCTACTCATGAGTTAGCAACTCTCCCCATTGTGCCACAATTTTCTTACAGCTTTCACTGTACAGGTTCCGTAGCGGCTTTGCCGACACACTGCTTTCTTCTGGGTGATTGCTTGGTAGGTGGGGTACACTTGTATCGTGACCATCAGTTGTACCTGTATACTTATTCAGTTGTATCTAGTTAAAACTCTATCAACCAGACTGTGTATATTTGGTAGACTTAGAAACCACAGTTTGTATATTCTTTCGGACTTAGAGTCACGCTCATGTATTTATTATTTATGTTGGTTTCATTACTTTTTTTGTGTTTGATCTTCGCCTTTGCATCGTATATCTTTATTTCTTCGTTATGATTCTGCCTAATAGCGAAGGCTCCCGCTTGGGGATGCTTTTTATTATTGCTTGTATTGCTTTCGGATTAAAATTTACAAAGGAGGTGCTGCCCAAATTTCAAATGACGAAAATGTTTTAACTACGGTTTATAATCCACTTGTGTTTTCATAAACTATTACTTATGTATTTAAAGAAAGAACCTGATTTCATTAAACCTTTATTTCAAAACTTCGCCTCCACTATTTTCCCTAAAAGGTTTAGATATTTAGGCATTTGACTTACTTGGATTAGGTAGAGTCCTATAGACTTCACGTGATTGAAGTGACAGTCATGTGTCTTTTCTGGATCGTGATAAAGTTGGTATCATAATGTTAGGTTTAACCTTGGTTCGAGTCTAGGTTTGACTATGCGGAATCTAGGGCGTATATATATTTCGGAACCTATGCTTGAATTTACGGAACTTAGACTTGACTGAGGGGGTATTAGACCCGAACTTTCATCGCGTAGGTTGACCTTGGTTGATGGAGTAGGTAACTTAATTAGAGTAACGTACCGTGTGTATGTTCCGCGGCATACTTACGATACGCTGCTCCGCTTAAGTAGCCTTAGGATGTACATTTCTTAGGCACCGTATTTCTATTCGTTCATATGATCTATCCTCATCGATATTTGATTGCAATTTCTGTTACCTTGGCTACATGAGCAGAAAGAGCTAGGGCTAGAGATGCAGTCAGAGCGAGCTTGTCGGGGACGAGGACCGACCAGGATGTATTCCGGTGACGTACGAATGCACTGATTTATTGTTTTACTAAGATTTCTCGTTGACACGAACGTTCGGGATCTGCACCAGATGATCGGGCCATTGCTAGAGTCCAGCCGGATTGTGAAGATTATTGATGTACCGTCTACTCTAGAAGATTTATGTGTTGTCTACTGCACGAATAGATGAACCAGCTAGCGATGAGATTGACCGGATGTCGCCTCCAGAGTTTGTATAGCTGTGACTATATGAGTTTGCGAACAGGGATATGACAGAAGATCACTTGTTGTTCAGACTATAATATTGCATTTTTCATTCCCCTATTCTTATCCGTTTTATAAATAAACAGGTACTCTTGACGCACGTTTGTTGCATATTACAGGATACAGGCTCTTGGAGCGAATACAGTGAAAAAGACGAAAGTTGATACAGAAAAGGGACTTTTGACCAACAAGTAGACGGATCCTAGTCAAGCCTAGACGAAGAACAGTGCAAGGTCCAAAATGTCAAGGCAAACGGTTAAAAGATCGCTACAAGTTTTCACTGAAACATCTGGAGAAGACCCAGAAGTCAAATGGAGAAAAGAAGTGGAAAAATAGAAAGCCCAAGAAGCCAAGAACAAAACCCTAAAAATTCACTGAGAGATCTCCCCCAAGGGCCACGGAACCGCGGCCCAAGCCCACTAACGCCGTGGTTCCGTGGCCATTTAAAGCCCGTGTCAGTGGATTTTTCTCGTGTCGGTGCGTCGGTGCGGGTGTTGGGATTTATCGTGGGCATAACTATAATTGCACATGCGCGAGACTCGGTAACCCTAGTTTTCCTGTTTTCCTATAAATTGTAATCACAGATCTGTAAAACTCATACCTCTTTTCAATCAATAAAATTCAGAATTGTTGGGAGTTTATTCAGATCTGTTCTATATTGTTTGGAGGGAGCCATCAAACTAGTAAGTAAATTTTATTTCTTTGTTTTAATTCTTTTAATTAGTATGTCTTTTCATCCCCTAATGAGCGAGTAATCTCCTCGCTTGTTAGGGTTAGCCTTAGGGAAAGGTTTGAGAGATGAGATCTCTCACCACTTTCATGCCATCCACACCTAAGAGTTAGAACTCCATGCATGCACGCACAACCGCTCCCTACGGCATCCTACCCTTCGAGGTAACGATGAACCATAGTATAAAGGCCCGGTTGCACGTGTTTTCCATGGAGGTTAGGGTAATTATCGATAAAGGAAGGACACGAATCTAGAGGAAGAAACATCTTCCCAAAAGATTCCAATCCACTTTATTGATAATTACCGTAACATCTAATAGATCAAAAATAGGGCAATGAAAGCGGTGATGAAACCTTTAATCTCCAAACTTTCCCTAAACCTAACCCTAGCAAGACTTTAATTAAGATTAATTTAGCCTATTGATAGATCTAGGTTTTTATAGATTTAATAAACCAACCAAAACAACATTTGGAATCAACTCATAAAGACACATTAAAGAAACTACCCATCTCTGTGGATCGACCCGTACTCACCGGCTAGCTGCAAAGCGACGCCGTTTCTGATTACGGTAAATACAAATCATTGGAATAATCAAATGGCGCCGTTGCCGGGGATAGCGTAAATTTTTTTTTCCGTGTAATTTCGGGTTGATATAAATTTTTAAAAATTATAAAATTCTGAAAATAAAAGAAATATAATTTTTTTTATCAATTTGATCTGTTTGAAGGGTGTATCTTATGAATTTTGCAAGAATAGCGAAGATTCTCGGATCTGAAAATTTACAGAGGGTAAACTAGAAAAAATCATATCAGAACAGAGAGCAAATATCACAACAGAGCAGTACAAATTTTTCCAGGAGCTGATCCCATCAACAGAGCGCGAAACCGCGGCCAATAGGGGCATAAAGCCGCGAAACCGCGGTGGTTCAACCTCCTCTCTGCGTGGAAATTGCATGGTTTGATCCCTCATTCTCCCTTCTGTAACCTACGATATATCCACTGTCAAAACTTTCTGCAGGATTTCTTTGCGCTAAAAATCTTCTCTCCCCTTCTAAATAACATATTTTCTGCAGGGTTCTTTGCGCTGCGCTAAAAAATTGATTGCAAGTGAATTTTATTGTTTTGCATAATTTAATTGGACTTTAAGGGGCTAATTGACCAAACTCAGATTGGGTGGGGATTTCATCACCCTTCCTAGGACCCCAGAAAACACCTAAAGCATGTGCATCGACCACAATTAATTAAAAAAATACTAGACTCAGACCTAAGGACATCGAGCTCAATAGGAAAAGGACTAGTATAGGCATCGACCGTTTATCCTAACTGACTTTGCGGTGTCTAGGCGAGTGGTTATTAATTAGGCCCACTATTGTGGTTCCTTCCCACTTACCTGGCCGTACTTGTCGGTGAAGAGGCGGTTTGAGGTCCGATTTCTAGCCCTACTTAGGAGCTGTCTAGCAGACCTAGGCGACCCTAGATCTAGGCCTGATTGTGCATGTGTGGTTGATACATTTGTGTCACGAGTCTCTTTTCAAAAACCTCTTTGCAAAACTCTCACATAAATAAATAAAAAAAAAGGGAAAATCTTTTCAAAACTTGCAACTCACTTCCACCACTTCCCTCCATTGACGTTATCTTACCCCCACATTCTGTTTTTCTATTTTTCTAACTACACTACCCCTTTAGTGTATGTCACTTTGGACTAGGGATACTAACGCTCGATTAGTCCGTGTTTCGTTGGTACTGACCGACGAACCTTTCGACACCGAAGTCGAAATTCCCTCCATTTCCTTACCTCCACCTTCAAATTCTTATTTCGAAGGTACGTCGGGATTCAACCCCAACGATACCTTACCGACGGGAATGATTCTACCTCCGTTAGGTGCAAATAACCCGAATCTTCCGCATGTTGTAGCGCCCGCACGAGTTGCGCTCCAGGATCTCTTCTACGCTGTCCGCACTTCTTTACCTACATGTCTTTCACCCCCACGGCAAATGGGGACAACTTTGAAATAAAACCACATTTCATCAATATGCTGCCAAAATTTCATGGTTTGGAATCCGAAGATGCATATATCTTTATCAATAAATTCCAAAACGTTTGCGCTATGATGAAAACGACCCAATTAAGTGATGACACTATAAGGCTAAGGGTCATTCCTTTCACCTTATGTGACCTAGCCGAGAAGTGGCTATATAGCACCGCATCACATTCCATTATAAATTGGGACGAGTTTGTGAGAGCTTTTCTGAAAAATTTCTATCCTCATCACAAAACTGCTAAAATCCGTAACGAGATTATACAATTTTCACAGCTTCCTTCCGAACCATTTTGGAAGTGCTTCGAGAGATTTAAAGACCTACTTGTTCAATGCCCTCATCATGGGATCGAAAGTTGGCAACTTTGCCAAACATTATACGAGGGATTGAACTCGGCAACGAAGCAGTTGCTAGAAACTATATGTCAAGGTCATTTTCTTTCGAAGTCTAGCGACGAAGCGTGGCAGTTTCTTGAGGATCTTAGTGAGCAAACAATTCAGTGGGAGAGTACCAAGACCACATCATCTTCTTCTGTTGGTCAATCTAGGGCAGGCATACATCAAGTAGATATGTCGATTGCTATGAAGGCCGAGATGGCCGCACTTATGAAAAAGCTAGAAGCCATTGAGACCAAAATCTCATCGTCTTCTCCTGCCACTGCCTTGCCTCCACGAACTGTTTGTGCTTGTTGTTCGGCTCCATCGCATCTAACCGAAGAGTGTCCTTATAATGCATCTACTTAAGGGCATGATCAAGTCAATGCTGCATTTCAGCAACGACAACGAAACGATCCGTACTCTTCGACATACAATCTGGGGTGGAGGAGTCACCCAAATCAACAGTTCCAAGGGAATAACAATTTTCAAAGACCTCCTCCACAACAACAACAAGCACCTTCACAAACTCAAAACCAGCAACCTTTCCAACAACAACCTTATACAAATCAAACGAACAATTTGGTTCAACCAAATGATGATAAGGTTATCTCGCTCGAAAAAAGTCTAGATGCATTTCTTAAGCAATCTACAGAATCCGCAGCAAGATTTGAAAATTATGTTCAATCTTTGATGACTAACAATGCTTCACACGATCAAAGTATCAAATCTATTGAGACACAAATTGCACAATTAACTGCTACGTTGAGCGAGAGAGAAAAGGGAAAGCTTCCATCTCAACCATTACCAAATCCCGGTCACACACAAAACGCATATCTCAATCACAATGTAAATGCGGTGACCACGTTGAGATCCGGAAGAGTGTTGCAAAATAATGTGGGAACTAGTGATGACATCCCCGTCGGTGGGTCTTCTTCTTCTTCTTCTTTTTCTCCATCGTCATCTTCCCCTTCTTCATTTTCTTCACTTTCTTCTTCACCTTTTTCTTTAGAGCCTATTCTCCACCCTTCACATGGCTCTACTTCTTCTAGCTCGAACGGACCCATTTCTCAAAACATGAACACATCTACATCGGGATCCGTTCCTACTCCACATTCTACTCCATAGACATTTGACTCAACAAATTTTCAAAATGCTCCATTCCCAAACAGGTTGAGTCCTAATAAACCAACTGCACAAGTGGAGAAGATTGTGGAGATATTTAAGCAGGTTAGCATAAATTTACCTCTCTTGGATGCAATCCAACAAGTCCCTTCATACGCGAAAATCTTAAAGGGCTTATGCACCTCGAAGAGAAAGGCATCTCAAGTACCCAAGAAAGTGCTAGTGGCTAGTGCAGTGAGCAATGCTATTAACCACCATAAAACCTTACCCCAAAAACGAAAGGACCCCGGCTGTCCTAAAATTTCAATCACAATTGGGGATAAGAAAATTAATCGAGCACTTTTAGATCTTGGGTCGAGTGTTAACCTGATTCCCTACTCCGTGTACGAACAATTACGGGTTGGAGAGTTGAAACCCACTCGTTGTACTCTCCAAATGGCTGATCGATCAATCACCCATCCAAGGGGTCAACTAGAGGATGTGTTAATCAAAGTTGGGGAGTTCATATTCCCCGTTGATTTTATTGTTATGGATACACAACCTGTTGCTAACCCAAGAAACCAAATTCCGGTGATGCTCGGTCGACCATTTTTGGCCACTTCCAATGCTGTAATAAACTATCGCAATGGCTCCATGACTCTATTCTTTGGGAAGATGTCTAGTGAGTTCAATATTTATAAGATGGGAAGTCTGCCCTCCCCCCCCCCCCGTGCATAAAACTAGTACACGAGAAGTTTGCTCTATTCACGAAATCACGCAGGAGGACTGTGAGCTTGAAAGATTTCTATTTGATGAAAACGGTTTTGACGCCACTAGTGCGTTCCTCCTTGAGCCTACCACCATTGACACAACCGATATTGATTATGAATGTTTCAGTTTTTCGGATGATGGCAACTCACAACCCGAATATGAGTCTTTTGAATTTTTGGATGAGTTAGTTGAACCATCCGAATCGGTTGTTTGCAGTGATTTCGAACCTGTGTTGGAGTCCTTTGAGTTCGAGGTAGATTCCACAATGATTCTTTCGCCTCCGAAACTCGAACTCATGTCCTTGCCACCTAACCTTAAATATGCTTACATAGGTGAGAATGAGACTTTTCCTATTATAATATCAGCCTCTCTAGCCTTCGAGCAAGAGAACGCTATTTTAAAAGTCTTACAAGATAGGCGACAAGTTTTCGGTTGGACTATGGCGGACATCGAGGAGATCCGTTCCATTATATTTGAATATCATATGCAATTGATGGATGATTCCAAGTCAATAGAGGACCCACAGAAACATCTTGGGGATATTGTGGTTAGTCAACCTCCTCCTTTAGAAGTTGAACCACCCCCATTTCTTTTAAGAAGCTACGAGAATGCCAACATTCCACTGATTGCTGATCATTCGTATTCTCGTTTTGATTCATCGCCACCTCCTATCTATTCACCTCCATACCTTCCATACCACCACTTCTATCTTCCCCAATTCGTCATGGATCGCTACGACTTATCCTTCCACCAACCAATACTCTTTACTGATAGATTTTTCAACTGGTTGGTGTTGATGTTTGGATTATGCAAAGTTTGGCAGTAATGTCTAACATTGTTTAAATGAAGTTTGGAGGGGCCTTTCTGTATATATTTGTTTTTCTTAGCAATAAAAAAATTATAAATAAATAAACAGGGAAGTGCCGGTATTTTGACCCTCTTGGTTTTGCATGACAGTGAGGACACTGTCAAGTTCAAGTTTGGGGGTATGCTCGGTACGTCTTCTTCCTTCGCATTCATTTGTACATATTTTTGCATCTGCATACTTATTTGAAAACCCATAAAAATTGAAAAATTTTGAAAAATTTGAAAAATTTTGAAAAATTATAAAAATAATTGTATTCAATTTTGGCCTTATTTGACTAGAGTTTGACAAATAGGTTAACTGGCTAGGAACAACTAGATCTTAGACTTAGTGAATTAAAAACCCTAAAGATAACATTCCTTAAAGTTTAGCGATAGAAAGTATATGCCTTGTAGTTTATTTAGAAATAGGCAAATTTTAAGTTCACTTCTTGGGCTAAGTCGAAACAAGGGAAGAGTATTAATGTTCTTATTAGAGTATAAGTTTGAAAAATAGTTCCTAGCTTAAGTCTAGATTCTGAAAATGTATACCCTACAATTTGCACAATCACGCACCTTGAAACTTGGAATAGTAGAAGAGACCTTGAAATACTCTTGTCTAAAGTCCTTAGTACGAAGAAAATAAAAGAAAAAGAAGTGAATAAAAAAAATGGACACTGGTTTTTGTGATTACTTAAGGCTGTAAAAAATAGAAAAAACATTTAGCGAGGGTGCTTCATCACCTAGTGCCTTAGACCAACTGGTTTGGGAGTCACTGCTAAAGCCTTGGGTGTTGCAAAAACTAGGAAGTACGCTTTAAAGTGCAAACACATCTTGTAATCGGTCGTTGGTACCTCAAGAAGTATTAACGGTCGCATGAAGGATGTGTAGGCAAAATTTCATTTAAAAATTCACTATTTAATAAGTGCTTTGGACAATGGACGAGAGTACGATTGCTTGATTTGAATTTCCAAGTGTAGGGGTGATATTTACACACACGTGGGGATATGTGATTAGAGTTTAGATGAGAGAAAGGAATGAAGAATAAAACTTGTATCTTTAGTACGGTTGATAGAAATTCCTAAGTGGAGATGGAACTTTAGAAGGAAAACTTAAGAGATGCCGAAAGCTAAGTAGGTCTACATAACATATATAATCTTAAGTTAAATAAAGAGAAAGTGTGAAGAATATGGGTGGATAATTTGCGGGTCGATGATAATAGAATTCTTAGTTAGAAAACCTAATTGGAGAACAAAAGTCAATGGGCCAAATTGATAGGATTTTGTGGGTAGTATCCGCTGAAAACCCTCAGGAGACAACACTCCTCCTGCTAGGGACACCTAGAGGTTTAACGGCTTGTTGCACGTGCTCAGTGCAATCGCGTTTCCTTGCGAAAGTGTGGTTAGAATTTTAGTGAATAAAAAATAAGTTTGCTCGAGGACGAGCAAAAGATAAGTTTGGGGGTATTTGTTCAGACCATAATATTGCATTTTTCATTCCCCTATTCTTATCCGTTTTATAAATAAACAGGTACTCTTGACGCACGTTTGTTGCATATTACAGGATACAGGCTCTTGGAGCGAATACAGTGAAAAAGACGAAAGTTGATACAGAAAAGGGACTTTTGACCAACAAGTAGACGGATCCTAGTCAAGCCTAGACGAAGAATAGTGCAAGGTCCAAAATGTCAAGGCAAACGGTTAAAAGATCGCTATAAGTTTTCACTGAAATATCTGGAGAAGACCCAGAAGTCAAATGGAGAAAAGAAGTGGAAAAATAGAAAGCCCAAGAAGCCAAGAACAAAACCCTAAAAATTCACTGAGAGATCTCCCCAAAGGGCCGCGGAACCACGGCCCAAGCCCACTAATGCCGCGGTTCCACGGCCATTTAAAGCCCGTGTCGGTGGATTTTTCTCGTGTCGGTGCGTCGGTGCGGGTGTTGGGATTTTTCGTGGGCATATCTATAATTGCACATGCGCGAGACTCTGTAACTCTAGTTTTCCTGTTTTCTTATAAATTGTAATCACAGATCTGTAAAACTCATGCCTCTTTTCAATCAATAAAATTCAGAATTGTTGGGAGTTTATTCAGATCTGTTCTATATTGTTTGGAGGGAGCCATCAAACTAGTAAGTAAATTTTATTTCTTTATTTTAATTCTTTTAATTAGTATGTCTTTTCATCCCCTAATGAGCGAGTAATCTCCTCGCTTGTTAGGGTTAGCCTTAGGGAAAGGTTTAAGAGATGAGATCTCTCACCCCTTTCATGCCATCCACACCTAAGAGTTAGAACTCCATGCATGCACGCACAACTGCTCCCTACGGCATCCTACCCTTCGAGGTAACGATGAACCATAGTATAAAGGCCCGGTTGCACGTGTTTTCCATGGAGGTTAGGGTAATTATCGATAAAGGAAGGACACGAATCTAGAGGAAGAAACATCTTCCCAAAAGATTCCAATCCACTTTATTGATAATTACCGTAACATCTAATAGATCAAAAATAGGGCAATGAAAGCGGTGAGGAATCCTTTAATCTCCAAACTTTCCCTAAACCTAACCCTAGCAAGACTTTAATTTAGATTAATTTAGCCTATTGATAGATCTAGGTTTTTATAGATTTAATAAACCAACCAAAACAACATTTGGAATCAACTCGTAAAGACACATTAAGGAAACTACCCATCTCTGTGGATCGACCCGTACTCACCGGCTAGCTGCAAAGAGACGCCGTTTCTGATTACGGTAAATACAAATTTTTGGAATAATCACTTGTCACCCTTGGATAAGTAACTGGGACATTTTGTTCATTTGGGTGCTCCGATGCGAGGTCATCAAATTGACTAGTTTCAGCTAGAAGGGAACTTCACTCATACGTGTTGTGAGTCAACCGAGAAAAGGACGAGCAAAAGCATATTCCTCCGATGACTTGGACGAGTTCCCGAGGATGTAACTGGCCAAATGCCTTCTATAGGATATTAGAGATGCCGAGTTTATAGCTTTGAAAGAGACCCTGGATATGACTATAGCCAATTGGAACGCAGTCCACACAGCTACAAAGAGATGATTCCTAATTGGTCCATATTGAAGGGAAGTGGAGTCAGAGGTTTGTGCGAAATCTTAACGAGTTGTTATTCCACTTTTTTGATGTCAGATGTTTGCTACGTATGTAGAGACGTTGGATGCAGCCACATTTCCAGGGGAAAGTCATGATAAGAATGCAGCTGTTCCGGACAAGAAACGGATTAAGTAAAAGGGTGAAATTTCCGGGCAGTCTGGCAGAGATGAGATTGGGAGAGACCTTGGCAGGTTCTTTCTGAAATACTACATGATAAGACTTAGACCTAAGATCGGTTGTATCGCACATACTCGGTAGGCTAGAAGCTACCATCATGGACGTGATACCTTACGGGTGGCCATATTAATTGGCCAGGAGACATTCATAAAGCGCCAAAGCGGGGTTGTTTCTGTCATTACTCCTAGTAGGGCTGTCGGGCCGAGGAGTCATGCAAATGGTGAATCCGCAGAGAGAAACGAGGACCTAATAGCAGAGGACGCCAGACCGTGGGCAGGAGGCAAGTAGATATTCTTGCTCTGCCAGCCCTGGGTGCACAGACACTTTTCGACATTAAAGGAGGTGTACATCAACGTCAGTTATTTATGTATTGCGCCTTGGTGATTCGGATATGATGTTTCCATAGTTTTGATTCCGGTATTTTGACAATGTGTTTCACGATTGATATTTCCTATATGCACCACAGTTGCACTTGATTTGTATTTTCATGCATCAGTTGTACTGATTTCGTTTTTGTGCATACCTGTAACATTTAAGAAATATAAAGTATTATTTTTGGAAATTTAATATTAAAATAATATATTTCGCGAGAACTATTCGATTTTCGAATAGGGGCTTTTCGTAAAATGATATAAGTATATACCGATATTTGGAAAATAATCGGAGATTAAAATGATTTATTTATTATAATGATATTTATCGGATTTTGGAATTTTTATAATTAATGATATGCAAATTTAAATTTAATTTGATTAATGCACTACTAATCACGATTAAACCAAATCCGTATTTTTACATTTTTCGATGGCTAGTGCACCATGTCATGTGCATGTTATTCATTATTATTGTGTTGTATTTGTGAGTTTTGTGAAAAGAAAAGAAAAGGAAAAGAAAAGAAAAGAAAAGAAAAGAGAAGTAATGAGTGAAAAACAAAAAGAGAAAGAAAAGAAGCAGATATTTTATTAGGAGAGTGAGTGTAGGGGAAACTTGGTGAGTGAGAGGTGAGCTTAAGAAGAGAGAAGGTAAGACTTGGCTACTCCATTCCTTCATCCTCATCTCCATTGTTCCTTCAACTCAACTTCATGCTCCTTCACCTCACTACCTCCATGCACCATTTCAATTCCTTCTCAAAACCTGATGCCACCTTCATATAAAACATGCACAAACCTATTCTAAACCCTTTAAGCCATCCAAGTTTGGATTTTGAAGACTTTGGGCAACTCAAGAATTTTTCTAAGTTGCCAAATGAGGTAATCCCTTCACTTTTAGATTAGTAATTGTGTTTATATATCCTAATTTAGTTTGAAATCGATTTAGTTAGGCTATGTGATCTTATAAATTTCCAAGTTGATGTTAAGTAATAATTTGAGGTGTAGTGAGTGTTTCAAGACCTTAGAGATCGTTCTATTGGCCAAGACCTGAGACTAGAACCCAAAACACGGAGTTAGAATTTCCTCGATATCGTATTTTGTGGATTTTTTGAGGGGATACTGATATCTTCTATAACCCGGAGAACGTAAAAATTATTTAGCGAACACATAGAGTCATGCAGGCAACCAGGAACCTACCCTAGAAACCCGAACCCATCCCCTTCACTTATGGCCGCAGATTTAATCATTGTGTCCGCAAATTGCGGCCACATTAGGGTGGAATGTGATAATTTTTGGTATGTGGTTTCCTTATCCTATATCTAGAGCAACCCCATATGCAAAATTCCCTAGTTTGGCCTCGAGTAAAATCTGGGATAGATTTCTCATGTTGCTGAATTTCGTTTTCCGATTTGTGAAACTTGGTTTTGGTATTTGATTTTGGATTCCGTCGTTGGACGTTTGTATGTCAACGGACGAGGGTTATTTGGTTGATTTTGCATGCGAAGCTATAGGTTTTAACCTATGAGCGAACCGTGTGCCGTATCGGTTTTCGGATATTGGTTTTAATTGCTTTTCGATGTGTATTGATTATAGGTACCTTCGCGTAGACTTCCGAGATGATGAAGCACATCGACTTCGGCTAAGCGAGGAGTTTAGCAGGTGAGTAGATTTATATCTACGGGGGAAATCGGGTGGATGGCGTATAGCACCCCCGCAACCATTTGATATGGAAGATCGTTTTATAAATTATAATTTGATAAAGGATATGCTACGAACTTAAGATAACATGATTATAGGTTTAGAAAGAGATGATATGATAAAAGTTGAATTGGCTTAATAATATGATATAGGTATATAAGATAACATGATGTGGGATATTGAGATGATAGATATAGATGACTCGGATTGATTTATGAGAATATGAAATGCGAAGTGAATCATGATAAGTATGAATTGAAAGAGGAAAAGTATGGGTTGATAATGATAGGATATGAAATCGAGATCGATATGAATTGAGATTAACTAGATGTAACATATATGCAAGATGACATGATATAAAATTGTTATAGATATGTTATGTGATTGATAAGGTATGCCGTACGAGATTATAGATTCGTACCTTTGCTGGCGAATAGGATGATAGATTCCCTACTCTGTTTGTGATACTGTATGATGGATTACCGTACGCGATGCGTTTGCTGAATGTTTGATCCGGGCTCATGAATTGAGAATGATGATCGAGGATATTGCGATACTTGATAGTATGAGGCGGGATCGTTGACCTAAAAGGCTACCTTATTATAGTTCATGTTTATGTTGGATTATTCCTCATGTGATACCTATCATGTTTCCGGCATTTAATATTATATGATATCAACTGCTAGTACACCTGCACAATTACTGTTGATGTGCATGTTATACGTACACAGATTTCCGGCTCATACGCATTCATCATCGATAATTGCCTTGCTACTAACACAGTAGAACTGCCCTATCATGATATTACTCTTAACCGTAAAAGTACATTCATTGTTCAGTATTATCACTTGACATGCTTGCATGATATACTCAATATGCTCATATTACTACTCTATGTTGCATACATCGTACTTTATGGTTATATGCATTGGGATGCCGTTTTTATGAGATCTCTGGATTTGAGAACCGCGATTTAATTTCAAAGGAAATTGTGTATTGTTTTAAAAATGCAGTTTCTCTTGATATGATATTTCGAGGTGTCCACCATGAGTTTTCTCGGTTCTGAGCAGTGAGTATACCCGATTCGAGGAGCGGTAGGCACCGTCTGCGGGTACATGGTGGACCCGGTGAGGTACCCCGGGACAAGAAGACTCGTATTGTTAGGCGGTGAGCCTAGCAGGGGAGCACTACCTACCAGTGATTGTATAGAACTCGGCGGATGTCCGGAGGATACCGTTTTGGAGTTATGATATGAGATAGATATGAGGACCGATCTGAGGATGTGGTGCCTGAGATGAGATAAATATGAGGGCCGATCTGAGTATGCCACGCCTGAGATATGAAGATTTACGTGTCGATGCTGGACACGGGTTTTCATGATGTTTCTAGTGTTGGTGTTGGACACTCAGATTCCATGATTTTGATGTGTCGTTGATGGACACACGTGGTTGATATCCTTATATATATATATATATATATATATATATATATAGGCTTATGTTTTCATGATGTTCGAGTGTCGGTGTGGAACACTCAGGTTCCATGATATTGTTTGTGTCGTTGATGGACACACATGGATGATATCCACATGCATACAAGCATATGATGTCGGATGTTTATTTATATATGTCATTGCATTGACTCGATTGTTGACATATATGCGTACATGGTCACCCTAGATATCATAGTATTACCTTCAGGATATAGTGACATAAGAAATCATTGTTTTATTCGATTTCTACTTGTTGATGTTTTCTACTCACGGGTTGGCAAATCAGTTGCGGTTTCGCTGGCACACGGCTTCATCCAGGGTTCTTTACTTTGGTAGGTGGGATACATGTTGGATCGTGCCCACTCTCGTACTTTATACTCCGTTGTATCTAGATAAATTCCATCAGATCAGATCAAATCAGAGACTAGAATTTGTATATTGTTAGAGCTAGTCAAACTTGGGTATTGAGCAACACATAGAGCGATGGGTTTATGTTCGCTTCTTGGGTTTTGATGTCTTGCTCATTTATTGTTCTTTCTGGGTTGATCTTCACCATTGGACATCGTATATATGTTATTGCGTGGTTGTGATTCTGCCGGTTGGCGCAGAGCTAGCTCCCGCTTGGGGATGCCTATATATTATTGTGTATATGTTTTTGGATCAAAATATACAAGGGAGGTGCTGCCCAAATTTTTAAAAGACAAAACATGATTCATTATACCTTTTTTTCAAAACTGCACCCCTACTATTTTCCACAAAAAGGTTTAGATTTTCTCTGGTTCGGCTTACTTGATTTACGTTACGCCTTTAGACCTTGCGTAATTTAAGTGCCGGTCACGTGCTAAATTACGGGTCGTGACAATGTTGGTATCAGAGCGTTAGGTTTAACCTTGGTTTGAGTCTGCGTTTGACTATGCGGAGTCTAGGGCGTATATATTTCGGAACCTGGGCTTGACCTTACGGAACTTAGACTTAACGGGGGGTATTAGACCCGAACTTTCATTTCATAGGTTGACCTTGATTGATGGAGTAGGTAGCTTGAGTAGAGTGACGTATCGTACGTATGTTCTGCGGTATATTTACGATACGATACTCCACTTAAGAAAGCTTAGGATGTACTTATCTTGATATCTGTGATACCATTCGTTCCTATGATCATATATCCATTTAGGATATGTTGATTTCTTTCGTTCATTTGATTTATTATTATCGATACCTGCTTGAGGTTCTTGTCACCATGGTTTGAGCGCAGATTGAGCTGCTACTAGTGTTGCGGTCAGGGCGAGCTCGTCACGGACGAGGACTGACCATGTTGTTTCTGGTGACATAGGAACGTGTAGGTATAGTGTTGTGTTATGATCTCTCGTTGAGGCGAGTGTTCGGGTTTGCACCGGATGATCGGGCCATTGATAGAGACTGCCAGATTGAGAGGACTGTTGATGTAAAGCCTACCTCAGAGGTCGTGATGTTTTCTACCGTGCAGACAGATGAGCCAGCTGTTGCTGAGATTGATGGGATGTCGATTCCAGAGTTTATGAGCTGAAACCGCTGGAGCTTTCAGGCAGAGATGTGATAGGAGATAGCTAGTCTATCTTGAGTTGAGCGACTGATATGATTTTTCAGATTTGATGTGCCGACGCAGGCTCAGTTGAGTTGAAGAATTCCAATTGAAGGATCTTACTTGGATCTAGAGTAAGTCGAGCAAGAGAGGACATTGTTCGTCGGAGGCTCCGATGTGAGATCGGTAAGTTGACCAGTTTAGGATAAAAGGACCTCACCGGATGTGTTATGAGTTGATCGAGAACGGATGAATAAAGTGTATTCCTCCGATGATTGGACGAGTTCCCGAGGATGTGTTCGGCTACATATCTTCTACAGAGTGATGAAGATACCGAGTTCGTAATTTCGAGTCCGTGTGAGAGACTCCGGATTGACTGTAGCTGAGAATGAATTGCAATATGCAGACAGCAAGAGATGACGTCGAAGTGGACGATGATAAAGAAGAGTGGAACAAAAGATTCATGTGAGATGTTAACGAGCAGTTGTTACGCTCCGTTGATGATAACGAATTGATATGTATGCAGAGGCGTTAGATACAGCCAAATTCCAGATGAAAGTCATGCTGAGGACACAGTTGTCCGGTTATGTCAAAAGAGTTAAGCAAGAGTGCCAACCTTCGTATAGTTCGGCAGAGATAAGATCGGAAGAAGCCATGAGCAGGTTCTTTCTAGGACACCGCAGCGATAAAGACTTTCACCCAAGATCAGTTATATCATGCGTATTCAGAATGCCAGATGCCGCCGTCAGTATTGTACCAATGAGAGTGGTCATGTTGATTGGCCTAACGGTGATCAGAGGAGTTCCAGAGCGGGACTATTCCGTTAGTACACCTGACCGGGCCGACAAGCAGAAGAATTGCGAGATTGGTAATCCTTAGAAGAACAGGGAACCCAGAGACCGGAGATGCCAGACCGTGAGCAGGAGGCAAATAGATGATCTTGCTCTGCCAGTTTGGGCGCACCGGCATATTTTTCGACATTGTAGGAGGTGTACCTCAATTTCAGTTATTGCGATTGCGTTTTGTGATCCGAGTATCACACTTTTATCGCTCGGACTTGAGTTTCGATGATTGGGTTTCGTGATTTGTGTTTTTTGTGCGCCATGGCTGCACCTACTGGATATTTATATTTGTGCACAGTTATTGCACTTGACATATGTTTTATACACCGTTGTGTAGTTTTACGATTTGTGCATATCTATTGCACTTGATGTCGATTTCGTGCATTGGTTGCACGTACTTATGATCTTGTGGATTTCGATACTGACGATTTGATTTTTGCACTCGGTATAGCTTATATGTGCTTGCAGTGCATTGGGATGGATTTGTGCACGCAGTTGCACACGTTTATGATCTTATACACCTTGGCATGCTCAGTGTTTTTTTTGTGATCATTTGAGATATTGATGAGTTTTCGTGCATTGGTTGCACCAGATTTGTATTTCGTGCATTGGTCGCACCAGATTTGTATTTCGTGCATTGGTCGCACCAGATTTTTATTTCGTGCATTTGTTGTACCAGATTATGTTTTCGTGCGCGTCTGCACTTGATGTTCGTTATCGTGCATACTATTGCACTGGATGTTTTATACGGACCTGACGCACTTGATTTGGATTTTCACGCATATTGGGCGCATGATATGAGATTTTGTGCACACCAGGATGCACTTGATTGAGATTTTTATTCGTGCATGTTGGATGCACTTGATAAAGATTTATATTCATGCATGTTGTATGCACTTGATTGAGATTTTTATTCGTGCATGTTGGATGCACTTGATAGAGATTTATATTCATGCATGTTGGATGCACTTGATTGAGATTTTTATTCGTGTATGTTGGATGCACTTGATTGGGATTTTCATTCGTGCATATTAGTTGCAATGGGTTGAGATTTTCGTGCAGTATAGATGCACTTGATATTGTTGTCGTGCACATCCGTTGCACTGGACAGATGCTTTCGTGCACACCCGTTGCACTTAGTTTTGCTTTTGTGCATATTATGGCACTTGTATTGGATTTGATTTCCGTGCGCACCAGACGCGCGTGATATTGGATACGCCTTTTGAGGCTGATGTTATTTATGAGTATCGCGTTTTGATGATGGATACTATATTATATAGTAGCCGAGAAAGGCTGGTCTGAGGACAGTGCCTGAGTACTTTTGCATTCATGAAAAGTTACCAAAAGGTTTTCAAAAAGGAGCTATAGTCTCGCTATTTCCTACGTGTCCGCGAGTGACACGAAATTTTATAAAGAGAACCTTCTGGGATATTTCAAAAAGGCAGGATGTATAATTTAAGCAAACCATATATAAGTATATATTTACTACTTTACAAATGATCGTCCGCCCCTTGTGCCGTGAGCTACGCATAGAACGGCGATTTGGAAAAGATTTTGCATGTGTTTTATTCAGCTTTATAGGATTGTACGAGTATGCGTACTATTTACGTATTATGATTTGACTATAATATATTTGGATTTCAGTATTGGATTTCGAGATTTGGCATCTCTATTATAACTTCAGTCATTGTGTGATGCTTGACGGAGTTTGATTTTGAGTTTCGTACTCGTTTTCAAGCGCGCACGATGCGCTGTCGTATTTTTATATCTTCCGTGATTTCGGAGACCCGTTGATTTGAGCTGATTATTGAAATGTTTTAGTATTTGGGGAGTTAAATTTAAATTCGGGGACCGAATTTGTTTAAGGGGGAAGACTGTAACATTTCAGAAATATAAAGTATTATTTTTGAAAATTTAATATTAAAAGAATATATTTCACGAAAACTATTCGATTTGCGAATAGGGGTTATTCGTAAAATGGTATAAGTATATACCGATATTTGGAAAATAATCGGATATTAAAATGATTTATTTATTATAATGATATTTATCGGATTTTGGCATTTTTATAATTAATTATATGCAAATTTAAATTTAATTTGATTAGTTCACTACTAATCACGATTAAGCCAAATCCGTATTTTTACATTTTTCCATGGCTAGTGCACCATGTCATGTGCATGTTATTCAATGTTATTGTGTTGTATTTGTGAGTTTTGTGAAAAGGAAAGGAAAAGAAAAGAAAAGGGAAAGAAAGAAAAGAAAAGAGAAGTAATGAGTGAAAAACAAAAAGAGAAAGAAAAGATGCAGATATTTTATTGGGAGAGTGAGTGTAGGGGAAACTTGGTGAGTGAGAGGGTGAGCTTAAGAAGAGAGAAGGTAAGACTTGGCTACTCCATTCCTTCATCCTCATCTCCATTGTTCCTTCAACTCAACTCCTTCATGCTCCTTCACCTCACTACCTCCATGCACCATCTCAATTCTTTCTCAAAAGTTGATGCCACCTTCATATAAAACATGCACAAACCTATTCTAAACCCTTTAAACCATCCAAGTTTGGATTTTGAAGACTTTGGGCAACTCAAGAATTTTCCTAAGTTGCCAAATGAGGTAATCCCTTCACTTTTAGATTAGTAATTGTGTTTATATATCCTAGTTTAGTTAAAAATCGATTTAGTTAGGTTATGTGATCTTGGAAATTTCCAAGTTGATGTTAAGTGATAATTTAAGGTGTAGTGAGTGTTTCAAGACCTTAGAGATCGTTCTATTGGCCAAGACCTGAGACTAGAACCCAAAACACGGAGTTAGAATTTCCCCGATATCGTATTTTGTGGATTTTGTGAAGGGATACTGAGATCTGATATAACCCGGAGACCGTAAAAATTATTTAGCGAACATAGAGAGTCGTGCAGGCAACCTGGAACCTACCCTAGAAACCCGAACCCACCCCCTTCACTTATGGCCGCAGACTTAATCATTGTGGCCGCAAATTGCGGCCACATTAGGGTGGAATGTGATAATTTTTGGTCTGTGGTTTCCTTATCCTATATCTAGAGCAACCACATATGCAAAATTTCCTAGTTTGGACTAGAGTAAAATCTGGGATAGATTTCTCATGTTGCTGAATTTCGTTTTCTGATTTGTGAAACTTGGTTTTGGTATTTGATTTTGGATTCCATCGTTGGACGTTCGTATGTCAACGGACGAGGGTTATTTGGTTGATTTTGCATGAGAAGCTATAGGTTTTAACCTATGAGCGAACCGTGTGCCGTATCGGTTTTCGGATATTGGTTTTAATTGCTTTTCGATGTGTATTGATTATAGATACCTTGGCGTAGACTTCCGAAACGACGAAGCACATCGACTTCGGCTAAGCGAGGAGTTTAGCAGGTGAGTAGATTTATATCTACGAGGGAAGTCGGGTGGATGGCATATAGCACCCCCGCAACTATTTGATATGGAAGATCGTTTTATAAATTATAATTTGATAAAGGATATGCTACGAACTTAAGATAACATGATTATAGATTTAGAAAGAGATGATATGATAAAATTTGACACTAATGAATATATATTGTCTTGATAATATGATATAGGTATATAAGAAAACATGATGTGGGATATTGAGATGATAAATATAGATGACTCGGATTGATATATGAGAATATGAAATGAGAAGTGAATCATTATAAGTATGAATTGAAAGAGGACAAGTATGGGTTGATAATGATAGGATATGAAATCGAGATCGATATGAATTGAGATTAACTAGATATAATGTATATGCAAGATGACATGATATAAGATTGTTATAGATATGTTATGTGATTGATAAGGTATGTCATACAAGATTATAGATCCGTACCTTTGCTGGCGAATAGGATGATAGATTCCCTACTCTGTTTGTGATACCGTATGATGGATTACCGTACGCGATGCGTTTGCTGAATGTTTGATCCGCGCTCATGAATTTAGAATGATGATCGAGAATATTGCGATACTTGATACTATGAGGCGGGATCGTTGACCTAAGAGGCTACCTTATTATAGTTCATGTTCATATTGGATTATTCCTCATGTGATACCTATCATGTTTCCATTATTTAATATTATATGACATCAACTGCTAGTACACCTGCACAATTACCGTTGATGCGCATGTTATACGTACACAGATTGTCAGCTCACACACATTCATCATCAGTAATTGCTATGCTACTTACACAGTAGAACTTCCCTATCATGATATTACTATTAACCGTAAAAGTACATTCATTGTTCAGTATTATCACTTGACATGCTTGCATGATATACTCTATATGGTCATATTACTACTCTATGTTGCATAAATCGTACTTTATGGTTATATGTATTGAGATGCCGTTTTTATAAGATCTCTGGATTTAAGAACCGCAGTTTAATTTCAAAGGAAATTGTGTATTGTTTTAAAAATGCGGTTTCTCTTGATATGATATTTCAAGGTGTCCACCATGAGTTTTCTCGGTTCTGAGCAGTGAGTATACCCGATTCGAGGAGCGGTAGGCACCATCTGCGGGTACATGGTGGACTCGGTGAGGTACCTCGGGGCAAGAAGACTTGTATTGTTAGGCGGTGAGCATCGCAGGGGAGCACTATCTACCGGTGATTGTATAGAACTCGGCGGATGTCCGGAGGATACCGTTTTTGAGTTATGATATGAGATGGATATGAGGACCGATCTGAGGATGCGGTGCCTGAGATGAGATAGATATGAGGGCCGATCTGAGTATGTGGCGCCTAAGATATGAGGATTTACGTGTTGATGCTGGATAGTGTTTTCATGATGTTTCGAGTGTCGGTGTTGGACACTTAGATTCCATGATTTTGATGTGTCGTTGATGGACACACATGGTTGATATCCTCATATATATATACAGGCTTATGTTTTCATGATGTTCGAGTGTCGGTGTGGGACACTCAGGTTCCATGATATTGTTTGTGTCGTTGATGGACATACATGGATGATATCCACATGCATACAAGCATATGATGTCGGATGTTTATTTATATATGTCATTGCATTGACTCGATTGTTGACATATATGCGTACATGGTCACTTTAGATATCATAGTATTACCTTCAGGATATAATGACCTAGGAAATCGTTGTTTTATTCGATTTCTACTTGTTGATGTTTTCTACTCACGAGTTGGCAACTCACCCCCGTCGTGCCACGGTTCTTGCAGGTTCGACCGCTTGGGATCAGTTGCGGTTTCGCTGGCACACAGCTTCATCCAGGGTGCTTTGCTTTGGTACGTGGGACACATGTTGGATCGTTCCCACTCTCATACTTTATACTCCGTTGTATCTAGATAAACTCCATCAGATTAGATCAAATCAGAGACTAGAATTTGTATATTGGTAGACCTAGTCAGACTTGGGTATTGTGCGAGACTTAGAGCGTTGCGTTTATGTTCGCTTCTTGGGTTTTGATGTCTTGCTCATTTATTATTCTTTCTGGGTTGATCTTCGCCGTTGGGCGTCGTATATATGTTATTGCGTGGTTGTGATTCTGCCGGTTGGCGAAGAGCTAGCTTCCGCTTGGGGATGCCTATATATTGTTGTGTATATGTTTTTGGATCAAAATATACAAGGGAGGTGTTGCCCAAATTTTTAAAAGACAAAACATGATTCATTATACTTTTATTTCAAAATTGCACCCCCTCTATTTTCCGCAAAAAGGTTTAGATTTTCTGGGCTTCGGCTTACTTGGTTTACGTCACGCCTTTAGACGTTACGTCATTTAAGTGCTGGTCACGTGCTAAATTACGGGTCGTGACAATACCCATTGGCACTCAATTTTGATTTTATACCCTCCGAGATACTTGATTTTGATTTCATGTATATAGTATGCACATGATTTGACTTATGCCTTCGGTGTAGTTTATATGCGCTTTCACTACTTTGATATGGATTTTGTGCTTGCAGTTGTACACGTTTACAAGCTCATATACCGCGGTATACTTGATTTTGATTTGATGTATGTTATATACTTTTGATTTTGATTTTGATTTTGATTTTGATATTCGATGTTCGTTTTCATGCGCCTGACGCACCTGATTTAGATTCTTGCACACACTTGGCGCATTTGATGTGATTTTGTGCATACCAGATGCACTTAATCGAGATTCTTCGTGCATATTAGATGCACCCGGTATTGTTGTCGTGCACACTCGTTGCACTTGACAGATGTTTTTATGCACACCCGTTGCACTTAGTTTTTGTTTCTGTGCACATTCGTGGCACCTGTATTTGATTTCGATTTCCGTGCGTAGCAGACGCACGAAGCATTTTTGCATATACTATTTGAGATTGATTTCCTTCAAGCATCATGTTTATGACGTATCCTAGATTATCTAATAACTGAGCAGGACTAGTCCGAGGACAGTACCTGAGTATTTTGCAAGCATCAATATTTACCAATGGATTTCAAAAATAGCTATAGTCTCAATATTTTCCTACGTGTCCATGATTGACACGAAATTTTTTTTACAAGAAAACCCTTCCCAAAGTCATTTCAAAAGGCGGAACGTCTACGTTAAATAAAAGATATGTAGATATATATATAGTTATTTCCTTATAAATGAATGGCCACCACTTGTGCCATGATATGCGCATCGCACGGCGATTTGAAAAAGATTTTGCATGCTCTTTTATTCAGTTGTTTTGACGATTTCACAACGATGCGTACTATATTTATGTTATAGTCCTAATTATATTATACTTGATTTTAACAATGGATTTTGAAACTGGTATTTTCGCATTAAATCCCATGATGGCGTGACGCTTGATGGAGTTCCGATTTTGAGTTTTGTACTCGTTTTCATACGCATGCGTTGCGCTATGATATATATTATGTATTCGTGATTTCGGAGCTCCATTGACTTGATTGTTTTACTAAAATGTTTTACTAATTAGGGGGTTTAAATTTAAATTCGAGGACCGAATTTATTTAAGGGGGGAAGATTGTAACATTTCAGAAAAATAAAATATTATTTTTGGAATTTAAATAATTAAAATAATAAATTTTAGAAATATTATAAAAAGTATGGAGATTAGTTTTAATGAAATGGTATGATTATGTATATAGTTTGGAAAATATTTGGAAATTAATATGAATTATTGATTTTGAAAGTATTTATTTGATTTGGACATTTTATAAATTATTATACAAATATTTGTATACAAGTTTAATTCTAAACTTGATTAATATTTTACTAAGTATGCATTAACCTTATATATGTATCATGACATGCAACATATCATGTTTGCAACATTTTTCCATATTTATTGAATCATGACTTTATTTCTTTAGTTGCTTTAATTAGTTTTGTTTTAATTTGGGAAAAGAATAAATAATATGTTGGGGACAAGAAGGCATGGTTGAGAGAGGGAGAGAGAGAGAGAGGTTCCACACTCTTCAACACTTTTCTTCACCTCCTCATTCTCTTCATTTTCCTCATCTCCCATTTCTTCTTCTCCTCCTCCTTCATCCTCCACCACCTCACTACGACCCTAAGTCCACCCTCAAAACCCCTACAAAACCAACCTTCACAAATAATGTTCCTTACCTCACTACAAACACCATGGTAGAATCAAGTTGGGACTTTGAGCACTTTAGCCATCCTAGAAGTTTCTTGGGTTGCTCTTGCAAGGTAAATCCCTCACTTTTAGTTAAGTATCTAGTTTTCCTAGTCTCTTATGGTAATTTAGAGTTAAACAAGTGTAGGTTAATGATCTTGGAAAATTCTAAGATGAGATTTAGGAGATGTTTTGAGTTTTGGAGGTGTATTTGAGATTTAATTAGTGACCATAACCCTTTTAGTGATAGAATTCTGGACTAAACTTGAGTTTAGAATCCCAAAATTGAACTTGGAATTTTCCGATATCGGTTTTTGTGGAAAATGTGATGATAAATTAGAATCTGCTATAACTCGCTATAACTCGAAGACTCTGAAAAATATTTAGCAAACACAGAGAGATATGCAGGCAAATAGGAACGTACCCTAGAAACTCGAGCCCCAACTCCCTAAACTGGCCACCAAAATAAGTATTCTGGCTGCAATTTGCGTCCTGACCTAGGTGAGTGGGCCCCATGTTTGGTCTATGGCTCATTTATCTGGTATTTGGACCCACCACATATGAAAAATGTCCTAATTCAACCTGGGTGAAATCTGGGAGTAATTTCCCAAGTTGCTGTTTTCATTTTGCGACTTTTATTAACTTGAGTTTTGGTATTTGCGTTTTGTCTCGGTCGTTTGATGTTTGTACATCAACGTCGAGAGTTTTTTGGTTATTCTCGTATGCGTAGACCATAGGTTCTAACCTATATATTTCTCGTTTGTCGTATCGGTTTTCAGTCTTGATTTTGATGTCGATACGACGTGCGTTGAACTATAGGTACCTTCGCGTGGATTTCGGGACGACAAGGGAGAGCAAGGCGTTCATTGACTTCGGCTAAAGTGAGGATAGCAGGTGAGTAGATGTATATCTACGGGGAAAGTCGGGTGGATGGCGTATAGCACCCCCGCAACCGTAGATTAGGATACTTATATATATTTATATATATATATATTTAAATGTTGGATATGGATATTTAGCAAATAGGGTTCTAGGAGACTATAGGTTAGAATAAGCGTACTCGTAGGAAGGTATACCCTTATCCCTATTTCTCTTAGTCTTGAGCCTTGGGATTTATGTTGTCACACACACGCACGCACACACACTTGGTATGATATGTGTGTGTATATGTATATATGTGTGTATATGTTCATATATATATACGTGTAAGATGAGAATATGATATGTTAGAAGGATTTGAGTTGATATGATCGGACATGATGTCATGAGGTTATGATATATGATTTGAGACCGAAACACCAAGTTATGGTATGAGATATTACATGATCATTGGGAGATATACATATAACATGTGATGACATGTGACTAGATGAAATGATAGAATATACGTGACCATAGATCCGTACCCTTGAATTATGATATCATATGACGGATGATACCGTACAAGATATGATATATATGATGATTGACCCGTATTCTTGATTTGAGGATATCGTACGATGGATTATGCCGTACGAGATATGATATATATGATGATTGATCCGCACTCTTGACTTGAGGATGCTGTACATGATATTATGAAGCTGGATCGCCAACTGATAGATGTATCGACTTGGATTATGTTATAGATTTTCTAATCACTTTCGACTCGGGATTAGTTTAGTCTTTAATCACTTAACTAGGTATTAGAGTATAATTTGAGTCATACATATTTTCAAAACTAATGGATCGTTATGCATTTTCAAGGACAACCCAAGGGACGCTACGGATTTTCAAATGATATCTTTTTCTCAAAAAGACCGTAGCCCCCTCTTTTTCTAAAAACAACGATTCGTGCTATTTTAAAGACTATAACTGTATGGCTCGTATATTGATGTATATTTTATATTGTTGCGTTTTACATACATGTTCTTTCATTATCTTTTATGACTTCGTCTGTTAGGACACATGCACCATTACCGATGATGCGCATGTTGCATGTACACACATACTCGCTGGCTCACACACTCATCATCGGTAATTTCCATGCCACATATACTTTAGAATTCAACATTTTAGTCGTACAACTTGATAACTTGTAGCTAAATAGTATTTCTTAGCACTTATTATCTCACCTGCTGTTTAGATATTGTATTTCTTACTTAGTAGATGCCACATTCATTTATACATTCTGGTTATGCACTGTAGATTGGCTCTGTGCCGGTATTCATTGTTTTCATTATTGGCTCAAGTTGATGAGATTTCGATTTTCATGAGATTACTGGATTTAGGAAACCGCATGTGAACTTTGAAAACTTATGATTATTTTAAAAGAAAGATGTGGTTTTCCTTGATATGATGTGTAGCTTCCACCATCAGTTTTCTCGGTTCTGAGTTATATGTCAAGGAGAGAGGAGGCACCATCATCGGGTACATGGTGGGCCCGGTGCGGTACTCCGGGGCAAGAAGATCGTATAGAGAGACGTTGAGCCTAGCAGGGGAGCACTACCGACCAGTGATAGTTTGGCTCGGCGGATATCCGGAAGATACCGACCGTAGTCGTGAGATCAGATGAATATGAAGGCCAATCCGGTGAGACGACGCCCGAGATATGAGGGTTATGTGTCGCTGCTGGACACAGCTTTCATGATATTTTTGAGTGTCGATACTGGGCACTCGGGTTTTACTACGATTTGGTGTGTCGTTACTGGACACACGTTGGATGATGCATTTATACATGATACACATAACATGTTACCCCTTTATGACACGGACACGAGTGCGTTGGTATTGTACTTATCCTTATAGTATTACCCTGATACCACTCAACGTCACTATATTATTATTATATTACTGTATGACCTAGAAGATCGTCATACATTCGATTTCTACCCGGTGATGTCTTCTACTCATGAGTTGGCAACTCATCCTTGTTGTGCCACAGTTTTCTTGCAGGTTTGACCGTACAGGTTCCGTAGCGGCTTTTCTGGCACACCGCTTTCTTCTGGGTGATTGCTTGGTAGGTGGGGTACACTTGCATCATGACCACCAGTTATATCTAGTTAATGCTCTATCAACCAGACTATGTATATTTGGTAGACTTAGAACCACAGTTTGTTTATTCTTTCGGACTTATAGTCACGCTCATGTATTTATTCTTTATGTTGGTTTCTTTACTTTTTTTCGTGTTTGATCTTCGCCTTTGGCGTCGTATATCTTTATTGCTTGGTTGTGATTCTGCTTAATGGCTAAGAGCTAGCTCCCTCTTGGGGATGCCTTTTATTATTGCTTGTATTTCTTTCGGGTTAAAATTTACAAAGTTGGTGCAGCCCAAATTTCAAATGACAAAAATGTTTTAACTACGGTTTATAATCCACTTGTGTTTTAATAAACTATTACTTATGTATTTAAAGAAAGAACCTGATTTCATTAAACCTTTCAAAACTTCACCTCCACTATTTTCCTAAAAGGTTTAGATTTCTGGGCGTTTGGTTTACTTGGATCAGGTAAAGTCCTATAGAATTCACGTGATTCAAGTGCCAGTCATGTGCCTTTTTTGGGTCGTGACATGTTACTTGTTTTATATAACCGATGTTGGCCAATACTGTGATATGAAGTTACATGTAACTAGTTAGAAGTTACAGGAAAATTGTTACAAATTACAGGCAAGTGGTTACAAGTAACATGCAACTTATTAGAAATTATAGGCAACTAATTAGAAATTGCAGACACGTGCATAGAAGTTACACGCAACAAATTAGAAGTTACATGCAATGCTTAGAAGTTACAGGCAACTGCCTAGATATTACATGCAACTAATTAGAAGTTCCAGGTAAGTTGTTAGAAGTTATAGGCAATTAAGTACCAAATATCTGGTTACAAATACCAGACGTCTAGTTGTCAATTTCTAGAGGCATATTTTGAACTGGTACTAGACGTCTCCAGCTTCTCTGAAGTTAATTTCCATAGGCATATTTTGAACTGGAGACATCTCGTACTCTTAACCAGACGTCTCCAGTTCAACATACGCCTCTGGAAATTGACAACCAGACGTCTGGCACTTGTAACCAGATGTCTGGTACTTAGTTACTTGTAACTTCTAATTAGAAGTTACAGACAAGTTGTTAGAAGTTACAAGTAACTAAGTACCAGACGTCTGGTTACAAGTGCCAGACGTCTGGTTGTCAATTTCCAGAGGCATATTTTAAACTAGAGACGTCTAGTTACAAGTATCAGACGTCTCCAGTTCGAAATATGCCTTTGGAAATTGACTTTAGAGATGCTGAAGACATCTAGTTCCTGTAACTGGAGACGTTTGGTACTTGTAACTGGAGACGTTTGGTATGCCTCTAGAAATTAACAACCGGACGTCCGGTACTTGTAACCAGATGTCTAGAACTTAGTTGCTTATAAATTCTAATAACTTGTCTGTAACCTCTAATTAGTTGCAAGTAATATCTAGGCACTTGCCTGTAACTTCTGATGTGTTACCTGTAACTTCTATGCAGTTGCATGTAACTTCTAAGCAGTTACCTGTAAGTTCTAATTAGTTGCCTATAACTTCTATGCACTTGCCTTTAACTTCTAACCACTTTCCTGTAAGTTCTAATAAGTAACTTCTGAATGCTTGTATGTAATTTCTAACAACTTGCCTATTTTTGATATCAACAAAAATACATCATCAACAAAAATACATCAACATCGGTTATATAAAACCAATAATATCAACACAAAAATCGTTCATAACACAGCATCGGCCAACATCGGCTATAAATAAAACAACAAAAACGGCACTAAAATTGCATTTTCATTCAAAAATTCCACAAAACTTGCATTTTTCTTGGCCGCTTCAATCAACATGCTCAATAGGGCAATCCATCAAACAATTACCGTGCAACTATAAAAACAACACTGTAATTGAAAATTAAGAAAAACGCATAACGTAAAATTAGACTTAGATCGAAGTTATTAACCAAAAATTTGAGAGACAATAGAAAAATTACCTTTGTAATGTAGAAAACACTGGATCGTCAAAATACGCTCAAGCAATTGGACTTAGAAGATAGAGAGCAACCGACGAGGATAAAGAAAGTATCTGGTGATATACCGTGCTGCTTCTTAGGGCGGCGAGGTTGCGATGACAACGATGATGATGGCGAAAGCGGTGACAACGATGGCGAAGCCGACGACGAGAGACGAATTGGGCTCTCTGAGATCGAACGAGAGGATGTCGATGACGACGAGTGACGACGATGGCGAAGCCGGCGACGGCGATGATAAAAGGCGAATTAGGTTCTCTTTGATCGAGCGTGAGAGAGAGAGAGAAGAGAAGAAATTTTGAACGATTGTGAATGAATAGAAAGTAAGGGCATTTTTGAGATATACTAAAATACCCACTGCTGTGAGTATATGAGGGAAAAGAGTAATGAGTTTAGGGTTTTTTTTAGCATAATCAAAATGCCCAGGGACTTTTTGACTCCTTTTTCTTGTACCAGGGGTTTTCAACAATTTGCCTAAAAGAACCAAAAGTCAAATTATATAAATGAAAAATTTCTTGGGTAAATTGTCAAAAAGCCCCCGTCCTGGGCTTTTTGCTCTTGTTAAAAAAACCTTGGGCCCAACCAAAACTCCATATATACTAGTTTCCTGTAATATCTAAGCAGTTGCAATATCTAAATAGTTGCTTGCAATATCCAAGCAGTTAAGGGCCTAAATGAAATACACGTAACGGATTTTTTCACAAAGATTTTGAACAGTAGGCCCTTTCCAACAATTTCGAAAACAACAGGGGTTCTTAAAATCTCCCGAGCGGGCTAGGGGCTTTTTGACAATTTACCCAAATTTCTTTTCCAATCTATTTATTTGAAGTAATTAAGTAGCAGCATTTAAAAATTATTTGTTATCTTATTTCTTATGCTACTCACTTCTAACTTTAAATGATGGAAGAAAATTTTGGAAATAACCATGCCACATAACATCCATATATCGTATGAAAGTTAGTTACTAAAAACTTTTCCATCAAATCAAATACTTAAAGCGGTGAAAGTAATTATTAAAGAATTTACTTCATCACGATTCTTTCTTAATTAGATAAATCCCATATCGCATTGTATATAGTTTTTAGGGTAAATTTTATTAAATCTCATCCACCTTTTGAGGTTTTTGAGATAACCCCATTGAACTTTAAAGATACTATAAAACCCCATTATAGGGTATTTTCATAAAATAATTGAAAGGTATTTTTGTCAAAAAAATCATATTCTGTTTATTTTGGGTTTATTCAATCTATCAAAACGACATTTTGGGGGATTCAATCTAATTGTGGATTGTATTAGTTAATCAAACTAACGATTTCATACAATATTGGTAGTTTAGTCGATTTATAGCATTTTTAAAGTTTAGTGGACTTATTTCAAAAACCCCAAAAGGTGGATGAGATTTAGTAAAATTTACCCTAGTTTTTACTCGATAACTAATCTAACTAGCTGAATTATATTTTCTAAGAGTTAAATTCTTTTGCGGGCACCAAGAGAGTGGAACAGAGAAGGTCCCACCCGGTATTAAGTGAGGTGGGACCCACCCACCCCTTTCTCTTTGGCGACCGCGTCCACATTAAATTCATTTTCTAATCCAAATTCAGCTGTGTAGCCCTCTTTGTAGCACACAAATATTCTTGATGTCCTTATTGTTGGCTTATTTTGATTTAATATATAAATTTTGACAAATAATTTTTATTTATTTATTTTGGAATTTGGTGATTGATTTATACATTAAATCATATACAGAAAAGGTTTAAAAATTACTTGGGAATTATTTGCTTGTAACTGGAAAGGTTAAGGATTAAATGGGACTTATGTAAAATTAGCAGTCAAAGTAAACTTTAACACTTGAAAGCCTTCAATGGGTTTATGTTAGACTAACTAGTAGTCAATGTATTTAAGACTTTGTAGTGTTCAGAAGGAAGAAAAATGGGACCTTATATTTGGATGAATATTTTAAGCATATCTTTGTTGATGTTTATCACTAAGTGGTACTTCTAACGTTAAAAGCCCATGAGTCCCAAATTCCTTCTGGACAGGACCAGATAATTTTACTATTTGATTTGAACTCAAAAGTTGCAACCTTTCTAATTGCAACACTTGTGCGTCTCTGTTAGATATAGGTGTCCTGAAAGT
Source organism: Agapanthus africanus (assembly GCA_030015575.1). Lineage (NCBI taxonomy): Eukaryota > Viridiplantae > Streptophyta > Magnoliopsida > Asparagales > Amaryllidaceae > Agapanthus > Agapanthus africanus. The sequence goes on from CM057337.1 coordinate 186,023,259, forward strand.
GATTTTTTTTGTATATGGACCTATATAAATAAAACAATCATTTTTGAAATGATAGTATGCTATCTGGTTTTCCTTATCAATTAGGTGTATATGTTTTAATTGCTATTACGTATCGTCAATACATGCTGATAAGGCCCTTAGGATGTTACGGGACTATCAGCATTTGATGAGATCATAATAATGGAACCTAGATAGTTGACTACCGCATTCTAAAAAGTTCCTAGTCGTGAGAGTGTCAAGACAGGAAAGCGGCATTCCAGTGTAGACTTGTGTATGCTTTACTTGACCCGGTAGGAGGGTGATGGCTGGTCCCGTAGCCATTGATGTTTGACACCGTGGGATTGTATACATGTGCTCATTGGAAAAGGAGTTCCCTGAATGGGCTCGTCGAGAATTTCTAGTTGGTATCGTACACAACTGTCGGGTAGAAATTCTCAGGCGACAATGATACATATTAGTCTTAAGATCTTAGATCGTCAGTCACAGTTACCTTGTGTATAGAAGGCTATGCTTTAATCAACTGTAACTCATTTTATGAAGTTACGTATACATGACCTTTTTGGGTACAGCCTTAAGAAGATGGAGTTAGGTAAGCGATCGAGAAGGGATTCGTCTCTCCCTATATGGGGAGTTGATGTCGTTCATTATTTTGATAAAACCATAACAAGAAATTCTTAGCCAAGGCAGATAAGATAAACTGATAAGGGTTATCAGTTATATCTTAGAGGTTATCAGTTAAATATCAACATAACTTATTAAGTTATTAGGGTCTGACAGTTTACCATACCCTAGACTCAATATACGACATGTTCTAACAAAGAGACCGGATTGTACGGTAGTTGTTACGGACAGGCTGTGACTAGTTCGGGTGAGCTCGCTCACCGACCTACTCTTTTGATGTATTCCTAGATAGCCTTCACATGCAGCTAGCGTCACTGTTATGGTTGCGGGTTATACTATTCGTGAGATTAATTCAAAAGTTTTTCGGATGTAATCGAATCAATGTGATCCTATTAATCCACTGCCAGCGTATTGTCGGGCCTTAAGAGTCCCATAGCTGAGGTTATTCTCCCTAATAAAAATGATGCTAAGGAACATACACATATGTATAGTTGATACATATTGGAGTTTAATTAAATATGTACATCAGATATACATATGTTAATTAAACATCGATAATACTAGACAAAGTATTTGCGCCGACTATTTATGTCAATTGTTGACTAATTAGTCTTATTGCTTGATAATATGGTTTGACCATGGTCATACCTAATAAATTAGTTATTATAAGTAGTTTTAATATAAATAATTTATAAGGGGCAATGTGCAAAATTGTATCCATATGAGATATGGATTATACTAGTATTATTAAACTATTCTTTCTTGTATTTGTGAAGTTTGAGATATTTCTTATAATCTTCTAAAGTGTAGCGTAGAGACATTACATGACAAAAGAGACAACATAACTCAAAATTCAAGAAGTGAGAAAGAAATGAGGATGAGAGTGGGTGGGTGTTCCCTTTATATTATTAGAAAGAGAGAAGAAATGAGCGCTCTATATGTGTTATGCTCTCTTTTCATTTTCTCACTTGATCCTCCTCTTCATCATCATCTTCATCTTCTTCTCTATTGTGTTGAGAACATAAGAAGAACAAAGAGGAAAAAGAAAGTTTTTCCTTTTGCTTTCCTTCCTCTTGAAAACTAGCAATTTGTGAGAGCAAGTTGCTCCACTAAGAGTGTTCTTAATAGAAGTTGGAGTTGGAGCTGTAAAGCATTAAGGTGGATCATCTTTAAAGCGTAGCAAGAAGATCAAGTTTCATCCAAACTTCAGGAAGGAGATCAAAGTTATGGGCTGTTCGCTAATCTTAGTGAAACCACACGACAAAGGTTGCATCTAAAACCTTATTTAATCCAGTATAGTTTTTGTTATTTACAATTGCATGGTTGGTGGTGTTTCTAGGTTGTAGTTCATAGTGAAAGTTTAAAAAATTTTGTTCTATATTCTACCTATGCTTGCAAACGTTACGAGCGAGTCACCGTGAACTTACAGTCCCGTAGCCTTTAGAAAAAAAATGTTAAAATTTTGTTTGAAGGCTCAAATTGTTAAAAAGCCCCCGGACCGCTTAGAACTTGTGTAAAAACCCTAGGACTTTTGGCCTTGCTATAAAACCCCTGGGCGCAATAAAAACCTCGTGGTATACAATTTCCCCACTGGTATTTTCGTATAACCCCAAATGCCCATTGTCCATGTGGGTTAACAGTCCTTTACAACTGGATTTAAAGCAGTTATAGCACAGAAAAGTTGCCTATAATATCTCTTGACTTGCCTGTAATATATATATTTTGTTTTCATTTTCCCTCTAAATATACGTCTTTCCCACCAATAATCTAATTTCCCACAAAAAATCTAATTTTCGTTCAAATATATTTGTTTACCACCAAAAACTTTTAAAATATTTTTCTACTTTCATGTAATATCGACACATTTTCCTGTAATATCTAAGATATACATATAATATCTAAGCTATTGCATGAGTTTCTTATAATATCTAAGTAGTTGCCTATAATATCTAAGTAGTTACCTGTAATATTTAAGCATCGCCTAGAGAAAGAGGGATATTTTTGTAATTGCATTTAATATAGAATATAAGGCATAAATGAAATATTGCCCAGGGGTTTTTTCACAAAGATTTTGAGAATTAGGCCCTTGTAACGACCGTAAAATTTTACTACTTTCCTTGTATTTTCCTTTCTTTAAGAAATACCCTTTTTCTTTGAAACACTTGTATATATATTTATTTCCTTTCAAATAATATAGATGGTCTATCCTTATATATCATGGTTATCACACGGTATTGCTATTCCATAGGTCATAGGTTCGAACCTTAATTGAAAAATTTTAATTTTAATTTTAAATCCCTAAGTTTTAAAATAATATCATATTTTTTATAGCCAAATATTTATTAATATTTTAAGAAAGGAGAAAAGATTTTCTTTTAATTAAAAGATAAAATTTATTTTAATTTATTTGTTTGTTATTTGGATATATTTGTTTTGACTGTTTTTTTTTTGTTCTGATTTTTTGGGGATTGATAGGATTTTAATAAATCTTAACCCCTTAACCCTTTTTCTTCTATGTCGTAATCTAAAACACCGTGACTTCGAAATTTCTTTTCCTCTTCCCTTTCTATCATCTCTAATTTGAAGCCTTAACCTAAAGAAACAAATTAAGGAAGAAGAAGAAGATTCCACCCCTGTTGTCTCAACCGATTCAAGGAATTCTTTACTCGTTGTGAGGGCGATCTTAGATCATTCTCTTTCGGTAATTTTCCCTTGTCCATAAATTTATATTTTCCGAAGGATCTTATCATATCTTCCTACTAAAATTATGTGACTATTGCATACTTTCATCATATAGTTTTCCTAAGTATTCTTTTAAGTTTTATGAGATTTTACAAGTTATATTGGTTTGCTTTTCGCATAAGATATTTGATACATGATTACTACTTTATATGTGATGATACTTGATTTATATTTCTGTTTACTCTTGTTTATAGAAAATTCATGCTTGATAAAATAAAACGTTTTTGACATAGGGTAATGGTGGGATTGGGAAAGGAATAGAGTCCTATATATCGAGAAGGCGCTAAATGCTATTGTATGCGGAACTAAGTGCCACGTCATGAGGGCAAGGGCTGCCTCTTGAATTCACGGGGGCCACCTCTAAAATCCCCATATGATGTTTTGACATCACGAACGAAATATCTTCATTACACGTAGAAACTTTATGAGTCAAACCTATAACTGATTGAAACTTCATGCTGCATGTGTGTGTGTGTGTGTGTGTGTGTGTGTGTTTTGCACTTCATCTTGAACTTGACTTGACTCCATGAATATATGAATCCGTGAATCTATGAACTCGTGAATCCGACATGTATCTATAGTTTTCAAGCATTCATAAATACATGCTAATACTTGTGTCAACTTCTTAATCAAGAATATCATGAGGATGGGGTGGCTCGATGAATGGGGGTATTTACGTGTAATGGGGGGTCATACATGATCACCGCAGTTCCGGGTATGATGGAACAATTGCATTACTAACTCATGAATCTCTTGAATCCATGTTTCTATTGTTATGAGGGAAAACGAAATATCTTCGTTACGTCTAAAACCCTCACCAGTCGAACTTATAAACTTAAAACATGATAATACCGTTTAGAGAACAAACATCATGATATTGTTGCCATTATATCTATTGCTATTTATATGTGCTTGATTGTTTCGTTCTTTTTTTATATATCATGTTTCTTTTTAATACTTTTTATTTTTTTAAAATTAGGAACTTATCGAACTCCCGTTCGTTGACATGCATTCCATTTTCTGTGTTTTCTTTTTTCAAGATTGTCCGTCAGATGACTTTGAGATAGGAGACCAACCTTAGTACGAACTTGAGTCGAGCGAGCAGGATAGCAACTACCTTTCTTTTCAAGCCGAGCGTTAACTTTGATTATAGTATGCCTTCTTTTATTCAAGGATATTTTTTTATTTCTAGTTCCTTAAATTTTTCGAACTGTGTTCAATTATTGTTTTTTTGGGACTGTAATAAATGTTTTTGGACATTATTATTATTTTAAATTCTTGTATTTATTATCTTTCTGCTTATAGTTACGCTTAGCATATTCATGTCAAAAAGGAATGCTTCTCAGTGTGAGTATGTTGCAGGGCTCGTCCGTTCTCACTCTCCGTCTTTTGGGAAGCGGGACGTGAAAGGTTTTGTTGGTAGCCCATATAGATCAGTTCTGCATCACTGTTGAAAGCAGATAATACAAGAATTTAAAATATAACAACAATTATTTCCTTCTTGAAATTCTATCACCTTGAAACCATTCTAATTCTTAGTCAAATCATTCTGATCCAACAGCATTTAGCTTTTCCTTTGAATCGCATACCGTCTTTTGAATCCATCTTGAATTTCAATTTCAGCTTTTTTGGAGATAATTTCTTGAGAAATCTTGTAACTTTTGGTTCCTTAAATTTCTGTTGGCTTCTTTCTTCTTTGCTTCCTTTGGATCGTCTTTCCTACATCACTTCTTTTGAATAGAATATCGACAATCGAGAGCGCGAAAACGAATTGCGACGGCGTTATCTTTAGTTTTTCTTGCCTTATTACAACATACTCTTTGAGAGAATTTCGGGGACAAAATTCTTTTAAGAAGGGTAGACTGTAACGACATCACTATGATATCACTCTTGAATCATAGTCCCTTGAATCCTTCCTTACTCTCCAGACGATCATGACTCAACATGGACCCTACCATTTATTGTGTTCTTTTAAATTTCCCCTCTTGAATCCGTCTTGAGTTTTTTCTTATCTTCCTTGACGATCCACTCTCGACGAAAAAGAAACGGAAGTTCGAACCATTCATCTTTGGCGTGATCTTTTTTTATAACCTCCTTAATTCCATCTGAATTTCTTGAATCCCTATTAGTCCTTCTTTCTTGCACCTCTTAATATCTCTCTTGCATATGTTCTTGAACAATTCCTGATCTATCCTAGTAGTTCTTGTCTCGGCTTTCGAACTTCCGGTTCGGAAGCATTTCATGTCTTTCTAGTTTATCGTATCCTTTCTTACTCGACTGATGGAGCGTGAAAGTGACAATCGACCGCGTTATCTCTACCTTGTCCAGTAATGACACAATCCATCTGAATTTTGAGGACGAAATTTTTTTAAGGAGGGTAGAATATAACGACCGTAAAATCTTAGTACTTTCCTTGTATTTTCCTTTATTCTAGAAATGTCCATTTTCTTTGAAATGCTTGTATATATATTTATTTCCTTTCAAATAATATATATGGTTCATTCTTGTATATCTTGGTTATCACACTACATTGCTATTCTATAGGTCATAGGTTCGAACTCCGACTAAAATATTTTAATTTTTTTTTAAATCCCCAAGTTTTGAAAATAATATAATATTTTTTATAGCCAAATATTTATTAATATTTTAAAAGAAGAGAAAAAAATTTCTTTTAATTAAAAGATAAAATTTATTTTTTTATTTTAATTTGTTTGTTTGTTATTTGGATATATTTGTTTTGACTGTTTTTTTTTGTTGTTCTAATTTTTGGGGGATTGATAAGATTTTAATAAATCTTAACCCTTTAACTCTTTTTCTTTTATGCTGTAACCTAAAATACCGTGACTCCGAAATATTTTCTTCTCTTCCCTGGCTGTCATCTCTAAACTGAAGCCTTAACCCAAGAAAACAAATGAAGGAAGAAGAAGACTCCAACCTCATTGCCTCGATCAAATCGAGGCATTCTTTACTTGTTGTGAGGGCGATCTTAGATTATCCTTTTTCGGTAAGTTTCCCTTGTCCCTATATTTATATTTTCCGGAAGCTCTTATCATATCTTCCTTCTAAAATTATGCGACTATTGCATATTTTGATCATATAGTTTTCTTAAGTATTTATTCATGTTTTATAAGATTTTACAAGTTATATCGATTTAATTTTCGCATGAGATATTTGATACGTGATTACTACTCTATATATGATTGATACTTGATTTATATTATTGTTTACTCTTGTTTATAGAAAATTCATGCTTGATATAGTAAAACGTTTTTGACATGGGGTAATGGGTGAGTTGGAAAAAGAATAGAGTCATATATTTCGAGAAGACGATAAATGCTATTGTATGCAGAATTTAGTGCCACATCATGAGGGCGGGGGCCACCTCTTGAATTCACGGGGGCCCTCTCTAGAATCACCATATAATATTCCGACATGATGAACGGAATATCTTCATTACACGTAAAACCCTTATAAGTCGAACCTATAACTAATTGCAACTTCATGCTGTATGTGTGTGTGTGTGTGTGCTTTGCACTTCATCTTGAATTTGACATGACTCCATGAATACATAAAACCGTGAATCCATCAATCCGTGAACTCGTGAATTTGACATGTATCTATAGTTTTCAAGCATTCATAAATATATGATGGGACTTGTGTTAACTTCTTAATCAAGAATATCATGGGGATAGGGTAGTTCGACGAATAGGGGTATTTACATGTAACGGGGTTCGTACATGATCGTCGTAGTTCCGGGTATTACAGAACAATTGCATTATTAACTCATGAATCTCTTGAATCCGTGTTTTTATTGTTCTGAGGGGAAACGGAATATCTTCGTTACGTGTAAAACCCTCACTAGTCGAACTTATAAACTTAAAACTTGATAATACCGTTTAGAGAACAAACATCATGATATTGTTGCCATTATATCTACTACTTATACATGCTTGATTGTTTTTTTCTTTTTTATATATATCATGTTTTTCTTTAATACTCTTTATTTTTTTTTAAATTAGGGACTTACCGAACTCCAGTTCATTGACGGGCATTCCATTTTCTATGTTTTTCTTTCTTGGGAATGTCCATCAGATGACTTTGAGACAGGAGATCAAGCTTAATACGAAGTTGAGCCGTGCGAGCAGGATAGCAATTACCTTTTTTCTCAAGCCGAGCATTAACTTCGGTTGTAGTATACCATCTTTTGTTCAAGGCTATTGTTTTTATTCCTAATTCCTTAAAATTTTCAAACTGTGTTCAATTATTTTTTTTGTACTGTAATAAATGTTTTTGGACACTGTTATTATTTTAAATTCTTGAATTTATTATATTTCTGCTTATAGTTTTACTTAGTGTATTCATGTCGAGAATGTGTGCTTCTCGATGTGAATACGTTGCGGGCATCGTTCGCTCTCGCTCTTCGTCTTATGGAAAGCGGGGCGTGACAGCCCTTCCCAAAAATTTTGAAAATACCATTGGTTTTTAGACAACCCTGAGCAGGTCGAGGGCTTTTTGACAATTTACCTATCCAATTACTCACAACACCAAAGAAGAAATCTTCATTTTGTGTCCCCTTTATTCCCAAAACCAGTAAACCAATAAATACGTCAAATTCCGTGATTCCTTCTGCATTGTTTTGTTTTCTTGGACACTACAAGACTGGAGATCAAAACCAAAGTATTGTTTGTGGTTCGTACTCAACGGGGATTCGAACAGGTAGAGCGGTGTTCTATCTTGGGAACCTCTTTATCTCTACAATCCATACGAGAAGTGACTGTATGTTTTTAGAGCAACATAACTATTTGCGTGCCTCCTTTCACGAGGCTCGATTTTCTAACTTCTACTTTATATTTCGATGTTGTTTAAGTGATCGTATTTTCAAACAAATATTTTATAAATTCATATTTTATATTATACCCTTCACATTCTTTTTCCAACAATTAGCAATTATTTTATTTTATTTTGCAATTATTTTCCTATTTTTTCCGACAATTGTACCGTTTGCATTCTTCTTCCAACAATTAGCAATTATTTTATTTTATTTAGCAATTATTTCCCTATTTTTTTCAAAATGTATACCCTTCACATTCTTGTTCTTCCAAGCTTTGCGAGCGCTGAATCCCTCATGTTCAGCTTATGCCTCATAGAACAGGTATGCAATATTTTCGTTCCCAAACTTCATATCAACTTTCGGAATTAAGTTTGGTCCTTCTACATTCTTCGCGGGAGTTGGAGGCTCAGTTGTGGCTGAAAACTCCCCTTCTTCAGACATATTAACCTTTAAATTACAAGAGAAACATAATTAACTTAAATTAAATATAATGCAAATATTGATTGATTTCCTACTTATTGAGCCATAAACCAAACAAAATTATATCAATGATCGAAGCAATTACTATTCTGTTACGGGGTTAAAAATCATAAAATTGAATTACTAAATGAAATAGAAGAAGGAAAGCTAGGTTCGATATAAATCAAAATAATTTTTTTTTAAAAAAATTATATGAAAAGGAAATTAAGTGATGTGTATTGATTACCTTGTAGTTTATGAGCAGAATTTTAGGGTCAGGTGATGTGTATAAATCAATCTCTCCACCGAACTTTGCAGTTCAGGATTTAATTATGTTTATAAATCAATGTCTCGATTGGATTTGTAACAGTAATCTCATTTGAAACATGGCATGATTTCTTAAATAACAATGCAAAAATAAATTTGCATAGTTCAGGTGTAGTCACAATATTGAAGCAGGAACTATTTTAACTGATCTCATTGAGCTCCACCAAAACCTTAAGCTGCAATTTAGCTAGATAATTTTATGGTGAAAGCAAAAAATTTATTAATCCAATGTAGACATTCGATGAAGGCCATCTGATAGATCATAACATAATCATATGCCTAACAAGTAACAAGAGTCCTCGTTAATCTCAGACTAAAATGGATCATAACTGTCCATTATATATCTAAACTTATAACTGTTTTAATAATTTAAATACGAAAAGTCCTTATATATATATATATATATATATATATATATATATATAGCTTTTTTTATGTTCTATATTGTTTAAGTTCGAGGCTAAACTTTGTAAATTAGCTATTTAAATTTGTAGTAGTAATGAGCGACAGCATAATTTGTCTAGTTTTGTTTTGGCATATACATTCTTCATTATTTTATATAGAATGAATCAAATGCTTTTATATGTCAAGAATCAAAACCTAAATATGAATTAATTATATTCATTGAACCATATTTCGGTTATGCCTTTGTTATATGCATATTCATTCTTTGTTCATGTAATCAAATTTCATTTTTAGCACCATAATTTACTTGAATGGCATGCTTTTATGTGCACGATTTCATACATTGAATCTGAAAAAAGTAATTCATGAATTTAGAAAATACATTGTATCTGTATGCCAGCTGTATTGTGACTATTAGGCCTATAAAAGAGCTTGATCATCATGATAATTTCTTCACAATAACATGATAGACCCTCTCTTCCATACACCACATACATCTAAAGAGGCTTCAATTCCTCTCCCATGGAAAATCCAAGAAAATTCTTCAAAACGATCTCAGATACCCGAAATCTTAAGTACAACTTGTTTTTAATCTACGAATAAATATTGGAGAGGCTCAAAGATGGCGCTTTGTAAGTATCAACTATTCATTTATTCATTTTTTTTTGAAATTTTTAGATTTCTTTTGATGAAGTATCAAAAATAGCACAATTTTCCCTTTGCAGTATCTTTTATTTCTATTTTATGTAATTTAAAAGCGGTCCAGCTCCTGGACTTCTTTAATAATATTGCCACAAAAATATCTGTTACTCTATTTCACAATTGTAGACATGTAGCCATCAATTTTCTACTATTTTTTTGGCTATTCTACAGTAAGGGTTGTTGTTATACAAAGCATTATCTTATCGCTCGATGCTTCCAATCTATAATTCTCACCCAATCTGGGTATGATGCTTAAGTCATGTGTTATTCCATGTTAAACTGACAAATATTAGACGAGGAAACATGGCCTAAAGTGTCACTGCAGCGATCCAACTATAGTGATAAACCTCACGAGGGGAAAGGCCCAAAAGGAAATTTGCAAAATAGCTAGGGGTTTATAGGTAAACTCCTACCCTCATGAATCTTGTGACTGTAGTTCGAAGCCCACAGTGACACTCTTGGCTATGTTTCCTCATATTAGACATTAGTCACCCGTAACTGCATATCAACTCAATATTTTCCATGTTACATACACCATAATGATTGTTCTCAGAGTTAGGGACTACTTAATTTTTCTTCTCGGGTCCGGAGAACAATGCCTCTCCTGCATCGTTTTCAAAGTATGCTAATTATTAACAATATATATGATCAGTTCTTATATGATCATTTCTTACGTGTGTGCGTGCACCATTCTTTCCTGTCAATCCAAGAACAGAACCTTTGCGTTGGACAACACCACTAGTCGATCATAGGAGCCCAAGAGCATTCCATATAAAGATCCATGTACCAAACAAATTTCAATGTGATTATATTCAAGCTAAGGATATTCTGCAATAGAATTTCTATGAGCGTGCAATTACTCATTTCTCCTGTAACATTCTTCTGCAGGGCTTGACTGTGGCTTGGAGTTAGGTGATAAGGATACGCTTGTATTCAAAAGGAGGAGAGGGAGATGCCACTCAGGGGAGCCACTGCACGCGCGAAACAATTGTACAACAAAGAGGGTTTAAGGAAGATACTAACTACAAAAAGGGAAACAAAAAAATGTACATTGCTGAGTTTAGTAGAATTATATATGTGTTTTCCTTAAAGAACAGATTGTTTTTGTTCTTCTGTTTGATTGATAATGGATGTGCTTGTTCTTCTGTTTGATTACATTGTTTGAAAGCTGATAAATATGCGTGCACTGTTTTCTTCTTTAACCTTTTTAATTTCTATTAAATATTAATATGCTCACAAAATTAAAGTTGCAAGACATAAATAGTAGAAGTTTCTTCAATTAATTTAAGCAAGAGTGGGTTCCTAGAAGGCTAAACATTTTAAGTTCACACATAGAAGGGGGGCTACCAAGACATGCCAAAATTCTCACCAAATTCTGAAGTTTCCATGAATAATGCCGATCATCGAGAAAAACGAGGGAGGATTTACTTTACTTTTTTCGACGTCATAGGAGCTAGGGTTTGCATCCTAGGACCTTTCTCCTTCGTTAGTCTCATATATTGTTTTTGTGCCTAGTCTCTTAACTTGATTTATTCTTAAACCCAACGAATTCCAAAAATCTGGGGAAAAATCTAAATTTGTATTGTTAATGTATTTCAAACCAAACTTACATTTGTATATTTATTATCAATAATACCCCTTTTTAAGATTTCATAAATATATTTTTATGATTTGATAAATAAAATTGTATTTTGATAAATAATTGCGATTTAATAAACAATATTATGGTTTGATAATTACCATATGATTTGATATATAATGTTATTCTTGAATTAAATAATCATTAAAGTTAATATGCCTATAGCATGAGAGAAATTAAGTTGGCATAAGTATCTGGTGTTTTAACAATTTTTAAAATAAATGAGTTTAAAAATTAGTTTTATTTTGGCACCGGCTGGTAAACTTTAACCCATACAATTACACACAACACACCCACACACATCACACACAAACCGAGGGGACACACGAATTTACCCCGGAAGCGTTAAATTGTGTTCACTTCCCCTGCCAGGGATCGAACCACCACACTCTCCCCAAAGAGGGAAATGCCATGCCAATTGAGCTATTGCACATTGGTAGTTTAAAATTTAGTTTGCAAAAACTGCACCAAGAAACAAATTTCTCAAAACATAATAATATAATCCCTTCACATATCGGTGAAATTGGATGGAATTTGTCACTCTACATCATGTCAGCGGATCAAGACCCCTTTCCATATTAAATCCCATTATATAATCCTTTCAAACAACCAATAAAACTGATATGTTAAGATTGGAGTATCAACTTTATCCATGATGATAAATACTAGAAATGTGATTCCAAAAGGACGGGATATCATGGAGGTATAACACCAGTTCAAACAATCCCAAAAAAGAAATTGAGATTTGCATATGCGCTGATCCTTTTCGAATGAAGCTAAACAGTTCACAACATTTTTTCGGTTGCAGGCGAAACTTACTAAGCATAAAAAGCAGTTCCAATTACAAAATAACCATGATCATGCGTACACAATGCTACCATCAAAGTTCACATTTTCTAAACTTAAGCTGTACAACTCTGTAGCGCATTGTTTTTTTAATTAGAGCTAACCATTCCAGCAAAAAAAGTAACAAGAATTAGAGAGTGTCCCAAAAATGTAATGGTTACAACAACAACAAACTCTAGAATGTCATTTGTTGTGAGTTCTTCATTTATTGCGAGTGTTAGAAACGGTGGAACATTCTTCTACGTCTGAAGAAGACACAATGATAAATGTCTGAAGGTGTAAGAATCTTTACTTCAGACGACTCGCCAAATCAAGTTCAAACATCTGGAAACTGCATGAGAAACACCACAACGGAGGCAGACGTCTGCAGTTCATCAGGGCAGACGTCTGCAGGAGCCACAAAACCTAATCCAAAGCCAGGGTAGACGCCTGGCCAGGTGTGGTTCCGACGTCTGCCCTTGGAAGAGAAAAGATTTATAGAGCGTAGGCAGACGTCTGCCCAAGTGTGGGTCAGACGTCTGCTATCGGGATTTTCTGATGCCCAAGTTCACATTTGCTAAACTTAAGAAGAAAATACACCCACGAGATTCTTTCAACTTGTAGGGAGAAAATACTTGTATGAGATCCTCACGTCTCATAAAATTGAAATGCCTTAGGTGATAGGGACCTAAACCTGTCTCCTAATCCATTGCTCCCCAACGGGCAATGACAAATGATGATTCTCTAGTGGCACTACACTTCAGTGTTAGCAGTGTTGATACCGACCAAAAGTCCAAATCTCTAAGTCCTTCCATGGCAAATAATGAGTCGCTCCTGCCACTATTCCAGTGTAGCGATACCGACGCCAAATCCAAGCTCAAATTCAAATCCAATTCTAACTTAAATCCCACACGACAATGCCTCAAATTCAAAAGTCCGGTCGAATGAGGCAAGAATCAAACAAATCAAACTAAAGTCCCTCCCGACGGTGCTTTCAAGCACAAAAGTCCCGCCGGATAGATTGGAACCTCCCAAATCACATCAAGTCAAATCAACTTCAAGTCAAATCAAGTCAGGTACTGGACGAGTTTCCTCTGGAGCCCAATTCCAGTGGTAGAAACGCTGACTCCACTCCCAAATCAAATCAACCAATTCCAACAACAACCTCTACGTCAAAAACAGTGACACTCCGTTTCGGGGAAACGTCGAACAGACACTTCGTCTTGAGGAAACGTCAGATAGCAACACTCGGTGCCGGGGAAATGTCAGACTATGGCACTCCGTCTTAGGGATACGTCATATACAGACACTCCGTCTCGGGAATACGTCAGACAGGCACTCCATACCGGGGATATGTCAACCAGCGACACTCCGTCTCGAGAAAACGTCAAACAACGACACTCTGTCTCGGAGATACGTTGCATACAGACACTCCGTATCGGGGATACGTCAGACAAACACTCCATGTCGGGGAAACGTCAGCCAGCGACACTCCATTGAACAAAAGCGGGAACCAAATCAAGTTAACCTTAACGCGAAAGAAGATCCATCAAATTCATACACACGATCCATTCATATAGTGTGCATTTATTGATGGGGGGCACTTTGTTGGGGTTAAAATTTACATCTCATTGACCAAAAGTCAAAATCAAAGTTAAACCGCGAATAAGTGGGCTTAAACCAAAGCAAACGGGCCCTATTGTCGAATCCAAGCCAGGCCCACGCCCGAACCTAAGTCCATGCAAGTGGGCCCAAGCCCAGACCCGCCCCATGCCAAGAAAGTAAAACAAATAAATGCAATATTTAAATAAATATGCAAAATGTAAAATAAATGGGCCAAAAAAACAAATTATGTAACACTCATGGCTCATGTGCAAAAAGAAATGAGCACATAGGCATGGGATGGGCAAACTGACATTTTGTAAAGTCCAAGGGGCTATGTGTAAATTCGTAAGGCTATATAAGGCAATATTATGAAGAAATGAAAAACAACTTGATTCATCACATATCTTTCTAGGGTTTTATGCCTCCTTCTTCTTCAAGATTCAAAACCTTCTACTTCTTTCTTTTTTAACTTAAATTAAGAGTTTAACTCTTATTTTCTAAAAAAAAATAGTTTTTCACCATAAAACCATTGAAGGGGAGTCCAAATCTTCCGTCAAATCCTTAGAAGGGTAGATTTTAAATCTTACCCCCCTTCTTTTCCAAGATCAAGAAAATAGAGGAGGAAGAAGGAAATCCATCTCAAAAGAACCTATTTTGGGGAAGTCCAAGGATTGAAAAGGAAGAAAAGGCACCTCTTTTCATCATCCAAGATCTAAATACTTTGGTAATTTAACTCCAAATCAATTTTTGAGGAGCTCAACTCCAAGATTCAAACCCTCAAAAAAGTTTAACCTAAAATCCAGATCTTTTAAGAGTTTAACTCCAAATCCAAATATTTTGAGAGTTTAACACCAAATCCATATCCAATTTCTGTTCAGGAGTTCAACTCCAAGCCCAGGGGCTTAGCCCTTCTTCCGCAAGTGACCCGCTGACCTCCAGCCGGTATGTGCCACTCACGTGACTCGCTAGCGCCCCCGCAGCCACGTGCCGCTCACGTGATGTGATGGAGCCCAGCGGCCACGTGTCGCTCATGTGACGTGATGGAGCCCAGCTGCCACGTGCCGCTCACAGTACACGATGGCGCCCAGCGGCCACGTGGTGCGATGGCACCCCAGCGGCCATGTACCGCTCACGCGCCACACTGGCGCCAATGGGCACATGTTGTACATGCCCCCACGGGCGCCCCACACATCTTTTTTTTAAAAGAAAGGAAAATATATAATAAAACACACACGTTCCACACTCAAAACACTTCTCCTGTTAGAAAAAAATTTCTAACGGAGCGCTGCCCCGCACCCCGCAAGGGGCTGCTAACCCCCTTAACTCTCAACTCGCTATCCGGGTAGCGGGACCCCTGTAAACTCTGCGAGGCCCCCAATACGTCCAAAACACATTCAAAACACAACACGCACATACTGCACATTGAGTTCGAATGATTTTCTTGACCTGTTAATCGAAGATTCTCTCGCTGCCAAGAGCAAAAGGGTAATTAATGGCAGCTTAGTCTGCGGCTACCGGATATTCGGATCATCACAGTGATTAAACTCCAGCCTGCCCCAGGTAGGAGGAATCTGTATACGCCTAACAAGAACACGCATTCCTATCTTAATAGGATGATGAAAAACACTTTACAGATTTTGGCACCAGACATCTTTAACATCTCTGAAGTCAATTTTCAGTGGCATATTTTGAACTGGAGACGTCTGGTAAGAAGTATCAGACGTCTCCGGTTCAAAATATGCCTCTTGACAACTAGACGTCTGGTACTTTTAACCAGACGTCTGGTACTTAGTTGCCTGTAACTTTTAATAACTTGCCTGTAACTTCTAATTAGTACCAGACGTCTGGTTGTCAATTTTCAGAGGCATATTTTAAGCTGGAGACGTCTGGTTTCAAGTATCAGACGTCTCCAGTTCAAAATATGCCTCTGAAAATTGACTTCAGAGACACTCGAGACGTCTGTTACTTGTAACCTGATATCTCCAGTTCAAAATATGCCTCTAGAAATTTACAACCAGACGTTTGGTACTTATAATCTGGCGTCTGGTACTTAGTTCCTTGTAACTTCTAACAACATGTCTGTAACATCTAATTAGTTGCATGTAACATCTAGGCACTTGCCTGTGACTTCTGATAAGTTGACTGTAACTTCTAGGCAGTTGCCTATAACTTGTAAGCAGTTGCCTGTAACTTCTAGTTAATTGTATGTAACTTCTATACACTTACCATTAAGTTCTAACCACTTGTCTGTAACTTCTAATTAGTTACATGTAATTTCTAATAAGTTGCAAATAAATTGTAAGTAATTGTTTGTAACTTCTAACAACTTGCCTGTAAGTTCTAACTAGTTGCATGTAATTTCATATCACATCATCGGTCAATATCGGTTATATAAAACAGATAACATCAACAAAAATATCATTTGTATCACAAAATCGGCCAATATCGACGATATTAAAGTAAATACGTCAACAAATTTTTACATTCATTAGACAAACCAGTAACATATAAGTAATTTGCCATCCTCACTCAAAACAAGTAATACTATTTGCGAATATTGGCCAAATAAAAATAGGTGAATATATGTATGAATAACAAAGAGTTCAAACTTCGGCCAAATAAAAACTGAAACAATATCAAGCCATTTCTTTCTCATTCGCCAATAGAATTTATGCACCTCCTTTTTCGCATAAACATTCTTCTAATGTGTCTCCTGTGCTTCAAAAGACATGCCCTTCACATTGTCCTTCTCATCTGGCTTCTCAACAAATCGTTTCTTCAGAATCTGCACCAATGAAGACCACAATATGTTATAATCAAGTTAAAATCAGATTATGTAATAAGCTTAAGTGTTAGAAATTACAGGCAAGTTGTTAGAAGTTACAGGCATATGCTTATAAGTTACATACAATTTATTAGAAGTTATATGCAATTGATTAGAAGTTACAGGTAAGTTTTTAGAAGTTACAGGTAACTTGCCGGTGTTGTGATACAAATGTTATTTTTTTTGATGCTATCTGTTTTATATAGCCGATGTTGGCATATGCTATGATATGATGTTACATGCAACTGGTTAGAAGTTACAGGAAATTTATTAGAAATTACAAGAAAATGCTTACAAATTACAGGCAACTTATTAGAAATTACAAGCAAATACTTACAATTTATATGCAACTTATTAGAAGTTACAGGAAACTAATTAGAAATTACAGACATGTTAGAAGTTACAGGCACCTGCCGATGTTGTGATACAAATGATATTTTTATTGATGTTACTTGTTTTATATAACCGATGTTGGCCAATACTGTGATATGAAGTTACATGCAACTAGTTAGAAGTTACAGGAAAATTGTTAGAAATTACAGGCTGGTGGTTACAAGTTACAGGCAGCCTATTAGAAATTACAGGCAACTAATTCAAAATTGCAAATGCATAGAAGTTACATGCAACAAATTAGAAGTTACAGGCAATGCTTAGAAGTTACAGGCAACTGCCTAGAAATTACAAGAAACTTATCAGAAGTTATAGGCAAGTGCATAAATATTACATGCAACTAATTAGAAATTACAGACAAGATGTTAGAAGTTACAGGCAATTAAGTACCAGATATTTGGTTACAAATACCAGACGTCTAGTTGTCAATTTCTAGAGGCATATCTTGAACTGGAGACGTCTGGTTATAAATACCAGAAGTCTCCAGCGTCTCTGAAGTCAATTTCCATAGGCATATTTTGAACTGGAGACGTCTGGTATTTGTAACCAGACATCTTAAGTTCAACATACGCCTCTGGAAATTGATAACCAAACGTCCGGTACTTGTAACCAGATGTCTGGTACTAATTAGAAGTTACAGACAAGTTGTTAAAAGTTACAGGTAACTAAGTACCAGATGTCTGGTTAAAAGTGCCAGATGTCTGGTTGTCAATTTCTAGAGGCATATTTTGAACTGGAGACGTCTAGTTACAAGTACCAGACGTCTCCAGTTCGAAATATGCCTCTGGAAATTGACTTCAGAGATACTGAAGACATCTAGTACTTGTAACTGGAGAAGTCTGGTACTTATAACTAGACGTCCACAGTTCAAAATATGCCTTTAGAAATTAACAACTAGACGTCCGGTATTTGTAACCAGATGTCTAGAACTTATATGCTTATAACTTCTAATAACTTGTATGTAACTTCTAATTAGTTACAAGTAATATCTAGGCACTTGCTTGTAACTTCTAAGCAGTTGCCTATAATTTCTAATCACTTGCCTGTAAGTTCTAACCATTTGCCTGTAAGTTCTAATAAGTAACTTCTGAACGCTTGCATGTAATTTCTAACAACTTGCCTATTTTTTATATGAACAAAAATACATCATCAACAAAAATACATCAATATCGGTTATATAAAACCAATAATATCAACAAAAATATCGTTCATAACACAGCATCGGCCAACATCGGCTATAAATAATGTAACAACAAAAACGTCACTAAAATTGCATTTTCATTCAAAAATTCCACAAAACTTGCATTTTTCTTGTCCGCTTCAATCAACATGCACAATGGAGCAATTCATCAAACGATTATCGTGCAACAATAAAAACAACACTGTAACTGAAAATTAAGAAAAACCCATAATATAAAATTAGGCTTAGATCTAAGTTATTAACCAAAAAATTGAGAGACAATAGAAAAATTACCTTTGTAATGTACAAAACACTGGATCGTCAAAATCACTCAAGCAATTGGACTTAGAAGATCGAGAGCAACCGACGAGGATATGGATAGTATCTGGTGTTATATTGCGCTGCTTCTTGGGGAGGCGAGGTTGCGAAGGCGATGACAACGATGGCGAAGCCGACGGCGAGTGACGAATTAGGTTCTCTGAGATCGAACGAGAGAATGTCGATGACGATGGAAAAGGAGGTGACGACGATGGGGAAGCTGGCGACGATGAAGACGACAAGAGGCGAATTAGGTTCTCTTTGATCATGCGTGAGAGAGAGAGAAGAAATTTTGAACAGTTGTGAATGAATATGAGATAAGGGTATTTTTGAGATATACTAAAATACTCATTGCTGTGAGTATGTGAGAAAAATAAGTAATGGTCTTAGGGGTTTTTTAACATGTTAAAAATGCCCAGAGACTTTTGACTCCTTTTTCTTGGACCAGGGGGTTTTCAACAATTTACACAAAAAAAACAAAAGTCGAATTATATAAATAAAAAATTTCTTGGGTAAATTGTTAAAAAGCCCCAGCCCGGGCTTTTTGCTCTTGTTAAAAAAACCTTGGGCCCAATTAGAACTCCATGTATACCAGTTGCCTGTAATATCTAAGCAGTTGCAATATCTAAACAGTTGCCTGCAATATCCAAGCAGTTAAGGGCCTAAATGAAATACAGGTAACATATTTTTTCACAAAAATTTTGAACAGTAGGCCCTTTCCAACAATTTAGAAAACTACAGAGGTTCTTACAATCTCCCTAGCGGGCTAGGGGCTTTTTGACAATTTACCCAAATTTCTTTTCCAATCTATTTATTTGAAGTAATTAAGAAGTAGAATTTAAAAATTATTTGTCATCTTATTTCTTATGCTACTCACTTCTAACTTAAAATGATGGAAGAAAATTTTGAAAATAACCATGCCACGTAACATCCATATATCCTACGAAAGTTAGTTACTAACAACTTTTCCATCAAATCAAATACTTAAAGCGGTGAAAGTAATTATTGAATACTTTACTTCATCACGATTCTCTCTTAATTAGATAAATCCCATATAGCATTGTATATAGTTTTTTGGGTAAATTTTACTAAACCTCATCCACCTTTTGAGGTTTTGAGATAACCCCATTGAAATTTAAAGATACTATAAAACCCAATTATAGGGTATTTTCATAAAATAATCGAAAGGTATTTTTGTCAAAAAAAAATCATATTCCGTTCATTTTGGGTTTATTCAATCTATCCATACGACATTTTGGGGGTATTCAATCCAATTGTGGATTGTATTAGTTAATCAAACTAACGATTTCATACAATATTGGTAGTTTAGTCGGTTTATAGCATTTTTAAAGTTTAGTGGAGTTATCTCAAAAATCCCAAACGGTGGATGAGATTTAGTAAAATTTACCCTAGTTTTTACTCGATAACTAATCTAACTAGCTAGATTATATTTTCTAAGAGTTATATTCTTTTGCCGGCACCAAGAGAGTGGAACAGAGAAGGTCCCACCGGGTATTAAGTGAGGTGGGACCCACCCACCCCTTTCTCTTTGACGACCTCATCCACATTAAAGTCATTTTCTAATCCAAATTCAGCTGTGTAGCCTTCTTTGTAGCACACAAATATTCTTGATGTCCTTATTGTTAGTTTATTTTGATTTAATATATAAATTTTGACAAATAATTTTGATTTATTTATTTTGGAATTTGGTGATTGATTTATACATTAAATCATATACAGAAAAGGTTTAAAAATTACTTCGGAATTATTTGCTTGTAACTGGAAAGGTTAAGGATTAAATGGGACTTATGTAAAATTAGCAGCAACAGTAAGCTTTAACATTTGAGCCTTCAATGGGTTTATGTTAGACTAATTAGTAGTCAATGTATATAAGACTTGGTAGTGTTCAGAAGGAAGAAAAATGGACCTTATATTTGGATGAATATTTTAAGCACATCCTTGTTGATGTTTATCACTAAGTGGTGCTTCTAACGTTAAAAGCCCATGAGTCCTAAATTCCTTCTGAATAGGACCGAATAATTTTACTGTTTGATTTGAACTCAAAAGTTGCAACCTTTCTAATTGCAACTCTTGTGCGTCTTTGTTAGATATATGCGTCCTGAAAGTAATTATTGTAAGTGTATATGGACCTATATAAATAAAACAATCTTGTTTGAAATGATAGTATACTATCTGGTTTTCCTTATCAATTAGGTGTATATGTTTTAATTGCTATTACGTATTGCAAATTCATGCCGATAAGGTCCTTAGGATGTTACTGGACTATCAGCATTTGATGAGATCATAATAATGGAGCCTAGATAGTTGACTACCGCATTCTAAAAAGTTCCTAGTCGTGAGAGTGCCAAGACAGGAAAGCGGCATTCCAGTGTAGACTTGTGTATACTTTACTTGACCCGGTAGGAGGGTGATGGCCGGTCCCGTAGCCATTAATATTTGACACCATGGGATTGTATATATGTGCTCATTGGGAAATGAGTTCACTGAATGGACTTGCCGAGAATTTCTAGTTGGTATCGTACACCACTGTCGGGTAGAAATTCTCAGGTGACAATGGTACATGTTAGTCTTAAGATCTTATATCGTCACAGTTACCTTGTGTATAGAAAGCTATGCTTTAATCAACTGTAACTCATTTTATGAAGTTACGTATACATGACCTTTTTGGGTACAGCCTGAAGCATATGGAGCTAGGTGAGCGATCGAGAAGGGATTCATCTCTGCCGATATGGGGAGTTGATGTCGTTCATTATTTTGATAAAACTGTAACAAGAAATTCTTAGCCAAGGTAGATAAGATAAACTGATAAGGGTTATCAGTTATATCATAGAGGTTATCAGTTAAATATCAACATAATTTATTAAGTTATTAGGGTCTAACAGTTTACCATACCCTAAACTCAATATACGACATGTTCTGACAAAGAGACCAGACTGTACGGTAGTTGTTACGGGCAAGTTGTGACTAGTTCGGGTGAGCTCGCTCACCGACCTACTCTTTTGACGTATACCTAGGTAGCCTTCAAATGCAGCTAGCGTCACTGTTGTGCTTGTGGGTTATACTATTCGTGGGATTAATTCGAAATTTTTTCGGATGTAATTGAATTAGTGTGATCCCATTAATCCACTGCCAGTGTATTGTCGGGCCTTAAGAGTCCAATAGCCGAGATTATTCTCCCCAATAAAAATGATGCTAAGGAACATACGCATATGTATAGTTGATACATATGGGAGTTTAATTAAATATGTACATCAGATATACATATGTTAATTAAACATCGA
Source organism: Agapanthus africanus (assembly GCA_030015575.1). NCBI lineage: Eukaryota > Viridiplantae > Streptophyta > Magnoliopsida > Asparagales > Amaryllidaceae > Agapanthus > Agapanthus africanus. The sequence goes on from CM057337.1 coordinate 186,045,429, forward strand.
TAATACTAGACAAAGTATTTGCGCCGACTATTTATGTCAATTGTTGACTAATTAGTTGTATTGCTTGAGAACATGGTTTGACCATGGTTATGCCTAATAAATTAGTTATTTCAAGTAGGTGTAATATAAATAATTTATAAGAGGCAATGTGCAAAATAGTATCTATATGAGATATGGATTATTACTAGTATTATCAAACTATTCTCTCTTGTATTTTTGAAGTATGAGATATTTCTTATACTCTTCTAGAAGTGTAGCGTAGAGACATTACATGACAAAAGAGACAACATAACTCAAAAGTCAAGAAGAGAGAAAGAAATGAGGGTGAGAATGGATGGGTGTTCCCTTTACATTATTAGAAAGAGAGAAGAAATGAGAGCTCTATATGTGTTATGCCCTCTCTTCATTTTCACAATTTATCCTCCTCTTCATCATCACCTTCATCTTCTTCTCTCATGTGTTGAGAACATAAGAAGAACAAAGAGAAAAAAGAAAGTTTTTCCTTTTGCATTCATTCCTCTTGCAAACTAGCAATTTATGAGAGCAAGTTGCTCCACTAAGAGTGTTCTTAGTAGAAGTTGGAGTTGGAGTAGCAAAGCTTTAAGGTGGATCATCTTTAATGCGTAGCAAGAAGATCAAGTTTCATCCAAACTTCAAGAAGGAGATCAAAGTTATGGGTTGTTCGCTAATCGTAGTGAAACCACACGACAAAGGTTGCATCTAAAACCTTATTTAATCCAATAAAGTTTTTATTATTTACAATTGAATGGTTGGTGGTGTTTCTTGATTGTAGTTCATAGTGAAAGTTTAAAAAAATTTGTTCTATATTCTGCCTATGCTTGCAAACGTTATGAGCGAGTCACCGTGAACTTACAGTCCCATAGCCTTTAGAAACAATGGTTAAAATTTTATTTAAAGGCTCAAATTATTAAAAAGCCATCGGATCGCTTTGAACTTGTGTAAAAACCCTGGGATTTTTGGCTTTGTTATAAAACCCTTGGACACTATAAAAACCCTGTGGTATACAATTTCCCCACTGGTATTTTCGTATAACCCCAAATACCCATTTTCCATATGGGTTAACAATCCTTTACAACTGGATTTAAAGCAGTGATAGTACAGAAAAGTTGCCTATAATATCTAGAGACTTGCCTGTAATATATATTTTGTTTTCATTTTCCCTCCAAATATACTTCTTTCCCACTAATAATCTAATTTCCCACAAAAAATCTAATTTCCATCAAATATATTTGTTTCCACCAAAACCCTTTAAAATATTTTTCTACTTTCATGTAATATTGACACATTTTCCTGTAATATCTAAGATACTACATTTAATATCTAAGCTGTTGCATGAGTTTCCTATAATATCTAAGCAGTTGCATGTAATATCTAAGTAGTTGCCTGTAATATCTAAGGATCGCCTAAAGAAAGAGATATTTTAGTAATTGCATTTAAAATAGAATACAAGGCATAAATGAAATATAGCCCAGGGGGGTTTTCGCAAAGATTTTGAACATGAGGCCCTTGTAACGACTGTAAAATTTTAGTAATTTCCTTGTATTTTCCTTTCTTTAAGAAATGCCCTTTTTCTTTGAAATACTTGTATATGTATTTATTTCCTTTCAAATAATATACATGGTTCATTTTTATATATCATGGTTATCACACTGCATTGCTATTTCATAGGTCATATGTTCGAACCCTGACCGAAATATTTTAATTTTTATTTTAAATCCCCAAGTTTTAAAATAATATCTTATTTTTTATAGCCAAATATTTATTAATATTTTAAAAGAAGAAAAAAGATTTTCTTTTAATTAAAAGATAAAATTTATTTATTTATTTTAATTTATTTGTTTTTTATTTGGATATATTTGTTTTGACTGTTTTTTTTGTTCTGATTTTTGGGGGATTGATAGGATTTTAATAAATATTAACCCCTTAACCCTTTTTCTTCTATGTCGTAACCTAAAACACCGTGACTTCGATATTTCTTCTCCTCTTCCGTTTCTGTCATCTCTAATTTGAACCTTTAACCTAAGGAAACAAATGAAGGAAGAAGAAGAAGATTCCAACCCTGTTGTCTCAAACGAATCAAGGCATTCTTTACTTGTTGTGAGGACTATCTTAGATCATTCTCTTTCGGTAATTTCCCTTGTCTATAAATTTATATTTTCCGAAGGCTCTTATCATATCTTCCAACTAAAATTATATGACTATTATATATTTTCATCATATAGTTTTCCAAAGTATTCTTTTAAGTTTGATGAGATTTTACAAGTTATATTGGTTTACTTTTCGCATGAGATATTTGATACATGATTATTACTTTATATGTGATTGATACTTGATTTATATTTCTGTTTACTCTTGTTTATAGAAAATTCATGCTTGATAAAATAAAACGTTTTTGACATGTGGTAATGGTGGGGTTGGGAAAGGAATAGAGTCCTATATATAAAGAAGATGATAAATGCTATTGTATACGGAACTAAGTACCACGTCATGAGGGCAAGGGCCGCCTCTTGAATTCACAGGAGCCACCTCTAAAATCCCCATATGATGTTTTGACATCACGAACGAAATATCTTCATTACACGTAGAAACTTTATGAGTCAAATCTATAACTGATTGCAACTTCATGCTGTATATGTATATATATATTTTACACTTCATCTTGAACTTGACTTGACTCCGTGAATATATGAACCCGTGAATCCATGAACTCATGAATTCGACATGTATCTATACACTACTATAAATAAGGGTTGCCTTTACGGATTTACCCGTAGGGGCAACCCACTGCCCCTACGGATATATCTGTAGGGCCAATAAAATACCCTGTAGGTACAAACGTCGTAGGTGCAAGTTGATGCCCTGAACTTGCCCCTACGGACAAAAACTTGCCCCTACGGAGTTCTGTGTAGGTCCCACTTCCACTACGGAGTAGGCCGTAGGGGCAAAAAATTTATTTTATTTACGATTTTTTTAAATATATTACTTGTACCTACGGATGGATCCGTAGGGCCAAGTAATATCCCTTACAGATACATGCGTAGGTACATATTCGTAGGGGCAAAATATCAGGATTTCTGATATTTTACCCTTACGGATATCTCCGTAGGGGCTTTTGTTTTCCCCTATGGATATATCCGTAGGGGCACTCCTAACCCCCTGATACTGACATCAGGGGGAAACTATCAGTTATTCTGATATTTTGCCCCTACGGTTTAATCCGTAGGGGCAACATGTGTACCTACGGATTAAGCCGTAGGTACATATTATATGTTTTTTTTTAAAAAAAGGGCAGCCTGATTTTTTCTTGCCCTGTGCACAATAATAATCACATCTCACGCATATAATATACAAAAGAAACAAAAAAACTGAATATGATATAAATATAAACCAATATTAATATCGTCCAAAATGTTTCAAAATGTAGTACAATATGTATCATATAAATAAATACATGTTTCAAAAATTAAGAATCAAAAAGCTACCCTAGCTCGATCCAGCTCCACCTCTGATAAACGCTAGAATCTGGCGCGCCTGCTCCTCGGTCAATAAACCATGCAATTCGGCGCGTGCGGGAGTCTGAGCGGGATGTGGAGCTGACGATGTGGTCTACGCAGCCGCCGTGGCTGCGGGAGACTGAGCGGGCGGTGGAGCTATAGGAGCTGTCTGCGGAACCGCAGCCGATGTAGTGGCTTGCGGAGCCACAGCCGAAGGAGATGCATGTGGAGGCTCGGCCGATGTACCCTGTCGCGTCTGTACCTAACGTATGTAATAAGCATGTAAGAACTGTGTATTATTCGAATTCGTATCATTATCAAGTTATTTCGAAACCCCATTTGGATATCTAGTTTGGAAAACCGTAGTTTATTTTAATTAGATATGTATGTATGATTAATCAAACCTAAGTTTACAACCAAATAAGCTCAGGCTACGTACTAATTATGGATATGTTGATATCTATAATATGACATGATATTTTACTATAAAGTAGTATACATACCAGCATCTCCTTCAACTCCTGAACGGTGGCCCTCAAGCTCTCCAGTTCCTGCTGGACACGTCGCTCACTGGAGACGGAGGAAGTAACCGCCGGGGTGGAGTCCAACCTCATATGGGCCCTGCTAGGGCCCAGTCCCCGGCCTCTCTCCCAACCTCCGTGGTGCCCTCCGTGTGCAGCGTCCAGGACTGGGGTCAGCAGCCTCGGATCGCTCTGTCCGGTAAAATCGATCCCCGAGGTCTCGGCCCGCTCAACCACCCGCTCCTACACCCACATTAAGCGTAAAGTATAAGTATAAAATTTAAATTTGAACCTTCCAAAACTAAAATTTCAAATATGGGTAGAATAAATATTAACACTTACACAATACTCCTGGGAAGCGACGTCGGGACATCGAAGCTCGCCCGTGGCGGGATCTGTCGAGGTGCCGTGGACGGCAAGATATGCGGACAGCATGCTTGGTGTACCACCTTGCGCCACGGTCTGAGCTGTCTGCAATATTAGAAAATAACTCTTAATATTAGATATATTAGAAAATAACTCTTAATATTGCAGACTATCACAAAGGTCGGTCTATTGTAATTTACCGATAACTCCATGCCTCGAGTAATATTCCTCGAGCCACCTGTGTAAGTGGGGCGACCCCTCTTCACCGACTTCTTGTTCTCTGTATTCTGAGCGGCCTGTTTCTGCACAACGCATTATCATTTAGTTTTCTAATTAAGGAACACAAAAAAATAAATTATATCCTAAACAATGAATTACATTTAAAATACATACCTGTTTGCGTTGGGAGTCGAAATATTCGCACAATATAGGCCATGTCTCTACGTCGACTCTCGCAAAAGCCGGAGTAGATAGGAGGGCCGCTCTTTCTGCCTCGGGGGTCACCATCCATAGGGAGTAGTAGTCGGCCTTCAGCTCATTCCTGTTGTATCGGACCTTGGTCTGCATGTTCTTCATCAGGCCATTGTACAGAGCATGAAGGTCGAGCACCCTCCCAGGGTGATCAGGGTCGGGTACAGGCTGAAAATCATAATTCGACTGAAAATACAAAAAAAAAATTGTTATTAGATTGCAAGTGTTAATAATAAATATATTGGATAAATCAAATGAAAATATATATTAATACGTACCTGAGCCTGATCAAAGAAGAGGGCGAATGAGCGCCGGTGCTGCTTGCCCCACTCAACGTGAAGTGGATAGTTCTTCACGAGCCGGCTCTCGTCCCCCATATACCGGCCGAACCTCTCGGCATGAAGATCGGTAAAGCGATAGTCAAGGGTAAAAAAGAGGGGGAATGCTGCATCCCCTAGCTCTGTTAGGCCTCAGCCTATGGGACTGATTCGGGCCTCGAGTCCCTCTCTGGGGATGGAGAGGCCCTGCGTCTGCAAGAAATATCAAGATAATCAATATTAAGACAAAGTTGTATTAAGAAATCAAGGTTAAACGAAAATTGAAGTGTGATATATACCTCCGGTGACTAAAGCACGAGCCTGGGCCCGGGCAGCAGCACGAGCGGGACGATAGTTCCTCCGGTGAGGAACAGCCGGGGTCCCGGATGCGGACGCATCCCCTCCAACTAGAAAATAAACATTGATGCTAAATTTCCATGAAATTCATATTTATTCTATAGAGCATATGTAAAATGAATAAATATTTTATATTTATTCATACTAACCTGCAGACGATGCGGAGGGTATGGAAGTGGCAGGAGTGGCCCCTGCGTCAGATGTGGACGCACCACCTATAATTATACAATTAAAAATAGATTATATAAGTAATTGCAAAAAGAATGTGTAGATCAATAATATAACGTTCTAAATCAATATGCATGCACTATAGGATATATAAACATACCCTCAGGTGCGGTGGTGTCACCAGCTACAACTAGACAATAATAAAAATTGCTAAGTAAGAGAAAAAGGAATGTGTGTATATTTATGATACAGCATTCTAAATCAATATACATGCACTATATGATATATAAACATACCTGGAGGAGCGGTAGTGGCCTCTGTCCCAGATGTGGACGCATTCAACAACTAGACAATCAAACATTGACAATATAAGTAATTTTGACATAAACAGGCATGAATATCTGTAATATTACATTCAAAATGGATATGCGTGCAGTATACCTGGATGTGTGGCTAAATCCACACAGAAGGAGGCATCTGAAGGGGTCTCCGATCTGGGTGCAAGACCGGCCCTCTGAAGCTCCATACGGAGCTCTCCGGAGGGCAGAACCGCTCTGCCTCTGCCTCTGCCGCGGCTGGAGCTCTTGCCGCCCCTCGCTGCTCCCGACATCGTCATCAAATCTAGATAAACGGTTCGTGGACGCATTAGACAATCATTAAAAGTATTGACTATATATGTATAGATCGTAAAATGTGAAGTAATAATATAACATTACTGATACCTTTTCGTTTTGTGGGCGCATTATACATATCTACTTGGATTTCATTGTCGATGTCATTTCTAACCCACGTAACTTCATGATCGGCCGAAGACAACCCGACCTTCGAAATAGACGGTCGGAGCACTCTAATTAAGCCTTCTCTCTTCTTCGTCTTCATCGCTGTCCTCGAATTCTGGGACATCGTAGACATCTCTGGGTTTCCATCGGCATACAACACTCCATCCCGGATGCTTCAAACACTATGAGTAGTATACTTGGAACGCTTGGTTCGGAAAGATAAACGGATCTTCCTGACCGTAAAATCGAAGTGTGTTCACACTGGTCAATCCATATTCATCTTTCCAAGTCCCAAGATTTCTTCTCCACTTGTCCGTATCGGTTCGCGTATCGTACCAAGTACTCTGGAATATATAAAAGAGTTCTGATCGTCCGGGATAGTGGATGCCGAGTATACAATTTAAGTACCCATAATAAATCACACCGTCCGATCCTACCGTCGCAATCCCACTATTCTGAGTGGTTCTAGATGTTTCTATGTCCTTAACTTCGAATTTGTATCCAAGGACACCAAATCCTTTGTAATATGCAACCTCCATACTAGGAAATTGAGCTAAACATCTTGAATCACTCTCAAATGATGCAGACAAGTTCGGATCGTGGATCTAACAAAACAAATTTTACGAAAAATACATAACGATACAAGTTTAGATTAAAACTGATAGCAATAAAATGTTATTCGAATAACTTATATGATCTGTGACCCAATCACAAAAATTATCCTGATAATATTTTTCCAATTGTTCTTCATTCTAATCAGGATGCCCCTCACGTACCTCGTTAAAATGAATTCTGTTTTCGACAAATAATGGTGACATTAATATTATATCATTTCATACACACACAAACACAGATATAACAATTAATCCAAAAAAACTTACTCTCTAATTTGTTCAAGACATGCGCAATTAAGCAAGATAAACCGGTATATCTTGTTGATAAACATAGTGTCTACCCTCTTATACTCGACTTTACCATATGGCCCGTCTTGAATTCTTCGAGGCCGGTTAAGTCTTGTCTCAATATTCTCGTCCAGATGGCGGGAACAAAATGTGGTTGCTTCATCAAGAAGATAACCTTGCATGATCGAACCCTTTGGTCGATTTTTATTGCGTATATACTTCTTAAGAGTGTAGAGATACCTAATGAAAATATGTTGAATAAATAAATACGGGCATACAGGACAACAATAAATTTATAAATTACGCGAAACGAAAAATTACACGTACCTCTCAACGGGATACATCTTTCGATATTGTACCGGCCCGGCTAACTTAGCCTCAGTTGCAAGATGAACCGTCAAGTGTATTATGATATCGAAGAATGACGGTGGGAAAATACGCTCGAACTTGCAAAGTATCAACGCAATAGAATTTTCTAGTTTATCCAGCGTCACAACCTCCAGTGTTTTAGCACATAACTCTCTGAAAAAACAACATAGGTCGTTGATTACTAGACCACCGATTCGGGGAGAGAAGTCATGAGGGCTAATGGAAGTAGGTGCTCCACGATAACATGGTGATCATGACTTTTCATCCCATCGATCTTTCCCTTCACAATTTTTATTTTCTTGCTGAATGATCCTGAGAAATCTGTGGGAACTTTCAAATCATGCAACACCTGCAGGAATCATTTCTTTTCCGGTTGTGACATATGATAAGCGGCATTGGGAAGTACAAACTTGCCCGGTTTACCCGCTACCAGTTTAGGGTGCAATTCACTTCTTATTCCCCACTCTTGTAGATCCATCCGAGCATTCAGGTTGTCTTTCAATTTCCCGTCTTTATAAAGAAGCAAGTTAAGTATGTACTCTGATACTCCCTTCTCTATATGCATGACGTCCAGACAATGACGCACTAAATTTGTTGACCAGTACGGAAGCTCGAAGAAAATGATTAACTTGTTCCAAAATGGTGGTTTGACCTGTTTCGTCGGATCCATCCCGAAGGTCACATTATTGTAACCATCCCATTTAGCAGTCACGTCCTCTCCGGACAATGGGGATGGAGGTCCAAGAAGCTCCTGATGACCATCAAAGTGAACCGTGTCTAACCTATATATAGAGGTGGTCTGGAGGCAGGAAACGTCGATGGCCGCAATAACAAACCTTCCTGCTAAAATTCAAGAATTTCGATGTTGTGTGTTTATGGCAATGAGGACATGCTTTGTGACCATGTACGGACCAACCTGATAGCATTCCATACACAGAAAAGTCATTAATTGTTCACATTAAAGCCGCACGCAATATGAAGGTTGTATTTGTGTTTGCATCATATGTCTCTACACCATCAATGAACAAAGATTTCAACTCCTCGATCAGAGGTCGGAGATAGACGTCGATATTGTTCCCCGGTGAGTTTGGTCTGTCGATAAGAAGAGGCATCATAAAGTATGATTAGTCCATAGCCAACCAAGGCGACAGATTATAAATTATCCTTACAATGGGCCATGTGCTTTGACTTCCAGCCATATAGTTGAATGGGCAGAAGCAATCAGTAGCCAGTCCGAGCCGAACATTGCGAGGATCGCTACTGAATATTGCGTGCCTCCTATCGAAATCCTTCCATGCCGGTGAATCTCTTGGATGGCTCATTTTTCCATCTTCACTTGGAGGAGCATGGTGATGCCAAATCATTGCCTCGGCTGTTTTCTTGCACCTGAATAGCTTCTGTAGCCTCTGTGTTATGGGAAAGTATCGTGCTATCTTGACAGGTATATCAGGCTTCTTATCAGAATCTTTCGGCTTATACCTGGCATCTCCGCATGTTGGACACTCTTTCAAATCTGAATTCTCTTTCCGGTACAACACGCAATTTTTAGGACATGCTTGAATCTTCTCGCACTTTAGACCCAAATCAGACATCATCTTCTGGGCTCCGTACCAGCTGTCGGGCACGTTATTTCCCTGAGGCATAGAATCTTTCAAGAACGAAAAAAGCATTGTAAATGACTTGTTGCTCCATCCATTTAGGCACTTAATCTGGAAAATTTGGACGAACCATGAGAGCGTGGAATACTTCGCATTCTCATAAATTGGTTTTCTAGCATCATTCATGAAATTTTCATATTTATCCGCACGCGGTCCTTGACCGAAAGGAATGTCATCTTCGGTACGAATAGATTCACCTAGGGCAGCCTCTACCATATCCTCCATTTCTTCTGATGGAAATAAATTACCGTCTTCTCCTTCTTCCGCATTACCGAATTCTTCTTCTTCTCCTGCCGCATTATCGTGTTCTCCTTCTTCTTCTGCCGCGGTACTGCATTCTTCTCCTTCCCCGTGATATTTCCAAGTTGTATAAAGTCTAGTAAACCCATGTTTTACAATATGAAGCTCTGCTAATTCTACCTTCTGCCAGTACTTATTGCCACATCTATCGCACGGACAGAGAATCTTCTCTATTATGATCTTATTATGTGCGCGTGCAAATTCAATGAAAGCAGCAACTCCTGCGACAAATTTAGGTTTCATACGTTGTTGCCAATCCATATACATCCAGTCCTTAACTCTGACGTACTCATGGGCCATGTTAGACTGTATAACATATAAATTGTAGGTTATGATGACTATATTGAGAAATATAAGAACGGGATAGTTACTGACAAAGGAGAAAATCCGTGTATATGCTTTGTGTGTGCGTTTGTCGTTGAAAAGAATAAATTATCGAACGTATGTTAACCGATAGACGGGGACTAAGTGACGCTTTTAGTTTCATATATGAGTATCGATGAGAATATGAAGGTTTCATATTATCATCGAGTATCATATATTGGTTTTAACTTGAACATCTCGAATCACTCTCTAATTATGCATTTGTTGTGTATTCTTGTTGTATGTGTGTGTTCCGGCTGTCAGGGGTAGGCTTCCATCCCATTAAGAATGTATAGAGTGAACACCCATCACTTGTGCTTTCAACCGTTTCGAGTAAATTTCGGCAGCACCTCCCCGCTGTTCTCCGAGTATACTGTAATAGAATAGATAATCATTTCAAAGCTGTGAAACAACGTTAAAATGAACATCTAATCTATCTTTGTACATGGAGAACCAGCGGAAAGGTACTGACGAAATATCTCGAAACGGATGAAAACACAAGTGAATGAAGGCGTTTGCTTTATACATTCTTAACTTGTCCACGCGGGAAAAATCTATGGGTTTCCATACGATTGAATTTTCTCGTCGCATAGACTATACGACGGTTGTTAGTATCGAGATATACCGTCCGATATTTAACAACCTTCGTATAGTTCTATGTCACGACGAACATCACACGTATGTTAACCGATAGATGGGGACTAAGTGGCACTTTTAGTTTCATATATGAGTATCGATGAGAATACGAAGGTTTCATATTATCATCGAGTATCATATATTGGTTTTAACTTGAACATCTCGAATCACTCTCTAATTATGCGTTTGCTATGTATTCTTGTTGTATGTGTGTGTTCCGGCTGTCGGGGGTAGGCTTCTATCCCATTAAGAATGTATAGAGCGAACACCCATCACTTGTGCTTTCAACCGTTTCGAGTAAATTTCGGCAGCACCTCCCCGCTGTTCTCCGAGTACACTGTAATAGAATAGATAATCAATTCAAAGATGTGAAACAACGTTGAAATGAACATCTAATCTATCTTTATACACGGAGAACCAGCGGAAAGGTACCGATGAAATATCTCGAAACGGATGAAAACACAAGTGAATGAAGGCGTTTGCTTTATACATTCTTAACTTGTCCACACGGGAAAAATCTATGGGTTACCATACGATTGAATTTTCTCGTCACGTAGAATATACGACGGTTGTTAGTATCGAGCTATACCGTCCGATATTTAATAACCTTCGTATAGTTTTATGTCACGACGAACATCGCACGTATGTTAACCGATAGACGGGGACTAAGTGGCGCTTTTAGTTTCATATATGAGTATCGATGAGAATATGAAGGTTTCATATTATCATCGAGTATCATATATTGGTTTTAACTTGAACATCTTGAATCACTCTCTAATTATGCGTTTGTTGTGCATTCGTGTTGTATGTGTAACATGATTTTAAACCATTGAGATCAAGATTTGAGAAATTTTATAAGTGGCGTTAACATGATAACAATTATCTCTTCTTATTAGTCCATATCTGAATTCTAAAGGGCAGTATATTTGCTATTAAAAAATCATGTTCAACTCTAAAGCAAGGGAAAAACAGAGGAATATAGATCTATTAAAGTCAAGCCATAAAGCTAATCACATGTTTACAACATTGCAGATACATTAACGCAAAACATAGTTATGATGCTTCAAAAGAATCAATTATCAAGGATCTGGGAGTGGAGATGAACATACAGCTTCCCGTCAATAAGATCAACAGGACAGAGACAGATAAAATATAAGATTAGAATGATGAACAAGATAATATGCTTGAAAGATGCTATATTTGCTGATTGAATATAAATGAATCCACCAATAAGATTATATACATAATAATATATGTAGAGGAATTCAGGCCATGAACATAAACCACCAACTATTTCATATGCTGGCTGAAAGAAACGGGCAAAAAGATTCATAGTTTTCCATAAACTACAAGCAGATTCTACCATTACTAAGTACAAAACAAAATGGATTATAATCTAAAGGAGAAAGAAGAGCTTGAAGCAAAATCAGATCAAATTATGTTGTCCCACATGGGTTGCTCGCCCAGACATTCGATAGCATACATGTCACAAGAAAAATAACAGTAAAACAATTTCTTAAGCTTAAATACCCTCTAAATATGCCAAACAGCTTGCTTATAGTTCTACTAATACATTATTAAACATAAAGTCCCTGCAGACGCCAAATCTGGAACAACTATCACCTTATCATCGAATGTTACGTCCACAAAAGTGAAGGTAACAGAATAAATGCACCCGTACAAACTCGACCTCGAATTAGCCTAAAGCTTTGCCAGGATGGAACTAAATCAACAAGCAAAGCATATTTACACTACAAGCTTACACCTACTGTAAGGGATAAATAGGGCACTCTACAGTTCACATCTCACAGCCCAACCGAACCCTAGCCCCAACCCCAGCCCAGCCCCATCCCCAGCCCCAGCCCAACCGAACCCTAGCCCCAGCCCCAGCCCAGCCCCAACCCCAACCCCAACCAAACCCTAGCCACAGACCCGGCCCAGCTCCAGCCCCAACCCCAACCCCAACCCCAACCCCAACCGAACCCTACAACCTAACCCTAACCCTAACCGAACCCGATGCCGACGCCGACGCCGATGCCCTCACCCCTACCCGAACCTGGCCTAAACCCTAGACTACAACGTCAAAATTAAAAATTATTTGAGATTTACTTACAAACCGTGCGCGCGGTGGAGGAGACGGTAGAAATTGGTGGTCGACGACGATCGACGAAGGTGGCAACGAGGCGTGGGAAGTCGACGAAGGTGTGGGGAAGACCGACGAAGCTGGCGACGAGGCGCCAGCGTGGTGGCGACGAAGCGTGGGAACAGGCGACGAGAGGCGCGGGAGTGAGAGAGAGAGAAATTTTGGGAACAATGAATATAATTTTTCTATGCTTTTTTTTATCAATAACCTATTTAGATGCCCCTACGGACATAACCGTAGGTCTACGTCTTGCGGCTCCGTAGGGCCAAACAAAAAATTAGAACGTAAGGCACCGTATGGACAACGATTTAGCCCTACGGATAAATCCGTAGGGGCAAGAAATATTTGCCCATACGGATTTCTGAGTCCGTAGGGGCAACCCCATATTGTAGTAGTGATAGTTTTCAAGCATTCATAAATACATGCTAGTACTTGTGTCAACTTCTTAATCAAGAATATCATAAGGATAGGGTATCTTGATGAATGGGGTTATTTATGTGTAATGGGGGTCATACATGATCACCGCAGTTCCGGGTATAATAGAACAATTGCATTACTAACTCATGAATCTCTTGAATCCGTGTTTCTGTTGTTCCGAGGGGAAATGAAATATCTTCGTTACTTCTAAAACCCTCACCAGTCGAACTTATAAACTTAAAATATGATAATACCGTTTAGAGAACAAACATCATGATATTGTTGCCTTATATCTATTTCTATTTATATGTGCTTAATTGTTTCGTTCTTTTTTTATATATCATGTTTCTTTTTAATACTTTTTATATTTAAAATTGGGAACTTATCGAACTCCTGTTCGTTGACGGGCATTCCATTTTCTGTGTTTTCTCTTTTTAAGAATGTCCGTCAGACAACTTTGAGAAAGGAGACCAAGCTTAGTACGAAATTGAGCCGAGCGAGCAGGATAGCAACTACCTTTCTTTTCAAGCAAAGCGTTAACTTCAGTTATAGTATGCCTTCTTTTATTCAAGGCTATTTTTTTATTTCTAGTTCCTTAAATTTTTCGAGCTGTGTTCAATTATTCTTTTTTTTGGGACTGTAATAAATGTTTTTGGACATTGTTATTATTTTAAATTCTTGTATTTATTATCTTTCTACTTATAATTACTCTTAGCATATTCATGTCGAAAAATAGTGCTTCTTGGTGTGAGTATGTTGCGGGGCTCATTCACTCTCACTCTCCGTCTTTTGGGAAGCAGGACGTGACAGGTTTTGTTGGTGGCCCAAGTAGGTCTTTTCTGCATGACCGTTGAAAGTAGATAATAAAAGAATTTAAAATATAACAACATTTATTTCCTTCTTGAAATCCTATCACAATGAAACCATTCTAATTCTTATTCAAATCATTTTGATCCAACAGCATTTAGTTTTTCCTTTGAATCTCATATCGTCTTTTGAATCCATCTTGAATTTCAATTTCAGCTTTTTTGGAGATCATATCTCGAGAAATCTTGTAAGTTTTGGTTCCTTAAATTTCTGTCGGTTTCTTCCTTCCTTGCTTCCTTTGGATCGTCTTTCCTACATCACTTCTTTTGAATAGAATATCGACAATCGGGAGCACGAAAACGACTTGCGACGGCGTTATCTTTAGTTTTTCTTGCCCTGTTACAACGTACTCTTTGAGAGAATTTTAGGAACAAAACTCTTTTAAGAAGAGTAGACTATAACGGCATCATTATAATATCACTCTTGAATCATTGTCCCTTGAATCCTTCCTTACTCTCCTGACGATCATGACTCAACGTGGACTCTACCATTTATTGTGTTCTTTTAAATTTCCCCTCTTGAATCCGTCTTGAGTTCTATCTTATTTCCCTGACGATCAACTCTCGACGAAGAAGACGGAAGTTCGAACCCTTCGTCTTTGTCGTGATCTTTTCTTATAACCTCCTTAATTCCATCTGAATCTCTTGAATCCCTATTAGTTCTTCTTTCTTGCACCTCTTAATATCTCCCTTGCATATGTTCTTGAACAATTCCTGATCTATCCTAGTATTTCTTGTCTCAGCTTTCGAACTTCCTGTTCGGACGCATTTTATGTCTTTCTAGTTCATCGTATCCCTTCTTACTCGACTGATGGAGTGCGAAGGTGACAATCGACCGCGATATCTCTATCTTGTCTAGTAGTGACACAATCCATCGGAATTTCGAGGACAAATTTTTTTAAGAAGGGTAGAATATAACGACCGTAAAATCTTAGTACTTTCCTTGTACTTTCCTTTCTTCTAGAAATGTCCATTTTCTTTGAAACACTTGTATATATATTTATTTCCTTTCAAATAATATATATGGTTCATTCTTGTATATCTTGGTTATCACACTGCATTGCTATTCTATAAATCATAGGTTCGAACTCCAACTAAAATATTTTAATTTTTATTTTAAATCCCCATGTTTTGAAATAATATAATATTTTTTTATAGCTAAATATTTATTAATATTTTAAGAGAAGAGAAAAAAATTCTTTTAATTAAAAGATAAAATTTATTTTTTTAATTTTAATTTACTTGTTTGTTATTTGGATATATTTGTTTTGACCGTTTTTTTGTTCTGATATTTTGGGGGTTGATAAGATTTTAATAAATCTTAACCCTTTAACTCTTTTTCTTCTATGCCGTAACCTAAATCACCGCGACTTCAAAATTTCTTCTCCTATACCCTGTCTTTCATCTCTAAACTGAAGCCTTAACCCAAGAAAACAAATGAAGGAAGAAGAAGACTCCAACCTTGTTGCCTTGATCGAATTGAGGCATTCTTTACTTGTTGTGAGGGCGATCTTAGATTATCCTCTTTCAGTAAGTTCCCCTTATCCGTATATTTATATTTCCCGAAAGCTCTTATCATATCTTACTGCTAAAATTATGTGACTATTGCATATTTTCATCAAATAGTTTTCTTAAGTATTTATTCATGTTTTATAAGATTTTACAAGTTATATCGGTTTAATTTTCACATGAGATATTTGATACGTGATTACTACTCTATATATGATTGATACTTGATTTATGTTACTGTCTACTCTTGTTTATAGAAAATTCATGCTTGATATAGTCAAACGTTTTTGACATGGGGTAATGGGTGAGTTGGAAAAGGAATAGAGAGTCGTATACATCGAGAAGACGATAATGCGGAACTAAGTGCTACGACATGAAGGCGGGGGCCACCTCTTGAATTCGCAGGGGCCCTCTCTAGAATCACCATATAATATTCCGACATGACAAACAGAACATCTTCATTACACGTAGAACCTTTATAAGTCGAACCTATAACTGATTGCAACTTCATGCTGTATATGTATGCGTGTGTGTATGTATCTTGAATTTGACATGACTCCATGAATACATAAAACCGTGAATCCATGAATCCGTGAACTTGTGAATTCGACATGTATTTATAGTTTTCAAGCATTCATAAATATATGCTAGTACTTGTGTTAACTTCTTAATCAAGAATATCATGGGGAAAGGGTAGTTCGACGAATGAGGGTATTTGCATGTAACGGGGATCGTACATGATCATCCTAGTTCCGGATATTACGGAACAATTGCATTATTAACTGATGAATCTCTTGAATCCGTATTTCTATTGTTCTGAGAGGAAATGGAACATCTTCGTTACGTATAAAACCCTCACTAGTCGAACTTATAAACTTAAAACATGATAATACCATTTAGAGAACAAACATCATGATATTATTGCCATTATATCTATTGCTAGTTATGCATGCTTGATTGTTTCTTTCTTTTTTATATATATCATGTTTCTTTTTAATACTCTTTATTTTTTTTAAGTTAGGGACTTACCAAACTCCAGTTCATTGACGGGCATTCCATTTTCTGTGTTTTTCTTTTTTGGAAATGTCCATCAGATGACTTTGAGACAGGAGACCAAACTTAATACGAAGTTGAGCCGTGCGAGCAGGATAGCAATTACCTTTTTTCTCAAGCCGAGCATTAACTTCGGTTGTAGTATACCATCTTTTGTTCAAGGCTATTGTTTTTATTCCTAATTCCTTAAAATTTTCGAACCGTGTTCAGTTATTTTTTTTTTGGTACTGTGATAAATGTTTTTGGACACTGTTATTATTTTAAATTCTGGTATTTATTACCTTTCTGCTTATAGTTTTACTTAGTGTATTTATGTCGAGAAGTAGTGCTTATCGGTGTGCATACGTTGCAGGCCTCGTTCGCTCTCGCTCTCCGTCTTATGGGAAGTGGGGCGTGACAGCCCTTCCCAACAATTTTGAAAATACCATGGGTTTTAGACAACCTTGAGCGGGTTAGGGGCTTTTTGACAATTTACCTATCCAATTACTCACAACACCAAAAAAGCAATCTTCTTTTTGAGTCCCCTTTATTCCCAAAACCATGCAGTAAACCAATAAATACGTCAAATTCTATGATTCCTTTTGCGTTGTTTTGTTTTCTTGGACCCTACAAGACTGGAGATCAAAACCAAAGTAATGTTTGTGGTGCGTACTCAACGGGGATTCGGACGGGCTGAGCGGTGTTCTACCTTGGGAACGTCTTTATCGCTACAATCCGTACGAGGAGTGACTATATGTTTTTAGAGCAACATAACTATTTGCTTGCCTCCTTTCACGAGGCTCGATTTTCTAATTTCTACTTTATATTTCGATATTGTTTAAGTGATCGTATTTTCAAACAAATATTTTATAAATTCATATTTTATATTATACCCTTCGCATTCTTTTTCCAACAATTAGCAATTATTTTATTTTATTTTTCAATTGGTTTCCTATTTTTTTCCAACAATTGTACCCTTCGTATTCTTCTTTCAACAATTAGCAATTATTTTATTTTATTTAGCAATTATTTCCCTATTTTTTTCATCAATTGTGTACCCTTCACATTCTTGTACTTCCAAGCTTTGCGAACGCTGAATCCCTCATGTTCAGCATATGCCTCATAGAACACGTATGCAATATTTTTGTTCCCAAATTTCATATCAACTTTCGGAATTAAGTTTGGTCCGTCTACATTCTTCACAGGAGTTGGAGGCTCAGTTGCGGCTGAAAACTCCACTTCTCTAGACATATTAACCTTTAAATTACAAGAAAAACCTAATTAACTTATATTAAATATAATGCAATTATCGATTTTCTACTTATTGAGCAATAAACCAAACAAAATTATATCAATGATCGAAGGAATGACTATTCTGTTTTGAGATTTAAAATCCTAAAATTGAATTACTAAATGAAATAGAAGGAAAGCTAGGTTCGATATAAATCAAAATAATTTTTTTTTTAAAAATTATATGAAAAGGAAATTAAGTGATGTGTATTGATTACCTTGTAGTTTTGGAGCAGAATTTTAGGGTCAAGTGATGTGTAACAGAAATCTCATTTGAAACATGGCATGATTTCTTAAATAACAATGCAAAAATAAATTTGCATAGTTCAGGTGTAGTCACAATATTGAAGCAGGAACTATTTTAACTAATCTCATTGAGCTCCACCAAAACCTTAAGCTGCAATTTAGCTTGATAATTTTATGGTGAAAGTAAAAAATTTATTAATCCAATGTAGACATTCCGATGAAGGCCATCCGATTGATCAAAATATAATCATATGCCTAACAAGTAACAAGAGTCCTCGTTAATCTCAGACTAAAATTGATCATAACTATCCATTATATACCTAAACTTAAAACTGTTTTAATAATTTAAATATGAAAAGTCCATCTATACATAGCTTTTTTTTATGTTCTATATTGTTTAATTTCATGCCTAAACTTTGTAAATTAGCTATTTAAATTTGTTTTGGAATATACATTCTTCACTATTTTATATAGAATGAATCAAATGCTTTTATATGTCAAGAATCAAAACCTAAATATGAATTAATTATATTCATTGATCCATATTTCAGCTATGCCTTTGTTATATGCATATTCATTCTTTGTTCATGTAATCAAATTTCATTTTTGGCACCATAATATGCTTGAATGGTATGCTTTTATGTGCATGATTTCACACATTGAATTTGAAAAAAGTAATTCATCAATCTAGAAAATATATTGCATCTGTATGCCAGCTGTATTGTGACTATTAGGCCTATAAAAGAGCTTGATCATCATGATAATTTCTTCACAATAACATGACAGACCCTCTCTCCCATACACCACATACATCTAAAGAGGCTTCAATTCCTCTCCCATGGCAAATCCATGAAAACTACCCCTAATAAATATTGGAGAGGCTCAAAGACGACGCTTTGTAAGTATCAACCATTCATTTATTTATTTTTGTTCGAAAATTTTAGATTACTTTTGATGAAGTATCAAAAATAGAACAATCTTCCCTCTGCAGTATCTTTTAATACTATTTTAAATAATTTAAAAGCGGTCGTGCTCCTGGACTTCTTTAATAATATTGCCACAAAAATATCTGTTGCTCTATTTCACAATTGTAGATTTGTACCCTTCAATTTTCTACTATTTTTTTGGCTATTCTACAGTAAGGGTTGCTGTTATACAAAGCATTATCTTATGGCTCGATGCTTCCAATCTATAATTCTCACCCAATCTGGGTATGATGCTTAAGTCATGTGTTATTCCATGTTAAACTGACAAATATTAGACGAGGAAACATGGCCTAAAGTGTCGATGCAGGCATCCAACTATAGTGATAAACTTCACGAGGGGAAAGGCCCAAAAGGAAATTTGCAAAATAGCTAGGGGTTTATAGGTAAACTCCTACCCTCATGAATCATGTCACTGTAGTTCAAAGCCCACAGTGACACTCTAGGCTTCGTTTCCTCGTATTAGACATTAGTCACACATTACTGCATATCAACTCAATATTTTCCGTGTTACATACACCGTTATGATTGTTCTCAGAGTTAAGGACTACTTAATTTTTCTTCTGGGTCCGGAGAATAATGCCTCTCCTACATCGTTTTCAAAGTATGCTAATTATTAACAATATATATGATCGGTTCTTATACGATCATTTCTTACGCGTGTGCGTGCACCATTCATTCCTGTCAATCCAAGAACAGAACGTTTGCATTGGACAACACCACTAGTCGATCATAGGAGTCCAAAGAGCATTCCATATAAAGATCCATGTACCAAAGAAACTTCAATGTGATTAGATTCAAGCTAAGGATATTCTGCAATAGAATTTCTATGAGCGTGCAATTACTCATTTCTCCTGTAACATTCTTCTGCAGAGCTGACTGTGGCTTGGAGTTAGGTGATAAGGATACGCTTGTATTCAAAAGGAGGAGAGGGAGATGCCACTCAGGGGAGCCACTGCACGCGCGAAACAATTGTACATCAAAGAGGGTTTAAGGAAGATACTAACTACAAAAAGGGAAACAAAAAAATGTACATTGCTGAGTTTAGTAGAATTATATATGTGTTTTCCTTAAAGGACAGATTGTTTTTGTTCTTCTGTTTGATTGATAATGGATGTGCTTGTTCTTCTGTTTAATTACATTGTTTGAAAGCTGATAAATATGCGTACACTGTTTTCTTCTATAACCTTTTTAATTTCTATTAAAGATTAATATGCTCACAAAATTAAAGTTGCAAGACATAAATAGTAGAAGTTTATTCAATTAATTTAAGCAAGAGTGGGTTCCTAGAAGGCTAAACATTTTAAGTTCACATATAGAACGGGGGGCTACTAAGACATGCAATAATTCTAAACAAATTCTGAAGTTTCCATGAATGGTGCCGATCACCGAGAAAAACGAGGGAGGATACACTTTACTTTTTGGACGTCATAGGAGGGTTTGCAAGTCCTTTCTTTTTGAAATGCTTCATTATCGATCGGGTGTTTGTTTTGTTTTGTGAAAATTGAGGGGAAAAAACCCATTGATACATGGGATTAATTGCACCAACACAATTTGCAACATCTTTTCCTCCCATAATTGTGGTCAAGGGACTAGTTCAAAGTGATATAGAAGGCAAGAGGTTCAAAGCAAATGTTATGTGGCTACTTTATTAGGAAAAAGTTTTACATTGTTTGACCATTAGTAAAACTAAGGCAGAAATTAGCAATATTCTGCCAGTGAAACTAGGTGCTCATTTGGTGTGAGCATGGAAATAATTCTTGTGTGACATTTATAGAGGTTTAGTAAAAGCAACTTTTTTGACGATCCGTGTTGTCACCGTTTTGATTTTCATTTCTATAGCGTATGTACGATCAATTTTCATATGGTTTTGATATTTTTTGACCATTGATTTGGTTATATAAAATGTTCAATAATCGGTAAACTGTTAAATTTGCGACCCACCGAGACAAGTGCAAGAAGTATGCGAATCATATAAATTTTGTGAGTATACATGACTTAGAATATGTTGATCCAGAGGAATGGTGTCAATCATTAGAAAAGTCAATAAATTGTTAACTTTTTAATTGACTAGAAGAATTTCCCCCCATCACTTTGCTTCATGAGAAATTCTACTGTAATGAGAGCTGTCAAAGTAACTTGCATTTTTATTTTTCGTGAGGAAAATGACATTAGTAAATTTCAAATTAAGACCTATCTTTTTCAATTGTGCAAGTAGAATGGCATATTTGGAGCATTGCTTGTCCATTTCACTGGCCAAATTTGAAATTTTTTGGACATCATGAAAGGATATACTTTTTTTGACGTCATAGGAGGATTTGCAAAAGCTGCACTGAGAAAGGATATACTTTTTTGGACGTCATAGGAGGGTTTGCAAAAACTGCAACTTTCTCCTTCATTAGTCTCATATATTGTTTTTGTGCCTAGTCTCTTAACTTGATTTATTCTTAAACGCAAAGAATTCCAAAAATGTGGGGAAAAATCTAAATTTGTATTGTTAATTTATTTCAAACCAAACTTAGATTTGTATATTTATTATCAATAATACGACTTTTTAAGATTTCATAAATATATTTTTGTGATTTGATAAATAAAGTTGTATTTTGATAAATAATTGTGATTTAATAAACAAAATTATGGTTTGATAATTACCATATGATTTGATATATAATGTTATACTTGAATTAACAAATCATTAAAGTTAATATGCCTATAGCATGAGAGAAATTAAGTTGGCATAAGTATTTGGTGTTTTAACAATTTTTAAAATAAATGAGTTTAAAAATTAGTTTTATTTTGGCACCGGCCGGTAAATTTTAACCCATACATACAACACACACAACATACCCACACACATCACACACAAACCGAGGGGACACACGAATTTACCCCGAAAGCGTTAAATTGTATTCACTTCCCCTGCTGGGGATCGAACCACCACACTCTCCCAGAGAGGGAAATGCCATGCCAATTGAGCTATTGTACATTGGTAGTTTAAAAATTAGTTTGCAAAAACTGCACCGATAAACAAATTTCTCAAAACATAATAATATAATCCCTTCACATATCGGTGAAATTGGATGGAATTTGTCACTTTACATCATGTCAGCCGATCAAGACCCCTTTCCATATTAAATTCCATTATATAATCCTTTCAAACAAAAAAAAAACTGATATGTTAAGATTGGAGTATCAACGTAATCGGGGGGTTCGATGTCTCTATCATCTTCAATGATAATCGGGGGGTCTTCAGCTGGAGGTTCCGGCTGTAACATCATCCCAGTCATGTCTTGGAACAACAGAGCCATTCGTTTGATGTTGGCTGCCTGTTCCGCAGCCTCTTTTTCTTTCCTCTCGAGCATTCTTCGGAGGAATTCAGTATCAGTTTCTTATCCCCGACGCTGCTCTGAGGTCTCTGGATTTTCTTTCAGTCCAGTGAGTGCGGCCATTGCAGTCAGCATCTCCTGAAGTTTCTGCTGCTGTTATTCCTGAGCTTTCGTTATCAATCGGGTAAGCAGTCGATGACCCGTAGAAACACGGCTTTCCTCTTTTCCGGGAGCCATATAAAAAGTGTGCACTACCATGCCCCCGGACTTAGGGCGTTTAGGTTTGGTGTCCTTGCGGTTCGCCGCAGACACGGGGGCCTTCTCTGGCCTCCTTCGCTTATGTGCGGTTGACGTTGAGGGAGCCGTTGCAGCGGGCACCCAGACGGATGACATCCCCTGTGGTACCACGGGATGGCTCTTTTCTTGTTGAGCTTTAAGCTTCTTTAGCCGGCGAGAGTAATCCTGGTCAATCACCGATTCCTGAACCTATCGCCAGACTTTGTAAGTTCTGGAGGACAGCCGCTGAGGGGGATGCTCTAGCTTTGCCTTCGATGTATTCTCCACAGGGGGAGGAGATCTCTTCAGTATGGCGGTGGCCAAATTCCTGCGCACCCTGTTAAGCAGCTCGAAGCTGTTCCCAGTTGGAACAGCAGCATTGACTTCCACCGTTGGGGCTGGAGGAGTTAACCCAGACGGAGAGCTGCCCCAGCCTTCCTTACTCGGCGCCAGTAATGACGACGAGCATGTCGCGCGGATGGTGTTGGTTCATCTATGAGGATGGTTTCGTCATGCCCCCTGTTTTGGTTAGGCGCTGCTGATATCAATCTCTTGAAGACTGACTCCCGTTGAGTGGGGACGACCAACCTATCAAAAGCAGACTTTCGCACAGGAAGAGAAGTTTTAATGACTTCGTTCGGGAAGGAAGCCGAAACAGTCAGTCTTGCAAAGACCGACTCTTTGGCAGGAGAAGCCGCTTTAACGACTTCTGGAGCAGGGATGGCTATGCTCTTCGGAATAACCCTTTCTGGGATTGCAGGCTTCTTCATGGGCCCACATGAACTTTGGCCCAATGTGGCAAAGACTGAACTATTTGGTTTGGGCGACCCGTTGAGAAGGGCCGTGGTGGTAGTGAGCCGATCAAAGACCGACTTCTTCTGCGCTTCTTGTGGCAGTGGGATGTTAATGCTCACTGGTGGGAGCATGGTCCCAAAAAACAACCCGGTGGTAGCCTGCGTTACCTGCTCTACCGGCATTATGAAAAGGGAGGCCGCTTGGGGCCCGTAGGTTACACCTCCCGATGAGGCGGAACGGAAGTTGCAGTTGCAGCTGGTGCAGGTTGAAGCCATTTATCTTCTATTTTCTGCATGGAGCAACACACCAAATCTTAGTACCTCGAACCCAAGGGCAACCATATTAAAACCGCGATTTGTTCATGAACATGACACACGAAGTGTGGAGTGGAATGAGGAAAAGGTCCCACCGGGCGTGCCAGAATCTGTTCCCCGCTGAAAAGACGTGACCAGGACGTTGGGACGTCAGGGCCTGAATTCCGAGGGCAGATGATATTTGGTGCCATCCGTCCACCTCTCCGAACATGCCAAGTTGATTTATGACACCATGTATCGAAGGTTTAAACGGATGCGGCCGATGTAGCAGACTGCATCAGATTCCCCCTCGTCGAGGGGTTTTTGATTGTAGGGATGCTCTTCCCTGCAGGCGCAAGCCCCTGAAGTTAATTACGCTACCGCATCACGGTAACCACTTTCTCCTTCACCAGATGGTCACTTCATGTCGTGGGTGTTTGTTTTGCTTTTGGTTGCCCGTGTATTGTATACGGAGACTAATTTATGTTGTCACCCGTAGGGCGTGGATTAGTCCAAATCCGTACTTTCTTAGATTTAGGTTTGGGGGTTAGGTTTAAGGATACGTTAGTCTCATTTGAGACTAAGATCAACTTAAACTTTTGTTAGGTATACGTTAGTCTAATTTTAGACTAAGATCAACTTAACGGAATCATTTAGATCTAACAAGAGAGCATTTGGACTCAATTGTTTAGTTTATGGACATTGCGGTCGATTACCAGTTTAAGAATATAGTGGTCCAATACCAGTTTAAGGACATGGTGGTCCAATGTAAGTTTAAAGACATTGCGGTCGAGATTAAGGACGTCATAGTCCGTGAGTTTAAAGACATCACAGTCAAGGATAAATACATCATATTCTGTGAGTTTAAAGACCTCACAGTCAAGGTTAAAGACATCATAGTCCGTGAGTTTAAGGACCCCATAGTCCATGAAATGTTTGGTTGTCTGGACCCGTCACCTCTCTGAAGAAGTTGAAAGATTACAACGACAAATATCAAAGGAGTAAGGAGATGTACCCTTGAACCAATTTTGGTTGAGAAATCTGTAATCCAATTTGGGACTAAGATCAAATAATTAAATTATGAGCACATGGGCTCAGTTAAATCTGAATTGAGGACTTATGTCCAGTCTTGGGCTAAGTCCAATCAAGTTAAAATGTTTAACATTTATTTTGGGCTGTTAAGCATTTGTTTGGGCTTGACCCTTTTAACAATGCTGAGCATTGATTTGGACTTTGACAGTATTTCTGTCTTTTATTGAATGCTGAGCATTCATCATAACTCTAGAGCTTATTAAAGAACAATTTATGTTCTATCAGCGCGACACGTGGTGCGCTTGGCGCTTTGCGCCAGTCAATGAGCGCAATGCGCTTCTCCTAAGTAGCGCACATGTACACGTGTCGCGCTAGGCGCTAAGCGCCAGATGATGAGCGCATGATGCCAATTTATGAGCGCAGAGCGCTAATTCATGAGCGCATTGCGCTTTCAGTTTAGTGGCGCACACGTGAGTGACACATGGTGCGCTTGGCGCTAAGCGCCAGCCCATGAGCGCAGTGCGCCATTTCAAGAGCGCAGTGCGCTAGTTGTTAATTGGCGCATACGTGATTGACACATGGCGCTTTTGGCGCTGAGCGCCAGTCCAGAAAGCGCAAAAGCGCAGTTCAAGAGCGCAAAGCGCATTTGATCAATTCTATGATCCAAAGAGAGACTTTGTCTCAAGATCTGAGAACAACCGTTTCAATCTCTTATATTGATGAAAGGACTTTGCCTTTATGGATCATGATCCTTAAGAGAATTGAATTATTCTCTTCTTCTTTCTATAATGAGACGTTCATGATCTCTTTGAGAAAAACTTTGTCTTATAGATCTATGATCTGTGAGAAGTAAGTTCTTCTTTTATTTTATGATGAGATCTTTTGATCTCTTTGTGAAAGACTTCTTGTCTTTGCAGATCTATGATCTTTTTAAAGAAATGAATTCTTCTTTCTTAATCATGAGATGATTTCATCTCTGTGTTCATCATCATTCATTCTTACCTTGAAGAAAAATCTTCTTGCAAGAGCTTGCTCTTTGAATTTTCTCAAAGTTTTTTTTTTTGGGGAGATTTCTCTCTCTTTTTTTTTTGAGACTTGAAGTCTAGGGGCCTTTTTATAGGGTAGGCTGATTTGTTGAATCAGTTAAAGAGATTTTTCTTTGATTGATTTGGGGATGTTTTCCTACCATTGGATCTTTAATCCTAGGGCTTCTGTTTTACAGAAGACAATCTTCTTGTTCTTAACAAGACTGGAAAATCTTTCCATACAGAATTTATTCTGTTTTTTTTGTAATATTTATTTACCATTGGATCATTGATCCAACGGTGCTCTGATTTACAGAGCACAATCTTGTTATTTGGAAAGAATTTTGAGGAATCTTTTCTTAACAGAATTTAATTCTGATTAATTAATGATTTATCATTATTATTAGATCTTTGATCTAACGGTAGGGATTTTTTTAATGCCAGCGCACCCGTGCTCTGCACGTGGTGCGCTAGCGCACATTGCGCTAGCGCACCTGTGTTTGATACGTAGTGCGCTGCTTGGAGCGCAACGCACCTAGAGCTAGCACACACGTGGCGTGCTGCTTAGAGCGCAGCGCACCTAGCGCTAGCGCCTACATGCTTTGCACGTGGTGCGCTTCTTAGGGCGCAGCGCACTTGGCGCTGCATCTGAAGCATTGCTTCATTTAAAAAATTTGAATTTTAAACAGAGCTTTGCTCTGATTGGGGAAAACAAATGCCCCCCCACCGTTGCGGTCACGTGGCCCACATGTGAGTGCAGCGGTGGTAGCATCTGCGCCCTTGGATCAACTCAGAAGTTGAAACGGCACTCAGTGCCTATAAATAGGACCTTTAGTCTTCAGGATGATTTCTGTTCATCTTCTTCCTGAGAATTTTTATTCCCTCACAGAGCATAGCTCTCCATCTTAAGAATTTTCTTAAGGACAAAAACTCTGTCAAAATTTAGGTAAAGATTAAATCCTTTAATAATCTAGGGTTTTAACTATTAACAGAGCCTTGCTCTTCATAGATCTTTGATTTAAAGAAAACCCTTTTAGGGTTTCATTAACAG
Source organism: Agapanthus africanus (assembly GCA_030015575.1). Lineage (NCBI taxonomy): Eukaryota > Viridiplantae > Streptophyta > Magnoliopsida > Asparagales > Amaryllidaceae > Agapanthus > Agapanthus africanus. The sequence continues at coordinate 186,072,435 of CM057337.1, forward strand.
AGCTTTGCTCTCAATAATTGTTTTTGTACCACTTGTAATTTTGAATAAAATGTATCCATTTTTTATTCTTTCATAAGATGTATTTTGTGCCCAATTGAATTTATGAATAAAAGATACATTTCTTTCGCAATGTCTTGTGTCATCTCTTGGCTTTCTTCTTTTCTTTGTTATTAGCATGTCACTTTAGTAAGCGTAGCCTGCCGATGTGAGAGCATTCCGTTTTGAATTTTTCGAGAGGTAGTGATGGCTTAGAAAGCAGGTTCAGATCTGCTGCCTAAGACTTTTCAATTTCATGAGCCGTGAGGGTCTCATAAAGACTTTTCTCCCTACGAGTCGAGAGGATATCGTAGGTGTATTTTCTCCTTAGGAATCGTGAGGATTCCTAAGTATGTTTTCTCTTATAAGTCGTAAGGATCTTACAAGAGAGTTTTCATCCTTACGGGTCGAGAGGACCCGTAAGTGATTGATGGTATTGCCATTATCCGCATTTCACGGAGTCAGGAGTTGATCTGGGCGTTTCTCACTAGGTCAAGATTGACTTTAGCCGTGTTCCACGGGACCCGGATTTTGCTCTGGATGCTTCCCACGGGGTCATAGTCGTATTTTGCGAGGACCAGGCTCCACTCTGGATGTTTTCCACAGGGTCAGAATTGACATAGGCCGTGTTCCACGTGACCAGGAATTTGCTCTGGATGCTTCCCACGGGGTCATAGCCGTGTTCTGCGATGACCAGGCTCCGCTCTGGACATTTTCCACGGGGTCAGGATTGACATAGGCTGTGTTCCACGTGACCAGGAATTTGCTCTGGATGCTTCCTACGGGGTCATAACCGTGTTCTGCGAGGACCAGGATCCGCTCTGGACGTTTTCCACGGGATCTAGATTGACATAGGTCGTGTTCCACATGACCAGGAATTTGCTCTGGATGCTTCCCACGGGGTCATAGCCGTGCTCTGCGAGGACCGGGCTCCGCTCTGGACGTTTTCCACGGTGTCAGGATTGACATAGGCCGTGTTCCACGTGACCAGGAATTTACTCTGGATGCTTCCCACGGGGTCATAGCCGTGTTCTGCGAGGACCAGGATCCGCTCTGGACGTTTTCCATGGGGTCAGGATTGACATAGGACGTGTTCCACATGACCAGGAATTTGCTCTGGATGCTTCCCACGGGGTCATAGCCGTGTTCTGCGAGGACCAGGATCCACTCTGGATGTTTTCCATGGGGTCAGGATTGACATAGGCTGTGTTCCACGAAACCAGGATTTTTCTATGGATGCTTCCCACGGTGTCATAACCGTGTTCTGCGAGGAACAGGCTCCGCTCTGGACGTTTTCCATGGGGTCAGGATTGACATAGGCCCTGTTCCACGTAACCAAGAATTTGCTCTGGATGCTTCCCAAGGGGTCATAGCCGTGTTCTGCGAGGACCAGGCTCCGCTCTGGACGTTTTCCATAGGGCCAGGATTGACATAGGCCATGTTCCACGTGACCAGGAATTTGCTCTTGATGCTTCCCACGGGGTTATAGCCATGTTCTGTGAGGACCAGTCTCCGCTCTGGACGTTTTCCACGGGGTCAGGATTGACATAGGCCATGTTCCACGTGACCAGGAATTTGCTCTGGATGCTTCCCACGGGGTTATAGCCGTGTTCTGCGAGGACCAGGATCCGCTCTGGACGTTTTCCACGGGGTCAGGATTGACATAGGCCGTGTTCCACGTGACCAGGAATTTGCTCTGGATGCTTCCCACGGGGTCATAGCCGTGTTTTGTGAGGACCAGGCTCCGCTCTGGACGTTTTCCACGGGGTCAGGATTGACATAGGCCGTGTTCCACGTGACCAGGAATTTGCTCTGGATGCTTCCCACGTGGTCATAGTCGTGTTCTGCGAGGACTAAGCTCCGCTCTGGACGTTTTCCATGGGGTCAGGATTGACATAGGCCGTGTTCCACGTGACCAGGAATTTGTTCGGGATGCTTCCCACGGGGTCATAGTCGTGTTCTGCGAGGACTAGGCTCCGCTCTGGACGTTTTCCACGGGGTCAGGATTGACATAGGCCGTGTTCCACGTGACCAGGAATTTTCTCTGGATGCTTCCCACCGGGTCATAGTCGTGTTCTGCGAAGACCAGGATCCACTCTGGACGTTTCCCACGGGGTCAAGATTGACATAGGCCGTGTTCCATATAATCAGGAAGGGTTGACTTTATCCGCATTTCATAGAGTCGGGGGTTGACTCTCGGCGTCGGTGCACCGCCGAGTCATTGAACTTGGAACTTTGTCGCAGGTTCGATTTGCTGATGTTGCGTCTGTTGTATTGAGACGGATGTTGAGATGATCTCCAGGCTGCTTTGTAAACCGTCGAGACTTGACTTTCTTTCAGATGGAGCCTGGGGGGAAGGTATGGTTCCCTCTTTGTTTGTGCCCCTGGATTGTATATAGGGATCGTTGTGATCTCATCTATAGGGCAAAAGTTTCATTCTTTCAAAAAAAAATTTATTTCTTTCTTTCCGTGATGCTCTATCATTTCAGCATTTTATATCGCGAACGTCGCAATTGCCCAATCATTTCGGCTATTTTTCGCGGTGCCCAATCATTTCGGCTATTTGTTCTATTGACTCGCTGCTTTTTATTGCGAGTTGCTCAATCATTTCGGCTATTTTGTATGCATACATTTTTACTTGCTGATTTGCAAGTTGCCCCATCATTTCGGCTCTTTCGTATGCATTTGTAATTCGCTGGCTTTTCGCTGCAAGCTTAGAATTAAACACCGATTTCGGCATCAGCACCGCTACAACTGGGATATTATCAGGAGCGAATCATCATTTGCCTCTGTTGATGTCGAACAAAGGTGGCTTAGCAAACAGGGTTAAGATCCTGTCGACTAAGGCTTTTGACTTCATGAGTCGTAAGGGTCTCATAAAGGTGTTTCTCCCTACGAGTCGTGAGGATCTCGTAGGTGCGTTTTCTCCTTAAGAATCGTGAGGATTCCTAAGTGTGTGGTCTCTTATAAGTCGTAAGGATTTTACAAGAGTGCTTTCTCCTTATAAGTCGAGAGGACTTACAAGGGCTGTTCACTATGTAAACATATCCCAGTCACGGATGGGACTTTGTTAGGGAAATGTTTATTCGCGCTCGTGGATTGTATACAAGGGTCAGCATTGAACCGCTTGTAAGGCAAAATTGGAGGTTGTGATGGCTGCTTAAGAACAGGTTCAGACCCCTGTAGCTTAAGGCTTTTGAATCTTATGAGCCGTGAGGGTCTCATATGGGGAATTCTCCTTACGAGTCGTGAGGATCTCGTAAGTGTGTTTCTCCTTAGGAATCGTGGGGATCCCTAAGTGTGTTGCTCCCTTGTGAGTCATAAGGATCTCACACAGGTGGTTTCTCCTCACAAGGTCGAGAGGACCTTGCAAGTGTCTTTTAACGAGATTGCGCCCTTTCGGGTTTTCGCAAAACTCGCCGGTAGCCCTGCTGTTTTTACTCACGGAGCCCTTTCGGGTTTTCATTCGTGCCCATTTTGCTTATGGACATACCGTTTTCTTTTTTTTTTTATATTATTTTTTGTGTCAGCCTTGGGATGCCGCGGTCCGTAGTAGTTTATCGACGTCTCAGTCAACAGCCAGTTTTAGGACATAGTGGTCCATCGTTAGTTTAAGTACGTTTCGGTCCGTCATTAGTTTTAGGACATTTCGGTCCGAAATCCGGCTACTACTTACAGAGTTTGGGCTTAGGATGATAGCGAGCGGACATAGGCATCGTCATCTATCGTTGACCTAGACCGTGACTCTTCAGGTGTAGTATTTTTTCAGGAAGAGACCATTTATTGGTCTGAATGGTCTTTCACCATGCATGTCCATGAGTAGATAGGCCCCACCCTGGTAAACTTTGTCTATGATATACGGGCCTTCATAGTTTGGCTCAAATTTCCCCCGTTTAGCACGATTGGGGATCATAGGTCTTTTGACCACTGGCACGAGTTTGCCTTGGCGGAATGTTCTCGGCCTAGTCAATCTTTTATATGAGCGTGTCATCTTTTCTTTATAAGCTTCGAGATTTTGTTGCGCTATGAGTCGGGTTTCATCAAGGGCGTCGAGCTCCTCAAGCCGAAGGTGAGCATTCTCTTCTCGTAATGAACTGCCACTCGTAGAGAGGGTACCTCTATCTCAAGGGGGAGTACCGCTTCAGTGCCAAATACCAATGCATACAGCGTTGTATGTGTGGCCGTTTTGAACGTAGTTCGATACGCTCAGAGAGCTTCATGCCAGTCCCTCTTATTTCGAGACACCGTCTTTTTCACGATCTTTGTCAAGGTCTTGTTGAAAGCCTCAGCTAGACCGTTAGCTCGGGGATTATAGACCGAAGAGTATCTCTAGTCTATGTTATGCTGTTGTGCAAAGCGGCTGATTTTGAGGCTTCTATAGGCTGGCCCGTTATCGGAGATAATCCGTCATGGAGTGTCGAACCGGTAAATGACGTGTGTCTTGAAGAAATGGAGGATATTCTCCGTCTTCACTTCCCTCAACGGTACTGCTTCTGCCCATTTGGAGAAGAAATTAGTTGTTGCCAATATGAACCGATGTCCTCTGGACGATACCGGTTCAATGGGCCCAATTATGTCAGTTCCCCATATTTCGAATGGACAGATGGCCACCGTCGGATGTAGCGGATTTGGATGCTGGTGGATGAAGTCTCCGTGAATCTGGCACGAGTGGCACTGCTTCGCGTATTCGAGATAGTCTTGGATCATCGTAGGCCAGTAGTAACCCATTCTTTTGATCTTCAGTTTCATCTTTGGCTCGGCTTGGTGAGAACCACAGAGTCCGTCGTGAGTTTCTTGGATGACTCTTTTTGCTTCTTCCGGTCCCAGGCATCTTAGCCATAAAGAGTCAAACGATCTCTTATACAGAGTATCATTGACGAATGCAAAAGAAAGAGCTCGTTTCATGAGCTGATGTCTCGAGGATGCATCTTCAGGTGTTCGACGGGATTTGAAGTAGTCTAAAAAGGCTTCTCTCCGATCCATAGCCTTTTCCTGGTCTTTTATTTGTAGAGCTGTTTGCTCGGTAGCTCCCTTCTCTTTGAACGACTCAGGAGATATTTCTGCCGGTGTAAGAATCCGACGGCTTTGCACAACGATTCTCACGTCATCGAGATTCTCGTCGGCCAGTTCTTTAGTGAACTTGGCTAATGCATCCGCCTTGCTATTCTCCGCACGCGATATACTTTCCAGCATGTAGGACGGAATTTGAGTCAGTAGTTGTTGCACTCTTTCGCCGTACTTCACCAACTCTGGTTTGCATGTTTGATAGTCGCCGTATACTTGGCTAACAACCAGTTGGGAGTCTCCGTATATGAGGAGGTTTTCGATTCCCATGTGTACAGCGATCTCAAGACCTGCTATCAAAGCTTCATATTCGGCTTCATTGTTCTTCCTCGGCTCTGTTAAGGAGAAGGCAAAGCGCATTATCCCTCCTTGTGGAGTCACGAAGATGAGGCCTACCCCGGATTTGATTATGGGGGTGCTTTGTTTGCGCTTCTTCATAGAAGATGCCCCATCGAAGTAGAGTTCCCATCGGCTATCACTCTCTCCTTTCTCACCGTCGACTGTATCAAACGCGTGCTCGTCTGGCAATTTGCAGTTTAAAGGAGAATCGGAAGGTATCGGATGTTCAACGAGTAAGTCGGCGATGGCCTGGCCTTTCACTACTTTGAGGGGTCTGTATGTTATCGAGAACTCCATCAAGAGTAGGGCCCATTTAGCGAGCCGTCTCGTTAATATAGCCTTTGACATCAAATACTTGAGAGGATCCACCTTCGATATGAGATGGACCTCATGTTCGAACGCATAGTGTCAGAGCTTCGTTATCACGAAGATCAACGCTAGGCAATGTTTTTCGATAGGGGGTAATTGCTTTCTGCCCCCAGGAGAACTTGACTCAAGTAGTAGAGGGCTCTCTCTTTCCCTTGGTCATTTTCTTGTGCCCACAGCGCGCCTAAAGAACCTTCGAGGGCTGTTGTGTACAGAATGAGAGGTTTTCCCTTAACCAGAGCGGTAAGCACTGGAGGATTATGCGGGTATTGCTTGATTTCGTCCAGTGCGCTTTGGCATTTGCGATCCCAGACGAAAGGAGTCCCTTTCTTCATTAGGTGACTGTACGGAAGACACTTGCCGAAGAGATTGGCTATGAATCGCCGGATATACGCGAGATTCCCTTGGAGAGACCGCAGTTGTTTGAGAGTTCTTGGCGGAGGCATTTCCATGATCACCTTGATCTTCGACGGGTCTATCTCGAAACCTCGATGTCGGACTATGAATCCTAAGAATTTGCCTGAGGAAACTCCAAACGCGCATTTAAGAGGGTTCATCTTCAAGTTGTATTTCCGAAGACGCTGAAACACGATCTTCAGATGCTCTAAATGTTTCTCGTATGATTTGCTTTTAACTACAAGGTTATCAATATAGCATTCGACGATTTCATGTATGAGGTCATCGAAAATCTTCGTCATGGCCCTCTGATAGGTGGCACCAGCGTTCTTTAGACCGAAAAGCATCACCTTGTAGCAGAATATGCCCAAAGGGGTCCGGAAAGCGGTATGCTTCTGGTCTTCGGGATGCATCTTTATTTGATTGTATCTTGATGAGCTGTCCATGAAGGAGAAAACTTCGTGAGTGGACGTATTATCTATCATCAACTCAGTAACTGGTACAGGAAAATCGTTCTTTGGGCAAGCTTTATTGAGGTCCCGAAAGTCCACACATATGCGCACTGTCCCATTTTTCTTCATCACCGGGACGATGTTGGCGATCCAGTCAGGATACTGAACCTCTTGGATAAAGCCAGAGTTGATTAGCTTCTTAACCTTGGCATTGATGCTCATCTCAAGCTTAAGCCACATTCTTCTTGGTGCCTGCTTGATCGGCTTGGCGTTTGGAGAAATCGCCAATTTGTGGACAACAATCTCCGGATCTAGTCCTAGCATCTCGGCATAGTTCCATGCGAAGCAATCTTTATATTACATGAGCACGTCTTTAAGCGTAGCCTCATTATCTTCAGACAACAGTTCATTGACGAACGTCGGCCGTGGGTCGTTTTTCGTTCCCAAATTGATTTTTCTGAGGTCATCTGCAGTAGTATGTATCCCATCTTCCAGCTCTTTTGGCGCTGGTGGAAATTCTGAGATCAACTCATCTTCATTGTTTTCAAAGCACCAGGGGAGGTCATCCATATTCTCGGGTTCTTCTTCTGACAGCGTTATCGCGTGACAGGTATGAGATCGTTTCCAAGACCGATGTTGATCTGGTTCTACTCTCATCGCATAAGCGTCTTTTGATTCATGCTTCCGTGGCGGACTTACCTTCCAACTGTTGGATAGAGCGAATCTGCCGAGTTGATACTGGTCTTCAACTCAGTTTTTAAAGGTGAAGCAGTCTTCGAGAGGATGTCCTGTTGCTCGGTGATAGGAGCAATAGTCTGGGTGAGAAACCTTGTCCGCTTGCTCGGGGTGCTTGGACTCTGGGAGCGTCATCATTTGATGTTTTATGACAAGATCGAATATCTTCTTTGTTTTGTCTTGGGGAAAAGAATATGCTCGACCCATCTTCTTTATAAGAGACGGATCCCGGCTGCTCGATTCTTGATCGCGTGGCTTCTTAGACCCGCTTGGCCGCTGTCGAACATTTTTTCCGTTCTTTATTTTATTTTTGCCTCTGCGCTGGGCCTTTTGTATGACGGGTTGGCGACTAGGAGCATTGTTATTTTCCTTGGCCTGTCGAGCAATGCGCTGCGTCCTGGCTTTCTCATAGATGGACATTTCGCGATTATAGTCATCCCGAACCTTTTGACCCGCTTCCCTTATCGGCTTGTCCATCTGTTCTTCAAACGATGGACTTGGCATTTTCATGGCGGGACTTCGTTTTGGTTCAGGGTTAGCGTCTTTTAACAGAACATCTCCTTCTTCATCGAAATCATGTATGACGTAGCTACCATGGACTCACTCCCGTTTCTTGGATTGAATATATCCAAACCCGATCGTTTCCATTTTCCCATTGGGCAATTTTCGCTGAGTTCCGGGGATGTCCCAGATCCTGTTGTAGAACTGAGCTTGTCGAGCAGTCTGTTTGAAAGGTATGCCTTGGCGCTTCAACAGCCTTCTTAATCCTTCTGTGTAATATCTGGGCAGACGGATGGGCTGAAGTCTATCAAGTGTAGAATCGGCACAATGCCAGACTTCTTTATCCACTTTGGTTTCCGTGGATTCATAAAAGAGGATCTCCTTTTCATCTCTTCGCCTGGGAGGGACGTAGAATGTCTGCAATTCTTCTACACTGTAGGTATCAAGCGCGTCTAGCTCTTTATAATGCTCTTGCGGAACCATGGCGATTTCCAAGCTCCGAGCATCGTCAGCGAAGGCTTGTATCGATGGCCGAGAAGAGAATACGGCATTGACCTCATCTTCCGAGTCGCTGCCGAAGATCAACATTGGGGTGGATGGTCCCGGCTTGTTGCATTGGGGCGATCTTGAATAAATTATTTCTTCCTCCTCCTCGGTATCACTCCCGAAGACCGGAATAGTAGTGATAGCTTTGTTTTTCGGTTTGTGACATCTTTCCGTGTCTTCGAAATCTGGTAAGAAGTATTTTGCATCTTCGTATTTTCGGACTTCATTCACGGAGAAGGGTTTAACTCCCCTCTCACAGTAGACTCGAGACCATCCTTGAAATACTTCATACACTGATGTGTTAGTTATGTATATGCCCTAGAGGCCATTGTTGTACATATGATGTATATTATGATGGATGCTTGGATATATATAGAGAGGACTTTCTTGCTCGTCATGATAGTATGCTATTTGGTTTCACTTTATCTTAACATGTTGACTTATACTGGTTTACTGTCTTACTCTCACATGTTGATAAAGCCCTTAGGATCTGTACTCGACTACTGGGACTATGATGAGATCATACTAGTGGGGCCATGGTAGTCGATGAGTACATCCTATAACTGTTCCTAGTCGAGGGTATATCGAGACAGGACATCAATACACCAGAGTAGACTAGCGTATACGCATCTTGACCCATATGATGGGCGATGGATGATCCCATATCCATCGGTGTTTGACATCAGAGATGGTGTACGGGTGCTCAGTAGAGACTGGGTACACTGGACGGACTCACCGAGAACTCTCAGATGGTGATATACCACACGTCAGATGGCAGTTCTCCGGTGACACTGGTACAGGGTAGTCTGTAGACCCGAGATCATCATAGAGTCTTGTGTGATTCCCACCGTGCTTTGATTTCCACCTTACCACGTCCATGAGGGCGTGCAAAACGGTGGCTTTTGGGTACAGTCCCGAATCACATGGAGGCAATGAGCGATAGGAGGGGATTCGTCTCTCCCGGTATAGGGAGTTGATGTTGTGCTGTGTTCGATTAGCTATAGCTGGAAGTCCCTGGCCAGGGATGATATAGAGATTTACTGGTAAGTGTTACTAGTAGTTTCTTGACCTGTTATGAGCCTCACATCAACGCGACTTATCGGTTACTGGGGTCTGACGTATACCACCTCTAGACTTGATATGCGACATATCAGACGAACAGACCGGGCTGTACGGGAGTGTTACTGATTGGATTCACAGGAGAACGTACAGGCTAGCTTGTTGATCTTCTGATCGCTCAATACCTGGGTGGCTGTTACGTTTAGCTGACCGCTTGCAGCTTGTGGGTGTTTGATATGATCATCACCTGCTACCGGCGTATTGACGATTCTTTAGAGTCCTACACAGAGGTTTCTTGGCTCAGGCAAAACGGAGTAGAGGCACATATGTGATATGCACAGGACCGAGGATAATACGATATGAGATACCGTATTATATTCTCGCGATATTTAGATATGAACCGGGACATCGGATCAAGTGTTGATTCGATGAATCCGTACATGATATATTATTCGGTTATATTCGATATAGCCGGATTGTCGGACCAAGTGTTGATTCGATGATTTAATGTATAATAATATATATGATATATTGTATTACATTATCTAATATTGGCTCGCTTTATTATTTCATTTTCTCACCGGATAATACATTGATATATATTCGATATATGTTAATTGTATTATTTTCTTTTGTTGCAAATATATAATATATATGTGATATATATTATTATGACATGATATGATTAATAATGGAACATGTTTAGTGAAGATTAAACAAGCTTAGGGTTTGATTAGGGTTAGCTCCTTCTTGCTCATTCTAGAAGGAATTCCTTTTGTCTTGGTTAAGATATTATGGTTGATATTTATCCATGACTCATTCTTTAACCTAACCAAACCTTAGCTCTAGTTTATTCTCTACAAGGGTTATCCTTGTCATACTATACTATGGTTACATTATTAATTGATATATACATTTCATTATTCATCACAAAAGGATTAACTCCTTTTTCATCATCTTCTTCTAGCTTAAGCTTTGAGAAACCTTACTAGTTATTCATTTTGTGATGATTTCTTGTGGGAAAATGATATAAAAAGATAGCATAAATACTACTCCATCATCCTCATCCAATCTAGCCCATTAGATTAGGGTGTTCACCTCATTAGAGTGAGAGAGCTTGGGTTATAGCAACTTCGACATAGATCATCGGAGAAGCGGAACACTACAAGCTAGCATGGATCGTTCGAGTCGTGGAGCCTCTCTTGAGTCCGGGAGATTGTGGATCGCGGAGAAGGGACTTCTACTCGGAGCTTATGAAGCGAAGGAGCGGGCTACAAAGGTTGTAATCCCTCACACTTAGTAGTAAAGATGTTTACTTGCATGTTAAACACTAATAATCTAGCAAAGATACCACTGTAGGGTTCCTAGGCACTCTTGTGAGGGTTCATAAGGCATCAAACATGCCCGAATAAATAGACAGTATTAAACTTTTCGAACAGATAAATAGACAGTATTAAACTTTCCGAACAGATAATCAAATACCCAAAATTTCCTAAATAGCTCAACACTTGAGCGGGGTTCAAATAATCCCAGAATATGTCACAGTACCGGTGATCCAGCCGTAGAAGGGTCAAGCCAACGCCTCACACGTGGCACGCCGTACTGCCTCTAAACCTTAGGGTTTGGGGCAGTACGGCGTGCCACGTGTGAGGAGTTGGCTTGACCCTTCTACGGCTGGATCACCGGTACTGTGACATATTCTGGGATTATTTGAACCCCGCTCAAGTGTTGAGCTATTTAGGAAATTTTGGGTATTCGATTATCTGTTCGGAAAGTTTAATACTGTCTATTTATCTGGAATGTGATATAATATGTGGAATTCATATAGTTAGGCATGAAATGCGAAGTATGTGATATTTCGGATTTATGATGTCTAAGTAATTATGGATTCCAAATGTTGTAGTTTTACAATTTCTTTTCTGTGACCGTAAGTGTAGTATGTAGTTGTATTGCCGGTTTTCGTTGCTATACATCAACGACGATCGGTGTATCCATACTTACTTACGTTGATGATATGTGATATTATGTATTGCTGTGATATGTTATATTGGATCGTCGTGTTCTGAATAGCCGGGGGTTTTATGTGAGATGAGGGTTTTTATTTTCATTCCTGTAAAATTCATTTGTATGTAATATTCTTTTATTGGGGCACTTCCGGGATGAGATTGATGTCACCAGTGTATATTATTTACTTTTCTGCATTAGGTAGACCCAAGGAGGGGAGCACAAGTAACCGGGTTCTAGGGTCCAGTGGGAGGCCATCTCGAGGAGTCGAGACCGGGTCTCCTAACCCTAGAATTGGCAGTGTTACTTGCCGCTCTCGTAAGGGTCTAGGGATGTGGGTTTGGCTATTCATCGCGACCGTGGAATCCGTGTTTTATACCGGCTCATATTAAAATCACGGACATCCTAGTATATCCAATATTTCATATATGTTCTTCTACTGCAATGTTCTATGATGAGATCATATTACTTCCTGAGACGAATGCTTATACTATATATATATATGCTGATATATAAATATTACTGCTTTCGTTTCTTCTGTGATGCTTAGGAGGCATAAGCTGATGGGATTTTATTAATGAGATTAATAAAAAGAAAAGAAACCTAAAAGATGTTGTAGAATCAAAATTTTATAAAAAGGGTAGCTACAGTTTTGCTTTGCATAGCGGTATATATGATATACCCTGCACCTTATTCGATGAGAAAAGAGCCAAGATCCCTTCACCGGGAGTGACCACTTTAGTGAAACTGGCAGATGCTACAAACTCGTGGTTTTGTTTTTGACAGCTTATATAGTTCTTGCTTTGCACAGCGGTATATATGATATACCCAGCACCTTATTCGATGGGGAAAGAGCCGAGATCCCTTCACCGGGAGTGACCTCTTTAGCGAAACTAGAAAAGCCTCAAAAACACTCCTTTTCAAAATTTACTTGATTCTACGACGATATCAAGTTCATTACGCTCAAGGTTTTCTGAAGAACCTGCATAGCCCTCCGTCATTTCAGATAGATATTATTTAGTATGCGTGCTATGTTTGTTGACTTAGTCAAGGCGTAGTGTACGGTAGCTAAATAGTGTTTATCTGCTAAAACATGAGATGTGATTGGATTAGGGTAGTTGTACGGCCTTGTTGACTCAGTCAAGGGTCGTACGGATGGGTTTAATTCAATCAGGAAATGTACGGGTTGAACTTGACTTGCGATTTATGGTTTGTTGACTTAGTCAAGGTCATAGATTGCTAGGGGCAAAATATTATCGGGAATTTCAAGTGTTGAAATTTGCAATGAGATTGCATACCTCCTATGAGATAGTTGGATCCCGATACCCACTGCGAGTAAGTGTTACTCTTGGGAGAGTTTTATACAGCACAATTAGCCTATCAAGTAGGTGTCTAGAAAAGTGTTAACGGGGTTACGCCTCTGGGAAAACGAGGTTTACTTTAATTAGGTCCGTGCGAAAGCACGGGGAACCTCCCTCAAGTACCGACACTGATCTGGCTGAAAGATTGACGAAATTGTAGGGTGTAATTAATCCCGGCTAATCTTACCTTTTAGGGTTTGAAGGAAGATTTGATAAATACAGTGGGAGACATCCTGATTAGATAAGATAATAACCAATCTAAACTTGCAAGAGCATACGCTAAAGTGTTTTCTTCTCTCTCTCTTCAGGTAGCGACCATGTCAGGCCATAATCAAGATAATAATATGGATGTATTGACTGAACTCTCTTATTATACTGAGCAGGGGAACGTTGGACCCGTTCTTTCTTATAAGAGTTGTAAGACTGAACAGGGAGTAGGAGAATATCTGGATTCTCAAGCCACCCAAAAGAACATGCATGTTGATGCATCTTCTTCAGGTGTGTTAGTTATTGAGAACTGTTTCTCAGTTCACCCTACGTCCTGGGTATTAGATACCGGATCAGGATCCCACATATGTAAATTGTTACATGGGCTACGTAAAGGTAGAGAACTGGGAAAAGGTGATCATTCCGTTCAAGTAGGGAATGGGGCAAATATTGCAGCCAAAGCAGTTGGCGAATATCACCTAGTATTACCAAGTGGCAATACACTGATTCTGAATGAGTGCTATTATATACCGAACATGATGTGCAACATTATATCAGTTTCTTTATTAAGTAAAGAAGGATATAATTTTGTAGTAAAGGATAATGTTATGAACATATTCCTAAATCAAAAGTTGATTGCATCAGGCTCGTTACATAATGGCATATTCATTCTCAATCAAAATACAGTCCTCAATATACAAAACACACACAAGAGGAAGAGTTCAGAAATGAACGAATCCTTCTTGTGGCATTGTAGACTTGGTCATATCAATGCGACACGGCTGGCTAAGTTACATAAAAATAGATATTTGAATACGTTCGAATTATCATCTTATGATACTTGCCATTCATGTCTCAAAGGAAAAATGACCAAAACTCCGTTTAGTGGACACGGACAAAGAGTTACGGAACTCTTAGGACTGGTACATAGTGATGTATGCGGTCCTATGTCTACACACGCCAGGAACGGTTCTTCCTACTTCATTACATTCACCGACGATCTCTTTAGATACGGGCATGTGTTCCTGATAAAACACAAGTCTGAAGCTTTTGAGAAATTCAGAGAATATAAGCACGAAGTAGAGAACCAAACGGGCAAAAGTATTAAGATTCTTCGATCTGATCGAGGAGGTGAATACTTAAGCAATGAGTTCCTAGATTATCTAAAAGAGAATGGGATTCTCTCTCAGCTTACTCCTCCTTATACACCACAGCACAACGGTGTATGGGAACGGAGGAATCGCACCCTATTAGATATGGTGCGCTCGATGATGAGTACAGCTGAGTTACCTATTTCCTTCTGGGGGTATGCGCTTGAGACAGCCATATACCTATTGAATCTAGTTCTGTCTAAATCTGTACCTACCACACCATATGAGATATAGAGTGGGAAGAGACCATATTTTAAACGAGTTAAGATATGGGGTTGTCCGGCCTATGTCAAAAGGCAAAATCCGGACAAACTTGAGGCACGATCAGTTCTTTGCAAGTTTGTGGGATATCCAAAGAATTCTCAAGGATATTTTTTCTACCACGCTGAGGAACAAAAAGTGTTTGTTGCTCAACATGCTACCTTTTTGGAAAAGGAATTTCTTGCAAAAGAAATTAGCGGCAAAGAGGTAGAGCTGGAAAAGGTTCTAGCACCACAAACTACAACTGATGATTTGTTGGAACCAGAGGATTCAGTAGTACCCGACGAACCCCAGCCTCTCCACCGATCTAGTAGGGTTTCTCGTCCACCTGAGAGATACTACGGTTTTCTCATTTATGGTGGAAGCGAGGATTGCATCATGGAAGATGATGACCCGACTAGTTTCGAGCAGGCCATCACGAGTAGTGACTCTGTGAAATGGCTGGATGCAATGCGATCTGAGATGGAATCCATGTACACGAACAAAGTATGGACTTTGGAAAATGCTCCTGAAGGGGTAAAACCCATTGGAAGCAAGTGGATTTTTAAAAAGAAATTTGGTGTAGATGGAAAAGTTGAGACTTTCAAAGCTAGACTTGTTGCAAAGGGTTTTCGTCAACGACCAGGTGTGGATTATGACGAAACCTTTTCTCCAGTGGCTATGCTTAAGTCCATCCGGATCTTACTTGCCATTGCTGCATACCATGACTACGAAATATGGAAAATGGATGTTAAGACCTCCTTTCTAAACGGTGATTTAGAAGAGTGCGTGTACATGACTCAGCCAGAGGGCTTCGTAGATAGTGGGAGCAGCGGAAAGGTGTGCAAGCTGCTTAAATCCATTTATAGATTAAAGCAAGCATCGCGGAGTTGGAACATCTGTTTTGATGTTGTAGTCAAAGAGTTTGACTTCATCAAAAATATAGATGAACCTTGTATCTATAAGAAGGTAGCAGAGAGTAAGGTAGTCTTCCTCGTATTGTACGTGGATGACATACTCTTGATAGGAAATGATATTCCTATGCTGCAATCAGTCAAGCTCTTCTTATCATAAAGATTCTCAATGAAAGATCTAGGTGATGCTTCCTGCATATTGGGGATTAGGATCTATAGAGATAGATCCAAGAGGATACTGGGATTGTCCCAATCTAGGTACATTGACACCATACTAAAGAGATTTAGTATGGAAGAATCCAAGCGTGGGAACCAACCCACAATCTCTGGACTCACTCTCTCCAAAGAGATGTCTCCCAAGACCGATTTGGAGAGAGCTCGCATTCAAGGGATACCCTATGCTTCGGCAGTAGGCTCAATCATGTATGCGATGCTATGTACCAGACCCGATGTAGCATACTCACTAAGTGTAGTGAATCGGTATCAAGTAGATCCTGGAGAGAGTCACTGGACAGCTGTGAAGAACATTCTCAAGTACTTATGAAGGACTAAAGAGATGTTCTTGGTGTATGGTAACGGAGAACTCCGGGTGGAGTCCTTTACCGATTCAATCTTCCAAAGTGATAAGGACGACTCTAAGTCGCGCTCGGGATTTGTCTTTACCCTCAATGGAGGGGCAGTATGTTGGAAGAGTTCTAAACAGGATACCGTTGCAGACTCGACGATGGAGGCTGAATACATCGCTGCCAATGATGCTGCCAAAGAGGCTGTCTGGATAAAGAAGTTCATCAGTGAACTTGGTGTGGTTCCATCCATTGAGCATCCAATACCTCTTTATTGTGATAATAATGGAGCTGTGGCTTTGGCCAAGGAACCCAGGTCCCATCAGAAGTCTAGACATATTCTTAGGCGGTATCACCTGATCAGGGAGATAGTTGATTGCTGGGAGATCGAGGTCAGGAGAGTAGATACGAAGGACAACACTGCAGATCCACTCACAAAGGCCATTCCCCAGATACAGTTTGAGAGATTATTCGGGATGCTAGGTATGAGATACTACAGCAGCTGGCCTTAGTGCAAGTGGGAGATTGTTAGTTATGTATATGCCCTAGAGGCCATTGTTTTACATATGATGTATATTATGATGGATGCTTGGATATATATAGAGAGGACTTTCTTGCTCGTCATGATAGTATGCTATTTGGTTTCACTTTATCTTAACATGTTGACTTGTACTGGTTTACTGTCTTACTCTCACATGTTGATAAAGACCTTAGGATCTGTACTCGACTACTGGGACTATGATGAGATCATACTAGTGGGGCCATTGTAGTCGATGAGTACATCCTATAACTGTTCCTAGTCGAGGGTATATCGAGACAGGGCATCGATACACCAGAGTATACTAGCGTATACGCATCTTGACCCATATGATGGGCGATGGATGATCCCATATCCATCGGTGTTTGACATCAGAGATGGTGTATAGGTGCTCAGTAGAGACTGGGTACACTGGACGGACTCGCCGAGAACTCCCGGATGGTGATATACCACACGTCAGATGGCAGTTCTCCGGTGACACTGGTACAGGGTAGTCTGTAGACCCGAGATCGTCATAGAGTCTTGTGTGATTCCCACTGTGCTTTGATTTCTACCATACCACGTCCATGAGGGCATGCAAAACGGTGGCTTTTAGGTACAGTCCTGAATCACATGGAGGCAATGAGCGATAGGAGGGGATTCGTCTCTCCCGGTATAGGGAGTTGATGTTGTGTTGTGTTCGATTGGTTATAACTGGAAGTCCCTGGCCAGGGATGATATAGAGATTTACTGGTAAGTGTTACTAGTAGTTTCTCGACCTGTTATGAGCCTCACATCGACACGACTTATCGGTTACCGGGGTCTGACGTATACCACCCCTAGACTTGATATGCAACATATCAGACAAACAGACCGGACTGTACGAGAGTGTTACTGATTGGATTCACAGGAGAACGTACAGGCTAGCTTGTTGATCTTCTGATCGCTAATACCTGGGTGGCTATTACGTTTAGCTGACCGCTTGCAGCTTGTGGGTGTTTGATATGATCATCACCTGCTACCGACGTATTGACGATTCTTTAGAGTCCTACACAGAGGTTTCTTGGCTCAGGCAAAACAGAATAGAGGCACATATGTGATATGCGCAGGACCGAGGATAATACGATATGAGATACCGTATTATATTCTCGCGATATTTAGATATGAACCGGGACATCGGATCAAGTGTTGATTCGATGAATCGGTACATGATATATTAGTCGGTTATATTCGATATAGCCGGATTGTCGGATCAAGTGTTGATTCGATGATTTAATGTATAATAATATATATGATATATTGTATTACATTATCTAATATTGGCTCGCTTTATTATTTCATTTTCTCACCGGATAATACATTGATATATATGCGATATATGTTAATTGTATTATTTTCTTTTGTTGCAAATATATAATATATATGTGATATATATTATTGTGACATGATATGATTAATAATGGAACATGTTTAGTGAAGATTAAACAAGGTTAGGGTTTGATTAGGGTAAGCTCTTTCTTGCTCATTCTAGAAGGAATTCCTTTTGTCTTGGTTAAGATATTATGGTTGATATTTATCCATGACTCATTCTTTAACCTAACCAAACCCTAGCTCTAGTTTATTCTCTACAAGGGTTATCCTTGTCATACTAAACTATGGTTACATTATTAATTGATATATACATTTCATTATTCATTACAAAAGGATTAACTCCTTTTTCATCATCTTCTTCTAGTTTAAGCTTTGAGAAACCTTACTAGCTATTCATTTTGTGATGATTTCTTGTGGGAAAATGATATAAAAAGATAGCATAAATACTACTCCATCATCCTCATCTAATCTAGCCCATTAGATTAAGGTGTTCACCTCATTAGAGTGAGAGAGCTTGGGTTATAGCAACTTCGACGTAGATCATCGGAGAAGCGGAACACTACAAGCTAGCATGGATCGTTCGAGTCGTGGAGCCTCTCTTGAGTCCGGGAGATCGTGGATCGTGGCGAAGGGACTTCTACTCGGAGCTTATGAAGCGAAAGAGCGGACAACAAAAGTTGTAATCCCTCACAATTAGTAGTAAAGATGTTTACTTGCATGTTAAACCCTAATAATCTAGCAAAGATCCCGGCTTTGGGTTGTTCGGCACGTCTAAAATTTTATTCGGGCATATTTGATGCCTTATGAACCCTCACAAGAGTGCCTAGGAACCCTACATGATGTTGTGTAGAAGGGATGATGTTGTACTCGTGTAACCAAGGCCTGCCGAGCAAAGCGTTATAGCAAGTCTTGGCATCAATGACGTGAAATTTAATGTCCGTGACGAGCAGCCCAAAGCGTAGCGTCAGTATCATAGAACCGAGCGTCCATGATGACTGGGAGTCAAACCCGGAGATAGTGATCTTATCCCGAGCGAGGTGTTGGACGCCATGCATATTTCCTTCAACACTCTTACATTGAGGAGATTGACGGAGGACCCATTGTCAACTAGGATTTTGCCGATCTTAATATCATGACTATATCCGGAGACATAAAGAGGACGGTTATGCTCACATGTCCCGAGGAGAAGATCTTCATCGCCGAAAGTGATGTCAGCAGTGTGCACTTCTTCCAGTTCGTCTTTCATCTTTTCTTCAGCGAGGAAAGCTTGGAACTGCTCGGGCTCTTGCAGTGCCTTAATCAAAGAATCTCTCGCCTCTTTAGATAGAAAAACGGCGTCGAGAATGCTGAGCCGTGAGGGTATTTTCCTCAGGTGTGCCAGAACGTTGTAATCCACCTTATTTTTCTTGGGCGGGTCTTTGGCTGCAAGCTCTTTGACGACTTGATCATTGAGGGCGATATTTTCAAGGACTTTTTCTTTCCCTTTATCTTTTCTATTCGATCCACTGTTAGGTGGTCCAAGATTCTTTTCTGGCAGCGTACGATTGCGCAGCTGAATGTTCTCACAGGTCTTCATTTCTTCCGTCTCGGAGGTGGGTTCTTTGAAGAGAGGGCCAAGGGCTATTTCTTCATCAGAATCTCTCCCGAATGTGAGAACTTGCGATCCCCCAGAGTCAACCATATGACAGTTGCCGGCAGTTCTTTTGCACTCCTCAGTCGTATTTCTTTGCTCCCGACGAGTTTTGCGTTTCATCCGCTTGAAATGTTGTCGGTGAGCAACATATCCCCGCCACCAGTTTTTAAAAGCGTGGCACTCTTCGGTAGGGTGCGCAATCTTTTGATGATATAAGCAGTAGCTAGGATGTGTATCTGCTTCATCAAGAGTGTTTCCTTCGGTGGGTGGCAGCTTCATTTCCATCGATATGGCTTTAGCGAACCTCTTCCTCGTCTTGAACCTGCCTTTATTTACGGCGGATGTACTTTGATCTGCTGGGAGTGTTTCGGCCCTTTCGTCCAATCGCCGGCGTTTGGCCTTCTCAAATATGTCCATCTCGCGCTCCCGATCAGTTTTGCTTTTCAAAAGAGCTTCGTTTAGGAATGCATTAATCATTCCGTCTGATGGTCCTAGAGGTTGAGGCCCAGGATCTGCCCCCGGTTTCTCTGCATCCTGAGCTTCTTCATCATTTATTAGTGAGTAAGAGATCACGTGGTAGCTTGCCATATAATCTTCAGACTCATCCGACGAGTCTCCTCCATCATCATCATCTCCGTCCTCAAGGACGTGGGTGAGAAATTCTTGGAGCGTGACTGGGGTCCGCGTCTTCTGATTATATTCTTCCAACGAGTCAATCTGTTTTTGCAGGTCCGTGCGCTTGTTACTAGGCTTCACGGGCTTTTTGGTCATCTTCTTCTTCTTCGAAGAATTTGACGGCCGGGTGTTGGCGCTTTGACTATCACCAGCAATTTTTGGAGTTGGGCACGGCTTCAGCATTCCCTTGATGATCTCGGGTTCCATTGGATTTTTCCACCTGATCGCCGGGCATGTCTGGAGATCCTTCAGCATTCTTTTCATTTTGGCTGAAAGAATGACCTCCCATGGAGCTTCCTCTATAAAAGAGCATGATGCCCCCGGTGTGTCCACCCTTTTAGGAGCATGTGGTTGAGGCGGGCTCACTTTCCAATTCTCAGACAGTGCGAACTTGCTCTGTTGGTATTGGTCTTCGATCCAGCCTTTAAAGACGAAACAATCTTCAATTGGATGGCTTATCATTTGGTGATAGGGGCAATAATTAGGATTATTAGCTTCACCAGGTTGCAACAGTCGTTTTGGATTCGGCAAATTAATGAGCCAGTTGCGCACCGCTAGCTCGAACAATCTCCTCGTTTTGTCCCGGGAAAACGAATAAGGGCGTTTCATTTTCTCATTATAGTATCGCCGTCTCTCCTCTAAGCGATCAGTTAGTTTTGGACCACTGGGCTGCTGTTGAGCATTGGCGACGAAAGTCTCCTTTCCTTTCCCTTTTTCGTTCCGCGGCTCCGGCTTCGAAGAGGAAGGCCCGTGACCCATCTGGTCCATTTAGGCCAGCTTATCAATCAAGGACTGAAAAGTGGTGGGTTTGAAGAACATCATAAATTGGGAGATGGTCGCTTGAGGGTCAAGAATTCCCACGAACATGCCCACCGCAGGTGCTTCTTCGATGCGCTGCTCGCACTTTGACCATAAGTTTCGCCACCGTATTGCATATTGCACCCATATTTCGCCTGGCTTTACCCTTGCGTTAATCAGTGCGGTAATCGGAGTACGCTCGCTAGCGCTTGCGAATCTTTGGGTGAATAACAGCTCCATCTCTGCAAATGTCTTGACAGAGTCATTCGGGAGTTCAGAGTACCATTCGAACGCTGTCTCTGACAAGTTGCCGACGAACTGGCGGAGCAGAAGTTTATCGTCGCCTCCAGTGTTGCCGCACAAGGCTTTGAATTGAGCGACGTGCTGATGCGGATTTCCCGTCCCTTTATATACTTGGAATTTAGGGATCGTATATCCCGGCGGGTACCTTATTTGGTCATACCATCCCGGATAGGGTCGTCCCGTTTTAACGATCTGCCCAGCTGCTTCATTTGCCTGGTGAGCTCGTATTTGCTGAGCGATATAATCATCGAGCGTGGCTTTAGAGATGATCTCCTCCTTGGCTGCTGAAAGAGCCGGAGGAGGGTTCGATATCTCTCCTCTGTCATCTTCAATGATAATCGGGGGGTCTTCAGCTGGAGGTTCCGGCTGTAACATCATCCCAGCCATGTCTTGGAACAACAGAGTCATTCATTTGATGTTGGATGCATGTTCCGCAACCTCTTTTTCTTTCCTCTCGAGCATTCTTCGGAGGAATTCAGTATCAGTTTCTTGTTCCCGACGCTTCTCTGAGGTCTCTGGATTTTCTTTCGGTCTAGTGAGTGTGGCCATTGTAGTCAGCATCTCCTGAAGTTTCTGCTGCTGTTGTTCCTGAGCTTTCGTTATCGATCGGGTAAGCGGTCGATGACCCATAGAAGCACGGCTTTCCTCTTTTCTGGAAGCGGTATAAATAGTGTGCACTACCATGCCCCCAGACTTGGGGCGTTTTGGTTTGGTGTCCTTGAAGCACTACCATGCCCCCAGACTTCGCAGACACGGGGACCTTCTCTGGCCTCCTTCGCTTATGAGCGGTTGACGTTGAGGGAGCCGTTGCAGCGGGCACCCAGACGGATGACATCTTCTGTGGTACCATGGGATGGATCTTTTCTTGTTGAGCTTTAAGCTTCTTTGGCCGGTGAGAGTAATCCTGGCCAATCACCGATTCCTGGACCTGTCGCCAGACTTTGTAAGTTCTGGAGGACAGCCGCTGAGGGGGATTCTCCAGCTTTGCCTTCGATGTATTCTCCACAGGGGGAGGAGATCTCTTCAGTATGGCAGTAGGCGAATTCCTGCGCACCCTGTTAAGCAGCTCGAAGCTGTTCCCAGTTGGAACAGCAGTATTGACTTCCACCATTGGGGCTGGCGGAGTTAACCCAGACGGAGAGCTACCCAGAATCTGTTCCCCTCCGAACGGCGGCCGCGACGCGAGGGCGTCTGGGCCTGAGGTCCGGGGCAGATGCTATTTGGTTTTATCCTTCCACCTCTCCGAAGATGCCAAGTTGATTTATGGCACCGTGTATCAGAGGTTTAGACGGATGCGGCCGATGTAGCAGACTTCGTCAGATTCCCCCTCATTTGAGGGGTTTTTGATTGTGGGGACGCTCTTCCCTGCAGGCGCAAGCCATGCAGTTAATTACGCTACCGCATCGCGGTAACCACTTTCTCCTTCTCCAGATTTTCACTTCGTGTCGTGGGTGTTTGTTTTGTTTGTGGTTGCCCGTGGATTGTATACGGAGACTGACTAATGACGTCGCCCGTAGGACGTGGATTAGTCCAAATCCGTATTTACTTAGATTTGGGTTTGGTGTTTTTAGTTTAAGGATACGTTAGCCACATTGAGGCTAAGATCAACTTAAACGTCCGTTAAGGATACGTTAGTCCTGTTTTAGACTAAGATCGACTTAACGTGGTGATCCATTTAATATATGTCCATCGGGACCCGTCACCTCTTTGACGTCGTTGAAGGATTACAACGACAGGTGTCAGAGGAGTTCAGAGATGTACCCTTGAACCAAATTCGATTTGGAGTTTTATAGTCCATTTAAATGTTTAAGGATACGTTAGCCATATTTGAGGCTAAGATCAACTTAAACGGGATCGTTTAAATCCAACAAAAGAGCATTTGGGGGCTTTATTGTTCCAGTTTAGGGACGTAGTGGTCCATAGATAGTTTAAGGACATTGCGGTCTATATTCCAGTTTAGGGACATGGTGGTCCATGTTCCAGTTTAGGGACATAGGGGTCCATAGATAGTTTAGGGATATTGCGGTCCATAGATAGTTTAGGGACGTGGTGGTCCAATATTAGTTTAAGGACATTTCGGTCCAATATTAGTTTAAGGACGTTTCGGTCCACGAGTTTAAGGACCCCGCAGTCCATATTGATATGTGGTTGTTAGGACCCGTCACCTCTCTGACGTCATTGAAGGATTACAACGACATGTGTCAGAGGAGTTCGGAGATGTACCCTCGAACCGGATATAAATTGATTTAAGAGAGCAGCTGTGCTCAGTCAACTTAAATTTGAGGACTTACGGCCAAAATTGGGCTAAGTCCAGTTGAAAATGTTCAACACTTTTATTTGTCTTTGGCCTATTAGGCCTGTGCTAGGGCTTTGCCCCTTTTTAAATAATGCACTGCATTATTTTTGTTTTGTTTGGGCTCTGCCCTTTTATAAATGATGCAGAGCATCTATTTTGTTTGGGCTTTCTCCTTTTTATTGCACTGCAATTTAATTAGGCCTATTAGGTCTTTTTGATTTGGGCCTGGCCCTTTGTCAGGCGCTTTGCGCCAATCAGAGAGCGCGGGTGCTTGTGGTGACGACACGTGTCACGCAAGCGCAGTGCGCTGCGCTTGCGCTGCTGACACGTGGCGCGCTCTGGTGAGTTGCGCCAATTTCAGAGAGGAAAGCTCTATCTTAAAAGCGCACAGCGCAAGTGAGTAAGATGCTGACACGTGGCGCTCTCTGGTGGCTTGCGCCAACCCAGGAGCGCAACAGTACAGTTTTGTAAGTGCAAAGCACTATTAATTTGATAATAAAATTTTTTTTAGAACCAATGGTTCATGACAAAGTGCAAAGCACTATTTGATTTCTTGATCTAATTTAGATCAAAGAAAACAAGTATTTTCTTGTTTCTTTTGTTGATCTCAAAGAACCAATGGTTCATAAGTGCAAACCACTATTTTTTTATTTTATTTTTCTTATTTTTAAAGAACCAGTGGTTCATAAGAAGTGCAAAGCACTGTTTATTATGTGAAGATCATTGATCTTGTTTTTAGATCAATGATCTATTAGAAGAAATTTCTTCTATTTTATGATGGTTTTTACCTTTTTCTTGAAAAACTTTTTCAGAGTTCTCTTTATTTGAAGCTCTTGATTTTTTCAAGAATGTTGATGCCTATGAATTGAAGTCTAGGGGTCTTTTTATAGTGCCCATAAATTAGTTAAATTTGTTAGAGAGATTTTTCTCTGAGTGATTTGGGAATTTTCCCCACCGTTGGATCTTTGATCCAAGGGCTTCTGTTTTACAGAAGATAATCTTCTTGTTTTTAACAAGATTGAGAAAGATCTCTTTAAAAATCTTAATTCTGTTTGGCGTAAACGCCCCAGCGCGTGACACGTGTCGCGCAGCGCATTGCGCAGTGCAACTGCACTTGCACAACTGCGCTGACACGTGTCGCGCAGCGCAACTGTGCTAGCGCAACTGCGCTGCCACGCGGCGTATAGCGCAGAGCGCAGCGCAACTGCGCTAGCGCAACCATGTTGCCACGTGGCGTGCAGCGCAGAGCGCAGGCCAGCTGAAGCGTTGCTTCTTTAATTAAAGTTTGAATTTTAAACAGAGCCTTGCTCTGATTGGGTGCACTGCCTTGGGCGCTGCGCCCCCCTGCGCTAACGTGTCTGATTTTGACACGTGGCGCTCTGTGCGCAGCGCAGGTGATCTGAAGCGTTGCTTCATTTATTTTAACTTTAATTTTCACTTTAATTTTCAAGACAGAGCTTTGCTCTGATTAGAGGAAAACAGAAGCATTGCTTCTTTTCCCTCCTTGGAATTTGAACAGAGCTTTGCTCTGATTGGGGTAAACAAATGCCCCCCCACCGGTGTGCTTACGTGGCCTTAAACGTGAGCGCAGCGGTGGCCGAATTCCAATCGTCGCGGCAACTTTTGGAAGTTGAAAGGGCATTTGATGCCTATAAATAGGACCTTTGGTCCCTTAGATGATTTTCATCTTCACGATTTTACTTTCAGAACTCAGAACCCTGCTCTCTTGTTTAAACACTTTTAAAAGTTCAAACTTTAGAGAATTTTTAGATAAAAATATTAATTTTGATTAAATTAAATCAATTTTAAGAGCTTTGCTCTCATTAGATCCCTGGTCTAAAGAAGACCCATTTAAGGTTTCACTTAGCAGAGCTTTGCTTCAAGGGGGTCTATAGAAGACTACGGAGAGCCTTATTAGGGTTCCATTAATAGAGCTTTGCTCTCTAAAAGATCTTCCCTGTATTTTCTCATTTCATTAATGGAGCTTTGCTCCTCCCAAATCACATAGAAGAACTCTTAAGAATTCTTCATGGATCTTGGAAGTTAAAGATGACATTTTGTTCCTCAGCGCATTATATCGTTTTGCTTAATCAGTCTTTCTGATAATTTTTATTGATTTTTTTTTACAGAAACAATGAACACCCACATGTACAATCTTGACGAGATCATCTCTTACGGGGACATCCGCCGACTTGGCCGTTCTCAAAATCGAGAGTTCACAAACGAGGAGTGTGCTGAAATCATGAGCCGCTTCGACGCATATAACGGTCCACTACTTCCCCGACGTTCCTCCCTCCTGAAACTTATCGTGGGAGCCATCTGGGAAGCTCTTCCCCTATTCTGTTCCGGTGTGCCGCTTAGGGCGTTGGATGCCGCTGAGGATAAGGTGCACTCGGTGTACCTGATGAACTTTATCTCGAAGAGACGGCGAGACAGTCTTATCGATCTCTTGCACGAGGTCTTTTAACAGTCTGCCATACTCGCTGCTTATCGGAGGGTGGAAGACATCAGGGGGGACCCTGACACTTGTGCTTGCGAAAGAAAGCACACCAGGATGGTCCGCGAGGCTTGGAAAGTCATAGATAGGGTCACTTTCGAGTTCCTCAACCCATGTCCTGGGTTCGAGGTTATACCTTTGTAAATATTTTAATAATGTTATTATCTATTTCTCCGTGATTGTAAGGACCCGTTTTTATGATATGAATAGAAAATTTCCATTTCAGTTTGTCTTATTTCTTGTTCTGAATCTTTTGCACATGCACGAGTGAGTGTGTCTCGAACGCTTGATCAAATGTAAATCGGATGGTCTTCCTGTCACTTCCTTCTTTCTTTTATTGTGCGTATGATGTCTGAATAAACAGGGTTGATAAATAATAGAGTAAGCATCTAGATTTCTCCAAGAGATAGCAATGGCTTAGGCCGCAGGTTCAGATCTGCCGCCTAAGACTTTTCAACTCTATGAGCCATGAGGATCTCATAGAGACTTTTCTCCCTATGGATCGAGAGGATCTCATAGGTGGATTTTCTCCTTAGGAATCGTGAGGATTCCTAAGTGTGTTTTCTCTTATAAGTCGTAAGGATCCTATAAGAGAATTTTTCCCTCTTACGAGTCGAGAGGACCCGTAAGTGGTTGCTTCCCTCCTTGTCGAGTTTCGAGTTTGGAGAGTTAGACCCGTAGATAGTGTGCAAGAGACCG
Organism: Agapanthus africanus; assembly: GCA_030015575.1. NCBI lineage: Eukaryota > Viridiplantae > Streptophyta > Magnoliopsida > Asparagales > Amaryllidaceae > Agapanthus > Agapanthus africanus. The sequence continues at coordinate 186,099,158 of CM057337.1, forward strand.
TTTTGGGCCAACTTGCAGGGTCCCAGTGCTTAGGAAACAGGCTCCTTTTATGCCTATTGCCTAAGGCTTTATCTCACGAGTCGAGCCGCATCGAGAATTTCTCGCAAAGACTTCAATTTCTTCACAAGTCGAGACGAATCGAGCAATTCTCGCAAGAATATCCTAACGTCATAGTTAACCTCTGCTATTTATGATAGAAGTCCGTTAGGGTCTGTGGTACTTAGGGCTTTGGCCGTCGTACCGTCGCATAAGCTGATATATTCCTCGATAGGCAATCGTGCTGCTCGAGTAGCCCCGCGACTGCCGTGTCTCTGATCCCTTCGGGGGCTGAACAAGACGTCTTCAAGCAATCTTTCTAGGCAGTTTGACCGTCGGAAGAGCAAGCGTTAGGAATTTGCCATGCCGCTTTTTACTTGAGGTTAGGCTTATTTCGGCGAGCCCCGATGAGTCATAACCACTCCGCGCTGGTGTGGGATGATCTCCGATAGTCTTTCAGGTTTTATGTGAGTTGCCGTCAAGACCCTGAAGCTAGGAATTTAGCCTTTGCTTCGTTTTCTAGCATCGCGTCTGCTGTATCGAGACGAATGTCGCGGTGGGAACTAGGGATTTTGCCGTGGCTCCGTTTGTTTGATTGTCGCGTTTGAACCCTGCTGGAGGAAGAACGCTGGAGTGATATCTCGTCTGCTGTATCGAGACGAATGTCGTAGTTGTCTCTAGGTTGCTGACGAACCGTCGAGGTTTGGAACTAGGGATTTTGCCATGGCTCCATTTGTTTGATGATGTTGCGTCTGCTGTGTCGAGACGAACGTTGGGGTGACATCTCGTCTGCTGTATCGAGACGAACGTCGTGGTTGTCTCTAGGTTGCTGGTGAACCGCCGAGGTTTGGAACTAGGGATTTTGCCGTGGCTCCATTTGTTTGATGATGTTGCATCTGCTGTGTCGAGACGAACGTTGGGGTGACATCTCGTCTGCTGTATCGGGACGGACATCGAAGTTGTTTCTAGGTTGCTGGTGAACCGTTGAGGCTTGGAACTAGGGATTTTGTCGTGGCTCCATTTGTTTGATGATGTAACGTCTGCTGTGTCGAGACGAACGTTGGGGTGACATCTCGTCTGCTGTTTCGGGATGGACGTCGAGGTTGTTTCTAGGTTGCTGGTGAACCGCCGAGGTTTGGAACTAGGGATTTTGCCGTGGCTCCATATGTTTGATGATGTTGTGTCTGCTGCGTCGAGACGAACGTTGGGGTGACATCTCGTCTTCTGTATCGAGACGAACGTCGCGGTGGAACTGGGATTTTGCCGTTACTCTACTTGTTTGATTGTCGCGTCTGAACTCTGTTGGAGGAAGAACGCTGGGGTGACATCTCGTCTGCTGTATCGAGATGGACGTCGAGGTGGTGACCACCCTGTGCTGGTGCAAGATGATCTCCGATTGTCTTTCCGGTTTTATATGAGTTACCGTCAAGACGTTGAAGCTAGGAATGTGGACTTCGCTTCGTTTGCTTTGGTGTGTCCAAATCCTGTTGGAGGAAGAACGCTGAGGTTGACATTGCGTCTACTGTATCGATACGAACGTCGAAATGAAGCTGGGATTTTGTCGTCGCTTCGCTTTGTTTCGACCGCAAGGTCTTTTTGTTGGCGTTGTATCTGCATCTTGATGGACTGCGAAGGAACGCCTTTATTGACATCTCATCTGCTGTAACGAGACGAATGCTTAGATGGTCTCTAGGTTGTCTGTGAACCGTCGAGATTTGGCTTCGCTTTTTTATGGAGTCTGTTGGGAAAGTATGGTTCCCTCTTTGTTTGTACCCCTGGATTGTATACAGGAATCGATGTGATCTAACCTGTAGGGCATAAATTTCATCATTTTGTTTACTATTATTATTTTATTTCCACGATGCTCTATAATTTCAGCTTTTATATCGCGAAGGTCGCAATTGCCCAATCATTTCGGCTATTTTTCGTGGTGCCCAATCATTTCGGTTGTTTTTCTCTTTACTCGCTGCTTTTTATTACGAGTTGCCCAATCATTTCGGCTATTTTTGTATGCATACATTTTTACTCGCTGATTTTGTTGCAAGTTGCTCTATCATTTCGGCTATTTCGTATGCATGTGCGGCCTATCGGCTTTTCACCGTAAACCTGAAATTAGACACCGATTTCGACATCAGCACCGCTGCAACTGGGATATTGCCAGGAGCGAATCATCATTTGCCTCCGTCGATGTTGATCAAAGGTGGCTTAGCGAACAGGGTTAAGGTACTGTCGACTAAGGCTTTTAACTTCATGAGCCGTAAGGGTCTCACAAAGGTATTTCTCCCTACAAGTCGTGAGGATCTTGTAAGTGTATTTTCTCCTTAGGAATCATGAGGATTCCCAAGTGTATGTTCCTCTGTAAGTCGTAAGGATCCTACAAGAGGGTTTTCTCCTTGTAAATCGAGAGGACCTACAAGGGTTGTTCGTCATGTGTACATATCCCCAATCACGGATGAAACTTGGTTAGGGAAATGTTTATTCGTGCCCGTGGATTGTATACAAGGGTCAGTATTGAACCACTTGTAGGGCAAAATCGAAGGTTGTGGAGGTTGCTTAAGCACAGGTTTAGATCTCTATAACTTAAGACTTTCAAATCTTATGTGCCGTGAGGGTCCCATAAGAGAGTTCTCCTTACGAGTCGTGAGGATCTCGTAAGTGTATTTTCTTCTTAGGAATCGTGGGGATTCCTAAGTGTGTTTCTCCCTTGTGAGTCGTAAGGATCTCACGCGGGTGGTTTCTCCTTACAAGGTCGAGAGGACCCTATAAGTGTCTTTTAACGAGGTTGCGCCCTTTCGAGTTTTCACAAACACTCGCCGGTAGTCCTGCTGTTTTTACTCACGGAGCCCTTTCTGGTTTTCATCCGTGCCCTTTTGCTTATGGACATACCATTTTTTTTTATTTTCTCTCTCTCTTTGTTTTTTAAACGAGGTCGCGCCCCTTCGGGTTTTCATGAACACTTGCCGGTAGCCAAGCTGTTTTTACTCACAGAGCCCTTTCGGGTTTTCATCCGTGCCCTTTTTACTTATGGACATACCGTTTTTATATATTTTTTATTTTATATATTTTTTATTCTTCTCGTCAGCCTAAAGATGCTGCGGTAGTAGTTTAAGGACGTTTCGGTCCTTTATTAGTTTAAGGACGTTTCGGTCCGGTGTCGCCGTATTTGAGGCGAATATCTAGTTTATTGAGTTTTCGGTCTAGCGTCGCCGTACTTGAGGCGAATCTCTAGTTTACTGACTTTTCGGTCTATGGGACTTTCCCTATGAATGAGCATGATGCCCCCGACATATCCATCTTTCTTGAGGCATGTGGTTGTGGCGGGCTCACCTTCCAGTTTTCGGGCAGCGCGAGTTTGCCTTGTTGGTATTGGCCTTCAACCCAGTTTTTGAAGACGTAGCAATTTTCGAGTGGGTGACCCATTACTCTGTGGTAGGGACAATAGTTAGGATTGTTAACATCATCCAGTTGTGGTTGGTGTTTTGGCTCCGGTAGAGTGATAAGCTTGTTATGCACCGCCACTTCGAATAGCCTCCTTGTTTCATCTTGGGGAAATGAGTAAGGACGTCTTAGCCTCTCCTCGAGGGAAACGTGTGGACGTATATTGTTTCGATGAACAGCCGGTCTAAGGCCACTTGACTGTTGTTGAGTGTTGGCGACGAAGGTCATCTCCCCCTTTCCTTTGTCCTTTTTGCTCGATCCTTTGCTTGCAGGGCCGAAACTTTTCCCGAGTAACGGGCGATTGCAAGGCTGAACGTTCTCGAAACTCCTCAATTCTTTCACTTTTGAAATGGATTCTTTGAGGAGAGGGTTGGGGGTAGTTTCTTCGTCAGAGTCGCTTCCAAAGGTGATAATTTGCGATCCCTTGGAGTCGGCTATATGACAGTCATCGGCGGCTCTTTTGCGCTCATATATCGCATTTTTCCGATGTCTACGAGCTTCACACTTTGTCCTGTCGAAGTGTTGCTTTTGAGTGACATACCCTTGCCACCAACAGTTAAAGGATTCACAGTCTTTGGTAGGATGTATGATCTTCTGATGATATAAACAGAAGTTAGGGTGCATCTCTACCTCAGCGAGAGTATTTTCTTCAGAGGGCGGTAGGTTCATTCCTACTAATAGAGCCCTGGCGAACCTTTTCCTCGTCTTGAATTTGTTTTTATCCGCATTGGATGGCTTTTGATTTGACGGGAATGCCTCGATTCTTTGGTCCAGTTGTTGGTGTTTGGCCCCTTCCAGTATGGTCATCTCACGCTCTTGATTGGCTTTAACTTTCAGACAAATCTCATTCGGGAAGGCATCGATCAACTCGTCTGATGGCCGCGGAATATCTGGTTCAGGGTTCGCCATTGATTTCTCAGCGCAAGGAGCCTCCTCATCATCCGTCAGTGAATGAGAAATCACATGACAAGTCGCTACATAGTCTTCGGATTCATCTAATGAGTATTCTCCATCGTTTTCACCCTCAACGAAAGAACAAGTTGCCCCTGGCGTGTCCGTCTTCTTTGGAAAGTGCGGCTGTGGTGGGTTTACCTTCCAGTTTTCCGACAGCGCGAACTTGCCTTGTAGGTACTGATCCTCGATTCATCCCTTAAAGACGAAACAATTCTCAATCGAGTGACTTACCGTTTGGTGGTAAGGGCAATAATTAGGATTATTAAGATCGCCTGGCTGCGACAGACGCTTTGGACTCGGCAGATTAATGAGTCTGTTGCGCAATGCCAGCTCGAACATTCTTCTCGTTTTATTCTGAGGAAATGAGTAAGGACGTCCTAGCCTCTCTTCGAGGGATGGGTGTGGACGTACGTTGTTTTGGCGAACGACCGGCTTTGAGTTGTTCGACTGTTGCTGAGCATTGGCGGCGACGATCGCTTTCCCTTTTCCTTTCTCATTTCGAGAATCTGGTTTTGGAGGAGACGGTCCATGGCCCATCTGGTCCATTTGAGCTAATTTGTCGATCAAGGCCTGGAAGGTGGTCGGCCTGAAGAACATCATGAATTGCGAGATGGTCGCCTGCGGATCGAGAGTGCCCACAAACATGCCTACCGTAGGTGCCTCTTCTATGCGTTGTTCGCATTTCGACCATAGGTTTCGCCATCGTGTTGCGTATTGGACCTACGTTTCGCCTGGCCTTATTCTGGCATTTATTAGTGCTGTTATCGGGGTGCGTTCACTAGCACTCGTGAATCTTTGTGTAAACAGCAGCTCCATCTCCGCAAATGTTTTGACAGAGTCGTTAGGTAGTTCTGAATACCATTCAAAGGCTGTTTCTGCTAAGCTGCCGACGAATTGGCGCAGCAACAACTTGTCATCACCTCCAGTATTGCCGCATAAGGCCCTGAATTGAGCGACGTGCTGATGTGGATTCCCTGTCCCTTTATATACGTGAAACTTAGGGATCGTATATCCCGGCGGGTAATTGATTTGGTCATACCAGCCCGGATAGGGTCGTCCAGTTCTAACAATTTGCTCGGCCGCTTCATTCGCCCGATAAACTCGTATTTGCTGAGCTATATAGTCATCCAGTGCGGCCTTGGAAATTGATTCATCCTTGGCTGCTGAAAGAGCCGGCGGAGGATCAGATGTTTCCCCTCCGTCATTTCCGACAATGACTGGAGGGTCTTCAGCTGGAGGGTCCGACTGTAACATCATCCCTACCATGTCTTGGAAGAGGAGTGCCATTTGTTTTATGTTAGCCGCTTGTTCTGCGGCTTCTGTGCCCTTCTTTTCGAGGATTCTACATAAGAAGTCAGCATCAGTTTCTTGTTCGTGACGCTGCTCTGATGATACTTCCGAACTTTCTTTCGGTTCGGTAAGTGCAGCCATCACAGTCATCATTTCCTGCAGCTTCTGTTGCTGCTCCTGGGCTTTCGTCACAGATCGGGTGAGCGGTCGGTGACCCGTTGAAGCACGGCTTTCCTCCTTTCCGGAAGCCATATAAACGGTGTGCACCACCATGCCCCCAGACTTGGGGCATTTTTATTCAGCGCTTTTACGGTTCGCCATGTTAACAGGGGCTTTTTGCGGCCTCCTTTTTTGAGTGATTGGAGTTGAGGGGGCCATTGTAGTGGGCACCCAAGTAGCTGTTGCTTTTTCTGGCTTGACAGAGTAATCCTTCTCCTGCCGAACCTTCATCTTTTTCTATCGGCGGAGGTAGTCTTGATCGATCACTGACTCTTAGACTTGACGCCAGACCTTGTAGATTTTAGAGGACAACCGTTGAGGGGGCTGCTCCAGCTTCTTTTCTATGTCATTCCTCACAGGTGAAGGAGTTCGTTTCAACACCGTAGTAGGAGAGTTTCTACGCACCGTGTTCAGCAATTCAAAGCTGTTCCCGGTTGGAACAACAGCCTCGATCCCCACCATCGGAGCTGGCGGAATTATCCCCGAAGGGGAATTGCCCCCAACCTTCCTCACTCGGCGCCAGTGGCTACGTCGAGCGTGTCTTGCGGATGGGGTCACCTCCGTTGTTGGATAAGCTTCTTCATGCCCCCTGCTCTGGGTAGGGGAATCAGCTTTGAGGACCTCGCCTAGAGCAGCAACCCGAATGGCCAGCCTTGTAAAAACTGACTTCTCGGAAGGAGGAGCCTTTCCAATGCTTTCGTCCGTTTGAGTCGGGATGGCTATCCGCTTTGGGATGGCAGCTTCGGGTATCGCAGGTTTGCGGACGTTCTGGCCCAGTCTGTTGAAAACAGAGGTATTGAAACCGGGCGACCCATTGAGAGTGGTCACGGCAGTGGTAAGTCGATCAAAGACCGGCTTCTTTGGAGCTTCTTGCGATATCACTGGGGCATTGAAGCTTCTCAGTGGGAGCATAGTCCCGAAAAATAATCCAGCGGTGGCCTGAGTTACCTGCTCTACTAGCATCTTGAAAAGGGAGGCTGCTTGGGGTCCATAAGTCACCCCTCCAGCGAGGACGGAGCGAGAGTTGCAGTTGCAAGCAGTGCAGTTTGAAGCCATTGATCTTCTGTTTTCGGGCGGAGCAAGACACCAAATCTTAGTATCTCGAATCCACGGACAACCACAGCAAACCGTGATTTTTTCGCCAACACGACACACGAAGTGTGGAGTGGAAAGAGGAAAAGGTCCCACCGGGCGGTCCCACCGGGCGTGCCAGAATCTGTTCCCCTCCGAACGGCGGCCGCGACGCAAGAGCGTCTGGGCCTGAGGTCCGGGGCAGATGCTATTTGGTTTTATCCGTCCACCTCTCCGAAGATGCCAAGTTGATTTATGGCACCGTGTATCGGAGGTTTAGACGGATGCGGCCGATGTAGCAGACTTCGTCAGATTCCCCCTCATTTGAGGGGTTTTTGATTATGGGGACGCTCTTCCCCGCAGGCGCAAGCCCCTGCAGTTAATTACGCTACCGCATCGCGGTAACCACTTTCTCCTTCTCTAGAATTTCACTTCGTGTCATGGGTGTTTGTTTTGTTTGTGGTTGCCCGTGGATTGTATACGGAGACTGAGTAATGACGTCGCCCGTAGGACGTGGATTATTCCAAATCCGTATTTACTTAGATTTGGGTTTGGTGTTTTTAGTTTAAGGATACGTTAGCCACATTGAGGCTAAGATCAACTTAAACGTCCGTTAAGGATACGTTAGTCCTGTTTTAGACTAAGATCGACTTAACGTGGTGATTCATTTAATATATGGCCATCGGGACCCGTCACCTCTTTGACGTCGTTGAAGGATTACAACGACAGGTGTCAGAGGAGTTCAGAGATGTACCCATGAACCAAATTCGATTTGGAGTCTTATAGTCCATTTAAATGTTTAAGGACACGTTAGCAATATTTGAGGCTAAGATCAACTTAAACGGGATCGTTTAAATCTAACAAAAGAGCATTTGGGGGCTCTATTGTTCCAGTTTAGGGACGTAGTGGTCCATAGATAGTTTAAGGACATTGCGGTCCATATTCCAGTTTAGGGACGTGGTGGACCATGTTCCAGTTTAGGGATATAGGGGTCCATAGATAGTTTAGGGATATTGCGGTCTATATTCCAGTTTAGGGACGTGGTGGTCCAATATTAGTTTAAGGACGTTTCGGTCCAATATTAGTTTAAGGACGTTTCAGTCCACGAGTTTAAGGACCCCGCAGTCCATATTGATATGTGGTTGTCTGGACCCGTCACCTCTCTGACGTCATTGAAGGATTACAACGACATGTGTCAGAAGAGTTCGGAGATGTACCCTCGAACCGGATATAAATTGATTTAAGAGAGCGGCTGTGCTCAGTCAACTTAAATTTGAGGACTTACGGCCAAAATTGGGCTAAGTCCAGTTGAAAATGTTCAACACTTTTATTTGTCTTTGGCCTATTAGGCCTGTGCTAGGGCTTTGCCCCTTTTTAAATAATGCACTGCATTATTTTTGTTTTGTTTGGGCTCTGCCCTTTTATAAATGATGCAGAGCATCTATTTTGTTTGGGCTCTCCCCTTTTTATTGCACTGCAATTTAATTAGGCCTACTAGGTCTTTTTGATTTGGGCCTGGCCCTTTGTCAGGCGCTTTGCGCCAATCAGAGAGCGCGGGTGCTTGTGGTGACGACACGTGTCACGCAAGCGCAGTGCGCTGCACCAATGCGCTGCGCTTGCGCTGCTGACACGTGGCGCGCTCTGGTGAGTTGCGCCAATTTCAGAGAGGAAAGCTCTATCTTAAAAGCGCACAGCGCAAGTGAGTAAGATGCTGACACGTGGCGCTCTCTGGTGGCTTGCGCCAACCCAGGAGCGCAACGGTGCAGTTTTGTAAGTGCAAAGCACTATTAATTTGATAATAAATTTTTTTTTAGAACCAATGGTTCATAACAAAGTGCAAAGCACTATTTGATTTCTTGATCTAATTTAGATCAAAGAAAACAAGTATTTTCTTGTTTCTCTTGTTGATCTCAAAGAACCAATGGTTCATAAGTGCAAACCACTATTTTTTTATTTTATTTTTCTTGTTTTTAAAGAACCAGTGGTTCATAAGAAGTGCAAAGCACTGTTTATTATATGAAGATCATTGATCTTGTTTTTAGATTAATGATCTATTAGAAGAAATTTCTTCTATTTTATGATGGTTTTTACCTTTTTCTTGAAAAACTTTTTCAGAGTTCTCTCTGTTTGAAGCTCTTGATTTTTTCAAGAATGTTGATGCCTTTGAATTGAGGTCTAGGGGTCTTTTTATAGTGCCCATAAATTAGTTAAATTTGTTAGAGAGATCTTTCTCTAAGTGATTTGGGGAATTTTCCCCACCGTTGGATCTTTGATCCAAGGGCTTCTGTTTTACAGAAGATAATCTTCTTGTTTTTAACAAGATTGAGAAAGATCTCTTTAAAAATCTTAATTCTGTTTGGCGCAAACGCCCCAGCGCGTGACACGTGTCGCGCAGCGCATAGCGCAGCGCAACTGCACTTGCGCAACTGCGCTGACACGTGTCGCGCAGCGCAATTGTGCCAGCGCAACCGCGCTGCCACGCGGCGCATAGCGCAGAGCACAGCGCAACTGCGCTAGCGCAACCATGTTGCCACGTGGCGTGCAGCGCAGAGCGCAGGCCAGCTGAAGCATTGCTTCTTTAATTAAAGTTTGAATTTTAAACAGAGCCTTGCTCTGATTGGGTGCGCTGCGCCCCCCTGCGCTAACGTGTCTGATTTTGACACGTGGCGCTCAACGGTGAGCGCAGGTGATCTGAAGCATTGCTTCATTTATTTTAACTTTAATTTTCACTTTAATTTTCAAGACAGAGCTTTGCTCTGATTGGAGGAAAACAGAAGCATTGCTTCTTTTCCCTCCTTGGAATTTAAACAGAGCTTTGCTCTGATTGGGGTAAACAACCCCAGCCTTCCTTACTCGGCGCCAGTGACGACGACGAGCATGTCGCGTGGATGGTGTTGGTTCAGCTATGGGGATGGCTTCGTCATGCCCCCTGTTCTAGTCAGGCGCTGCTGGTATCAACCTCTTGAAGACCGACGCCCGTTGAGCAGGGACGACCAACCTATCTAAAGCAGACTTTCGCACAGGAGGAGAAGTTTTAATGACTTCGTTCGGGGAGGAAGCCGAAACAGTCAGTCTTATAGATCTGAGAACAACCGTTTCAATCTCTTATATTGATGAAAGGACTTTGCCTTTATGGATCTATGATCCTTAAGAGAATTGAATTATTCTCTTCTTCATTCTATAATGAGACGTTCATGATCTCTTTGAGAAAGACTTTGTCTTATAGATCTATGATCTGTGAGAGGTAAGTTCTTCTTTTATTTTATGATGAGATTTTTTTATCTCTTTGTGAAAGACTTCTTTTCTTTGCAGATCTATGATCTTTTTAAAGAAATAAATTCTTCTTTCTTAATCATGAGATGATTTCATCTCTGTGTTCATCATCATTCATTTTTACCTTGAAGAAAAATCTTCTTGCAAGAGCTTGCTCTTCGAATTTTCTCAAAGTTCTTTGTTTTGGGGAGGTTTCTCCCTCTCTCTTTTTTTGAGACTTGAAGTCTAGGGGCCTTTTTATAGGGTAGGCTGATTTGTTGAATCAGTTAAAGAGATTTTTCTTTGATTAATTTGGGGATGTTTTCCTACCATTGGATCTTTAATTCTAGGGCTTCTGTTTTACAGAAGGCAGTCTTCTTGTTCTTAACAAGACTGAAAAATCTTTCCATACAGAATTTATTCTGTTTTTTTTTTTGTAATATTTATTTACCATTGGATCATTGATCCAACGGTGCTCTGATTTACAGAGCACAATCTTGTTATTTGGAAAGAATTTTGAGGAATCTTTTCTTAACAGAATTTAATTCTGATTAATTAATGGTTTATCATTATTATTAGATCTTTGATATAACGGTGGGGATTTTTTTAATGCCAGCGCACCCGTACTCTGCACGTGGTGCGCTGCTTGAAGAGCAGCGCACATTGCGCTAGCGCACCTGTGTTTGATACGTAGTGCGCTTCTTGGAGCGCAGCGCACTGATCGCACGCTTTTGGCGTGTTGGATGTTCAAATTTCTAAAGTTTACCGCGATCAGGACGGTGTCGCTATGCAGCTAGCCGGTTGAGCACGGGTCGATCCACAGGGAGATGGTTGTATGTCCGTTCTTGTCTTAGACGAGTCAATAAAGAATTTGTGTATGTTTGTTCTGTCTAACCTATGTGTATTATTTGCAAGTATAAAGTTGTTAAGAAAAGGACACGAGATTGTAAGCTAAAGAAATCCGTACTCAAAACCTTTGAGCCGAGTCTTGACCAATTGAAGCTAGAGAAATCGGCAACAACGTGGATTAGGAGATTTAAGCATGGTATTCATGGAATCCGGCTTATTTACCCTTGTCCTTCCGTTCTTGTCTCTTGCTTTCGCCTCCGGCCAAACCGAACGCAACCGGTCGCGGTTAGGAATCACCGTTACCTTGTTGGGGTAGGGTGCCTAACGGAGCGCTTGCGTATGGTTTCGGCGGAGTTCAATGGAAAATAACGGGAAAAGGAAACGAGCAAAGAAACGTTAACTTATAATATCGTATTTCTTCTTAACAATAATAATTACATTCATTCATAAAAGAGAACAAAGAAGAGCAAAAGAAAAGAACAAAGAAAAGAAAAGATTACAAGTAATTAAGTGCATGAATATAAATTGCAAGAAAGTAAAGCAAGGTAATAAAAAGCAAGTAATAAATAAGCAATAAAAAGAACAAGAAACTAGAACTCAAGACAAGCATGGGATCAATAGCCAACCCTTAAACTTGCAAGCTCAATCAAGAGGTTGCAAGATCAAGAGAAAGGTAGAGAACGCATGTGAAATGAAGTGCTAATTCCATAAGAAAATACGACCCTTGAGATCAATAACAAACTCTTAACCTTTCAAGCTCAATAAAGACGTTGAAAGATCAAGAGAAAGCAAGAATCTCAAGGGGAAGTTAAACAAAAGAGAATGATACAAAAGCCCTCATCTTCATTAATCTTCCACTCAAAAAGCTCTCACTACAATTTTCATGGAGAAAAGATGAAGAAGAAGAAGAAGAACTAAAACCTACAAAAGAGGAACCAAGAATTGAATACCCAAAAGCTTAGCAAGTTCTGGGGTATTTATAGGAGGTGAACTGAAAACCTAGGGCAAGAATCTGCCACTACATAAAATTACCCAACTGCCCACAAAAACCGACAAGTCAAGGAGACCAAATGGCCGCGATTCCGCGGCCGTATAGGGGAATTGGGTCTTCGTCTTTTGTGGGGATCCCTGGTTTGCTGTATTATACTGTTAAACATGTACAGATTTTCAATATTCTTCCATGATTGCTTCAGGTTCCAATAGTTAACAATGATGGCTTCATTTTTCAACACATTTGACTTTATCTCCCTCGAGCTCCGCGCACCCATTGATTCTTGTGCAGCCCCCCTCGTGCTCTGTGCTTGTCCCAGACACGAATGACCACTGTCATATGTCTTGTCTCAGGAACTGGTGCTCGGCACTGGACGGATATGGATGACCGGAACCCGGCTTTTATCTGCTGTCAACAGATGTTCTGTATTTGGCGTAACTGTAGAGATTTTGTCTTGATTTGCAATATTTGTACTGGAAACCTGTATTCTGTAAATATGTAACAAACACAGATTAAAAGCACCTACCTATAAACACTCGAGCATAAGAATGGGCGGTATAAAATGCAGTATTCTGTTATGAACAAATATCCCCAAACTTAACTTTTGCTCGTCCCGAGCAAAACCAATTATTCACAAAAATAAAATCCTAACCGCACTTTCGCAGGGAACGCAATTGCACTGAGCACGTGCAACAAGCCGTTAAACCTCTAGATGTCCCTAGTAGGAGGAGTGTTGTCTCCTGAGGGTTTTCAGCGGATTACACCCATAAAATCCCGTCAAGCTAGTGTCATAAGTTAACATCGATTCTACTCCTACAGTTTAGTATTTACGTTAGAAATTCTATCATCCTAAGTTAGAAATATCCAACCCTTATTTTTCACACCTCCTATCTATTTAACTTTGGATCTTCTGAGTTTTCCTTCTAAAGTGCGGCCTCAATTCAGGGATTTTTATCAACTTTACAGAAAACACAAGTCTTATTCTTTATTTCTATCTTTTATCCAAACATCGATTGTATACCCCTACGTGTGTGTATATTTGCACCCCTACACTCAAGAATTCAATTCAAGCTATAATACCCTTGCCCTAATACCTAATACTACTTTTCATTAAGGATGGACGGATTTGCTCACACACCTTTCATGCGACTATTAATGCTTCTTGAGGCACTAACGACCGATTACTGAATGTGTGAACTTTAAAGCGTAAATAGCAGTTTCCAGGTCTTGACTTTATTCTATTTTTTCTTTTTCTTTTTCTTTTTCTTTTTCAAGACTGGATATATTTTTCAATATGCTCTTTTGGTGTTTAGCTTTAAATACCGTTTTTTCTTTCATACTAGGCTTTTAGGCAAGAGTATTTCTAGGTATCCTCTACTATCCCAAGTTTCAAGGTGCGTGTAAGTGCAGTTTGTAAGGTATATACTTTCTAAATTTGAACTCAAGAAAAGAAACTATTTTTCAGACTTATCCTCCAGTAAAGCTTCAATACTTTCCCTTCATCTTGACTTAGCTCAAGAACTGAACTCAAAAAACTGTAAGGACGTATACTTACTAAAGTTAGACAGAATGAGGGTTATTTTAAGGATTTTCAATTCCTAAGTCTAGAATTTAGTTATTTCTAACATATCAACTAAACTTTCAGAATAAAAATCTAAGTTACCCTATTAGCTAACTTGACGACAAAGTTTTTATATTTTTTGGAAAATTTTCAATTTTTGTGGGTTTTTAATAAAGTATGCAAATGCGAAATATACAAATGAATGCGAAGGAAGAAAGCTTACCGAGCACACCCCCAAACTTAAACTTGACAGTGCCCTCACTGTCAGGCTATACCAAGAGGGTCAAAATTGCCGGCGCTCCCTAAAAACAAATTATATACAAAAAACAAAACAAACAAAAAATATATACATAAAAAAGGGTTCCCCCCAAACTTAAGTGAAACAGTGTTTCCACTGTTAAGCGATGAAGTTCAGGATTAGGGGGGAAAGAACAGTGTCAAGCTATACAAGGCCTTACACAGGCCAAAAGTTAACACCAACCATTCAAAGATCTTATTGTGATAAAGCAGTGGCTGGTGAAAGAAGGCGTAGAGAAAAGAGATGGAGAATACGCGAGACCATATGCGGAGAGAAGCGGGATATGGTCTCGGTATATGAGAGGAAGAAGAATGGCGGAAGGGAAAAAGAAGTGGAATATGAACTTGAGGGTGCAAATGGAGTAAATAGATTAGCACAATTTGTGATGACCGATGTGTGAAAAGCGATTGTGCTAATATGTTTATCCGTCGAGAAATGGGGTCAAATCCCTCAAGATTCGTGAGAAACCATAGGTACGCCGAACTTGGTAAACCAGACATACGAAATGAAAGTGAGACGGTTTCTTGCATGGTCGGAATGATGGAAAGGGTGGGGGGAAGTGATTGAGGAAGGTTATCGGTTAAAGGTTCAGGAGGGTGTACACAGTCAGTGGAAGGGATAGGATGAATTGGAAAATCCGACTCATCAATTAAAACTATTTCATCCTCAGTACTATCCTCAATATTCTCCTCAAAATTTATCTCATCCATGCAATTTTCAACAAAATCAAGACGCATATGGGGTTCGGGAAAAACATTTAATGACTCGGGATGATGATTTGAAGAGAAAAACTCAGCCAAATCTAAGGGTTCATCATCCAAATTATTCCCCGCGTCAATATCCTTAATCAAGTGAAAATCAATATTCTCAGACACCTCATCAAAAGCATGGATATCAATCAATTCAGGTTCTAGAGTGGAGGTGTAGAGGTCAAAAGGTTTGGGTGTGGTTTCACTTGGCAAGGTCCCTTCACAATCTGGCAAATCAAATACTACAAAGTCGCACAACTCATTAAACATTCTATCTTCAACTGATAATTCATTTGGGACACTTGATAGACTTTCAACACAGGAGTTGTGGGATTCAATTTGGACCGGGTAGGCTTGATTCGGAAGGGGGTACAGCTCACTCTCTCCACTCAAATTCACAGCCTGTCCTACCGCCTCATCATACATTGGAAAATTTGGAGCTAGCTGGAAACTGGCTACCGGGTCAGTAGGTTGTATGAGAGCGGCCATGGACGCATTCAAATCCATCATCTGTTGGCTTGACGCTACCCTAAAGTCTTCCAAGGACTGTTCTAGACTAGACATTGGTTGTGAAGAGGTTTCAGTAAAAGATTCAAAGTTGTTTGGATACTGAAAATTCCCAAAAGGCTGTGTAGAAGCAATGTCTAGGGAAGGTGCAAAAGTCGGGTAGGACTGGTAGGAATTGGAATGGCTGGACAGGAGCAGAATCAACATTTGGATAAGAAGGTGAATGGAATTGTTGATCCTAAGAATCTGTGGTGGTGAAAGGAGTGAAAGATCGGCTACGAGATTGTTCAATTTGTTTAGCGATGGACAAAGGACGACTTGCAAAAGGGGTATCAACATAAGCGGGTGCGGGAGGTTGAAAAGGTTGATACATAGTGGAATGCGGAGTGCAAGTGTTTGTCCTAGACGCGTCTATCCGATCTCTCAATGAAATTTTGGGCAAGGATGGATCATTCGAAGTTCGGCCAAAGCAAGAACCGTAGGAAGTTATGTCTGGTTGTGGGTACCAAAGTTCGGCAAGAGTTTTTCGAGGTGGGGTACCCATGATATGAAGAGAGAAAGAAAGAAAGGAAGTGAAAAGGAAGGAAAAAGAATGTGGATTTTTTTATATATATATATATATATTTTTAGCTATTAACAAAAGAATAAAAAAGAATATGGACAAAAACAATCACGACACAAAAATACCACACACCTAATCGTTCTAGGGTTCACCTAGGTCAACTAGACCTGCTCCAGAACTTGATTGTCGAAGTAAAACTGTGTCGAGAAACGGGCTCAAGATACACTGATCACGAGGCCAGATAAGTGCAGAGATAAGGGGAGGTTTTCCAACGCTTTCGCGAAGTTCCTTAATTAAATAACCCTTTCTCTTTTGGCGGTTTCGCCATTAACACTTTCCTAGACACCCCGTAAACAATATACCGTTAAGCGAGGTTCTAAACACGGTTAACTTCTCTTAGTGAGCGTGAAGTCCTTAAGGCTTAAAGTCTAGTTTCTTTTAAATTCTTGTGCGGGTAAACGTTATGCTCAAGTTCGTGATTTGTGGGCCACGGAAAAGGTGATGAAATCCTTTACCGTATGTTGTGGGGTTCGCTTGCCCTTAAGTCCGTATTAATGTATGCAATGCGCAATTCAAAAAAATTCTATAAAGAATCAAACAATCATTTTTTAGTTTAAGCACGACACTGCAACAAATACGGGTTAGTCAATTTTTTTGCGTTTGCTAGCGAACTTGCAAAGAATCCTGCAAAGAATAGTATATTGGAAGCGTCAGATTTGAGAAGAAGGTGTTAGTAAAGTACGTACCGTTAAGTTTTAGGTTAGGAAACCCCCGTTGAATCAAATCCGGTAAGCTTGAAAAGTTCGCTTGCGCGGGTCAAACTACCCGGATCTTTGGCACTGTACTTCGTAATCACCTTAGCCTTGAACGTACACTTTGCTCCCCACAATCGCAGTTTGCAAATCCGCAAAAATCTGCACTCTTGCCCACAAAAATGATCAAAAATAACAAAAAGATTTTTTTATATATATATATACAAAAAGAATATTAACCCGAATAACAAGAAAGAAAATACGCTACCGTCTCCCCGGCAACGGCGCTATTTGATCGCACGCTTTTGGCGTGTCGGATGTTCAATGTTCTAAAGTTTACCGCGATCAGGACGGTGTCGCTATGCAGCTAGCCGGTTGAGCACGGGTCGATCCATAGGGAGATGGTTGTATGTCCGTTCTTGTCTTAAAAGAATTTGTGTATGTTTGTTCAGTCTAACCTATGTGTATTATTTGCAAGTATAAAGTTGTTAAGAAAAAGATACGAGATTGTAAGCTAAAGAAATCCGTACTCAAAACCTTTGAGCCGGGTCTTGACCAATTGAAGCTAGAGCAATCGGCAACAACGTGGATTAGGGGATTTAAGCACGGTATTCGTGGAATCCAGCTTATTTACCCTTGTCCTTCCGTTCTTGTCTCTTGCTTTCGCCTCCGGCCAAACAGAACGCAACCGGTCGCGGTTAGGAATCACCGTTACCTTGTTGGGGTAGGGTGCCTAACGGAGCGCTTGCGTATGGTTTCGGCGGAGTTCAATGGAAAATAACGGGAAAAGGAAATGAGCAAAGAAACGTTAACTTATAATATCGTATTTCTTCTTAACAATAATAATTACATTCATTCACAAAAAAGAACAAAGAAGAGCAAAAGAAAAGAATAAAGAAAAGAAAAGATTACAAGTAATTAAGTGCATGAATATAAATTGCAAGAAAGTAAAGCAAGGTAATAAAAAGCAAGTAATAAATAAGCAATAAAAAGAACAAGAAACTAGAACTCAAGACAAGCATGGGATCAATAGCCAACCCTTAAACTTGCAAGCTCAATTAAGAGGTTGTAAGATCAAGAGAAGGGTAGAGAACGCATGTGAAATGAAGTGCTAATTCCATAAGAAAATACGACCCTTGAGATCAATAACAAACTCTTAACCTTTCAAGCTCAATGAAGAGGTTGAAAGATCAAGAGAAAGCAAGAATCTCAAGGGGAAGTTAAGCAAAAGAGAATGATACAAAAGCCCTTATCTTCATTAATCTTCCACTCAAAAAGCTCTCACTACAATTTTCATGGAGAAAAGATGAAGAAGAAGAAGAAGAAGAACTAAAACCTACAAAAGAGGAACCAAGAATTGAACACCCAAAAGCTTGGCAAGTTTTGAGGTATTTATAGGAGGTGAACTGAAAACCTAGGGCAAGAATCTGCCACTACATAAAATTACCCAACTGCCCACAAAAACCGACAAGTCAAGGAGACCAAATGGCCGCGGTTCCGCGGCCGTATAGGGGAATTGGGTCTTCGTCTTTTGTGGGGATCCCTGGTTTGCTGTATTATACTGTTAAACATGTACAGATTTTCAATATTCTTCCATGATTGCTTCAGGTTCCAATAGTCAACAATGATGGCTTCATTTTTCAACACATTTGACTTTATCTCCCTCGAGCTCCGCGCACCAATTGATTCTTGTGCAGCCCCCCTCGTGCTCTGTGCTTGTCCCAGACACGAATGACACTGTCATATGTCTTGTCTCAGGAACTGGTACTCGGCACTGGACGGATATGGATGACCGGAACCCGGCTTTTATCTGCTGTCAACAGATGTTCTGTATTTGTCGTAACTATGGAGATTTTGTCTTGATTTGCAATATTTGTACTGGAAACCTGTATTCTGTAAATATGTAACAAACACAGATTAAAAGCACCTACCTATAAACACTCGAGCATAAGAATGGACGGTATAAAATGCAGTATTCTGTTATGAACACGCACCTAGCGCTAGCACACACGTGGCGTGCTGCTTAGAGCGCAGCGCACCTAGCGCTAGCGCCTACATGCTTTGCACGTGGTGCGCTTCTTTGGGCGCAGCGTACTTGGCGCTGCATCTGAAGCATTGCTTCATTTCAAAAATTTGAATTTTAAACAGAGCTTTGCTCTGATTGGAGGAAACACTTATCTGTAACTTCTAACTAGTTGCATGTAATTTCATATCACATCATCGGTCAATATCGGTTATATAAAACAGATAACATCAATAAAAATATCATTTGTATCCCAAAATCGGCCAATATCGATGATATTAAAGTAAATACGTCAACAAATTTTTACATTCATTAGACAAACCAGTAACATATAAGCAATTTGTCATCATCACTCAAAACAAGTAATAATATCGACGAATATTGGCCAAATACAAATATGTGAAGATATGTATGAATAACAAAGAATTCAAATTTCGGCCAAACAAAAACTGAAATAATATGAAGCCATTTATTTCTCGTTCGTCAATAGAATTTGTGCACCTCCTTTATCGCATAAATATTCTTCCAATGCGTCGCATGTGCTTCAAAGGACATGCCCTTCACATTGTCCTTCTCATTTGGCTTCTCAACAAATCGTTTCTCCAGAATCTGTACCAATGAAAACCATAATATATTATAATCAAGTTAAAATCAGATTATGTAATAAGCTTAAGTGTTAGAAATTACATGCAAGTTGTTAGAAATTACAGGTAAGTGCTTATAAGTTACATGCAATTTATTAGAACTTACATGCAATTAATTAGAAGTTATAGAAAAGTTTTTAGAAGTTATGGGTAACTTGCCGATGTTGTTATACAAATGTTATTTTTGTTGATGTTATCTGTTTTATATAGCCAATGTTGGCATATGCTATGATATGATGTTACATACAACTGTTTAGAAGTTACAGGAAATTTATTAGAAGTTATAAGCAAATGCTTAAAAATTACAGGCAACTTATTAGATGTTGCATGCAACTAATTAGAAGTTATAGACATATTAGAAGTTACAGGCACGTGCCGATGTTGTGATACAAATTATATTTTTATTGATGTTATGTAACATTTTAGAAAAATAAAATATTATTTTTGGAATTAAAATAATTAAAATAATAAATTTTAGGAATATTATAAAAAGTATGGAGATTAGTTTTAATGAAATGGTATGATTGAATATATAGTTTGGAAAATATTTGGAAATTAATACGAATTATTGATTTTGAAAGTATTTATTTGATTTAGACATTTTATAAATTATTATATAATTATTTGTATACAAGTTTAATGCTAAACTTGATTAATATTTTACTAAGTATGCATTGACCTTAAATATGTATCATGACATGCAACATATCATGTTTGCAACATTTGTCCATATGTATAGAATCATGGCTTTATTTCTTTAGTTGCTTTAATTGGTTTTGTTTTAAATTGGGAAAAGAATAAATTATATGGTGGGGACAAGAGGGCATGGTTGAGAGAGGGAGAGGGAGGTTCCACACTTTTCTTCACCTCCACACTTTTCTTCACCTCCTCATTCTCTTCATTTTCCTCATCTCCCATTTCTTCTTCTCTCCCTCCTTCATCCTCCACCACCTCACTACCACCCCAAGTCCAACCTTAAAACCATCACAAAACCCCATACAACCTTCACAAATAATGTTCCTTACCTCACTATAAACACCATGGTAGGATCAAGTTGGGACTTTGAGCACTTTGGCCATCCTAGATGTTTCTTGGGTTGCTCTTGGAAGGTAAATCCCTCACATTTAGTTAAGTATCTAGTTTTTCTAGTCTCTTATGGTAATTTAAAGTTAAACAAGTATAGGTTAATGATCTTGGAAACTTCTAAGATGAGATTTAGGAGATGTTTTGAGTTGTGGAGGTGTATTTTAGATTTAGTTAGTGACCACAACCCTTATAGTGATAGAATTCTGGACTAAACTTGAGTTTAGAATTCCAAACTTGAACTTGGAATTTTCTGATATCGGTTTTTTTGGAAAATGTGATGATAAATTAGGATCTGCTATAACTCGGAGACTCTGAAAAATATTTAGCAAACACAGAGAGATGTGCAGGCAAATAGGAACATACCCTAGAGACCCGAGCCCCTAACTCCCTAAACTGGCAGCCAAAATAAGCATTCTGGTCGCAATTTGCTGCTTGACTTAGGTGAGTAGGCCCCAGGTTTGGTCCATGGCTCATTTATCTGGTATTTGGACCTACCACATATGCAAAATGTCCCAATTCAACCTAGGGTAAAATCTGGGAGTGTTTTTCTAAGTTGTTGTTTTCGTTTTGCGACTTTTATTAACTTGGGTTTTGGTATTTGCGTTTTGTCTTGGTCGTTTGACGTTTGTACGTCAACGTTGAGAGTTGTTTGATTATTCTTGCATGCGTAGACCATAGGTTCTAACCTATATATGTCTCATTTGCCGTATCAGTTTTCGGACTTGATTTTGATGTCGATACGACGTGCGTTGAACTATAGGTACCTTCGTGAGGACTTCGGGACGACAAGGGAGAGTAAGGCGTTCATTGACTTCGGCTAAAGCGAGGATAGTAGGTGAGTAGATGTATATCTACGGGGGAAGTCGGGTGGATGGCGTATAGCACCCCCACAACCGTAGATTAGGATACTTATATATATTTTTATATATATTTAAATGTTGGATATGGATATTTAGCAAATAGGGTTCTAGGAGACAATAGGTTAGAATAAGCATGCTCGTAGGAATGTATACCCTTAGCCCCATTTCTCTTTGTCTTGAGCCATGGGATTTATGTTGTCACACACACGCATACACACACACACTTGGTATGATATGTGTGTATATGTATATATATGTATATGTTCATATATACATATATACATATACGTGTAAGATGAGGATATGATATATTAGAAGGATTTGAGTCGATATGATCGGACATGATGTCACGAGGTTATGATATATGATTTGAGACCGAAACACCATGTTATGATATGAGATATTACATGATCATTGGGCAATATACATATAACATGTGATGACATGTGATTAGATGAGATGATAGAATGTACGTGACCATAGATCCGAACCCTTGAATTATGATATCATATGACGGATGATATCGTACGAGATATGATATATATGATGATTGACCCATATTCTTGATTCGAGGATATCGTACAACAGATTATACCGTACGAGATATGATATATATGATGATTGATTCGCACTCTTGACTTGAGGATGCTGTACGAGGAACTATACCGTACGTGATATTATGAGGCTGGATCGCCGACTGATAGATGTATCGACTCGGAAATGTTATACATTTTCTAATCACTTTTGACTCGGGATTAGTTTAGTCTTTAATCACTTAAATAGGTATTAGAGTATAATTTGAGTCATACCTATTTTCAAAACTAAGGGATCGTTATGCATTTTCAAGGACAACTCGAGGGACGCTACAGATTTTCAAATGATATCTTTTTCTCAAAAACACCGCAGGCCCCTATTTTTGTAAGAACAACGATTCGTGCTATTTTAAAGACTATAACTGTATGGCTCGTATATAGCGGTATATTTTATATTGTTGCGTTTTACATACATGTTCTTTCATTATCTTTTATGATTTCGTCTATTAGGACACATGCACCATTACCGATGATGCGTATGTTACACGTACACATATACTCGCCGGCTCACACACTCATCATCGGTAATTGTCATGCCACGTACACTTTAGAATTCGACATTTCAGTCGTACAACCTGATAACTTGTAGCTAAATAGTATTGCTTAGCACTCATTATCTTACCTGCTAGTTTAGATATTGCATTTCTTACTTAGCAGATGCCACATTCATATATACATTCTGGTTACTGTAGATTGGCTCTGTGCCGGTATTCATTGTTTTCATTATTGGCTTATGTTTATAAGATTTCGGTTTTCATGAGATTTCTGGATTTAGGAAACCGCATATGAATTTTGAAAACTTATCATCATTTTAAAAGAAAGATGCGGTTTTTCTTGATATGATATGTGGTGTCCACTATGAGTTTTCTCAGTTCTAAGCTATATGTATATCCGATTCGAGAAGAGAGGATGCACCGTCTGCGGGTATATGGTGGACCTGGTGCGGTACCCCGGGGCAAGAAGATCGTATAGAGAGACGTTGAGCCTGGCAGGGGAGCACTATCGACTGGTGATAGTTTTTCTTGGCGGATATCCGGAGGATAACGACCGTAGTCGTGAGATCAGATGGATATGAGGGTCGATTCGATGAGACGACGCCCGAGATATGAATATTTTGTGTCGCTGCTGGACACGGCTTTCATGATGTTTTTGAGTGTCGATGCTGGGCTCTCAGGTTTTACTACGATTTGGTGTGTCGTTGCTGGACACACGTTGGATGATGCATTTATACATGATACACATGACATGTTACCCCTTTATGACACAGACACGAGTGCATTGGTATTATACTTATGCTTATACTATTACCCTGGTACCACTCGACGTCACTATATTATTATTATATTACTGTATCACCTTGGAGATCATCATACATTTGATTTCTACCCGGTGATGTCTTCTACTCATGAATTGGCAACTTACCCCCGTTGTGCCACAATTTTCTTGCAGGTTTGACCGTACAGGTTCCGTAGCGGCTTTTCCGGCACACCGCTTTCTTTTCGGTGATTTCTGGGTAGGTGGGGTGCTCTTGCATCATGACCATCAATTGTACTTGTATACTTATTCGGTTGTATCTAGTTAAAACTCTATCAACCAGACTATGTATATTTGGTAGACTTAGAAACCACAGTTTGTATATTCTTTCGGACTTAGAGTCACGCTTATGTATTTATTCTTTATGTTGGTTTCTTTACTTTTTTTGTGTTTGATCTTCGTCTTTGGCGTCGTATATCTTTATTACTTAGTTGTGATTCCGCCTTATGGCGAAGATCTAGCTCCCGCTTGGGGATGCCTTTTATTATTGCTTGTATTGCTTTCGGATTTAAATTTACAAAGGAGGTGCTGTCCAAATTTCAAATGACGAATTTTTTTTAACTATGGTTTATAATCCACTTGTGTTTTCATAAACTATTACTTATGTATTTAAAGAAAGAACCAGATTTCATTAAACTTTTATTTCAAAACTTTACTTGCACTATTTTCCCTAAAAGGTTTAGATTTGTGGGCGTTTGGCTTACTTGGATTAGGTGGAGTCCTATAGACTTCACGTAATTGAAGTGACAATCACGTGCCTTTTCCGGATCGTGATAAAGTTGATATCAGAACGTTAGGTTTAACCTTGGTTTGTGTCTAGGTTTGACTATGCGGAGTTTAGAGCGTATATATATTTCATAACCAATGCTTGACCTTATGAAACTTAGACTTGACTGAGGGGGTATTAGACCCAAACTTTTGTCACATTGGTTGACCTTGGTTGATGGAGTAGGTAATTTAAGTAGAGTGACGTACCGTGTGTATGTTCCACGGCATACTTACGATACGCGGCTCCGCTTCTTAGGCACCGTATTTCTGTTCGTTCGTATGATCTATCCTCATCGATATTTGATTGCAGTTTTTATTACCTTGGCTACATGAGCAGAAAGAGTTGCGGCTAGAGATGCGGTCAGAGCGAGCTCATCAGGGACGAGGACCGACCAGGATGTATTCCGGGGATGTACGAACGCACTGATTTATTGTTTTACTAGGATTTCTCGTTGACACGAACGTTCGGGATCTGCACTAGATGATCGGGTCATTGATAGAGGCCAGCCAAATTGTGAAGATTATTGATGTACCGTCTACTCTAGAAGATTTATGTGTTTTCTACTGCACGGACAGATGAACCAGCTAGCACTGAGATTGACTGGATGTTGCCTCCAGAGTTTGTATAGCTGTGACCACATGAGTTTGCGGACAGGGATGTGACAGAAGATCACTTGTCACCCTTGGATAAGTAATTAGGACATTTTGTTTGTTTGGGTGCTCTGATGCGAGTACACCAAATTGACTAGCTTCAGCTAGAAGGGAACTTCACTCGGACGTGTTGTGAGTCGATCGAGAAAAGGACGAGCAAAAGCATATTCCTCCGATGACTTGGACGAGTTCCCGAGGATATAACTATCCAAATGCTTTCTATAAGATATTAGAGATGCCGAGTTTGTAGCTTCGAAAGAGACTCTGGATATGACTATAGCCAATTGGAACGCAGTCCACACAGCTACGAAGAGATGATTCCGAATTGGTCCATATTGAAGGGAAATGGAGTAGAGGTTTGTGCGAAATCTTAACGAGTTGTTATTCCACTTCGTTGATATCAGAGGTTTGCTACGTATGCAGAGATGTTGGATGCAGCCACATTTCCAGGAGAAATTCATGATAAGAATGCAGCTGTTCTGGACAAGAAACGGATTAAGTAAAGGGTGAAATTTTTGGGCAGTCCGGCAGAGATGAGATTGGGAGAGACCTTGGCAGGTTCTTTCTGAAATACTAAACGATAAGACTTGGACCCAGGATCGGTTGTATCACACATACTCGGCAGGCCGGAGGCTACCATCATGGACGTGATACCTTACGGGTGGCCATATTAATTGGCCAGGAGACATTCATAAAGCGCCAGAGAGGGACTGTTTCCATCATTACTCCTAGTTGGGTTGTCGAGCCGTGGAGTCGTGCAAATGGTAAATCTGTGGAGAGAAACGAGGACCTAAGATCAGAGGACGCCAGACCGTGGGTAGGAGGCAAGTAGATATTCATACTCAGCTAGCCCTGGGTGCACCGACACTTTTCGACATTAAAGGAGGTGTACCTCAACGTCAGTTATTTATGAATTGCGCCTTGGTGATTTGGATATCATGTTTCCATCGTTTTGATTCCGGTATTTTGACGATGTGTTTCACGATTGATATTTCCTATGTGCACTACAGTTGCACTTGATTTGTATTTTCATGCATCAGTTGTACTGATTTCGTTTTTGTGCATACCCATTGGCACTTGATTTTGATTTTACACCCTCCGAGATAATTGATTTTGATTTCGTGTATATAGTATGCACATGATTTGACTTATGCCTTTGGTGTAGTTTACGTGCGCTTTCACTACTTTGATATGGATTTTGTGCACGCAGTTGCACACGTTTACAAGTTCATATACCGTAGTATACTTGATTTTGATTTGATGTATGTTGTAGACCGTTGAATTTGATTTTGATATTCGATGTTCGTTTTCGTGCACCTGACGCTCCTGATTTAGATTCTTGAGCATACTCGGCGCACTTGATGTGATTTTGTGCACACCAGATGCACTTAATCGAGATTCTTCGTGCATATTAGATGCACCCGGTATTGTTGTCATGCACACTCGTTGACTTGACATATGTTTTTGTGCATACCCGGCACTTAGTTTTTGTTTCTATGCACATTCGTAGCATCTGTATTTGATTTCGATTTCCATGTGCACCAGACGCACATGGCATTTTTGCATATACTATTTGAGATTGATTTCCTTCAAGCATCATGTTTATGATGTATCCTAGATTATATAGTAACTGAGCAGGACTAGTCCGAGTACAGTACCTGAGTATTTTGCATGCATCAATATTTACCGAGGGGATTTCAAAAAGAGCTATAGTCACAATATTTTCTTACGTGTCCATGAGTGACACGAATTTTTTTTTTACAAGAAAACCCTTCCCAAAGTCATTTTCAAAAGGCAGAACGTCTATGTTAAATAAAAGATATTTAGATATACATAGTTATTTCCTTACAAATGAACGTCCGCCACTTGTGTTGTGATATGTGCATCGTACGGCAATTTAAAAAAGATTTTGTATGCACTTTTATTCAGTTGTTTTGACGATTTCACAACGATGCGTACTATATATATGTTATGGTCCTATTATACTTGATTTTAACAATGGATTTTGAAACTGGTATTTTCGCATTAACTCCCATGATGGCGTGACGCTTGACGGAGTTCCGATTTTAAGTTTTGCACTCATTTTCATGCGCATGCGTTGCGCTATGATATATCTTATGTATTCGTGGTTTCGGAGCCCCGTTGACTTGAATGTTTTACTGAAATGTTTTGCTAATTGGGAGTTTAAATTTAAATTCGGGGACCGAATTTATTTAAGGGGGGAAGATTGTAACATTTCAGAAAAATAAAATATTATTTTTGGAATTTAAATAATTAAAATAATAAATTTTAGGAATATTATAAAAAGTATGGAGATTAGTTTTAATGAAATGGTATGATTATATATATAGTTTGGAAAATATTTGGAAATTAATATGAATTATTGATTTTGAAAGTATTTATTTGATTTGGACATTTTATAAATTATTATACAAGTTTAATGCTAAACTTGATTAATATTTTACCAAGTATGCATTAACCTTATATATGTTTCATGACATGCAACATATCATGTTTGCAACATTTGTCCATATTTATAGAATCATGACTTTATTTCTTTAGTTGTTTAAATTGGTTTTGTTTTAATTTGGGAAAAGAATAAATAATATGGTGGGGACAAGAGACATGGTTGATAGGGGGGAGAGAGAGGTTCCATACTCTTCTACACTTTTTTCACCTCCTCATTCTCTTCATTTTTCTCATCTCCCATTTCTTCTTCTCCTCCTCCTTCATCCTCCACCACCTCACTACTACCCCGAGTTCACCCTCAAAACCACCACAAAACCCCATACAACATTCACAAATAATGTTCCTTACCTTATTACAAACACCATGGTAGGATCAAGTTAGGACATTGAGCACTTTGGCCATCCTAGAAGTTTCTTGGGTTACTCTTGGAAGGTAAATCCCTCACTTTTAGTTAAGTATCTAGTTTTCCTAGTCTCTTATGGTAATTTAGAGTTAAACAAGTGTAGGATAATGATCTTGGAAAATTCTAAGATGAGATTTAGGAGATATTTTGAGTTGTGGAGGTGTATTTGAGATTTAGTTAGTGACCATAACCCTTTTAGTGATAGAATTCTGGACTAAACTTGAGTTTAAAATCCCAAACATGAACTTGGAATTTTCCGATATTGGTTTTTGGGGAAAATGTGATGATAAATTAGAATCTGCTATAACTCGGAGACTCTGAAAAATATTTAGCGAATACAGAGAGATGTGCATGCAAATAGGAACATATCCTAGAGACTCGAGCACCTAACTTCCTAACTGGCCGCCAAAATAAGCATTCTGGCCGCAATTTGCGTCCTGACCTAGGTGAGTGGGCCCCATGTTCGGTCCATGGCTCCTTTATCTGGTATTTAGACCTACCACATATGCAAAATGTCCTAATTCAACTTAGGGTAAAATCTGGGAGTGTTTTCCCAAGTTGCTGTTTTCGTTTTGCAATTATTAACTTGAGTTTTGGTATTGGCATTTTGTCTCGATCGTTTGACGTTTGTACATCAACGTCGAGAGTTGTTTGGTTATTCTTGCATGCGTAGACCATAGGTTCTAACCTATATATGTCTCGTTTACTGTATCGGTTTTCGGACTTGATTTTGATGTCGATACGACGTGCGTTGAACTATAGGTACCTTCACGTGGATTTCGGGATGACAAGGGAGAACATGGCGTTCATTGACTTCGGCTAAAGCAAGGATAGTAGGTGAGTAGATGTATATTTACGTGCGAAGTCGGGTGGATGGCGTATAGCACCCCCGCAACCGTAGATTATGATACTTATATATATATTTATATATATTTAAATGTTGGATATGGATATTTAGAAAATAAGGTTCTAGGAGACTATAGGTTAGAATAAGCGTACTCATAGGATGGTATACCCTTAGCCCTATTTCTCTTAGTCTTGAGCCTTGGGATTTATGTTGTCACACACGCGCACGCACGCACACTTGGTATGATATGTGTGTGTATATGTACATATATATATGTATATATGTATATGTTCTTATATATATACAATACGTGTAAGATGAGGATATGATATGTTAGAAGGATTTGAGTCGATATAATCGGACATGATGTCATGAGGTTATGATATACGATTTGAGACCGACGATATGAGATATTACATGATCATTGGGCGATATACAAATAACATGTGATGATATGTGACTAGATGAGATGATAGGATATACGTGACCATAGATCCGTACCCTTGAATTATGATATCGTACGACAGATGATACCGTACGAGATATGATATATATGATGATTGACCCGTATTCTTGATTCGAGAATATCGTACGACGGATTATACCGTATGAGATATGATATATATGATGATTGATCCACACTCTTGACTTGAGGATGTTATACGAGGAACTATACTGTACGTGATATTATGAAGCTGGATTGCCGACTGATAGATGTATCGACTCGGAAATGTTATAGATTTTCTAATCACTTTCGACTCGGGATTAGTTTAGTCTTTAATCACTTAACTAGGTATTAGAGTATAATTTGAGTCATACCTATTTTCAAAACTAACGGATCGTTATGCATTTTCAAGGACAACCCGAGGGACGGTACGTATTTTCAAATGATATCTTTTTCTCAAAAAGACCGTAGCCCCTTATTTTTCTAAAAATAATGATTCATGCTATTTTAAAGACTATAACTGTATGGTTCGTATATTGCTGTATATTTTATATTGTTGCATTTTACATACATGTTCTTTCATTATCTTTTATGATTTCGTCTGTTAGGAAACATGCACCATTACCGATGATGCGCATGTTGCATGTACACACATACTCGCTGGCTCACACACTCATCATCAGCAATTTCTATGCCACATACACTTTAGAATTCGACATTTCAGTCATACAACCTGATAACTTGTAGCTAAATAGTATTTCTTAGCACTTATTATCTCACCTGCTAGTTTAGATATTGCATTTCTTACTTAGTAGATGCCACATTCATATATACATTCTGGTTATGCATTGTAGATTGGCTCTGTGCTGGTATTCATTGTTTTTGTTATTGGCTCAAGTTTATGAGATTTCGGTTTTCATGAGATTTCTGGATTTGGGAAACCGCATGTGAACTTTGAAAACTTATGATCATTTTAAAAGAAAGATGTGGTTTTCCTTGATATGATGTGTGGCGTCCACCATGAGTTTTCTCAGTTCTGAGCTATATGTATACCCGATTCGAGAAGAGAGGAGGCACCGTCTGCGAGTTCATGGTGGACCCGATGCGGTACCCCGGGGCAAGAAGATCGTATAGAGAGACGTTGAGCCTGGAAGGGAAGCACTACCGACCAGTGATAGTTTGACTCGGCGGATATCCGGATGATATCGACCGTAGTTGTGAGATCATATGGATATGAGGGCCGATCCGATGAGACGACGCCCGAGATATGAGGAATATGTGTTGCTGCTGGACACGGCTTTCATGATAATTTTGAGTGTCGATGCTGGGCACTCAGGTTTTTCTATGATTTTGTGTGTCGTTGCTGGACACACGTTGGATGACGCATTTATACATGATACACATGACATGTTACCCCTTTATGACACGGACACGAGTGCATTGGTATTATACTTATGCTTATACTGTTACCCTTATACCACTCGACGTCATAATATTATTATTATATTACTGTATGACCTAGGAGATCGTCATACATTCGATTTCTACTAGGTGATGTATCCTACTCACGAGTTGGCAACTCACCTCGTTATGCCACAGTTTTCTTGCAGGTTTGACCGTACAGGTTCCGTAGAGGCTTTGCTGGTACACCGCTTTCTTCTGGATGATTGCTTGGTAGGTGGGGACACTTGCATCATGACCACCTGTTGTACTTTTATACTTATTCAGTTGTATCTAGTTAATGCTCTATCAACCAGACTATGTATATTTGGTAGACTTAGAAACCACAGTTTGTATATTCTTTCGGACTTAGAGTCACGCTCATGTATTTATTCTTTATGTTGGTTTCTTTACTTTTTTGTGTGTTTAATCTTCGCCTTTGGCGTCGTATATTTTTATTGCTTGGTTGTGATTCCGCCTAATGGTGAAGAGCTAGCTCCCGCTTGGGGATGCCTTTTATTATTGCTTGTATTGCTTTCGAGTTAAAATTTACAATGGAGGTGCTGCCCAAATTTCAAATGACGAAAATGTTTTAACTACGGTTTATAATCCACTTGTGTTTTCATAAAGTATTTCTTATGTATTTAAAGAAAGAACATGATTTCATTAAACCTTTCAAAACATCACCTCCACTATTTTCCCTAAAAGGTTTAGATTTGTGGGCGTTTGGCTTACTTGGATTAGGTGGAGTCCTATAGACTTCACGTGATTCAAGTGCCAGTCACGTGTATTTTCCGGGTCGTGGCATGTTGCTTGTTTTATTTAACCGATGTTGGCCAATGCTGTGATATGAAGTTACATGCAACTAGTTAGAAGTTACAGGAAAATTGTTACAAATTACAGGCAAGTGGTTACAAGTTACATGTAACTTATTAGAAATTAAAGGCAACTAATTAGAAATTGCAGGCAAGTACATAGAAGTTACAGAAAATAAATTAGAAGTTACATGCAATGCTTAGAAGTTACAGGCAACTGCATAGAAATTACAGGCAAGTACATAGATGTTACATGCAACTAATTAGAAGTTACAGGCAAGTTGTTAGAAGTTATAAGCAATTAAGTACCAAAAATCTGGTTACAAATTCCAGACGTCTAGTTGTCAATTTCTAGAGGCATATTTTGAACTGGTACCAGACGTCTCCAGCATCTCTGAAGTCAATTTCCATAGGCATACTTTGAACTGGAGACGTCTGGTACTTGTAACCAAATGTCTCCAGTTCAACATACGCCTCTGGAAATTGATAACCAAACGTCTGGTACTTGTAACCAGATGTCTGGTACTAATTAGAAGTTACAGACAAGTTGTTAGAAGTTACAGGTAACTAAGTACCAGAAGTCTGGTTGTCAATTTTCAGAGGCATACTTTGAACTGGAGACATTTAGTTACAAGTACCAGACGTCTCCAGTTCGAAATATGCCTATGGAAATTGACTTCAGAGACGCTGAAGATATCTAGTACTTGTAACTGGAGACATTTGGTGCTTGTAACTAGACGTCCCCAGTTCAAAATATGTCTCTAGAAATTAACAACCAAACGTCCGGTACTTGTAACCAAATGTCTAGAACTTAGTTTCTTATAACTTCTAATAACTTGTCTGTAATTTCTAATTAGTTGCAAGTAATATCTAGGAACTTTCCTGTAATTTCTGATAAGTTACCTGTAATTTCTAGGCAGTTGCATGTAATTTCTAAGCAGTTGCATGTAACTTCTAATTAGTTTCCTATAACTTCTATGCACTTGCCTTTAAATTCTAACCACTTGCCTGTAAGTTCTAATAAGTAACTTCTGAACGGTTGCATGTAATTTCTAACAACTTGCCTATTTTTGGTATCAACAAAAATACATCAACATCTGTTATATAAAATCAATAATATCAACAAAAATATCGTTTATAACACAGCATCGACCAACATCGGCTATAAATAATGTAATAACAAAAACGACACTAAAATTGCATTTTCATTCAAAAATTCCACAAAACATGCATTTTTCTTGGCCGCTTCAATCAACATGCTCAATGGGGCAATCCATCAAACAATTACCATCCAACAATAAAAACAACACTGTAACTGAAAATTAAGAAAAATGCATAACATAAAATTAGGCTTAGATCGAAGTTATTAACCAAAAAATTGAGAGACAATAGAAAAATTACCTTTGTAATGTAGAAAACACTGGATCGTTAAAATACACTCAAGCAATTGGACTTAGAAGATAGAGAGCAACCGACGAGGATGGGGATAGTATCAGGTGTTATACTGCGCTGCTTCTTGGGGAGGCGAGGTTGCGATGACAACGATGATGATGGCGAAAGTAGTGACAATGATGGCGAAGCCGACGACGAGAGACGAATTGGGTTCTCTAAGATCGAACGAGAGAATGTCGATGACGTTGGAAAAGGAGGTGACAACGATGGTGAAGCCGGCGATGACGATGACAAGAGGCGAATTTGGTTCTCTTTGATCGAGCGTGAGAGAGAGAGAGAGAGAGAGAGAGAAAGAGAAGAAATTTTGAACAATTTTGAATGAATAGGAGGTAAGGGTATTTTTGAGATATACTAAAATACCCACTGCTGTGAGTATGTGAGGGAAAAAAGTAATTGGTTTAGGGGGTTTTTAACATGTTCAAAATGCCCAGGGACTTTTTGACTCTTTTTTCTTGGACCATTGGTTTTCAACAATTTACCCAAAAAAACAAAAAGTCGAATTATATAAATAAAAAATTTCTTGGGTAATTTGTCAAAAATCCCCCGGCCCAAGTTTTTTG
Source organism: Agapanthus africanus (assembly GCA_030015575.1). NCBI lineage: Eukaryota > Viridiplantae > Streptophyta > Magnoliopsida > Asparagales > Amaryllidaceae > Agapanthus > Agapanthus africanus. Next base: position 186,132,057 of record CM057337.1, read on the forward strand.
CTCTTGTTAAAAAAACCCTGGGCCCAATCAAAACTCCATGCATACCAGTTGCCTGTAATATCTAAACAGTTGCAATATCTAAACAGTAAACTTTAACACTTGAAAGCCTTTAATGGGTTTATGTTAGACTAATTAGTAGTCAATGTATTTAAGACTTTGTAGTGTTCAGAAGGAAGAAAAATGGGACCTTATATTTGGATGAATATTTTAAGCACACCCTTGTTGATGTTTATCACTAAGTGGTACTTCTAACGTTAAAAGTCCATGAGTCCCAAATTCCTTCTGAATAGGACCGGATAATTTTACTGTTTGATTTGAACTCAAAAGTTGCAACTCTTGTGCGTCTCTGTTAGATATAAGTGTCCTGAAAGTAATTTTTATAATTGTATATGGACCTATATAAATAAAACAATCATTTTTGAAATGATAGTATACTATCTGGTTTTCCTTATCAGTTAGGTGTATATGTTTTAATTGCTATTACGTATCGCCAATACATGCTGATAAGACCCTTAGGATGTTACAGGACTATCAGCATTTGACGAGATCATAATAATGGAGCCTAGATAGTTGACTACCGCATTCTAAAAAGTTTCTAGTCGTGAGAGTGTCAAGACAGGAAAGCGGCATTCCAGTGTAGACTAGTGTATGCTTTACTTGACCCGGTAGGAGGGTGATGGCTGGTCCCGTAGCCATTGATGTTTGACACCGTGGGATTGTATACATGTACTCATTGGAAAATGAGTTCACTGAATGGACTCGCCGAGAATTTCTAGTTGGTATCGTACACAACTGTCGGGTAGAAATTCTCAGGTGACAATGGTACATGTTAGTCTTAAGATCTTAGATCGTCATAGTTACCTTGTGTATAGAAGGCTATGCTTTGATCAACTGTAACTCATTTTATGAAGTTACGTATACATGACCTTTTTGGGTACAGTCTTAAGCAAATGGAGTTAGGTGAGCTATCGAGAAGGGATTCGTCTCTCTCGATTTGGGGAGTTGATGTCGTTCATTATTTTGATAAAACTGTAACAAGAAATTCTTAGCCAAGGTAGATAAGATAAACTGATAAGGGTTATCAGTTATATCTTAGAGCTTATCAGTTAAATATCAACATAACTTATTAAGTTATTAGGGTCTGACAGTTTACCATACCCTAGACTCAATATACGACATGTTCTGACAAAGAGACCGGATTGTACGGTAGTTGTTACGGACAAGTTGTGCTTAGTTTGGGTGAGCTCGCTCACCGACCTACTCTTTTGACGTATTCCTGGATAGCCTTCATACGCAGCTAGCGTCACTGTTATGCTTGCAGGTTATACTATTCTTGGGATTAATTCGAAAGTTTTTCGGATGTAATCGAATTAGTGTGATCATATTAACCCACTGCCAGCGTATTGTCGGGCCTTAAGAGTCCTATAGCCGAGTTTATTCTCCCCAATAAAAATGATGCTAAGGAACATACGCATATGTATAGTTGATACATATATATGGGAGTTTAATTAAATATGTACATCAGATATACATATGTTAATTAAACATCGATAATACTAGACAAAGTATTTGTGCCGACTATTTATGTCAATTGTTGACTAATTAGTTGTATTGCTTGATAACATGGTTTGACCATGGTTATACCTAATAAATTAGTTATTACAAGTAGTTGTAATATAAATAATTTAAAAGGGGAAATGTGCAAAATAGTATCCATATGAGATATGGATTATTACTAGTATTATATAACTAATCTCTCTTGTATTCGTGAAGTATGAGATATTTCTTATACTCTTCTAGAAGTGTTGTGTAGAGACATTACATGACAAAAGAGACAACATAACTCAAAAGTCAAGAAGAGAGAAAGAAATGAGGATGAGAGTGGGTGGGTGTTCCCTTTATATTATTAAAAAGAAAGAAGAAATGAGAGCTCTATATGTGTTTTGCTCTCTCTTCATTTTCTCAATTGATCATCCTCTTCATCATCACCTTCATCTTCTTCTCTATTGTGTTGAGAACATAAGAAGAACAGCGAGAAAAAAGAAAGTTTTTCCTTTTGCATTCCTTCCTCTTGCAAACTAGCAATTTGTGAGAGCAAGTTTCTCCACTAAGAGTGTTCTTAGTAGAAGTTGGAGTTGGAGCAGTAAAGCATTAAGGTGGATCATCTTTAATGCATAGTAAGAAGATCAAGTTTCATCCAAACTTCAAGAAGGAGATCAATGTTATGGGTTGTTCGCTAATCGTAGTGAAACCACATGACAAAGGTTGCATCTAAAACCTTATTTAATCCAATATAGTTTTTGTTATTTACAATTGCATGGTTGATGGTGTTTCTTGGTTGTAGTTCATAGTGAAAGTTTAAAATTTTTTGTTCTATATTCTGCTTATGCTTGCAAACTTTACGAGCGAGTCATCGTGAAGTTACAGTCCCGTAGCCTTTAGAAACAACGGTTAAAATTTTATTTAAAGGCTCAAATTGTTAAAAAGCCCCCGGACCACTTAGAACTTGTGTAAAAACCCTAGGATTTTTGGCCTTGTTATAAAACCCCTGGGCGCAATAAAAACCCCGTGGTATATAATTTCCCCACTGGTATTTTCGTATAACCCAAAATGCCCATTGTCCATGTGGGTTAACAGTCATTTACAACTGGATTTAAAGCAGTTATAGTACAGAAAAGTTGCCTGTAATATATATTTTGTTTTCATTTTCCTCCAAATATACTTCTTTCCCACCAATGATTTAATTTCCCACAAAAAATCTAATTTTCCGTCAAATATATTTGTTTCCCACCAAAACCCTTTAAAATATTTTTCTACTTTCATGTAATATCGACACATTTTCCTGTAATATCTAAGATACTAAATGTAATATCTAAGATGTTGCAGGAGTTTCCTATAATATCTAAGTAGTTGGCTGTAAAATCTAAGTGGTTACATGTAATATCTAAGCATTGCTTAGAGAAAGAGGGATATTTTTGTAATTGCATTTAAAATAGAATACAAGGCATAAATGAAATATAACCCAGGGGGTTTTTCATAAAGATTTTGAGCATTAGGCCCTTGTAACGACCGTAAAATTTTAGTACTTTCCCTGTAGTTTCCTTTCTTTAAGAAATGCCCTTTTTCTTTGAAACACTTGTATATATATATATTTATTTCCTTTCAAATAATATACATGGTCCATTCTTATATATCATGGTTATCACACTGTATTATCACACTGTATTGCTATTCCATAGGTCATAGGTTCGAACCATGATTGAAATATTTTAATTTTTATTTTAAATCCCCAAGTTTTAAAATAATATCATATTTTTTTATATCCAAATATTTATTAATATTTTAAGAGAGGAGAAAATATTTTCTTTCAATTAAAAGATAAAATTTATCTGTTTATTTTAATTTATTTTTTTGTTATTTGGATATATTTGTTTTGACTGTTTTTTTTGTTCTGATTTTTGGGGGATTGATAGGATTTTAATAAATCTTAACCCCTTAACCCTTTTTCTTCTATGTCGTAATCTAAAACACGTTGACTTCGAAATTTCTTCTCCTCTTCCCTTTCTGTCATCTTTAATTTGAAGTCTTTACCCAAAGAAACGAATGAAGGAAGAAGAAGAAGATTCCACCCCTATTGTCTCAATCGATTCAAGGCATTCTTTACTCGTTGTGAGGGCGATCTTAGATCACTCTCTTTCGGTAATTTTCCCTTGTCCATAAATTTATATTTTCCAAAGGCTCTTATCATATCTTCCTACTAAAATTATGTGACTATTGCATACTTTCATCATATAGTTTTCCTAAGTATTCTTTTAAGTTTTATGAGATTTTACAAGTTATATTGGTTTAATTTTCGCATGAGATATTTGATACATGATTACTACTTTATATGTGATTGATACTTGATTTATATTTCTGTTTACTCTTGTTTATAGAAAATTCATGCTTGATAAAATAAAACATTTTTGACATGGGGTAATGGTGGGATTAGGAAAGGAATAGAGTCCTATATATCGAGAATGCGCTAAATGCTATTGTATGCGGAACTAAGTGCCACATCATGAGGGCAAAGGCTGCCTCTTGAATTCACGAGGGCCACCTCTAAAATTCCTATATGATGTTTTGACATCATGAACGAAATATCTTCATTACACGTAGAAACTTTATGAGTCAAACCTATAACTGATTGCAACTTCATGTTGTATATATATGTATATGTTTTGCACTTCATCTTGAACTTGACTTGACTCCATGAATATATGAATCCGTGAATCTAAGAACTCGTGAATCCCACATGTATCTATAGTTTTCAAGCATTCATAAATACATGTTAGTACTTATGTCAACTTCTTAATCAAGAATATCATGAGGATGGGGTAGCTTGATGAATGGGGGTATTTACGTGTAATGGGGGTCATACATGATCACCGTAGTTCCGGGTATAATGGAACAAGTGCATTACTAACTCATGAATCTCTTGAATCCATGTTTCTGTTGTTCCGAGGGGAAACGAAATATCTTTGTTACGTCTAAAACCCTCACCAGTCGAACTTATAAACTAAAAATATGATAATACCGTTTAGAGAACAAACATCATGATATTATTGCCATTATATCTATTGCTATTTATATGTGCTTGATTGTTTCGTTCTTTTTTTATATATCATGTTTCTTTTTAATACTCTTTATTTTTTTAAAATTGGGAACTTATCGAACTCACGTTTTTTGACGGGCATTCAATTTTCTGTGTTTTCTTTTTTTAAGAATGTCCGTCAGATGCCTTTGAGACAGGAGACCAACCTTAGTACGAAGTTGAGTCGAGCGAGCAGGATAGAAACTACCTCCCTTTTCAAGCCGAGCGTTAACTTCGATTATAGTATGCCTTCTTTTATTTCGGGCTATTTTTTTATTTCTGGTTCCTTAAATTTTTCGAACTGTGTTCAATTATTGTTTTTTGGAACTGTAATAAATGTTTTTGGACATTGTTATTATTTTAAATTCTTGTATTTATTATCTTTCTGCTTATAGTTACGCTTAGCATATTCATGTTAAAAAAGAGTGCTTCTCGGTGTAAGTATGTTGTGGGGCTCGTCTGCTCTCACTCTCCGTCTTTTGGGAAGCGGGACGTGACATGTTTTGTTGGTGGCCCGTGTAGGTCAGTTTTGCATGACCGTTGAAAGCAGATAATACAAGAATTTAAAATATAACAACATTTATTTCCTTCTTGAAATCCTATCACCCTGAGACCATTCTAATTCTTATTCAAATCATTCTGATCCAACAACATTTAGCTTTTCCTTTGAAGCTCATACCGTCTTTTGAATCCATCTTGAATTTCAATTCCAACTTTTTTGGAGATAATATCTCGAGAAATCTTGTAACTTTTGGTTCCTCAAATTTCTGTTGGTTTCTTCCTTCTTTGCTTCTTTTGGATCATCTTTCCTACATCACTTCTTTAGAATAGAATATCGACAATCGGGAGCGTGAAAACGATTTGCGACGGTGTTATCTTTAGTTTTTCTTTCCCTGTTACAACTTACTCTTTGAGAGAATTTCGGGGACAAAATTCTTTAAAGAAGGGTAGACTGTAATGACATCACTATGATATCACTCTTGAATCATAGTCCCTTGAACCCTTCCTTACTCTCCTGACGATCATGACTCAACGTGGACCCTACCATTTATTGTGTTCTTTTAAATTTCCCTTCTTGAATCCGTCTTGAGTTCTTTCTTATCTTCCCTGACGATCAACTCTCGACGAAAAAGAAATGGAAGTTCGAACCTTTCGTCTTTGTCGTGATCTTTTCTTATAACCTCCTTAATTCCATATGAATTTTTTGAATCCCTATTATTCCTTCTTTCTTGCACCTCTTAATATCTCCCTTGTATATGTTCTTGAACAATTCCTGATCTATCCTAGTAGTTCTTGTCTCAGCTTTCGAACTTCCGGTTCGGAAGCATTTCATGTCTTTCTAGTTCATCGTATCCCTTCTTACTCGACTGATGGAGCGCGAAGGTGACAATCGACCGCGTTATCTCTATCTTGTCCAATAGTGACACAATCCATCTGAATTTCGAGGACGAAATTTTTTTAATGAGGGTAGAATATAACGACCGTAAAATCTTAGTACTTTCCTTGTATTTTCCTTTCTTCTAGAAATGTCCATTTTCTTCAAAACGCTTGTATATATATTTATTTCATTTCAAATAATATATATGGTTCATTCTTGTATATCTTGGTTATCATACTACATTGCTATTTTATAGGTCATAGATTCGAACTCCGACTAAAATATTTTTATTTTTATTTTAAATTCCCATGTTTTGAAAATAGTATAATATTTTTTTATAGCTAAATATTTATTAATATTTTAAGAGAAGAGAAAAAAATTTCTTTTAATTAAAAGATAAAATTTATTTTTTTATTTTAATTTATTTGTTTGTTATTTGGATATATTTGTTTTGACTGTTTTTTTTTTGTTCTGATTTTTGGGGGATTGATAAGATTTTAATAAATTTTAACCCTTTAAGTCTTTTTCTTCTATGCCGTAACCTAAAACACCGTGACTTCGAAATTTTTTCTTCTCTTCCCTGTCTGTCATCTCTAAACTGAAGCCTTAATGTAAGAAAAGAAATGAAGGAAGAAGAAGACTCCAACCCCGTTGCCTCGATCGAATTGAGGCATTCTTTACTCGTTGTGAGGGCGATCTTAGATTATCCTTTTTCAGTAAGTTTCCCTTTTCCGTATATTTATATTTTCTGAAAGCTCTTATTATATATTCCTTCTAAAATTATGTGACTATTGCATATTTTCATCATATAGTTTTCTTAAGTATTTATTCATGTTTTATAAGATTTTACAAGTTATATCGATTTAATTTTCGCATGAGATATTTGATACATGATTACTACTCTATATAAGATTGATACTTGAATTATGTTACTGTTTACTCTTGTTTATACAAAATTCATGCTTGAAATAGTAAAACGTTTTTGACATGGGGTAATGGCCGGGTGAGTTGGAAAAGGAATAGAGTCGTATATTTCGAGAAGACGATAAATACTATTGTATGCGGAACTAAGTGCCACGTCATGAGGGCAGGGGCCACCTCTTGAATTCGCAGGGGCCCTCTCTAGAATTACCATATAATATTCCGACATGACGAATGGAATATCTTCATTACACATAGAACCCCTATAAGTCGAACCTATAACTAATTGCAACTTCATGCTGTATATATATGTATGTGTGTGTGTGTTTTGCACTTCATCTTGAATTTGACATGACTCCATGAATACATAAAACCGTGAATCTATGAATCCATGAACTCGTGAATTTGACATGTATCTATAGTTTTCAAGCATTCATAAATATATACTGGTACTTGTGTTAACTTCTTAATCAAGAATATCATGGGGATACAGTAGTTCGACGAATGGGGGTATTTACATGTAACGGGGATCGTACATGATCGTCGTAGTTCCGAGTATTACGGAACAATTGCATTATTAACTCATGAATCTCTTGAATCCGTGTTTTTTGTTCTGAGAGGAAATGGAACATCTTCGTTACGTGTAAAACCCCCACTAGTCGAGCTTATAAACTTAAAACATGATAATACCGTTTAGAGAACAAACATCATGATGTTGTTGCCATTATATCTATTGCTACTTATACATGCTTGATTGTTTCTTTCTTTTTTATATATATCATGTTTCTCTTTAATACTCTTTATTTTTTTTAAATTAAGGACTTGCCGAACTCCAGTTCATTGACGGGCATTCCATTTTCTGTGTTTTTCTTTTTTGGGAATGTCTATCAGATGACTTTGAGACAGGAGACCAAGCTTAATACGAAGTTGAGCCGTGCGAACAGGATAGCAATTACCTTTTTTCTCAAGCTGAGCATTAACTTCGGTTGTAGTATACCATCTTTTGTTCAAGGCTATTGTTTTTATTCCTAATTCCTTAAATTTTTCAAACTGTGTTCAGTTATTTTTTTGTACTGTAATAAATGTTTTTGGACACTGTTATTATTTTAAATTCATGTATTTATTACCTTTCTGCTTATAGTTTTACTTAGTGTATTCATATCGAGAATGTGTGCTTCTCGGTGTGAATACGTTGCGGGCCTCGTTATCTCAAAACATAATCATATGCCTAACAAGTAACAAGAGTCCTCGTTAATCTCAGACTAAAATGGATCATAACTGTCCATTATATATCTAAACTTATAACTGTTTTAATAATTTAAATACGAAAAGTCGATATATATATATATATATATATATATATATATATATATATATATATATAGCTTTTTTTAAGTTCTATATTGTTTAATTTCGAGGCTAAACTTTGTAAATTAGCTATTTAAATTTGTAGTAGTAATGAGCGACAACATAATTTGTCTAGTTTTGTTTTGGCGTATACATTCTTCATTATTTTATATAGAATGAATCAAATGCTTTTATATGTCAAGAATCAAAACCTAAATATGAATTAATTATATTCATTGAACCATATTTCGGTTATGCCTTTGTTATATGCATATTCATTCTTTGTTCATGTAATCAAATTTCATTTTTAGCACCATAATTTACTTGAACAGCATGCTTTTATGTGCACGATTTCATACATTGAATCTGAAAAAAGTAATTCATGAATTTAGAAAATACATTGTATCTGTATGCCAGCTGTATTGTGACTATTAGGCCTATAAAAGAGCTTGATCATCATGATAATTTCTTCACAATAACATGATAGACCCTCTCTTCCATACACCACATACATCTAAAGAGGCTTCAATTCCTCTCCCATGGAAAATCCACGAAAATTCTTCAAAACGATCTCAGATACCCGAAATCTTAACTACAACTTGTTTTTAATCTACGAATAAATATTGAGAGGCTCAAAGATGGCGCTTTGTAAGTATCAACTATCCATTTATTCATTTTTGTTTGAAATTTTTAGATTTCTTTTTATGAAGTATCAAAAATAGCACAATTTTCCCTTTGCAGTATCTTTTATTACTATTTTAAATAATTTAAAAGCGGTCCTGCTCCTGGACTTCTTTAATAATATTGCCACAAAAATATCTGTAACTCTATTTCACAATTGTAGACATGTAGCCATCAATTTTCTACTATTTTTTGGCTATTCTACAGTAAGGGTTGCTGTTATACAGCATTATCTTATTGCTCGATGCTTCCATGCTATAATTCTCACCTAATATCGGTATGATGCTTAAGTCATGTGTTATTCCATGTTAAACTGACAAATATTAGAGGAGGAAACATGGCCTAAAGTGTCACTGCATGCATCCAACTACAGTGATAAGCCTCACAAGGGGAAATGCCCGAAAGGAAATTTGCAAAATAGCTAGGGGTTTATAGGTAAACTCCTACCTTCATGAATCTTGTCACTGTAGTTCGAAGCCCACAGTAACACTCTTGGCTCCGTTTCCTCATATTAGACATTAGTCACACATAATTTCATGTTAACTCAATATTTTCCGTGTTACATACACCGTTATGATTGTTCTCAGAGTTAAGGACTACTTAATTTTTCTTCTCGGGTCCAGAGAATAATGTCTCTCCTACATCGTTTTCAAAGTATGCTAATTATTAATAATCTATATAATCATTTCTTATGTGTTTGAAAGAACAATATCACCGAACCAAACACCTTCTGTTAATCCAAGAACAGAACCTTTGCATTGGACAACACCACTAGTAGATCATAGGAGGCCAAAGAGCATTCCATGTACCAAAGAAACTTCAATGTGATTAGATTCAAGCTAAGGATATTCTGCAATAGAATTTCTATGAGCGCGCAATTACTCATTTCTCCTGTAACATTCTTCTGCAGGGCTTGACTGTGGCCTGGAGTTAGGTGCTAAGGATATGCTTCTTTTCAAAAGGAGGAGAGGGAGATGCCATTCAGGGGAGCCACTGCACGCGCGAAACAATTGTACAACAAAGAGAGTTTAAGGAAGATACTAACTACAAAATGGGAAACAAAAAAAAGTACATTGCTGAGTTTAGTAGAATTATATATGCGTTTTCCTTAAAAGACCGATTGTTTTTGTTCTTCTGTTTGATTGATAATGGATGTGCTTGTTCTTCTGTTTGATTATATTGTTTGAAAGCTGATAAATATGCCTGCACTGTTTTCTTCTTTAACCTTTTTAATTTCTATTAAAGATAATATGCTCACAAAATTAATGTTGTAAGACATAAACAGTAGAAGTTTATTCAATTAATTTAAGAAAAAACATTTTAAGTTCATATATGGAGGGGGGGCTACAAAGACATGCAATAATTCTAACCAAATTCTGAAGTTTCCATGGATATACTTTTTGGGACGTCGTAGGAGGGTTTGCCTCCTAGGACTTTTCTCCTTCATTATTCTCATATATTGTTTTTGTGCCTAGTCTCTTAACTTGATTTATTCTTAAACCCAACTAATTCCAAAAATGTGGGAAAAAACCTAAATTTGTATTTTTAATTTATTTCAAACCAAACTTAGATTTGTATATTTATTATCAATAATACCCTTTTTTAAGATTTCATAAATATATTTTTATGATTTGATAAATAAAGTTGTATTTTGACAAATAATTGTGATTTAATAAGCAATATTATGGTTTGATAATTACCATATGATTTGATATATAATGTTATACTTGAATTAACAAATTATTAAAGTTAATATGCCTATACCATGAGAGAAATTAAGTTGGCATAAGTATTTGGTGTTTTAACAATTTTTAAAATAAATGAGATTAAAAATTAGTTTTATTTTGGCACCGGCTGGTAAACTCTAACCCATGCATACAACACACCCACACACATGACACACAAACCGAGAGGACACACAAATTTTCCCGAAAGTGTTAAATTGTGTTCACTTCCCCTACTGGGAATCAAACTACCACACTCTCCCTAGAGAGGGAAATGTCAGGACAACTGAGCTATTGCACATTGGTAGTTTAAAAATTAGTTAGTTTGCAAAAACTGCACCGAGAAACAAATTTCTCAAAACATAATAATATAATCCCTTCACATATCGGTGAAATTGGATGGAATTTCTCACTTTACATCATGTCAGCGGATCAAGACCCCTTTCCATATTAAATTCCATTATATAATCCTTTCAAACAAACAATAAAACTGATATGTTAAGATTGGAGTATCATCTTAATCCATGATGATAAATACTAGAAATGAGATTCTAAAAGGACGGGTTATCATGGAGCTATAACACCAATTCAAACAATCCCAAAAACGAAACTGAGATTTGCATATGCGCCGATCCTTTTCGAATGAAGCTAAACAGTAAACAACATTTATTTGGTTGCAGGCAAAACTTACTAAGCATACAAAGCAGTTCCAATTACAAAATAACCATGATCAAGCTTACACAATGCTACCATCAAAGTTCACATTTGCTAAACTTAAGCTGTACAACTCAGTAGCGCACTGTTTGTTTAATTAGAGCTAACCATTCCTGCAAAAAAAGAAAACAACAACAAAAGTAACAAGAATTAGAGAGTGTCCCAAAAATGTAGTAGTTACAGCAACAACAAACTCTAGAACGTCATTTGTTGTGAGTTCGTCATTTATTGCAAGGGTTAGAAACGGCGGAACATTTTTCAGGTCAGACGTCTGAAGCAGACACAATGGAAAACGTCTAAAGGTGTAAGAATCTTCACTTCAGACGTCTGGAAAAATCAAGTTCAGACATCTGGAAACTGCACAAGAAACACCAGAGCGGAGGAAGACATCTACAGTTCATCAGGGCAGATATCTGCAGGAGCCACGAAGCCCAATCCAGAGTCTGGGTAGACGTTTGGCCGGGTGTGGTTCAAACGTCTGCCCTTGGAAGATAAAAGATTTATAGAGCATAGGCAGACATCTACTCAAGTGTGGGTCCGACGTCTGCCTTCGGGATTTTTTGAAGCGAACGAAAATTACCAAATTTAGTTTTATCTGCTATTTACTATAGGATTTGTATGGTCATGCTCGCTGGACGGATTTTAGAAAATTTGCGGAAGCGTAAAACGGAAATTCCGAGCGAACACAAGCCACCATAGCCCTAGAATACTACCATAGATACAACTAGTTTGCAAAAACTAAAGAGAAGGAGTTAGGAATTCACAACCTTTGAAGCGCTTTTATTTGCTCCAATGATGGAATTCCGGACTACGGCTAAGCTCCGAGGGTCTCCGGAACGTGCTTGATCTCCGATCGGCTCCGTCAATGATGATCCACGTGAAGGCCGTCGGTTCTAGCTCCATCTTCAATCCAATTGAAGAAACTCTCATATGTGTGTGCTAAACATCAAAATGAAAGAGATGTGGTTTATTTTTGTGAACTCTCAAGCTCTCTCCCCATTCTTCTTTTTTTCTCCTTCATTACTCCATTTTTGGATGAGAGAGAATAAATTAGATGTGTTATTGTTAGAGTCAAGAAGACCCTTAGCCATGACACCGCCATTTTCTCTCCCCTCCAAACACATGGCACAAAGGGATGGTAGTGTGTCCCACCTAGCACAAACCTCATCCTTTGCTATGTGAAAATAGAAATGAAAAAAAAGAAAACAATAAATAAATATATACACAATAATATCATATATATATATTTACACATGACCATCATATGTATCATGCACATGAAATGTAACATAACATGTAGCAAAAAAGAGAGTGTGAGAACAACACATTAATACTAGTTTATATATGCATCATCATATATAAATGATATCATTAAATCAACACTTGATTCAATGAGCCGGTTCAATCATAAACCGGCTAGTATTAACTGTCCGATTAAAACATGTAGTATTACATACACATGTTTAATTGGATCCCGCACGTATCGCCGTATGTACACTACATCATTTCGTTGGAACGGGAAAACTTTCTGTGTGGGACTCTAAACACTCGACAATACGCCGGCAGTAGGTCAGGATCATATCCAATTGATCTAAAACACATTCAGATCAATCCCCCACCGGGTTAACCTACAAGCACGTCAGCGGCACTAACTGTGCGTAACGGCTACCTAAGTATTGAACGAAAAGCCGGTCGACAAGCAAGCTCGTCCGAACCCTGCTAGAACCTAACAGTGATATTCACCGTATAGTATAATCTCTTCGTCTAAGACTGTCGCATACCGGGTCTGGGAGGTGGAAACCGTCAGACTCCTACTAACCCGACAAGTCGTGCTGATGTCAAGCTCGTGTCCATCTGAGAAACTACTGATAACACTTATCATTAAATCCCGTATGTCTTGGCTAAGACTTATGGTCATAGCCAGCTGTGCACAGTGCGACATCAACTCCTTATACCGGGAAAGACGAATTCTCTCGACCGCTCACTACCTCCATGTGCTTCGGGACTGTACCCAACTAAAACCTATTTGCAGGACTCTTTAAAGCCGTGGTAGGTTAGTAATCTATGTACAGTAGGAACACACACAAGACACAATGGCGATCTTGGGTCTAGGGACTACCATGTACTCATGTCACCATAGAATTGTTATCTGACGATTGGTATAATACCACCTAGGAGTTCTCGGTGAGTTCGTCCAGTGTAACTCATCCAATGAGCACCTTTATACAATCATCGGTGTCAAACACCGATGGTTATGGGATCAACCACCGCCCCGTATAGTGTCATGAAACGTATACACTAATCTAAACTGGAGTACCGATGCCCAATCTCGATACTCCTATGACTATGGACTTTTAACGATGTGCTTATAGACTACCCAGGCCCTACTAGTATGATCCCTATCATAATTCTGGTAGTCAAGCAAAGATCCTAGAGGCTTTATCATCATATAGCAGTGATACGTTATAGCAAGTAAAACATATACTTATGAATGATAAATACAAACCAGATAGCGTACTATCATCTCGAGCAAGACCGTTCTTGGTATAAGCTCTTCTCAAATTCAGTAATTGCATTCCTGCAACTACGATAATTACCTTGAGGGAATCTAAATCCAATAATCTCCCACTTACACTCATGGCCAATTATTGTGGTATTGTATACACACATTTTATGTGGTACTGCATACCCAACTTCCGTACTAACAGTTTCACAAACTGTATTCGAGAAACAGCCTTAGTGAGTGGATCCGCTGCAACATTTCTATCATGTACCTCTCTGAATCTCAAATTCGCGGAGATCAACTATTTGCCGAAATGAGCGATACCTACCTTAGAACTTTGTTTGGATAGCTGATGGGACCATATTCATAAATGAATGTATTGATCCAGACAATTTCTTAGGGTGTATCCTTTGCCGAGTTAAAATCAGCATCCAGCGCCTTGATTACCTCAGTATCCCTCTTGGAACTCTTCCAATATACTTCTCCTCATAAGAGGGTAAATTAATTGACTCGTGATAGATACTCTATCACCCTTGTCACTACGAAAGTTGGAATCGGTAATCGCATCCCGAAAGAGTCTGCCATTACCATACACCTAGAACATATCATATATTCTTCACTTCTTCTTATGTTTCTCCAGGATTGGATTAATATCTTCTTACTACACCAAGTGAAAAAAGCAATATCCGGTCTGGTATATAACATCGCACGATTGATCTTACTGCTGAAACATGTCGAATGTCATTCATGCGAGTCCCTCTCTCCATCAGTCCTGAAAGATTTCTCTTCAGAGAGGGTGACCCCATTACCTACGGGTATATTACCTTACCAGGAGTCCTCCATTCTAAACCAATTTAGAATGGTGTTAAGATACTTGAATTGGGACATTCCCAAAACCCATACTGGATCTAAATGTATAGACCTAGTCACCAGAATCTACAATCCAAATCCATAAAGGAGAAACAAATGTGATAACCTACGTTTGACTGAATTATAGAATAGGAACATCCCTTTCTATCAAGAGTATGCCATCCACATTTATATGAGGAACCTGACAATACTCTCTACAGACTTCTTACAAACACTCGGTTCATCTCTAATTTTGATGAAGTCAAACACTTTGACCGCAATATCAAAACAGATGATCCATCTCCGCTATACCTGCTTTAGTCTACAAACAGACTTAAGCAACTTGCACACTATTCGCTGCTCCCACTAACTAAAACAATCCTCTGGTAGAGTCATATATCCATACACTTCTAAATCCAATTTAGAAAGACGTTATAGTCACCCTCATACTAGATATCAAAGTGATGAAAACAACAGTGGCAAGTTATATCCGTATAGATTTCAGCACAGATAATGAAGTAACAGTATCATCATAATCCACATCGAGTAATTAATGAATACATGTTAACTACAAGTCTGGCCATATTAGGTTAATACCTTTCCATTTGCACTGATCTCGAAAGATTTGCTTGCTCTTTATTGGTTTTACCCATTTCAGGAGCACACAACAAAATCTATAATTTGTTGTGGTGCATAGAGTCCAACTTGGATAATCTTGGTATCTAGCCATCAGTCAGAAGTCACCACTTCTTATGGCACGCTGATAACTAGTAAGGTCATCATCACATGATGCAAGCCTC
The DNA here is from genome assembly GCA_030015575.1 of Agapanthus africanus. Taxonomy (NCBI): domain Eukaryota; kingdom Viridiplantae; phylum Streptophyta; class Magnoliopsida; order Asparagales; family Amaryllidaceae; genus Agapanthus; species Agapanthus africanus. Next base: position 186,147,607 of record CM057337.1, read on the forward strand.
CTAGTCATTGTCTACGAGAAAACCGAAGTATCTCTATGGTGGCAAAAGCCACCTAATAAATCTGCGGAGTAGCTATGGTCTGGTAGGGTCAATTGAATCTTCAGGTTCTACTAAACTTTCGGTAACCGTTTGTGATTCTAGAATCACTTCTAGTTCTACCATATTTCCACTAATTTATTTTGCAAGAAATTTTTTAACCAAGAAGGTGGCAAGTCAAGAACAAAACACTTTTGAACTTGAAAATGGTAGAGCTATCCTTTGCGAAAGCTTGGGATAACCCACAACCTGCTATTATCGAAACGTGCCTCAAGTTTTTCTGGATTATGGTTTTAAACACAAACCGGATAACCCCATATCTTAATAACTTTAAGATGAACACCATTCTATATCATATATAAAAAAGAGGCACTTATTTAGGTGGAACCGGTACGAATTGATATGCATCTATTTCTAATGCATCCCCAAAATTGAAGAAGGCAACTCAACATTTCTCATCATGGAGTGCACCCGCGGATGAGCAATCTGAGAGAGAATCATATTCTCAATACGGAGTACCTAGTACCAACCCCATGTCCGTATGGATGTCAGACAATATACATCAATATGTATAAGTCCCTTAAGTTCACTACTCAATTTCCGTGTATTGTTAATTGAAAAACATTCTTTTGGTTAATAGAAACCAAAAGTTTTCGTTCAGGAAAAACCTGATGATTTTCCTCAATAGCAACAATTGCTCCGAAAACCGACATTGAGAATAAAATCATCCATTCACAATTCTCTGCTCCTTCTCAGTCTGTAACGCCCTATAGAAGTGGGATTTAATCCGGTATCTATATACTCAGGAGTTAGAGTTTATTGAGAAATAGTTTCAAAACACAGACGCACGGGAAATCCGAAACATCAAAAATGTTTCAGTGGGGTTAGTCGGGTATTCTCAGTATTTCCTTTTTCATTGCTCAGGTTCATGACAGTAGTCGTAATTTCCTTTCCTCACTTCAACCCCTATTGATGTCTCTCCATTTTAGTTTTTGTATACCGAACTTATGCTGGTTGGTTTTCTTCTTTCCATTCCTTCAGCACCGGCTTCGGGATTGGAAGAAGACTATCCAATAAGCGTAACAGGTATACACTCCTTATTATAAGGAGCTTTCGAACTTGAGATAAGGTAAGAGGGAGGGACAAATGAAAAATTCATCTAATCCAGAACCAGTGGCCATCCTCAGACTAAAACAGTTTCATCGAGTTTGTATCTAACTATACGATGGCTTTCCAAACAATATGGATCTCTTTACCGAATACAGAGGGTTCTGGAGTTAGCAGAAGGGGAAGTAGGATAGGTAAGGACATATGCGACTATGTCATGGATTAGGGTAATCCAGACATTCCAAAGCTATGAGTTTGTAGAAAGGTCGATCAATGTGGTTAACGAGTCTTAGTTTAAGATCAGTCCAGGTTGCTGCCAGAGAGAGAAAAGAAACACTCAGCGTGCACTCTAACCTTGATTAGATTGGTACATTTATCTAATCAGGATGGCTCTAACTGTTTTATTGAATTCTCCTTCAAACCCTAAAAAGAGAACTAGCCTGGATTTCGTATAGAAAAACTCCCGGGAGTAACTATTACTCATAGTAGGAATCGGGACCCAGACTATCATGGCGTGGTAACCTTGACGAAGGTCAACAAGTCACCCAACTCCATAAAAGGTATGCAATCTCATTGCAAGTTTCAACACATGAAACTCCCGATATCAGTTTTTACCCCTAACAGCTTATGCCCTTGACGAAGGTCAACAAATCATAAGCCGTTAGTCAAGTTCTACCCATCATTTCGTGATTAATTTATACCCACCCGCATGAGCCCTTGACGAAGGTCAACAAGGCTATGCGACTGTCCTAGCTAATCGCATCTCATGCTAACAGGAAGACATCACTTATCTACCGTTCACTACGCCTTGACGAAGGTCAACAAATGTAGCACAAATACTAAGTACTCTGCTTCCTAAAATGACAGAGGGCTACGACTAGTTTTGAATAAAACCATCAACGTAATGAACTTGATCTCATCGTAGTAACCGAGTGGTTTTGAAAGTTTATAGTCGCGTAGACTTTTGCTAAAGAGTAAACTCCCCATGAAGGGATCTAGACTCTTTCCTCATCGAATGGGGTGTAGGATATTCCTAATCGAATATCACGACGCAAAGCAAAAGAACACGGCTACAAAAAAAATTTAGTGACACAAACTTTTACCCAAGAGCGAACTCCCAGTGATGGGATCAAGGCTCTCTCCTCATCGAATGAGGTGCAGGACATTCCTAACCGAATGCCACAATGCAAAGCAAAAGAATCGACTAAAATTTCCCTTTTTAAAAAAATTTGGTTTCTACAACGTATAGGTTTTTTTTTTATCTTGCATTAATCCTATTAAAGCAATCCCATCGTTTAGATAATCACATTATCTAGCACTTTCCTTCTCACACAACCATTACAGAAAATAGTATGAAATGGAAAAATAGAATGCACATATACGCCATCCGCATTTGCTACGGGGCCCCGTCATGCACCGTTAGGTTACTTAACAAACGGCAGAGCGGGGGCAGGGCTAATGCGGATGCAAAACGTATATAGCATATATATATATATATATATATATATATATATATATATATATATTATATATCACATATATCATCACACAGAAATAATCACATTACAACATGCGGAAAAATAACATCACAGAGTTGGAATGGTCGAATCACCTAGGAATCCCGCATTTCGTTCGAGCCATAAACGAAGCGTGACACTCCCCGGTCGTGTGAATAGCCCGTGCATAACTAAAAGAAGACCCCTATGAGTGCGGCAAGTCATCCGCTAATCCGAGAAAAGGAGGCGACTCGACATCAACACCATGATGGGGCCACCAAGCATTTTCTCGAATCTGATGACTCGAGCACTCCTCCGCGGGTCTATCCTAACACCCTACAAGTGTAGTAAGCAGCCCGCCAGTCCTAGAATCGAGTGACCCGGTCTCAACTCCTTAAGATGGCCACCCGCTGCAATCCAGAACCCAGCTGCCAGTGCGTTTCTCCATGGAGTAATCCTAAAATCTTTATTAATACAACGGTGACATCGATCGCAACCTGATCGAGCCCCGACAAATAATAATACAATAAGTGGAAATGGCAGCCACAAACTGGGCCCTCGTCCCGAATAAAAGAATATACATTTTTGTTTACAGCATGAATGATATGAAACAAATAACATCGCAACACTTGACGCACGGGGCTATTCTTCACGAAAATTCGAACCGTTCCAAATACAATATCAAATAACAATATAATCATTGCAAATAACTACTGTGGAATGTCGTATAATTGACATATAACAGATATACAACATCACAGATAACTAAACGCGGAAAAACAACGCTACAGTTTCGATCACAGAACTTACCGAACATCCCAGAAGCTAAACGAGATCAAATCTCAAATCTGGAGAAAAACAAACAATACTAAAAATCCAATTTCCATGTTTTTAAGCCCTTGTTGAAATCTGGGAGCACGACCCCCAAACAAAACTGCCCATGGCGGGATTTCCACCAAAATTGGCGGTTTTACTAAGGTGAAATGATCCCAGGTTTCAACACTAAACTTTTAAAAGCATATGCAACAATCTGCAACTGTTTAAATTTTTTTAAATCAGTTTTGAAAAATCAAACATAGGCTTAAAACTAGGAATTGGAAAACGGCAAGTTTTGTGACCCGACACCGTAACTTTGTACCGATGCAAGCTAGGGTCTATGGCCAGCTCTGATACCAATGTAAGGTAGGTCATGCTCGCTGGGCGGTTTTTAGAAAATTTGCGGAAGCGTAAAACAGAAATTCCGAGCGAACACAAACCACCCAAACCATAGAATACTACCATAGACTCAACTAGCTTGCAAAAGCTAAAGAGAAGGAGTTAGAAATGCACAACCTTTGAAGCGCCTTCATTTGCTCCAATCATAGAACTCCGGACTCCGGCTAAGCTCCGAGGGTCTCCGGAACGTGCTTGATCTCTGATCTGCTCTGTAGAAGATGATCCATGCGAAGACCACCGCTTCTAGCTTCATCTTCAATCTAATTGAAGAAACTCTCATATGTGTGTGCTAAACATCAAAATGAAAGAAATGTAGTTTGTTTTTGTGAACTCTCAAGCTCTCTCCCCTTTTTCTTTTCTTCTCCTTCATTTCTCTATTTTTGGATGAGAGAGAATAAATTAAATGTGTTATTGTTAGAGTCAAGAAGACCCATAGCCATAACACCACCATTTTCTCTCGCCTCCAAACACATTGCACAAAGGGATGAGAGTGTGTGCCACCTTGCACACACCTCATCCTTTGCCATGTGAAAATAGAAATTAAAAAAAAAGAAAACAATAAATAAATATGTATACATTAATATCATACATATATTTACACATGACCATCATATGTATCATGCACATGAAATGTAACATAACATGTAGCAAAAAAGAGAGTGTGAGAACAACACATTAATACTAGTTTATATATGCATCATCATATATAAATGATATCATTAAATCAACACTTGATTCAATGAGCCGGTTCAATCATAAATCGACTAGTATTAACTGTCCGACTAATACATGTAGTATCACATACACATGTTTAATTGGACCCCGCATGTATCGTCGTACGTGCACTACATCATTTCGCTAGAACGAAAAACCCTCTCTGTGGGACTCTAAAAACTCGATAATACGCTGGCAGTAGGTCAGGATCATATTCGATTGATCTAAAACACATTCAAATCAATCTCCCACCGGGTTAAGCTACAAGCACATCAGCAGCACTAGCTGTGCGTAACGACTACCCAGGTATTGAACGAAAAGACGGTCAACAAGCAAGCTCGTCCGAACATTGCTAGAGCCTATTAGTGACATTCACCGTACAGTCCGATCTCTTCGTCTTATACTATCGCATACCGGTTCTGGAAGGTGGAAACCCTCAGACTCCCACTAACCCGATAAGTCGTGCTGACGTCAAGCTCATGTCCATCTGAGAAACTACTGATAACACTTATCGGTAAATCTCGTATGCCTTGGCCAAGTACTTATGGTCATAGCCAGTTGTACACAGTGCGACATCAACTCCTTATACCGAGAGAGACGAATTCCCTCGACCGCTTACTACCTCCATGTGCTTCGGGACTGTACCTAACTAAAAATTGTTTGCACGACTCTTTAAAGTCGTGGTAGGGTAGTAATCTAAGTACAGTGAGAACACACACAAGACACTATGGCGATCTTGGGTCTAGAAACTACCATGTACTCATGTTACCAGAGAACTGCTATCTGACGATTAGTATAATACCATCTAGGAGTTCTCGGCGAGTCTGTCCAGTGTAACTCATCCAATGAGCACCTTTATATAATCATCGGTGTCAAACACCAATGGCTATGGGATCAGCCATCACCCCGTATAGGGTCATGAAACGTATACAATAGTCTAAACTGGAGTACCGATGCCCAATCTCGATACTTCTACGACTAGAAACTTTTACAGATGTACTTATAGACTACCTAGGTCCCACTAGTATGATCCCTATCATAATCCTGGTAGTCAAGCAAAGATCCTAGGGGCTTTATCATCATGTAGCAATGATATGTTATAGCAAGTAAAACGTATACTTATGAATGATAAATGATTAGTCTGAAATATTGCACATTTGAATGATTATTTTCCCCACTATTGTTGAGTTCTAAAAGGTGTTTATTGTAATTATAGAACATATTAGGGTTTATGAGTAAAAAGTTTATTATTATATGTTTCTACATTATAATTAACATAATGAAGGAAAATACATGCATATAATATTTATATAGTAATTAAAATATGCATATCATATCAAATAATTTTAATCAATATTCTTAAAATATTGTATCATACAAATGGTTAGGAAAATATCTCAAAATAATAACAAATGTTACTAACACTATGACTTGAGACATTGTGAAGATATTAGCTCAGATCTGGAGATTAAAACATCCGAGATGTTGGAATCAAATCTGCCGAAATAATGAAGGAAAATATAAGATCTAGCAACGGTAGAGACTCAGAGTAAGATTTCCAAAATCAAGACATCGAAGAGATCTACAAATGTCAACACCAGAGACCACAGAAAATCCCATGACCTGGTCCTACTAAACCACCGCGGTTTGGCGGCCAAATAGATTTATACGCGGCGGATCCGCGGCGGATTTGTGGCCGTTGGATGATATATTTGGCGGCTTGGATCGTGACTGCATATCTTAACCTATGAAATCTAGGGTTTCTAGTTTCCATGACTATAAATAGGACCGAGAGCTTCACATGAAAAAGAATCAATCCGAAGTGATCAAGAGGTCCAAATGATCCACGCATCTAGGTGAGCATTAGCTAGTCATCTACCTCTAACAAGAGAGAGAGCGAGAGCAAAAACTAGGGTTCTTGTAATCTACTTTGTACGGAGAGTTTTATGAAATAGTTGATTAATAAAGGTAGAGTTTTTATTATTCTTTTCGCAATTAATTTCTGCACTTACTTTCTGCATTTAATTTCTGCATCTTACATTATGATCTCATTCTTCATCCTTTCTTCTCCAACTATGCATGAGTAATTCCTAACTTGCTAGGGTTCGTAGGCTAGAGTAGATCACTGGATGATAAAATATTTTAACTCCTTTTATAAATTTTAAGGTCTATAAACTTTTGTAAATAAATGTTAACATCCTTATCGGGCATGCTACCTATTTATTGCTAGTCACGACCTCGATTCGAGATCTGTTTAACACTTGTTTTGGTAAAGGCTAGACATGAATAGAGACCAATGCAAGGACAAGGGTTAAGAGTGGGGAAACCCTAGTTTCTTCGAAGAGAACCCTAATATACATTCATCACTATCGATCTAGTTTTAAACTATTAAAAGATAAAAGGAGTCACTTTTAATTAGTCATCCATTACTACTAAGTCATATGAACCCTACAAGCCTCTTCTTTATAAAATCTACATCCGTATTAAAATAGATCTACAACCAATCCTCCTTCTTTCATCAACTCGTCTAAAGTAAGAAAAAGGTTCACATTTCCCTGCGGACGACCCGTACTCATTGCGGCTAGCTACTAGCGACACCGTCCTGATTGCAGTTACTTTTACTTTACAAAACACTCTTTAAAATAGAGATCCAATCAAATGGCGCCGTTGCCGGGGAAACAGATATAATTTTTTTCTTGTTATTCGGGTTGAATTCTTATAAAATCTAGCAAACATATTATAAACGAGAACCAAAACCGCATATTGTGTATTTAACGATTAGTGTGCGAATTTTGTAAGGGAATCTGGAGTCACTAGAGCATGGGAAAAGAGATTCAGAGACTTTCAAAATGGACCAGAGGAGAATTGGAGTGCACTGAAGAAAAAAAAGCAAAAGAACTCTCTAGAGTGCGGCGGAACCGCGGCAATAGAGTGCTTTTTGCAGCGGAACCGCGGAAAAGTGGAGGAGTTTCTTCCCCAAAATCCTCTGGTATCTTTCTATGATCTTTCTCTCTCCTCTAAGATCCAACAATCTGATTTTTTGCAGGATTCTTTGCAAAAAGCGCCGCTCAAAAATCTTTTTGCGTGTTTTGATATTGGTTTGTTTGTGCATATCTTAACCGTACTTTAAGGGGCAATAACCCAAATCCATATTAGGTGGGGATTTCATCACCCTTCTTAGACCCTACAAATCAAAAAACGAGCACACTTTCACCCTACATTAATTAAAAAATATTTAGACCAGGCCTCTAAGGACTGTCGCGCTCAATTAGGATAGAGGAGGGTCGTGGGTAATTTATCGTTTATCCGCATTTCTCTTGTGGTGTCTAGGAAAATGTGACTAAGAAAAGTGGTTACTTAATTAGGCCCGTTATTTTCGGTGATTCGTATAGCGGATACTTACCACTTACCTGGCACTTACATGGCCGCAAGAGCAATAAAGAGGTGGTAGAGGATTGATCCTGTGACTTGCCCTTTGGAAGTCTAGGAGCGGTCTAGTGACTTGACCTAGGTGACCCTAGTTTTAGGGATTGATTGTGCATTTTTGTGATTTGTTGAGTCAATCCTCACGTCCGACACTTTTTTCAAAACAAACCTTTTAAAAATTCGTTCTCACACACGCTGCCACGTGCGCTAAACCTGCTTAGTGCATGATCGGCTGGACACGGGATTCTAGTGACCGTCTTGTCCGCGTTTCTGCTGTCGACTCCGAAGTCGATACTTCTTCATCTTCTATTTCCCCTCCACCAACTACATCTTCCGAGATGGATGGATCTCCATCAGATTTTCACGATACCACCCTGCCACCACCCGTAGGTGCGCAAAATCCACCGCGCATCTCTCTCCAAGAAAGATGCTACCTCGTGCGTGGACCTCTTCCTACTAGTCTTTCTTTTCCACCAGCCAATGAGGGTAATTTCGAAATTAAACCCCACTTCATCAACTTGTTGCCCAAATTTCACGGGCTTAAATCTGAAGACGCATACGTTTTTATAACCAAATTCGAAAACGTATGTGCAATGATGGGCACTACATAACTTTCTATGGATGCTATAAGATTACGTCTTCTCCCTTTTAGCTTGTGCGACCTAACAGAAAAATGGCTTTATAGCACTGCCGCATATTCTATCGCCAAATGGGATGAATTCGTTATAGCATTCCTTAAGAAATTTTATCCCAATCACAAAACCGCCCGTGTTCAAAGCGAGATTAACCACTTTACCCAACTTCCCAATGAACCATTCTGGAAATGCTTTGAGCGGTTTAAGGATCTTCTCTACAATGCTCCTATCATGGAATTGATAGATGGAAACTTTGCCGAATTATATATAAGGGTGTTAATCCTGCCATAAAACAGATACTTGAAACTATTTATCAATATCATTTCATGTCTAAACACGATGGCGAAGCTTGGCAATTCCTGGAAGATCTCGCTGAACAAATTTTACAGTGGGAAAGCGTTAGACCAACATCATCTTTATCTAGGGCGGGCATCCATCAGCTCGATATTTCCATCGCAGTGAAAGCCGAAATAGCAGTGATGCAAAAGAAACTCGAAGCTATAGAAAACAAATTCTCATCAGCCTCCCTAAACCAAGTTACGCTTCCAAAAACCGTGTATGGTTGCTGTTCTGACCCATCACATCTAACGGAAGATTGTCCTTTAAATCCTCCGTTTCAAGGTCAAGAACAAACTAATGCTGTTTTTCAGCAACGATCTAGAAACGATCCTTATTCTTCCACATACAATCAGGGATAGAGGAATCATCCTAATTTTGCTTAGAACCAAAACCAAACTCAAAATCAAAACCAGTTCCCAAGCAACTATCAAAAGCCTCCCCCACAACAACAGCAACCACCACAACAAAATCACCACCCCTTTCAACCGCAATCTTTTCAAAACCCGGCCAACAACTTTGATCCTTATAATAATATTTCAACGGACGGTACCGATAAAACCTCTGCGCTCGAACGTAACTTAGAAACGTTCATTAAATAATCCATGCAAACGACGGCTAATTTAACGTCTTCTATCCAAACATTAGTGCAACACACTGATTCCCACAGTGAAAGCATAAAATCGATAGAAGCACAACTTGCACAGTTAAATGCCGCAATGAGTGAGAGAGAGAAAGGGAGATTTCCATCTCAACCTCTACCAAATCACGGCCACTCACAAAGCGTGAATATCATCTTTCAGAATTATAATGTGAGTGTCGTAACTACGTTGAGATCGGGAAGAGTGCTAAATAACAATGTTGGTAATCAAGTTGTTGAGGATGAATCAGAGGAAACCCCGGCTACTACTTCTAATCCTATTTCGTCTAATCCAACATCTTCTTCCGAGCATATTCTCCATTTTCCACTAGGCTGGAACCCTCATCCCACTTTCTTGAAGGAATTACCATTTACATCCATCCCAAATCCAATTTTGGGATCCATTTCATCCCCACAAACTTCTGCTCAAAAGTTGGACCCAACCTTTATTGATAAAACTCCTTTTCCACATAGGTTGAGGGCCAACAAACCAAGTCCCCAAACGGAGAAAATTATGGAAATTTTAAAGCAAGTTAACATAAATATCTCTCTCCTAAATGTTATCAAACAAGTTCTATCCTATGCGAAAATTTTAAAGGACTTGTGCACTAGGAAGAGGAAAACTCAAGTACCTAAAAAGGTTTTCATAGCGAGTAATATGAGCAATTCTCTGACCCAATTGGTGCCCACGAAACGTAAGGGCCTCGGTTTTCCTACAATATCTATAACTATTGGGGGTTAAAATATCAATCATGCTCTACTCGATTTAGATGCTAGTGTTAACTTGCTTTCATATTCTGTTTATGAGCAATTAGGGATAGGAGAGTTGAAACCTACGCATTGCATACACCAGATGGCTGATCAATCTATCACCCAACCTTGGGGTGAGCTAGAGGACGTGTTAATCAAAGTCGGGGAATTTATATTCCCTGTGGACTTTATAGTTATAGATACGCAGCCTGTAGCGAACCCACGGAACCAAATTCCTGTTATTCTAGGTCGACATTTCCTAGCAACTTCAAACGCAATAATCAATTGTCGTAATAGTTCAATGAACCTGTCTTTTGGAAAGATGACAATTGAGCTTAACATCTATAAGCTAGGAAGTCAACCATCAGAACCCTATGCTCATGTATGTTCTGTCGAAAAGATAGCTTCCGACAGTTGCGAATTTGAGGAGCTTCACGATTCTGATCTCGACGCCATTAGTGCGTTAGGGTTTGATCCTGCTGTTTATTATGCACATGAAGACCCTTCTGTCGACAAGTCCACACCTAAGTCCGAACCCATTGACTTGTCGAATGATTTAGTCGAGCTATCTGAGTTTCATAACTCCCTTTCCGATGAGATCATCATTCAGAATCTTAATGAATGTTTTGGAGATATTTTTGCTGAAGAACTCGTATTCCTAGAAGACATGAGAGTTGTGATGAATCAACCCCCACCCAAAAAAGTCGAACCTCCACCCCTTCTTCTTATCAAGAACGAGAATGCGAGTAGTGCACCATCACCGTTTCGTCTCTACCAACTGAGACGTTGTAATTCTACGGTAGTGCCCCGGCCGTCAATCCGAGGCCAAACGCGGAACAAAAACTTTTATAAACTGGTACTAACGCAGACTTTCACCCGGATCGTGCCATTAACACTAAACTAGCAAACTATAAAGATGTTAGAATGGATATACCGATCGATCCGTGTCCTTCGGTCTTTAGCCACCATCCTTACCTCCTCGCGGCATCTCCGATCTCGCTCGATCTCCGGTCTCCTCGTCGAAGTGGCACCACATCAAGGAATCTTTATACGGGCTCCCGCTTCAAATCGAAGCAACTCGGACATGAAGTTTGCTAGCCGACATGTCCAAGATGAAGTAGTGAATGAGTGTGAATACTTTGTCTCAATACACCTTAGGGTTCTCATCACATGAGAGGGATAGGATGGAGGTTGAAGAAGATGCAAAGGGATGAAGAGTGTGAGCTCAAGAAAATATATCAAGTGAGCAAAAACCAAGCACCAAAAAATCTCTTGGCTGCCCACTCATTTTTGTGGTGGTGATTTATTGAGGTTTTGTGATTTAAAAACAAATAAAAGATGTCTCCAAAATATCCCCACAAAGCCCTCAAAAAATCTCACCCAAAACAAAAGTCATTAATCTATCATGACTCACTATATGACTCATAACCATGAGGCATTAGTGAACATGCTAGAACAATGACTCATAACATAAGTCACACTTTCCAAATCAAATAAACATTTAAACCAAAATGTTTAACTAAAAAGAAATGCATCTTCTAAAGTAATCTTGTAATGAATTACAAAAATACCCCTCACCTGTATATACATACCTGCATCTATATTCCGACCGAATACGAATACAATGAGACTAAAATATTTCAACACAATATAATACTAGGATCCGGCTTACCAAAGCCCACTAGTATTATCTGTCTGAATCATGACACGTGCACAAGTGCACGGGTATGTTCGAACCCTGCCATAAAACCATACGGCCTCTATAACGTTTCGCCCGAACTTGGGAAACTTTCTGTAGTGAGCTCTAAAAACTCGTCAATACGCTGGCAGTGGGTTTAACCACCAGCACGTCAGTGGTACTAAATGTACATAACGGCTGCCCATGTATTGAGCAAAAGGGAGGCTAATGAGCGAACTCATCCTGAATCCCTACTGAGCCTATCAGTGACAATATCCGTACAGTCCGGTCCGTTCGTCTATGAGCATCGCATATTGGGCCTAGGGGCTGGTAAATGTCAGACCCCCAATAGCGGTATAAGTCGTGTCGGAGGGTATCCCAGAACGCCCTGAGAAACTACTGGAATACCTACCAGTAATTCTCACCTTCCTTGGCCAAGGACTTAGTGTAATGGCTCTCCTAGACACATCGCGATCTCACCCCCAATACCGGGAGAGACGAATCCCCTGCCGATATGCTCACTGCCTCCATGTAGCTCGGGATTATACCCAACTAAAACCAGTTTGCATGACTCCTTTGAGCCATGGTAGGGTAATAATCAAAGCACAGTAGGAACTCACACGAGACAAATGACGATCTCAGGTCGATAGACTAACCTGTACACATGTCACCAGGGAACTGCTATCTGACGCTATGTATAATACCAACTAGCAGGTTCCCGGCGAGTCCATCCGGTGTACTCATAACCCAATGAGCACCTGTATACATCTTAGGTGAACCAACTGACACCAATGGCTTGTGAGACCGGCCACCGCCCCTCGTCGGGGTCTCGACTGTATACACTAGTCTACTCTGGAGTATCGATGCCCAGTCTCGAAACTCCCTCGACTAGGGACATATTTAAGGATGTGCTTATGGACTACCCAACTCTCACGTATATGATTGCCATCATACTGCTGGTAGTCAAGCCAGAATCCTAAGGGCTCTATCAACGTGTAATAGTGATCTATAATGTCACCTAAAGCATGTACACGATGATAAAGGCAAACCAGATAGCATACTATCATCTCGAGTAAGACTGTCCTACCGGAATAGGTCCTTCCTCAATCATTGCAATCACGTCCCTGCGATCCAATAATTGACTTTGAGGGCACTATATCCAACAATCTCCCACTTGTACTTAAGGCTAATTATTGCGATGTCGCATACTCACAGCCCGTGTGATACCGAACACCCAACTCCTCTATTAATCAGTTTCGCAAAGCTCCTTTGTAAAACTATTGTGTTCAAGAAATAGCCTCAGTGAGTGGATCCGCTATGATGTTTCTTTCTATATCTCTCTTAATCTCAAGTTCGCAGAGAAAGCCATCTCCCGAATTGAGCAATACCTGTCTTAGAATATGTCTGGATATCTGATGGGACCTAGTTCATAAATGAACTCAAAATCCAATCTTCTTAGACTGTATCGTCAACTGAATTTAATCAGTATCCTGCGCCATGCCTCTCACAGCATCCTCTAGTACCACCTGTCCAAACTACTGCTCCTCGTCAGAGGGAAAACTATAACTCTGACAGTCACTCTGTCATCCAGGTCATCTTGGAATCCAGGAATGATAACCGTCTCCCGAAGGAGGCTGCCGTTATCAAATCCATATAACATCCACTTATGCTCATAAACTGCTTCCGAATGTTTCTCCAGGATTGGATTAATATCCCAAATTATTGCATCTATTGCAAAAACAACATTTGGTGTGGTACTTGACATCTCATAATTGACTCAATTGCCTAAGCAAATGATATGCTAATCATGCACATCCCTCTCCCCTTTAGTCTGTAAGACACCTTTAGAGAGGGTGACTCCATCACCTGCAGGTACACCACCATACCGGGAGTCGTCCATTCTAAATATCTTTAGAATACTGTCTAAGTACCCAGATTGGGAAACTACCCAAATCTAGATCTAAAACCATAGATCTAGTAACCAGAATGCTTGATATAATATCCATATCCTATGTGGAGAAACAACTGTGTGACAACCACAGTATAACCGATCGTAGTATAGGAATTTCACTTCCTACTTTGTGTATGTCATCCAAATACTAGGACATCACACCCTACTACCTTCTTAAAAGATCCATCCCCTATTCTGATGAAGTCAAAGCCCATAACTGTCACATCAGAAATAGATGATCTATCTCCGCTATATCTGCTTTAGTCTATAAATAGACATAAGTTATTTGTCCACTATGCTTCCGCTGCTCCCACTGACCACAACAACCCTCTGGCAGAGTCATATAGACGTCCACTTCTAAAGCTAGTTTAGAACGACGCTATATTCATCCTCCTGCCAGGTCTCATAGTCTGGAACAGCAGTAATGGCAAGTCTGGGTAAACAAGAACCTCCCTATCACCATCCTTGAGGATACCGGAGTACCTCTCGGGTGCCTGGGGTTACCCACCATATCTGTGGAGTGGCTAATGGAATGTTAAACCTGATTGAATCTTTAAATTTTCAGTAATCGTTTGCGGTTCTAGAATCTCTTCCAGTTCTACCATACTCCCACTACTGTTTTTTGAAAAAATCCATTTTACTAAAACTGTGGCGATTCAAGAACAATATCACTATTGATCTTCCAGATGGTAGAAAGTCAACCCTCGTCATAGCCCGGGTTAACCCACAAATTGCCATTACAGAAACATGCCTTGAGTTATCCAGAGTCTGGTTTTAAGCATAAGCCGGACAACTCCCCGTACCTTAACATCGTTAAGATATGAATCGTTCTATATCTAATATTGAAACAGAGGCACTGATTTAATTGGAACCAGATTCAAATCATGCAGCTGTCTCCAGTGCATGTCTACAAAATGGAGAGAGGCCGATTGGCATTACTCAACTTAGGAGTGCATCCAATTATACGTAACCTGAAAGAGAAACAAGTTTCTCAAAACCATTACTATCAACTGAATACCATACACAAGCATCTACATCTTCTATCATCTTGAAGAATCCTGATACTTGCAACAAATGGTTCTCTACTTTATTCTTATACCTATAACTTCTCAAATTTGGACCTTGTATTTCAACGAAACACTTGTCTAAAACTTGAGAAGTCACAAGTAAAAAGAATACAGTATGAGGACCAACCCCTTTGTCCTAATGGACACTGGACAATATACAATACTTTGTATAAGTCCGCTGAGTTGAATAACTCAACCCCTGTACATCGTAGGTTGAAAACTGTACTATGGTTATGAAGAACTATACCGCTGTTGAATGCTCCTTACCTAACCATCAACTGATATAGGTAAATGTCACCGACAAAATTTCAAAAAATTATATCTCACTTTATAAAATAAACGTACAGATATATCAGTTTAAAATTGGAGCATAACAACGGATATTCAAAACCATATATTTGTCGTCCAGCAAAAACCCAGGCGATTTCCTCAAATATCACCAATTACAACGAATTCCGATATAATGAGGATGATCACCTAATTCCCAATAACTTATTCCCACTCATCATCTGTAAAACCATACAGATGTGAGAATCATACCTGGTAAATACATACCCTGGAGTAAGGATCTAATTGGGAAATCAGTTTTCTATTAACAACGCATAGTGAAACTGAAACATTAAAATGTTTCGAATGGGTATCCGGGTATTTTTAGTAATGCCTCTCCAAATCCCTTTATTTGTTTTTACTCATTACCTTCTGTACAACATCGTTAGGCTAAATGGTTTTCTTCCTTCCCTACCGTTCGGCACCAGCCTATGGTTTGGAAGAAGACTATCCAATAAGCGTAATAGGTGTACTCTCCTAATCCTAGGAGTACTCGCAACCTGAGAGAAGGTGATGATAAAGACAACTGAATAAACCTTATTCTATTTCTCCTGAACCAGAATCCATCCCCGAACTGGAACAAGGTGAAGTAGGAGTGGCGATGAAATACGTGGTTCGGTCGTGAATGATAGCAGTCGCAATTTACTTTGCCCTCTTTCTAATCCCTTCATTTGTCTTTACTTATTACCTTCTGTACACCCAACTTAGGCTAATTGGTTTTCTTCATTCCCTACCTGTCGGCACCTGCTTATGGTTTGGAAGAAAACTATCCCATAAGCGTAATAGGTGTACCCTCTCCTAATCTTAGGATCCCTCACAACCTGAGAGAAGGTAAAAGGAAAAGACAACTGAAAGTCCTATTCAATCTCTCCTGAACCAGAATCCATCCTCGAATCTAGAACAAGTTCCTTCGAGTTCTTATATAACCATACGATGGATTTATCGGAAGTGGATGTTCGTAGTAATACGGGATGTTCTGGAGAAATGCAAAGGGTAAAAGAAGGAGTGGCAATGATGTATGCAACTTAGACAATCCAAAAGCCAGTGTTTTAAGAAGGTTTGGTTAACATGGTCATTGAGTTATAGTCTAGGGTCGGGTCATGGTCGCTGCCAGAGAGAGAGAAAAGAAACACTCTGCGTGCACTCTAACCTAGATCAGAATGGTTATCACTTTATCTAATCAGGATGTCTCCCACTATAATCTCAAATTCTCCTCCAAACCTGAAAGAAGAATTAGTCGGGATCACCCGAGGAGTAAACCAACTCATCAATGGGAATCGGGATCCAACTATCATCGCATGATAATGTGATGGAATCCACTCACGTTATCACACTCCAGAAGGTATGCGCATGCCTGGCAAGTTTCAGTTTCTTTAAAACTCCCGATGTGATTTTTACCCCATGCTCTTATGATCTTGACGAAGGCCAAAAAATCATAAGTCACATGTCAAGTTCTACTCGTCACTGTCCAGATTAATTTGAACCTACCCGTACATACTCTTGACGAAGGCCAAAATAGTAGTACGACTGTCCCAAACCAACACATCTATCTATGCAACAGAAAGGTAACAAGCAGCTGCCATACACTATGCCTTGACGAAGGCCAACAAATATAGCATGAATACTAAGTGCTACCCGTCTGAATGACAGAGGGCTACGGCTGGTTTTTGGCGAAAAACCTTTAACGTAACGAACTTGATATCGTTGAAGGAACCTGATAGCTTTTTACAAAAATATAGTGGCGAAAACCTTTGCTAAAGAGGTCACTCCCGGTGAAGGGATCTCGGCTCTTTCCTCGTGGAATGAGGTGCGGGATATTCTAAACTGAATACCACGATGCAAAGAAAAAAGAAATCGACTATATTGAAGTTATTACCCTGACGCAAACCTCTGTTCAAGGGGTCACTCCCGATGAAGGGATCTCGGCCCTTGCCTCGTCGAATGAGGTGCTGGATATTCATAACCGAATACCTCTGTGCAAAACAAAAGAGAACGTCCTTGCAATAACAGCTTTTTGAAAATTATTCCAACAACACGAATAGGTTTGCTTTCCTTGCATTGATTAGAATCAATGCAGTCCCATCAATTAATCACACCAGAAAAGAACGAAAATAAAATATACGTATATGCCATCCGCATTCGCCATTGGGTCCTGTCATCACCCGTTAGGTTACTTAACTAACGACAGAGAGGGGACTGGACTAGCGCGAGTGTAAAACATATACAACATCTACTAGTATATATATCAATATACAATAATCGCTCCAGGCATGATAAATGCAACATCACAGAAAAGTAATAAGCATCAGAGAACAATACAGATAATCTGGGAGCCCCGGGCTTCCTTTGAACCACAACTGAAACCCGACGTTCCCCTGGTCGTGTGGATAGCCAGTGCAATGAAAACCTAGACCCTTACGAGTGCAGCAAGTTACCTGCCAAAACCAGAAGCGAGGCAGCCCCCTTCAGCAAAGTGAATGGACCACCCGACACTTCACGGAATCCGGTAACTTGAGCACTCCTCCTTGGGTCAACCTGTACCCCCTATGAGTGGGGTGAATAGCCTTCCAATTCTAAAGTAAAGTCCCCTCCTTCTCAAAGCCATGAGATGCGAACCCGTTGCCCTCTAGAACCCGGCTATCCGTGCACTTCATCGTGGGGTAATACTAGTACAGAAAAGAAAATATGTATAAAGGGTACATCGACCTCAACCCGGTCGTGCTCCAAACAAATAATATACAAACAGGCAGTGATGGCAGTCCACATGTCGGACGCTTGATTGGTTGTCTTTTGCGTGCGTACGTGCGTTTTGAATCAAAGAATTAACCGCAATCAAGAACGGTGTTGCTTGGTAGCTAGCCGGTTGAATACGGGTCGGTCCACAGGGATTTTTTGTATTTTCTAGTTATTCTAACGAGTTAATTCCAATTGTGGTAGGTTTGATTATCAATAAATACTGAAATGAGTTTGATTAGGATTAAAAACCTTGCTATGGTTAGGTTTAGGTTAAGTTTGGAAAGTCAATATGTCTCACCGCTTTCTATGCCCTAATTAAGAACTATTTAGGTGTTAAGGTAATAATTAACAAAGGGGATTAGCACGATCGGGAAGAAACTAGGTTTCTTCCTCTAGGTCCTTGTCCGTCCTTTCTTAACTCTTACTCTAACCTCCATGGAAAACATACACAACCGGTCTTTAACTATGGTATCACCGCTATCTCGTGGGATAGGGTGCCGTAGTGAGCGGTGTGTGTATGTATGCATAGAGTCCTATTTAAAATGTATAACGGGCAAGAAAGGGGTGAGAGATTTTCATCTCTCAAACCTTCCCCAAACCTAACCCTAACAAGTGAGGAACTACTCACTCATTAGGGAATTGATAAACGAGTTCATTTTTGTTTGTTTTTTAATTTAACAACTACGGAAGATAAATAAAATTAATAACTACGGCAGATAAATAAAATTTATAACTAGGGCAGAGAAGAAATTAAACTAAGGCAAGATAAAGAAAAACTTACTTTTTATTTGATGCACTCTTCGAACATTTACAAGGAATAAAAATTCTAAAACTAGGAATTAAAAAGAGGCATGCTCCAAAAAGAGCTGTAAGGCTCCTATTTATAGATTATAGAAACCCTAGGGTTTACATCTGATCCCTATCTACATTTACAAAACTACCTTGAGAAGCCAAGTCAACGCACCGCCACCCACCGACTTTTGGCACCGACACGTGTACTGTATGGCCGCGGATCCGCGGCCATCTTGAGTGCCTTCTGGCTCATTTTCTCAGGTGTACTTCCTGTTGCATTTGGCTTCTGGTTTCTTCACTTGGTTTCTCAGAATGTCTTCTAGTTTCTTCCAGATTTCCACAGTGTAGAATGTTGTGGACTTTTACCGTTTGCTTCATATTGAAGTCTTGAATCTTGCGCTGCCTTTGTACTTTATGAAATTGTTTATTGATCTTCGTTTGTTTCTCAAACTGTAGGCGGCATGATAAAGATTCTTCTGTTTGTTGGTCATGGTCTCACTTTTCTAGCGTCTTTACATCATTTTCATTGTTTTGTTCCGAGAACCTGTAACCTGCAACTATGTAGCAGACATGGATCAAAAGCACCTATTTATTTGTAAAATAAATAAGAATGGGGAATATAATAATGCAAAATTATGATATGAACAAATACCCCCAAACTTATCTTTTGCTCGTCCTCGAGCAAAACTAGTTTATTCTCGAAAAAGACTTAACCTCACTTTTGTAGGGAAACGCGATTGCACTGAGCTCGTGCAACAAGCCGTTAAACCTCTAGGTGTCCCTAGTAGGAGGAGTGTTGTCTCCCGAGGATTTTCAGCGACTACTACCCAAAAAATCCTATCAATTCGGCCTATTGACTTTTATTCTCCAATTTGGTTTTCTAGCAAGAAATTCTATGATCTTCAACTCAGAAATTATCAACCCATATTTTTCACGCTTCCTTATCATTTAACTTAAAATTGTATATGTTTTGTAAATTTATTTAGTTTTTAGTATCTTTTGAGTTTTCCTTCTAAGGTTCCATTTCAACTTAGGAATTTTTATCATTTCTACTAAAGATATAAATCATATTTTTCATTCCTATCTCTCATCCAAACCCCAATCATATACCCCTACGTGTGTGTATGTATCACTCCTACACTTGGAAATTCAATTCAAGCTCTTATACTCTTGTCCATTGTCCAAAGTACTTTTAGTTGGTGAATTTTTAGATGAAATTGCTCACACATCCTTCATGCGACCGTTAATACTTCTTGAGGTACTAACGACTGATTACAAAATGTGTTTGCACATTAAGACGTAATTCCTCATCTTGTAATACCTAAGGCTTTAGCAGTGACTCCCAAACCAGTTGGTCTAAGGCACTAGGTGATAAAGCACCCTCGCTATATATTTTTTATTTTACGCAGCCTTAAGTAATTACAAAAATAGTGTTCATTTTTTTTATATCTCTTTATTCACACTTATAATTTTATTTTCCTTCATACTAAGGATTTTAGACAAGAGCATTTCTAGGTCTCCTATACTATTCCAAGTTTCAAGGTTTGTGTTTGTGCAAGTTGTAGGGTATATATTTTCAGAATTTAGACTTAAGCTTAGGAATTATTTTTCAGACTTATACTTTAAAAAAATATCAATACTCTTCCCTTATTTTGACTTAGCCCAAGAAGTGAACTCAAAATTTGCCTATTTCTAAGTAAACTACAAAGATATATATTTTCTACCGTTAAATTTTAAGAAAGGTTATTTTTAGGGTTTTTTTAATTTACTAAGTTTAGGATCTAGTTTTTCCTAGCTAGTTGACCGTCTTGTTAAACTTAAGTCAATTATGGCCAAAATTGAATTTTTCAATTTTTATAATTTTAAAATTTTTCAGTTTTTATTTGATTTTTTTTATATTTTTTATTTTTTTCATTTTTTTTAATTTTTATAATTTTTTATAAAGATGCAATGCAGAATTTAAACATGCAAAAGAAAAAGAAAAATATATACAAAAATTTAAAAAAAAAAATGCAATGCAAGGATAACTATTTACAACCACCACTTCCCCCAAACTTACCAAAAGCAGTGCCCTCACTGCTCGGTCCCACGCCGCCCCCTTGAGCGTGAACGGGAACGCTCCTCCCTAGCTAACAGGGTTCGGACCCCTTGCTCTACTTCAGTCAAACGCCTATCATGCTCCCTCATCATCCCCCTCAAATCGTCAATCCCCCTAACGGCTCTTCTCATTAAATTTGCATGTTCTAAGGGGGTGAGTTCTCCCTCGCTTGCGGTCAAGCTGGAGCTAGGTGTTCTGGAGGGCACGTGTTCCGTCGGTTCTGTTCTTGACCAAACATCCGTCAAGCGTGTATAGTACGTAGATATGCCCTCAATGAGAGACCTGATGGGTATGCCTCCAAGCATATAAAATTCAAACTCCTCCACGGGGAGGAAATAGCGACACGGTTGTGTCACAAGCATGGGGCAAGGGTAGTTCGAGGATCTTTTGCCCGCACCAATTGAGTTCAGTAAAACCGTGCACATGTCGAATCGAGGGTTCCTTGTCATGAATGTGTGCACGATATGCAGTGAGGGTGTGAAAAATATGGTGTTGTGGGAACTCCCAAAAATATTGTTTTGTGCCCACCGGCACACAGTTAAAACATTGGCGAAAAGGGTTCTTACTTGGATCCCCTTTCGCAGTTCCCTTGAGCAATCATTACCAATTAAGGGCATGTAATCCTCAAACTGCAGTGGTTGATCATGAACGGGTATTCTAGGGATTAAAGTGTCTTCATGTATGAAGTCTCTATCAATGATAATCTCCCTATCACCCCACTGTAATTTTATAAAGCCGTATTGGGCGAGACACCCATCTTCCATGCACTCGTAAAAACGAGTGACTAATTCCGGAAGGGCGTAAGCATTTGGGTGATTATATATCAAAAAATTCCATCCCCTACGTGCTATTTCATTCGCAAAGTAACTCCCATATACCGCATGTGAAAAAATTTGTGAAAAGTCACGCTCTAGTTGCATATTGGGTGCCATCAGATAAGCTACAGATCCACAGAAATTAAAAACAAAGAGGATTTTCAGAGATCGAACCTCCTCTGAAAATTTCAGAGGATGACGGCACAGATCAGCGGCGGAAGCGCGGTCGTGAGCGGCTTCGTGCGGCGGATGCGCGGCGGGACGACGAGATCTCTCTGTAGAAAGAGCGGTGGCGGCTAGGGTTTGGGGAGAGCAAAAAAAAATTTTTTAGGGTTTAGAAACAGAGGGGTCGGGTCTTATATATAGGGGGAAGTGTTGTCTATTTGCAAACAAACCCCTCTAAAAAGAGGAAATTATTTGCAAATAAAAATATTATTTTATTTATTTAATCTGGAAATTTACAAAAATACCCAAACAAAAATTTTATTTTCAAAATTTTTTATTTTTTATGTTATTTTGTATTTATAAAATTACAAATGATACATACCCCCAAACTTGTTTGAAACAGTGTGTTGGCTAGATGATTGAAAATTTGGGGGTAGATGGAGGAAAATCAGTCAGTATAAATCGGCTCCTGCAAAAACAGGAGCTCCTCTGATGAGTCCGCGGTGAGGAATGGCTTAAGTCGATGTCCGTTTACTTTAAACAGTGTACCGTCCTCCGTATTTTCTAGATCTATCACACTGTGCGGATATACGGTACGTACCATAAACGGCCCTTTCCATTTAGATTTGAGCTTGCCGGGATGGAAGTGTAACCGAGTGTCATAAAGCAAAACCTGTTGACCGGGTTTGAAAGTCTTGCGCATAAGGTGTTTGTCATGGAACACCTTCGTTCGGTTTTTAATAATTAGCGCATTCTCATAGGCCTCATCTCGCAGCTCATCCAATTCATTCAATTGCAGCTTTCTGTTGCTGCCCGCATCTCCCATGGATAAGTTCAACTCTTTAATCGCCCAAAATGCCTTGTGCACTATTTCAACTGGAAGGTGGCAAGCCTTCCCATAAACAAGCCGGTATGAAGACATGCCAAGATCGGTCTTGTAGGCAGTACGGAATGCCCATAGTGCATCAATCAGTTTTGATGACCAATCTTTACGGTTTTTGGAAACCGTTTTCTCTAAAATTTGTTTAATTTGCCGATTTGAAATCTCGGCTTGCCCACAAGTTTGGAGATGATATGGTGTTGACAATTTGTGAGTAATGGAGTATTTGCGCATTAAGGACTCAAATGTCCTATTACAGAAGTAAGATCCATTATCACTTATAATCATACGAAGATGCCCAAACCGAGAAAAGATGTTTTCTTTAAGAAATCTAACGACAACCTTGTTGTCATTTGTTCGGCTGGGGACAGTCTCGACCCATTTTGAAACATAGTCAACAGCTAGTAGAATGTACATGTTTCCAAAGGAATTGGGAACTGGTCCCATGAAATCTATTCCCCAAACATCAAAAATATCAACAACCAAAATTAGTTGGAGCGGCATTTCGTTTCTCCGAGATATCCGGCCCAAGTGTTGGCACCGGGAGCATATCTTGCAGTATTCGTATGCATCTTTAAAGAGTCGTGGCTAGTAGAAACCACACTGCAAGATTTTTTCTGTTGTCTTCTTGGGGCAAAAATGCCCGCCACACGCTTGATCGTGGCAAAATGACAGCACGCTCTTAAACTCGTTCTCGAGGACACACCGACGAATGATTTGGTCGGAACAATATTTAAAGAGATATGGTTCATCCCAGTAAAAATGTTTTACTTGGGACAAGAATCGGAGTTTGTCCTGATTCGACCAATCTTTTGGTATCAGTCTGGTGGCCAAGTAATTTACTATATCAGCGAACCAAGGTTCGCATGACACGGTTAAGAGCTGCTCATCGGGAAAAACATCTTTAATAGGAATTTCAAGTGTAGGCGAAGAAGTCGTGAAAGGTGGTCGGCGACTACGTTTTCACATCCTCGCTTGTCTCTTATGACAAGATCAAACTCTTGTAGCAAGAGGATCCAACATATTAGTCGAGATTTAGCATCCTTCTTCGCGAAAAGATGGCGAAGTGATCAGTGGTCCGTGTAAAAAATGACTGGAGAGCCGATTAAATAGGGCCTGAATTTTTCTAGTGCAAACACAACGGCTAAAAATTCTTTTTCTGTTGTTGTGTAATTCAATTGGGCCTCATTTAATGTTCGGCTAGCGTAATAAATTATATGGGGCATCTTATTAATGTGTTGTCCAAGAACATCACCAATGGCGAAATCAGATGCATCGCACATAATTTCAAATGGATGCGTCCAGTCGGGAGATGAAAGAATGGGCGCAGAATTAAGTTAGTATTTCAATGACTCGAACGCTTTCATGCAGGTTGAGTCAAAATCAAAAGTTGTATCATTTGCCAATAAAAGAGTCAAGGGTCTAGCTATCTTGCTAAAATCCTTGATGAACCGTCTATAAAATCCGGCATGGCCAAGGAAGGCTCGGATGTCTTTGACGCACTTGGGAGGAGGAAGATTGGAAAAGATTTCAATCTTAGCCTTATCAACCTCTATGCTGTTTTGCGAGATGACATGTCCTAAGACAATACCCTCTCGTACCATAAAATGGCACTTCTCCCAATTTAAAGTGAGGTTCTTATCCCTACAACGGGTAAGAACCGCGTCTAAGAGTAGCAAACACTCATCAAAGGAGTCGCCGAAAATGGAGAAATCATCCATAAAAATCTCCAAAAATTTCTCCACCATGTCTGAAAAGATCCCCATCATACACCGCTGGAAATTAGCGGGTGCAATGCATAACCCAAAAGGCATGCGACGGTAAGCGAATGTACCGAAAGGACAAGTAAATTTGGTCTTGTTTTGATCTTTTTCGACGATGGGAACTTGATTATAGCCGGAGTGGCCATCCAAAAAGCAGTAAAATTCGTGCCCAGCCAATCGTTCTAGCATTTGGCCAATAAAAGGTAACGGAAAGTGGTC
Source organism: Agapanthus africanus (assembly GCA_030015575.1). Taxonomy (NCBI): domain Eukaryota; kingdom Viridiplantae; phylum Streptophyta; class Magnoliopsida; order Asparagales; family Amaryllidaceae; genus Agapanthus; species Agapanthus africanus. The sequence goes on from CM057337.1 coordinate 186,172,453, forward strand.
TTTCCGTGTTGCGGCATTGAGTTTTCGATAATCGATGCAAACTCGCCACCCAGTTTGGGTGCGAGTAGGTATTAACTCATTCGCTTCATTGGTTATGACCGTTATGCCCGATTTCTTTAGGACAACATGAATGGGGCCAACCCACTGGCTATCCGAGATAGGGTAAATGATACCACTATCAAGACATTTTACAATCTCCTTTTTGACAGCCTCCTTCATTATGGGGTTGAGGCGTCTCTGTGGATCCCTTACTGGCTTGGCATCATCCATCATATGTATATGATGTTCAACTATGAGGGGACTAATCCCCTTGATGTCCGCCATAGTCCAGCCAAAAGCTTGCCGGTTATTTTGTAAGACCATTAAAAGGGCTTTCTCTTGCTCGAGGGCTAGAGATGCCGATATGATAACAGGGAGGGTCTCATTCTCACCTAGGTAAGCGTATTTAAGGTGAGACGGCAAAAGCTTGAGTTCGAGTTTCGAAGGTAAAACAATTAAAGGTAAAATTGGTAAAACTGTCTCGAACTCTAAGGATTCCAACAATGGTTCAAAGCGAGTGTAAGCAACCGAGTCGGATGGTTCAGTTAACTAATCCGAAAAATCAAAAGACTCAAACTCGGGTGGTGAGTCTTCAAAATTGTCCAAAAAAGTGAAACACTCGTAATCGTTATCCGGTGTGAAAGCTGTGTCAGATTCTAGGAGGAACGCACTAGTGGCGTCAAAACTGTTGTGATCGAACTGAAATTTTTCGAGCTAACAGTCCTCCTGCGTGATCTCGTGGATCGAGCAAACATCAAGTATACTAGCATTAGATTCGGAGGGCTGATTCCCCAACTTAAAAATATTGAGTTCAATTGTCATATTTCCAAAAGATAGGTTCATCGAACCATTTCGACAATTGATCACCGCATTAGAAGTTGCAAGGAATGGTCGACCGAGTATCACCGGAATTTGACTCCGGGGGTTAGCTACAGGCTGTGTTTTCATAACAATGAAATCAATGGGGAAAATGAAGTCCCCTACTTTGATCAACACATCCTCTAACTCACCCCTAGGATGAGTGATGGATCGGTCGGCCATTTGGAGAGTACAATGTGTGGGTTTAAGCTCTCCAACGCCTAATTGTTCATATACTGAATAGGGTAGCAAATTAACACTAGCACCAAGATCTAAAAGTGCTCGATTGATGTTCTTATCCCCAATTGTTATTGAAATTGTAGGATAGCCGGGGTCCTTATGTTTTTGGGGTAAAGGTTGGATAAGAGCATCACTTACAGCACTAGCCACGAAAACTTTCTTCGGTACTTGTAACTTCCTCTTCTTGGTGCATAAGTCCTTTAAGATTTTAGCGTACGAAGGGACATGTTGGATTTCATCCAAGAGAGGTATGTTAATGCTAACATGTTTGAATAACTCCACAATCTTCTCCATTTGGGGAGTAGGTTTATTGGATCTCAACCTGTTTGGAAATGGAACATTTTGAAAATTCGTTGAGTCCAATGTTTGTAGAGTAGATTGCGGAGTTAGAACGGATCCCAGTGTTGGTATGTTCGTGAAGTGAGATGTGGGTCCGTTCGAAGAAGTAGAGCCTTGTGAAGAATGAAGAATAGGCTCTGACGAAGAAGATGAAGAAGAAGAAGAAGAAGCACCAGCAGGGCTGTCATCACTAATGCCCACATTATTGTGCAACACTCTTCCAGATCTCAACGTGGTCACAACATTTACATTATGATTTTGTTGTTCATAAGCAACATATGCGTTGTGTGTGATCGGGATTTAGCAATGGTTGAGACGGAAGCTTTCTCTTTTCTCGCTCACTCAACGCAGTATTTAGTTGTGCAATTTGGGCCTCAATTGATTTGATGCTTTGATCATGTAAAGCACTGTTTTGCACCAAAGACTGAATGAAAGTCTCCAACCTTGCTGCGGATTGTGTAGATTGTTTTAAAAACGCATCCAAACTTCGTTCTAGCGAGGAAACCTTATCGTTATTTGGCTAAAAAAAATTGTTTTGAGGATAAGAGTTGTTGGGTACAAAATTGTTCATTTGGTTTGGGTAAGGTTGGGGTTGGAAAGGTTGCCAATATTGAGTTTGTTGAGGTGCTTGTTGTTGTGAAGGAGGCCTTTGAAAGTTGTTGTTGCCTTGGAATTGTTGTCGATTTTGATTCCAAGCAAAATTTGGGTGGCTCCTCCAACCAGGATTATAAGTCGAAGAGTAAGGATCATTTCTTTGTCTTTGCTGAAAGGTAGCATCGACTTGATCTTGTCCTTGAACAGGTGGATTGTAAGGACACTCTTCAGTTAGATGAGATGGATCCGAACAACAAGCGCAAACTGTGCGTGGGGGTAAAGCAGGGGCAGGAGAAGGCGATGAGAATTTTCTCTCAATTGCTTCTAGCTTTTTCATAAGTGCAGCAATTTCGGCCTTCATTGCAATCGACATGTCTAGTTGATGTATGCCTTCCCTAGACTGACCTGATGAAGTAGATGAGGTGGTCTTAGTGCTTTCCCACTGAAGTGTTTGTTCAGCAAGATCGTCGAGAAACTGCCAAGCTTCCTCGCTAGATTTTGTAAGAAAGTGACCTTGACAAATGGTTTCCAACAACTGCTTAGTTGCTGGGTTCAGTCCTTCGTATAAATTTTGGAAAAGTTGCCAATTCTTAATACCGTGGTGAGGGCACTGAACAAGAAGGTCTTTAAATCTTTCAAAACACTTCCAAAAAGGTTCAGAAGGAAGCTGGGAAAATTGAATAATTTCGTTGCGAATTCTCGCGGTCTTATGGTGTGGGTAAAACTTGTTTAGAAAAGCCTTAACAAACTCTTCCCAATTTTTTATCGAGTGTGATGCTGTGCTATATAACCATTTTTCGGCTAGGTCACATAAGGTGAATGGAATGACACGTAGCCTTATAGCATCATCAGAAAGTTGTGTTGTCTTCATCATTGCGCAAACATTCTGGAATTTGTTTATGAAGATGTAGGCATCTTCGGATTCTAGCCCGTGAAATTTGGGCAACATATTGAGGAAGTGGGGTTTAATTTCAAAGTTATCCCCATTAGCCGGTGGAAGTGAAAGACAAGTGGGTAAAGCGGTGCGGATGGGATAGAAGAGATCATGGAGCGCGATTCATTGGGGCGCTTCAACAGGAGGGTATGGTAGGTTATTCGCACCTAGTGGAGGTGGAATCAGTCCTGCAGGTAAGGGGTTGTTAGGAATAAATCCCGACATCTCTTTAGAAGGTGATGAATTTGAAGGTGAAGGTAAAGAAATGGATGGAACTTCGACTTCGGAGTCGAAAGCGTCGTCAGTCGGCACTAACAAGACACGAAATAAACGGGCGTCAGTGTCCATAGTCTAATTGGACATACACTAAAGAGGTGTAGTGTAGTCAAAAGGTGAAAACAGAAGGTGGGGATAAGAAAACGTCAATGGAAGGAAGTGGGTACAATGGATTTCAAGCGACAAGTGGCAAGTTTTTGTAAAAATTTTTTGTTTTGTGTTTTTTTTTATAAAGAGCTTTTTGCAAAAAGATTTTTAATAAGAAGCTTAGACACACGTTCAAGCAATCACAATATGCACAATCAAGCCTAGATCTAGGGTCTCCAAGGTCAACTAGACTGCTCCTAACTGTTCCAAAGGGCAAGTTGTGAGATCCTCAAATCGTCTCTTCACCGCCAATTGTGGCCAGCTAAGCACAAGTATAGAAAGGAGGGATCCGCTCACGATTCTCCGTGGGACAGGCCTTTTAAAATTACCTTTCCTACTTGTCTAGCCTAGGCACCACAAAGTCTGGTTTAGATAAACGATCGATGCCAACAACTATTCCTTTATCCTATCGAGCACGACAGTCCTTATAGGCTGAGTCTAATCTTTTTTAATTAACTCGATGGTTAATGCAATATACTTTTTATGATTTTTGGGGTCCTAAGAAGGGTAATAAAACCCCCACCCAATCTAGATTGGTGTTATAGCCCCTTAAAGTCAGTTTAAGAATGCAAAGCAGTAAACACACTTGCCAAAAAAAAATATTTTTTTCTTTTGCGGCGCAAAGAATCCTGCACAAGATCAAGTTATTGGAGAGGGAGAAGTTTTTGCGCAAGAACCCTGCAGGAAAATTTTTAGAGGAGATCAGGGGGTTACAGAGAAGAAAAGAAAGCTTACAGAGATATTTTTGCTTGCTGACGTCACCACCAGGCCGCGGATCCGCCGCGGGAACGTGCCTTTGACCACGGTTCCACGGTTGACTTGGCGGTTCAGATATCTAAAATTCTTCTGTTTCTCTGTTGTGGTTCTCCTCTGTTTGTTCAGATCTGTTGTTTGCTGTTATGCTCACTGGATTTTTCCAGATCTGAATCTGCTCGTCTCTTCAATCCTGCACAATTCAAACGAAAACCCTTCAAAAAATAACAAGATGATAAATTTTTATATTTTTTAAATTTTTCAGTTTTCTATGATTTTTTTAATTTTTATATTAACCCGAAATTACAAAAAGAAAATAACTACGCCATCCCCGGCATCGGCGCCATTTGGTTGGTTGTCTTTTGCGTGCGTACGTGCGTTTTGAATCAAAGAATTAACCGCAATCAAGAACGGTGTCGCTTAGTAGCTAGCCGATTGAATACGGGTCGGTCCACAGGGATTTTGTGTATTTTCTAGTTGTTCTAACGAGTTAATTCCAATTGTGGTAGGTTTGATTATCAATAAAAACTGAAATGAGTTTGATTAGGATTAAAAACCTTGCTAGGGTTAGGTTTAGGTTAAGTTTGGAAAGTCAATATGTCTCACCGCTTTCTATGCCCTAATTAAGAACTATTTAGGTGTTAAGGTAATAATTAACAAAGGGGATTAGCACGATCGGGAAGAAACTAGATTTCTTCGTCTAGGTCCTTGTCCGTCCTCTCTTAACTCTTACCCTAACCTCCATGGAAAACATACACAACCGGTCTTTAACTATGGTATCACCGCTACTTCGTGGGATAGGGTACCGTAGTGAGCGGTGTGTGTATGTATGCATAGAGTCCTATTTAAAATGTATAACGGGCAAAAAAGGGGTGAGAGATTTTCATCTCTCAAACCTTCCCAAACCTAACCCTAACAAGTGAGGAACTACTCACTCATTAGGGAATTGATAAACGAGTTCATTTTTGTTTGTTTTTTAATTTAACAACTATGGCAGATAAATAAAATTAATAACTACGGCAGATAAATAAAATTTATAACTAGGGCAGAGAAGAAATTTAACTAAGGCAAGATAAAGAAAAACTTACATTTTATTTGATGCACTCTTCGAACATTTACAAGGAATAAAAATTCTAAAACTAGGAATTAAAAAGAGGCATGCTCCAAAAAGAGCTATAGGGTTACTATTTATAGATTATAGAAACCCTAGGGTTTACATCTGATCCCTATCTACATTTACAAAACTACCCTGAGAAGCCTAGTCAACGCACCACCACCCACCGACTTTTTGCACTGACACGTGTACTGTATGGCCACGGATCCGCGGCAGGAATCCTTGTTTGGCCGCGGATCTGCGGCCATCTTGAGTGCTTTCTAGCTCATTTTCTCAAGTGTAATTCCTGTTGCATTTGACTTCTGGTTTCTTCACTTGGTTTCTCAGAATGTCTTCTAGTTTCTTCAAGATTTCCACAGTGTAGAATATTGTGGACTTTTACCGTTTGCTTTGTGTTAAAGTCTTGAATATTGCGCTGCCTTTGTACTTTATGAAATTGTTCATTGATCTTCGTTTGTTGCTCAAACTGTAGGCGGCATGATAAAGATTCTTCTGTTTTTTTGTCGTAGTCTCACTTTTGTAGCGTCTTTACATCATTTTCACTGTTTTTTTCCGAGAACCTATAACCTGCAACTATGTAGCAGACATGGATCAAAAGTACCTATTTATTTGTAAAATGAATAAGAATGGGGAATATAATAATGCAAAATTATGATATGAACAATGCTCGGTCCGCGATATCAAATGTACAAATAAATCCAAACTGTACTAACATTGCACGCAAGCTATCCACCACAACAAATCCGCAACATCACAGCACAACATAGAACATCAATGCGAATATCACATTCACAAACCCGTCTAAAAGGACTATAGAAATTAGACGAGTTATACCGCTAGAATGACATTCATAGTCGCAGATATAAAGTAAGTACTGTTGACTAACGTATTTAAAATTTCGATCGACAAAACTTCCCGAAGTGGGCCCCAAGTACAAATCCAGTACTCTAACAAATCTGGGCCCAAACAAAATATTCCAGAAACCACAATTCCACATGAAAAACACCCAGAAGAAATATGGTACACTGTTGCCACAAATCGGCGGCGGAACCGCGGCCAACACATAGGTTGTGCGGCGGTTCCACGGCAATATTGTGGGTTCAGTGGCCCAAATTTCTTCTGTAGTCTTAAAAAATCCTGCACGATTTTCTGACATACCCAAAATAATTTTTAGACCAGTTTAAAAATTCGACAGAAACTTTGATAATGGAATTGCGGTTTTGGAAATTTCATTCGATCGATGTTTTGAACATGTTAGAACAAGCTACTATGTGTTAATGGCGTGGCTCTGATACCATGTAAATCTACGGTAACGCCCTGGCCGTCAATCCGAGGCCAAACGCGGAACAAAAACTTTTACAAACTGGCGCTAACGCAGACTTTCACCCGGATCGTGCAATTAACACTAAACTAGCAAACTACAAAGGTGTTAGAATGGCTATACCGATCGATCCGTGTCCTTTAGTCTTCAGCCACCATCTTTAGATCCTCGCGGCATCTCCGATCTCGCTCGATCTCCGGTCTCCTCATCAAAGTGGCACCACGTCAAGAAATCTTTATACGGGCTCTCGCTTCAAACCGAAGCATCTCGGACATGAAGTTTGCTAGCCGACATGTCTAAGATGAAGTAGAGAATGAGTGTGAATACTTTGTTTCAATACACCCTAGGGTTCTCATCACATGAGAGGAATAGGGTGGAGGTTGAAGAAGATGCAAAGAGATGAAGAGTGTGAGCTCAAGAAAATATATCAAGTGAGCAAAAACCAAGCACCAAAAAATCTCTTGGCTGCCCACTCATTTTTGTGGTGGTGATTTATTGACGTTTTGTGATTTAAAAACAAATAAAAGATGTCTCCAAAATATCCCCACAAAGCCCTCAAAAAATCTCACCCAAAATAAAAGTCATTAATCTATCATGGCTCACTATATGACTCATAACCATGAGTCATTAGTGAACATGCTAGAATAATGACTCATAACATGAGTCGCACTTTCCAAATCAAATAAATATTTATACCAAAATGTTTAACCAAAAAGAAATGCATCTTCTAAAGTAATCTTGTAATGAATTACAAAAATACCCTTCACCTGTATATACATACCTACATCCGTATTCCGACCGAATACGAATATAATGAGACTAAAATATTCCAACACAATATAATACTAGGATCCGGCTTAAACCAAATCCCACTAGTATTATCTGTCCGAATCATGACACGTGCACAAGTGCACGTGTATGTTCGAACCCTGCCATAAAGCCATACGGCCTCTACAACGTTTCGCCCGAACTTGGGAAACTTTCTGCGGTGGAATCCAAAGACTCGTCAATACGCTGGCAGTGGGTTTAACCACGAGCACGTCAGTGGTACTAGCTGTACGTAACGGCTGCCCATGTATTGAGCAAAAGGGAGGCTGATGAGCGAACTCGTCCTGAATCCCTACTGAGCCTATCAGTGACAATATCCATATAGTTCGGTCCGTTCGTCTATGAGCATCGCATATTCGGCCTAGGGGGCTGGTAAACGTCAGACCCCCAATAGCGGTATAAGTCGTGTCGGAGGGTAGCCCAGAACACACTGAGAAACTACTGGAATACCTACCAGTTATTCTCACCTGCCTTGGCCAAGGACTTGGTGTAATGGCTCTCCTAGACATAGCGCGATCTCACCTCCAATACCAGGAGAGACGAATCCCCTACCGATCCGCTCACTGCCTCCATGTGGCTCGGGATTGTACCCAACTAAAACCTATTTGCACGACTCCTTTGAGCCGTGGTAAGATAATAATCAAAGCATAGTGGGAACTCACACGAGACAAATGACGATCTCCGGTCGATAGACTAACCTGTACACATGTCAGCAGGAAACTGCTATCTGACGCTAGGTATAATACTAATTAGCAGGTTCCCGGCGAGTCCTTCCGGTGTACTCATAACCCAATGAGCACCTGTATACATCTTAGGTGAACCAACTGACACCAATGGCTTATGAGACCGGCCACCGCCTCTCGTCGGGGTCTCGACTGTATACACTAGTCTACTTTGGAGTATCGATGCCCAGTCTCGAAACTCCCTCGACTAGGGACACATTTAAGGATGTTCTTATGGATTACCCAACTCTCACGTATATGATCTCCATCATACTGCTGGTAGTCAAGAAAGAATCCTAAGGGCTCTATCAACATGTAATAGTGATCTGTAATGTCACCTAAAACATGTACACGATGATAAAGGCAAACCAGATAGCATACTATCATCTCGAGTAAGACTGTCCTACAGGTATAGGTCCTTCCCCAATCATTGCAATCACGTGCCTGCGATCCAATAATTGACTTTGAGGGCACTATATCCAACAGACGTAAACCCGATCGATTCCGCCTCCTATCACCCCACTTCTTCACATCTATAATCTTCCACCAACCATGGTATTACTTTGATAAAATATTCGAATGATTGGTGTTGATTTTTGGTCTTTGTAAAACTTTGCATAGACCAATAACCTTACCCCCCCTCTTATAATTTTAAATGCTTAATACTGTTTTACTCAAATTGGGGGGGAGAGAATATTTTGGCTTTTGAAAGAAAATAAATTTTTACAAAATTATGTGCCAAAAATAAGTTTGGGGGAGGTTTTCACTGTCATTAATTCTTTTCCCCTTTACCAACTTTTCCTCCCAAGTCTACAGGTTTTAAGCTTAACAGATGACATCAGTAAGAACGCTGCTGCAAATAAGTTTGGGGGAGATTTGTGCTTATTCACGTATCATTTTTTGCATTATACTAAATAAAAGAACAATTTTTTTTATATTGAAAATTAGAAAGTGAAAAATACATATGAAAGATAGGAAGAGGTTTAAGAAAAGCAAGAAAATTAGATGTTTTTAAAACGAAACTAGTAATAGGTAGTCATGAGCTGTTGTCCCAAGGGTTAGTAAGAAGGAAATCACTAATCTGAGGATAGAATTAAGTCTGAAAAATAGTCCTTATTCTTGAGTCCAAACTTCTGAACGTTGATACCCTACTATACGCACTTGCACACATCTTGAAACTTAGGATAGTAGAGAATACCTTGAAATCCTCTTGTCTAAAAGCCTTAGTATGAAAGAAAATAAATATATAAACAAAAATATAAATAAAAAAATGGCGAAGAAAAATGAACACTGGTTTTGTAATTATTTAAGGCATCATAAAAAAATATAGCGAGGGTGCTTTATCACCTAGTGCCTTAGACCAACTGGTTTGGGAGCCACTGCTAAGTCTTGGGTGTTGCAAGACCAGGATATTGCTAATTACGTCTTAACGAGTGAGCACATTTGGTAATCGGTTGGTTAGTACCTCAAGAAGTATTAACGGCCGCATGAAGAATGTGTGAGCAATCCCATCTATAAAACATTCACCGACTAAAAAGTACTAAGGAAGATGGACAAGAGTATGATAGCTTGAATTGAATTCTCTAAGTGTAGGGATGTCTTTTACACATATGTAAGGGTATATGATCGATGTTTGGAAGAAAGGTAGGAAGGAAGACTAAAGGCGAAGTTTTATTGAGGGATGATGTGATTTCTGACATCTTTTCATGACTATTAAGATAGGGCTCATGACTACTTAAAAGATAGTGTAGTTTGAAACTCTTATTTTCAAGTTCTTTCTTTTATATGTTCTTTATCTTTGTATGTAAATTTCATCGTCTTTCTTTTATTTTGGGATTTTTTGGGTGTAATCCGCTGAAAACCCTCAGGACACAACACTCCTCCTATTAGGGACACCTAGAGATTTAAAGGCTTGTTGCACGTGCTCAGTGCAATCGTGTTGCCTACGAAAGTGTGCTAGGTTTTTCTTTTTCCTTTTTCTTCTTCTCTTTAATAACTAGTTTGCTCGGGACGATCAAAGTTAAGTTTGGGGGTATTTGATTAGTCTGAAATATTACACATTTAAATGATTATTTTCCTCACTATTGTTGAGTTCTAAAACATGTTTATTGTAATTATAGAACATATAAGGGTTTATGTATAAAAAGTTTATTATCATATGTTTCTATATTATAATTAACATAATGAAGGAAATACATGCATTAATATTTATATAAAATATTAGTAATTAAAATATGCATATCATATCAAATAATTCTAATCAATATTCTTAAAATATTGTATCATACAAATGGTTAGGATAATATCTCAAAATAATAACAAATATTACTAACACTAGATATTGTGCAGATATTAGCTCAGATCCGGAGATCAAAAGATCCGAGATGTCGGAAACAAATCTGCCGAAATATTGAGGGAAAATATAAGATCTAGGAACGGCAGAGACTCAGAGTAAGATTTCCAAAATCCAGACATCGAAGAGATCTACAAATGTCAACACCAGAGACCACAGAAAATCCTATGACCTGATCCCACTAAACCGCCGCGGTTGGGCGGCCAAATAGTCATATACGCGGCGGATCCACGGCGGATTTGTGGTCGTTGGATGATATATTTGGTGGCTTGGATCGTGACTGCATATCTTAACCTATGGAATCTAGGGTTTCTAGTTTCTGTGACTATAAATAGAACCGAGAGCTTCACATGAAAAAGAATCAATCAGAAATGATCAGAGGTCTAAAGTGATCCACGCATCCAGGTGATTATCAGCTAGTCATCTACCTCCAACAAGAGAGAGAGCGAAGAGCAAAAACTAGGATTCTTTGTAATCTATTTTGTATGGAGAGTTGTATGAAATAGTTGATTAATAAAGGTAGAGTTTTTATTAGTCTTTTCGCAATTAATTTTTGCACTTACTTTCTGCATTTAATTTATGCATCTTACATTATGATCTCATTCTTCATCCTTTCTTCTCCAACCATGTGTGAGTAATTCCTAGCTTGCTAGGGTTCGTAGGCTAGGGTAGATCAATGGGTGATAAAATATTTTAACTCCTATTATACATTTTAAAGTCTATAAATTTTAGTAAAATAAATGTTAACATCCTTATCGGGCGCACTACCAATTTATTGCTAGTCACGACGGCAATTCGAGATCTGTTTAACACTTGTTTTGGTAAAGGGTAGACATGAATAGAGATCAATGCAAGAACACGGGTTAAGAGTGGGGAACCCATAGTTTCTTCCAAGAGAACCCTAATCTACATTCATCACTATCGATCTAGTTTTAAACTATTAAAAGATAAAAGGAGTCATTTTTAATTAGTCGTCCATTACTACTAAGTCATATAAACCCTACAAATCTCTTCTTTATAAAATCTACATCCGTATTAAAATAGATCTACAACCAATTCTCCTTCTTTCATCAACTCGTCTAAAGCAAGAAAAAGGTTAACATGTCCCTGCGGACGACTGATTGCTCACGCGCGGTTGCGCACGTCGTTATTTAAGTTCTAAAGTTAACCGCAATCAAGACGGCGTCGCGTGTATCTAGCCGCGATGAGTACGGGTCGTCCGCAGGGAGACGGTGCGTTTCGCGTTCTTGTTATGACGAGTTAATTCGAGGGTTGGAATTGTTCGTTTCTAACCTAAGTATTGTATATGCAAGTATAAGTTTGTTAGGAATAGATAGGTTAGTGTAAGTTAGGGAAGTCCGTACTCAATCCTTTGAGCCGAGCTTGACCATTGGAGCCAGAGCAATCGACAACAACGTGGATTAGGGTGCTTAAGCACGGTATTTATGAAATCCGGCTTATTGGCCCTTGTCCGTCCGTTCTTGTCTCTTGACTTTCGCCTCCGGCCAAACCGAATGCAACCGGTCACGTTTAGGAGTCACCGATACCTTGGAGGGTAGGGTGTCTAAAGGAGCGCTTGTGTAAGGTTTGGGTGAAGTTCAATTGGAAAATATCGGGTAAGGGAAATGAGAAAAAGGAATTCCTAACTTACAGTATCGTTCTCTTTCCTAACAACACCACATTCACAAACCATCAAAACAACAAAAAGAAATAGCAAATGAAATGATAAAAGAAAAGAATAAAACAACATTGCAAATAAGAAAATGGCAAGAAATAAATAGCAAGCAAGTAAAAGAGATAGAAAATACTAAGAACCCAAAAGCACAAATGAAAGCTTTATTAACTTCGAATGATGATACAAATTGTGAGTTCTATAACTAAAACTTAAACTTGCAAGATCAATGAAGAGATTGCAAGATCAAGAGAAGACAAAGAACTCAAGGCAAACTACTATGTACAAGAACAAAATGGAAAATAAACAAAATGTGTATCCAAGTATATCATGTGTGAGTAGTATCCCTTCCCTTGCTCACTGATCTGTATTTATAGGTCCAAAATAAGATTAAACAAACAATAAAAATAAGATGATGTGACAGCAAGGGATGGACAGAAGAAAATTGGTGCTAATTAGGCAACAAAAGACCGGCGGCGCCGGACTTTTGGGCTATTTCGCCGGTCGAAATGATGAGTCTGGGGATCGTGTTGGTTCTGTGATGATGTGTTCTCTCGACAATTCCACGGGTGCTATTTGATTTTTTTTATATGAATCTGGTCTTCATTCAGGGATTTGGAGGGAAACATATAGCTTTATATCACATCAAACTTTTGCATTTATCATTCATGTCCCCCATGTGTGCCCACCATGTGCCATGGGCAGCCCCACCATGGTCTATGTACCAAAGAGTTATGTGCACAATTGTATTGTGTTGGACCAAAATTGTGTACACATTTATTAGTTGCAAAAGAACTTTTTGGATATCGATCGGTTTGCAGTTCCGGTTGGAGTGTCGGCTCACAAACGTTATATCCGTACTTTTAAGTATGTTTCCAGTATTGTGTCATGGATACCTATAATCTGTATTTACTGAGCAGACACTGGTTAATAGTACCGATATATAACAAAACAGATAATCAATGAGTGGTATTGAAATACAGTTATCTGTGATAAACAAATACCCCCAAACTTATCTTTTGCACGTCCCAAGCAAAACAAAATCCCAGCCTCACTTTCACAGGGAACGCGATTGCACTGAGCTTGTGCAATAAGCCGTTAAACCTCTAGGTGTCCCTAGTAGGAGAAGTGTTATCTCCTGAGGGTTTTCAGCGGATTACACCCACAAAATCCCTTCAAGCTAGTTTCACAAGTTAACGTCGATTCTACTCCTACAGTTTAGTATCTAGGTTAGAAATTCTATCATCCTAAGTTAGAAATATTCAACCCTTATATTTCACGCCTTCTATTTATTCAACCTCACATCCTATACGTTTTTACAGTTTTGAAAGATCTCGGCTTCTCTTGAGTTTTCCTTCTAAAGTGCGGTCTCCAATCAGGGATTTTTATCATATTTACGGAAAACATAAGTCTTATTCTTTATTCCTATCTTTCCTCCAAATATCGACTGTATACCCCTACGTGTGTGTAAAATTTCACCCTTACACTTAAGAATTCAATTCAAGCTATAGTACCCCTGCCTTAATACCTAATACTACTTCTTTTCGTTATGGTTTTGCTCACACACCTTTCTTGCGACTATTAATGCTTCTTGAGGCACTAACAGCCGATTACTGAATGTGTGAGCTTAAAGCGTAAATAACAGTTTCCAGGTCTTGACTTTATTTATTTATTTATTTTTCTTTATTTTTCTTTATTTTTCTTTTTCAAGACCGGATATATTTTTCAATGATGCTCTTTTGATGGTTAGCTTTAAATACCGTTATTTCTTTCATACTAGGTTTTCAAGCAAGAGTATTTCTAGGTATCCTCTACCATCCCAAGTTTCAAGGTGCATGTATGTGCAGTTTGTAGGGTATATACTTTCTAAATTTGGACTCAAGAATAGAAACTATTTTTCAGACATATCCTTCAGTAAAGCTTTCAATACTTTCCCTTCATCTTAACTTAATTCAAGAACTGAACTCAAGATTACCTACTTCTAAAAAAAGCTGCAAGGACGTATAATTACCAAGGTTAAACATAAGGAGGGTTATTTTTAGGGTTTTCAATTCCTAAGCTTAGGATTTAGTTATTTCTAACATATCAACTAGACTTTCGGAATAAAAATTTAAGTTACCCTATTAGCTAACTTGACGACAAAGTTTTTATATTTTTGTAATTTTTTTTATTTTTATCGGTTTTTAAATAAGTATGCAAATGCAAAATATACACATGAATTGCAAAGGTAGAAAGCTTACCGAGCACACCCCCAAACTTAAACTTGACAGTGCCCTCACTGCCAGGCTACACCAAGAAGGTCAAAATGGTCGGCGCTCCCCTTTTTTTGTTTTTTTTATACAAAACAAAAAGAAAACCAAATATATATACACAAAAAGATTCCCCCGAAACTTAAGTGAAACAATGTTGCCACTGTTAAGCGTTGAAGTTCAAGGTTAGAGGAGGGAACTGTTTCAATCTATACAAGGCCTTACACAGGCCAAAAGTTAACACCAACCATTCAAAAATTATATCGCTATAATGTGCAGGTTGGTGAATTAATGTGGAGAGGAAAGAATTGGAGAATACACGAGACCGTATGGGGATGGAAGCGGGATACGGTCTCGATGGAGGAGAAGAATGGCGGATGGGAGAAAGAAATGGAATACGAACTTGAGAGTAGAAATGGAGTGAATAAATTAGTACAATTTATAATGACCGATGTGTAAAAAGCGATTATACTAATCTATCAACCCGTTGAGAAATGGGGTCAAACCTCTCAAGATTCGTGAAAAAACATGGGTAGACCAAACTTAGTAAACCAAACTTAGAAAATGAAAGTGATACGGTGTCTTGCGAAGTAGGAACGATAGAAAAGATGTAGGGAGGTGATCGAGGAATGGTATCGGTTAAAAATTCAGGAGGGTGTACACAGTCAATGAAAGGGATATGATGAATTGGAAAATCTGACTCATCAAGTAAAACTGATTCATCCTAAAAAAAATTCCTCAATATTCTCCTCAAAAATTAACTCATCAATACATTTACCATCAATATCTAGACGCATATGAAGTTCGGGAAAAACAGTTAATGACTCAGGATGATGTCCATATGGAAGTGAAAGGACATGATGAATTGGTGAGAAAAACTCATCCAAAACTGTGGGTTCATCATCAAAAATATTCCCAGCGTCAATATCCTCAATCAAGTGAAAATCAATTTTTTCAAACACCTCATCAAAAGCATGGATTTCAATCAATTGTGGTTCTAGGATAGAGGTGTAAAGGTCAAAGGGATTGGGTGTGGTTTCACTTGACAGGGTCCCTTCACAATCTGGTAAATCAAACACTACAAAGTCGCACAACTCATTAAACATTCTATCTTCAATTGGTGAATCATTTGGGACACTCGATAGACTTTTAAAACCGGAGTTGTGGAATGCAATTTGTAATGGGTAGGTTTGATTTGGAAGGGTGTACCGCTCACTCTCACGACTCAAATCCGCAAACTGTCCAATCGCCTCATCATACATTGGAAAATTCGGAGCTAGTTGGAAACTAGCTGCCGGTTCGTTAGGTTGTATGAGGGCGGCCATGGAAGCATTCAAATCCACCATCTGTTGGAACGACACTACCCGAAATTCTTCCAAAGTTCGCTCAAGACTAGACATGGGTTATGGAGGGGTTTCAATAAAAAATTCAAATTCGTTTGGATACGTGAAACTCCCTACAGGCTGTTTAGAAGCAATGTCTAAGGAAGGTGTAAAAGTCGGGTAGGAGTGGTAGGAATCGAATGGATGTGAAAAATGGACAGGATTAGGATCAACATTCTGATATGAAGATGATTAGAATTGTTGTCCTACTGAATTTGGAGTGGTGAAAGGAGTGAAAGATCGGCTACGAAATTGTTTAATTCGGTCAGCGATGGACATGGGTTTCGGAGTTGCAACATGACTCTCAAAAGGGGTATCAACTTAAGAAGGTGGGGGAGGTTGAAACGGTTGATACGAAGTGGATTGCGGAGTCCACTTGTTTGTCCTAGACTTGTCTATCCGATCTCTCAAAGAAAGTTTGGGCATGGAGGGATCGTTTAATGTTCGACCAAACCAAGAACCGTAGGAAGTAATTTCTGGTTGTGGGTACCATAGTTCAGCAAGAGTTGGTCTATGTGGGGTACCCATGACATGAAGAGAAGAAGAAAAGAAAAGGAGAGGAAAAAGAATGTGGGGTTTTTCTTTTCTTTTTTTTATTTTATATGTTAGTTATCAACAAAAGTATGAAATATACACAAAAAATAATCACGACATAATACCACACACCTAATTGGTCTAGGGTTCACCTAGGTCAACAAGACCTGCTCAAGAACTTGATTGTTGAAGTAAAACTGTGTCGAGAAACGGGCTCAAGATATACTGATCACGAGGCCAGGTAAGTGCAGAGATAAGGGGAGGTTTTCCAACGCTTTCGCGAAATTCCTTAATTAGATAACCCTTTCTCTTTTGGCGGTTTCGCTGTGAACACTTTCCTAGACACCCCGTGAATAATATACCGTTAAGTGGTGTTCTAAACACAGTTAACTTCTCCTAATGAGCGCGAAGTCCTTAAAGGCTTAAAATCTAGTTTCTTTTAAAATTTGTGCGGGTAAACGTTATGCTCGTTATTTTTGGGCCATGGTAAAGGTGGTGAAATCATTTACCGTATGTTGTGGGGTTCGCTTGCCCTTAAGTCCGTATTAATGGATGCAATGCGCAAGTTAATGAAAAAGTTATTCAAAGTATCAAACAACCGTTTTTTTATGTTTAGGCACGGCACTGCAATAAATACGGGTTGGTCACTTTTGGCGTTTGACAGCGAACTTGCAAAGAATCCTGCAAAGATAATATATTGGATGCGTCAGATTTGAGAAGGAGTTAGGAAATACGTACCGATAAGTTTTTGGGTTAAGAAACCCTCGTTGAATTGAATCCGACAAGCTTGAAAAGTTCGCTTGCGCGGGTCAAACTACCCGGATCTTTGGCACTGTACTTCGCAATTACCTTAACTTTGAATGTACACTTTGCTCCACACGATCGTAGTTCGCAAATCTGTCAAAATCTGCAAATTTCGGAAAAACGGATTTTTAGTGCGAAAAAGCGATATGAATGCCCAAACTCCTGCACATATATAATTAAAAAAATCAAACAATAAAATTGGGATGATAATAGAACACTGGAGCACAGAGAAAAATTTTTGAAGCAAAAGAAGAAGAAAAGGCCGGCGGCGCCGGACTTTTGTAAGATCTTGCCGGATCGAATTTTGAGTTTGGGCTCCAATTTTCTTCTGATGTTTAAGTGTTCTACTAGTATCTCAATGTTATTGTTTATCTTTTTTAATTAGTCCCAAAATGGTAGCAGGTCCAATTTCCAGAGAACAAAAAGTTAGAATGTCAATTTTTGTTTTGGTTTTTTTGAATTATTTTGATTTTTTAGTTTGTTTTTAGAATGGTGTTGATTAATAAACATGATATATAGAGATTAACCCGAAATAACAAGAATAAAAAAGTTACCATCTCCCCGGCAACGGTGCCATTTTATTGTTCACGTGGCGCGCGTCGTTATTTAAGTTCTAAAGTTAACCGCAATCAAGACGGCGTCGCGTGTAGCTAGCCGCGATGGGTACGGGTCGTCCGCAGGGAGACGGTGCGTTTCGCGTTCTTGTTATGACGAGTTAATGCGAGGGTTGGAATTGTTCGTTTCTAACCTAAGTATTGTATATACAAGTATAAGTTTATTAGGAATAGATAGGTTAGTGTAAATTAGGGAAGTCCGTACTCAATCCTTTGAGCCGAGCTTAACCATTGAAGCAAGAGCAATCGACAACAACGTGGATTAGGGTGCTTAAGCACGGTATTTGTGAAATCCGGCTTATTGACCCTTGTCCGTCCGTTCTTATCTCTTGACTTTCGTCTCGGGCCAAACCGAACGCAACCGGTCACGGTTAGGGGTCACCGATACCTTGGTAGGGTAGGGTGCCTAACAGAGCGCTTGTGTAAGGTTTGGTCGGAGCTCAATTGGAAAATATCGGGCAAGAGAAATGAGAAAATGGAATTCCTAACTTACAATATCGTTCTCTTTCCTAACAACACCACATTCACAAACCATCAAAACAACAAAAAGAAAGAGCAAATGAAATGATAAAAGAAAAGAATAAAACAACATTGCAAATAAGTAAATGGCAAGAAACAAATAGCAAGCAAGTAAAAGATATAGAAAATACTAAGAACCCAAAAGCACAAATGAAAGCTTTATTAACTTCGAATGATGATACAAATCATGAGTTCAATAACCAAAACTTAAACTTGCAAGATCAATGAAGAGATTGCAAGATCAAGAGAAGACAAAGAACTCAAGGCAAACTACTATGTACAAGAACAAAATGGAAAATAAACAAAAAGTGTATCCAAGTATATCATGTGTGAGTAGTATCCCTTCCCTTGCTCACTGATTTGTATTTATAGGCCAAAAATAAGATTAAACAAACAATAAAAATAAGATGATGTGACAGCAAGGGATGTACAGAAGAAAATTGGGGCTAATTGGGCAACAAAAGACCGGCGGCGCCGGATTTTTGGGCTATTCGGCCGGTCGAAATGATGAGTCTGGGACTCGTGTTGGTTCTGTGATGATGTGTTCTCTCGACAATTCCACTGGTGCTGTTTGATTTGTTTATATGAATCTAGTCTCCATTCAGGGATTTGGAGGGAAACATGTAGTTTTATATCACATCACAACTTTTTGCATTTATCATTCATGTCCTCCATGTGTGCCCACCATGTGCCATGGGCAACCCCACCATGGTCCATGTGCCAAAGAGTTATGTGCACACTTGTATTGTGTTGGACCAAAATTGTGTACACATTTATTTGTTGCAAAAGAACTCTTTGGATATCGATCAGTTTGCAGTTCCGGTTGCAGTGTCAGCTCATAAACGTTATATCCGTGATTTTGATTGTGTTTCCAGTATTGTGTCACGGATACCTGTAATCTGTATTTACTGAGCAGACACTGGTTAATAGTACAGATATATAACAAAACAGATAATGAATGAGTGGTATTGAAATACAGATTTCTGTGATAAACAACGACCCGTACTCATAGCGGCTAGCTACTAGCGACACCGTCCCGATTGCGGTTACTTTTACTGTACAAAACACTCTTTAAAACAAAGATCAATCAATAAATACAAACCGGATAGCGTACTATCATCTAAAGCAAGACTGTTCTTGGTATAGGCCCTCCTCGAATTCAGTAATTGCATTCCTGCAATTGCGATAATTGCCTTAAGGGCACCTATGTCCAACAGGATTAGGGTTTTCCTATTTATAGGAACCTCTCATATGTATTATTTATAGCCAATTGAGAGAGATCATTGGATGAGAGGGTGACAGCTAGGGCTAGTAAATTTTGAAAGAAAATTCTTAGGGTTTTGCTCGTGTAATTGATTCAAAAATTATAATGGAGACTTTGCAGATTCCGCTCTGCCGGGGACTAGCCATACGGTGGATGAACCTCGTTAACAAATCTCTTGCCTCTATGTGTTTGATTTTTCTTATTTTATTCTCGCATATTTATATTTTTCTTTCGTCGTTTAATTGCGTAATTGTGTTTGCATGATTTGGGTGTTTTCACGAGCATTGTTTCACATTTTGATCTCTCCCGTCGATCCCCAACAACTGGTATCAGAGCGTGGTTAAGGAACCGAGGATTCTTCAAATTTACGATCTAAGTCAACGGTGGGTAATGACAACTACGTTCTCTTTCCCACATTCTTAGATCGTTGTTTTGAAGGCGTTGGTTCAAATCAAGAGAGAAGCTGAGTTTGCTGCAACATAGACGAAAGTTGGAGGAGGATAAAATAAGGATCGAAAAGTTCAATGGTCACTATTTTGCTTGGTGGCGCATGCACATGGAGGACTATCTATATCAAAAGGACATGTTTCTTCCGTTTCTTAGAGAGAAGCCCAAGAAGGTGGTCGATGAGACGTAGAACCTTTTGGATAGGAAAGCCCTGACGACAATTCGATTGCCGTTGACTCTGCAGGTAGCCTTTAACATCTTGAAGGAGAAAGCAACCAAGGCACTAATGACGACATTAGCGAAGTTGTATGAAAATCCTTCCACATTAAACAAAATATTTTTGATGAAGAACCTTTTCAACATGAAGATGGCTGAAAACGATTCGGTGACGGAGCACCTAAATGAGTTCAACAGCGTGCCGAGCCAACTTGAGTCGGTTGAAATCACCTTTGAAGAAAAGATTCGAACACTTCTATTCCACTATTTGTTGCCGGAGAGTTGGGAGAACCTAGTAATGGTGGTTAGCAACTTGATCTCAGGAACTCTCATGTTTAATGATGCGGTGAGTTTCATATTAAACGGTGAGATGCGAAGAAAGGCCATGAGTGGGAGTTCGGGAACTTCTGCACTTTCGGTGGAGAATCGCAGTAGAATGATGGAAAGGGGAAAGGGCCAGAAAGGCAAGTCTAAGTGCTGAGGAAAATCGAAGGCGAAGATCCAAGAACATTGTTGGAACTGTGAAAAGAAAGGTCATAGGAAATCCGAATGTAGACTCTTGAAGAAAGACTCGGTTGGGAAAGCAAATGGAAAGGACGCTAATGTGGTATTTATACAAGAACAGGGGAACAAGGTTTTTGTCCATCGGCGAGTGTGAGAACAAAGGCGGATACTTAGTTTCTAGATTCTGGAGCATCTTTCCATTGCACTTCGGGCCAGCATAATTTCAGTGAGTATGTTCAGGGGGTTCTTAGACATATGGCGGTGGGGAACGGTCAGCCATGTAAGATAGTTGGAAAGGGAACGATCATGTTACAACTGTCAGGAAGTGGTCAAATTAAATTGAAGCATGTTTTTCATATTCCAGATTTGAAGAGCCTGATTTCTACTAGTCAGCTAGACAACGAAGGTTTTATTACGACGTTTGGGAATTCGTAGTGGAAGATTACCAAAGGGTCATTAGTGATTGCTAAGGGCAAGTTGAGTGGTTCGTTGTATTTTTTCAGTGGAAGTAGTGGATGTTCAGTTGCATTGACAACGGGTTCGGAGTTAAATTCGGAGACTTCGTTGTGGCATAGGCGATTGGGGCACCTTAGCGAGAAGAACATGAAAAATCTTAAAGGAAGGGGGCTTCTTTCGGGGATGAAGAAGGTGAAGCGGCTGTGCGCGAGTTGTGTTTGCGGGAAGCAAAACGCGCTTAAATTTCCGATTGGAGGCGTAGAAAAGAAGACCAAGAAGCTGGAGATGGTGCATACAGACATATGGGGTCCATCCTCGGTGGAGTCTTATGGAGGTAATCGGTATTTCGTGACATTCTTCGACGATGCAAGCCGGAAGACATGTGTGTATGTAATGAAGAAGAAGTCTGATATGTTTGGTATATTCAAACACTGGATTACGTAGATTGAGAACTAAATAGAGGCTAAGGTAAAATGCCTAAAGTCCAATAATGGAGGGGAATACTGTACACATGAGTTCGAGGCGTTTTGCTTGCAGAAGGGTATTCGTTGGTTGAAGAAGGTACCGGGGACACCACAACAAAATGTCATCACTGAAAGAACGAACATGACGATCCTAGAGCGAATGTGGAGCATGACCTTGGACACGGATGTACCAAAGTTCTTATGGGCAGCGGCAGTTGATGCTGTTGTGTATTTAATCAACAGAAACCCGGCAAGTGTGCTTGATGGAGGAATTTCGGAAGAAACTTGGTCAGGTAAACCGGTTGATTACTCGCATCTAAAAGTATTTGGCTGCATTGCGTATTCTTTGGTTGATAAGGCGGAAAAGAGTAAGCTTGACTCCAAGTCTCGGAAGTGCACTTTCATCGGATATGGTGGAGTTGAGTTCGGATATCGGCTGTGGGATTACACAAGTAAGAAGGTAATACGAAACTGGAACATCATCTTTGATGAGAAGCATTTGTACAAAGAAGAAAAGAAAGCCAAGGAATGTGCAATATGTGAGTTCGTCGAGTTAGATGGAACTCAAAAGAACATTCAGGTTCCTACAGGTGATGATCAGAACGTGGATGAAGCCATCGTGCAGGATCGGATTTAAGAACAGGATGGTGACTATGCTCAGCAACCAGATGTGCCATTTTTGAGGACATCTATGAGAGAAAGGAGGATACCTTAAATACTTATGACCGACTTCGTTTTGTACACAGATGGGAGAGAGCCCGAATCCTTTGAAGAAGCAACAAACGATGGTGCTAGTAAGCAGTGGGAGCAAACTATGGATGAGGAGATAGAATCTTTGAAGAAGAACAATACATGGGACCTAGTGAAGCTACTCAAAATTGGAAAGCGTTGTTTAATAGGTGGGTGTACATGATTAAAGATGAGGCTGATGGTGTGAAGCGGTACAAGGGTCATTTGGTAGTCAAGAGGTACGCACAAAAACAAGGTATTGACTATCAAGAGAATTTTTTCCCTGTGGTAAAGATGACATCTATTCGAGTGATTCGTAGAATTGTGGCAGTGGAGGATTTACACGTAGAGCAGCTAAATGTCAAGACTCTGTTTCTTCATGGAGATTTGGAGGAGAAGATTTATATGATGCAACCACCGGGATACGAGGTGAAGGTAAAGAAGAATATAGTATGTAAGCTGCGAAAGAGCTTGTATGGCCTCAAGCAAGCTCCTAGGCAGTGGTATCTTAAGTTCGATTGGTTTATACTAGAGACAGAATTTATGCAGAGTGAATCAGATCACTACGTCTACGTTCAAACTTTCAAGGACGGAGACTACAATATTTTGTTGTTGTATGTGGATGACATGTTGGTAGCGGGTCTGAGTTTCAAGAAAATTCATATTTTGAAGAAGACGATGGCCGAGAAATTCTCTATGAAGGATTTAGGAGCAGCAAGGCAAATTTTGGGGATGAAGATTGTTTGATATATGAAGCAGCGGAAGCTGTGGTTATCGCAAGGGGATTACATTGAAAAGGTTTTGAAGCGGTTCAACATGGACAAGTCAATGCCGGTGAGTATGCCCTCGGCGAAGCATTTCAAACTCATAATGGAGTTGTACCCGACAACTCAAGAGCAGAAGGATGAGATGGAAAGAGTGCCTTACGCATTTGCAGTGGGGAGTTTGATGTATGCAATAGTGAGTATGAGACCAGATATTGCACATGCAGTGGGAGTTATGAGCAGGTATATGCAAAACCCAAGGAAGGAACATTGGAATGCGGTGAAGTGTATTTTGAGGTATCTTATGGGTATGTCTAGTCGTTGCTTATATTTTGGGGTGACTCTCTAAAGGTACAAAGGTACGTTGATGCGGACTATTCAGCAGATAGAGATAGTGGGCAGAGCATAACGGGATACATATTCACGGTTGGGGGAACAACAGTGAGTTGGGTCTCTCACTTGCAAAAGGTGGTGGTATTGTTAACTACAAAGGCTAAGTGCATGGCGATCACGGAAGCAAGCAAGGAGACGATATAGTTGCAAGGGTTGCTTAAAGAATTAGGTAAAAAGCAAGAATTCAACATCTTATGGAGCGACGGCTAAAGTGCAATCCATTTGGCGAAGAAAGCGGTATATCACTCTCGAACGAAACAAATCAAAGTGCTGTACTATTTCATTCACATAGAGATTGAAGATGGGGATTTGACATTACAGAAGATCGCTGGAGAAAGAATCCGGCGGATATGTTCACCAAGATCGTAAACAGAGATAATCTTAATCTCTATTGCAGGTTGGTGAACCTCTCCATGAAAATCTGATGAGGAGAGCGTAGAGCGGAGTTGTGTGAAGTCCACTAGCGTCGAGAATCATGGATGAAGAAGATCCAAATAGGAGAATGTTAGAAACGGTGGAACATCCTTTAGGTCGGCTGTCTGAAGTAGACACAATGGCAGACATTTGAAGGTGTATGAATCTTCACTTCAGACGTCTGGCCAAATCAATACGTCTAGAAACTACATAAGAAACACCAGAGCGGAGGCAGACATCTGGAGTTCATCGGGGCAAACGTCTGCAGGAGCCATGAAGCCTAATCCAGAGCTTGGGAAGACGTCTGGCCAGGTGTGGTTCATATGTCTTCCCTTGGGAGATAAAAGATTTATAGAGCATAGGCAGACGTCTCCCCAAGTGTGGGTCAGACGTCTGCCGTCGGGATTTTCTGATGCGAATGGAAATTACCAAATTTAGTTTTATCTCCTGTTTACTATAGGAGTAGGGTTTGTCTATTTAAAGGAATCTCTCATATGTTCTATTTATAACCAATTGAGAGAGATCATTGTATGAAAGGGTGACGGATAGGGCTAGAGAGTTTTGAGAGAAAATTCATAGGGTTTTGCTCGTGTAATTGATTCGAAAATTATAGTAGAGACTTTGCAGATTCCGCTCTTCCGGGGACTAGCCATACGGTGGGTGAACCTCATTAACAAATCTCTTGCCTCTCCATGCTTGATTTTTCTTGTTTTATTCTCGCATATTTATATTGCTCTTTCGTCAATTGATTGTGTAATTGTGTTTACGTTATTTGGGTGTTGTCACGGGCATTGTTCAACGTTTTGATCTCTCCCCATCATTCCTCAACAACGAGTTCCTTAAAATGGGTTGGAAAAAAAACGAACGTCATTTTCAAGGGGACCCAAAAGGTAGTTCCGCTTCCCTTCCCCACACTGTTAAAAAAATCTTTGATATTTCAAAAAATTGCATCTCTATGAAGTTGACTATTAACATGTTTGTCAAGCACCTCCATGGATATTATTTACACCTACCGCACTGTTGCTTTATTAACTACTATTTAGCCTCTTCCTGTGACAGAGTCAAGATTTTAGGCTTCAAGTATCAAAATTATGTCGTGGATAGATCAAGAATAGAAGAAAATCAAGATTAACTATGTGTGTGATGGAAATATCAAATAATAAGACCATGTCATGGATAGAAAAACTTAAAAATAGTTATTACACGCTTTGTATACTCTACATAAATATTATAAAATCACTTCAACCTGTTTTTGTTTTTCTCTGAAAAATAGTAGCTAGAACTCTGTTATAGCGCATAACAAAAAACATTAGCGCACAACAAAGTTTCCAACAGATATGCTACCAAGAATTCTTCCATATGGTAGAGGTAGGAAACAGTTGCAAAATTGTACAATACTGATGTAGTAAACTAGCAGCAATTGATCAAAATGTCTAAAAACCAAGCCTTTGATATGTTACTTTCTGAAAGTATACGAAAAGGCCATCTGCCAACGTACGCAAACATGGAAAACTGTAACAAGTTAAGAAATTAATTGTGCCTAAATTGTACATTTGTCGTATTTTGATGACCAAAGTTCTGATTTTTAGAGCCTTTCACGGTAGTAGTAATATCAAATTCTCGGAGTGTCCGGTAAATAAGAAAGAGGGGTGAATTCTCCTCTGCAGTGAAATTAAAGTGTAACATAGATTATAAAAGTATGCAAGATATTTGAAAACTCTACAAGAAATAAGCTTCAGTTTCCACATACACACCCGGCAACAAAAAAAACGTACCTCTGTGTGTCTGTGTGTGTGTGTGTGTGTGTGTGTGTGTGTGTGTGGAGAAAGAGTCTAGGATTCACCCGATAGAATATGGAAACAAATTCTATCATGTCTTAAGATATTGAATCCGCTTTGAGATATGAGCAAACAATGATATCATATGAATGGGAGCTTTTCAATTTCTTTCCAGGGGGTCAGCGAACATAGAGCGGAATTTTCTGCTACGGCAGTCAAAAAAATCAACTTCCCACTTTTTAATTTGATGATCAATACCAAAAATATTGATATTCATGGTTTAAAGCGAACAATAAAGGCATGTGGTTTTCACGCTCTTTGCTCATAAATCTAGTTGTTTTAGAACATGAAGATCAACATGAATGGTGTTG
Organism: Agapanthus africanus; assembly: GCA_030015575.1. Classification (NCBI taxonomy): domain Eukaryota; kingdom Viridiplantae; phylum Streptophyta; class Magnoliopsida; order Asparagales; family Amaryllidaceae; genus Agapanthus; species Agapanthus africanus. Next base: position 186,198,545 of record CM057337.1, read on the forward strand.
ATCATACATCTGAAGTAAGTTTATGGCCACCATGGGAGAATAATACTCTCTCCTATGGAGGCTGAGATTCACGCGTGCGCACACACATATGAAGCTGATCTTATGAGGTCCGGCCTCATGTCTTATTTTGAGGTTCAATTTTCAAACACCCAACCTTCCGTGTTTTTCATCGATCCTCTATGAACACCATGATCTACATATGTTAGATAGGTTATGTATCAAATTTTATGAGATTTGGAGACCTTTAGCACATCCATCAAGCGATCTTGTTGTTCATGCATCGTAAAGCCATCATTTTTTAGTTTATTTGATGGAGTGGTTAGAAGTCTCCAAATCTCATAAAATTTGATACATAGCCTATATAAAATGTGTAGATCATGGTGGCCGGAGCGGATCGATGAAAAACATAGGGGTTGGGTGTTTGAAAATTGGACCTCAAAATAAGAAATGAGGCCGGACCTGATAAGATCAGCATACACACACACAAATTGGACCTCAAAATAAGAAATGAGGTCGGACCTCATAAGATCAGCATACACACACACATACTAGCATTGTTCCCGGCGCTACGTGCGCAGAAAAATAAATCAAGGCTAATGAGATTTTGAAATAAATTCTATGTTACATTTGAATTCTATTCAGACTCAATTCTCTATCTTGAAACCTATGTTGATTATACTCAGTAATTAATAAGTGTTTAAGCAGTTATAAGACACAATTTTATTCTAAATTAGAATTAAGAATTTATGTTTCCCTATATTTGCTTAGAAGATGCATGCAACAAAGCAATAATAGATAATAGGACCATAAGAAAATATATGACTAACATTCTAGGCGTACAAATTCTGAAAATACAAATAAAATAAATACAATAATTATTAAAACATTGCTCTCATATCTCATATTCTTCATCATCATCATCCATCTTAATATCTTCATCGTCGTTAACGAGTACAAATGGATCAATACCACGTTCAACTTAATTTGGATATGGGATATCCACGTGATTGTAGTGAGCCAAAGTTCTCGATGGTCACATTGGTCTTCATTATATATGTATATCATTTGCACGTTGCAACATGTTCATTAAATTTGTTTCGCCCATTGTACTGTATAATAAGATTTAAAAATCAATAAAAGTATAAAGACTTTTTTTTATATATAGTTGCATTAAATATAAAGTAAGAGTTCTAACCTGACTGTAAACAAATTGTGTATATTAAATAGGTTGGTAAATGAATGTTTCAATTTCATCATCATAGAGAATTACTTTATCTCATATGTATGATCAACAACCCTAGCTCTAATTTTATACCTGAAAAAAGTATACTTTAAATAAGAATTAGCTAAAATTGATGATTTTTAATATAATATGCAACCATATGCAATAGTGCTCATGCGATACAATAGCAAAAATTTTGCAGACGGATATCGGCATACATTGCAGACATTTGGATTGTGAAATGCATGATCTTGTCTTTTATTGCAATGTGAGCAAATACTATACCAAACGGCAGTACAGTGTATAGTTCCACAGTCATAGCTTTAATGGCAAATTCAAACACCTATACAACCATGTAGTTTAATAAACTTATATTATCATAATGCAATATAATGTTTAATAAATTATATCATTTCTTACAGTATTAGCTGGAGGTGTGGTATCACTAAGCACGATCAATTACTCGATAGTGATGAGATTAAAAGGAAGAGTTTGGAAAATATGAATAGACCAACTAAAATCATGTTGCGTCCTATAGTAAAAAATATAACAATATGTCATTAACAGTATGTTGCAGTTATATTGAGGAATATTTCATATAGAAAGTGTATATATAAAGCTTATCGTCTAGCAAGGCATAAGACATCTTCATTATTAATATCCTGGTCGAACCATATAAACTTCGTAGATTCTAAAGAAAATTTATCTGTAGGAAATATATTAATTGAAAATGGTATGAACTTCAAGTAAAAAATTATTTTGCGTTTAGAGAAGTATGTATTTAAGAAAAATAAATAAATAAAATTAAACCTTCATAAAAAAAATAATGTTCAACATTTCATTGTAAATAAGCATCTATAAAAAGTTTCATCTTTTCTTTTAATATATCGTCCCACACAATCAGGCAGAACCAGAAATTTTTTTTGGGGAGGCCAAGTTAAAATACATTATGGTAAAAATATACCAATACTTTAAAAATACTTCTAAATATTTTTTAAAAGTCATAATTCGTTAATACACTTTACCATTTCTACTCTAATGAAAAATGAAATTATAGAGATCTAAATGTGAACTTTAATATTTTTAAAAAAATGAAGTTGTGGGTAACCAAGATCTCTATGGCTCAAAACCTTTGTGTTTACCACTAGGCTAAATCTAAACTGATTAGAAGCTCTATAAATTTATATATTTATAGTAATATACAACAAACCAATGACTAGTATATGCACTATTTGTCGGGGGCTTGCCAGGGTCAAGGCCCCCGCCAATCCTCCTCTGATTCCACCCTTGCACACAATAAGAGATATAATATGATCATAGTATATTTCATCTATCACATATATTTCAATGTACTTTTTGAATCTTCCATCCTCTGTAGTTTTAGTAGTTACAGGGCTGATATCAACTATGAATATTAAAATATCTGAAATGTTAGAAACTTAATTAGTTCGTGAGATAGAAATTAAAATAATAAGTTAATTTTATAGATAATTAGAATAACATACCTAATAAAACAGTTGATATTTTTCTGCATATCGATAACTGATGTAGTTTCTTAACATTGTAAGAAGATGAATTAATGTTGGATCGATATCTTCTTCAGTGATTGCAGAATTTTTTGTCAACTAAATATGCCAATATTTATCTATTATAGCGAGTACTCGAGATACATTTGATGATATTGGTAATCCTATACACACGACATTTTAATATCTTGTTATGCCAATACTGAGATAATTTATCAAATACCAAAATCTCTGCTTCACAATCCTAAATATAAAAAAAATTAGGTTATAAAATGTTTATGTATAATTGAACATGAAACAAATTTACTCACCATTAGATCTTTTCCGATGAAAGTAAAGGAAGGGAAACTATGTTGAGCATATAACACTCCATACCAACTTCGAGTCACTCAAACTACAATATAGTCAAGTTTTTCTAAGATCTACATATGGAAATGGGATAAATATTTCGCAAACTATATGGTATTGGATGCAGATAGATACGTGGAAAAGAAATGAACTGGTCTTATATAGAGAAAAGTGGAATCTAGAAAAGTAAAAAATGACATAATAAGGTAAGAATAAGTACAGTGTGATCATTTAATTCTTAATAATAATAAATTAATATATTTATTTACAAACTATTCGATGTGACATCCCATTTGGATATTCAAGATCTATATATAATGTTTTCTTGCTATATTGTACTCTTGAATAATTCACAACTAATAAGTTCTTTTTTATTATTATGTGGGAATTGTATATGGATATAGATCTTGTGTGGTGGATATAGTTTTTTCATTACTATCAAATTCGAAAATATGTCTCCATATACATTTGGATCCCAAATTATGTATGTGTACCCGAAGAAAATAAAGATCCTGATCCGGATCTGGATAAATATCGGAATATTCATTTCCTAATGCAATCCTATTTCCACTCCATGAATTTATCATATTTTCATAACAAATCACTTCACACACTCAAAACAGGTTGGCAGCATCCACTTAGAGCTAATCAAATATAGAGGGAAAATGAGATAATAATAGTCAAATATCTTTTGATTTATAAACCTCACATATAAACGCTTTTGTCCATTTGTCTCTTTTAGCGTTGTAGACATGAAGAAATTACTTTGCATATGAACATTGCGTTGCCCACTTAGTCATAAAAGAACAAAAGAGCAGGTGAAGTAAGTGATTTGAAGTCAATTTTCAATAAATGTAAAATATTTTGTTCTTCTTGTCTTGTCTTGTCTTTTCTCCGTTTTTTGTCTTTTTGCTTTTACTACACTATACTCTTCACGTTGTACTCTTGTGTCTTTCGGTAGGGAAATAAATAATAAATTAAAGGAAGGGGAAGAAAAGGATATAGGCTTACGTGCTGTAACAACTCCAATTTCAATGAACATAAAATTGTTTAAAAGTTTGTACAATTGGGATATTTTCAAATCCTGTGAATGCTATAAGAATTTGTTTTGTTTTTTAACAACAAGAAGGAGCTTGTAGTTTATTGGTAAGACCTTACACTGTTGAGACATAGCACCAAAGTTCAAATCCCATCAGCCACATATTCTTTTTATTTAATTTTCTTTTAATCTTTTTCGAAGCCCAAAGGTCTACACGTGCACAACACGTAAAATGAAGAGTTACAAATTATTTAAACATGTGCACTGAGGAATACGAGGCGGCACCTACACGTGGTACCAATACCAACACCAACCGTCGGGAATGGGCTGGCGAAATGCCCAAATTTCCCGATACCGCCGGGACCAACCGTGGAGAATGCTCCCATCTTCTCACCCCTGCAACCTTTCAGCTACCCCACTTTCCCTAGGCTATTTATCTTCTCTGCAATAAACCAGAGAATTTAAAATATCTCTTTAATCCCATTTTAATACAAATTTTAATTCCCCCATTCAATACACCAAACCCTAATTTCTCCTACAAATACCACACCTCATTTCACACTTTCTTACTCACAATTCCCTGCCAAAACGCTCAAAAACTTTCAAGTCCTAATTGTGTGCAAGTGGAGTTAGCGAAGGGCGAAGCTCCGACGAAGTTCCGGCGACGATACAAAGAGTTTCCGGCGACGAAACGACGCCCCGATGCCTTCCGTAGTTCCCCCTCCCTCTCCTCTTGACCCCAAGCCAGTAAGTCCCTTCTTTCCCTCTCATCTTACATTCTAAAACTTCCAAATTATAAAACCTGACGGAAGCGGAGTTAATCCGACTTCCGATTCGGTCTTTCTTCAAAACTCATTTTTTCTTAATCCAGAACATACCATGCTCTCACATATTGTTTAGAAAACATTAATAAATCTATTAAAACAAGTTTCACCTTAAAAGAATCATTTTTGTAACTTTTATCACACTTTTACAGAAAAATACCATATATTTTAGTTTCGACATAATAACTTTATTCCTTGGTATACCTTTAGATAACTCACGAGGTAATGACCTACCTCACCACAACACACATCCTTGACATATCAAGATGAATTTTAGGACAATAGAATACGGGATAATACGATTTTACAAATAAATACCCTAAACATACAAAACCGTTTTCTTTAAAATGTGTATTAAGCATTTCCATGCAATTGCGCCTCTACAACCCATTTTTAGGGACCCTGATCGGGATGGTGAGGATTATCGCACATCCTTGGGCTTAGTAAAGCGAGATGCAGACCTCAGTAAGGAGGATTCGATCTCGATTGAATTTTTATACATTTTTCTTTAGAAAATGATATTTCTACAAGAAAATAAATAAATTATTTTCATTAAATATATATAAATCTATTATCAAAATACCTATTTTAATTATATAAATATTTCAAGTTTTCTAAATCAAAGGAATCACTATTACATGAAAATACCATCCAAATACAAAACAATTACAATATTTCAATAAACTACCATATACTATGAAATTAGGTTCTACTCACTAGAAATTTCACAGCTATAAAATATACATCTATGAAAACCCTAAAGACGATAATTAAATGCTTGAGGTGTATTTTGAAATTATGCCAAAACTATTTTTACATAAAACCCCCTCAAGTTATATTAAATTACAATAAGGACCCTAGTAAACATAGGTTTAATCGGGACCAGTCTCTTGAGCCTCAGGGAGCCGGAGATATGGGTGCTTGCCTATTTAAGGTAGAAAATTTAACAAACGATGTTATCAACACGGTAATTGTCTTGGAAAAAGACACAAATCCTGCCGTCCATGTGCAGCAGTTACCGATAAAATCAAAACAATCAGGATTTCAAGTTCTTTTTAAGAGTGTCTGACTCAGACTGAGTCTCAATATAATCAATCTAACTTGAATATGATTCAAGTATAACTTACAATACAACAATTCAATTTGAATCCGTCTGTACAATCTATTTCAATATATAACTTGACTGAACAGAACCATGGATATACATCCATCTACATGATTCTCCGGTTACATCCATTACTGATATCATGGTTCCGGCAATTCATCCATATACTATTTACAATAATAGACAATACACTACAAACAATACAATCAAGACATCGCGGGGTTTATAAGGGGTAGATTGGTACGGAAGGTGTTAAAAGTGGCACGAGACTATAACCATAATACATCTAACCTGAATATCCATTGCCGTTGTACCGTGGCCGAACGGTTCCTTATGCTCCGTATATCTTACTCTCCGGAATAGTGAGACTCCTCTCGTATACACTGTCATTTTCTGTACCAAGCTACAAACAACAGCGTTAACAGTATAATACAAATTTAAAAGTTACATTCTCTTTCTGTCTATTCCGTCTCTACATATTCTTTGGGACTTACCGAGCGATTGTTCGCTGACGACATTCCTTTCTTCTTTCTTTGTGGATCGGACCTTCTGGAGACAGAGCCCACCAGTGAGGACTTGGATCATATAGCCTTCGACCTAAAGCTCTAAATTACCTGTACATGTTTTCATTTTCATTTATGTTATGACATTGTTTAGGTATTACTTTCATTCCATGTATTTACATTTCAGCTGTATTGTAAAAAGAATGTTGAATAAATAAAGTTGCTGTTCATTTACATCTTGTCTCTTGTGTACTTTATTTTATATTTCTTAGATACGCTTAGTGTGTTTACTTCTGAGTAAATGCACAGCTGACCTCGTCGCGCCCTCTGCCTGTACACCGGGAAGCGGGGCGTGGCAGATTTTGTTGTGATCGGACCTTCTGGAGACAGAGCCCACCAGCGAGTGTTGGCTATAGTGCCCTCAAGGCAATTATCATAGTCGTGGACTTGTGATTATGATGATTGAGTGAGGACCTGTACCGATAAAGCAGTCATACTCAAGATGATAGTATGCTATCTGGTTTGTCTTTATCATCATGTACGTGTTTATAGAGCCCTTAGGATTCTTGCTTGACTGCCAGCAGTATGATGGCAATCATATTTGTGGGAGCCGGGGTCTATAAGCACATCCTTAAATGTGCCTTGCCATAGGAGTATCGAGACCGGGCATCAATACTCCAGTGTAGGCTAGTGTATATTGATCAAGACCCCGACGAGGGGCGGTGGCCAGGTCTCACAAGCCATTGGTGTTAGTTTGTTCACCTAAGATAGTATACAGGTGCTCATTGGGTTATGAGTACACTGGACGGACTCGCCCGGAACCTGCTAGTTGGTATTATACCTATTGTCAGATAGCAGTTCCCAGGTGACATGTGTACAGGTTAGTCTGTCGACCTGAGATCGGCATTTGTCTCGTGTGAGTTCCCACTGTGCTTTGATTACTACCCTACCACGGCTCAAAGGAGTCGTGCAAACAGGTTTTAGTTGGGTACAGTCCCGAGCCACGTAGAGGCAGTGATTGGACCGTCGGGGATTCGTCTCTCCCGGTATTGGGGGTTGATGTCGCATTGTGTACGGGTGGCCATCACCACAAATCCATGGCCATGGTAGACGAGGATTACCGATCCAGGATCGATAGTTTCTCAAAAGGTGGTGGGTTACATGCCGATACTAAATATCCCGTTGTTAGGGGTCTGACTTTATCCACCCCCTAGACTCGATATGGGATACTCTTAGACGAACAGACCAGACCGTACGGATATTGTCACTGTCAGGCTCAGTAGGGGTTCTGCATGAGTTTGCTCGTCGGCCTCCCTTTCGCTCAATACCTGGGTAGCTGTTACGTACAGCTAGTGCCGCTAACGTGCTTGTGGTTAAACCCACTGCCAGCGTATTGACGAGTCTTTAGAGTCCCCCACAGAGGGTTTTCTCGGTTCAGGCGATATGGTGTACATGGCGTATGTTGATACATACAAGTGTCCGATTAAATATGTGCACTTGCTGCGCAGACTTTAATCGGACGGTTGATAATACTAGCGGCTTAGGATTAAGCCAGATTATTAAATAAGGTTTTGATTTAATAATTTACATATGTATTTATATATATGTATTCTAGTATTATTGTTCACTATTCGTTTTCTCTCTCGACTATTCGTATTTTGGTATGAATACGCGTATATGTATTTCGATACATGTACCGGGAAGTATTCTGTATTTTATACGGAATAGCTTCTAGAAGATTTGCCACCTCATTATTGATTTTCCTTTATAGGAAATTCATTTGCTTTATAATGAGGTGGAGGGTGTGAGGTGGCATGGACAATGACATGGCATGTAGCAAAGTATGGGTTTAAAGTATGGTTATGATTTATTTGCATTGTTTAATGGTAAAAACAAAATGAATTTTTTGTGGGAATGAAAGGGGGGCCGGCCACTACCATGGTGGGGGTCATTTTTCATTTGATTGATTACACACGTGCATTACTCTCCACTCTCATTCTCACAAAATATACTTAGCCATTTTAGTTCATGCCAAAAGTTTTCACCTCCTTCATCTTCTTCTTGAGTCTCTCATTGATCTCATGGGTAGAGAGAAAAATATAGTGACACACTACTACACCCCCACTCTCCATCGCTAGCGACTTTGGGGCGTCGGTTACCTCGTTCGACGAGGTTGGAGCTTGCGCCGTTTCTCTCGGGTGGATCATCGGAGATGGAGGAAGACCGGCAACCAAACTTCGTCAAGGAATCACTGGGAGCTTGGAATGAATACCAAAGGACTCGGATCATCTCGTTATAACCTTTCTAACTCTTAGTTAACTAGCTAGAATAGGGTTTAAGGTCGATCCGGAAATCGGGTAACGGTAGCGCCGGTTTAATAAATTTTTGTTCCGCATTTTGGCCGCGTTTCGATGGTCGGGGAGCTGCCGGAACCCAACATTGTATCAGAGCCACCCTTTAAACCCCTACTAGCTTGTTTAAACATGCTTAAAAGATCGATCAACGGAATTTACCGAAATCACAATTTCATTTATGGGTTTGCTGTCGATTTTCAAAAGTGGTTAAAAAATTATTTCAGGCATCTTAAAAATCCGTGCATGCAAATTTAAGGCTACACAAAAAATTTGGGCTCTTGATGTCTCTACATTGCCGCGGATCCGCCGCACTTACCTACTATTGGCGGCGGTTCCGCGGCCATTTATTGGCGACGGGCCTTCAAATTTTCACTGTAGCTCCTATACTTGAAATTGTGATTTTTGCGATATTCTGTTTTGGCCCAAGTTTCAGTGAAGTGTGGTTTTGCTTTTGGGGCCAATTTTGAAATTTAGTCGATTGATATTTTAAGTGGGCGTTTAACAGTACATACATTTATATCTGCGACCGTGAATGTCATTTGATCGGCAAACCCATCTAACTGCTATATGTTCTTTTAGACGGGTTTGCGAACGTGACATTCACGTTGATGTTCTGTGTTGTGCTGTGATGTTAGTTGGATTGTCGTGGTGGATAGCTGTGGTGCAATGTTAGTACAGTTTTATTTCATTTGTACATTTGATATTGTGGGGCGAGCGTCCGACATGTGGACTGCCGTCACTGCCAGTTTGTATATTATTCTTTTAGGGCACGACCGGGCTGAGGTCGATGTCACCCTTGTATATTATTTTATTTTCTGTACTAGGATTACCCCGAGGTGGAGTGCACGAATAGCCGGGTTCTAGAGGGCAACTAGTCTACATCTCAAGGCATTCAGACGGAGGGGACCTTACTCTAGAATTGGCGGGATATTCGCCGCACTCGTAGAGGGTATAGGTTGACCCAGGAGGGGTGCTCAAGTTACCGGATTCCGTGAAGTGCCGGGTGGCCCATTCACGTTGTTGAAGGGGGCTGCCTCACTTCTGGTTTTGGCGGGTAACTTGCTGCACTCGTAAGGGTCTAGGTTTCATTGCACATGCTATCCACACGACACGGAACATCAGGTCTCACTTGCGGCTCAAGTGAAACCCAGGGCTCCAGATTATCCATCATTCTGTGTTGCTTCTGTGATGTTTCTTTATATCATGCCTGAGACGATTGTTATATATATTTATAAATACTAGTAGATGTTGTATATATTTTGCACCCGTGCTAGCCCAGTCCCCGCTCTGTCGTTAGTTAAGTAACCTAACGGGTGATGACGGGACCCAGTGGCAAATGCGGATGGCATATACGTACATTTTATTTTCGTTCTTTTTGGTGTGATTAATTAATGGGACTGCATTGATTCTTATTAATGCAAGGATAAAACAAACCTATATATGATGTTGTTGGAACCAAGCTTTTAAAAACTGACATTACAGACGTACACTTTTGCTTTGCATCGTGGTATTCATTTTGGAATATCCTGCACCTCATTCGACGAGGCAAGGGCCGAGATCCCTTCATCGGGAGTGACCTCTTGGGTAAAATTTTGCGTCAACGTAATAACTTTACTATAGTCGATTATTTTTGCTTTGCATCGTGGTATTCAGTTTGGGATATCATGCACCCCATTCGACAGGGAAAGAGCCGAGATCCCTTCACCGGGAGTGACCTCTTTAGCAAAAGTTTTCGCCACTATATATTTATAAAAACCACTTGGATTCCTTCAACGATATCAAGTTCATTACGTTAAAGGTTTTTCACCAAAAACCAGCCGTAGCCCTCCGTCATTTCTTATAAGTACTATTTAGTATTCGTGCTGTGTTTGTTGGCAAGCGTCAAGACATAGTGTACGGTAGCTGAATAATACTTATTTGTAGCATGCATATGCGATTGATCGGGACAGTCGTATAGCTTTGTTGGCAAGCGTCAAGGGTTTGTACGAGTGGGTTCGAGTTAATCCAGGACAATGACAGGTTGAACTTGACTAGTGACCTATAATTTGTTGCAAGCGTCAAGGTTATAGGTCGTTAGGGGTAAAAATCATATCGGGAGTTTCAAACATACAAGAAACTTGCCAGGCTTGCGCATACCTTCTGCAGTGTGGTGACTTGAGTGGCTTCCATCATGTTATCATGCGATGATAGTTGGATCCCGATTCCCACTGATGAGTAGGATTACTCCTCGGGTGATTCCGACTAATTCTCCTTTCAGATTTGGAGGAGGGTTTGAGGAAACAGTGGGAGCCATCCAGATTAGATAAAATGATTGATCATTCTGATCAAGGTTAGAATGCACGCTGAGTGTTTCTTCTCTCTCTCTCAGGCTGCGACTATGACCCGACCTTTGACTAAAACTCATGAAACCAAGTTGACCGATCCTTCTTAAAACACTTTGGCTTTTGGAATGTTACGGTGTCGCATACATCATTACCACTTCTATATCATTTTTACGTTTCTCCAGAACACCTCGTATCACTACGAACATCCACTTCCATTGGATAAATCCATCATATGGTTATATACGAACTCGAAGGAACTTTTTTGAGGATGGATTCCGGTTCTGGAGAGATTGAATAGGATTATTCGGTTGTCTTTTCTCTTTACCTTCTCTCAGATTGTGAGGGCTCCTAGGATTAGGAGAGGGTACACCTATTGAGCTTATTGGATAGTCTTCTTCCAAACCATAGGCAGGTACTGAATGGTAGGGAAGGAAGAAAACCAACAAGCTTAACTATGGTGTACAGAAGGAAATAAGTAAAGACATATAAAGGGATTAGAATAATGGCAAAGGAAATTGCGATCACCATCATTCACGATAAAGACCATGTATACCCCTGCCATTCCTACATCCACTTTGTTTTTCTCTAGGAAACTCCGTATCACTACGGATATCCACTTCCATTGGATAAATCCATCGTATGGTTATATACGAACTCGAAGGAACCTTTTCGAGGATGGATTCTGGTTCTAAAGAGAAATGATAGGATTATTCAGATTTCTTTTCGCATTACCTTCTCTCAGGTTGCGAGGGCTCCTATTATTAGGAGAGTACACCTATTACGCTTATTGGATAGTCTTCTTCCAAACCTTAGGCTGGTGCCGAAGGGTAGGGAATGAAGAAAACCAATTAGCGTAAAGGAGGTGTACAGAAGGTAATAAGTAAAGACATATTAAAGGGATTGTAGTGAGGGCAGATAAGTATATGGTTACTGTCATAACTCCAGGATAATGGAAAAGGCGTTACTAGGAATACCAGTTAACCCCTTTTTGAAACATTTTTCATGTTTCAGTTTCACTGTGCGATGTTAATTGAAAACTGTTTTTCCAATTGGAATCTAACTCCAGGGTATGTATTTACCGGATCAGTTTCTCACATCTGCATGTTATTACGGATGGTGAGTGGGAGTAAGATATTGGGAATTGGGTGATTAGATCCTCATTATATCGGAATTCGTTGTAATTGGTGATATTTGAGGAAATCATTTGGATTTTGCTGGATGGAAAATATTTGGTTTTTAATATTCATTGTTATGCACCAATTTCAAACTGGTATATCTGTACATTTATTTTATAAAGAGAGATATAACTTTTTGATATTGTGTCCATGACATTTACCTATATCAGTTGGTGATTAGGTAAGGTGCATTCAACAGCAGTGTAACTCTTCTTAACCAAAGTACAGTTTTTCAACCTACGACGCACAGAGTTTGAGTTATTGGACTCAAGGGACTTATAAAAAGTATTGTATGTTGTCCAGTGTTCGTTAAGACAATGGGGTTGGTACTCGTATTATATTCTGTTTACTTGTGACTTCTCCATTTCTGGACAAGTATTTCGTTGAAATGCATGGTCCAGATTTTGAGAAGTTATAGGTATAAGAAAAAAGTAGAGAACCATTTATTAGAAGTATCGGGATTCTTCGAAGTATTCGAAGATGTAGATACTTGTGTTAGGTATTCAGTTAAATAGTAATGGTTTTGAGAACTTGCTTCTCTTTCAGGTTACTCATATATGGATGCACTCCTAGATGAGTAATGATGATTGTCATCTTTCCATTTGGTTGATATGCACTGGAGACAGATGCATGTTTTTGAATCTAGTTCAAATTAGATTAGTGCTTTTGTTTCTATATTAGATATATATAGAATCAATTTATATCTTAACGATATTAAGGTATAGGGAGTTGTCCGGCTGATGCTTAAAACCAGAATCCGGATAAACTTAAGGAACATTTCAGTAATGGCTGTTTGTGGGTTATCCCGGGCTTTGACGAGGGTTAACTTTCTACCATCAAGAAGATCAATATTTATATTGTTCTTCACTCGCCACAGTTTTAGTAAAATGGATTTTTTCAGAAAAACACAAGTGGGAGTATGGTAGAACTGGAAGTTATTCCAGAACCACAAACGATTACTGGAAATTTAATAGAACCTAAGGATTCAATTGGATTTGATGTTCCATTAGCCACTCCGCAGATTTGGTGGATAACCTCAGTCACCCGAGAGGTACTTCGGTCTTCTCAGAGATGGTGACAGAGAGGTTCTTGTTTACCCAGACTTTCCATTGATGTTGTTCTAGAGTATAAGACCTAGCAGGAGGATGAGTATAGCTTCGTTCTAAACTAGTTTTAGAAGTGCACGTATATATGACTCTGCCAGAGGGTTGTTATAGTCGGTGGGAGCAGCGGAAGCATAGTAGGCAAGTAGCTTGTGTCTATTTATAGACTAAAGCAGGTATAGCGGAAATAGATCATCTATTTTTGATGTGACGGTCATAGGTGTTGACTTCATCAGAATAGGAGATGGATCTGGTAAGAAGGTAGTAGGGTGTGATGTCCGAGGATTCAGGATGACATGCACTTGGTAGGAAGTGATATTCCTGTACTACGATCGGTTATACTGTGGTTGTCACAAAGTTGTTTCTTCACATAGGATATGGATATAATATCAGGTTTTCTGGTTACTAGATCTATGGTTTTAAATCTAGATTTGGGAAGTATCCTAATCTGGGTACTCTGACATTAAATGGACGACTCCTGGCATGGTGGTCTACCTGCAGGTGATGGAGTCACCCTCTCTAAAGGTGTCTTACAGACTAAAAGGGAGAAGGATTTGCATGATTAGCATATCACATGCTTAGGCAATTGAGTTAATCATGAAATGTCAAGTACCACACCAGATATTGCTTTTGCACTAGATGCAATAAGCAGATATATTAATCCAATCCTAGAGAAACATTGGGAAGCAGTTATTGAACATAAGTGAATGTTCTAGGGAAATGATTACGGTAGCCTCCTTCAGGAGACGGTTATCATTTCAGGTTTCCAAGGTGACCTGGATGACAGAGTGACTGTCAGAGTTATAGTTTTCTCTCTTTTGAGGGACAGTATGTTGGACGGGTGGTCCAAGCGAATACTGAGGAAAGGCATGACGCAGAATACTGATTAAATTCAGTGGACGATACAGTCTAGGAAGTTTGCTGGAATTGGAGTTCTTTTGTGAACTGGGTCCCATCAGATATCCAGACAAATTCTAAGACAAGTATTGCTCATTTCGGGAGATAGTTTTCTCCGCGAAGTTGAGATTAAGAGAGATACAGAAAGAAACATTGGAGCGGATCCACTCACTGAGGCTATTTCTCGAACGCAATCATTTTTCGCAAACGGGCTTTGCGAAACTGACTAGTAGAGAAGTTGGGTGTTCGGTCTCACACGGGCTGTGAGTATGCGACATCGTAATAATTAGCCTTAAGTGCAAATGGGATATTGTTGGCTATAGTGCCCTCAAGGCAATTATCATAGTCGCGGACTTGCGATTATGATGATTGAGTGAGGACCTGTACTGATAATGCAGTCTTACTGAAGATGATAGTATGCTATCTGGTTTGTCTTTATCATCATGTACGTGTTGATAGAGCCCTTAGCATTCTTGCTTGACTGCCAGCAGTATGATGGCGATCATATTTGTGGGAGCTGGGGTCTATAAGCACATCCTTAAATGTCCCTAGTCGTAGGAGTATCGAGACCGGGCATCCATACTCCAGTGTAGACTAGTGTATACTGATCGAGACCCCGACGAGGGGCGGTGGCCAGGTCTCACAAGCCATTGGTGTTAGTTTGTTCACCTAAGATAGTATACAGGTGCTCATTGGGTTATGAGTACACTAGACGGACTCGCCGGGAACCTGCTAGTTGGTATTATACCTATTGTCAGATAGCAGTTTCCAAGTGACATGTGTACAGGTTAGTCTGTCGACCTGAGATCGGCATTTGTCTCATGTGAGTTCCCACTGTGCTTTGATTACTACCCTACCACGGCTCAAAAGAGTCGTGCAAACAGGTTTTAGTTGGGTACAGTCCCGAGCCATGTGGAGGTAGTGATTGGATAGTCGGGGATTTGTCTCTCCCGGTATTGGGGGTTGATATCGCATTGTGTACGGGTGGCCATCACCATAAATCCATGGCCATGGTAGACGAGGATTACCGATCCAGAATCGATAGTTTCTCACGAGGTGATGGGTTACATGCCGACACTAAATATCGCGTTGTTAGGGGTCTGACTTTATCCACCCCCTAGACTCGATATGCGATACTCTTAGACGAACAGACCAGACTGTACGGATATTGTCACTGTCAGGCTCAGTAGAGGTTCTGTATGAGTTTGCTCGTCGGCCTCCCTTTCGCTCAATACCTGGGTAGCCATTACGTACAGCTAGTGCCGCTGACGTGCTTTTGGTTAAACCTACTGCCAGCATATTGACGAGTCTTTAGAGTCCCATACAGAGGGTTTTCTCGGTTCAGGCGATATGGTATACATGGCGTATGTTGATACATACAGGTGTCCGATTAAATATGTGCACTTGCTGCGCAGACTTTAATCGGACGGTTGATAATACTAGCGGCTTAGGATTAAGCCAGATTATTAAATCAGGTTTTGATTTAATAATTTACATATGTATTTATATATATGTATTCTAGTATTATTGTTCACTATTCGTTTTCTCTCTCGGCTATTCGTATTTTGGTACGAATACGCGTATATGTATTTCGATACATGTACCGGGAAGTATTCCGTATTTTATACGGAATAGCTTCTAGAAGATTTGCCACCTCATTATTTATTTTCCTTTTTAGGAAATTCATTTGCTTTATAATAAGGTGGAGGTGTGAGGTGGCATGGACAATGACATGGCATGTAGCAAAGTATGGGTTTAAAGTATGGTTGTGATTTATTTGCATTGTTTAATGGTAAAAGGAAAATGAATTTTTTGTGGGAATGAAAGGGGGGGCCGGCCACTACCATGGTGGGGGTCATTTTTCATTTGATTGATTACACACTTGCATTACTCTCCACTCTCATTCTCACAAAATATACTTAGCCATTTTAGTTCATGCCAAAAGTTTTCACCTCCTTCATCTTCTTCTTGAGTCTCTCATTGAGCTCATGGGTAGAGAGAAAAATATAGTGACACACTACTACATCCCCACTCTCCATCGCTAGCGACTTTAGGGTGTCAGTTACCTCGTTCGACGAGGTTGGAGCTTGCGCCGTTTCCCTCGGATAGATCATCGGAGATGGAGGAAGACCGGCAACCAAACTTCGTCAAGGATTCACTAGGAGCTTGGAATGAAGACCGAAGGACTCGGATCATCTCAGTATAACCTTTCTAACTCTTAGTTAGCTCGCTAGAATAGGGTTTAAGGTCGATCCGGAAATCGGGTAACGGTAGCGCCGGTTTAATAAATTTTTGTTCCGCATTTTGGCCGCGTTTCGATGGCCGGGGCGCTGCCGGAACCTAACAGCAAGGACTTGGATCAGATAGCCTTCGACCCAGAGCTCTAGATTACTTGTACATGTTTTCATTTTCATTTCTGTTAAGCCATTGTTTAGGCATTGCTTTCATTCCATGTATTTACATTTTAACTGTATTGTAAAAAGAATGTTAATAAATAAAGTTGCTATTTATTTACATCTTGTCTCTTATGTACGTTACTTTATATTGCTTAGATACGCTTAGCGTGTTTACTTCTGAGTAAATGCATAGCGGACCTCATCGTGCCCTCTGCCTGTACACCGGGAAGCTGGGCGTGACAGGTTTTGTTGGTGGCCCATGCAGGTCAGCTTTGTATGGACATGCAGGTCAGTTCTGCATGGACATGCGGGTTAATTCTGCATGAGGTCCTAAGCAATATAACACAAGAACCAGCAACTGAAAACATTCTTTACAATTCATATTCCTTGAATCTTCCAATTCCATATATTTTGAATCTGTCCTAACCCAAATTTTTCTTTCAAGGTTATGGATTCCCTAAAAATTACTAGCACCAATGTCAACAACATTCCCTCACCTTTACCGCTTACACCTGCCGTCGCTGCTCCGATCAACGAGTAGACGGTCTTGCTTGAGACAATCCGCAGCCTCCTAGAAGGACAGCAGCAGCAGACTGCTATCTTGATGAACCGTCTAGAGGCGGAAGCACCTGGAATGAAGCAATTCAAGGCTTTGCACTCCAAGCAATTTTCCGGGAAAGAGAGCCCTCTAGAAGCTGAGGAATGGGCTCAAGGTATTGAAGATGATCTGGCAGCGGCACAAGTGCCAGAGATAGCTTGGGTTCGAGTTGCGAAGCTGCAGCTCACTGACAATACACAGGTCTGGTAGAAGGTGGAAGAAAGCCATCTCACCCAACCGATCGAATGGAGAACTTTTTGCAATATGTTTGACGCGAAGTACTTCTCTGAGACTGCCAAATTCGACATGGAACATCAATTCATTCACTTACAATAGGGTTCAATATGGACCAAATCTGTGGATGAGTACGATGCTGAGTTTACCATACTTAGTCGGTAAGATATATCTTAATATTTCAATTTTTTCAAATATCACATACTACACAGCTAACACAACACCTTAACAGATTCGCGGCACACTTGATACCGACGGATGAGATCAGAGCCCGTCGATTTCAACAAAGGTTAGATCCGGAAATCCAAGTTGCGTTAGCTACAGGGGATTTCCCGACCCATGAGTTGGCTCTGAAAGCAGCCTGTCGATATGAGGCGGTGGTAAAGATGAGGGGCAGACCTCAATCTGCCGGAGTTAAGCGCCCTGCCAATCAAATGGCAGGAGGAGCCTCTTCAAGGCCACCATTTATGCCCAGGAGACCGGGAGTACCGAACAACCGGCCCAACCCAGCCTTTTGTACCTACTGTAGGAGAGATGGACATTTGGTGAAAGACTGCCGGCGTGCAAATCGCCTTTGCTTAGTCTGCAGCCCAGCTACTCATGATATCAGGTCTTGTCCTCGGAGACATAACCCAAATGCTGCACCCAGGCCAGCAATCACTTACCTACAGCGTCCAGCCATCCAGGCACCTGCTCCACGACTCGCACTACCTTCTCTACCTCCTTATGGACCGACTGCACCTCCTCCTCGTCAGTTCCATCAAGCTCAACGGAACCCACCTCAAGGACCGATGAATGGACAGAGGAATGCTCCTCCAGCAAGGAGGAATGTGCCGATGCGACAGGCTTTCACAATGACTGTGGAAGAGGCTGAAGCCACCGGCCAAGTCATCACTGGTAACACTTCCCTTTCAAATTATTTTTCAGTCCATAGACATACCTATATACATTTTCCTTTATACCTAAAACATATCACACATAACTTAGGTACAATCTTAGTATCCTCACTTCCTGCACTCGCACTCTTCGATACTGGAGCATCTCATTGCTTTATGTCATAACGGTTCGTCCGAACTCATATGATTCCAGTCAAACCTCTCATATCCAGCTGGAATGTCAGTTCAGGGAACGGCGTTCTAAAGGCAGTAATGGGATACGACCTGTATCCAGTAGTCGTCTGCAGCAGAGAATTCTATGCTGACTTCAAGGTGCAGGACATACCGAACTTCGATGTCGTATTGGGTATGGATTGGCTCGGAACATTCTATGCTACCATTGACTGTCGTCAAAGGAGGATAGTATTCGAGATTACAGAGCATCCGGTCTTCTATTTCAAAAGTGAAGACCGTACCCTGGAGCCAAGTACATACAAGGCAAAACCAAAGAAGGCAGTGATTGCGACAATTCAAGCGGAGGAAGGATCAAAGCTAAAGGTAGTTCGAGAGTTCGACGATGTATTTCCTGAAGACATATCAGGTTTGCCTCCCAATCGAGCTCTTGAATTCAGCATTGATTTAGTAGCAGGAGCACAACCGGTGATCAAAGCACCATATCGACTAAGTCTGGAAGGTTTGAAAGAAGTCCGAACTCAGTTGGATGAATTATTGGCGAAAGGATGGATTCGACCCAGCAATTCAAGTTGGGGATCTCTAGTTTTACTCGTAAAGAAGAAGGAAGGTTCATACAGAATGTGCATTGATTATAGAGCCTTGAACGAAGTAACGATAAAGAACAAGTATCCACTTCCGCGCATCGACGATCAGTTCGATCAGCTAAGCAGGTCTTGCATTTTCTCCAAGTTAGATCTTCGTTCAGGTTATCATCAGGTGAAGATCAAGGAATCTGATATCCATAAAACGGCATTCAGAACTCGTTATGGTCATTAAGAATTTCTTGTGATGCCATTTGGAGTGACCAACGCACCAGCTATATTCATGAACCTAATAAATCAAGTTTTCCGGGAGTACCTAGACAGGTTTGTTGTCATCTTCATCGACGATATCCTAGTGTATTCTAAGAGTCGGAAAGAACACGCCGAACACCTACGAATTGTCCTGGAAACTTTGCGACAGCATCAACTCTATGCCAAATACAGCAAGTGTGAGTTTTGTCTAGATCAAGTTGGTTTTCTCGGACATATTGTTTCAGGCGAAGGAATCTCTATGGATCCAGCGAAAGTATCAGCAGTAAGCGAATGGCCGACACCAAAGTCAGTGAAGTACATTCGAAGTTTCTTGGGTCTAGCTGGATATTACAGAAGGTTCATTGAAGGCTTTTCCAAAATAGCAACACCCCTGACCAAGCTCACACGTAAAGATGAAGAATTTGTGTGGTCAGAAGCATGTGAACAAGCCTTCATAGAACTCATGTCAAGATTGACATCAGCACCTATCCTTGTCATACCGGACCAATCTGGAGGTTTTGAAGAACATTGTGATACCTCCAGTAAGGGATTATGATGTGCTCTACATCAGCACGGTAAGGTTGTGGCTTATGCTTCAAGACAGCTGAAGATTCATGAGCGCAATTACCCGACGCATGATTTGGAGTTGGCAGCCGTAATCTTTGCTCTTAAGATTTGGCGTCATTATCTTCTTGGTGAACGAGTGAACATATACACAGATCACAAGAGTCTGAAATATGTGTTTACTCAGAAAGAGTTGAATATACGACAGAGAAGATGGTTAGAACTCATGGCGGACTTCGACATCAACCTGCAATATCACCCAGGAAAGATGAATGTAGTACCTGATGCTCTTAGTCGTCAACCATTAGCATTGAATCTCACCGCACAATGGAAGCTTCAACAAGACTTACATCAAAGGGAGATTGAAGTAGTCATGTCAGGTAACGCTTCAAGTTTGATGAACTTACAAGTTCAACCTACCATTGTCAATCAGATCAAAGCAACTCAAGAAAGTGATGCTAAGTTACGAAAGATCAGAGAACAAGTGGAAAGTGGACTTCGAACAGACTTCATCATCCATGAAGACGGATCTTTGAGATACGGCAGCAGATTATGTGTACCTAAAGGTCCTATGCATGAAGAGTTAATGAAAGAAGCTCATAGCTCTCCTTATTCAGTACACCCTGGAGGTACAAAGATGTACAAGGATCTGCGTCAAAATTACTGGTGGCATGGAATGAAGCGTGAAGTGGCCAGAATCGTCGCTAAATGCTTGGTGTGTCAGCAAGTAAAGACTGATCATCACAGGACAGCTGGTTTACTTCAACCGTTGCCTATCCTAAAATGGAAGTGGCAACACATCACGATGGATTTTGTGACTGCACTTCCTCGCAGCACAAAGGGTAATGATGCAGTATGGGTTATTGTAGATCGAGTCACAAAGTCGGCTCACTTCATCACATTTCGAGTTGGCCAATCTACTGAGACATTAGCAAAGAAGTACATGGAGGTAAGAATCTAAATAAGATTTAAATTCTTCATAAATGTACTATCTCTGATACCCATGAACTCATGTAGGAAATCGTGAGATTTCATGGAGTACCAATCTGCATTGTCTCCGATCGTGACACCAGGTTTCGATTACAATTTTGGCAAAGTACGCAAGCGAGCTTAGGAACAAGTCTGAATTTTAGTACGGCTTATCATTCACAAACAGATGGTCAGTCTGAGCGAACTATTCAGATCTTGGAAGATATGCTCAGAGCATGTATGCTAGACTTTGGAGGATCGTAGGAAGATCACCTACATCTTGTGGAGTTTTCATATAACAAAAGCTACCAAGCAAGTATAAGAACGACACCCTTTGCAGCACTTTATGGAAGGAAGTGTTGATCGCCATTAACTTGGGACGACATCGGAGATAGAGAACTTCTTGGACCTGAGATAATAGTAGCAACTATGGATGTGGTCCGCACTATTAGGGAATGAATGCGCATAGCCCAAGATCGACAGAAGCACTGGGCTGATGCCAAGCGCCGTCATTTGGAGTTCCAGCCGGGGGATCATGTATTTCTGAAGATATCTCCAAACCAGGGAGTGATTCATTTTGGAAGAAAGGGTAAGCTTAGTCCAAGGTACATTGGACCGTTCGACATACTCGAACGAGTCGGTGAAGTGGCTTATCGCTTGGCACTTCCACCTTCATTGGAAGGAGTGCACAATGTGTTCCGCATATCCCAACTCAGAAGGTATGTGAGTGACCCCAGCCATATTCTTGATCATTCCGAGCTCACTGTACAGCCAGACTTATCTTGTGAGCAACAACCTGTTGAGATCCTGGATAGAAAAGTGAAGTCACTTCGGAACAAGGAAGTCAACTTGGTTCGAGTGATGTGGAGAAAGGACACACCAGGAGAATCAATATGGGAAAGGGAGGATGAGATGCGTGCAAGATACCCTCATCAATTTGTAAACTAGTCCTTAAAATAAATTGTAAATTTCGAGGACGAAATTTTTGTAAGGAGGGTAGACTATAACAACTCCAATTTCAATATACATAAAATTGTTTAAAAGTTAATGTACAATTGGGGTATTTACAAATCCTGTGAATGCTATAAGAATTTGTTTTGTTTTTGAACAGCAAGAAGGAGCTTGTAGATCATTGGTAAGACCTTACACTGTTGAGACATAGCACCAGAGTTCAAATCCCATCAGCCACATATTCTTTTTATTTAAGTTTTTTCTAATCTTTTTAGAAGCCTACAGGTCTACACATGCACAACATGTAAACTGAAGGGTTACAAATTATTTAAACATGTGCACTGAAGAATATGAGGCGACACCTACATGTGGCACCAATACCAACACCAACCGTCGGGAATGGACCAGCGAAATGCCCAAATTTCCCGATACCGCAGGACCCAACCATAGGGAATGCTCCCATCTTCTCACCCCCGCAACCTTTCAGCTACCCCACTTCCCCTAGGCTGTTTATCTTCTCTGCAATCAACCAGAGAATTTAAAATACCTCTTTAATCCCATTTTTAATACAAATTTTAATTCCCCCATTCAATACACCAAACCCTAATTTCTCCTATAAATACCACACTTCATTTCACACTTCCTCGCTCACAATTCCCTGCCAAAACTCTCAAAAACTTCAAGTCTTAATTGTGTGCAAGTGGAGTTAGCGAAGGGCGAAGCTCCGACGAAGTTCCGGCGACGATACAAGCAGTTTCCGGCGACGAAATGACGCCCCGACGCCTTCCGTAGTTCCCTCTCCCTCTCCTCTTGACCCCAAGCCAGTAAGTCCCTTATTTCCCTCTCATATCACATTATAAAGCTTCTAAATTAAAAAACTCGACGGAAGCGGAGTTAATCCGACTTCCGATTCGGTCTTTCTTCAAATATCAACTTTTCTTAATCCAGAACATACTATGCTCTCACATATTGTTTAGCAAATAATAAATCTATTAAAACAAGTTTCACCTTAAAAGAATCATTTTTGTAACTCTTATCGCACTTTTACAGAAAAATATCATATATTTTAGTTTCGACATAATAACTTTATTCCTTGCTATACCTTTAGATAACTCACAAGGTAATGACCTACCTAACCACAACACACATCCTTGATATATCACGATGAATTTTAGGACAATAGAATACGGGATAATATGGCTTTACAAATAAATACCCTAAACTTACAAAACTGCTTCCTTTAAAAAGTGTATTAACAATTTCCATGCAATTGCGCCTCTACAACCCACTTTTTGGGACCTCAATCGGGATGGTGCGGATATCGCACATCCTCGGGCTTAGTTGAGCGAGATGCAGACCTCCGCAATGAGCATTCGATCTCGATGGAATTTTTATACATTTTTCTTTAGAAAATGATATTTCTACAAGAAAATAAATAAATTATTTTTATTAAATATATATAAATCTATTATAAAAATACCTATTTTAATTATATAAATATTTCAAGTTTTCTAAATCAAAGGAATCACTATTACATGAAAATACCATCCAAATACAACACAATTACAATATTTCAACAAACTACCATATACTATGAAATTAGGTTCTACTTACTAGAAATTTCACAGCTATAAAATAAACATCTATGAAAACCCTAAAGACGATATTTAAATGCTTGAGGTGTATTTTGAAATTATGCCAAAACTATTTTTACATAAAACCCCCTCAAGTTATACTAAATTACAATAAGGACACTAGTAAACTTAGGTTTAAGCGGGACCAGTCTCTTGAGCCTCAGGGAGCCGGAGATATGGGAGCTTGCCTATTTAAGGTAGACAATCTAACAAACGGTGTTATCAACACAGTAATTGTCTTCAAAAAAGACACAAATTCTGTAGTCCATGTGCAGCAGTTACCGATAACATCAAAACAATCAGGATTTCAAGTTCTTTTTAAAAGTGTCTGACTCAGACTGGGTCTCAATCTAATCAATCTAACTTGAATATGATTCAAGTATAACTTACAATACAACAATTCAATATGAATCCGTCTGTACAATCTATTTCAATATATAACTTGACTGACCCGAACCATGGATATACATCCATCTACATGATTCTCCGGTTACATCCATTACTGATATCATGGTTCCGGCAAGTCATCCATATACAATTTACAATACAAGACAATACACTACAAACAATACAATCAATACATCGCGGGGTTTATAAGGGGTAGATTGGTATGGAAGGTGTTAAAAGTGGCACGAAATTGTAACCATAATACACCTAACCTGAATAACCATTGCCATTGTACCGTGGCCGAACGGTTCCTTGTGCTCCGTATACCTTAGTCTCCGGAATAGTGGAACTCCTCTCGTATACACTGTCATTTTCTGTACCAAGATACAAACAACAGCGTTAACAATATAATACAACTTTAAAAGTTACATTCTCTTTCTGTTTATTCTGTCTCTACCTATTCTTTGGGACTTACCGAGCGATTGTTCGCTGACGACATTCCTTTCTTCTTTCTTTGGAATGTTGTCAGGTGGATCGGACCTTCTGGAGACAGAGCCCACCAGCGAGGACTTAGGATAGCCTTCGACCCAGAGCTCTAGATTACTTATACATGTTTTCGTTTTCATTTATGTTATGCCATTGTTTAGGCATTACTTTCATTCCATGTATTTACATTTCAACTGTATTGTAAAAAGAATGTTGAATAAATAAAGTTGATGTTCATTTACATCTTGTCTCTTATGGATACTTTATATTGCTTAGATACGCTTAGCGTGTTTACTTCTGAGTAAATGCGTAGCGGACCTTGTCGCACCCTCTGTCTGTACACCGGGAAGCGAGGCGTGACTGGTGAAAATTAAGTAAGGTTGTCAATCATGGGTACATTTTAGCGTGCAGGTGCACATAAATGATGAGTCCCACAATTTAATTAAAGTGGATTCCTATATCATATCAGAGAGATAAGGAAATAATGAGAAGCCACAATTTTTAATACCATAAATTTTTCACAGTCAAATTGTCCCAATAACCATAACCAGCTTTTCCGAGTTCACAAATATAATACATCAAACTTTCATATATTTATTTTTCCTATCTTATCTACGGAGAGATTTTTTGAAGTACTTTTGCATAAAAAATATTTTAAAATATAAGACACCCATCCAATTAGAAGTGCCATCAGATCGGACCGATCTTCTAGTTCGTGGTTCTACTCAGCCTACATAAATAAAAAGTCAAATGAATTTACATTTATTTATATAGTTGTTAGGGTCAAAATTTACACCCCTGTCTCCAAATATTCAAAGTAAAAAAGTCAAGGTCAACATCCAAGAAAGCCGGCCTGAGCCTAAGTCAACCCCAAGTATGGAGGCCGATCCCATGCCAAAAGAAGAAAAGGATTATGTAATAAATAAATTTAAATGTAATTTGTAGGAATAAATGTAAGAAGAATGGGCAAAAGGCCAAAACTATAAATCCCAAGGGGCTATATGTAAAAATGGAATCCTATATAAAGAAAACATATGAAGAAATAAAAAACATTATTCCCCTAATCATTCTAGGGTTTCGAGCCCTCTCTTTCTCTCTTCTCAGGTTCTTCATATTCTCCAAATTAATCTAGAGAAAAAAGCTCTCTTTTTTCTGAAATAAACTAGATAAACCCACAAATCCATAGAGAGAGAACCCCTTTCTTCTATCAAATCTCATAAAGGAGAACCCATAACTTGAAGAAGAAATCTCATCTCAAAAGTCCAAGATCCAAGATCAAGAACAAGAAAAGGAGCAAGCTTTCTTCAGTAAGTTTGAAGAACAAGAGAGCATAAGGAGCATAGGCTTTCACCCCGAGCAAGTTTTCTTTTCTTTTTTCGAATAGGGAATTCGACAAAAGCCTCTTTGGCCTGTGAAGGGGTGACCCTTGTTAGATACCCCATAAAAGGGTTATCCACTACCTTCGGAGATCCTCGCAAGGGGATTTTCCGTCATGTCAGGACCCTTCCAAAGGGGGTTCTCACCATTGGGGCCCCCCCAAAGGGGCTCCTGCTGTCGGGGGCTCCCCGCTGTCTCGAGAGGCACCAAAATCACTTTCTCTTTCTTTCCCCTTGTCAGGGACTCTTCAGACACACACATTTCACTTTGAGTTCGCATGACTTATATAACCCGTTAATCGGAGGTTCTCTCGTCTCAAAGCGAGGGGTAATTAACAGTTGCTTTGTTCGTGGCTGCCGGAGATTAGAATCCACCAATTAATAAACTCCTGTCTATTTTAGGCGGGGGGAATCTGTACAACGTCTGACAAGCAAGCGCATTCCTATCTCAATAGGGTGACAAAAAACACTACAGATTTTGGCGCACCCCGTGGGACCTATCTCTTCTCCTATATTTCGGGTCAAATGATCATGAGAACTCAATTAACATATATATCATTTTCTGTACTGAAATCATATTTCTTCATGCAAATCAACAGCTATCAACTCCCAACAATTCTCAACAACAACCCACATCGCTCAACGATGTCTCAACAAACAAGATCGGCTTCCAACGTGACCACCGTCGCATACACGCTCAAGACAACCGCCAAAGTGATTCTTCCATCGGAACTCATGCACCAATGGATAGAGCAACCACTCCAATTCGGCTCCATTTCATTCGCTTCAGCTAGTAGCGTTCCTGTCCCTCAAGCTCCAGTGATGGATAGACCGGTCTCAAAAGGGAGGAGGCCAAATGTTGTACTTGCATGGGCGCTCGAGCCTAAACACAAGTCAGTTTTTGAATGGCTCACTGTTGCTCTAGCTGGTGTTAAAGTCTTCAACATCAGGAAAAAGACAGGGCGTCTCGGGTAAGCTTGGGCAGTGCCCTTCACATCTGCATGATCGGGTGCCTTTTCTAGACTCCCCATCAATCGTCTTACGACGGCTTCCAGGAGAGTAGATACCCGACAAGCCTTCAAAACTGAAAAGTTAAGATAGAAACGACTCGGATATAGAGACAATAAGAGGGATATGGCTCCTGCTAAGTTGAATTTCGTGAAGTTTCAAGAAGAGGGTTACCCCACGACAAATGCTAAGTCTGCCTTGAAGATCAGCAACTCCTTCTAACCCTTAAAGTGGGTTCTGAAAAACGCCATGACTGCAAAAATCAAGAAGACGGAGATTCAAACAATGCTGCAAAGAGATGTTTCTAAGACTTAATATAGAAAGCTTGACACCGTCTCCTCAAGAGTCTACCAAGCGCTCTTCGCCGCGCGAAAGCAATGGGGAGAATTCAGAAAGGGGGTACTAGTACCACCCAAGAACCCAGCCAGGACGACTGTCTTTAGTTGCTTATCCTTTCCAGAAAATGAAGGGTTACGACGACGGTCCAAAAGACCAGCCACCAACAATAAAGGGAGGGTCGGATGCAAGGTCCATACGGTCTATATGGCAAGAACGCGCCCCAGTGATGACCTTCACAGTAAGAGCAAAGATGGAACTACTACTTCCCAGGCCCAGCCTCCTCTGGAAGACAATAAACTCCTTTTGGTGAGGCTTCTAGGCAAAATGCTCCCCTAATTCATGAAGAGTCGAGCTCAAAAAGCGATGAGGAACCAACTTTGGTCCTTAAGACCGCAGAACAACAGCTTCTCCAAGAACTCTAGAAACAACTTAAAAGCAAAGACAAGGAGATGATCAAGCTCTACTCCAAAATTGATGATTTGACGAATGTCGTAATGCACTTCACGGCCCATGTTGCCCGACCGCAGGCTAATCAAGTGTAAGGATCCACGCATGAGCTGGGTGACAACGACCCGAAACAGCCTACGCCCATCTCCCCAATTTCAAAGCTAGGCGAGCCGCATGAAAGTCAACCATATTCAGCTTCGGGAAATGCCTTGACTCTCGACGACAATAGCACGCTAACTCAAGATAATATAATGGACTTGGTCTCCATCAAGTCAAGACATTGATGACCGAAGCCGAAGTGTAGAAAAATGTCAGCAGTAGTGAGAGATCGTACCCTGCACGGTATGATCTCGTGGAGTTTCCTAGCGGCTACGTCGATCTTAAATTCGGAAGGTTTGACAGAACAGGAAATGCAAGCCAGCGAATTGCCCACATTAAAGCATCATGCGGAAATACCGGGGGCAATGATGCACTTCTCTTTCGGTAGTTCGTTAACTGCTTGACCGATGTTGCCTTCGACTGGTATGCATACCAGACGGCTCGATCACGACGTTCGTTAAAATAGAATCTCTGTTCAAGCAAAGATTCATGAGTGTCGGCGGTAAAATCACTATTGATGACCCTATGAGGATTAAGCCAGAGAACAACGAAAGCATCATGGATTTTATAGTCCGATGGAGTAATCTTATCGTTAAGTGCAAACCGCTATTGGAGCAGGACCAATTCGTTAGCCTTCTTATAGGAAGTCTCGGCAACTGGATGATTCCTTTCTTATGCACAGTTAGTCTCAAAACATTCCAGGAACTGACTAAGAAGGTTCATATGTTGGAACGCTCAAAGCCAGAGTCTATTCAGGACCTCTAATTTACTAACAAGACAAAAGAATCGGAGGGACGACAATCGCAAAGCTGAAAGTTCCAATAATACCGATTCTTTCAGCAAGCAAGGAATAGGTGGAGCAATAACTGGCCGGTTACAAAAGCCAATACTGGGAGTAGAAGGATCGACTTTAGAAGAGAAAAAGAATAAGGTCTGCTCTTTTAGAAGGGACAAAGTCCGTAAAATATTCAAGGACACTCTAAACAACGGTCTACAACTGCCGGAGTCGAAGAGGCCTGATGAAACAAAGATGACCTACAATCCCCTGTATTGCCTATACCACAAAGTAGTGAATCATGCAATCGAAGACTACTATGTTTTCAAAGATTTAGTTGAGAAATAATACAAGACCGGAGAAATCTCTCTGTCCCCTGGCGTGTTTGCAAAAGATCAAGCCACGACTGCTAATTTTATACAAACAGAGACCAAAGTCTTTTGGGAACCAACTGCTCTCAGTTGTTTGTCCTTCCCTAAAAGGAGCGGACCACGACAACGGTCTAAAACCCCGCCAAGTATTGTTATCAATGATGAGGGAATAAATGGATACATGATCCAAACAGTCATAGCGGGGCCTGGAAGAATAGGTCCTCTTAAACATTGTATTCAAAATGAAGATATGTCCATCATTCCCCAGCCCCAGCTTGGTTCAGGTGTAGCTGCCACTTCCCAGCCTCAGTTCGGATCAAACAATGATGAAAACTCTATCCATAAGGCTAAGCTAAAAGAGCCTATGATTCTTAGAGATACGGATGGTGAGGATGACCCACTCTATATTCCCAAAAACGTAGAGTAGACATCGCTTCAAGGCCTTCAAAAGAGGCTCTAAGCGAAAGATAGAGAGTTGGCCATGGTCTATTCTAAGCTTGATGATATGACAAGCATCACTGCACAACTCATGGCTCAAGTTGCTCGAATGGAGACACAACAAATATGGGAGTCCATCTATAAACCAAAGGGTGGCCTCCTAAACCAACCAACGGCCATCCCCTGCAATCCAAGCATGAGGCATCTTCATAAAGCTCAGCCACATTCAACTTTGGGAAGAACCTCAATACTAGATAACGACAGGTTCACCCAAGAAAATATCACGGACTTAGACGCTGGAAAAGTCAAAACATTGATGACTGAAGCCGAGATACAGAAAGAATATATCTACAGTGGGAGGCCATATACCACGGAATACGACCATGTAGAATACCCGAGTAATTATGTTATCCCTGAGTTCAAAATATTTAACGACGTCGGGGATGCCAAGCAGCATATTGCACATTTCAAAGCATCTTGCGGCAACACTGGGGGCAATGATGCGATGCTCCTCAGGTAGTTCGTCTTAAGTCTAACTGACATGGCTTTCGAATGATACACAAGCATACCTGACGGCTCGGTCAAGACATTCACTCAAATAGAATATCTATTCAAACAAAGATTCCTAAATGCCGGTGATAAAATTATCATGGTTGACCTTCTTAAGATCAAGAGAAAAGATAATGAGCGGATTATATAACTCGATGGCATGATCTCAGAACCAAATGTGAATCGTCATTAGGCCAGGAGCAAACTGTTAGGCTTCTCATAGGAACCATTGACAATTGGATGATGCCTCTCTTATATGCATCGAGCATCAAAACCTTCTAGGACCTAATAAAAAGAGTCCGGATGTTGGAACATGAAAATCCCGAGTCTCTTCCAGACTTCCAATCTAATAACAAACTCAAACGACCAGAGGACGACAACCACAAAGGTGAAAGTTCCAACAGTACCGATTCTTTCAATAAGCAAAGAATGGGGGGCTCGAAGACCAAGAAATATCGAAAGCCAGCATTGGGAAGAGAATCTCTCCTAGAAGAGAAGCTGAATAAAGTTTATTCCTTCAGAAGGGACAGATTCCATAAAATATTCAAGGACGCCCTAAGCAACGGTCTACAGTTGCCAGAATCGAAAAGACCTTAAGAAGCGAATATGACCGACGACCCCAAATATTGCCCATATCATAAAGTGGTGAGTCATACCATTGAAGACTACTTTGTTTTCAAGGATTCGGTCGAAAAGTAACAAAACGGGGAAAATCTCGCTGTCCTCTAGTGTGCTAGCGAACAATCAAGCCACAGCCATCGATCCGGCTCCATCAGATTCAAACTCCAAGAATCTCAAAAAACTTTGCAACAAGGCACCCACAAGGCCAAATAAAGAATAAGCGCAAGATTGACCCTTAAGTCGTTAAACTGGAGGGGAAAAAAGGGGTCAGTCCACAAGAAAAAAGGGCACGAATGAAAACATGAAAATGTTTCGTGAGTAAAAATATCGAGACTATCCACGAGCTTGTGAAAACCTGCAAGGGCGCAAACTCATAAAAAAAACCCAACAACGAATGATCAGTTGCTCCTGGTACCATTCCAGTGTAGCGATGGAGACACCAACCAAAATCCAAATCACCAAATCCTCCAAAGGCGAATGATGAGTTGCTCTTGGTACCATCCCAGTGTAGCGATATAGACACCAACCAAAATCCAAATTTTTAAATCCCTCAACGATAAATGATGATTCGCTCCTGAAACTATGCTTCAGTGTTAGCGATGCTGATATCAACAAAAATTCAAATTCCCCAACGGCGAATGATGAGTTGCTCCTGGTACCATGCTCCTGGTACCACACTCTAGTGTAGCGATGCAAACGCCAACCAAGATCCAAATTCAAAATTCTCTAACGGCGAATGATTAGTCGATCCTGGTACTATTCCAGTGTTAGCGATGCAGATGCCAGCAAAATTTCAAATCTCTAAATTTCTCAACGGCAAATGATGAATTGCTCCTAGTACCCGTGCTCCAATGTTAACAACGTTGATTCCAGTCCCAGCCCTAAAATTCTAAACTTTCAATCTAAATTCAAATCCAACTACAGTGTAAATCTCACCTCAAAATCAAACCCTGCCAATTTCAAAAATCCAATTTCCAAGTCTTACTCGGCAGTGCTTCCAAGCTCAAAGATCCCGCCGAACAAGGCAGGAATCAAACAAACCAAATTAAAGTCCTACCCGGCAGTGATTCCAAGCTCAAAGTTTCGCTGGACAGAAAGGAAACTTCCTAAACAAATCAACCAAATCAAGCATCGACCATCCACATCGCGAAAATGGAAGTATCGACCATCCATGTCGCGAAAATGGCAGCATTGACCATCCACGTCGCGAAAATGGCGGCATGGCAGCATTGACCGTCCACGTCGCGAAAATGGCAGTATCGACCGTCCACATCGCAAAAATGGCAGTATCGACCTCCACGTCACAAAAATGGTAATATCGACCATCCACATCGCAAAAATGGTAGCATCAACCATCCACAATGAAAAAATGGTAGTATCAACCTCCACGTGGCTAAAAAGGAATCAAGTCAAGTATCGACCGTCCATATCGTAAAAAGAGCAGTGCCAGCCTCCCAAAAGCGGAAATCAAATCAAGTCAATCTCTCCACGAAGAAGATCCATCAATTTCATGTACATGACCCATAAATGTGGTGTGCATTTATTGATGGGGGCAATTTGTTGGGATCAAAATTTACACCCCTGTGTCCAAAAAGTCAAAGTCAAAAAGTCAAGATCAACATCCAAGCAAGCGAGCCCAAGCCCAAATCAAGTCCAAGCATGAGGGCCGGCCCCTTACCAAAAGAAGAAAAGAATTATATAATAAATAAATTTAAAGGTAATATCTAGGAATAAATATAAGAAGAATGAGCAAAAATCCAAAATTGTAAAGCCCAGGGAGCTATGTGTAAAGATGTAAGCCTATATAAGAAAAACATATGAATAAATGAAAAAAAAACTTTTATTCCCCCAATCATTCTAGGGTTCCAAGCCTCACCCCCCCCCCCCTCTCTCTCTCTCTTCTCAGGTTCTTCATATTCTCCAAATTAATCTAGAGGAACAATCTTTCTTTTCCTAAAATAAATTAGATAAACCCACAAATTTATAGAAAGAGAACCCCTTTCTTCTATCAAATCTCATAGAGGAGAACCCATCACTTGAAGAAAAAATCTCATCTAAAAAGTCCAAGATCCAAGATCAAGACCAATAAAAAGAGCAAGCTTTCTTCATCAAGTTTGAAGAATAAGATAGCATAAAGGTTCTTAGGGTGAAAGCCTATAAAAGAGTGAAGGGGTGAACCGTGTCGGATACTCCATAAAGGGGTTATCCACTACCTTCGGAGACACCCTCAAGGGGATTTTCTGCTCTGTCGAGACCCCTCTAAAAGGGGTTCCCGCTGTCGGGGACTACCCAAGGGGGATCCTGCCGTCGGGGCCCCTCAAAGGGGCCCCGCTGCCTTAGGAGGCACCAAATCATTTTCTCTCTCTCTCTTTCCCCTTATTAGGGACTCTTCAGACACACACACATTTCACATTCAGTTCGCATGACTTATATGACCCGTTAATCGGAGATCCCATCGTCTTAAAGCGAGGGGGTAATTAATAGCAGCTTTGTCTGCAACTGTTGGAGATTAGAATCTTTACAATCAATAAACCCCTGTCTATTTTAAGCAGGGGAAATCTGTACAACACCTGACAAGTGAGCGCATTCCTATCTCAATAGGGTGATGAAAAACACGCTACAATAGTCATTAATAAATTTATGTTACGTAAAAGCTAGTCATTCTAAGTAATTTTTGACATTTTTATAACCTAAAGGGGTAGAGATAGATTATCCCCGGCCGAAAGGCTGGTGAGTTATCTCTTTTTCTCTTGTCTTCTTTTCATGTTCTTTTCTTGAATTGATTACTATACGCATGTTCTATAAGGAAAGAAAACTGTTTTCATTGCAGAAGATTCATACCAAACAAAGCTTGTGGTTAGCTTGACGCCAATTCACGAAGCAGGGGAACCGCAACAATCTCTCAAGCAAATGTGTAACAACTCCATTTTTAATGTACAAAGAATTGATTTAAATTCAAAGTGTACTTGGAGTATTTAATGTTACTGATATCTCTTTAAGTATTTATTTCACACAACAATTACAAGAAGGAGTTTGTAGCTCATTGGTAATACCTTGCACTGCTGAACTAAGCCACCAGAGTTCAAATCCCCTGCCCCACATTATTTTTAATATTGTTTTTGTTTTAAATTCTTAGGAAGCCCAACAGTTCACACACCATAGCTCTCAAAAGTTGAACTGTACCTGAAAAGGTAAAAGTACCAGAGGACCCACCTGAAGACTCCTCACCTTCCGACGTCCCGACTCGGCCGGGATCGGCCGAGTCGGCCGGACGGCCGAGTCCCCAACATGAAAGTTGGGGCTCTTCGTCTCCTGTACCCTCCTGTATACTTTAAATGTTTGGATCGGTTCCAGAAACACAATTATACCTTATTTACTCCATTTTTATTACTTTTCCTATATTTTTTACATTTTTATTTAAAAAGACCCTTCACCTATCCTACCCCTAGCCTACCCTATAAATACACCCCCTACCCTCTACCCTCTCATCCCAAAACCCTAACCTCACTCTCTCAAAAATTTTCCAAGAGTTGTGTACTTTGAAAACAAGTTCGCGGCGAGGCTCCGACAAAATTCCGGCAGAAATTTCGGCGACGGTTTTAGAACAACCGGCGATGAAGCAACGCCTCGGAAACCCCTTTAGTCCCCCCTCACTCCTTTGCTTAATCGAAACCCGTAAGTTCCTTTTCTATCTCTCTTTTCCATTCTCAAAATACGAAATTACAAAACCCGACGGAATCGGAACAAGTCCGATTTCCGATTCGGTTTTCTATACAATTTCACTTCTCACTAATACAATCATACTTAAACATCCTTATGTTGACTATTAAACACTAATCAAACAATTTGAACAAGTTTCATCACATGAAATGATAGCTGTTTCAAATTATCGTATTTTTCACTTAAATACCACATTGTTTCAATCATTTATTTAACTCCATCAAACTTGATATACATTTAAAGTAGATCACGACGTAACGACCTACCTCCTCACACACTCATATGCAAAACCCCCGAGAACCTAGAATACGAGAAAATAAACATTTTCATTTAAATACCATATATTTAATAAAACAATTTCTAAAAGATTTAGTTTTGATACACTTTTTTAAAAAAGTACCACTTATTATGAAAATACGATAAGTGTGGACATCGGTCGTTTATCTAAAACTGAATTTGTGGTGTCTAGGCTAGGCAAGTGAGAAAGGTAACTTTAAAAGGCCCGACTCACGGTGATTCGTGAGCGGATCCCTCCTTTCCTCACTTGTACTTACCTGGCCACAATTGGCGGTGAAGAGGCGATTTGAGGCATCTCACAACATGTCGTCTGAACCAGTTAGGGATAGACTAGTTGACTTAGGAGAATCTAGAACATACAATACGGAAAATATACACCTTTACAAATAAATACCTTTTACTTTATAAAACCATTTTCTAAAGGATTTAGTATTTACAATCTTTGCAAAGCGCCGCTACAACCCACTTTGGGGAACCTGTTCGGAATGGTTCGGGTTATCGCATATCCTCGAGCTTAGTAGTGCGAGATTCAGACCTCCGCAAGGAGCATTCGGTCTCGAAAGATTTAAAGTACGATATCTTAAGAAAATGAGATTTTTAGAATATAATAAATATATTAAAATTATTTTTGTATAAATATATATATATATATATATATATTTATCATTAAAATGCCTATTTTGTTATGATATAAATATTCCACTTTTTCTTTAAAAAATCACAAGAATAAATTTTACACTAAAATACCATGAATTCCAAATAAATCAATATTACAGATAAATACCTTTATTTATGAAACTAGGATATTCAGTCATTAAAACCCTAAAGACGAATAATAAATACTTGAGGTGTATTTTGAAAAGTATATAAAAGTATTTGTACATAAAACCCCCTCAAGTTCTATAAATTACCCTAAGAACCCTAGTAAATATAGGTTTAAGCAGAACCAATCTCTTGAGCCCCAGGAAGCCGGAGAATTGGGTGCTTGCCTATCTAAGGTAGACAAATTAATAAAAACAATCAGGACTTCAATATATTTTGCTAATTGTCTGACTCATTTTGAGTCTCTGTATAATCTGACTTGAATATGATTCAAGTACAATCTACAATCTACAAATAATAATATTACAATTCAACATGAATCCATGAATCCATTATTCCAGATATTCAATCTACAACTTGACTGAACCGAACCATGGATATACATTTCATTTACATGATCATCCAGTTTACATGGTTCTCCAGTTATTCCATTTACATGACCCTACGGTTACAACCGTTTCCTGATATCATGGTTTCGGTCAGTCAGTCAATCAATCTTACGATTAATACAATTTACAAGATAACAATACAAACAAGACATCGCGGGATATAAGGGGTAGATTGGTACGGAAGGTGTTAAAGGTGGCACGAGATGGTCAGATTAAGACACCTAACCTATATTTCGTTGCTGTTGTACCGTGGCTTAACGGTTCCTTGTACATTCCGTTTGCCCTGGTCTCTAGCATATAGAGACCCCCCTCGTATACACTGGCATCCTTATGTACCAAGCTACAAACAACAGCGTTAACACAACATTACAACAATAGTATACAATTTTAAAAGATATCTTCTTACTCTGTCTATTCTACTTTCCTCTTATCTTTGGGACTTACCGAGCGACCTGTTCGCTAACGACATTCTATTTCTTTCTTCTTTGAATGTCGTCAGGTGGTTTAGACCCGGCAGAGATCGAGCCATCTGCAGAAGACTTGGAGCAGTTTGCCGAAGATCCAGCACTTTAGTTTCATTGTACACTTTTCCATTCTGTACTTTTCATTTCCTGTTATGCCATTGTTTAGGCATCTTTTTATTTCAGTTGTATTTCCTTTTCATGCATTGTACAAAAGAATGTTAATAAATAAAAGTTGTTTTTATTATATCTTGTCTCTTGTGTATTTATTTTTATATTGCTTAGATACGCTTAGCGTATGTACTTCTGAGTATATATATAGCGGACCAGTCGCGTCCCCTTCGCCGTACACCGGGAAGCGGGGCGTGACAAAATGACTATCAATAAAAGGGTGGCTAGCGTCCTAATTCGGTAACGTAGTAGCGATCGCATAATTCAACTAGAACCAAAGGGGGTAGGCTTCAAATACTTAAGCATCAAGAACGCGCCATCGGGGACAACTTGGACTCACACTTCAGGACTGATCCATAAACGAAACTGAATAAGTTGAAGCTACGCCTGAAAACTATGTCTACCTCTCCACTACTTATTTGGATCTAGTCTGTCTTTGTTTTCTTTAATGCCCACTTGTTTAAGGCTTGCTTTCACTTGATGTAATAAAACCTTGATGTGAACTTAGCTTGTAATAAATGTTGGTTAATGAATAAAAGTTTCTTTTTCTTGCTTTTGTATACTCCTACATACTATATGCTTAGCTTAACTGTATTCGGTAGAGTATCTACTTGGTATAGTTACATTGCAGGTCTCATCGCGTCTCCGCTCTCGTACACATAGGAAGCGGGCGTGACAGTATGGTGGCCCATGCCTGTCCGTATTCAAATGCAAGAACATTAACCAACACTTATTATATCCTTTGAATCCTATCCTTTGAATCCATTCTCGATACTTTCTCGTTTTTCCTTTTATAGAATTACTTTTCGTCTCAACGTCTACTATTCGCTATGAATATTTTTTGAATCTGATTTGACCCTTCCTTATTGTCCTTACGAAGGCGATGGCTGGACGCAACGGGAATAGGAACATGCATGGAAACAGGAACGGTAACAGCAATCAAGCCGCTTGATCCAGATGATGTAGGGACTGATAGAACAACAGTAGCAATAAACTACAACACTGTAAAGGGAACTAATGGAAAGCCATCAATAGCAGGCTTCCATTCTTGAGAAGGCGTTAAGCCTAAACAACCAGGGAATGCCAAGGGTTAAGCAATTCCGTCCGCTGCATCCTAAGTCCTTCACTGGGAAGGGGACGCCTCTGGAAGCCGAAGAATGGCTGCAGAGAAAAGTGAATGATCTAGGTGTCGCTCAGGTCCCAGTTGAAACCTTGGTAGATATTGCGAAGATCCAACTCACTGAGAACGTCTGCATATGGTAGACTGCTGAGGAGAGTCGGTTGGAAAAGACGATCAGTTGGGAAAACTTTAAGGGATGTTTCGACGCCCAGAACTTCCTGGTCGTAGATCATTTGGACATGGAGAGGAGGTTTTCCCATCTCCAACAAGGATCCATGTGGGATAAGACTATGGATGAGTATGTTGCGGAATTTTCCATGCTCAGTCATTTTGCACTCCATCTGGTAGCTACCCCTGAGCTATGTGCGAAGCAATAAGAACTAGATATGAAGACCCGGTCCGCTAAATCCACCTTAGTCCTTCACAATTATGATGAAGTCCTCGATGCTGCTCGTCGATACGAGGACTTGGAGAGGTAGTTGAGACAGAAAAACCACCCGATCAAAAACAAATGACCTTCCAGTCAGATCTCTGGCAAAACTCCTTCTGGACCGATCAACAATCTTCACTTAAGGGGACCTGTTGAATCGTTTGACTCCCCTCACCTAGTCGTTTGTCACCATTGCTTCAAATCGAGACATCTTAGGAAGGATTGGCGTATGCTAAACGGACTCTGTTTGGTATGCGAATCGGCGGATCACGTTGTCAGTGTATGTCCACAGCGTACACCGAGACCGACCAATTCAGGGGCACCACAACAAGGTCCACCCTTGCCCCGCAAGCAGCAAGTGTTTCATCAGGCGCAAAGAGGCGCTCCAAAACGTCAAGCTTTTACCATTAGCAGTAGTGACCAAAGCTATAAAACACTCTAGTAACCTTCTAATTCCCTAAATTGCAGTCCGTTATTCTTTTACCTGCTTTCTCAAAACTTTTCATGCTTGCACCCATGATACCATTCTAGCTACCTTAGAAATCCTTATAACCTTGTTTCGGCTTTCAATCTTTTTCTATCCAGAAGTATCTCTTGATTTTACGTCTTTCCAACTTCATCGTGTCATAACCTTCCTTGACTCACCTTCATCCATCAGACGATACACCCACACTCGGAAGCGACACTTGGGAGCATGAAGACGTCTTACGACTGCGTTATCCTTACCTTCTTGCTATGTTACAACATCCCTTTTTAGAAAATTTCGAGAACGAAATTGTTTTAAGGAGGGTAGATTACAACGACTGTTTTTGATATATTCATAAAAGATTTTTATATTTATTCAGAGTCAAATAAATATTTTAATGTTGTTTTTGATGGAAAAGTTTGGAAAAAGGTTGTTTTGAGTTTTAAAATATTTAATATAAATTTTGGGAGAAAGAAAAGAATTTAAATATAATTATTAGAATTTTCTATGGTTTATTTTAATGTGTGGTTTTGGAAAAATGAATTACTTTTGAGACGAAAAGTATTGAAATTGATAAAGTAATAATTTAGATTTTATTTAGAAATTTTCCATAATTTTTCGGTGTTAAAAAGTATTTTAAAATAATTTTTATTCAAGAAAAACAATTTTTTATTTTTTAAAAATGAAATTGGGCTGAGCCCGAGCCCGACCAATGACCGCAGCAAGGGGCCGGCTCGGCCCGACAAGCCCGTGCCCATGTGGGCGCATAGCAACCATGCGCGATCCCGCATGCACATGAGTCGGCCCGTAGCCGCACGATGCACCATGTAGCGGCGATCGGGGTGATGTCCCCGAAGCCAGTCGGCTCGATTGGGGGCTCGGTCGGCTCGGTGTGAGGGCTATATATAGCCTCTCACTCAAATGTGGTTTTCTCCCACGTCGGTGCTCCAAAAATTACACTGAAAATTGTTGCGAGACCAGAACTCGACGATCTACGCAACGGCGCTGATCTCAAGCTTTGGAAAAATCTGAGGAGAGATAAAAGCCCATTTGAAGTCGAAGTATGCACGAACCGACATTCAAAACACGGTAGGATTCACCTCTCGTCCTCTCACCTCGTCGCCTTCTTCCTGTCAATATTCTGATTTGTTCTGAATCTTTCATGATACAAACACGATTGGATAAAGATGATTCGAGATGGCGAATTTCTTTTAGAACAATTGCTAAAATAGCATTGGGGGGGGGGGTCCATTCATTTATTCCCTTCTTACATTCCTTACATTTTATAGAAAACAAATAAAAGTAATTGAGATATGTTCTCTTGAAATAAAGGAAGTATAAAAGAAAGTGCAGATATAACCTAAATAGTTGAGAATATGCGTTAGTGGGGTGTGGGTTGGAGTAATGAGTTTTATGCACACATCAAACCATCTCTTTTTAAACAACCTTGTCCTCAAGATTGATACATTTTAACAACATCTCAAGCCTCGGGTTAAGCGGATTGTTGTCGGCTATCGTGGAGGATCAAAGAAGATTTGAAATGAAAAACTCAAGGTAATGTGCAATACCTTGTAGCCTCAGATTAGGTGGATTGTAGTCGGCCATCAAGGAGGATTGAGAGGCTCTCGAGATGTTGATGTACTATCTCAATAACGTCTTGATCACTCAGGTTAGGCGGATCAATGTCGGACGTCACGGAGGATCAAGAGGCTCTGGTGTTGTTGATACATCATCTCAGCAACGTCTCAAATGCTCGGGTTAGGCGCATTGATGTCGGCCATCGTGGATGATAGAGAGGCTCTGATACTAATTGATACGTACACGATTGGATAAAGCCGATTCTAAATGACAAATCTCCTTTAGAATAATTACTAAAATATTTCATTCATTTATTCTGTTCTTACATTCATTACAACTACATTATATAGAAAACAAATAAAAGTAGAGAGATAGTCTCCTGAAATAAATGAAGTATAAAAGAAAGTGCAAATATGGTCTATATAGTTGAGAACATATGTTAGTAGGGTGTGTGTTGGAGTAATGAGTTTCATGCACATATTAAATTCTTAATACGGATAGACACATGCTCGCATCTATTAATCTTTTAATTTCGATGAACCGGCACTTCGACTTTTAGCTTTTACATCTTGACCCTAACAAAATCTTGGACTCTTCAAATCGGGGTAACAGCCTACCCCCTTAACAACTTTTACACTATTGAAACACTAATACACAGTTATCCTGCCTAAATTGCATCAATATATTGCCCGTTTATAGCCGGAATGCTGCCAAAATTTAGTTAAACAACTTGTTGCTTATTTTATCTTTTCCTAACAAGAAGTGAACCACTTTAGACTCGTAATACCACAACTTTCTAGAAAACCGTATTTATGTTTAAATACCACGACTTTTCTGGAAGACCGAATTTACGTTTAAATACCCTAAGCTTTATAAATCTATATTTTATTTAAATACCTAACTTTCCCAAAACAACGTATTTATACTAATACGTTTAAGTTTCCGATTTCGTATTCACATTAAAAATACCCTAAAGTTTCTAAACTTCATATTTTCCTTAAAATACCCTAAAGTTTCCAAAACTCGTATATCCATAAATACCATAAAGTTTTCTAAAATTATTATTTCACAAAAATACCT
Organism: Agapanthus africanus; assembly: GCA_030015575.1. Lineage (NCBI taxonomy): Eukaryota > Viridiplantae > Streptophyta > Magnoliopsida > Asparagales > Amaryllidaceae > Agapanthus > Agapanthus africanus. Next base: position 186,239,644 of record CM057337.1, read on the forward strand.
TGAACTTTCATAATTAAAAACCTAGTTTCATAAAAACACCTCGGCTTTCCAAAATTCCATGTTTTACACTTTAATACCCTATACTTATTCAACTAGCCTTTGCAAAACCCCACTATAACTTGAATGTGGTTCCTTAACCAAACTCTATTAACCCTAACATAACATGGTTATATATGCGGTTAGTGTTAGGTGTGTGGTCCTACGCATGAGATGTACATGAATGATCCGAAGTTTGGATAACTCTGATATGGAAAGTGAACCCCTCTTGTTACCATGCCTAGGGAATCCGCGTGCTAACACCTAACCAAACTATTTTACAATTAACGAGACACGAGATGGGGTAGTTTGGATTGCAAGGCTGTATGATGTATCTCGAGAGTCCCCTCTAATTACCATGGTTCCATGGTGGAACAGAATGCTAACTTCCCGTACTTGTCACCACGTTTCCGTGGTGGAACGGATTGCTAACCTTATTCCTGTTACCGTTGTTCTGTAGTGGAACGAAATAATCTCGAGAACACATGCACCCTTATGACCAAAATAAAACAAGCTAAAATACGAATAATAGTACTAAACGACTTCTTACCCACACTTTTACCTACATGATTATTCGACACTACATTTATTGTTCTAATTGTCTTATACTATACTTTAGTTCACCTTTGTTATCATATGAACCCCCTTGAGAATTCTACTCGAGTGTAACTTGCTGACGGACGTTTCTTTTCCGTCCCCAATGTTCGTTAGGCCTGGGACCAGGCAGGACAGGACAGAATAAGTCGAAGATACGCCTAAAGACTAGGTCTACCTCTCCACTACTTATTAGGATCTAGTATGTATACTACATTTATTTTTCTTTCCTCCCCACAATTTAAATATATTTATCAGAGCAAACATCATGCATCTTCTCGATGCGCAGCTGCTAGTCTTGAAGATAGTTTAAGTTGATTCTGACTCCCTTCCCAGTAGTAGATATAAGTTGCAAATGAAAGTATCACAAATCAGTTAAAAATTATTATTTATTTTAATAAATATTTGTTTAATATTAATCTTATTTTCTACCTTTAGGCTTGTGTCAGATAGGGCGAGCGCCTGAACATGCTCAAGCCCTATATATGGCAACATATCCCAGTTGTTCCTTCTTTGCTAGTGATATCTTTCAGGCACGACGATCACATTTAATCCAAAAAAATATATATGCTTGGAAATTTTCCCTAAAAAACAAAAAGAAGCAAGCATAGGAATACTAATATGAATCTCTTTCGAATTTTGGCACTGCACCTGGCAAGTTTCTTAACCGGAACATGAAGTCCTAGGTTCTGATGTCACTGAAAAAACCGCCATTCGGCTTGAGATGGAGACATCACCAAACTATATGAAGCTAGAAGCCACAAATCAAAGGCATGCAAGCAACACATGGATACAACCTTATAACTCAAAGAAAGGATGAAGAAAGATTATTCAAAAAAAAGATAATGTGTGTTTCTTTCGTTGAATAGCTTTTAGGAGAACTTTTGTACCAGTCAATGCAATGAGACTGCAATCTTATTTAGGATATTGTAAATTTATAATTAAGCACTTTTTTCTTCTATTTCTTTCTTTCATTCTTTTTTTTTTGTGAATAAGTGTCATAAGTGTCTGCTTTAATTTCTCTATTACTTTTCTTAATCAGGTATTAGTGTTTCGATTATCATCCAGTTGGTTCTCCATTCGTATTTTGCCTTCTAAATAACTTGTTTAATCAGGGGGTTGTGGATCAACAATTATAATGATTATATAAAAATGTGCATTCAACATATTGTCTCATAAAAAATTAACTAGAAATCAACAATATTTTCTTGGTAATTGTTTCTTATATTTTTGTTTCAACTTTTTTACCCATTCTACTTGTGGGCTGTGAGAATTCACATAAATAGGTAAGGCCTTGTTAAGCCGAAACGAGTCCATTTGCCAGAGTACTTGGGACCCAAGGCCTCGCCGCTTGAGATGATCTCCACTGAGGTAAGGAAAGCCGCTATACAAAACAAGCATTCCTGTTGTCAATGGTAAGTGACAACATTGCTTCAGGAAACATAGAAGAGCTAGCTTTAGCACGAGTCGGAGCCAAGGCGGAACTAGTGAAGATTCAAGAGAATTTGCAAGATGATCTTTGCTTCTTGGTTAATAGCTCTTGCAAATTCCTTTTCAGTAGGATTTTCTAGATCCTCACATTATGAAAATGAGTCCTTCGAGAGACTCTAGTTCCCTTTGTCTTTATCTGATGTAGGGTAACTGTTCCGAGAGCCAGTGCTATTCAAGTTGGTGCCAAAGAGAGTCACAAACAAATGTGCAGTTCACCTATCATTGATGGTTCTAGAACCAGACCGAAATGAAAAGCCTGTCAACTAGCTAGCGTACCATACCACATCATAGACATGTACAAGCATTCTAGAGGGTGGCAAAGCATCAACTTGGATACTAAGGCTACTGGTTGTGGAAAATGTACACAAATGAAAAGAGACTAACCCTTAGGACCTATAATTGTCTTAAAAGTTCCAATATACACACGTTGCTAGACTGTTTAAGCAACAATCAAGAAGATCTCATGAGAATTGAATATTTTCGCACAGAAGATGTCCTAAGCCTTGTTTGGCTTAGCTCGTGGAATAGTAGCTCTTCTGCTATAGTAGCTTTGGCCTAAAACAAAGGTCATGTTTTTTCTGTTACCCTCTTGCTTAGTAATCCTTGGATATACGTTTCTTGATCTCGACCGGAGCGATAGTTGGTCCCACAGCCATTGGTGTTTGACACCAAAGATTATATACATGTGGTCATTAAAGAATGAGTACACTGAACGAACTCGTCGAGAACTCCTAAATGATATTATACCTATTGTCAGATAGTAGTTCTCTGGTGACGATGGTATATGGTAATCTTTTGACCTGATATCTCCATAGTTTCTTATGTGTGTTCCCACTATATTTTGATTTCTACCCAACCACGGCTTTAAAGAGCTATGTATATAGGTTTTAGTTGGGTATAGTCTTGAAGCACATGGAGGAAGTGAGCGATAAAGAGTGAATTCGTCTCTCCCAGTATAGAGAGTTGATATCGCGCTATACATGATAGACTATAACCATAAGTCTCTGACCAGAGATGTTGAGATAAACTGTATCTCGGGTGGTTATGAGTTTCATATTGGCACGACTTATTGGGTTATTGGGGGTCTGACAGTTTCCACTCCCCAGACCCAGTATGCGACAGTCTTTAACGAAGAAACCGGACTGTACGGGAATTGTCACTGATAGGCTTTGTTGGGTTCGGATGAGTTTTCTTGTCGACCTGCTTTTTGACATATACCCGGTTAGTCATTACGTACAGCTAGTGACGCTGATGAGCTTGTGGGTTAACCTGTTAGGGGATTGATTTGAAACTGTTTCAGATTCAATCGGATGTGATGCAATAACCTACTGCCAGCGTATTGTCAATTCTTTAGAGTCTCACACAAAAAGTTACCATGCTCAGGCGAAACGATGTAGACGTGTATATGTGATATGTGCGGCGGTTCAATTAAACACGTGTATATGATACACGTACATTAATCAAACGTTTGATAATATTACTATGTTTAATATAAATACGAATTATTAAATCAAGTGTTGATTTAATAAAACATATATTTATATGTATTCCAGTATTATTTTCACACACTCTCTTAAGTATAATGTATATGTATATGATGCATATACCATTCCATGTCTCCTAATGACATGCTTGCATGTGGAGGGATGTGGGCAAGTAGGGACTACTTGGAGAGATAAGATTCATCCTCTCTATAATATATGATAGAAGACAGAGAAAAGGGATAGCTGTAGGGTGTTTTTCGTCACCCCAGTGAGATGGGAATACGCGAGCGCTTGTCAGGCGTACTACAGATTCCCCCTGCCTAGGGTAGGCCGGGGTGTAAATTTTTACCCCAACAAATTGCCCCCCATCAATAAATGCACACCACATATGTGGGTCGTGTGCATGAAATTGATGGATCTTCTTTCGCGTGGAGGCGACTTGATTTGGTTCCCACCTTTTGGGAAGCTGACACTGCCCTTTTTACGACATGGACGGTCGGTTCTGCCCTTTTTGCGTCTTGGACGGTCGGTGCTTCCCTTTTAGCGACGTGGACGGTCGGTTCTGCCCTTTTTGCGACATGGACGGTCGGTGCTGCCCTTTTAGCGACGTGGACGGTCGGTGCTGCCCTTTTTGCGACTTGGACGGTCGGTGCTGCCCTTTTAACGACGTGGACGGTCGGTGCTGCCCTTTTAGCGACGTGGACGGTCGGTGCTGCCCTTCTTGCGACTTGGACGGTCGGTGCTGCCCTTTTAGCGACGTGGACGGTCGATACTGCCATTTTAGCGACTTGGACGGTCGATGCTGCCATTTTAGCGACTTGGACGGTCGATGCTGCCCTTTTAGCGACTTGGACGGTCGGTGCTGCCATTTTAGCGACTTGGATGGTCGATGCTGCCCTTTTAGCGACTTGGACGGTCGGTGCTGCCCTTTTAGCGACGTGGACGGTCGATGCTGCCATTTTAGCGACGTGGACGGTCGGTGCTGCCCTTTTAGCGACTTGGACGGTCGGTGCTGCCCTTTTTGCGACTTGGACTGTCGGTTCTGCCCTTTTTGCGACTTGGACGGTCGGTGCTGCCCTTTTAGCGACGTGGACGGTCGGTTCTGCCCTTTTTGCGACTTGGACGGTCGGTGCTGCCCTTTTAGCGACGTGGACGGTCGGTGCTGCCCTTTTTGCGACGTGGACGGTCGTTGCTGCCCTTTTAGCGACTTGGACGGTCGATGCTGCCATTTTTGCGACTTGGACGGTCGATGCTGCCCTTTTAGTGACGTGGACGGTCGGTTCTGCCCTTTTTGCGACTTGGACGGTCGGTGCTGCCATTTTAGCGACGTGGACGGTCGGTGCTGCCCTTTTAGCGACTTGGACGGTCGATGCTGCCCTTTTAGCGACGTGGACGGTCGATGCTTGATTTGACTTGCTCTGCTTCTTGCAGTGTCAGGGGTAGACTTGACTTGCTCCGCTTCTTGCGGTGTCGGGTGGAAGTTGACTTGTTGATTTTGATTGGGTTGACATCAGCATCGCTATACTGGAATATGGTACCAGGAGCGAACCATCATCTGTCATGGAGAGGATTTTGGGATTTTGGTTTTTGTTTGGCATCTGCATTGCTGCACTGGAATAATGCCAGGAGCAACTCATCATTTGCCCCGAGAGAATTTGAGAATTGATGGCTTAGGAGGCAGGTTTAGATCCCTATCACCTAAGACTTTTCAATTTTATGGGCCGTGAGGGTCCCATAAAAGCATTTTCTCCCTACGAGTCGAAAGGATCTCGTAAGCGTATTTTCTCCATAGGAGTCGTGGGGACTCCTAAGTGTGTTGCTCCTTTGTGAGTCGTAAGGATCTCACGCGGGAATTTCCTCCTCTCAAAGTCGAGAGGACTTTGAGAGTGCATTTCATCTTCTTTTCACGAGTTTGCGCCCTTTCAGGTTTTCACAAACTCGTCGGCAGTCCTGCTGTTTTTACTCACGGAGCCCTTTCGGGTTTTCCTCCGTGCCCATTTTGCTTGTGGACATACCCTTTTTTTTTTTTAGTGGGACTTTGAATGTGGTCTCACCGGTAGGACTTAGGAGAGATTGGGATTGTTTTACGCCCGTGGATTGTATACGGTTTTGCAGGATGTATGATCCAGACCGTAGGGCCAGAAAGATTTCAGGGATTTGTTGGCGTCTGCATCGCTGCACTGGAATGTGGTACCAGGAGCGACTCATCATTCGCCGTTGGGGTATGGGATTTGGAATTTGGTTGGCGTCTGCATCGCTGCACTGGAATATGGTACCAGGAGCGACTCATCATTCGCCATTTGGGGACTTGGAATTTGGATCTTGTTTGGCATCAGCATTGCTGCACTGGAATAATGCCAGGAGCAACTCATCATTTGCCTTGGGAGGACTTGGGATTTTGGTTTTTGGTCGGCATCAGCACCGCTAACACTGAAGCGAAATGCCAGGAGCGACTCATCATTTGCCGTTGCCCGTTGGGGGACGATGGCTTAGGAGAAAGGTTTGGGTCCCTACCACCCAAGGCTTTTCAATTTTATGGGCCGTGAGGGTCCCATAAAAGCATTTTCTCCCTACGAGTCGTAAGGATCCCGCAGGTGTATTTTCTCCTTAGGAATCGTGAGAATTCCTAAGTGTGTTGCTCCTTTGTGAGTCGTAAGGATCTCACGCAGGGGTTTTCTCCTCGCAAGGTCGAGAGGGCTTTGCGAGTGTATTTCATCTCTTTTCACGAGTTTGCGCCCTTTCGGGTTTTCACAGACTCGCCGGTAGTCCTGCTGTTTTTACTCACGGAGCCCTTTCGGGTTTTCATCCGTGCCCGTTTTGCTTGTGGACATACCATTTTTTTTTTGTTTTTTTTTGTTTTTTTTTTGTGTTTTTTTTTTGCCGCTGGTGGGACTTTAAAAGTAGTCTCACCGGCAGGATTTGGGAGAAATAGGGGTCATTTACGCCCGTGGATTGTATACGGTTTTGCAGGATGTCTGATCCAGACCGTAAGGCCAATGTGCTCAATTCGCCTGCGACTTAGAGCATTCACGTGTAGTATTTCTTGAGATATCGGCCATTGATGGGTGGCATGGGCCTTTCTCCCTCGGCACTTATTAGTTGGTAGGATCCTCCGTCGAACACTTTCTCGATGACGTATGGTCCTTCCCAATTTGGCTCGAATTTTCCCTTGGCATGTCGATTGAGGATGATCGGTCTTTTGAGGACCAACACCAATTCACCTTTCTTGAAAGCGCGGAGACGAGTTATCTTGTCATAGGCCCGTGACATTTGGGCTCGGTATAACTCCAGACTTTGCTGCACCGCGAGCCTTTTTTCTTCGAGGGCATCAAGCTCTTCAAGTCGAAGGAGCACGTTTTCCTCTTCCGTCAACTCATGTTGAACGGCCATTCTTAAGCTCGGAACTTCTACTTCGAGGGGGAGGACCGCCTCCACTCCGAAAAGCAATGAGTATGGAGTGGACTGTGTTGGAGTACGGTGAGTGATACGATATGCCCACAGCGCCTCATGAAGTTTGAGATTCCAGTCTCTCTTGTTGGCTGAAGCATTTTTCCTCAGGAGCTTGCATAAGGTCTTATTGAAGGCTTCGGCTAGCCCATTGGCTCTTGGATTATAGATGGAGGAATATCTCCAGTCTATCTTGTGCTGGGTAGCGAACCTTGAGACATTGAAGCTCTTGAAAGAAGGCCCGTTGTCAGAAATGATTCTTCTTGGTGTACCGAAGCGGTATAGAATATTATGCTGGAAGAATGTCAGAATATCTTTTGTCTTGATTTCTTTTAGCGGGACAGCTTCAGCCCATCTGGAGAAGTAGTCTGTCGCAGCCAGTATGAACCGGTGGCCTTTGGATGACGGAGGATCAATTGGACCAACAATGTCGGTGCCCCAGACTTCGAAGGGCCACGACGCCACTGTAGGATGCAATGGATTGGGATGCTTGTGAATAAAATCACCGTGAATTTGGCAGATATAACATTTCTTTGCATGCTCTCCGCAATCCCGTATCATGGTGGGCCAGTAATACCCAAGCCGTTTAATTTGCAGTCGCATCTTGGGGCCAGATTGGTGAGCACCGCAAACGCCTGAGTGAACTTCTTTCATGACTTTTTGGGCTTCGGCCGATGACAGGCACCTGAGCCAGAGTTGGTCATATGACCTGCGGTATAACGTGTCATTTACAAACACGTATCGGAGAGCTCTTTTCTTCAGCTGAATCCGCGCAGATTTTTCTTCGGGCAGCTTGTCGTATCGGAGGTACTCTATAAAGGGTTCTCTCCAATCGGGCTCGTCTTGGATGATCGAAGCTTCTTCCGCAGGACTGCTCTTCTGTTCCGCGCTTTCCTCTTCTCGTAGAGAGACTGGAGGTAGAATTTGTCGGCTCCTGACTGTGATCAGAATTTCGTCCATGTCAGGATCAGCCAGCTCCTTGGCTAGGCGAGCGAGTATATCGGCTTTTCCGTTCAATGCTCTAGGGACTCTTGTTAGTTCGATATGAGTGAACCGTTTCATGAGTTCCACCACCCGGCTTCTGTACCGAGCCAACTCGGGTTTGTATATCTTATAGTCGCCGCTTACTTGGTTGACGACAAGCTGGGAATCACCGTAAACCCATAGCCGAAGGATTTCCATTTCTATGGCGAGCTCCAAACCAGCTATCAGAGCTTCATACTCGGCCTCATTGTTTGTGCGAGGCTCGGTGAGAGCGAAAGAACGCCGTAGGGTTCCCATTGATGGTGTGATGAACACCAATCCTATCCCTGCTTTTATCTCCGGGACGCTTGATTTACTGGAGGTCCTTATTGATGAGGCTCCATCGAAGTAGAGCTCCCAACATGGCTCATCTTCCTCGAAGTGCAGCACTTGTTCGTCGGGTAATTCACAATCTAGCAGCGACCCTTCTGGTATAGGATGAGCGGCAAGAAAGTCTGCAAGAGCTTGCCCTTTTACTGCTTTCTAAGGAGTATAAACTATGTCGAACTCAAGTAGCATGACAGCCCATCTTGCCATTCTGCCGGCTAGGCTTGCTTTGGTCATCAAGTGTTTGAGCGGGTCGACCTTGGAGATCAGCATAACCCGATGAGCCAGCAGATAGTGCCTTAGCTTCTTCACAGCAAATATCAGAGCCAGGCATTGCTTTCGATAGGGGAATAGTTGTGTTCCGCCCCGACTAGAGTTCGACTGAGGTAGTAGAGGGCATTTTCCTTTCCTTCCTCGTTATTCTGAGCGAGGAGCGCACCGAGTGACTCGTCTAGCACGGCAGTGTAGAGAATCAGCGGTTTATTTGGAATGGGAGCGGCCAGCACTGGAGGGTGCAACAAGTATTGTTTGATGCTTTTGAACGCCGCTTGACATTCGGCATCCCAGATAAAAGGAGCTCCTTTCTTCATGAGCTTTGAGAAGGGCCTACATCTCCCCGACAAATTTGAGATAAACCTCCGTATATAAGCAAGCTTGCCTTGGAAAGATCTCAGCTGCGTCAGACTCTTTGGAGGGGGCATCTCCATGATGACCTTTATCTTTGATGGGTCAATTTCGATCCCTCGATGCCGGACTATAAAGTCCAGGAATTTTCCCGATGACACGCCAAAACCACACTTCAGAGGATTCATCTTCAGATCGTATTCCCTTAGTCTGGTGAGAACGGTCCTAAGATCTTGGATGTGGTCGGCCTTAACTTCAGTTTTGACGACCAGATCATCAACATAGCATTCAACGACTTTATGAATTAGGTCATCAAAGATATTGGTCATTGCCCTTTGATATGTAGCACCTGCGTTCTTCAATCCGAACGGCATCACCTTGTAGCAATATATTCCGATCGGGGTTCGAAATGCTGTGTGCTTCTCATCCTCAGGCGACATCTTGATCTGATTATATCCAGACGAGCCATCCATAAAGGTGAACAGTTCGTAATTTGAGGTGTCATCGACCATCATTTCCATGACCGGTAGCGGGAAGTCGTCTTTAGGACATGCCTTGTTGAGATCCCTGAAATCGACACAAACTCGGATCTGCCCATTTTTCTTCTTCACTGGGACTATGCACGCGATCCAGTCCGCGTATTTCTCTTCCCTGATGAAGCCGGCATCGATGAGCTTCTTAGTTTCCTCGATGACCTTTTCTTCTAGTTCCCTTCTCATTCTTCGAGGAGCTTGTTTGACTGGCTTAGCATCAGGAGATATAGCCAGCTTATGCACGGCTACCTCAGGGGAAAGGCCAGGCATTTCTTTGTATGTCCACGCGAAGCAGTCAACGAACTCACGCAACAGGGCAATTATCTGCTCTTTCATTTCCTCTGACAAGAGCGAGCTGATATAGGTCGGCCTTGGATTATCGGGCGTTCCTAAGTCAATCTCGGTTAGCTCGTCAAAGGTTGCTTGTCCTCCATCTTCGAGCTCTTGAGGAGCTTCTTCTGGCTCGGCTATCTCGTCGTCATCATTTGATCTTTCGCTGGCCTCACCAACATGGATCATGTAGCACGCTCTGGAATCAGGTTGAATGCAACCTATTCCCCGTCTGTCTGGAATTCGTCCATCGATGAGTGCTCGGACCTGGGGAGGATGCCATAGCCCTTCGTAAAACTTTGCTTCGGACTCCGTTTGATATAACCGGCATCCGCACTTCTTAAAGTATTCCCGCATCTCGGGCGCATAGTATCTGGGATTGAGGATGGCTCTTATGCCTCTCTCATATGGAAGGCACGCGACAGACAAATCGTCCGGGTGCGCAATGGGGTTTGACCCATAAAACAAGATGCCCTTCTGTCCACTTTTCCTCCCGGGAACGTAGAAAGTTTTCAGCTGGTCCACGGTGGAGATTGATAATGCATCGAGCTCTTTGCACATTTGCTCTGGTACCCTTGTAACGGCTAGGGATCCTTCTGCAACTTCGAAGGTCTCTCGCAGTTTCGCTTGTTGCGTGGGGGTCCAATCTGCACCGCTATTGCACGACAGGTCCTCCTCCTCTGACTCTTCAGTGTCGCTGCCAAGATGAGGGCGGACTTTACTGCTAGATGGGGCTTCAGTGACGGATTCATCCGTATCGCTGCCGAAACGAGGGCGAGTTTTATGGAAGGACGGGCTTCTAGCGTCGGACTCATCAGTGTCGCTACCGAAATGCGGGCGCACTTGGGCATTTTTGCTTTTGAAAGTGACAGCCGGCGCAGATTTGCTTTTGAGCCTTGGGGCTGGTCTATCCTCAGTCAGTTGTGGCTTAGCATTTTGGTGGTTCATAAAGTACCGAGAATCTTCATATCGGACTTCATGCACACCGAACGGTTGGATGTCTCCGTCAATGCGTCTTTCTTCGCCATTTTTAGTATACTTCATGCATTGATGGAGAGTTGACGGAATGATGCCGTAATCGTAGAGCCACGGCCGCCCCAGGAGAATCTTATAAGACGTGTCGGCGTCGATCACGTATATCTTAGCTTCAGTTTGCAGATCCCCAAATTTGATTGGCAAAGCTATAGACCCTAGAACTTGCTGGCAATTTTGGTTGAAGCCTTGAATGACAATCCTTTCCCTTGACAGGTGTCGGACATCCATTGACAAACTCTTCAGAGTTCGCAAGTTCATGATGTTCACTGAGGACCCCGGATCAATCAATATACGATTAATTCGATCTCCGTCGCTGTACCCGGTCACGTAAAGCGGCCGATTATGCTCAGCCGTTCCCAGTAGCAAGTCTTCATCCTTAAATGTGACCGCGGCGGCATACAAAGCGTGTTGGGCTTCTTTCATATTAATTTCCGCAATGTGAGCCTGGTACCGCTCGGGGTTTTGTAGAGCGTGAATGAGAACATCTCTAAGCTCCTTAGATAGGACTAAGGCGTCGTAGATGCTCAGGAGAGACGGAAGCTTCCGGAGATGGGCCAAGACATTATAATCCACCGAGGAAGGACTTATGTTTTCATCAGCCGGTTCTCTGCCATCTTCTTCATTAGCGACTTGTTTTTCCTTCCCTTTTGGGGCGTTGCCCTGATTTGGCGGTAGAGCCCTGCCGCTTCTAAGCTGGATTTGATTGGCCGTTGTGGCGAGCTCCTCATCCTCTTCAGGAAAACAGAGCTCCTCCTCGGAGTCGCTGCCAAGATGGATGGCGTAGCAAGTCACTACTGGGATCTCTTCATTGATGTCTTCTTCTAACTCCTCCAGAATTTCAGCCGCTTGTATAGGGAAGAACTCCTTCAATTGAATCAATGTTCTTTCCTTTTGTTCATATTCTTCGAGGGAATCGATATATTTTTGAATGGTTGATCTCCCTGCAGACTCTTTTTCGCGCCGAGCTGCACTTTTCTTCTTCTTGACCTTCTTGGATTTTGAGCCTGAAGGAGCCGCATTGGCAGCTGGACTGGTAGGCTTCTTCTGTCCTTCCCATTCCATCCTGGGCTCTTTCCGAATCAGCTTTAGCATCTTCTTTGTCTTATTAGATATGTGCGTACTCCACAGAGGCTGCGATGAGTCGGTTTCGTTTGTCGGGGCAGCGGGTTCAGCTGTCTGCTCCCAGAAGGCTTTAACTTCTGTCTGTATAAAGTTGGCGGTCGCAACTTGATTGTTCACCAACACGCTTTTGGACAGCTCGATCTCTCCAGCCTTGTACTGCTTCTCGACCCAGTCTTTGAAGATATAGCAATCCTCGATCGCATGGCTCACTACTCAGTGGTACGGGCAATACAGAGGATTGTCGGTCATTTTTGCTTCTTGGGGTCTTTTCGACTCCGGCAATTGTAGGCCGTTGTTCAAGGCATCTTTAAATATCTTGCGGACCTTGTCCCTTCTGAAAGAGTAAACCTTGTTCTTTTTCTCCTCTAGGGAGGGCCCATCTCCTCCCAGCAATGGCTTTCGAGACCGGTTAGTTTTGGATTCGGCCGCCTTTCGCTTTTCTTACTGTCGGACGCATTGAAGACATTGGTACTGCTGGAACTCCCGCTTCTACGGTTGTCGTCCCGCTTGCTTTTCCAAGTTTTCTCTCTCTGAGAGTCCGGCGGGGACTCTTGCTTTGAGCGTTCCAGCATTTGGACTTTCTTGGTTAGCTCCTGAAATGTCTTGAGGCCCGCTGTACACAAGAATGGGACCATCCAATTGCTGAGGTTCCCAATGAGAAGGCTGACGGACTGGTCCTGCTCCAGCGGCGGTTCGCACTTGACCGTGAGATTACGCCATCGGGCTATAAAGTCAGTGTTGCTTTCATTCCTCCCCGGCTTGGTCCTCACAAGGTCGGCAATGGAGATTTTATCACTGACGCTCATGAACCTTTGCCGGAATAGAGACTCCATTTGGGCAAAGGTAATGATGGACCCGTCTGGTATGCTCGCGTACCAGTCGAAAGCGACACCGGTCAGGCTGTTGACAAACTGACGAAGAAGGAGCGCGTCATTGCCCCCTGTATTTCCGCACGATGCTTTGAAGTGGGCGACGTGCTGATTTGCATTCCCCGTTCCATCAAATCTTCCGAACTTAGGAATGACGTAGCCGCTTGGGAACTCAATCAGATCGTACTGCGCGGGGTATGGCCACCCACTACTGCCGATTTCTTTCTGAGCTTCAGCTTCGGTCACCAATGTTTTAACCTTACTGGTGACCAAATCCATTATCCGATCCTGTGTTAGCGGGATAGTGCTATCTTGGGCCAAGGCGTCCCCAGAAGCGGAGTGTGGCCGGCTTTCATGCGGCTCGACCAGCCTTGGTCCCAAAGGAACAGGCATTGGCTGCCTCGGATTGTTATCACCCGGCTGATTAGTAGCGGCTTGTGCTTGATTGGGAGGCGCTCGAGCAATTTGAGCCGTAAGCTGCATCACCACGTTCGTTAAGTCGTCAATCTTCGAATAGAGCTTGGCCATCTCTTTATCTTTGCTCCTGAGCTGTTTTCGAAGCTCTTGAAGCAGCTCCTGCTCCGCAGTCCTGGGGCGGAAAGTAGGCTCCTCCTCGCTGTCCGAGCTTGACTCTGCATGGACCGAGGGGTCTTTCTGCCTATCATCCTCATCGAGAGGGTTTTCTTCATCCAGCGGGGGCGGCTGTTCTTGGGCAGCGGCAACCACATTCAGGCCAAATTGGGCTTGGGATGTGGTAGCCCCATCCTTGCTTTTGCTGCGAAGGTTGTCGCTGGGGCGCCCGCCCGCCATATAGACCGTATGGATGATATATCCGGCCGTCTTTCGATCATTGGTGGCTGATTTCACGGATCGCTGTCTTGACCCCCTTGCTTCGGTAACTGGTAGTCGATTGAAGGCGGCTGGCTTAACCAGCTTCTTGAATGGTATTGGCGCATCTTTTCTGGGTTTGCCCCGCTGCTTTCGTGCGGCACAGAGCGCTTGATAGACTCTTGAAGAGATAGTGTCGTACTTTTTCTGTTGGGGCGGGGACATGTCTCTTTGTGGCACTGTTCGGACCGCTGTCTTCTTGATTTTGGCGGTCATGGCGTTTTTCTGAACCCACCTCAGAGGCTCGAAGGAATTGCTGATTCTTACCACCGACTCAGCCGTCGTCGCGGGGAAACCCTGCACTTGGAACTTCACATGGTTCCATTTGGCCGAAGCCTTGGCCCTCTTATTGGCTCGATACCTGAGCCGCTTCTGCCTTAACTTTTCTGTTCTAAGCACCTGGCAGACTTCAACTCTTTGGGAAGACGTCGCAGACCGGGCGACGGAGGGCTTTGGAGATACGCTCGATTGTGCGTTTGTTGGAGTCATCGCTTGAGCTCGTCCGCGACATTTGTTGTTGCCCTTCGCACCGGAAGTCTTGCCCCCAGCTAGAGCGTCAGGGAATCGTTCAGACACCATCTTAAGTTTCGGTTGTGGTGCCTTAGCAATCACAACATTCGGCCTCTTGCCCCTTGGGACCGGCTTGACCACCTGTTCCGCCGGGATTTCCGCCAGATGAGCGCTTCCAGCAGGGTAGATGATGACGGGGCCAAACTGGCGGGGCGGTTCCTCCCACTGTCGACTGAGGCTTGCAGGGAGAACCACACGAGCGTTGATCTTGACCACGTATGGAATCGGGGTCACGTTGGAAGCTGAATTCATCTGGAGAGACATTGTCGTCGAAGGTTGATTGCTGCATAGAAAAGAAAATATCATTTCAGTATAGACAATAGATATGTATATTAATTGAGTTCGCATGAACGTTTATCCCGAAATATGGGAGGAGAGATTGGTCCCACCGGGCGTGCCAGAACCTGTAGGGTGTTTTTCGTCACCCCTGTGAGATGGGAATACGCGAGCGCTTGTCAGGCGTACTACAGATTCCCCCTGCCTAGGGTAGGCCGGGGTGTAAATTTTTACCCCAACAATAGCCATCCATCTCATGATCCACCTCTTCTTTTCTCTCATGCGTTGAGAAAAAAAGAAGAAAACTTGAGAGAAAAATAGTTTGAACTCTCTACATCTTCCTTTCTCATTCTTGCATTTTGTAAAAGCAAGTTACTTCACATGAATAGTCATCTTTGGTGAAGTTGAAGTTTAGATTAGGTTGCTTTCGAAGTGAATTATCTTCGATGAGGCGGTCATAGATCAAGCTCGATCCTTACACCTCGGAGCTTAGCTTGGGTCTTTCACTTAAGTGTGAACATTTTACAAAGGTTGTAGCCCCCCTTAAACCCTAATTTAGCTCTCTTATTGTTTTTCAATTTCTAGTGTATGGATGATTTTGGTTATAGTTTGTGAAGCTATTGTTAGAAAAATATGTTCTATATTTTCGTCATGGTTCGTAAGTATTGTGACCTTAACACCATAATCTTACATAGTATCAGAGCCGATCCATATACTATTAGTTGTTTTATGGCTAAAAGAATTTTTAAAAACCCATTTTTGAAAACTTAGTTTGAAAAATTGCAAGAAAATCTCTTATTTTTGCTTGTGCCCGAGCCTTGGGGTTATTGGTTCGGACCAAGAGCTTCGTATAGGCTCAAGATTAACCCCGAACCCATCCAATATATGCTTGGTTCATCCCCAAATTCGGGGATGAACCGAGGCCGAATTAGCCCTAATTCAGCCCTGATTCAGGGCTGGTCCAGGGCTAATTCAGCCCCTGATTTGGAGCTGAATCAAGGCTTATATAGTGGGTGGGGTTTTGGGGTTGACGAGTGTTCATATCAGATTATTGCATTTTTGTACCGCCCAATTTTTATCATATTGCTTATCGGTAGGTACTCTTGAGCCGTGTTTGCTAGTCAATTGCAGGAAACAGGTTCTCGGCTCTTAACGGTGAAATTCATGGAAAAACACGACAAAATCCGGGTTCCTGCCAACCATAGATAAAAATACGGGTCTCCGCTCTTTATCCGTCTATTGCCACACACCAGTTTAAGAGACAAAATGGCAAATCAATGTCATTTTCATGCACAAGGCTCAATGGCAACACAAGATCCAAGAAATCTACGCGGAGCTCGAGGAAATCATGGCAAAAAGATCCACATTCATCACCTTGTTGTTCAACAAAAATTCTGGAAAAATCGTGAAGAAAATATGAGAAACAACATATACCAGAATCATGGGCACATCAGACCAGGGAAGTACAGAAAAAACCATGCCCTAACTCCACCATAGGGCCGCGGATCCGCGGCCAATAGGGGGTCTAGGCCGCGGATCCGCGGCCGTACTGGCGCCTCAGTTGGTCGTATTTCAGGGGTAGTTTGGACTTTTTGTATAGAGGCAGAATTTTGCCCTAGGTTTTCATTTTCCAGCCTATAAATAGCCCAGAACCTTGTGAAGCCAAGGGTGCTTAATCTTGTACTTTTTTTAGGGTTTAGAATACTTGTTTCTTCTTCCTCTTCTCATCTCTTCTCCATTGAAAAACTTGTAGTGAGCTTTTGTGAGTGAAGAATGATGAATAATGAAGTTCCTTTTGTTATTATATCTTGTCTTGTTCTTTAGTTAAATTATTATTGCTTGTAATTTTCATTTGTTAACTTAGTTGTTGTTATTTCTTTTTGTTTCTTTCTTTTCTCTTTTCCTTTATCCTTAAACAACCATGACGCTTACGCTTGATCCTTGCCAAGGTGAGGCCGCAAATAGCTAGTTGTTATCTTCTAATCTCCTTCTTTCCATCTTCCTCTTTTGTTTTGTTTTCTTTATGATGTGTGAGTAGTTTCATACTTGTTAGGATAGGATAAGGGAAGTTTGAGAGAAGGAAATCTCTCTCACTCTTTCCTTGCCCAACATCTTAAATCGACTCCCGTTAATTGAACCACAATCCGCTCCTTACGGCACCCTATCCTACATGATAGCGGTGATTCCGTAGTGAGACCAGTTGTGGTTGAATTAACCGAAGGTTATGGCTAAAAGCTAAGAACGGACGGACAAGCACCAAAAGGAAGAACTTATGCGTTGGAAAGCCTAGCTTATACTCGCAAGTTCCTTCCTAGTCGTGCTAATCCCCGTTGTTGCCGATTACCGTAACACCGATATTAAGAGTGGCAACGAAAGAGGTGAGTGACTCCTAACTCAAACGAACCTAATCATATCCCTAACAAGCTCTCTTTACATATCATTTTAACACTTAATTAATCACAACAAAATCTGGAAAACTGGACTTAACTCGTTAAAACACTTAGAAAAAGATTCCTATCTCCCTGCGGACGACCCGTACTCAACCGGCTAGCTACAAGCAAAACCGTCTTGATTGCGGTAATTAACTAAACTTGAACACGCAGAACTCCTACCAATCAAATGGCGCCGTTACCGGGGAGACGGTAATTTATTTCTTTGTGTAATTTTGGGTTAATTTGTGAATATAAAGCTAACCGAAAATCAAAAAAAAAATATACATTGTAAAAAAACCATCTTGTTATTTTTGATTAGTTTTTATGCAAGTGTGCAGGATAATACGGAGTTCGAGTTCAGTACCAAAGACGTGGGAAGATAGACCCATATTTCGCGGCTACACCGCGACGGATCAAAACGAAGCAAACGGTCTACTGTAAAAATCTGGAGCAGATACAGTGAGCAAATCAAGATTCAGCAAATCCAGACAAGCAGAGGACTCCCAGACCAGCACACAGAAAAAAGTTGGAAGCCCAAGCTCTCTGTTCAGCCGAGGAACCGCGGCCTAAGCAGGTGTTTGGCCGCGGAACCGTGGCCATTTGGAGCCTTCAGGCTGCCATTTTTCCCTGTAAGTCTCTCTAACTCTCTCCCACTCCTCTGGACTCCACTGAACTGTGTTTTCTGCAGCATTCTTTGCGCAAATTCTTTTCCCCCTTCCAATAAACTGTTCTTGTGCAGGATTCTTTGCGCCGCGCTAAAAAATAAAAATTGTTTGCAGTTGATTTGTTACCGCTTTGCATTCATTAATACGGACTTAAGGGGCTTGAAACCAATTCAGATTGGGTGGGGATTTCATCACCCTTCCCAGGACCCCAGAAATCACAAAAAGCTTATGCATTGTCCATTGTTAATTAAAAAATACTAGACTCGGCCCTAAGGACTTCGCGCTCAATAGGACAGAGGACTAGTTACAGGCATCGGCCGTTTATCCTATCTGACTTTTGCGGTGTCTAGGCAAGTGTGTCAAAGGCAAGTGGTTATTTAATTAAGGAACTTCGCGAAAGCGTTGGATAACCTCCCACTTACCTGGCACTTACCTGGCCGCACCTGACGGAGAAGAGGCGGTTTGAGGTCCTATTTCTAGCCCTCTGGAACAGTTAGGAGCTGTCTAGCAGACCTAGGTGACCCTAAATCTAGGTGTGATTGTGCATATCTTGTTTGTGATTGCTCATATCTTGTTTGTGATTGCTTAAAGCCGTAAGTCCGTACATATTCCTGTAAAGCTCTTTCTAAATATAAAAAAAACAAAAAAGGGAAAAAAAATCAAAAACTTTTATAAAAACTTGCCCTTTGTCGCCAAATCCATTTTTCACCCACCACCCATCGTATTTCTCCATTGACTTTTTCTTACCCTCACCTTCTCCGCTTTGACTATACTAAACTCGTTTAGTGTATGTCCGCTTGGACTCGGGACACTAGCGCCCGCCTAGTCCGCGTTACGTTAGTCGCTACCGACTACGCGGTCGACTCAGACGTCGAAACTCCGTCCACGCCTTTTTCACCCCTTCCTTTGCCGGCCAACTCCGACGTTGACCGGAATTCTGTTCATACATCTTCACCTTCACCATCACCGACCTCTTCTTCCGCGATGTCAGGATTTAATCCGAACATCTCTTTGACTACCCCTGGATTGGCTCCACCTCCTACGGAGACCAATAACCCACCACCACCGCCTGTTGTAGCGCCCCAGCGAATCGCGCTCCAGGATCATTCCTATCCCACCCGTTCTGCACTTCCCACCTGCCTTTCTCTTCCACCGGCCAATGGGGATAATTTTGAAATTAAGCCCCACTTCATCAACATGCTTCCACGATTTCATGCGTTTGAATCTGAAGATGCCTATATCTTCATCAATAAATTTCAAAACGTTTGTGCCATGATGAAAACCACCCAGCCGTCGGACGATGCTATACGTCTACGGGTCATTCCGTTCACTTTATGCGATCTTGCTGAAAAATGGATGTATAGCATCGCTTCCCACTCCATAACCAGTTGGGACGAGTTTGTTAAAGCGTTTCTCAAAAAGTTCTATCCGAATCATAAAACCGCAAGGATTCGCAATGAAATCAACCAATTCTCTCAGCTTCCTTCTGAACCCTTCTGGAAGTGCTTCGACCGGTACAAAGACCTTCTTGTTCAGTGTCCTCACCATGGTATCGAGAGATGGCAACTTTGCCAAACCTTATACGAGGGCCTGAACCCAGCAACGAAGCAGTTGTTGGAAACCATCTGTCAGGGCCACTTCCTATCGAAATCTGACGAGGAAGCGTGGCAATTTTTTGACGACCTTGCGGAGCAAACGCTACAATGGGAGAGCACCAGACCGACTTCTTCTTCTTCTACCTCCACTTCTACCGGTCAGTCTAGGGTAGGAATTCACCAACTTGATGTCTCTATTGCGATGAAAGCTGAAATGGCTGCAATAACGAGAAAGCTTGAAGCAATAGAGTGCAAATTTTCTGCTCCTGCCCCTGTTCTTCCCCTTCGTACCATTTGCGCTTGTTGTTCCGATCCTTCTCACTTAACCGAAGAGTGTCCTTACAATCCACCATCGCAAGGACAGGATCAGGTTAATGCTGCATTCCAGCAAAGACCGAGGAATGATCCATACTCTTCCACCTACAATCCCGGTTGGAGGAACCACCCCAATTTCGCCTGGAATCAGAATCAGAATCAATTCCAAGGCAACAATTTCCAGAGGCCCCCTCCGCCGCAACAACAAGCGCAACAACAAACTCAACATCAATTTCAGCAGCCCTTCCAACCCCAACCCTTCCAAAATCAGACGAACAACTTTGCACCCAACAATTCTTTTCCAACAAACAACTTTGTTCCGTCAAACAACGATAAGGTTTCCTCGCTCGAACGAAGTCTGGAGGCGTTTGTTAAACAATCAACTCAGTCCACCACCAACATCCAGTCTTCTATTCAGTCCTTAGTGCAACACACTGCCGCTCACGGGCAAAGCATCAAGACCATCGAGGCCCAGATTGCACGGCTGAATGCGGCCTTAAGCGAGCGAGAAAAGGGGAAGCTCCCGTCCCAACCACTCCCAAATCCCGGTCACCCACATAATGTACATGTTGCTCTTGAACAACAGAACCATAATGTGAGTGCCGTGACCACATTGAGATCAGGAAGGATGCTGCAAAACAACATTGGCACACGGATCAACGATGACACCCCGGCCGCTTCTTCTTCTTCTTCTTCTTCTTCTTCTTCTTCTTCTCCTGCTTCTTCGTCTTCTGAGCCTATTCTCCGTTCTTCAAAAGGCTCTCCTTCCTCTTCTTCTGCTCTGAACGGACCCACTTCTCACTCCACGAAAACACCTGTTCTGGGATCCGTTCCAACTCCACAATCTCCTCCTCAAACATTAGACTCAACCAATTTTAAAAATGTTCCATTTCCAAACCGGTTGAGGTCTAATAAACAAAATCCTCTGATAGAGAAGATTCTGGAGTTATTTAAGCAGGTTAACATTAACATTCCTCTTTTAGATGTTGTCCAACAAGTCCCGTCCTACGCTAAAATCTTAAAGGACTTGTGCCCGAAAAAGAGGAAGTCTCAGGTACCCAAGAAAGTTTTCTTGGCTAGTGCTGTGAGTGATGCCCTTACCCAATCTTTACCACAAAAATGGAAGGACCCTGACTGTCCTACGATTTCAATTACCATTGGGGATAAGAACATCAACCGCGCACTATTAGATCTTGGTGCCAGTGTTAACCTGCTTCCGTACTCAGTATACGAGCAATTAGACGTAGGAGAGCTGAAACCCACACACTACACTCTCCAAATGGCCGACCGATCGATCACCCATCTTATGGGTGGGCTAGAGGATGTGTTAATAAAAGTTGGGGACTTCATATTCCCCGTTGACTTCATTATATTAGACACACAGCCTGTAGCTAACCCCCGGAATCAAATTTCGGTGATACTCGGTCGCCCATTCCTTGCAACCTCAAATGCTGTGATCAATTGTCGCAATGGTTCGATGAACCTCTCTTTTGGAAACATGACGATTGAACTCAACATTTTTAGGTTGGGGAATCAGCCCGCCGAACCTAATGCTCATATATTGGACGTTTGCTCAATCCAGGAGATCACCTCTGAAGAGTGTGAATTCGAGGAGTTTCTGTTCGATCACGATAACCTTAACGCTACTAGTGCGTTCCTCCTCGAACCTGCTGCTGTTTCTGCGCCCGACAACGACTACGAGTGTTTCACGTTCTCGAACGATCTTAGCCGCGCACAACCCGAGTTTGAATCTTTTGAATTTCCGAATGAGTTACCTGAACCATCCAACTCGGTCGCCTACTCTCGTTTTGAACCTTTGCTGGAGTCCTTTGAGTTCGAGACCTCTGCACCAATCTTGCCTTCAATCGTTTCACCTCCATCGCTCGAACTCAAGCCGTTGCCGTCTCACCTTAAGTATGCTTACTTAGGTGAAAACGAGACCCTCCCTGTCATCATTTCGGCTTCTCTAGCTCCAGAGCAAGAGAAAGCCCTTCTTGCGGTCTTGCACAGCAACAGACAAGCTTTTGGCTATGGCGGACATCAAGGGGATTAGTCCCCTGATCGTTGAGCATCACATTCATCTGATGGATGATGCCAAACCAGCCCGGGATCCACAAAGACGTCTCAATCCAGTCATGAAAGAGGCTGTGAAGAAGGAGATCGTAAAATGTCTAGATAGTGGTATCATTTACCCTATCTCTGATAGCCAGTGGGTTAGCCCCATCCACGTTGTCCCCAAGAAATCAGGTATAACGGTCATCACTAACGAGGCGAACGAGTAAATCCCCACTCGCACCCAAACTGGGTGGCGAGTGTGCATTGATTACAGAAAACTCAACGCCGCAACGCGGAAAGACCACTTTCCGCTACCTTTCATTGACCAAATGCTTGAACGATTGGCCGGACACGAATACTACTGCTTTCTTGATGGCTACTCCGGCTATAATCAGATTCCCATCGCCGAAAAAGACCAGGACAAGACCACTTTCACTTGTCCTTTCGGCACATTCGCATATCGTCGCATGCCCTTTGGGTTATGCAATGCGCCCGCTACCTTCCAGCGGTGTATGATGGGAATCTTCTCAGACATGGTGGAAAAATTTCTGGAGATTTTCATGGATGATTTCTCCATCTTCGGCGATTCCTTCAACGAGTGTTTGCTGCATCTTGACGCTGTCCTTACTCGATGTAATGACAAAAATCTCATTTTGAATTGGGAGAAGTGCCACTTCATGGTGCTCGAAGGTATTGTCTTAGGACATATCATCTCGCAAAATGGCATAGAGCTTGACAAAGCAAAGATTGAGGTCATTTCCAATCTCCCTCCTCCCCGATGCGTCAGAGATATCCGCGCCTTCCTTGGCCATGCCGGTTTTTATAGACGGTTCATCAAGGACTTTAGCAAGATTGCTAGGACCTTGACTCTTTTGCTGGACAAGGATACGCCATTCGACTTCAACTCGAGCTGTGCGACTGCATTCGAGTCATTGAAAACCTCACTCACTTCTGCTCCCGTTCTTTCTTCACCTGACTGGACGCACCCATTTGAGATTATGTGCGATGCATCCGACTTTGCCATTGGTGCTGTCCTTGGACAACACATCAACAACATGCCGCACGTAATCTATTATGCCAGCCGAACCCTGAACGACGCCCATCCCAATTATACAACAACTGAGAAGGAATTCTTAGCTGTTGTATTTGCTTTAGAAAAGTTCAGGCCCTACCTCATCGGCTCTCCAGTCATTGTCTTCACAGACCATTCTGGTCTGCGCCATCTTTTTGCGAAGAAAGATGCAAAATCTCGGCTAATACGTTGGATCCTCTTGCCTCAAGAGTTTGACCTTGTCATTAAGGACAAACGAGGATGTGAAAACGTAGTTGCCGACCATCTCTCACGACTTCCTTCTTCGCCTTCGCTTCCAATTCCGATCAACGACGTTTTCCCGGATGAACAGCTCTTGACAGTATCTTGCGAACCCTGGTTCGCAGATATTGTGAACTATTTGGCCACAGGGTTACTACCGACTGAATGGTCAAGTCAGGACAGACTTCGCTTCTTATCCCAAGTAAAACACTTTTACTGGGACGAACCTTATCTGTTCAAGTATTGTCCCGACCAGATTATTCGTCGGTGTGTCCCTGACGATGAATTCAAGAGTGTGCTGTCGTTTTGCCACGATCAAGCATGTGGCGGGCATTTTGGCCCCAGAAAGACAGCTGAGAAGATCTTGCAATGTGGTTTCTACTGGCCACAACTCTTCAAAGACGCTCATGACTATTGCAAGACTTGCTCCCGGTGCCAACACTTGGGCCGGATATCCCGGAGGAACAAGATGCCGCTCCAACCGATCTTGGTTGTGGAGATTTTCGATGTTTGGGGGATAGATTTCATGGGGCCGTTTTCCAGCTCTTTCGGGAACTTGTACATCCTTCTCGCTGTTGATTACTTCTCTAAATGGGTCGAGGCTGTGCCCAGCCGGACTAACGATAACAAGGTTGTCGTTAGGTTTCTTAAAAAAAATATTTTCTCCCGGTTTGGGCACCCCCGAGCGATCATTAGCGACAATGGAAGTCATTTCTGCAATAAGACTTTCGAGGCCTTGATGCGTAAATACTCCATTAATCATAAGCTCTCTACGCCCTACCACCCCCAAACCTGCGGGCAGGCCGAAGTATCAAATCGGCAAATCAAGCAGGTACTGGAGAAGACGGTTTCCAAGAACCGAAAAGATTGGTCGCTGAAACTCACTGATGCCTTTTGGGCATTTCGAACCGCTTATAAGACCGATCTTGGCATGTCTCCCTATTGGCTTGTGTACGGAAAAGATTGCCACCTACCTGTCGAAATAGAGCATCGCGCATTTTGGGCGATAAAGGAGTTGAATCTGTCTCTCGAAGATGCGGGCAGCCAACGGAAGCTGCAGTTGAACGAGCTAAGCGAGCTTAGGGATGAGGCTTACGTTAACGCGGTTGTCGTTAAGAACCGAACGAAGGTGTTTCACGATAAACACCATTTGTGCAAAACTTTCGTACCTGGTCAACAGGTACTGCTTTACGACACCCGGCTTCACTTCCATCCAGGAAAGCTCAGATCTCGCTGGAAAGGGCCGTATTTTGTGCGGAATGTATATCCGCAGGGCGCTGTGGATTTGGAAAATCCGAAGGACGGTTCATTTTTCAAAGTGAATGGACACCGACTCAAACCGTACCTTAGCACCGAACCAACAGAGGAGCTCCTGTTCTTACAGGAGCCGGTTTACCCTGCATAATTTTCCTCTGCCTACCTCCAAACTTCGGTTATCCAGCCAAGAACAGTGGACACTGTTCCAAATAAGTTTGGGGGTATGTATAAACCATTTTGTATATATTTGTGGATATTCTTTTTCTTTTTCTTTTCCTTAAAAACAAAAACAAAAAACAAAAAAAAAATTGTGTATCGCTAACCGACAATTTTGACCCTTCAAATGATCTCTTCATGCAATGACAGTGAGGACACTTTCCAGTTTAAGTTTGGGGGTACGCTCGGTACGCATTTCTAACCTTCGCATTCATATGTATATTTTGCATCTGCATATTAAAATCCATAAAATCCATAAAAATCTGAAAAAAAATTTAAAACATAAAAACTTTTCTGTTAAGTTAGCTAGTGGGAGGATTCTGATTCAACATTTCGACGGTTTTGTTTGATAAAATAAGAATAACTAAATCTTATGTTTAGATTTTGAAAACCTGAAAGATAACTCTCCTTTGAAGTTAACTATAGCTGATATACGTCTTTACATCACACTCCACGTGTCGTGGGTTTTTGGAAATTAGATGGCAAGTCTTTTATGTCGAAAAACTTTTAAATGGATCAATGATTTTCTGAGGATCAAATAGGTTTGTTCTGAAATAAGTAATATCAAGAATAGTTTATGAAGTGAGTGAATATGAAGGAATGTTATTGATGCCTTAATTGGAACTAAGTCTGAAAAATAACCCATCTGAAACTTGATTGGAGTGATTACACACCGAACCCACTAAACACGTCTTTTATCCAAAAAAATAATCGAACTGCCGGTTATATCTCCGTTCGTATTAAATCATCATGATTTTCACGCCAAACTGTCTTTTGTTTGTGGACCTAGGTAACTTGAGTAATTAAGTCCGCTGGGGTGTTTCTACACCTAATGCCCTAAAACCAACTGGTTTGGGTGCATTGACCCAAAGCTCGCTAAGAAGCCTAGAAAGTCCAGATTAAAACAAAGTCAAGCAAGTGTTCTCTCCGAGTTAAAATTCCTAACGGTTCTTTGTGTGAGAATAATCTTGATAAAAGACAGGCTTTTATAAAAAAATTTAGCGGAGATATAAAGGTTTTACTCTATGATAAAGACTACTGCACGTTCACAGAGGTGTGTATGAAATGAAAACAAGAAAAATGTGGAGTAAAGAATAAGACCTAGTTTCCTGTTAGGGAAGATAGAAATTCTAAAGTTGAAACTTTACTGGAAAACGAAGCTTGAAAAATGCTTAACTCTTTATAAAACTTATGTGATCCTTTCAAAATTTTTATCTGGGCTTTATTGTGTGACATGATGACGTAAATCGATCCTTCTGGAAACTTAACGACACTGTTTGCACTGCACGTAAAGGCATATAAAATCTGTAGTTAAATAAGAAGCGAGGTGTGAAAAATAAAGGTTCGATAGTCTTGACTTAGGATAATAGAATTGTTATTTTCTGAAACAAAACTTTAGGGTTTGAATCTTAGTTATTTTACAAAACTAGTTTGACCGGATTTTGTGGGTAGTATCCGCTGAAAACCCTCAGGAGACAACACTCCTCCTACTAGGGACACCTAAAGGTTTAACGGCTTGTTGCACATGCTCAGTGCAATCGCGTTCCCTGCGAAAGTGAGGTTAGAAAATTTTCTGTGAATAAATTGGATTTGCTCGGGACGAGCAAATGATAAGTTTGGGGTATTTGTTCATATCAGATTATTGCATTTTTGTACCGCCCAATTTTTATCATATTGCTTATCGTTAGGTACTCTTGAGCCGTGTTTGCTAGTCAATTGCAGGATACAGGTTCTCGGCTCTTAACGGTGAAATTCATGGAAAAACACGACAAAATCCGGGTTCCTGCCAACCACAGATAAAAACACGGGTCTCCGCTCTTTATCCGTCTATTGCCACACACCAGTTTAAGAGACAAAATGGCAAATCAATGTCATTTTCATGCACAAGGCTCAATGGCAACACAAGATCCAAGAAATCTACGCGGAGCTCGAGGAAATCATGACAAAAAGATCCACATTCATCACCTTGTTGTTCAACAGAAATTCTGGAAAAATCGTGAAGAAAATATGAGAAACAACATATACCAGAATCATGGGCACAGCAGACCAGGGAAGTACAGAAAAACCATGCCCTAAATCCACCATAGGGCCGCGGATCTGCGGCCAATAGGGGGTCTAGGCCGCGGATTCGCGGCCGTACTGGCGCCTCAGTTGGTCGTATTTCAGGGGTAGTTTGGACTTTTTGTATAGAGGCAGAATTTTGCCCTAGGTTTTCATTTTCCAGCCTATAAATAGCCCAGAACCTTGTGAAGCCAAGGGTGCTTAATCTTGTACTTTTTTTAGGGTTTAGAATACTTGTTTCTTCTTCCTCTTCTCATCTCTTCTCCATTGAAAAACTTGTAGTGAGCTTTTGTGAGTGAAGAATGATGAATAATGAAGTTCCTTTTGTTATTATATCTTGTCTTGTTCTTTAGTTAAATTATTATTGCTTGTAATTTTCATTTGTTAACTTAGTTGTTGTTATTTCTTGTTGTTTCTTTCTTTTCTCTTTTCCTTTATCCTTAAACAACCATGACGCTTACGTTTGATCCTTGCCAAGGTGAGGTCGCAAATAGCTAGTTGTTATCTTCTAATCTCCTTCTTTCCATCTTCCTCTTTTGTTTTGTTTTCTTTATGATGTGTGAGTAGTTTCATACTTGTTAGGGTAGGATAAGGGAAGTTTGAGAGAAGGAAATCTCTCTCACTCTTTCCTTGCCCAACATCTTAAATCGACTCCCGTTAATTGAACCACAATCCTCTCCTTACGGCACCCTATCCGACATGATAGCAGTGATTCCGAAGTGAGACCGGTTGTGGTTGAATTAACCGGAGGTTATGGCTAAGAGCTAAGAACGGACGGACAAGCACCAAAAGGAAGAACTTATGCGTTGGAAAGCCTAGCTTATACTCGCAAGTTCCTTCCTAGTCGTGCTAATCCCCGTTGTTGCCGATTACCGTAACACCGATATTAAGAGTGGCAACGAAAGAGGTGAGCGACTCCTAACTCAAACTAACCTAATCCTAACCCTAACAAGCTCTCTTTACATTTCATTTTAACACTTAATTAATCTCAACAAAATCTGGAAAACTGGACTTAACTCGTTAAAACACTTAGAAAAAGATTCCCATCTCCCTGCGGACGACCCGTACTCAACCGGCTAGCTACAAGCAAAACCGTCTTGATTGCGGTAATTAACTAAACTTGAACACGCAGAACTCCTACCAATCAAATGGCGCCGTTGCCGGGGAGACGGTAATTTATTTCTTTGTGTAATTTTGGGTTAATTTGTGAATATAAAGCTAACCGAAAATCAAAAAAAAAATATACATTGTAAAAAAACCATCTTGTTATTTTTGATTAGTTTTTGTGCAAGTGTGCAGGATAATACGGAGTTCGAGTTCAGTGCCAAAGACGTGGGAAGATAGACCCATATTTCGCGGCTACACCGCGACGGATCAAAACGAAGCAAACGGTCTACTGTAAAAATCTGGAGCAGATACAGTGAGCAAATCAAGATTCAGCAAATCCAGACAAGCAGAGGACTCCGAGACAAGCACACAGAAAAAAGTTGGAAGCCCAAGCTCTCTGTTCAGCCGTGGAACCGCGGCCTAAGCAGGTGTTTGGCCGCGGAACCGCGGCTATTTGGAGCCTACAGGCTACCATTTTTCCCTGTAAGTCTCTCTAACTCTCTCCCACTCCTCTGGACTCCACTGAACTGTGTTTTCTGCAGCATTCTTTGCGCAAATTCTCTTCCCCTTTCCAATAAACTGTTCTTGTGCAGGATTCTTTGCGCCGCGCTAAAAAATAAAAATTGTTTGCAGTTGATTTGTTACCGCTTTGCATTCATTAATATGGACTTAAGGGGCTTGAAACCAATTCAGATTGGGTGGGGATTTCATCACCCTTCCCAGGACCCCAGAAATCACTAAAAGCATATGCATTGACCATTGTTAATTAAAAAATACTAGACTCAGCCCTAAGGACTTCGCGCTCAATAGGACAGAGAACTAGTTACAGGCATCGGCCGTTTATCCTATCTGACTTTTGCGGTGTCTAGGCAAGTATGTCGAAGGCAAGTGGTTATTTAATTAAGGAACTTCGCGAAAGCGTTGGATAACCTCCCACTTACCTGGCACTTACCTGGCCGCATTTGACGGAGAAGAAGCGGTTTGAGGTCCTATTTCTAGCCCTCTGGAACAGTTAGGAGCTGTCTAGCAGACCTAGGTGACCCTAGATCTAGGTGTGATTGTGCATATCTTGTTTGTGATTGCTTAAAGCCGTAAGTCCGTACATATTCCTGTAAAGCTCTTTCTAAATATAAAAAAACAAAAAAGTGAAAAAAATCAAAAACTTTTATAAAAACTTGCCCTTTGTCGCCAAATCCATTTTTCACCCACCACCCATCGTATTTCTCCATTGACGTTTTCTTACCCTCACCTTCTCCGCTTTGACTATACTAAACTCGTTTAGTGTATGTCCGCTTGGACTCGGGACACTAGCGCCCGCCTAGTCCGCGTTACGTTAGTCGCTACCGACTACGCGGTCGACTCAAACGTCGAAACTCCGTCCACGCCTCTTTCACCCCTTCCTTTGCCGGCCAACTCCGACGTTGACCGGAATTCTGTTCATACATCTTCACCTTCACCATCACCAACCTCTTCTTCCACGATGTCAGGATTTAATCCGAACATCTCTTTGACTACCCGTGGATTGGCTCCACCTCCTACGGAGACCAATAACCCACCACCACCGCCTGTTGTAGCGCCGCAGCGAATCGCGCTCCAGGATCGTTTCTATCCCACCCGTTCTGCACTTCCCACCTGCCTTTCTCTTCCACCGGCCAATGGGGATAATTTTGAAATTAAGTCCCACTTCATCAACATGCTTCCACGATTTCATGGGCTTGAATCTGAAGATGCCTATATCTTCATCAATAAATTTCAAAACGTTTGTGCCATGATGAAAACCACCTAGCAGTCGGACTATGCTATACGTCTACGGGTCATTCCGTTCACTTTATGCGATCTTGCTGAAAAAAGGTTGTATAGCACCGCTTCCCACTCCATAACCAGTTGGGACGAGTTTGTTAAAGCGTTTCTCAAAAATTTCTATCCGAATCATAAAACCGCAAGGATTCGCAATGAAATCAACCAATTCTCTCAGCTTCCTTCTGAACCCTTCTGGAAGTGCTTGGACCGGTACAAAGACCTTCTTGTTCAGTGTCCTCACCATAGTATCGAGAGATGGCAACTTTGCCAAACCTTATACGAGGACCTGAACCCAGCAATGAAGCAGTTGTTGGAAACCATCTGTCAGGGCCACTTCCTATCGAAATCTGACGAGGAAGCGTGGCAATTTTTTGACGACCTTGCGGAGCAAACGCTACAATGGGAGAGCACCAGACCGACTTCATCTTCTTCTACCTCCACTTCTACCGGTCAGTCTAGGGTAGGAATTCACCAACTTGATGTCTCTATTGCGATGAAAGCTGAAATGGCTGCAATAACGAGAAAGCTTGAAGCAATAGAGAGCAAATTTTCTGCTCCTGCCCCTGTTCTTCCCCTTCGTACCATTTGCGCTTGTTGTTCCGATCCTTCTCACTTAACCGAAGA
This sequence comes from Agapanthus africanus, assembly GCA_030015575.1. Taxonomy (NCBI): domain Eukaryota; kingdom Viridiplantae; phylum Streptophyta; class Magnoliopsida; order Asparagales; family Amaryllidaceae; genus Agapanthus; species Agapanthus africanus. Next base: position 186,269,732 of record CM057337.1, read on the forward strand.
GTGTCCTTACAATCCACCATTGCAAGGACAGGATCAGGTTAATGCTGCATTCCAGCAAAGACCGAGGAATGATCCATACTCTTCCACCTACAATCCCGGTTGGAGGAACCACCCCAATTTCGCCTGGAATCAGAATCAGAATCAATTCCAAGGCAACAATTTCCAGAGGCCCCCTCCGCCGCAACAACAAGCGCAACAACAAACTCAACATCAATTTCAGCAGCCCTTCCAACCCCAACCCTTCCAAAATCAGACGAACAACTTTGCACCCAACAATTCTTTTCCACCAAACAACTTTGTTCCGTCAAACAACGATAAGGTTTCCTCGCTCGAACGAAGTCTGGAGGCGTTCGTTAAACAATCAACTCAGTCCACCGCCAACATCCAGTCTTCCATTCTGCCCTTAGTGCAACACACTGCCGCTCACGAGCAAAGCATCAAGACCATCGAGGCCCAGATTGCACGGCTGAATGCGGCCTTAAGCGAGCGAGAAAAGGGGAAGCTCCCGTCCCAACCACTCCCAAATCTCGGTCACCCACATAATGTACATGTTGCTCTTGAACAACAGAACCATAATGTGAGTGCCGTGACCACATTGAGATCGGAAAGGATGCTGCAAAACAACATTGGCACACGGATCAACGATGACACCCCGGCCGCTTCTTCTTCTTCTTCTTCTTCTTCTTCTTCTTCTTCTCCTGCTTCTTCGTCTTCTGAGCCTATTCTCCGTTCTTCACAAGGCTCTCCTTCCTCTTCTTCTGCTCTGAATGGACCCACTTCTCACTCCACGAAAACACCTGTTCTGGGATCCGTTCCAACTCCACAATCTCCTCCTCGAACATTAGACTCAACCAATTTTAAAAATGTTCCATTTCCAAACCGGTTGAGGTCTAATAAACAAAATCCTTAGATGGAGAAGATTCTGGAGTTATTTAAGCAGGTTAACATTAACATTCCTCTTTTAGATGCTGTCCAACAAGTCCCGTCCTACGCGAAAATCTTAAAGGACTTGTGTACGAAAAAGAGGAAGTCTCAGGTACCCAATAAAGTTTTCTTGGCTAGTGCTGTGAGTGATGCCCTTACCCAATCTTTACCACAAAAACGGAAAGACCCTGGCTGTCCTACGATTTCAATTACCATTGGGGATAAGAACATCAATCGTGCACTATTAGATCTTGGTGCCAGTGTTAACCTACTTCCGTACTCAGTATACGAGCAATTAGGCGTAGGAGAGCTGAAACCCATACACTGCACTCTCCAAATAGCAGACCGATCGATCACCCATCCAATGGGTGAGCTAGAGGATGTGTTAATAAAAGTCGGGGACTTCATATTCCCCGTTGACTTCATTGTATTAGACACACGGCCTGTAGCAAACCCCCGGAATCAAATTCCGGTGATACTCGGTCGCCCATTCCTTGCAACCTCAAATGCTGTGATCAATTGTCGCAATGGTTCAATGAACCTCTCTTTTGGAAACATGACGATTGAACTCAATATTTTTAGGTTGGGGAATCAGCCCGCCGAATCTAATGCTCATATACTGGACGTTTGCTCAATCCAGGAGATCACCCCTGAAGAGTGTGAATTCGAGGAGTTTCTGTTCGATCACGATAACCTTAACGCCACTAGTGCGTTCCTCCTCGAACCTGCTGCTGTTTCTGTGCCCGACAACGACTATGAGTATTTCACATTCTCGAACGATCATAACCGCACACAACCCGAGTTTGAATCATTTGAATTTCCGGATGAGTTACCTGAACCATCCAACTCGGTCGCCTACACTCGTTTTGAACCTTTGCTGGAGTCCTTTGAGTTCGAGACCTCTGCACCAATCTTGCCTTCAATCGTTTCACCTCCATCGCTCGAACTCAACCCGTTGCCGTCTCACCTTAAGTATGCTTACTTAGGTGAAAACGAGACCCTCCCTGTCATCATTTCGGCTTCTCTAGCTCCAGAGCAAGAGAAAGCCCTTCTTGCGGTCTTGCACAGCAACAGGCAAGCTTTTGGCTGGTCCAAGGCGGACATCAAGGGGATTAGTCCCCTGATCATTGAGCATCACATTCATCTGATGGATGATGCCAAACCAGCTCGGGATCCACAAAGACGTCTCAATCCCGTCATGAAAGAGGCTGTGAAGAAGGAGATAGTAAAATGTCTAGATAGTGGTATCATTTACCCTATCTCTGATAGCCGGTGGGTTAGCCCCATCCACGTTGTCCCCAAGAAATCAGGTATAACGGTCATCACTAACGAGGCGAACGAGTTAATCCCTACTCGCACCCAAACTGGGTGGCGAGTGTGCATTGATTACAGAAAACTCAACGCCGCAACGCGGAAAGACCACTTTCCGCTACCTTTCATTGACCAAATGCTTGAATGATTGGCCGGACACGAGTACTACTGCTTTCATGATGGCTACTCCGGCTATAATCAGATTCCCATCGCCGAAAAAGACCAGGACAAGACCACTTTCACTTGTCCTTTCGGCACATTCGCATATCGTCGCATGCCCTTTGGGTTATGCAATGCGCCCGCTACCTTCCAGCGGTGTATGATAGGAATCTTCTCAGACATGGTGGAAAAATTTCTGGAGATTTTCATAGATGATTTCTCCATCTTCGGCGATTCCTTCAACGAGTGTTTGCTGCATCTTGACGCTGTCCTTACCCGATGTAAGGACAAGAATCTCACTTTGAATTGGGAGAAGTGCCACTTCATGGTGCGCGAAGGTATTGTCTTAGGACATATCATCTCGCAAAATGGCATAGAGCTTGACAAAGCAAAGATTGAGGTCATTTCCAATCTCCCTCCTCCCTGATGCGTCAGAGATATCCGCGCCTTCCTTGGCCATGCCGGTTTTTATAGACGGTTCATCAAGGACTTTAGCAAGATTGCTAGGCCCTTGACTCTTTTGCTGGCCAGGGATACGCCATTCGACTTCAACTCGAGCTGTGTGACTGCATTCGAGTCATTGAAAACCTCACTCACTTCTGCTCCCATTCTTTCTTCACCTGACTGGACGCACCCATTTGAGATTATGTGCGATGCATCTGACTTTGCCATTGGTGCTGTCCTTGGACAACACATCAACAAAATGCCGCACGTAATCTATTATGCCAGCCGAACCCTGAACGATGCCCAACTCAATTATTCAACAACTGAGAAGGAATTCTTAGCTGTTGTATTTGCTTTAGAAAAGTTCAGGCCCTACCTCATCGGCTCTCCAGTCATTGTCTACACAGACCATTCTGCTCTACGCCATCTTTTTGCGAAGAAAGATGCAAAATCTCGGCTAATACGTTGGATCCTCTTGCTTCAAGAGTTTGACCTTGTCATTAAGGACAAACGAGGATGTGAAAACGTAGTTGCCGACCATCTCTCACGACTTCCTTCTTCGCCTTCGCTTCCAATTCCGATCAACGACGTTTTCCCGGATGAACAGCTCTTGACAGTATCTTGCGAACCCTGGTTCGCAGATATTGTGAACTATTTGGCCACAGGGTTACTACCGACTGAATGGTCAAGTCAGGACAGACTTCGCTTCTTATCCCAAGTAAAACACTTTTACTGGGACGAACCTTATCTGTTCAAGTACTGTCCCGACCAGATTATTCGTCGGTGTGTCCCTGACGATGAATTCAAGAGTGTGCTGTCGTTTTGCCACGATCAAGCATGTGGCGGGCATTTTGGCCCCAGAAAGACAGCTGAGAAGATCTTGCAATGTGGTTTCTACTGGCCACAACTCTTCAAAGACGCTCATGACTATTGCAAGACTTGCTCCCGGTGCCAACACTTGGGCCGGATATCCCGGAGGAACGAGATGCCGCTCCAACCGATCTTGGTTGTGGAGATTTTCGATGTTTGGGGGATAGATTTCATGGGGCCGTTTCCCAGCTCTTTCGGGAACTTGTACATCCTTCTAGCTGTTGATTACGTCTCTAAATGGGTCGAGGCTGTGCCCAGCCGGACTAACGATAACAAGGTTGTTGTTAGGTTTCTTAAAGAAAATATTTTCTCCCGGTTTGGGCACCCCCGAGCGATCATTAGTGACAATGGAAGTCATTTATGCAATAAGACTTTCGAGGCCTTGATGCGGAAATACTCCCTTAATCATAAGCTCTCTACGCCCTACCACCCCCAAACCTGCGGGCAGGCCGAAGTATCAAATCGGCAAATCAAGCAGATACTGGAGAAGACGGTTTCCAAGAACCAAAAAGATTGGTCGATGAAACTCACTGATGCCCTTTGGGCATTTCGAACCGCTTATAAGACCGATCTTGGCATGTCTCCCTATCGGCTTGTGTACGGAAAAGCTTGCCACCTACCTGTCGAAATAGAGCATCGCGCATTTTGGGCGATAAAGGAGTTGAATCTGTCTCTCGAAGATGCGGGCAGCCAACGGAAGCTGCAGTTGAACGAGCTAAGCGAGCTTAGGGATGAGGCTTACGATAACACGGTTGTCGTTAAGAACCGAACGAAGGTGTTTCACGATAAACACCTTTTGCGCAAAACTTTCGTACCTGGTCAACAGGTACTGCTTTACGACACCCGGCTTCACTTCCATCCAGGAAAGCTCAGATCTCGCTGGAAAGGGCCGTATTTTGTGCGGAATGTATATCCGCAGGGCGCTGTGGATTTGGAAAATCCGAAGGACGGTTCATTTTTCAAAGTGAATGGACACCGACTCAAACCGTACCTTAGCACCGAACCAACAGAGAAGCTCATGTTCTTACAGGAGCCGGTTTACCCTGCATAATCTTCCTCTGCCTACCTCCAAACTTCGGTTATCCAGCCAAGAACAGTGGACACTGTTCCAAATAAGTTTGGGGGTATGTATAAACCATTTTGTATATATTTGCGGATATTCTTTTTCTTTTTCTTTTCCTTAAAAACAAAAACAAAAAAAAAAATTGTGTATCGCTAACCGATAATTTTGACCCTTCAAATGATCTCTTCATGCAATGACAGTGAGGACACTGTCCAGTTTAAGTTTGGGGGTACGCTCGGTACGCATTTCTAACCTTCGCATTCATATGTATATTTTGCATCTGCATATTAAAATCCATAAAATCCATAAAAATCTGAAAATTTTTTTAAAACATAAAAACTTTTCTGTCAAGTTAGCTAGTGGGAGGACTCTGATTCAACATTTCGACGGTTTTGTTTGATAAAATAAGAATAACTAAATCTTATGTTTAGATTTTGAAAACCTGAAAGATAACTCTCCTTTGAAGTTAACTATAGCTGATATACGTCTTTACATCACACTCCACGTGTCGTGGGTTTTTGGAAATTAGATGGCAAGTCTTTTATGTCGAAAAACTTTTAAATGGATCAATGATTTTCTGAGGATCAAATAGGTTTGTTCTGAAATAAGTAATATCAAGAATAGTTTATGAAGTGAGTGAATATGAAGGAATGTTATTGATGCCTTAATTGGAACTAAGTCTGAAAAATAACCCATCTGAAACTTGATTGGAATGATTACACACCGAACCCACTAAACACGTCTTTTATCCAAAAAAATAATTGAACTGCCGGTTATATCTCCGTTCGTATTAAATCATCATGATTTTCACGCCAAACTGTCTTTTGTTTGTGGACCTAGGTAACTTGAGTAATTAAGTCCGCTGGGGTGTTTCTACACCTAATGCCCTAAAACCAACTGGTTTGGGTGCATTGGCCCAAAGCTCGCTAAGAAGCCTAGAAAGTCCAGATTAAAACAAAGTCAAGCAAGTGTTCTCTCCGAGTTAAAATTCCTAACGGTTCTTTGTGTGAGAATAATCTTGATAAAAGACTGTCTTTTATAAAAAAATTTAGCGGAGATATGAAGGTTTTACTCTATGATAAAGACTACTGCACGTTCACAGAGGTGTGTATGAAATGAAAACAAGAAAAATGTGGAGTGAAGAATAAGACCTAGTTTCCTGTTAGGGAAGATAGAAATTCTAAAGTTGAAACTTTACTGGAAAACGAAGCTTGAAAAATGCTTAACTCTTTATAAAACTTATGCGATCCTTTCAAAATTTTTATCTGGGCTTTATTGTGTGACATGATGACGTAAGCCGGTCCTTCTGGAAACTTAACGACACTATTTGCACTGCACGTAAAGACATATAAAATCTGTAGTTAAATAAGAAGCGAGGTGTGAAAAATAAAGGTTCGATAGTCTAGACTTAGGATAATAGAATTGTTATTTTCTGAAACAAAACTTTAGGGTTTGAATCTTAGTTATTTTACAAAACTAGCTTGACCGGATTTTGTGGGTAGTATCCGCTGAAAACCCTCAGGAGACAACACTCCTCCTACTAGGGACACCTAGAGATTTAAGGGCTTGTTGCACATGCTCAGTGCAATCGCGTTCCCTGCGAAAGTGAGGTTAGGAAATTTTTTTGTGAATAAATTGGATTTGCTCGGGACGAGCAAATGATAAGTTTGGGGGTATTTGTTCATATCAGATTATTGTATATTTGTACCGCCCAATTTTTATCATATTGCTTATCGGTAGGTACTCTTGAGCCGTGTTTGCTAGTCAATTGCAGGATAAAGGTTCTCGGCTCTTAACGGTGAAATCCATGGAAAAACACGACAAAATCCGGGTTCCTGCCAACCACAGATAAAAACACGGGTCTCCGCTCTTTATCCGTCTATTGCCACACACCAGTTTAAGAGACAAAATGGCAAATCAATGTCATTTTCATGCACAAGGCTCAATGGCAACACAAGATCCAAGAAATCTACGCGGAGCTCGAGGAAATCATGACAAAAAGATCCACATTCATCACCTTGTTGTTCAACAGAAATTCTGGAAAAATCGTGAAGAAAATATGAGAAACAACATATACCAGAATCATGGGCACAGCAGACCAGGGAAGTACAGAAAAAACCATGCCCTAACTCCACCATAGGGCCACGGATCCGCGGCCAATAGGGGGTCTAGGCCGCGGATCCGCGGCCGTACTGGCGCCTCAGTTGGTCGTATTTCAGGGGTAGTTTGGACATTTTGTATAGAGGCAGAATTTTGCCCTAGGTTTCATTTTCCAGCCTATAAATAGCCCAGAACCTTGTGAAGCCAAGGGTGCTTAATCTTGTATTTTTTTAGGTTTTAGAATACTTGTTTCTTCTTCCTCTTCTCATCTCTTCTCCATTGAAAAACTTGTAGTGAGCTTTTGTGAGTGAAGAATGATGAATAAAGAAGTTCCTTTTGTTATTATATCTTGTCTTGTTCTTTAGTTAAATTATTATTGCTTGTAATTTTCATTTGTTAACTTAGTTGTTGTTATTTCTTGTTGTTTCTTTCTTTTCTCTTTTCCTTTATCCTTAAACAACCATGACGCTTACGCTTGATCCTTGCCAAGGTGAGGTCGCAAATAGCTAGTTGTTATCTTCTAATCTCCTTCTTTCCATCTTCCTCTTTTGTTTTGTTTTCTTTATGATGTGTGAGTAGTTTCATACTTGTTAGGGTAGGATAAGGGAAGTTTGAGAGAAGGAAATCTCTCTCACTCTTTCCTTGCCCAACATCTTAAATCGACTCCCGTTAATTGAACCACAATCCGCTCCTTACGGCACCCTATCCTACATGATAGCGGTGATTCCGTAGTGAGACCGGTTGTGGTTGAATTAACCGGAGGTTATGGCTAAGAGCCAAGAACGGACGGACAAGCACCAAAAGGAAGAACTTATGCATTGGAAAGCCTAGCTTATACTCGCAAGTTCCTTCCTAGTCGTGCTAATCCCCGTTGTTGCCGATTACCGTAACACCGATATTAAGTGTGACAACGAAAGAGGTGAGCGACTCTTAACTCAAACTAACCTAATCCTAACCCTAACTAGCTCTCTTTACATATCATTTTAACACTTAATTAATCACAACAAAATCTGGAAAACTGGACTTAACTCGTTAAAACACTTAGAAAAAGATTCCCATCTCCCTGCGGACGACCCGTACTCAACCGGCTAGCTACAAGAAAAACCATCTTGATTGCGGTAATTAACTAAACTTGAACACGCAGAACTCCTACCAATTAACGAGGCTCGATTTCAGGTCCTTCAGGGTTCGATTTCGTGCAAAAATGTGGGTATTTTTGTTGCTGAGGTGCACTTGAACTTTGTTTCTTTGGAATTTCAAGTGTGCGACCTCGTGGGTTGATATTCTTAAATCAAGGATTCAAATTACCTTGATGAATAGTTCAATCGATTTGGTTTGAACACGTATAAATATATGTGTTGGTAAACATAACCTAATTGATGTGTGATCATTTAGACTAGGTTGCACATCTAGAATTTGATGTTGGTGTTTCTATGGATTATCGTGTTTGAATACCCCTCGTATGAATATAATGTATACAAATGTTGTATTTTCAATTTATATATTCTGTGGACTGCAAAATGTATTATTATTTTATTCAGACCTTCAAGTGCTATTTGTAATGTATATAATACTGTTTGCCATGCGAAAAAGTGCCCGAGCCGTCGGGTTCTAGAATTGGAAGATGGCCCTCTCAAAGAGTTGAGACCGGGTCGCCTTGTTCTAGGATTGGCCGACCGCTCGCCGCACTTGGAAGGGTTTTTAGTTTGTTATGTTACGGCTATTCACACGATCATGGAATGTCGCGTTTCGTTTGTGGCTCAAACGAAACGCAAGACTCCTAGTATATTCATATCAATACCATTTGTTTACCGTATGCCTGTGAAGTTATTACTTGCCAGTGATGACTATATACATATATTATAAATGTTTCTATATGCTTTACAACAGCAAAAGTTCTACGTATGACCTACTGTTAGTTAACTAACCTAGCAGTGAAGACCCGATGCCCCATGACGATTGCATTTGGCATATAAAAACATTCTATCTATATTTCTATCTTTTGTTTGGTGTGATAGAAAATTAAATGATGGGACTACATTAATATGATTAATATAAAGTAAATAAACCTAATATGAGATTGTAGGAACCAATCCGTTTTCAAAACAACTTAGTTTTCAAACCACTTAGTTCCTTTAACGATATCAAGTTCATTACGTTAAATTTTTTCTTCAAAATTAGTTGTATCCCTCCGTTATTCTAGATAAGCAGAGTACTTAGTATTCGTGCTGCGTTTGTTGACCTCCGTTAAGGTGTATTATACGGTAGCTAAGTGATGCTTAGCTGCATCATATGATGAGATTAGTTAGGAAAGTCGCATGACTTTGTTTGTCTCCGTCAAGGGCTAGTGCGGGCAGGTCTAAATTAATCATGAAATGACGGGTAGAACTTGACTAGTGATTTATGCTTTGTTGGCTTCCGTCAAGATCATAAGCCGTTAGAGGTAAAAACCAAATCGGGAGTTTCAATTATTAAAACTTGCAATGTGATTGCATTCCTTCTATGGTGTGTGGTGATTTGTTGGCCTTCGTCAAGATTGCCATGCCATGATAGTTGGATTCCGATTCCTACTATGAATAAAAGTTATTCTTGGGAGAATCTCGTCCTCGCAATAAACTGGCTCAGTAGGTGTCTAGAAAGGTGTTTACAGGGTCACGTCTCTAAAGAACGGGGGTTATTTAATTAGATCCATGCAAAAGCGTGGGGAGCCGCCCGTTTAGTATTTACACTAGCTTGACTGACCAGTTAGTGAACTTATGGGGTAATGATGATTCCGGCTAATTCTCCTTTTACGGTTTGAATGAGTGTTCGACTATACAGTGGAAGCCATCCTGATTAGATAAACTAATAAACCAATCTAATCTTGCAAGAGAGTATGCTGAGTGTTTCTTTTCTCTCCCACCAGGCCGTGACCATGACCGGACTTAAGTTATTAGTGGATAAGAATAAATTAACAGGACCGAACTATAAAGACTGGTTGAGGAATGTCAATATTGCCATTACATATGAAAGGTTGCATATGTCCTCACCGCTACTGCTCCCCAAGTACCTGATCCAGATTCCTCGGTTGCGGATAAAGAGATCCACAAAACTGGAAATCAAGATTACGCGAAGGCCAAATGCCTCGTACTGACCTCTATGAGCAACGAGTTGCAGAGGAAGCACAAAAAGATGGATGTTCAATCTATCTTTCTCCACTGCAAAGATTTGTATGGAGAGTGTAACACCCGAGCCCAATACTACTATTTTCTGTTACCGGTTGAGCATTAGATAGTACTCATTTCATTTAGCTTGCCTGTTTGTCACTTATTGTAAAATTTTATGTGGAAAGGTCATTTCTACATATAACAAATTTTAGCGTCTAAAATGAAATTAAAAATATCTATCTTGGCCTACTCGACACCCCTAGCCTCGTGGTAGCGTCCGTGCATCGAGTTCTCGTCCCGTTTGGTGAAACGGGCGAGTTTGGACGGCTACGCGCACGTATAGGTGTCCGACTTGGGGGTATGCTTTTTAATCATAAAACACCTTATTTTAAAATTTGGAACCCGCTTAAAATCCTATTATTTAAATTTCGAATTTTTGGACCCGACCCGGGCGCGAATTGGAAATATTTCATTTAGCGCCAAAATCCAAAATTTAATATAATATTCAAACTATATAATATTTCGTTATATATAAGGATTTCACTGTTTAATAATCTGGGAAATCTTTTAAATATTATTTTTTAACCCCTAAATCTTTCTGGCCAATCGCGAGGTTCTTAACCCCCGTGGGCCCCTCATCTATATCTCTCTTTCTCTGCCTCTCTCTCTTCCCGATCTCTTTCTTTCTCTCTCTATCGTTCTATATCTCTCTCTAGCTTTCTCAATCTCCTATATATTTATAGTTTTCCCTTCCTCTCTTTCTTTTAACCACGAATGCGAGAAACCCAGCGCGCTTCAACCCTAGCCGCCTTCACCGTCGCCGCCGCAGCCCCGACGCCGGCGTCAACGTCACCGTCGCCCTCGCCTCCGCCTCCGCCTCCTCCTCTCAACCTCAACCTTCCTCCTTCCTCCCCCGCGCACCTTGCGCAGCCGCGATCGCTGCAGAAGTTCCCTGCAGTCGCCTGATCGCCGGCGGCCTTCGTCGTCGCCATCCGCGCCACCTTCAGCACCTCCTCACCACCTGCGCACTCCAGCACCCCGACCACCTCCTCTCCCTCTCCGTTTTCTTTTCCCTGCACAGAATTCTATACCCGAGCGTCATCGCCTCCCCGCCGTCGACGTCATCGCCGTCACACCCTCTGCAACACCAGTAAGCCTTCTCTCCTCTTCCTCCTTCCATTTTCCCCCCGGTTTATCCTTTGGGCCGTGCATTAAATTTCTGGATTTTGTTGTCACTGTTCGCCGGAATCCGGCCGTGCCGGTGACGTGTCCTGACGATCCAGCGGAGTGCTCTGACCCGTGAGGTCCCTTGGTTCGTTGTTTGGGTTCAGTCCGTGAACCGTGCGTCCGTCGCGTGTTTCCCCGCCGACGTTACGTTCCGTTTTCCCAGTTCGCAACCCGTCGAGGCAAATATCACTTGCTACATGCTATACTATATATTTATATATGTTTTGACACATTAAACCTGTAAAACTTAACGTGGTATAGTCGTTTCTCATTTGGTTGCAATATGGCATTATATCATTTTACAGTTAACATAAAATCTACAGTTTGCTAATTTAAACCTAATAACCAAGTTTACTTGTTAATCACATTTTACTGTTTAATAGATGGTAGCACTTACCCATGTAGTTCTATTACATTCGGACATTCGTATTCAAAGGCTTGATATAACTGTATTGCATCATTATCTAAACTATTGCACCGCTAAGGGTGCTCAAAACCTGTTAATATAATAAAACGGCTGCACTGTATTACTGCACTCTTGAGATTGAATGAAACATGCTTATTATTTAGCTCATTGCTTATTTCCTGCTGTTAATACCCTGTTCGATTATATACCTGTTTGTGAGCACACCCACGATATTGTTACATCTTGACTTGACTTTGTTACACATGGTATATATTGATACACCTAGCATAGTACCGTTTACTATTGACTTGACCTGATGTACCATGACCCGAACTGTTACCTGATCTCGTGCCTAATGCCAACAAACCTGACATGTAGTCCTCATGGACCGTTCCTGTTGTCTATCCAGACAAACCTTCTTTTACCTGATCCTGTGTTGGCATTAGTTCTTCATTACTGAATACCTGACTTGACTTGCACATATAACTTGGGGGTATAGGGAAATCAAAGGTGAAACCTGACTTGTAACTCGACAGTTCACTACCTGTCCTGAGTGTACACATTCCTATTTTGTGCCTAGCGGCATGTCTCGGTTTAAGCCGAGAATATTGTGGCCGTGGTCCCGGGTATGTATGGGATGCTATCGAGTGTACACATTCCTGTTTTGTGCCTAGCGGCATGTCTCGGCTGCAGCCGAGAATATTGTGGCCGTGGTCCCGGGTATGTACGGGATACTATTGAGTTACATCGAAGATTCATCAATTGATTTCAAAGACTTTAGACTAGAAAACTTGATAGAACAGTTTAGTTACCCACCGCACACTACCCTGCACTGCTTGTTTCACATTATTGCTGTATTCATGTTTTATTTTGCATTGCCTGTTACACTGTTCATATTATATTACTGGTTGACATGACGCGTTGACATCTGGGTTTTGCATGGCCCAGATTCCGTACCACTGTCGCAGTCTGAGCGGGAGTACTTCAGCCAGCAGGCTGAGTTGTGAGTTCTGTAGTGGTTAGTTTTATTTCCTGCATTTATTTTCTGATGTGAGCCCGCATTATGAGACATCCCTTTCAGATATTGTATTGGATCATTTGCTTCCGCATTTATTTACCATTGACTCTTGTTATTCTGGATTATGGACATGTTTTTAGATAGTTTTATCTTGTTCTTGATATCTCTACAGCCGTAATGTGACTGTGGATGGATACTTCCTACCCACAGGTAGCATGATTGGCTATGTCATGTGCCCAATCCAGCGTACTCTGGGAAGCGGGGCGTGACATGGTTCTTTTGGTATCAGAGACATAGGTTAGTTGGGTTGATTCTTTTGTAGTTGGGTATTGTACCCAATACACGAATCAGAACACCCGTGTTAGGAAACATGTCCTGCCACTTTGCCGTTTACCATTCTTGAATCACATCCTTCCTGATTATATCTTTTACGACGTGCAAACTTACTTTGCAAGTCGACTCGAAAAACCTGATTTCTTGTTATCTCTAGGACTTAGGCGACTTGGGTGGAGTTAAGTAATTGTGGCTATGATACCGTGACATAGTTACAATGCGGCACTCTATTTAAGTATCTTGGAGTTCTAGCCTTGATCTATATTCAGAATCTATCATCATGCTAATGTTGGGTGTTTTGAGTTCAGGAATATGGCCGGTAAGAATTTGAAGACGTACCAAGGCGTGTGGACGAAGCCGCCATGCTTAGAGTGATAAGGGGAATGCTGGAGAATCAAAAGAAACAGACCGAGCTGATCCAGCAGCAAGCGGACTCATTTCAGGAAGGTTTGCAGATCGTTCAGCAGTCTGTGAACAATGTTGGAGCTAAGCCAGTTGACCGAGTAGGGACAGTAGCAGATTTCAGACGTTTGGGTCCGTATACATTTACTGGATTGGAAGAGCCGTTGCCAACAGAGCAGTGGCTAGTTGACACAGAGAATTTGCTTAATGCGGCACAGATTCCAGATGAGAAAGAGTTGATGTGGTACGCATTCAGTTAGTGGATTACGCCCGAGAATGGTGGCTTGTAGAAGAGAACCGTTTGCCCAAGCCGATCAAGTGGGCGGATTTTTCGAAGAGTTTCCTGGAGAAGTTCTTCCCGTGGACTGCACGGGAGGAAATGGAAAAGAAGTTCATCGGATTAAAGCAGAAGGGAGCACCCGTAGATGTGCATGCAGCAGAATGGATGAGACTCAGTAGTTTCGCTGGACCTTTAGTTGCCAACGATGCAGACAGGGCACGGAGGTTCATGCGCAGCCTGGACATGGACATCCAGAGGCAGATTGTCTCCCTGGGTTTGACCACTTTCTCACAAGAACTTGCGGCAGCCGAGAGCAGCAGAGTTTATCTGGGATGAAGGGGAGTTTTTCTGTCGGGCCAGTCGAGTTTAGGGCTAGGCCGACAAATAATATTCTTGCATCAATGGAAGTGATGAAAGTAAAGAGCCGGCTGTTGTTCATGATTTTATGGACGTGTTTGAAGATATATCGGGTTTACCGCCAAAGCGAGACGTGGAGTTTGCAATTGATCTTATTCCTGGGGCAGCGCCATTATCCGAAGCGTATTATCCAATGGCGCCAGTAGAATTGGAAGAAGTCAAGAAACAGGTTGTTGAATTGCTTGAGAAAGGTTGGATTCGAAGCAGTAACTCGCCTTGGGGAGCTCCAGTTCTTCTAGTAAAGAAGAAGGATGGCACGAGAAGGATGTGCATCGACTATCGAGAATTAAACCAGGTGACTATTAAGAACAAGTACCCGATCCCTCGCATTGGCGAACTTTTCGAGCAGCTCAGTGGCGCGAGGGTATTCTCGAAGCTGGATTTACGATCCGGATATCATCAGGTCCGAGTGAAAACAGAAGATATTTGCAAGACGGCGTTCCGAACTCGGTATGGACATTACGGGTACTTAGTGATGCCCTTCGGAGTAACGAATGCGCCGGCAGTATTCAGGGACTTGATGAACCGAATCTTTTCACCGTTCTCGGACCAGTTTATCGTGGTTTTTTTATTGACGATATTCTGGTTTATTCGAAGAGTTTTGAGGAACATTCTGAGCATTTGAAGATCGCACTGCGGACGTTGAGACTAGAGAAGTTATATACGAAGATGAGCAAGTGCGAGTTTTGGCTGGAGGAAGTAAAGTTTTGGGGCATGTTGTATTTGGTGATGGAATTGCCGTCGATCCAGAAAAGATTGCAGCAGTTCTTGATTGGCCGATTCCAAAGAATGTTGCGGAGATAAGAAGCTTTCTTGGACTCGCCGGGTATTACAGAAGATTTGTGGAGAACTTTGCTCGTCTGGCGGAGCCGTTAACCAAGCTTACGCGCAAGGAGGTACCTTTTGTACGGACGGATAAGTGTGCGTTAGCTTTCGAGACGTTGAAGCAGAAGTTGATAACCGCCCCTATTCTGACCGTGCCAGACAATTCCGGAGGATTGGTGATTCACAGCAACGCATCTGGGAAAGGATTGGGATGTGTTTTGATACAGCATGGGAAGGTTGTAGCATACGCATCGAGACAGTTGAAGACCCATGAGAAGAATTACCCAACTCATGACTTAGAACTTGCGGCTGTGACTTTCGCTTTGAAGGTTTGGAGACACTACCTTCTGGGTGAAAGGGTCGAAGTTTTTTTACTGATCATAAGAGCTTGAAGTATGTGTTCACACAGAAGGAGCTTAATATGAGGCAGCGTAGATGGTTGGAGCTGATGGCTGACTACGATATTGATCTTAAGTACCATCCGGGAAAGGTTAACGTCGTGCCGGATGCGCTTAGTCGGTTACCAGCAATTCAGGTGTTAACTACGCAGAAGGAGATCGTTGCAGATTTTCGAAGATTTGACTTGGAGGTTGTGCTATCGCATTCTACGGGACAATTGATGCAGCTGCAAGTACAGTCATCATTGATCAAGAATATTAAAGCAGCACAATCGCAGGACCCTAGACTGCAAAAGTTTTGAGGACAGGTTGAATCCGGACTACGAACAAATTTATTAATCCCCGAAGATGGTTCGTTGAGGTTTGGTACCCGTTTGGGTGTGCCAAAGGGAGATATTCGTGAAGAGCTTATGAAGGAGGCACACAGTTCAGCTTATTCTGTACATCCAGGAGGCACAAAGATGTACCGAGATATTCGACAGCATTTCTGGTGGGAAGGCATGAAACGGGAGATTGCTCGCTTTGTGGCTAAGTGCTTGGTGTGTCGGCAAGTTAAGGCTGAACACCAAAGGGTTGCTGGTTTATTGCAACCACTTCCGATTCCTCAGTGGAAGTGGGAACATATAACCATGGATTTCGTGACGGCTTTACCGTGGAGTCCAAAAGGCAACAATGCAGTATGGGTGATTGTTGATCGGTTGACCAAGGCTGCTCACTTTATTCCTTTCCGGGTTGGTCAATCAACAGAGACTCTGGCAGAGCGGTACATGCAGGAGATTATAAGATTGCATGGAGTACCGGTGAGCATCGTGTCCGATCGGGACACTCGGTTCTTATCACACTTCTGGAGGAGTTTACAGGAAAGTTTAGGGACTCGATTGAAGTTTAGCACAGCTTATCATCCTCAAACTGATGGTCAGTCGGAGAGAACAATCCAAACTCTTGAAGACATGTTGAGAGCATGCATGTTGGACTTCAAGGGTTCATGGGAGGATCATCTACACTTGGTGGAGTTTTCTTACAACAAAGTTTTCAAGCAACTATCCAGATGGCTCCGTTTGAAGCTTTGTATGGTCGTAAGTGCCGTTCACCTGTTTGTTGGGATGATGTTGGTGAACGAAGATTATTGGGACCAGATTTGGTGGTGCAGACAGTTGAGAAGGTTAACACAATCGGAAAGCATATGAAGGCAGCTCAAGACCGACAGAAGAGTTGGGCTGACACGTCAAGAAGACCTTTAGAGTTCGCCGTGGGTGATATGGTATTCTTGAAGATATCACCGACTAGAGGGGTGATTCGCTTTGGGAGTCGAGGAAGGCTTAGTCCTCGATTCGTTGGACCCTTTGAGATCTTGGAGCTTGTTGGTGAGGTAGCGTATCGTTTGGCGTTACCGCATTCCTTGGTTAATATGCACGATGTGTTTCACGTATCTCAACTCCGTAGGCATGTTCGAGATGAAACACACGTATTGGATCATTCGGAGCTAACAGTACGAGAAGACTTGACTTTTGAGGAGCGACCGATTAGAATCGTGGATCGAAGGGAAAAGGTTCTAAAGAACAAGGTAATCCCTCTTGTGCTTGTTTCTTAGGGTAATCACTCGCATGGAGAGTCCACTTGGGAATGAGAAGATGAAATCCAGCAGAAGTTTCCTCACCTTTTCTTGTAGTTATCTATCTTTGTATTTTTAGAATTTCGAGGACGAAATTCTTTTTGTAGTTGGGTATAATGTAACACCCGAGCCCAATACTACTATTTCTGTTACCGGTTGAGCATTAGATAGTACTCATTTCATTTAGCTTGCCTGTTTGTCACTTATTGTAAAATTTTATCTGGAAAGGTCATTTCTGCATATAACAAATTTTAGCGTCTAAAATGAAATTAAAAATATCTATCTTAGCCTACTCGACACCCCTAGCCTCGTGGTAGTGTCCGTGCATCGAGTTCTCGTCCCGTTCGGTGAAACGGGCGAGTTTGGACGGCTACGCGCGCGTACAGGTGTCCGACTTGGGGGTATGCTTTTTAATCATAAAACACCTCATTTTAAAATTTGAAACCCGCTTAAAATCCTATTATTTAAATTTTGAATTTTTGGACCCGACCCGGACGCGATTTGGAAATGTTTCATTTAGCGCCAAAATCCCAAATTTAATATAATATTCAAACCATATAATATTTCGTTATATATAAGGATTTCACTGTTTTATAATCTGGGAAATCTTTTAAATATTATTTTTTAACCCCTAAATCTTTCTGGCCAATCACGAGGTTCTTAACCCTCGTGGGCCCTTCATCCATATCTCTCTTTCTCTGCCTCTCTCTCCCCGGTCTCTTTCTCTCTCTCTATCGTTCTATATCTCTCTCTCTTTCTAGCTTTCTCTCTCTCCTATATATTTATAGTTTTCCCTTCCTCTCTTTCTTTTAACCATGAACGCGAGAAACCCAGCGCGCCTCAACCCTAGCCGTCTTCACCGGCGTCAACGTCACCGTCGCCCTCGCTTCCGCCTCCTCCTCTCAACCTCAACCTTCCTCCTTCCTCCCCCGCGCACCTTGCGCAGCCGCGATCGCTGCAGAAGTTCCCTGCAGTCGCCTGATCGCCGGCGGCCTTCGTTGTCGCCATCCGTGCCACCTTCAGCACCTCCTCACCACCTGCGCACTCTAGCACCCCGACCACCTCCTATCCCTCTCTGTTTTCTTTTCCCTGCACAGAAGTCTATACCCGAGCCCTAACCCTAACGGCTGCGACCTCCTCGCCGGCGCCTCCCCGCCGTCGACCTCATCGCCGTCACACCCTCTGCAACACCAGTAAGCCTTCTCTCCTCTTCCTCCTTCCATTTTCCCCCCGGTTTATCCTTTGGGCCGTGCATTAAATTTCTGGATTTTGTTGTCGCTGTTCGCCGGAATCCGGCCGTGCCGGTGACGTGTCCCGACGATCCAGCGGAGTGCTCTGACCCGTGAGGTCCCTTGGTTCGTTGTTTGGGTTCAGTCCGTGAACCGTGCGTCCGTCGCGTGTTTCCCCGCCGACGTTACGTTCCGTTTTCCCGGTTCGCGACCCGTCGAGGCAAGTATCACTTGCTACATGCTATGCTATATATTTATATATGTTTTGACACATTAAACCTGTAAAACTTAACATGGTATAGTCGTTTCTCATTTGGTTGCAATATGGCATTATATCATTTTACAGTTAACATTAAATCTACAGTTTGCTAATTTAAACCTAATAACCAAGTTTACTTGTTAATCACATTTTACTGTTTAATAGATGGTAGCACTTACCCATGTAGTTCTATTACATTCGGACATTCGTATTCAAAGGCTTGATATAACTATATTACATCATTATCTAAACTATTGCACCGCTAAGGGTGCTCAAAATCTGTTAATATAATAAAACGGCTGCACTGTATTACTGCACTCTTGAGATTGAATGAAACATGCTTATTATTTAGCTCATTGCTTATTTCCTGCTGTTAATACCCTGTTCGATTATATATCTGTTTATGAGCACACCCACGATATTGTTACATCTTGACTTGACTTTGTTACACATGGTATATATTGATACACCTGGCATGGTACCGTTTACTGTTGACTTGACCTGATGTACCATGACCCGAACTGTTACCTGATCTCGTGCCTAATGCCAACAAACCTGACATGTAGTCCTCATGGACCGTTCCTGTTGTCTATCCAGACAAACCTGCTTTTACCTGATCCTGTGTTGGCATTAGTTCTTGATTACTGAATACCTGACTTGAATTGCATATATAACTTGGGGTATGGGGAAATCAAAGGTGAAACCTGACTTGTAACTCGACAGTTCACTACCTGTCCTGAGTGTACACATTCCTGTTTTGTGCCTAGCGGCATGTCTTGGTTTAAGCCGAGAATATTGTGGCCGTGGTCCCGGGTATGTACGGGATACTATCGAGTGTACACATTCCTATTTTGTTCCTAGCGGCATGTCTCGGCTGCAGCCGAGAATATTGTGGCCGTGGTCCCGGGTATGTACGGGATACTATTGAGTTACATCGAAGATTCATCAATTGATTTCAAAGACTTTAGACTAGAAAACTTGATAGAACAGTTTAGTTACCCACCGCACACTACCCTGCACTGCTTGTTTCACATTATTGCTGTATTCATGTTTTATTTTGCATTGCCTGTTACACTGTTCATATTATATTACTGGTTGGCATGACGTGCTGACGTCTGGGTTTTGCATGACCCAGATTCCGTACCACTGTCGCAGTCCGAGCAGGAGTACTTCAGCCAGCAGGCTGAGTTGTGAGTTCTGTAGTGGTTAGTTTTATTTCCTGCATTTATTTTCTGATGTGAGCCCGCATTATGAGACATCCCTTTCAGATATTGTATTGGATCATTTGCTTCCGCATTTATTTACCATTGACTCTTGTTATTCTGGATTATGTACATGTTTTTAGATAGTTTTATCTTGTTCTTGATATCTCTACAGCCGTAATGTGACTGTGGATGGATACTTCCTACCCACAGGTAGCATGGTTGGCTATGTTGTGTGCCCAATCCTGCGTACTCTGGGAAGCGGGGCGTGACAGAGAGCAATCTCGCATCGCAAGATACGAGACCTTGAAGAAACAGTTTCAATCAAGGATGGCTGCCGGATCATCTGTTGGAGTCCACGTCCTAAAAATGATTAATATTATAGAAAATCCCACAGACCTAGGATGCACACTGGACAATGAATTATATATTAATTTAATTTTACAGTCCCTTCCCTCCACCTTCGCTCATTTTATATTGAACTTCAATATGAATAAATTGGAATATGGACTTCCAGAGCTCCTCAATATGTTGAGAATAGCGGAGAGCACCTTAAAGAAGAAGAACTCCACAAAGCCTAAAGGTGCTGTTAAAAAGGTGAAGGGAGGAGACAAGAGTGGGGTTGCAGTGGAGAGGAAAGGCGAATGCTACTACTATCATAAGACAGGGCATTGGAGGAGGAATTGCATAGCTTATCTTGCTACCCTCAAGGAAAAGAAGTATAGTGATGATTCAACTTCAGGTGTGTTTGTTATTGAAAACTATTTTTCAGTCAACTTTACTTCCTGAGTATTAGATACCGGATCAGGATCTTATATCTGTAATTGTCTACAGGCGCTGAGAAGTAGCAGATTGCTGAAGAAAGTTGATATGATTCTGAGAGTTGGAAACGGCGAAAACGTTGATGCTGTTGCTTTTGGGGAATATCATCTTGGATTACCGAGCGACCAAATTTTGATTTAGCAAAACTATTATTTTATACCATCCATGCTATGTAATATTGTATCTATTTCCTTATTAGATAAAGAAGGATACAATTTTGTGTTGGAAAGTAATGTTATGAATATTTACCTTAATCAAGAGTTGATTGGGTCTGGTACACTAAATAACGGTATATATATTCTTAATCAACATACAGTTTTTAATGTACAAAACACCCATAAAAGGAAAGCTTCAGAAATGAATGAAACCTTTTTATGGAATTGTAGATTTGGTCATATTAATGAGACTAGACCAGACAACCTACATAAATATGGATATTTAGATCCATTTTTGTTTGAATCTTATAAAACTTGTCAGTCTTGTCTCAAAGGGAAAATGACCAAAACTACGTTCACTAGACACGGAGAGGGAGTAAACAAACTCTTGGGACTTATATATAATGATGTATGTGGTCTAATGTCTACACATGCAAAATGTGGGGACTTTTACCTCATAACTTTTACCAATGATTTCTCAAGGTATGGACACGCGTTCTTGATGAAGCATAAGTCTGAGGCTTTTGAGAAGTTCATAGAGTATAAAAATGAAGTGGAGAACTAAACAAGAAAAAATATCAAAGTATTTCGATCTGATCGAAGAGGGGAATATTTAAGCATCGAGTTTGTAACGACCTCAAATTTCCTATACAGTCGTATTATACAATATTTATTTGTTCTCGGTATTTTTCCGCATATTTTTCTTTTTATTAAATATATTATTATACCATCTATTTTTCCTACCATAATTATTATACCATCTATTTTTCCTACCATAATTATTTTCCAAAACCCATTTCAAATAAAACCCTAATCCCTTCATATTAAATGCCCAAATCAAATAATCCATAAAATCTTACCCAAACTCTTTCTCCATTTTCTCAAACCCAAAAGCCCACAACTCATCCATTTAATTTAATCACTTTCCTATTTGAAAACCAAGCCCAAATCCTAAACTCTATCCAAAGCCCAGAATCCTATAAACCACTAAACCCCCAAATTGTTCAATT
Source organism: Agapanthus africanus (assembly GCA_030015575.1). Taxonomy (NCBI): domain Eukaryota; kingdom Viridiplantae; phylum Streptophyta; class Magnoliopsida; order Asparagales; family Amaryllidaceae; genus Agapanthus; species Agapanthus africanus. Next base: position 186,291,344 of record CM057337.1, read on the forward strand.
CCCTCTTCTTATTTAACTTCTTCCTTAATTAAAAATCCATTTAATTAATTTATTTTCTCCTAATTACTCCATACTCTCTCTCTCTCCCTCCTCCTCTTCCTACATTATTCACTCTTTTTGTAGACTTTGTTTTTATTATACAAATTTTTTTAAAGTTAACGTACAGAATGAAATATTTGCAAGCCTGAATATACTTTAAATGTTGTTTTTATTTAAGAACATCAAGAAAACATTTGTAGCTCATTGGTAAAGCCTTTACACTACTGAGACGTAGCCCCTGTGTTCGAATCCTATCAGCCACATATATTTTTACTGATTTTTCTTTTAAAATTTTTGGAAGCCCAATAATTTACACGTCCACTGCACGTAAAAATGAAAAGTCTGAGAAAATAAACATTTGCAAAAGCGTATTTATACAGACTTAGACATGTGGCTAAAATCCCACCCCTCATCTCACCAACTTGGCCGGTGAGACCGGTCATTTTCCCAGCACCGACGGGTCCCCCGTAAGGAATGGCCCCCATTCTCTGCACACCGGTCTCTAGGCCTACACCCACTACCCAAGTATTGTTTGATTTTCCTGCATTTATCCAGAGAGTGTTAATTCATCTTTTAATCCAAATTTTAATGCATTTAAATTCTTTCTTCAATCCCCAAAACCCTAATTTTACCCTATAAATACAATCTCATACCCTAGCACTCTTCATTCTGTAATATCTTGTCAAAAATCCTCAAAAGTTTCCAAGTCAAAAAAGAGTACAAGTGGAGTTAGCCCAAGTTCCTTTTCCAGCGAGGATTCAAAGCACATCCGGTGACCCCGCGGCTCTACGAAGGCCATCATTCTTTTTCTCAACCTCTCTTCTATCTTTTTAGCTTATAAGTCCTAACTATTTCCCTCTTTTCTTACCTTAAAACTATCTCTTTTCAAATCATGTCGGTAAGTGGAGTTATACCGACATTCATTTCTAAAATCTTTAAAAAAACTACAATTTTCTTTTATAATCATTTATTCAAATCACTATACTTTGTTATTCAATCATGACACAAATGTTTAGAATAATTTTCACCATGAAAAGTTCATGTTAAATAACTTTATAGTACATGTTTCGTTTAAATACCATAAACTTTACACATGCCATATTTTAATCTTTTTGCATAGCATACCTTTAGAAAATCTCACGAGGCAACAGCCTACCTCTCACATACACACATCTAGACATAACACGATTTCTCTTGAACAATATTTTTGTGGCCAAATACGACTTTTCATCAAAATACCCTAAACTATTAAAAACCGGATTTCTTTAAGTTGTGTTAATTCATTCCTTGTGATTATGCCTCTACAACCCATTTTGGGGAACCCGATCAGGATGGTGCGGATTATCGTACATCCTCGGGACTAGTAGAGCGAAATGCAGACCTCCTCATGGAGCATACTATCTTGATGGAATTTTTAATACAATTTTCAAGAAAAATGAGATTTTTACATAATAAAGAAAATTAAATTTTTTATAACTATATAAATATTATCAAATCAAATATTTTGAGATATTATTAAATTCCATGTTTTCTAAACAAAATAATACAATTACAAGCTTCATGAAAATATCATCAAGGATCAATACAAGTCTAACTTTACACTAAAATACCTTGAACTATTCAAGCTAGGTATATATTCACTAGAATACCTTACTTTTTTTTTAAAAGTTACATCCATGAAAATCTTAAATACGATAAATAATTACTTGAGGTTTATTTTGAAAGTATACTAAAAATATTTTTCATAAAACCCCTCAAATTATATAAAATTATATTAAGGACCCTAGTAAATATAAGTTTAAGCGGGACCAATTCTCTTGAGCCTCAGGGAGCCGGAGAAAGTGGGTGCATGCCTATTTAAGGTAGAAAACTAAAACGGGGTTATCGATGGTAATTGCCTTGGAAAAAGACACAAATCCTGTCGTCCATGTGCAGTAGTTACCGATAACTCCGAAACCTAATTCAAGATTCAATTCTGTTTAAAGTGGCTGAGTCAATCTGAGTCTCAGTCTAATCTGAATACAATCCAAACATGAACCCAACTCTAATACAATATGAATTCAATATATCAAACATGAACACTTGAACTTGAACATGAATACCAGAACAATATCAATATGACTTGACTGGACCAAACCATGGCTATATCTTGAACTTGACTACATGACTACCATTAACATCCTGAATCAGTTCACATGAACAACTTATACCATGGTCTCGGCAAGTCTGGTACCTACAAATCAATACAATATACACTACATGGTTTTTAAGGGGGTAGACTGGTACGGAATGTGTTGAAAGTGGCATGATGACGGTCACTAAAAGACACCTACATGAACATCATGTGTCGTTGTCCCGTGGGTTTTGACGGGACCTTATACTTACATGTTACCTTAGTCTACGGAGCAAGTTGGATTCCTCTCGTATATACTGGCACATTCTGTACCAAGCTATAAATAACTACGCTAGCATAACAAACACATAAGTTACCTGTTATATTCTCTTTACCTATCTATTACATTCTATCTTTTGGGACTTACCGAGCGCTAGTTCACTTACGACATTCCTATCTTTTCTTTCTTCGGAATGTTGTCGGAGGACCCGACTCTCAGGAGATCGAGCACAGCCAAGACGATTTGGATCAGTTCTAGTTCCTACTTGTACTTAATTTTCTTTCAGTTCATATTGCCATTATTAGGCATTGCTTTTCATCATTGTATTTTACTTTTCAGTTGTATGTAAAGAATGATATAAATAAAAAGTTGTTGTTTCATTACATCTCTTGTTATTCTTGTGTTATTTTATTTATATTACTTATTTACGCTTAGCGTGTTTACTTCTGAGTAAATACGTCGCGGCCCGCCACGTCGCCTTCTCCGTATACTGGGAATCGGGGCATGACAGGTTTTGTTGGCGGCTCATGCAGGTCAGTTCTGCATGGAAACCTAAGTAATATATCACAAGAATTATAAGAATCGGCAACTAAAACATTCTTCACATTTCATATGCCTTGAATCTATCCTAACCCTATTTTTCTTTCAAGGTTATGGATTTTCCCAACAATACGAGCACGAACGTTAATGGCAACACCCCCACCACCACCACCACCTCTACCACTTACACCTACCGTAGCAGCTCCTATCAACGAGCAGACGGTATTGCTTGAGGCAATCAAGAGCCTCTTAAAGGGACAACAGCAGCAGACTGATATTCTATTACACCGCCCAGAAGCTGAGGCACCCGGTGTAAAAAAATTCCGGGTACTGCACCCTAAACAATTCTTTGGGAAAGAGAGCCCGCTGGAAGCGGAAGAATAGGCTCAGTCGATTGAGGACGATCTGGCAGCAGCATAAGTGCCAGATATTGCTTGGGTAAGAGTTGCGAAGCTGCAACTAACCGACAATGTCAGAGTATGGTGGAAGGCTGAAGAAAGCCGTCTTGCCCAGCCGATCGAATGGAAGACATTTCGCGATATGTTCGACGCGAAATATTTTCCCAAGACTGCCCGTTTTGACATGAAGCAGCAATTCATCCACCTGCAACAAGGCTCTATGTGGAGCAAATCTGTGGATGAGTATGATGTTGAGTTCACCATGCTGAGCAGGTAAAATATGTCATAAATATTCAATTTCTTGATATCACCTACTACACTGCTAACACAAGACTATAATAGGTTTGCGGCACATCTCATACCAACTGCTGAAATCAAAGCACGATGTTTTCAGCAAGGGTTGGACCCGGAAGATCCAAGCTGCTCTGGCTACAGGGGATTTCCCAACCCACGACCTTGCACTGAAGCCTGCTCGAAGATTTGAGGTAGTAGTGAAGAAGAAGGGCAGACCTCAATCTACCGGTGTGAAGCGCCCTGCTACTCAGATTACAGGAGGAGCCTCTTCCAGGCCACCGTTTGTAACTAGAAGACCGGGAGTACCATTTAACCAGCCCAGTCTAGACTTTTGCTTCTATTGCAAGAGAAATGGACACCTGGCGAAGGACTGCAAGCGTGTTAACCGTCTTTGCTTAGTTTATGGCGCATCCACTCATGCCATTGTAGCGTGCCCACATCGTCTCACCCTAGCTCCCACACCTCGACCAGTGATTACCTACCCACAGCGGCCAGCTATTCAAGCTCCTGCACCTCGTCTTGCCCTACCATCTCCACCTCTTCGTGGATCTCTTGCACATCCTCCTCGTCAGTTCCATCAAGCTCAAAGGAACCTACCTCAAGGACATAGGAACGGACAGAGGAATGCTCCCCCAGCAAGGAGGAATGTACCTAGGCGACAAGCTTTCATAATGACTGTGGAAGAAGCTGAAGCCACTGGCCAAGTCATCACTGGTAAATCCCACTCTTTCAAAAGCTTTTCAATATTTGTGTACCTCAATATATATCTTTTCCTATACCTAAACATATTCCACACAAACTTAGGTACAATCTTAGTAGCCTTACTACCTGCCTTAGCACTCTTCAATACTGGAGCATCATATTGTTTTATGTTATAATGGTTCGTCCGAACTCATGTGATTTCAGTTAAATCGCTCGTATCTATCTGGAATGTCAGTTCAGATAATGGCGTTCTAAAAGCAACTCTAGGATACGACCTGTGTCCAGTGGTCGTCTGCAGCAGAGAATTTTATGCTGACTTCAAGGTGCTGGACATACCGAACTTCGACGTAGTCTTGGGTATGGACTGGCTAGGAACTTTCTTCGCTACCATCGACTGTCGTCAAAGGAGGGTAGTGTTCGAGATTCCATATCATCCAGTATTTTATTTCAAAAGTAGAGACCGTATCCTGGAGCCTAGTACTTACAAGGGTAAACCAAGTAAGGCAGTGATTGCAACAATACAAGCAGAAGAAGACAAGGCAGAGGTAGTTCGAGAGTTCGAAGACGTATTTCCTGAAGAAATCTCAGGTTTGCCTCCCGATCGAGCTCTTGAATTCAGTATTGACTTAGTACCTGGTGCACAACCGGTGATCAAAGCACTATATCGCTTAAGTCCTGAAGGATTGAAGGAGATCCGTACTCAATTGGACGAACTTTTGAAGAAAGGATGGATCTGTCCCAGTACTTCAAGTTGGGGATCTCCAGTTTTGCTTGTGAAGAAGAAAGAAGGTTCATACAGAATGTGCATAGACTACCGAGCTTTGAACGAAGTCACGATAAAGAACAAGTATCCACTACCGCGCATGGACGATCTGTTCGATCAGCTATGTGAGTCTTGCATTTTCTCAAAGTTAGATCTTCGTTCGGGTTATCATCAGGTGAAAGTCAAAGAGTCTGATATTCCGAAGACGGCATTCAGGACTTGCTATGGTCATTATGAGTTTCTCGTGATGCCATTTAGAGTGACCAATGCACCAACCATATTTATGAATCAGATGAACCAAGTTTTCCGAGAGTACCTAGACAGGTTCGTTGTCATATTCATCAACGACATCCTGGTGTATTCAAAGAATCGAAAAGAACACGCTGAACATTTACGAATTGTTCTGGAGACTTTACGACGACATCAAATCTACGCTAAGTATGGTAAGTGCGAATTTTGGCTATATCAAGTCGGATTTCTCGGACATATTGTTTCAGGTGAAGAAATCTCTGCGGATCTAGCTAAAGTATCAACAGTAAGTGAATGGCCAACACTAAAGACAGTGAAGGACATTCGAAGTTTCTTGGGTTTAGCAGGATACTACCGAAGATTCATAGAAGGTTTCTCGAAGATTGCAACACCTCTGACCAAGCTCACATGTAAAGATAAAGCATTCGTGTGGTCAGAAGCGTGTGAACAAGCTTTTATAGAACTCAAGTCAAGATTGACACCAACGCTTATTCTCATAATACCAGACCAATCTGGAGAATTCGTTGTGCATTGCGATGCATCCGGTAAGGGATTAGGATTTGTTCTACACCAGCATGGAAAAGTTGTAGATTATGCATCAAGACAACTGAAGATTCATGAACGCAATTATCCGACACATGATTTGAAGTTGGCGGCCGTTATCATTGCACTTAAGATTTGGCACCATTATCTACTTGGAGAGCGAGTGGACATATACATTGACCATAAGAGTCTGAAGTATATGTTTACTTAAAAGGAGTTGAATATGTGGCAGATAAGATGGCTAGAACTTATGGCAGATTTCGACATCAAACTACAGTATCATCCAGGGAAGGTGAATATAGTTCTTGATGCACTTAGTCGCCAGCCTCAATCAATGAATCTCACCGCACAGTGCAAGCTTCAACAGGAATTGCACAAGATAGAGATAGAAGTGGTTATGCCAGGTAATACTTCAAAGTTGATGAACTTACAAGTTCAGTCTACTATTGTCAATCAGATCAAAGCAGATCAAGCAAGTGATGCCAAGTTGCAAAAGATCCGAGAACAAGTAGAAAGTGGACTTCGAACCGGCTTCATCATCCATGAAGACAGATCTTTGAGATGCGGAAGCAGATTGTGTGTACCACAAGGTTCTGTTCAGGAAGAGTTGATGAAAGAAGCTCACAGCGCGTGCGGTGTTGTAGCTAACGCGTTAAGTCTCTGTACTCAGTACACCCTGGTGGTAAAAAGATGTACAAAGATCTACGTCAATATTACTGGTGGCATGGAATGAAGCGTGAAGTAGCCAGAAGTATAGCCAAATGCTTGGTGTGTCAGCAAGTAAAAGCTGAACATCACAGGACTGCTAGTTTACTTCAACCGTTACTTATCCCAGAATGGAAGTGGCAACACATCACCGTGGACTTCATGACTGCACTTCCTCGCAATATGAAAGGTAACGATGCGGTATGGGTTATTATGGATCGACTCACAAAGTCGGCTCACTTCATCCCATTTCGAGTTGACTAATCTACCGAGACACTAGGAAAGAAGTACATGGAAGTAAGTCTGAACCTAAGTAAGATTTAACTCTTCAAGATGTACTATTTCTGATACCCATGAACTCATGCAGGAGATCGTGAGATTACATGGAGTACCGGTTTGCATTGTCTCCGATCGTGACACCAGATTCCGATCACAGTTTTGGCAGAGTCTGCAAGCTAGCTTGGGAATGAGTCTGAACTTCAGCACAACTTACCATCCACAAACAGATGAACAGTCTGTGCGAACGATTCAGATCCTTGAAGATATGCTAAGAGCGTGTATGTTAGACTTCGTAGGATCGTGGGAAAATCACCTACATCTTGTGGAGTTTTCATACAACAATAGCTACCAAGTGATTATTAGAATGGCACCTTTTGCAGTGATCTATGGAAGGAAGTGTCTTTCACCACTAAGTTGGGATGACATCGGAGATAGAGAACTCCTTGGACCAGAGGAAAGAATGCGCATAGCCCAAGACAGACCGAAGCACTGGGCTGATGCAAAACGCCGTACTCTGGAGTTCCAGCCGGGAAATCATATGTTCTTAAAGATCTCTCTAAAGCGTGGAGTAATTCGCTTTGGCAAGAGGGGTAAGCTCAGTCCGAGATACATTGGACCATTCGACATTCTAGAACGAGTCGGAAAGGTGGCATATCGTTTGGCACTACCACCCTCATTGGAAGGAGTGCACAACATATTCCACATATCCCAGTTTGGAAGATATGTGAGCGACCCCAGCCACATCCTTGATCACTCCAAGCTCACGGTACAGACAGATCTATCTTGTGAGCAGCAACCCGTTGAAATCCTGGACAGAAAGGTAAAGTCACTTCGGAACAAGGAAGTAAACTTGGTCCGAGTGATGTGGAGAAAAGATTCGTCAGGAGAATTAATGTGAGAACGTGAGGATGACATGCATGCAAAATACCCTTACTTATTTGTCAGTTAGTCCTTATATAATTGTAAATTTCGAAGACAAAATTTTTGTAAGGAGGGTAGAATGTTGTAAGTCCATGTCACGCACCCTACGAACTTGCGGGGAGGCGGAATATATGAAAAACGATTATCAAAGCTTCGTAACACGGACTTGAGCGCATGAATCGTTATCAAAACCATTGCTAACAAAATACTAGAGGTTTAACTACTCGGATCCGAAGTTATACCCCACGTTACTTGTCCTCCGGGTCTTCATCACGGTCCTCCACTCCTCGTAGGCTCCTTGGAACATCGGCAACTTCACGGCCTCCTCGAATCAAAGACGATCCACCCGAAAGCTCCTACGCCAAGCTTAATCTCAAACTTGAGATAACTAGGTTGCGTATAGTGCTAATCTAAGCTACCTAGGGGATATAGAGTGAGGTTATGGATGTTTTAGTCTAGCTAACCCTTGATCTCAACACATGAGAGGTTAGGGTTAGGGTTTGAAGAGAGAGTGAGCTTGAGGAGAGAGAAGGTGAAGATTAGAATGAAATGAGATATTGATGTTATCATAATATATATGAAGCATTATTATTTATCCAAAAATGAAATAAATGAATTAACAACCATGCTTCATAAATATCTATGAGTGATTCATCTCCATGAGTCATTAAGCATTTATGATGCATTAATGACTTGGATGAATCACACAAATGAGTCACTAATCTCATTTAATGCAATGCCACCTTAACCCCTTAGTCACCACTCTTCTAGAAGCTTCCCGACAAATTACGAGAACGCCCCTCCAATCCGTGAAAATACGGAAAAACTTTAGACTGTACAAATCCAATAACCCGATACTAGAATCTGGCTTAAACCAAAGCCGGCTAGTAAAAACTGTCCGAAAAGTCGTACGTGCGTAAACACACGTATGCGTCCGAACCCTTGTCGTAAAACCGTACGACCTCTATATCGTTTCGCCTGGAGCAGGGAAACTCTCTGTGTGGGACTCTAAAGACTCGACACTATGCTGGCAGTGGGTTTAACCATAGACCGCAAGCAGCACTAGCTGTACGTAACGGTCCCCAGGTAGATGTCGATAAGAAGGCCGATGAGGAAAACCATCCGAACTCTTACTGAGCCTGATGTGACAATCTCCGTACAGTCCGGTCTGTTCGTCTAAGACTATCACATATCAAGCCTAGGGGGCGGCAAGCGTCAGTCCCCTAATAGCTGTATAAGTCATGTCGGAGTGAAGCCCATTACACCCTGAGAAGCTACTGGAACCTACCAGTATATCTCGCTTGCCCTGGCCAGGGACTTTGCGTAATGGCTCTCTGACATAGCGCGATATCATCTCCCAATACCGGGAGAGACGAATCCTGTCTAATCACTACTGCCTCCAAGTGCTCGGGACTGCACCCAACTGCTACCTGTTTGTACGACTCCTTTGAGCCATGGTAGGGTAGCAATCTAAGAACAGTGGGACACACTCGAGGCGCAGTAGCAGTGTCAAGTCTGCGGACTATGTTGTACTCATGTCACCTGGGAACTGTTAACTGACGGTGGGTATAGTACCAACCAACAGTTCCCCTGCGAGTCCTGTCCGGTGTACCTGTAACCTAACGAGCACCTGTGTCTATCTCCAGTACGACGTACTGATGGCAATGGGACAAACCATCTCCACAACTGGGATGAGAAGCGTACACACTAGTCTACTCTGGAGTATCGATGCCCTGCCTCGATAATCCTACGACTAGGGACAAGTATAGGATGTTGCTTATAGACTACCCAGCCCCCACTAGTGTGACTGCCTTCACAACGCTGGTAATCAAGCAAAGAACCTATGGGCTCTACTAATATATATAAGTGATACGTCACAAGAAACATATGCACATATTAAAGTAGACTCAAACCAAGTAGCATACTATCATTTTTAGCAAGACTGTATAAACAAATGTGAATATCTCAAGCTTCCATTAAGTAATATACAATCTAGTATGATACAATAATGGCCCCTAGGGCATATACACTAACAATCTCCCACTTGCACTAGGGCCATGAGCTGGCATATCGTAGACATATCATCTAGAATAGCCTCTCGAACTGCGTCTGAGGAAGGGCCTTTATGAATGGATCAGCAATGTTATTCTCTGTCTCTACTCTCTTCACCTCGATCTCCCGGTGATCGACGATCTCCCTGATCAGGTGATACCGCCTTAAGATGTGTCTGGACTTCTGATGGGACCTGGGTTCCTTCGCTAAAGCTATAGCGCCGTTGTTGTTACAATACAGAGGTATTGGACCAACACTGGAAGGAACCACCTGAAGTTCTGTGAGGAACTTCTTCATCCAGACAGCTTCTTTTGCGGCATCGCAAGCAGCTATGTACTCTGCTTCCATCGTTGAGTCTGCAACGGTCTCCTGCTTGGAACTCTTCCAACAGACCGCCCCTCCATTGTGGGTAAATACAGAACCCGACATGGATTTGGAGTCATCTTTGTCACTCTGAAAGCCGGAGTCGGCAAAGGCCTCCATCTGGAGGGCTTTTCCGCCATATACTAAGAACATCTCCTTAGTCCTTCTCAGGTACTTGAGAATGTTCTTTACCGCTCTCCAGTGATTCTCCCCTGGGTTTGCTTGATACCGGCTTATCACGCTCAATGCGTATGCTACATCTGGTCTGGTACATAACATTGCATACATTATAGAGCCTACCGCAGAAGCGTAGGGTATATGCGATCCCTTTCCAAATCAGTCTTGGGAGACATCTCTTTGGAGAGGGTGATTCCGTGATAAGCCGGTTGGTTACCGTGCTTAGAATAATCGATACTGAATCTCTTCACTATGGTGTCTATGTACCTGGACTGTGAAAGTCCCAACATCCTCTTTGATCTATCACGATAGATCTGGATCCCCAGAATGTAGGTGGCATCACCCAGGTCTTTCATGGAGAATTTATGTGACAAGAATCTTTTGACCGACTGTAACAGATGAATATCATTTCCTATGAGGAGAATGTCATCCACGTACAAGACGAGAAATACTACAGCTCTCCCTACAATCTTACTGTATATGCATGGTTCATCTGGATTTTTGATAAAGTCAAATTCTTTGACAGCATCATCAAAACAGATGTTCCAACTCCGCGATGCCTGCTTTAGTCCATAAATGGATTTAAGCAGCTTGCATACTTTACTGCTGCTCCCACTCTGAATGAATCCCTCTGGCTGATCCATATAGACGCTCTCTTCCAAATTTCCATTTAGGAAAGCCGTCTTTACGTCCATCTGCCAGATCTCATAATCGTGGAAGGCAGCAATAGCAAGAAGGACCCTAATGGATTTTAGCATAGCTACTGAAGAAAAGGTTTCGTCATAGTCCAAACCAGGTCTTTGACGGAAACCCTTTGCAATAAGTCTAGCTTTATAGGTTTCAACCTGTCCATCTACACCAATCTTCTTTCTGAAGATCCATTTGCATCCTACGGGTTTTACCCCATCTGGAGTAAAGTCCAAAGTCCATACTTTGTTAGTGTACATGGACTCCATTTCGGTCCGCATTGCATCCAGCCATTTTACTGAGTCACCGCTCTGAATGGCTTGCTGGAAGCTAGTAGGCTCATCATAGTCTATAGTGCAATCCTATCTATCCCCGTCTATGAGAAAACCGTAGTATCTCTCGGGCGGATGAGATTGCCTACTACTTCTGCGGATTGGCGCTGGTATGTCCCTTTCTTCTTGAACCTCTGGTTCTACCATACTTTCAGTTGTAGTTTGCGGTTCTGGAATTTCTTCCAGTTCTATTTCGCTCTCACTTGTTTCCTTTTCTAAAAACTGATGTTCTAGAAAATGGGCATTACGAGAAACAAAAACCTTTTGTTCCTCTGCGTAATAGAATAGATATCCCCTGGAGTTCTTTGGATATCCCACAAACTTACACTGTACTGATCGTGCCTCGAGCTTGTCCGCATGCTGCTTTTTTATAAAAGCTGGACATCCTCATGTCTTCAGGTACTGAAGACAGGGTTTCTTCCCACTCCACATCTGATATGGTGTGGTAGGCACAATTTTGGTTGGAACCTTGTTCAAAAGATATGCAGCTGATTCTAGTGCATAACCCCAGAAAGATCGCGGTAACTCAGCTTTACTCATCATGGAACGAACCATATCCAATAGGGTTCGATTCCTCCTTTCTGATACACCGTTGTGTTGTGGTGTGTATGGAGGAGTAAGCTGAGAGAGAATTCCATTCTCTTTCAAGTAACCCAGGAACTCGGCACTTAAGTATTCACCACCTCGATCAGATCTCAGTGTCTTGATACTTTTGCCTATTTGTTTTTCCACTTCATTCTTGTATTCCTGGAATTTCTCAAATGCCTCAGATTTATGCTTCATCAAGAAGATATGTCCATACCTAGAGAAATCATCCGTAAAAGTAATGAAGTAGGAATAACCACCTCGCGCATGTGTAGACATTGGACCACACACGTCACTGTGTATGAGTCCTAAGAGCTCGCTTGCTCTTTCTCCGTGTCCAGTGAACGGAGTCTTTGTCATCTTTCCCATGAGACAAGATTCACAAGTGGCATAAGACTGATACTCTAACGGATCCAAGTATCCCTCTCTATGTAACTTTGTTAATCTTCTCTCATTGATGTGACCCAGTCTACAATGCCATAAGAAAGCCTGATTTGTTTCCGGAGACTTTCTTTTAAGTGTGTTCTGGACACTGAAAATTTGAACTTGATTTAATACGTATATTCCGTTTTCTAATGTACCTGACCCAATCAAATCTTGATTTAGGTGGATGTGAACCACATCTCTTGTAAAAGTAAAATCATATCCTTCCTTAGAAAGTAAGGGTACAGATATGATATTACAGGTCGTACCTGGTGCATAAAAATAGTTACGTAGAATCAATATCTGTCCAGTTGTCAGTCCAAGATGATATTCCCCTACGGATTCAGCATTCATGCTCATTCCGTTAGCTACTGTAAGGGTCATATCTCCTATCCCGATAACCCTACGGTTTCTCAGAGCCTGTAATGAATTACAGATGTGAGTTTCTGATCCGGTATCCAATACCCAGGAAGTAGGGTTAACTGACATACAGTTCTCTATCATAAACACACTCGAAGTCGAAGCCACAACATGCTTCGTATCCTGGCTACTGGCTTCTAAAGCCCTGCAATCATTCTGCCAATGCCCAATCCCATAACAATAGGAATGTCCCTTAGTAGGGTAGTTCAGCTTGTCATAGGCAATGGACATCTGGACAGACTTTTGCCAGTCATATAAGTCAGATTCAGTCAATTTATTATCTAGATGTAACCTATGTGTGGTCACAAGGTCACTGCAATTAAGAGAGAGAGAGAAGAAAACTATTTTAGCATGATGCTGTTACAAGCTTAGATTGGTTTTAAGTTTATCTAAACAGGATGGATCCCACTGTTTCTCGAATCCTTTCTCAAACCATAAAAGAAGAATTAGCCAGGACTATTCTCACCGTACAATACTTGCTTAACCGTTCAGTCAGGCCAGTGTCGATACTTCGAGGGAGGTTTTCCAACGCTTTCGCGAAGTTCCTTAATTAAAGAACCTCTTTTCTCTGGGGTCTTAACCCCTCTGACACCTTTCTCGGCACCTACTTGGTTTATAGCATTGATCGTTAAGTGACGAATCTCCTGATAAGTATCTTGTACTCACAGTAGGATCGGGATCCAAAATATCATCGTATGATAATGTTGAAGGAATCCTACCAACATTCATCAAACTCCAAAATGGTATGCATCTCTCTGCAAATTTCAGTTTCCTTAGAAATTCCCGATGTGGATTTTTGCCCCATGCTTTATGACCTTGACGAAGGCCAACATATCATAAGTCACATGTCAAGTTCTACCCGTCATTATCCAGGTTAATTTGAACCCACCCGTACATACCCTTGACAAAGGCCAAAATAGTAGTACGACTGTCCCAAACCAATGCATATATCTATGCTACAGATAAATATCCAGCAGCTACCAATCACTATGCCTTGGCGAAGGTCAAAATACATAGCTTGAATACTACAGAATATCTAACTGAAATGACGGAGGGCTACGACTGGTTTTGGCAAAACCGTGAACGTAGTGAACTTGATATAATCGAAGGAACCTGATACTTTTTTTTTAAAAAAAGGAGTGGTTAAAGCTCCGCAATTAAAAATTCTACTCTTTTAAAATAACCGAGTGGTTTCTTTTAAATTTGTTCCAACAATTAAACTTTGGTTTATTTTCTTTGCATTATAATAATGCGTCCCATCATTAATCTTATCATTACAGAAAACAACGAAAATACCACGTCCTCTTATGCCATCCGCATTCGCCACGGGGTCCCGTCATCACCCGTTAGGTTACTTAACTAACTACAAAGCGGGGGCTGGGCTAGCACGGGTGTAAAACATAAGTGACGTCTAATAGCTATCATATATAGATATTGTACATTCGTCAGACGCAATAATAAGCATTCCAGATCACTGATGAACTTTATTGGATTTATTAGCAATCTGCATTTTGCTTTGAGCCTGCAATAAAAGACGGATTACATAGTTGTGATGAATAGCCTTTTACCCCACCCCAGACCCCTACGGGTACGGCAAACTACCTGCCAAGTACCAGAAGTGAAGCGGTCTGCCTCAACACTTCAAAGTACCCGGTAGTTCGTGCACCCCATCTTGGGTCTATCCTAGGAGCAAAAACAGTAAAAAGAAATAATACAACGGTGGCTACAACCGCAACCTGGATGTGCCCCGCAAAATAATATTACAACTTATTACATTTATATTGAATGAATGAATATTAAACACATCTCAAACCCTGGCTAATCATCACAACAGTCCAACACAGTTCATATACACAAACAGTAAACATTTCAGAAATGTGTAATCTTCTGCCAACCAACATACTAGCAGTTAGGGGAGGTTTACGAACACATTAAACATTACAGTTAAAGATCCAATTAGCAAATAGTTTAGAACATCGATCGATTACCTATATCCGTGTCTACCCCAAAAGAAAATCAGCACAGAGGCAACCTGGGCAGAAACAGAACATACAAGAAAACAGAAAACAACAAAATAGGAATTACTGAGCAAATCCGAGTCAACTCGGCGTTGACTCGGCGGCGGATCCGCGGCACAAGCTCTCTATTGCCGCGGATCCGCGGCCGTTTTGCTGACTCACTGGCTCATTTTTTCTCAGTATTCTTAAAATACCCTGCTGTGAATTTTAAAGTATGTCAAATAATTTTTCAGACAGGTTTAAAATTAACAGAAACTCAGAAAATTCAGGGTTTTGTTTTCATGTTTTTCGTCGATCGAACTTCTAATCAGTTGCTAACAAGCTAGTAATGGTTTAGTTGGCTCTGATACCACTGTAAGTCCATGTCACGCACCCCACAAACTTGCGGGGAGGCGGAATATATGAAAAACGATTATCAAAGCTTCGTAACACGGACTTGAGCGCATGAATCGTTATCTAAACCATTGCTAACAAAATACTAGAGGTTTAACTACTCGGATACGAAGTTATACCTCACGTTACTTGTCCTTCGGGTATTCATCGCGGTCCTCCACTCCGCGTAGGCTCCTTGGAACATCGGCAACTTCACGGCCTCCTCGAATCAAAGACGATCCACCCGAAAGCTCCTACGCCAAGCCTAATCTCAAACTTGAGATAACTAGGTTGCTTAAAGTGCTAATCTAAGCTACCTAGGGGATATAGAGTGAGGTTATGGATGTTTTAGTCTAGCTAACCCTTGATCTCAACACATGAGAGGTTAGGGTTAGGGTTTGAAGAGAGAGTGAGCTTGAGGAGAGAGAAGGTGAAGATTAGAATGAAATGAGATAATGATGTTATCATAATATATATGAAGCATTATTATTTATCCAAAAATGAAATAAATTAATTAACAACCATGCTTCATAAATATCTATAAGTGATTCATCTCCATGAATCATTAAGCATTTATGATGCATTAATGACTTGGATGAATCACACAAATGAGTCACTAATCTCATTTAATGCAATGCCATCTTAACCCCTTAGTCACCAAGCTTCTAGAAGCTTCCCGACAAATTACGAGAACGTCCCTCCAATCCATGAAAATACGGAAAAACTTTAGACTGTACAAATCCAATAACCCGATACTAGAATCTGGCTTAAACCAAAGCCGGCTAGTAAAAACTGTCCGAAAAGTCGTACGTGCGTAAACACACGTATGCGTCCGAACCCTTGTCGTAAAACCGTACGACCTCTATATCGTTTCGCCTGGAGCAGGGAAACTCTCTGTGTAGGACTCTAAAGACTCGACACTACGCTGGCAGTGGGTTTAACCACAGACCGCAAGCGGCACTAGCTGTACGTAACGGTCCCCAGGTAGATGTCGATAAGAAGGCCAATGAGGAAAACCATCCGAACTCTCACTGAGCCTGATGTGAGAATCTCCGTACAGTCCGGTCTGTTCGTCTAAGACTATCGCATATCAAGCCTAGGGGGCGGCAAGTGTCAGTCCCCTAATAGCTGTATAAGTCATGTCGGAGCGAAGCCCATTACACCCTGAGAAGCTACTGGAACCTACCAGTATATCTCGGTTGCCCTGGCCAGGGACTTTGCGTAATGGCTCTCTGACATAGCGCGATATCATCTCCCAATACCGGGAGAGACGAATCCTATCTAACCACTACTGCCTCCAAGTGCTCGGGACTGCACCCAACTGCCACCTGTTTGCATGACTCCTTTGAGCCGTGGTAGGGTAGCAATCTAAGAACAGTGGGGCACACTCGAGGCGAAGTAGCAGTGTCAAGTCTGCGGACTATGTTGTACTCATGTCACCTGGGAACTGTTAACTGACGGTGGGTATAGTACCAACCAACAGTTCCCCTACGAGTCCTGTCCGGTGTACCTGTAACCTAACGAGCACATGTGTACTATCTCCAGTACGACGTACTGATGGCAATGGGACAAACCATCTCCCCAACTGGGATGAGAAGCGTACACGCTAGTCTACTCTGGAGTATCGATGCCCTGCCTCGATAATCCTACGACTAGGGACAAGTATAGGATATTGCTTATAGATTACCCAGCCTCCACTAGTGTGACTGCCATCACAACGCTGGTAATTAAGCAAAGAACCTATGGGCTCTACTAATATGTATAAGTGATACGTCACAAGAAATATACGCACATATTAAAGTAGACTCAAACCAAGTAGCATACTACCATTTTTAGCAAGGCTGTATATACAAATGTGAATATCCCAAGCTTCCATTAAGTAATATACAATCTAGTATGATACAATAATGGCCCCTAGGGCATATACACTAACAAATGTAACGACTCTGTTTTTATTGTACAAAATTTTTTAAAGTTAATGTACAGAATGGAGTATTTGCAAGCCTGAGTATACTTTAAATGTTGTTTTTATTTACGAACAGCAAGAACACACTTGTAGCTCACTGGTAAAGCCTTTACACTACTGAGACGTAGCCTCTGTATTCGAATCCCATCAGCCACATATAATTTTACTGATTTTTCTTTTAAAATTTTTGGAAGCCCAAAAGTTTACACGTGCACTGCACGTAAAAATGAAAAGTCTGAGAAAATAAACATGTGCAAAAGGATATTTATATAGACTTGGACACGTGCCTAAAATTTCACCCCTCATCTCACCAACTTGGCCGGTGAGACAGGTTATTTTCCCGGCGCCGATGGGTCCCCCGTAAGGAATGGCCCCCATTCTCTGCACACCAATCTCTTGGCCTACCCCCGCTATCCTAGTACTGTTTGATTTTCATGCATTTATCCAGAGAGTGTTAATTCACCTTTTAATCCAAATTTTAATGCATTTAAATTCTTTCTTCAATCCCCAAAACCCAAATTTTACCCTATAAATACAATCCCATACCCCAGCCCTCTTCATTCTGAAATCTCTTGTCAAAAATTCTCAAAATTTTTCAAGTCAAAAAAGAGTACAAGTGGAGTTAGCCCAAGTTCCTTTTCCGGCGAGAATTCGAAGCACTTTTGGCGATCCCGCGACTCCATGAAGGCCATCATTCCTTTTCTCAACCTCTCTTCTATCTTTTTAACTTATAAGTCCCAACTATTTCCCTCTCTTCTTACCTTAAAACTATCTCTTTTCAAATCATGTCGGTAAGTGAAGTTATACCGACATTCTTTTCTAAAATCTTTAAAAAAACTACAATTTTATTTTATAATCATTCATTCAAATCACTATACTTTGTTATTCAATTATGACACAAATGTTTAGAATAATTTTCACCTTGAAAAGTTCATGTTAAATAACTTTATAGTACAGTTTCGTTTAAATACCATAAACTTTACACATGCCACATTTTAATCTTTTTTCTTATCATACCTTTAGAAAACCTCATGAGGTAATGACCTATCTCTCACATACACACATCTTGACATAACATCATTTCACTTGAACAACAATTTTGTGGCCAAATACGACTTTTCATCAAAATACCTTAAACTATTAAAAACGGATTTCTTTAAGTTGTGTTAATTCATTCCTTGCGATTATGCCTCTACAACCCATTTTAGGAAACCCGATCGGGATGGTGCAGATTATCACACGTCCTCGGGAGTAGTAGAGCGAGATGCAGACCTCCTCACGGAGCATACGATCTCGATGGAATTTTTAATACAATTTTCAAGAAAATGGGATTTTTACTTAATAAAGAAAATTAAATTTTTTATAATTATATAAATATTATCAAATCACATATTTTGAGATATTATTAAATTCCACGTTTTCTAAACAAAATAATAGAATTACAAGTTTCATGAAAATACCATCAAGAATCAATACAAGTCTAACTTTACACTAAAATACCTTGAACTATTCAAAATAGGTATATATTCACTAGAATACCTCACTTTTTTTTTAAAAAGGTACATCCATGAAAACCTTAAATACGATAAATAATTACTTGAGGTTTATTTTGAAAGTATACTAAAAATATTTTTCATAAAACCCTCTCAAGTTATATAAAATTATAATAAGGACCCTAGTAAATATAGGATTAAGCGGGACCAATTCTCTTGAGCCTCAGGGAGCCGGAGAAAGTGGGTGCTTGCCTGTTTAAGGTAGAAAACTAAAACAGGGTTATCAATGGTAATTGTCTTGGAAAAAAACACAAATCCTGATGTCCATGTGCAGCAGTTACCGATAACTCCTAAACCTAATTCAGGATCCAATTCTGTTTAAAGTGTCTGACTCAATCTGAGTCTCAGTTTAATCTGAATACAATCTAAACATGAACCCAACTCCAATTCAACATGAATTCAATATATCAAACATGAACACTTGAACTTGAACATGAATACCAGAATAATATCAATATGACCTGACTGGACCGAACCATGACTATATCTTGAACTTGACTACATGACTACTGTTTACATCCTGAATCAGTTCACATGAACAACTTATACCATGGTCTTGGCAAGTCTGATACCTACCACTACTACAAATAGGGGTTTCCCCTTTGGATAAATCCGTAGGAGCAAACCATTGCCCCTACAGCTCTAGCCGTAGAGGCACGAAAATACGCCGTAAGTGCACACGCCGCAAGTGCAAGTCTTAGCCTTATACTTGCCCCTACGGTTAAATAATTGCCCCTACCACTTAATACATAGGTCCATCTGTCCCTACAGATTACACCATAGGGACAAAAAAATTATTTAATTTATCGGTTTATAAAATAAAATAGATTCCCCTACGGATAAATCCGTAAAGACAAATATATGCCCCTACGGCTCCATGCGTAGGTCCAGATCTGTAGGGGAAAAATATCTGGTAGCCTGATAGCTTGTCCCTATGGAGAACTGTGTAGGGGTAAAGCGTATGCCCCTACGGATTACTCCGTAGGGTCAACTCTAACACCTGCTACTGAGTCCATAGGGGCAAAATATCAGGTATCCTGATATTTTGCCCCTACGGATAAATATGCAGGAGCAAACTTTGGCCCTATGGATTAATCCGTAGGTACATATTATCAGGTTTTTTCTATAAAAAAAAGGGCTGCCTGTTTCTTCCTCGCCCTGTGCACAATAATATATACATCATATATAAAAGTAATCAACAAGCAGAATATATACCGCAGTATTCATAACCAACATCTCACGCATAATATATAAAAGAAATCAACAAGCAGAATACGATATCAATCTAAATCAATATAAACACGCAAACACCACCAATATCAATATCGTCCAAAATATATACAATATGTATCATATAAGTAAATACATATTTAAAATATAAGAATCAAAAAGCTACCCTAGCTCGGTCTAGCTCCACCTCTGATAAACGCCGTAATCCGGCGCGCCTGCTCCTCAGATATACCCTGAGTCAACATCTCGAGCAATGCGGAGTGTGCGGGAGTCTGAGCGGGCTGTGGAGCTGTAGGAGTGGTATGCGCAACCGCAGCCGAGGTAGTGGCTTGCGGAGCCGCAGCCGAAGGAGATGCGTGTGGAGGCTCAGCCGAAGTACCCTGTCATATCTGTTCAGTTTTGTGTGTAATAAACGAGTAAGAACTGTGTATTAGTCGAATTCGTATCATTATCAGGTTATTGCGAAACCCTAATCTATGTATACTTATGGACTTAAGTCTCGTTTGGATATCTAGTTTGGAAAACCGTAGTTTATTTTAATTAGACAGTTCTATGTATGTACGATTAATCAAAGCTAAGTCTACAACCAAATAAGCTCAGGCTACGTACTAATATTGGATATGTTGCTATCTATAATATGACATAATATTTTACTATTAAGTACTATACATACCAACATCTCCTTCAACTCCTGGACGGTGGCCTTCAAGGTGTCCAGTTCTTGCTCGAAACGTCGTTCACGGGAGATAGAGGAAGT
Source organism: Agapanthus africanus (assembly GCA_030015575.1). Taxonomy (NCBI): domain Eukaryota; kingdom Viridiplantae; phylum Streptophyta; class Magnoliopsida; order Asparagales; family Amaryllidaceae; genus Agapanthus; species Agapanthus africanus. Next base: position 186,312,105 of record CM057337.1, read on the forward strand.
AACCGCCGGAGTGGAGTCCAACCTTATATGGGCTTTGCTAGGACCCTGTTGGATATATGTATGCTCTAGAGGCGATTATATGATAGTGGATGTATTTATACAAGTATATATATATATATACATATACATATATATATATATATATATATATATTCAGTGTACATTCTTGCTCGTCATGATAGTATGCTATCTGGTTCTTCATTATTTGACATGTTGATTTGATCATGCTTTTATTCATACACACATGTTGATAAAGCCCTGAGGATATTTGCTTGACTGCTGTGATTATGATGGAGATCATACTAGTGGGACATCTGTAGTTTATAAGCATATCCTGTAATATCCCTAGTATCGAGACGGGGCATCGATATACCAGAGTAGACTAGCGTATATGATACTTGACCCATATGATGGGCGATGGATGTTCCCACATTCATCGATGTTTGACATCGAGATCGTATACGGGTGCTCGTGGTGACTGGGTACGCTGGACGGACTCGCCGAGAACTCCTATATGGAATTATATCTATCGTCGGATAGCAGTTCTCAGGTGACACTGGTACAGGTTAGTCTGTAGACCCGAGATCGTCATAGAGTCTTGTGTGTTCTCCCACTGTACTTTGATTACCACCCTACCACGGCTCTACTGAGTCGTGCAAACAGGTGGTCGTTGGGTACAGTCCCGAGACACACGAAGGCGATGAGCGATAGGAGGGGTTTCGTCTCTCCCGGTATTGGGAGTTGATGCTGTGCTGTGCTCGATTGGCTATATCGGTAAGTCCCTGGCCAGGGCTGTTGAGATTTACTGATAAGTGTTATCAGTAGTTTGTCGATCTGTTATAGACCATTCATCGGCACGACTTATTGAGTTATTGGGGTCGACGTTACCATCCCTAGACTCGATATGCAGCATATCTAACGAAGAGACCGGACTATACGGTAGTGTTGCCGGTTGGCTCGACGGGAGTTGTGACAGGTTCGCTTGTTTTCTTCTGATCGCTCAATACCTGGGTGGCCATTACGTTTAGCTGACCGCTTGCGGCTTGGGAGTGCTTGATATGATCATCACCCACTGTCGGCGTATTGACGAGTCTTAGAGTCCCACAATGGAGTTACCTAGTCCAGGCGAAACGGTGTGGTGTGCATATGAGATATGCGCATGGACCCGGTTAAAATGCGCGTATGAGATACCGTATATTAATCGGGCGGTTTGCTTTTGGTCGGGACGTATGTGATATGACCGATTTGCTAAATCAAGTTTTGATTTATCATTGACTATTAGTTTCTCACTTTAAACCCTTTCTTGTCTTTTTGTTGTATGCATGCATGTATGCATTTATGCACATATGGATGTGCATGCACACATACATGCATACATAATTCTATCATGGTTGTTGATATAGTGGATGGTGGCAATATAAGACTCACACCATTTATAAATATATGGATATTATTTTTTGGAAAAGAAAAATGGAAATCGAAATTGTTATCATGGTTTAATATTTTATTCTTGCACTAACCCTTTGCTTTAACCATGATTTAATTTCTATGGCCATTTTTTATCCAAACTAAATATCTAGATATTTTATAACTATGGTTAAGAATGAGAAAGAGAAAATATATATATTTTCATTTCTCATTTTTATTCACAAGCTTATCATTATCTTGAGCTCTTCATAAGCCAACATCTTCTTCCTCCTTTCTCTCTTGCTCTCTAGCCTTCACTTGTGAGCAAAAGAGTCATCAAGTTAGGGTTTTGAAGTGAGAAAACAAACCACATCACCATTCTACACTAGTCTTGCCCATTAGTGTAGAGTGTTAGCTTCTATTTCTTCTCTTGATCTAGTGGAGCTTCAAGCTTGGACAAAAAGGACTCCGGGTGGATCGTCGTAGACCTAGAGGATCTCAAGCGAGCCTTTTCCAACCCTCAAGTAGCTAAGGAGTCTAGCGTAGGGAGCTACAAAGGTTGTACTCTCAAAACCCTAGCTTTTACTACTTGTGTTTGTGTTATAGTTTTGTTACCCTACCTTTTCTAGCATGATCCTTAGGTTTGTTTCTCTAACACCATATAAAATTTAAATATGGCATGTGTGATGCCACCAAACCCTTGTAGTGGTGCTGTAGAAACCCCTTCATGGTATCAGAGCCAAGCTAGAGCCTTAGGATAACCTAGACGACGTTAAAAACCTCAAACAAACGAAACACAACGCCCGGGGGGTGCTCTCTGGAAATTTTTTCAAAACCTGGATTTTTTCAAATTAAAAATACTTAAAAAATTCAGCAGGGTATTTTATGGGCCCACAAGAAGTACGACGCCCTGACTCATCCGTACGACCGCGGAACCGCGGCCATAATGGCCTTTCTCCGGCGGTTCCGAGGTGCAGTAGGAGAGTTATGGGCCTTATTTTCTTATGCAGGCCCGTATGTATTTTGTGCAGTTACTGGTATTTTTTAAATCTGCTCAGGTGTTGAGCTTTCTGAGAAGTCTTTGGGTGTTCAATCGTTCGATCGAATGTTTTAACATCGCCTAGTTTATTAATATTTGATACAATAATTGGAATCTACAAATTTGTTTGTTGCGTGTAAATCTAGCAGTTCGGTCTCGGTAACAATCGGAAATCTTGTTGAATTATCCGGCTTGTTTTGAAAAGGTGTTTTCATGGATGAGACCTAAATGCGAGCTTTACATTGTTAGGCATGAAATCTTGTATATGTGATATTCCGGGTTTGTGTTGTCTAAAGGTAGTTATGATTCCAATTGTTGTAGTTTTTCATTTTATTTCTCTGTGACCGTAAGTGTAGTATGTGGTATATCGCCATTTTCGTTTCTATACATCAACGACAATCGGGGTACGCATACTTACTTACGTTGATGATATATGATATTATGTGTTGCTGAGATTTGACATGTAGAATTGTCGTGATTGAATAGCCGGGGGTTTGATGTGAGATGAGAGTTTTCTTTTCATTCATGTAAAATTCAAATGTAATGTAATATTCTTTTATTTGGGGCACTTCCGGGTTGAGGTTGATGTCACCAGTGTTGTATATTATTTACTTTTCCGCATTAGGATAGACCCAAGGAGGGGAGCACAAGTGACCGGGTTCTGGGGTTCAGAGAGAGGCCATCTCGAAGAGTCGAGACCGGGTCTCCTAAACTCCAGAATTGGTAGGGTCACTTGCCGCTCTCGTAGGGGTCTAGGGGTGTGGGCTTGGCTATTCATCGCGACTGTGGAATCCGTATTTTCTATTGTTGGCTAAATACTAAATACGGACATCCTAGTATATCATATATTATCATATCTGTATTTCTGCTGCCTGTATACTGTAATGTGATATCTGAGACGAATGCTATATTATATATGAGATATATAGTAGATGTTGCTTATGTTTTACACCCGCGCTAGTCCCGTCCCGGTATGCCGTTAGTTAAGTAACCTAACGGTGCATAATGGAACATTGCGGCGAATGCGGATGGCATAAGCGTATGTTGTATTTTCGTTTCTTTTCTGTGGTTAGCTTAAGGACTTAAATGATGGGGCTACATTAATATGATTAATGTAAAGAAAATAAACCTAAAAAGATGTTGTAGAATCGAATTTGAAAACCACTCGGCTCTTTATGAAAAAGCTACATTTCAAAACTGCGGAGCTCAAGCCACTCCTTTTGAAAAGCATTTGATTCTACGACGATATCAAGTTCAAAGCGTTAAAGATTTTCTTAAAAATCATCCGCAACCCTCCGTCAATTTATGAAGTAGAGTACTTAGTATTCGTGCTACGTTTGTTGACTTTAGTTAAGGCATAGTGTACGGTAGCTAAGTGATGTCTTCCTACACTGCATATGATGCAGATTAATTAGGACATTCATGCGACTTTGTTGACCATAGTTAAGGGTCATGTGAGTGGGTCTAATTAATCAAGAAATGACGGGTAGAACTTGACTGGTGCTTATGATTTGTTGACCATAGTTAAGGTCATGAGTACTAGGGGTAAAAACCATATCGGGAATTTCAATAGTTGAAATTTGCAATGAGATACATACCTTCCATATGATGGTTGGATCCCGATCCACTGTGAGCAATAGTTGCTCCCAGAAGAGTTTTGCAGTTTACAATTATCTAACCCATTAAGTGTCTAGAAAGGTGTTAACGGGGCTATGCCTCTGGGAAGACGGGGTTTACTTTAAGTAGGTCCGTACGAAAGGACGGGGAACCTCCCTCAAGTACCGACACCGGCCTGGCTGAACGGTGAGCGAAGTTGTAGACTGTAATTAATCCTGGCTAGTTTTCTTTTTAAGATTTGAAAGAAAAACTTGATTAAAGCAGTGGGAGACATCAATTATATAAGATAATAACCAATCTGATCTTTGCAAGAGCTTTCGCTGAGTGTATTCTTTTCTCTCTCTTAATTGAAGATACCAATGACAGGACTCAAGCTTCTACTAGATAAAAATAAACTAAATGGGACTAATTATAAAGACTGGCTGAGGAATCTTAACATTGCCTTGACTTATGATAAGGTATCATATGTCCTCACGGCTCCATCCCCGCCCGTCCCAGGTCCTAAATCCTCAGTTGCGGATATTGAAGTTCGCAAGACATGGGACGCTGACTGTGCCACGGCCAAATGCCTCACTCTTGCATCGATGGATAACACACATCAAAAGCAGCACGAAAATATGGACGTTCATGCCATATTCATCCATACAAAGGAGTTGTATGGAGAGCAATCCCGCGTATTACGATACGAAGCATCAAGAAAACTGTTTCAGATGCGAATGGCCCCTGGCACACCAGTAGGAGACCATGTTCTGAAGATGATAGCTCTTATAGAAGAGCTTGAGAACCTTGGATGGACAATGGACAATGAACAATGTACGGATATTATTCTGCAGTCTCTCCCCTCCACCTTTGCTCAATTTATAGTTAACTTCAACATGCACAACATGGAGAAGGAACTACCTGAACTCCTTAATATGTTAAGAAGTGCAGAGAGCACACTGAAATCAGTGAAAACTCCCGTTTTGAGTGTTGGGCAATCTTCCTCTTCTCGCCAAAAGGCTAAGGCCAAAGGAAAGATAAAGAAGAAGCCCACCAAGCCTAGGGGTGGAGTTAAAAAGGTTAAGGGGAAGGACAAGTCCAAAGCTGGAGAATCGGGGAAAGGGGAATGTTATCACTGCCACAAAACAGGACATTGGAAGCGCAACTGCACGGAGTACTTAGATCTCAAGAAGAGGCATGGGGATGCTTCCGCTTCAGGTGTGTTTATGACAGAAAACTGTTTTTCAATAAACTCTGCTTCCTGGGTATTAGATACCGGTTCAGGTTCTCATATTTGCAATTCTATGCAGGGGCTGAGAAATAGCAAGGTTTTGAAGACAGGTGACCATACTCTTCGCGTTGGAAATGGTTCCAATGTACATACAGTTGCAGTAGGAGAGTATCATTTGGGGTTGCCGTCTGGGTGTATATTGGTTTTGAACCCATGTTATTTTGTACCTAGTATGCTTTATAATATAATATCCGTTTCTTTGTTAGACAATGAAGGATATAATTTTGTATTGCAGAACAATGTTATGAACATTCACCTGAATCAAATGTTGGTTAGGTATGGTACGCTTAATAACGGGATATACGTCCTAAATCAACACACAGTTTTCAGCATACAACACACTAATAAAAGAAAACTTTCAGGAATAAATGAAGCTTTTCTTTGGCACTGTAGACTTAGTCATATTAACGAAACAAGACTAAACAAGTTACACAAAGATGGATATTTAAACCCTTTTGAATATAAATCTTATGCGACTTGCCAGTCTTGCATCAAGGGTAAGATGACCAAAACTCCGTTTACCGGACACGAAGAAAGAGCTGCTAAGCTCTTACGCCTCGTATATAGTGATGTATGTGGGCCAATGCCTACACAGGCTAGAGGCGGTTTTTCATACTTCATTACTTCTACTGATGATTTCTCAAGATTCGGTCATGTTTTTTTATTAAAGCACAAATTCGAAGCTTTCGAGAAATTCACTGAATACAAACAAGAAGTAGAAAAACAAACCGGCTTGAGCATCAAAATGCTTCGATCAGATCGAGGTGGGGAGTACCTCAGTACAGAGTTTACAGACTTCCTAAAAGAGAATGGAATTCTCTCTCAGCTCACTCCTCCTTACACACCACAGCACAACGGTGTGTCAGAACGACGAAATCGGACCCTATTAGATAGGGTCCGTTCCATGATGAGTGATGCTGAGTTACCCGTCTCATTTTGGGGGCATGCATTGGAGACTGCAGCGTTTCTACTGAACAGGGTCCCAACCAAAACCGTGGCTACCACACCATATGAGATATGGCATGGGAAGATACGATCTCTTAAACGAATTAAGATTTGGGGTTGTCCAGCCTATGTTAAAAAGAAGAATCCGGACAAACTCGAGACACGGTCGGTCATGTGTAATTTTGTGGGATATCCAAAGAATTCTTATGGATATCTATTCTACAACAAGGAGGAACAAAAGGTGTTTGTTTCTCAGTATGCCACATTTTTGGAAAAAGAGTTTTTCATAAATAAAACCGATGGCAATGTGGTGGATCTAGAAGAGGTTCTAGAGACACAAACTACAAATGACAACTTGGTTGAACCAGCTGTTGCAATAGAAACTGAGGAACCTCGGCCACTCCGTAGGTCTGGTAGGACTTCTCGCCCACCAGAGAGGTACTACGGTTTCCTCATTGATGGTGACAGAGAAGACTGCATCATGGAGGATGATGATCCTACCAGCTTTCAGCAAGCTATCACAAGTGGAGACTCTGTGAAGTGGCTGGATGCCATGAGATCCGAAATGGAGTCTATGTACACCAACAAAGTATGGACTTTGGACGTTGTACCCTCTGGGGTAAAACTTGTGGGGTGCAAATGGATCTTTAAAAGAAAGATTGGTGTAGATGGGCAGGTAGAGACCTATAAGGCAAGACTTGTGGCGAAGGGTTTTCGTCAAAGACCAGGTTTGGACTATGACGAAACTTTTTCTCCCGTTGCCATGCTTAAATCCATTCGAATCCTACTTGCTATAGCTGCTCACTACGACTTTGAAATCTGGCAGATGGACGTTAAAACGGCATTTCTAAATGAAGATTTAGAAGAATGCGCTTATATGGATCAGCCGGAGGGCTTCATTGACAATGGGAGCAGCGGCAAAGCATGTAGATTGCTTAAATCCATTTATGGGTCAAAGCAGGCATCACGGAGTTGGAACATATGTTTCGATGATGTTATCAAAGAGTTTGATTTCATCAAAAATCCAGATGAACCTTGTGTTTATAAGAAGGCTGTAGGGAGAGCTGTTACATTCCTCGTATTGTACGTGGATGAAATTCTTCTGATAGGAAATGATATTCCTATGCTACAGTCGGTCAAATCTTTCTTATCACTAAGGTTCTCCATGAAGGACCGGGGTGATGCTACATACATTCTAGGCATTAGGATCTATAGGGATAGATCCAAGAGGTTATTGGGATTGTCCCAAACCAGATACATCAACACCATCCTAAAAAGGTTTAGCATGGAAGACTCCAAGCGGGGTGCCTTACCCGCTTGCCATGGGGTCACTCTCTCTAAGGACTCTTGCCCAAAGACCGATGAAGAGAGATCTCGCATGAGCATTATACCCTATACTTCGGCAGTAGGATCTATAATGTATGCGATGTTATGTACACGCCCAGATGTAGCCTATACACTTAGTGTTGTAAGCAGGTATCAATCCAACCCAGGGGAGAATCACTGGATAGTTGTGAAGAACATTCTAAAGTACTTGAGAAGCACTAAAGAATTGTTCTTGGTGTATGGTAATGGAGATCTCCAAATGGAGGCCTTTACCGATTTGAGCTTCCAGAGTGATAAGGACGACAGCAAATCTTTCTCTGGGTTTGTATTTACCCTCAATGGAGGGGCGGTAAGTTGGAAGAGTTCCAAACAGGATACCATTGCAGACTCTATGATGGCGGCTGAGTACATTGCTGCGAATGATGCCGCCAAGGAAGCCGTCTGGATGAAGAAGTTCGTCTCGGAGCTAGGAGTAGTTCCAACCATTATTGATCTAATACCATTGTATTGCAATAATAATAGGGCTATGGCGTTAGACAAGGAGCCCAGGTCCCATCAGTGGTCCAGACACATCCTGAGGTGCTTTCATTTGATCCGGGAGATTGTAGATCGCCGCGAGATCGAGATTAGGAGAGTAGACACAAAGAATAACACCGCGGATCCACTCACCAAGGCCCTCCCTCAGCCGCAGCATGAGCGACTTTTTGAGATGTTGGGTATGAGATACGCCAATAACTGGCCTTAGTGCAAGTGGGAGATTGTTGGATATATGTATGCCCTAGAGGCAATTATATGATAGTGGATGTATTTATACTTGTGTGTGTGTGTGTGTGTATTCAGTGTACATTCTTGCTCGTCATGATAATATGCTATCTAGTTCTTCTTTATTTGACATGTTGATTTGATCATGCTTTTATTCATTCACACATATTGATAAAGCCCTGAGGATATTTGCTTTACTACTGTGATTATGATGGAGATCATACTAGTGGGACATCTGTAGTTTATAAGCATATCCTGAAATGTCCCTAGTCGTAGGTGTATCGAGACGGGGCATCGATATACCAGAGTAGACTAGCGTATATGATACTTGACCCATATGATGGGCGATGGATGTTCCCACATTCATCGATGTTTGACATCGAGATTGTATACGGGTGCTCAGTGGTGCTGGGTACACTGGACGGACTCGCCGAGAACTCCTATATGGAATTATATCTATCGTCGGATAGCAGTTCTCAGGTGACACTGGTACATGTTAGTCTGTAGACCCGAGATCGTCATAGAGTCTTGTGTGTTCTCCCACTGTACTTTGATTACCACCCTACCACGGTTCTACTGAGTCGTGCAAACAGGTGGCCGTTAGGTACAATCCCGAGACACACGAAGGCGATGAGCGATAGGAGGAGTTTCGTCTCTCCCGGTATTGGGAGTTGATGCTGTGCTGTGCTCGATTGGCTATATCAGTAAGTCCCTGGCCAGGGCTGTTGAGATTTACTGATAAGTGTTATTAGTAGTTTCTCGATCTATTATAGACCATTCATCGGTACGACTTATTGAGTTATTGTGGTCGACGTTACCATCCCTAGACTCGATATGTAGCATATCTAACGAAGAGACCAGACTGTACGGTAGTGTTGCCGGTTGGCTCGACGGGAGTTGTGACAGGTTCGCTTGTTTTCTTCTGATCGCTCAATACCCGGGTGACCGTTACGTTTAGCTGACCGCTTGCGGCTTGGGGGTGCTTGATATGATCATCACCCACTGCCGGCGTATTGACGAGTCTCAGAGTCCCATAATGGAGTTACCTAGTCCAGGCGAAACGATGTGGTGCGCATATGAGATATGCGTGTGGACTCGGTTAAAATGCGCATATGAGATACCGTATATTAATCGGGCGGTTTGCTTTTGGTCGGGTCGTATGTGATATGACCGGTTTGCTAAATCAAGTGTTGATTTATCATTGACCATTAGTTTCTCACTTTAAACTCTTTCTTGTCTTTTTGTTGTATGCATGCATGTATGCATTTATTCTCATTTATGCACATATGGATGTGCATGCACACATACATGCATACATAATTCTATCATGGTTGTTGATATTGTGGATAGTGGCAATATAAGACTCACACCATTTATTAATATATGAATATTATTTTTTGGAAAAGAAAAATGGAAATGGAAATTGTTATCATGGTTTAATATTTTATTCTTGCACTAATCCTTTGCTTTAACCATGATTTAATTTCTATGGCCATTTTTTATCCAAACTAAATATCTAGATATTTTATAACTATGGTTAAGAATGAGAAAGAGAAAATATATATATTTTCATTTCTCATTTTTATTCACAAGCTTATCATTATCTTGAGCTCTTCATAAGCTATCATCTTCTTCCTCCTTTCTCTCTTGCTCTCTAGCCTTCACTTGTGAGGAAAAAACTCATCAAGTTAGGGTTTTGAAGTGAGAAAACAAACCACATCACCATTCTACACTAGTCTTGCTCGTTAGTGTAGAGTGTTAGCTTCTATTTCTTCTCTTGATCTAGTGGAGCTTCAAGCTTGGACAAAGAGGACTCCGGGTGGATCGTCGTGGACCTAGAGGATCTCAAGCGAGCCTTTTCCAACCCTCAAGTAGCCAAGGAGTCTAGCGTAGGGAGCTACAAAGGCTGTACTCTCAAAACCCTAGCTTTTACTACTTGTGTTTGTGTTATATTTTTGTTACCCTAGCTTTTCTAGCATGATCCTTAGGTTTGTTTCTCTAGCACCATATAAAATTTAAATATGGCATGTGTGATGCCACCAAACCCTTGTAGTGGTGTTGTAGGAACCCCTTCAGACCCAGTCCCCGGCCTCTCTCCCAACCTCCGTGGTGCCCTCCGTGTGCGGCGTCTAGGACTGGGGTCAGCAGCATCGGATCGTTCTGTCCAGTAAAATCGATCTCCGATGCCTTCGCCTGCTCAACCACCCGCTCCTACACCCACATTAACCAGTAAAATATAAGTATATCATTTAAATCTGAACCTTTCAAAACAAAAATTTCAAATAGGAGTTGAATAAATATTAACTCTTATGCAATACTCCTGGGTAGCGGTGTCGGGGTATCGAAGCTCGCCCGTGGAGGGATCCGTCGAGGTGCCGTGGACGGTAAGATACGCGGATAGCACGCTCGGTGTACCACCATGCGCCAGGGTTTGAGCTCTCTATAATTCGCCAAAAATTTACATATATTAGAAAATAACTCTTAATATTACATTATATCACAGTATATCTATTGTAATTTACTGATAACTCCATGGCACGAGTAATATTCCTCGAGCCACCTGTATAAGTGGGGCGACCCCTCTTTGCCGACTTCCTATTCTCTTTATTTTGATCGGCCTATTTCTGCACAACACATTCAGCTTTAGTTTTCTAATTAGCAACACAAAAAAATAAATTATATACTAAACAATGAATTACATTTAAAATGCATACATGTTTGCGCTCAGAGTCGAAATATTGGCACAATAGAGGCCATGTATCTACGTCGACTCTCGCAAAGGCCGGAGTATGTAGGAGGGCCGCTTTCTCTGCCTCGGGGGTCGCCATCCACAAGGAATAGCATTCGATCTTCAGCTCATTCCTATTGTATCGGACCTTCGATTGCATGTTCTTCATCAGGCCATGGTACAGAGCATGAAGATCGAGCACCCTCCTAGGGTGATCAGGGTCGGGTACATGCTGAAAATCGTAATCCAACTGAAAATACAAAAAAACAATGTTATTAAATTGTAAGTGTTAATAATAAATATATTGGATAAATCAAATGAAAATATATATTAATACTCGAGCCTGATACCAGAAGAGGGCGAATGAGTGCCGGTGCTGGTCGCCCCACTCAACGTGAAGTGGATAGTTCTTCCCGAGACGGCTCTCATCCCCCATATACCGGCTGAACCTCTCGGAATAATCGCCGGTATAGCGATAATCAGGGGTAAAAAAGAGGGGGAATGCTGTCTCCCTCCTAGCTCTGTCGGGCCTCAGCTTGTGGGATTGATTCGGGCCTCAAGTCCCCCTCTCGGGATGGGGAGGCCCTGCGTCTACAAGAAATATCAAGACAATCAATATTAAGACAAAATGGTATTAAGAAATCAAGGTTTAACGAAAATTGAAGTGTGATATATACCTCCGGCAACAGAAGCACGAGCCTGGGCCCGGGCAGCAGCACGAGCGGGACGATAGTTCTTCCGGTGAGGAACAACCGGTGACCCGGACGTGGACGCATCTCCAACTAGAAAATAAACATCGATAAAATTACATGAAGTTCATGTTTATGCTTAAAGGATATGTAAAATGAATAAATATTTTATATTTATTCATACAAACCTGCAGACTGAGCGGAGGGTATGGAAGTGACGGGAGTGGCCCATGCACCAGACGAGGACGCACCACCTATAATTAGACAATCAAATATTGACTATATAAGAAATTGCAAAAAGAATGCATATATCAATAATATAACATTCTAAATCAACATGTATACACTATAGGATATATAAACATACCCGCAGGTGCGGTGGTGGGCTCTGCCGGAGATGTGAAGGCAGTAGCCTCTGTCCCTGATGTGGACGCATCACCAACAGCTAGACAATCAAACATTGACAATGTAAGTAATTTTGACATGAACATGCATGTATATCTATAATATTACATTCAAAATGAATATGCGTGCAATATACCTGGATGTGTGGCAAAGTCTATACGGAAGGAGGCATCAGAAGGGGTCTCCGATCGGGGTGCAAGACCGGCCCTCTGAATCTCCCTACGCAGCTCTCCGGGCGGCAGAACCACTCTGCCTCTGCCTCTGCCGGTGCCGCGGCTGGAGCTCCTGCCGCCCCTCGCTGCTCCCATCATCTCATCAAATCTAGATAAAACGCAGTAGACAATCATTACAAGCATTGACTATATATGTATAGATCGTAAAATGTGAAGTAATAATATAACATTACTGATAACCTTTTTCGTTTTGTGGGCGCATTAGACATATCTACTTGGATTTCATCATCGATATCATTTCTAACCCACGTAACTTCATGATCAGCCGAAGATAACCCGTCTTTCGAAACAGACATTCGGAGCACACTAAGTCTTCTCTCTTCTTCATCCTCATCGCCGTCCTCGAATTCTGGGACATCGTAGACATCCCTGGGTTTCCAACGGCATACGACACTCCATCCCGGATGCTTCAAACACTGTGAGTAGTATACTTGGAACGCTTGGTTCGGAAAGATAAACGGATCTTCCTAACCGTAAAATCAAAGTGTGTTCACACTGGTCAATCCATATTCATCTTTCCAAGTCTCGAGATTGCTTCTCCACTTATCCGTATCGGTTCGTGTATCATACTAAGTACACTGAAATATATAAAAGGGTTCTGATCGTCCGGGATATTGGATGCCAAGTATACAATTTAAGTATCCATAATAAATCACACCATCCGATCCTACCGTCACAATCCCACTATTCTGAGTGGTTCTAGATATTTCTATGTCCTTAACTTCGAATTTGTATCCAAGGACACTGAATCCTTTATAATATGCAACCTCCATACTAGGAAACTGAGCTAAACATCTTGAATCACTCTCTAATGATGCAGACAAGTTCGGATCGTGGATCTAACAAAACAAATTTTACGACAAATACATAACGATATAAGTTTAGATTAAAACTGATAGCAATAGCATGTTATTCGAATAACTTACATGATCTGCAACCCAATCATAAAAATTATCCTGATGATATTTTTCCAATCGTTCATCGCCCCAATCAGGATGCCCCTCACGTACCTCGTTAAAATGAATTCTGTTCTCGACAATAAATTATGACATTAATATTATATCATTTCATACATACAAACACAAATATAACAATTAATCCAAAAAAAACCACTCTCTAATTTTTTCAAGACATGCGCTATTGAGCAAGATAAACCGGTATATCTTGTTGATAAACATAGTGTCTACTCTCTTATAATCAGCTTTACCATATGTCCCGTCTTGAATTCTTCGAGGCCGGTTAAGTTTCGTCTCAATGTTCTCGTCCAGATAGCGGGAACAAAATGTGGTTGCTTCATCTAGAAGATAACCTTGCATGATAGAACCCTCTGGTCGATTTCTATTGTGTATATACTTTTTAAGAGTGTAGAGGTACCTAAAGAAAATATATTGAATAAATAAATACGGGCATACAGGACAATAATAATTTTAAAAATTGCGCGAAACGAAAAATTCCACGTACCTCTCGACGAGATACATCCATCGATATTATACCGGTCCGGCTAACTTAGCCTCAGTTGCAAGATAAACCGTCAAGTGTATTATGATATCGAAGAATGACGGTGGAAAAATATGCTCAAACTTGCAAAGTATCAACGCAATAGAATTTTCTCGTTTCTCCAGGGTCACAACATCCAGTATTTTTGCGCATAACTCTCTGAAAAAAACATAGGTCATTGATTACTAGACCAACCGATTCGGGGTGGGAAGCCCTGAGGGATAAAGGGAGAAGGTGATCCATGATAACATGGTGATCATGACTTTTTAGCCCATCGATCTTGCCTTTCACAATTTTTATCTTCTTGCTGAATGAACCTGAGAAACCTGTGGGAACTTTCAAATCATGCAACACCTGCAGGAATTTTTTCTTCTCCGGTTGTGACATATGATAAGCGGCATTGGGAAGTACAAACTTGCCTGGTTTACCTGCTACCGGTTTAGGATGCAATTCACTTCTAATTTCCCAGTCCTGTAGATCCATCCGAGCACTGAGGTTGTCTTTCGATTTCCCGTCTTTACAAAAAAGCAAGTTGAGTACGTGCTCGGATACTCCCTTTTCTATGTGCATGACGTCCAGACAATGACGCACTAAATTTGTTGACCAGTACGGAAGCTCGAAGAAAATGTTTAGCTTGTTCCAGAATGGTGGTTTGACCTGTTTTGTCGGATCCATCCCGAAGGTCGCATTATCGTAACCATCCCACCGAGCAGTCACGTCCTCTCCGGGCAATGGGGCCGGAGGTCCAAGAAGCTCCTGATGACCATCAAAGTGAACAGCGTCTAACCTGTAGGGGTGGTCTAGAGGCAGGAAACATCGATGGCCGCAATAACAAACCTTCCTGCTGAAATTCAAGAATTTTGATGTTGTATGTTGATGGCAATGAAGACATGCTTTGTGACCATGTATGGACCAACCTGATAGCATTCCATACGCAGGAAAGTCATTAATTGTCCACATTAAAGCCGCACGCAGTATGAAGGTTGTATTTGTGTTTGCATCGTAAGTCTCAACACCATCAATGAATAGAGATTTTAACTCCTCGATCAGAGGTCGGAGATAGACGTCGATATTGTTTCCCGGTGAGTTTGGTCCGTCGATAAGAAGAGGCATCATAAAGTATGATTGGTCTATAGCCAACCAAGACGACAGATTATAAACTATCATTACAACGGGCCATGTGCTGTGGTTTCCAGCCATATAGTTGAATGGGCAGAAGCCATCACTAGCCAGTCCGAGCCTGACATTACGAGGATCGCTACTGAATATTGCGTGCCTCCTATCGAAATCCTTCCATGCCGGTGAATCTCTTAGATGGCTCATTTTTCCATCTTCACTTGAAGGAGCACGGTGATGCCAAATCATTGCCTCGGCTGTTTTCTTGCACCTGAATAGCTTCTGCAGCTCTGTGTTATGGGAAAGTATCGTGCTATCTTAACAGGTATATCGGGCTTCTTATCAGAATCTTTCGGCTTATACCTGGCCTCTCCGCATGTTGGACACTCTTTCAAATCTGAATTCTATTTCCGGTACAACACGCAATTTTTAGGACATGCTTGAATCTTCTCGCACTTCAGACCCAAATCAGACATCATCTTCTGGGCTCCGTACCAGCTGTCGGGCACGTTATTTCCCGGAGGAATAGAATCTTTCAAGAACGAAAGAAGTATTGTGAATGACTTGTTGCTCCATCCATTTAAACACTTAATCTGAAAAAGTTGGACGAACCATGAGAGGGTGGAATGCTTTGCATTCTCATAAATTGGTTTTCTAGCATCATTCATAAAATTTTCATACTTATCCGCACGCGGTCCTTGACCGGAAGGAATGTCATCTTCGGTACGAATAGATTCACCTAGTTCAGCCTCTACCATATCCTCCATTTCTTCTGATGGAAACAAATTACCGTCTTCTTCTTCTGCCGCATTACCGTCTTCTCCTTCTTCTTCTGCAGCATTATCGTCTACTCCTTCTTCTTCTGCCGCATTACTGTGTTCTTCTCCTTCCCCGTGATATAGCCAAGTTGTATAAAGTCTAGTAAAACCATGTTTAACGATATGAAGCTCTGCAAATTCTACCTTCTGCCAGTACTTATTCCCACATCTATCGCACGGGCAGAGAATCTTCTCTATCACGATCTTATGATGTGCACGTGCAAATTCAATAAAAACGGCAATTCCTACGACAAACTTAGGTTGCATACGTTTTTGCCAGTCCGCATACATCCAGTCCTTAACTCTGACGTACTCATAGGCCATGTTAGACTGTATAACATATAAATTTTAGGTTATGATGACTATATTGAGAAATCTAAGAACGGGATGGTATACGCTTCGGCAAATCTCAACCAGAGGAAGAACTAAGTTCTAATATGAAGGGAGTTTACGGTAAAGTTGTACGTTTACGTTATCATATGTGCTTGTTATTTCTTTTTAACTTAGTTCTTTTCTCTTAAGTTTTGAATCTGCAGAACAGAATCTCCCTGATGAGAATTAAATTCTCAACCTGTGGGGAGATTCGCTTCTGCAAATCTAAATCAGAGGAAGAACTAAGTTCTTATATGAAGGGTTAAGTTTACGGTAAAGTTGTGCATTTACGTTATCATCGAGTATCCTACTGAAGGAACTAGTTCACCCTAAACCCTAACCCTAATTTTTGGAGGAATTAAATTCCCATATGTGCCTATTATTTCTTTTTAATTTAGTTCTTTTCCCTTAAGTTTTGAATCTGCAGAACAAAATCTCCCCGATGAGAATTAAATTCTCAACCTGTGGGGAGATTCGCTTCTACAAATCTAAACCAGAGGAAGAACTAAGTTCTTATATGAAGGGTTAAGTTTACGGTAAAATTATGCGTTTATGTTATCATCGAGTATCCTACTGAAGGAACTAGTACACCCTAAACCCTAACCTTAATTTTTGGAGGAATTAAATTCTCATATGTGCCTGTTATTTCTTTTTAACTTAGTTCTTTTCCCTTAAGTTTTGAATCTGCAGAACAAAATCTCCCCGATGAGAATTAAATTCTCAACTTGTGGGAAGATTCGCTTCTGCAAATCTAAACCTGGGGAAGAACTAAGTTCTTATATAAAGGGTTAAGTTTACAGTAAAGTTGTGTGTTTACGTTATCATCGAGTATCCTACTGAAGGAACTAGTGCATCCTAAACCTTAACCCTAATTTTTGGAAGAATTAAACTCTCATATGTGCCTGTTATTTCTTTTTAACTTAGTTCTTTTCCCTTAAGTTTTGAATCTGCAGAACAAAATCTCCCCGATGAGAATTAAATTCTTAACCTGTGGGGAGATTCGCTTCTGCAAATCTAAACCAGAGGAAGAACTAAGTTCTTATATGAAGGGTTAAGTTTACGGTAAAGTTGTGCGTTTACGTTATCATCGAGTATCCTACTGAAGGAACTAGTTCACCCTAAATCCAAACCCTAACTTTTAGAGGAATTAAATTCCCATATGTGCCTGTTATTTCTTTTTAACTTAGTTCTTTTCCCTTAAGTTTTGAATCTGCAGAACAAAATCTCCCCGATGAGAATTAAATTCTCAACATGTGGGGAGATTCTCTTCTGCAAATCGCAACCAGAGGAAGAACTAAGTTCTTATATGAAAGGTTAAGTTTACGGTAAAGTTGTGCGTTTACGTTATCATCAAGTATCCTGCTGAAGGAACTAGTGCACCCTAAACCCTAACCCTAATTTTTGGAGGAAATAAATTCCCATATGTTCCTGTTATTTCATTTTAACTTAGTTCTTTTCCTTTAAGTTTTGAATCTGCAGAACAAAATCTCCCCGATGAGAATTAAATTCTCAACATGTGGAGAGATTCGCTTCTACAAATCTAAACCATAAGAAGAACTATATTCTTATATGAAGGGTTAAGTTTACGGTAAAGTGGTGCGTTTAGGTTATCATCGAGTATCCTACTGAAGGAACTAGTGCACCCTAAACCCTAACCCTAATTTTTGGAGGAATTAAATTCTCATATGTGCCTGTTATTTCTTTTTAACTTAGTTCTTTTCCCTTAAGTTTTGAATCTGCAGAACAAAATCTCCCCGATGAGAATTAAATTCTCAACTTGTGGGGAGATTCGCTTCTGCAAATCTAAACCAGAGGAAGAACTAAGTTCTTATATGAAGGGTTAAGTTTACGGTAAAGTTGTGCGTTTACGTTATCATCGAGTATCCTACTGAAGGAACTAGTGCACCCTAAACCTTAACCCTAATTTTTGGAGAAATTCAATTCCCATATGTGCCTGTTATTTCTTTTTAACTTAGTTCTTTTCTCTTAAGTTTTGAATCTGCAGAACAAAATCTCCCTGATGAGAATTAAATTCTCAACTTGTAGGGTGATTCACTTCTACAAATCTAAACCAGAGGAAGAACTAAGTTCTTATATGAAGGGTTAAGTTTACGGTAAAGTTGTGTGTTTACGTTACCATCGAGTATCCTACTGAAGGAACTAGTGCATCCAGAACCCTAACCCTAATTTTTGGAAGAATTAAATTCTCATATTTCCATGTTATTTCTTTTTAACTTAGTTTTTTTCCCTTAAGTTTTGAATATGTAGAACAAAATCTTCCCGATGAGAATTAAATTTTCCACCTGTGGGGAGATTCGCTTCTGCAAATTTAAACCAGAGGAAGAACTAAGTTCTTACATGAAGGGTTAAGTTTATGGTAAAGTTGTGCGTTTACATTATCATCGAGTATCGTACTGAAGGAACTAGTTCACCCTAAATCCTAACCCTAATTTTTGGAGGAATTAAATTCCCATATGTGCCTATTATTTCTTTTTAACTTAGTTCTTTTCCCTTAAGTTTTGAATCTGCAGAACAAAATCTCCCGGATGAGAATTAAAATCTCAACCTTTGGGGAGATTCGCTTATGCAAATCTCAACCAAAAGAAGAACTAAGTTCTTATATGAAGGGTTTAAATCATATAGGTGGAAAGGCTTTAAATCAATGAATGAAGGAGTGTGAGAAATATGACAATCGACAGGGCCGAGACCATGAGCAAGTTTCTTAACATATTCTAGAAGAACAACCTACGTGAGTGATCATTGGTAATCACTAAAAACGAATCATCAAATGCACTACCTTTCAAATTAATTTAATTGTATTACAAAGTAAACTTCACACAGCATAAAACAGGTGTTATATAGCTTTCAAAGAGATGCATACATGAGATCTCAAATTTGCATTATATTATATAATTGTTTTGAATAAATTCGATCGACATTGCAAGTTAAACTTCAGCTTCGTATGTACCAAAAACTAGTATCTCCAGAAATGTATTAGACATCAATTTGGATATTTCAATCTACTACCCATCTGTATCCATATGCATAAAAGGGATGCATTTCATATATCCATATTTTGAGTCATCCATATTTATCAATATACAGATACAAAATCCAAATAATTTGTATCTATTTTCAACCTAGTTCATTTATGCTGTGTGAAAGATGCTAAAGTATAATAAACTAGGCAAATGATAGTTGCATTTAAGCTTTCAGGGATCAAAACATCAATCAAAAGAATCTGCACCGTGCTACAAAGAAGGTAGCTACTGGGATGCAATTAACGACTGATAGATTATTCATTCCAATTGTAATTCACAACCATATATTCATTGACTAAATTTTGATAAACCATAATATGCACTAAATAAACAAGGTTAAATTTAGTTTAAATTCTTAACCATCTAGTGCGGGCAAGCATTACTTTATAATTTCAGCCGCTAGTTCCAGCTCCTCCTCTGATATAATCAACGGCGGCACCAACCTAACTATATTCACCGTGCTATAAATGATAGTTGCATTTAACCCCAACCCCAACCAAACCCTAACCCCAGCCATAGCCCAAGTCCTATTCCAACCCCAACCGAACCCTAACCCCAGCCCCAGCCCCAACCGAACCCCAACCTCAACCCCAACCGAACCCTAACCCCAACCCCAACCGAACCCCAACCCCAACCGAACCCTAACCCTAACCCTAACCTAAACATAAACTGAACCCGATGCCTAACCCTAACCCTCACCCCTACCCGAACCCTGAACCCTGAACCCTAGCCCTAACATTATCAAAATTATAAATAATTGGAGATTTACTAACCTGTAGCGGGCGGTGGAAGAGACGACGGAGGAGACCGGTGGTCGACGACGCAATCGGCGACGAGTCGCGGGCGGTGGCGACGAGGAAGCCGACGAGGAAGTTTTGGGAACGAAGGCGGTGGCGGGCCGCGGGCGGAGGGCGGTGGCGACGAGGAAAAAATTGGAGGCACGAGAACGAGATCGAGACGCTGGAGAGATTGAGAAAGAGAATTTTGGAAACGAGATTGAGGCGTAGGGCTTTTCTGTGCCTTTTTTAATTAAATACCCATTTATATGCCCCTACGGACTTAACCGTAGGTCATTTGTTTGCGGCTCCGTAGGGCCAAACAACAAATTACGATTTAATATTTTTAAATTAAAACGTAGGGCACCGTAGGGGCAACCATGGGGACCTACGGAAAAATCCGTAGGGGCAATAAAAGGTTGTCCCTATGGATTCCTGTGTCCGTAGGGGCAACCCCATATTATAGTAGTGTACAAATCAATACAATCAATACAATATACACTACGGGGATTTTAAAGGGGTAGACTGGTACGGAATGTGTTAAAAGTGGCACGATGACGGTCACTAAAAGACACCTACATGAACATCCTGTACCGTTGTCCCATGGGTTTTGACGGGGCCTTGTACTTACATGTTTCTTTAGGGCATGGAGCAAATTGGACTTCTCTTGTATACACTGGCACATTCTGTACCAAGTTACAAACAACTACTCTAGCATAATAAACACATAAGTTACCTGTTATATTCCCTTTACCTATCTATTACATTCTATCTTTTGGGACTTACCGAGCGCTAGTTCGCTGACGACATTCATATCTCTTTTTTCTTTGGAATATTTTCAGGAGGACCCGACTCTTAGGAGATCGAGCCCAGCCAGGACGTGTTCCCTTATAAAAAAGGAGTAGGGGAAAGTTCCCCACTAAAACAGCCCCATGTGTTTAACACGTGAGTGCATATATACAACGCATATAGGCACTGCAGTTAAAACAATTGCTAGGCTAATGGAGCCTCACGTGTTTAACACGTGCAATTAAAACAACTGCTAAGCTAATGGAGCCTCACGTGTTTAACATGTGAGTGCCTATATGCAACGCATATAAACACGTGAGTGCCTATATGCAATGCATATAGACACTACAATTAAAACAACTACTAGGCTAAAAGCCTCACGTGTTAAACACGTGAGCTCCTATATGCAAAGCATATAGGCGCTGCAATCAAACAGCTGGCAAAATAAATAAGCCTCACGTGTTGAACACGTGAGGGCACCTCCCTACGTAGAATTAAATTCTACTCAATAAGGAAACGTTAGATCGAAAATCCAATGGTGATTAAGCATAGAATTAAATTCTATTGAGCTTTTTAAATGAGAAATGATATTTTCTGTTAAATAGAAAGTTGGCGGATCAAAGATCCCATGAGTTGGAAAAATATTTTACATATCTTTCTAAACAAAGAAAGATTGTGCTCCGTTAAATCGAGCACCCTTGGATTAAAAATGCAATGGTGGTTAAAAGTCACTATTTTATAGAATAAGATTCTACATATGGGAAAATATTTCCCCGGTCTTGTTAAAAATAAGAAAAATATGTTCTGTATGACAGAAACCCTTGGATCAAAGATCCAACAGTGAGTAAAATCTCCAAATCAATTGGAGTCTCTCAATGAAAGATTTCCTAAAACTAATTAACAAACTTCTCTCCACTATATAAAAAACCCAAGACTTCAAGTTAAAAAAGGAGGAGGAGAAAAAGAGAGAGACAACCGCAGAGAGAGAGAGAACTCCCCATAGACTTAAAGAATATACGGTGAGAGAATTTAATTCTCAAAAGAAAAGACTTATTCTCTTGAAACACTGGGTAAAGGAAAAAACAAAAAGACTGTTCTTTGCATCTTAAAGGGTTTAACCCTCCATAGAAGAACTTAGTTCTTCCTCTGGTTGAGATCTGCAGAAGTAGATCTCCCCACAAGTTGAGAATTTAATTCTCATCGGGGAGATTCTGTCATGTAGATTCAAAGCCTAGAGGAAAGAACTGGGTTCAAAGAGTTTAACTCTTATAGAAAAAAACATATGAGAATTTAATTCCTCTGAAACTAGGGTTTAACCCTATAAAAAGAATTTAATTCTTACAAAGAACAAAGGGAGAACTTGATTCCTCAGAACCATAGAAAAACAGCCTGGTGATTCGTTAGTGTTTAACACTATAATAAGACCTCACGTGTTTTCCACGTGAGTGTTTCTAATGAACAAAAAGAAAACGGCTGAGGCTGCCTCACGTGTTTCCGACGCGGGTGTTTAAAAGAGAAGCAAGGAATACTTCTTAGGGCAGTCACGTGTTTTGCACGCTACCTCAATCAAGTGCTTAGCACTTCTGTAAAAGGAAGAGGAAATAAGATAGGAGGGCATTGTCCCCATTTGGGGTGTCTCACGTGTTTTACACGTGAGCGCTATGAGAACTAAGTGTTTAGCACTTACATAAAAGGAGAGGCAATAAAGCCAAGGGGCAGAACCCAATTTTGGGGACGCCTCACGTGTTTCACACGTGAGCGCCATAAGAATCAAGTGCTCAACACTTATATAAAAGGGAGAAATAATTGGGCAGTACCCATATTTGAGCGACTCACGTGTGTCACGTGAGCGTCACACAGCCCTAGTGTTTAACACTAATCAGGTGCCTCACGTGTGTCACGTGAGCGCCACAGAACTTTAGTGTTTAACACTACTCCAGTGCCCATATGGAATGCACGTAAGCATTGTATGCCTCAGCACTTAGCACTGTTGGGTAATTATGGAGACCCATATCTAACCCAAATTAACTAATTCTTCCAAAGTCAAAACCCCTCCATGTTCATCATTCCCCAAATTGATCTTAGTCCTAAACACAACTAATGATCTGTCAAATGATGATATGCAAAATAATGTTCATCCCACATCCCCTAAGTTAATCTTAGATTCTTAGATGATCCACCACGATCTTTTCCCTCCAACACAGGAATTGGTTCAAGGGTACATCTCTCTACACCTCTGATACATGTCGTTGTAATTCTTCAACATATTCAGAGAGATGGCGGGTCCCGACAACCAACTGTTTTTTTGGTGCACTTCCCAAATTGACGTGCACGTTCCAAACCAAATAGCATCCCAGACTGGATGCATCCCACATCCTTATCGCTTATTCCGTCACGTAACAAATACACGTGTACGCAAGATGGATAATGGACCGAGATGTCCCTAAACTAACAACGGACCGAAACGTCCTTAAACTAATCGTTGTCTCCAAAATGGCAACAACGGACCGTAACGTCCTTAAAACTAAAATCTCACTTCCAAAATGGTGATCTACAGACCGGAATGTCCTCAAACTACAACTTCACCTCCAAAATGGCGATAAGGGACCGAAATGTCCTTAAAACTAAAATAACATAGCCCAGATGCTCTTTTGTTGGATCTGAATAAAAAAAATGATCCCGAGACCTTGTTAAGTAGATCTTAGTCTCAAATTGAACTAACGTATCCTTAACAAAAAAACCAATAGAGCCCCCAATTGCTCGTATATATTTAAGTCGATCTTGATCTCGAAACTGATCAACGATCCTTAAATCAACCCAAGCCCAAATCTAAGATATATGGATTTGGACTAATCCACGCCCTACAGGCGACAACATAAATTAGTCTCCGTATACAATCTACGGGCAACCAAAACAAACAAAAACACACACGACACGAAGTGAATTTCCGGAGCAAGAGAAAGTAGTTATCACGATGCGATAACGTAATTAACTTCAGGGGCTTGCACCTGCAGGGAAGAGCGTCCCCCACAATCAAAAAAACCCTCGCAAATGATGGGAAATCTGGCGAAGTCTGCTACAACGGCCGCATCCGTCCAAACCTCCAATATACGATGCCATCAACTTAGCATCTTCGGAGAGATAGACGGATAAATCCAAATAGCATCTGCCCCCAAAATTCATGCCAGATGTCCCAACGTCCCGGTCGCTTCTTTTGGCGGAGAACATGACGATTTGGATCAGTTCCCCGAGGAGCCAGAGTTCTAGTTCCTACGTGTACTTACTTTTTTTTCAGTTCATATTGCCATTATTTAGGCATTGCTTTCCATCATTGTATTTTACTTTTCAGTTGTATGTAAAGAATGAATATAAATAAAATGTTGTTGTTTCATTACATCTCTTGTTATTCTTGTGTTATTTCATTTATATTGCTTATTTACGCTTAGCGTGTTTACTTCTGAGTAAATATGTCGTGGCCCGCCACGTCTCCTTTTCCGTACACTGGGAAGCAGGGCATGACACTTTCTCTTCCTTCTTTTATTTTCTCCTCCCATTCCTTCACATCACCTTTTCATTCCCCACAATTGTAACCAAACCCCTCCCCTTTCCCTCTTCACCTCCCCACTCTCTCCACTCCCCCTCTCTCATTCTTCTCTCTTTTCTATTTAATCTCTCAATATCTCTCTCTATATCGACCAGTGACCCCTTCTCCTTCCTCCTTAAACAGAGCACTGCGCCACTTCATCTCACCACTTGCGCCACCCTGAAACACCGCCTCCACCGTCGATTATAACCATCACCTTGCACCTCCATACCCTTTCTCCCCTACAACACTTTTCCCTCTCAAAACCATTCTTACTTCTCCAAGCACCCACCGACGATTTGCAGCACTGCCGCTAGAGTCGCTAACACTACCATCGCCCGTCACTAGCAACCGAGCACACCGCTGCAACCTTCTCCACCGACGAGCTCAAACCTAACTCTACCACAACCAACACCACCACCTTCACCACGCCCTCAACCTTCAACACCCATTCGACGTGACAACGAGCTATGAAGCGAGGCTCCAAGTCCAGGCTTGAGATCGAGTGAATGCCACAATCGTTTCGCTGCCTCCGAATCTCCGTTACGTTGACGTTTTAGTTTTGAGCATGACAATATTCGATGAAATGCCGCAATGGGAATTTTCGTCGTTCTCACGTTCTAAACGCGGGTAAGTCCCTTTTTCCCCGTTTCACTTTTCCTCCTTGCCACTTGTTATGATTCTATGAAACCATTGTTTTGACTCGTCGTAATCCCTTATTTATCCGGCTTTGTGTTTGTATTTCTATATCTTTAGATCTTTATGTATATATGCTAAAATGGCATCTGTTGGCGTCGTGGTATATCAAATTCAAATTGATATAAATTAAGCAAAATGATGGTCATTATTCATAGCAATTGGCCCCATATCATCACTTGTCATGTGCTAAGGAACTGTTGGAAATTTCCTCATCATGACCAACTCATTAGGTTTCTTTAATGCCTATTGCATTGTATTTTTATGTAAACCTCCTTGATCACACTCCACAGGTACAATAATCTTTATCCAAACTTCTGTGTCAATAATATGAACCTTTTAATTTTCTTGTATTAGGTCTTGTTAAAGGATATCTCCTCATAACTCTTTTAAGACACCTTCATATATGTTAGTTTAGTTCTATCTCTAAGTCTTGTTATTCTGTTAACTACAATTTTACATCATCCCTGTCGGAGCTTGATCAGTTTATGTTTTTGATATATAAATAAGTTTGGGCTCGTATGAGACTTAACTTTTCCTAGGTTAGAGTTATACACCACATGATATATTGTATTAAATTCATTAAAAGATGCTTACTTTAAATATTAGTTTGAATATATAATAATGTAATGATTCAAAATGCTTTACTTCTTACCAGCTAAACTAATAGACACCACCCTCTAATTTTAAAAATAGAATTCTCTAATATAGATTTCCTTTGCAATTACACCTTTAGAACCCTCGATAGGGGAACCTGGTTGAGATGGTGCGGATTATCGTACATCTTGGGTCTAGTAGAGTGAGACGCAGAGCTCTTCATGGAGTGCAGTCTCAAAAGGAAAATACGGTTTTAAAACAAAATAAAACAATATCAACAAAATTAGAATAATAAGTTAACTTAACTATTTATCATTTTTTTGTAAATCAACTGAAAAAGAAATTGCAAATTAGATTTTAAATATACTACCCTTAAATTGAAAAGGTTAAATTCTATTAAAATACCCTTAGTTTCCAAAAGATAGATTTCTTTACTAAAATATCACAAACTTCTACAAGTTAGGTTTTGTCATTAAAATACCATATAAAATCTAAAGTATATTTTTATTAAACACTCTCGATATTTTATTAATATATATTTCACAAAACACCCTCGAGGTTCATTTTTAAAATAAAGTATTTTACATAAAACCCCTCAAGTTTTCCAATGAACTATTTACATTAAATGACCTAAGTTCACCAAAATACCCAGAATATATATATGGTTAATCTTTAAGGTATTTAGGTAACAATGGGTTTAAGCGGTATCTTTTCTCCAGGCCTTGGGAAGCCAAAGAAAGTGAGTGCTTGCCTGTCTAATTTAGATGACAATGCAAATTAAAGGAATTGTTGTTGGCAATCGTCTTTAAAAAATTCATAAATCCTGTCGTCCATGTCAGGGGTTATCCGATTATTCCCAAAGTTAAGAAGTTTCAAAAGATATAATTTTTCTTAAATATAAAATGTAACATCACTTGAATCAAACCATATAGATACCTGATCTCAAACTCAAAACTTAAACTTGAAACTGAACTCGCACTTGAATTTGAATACCTAAAACTTGATATAAATACACAAACTCAATAAGTATACCTGAAACTAACTTGACTCGAACAATGAATACAAATTACATGACTTGCACTTGACATGACTACATGAACTACATCTTGATATTACATCCCTTTTTGTATTCATGGACTAGATCAAGACTCATAATCTTAATAATAGACTAATATATGCGGGATGTTCGGATAGTTTGAGTATGAATCCAACGGAATCTCATGAGTCTCATATTTACATCACGAAATTACGAATTCATGAATGAGGGCCCGTAGTTCTTTGCACCTGGATTACAGCCTGTTGAGTTCGAGAACACTCCTGAGATTCGTTGACATTCACACTTAAACTCACGTTATGCTCATGTTAGTTTGAGTATGAATCCAATGGAATCTCATGAGTCCCATATTTACATCACGAAATTACGAATTCACAAATTCACGAATGAGAGCCCGTGGTTCCTTGCCCCTGGATTACAGCCTGTTGGGTTTGAGAACACTCCTGAGATTCGTTGACATTCACAATTAAACTCATGTTAGTTAGATTAGATTTTAGTGACCTCTATAGGACACATTGACAATACATTTCATATTCATGATACCTTCACTATACAACCATACTATACTTGTTTGCTATACTCATGTTACATTTCCATGCTTACATAGTTTCCTTTAGCATTGCCATGTTATACATGTTCATGCTTCATTCCAACCATATTACATCACATTACACCTTGCATTTCATTTATATACATCACCCATCCTTTTTGGAGATTTACCGAGCGAAAGTTTACTGACGGGCATTCCACCCATCTTTATTTCTTTCTTGGAATGTTCTTCAGATAATCTAAAGAATAAGGAGGTGGAACCGACTTCAAAGGACTACTCGCAGTTTGAAACCCATGCCGACTACTAGTCCTTCAGCAGTTATTACTTTTCATTCCAGTAAACCACATGTTTAGGCTTTTATGTTTTTTTCTCGTTCAGACCACAAGCTCACCAAAATACCCAGAATATATAACATGGTTAATCTTTAAGGTATTTAGGTAACAATTGGTTTAATCGGTATCTTTTCTCCAGGCATCGGAGAGCCGGAGAAAGTGAGTGCCTGCCTATCTAGTTTAGATGACAATGCAAATTAAAGGAATTATCGTTGGCAATTTTCTTTGAAAAAGTCACAAATCTTGCCGCCCATGTGAAGAGGTTGCCCGATTATTTGAAAACTTCAGAAGTTTTCAAAAGAGACAATTATTCTTAAATATAAAATGTAACATCACTTGAATTAAATCATATAGATGCCTGATCTCAAACCCAAAACTTGAACTTGAAACTGAACTCACACTTGAATTTGAATAACCAAAACTTGATATGAATACACGAACCCAATAAGTATACTTGAAACCAACTTGACTCGAACCATGAATACAAATTACATGATTTGCACTTGACATGACTATGTTGGTGAGTTGTGCTCACTCTACATGGAAGTAGAGAGACGGAATGCACAAAAATTAAATTTTTAAGTAAGCACAACCAACTTTACCCAAGTAATCAAACCATAACCCTAAACTAGAATGCTACAGGAGATCTATCTATTATGAGAGAAGATTATACCGATAGACACGTGTCTTTCGGGTCTTCACTCCTCTTCTTAAGATCCTTGGGGTCTCCTAGATCAACCTTGATGGCCGGCTTTCTCAGTCCTAAATGATACCTGAGAGTTTGTGGTCCAAAGTTAGCTTCACTAATGAAGCAACCCAACAACCTAATTTGCCAATCTAGGTTGCTAAGATGATGTAGTGAGTGTTTAGTATTAGTTTTCTATCTCAAATCTTTTGGTTATCAACACATGAGATAGAATATACACCGTCCAATCAAAAACCTGGATTTAACAAAATACGAATACCCAAGAGATAGAATAATACTACTAATATAATACTAGCATTAAATCAATATCTGATTTAACAAACCGGCTTAATCCTATACCCGATAGTAATATCAACCGTCCAATCAAAAACCTGGATGACACTAAATATACATATCGAAATATGTATGCGTAAATTATTAAATCAATACCTGATTTAATAATCCGGTTTAATTCTAAGCTGGCTAATATTATCTTTCGATTGGAACCCTGCTCGATCGAAAACCTGGACGACGCTAGAATATACATATCGAAATGTGTAGATATAAATTATTAAATCAATACCTGATTTAATAATTCGGCTTAATCTTAAGCCATCTAGTATTGTCATTCGATCGAAATCCTGTATGTATAAATATATGGCTACCACATCGTTTCGCTTGAACCAGAGAAACCCTCTGTGCGGGACTCTAAAGAATCTACAGTACGCTGGCAGTGGGTTTAACCACAAGCACATCAGCGGCACTAGCTGTACGTAACAGCTACCCAGGTACCTGTCGAAAAGGAAGTCCGACGAGCAAGCTCATCTGGACCCCTACTGAGCCAATCCGTGACAATATCCATACAGTCTGGTCTCTTCATCTAAGAGTATCACATACTGGGTCTAAAGGGAGGTAAATGTCAGACCCCTACTAACCTGATAAGTCATATCGATTTGGCTCAGAACCAATCCGAGAAACGAAGGAGGTGGAACTGACTTCAAAGAACTACCCGCAGTTTGATGTCCAGGTCGACTACTAGTCCTTCAGCAATTATTTCTCTTCATTCCGGTAAGCCGTATGTTTATGCTTTTATGTTTTTGTTTCTCATTTAGATCTTTGTAATCAGTTTGAAACTTGTGAAATTTGAATGTAAATAAGATTGTTATTGGAAATTTCAGTTTCATTCTTATTCTTGTATTATCTTATATTGCTTATATATGCTTAGCTTATTTGTTTCGTAAAAGGACCTTCTTAGAATAAATACACCATGAGCCTCTTCACGTTTCCAGCTCCCGTATTTTGGAAGAGGGGTGTGAGTAACGCATGTATCATGGTTGCATCCCTTTGAATCCTTTCTTTTTTCCCCGATAATCGTGTTTTGACAGTGCGAACCCTTGACCTCCGTTTGATCTTTATTGATTCCTTATTTTTTTTTCTTAAATCTTATTCTATTGACTCTGATAGTACGATTCGGAAGATTTTAATGGAGTTATGTGATTGTAACTATGGGCTGCAATATAGTAACAATGCAGTACTCTTCTTGAGTGACTTAGAGTTCTGCTTTTGATTCTCTCTCATCTTGATTCAGTTATGTTCTACCATAAATCCTTAATTATTGAATCATATCTTCTTTGATAAATCATATCCTTCCCTGATTTTAAATATCTTAATTTGTACCAATCTTAACAATCCAATTCTAATTTACGTTTCTTCTATTTGAATGCATGCTCGCGGTTTTCTTGAAAATTACTCTTGCTTATCCTAATTACATCTATTCTGATTTTCGATACTACTCATTTTTTCTGGTTGTCTTATCGCTATTCACTTTGAGTATCGACTGATGGAGCACAGCAATGATACATGATTACGTTACCCTGATCATTTTCCTTGCCTTGTTGTATCATCCTTCTTGAGTAATTTGGACGACGAAATTATTTTAAGAAGGGTAGAATGTAATGACTCCAAATTTCCTATACAGTCGTATTATACAGTATTTATTTGTTCTTGATATTTTTCCGTATATTTTCATTTCTATTAAATATATTATTATTCCATCTATTTTTCCTATCTTAATTATTTTCCAAAACCCATTCAAATAAAACCCTAATCCTTTCATATTAAATGCCCAAATCAAATAATCCATAAAATCTTACCCATACTCCTTCTCCATTTTCTCAAACCCAATAGCCCGCAACTCGGCACCCATTTAATTTAATCTCTTTCCCATTTAAATCTCATGTTTTGTTTTCCTTTATTTTTTTCTAAACCCGAAACCAAGCCTAAATCCCAAACTCCCAAACTCTACCCAAAGCTCAGAATCCTATAAAGTACAAAACTCTCTAACCGTTCAATTCCCAATTCTTATTTAACTTCTTCCTTAAATAAAAATCCATTTAATTAAATTATTTTCTCTTAATTAACCCATACTCTCTCTCACACGCCTCTGCCGTCACTGTTCATGCTTTCTCTTCCTTCTTTTATTTCCTCCTCCTATTACTGCCCATCACCTCTTCATTCCCCACAATTGTAACCGAACCCCACCCCCTTACCTCTTCACCTCCCCACTCTCCCCACTCCCTCTCTAATAAATTCTTCTTTTTCTTTCTTATATCTTTTCTATTTAATCTCTCAATCTCTCTCTATATATATATAACAACCTGTGACCCCTCCTCCTTCATCCTTAAACAGAGCACTGCACCACCTCCTCTCACTTCCGGCGCCACCCTGAACCACCGCATCCACTGTCGATCACAACCACCACTTAGCACCTCCATCCCCTCTCTCCCCTATAACAATTTTCTCTCTAAAAACCATTTATGCTTCTTTGAGCACCCATCAGCGATTTGCAATGCCGCCGCCTGAGTCGCCAACACCACTGTTGCCTGTCACCAGCAACCGAGCACACCGCTGCATTCTTCTCCATCGATGAGCTCGAGCCCAGCTCCACCACAACCAACACCACCACCTTCACCACACCCTTGACTTTTGACACCCATTTGACACGACCATGAGCTATGAAGTGAGGCTCTAAGGCCGAGCCCAATATCGAGTGAATGCCACGATCTTTTCACCACCTTCGGATCTCTGTTCCATCGACGTTTCGATTTTGTGTGTGACAATGTTTGATGAAATGCCACAATGAGAATTTTCGTCATTCTCGCGTTCCAAATGCTGGTAAGTCCCTTTTCCCTCTGTCTATCTTTTCCTCCTTGCCTCTTGTTATGATTCCACGAAACCACTGTTCCGTCTCGTCGTAATCCCTTATTTATCTGGCTTGGTGTTTGTATTTCTATATCTTTAGATCTGTGTATATAGGCTAAAATGTCATATGTTGGCGTCATGGTATATCAAATTCAAACTGATATAAATTAAGCAAAACGATGGTCATTATTTATAGAAATTGGCCCCATATCATCACTTGTTATCTGCTAAGGAACTGTTGGAAATTTCCTCGTCATGACCAATACATTAGGTTTCTCTAATGCCTATTGCATTGTATTTTTATGTAAACCTCCTTGATCACACTTCACAGGTACAATATTCTTTATCCAAACTTCTGTGTCAATAACATGAACCTTTTAATATTCTTGTATTAGGTCCTGTTAAGGGATATCTCCCCATCACTCTTTTGAGACACCTTCATCCATGTTAGTTTATTTCTGTCTCTAAGTCTTGTTATTCTGTTAACTACAATTTTACAACATCCCTATCGCAGCTTGATTATTTTATGTTTTTGTTAGATAAATAAGTTTGGGCTAATATGAGACTTGACTTTTCCTAGGTTAGAGTTTTATACCACATGATATATTGTATTAAATTCATTAAAAGATGCTTACTTTAAATATCAGTTTGAATATATAATAATGTAATGATCCAAAATGCTTTACTTCTTACCACATAAACTAATAGACCTCATCCTCTAATTTTAAAAATAGAATTATCTAATATAGATTTCCTTCGCAATTTCACCTCTACAACCCTCGATAAGGAAACCCGGTTGAGGATGGTACGGATTATCACATATATTGGATCTAATAGAGTGAGACGTAGAGCTCTTCATGGAGCGCGGCCTCAAAAGAAAATTACAGTTTTAAAACAAAATAAAACAATCACTACTACAAATAAGGGTTGCCCCTACGGATTTATTCGTAGGGGCAACCCACTGCCCCTACGAATATCTCCGTAAGGGCGAAAAAATACCCCGTAGGTACAAAGGCCGCAGGTGCAAGTTGAGACCCTGAACTTGCCCCTACGGGCAAATTCTTGCCCCAACGGATTTATGTGTAGGACCTGTTGCCCCTACGGATAAATTCGTAGGGTTTAAGATTTTATATTATTTACGATTTTTTTTAATATATTACATGTACCTACGGATATAACCGTAGGTCCATGTACTACCCCCTACGGATATATGCGTAGGTACTTTTCCGTAGGGGCAAATTATCAGAATTCCTGATATTTAGCCCCTACGGATAACTCCGTAGGGGAGAGGCAGTGGCCCCTACGGATATGTCTGTAGGGGCACTCCCAACCCCCTGGCACTGAGATCAGGGGGGAAATATCAGTTACTACTGATATTTTGCCCCTACGGATATAGCCGTAGGGGCAACTTGTGTACCTACGGATTAATCCGTAGGTGCATATTGTCTGTATTTTTTTTTTAAAATGGGCTGCTTGATTTTTTCCCGCCCTGTGCACAATAATATATACATCAATCAAATCATATATTGCAGTATTCATAATCACATCTCACGCATATATATAATATACAAAAGAAACCCAAAAACTGAATATGATATAAATACAAACCAATATCAATATCGTTTCAAAATGTAGTACAATGTGTATGATATAAATAAATACATGTTTCAAAAAATAAGAACCAAAAAGCTACCCTAGTTCGGTCCAGCTCCACTTCTGAATAACGATAGAATAACGCGCGCCTGCTCCTCGGTCAATAAACTCTGTAATTCGTCGCGAGCGCGAGTCTGAGCGGCATGTGGAGCTGGCGATGTGGTCTGCGCAGCCGCCGTCGAGGTAGTCGCTTGCGGAGCCGCGGCTGCGGGAGTCTGAGTGGGCGGTGGAGCTACAGGAGCTGTCTGCGGAACCGCAGCCGATGTAGTGGCTTGCGGAGCCGCAGCCGAAGGAGATGCATGTGGAGGCTCGGCCGATGTACCCTGTCGCGTCTGGACCTAACGTGTGTAATCAGCGTGTAAGAACTGTGTATTATTCGAATTCGTATCATTATTAAGTTATTTCGAAACCCCGTTTGGATATCTAGTTTGTTGTTTATTTTAATTACATCTATATGTATGATTAATCAAACTTAAGTCTAAAACCAAATAAGCTCAAGCTACGTACTAATTATGGATATGTTGATATCTATATAATATGACATGATATTTTACTATAAAGCAGTATATATACCATCATCTCCTTCAACTCCTGAATGGTGGTCCTCAAGCTCTCCAGTTCCTGATGGACACGTCGGTCACTGGAGACGGAGGAAGTAACCGCCAGGGTGGAGTCCAACCTCATATGGGCCCTGCTAGGGCCCAGTCCCCGGCCTCTCTCCCAACCTCCGTGGTGCCCTCCGTGTGCGGCGTCCAGAACTGGGGTCAGCAGCCTCGGATCGCTCTGTCCGGTAAAATCGATCCCTGAGGCCTGGGCCTGCTCAACCACCCGCTCCTACACCCACATTAAGCAGTAAAGTATAAGTATAAGATTTAAACTTGAACCATCCAAAACTAAAATTTCAAATTTGGGTAGAAAAAATATTAACACTTACGCAGTACTCCTGGGTAGCGACGTCGGGATATCGAAGCTCGCCCGTGGCGGGATCTGTCGAGGTGCCGTGGACGGCAAGATATGCGGACAGCAAGCTCGGTGTACCACCTGACGCCACGGTCCGAGATGTCTGCAATATTAGAAAGTAACTCTTAATATTAGAAATATTAGAAAATAACTCTTAATATTGCAGAATATCACAAAGGTCGGTCTATTGTAATTTACCGATAACTCCATGGCTCGAGTAATCTTCCTCGAGCCACCTGTGTAAGTGGGGCGACCCCTCTTCGCCGACTTTCTGTTCTCTGTATTCTGAGCGGCCTATTTCTGCACAACGCATTAACATTTAGTTTTCTAATTAAGAAACACAAAGAAATAAATTATATCATAAATAATGAATTACATTTAAAATACATACCTGTTTGCGTTGGGAGTCGAAATAAGCGCACAATAGAGGCCATGTCTCTACGTCGACTCTCGCAAACGCCGGAGTAGATAGGCCGCTCTCTCTGCCTCGGGGGTCGCCATCCACAGGGAGTAGCAGTCGGCCTTCAGCTCATTCCTGTTGTATCGGACCTTGGCCTGCATGTTCTTCATCAGGCCATTGTACAGAGCATAAAGGTCGAGCACCCTCCCCAGGTGATCAGGGTCGGCTATAGGCTGAAAATCGTAATCTAACTGAAAATACAAAAAAACATTGTTTTTAGATTGCAAGTGTTAATAATAAATATATTGGATAGATCAAATGAAAATATATATTAATACATACCCGAGCCTGATCAAAGAAGAGGGCGAATGAGCGCTGGTGCTGCTCGCCCCACTCAACGTGAAGTGGATAGTTCTTCACGAGCCGGCTCTCGTCCCCTAAATACCGGCCGAACCTCTCGGCATGAGGACCGGTATAGCGATAGTCAAGGGTAAAAAAAAGGGGGAATGCTGCCTCCCCCCTAGCTCTGTCAGGCCTCAGCCTATGGGACTGATTCGGGCCTCGAGTCCCCCTCTAGGGATGGGGAGGCCCTGCGTCTGCACGAAATATCAAGACAATCAATAATAAGACAAAGTTGTATTAAGAAATCAAGGTTAAACGAAAATTCAAGTGTGATATATACCTCCGGTAACTATCGCACAAGCCTGGGCCCGGGCAGCAGCACGAGCGGGACGATAGTTCCTCCGGTGAGGAACAACCGGGGTCCCGGATGCGGACGCATCCCCTCCAACTAGAAAATAAACATCGACGCTAAATTTCCATGAAGTTCATATTTATTATATAGAGCATATGTAAAATGAATAAATATTTTAAATTTATTCATACTAACTTGCAGACGATGCGGAGGGTATGGAAGCGGCAGGAGTGGCCCCTGCGGAAGATATGGACGCACCACCTATAATTAGACAATTAAAAATAGATTATATAAGTAATTGCAAAAAGAATGTGTAGATCAATAATATAACGTTCTAAATCAATATGCATGCACTATAGGATATATAAACATACCCGCAGGTGCGGTGGTGTCACCACCTACAGCTAGACAATAATAAAAATTGCTAAGTAAGAGCAAAAGGAATGTGTGTATTTATGATATAGCATTCTAAATCAATATACATACACTATATGATATATAAACATACCTGGAGGAGCGGGGGTAGCCTCTGTCCCAGATGTGGACGCATCACCAACAACTAGACAATTAAACATTGACAGTATAAGTAATTTTGACATAAACAGGCATGAATATCTGTAATATTACATTCAAAATGGATATGCGTGCAGTATACCTGGAGGTGTGGCAAAATCCCCACGGAAGGAGGCATCCAAAGGGGTCTCCGATCTAGGTGCAAGACCGGCCCTTTGAAGCTCCCTACGGAGCTCTCCGGGCGGCAGAACCGCTCTGCCTCTGCCTCTGCCCCTGCCGCGGCTGGAGCTCCTGCCGCCCCTCGCTGCTCCCGACATCGTCATCAAATCTAGATAAACGGTTCGTGGACGCATTAGACAATCATTAAAAGTATTGACTATATATGTATAAAGCGTAAAATGTGAAGTAATAATATAACATTACTGATAACCTTTTTCGTTTCGTGGGCGCATCATACATATCTACTTGGATTTCATCGTCGATGTCATTTCTAACCCACGTAACTTCATGATCGGTCGAAGACAACCCGTCCTTCGAAACAGACGGTCGGAGCACTTTAAACCTTCTCTCTTCTTCGTCCTCATCACCGTCCTCGTATTCTGGGACATCGTAGACATCTCTGGGTTTCCATCGACATACAACACTCCACCCCGGATGCTTCAAACACTGTGCGTAGTATACTTGGAACGCTTGGTTTGGAAAGATAAACGGATCATCCTGACCGTAAAATCGAAGTGTGTTCACACTGGTCAATCCATATTTATCTTTCCAAGTCCCAAGACTGCTTCTCCACCTGTCCGTATCGGTTCGCGGATCGTACCAAGTACACTGGAATATATAAAAGGGTTCTGATCGTCCGGGATAGTGGATGCCGAATATACAATTTAAGTACCCATAGTAAATCACACCGTCCGATCCTACCGTCGCAATCCCACTATTCTGAGTGGTTCTAGATGTTTATATGTCCTTAACTTCGAATTTGTATTCAAGGACACCAAATCCTTTGTAATATGCAACCTCCATACTAGGAAATTGAGCTAAACATCTTGAATCACTCTCAAATGATGCAGACAAGTTCGGATCGTGGATCTAACAAAATAAATTTTACGACAAATACATAACGATACAAGTTTAGATTAAAACTGATAGCAATAAAATGTAATTCGAATAACTTACATGCTCTGTGACCCAATCACAAAAATTATCCTGATGGTATTTTTCCAAACGTTCTTCGTTCCAATCAGGATGCCCCTCACGTACCTCTGTGTTATGGGAAAGTATCGTGCTATCTTCACAGGTATATCAGGCTTCTTATCAGAATCTTTCGGCTTATACCTGGCCTCTCCGCATGTTGGACACTCTTTCAAATCTGAATTCTCTTTTCGGTACAACACGCAGTTTTTAGGACATGCTTGAATCTTCTCGCACTTTAGACCTAAATCAGACATCATCTTCTGGGCTTCGTACCAGCTTTCGGGCACATTATTTCCCGGAGGCATAGAATCTTTCAAGAACGAAAGAAGCATTGTGAATGACTTGTTGCTCCATCCATTTAGGCACTTAATCTGGAAAAGTTGGACGAACCATGAGAGGGTGGAATACTTCGCATCCTCATAAATTGGTTTCCTAGCATCATTCATGAAATTTTCATATTTATCCGCAAGCGGTCCTTGACCGGAAGGAATGTCATCTTCGGTACGAATAGATTCACCTAGGGCAGCCTCTACCATATTCTCCATTTCTTCTGATGGAAATAAATTTCCGTCTCCTGCCGTATTACCGAATTCTTCTTCTTCTCCTGCCGCATTATCGTGTTCTCCTTCTTCTTCTACCGCAGTACTGCATTCTTCTCCTTCCCCATGATATTTCCAAGTTGAATAAAGTCTAGTAAATCCATGTTTTACAATATGAAGCTCTGCCAATTCTACCTTCTGCCAATACTTATTGCCACATCTATCGCACGGACAGAGAATCTTCTCTATTATGATCTTATTATGTGCGCGTGCAAATTCAAGGAAAGCATCAACTCCTGCGACAAACTTAGGTTGCATACGTTGTTTCCAATCCACATACATCCAGTCCTTAACTCTGACGTACTCATGGGCCATGTTAGACTGGATAACATATAAATTGTAGGTTATGCTGACTATATTGAGAAATATAAGAACGGGATAATTACTGACAAAGGAGAAAATCCGTGTATATGCTTTGTGTGTGCGTTTGTCGTTGAAAAGAATAAATTATCGCACGTATGTTAATCGATAGACGGGGACTAAGTGGCGCTTTTAGTTTCATATATGAGTATCGATGGGAATATGAAGGTTTCATATTATCATATATTGGTTTTAACCCGAATATCTCGAATCGCTCTCTAATTATGCGTTTGTATGTGTGTGTTCCGGCTGTCGGGGGTAGGCTTCTATCTCATTAAGAATGTATAGAGCGAACGCCCATCACTTGTGCTTTCAACCGTTTCGAGTAAATTTCGGCAGCACCTCCCCGCTGTTCTCCGAGTACACTGTAATAGAATAGATAATCATTTCAAAGCTGTGAAACAACGTTGAAATGAACATCTAATCTATCTTTGTACACGGAGAACCAGCGGAAAGGTACCGACGAAATATCTCGAAACGGATGAAAACACAAGTGAATGAAGGCGTTTGCTTTATACATTCTTAACTTGTCTACACGGGACAAATCTATGGGTTACCATACGATTGAATTTTCTCGTCGCGTAGACTATACGACGATTGTTAGTATCGAGCTATACTGTCCGATATTTAACAACCTTCGTATAGTTCTAGGTCACGACGAGCATCGCACGTA
This sequence comes from Agapanthus africanus, assembly GCA_030015575.1. Classification (NCBI taxonomy): domain Eukaryota; kingdom Viridiplantae; phylum Streptophyta; class Magnoliopsida; order Asparagales; family Amaryllidaceae; genus Agapanthus; species Agapanthus africanus. The sequence continues at coordinate 186,350,679 of CM057337.1, forward strand.
TGTTAACCGATAGACGGGGATTAAGTGGCGCTTTTAGTTTCATATATGAGTATCGATGGGAATATGAAGGTTTCATATTATCATCGAGTATCATATATTGGTTTTAACCCGAACATCTCGAATCGCTCTCTAATTATGCGTTTGTTGTGTATTCTTGTTGTATGTGTGTGTTCCAGCTGTCGGGGGTAGGCTTCTATCCCATTAAGAATGTATAGAGCGAACGCCCATCACTTGTGCTTTCAACCGTTTCGAGTAAATTTCGGCAGCACCTCCCCGCTGTTCTCCGAGTACACTGTAATAGAATAGATAATCATTTCAAAGCTGTGAAACAACGTTGAAATGAACATCTAATCTATCTTTGTACACGGAGAACCAGCGGAAAGGTACCGACGAAATATCTCAAAACGGATGAAAACACAAGTGAATGAAGGCGTTTGCTTTATACATTCTTAACTTGTCCACACGGGACAAATCTATGGGTTACCATACGATTGAATTTTCTCGTCGCGTAGACTATACGACGGTTGTTAGTATCGAGCTATACTGTCCGATATTTAACAACTTTCGTATAGTTCTAGGTCACGACGAGTATCGCACGTATGTTAACCGATAGACGGGGACTAAGTGGCGCTTTTAGTTTCATATATGAGTATCGATAGGAATATGAAGGTTTCATATTATCATCGAGTATCATATATTGGTTTTAACCCGAACATCTCGAATCGCTCTCTAATTATGCGTTTGTTGTGCATTCGTGTTGTATGTGTAACATGATTTTAAACCATTGAGATCAAGATTAATAGAACTGATCATCCTACATTGCAATAGCATTCATCAACCAAAAACTATTATTGCAATGGTATTCATCTATAACAATCAACAATTAAAACTACAATTGTAGGATACTGATATCATAAAGCGTTATACGCAACATTGATAGAACTAATAAATAAAAAAACGAAACACAAACCGTATCAAGATTTAACAACTTTGATTATGTCATATACGCGAGCCGATATTTTCATATTAGCCAATAGGCAAAAATAGATTGCGGTCTGGATATGGCATATTGGCAGATGTTACCTATATGCATACATGCATGTTGTCTCTCCATTTTTTCATAAATCAAACCAACTACATATATCAAACTAGTCCATGCCACCAATCGGAAACTCCACTATGTCTTTGAATTATTATTTTTCCAAATAGCATTGAGCTCCTATTGACATTGTCTCATCCAACAAATTTGTTGTGCTTGCCTCGACCTTCATCTAACTTTCACATGCCATACACATTAGATGAGTAATATAGTTATAAATTATGGTATTTTGTTGTCATCAATCCACCTAACCCTAACCCCAACCTAACCCTAACCCCAACCTAACCCTAGCCCCAGCCCCAGCCCCAGCCCCAGCCCAGCCCCGCCCCAACCTAACCCTAACCCCAGCGCGGCCAGCTAAACCCCAACACCAACCCTAAGGCAAACCCTAACCCCAGCCCCAGCCCCAGCAGCAGCCGAACCCCAACCCTAACCCTAACCACAACCCCGACCCCGACCCCGACCCCGACCCCGACCGCAACCTCTGCCGAACCCCAACTCGCGCGCGCAACCCCATACCCAGCCATGAACCCTAAGCCCAAAATAATCAAAAAATTCTTTAATTTACCTGAAGATTTACTCACCTGAACGGCGGTGGCGACGACCTGAACGGCGGTGGCGATGAGAACGGCGATGGCGACGAAGAGAACGGCGGTGGCGATGACGAGAACGGCGTGGCGATTTGGGGATTTTTTTCGCGCGCGATCGAGAGAGAGAGAAAGAAAGTGAGCGTAGGCGATCGATCTGTGCCTTTATTAAATCGATATTTAGTTGCCCCTACAGATTTGCCCGTAGGTCCTTGGTTTGCGGCTCCGTAGGGGCAAACACCAAATTAAGAATTAATATTTTTATTCTTGGACATCTGGGCCCGTAGGGGCAACCTTTTAGCCCTATGGATTAATCCGTAGGGCCTAGTTAAATCTGCCCCTACGGATTTCAATATCCGTAGGGGCAACCCCTATTTTACTAGTGAATATCAACAAAATTAAAATAATAAGTTAACTTTACCATTTATCATTTTATGTAATTAACAGAGAAAAATTGAAAATTAGATTTTAAATATACTACCCCTAAATTGAAAAGGTTACATTCTATTAAAATACCCTTAGTTTCCAAAAGATAGATTTTTTTACTAAAATACCATAAACTTCTACAAGTTAGGTTTTGTCATTAAATACCATATAATATCTAAAGTATATTTTTATTAAACAACGTTGATATTTTTTTAGTATATATTTCACAAAACACTCTCGAAGTTTATTTTTAAAATAAAGTATTTTACATAAAACCCCTCGAGTTTTCAAATGAACTAGTTACATTAAATGGCCTAAGTTCACCAAAATACACAGAATATATAATATGGTTAATCTTTAAGGTATTTAGGTAACTATGGGTTTAAACGGTATCTTTTCTTTCAGGCATCAGGGAGCCGGAGAAAATGAGTGCTTGCCTATCTAGTTTAGATGACAATGCAAATTAAAGGAATCATCGTTGGCAATCATATTTGCAATAGTCATAAATTCTGCCGCCCATGTGCAGGGGTTACCTGATTATTCCTAAACTAAAGAATTTCAAAAAGTAACTCTTTTTAATAAGATATATTTAGAACTTGAATTCGAATCTGAACTTGACTTGAATTCCATCCAAACTTGAACTCGAACTCAAAAAGAAACTCGACTCGGCTTGAACTTGAACACTTGACTTGACCCGAACCATGAATACGATTTGACATGAACTTGACATGACTATTTGAACACCACTTGAACCTGAACTTGTATTATTTATATTCATGAATTCGGTCAAGACCTGTAAACTTGATCGATACAATAAAATGCGTGGGGATAAGGGGTAGATTGATAAAGAATGTATGACGTGGAACGAGAGTTCACTAAATGACACCTAACATGAATATCCTATGCTGTTGTTCCGTGGGTTTGACGGGGCCTTGTATTCCTGTACCTTTGGTCTATGGGGTATGTCGGATTACTGTTATATACATGCATACCTTTCTTATCAAACTATAAATAACCACATTAGAATTGAATAACGTTATTCATATAACTGCCATGCTTAATGTACCTTAGCATACTCAAGTTTAATTAATGATCTTATATATTTTCACTCTTACCTGTCAATTACTACTTGGATCCATGTCCTGTTTTACATACCCTCGGTTATTATATTTTTCCTAGGTAACTTACCGAGCGCTAGTTTGCTGACGATATTCCTTCTACTTTTGTTTCCTTGGAATGTTCGTCAGGAGGACAAGATTCAGAGGAGATCGGGCCAAGCCAGGAGGACATCGATCAGCTTTCAGCTCAGCCAGACTATTAGTTTCCTTCATCAGTTTCAGTTTCTGTATGCCACTTGTTTAGGTACCTTGTTATTGTACTTTTTGTTATCTTATATTCAAACTCTGCGGAATGTGAATGTAAATATAGTGTTGTATTTTAATGCACTTGTTATTTCTTGTTATTTAATATTTCTTATAAACGCTTAGCGTATTTGTTGCGGGAAATGAGCTCCTCAGAATAAATACGCCGCGGACTTCTTCACGTGATGTTACCATCTTTTGGGAAGCGGGGCGTGACAGAGTTTCTTGAGTACTTAAAAGAGAATGGGATTTTATCTCAGCTTACTCCTCCATATACACCACAACACAACGGTCTATCGGAGAGAAGAAATCGCACCCTATTAGATATGGTGCATTATATGATTAATGATGTTGAGTTACCTCTTTCTTTCTGGGGCTATTCTTTAGAGTCAGCAGCATACATATTGAATAGGGTTCTGATCAAGTCCGTGCCTACCACTCCATATGAGATATGGAATGGAAGGTGACGATGTCTTAATTTTCTTAAGATATGTAGTTTTCCTGCTTATGTAAAGAAGCAGAATCCAGATAAGCTTGAGACATGGTCAGTTCTGTGCAAGTTTGTGGGATATCCCAAGCATTCGTGAGGCTATCTATTCTACCAACTCAAGGAAAAAAAGTATTTATTTCTCGACATGCCACCTTTTTAGAAAAGGAATTTCTTACAAAATAAATTATTGGGAGCATGATAGAACTGGAAGAGGTTCTCGAACTACAAACTGCCACTGAAGATTTGGTCGAACATGAGGTTGCGATAGCGACCAACGAACCTCAACCGCTCCGCAGATCCAGTAGACGTCCTCACCTACCCAAGAGATACTACAGTTTCTCTTAGACAGTGAAAGGAATGATTGCGTCATAGAAAATGATGAACCTATTAGTTTTCAGCAGACTATCATGAGTGGGGACTCAGTGAAGTGGCTGGATGTCATGCGATCCGAGATATAATCCATGCACACCAACGAAGTATAGACTTTGGAGGTTGCTCCTGAAAGGGTAAAACCCATTGGGAGTAAATGGATCTTCAAAAATAAGATCGATGTAGATGGAAAGGTAGAGATCTATAAAGCAAGACTTGCAGCAAAGGGTTTTCGTCAGAGAGCAGGTGTGGACTATAACGAAACTTTTTCTCCAGTGGCTATGCTTAAATCTATCTGGATCCTACTTGCCATTGTTTCCTTCCATGATTATGAAATAGGGCAAATGGACGTTAAAACAGCTTTTCTAAATGGTGATTTAGAAGAGTGCGTATATATGACTCTGTCGTAGAATTTCGTAGAAAGAAGGGGCAGCGAAAAGGTGTGCAAGTTGATTTAATCAACTTATGAATTAAAGTATGCATCGCGGAGTTGAAACATCTTCTTTGATATGACAGTCAAAGAGTTTGAATTTATCAAAAATATAGATGATTCTTGTATTTTGTTCTAGCCTAAAATTTCTGCGTAAAAGAGCCTAAAATTTCTGCGTAAAAGAGCCCAAAACATCAAATGGAGGCAATACGCTTAAGAAAATGCAAACCAGTATTTTCTGAGCCGTATTTTTCCAAACTCCCGATTGAGAATCAGAAAAATGCTGATGGCATCGAAAGCGTCTCAGAAAGTCCTTCAATTTGTATTGGATATGTATGCCCTAGAGGCCATTATTGTATATGTATACAAGTGGATGCTTGGACATATGTATATATAGGACAATCTTGATCGATATGATAGTATGCTATTTGGTTTGTCTTTATCTTAATATGTGCATATATTTTACTCGTTATTACATATCATTAATACATGTTGATAAAACTCGTTTGCTTGACTACCAGCGTTGTGATAGCAATCATACTTGTGGGAGCTGGGTAGTCGATAAGCATATCCTTAAATGTCCCTGGTCGTGGGAGTATTGAGACATGGAATCGATACTCCGGAGTAGACAGGTGTATACATTTTGAGAACCTGACGAGGGGCAATGGTTGGTCCCACAACCATTGGTCTTTGGCACCTAAGATCATATACAGGTGCTCACCGGGGTGAGTATACTCGACGGACTCGCCGAGAACTGGCTAGATGGTATTATACCAATCGTCAGATAGTAGTTCTCTGGTGACAAGAGTGCAGATAGTTTGTCGACCTGAGGTCGTCATTTGTCTTGTGTGAGTTCCCACTATACTTTGATTACTACCATACCACGGCTTTACTGAGTCATACAAACAGGTTTTAGTTAAGTACAGTCCCCCACATGGAAGCAGTGAGCGATTATCGGGGATTCGTCTCTTCCGGTATAGGGAGTCGATGTTGCGCTGTGTTCAATTGACCAACACCATAAGTCCTTGGTCATGGCGGATTGAGAATTACTGATAGGTAGATCAGTAGATTCTCGGATGGTCTTGAGCCACATCAGTATGACTTTTCAGGTTATTAGGGGTCTGACGTTTTCCACCCTCTAGACCGTTCATGCGATACTCTCAGATGATCATACCGGAATGTATGGAGATTGTCACGGATAGGCTCAGCAGGAGTTCATATGAGTTTGCTCGTTGGCCTTCTTTTCGGAAGGTACCAGGGTAGCCATTATATATAGCTAATGCCGCTGACGTGTTTGTGGTTAAACCCATCTATAACAACTCCATTTTTAGTGTACAAAAATTTGCTTAAAAATTAATGTATACTTTAGGTATTTACTTTTGTTGTCACTACTTTAAGTATGTAATTAGCTCTTTAATTACAAGAAGGAGCTTGTAGCTCATTGGTAATACCTTGCACTGCTGAACCAAGCCACCAGAGTTTAAATCATATACCCCACATTATTTTTAATATTATTTGTTTTAAATTTTTAGAATACTAAGAGTTTACACGTGCATATCTCACAAAAAAACCCACTAGTCATGAAAAGTTAAATACATCAGTGAGTAGATGGACCATCGGGGGACCCAACGGTGGCCTGACTCGGCCGAGTCGGCCGGCGGACTGGCCGACTCGGGCCGACGCCGCCGGCCGGACTCAACCGAACCGCCAAGTCCCCAACACCAAAGTGGTGCCTCTTAGCCTCCCATACCCCCTGCACACTTCAATTACCCAGATCGGTTCCAGAGACACAATAAAACCCCATTTACTCCATTTTTAATACATTTTAATATATCTTATTACATTTTTTTCAATTAAACTCTTCATCTACCCTAACCCTAGCCTAACCCTACAAATACCATCCCTAAACACTACCCCCACATCCAAAATTCTGAGCCAACTCTCAAGAAATTCCTAGAAACCCTAGTGTACTTTGGAAGAAGTAAAGAGGCAAAGCCCCGACAAATTTTCCGGCGACAACCCTAGGAGATCCCGGCGACGAAACGACGTACCGTCGACTCCTCTCGTCTTTCCCTTCCTCTCCTTTAAGTTTGAAACCCGTAAGTTCCAATTTCCCTTCTCTAATTTTTTCTAAAAATACGAAATTCCAAAACCCGACGGAAACGGAGTAAACCCGATTTCCGATTCTGTTCTTTCTCAAAATACAACATTTTCTTAATAGAATCTTGTTAAACCACTTCATGTTGACTATTAAATACTAACTAATCATATTGAACAAGTTCTATATCAAAAGAAATTTCTCTTTCCATTTTACCGTATTTTTTCACCAAAATACCATGTAGTTTCATTTCGGCATTTAAACCATTAAACTTGCTATACCTTTAAGTAGATCACGAGGTAATGACCTACCTCCTCACACATTGATATGCAACATAACATAATACCCTCGGGAACATAGAATACGGGAAAACGACACCTTTTCAAATAAATACCATTACTAATAAAACCATTTTTCTTAATGATTAGTATTTTACACAAATCTTTGCAAAGTGACGCTACAACCCATTTGGGGAACCCGACTGGGATGATGCGGATTATCGCACATCCCTGTGCTTAGTAGTGCGAGATGCAGGCTTTCGCAAGGAGTATTCGGTCTCGAGAGATTTTAAATACGACATCTTAAGAAAATGAGATTTTTAGAAATATAAAATATATATTAAAATTATTTTTATATAATTATGTATATATGTAACATTAAAATATCTATTTTGAAATAATATAAATATTACAACTCTTTCCAAAAATCACAAGAATCACTTTATATTAATATACCATAAATTCCATACAAAGTCAATATTACAAATAAATACCTTTTATTATGAATTTAGAATATTTTCACTAGAAATATCACAATTATAAAATCCACACCTATGATAACTCTAAAGACGATAACTAATACTTAGGGTGTATTTTGAAACTATACAAAAGTATTTTTAAATAAAACCCCCTCAAGTTCTATAAATTACCCTAAGGACCCTAGTAAACATAAGTTTAAGCGAAACCAATCTCTTGAGCCTCAGGGAGCCAGAGAAGTGGGTGCTTGCCTACTTAAGGTAGACAACTTAACAATGGTGTTATCAATACGGTAATCGTCTTTGAAAAAGACACAAATCCTGTCGCCCATGTGCAGTGGTTACCGATAACATCAAAACAATCAGGACTTTAATTTACTTTTCTAATTGTCTGATTCAGACTGAGTCTCATTAATAATCTGACTTGAATATGATTCAAGTACAATCTACAATATTCCAATTCAACATGAATCCCTATATTCAAGCTGTTCAATACATTCAATCTATATTGACCGAACCGAACCGAACCATGGATATACTTCCATTTACATGATTCTCCAGTTACATCCATGATTCTCCAGTTATATCCATTTACTGATATCATGGTTTCGGCAAGTCATCTATATACAAGATAATACAATTTATAATACAAACACAAACAATACAATACAAGACATCGCGGGGTTTAAGGGATAGATTGGTATAGAAGGTGTTAGAAGTGGCACGAGACAGTAAGATTAAAACACCTAACCTATATTCCGTTGCTATTGTACTGTGGCCCAACGATTCCTTGTACATTCCGTTTGCCCTGGTCTCTAGCATATAGAGCCCCTCTCGTATACACTGGCATCCTTCTATACCAAGCTACAAACAACAGCGTTAACACAACATTACAACAATATAATACAACTTTAAAAGCTGCCTCCTTATTCTGTCTATTCTATTTCCCTCTTATCTTTGGGACTTACCGAGCGATTTGTTCGCTGACGGCATTCTCTTTTTTCTTCTTTGAATGTCGCCAGGTGATCTGGACACGTCGGAGATCGAGCCCAACGCTGAAGCCTTGGACCATTTCGTTGAAGACCCAGAGCTTTAGTTCACTGTACACTTTCATTTCAGTAATTTTCCTTTTCTGTTATGCCATTGTTTAGGCATCGCTTTTATTCAGTTGTATTTACTTTCCATGCATTGTACAGAAAGAATGTGAATAAATAAAGTTGTTGTTTTATTATATCTTTTCTCTTGTGCTTTTACTTTTATATTGCTTAGATACGCTTAGCGTATTTACTTCTGAGTAAATACATAGCAGCCTAGTCGCGTCCCCTTCACCGTACACCGGGAGGCAGGGCGTGACAGGTTTTGTTGGTGGCCCATGCAGGTCAAAGATGTATGGAACCCTACCATACAGTTCTGTTCTGCGTGAACAACCTAAGCAATATAAAACAAGAACTAGCAACTAAAACATTCTTTACAATTCATGTTCCTTGAATTTTACAATTTCATATTCTTTGAATCATATACTTTGAATTTGTCCTAACCCAAATTTTTCTTCAAGGTTATGGATTCCCCAAACAAAACAAGCACCAACTTCAACAACACTTCACCACCACTACCAATCTCATCTGCCGTTCCTGCTCTATCCAACGAGCAAACGGTTCTACTTGAGGCGATCCGCAGCCTCCTTGAAGGACAGCAGCAGCTCTTGAATCGTCCCAAGACTGAAGCACCTGGGGTAAAGCAATTCAGGGCTTTACACCCTAAACAGTTCTCTGGAAAGGGAAGCCCACTAGAAGCCGAAGAATGGGCATAAAGTATAGAGGATGATCTGGCCGCGGTACAAGTGCCAGATATAGCTTGGGTTCGTGTGGCAAAATTACAGCTCACGGACAATGTACGGAACTGGTGGAAGGCGGAAGAAAGCCGTCTTGATCAGCCTATTGAATGGAAGACTTTTCGCGATAGGTTCGACGCGAAGTACTTCCCTGAGACTGCCAGGTTCAACATGGAACAACAGTTTATTCATCTGCAACAAGATTCGATATGGATCAAGTCGGTAGATGAGTATGACGCTGAGTTCACCATGCTCATCCGGTAAGATATGTCTCAAATAATTTGAAATATCACTTACTACACAGCTAACACAATCCTTTAAACATATTCGTGGCACATTTGATATCGACGGACGAGATCAGAGCCCGTCGATTTCAACAAGGTTTGGACACGGAAATCCAGGCTGCACCAGCCACATGGAAATTTCCGACTCATGGGGAGGCTCTGGCAGTTGCCCGCGGTTATGGGGCAGTGATAAAGGCGAGGGGCAGACCTCAGTCTGCAGGAGTTAAACGCCATGTCAACCAGATGACAGGAGGAGCCTCGTCCAGGCCACCTTTTGTGCCAAGGCGACCGGGAGTACCGAACCATCGTCCCAACCCAGCCTTTTGTACATACTGCAAGAGATCTGGACATATGATGTAAGACTGTCGGCGAGCCAACCGTCTTTGCTTAGTCTACGGCTCAGCTGCTCATGATATTGGATCATGTCCTTATAGACAAAATCCAATTGCTGCACCCAGGCCAGCAAACACTTACCCACAGCGCCCAGCCATCCAAGCACCTGCTCCAAGATTTGCACTACCTGCTCCACCACCTAGAGGACCACAAGCTGCACCTCCTCCTCGTCAGTTCCATCAAGCTCAAAGGAACGTTACGAGGAATGCTCCTCTGGCCAGGAGGAACGTACCAAGGCGCCAGGCTTTCACGATGACCGTGGAAGAAGCTGAGGCCACTGGCCAAGTTATCACTGGTAACCATTTCTTCTCAACCTTTATTTCAGTCTTGCTACTTATCTATATACATTTCCCCATACCTAAAACATATCCTACATGCCTCAGGTACAATCTTAGTATCCTCAATACATGCACTAGCATTGTTCGATACTGGAGCATCACACTGCTTTATGTCGCAACGGTTCGTCCGAACCCATGCGATTCCAGTCACACTGCTTGTATCCAGCTGGAATGTCAGTTCAGGAAATGACGTTATAAAGGCAACAATGGGATACAGCTTGTGTCCAGTAGTCGTCTGCAGCAGAGAATTTTATGCCGACTTCAAAGTGCTGGACATACCGAACTTCGATGTGGTTCTAGGTATGGATTGGCTTGGAACTTTTTATGCTACCATCGACTATCGCCAAAGGAGGGTAGTATTCGAGATTCCAGACCATTCGGTCTTCTATTTCAAAAGCGGAGACTGTACCCTGGAGCCAAATACCTACAAAGCGAAGCCAAGAGAAGCAGTAGTTGCAGCAGCTCAAGCGGAGGAAGAATCAAGACCAGATGTGGTTCGAGAGTTCGACGACGTGTTTCCTGACGATATATTAGGTTTGCCTCCCGATCGAGCTCTTGAATTCAGCATTGATTTAGTACCATGAGCACAACCGGTGATCAAAGCACCTTATCGATTAAGTCCGGAAGGTTTGAAGGAAGTCCAAACACAGTTGGACGAATTACTGCCGAAAGGATGGATTCGTCCCAGCACTTCAAGTTGGGGATCACCTGTACTGCTTGTGAAGAAGAAGGAAGGTTCATACAGAATGTGCATCGATTACAGAGCCTTGAACGAAGTCACTATAAAGAACAAGTATCCACTCCCGCGCATCGACGATTTATTCGATCAGCTAAGTGGATCATGTGTTTTCTCTAAATTAGACCTTCGTCCAGGTTATCATCAGGTGAAGGTCAAGGAAGCTGATATTCATAAAACAGCTTTCAGAACTCGCTATGGTCATTACGAATTTCTAGTGATGCCATTTGGAGTGACCAATGCACCAGCAATATTCATGAACCTAATGAATCAAGTTTTCCGGGAGTACTTAGACAGGTTTGTTGTCATCTTCATCGACGACATCCTGCTATATTCTATGAGTCGGAAAGAGCATGCCGAGCACCTACGAATTGTCCTGGAAACGCTTCATCAACATCAGTTATATGCCAAGTACAGCAAGTGCGAGTTTTGGCTAAATCAAGTTGGTTTTCTTAGACATATCGTATCAGGTGAAGGAATCTCTGTAGATCCAGCAAAAGTTTCAGCAGTAAGCGAATGACCGACACAAAAGTCAGTGAAGGATATTCGGAGTTTCTTGGGTTTAGCTGGATATTACAGAAGGTTCATTGAAGGATTTTCAAAGATAGCTACACCCCTGACCAAGCTCACACGTAAAGCGAAGATTTTCTGTGGTCAGAAGCATGCGAACAAGCTTTCGTAGAACTCAAGTCAAGGTTGACATCAGCGCCTATTCTCGTTATACCGGACCAATCTGGAGGATTCGAAGTGCATTGCGATGCATCCGTTAAGGGATTAGGATGTGTTCTACATCAGCACAGTAAGGTTGTGGCTTATGCTTCAAGACAGCTGAAGACTGATGAGCGCAATTATCCGACGCATGATCTGGAGTTGGCAGCCGTCATCTTTGCTCTCAAGATTTGGCGCCATTACCTACTTGGTGAATGAGTGAACATATACACCGATCACAAGAGCCTGAAATATGTGTTTACTCAGAAAGAGTTGAATATGCAGCAGAGAAGATGGTTAGAACTCATGGCGGACTTTGACATCAACTTGCAATATCACCCAAGGAAGATGAATGTGGTTCCAGATGCTCTTAGTCGCCAACCTTTATCGATGAATCGCACCGCTCAGTGGAAGCGTCAACAAGACTTGCATCAGATGAAGATTGAAGTAGTAATGCCAGGTAATGCTTCAAGTTTGATGAATTTACAAGTTCAATCAACCATTGTCAATCAAATCAAAGCAGCTCAAGCAAGTGATGCTAAGTTGCAAAAGATCAGAGAGCAAGTGGAGAATGGACTCAGAACAGACTTCATCATCCATGAAGACGGATCTTTGAGATACGACAGCAAATTATGTGTACCAAAAGGGTCTATTCGGAAAGAGTTAATGAAAGAAGCTCACAGCTCTCCCTACTCAGTACACCCTGGAGGTACCAAAATGTTCAAAGATCTACGTCAGAATTATTGGTGGCATGGAATGAAGCGTAAAGTAGCCAGAAGCGTCGCAAAATGCTTGGTGTGTCAGCAAGTAAAGGCTGAACATCACAGGGCTGCTGGATTACTTCAACCGTTACCAATCCCAGAATGGAAGTGGCAATACATCACGATGGATTTTGTGACTGCTCTTCCTCGCAGCACAAAGGGTAACGATGCCGTATGGGTCATTGTGGATCGACTCACAAAGTCGGCTCGCTTCATCCCATTTCGAGTTGGCCAATCAACTGAGACACTAGCAAAAAAGTACATGGAGGTAATAATCTACTTACGATTTAAACTCTTCATAATGTACTATCTATGATACCTATGAACTCATACAGGAAATTATGAGACTTCATAGAGTACCGGTCTGCATTGTCTCCAATCGTGACACCAGGTTCCGATCGCAATTTTGGCAGAGTCTGCAAGCAAGCTTGGGAACAAGTCTGAACTTCAACACGGCTTATCATCCACAAACAGATGGTCAGTCTGAGCGAACTATTCAGAACTTTGAGGATATGCTCAGAGCATGTATGTTAGACTTCAAAGGATCATGGGAAGATCACCTACATCTTGTGGAGTTTTTGTACAACAACAGCTACCAAGCAAGCATAGGAATGACACCTTTTGCAGCACTGTATGGAAGGAAGTGTCGATCGCCATTAAGTTGGGACGACATTGGAGATAGGGAACTTCTTAGACCGGAGATGATAATAGCGACTGTTGATGTGGTTCGAACTATCAGAGAAAGGATGCGTATCGACAGAAGCATTGGGCTGATGCATAGAGACGTCACTTGGAGTTCCAGCCAGGAGATCACGTATTCTTGAAGATATCTCCGAACCGCGGAGTGATTCGATTTAGAAGATGGGGTAAGTTAAGTCCGAGATACATTGGACCGTTCGACATACTCGAACTAGTCGGTGAAGTGGCATACCGCTTAGCACTTCCACCATCATTGGAAGGAGTGCATAATGTGTTCCACATATCCCAACTCAGAAGGTATGTGAGTGACCCTAGCTATGTTCTTGATCATTCCGAGCTCACTATACAGCCCGACTTATCTTGTGAGCAACAACCTGTGGAGATCCTGGACAGGAAAGTGAAGACACTTCGGAACAAGGAAGTTAACTTGGTTCAAGTAATGTGGAGAAAAGACACTCCAGGAGAGTCCACTTGGGAAAGGGAAGATGAAATGCGTGCAAGATATCCACACCTCTTTGTAAACTAGTACTCAAATAAAAGTTGTAAATTTTGAGGACAAAATTTTTGTAAGGAGGGTAGACTGTAACAACTCCATTTTTAGTGTACAAAAATTTGCTTAAAATTTAATGTATACTTATGGTATTTACTTTTGCTGTGGTTACTTTAAGTATTTAATTAGCTCTTTAATTACAAGAAGAAGTTTGTAACTCATTGGTAATACCTTGCACTGCTGAACCAAGCCACCAGAGTTCAAATCCCATATCCATATTATTTTTAATATTATTTTGTTTTGAATTTTTAGAATACCAAGAGTTTACACGTGCATATCTCACAAAAAACCCCACTACCCATGAAAAGTTAAATACGCCAGTGAGTAGAAGGACCGTCGGGGGACCCAACGGTGGCCTAACTCGGCCGGACTCGGCCTAGTCGGCCGGCGGACCGGCCAACTCGGGCCGGCGCCGCCGGCCGGATTCGGCCGGACCACCGAGTCCCCAACACCAAAGTGGTGCTTCTTGGCCTCCCATACCCCCTTGCACACTTCAATTACCCAGATCAGTTCCAGAAACATAATAAAACTCCATTTACTCCACTTTTAATACATTTTAAAATATTTTATTACATTTTTTTCAATTAAACTCTTCATCTACCCTATAACCTTAGCCTAACCCTATAAATACCACCCTTAAACACTACCCCCTCACTCAAAATTCTTAGCCAACTCTCAAGAAATTCCTAGAAACCCTAGTGTACTTTGGAAGAAGTAAAGAGGCGAAGCCCCGGCAAATTTTCCGGCGATAACCCTAGGAGATCGCAGCGACGAAACGACGCACCGTCGACTCCTCTCGTCTTTCCCTTCCTCCCCTTTAAGTTTGAAACCCGTAAGTCCCAATTTCCATTCTCTAATCTTTTCTAAAAATACGAAATTCCAAAACCCGACGGAAACGGAGTAAATCCGATTTCCGATTCGGTTCTTTCTCAAAATACAACATTTTCTTAATACAATCTTGTTAAACCACTTCATGTTGACTATTAAACACTAACTAATCATATTGAACAAGTTCTATATCAAAAGAAATTGCTCTTTCCATTTTACCGTATTTTTTTCATTAAAACACCATGTAGTTTCATTTCGGCATTTAAACCATTAAACTTGCTATACCTTTAAGTAGATCACGAGGTAATGACCTACCTCCTCACACACTCATATGCAACATAGCACAATACCCTCGGGAACATAGAATACGGGAAAACGACACCTTTTCAAATAAATATTATTACTAATAAAACCATTTTTCTTAATGATTAGTATTTTACACAAATCTTTGCAAAGCGCAGCTACAACCCATTTGGGGAACCCGACTGGGATGGTGCGGATTATCGCACATCCCAGGTCTTAGTAGTGCGAGATGCAGACCTCCGCAAGGAGCATTCGGTCTCGAGAGATTTAAAATACGACATCTGAAGAAAATGAGACTTTTAGAAATATAAAATATATATTAAAATTATTTTTATATAATTATGTATATATGTAACATTAAAATATCTATTTTGAAATAATATAAATATTACAACTCTTTCCAAAAGTCATAAGATTCACTTTACATTAATATACCATGAATTCCATACAAAGTCAATATTACAAATAAATACCTTTTATTATGAATTTAAGATATTTTCACTAGAAATATCACAATTATAAAATCCACACATATGATAACTCTAAAGACGATAACTAATACTTGGGGTGTATTTTGAAAACTATACAAAAGTATTTTTACATAAACCCCCCTCAAGTTCTATAAATTACCCTAAGGACCCTAGTAAACATAGGTTTAAGCGGGACCAATCTCTTGAGCCTCAGGGAGCCGGAGAAGTGGTTGCTTGCCTATTTAAGGTAGACAACTTAACAACGGTGTTATCAATACGGTAATCGTCTTTGAAAAAGTCACAAATCCTGCCGCCCATGTGCAGCGGTTACCGATAATATCAAAACAATCAGGACTTCAATTTACTTTTCTAATTTTCTGATTCAGACCGAGTCTCATTAATAATCTGACTTGAATATGATTCAAGTACAATCTACAATATACAATATACAATCTACAATATTCCAATTCAACATGAATCTCTATATTCAAGCTGTTCAATACATTCAATCTATATTGACTGAACCGAACCATGGATATACTTCCATTTACATGATTCTCCAGTTACATCCATAATTCTCCAGTTATATCCATTTACCGATATCATGGTTTCGGCAAGTCATCTATATATACAAGACAATACAATTTACAATACAAACACAAACAATACAATACAAGATATCGCAGGGTTTAAGGGGTAGATTGGTACGGAAGGTGTTAGAAGTGGCATGAAACAGTAAGATTAAGACACCTAACCTATATTCCGTTGCTGTTGTATCGTAGCCCAACAATTCCTTATACATTCCGTTTGCCCTGGTCTCTAGCATATAGAGACCCCTTTCGTATACACTGGTATCCTTCTGTACCAAGCTACAAACAACAACGTTAACACAACATTACAATAATATAATACAACTTTAAAAGTTACCTCCTTATTCTGTCTATTCTATTTCCCTCTTATCTTTGGGACTTACCGAGCGATTTGTCCGCTGACGGCATTCTCTTCTTTCTTCTTTGAATGTCGTCAGGTAATCTGGACACGTCGGAGATCTAGCCCGGCGCTGAAGACTTGGACCATTTCGTTGAAGACCCAGAGCTTTAGTTCACTGTACACTTTCATTTCAGTAATTTTCCTTTTCTGTTATGCCATTGTTTAGGCATCGCTTTTTTCAGTTGTATTTACTTTTCATGCATTGTACAGAAAGATTGTGAATAAATAAAGTTTTTGTTTTATTATATCTTGTCTCTTGTGCTTTTACTTTTATATTGTTTTGATACGCTTAGTGTATTTACTTCTGAGTAAATACGTAGCGGCCTAGTCGCGTCCCCTTCACCGTACACCGGGAGGTGGGGCGTGAGTGTAACGCCCACGACCTAGTACAGATGGTATTGTCCGCTCTGGCCGAAACTGCAGGGTTACCTAAGACGGTATCAAGGTTTCGGGAGGCATCGTCCATGCCAAATTCAAAAATTTGTCGTTTTAGCTAATCCTAACTTAGAATCGTTTACTAGAAATCGACGGAAAATCAAATGCAAACACTTTGCAATAAGAAGTGAGCAAAGAATACAACCTTTGTAGATCGGTCCTTCACTTCCATAGCTCCGTGTAGTAGTCCCTTCGCTGCGATCCTGAACTCCGGACTCTAGAGAGGCTCCCATAAAGAAACGAGCATACTTGCTTCGATGTCTTCAAGGCCGAAGATGATCTACGTCGAGGAGACACTAATCCAAGCTATTTCTTCACTAGGTCAAGAACTTTGTGAAGAGAACACCCTATACTAAATGGCAAGTAGTAGAGGATGATGAAGTAGGAAGTGGGCTCACTTTAGATTTCATTTTCTCACACTTTTCCTCACAACTCCATTGAAGCTAGAAAGCTTTGAGGAGGAAGAAGAAGAAGCAACTCATCAAGTGAGAATGAATTGTTTTTGTGAGGTTAGAAATGCAACCAAGGGTTAAACATGTCATGCTTAACCCTTGTAAAGAGTTAACCATAAGAAATGGTTAAAGGTTAGGTCAAATAATATCTTAAGCTAGACAAAAAGAGTGAACAAAGTCAAAGATACTTACAAACTTCTTCAAGCTTTCAACAAATATCAACAATGACTAATTCAACAATTTTTGAATTATTTAATGATAAAATTATAAACCCTAATCTTAACCCTAGCATGGTTTAACCCTCATTTACCCTAGTTGCATTTGTAACCTAGCATGATACATTTAACATATACCACATATACATCAATGTATCTAAAGTGAGAAAAGAAATCATAAGTGAGCTAATACTAGTTAATGTAATGCAATATATCAAATATATAATTATACATTAGATTATCAAATCAACTCTTGATTTAATAATCCGGCTATATCACCTATAACCGACTAATATCATATGAATCAACTTATCGAATCAACACTTGATCCGATAACTCGGCTATATCATATATAACCGACCGATATCTCATATCGCGAGAATAGAATACGGTATCTCATATCGTATCAATCTCGGTCCCGCACATATCACATATGTGCTCCTACTCCGTTTCGCTTGAGCTAGGAAACCCCTGTGTAAGACTCTAAAGACTCGTCAATAGGTGATGATCATATCAAACACCCACAAGCCACAAGCGGTCTGCTAAATGTAACGGCCACCCGGGTATTGAGCGATCAGAAGATCAACAAGCAAGACTGCTCACACTCCTGCGAGTTCAATCAATAACACTACCATACAGTCCGGTCTCTTCATCTGATATGTTGTATATCTCGTCTAGGGGTGGTAAACGTCAGACCCCAGTAACTCGATAAGTCGTGTCGATATGAGGCTCAAACGGGTCGAGAAACTACTGATAACACTTACCAGTATATCTCTGAAGCAGCCTTGGCCAAGGACTTCCTGTTATAACCAATCGAGCACAGCACAACATCAACTCCCAATACCGGGAGAGACGAAACCTCTCCTATCGCTCATTGCCTCCATGTGACTCAGGACTGTACCCAAAAGCCACCGTTTTGCATGTTCTCTTGAACGTGATAAGGTGGAAATCAAAGCACGGTGGGAATCACACAAGACTCTATGACGATCTCGGGTCTACAGACTAACCTGTACCAGTGTCACCAGAGAACTGCCATCTGACGTTAGGTATAATACCATCTGGGAGTTCTTGGTGAGTCCGTCCAGTGTACACAGTGTCCACTGAGCACCCGTATACTATCTCTGATGTCAAACACCATTGGATATGGGATCATCCATCGCCCATCTACATTGGTCGAGAAGCTATACACTAGTCTACTCTGGTATATCGATGCCCTATCTCGATACACCCTCGACTAGGAACATTTGAAGGATGTACTTAGCGACTACTCTGTCCCTACTAGTATGATCTGCATCATAGTCCTGGTAGTCAAGTACTCATTCTAAGTGCTTTATCAACATGTAACATAGAGACAATCATCGTACATGTTAAGATAAAGAGCAACCAGATAGCATACTATCATGTCGAGCAAGAAAGTCATCCCTATATATGTCCAAGCATCCACTACAATATAGATCGTATGTACAGTAATGGCCTCTAGGGCATACATATAACTAACAATCTCCTACTTGCACTAGGGTCATCTGTTGTAGTATCTCATACCCAACAATCAGTAGTGGTTGAAGTATCTCATACTCAACCATCCCATAAAAGTCTCTCCTAGGAATAGGCCTTTGTGAGTGGATCCGCCCTGTTCTCCTCTGTGTCTACTCTCCTTACCTCGATCTCCCTGGAGATCAACCATCTCCATGATCAACTGATACTTTCTAAGAATATGTCTGGATCATAGATGGGACGGGAGTTCCTAGGCCTAAGCCACAAATCCATTGTCACAAAATGGTAGGAACGAAGTTCATCTCATGAACTAGTTTACATCCAGACCGCCTCTTTGGTAGTATCCTTGGTAGCAATGTATTCAGCCTTTATCGTCTAGTTTGCCACGTCATCTAGCTTGGAACTCTTCCAACATACCATCCCTCCACTGAGGGTGAAGACAATACCTGTGACTGACATTCAGTCGACCTTACCACCCTGAAAGCTATCCAGTGATTCTCCCTAGGATCGATTGATACCATCTCACTACACCTAGTGGGAATCCTAACATCCACTTAGATCTATCTCATAGATCCAAAACCCAGGATTTAGGAGGTATCACCTTGATCCTATATAGAGAATCATTGTGATAAGAGGAGATTGACCGAGTGTAGCATAGGAAACTCCTTTCTTATCAAGAGTATGTCATCCACGTACAATACGATGATCACCACCATACTCCCTACTACCTTTTTGTATATACAAGGTTCATCTACCATTTTGATGAAATCAAACTCTTTGACTACCATATCAAAACAGATGTTCCAACTCCGTAATGCCTGCTTTAACACATAAAGCAACTTGCACACGTTTCCACTGCTCCCACTGTCTACGAAGCCCTCTGGTTGTGTACTTATAGACGCTCTCTTCTAAATCACTATTTAGAAAAGCAGTCATGACACCCAACCGCCAGATATCGTAGTTATGGTATGTAGCAGTGGCAAGTAGGATCCAGACGGATTTAAGCATAGGCACTAGATAAGGTTTCATCATTATCCATACCTGGTGGATGACGAGACCCTTTTGCAACAAGCCTTGGCTTTGAAAGTCTCAACTTTTCCATGTACACCAAGTAATCTTCTCAAGATATACTTGCTCCTGATGGGGATTTAACACTTCAGATAAAGCAACCAAAGTCCATACTTTGTTGGTGTATATAGATTCCATCTCAGATCTCTTAGCATCCAGCCATTCTCACAGAGTTACCACTCTTGATGGCCTGCTTGAAACTAGTTGGGTCATCATCTTATGATGCAATCTTCGCTCCTACTGTCATAGAGAAAACCGAAGTATCTCTCAGGTGGGTGAGGAACCCTACTAGATCGGCGGAGAGCCTGAGATTCGTCGGGAGCTATTGAATCCTTTGGTTCTACCAAATCATCAGCTGCAGTTTATATAGCCGGAACTCCTTCCAGTTCTACCTCATGACCATTAATTTCTTCACAAGAAATTCCCTTTCCAAAAGGTGGCATGCTGAGAAAAAAAACACTTTTTATTCCTCGGTGTGGTAGAAGATATTCCCTTGTGAACACTTGGGATATCCAACAAACTTCCACATAACTGACCTTACCTAGAGCTTGTCTGGATTTTGCTTTTAGACATAGGCCGGACAACCCCAAATCTTAACATACTTAAGAGATGGGCTCTTCCTATACTATATCACATATGGAATGGTAGGCACCTGATTTGGTTGGAAACCTATTCAATAGGTATGCAGTTTCTCAAGTGCATAACCCCCAAAAGGAAATAGGCAACTCAGTAGTACTTATCATAGAGCACACCATATCACATAGGGTGCGATTGCTCCGCCCCGATACACCAACGTGCTGTGGTGTATACGGAGGAGTAATGCTGAGAGAGAATATCATTCTCGTTTAGAATAGTCCAGGAATTCCGTGCTCAAGTATTCACCTCCCTGATCACATCAAAAGGACATAATACTTATACCCGTTTTGGTTCTCTACTTTTAACTTATATTCATTAAATTTTTCAAAAGTTTCAGACTTGTGTTTCAATAGGAACACTTGTGCGAATCTTGAGAGATCATCAGTGAATGTAATAAAGTACAAAGAACCAGACCTGGCATGTATAGACAAGGGACCTACATACATCATCATGTATCAATCCTAAGAGTTCACTAACTCTTTCTCTGTTTCCAATAAATGGAGCTATGGTCATATTATCTTTGTGACATGACTGGCAAGTTTCACAAGATGTAAATTCAAACTGATTTAAAATATGTATCTTTATGTAACTTCAGCTAGTCGGGTCGCATTGATATGACCTAGTCTACAATTCCTCAAGAAGGATTCGTTCATTTTTGAACTCTTTCTCTTGTGTGTGTTTTGTAAGTTAAGAACTGTAGTTTGATTTAGAACGTATAAGCTTTTAGATAACGTGCTTAAACCGATCAACACTTGATATAGGAAAATGTTTAAAACATTATCCAACAATACAAAATTATATCCTCCTTTACTTAATAAAGAGACTGATATGATGTTGTATATCAGATTCGGTATCAAATAACATTCGTTTAGAATCAATGTATTTGGTAATACAGGGTGATAACTGCCAACAAACTTGGCTGCAACACTTGCACTGTTTCCAACTCTTGAAACATATCACCCATTCCCAGTTCTCTACCTATCTGTAGCCCATGTAACAGATTACATATGTGGGATCCTGATCCGGTATCTCATACCCAGGACGTAGAGGATACTGAGAATCGGTTCTCTGTAATGAACACACCCGAAGAAGATGCATCAGCATGCACTTTCTTCGTTTGGGTGGCACGGGAATCCTCGTAATCTCCTATTTCCTGCTCGGTCTTATAACAATTATAAGTTGGAGCGGGATCAACGTTCCCCAGCTCAGTATAACAAGCGGGTTCGGTCAATACATCCATATTATTATCTTGATTAAGGCGTGACATGGTCACTACCTGGAGAGAGAGAGAGAAGAAAACACTCAGCGTATGCTCTTGCAAGATCATATTGGTTATTAATTTATCTAATCAGGATGGCTCATACTGTTTTAGTCAAATCTTCCTTCAAACCCTAAAAGGAAAGACTAGCCGGGATTAATTACACCCTACAATTTCGCCAATCTTTCAGTCAGGCCAGTGCCGGTACTTTGAGGGAGGTTCCCCGTGCTTTCGCATGGACCTAATTAAAATAAACCTCGTTTTCCCAGAGGCATAACCCTGTTGACATCTTTCTAGACACCTACTTGATCGGCTAATTGTAATGTGTAAAACTCTCTCAGCAGTAACTCTTACTCGCAGTGGGTATCGAGATCCAACTATCTCATAGAAGGTATGCAATCTCATTGCAAATTTCAACACTTGAAATTCCCGATAATGTTTTTCCCCTAGCGTGCTATGACCTTGATGCATGCCAAACAACCCATAGTCCGCTAGTCAAGTTCAACCCGTCATTTCCTGATTGAATTAAACCCACCCGCACGACCCTTAACATAGTCAACAAAGTCGCACGACTATCTTAATCCAATCGCATCATATGCTTATGCAGATAAGCACTAATCAGCTACCGCACACTACGCCTTAACATAGTCAACAAATATAGCACGAATACTAACCAGTACTTATCTGAAATGACGGAGGGCTACGACAGGTTTTTAAGAAAACCTTTTGCGTAATGAACTTGATATCATCGTAAAATCGAGTGATTTTGAAAAGGAGTGTTTTTGAGGCCTTTACTAGTTTTGCTAAAGAGGTCACTCCCGGTGAAGGGATCTCGGCTCTTTCCTTATCGAATAAGGTGCAGGATATTTCACAAATACCACTATGAAAAGCAAAAACTATAAAAACAATCAAAAGACAAACCGAGTTTGTAGCATCTGCTAGTTTCGCTAAAGAGGTCACTCCCGGTGAAGGGATCTCGGCTGTTTCCTTATCGAATAAGGTGCTGGATATTCTACAAGGAATACCGCTATGCAAAGCAAGAACTAGAGCTACCAGTTTTTAAAACATGTTTCTACAACATCTTTTAGGTTTCTTTTATTTCATTAATCTCATTAATGAAGTCCCATTTATTATGCTTCCCAAGCATCAGATATGAAACGAAAGCAGTAATATATAATATATATCATATATATATATATATATATATATATATATAATATAAGAATTCGTCTTAGAATATAATCAATGATCACATCACAGAATATCGCAGCAGAATAGAATATATGAAATACTGGATATACTAGGATTTTCGTGTTTTAAATTAAACATGTATAAAACACGGATTCCACGGTCATGATGAATAGCCAATCCCACACCCCTAGACCCCTACGAGAGCGACAAGCAACAATGCCAATTCTAAAGTTAGGAGACCCGGTCTCGACTCTTCGAGATGGTCTCCCACTGGACCCTAGAACTCGGTTACTTGTGCTCCCTGCCTTGGGTCTATCCTAATGCGGAAAAGTAAATAATATACAATGGTGATATCATTCTCAAACCGGAAGTGCCCCAATAAAAGAATATTACATACAATAAATTTTAAATGAATGAAAAATGAAAAACTCTCATCTCACATAAAACCCCCGGCTATTCAAACACGACGATCCAATATAACATATTACAGCAACACATAACATCACATGTCATCAACGTAAGTAAATATGCGTATCTCAATTGTCGTTGACATATAGCACCGAAATCGGCAATACACTACATATTACACTTACAGTCGCAGAAAAGAAAGTGAAAACTACAACAGTTGGAATCCGCAACCACTTTAAACATCATAAACCCAACGTATCACATACTTTGGATTTCATGCCTAACCAAATGAATTCCTTAGACATCATATGCCTAACAATTATAAACCCCGTATTTTAGTCTCGATACCGAAAACACTTTTCAATAACAAGTCGGGCAATTCAATAAGATTCCCGGCATCCTGATCGAATGCTCGTCCGAAACTTTAGTAGACGGTCGCACCCACGATGTCGTCGACGAAGTATACTAAGTTGGAACACCACTGCCGCGAGCACCCGAACGGATGCTTTTGGCGACGGGGTTCTCCTACAGTCACTTGGTCGGGGCTATGGGGCGTGGCTATCTATTAAGTTTACCCGGCGAGTATCCGCGTACACTACGTGATTGCGACAGACTTTTGATCTCATCAAAATCCCGTGGCAACCGATCAAATGAGACTAAACTGCTAGATTTATAACATTCAAACTAGTTATCTCATTACTACTTGTGGATTCCAAATATTGTATCCTATCACATGATACCCGAACGAAGTTAAACTTTTCGATCGATTCATCAAAGTCCCACAATTTCCCGACAGCTCAACACTTGAGCACAGTTTTAGTAGTACCCAGAATATGTCACAGTACCTATGCACCAGCCGAAAAAGGGCTAACCCAAGCCTCACTCATGTTGCCACGGAATTACAACAAACCCTAGGTTTTGACCGCGGTTCCGCGATCCAAAAAGTCGAGTTAGGATTTCATTCTTCTAGAGGCTTCATAGGATCACTTGCATGTTTTTCCGGATACGTTAAACTTTGGAAAAATGGGTTTTTGACATTCGATCAAACTTTTTAACTTCGCCTAGATAACATGCGAATAACCCGAAACAATATTAAAACTACGAATACGAAACACTCTGAATTGCTTATAGAGTAAGATTACATCACATGCAAAATTAGCAAAACCAAACAACACCTGAAACACCAAAACCCACATATAGGCACATGACAAAAATTTTAACACCAAATGCCACTAATGGGCCGGCGACCTCGGAAATAACCCCCATGTGCTCGACCAAATTCCGAGCACTGGGTCCCAAATTTTTTCCATGTTCTTAAAATCTCTTATATATCATTTTGCACTTGTTTAAATAATTTTTTGACAACAATATAAAATCGACAGAAAGTGAGTTTCCGTGTTTCAAGTTTCGGAGTTGTTTCGGTTTCATAATTCTAAAAAAATCTGTATAAATTTCTAGCATGGCTCTGATACCACTGCAGGGTTACCTAAGACGGCATCAAGGTTTCAGGAGGTATCGTCCATGCTAAATTCAAAAATTTGCCGTTTTAGCTAACCCTAACTTAGAATCGTTTACTAGAAATCGACGGAAAATCAAATGCAAACACTTTGCAATAAGAAGTGAGCAAGGTATACAACCTTTGTAGACCGGGCCTTCACTTCAATAGTTCCGTGTAGTAGTCCCTTCACTGCGATCGTGAACTCCGGACTCTAGAGAGGTTCCCATGAAGAAACGAACATGCTTGCTTCGATGTCTTCGAGGACAAAGATGATCTACGTCAAGGAGACACTAACCCAAGCTATTTCTTCACTAGGTCAAGAACTTTGTGAAGAGAACACCCTATACTAAATGGTAAGTAGTAGAGGTTGATGAAGTAGGAAGTGGGCTCACTTTAGATTTCATTTTCTCACACTTTTCCTCACAACTCCATTGAAGCTAGAAAGCTTTGAGGAGGAGGAAGAAGAAGCAACTCATCAAGTGAGAATGAATTGTTTTTGTGATGTTAGAAATGCAACCAAGGGTTAAGCATGCCATGCTTAACCTTTGTAGAGAGTTAACCATAAGCAATGGTTAAAGGTTAGGTCAAATAATATCTTAAGCTAGACAAAAAGAGTGAACAAAGTCAAAGATGCTTACAAGCTTCTACAAGCCTTCAACAAATATCAACCATGACTAATTCAACAATTTTTGAATTACTCAATGATAATATTACAAACCCTAATCTTAACCCTAGCATGGTTTAACCCTCATTTACCCTAGTTGCATTTGTAACCTAGCATGATACATTTAACATATATCACATATACATCAATGTATCCAAAGTGAGAAAAGAAATCATAAGTGAGCTAATACTAGTTAATGTAATGTAATATATCAAATATATAATTATACATTAGATTATCAAATCAACTCTTGATTTAATAATCCGGCCATATCACCTATAACCGACTAATATCATAAGAATTAACTTATCGAATCAACACTTGATCCGATAACCCGGCTATATCATATATAACCGACCGATATCTCATATCGTGAGAATAGAATACAGTATCTCATATCGTATCAATCTCGGTCCTGCACATATCACATATGCGCTCCTACTCCGTTTCGCTTGAGCCAGAAAACCCCTGTGTAGGACTCTAAAGACTTGTCAATACGCCGGCAGTAGGTGATGATCATATCAAATACCCACAAGCCGCAAGCGGTCTGCTAAACGTAACGGCCACCCGGGTATTGAGCGATCAGAAGATCAACAAGCAAGCCTGCTCACACTCCTGCGAGTCCAATCAGTAACACTACCGTACAATCAGGTCTTTTCGTCTAATATGTTGCATATCTCGTCTAGGGGTGGTAAACGTCAGACCCCAGTAACTCGATAAGTCGTGTCGATATAAGGCTCATAACGGGTCGAGAAACTACTGATAACACTTACCAGTATATCTCTGAAGCAGCCTTGGCCAAGGACTTCCTGTTA
This sequence comes from Agapanthus africanus, assembly GCA_030015575.1. Lineage (NCBI taxonomy): Eukaryota > Viridiplantae > Streptophyta > Magnoliopsida > Asparagales > Amaryllidaceae > Agapanthus > Agapanthus africanus. The sequence continues at coordinate 186,377,318 of CM057337.1, forward strand.
TAGCCAATCGAGCACAGCGCAACATCAACTCCCAAAATACCGGGAGAGACGAAACCCCTCCTATCGCTCATTGCCTCCATGTGACTCGAGACTGTACCCAAAAGCCAGCATTTTGCACGTTCTCTTGAACGTGGTAAGGTGGAAATCAAAGCACAGTGGGAATCACACAAGACTCTATGACGATCTCGGGTCTACAGACTAATCTGTACCAGTGTCACCAGAGAACTGCCATCTGACGTTAGGTATAATACCATCTGGGAGTTCTCGGCGAGTCCGTCCAGTGTACCCGGTCTCCACTGAGCACCCGTATACTATCTCTGATATCAAACACCAATGGATATGGGATCATCCATCGCCCATCTACATGGGTCGAGAAGCTATATGCTAGTCTACTCTGGTATATCGATACCCTATCTCGATACACCCTCGACTAAGAACATTTGAAGGATGTGCTTAGTGACTACTTTGTCCCCACTAGTATGATCTGCATCATAGTCCTGGTAGTCAAGTATTCATCCTAAGGGCTTTATCAATATGTAACATAGAAACAATCATCGTACATGTTAAGATAAAGAGCAACTAGATAGCATACTATCATGTCGAGCAAGAAAGTCATCCCTATATATGTCCAAGCATCCACTACAATATACATCGTATGTACAGTAATGACCTCTAAGGCATACATATAACTAACAAAAACCGCACGGTTTTTCCCTTTAGAGAGAACCGGACCCGACCAGGGGCCACTTCCCAAGAGGTCATCCATCCCAAGACTTCCCTGGCCCGAGCACGCTTAACTACGAAGTTCTCAAGCTCCTGTAGTTCCGTTTCACTTAAAAGGCGCCTCTGTAATGAGGGTGGTATCATTATATTTATAATGCAGTTCGGTCCTCTTTCGGAATGTGCTTTAGGGACCCGATCCCATTGTTCTGAAATGGCTCCCTCACTCAGATCACCAAGATGTCTGCAACAGACCGCACTGAGTGTAGACAGAGAAGATCACCATGATGTTTTAAGACCGCACTGCTCTGGGGTATTACATCCCCCACATCTAAGAACAATGGTTCGTCCTCAAACCACAGACCTACTATTGAGGGACCTGCATGGGCCAACATACTGTCGAGTCTTTAGAGTCCCACACAGAGAGTTTCCCTGATTTAGGCGAAACGATGTAGAGGCCGTATGGTTTTACATGCAGGGTTTTGATCATATACGTGTACTAGCTACACGTATTTTGTTCGGACGGATAATACTAGCAGGCTTAGGATTAAGCCGCATTCTATTATTATATTATTTTATCTCTTGGCATTTGTATTTTTTGTAATACGAATACGGGTATGTATATACGATGGGGGTATTCTAGTAATTTCACTAGAATGCCTCTAGAAGAAAACACCTCATTTTGTGTTATATCTATTTATTTCAATAGATAATGAGGTGGAGGGATGAGGTGTATTGAAGCATGAATGAAGCATGGCTACTTGATTTTATTTATTCATTTGTTTAAACTATTCAAGTATGGTTGCATTATTTCTATTAAAATAATGTATGCTTAATATTTTGATAGACTTAGCCATTCTTCACTTGCTTGATTCATCTACACTACACACACTCTTTCCTCCTTTGCTCTCTTCTTCTTCCAAAAACCATAACCCTCTCATGAGTTGAGAATCCATGGTTTTATGAGATAATACAATCCAATTAATACTCTATATCTTCTAAGCTACCTAAATTAGCAAACTAGGTACTTTAGTTACCTCAAGTTTGAGGTTGGAGCTTGAACTATAGACTCTCGGGCGGATCATCTTCGACGCGAAGAGGCCGACAACCAAGCTCGATCTTGACAGACAAGGAGCTCAAGAAGAGGAAAAAAAGACCCGAAGGACTTGGTTCATATAGGTATAATCACTTTCATAGTAGATTAATACCTTCATAAGTTTTTGTTATCAAGGACTTACGATAGATCTTGGGATTAATTGGTGTCGCCGTCTTAAAAATTGTTTTTTGAAAATTCCACCTCTCTATGAACCTAGTAGAGTGTGCGACACCTCCTAACAATTTGATATATTATGGGCCTCATAACTTCTTTAGAATCAAAAGTTATGAGTGTTCCCTCATGGGAACTGAATAAAACATATGAATAAAGCAAGAAGGAAAGCCCCCAAGTGGAGCATTACGTGCCCACGCGTGATCGGGCCTCACGTGCAGACACGCGACCTTTTATAGGCAAAGTCTATAGGCGCCTGAATGAAATAAACAATTGGAGATGCGTAATTGGTGAGGTCACGTGCCAACACGTGATGGGTTCCTGAGCCCTCTGAACTAATAGAATTCAATTCTAATTAGAAGCTTTATGCTTAATTGGTGAGGTCACGTGCCAACATGTGATGGGCTCATGAACCCTCTGAATTAATAGAATTTAATTCTAATTAAAAGGAATCAAAAGTCCTAATTGAAAAATATTTTTCTAGATCTTTCCAAACAAGAAAGATTTCACTCTGTAAAGTAGAGCACCGTTAGATTAAAAATCCAATGGTGATTAAAAAACACCAATTTATAAGAAGATTGTGTGCAAGGAAATATTTTCCTAAAAAATTTTCCAGGAACAACAAATGAAATATCTTATGTGAATTAGAAGTCTTTGGATAAAAAAATCCAACGGTGAATAAAATTCACCGAGTGATCTAAAAGGTCATGTTGGTTATAAAATCAATCAAAATCTTTCAAAGAGAGATTGACTAAACAAACTGATTCTTTTCTTTCTCCTATAAATAGGAGCCAAGAAGAAAAAGAGAGGAAAAGAGAGAGAGAGAGAGAGAGAGAAACCCCTTAAAAGCAAAATAAAAAAAAAAGAGGAGAATTTAATTCTCCAGAGAGAAGAAGATCTCTTCAAAGAAGAAATAAACTCTAGATAAGAGAATGAAGGAGATCATTCCATAAGCTCCCACAAAATAAAAGAGAATTTAATTCTCAAACCAAGAGTTTAACTCTTCTGAAAAAGAACTCGGTTCTTCCTCTGGTTGAAGATCTGCAGAAGCAGATCTCCCCACAAGTTGAGAATTTAATCATCATCAAGGAGATCTGTTATGCAGATTCAAAACTTAAGGGGAGAATTGGGTTTAAAGAATTTAATTCTTTCAACACAACACAGAGAAATTTAATTTCTCTAAATAAAATTGGGGTTTAACCCTATAAAAGAATTTAATTCTTAAAGAAGGGATTTAACTCTCCATGCACAAAAAAGAAATCAACACCCAACATGATAAATGTCAGATCACGTGTGTCCACGTGAGCCCCCCCCCCTCAACGATCAAAAGAACGAATGAGATTAGGTCACGTGCTCCCACGTGACCCTTGAACAAGCCTCTCAAAATAAAAAGGGAGTAAAACTAAGGCACTTTCACTTTTTGGGCGTCTCATGTGTTCCCACGTGATCCCTAGCGATTATCAAACACCCATAAAAAAGAGGAAAGTACCCAAAGGCAATTCCTGTAGGGTTCCTAGGCACACTAATGAGGCCTCACAACAGATCAAACATGCCCAATTCAAATTTTTCATGTGCCTACAAACCCTAATACGGATCGTTAACTAGATGTATAGGGCGATGCAAGCAAGTAAACGACTTTATTGCTAAAAGAAAGTGACTACAACCTTTGTAGATCCGGTCCTCCACTTCCTTGGCTCCGCGTTGACGTCCCTCCGCTGCGATCATCGGATCCCGGACTCTAGCGATGGTATCGTCGAAGAAATGATCGGGCTAGGTCGTCGACTTCGATGCCGAAGATAATCTACGTTGAGGCAACTCAAGATCAAACTCCAACTTCACCAAGTCATGAAACTTGTGAAGAAAACACCCTATACTACTTGGCAAGTGGTACAGGATGAAGAAATAGGAAGTGAGTTCACTTTAGAATTGGATTTCTCACTCTTTTACTCATTTCACCATTGATGGTAGCAAGCTTTTCTTCATCTTGAAGAAGGAGAGGAAGAAGAAAAGAATATGATAAGTATTATTGAAAAAAGAAAATAAAATGATACTTATCATATATTCAACCATGGTTTAGTGTAGAGAATTAACTAAGGTTAGTTGAATGGTTAGGGTTAGGAGAAGGAGACAAGAATGGTCACTTAGTCAAAGATGCATGAAGCATCAAGAAGCTTCATGTTTGAAAGCAACCATTTTGTTTTCTTTTATCTTTTAACCAAAAAAGAATAGATAAATAAATAAGTGAAATGAAACCCTAACCATTCACTAAACATGGTTTAAGTCTTTACACAAACCCAAGTTTGCATGTATCATCAAACATGATACAAACAAGTGCACAAAAATATATCACATATACAACTTGTGCAATTCAAGTGAGAAAATCCATTTAAAGTGAACAATATTAGTCAATGTAAAGTAATATATCTAATATATATAATTATACATTAAATCAATACTTGATTTAACGATCCGGTCATATCGCATATAACCGACTAATATCAATAGTAACAACTTATCGAATCGACACTTGATTCGATAACCCGGATATATCGCATATAACCGATCAATGTCACAAATCGCGAGAATCGAATACAGTATCACATACTGGTATTATTCTCGGTCCCGCACATATCTCATATGCGCTCCTATTTCGTTTCGCTTGAGCCAGGAAACCTCTGTGTAGGACTCTAAAGACTCGTCAATACGCCGGCAGCAGGTGATGATCATATCAAACACCCACAAGCCGCAAGCGGTCTGCTAAACGTAACGGCCACCCGGGTATTGAGCGATCAGAAGATCGACGAGCAAGCCCGCTCACACTCCTGTGAATCCAACCAGTAACACTTACCGTACAGTCCGGTCTGTTCGTCTGATATGTCGCATATCTCGCATAGGGGTGGTAAACGTCAGACCCTAATAGCTCGATAAGTCATGCCGACGTGAGGTCCATAACATTCATGAAACTACAGATAACTCTTACCAGTATATCACTGCAACCCTGGCCAGGGATTTCCTGTTATGGCCAGTCGTGCATAGCACAACATCAACCCCCAATACCGGGAGAGACGAATCCCCTCCTATCGCTCATCGCCTCCATGTGAATCGGGACTGTACCCAAAAACCACCTGTTTGCACGACTCAGTAGAGCCGTGGTAGGGTGGAAATCAAAACACAGTGGGAGACACACAAGACTCTATGACGATCTCGGGTCAACAGACTAAGCTGTACCAGTGTCACCAGAGAACTGCCATCTGACGTGAGGTATAATACCATCTGGGAGTTCTCGGCGAGTCCGTTCAGTGTACCCAGTCTCCACTGAGCACCCGCATACCATCTCTGATGTCAAACACCAATGGATATGGGATCATCCATCGCCCATCAAATGGGTCGAGAAGATATACGCTAGTCTACTCTGGAATATTGATGTCCCGTCTCGATATTCCCACGACTAGGAACATTGAAGGATGTACTCATGGACTACCCAGGCCCCACTAGTATGATCTTCATCATAATCCTGGAAGTCGAGTACACATCCTAAGGGCTTTATCAACATGTAATAGAGAGACAGAAAGTATACATGTTAAGATAAAGAGCAACCAGATAGCGTAATATCATGTCGAGCAAGAAAGTCCTACCTATATATGTCCCAGCATCCACTACAATATACATCCAATGTACAGTAATGGCCTCTGGGGCATACATATAACTAACAATCTCCCACTTGCACTAGGGCCATCTGTAGCAGTGGTTGCAGTATCACATACTCAACCATCCCATATAAGTCTCTCTCTGGGAAAAAGCCTTTGTGAGTGGATCTGCCGTGTTTTCCTCTGAGTCTACTCTCCTAACCTCGATCACCCTGGAGATCATCTATCTCCATGATCAGGTGATGCTTCCTCAGAATATGTCTAGGTCACTGATGGGACCAGGGTTCCTTGGCCAAAGCCTCTCTTCCATTGTCATACAATGGTAGGAACCTAGTTCATCTTATGAACCAATATACACCTAAACTGCCTCTTTGGTAGCATCTTTAATAGCGATGTTACCAGCCTTTATCGTCTACTCTGCCACGGTATCTCGTTTGGATTTCTTCCAACATACCGTCCCTCTACTGAGGGTAAAGACAATGCCTGCGACTGACATTCAGTCGTCCTTATCACCCTGGAACTTTTCCAGTGATTCTCCCCAGGATCGATTGATACAATCTTACTACAGCTAGTGAGAATCCTAACATCCATTTAGATCTATCTCATAGACCCAAATCCTAGGATTTAGGAGGTATCACTTTGATCCTATTTGGAGAATCCTTGTGATAAGAGGAGATTGACCGTGCGTAGTATAGGAAACTCTTTTCCTATCAAGAGTATGTTTTCCACGTACAATACGAGGATGACCACCTTACTCTCTACTACCTTTTTGTATATACAAGGTTCATCTACCATTTTGATGAAGTCAAACACTTTGACTATCACATCAAAACAGACGTTCCAACTCCGCAATGCCTGCTTTATCCTGTAAAGAAACTTGCACGCGTTTCCGCTGCTCCCACTGTTTACGAAACCCTCTGGCTGTGTTCTTATAGACGTTCTCTTCTAAATCATTTTAGAAAAGCAGTCATGGCACCCAACCACCAGATATCGTAGTCATGGTATGTAGCAATGGCAAGTAGGATCTGGATGGACTTAAGCATAGTCCCTGGAAAAGGTTTCATCATTATCCACGCCTGGTCGATGACGAAAACCTTTAACAAGTCTAGCTTTGAAAGACTCAACTTTTCCATCGACACCAAGTAATCTTCTCAAGATATACTTGCTTCTGATGGGGATTTAACCCTTCAGATATCGCAACCAAAGTCCATACTTTGTTGGTGTACATGGATTCCATCTCAGATCGCTAAGCATCCAGCCATTCTTACAGAGTCGCCACTCTCGATGGCCTGCTCGAATCTAGTTGGGTCATCATCTCATGATGCAATCCTCGCTCCCACTGTCATTGAGAAACCGAAGTATCTCTTAAGCGGATGAGGAACCCTACCAGATCGGCGGAGAGGCTGAGGTTCGTAGGGGACTGTTGAATCCTTTGGTTCTGTCAAATCAGCTGCAGTTTTGTATAGCTGGAACCTTTCCAGTTCTACAGAACTGACCTTGCCTCGATTTTGTCCGGATTTTGCTTTTGACATAGGCCGGACAATCCCAAATCTTAACTTGCTTAAGAGATGGATTCTTCCCATACCATATCTTATATGGAGTGGTAGGCAGTGATCTGATTCGAACCTAATTCAATAGGTATGCAGCTTCTCAAGTGCACAACCCCAAAAGGAAATAGGTAACTCAGTAGTACTCATCATAGAGCACACCATATCTAATACGGTGCGATTGCTCCGCCCTGATACACCGTTGTGCTGTGGTGTATTCAGAGGAGTAATACGGAGAGAGAATCTCATTCTCCTTTAGAATGGTCCAGGAATGCCATGCACAAGTATTCTCCTCCCTGATCTTATCAAAGGACATAATACTTATACCCGTATTGGTTCACTACTTCTAGCTTATAGTCTGTGAATATCTCAAAAGGTTCGGACTTGTATTTCAACAGGAACATATGTCCGAATCTTGAGAGTTTATCAGAGAACGTAATGAAGTATAAAGAACCGGTCCTGGCATGTGTAGACAGGGGAGTTTACATACATCATCATGTATCAGTCCCAAGAGTTTACTAACTCTTTCTCTGTTTCCAGTAAACGGAGCTATGGTCATCTAATCTTTGTGACATGACTGGCAAGTTTCACAAGATGTAAATTCAAACTGATTTAAATATGCATCTAAAATATAACTTCAGCAAGTCGGGTCGCATTGATATGACCTAGTCTACAATGCCTCAAGAAGGATTCGTTCATTTATGAACTCTTCCTCTTGTGTGTGTTCTGTTTACTAGGAACTGTAGTTTGATTTAGAACGTCAATGCTTTTAGATAACGTGCCTGAACCGATCAACTTTTGATATAGGAAATGTTCAAAACATTATCCAACAATACAAAATTTTATCATTTCTTTAATAAATAAAGAGATTGATATGATTTTGTATATCAGGTTCGGTATCTAATAGCATTTGTTCAGAATTAATGTATTGGTAATACAGGGTGACAGTGACCAACAAACTTGGCTGCAACGCTTGCCCCGTTTTCTGTCTCATGAAACTTATCACCCGTTCTCAGTTTTCTACCTTTCTGTAGCCCTATGTAACGGATTACATATCTGGGATCCTGTTCCGGTATCAGATACCCAGGACGCAGAGGATACTGAGAAACAGTTCTGTGTAATGAACACACCCGAAGGAGATGCATCATATGTACTTTCTTCGTTTGGGCGGCATAGGAATTCTGGTATTCCCCTATTTCCTGCTCTGTCTTATAACAATTATAAGCTGGAGCAGGACCAACGTTCCCCAGCTCAGTATAACAAGCGGGTTCGGTCAATACATCCATATTATTATCTTGATTAAGGCGTGATATGGTCGCTACCTGGAGAGAGAGAGAAGAAAACACTCTGCGTGCGCTCTTGCAAGATTAGATTGGTTATATATTTTATCTAATCAGGATGGCTCCCACTGTTTTTATCAAATCTTCCTTCAAACCCTAAAAGGAAAGACTAGCCGGAATTAATTACACTCTACAAGTTCGCCAATCTTTCAGCGAGGCCAGTGTCGGTACTTTGAGGGAGGTTCCCCGTGCTTTCGCACGGACCTAATTATAGTAAACCTCGTTTTCCCAGAGGCGTAACCCCGTTGACACCTTTCTAGACACCTACTTGATCGGCTAATTGCAAAGTGCAAAACTCTTCCAGGAGTAACAATTACTCGCAGTGGGTATCGGGATCCAACTATCATATAGAAGGTATGCAATCTCATTGCAAATTTCAACACTTGAAACTTCCGATAAAGATTTTTACCCCTAGCACCTATGACCTTAACTATGGTCAACAAATCATAAGTACTAGTCAAGTTCTACCCGTCATTTCATGATTAATTAGACCCACCCACATGACCCTTAACTAAGGTCAACAAAGTCACGCAACTGTCCTAACTAATCACATCATATGCGGTGTAGGAAGACATCACTTAGCTACCGTACACTGTGCCTTGACTATGGTCAACAAACACAGCACGAATACTAAGTACTCTACTTCCTAAAATGACGGAGGGTTGCGAATGGTTTTTATGAAAACCTTTAACGCTCTGAACTTGATCTCGTTGCGGAATCAAATGGTTTTTAAATGGAATGTTTTTTAGGCTTTTCGAGTTTTGCTAAAGGGGTCACTCCCGGTGAAGGGATCGTCGGCCCTTTCCTCGTCGAATGAGGTGCGGGATATATCATATATATCACTGTGCAAAGCAGAAACTATAGAAGCAATCAAAAGACAAACCGAGTGTGTAGCATCTGCCAGCTATTGCTAAAAGAGTCACTCCCGGTGAAGGGATCTCGGTCCTTTCCTCATCGAATAAGGTGCAGGATGTTCTACAATGAACACCGCGATGCAAAGCAAGAACTGTAGCTACCTGTTTTATTTAAAAATTCGATTCCACAACATCAATTAGGTTTATTTTCTTTCATTAATCTCATTAATGAATGTCTCATCATTTAAGTCCACCTAAATATCACAGATAAATATAACGTACGCTTATGCCATCAGCATTCGCCTCGATGTCCCGTCTGCACCGTTAGGTTAGGTAACTAACGCCAGAGTGAGGCAGGGCTAGCGCGGGTGTAAAACATAAGCAACGTTTATATAATATATCATATATACTATATATAATATCTATCTGAACACATCACATGATCACATCACAGATAACGCAGCAGAAAAATATCATATGAAATATTGGATATACTAGGACGTCCATGTTTTTAATACGAGCCAGTATAAAACACGGATTCCACGGTCGTGATGAATAGCCAATCCCACACCCCTGGACCCCTACGAGAGCGGCAAGCAACCCTGCCAATTCTAGAGTTAGGAGACCCTGACTCGACTCCTCGAGATGGTCTCCTACTGGACCCTAGAACCCGGTTACTTCTGCTCCCCTCCTTGGGTCTATCCTAATGCGGAAAAATAAATAATATACAAAAGGTGACATCTTCCGCAACCTGAAAGTGCCCCAATAAAAGAATATTACATACAAGTTTTTACATGAATGAAAATGAAAAAACACTCATCTCACATAAAACCCCCGGCTATTCAAACACGACGATCCAATATAACATACCCAGCAACATATAACATCACATGTCATCAACGTAAGTAAACATGCGTATCCCAATTGTCGTTGACATATAGCAACAAAACCGGCGATATCACATATTACACTTACGGTCACAGAAAAGAAAGTGTAAAACTACAACAGTTAGAATCCGCAACCTCTTTAGATATCGCATGTCTAATCAAATGAATCCCTTAGACATCGCATGCCTAATAATTATAAACCCCGTATTTTAGTCTCATTATCGAAAACTCTTTTCAATATCAAGTCAGGCAATTCAACAGGATTCCCGACATCCTGATCGAATGCTCATCGCAAACTTTAGTAGGCGGCCGCACCCCTGACGCCGTCGATGAAGTGCACCAAGGCGGAACACCGCTGCCGCAAGCACCCGGACGGATGCTTTCGGCGACGGGGTTCTCCTACAGTCACTTGGTCGGGGCTATGGGGTATAGCTGTCTATTAAGTTTATCCGGCGAGTATCCGCGTACGCTACCCGATTGCGACGGACTTTTGATCACATCAAAATTCCGTGGCAACCGATCAAGTGAGACTAAACCGCTAGATTTATAACATTCATTCAGTTATCTCATAACTACTTGTGAATTCCAAATATTGTATCACTTTCCGGATAAATAGAAAATGTTAAACTTTCCGATCGAATAATCGAACACCCAAGTTTTTCCGAAACAACTCAACACATGAAATAAGTTTAAAAACATTCACTTCGTGCCTCAGTACCAACGGTCCAGCCGTAGAAGGGTCAAGCCAACGCCTCACATGTGGCACGCCGTACTGCCCCAAACCCTAAGGTTCAAAAGGCAGTTCAAGACGGTCACATAATCGAGTTAAGGTTTGTTGTTTTCTAGAGGGACCATCGCATTACTTGCACTACTTAGAACGTCATTAAACTACGGAAAAGTCCAACAATTGGAAATTTCCCGGCAGGGGAAAAAGTGGGTATTTATATCCGGTCGAACTTTTTAACATGCTCTAAAAATACCCGGAAAAAACACAGACAAAATTAGACGGTCCGATCGAATCTCCGAACTCCCAATACAACCCAGAAAACTCAACTCTTGAGTTCAGATTAAAAATTCCCAGAAAACTCAGCACTTGAAGATAAAAATTACTGTGCAAAAATTGAAGTCTAATCTCATTATATAGCCGCGGAACCGCCGCAGAATCCAGGCTTCTGCCGCGGTTCCGCCGCGCTTTAGGCGCATCTTTTGGTCGTTTTTGCACCGTAATTCATAGAACTTCCTGCTGAATTTTTTAAGCATTTTTAATCTGGAAAAAACCCGGTTTTAAAAAAATGTACAGAGAGGGGTCTTGAGTTAGGGTTTCGGGTTCAATCGGGTTTCTAACTTCGTCTACGCATCGCCTAAGGCTCTAGCTAGTCTTTAATACCACTGTAGGGTTCCTAGGAACACTAATGAGGCCTCACAACAGATCAAACATGCCCAATTCAAATTTTTCATGTGCCTACAAACCCTAATACGGATCGTTAACTAGATGTATAGGGCGATGCAAGCAAGTAAACGACTTTATTGCTAAAAGAAAGTGACTACAACCTTTGGAGATCCGGTCCTCCACTTCCTTGGCTCCGCGTTGACGTCCCTCCACTGCGATCATCGGATCCCGGACTCTAGCGATGGTATCGTCGAAGAAATGATCGGGCTAGGTCGTCGACTTCGATGCCGAAGATGATCTACGTCGAGGCAACTCAAGATCAAACTCCAACTTCACCAAGTCATGAAACTTGTGAAGAAAACACCCTATACTACTTGGCAAGTGGTAGAGGATGAAGAAATACGAAGTGGGTTCACTTTAGAATTGGATTTCTCACTCTTTTTCTCATTTCACCATTGATGGTAGCAAGCTTTTCTTCATCTTGAAGAAGGAGAGGAAGAAGAAAAGAATATGATAAGTATTATTGAAAAAAGAAAATAAAATGATACTTATCATATATTCAACCATGGTTTAGTGTAGAGAATTAACTAAGGTTAGTTGAATGGTTAGGGTTAGGAGAAGAAGACAAGAATGGTCACTTAGTCAAAGATGCATGAAGCATCAAGAAGCTTCATGTTTGAAAGCAACCATTTTGTTTTCTTTTATCTTTTAACCAAAAAAGAATAGATAAATAAATAAGTGAAATGAAACCCTAACCATTCACTAAACATGGTTTAAGTCTTTACACAAACCCAAGTTTGCATGTATCATCAAACATGATACAAACAAGTGCACAAAAATATATCACATATACAACTTGTGCAATTCAAGTGAGAAAATCCATTTAAAGTGAACAATATTAGTCAATGTAAAGTAATATATCTAATATATATAATTATACATTAAATCAATACTTGATTTAACGATCCGGTCATATCGCAAATAACCGACTAATATCAATAGTAACAACTTATCGAATCGACACATGATTCGATAACCCGGCTATATCGCATATAACGATCAATGTCACAAATCGCGAGAATCGAATACAGTATCACATACTGGTATTATTCTCGGTCCCGCACATATCTCATATGCGCTCCTATTTCGTTTCGCTTGAGCCAGGAAACCTCTGTGTAGGACTCTAAAGACTCGTCAATACGCCGGCAGCAGATGATGATCATATCAAACACCCACAAGCAGCAAGCGGTCTGCTAAACGTAACGGCCACCCGGGTATTGAGCGATCAGAAGATCGACGAGCAAGCCCGCTCACACTCCTGTGAATCCAACCAGTAACACTTACCGTACAGTCCAGTCTGTTCGTCTGATATGTCGCATATCTCGCCTAGGGGTGGTAAACGTCAGACCCCAATAGCTCGATAAGTCATGCCGACGTGAGGTCCATAACATTCGTGAAACTACTGATAACTCTTACCAGTATATCACTGCAACCCTGGTCAGGGATTTCCTGTTATGGCCAGTCGTGCATAGCACAACATCAACCCCCAATACCGGGAGAGACGAATCCCCTCCTATCGCTCATCGCCTCCATGTGAATCGGGACTGTACCCAAAAACCACCTGTTTGCACGACTCAGTAGAGCCGTGGTAGGGTGGAAATCAAAACACAGTGGGAGACACACAAGACTCTATGACGATCTTGGGTCAACAGACTAAGCTGTACCAGTGTCACCAGAGAACTGCCATCTGACGTGAGGTATAATACCATCTGGGAGTTCTCGGCGAGTCCGTTCAGTGTACCCAGTCTCCACTGAGCACCCGCATACCATCTCTGATGTCAAACACCAATGGATATGGGATCATCCATCGCCCATCACATGGGTTGAGAAGATATACGCTAGTCTACTCTGGAATATCGATGCCCCGTCTCGATATTCCCACGACTAGGAACATTGAAGGATGTACTCATGGATTACCTAGGCCCCACTAGTATGATCTTCATCATAATCCTGGAAGTCGAGTACACATCCTAAGGGCTTTATCAACATGTAACAGAGAGACAGAAAGTATACATGTTAAGATAAAGAGCAACCAGATAGCGTACTATCATGTCGAGCAAGAAAGCCCTACCTATATATGTCCCAGCATCCACTACAATATACATCCAATGTACAGTAATGGCCTCTGGGGCATACATATAACTAACAATTTCTACCTAAAAGGCGTCTTACGTGTCCCTACGTGACCCTTGACAAACACATTTTTAAAGAAAAAGGGGGTAAACCTGAAGGATTAATATCCAACGCGTGGATACCCTCACGTGTCCACACGTGATGGTAATAAAGATCAAGTTCTTAACACTTATATTTATATTCTGAGAGTAAAACAAATGTAGTTTTCGCTCTTTGGGGCTCCTCACATGATCTCACGTGACCTGATAGTGCTTAGCACTCAGAAAAAAATAAGTGAACAAATCCAATAGAGCTGCGCCAACTTTCGAATGCCTCACGTGAGAGCACGTGAGAGCTGAGCATACTCCAGTGTCTAACACTATAATGAAGCCAACCTTAGCCCAAATTGAGCTAAGTCTTCCAAAGCCAAAACCCCTTTCAACTGAACCCCAACTATACTCTTGTCTTCCAAAATTGATCATCTCATATGGCATTCAAAGTAATGTTCATCCCAGAACCTTTTAATCTGACATTTGGTTCATGGGTACATCTCTTCACACCTCTGATAGATGTCGTTGTAATTCTTCAACGACTTCAGAGAGGTGGTGGATTCCAACGACCAATAATTATCTGGTGCATTTTCAAACCCATGGGCATATCCAAAACTTTGGACCGTAATGTCCTTAAAATAAACCCTATGGACCGCGATGTCCTAAAACTAACAATGGACCGCAACGTCCTAAAACTAAACTCTATGGACTATGATGTCCTTAAACTTATGGACCATAACGTCCTAAAACTAACAATGGACCGCAACGTCCTAAAACTAAACTCTATGGACTATGATGTCCTTAAACTTATGGACCGCAAAATCTCTAAACTAAAACAATAGAGCCCAAATGCTCTTTTGTTAGATCTAAATGATCGTGTTGAGTAGATCTTAGTCTTAAAAAATTAGACTAATGTATCCTTAATAAACGTTTAAGTTGATCTTAGTCTCAAATGAGATTAACGATCCTTAAATCCAACCAAAAACCCAAATCTAAGAAAATACGGATTTGGAATAATCCACGCCCTATGGGCGACAACATAAATTAGTCTCCGTATACAATCCACGGGCAACAAAAAATAAAATAAACACACACACGACACAAAGTGATCATCTGGAGAAGGAAAAAGTGGTTACCGCGATACGGTAGCGTAATTAACTGCAGGGGCATGCACCTGTAGGGAAGTGCGTCCCCACAATCAAAAAACCCTCAAATGAGGGAGAATCTGACGAAGTCTGCTACATCGGCCGCATCCGTCTAAACCTTCGATGCATGGTGCCAAAAATCAACTTGGCATCTTCGGAGAGGTGGACGGATAACACCAAATAGCATCTGCCCCCAGATTCAGGCAAGACGTTTGTCTTCCCGGTTTCCGGCGATAAACAGATTCGGGCACGCCCGGTGGGTCCTTTTCCTCTTTCCACTCCACACTTCGTGTGTCATGTTCGTTAACGAATCGGGTTTAATGTGGTTGCCCATGGAGTTGAGGTACTAAGATTTGGTGTTTTGCTCCATGCAGAAAAAGAAGATCAATGGCTTCTAACTGCTCCAGCTGCAACAATTGCAACAACTCCCGCTCCGTCCTCGCAGGAGGAGTGACCTACGGGCCTCAAGTGGCCTCCATTTTCGCGATGCCAGTGGAACAAGTGACTCAGGCAACCACTGGACTGTTCTTCGGGACCATGCTCCCACCAATGAGCATTAACGCCCTAGTGCCATTGCAAGAAGCTCCAAAGAAGTCGGTCTTCGATCAGCTTGCAACTATCGCGGCCCCTCTCAACGGGTCGCCCAAATCCAATGCATCGGTCTTTAACAAACTGAGCTAAAGCTCCAATGGGCCCATAAAGAAGCCTGCATTACCTGAAGGGGCTATCCCGAAACGGATAGCCATCCCTGCTCCAATAAATGAAATTGTCGGAGGGGCTTCTCCTGCTAAGGGGTCGGTCATCACAAGACTGGCCGTGACAACTCCCGCTCCAGGCGAAGTCACCAAAGCCGCTACCCCTGCTCGAAAGTCTGCCTTCGACAGGTTGACCATCCCTTCTCAGCGGACGTCAGTCTTTGATAGGCTGGCACCAACAGCAACCCTTCACCAAAACAGGGGACATGATGAAGCCACCCCCGTAACTGAGCCAGTGCCGTCTGGATGACATGCTCGACGTCGCCATTGGCGCCGAGTGAGGAAAGCTAGGGGCAGTTTCCCTTCTGGATTGACTCCACCAGCTCCGATGGTTTAAGTCGATGCTGTTGTTCCGACTAGGAACAACTTTGAACCACTTAAGAGGGTCCGCAAGAATTCTCCGACTGTCTTCCTGAAAAGATCTCCTCTACCTGTGGAGAATGCTACAAAGTCAAAGTTAGAACAGCCCCCTCAGCGACTGTCCTCTAAAATTCACAAGGTCTGGCGGCAGGTCCAAGACTCGGTGATCAACTAAGACTACTCCCGCCGACCAAAGAAGATGAAAGTTCGGAAAGAAAAGGACCACCCTGTTGTACCACAGAAGGTGTCGTCTACTTGGGTGCCCGCTGCAACGGCCCCCTCAACTTCGACCGCTTACAAAAGAAGAAGGTCGGAGAAAGTCCCTATGTCCGCGACGAATCTTAAAGATGCCGAACCTAAACGCCCTAAGTCTGGGGGCATGGTGGTGCACACTATTTATATGGCATCTGGGAAAGAGGATAGCCGTACCTCTACGGGTCATCGACCACTCACCAGATCTGTAACAAAGGCCCAGGAGCAACAACAGAACCTCCAAGAAATGATAACACGGATGGCCGCACTCACTGGGCCAAAAGAAAGCCCAGAGACATCGTCAGAGCAGCGTCATGAACAAGAAACTGATACTGAGTCCCTCCGCAGAATCCTCGAGAAGAAAGACAGAGAGGCCGCGGAACAAGCGGCCAACATAAAACGAATGGCGCTTTTATTCCAAGACATGGTCGGCATGATGATTCAACCAGACCCTCCAGTCGAAGAGCCTCCAGTAATAATTGAAGACGATAGAGTGGAGACATCAAACCCTCTTCCGGCCTCTTCAGCTGCAAAGGAGGAAACAATCTCAAAAGCGGCGCTCGATGATTATATAGCTCAACAAATACGAGCTCACCAAGCGAACGAAACCGCTAGCCAAGTCGTCAGAACTGGGCTACCATATCCAGGATGGTACGATCAGATAAAGTACCCGCCAGGATACACGATTCCTAAGTTTCACGTATATCAGGGGACAGGCAATCCCCATCAGCATGTCGCCCAGTTCAGGGCTCTCTGGGCAATACTGGAGGTGAGGATAAGCTGCTGCTTCGCCAATTCATCGGCAGCTTATCGGAGACGGCATTCGAGTGGTATTCAGAGCTTCCCGACGACTTTATCAAAACTTTTACGGAAATGGAATTTCTATTCACTTAGCGTTTCGCAAGCGCTAGCGAACGCACCCCAATCACGGTGTTGATCAATGCCAGGGTGAACCTGGGCGAAACATGGGCTCAGTATGCGATACAGTGGCGGAACCTATGGTCGAAATGTGAACAGCGCATAGAAGAGGCTCCTGCAGTAGGCATGTTCGTGGGTACTCTTGATCCATAGGCGACCATATCCCAGTTCATGATATTTTTCAAGCTGACTACCTTTCAGACCTTGATTGACAAACCGGCCCAAATGCACCAGATGGGTCATAAGCCTTCCTTTTCAAAGACAGAACCGCGGAATGAAAAGGGTAAAGGGAAAGCGACCTTTGTCGCCAATACTCAACAACAGTCGAGCAACTTAAAACCGATTGCTCGCCAAAGAAACGTGCGTCCACGCCAATCTCTCGAGGAGAGACTGGGACGTCCTTACTCGTTTCCTTGGGATAAAACAAGAAAACTGTTCGAGCTGGCAGTGCGCAAAGGCTCATTAATCTGCCAGATCCAAGACGTCTGCTGCAGCCAGGCGATGCCAACAATCCTAATTACTGCCCTTACCACCGAGCAGTAAGCCATCCAATCGAAGATTGCTTCATTTTCAAAGGCTGGATTGAGGACCAATACCAACAGGGCAGATTCACGCTGTCTGAGGAAAGTAAGCCCGCCACAACCACACGCTCCTAAAAAGGTGGACACACCGGGTGCATCATGCTCCTTTATAATAGAAGCTCCATGGGAAGTCGCTCTTTCAGCCAATACGAAAAGAATGCTGAAGGATCTTCACACATGCCCAGCAATCAGGTGGAAAAGTCCGCTAGAACCCGAGGTCATTGAAGGAATGCTGAAGCCGTGCCCAACGCCAAGAATTGGTAGCGATAATCAGAACGCTCAGACCCAGCCGTCAAAGTCTTCGAAGAAGAAGAAGAAGACCAAAAAGCCCGATGACAAGCGCACGGATCTGTAGAAACATATTGACGCGTTGGAAGAATACAATCAGAAGGCGCGAACCCCGGTCACACTCCAAGAATTTCTCAACCACATCCTTGAGGACAGAGATGATGACAATGAGGGGGGAGAAGACTCGTCAGATGAACCTGAGGATTATGTGGCAAGCTGCCACGTGATCTCTCACTCGTCAATAAATGATGAAGAAGCTCCAGATGCAGAGAAACTGGGGGCAGATCCCGAACCGAAACCATTGGAACCGTCTGATGAGATGATTGACCTGCTGCTGAACGAAGCCCGTCATAAAAGCAAAACCGATCGAGAGCGCGAAACGGCCATATTCGAAAAAGTCAAACTCCGACGACTGGACGAAAGGGTTAAAACACTCCCGCCAGATCAAAGCACATCCACCACAGACAAAAGCAACTTAAGACGAGGAAACAGTTCGCCAAAACTATGTCAATGGGAATGAAGCTGCCAGCCTCCAAAGGAAACACTCCTGGTGGGATACACTTTGACGAAGCAAATGTACATCTTAGCTACTGCTTATACCATATAAGGATTGTGCACCCCACTGAAGAGTGCAACGCTTTTAAAAACTGGTGGCAGGGATATGACACCTACCGAAAACATTTTAAGCGAATGAAGCGTAAAACGCGTCGAGAGCAGAAGAGCACGACAGATGAGCGCAAAAGAACTGCCGGCAACTGTCACATGGTTAATAGCAAGGGATCACAAGTTCTCACCTTCGGGAGCGATTCGGATGAAGAAATAGCCCTTGGCCCTCTCTTCAAGGAATCCATCTCCGAAACAAAAGAGATGAAGACCTGCGAGAACATTCAGCTGTGCAATCGCACGCTACCCGAAAAGAATCTCGGACCCGCAAACAGGGGATTAGAAAAGATAAGGGGAAGGGAAAAGTCCCTGAGGATATCGCCCTCGATGATCGAGTCGTCGAAGAGCTGGTAGCCAAGGACCCGCCCAAGAAAAACAAGGTGGATTACAACGTTCTGGCACACCTGAGGAAAATACCCTCGCAGTTAAGCATTCTCGATGCCCTTCTGCTATATATAAAGGCGCGGGATTCTCTGATCAAGGCACTACAAGAGCCTGATCAGTTTCAAGTTTTCCTTGCCGAAGAAAAGATGAAGGACGAGCTGGAAGAAGTGTACACAGCCGACATCACCTTCAGCGACGAGGACCTCCTCCTTAGGATGTGCGAGCATAACCGTCCCCTCTATGTCACCGGATACTACCATGACATCAAGATAGGAAAGATCCTGGTTGATAATGGGTCCTCTGTCAACCTCCTGAATGTGAGGGTGTTAAAAGAAATCTGCATGAGCATTCAACACCTCACTCGGGATAAAATCACTATCTCCGGATTTGACTCCGAGTCATCACGGACGCTCGGGTCTGTAATTCTGACATTACGCTTTGGGCTGCTCGTCACCGACATCAAGTTTCACGTCATTGATGCCAAGACTTGCTACAACGCTTTGCTCGACGGGCCTTGGTTACACGAGTACAACATCATCCCTTCTACACAACACCAGTGTATGAAGTATTTCAAGGATGGTCTCGAGTATACCGTGACAGGGGAGCTAAACCCGTTCTCCATGAATGAAGTCCGAAAGTACGAAGATGCAAAATACTTCTTGCCAGACTTCGAAGACATGGAAAAGTGACATAAGCCGGAGAATAAGCAGAAATCTATCACCACTATTCCGGTCTTTAGGAGCGATACCGAAGAGGTGGAAGAGATAGTCTATTCAGGACTGCCCCAATGCAACAAGCCGGGACCGTCCACCCCTATTCTGGTCTTCGGCAGCGACTCTGAAGATGAGGTTAATGCAGTATTTTCTGTTCGGCAGTCAATACAAGCCTTCACTGGCGATGAACGGAGCTTGCAAATCGCCGTGGTTCCGCAAAAACATTACAAAGACCTCGACGCACTTGATACCTATAGTGTGCAAGAACTGCAGACGTTCTACGTCCCTCCTAGTCGAAGTGATGAAAAGGCAATCCTCTTTTATCGATCTACGGAAACCAAAGTAAAGAAAGAAATCTGGCATGGTGCCGATTCTGCACTTGACAAGCACCAGCCCATCCGTCTGCCCGGATACTATACGGAAAGATTAAAAAGGCTGTTAAGGCGCCAAGGCGTACCCTTCAAACAGACTGCTCGACAAGCTCAGTTCTACAACAGGATCTGGGACGTCCCCAGAACTCAGCGAAAATTGCCCAACGGAAGAATGGAAAAGATCGGGCTTGGATATGTTCAATCCAAGAAACGGGAACGATTCTATGGCTGTTATGTTATATATGATTTTGATGAAGAAGGAGATGCACTATTAGAAGACGCTAACTCTGAACCAAAATGAGGTCCCGCCATGAAAATGCCAAGTCTGTCGTTCAAAGAACAGATGGACAAGCTAATAAGGGAATCAAGTCAAAAAGTCCGGGATGACCACAAACGTGAAATGGCTATTTACGAGAAAGCCAGAACGCAGCGCCTCCTTCAGCAAGCTATGGAGAATGACGATGCCCTTCGTCGCTAGCCCGTCGTACAGAAGACCCGACGCGGAGGCAAAAACAAACTAAAGAACGGAAAAAATGTTCGACAGCGGCAAAGAGGGTCCAAGAAGTCACGCGATCGAGAATTGAGCAGCCAGGACCCGTCTCTTATAAAGAAGATGGGTCGAGCATATTCTTTTCCCCAAGACAAGACAGGGAAGATATTCGATCTTGTCATGAAATATCAAATGATTACGCTCTCGGAGTCCAAACACCCCGAACAAGAAGACGAGGTCTCTCACCCGGATTATTGCTCCTATCACCGAGTGATAGGATATCCTTTCGAAGACTGCTTCACATTCAAAGTCTGGGTAGAAGACCAGTATCAGCAAGGCAGGTTCACTTTATCCAGCAGTTGGAGGGTAACCCCGCCACAGAAGCATGAACCGAAAGCCACATATGCAGCGAGAGTAGAGCCTGATCAACATCGGTCTTGGAAGCGATCTTGTACCTTTCACGCGATAACGTTGTCAGGAGAAGGAGTACGTGAGGATATGGCTGACCTCCCCTGGTGCTTCGAAAACGATGATGACGAGGTGATCTCAGAGTTTCCACCGGCGCCAAAAGAGCCGGAAGATGGGATACATACTACTGCAGATAACCTCAGAAAAATCGACTTGGGAACGGCAAACGACCCATGGCCGACGTTCGTCAGTGAGCTGTTGTCTAAAGAAAAGGTGGCTACGCTCAAGGACGTGCTCATGCAGTATAAAGATTGCTTCGTATGGAACTATTCCGAGATGCCGGGATTAGATCCAGAAATAGCCGTCCACAAATTGGCGATTTCTCCGGACGTCAAGACGGTCAAACAAGTGCCGAGGAGAATGCGGCTCGAACTTGAAATGAGAATAAATGCCGAAGTCAAGAAGCTAATAGACTCCAGCTTCATCCAAGAAATTCAATACCCCAATTGGATTGCCAACATCGTCCCAGTAATGAAGAAGAACGGGACGGTGCACATCCGCGTGGACTTTCGGGACCTAAACAAAGCCTACCCAAAAGATGATTTTCCTGTACTGGTCACTGAGCTGATGATAGACAACACGTCCACTCACGAAGTCTTCTCCTTCATGGATGGATCATTAGGGTACAATCAAATAAAGATGCATTCTGAAGACCAGAAGAATACCACTTTCCGGACCCCGTTAGGCATATTCTAGTATAAAGTGATGCCTTCCGGTCTGAAGAACGCCGGCGCTACCTATCAGAGGGCAATGACGAAAATTTTTGATGACCTCATTCATGAAATCGTCGAATGCTATATCGATGACCTCGTGGTGAAAAGCAAATCACACGAAGAGCATTGGGAGCGTCTGAAGATAGTTTTCCAACGTCTTCGGAAATAAAATTTGAAGATGAACCCGCTCAAATGCGCGTTTGGAGTTTCCTCCGGCAAATTCCTAGGATTCCTCGTACGACTTCGAGGCATCGAAATAAACCCGTCAAAGATCAAGGCGATTATGGAAATGTCCCCGCCGAGAACTCTCAAGCAACTTCGGTCTCTCCAAGGGAAGCTCACGTATATTCGGTGGTTCATAGCCAATCTCTCCGGCAAGACCCGCCCCTACAGCCATTTAATGAAGAAGGGAACCCCTTTCGTCTGGGATCGTGAATGCCAAAGCGTACTAGATGAAATCAAGCAATACCTGCAAAATCCACCGGTACTGACTGCTCCGGTTAAGGGAAAGCCCCTCATCCTGTACACAACAACCCTTGAAGGTTCCTTAGGCGTGCTATGAGCGCAGGAAAATGACCGAGGGCAGGAAAGGGCCCTCTACTATTTGAGTCAAGTTCTCCTGGGGGCAGAAAACAATTACTCCCCCATTGAAAAACACGGCCTGGCGTTAATATTTGCGATAACGAAGCTCAGACACTACGCAATGGCGCATGAGGTCCACCTCATATCAAAAGTGGCTCCTCTCAAATATTTGATGTCAAGAGCCATACTAACGGGATGACTCACTAAATGGGCCCTCCTCTTGATGGAGTTTTCGATAACATACCGACCTCTCAAGGCAGTAAAGGGCCAGGCCATCGCCGACTTCCTCGCTGAGCATCCGATACCTGCCGATTCACCCCTAAATTGTGAATTGCCAGACGAGCACGCGTTTGACACAATCGACAGGGAGAAAGGAGAGAGTGTCACCCGATGGGAACTTTACTTCGATGGGGCATCTTCCATGAAGAAGCGAAAGCACAGCTCCCCTATAATCAAATCTGGGGTTGGCCTTATCTTCGTGACTCCGCAATGAGGGATAATGCGCTTTGCCTTCTCCTTAACAGAGCCAGGGACAAATAGCAGGTCTTGAGATCGTTATTGACATGGGAATCGAAAACCTCCTCATATACGGAGATTCCCAGCTGGCCGTTAGTCAAGTAAATGGCGACTATCAAACGTGCAAACCAGAGTTGGTAAAGTACGGTGAGAGAGTGCAGCAACTGCTGACCCAAATCTTTTCCTATGTTTTGGAAAGCATACCGCGTACAGAAAATAGCAAAGCGAATGCGTTAGCCAAACTCGCCAAAGAACTAGCTGACGAAAACTTCGATGATGTAAAAATCGTTGTGCAAAGCCGTCGGGTTCTCGCACCGGCAGAAATATCTCCGGAGTCATCCGAAGAAAAAGGAGCAACCGAGCAGACAGTCCTACGAATAGATGACCAGGAAAAGGCCAAGTATTGGAGAGAAGTCTTTATAGACTACTTCAAATCCCGTCGAGCACCTGAAGATGCATCCTCGAGACATCAGCTCATGAAACGAGCTCTGTCTTTTGCCTTCGTCAATGACACGCTATATAAGAGATCGTTCGACTCCCTGTGGCTAAGATGCCTGGGACCGGAAGAAGTAAAGAAAGTCGTCCAAGAAACTCACGACGGACTCTGCGAATCTCATCAAGCCGGCCCAAAGATGAAGCTGAAGATCAAAAGGATGGGCTACTAGTGGCCCACAATGATCCAGGACTGCCTCGAATACGCGAACCAGTGCCACTCGTGCCAGATTCACGGGGATTTCATCCACCAGCATTAAAATCCGCTACACCCAACGGTGACTAGCTGTCCGTTCGAAATGTAGGGAACTGACATAATCAGGCCCATCGAACCAGCATCATCTAGAGGACATCGGTTCATACTGGCAACAACCGATTACTTCTCTAAGTGGGCAGAAGCAGTACCGCTGAAAGAAGTGAAGACAGAGAATATCCTCCATTTCTTTAAGACATACGTCATCTATCGGTTTGGCACTCCGCGACGGATTATCTCTGATAACGGGCCAGCCTACAGAAGTCACAAAATCAGCCACTTCGTACAGCGGCATAATATAGACTGGAGATACTCTTCGGTCTATAACCCCCGAGCTAATGGTCTAGCTGAGGCTTTCAACAAGACCTTGATGAAGATCATAAAGAAGACGGTGTCCAAAAATAAAAAGGACTGGCACGAGAGATTGCATGAAGCTCTCTGGCGTACCGGACCACGTTCAAAACGGCCACAAATACAACGCCATACGTATTGGTGTTCGGCACTGAGGCAGTACTCCACTTGGAGATAGAGTTACCCTCTCTACGAGTGGCAGTTCATTACGTGCTAATAGATGAAGAGAATGCCCATCTTCGGCTCGAGGAGCTCGACGCCCTCGATGAAACTCGGCTTATGGCGCAGCAAAACCTGGAAGATTACAAAGCAAGGATGACGCGCTCGTACGAAAGATTGACTAGGCCGAGGACATTCCACCAAGGTGAACTCGTGTTAGTCGTAAAAAGACCTCTGATCCCTAATCGTGCGAAACAGGGGAAATTCAAGCCAAACTATGAGGGACCGTATATCATAGACAAGGTCTACCAAGGTGGGGCTTACCTGCTTATGAATATGCATGGCGAAAGACCCTTTAGGCCAATAAACGGTCGGTTCTTGAAAAAATACTACGCCTGACTGAAACGTCTTTAAACTACTACAGACCCGCAGCATCCTTGGGCTGACGAACTAAAATAAATGGTACGTCCACAAGCAAAATGGGCACGGATGAAAAGCCGAAAGGGCTCCATGAGTAAAAACATCAGGGCTACCGGCGAGTTGTGAAAACCCAAAAGGGCGCAGACTCGTAAAAAAAATGGTACGTCCATAAGCAAAATGGGCACGGTTGAAAATCTGAAAGGGCTCCGTGAGTAAAAACAGTAGGGCTACCAGCAAGTTTGTGAAAACCCGAAAGAGCGCAATTTCGTTAAAAGACACTTGCAAGGTCCTCTCGACCTTGTAAGGAGAAAACTACCTGGGTGAGATCCTTACGACTCACAAAAGAGCGACACACTTAGGAATCCTCATGATTCCTGAGGAGAAATTACACTTACGAGATCCTCACGACTCGTAAGGAGAACCCTCTTATGAGACCCTCACGGCCCATAAGATTCAAAAGCCTTAAGCTACAGGGATCTGAACCTGTTCTTAAGCTATCATACACCCAATTATTACCCTACAAGCGGTTCAATACTGACCCTTGTATACAATCCACGGGCACAAATAATCATTTCCTTGCCGAGTCCCACCAACGACGAGGAATGCCCCCATTTGATGAACAAACACTTGTAGGTCCTCTCGATTTACAAGGAGAAAACACTCTTGCAAGATCCTTACGACTTACAAGAGAACATACACTTAGGAATCCTTACGATTCCTAAGGAGAAAAGACATCTACGAGATCCTCACGACCCGTAGGAAGAAACACCTTTATAAGACCCTTACGGCTCATGAGGTCAAAAGCCTTAGTCGACAGGATCTTAACCCTGTTTGCTAAGTCACCTTTGTTCGAACCGACAAAGGCAGATGATGATTCGCTCCTGGAAATATCCCAGTTGTAGCGATGTTGATGCCTAAATCAGTATCAAATTTCAAGTCCTTTCATGGCAAATGATGATTCGCTCCTGGCAACATTCCAGTCACAGCGATACTGATGCAAGATTGGTATCAGACCATGAGTTCCATACTAAAAAATGCATATGAAATAGCCGAAATGTTTAGGAAACTCGCAATGAAAATTAGCGAGTAAAATATACGCATACAAAACAGCCGAAATGATTGGGCAGCTCACAATAAAAAACAGCGAGTAAAAAAATAGCTGAAATGATTGGGCACCGCAAAAATAGTCGAAAAGATTGGGCAATCGCGACTTTTGCGATACGAAAAGCTGAAATGATAGAGCATCACGGAAAGAAATAAAAGAATAATGAAATGAAACTTTTTGACCTGCAGGTGAGGTCACATTGACCCCTATAAATAATCCATGGGCACAAACAAAAAGGGAACCGTATCGTCCCACCAGGCTTCGTCAAAGTGAAGTCAGATCTCAACAGCAACATGTACATCCTGGAGATCAACCAATAGCGTCCTTCTTCCTTCTAGCAGGATACAGGCGCGACATCAACAAATGGAGCCACGGTATACCCCTAGCTCCAAATCTCGACAGCCACATCTACAGCCTGGAGATCAACCAACAGCGTCATTCTTCCTTCCAGCAAGATACAGGCGCGACATCAACAAATGGAGCCACGGTATACCCCTAGCTCCAAATCTCGACGGTTCATAAACAACCTAGCGACTACCTCGGAGCCATGGCAGAGTCCCTAGTTCCAAATCTCGACGGTTCACAGGCAACCTAGAGATTAACAGCGGCATTCCTTCTCAACTCCAGCTGGATGCAGATGCAACGTCAACAACTGACCCCAGGGTCAAAACAACGGAGCCATAGCAAAATCCCTAGTTCCAAGCCTTAACGGTTTACAGGAAACCTAGATAGAACCGTGACATTCGTCTCGTTACAGCAAACGCAATGCCAGCAAACGAAGCAAAGGAAAATCCCTAGCTTCAGGGTCTTGACGGCAACTCAAATAAAACCTGAAAAACTATCGGAGATCATCCCACACCAGCGCGGAGTGGTTATTACTCATCGGGTCTCCCAAACTGAGCCTAACTTCAAGTAAAAACCGACATGGAATATCCCTAACGCTTGCTCTTTCGACGGTAATACTACCTGGAAGATTGCTTGAAGATGTCTTGTCCAGCCCCCGAAGGGGTCAGAGACACGACAGTCGCGAGGCTACTCGAACAGCAAGATTGCATATCGAGAAGTACGCCAGCCAACACGACTGTACGATGGACAAAACCATAGTACCACAAACCTTAACGGATCTCTGTCGTAAAGTGCAGAGGTTAACTGTGACGTTAGGACATCCATGCGAGAACTTCTCGATTCGTCTCGACTCGTAAGGAAATTAGTGTCCTTACGAGAACTTCTCGATTCGTCTCGACTTGTAGGGAAAAGCCTTAGGCAATGGGGATAAGGACCTATTTCCTAAGCACTGGGGCCCTGAAAGTCGGTCCAAGATGGACTCTTGCATACTATTCACGGGCCACACTCTCTGAAGTCGAATCTCGACAAGGAGAGAAACAACCACTTACAAGTCCTCTCGACTTGTAAGCGGGAAAATTCTCTTATGAGATCCTTACGACTCTCAAGAGAAAGCACACTTAGGAATCCTCACGATTCCTAAGGAGAAAATACACATACGAGATCCTCTCGACTCGTAAGGAGAAAAAATCTTTATGAGACCCTCACGACTCATAAAGTTGGAAAGCCTTAGGTGACAGATCTGAACCCGTCTCCTAAGCCATCGCTGCCCTGAAAGGACATTAAGATAGATTATCTACAAAATGCATTTGCTAAAAGAGACACACCATCATGAAACAAAATATGTCTTTTATTCATGAATCAAAATGAATACAAAGTACAATCTATAAAAGAATAAAAAAAATACTCTCATTCAGGAGTAAGTACAAAAGGAGAATAAAAAACATATATTTCTTTTAAGTCGGCGGACGATTTAATAAATTCGTCAGTTCATCTTTCTTCCGCTGGGTCTCGGCTTCATATTTTGTTATTGCTATGAGACGGGTCTCCGCCTGAGACTGTTGAGCATGATACGAGGCGAGCCAACTTTCAAGCTCCTTTTCAGCAACTTTGTGAGCTTCAACCATCTCGCGAGTAAAAATAACGGCTTTATCAATGCCTACCACCTCCCTGATAGTTTCTTGAAGCACCCGCCAAAGTTCATACGCACGAGTGGTCTTAGCCGTGAGTTCGGCTTGAAGTTCCCCCAAAGCATTTGAAGCTAGCTCCCTCTCCAAAAATTTTCGGTTGAGCCGCTTCTCACATGACTGCAGATTTGCGGCGCACCGTTCAACCAGCCCCCGCAAGTTCGTTTTTGCAGCTACGACCTCTGAAGGAAGGCGCGTGCACTCAAGACCATGTAAGCAAGCCTCCACTCGACGACAAAAATCAACCCAGACATGCACCAATGTTTCATCATGGTAAGTGGCGAGAAAGGGCAGAGAAATGTTGGCTTCAGCAGCGAATTCTTTGGTTGTGATCGAACTACCAGTACAAAGATCTTCGATAAGAGCCGACAAGTAGTGAAGGCTTTGCTTCACCATCCGTTCAGATGCGCGCCGGGTATAAGGGCCAGGTGGCATAATGATGCAAAATTCCAACGGGATAAGAACGGGCAAAGCTGTCAAGATTCATAAACAATCGGCGAAATTTGAAAACGAAGAATAGATGGAACAACATCAAAACTTTACTTACCCACAGTCATGCAAGGAGGGTTTAAAAGATTCCCAGGCCCATCGAGGATCTTAACTTCGTCGTCAACTTCCAGAACAACAGAAGACATTAGCATCGTTATATGAAATAATGATAATGCAATGAGAGGGGGGTCAAATAACATCGACCTTGACCAGAAGAGAAGACAATGCATTGCGGGGATATTGCCTACGGAGCGACCATCTCGAGCAGACGCTGGAAAGACTTTCTGGGAGATAGATCCGCGATGGACGCCGCCAATCCTCGTAATTCTGAAAAGACAGAAAGATTCAGATAATGAAGAGATCATTAAAACAAAATATAGAAGAATACCTTCGATGCTCCTGCCGTTTTGAACAGGAGGAATAGCAACTTCGGCAGCTTCCTCCGCACCCTCAGGCACATCACCGGGGACGTGGGCTGGTGTAACAGCTTCCAATTGAGGGGCAATGGCCACCGCTTCAGGCTCCAATGAAAGGATTGCGGTCTCAACTACCTATTCCACAATCTCCGGGCAGTTACCAGAAAGATCCATTAAATCTGCGGCCAATGAGGATGCCACTTCTGGGAAAGCAAGCACCGGGAGAACAGAAGCCGCCAATGGAAACTCTGCAGCAGGAATAGCAACTGTAACGACCTCCTCCACACCTACTGGTGTCTCATTGGGGCTATTTACAGATTCCACGGTCAGGACGTGACTTGAGCTCAAATTCTCTGCCATTGCCGAAGTCTCTGCAAAGCTTTACGAAGATAAGAAGACATAAAAAGCGAAACAAATTACTTGCCGAAGGAAAAATATAGAAAACATGCATACCGATACGCCAAGATGCCTCTAGTATGGCTTTTTCAAGCCGACGTTCCTTCCTGAGAAGGTATGCTCACCAGGGTTCAAGTGTAGATTCATGGCCACTGGTCCACGACGACAACTCATCTTCAGAAGCGGTTGAGATAGGCTGTTTGAGAGCTATCTCACCTCCCTGTTCCAGAGGACCTATAAATATTCACCTTATTGAAGGAGGATCTTTGTAGAATATGACGGCAGGATAAGAACTCTTTGGGACGCGCACGTTCTCGGTCTCGTCCTGAGAATGCCTTATAGCCTCAGCCAATTGTGTGTCTTCCTCGGCAGATGAACCCGGAAAGAGAAGACCATCATCTGGCCCTTGCATGGATATTGGTTCGTCTTGAACAATAGGCTCGGATTCCACCAAAAGGTCAGGCAGACCGGTGACCGTCTTCTTTCTCCTCTTCGACCCAGAACTAACGCTGGAAGATGATCGCTTCTTTCCCTTCGGCGCTTTGGCGCAATGTTAACCCACTTCACCTCCACTGTCCCCTTTTGGCGACACCCCTGCCGATAACGTCGCCACAAATGGAGTGGCCGCTGGTGCTTCGGCAGAAGCCTTTGCTCGAGCTCTAGTATGCATCGGCATCCCTACAGTGGGAGGAATCGACCCGGTTTCTGCGGCCTGTGAGATGAGGACCGCACCACCATCCCTCAAAAGAGAGAGAACGACTGAACACGGTCACATTGGAACGCTAGCAGCTTGGGTTAGGGCAGGAGTCTTATATTCGAAGAGTACCCGCCTTTCTTCAGCAATGATAGGACTAACCCGGTGGCGATACCAGCCCACAAAAGAGCCCACAGACCTGGGGAAATAGTCAGGTTCTGGGATCATGAACACGGAGCCAGTATTCAGCCGCGTAAAATGATGAATAACGTTGCGAATAACTCCCAACGATGAAGTAGGCTCAACCAAGAACGCTTCAAAGGGGACGCCCTGATTATAGACCAGTTGCCAGGAAAAGCGGTGCGGATTATACCGCATAAGGAGAGCCGTATCATTCTGGCAGAACACCAAATAGCCCGGCCTGATCGGGTACAGATGCATGATCTCCCTAGGCTTTAAAGAGGGTGCTCCCTCTTTCGACAAGTCGAATAGCTGCTGGACAGACCCCACTGGAGCGGAAAGAACGCGATTAATAAACACCATTCCTCCTTCACGGGTATATGTATTGAGCAGAACACGGAGGGCCCCTAATTGAGTCGAATCGGGAGCGAAGGCATCCACCAATCTCATAACTCGAGGGAAGGTGTAGGAATCATAGAAGTTAGACCGCTGATGTGCCGCGAATACCCCCAGCACATGCATTTCGATCCAAGATGTGAAGTAATGAAGGAAGAGATTCACAACATCTACACCTGGAGTCGAAGTGTTGGCCGCAACACTTAACCCGTGATAAAGATGCGATAGTCCCGCGATGCTGACAGCCAACTTTGCCCCTTCAGCTACACGATGTGCGGGATAGAAGACGGAAGCTCTCATGAAGCGTCGGTGTGATGGTATCACAAACCAGCTGAGCCAAAGGTTGGTGAAACCGACAAAGAAGGTCTTTTCATCCATGTCGGGAGCCGCAATCAAACCAAAAGGAATGACTGACAAGATCGGGATGTAAAACTGTGGTAGATCTTCTGCTTTAACTAGCAGTCTATCCAAACCAAACCCAAAAGGGTCATTGATGCTCGCAAACTTCAGGGCCTCCTTGGATAAAATATCTCCCCGAATGAAACAGGCGATAAAGCTCTCGAAAGTGACACCCTACCCTTCTGACTTCGCAAACAATCTGTCGACAATACCCAGGGCTTTGATCAGACTGGGGTACTTATGACGGACGGTGGTTTCGGCTGTCAGACCATCATGTGCATCCGGCATGGTGGAGAAAACATATTCATCAGGAGGCAGCAGTTCCTTGTAATGCTCCCCCCTAATGGGCAGTCCTGAAATCTCACGGAATTCATCCAATGAGATGGACACCTCTCGATCCCCTAGCAGGAAAGTGTTGGTGGGCAGATTCCACTGGTTTAAGAAGCCTTTGATCCACCAGACGTGAGGAACATGGTAATGAAAGAGCGATGCATACACTGCCTGATATAGTCCGACCTTCTACAGCCTTGCGCGGTGGGCAGAAAGAATATAACGAGCCCAAATAAGGTAGCCCACGGGGTGCCGGAGGGTGATACCCACTTTATGATGGTATTATACCTCAAGGATGGTGTACGGGTTATATGTATGCCCTAGAGGCCATTACTGTACATATGATGTATATTGTAATGGATGCTTGGACATATATAGGGAGGACTTTCTTGCTCGACATGATAGTATGCTATCTGGTTGTACTTTATCTTAACATGTACTCTGATTGTCTCTATGTTACATGTTGATAAATCCCTTAGGATATGTACTCGACTACTGGGACTATGATGAGATCATACTAGTGGGGCCACGGTAGTCGACGAGTACATGCTATAACTGTTCCTAGTCGAGGGTGTATCGAGACAGGGCATCGATACACCAGAGTAGACTAGCGTATGCGCATATTGACCCATATGATGGGCGATGGATGATCCCATATCCATCGGTGTTTGACATCAAGGATGGTGTACGAGTGCTCAGTAGAGACTGGGTATACTGGACGGACTCGCCGAGAACTCCCAGATGGTATTATACCTCACGTCAGATGGCAGTTCTCCGGTGACACTGGTACAGGTTAGTCTGTAGACCCGAGATCGTCATAGAGTCTTGTGTGATTCCCACTGTGCTTTGATTTCCATCATACCACGTCCAAGAGGGCATGCAAAAAGGTGGCTTTTGGGTACAGTCCCGAATCACATGGAGGCAATGAGCGATAGGAGGGGATTCGTCTCTCCCGGTATAGGGAGTTGATGTTGTGCTGTGTTCGATTGGCTATAACTGGAAATCCCTGGCCAGGGTTGATGAGATTTACTGGTAAGTGTTATCAGTAGTTTCTCAAACTGTTATAGACCTCATATCGACACGACTTATCAAGCTACTGGGGTCTGACGTTTACCACCCCTAGGCGAGATATGCGACATATCAGACGACGAGACCGGACTGCACGGGAGTGTTACTGATTAGATTCGAAGGAGAATGTACAGGCTTACTTGTTGATCTTCTGATCGCTCAATACCTGGGTGGCTGTTACGTTTAGCTGACTGCTTGCAGCTTGTGGGTGTTTGATATGATCATCACCTACTGCCGGCGTATTGACGATTCTTTAGAGTCCTACACAGAGGTTTCTTGGCTCAGGCAAAACGGAGTAGGGGCACATATGTGATATGTGCAGGACCGAGGATAATGCGATATGAGATACCGTATTATATTCTCACGTTATTTTGATATGAGTCGGATCATCGGATCAAGTGTTGATTCGATGAATCGGTACATGATATATTAGTCGGTTATATGCGATATAGCCGGATTGTCGGATCAAGTGTTGATTCGATGATTTAATGTATAATTATATATATGATATATTAAATTACATTAACTAATATTAGCTCACTAAAAGATTCCTTTTCTCACTCGGGTAATACATTGATATATATGCGATATATGTTAATTGTATTATTTTATTTTGTTACAATAAATATTGTATATGTGATATATAATATTGTAACATGATATGATTACTAATGCAACATGTTTAGTGGAGATTAAACAAGATCAGGGTTTGAATTGGGTTAGTTCTTTCATGAACCTTCTAGAAGGTTTTCTTTTGTCATGAACTAAGATATTATGGTTGATATTTTAAGTGACTCGTTCTTAACCCAACCCAAACCCTAGCCCTAGTTAAATCTCTATAAAGGTTACATTGACCATGGTTGCATAAGTAATGATTATTACATTTTTATTATTCATCACAAAAGGATTCTTCATCTTCTTCCTTGAGTTCTTCATGGAAAAGCTTTCTAGCTTTTTCAAAGGTGATGAAAATGAGTGAGAATAAGAAAACAAATGAGAGCTAAAATCCTACTTCATCATCCTCATCTATCCTTTCCATTTAAATGAGGGTGTTCGCTTCATTTAGTGAGTGAGAGCTTATGTTAATGAAACTTCAAGGTAGATCATCTTTGTTATCGAAGTTCAGAAGTAAGCTTGCATCTTTCTCTTCGTGGAGCCTCTCTAGAGTCCGGATGCACGATGATCGCAGCGAAGGGACCTCAACACGGAGCTTAAGAAGTGAAGGACTGGATCTACAAAGGTTGTAATCCCTCTCACTTAGTGTTAAAGTGCTTAACATGCTTGTTTTCGCCTAATCTCTAGTTTAAAGATCTAGTTAAGGGTTGTTCGGCATGTCTAAATTTTAAATCGGGCATGGTTGATGCCTCGTAGACTCTTGTAAGAGTGCCTAGTGACCCTACAGATTCCACTGGTTTAAGAAGGCTTTGATCCACCAGACGTGAGGAACATGGTAATGAAAGAGCGATGCATACACTGCCTGAAATAGTCCGACCTTCTGCAGCCTTGCGCGGTGGGCAGAAAGAATATAACGAGCCCAAATAAGGTAGCCCACGGGGTGCCGGGGGATGATACCCACTTTATAGACTTGCCCCCAAGGTCGAGCTTCACCTTGACAAATCCGATGCCCCAAGATGTCTATAGCAGGCAGGGGATGGTTAGGTATCCCATAGGTAGAAGGCTCCAGCTGGCCCGAAAGAGTCCAATTGGTCACTTCCACTACGTAAACAGTCTGTGGGCACTCCATCAGCAGTATAGGACGAAGAGGTTCCACCAGCTCCCCGCAAATGAAACTTCGGCGACCCCGGATGATGTGGCCATACCAAGTACCCTATAAGAGCAGATTTTTCCGATCTTTATCATGAGCTATGATCATCTCCATTGCTTCCTCATCCGACGGCGATTGTGGAAAAGCAGCGTCCGAGCAGGTGTAAGGGAAATAAGGAAGAGAAGCCATTGTGCCTGAAATGAGGAAAAGAGGAAGCTATTAATAAAACCCATATATAAATATTATAATAATAATAATAATTATTATTATTATTATTATAAAGCAGGATGTCTGTTTTGCGGGGCCATTGCCTACGAAACACATGGACCCTACAAAATCAATATGGCGGATCGCCAATCATGAGACAGGGTAATCATTATGAGAACAAAAAGGAGATTCTCAATAAATGAACAGTGGAGTTTAAACACCTCTGCACATTCCCCCAAGAAAAAACCTATTACAAACTCTGTGCAGATCAAAGAAGAATCTCTCTTAAAATTTTTCAAGAACAGCCGAGAGTAAAATCCCAAGAGGTCTTCTTGATCGTTAGAGCTAAGTTCTTTGGGAGGGAATTAAATTCCTTTTTAACAGAGGAATTAAATTCCAGGAAAAATTTTTAGAGTTGAGCTCTTTGGAGTGGAATTAAATTCCAGAGAAAAACATGTGCCATCATCAATCCCCTAAGATCAGGAAAAACGCCTAACATTGGGGGCTTACTACCTAAAGATTGTGCATTTTTAGAGCTCGGAAAGATGAGTTTCATTAAAAGGAAAAACCCTTGGTGTGGATTTAAAATCCAAAGATAATTTTATAAAAGAAGAAGAAAAAGTTCTTCGGCCGTTCAGGATCCTTACCTGAAAAAAGATATTTTTTTTGACAGAGTTAAAATTTGGAATTTTTTGAATAGAAAACTGAGCTCTGAGGAAAGAGAATTAAATTCTCAAAGAAAAAACAGAGAAGGAAGAAGATGAAGGAACGGAGGCGCTTCTGAGATGAGACCCTTGCATTTATAAGACATGATAGGAAACGGTTCATCTTCCCCGTTCCCTAGGCAGATCCAACGGCCATAAAGGTGACAGCGTTGCACTCACGTGCAAACACGTGAGAACAACGCTGTGGGGGCATTTGTTCCCTCATGGGAACTGAATAAAACATATGAATAAAGCAAGAAGGAAAGCCCCAAAGTGGAGCATCACGTGCTCACACGTGATCGGGCCTCACGTGCAGACACGTGACCTTTTATAAGAAAAGTCTATAGGCTCCTGAATGAAATAAACAATTAGAGATGCGTAATTGGTGAGGTCACGTGCCAACACGTGATGGGCTCCTAAGCCCTCTGAACTAATAGAATTAAATTCTAATTAAAAGGTTTATGCTTAATTGGTGAGGTCACGTGCCAACACGTGATGGGCTCCTGAACCCTCTGAATTAATAGAATTTAATTCTAATTAAAAGGAATCAAAAGCGTTAATTGGAAAAATATTTTCCTAGATCTTTCCAAACAAGAAAGATTGCACTCTGTAAAGTAGAGCACCGTTGGATTAAAAATCCAATGGTGATTAAAAAACACCAATTTATAAGAAGATTTTGTGCAAAGAAATATTTTCCTAAAAAATTTGCCAGGAACAACAAATGAAATATCTTATGTGAAATAGAAGACTTTGGATTAAAAATCCAACGGTGAATAAAATTCACCAAGTGATCTAAAAGATCATGTTGGTTATAAAATCAATCAAAATCTCTCAAAGAGAGATTGACTGAACAAACCGATTCTTTTCTTTCTCCTATAAATAGGAGCCAAGAAGAAAAAGAGAGGAAAAAGAGAGAGAGAGAGAGAAACCCTTTGAAAGCAGAAAAAAGAATAAGAGAATTTAATTCTCCAGAGAGAAGAAGATCTCTTCAAAGAAGAAAGAAACTCTAGGTAAGAGAAGGAAGGAGATCATTCCATAAGCTCCCACAAAACAAAAGAGAATTTAATTCTCAAAGAAAGAGTTTAACTCTTCTGAAAAAGAACTCAGTTCTTCCTCTGGTTGAAGATCTGCAGAAGCGAATCTCCCCACAAATTGATAATTTAATTCTCATCGGGGAGATCTGTCATGCAGATTCAAAACTTAAGGGGAGAATTGGGTTTAAAGAATTTAATTCTTTCAACACAACATAAAGAAATTTAATTCCTCTAAATAAAATTAGGGTTTAGCCCTATAAAAGAATTTAATTCTTAAAGAAGGGATTTAACTCTCCATGCACGAAAAAGAGATCAACACCCAACATGATAAATGTCAGATCACGTGTGTCCACGTGAGCCCCCCTCAACGATCAAAAGAACGAATGAGATTAGGTCACGTGCTCCCACGTGTCCCTTGAACAGGCCTCTCAAAATAAAAAGGGAGTAAAACCAAGGCAGTTTCATTTTTTGGGCGTCTCACGTGTTCCCACGTGATCCCTAGCGATTATCAAACACTCATAAAAAAGAGAAAAATACCCAAAGGCAATTCCCGCCTAAAAGGCTTCTCACGTGTCCCCACGTGACCCATGACAAACACCTTTTTAAAGAAAAAGGGGGTAAACCTGAAGGATTAATATCCAACGCGTGGATACCCTCACGTGTCCACACGTGATGGTCATAAGGATCAAGTTTTTAACACTTATATGCATATTCTGAGAGTAAAACAAAGGTAGTTTTCGCTCTTTGGGGCTCCTCACGTGATCTCACGTGACCCAATAGTGCTTAGCACTCAGAAAAGAATAAGTGAACAAATCCAATGGAGCTGCGCCAACTTTCGAATGCCTCACGTGAGAGCACGTGAGCGCTGAGCATACTCTAGTGTCTAATACTATAATGAAGCCAACCTTAGCCCAAATTGAGCTAAGTCTTCCAAAGACAAAACCCCTTTCAACTGAACCCCAACTATACTCTTGTCTTCCAAAATTGATCATCTCATATGGCATTCAAAGTAATGTTCATCCCAGAACCTTTTAATCTGACATTTGGTTCAAGGATACATCTCTTCACACCTCTGATACATGTCGTTGTAATTCTTCAACATCTTCAGAGAGGTGCTGGGTCCCAACGACCAATAATTATCTAGTGCATTTTCAAACCCATGGTCTTATCCAAAACTTTGGACCGTAATGTCCTTAAACTAAACCCTATGGACCGTAACGTCCTAAAACTAAAAATGGACCGCAACGTCCTAAAACTAAACTCTATGGACTATGTTGTCCTTAAACTTATGGACCGCAACGTCCTAAAACTAATAATGGACCGCAACGTCCTAAAACTAAACTCTATGGACTATGATATCCTTAAACTTATGGACTGAAACGTCCCTAAACTGAAACAATAGAGCCCAAATGCTATTTTATTGGATCTAATGATCCTGATGAGTAAATCTTAGTCTAAAAAAATTAGACTAATGTATCCTTAACAAACGTTTAAGTTGATATTAGTCTCAAATGAGATTAACGATCCTTAAACCCAACCTAAAACCTAAATCTAAGAAAATACGGATTTGGACTAATCCACGCCCTACGGGCGACAACATAAATTAGTCTCTGTATACAATCCACAGGCAACCAAAAATAAAACAAACACACACACGACACGAAGTGACCATTTGGAGAAGGAGAAAGTGGTTACCGCGATGCGGTAATGTAATTAACTGCAGGGGCTTGCGCCTGTAGCGAAGAGCGTCCCCACAATCAAAAACCCCTCAAATGAGGGGGAATCTGACGAAGTCTGCTACATCGGCCACATCCGTCTAAACCTTCGATGCACGGTGCCATAAATCAACTTGGCAACTTCGGAGAGATGGACGGATAACACCAAATAGCGTCTGCCCCCAGATTCAGGCAAGACGTTTGTCTTCCCGGTTTCCGGTGGTAAACAATGAGCAAACGTGTTATGCGTGTATGGTCCGAACAATACTCTACTATATGAATGGATGCAATTTTAGTCTTACATCGGCTACAAGAGAGAGACTTCTCTACCCCTCCCCCTATAAATAAAAGAAAATACCTATTAGAAAAAGGAGAGGCATCAATTCTTAAAGGAGCTTAGTTCTCCATAAGAGTTTAGTTCTCTAAGCTAGGGCCTTAGCTACCCCCATAATCCGCATATGCGAAAGTGCAATGTGCGTCATATGCGACGGAAGTGCGCAACACGTGCGACGCATGTGCGCAACAAGTGTGCTGCACATGCGCCCGTGCCGTGCTCAACACATGCGACGTGTATGCGCCCGCGTCATACGCAACACGTGGGACGCAAGTGCGCGAGCGCAAAGAAGCCTTTTCGACAGCTAGGAGTTTAAGCTCCAACATGTTCTCTCCCCTCATGAATGTGATGTGGTTCAAAGGGTATATCCCTCCACATTTTTGATGTACGGCGTTGTAATCTCTCAACGTTTTCGAAGAGATGGTGAGTCCCGACGACCAATGATTCCCCTTTTCATATAAAGAAATCTCTCTCAAAATAAGAAGCTTAGTCTCCAAAGAGGATTCAATCCTTATGGAAGTATAGGCTTCAAGACAGACGTGCACCGGCGCCAACTGCTGCACCGGCGCCAAACACAACATGTGTGATGCACGTGTGCTAGCACCAAAAGTAACACGTGCGACGCACGTGCTGCAGCTCAAATAAGCAATTTTGGAAATTCAGAGCTTAAATATACTCTCCTCTCTTATGAATGAGACGTGGTTCAAAGGGTACATCCCTCCACGCCTCTGATATACGGCACTATAACCTCTCAGCATTTTCGGAGAGATGGTGGGTCCCAACGACCAACAATCCCCCCTTCATCTTCCCTTTGAAGTATAGTCTTCACCAAATAGAAGCATACGTTTCACTTGAAAGCTTAAGCTTTCATCAATGGGCACATCTTATGCAATTGAGGAAAGGGACAAACGCTAATGGTGCTCTCCAAATGCGCATGTGCGTTGCACGTGCATCCAAAAAGAACGAAAGACATGAATATGTAGTTTTTGCTTCATTGAAAGTATTTGCTTTCTCGAAAGACAACAACTTTCCTGTACATATGCACACCATTGCTTTCTGAGGAACGATGCGCATTGAACCTTATTCGGCATGATTTATTACATTATAATACCGCTCATTTCCTATCATTTTGTCAATAAACAGTACTATTTAATCTGTGTCTGCTCATTAGTACAGATTACAGGTACACAGGAAAAAACACTGGAGACGGTACACAACATGAACAGAAACGACAGTTTTCAGCCGGAACTGCAAACATGACAGAATACAGATTAAATCAAATGAGTTTGCAACAAATGAAGTTATGTAAAAATATTTCATTCTCTTTGGTCCAACATGATACAATATCAACATCAAGTATGGATCAAGTTGATGCACCATCATGATGCATCAAGTGGGCATGAGCCATCATGAGAATCAAGTGGGAAAACATCATTATGGTGCATGCAAGTGGGTGTGCAAATGGATTGTGTGATAAAAAGAATTGATGGAAGTGTAAACACACATCCACTTAACTCTCCTCTCTGTGTTTTAGCTCCAGATTGCACCTATGTGTGAATTAAAAGAAATTGCAACTACAGGAAGATGTTCATATGACCATAAGACTACAGTGAAAAGGTGGGGCCTATCCTCCATTTTTTGGCCGCTAATTAATTCCGATTGGCTGCAAATTGCGGCCAAGTCAGAGTCAAATT
Source organism: Agapanthus africanus (assembly GCA_030015575.1). Lineage (NCBI taxonomy): Eukaryota > Viridiplantae > Streptophyta > Magnoliopsida > Asparagales > Amaryllidaceae > Agapanthus > Agapanthus africanus. The sequence continues at coordinate 186,417,022 of CM057337.1, forward strand.
AGCTTGTCCAAGTTTGGTGGGTCCCTTGTTATTTATTTAGTCTACTTGTATATGCAACTTTTAATTTTGAGTTGCCTATAAATAGCAGATATCAAATTAAGTTCTGGGTTAGATTTTTGAGTGAGAATTTGAGTGTGTAACATTTGATAGCTTCATCTTCTTTCCTTTTTGAGCTCTCATTTGAGAGCTCCATTAAGGAGGTTGAGGTTGTTATCTAACTTGTAGCTCTAATCTCTCCATTTTGTTAATAAAGAACTTACACTTTCTTTTTTATTTTAATTTCTTTTACTTGTTTTCTTATGTGTTCTTTCTCTTGTGTTTCATTCTCTTTTATATGATGTTTGAGTGATCGTTGTGGTTGTACTGATGGTGAGGATGTGAGATACATGGTTTTGCCTTCCTCCTTCTCTTATGAATATTTAATATGTTTAAAATGAGATTGTAAGTTTAAACTTACCTATTGGTTTGGTTTTATATGGTATTTTGATTCCATGGTTACTTGGTAATCTCATCACATACCATATTCTATCCAAGTTTTCCTTAGGCAATGTTAGGCTTAGAATCAACTAGTGTTAAAATTGCTAAGTGTTTAGATAGGGTATTTTGTTAACAAGTTGAATGACACCCTTCTCCATTCATATACCCTATACTATCACCACTCACTTAGCAAAGTTAATACTAAACTACTTTGCTCTCATTGCTAATTTGTGTATTTGTTGATGATTTATGCTTGCTAACCCTTGTACTTAGTTTGATACTTCATACTTGCGCATACAAACGGTAAGTGAGAATAATACGGATTCATTTCTTGCGTTGACATCGACATCTTGATGGTTTGTGCTTCGCGAACGCCTTGACAAGCCATGCTTCACGTCGGAATCAACATAAGGATGGAACAACTCATGACCAAGGGAGCGTCGAAGAATTCGCCACGATTCAACCATCCGAACCGGAGCCATTGCCATTTTCTTAACTTGTTCTATAATTTCGTATTTTCTAACTTCATGACAAATCATTTTTAAATTCAATTCTTTCTCCTTGAACTTTTAATGACAACTCTTAATCACCAATTCCGTATGGATCGACCCGTACTTACCGGCTAGCAACAACGCGCCGTGCACTTACGATTTATAAATTTTTAAAACGAGACCGAGCTCACATGCGCCGCATTTCCAAAAACCTTTTCTTTCAAAACTATAAAAGCGTGCACAGGTAAAGTACCAACAAGTTTTTGGCGCCATTTCCGGGAAAGTGGTAGTCCTTAGGGTTGTTATTTCTGGTTCAATTGTATATACAAAACTAACTTTAACAAAAAAAAATTCAAAAACAAAAACAAACAATACTAACTTTTGTAACTTTTGTTCTCTGTCTTTTTGATAACGAGACCGAGCTCACGTGCACCACATTTCCAAAAACCTTTTCTTTCAAACCCATAAAAGCGTGCATGGGTAAGTACCAACAGGTTTTTGGCGCCATTGCCGGGAAAGCGGTAGTACTTAGGGGTTGTAACTTTTGTTCTCTGTCACTTTGAGATTAATTGTAAGATTTTGCATATAAAATTAGGACACTAGAAGGATTAGAAGCACACAGTAAAAAGTTGGAGCACCCATTCAAAATTTTGGTCGCCAAAAAATTACATTTTGCCACATATTGCGGCCTATCTTCCTCCATTTGTCCTAAATTGTTGGTGTTTTCTTCTTTGTCCCATTTTTGCATCAGTCTTATATGCAAAATTTCATAATTTTGTATTGGCAGCTTATTGGCAATAAATATCGCTTTTTGCACTAAATATCGTATTTTCCAATATTTTCAGATTTCAATGGAATTACGAGCAGCGATCGTGCGGAGCAAGATTCACTTTCAAGAACAAGGTGTTAGTGAAGTACAGTGCCAAAGATCTAGATAGTTTGATCCGTGCAAGCGAAAATTCAAATACTCATGGATAATTTCAACGGGGGTTTCTTAAACCCAAAATCATATCGGTACGTGATTGATCATGAAAAACTGTTTGTAGAATAACCGCAATCAATAACGGCATCGCGTGTAGATAGCCGAGATGAGTACGAGTCGTCATCAGGGATTCGTGGAACTTTTAATCTTGCTTTAGACGTGTTGATTAGAAATAGAGGAGAGTGATTCTAGATCTAGTTTAAATAAGGATATAGAAGATATAGTAAGAAGGCTTGTAGGGTTCCTTAGGATTTAGTAGTCATGAATGACTAATAAAGATTACTCCTTTTATCTATTGATAGATTTAAAACTAGATTGATAGTGATGAATGAGGATTAGAGTTCTTGGAAGAAACTAGGGTTTCCACACTATTGACCCTTATCCTTTTATTGATCTCTATTCATATCTAGCCCTTAACAAAACAATTGTTAATCTGATCTCAAATCGCAGTCGAGACTAGCAATAAATTGGTAGCGCGCCCGATTAGGATGTTAACGATTCTTTTGCTGAAGTTTATAAACTTCATAAGACTTAAAACAAGTTAAAATATTTTCTCATCCATTGTTCTACCATAATCCTATGAACCCTACCAAGCTAGGAATTAGTCACGTATGTTGTGAGAAGAAGAAGAAAAGATAAAGAATGAGATCATAATTAAAATGCAGAAAGTAAAAATACACAAAATAAATAATTAAACAAAATGATCTACCTTTATTAATCAATTTCACAAGTACAAATCTTAAGAATTTAGATTACAAGATGAAGAAGTTGCTCTCGATCTCTGCCTCGTAGGAAGTAGTTGCTCCGTCGATTTTCATGCCGTCCTATCACGTTGAATCGTGGACCTGTCGTGGATCTCTTTTTCTTTGACGGTGATTTGCTTAGTGTAAAGGTGATGAGTTTTAACTTTAGCCCTCAGTCCTTTATATAGCCCTCAAATCAGAAATCCTACATCTTATAGGTTTAGACTTGACATAAAGATCCACTTTCCAAGTTTTCAGATCCTACAATTTTATTTGTAGATTTTTTATCCTGACATCTTAAATAGCTTGATCTCTTGATCTGAGCTAAATCTGCACAAAATCTACATGAGTAATGTTAGTAATATTTATTAAATTAGAGAGAGTATCTTAATTACTTTATATGGTAATAAATCTTTAAGAAACTTGATTAAGAATATTTGATATGTTATGCATCTTTTAATTACTAAAATAATATAAATATAATATGCATATATTTTCCTTCATAATGTTAATTATAATATATAAACATATGGTAAAGAGTATTTTGCTGATAAATCCAAATATGTTTTATATTGATAATAAACACCTTTAAATATTTAAGAAAAGTAAGGAAAATATTATATCAAATGTGCAATATTTTCGACTGAACAAATACCTCCAAACTTAACTTTGATCATCACGAGCGAACTAGTTATTCAAGAGATGGAGAAAAAAGAAAAACCTAGCACACTTTCGTAGGCAACACGATTGCACTGAGCACGTGCAACGAGCCGTTAAACCTCTAGGTGTCCCTAGTAGGAGGAGTGTTGTCTCCTGAGGGTTTTCAGCGGATTACACCCACAAAATCCCATAATAAAAGAAAGAAGATGAAAGTTAAATACAAAGATAAGGATATATAAAAGAAAGAACTTGAAAAGAAGATTTTCCAACTACACTAGCTTTTCAGTTGCAATGAGCCCTATCTTAATGGTCGTAAAAAGATATTAGAAATCACATTATCCCTCAATAAAATATTGCCTTTAGTCTTCCTCCCTACCTTTTATTTAAACATCGATCATATACCCCTACGTGTGTGTAAAAGACATCTCTACACTTAGAAAATTCAATTCAACCTACCATACTCTTGTCCATCTTCCAAAGTACTTTATAGTCGGTGAATATATTAGATGAAATTGCTCACACATCCTTCATGTGGCCGTTAATACTTCTTGAGGTACTAACCAACCGATTACAAAATGTGCTCGCGCATTTAGGCATAATTCCTCGTCTTGCAACACCTAAGGCTTAGCAGTGGCTCCCATACCAGTTAGTCTAAGGCACTAGGTGATAAAGCACCCTCGCTATATTTTTTTTATGCTGCCTTAAGTAATTACAAAACCAGTGTTCATTTTTTTCACCACTTATATATTTTTTTATTTCATACTAAGGCTTTTAGTTAAAAGCATTTCAAGGTATCCTCTACTATCCCAAGTTTCGAGATGTGTGTAAGTGCGTATAGTAGGGTATCAACGTTCAAAAGTTTGGACTCAAGAATAAGGACTATTTTCAGACTTATTTTTATCCTCAGAATAATAATTTCCTTCATCTTACTAACCCTTGGGACAACGGCTCATAACTACTTATTACTAGTTTCGTTTAAGAAAATATCTAACTTTCTTGCTTTTCTCAAACTATTCCTATCTTTCATATGTAAATTTTCACTTTCAAACTTTCATTATCAAAAAAAATTTGTTCTTATATATAATATAATGCAAAATAATGCGTAAATAAGCACAAACCTCCCCCAAACCTGTTTGCAGCAGTGTCCTCACTGATGTCATCTATTAAGCTTAAAAAACTTATAGACTTGGGAGGAAAAGTTAGTAACGGGGACATGAATAAATGACAGAGAAATCCTCCCCCAAACTTATTTTTAGCTCACAATTTTGTAAAAATTATCTTTTCGTTCAAGAGCCAAAATATATCCCCCCCCCAAACTTGAGTAAAATCATATTAAGCATTTAAAATTATGAGGGGGGTTAAAGTTATTGGTCAAAGCAAAGCCTTACAAAGACCAAAAGTCAACACCGGCCATTCAAAAATTTTATCAATATAGCACCAAGATTGGTAGAAGATCATGTCACCTATTGACGTGAAGAAGTGGGGAGGGGATAAGAGGTGAAATAGAACGGGTTTACGTCTCGGGGTATAGAGACGAAACAGTGATGGTGGATTACTCGCATTCTCGTTCTTGATAAGAAGAAGAGGTAGAAGTTCAACTTCTTTAGGTGGAGGTTGATTGTTCATATCAGATTTTTGCATTTTCATACCGCCCAATTTTTATCACATTGCATATCCGTAGATACTCTTGAGCCGTGTTTGCTAGTCAATTGCAGGATACAGGTTCTCGGTTCCAAAACGATGAAATTCATGGAAAACACGAAAAAATCCGGGTTCTTGCCAACCACAGATAAAACACGGTCTCCGTCCCTCATCCGTATGTTGCCAGTAGGAAGACAAAATGTCAAATCTATGCACAAGGCTCAATGGTGGCACAAGATCCAAGAGATCTACGCGGAGCTCGAGGCAATCATGACAAAATCTTGACAAAAAGTCCACCTTTCCCTCAACAGAAATTCTGGAAAATTCGCGAAGCAATTATGGAAAAATACATATACCAGAAGGATTCTCACATCAAACCAGGGTCCCACCAAAAAGATCCAGACCCAACTCATCTAAACGGCCGCGGAAGCGCGGCTAAAGGGTGGTTTTGGCCGCCCTTCCGCGGCTATCTTGGCGCCAAATGTGCAGGGTTTTGAGGGGTAGGTTGGTCTTTTCATGTATGTTCTGTTGGTTGCCCTAGGGTTTCATGTTTTGGCCTATAAATAGCCCAGAAGTTTGTGAAGGAAGGGGTCCAATTCTTGTATTTCTTTTGCTAGGTTTTAGTTTACATGTTCTTCTTCCTCTTCTCACCTCTTCTCCATTAAACTTGTAAGTGAGCTTTTGAGTGAAGAGTGATGAATAAAGAAGACCATTTTTATTATCATGCTTGTCTCTTTCTTTACTTGTTATAATTGTTGTAACTTTAAATTCATTAAGTAGTTGTTGTTATTTCCTTGTTGTTTCTTTCTTCTCTTTTTCTTTATCTTTACATATGACAATGATACTTACGCTTGATCCTCGCCAAGGTGAGGTCACAAATAGTTAGTCGTATTCTTCTAATCTCCTTCTTTCTATCTTCCTCTTTTGTGTTGTTTTATTTTTCCGTATTATGATGTGTGAGTAGTTCATTCTTGTTAGGGTAGGATAAGGGAAGTTTGAGAGAAGGAAATCTCTCTCACTCTTTCCTTGCCCAACAGCTTAAATCGACTCCCGTTAACCCAACCACAATCCGCTCCTTACGGCACCCTATCCTACATGATAGCGGTGATTCCGTAGTGAGACCGGTTGTGGTTGAATTAACCGGAGGTTATGGCTAAGAGCCAAGAACGGACGGACAAGCACCAAAAGGAAGACTTATGCGTTGGAAAGCCTAGCTTATACTCGCAAAGTCCTTCCTAGTCGTGCTAATCCCCGTTGTTGCCGATTACCGTAACACGATATTAAGAAGGGCAACGAAAGATGTGGAGACTCCTAACTCAAACTAACCTAATCCTAACCCTAACATGCTCTCTTTAAATATCAACTCAACACTTAGATAACTACAAACAAAATCTGAACAACCGGACTTAACTCGTCGAAAAACACATAGAAAAAGATTCCCATCTCCCTGCGGACGACCCGTACTCAACCGGCTAGCTACGTGCGAAACCGTCTTGATTGCGGTATTTAGAACTGAACTTGAACACGCTCGTATCCTATCAATCAAATGGCGCCGTTGCCGGGGAGACGGTAGTCTATTTCTAAGTGAAATTTCGGGTTAATTTGTGAATATAAAAACAACCAAAAACAAAAAAAATATATATACTTTGTAAAAATCATCTTGTTATTCTTGATTAGTTTTTGTGCAAGTGTGCAGGAAATACGAAGCTCAAGATCGACGCCTAAGGCGTTGGAAATACGGAGTTCAAGTACAGTGCCAAAGACGTGGGAAGATAGACCCACATTTTCGCGGCTACACCGCGACGGACAAAACGAACCAGTCGGTCTACTGTCAAAATCTGGAGCTGTTCAAGTGAGCAAATCAAGATTCAGTACATCCAGACAAGCAGAGGACACCCCACAGAGAACACCCAATTTTTTCAGAACACCAATCCCCCAACCTTGCCGCCCTTCCGCGGCCATTGCATGCTTTTGGCCGCGGAACCGCGGCCACTTGGTGGGGTTAGTGTGCCATCTTCTCTCTGTAAGTCCCTCTGCCTCTCTCCACTTCTCTGAACTCCACTGAATTGTGTTTTCTGCAGGCTTCTTTGCGCAAATTCTTCTCCCCTTTCCAATAAACTGTTCTTGTGTAGGATTCTTTGCGCCGCAAATAAAAATTGTTTGCTGTTGATATTGTTACTGTTTTGCATTCTTTAATACGGACTTAAGGGGCTTGAAACCAATCCAGATTGGGTGGGGATTTCATCACCCTTCCCAGGACCCCGGAAATCACTAAAGCATATGCATTGTCCATTGTAAATTAAAAAAATACTAGACTTCAGCCCTAAGGACTTCGCGCTCATTAGGAGAAGATAAACCTTGTTTAGAACCTTGCTTAACCGTATATTGTTTACGGAGTGTCTAGGAAAGTGTTAAAGGCGCAACCGCCGAAAGAGAAAGGGTTATTTAATTAAAGAACTTCGCGAAAGCGTTGGACAACCTCCCCTTATCTCTGCACTTACCTGGCCTCGTGATCAGTGTATTTTTAAGCCTGTTTCTCGACACTGTTTAACTTCGACAATCAAGTTCAGGAGCAGGTCTAGTAGACCTAGGTTACCCTAGATCTAGGTGTGATTGTGCATATCTTGTTTGTGATTGCTTAAGCCGTATTTCCGTACATACTTCTGTAAATCTCTTTCTAAAAACAAAAGAAAAAAGAAAAAATCAAAAACTTTTATAAAAACTTGCCCTTTTGTCGCCAAATCCATTTTCACCCAACACCCATCGCCTTTCTTCATTGACGTTTTCTTACCCTCACCTTCTCCGCTTTGACTATACTAAACTCGTTTAGTGTATGTCCGCTTGGACTCGGGACACTAGCGCCCGTCTAGTCCGCGTTACGTTAGTCGCGACCGACTACGCGATCGACTCCGAAGTCGATACTCCGTCCACTCCTCTTTCTCCCCTTCCTTTGCCGGCCAACTCCGACGTTGACCGGAATTCTGTTCATACATCTTCACCTTCACCTTCACCTTCACCAACCTCTTCTTCCGCGATGTCGGGATTTATTCCGAACATCTCTTTGACCACCCCTGGATTGGCTCCACCTCCTACGGAGACCAATCTTCCACCACCTCCGCCTGTTGTAGCGCCACAGCGAATTGCGCTCCAGGATCGCTTCTACCCTACCCGTTCTGCACTTCCAACCTGCCTTTCTCTTCCTCCGGCCAATGGGGACAACTTTGAAATTAAGCCCCATTTCATCAACATGCTTCCACGTTTTCATGGGCTTGAATCTGAAGATGCCTATATCTTCATATATAAATTTCAAAATGTCTATGCCATGATGAAAACCACCCAGCTGTCGGACGATGCTATACGTCTACGGGTCATTCCGTTCACTTTATGCGATCTCGCAGAAAAATGGCTGTATAGCACCGCTTCCCACTCAATCACCAGCTGGGACGAGTTTGTTAAAGCGTTTCTGAAAAAATTCTACCCAAATCATAAGACCGCAAGAATTCGAAATGAGATCAACCAATTCTCCCAGCTTCCTTCTGAACCCTTTTGGAAGTGCTTTGACCGGTACAAAGACCTTCTTGTTCAGTGTCCTCACCACGGTATAGAGAAATGGCAACTCTGCCAAACCTTATACGAGGGGCTGAACCCAGCAACGAAGCAGTTGCTGGAAACCATCTGTCAGGGCCACTTCCTATCCAAATCTGACGAGGAAGCGTGGCAGTTCTTTGACGATCTTGCGGAGCAAACGCTACAGTGGGAGAGCACCAGGCCGACTTCTTCTTCTTCTACCTCCACTTCTACCGGTCAGGCTAGGGTAGGAATCCACCAACTCGATGTCTCTATTGCGATGAAAGCTGAAATGGCTGCTATAACACGAAAGCTCGAAGCAATAGAGAGCAAATTTTCTGCTCCTGCCCCCACACCTGTTCTCCCCCTTCGTACCATCTGCGCTTGTTGTTCCGATCCGTCCCACTTGACCGAAGAGTGTCCTTACAATCCACCCTCGCAAGGACAGGATCAGGTTAATGCATTCCAGCAAAGACCGAGGAATGATCCATACTCTTCCACCTACAATCCCGGTTGGAGGAACCACCCCAATTTCGCCTGGAATCAGAATCAGAATCAGAATCAATTCCAGGGCAACAATTTCCAAAGGGGCCCTCCACCGCAACAACAAGCGCAACAACAAACTCAGTATCAGCAGCCCTTCCAACCCCAACCTTACCAAAACCAGACGAACAACTTTGCACCGAACAATTCCTTTCCACCAAACAACTTTGTTCCGTCGAACAACGATAAGGTTTCCTCGCTCGAGCGAAGTCTGGATGCGTTTGTTAAACAATCGACTCAATCCACCGCCAACATCCAGTCTTCGATCCAATCTTTAGTGCAACACACCGCCGCACACGGGCAGAGCATCAAGACCATCGAGGCCCAGATTGCACAGCTGAACGCGGCCTTGAGCGAGCGAGAGAAGGGGAAGCTCCCGTCCCAGCCACTTCCAAATCCCGGCCACCCACATAATGCACATGTTGCTCTTGAACAACAAAACCATAATGTGAGTGCCGTGACCACACTGAGATCAGGGAGGGTGCTGCAAAACAACATTGGCAAGCAAATCAACGATGACACCCCGGCCGCTGCTTCTTCTTCTTCTTCTTCTCCTTCTTCTTCTTTGTCTTCCGAGCCTATTCTCCGTTCTTTACAAGGCTCTCCTTCTTCTTCTTCTGCTCAGAACGGACCCACTTCTCACTCCACGAAAACACCTATTCTGGGATCCGTTCCAACTCCAAAATCTCCTCCCCCAGCTTTAGACTCAACCAATTTTCAAAACGTTCCATTTCCAAACCGGTTGAGGTCTAACAAACAAAATCCACAAATGGAGAAGATTTTGGAGTTATTCAAGCAAGTTAACATTAACATTCCTCTTTTAGATGCTGTCCAACAAGTCCCGTCTTACGCAAAAATCTTAAAGGACTTGTGCACGAAAAAGAGGAAGTCTCAGGTACCCAAGAAAGTTTTCTTGGCTAGTGCTGTGAGTGATGCCCTTACCCAATCTTTACCACAAAAACGGAAGGACCCTGGCTGTCCTACGATTTCAATTACTATTGGGGATAAGAACATCAACCGCGCACTATTAGATCTTGGTGCCAGTGTTAACTTGCTTCCGTATTCAGTATACGAGCAATTAGGCGTCGGAGAGCTGAAACCCACACACTGCACTCTCCAGATGGCCGACCGATCGATCACCCATCCTAGGGGTGAGCTAGAGGATGTGTTAATCAAAGTCGGGGACTTCATATTCCCCGTCAACTTCATTGTCTTAGATACACAGCCTGTAGCTAACCCCCGGAATCAAATTCCGGTAATACTCGGTCGCCCATTTCTCGCAACCTCAAATGCTGTGATCAATTGTCGCAATGGTTCAATGAACCTCTCTTTTGGAAATATGACAATTGAACTCAACATTTTTAGGTTGGGGAATCAGCCCGCCGAACCTAATGCTCATATACTGGATGTCTGCTCGATCCAGGAGATCACACCAGAAGAGTGTGAATTCGAGGAGTTTCTGTTTGAACACGATAATCTTGACGCCACTAGTGCGTGTCTCTTCGAACCTGCTGCTGTTTCTGCGCACGATAACGACTACGAGTGTTTCACGTTCACGAACGATCTTAGCCGCGCACAACCCGAGTTTGAATCTTTCGACTTTTCGGATGAGTTACCTGAACCATCCGACTCGGTTGCCTATACTCGTTTTGAACCTTTGCTGGAGTCCTTTGAGTTCGAGACCTTTGCACCGGTCTTGCCTTCCATCATTTCACCTCCAACGCTCGAACTCAAGCCGTTGCCGCCTCACCTTAAGTATGCTTACTTAGGTGAGAACGAGACCCTTCCTGTCATCATCTCGGCTTCTCTAGCTCCCGAGCAAGAGAAAGCCCTTCTCGCGGTCTTGCACAACAACAGGCAAGCTTTTGGCTGGTCCATGGCGGACATCAAGGGGATTGGTCCCCTCATCGTTGAGCATCACATTCATCTGATGGATGATGCCAAACCAGCCCGGGATCCACAAAGACGTCTTAATCCAGTCATGAAGGAGGCTGTGAAGAAGGAGATCGTCAAATGTCTAGATAGTGGTATCATTTACCCTATCTCTGATAGCCAGTGGGTTAGCCCCATTCACGTTGTCCCCAAGAAGTCGGGCATCACGGTCATAACCAACGAGGCGAATGAGTTAATTCCTACTCGCACCCAAACCGGGTGGCGAGTTTGCATTGATTACAGAAAACTCAACGCTGCAACGCGGAAAGACCACTTTCCGCTACCTTTTATTGACCAGATGCTCGAACGATTGGCCGGACATGAGTACTATTGCTTTCTAGATGGCTACTCTGGCTATAATCAAATTCCCATCGCCGAAAAAGACCAGGACAAGACCACTTTCACTTGTCCTTTCGGCACGTTTGCATATCGTCGCATGCCCTTTGGGTTATGCAATGCGCCCGCTACCTTCCAGCGGTGTATGATGGGAATTTTCTCAGACATGGTGGAGAAATTTCTGGAGATCTTCATGGACGACTTCTCCATCTTTGGCGATTCTTTTGACGAGTGTCTGCTGCATCTCGACGCTGTCCTTACCAGATGTAAGGACAAGAATCTCACTTTGAACTGGGAGAAATGCCACTTCATGGTGCGCGAAGGTATTGTCTTAGGACATATCATCTCGCAGAAAGGCATTGAGGTAGACAAAGCCAAGATTGAGGTCATTTCCAATCTTCCTCCTCCCCGATGCGTCCGAGATATCCGAGCCTTCCTTGGCCACGCCGGTTTTTATAGATGGTTTATCAAGGACTTTAGCAAGATTGCTAGGCCCTTGACTCTTCTCCTGGCCAAGGACACGCCATTCGACTTCAGCTCAAGCTGTGCGGCTGCTTTTGAATCATTGAAACACTCACTCACTTCTGCTCCCGTTCTCTCTTCCCCTGACTGGACGCACCCATTCGAGATTATGTGCGATGCATCCGACTTTGCCATCGGTGCTGTCCTTGGACAGCACATCAACAAGATGCCGCACGTAATCTATTACGCTAGCCGAACCCTGAACGACGCCCAACTTAACTATACTACAACTGAGAAGGAATTCTTAGCTGTTGTATTTGCTTTAGAAAAGTTCAGGCCCTACCTCATCGGCTCTCCAGTCATTGTCTATACGGACCATTCAGCTCTTCGCCATCTTTTTGCGAAGAAAGATGCAAAATCTCGGTTAATCCGTTGGATCCTCTTGCTTCAAGAGTTTGACCTTGTCATTAAGGACAAACGAGGATGTGAAAACGTGGTTGCCGACCATCTCTCACGACTTCCTTCTTCGCCTTCGCTCCCAATTCCAATTAACGACGTGTTTCCGGATGAACAACTCTTGACAGTATCATGCGAACCCTGGTTCGCAGATATTGTGAATTATTTGGCCACGGGATTACTACCGACTGAATGGTCGAGTCAGGACAGACTTCGCTTCTTATCCCAAGTAAAACACTTTTACTGGGACGAACCCTACTTGTTCAAGTACTGTCCCGACCAGATTATTCGTCGGTGTGTCCCAGATGAGGAATTCAAGAGTGTGCTGTCATTTTGCCACGACCAAGCATGTGGCGGGCATTTTGGGCCCAGAAAGACAGCTGAGAAGATCTTGCAATGTGGTTTCTACTGGCCACAACTTTTTAAAGACGCTCACGACCATTGCAAGACTTGCTCCCGGTGCCAACACATGGGCTGGATCTCCCGGAGGAATGAGATGCCGCTCCAACCGATCTTGGTTGTGGAGATTTTCGACGTTTGGGGGATAGACTTCATGGGGCCGTTTCCCAGCTCTTTTGGAAACTTGTACATCCTTCTAGCTGTTGATTACGTCTCTAAATGGGTCGAGGCTGTGCCCAGCCGGACTAACGACAACAAGGTTGTCGTTAGGTTCCTTAAAGAAAACATTTTCTCCCGGTTTGGGCACCCCCGAGCGATCATTAGCGACAATGGAAGTCATTTCTGCAATAGGACTTTCGAGGCCTTGATGCGGAAATACTCCATTAATCATAAGCTTTCTACGCCCTACCACCCCCAAACCTGCGGGCAGGCCGAAGTTTCAAATCGGCAAATCAAGCAGATACTGGAGAAGACGGTTTCCAAGAACCGTAAGGATTGGTCTCTGAAACTCACTGATGCCCTTTGGGCATTTAGAACCGCTTATAAGACCGACCTTGGCATGTCTCCCTATCGGCTTGTGTACGGAAAAGCCTGCCACCTTCCGGTCGAAATCGAGCATCGCGCGTTTTGGGCAATAAAGGAGCTGAATTTGTCTCTGGAGGACGCGGGCAGCCATCGGAAGCTGCAGCTGAACGAACTGAGCGAGCTTAGGGATGAGGCTTACGACAACGCGGTTGTCGTTAAGAATCGAACGAAGGTGTTTCACGATAAACACCTTGTGCGCAAAACCTTCGTACCTGGTCAGCAGGTACTTCTTTACGACACCCGACTTCACTTCCATCCTGGAAAGCTCCGATCTCGCTGGAAAGGGCCGTATTTTGTGCGGAATGTGTATCCGCAGGGCGCTGTGGATTTGGAAAATCCAAAGGACGGTTCACTCTTCAAGGTAAATGGACACCGATGCAAACCGTACCTTAGCGCCGAACCAACAGAGGAGCTCCTGTTCTTACAGGAGCCAGTTTACCCTGAATAATCTTCCTCTGCCTACCTCCAAACTTCGGTTATCCAGCCAAGAACAGTAGACACTGTTCCAAATAAGTTTGGGGGTATGTACAAACCATTTTGTTTATATTTGTGTATATTCTTTTTCTTTTCTTTTCTTTAAAAACAAAAAAAAAACAAATAAAAATTTGTGTATCACTAACCGACAATTTTGAACCTTCCAACTGCTCTCTTCATGCTATGACAGTGGGGACACTGTCCAGTTTAAGTTTGGGGGTACGCTCGGTACGCATTTCTTACCTTCGCATTCATATGTATATTTTGCATCTGCATATTAAATCCATAAAATCCATAAAAATTTGAAAATTTTCTAAAAATATAAAAACTTTTTTGTCAAGTTAGCTTGTGGAAGAACTCTGATTCAACATTCGACGGTTTTTGTTTGAAAAAATAGGAATAACTAGATCTTATGTTTGGATTTTGAAAACCTGAAAGATAACTCTCCTTTGAAGTTAACTATAGCTGATATAAGTCTTTACATCACACTACACGTGTCGTAAGTTTTGGGAATTAGATGACAAGTCTTTCATGTTTAAACTTTTAATCAGATAAATGATTTTCTGAGGATCAAATAGGTTTGTTCTGAAATAAGTAATGTCAAGAATAGTTTATGAAGTAAAGCGAATATGAAGGAATATTATTGATACCGTAATTGGAACTAAGTCTGAAAAATAACCCATCTAAAACTTGATTGGAATGATTACACACCAAACCCACTAGACACGTCTTTTATCTAAAAAAAAAAATAATTGAACTGCCGGTTATATCTCCGTTCGTATTAAATCATCTGATTTTCACGCCAAACTGTCTTTTGTTTTTGGACCTAGGTAACTTGAGTAATTAAGTCCGCTGGGGTGTTTCTACACCTAATGCCCTAAAACCAACTGGTTTGGGTGCATTGGCCCAAAGCTCGCTAAGAAGCCTAGAAAGTCCAGTTTAAAACAAAGTCAAGCAAGTGTTCTCTCCGAGTTAAAATTCCTAACGGTTCTTTGTGTGAGAATAATCTTGATAAAAGACAGGCTTTTAAAAAAAATTTTAACGGAGATATGAAGGTTTTACTCTTTGATAAAGACTATTGCACGTTCACAGTGGTGTGTATGAAATGAAAACAAGAAAAAGGTGGAGTGAAAAATACAACTTAGTTTCCTGTTAAGGAAGATAGAAATTCTGAAGTTGAAACCTTACTGCAAAACGAAACTTGAAAAATGCTTAACTCGTTATAAAACTTATGTGATCCTTTTAAAATTGTTATCTGGGCTTTATTGTGCGACATGATGACTTTAATCGATCCTTCTGGAACTTAACGACACTATTTGCACTGCACGTAAAGACATATAAAATCTGTAGTTAAATAAGAAGCGAGGTGTGAAAAATAAAGGTTCGATAGTCTAGACTTAGGATTATAGAATTGCTATTTTCTAAAAACAAAACTTTAGGGTTTTGAAACTTAGTCATTTTTACAAACCAACTTGACCGGATTTTGTGGGTAGTATCCGCTGAAAACCCTCAGGAGACAACACTCCTCCTACTAGGGACACCTAGAGGTTTAACGGCTTGTTGCACATGCTCAGTGCAATCGCGTTCCCTGCGAAAGTGAGGTTAAGAAATTTTTGTGAATAAATGGACTTTGCTCGGGACGAGCAAATGATAAGTTTGGGGGTATTTGTTCATATCAGATTTTTGCATTTTCATACCGCCCAATTTTTATCACATTGCATATCCGTAGATACTCTTGAGCCGTGTTTGCTAGTCAATTGCAGGATACAGGTTCTCGGTTCCAAAACGATGAAATTCATGGAAAACACGAAAAAATCCGGGTTCTTGCCAACCACAGATAAAACACGGTCTCCGTCCCTCATCCGTATGTTGCCAGTAGGAAGACAAAATGTCAAATCTATGCACAAGGCTCAATGGTGGCACAAGATCCAAGAGATCTACGCGGAGCTCGAGGCAATCATGACAAAATCTTGACAAAAAGTCCACCTTTCCCTCAACAGAAATTCTGGAAAATTCGCGAAGCAATTATGGAAAAATACATATACCAGAAGGATTCTCACATCAAACCAGGGTCCCACCAAAAAGATCCAGACCCAACTCATCTAAACGGCTAAAGGGTGGTTTTGGCCGCCCTTCCGCGGCCATCTTGGCGCCAAATGTGCAGGGTTTTGAGGGGTAGGTTGGTCTTTTCATGTATGTTCTGTTGGTTGCCCTAGGGTTTCATGTTTTGGCCTATAAATAGCCCAGAAGTTTGTGAAGGAAGGGGTCCAATTCTTGTATTTCTTTTGCTAGGTTTTAGTTTACATGTTCTTCTTCCTCTTCTCACCTCTTCTGCATTAAACTTGTAAGTGAGCTTTTGAGTGAAGAGTGATGAATAAAGAAGACCATTTTTATTATCATGCTTGTCTCTTTCTTTACTTGTTATAATTGTTGTAACTTTAAATTCATTAAGTAGTTGTTGTTATTTCCTTGTTGTTTCTTTCTTCTCTTTTTCTTTATCTTTACATATGACAATGATACTTACGCTTGATCCTCGCCAAGGTGAGGTCACAAATAGTTAGTCGTATTCTTCTAATCTCCTTCTTTCTATCTTCCTCTTTTGTGTTGTTTTATTTTTCCGTATTATGATGTGTGAGTAGTTCATTCTTGTTAGGGTAGGATAAGGGAAGTTTGAGAGAAGGAAATCTCTCTCACTCTTTTCTTGCCCAACAGCTTAAATCGACTCCCGTTAACCCAACCACAATCCGCTCCTTACGGCACCCTATCCTACATGATAGCGGTGATTCTGTAGTGAGACCGGTTGTGGTTGAATTAACCGGAGGTTATGGCTAAGAGCCAAGAACGGACGGACAAGCACCAAAAGGAAGACTTATGCGTTGGAAAGCCTAGCTTATACTCGCAAAGTCCTTCCTAGTCGTGCTAATCCCCGTTGTTGCCGATTACCGTAACACGATATTAAGAAGGGCAACGAAAGATGTGGAGACTCCTAACTCAAACTAACCTAATCCTAACCCTAACATGCTCTCTTTAAATATCAACTCAACACTTAGATAACTACAAACAAAATCTGAACAACCGGACTTAACTCGTCGAAAAACACATAGAAAAAGATTCCCATCTCCCTGCGGACGACCCGTACTCAACCGGCTAGCTACGTGCGAAACCGTCTTGATTGCGGTATTTAGAACTGAACTTGAACACGCTCGTATCCTATCAATCATTGATTAATCACAAAATCCGTGTTTTCTAAGAATGCAAGTTCAGCGAAGATTTCTTCAAAACTTTCATCGATATCCCAAATAATAATCTCATCGGAAAGAACGAGATTATACTCAGACTCCATAAAAGGTTCATGTTTAGGGTTAGATGTTGACCCGGGCAACTCGATAAAAGGGTCCGTATGTGTATAATAAAAAGCAGGGTCAAACAACAACGTAATAGCGGAGTCGAGATTAGTATCGTGAAGCTTTTAAAGTTCGCTGTTGTCGAAATTTATCGCTTCGATAAAACATACTTGAGCATAGGGTTTGGAGGGTTCACTTCCCAATTTGTAAATGTTAAGATCAATTGACATCTTCCCGAAGGATAGGGTCATAGAACCATTTCGACAATTGATTATTGCATTGGAAGTCGCGAGAAAAGGTCGACCTAAAATCACCGGAATTTGGTCGTGGGTTCGCCACAGGCTGTGTATCTATAATGATAAAATCCATAGGGAATATAAATTCCCCGACTTTGATTAACACGTCCTCTAGCTCACCCCTAGGTTGGGTGATAGATCGATCGGCCATCTGAAGAGTGCAGTGCGCCAGTTTTAACTCTCTGATCTCTAATTGCTCATAGACAGAATATGGAAGCAAGTTAACACTAGCGCCTAAATCGAGTAGAGCACGATTGATATTTTTACTCTCAATAGAAATAGATATGGTAGGACTTCCAGGGTCCTTTCGTTTTTTGGATAGTTGTTGTGTAAAAGTAGTGCTCACGATACTCGTTAAGAATACCTTTTTCGGCATTTGAGTTTTTCTCTTCCTATTGCACAAGTCCTTTAGAATTTTTCATAAGACGGAACTTGTTGAATAGCATCTAGGAGAGGAATGTTTATGTTAACTTGCTTAAAAATTTCAATAATCTTCTCCATTTTTGGACTTGGTCTGTTGCCCCTTAACCTATTTAGATAAGGTGCTTTATCAATAAAGGTTGGGTCCAACATTGGAGAGGATTGTGGGGATGGAATGGATCCCAGAACTGGAGTGGGGATCGTTTTAGGTTGACTTGAGGAAGTGGACGGAGGGTTCAAGACCTTGGGGAAAATGGAGAATAGGCTCGGAAGATGGTGGACTAGACGAAATAGGAGAAGAAGTAGAAGCCGGTATATCATCAACGTCATCAAGGTGTTCACCCACTTGGTTATCCAGCACTCTTCCCGATCTCAACATGGTAACAGCACTCACATTATAATTTTATGAGTAGCCAGGATTAGGTATAGGTTGAGATGGAAAGTTCCCTTTCTCTCTCGCACTCAACGCGGCATTTAACTGTGCAAGTTGTGCTTCTATTGATTTTATACTTTCATCATGGGAGGCGGTGTTCCGCATTAACGTTTGGATAGAAGATGTTAAAATATCAATTGTTTGCATGGAATGTTTAATGAACGTGTTGAGTGCAGAGGGTTTATCGGTACCAGCAAAAGAATTATTATAAGGATCAAAGTCGTTGGTCGGGTTTCGCAAAGTTTGCGGTTGAAAGGGGTGCTGACTCGGTTGTGGTGGTTGCTGTTGTTATGGAGGAATTCTTTGATAATTGCTTTGGAACTGGTTTTGATTTTTGGTTTGGTTTTGGTTCCAAGCAAAATTAGGATGATTCCTCCATCCCTGCTTATATGTGGAAGAATAAGGATCGTTTTTAGGTCGCTGCTGAAAAGTAGTATTAATTTGTTCTTGATCTTGAAATGGTGGATTCAAAGGACATTCTTCCGTCAAATGTAATGGGTTGGTACAGCAACCATACACGGTTTTGGGGAGCGTAAATTGGTTTAGGGAGGCCGAAGAGACTTTGTTTTCTATAACATCGAGTTTTTGTATCGCGGCCATTTCGGCTTTCACTGCGATGGAAATATCGAGCTGATGGACACCTCTCTTAGATGATGTAGGTCTAACGCTTTCCCACTGTAAAGTTTGTTCAGCGAGATCTTCCAGAAATTGCCGAGCTTCACCATCATCTTTAGACAGAAAATGACATTGACACATGGTTTCAAACATATGTTTTGTTGCAGGATCAACACCCTAATATATAATGCGACAAAGATCCCATCTATTGATTCCGTGATTAAGGGGTTGTAGAAGAAGATCCTTAAACCATTCAAAGCATTTCCAAAATGGTTCATTGGGAAGTTGGGTAAACTGGTTAATCTCGCTTCGAACGCGGGCGGTCTTATGATTGGGATAAAATTTCTTAAGAAGTGCTACAACGAATTCATCCCATTTGGCAATAGAATGTGCGGCAGTATTATAAAGCCATTTTTCTGTTAGATCGCATAAAGTAAAAGGATGAAGACGTAAGCGCATAGCATCCACAGAAAGTTGTGACGTACCCATCATTGCGCATACGTTTTCGAATTTGGTGATAAAAACATATGTGTCTTCTGACTCAAGCCCGTGAAATTTGGGCAACAGGTTGATGAAGTGGGGTTTAATTTCAAAATTATCCCCATTGGCTGGTGAAATAGATAGACAAGTAGGAAGGGAACCACGCATAGAGTAACATCTCTCTTAGAGAGAGATGCGCGGTGGATTCTGCGCACCTACGGGTGGTGGTAGGGTGGTGCTATAATCTGATGGAGAACCGTCCATCTCGGTCGATGTAGTGGGTGGAGGGGAAAAAGGAGATGAAAAAGTATCGACTTTGGAGTCGATAGCAGAAATGCAGACAAGACGGGCACTAGAATTCCGTGTCCAGCCGAGTATGCACTAAGCGGGTTTAGCGCACATGGCAGCGTGTATGAATGGTTTAAAAATGGTTTGTTTTTGAAAAGTGTCGGACGTGAGAAAAATCACATAAAAAATGCACAAACAACCCTATAACTAAGGTTACATAGGTCAAGTTACTAGACCGCTCCTAGACTTCCAAAGGACAAGTCGCAGTATCAATCGTCTACCACCTCTTTATCACTGTTGTGGCCAGGTAAGTGCCAGGTAAGTAGAAGGTATCGGCTATACAAATCACCGAAAATAGCGGGCGTAATTAAGTAACCACTTGCTTTAGTCACACTTGCCTAGACACCATAAAAGTAATGCGGATAAGGGATAGATTACCCATGACCCGTCTCTGTCATAATTGAGCACGACGGTCTTTAGAGTCTTGGTCTGGATATTTTTTAATTAATGCAGGGCGATGCGGATGCTCGTTTTGTGATTTGTGGGGCCTAGAAAGGGTGATGAAATCCCCATCTAATCTGAATTTTGCTTTTGCCCCTTAAAATCCGTATTAAAAGTATGCAAAACAAACCAATAACAAAACACGCAAAATGATTTTTGAGCGGTGATATTTTGGCCCCGCACATATCACATATGTGCTCCTATTTCGTTTCGCATGAACCAGGAAAGCTCTGTATAGGACTCTAAAGACTCGTCAGTACGCCGGCAGTAGGTGGTGATCATATCAGTCACCCACAAGCCGCAGCGGTCTGCTAAACGTAACGGCCACCCGGGTATTGAACGATCAGAAGATCAAAAAGCAAGCCTACTCGTACTCCTGCGAATCCAATCAGTAACACTACCGTACAGTCCAGTCTCTTCGTCAGATATGTCGCATATCACAGCTTAGGGGTAGTATAATGTCAGACCCCAATTGCCTGATAAGTCATGCCGATGCAAGGTTCATTACGGTTCGAGAAACTACCGATAACACTTACCAGTAAATTTCAGCAACCCTGGCCAGGGATTTCATGTTATGGCCAATCGAGCATAGCGCAACATCAACTCCCAATACCGGGAGAGGCGAATCCCCTCCTATTGCTCATTGCCTCCATGTAACTCGGGACTGTACCCAAAAACCACCTTTTTGCACGATCTCTTAACCGTGGTATGGTGGAAATCAAAGTACAGTGGGAATCACACAAGACACTATGACGATCTCGGGTCGACAGACTAACCTGTACCAGTGTCACCAGAGAACTGCTATCTGACGATAGGTATAATACCATCTAGGAGTTCTCGGCGAGACCGTTCAGTGTACCCAGTCTCCACTGAACACCTGTATACCTTCTCTGATGTCAAACACCAATGGATGTGGATCATCCATCGCCCATCATATGGGTCAAGAAGCGCATACGCTAGTCTACTCTGGAGTATCGATGCCTTGTCTCGATACTCCCACGACTAGGAACAATTATAGGGTGTACTTGTGGACTACCCTTGGCCCCACTAGTATGATCTCCATCATAGTCCTAGTAGTCAAGTACACATGCTAAGGGCTTTGTCAACATGTGAGAGCAAGACAGCATCACTTATACAAGTCAACATGTTAAGACAAAGTGCAACCAGATAGCATACTATCATGTCGAGCAAGAAAGTCCTCCCTATATATGTCCAAGTATCCACTAAAATATACATCACATGTACAGTAATGGACTCTAGGGTATACATATAACTAACAATCTCCTACTTGCACTAAGGCCATCTGTTGTAGTATCCAATACCCAACAATATAGTAGTGGTTGTAGTATCCTATACTCAACCATCCCAAAATCTCTCAAATAGTATTTGGGAAAGCAGGCCTTGGTGAGTGGATCCGCCGTGTTATCCTTCTTGTCAACTCTCCTTACCTCGATCTCTTGGAGATCAACCATCTCCCTGATCAGGTGATACTGTCCTCAGAGTATGTCTGGATTGATGATGGGACAAGTGTTCCTAGGATAAAGCCATAACTCTATTGTAGTCACAATAACAGTTATTGGACGCTCAATGGTAGGAACCTTGTTCATCTCATGAATAAGAAATTTCCAGACAACCTCTTTGGTAGCATCGTTGGTAGCAATGTATTTAGTCTTTATCGTCTTGTATGCCACGGTATCTAGCTTGGAACTCTTCCAATCATACCGTCCCTCCACTGAGGGTAAAGACAATGCCTGTGACTGACTTTCAGTCGAGTTTATCACTCTGGAAGCTCGAACCGAGAACGTTCTTTTAGTGTTTCTCAAGTACTTAAGAATGTCCTCCACAGCTGTCCAGTGATTCTCCCAAGATCCGATTGATTCCTGATCACTACACCTAGTGAGTCATCTATATCTGGTCTGGTACATAACATCGCATACTCTGATAGAGCCTACTGCCGAAGCATAGGTTATCCCTTGCACGCGAGCTCTCTAGAAATCAGTCTTGGAAGACATCTTTTTGGAGAGAGTGATTCCTGAGTAAGTGGACGAACCACCACGCTTAGAATCCTCCATACTAAACCCCTTTAGTATGGTGTTAATGTACCTAAATTTGGGACACTCCCAACATCCACTTAGATCTATCACCTTAGATCATAATCCACAAGATGTAGTATGTATCATCCAGATCTTATATTGAGAATCCTCGTGATAAGAGGAGCTAGACCGAGTGTAGCATAGAAAACAATTTCCTATCAAGAGTATGTCATCTACGTACAATACGTGTAAGACAGCCTCGCTCTCTACAACCTTCTTATATATACAAGGTTCATCTACCATTTTGATGAAGTCAAACTCTTTTACTGCCACATCAAAACAGATGTTCCAACTCCACGATGCGTGCATTGATCCTGATGGACTTAAGTATAGCTTTGAAAGTCTCAACTTTTCCATCTACACAAAGAATCTTCTCAAGATCCATTTGCTCCTAATGGGTTTTACCCATTCAGCTGCAACATGCAAAGTCATACTTCGTTGGTGTACATGGATTCCATCTTTGATCGCATAGCATCCAGCCATTTCACAGAGTCCCCACTCATGATGGCCTGCCTGAACCTAGTTGGGCCATCATCTACCATGATGTATTCCTCGCTCCTACTGTCACTGAGAAGACCATAGTATCTCAAAAGTGGATGAGGAACCCTACCAGATTTACGGAGAGGCTGAGGTTCGTTGGAGACTACTGAATCCTTTGGTTTCACCGAATCATCAGCTGTTAGTTTGTCTAGCTGGAAATCCTTCCAGTTCTACCTCATGACCACAAATTTCTTCACAAGAAATTCCTTTTCTAAAAAGGTGGCATGCTGAGAAACAAAACACCTTTTGCTCCTCAGAGTGGTAGAAGATATTCCCTCACAAATATTTGGGATATTCTAACAAACTTACAGAAATGACCTTGCATCGAGCTTGTCCGGATTCTGCCTTTCAACATAAGCCGGACAACACTATATCTTAACTCGTTTAAGACATGGTCTCTTCCCATTCCATATCTCATATGTAGTGGTAGGCACTGATTTGGTTGGAACCCCATTCAATAGGTATGCAGCTTCTCAAGTGCATAACACCAAAAAGGAAACAGGTAACTCAGCAGTACTCATCATAGTGCGCACCATATCTCATAGGGCATGATACCTCCGCCCCGATACACCGTTGTGCTTTGGTGTACTCAAAGGAGTAAGCTGAGAGAGAATCCTATTCTCTGTTTAGAAAATCCAAGAACTCCGTGCCCAAGTATTCACCTCCTCGATCATATCGAAGAACTTTAATACTTCTACCCTTCTGGTTTTTTAACTTTAAGCTTATATTCCTTGAATTTCTCAAAAGTTTCAGACTTGTGTTTCAACAGGAACATATGTCCGAATCCTGAGAAAAGATTAGTGAATATAATGAAGTACGAAAAAACAACCTTGGAATTTGTAGACATAGGACCTTATACATCATCATGTATCAGTCCCAGAGTTCAGCAACTCTATCTCTGTTTCCAGTAAACGGAGTATTGGTCATTCTACCTTTGAGACAAGACTGGAAAGTATCATAAGATAAAAACTCGAACAGATTCTCACATTCATCCTTATGTAACTTAGCTGGTCATGTCGCATTGATATGACCTAGTCTACAATGCAACAAGAAGGATTCATTCATTTCTGAACTATTCCTCTTGTGTGTGTTCTGTATACTTTGAACTGTGGTTTGATTTAGAACGTATATGCTATTATATAACGTGCCTGATCCAATCAACTCTTGATTCAGGAAAATGTTCACAACATTATCCTCTAATACAAAATTATATCATTCTTTAACTTAATAAAGAAACTGATGTAATGTTGTATATCAGGTTCGGTATCTAAAACATTTGTTCAGAATCAATGTATTAATAAAAGGTGATATTTGCCAACTGACTTGGCTGCAACACTTGCACCATTCTCTACACTTAGAGATATATCACCCATTCTCAGTTCTCTACCTGTCTGTAGCCCATGTAACATATTACATATGCGGGATCCTGATCCGATATCATATACTCAGGACGTAGAGGATACTGAGAGACAGTTCTTGGTAATCGAACACACCCGAAGAATATGCATCAACATGCCCATTCTTCGTTTAGGTGGCATGGGAATCCGGATGTTCCTCTATTTCCTGCTCGGACTTATAACAGTTATAAGATAGGGCGGAACCAACGTTCCCTAGCACAGTATAATAAGCAGGTTCGGTCAATGCATCCATATTATTATCTTGATTAAGGCATGATATGGTCGCTACCAGGAGAGGGAGAGAAGAAAAACACTCTGCGTGTGCTCTTACAAGATCAGATTGGTTATTATTTTATCAAATCAGGATGGTTCCCACTATTTTTATCAAATCTTCCTTCAAACCCTAAAAGGTAAGACTAGCCGGGATTAATTACACACTACAAGTTCGCCAATCTTTCGGCCAGGCCAGTGTCGGTACTTTGAGGGAGGTTCCCCGTGCTTTCGCATGGACCTAATTAAAATAAACCTCGTTTTCCCGGGGGCGTAGCCCCGTTAACACCATTCTAGACACCTACTTGATCGGCTAATTGTAATGTGTAAAACTCTCCCAAGAGTAACTCTTACTCGCAGTGGGCATCGGGATCCAACTATCTCATAAAAGGTATGCAATCTCATCGCGAATTTCAACATTTCAAATTCCCGATAATACTTTTACCCCAAGCGTGCTAAGACCTTGACGCAGGCCAAACAACCTATAGTCCGCTAGTCAAGTTCAACCCGTACATTTCATGATTGAATTAAACCCACCCGCACGACCCTTGACGCAGGCCAAACTACATCGTATGAATACCCTAATCTAATCACATCGTATGCAGCAGATAAGCACTAGTTAGCTATCGTACACTATGCCTTGACGCAGGCCAAACTACCGCAGCACGAATACCAAGTAGTACTTATCTGAAATGATGGAGGGCTACGCAGGTTTTTAAGAAAACCATGAGCGTAATGAACTTGATATCGTTGTCGAATCGAGTATGTTTTTAAAAAGGAGTGTTTTTGAGGCTTTTACAAGTTTCGCTAAAGAGGTCACTCCCGGTGAAGGGATCATGGCTCTTTCCTTATCGAATAAGGTGCAAGATATTTCATAAATACCAATATGCAAACAAAAACTATAAAAGCAATCAAAAGACAAACCGAGTGGGTTGTAGTATCTGCCAATTTCACTAAAGAGGTCACTCCCGGTGAAGGGATCTCGGCTCTTTCCTTATCGAATAAGGTGCTGGATATTCTACAAGGAATACCGCTATGCAAAGCAAGAATTAGAGCTACCAGTTTTTAAAACAAGTTTCTACAATATCTTTAGATTTCTTTTTCTTTCATTAATCTTATTAATGAAGTCCCATTAATTATGCTTCCCAAGCATCACATATGAAATGAAAGCAGCAATATTAATTATATCTTATATATAATATAGGCATTCATCTCAGAACATATCAAGTGATCACATCACAAAATATCAGCAGCAGAAGAATCCATATAAAATATTGGATATACTAGGAATTCCGTGTTTTAAATTAAGCCTGTATAAAACACGGATTCCACGGTCGCGATGAATGGCCAAACCCACATCCCTAGACCCCTACGAGAGCAGCAAGCAACCCTATTAATTCTAGAGTTAGGAGACCCGGTCTCGACTCCTCGAGATGGTCTCCCACTGGACCCTAAACCCGGTTACTTGTACTCTCCTCCTTGGGTCTATCCTAATGCGGAAAAGTAAATAATATACATCAATGGTGATATCATCCTCAACCCGGAAGTGCCCCAATAAAAGAATATTACATACAAGTTTTTACATGAATGAAAATGAAAACTCTCATCTCACATAAAAACCCCGGCTATTCAAAACATGACGATCCAATATAACATATCACAGCAACACATAACATCGCATGTCATCAACGTAAGTAAATATGCGTATCCCAATTGTCGCTGACGTATAGCAACGAAACTGGCGATACACCACATATTACACTTACGGTAGCAGAAAAGAAAGTGAAAAACTACAACAGTTGGAATCCGCAACCACCTTAGACATCATACACCCAATGCATCGCATACATTGGATTTCATGCCCAACCAAATGAATTCCTTAGACGTCACATGC
Organism: Agapanthus africanus; assembly: GCA_030015575.1. Lineage (NCBI taxonomy): Eukaryota > Viridiplantae > Streptophyta > Magnoliopsida > Asparagales > Amaryllidaceae > Agapanthus > Agapanthus africanus. Next base: position 186,443,341 of record CM057337.1, read on the forward strand.
CTAACAATTATAAACGCCGCATTTTAGTCTCGATATTGAAAACACTTTTCAATAACCTATCGAGTAATTCAACAAGATTCCCGATAACCTGATCGAATGCTCGTCGGAAACTTTAGTAGACGGCCGCACCCCCCAATGCCGTCGACGAAGTGTACTAAGACGGAACACTGCAGGGCGAGCACCCGAACAGATGCTTTTGGCGAAGGGGTTCTCCTACAGTCACTTAGTCGAGGCTATGGGGCGTGGCTATCTAATAAGGTTACCCGGCGAGTATCTGCATACGCTACGTAATTACGACGAACTTTTGATCAACATCAAAATCCCGTGGCAACCGATCAAATGAGACTAAACTGCTAGATTTATAAAATTCAAACTAGTTATCTCATAACTATTATGTGGATTCAAAATATTGTATCACAATCATAGATAGCTAGACGAAGTTAAACTTTTCGATCGAATAAGCAAGCACCCAAAATTTCCCAATAAGCTCAATACTTGAGCGGAGTTCAGAAAGTACCCAGAAACTGCCACAGCTCCTATGAACCATCCGTAGAAGGGCCGACCCATGCCTCACTCATGTCGCCACGGAACTAAGGCAAACCCTAGGGTATGACCGCGGTTCCGCGATCCAAAAAGTCGAGTTTGGGTATCGTTCTTCTAAAGGGTCCACAGAATTGCTTGCATGATTTTCTGAAAATTTTAAACTCGGAAAAATCCAACTCTTGGAAAATTTCCAGCGGGGAAAAATTAGGTTATTGGTATCCGTTCAAACATTTTAACATCGTCTAAATAACCCGAATAGATATTAGAATTACGATTACGAAACACTCCGAATTTCCTTTACAGAAAGTTAACATCACATGCAAATTTAGCAAAAACAAACAATACCTGAAACACCAAAACCCAGACCCTGGAACACCATGAAAATTTGAACCCTAAATTCCCAAAATGGGCCGAGCTCACCGGTTTTATAGGTGATGTGGCCGGCCACTTTGAGCCCAAAATGCTTCAAATTCTCACAGTGTTCATGTTATATCTCATACAATATTCTGCAGTTGTTTAAAAAAAATTTTGAGGCCATTAAAAATTTGACAGAAATTGGATTATTTTGTTTCAAGTTTCGGAGTCGTTTCGGTTTCGTAAATTAACAAACATCGTTTAAATCTCTAGCCTGGCTCTTATACCACTGTAAGGTTCCCTAGGTCGGCAGTAAGATTTCGGGAGGTATCGTCTATGCCGTTTTAAAATTTTTGCCGTTCTAAAGAACCCTAACTTTAGAATCTTAACTAAAGATTTAAACAAACTAGCAATGTTAACATCTTAACAGCTAAGTGGATGAGGAATACAACTTTTGTAGACCGGTCCTTCACTTCTAAAACTCCATGTAGTAGTCCCTTCGCTCCAAGTAGTGAACTCCCGAACTCTAGTAAGGGTCCACATGAAGAAATGAACAAGCTTGCTCGAAATCTTTAAGGCCGAAGATGATCTACGTCGAGGAGACTCAAGCTCATGCTATCTCTTCACTAATGGTAGGTTAGTGAAGCAAACACCCTAAACTAAATGGCTAATAGTAAGGGGATAATGAAGTAGGAAATAGTCTCTCTTTAGTTTTCTTTTTCTCACAATATTTTCTCACTTAGAGAAAAGCTAGTAAGCTTTCTCATAAGGAAGAAGAACCTCAAGTGAAGAATGAGAGAATGAACTCATGAGGTGAGAATAGCAACCATGGGTGAGTTAGTGTCATACACTAACTCATCTAGAGAATAAACCATGGGTTAACAATAATGGTTGGGTTAATAAATATCTTCAAGTAAAACAAAATGAGTGGACTTGGTCGAAGGTTCCACAAGCTTCTGCAAGCTTCAACCATGTGACCAATTACCACTAATTTGTGAATTACCAAGATAAATAAAAACCTTAGGATTATTATAACCATGGTGTAAGTCTCATACACCCATGTTGCATGTGGCATCAAGCATGACACAATAGTTGTACATTAATATATAGCATATATATACTATATGCACACAAGTGAGAAAAAGAAATGTTTAGTGAGCAAATATTAGTTAATGTAAGTTAATATATCAAATATATAATTATACATTAAATTATCAAATCAACACTTGATTTAATAATCCGGCTATACCACATACAACCGACTAATATAAAATATATCAACTAATCGAATCAATACTTGATCCGATAACCCGGTTATATCTCATATAACCGACCGATATCACATATCGCGAGAATAGAATGCGGTATCACATACGCGCATTAATCTCGGTCCCGCACATATCACATATGTGCTCCTACTTCGTTTCGCATGAACCAGGAAAGCTCTGTGTAGGACTCTAAAGACTCGTCAGTACGCCGGCAGTAGGTGGTGATCATATCAGTCACCCACAAGCCGCAAGCGGTCTGCTAAACGTAACGGCCACCCGGGTATTGAGCGATCAGAAGATCAACAAGCAAGCCTGCTCGTACTCCTGCGAATCCAATCAGTAACACTACCGTACAGTCCGGTCTCTTCGTCAGATATGTCGCATATCACAGCCTGAGGGTGGTATAACGTCAGACCCCATTAGCCTGATAAGTCATGCTGATGCAAGGTCCATAACGGTTCGAGAAACTACCAATAACACTTACCAGTAAATCTCAGCATCCCTGGCCAGGGATTTTATGTTATGGCCAATCGAGCATAGCGCAACATCAACTCCCAATACCGGGAGAGATGAATCCTCTCCTATCGCTCATTGCCTCCATGTGACTCGGGATTGTACCCAAAAACCACCTTTTTGCACGATCTCTTGACCGTGGTATGGTGGAAATCAAAGCACGGTGGGAACCACACAAGACTCTATGACGATCTCGGTCGACGGACTATCCTGTACCAGTGTCACCAGAGAACTGCTATCTAACGATAGGTATAATACCATCTAGGAGTTCTCGGCGGGTCCGTTCAGTATACCCAGTCTCCACTGAGTACCCGTATACCTTCTCTGATGTCAAACACCAATGGATGTGGGATCATCCATCGCTCATCATATGGATCAAGAAGCGCATACGCTAGTCTACTCTGGAGTATCGATACCCTATCTCGATACTCCCATGACTAGAAACAATTATACGGTGTACTTGTGGACGACCCTTGGCCCCACTAGTATGATCTCCATCATAGTCCTGGTAGTCAAGTACACATGCTAAGGGCTTTGTCAACATGTGAGAGCAAGACAACATCACTTATACAAGTCAACATGTTAAGACAAAGTGCAACCAGATAGCATACTGTCATGTCAAGCAAGAAAGTCCTCCCTATATATGTCCAAGCATCCACTACAATATACATCACATGTACAGGAATAGCCTCTAGGGCATACATATAACTAACAGCTTCGATCCGTTTCAATCCTCGAAGCCTATGATGATAAGGAGGACAGCGAGAAGACCCGAAGGACACGATACTATGAGGTATAACATTCATCCGAGTAGTTAAACCTCAAGTTGTTTGCTAGCTAGGGTTTGTGATCGATCTTTGGTTCTAGTCGGTGTTCCGAAGCCCGTAAAAATCATTTTTTGCAATTTCTGCCTCCCCGCGAACATGTGGGGTGCGCGAAATCGACTTACAGTGGTATCAGAGCCTCTCATAAACCATAGATAGCTTGTAGCGGCGTTAGAAATCCACCGTTTTTGTCGCGCAAAAACTGCCGATAAAAATAGTTTCCAAAATGATATTTTGAGTTGTTTGCACACCCCGCGGGCTCACAGTTTGAACTGAGAAGCTGCGGGGTGGTGCATGGGCATCCTGAGGAACCCTTGGGGGGCCCGAACAGCTGGGCCCACTCCCCAAGACCACCACAAGGTGGTCTTGACGGTGGGGACCCGAAACTGCCCCTAACTTAGGTAGTTTCGGGTCTGCCTCACCCCCTGGCCACCTCGTGGTGGCCTCGGGGGTGGGGTACCCCCTTTAAGCCCCCAATCCGAAGTTTATTTTGTGCTCTAACTCTCCGCGAAGGTTCGGACGCGTTTCGTTTTGATTCGGATTTCCGAATTGGCTTAAAACGATCGTTTTTGGAACTTTAGCTCACTGGATTTTCAAGTTTTGGAAAATTGGTTAAGTTTGCTAATTGCGTGCAGAATTCTAATGTCGCAGTTACTTTACAAGCTTTGTAATGTGTATATATATTTGGAAATGTCGACTAATTGCTATACGTCGATTAGTCGGGGTTGCACATATCGGTGATGATGTTATGTTGGTTTGTGTATATGAACTTGTTGGATCGTCGTGAATGGATAGCCGGGGATGTGAGATGAGGGTTTTCATTTTTTCATTCGATGTAAAAATTTGTAAAGTGATGTAATATTCTTTCGCGAGGCACATCTGGTTTGAGCTTGTAGCCACCGTTGTATTATTTCTTTTACTATTTTTGCTCCTAGGATAGACCCAAGGTGGGGTGCACAAACTACCGGGTACTTTGAAGTGCCGAGTGTCCTACTCACTTTGCTGAGGGAGGTTACTTCACTTCGAGTATTTGGCAGGTAGTTTGCCGCACCTGTAGGGGTCTAGGGTGGAGTCTAGCTATTCATCATGACCGTGGAATTCGTCTTTCGTTACAGGCTTAAACGAAACGTGGAATTCCAAGTATATCTAATATGTTCATCTGTGATCTGGAATGCCTATTATTGCGTGAGATGAATGGTTATTATATATATGCTATATAATATATGTTGCTTATGTTTTGCATCCGCGCTAGTCCAGCCCCCGCTATGGCGTTAGTTAAGTAACCTAACGATGTTAGACGGGGCCCAGTGGCGAATGCGGATGGCATAAGCATACGTCATATCTTCGTTTCTTTCTGTAATGATAGGTGTAAATGATGGCACTACATTACATTAATGCAAAGCAAACAAACTAAAGATGAATCGTTGGAACAAAATTTAAAACCACTCGGTTATTTTAAAACAGGAGACTTTTAAATGCGGAGCCTAAACCACTCCTTTTAAAAGCTATCAGGTTACTTCGATTATATCAAGTTCACTACATTCACGGTTTCACCAAAACCATTCGTAGCCCTTCGTCATTTCAGTTGAATATTCAGTAGTATTCAAGCTATGTATTTTAACCATCGCCAAAGCATAGTGTTTGGTAGCTGGTGGATATTCATCTGTAGCATAGATAGATGCGTTGGTTTGGGATAGTCGTACTACTATTTTGGTCTTCGTCAAAGGTATGTACGGATGGGTTCAAATTAACCTGGACAATGACGGGTAGAACTTGACATGTGACTTATGATATGTTGGCCTTCGTCAAGGTCATAAGAGCATGGAGCAAAAATCCACATCGGGAGTTTCTAAAGAAACTGAAACTTGCTCGTGCTGCATACTATTTGGAGTGTGATAACTTTGGTAGGATTCCTTCAGGATTATCACACAATGATATTTGGATCCCGATCCTACTGTGAGTATCCGCTACTCCTCGGGAGATTCTTTCACTAACACAATCAATGCTATAAACAAAGTAGGTGTCTAGAACGGTATTAGCGAGGCTACGCCTCCAGGGAAAAGAGGTTATGTAATTAAGGAACTTCGTGATAGCGTTAGAAAATCTCTCTCGAAGTACTGACACTAGCCTGGCTAAAAGGTTAAGCAAGTATTGTAGGGTGAGATTAATCCTGACTAATTCTTCTTTTATGGTTTGAAGAGGGATTCGAGAAATAGTGGGAGCCATCATGTTTAGATAAATTAAAAACTAATCTAAACTTGTAAGAGTATCATGCTGAGTGTTTTCTTCTCTCTCTCCTAATTGCAGTGACCAGGTGACCAGATTAGGTTACAGATAGATAATAAAATGACTGAGTTATACTATAGTGACTGGAAAAGGTTTGTCCAGATGTCCATTACCTATGACAAGCTGGACCACCTCATTACTACTCAAGCCCCGCCGTCCCAGGTCCAGTTTCCACCGTCATGGATGTTGATATCCGTAAGACAAGGGAAAAAGGACTGTGTGAATGCCAAGTGTCTCGTGTTGGCCTCAGTTGATGGTGTATACCAGAGGCAGTATGAGAATATGGACTTAGTTTCTATCTTCCTCCATAACAAAGTTTTATATGGAGAGCAATCTCGTATCGCAAGATATGAGACCTCGAAGAAATTGTTTCAAGCGAGGTTGGCTATTGGGTCATCTGTAGGGGACCACGTCCCTACAATGATTAGCTATATTAAATAGCTCATGGACTTGGAGACCACGTTGGAGAATGAGTCAAGTACTGACTTAATTCTACAGTCCTTACCTCCTACTTACGCCCAGGGGAAGAAAGTTATACTTCCAGTTAAAGGCACCCTGAAGGAAACCAGGGAGAACCTGCTCTGCTTATTGGGGAATCTTCCTCTTCTGGATCTAAGGAGAATGCCAAGGGTGAGAAGAAGAAGACCTCCACAAAGCCGATAGGCGGTGTCAGTAAGGTATATAGGGTAGGGCAAAAGGTTCGGGGTTAACAGTAGGGAAGGAGGGATGCTCCTATTGTCACGGGAAAGGGCATTGGTAGAAGGAATGCAGGGCTTGGAAAGTCAGAATCCAGGATCCGAAGCACGTTGTGGCTACAACTTCGGGTGTTTTTATGATTGAAACGGTCTATCAATTAACTCTACTTCCTGGGTACTAGATACCGGATCAAGATCTCATATATGTAATTTATTACAGGCTTTGAGAAACCATAGAGTTATCAGGGCAGGTGATATGACTCTCAGGGTTATTAACGGAATGAGTGTGGACGCTGTATCCGTAGGGTATATTACCTAGAATTGACAAGTAGGCAGATATTGTTAGTTATATGTATGCCCTAGAGGCCATTACTGTACATGAGATGTATATTGTAGTGGATGCTTGGACATATATAGGGAGGACTTTCTTGCTCGACATGATAGTATGCTATCAGGTTACTCTTTATCTTAACATGTACACTGTTTGTCTCTCTGTTACATGTTGGTAAAGCCCTTAGGATGTGTACTTGACTAATAGGACTATGATGCAGATCATACTAGTGGGGCCATGGTAGTCTATAAGTACATCCTTTAATGTCCCTAGTCGTGGGTGTATCGAGACAGGGTATCGATATACCAGAGTAGACTAGCGTATAGCTTCTCGACCCATATAGATGGGTGATGGATGATCCCATATCCATTGGTGTTTCACATCAGAGATGGTATACGGTGCTCAGTGGAGACTGGGTACACTGGACAGACTCACCGAGAACTCCCAGATGGTATTATACCTCACATCAAATGGCAGTTCTCTGGTGACACTGGTACAGGTTAGTCTGTAAACCCGAGATCGTCATAGAGTCTTGTGTGATTCCCGCTGTGCTTTGATTTCCACCTTACCACGTCCAAGAGGGCGTGCAAAATAGTGGTTTTGGGGTACATTCCCGAGTCACATGGAGGCAATGAGCGATAGGAGGGGTTTCGTCTCTGCCGGTATTGGGGGTTGATGTTGCGCTGTGCTCGATTGGCCATAACAGGGAAGTCCCTGGCCAGGGATGGTTTAGAGATTTACTGGTAAGTGTTACCAGTAGTTTATCGACCCGTTATGAGCCTCATATCGGCATGACTTATCGGTTATTGGGGTCTGACGTTTACCACCCCTAGACTTGATATGCGACATATCAAACGAGGAGACCGGACTGTACGGGTAGTGTTACTGTCAGGCTTTTGCAGGAGTTGGAGCGGGCTTACTTGCTGATCTTCTGATCGCTCAATACCCGGGTAGCCGTTACGTCCAGCTAGTACCGCTGACGGCTTGTGGGTGCTTGATGTGATTATCACCTACTGCCGGCGTATTGACGAGTCTTTAGAGTCCTACATAGAGGTTTTACTGGCTCAGGCAAAACGAAATAGGAGCGCATATGTGATATGTGCGGGACCGAGAATAATGCATGTATGTGATACCGTATTCTATTCTCGCGACTTTTGTATCGGTTGGTTATATGTGATATAGCCGGGTTATCGAATCAAGTGTTGATTCGATAAGTTGGTGCATTTAGTGTTAGTCGGTTATATGTGATATATCCGGATTATTAAATCAAGTGTTGATTTAATAATTTAGTGTATAATTGTACATTTGATATACTAATTTACATTAGCTAACATTAGCTCACTTAAGCATTCTTTTCTCACAAGTGTGTACATGTAATATATATGTGATATATATTGAAGTGCATTATTTATTTTTGTGTGTCATAGTTGTTGATACACTATGCATGGGTGTATGAGACATACACGATTCTAATTATGGTGGTGGGTGTTTAATATTTAAAGTAATCCAAAATTAGTCGATTTTTGTTCAAAGTGAATGAAGCTTTGAGAAGCTTATGAGTGCATTGACCAAGTGCACTAGTTTTGTTTTATTTAAGATATTTATTAACCTAACCACTATAATTAGCCATGGTTGTGTCTCTACATGAGTTAGTATATGATACCCACTCACCCATGGTTAGATCATCTCACTTGGGATCAATTTCATTCTCATTTTTTTCTTCATCTTCTTCCAAAAGAAAATGTTTTCTAGGTTTTGATCCAAGTGAGGAAATATTGTGAGAAAAGAAATTCTAAAATGAGCACACTTCCTATTTCACCATCCTCTACTAGATTAGCACTTTAGTATATGGTGTTTGCTTCACTTTAGTGAAGTGGTAGCTTGAGTTAGTAATCTCTCTACGTAGATCATTTTCGGCCTCGAAGACTTCAAGCAAGACCGTTGTCTTCTTCTCATGGAGCCGTCCAAGAGTCCGGGAGTACCATGATCGCAGTGAAGGGACTACTACAAGGAGCTTATGAAGTGAAAGACCGATCTACAAAGGTTGTATTTCTATTTCACTTAGATGTAAAATGGTTTACATATGTTTTCGTATTGTTTTCTAGTTATCGATTCTTGTTTAAAGTTCTTTGAAACGACAATTTTTTGAAAATGGCATGGACGATGTCTCCCGAAACCTTGCTGCCGTCGATAGGAACCCTACAGCGGTATCAAAGCCTAGCTAGAAAATTATACGGATAATATTAGATTACGAATACGAAATGAACTCCGAAACTTGAAACCCTAAAACCATGTTTCTGTCGATTTCAAAACGAGCTCCAAAAATTTTTCAAACACGTGCAGAATCATCTTTTGAGCAAATATAGGAGCATCGAAGAAAGTTGGGACCCAGTGCTCGGATTTGGACCGAGCACATGGGGTGAAAAACCGGGGTGGCCAGCCCTGGGAAGTCTTCTAGGTCCCAAATTTTTTTCATGCTCTGTGCTCTGGGATTTTGGGGTTCAGGTGTTGTTTATTTTTGCTATTTTTTCATGAGATGATTAACTTAATGCAAAGGCAACTCGGAGTGTTTCATATTCGTAGTTTTAATATTGTTTCGGATAATTCACATATGGTCTAGACGAAGTTTAAAAGTTCGATCGAATGTCAAAATCCCATTTTTCCAAGTTTAATATATTCGGAAAAATATGCAAGTGATTCTTTGGACCCTCTAGAAGAACGTAAACCTTAACTCAATTATATGGCCGTCAAAACCGCCACTTGAACCCTAAGGTTTATGGTAGTTTAGCGTTGTCACATGTGAGGCGTTGGTTTGACCCTTGTATGGCTGGTTCATAGGTACTGTGGTATCTTCTACGTATTATTAAAACTGTGTTCAAGTGTTGAGCTGTCGAGAAATTGTAGGACTTTAATGAATCGATCAAAAAGTTTAACGTCGTCCGGATATTATATGATGGGATACAATATTTGGAATCCACAAGTAGTTATGAGATAACTAATTTGAATGTTATAAATCTAGCAGTTTAGTCTCATTTGATCGGTTGCCACGGGATTTTGATGTGATCAAAAGTCCGTCGCAATCACGTAGCGTACACGGATACTCGCCGGGTAAACTTAATAGATAGCCACGCCCCATAGCCCCGACCAAGTAACTGTAGGAGAACCCAATCGCTAAAAGCATCCATTCGGGTGCTCACGACAGCGGTGTTCCGTCTTAGTGCACTTTGTCGACGGCATCAGGGGTGCGGCCGTCTACTAAAGTTTCCGACGAGCATTCTATCAGGATGTCGGGAATCTTGTTGAATTGCCCGACTTGATATTGAAAAGTGTTTTCGAGATCGAGACTAAAATGCGCGGTTTATAATTGTTAAGCATGTGATGTCTAAGGAATTCATTTGGTTAGGCATGTGATGTCTAAGGTGGTTGCGGATTCCAACTGTTGTAGTTTATCACTTTCTTTTTTGCGACCGTGAGTGTAATATATGGTGTATCGCCAGTTTCGTTGCTATATGTCAACGACAATTGGGATACGCATATTTACTTACGTTGATACCATGTGATGTTATGTGTTGCTGGATATATTATCTTGGATCATCGCGTTTTGAATAGCCGGGGGTTTTATGTGAGATGAGAGTTTTTATTTTCATTCATGTAAAATTCAATGTATGTAATATTCTTTTATTGGGGCACTTTCGGGTTGAGGATGATGTCACCATTGTTGTATATTATTTACTTTTTCGCATTAGGATAGACCCAAGGAGGAGAGCACAAGTAACTGGGTTCTAGAGTCCACTGGGAGAGCAACTCGAGGAGTCGAGTCCGGGTCTCCTAACTCTAGAATTGGTTGGGTTGCTTGCCGCTCTCGTAAGGGTCTAAGGGTGTGGGTTTGGCTATTCATCGCGACCGTGGAATCCGTATTTATAGAGGCTCAAAATAAAACACGAACCTCCTAGTATATCCAATATTTCATATGTTTCTTCTGCTGCGATATCTGTGATGTGATCATTTGATATGTTGAGATAGATACCGTATATAGTATATATGATATATTATATAGACGTTGCTTATGTTTTACACCCACGCTAGCACTGCCCCGCTCTGCCGTTAGTTACCTAACCTAACGGTGCACGAGGGGACATCGATGCAAATATGGATGGCATCAGCGTACGTTATATTTATCTGTGATGTTTAGGTGACTTAAATGATGGGACTTCATTAATATGATTAATGAAAGAAAATAAACCTAAAGATGTTGTAGAATCAAATTTTCAAAAGGGTAGCTACAGTTTTGTTTTGCATTGTGATATATATGATATATCCCGCACCTTATTCGATGAGGAAAGAGCTGAGATCCCTTCACCAGGAGTGACCTCTTTAGCAAAACTGGCAGATGCTACAATACTCGGTTTGTCTTTTGATTGCTTTTGGAATTTTGCTTTGCATAGTGATATATATGATATATCCCGCACCTTATTCGATGAGGAAAGAGCCGAGATCCCTTCACCGGGAATGACCTCTTTAGCAAAACTAATGAAAGCCTCAAAATTCACTTGTTTCTACAACGATATCAAGTTCATTACGTAATAGGTTTTTAGAAAACCTGTCGTAGCCCTCCGCCATTTCAGATAAGTACTTCATAGTATTTGTGCTACGTTTGTTGGCTTTCGTCAAGGCGTAGTGTGCGGTAGCTATTTATGCTTATCTGCATAAGCATATGATGCGATTGGATTAGGGTAGTCGTGCGACTTTGTTGGCTTTCGTCAAGGGTCGTGCGGGTGGGTTTAATTCAATCAAGAAATGTACGGGTTGAACTTGACTAGCGGACTATAGTTTGTTGGCTTTCGTCAAGGTCAAAGCACGTTAGGGGCAAAATTATCGGGAATTTCAAGTGTTGAAATGTGCAATGAGATTGCATACCTTCTATGAGATAGTTGGATCCCGATACCCACTGCGAGTAATTGTTACTCCTGGGAGAGTTTTACACATTACAAATAGCCGATCAAGTAAGTGTCTAGAAAGGTGTCAACGGGGTTACGCCCCTGGGAAAACGAGATTTATTTTAATTAGGTCCATGCAAAAGCACGGGGAACCTCCTTCAAAGTACCGGCACTGTCCTGGTTGAAAATTTGGCGAACTTGTAGGGTGCAATTAATCCCGGCTAGTTTTTCCTTTTAGGGTTTGAAGGAAGATTTGATAAAAACAGTGGGAGCCATCCTGATTAGATAAAATAATAACCAATTTGATTTTGCAAGAGCGCACGCAGAGTATTTTCTTCTCTCTCTCTCTCCAGGTAGCGACCACGTCACGCCTTAATCAAGATAATAATATGGATGTATTGATCGAACCCGCTTGTTATATTGTGCTGGGAAACGTTGGTCCCGCTCCAACTTATAATTGTTATAGGACCGAGCAGGAAATAGGGGATTACCAGGATTCCCGTGCCGCCCAAACGAAGAAAGTGCATGATGATGCATCTTCTTCGGCTGTGTTCATTACCGAGAACTGTTTTCTCAGTATTCTCTACGGTGGGTATGAGATACCGGATCAGGATCCCATATATGTAATATTTTACATGGGCTACAGACAGGTAGAGAACTAAGAACGGGTGATAAAAATTTCAAGAGTTGGAAACGGTGCAATTGTTGCAGCCAAGATGTTGGCAGTTATCACCCTGTATTACCAAATACATTGATTATGAACGAATTTTATTAGATACCGAACCTGATATACAACATCATATCAGTCTCTTTATTTAGTAAAGAAGGATATAATTTTGTATTGTTGGATAATATTTTGAACATTTCCTATATCAAGAGTTGATCGGATCAGGCACGTTATCTAAAAGCATATACGTTCTAAATCAAACTACAGTTCTTAACATACAAAACACACACAGGAGGAAGAGTTCAGAAATGAACGAATCCTTCTTAAGGCATTGTAGACTAAGTCATATCAATGCGACACGACTAGCTGAAGTTACATTAAGATACATATTTAAATCAGTTTGAATTTACATCTTGTGAAACTTGCTAGTCATGTCACAAAGATAATATGACCACAGCTCCGTTTAAAGAAAACAGAGAAAGAGTTAGTGAACTCTTGGGATTGATACATGATGATGTAAGTAAGTCCCTGTCTACACATGCCAGGACTGATTCTTTCTACTTCATTACATTCACTGATGATCTCTCATGATTCGGACATATGTTCCTGTTGAAACACAAGGCTGAAACTTTTGAGAAACTCAATGAATATAAGTCAGAAGTAGAGAACCAAAATGGGTATAAGTATTATGTCATTTGATGTGATCAGGGAGGAGAATACTTGTGCGCGGAATTCCTGGACTATTCTAAAGGAGAATGAGATTCTCTCTCAGCATTACTCCTCTCTGTACACCACAGCACAACGGTATATCGAGGCGGAGTAATAGCACCCTATGCAATATGGTGCGCTCTATGATGAGTATTACTAAGTTGCCTATTTCCTTTTGGGGGTTATGCACTTGTGAAGTTGCGTACCTATTGAATCATGTTCCAACCAAATCAGGTGCCTACCACTCCATATGCGATATGGTATGGGAAGAGCCCATCTCTTAAGCAAGTTAAGATTTGGGTTGTCCGGCCTATTTCTAAAAGCAAAATCCGGAAAAACTCGAGGTAAGGTCGGTTCTGTGGAAGTTTGTTGGATATCCCAAGCATTCACAAGGGAATATCTTCTACCACACCAAGGAACAAAAGGTGTTTTATTTCTAGGCAATCCACCTTTTTTAGAAAAGGAATTTATTTTAGAAACAAATTTGTAGTCATGAGGTAGAACTGGAAGGAGTTCCAGCTATACAAACTACAGCTGATGATTTGGTAGAACCGGAGGATTCAATAGCTCCCAACGAACCTCAGCCTCTCCGCCGATCTGGTAGGGTTCTTCACCCACCTGAAAGATACTTTGGTTTCTCTATGACAGTGGGAGCGAGGATTACATCATGAGATAATGACCCAACTAGTTTCGAGCAGGCCATCAAGAGTGGGGACTCTGTAAGAATGGCTGGATGCTATGCGATCTGAGATGAGAATCTATGTACACCAACAAAGTATGGACTTTGGTTGCTATATCTAAAGGGTTAAATCCCCATTAAGAGCAAGTATATCTTGAGAAGATTACTTGGTGTACATAGAAAAGTTGAGACTTTCAAAGCTAAGATTTGTTGTAAAAGGTTCTCGTCATCAACCAAGTTTGGATAATGATGAAACCTTTTCTGGGGCATATGCTTAAGTCCATCCGGATCCTACTTGCCACTGCTACATACCATGACTATGATATCTGGCGGTTGGGTGTCATGACTGCTCTTATAAATACTGATTTAGAAGAAAGTGTCTATAAGTACACAGCCATAGGGCTTCATAGACAGTGGGAGCAGCAGAAACGTATGCAAGTTGCTTTATGAGTTAAAGAAGGCATCTCGGAGTTGGAACATCTGTTTTGATATGGTAGTCAAAGAGTTTGACTTCATCAAAATGGTAGATGAACCTTATATATACAAAAGGTAGTAGGGAGTATGATGGTGATCCTTGTATTATACGTGGATGACATACTCTTGATAGGAAAGGAGTTTCCTATGCTATACTCGGTCAATCTCCTCTTATCACAAGGATTCTCCATATAGGATCAATGTGATACCTCCTAAATCCTGGATTTAGGATCTATGAGATAGATCTAAATGGATGTTAGGATTCTCACTAGGTGTAGTGAGATGGTATCAATCAATCCTGGAGAGAATCACTGGATAGCTTCTAGAGTGATAAGGTCGACTGAATGTCAGTCACAGGCATTGTCTTTACCCTCAGTGGAGGGACGGTATGTTGGAAGAGTTCCAAGCTGGATACCGTGGCATACTAGACGATAAAGGCTGGATACATCGCTACCAAAGATGCTACCAAAGAGGCAATCTGGGTGTATATTAGTTCATGAGATGAACTTCTTTCCTACCATTGTGAGACAATGGAGTTGTGGCTTATGTCTAGGAACGCCCGTCCCATCAGTGATCCAGACATATTCTAAGGCAGTATCACCTGATCATGGAGATGGTTGATCTCCTGCGGATCGGGGTTAGGAAAGTAGACTCAGAGGACGACACGGCAGATCCACTCACAAAGGCTTTTTCCCAGAGAGAGACTTTTATGGGATGGTTGAGTATGAGATACTACAACCACTGTTATCAGATGGCCCTAGTGCAAGTGGGAGATTATTAGTTATATGTATGCCCTAGAGGCCATTACTGTACATGGGATGTATATTGTAGTGGATGCTTGGACATATATAGGGAGGACTTTCTTGCTCGACATGATATTATGCTATCCGGTTACTTTTTGTCTTAACATGTCCACTGTTTGTCTCTCTGTTACATGTTGGTAAAGCCCTTAGAATGTGTACTTGACTACCAGGACTATGATGCAGATCATACTAATGGGACCATGTAGTCCATAAGTACATCCTTTAATGTCCCTAGTCGTGGGTGTATCAAGACGGGGCATCGATATACCAGAGTAGACTAGCGTATAGCTTCTCGACCCATATAGATGGGCGATGGATGATCCCATATCCATTGGTGTTTCACATTAGAGATGGTATACGGGTGCTCAATGGAGACTGGGTACACTGGACGGACTCGCCGAAAACTCCCAAATGGTATTATACCTCACGTCAGATGGCAGTTCTCTGCTGATACTGGTACAGATTAGTCAGTAAACCCGAGATCGTCATAGAGTCTTGTGTGATTCCCGCTATGCTTTGATTTCCACCTTACCACATCCAAGAGGGCGTGCAAAATGGTGGTTTTTGGGTACAGTCCCGAGTCACATGGAGGTAATGAGCGATATGAGGGGTTTCGTCTCTCCCGGTATTGGGGGTTGATGTTGCGCTGTGCTCGATTGGCCATAACAGGGAAGTCCCTAGCCAGGGCTGGTTTAAAGATTTACTGGTAAGTGTTACCAGTAGTTTCTCGACCCATTATGAGCCTCATATCGGCATGACTTATCGGTTATTGGGATCTGACGTTTACCACCCCTAGACTTGATATGCGACATATCAGACGAAGAGACCGGACTGTACGGGTAGTGTTACTGTCAGGCTTTTGCAGGAGTTGGAGCGGGCTTGCTTGCTGATCTTCTGATCGCTCAATACCCGGGTAGCCGTTACGTCCAGCTAGTACCACTGACGGCTTGTGGGTGCTTGATGTGATCATCACCTACTGTCGGCGTATTGACGAGTCTTTAGAGTCCTACATAGAGGTTTTACTAGCTCAGGCAAAACGAAATAGGAGCGCATATGTGATATGTGCGGGACCGAGAATAATGCGTGTATGTGATACCGTATTCTATTCTCACGACTTTTGTATCGGTCGGTTATATGTGATATAGCCGGGTTATCGAATCAAGTGTTGATTCGATAAGTTGGTACATTTAGTGTTAGTCGGTTATATGTGATATAGCCGGATTATTAAATCAAGTGTTGATTTAATAATTTAGTGTATAATTGTATATTTGATATACTAATTTACATTAGCTAACATTAGCTCACTTAAGCATTCTTTTCTCACAAGTGTGTACATGTAATATATATGTGATATATATTGATGTGCATTATTTATTTTTGTGTGTCATGGTTGTTGATACACTATGCATGGGTGTATGAGACATACACCATTCTAATTATGGTGGTGGGTGTTTAATATTTAAAGTAATCCAAAATTAGTGGATTTTTGTTCAAAGTGCATGAAGCTTTGAGAAGCTTGTGAGTGCATTGACCAAATCCACTAGTTTTGTTTTACTTAGGATATTTATTAATCTAACCACTATAATTAGCCATAGTTGTGTCTCTGCATGAGTTAGTATATGATACCCACTCACCCATGGTTAGATCATCTCACTTGGGATCAATTTCATTCTCATCTTTTTCTTCATCTTCTTCCAAAAGAAAATGCTTTCTAGGTTTTGATCCAAGTGAGGAAATATTGTGAGAAAAGAAATTCTAAAGTGAGCCCACTTCCTATTTCACCATCCTCTACTGGATTAGCACTTTAGTATAGGGTGTTTGCTTCACTTTGGTGAAGTGGTAGCTTGAGTTAGTAATCCCTTGACGTAGATCATCTTCGGACTCGAAGACTTCAAGCAAGACCGTTGTCTTCTTCTCATGGAACCGTCCATGAGTCCGGGAGTACCATGATCGCAGCGAAGGGACTACTACAAGGAGCTTATGAAGTGAAGGACCGATCTACAAAGGTTGTATTTCTATTTCACTTAGATGTAAAATGGTTTACATATGTTTTCGTATTGTTTTCTAGTTATCGATTCTTGTTTAGAGTTCCTTGAAACGGCAATTTTTTGAAAATGGCATGGACAATGCCTCCCAAAACCTTGCTGTCGTCGATAGGAACCCTACAGATATTGATTCTATATAAATGTTTGTGTGTACCTAGTTTAGTTTGTAAGCGATGCGTTCCACATCCACCTAAATCAATGTTTGATTGGGTCATGTACACTGGAGGACAGTATATACGTATTAAATCAAGCTCGGGTTTTCAACGTCCAGAACACACTTAAAAGAAAGTCTCCAGAATTAAATAAGGCTTTCTTATGGCATTGTAGACAGGGTCACATCAATGAAACACGGTTATCGAAGTTTCATAGAGAGGGATATTTGGATCCGTTCGAATATCAGCCTTATGCAACTTGTCAATCTTGTCTCATAGGAAAGATAACAAAGACTCTGTTCACTGGACACGGAGTAAGAGCGAGCGAGCTCTTGGGAATCATACACAGCAACGTGTGTAGTCCAATATCTACGGATGTATGAAGTGGTTATTTCTATTTCATTACTTTTACGGATGATTTCTCTAGGTAAGGATATGTCTTCTTGATGAAGCATAAATCCGAGGCATTTGAGAAATTCCGAGAATATAAGAATGAAGTGGAAAACAAACAGGCAACAGTATTAAGGCACTGAGATCTGATCGATGTGGTGAATACTTGATTGCCGAGTTCCTGGATTCCCTAATAGAGAACGAAATTCTCTCTCAGTTTACTCCTCCATACACACCACAACACAACGGTGTATAGGAAAGGTGGAACAAAACCCTATTGGATATTGTTCGTTCCATGATAAGTAACGCTGTGTTGTCGCGATCCTTCTAAAGTTATGCACTAGAATTAGCTACATATCTTTTGAATAAAGTTCCTACCAAGACTGTGCCTACCACACCATATCAGATATGGAGTGGGAAGAAACCCTATCTTAATCATCTGAAGATATAGGGATGTCCAGCTTTTGTTGAAAAGCTGTATGCGAACAAGCTCGAGGCACGCTCAGTACTGTATAGGTTTGTGGGATACCCAAAGAACTCTAGGGGGTATCTTTCCTATTACGCAGAGAAACAAAAGGTTTTTGTTCCTCGTCATACCCACTTTTTAGAAAATCAAATTTTTGTAAAAGGAAATAGTGGGAGCGCAATAGAACTGGAAGAAATTCCAGAAGCATAAACTATTACTGAAAGTATGGTAGAACCAGAAGTTTCAAAAGAACTGGACATCTCTGCGCCAATCAGCGGGACTAGTAGGCAGTCTCATCCGCCCGAGAGATACTACGGTTTTTCATAGACGGGGATAAAGAGGATTGCATCATTGACAATGATGAGCCAACTAGCTTCCAATAAGCCATTTAGAGCGGTAACTCGGTAAAATGGCTGGATGCATAGCAGACCGAGATAGAGTCCATGTACATCAACAAAGTATGCACTTTGAACATTGCTCCAGAAGGGATAAAACCCGTAGGCTGCAAATGGATCATCAGAAAGAAGATTGGTGTAGATGGATAAGTTGAAACCTATAAGGCTAGACTTGTTGCAAAAGGTTTTCGTCAAAGACCTAGTTTGGACCATGATGAAACCTTTTCTTCAGTGTCTATGCTCAAATCCATTCGGATCCTTCTTACCATTGCTGCCTTCTAAGATTTTGAGATCCGGTAGATGGACGTAGAGACGTCTTTTCTAAATGGTAATTTGGAAAAGTGCGTCTATATGGATCGGCCATAGGGTTTCAATCAGAGTGGGAGCAGCAAGAAAGTATGCAAGTTGCTTAGGTCCATTTATGGACTAAAGAAAGCATCGCAGAGTTAGAACATCTGTTTTGATGAGACGGTCAAATAATTCGACTTTATCAAAAATCCAGATGAACCAGGCATTTATAGTAAGATTGTAGGGAGAACTGTAGGATTCCTCGTCTAGTACGTGAATGACTTTCTCTTGATAGGAAATGACACTCCTATACTACAATCAGTCAAAGGATTCTTGTCACTAAGGTTCTCCATCAAAGACCTGGGTGATGCCAACTACATTCTGGGGATCCAGATCTATCATAATAGATTAAAGAGGATAGTAGGACTTTCACAGTCAAGGTACATCAACACCATACTAAAATATTTATTATGGAAGATTCAAAGCGCGGTAGTCTACCGACTTGTCACGGAATCACCATCTCCAAAGAGATGTCTTCTAAGACTGATTTGGAAAGGGCTCGCATCACATATATACCCTACACTTTTGCGGTAGGCTCTATAATGTATGCAATATTGTATACCAGACCAAATGTTGCTTACATACTCAGCGTGGTAAGCCAGTATCAGTCAAACCCAGGGAAGAAACACTGGATAGAAGTAAAGAACATTCTCAAGTACCTGAGAAGGACTAAGGAGATGTTCTTGGAGTATGGAGGAAAAGACCTTCAGATCGAGGCCTTTGCTGACTCCAGCTTCCAGAGTGATAAGAATGACTCCAAGTCCATATTGGGTTATGGCTTTACCCTTAGTGCAGGGGCGGTCTGTTGGAAGAGCTCCAAGTAGGACACCGTTGCAGACTCGACAATGGAAACGGAGTAGTTCACTGCATAAGACGCCGCAAAAGAGGCATTCTGGATATGGAAGTTCTTAACTGAACTTTAGGTGGTTCCTTCCATTGTTAGTCCAATACTTTAGTATTGTGACAACAACGGTGCTATAGCTTTAGGGAAGGAATCCAAATACCATCAGAGATCCATACATATCTTGAGGCAGTACCACCTGATCAGAGAGATCGTTGATCCCCATGAGATCGAGGTGGGGAGAGTAGATACGGAGAACGACACTGCAGATCCACTCACAGAGGCCATCCCTTAGAAAGTGTTCGAGTGGCTATTCGAGATCTTCGGTCTGCGATATGCCAGTATATGGCCTTAGTGAAAGTGGGAGATTGTTAGTGATATATGCCCTAGATGCCATTATTGTATCATACTGGATTGTATATTACTTAATGGGAGTTTAGGATATACACGGATATAGCAACAGTCTTACTCGAAATGGTAGTATGCTACCTGGTTTGTTTCTACCTCAATATGTGCATGTGTTTTCTTAGCATATCACTTATACATATTGGTAAAGCTCTTAGGATCTTTACTTAATTACCAGCGTTATGATGGCAGTCACATTAGTAGGGGCTGGGTAGTCTATAAGCACATCCTATACAAGTCCCTGGTCATAGGATTATCGAGATGGGGTATCGATACTCCACAGTAGACTAGTGTATACGTTTTTCATCCCAGCAGGGGAGATGGTCTGTCCCACAGCCATGAGTACGTCGTACTGGAGATAGTATGCAGGTGCTCATTAGGTTATGAGTACACTGGACAGGACTCATTGGTAACTGTTGGTGGGTATTATACCTATCGTCGGGTAGCAGTTCCCAAGTGACATGAGTATAGCTTAGTCCGTCGACTTGACATTGCTGCTTCGCCTCGAGTGTGTTCCTACTGTACTTTGATTACTACCCTACCACGGCTCAAAGGAGTCATGCAAACAAGTATTAGTTCGGTGCAGTCCCGAAGCACTTGGAGGCAGTGGCGGTTAGATAGGATTCGTCTCTCCCGGTATTGGGGATTGATATCGCGCTGTGTTCAGAAAGCCATTACACAAAGTTCTTGGCCAAGGCAAGCAAGATTTATTGGTAGGTACTCCAGTAGTTTCTCAGGGTGTTTTGGGCTACTCTCCGACATGACTTATTGCACTATTAGGGGTCTGACGATTACCGCCCCCTAGGTCCGATATGTGATACTCTTAGACGAACAGACCGGACTGAACAGAGATTGTAACATACAGGCTCGGTAGGGGTTCAGATGAGTTAGCTCATCGGCCTTCTTATCGACACATACCTGGATAGCCGTTACGTGCAGCTAGTACCGCTTACGGCTTGTGGTTAAACCTACTGCCAGCGTAGTGTCGAGTTTTTAGAGTCCCACATAGAGAGTTTCCCTGCACCGGGAAAAGGTGTAGAGGCCGTATGGTTTTACGGCAGGGCTTCGATCACTTATGCGTACTTATGCACGTATGATGATCGGGCGGATAATACTAGTGGGCTTTGGTTTAAGCCGGATCCTAGTATTATATTGATGGATTATTTTCGTCTCTTTGTATTCGTATTCTTTGGAATGCGAATGCGGGTATGTATATACGGATGAGGGGCGTTCTCGTAATTCTTGCGGGAAAGCTTCTAGAAGAGACACCTCATTTAGGGCTTTAATTCTTTTTAGGATTAAAGCAAATGAGGTGGAGGAAATGAGGTGGAATTGGACAAAAGATCAAGCATGACTCACCTTTAGATATTTCAAAGCATGCTAGATGTTCATTGAGATATTTTTCTCACTTGAATTATTAGCATGCTTGAAGATTCTTTTCTTGAGCCATTCTTTTTCCAAGCTCATTCTTTACTAGCTTTTCCTCAAGTGACCTTCTTCTTCCTCTAACCTTAAAAGCTCTCATGTGTTGAGAATCCTAGGGTTTCAAGAGACAAAGTAACTCATCTTCACTCTCTACACTATCGAGGACTTCTAGTTTAGCAAACTAGAAGCCGTAGCTACCTCGGATTTGAGGTAGGAGCTTGGACTATAGACTCTCGGATGGATCGTCTTTGACTCGAGGAGGCCGTCGAGGTTGCTTCGATTCGTTTTGATCCTCGAAGCCTATGATGACGAGGAGGACAACGAGAAGACCCGAAGGACACGATACTACGAGGTATAACATCCATCCGAGTAGTTAAACCTCAAGTTGTTTGCTAGCTAGGGTTTGTGATCGATCCTTGGTTCTAGTCGGTGTTGTGAAGCCCGTAAAAATCATTTTTTGCAATTTCCGCCTCCCCGCGAACACGTAGGGTGCGTGACATCGACTTACACCGAGCTCAACGTCTCAATCTCTATACGGCCTTCTTGCCACGGGTACTGTTGGATATATGTATGCCCTAGAGGCCATTATATGATAGTGGATGTATCTGTACATGTATATATATATTCAGTGTACATTCTTGCTCAACATGATAGTATGTTATCTGGTTCTTCTTTATCTGACATGTTGATTTGATCATGCTTTTATTCATTCATACATGCTGATAAAGCCCTGAGGATATCGGCTTGACTACTGTGATTATGATGGAGATCATACTAGTGGGACATCTATAGTTTATAAGCATATCCTGGAATGTCCCTAGTCGTAGGTATATCGAGATGGGGCATTGATATACCAGAGTAGACTAGCGTATATGATACTAGACCCATACGATGGGCGATGAATGTTCCTACATTCATCGATGTTTGACATCGAGATCGTATACGGGTGCTCAGTGGTGACTGGGTACACTGGACGGACTCACCGAGAACTCCTATATGAAATTATATCTATCGTCGGATAGCAGTTCTCAGGTGACACTGGTGCAGGTTAGTCTGTAGACCCGAGATCGTCATAGAGTCTTGTGTGTTCTCCCACTGTACTTTGATTGCCACCCTACCACGGCTCTACTGAGTCGTGCAAACAGGTGGCTGTTGGGTACAGTCCCGAGACACACGAAGGCGATGAGCGATAGAAGGGGTTTCGTCTCTCCCGGTATTGGGAGTTGATGTTGTGCTGTGCCCGACTGGTTATATCAGTAAGTCCCTGGCCAGGGCTGCTGAGATTTACTGATAAGTGTTATCAGTAGTTTCTCGATCTGTTATAGACCATTCACCGGCACGACTTATTGAGTTATTGGGGTCGACGTGACCATCCCTAGGCTCGATATGCATCATATCTGACGAAGAGACCGGACTGTACGGTAGTGTTGCCGGTTGGCTCGACGGGAGTTGTAGCAGGTTCGCTTGTTTTCTTCTAATCGCTCAATACCCGGGTGGCCGTTACGTTTAGCTGACCGCTTGCGGGTTGGGGGTGCTTGATATGATCATCACCCACTGCCGGCGTATTGACGAGTCTTAGAGTCCCACAAAGGAGTTACCTAGTCCAGGCGAAACGTTGTGGTACGCATATGCGATATGCGCATGGACCCGGTTAAAATGCGCGTATGAGATACCGTATATTAATCGGGCGGCTTGCTTTTGGTTAGGTCGTATGTGATATGGCCGGATTAATAAATCAAGTGTTGATTTATCATTTAACCATTAGTTTCTCACTTGAAATCCTTTCTTGTATTTTTGATGTATGCATGCATTTATGCATTCTTTCTTGATTCATGTACATATGGATGTGCATGCACACATACATACATACATCATCCTTCATGGTTGTTTATACATTGAAAATGGTGGCAATATAAGACTCACACCATGGTTTATGTGTATGGATTATTATTTCTATTTATGTTAAAACAAAAGAAAAGAGAAAAGATTAATTCATGGATTAGTTTCTACACTCTTCTTTTGACCTAACCATGTTCACCTACTTATTAACCATGATTTAATCTTTCTCTTGTGTTTTAACTAAAGTAAAATAAATATCCATAAAATATAACCATGGTTTGAGATGAAGAGGGAAAATATATATAGATATACTTTCTATTTTCTCATAAGGGTTAATCTTTTACTCTTGTTCAAAAAGCCATCATCTTCTTCCTCCTTCTTCTTTTGCTCTCTAGATTTCTATAGTGAGCAAAACACTCATCAAGTTAGGTTTTTGAAGTGAGAATAGTCACCACAACATCATTCTACACAAGTCTAGCCCACTTGTTTAGAGTGTTAGCTTCATTTCTTTCTCT
This sequence comes from Agapanthus africanus, assembly GCA_030015575.1. Lineage (NCBI taxonomy): Eukaryota > Viridiplantae > Streptophyta > Magnoliopsida > Asparagales > Amaryllidaceae > Agapanthus > Agapanthus africanus. Next base: position 186,467,244 of record CM057337.1, read on the forward strand.
TGATAAAGTGAAGTTGCAAGCTTGGACAAAGGAGCTTCGGGTGGATCGTCGTGGACGTTAGAAGACCTCAAGCTAACTGTTTTACAACCCTCAAGTAGCTAAGGAGTCTAGCGTGGAGCTACAAAGGTTGTACTCTCAAAACCCTAGTCTTTGTTACTTGTAATGTTTTGAAACCCTAATTTTCTAGGATTGATTCTTTGTATGCTTACTTAGCACCCTAAAAATTTAATCTTTGAGACATGTGATGCTTCCAAACCCTTCATAGGGTGCTAGGTAATCCTAACATTGGTATCAAAGCCGACCTAGAACATTAGGCGACACTTTAACGAAGTAAAAACTCCGATCGAACCAAAATACGGATTTTCGGGACCCTCTCTGGACATTTTTTCAAACCTGGTTATTTTCAGAATTAAAAATACTTAAAAAATACAGCAGGAAAATTTAAGAAATACTGTGAAATACGAAGCCATAAGCCGTTCAAGCCGCCGCGGAACCGCGGCCAATCCTTGCTTGGGCCGCGGCTCCGCTGCCGTACAGAGGCTTCATGGCTTATTATTTGCACAGTGATTCCTATACCTGCTTGTATATTGTTTTAAGTATGTTTAATCTGATTCTTGTGCTGAATATTCTGGGGATGGTTTTGAGTTCAATGATTCGATCGGAATTTTGATTTCGTGTCTTTTCCGGGTAAATTAGAAAGTGTTGAATTGTTCAAACGAGTATCATTTGCTCACTTTTCACGGGGTTTAAATCTTTCGGAGATACCTGCAAGTTTTGTGGTGGACCCTCTAGAAGACAACAAACCTTAACTCGATTATGTGACCGTCTTGAACTGCCCTTTGAACCCTAGGGTTTGGGGCAGTACGGCGTGCCACATGTGAGGCGTTGGCTTGACCCTTCTACGGCTGGACCGCTACTACTGTGGCACACTCCGGGTTTTTTGAACTCCGCTCAAGTGTTGAGCTTTAGGGAATCTTGGGTATTTGATCATTCGTTCGAAAACTTTAATACTATCTGTTTATCTGGAATGTGATGCAATGTGTGGAATTCATATTACTAGACATGAAATACGAAGTATGTTATATTTCGCATTTATGATGTCTAAAGAGAATGTGGATTCCAGATATTGCAGTTTTACACTTTCTTTTCTGTGACCGTAAGTGTAGTATGTCGATATCGCCGGTTTCGTTGCTATACATCAACGACAATCGGGGTACGCATACTTACTTACGTTGATGATATATGATATTATGTGTTGCTGAGATATGATGTGCAGGATTGTCACGATTGAATAGCCGGGGGGGTTTATGTGAGATGAGAGTTTTATTTTTCATTCATGTAAAATTCAAATGTAATGTAATATTCTTTTATTTGGGGCACTTCCGGGTTGAGGTTGCTGCCACCAGTGTTGTATATTATTTACTTTTTCGCATTAGGATGGACCCAAGGAGGGGAGCACAGGTGACCGGATTCTGGGGTTCAGTGGAAGGCCATCTCGAGGAGTCGAGACCGGGTCTCCTAAACTCTAGAATTGGTAGGGTCGCTTGCCGCTCTCGTAGGGGTCCAGGGTGTGGGCTTGGCTATTCATCGCGACTGTGGAATCCGTATTTTCTATTATTGGCTAAATACTAAATACGGACGTCCTAGAATATCCCACATTATATCTATGTTTCTGCTGCCTGTGTTCTGTGATATCTGAGACGAATGACATATTATATATATGATATATAGTAGACGTTGCTTATGTTTTACACCCGCGCTAGTCCCGTCCCGGTATACCGTTAGTTAAGTAACCTAACGGTGGATAACGGAACATTGCGGCGAATGCGGATGGCATAAGCGTACGTGTTATTTTCGTTTCTTTTCTGTGATTGGCTTAAGGACTTAAATGATGGGATTACATTAATGTGATTAATGTAAAGAAAATAAACCTAAAAAGATGTTGTAGAATCGGATTTGAAAACCACTCGGCTATTTATGAAAAAGCTACATTTCAAAACTGCGGAGCTTAAACCACTCCTTTTGAAAACCACATGATTCTACAATGATATCAAGTTCAAAGCGTTAAAGATTTTCTTAAAAATCATCCGCAACCCTCCGTCATTTTAGAAAGTAGAGTACTTAGTATTCGTGCTACGTTTGTTGACCTTAGCCAAGGCGTAGTGTACGGTAGCTAAGTGATGTCTTCCTACAATGCATATAATGCAGATTAATTAGGACGGGCATATGACTTTGTTGACCTTAGCCAAGGGTCATGTGAACGGGTCTAATTAATCAAGAAATGATGGATTGAATTTGACCAGTGCTCGTGATTTGTTGACCTTAGCTAAGGTCACAAGTGCTAGGGGTAAAAACCACATCGGGAATTTCAATAGTTGAAATTTGCAATGAGTTTGCATACCTTCCATGTGATGGTTGGATCCTGATCCCACTATGGGCAATAGTTGCTCCTAGGAGAGTTTTACAGTTTACAATCAGCTAACCCATTAGGTGTCTAGAAAGGTGTTAACGGGGCTACACCTCTGGGAAAACGAGATTTACTTTAATTAGGTCCGTGCGAAAGCACGGGGAACCTCCCTCAAGTACCGACACTGGCCTGGCTGAAGGGTTAGCGAAGTTGTAGACTGTAATTAATCCTGACTAGTTTTCTTTTTAAGGTTTGAAAGAAAAACTCGATTAAAGCAGTGGGAAATATCGATTAGACAAGATAATAACCAATCTGATCTATGCAAGAGCTTTCGCTGAGTGTATTCTTTTCTCTCTCTCTTAATGGCAGATACCCATGACTGGACTCAAGCTTCTACTAGATAAAAACAAACTGAATGGGACCAATTATAAAGATTGGCTGAGGAATCTGAAAATAGCCTTGACTTATGATAAAGTATCATATGTCCTCACGGCTCCAGCCCCGCCCGTCCCAGGCCCAAAATCCTCAGTTGTGGATATTGAAGTCCGCAAGACATGGGATGCTGACTGTGCCACGGCCAAATGCCTCGCGCTTGCATCGATGGACAATACACATCAAAAGCAGCACGAGAATATGGACATACAAACCATATTCCTCCATACAAAGGAGTTGTATGGAGAGCAATCCCGCGTATTACGATACGAAGCATCAAAGAAATTGTTTCAGATGCGAATGGCCCCTGGCACACCGGTAGGAGACCATGTTCTGAAGATGATAGCTCTTATAGAAGAGCTTGAGGACCTTGGATGGACAATGGACAATGAACAATATACGGATATTATTCTGCAGTCCGTCCCCTCCACCTTTGCTCAATTCATAGTTAACTTCAACATGCACGGCATGGAGAAGGAACTACCTGAACTCCTTAATATGTTAAGGAGTGCAGAGAGCACTATGAAATCAGTGAAAACTCCCGTTATGACTATTGGACAATCTTCCTCTTCTCGCCCAAAGGCTAAGGCCAAGGGAAAGAAAAAGAAGAAGCCCACCAATCCTAAGGGTGGAGTTAAAAAGGTGAAGGGAAAGGAAAAGTCCAAAGCTGGAGACTCGGGGAAAGGGGAATGTTTTCATTGCCACAAGACAGGACATTGGAAGCACAACTGCACGGAGTACTTAAATCTCAAGAAGAAGCATGGGGATGCTTCTGCTTCAGGTGCGTTTGTGACAGAAAACTGTTTTCCAATAAACTCTGCTTCCTAGGTATTGGATACCGGTTCAGGTTCTCACATTTGCAATTCTATGCAGGGGCTGAGAAATAGCAAGGTTTTGAAGACAGGTGACCATACTCTCCACGTTGGAAATGGTTCCAATGTGCATACAGTCGCAGTGGGAGAGTATCACTTGGGGTTGCCATCTGGGTGTATATTGGTTTTGAACCCATGTTATTTTGTACCAAGTATGCTTTGTAATATAATATCTGTTTCTTTGTTAGACAATGAAGGATATAATTTTGTATTGCAGAACAATATTATGAACATTCACCTGAATCAAATGTTGGTTGGGTATGGTACGCTTAATAACGGGATTTATGTCCTAAATCAACATACAGTTTTCAGTATACAACACACTAATAAAAGAAAACTTTCAGAATTAAATGAATCTTTTCTTTGGCACTGTAGACTTGGTCATATTAACGAAACAAGACTAAACAAGTTACACAAAGATGGATATTTAAGCCCTTTTGAATATAAATCTTATGCGACTTGCCAGTCTTGTATCAAGGGTAAAATGACCAAAACTCCGTTTACCGGACACGGAGAAAGAGCTACTGAGCTTCTAGGCCTCATACATAGTGATGTATGCGGGCCAATGTCTACACAGGCTAGAGGCGGTTTTTCATACTTCATTACGTTCACTGACGATTTCTCAAGATTCGGTCATGTGTTTTTATTAAAGCACAAGTCCGAAGCTTTCGAGAAATTCATTGAATATAAACAAGAAGTAGAAAAACAAACCGGCTTGAGTATCAAGATGCTTTGAACAGATCGAGGTGGAGAGTATCTCAGTATGGAATTTGCAAACTTCCTAAAAGAGAATGGGATTCTCTCTCAGCTCACTCCTCCTTACACACCACAGCACAACGGTGTGTCAGAACGACGGAATCGGACCCTATTAGATATGGTCCGTTCCATGATGAGTGATGCTAAGTTACCTGTCTCATTTTGGGGGCATGCATTGGAGACTGCAGCGTTTCTACTGAACAGGGTTCCAACTAAAGCCGTATCTACCACGCCATATGAGATATGGCATGGGAAGAGACCATCTCTTAAGAGAATTAAGATTTGGGGTTGCCCGGCCTATATCAAAAAGCAAAATCCAGACAAACTCGAGACACGGTCAGTCATGTGTAACTTTGTGGGATATCCAAGGAATTCTTATGGATATCTATTCTACCACAAAGAGGAACAAAAAGTGTTTGTTTCTCAACATGCCACGTTCTTGGAAAAAGAGTTTTTCACAGATAAAGATGATGGTAAGGTGGTGGATCTAGAAGAGGTTCTAGAGACACAAACTATAAATGACGATTTGGTTGAACCGGCTGTTGCAATAGAAACTGAGGAACCTCGGCCACTCCGTAGGTCTGGTAGGACTTCTCGCCCACCAGAGAGGTACTACGGTTTCCTCATTGATGGTGACGGAGAAGACTGCATCATGGATGATGATGATCCTACCAGTTTTCAGCAAGCTATCATGAGTGGAGACTCTGTGAAGTGGCTGGATTCCATGAGATCCGAAATGGAGTCTATGTACACCAACAAAGTATGGACTTTGGACGTTGTACCCCCTGGGGTAAAACCTGTGGGGTGCAAATGGATCTTTAAAAGAAAGATTGGTGTAGATGGGCAGGTGGAGACCTATAAGGCGAGACTTGTGGCGAAGGGTTTTCGTCAAAGACCAGGTTTGGACTATGACGAGACTTTTTCTCCTGTAGCCATGCTTAAATCCGTTCGGATCCTACTTGCTATTGCTGCTCACTACGACTATAAAATCTGGCAGATGGACGTTAAAACAGCATTTCTAAATGGAAATTTAGAAGAATGCGTTTATATGGATCAGCCAGAGGGCTTCATCGACAGTGGGAGCAGCGGGAAAGCATGTAAATTGCTTAAATCCATATATGGGTTAAAGCAGGCATCACGGAGTTGGAACATCTGTTTCGATGATGTCATCAAAGAGTTTGATTTCATCAAAAATCCAGATGAACCTTGTGTTTATAAGAAGGCTGTAGGGAGAGCTGTCACATTCCTCGTATTGTACGTGGACGACATTCTTCTGATAGGAAATGATATTTCTATGCTACAGTCGGTCAAATCTTTCTTATCACAAAGGTTCTCCATGAAGGACCTGGGTGATGCCACATACATTCTGGGCATAAGGATCTATAGGGATAGATCCAAAAGGTTATTGGGATTGTCCCAAACCAGGTACATTAACACCATCCTAAAAGGGTTTAGTATGGAAGACTCCAAGCGGGGTGCCTTAAAAGGTTGCCATGGGGTCACTCTCTCCAAGGACTCTTGCCCAAAGACCGATGAGAAGAGAGCTCGCATGAGCGTTATACCCTATGCTTCGGCAGTAGGATCTATAATGTATGCGATGTTATGTACACGCCCAGATGTAGCTTATGCACTTAGTGTTGTAAGCAGGTATCAATCCAACCCAGGGGAGAATCACTGGACAGCTGTGAAGAACATTCTTAAGTACTTACGAAGGACTAAAGAATTGTTCTTGGTGTATGGTAATAGAGATCTCCAATTGGAGGCCTTTACCGATTCGAGCTTCCAGAGCGATAAGGACGACAGCAAATCTATCTCTGGGTTTGTATTTACCCTCAATGGAGGGGCGGTAAGTTGGAAGAGTTCCAAACAGGATACCGTTGCAGACTCTACGATAGAAGCTGAGTACATTGCTGCGAATGATGCCGCCAAGGAAGCCATCTGGATGAAGAAGTTCGTCTCGGAGCTAGGAGTAGTTCCAACCATTATTGATCCAATACCATTGTATTGTGATAATAATGGGGCTATGGCGTTAGCCAAGGAGCCCAGGTCCCATCAACGGTCCAGACACATCCTGAGGCGTTTTCATTTGATCCGGGAGATTGTAGATCGCCGCGAGATCGAGATTAGGAGAGTAGATACAAAGAATAACGCTGCGGATCCATTCACCAAGGCCCTCCCTCAGCCGCAGCATGAGCGACTTTTTGAGATGTTGGGTATGAGATACGCCAATAACTGGCCTTAGTGCAAATGGGAGATTGTTGGATATATGTATGCCCTAGAGGCCATTATATGATAGTGGACGTATCTGTACATGTATATATATATTCAGTGTATATTCTTGCTCGACATGATAATATGCTATCTGGTTCTTCTTTATCTGACATGTTGATTTGATCATACTTTTATTCATTCATACATGCTGATAAAGCCCTGAGGATATCGGCTTGACTACTGTGATTATGATGGAGATCATACTAGTGGGACATCTGTAGTTTATAAGCATATCCTGAAATGTCCCTAGTCGTAGGTATATCGAGACGGGGCATTGATATACCAGAGTAGACTAACGTATATGATACTAGACCCATACGATGGGCGATGAATGTTCCCACATTCATCGATGTTTGACATCGAGATCGTATACGGGTGCTCAGTGGTAACTGGGTACACTGGACGGACTCACCGAAAACTCCTATATGGAATTATATCTATCTTCGGATAGCAGTTCTCAGGTGACACTGGTGCAGGTTAGTCTGTAGACCCGAGATCGTCATAGAGTCTTGTGTCTTCTCCCACTGTACTTTGATTGCCACCCTACCACGGCTCTACTGAGTCATGCAAACAGGTGGCTGTTGGGTACAGTCCCGAGACACACGAAGGCGATGAGCGATAGGAGGGGTTTCGTCTCTCCCGGTATTGGGAGTTGATGTTGTGCTATGCCCGACTGGTTATATCAGTAAGTCCCTGGCCAGGGCTGCTGAGATTTACTGATAAGTGTTATCAGTAGTTTCTCGATCTGTTATAGACCATTCACCGGCATGACTTATTGAGTTATTGGGGTCGACGTGACCATCCCTAGGCTCGATATGCAGCATATCTGACGAAGAGACCGGACTGTACGGTAGTGTTGCCGGTTGGCTCGATAGGAGTTGTAGCAGGTTCGCTTGTTTTCTTCTGATCGCTCAATACCCGGGTGGCCGTTACGTTTAGCTGACCGCTTGCGGCTTGGGGGTGCTTGATATGATCATCACCCACTGCCGGCGTATTGACGAGTCTTAGAGTCCCACAAAGGAGTTACCTAGTCCAGGCGAAACGTTGTGGTGCGCATATGCGATATGCGCATGGACCCGGTTAAAATGCGCATATGAGATACCGTATATTAATCGGGCGGCTTGCTTTTGGTTAGGTCGTATGTGATATGGCCGGATTGATAAATCAAGTGTTGATTTATCATTTAACCATTAGTTTCCCACTTGAAATCCTTTCTTGTATTTTTGATGTATGCATGCATGTATGCATTCTTTCTTGATTCATGCACATATGGATGTGCATGCACACATACATACATCATCCTTCATGGTTGTTTATACATTGAAAATGGTGACAATATAAGACTCACACCATGGTTTATGTGTATGGATTATTATTTCTATTTATGTTAAAACAAAAGAAAAGAGAAAAGATTAATTCATGGATTAGTTTCTACACTTTTCTTTTGACCTAACCATGTTCACCTACTTATTAACCATGATTTAATTTTTCTCTTGTGTTTTAACTAAAGTAAAATAAATATCCATAAAATATAACCATGGTTTGAGATGAAGAGGGAAAATATATATAGATATACTTTCTATTTTCTCACAAGGGTTAATCTTTTACTCTTGTTCAAAAAGCCATCATCTTCTTCCTCCTTCTTCTTTTGCTCTCTAGATTTCTATAGTGAGCAAAACACTCATCAAGTTAGGTTTTTGAAGTGAGAATAGCCACCACAACATCATTCTATACAAGTCTAGCCCACTTGTTTAGAGTGTTAGCTTCATTTCTTTCTCTTGATAAAGTGAAGTTGCAAGCTTGGACAAAGGAGCTTCGGATGGATCGTCGTGGACGTTAGAAGACCTCAGGCTAACCGTTTTACAACCCTCAAGTGGCCAAGGAGTCTAGCGTAGGGAGCTACAAAGGTTGTACTCTTAAAACCCTAGTCTTTGTTACTTGTAATGTTTTGAAACCCTAATTTTCTAGGATTGATTCTTTGTATGCTTACGTAGCACCCTAAAAATTTAATCTTTAAGACATGTGATGCTTCCAAACCCTTCATAGGGTGCTAGGTAACCCTAACAGGTACCGCACCGGGTCCACTATGTACCCGCAGATGGTGTCTCCTCACTCCTTGAATCGGGTAATCATATATCATATATGCTCCAGAACCGAGAAAATCTCATAGTGGACGCCACACATCATATCAAGGAAAAAACACATTTTTCTTTTAAAACGGAGCATAAGTTTTCAATTTCACATGCAGTTTCCCAAACCAGATTTCTCATGAAATACCGAAATCTCATAATCATGAGTCAATAATGAGATAATGAATGCTGGCAAAGAGCCAATCCACAGTGTATAACCCTAATATATATATATATATAGATATATATATACATACGTATATATATACATACGTATATACATACGTATATATATACATACATATATACATACGTATATATACGTATATACATATATATACGTATATATATATATATATGTATGTATGTATGTATGTATGTATATGTATGTAAATACATGCGGCATCTAAGAAGAATTGAAATGTCTAAACTAGCATATGATATCATGAATGCAAAACAGTACTACTTAGCTATAGTTTATCAGGGTACACGAGTGAGGTAACAGTTACTAAAGTGTACGTGACATGGCAATTACCGATGCTGATGTTTGTGAGCCGGCAAGCAAGTGTACGTGCAACATACGCATCATCGGTAATGGTGCATGTGTCCTAGCAGACGAGATCATAACAGCTACTGAGAGCACATGTACATATATGCAATGCAATGTAATAAACATGAACAGCAGAAACGAAAATAGTAAACGTAGCAAGATAATATATACATATCTATATACAAGCCATACGGTTACCGTAGTTAAAATAGTACAAATCGTTGTTTTTAGAAAAGTGGGGATTACGGTGTTTTTGAGAAAAGAATTACCCTTTGAAAATCCGTCGCATCCCTCAGTTTGCCCGTTGAAAATGCATACGATTCATTAGTTTGAAAATAGGTATGACTCGAACTCTATTCTAACACCTACCTAAGTAATTAAGGGACTAAGCTAAAACAGTATCGAAAGTGAAAGGAAATCTAAAGCATATCCGAGTCGATAAGTTTAATAGTCGGCGATCCAGCCTCATAGCATCACGTACGATATAATCCATCGTACGACATTCTCAAGTTAAGAGAGCGGATCAAATATCACATATACCTCGTACGGTAAAATCCATCGTACGGCATCCTCAAAATCGAGGGTATAGGTCAAATATATATATATATATATATATATATATATCATATAGTTCGTACGGTATCAATTGTCATACAATATCATAATCGAGGGTACAGATCTAAGGTCACGTATAATCTATTGTTTGTCAAAACACATGTTATCGCATGTTATGTAAACAACGCCCAACGATCCGCTAATATATCGCATCATAAACAATGTCTCATCTCAAAACAAGTATCAATTATCTCCTGACATCCTGCTTGACCGTATCGACTCAAACCATAAAATACATCATATCCTCATCTTACACGAATATGCATACTGTATATATATATATATATATATCAACACATCCATACACACACACACAAAATCATATCAAAAGCGTGTGTGTGTGTGTGACAAAATAAAACTAACGGCTCACAACTAAGGAACTAGACTAAGAGTAAACCATCCTACGAGTAAGCTTAACCTAGCCTATAGTCTTCTAGAAACCTAATTGCTAAGTACCTAAGTCTCGCATTAACATATATATACAATATACGAAAATCCTATTCTACAGTTGCGGGGGTGCTATACGCCATCCACCCGACATCCCCCGTAGATATACATCTACTCACATTCAATCCTCGCCTTACCGAAGTCAAAGATGCCTTGCTCTCCTTTTCGTCCCGAAGCCCACACGAAGGTACCTACAGTTCAAGCACGTCGTATTGTAAACAAAAATCCAATAAGAAAATGAAGTCAAACACTATGACTGTCACTTCAAGAATAAATGACCCATTTCCGCTCTTCTTGCTTTAGTCTATAAATAGACATAAGTATATTTTCCACCATTCTCCCACTACGCCCACTGACTACAACAACCCTGTGGCGGAGTCATATACACGTGCACTTCTAAATTCAATTTAGAATGACGTTATAGTCATCCATCTTCCAGATCTCATAGTGTTAGGACAGCGGTAGTGATAATCTTGGGTCATCAAAACCTCCCTGTCACCATCTTTGAGGAGACCGAAGTACCTCTCGGATGGCTGAGCTTACCCACTAAGACTAACCGGGATTAATTACACTCTACAAGTTCGCCAATCGGTCAGCCAGGCAGGTATTGATACTCCGAGGGAGTCTCCCCTTGCTTTCACATGGAACTAATTAAATGACCTCGTTTTCGTAGGGGCATGACCCCGTTAACACCTTTCTTAGACACCTACTGGATTAGCTAATTGTAAAGTGCCAAACTCTCCCAGGAGTAATTCTTACTCGCAGTGGGTATCGGGATCCAACTATCTCATAGAAGGTATGCAATCTCATTGTAAATTTCAACACTTGAAATCCCCAATATCAGTTTTTACCCCAAGCGGTTTATGACCTTGACAAGGTCAACAAACCATAAACCGCAAGTCAAGTTTAACCCGTTCATTTTGTGATTGAATTAAACCCACCCGCACGACCCTCGACAAGGTCAACAAGGCCGTACGACTACCCTAATCCAATCGCATCATATACAGCAGATAAGCACTAATCAGCTACCGCACACTACGCCTTGACAAGGTCAACAAACGCAGCACGAATACTGAATATTACTTATCTGAAATGACGGAGGGCTACGACTGGTTTTGAATAAAACCTTTAGCGTAATGAACTTGATATTGTTGTAGAATCGAGTGATTTGAAAAGGAGTGGCTTAAGCTCCGCGTTTAAAATCGAATAGTTTTCAAAACAAACCGAGTGGGTTGTAGCATTTGCTATATTTGCTAAAGAGGTCACTCCTGGTGAAGGGATCTAGGCTCTTTCCTCATCGAATGAGGTGCTGCATATTCATCAAGGAATACCACTATGCAAAGCAATAACTAGAGTTACCTTTTTGAAAAAATTGATTCTACAACATCTTTAGGTTTCTTTTCTTTTCATTAATCTCATCGATGAAGTCCCATCATTTATGTTTCCTAAACATCACAGAAGAAACGAAAATAGAACATATGCTTATGCCATCCGTATTCGTCACAGGGCCCCGTCATGCACTGTTAGGTTATTTAACTAACGGCAGAGCGGGGGCTGGACCAGCGCAGGTGCAAAATATAAGCAATGTTTATTATATATATTATATATATAGCATTCATCTCACACAGTTACAAAAACATATGAAATATTGGATATATTAGGAGGTTCGCGTTTTAAATTAAGCCAGTAATGAAAAACACGGATTCCGCGGTCGTGATGAATAGCCAAACCCACATCCGTAGATCCCTACGAGAGCGGCAAGCAACCCTGCCAATTCTAAAGTTAGGAGACCCAATCTCGACTCCTCGAGATGGTCTCCCACTGGACTCTGGAACCCAGTCACTTGTGCTCCCCGCCTTGGGTCTATCCTAATGCGGAAAAGTAAATAATATACATCAATGGTGACATCATCCTCAACCCGGAAGTGTCCCAATAAAAGAATATTACATACAACTTTTTACATGAATAAAAATAGAAAAACTCTCATCTCACGTAAAAAAAACCCGACTATTCAATCACGATGATCCAATATAACATATCACAGCAACACATAGTATCACATGTCATCAATGTAAGTAAATATGTGTATCCCGAATGTCGTTAACGTATAGCAATGAGATCTGGGATACCCCATATATTACACTTATGGTCGCAGAAAAGAAATGAAAACTACAATAATTAGAATCCGCATAAACCTTAGACATCATAAACCCGAAATATCTCATATTCCGAATTTCATGCCTAATCCTATAAACTTTGCATTTTAGTCTCAAATCGAAAACACTTTTCAAAAACTTAGTCGGGTAATTCAACAAGATTCCCGACTACCTGATCGAATGCTCGTCGGGAACTTTAGTAGATGGACGCACCCCCGATGCCATCGACGAAGTGTAATTAGGCGGAACACAGTGGCCGCAAGCATCCGAATGGATGCTTTTGGCTAAAGTGTTCTCCTATAGTCACTTGGTCGACGCAAAGGGGCGTGGCTATCTAGTAATGTTTTCCAGTGACTATTCGTGTACTATACAAGACTGCATCGGAGTTTTGATCCGAATCGAAACTCCGTGGCATTCGATCAAAAGAGACTAAATTGCTAGATTTACAAAACACTAACTAGTTTTCACAAAACTAATTATTGTGGATTTCAAATACTGTATCACATATCAAAATTAAACCCGAAACGATGTTAAAATTGTGACTACGAAACACTCCGAATTGCCGCAACAGAAAGATAACATCACATGCAATCTTGGCAAAATCAAACATAACTTGAAACCCTAAAACCAAGCTATTAGAACACAAAACAAAAATGAGCCCAAACTGACAGTAAAGGACCGACCAGGCCGGCCAAAACAGCAATCTCGCCGTCCAAAACGTCGAATCATGATCTCGTTTTTGTCTGGTGTTCAAGTTACCTCACATGTAACATTCTGCACTTGTTTAAAAAAAAATCAGAGAACGTTTCAAAATGTACAGAAACTTGGTCGTAGGGTTTGCAGTTTCGGGGTTATTTCATTTTCGTAGTTCTACAAACATTGTCTAATCCTCTGGATTGGCTCTGATACCATGAAAGTATGTCTTAGTACCACTACTAGGTTTCTAGAGGCATCAAGTATGCAATTTTAAAAATTCTAGTGGGCTAAGCTATACTAATCTAGAATCGAACTAGAGAATTAGGGTTTATAAAGCAAGTAAACAAGTTTTACACTAAGTGAAGAGAATTACAATCTTTATAGACCAAGTCCTTCACTTCTAAAGCTCCAAGTAGTTGTCCCTACGCTCCAAGTAGTGGTCCCTAGAACTCTTCTTGGCTCCACTTGAAGAAAAGAACGACCTTGCTCATGGATCTTCGAGGCCGAAGATGATCCATCTTGAAGTTTCTATAACTCAAGCTAATGCTTCACTAATCAAGTATTAGTGAAGCTAACAACCTAAACTTATGGGCTAGATGAGTGTAGGTTGATGAAGTAGGAATTTTGCTCACTTTAGAAGTTTATTTCTCTTTTTCTTTTTCTCACTTTAGAAAACCTAGAGAGGAAGAAGAACTTGGGTGAGAAAATTGTCGTCATAATGAGAGTTCACCATGGGCTAAAGATAATGGTTAAGGTTATAAAAATATCTAGAGTGCAAACAAAACAAGTAGGATGGGTCATGGCTTCTACATGCTTCCACAAGCATCTAAGTCATGCTCATTTCCATCTCATTTTGAATAAACTCTAAATAAATATTTGCCCAAATTATCTTTAGTTTTTGTGTGAGTCTCATACACCCATATCTAATGTATCATCCACCATGACACAATAGTAAATACATATATTAATATATATCACATATATATTAAATGTATTTCAAGAGAAGAAAATCTTTAAGTGAGCACAATATTAGTTAATATATATTAATATATCAAATATAAATATATATATATCAAATTATTAAATCAACACTTGATTCAATAATTCGGTTATATCATATATAACCGACTAATATCAATTATATATATATCACATATAACATATCATTGAATCAACACTTGATTCAACAATCCGGTTATATCACATATAACCTAACCAATATCACATATCACGAGATTAGAATAGGTATCAGATACACGTATTTAATCAAGCTCCCGCACATATCACCATATGTGCCTTACTTCGTTTCGCTTGAGCTAGGAAACCTCTGTGTGGGACTCTAAAGACTCGTCAATACGCCAGCAGTAGGTAATAATCACATCAGTCACCCACAAGCCATCAGCGGTACTAGCTAGACGTAACGCCTACCTAGGTATTGAGCGAATAGAAGATCAACAAGAAAGCTTGTCCAAACTCCCGCAAAGCCTATAACCAACACTTACCGTACAGTCTGGTCTCTCCGTCTGATATGTCGCAAATCAAGTCTAGGGGTGGAATCTTCAGACCCCAGTAACTAGATAAGTTATGCCGATGTGTGGCCTATAACCATTCGAGAAACTACTGATAACACTTACTAGTAAATCTCATCAGGCCTGGCTAGGGACTTGCTGTTATAGCTAATCGAGCATAGCACAACATCAACTCCCTATATCGGGAGAGACGAAACCCCTTCTTTCGCTCATTGCCTCCATATGATTCGGGACTGTACCTAAAATCCACCTTTTTACACGACTCCTTTGAGCCATGGTAGGGAGGAAATCAAAGCACAGTGGGAACCACACAAGACTCTATGACGATCCCGGGTCTACAGACTAACCTGTACAAGTATCACCAGAGAACTACTATCTGACGATAGGTATAGTACCAACTAGGAGTTCTCAGCGAGTCATGTTCGATGTACCTATTCTCTTATGAGCACCTATGTACAATCATTGATGTCAAACACCAATGGTTGTGGGATCAACCATCACCCCCATACAGGGTCAAGAAACGTACACACTAGTCCACTCTGGAATATCGATGCCCTCTCTCGATATCCCCTCGACTAGGAACTGTTAAAGGATGTGCTTGTGGACTACACCAGCCCCACTAGTATGATCTGCATCATAGTCCTGGTAGTCAAGCTAACATTCTAAGGGCTCTATCAATATGTATCAGAGAGACAGTATAATAATACTAAGCCCTCTAGTTGATCCATGAAAACGCACTCTTCTAAACTTCCATTTAGAAAGGCGGTTTTAACATCCATCTGCCAGATCTCATAGTCATAGAAGGTAGCAATAGCAAGTAGAATCCGAATGGATTTAAGTATAGCCACTGGTGAAAAAGTTTCGTCCTAGTCCAATCCTATTCTTTGACGAAAACCTTTAGCAACAAGTCTAGTTTTGTAGGTTTCTACCTGAACATCTACACCAATCTTCTTTTCGAAGATCCATTTGCATCCAACGGGTTTTACCCTAGTAGGAGCAAAATCCAAAGTCCAAACTTTGTTTGTGTACATGGATTCCATCTCGGATCGCATAGCATCCAGCCACTTCACCGAGTCTTTACTCGTAATAGCTTACTGAAAACTAGTCGGCTCACCATTGTCGATGATGCAATCCTCTCGATTCTCATCTACGAGAAAACTGTGGAATCTCTAAGGCGGATGAGACTACCTACTAGATCTGCAGAGTGGCGTGGGTACGTCCTGTTCTATTGAAATCTCAGGTTCTACTAAGTTTTCAGTAATAGTTTGTGGTTCTGGAATTTCTCCCAGCTCTACCGCGCTCCCACTTATCTCTTTTTCGAGAAATTGAGTTTCCATGAAGCGGGCATGATGAGAAATAAAGATCTTTTGTTCCTCAGTGTGATAGAATAATACCCCCTAGAATTCTTGGGGTATCCCACAAACTTACACAATACTTAACGTGCCTCGAGTTTATCCAAATGAACCTTTTTGACAAGGCAGGGCAGCCTCATATCTTCAAATACTTAAGGCAGGGTTTCTTCCCACTCCACATTTCATATGGAGTGGTAGGCAAAAATTTAGTTGTAACTTTGTTTAATAGGTATGCAGTAGATTCCAGTGCATAACCCCAAAAAGAGGGCGGCAACTCAGCATTACTCATCATGGAACGCACCATATCAAGTAAGGTACGATTATGTCTTTTTGATACATGATTGTGTTGTGGTGTGTATGGAGGAGTAAGCTGAGAGAGAATTCCATTCTTTTTTAGGTATTCCAGGAACTCGACACTTAAGTATTTACCGCCTCGATCAGAACGGAGCATCTTAATACTTTTGCCGGTTTGCTTTTCCGCTTCATTCTTATACTCTTAGAATTTTTCAAAGGTCTCGGATTTATGTTTCATTAAGAATACATTTCCATACCTAGAGAAATCATCTGTGAAAGTAATGAAGTAAGAATAGCCACTTCGTGCACGTGTGGACATTGGCCCACACACGTCGCTGTGTATGAGTCCTAGGAGCTCAGTGGCTCTTTCTCCGTGTCCAATGAACGGAGTTTTTGTCATCTTTCTTATGATACATGATTGACAAGTTGCATATGATTGATACTCAAACGGATCTAAGTATCTTTCTTTATGTAACTTAGTCAGTCGTGTTTCATTGATATGACCGAGTCTACAATGCCATAAAAAAGCTTGGTTTGATTCTAGAGATTTTTTTAGTGTGTTTTGGATGTTGAAAACTTGATATTGATTGAGAATATATATTCCATTGCTAAGTGTACCCGACCCAACCATTTCCTGATTTAGGTGAATGTTGATAACATTGCTTACAAGTGCAAAATTATATCCTTTATTTGATAATAAAGATACTGTATAATATTATACACCATACTGGGTACACAAAAGCAGTTATGTAACAACAAAATATGTCTACTCGCCAATCCAAGATGATATTCTTGTAAGTCGATGTACAACACCCCACGACTTGCGGGGAGGCGGAAATATGAAAAACGATCTTGTTCTTTGCTTAAACATCGACTAACCGCATGAATCGAAGCTAAACGATAACTAACAACAAACATAGAAGTTCTAACCTACTATGTGAAGTGATTATACCTAAAGAACAGTGTCCTTCGTCTTTACGAACTCCACCTCCTCCTCGGCCTTCTCCAAGTAGTAGACGATCTACCACGAGAGCTTTACTCCAAGCTTTGCCTCTAAACTTGAGGCAACTAGGTTTCTTTAAGTGCTAATCAAAGTACCTAGATGATATAGAGTGAGGGTTATGGTTTAATTAGTCTAACTAATCCTTGTACTCAACACATGAGAGGGGAGGATTAGGGTTTGAAGAGAGAGAGCTTGAGGAGAGAGAAGATGAACATAATAATGAAATGAGAAAATGAGCTATCATAATATATATCAAGCATTATTGTTTTTCAAGAAAAGAAAATAAAATGATTTACAACCATGCTTGATAAATATCTAATGGTGATTCATCTCCATGAGTCATTAAGCAATTATGAAGCATTAATGACATGGATGAATCATCCATATGACTCACTAATCTCATTCAATGTATATGCCACCTAAACGTCCTTAGTCACCATCTTCTAGAAGCTTCTCGCGCAATTATGAGAACGCCCCTCCTATCCGTGAAAACACGGAAAAACTTTAGACTGTAGAAATCCAATAACCGGATACTAGTAACTGGCTTAAACCAAAGCAGACTGGTAAAAACTGTCCGAAAATCGTACGTGCGTAAACACACGTATGCGTCCGAACCCTTATCGTAAAACCATACGACCTCTATATCGTTTTGCCTGGAGTAGGGAAACTCTCTGTGTGGGACTCTAGAGACTCGACTACTACGCTGGCAGTGGGTTTAACCATAGACCGCAAGCGGCACTAGCTGTACGTAACGGTCCCCAGGTAGATGTCGATAAGAAGGCCGATGAAGAAACCCATCCGAACTCCTACTGAGTCTGATGTGACAATCTCCGTACAGTCCGGTCTGTTCGTCTAAGACTATCGCATATCGGGCCTAGGGGCGGCAAGCGTCAGTCCCCTAATAGCGGTATAAGTCGTGTCGAAGCGAAGCCCATTACACCCTGAGAAACAACTGGAACCTACCAGAAAATCTCGCTTGCCCTGGCTAGGGACTTTGCGTAATGGCTCTCTGACACAGCGCGATATCAACCCCCAATACCAGGAGAGACGAATCCTGTCTAACCGCCACTGCCTCCAAGTGCTCGGGACTACACCCAACTGCTACCTGTTTGCACGACTCCTTTGAGCCGTGTTAGGGTAGCAATCTAAGAACAGTGGGACACACTCGAGGTGAAGTAGCAGTGTCAAGTCTGCGGACTATGCTGTACTCATGTCACCTGGGAACTGTTCACTGACGACTGGTATAAAACCAACCAACAGTTCCTTGTGAGTCCTGTCCGGTGTACTCGTAACCTAACAAGCACCTGCATACTATCTCCAGTACGACGTACTGACGGCTATGGGACAGACCATCTCCCCAACTGGGATGAGAAGCGTACACACTAGTCTACTCCGGAGTATCGATGCCCTGTCTCGATAATCCAATAACTAGGGACCTGAATAAGGATGTGCTTGTAGACTACCCAGCCCCCATTAGTGTGACTGCCATCACAACGCTGGTAGTCAAGCAAGATCCTAAGAGCTCTATCAATACGTATACTCACATATTAAGATAGAAAAACCAAGTAGCATACTACCATGTTTAGCAAGACTGTTATATACATGTGAATATCCCAAGCTTCCATTAAGTAATATACAAACTAGTATGATACAATAATGGCCCCTAGGGCATATACACTAACTATCTCCTACTTACACTAGGGCCATGTACTGGCATATCGAAGACCGACGATCTCGAGTAGCCTCTCGAACTGAATCTGAGGTAGGGCCTTCGTGAATGGATCAGCAATGTTCTCTTCAGAAGCAACTCTCCGAACCTCGATCTCCCGATGATCAATGATCTCCCTGATCAGGTGATACCGCCTTAAGATGTGTCTGGACTTCTGATGGGACCTTGGTTCCTTCGCTAAAGCTATAGCTCCGTTGTTGTCACAATACAGAGGTATTGGATCAACTATGGTAGGAACCACCTGAAGTTCTGTTAGGAACTTCTTCATCCAGACTGCTTCTTTTGCGGCATCACAAGCAGCTATATACTCCGCTTCCATAGTCGAGTCAGCAACGGTGTCCTGCTTGGAACTCTTCCAGCACACCGCCCCTCCATTGAGGGTAAAGACATAACCCGACATGGACTTGGAATCATCCTTATCACTCTGGAAGCCGGAATCAGCAAAGGCCTCCAACCTGAGGTCTTTTCCGCCGTAAACCAAGAACATTTCCTTAGTCCTCCTTAGGTACTTGAGAATGTTCTTTACTGCTATCCAGTGCTTCTCCCCTGGGTCTGACTGATACCGGCTTACCACGCTCAGTGCGTAAGCTACATCTGGTCTGGTGCACAACATCGCATACATTATAGAGCCTACCGCAGAAGCGTAGGGTATAATAGACATGCGTTCCCTTTCCAAATCAGTCTTGGGAGACATCTCTTTGGAGAGGGTGATTCCGTGACAAGCCGGTAGATTACCGCGCTTAGAATCTTCCATACTGAATCTTTTCAGTACAGTGTCGATATACCTGGACTGTGAAAGTCCCAACATCCTCTTGGATCTATCACGATAGATCCGGATCCCCAGAATGTAAGAGGCATCACCCAGGTCTTTCATGGAGAACCTGTGTGACAAGAATCCTTTGACAGATTGTAGCATAGGAATGTCATTTCTTATCAATAGAATGTCATCCACATACAAGATGAGGAATACGATACTTCTGGCTACAACTTTACTATATATGCATGGTTCATCTGGATTTTTGATAAAGTCATATTCTTTGACCGTCTCATCAAAACAGATGTTCCAACTCCGCGATGCCTGCTTTAGTCCATAAATGGACTTAAGAAGCTTGCATACTTTCCCGCTGCTCCCACTCTGATTGAAACCCTCTGGCTGATCCATATAGACGCACTCTTCTAAATTTCCATTCAGAAAAGCCGCCTTTACGTCCATCTGCCAGATTTCATAATCATGGAAGACAGCAATAGCAAGAAGGACCCGAATGGATTTAAGCATAGCCACTGGAGAAAAAGTTTCGTCATAGTCCAAACCAGGTCTTTGACGAAAACGCTTTGCAACAAGTCTAGCCTTATAGGTTTCCACCAGTCCATCTACACCAATCTTTTTCTTGAAGATCCATTTGCATCCTATGGGTTTTACCCCATCTGGAGCAAAGTCCAAAGTCCATACTTTGTTGGTGTACATGGACTCCATTTCGGTTCACATTGCATCTAGCCATCGTACCGAGTCGCCGCTCTGGATGGCCTGCTGGAAGCCAGTAGGTTCATCATCATCTATGATGCAATCCTCTCTATCCCCATCTATGAGAAAACCGTAGTATCTCTCAGGCGGATGAGACGGCCTACTACTCCTGCGGAGGGGTGCGGGAATGTCCTGTTCTTCTTGAACTACTGGTTCTACCAAACTTTCAGTAGCAGTCTGTGGTTCTGGAATTTATTCCAGTTCTATTTCGCTCCCACTTGTTTCCTTTTCTAAAAACTGATGTTCCAGAAAATGGGCATTACGAGAAACAAAAACCTTTTGTTCCTCTACGTAATAGAAATAATATCCCTTGGAGTTCTTTGGATATCCCACAAACTTACATTTTACTGATCGTGCCTCGAGCTTGTCCACATGCTGCTTTTTAACGAAAGCTGGACATCCCCAAATCTTCATATGCTAAAGATGGGGTTTCTTCCCACTCCACATCTGATATGGGGTGGTAGGCACAGTCTTGGTAGGAGCCCTGTTCAGAAGATATGCCGTTGAATCTAGCACATAACCCCAAAAAGATCGCGGTAACTCAGCATTACTCATCATGGATCGTACCATATCCAATAGGGTTCGATTCCGTCTCTCCGATACACCGTTATGCTATGGAGTGTATGGAGGGGTAAGCTGAGAGAGAATTCCTTTCTCTATTAGGTAACCTAGGAACTCGGCACTCAAGTATTCACCACCTCGATCAGATCTTAGTGTCTTGATACTTTTGCCGGTTTGGTTTTCTACTTCATTCTTATACTCTTGGAATTTCTCAAAAGCCTCGGATTTATGTTTCATCAGATAAATGAATCCGTACCTTGAGTAATCATCCGTGAAAGTAATGAAATAGGAAAAACCACCTCTTGCATGTGTAGACATTGGACCACATACATCGCTGTGTATGAGTCCTAAGAGCTCGCTCTCTCTCTTACTCCATGTCCAGTAAATGGAGTCTTTGTCATCTTTCCTTTGAGACAAGATTGACAAGTGTCATAAGTTTGATATTCAAACGAGTCCAAATATCCTTCTTTATGCAACTTAGTCAACCTTCTCTCATTGATGTGACCCAATCTACAATGCCATAAGAAAGCTTTATTTAAATCTGGAGACTTTCTTTTTAGTATGTTCTAGACATTGAAAATTTGGAGTTGGTTTAAAACATATATACCGTTATTTAGTGTACCGGACCCAATCAAACCATGATTAAGGTGGATGTTAACAACATCTCTTACAAACGTGAAATCATAACCTTTATTTGATAACAAGGAAACTGATATGATATTACACGTTAAGCTTGGTACAAAAAAACAGTTATGTAAAACCAAAATGTGTCCACTCGTCAATCCCAGGTGATAATCCCCGACGGACGCAGCTCCCACGCTAGCTCCGTTAGCAACCTTTAGGGTCATATCACCTTCCTTCAGCACTCTACGGTTTCTCTGTACCTGCAATGAATTGCAAATATGAGATCCTGATCCGGTATCCAATAACCAGGAAGTAGAGTTAATTGACAGACAATTCTCAATTACAAACACACCTGAAGTCGAAGCCACAGCTTGCTTCAGTTCCTGGTTCTTGGCGTTCCACGCCTTGCAATTCTTCTTCCAGTGCCCTTTCCTGTGACAATGGAAGCATTCATCCTGGCCCACTACCGGTACCGCAAACTTTTTCTTTCCCTTCCCTCCCACCTTACTAACACCTCCTCTAGGTTTGGTGGCGGCCTTCTTCTTCCTTCCTTTAGCCCTAGCCTTGGACCCGGAAGAAGATGCACCGCTAACAAACATAGCGGGTGTTTCCCTTGCTTTCTGCAAGGTGCCCTCTGCACTCCTTAACATGTTCAGGAGTTCCGGAAGTTCAACTTCTTTTCTTTGAATGTTGAAGTTCAGGATAAACTGGGCGTAGGTGGAAGGAAGGGACTGGAGAATAAGGTCTGTATAGAGCTCATTATCCAAAGTCGTCCCAAGGTCTGCGAGCTCTTCTATATAGCCGATCATCTTTAGGACATGTTCTCCTACCGATGACCCGACAGCCAACCTCGCTCGAAACAAGTTCTTAGAGGTCTCATATCTTGCTATACGAGATTGCTCTCCATAAAGTTCCTTTGTATGGAGAAATATGGCATCTAGTTTCATATCCTAGTGCCTCCTCTGATGTTCATTGTTCATCGAGGCAAGCACGATGCACTTGGCTTTCGCGCAATCGAAATCCCAGGTTTTGCGGATTTCCTTATTCGCATTACTGGATTTGGGACCAGGGACAGCAGGTGCCGTAGCGGTGAGGACGTACCCCAATTTGTCATAGGTCAAAGCCATTTTGACATTCCGCAGCCAATCTTTATAGTTTGGCCCTGTCAGTATATTTTTCTCTAAAAATAACTTAAGTCCAGTCATTTTCAGGATCGCTACAATTAGGAGAGAGAGAAGAAAACTCTTTAGCATGATGCTCTTGCAAGTTTAGAGTGGTTTTTAGTTTATCTAAACTGGATGGCTCCCACTGTTTCTCGAATCCTTCCTCAAACCATAAAAGAAGAATTAGCCAGGACTATTCTCACTGTACAATTCTTGCTTTAACCTGTTAGTGTATATGCCCTAGGGGCCATTATTGTATCATACTAGCATGTATATTACTTAATGGAAGCTTAGGATATTCACAGTTGTAAATAACAGTCTTGCTAAATATAGTAGTATGCTTCTTGGTTTGAGTCTACTTTAATATGTGCATATGTTTCTTGTAACGTATCACTTATACATATTAGTAGAGCCCATAGGATCTTTGCTTGATTACCAGCGTTGTGATGGCAGTCACACTAGTGGGGGCTGGATAGTCTGTAAGCAACATCCTATATAGGTCCCTGGTCGTTGGATTATCGAGATAGGGCATCGATATTCCGGAGTAGACTAAGTGTATACGCTTCTCATCCCAGTTGGGGAGATGGTCTATCCCACAGCCATCAGTACGTCGTACTAGAGATAGTATACAGGTACTCGTTAGGTTACGGGTACACCGGACAGGACTCGCCGGGGAACTGATTGGTTGGTATTATACCTATCGTCAGTTAACAGTTCCCAGGTGACATGAGTACAGCATAGTCCGCAGACTTGACACTGCTAGTTTGCCTCGAGTGTGTCCCACTGTTCTTAGATTGCTACCCTACCACGCCTCAAAGGAGTCGTGCAAACAGGTAGCAGTTGGGTGCAGTCCCGAGCACTTGGAGGCACTGGCGGTTAGATAGGATTCGTCTCTCCCGGTATTGGGAGTTGATATCGCGCTGTGTCAGAGAGCCATTACGCAAAGTCCCTGGCCAGGGCAAGCGAGATATACTGGTAGGTTCCAGTAGCTTCTCAGGGTGTAATGGGCTTCGCTCCGACACGACTTATACAGCTATTAGGGGACTGACGCTTGCCGCCCCCTAGGCTTAATATGCGATAGTCTTAGACGAACAGACCGGACTGTACGATGATTGTCACATCAGGCTCAGTGGGAGTTCGGATGATTTTCCTCATCGGCCTTCTTATCGACATCTACCTGGGGACCGTTACGTACAGCTAGTGCCGCTTGCGGTCTGTGTTTAAACCCACTGCCAGCATAGTGTCGAGTCTTTAGAGTTCCACACAGAGAGTTTCCATGCTCCAGGCGAAACGATATAGAGGTCATACAGTTTTACGACAAGGGTTCGGACTCGTACGTGTGTTTACGCACGTACGACTTTTCGGACAGTTTTTACAAGCCGGCTTTGGTTTAAGCCAGATTCTAGTATCCGGTTATTGGATTTATACAGTCTAAAGTTTTTTCATGTTTTCATGGATAGGAGGGGCGTTCTCGTAATTGTGCGAGAAACTTCTAGAAGATGGTGACTAAGGAGGTTAATGTGGCATATACATTGAATGAGATTAGTGAGTCATATGGATGATTCATCCATGTCATTAAAGTATCATAAATGCTTAATGACTCATGGAGATGAATCACCATTAGATATTTATCAGGCATGGTTGTAAATCATTTTCTTTTCTTTTCTTGAAAAACAATAATGCTTGATATATATTATGATAGCTCATTTTTCTCATTTCATTATCATTCTCACCTTCTCTCTCCTCAAGCTCACTCTCTCTTGAAACCCTAACCCTAACCTCTCATGTGTTGAGATCAAGGGTTAGATAGACTAAAACATCCATAAGCTCACTCTATATCCTCTAGGTAGCTTAGATTAGCACTTTAAGCAACCTAGTTATCTCAAGTTTGAGATTAAGCTTGGCGTAGGAGCTTTCGGGTGGATCGTCTTTGATTCGAGAAGGCCGTGAAGTTGCCGATGTTCCAAGGAGCCTACGAGGAGTGGAAGACAGCGATGAAGACCCGAAGGACACGGTTCTTGAGGTATAATCACTTCACATAGTAGTTTAGAACTTCTATGTTAGTTTTTAGTTATCGTTTAGCTTCGATTCATGCGGTTAGTCGATGTTTAAGCAAAGAACAAGATTGTTTTTCATATTTCCGCCTCCCCGCAAGCCGTGGGGTGTTGCACATCGATTTACAGTGGTATCAGAGACTCGCTAAACAATAATTAACACACTTGCAAAATTGTATGAATTTCGAACGGAAAAACAAACCGGAAAAACCCCGATATCATGAGTTTCTGTCGAATTTTAAATGAGGTCCAAAAATTTTTCAAGGACCTTCAGAAAGCCCTAAATGATAGTATTAGAACAACCAAGAAAACTGGGCTCATGAATCGGCTAAAGCGCCGCGGAACCGCGGCGGATCCCACCTATCTGCCGCGATTCTGCCGCCGAGTTGCCGATTCATCAGCCCAATTTTCCTGTGTGGGTTCTCTGTGATATTTGGTATTTTCTGGAATTTTTTAATTTTTACTCAGGTTTCAGATTTACAGAGAAGTATTGGAGCAAAATTAAATGTGTTTAATCGATCGAAATTATACGGTATTTGCTTGTTGGATTATATCTGTGTTTGTATAATGTGTTCGTAAACCTCCCCTAACTGCGAGTATGTCGGTTGGCAAGGGGTTGCACATTTCTGTAATGGATTTTATCTATTTGTGTATATGAACTGTGTTGGACTGTTGTGATGTATAGCCGGGGTTATGTGATGGGTTATTATTTAATTCATTTGATGTAAATGTAATTTGTTGTAATATTATTTTGCGGGGCACATCCAGGTTGCGGTTGTAGCCACCGTTGTATTATTTCATTTTACTGTTTTTGCTCCTAGGACAGACCCAAGGTGGGGTGCACAAACTGCCGGGCGGGTAGTTTGCCGTACCCGTAGGGATCTTGGGTGGGGTAATGGCTATTCATCACAACTGTGTAATCCGTCTTTTGTTGCAGGCTCAAAACAAACACGGATTGCTTGCAAATCCAATAAAGTTCATCTGTGATCTGGAATGAATATTATTGCGTCTGACGAATGTACAATATCTATATATGATAACTATTTAAACGTCACTTATGTTTTACACCCGCGCTAGCCCAGCCCCCACTCTGTCGTTAATTAAGTAACCTAACGGGTGATGACGGGACCCCGTGGCGAATGCGGATGGCATAAGAGGACGTTGTATTTTCGTTGTTTTCTGCAATGATAGGTTAATGATGGGACGCATTATTTATAATGCAAAGAAAATAAACCAAAGTTTAATCGTTGGAACAAATTTAAAAGAAACCACTCGATTATTTTAAAAGAGCAGAATTTTTTAATTGCGGAGCTTTAACCACTCCTTTTAAAAAAAGGTATCAGGTTCCTTCGATTATATCAAGTTCACTACGTTCACGGTTTTGCCAAAACCATTCGTAGCCCTCCGTCATTTCATTTGGGTATTCAGTAGTATTCAAGCTATGTATATTTGGCCCTTAGTCAAAACATAGTGTTTGGTAGCTGCTGGGGTATTCATTTGTTGCATAGATAGATGCGTTGGTTTGGAACAGTCGTATTACTTTTCTTGGCCCTTAGTCAAGAGTATGTACGGATGGGTTCAAATTAACCTGGATAATGATGGGTAGAACTTGACATGTGACTTATGACATATTTGGCCCTTAGTCAAAGTCATAAGAGCATGGGGCAAAAATCCACATCGGGAATTTCTAAAGAAACTGAAATTTGCAGAGAGAAGCATACCATTTTGGAGTTTGATGAATGTTGGTAGGATTCCTTCAACATTATCATACGATGATATTTTGGATCCCGATCCTACTGTGAATATATACTACTTATCAGGAGATTCGTCACTTAACGATCAATGCTATAAACCAAGTAGGTGCCTAGAAAGGTGTCAGCGGGGTTACGCCCCTAGAGAAAAGAGGTTATTTAATTAAGGAACTTCACGAAAGCGTTGGAAAACCTCCCTCGAAGTATCGACACTAGCCTGGCTGAACGGTTAAGCAAGTATTGTACGGTGAGAATTGTCCTGGCTAATTCTTCTTTTATGGTTTGAAAAGGGATTCGAGAAACAGTGGGAGCCATCCTATTTAGATAAATTAAAAACCAATCTAAACTTGCAATAGCATCATGCTAAAATGTTTTCTTCTCTCTCTCTTAAATTGCAGCGACCTTGTGACCACACATAGGTTACATCTAGATAACAAATTGACTGAATCTGACTTATATGACTGGCAAAGGTCTGTCCAGATGTCCATTAGCTATGACAAGCTGGACCACCCTATCACTACTCAAGATCCCGCCGTCTGAGGTCCAGTTTCCACTGTCGCGGATATGGATATCCATCAGACAAGGGAAAAAGATAAAGCGAAAGCTAAGTGCTTCGTGTTAGCTTCAGTTGATGGTGTATACCAAAAGCAGCACGAGAAGATGGACTTAGTTTCCATCTTTCTCCATAATAAAGATTTATATGGAGAGCAATCTCATATCACTAGATATGAAACCTCGAACGAATTAATTCAAGCGAGGTTAGCTGACGGGTCATCTGTAAGGGACAACGTCCTTACAATGACTAGCTGTATTGATGAGCTCCAGGACCTGGAGACCGCGTTGGGAAATGAGTCAAATACTGACTTGATTCTACAGTCTCTGCCTTCTACCCTGAAGGAAACAAAGGAAGGAGAAGGAAAGAGAAAGGCAAAAGTTTCGGGACTGGATATAGTAAAACAGGGACGTTCCTATTGTTACAGGAATGAACATTGGCAGAAAGATTGCAGGGCTTTAGAAGCCAGTATCCAGGATACGAAGCATGTTGTGGCTTCAGCCTCAAGTGTATTTGTAATTGAAGACTGTATGTCAATAAACTCTACTTCCTGGGTACTAGATACCGGAGCAGGATCTCATATCTGTAATTCATTACATGCTTTGAGAAACAGTAGAGTTATAAAGGTAGGTGATTGGTCTCTCAGAGTTGCAAACGGAATGACAGTGAACGCTGAATCCGTGGGAGAATATCGCCTAGGTTTGACAAGTGGGCATATATTGATTTTACATAACTGTTTATATGTACCTAGTATGACTTGTAATATCATATCAGTGTCCTCACTTTCGAGAGAGGGATATGATTTTACATTCATAAGTGATGTAGTTAACATCCACCTAAATCAAGTTCTGATTGGGTCCGGTACATTAGATAACGGTATATACGTATTAAGTCAAGCTCAAGTTTTCAATGTCCAGAACACTCTTAAAAGAAAGTATCCAGAAATAAATCAGGCTTTCTTATGGCATTGTAGACTAGGTCACATCAATGAGAGAAGGTTGACTAAGTTACATAAAGAAGGATATTTGAATCCGTTCGAATATCAATCTTATGATACTTGTGAATCTTGTCTCAAAGGAAAGATGACAAAGACTCCGTTCACTGGACACGGAGTAAGAGCAAGCGAGCTCTTAGGACTCGTACACAGTGACGTGTGCAGTCCAATGTCTACACATGCACGAGGTGGTTATTTCTACTTCATTACTTTTACGGATGATTTCTCTAGGTATGGATATGTCTTCTTAATGAAGCATAAATCCGAGGCCTTTGAGAAATTCCAAGAATACAAGAATGAAGTGGAAAAACAAACAGGCAAAAGTATAAAGACACTGAGATCTGATCGAGGTGGTGAATACTTAAGTGCCGAGTTCCTGGATTACTTAAAAGAGAATGGAATTCTCTCTCAGCTTACTCCTCCATACACACCACAACATAACGGTGTATCAGAAAGGAGGAATCGAACCCTATTGGATATGGTTCGTTCCATGATGAGTGATGCTGAGTTACCGCGATCATTCTGGGGATATGCACTAGAATCAGCTGCATATCTTTTGAACCAGGTTCCCACCAAGACTGTGCCTACCACACCATATCAGATGTGGAGTGGGAAGAAACCCTATCTTCAGTATCTAAAGATTTGGGGATGTCCGGCTTATATTAAAAAGCAGCATGCGGACAAACTCGAGGCACGATCAGTACTATGTAAGTTTGTGGGATATCCAAAGAACTCCAGAGGATATCTATTCTATTACGCAGAGGAACAAAAGGTTTTTGTTTCTCGTAATACCCATTTTCTAGAATATCAGTTTTTAGAAAAGGAAACTAGTGGGAGCGAAATAGAACTGGAAGAAATTCCAGAAACACAAACTACTACTGAAAGTTTGGTAGAACCTGAAGTTCAAGAAGAACAGGACATCCCAACGTCACTCCGTAGGAGTAGTAGGCAATCTCATCCGCCCGAGAGATACTACAGTTTTCTCATAGACGGGGATAGAGAGGATTGCACTATTGACTATGATGAGCCTACTAGCTTCCAGCAAGCCATTCAGAGCGGCGACTCGGTAAAATGGCTGGATGCAATGCGGACCGAAATGGAGTCCATGTACACTAACAAAGTATGGACTTTGGACGTTGCTCCAGATGGGGTAAAACCTGTAGGATGCAAATGGATCTTCAAAACGAAGATTGGTGTAGATAGACAGGTTGAAACCTATAAGGCTAGACTTGTTGCAAAGGGTTTCCGTCAAAGACCTGGTTTGGACTATGACGAAACCTTTTCTCCAGTGGCTATGCTTAAATCTATTCGGGTCCTTCTTGCTATTGCTGCCTTCCACGATTATGAAATCTGGCAGATGGACGTAAAGACGGCCTTTCTAAATGGTAATTTGGAAGGGAGCGTCTATATGGATCAGCCAGAGGGATTCATTCAGAGTGGGAGCAGCGGTAAAGTATGCAAGCTGCTTAAGTCCATTGATGGACTAAAGCAGGCATCGCGGAGTTGGAACATCTGTTTTGATGATGCTGTCAAAGAATTTGACTTTATCAAAAATCCAGATGAACCATGCATATACAGTAAGATTGTAGGGAGAGCTGTGGTATTCCTCGTCTTGTACGTGGATGACATTCTCCTAATAGGAAATGATATTCCTATGTTACAGTCAGTCAAAAGATTCTTATCACATAAATTCTCCATGAAAGACCTGGGTGATGCCACCTACATTCTGAGGATCCGGATCTATCGTGATAGATCAAAGAGGATATTGGGACTTTCGCAGTCCAGGTACATAGACACCATAGTAAAGAGATTCAGTATGGATGATTCTAAGCGCGGTAACCTACCGGCTTGTCACGGAATCACCCTCTCCAAAGAGATGTCTCCTAAGACTGATTTAGAAAGGGATCGCATGTCGATTATACCCTACGCTTCTGCGGTAGGCTCTATAATGTATGCGATGTTATGTACCAGACCAGATGTAGCATACGCACTAAGCGTTGTAAGCCGGTATCAGGCAAACCCAGGGGAGAAGCACTGGATAGCAGTAAAGAACATTCTCAAGTACCTGAGAAGGACTAAGGAGATGTTCTTGGTGTATGGCGGAAAAGACCTTCAGATGGAGGCCTTTACCGACTCTGGCTTCCAGAGTGACAAAGATGACTCCAAGTCCATGTCGGGTTATGTCTTTACCCTCAATGGAGGGGCGGTCTGTTGGAAGAGTTCCAAACAGGAGACCGTTGCTGACTCAACGATGGAAGCAGAGTACATAGCTGCTTGCGATGCCGCAAAAGAAGCAGTCTGGATGAAGAAGTTCCTCACAGAACTTCAGGTGGTTCCTACCAGTATTGGTCCAATACCTCTGTATTGTAACAACAACGGCGCTATAGCTTTAGCGAAGGAACCCAGGTCCCATCAGAAGTCCAGACACATCTTAAGGCGGTATCACCTAATCAGGGAGATCATAGATCGCCGGGAGATCGAGGTGAAGAGAGTAAAGACGGAGGATAACATTGCTGATCCATTCACAAAGGCCGTTCCTCAGACGCAGTTCGAGAGGATATTCGAGATGATAGGTCTACGATATGCCAGCTCATGGCCCTAGTGCAAGTGGGAGATTGTTAGTATATATGCCCTAGGGGCCATTATTGTATCATACTAGCATGTATATTACTTAATGGAAGCTTGGGATATTCACAGTTGTAAATAACAGTCTTGCTAAACATAGTAGTATGCTACTTGGTTTGAGTCTACTTTAATATATGCATATGTTTCTTGTAACGTATCACTTATACATATTAGTAGAGCCCATAGGATCTTTGCTTGATTACCAGCGTCGTGATGGCAGTCACACTAGTGGGGGCTGGGTAGTCTGTAAGCAACATCCTATATAGGTCCCTGGTCGTTGGATTATCGAGATAGGGTATCGATATTCCGGAGTAGACTAAGTGTATACGCTTCTCATCCCAGTTGGGGAGATGGTCTGTCCCACAGCCATCAGTACGTCGTACTAGAGATAGTATACAGGTGCTCGTTAGGTTACGGGTACACCGGACAGGACTCGCCGGGGAACTGATTGGTTGGTATTATACCCATCGTCAGTTAACATTTCCCAGGTGACATGAGTACAGCATAGTCCGTAGACTTGACACTGCTACTTCGCCTCGAGTGCGTCCCACTGTTCTTAGATTGCTACCCTACCACGCCTCAAAGGAGTCATGCAAACAGGTAGCAGTTGGGTGCAGTCCCGAGCACTTGGAGGCACTGGCGGTTAGATAGGATTCGTCTCTCCCGGTATTGGGAGTTGATATCGCGCTGTGTCTGAGAGCCATTACGCAAAGTCCCTGGCCAGGGCAAGCGAGATATACTGGTAGGTTCCAGTAGCTTCTCAGGGTGTAATGGGCTTCGCTCCGACACGACTTAAACAGCTATTAGGGGACTGACGCTTGCCGCCCCCTAGGCTTAATATGTGATAGTCTTAGACGAACAGACCGGACTGTACGAAGATTGTCACATCAGGCTCAGTGGGAGTTCGGATGATTTTCCTCATCGGCCTTCTTATCGACATCTACCTGGGGACCGTTACGTACGGCTAGTGCCGCTTGCGGTCTGTGGTTAAACCTACTGCCAACGTAGTGTCGAGTCTTTAGAGTCCCATACAGAGAGTTTCCATACTCCAGGCGAAACGATATAGAGGTCGTACGGTTTTACGACAAGGGTTCGGACGCGTACGTGTGTTTACGCACGTACGACTTTTCGGACAGTTTTTACAAGCCGGCTTTGGTTTAAGCCAGATTCTAGTATCCGGTTATTGGATTTATACAGTCTAAAGGATTTCCGTGTTTTCACGGATAGGAGGGGCGTTCTCGTAATTGCGCGAGAAGCTTCTAGAAGATGGTGACTAAGGAGGTTAAGGTGGCATATACATTGAATGAAATTAGTGAGTCATATAGATAATTCATCCATGTCATTAAAGCATCATAAATGCTTAATGACTCATGGAGATGAATCACCATTAGATATTTATCAAGCATGGTTGTAAATCATTTTCTTTTCTTTTCTTGAAAAACAATAATGCTTGATATATATTATGATAGCTCATTTTTCTCATTTCATTATCATTCTCACATTCTCTCTCCTCAAGCTCCTCTCTCTTGAAACCCTAACCCTAACCTCTCATGTGTTGAGATTAAGGGTTAGATAGACTAAAACATCCATAACCTCACTCTATATCCTCTAGGTA
Organism: Agapanthus africanus; assembly: GCA_030015575.1. NCBI lineage: Eukaryota > Viridiplantae > Streptophyta > Magnoliopsida > Asparagales > Amaryllidaceae > Agapanthus > Agapanthus africanus. Next base: position 186,499,944 of record CM057337.1, read on the forward strand.
GCTTAGATTAGCACTTTAAGCAACCTAGTTATCTCAAGTTTGAGATTAAGCTTGGCGTAGGAGCTTTCGGGTGGATCGTCTTTGATTCGAGGAGGCCGTGAAGTTGCCGATGTTCTAAGGAGCCTACGAGGAATGGAGGACAGCGATGAAGACCCGAAGGACACGGTTCTTGAGGTATAATCACTTCACATAGTAGTTTAGAACTTCTATGTTAGTTGGTAGTTATCGTTTAGCTTCAATTCATGCGGTTAGTCGATGTTTAAGCAAAGAACAAGATTGTTTTTCATATTTCTGCCTCCCCGCAAGCCGTGGGGTGTTGCACATCGACTTACATAACCGTTCGGCCAGGCTAGTGTCGATACTTCGAGGGAGGTTTTCCAATGCTTTCGCGAAGTTCCTTAATTAAAGAACCTCTTTTCTCTGGGAGCGTAACCCTGCGGACACTTTTCTTGACACCTACTTGGTTTATAGCATTGATCGTTAAGTGACGAATATCCTGATAAGTAGCATATACTCACAGTAGGATCGGGATCCAAATATCTTCGTATGATAATGTTGAAGGAATGCTACCAATATTCATCAAACTCCAAATGGTATGCATCTCTTTACATATTTCAGTTTCTTTAGAGATTCCCGATATAAGTTTTTGCCCCATGCTCTTATGACCTTGGCTTTAGTCAAAATGTCATAAGTCACATGTCAAGTTCTACCCGTCATTATCTTGTCAATTTGAACCCATCCGTATATACCCCTGACTTTGGTCAAATGATAATACGACTGTCCCAAACCAACTCATCTATCTTATGCAACAAATGAAAACCCAGCAGCTACCAAACACTATGCATTGACTTTGGCCAAAATGCATAGCTTGAATACTACTGAATACCCAAATGAAATGACGGAGGGCTACGAATGGTTTTGGCGAAACCGTGAACGTAGTGAACTTGATATAACCGAAGGAACCTGATAGCTTTTAAAAGGAGTGGTTAAAGCTCCGCATTTAAAAATATCTGTTTTTAAAATTAACCGAGTGGTTTCTTTTAAATTGTTCCAACGATTAAACTTTTGGTTTATTTTCTTTGCATTATAAATAATGCGTCCCATCATTAACCTATCATTGCAGAAAACAACAAAAATACAACGTCCTCTTATGTCATCCGCATTCGCCACGGGGTCCCGTCAGGTTACTTAACTAATGACAGAGCGGGGGCTGGGCTAGCGCGGGTGTAAAACATAAATGACGTCTATATAGCTATCATATATAGATATTGTACATTCGTCAGACGCAATAATAGGCATTCCAGATCTCATATGAACTTTATTGGATTTGCAAGCAATCCGCGTTTGTTTAGAGCCTGCAACAAAAGACGGATTACACGGTTGTGATGAATAGCCATTACCCCACCCCAGACCCCTACGGATACGACAAATTACCCGCTAAATACCCGAAGTGAAGCGGTCTCCCTCAACAAAGTGAGTAGGCCTCTAAACACTTCAAAGTACCCGGTAGTTTGTGCACCCTACCTTGGGTCTATCCTAGGAGCAGAAACAGTAAAATGAAATAATACAACAGTGGCTACAACCGCAACCTGGAAGTGCCCCGCAAAATAATATTACAACATATTACAATTACATCGAATGAATTAAAATAATAACCCATCACAAACCCCGGCTAATCATCACAACAGTCCAATACAATTCACATCCACAAACAGTAAAAACCATTACAGAAATGTGCAACCCCCTGCCAACCGACATACTAGCTGTTAGGGGAGGTTTACGAACACATTATACAAACACAGATATAATCATATTAGCAAACATCGTAAAATTTCGATCGAGCAAAACACTTTTAGATTCTACTCCAATACTTCTCTATGAACCTGAGATCTTAGCAGAAAATAAAATATCCCAGAAACATCACTGTTAACACCTAGGAGTTACTGAATAAATTTGGGCCGACTCGGCCCCAACTCGGCCGCGGATCCGCCGCGGATCGCATGGATCCGCCGCGGTTCCGCGGTGAGATGGTCGAGTTAGGGGTCCAAATTTCTTCAGTAGCCCTAGTTTTTCCTGCTTGTTATTCTGAAGCACCCTGAAAAATTTTTAGAGCCAGTTTAAAAATCGACAGCAAGCGTGATAATCGACGATGTTTCCGGTTCTTTTTTGCGTTCGAAATTCTTACGACTTTGCTAATGAGTTAATTATTGTTTAGCAAGGCTCTGATACCACTGTAAGTCGATGTACAACACCCCACGACTTGCGGGGAGGCGGAAATATGAAAAACGATCTTGTTCTTTGCTTAAACATCGACTAACCGCATGAATCGAAGCTAAACGATAACTAACAACAAACATAGAAGTTCTAAACTACTATGTGAAGTGATTATACCTAAAGAACTGTGTCCTTCATCTTTACGAACTCCACCTCCTCCTCGGCCTTCTCCAAGTAGTAGACGATCCACCACGAGAGCTTTACTCCAAGCTTTGCCTCTAAACTTGAGGCAACTAGGTTTCTTTAAGTGCTAATCAAAGTACCTAGATGATATAGAGTGAGGGTTATGGTTTAATTAGTCTAACTAATCATTGTACTCAACACATGAGAGGGGAGGATTAGGGTTTGAAGAGAGAGAGCTTGAGGAGAGAGAAGATGAACATAATAATGAAATGAGAAAATGAGCTATCATAATATATATCAAGCATTATTTTTTTTCAAGGAAAGAAAATAAAATGATTTACAACCATGCTTGATAAATATCTAATGGTGATTCATCTCCATGAGTCATTAAGCAATTATGAAGCATTAATGACATGGATGAATCATCCATATGACTCACTAATCTCATTCAATGTATATGCCACCTAAACGTCCTTAGTCACCATCTTCTAGAAGCTTCTCGCGCAATTACGAGAACGCCCCTCCTATCCGTGAAAACACGGAAAAACTTTAGACTGTAGAAATCCAATAACCGGATACTAGTAACTGGCTTAAACCAAAGCCGACTAGTAAAAACTGTCCGAAAATCGTACGTGCGTAAACACACGTATGCGTCCAAACCCTTGTCGTAAAACCATACGACCTCTATATCGTTTCGCCTGAAGTAGGGAAACTCTCTGTGTGGGACTCTAGAGACTCGACTACTACGCTGGCAGTGGGTTTAACCACAGACCGCAAGTGGCACTAGCTGTACGTAACGGTCCACAGGTAGATGTCGATAAGAAGGCCGATGAGGAAACCCATCCGAACTCCTACTGAGTCTGATGTGACAATCTCCGTACAGTCCGGTCTATTCGTCTAAGACTATCGCATATCGGGCCTAGGGGCGGCAAGCGTCAGTCCCCTAATAGCGGTATAAGTCGTGTCGAAGCGAAGCCCATTACACCCTGAGAAACTACTGGAACCTACCAGCAAATCTCGCTTGCCCTGGCCAGGGACTTTGCGTAATGGCTCTCTGACACAGCGTGATATCAACCCCCAATACCGGAAGAGACGAATCCTGTCTAACCGCCACTGCCTCCAAGTGCTCGGGACTGCACCCAACTGCTACCTGTTTGCACGACTCCTTTGAGCCGTGGTAGGGTAGCAATCTAAGAACAGTGGGACACACTCGAGGTGAAGTAGCAGTGTCAAGTCTGCGGACTATGTTGTACTCATGTCACCTGGGAACTGTTCACTGACGACTGGTATAAAACCAACCAACAGTTCCCTGTGAGTCTTGTCCGGTGTATTCGTAACCTAACGAGCACCTGCATACTATCTCCAGTACGACGTACTGACGGCTGTGGGACAGACCATCTCCCCAACTGGGATGAGAAGCGTACACACTAGTCTACTCCGGAGTATCGATGCCCTGTCTCGATAATCCAACGACTAGGGACCTGAATAAGGATGTGCTTGTAGACTACCCAGCCCCCACTAGTGTGACTGCCATCACAACGCTGGTAGTCAAGCAAGATCCTAAGAGCTCTATCAATACGTATACTCACATATTAAGATAGAAAAACCAAGTAGCATACTACCATGTTTAGCAAGACTGTTATATACATGTGAATATCTCAAGCTTCCATTAAGTAATATACAAACTAGTATGATACAATAATGGCCCCTAGGGCATATACACTAACAATTCTCCTACTGCAACAGCATCCACACTGGCTCCGTTGCCAACCCTGCGGGTCATATCACCTTTCCTTAAAAATCTACGACTTCTCAGTGCCTGCAAAGAATTACAGATGTGAGATCCTGATCCGGTATCCAATACCCAGGAAGTAAAGTTTATAGAAAAACAGTATTCAATCACAAACACACCTGAAGCCGAAGCCACAACTTGCTTCGTGTCCTGATTCTTAACCTTTAGGGCCCTGCAGTCCTTCTTCCAATAACCCTTCTTCCAATAATAGAAGCACTCTTCCTTTGTAGCTGCCCCCCAATCTTTTCCTTTCCCTTTCCCTGCACCTTCTGTACACCTCCCCTCGGCTTGGTAGGGGCCTTCTTCTTCTTCCCCTTGGCCTTAGCCTTGGATCTAGCAGAAGAAGATCCTCCAACAAATAGAGCGGGTGTTTCCTTGATTTTGCTCAAGGCGCCCTCTGCCATCCTCAACATGTTGAGAAGCTCAGAAAGTGAAACTTCCAAATTGTTCATATTGAAATTCAATATGAACTGGGCATAGGTGGAGGGAAGGGATTGTAGGATCAAGCCGATGCACAACTCATTTTCCAACGTGGTTCCTAGGTCCGCTAGCTCTTCAATGAGAGAAATCATCTTCAGGACGTGGTCACCGACAGATGATCCAATAGCCAACCTCGCTTGAAATAGTTTCTTCGAGATCTCGTATCTTGCGATACGAGATTGCTCTCCATATAATTCTTTGGTATAGAGGAAGATGGAAGCAAGGTCCATCTTCTCGTGTCGGCTCTGATGTTCATTATCCATGGAGGCCAGCATGAGGCACTTGGCTTTCGCGCAATAAAGATCTCAGGTCTTACGGACCTCAATGTCCACGACCAAGGATTCTGGACCGGGAACAGGGGAAGCTTTCGCCATGAGGACGTATGCGACCTTATCATATGTAAGGGCTATTTGGACATTCCTCAGCCAGTCTTTATAATTTGGCCCAGCGAGTTTATTTTTATCTAATATTAGCTTAAGTCCCATCATAGTGGCTGCAATTAAGAGAGAGAGAGAAAAGAAACACGCAGCATATGCTCTTGCAAGTTTAGATCGGTTTTTAATTTATCAAAATAGGATGGCTCCCACTGTTTCGTCGAATTCTTCTTCAAACCCTAAAAGAAGAATTAGTCAGGATTAATCGCACGTCACAATACTTGCTTAACCTTTCGGCCAGGCTAGTGTCGGTATTTCGAGGGAGGTTTTCCAACGCTTTCGCGAAGTTTCTTAATTATATAACCTCTTTTCTCTGGAGGCGTAGCCCCGCTAACACCGTTCTAGACACCTACTTGGTTTATAGCATTGATCGTTAAGTGAAATTGTTTCCCGAAGAGTAGCGGATACTCACAGTAGGATCAAGACCCAACTATCATTGTGTGATGAATTTGAAGGAAGCCTACCAAAAACAACACACTCAAGAAGGTATGCAGCACTAGCAAGTTTCCTTTATGTTTGAAACTCCCGATGTGATTTTTGTCCTGTACGCTTACAACCTTGACGAAGGTCAAAACATCATAAGTCGCAAATCAATTTCAACCCGTCATTATCCAAATTAACCTAGACCCATTCGTACAAGCCCTTGACGAAGACCAAAATAGTTGTACGCCTGTCCTAAATTAATGCATCTATCTGTGCCATAGATAAGTACCCACTAGCTACCAAACACTATGCCTTGGCGAAGGGCAAAACACATAGCATGAATACTAATAGATACCTATCTGAAATGACGGATGGCCACAGCTGGTTTTTGTCGAAAAAACCGTTAACGTATTGAACTTGATATAATCGAAAGAACCTGATAGCTTTTGAAAAGGAGTGGTTTAAGCTCCGCTTTTAAAAAATGATTTTTGAAGAAAACCGAGTGGTTTTGTAATTATTCCAACGACATCAAATTTTAGGTCTATTTCCTTGCATTAATTAGAATTAATGTGGTCCCATCAATTAACCTTATCATTGCAGCAAAAGAACAAAAATAGAACGTACGCTTATTCCATTCACATTCGCCACGGAGCCTCGTCATACACCGTTAGGTTACTTAACTGCAGGCAGAGCGGGGGCTGGACTAGCACGGGGGCTGGACTAGCATGGGTGCAAAACATAAGCAACGTTTATTATATATAATATATATAGCCATTTGTCTCATGCAATAATAAGCATTCCAGATCACAGAATCATAGATGAATATATTGGATATACTAGGATTTCCATGTTTCGTTTAAGCCTATAACGAAACACGGATTCCACGGTCGTGATGAATAGCCATAACCCCACTCTAGACCCCTACGGGTGCGGCAAACTACCCGCCAAATTCGCGAAGTGAAGCAACCTCCCTCAATAAAATGAGTAGGCCACTCGGCATTTCAAGAACCCGGTAGTTTATGCACCCCACCTTGGGTCTATCCTAGGAGCAAAAACGGTAAAAAGAAATAATACAACGGTGGCTACAACCTCAACCCGGATGTACCCCGCAAAATAATATTACATCAATTTACAAATTTTACATGAATGAAAGAAAAGAAAAACACTCTTTTCGCATCCCCCGGCTATTCATTCACGACGATCCAACAATCCATATACACAAACCATCACAGATCACAGATATGTGCAACCCCCACTAATCAACGTATAGCGATTAGCAGACGTTTAACAACACATATATACAAACACAGAAAACGTGATTAGCCAAATAACTTAGAATTTCGATCAAATAACAAATTCGTGTCTACCCCATGAACAATTCAGTACACAAACAATTCTGGGTAGAAACAAAATATTCCAGAAATCATATTCCATAACATAAGACCCACAGAAGAAATTTGCAGTGACTCGACCGCGGTTCGACGACCTGAGTTTGGCCGCGTTTCCGCGGTGGTCTTGACCGATCACTGCCTGAAATTTCTTCTGTGTTCCTATAAAATCCTGCTTGTATTTTTAAGACCTCTGAAAATATTTTTTGAACGGTTTAAAAATTCGATAGCAAGCATGGTCCAGAAATTGATTTCGAGAAAAAATTCTTTCGATCGAAGTTCTAACTATTTGCTAACAAGCTAGTTTAGGTTTAAGTGGCTCTGATACCAGTGTAAGCCTATGTCGCACACCCCACGAGTTCGCGGGGAGGCGGAATACATTAAAAATGATTTTTTCTTTGTCAAAAGATCAAGTTTGCTTTGCAACACAGACTTTATCAACTTAGGATCTTGATTAAACCTTTACTAGCTAAGATATACTACAAGAAGGTTCTAACTACTCGGCTTTGTGTCAAGTCTTTCGGGTCTTCTCTTGGTTCTTGGCTCCTTGGATCAAGCTTCAACCTGCTTCTCCTTTCTTTGGCTCTTAGGTGGCTAGAATCGAACTCAGTTGCCGGTCTCCTTTATGTCAAAGAAGATCCACCCGAGGGCCTATGGTTAAGCTTCAACCTCAAGTGAGGTAACTTAGTGGCCTAGTTTGCTAAAAGAGACTACTAAGTAGATGTAGAGAATGATCAATGGACTAATATGTCTCAAGAGCTCTATGAATCACAACACATGTGAAGAGTTAGAGCTTGAGTGAGGAGGAGAGGAAATTAGGAGAAAGAGTGGGGAAGTGAAAAAATGAACTAGAGATCATGGATAATGCTTGAGAAAATGGCTAAGTCTCTACACAATAATTCAAGCATGGATTATTTAACTCACAAAATAATCATCCATACTTGAATAGTAACCACAAATGAATAAACAAATACCAAGCTATGCTTTCAACCATTCCTCAAGTGTCTCCCCAAATTCCACCTCATTAATCCTTTTCCAAAAAAGAGATAAATCAAGTAATGAGGTGTCTCCTTCTAGAAGCTCATTCTTGTGAAATTACAAGAATGCCCTCACCGTATATACATACCCGTATTTGTATTCCGAAAAATACGAATACAATGAGACAGGAATAATCCAATAATATAATACTAGGATCCGGCTTAAACCAAAGCCCACCAGTATTATCCGTCCAATCATCATCCGTGTAGCCAGTACACGTATGTGATCGAAACCCTGTCGTAAGACCATACGGCCTTTACATCGTCTCTCCTGAACCAGGGAAACCCTCTGTGTGGGACTCTAAAGACTCGACAGTACGCTGGAAGTGGGTTTAACCACAAGTCCGTCAGCGGCACTAGCTGTATGTAACGGCAACCCAGGTACATGACGAAAAGGAGGCCGACGAGCGAACTCATCCATACCCCTATTGAGCCTGTCCGTGACAATCTCCGTGCAGACTGGTATGTTCGTCTGAGAGTATCGCATATAAGGTCTAAGGGGGTGGAAAACGTCAGACCCCTAAAAACCGACAACTCGTGTCGGCATGGCTCAAGACCATCCGAGAATCTACTAGTCCAACCACCAGTAATTCTCAATCCGTCTTGGCCAGGGAATTATGGTGTTGACCAACCAATCACTATGCGACATCGACTCCCTATACCGGGAGAGACGAATCTCCAATAGTCGCTCACTGCCTCCATGTAGCTTAGGGCTGTACACAACTAAAACCTGTTTGCACGACTTCTTTGAGCCATGGTAGGGTAGTAATCAAAGCACAGTAGGAACTCACACGAGACAAATGACGACCTCGGGTCGACAGACTATCTGCACTCATGTCACCAGAGAACTGCTATCTGACGCTGGGTATAATACCATCTAGTCAGTTCTCAGCGTGTCTTATCCGGTGTACTCACACCAAGTGAGCACCTGTATATAATCTTAGGTGCACCTCACCAATGGTTGTGGGACCAATCCATTGCCCTTCATCAGGGTCTAGATATGTATACACCAGTCTACTCTGGAGTATCGATGCCCAGTCTCGATACTCCTACGACTAGGGACACTTTTAAGGATGTACCTATTGACTACCCAGCTCCCACAAGTATGATCGCCATCACAACGCAAGTAGTCAGGCAAAGATCCTATGGGCTTTATCAACATGTATACAAGATATGAAATACAAAGTAAAACACATCATATGTTAAGATAAAGACAAACCAAATAGCATACTATCATATCGAGCAAGATTGTCCTGTACATATATATCCTTAGAATCCTATACAATGAAGGCCTCTAGGGCATACATATCCAACAAAATATGCGTATCCCTAATGTCGTTGTCGTATAGCAACGAGATCGAGGATACTGCCATATATTACACCTACGGTGGCAGAAAAGAAATGAAAACTACAATAATTAGAATCCGCATCTATAGACATCATAAACCCAGATTATCACATATTCTGAATTTCATGCCTAACCCTCTAGACCTCACATTTAAACCTCGAATTGAAAACCCTTTTCTAAGTGTAAGCAGGGCAATTCAACAAGATTCCCGATAAAAAGATTGAACTCTCGTCGGGAACTTTAGTGGATGGCCGCACCCCTGAGGCCGTCAACGAAGTGGACTTAGGTGGAACACCGTAGCCGTGAGCACCCGAGTGGATGCTCTTGGCCATGGGGTTCTCCTATAGTCACTTGGTCGGAGCAAAAGGGCATGGCTCTCTACTAGTGTCTCTCGGCGAGTATTCGCATACGATATTATGACGGAGTTTCGATCCAAATCCAAACTCTGTGGTAATCCATCATATGAGACTAAAATGCGAGATTTACAAATCAATAACTAGTTTTCCCAAAACCAATCAATGTAGATTCTAAAAATTGTATCACATAACCAAAACAATATAGAAGATGTTAACATTTCGATCGATATTTCAAACAACAACAATTCACAGAGATCTCAACCACTTGAGCATCATTAAAAATATCCAAAAAAATCAAAATATGAAAATGAAGCAGCACAAGAAAAGTAGACTCCTAACTCCACAATTGCGCGGCGGAACCGTGGCCAATACATAGTATAGGCGGCGGTTCCACGGCCAATTGGTGAAGTTATGTGTTCGTATTTCTTGTGCATCCATATTGCCTACACGATTTTCTGAGCATTTTTAATCTGGAAAATATTGAAGTTTGGAAAAATGTACAGAAACTAGAAAAGTTCGGAAATTAAAACGTCGATCGAACACTTTAATTTCGTCTAAATTACTCCTAAGCTTCTAATTTGGCTCTGATTCTATGAAAGTATTTCTTAGCACCTCTACTAGTTTGCTATGAGCATCAAGTATGAAATTTTAAAAATCTAGAGGGCTAAGTATACTAAACAAGAATCGAACTAGAGAATTAGGGTTTCAAAATTAAGCAAAACAAGTTCTAAACTAAGTGAAGAGAAACTATAACCATTTTAGTCTAGTCCTTCACTTCAAATGCTCCGAGTAGTAGTCCTAGAACTCTTCTTTGACTCCACTTAAAGGATGGAACGAGTTTGCTCGAAGTCTTCATCGTTGAAGATGATCCACCTTGAGGAAACTCAAGCTCACACTTTACTAATCAAGGTATCAGTGAAGAGAACAACCTATACTAATTTGCTAGAGTGGTGTAGCCTGATGAAATAGGGATTTTGCTCGCTAAAAATCTTTCTTTCTTTTTCTTTTTTTCTTTTTCTCATTCTTTTTATCAAACAAGAAAAAAGAGAAGAGATGAAGAAGATGAACTTGGAAGTGAGAGTAAATCTTTAGGATAAGATGAGCTAAAGAAGATGATTAATGTCTATGAATAAAGCAAAGAATGGAAGATGAGTCATGGGTTCTCAATACTTCTCAAAGCAACTAAATAAAATGACTCATTCTTTTTTTCTTTAATTCATATATATAAACCATTATCATCTCATCTTAATTTCTAATGTGATTTTCACACATCCATGTTCCATGTATCATCAACCATGATGCAAATGAATATATATATATATATATATATATATAAAGAGAAGAAAATCTTAAGTGGGCTTAATATTAGTTTATATGTGTGTGTGTGTGTCGTATATGTAAATATATATCAAATTATTAAATCAACACATGATTCAATAATCTGGTTATATCATATATAACCCGGCTAACTCCAAATATATCAATAATCCGGTTATATCATATATCACCTGGCTAACATCAAATATATATATATATATATATATATATCAAATCATTAAATCAACACTTGATTCAATAATCCGTTATATCATATATCGCCCGGCTAATATCAAATATATATATATATATATATCAAATTATTGAATCAACACTTGATTCAATAATCCGATTATATCATATATAACCCGGCTAATATCAAATAACGCTAGATTAAAATATGATATCATATACTCGTATTTAATCAAGCTCCTGCACATATCTCCATACGTGTCCTACTTCGTTTCACTTGAGCTAGGAAACCTCTATATGGGACTCTGAAGACTCGCCAATACGCTAGCAGTAGGTAATGATTACATCAAAGACCTATAAGCCGTCAGCGGTACTAGCTGGACGTAACGGCTACCAATATATTGAACGAATAGAAGATCAACAAGCAAACTTGTCTAAACTCTCGTAGAGTCTATAAACAACACTTACCATATAGTCCAGTCTCTTCGTCTGATATGTCGCATATCAAGTCTATGGGATGGAATCGTCAGATCTCAATAACTCGATAAGTCATGCTGATGTGTGGCCTATAAACTTTCAAGAAATTACTGATAACACTTATCAGTAAATCTCATCGGCGCTGGCCAGGGACTTGTTTTTATAGCCAATCGAGCATAACACAACATCAACTCCCAATACCGGGAGAGACGAAACCTCTCTTATCGTTCACTGCCTCCATGTGACTCGGGACTGTACCCAAAAACCACCTGTTTGCATGACTCATTTGAGCCGTGGTAGGGAGGAAATCAAAGTACAGTAGGAACCACACAAGACACTATGACTATCTAGGGTCTACAGACTAACATGTACAAGTGTCACCAGAGAACTGCTATCTGATGATATGCATGGTACCATCTAGGAGTTCTCGGTGAGTCCATTCGGTGTACTCATTCTTCAATGAGTACATATGTACAATCTTCGATGTCAAACACCAATGGTTGTGGGATCAACCATCGCCCCATACAGGGTCAAGAAACGTACACACTAGTCTACTCTGGAATATCGATGCCCTGTCTCGATACTCTCTCAACTAGGAACTGTTAAGGATGTACTTATGGACTACTCAAGCCCCACTAGTATGATCTACATCATAGTCCTGGTAGTCAAGCCAACATCCTAAAGGCTTTATCAACATATATCAATGAGATAGGAAACTAAAACAAGTGCACATGTTAAGATAAAAAGCAACCGGATAGTATACTATCATATTGAGCAAGAAAGTCCCCTCTATATATGTCCAAGTATCCACTATAATATACAATAATGGCCTCTATGGCATACATATTTCTAACAACTGGGAACCAGATGCCACTAGAAAACTGCCCATGTCGGAAAAATAAGCATTTCTAGCAGTCTTTCTTGGTGATTGGGTCCTCGTTTTTCTACCGTAGTATTATATCTCATGACAAGATCTCTCCACTTGGTTAAAAAAATTTAGAGTTCAAAAAATATTGATAGAAACTTGATTTTCGTGTTATCGAAAAACGGAAATTTTTGGTTTTGAAACGTAAATATCGTCTAAATCTTGTTCTAGTGTATGGGTGACTTTAATACCATGTAGGTAGATGCTCGTGCTCGTGCCGCTAACTTACGGCCATGCGGAATACAAAACGAAAATTTTCGAAACATGAGCACGAACTACTGTTGGAGATAGTGCCCTCAGAGTCAATTATTGGATCACAGGCACGTGATTGCAATGATTGAGGGAGGACCTATCCCGGTACGACAGTCTTACTCGAGATGATAGTTTGCTATCTGGTTTACCTTTATCATCGTGTACTGCTTTAGGTGACATGACAGGTCACTATTGCACGTTGATAGAGCCCCTAGGATTCTTGCTTGACTGCCAGCAGTATGAGGGCGATCATATAAGTGAGAGCTGGAGTCTATACGCACATCCTTAAAAAGTCCCTAGTCGTGGGAGTTTCGAGACAGGGCATCGATTCTCCAGAGTAGACTAGTGTATACAGTCGAGACCCCGACGAGGGGCGGTGGCCGGTCTCACAAGCCACTGGTGTCAGTTGGTTCACCTAAGATGTATACAGGTGCTCATTAGGTTATGAGTACACCGGACAGGACTCGCCGGGAACCTGCTAGTTGGTCTTATACCTGACGTCAGATAGCAGTTCCCAGGTGACATGTGTACAGGTTAGTTCATCGACCTGGGGATCGTCATTTGTCTCGTGTGAGTTCCCACTGTGCTTTGATTACTACCCTACCACGGCTCAAAGGAGTCGTGCAAACAGGTTTTAGTTGGGTACAGTCCCGAGCCACATGGAGGCAGTGAGCAGATCTTCGGGGGTTTCGTCTCTCCCGGTATTGGGGGTGAGGTCGCGCTGTGTCTAGGAGAGCCATTACACGAAGTCCTTGGCCAAGGCAGGAGATTTACTGGTAGGTATTCCAGTAGTATCTCAGGGTGTTCTGGGCTACACTCCAACACGACTTGTACCGCTTTTGGGGGTCTGACTTTTACCCACCCCCTAGGCCCGACATGCGATGCTCATAGACGAACGGACCGGACTGTACGGATATTGTCGCTGACAGGCTCAGTAGGGTGTCAGGATGAGTTCGCTCATCGACGTCCCTTTTAGTCAATAGCTGGTGGCCCGTTATGTATTGGCTTATACCTCTGACGTGCTAGTGGTTAAATCCACAGCCATAGTATTGACGAGTCTTTAGAGTCCACCACTCACTTTCAGTTACTCAGCTTTCGGGCGAAACGCTGTAGAGGCCGTATGGAGATATGGCAGGGTCCCATCAGATACGTGCGGTATTGCACGGATCAGGATCGGACGGTTTGTACTAGTAGCCGTATAGGTATATGGCAGGGTTCGATCAGATACGTGCGGTATTGCACGGATCAGGATCGAACGGATATTACTAGCCGGCTTTGGTTTAAGCCGGTCCTAGTTTAGTACAGTGTAGATTTTGTCTCTTTGCATTTGTATCCGGACGGAATACAGATGCGGGTGTGTATGCACAGTATCGGGGTTTTCCTGTAATTTATTACGGGACCAGTTTTCTGGAGTTGCCAGTTTGCATTCCGTTCCGGCCGGTTTTCCTTTGTTCTTTCCCGGCCGGACTTTTCCGATGGAGGGGGTTATTTGCAATTGTGCAAATAACATTTTGTGGAGGGGTTTATTGCATAAGTTTTGATATGATAAGCATCTTTGCTTTATCATCCATGTTGTGCATTTATTAAGATTTGAAAGGTTATGGGTTTGATGTGGAATTAAGCATGGTGTATGTTTGTTTATTGTCACCTCCACCTTTCTCCTACACTCACCTCCCTCTTATGTTTTGTTATCACTCCACCTCCATTTCCTACTTGATTAGGCCGGCCACAATTTAGAGTGAGAGAGAGTGATTTTCATTTTGTGGTGTGGCAAATTTCATTCATCTCATTTTGATACAAGGAAAAATGAAAGCACCATTTTTCACACCTTCATTCCTCCATCTTCAAATGGCAACCACCCCAAAAGAGACTACGATTCTACACTACACTTCCTACAGCATATCTTGGACGCGTCGGCTAGCCTACTTCGCGCCCGAGTTGCCTCGGTATTGAGGTGAGAGCCCGTAAAAGCTACAGGCGATGTGGTACCCTTTCCGACGAGGAGGAGACGGACGGAGATCCCGCGAGGAGATCGGAGTGGAGATGAAGACCGGAGGACTCGGATCAGTCGGTACATCTCTTCCCTTTCTTGTTAGTAGCTTAGACTTGTTAATGGTTACGATCCGGAGTTTAGTGCGCGGTGGAGCCGGTTTGCAAAGTCCGCAAAATTAAAGTTTATCACCGTTTCCGCATTCCGGCGTCGGATTGACGGCCGGGGCGCCGCCGTGCACTTACAGTGGTATCAGAGCCTCGCCATTAACTTCGTCTAGCTTGGTTTAATGTGTTTTACGTTTCCGATCGAACAAAATCCCGAAACCGCATTTTTCATGCACATCAGTTTCTGTCGAATTTTTTTTGAGTCCAAAAAATTTTTCAGGTTGTCTCAGAGTGATGTGCAGGGAATTAGAAGCATACTGTAAAAATTTTGTACCATGAACTCACCATTCCACCGCGGAAGGGCGGCCAAAACCCTACTTTGGCCGCGCTTCCGCCGCAATGTTTACTGTTCATGCCCCCAAAACTTTGCAGAATGTTCCTGAGTTGAAAATGTGCTTTCTGGAAGGTTAAAGTTGGGCCAATTTTTTCTGTGAGTGCTACAGTTTTCTTTGGGGCCCACTTGTTAATTGTTTGATCAATCGGAAAATTTTAAACACATTTTTCACAGTATTTACATTATATCTGCGACCGTGAATGTCACTCGATCGGTAAATCCTGTCTAACTGCTATAGCCCGGTTAGACGGATTTGCGAACGTGACCTTCACGTTGATGTTCTATGTATTTGCTGTGATGTTGCGGATCGGTGTGGGATAGCCTGGATGCAATGCTAGTACAGTGTTGTTGTATTATGTACATTTGATATTGCGGGGTGAGCGTCCGACTTGTGGACTGCCGTCACTGCCAGTTTGTATTATTCTTTTGGGGCACGACCTGGTTGCGGTCGATGTACCCGTTGTATGTATATTTTACTTTCTGTACTAGGGTTACCCCGCGGAGGGGTGCACGGATAGCCGGGTTCTAGAAGGCAACAAGCCCGCATCTCATGGCATTGGGACGGAGGGGGCTTCACTCCAGGATTGGCTGGCTATTCGCCGCACTCGTAGGGGGTATAGGATTTCATTGCACAGGCTATCCACACGACCAGGGGAACGTCGGGTTTCAGTAGTGGCTCTGTGAAACCCGGGGATCCCAGATATCTGTATTGTTCTGTGATGCTGTACATTTCTGTGATGTTGCATTTTATTCACGCCTTGAGCGAAATATAATATATTGGTATATATATTAGTAGATGTTGTATATGTTTTTCATCCGCGCTAGTCCAGTCCCCGCTCTGCCGTTAGTAAGCTAACCTAACGGGTGATGACGGGACCCAGTAGCGAATACGGATGGCATATACGTACGTCAGTATATTTTCGTGCTTTGTGGTGTGATCAATTGATGGGACTGCGTTGATTCGGATCAATGCAAGTTAAAACAAACCTAATCTGATGTTGTTGGAACACTTTTCAAAAAGCTGTTATTGCAAGGACGTTTACTTTTGTTTTGCATCGTGGTATTCATTTAGAATATCCTGCTCCTCAGTCGACGAGGCAAGGGCCGAGATCCCTTCACCGGGAGTGACCCCTTGGACAGAAGTTTGCGTCAGGGCATTAACTTCACTATAGCCGATTACTTTTGCTTTGCATCGTGGTATTCAGTTGGAATATCCTGCACCTCATTCTACGGGGAAAGAGCCGAGATCCCTTCACCGGGAGTGACCTCTTTAGTAAAGGTTTTCATCACTATATTTTCTAAAAAGCTATCCGTTCCTTCAACGATATCAAGTTCATTACGTTAAAGGTTTTCGCCAGAAACCATTCGTAGCCCTCCATCAGTTCAGTTAAATATTCGGTAGTATTCAAGCTATGTATTTTGACCTCACGCCAAGGCATAGTGTTTGGTAGTTACCGGGTATTTATCTGTTGCATAGATAGATGCGTTGGTTTGGGACAGTCGTACTACTATTTTGGCCTACGTCAAGGGTATGTACGCGTGGGTTCAAATTAACCTGGACAATGATGGGTAGAACTTGACATGTGACTTATGATATTTTGACCTCACGCCAAGGTCATAAGAGCATGGGGTAAAAATCACATCGGGAGTTTCAAAAGAACTGAAACTTGCCAGATATGCGCATACCTTCTGGAGTGTGATACCGTGAGCGGATTCCGTCACGTTATCATGCGATGAGAGTTGGATCCCGATTCCCACTGATGAGTTGGTTTACTCCTCGGGTGACCCCGACTAATTCTTCTTTCAGGTTTGGAGGAGAATTTGAGGTACAGTGGGAGGTTTCCAGATTAGATAAATTGGTAACCATTCTGATCTAGGTTAGAGTGCACGCTGAGTGTTTCTTTTCTCTCTCTCTCTCTGGCAGCGACAATTGACCCGACCCTAGACTATGACTCAGTGACCAAGTTGACCGAACCTTCTTAACACAGGCTTTTGGATTGTCAGAGTTGCAGACCTCATTGCCACTCCTACTTTTACCCTTTTCTCCAGGACACCCCGTATTACTGCGAACGTCCACTTCCATTGGACAAAACCATCGTATGGTTAGATACGAACTCGAAGGGATTCGAGGATGGTTTCCGGTTCTGGAGAAAACGGATAGGATTATTCAGTTGTCTTTTCCCTTTTACCTTTTCTCAAGTTATGAGTACTCCTTGGTTTAGGAGATAGTACACCTATTATGCAGATTGGATAGTCTTCTTCCAAACCTTAGGCTGGTGCCGACCGGTAAGGAATGAAGAAAACCAATTAGCCTAAACGGTGTGCAGAAGGTATTAAGATTAAGACAAAGCAAGGGATTAGTAAGAGGGCAAAGTAAATTGCGACTGATATTCACGACCAAACTAAGTTTTTCTTCGCCAATCCTAAATCACCTTTGTATTTCTCCAGGACACTCCGTATCACTACGAAGATCCACAGTTTATTGGATACTCCATCGTATGGTTATATACGAACTCGAAAGGAACTTGTTCCAGTTCGGGGATGGATTCTGGTCCAGGAGAAATAGGAATAAGGTTTATTCGGTTGTCTTTTATCTTCACCTTCTCTCGCATTGCGAGTGCTCCTAGGACTAGGACAGTACACCCATTATGCTTATTGGATAGTCTTCTTCCAAACCATAGGCTGGAGCCGAACGGTAGGGAAGGAAGAAAACCATTTGGCCTAAGGGGTGTGCAGAAGGTAACGACTAAAGACATATAAAGGGATTTGGAGAGGTGGCAAAGAATTATGCGGTTATAGTTGTGAATCTGGATAATGGTAGAGGCATTACTAGGAATACCCAGATACCCCATCGAAACATTTTAATGTTTCAGTTCAACTGTGTACTGTTAAACCAAAACTGATTTCCCGATTGGACACTTGCTCCAGGGTATGTATTTACCAGGTATGATTCTCACATCTGTATGGCTTTACAGATGATGAGTGGGAGTAAGTTATTAGGAATTGGGTGATCATCCTCATTATATCGGGATTCGTTGTAATCGGTGATATTTGAGGAGATCATCTGGGCTGTTTGCCGGTCGGCAAATATTTGGTTTTGAATATCCGCTTTTATGCACCAATTTCAAATTGATATATCTGTACGTCTATTTTCATAGAGTGAGATATACCTTTTGATATTATGTCGATGACATTTACCTATATCAGTGGATGGTTATGTAAGGAGCATTAAACAGCGGTGTAATTCTTCTTAACCATAAGTACAGTTTTCAACCTACGACACACAGTGAAAGAGTTGTTAGACTCAGCGGACTTATACAGAGTATTGTATGTTGTCCAGTGTCCATTAGGACAGAGGGGTTGGTCCTCATACTATGTTCTGTTTACTTTTAACTTCTCTAGTTCTTAGATATGTGTTTCGTAGAAACACAGGGTCTAAGTTTTGAGGAGTTATAGGTATTTGAATAGAGTAGAGAACCAGGTGTAGCAAGTATCGGGATACTTCAAGGTAATCGAAGATGTAGATACTTGTGTATGGTATTCAGTTGATAGTAATGATAAAGAGAAATTGCTTCTCTTTCAGGTTACTCATAATTGGAAGCATTCCTAAGTTGAGTAACGCTGATCGGCCTCTCTCCATTTAGTTGACATGCACTGGAGATAGCTGCATGATTTGAATCTGGTTCAATTAAATCAGTACCTCTGGTTCTATATTGGATATAGTACAGTTCATATCTTAACATTGTTAAGGTACGGGGAGTTGTCCGGCTTATGATTAAAACCAGACTCTGGATAACTCAAGGCACGTTTCTGTAATGGCTGTTTGTGGGTTGACCCAGGCTATGACGAGGGTTGACTTTCTACCATAAGAAAGATCAATAGTGATATTGTTCTTGACTCGCCACAGTTTTATTAAAAATGGATTTTTTCAAAGACAGTAGTGGGAGTATGGTAGAACTGGAAGTGATTCCAGAACCGCAAACGATTACTGAAGATTTGATAAGGAACCTAAAGATTCAATCTGATTTGACATTCCATTGGCCACTCCGCAGATACGGTGGGTAACTTCAGGCACCCGAGAGGTACTCCGGTAGCCTCAAGGACGGTGACAGGGAAGTTCTTGTTTACCTACACTTGCCAATGTTGTTGTTCCAGGCTGCGAGACCCGGCAGGAGGATGAGTATAGCGTCGTTCCAAACTAGCTTTAAAAGTGCACGTCTATATGACTCTGCCAGAGGGTTGTCGTAGTCAGTGGGAGCAGCGGAAGCATTGGTGGACATCAGGCTTATGTCTATTTGTAGACTAAAGCAGATGTAGCGGAGATAGATCATCTATTTCTGATGTGACAGTCATAGGTTTGACGTCATCAGAATAGGGGATGGATCTGTTGAGAAGGTAGTAGGAAGTGATATTCCTATACTACGATCGGTTATATTTTGGTCGTCACACAGTGGTTTCTCCACAAAGGACTTGGACATTATATCAGACATACTGGTTACTAGATCTATGGTTTTAGATCTTGATTTGGGTGGTTTCCCAATCAGGGTACTATGACAGCATTCTAAGAGTATTTAGAATGGACGACTCCTGGCACGGTAGTGTACCTGCAGGTGAAGGAGTCACCCTTTCTAAAGGTGTCTTATAGACTAAAGTAGAGAGGGATGTGCACGATTGGCAGATCACTTGCTTAGGCAATTGAGTCAATCATGAGATGTCAAGTACCACACCAGATGTTGTTCTTGCACTAGATGCAATAAGTTGATATTGATCCAATCCTGGAGGAACAGTCGGAAGCAGTTTTAGAACATAAGTGGATGTTTTAGGGATATGATAACGACAGCCTCATTCGGAAGACAGTTATCATTCCAGGCTTCCAAAGTGACATGGACGACAAGGAGGTTGTCAGAGTTGTAGTTTTCCTTCTGTCGAGGGGCAGTATTTTGGACAGGTGGTCCAAGGCAATACTGAGGGTGGCATGGCGCAGGATACTGATTAAGTTCAGTTGACGATACAGTCTAAGAAGTTTGGATTTGGAGTTCATTTATGAGCTAGGTCCCATCAGACATCCAGACATTCTAAGACAGGTATTGCTCATTTCGGGAGATGGCTTTCTCCGCGAACTTGAGATATAGAGAGAGACATAGAAAGAAACTTCAGAGCGGATCCACTCGCTGAGGCTATTCCTCGAACGCAATAGTCTCGCAAACGAGCTTTGTGAGACTGACTTGTAGAGGAGTTGGGTGTTCGGTATCACACGGGCTGTGAGTATGCGACATCGCAATAATTAGCCTTGAGTGCAAGTGGGAGATTGTTGGAGATAGTGCCCTCAGAGTCAATTATTGGATCACAGGCACGTGATTGCAATGATTGAGGGAGGACCTATCCCGGTACGACAGTCATACTCGAGATGATAGTTTGCTATCTGGTTTACCTTTATCATCGTGTACTGCTTTAGGTGACATGACAGGTCACTATTGCACGTTGATAAAGCCCCTAGGATTCTTGCTTGACTGCCAGCAGTATGAGGGCGATCATATAAGTGAGAGCTGGAGTCTATACGCACATCCTTAAAAAGTCCCTAGTCGTGGGAGTTTCGAGACAGGGCATCGATTCTCCAGAGTAGACTAGTGTATACAGTCGAGACCCCGACGAGGGGCGGTGGCCGGTCTCACAAGCCACTGGTGTCAGTTGGTTCACCTAAGATGTATACAGGTGCTCATTAGGTTATGAGTACACCGGACAGGACTCGCCGGGAACCTGCTAGTTGGTCTTATACCTGACGTCAGATAGCAGTTCCCAGGTGACATGTGTACAGGTTAGTTCATCGACCTGGGGATCGTCATTTGTCTCGTGTGAGTTCCCACTGTGCTTTGATTACTACCCTACCACGGCTCAAAGGAGTCGTGCAAACAGGTTTTAGTTGGGTACAGTCCCGAGCCACATGGAGGCAGTGAGCGGATCTTCGGGGGTTTCGTCTCTCCCGGTATTGGGGGTGAGGTCGCGCTGTGTCTAGGAGAGCCATTACACGAAGTCCTTGGCCAAGGCAGGAGATTTACTGGTAGGTATTCCAGTAGTATCTCAGGGTGTTCTGGGCTACACTCCAACACGACTTGTACCGCTTTTGGGGGTCTGACTTTTACCCACCCCCTAGGCCCGACATGCGATGCTCATAGACGAACGGACCGGACTGTACGGATATTGTCGCTGACAGGCTCAGTAGGGTGTCAGGATGAGTTCGCTCATCGACGTCCCTTTTAGTCAATAGCTGGTGGCCCGTTACGTATTGGCTTATACCTCTGACGTGCTAGTGGTTAAATCCACAGCCATAGTATTGACGAGTCTTTAGAGTCCACCACTCACTTTCAGTTACTCAGCTTTCGGGCGAAACGCTGTAGAGGCCGTATGGAGATATGGCAGGGTCCCATCAGATACGTGCGGTATTGCACGGATCAGGATCGGACGGTTTGTACTAGTAGCCGTATAGGTATATGGCAGGGTTCGATCAGATACGTGCGGTATTGCACGGATCAGGATCGAACGGATATTACTAGCCGGCTTTGATTTAAGCCGGTCCTAGCTTAGTACAGTGTAGATTTTGTCTCTTTGCATTTGTATCCGGACGGAATACAGATGCGGGTGTGTATGCACAGTATCGGGGTTTTCCTGTAATTTATTACGGGACCAGTTTTCTGGAGTTGCCAGTTTGCATTCCGTTCCGGCCGGTTTTCCTTTGTTCTTTCCCGGCCGGACTTTTCCGATGGAGGGGGTTATTTGCAATTGTGCAAATAACATTTTGTGGAGGGGTTTATTGCATAAGTTTTGATATGATAAGCATCTTTGCTTTATCATCCATGTTGTGCATTTATTAAGATTTGAAAGGTTATGGGTTTGATGTGGAATTAAGCATGGTGTATGTTTGTTTATTGTCACCTCCACCTTTCTCCTACACTCACCTCCCTCTTATGTTTTGTTATCACTCCACCTCCATTTCCTACTTGATTAGGCCGGCCACAATTTAGAGTGAGAGAGAGTGATTTTCATTTTGTGGTGTGGCAAATTTCATTCATCTCATTTTGATACAAGGAAAAATGAAAGCACCATTTTTCACACCTTCATTCCTCCATCTTCAAATGGCAACCACCCCAAAAGAGACTACGATTCTACACTACACTTCCTACAGCATATCTTGGACGCGTCGGCTAGCCTACTTCGCGCCCGAGTTGCCTCGGTATTGAGGTGGGAGCCCGTAAAAGCTACAGGCGATGTGGTACCCTTTCCGACGAGGAGGAGACGGACGGAGATCCCGCGAGGAGATCGGAGTGGAGATGAATACCGGAGGACTCGGATCAGTCGGTACATCTCTTCCCTTTCTTGTTAGTAGCTTAGACTTGTTAATGGTTACGATCCGGAGTTTAGTGCGCGGTGGTGTCGGTTTGCAAAGTCCACAAAATTAAAGTTTATCACCGTTTCCGCATTCCGGCGTCGGATTGACGGCCGGGGCGCCGCCGTGCACTTACAACTACTACAGCCTAAAATCGAATCCAAACACTAAACTAGAAATAAACTAGGTGTTAACTACTAGGTTTGTAATTACAACCTTTGTAATTGTGTCCTTTGTCTTCTTTCCACTTTCTTATCTCTTTAGGTCATCGGGAACGAGCTTGGGAGTCAGTCTTTCATGCCGAAGATGATCTACCTCAAGAGAGTTTGATCCAAGCTTTAGCTTCATATCCAAGAACCAAGTAAAGCAACTCACAAACAAAACTTGCCAAGAATTATTTATGAGATTGATATAGTGGTGGTAATCTCAAGTTTCTCTCTTTTCAATTTTCTTCTCAAAAATAGGAGCTCAAAAGAGAAGAAGAAGAAGAAGAATGAGTGTATGAAAAAAATATCATTAGCCATTCTCTTCTCACTTTTCTCTCTTATCCAAATGAGAGTGTGAATCAAAAGCATGAGTCACCAAGTGACTCACCTCATGACTCATGAGCCTAGACACATCTCAAAGCTTCCAATATGGAGAAGAAAGATGTGTGTATCAATACACACACATGCATTCATACATACATGCATGCATGTATATACACACACACAAACCAAGTATGTACCAAAATGCATGTATCTGTATTCTCATTAAAATATGAATATCATATTCGTATAAAAATACGAATACCCGTATTCGTATAAAGATAAAAATACATATATTTGTATTAAGATACAAATCATGAGCCTAGACACATCTCAAAGCTTCCAATATCGAGAAGAAAAGATGTGTGCATCGATAAACACACATGCATTCATTCATTCATGCATACATACATATATATATATATATATATACACACAAACCAAGTATGTACCAAAATACATGTATCTGTATTCTCATAAAAATATGAATATCGTATTCATATAAAGATAAAAATACCTATATTCGTATTAAGATACAAATATCTGTATTTATACAAATAGTCGTATTCGTATAAATACTATATTTGTATCAAAATACAAATACCGTATTCGTATAAAAATATGAATACCAAAAGAGAGATAATGAGAGATATATAATACTAGCTCACAATGATCCGACTATCTTTCAAACCTGCCAGTATTATCAAAACGCCCGATTAAAGTGCGTACATTAAATACACGTATTTAATTGAACCTGAGTGCATATCAAAATACGTATGTACTGCATCGTTTCGCCTGAATCGGAAAACCCTCTGTGTGGGACTCTAAAGACTCGATAATATGCTGGCAGTGGGTTTAACCACAAGCACGTTAGCAGCACTAGATGTATGTAATGGCTACCCAGGTATTGAACGAAAAGAAGGCCTACAAGCAAACTTGTCCGTATCCCTTTTGAGCCGGAAAGTGACAGTCTCCGTATAGTCTTATCTGTTCGTCTAAGGGTATCGCATATTGGGTCTAGGAGATTGATAAAGTTAGACCCCTAATAGCGTGATAAGTCGTGTCGATATGAAGCCCGTCACCCACTAAGAAACTACCGATCCAAATCAGTAATTCTCGTCCACCTTGGCCAAGGATTTCTGGTGATGGCCACCTGTACACAACGCGACATCTACCCCCAATACCGGGAGAGACGAATCCCCGACGATCTGCTCACTGCCTCCATATGGCTCAGGACTGTACCTAACTAAAACCTATTTGCATGACTAGTAGAGTCATGGTAGGGTAGTAATCAAAGTACAGTGGGAACTCACCGAGACAAATGATGATCTCTGGTCGACAGACTAAGCTGTACTCATGTCACCAGATAACTGCTATCTAATAATATGTATAATACCATCTAGCATGTTCTCGGCGGGTCCGTCTAGTGTAACTCATAACCTAATGAGCTCCTGTATCCTATCTTTGGTGATTAACTAACACCAATGACCATGGGACCGGCCATCGCCCCTCGTCGGGGTCAAGAAATGTATACACTAGTCTACTCTGGAATATCGATGCCTAGTCTCGATATTCCCACGACTAGGGACATTTAAGGATTTGTTTATAAATTACCCAGTTCTCATAAGTATGATCTCCACAATAACCCTAGTAGTCAAGCAAGAGTCCTATGGGCTCTATCAACATATAATAGTGATCTATAATACCATATAATACATATACATGATGATAGAAATGAACCAGATAGTATACTATCATCTCGAGTAAGATTGTTCTACCCGTATAGGTACCCCCTCAATCATTATAATTGTCTGTCTGTGATTACATTAATTGCTTTGAGTGCACTATATCGAACAATACTCATACGACTATGAACATTTAAAGATATGCTTATGGACTACCCAGGCCCTACTAGTATTATCCCTATCGTAATCCTGGAAATCAAGCAAAGATCCTATAGGCTTTATCAACATATATTAGCGATACGTAATAGCAAGTAAAACATATACACATGAAAGATAATGACAAACCAGATAGCATGCTATCATATCGTGTAAGACTGTTCTATACATATAGGTCCGAGTACAATAATAATTGCATCTACGGCACTATATCTAACAATCCTCAGAGTCGAAAATCGGAGCAAATGTTGTTATTGGGGAATATCACCCGGTTTTGCCTAGTGGAAAATTTTTAGTTTTGAATAACTGTTGTCATGCACCAACTTTTAAAAATAATATCCGTCTCTTTATTTGATAAGGAAGGATATAAACAAATTTTGAAAATTATGTTATGAACACTTACCTTCATCAAATGTTGATTGGGTAAGGTGCATAAAATAATAGAATAGATACTCTTAACCAAAATACAGTTCTCAACTTACAACACATGAAGTAAGAGTTAGTGAACTCTTAAAACTTATACATAGTGATAAATGTGGTCCGATGTTTATACGGACAAGGGGTGGGTACTCATACTTCATTCCGTATATCTATGAGTTCTTTGGTTTTGGACATGCGTTCTTATTTAAATGCAAAGTTCAAAGATTTTGAGAAGTTCATGAAGTATAAGAATAAAGTAGAGATCCAGATGAGCGAAAGTATCAAGATTCTTCGATGTGATCGAGGAGGTGAATACGTAAGCTTTGTATTCCATGGTTGTCTAAAAGAGAATTTGATTCTCTCTCAGCTTACTCCTCCAAATATACCATAGCACTACGGAGTATCGGAGAGAAGAACTCGCACCCTATGGGATATAGTGCGCTCTAGATGAGTATTGCTGAGTTACCTCTTTCATTTTGGAGGTATACACTGGAAACAGCTGCGTGCTAATGGAATAAAGTTCCGTCTTAATCAGTGCCTAAGATTCTATATGTAATATAAAATGGAAGGAGACCATGTCTTAAGTTTGTTAAGATATGGGGTTGTCCGGCTTATGTTGAAAGCAGAATCCGGACATACTCAGCGCATGTTTCAGTAATGCACAGTATGTATGTTATCCCAAGCATTCGCAAGGGTTTAACCTCTACCGAGTTGAGTATCAAAAGTTGTTTTGTTCTCGACACGCCACCTTTTTAGAAAAAGAATTTCTTGCAAAAGAAATTAGTGGGGCTATGGTAGAACTGGAAGATATTCCAGAACCACAAACGGTTACTACAAGTTTAGTAGAATCTGAGGATTCAATTATACCCGACAAAGCTTAGCCACTCCGCTGATCTAGTTGGCGACCTCAGCAACCCGAGAGATACTATAATATTCTCGTAGGCGATGACATGGAGGCTTGCATCATGATTGATGATGACCCTACTAGTTATCAGCAGGCCATAGGAAGTAGTGACTTCTAACTGATAGCTGGATGCCAAGATATCCGAGTTGGACTCCATGCACTCTAACAAAGAATAGACCTTGTTGGATGCTCCTGAAGGGATAAAACCTATTAGGAGCAAGTAGATCTTCCAAAAGAAGATCAGTGCAGATGGAAAGGTAGTAACCTAATAAAGCTAGACTTGTAACAAAAAGTTTTCGTCAAATACACGGTATGGATTGTGATGAAACATTTTCTTCAGTGTTGATGTTAAAGTCCATTCGGATACCAGTTTCCATTTTTGTACTTCAGAACTATGAGATCCGGTAGGTGGATGTCAGTAATGCTTTTCTAAATGCAGATTTAGAAGTGAGCGTGTATATGACTCTGTCAGAGGGCTTTGTAGTCAGTGGGAGCAGCGGAAATCTGTGCAAGTAGCTTAAATCCATTTATTGACCAAAGCAAGCATCGCAGAATTGGATCATCTATTTTGGTGTGATAGTCTAAGAGTTTTACTTCATTAAAATTATAGATGAACCAAGTATTTGTAAGAAGGTTGTAGAGAATACCGTCGCATTCCTCATATTGTATATGGATGATATATAGGAAATGATGTTCCTATGCTACAATTCGGTCAAACTATGATTGTCACAAAGCTTTTTCCATATAGGATCTACGTAATATATCAATCATTCTGGAGACTAGATCTATAGAGATAGATCTAGAAGGATTCAGGGATTGTCCCAATCCGGGTACTTTGACACCATTCTAAAGAGATTTAGAATGAAATACTCTTAGAGCGATAGTGTACCCGCATATCATGGAGTCACCCTCTCTAAAAATATATCTTCCGGACAGATGAGGAGAAGGACTTGCATGAATGACATTCTATATGTTTCGGCAGTAGGGTCAATCATGCCATATTATATACCAGACCAGATATAGTTTATGCATTTACAATAGTAAGAAGATATTAGACCAATCCTGGAGAAACAAAAGATAGCAGCGAAGAATATTCTTAAGTGATTGTGAAGCACTAAAAGGATGTTCTTGGTGTATGGTAATGACTGCTTCCACATGGAGGCGGTTACCGATTCCATCTTCTAAGGTGATATAGATGAAAAAGATTTTGTCACGGGTATAAGTATACCCTTTTTTGAGGAGCAGTATATTGGAACGGTTCCAAGCAGAATATTGTGGCAGACATATCGCTGGATGCTGAGTAGGACTCGGCCGTTGATATAGCCTAAGAAGCTATTTGGATAAATAAGTTCGTTTATGAACTTGGTCCCATCAGATATCCAGACAATTTCTAAGACACGTATCGCTTGATTCAGGAAATAGTTGATCTCGGCGAAATTCATATAAAAACAGAAGAAATTAGAAACATTGTAGCAGATCCACTGCCTGAAGCTATAATATAGTTTGTGAAACTGATATTAGAGAAGTTCGGTATGTGATACTGCAATAATTGGCCTTGAGTGCAAGTAGGAGATTGTTAGATATAGGTTCCCTGAAGGCAATTATTGTAATTGTCTATAGACCCATGTGGATAGAACATTCTTGCTCGACATGATAGTATAATATCCGGTTCGTCTTTAGCATTCATATGTATATATTTTACTTACTATTATGTATCGCTAATACATGTTGATAAAACCTTTAGGATTCTTGCTTGACTACCAGAATTACGATGTGATCATACTACTAGGGTCCGGATAGTCCATAAACACATCCTTAAATGTTCCTAGTCGTAAGAGTATCGAGACAGGGTATCGGTACTACAGAGTAGACTAGTGTATACGTTTCTTGACCATGACCGGGACGATGGCTGGTCCCATAGCTATTGGTGTTTGACACCGAAGATTGTATACAGGTGCTCATTGGAAAATGGATACACCGAACGGACTCGCCAAGAACTCCTAGATAGTATTATACTTACTGTCAGATAGCAGTTCTCTGGTGACAATGGTATAGGGTAGTCCTTTGACCTAAAATCATCATAGTGTCTTATGTGTGTTCCCACTATACTTTGATTACTACCCAACCACGGCTTTAAAGAGTCATGATACAGGTTTTAGTTGGGTATAGTCCCGAAACACATGGAGATAGTGAGCAGTCAATGGGATTCCTCTCTCCCGGTATAGGGAGTCGATATCGCGCTGTGCAGGATATGATTATAACCAGAAATCCCTGGCCAAGATGGTTGAGAAAAACTGATAAGTTTTATCATTTGTAGCTCGGATGGTTATGAGTTCGATGTCTGCATGAGTTATTGGGTTATTGGGGATCTGACAGTTTCCACCCCGTAGACCCGGTATGCAGTACACTTTGACGAAGAGACCGGATTGTACGGTAATTGTCACTAATAGGCTTTGTTGGGTTCGGATGAGTTTGCTTGTCGACCTACCTCTTGATCAATATCTGGGTAGCCATTACGTGCAGCTAATACAGCTGACGTGCTTGTAAGTTAACCCGTGAGGGGATTGATCTGAAAGTGTTTCAGATTCAATCGGATACGATCCTATTTAACCTACTGCCAGTGTATTGTTAGGTTTTTAGAATCCCACAATGAAAGTGCATGCCCAGGAGAAATGATGATGTGGTGTATGTATGTAATGCGTGCGTGAGTTTGATTAAATACGTACATATGATACTGTTGAGATTTCACCCACGCATACTTTTAGTTAAAAGAATGAGTTATGTTAGAATACAGCACATGCGAGCTAAGTCTCATTTTAAAATATTTATAACCGCAAGTGCACGGCTCGTTTGCAGCGAGTTAGTAAGTACGGGTCGATCCATAGGAAAACGGTGATTAAGTGTTGCTATTAAAAGTTCAAGAAAATAATTTTGGTTTGGTTTGGTTCGTCATGATTTAAGAAATTATAAGAAAATGTAAACGGCCTTGGCTTCGACTCGGATGAATGAATCGTGGCGATATCTTCTCCTCTCTCTCTTGATCATATAAATTTTTCCTCTCTCATGAAAATTGATTATGAAGCATGGCGTATCAAAGCAGATCGCAAAGTATATACCATCAAGACAAACACAATTACATGTGAGAATAAAACGAATACTTCTAGGAAGCGGCTTAGCATTAAATTTGTTAAGTGTGTGAATAAAAGTATAGGATATATGCTTAAGAAAGGGTGTCAACCAACCATCAAACTACATACCCTACTAAAATACTTAGCAAGATCAACACTAATTATTGATTCTAATTTTAACATTGTTTAATGAAGGTATTGAGAGAATAAAGCATATGCTAAAGGTTACTATATAACCATAAAAAACTACATGCCCTATCAAGCAATAAACATTTTGCAATATTAAAGTTACAATCATATTAAGCACAATACATAATCAAAAATGAAGGAAGGTTTAGCCATTCATCATCATTCCTTACCTTCACCTTAACCAAGAATACTACTCAAACATAATATAGCATAATATCAAGAACAATGAAAAATAAAGAACAAGTAAAGAAAAAGAACAAACAAAGAAAAAATGATCAAGTATACTAAAGCAAAAAGAATTGAAGTGTCATTAACTATTGAAGGAGATGGCTACAAGATTAGATTACGACTTGAACCTCCTTAATGAAGCTCTCAAATGAGAGCTTCAAGAAGGAACAAGAAAAATCAATCTCATTATTACAAACCTAAAAACTTCCCTCTCCACTCCCTCCACAACCTGCTGTATTTATAGGAATTTGTAAAGGATATTAGACACAGAATACCAATGTGTATCACATGAGAAAACCACCTCCTTTTACCGACACCAATTGGACTTATTTTGGCCGCAAATTCCCAGCTAATTCCTGCATGATGGCTGCTAATTCGCTGCCATATATTTGAGTTAAGTCCCCAATTTTTTTTATGGTAATCTCTCTCTTTATTTCCTCATTTTTCATGCTTTTAGAATTCCATAATTGTTTCCAGAGTGCTCTTGGGTTGTTTGGTCAACGAATTCGGCTCGGTTTGATTTTTACATCTTAAATTCAATTACTATATACATTTACATCCTCCACTCATTTTAGGAAGCTCAAATGATTCTCCATTAATGACCAAGACAAGAGAGAAGTCTCTTTATCAAGTTCTAGAAGCCCGGGTGTCGCACGTGTTGGATATGAGTGACCAAAATTCGTGTTTCTTCGTCTGTCGGTCATTTGAACTTGAAAACGTATCAAATGTGCGTGTTTCACACCAATTGTGATACAAACCCTCGCAAACCTGTGGTCCTGTACTTAATAGAAGTCATAGGGTTAATAGCAATTGTTTATTAATAAAGTAATACAGAATGGGCAGTATTAAATGCAATTAATCATGATGAACAAATACACATATATTAATCAGACGCTTGATAATACTAGCCGGTTTATTTATAAGCTGGATTATTAAATCAAGTGTTGACTTAATATCCATATATGTGATATGGTTGCTAGTATTGTGTATACGATACTCTCTCTCTCTCTCTCTCACTCACATATTAGTATATGATACTAATGTTTTATTATGTATATGATACATAATATGTATATGTATATGATACGTATATTCTCTCTTGATATTATGTATATGGATACATATACCCCCTCTCTCAATCCCTTCATGTATATGATACATGAAGTGTATTTGTGATGGAATCGGTGCTAGGGTCGTAAGACTTACAGTCCCTATGGAAGCGTAAAACGAAATCCAACTAACTTGATAGTAGATAGAGCATGGATTTTGAAAACTTAGCTACCGATTCCACAACAACAAGATCACATTTAATAATAATTGCAAACAACAAGTAATCTGTAAGGGGTTTTAGGGGGCTAAAACATTTGTAGTGTGTGTCCACCCAATCACGGAAGACTCGTGCTAAACTCCATCACCTCCGGATTGAGCTTGCAAGCCAATCTTCTCGTCGAAGATGATCTACATCATGGAAACCCCAAATCAAGCTTCATCTCCATCACTAGACTAATCTATGTGAAGAAACCTAACCTAATGGTTTGCTAATCCTTTAGATTAGGAGATATAGTTAACTCACACTAATTTTCCTCTTTCATTTTGCTCTCTACTTGAAAATGAAGAAGAAGAAGAGAAGAGATCATGTGCTTGAAAGAAAAATGAGAATAGAAATAGAGTATCATTCTTTTACAAAACCATTTCTCTTTAAAATAATCCAACCATACACTCATTCCATACTTCTCACCATTCTTTCATGCCACATTTTCTTTTCCATTTTTCTTTTTCTTCTTTCATGCCACATTTTCTTTTCCATTTTTCTTTTTCTTTTAAATAGGAAATGAGGTCTCTCTCTCTCTCTCTCTCTCTCTCTCTATATATATATATATATATATATATATATATATATATATATATATATATATATATATATAAATCACCACTTGATTTAATAATCCAGTTAAACCTAAACTGGCTAGTATTATCAAACATCTGATTAACATATATAATCAAACTCCCGCACGTATCGCTATACACACACTCTACATCGTTTTGCCTGAGCGGGAAAACCTCTGCATGGGACTCTAAAGACTCAATCAATATGCTGGCAGTAGGTTAGGATCATATCCGTCAATCTACAAGCACGTCAACGGCACTAGCTGTACGTAATGGCTATCCAGGTATTGATTAAAAGAAAGATCGACAAACAAGCTCATCCGAACGCAATCAAACAAGCTCATCCGAACGCAATTAGAGCCTATCAGTGATAGTCACCATATAGTCCGGTCTCTTATTCAGAGAGTGTCGCATACCGGGTCTGGGGGTGGAATCTGTCAGACCCCCAATAACCCAATAAGTCATGCTGACATAGGACTTATAACCATCAGAGATACAACTGATAACACTTATCAGTTTATCTCAACTACTGCGGCCATGGGCTTCTGGTTATAGTCATGTCTCGCATAGCACGACATCGACTCCCTATACCGGGAGAGACGAATTCTCTCGACCGCTCACTGCCTCCATGTGCTTCGAGACTGTATCCGACTAAAACCTATTTGCACCACTCTTTAAAGCCGTGGTAGAGTAGTAATCAAAGTACAGTAGGAACACACACAAGACACTATGGCGATCTTAGGTCAAGGGACTATCTTGTACTCATGTCACCAGAGAACTTCTATCTGACAATAGATATAATACCATCCAGGAGTTCTCGGTGAGTCCATCCAGTGTAACTCATTCTCCAATGAGCACGTATACACAATCCTCGGTGTCAAACACCAATAGCTGTGGGACTGGTTATCGCCCTCCAACCAGATCAGGAAGCGTATACACTAGTCTAATCTGGAGTACCGATGACTTGTCTCGATACTCTTATGACTACGGACATTTAAGGATGTGCTTATGGATTATCAAGGACCAACTATTATGATCTCCATCATAATCCTGGTAATCCAGCAAAGATTCTATGTACTTTATCATAATGTATTAGTGATATGTAATAGCAAGTAAAACGTATACGAACGAATTCTATCTATATAGGTCCTCCTACTATTACAATAATTGCCTTGAGGGCATCTATATCCAACAATTTGTATATGATACAAATACAATTTGTAATTTATGGCATTGATGGCATGTTAAAGAGGTAGGGGCCACATGAAACCAACCCTCTTTCTAGTGACAAGTGGAAGAGAGAAGAGAAGGGGTATAAGAATGAGATTCACTCTCATGATCTTTAATAATTTTTCTAAGGAAAGAAAATGTAGGAGCTTCATCCTCTTCCTCTTCTAAGTTTCTAGAGAGAAAATAAAAAGAAAGAAAAGAAAAGAAAAGAAAAGAGAGAAATAAAGAGAGCTTAGTCACATCATCTTCTATCTCTATATATTAGCAATTTGTGAGAGCTGGTTGCTTCACATAAAAGTGTTCTATTGTGAAGTGGGAGCTTAGGTGGGTTACTTTCAACGTGGATCATTTTTGGCAAGACGGTTGGTGATCAAGCTCGATCCCAACACCACGAAGTCTAGCTTGGGTCTTCCACTAGAGAGTAGACACGCTATAAATGTTGTAGCCCCTCTAAACTTTGTATTTTGGTTTCTTGATCTTTTGCAGTTACTAGTATTTGGATGATTTTGGATATAGTGTTCAATGCTATATTTTAGAAATTTTTGTTTTATGTTTCCACCACGGTCCGCAAGTGTTGCGACCCTAGTACCATGCACCTACATGGTGTACCTTATCGGGTATGAGGCATCATTGTATTCATCTGGATAAGGCTAGTTGGCTACCAGGTAAGCTTGTATTTAGCTTCTTTACCTGCTCTGCAATAAACTTTTGCAAGGTGGCCACATCCATACTGGCCATCGGCACTGTTGCTGCAACTTGATCCGCTATGATCGCTGTTGTAGCTACAGTGGCGAAGACGGGGAGCAACTGCTCTGGTTTGCTCTGGACTGGAGTCATTGTTTTGCTAGAGACTGCCTCTGTCTTAGCGGTAGGAAGCGACTGTTCCATTTGCAGTGTTTGCAAGAGTGGGTTGGTGGGAACTGATGACTGTCCTCCCTTGTCCACGGCTGGAGCTGGTTTCCGAGTTTCCTCCAAGCTTTGTATTTGGGTCGCAATGACTGTCAGATTGGTCATCTGGGATTGCAGGTTCTAGAATTTGTGGTCTTGGTTCTGGGTGCGATGCCTTAGGTCCTTTAAAGATGCATCGTTGTTGTCACTTCCGGCCTTTGACATATTGTTGGCTGACAGGGGTGGGACATCCCCAGGCATCTCACCTTCATGTGGTAGAAACGTAGTGGATGTGTATGGTTGCTTCGAAGATCCTCCCGGAGGGATTACTCGATTGCGCAGGGCCATTCCAGGGAGGTCGCCTTCAATTGTAACTTGGTCCACCATTCTGCATGTGTGAATCATCGAAGAGGGAATCCGCGATCGAACGGCTGTGGGCCTTCTATAGAACAAATGGTCCTCAGAGAATACTGATCGGAGATGTGGTTCTTTGAAAAACTTTTTCATGATTTGCCACTTTTCGTGGAGACATGGTTCTTTGGAGGGTCTTAGCTTGCTTGTAGGTGGCATCGATCTTTCAGTTGGCTGTTCTTCCACTGCAACTGTTAGGTGTCCTTTTGAACGTCAGGATGTCGATCTGTACTAGAAGTATATGGAGTGGTGAGAATGAATTTTTTAGAGGGATCATTGGTACTTAACGGTGGTGCCTTTTATGTTGAGGAGCTTCTGGGGTCACCTGGGCTCGCTTTGCCGATCGACGTCTACAGTTTCGGGATATTCTTTGTTCGGAAGAGGACGAGTTATCGAAACAGTCTTTGGCGAATATAATGGTTTCAGTGTGATGGAGGTCCTTTTCGGGTCTCCTACAGATGTTGTCTTCCGTCGATCTCCTGATGGATTTTGGAGGTGATCTCCTGTTGTGTGTGGGTCTCAATAGGTTTTGAGGAGATTGGTGATTTGAGGAGTTTAGCGCCGAGTACCTGCAAAGAAGTCCCGGGATGGTTTGGTACCACCGAGGACCCTCCGACGATCAAGTTAGTACAAGATCCGAGCAGAGTAACGGCCAAGTGGAATAAAAATGGCTTACCTGACCCCTCTGTGATTAGGGGTTTATATAGTGGCGGCAGCACGCAGCAGCAGGCGCGAGAATCCCGCCGGCAGTTACGCTCCCGACGTCACGCCCGCATAAAGAGCGGATCGCCCATTAATAGGGATCATGATGGTGTGGAATGTGGGATGCTGCTGGCAGAGAATCTGCGAGTGGCGAGATTTGCGGAGCGACGGTTATGCCTGCGAGGTAGAGTTGGTCGGTCGGTGGACCGAGGAAGATGGCCTCGGCCGGGGAGCTCGGAGGCGAGCGAGAGGGCCGAGGAGTCTTGGTCCTGTGGCAGCTCGGGATGAGCTGAGAGGCCGAGGAGGCCAATCTTCAGGGGGCTCTGAGGTGAGCCAGCTTGTGCTTATAGGTCGGGTACAGGGGTGGACTGGTCGGCTCCTGTGGGCCCTTTCTTCTGAGTTCTGGGACACGTCATCTGCCACGTGTCATGATCTTGGAGATCGCCAATACTGAGGATCATCATTAGCCCCCCACTCTTGTCCTGACCAGCTAGCGGGTCGAGTCAGGAGTGGACTGCCGGGCCGCCCGGGGTGAGCTCCCTCCTAAGGTTCCGTCGGGACGCGTCCCCGGGATGTCGGCTGTCTTTTCTGCCAGCGAATCAGGGTGAGATCTCTGCATTTAAGGAAGGTGCGTCGGTTCGTGCCTCCTGTCACTGAAGATACGGTCCACGTGTCAAGCGTCGATTTGCCGACGCGACGTGTGCAGACCTGCGGCTCCTGATGGGGTGCGGTCCAGTGTGGGAACGACAAGTGGAGCAATCGGAGCCTTTGGACGCGAGGAGGCGTTTTTGGCGGGAGATGAAGAGCGCCATTGGATGAGATCGTTCGCGGTGATAAGTAGAGGCGGGGCCCACTCCAGTGCCCCTACTCTTTCGTATGTCCTTTCTTCTAAGTTTTGGCTGCTCGGCGCTGTTCTTCTTTTGGATACATGGTTCATTCCCACTCTTTGGGTTTCTTATTTCAGAGGGAGGGCAGCGGCGCGGCCGTGCCCCTGGCTGGCTCATACCCTGCGCCGAATGTTCCGCCGGCGATAGGGTCGTCCGCTCCATTGACGGCTCCCGGTGATTGTTCCGGCGGCGGCCAGAGACGTCCACGGTCATCCGAGCCCCAGATGAAAGACAAAGGGGAGGGCGAAGACGGGGTCCCCCTTAAGAGGAAAGGACAATCTCTCGTGCGCCGCCATCGATGGTTCCTGAGGGGATTCCCGTGCAGGGGGTGATGTCGTCTTCATGGCTCCATCTGGGCTTTCCGTCGCTGCCAGCCTGCTCGCCGGGATGGAAGAGTCGGCCGGGGGAAGGCTTCCGCACGGCACCCTGAAGGTCCAAATGGAGGCCATAGCCCAAGGGGCGGTCCAGGTACGAACTTCTCTACGCATTGTTTTTGACCTCCCTTTCTTTGGCTTGAATGCCCTCGAGTTTCTCATCTACTTCCCATCAGTTCCTTCAACACTGCGCCCTCGCTATCCGTACAGAGGCCGAGGGGGCATTCCACGCGCCGAGGCCAGTAGAAGCGTTTCCGTCGGAGGTTGAGGCCCTGCGGCGTGACCTGCGTCTGGAGAGGGCGAGGGTCGATGTCCTGGCAGCCCGTGCAGAGGCTGAGGAGCTCGCCAATTCAGCGAATTGGGGCGCCTACCATCGCCTGAGTGCATCCCACCGAGTTGCTGAGAGGAAGCTGGCGGATCTGGCCGATCGTCTCACAGCCATGGAGAAGGAGAGAGACGCCAGCAGAGGGGATGCCGAGGCGGCACTTTTGGTGGCCGAGACTGCTAAGGCTCGGGCCAGGAAAGCTGTGGCCGATTACAAGGTGTCAGAGCAGTTTTACGTCGAGGTTGGAGATTATTCCACCGTCGTGTGGAATAAGGCCCTGGATGCCGTGAAGGAGCAGCTTCCCGAGTTCGCCGACGGCGAGCTTCGTGCCCGGGTCCCACTCCCGGTGGCAAGGCCTCCTGCAGACAACGCTGAGGAAAGCAAGGTGCACCCCTGGTGGCAAAACCTCCGGTGGTGAAGCCTCCGGCAGACCGCGATGAGCGAGGCGCAGGGGGGTTTTCCGACTTAGGCTTTTTTTTGTAAGCCTCCGGGCAGTTTGTAAGGCTGGGGAGCCCAAAGTACCCTTTTGTAAAGGCTTTTCCTTTGGTAATAAACTTTTTTCTTTGGTTTGCACTTTATCTTCTGTTTGTGAAGAATGCTCGTTAAATACCTATGCTTGCACTGTTGGGCCTCGGATCCTCTCCATGTGACGGGCAGAGGGGTTTCCACCGCATTTGTACCGAGCACGAACGGGCTCAGAGGATGAATGAGCGTGAATGGAAAGCTGCTCGGTCGCCTCTTGGCGAGGGTTTCGATCTCTAGCGTCGTGGGTAGGCAACTACCAGCCTGGGATGACCGAGCGGGGTAGCCGCTCGGATGCCCCTTACAAAGGCTTTGACCCCTGGCGCTATGGGTAGGGAGCTACCAGCCTGGGATGAATGAGCGGGGTAGCCACTCGGGTGCCTCATGTGAGGGCTTCGATCCCTGGCGTCATGGGTAGGAATCCACCAGCCGGAGATGACCGAGCAAGGTAGTTGCTCGGTAGCCTCTTGCGAGGGCTTTGATCCTTAGCGTTGGAGGGGCTGTAAGAAGCCCACTAAGGATGGCCGAGCAGTGAAGCTGTGCGGTTACCTCTTGGCGAGGGCTTTGATCTCTGGCGTCGTGGGTAGGCAACTACCAACCTGGGATGACCGAGCGGGGTAGCCGCTCGGATGCCTCTTGCGAGGGCTTCGACCCCTGGCGTCATGGGTAGGGAGCTACCAGCCGGAGATGACCGAGCAGGGTAGCTACTCAGTTGCCTCTTGCGAGGGCTTTGATCCTTCAGGACGAGGACCGAGCAGGGTTACTGCCCAGTGCCTCTTGGCGAGGACTTTGATCCCTGTCGGTTGTGGTAGGAAGCTACCAGCAGGGGATAGCCGAGCAAGGACTCGACTGTCTCTGGGAGGACTTTGGTCCTTAGCGCGGGAGGGGCTATAAGAAGCCTACCAAGGACCCTTGGCCGGGCAGGGTTACTGCCCGATTCTTCTTGGTGAGGGCTTTTGTCCTGAAGGATAGCCGAGCGAGGGATCCTCGGGCTCGACTACCTCTGGGAGGGCTTTTGATCCCTGTCGGTCGTGGTAGGAAGCTACCAGCCGGGGATAGCTGAGCGGGGTAGCTGCTGAGCTGCCTCTAAGGAGGACTTGGACCCTTAGCATTGGAAGGGGGCCGTAGGAGGCCTGCTAAGGATACCCGGGCAGTGAAGCTGCGCGGCTGCCTTTTGGCGAGGGTTACGATCCCTGGCGTTGCGAGTAGGGAAGCTACCAGCCAGGGATAGCCGAGTAGGGTAGCCGCTCGGTTTCCACTATGGAGGACTTTGATCCTTAGCGTTGGAGGGGCTGTAGGAAGCCCACTAAGGATGACCGGGCAGTGAAGCTGTGCGGTCGCCTCTTGGTGAGGGCTTTGGCTCACAAAGACAGAACTCTATTCGAGATGTCCCGACGTTTCTTTATTCGAATGGGCAAGATTTTTAGAAAACATTTACTTCAATTTTGCAAAAGGAGGGGTATACACTTGTCGGTCTTGGCCTCATTGGTACATCTTGAGCTTCTCAGCGTTGTAAGGACACGGAAGCTTACATCTGTCCGCATCTTGTAGGCGGTAGGCTCCACCAGGGAGCGCCTCAGAGACGAGGAAGGGACCGTCCCACTTCGGGGAGAACTTGTGAAGCCTGCCTTGATCAACGAACTCGTTTCGCCGTAGGACCAGATCCCCGGTCTGGAAGGAGCGGTGCTTTACCCGGGCGTTGTAGTATTAGGCCGTTTGTTGTTAGTAAGCGGCAGCCCTGATCTGAGCCCGGTCTCTCTTCTCCAACAAGATGTCCAGGTTGGTCCGTAGCGCCGAGGTGTTCGCATCATCATCGAAGCGCTCGACCCGATGACTGGGTAGCCCGATCTCCGCTGGGACCATTGCCTCGGTCCCGTAACAGAGGCTGAAGGGGGTTTCCCCGGTGGGGGTCTTCTTTGACGTGCGTAGGGCCCATAAGACTCGGGACAGTTCTTTAACCCAACTGCCTCGTCGCCCTTCTAGCGGGTCCGGAGACCTCGGAGGACGTCTCGGTTAGCAACTTCGGCAGTCCCGTTGCATTGGGGATGCGCGACCGCGGCGAACTTCATGAGGATATGGTATTCTTTGCAGAAGTCCTTCACTTTCTCATTCTCGAAGTTCGTCCCATGGTCGGTGATGATACATCTTGGGATGCCGAACCGGAGTATCAGATTGTTTTGCAGGAATTTGATGGTCGTAGGGGCATCCGGTTTCCTGATGGGGATGGCCTCGATCCATTTGGTGAAGTAGTCTACTGCGACGAGGATGTATTTGTGCCCGCCTGTCCTGGTAGGGAACTGGCCGATCATGTCCAATCCCCACTGGGCGAACGACCTTGGGGATGTTAGGGCGGTCAGCTCGGTAGCGGGGAGGTGAGGGATGCTGCCATGAAGCTAGCAACTCTTGCATCTCCTGACTAGCTTCTGGGCGTCCTCGTGAATAGTGGGCCAGTAATACCTCTGCAGCAATGCCTTTTGGATCAAGGTTCGGGCCCCTTGGTGCGCACCGCCAACCCCTTCATGGATTTCCTGAAGGACGTAGTCAGCTTCGTGGGGGTCAATGCACCGGAGCAGGGGCTGAGTGAAGGACTTCTTGTAGAGGTTCCCATTGCTCCAGATGAAGTGGCGGGCTTTGGCCCTGAGACAGCGGGCGGCTCCCTGATCTCCTGGGAGCGTACCGTCCTTCAGGAATTCCATGAGGGGCTTCCTCCAATCTCGGTCGCCTTCTTGCACCGCATATACGTGGAGTGTTGTCGCTCCGTCTTTCACGCTGGGCTGAGGCAAGGTTTCGAAGATGATAGACCGCTTATTGTTGACTGAGTATGACGAAGCCAGCTTGCTCAGGGCGTCGGTTTAAGCATTTAGCTGCCTGGGTATTTTTTCTACTTGGACTTCGTCAAGTTCCTCCGGAGTTTCCTCACCTCGTCCAGGTACCTCATCATCAGAGGCTCCCGAGCTTCAAAGCGGCCGGTCACTTGACCAACGATAAGGGTCGCTGCGGATTCGGATTATCTTCAGCCCCAGCCCGGCGGCCATGCACAGTTCGGCCAGGAGGGCCTCATACTCTGCCGCGTTGTTCGAGGCTTTGAAACCGAGCTTCAGAGAGTACTCCATTTCCGCTTCGTTCAGGCCCCGGATAATGAGCCCGACACCACAACCCTCCTCGGTTGAAGACCCGTCGACGTTGATGACCCACTCAGGAACTGAGCTAGGCCTCTCCATGATGGGACACTGAGTTTCGAGGGGCGCGTAGACTCCGGTTTCTTGCTAGGGATGGTGCATTCGACGATGAAATCGGATAGGGCCTATGCTTTGATGGCCTGCCTCGGACGATATTTTATGTCAAACTGAGATAGTTCCCACCTCCACTTTTCTAAGTAGCCCGAAGACTCCGGTGATGCAAGGATAGCCCCCAACGGGCGCTCGGTGAGGACGATGATGGTGTGTGCCTGGAAGTAGTGCTGCAGCTTCCTTGAGGCCACCACGAGGGCCAAGACAATCTTCTCTATGGCTGATATCTCGTTTCTGCATCCTTAAATACGTGGCTCACATAGTACACCGGCTTCTGCGCTCCACTGACCTCCCGGACGAGCACCGAGCCTGCTGCTTGGTCGGATACCGCCAGATACAGCGACAGCTCATCTCCTTCAACTGGTCGGGTGAGCATCGGTGGCATTGCAAGGTGCTTTTTCAATTGGTCAAAGGCGGCTTGGTACTCCTCCGACCACTTGAACCTCGGGATCTTCCTCAGAGCCTTAAAGAACGGGAGGCATTTCTCACCTGACCTGGACATGAAATGGCTCAGAGCGGCAACTCATCCCGTGAGCCGCATGATCTCGACGTTGGTCTTGGGCGCGGCCATGTTGAGGATAGCGTCGATTTTCTCTAGGTTAGCTTCGATTCCACGGTGACCATGAAACCGAGGAACTTTCCTCCGGTGACTCCAAATGTGCATTTGGCGGGGTTTAGCTTCATCTTGAACTTGCGGAGCACTTAGAAGGCCTCGCCCAGATCCCTGGCATGGTCGGCCGACGAGACGGATTTGACGAGCATATCGTCAACGTAGACCTCCATATTCCTGCCGATCTGTGGCTTGAACATGCGATTGACCAACCGTTCGTACGTGGCCCCGGCGTTCTTGAGGCCGAAGGGCATCACCTTGTAGCAATACACCCCCCCGGTCCGTTGTGAACGCGGTGAGATCTTCATCTTCCGGTTTCATACGGATCTGGTTGTAGCTGGAGAAAGCATCCATGAAGCTTAATAGCTTGTGGCCGGCCGAGCTGTCGACGAGCTGATCTATCCGAGGGAGTGGATAGTTGTCCTTGGGCAGGCCTTATTGAGGTCGGTGAAGTCGACACACATGCGCCACTTCCCGCTTGGCTTCGTAACCAGAACTACGTTCACCAGCCACTCCGAGTAGGGTACATTCCTGATGAAGTTGGCGGCGAGAAGCCGATCAACCTCCTCTTCGATAGCTTTCTGTTTGATCGGGGCGAAGCTTCGCTTCTTCTGTCTGACGGGTCAGGCCGCAGTATCAACCCCGAGCTTGTAGGAGATGATTTTGGAGTCAATCCTAGGCATGTCAGCAGGCGCCCAGGCGAAGACGTCGGAGTTATTTCTGAGGAATCTGACCAGGTCATCTCGCTGAGTCTCCGTCAGGAGTGATCCAACCCGGACGGTTTTTTCCTCGTCCCCTTCTGTCAGAGGCACCTCGGTCAGTGGTTCGACCGATGTCCCCCGGACTTCTTTCCGCTCATCTCGGGTGTCCAGAGAACCCTTAATGTCGCTATTTACCTCAGTGTCGTCGGCCGGCTGCTCGGACGAAGATGTTTCGGTAAGGCATACCTTCACGGCCCACTGGTTCCCATAGACCCAACCTATCCCGCCCTGATCAAGAGGGAATTTCATCGCCAGGTGGTAGGTCGATATCTGGGCCTGGAGGGAGTTCAGCGTCGGGCGGCCGAGGAGGACGTTGTAGGCCGATGGGACCTTTGCTACGATGAAGTCCACAGGCAACGTGCGTGTGCGGCCGGGCTCCCCGACGGTGAACTGCAGGGTGACCACCCCTTGCGCCGGGATGGAATGGTTGGTGAACCCTGAAAGGACATGGGAGGTCGGTTTCAAGTCTGCTAGGGTGAGCCCCATGCGCAGAAAGCAGTCGTGGAAGAGGATGTCTGCCGAGTTTCCCGAGTCGAAAAGTATCCGGTGAACCTCGTACCGGTGGATTCGGGCCGTGATCACCAGTGGGTCGTTGTGGGGCATAGATATGCCGTGGAGGTCTCCGTCGCCAAAGGTGATAGGCTCGTGGCCCCTAGCCTTTTTTTCTCGGGCGGCCGTTGGCATCTGTTGCCGGCGTGGGGCGTCGAGTCTCGCAGGAGCTCGACTGGCCCCCCGTCATCATGACCATAGTTCTTGATGGGCCTTGGTTCCTTCCAGCGAGGTCCCCTGGGCCTCGGGATAGGGTGGTCCCCGAGCTACCTCGGTGGGTCTTGTGGGCGCGACCC
Source organism: Agapanthus africanus (assembly GCA_030015575.1). NCBI lineage: Eukaryota > Viridiplantae > Streptophyta > Magnoliopsida > Asparagales > Amaryllidaceae > Agapanthus > Agapanthus africanus. Next base: position 186,542,663 of record CM057337.1, read on the forward strand.
CGTCTAGGAGGGGATGCCGGTCATGCCTGGAAGCAGGCGAGCTGACCACCACCGCCTCGGTAAGGACGGGGGGCAACGAGGCCTAAGGAAAGGCTCTCCGACGTGGGACTTCGAGGTTGAATGGGAAGGATCGAGGGGCCTGCGACCGCCGGAGTCCGTAGGGCAGTGGCCGGCGGAGGAGCCGATGACATTCGGTTGAGGTTCGCCCGTGCCTCCGTTGAGGGGGAGGTGGCAGCTGTACCTGGATCTTCAAGGTGATTACTTGCTATGTGGATGGAGATCGGAAGGCCAACTTTGTTTTTGTGGAGTTTTCTTTCCCACAGATGGCACCAACTGATGGAGGTCCTTTTCGGGTCTCCTTCAGATGTTGTCTTCCGTCGATCTCCTGATGGATTTTTGAGGTGATCTCCTATTGCGTGTGGGTCTCAATGGGTTTTGAGGAGATTGGTCATTTGAGGAGTTTAGCGTCAAGTACCTGCAAAGAAGTCCCGGGTTGGTTTGGTACCACCGAGGACCCTCCGACGATCAAGTTAGTACGAGATCCGAGCAGAGTAACGGCCAAGTGGAATAAAAATGGCTTACCTGACCCCTCTATGATGGGGGTTTATATAGTGGTGGCAGCACGCAGCAACAGGCACGAGAATCCCGCCGGCAGTTACGCTCCCGACGTCACGCACGCGTAAAAAGCAGATCGCCCATTAATGGGATCGTAATGGCATGGAACGTGGGATGCTGCTGGCGGAGAATTTGCGCGTGGCAAGATTTGCGGAGCGGCGGTTACACCTGCGAGTGGTAGAGTTGGTCGGTCGGTGGACCGAGGAAGATGGCCTCGGCCGGGGAGCTCGGGGGCAAGCGAGAGGATCGAGGAGTCTTGGTCCTGTGGCAGCTCGGGGCGAGCTGAGAGGCCGAGGAGGCCAATCTTCAGGGGGCTCTGAGGTGAGCCAGCTTGTGCTTGCAGGTCGGGTACAGGGGTGGCCTAGTCAGCTCCTGTAGGCCCTTTCTTCTGAGTTCTGGGACATGTCATCTGCCACGTGTCATGATCTTGGAGATCGCCAATACTGAGCATCATCACAGTGTTACCGGGGACTTGTTTTCTAGATGCAAGGTACATCAGCCTCTCAAATATGGGTTTTCTTTTAGATCCGGTCATGGGAGAGGGGACTACAATGGTTTATCCTCTATAAATCGTGGTGGTGTCAGAGATGACCACCTTTCCGCCACGAATGCAATGGGACGATCTTCAGGTAACCGGGAAAGGAGCTGATTTGAGTGCAGCAGTGGCATTTTAGCTCTGAATGACTGCCGTTGCAGTCAGAGCGGGGACGTCATTGATTTTTCCGAACGGGCATTCTTTTGGATCGTATCCGGCCAAGCCGACTACAAGGAACGAAATTATCAGACTGGATCCTGTAATTAGGATCATATGCTTTGCTATCTTGGTGGCCGCCACCGGATCTATAGCGGTGTGAGTTAAATGCCATGGGAGATAGTGAAATCTTACAACGGAAATCATCGTAACATTAGAAACACTTTGGTGATAAAGCGGGCTTGAATTGATTTACACATCATGCTTTCTAGCTTTAGCATCACATATTTTGACATTGCAAAAGGTTCCATAATGTCACGTTAGTGGCATAGGAACACGACCCTTGCCAGGTCACCTGTCGGGACTCAGGGGTCAGTGCTAAAGCAAGTATTCTATCTTCTTTCGACAAGACCCTGTCAACCAGAGCTCATGGGACAAAGTGGCCAAATGATGTGATTCAAAACGACTTAGGAAGATTCAAACAAAGCTTCCCCAGTGGAGTCGCTGGTATTTTGTTCATCCCTTTTTCAAACCCGCAACTGACGGACGTTTAAAGCGGGTTTGGGTGCGGAACAAAAGCGAAGTAGTGAGGGTGGTGGTTTTCCTTTGAAGGATTTTGGTTTTAACCGGAGGATTCTGGGATTCAAACTCTAGGTAAGTGTAAGCACTTACCGTTAATTACTCTCTATAGGTCTCGGGTCGAGCCTAGACATGGTCACCATATAGGCCGGTGTGAATCACATCATGTAAAAGAAGAGAGAGAAGATGAAATACTTATGAAAGACAATGGATAAGTTCAATTTTATTGAATAAATTTCATATTACAGCATATCCTTATACAATTGCGGATTTCGTTTAATGAATTTTTATGTTGTACAGGAGGTAGTGCGACTAGATACTAGAGAAGATAGCCCAAGCATATGCATGAGAGACAAGGGACGGATACCCTTATTAGGGTATCCGCCGTCCACATATAGGGGTCGGATACCCTGTTTCGGGTATCCGACATCACTCTATAGGAGCGGGCCCCTCTTTTAGGGTACTCACCGACCATATTTAGTGGCATTTTATTTAGCGGCTGCCTTATCAAGTTTGTTATGCTTCATTTTCTCGTGCTTTGTGCTGATTTTGCTTTTTGCTGATTTTGTCCCTGTTTTGGTTCCATTATGCGGAGAGTTCCATTTGCGGAGAATAGGGTTTCCCCCATTCTCGAGATTTAGTTCTTTCAGGAAAAATAGGCTGCTCTTTGACTATTTTCAATATTTCTGCTGCATGGACCCGCTTCATGGTTTTATGAAACTTTGTCGTTACCACCTATTTCTGGAAAAGTAAGATTTTCAACCCATTTTTCATGCCATGAAGAAATGGGTTACCCCATTTCTATATAAAGGAACGCGGAGTTTCCTCCGGGTTTCGGCCATGAAGAACGCATTTTTTGTAGAAGAACTTAATTGAGTTTTCTGAGTAGTCCATTTCGGGTCCAAAGGGGTTTTTGGTATGCAAGAGAAAGAGAAGATTTTCTTTTTTAAGTTCTCACCTTGTCTCGAAAATATTGTGAGAAATTATAAAGAAAAGACCTGGGGTAATTTTAACCGTATATGGATTCAGGATCTTTTTGATTTTCTTTTTGGGCTTGGTTGGGAACTTGGAACCTTTTTTCATTTGCTATGAGGCTTGTATATATGGAGGAGTTTTTAATGATGAGTACACAATTCTTGTGTACTTGTAGATGCATGATTTAGGGGCATGGGGGACTCACTTCCCCTGTACTTGTTAGCAGCGTCCCGTACTTGTTCAGCGATGGGTCTTTTCATAGAGTACCCACCGTCTTGGTGGGGGCGGGCACCCCTGAGCGGGGCATTACTTTATTAGGAGTGCACCCTTGAGCTGGTGCCTATTCCGGAGATACTCGCTTGGGGTATCCGCTTGGAGGAGACCAAGGTTCCTTTGGTCAATGCCTTTGGGAATCTCCTTTTTGCATGGTACGTCTCACTTTTAGCCCTCTTTTAATCCTCATTTCCCTATAAATTTAGGAAGTACCTCCCTTCCCTTTTCATTTTCAGAGCGAATCATGTTGAACATTGAGTCTGTCGGTTCTTCTCAACCGGGAATGATCCCTATCAAGGATATTGTTCCTCTCTATGACGTTCGTCTCTTTCATCAGAGCTTTAGCGAAGCCCAGTATGAAGAAGTTTTGGCCCAGATAGAGGGCCATGTCGGGAGTGTCATATTGTTGCCTTCATCTTCACTGTATTTGATTTTCTTCACCATCCTTCGTGTCGTCCCATGGTACCCTAGCATGATGATTCGCTGGATGATTTATGATGCTGAAGAGAAGACCCGGTCCGTTCATGGAGCGGGATTAATTGAAGGGTGGCTGAAGGATCACAGCCTCCGGATGCTGAGTCACATTTACCGGAAGCGGGCATTTTTATCCGGTGTCTTTGTGGCACCTGGTGCTGTCGGAGATTCAACAACGTTTTGTTTAGAGTGTCTTCTTGTATAATTGGAGGAGGCCGAGAATATCTTTTTGTACGCACATCTCCCTGAAAATATACACGATCTTAATTATTATCGAATAAAGTACATTTCCTTTTGAGTGTTGCTTTTGCTTTTAGCTTTTGATTTTCGTTTTGTTTTGTCTTGTTTCATTGGCGTTTGGGGATTTCTGGGGTTTTGGGGGTGGATACCTTATCTAGGGGTATCCGCCATTGCCTTTGTAGTGGAGGTGGATACCCCCGAGATGGGGTGGGTATTCGCCTCTTTAGGCTGCAGGGAGTAGGGGGTGCCGCCCCTTTCTTCTAGAGTCTTCTTGATAAATGTGTTGAGAGTATTGCTTTTTGAAACGACATGCACCATTTTACGTGTGAGATTCTAGTGTTTTCTCCATAAATTGAATAGAGTGTCCATTCCTCTTCTCGACCTCTGCAAGAAGAAGCTAATGGCTCGTAATACCGGATCGAATAGCCCTTTGCAGCCATAGGAGGTACCAATCAGGGATATCGTCCCTCCTTCTGCTGCACTCTTAGTGAATCCTAACCTTATTGACACTCAGTGCAAGCTCATGATAGCCGAGATTGAGGGTCATGTAGGGTCAGCTCTTTCCCCTTTGCTTGTCTTGGCTTTGAATGATCTTTCTCGCCATCCTTGACGCTATCCCTGCTCACCCGACAGAGATGACTCTGGCGATGCTCGACGTTGCAAAGGACAAAGTCAATTCCATCCATGTGGCACGCTTGATCAAAAAGTGTTTGAGGGACCGCTCCATTCATATCTTGAGCCGTATACAGGCTCGAAGAGCTATCATGTTTGTCTTTTCCAGGGGATGCGACACTGATAGGTGGACGGATACGCCTCCCAAGGGGCACCACTATGATATGTTGGAGGAAGCTGAGAGGGAGCTCCAAAGTCTTGAGTATTGTTTTGTTAATTTTTGTATCTCGAATCATATATTCGACGCTCTTTTCTAGTGGAATGTTTGCTTTTCTTTATTTGGCAAAGTTGTCGCTTCAACAAACCCCTACTCCTCATCAACATCATCATCATCGATCACCATCATCAACAACCTCCTCCTCCTTTCCTTCAACCCCATCATCATCAACCTCCTCTTCATCATCATCAACCCGCCGCCGCCGCCGCCGAGCGCGTGGCTCTGGCTCACCAAAAATGTATAATAATTATTTTATTAATATTTAATAATTATTAAATTATTTAAAATATAATGTATGATTAAGTAATTGTATTATGAAAAGGGAAAATGGTCATTTGGCATAAACAGTAACGTTGTCCGTCAAGTCATGATAGTCTCTTGATAGTTTTAAAGGTAATGAGAGTTTTCTGATTCTGGCCCAAACCTTTTTGGAGTTTTCAGTAAATAAGCCTTGTTTTTTTATTGTTATTTCATCAAAAATCTCTCTTTCTTTCGACGTTAGGTTAACCAATCTGTATGGCCTTTTGTACCCTTTTTCTATGATATTCCATACACCATTAAAAATTAGTAATTCTTTCATCATTGTATTCCAATTTTGGTAGTTATCTTTGTTGAGATGATATCATACGACCCCATTAAGCTTCATCATCTTCTCTTGACGTCTGCTTCATAAACTACTTGTTGAATGGTGATGATTAAAATCTTGCGCAGTGATGAACACGTGGCTCTAACTCTGCTATCACTGTTGTATATTAAAAATATACCTAAAATAAAATAAAATATATATGGAGGAGAAACTCTCAAATTTTATTTGCCTTCAGACTTTTTTAATATTCTCTCTCTTGTTTACAAATTAACTTTAAACATGGACTCTTTATATAGTACTTCCATGATAAACCAAACCCTTTAAATGTACAATCCTTACTTATGTCTAAACAATCCTATTACTAATATGACTCATATCTAAAACTTAAATTTAAATCTGAAATCACTCGAATCTTTCTCAACTAGCTCTTTAAATTTAAAACTCAAATTTATCTCAAACCTAAAAATTGAATTGTTATTTTCAACGGTGATAACTTCACATAATTACATTTAAAACTTTAGAGTTGTTTGGATGCAAATCAGAAAATTAAAGTATTATTTTTTCCTATCAATTTAATAGATTATATATAAACTACCGGATCGGTGATTAGTTATAGAGATAGCCGGCGACGAGGTAGTTAAATTTTATTTTATATTTTTCATTGAACTACATTAGTTGCATTGTTGAAGTTTTCTATCGTCTTTTAAACCTCATTTGCATTTGTATTAAACATGAAAAACAAAATTTTTGCGAGCTAAACATCTCATGAATCTTCATGTTCTGTTCCAATTTAATTAAGAGGGTTGATGGATTTTATTTATATGACATGACACTTGGCCAACATACGTATTTAGGTGCCATCTTGTAAAGAGTCTAATAAACAAAAGAGAAATTATAGTCTCTCACATGACATCAATTCAATGAGTCAAGATATCCAGGATTGCAATCTATGATTATACACGAGTGTCAACGCCTTTCAGTGGGAAAGTCTTTTTATAGCGAGGAAAATGTATGATCAGATTATGGTCTACTATTCAAAAGAAATAAATATTAATCTATTATATAAAAAATAATCTATGATTATATTGTGTATGCTTATCTCCCTCTTATATACTTATTAATTTTTTATGTCCCAAACAAAAAAATTGGTTCAGCTAGATGGCTAAGCTCTAATTAAAAATGCTTTTGAACTAGCATAGCCAAGACATTGAGAAGTGCAATAGCTTGACACTGACCCACATTGTATTCGGACTAGGCAGGCAGCTGCTTGGATTGATAAACTGCTTCATTTCTCTTAACTTCAGTATGGTCACACCAGCCGATATGTCTAGATGGTTTGCTTTGTTCGTTCTTCCATGCAAACGAGCATTTCAAGCTCTGACAAATCGAAAATCTTTACGGTTAAACATTTCAAGCCGGGCCTAGGGTAGGCCGGGCTCGGGTTTGGGGCATCCGGGCCAGGCCGAGGCCTGGTCAACCGGGTTTGGCCCAGCCCATTGACCGGCCAAGCCCGACGGGCTTCAGGCTGGCCCGGCCTGTTTGTCACCTTGAAATACCAATCTACGGCTCCAGATTTCTGAAAGTCAGTTTTACGTCCTTTTTGGCAAAAAACTTTGAAAATGTAAGAGACTTTGGTGCAACCTAATTCTATTTCATATGCTTCAAAAAATCAGCTTTCCAATACCCAAGAGACTGATCTATTCTAAAACAAAATTTAAGTTCTCCAAACAACGTCTTCGTGTTTGATAGACCAGACAAAAAAGCAAGGTTTACTAGGGATGTAATCATGGATACGAACAATTCAAGCTGGCTTTATATCTGTATCCGTATCCAATTTTTATCAAATACAGATACTTATTTTCATTTTCTATGATTATTTAAATCCATATCTGCAACCGCCGATAGCCACGGGATAGAGATATGGGTAAAACCTATATCCGTATTTACAATATCCGTATCAAATACAAAATATAGTAATTTTAGGCTTTATTGGGTGAATATTTTTCCAATATCCATTTCATATCTGTATCCAAATCCGATTTTTATCATAATAATATTCATTTCCGATAAATATCCGTCTCCGTATTTGAACCCGTTTAGAATTACCGGATATGGATGCGGTAACACCAATTAATATCCGATCGGAATTTACATCCCTAGATTTTACAGTGGTTACTTGATAAAAAAAGGCTAAATTGTACAAATGTAACAATCAACTTTTACGTATTTTGCGATTGATACCATGAACTTTAATAATTAGAGATAAACACCATGAACAATTATTTTTAGTATAACTACCCTACGACATTAACTTTTGTGTCTTAATGGACCATTATACCCTTCGAAATTTTAGGGGTCGATTGAGAACAAAAGGTAAAATGGGGATAACAGGTCTGACGCGACCTGGATCACGCCAAGATGTTACCTTTCGTTGATCTGCTGACGGCGGCGATGGACGACTGAGATTGGATCCGGAGGCAGGCTCCTGAAGCGTGTGGATCTCAATGGGTTTGAGGTCGTTGTTGCCGAGCTACCTGCAAGGAAGTCCCGGGGTGGTTGTATCACCGAGGACCCTCCGACGGTCAAGTTAGAGAGGAAATCCGAGCAGAGTAACGGCTTAGTGGAGTAAAAATGGTTTACTTGAACCGTCTGAAGAAGGGGTTTATATAGCGGTGGCAGCAGGCAGGGCAGGCGCGAGAATCACACCGGCCGTTACGCTCCCGACGTCATGCCCGCGTAATGAACGGGATCTCCCATTAATGGCGAGACGGGCTCATTAATTGGGGATCGTGATGGCGTGGAACGTGGGATGTGGCCGGCGGATATCTCGCGCATGGCGAGATTCGCGGGATGGCGGTTGCGCCTGTGAGCGGTGCTATTGATCGGTCGATGAGACCGAGGAAGATAACCTCGGCGGGAGAGCTCGCGGACGAGCTGGAGATCCGAGGTATCTTGGTTCTGCGGTAGCCCGGAGGCGAGCTGGGAGGCCGATGAGGCCAATTGTGCAGGGGGCTCGGAGGCGAGCCAGTGTTTGTTTGTGGGATGGGCACAGGAGTGGCCTGGTCGGCCACTGTAGGTCCTTTCTTGTGAGCTTTGGGACACGTCATCTGCCACGTGTCATGATCTAGGAGATCACCGATATCGAGCATCATCATTAGCCCCCTACGCTCGTCCCGACTAGCTGACGGGCCGGGTCGAGAGTGGTTTGCCGAGTCACCCGAGGTGAGCTCCTTTCGAAGATATCGTCGGAGCGTATTCCCGGGCAATCTGTTGTATTTTCTGGATGACGCCAGCGAATCAGGGGTGCGATTTCTGCTTTAAAGAGGGTGCGCCGGATCGTGCGTACTTCCGCTGAAGCGACAGTCCACATGTCGGGCGCTGGTTGGCTGACGCGACGGGCCGCATACCTCTGGCATCTGACGGGATACGGCCAATGCGCGTGCGACAGGTGGAGCGATCGTGGCCGTCGAATGCGAGGAGTTGTTTTGGCGGGAGTTGATTGTTGCCGTTGGATGAGGACGCCGGCAGCTATAAATAGAGGTGGGGTCCGCTTCAGGGCACATATCTCTTCATATTTTCCTCGTTCTGAGTCTTGTTAACACGGCGCTCTCCTCTTTAGGTCGGATCTTTGCGTTTTCTCTCCCGAGGACTTCTCTCCACCAGGTTAGATGTCTTCTTTTGAGGAGTCCGTAGATGTCGTCGGGGTAGATTCTAGGGATTCTTCCACTGAGTCGGTGTTTTCCCGGGGAGTTAGGATCAAATCCACTTCCCGGGGTCGCACGACTGGGGCAGTTCCCAGAGCGAAGGCGGCGGACGCCCCTGGTGTGCCGTCCTTGGTGAGGTATGAGGACGAGCTTGCACTGCTCGGGCTCGTTTCCATATCCCTTCCGGCTATACGCTACGTTTGGCCGAGAAGAAGAGAGGGCAGATCAGGTACGGGGTAAAGAGATTGCCTTGTACCTGGAAGCCTTTTGGGCCGGAATGCGCCTGCCTTTCTCTCCCGAGGTCGTTAGCGCGCTAAATTACTTTGGGCTAGCCCCGGGCCAGCTAGTGCCGAACTCCTGGAGGATTCTCCTTGGGTTCCTGGTCCGTTTGAAGTTGCAAATGATCCCCTTCAGTCTGTCCATCCTTGCCTCCTCTCTCATTTACAAAGGTCACCTCGGCACTCGCGCGGGCGACCGAGGTGGGTTTACCTCTCCTTTAGGAAACAACGGGGGAGTGCAGCCGGGTCAGGAGTCGTCGTTTTGCCTTCTTCCATCCACGATTAGAAGAAGAAGTTTTCCTTTGTTGGGCCGCCAGAGGGTGAGGACTGGCCCGTGCCCACCTAGTGGTCTAGGGATAGGTGCTGATGGGGAAGTCCATCCAATGATCCCGACACGGTGAGAGTGGCGGAGTGGGAGCCCATTCCCTGGGCTAACATGCTGCTTTCTGAGCGGACCCTTAGTTGGGCTCAGCCCCGCTCAGTTCGTCGGTAAGTTAGGAGCTTGCGTTTGTTTTCATTCTTGTTTGTGTTGCTGATTCCATTGTATCTTGTCTTGTGCAGAACCCATGGACTAGAGCCACCTCCGAGCGGCCATGCACAAGCCGAAGAAGGGATCAAAGGTTGGAGGTGCCAGCTCTTCTCGTCCGACGTCTATCCCGGTTCCCCCGGCATCCGCCCCACCCCAGCGTTCGAGTGCGGGTCGTGCCTCAGAGCCCAGCCAGGCGCCGAGCCGAAAGCGGGTTCGGGGACAGGAGGCCCAGGCTTCGGAGGTGGAGACCGGCTCTCCGCCGTCGTCTCTCAAGAGGTTCCCCCGAACGGTTCCTCGGACCCCGGCCTCCCCGATCTTTGTGGACGAGGGGGATCTCCGCTTTGAGGTGCCCTCAGGGCTCTACGTCACTGACAACTTGCTGTCCGACATAGAGAGGTCGGCCGGGGGCATGGTCCTTCGGGGGACTCTCAAGGCGCAAATGGCAGCCATCGCCTAAGAGGCCGTGCAGGTTAGTGCTCGCACCTGGCTCAATTTTTCACTCAGCGTCTCATCATTCGCAAGATTTGGTGCCCCCCTTTCCTTTCTGACCCCCTTCTGATTTCTTCAGGTCCTCCAGTGCGTCTCCCTCGTTGTCCATATGGAGGAAGAGGAAATTGCCCCGGCGATACGAGCCGCGGGTGAGCTCTCCTTGCTGGAGGAGAGCTTAAAGCTAGAGCTGGAGGCGGCAATGGCGAGGGTCGCTGCCCTGGAGGGCGAGGTGGCAGCCGGGAAGCAGGAGGTGGCGGCCGTGAAGCAGGAGGTTGCCCGTTACCGCGAGGCCGCTGAGGCCGCCGAGGCCAAGCTTCAGGACTCTAAGGTGCTCGTCGGCAACATGAAGAAGTCGGCGGTAGAGGGGACGAAGCGAGCCGATCTCAGAGCGGCGAAGGCGGTGGATAACTACAAGAAATCGAAAGATTTTTATACCATCCTAGCCTCGGCCACTACCGCCATCTGGCACGAGGCCCTCGACGCCATCAAGGCTCGGATGCCGGAGTTCGCTGACGAAGAGCTCCGAGCCGAATATCCTCGCAGGGATGATGAGCAGGGGACGACCCCGGGGGCGAAGCCGGGGAAGAGATTTCCGGCGAGGGCGACGCCGAGGCTGATGTGATGGGCGCTGAGCCCCCAGACGCCGCCCGAGCCGTGGTAGATGCTGAGTGATTAATCTGTTTTAAAGAAGTGTTTGTAGAATAACCGCAATCAATAATGGTGTCGCGTTGTTCATAACATAATATTGCATTTTGTATTCCCCATTCTTATGCATTTTACAATAAAAACAGGTGCTTTTAACTCATGTCTGCTACATGTTACAGGTTACAGGTTCTTAGAGCAAAAACAGTGAAAAACACAAAAGACGACACAAAAGAAGGACTTTTGACCAACAATTAGGAGGATCTTAGTAAAGCCCAGCAGAAGAACGGTTCACCATCAACGAGACAACAAAAAATCCAAATTTGCAAGAAAGACGGTTAAAAGATCCATTGCAAAGTGTTCACTGACGATCTGGAATTAATGCAGAAGCCCAATTGAAAATATGAATAAAGAACCAGTAAGCCCAGAGTAATACCAAGAAGCCCAGGAAATTCCATCATGAGATCTCATTAATGGGCCGCGGAACCGCGGCCCAAAGCCCACTAAGGCCGTGGATCCGCGGCCGTTTTGAAGGTTCATGGAAAGAAATTTCTTGCAGATTGTTCAGGAAGCTATGGAAAGATTTCTTGGGGGTATATTTGTAATTTTAGACATGCGGTGCAATTGTAAACCTAGGGTTTCTATGTCCTATAAATAGAACCCAAGACCTTGTATTTTCTCATGCCTCTACTCATGAATAAAATTCTGTTTTCTTGAAGTTAGAGCGCATCAACAGTAAGTAGGTTATTTTCCTTGCAGTAGTTGTAGTTTTTCATATCTGCTCTTATTTTCTCGCTTTAGTTTAATTTAGTTTAGCTTTTATTAACTTGCAATCGATGTTTTCTCTCTTGAATAAACTCTTGTCTTTTTTTATCCCCTCAATGAGCAAGTAGTTTCCTCGCTTGTTAGGGTTAGGAATAGGGAAGGATTTGAGAGACGAAGATCTCTCATCTCTTTTCGTTGCTAAACTTTTATGAACATTAGAACTCCATGCATACCTTTTTATTCCGCTCCCTACGGCACTTTGACCCTCAAGGTAACGGTGATTCCGTAGTCTAAAGGACCAGATTTTAAGGTTTTCCATGGAGGTTAGGGTAAAGATTAAGAAAGGAAGGATAAGGATCTAGAGGAAGAATCAATCTTCCCAATCATCATAATCCCCTTTGTTAAGATTTACCATAACACTAATATGATATCTTTAATTAATAGCAATGGAAAGAGATGTAGATCTTTGTTTACCAAATTTTCCCTAGACCTAATCCTAGCAAGTTTCTAATCCTAGTCTCATACAACTTCAATTTTTAGGTTTAATTATAAATCCAAACACCATTTGGAATTAACTCATAAGAACTTAAAGGAGATTTACACATCCCTGTGGACCGACCCGTATTCACCGGCTAGCTTCATGCGACGCCGTTCTTGATTGCGGTAAATATTTTTGATCGACAAAACCTCTCCTAATCAAATGGCGCCGTTGCCGGGGATGGCGTAAAATTTTCTTTTTGTAATTTCGGGTTAATCTAAAATATAAAAAATCATAAAAATCTGAAAAATTCCAAAAAAAAATAAAAATTTATCATCTTTTATTGTTTTCTTTTATTGTTTGAAGGGTTTTCTTTGTGGATTTTTGCAGGATTGACGGATCTGAAACAACACAGAAGGCAAAACAGAAAAAGATACATCAAAACAGAGAGAGATTGAGATTACAGAACAGCAGAAATTTTTTGGCAACCTGAAGCTGCTACCCGACCGCGATTCCGCGGCATATACCCATCCAAGACCGCGGATCCGCGGCTCCCTGTGGAGATCTCTGCGCAAAAATTGCACTGTTTGTTCCCTTATTCTCCCCTCTGTAAATCCCCATATATCTTCTGTCAAATCTTCTGCAGGATTCTTTGCGCTAAAAATCTTCTTCCCCCTTCCAATAATTGATTTTCTGCAGGATTCTTTGCGCCGCGCTAAAAAGCAAATTGATTGCAAGTGATTTACTGCTTTGCATACTTTAATCTGACTTTAAGGAGCTTTTGACCAATTCAGATTGGGTGGGGATTTCATCACCCTTCCCAGGACCCCAGAAATCACTTAATGCATTTACATTGACCACTTTTAATTTAAAAAATATTAGACTCAGCCCTAAGGACCTCGAGCTCAATAGGACAGAGGACTAGTATAGGCATCGGCCGTTTATCCTAACCGACATTGCGGTGTCTAGGCTAGTGGTTTTTAATTAGGCCCACTGTAGTGGTGGTTCCTTCCCACTTACCTGGCCGTACTTGTCCGTGAAGAGGCGGTTTGAGGTCCTATCTCTAGCCCTTTGGAACAGTTAGGAGCTGTCTAGCTGACCTAGGTGACCCTAGACTTAGACCTGATTGTGCATGTGTGGTTAATTGCATTTGTGTCACTAGTCTCTTTTCAAAATCTCACTTAAAAAGAAAAAGGAAAATCTTTTCAAAACTTGCAACTTGTCGCTAAAGAACCTTTGCACTCACTTACAACACTTCTTCTCATTGACGTTTTCTTACCTTTACATTCTGTCTTTCATCTTTCGACTACACTAACCCTTTTAGTGTATGTCCGGTTGGACTAGGGACCCTAGCGCCCGATTAGTCCGTGTTTCGTTGGTACCGACCGACGAACCTTTCGACTCCGAAGTCGAAATCTTGTCCACTTCTTCACTTTCATCATCACATTCTTCCGAAGGTATGTCGGGATACGATCCTAACAATACCTTACCGACGGGAAGGATTCCACCTCCGTTAGGTGCGAATAACCCGAATCTTCCGCCTGTCGAAGCGCCCGCACGAGTCGCGCTCCAGGATCTTTTCTACCCCGTCCGCACCGCCCTTCCTACTTGTCTTTCCCTCCCACCGGCTAATGGGGACAATTTTGAGATCAAACCCTACTTCATCAACATGCTGCCTAAGTTTCATGGTTTGGAATCCGAAGATGCGTATATCTTTATCAACAAATTCCAAAACGTTTGCGCCATGATAAAAACTACCCAATTAAGTGATGACGCTATAAGGCTAAGGGTCATTCCTTTCACCTTTTGTGACCTAGCCGAGAAGTGGCTATACAGCATCGCATCACACTCAATTAGAAATTGGGACGAGTTTGTGAAAGCTTTTCTTAAAAAGTTCTATCCTCATCACAAAACTGCTAAAATCCGTAATGAGATTATACAATTTTCACAGCTTCCTGCCGAACCATTTTGGAAATGTTTTGAAAGATTCAAAGACCTTCTCGTTCAATGCCCTCACCATGGAATCGAAAGATGGCAACCTTGCCAAACATTATACGAGGGATTGAATCCGGCAACGAAGCAGTTGCTAGAAACCATTAGTCAAGGTCACTTTCTGTCCAAGTCTAGTGAGGAAGCGTGGCAGTTTCTTGAGGATCTTAGTGAGCAAACAATTCAATGGGAGAGCACCAAAACCACATCATCTTCTTCTATTGGTCAACCTAGGGCAGGCATACATCAAGTAGAGATGTCAATTGCTATGAAGGCCGAGATGGCCGCTCTTACGAAAAAGCTAGAAGCGCTTGAGACCAAAATCTCAGCACCTTCTCTTGCCCCTGTTGTGCCCCCACGAACTGTTTGTGCTTGTTGTTCGGATCCATCACATCTCACCGAAGAGTGTCCTTACACTGCTTCTACTCAAGGACAAGATCAAGTCAATGCTGCCTTTCAGCAACGACAAAGAAATGATCCATACTCTTCGACATACAATCCGGGTTGGAAGAGCCACCCTAATTTCGCTTGGAACCACAATCAACAATCCCAAGGAAACAACAATTTTCAAAGGGCTCCTCCTCCACAACAACAAGCACCTCCACAAACTCAATTTCAGCAGCCACTCCAACAGCAACCTTACCCTAATCAGATGAACAATTTTATGCCCAACAATTTTGTTCCCCCTCAAAATGCTGTTAGCTCGCTCGAAAGAAGTCTAGAAGCATTCCTAAAGCAATCTGCACAGTCCACAGCTAGGATAGAGACTTCGGTTCAATCTTTGGTGCAAAACAGTGCCTCACACGATCAAAGCATCAAAGCTATTGAGGCACAAATTGCACAACTCAACGCAGCATTGAAAGAGCGAGAGAAAGGAAAGCTTCCGTCTCAACCACTCCCAAATCCCGGTCACGCACATGTTACACATGAACAGCAGAATCATAACGTGAATGCTGTGACTACGTTGAGATCCGGAAGAGTGCTGCAAAACAATGTGGGTATTCACCATGACACCTCTGCCGGTGGTTCTTCATCTTCTTCTTCTTCTTCGTTAGAGCCTATTCTCCATCCTTCACATGGCTCTACTTCTTCTAGCTCGAACGGACCCTCTTCTCACAACACGAACACATCTACACGGGGTTCCGTTCCAACTCAACAATCTGATCCGCAAAAATTGGACTCAACTACTTTTCAAAATGTTCCTTTTCCAAATCGGTTGAGATCCAATAAACCAACTCCACAGATGGAGAAGATTGTAGAGTTGTTCAAGCAGGTTAGCATAAATATCCCTCTTTTGGATGCAATCCAACAAGTTTCTTCATATGCAAAAATCCTAAAGGACTTATGCACCAAAAAGAGGAAGTCACAAGTACCAAAGAAAGTTTTCGTGCCTAGTGCTGTTAGTGATGCTCTTGTCAATTCTTTACCCCCAAAGCACAAGGACCCCGGTTGTCCTACTATTTCGATCACAATTGGGAACAAGACCATCAATAGAGCACTATTAGATCTTGGAGCTAGTGTCAATTTGCTACCCTATTCGGTGTACGAACAATTAGGCGTTGGAGAGCTCAAGCCTACTCATTGTACTCTCCAAATGGCCGACCGATCAATCACCCACCCTAGGGGAGAGTTGGAGGATGTGTTAATTAGAGTAGGGGATTTCATTTTCCCCGTGGACTTTATTGTTATGGATACACAGCCTGTCACTAACCCCCGTAATCAAATTTCGGTGATACTTGGTCGACCATTCCTCGCGACTTCTAACGCGGTAATCAACTGTCGTAATGGTTCAATGAATCTATCTTTTGGCAAGATGACAGTTGAACTTAACATTTTCAAGTTAGGAAGTCAGCCTTGCGAGCCTAATTCTAGCGTACTTGATGTGTGCTCGATCGATGAGATCGCGGAGGAGGACTGTGAGTTCGAGAATTTCATGTTTGATCACAGTAATATTGACGCCACTAGTGCGTTCCTCCTAGAATTCGACACAGCTTTCACGACGGACAAAGATTATGAGTGTTTCACCTTTGTTGATGATCTTGAAGACTCTCCACCCGAGTTTGAGTCTTTTGCTTTTTCGGATGAGTTAGTTGAACCATCCGACTCGGTAGCGTACACTCAATTTGAACCTTTGATGGAATCCTTCGAGTTTGAAACAGTTACTCCATTGTTACCATCTATTGTTTCACCAACCAAACTCGAACTAAAGCTTTTGCCGTCGCACCTAAAATATGCTTATCTAGGTGAAAATGAGACCTTACCCATTATCATCTCGGCCTCTCTAGCTCTTGAGCAAGAGAAGGCTCTTTTAACGGTCTTATACAATAATCGGCAAGCTTTCGGCTGGTCTATGGCGGACATCAAGGGGATTAGTCCCCTAGTCGAACATCATATACACTTGATGGATGATGCCAAGACGGCACGGGATCCACAAAGACGCCTCAACCCCATCATGAAAGAGGCGGTCAAGAAGGAGATTGTTAAGTGTCTTGATAGCGGTATCATTTACCCTATCTCGGATAGCCAATGGGTTAGCCCCATTCATGTCGTGCCAAAGAAATCGGGCATCACGGTCATCACCAATGAGGCAAATGAGTTAATTCCCACTCGCACCCAAACTGGGTGGCGAGTTTGCATCGACTACCGGAAACTCAATGCCGCGACAAGGAAGGACCACTTTCCTTTACCATTCATTGACCAAATGCTAGAACGATTGGCGGGGCACGAATTCTACTGCTTTTTAGATGGCTATTCCGGTTATAATCAAGTCCCCATAGCCAAAGAGGATCAAGACAAGACTACATTTACTTGTCCCTTTGGCACTTTTACTTATCGTCGCATGCCCTTTGGGTTATGCAATGCACCCGCTACATTTCAGCGGTGTATGATGGGGATCTTTTCGGACATGGTGGAGAAGTTTTTGGAAATCTTTATGGATGATTTCTCCATTTTTGGTGACTCCTTCGATGAGTGTTTACGACATCTTGACGCAGTTCTCACCCGCTGTAGGGAAAAGAACCTGACTTTGAATTGGGAGAAGTGCCACTTTATGGTACGAGAAGGCATTGTCTTAGGACATGTCATCTCGCAAAACGGCATAGAGGTTGATAGAGCTAAAATAGAAGTCATTTCTAATCTTCCTCCTCCTAAATGCGTCAAGGATATCCGAGCCTTCCTTGGCCATGCCGGTTTTTATAGACGGTTCATCAAGGACTTTAGCAAGATTGCTAGACCCTTGACTCTCTTGTTGGCCAAAGACACTACTTTTGTTTTCGACTCAACTTGCATGAAAGCGTTCGAGTCTTTGAAGCACTCACTCATTTCTGCGCCCATCCTTTCATCTCCAGACTGGACGCATCCCTTCGAAATTATGTGCGACGCATCAGATTTTGCAATTGGTGCTGTTCTTGGACAGCACATTAACAAGATGCCGCATGTAATTTACTACGCTAGCCGAACATTAAATGAGGCCCAATTAAACTACACAACAACAGAAAAAGAGTTTTTAGCGGTTGTTTTGCACTTGAGAAATTTCGGCCTTATTTAATCGGCTCTCCAGTTATAGTGTACACGGATCACTCAGCTCTTCGCCACCTTTTTGCGAAGAAGGATGCTAAGTCTAGGCTCATACGTTGGATCCTCTTGCTACAAGAATTTGACCTTATCATACGGGACAAAAAGGGATGTGAAAACGTAGTGGCTGATCACCTTTCACGACTTCCTTCGTCGCCTACACTTGAACTGCCTATAACTGATGCTTTCCCCGATGAGCAACTCTTGACTGTTTCTTGCGAACCATGGTTCGCCGATATTGTAAACTACTTAGCCACCGGCTTGATACCTAAAGATTGGTCGAAACAAGATAAACTTCGATTTTTGTCCCAAGTAAAGCATTTTTACTGGGATGAACCTTATCTTTTTAAATATTGTCCCGACCAAATCATTCGTCGGTGTGTGCCAGAAAATGAGGTCAAGAGTGTGCTGTCTTTTTGCCACGATCAAGCATGTGGCGGGCACTTTGGCCCAAAGAAGACAGCCGAGAAAGTTTTGCAGTGTGGTTTCTATTGGCCACGACTCTTTAAAGATGCTTTCGAATACTGCAAAACTTGCTCCTGGTGCCAACACTTGGGCCGGATATCGCGGAGAAACGAAATGCCGCTCCAACCTATTTTGGTTGTAGACATTTTTGATGTTTGGGGTATAGACTTCATGGGACCATTTCCCAACTCTTTTGGAAATGTGTATATTCTTTTGGCTGTTGACTATGTTTCAAAATGGGTCGAGGCGATGCCTAGTCGAACGAATGATAACAAGGTTGTCGTTCGATTTCTTAAAGATCACATCTTTTCTCGATTTGGGCACCCTCGCGCGATAATAAGTGATAATGGTTCTCACTTTTGTAATAGGACTTTTGAGTCCTTAATGCGCAAATACTCTATCACCCATAAGCTGTCAACGCCATACCATCCCCAAACATGTGGGCAAGCCGAGGTCTCGAATCGACAAATTAAGCAAATCTTGGAGAAAACGGTTTCTAAAAACCGTAAAGATTGGTCACTAAAATTAATCGATGCACTATGGGCTTTCCGTACTGCATACAAGACCGATCTTGGCATGTCTCCATACCGGCTTGTTTACGGGAAGGCCTGCCACCTTCCAGTAGAAATTGAGCATAAGGCATTTTGGGCCATTAAAGAGCTGAATCTATCCTTAGGAGATGCGGGCAGCAACCGAAAGCTGCAGTTAAATGAACTAGAAGAGCTGCGGGATGAGGCATATGATAATGCCGTGATTGCTAAAAACCGAGTTAAGGTATTTCATGATAAAAACCTTTTGCGAAAGACATTTAAATCAGGTCAACAGGTTTTATTATATGATACTCGGTTACATTTTCATCCCGGCAAGCTCCGTTCTAGGTGGAGAGGACCTTTTGTAGTCCGCACCGTTTATCCGCACGGTACGGTTGATCTGGAAAACCCGGAGGACGGTACGCTTTTCAAAGTAAATGGGCATCGTTTGAAACCGTTCCTCACAGCGGACCCTTCGGAGGAGCTCCTGTTCTTGCAGGAGCCAATCTACACTGAGTAATATTCCTCCACTTTCACCCCCAGATTTCTTTTCTTCCAAAACATTATTTCAAATAAGTTTGGGGGTGTGTATATAATACGTAAATATAATAATAAGCAGGAACTCGCCGATATTATCAACCTACTTGGTGCAGCATGACAGTGAGGACACTGTCCATTGTAAGTTTGGGGGTATGTTCGGTAAGTTTTTCCTTTTGCATTCATATGTATATTTCTGCATTGCATCTTTATATAAAAAAACATAAAAATTTGAAAATTTGAAAAATAAAAAAAATTAGAAAACAGAAAAACCCATAAAAATTGAAAAAATTCAAAAATTATAAAAATTAATGTATTCAATTCTGGTTAATTGACTTCAGTTTGATAAATAGGTTAACTGGCTAGGAAAAACTAAATCTTAGACTTAGCAAATTAAAAACCCTAAAAATAACCTTTCTTAGAGTTTAACGGTAGAAAGTATTTGTCTTTGTAGATTATTTAGAAATAGGCAAATTTTGGGTTCAGTTCTTGGGCTAAGTCGAAACGAAGGAAAAGTATTAAAACTTTTATTAGAGAATAAGTTTGAAAAATAGTTCCTAGCTTAAGTCTAGATTCTAAAAACATATACCCTACAAAACGCACAAACACGCACCTTGAAACTTGGATTAGTAGAAGAGACCTTGAAATACTCTTGTCTAAAGTCCTTAGCACAAAAAAAAAAAGTGAATAGAGTAAAAAAATGGACACTGGTTTTTGTGATTACTTAAGGCTGTAAAAATAGAAAAATATTTAGCGAGGGTGCTTCATCACCTAGTGCCTTAGACCAACTGGTTTGGGAGTCACTGCTAAAAGCCTTGGGTATTGCAAAGCTAGGAAGTACGCTTTAAAGTGCTAACGCATCTTGTAATCGGTTGTTGGTACCTCAAGAAGTATTAACAGTCGCATGAAGGATGTGAAAGCGAAAGATCACCAATTAATAAGTGCTTTTGACAATGGACGAGAGTACGATTGCTTGATTTGAATTTCCAAGTGTAGGGGTGATATATACACACATGTGGGGATATGTGATTAGAGTTTAGATGAGAGAAAGGAGTGAAGAATAAAACTTGTATTTTTAATAGAGTTGATAGAAATTCCTAAGTAGAGATGGAACCCTAGAAGGAAAACTTAAGAAATGCCGAAAGCTAGGTAATTCTATAGAACATATATAATCTTAAGTTAAATAATGAGAAAGTGTGAAGAATATGGGTGGATAATTTGCGGGTTGACGATAATAGATTTCCTTGTTAAAAAACCTAATTAGAAAACAAAAGTCTAAAAACCAAATTGATAGGATTTTGTGGGTGTAATCCGCTGAAAACCCTCAGGAGACAACACTCCTCCTACTAGGGACACCTAGAGGTTTAACGGCTTGTTGCACGAGCTCAGTGCAATCGCGTTTCCCTGCGAAAGTGCGGCTAGGTTAAATTTTTATCGAGAATAAATAAAATAATAAGTTCGCTCGAGGGCGAGCAAAAGATAAGTTTGGGGGTATTTGTTCATAACATAATATTGCATTTTGTATTCCCTATTCTTATGTATTTTACAATAAAAACAGGTGCTTTTAACCCATGTCTGCTACATGTTACAGGTTACAGGTTCTTAGAGCAAAAACAGTGAAAAACACAAAAGACGACACAAAAGAAGGACTTTTGACCAACAATTAGGAGGATCTTAGTAAAGCCCAGCAGAAGAACGGTTCACCATCAACGAGACAACAAAAAATCCAAATTTGCAAGAAAGACGGTTAAAAGATCCATTGCAAAGTGTTTACTGACGATATGGAATTAATGCAGAAGCCCAATTGAAAATATGAATAAAGAACCAGTAAGCCCAGAGTAATACCAAGAAGCCCAGGAAATTCCATCATGAGATCTCATTAATGGGCCGCGGAACCGCGGCCCAAAGCCCACTAAGGCCGCGGATCCGCGGCCGTTTTGAAGGTTCATGGAAAGAAATTTCTTGCAGATTGTTCAGGAAGCTATGGAAAGATTTCTTGGGGGTATATTTGTAATTTTAGACATGCGGTGCAATTGTAAACCTAGGGTTTCTATGTCCTATAAATAGAACCCAAGACCTTGTATTTTCTCATGCCTCTACTCATGAATAAAATTCTGTTTTCTTGAAGTTAGAGCGCATCAACAGTAAGTAGGTTATTTTCCTTGCAGTAGTTGTAGTTTTTCATATCTGCTCTTATTTTCTCGCCTTAGTTTAATTTAGTTTAGCTTTTATTAACTTGCAATCGATGTTTTCTCTCTTGAATAAACTCTTGTCTTTTTTTATCCCCTCAATGAGCGAGTAGTTTCCTCGCTTGTTAGGGTTAGGAATAGGGAAGGATTTGAGAGACGAAGATCTCTCATCTCTTTTCGTTGCTAAACTTTTATGAACATTAGAACTCCATGCATACCTTTTTATTCCGCTCCCTACGGCACTTTTACCCTCAAGGTAACGGTGATTCCGTAGTCTAAAGGACCGGATTTTAAGGTTTTCCATGGAGGTTAGGGTAAAGATTAAGAAAGGAAGGACAAGGATCTAGAGGAAGAATCAATCTTCCCAATCATCCTAATCCCTTTTGTTAAGATTTACCATAACACTAATATGATATCTTTAATTAATAGCAATGGAAAGAGATGTAGATCTTTGTTTACCAAATTTTCCCTAGACCTAATCCTAGCAAGTTTCTAATCCTAGTCTCATACAACTTCAATTTTTAGGTTTAATTATAAATCCAAACACCATTTGGAATTAACTCGTAAGAACTTAAAGGAGATTTACACATCCCTGTGGACCGACCCGTATTCACCGGCTAGTTTCATGCGACGCCGTTCTTGATTGCGGTAAATATTTTTGATCGACAAAACCTTTCCTAATCACGCGTGTAGCTAGACCGAGATGAGTACGGGTTGTCCTCAGGGAAACGTTGAATCTTTTAATCTTACTTTAGGCGTGTTGATTAGGAAAAAAGGAAGAACAATGAATAGTGGAAATAGTTTCTAGATCTACGTTAAATACGGATGTAGAATATAGATCTAGATTAACTACGGGTGTAGGTTTTATATTAAAAGAGGGCCTGTAGGGTTCCTTAAGATTTAGTAGTCATGGATGATTAATTAAAGATTACTCCTTTTATCCTTTAATAGATTTAAAACTAGATCGACAGTGATGCATGTAGATTAGGGTTTCTGGAAGGAAAAAGGTTCCCGCTCTTAACCCCTATCTTGACATGGATCTCCGTTCATGTCTAGACTTTACCAAAACAATCATTAATCTAATCTCTAATCGCGGTCGAGACAAGCAATAAATTGGTAGCGCACCCGATTAGAATGTTAATGATTCTTTTGGTAAAGTTTATAAACTTTATAGGACGTAAAAAGAGTTTAAGAATCTTCATTATCCATTAATCTACCATAATCCTACGAACCCTAACAATCGGAGAATTACTCGCGCATGTTGGAAAAAGAAAAGAAAGAAAGGGAAATCATATTGAAAACTACAAAAAATAAAATGATATAAGAAAACAACTACCTTTATTAATCAACAAGATCAAGCACACTTTATTCCTTTAGAAAATGAATACAAAACCCTAGTTTGCTTCTCGATCTCTTATAAGAAAGTAGATGAACTGTTGATGATCAACCAGGATTCTTGAGCCATCTTGGACTTCGTGATCTCGTAGGTTTGATCCTTTTTCCTAGAAGCTCTCGGTCCTTATTTATAGTCACAGAGCCAGAACCCTAGTTTCCTAATATGGTAACTAGTTGTTAGGATCCCAACCAGAAAATCCAGAGCCCTAACTCCTCAATATTGCGGTGGAACCGCGGCCATTTGGTGGGTTTGGCCGCGGATCCGCGGTGGATTAGGAAGATCGTGGGTTCGTTTCACTTGTGGCTTCTTCTGATGACACATGTAGACTATTTTGATATCCGGAATCTGAAAATCTTCTCTACGTCTCTGCCATAACTGATTTCTTCGATCTACTTGAACATTTCGGCAGATTTGATCTCGCCAACTCGAATTTCCTTGATTTCAGTCCTGATATAATTTCTGCACAATTATCTCAATAAATAATGTTAGTAGAACTTGTTTTTATTGAGATATTATCTTAACCATTTGACATGATATTATAGTTTTAAGAGAATTAGTCAAAGATATTTAATAAGGTAAGCATATTTAAATGGACCAAATTTTACATAGATATTATATGCTTGCTGTTCCCCTCCGAATGGCGGCGCACAGGACCGCGGTGTCCTGACGCTGAGATTCGGAGCAGATGCTATTTGGTTTTATCCGTCCATCTCTCCGAAGATGCCAAGTTGATTTATGGCACCGTGTATCGGAGGTTTAGACGGATACGGCCGATGTAGCAGACTTCGTCAGATTCCCCCTCGCTAGAGGGGTTTTTGATTGTGGGGACGCTCTTCCCTGCAGGCGCAAGCCCCTGCAGTTAATTACGCTACCGCATCGCGGTAGCAACTTTCTCCTTCTCCAAAATTTCACTTCGTGTCGTGTGTGTTTGTTTTGTTTGTGGTTGCCCGTGGATTATATACGGAGATTGAGTAATGCCGTCGTCCGTAGGACATGGACTAGTCCAAATCCGTATTTACTTAGATTTGGGTTTGGTGTTTTTAGTTTAAGGATGCATTAGTCGCGTTGCGGCTAAGATCAACTTAAACATTCGTTAAGGATACAATAGTCCTGTTTGAGACTAAGATCAACTTAACATGATAATCCATTTAATATCTGGCCATCGGGACTCGTCACCTCTCTAACGTCATTGAAGGATTACAACGGCAGATGTCAGAGGAGTTCAGAGATGTACCCTTGAACCAAGGTTGATTTGGAGTTTTATAGTCCGTTTGAATGTTTAAGGATACGTTAGCCGTGTTTGGGGCTAAGATCAACTTAAACGGGATCGTTTAGATCCGACAAAAGAGCATTTGAAGGCTCTATTGTTCCAGTTTAGGGACGTAGTGGTCCGTATTCCAGTTTAGGGACATGGGGGTCCATTGTCAGTTTAGGGACGTAGTGGTCCATCATTAGTTTAAGGACGTTTCGGTCCGTCGCCAGTTTAAGGACGTAGTGGTCCATCATTAGTTTAAGGACGTTTCGGTCCGACATTAGTTTAAGGACGTTCCGGTCCAACATTAGTTTAAGGACGTTCCGGTCCAGCATTCCCATTTAGGGACGAATATTAGTTTAAGGACGTTTCGGTCCAATATTAGTTTAAGGACGTTTCGGTACACGAGTTTAAGGACCCCGCAGTCCATATCCATATGTGGTCGTTGGGACCCGTCGCCTCTCTGACGTCGTTGAAGGATTACAACGAGAAGTGTCAGAGAAGTTCGGAGATGTACTCTCGAACCGGAGGTAAATTGATTTGAGAGAGCATTTGTGCTCAGTTCAATTTAATTTAAGGACTTACGGCCAGAATTGGGCTAAGTCCAGTTGAAAATGTTCAACATTTTATTTGCATTTGGCCTGTTAGGCCTTTACTGGGGCTCTGCTCCTGTTTAATAATGCATGGCATTTTTGTTTGGTCTATTAGACCTTTATTTGGGCTCTGCCATTTTATAAATGATGCACAGCATCTGTTTTTATTTGGGCTCTGCCCTTTTTTTAAAGTAATGCATTGCATTTAATTTGGCCTGTTATGCCCTTTTTAATTGGGCTAGGCCCTTCTGTAAATAATGCAGTGCATTAATTATCTGATAGTGGCTTGTCAGGCGCTTTGCGCCAATTATTGAGCGCAAGCGCATGTGGAGGTGACACGCGTCACGTTTTGGTGAGCGCAAGCGCAGTTGGCGCAGTGCGCTGCCCCAGTGCGCTGCGCTGTTGCGCTGCTGACACGTGGCGCGCTCTGGTGAGTTGCGCCAAATTCAGAGAGCAATGCTCTATCTTTAAAGCGCGTAGCGTAAGTGGTTATGGGGCTGACACGTGGCGCTCTCTGGTGGCTTGCGCCAATCCAGAAGCGCAATAGTGCAGATCTGCAAGTGCAAGGCACTGTTTTAATTTCTTGATCCAATTTGGATTTAAGAAAAGAATCTTTAAGATTCCAGAACCAATGGTTCATGAGAAGTGCAAAGCACCGTTCTTTTTTATATGAAGATCATTGATCTGGATTTTAGATCAATGATCTATTAGAAGAAATTTCTTCTCTTTTGTGAAGGTTTTTACCTTTTTCTTGGAATTTTTCTCAGAGTTCTCTCTGTTTGAAGCTTCTTGATTTTTTCCAAAATGTTGATGCCTTTGAATTGAGGTCTAGGGTCCTTTTTATAGTGCCCATAAATTAGTTAAAGAGATCTTTCTCTGAGTGATTTAGGGAATTTTCCCCACCGTTGGATCTTTGATCCAAAGGCTTCTGTTTTACAGAAGAAAATCTTCTTGTTTTAACAAGAACAGAAAGATTTTTTTGAAATCTTAATTCTGTTTGGCGCAGATGCCCCAGCGCATGACACGTGTCGCGCAGCGCACAGTGCTTGCGCAACTGATGCGTTGCTTCCTTTAATAGAGCTTTGCTCTGATTAGGTGCGCCTTCTTGGGCGCTGCGCCGACGTATCAGCGCCTGACATGTGGCGCGTTGCGCCCGAGATTTGAAGCGTTACTTCAAAATTTTGAATTTTGAATTTCAACAGAGCTTTGCTCTGATTGGGCGAAACAAATGCCCCCCCACCGTTGCGCTCATATGGCGCACACGTGAGTGCAGCGGTGGCAAACTCCTGATCGTTGGATCAAGGGGTGAGCTCAAAGGGCGCAAGCGCCTTATAAATAGGACCTCTGGCCCTTAGAAAAATCTTACCTTTTTAAGATTTTTATTTTCCAGAGCTTTGCTCTCACTCAAGAACTTCAGAGCTTTACTCATTTCTAAAGTCAGAAACTTTAGGTAAAAATTAATTTAAATCAAATTAATTTAACTTAATCTCAACCAAAAAGCTTTGCTCTCACAGATCTTTTGATCTAAAGGGATCCCCATTGGGGTTTCATAAACAGAGCTTTGCTCTCAAAACTTATAGATCTACAGGGATCTTGTTCATGGGTTTTAACCCATGAACAGAGCTTTGCTCATAGATCTAAAAATAGCTCTTTTAGATTTGAAAAATGAAGAGTCTTTTTATAAATTTTTCATGAGTCTTTCAAGATTCCAAATTTTTTAATTCTTTTAAGTGTAAATTTTTTTCTGATGGACCTTTTCCATTATTACCACAGAGCCATGCTTCTTTAAGGAATCTTATTTCCCTGGGACCAGAGTTTGACAAGTGTCACTCTGCGACAGAGCTTTGCTCTGAAAGAGAAGATTTTCTCCTTGTCTCTAGGGATTCTTCCCCCCCCCCCCACTTTTTTTAAAAATGGGAATGTTTTCTTGGGGACCAACTGACAATCTCATCCAATGATGAGGTTGTCTTATTAACTGACGTATTGTCATCCAGATTTTGTGGGTCCCCCTTTGGTCTCCTACTCACTGCACTAATGTGTGGTGTAATTAATTAATTTTAATTTAATTAATACATTTTCTTTTTTTTTTAGACGCCAAACGTTGGAATTACAACACTAACGGCTAAATTGTTCTTTTGCAGCGATCATGTCTCTAGACACTTCATTCCCGTTCGTCCGCTCGGAGGAGGGATTTCCCGAGGCGCCCTTGGACCGTGATGTCCTGACCATGATTAAGGAGTACGACCCGGAACACAAGAGTCTCCACCTTCGGGGGTCGTGGTATAATCAGATCATCATGGGCCGCCGGAGCTTCACATGCACGGTGCCGTCGGAACCCATCACGGCGATTCACTATGCTACCCCACCCTCGGTGCAGTATGCCGTGGAGTTGGTGGATTGGACCGCGAACAGCTTTCTTCATCCCGCTATGGATGCGGTTCCTGTCCAACGTCCTATGGTCTTGGATATTCTAGGACGTCGTATCTGTCAGGGCGAG
This sequence comes from Agapanthus africanus, assembly GCA_030015575.1. NCBI lineage: Eukaryota > Viridiplantae > Streptophyta > Magnoliopsida > Asparagales > Amaryllidaceae > Agapanthus > Agapanthus africanus. The sequence continues at coordinate 186,569,891 of CM057337.1, forward strand.
GCGAGACCCTGGGGGCAATCATATAACATTGGTCTGATCCTCCGCCATCCGATTGGTTACCTGCCGTGGGCCCGGTACATCTTGTCGACGAAGAAGTCGCAGTTGATAAGATTAGAATTGTACACCGCGGTCTACGTCTCTCTCTTCCAGTATCCCACGCTCCCCACTTGGTGGTTTAAAGCTTTCCTGGAACAGTGGAACATTCCCACCCACACTTTCCTTGCCATGGATCGGGAAGTGTCTATCTCTTTGGAGGAATTCGCGGAGGTATCCGGTCTACCAGTCATGGGGGAACACTATGAAGAGCTGCTCCCGACAGATGAGTATGTCTTCGGTGCTAAGCCGATGGTAAGGGGGATCACGCCGGAAAATGCTGTTCAACACCAATTCCCTAGCCTGATCAAGGTGTTGAACATCTACGAGTCCCTATTTATCGAACATGGGAGCCGAGGAGTTAATTTTGAGGACTTCATTGCTCGTTTCCTTCGCCCAAGCGTCATTTCATCAGGAGCTGCCAAGTCTGCTATCCTGGATGATCCTTTCGGCCTAGGTTTGGATAACCTGCCGGCGAAGGAGATAGACCAAAAGGTTTTCTTCCTTCCGGACTTCCCTACTATATCTTTTGCAGAAATCGCAGCCCCCGGGATGGACGAGGAGGCCTTTTTCTTAGGATTTCTCGAACTGTGGCTGAGTTGGTTCGCGATCCCAATGCACTCTCATCGCATGCGGCCCTCCGTGTTTTACCCAGCCCACCGAATGGTCATCGGGGTAAAGGTGGCTGTGGGGATCGCCGGCTTGGCGCACTTATATCATGGTCTCAGCCGAGCCGCGGATGCTAACGAGCCCGGGGTATTGCACGTGGTCTTCCCGATGCACTACTTCATGTCGTGGCTTGAGCTACATACGGCGGGTGTCTTCGGCATGCATAAAAGGCCTTCATTCTTTGACAAGTGCGGTTTTCCTCGCATTATACAGTTGATTGGCTCATCAATCGTGACCCCTTCACCACGGAACGCCAGGGGTTTACTGCTTCGCCCTCACACCGTTGGAGTCGGGATGTCCTTCATTGACAAGGTATTAACCATTGGAAAAGCGTCCACCACTGCGGTGCGACCATTACAGGACTCCTTTAAGGATGGAGCTTTAGTGTTGACGGTCCGGGAGACCCTCCACTTGTATTCTATTAGACCGGGCTTCCTAGTCTTCAGGCAGGGAGGTGCGGCAATCTTCATGAGATATAACCCGCATCGTTTTGCCCAACAATTGGGCTACGATCAAGGGGTACCCTTGGAAGCTTTCTTATTGGAACCTGCTGCCAATGAAGAAGGGATGGAGAACGCGTTACATCACTTTATGCGCCTGAACACGGGTTCTCGTTTTTTTATCAGCGCGCCGGCCTGCGCTCCACGACTCCTTAATGTATATAAAGAGTGGTACAATCATGCGACGGGGGCCGTTATAAAGGAGGAGAGGCAAGTGTTGATCGACCGTAAAGAAGCACCTCCCGGCACCGATCGTAACGCTCCCTTAATGCCAAGGACCCCGGTGGTTCCTCCTCTAAAAGATGCCGGGGGCAGACCGTCGCGTGCGCAAAGTCCTCCGCACGGATTGCCGCTTCCCGATATTACAGATGCAGCCCCAGCGCCCCGTGCTCCAGTGGAGACAGTGGTTGTGGCCTCGCCGGAGTCCGGTGTAGGTGCAGACATCGGGACCCGCCGTCCCAAGGTGGCTGCTAAACGTAAGTCGATCCCCCGTGAGCCTAGGGTCGGAGGGCAAAAGAAAAAGAAGTCGCTCTTCGCTGCGGACGTCGTGTTCGGTCAGGAACCCCATGCTCCCTATGCCGAGGGCCTGATCGAATACGGGACGAACGAAGGACTAGTGATGCCGCCGCCGGACGATACAGACTTGGAACCCGCTCTCGAAACTTCGGCGTGGTTGGCAAAGCGTGACGCGTGGCTGGTCAAGCTTGCGCAATCAGGTAACTATTAGTCGCCTTTTCTTTATTGCAACATATCCTCTTCATTGCCTTTGACTAACGCTTTTCTTTCTTTCCTTTCGACAGGCATCACTGACGAAGAAGCCATTGCCGCTTCTCTGAAGACTTTCCAGGAGGAGGAACGTCTTAGAGCATCTATGGGCCTTAGTAAGTTTCGATTTATTAAGCTTTCATTTCCCTTGTGTTATGGTCGATCTAACCTCTCCCTTTTAATCACAGGAACCTCAATGCCGCTCCCGCCAAGTGACGCAAATGTCCTAGTGGCTGCCGACGTTCCTGCTTCTTCAGGGTTACCGCAAGAAGTCCGTCTTGAGGAGCCGATGAGAGACGCCTTAAAGGCTCTGGAGGTTTCTTTGTTTACGGATGACGATGCCGCGGTGAAAGAGGCGTCACAGAGGTCTATTGTGACAGCTCGGGAGGAAAGAAAGCAGCAAAGGCGTAAGGCGAAGGCGTGCCGGGCTGCCTTGGCTGCGGGAGCGGGCCCCAGCATCGCCCCTCGTGCTGATACTCCATCTGAAGAGGCCCCTGTTGCCCTATCCACTGCCAGCAGAGAGGTGGCGCGCGCAGTTCGGAGCGCAAACGGTAAATCCGCTTCAGGTAATATTTCTCTCAGAGTTTTTGTTATAAGGGTTTTTTAATGTCATTGGTCCTTATATCCCTTATCTTGTAGGGCCGAGTCCGATCGAGGGGGAGGCGGAAACCGTTGATCCCAAAGAAACAGAGGAGGCGGTACCTGCCGAACTCGAGCCAACGGTGGGCAACGTCGTTGTGGCTTTGGAGCCTGAGGTGGAGGTCGAGGGGCCTGCAGTCGAGAAGGTCATTGATGCCGAACCTGAAGCGGTGGCAGATGATATGATCATTATAACTGAACCGAGGGTGGTGGTGGACGAGGCGCTTGAGGTCGGCCACCTCGTGGTGACAGTGGATGAGCCGATGGAGACGGCGGAGCTCGAAGAAGTTGCGGGTGAGATGGGTACGACTCTTGGGGAAGAGTCAGCTGCTTCCTTCCAAGAATCCGGCAACGCTCCAATCATTGCCCTCCCTGCTTACGATCTCCTGCCGTCTCCTGGTCGCGCTAGCACGACGACGGTCCCCATCGAGTCGGGTGATGAGGCTACGGGCGGTGGCCTCATGTCGATAGAGGAGGGAGTCGCTTCTGTTTCGGCCGGGAGCTCCTCAGGTAAACTTTAGGTTACTGTCTTTCTTATTTTACAATCCTTTCTGATAAGTTCACCTTTCTTGTAACGCAGGTGCAACCAGCGCCGATGCCCCACTGCTTGAAGGAGCGCCTTCAACGACTGCCTTGGCGGTGGTCACCTCCCAACCCTCTCTCATACCGTCTAAGATGTTGGAAGGTATGGGTTTGCAACTTATTAGTCTTATCTTTCAGATGTATAGTGTATGTACTGAAGTCGTGCTGTTGTGTCTTTTCAGGAGTACTTTTTGACCATCTTTACCAGATGTTGCTCCCACACTTCTCCTTCCCATCCGAGCTTGCTTCTTCCTCTGGTGGCGTTGGTGAGTATGATTTCCAATGACATCCTTCTTTCTTCATTGATGGGATTATTTCTAAACCCTTTTTTTTATCTCGACTGCAGTGTTACAAATCGAAGGAGGGGATGAAAGACGGGATGCGTTGCCCACTCTTCCGGCTCTGCCACCTGCCCTAGCTGGTACAGCGACTGTCACATTGATAAAGTCTTCCTTCTTTATTTTCAGAACTGTTATCTGATCATATCTTGTTTCTCTTCAGCTGTCGTTCCGGTCTCGGCGCCCTTCGAATCTCGCATCATAATGCCGGCGGGTCCTTATCTGAGGAGTCTGTCTTCAAAAGGCGCCGCGAATAGTCTGCGCATGTTGAGTGACTACGTCGAGGAACTCGACGTTGAAACTCCTACATTTGCCGCAGACTTCGCAATGATGGTTAACCCGATGCTAGCAATACTCGTGAACTTTCATGATGAGGGCATCGTCGCATCCTGGGTTAACCATTGTAGGGAGATCGAGGGTCGCCTATATCAGTTGGAGTCGCTGCGTCCCGCTCCCGAGGCCTTGGCTGCCAGTAATCAAAGAACAGTGTGGATTGAGCAGAGCTCTCCTTACTTCCGCCACCTCGAACAAGAAGTCATTTCAAGGCGCAAGGAGCGTGGTGAAACTTCAAGCAAATCCGTCCAACTGCATGCTCGGGTGGAGGCCAACGCCGCACGACTCAAGGTTGTCTTTGAGGGCCTCCTGCAATGTCTTTCTGAAGGGTTATCATTGAAGCAACACCTTGATGTTGTCGAGCGAGATGCACCTAGCCAGGAAGCAGCCCAGAAGGCGGCGGAGGAGCAACTTTCATCTTTCTTGCAGCAGCGAGCCAGGGTGGAAGCGGAGATGGCCGCGGCAGCCGCTCAGGAGGAGGCGCTGAAGGAAGTGCGAGAGCAGCTTGTGGATTTACTAAAGACACTTTCTCCTCAGTAGCTATCCATCTTTGTATCGTTTGTACTTGTAGATAAAAGAATGTATATATATATATATATATATATATATATATATATATATTTATTCTTTGACATAATGTATCATGTACCCGATCAAGTTTATAAATAAAAGATACACCTTTTTTGTCATGTGTCATTTTCTCCGTCTTCTCTTTCTTTTACTATCAGCATATCACTTTAGCAAACATGGTTAACGGATGATTAGAACGAGTATCCTGACTTTCTTAAGAAATAGCGATGGCTTAGGCCGCAGGTTCGGATCCGCTGCCTAAGACTTTTCAACTCTATGAGCCGTGAGGGTCTCATAGAGACTTTCCTCCCTACGGATCGAGAGGATCTCGTAGGTGAGCTTTCTCCTTAGGAATCGTGAGGATTCCCAAGTGTGGTTTTCTCTTACAAGTCGTAAGGATCTTATAAGAGAATTTTTCCCGCTTACGAGTCGTGAGGATCCACAAGCGGTTGTTTCCCTCCTCGTCGAAATTCGACTTTGGAGAGTGAGACCCATGAATAGTATGCAAGAGACCATTTTGGATTGACTTGCAGGATCCCATTATTCAGGAAGCAAGTTTTTTAGTCCCTGCTGCCTGAGGCTTCATTTGCATGTTGAGACGAATCGGGAACTTCCCGCGGAGACACAATTTTTCTGCGAGCCGACACGAATCAAGAGGCTCTCATCAAGGAGTGTTTGTATCCGTGAGTCGAGGAGTTTGCTAGGGATCATTTGTTTCCCAAGCGCCAAGGATTATTTGTTTCCTTGGGGTTTGAAATGAGTCGAGAATTTCCCATGGAGGCACTGGTGGCTCTGCGAGTCGACGCAGATCAGGAGGCTCTCGTCAAGGAGTGTTTGTATCCGTGAGTCGAGGAATTTGCTAGGGATTATTTGTTTCCCAAGCGCCAAGGATTATTTGTTTCCTTGGGGTTTGAAACGAGTCGAGGATTTCCCACGGAGGCGCTGGTGGCTCTGGGAGTCGACGCGGATCAGGAGGCTCTCGTCAAAGAGTGTTTGTATCCGTGAGTCGAGGAATTTGCTAGGGATTATTTGTTTCCCAAGCGCCAAGGATTATTTGTTTCCTTGGGGTTTGAAACGAGTCGAGGATTTCCCACGGAGGCGCTGGTGGCTCTGCGAGTCGACGCGGATCAGGAGGCTCTCGTCAAGGAGTGTTTGTATCCGTGAGTCGAGGAATTTGCTAGGGATTATTTGTTTCCCAAGCGCCAAGGATTATTTGTTTCCTTGGGATTTGAAACGAGTCGAGGATTTCCCACGGAGGCGCTGGTGGCTCTGCGAGTCGACGCGGATCAGGAGGCTCTCGTCAAGGAGTGTTTGTATCCGTGAGTCGAGGAATTTGCTAGGGATTATTTGTTTCCCAAGCGCCAAGTATTATTTGTTTCCTTGGGGTTTGAAACGAGTCGAGGATTTCCCACGGAGGCGCTGGTGGCTCTGCGAGCCAACGCGGATCAGGAGGCTCTCGTCAAGGAGTGTTTGTATCCGTGAGTCGAGGAATTTGCTAGGGATTATTTGTTTCCCAAACGCCAAGGATTATTTGTTTCCTTGGGATTTGAAACGAGCCGAGAATTTCCCACGGAGGCACTGGTGGCTCTGCGAGTCGACGCGGATCAGGAGACTCTCGTCAAGGAGTGTTTGTATCCGTGAGTCGAGGAATTTGCTGAAGACATTTGTTTCTTCGGAGTTGGCCTGAACCATCGAGATTTGGCTTCGTCTTCTGGCGGAGCCTGTTGGGAAAGTATGGTTCCCTCTTTGTTTACGCCCTTGAATTGTATACAGGGATCGATGTGATCTTAACTGTAGGGCCAAAATTTTATCATCATTTTTTTTGTTTTATCCCCGCGATGCTCTATCATTTCAGCTTTTATATCGCGAAGGTCGCGATTGCCCAATCATTTCGGCTATTTTTCGCGGTGCCCGATCATTTCGGCTGTTTATTTTATTTTTACTCGCTGCATTTTATTGCGAGTTGCCCCATTATTTCGGCTATTTTTCATGCCTACATTTTTACTTGCTGCTTTTTCTTGCAAGTTGCCCAATCATTTCGGCTATTCCGTATGCATGTGCGGCCTACTGGCTTTCCGCCGTAAACCTGGAATTAGGCACCGATTTCGGCATCAACACCGCTACAATTGGGATATTGCCAGGAGCGAATCATCATCTGCCTCCGTCGATGTTGAACAAAGGTAGCTTAGCGAACAGAGTTAGGGTCCTGTCGTCTAAGGCTTTTAACTTCATGAGCCGTAAGGGTCTCAGAAAGGTATTTCTCCCTACAAGTCGTGAGGATCTTGTAGGTGTATTTTCTCCTTAGGAATCGTGAGGATTCCTAAGTGTATGTTCCTCTGAAGTCGTAAGGATTCTACCAGAGGGTTTTCTCCTTGTAAGTCGAGAGGACTTATAAGGGTTGTTCATCATGCGAACATATCCCCAATCTCGGATGAGACTTGATTAGGGAAATGTTTATTCGTGCCCGTGGATTATATACAAGGGTCAGTATTGAGCCACTTGTAGGGCAATATCGGAAGTTGTGGGGGTTGCTTAAGCACAGGTTTAGGTCTCTGTAACTTAAGACTTTCAACTCTTATGAGCCATGAGGGTCCCATAAGAGAGTTCTCCTTACGAGTCGTGAGGATCTCGCAAGTGTATTTTCTCCTTAGGAATCGTGGGGGTCCCTAAGTGTGTTGCTCCCTTGTGAGTCGTAAGGATCTTAGGCGGGTAGTTTCTCCTTACAAGGTCGAGAGGATCTTGTAAGTGTTCTTTAACGAGGTTGCTCCCTTTCGGGTTTTCACAAACACTCGCCGGTAGCCCTGCTGTTTTTACTCACGGAGCCCTTTCGGGTTTTCATCCGTGCCCTTTTTGCTTATGGACATACCGTTTTTTTTATTTTTTATTTTTATATTAATTTTTTTATCTCGTCAGCCTAAAAGATACTGCGGTAGTAGTTTAGAGACGTTTCGGTCTGCTACTAGTTTAAGGACATTTCGGTCCGTCGTTGAGAGGCGGGCTACTGCTTATAAAGCTTGAGCTTAGGAAGATAGCGAGCGGACGTAGTCGTCGTCATCTATCATTGGCCTAGGCTGTGGCTCATCAAGCATAGTATTTCTTTAGGAAGCGACCGTTTATCGGCCTGAAAGGCCTTTCACCGTGCATATCTATGAGTAGATAGGCCCCGCCCTGGTAGACCTTATCTATGACGTACGGACCTTCATAGTTTGGCTCGAATTTTCCCCGCTTGGCACGATTGGGGATCATAGGCCTTTTGACCACTAGCACGAGTTCGCCTTGGTGAAATGTCCTCGGTAGGGTCAATCTTTCATATGAGCGCGTCATCTTTGCTTTATAGGCCTCCAGATTTTGTTGCGCTATGAGCCGTGTTTCTTCAAGGGCGTCAAGCTCCTCAAGCCGAAGGTGAGCATTTTTTTCGTCCGTCAGCTCGTAATGGACTGCCACTCATAGAGAGGGTAACTCTATCTCGAGGGGGAGTACTGCTTCTGTCCCGAATACTAACGCATATGGTGTTGCGTTTGTGGCCGTTTTAAACGTAGTTCGATATGCCCAGAGAGCCTCTTGCAGTCTTTCGTGCCAGTCTTTTTTTATTTCGCGACACTGTTTTCTTCATGATCTTCGTCAAGGTCTTGTTGAAGGCCTCAGCTAGACCGTTAGCTCGCGGATTATAAACCGAGGAATATCTCCAATCTATATTGTGTTGCTGCGTGAAGCGACTGATCTTGTGGCTTCTGTAGGCTGGCCCATTATCGGAGATGATCCGTCTCGGCGTTCCAAACCGATATATGACATGCGTCTTGAAGAAATGGAGAATATTCTCCGTCTTTACTTCTCTCAGCGGTACTGCTTCTGCCCACTTAGAGAAGTAATCGATCGTCGCTAGGATGAAACGATGTCCTCTAGACGATGCTGGTTCGATGGGACCGACTATATCAGTCCCCCACATTTCGAATGGCCAGCTAGCCACTGTTGGATGTAGCGGATTTGGATGCTGGTGGATGAAGTCCCCATGAATTTGGCATGAGTAGCATTGCTTCGCATATTCGAGGCAATCCTGAATCATCGTGGGCCAGTAGTAGCCCATCCGTTTTATCTTCATCTTCATCTTCGGGCCTGCTTGGTGAGAACCGCAGAGTCCGTCGTGAACGTCCTGGACGACCCTTTTCGCTTCATCAGGTCCTAAGCATCTCAGCCATAGAGAATCAAATGACCTCTTGTACAGAGTATCATTGACGAAGGCGAAAGACAGAGCTCGTTTCATGAGCTGATGTCTTGTAGACGCTTCTTCGGGCATTCGGTGGGACTTAAAGTAGTCTATGAAGACTTCCCTCTAATCCTCGACCTTTTCCCGGTCTTTTATTTGTAGAGCCATCTGCTCGCTCGCTCCTTTTTCTTCGGATGATTCCGGAGATATTTCTGTTGGGGCAAGCACCCGACGGCTTTGTACCATGATTCTAACGTCATCGAGATTCTCGTCAGCCAGTTCTTTAGCAAGTTTGGCCAATGCGTCTGCTTTGCTGTTTTCCGCGCGCGGTATGTTCTCCAAAGTATAAAAGGGGATTTGGGTCAATAATTGTTGCACTTTTTCGCCGTACTTCACCAGTTCTGGTTTGCATGTTTGGTAGTCGCCGTTTACTTGACTAACGACCAGTTGAGAATCCCCGTATATGAGGAGGTTTTCAATTCCCATGTCAATGGCGATCTCGAGGCCTGCTATCAGAGCTTCGTATTCGGCTTCATTGTTTGTCCTCGGCTCTGTTAGGGAGAAAGCAAAGCACATTATCCCTCCTTATGGAGTTACAAAGATGAGCCCTACGCCCGATTTAATTATAGGGGTGCTTTGTTTGCACTTCTTCATGGAAGATGCGCCATCGAAATAAAGCTCCCATCGAGTATCATCACCGTTGACCGTATCAAACGCATGTTCGTCTGGAAGATCGCAGTTTAAAGGAGAATCGGCCGGTATCGGATGCTCAGCGAGGAAGTCGGCGATGGCCTGGCCTTTTACTGCCTTGAGAGGTTGATATATTATCGAGAACTCCATCAAGAGCAGGGTCCATTTAGCGAGTCGTCCCGTCAATATAGCCTTTGACATTAGATATTTGAGAGGGTCCACTTTTGAAATAAGACGGACTTCATGCGCCAACGCGTAATGTCTAAGCTTCGTTATTGCGAAGATCAACGCCAGGCAGTGTTTTTAAATGGGGGAGTAGTTGCTTTCTGCCTCCAGTAGAACTCGACTTAAGTAGTAGAGTGCTCTTTCTTTCCCTTGGTCGTTTTCTTGTGCCCATAACGCGCCTAAAGAACCTTCAAGGGCGGTCGTGTAAAGAATGAGAGGCTTTCCCTTAACCGGAGCAGCCAAAACTGGAGGGTTCTGCAGGTACTGCTTGATCTCGTCCAGTGCGCCTTGGCACTTGTGATCCCAAACAAATGGGGTTCCCTTCTTCATCAGGTGGCTATAGGGACGGCACTTGCCTGAAAGATTGGCCATAAATCGCCGTATGTATGCGAGCTTCCCTTGGAGAGATCGCAACTGTTTAAGAGTCCTCGGCGGAGGCATTTCCATGATCGCCTTGATCTTGGACGGATCTATTTCGATACCCCAGTGTCGGATGATGAATCCTAAAAATTTGCCCGAGGAAACTCCGAATGCGCACTTAAGAGGGTTCATCTTCAAGTTGTATTGCCGAAGGCGTTGAAATACGGTCTTCAAATGTTCGAGATGTTCCTCGTATGATTTGCTTTTAACCACAAGATCGTCGATATAGCATTCGACGATTTCGTGTATAAGGTCATCGAAGATCTTTGTCATGGCCCTTTGATAAGTGGCACCGGCATTCTTTAAACCGAAGGGCATCACTTTATAACAGAATATACCTAGAGAAGTCCTGAAGGCGGTGTGCTTCTGGTCTTCGGGATGCATCTTTATCTGGTTATACCCCGATGAGCCGTCCATAAAAGAGAAAATCTCATGCGTAGACGTGTTTTCTATCATTAATTCGGTGACTGGCACCGGGAAATCATCCTTCGGGCGGGCTTTATTGAGATCCCGAAAATCCACGCATATGCGCACAGTCCCATTTTTCTTCATCACCGGAACGATGTTGGCAATCCATTCAGGGTATTGAACTTCCTGGATGAAGCCAGAGTCGATCAGCTTCTTGACCTCAGCTTTGATGCTCATCTCAAGCTCAAGCCGCATTCTTCTCGGCGCCTGTTTGACTGGCTTGACGTCCGGGGATATTGCCAATTTGTGCACAGCAATTTCTGGGTTTAGTCCCGGCATTTCGGAATAGTTCCACGCGAAGCAATCTCTATGCTGTAGAAGCACGTCTTTTAACGCAGCCACCCTTTCTTCAGATAGCAGCTCGCTGATGAATGTCGGTCGCGGATCGTCTGCCGATCCCAACTCAATTTTCTTAAGGTTATCTGCAGTGGTATGGATTCCATCTTCCAGCTCCTTTGGCGCTGGTGGGAATTCTGAGATTATCTCGTCGCTGCTGTTTTCGAAGCACCAAGGGAGCTCCTCTATGTCCTTGGGTTCTTCTTTTAATATTGTAATCATGTGACAGGTGCGAATTCGTTTCCAATCCCAATGTGGAACCGGTTCTCCTTTCGTAGCCTTGGGCTCGTGCTTCTGTGGCAGTGCTACCGTCCAGTTGTCGGATAGAGCGAACTTACCAAGCTGATACTGATCTTCGACCCAATTCTTGAAGGTGAAGCAATCTTCAAGAGGATGCCCTATAACTCGGTGATAAGGGCAATAGTCCGGGTAAGAGACTTCGCCTGCCTGTTCGGGGTTTTTGGACTCCGGCAGTGTAAGTATTTGATGTTTTAGAGCAAGATCAAGTATCTTCTTCGTCTTGTCCCGAGGAAAAGAGTATGCTCGACCCATTTTCTTCATGAGGGATAGATCAATAATGCTCGCCTTCCGTTTACGTGGTTTCTTAGCCCCGTCTTGTTATTGTTGAGCGTCTTTTTAGCCTTTCGACTTATTTCTGCTTTTGCGCCGAGCCTTCTTTATAACAGGTTGACAAGGAGTGGTATTTTCATCCTTTACGGCCTGTTGGAGAAGGTGTTGCGTCTTGGCTTTCTCATAGATGGCCGTCTCACGGTTGTGATCATCTCGGACTTTTTGACCAGCTTTCTTTATAAGTTTGTCCATTTGTTCCTCGAACGACGGACTGGGCTCTTTTGCATCTGGAACTTTCACTGGCTTAGGATTAGCGTCCTCCCATTGAGCATCCGCTTCTTCATCGAGGTCATACACGACGTAACAGCTGAGCAGTAACTCTCGTTTCTTTGACCGGATGTATCCAAGCCCTTTTGTTTCCATTCTCCTATTAGGCAGTTTGCGTTGAGTCCCGGGAACGTTCCAGACCCTGTCATAGAATTTGGCCTCTCTAACGGTCTGTTTGAAGGATATCCCCTGGCGTTTCAGCAGCTTCTTCAAACCCTCTGTATAATATCTGGGAAGACAGATAGGCTGAAGCCTGTCGAGCGCAGGATCCGCGCCATGCCAGATTTCTTTTTTCATCTTGGTTTCTTCAGAGCGGTAAAACAGAATTGCTTTCTCGCTCTCTCGTCTGGGAGGGATATAGAATGTCCGCAACTCTTCTACACTGTAGATATTAAGTGCATCTAGTTCTTTATGGTGTTTAAGCGGCACTATGGCGACTTATAGACTTTGCTCTTCGTCAGCGGACGTTTGTATTGAAGGTCGAGCAGAGAATACAGCATGGACTTCATCTTCTGAGTCACCGCCAAAGATCAATGTAGGAGCCGGTAGTCCCGGCTTGTTGTGTTGGGGCGGACCCGAATAAACTATCTCCTCTTCCTCCTCAGTATCACTGCCGAAGACAGGGATGGTAGCATTAGTTTTATTCTCCGGCTTGTGACACTTCTCCGTGTCTTCAAAATCCGGTAAGAAGTATTTAGCATCTTCGTATTTGCGGACCTCGTTCACAGAGAAAGGGTTCAGTTCTCCCGTCATGGTATACTCGAAACCATCCTTAAAATACTTCATACACTGATGTTGTGTAGAAGGGATGATGTTGACTCGTGTAACCATGGTCGACCGAGCAAAGCGTTGTAACATGTCTTGGCGTCTATGACGTGGAACTTAATGTCCGTGACGAGTAACCCGAAGTGTAGCGTCAGTATCACAGATCCACGAGTCTTTGACAATTGGGAGTTGAAACCGGAGATGGTGATCTTGTCCCGAGCAAGGTGCTGGACGCTCATGCAGATTTCCTTCAACACCCGCACGTTGAGTAGGTTAACAGACGACCCGTTATCGATCAGGATTTTGCCTATCTTTATATCATGGCAGTATCCCGAGACATAGAGAGGGCGATTGTGTTCGCACGTCCCAAGTAGAAGGTCTTCATCGCCAAAAGTAATATCGGCCGTGTGCACCTCCTCCAATTCATCCTTCATCTTTTCCTCGGCCAGGCATGCTTGGAATTGTTCTGGCTCTTGGAGCGCCTTAATCAACTAATCTCTCGCCTCTTTTGATAGCAAAAGGGCGTCAAGAATGCTAAGCTGTGAGGGCAGCTTCCTCAGATGTGCTAAGACGTTGTAGTCCACCTTATCCTTCTTTGGTGGATCTTTGGCAGCTAGCTCTTCCACCACTTGGTCATCTAAGACGATATCCCCAGAGGCCTTTTCTTTCCTTTTATCTTTTTTGTTCGAGGGTCCGAGGTTCTTTTCGGGCAGCGTACGATTACGTAGCCGGATATTTTCGCAAACCTTCGGTTCTTCTTCTTTTCTCGAAGCGGATCCTTTAAAGAGAGGGGCAAGTTCCAGCTCCTCATCAGAATCGCTCCCGAATGTAGGCACTTGTGACCCGCCGGTGTTAACTACGCGACAATCGCCGGTAGTTCTTTTACTCCCTTCGGTCGTATTTCTTTGCTCTCGACGAGTTTTACGCTTCTCCCGCTTAAAGCGTTGTCGATGAGCAACATACCCTTGCCACCATCTATCGAAAGCTTTGCATTCTTGAGTGGGGTGCGAAATCTTTTGATGATATAAGCAATAAGACGGGTGCATTTTCGCTTCACCGGTAATTTCTTCTTCGGAGGATGGTAGCTTCATGCCCATTGATATGGCCTTAGCAAACTTCTTTCTCATCTTGAATTGGCTTATGTCGGTAGCGGAGATGTTTAGCTCCACCGGGATCATCTCAGCTCCTTCATCGAGTCGCTGGCGCTTGGCCCTTTCAAATATAGCCGCCTCGCGCTCCCGATCAGCTTTACTTTTCAACCGAGCTTCATTAAAGAATGCGTCGATTACTTCATCTGGTGGCCCCAGAACTTTTGGTTCAGGATCTGCCCCCAGCTTTTCAGTGCAAGGAGTCTCCTCATCGTTCATGATCGAATAAGAAATCGTATGACAGCTCGTCACATATTCCTCGGATTCATCCGATGAACTTTCTCCTTCATCTTCTTCTTGAAAGACATGATTGGGGAACTCTTGGAATGTAATGGGAGTCCGCGCCTTTTGGTTGTATTCTTCCAACGCGTCAATTTGCTTTTGTAAGTCCGTGCGTTTGCCGCCAGGCTTCACGGGCTTCTTAGATTTCTTCTTCTTCTTTTTCGAAGATTTTGACGGCTGGCTGCAAGTGCTTGAACCGCCACCATCGGTCTTTGGAGTTGGACGTGGGTTCAACATCCTTTCAATGACCTGCGGTTCCAACGGATTCTTCCACTTGATCGCTGGACATGTCTGAAGATCGTTTAGCATCCTCTTTGTCTTGGCTGATAATACAACCTCCCAAGGAGCTTCTTCAATGACGGAGCATGTTGCCCCCGGCGTATTCGTCCCCTTAGAGGTGTGGGGCTGCGGGGGATTCACCTTCCATTTGTCAAATAACGCGAACTTGCCATGTCGGTACTGGTTTTCAAGCCAATTTTTGAAAACGTAGCAATCTTCGATTGGATGGCCTAGTACTCGATGATAAGGACAGTAGTTGGGCTCGTTGACGTCACTTGGTTGCAACGGACGTTTTGGATCCGGCAAATTTATGAGTCTGTTGCGCAACGCCAGCTCGAATAACCTCCTCGTTTTATCGCGGGGAAAGGAATAAGGACGTCCCATCCTATCCTCAAGGGGTACGTACGGTCGCGTATTATTTTGACGAGCAACCGGCTTCGAGTCGCTCGGTTGTTGTTGAGCATTAGCGACCACGATCGATTTTCCCTTCCCTTTGTCATTTCAGGTGTCTGGCCTTGGAAGAGGGGGTTTATGGCCCATTTAATCCATTTGCGCTAGTTTGTCAATCAAGGCCTGGAAGGTAGTCGGCTTGAAAAACATCATAAACTGCGAGATGGTTGCTTGTGGATCGAGGGTTCCCACAAACATACCCACCGCGGGAGCTTCTTCAATGCGCTGCTCACACTTTGACCATAAGTTCCGCCATCGTATAGCGTACTGAACCCACGTCTCGCCTGGCTTTACCCTGGCGTTAATCAGTCTGTCATCGGGGTACGTTCACTGGCGCTTGCAAAACGCTGAGTAAACAATAGCTCCATCTCCGCGAAGGTTTTAATAGAGTCGTTCGGGAGCTCATAGTACCATTCGAACGCTGTATCTGATAAGCTTCCAACAAACTGGCGAAGCAACAGCTTTTCATCACCGCCGGTGTTGCCGCAGAGTGCCCTGAACTGGGCAACATGCTGATGAGGATTGCCCGTCCCTTTGTAGACATGGAACTTGGGAATTGTGTAACCGGATGGGTACTTGATTTGATCATACCAACTTGGATATGGCCGCCCCGTTTTTACGACCTGACCGGCCGCTTCAGTCGCATGATGAACCCGTATTTGCTGGGCTATGTACTCATCCAAATCAGCTTTGGAGATTGTATCCTCTTTAGCAGTGGACAGAGCTGGTGGAGGATTCGACGTCTCTCCCCTATCGTCTTCAAGGATGATCGGGGGGTCTTCAGCAGGTGGGTCTTGTTGAATCATTATACCCACCATATCCTGGAACAGGAGGGCCATTTTCTTTATGTTGGCTGCCTGCTCCGCAGCTTCTTTATCCTTTTTCTCTAGTACGCGACGAAGGAATTCTGCGTCCGTTTCTTGTTCTTGACGCTCGTCCGAGGATGTTTCAGGGGTTTCTTTTGGCCCTGTAAGTGCGGCCATAGCGTTCATCATCTCTTGGAGCTTCTGCTACTGCTCCTGAGCCTTGGTCACTGACCTCGTGTGCGGTCTATGACCTGTTGATATGCGGCTATCTTCTTTTCCCGATGCCATATAAACCGTATGAACTGTTATGCCCCCTGACTTGGGGCGTTTAGGTTCACCATTTTTAACTTTTGCCGCTGACGCGGGAGTTTTCTCTGGCCTCCTTCTTTTGTGGGCCGTCGAGGTTGAAGGAACCGTTGAAGGGGGCAGCCTTGCAGCTGCTGTCCCCCGCTGTTCAATAGGATGGTCTTTTCCTTTTTGCACTTTCGCCCTTTTCTGGTGACGAGAGTGACCTGGGTCAATTACGGAGTCTTGAACCCTCCGCCAAACTTTATAAATTCTTGAGGATAGCCGTTGAGGGGGCTGTTCTTGCTTCGTTTCTGGAACTCTCTCCGCAGGTGGAGGAGATCTCTTCAGTGTAGCGGTTGGAGAGTTTTTTCGCACCCTCCTCAGCAGTTCAAAGCTGTTCCCAGTTGGGACAGCAGCGTTGACTTCCACCACTGGAGCCGGTGGAGTTAGCCCTGAGGGAGAGTTGCCTCCTGCCTTCCTCACTCGTTGCCAATGGCGACGTCGAGCACGGCGAGCCGTTGGGATTGGCTCAGAGATTGAGATAGTTTCTTTTTGCCCCCTGTCTAAATGAGGCGCCGCCGGTGTTAACCTCTTAAAGACTGAGGTTGTCTTCTGAGGGGTGATATTCAACCTGCCGAAGACGGATCCTTGAGCAGGGGCAGGAGCAGGAATCGTCCGTCTTGAAAAGACTGACTCTTTGATAGGGGAAGCCGCCTTGACGACTTCTGGGGCAGCAGTTATTGCCTTCCTTTGGACAGCCATTTTAGAGTTCAGATTTAGCCTGGTGAAAACAGAGGCTGTCGGTTTAGTAGCGGGCGACCCGTCGACAGGGGCCGTCGTAGCAGTGAGCCGGTCAAAGACCGACTTTTTGTTCACTTCCGGTGTAGGTATTGGCTCAGAGAAGCTTGTAGGTGGGATCATGGTCCCGAAGAACAGGCCAGTGGTGGCCTGGGTCACCTGGTCTACTGGCAGAGTGAGGAAGGAAGCCGCTTGGGGCCCATATGCTACACCTCCCAGTGAGGTGGAGCGTCCGTTGCAGTGGCACTTCGAGCAGTTGGTGCAATTAGAGGCCATTGAATCTTGAGTTTTGCGCCAGGCAAAAGACCAAATCTTAGTAACTTGAAATCCGAAGGCAACCATTAACAAACCGCGACTGGTTCGCGAAGACGACACACGAAGCGTGGAGTGGAAAGAGGAAAAGGTCCCACCGGGTGTGCCAGAATTTGTTCCCCTCCGAATGGCGGCGCACAGGACCGCGATGTCCTGACGCTGAGATTCGGGGCAGATGCTATTTGGTTTTATCCGTCCATCTCTCCGAAGATGCCAAGTTGATTTATGGCACCATGTATCGGAGGTTTAGACGGATGCGGCCGATGTAGCAGACTTCGTCAGATTCCCCCTCGCTAGAATGGTTTTTGATTGTGGGGACGCTCTTCCCTGCAGGCGCAAGCCCCTGCAGTTAATTACGCTACCGCATCGCGGTAGCAACTTTCTCCTTCTCCAAAATTTCACTTCGTGTCGTGTATGTTTGTTTTGTTTGTGGTTGCCCGTGGATTGTATACGGAGACTGAGTAATGCCGTCGCCCGTAGGACGTGGACTAGTCCAAATCCGTATTTACTTAGATTTGGGTTTGGTGTTTTTAGTTTAAGGATGCATTAGTCGCGTTGCGGCTAAGATCAACTTAAACATTCGTTAAGGATACAATAGTCCTGTTTGAGACTAAGATCAACTTAACGTGATAATCCATTTAATATCTGGCCATCGGGACTCATCACCTTTCTAACGTCGTTGAAGGATTACAACGGCAGATGTCAGAGGAGTTCAGAGATGTACCCTTGAACCAAGGTTGATTTGGAGTTTTATAGTCCGTTTGAATGTTTAAGGATACGTTAGCCGTGTTTGGGGCTAAGATCAACTTAAACGGGATCGTTTAGATCCGACAAAAGAGCATTTGAAGGCTCTATTGTTCCTGTTTAGGGACATAGTGGTCCGTGTTCCAGTTTAGGGACATGGGGGTCCATTGTCAGTTTAGGGACGTAGTGGTCCATCATTAGTTTAAGAACGTTTCGGTCCGTCGCCAGTTTAAGGACGTAGTGGTCCATCATTAGTTTAAGGACGTTTCGGTCCGACATTAGTTTAAGGACGTTCCGGTCCAACATTAGTTTAAGGACGTTCCGGTCCAGCATTCCCATTTAGGGACGAATATTAGTTTAAGGACGTTTCGGTCCAATATTAATTTAAGGACGTTTCGGTCCACGAGTTTAAGAACACCGCAGTCCATATCCATATGTGGTCGTTGGGACCCATCGCCTCACTGACGTCGTTAAAGGATTACAACGAGAAGTGTCAGAGGAGTTCGGAGATGTACGCTCGAACCGGAGGTAAATTGATTTGAGAGAGCATTTGTGCTCAGTTCAATTTAATTTAAGGACTTACGGCCAGAATTGGGCTAAGTCCAGTTGAAAATGTTCAACATTTTATTTGCATTTGGCCTGTTAGGCCTTTACTGGGGCTCTGCTCCTGTTTAATAATGCATGGCATTTTTGTTTGGTCTATTAGACCTTTATTTGGGCTCTGCCCTTTTATAAATGATGCACAACATCTGTTTTTATTTGGGCTCTGCCCTTTTTTTAAACTAATGCATTGCATTTAATTTGGCCTGTTATGCCCTTTTTAATTGGGCTTGGCCCTTCTGTAAATAATGCAGTGCATTAATTATCTGATAGTGACTTGTCAGGCGCTTTGCGCCAATTATTGAGCGCGAGCGCATGTGGAGGTGACACGCGTCACGTTTTGGTGAGCGCAAGCGCAGTTGGCGCAGTGCGCTGCCCCAGTGCGCTGCGCTGTTGCGCTGCTGACACGTGGCACGCTCTGGTGAGTTGCGCCAAATTCAGAGAGCAATGCTTTATCTTTAAAGCGCGTAGCGCAAGTGGTTATGGGGCTGACACATGGCGCTCTCTGATGGCTTGCGCCAATCCAAAAGCGCAATAGTGCAGATCTGCAAGTGCAAGGCACTGTTTTAATTTCTTGATCCAATTTGGATTTAAGAAAAGAATCTTTAAGATTCCAGAACCAATGGTTCATGAGAAGTGCAAAGCACTGTTCTTTTTTATATGAAGATCATTGATCTGGATTTTAGATCAATGATCTATTAGAAGAAATTTCTTCTCTTTTGTGAAGGTTTTTACCTTTTTCTTGGAATTTTTCTCAGAGTTCTCTCTGTTTGAAGCTTCTTGATTTTTTCCAAAATGTTGATGCCTTTGAATTGAGGTCTAGGGTCCTTTTTATAGTGCCCATAAATTAGTTAAATAGATCTTTCTCTGAGTGATTTGGGGAATTTTCCCCACCGTTGGATCTTTGATCGAAAGGCTTCTGTTTTACAGAAGAAAATCTTCTTGTTTTAACAAGAACATAAAGATTTCTTTGAAATCTTAATTCTGTTTGGCGCAGATGCCCCAGAGCGTGACACGTGTCGCGCAGCGTACAGCGCAGCGCAACTGCGCTAGCGCATCTGCGCTGACACGTGTCGCGCAGCGCACAGCGCAGCGCAACTGCGCTGACACGTGTCGCGCAGCGCAGTGCTTGCGCAACTGAAGCGTTGCTTCCTTTAATAGAGATTTGCTCTGATTGGGTGCGCCTTCTTGGGCGCTGCGCTGACGTATCAGCACCTGACATGTGGCGCGTTGCGCCCGAGATTTGAAGCGTTGCTTTAAAATTTTGAATTTTGAATTTCAACAGAGCTTTGCTCTGATTGGGCGAAACACTTGCATTTTCCTTCATAATGTTAATTATAATATAGAAACACATGAAAATAGTATTTTTACAGATAAACCTTCATATGTATCATATTTATAATAAACACCTTTTATTATATAGAAATAGTAAGAAAATGTCATATCAAAAGTGCAGTTTTATCAACTGAACACTGAGCTTCCTGAAGTTGTGCCTGGCCCCGAGGCCTGAAGCCCCTTATCTTCTTGTTTCTTTTCTTTTGTTGCATCGGGAATTTTGTAGGCCTCCGGGCATTTTGTAAGGCTGGGAAGCCCATAATACCCTTATAAAAACTTTGACTTTGTAAATAAAGACTTTTTGCAGTCGTATTTGTGCGTGTATTTTCCTTTGTCGGTAGTCACTTGTATTTGCACAGTATTGCCTTCGTGTTATGTCGGTTCTTCGTCTAGCGATTACGCGTCGAGTTGAATCCGTTCACTTGCCAAGTGTGCAAAGACCGGCGGGAAGACAGTATCTCCATGGCCCCGAAGTCGAGGTGGAGATCGCTCAGACGTAGATAGACTGGATGCCTCGTAGTGAGGTCATGTTCCTTAGCATGGAAGGCTTGGAGAAGCATGCTAAGGATGGACCGAGCAGGGGAGCTGCCCGGTGCCTCTAGGCGAGGGCTTCGATCCCTGGCGTTGTAAGGGCCGTACAAGGCCTGCTAGGGATGGACCCAGCAGTGAAGTTGCTCAGTTGCCTCTTGGCGAGGGCTTTGATCACTGGTGTGTTGGGGTAGGGAGATACCAGATAGGGATAACTGAGCAAGGGCGGGCCCGGTTGCCTCGTGCGAGGGCTTTTGATCCTTAGCGCGGGAGGGGCCGTAAGGGGCCGACTAAGGACGGGGCCGAGCAGGGTAGCTGCTCGGTGCCTCTTGGCGAGGGCTTTGATCCCTGGTGTGTTGGGGTAGGGAGCTACTAGCTAGGGATAACCGAGCAAGGGCAGGCCCGGTTGCCTCTTGCGAGGGCTTTTGATCCTTAGCGCGGGAGGGGCCGTAAGGGGCCTACTAAGGATGGGGCCGATCATGGTAGCTGCTCGGTGCCTCTTGTCGAGGGCTTTGATCCCTGGTGTGTTGGGGTAGGGAGTTACCAGCCAGGGATAACCGAGCAAGGGCGGGCCCGGTTGCTTCTTGTGAGGGCTTTTGATCCTTAAGGACGGGCCGGGCAGGGTTGCTGCCCGGTGCCTCTTGGCGAAGGCTTTGATCCCTGGTGTGTTAGGGTAGGGAGCTACCAGCCAGGGATAACCGAGCAAGGGCGGGCCTGGTTGCCTCTTGCGAGGGCTTTTGATCCTTAGCGCGGGAGGGGTCGTAAGAGGCCTACTAAGGACGGGCCGAGCAGGGTTGCTGCCCGGTGCCTCTTGGCGAGGGCTTTGATCCTTAAGGATGGCCGGGCAGGGTTGCTGCCCGGTGCCTCTTGGCGAGGGCTTCAATTCCTGGCGTTGTGGGGCAGGGGCCTACCGGCCAAGGATAGCCGAGCGGGGTAGCCGCTCGGCTGCCTCTTGGCGAGGGCTTTGATCCCTGACGTTGTGGGGTAGGGGGCTACCGGCCAGGGATAGCCGAGCAGGGTAGCCGCTCGGCTGTCTCTTGGCGAGAGCTTTGATCCCTGGCATTGTGGGATAGGGGAGCTACCAGCCAGGGATATCCGAGCGGGGTAGCCGCTCGGCTGCCTCTTAGTGAGGGCTTAGATCCTTTTCGCTGGAGGGGCCGTGGGAGGCCTGCTAAGGATGGACCGAGCAGTCAAACTGCTTGGTTGCCTCTTGGCGAGGGTTTTGATCCCTGGCGTTGTGGGGTAGGGAGCTACCAACCTGGGATAACCGAGCAGGGTAGCCGCTCGGCTGCCTCTCGGTGAGGGCTTCGATCCTTAGCGCTGGAGGGGCCGTGGAAGGCCCGCTAAGGATGGACCGAGCAGTGAAGCTGCTCAGTTGCCTCTTGGCGAGGGTTTTGATCCTTGGCGTTGTGGGGTAGGGAACTACCATCCAGGGATAGCCGATCAGGGTAGCCGCTCGGCTGCCTCTCGGTGAGGGCTTCGATCCTTAGCGCTGGAGGGGCCGTGGGAGGCCCGCTAAGGATGGACCGAGCAGTGAAGCTGATCAGTTGCCTCTTGGCAAGGGCTTTGATCCCTGGAGTTGTGGGTTAGGGAACTACCAGCCAGGGATAGCCGAGCAAAGTAGCCGCTCGGCTGCCTCTCGGTGAAGGCTTCGATCCTTAGCGCTGGAGGGGCCGTGGGAAGTCTGCTAAGGACAGACCGAGCAGTGAAGCTGCTCAGTTGCCTCTTGGCGAGGGGTTTGATCCCTGGCGTTGTGGGGTAGGGAACTACCAGCCAGGGATAGCCGAGCAGGGTAGCCGCTCGGCTGCCTCTCGGTGAGGGCTTCGATCCTTAGCACTGGAGGGGCTGTGGGAGGCCCGCTAAGGATGGACCGAGCAGTGAAGCTGCTCAGTTGCCTCTTGGCGAGGTTCCGTCCGTCCTCCCTGGTGTGAGTACCGGGAAGAGGGACAGTCGCTGGCGACACGTGTCATGATCGCATGGGGAATGCGAAATGCCGGAGTAGTGTCGTTCCGATTTCGCATTGAGCGGCGCAATGTCTGCCATGTGGCGGCACAATTGCGGGTGAAACGGGCGACTGTTGAACTCCGGGGGAGTTGTAGGCTATAAAATGAAGGGAGTGTTGATTACTTCCTTCCTCACACCCGAAACGCAAGAATGGAGGACTTCCCTTTCACCATCCCCGAGATCATAAACTTCGAGGACGTGTACCTCTACGATTAGCACTGTACCGAAGACACGGTGCAGTTGGTGATAGGCCGCGTCGAGGACCATTTTGGCCGATTGCTCCCCCGGCGCTCCCCCTACTTCAACTGTTGATGTATTCCATCTGGAGGGCGTCGCCGGGGCTTTACAACCCCTTGTCCGAATAGCTGAAAGACGAGGCCATTGGCAAGCTAAAGTCTCTGAGGCGCTTCGGCCTGATTTCGGCAAGTCGGCTAAACCGCTAGGTGGCGCTCATCCTTGAGTGCTACCAATTGAGGCATGATGCCGACGTTCGTGTGGGGAATTGAGGGCAGAGGTTGGATGCCGCGAGGGCTCGGCTGGCGGAGATATCCTCAGAGTACCACGAGCAGTGTTCTCTGCACCCCTTCCCCCACAATTGTAGTTTTTCTTTTTCGATGTATGGCTGAGGAGCCTATAGTACCCTTTGAATGAACAAGATTCTTTTTCTTTCATTGCAATGATTTTTTGATCCATTTATTATATAAACAAAAAGATCTCAAGAAAGGTGTACATTGCTTTAAAAGGAAATACACACTAGTAGATGTTCTTATTCGTGCAGATTTGCCCCTCGGATGTCTGTTGGCCTCTATGCCCGGCACAGGGTACTGAGCTTTGTGGGTACCAGACGTATCCTCTGCTGACACGACTATGATTTGGCCGATGGTCAGCTCGGCGGGAGGGAGACGCTGCTCCTACTCACGGTCGGCTTGTCGCTTGTCCCCCAAGTACGCCGCGAGGTGTCCCGAACGGATGAGCTCCTTGATGTAGTCTCGGAGCTGCTTACAGCTCTCCGTGGAGTGGCCTAGCGACCTATGGAAACCGCAGTAAGGACCCCGGGTTTGCTTTGAGGCCATTCATGAGATCGGGGGGAGCATGAAGAATCCCTCGCCCTTAGCCTCCTCCAGCAGCACTGTCTGGGAGACGTTGAGTGGGGTGTACTCCTGAAACTTCGGGAGATAGGGCTTTGACTGCTCAGGTCCCCTTCTCTCTTCCCTTGTCCTTTTCTTTTGGTCGGCTTGCTCCGCCCAGGGGAGATTTGCGTTTACCTCGGATTCGAGCTGGACCTCGCGCTCGGTCCAGGCCTTTACCTCGGCCATGGTCTTAGGTTGCACTAATGCAAAGGAGCGTAACCACTCCTTGTGCCTAAGACCAGACCTGCCATGACCCGAAATATTAGCTCGTGACCGGCATATAAATCACGCCACGTCTAAAGGCGTAACGTAATTCAAGTAAGCCGAAACCCAGAAATTTAAACCTTTTTTTTAAATAAAGGAGGTGAAGTTTTTTTTTGAAATAAGGTATAGCGGAATCAAGTTTTCTTAAATGCATAAAAAGGGAACATGAAAATGCAAGTAAATGATACTAGTTGAAAAACATATTTCGTCTTTTAAAAATTTAGGCAGCACCTCCTTTGTATATTTTGATCCAAAACCACAAATACATAATGAAATAAAAGGCATCCCCAAGCGGGAG
The DNA here is from genome assembly GCA_030015575.1 of Agapanthus africanus. NCBI lineage: Eukaryota > Viridiplantae > Streptophyta > Magnoliopsida > Asparagales > Amaryllidaceae > Agapanthus > Agapanthus africanus. The sequence goes on from CM057337.1 coordinate 186,593,651, forward strand.
CTAGCTCTTCGCCAAACGGCGGATCCACAACCACGCAAGTAATAAAACAAGTATACGACGCCCAACGGCGAAATTCACCACAAAAGATAAAGAAATATGCAAGACATCAAAACCCATAAGTAGCGGAATACCCCTCACTCTAAGTCTTGCAACTACGAGTCTCACTAAATCTCATTACTTATACAAATACTAGATTGATTGATGGAGTTGACTAGATACAATATGAAATATAAATACAAGAGTGGGTACGATACAAATGTCCCACCTACCAAGCAAATCACCCAAATGCAGTTATGTGCCAGCGATGCCGCTACTGATCCATGTGGTCAACCTGCAAGAATTGTGGCACAACGGGGGTGAGTTGCCAACTCGTGAATAGATAAACATCAATAGATAGAAATCGAATAAACAACGACTCCTAGATCAACTGTATCATAAAGGTAATACTATGGTGTCTAGGGTGACCATATCTGTATGTATGCCAACAATGTAATCAACACCTATGTGTATGCGGATATCATCCAACCATATGATCAATATCTGTATGCATGTGGATCCCGTCCAACTATATCGTCAATGTATGTATGCATATGGATCTCGTCCAACGTGTCAACCAATGACACAACAACATCATGCATGTAAATGTCATAAAAGCATATGCATGAAAGTATGAGGATATAAATCAACGTGTGTCCCTCATGACACATCAAAATCATGGAACCGGAGTGTCCAGCAGCGACACTCGAAACATCATGAAACCCGTGCCCAGCATCGGCACGTAAATCCTCATATCTCGGGCTCCGTCAGTCCGGATCGGCCTATATCATCTTTCGGCTCCGGTCGGTATCCTCCGGGCCCAAGTACTATCACCGGTAGGTAGTAGTCCCTCTGCCAAGCTCACCGTCTACTGCACAGCATCCCTTTCTTGCCCCAGGGTACCATACCGGGTCCACCATGTATCCGCAATCGGCCTTATCCAGCCCCTCGAATCGGGTATCACTGTCACACGTCTCAGAACCGAGAAAACGCATGGTGGACGCACTGAAATATCATATCAAGAGAAACCGGGGGTTTAAAACAATACATACTTTCTTTTTAAAATGACCACGGTTCTCAAATCCAGAAATATCATGAAAACAGCATATCTCAATGTGTATAATCGTAAAGCATGATGTATGCGACATATAACAGAAATATAAGCATATCCGTATATCATGCAACATGGAACAGTAATATGCATATATCGAGGGAAAACCGCTCTTTTAAATGAATCCAGTTTTAAAACATATCCTGCGGTTCCCAAATTCTCCAAAATCCAATGCAACATCGTATAAAGGTGCATATGCAACTATAGCAGGTAAATTATGTAAGGAGTCATATCATGATGCAGCAATTCTACTGTGTAGTGACATGGCAATTATCGATGATGAAGTGCGTGAGCTGGCAAATCTGTGTGCGTGTAACATACGCATCATCGATAATGGTGTAAGTGTACTAGCACAGGTATAAGCAATGCAATGAGAATAATATGAATGCAGCATAAGGTAAAACATATGCAAATGTTGACAGGTATACGTATCTATCATATGTCCGAGTCGGTGAATCTATCAATCGGCATCCAGCCTCACAGCATCACGTACGGTATAATCCATCGTACGGCATCCTCTAGTCAAGGGTATGGATCAATCATCAAGTCAAACTCATCACGTACGGAAAAATCATCGTACGGCGGCATAAAACCAATAGGGATCCTATCAACCTTTACGACAATGAGGGTACGGACCCAACATCTCGTACGGCATATCATTCAAGATCCACACATTATAATTATCTATATACCTATGTCCCAGGTCACATCCATAACAATTTCATATCAGGGGACCGGTGAAGGTATCAATCATCTCAATCGACTCGCATCCGTATACCAACATATCATCAGATCATCATATCACATCGTCTTATCTTTTCATCGCATTTATCTCCCATATCAAGTCAATTTTACCAATACATTCTACCTCTACTCTAAGCATACGTATCTAATCTAACATACGTACCCGAACCATACAATCGTTTTTTTTAAAAGATGCAAATCGTAGTTTTTGAAAGTAGGGGCTACGATGTTTTTAAGGAAAACATATCATTTGAAAATCCATGACGTCCCTAAAGGTATCTGTTTAAAAGATGCATACGATTCGTTAGTCTAAAATAGATATGGTTCGGATGACACACCTACGTCGGTTATCTAGTCCTATAGCATCCAATACGGCAATATCGTCGAACATCATCCTTGAATCTCGTCATCACATATCAATCATATCATATCGCTTCTAACCATCCTATAGTTCTAATATGGTTTCTCTAATTATCATTTAACTCTATCTATAGTTTCCTATTATAGGTTCCCTTAACCATATTCTATATATATAAATCAGTTTTCATCAAAGTTTGCGGGGATGCTATACGCCATCCATCCAACTTCCCCCGTAGATGTAAATCTACTCACCTTGATCCTCGATTGCCGAGGCCGATGTCGCCACGCGCTTGCTTGTCGTCTCGAAGTCCTCGTGAGGGTACCTATATATAATAACGTATTGTATCGTATTAAAATCCAATTCAAAACCAAAACGACACGCGAATCTCACATAAGTCAAAACCTATGGTCTACATCTCGCAATTCAACCAAATAACTCTCGATATAGACGTACAAACATCAAGTGATCGATATCATACAAAATATCAAAACTTAAATTCATAAACATCACGAAACATAAGGCGGAAACCAAGAAAACATGCTCCAGATTTTAGTTCAGGTCAAAACTAAGTGCACAAACAATACTGGGGTGATGTATAGGGTGTATGTGAGCTACAGAAGAAGCCTGGGCACCTAACTCCACAAAGTGGCCGGCCACTTCCTCCAAAAATCCGGCCAGATCGGCCAGGGGGTCTCTGTTGGGGCTCGTCTGGTCAGGGTGGCCTCATAGTGTCCTAATTTGGTCCTTGGTATTGTTTGGTTTTCTCGTATTGGTCTCGGGTCACTCCAGATTCCCTGCACCCTCAATGTAAACCCAAAATCGACACGAAAGTTTCTGTTTTTAGTATTTTGGGTTTCAGTTGGGTTTGGTCTGGGTTTCTATCATTGTAGGGGGTCTAAGGTCACCGATAAGGCTCAAGTTCACCAACACAACTCAATTAAAACCCTAACCCTCTCTAGGAATTTTCAAAGCTCACAAAACCGCATCAAAACACTTCTAAACTTGTATAGCTGCTAAAGTAATGGAAATACAATGCTAATGGTAAAGAAAATACCTCATTTGGCAACTCAAGAACCCCAAGTCTTCAAAATCAGATTTTGTTTGGTCCAAAGTGTTTGTGAGAAGCTTGTGCATGTTTTTTGTGAAGAGGGAATGATGTTTTGGGTTTGATTTGGAGTTGTTTGTGAAGGTTGAAGATGGTGGAGGAGAGGGTGCTGCCATGGGGTTAAGAGGGAGGGAAAAGATGAAGGAAAATGATGGAGGAGAGAATGGCCAAGTCAACAAAACCCCCACCCTCTCCCACTCTCTCTCATGCCCATCCCTCATTATCTTACTCATTTCTTTTTCTTTGTTTTCTTTTCTTTTCTTTTCTCTTATCTTATAAAACAAATCCATGAATGAAAATACAAAAGAAAAGCCATGATAAAATGTAACAAGTGCTAAAATGTGACATGGTGCATGTCATGTGCACAAAACAAGCTTAATGCACGATTAGCATTAAATAGTGTATAATTAATCATAAAAATTTATAATTTGCATAAATCACATAAATCACCCTCATTTCAGTAATTTCTATAATTTTCCAAATTTTCCCCAATTTATCGGTATTTAATTATACCGCCTCATTAAAATATTCAATATTTTTATTATTTAATTATAAAAATTCTCAAAAATAATATTTTATTTTTCTAAAATGTTACAAGACCTCAGGGCTGTGATGACCGTCTCGTCCCTATGTTCTGGGACCTCGAGAAGGGCGTTGTAGAAGCGGGTGCCGTATGCCTTGAACGTCTCCTTGTCCCCGCTCTTGATCGTGAAGAGATGGTCAACCGTGCATTTTTGCCGCCTGTTCCTGACGAAGTGGCCGAGGAATTGGGTGGCCAGCTCGTCGAAAGTTGAGATCGAGCGTGGCTCGAGTCCTCAGAACCAGTCTCGCCCGGAGCGGATGAGAGTGGCCGGGAAAGCTCGGCATTGGGCGGCGTCGGAGTTATCTTGGAAGCTCATTTCCGCGGTGAACGCATCCAAATGGTCCTTCGGGTCAGATTTGCCGTCGAAGAGAGACCTTTGGGGGCTTGTTGCAGGAGGAGACGTGGACGGCGAGCAGCTCCTCGGTGAATGGCTTGGTGAGCGAGTCGGCGGCGTACTTAGCCCCGTCGCTCGAGTGGTGACCTTCCCGACGTATACGTTCGATATTCTTCTCGAGGGTGTCGAGTCGGCCGTGGTATCCCGACGATTCGGCACATTCTGATCCCCGGCCTCTACTGTTGGAGGCCTGCGTCTGGGCGCGGCCCCGGTTCCTCTCAATGAGGTTCCTCAGATCCCCCGGCGAGGTATTCTTCGAGCCGTCGTGGCGAGTCCTGTCTGCGTGCCCCCGTCGAGGGAGGGGGTGTTGGTCATGCCTGGGAACAGGCGAGCTGACCGACATCTCCTCGGGAGGGAAAAGGTCGCGAAGAGGCTCGGGGCGAGGCGCTCTGGTGACGGACCTCGGTGTTGAACTGTGGGGCGTCCAGCGGGTCGCAGAAGGTATTGGCCCAGGAGATCTGCAGCCGTGGGAGGTAGCGAGGCGGTGGTTGGCAATGCCGATGCGTGCGGAGTCTTCTCTCCCTCTGTAGGGGTCCCGGTCCCGAAGCGGGGGAGCAGCGACTTGGGGATCTTGCCCTGCCATTTGGACACGGATGAGCACCTCCAGAACGGACGCGAGTCAGTCTATCCGGTCGGCAAGGGTGTTGATGGCATTCGGCGGAGGAGGTTCGTCCGCGCCTCCGTTGAGGGGGGGCGGCGGCGGCTAGTGCTTGGATCGTTGTGATGATCGCTCGCCATTGGATTGAGATCGGAAGATGAACTTTTGTTTCTGTGGAATCAAGGTTTTCCCACAAATGGCGCCAGCTGACGCGGCCTGGATCACGCCAAGATATTACCTTCCGTTGATCTGCTGACGGCGGTGATGGACGGCTGAGATTGGATCTGGAGGCAGGCTCCTGAAGCGTGTGGATCTCAATGGGTTTGAGGTTGTTTTTGCCAAGCTACCTGCAAGGAAGTCCCGGGGGGTTGTACCACCGAGGACCCTCCGACGGTCAAGTTAGAGAGGAAATCCGAGCAGAGTAACGGCTTAGTGGAGTAAAAATGGCTTACTTGAACCGTCTGAAGAAGGGGTTTATATAGCGGTGGCAGCAAGCAGGGCAGGCATGAGAATCACGCTGGCCGTTATGCTCCCGACGTCACGCCCGCATGATGAGCGGGATCTCCCATTAATGACGAGACATGCTCGTTAATGGGGGATCGTGATGGCGTGGAACGTAGGATGTGGCCAGCGGATATCTCGCGCATGGCGAGATTCGCGGGATGGCGGTTGCGCCTGTGAGCGGTGCTGTTGATCGGTCGATGAGACCGAGGAAGATGACCTCGGCGGGAGAGCCCGCGGACGAGCGGGAGAGTCGAGGTATCTTGGTTCTGCGGTAGCCCGGAGACGAGCTGGGAGGCCAAGGAGGTCAATTGTGCAGGGGGCTCGGAGGCGAGCCGGCGTTTGTTTGTGGGACGGGCACAGGAGTGGCCTGGTCGGCCACTGTAGGTCCTTTCTTGTGAGCTTTAGGACACGTCATCTGCCACGTGTTATGATATGGGAGATCATCGATATCGAGCATGATCAAGGTCAAATATTGGTAATGTGGCAGTCAAATATGACGTTCGCAGACGGAAGAAAACTTGATGGTATTTAATTGCAATCGGAGGCATGATATTTGTTTGTAATTTAATTAGTTGATGATAATGATATTAATCGCAGACAGCGAAATAGCTTAAAACTTGATGGGACATTTATGCCCTTTAGCCATAAGGGCCTGTTTGGTTGCAGGATTATGAGTTTGGATTTGGATTTTGGATTGTGGAATCTTAGGATTCCACAATTTTGTGTTTGGTTGCAAAATTAGGATTTCTAGGATCCCTTTGTTTTTAATGGGGGGCCCACCACAAAAGAAGGATTCATGAATCCTAAAAGTTTTGAAGGATTTTCAAGGATTTGACACTATTCATTATACTTTTAGATGAGGCCCATGTACTTTATTTATTTAACAATCCCCTCTCTCTCTTTCTAAAATCCTTAAATCCAAATCCCATTTTTTCACCAACCAAACAAAAATTATAAGGATCTACAAATCCAATACTAGGAATCCAAAACCAACCAAACAATAAATTACCAAATCCAGAAATTCCAACCGTACTATTTTTGGAATCCAAATTCTATAATTCTGCAACCAAACAGCGTCTAAAAAAGAACCATACCCTTTTTCTTAGACATCGGCCATTTTCCCGCCCCCTTTCTCTCTCACCCCTTTCTCTCTCTCCAAAAAAGAGAGGAAAAAACCCTAGAGATCGAAAGAGGCAGCCCTAGCTCGAGATGCCGCCACTTCGAAATCTAGAGAGCAATTTCCCAATAATCGACGCTAATTTCCAGCGATTCTGTGCCTCTCATGGCATTTTCTCAGGTCTGATCTCGATCTTCTCTCTCTCTGAAAGTGATCCAGTATTGTGTTGTTGACCTTTGATTGAAACTGAGGATTTTGTTAGATTGTTACTTTGATTGATGAAATTTTGGTTCAAAAGTTGATATAGAATGTGAAATAGTTTAATGCTTAGAGTTTTGATGTAAAGTTAGGATACTGGAAAGCCATTGCTTGGATTTGCGTTCTTCATGATTAAATATTATGTTTAACAGATAAAATTTGAAATATCTGTAGACAGAATTTGATCCTATAACATCTTTTAATTGAAGAGAGAGAGAGAGATGGGCGCATTTTAGATATTCGTAGTGGTGTGTCGATTTCGATTCTTATGGGAATTGGTTGTTGTGTATGTTCGTCATGGATTTTCTGATAGATGGAAAGTCTAGGACTCAGATATTTATTACTTCCCTTTTTTTGTTTCTAATTCATTGTTTTGATGGTGAATGCATTGAATTTCGGCCAATTGGCTCGTATTATGCTCCATAGGCGTATACATTAACTTACAGCAAATGCTTTATTGTGTATCGTATACTTCAAAAAGGTTTGGATACAATCGCAAACATTTTACCAAGATAAACAGTGGGCGACCAAGTTTTTATATTACCATTTTTTGTGTTTTTTGCGACATAGCTCTCAAATTTATTTTAGGCGGTAGGCATCAAGATGAAAGGGAAAGAGATACTAAAGGCTAAAAACACTTAAATTACAAAACCAAATAAATTCATTTATTCACAAATAGGTACTTCATATAATATGTACTGTAAAACCTCTTTTCTTTTATATTTCCATATACGTGAGAATCGGTTATTCACTTTTGATTATTGTCCAATAATGAATTAAATATAAAAATTAAAAACTAACTAGGCTACAAAAATCATGTTCGGTGTTTTCAGTTTTTTTAAGAATACAACTCTTCACATCGTGCTCGGCTGCCAACATGGCTACCTTTTCATTTTAGGCAGATTTTTAATGTAGGGAAGTCAACTAAACTAAATAGTTTAGGTGATCTTGTCTACTGATCATAAGAGAACCGGACAGAATTAAACATTATAGAAGAAGACATGATATTAGAGCTAAATTAGATGGATCCAAGGCGATAATATACCTAAATGCATAATATATGATAGTATGGAAGTAATGGAGGTATGTTATGAGACATCGATGTTCTGCTTATTGGCTTCTGGCAACCTTTATGAGTCATGGGAAACTGCAGCCTATTTATTGTAATATTAAAATGATACAAGTAAAATAAGATCTTATACTAACTCGCAATTCTCAAAATATGCCCTTGTGCAGTGGAAGAGTTTCTTGTCCATGACTTTGCCAAGTTATTTTCATCAGCGGAAGCTGAGGCAAGTTCAAAGGCGCTGAAGGAGGTTAGGATTTTATGAAACTTTAGTATGTCTAATGCATTCGATGCATCAGCACTGTCGAATTTTTGTTTTCCCACTTCTGTGTAATAGTCTGGCACAAACCTGACTTCATCAGATAGAGACAACTTTCTAATTTTTAAGAAGTCTTGAATCAATATACATAAGGAGCTGATCCTTGAAGAGATTGACATTCCCTTTTATCTCATGGATCATCCTCTTATTCGTAGACATAAACAAATGTAAAATGTGAAATAAAATGGTTTATACTTCTTTTTATATTGTCTACAACTTCTCTTTTGCCATTTCCAGTAACAATTAGTAGTTCCAGCACTAGAATATTTTCAATTTCGTGTCTGTTTACAGTTATGCCACTTGATCCTTGCTAATCACCCCATTGGATCTTTTAAAGTCTTTATAATGTTAACCTCACATTACTCAAGTTACTAATTTTTCAACTCAGAGAATGTTGAACTAAATCTGAAGTGTGAAAATAGGGAATCTCTCAAATTTTCTCAATCATAGACAGTCAGCACTCACCATGGTTGAATGGACTGAAGTTGCTTGAGGATGCTATGCAGAACAAGCATTTTCTTTCGACTGGATTTGAAGGGTATTTTGGCCTTTGTCCTTAACAGAATCTATAAGTCAAATAACCGAACTTTAAATTTCAAAATTTTACTTGTAAAGGTTTAGTGACAATATGTGGTTTGGCCAGGATCGACAAGCTTCTTGGAGGAGGATTGCGTGAGGGGCAGTTGACAGAAATAGTGGGGCCATCGTCTACTGGCAAAACACAAGTGAGTCTATTCACTCTTTCTGCTCTGCATTAAGCATTTGGTAATGTGAATTTCTTGAGAACCAAGTAGGTTCTTATAGCATGCTTTTATGCATAGGTTTCACCCCAGACAAAACAATTGAGCCTTTTATCCCAAACATATGGGGTAGGCTACATGAACCAACATGAGAATCACGTCGGGGCCAGCACATGAATCCTCTGCCTCTACTCACTCCTATCAAATAATATACTTTCATTGAGGCCTTTGGCAGCCATATCTTTTCGTATCACCTCCATCTATGTTTTCTTCGGTCTCCCTTTCGCCCTTTTGACATTACCTATATCGAGAGTATTTATTCGTCGAACCGGTGCTTCCATAAATCTACGTCGCACATGACCAAACCATCTTAGCCGGTTTTCCCGTATCTTCTTCTTCACAGTTGCTACACCAACTTTTGTACGAATATCCTCATTTCGCACTTTATCTTTTTTAGTGTTACCACACATCCAACGAAGCATGCACAACTTCGCTACGTGCATCTTTTGTATATGATGCTTTTTAGGAGCCCAACATCCTGTACCATATAATAAGCCAGGCTGAATAGCGCTCCTATAAAACTTTCATATCAACCTTAATGGAAAGTTACGATCACACAAAACCCCAATTATGCTCCTCCATTTCAACCAACTAGCTTGGATTCTTTAATTAACATCGCTATCGATCTCCCCATCCTTTTGAATGATGGAACCTAGATATCTAAATTGATCGCTCGGTGATATCTCTTGCCCATCCAGTGTTATACCACCATGGTCTCGACTTCTCTGTTTGCTAAATTTGCAATGCATATATGCTGTCTTGGATCTACTTAATCTGAACCCCCGAGATTCCAACGTTTGCATCCATAACTCCAATTTGGTATTAATCCCTTCTTTTGTCTCATTTACTAGAACAATATCATTAGCGAATAGCATACACCAAGATACCTTATCTTGGATAGTTCCAGTTAACTCATCCATCACGATGATAAACACTAATGGACTTAATGCAGATCCTTGATGTAAGCCAATTATAGTCGAAAAATCACACGTTAGGCTGCTGCAAGTGCTGACATTTGCCACTACTCTATCGTACATATCCTTTATTATGTCAATGTACTTGACTGAGACCCTTTCTTCATCATTGTCCCCCACAATACCTCTCTAGGTATTTTGTTATACGCTCTCTAAGTCAATAAATATCATACGCAAATCTCTTCTTTCAAAAATGCTCGACAAGTTGGCGAAACAAATGAATAGATTTTGTCGTCGATCGTCTAGGCATGAACCCAAACTGATTCTCTGTTATCTTAACGTTCTTCCTTAGCCTGTGTTCAATCACTCTCTACTAAAACTTCATGGCGTGACACATAAGTTTTATTCTACGGTAGTTTGAGTAAGTTTGAATGTCACCCTTATTCTTATAGATAGATACAAGGATACTTTTGCTCCACTCATTTGGTATCTTTTTTGTCTGCCAAATTTTATTAAACAGATCTGTCAGTCATTTAACGCCTATCTCTCCTAAGCATCTCTAAATCTAGATAGGAATCCCGTCTGGACCTACCGTTGTTCTTGATTTCATTCTCTTTAAAGCCATTTTAATCTTATGTACTCTTATTTTATGTATGAAATCATAGTTTATATCTTAAGATTGAATGACAAGTCCATCCAAATTTTTAGTAAAGCTCCCATTGAACAATTTGTCAAAATAATCTCTCCACCTTTTCTTAATATTCTTATCTTGAACTAAAACCTTCCGATCTTTATCTTTGACACACTTCATCGCACATAAGTCTTTGTTTTTCTTTTCCCGCATCCGAGCAATCCTGTATATATCATTTTCAGCTTCCTTCGTGTCTCACTTTTTGTACACCTCCTTATAGACCTTAGTTTGAGCTTCCTGAACAGGTTTCTTAACTTCTTTCTTATCCATTTTATAATTCTCAAATCTCTCCGCATCTATGCTTTTCTTCGAATCTTTATAAGAATCCCTATTGATTTTAATAGCAGCCTTTACTTTTTTGTTCAACCATGATGTGTCCTTAGATGATGGAGCACCACCCCTCGATTCCCCATGTAGATTTCTAGCAACTCTTGATACAACTAGCCATCTTGTTCCATATTGTGTCTGAATCATCTTCAGACAGCCAATCTGCCTCTTGAACTATACGATTTATAAAAGCTTTTTGGTTATCTTCTTTCAGTTGCCACCACTAATTCTAGGCTCTATCTTACGTCTAGTCTTCCTAGGTCATCTTCTAAATCGAAAATCTAGAACTAAAAGTCTATGTTGAGTGGTTACACTCTCATCTGGCACTACCTTATAGTCGATGCAACAACCTTTATCCATCCTTCTCGTCAGAAAAAGTCTATTTGACTTGCACTCGATCCGCTCCTAAACGTGATAAGGTGAGACTCTTTTTTTCTAAACCAAGTGTTTGCTAAGAGCAAGTCATAAGACAAAGCAAAATCTAGAATTAAGCTACCTGTTTCATTCCTTTGTCCAAAACCAAAACCTTCATGGATAGTATCAAACCCACTACGACTAGTACCTACATGTCCATTGAGATCACCACCAATAAATAACTTCTCTCCACTAGATTTCTTTTGCACCATCTCGTCTAAATCCTTTCAGAATAGACGTTTACTAGCATCATCAAGACCTATCTGTGGTGCATAAGCACTAATAACATTAAGTATCTCCCCATTTAGAATAAGTTTAACCAGTAAAATCCTATCACCTTTTCTCCCAATCTCAACTACATTCTCAAGCAACCGTCCATTTTTGATTACGCTTACTTCATTACGATTTTTTTCTCTACCCGTATACCAAAGCTTATAACCCTAAAGCTCTATGACTCTATCCTTTTCACCTACCCACTTAGTTTCTTGCAAACACATAATACCAACTCTTCTCTTAATCATCACCTCCACTAATTCTGTTGATCTGCCTGTAAGGGAACCTATCTTCTAAGAAGGTGGATGGATCCTATGAAATCCTTGATTATTTGTCACTACACTCGGGATCCGATGTAGCGCGCCGCTTTCGGACGACGACCTAGAAGTCCTTGCATATTTAACACTACACCGAGATCCGATATAGCGCGTTGCTGTGTAGGGGACGCTCTAACGATATTCTTATTATGGTTCATGTCATAGAATGTGACAACGTTTTACGTTGGCTGTCACAAGCCTATCACAACCCTCACCCCTTTTCATCCGGACTTGGGACCGGCAACGATGGGTTTAGGTTTCACCCCAGACACATGCACATATTTGTGTCCAAGGTGTACCCATATAGAGTTTCTTCTTTACTCTTCACATCATATAATCCCAGGCATCAGCACATATATAAATGTTTATTATGGCTTAAAATAGAGATGAATTGATCCATTGTATGGGCTGTCAATATGAGTATTTAAACCATTGATCATGACTTTTCGAAGGCCAAACAAGTTTTGGTAGATATCAAACTTTCCAGTTTCCATTTTATAAAGGCTTAATTGCATAAAAATACCTCCAACTATTACGATTTTTGCGATATATACCTTGATCTTTTTTTATTAGAGAAAACTACCTCGAACTACCATCCTCAACTGCACAAATATATCCTGACGTTATCAAAGTTTGCAAACATTAACTGAAGTTAACATGTCATTAAATTAGTACATGATCTCCCAATTTTACCCTTGCCAGTTCTTTTGAAAATCATTTCTCTCACATCCTTCTTTATTCTTTCGCATTTCCCCCCCTAGATCTAAAACAAAAATCACGTCTCTCCTACTTCACACCACACCACCAACATCATCATGGAGTGCTTTGCAATTATGGGATTTTCAAACCTCTTACTCACATGAAAAGGGGTTGGGTACTTTGAAATTATGGGCTTTGCAGTCTTCATCTTTCATTCAAACTCTTTATTCACATGAGAAAGGGTTGGGTGCTTTGAAATTGTGGGTTTTGCAGTCTTTTTCTTGTTCTTCTTCAAACTCCATAATCACATGATATCCCTAGCCTCAAACCACATTTCAAACCATTAACAAAAACCCTAGTCATATTGAAAGAATAAATAAAGTCCTTAGTCACATGGTTAACAGTAAAATTAACATAGCCCTAACAATAAAATATCAATTAAGTTACAAAATTGATATAAAAAACCTCTAATTTTTGGGGGATCATCAAATTTCCTCAAGAAAAACGTTGGAACCTTTGATTGATATCAAGAGAGCTTCAAATTAAGAGAAAATTACTCCGAAGTTAATGGGTTAGGGTAAAAGTTGACGGGCCAGGGTAATTGAGAGGTACCGGTCAATATGCAAACCTTTTTAAACGCCGGGTAGCTGTCTGCCAAAAGCAAAGATCGAGGTAGTTTCCTCTAATAAAAAATCGTGATAGTTGGAGGTTTTTTTTTATGCAGTTTAGCCTTTTATAGATCTAAACAAGTTTAGCTAAGTCCTCCAATTTGTGTTCTCTCAGAAAAAGAAAAAAAGTCCTCTAATTTGTCGCCATTTGATGCATACAAGAAGAAGAAGGAGGAGGTGGAGGAGGTTGTGTTTGACACAGACAGTCAAACAGTCAAATATGCATTTTCCTTTTGAATCACACAATACGTTATTTATCTCTAGGATTTTAGGGCAAATCTGTTGTGTTTGAGAGACAGAGAGGGAGGTTGAGAATGAAAGGCGCCTTTGTTTAGTTTATGTTTCTCCCCTAAAATTTTATTTTATTTATTTATTTATCCTGAAGCTTTCCCTCACATACTTCAATGTCCATTGGCACAGGTTTGTTTACAAGTTGCCTCGTATGTTGCAGGCAAGCATTTGGGTGTTATATTCTTGGACACATGCAATTCCTTTTCCCCACATCGCATTGCATGCATTGCAAATCAATTAACAGGTCCCCTTTTTAAAGAGGTCGAAAATCTTTATAATTTTTTTCTTTCTGTTGCTTGCTTCTCTCTGTACAGTGGTTCTGTTTTCCTAATATTCTTCTGTTGGTTGTGTTAGATATATGCAAGTAAAAGTCCTTGTTTACATTTTATTTCTCATTTGTATCATTTAAGTCATGATTGACTTTCAATCTTTAGGCCAAAGAAATACAGATTAAGAGCATTATGACTGGTATATTATGCCAGTCAGTTTACGACATATTTGAGCTGCTGAATGTACTGCATCAACTGGAGTGCAAGTTACAGGTTCAGGCTCTTTGTTTACAAAAAATATTAATCTTATAAGTTATACATCACAAGAGCTGATTTGTGGTATATAATCTTTGTGCTTCCGATGAATGCTTTAGGTGAAAAGTAAAGATGCTAAGACATGCTTGCTAATTGTCGATTCAATCTCGTCTCTGATAGCCCCTGTCCTCGGAGGTAAAAACTCACAAGGTATAAACTTTTACTCAAAATCAATCAACCCCCTCAATATTATTTTGTCAAGTTTATGACTGTTATATGATGGAGTTACTTCTAGGTGAAGAGATTGTTGTGGCTTTTGATTTGACATTTGGTATGATCATGAAACAAATGTGAAATGTGAATCAAGTTATTTAATAATTCATGATAAATGCAGGACGATCGTTGATGGTGTCAGCTGGATTTTTATTGAAGAAATTGGCAGACCAGCACAATCTTGCAGTACTTGTAAGTCCTTTTGCACGAACTGTGCATGCTAAATTAGCTGAATAGCAGCATACCCTTCTGCTTTTCCAAAATAGGAATCTAGCTTAAACTTTTTCGATGTTTAGAGAAGTAAAGAGCATACGAGTAGCTCCAAAATCAAAAGGAAGTAATATTGCCCACTTCTCAAATATTTGGAACCAACTATTTTGTTGTTAGTTCTCGAAAAATATGATACCAGGAATCTTTAGGAAGACTGAAAGCAATTTACACTTCTAGGCTAACCATTATCATGCTGAACCTATAGCCAATAAATTTTATATGCATCATTATTTGCCTTCATTGTATCATCTAGTTTTTCTCTTCAGAGTTGCATATGCATCATTAGGTTGTTTTTTGTAATCATCTTGCATCCATACACATTCAATAGCCTTACAGTTAAATTGGTATTAGACCTATATGTATATTTTAGCCTTTCTATTCCATCACACCACCTCTTTTCTCTTGGATCCCTCCACATTCTTCTAAAAAAAATCAAAATGAACAGAGCTTTAAACACATTTGTATGGTTTCCTCGGCAAATTGCATGCTAGTCGTTCCAAGGTGTTTGCATGAAGCAGATATGGCTATGTAGAAGAAATGGTTCCTACTTTCTACATTTTTGCAATAAGGTTCAGAAAACTTCAATTTTTTGGGATAAAAATGGCTGGAAGAGATCCTCCCCGCTCCAGTAATGATCTTTGATATAGAGCCCAAATAGAAAAGAAAGATAAAAAGTAACTTTGTTTAACATATTATTTAAATCCCTATCGTAACGTTCTTTCAACAAAAGCCAACAAACAGTAGCTGATGACATATCCTTAAGAGTCATATTAACATAGTTATCAAACAGCATCAGCCTCCATTGACCTATAAGAGTCATGAATTAAAGGATCCTAAGTCAAAAGGTATTCTGAAATTATTAGATAACCCCACGCTAATGAGCTAAAGGCGCATTCAATTAACAAAGGATTGATGGTCTCACCCTCTCTCCTGCATAATCCACACTCTGAAGAACCAACCCATTTCCATTTAAGCAAATTATCTTTGTTAAAATGATGTGCTGCAGAAACCATTTGAACGTCCTTACTTTAAGCAGTACCTTGCTCTCAACATTTACAATTGTTTTCTATCAGCTGGAAAACTAAATTTACTTTGTTTCTTCCGAGAAAGAGTAGGGAATAGAAAATGAATAGTTTCTGAAAACCTAATTCACCCATGGATAAGGCGACACATTCTTGGTCCAAGAACAAGGTTGTTACAGCATCAAGATAACCCTAGTTACAACAAATCATACTTAATGTCCTATCTTAGACATTTTCCTTCTGACACTTTTTTTGGATTTATGGAGCTTGTAAATTACACATTTTTTAAATTAAAATTTTAGAAACAGGGATAGGTACAATGTGACCCTAGCCCAGTAAAATATTTCATTGAAGGAATAAAATGAGAAAATTTCTAAAATACAATAGAAGATCTATAATATCCGTGTTATAAAAGAAGTACCCGTGTTATAAAAGAAGTACCCCTTGAAGCCTTTCAATAATAAGAATCTATCATCAAACAATAGCAACAATGGCAGTATCTTGTAATGAAGAAATACCTTTCTCATCAAATCAATTATGCAAGTTGCAATAGAATATTAGAACATTAAGGATAACCAAAAAGAATATATTTTTGCACGGGTTCTGTCATCCTAAACTACTAACAAAATGCCATGATAAGTATGTCCTACACATCCCCGACCTTCCCCTTCACCCTTTTGCGTGTTAAATTGCAGGGAGTTTTAAAAAAAATAAAATTATGCTTGAATTATTTTCTTCCTGTCTAAACTACCAACAAAATGTCAGGATAAGCATGTCCTCCACATCCCTGGCCTTCCTCTTCACCTATGAAGCACGGATACAGACACCACGGATACGGATATGGGCACGTCAAATTTGTCAAAAGGAGGACACGAGGACACAGCTATATTACTATTTATATATTAAACAAAAAATGATAAATTACAAGAAAATACTAGTATACCTTTGAAAGCAAATAAAATGTTAACATTTTTTAAATTAAAGTCGACCGTCGTAGACTGGGCTTCTTCATTTGCATCAATTTGGATCCTTACTCTTTCAAATTGTAGTCCGTTGTAAAAGAGAATCAAAATATTTGATATTTTGTATTTTTAAATGTATTAAAGTTGCCCAAACAAATATTCAACAATCCTATTTTTCAACCTTCTTTGCTATATAGAAATGTCGGCCACGTCCACTATGAACAGACACGACGCAA
This sequence comes from Agapanthus africanus, assembly GCA_030015575.1. Taxonomy (NCBI): domain Eukaryota; kingdom Viridiplantae; phylum Streptophyta; class Magnoliopsida; order Asparagales; family Amaryllidaceae; genus Agapanthus; species Agapanthus africanus. Next base: position 186,610,528 of record CM057337.1, read on the forward strand.
GCGTGTCGGACAAGTGTCGAGCGAGTGTCCTAGTGTCCGATATGTGTCGTCGAACACGGACACGGACACGACAAGCAAAAAGAAGTGTCCGTGCTTCATAGCTCTTCACCCTTTTGCAAGTCAAATTGCAGATTACTAAAATGAGAACTCAATGATTATATAGGCATCTGCATTCTATTACCAAACTGTTTTAAATGAAGATTTTACTTCACTTAGAAGTTCTATACGAGGTTAGCTTGCTTCCACAGCCAACGAGTACTTAGAATTGATGAAATCTTTGCTATTAATTAAACCATGAGAGTATTATGATTGATTTAGACATATTTGATGTGTAATGAAAGGGGCTAAAACACAAGTTATGTGAATTTCTGTTCGTCGTGATGTTAGGTAACCAATCATATGGTTGGAGGAGAGGGAGGAATTTTGAAGCCTGCCCTTGGAGAGAGTTGGAAGTGTGTTCCACACGTGCGGCTGTTGTTATCTCGTGATCAAGGGAGCAACTCATGCAACATTTCCGTTTTAAAGCACACATCCGTGGTAATTCCTTTCAACATTGCTCATTAAATTTTACAGCTCATGAAACTCATTTTTGATGAACGGTTTGGTAAAGAAATCCTAGTAAATTATGGCATAAACTGTGTGCCAAGAGTAGGAGTTTTATGTCAGGTAGGACATAAACTAATGTAGAAAAAGAAACTATAGAGACAAAATAATTAAATATAAAAATAATTTTTCTTTTACACTTGTCCACAACTCTTCAACTAACTTGAAATATTTTTTAAAAAAAGCTAAGAAATTTATTTATAAAGCTTCTCTGCTCACTTGCTTTGGTACATATAAACTATATATATTTTTTTGCTTCCACGGACATGTAAAAAATTGAAATCTTTCTGTGAGCTATACATTATACATGATAGAAAAAGAAATCTTAAAGCTATAAAGAAATCATTGATGAATAAGCTAAATTTAAGTCAGACTTTGACTTTTTTCCATTTGCAACAACTATTTAAATTAATTTCTTGTAAATTGTTTCATAAAACCCAAAAAATTCCTATTCAAGCAATAAGTCCGCTTCTGAAAATATAATTGAAAATTATTTCAAATTATTGCATAAAACTTTTAATTTGTAGAAAATGAATAAATTTTTATTTGTGCTGCAATAGTTTGTGGGTGTTATTTATAAATGGATTTAGAGATTGAGTCTAATGGGCATTCTTTAAATGAGCATAGACCCGCATTAAGTATTGAACGTGGAAAACAAAAATGGCCGCAAACAAGAGATTCTAGCCCTGCGCTTTTAGGACCAAAACCCAAAGCCTTACCAACCTACCATTTCAAGGTTATGCAATGCTTTGTAATTTTTTTTTTGATATGCTTAACTCTTGATCCACGTGTCGACTGCCTAATCTCGATCCATCCTAGCTCCGTCCCTAAATTTAATTACACAGTTATTAATTGGTTTAGGGAAACTAGAAACAAAGCCTAATTGCTGTGGTGAGTATATCTCGTTTTGCCTTCGTACGATGGCAGACTAGCGGACAGGGGCGGAGCCAGAATTTTTTGTTTGGGGGTGAATAAAACGTATTTGTAAACATAAAAACATGCTCATATAGTAAAAATATCATCAAATGATTTTAAAACCATTTTAAATTGGTATACTTGTCTTTTTCTGTTGTTATAACTATAAGGCTTCATATGGCAAGAAGCTACACTTTATCTACAATTTTCAAAATAAATAACGCTTCAAAAATATATGATTTAGTGGTGTATACAGTGGTGGGGACAGGATTTTCATTCAGCGGTGTCAAAATATAATGCTATTAACTAATATTGAGAGAGTACAATATCCATTTAACACATGAAAATAGATAGATAGATAGATAGATAAAGAGTTCCCTCGTTGGCAAAAGAAAAGATAATGACTTTTTCCATTACAAAAAGTTATCAAACAATAATATACATTTGTAACAACTTTCGAATTATAATTGCCCTCGACTTGTACTCATATTCTGAAAGTGTTGCATAATCATCTCATTATCTATGCTTTTGAAAACATCCTTCTCAATATATGTGACTAAGAAATCATTCATGAACCTGTCTCCCATTCGGTTGCGAAGCCGATTCTTTACGATTTTCATTGCAAAAAATGCCCTCTCCACTGTTGCGGTTGCAACCGGTAAGACTAAAGATAGCTTTGGAAGGAGGTATACTAATCGATATACAATCTCTCTTTCGTAACCACTAATTTCTCAGCAAGAGCACCTATCCCTTTTATATTTGAAAACTCTTCGCTGTGGCGTACATCAAGGATATAAGTATGGAGTTGATTGTCAAGTGCCATAAGCTTCTCTGGGGGAAACTCGGATGGATAAAACTGAGCAAGACTGATCAATTGTTCCTTATTAAAGGCTGAGAATGCATTACTAGGATCAAGGCATGCCACACAAAGAAGCAATCTAGTATTCACTTCATTGAAACGATTGTTGAGCTCTTGTAGTTGCAAATCTATAACTCCATAAAATAGCTCGACCCGATAATGGTGTAAGTTTGTATGGATGTTCCATATTACGCTGTGATTGCCCTCACATAACAAATCTGGCATCCATGTTTAGAACATCAATATTGTTTTCAACACAAAATGAGGAAACTTCATCCAGCAAGGAATCCCATTCATCATCTCTCATCCTTTGTAGTCGTTCCAGAGAACTTGACAAGGTTCATAGCATTTACAATATTTTGATCCTTCATTTGTAATGCCTGTGAAAGTTCATTCGTAATACCCAATATGCTTTTCATTAAGAATAAATTGAATGCAAAATCAAATGTTTGCATTGAGTCCACCAAAACACATGCTTCGGCTCTTTGCTCTGAATTCCAACCATTTTCAACAACAAACTCAAGCACTTTAATCACAGACGAGAATATTACAATCAGATTCAACAATGTATTATAATGAGAGCCCCAACGTGTATCACCATGCCTTTTGAGACCCATTTCTTGGTTCAAACCTCGCCCACTTGACACTTCACCATTACTTAGTTTTTCAATAACCTTTTTGGCTTGACTTTCTCGAAGAATATCTCGGCGCTTACATGAACCTCCAGCAACATTCAGAATATTCCCAACCACATTAAATAGAAAGCAATATGGGTCTGTTTTTGGAAACAGCTTCTAAAGTCAATTGAAGTTGGCGAGCAAAGCAATGGGCATAAAAAGCAAATGGATTCTCCTGTAAAATAAGACTCTTCAAACCATTAAACTCCCCACTCATATTATTGGCCCCATGATAACCTTGACCACGTATTTTTGACATGCTCAATCCGTGTTTGGTTAGATGATCTTCAATTGCTTCCTTTAGCGATATAGCAGAAGTATCATCAACATGAACAATACCACGAAACCGCTCAACAATGTGTCCCATTTTATCTATATAACGCAAAACAATAGCCATCTGTTCCTTGAATGATATATCACGAGACTCATCCATAATATGGCAAAGAATTCATCTCCAAGATCGTTGATGATAGATCGAGTTGTTTCAGATGCTGCAACATTTACAATACTTGTCTGGATATCATGTGTTGTCAATTTAAGATTACCTTGAGCATTTTAAAAGACAACCTTGTTAATACTTTCATTATGATCAGCAAGAAAATGCAGAAGTGCAAGAAAATTTCCTTGGTTATGTGAATTCTCAGATTCATCATGACCCCGGAAAGCCAAGCCCTGACAAAGAAGGAACCGAGCACAATCAACCGAAGCACATAATCGTGTTTGATATTCTATTCGAGCTTGATCTGACTGCCTAATCAGATGTGTTACGATGTGACGATCTTGTTTCATCAAATCTCGACACTTCAAAGCTTGATTATGGGCACTATTTGGACCTCCAACATGATTATCCAGTCTATCCTTCTTATTCCAGGTTGAAAATCCATCTATGCTGAATGCATCTCCACCTGCTTGTTTTACAATTTCAGGCCTGAAAAGATAGCAGCGCATACAAAATGCTGTATCCTTTTTAACACTATATTCTATTCAGTTTTCATACTCGGTAAACCAACTTCGATTGAAACAGCGATACAGATTTCCAATAAGCCTTTGTGGAAAGTCATGACTCGTGGATTGGCAAGGGCCCTTTTGGATATATGCTCTCCTCACTCTATCTAGATCGTTCGGATGATAATCAGATATTTTTCTTCGATCTCCAGGATCAGCAGGAGGATTTTCTAAATCAATTTCAGTCCAACTTTGCTTCAATGGAATTTGCCTATCGTCACCGTCCATAGTTCCCCTAGAAGCTGAGGGTTCTTCCGACACGTATTTTCTTTGAAATATCTATCCATACCTGTTAAATACAAAACTCGACTTTAGTTTCCATCGTTCCATAAAAACCAATAGACAACAATTGAGAAGAGATCGAATGGAGAAGAGAAGGGAGGTTTGACCCTAAGATAGACAACAATCATATATTCATAATTCACAAGAATCAGAACACCAAATCTGCAACGATAAAAACCCCTCCTTTGCATCATTACTTAATACTTAGGCATTGAATATTCAAAACCCTAAATTCTCATCTCTCAACACTCAATCTACAAAACATACAATAAAATAAATAAATAAAAAACTAACCTGAATTGAGGGATGTCTGTCACGCCCCACTTTCCAAAATACGTAAATATGGCACATGACAGAGCCAACCATGCTACCTATGGTTAGGAATAATCTCTTCATAATTACGGCTGTCAATCGGATATCTAGAACAATAAAGAAAATCTAACTAACACATGTCCATCCAGCACAATGAATAAAAATCAAGAAATGCATATAGCGGAAACGAATTAAGATCCAATAAAAATAATATCCGAATCACGTCCCTTATGGGATCACATGGATAAAATAAAACTACGGGAATAAAATAAACTAATCATCTCTAAAACTAAACATCCAGCTCCTCATTGCTCGGTTTGCTTGCTAAAATATTCCTGATCTGCCTGCGACAAAGTCAAAAGAATCGGGCCATACAAAACCTAGACGTCAGTGCGTCATAAATATCAAAATAAAAGTAATAATCAGGATAGGATGCTATGATTAAATATGAGTATAAATAATAAACACAGGTATAGAACAATGAGCTATATGTATGTGCTGTGTATCATAAAGTCTGTGCTTTTAGCTTGTCTATTCTACAAATCTTTGAAATCAATTAAATGGAATCGTTGATGTAACTCAATAGTATCCCGTGTGTGTCCGGGACCGCGGTCAAGACTCTCGGGACTGTATCCGAGACGTGCCGCTAAGCAGTAAAAACATGTATCATATACAGACGAATGATGTCAGCAGCATCATTCCGGGGCCGGCCGAAGCCCGTATCAACTGATCAGTATCTGAAAAGTATCGAACTGTTGAGTTGCAAGTCAGATTTCATTATTGATTTCCCCTTACCTCTAGGTTTTGTGTTCAAGTTGGGTATTGATCATATCAATCTAATGCCAACACAGGATCAAGCAGCTACATGACATGTCTATGTAGACAATAAGTCATGTCCATCAGGACAACAAGTCAAGATTGTCAGCATTAATAATAATGTAAGTAACATGTTTGGTAATGTCTTGTGTACAGGTAAGGCAATGTATGTCAACAAAATAGATATCAGATAGAAAACTGTAACCAATATCTAAACATGGTAAATATAACTAATGCCGGGATGTATATGTAATAACCGTTTTACGTTTGTTGCCAGGTATATGGCAGTCTAGATAAAAATTACTGAATTGATATAAAATTATAATAATATTGTGATGATCCGGCATGCAATTAGATAAACCATTATCAGTACGGATACAGACTGTTAATATAAAACTGTAAATCGATAATATTTGCTGAATATTAAAACACATGCTATATTTAATCATATAAATGTAATCAAAATAAGATCAAAATAACATGTTGCAAGTTTAGAACTTGCCTGATCGAAATCTCACGACGAATATACGAATATCACGTTCCGAAAACCGAACAACGACACAAGGCAAAACACATACGTAGGACTTGACCTGAACTGAGCAATTGCGTGACGTGGTAACTGGACTAGACGACAACGGTGGCTGGGTCGTCTGGATCGTGCTCGTCAGCGGTGAACAACTCCGGCGAAGTTGGCGAAGAGAAAAAGAAAGAAGAAGAAAAGAAGAAGAGGTGGGGTTCAGCGAAGATAGGGAGGAAGAGAGATGGTCGGCGACGAGATGACGGGAACACGCGGTCGATGACCAGGTGTCGTGGCCGTGAGGGGTTGATGATGATCGGGAGAAGAGAAGAAGGAAAGGGTGCGGTGGTGGTGTGTGGGTGCTCTGGTGATGCTGACGTGGAGAAGGCGATGGAGGTGGTGGTGGTGGTCGATTTCCGGCGGTGAAGTCGACGAGGGGAGGTTGAAGGTGGGTTCTCGGCTTGGGTTCGGCTTGGGTGAGCCTTCAGTGAAGGAAAAGGAAGAGGTGTGGCCGGTGGTGGTGGTAAGGAGGTGGGGACGAAGAAGTGGGGATGGCGACGGCGTGGGTTTAGCACGGATTAGGGTTCGGCGTGAGGGGAGCGCGAGAGGAGAGAGATGAAGACTGGGAGAGAAAGCGTTTGTATATAATATTATATTATTATATATACGCGCGCGCGCGTGTGTGTATATAGGGAGAGAGGTAAGGACGGAGAAAGAGATAGAGATTTTATATAATAATTAATATTATATATATATATATATATATATAAACCGTAATGTATATATTATGGTTATAGGAAAATATAATATATATATATATATATATATTATAGGATTTTGCAGATAATAGCATATCGCTCCAAATATTATCCGTCTCCCTTCAAAAATATAGTTTTTAGGTATAAAGAATATACATAAGAATTTTAACCATAATGCAATATGTCTATAATTAAATACATATACCCCCAATAAAATCTACGTAAATCTACGTAAATATTTTTAAATTATTTTGCTTTCTATAATTGAGGATATGAACATGATATATAGACGCAACCATCTGATATGGGGTGACATGCCATGCAAGGCTAGATAGCAGAAGTATATATTTGTTTTTATCTTGTATTATAAAGAGATATGTAGAGCTTAAAAAATATATTATATATGTATTTAGTACTCGATTCACATGGATACACTGTACTAGCAAATATTTGATATATCATCGCACCATATCGGGTTTCATACATGCGGGTCGGATCGGATAATAACCACAGCTACTAATTGCATCATTCACAACCCAATAACAACAATAGTAAAGAATTTTACCGCAAGATTTGAAATACCAAAATATATAGTATAAATGTATTAGGGTGTTACATTATACCCAATTATAAAAAAATTGTCCTCAAAATTCATGGAACAGGGAAAAGACAAGAAGATATGGATCTAAAAAAAGAGGTGTGGAAACTTCAGTCAAATCTCGTCTTCACGTTCCCAAATAAATTCTCTATGCGAACGATTCCCCCACAAAACGAGTACTAGTGGGATAACTTTATTCTTGAGGGCTTTTTCTCGTCGATCCACAATAACCATTGGTCGCTCTTCATACGTTAAATCTTCCTATATTGTTAGTTCCGAGTGATCTAGGACGTGCGTCTCATCTCTAACATACTTGCAGAGTTGAGATACATGAAACACGTCATGAACACCCGCCAAAGATGGTGGTAAAGCCAATCGATAAGCTATCTCTCCTACATGCTCGATGATATTGAAAGGCACCACGAATCGAGAACTAAGCTTGTCTCGATTGCCAAATCGGATCACTCCTCTGGTCGGTAATATCTTCAAGAATACAAGATAACCAACTGCGAACTCCAGAGGTCTTCTTTCAGTATCAGCCTAACTTTTCTACCGATCTTGTGCCATTTTCATATGATTTCGGATCACGTTAACTTTCTCCACCGTCTGCGCAATAATATCCGGTCCCAATAATCTTCTTTCTCCGATATCGTCCCAACAGACAGGCGAGCGATAGTTACGACCATATAATGCTTTGAAAGGAGCCATCTATATAGTCGTCTGAAAATTGTTATTGTATGAAAACTCTATTAAGTGCAAATAATCCTCTCATGAATCCTTGAAGTCTAACATGCATGCTCTCAATATATTTTCAAGAGTTTGGATTGTTCTTTCAGACTGGCCATCTGTTTGAGAATGATAGGCCGTACTAAATTTCAAGCGAGTTCCCAAACTTTCTTGTAGACTTCTCTAAAAGTGTGATAGAAATCGAGTATCACGATTAGAAACGATACTCACGGGTACTCCATGCAATCTCACAATCTCCTGCATGTACCGCTCTGCCAAAGCCTCCGTCGACTAACCAACTCGAAATGGTATGAAATGAGCTGCCTTGATCAATCGATTGACAATGACCCAAACTGCGTTATTGCCCTTTGGACTCCGTGGTAAAGCTGTCGCGAAATCCATGGTTATATGTTCCAACTTCCACTGAGAAATCGGAAGTGGTTGCAACAAACCGGCCACCCTTTGATGTTCAGTCTTGACTTGCTGACACACCAAGCACTTCAATACGTAGCGAGCAATCTCCCTTTTCATGTCTTCCCACCAGAAATGTTGTCTAAGTCTCGTTACTTCTTCATGCCTCCCGGATGCACGGAATATGTGGAACTATGAGCCTCCTTCATGACTTCTTCACGAACATCTCGTTTAGGCACACATAAATGACTTTCATATCGTAACGAACTATCTTCATGAATCAACAAATCTGTTCGAAGTCCCGCTTCTACTTATTCTCGAAACTTTTGTAATCTTGGATCGTACGACTGTGCTGCCTTAATGTTATCGATCAAGGATGACTGTATTAGCAACTGCATCAACTGTCCCGAAGAATCTGGTAGTACCATCTCCAATTCGAATATCTAAAAATCAGTTATAATTTCCTTCTGTGTAGTCATCATCTGAATCGCTTGCAACCGACTTAGAGCATCCGGCACTACATTTACCTTCTCCGGATGGTATTTTAGATCAAGATTATAGTCAGCCATCAGTTTTAACCATCTACGCTGTCTCATGTTGAGCTCTTTCTGTGTGAACACATACTTTAGGTTCTTGTGATCAGTAAATACTTCTACCCTTTCGTCCAATAAGTAATGTCTCCAAATCATCAGAGTAAAAATCACTGCTGCTAGCTCCAAATCATGAGTTGGGTAGTTCTTCTCATGAGTTTTCAATTATCTCGACGCATAGGTTATGATCTTCTCATGCTGCATCAGAACACGTTCCAAGCCTTTCCCAGATGCGTCGCTGTGAATAACTAGTCCTCCGGAACTATCTGGCACTGTCAGAATTGGAGCGGTGGTCAAACTTTGCTTCAACGCTTCAAAAGTCGACGCACACATCTCGGTCCATACGAACGGTACCTCTTTTCGTGTTAGCTTGGTCAATGGTTCTGCTATTCGAGCGAAATTAATCACAAACCTCCTATAATATCCGGCAAGCCCAAGGAAACTTTTGATCTCTCCCCACATTCTTTGGAATTGGCCAATCACGAACAGGTACAATCTTTTTAGGGTCAACGGCAATTCTATCTCCGGATACAATATGACCCAAGAATTTCATTTTTTCGAGCCAAAACTCGCACTTGCTCATTTTAGCATATAGCTTTTCTTGTCTCAATATTTGCAGTGTGATTCTCAAGTGCTCTTCATGCTCTTCTTTGCTTCTCGAATAGACCAGAATATTATTAATAAACACTACTATGAACTGGTCCAGGTATGGTGAAAAGATTCGGTTCATCAAGTCCATAAATATTGCCGGTGCGTTAGTAACTTCAAATGGTTATCACTAAGTACTCGTAATACCCATATCGAGTTCGGAACGCCGTCTTGCAAATGTCTTATGATTTCACCCGAACTTGATGATACCCAGATCGCAAATCCAATTTCGAGAATACCCTCGCACCACTAAGTTGATCGAATAATTCGCCGATACGAGAAATTGGGTACTTATTCTTAATAGTCACCTTATTTAATTCTCGATAGTCGATGCACATCCTCCGCGTGCCATCCTTTTTCTTGACTAGAAGAACTGGAGCTTCCTATGGTGAACCGCTGCTGTGAATCCAACCCTTCTTTAATAATTCGGCAACTCGTTTCTTGCCTCTTCCAATTCCACCGGCGCCATTGGATAATAAGCCTTTGAAATTGGCGCTGCTTCAGGAGTAAGATCAATCGTGAACTTCACATCTCGTTTTGGCGGTAAACCAAAGATATCCTCAAACACATCCATAAAATCCCGAACTACTGCTAGTGCTTCTTGTTTATTTCGATCGATGAAAGAACGACACTAGCTGGCCTAGCCTTAAACTCGACTGGCCCGACAGATCTGCTACCTCCCAAAAATATAAATTACGGATGTCCGAAAATCTGGAAAATCACTTTCTTTACCCTACAATCAATGTGAGCGTAGAAAATGCCAAGAAAATCCATTCCTAAGACAACATCATAGCTGCCAGTATCAATCACCAAGAAATCCGGGAATAACTCCCGTCCGCAAATAACAATCGAGTAACCCTTGCACTCACTACTGGATACAATCCTCTTATTTCCAGTGTGTTTGTCCCAGCAACTAGACAGGGCCGTGTGTGGAATAGAGTGTGCACTAATAAACTTGGACGGCATGAAGCAATGGGATGCACTTAAATCGAATAATGCAAATGCGGGAAAATTATAAACAAGTAGGATACATGAAACAACATCATCTGACGCCTTGGCCTCCTCGACCGTCAAGGTGAAGGCCCGCCCTTGATTAGGCCTTCGAGTTATCAACTTCTGCCCATGAATCTGCTTCTGCAGTGGTTTCTGAATATCGTCTCTTGATCGTAGTTTCGAAGGGCAAGCACTGATGGTATGGTCAGCTGACCCACAAGCTAAGCAAAGTCCGAGCCTCCTTCGTTAATCCTTCTGCGTGTGTCCGGATAGATGACAAAAGTCACAAATCACATCCCTTTTCTGATCGGATACAAAAGGCTTCTTCATAGATATAGTGCCTCGTTTGTTTACCGGGATGCTTTTGCGTACAGGAACTCTGTTTGGCGTAAACGCCGCTTTAAGCAATACAACCTCTTGTTGTAGATTACCTTTTGCTTTTACCGATAAACTCTGCTGCTCCCTGGATGCCTTGAGAACTTGGGAGAACATGGTCAATCCCAGAGATATGACGTGTCTCTGAATTTCCACATCCAAGCTATGCATAAACCGCATCGCCCTATCCGCCTCATTGGCAACCAAGGGCCCCGCAAATCGACCGAGCCGGGTCCATTCAGCCGCATGTGTATCAATGGATCCGTCATTATGCTTTAAACTAATGAACTTCTCTTCCATTTCCTCCCGAGCAGACTGCAGAAAGAATTTCAAGAAACTTCGCGAAAAAGTTGCCCAACTGATTGGTTTGGTCAGACGGGTCTCCTCTACGAGCCACCACTTGTGGGCGTAATTTACCAATTGGATGCGTGCTACATCCACCCTTTTCTCATTTGAAATCTGCACGGCAATGAGTAGGTTCTCTTTATCAACTAGCCACTGCTCCGCTGGCAATGGCTTTTCCAATCCAGTAAATGTAGATGGACCGAGCTTCCTAAAGTCTGCCACGGTGCCCTCACACTGTGTTGGCCGGGGAGCTGCTGTCCTCTCATTTGCTGTATCTACAGACTGCTGGATCGACCTCTGACCCTCTTGAAAAGCCTCGGTCAGCCGCTAATTCAGCTCAGTTTGACGCTTTTGGCTTTCAAGTAAACCACGTACAACTCCAAGTAATGCGGCGATATCTACACGTATTTGGTATGACCGTAAATCTCTATCCGCCATGATTATGAAGCCAAGGACACTGAAGGGGATTAGTAACGGTATACATGATTCAATAGACAAGATATTGATAGCTATAGATTCAAGACTGGAAAGATAGTAATATGGCAGGACATGTTTCTAATTTCGGGTTTCCTGGTCAGTGTATTGAGTTCAATACCCAACTACAAAAGAACCAAACCTGACTAACCCTAATCCTATGGCTCTGATACCAAACTAACCCTATCACGTCCCGCTTTCCAAAATACATAAATACGGCACGTGACAGCCAACCATGTTATCTATGGCCAGCAATAATCACTCCATATTTAAATTACGGCTGTCAATCAGATATCAAGAACAATAAAGAAAATCTAACTAACACATGTCCATCTGCCATAATGAATAAAAGTCCAGAAATGCATATAGCGGAAACGAACCAAGATCCAATAAAAATAATATCTGAATCACGCCCCTTATGGGATCACACGGATAAAATAAAATTACGGGAATAAAATAAACTAATCATTTCTAAAACAAAACATCTAGCTCCGCATTGTTCGGCTTGCTTGTTAAAATATTCCTGATCTGCCTGCGACAAAGTCAAAGGAACCGGGCAATGCAAAACCCAGATGTCAGTGCGTTATAAATATCAAACTAAAAGTAATAACCATGATAGGATGCTATGATTAAATATGAGTATAAATTATAAACACAGGTATAGAACAGTGAGCTATATGTGTGTGATGTGTATTATAAAGTCTGTGCTTCTTGGTTATCTATTTTACAAGTTTTTGAAATCAATTAAATGAAATCGTCGATTTAACTCAATAGTATCCCGTGCGTGCTCGGGACCATGGTCAAGACTCTCGGGGATGAATCCGAGACGTGCCGCTAAGCAGTAAAAATAGGTATCATGTACAGACAAATGATGTCAGCAACATCATTCTGGAGCCTGCTGAAGCCCGTATCGACCGACCAGTCTCTGGAAAGTATCGAACTGTTGAGTTATAAGTCAGATTTCATTATTGATTTTCCCTTACCCTTAGGTTTTGTGTTCAAGTCGGGTATTACTGATATCAATCTAATGCCAACACAGGATCAAGCAGGTACATGTCTTGTCTATGTAGACAACAAGTCACGTTCATCATGACAACAAGTCAAGATTGTCGGCATTAGTAATAATCCAAGTAACAGGTCTGGTAATGTCTTGTGTACAAATCAGGCAATGTATATCAACAAAATAGATACCAGATGGAAAACTGTAACCAATATCTAATCACGGTAAACATAACTAATGCCAGGATGTATATGTATCTATCTGTAATAACCGTTTTAAGTCTGTTACCAGGTATATGGCAGTCTAGATAAAGATTATTGAATTGATATAAAATTATAATAATATTGTGATGATCCGGCATGCAATTAGATAAACTATTATCAGTACTGATACAGACTGATAATATAAAACTGTAAATCGATAATATTTGCTGAATATTAAAACGCATATACTATATTTAATCATATAAATATAATCAAAATAGCATGTTGCAAGTTTAGAACTTGCCTGATCGAAATCTCATGACGAATATACGGATATCACGTTCCGAAAACCGAATAACGACACGAGGCAAAATCCACATACGTAGGACTTGACCTGAGCCGAGCAACTGTGTGACGTGGTAACTGGACTAGACGACAATGGTGGCTGGGTCGTCTGGATCGTGCTCGTCAGCAGTGAACAACTCCGGCGAAGTCGGCGAAGAGAAGAAGAAAAGAAGAAGAGGTGGGGTTGCTGGGGTTTAGCGAAGACAGGGAGGAAGAGAGAGATGGTCTGCGATGAGATGACGGGGAGACGCGGTCGACGACGAGGTGTCGTGGCCATGAGGGGTTGATGGTGATCGGGAGAAGAGAAGGAGAAGGAAAGGGTGCGGTGGTGGTGTGTGGGTGCTCTGGTGATGCTGATAAGGAGAAGAAGGCGATGGAGGTGGTGGTGGTCGGTTTCCGGCGGCGAGGTTGATGAGGGGAGGTTGAAGGTGGGTTCTCGGCTTGGGATCGGCTCGGGTGAGCCTTCGGGAAAGGAGGAAGAGGTGTGGCCGGTGGTGGTGGTGAGAACGAAGAAGTGGGGACGACGACAAGAGGGGGGCATGGGCTTGGTGTGGGTGTGGGTTAGGGTTTGGCGTGAGAAGGGAGCGCGAGAGGAGAGGGAGATGAAGACTGGGAGAGAGAGAGAGTTTGTATATGATAATTATATTATTATATATATATGTGTGTGTGTGTGTATAGGGAGAGAGAAAGGTAGGGACGAAGAGAGATAGAGTGATTATATATATATATATATATATATATTGTAGGATTTTGCAGATAATAGCAGACCACTCCAAGTATTACCCGTCTCCCTTCAAAAATATAGTTTTTAGATATAAAGAATATACGTAAGAATTTTAACCATAATGCAATATGTCTATAATTAAATACATTTACCTCCAATAAAACTTTGTCACATTCTATGACATGAACCATACCTCCAATAAAGTTTACGTAAATATACGTAAATATTTTAAAATTATTTTGCTGTCTATAATTGAGAATATGAACATGATATATAGGCGCAACCACCTGATATGGGGTGATGTGCCATGTAAGGCTAGATAGCAAAAATATATATTTGTTTTTATCTTGTATTATAAAGAGATATGTAGAGCTTAAAAAATATATTATATATGTATTTAGTACTCGATTCACATGGATACACTGCACTAGCAAATATTTGATATATTCTCGCACCATATCGGGTTTCATATATGCGGGTTGGGTCGGATAATAACCACTGCCACTAATTGCATCATTCGCAACCCAATAGCAACAATAGTAAAGAATTTTACCGCAAGATTTGAAATACCAAAATATATAGTATAAATGTACTAGGGTGTTATAATGTCGAAGGAGGCCGAATTGCTCGTCGCCTCGTGACCTCGTTGGAGTTGTTGGAGAAGCAAATTAATGAGGGCAACTGGGCAAGCAACAACCCTAATGGCTTGAAGTCGGCTCGTGCCGGCTTGGCTAATGGAGAAGAGAAGGGAGGAGTGGAAGAAATGAGCTCGAATGGAAAAGAGAAGGGAGGAGTTGATGAAATGGAAAAAAAAACTTAAGTGGTCAATGGCGAAGAGAAGGGAGGAGCTGAAGAAATGGGAATTGTTTTTCCAATGGGATCAATTGAGAATAGAAGGCCTAAATTTTTTCAGTGGGGTCAATTGAGAATGGGAATTTTTTTTCTAATTGACCCCACTCAAGCTTATGTGGATCCTCCTATTGGTCAATTGACCCCTCCTCCTATGAGCGTCTATATCATAAATTAGCTTGAATTAATATATTATATATTCGTAGTAAATTGTTATGTATATATTATTTTATTATTATTTTTATTAGTTTTGATTCTATAATATAATATTTATAGTTGAAATAAAAAAAATACATATATCAAAACAAAATATATCCTATTAAACATACACTTAATATTAATTGCTAAAAAATTTAGTCTTCAATGAGTAATAGATTTACTTGTTATAGTACCTATGATGTGGCCTCAAAAACCAAGTAATTCAAACGCAATCATCTAGGCTCAAACCTAGACCTCAGAGCCACAACTCAATGCCCTCACCAATGGACTGTAACTCCTCTTTGTATAAATTATATTAATATGTGTACAAATAGTATCCGTTAAAGATATCGACATGAAAAAAAGAGCAATATATATAAGTTCGCCAGAGGCTTGTGGGGGCAGGCCCCAGCCCGCCCTTGGCTCCACCCCTGCTAGCGGATTCGTTTTTCTTGTCCAATATGAACACAATGATGGTGCATGGTATCCAAGAGAATGAACAAATACATAAAATCTTCTTATTTACCTAAATTCCATATTATCTTTTTGTATACTGTCAAGTTTATCATTTACAACCATTGCTGGCTTCTACTGCAAATTCTCATATAATATTAAGAATCACCCATCTGAGCTCGATGAGGTAGATTTCTGCATAAATTTTGCATGTACCAACTGTATACTGACACCAGACACCAAATACTTCTTTGTGATCGTCAAATTATCCTTTTCTATTTGCTGTAGACCCCAGTGTATAATTTATCTTGGTTTGCATGTGCTGTTGAGACTATTCTTGGGTTTTTGATTTGGCGAACCTCATCTCATCATTATCCTTAGAAACATAGTTCAAGACCATTACTGGCAAATGCTATCTTTTTCTATCACAGGCTTGTGGTAGCAGAGCAGAGTTTGTGATCACAGATGAAGCTGGCTAACAAATGAGAGCACGACACATACAAGAGACAGAGTTAAAGGTAACCAAAAAAAATGCCAAAAATTATTTGCTGGGCCTCTCTCATTCAGGGACAAGAAGTAATGAAAATATCTCTCGATGAGCTGAGTTATTGTTTTTTTGGTTTGAAAATGCATCATTTTGGTTTTTGTGCCTCAAAGAGAAAAGGGATCAGCATTCTTTGCTCTTTCGTGTGTATGGATTTTATTCTGCTGCTGCCTATCATCTGGATAACATCCTATCGTTCGAATTGACCGACCAATGGGAAGCCGCCAAGTATGCAAGAAATATCAACAGGTGGGAATTTATATAGACAAGACACCAGAGGGGTACAGAAATGTTTTCTTGAATTGGTTCTTTTGGGTTCGCAACTTGGGGTCTATTGTTATAATTTGATAGTGATGTTTGCATGTTGCTACTCTTGGACAATTCTGTTGTGTGCCCCCACGAGAATTTTTGTGTGTCAGTGCGCGTTGCTTGAGCTTTTCTTCGCACTGCACATGCATGCATGCAGATTGCGAGTTTAAATCTGATGATATGTTACTTTGATTGTTCATTCCATTTGAATTAGTCTTACCTCCAACACCGACAATTATAACCGATTATTGCTTTTGATAAAGGCCATCGAGAAAGAGTAATTCCCAAGTATTGGTATAAATAATGTCAGTTGGGTTTTCCAAGTTCTAATTCTTATTTTGTGTTATTTTGAGTCATAGGCAACTCCCACTGGATCAGCTCTTAGGGTTGAGAGAATTGCAATTAACTTGAGTTTTAGAAGCTGGTGCCACTATACTCTGATGGTAAAGACTTTTTGTACTTGAGCGGGCTTTGGGTTGAGATCCTATTTACATTAAGTTATGGTCTATTATTGAAAACAAAAGCTTAGATTGTAAAGCTTCATTGCAGCTGAGCAATCGATATGAGGTTAAAACCCTGCAGGCTTCAGCATGCTGTCTGTTAGTTTCAGAAAAAGAAAAAGAAAAAAGAACCTTCCGATCATCATAATTTAGCTTCACATTCTAATTGGATGCACAGTTACAATTTCAACATAAATCCAATGCTTTTGGTTATATGCAACTTCTAACTTAAGGGGTGATTGCTATATGGTAATTTAGGGGAAATTTTAGATTTTTCTAATGATTGATGCAAATAGTATTCTTAAATTAGATTGCCTCGAAAATAAGATGCACTTAAATCATTATTATTTTATTTCCATTTAGATTGTTGTCTATAATATTCCCATGAAATATTCTCGTCTAACCCAACCATTTTGACACATTCGCTCGGTCACAGGCCGTTGGCCCTTCTCTGCTCGTTAGCCATTGCCACTAACTGCCGTCTTCGTCCGTCCCCATTGACCATGCTGTTGTCCATTGTCGTCGGTTGTCAGCCCTTCGTCGATCCTTGTCGACCGCCGGCCATCGACCTTTCACTCTTTGTTCGTCGCTGCTGCTATTACCTCTTTGTCGAACCACCGTCGGGTGTCCCTCGCTGTCAAATTGATAGCTTATGGATTTCGATAATCCATTTATTTAGTTTTGATGATAGTGTAAATATGAATGGTTCGTTTAGTGTTACTTACTTATCTTGTCATTCATATCGATACTAAACTTATATACACTTGATATTTAGCTTGCTTATCCTATATCTTGTGTATACCAAGTAATATATCAATATCTCATGCTATACTTGTATTATATTCTTGATATCGATATATTACTTCCATTCATTGTTTTGATAATTCACAATATGAATTTGTATATACATGTTATTTATATTTTGCTTCTCTTATATCATTTATATATATTTAGTATATCAATATCTCATGTTTTGAGTTTGAGTTATATCTTGATATTGATATATTATTCATGACTGTGATATAAAAAATAATTAATGTTCATATACAATTTCATAACATTGTATATGATGAGCATGGTTTTTGAGATTGCATTTCAGGTTATCGCATATTTCGAGACGAAGCTCTATAAAGGAGGATGGAGGTTATTGAGCTTAAACATATTTATTTAATGGAGGTTGGAGGATATGGACGAGAGCTTCTCAAATTGCATATCAAACTTTGTAAGTTCAAGCTACGTAGTCGAGAAATAAGGATTTAAGAGTTCAAGCTATGAATAACCAAGAAGTTAGAAGTCAAGTCCAAGTTTGAAGTGTCAAAGATCGAAACCGAAACGAAATTCATTTGAAAATCAAATATCGACTTCAAAATGCAAGTGAGTGGAATGGTGCGTTCGAATTTGAAGCGTCAAGTGTTGAAACTAATTGAAGATCAATCGACCAATGCAAAATTCAAACGAAACGCCAAAGTTTCAAGAGCCCGTGTCAAAGTGTCGAAGATTCAAGATTTTGAAGAAATGCGACATCGACATAAGATTCTATGTAAGTACTCTATTGAAAATGGTTATTATCAATTAGAGTTCTTGAAACACTCTCACACGCTTGCACAATACATTGTATGGACTTTGGGGTTTTCGATTTAAAATTGATTTTCATCACAAAACACATGTTTATGGGTTTTTACACTTCAGACGTCTGTTTTCATGTGCTTCAGACGTCTGTCGTCTTACTGTATGTTTATAAAATCCTCAAATATCAGAAATATCGGTTTTCATACGTTTTGTGCTTCAGACGTCTATCCCTTACTTGTTCATGTCTGTTTATTTTCTGTGTTTTCAAATGGCCTATTTGTATGAGATACAGACGTCTATCCCTTACTTATTCAAAAGTCTGTCAATTATTCGTGTTTTCATATGGCTCATTTTTTATGAGAGACAAACGTCTGCAGTTTATATAGACAGACGTCTGATGAAGGTTTTCAAAAAAGATTTTTTTTTTGTTTTTTAGACGTCTGACCAATTACACTTCAGATGTCTGTCTTCGATCTGTGCTTTATATTGCTTTCTTTGAAATGATCGACAGACGTCTGCAGCTATACGGGGCAGACGTCTAAAGAAGAAAGTTTTTGAAAATATAGCTGTTGGGATTTATTTTGTTAAAACTCATACGTTTGTCCTATTGTTCTTCAGACGTCTGTTCGTACTGGGGGTGGTAATTGAACGGGCCAAATCGGGTTCGATTAGGGTTCAGTTTGGTATCAGCTCGTTCAATCTCGGTTCACTTATTAATGAGCCGAAGATGAGCCAGAAAGCCTGGCTTGTTTATTAAACGAGCCAAACTCGAGCTCAGCCAGGCTCGTTCGGTATCGACTCGAGTTCGGCTCGGTTAAACAGTTTGAAAAAAAATAATTTGTAATATAGAGCATATTCTATACAACTCTAAGGATACTTAAGTCAATTAAGGGACATTATATAAAGTGCAACTGAGGTGAACATAAAACCCAGGACTTAGACCCATTCCATGCTCTTGATGTTAATTTTTTTTAATCTTTCTATATCTCAAAGCACTGGGTTTTAGGCTCTATGATTGTTGTCCCCGACCTAGCCTTTTAGAAAATTCTTTTATATTTTCTTCTGAAACCCATATAATGGCCATTGACCTATCTTCAGCCTCCACCAAATGCCTCTTTGTCCTTTTCCTTTCAAAGATCGCTTAATAGAATCCGAGCTCGATTTTGGCTCGTTTAAGGCTCAGTAAGCTAATGAGCCGAACATGAGCCAGACTTGCTCAGCTCGAGACGAACTCGAGCCGAGCTTGAGCTAGCATAAACTAAGCCGAGCCGAGCTTGGACAAGGGCCGGCTCGTTCAAGCTCGGCTCGGTTACACCCTTAGTTCTTACTGAAAAATGTTAATTTGACTTATAACGGCTAGTTTTTTGTGTGGGGTTATAAAAGAGTTTTGTGTTGGTTTTTTGAGATCTTATCACTCAACATTTCAGTTGCCAATTTTCCTAAGTGATCAAGAGAGAAAAATCCCATATCTTGTGAGAGTTTAAAGAGATTTTCATCTGCTTATCCAATCTCTTACATACACACACTCGAGAGCTTCTAGTTTGATTATCCATATTCTTGAGTATTAGTGCTTCATTGTAAAACTCTTTTGAGGGCATCTTGTACTTGTATTTCTTACTTTTCTTTCTTTGTGTGCGGGCTCTTGAGTGTAAAGATGCCTTTGTAAGGAAGTTGAGTGAGCTTACCTGTAGAGAGAAGTACTTGTAGAGTGACGAGCTTATAAGGGAAGTGTTGTTCGTAGTGGCGAACAACGTGTGGTCTTTTGAGAAGACGTGTTTGGTTTAGCCTCCAGTGGAAGCGGGGTTGTGTGTTACTTCTGGACAACGTATTTGTCTCCAAGAGAAAGACGTGAATTAATGGAACGGGCTCGTGTGCCTAAAGAAAGTGGAGTAGGGGATTTTCCGAACCACAATAAAAGACTCGTGTTTACGTTTGCAATTTTGTATTTCTTATTTTCCATTAGTTTAGAAATTGCATGCTTGTTCTCTACTTACTCTTTATGCTCATTGCTCATACTTGATATTGTTTTTGCTTACTATATGTTCTTATTTCACAATTGTAGTATTGCTTAGCTAATTCTCTATTGGTATGTCTTTTGTCTAAATTTATAATTGTGATTTCTATTAGTAAGTGTAGAATTTTTAATTTGAGCATATCATAGCTTATTCCTACTCACCCCTCTTTAGGAATACTTTCAATTGATATCAGAGCTTAGTGCTTTTCTTGTGTATACTTAACATCCTAGAGTGATTCCATGACATCATCTTTACTTTCGTGTTCTTATCGTGATAAACCATCTATTCACAACCCTCCATATTTTGATGGTTCAAAATTTGATTTTTGGAAAATTATGATCCAATACTTTCTTGAATCTCGGGGTAGGGATATTTAGAAAATAGTTGATAATGAGTACTTGATTCCCACTAATGCTAAATCTATGTAGAGTACTCATGATAAGAATTTATTTGTTTTGAACATTAAAGTCTTAAAAATATTGCATTGTGCTTTAAATGTTAATGTTCTTAACAATGTCTCTTCTTTCAAGACGACTCATAATATGTGGTGCTCATTGGAGCAAATATATGGAGAGCAAGCCGTGTGTAATAAAGAAGAGAAAGCCGAGAGAACGACTTCTATCATCACATTGGATTATGCCTCAACAAAGCTCATATCTCAAGGGACAATCCAACTCGATAGAGTCGGCTAAGAGTGTTTTGATTAGAGCGTTGTAAGTAACCCTTCTTATGATTTCCGCAAACTAACGCATGATCAATTACTAGATACTTTCAATACTTTACATGATGGTTTTATTTCGTTAGCATTTAAAAATGGTATTCTTGAAAAAAGAATTTCTGTCACGCCCCGCTTCCCAAAAGAAAGAGAAAGATGACGTGGTATGGTCCGCAACCTAACTGTATTGAATGTGGTCTATTCAATACAGTTACGTTAAGCGTATGAATATTTAATATGCATGATGTGTACCAAAACAAAAATAATAAAAGCGAAAAGCATTTATTTCCATTAACCAAACTTTATTACATTCCAAAAGAAAGAGTAAAATAAACTAAGTAGTTTAATTACATCTAGGAGGAACAAAAGCCCTAAACATGTGGGCAACAACAAAAATTAAATCTAGTTAATCTTCCATCGTCCAGTCTGCATAATCTTCATAAGTTGACTTCACATCTTGATCCTCGCCATAATACCCATTCTTATCTGACGGACATTCCAAAGATAGAAGAAGAAAAGGAAGGTCCGTCAGCGAGTTATACTCGGGTAGGATTGCTTCATAAGAAAGTAAATGTATAGAAACGAACAGGTGTATATAATGGATATGATGTACATGTGTATAAAGGTATGATGTTATATACAAATTAGATATGTGAATATGAGTAGGTTGTGTGAGGTATATGTTTGGTAAAGATTCAAGTCAAGTCAAACGTATATTCAGTCTAAGAGTTAGATCAGGTTAAACAAGGTGTGTATGGATGGAATTGACGGGTGACCATACTCGTATCCTTGAGGTATCTCATAACTAACTGGAAGCAGTATGAGCTGGTGCTCGTGCATGGGATGGCAATCAATATGGTAGCGTGAACATCCCCGAAAGGTGTCCCATGACTACGATGGAGCTTTGTTTAGCGTGAATATCACTCAAGTGCACAGGTATTACCACCCTTCAGTTCCATAATAAACAACAAGTCTAAACTGGTAAAATATCCACAACCAAGATACTGAATAACTCGTGTCTCATGAAGAAAGGTAGATAAGGTAACAGGTAGGTATATCACATGATGTGGGTTTAGTGTTGAGTATCAATAGGTATTGTAAACGTTTTAGTTTGTTAAACAAGGGTCCGGATACTCGCGATTATTCCGTTGTGGCCACGGAACAACTGGGGAAGTGAAATGTACCATTTCACTTCCCGGGATCATGAGCGAGTAGTAGGGGAATCCGAGTTTCGAATTTCCTTGCCTAATCAAACTACCCATCCCCGTGGTTCAGTATAAAGGTTTGGACGAATTAGAATTAGTGCGTATACCTCTAGGCATGAAATTTCCACATTGTATAGTCGTCCACATTTTGGACTGTTCACCCGGAATATCGGGATCTTCATATTTGTATAGTCGTCCACACTTAGGATTGTTCACCCGGAATATCGGGATCTTCATATTAAGTGTTCCATACCTTGGTCCGCGCATTCTAACCATAACCGTATCATGTTTTGTATATGTCATGTTGTCATAAACTGGAAATTTAAAAAGTATTGATCTCGTTTAATATGGCCTTCCACAACCACTCGTTTTATTTTCTAAAGTTCGTAAAATACTTCGTGTCATCTTAAGGAATGCTTAGTAAAAAGAATAATAGTGTTTAATTATCTTTTATTACTTCTAAGAAAAACCATGAGATTTGGGATATTTATCATTTTGGAAAAACATAATGTTTTACGGAAAAATATCCTTTCGATAAAAGGTTGTGGTGTTTATTTGAAAATCTTTTGTAAGAGATTTTTATAAGGACAACTTGCAAGAGGTTTTTATTTGAAAAACTAGACTGCTCCTAACTGTTCCAAAGGACAAGTTGTGAGATCCTCAAATCGCCTCTTCACCGCCAATTGTGGCCATATAAGCACAAGTAAGGAAAGGAGGGATCCGCTCATGAATCACCGTGAGAAGGGCCTTTTAAAATTACCTTTCCCACTTGTCTAGCCTAGGCACC
Source organism: Agapanthus africanus (assembly GCA_030015575.1). Lineage (NCBI taxonomy): Eukaryota > Viridiplantae > Streptophyta > Magnoliopsida > Asparagales > Amaryllidaceae > Agapanthus > Agapanthus africanus. The sequence goes on from CM057337.1 coordinate 186,633,848, forward strand.
ACAAAGTCTGGTTTAGGTAAACGACCGATGCCTACAACCTTTCCTTTGTCCTAATCTGGATCGGTGTTTATTTGAAAATTTCATTTTAATAAGATACTAAATATTCCTTTTGAAAAGATATCGTTATACGGATTATGGTCCTTGTAGAAAATGGCCCTTCAATAAAGGTCGAGGTATTTAAAAGAAATTAATAATTTTATGAAATTATAGTGTTTTTGGGTTCGGAGTAACGTTTTAGAAAATACGTTCGTTTTAGAAAAACCACAAGCTGTTATTTAGGTTTAGTATTATCCCCTTTTCAAAGGTGAAGGGATTTAACAAAATTATAGTAGTTGAAGAAAAAGTGTAAGTAAAATATATGTATGTCGTATCTAAACATTTATTCCACATATTTTATCTCTTATGGATATTTTAAACAAATATAACATTTTAATTAAACGAGGATATTTTGTGGAAGTAATCTATTTCAAGATCATTTTGACAGTATTGGTAAGTATGGGCATGTCAGAGGTGAATTGACAATTCATGGGTTATGACATTAAGCATATCAGATTCCAGGTATTATGAGTGTGCAATATATTTTTGTGTACAGAGGAAATTTAAACACCGTTTTAAAACATGGGTTAACATTATCATTATTGAGGGTAAAAGGAATAGGTATGCACGAATATTATAACAACATTTTAAATAGGGGGTTGATGATTAGAAATTGGAACTAGGTTATTAAGAAAAGAAAAAGGCGACGGAAAAAGGGGAGAGAGACGGATCCTATCTTTTGTTTGAGTTGGATGTCGATGGGTTGAAAGCGTAGGCTTGTACAAAATCCCCAATAGCTCCGCGTTCAGATTTTTTCTTGGTGATTGGGTGGAGCCGCAGCGTCGGCGTCGTCGATACGAAGGCGTGGGTATTTTTTTCAGAATTTTTGGAGTTCTGAGGTGTGAGAAATTAATGTTTGAAGTGCCTATTTGTAGGGTTTTTTCAATAACCATAAAATCCAAAAATCTGTTAAATCAACATAAAAATCCGTGCTGTCAATAATTTGCGAATCATCAGTTGATGAATGCGCCCGCCGCCTCTGCTTCGTGGCCGTTGGATTTTGATCCAATGGCCGAGATCGCGCCGCCGAGCCCACCGCCGCTTGCTACGTGTCGCCACGCGTTACGCGTGCGTCTGCGTGTGAAGACCACGCGTTTTCGCGTGGTCCCCGCCACGTGGGCATCGCCGCGAGGCTATGGGCCGTTGGATCTTTTGTTCCAGCGGTCCAAGTTAAAAGGAATTTAAATATATATATATATATATATATATATATATATATATATTTATAAATAAAATAATAATCTGTTTATTATTTTAAAAATTGAATTTGGTTTTAAAAAAATTGTTAAAAATAGTTAAAAATACGGGAAAATTATGGAAAAATTTCAGCAAATATATTTTATTGTTATCTTTAGTATTAAAATAATTTTGGGCTAAAACTAAATAATATATCCATTCCTATGGTTTTAGCTAGTTATTAAAATTATATAATATCTAGTTTATCTTTTAAAATATTTTTAATTACGAATTAATTACTTTAATTGATAATAAAAATATGTAGATTATTTTAAGGCGTTATAAAACATTTTAAGCCTATAAAAACAATAAATAGATTTTTAGAAAATTCCTTTAATCATTTTCAATGTTTTGAAAATTATTAACATTATTTTAAAAATTATTCTTCTATAAAAGAAACACGTAAATAATTATTTGATAGTAGAAATTTAAATAAAATATATTTTATTAGGTATTAGAAAACACGGTCGTTACAATTTCAGTTTTTGAAAATGAGTGAAGTGATTTAGTTTCATGTTGTGATTCTTTTGGGTTATACAAAACTTTAATTTCCAAATTTAGCATTTTAACTTGTGCTGATAATTCTCAACTTGTTTTATGTGATAAATTAGTTATTGAGAAGAATGAACTACTTTCAAAACTTGATTCTCATTTTATTTCGTTTGATACTTTGAAAATAGAGAATGAACATTTGGTTTCCAATTGCAATGACTTGAGAAAAAAAAATATTGTTTGATTTCTAGTTTTAAATGCGATATTGATGTTTTGAAATATTCCCTTGATTCTCAAGTTGCATTGACTTGTGATCTTTAGTCTCTTAAAAAGGAAAATGAGAACTTGCTTTTAACTTGTGAGATTTTGAGGAAAGAAAATATTGATTCGATTTCAAGTTTTAAAAGTGAGATTGATCTTTTGAAATCGTCTATTTTTTCTCAAGAATCTCTTGTTTTCGAAAACGCTTCTCTCAAGAATGAAAAAGAGTTTTTAAATGCTTCCCTTACCAAACTTTCAAAGGTTGATGCTTTACCTAGTAAGAAAGAAGTTTTAAACCGAAGAGGTGATGGTTTCAAAATTTTGAAGTTTCAAAAACCCTATTCGTTTAGACGTGTCAAATATGCTTCTCATTTAGCTAAATCTCATATTCATTCACATGCTTACTTATATATATTTGGTTCGAGAAAAACTTTTAAGAAGCATATGCATCATTCACTTGCCATTTCTCATGCTATTTGACACTTCTAGGTCTTTCATGCATGCACACTCACACTTGCTATTTTTGTGGGCACATGGACATTTGGCACACTCATGTACTTTAAAGAGTAATACTTCCTTGAATGCCAAATTGGTTTGGGTTTACAAGTTTAACTCATATGGATCCAAAAAAACTTGAATACCAAAATCCTCATTCATATCTTATTTTGTAGGTATGGATAACTTGAAGTCTTGAGGGATTCGAGTTCGTGATAAGCAAGAGCAATCAAATGGAAATACTTGCTTGGCTCATCAATTTGTGGGATATTGTATTTCTTACTATACTCTTTTAGAATATCACCTATTTGATTTGTGCTTAATGTGGATATTCTAATTGTGTATGTTTTGTTTTATATACCCCTGGTGATGGACTTGCGTTAACTTGCATATCCTTTTGTGTTTATGTTCATGTATGAGATGCTATTCATAGGTTATTTCAATTGGTATTTACAATTGATATCATTCATTTGCTCATATGTGTTTTCTTGTGCTCATGTGCTCAAAACTTGCTATCTTTTAAACTTGAGCACAACATGATATGAAAACTTTCTTTTGATTTGCTTACCTTGTGTTTTTCATGCCATAACCTCTCTAACTTGCTAAAATTGTGTTTCTAACCATATAAGTGAGGCTTTGTATCCATATGGTTTTTAAATTGTTTAAATCTTTTCAAATGGATACAATTTTGGCACATGATTTAACTTGAACCAATTTCTAATTGGTTTCTTTACTTTGTGCTTTGTTGATGTGTGTTTATGCTTAAACTTGTCTATTTGTTGCACACACACTTTTTATATGAGTAGAATTATTCATTTGTGTTGAATTCTTAGCTCATCTTGTCAAATAACTTCTGCAACCCTTTTAGGGGACCCGCTTGTGGATTTCGTTAATTACAACGAATTCTGTGGGTATAGCGAAGAGAACTAGAGACCTTTCACCGGGTAGTCGATACTTAAGATGGAACATTTACTCTTGCTTGCATCCACATACGGTTTTCAATTATTTCCAATTGGTTTCATATTGTTGTCAATTGGTATCTATTTATGTGAGTTGATTGCACATTTGAACCTTCCATTGGTTTCATCTTTGTTCCCTCATTAAAAAAATGCTTTTTAATTAGAAATCAGTCAGGCAACGCCTCACGTGTTTCCCACGTGAGCGCCAGCGCTAGCATTCAGTAGGATTAAAAAATCCTATATTGGCATCTCACGTGAAACACACGTGAGTGCCGGCGTGCAAGGCATATGAGCGCATGTTATGTAAGAATTAAATTCTTAGGTGGCGCCCACGTGCATAACTCGTGAGCGTTAGCGTCCAAATTAAAGAGGATAGAATTAAATTCTATATGGGGAATATTTTCCTAAAAACTGGGGACATTCTCTGTTAAACAGAGCCTTTTGATCAAAAATCCGATGGTAGAATTAAATTCTATTAGGGGAAAATATTTCCTTGACTTTTGTTTTTAAATGAAAAAGGTCTTCTCTGTTAAACAGAGAACGGTTGGATCGAAAATCCAATAATAAAATTAAATTCTATATTTGGGAAAATATTTTTCTAATCTTTCCAAATGGGAAAGATATACTCGGAGCACTTTTGGATTAAAGATCCAATAGTGATTAAAAATCATCGTCTGATAGAATTAAATTCTAGTTATGGGAAAATATATCCCTAATCTTGTTAATAACAAGAAAATATTTTCTGTAAAAACAGAAATTCTCTGGATCAAACATCCAACGGTGGATAAAATTCCCCGAACAATTTTTGAGACCAATTAAATCAATTGGTATCTCTCAAACGAGAGATTTCCTCAAACTAATCAACAAACCTGCCCTCCCTATATAAAAGATCCGAGACTTCAAGTCTCCTATAAAAGATCGATTCCCCAAGCTTCTAAAAAAATAGAAGCCACAAAACTGAAAATTCAATTCTCCTCTCAATGAAGAAGATCCCCGCTCATTCCAAACCCTAGGTAAAGAAAAGCAGAGATTATCATATCTCCTTTGCCCAGTATAAAATAAAAAAACAAAGGTTTAAGCTTTCACAAAAAGAACTTAGTTCTTCTTCTGATCTGAGATCTGTAAAGAAAATCTCCCCACAAGTTGAGAATTTAATTCTCATTGGGGAGATTCTGTTCTTCAGACTTAGAATTTAAGGGAAAGAACTAGATTAAAAGAAAAAGAAAGAAAAAAACATATGTTCTAGGAATTTAATTCCTCTAAAAATAGGGTTTAACCCTACACAAAAGAATTTAGTTCTTATTAAAAGAACAGAAGAACTTAGTTCTCCAATAAAATCGATCCCAGATCTTCAAAACGGAGATCTTAGTGATCATTAAGGGCCAAAACGCCATTAACAGAGATTAAATCTCTAAAAGAAAAGAATTTAGCGCATCACGTGCTTCCCACGTGAGCGCCCTAAACAAACTGCTCAGCGCTTCATGTGCTTCCCACGTGAACGCCCAAAATAAAGAACTCGATGTCTCACGTGAAACGCATGTGAGTGCCTAAAAACAAATATTGAGCGCTTCACGTGCTTCCCACATAAACGCCATACAAAGTGCTCAACACTATATATACATAGTCAAAATGGCTAAGTGCTTAGCACTGATTGGGCAACGCCCATATCTGAGCACCTCATGTGCTTCCAACATGAGTGCCAGAGCCATAAACAAGTGCTTAGCACTTCTGAATAAAAAAAAAAGTCTGAGCAGACCAAGCCCAAATTGGTTAAGTCCCTCTAAAGTTCTCTTGTGACTGAGCCCAAATGCTATGTTGTTGGATCTTAATAAAATTTAATGATCCTAAAAATGTTGCTAAGTTGATTTTAGTCTCAAATAAGACTAACGTATTCTTAGTTAAAATAAATTGAGCCGATAAGCTCACATATATATTTAAGTTGATCTTAATTTTAAACCAGATTAACGATCCTTAAATAAAACAAAATATCTCTTGAACTAAGGGAATACATACAATCCAAGTTCAATCTTCAAATCTAAAATATACGGATTTGGATTAATCCGCGCTCTACGGGCGACGACATAAATTAGTCTCCGTATACAATCCACGGACAACCAAAATAAACAAACACAACACGACACGAAGTGAAATATTAGAGCAGGAGAAAGTTGTTATCACAACGCGATAACGTAATTAACCACAGGGGCATGCGCCTGCAAGGAACGACGTCTCCACAATAAAAAACCCCTTACAAATGAGGGGGAATCTGATGAAGTCTGCTATATTGGTCATATTTATCCAGCTCTCCGATATACGGTGCCATAAATCAACTTGGTATCTTCGGAGAGGTGGATGGATATGCCCTCAAATTCAGACAAGTCGTTCAATCCCTGTTCATCTCTGTCTTCATCGGTAAATAGATTCGGGCACGCCCGGTAATACCTCTTCCTCTTTCTACTCCACACTTCGTGTGTCGTGTTTCGCGAACAAAATCGCGGTTCGCTATGGTTGCCCTTGGATTCGAGATACTAAAATCTAGTGTCTTGCTCCTGTGCAGAAAATCAATGGCTTCTCAATGCACTTCCTGCAACAAGAAGTCTCTTTCCAACCTAGTTGGAGTGACATACGGGCCTAACGCGGCCTCCATTTTCTCAATGTTGGTGGGGCAGGTCGCATAGGCCACTACTGGACTATTCTTCTGGACCATGCTCCCGCCCGTGAACTTCGGCGCCTCAATGCCACAAGAAGAAGCTCGCAGAAGGCCGGTCTTTGATCGGCTGGCAACCGTCATGGCTCCTATCAGCAAGCCGTCCAAATCCGACGTCTCAGTTTTCAACAGGCTGAACAAGAATTTGAGCAGGCCTGCAAAGAAGCCTGTGACACCAGAGGGAGCTACCCCAAAATGGCTAGCCCTCTCTACTCCTGCTGTAGGTGGAGCTGATAAAAGTGCTTCCCCTCCCAGATGGTCGGTCTTCGAAAGATTGGCCAGTTTTTCTCCAACTCCAACAAGGACGTCGGTCTTCAACAGGCTGACGCCAACCGAAACTCCCCAGCAACGCAGGGGGCATGAGTAAGACACCTCCAAAACTGAGGCAATTCCTACTCCACGACATGCTCGACGTCGACACTGACGCTGAGCGAGAGAAGCTGGGGGCAACTCTCCCTCTGGGCTTACTCCACTAGCTCCTATGGTGGAGGTCGACGTTGCTGTTCCAACTGGGAACAACTTTAACCCGCTCAGAAGGGTACGCAAGAACTTCCCAACAACAGTACTGAAGAAATCACCTCCGCTTGCGGAAACTGCAGTGCAAGCAAAGCCGGAGTAGCCATTTCAACGGCTCTCCTCACAGATCCATAGAGTCTGGCGAAAAGTCCATGACTCTGTGCTCGAAGATAATTACTCTCGTCGACCCAAGAAATCTAAAGGACGACAAGAAAAAGATCACTCCTCCGCCATACAACGGGGGACTTCTCCTAAACAGGCGCCTGTCACAATGGCTCCTTTAGCTCCGACCTCCTATAAAAGAACGAGGCCAGAGAAAATTCCACCGCCAGCGGCAAAATCCAATGGTGAAAGATCTAAACGCCCCAAGTCCGAAGGCATAACAATACATACAGTCTACATGGCCTCAACAAAAGAAGAAAGCCGTGCCTCGGTGAGTCACCGACCGCAAACTCGGTCGTTGATGAAGGCTCAGGAGCAGCAGCAAAAGCTCCAAGAAATGTTGACCAAAATGGCAGCGCTTACCGGACAAAAAGAAGGCCCGGACAAAAAAGTCGAGCAGCGTCAAAAGTAAGAGACCGACATAGAGTTCGTGCGAAGAGTGCTGGAAAGAAAAGATAAGGAAGCTACAGAGCAAGATGCTAATATCAAGCAGATGACTCTTCTATTCCATGACATGGTAGGAATGATGATCCAACCGGAACCCCCGCCGAAGATCCGCCAATAGTTATCGAGGATTACAGAGGGGAAACATCAAACCTTCTTCCGGCCTTATCAGCGGCCAAGGAAGAAACCATATCCAAGGTGGCCCTGGATGACTACATAGCTCAGCAAAGAAGAGCTCACCAGGCCAGTGAAGCCGCCAGCCAACTCGTCAGAATCGGGCGACCATATCCGGCCAAGTACCCGCCCGGATATACAATCCCCAAGTTCCATGTCTACAAAGGAACAAGCAATCCACACCAGCATGGCGCACAATTCAGAGCACTATGTGGAAATACTGTGGTTGATCCCAAATCCATTGGTGTTTGACGTCAAAGATTGTACACAGGTGCTCATTAGAGAATGTGTACACTGAACAGGACTTGCCGAGAACTCCTAGATGGTATTATACCTATCGTCAGATAGCAGTTCTCTGGTGACACTGGTACATGTTTGTCTGTAGATCCGAGATCGTCATAGAGTCTTGTGTGGTTCCCACTGTGCTTTGATTTCCTCCCTACCATAACTCAAAAGAGTCATGCAAACAGGTGGATTTTTGGTACAGTCCCGAGTCACATGAAGGCAATGAGCGATAGGAGGGGTTTCGTCTCTCCCGGTATTGGGAGTTGATGTTGCGCTATGCTCGATTGGCTATAACAGTAAGTCCCGGGCCAGGACTTTGATGAGATTTACTGGTAAGTGTTATCAGTAGTTTCTCTAACCGTTATGACCCATACATTGGCATGACTTATCAAGTTATTGGGGTCTGACGATTCCACCCCCAGATTCGATATGCGACATATCAGACGAAGAGACCGGACTGTACGGTAAGTATTACCTATAGGCTTCATGGGAGTTTGGATAAGCTTGCCTGTTGATCTTCTATTCGCTCAATACCTGGATAGCCGTTACGTCCAGCTAGTACCGCCGGCGGCTTGTGGGTGACTGATATGATCATTACCTGCTGCTGGTATATTAACGAGTCTTTAGAGTCCCACATAGAAGTTTCTTGGTTCAAGCGAAACGAAGTAGGGCACATATGTTGATATGTGCGGGGGCCTGATTAAATACGAGTATGAGATACCGTATTGTAATCCGGCAGCTATTTGTTGTCAGTTAAGTTATATGTGATATAACCGGATTATTGAATCAAGTATTGATTTGATAATGTGACATACAGATAAATGATATTAGTCGGTTATATGTGATATAACCGGATTATTAAATCAAGTGTTGATTTAATAATATATATATATATATATATATATATATATATATATATATATATAAGCATGGCATGGTTTTTCTATTTTATGAAAAAAGAAAAAGAGATGATAAATGGGGAGACTTTGGAGGGATGGGCAAAGCATGGCTTATATCCTTTGTTTATTAGTCTTGACTCACTATTCAAGCATAGTTGCAATTTATTATTGCAAAGAATTCCATGCTTGAATAAGTGAGGTCAATGGATGAGCCATTCTAGAGTTCATTCCACACTTAGCCATTTTCTTCACTTGAGAGCTCATGTGATGAGTTGCTCTCTAGCTCTCTCCATTTTCCTCATCTCCACCTCCAAGCTCAATCCCTCACATGAGTTGTGAACCCTTGAGCTTGTGAGAACCCTAGTGAGCAAACAACACCCTACTTCACCATCCTACACTAGATTAACGCTTTGGTGTAGTGTGTTTACTTCACTAAAGAGTTTAGTGAAGAGGTAGCTTGGATTGGCGGAGTTCGGGTGGATCATCTTTGGCACGAAGGTCATTGAAGCAAGTTCGTTCAACCTTCAAGTGGAGCTTAGTGGAGTCGCGTGGACTACAACCCGGAGCTTTAGAAGAGAAGGGCACAGTCTACAAAGGTTGTAGCCATCCATCTCTTAGTGTAATGTTTATGATATCATGTTTAAAACCCTAATCTTTTAGTTTGATCCTAGGTTAGTGTTCATTAGCTCCATGAAATTTGAAAATTGCATGTGTGATGCCCGTTTAAACCCTACCTTGGTGCTAGCAAACACTTTCATGGTATCAGAGCTAAACTAGAACATTTAGGTAGGTCTTTACGACGTTAAAGTGTTCGATCGGTTTTCGAAACCGCAAAATTATTCATGTTTCTGTCGATTTTCAAAAGTTGAAATTTTCGAGATTAAAAATATTCAGAAAATCGTCCAGGGTATTTTATGGAGCCTCAAGAAATTTGAGTGGCCAATTCCACCAAAGCGCCGCGGAACCGCGGCCCAAACCCATGTTTGGCCGCGGTCCGCCGCACTTTTGTGGCATTATGGCCTCGTTTTTCTTGTGCAGGTCCAGTATCATATTTGATATTATTTGGATATTTTTAATTAGACTCAAGTTGTTGAGATCTCTGTGATTTGTGGATGTTTGTTAAAATCGATCGAAACGTTTAGCGCCGTATAGATGATGATGATGATATGTGATACAATTTTTAGAATCCAAATAATTAGTTTTGTGAAAACTAGTTAGTATTTTGTAAATCTAGCGTTTTAGTCTCGGTTAATCGGTTGCCACGAAGTTTTGATTCGGATCAAAACTGCGTCGCAATCGCGTATAGTATGCAGATACTCGCCGGATAACATTACTAGATAGCCACGTCTTACAGCCCCGACCAAGTGACTGTAGGAGAACCCCGTTGCCAAAAGCACCCACTCGGGTGCTCGCGGTCATGGTGTTCCGCCTAAGTGCACTTTGTCGACGGCATCGGGGGGTGTGGCCATCTACTAAAGTTTCCGACGAGCATTCTATCGGATAGTCGGGAATCTTGTTGAATTTCCCGACTAAGTTATTGAAAAGTGTTTTCGATTTGAGACTAAAATGCAAAGTTTATAGGTTAGGCATGAAATTCGGAACATGAGACATTTCGGGTTTATGATGTCTAAAGAAATACAAATTCTAATTATTGTAGTTTTTCATTTCTTTTCTTCGACCGTAAGTGTAATATGTGAGATATCCTAAATCTCGTTGCTATATGTCAACGGAATTTGGGATACGCGTATTTACTTACGTTGATGACATGTGATATTATGTGTTGCTGTGATATGTTATATTGGATCGTCGTGAATGAATAGCCGGGGGTTTTATGTGAGATGAGAGTTTTTCAATTTTCATTCATGTAAAATTTGTATGTCATATTCTTTTATTGGGATACTTCCGGGTTGAGGATGATATCACCATTGATGTATATTATTTACTTTTCCGTATTAGAATAGACCTAAGGCGGGAGCACAAGTAACCGGGTTCTGGAGTCCAGTGGGAGACCATCTCGAGGAGTCGAGACTGGGTATCCTAACTTTAGAATTGGCAGGGTTTCTTGTCGCTCTCATTGGGGTCTAGGGATGTGGGTTTGGCTATTCATCACGATTGTGGAATCCGTGTTTTTCATTATTGGCTGAATTTAAAACACGGACCTCTTAATATATCCAATATTTCATATGTTGACTTATGCTGCTTGGTTTTGTGATGTGATCATATAATTGCGTGTGACGAATGCTATATATAATAAACGTTGCTTATGTTTTGCGCCCGCGCTAGTCCAACTCTCGCTCTGCCGTTAGTTACGTAACCTAACGGTGCATGACGGGGCCCGTGGTGAATGCGGATAGCATAAGCGTACGTTCTATTTTCGTTTCATTTTCTGTGATGTTTAGGAAACATTAAATGACGGGACTTCATTAATGAGATTAATGAAAAGAAAAGAAACCTAAAGATGTTGTAGAATCAAAAGTTTTTAAAAAAGGTAGCTCTAGTTCTTGCTTTGCATAGTGGTATTCCTTGATGAATATCCAACACCTCATTCGATGAGGAAAGAGTCGAGACCCCTTCACCGGGAGTGACCTCTTTAGCAAAACTAGCAAATACTAGAATCCACTTGGTTTTGTTTTAATAGCTTCTCTAGTTCTTGTTTTGCATAGTAGTATTCCTTGATGAATATCCAGCACCTTATTTGATGAGGCAAGAGCCGAGATCCCTTCACCGGGAGTGACCTCTTTAGCGAAACTAGCAAAAGCTACAAAAACACTCCTTTTCAAATCACCAGATTTTACAACGATATCAAGTTCATTACGTTAAAGGTTTTCTCAAAAACCAGCCGTAGCCCTCCGTCATTTCAGATAAGTACTATTTAGTATTCGTGCTGCGTTTGTCGGCCTGTGTCAAGGCGTAGTGTGCGGTGGCTAATTAGTGCTTATTTGCAACATGTGATGCGATTGGATTAGGGTAGTCGTGCGACTTTGTTGGCCTGCGTCAAGGGTCGTGCGGGTAGGTTTAATTCAATCAAGAAATGAACAGGTTGAACTTGACTAGCGGCCTATGGTTTGTTGGCCCACGTCAAGATCATAGGACGCAAGGGGTAAAAACAATTATCGGGAATTTCAAGTGTTGAAATTTGCAATGAGATTGCATACCTTCTATATGATAGTTGGATCCCGATACCCACTGCGAGTAAGAGTTGCTCCTGAGAGAGTTTTCCACTTTACAATTAGCTGATCAAATAGGTGTCTAAGAAAGGTGTTAACGGGGTTATGCCCATTCGGAAACGAGGTTATTTAATTAGTTCCATGCGAAAACGTGGGGAGACTCCCTCGGAGTACCAATACTTGCCTAGCCGAACGATCGGCGAACTTCTAGGGTGTAATTAATTCCGGCTAATCTTACCCTTTACGGTTTGAAGGATGATTTGATAAAAACAGTGGGAGCCATCTTGATTAGATAAGATAATAACCAATCTAATCTTGCAAAGAGCGCACACTAATGCGTTTCCTTCTCTCTCTCTCTCTCTCCACGTAGCGACCAATGACACGCCTTAATCAAGATAATAATATGGATGTATTGACCGAACCCGCTTATTATACTAGGCTAGGTTCCGCTCTATCTTATGACTGTCATAAGTCTTAGTAAGGAATAGGGGAATCCCCGGATTCCCATGCCATCTGAACGAAGAATAAGCATGTTGATGCATCGTCTTCGGGTGTGTTCGTGACTGAGAACTGTTTCTCAGTTTGCTATACGTCCTGAGTATTGGATACCGGATCAGGATCCCATGTATGTAATTTGGTACATGGGCTGAAGAGAGGTAGAAAACTGGGAAAGGGTGATAAGTCTCTAACAATAGGGAATGGAGCAATTGTTGCAGCCAAAACAGTTGGCGAATATCACCTTGTATTTCCAAGTGGTAACACAATGATTCTGAGCGACTTTTATTTCGTACCAAAAATAGTGTGAATATTTTCCTAAATCAAGTGTTGATTGAGTATGATACGTTGTATAACGGTATATACGTTCTAAATCACAAAACTGTTCTAGGTATACAGAACACACACAAGAGGAACAGTTCAGAAATGAACAAAGCTTTCTTGTGGCATTGTAGACTATGTCATATAAATGCGACAAGACTAGCTAAGTTGTATAAGGATGGATATTTGAATCCGTTCGAATTTATATCTTATGAAACTTGCCAGTCGTGTCTCAAAGGAAAGATGACCAAAAAATCAGTTTACTGGACATGGAAAAAGAGCCACTGAACTCTTGAGACAGATATATAGTGATGTATGCGGCCCTATGTCTACACATGTCAGGAATGGTTCCTCGTACTTTATTACATTCACCGATGATCTCTCAAGATTCGGATATGTGTTCCTGTTGAAATACAAATCTAAATCTTTTGAGAAATTCAAGGAATATAAGTACGAAGTTGAGAACCAGACGGGTAAAAGTATTAAAATCCTTCGATATGATCGGGGAGGAGAATACTTGAGCACGGAATTCAGAGACTACTTAAAAGAGAATGAGATTCTCTCTCAGCTTACTCCTCTGTATACACCACAGCACAACGGAGTATCGGAGCGGAGGAATCGCACCCTATTAGGTATGGTGCGCTCTATGATGAGTGTTGCTAAGTTACCTATTTTCTTTTGCGGACATGCACTTGAGACAGCTGCAGATCTATTGAATATGGTTCCCACCAAATCAGTGCCTACCACTCTATATGAGATATGGAAAAGAAAGAGACCATGTCTTAATTATGTTAAGATATGGGGTTGTCCGGCTTATATTAAAAAGAAGAATTCGGACAAGCTCGGGGCAAGGTCAGTTCTATGCAATTTTATAGGATATCCCAAACATTCGCGAGGGTATATCTTCTACCACACCGAGGAACAAAAAGTGCTTGTTTCTCGAAATGCCACCTTTTTAGAAAATGAATTTCTTGTGAAAGAAATTAGTGGCTGTGAGGTAGAAGTGGAAGAAGTTATAACTACATAAACTATAACTGACGATCTGGTGGGACCGGAGGATTCAATAGTCCCCGACGAACCCCAGCCACTCCGCAGATCTAGTAGGCTTCCTCATACACCTGAGAGATACTACAGTTTTCTCGTAGACGGTGGGAGTGAGGATTGCATCATGGAAGATGATGACCCAACTAGTTTCGAGCAGGTCATCACAAGTGGGGGCTCTGTGAAATGACTGGATGCTATGCGATCCGAGATGGAATCCATGTACACCAACAAAGTATGGACTTTGGAAGTTGCTCCTGAAGGGGTAAAACCCATCGGGAGTAAGTGGATCTTTAAGAAGAAAATTGGTGTAGATGGAAAAGTTGAGACTTTCAAAACTAGAATTGTTGCAAAAGGTTTTCGTCAACGCCTGGTGTCGATTATGATGAAACCTTTTCTCCAGTGGCTATGTTTAAGTCCATCAGGATCGTACTTGCCATTGCTGCATACCATGACTACAAAATCTGGCAGATGGGCGTCAAGACCGTTTTTCTAAATGGTGATTTAGAAGAGAGCGTGTACATGACATAGCCAGAGGGTTTCGTAGACAATGGGAGCAGCGGAAGCATGTGCAAGCTGCTTAAATCCATCTACGGATTAAAACAGGCATCGCGGAGATGGAACATCTGTTTTGGTGAAACTATCAAAGAGTTTGACTTCATTAAAAATGTAGATGAACCATGTATATATAAGAAGGTTAGAAAGTAAGGTTGTCTTCCTCATATTGTACGTGGATGACATACTCTTGATAGGAAATGATGTTTTTATACTACACTCGGTCAATCTCTTCTTATCATACACGTTCTCCATGAAAGATCTAAGTGATGTCTTCTACATTCTGGGGATATAGATCTATAGAGATAGATCTAGACGGATGTTGGGATTGTCCCAATCCAGGTACATAGGCACCATACTAAAGAGCTTTAGTATGGAAGATTTTAAGCGTGGTAATTTACCCGCTTGTTAAGGAATCACTCTCTCTAAAGAGATGTCTCCCAAGACTGATTTGGAGAGGGCTTACATGTAAGGGATACCCTATGCTTCGACAGTCGGGTCAATCTTGTATGCAATGTTGTGTACCAGACCGGATGTAGCTTACTCACCAGGTGTAGTGAGTAGGTATCAATCAGATCCAGAGAAGAAATACTGGACAGCTGTGAAGAACATTCTTAAGTACTTGAGAATGACTAAAGAGATGTTCTTGGTGTATGGTAACGGTGAACTCCAGGTGGAGTCCTTTACCGATTCGAGGTTTCACAGTGATAAGGACGAAGTAAGTCGGTCTCGGGTTTTGTCTTCATCCTCAGTGGAGGGACGGTATGTAGGAAGAGTTCCAAGCTAGATACCGTAGCAGACTCGACGATGAAGGCTGAATACATCGCTACTGTTCAGTCGAAAATATTGCACATTTGTTATAACATTTTCCTTACTTTTCTTAAATATTTAAAGGTGTTTATTATAAATAGAGAACATATTTGGATTTATCTGCAAAATACTATTTACCATATGTTTATATATTATAATTAACATAATGAAGGAAAATATATGCATTTTATATTTATATAATATTTTGGTAATTGAAAATATGCATATCATATCAAATATTCTAATCAAGATTGTTAAAAGAAATAATATCATACAAATGGTTATAATAATGTTTCAAAATATATGTATAATATTTTGGTAATTAAAATATGCATAGCATATCAAATGTTTTTAATCAAGCTGCTTAAAGATTTATTACCATATAAAGTGATTAAGATATTCTCTCTAAATTAATAATAGTATTAACATTATTCATGGAGATATTATGCAAAATTTAGCTCAGGTCAAGAGATCAAGATGTTCAAGATGTCAGGATCAAAAATTTGCCAAAATCATAAAATCAATACTGGCAGAGACTCACAATCCAGGCATGGAAATCACCATATTAGGCAATCACCATATTAGGAAATCACCATATTAGGTAACTTTGTTTTCTGATTTGAGAGCTATATAAAGGACCGAGGGCTAAAATTAGAGGGCATCACATTTACCACAAAGCAAATCACCATCAAAGAACAAGTGATCCACGACAGGTCCACAATTCGACGTGATAGAACGACGTGAAAATCGACGGAGTATCTACTTCCTACGGGGCAGAGATCGAGAGCAACTTCTTCCTCTTGTAATATAAATTCATACGATTTGTACTTGTGAATTTGATTAATAAAGGTAGATCATTTTGTTTGATTATTTATTTTCTGTATTTTTATTTTTCTGCATTATGATTTCTTTAAATATGCTTTCTTCTTTTATCTCCAACATGCGCGAGTAATTCTCTGCTTGTTAGGGTTCGTAGGATTAGGATAGAATAATGGGTGGGAAAATATTTTAACTTCTTTTCAGTGTTATGAAGTTTATAAACTTTAGTAAAAGAATCGTTAACATTTTTATCGGGCGCGCTACCAATCTATTGCTAGTCTCGACCGCGATTTGAGATCAGATTAACAATTGTTTTGTTAAGGACTAGACATGAATATAGATCAATGAAGGGACAAGGGTTAATAGTGGGGAAACCTTAGTTTCTTTCGAGAACCCTAATCCTCATTCATCCCTATCAATCTAGTTTTAAATCTATCAATAGATAAAAGGAGTCATTTTTATTAGTCATCCATGACTACTAAATCTTAACGAACCCTACAAGCCTTTTTATATAAAATCTACGTCTGTAATTAATATAGATATTAAATAAACTATTCTCTTTTCTTCTTTTATTTTATTCAACTCGTCTAAAGTAAGATTAAAAGTTCCACGCATCCCTGCGGACGACCCGTACTCATCTCGGCTAGCTACAAGCGACACCGTTATTGATTGCGGTTATTCTACAAACACTTTTTCTCAATCAATCAAATGGCGCCGTTGCCGGGAATACGTGCGTAAATTTTTTTCTTGCTATTCGGGTTGAATTTTTATCCGATCCATAAAATATAAAACAAAACAGTAAATTGTGTATTTAACAATTATCGTGCGAATTTTGCAAGGGAATCTGGAGTCACTTGAATGAGAAATTTAAGATTTAAAGACTTTCAGAGAGCACCAGAGGAGAAAAGGAGGCTACAGTGGAAATTTTTTCGAAAGAACCCTCAATCACGCGGCGGAACCGCGGCAACAAGCAACTTTTGGCGGCGGCACCGCGGCATGGTTGGGGAATTAGGTTTCCAAACTTCTCTGGTAATTTTCCTATCTCTTTCTATCTCCTCTAAAAAATCCAATAATATATTTTTCTGCAGGTTTCTTTGCAAATTTCGCCGCTTAATTTTTGTTCTCTTTTTACTTGTTTTGTTTTGCGGTTTGTTTTTGCATATTTTTAATGCAGACTTTAAGGGGCAAGACCAAAAATCAGATTAGGTGGGGATTTCGACACCCTTCCTAGGCCCCACAAATCACAAAACGAGTATCCGCATCACCCTACATTAATTAAAAAATATTCAGACCAAGACTCTAAGGACCGTCGTGCTCAATTAGGACAGAGGAAGGTCGTGGGTAATCTATCGCTTATCCGCATTACTTGCGTGGTGTCTAAGGCAATTGTGTTTAAGGTAAGTGGTTACTTAATTAAGCCCGCTATTTTCGGTGATTCGTATAGAGGATACCTGGCACTTACCTGGCCACAAGAGTAATAAAGAGGTGGTAGAGGATTGATCATGCAGCTTGTCCTTTGGAAATCTAGGAGCGGTCTAGTGACTTGACCTAGGCGACCTTAGTTCTAGGGTTGATTGTACATTTTTTTTTTGTGATTTGTCTCACGTCCGACACTTTTTCAAAATAAACCTTTTAATTGTTCACACGCTGCCACTTGCACTAAACCCGCTTAGTGCATGCTGGGCTGGACACAGGATTCTAGTGCCCGTCTTGTCTGCGTTCCTGCTATCGAGTCCGAAGTTGGTACTTCATTTTCTTTTTTCCCCCCACCCACAACAACGACCGAGATGGACGATTCTCCATCAAATTTTAATAACACCACTCTGCCACCACCCGCAGGTGTACAGAATCCACCGCGCATCTCTCTCTCCAAGAGAGATGCTATTCTATACGTGGTCCCCTTCCTACCTGTCTATCCCTTCCACCAGCCAATAGGGATATTTTGAAATCAAACCCCACTTTATCAACCTTTTGCCCAAATTTCACGGGCTCGAGTCTGAAGACGCAAACGTTTTTATCACCAAATTCGAAAACGTATGTGCAATGATGGGTACTTCACAACTTTCAGTGGATGCTATGCGCTTACGTTTTCTCCCTTTCATTTTGTGCGATTTAGCAGAAAAATGATTTTATAACACTGCCGCACACTCTATTACCAATAGAGACGAATTCGTTATAGCATTCAACCAGTTTACCCAGCTTCCTAATGAACCAATTTGGAAATGCTTTGAACGGTTTAAGAATCTGCTTGTCCAATGTCCTCATCACGGAATAAATAGATGGGATCTGTGCTGAATTATATATGAGGGCATTAATCCAGCAACAAAGCAGATGCTTGAAATCATGTGTCAATGCAATTTCATGTCCAAAGACGATGGTGAAGCCTGGAAATACTTGGAAGATCTTGCTGAAAACACTTTGCAATGGGAAATCGTTGGACCACCTTCATCTAGGGGAGGTATCCATCAGCTCGATATTTCCATCGCAGTAAAAGCCGAAATGGCAGTGATGCAAAAGAAACTCGAAGCTATGGAAAACAAATTCTCATCGGTCTCCCTAAACCAGGTTACGCTCCCCAAAACCATGTGTGGTTGCTGTTCCGACCCATCACATCTGACGGAAGAATGTCCTTTGAATGCACCGTTTCAAGGTCAAGAACACACTAATGCTACCTTTCAGCAGCGACCTAGAAACGATCCTTATTCTTCCACATATAATCAGGGATGGAGGAATCATCCTAATTTTGCTTGGAACCAAAACCAAACTCAAAATCAAAACCAGTTCCCAAGCAACTATCAAATACCTCCTCCACAGCAACAACAACCACCATAGAGTCGGCACCCCTTTCAACTACAATTCTTTCAGAATCCGGCCAACAATTCTACACCTTATAATAATTCTTTCCAAACGGCCGGTACTAAAAACTCCTCTGCACTCGAACGAACCTTGGATATGTTTATGAAACAGTCCATGCAAACGTCAGCTGATATAAAGTCTTCTATCGGAACGTTAATGAAGGACTCTGACTCCGCCTCCCACGGTGAGAGTATAAAATTGATAGAACCACAAATTGCACAATTAAATGCTGCAATGAGTGCGAGAGGGAAAGGGAAACTTCCATCTCAACCCCTACCGAATCCTGGCCAAACGCAAAATTATAATGTGAGTGTCGTTACCTCGTTGAGATCGGGAAGAGTGCCGAACAATCAAGTGGGTCAACAGATTGATAAGGAGGAATCAATTGAAACCCCGGCTTCTACTTCTTCTCCTAATTCGTCTAGTCTCTCACCATCTTCTGAGCCTATTCTCCGTTTTCCATAAGGCTCGAACTCTCAGCCTACTTCCTCGAATCTATCTAAAACGATCCCCACTCCAATTCTGGGATCCATTCCATCCCCACAACCCTCTC
This sequence comes from Agapanthus africanus, assembly GCA_030015575.1. Lineage (NCBI taxonomy): Eukaryota > Viridiplantae > Streptophyta > Magnoliopsida > Asparagales > Amaryllidaceae > Agapanthus > Agapanthus africanus. Next base: position 186,653,191 of record CM057337.1, read on the forward strand.
CAATGTTGGACCAAACCCTTATTGATAAAGCACCTTATCCAAACAAGTTAAGGGGCAACAGACAAAGTCCACAAATGGAGAAGATTGTGGAAATTTTAAAGCAACTTAACATAAACATTCCTCTCTTAGATGCTATCCAACAAGTTCCTTCCTATGCGAAAATTTTAAAGGACTTGTGCACTAGGAAGAGAAAAACTCAAGTACCTAAAAAGGTTTTCCTTGCGAGTAATGTGAGCACTGCTTTTACACAACGACTACCCAAGAAACGAAAGGACCCCGGAAGTCTTACAATTTCTATTTCTATTGGGGGTAAAAATATCAATCTTGCTCTACTCGATTTCGGTGCTAGTGTTAACTTACTTTCATATTCTGTCTATGAGCAATTAGGGATCGGAGAGTTAAAACCTGCGCACTGCACTCTTCAGATGGCCGATCGATCTATCACCCAACCTAGGGGTGAGTTAGAGGACGTGTTAATCAAAGTCGGGGAATTTATATTCCTTGTGGACTTTATCATTATAGATACACAGCCTGTGGCGAACCCACGAAACCAAATTCCGGTGATTTTAGGTCGACCTTTTCTTGCGACTTCCAACGCAATAATCAATTGTCGAAACGCCTCTATGACCCTATCCTTTGGGAAGATGTCAATTGAGCTCAACATTTACAAGTTGGGAAGTGAACCCTCCGAACCCTATGCTCAAGTATTTTCTGTCGAAGCAATAAATTCCGACAGCAGCGAATTTGAACAGCTTCACGATATTGATCTCGACTCCGCTATTACGTTGTTGTTTGACCCTGCTATTTATTATATACATATGGACCCTTCTATCGAGTTGTTCGGGTCAAATCTAACGCTAATTATGAACATTTTATGGAGTCTGAGTATCATCCCATTCTTTCCGATAAGATTATTATTCGGGATATCGATGAAAGTTTTGAAGAAATTTTCGCTGAAGAACTCACATTCTTAGAAAATATGTGAGTTGTGATGAATCAACCCCAACACAAAGAAGTTGAACCACCACCCCTTCTTCTTAACAATAACGAGAATGCGAGTAATCCATCATCATTGTTTTGTCTCTATGAACCAAGACGTAAACCTATACTATTCCACCTTTTATCTCCTCCCCACTTCTTTACGTCGATAGGTGACACGTTCTTCTACCAACCAGTGCGTTACATCGATAAATTTTTTGAATGGTTGGTGTTGACTTTTGGTCTTTATAAAGCTTTATATTGACCAATAAATTTAACCCCCCCTCATAATTTTAAATGCTTAATACTATTTTACTCAAGTTTGGAGGGGAGAAATATTTTGGCTCTTGAACGAAAAGAGTTTTTTTATTGTGAGCCAAACACTCTTTCATATAAAAAGAATTTTTTATTGTGAGCCAAAAATAAGTTTGGAAGAGAATTTCATTATCATGATTTCTTGTCCCCTTTCATAACTTTTCCTCCTAAGTCTACAGTTTTTTTAAGCTTAACAGATGACATCAATGAGGACACTGTTGCAAACAGGTTTGGGGGAGGTTTGTGCTTATTCACGCATTATCTTGCATTATACAATATATAAACAAAAAAAATGATAATGAAAGATTAGAAAGTAAAAAATTACATTTGAAAGATGGGAATAGTTTGAGAAAAGTAAGAAAGTTAGATATTTTCTTAAACAAAACTAGTAATAGGTAGTCATGAGCCGTAGTCCCAAGGGTTAGTAAGATGAAGGAAGCCACTAATCTGAGGATAAAAATAAGTCTGAAAAATAGTCCCTATTTTGAGGCCAAACATTTGAATGTTGATACCCTACTATACGCACTTACACACATCTTGAAACTTGGGATAGTTGTGGATACCTTGAAATGCTCTTGTCTAAAAAGCTTAGTATGAAGAAAAATAAATATAAATAAAGCATAAAGTATAAAATGGTGAAGAAAAATGAACACTGATTTTGTAATTACTTAAGGCAGCATAAAAAAAATATAGCGAGAGTGCTTTATCACCTAGTGCCTTAGACCAACTAGTTTGGGAGCCACTGCTAAGCCTTATGTATTGCAAGACGAAGAAATTGCTAATTACGCCTAATAAGTAAGCACATTTAGTAATCGGTCTGTTAGTACCTGTAACAACTCTAAATTTCCTATACAAGTTTTTACAAAATTTTTTCAAAAATCCATAAATGGGTATTTATTGCCTGAGCACAAGACTTAAATAATTAATTAGCAATTTAAATACAAGAAAGAGCTTGTAGCTCATTGGTAATATCTTGCACTGCTGTACCAAGCCACCAGAGTTCAAATTCCATAGCCCATATTATTTTTAACATTTATTTTGTTTTAAATCTTATAGAAGCCCAACAGTCAACACGTGATAACTTCCAAAAACGCCACTAACCATGAAAACCTAAATGCACCAAAGGCTACTTCAGGCGACCCCCACCTCCCGAGCCCCCGACTCGGCCGAGTCGGCCGGCGGATCGGCTGACTCGGGCTGGCGCCGCCGGCCGGACTCGGCCGGTCGGCCGAGTCATCAACATGAAAAATCTGGCTTTTTGTCTTCTCAAATCCCTTGCACACTCCAATTACTCAGATCGGTTCCAGAGAGCCCATTAACCACCATTTACTCTATTTTTAATGATTTTTTAATACATTTTTATATTTTTTTATTTAAAACCCTTCATCTATCCTAACCTTATAAATACACCCCTACCCTCTAACCACTCACCCCAAAACTCTGAGCTAACTCTTTAAAAATTTCCAAGAAACTTGTGTACTTTGAAAACGAGCACGAAGCGAAGCTACGGCGAAATTCCCGGCGAACTCCTGGCGATCGTTCTGGGAGCTCTCGGCGACGAAGCTACGCACCGGTGATTCCTCTCCTTACATCTTACTCCCTTGGTTGTCCAAAACCCAGAAGTCCCATTTTCTATCTCTCTTTTCTATTCTAAAAATACAGATTTACAAAACCCGACGGAATCGGAACAAATCCGATTTCCGATTCGGTTTCTTATAAAACTTCACTTCTCGTTAATACAATTATGCTTAAACTCTCTCATGTTGACTATTAAACACTAATTAACCAAATTGATCAAGTTTCATTTCATAAAATGATGGCTATTTCAATTTATCGTATTTTTCACTTAAATACCACATTGTTTCAATTTTACATTTAACTCCATTAAACTTGCTATACCTATAAGTAGATCACGAGATAACGACCTACATCCTCACACACTCATATGCAATATAACACGATACCCTCGAGAACTTAGAATACGGGAAAACAAACATTTTCATTTAAATACCCTTTACATAATAAAACCATTTCTAAAAGATTTAGTATTGATATATCTTTACAAACAAATACCACTTATTATGAAAATAGGATAAGGTTGTGGGCATTCAGCCGTTTATCTAAATCTGATTTTGTCGTACCTTAGACTAGACAAGTGAGAAAGGTAACTTTAAAAGGCCCGTCTCACTGTGATTCGTGAGCGGATCCCTCCTTTCTTCACTTGTGCTTACCTGGCCACAATTGACGGTGAAGAGGCGATTTGAGATATCTCACAACTTGTCGCTTGGGACCAGTTAGGAACAGTCTAGTTGACATAGGAGACCCTAAAACATAGAATACGGGGTATTGATATCTTTACAAACAAATACCATTTACTTAATAAAATCGTTTTCTAAAGGATTTAGTATTTATACAATCTTTGCAAAGCTCCGCTACAACCTATTTTGGGGAACCCGTTCGGGATGGTGATGATTATCGCACATCCTCGGGCTTAGTAGTGTGAGATTCAGACCTCCGCAAGGAGCATTCAGTCTCAAAAAATTTAAAATACGACATCTTAAGAAAGTGAGATTTTTAGAATATAAGATATATATTAAAATTATTTTTGTATAAATATGTGTATATTTATCATTAAAATACCTATTTTGTTATGATATAAATATTCCACCTTTTTCTAAAAATCACGAGAATCCATTTTACACTAAAATACCATGAATTCCATATAAAACCAATATTACAAATAAATACCACTTATTATGAAATTATGATATTTTCACTAGAAATATCACAATATAAAAAATCTACATTTATTACAATTCTAAAGACGAATAATAAATACTTAGGGTGTATTTTGAAAAGTATATAAAAGTATTTTTAAATAAAACCCCCTCAAGTTCTATAATTTATCCTAAGGATCCTAATAAATATAGGTTTAAGCGGGACCAACCTTTCAAGCCTCAGGGGGCCGGAGAAGTGGGTGCTTGCATATCTAAGGTAGACAACTTAATAACAGTGTTATCAATACGGTAATCGTTTTTGAAAAAGACACGAAAGGTTACCGATAACATCAAAACAATCAGGACTTCAATTTACTTTTCTAATTGTCTGACTCAGATGAGTCTCATTATAATCTGACTTGAATATGATTCAAGTACAATCTACAATCTACAATCTACAAATTACAATATTACAATTCAACATAAATCCATGAATCCATTATTCCATATATTCAATCTATCAGATTGACCGAACCGAACCATGGATATACATTCATTTACATGATTCTCCAGTTACATCCGTTTACTGATATCATGGTTTTGGTCAGTCATCCAACTATACAATCTATACAATACAATACAACAATACAATCAAAACACTACGGGGTTTAAGGGGTAGATTGGTACGGAAGGTGTTAAAAATGGCACGAGACGGTAAGATTAAGACACCTAACCTATATTCCGTTGCTGTTGTACCGTGGCTTAACGGTTCCTTGTACATTCCGTTTGCCCTGGTCTCTAGCATATAGAGACCCCTCTCGTATACACTGGCATCCTTCTGTACCAAGCTACAAACAACAGCGTTAACACAACATTTCAACAATATAATACAACTCTAAAAGATATCTTCTTACTCTGTCTATTATACTTTTCTCTTATCTTTGGGACTTACCGAGCGACCTGTTCGCTGACGACATTCTATTTCTTTCTTCTTTGAATGTCGTCAGGTGATTTGGACCCGTCAGAGATCGAGCCAACTGCAGAAGACTTTGATCAGTACAGTGAAGATCCTGAGCTCTAGACATTGTACATTTTCTATTCAGTACCTTTAATTTCCTGTCATGCCATTGTTTAGGCATCGCTTTTATTTCAGTTGTATTTCCTTTTCATGCATTGTACAAAAGATTGTTAATAAATAAAATTGCTGTTTTTATTATGCCTTGTCTCTTGTGTATTTATTTTTTTTATATTGCTTAGTTACGCTTAGCGTATTTGTTTCTGAATAAATACGTAGCGGTCTCGTCTCGTCCCTTTCGCTGTATACCGGGAAGCGGGGCGTGACAGGTAATATAACACAAGAACCAGCAACTAAAACATTCTTTACAATCATGTTCCTTGAATTTTATCATTCATATTTTTTGAATCATATACTTTGAATCTGTCCTAACCTAAAATTTCCTCACCTCTTTTACAATCTTACCAAAACCTTCGCATTCTTTCATTCCTTCACACATTTTTCATATTTTTAAAACCCTTGCACCATCTTGTTATTTTTCAAACACCGTCAGTACTTCAGTCACCCCACTTTTCTTAAATTTGTTACACTTTCCTTTTATAAATTTCGAGGACGAATTTTTTTTAAGGAGGGTAGAATGTAACAATCCTAAATTTCCTATACAAGTTTTTACAAAAATTTTTCAAAAATCCATAAAGGGGTATTTATTGCCTGAGCACAAGACTTAAATAATTAATTAGCAATTTAATTACAAGAAGGAGTTTGTAGCTCATTGGTAATACCTTGCACTGCTGAACTAAGCCACCAGAGTTCAAATCCCATGCCACACATTATTTTTAACATTTATTTTGTTTTAAATTTTATAGAAGCCCAACAGTCAACACGTGATAACTTCCAAAAACCCCACTAACCATGAAAACCTAAATGCACCAGAGGCTACTTCAGGCGACCCCCCACCTCCCGAGCCCCCGACTCGGCCGGACTCGACCGGTCGGCCGAGTCATCAACATGAAAAATCTGGCTTTTTGTCTTCTCAACTCCCTTGCACACTCCAATTACTTAGATTGGTTCCAGAGAGCCCATTAACCACCATTTACTCTATTTTTAATGATTTTTTTAATACATTTTTATATTTTTTTTATTTAAAATACTCCATCTACCCTAACGCTAGCCTAACCCTATAAATACACCCCTACCCTCTACCCACTCACCCCAAAACTTTGAGCCAACTCTCTAAAAATTTCCAAGAAACTTGTGTACTTTGAAAACGAGCACGAAGCGAAACTACGGCGAAATTCCCGGCGAACTCCCGTCGATCGTTCTAGGAGCTCTCGGTGACGAAACTACGCACCGGTGATTCCTCTCCTTACATCTTACTACCTTGGTTGTCCAAAACCCGTAAATTCCATTTTCTATCTCTCTTTTCTATTCTAAAAATACGGATTTACAAAACCCGACGGAATCGGAACAAATTCGATTTCCGATTCGGTTTCTTATAAAACTTCACTTCTCGTTAATACAATTATGCTTAAATTTTTTCATGTTGACTATTAAACACTAATCAACCAAATTGATCAAGTTTCATTTCATAAAATGATGGCTATTTCAATTTATCGTGTTTTTCACTTAAATACCATATTGTTTCAATTTTACATTTAACTCCATTAAACTTGCTATACCTTTAAGTAGATCACGAGATAACGACCTACCTCCTCACACACTCATATGCAGCATAACACGATACCCTTGAGAACTTAGAATACGGGAAAACAAACATTTTCATTTATACACCCTTAATAAAACCATTTCTAAATGATTTAGTATTGATACATCTTTACAAACAAATACCACTTATTATGAAAATAAGATAAGGTTGTGGGCATTCAGTCGTTTATCTAAACCTGATTTTGTGGTGTCTAGGCTAGACAAGTGAGAAAGGTTACTTTAAAAGGCCCGTCTTACGGTGATTCGTGAGCGGATCCCTCCTTTCTTCACTTGTGCTTACCTGGCCATAATTGGCGGTGAAGAGATGATTTGAGATATCTCACAACTTGTCGCTTGGGACCAGTTAGGAACAGTCTAGTTGACTTAGGAGACCCTAAAACATAGAATACGGGGTATTGACATCTTTACAAATAAATACCATTTACTTAATAAAACCGTTTTCTAAAGGATTTAGTATTTATACAATCTTTGCAAAGCGCCGCTACAACCCATTTTGGGAAACCCGTTTGGATGGTGCGGATTATCGCACATTCTCGGGCTTAGTAGTGCGAGATTTAGACCTCCGCAAGGAGCATTCGGTCTCGAAAGATTTAAAATACGACATCTTAAGAAAATAAGATTTTTAGAATATAAAATATATATTAAAATTATTTTTGTATAAATATGTGTATATTTATCATTAAAATACCTATTTTGTTATGATATAAATATTCCAGCTTTTTCTAAAAATCACGAGAATCCATTTGACACTAAAATACCATGAATTCCATACAAAACCAATATTACAAATAAATACCACTTATTATGAAATTAGGATATTTTCACTAGAAATATCACAATATAAAAAATTTACATTTATTACAACTCTAAAAACGAATAATAAATACTTGGGGTGTATTTTGAAAAGTATATAAAAGTATTTTTAAATAAAACTACCTCAAGTTCTATAATTTATCCTAAGGACCCTAATAAATATAGGTTTAAGCGAGACCAATCTCTTGAGCCTCAGGAGGCCGGAGAAGTGAGTGCTTGCCTATCTAAGGTAGACAACTTAACAACGGTGTTATCAATACGGTAATCGTCTTTGAAAAAGACACGAAAGGTTACCGATAATATCAAAACAATCAGGACTTCAATTTACTTTTCTAATTGTCTGACTCAGATGAGTCTCATTATAATCTGACTTGAATATGATTCAAGTACAATCTACAATCTACAAATTACAATATTACAATTCGACATGAATCCATTATTCCATATATTCAATCTATCAGATTGACCGAACAGAACCATGGATATACATCCATTTACATGATTCTCCAGTTACATCCGTTTACTGATATCATGGTTTTGGTCAGTCATCCAACTATACAATCTATACAATACAATACAACAATACAATCAAAACACTATGGGGTTTAAGGGGTAGATTGGTACGGAAGGTGTTAAAAGTGGCACGAGACGGTAAGATTAAGATACCTAACCTATATTCCGTTGCTGTTGTACCGTGGCTTAACGGTTCCTTATATATTCCGTTTGCTCTGGTCTCTAGCATATAGAGACCCCTCTCGTATACACTGGCATCCTTCTGTACCAAGCTACAAACAACAGCGTTAACACAACATTTCAACAATATAATACAACTCTAAAAGATATCTTCTTACTCTGTCTATTCTACTTTTCTCTTATCTTTGGGACTTACCGAGCGACCTGTTCGCTGACGACATTCTATTTCTTTCTTCTTTGAATGTCGTCAGGTGATTTGGACCCGTCAAAGATCGAGCCAACTGCAGAAGACTTGGATCAGTACAGTGAAGACCCTGAGCTCTAGACATTGTACATTTTCTATTCAGCACCTTTAATTTCCTGTCATGCCATTGTTTAGGCATCGCTTTTATTTCAGTTGTATTTCCTTTTCATGCATTGTACAAAAGAATGTTAATAAATAAAATTGCTGTTTTTATTATATCTTGTCTCTTGTGTATTTTTTTTTATATCGCTTAGTTACGCTTAGAGTATTTGCTTCTGAGTAAATACGCAGCGGTCTCGTCGCGTCCCCTTCGCTGTATACCGCTAAGCGGGGCGTGACAGTACCTCAAGAAGTATTAACGGTCGCATGAAAAATGTGTGAGCAATTCCATCTATAATATTCACCGACTAAAATGTACTAAGACGGAGGGACTAGAGTATGATAGCTTGAATTGAATTCTCCGAGTATAGGGATGTCTTTCACATACACGTAGGGGTATATGATCGATGTTTGGATAAAAGGCAGGGAGGAAGAATAAAGGCGAAGTTTTATTGAGATATAATGTAATTTCTAACATATTTTCATGACCATTAAGATAGGGCTCATGGCAACCGAAAAGATAGTGTAGTTGGAAACTCTTATTTTCAAGTTCTTTTTTTTTATAGTTCTTATTTTTATATGTGACTTTCACCATCTTCCTTTTATTATAGAATTTTGTGGGTGTAATCCGCTGAAAACTCTCAGGAGACAACACTCCTCCTACTAAGGACACCTAGAGGTTTAAAGGCTTGTTGCACGTGCTCAGTGCCATCGTGTTGCTTACGAAAGTGTGCTAGTTAGTTTTTCTTTTTTCTTCTTTCTCCCTCTCTTGAATAACAAGTTTTCTCGGGACGATCAAAATTAAGTTTGGGGATTGTTTCAATCCAGGTATATAGACACCATACTAAAGAGATTTAGTATGGAAGATTTTAAGCGTGGTAATTTACCCGCTTGTTAAGGAATCACTCTCTCCAAAGAGATGTCTCCTAAGACTGATTTGGAGAGGGCTCGCATGTAAGAGATACCTTATGCTTCGACAGTCGGGTCAATCTTGTATGCAATGTTGTGTACCAGACCGGATGTAGCTTACTCACTAGGTGTAGTGAGTTGGTATGAATCAGATCCAGGGAAGAAATACTGGACAGCTGTGAAGAACATTCTTAAGTACTTGAGAATGACTAAAGAGATGTTCTTGGTGTATGGTAACGGTGAATTCCAGGTGGAGTCCTTTACCAATTCGAGCTTTCACAGTGAGAAGGACGACAATAAGTCGGTCTCGGGTTTTGTCTTCATCCTCAGTGGAGGGACGGTATGTAGGAAGAGTTCCAAGCTAGATACCGTAGCAGACTCGACGATGAAGGCTGAATACATCGCTACCAACGATGCTGCCAAAGAGGCTGTCTGGATGAAGACCTTCATAAGATGAACTTGGTGAGGTTCCATCCATTAAGCATCCAATACCTGTGTATTGTGATAACAATGGAGTTGTGGTTTTGGCCAAGAAACCCCGGTCCCATCAGTGATCCAGACATATTCTTAGACGGTATCACCTGATCAGGGAGATAGTAGATCGTCGGGAGATCGAGGTTAGGAGAGTTGACACAGAGGATAACACAGCGGATCCACTCACCAAGGCCCTCCCCCAGATGCTAATAGAGAGACTTTTTGGGATGTTGGGTATGAGATACTACAACAACTGGTTTTAGTGTAAGTGGGAGATTATTAGTGATATGTATGCCCTAGAGGCCATTATTGTATGATATAGTGGATGCTTGGACATATATATGGAGGACTTTCTTGCTCGACATGATAGTATGCTATCTGGTTGTTTTTATCTTAACATGTTCACTGATATTATTATACCGTCTCTCATATACATGTTGATAAAGCTCTTAGGATGTTGGCTTGACTACCATGACTATGATGCGGATCATACTACTGGGACCTGGGTAGTCCACAAGCACATCCTTCAATTGTTCCTAGTCGAGGGAATATCGAGACAGGGCATCGATATTCCAAAATAGACTAATGTGTACGTTTCTTCACCCTGTATGGGGGTGATGGTTGATCCCATATCCATTGGTGTTTGATATTAAAGATTGTACACATGTGCTCATTAGAGAATGGGTACACCGAATATGACTCGCCGAGAACTCCTAGATGGTATTATATCTATCGTCAGATAGCAGTTCTCTAGTGACACTGGTACATGTTAGTCTGTAGACCCAAGATCATCATAGAGTCTTGTGTGGTTCCCATTGTGCTTTGATTTCTTCCCTACCATGGCTCAAAAGAGTCGTGCAAACAGGTGGATTTTGGGTACAGCCCTGAGTCACATGGAGGCAATGAGCGATAGGAGGGGTTTCGTTTCTCCCGGTATTTGGGGTTGATGTTGCGCTTTGCTCGATTGGCTATAACAGGAAGTCCCTGTCCAGGGCAAATGCTGAGATTTACTGGTAAGTGTTATCAGTAGTTTCTCGACCCGTTATGAGCCTCACATCGGCATGACTTATCAAGTTATTGGGGTCTGACGATTCCACCCCCAGACTCGATATGCGACATATCAGACGAAGAGACCGGACTGTACGGTAAGTGTTACCTATAAACTTCATGGGAGTTTAGAAAAGCTTTCTTATTGATCTTCAATTCGCTCAATACCTGGGTAACCGTTACGTCCAGCTAGTACCGCTGACGGCTTGTGGGTGACTGATGTGATCATCACCTACTACTGGCGTATTGATGAGTCTTTAGAGTCCCACATAGAAGTTTCCTGGTTCAAACGAAACGAAGTAGGGCACATATGTTGATATATGTGGGGGCCTATTTAAATATGAGTATGAGATACCGTATTGTAATCTGGCGGCTATTTGTTATCAGTTAGGTTATATATGATATAACCGGATTATTGAATCAAGTGTTGATTTGATAATGTGATATACAGATAAATGATATTAGCCGGTTATATGTGATATAACCGGATTATTAAATCAAGTGTTGATTTAATAATATGATAAATATTATATTTGATATAATTATATATTAACTAATATTATTAGCTCACTAATTATATGCTTATCTTTATATATATATATGTGTGTGTGTGTGTGTGTGTATACATGTATGTATACACACATATATATGTATATACACACACGTGTATATATATATATGAGAATAATGGAGGAATGCCATAGGAGGGAATTTCCTTCTATGGTGTCGAAAAAATACATCCTCTCTCATTTTTTCCGCCGATCGGCACCCACCATCTTCATCATTATCATCTAAGATGTGGGTACACCAAATTTTTTATGATTCTACAACCTTTTCACCATTGATTTAGCAACGTAAAAAGTTCTATTGTCGGTAAACCGTTAATTTTGAACCCACTAAATCAACGGTGAAAAGGTTGTAGAATCACATGAAATTTGGTGTACCCATATCTTAGATGATAACGATGAAGATGGTGGGTGCCGATCGTCGGAACAAATGAGGAAGGGTGTATTTTTTCGATGCCATAGGAGGAAATTCCCTCCTATGGCCTCTTTCCTCCATTAACCTATATATATATTATATTATATTATATTATATGAAGCATGACATGGTTTTTCTATTTTATGTAAATAGAAAAAGAGATGATAAATGGGGAGACTTTGGAGGGATGAGCAAAGCATGGCTTATATCCTTTGTTTATTAGTCTTGACTCACTATTCAAGTATGGTTGCAATTTATTATTGCAAAGAATTTCATGCTTGAATAAGTGAGGTCAATGGATGAGCCATTCTAGAGTTCATTCCGCACTTAGCCATTTTCTTCACTTGAGAGCTCATGTGATGAGTTGCTCTCTAGCTCTCTCCATTTTCCTCATCTCCACCTCCAAGCTCAATCCCTCACATGAGTTGTGAACCCTTGAGCTTGTGAGAACCCCAGTGAGCAAACAACACCCTACTTCACCATCCTACACTAGATTAGCGCTTTGGTGTAGTGTGTTTACTTCACTAAAGAGTTTAGTGAAAAGGTAGCTTGGATTGGCGGATTTCGGGTGGATCATCTTTGGCACGAAGGTCATCGAAGCAAGTTCGTTCAACCTTCAAGTGGAGCCTAGTGGAGTCGCATGGACTACAAGCCGGAGCTTTAGAAGAGAAGGACACGGTCTACAAAGGTTATAGCCATCCATCTCTTAGTGTAAAGTTTATGATATCATGTTTAAAACCCTAATCTTCTAATTTGATCCTAGGTTAGTATTCATTAGCTCCATGAAATTTTAAAATTATATGTGTGATGCCCGTTTAAACCGTATTATGGTGCTAGCAAACACCTTCAGCGACGACAAACTGTTGCTTCGCCAATTTTTCGGAAGCTTGTCAGAGACAGCTTTTGAATGGTACTCGGAGCTCCCAAATGACTCCGTGAAAACCTTCTCCGAAATGGAACTGTTGTTCACCCAACGGTTTGCCAGCACAAGTGAACGCACCCCGATCATGACACTAATCAATGCCAGGGTAAAACCGGGAGAAACTTGGGTCCAATACGCGATCCGGTGACGGAACCTGTGGTCTAAGTGCGAACAGCGCATTGAAGAGTCTCCGGCCGTGGGCATGTTCATCGGGACCCTCAATCCCCAATCGACTGTGTCCTAGTTCATGACCTTCTTCAAACTCACAACCTTCCAGGCGCTGATAGATAAGTTGGCCCAAATGAATCAGATGAGCCATGTGCCTTCCTTCTCAAATAAGGACCCTCGAAATAACAAGGGTAAAAGGAAAGCGGCATTCGTTGCTAATACGCAACAACAACCGAGTGGCCCAAAACCAGCTGCTCGCTAAAACAACGTGCATCCACGCCCGTCCTTGAAAGAAAGGCTAGGACGTGCCTACTCGTTCCCCCGTGATAAGACAAGAAGACTGTTTGAACTGGAAATGCGTAATAACCTTATCATATTACCAGACCCATTGCGTCCAGCGCAACCCGGTGACATCAACAACCCCAATTACTGCTCCTATCACAGAATAGTGAGCCACCAAATTGAGAATTGCTGCATCATCAAAAATTGGGTCGAGGACCAGTATCAGCAGGGGAAGTTCGCGCTGTCTGATAACTGGAGGGTAAACCCACTCTAAAAGCACGCTCTTAAAAAGGTGGACGCACAGAGGGCATCATGCTCACTCGTGGAAGAAGCTCCATGGGAAGTAGTCCTTTCAGCGAAAACTAAAAGAATACTGAAGGATCTACAAGCATGCCCGGCGATTAAATGGAAAAGCCCGCTTGAACCCGAAATTATTAAAAGAAAGTTGAAATCACGTTCCACACCGAAAGTTGTTGATAAGGGGAAAATCTCCTAAGTCAAGCCTTCAAACTCTTCTAAGAGAAATAAGACCAAGAAACCCGTGCAGCCTGCCGAGTATGACGACAAGCGCACAGAACTTCAGAAATACATAGACGCGCTGGAGGAGTATAACCAGAAGGCGTGGACACCAGTCACGCTCGAAAAATTCCTCAAGCATATTCTTGAGGACGGAGAAAGTGACAATGATGAGGGAAATGACTCATCAGAAGAAACGGAAAACTGTGTAATAAGTAGCCACATGGTCTCCCATTTGTTGTTATATGATGAAGAAGCTACCCCAACGTCACAAAATGACGTGGAGGAACTGGGGGCAGAATCGGCGCTAAAATTATCGAAACTGCCAGAAGAAGACCCGATTGAGAGATTTTTAAACGAAGCCTTTCAAAATATCAAAGACGACCAAGAATGCGAGACAACCATATATGAAAAGGTTAAGCGTCAGCGTCTGAATAAAGAAGATGCAGTGAGGATGAGTCGTAAAGTGCTCTGACCAAACCAAAGCATACCTGCAACAAATAAAAGCAGAATCAAAACTGAGAAGCGGTTCGCCAAAGCCCTATCAATAGGGATGAAACTGTAACAACCCTAACTTTCTGTACTAACTTTCTGTACAAATTTTTCAAAAAATACAGAAAGGGGTACTTTTGCCTGAGCATAAGTTATAAATTTGTTTTGCTTTTTAATAGCAAGAAGGAGCTTGTAGCTCATTGGTAAGATCTTGCACTGCTGAACCAAAGCACCAGAGTTCAAATCCCATCAGCCACATTATTTTTAATATTGTTTTCTTTTAAATTTTCAGAATCCCAAGAGTCTACACGTGCTAAACCCATAAAACCAAAAGTCACATATAAAATAAACTGTCCCAGAGGGTAAACCAAACGACAACGGACACGTGGCGACAAGACGGCGCCCGACTCGGCCGAATCGGGCAGTGGCGCCGGCCGATTCCGAGCCAAATCCGTTTCCCCCTTCATGAAAGTTGTGACCCTTGGTCCCCCCTTATCGCCTGTGCACTTTAAAAACCCTGCACATTTACAGAGCCAATAAAAACACCTATTTACTCCATTTTTAATACAATTCTTAATATATTTTCTCACACCCTTTCACCTACACTAACCCTAATCTTTTCCTATAAATACCATTCATTCCACACCCCCTCACTCACAAAATCTGTCCAAAACTCTCAAGAAAACTCTCTAGAATTTTTGTGTACAAGTGGAGTTAGCGAAGGGCGAAGCTCCGGCGAAATTCCGACGACGGCGCTAGGAGCTCCCGGCGACGAAACGACGCACCGGCACCTCCTACCAATCCCTCTCCCTCTCCTCTAATCTGAAATCCCGTAAGTTCCTCCTCCCCCTTCTCTATTCTATTCTTAAAACTCGTATTTCTAAAACCCGACGGAAGCGGAGTTAATCCGACTTTCGATTCGGTTTTCTATAAAAAGTGCAACTTTCATTAAACACAACCATACCATCTTGACTATTAATCATTAACAAAATATCATAAACGAGTTTCATAGCAAAATATTTTATATTGTAATTTTTTTCGTACTTTTTCAGTAAAATACCATATAGTTCAGTTTTGATATTAAACATCATATTTCTTGCTATACCTATAAATAGATCATGAGGTAATGACCCACCTCCTCACAACACTCATATGCAACATAACATGATGCCTTTTGGGAAAACATAGATTCGGGAAAATACGGTTTTACACAAAATTACCTTTAACTTATAGAAAACCATTTTTACAAGATTATGTATTTTTAAACAAATCTTTGCAAAGCGTCGCTATAACCTATTTGGAGAACCCGTTCGGGATGGTGCGAATTATCGCACATCCTCGGGTTTAGTAGTGCAAGATGCAGACCTCCACAAAGAGCATTCGGTCTCGAAAAGTTTAAAAATACAAATATCTTAAGAAAATGAGATTTCTAGAAAAATAATAAATTAAATTATTTTTATAAATAAATAAATAAATAAATAAATATATATATATATATATATATATATATATATATGTGTATGTATGTATGTATGTATGTATCATCAAAATATCTATTTTTGATATAATATAAATATTCTAACTTTTCTAAGTCAAAAGAATCATTTTACATGAAAAGACCATGCAATTCTATACAAGTTCAATACTTTACAATTAAATACCATATATTATGAAAATAGGTTTTATTCAGTAGAAATGTCACATATATAAAATCTGCATGTATGAAAAGTCTGAAGACGATAATTAATTACTTGAGGTGTATTTTGAAAATTATACAAAATTATTTTTATATAAAACCCCCTCAAGTTCTATAAATTACCTAAGGAGCCTAGTAAATATAGGTTTAAGCGGGACTAGTTCTTGAGCCTCAGCGAGCCGGAGAAGTGGGTGCTTGCCTATTTAAGGTAGACTACTTAATAAACGGTGTTATCAACACGGTAATCGTCTTTGAAAAAGACAAAAATCCTGCCGCCCATGTGCAGCGGTTACCGATAACACCAAAACCTAACTCAGGACTTCAATTTCTTTTCTAATTGTTCTGACTCAGACTGAGTCTCATTATAATAATCTGACTTGAATATGATTCAAGTACAAACTTACAATTCAATATGATTCCATGAATCCATATAATCAATCTGTTCAATCTGTATTGATTGAACCAAACCATGGATATACTTTCCATCTACATGATTCTCCAGTTACATCCATTTACTGATATTATGGTTTCGGCAAGTCATCCATCTATACAAGATAATACAATTTACAATATAATACAACAATACAATCAAGAAATCGCGGGGTTTAAGAGGTAGATTGGTATGGAAGGTGTTAGAAGTGGCACGAGACTGCAACTATAAGACACATAACCTGTATTCCATTACTGTTGTATCATGGCATGAACGGTTACTTGAGTTCCTGATACCTTAGTCTCCGGGGCAAGTGAGACTCCTCTCGTATACACTGGCATTCTTCTATACCAAGCTACAAACAACAGCTTTAACAATATAATACAACTTTAAAAGTTACACTCTCTCTGTGTCTATTCTATTTCTCCCTCCTCTTTGGGACTTACCGAGCGATTTGTTCACTGACGACATTCTCTTTCTTCTTCTTTGGAATGTCGTCAGGTGATTCGGACCTTCAAGAGATCGAGCTCAGCGTAGAAGACTTGGACCAGTTTACTGAAGATCCCGAGCTGTAGTTACACTTGTACCTTTTCTTTTATATTCTGTATTTTTCTTTTCTGTTATGCCACTGTTTAGGCATTGCTTTTCATTCCATGTATTTCCATTTCAGTTGTATTGTAAAAAGAATGTTAATAAATAAAATTGTTGTTCATTACATTTGTCTCTTGTGTATATTTCTTTTATATTGCTTTGATACGCTTAGCGTGTTTACTTCAGAGTAAATACGTAGCGGCCAGTCGCGTCCCCTTCGCCGTACACCGGGAAGCGGGACGTGACAGGTTTTGTTGGTGGCCCATGCAGGTTAAAGCTGTATGGAAAACTACCATGCAGCTCTGTTCTGCATGGGAAACATAAGCAATATAACACAAGAACCAGCAACTAAAACATTCTTTACAATTCATATTTCTTGAATCTTATCATTTCATATACTTTGAATCTGTCCTAACCCAAAAATTTTCATTCAAGGTTATGGATTCTTTAAACAACATCAGCACCAATGTCAACAACACACCTCCACCACTACCACTCACACTTGCCGTCCCTGCTCCGATCAACGAGCAGACAGTTCTGCTTGAGGCAATCTGCAGCCTTCTAGAAGGACAGCAGCATCACATTGCTCTTTTAATGAACCGTCCCGAGGCAGAAGCACCTAGGGTGAAGCAATTCAGGGCTTTGCACCCCAAACAGTTCTCAGGAAAGGAGAGCCCACTAGAAGCTGAGGAATGGGCTCAGAGTATCGAAAATGATCTGACAGCGGCACAAGAGCCAGAAATAGCTTGGGTCCGTGTTGCGAAACTACAGCTCACGGACAATGCACGGGTCTGGTGGAAGGCGGAAGAAAGCCGTCTTGAACAACCCATCGAATGGAAGACTTTTCGAGACATGTTCGACGGAAAGTACTTCCCTGAGACTGCCAGGTTCGATATAGAACAGCAGTTCATTCATCTGCAACAAAGTTCAATGTGGACCAAGTCAGTAGATGAATATGACGCTGAGTTCACCATGCTCAGTCGGTAAGATATGTTTCAATAATTCGAATTTTTCAATCTATCATATACTACACAGCTAACACAAGACCGTAACAGGTTTGCGGCCCATCTCATACCGACTGCTGAGATCAGGACAAGAAGATTTCAACAAGGGTTGGACCCGGAAATCCAAGCTGCTCTAGCTATAGGGGATTTCCCAATCCATGATTTGGCTTTGAAGGCCGCCCAAAGATATGAGGCAGTAGTAAAGAGGAAGGGCAGACCTCAATCTGCTGGTTTGAAATGCCCTGCCACTCAAATGGCAGGAGGAGCCTCTTCCAGGCCATCGTTCGAACCCAGAAGAACTGATGACCTAATAACCAGCCAAGACCAGATTTCTGTTTCCATTGCAAGAGAGATGAACATTTGATAAAGGACTGTAGGCGCGCAAAAGGCCTGTGCCTAGTTTGTGGCGTGTCCAATCATAGAATTGAGACCTGTCCATATAGATACAACTCAGCTCACCCATCCACCAACTACCTGCAGCGGCCAGCTATCCAGGCTCCTGCACCTCGTCTTGCACTCACAGCTCCACCACCTGCGCCGCCTACTCGCCAATTCCATCAGGCACTGAGGAACATGCCTCGAGGGCAGAGAAACATGCCCCAAAAATAGAGGAATGCGCCTCTAGCTATGAGGAACGTGCCACGGCGACATGCTTATACCTTAACAGCCGTAGAAACCGAGACAGTTGACCAATGTAACACTTGTAAGTCTCTTTTTAAAACCCTTGTATCACTTTGTATTTTTTATACACTATCAGTAGTTCAGTTACCAAACTTTTCTTGAATCTGTTACACTTTCCTTTTACAAATTTCGAGGACGAAATTTTTTAAGGAGGGTAGAATGTAACAACCCTAACTTTCTGTACAAATTTTTCAACAAATACAGAAATGAGTACATTTGCCTGAGCACAAGTTATAAATTTGTTTTGCTTTTTAATAGCAAGAAGGTGCTTGCAGCTCATTGGTAAGACCTTGCACTGCTGAACCAAAGAACCAGAGTTCAAATCCCATCAGCTACATTATTTTTAATATTGTTTTCTTTTAAATTTTCAGAATCCCAAGAGTCTACACGTGCTAAACCCGTAAAACCAAAAGTCACATATAAAACAAACTGTCCCAGGGGTAAACAAAACAACGACGGATACGTGGCGACAAGACGGCGCCGCCGGCCGATTCCGAGCCAAATCCGTTTCCCCCTTCATGAAAGTTGTGACCCTTGGTCTCCCCTTAACCCCTGTACACTTTAAAAACCCTGCATATTTACAGAGCCAATAAAAACACCTATTTACTCCATTTTTAATATATTTTCTCACACCCTTTCACCTACCATAACCCTAATCTTTTCCTATAAATACCACTCCATTCCACACCCCTCACTCACAAACTCTGTCCAAAACTCCCAAGAAAACTCTCTAGAATTTTTGTGTACAAGTGGAGTTAGCGAAGGGCAAAGCTCCAGCGAAATTCCGATAACGACCCTGGGAGTTCCCGACGACGAAACGGCGCACCGGCACCACCTACCAATCCCTCTCCCTCTCCTCTAATCTGAAATCCCGTAAGTCCCACCTCCCCATTCTCTATTCTATTCTTCAAACTCGTATTTCTAAAACCCGATGGAAGCGGAGTTAATCTGACTTCCGATTCGGTTTTCTTTAAAAAGTGCAACTTTCATTAAACACAACCATACCAAACTCTCACATCTTGACTATTAATCATTAACAAAACATCATGAACAAGTTTCATAGCAAAATATTTCATATTATAATTTTTATCGTACTTTTTCAGTAAAATACCATATAGTTCAGTTTTGACATTAAACATCATATTTCTTGCTATACCTTTAAATAGATCACGAGGTAATGACCTACCTCCTCACAACACTCATATGAAACATAGCACGATACCTTTTGGGAAACCATAGATTCGGGACAATACGGTTTTACACAAAACTATCTTTAACTTATAAAAAACCATTTTTATAAGATTATGTATTTTTAAACAAATCTTTGCAAAGCGCCGCTACAACCCATTTGGGGAACCCGTTCGGGATGGTGCAGATTATCGCACATCCTCGGGCTTAGTAGTGCGAGATGCAAAACTCCGCAAGGAGTATTCGGTCTCGAAAGATTTAAAAATACAAATATCATAAGAAAATGAGATTTTTAGAAAAATAATAAATTAAATTATTTTTATAAATATATATATATATATGTATCATCAAAATATCTATTTTTGATATAATATAAATATTCCAACTTTTCTAAGTCAAAAGAATTACTTTATATGAAAATACCAAGCAATTCAATACAAGTTCAATACTTTATAATTAAATACCATATATTATGAAAATAGATTTTATTCAGTAGAAATGTCACACATATAAAATCTACATCTATGAAAACTCTAAAGACGATAATTAATTACTTGAGGTGTATTTTGAAAGTTATACAAAATTATTTTTACATAAAACCTCCTCAAGTTCTATAAATTACCCTAAGGACCCTAGTAAATATAGGTTTAAGCGGGACCAGTCTTTTGAGCCTCAAGGAGCCGAAGAAGTGGGTACTTTCCTATTTAATATAGACAACTTAATAAACGGTGTTATCAACACGGTAACCATCTTTGAAAAAGACAAATCTTGCCGCCCTTGTGCAGCGGTTACCGATAACACCAAAACCTAACTCAGGACTTCAATTTCTTTTCTAATTGTTCCGACTCAGACCGAGTCTCATTATAATAATCTGACTTGAATATGATTCAAGTACAAACTTACAATTCAATATGATTCCATGAATCCATATAATCAATCTGTTCAATCTATTCAATCTGTATTGACCGAACCGAACCATGGATATACTTTCCATCTATATGATTCTCCAGTTA
The DNA here is from genome assembly GCA_030015575.1 of Agapanthus africanus. Classification (NCBI taxonomy): domain Eukaryota; kingdom Viridiplantae; phylum Streptophyta; class Magnoliopsida; order Asparagales; family Amaryllidaceae; genus Agapanthus; species Agapanthus africanus. The sequence continues at coordinate 186,674,184 of CM057337.1, forward strand.
TATCCATTTACTGATATCATGGTTTCGGCAAGTCATCCATCTATACAAGACAATACAATTTACAATATAATACAACAATACAATCAAGACATCACGGGGTTTAAGGGGTAGATTGGTACGGAAGGTGTTAGAAGTGGCACGAGACTGCAACCATAAGACACCTAACCTGTATTCCATTGCTGTTGTACCGTGGTATGAACGGTTCCTTGAGTTCCTGATACCTTAGTCTCCGGGGCAAGTGAGACTCCTCTCGTATACATTGGCATCCTTCTGTACCAAGTTACAAACAACAGCGTTAACAATATAATACAACTTTAAAAGTTACACTCTCTCTGTGTCTATTCTATTTCTCCCTCCTCTTTGGGAATTACCGAGCGATTTGTTCGCTGACGACATTCTCTTTCTTCTTCTTCAGAATGTCGTCAGGTGATTCGGACCTTCAAGAGATCGAGCCCAGCGCAGAAGACTTGGACCAGTTTACTGAAAATCCCGAGCTGTAGTTACACTTATACTTTTTCTTTTACATTATGTATTTTTCTTTTCTGTTATGCTACTGTTTAGGCATTGCTTTTCATTCCATGTATTTCCATTCAGTTGTATTGTAAAAAGAATGTTGATAAATAAATTTGCTGTTCATTACATTTGTCTCTTGTGTATATTTTTTTTATATTGCTTAGATACGCTTATCGTGTTTACTTCAGAGTAAATATGTAGTGGCCAGTCGCGTCCCCTTCGCCGTACACCGGGAAGCTGGGCGTGACAGAAACTACCACCGCTCATGATGTGCAATCCCGGAATCCTATATTTCGTCTTAGGAGAATAACATCCAAACTACTGCCTATATCATCGAAGGGTCGCCCACCCCATCGAGAAATGCGATGCCTTTAAGAAGTGGTGGCAAGGGGATGTTGCCCATCGAAAACACTTCAAAAAGGAGAAGCGTGAAGCTCGCGCTCGTCGACATCAAAATGGCGAGAGGAACGCGCATGAAGAAATGATTGGCAATTGTCACATGGTTGATACCAGTTCGGAAGGGGAAAACCTCAAGTTCTCACCTTCAGAAGCGATTCCGAGGATGAAATACCTCTCGACTCTCTCTTTGAAGACTCCGCCTTGGAAAAAGAAGAGGAGGAGAAGAATTGTGAAAACATTCAGCTGCGTAACGTACGCTACCTGAGAAGAACTTCGGACCTGCAAACAAACGTTCAAAAAAAAAGACAAAGGGAAAGGGAAAATCCCCGAAAAAATCGTCCTCGATGAAGAAGTGGTAAAAGAGCTCGCTGCAAGGGACCCGCCTAAGAAAAATAAGGTGGATTACAATGTTCTAGCACATCTAAGAAAAATACCTTCACAGCTAAGTATATTGGATGCTCTCTTCCTATCCAAAGAGGCACGAGATTCCCTGATCTAGGCATAACAAGAGCCCAATCAGTTTCAAGCTTTTCTCGCGGAAGAGAAGATGAAAAATGAACCGGCAGAGGTCTACACGGCTAATATTACATTCAGCGATGAAGATCTACTCCTTGGTACGTGTGAACATAATCGCCCGTTATACGTCACCGGGTACTGTCACGACATCAAGATAGGGAAAATTCTTGTCGACGACGGATCCTCCGTTAATCTTCTCAATGTGAGAGTGCTAAAGGAAGTTTGCATGAATGTTCGGCACCTTGCCCGAGAAAAAAATACCATCTCCGTGTTCGACTCACAGTCGTCATGGACACTTGGGTCCGAAATACTGACGCTACGCTTCGGTTTGCTCATCACTGACATCAAATTTTATGTCATTAATGCCAAGACTTGCAATAACGTTTTGCTTAGCAGGCCTTGGTTACACGAGTACAATATCATCCCTTCTATACAACATCAGTGTATGAAGTATTTTAAGGATGGCTCGGAGTACACCGTCACGGGAGAGCTAAATCTGTTCTCCGTAAACGAAGTCCGGAAATACGAAGACGCAAAGTACTTTCTTCCGGACTTCGAGGATACTGAAAGGTGCCACAAGCCGGAGAGTAAACAAAAATCCGCGGCCACTATCCCGATCTTTGGGAGCGATACCGAGGAAGACGAAGAAATAGTCTACTCAGGGCAACCCCAAAAAGAAAACAATAAGCCCGGACCATCTACCCCGATCCTGGTCTTTGGCAGCGACTCCGAGGACGAAACTAATCCAGTGTTCTCCATTCGTCCGTCAATACAGACTCTTGTAGAAATGGATCAAAGTCTACAAATCACAATGGCCTTGCCTCGACACTACAAAGAAGTTGATGCGCTCAATACATACAGCGTACAGGAACTGCAGACCTTTTACATGCCTCCTAGACGAAGAGGTGAAAAGGAGATCATCTTCTACAAATCTACGGAGACCAGAGTAGAAAAAGAAGTCTGGCATGGTGTCAAGCCCGCTTTTGACAGGTTCCATCCCATCCGTATGCCAAGATATTATGCGGAGGGATTAAAGAAACTGTTAAAGCGCCAAGGCGTACCTTTTGAACAAACAGTTCGGCAGACCCAATTCTACAAAAAGATTTGGGATATTATCGGGACTCAGCGAAAGAAACCCAACGGGAAGGTGGAAACAATTGGACTCGGATATGTTCGGTCCAAGAAACGGGAGCAAGTTTATAGTTGTCACGTTATAAACAGCTTGAGTGGAGAAGAAAATGCTTTTCCTGTTAGTCGTGACGTCAAATTGGAGCAAGATCCCGCTTTGAAAACGTTAATTCTGTCGCTCGAAGAAAAAATTAACAAACTAATAAGAGAATCCTGTCAAGCGAGCCGGGACAATCACAGCCGCAAAATGGCCATTTATGAAAAGGCCAGGACGCAACGTCTCGGTCAGCAATCTGCGGAGGAAGTAGACCGTAACGCTCTTAATCCCTAGCCCGCTATGTGTTCTCGCGAAAGGGGAAAATCCCGAAATGGAGGTAAAGACGGGGCAAATAACACAAGCAACGTTCGAAGCCAACAAAGCAGGTCCAAGACATCGTTCAATCGAGAAAAGCTCGACTGGAGCCCTTCCTTTATAAAGAAGATGGGTCGTGAATACTCTTTCCCTCAAGACAAGACATGAAAAATATTCAATCTTGTCATCAAATACTAAATGATGACGCTTACGGAGTTTCGGCACTCCGAACAAATAAACGAGGTCCATCATCCGGATTATTGCTCCTATCACTGAGCAATAGGTTGCCCCCTTGACCACTACTTCATATTCAAAGACCGGGTAGAAGACCAGTTTTGACAAGGCAGGTTCGTTTTATCCGACAGCTGGAAGATAACCCCGCCGCGAAAACACGAGCCAAAAAGGACCTACACCGTCAGGTTAAGACCAGCTCAACCGCAAAAAGGGAAGTGCACCCGTACCTGCCATATGATAACACTCTCAAAAGAAGAAGGGAACGAGAGTATGAGTGGCCCTTTAGGTGCTTCGCAAATGAAGACGAGAACGAGGTGATCTCAGAGTTTCCATCAGCACCACAAGAGTTGGAAGATAGGATACACACCATGGCGGACAACCTAAAAATTGACTTAGGGACAGAAAATGATCCAAGGCCGACATTTGTCAGTGAGTTGTTATCTGAAAAACAAGTGGCCACACTAAAATACGTGCTTATGCGATACAAAGACTACTTCGTATGGAACTAATCCGAAATGCCGGGTTGAGATCCAAAAGTAGCAGTACATAAACTGTCCATATCGCCAGACATAAAGCCAGTCAAACAGGCGCCAAGAAGGATACGACTCAAATTTGAGATGAGTATCAAGAAACAAATTGACTCTGGCTTCATCCAAGTGGTTTAATATCCTGATTGGATCGCTAATATCATTCCGGTGATGAAGAAAAATGGGACAGTCCGCATCTGTGTAGACTTTCGGGATCTCAACAAAGCGTGCCTGAATGATGACTTCCCAGTATCCGTTACCGAACTGATGATTGATAACACGTCCATTCACGAAGTCTTCTCCTTCATGGATGGATCCTCAGGATACAATCAAATAAAAATGGATCCCGAAGACCAAAAGCACACCGCTTTCCGGATCCCGTTGGGCATATTCTTTTATAAGGTGATACCCTTCGATTTGAAGAACGCTGGCGCTACCTATGAAAGAGCCATGACAAAGATCTTCGATGACCTCATACACGAGATCATCGAATGATACATCGACGACCTCGTAGTGAAGAGTAAATCTCATGAGGAACATTAGGAACATCTAAAAATAGTGTTCCAACGTTTTTGGAAGTATAATATGAAGATGAACCCTCTAAATGGAATGTTTGGAGTTTCCTCAGGAAAATTCGTAGGATTCATCATACGTCACCGAAGTATTGAAATCGATCTCTCAAAGATCAAGGCGATTATGGGGATGCCTACGCTAAGAACCCTCAAACAACTGTGGTCTCACCAAGAAAAGTTCGCATATATCCGGCGGTTCATAACTAAGCTCTTCGGAAAATTCCGTCCCTACAGCCATCTGATGAAGAAGGGGATCCCGTTCGTCTGGGATCAGAAGTGCCAAAATGCACTACACGAAATCAAGCAATACCTGCAAAAGCTGCCGGTATTGGCCGCTCCGGTTAAGGAAAAACCCTTTACCCTATATACAACGGCACTTGAGGGTTCTCTAGGTGCATTGTGGGCACAAGAGAACGATCAAAGAAAGGAGAGAGCTCTGTACTATTTAAGTCGAGTTCTTCTGGGGGCAGAAAGCAACTATTTCCCCATCGAAAAGCATTGCCTTATGCTGATCTTCGCAATAACGAAACTCAGACATTACGCCTTGACACATGAGATCCGCCTCATATCGAAGGTGGATCCTCTCAAATATCTAATGTCAAAGGCCATACTGACAGGAAGGCTTGCCAAATGGGCCTCTTCCTGATGGAGTTCTTAGAAATGTATCGACTTCTCAAAGCAGTGAAAGGACAGGCCATCGCCGACTTCCTCAAGGAGCATCCGATACCACCCGACACCCCCTTAAATTGCGAGTTGCCGGATGAGCACGCATTCGACACAATTGAAGAAGAAAAAGAAGAAGATAATCCTCAGTGGGAGCTTTACTTCGATGGAGTATCCTCCACGAAGCAGCGAAAGCAAAACTCCCCCATAATCAAAGCTGGGGTGGGCCTTTTCTTTGTGACCCCGTGATTTGTATCGAATTTCTCACTTCTTTGATTTTAAAGAAAAGATGTAGTAGTAAAGAAGTGATGTAATATTTTAGTCGTAATATAACCGGAATCAATAACGGTGTCGCGTGTAGCGAGCGTTAGTGAGCACGGGTCGTCCTTTGGGATTCGAGAAATTCGTAAATTCTTACTTTAGTTGAGTCGAAAGAACTAGTTAAGAAATTTAAGAATTTGTTTCAAGATTTAGTTGAATTTAGTAGTTTCAAGAAATTCAAGAAATTGTTTTGAAGAAAGGAAATCAAGAAAATGTCCAAGATCAAATGTAGTTATCAAGAAAATTGAAGAAGGCTTGTAGGATTCGAACGGAATTAGTAGTCAATGATGATTATTCAAGATGATTCATCTTATTTATTGATAGAATTACAACTAGATTGATGGCTATTAATGAGAATTATGGATCTTTTGAAGAAACTAAGGTTTCTTCTTCATTTACCCTTGTTCTTTCATTGATTGTCATTCCTATCTAGCTTTTAACAAGAAGGATCATCAATCTAATCCCCAAATCGTGACGAAATTCTCAATAAATTGATCTCACTCACAATTTGGACATTAATGATTCTTTCTGATAAAGTTTATAATCTCCATAAAACTTAAGATGAATATAGAATTCTCTTACCATGTGATCTACCAAATTCCTTCGAATCCTTAGCAAGCGGAGATTTACTCACACATTATGAAAATAGAAGAATCAACAAATAGAGATTTCATAATACGAAAATTTAAAGAAAGCAAGACTAAAGTTAATGATCACCTTTATTATTCAACTTCAAATTACAACTTCTTCAATCCGAGATTACAAGAAGAATAGATCTCGATCACTCCTTTGAAGAGGTAATTTCTCCGTCGATCTTCGCTTAGCTCGATCACCGTGAGTCTTGAATCTATCGAGGATCACGCGCTCGTTGATGACGATCGGCTTCGCGTAAAGGATCTTTTGTTGAATCGCTTGAACTTCTCGATGATTCTTGATCTTGAGATTTGGTGGTTCTTGAAATTGGATCTAAATTATTTTTGTAATTGTGTACAAAATGTGTACTAAAAAATAACCACCTTTTTAATGTAGGCTTAGGTCCTTTTTATAGCCCCTAATCAAGCTTCCCCAATAAGCTAGGTTGTTACAAAGAGGCTTCTAAAATAAGCTAGGTAGTTATGAAGCGTCCTCAGCAAGCTAAGACGTTATAAGGAAGCTTCTGAAAAACTCTTGTCATTCGACCTTCTGATTCGGCCGCAGATCCGCGGCGACTCGGGCTGACTCGGCCGCGGTTCCACGGTCGATTGGTGTCTTCATTACTTTATATTTCTTTGGTCTTCTTCTGTTGGTTTCTGGGTTTATATTTGATATCTGGAATCTTTTTATCTTTTCTGAATCTCTGCAGAATTTAACTCTTTGATTTCATGTATTTTTATTGGTGAATTTCTGATTCCGATATCTGTTCTGGGCTAATTTTTTGCACAAGATCTCAATGAAGAATGTTAGAGATATACGATATTATGCGTGAAATAATAAACATACAATTTCCTTCAAAAATGTTGATTATAATGTATAACACATGGTAATTGATATTTTCCAGATGAACTTGTAATATGTGTTATATTTATAACAAACACTCTTAGATGATTAGAAAAGTGAGGAAATTGTTATGTTAAAAATTGCAATAATTTCGACTGAACAAATTCCCCCAAACTTGATTTTGATCGTCCCGAGCAAATTTCTTTTATTCAGGAGAAGGAGAAAATAGAAAGAAAGATAAAAACTAATTAGCACACTTTCGTAGGTAACACGATTGCACTGAGCACGTGCAACAAGCCGTTAAACCTCTAGGTGTCCCTACTAGGAGGAGTGTTGTCTCCTGAGGGGTTTTAGCGGATTATACCCACAAAATCCTATAATAAAAGAAAGACTGTGAAAGTTACATATAAAGATAAGAATTATAAAAGAAAGATCTTGAAAATTAGAGTTTTCAACTACACAAGCTTTTCGGTTGTCATGAGCCTTATCTTAATAGTCATGAAAAATATTTGAAATCACATCATCCCTCAATAAAACATTGCCTTTATTCTTCATCCCTACATTTCCTCCAAACACCGATCATATACCCCTACGTGTGTGTAAAAGATATCCCTACACTAGGAGAATTCAATTCAAGATATCATACTCTTGTCCATCTGCCTCATACTTTTTAGTTGGTGAATATTTTAGATGGAATTGCTCACACATTCTTCATGCGACCGTTAATATTTCTTGAGGTACTAACCGACCGATTACTCAATGTGCTCACATATTAGGCGTAATTAGAAATTTCCTCGTCTTGCAACACCTAAGGCTTAGCAGTGTCTCCCAAACCAGTTGGTCTAAGGCACTAGGTGATGAAGCACCCTCGCTATATTTTTTTATGCTGCCTTGGTGATTACAAAACCAGTGTTCATTTTTCTTCACCATTTTATACTTTTATGCTTCATTTATATTTATTTCGTATTTTGGCTTTTAGACAAGAGCATTTCAAGGTATTCTCTACTATCCCGAGTTTCAAAACGTGTGTAAGTGCGTATAGTAGGGTATCAACGTTCCAATGTTTGGCTTCTAGAATAGAAACTATTTTTCAGACTTATTTTTATCCTCAGACTAATGACTTCCTTCATCTTACTAACCCTTGGGACAACGGCTCATAACTTCTTATTACTAGTTTCGTTTAAGAAAATATCTAACTTTCTTGGTTTTCTTAAATTCTTCCAATCTTTGAAATGTAATTTTTCACTTTCTAATCTTTTATTATATAAAAAAAATTTAATTTTTTTTTGTGCTTATGCAAAGTGTATAATGCAAGGTAATGTGTAAATAAGCACAAACCTCCTCCAAACTGGTGTACAGCAGTGTCCTCACTGTTGTTATCTTTTAAATCTCAAAACCTGTAGACTTGGGAGGAAAAGTTATTAGCGAGGACAAGAATAAATGAAAGTAAAAATCTCCCCCAAACTTATTTTTAATCATATTGATATTCAGTTAAGTCCTTTTTAACTCACCTCCATTCTTATGATGAGACAATATTATCGAGACATGGAGGTGAGGTGGAGGAAATTCAGTTATGATAAAGCGGCTCCTGTAAAAATAGGAGCTCCTCCGTGGGGTCAGTGGAAAGATATGGTTTTAATCTATACCCATTCACTTTAAAAATACAACCATTTTTAATATTTTCAACTTCAACTGCCCCGTGCGGGTATACATACTGCACCATAAATGGTCCTTTCCAACGAGATTTTAGCTTACCCGCATGAAGATGGAGACGGGAATCGTAAAGAAGGACTTGTTGTCCCGGGATAAAAGTTTTTCTCAAAATATTTTTATCGTGAAATATCATAGTCCGGTTCTTTACTATAACCGCATTATCGTAAGATTCATCGCGGAGTTCGCTTAGCTCATTTATTTGCAGCTTCCGAAAGTTGCAGGCTTGACTTAAATCGAAGTTAAGTTCTTTAATGGCCCACATTGCTTTATGTTCGATCTCGACAGGAAGGTGGCAAGCCTTTCCAAACACTAGGCCGTAAGGAGACATACTAAGATCAGTCTTATAAGCGGTACGGAATGTCCAAAGAGCATCCGTCAATTTGGTTGGCCAATTTTTACGGTTTTTAGAAACTGTTTTCTCCAAAATTTGTTTGATTTGCCTATTGGAAATCTCAGCTTGCCCGCTCGTTTGGGGATGATAGGGCGTAGAAAGTTTATGGTCGCATCAAAGTCTCGAAAGACCGATTACAGAAATGCGTCCCATTGTCACTAATTATAGCGCGAGGGTGTCCAAATAGTGAAAATATATTTTCTTTAAGGAACTTAATAACAACCTTGTTGTCATTAGTGCGACATGGTATTGCTTCCACCCATTTTGAGACGTAATCAACCGCTAACAAGATATATAAATTTCCAAAAGAGTTGGGAAAAGGACCCATAAAATCAATACCCCAAACGTCAAAAATTTCCACAATCAAGTTGGGTTGGAGTGACATCTCATTTTTTCGCGAAATCCGAACCGTGTGTTGACACCGTGTATAAGTTTTGCAATGATCAAATGCATCTTTGAATAATGTAGGCCAGTAAAAACCACATTGCAAAACTTTCTCCGCCGTTTTATGTGGACCAAAGTGACCACCATATGCCTGATCATGACAGAAAGATAAAACACTCTTGAATTCATCATTGGGGACACATTTGCGAATAATTTGGTCGGGACAATACTTAAATAAATAAGGTTCATCCCAGTTACTCGGGATAGAAATTGATGATTGTCTTAGACCAATCGCTAGGAATAAGTCCCATTGCCAGATAATTCACAATATCCACGAACCAAGGTTCGCAGGATACGGTCAAGAGCTGTTCATCAAGGAAAGCGTCGTTTATTGGTAAGGCCATAGTAGGTGAAGAAAAGATGCGTGAAAGATAGTCGGCTACTACATTTTCACATCCTTTCTTATCTCGAATGACAAGATCAAATTCTTGTAATAATAGTATCCAATGTATTAACCTGCCCTTAGCATACTTCTTAGATTAAAGATGTTTTAGGGCGGAGTGATCAGTGTAAACCACAATCGGTGAGCCAATCAAGTAAGGCCTGAATTTTTCTAATGCAAATACAACTGCCAAGAGTTCTTTCTCAGTGGTTGTATAATTAATTTGGACATCATTCAAGGTCTTACTTGCATAATAAATTGCATGTGGCATCTTATCAATGTGTTGTCCTAAGACTGCACCAATAGCAAAATCTGATGCATCACATATAAGCTCAAACGGGTGGTTCTAATCAGGAGATGATAGAACGAGGACTATAGTGAGAGATCTTTTAAGTGAGTCAAATGCAGCCTCACAGTCCGAATCAAAGTGAAATGTTGTATCCTTAGCCAAGAGAAGAGTTAAGGGTCTAGCAATTTTGCTAAAATCCTTAATAAATCTCCTATAAAATCCTGCATGACCAAGAAAAGATTGTATATCTTTGACGCATTTGGGATGAGGAAGGTTATGGATGACATCTATTTTAGCTCTTTCTATCTCAATGCCTTTTCGTGAAATGACATATCCAAGCACGATACCTTCTTGGACCATGAAATGACATTTTTCCCAATTCAAAGTTAAGTTCTTATCCTTACAGCAGGTAAGAACCGCGTCAAGATTACATAGGCAATCTTCAAATGAGTCCCCAAATATAGAGAAATCATCCATGAAAATCTCCAGAAAATTCTTTACCATGTCCGAAAATATCCCCATCATACATCGCTGAAATGTAGTGAGAGCATTGCATAACCCAAAGGGCATGCGTCTATAAGCAAAGGTACCGAAAGGACAAGTAAATATTGTTTTATCTTGATTCTTTTCGGTGATAGGGACCTGGTTATAGCCAGAGTATCCGTCGATGAAACAATAATATTCATGTCCAGCTAATCGTTCCAACATCTGGTCAATGAAAGATAGAGGGAAGTGATCTTTTCTCGTTGCGATATTGAGTTTTCTATAATCAATACATACACGCCACCCAGTTTGGGTGGGTTTCTGGATCAACTCATTAGCTTCATTAGTTATGACCGTGATGCCAGACTTTTCAGGGACTACATGAATAGGACTTACCCATTGGCTATCAGAGATTGGGTAAATTATACCACTATCTAAGCACTTGACGATTTCTTTCTTTACCGCCTCCTTCATGACGGGATTCAACCGTCTTTGTGGTTCTCGGGTTGTCTTGGCTTCATCCATCAAATGTATATGATGTTCAACAATCAAGCGACTAATCCCTTTGATGTCTGCCATTTTCCAACCAAATGCTTGCCGATTAGATCTCAAGATCATCAAAAGAGCATCCTCTTGCTCTAAAACTAGAGAAGCGGATATGATCACGGGAAAAGACTCATTCTCACATAAATATGCATATTTAAGATGAGAAGGTAATAGTTTGAGATCTAATGTCGGCGGAGAGACAATAGAAGGTGGGGTAAGGGAATGACATTCGGATTCTCGAAGAAGTTCATAAGTTGCATAGGATATTGACTCGGTAGGTGCTACCGACTTCTGTAATGAGTCAAAAGGTTCAAACTTGGGGGCGGACTCGTAAAAGGTGTCTTCGCTATGATAATATGCAAGATCAAACAATGATGTGCTAATATTGTCGAGATCATTAAAGCAAAGTTCCTCAATCTTGCAGCTTTCGGGAGCTATCTCGTAGACAGAACAGACATCAAGAATATGAGCAGAAGGTTCATATGGTTGACTTCCTAGCTTGTAAATGTTAAGCTCAATTGTCATTTTCCCGAAAGTTAGGTTCATAGAACCGTTACGACAATTAATGACAGCATTGGAAGTGGCTAATAAGGGTCGACCGAGAATCACCGGAATTTGGTTCCGTGGGTTCGCTATAGATTTGTATCTAAAATAATAAAGTCCACAGGGAATATAAATTCCCCGACTTTTATCAACACATCCTCAAGCTCACCCCTAAGTTTGATGATAGATCAATCTGCCATCTAGAGAGTGCAGTGGGCAGGTTTCAACTCTCCAATACCTAACTGCTCGTAGATAGAGTATGGAAGCAGGTTAACACTAGCGCCAAGGTCGAGTAGAGCACGATTAATATTTTTACCCCCAATAGAAATAGAGATTGTAGGACAGCCAGGGTCCTTACATTTCCTTGGTAATTGATGGGTAAAAGCTGTGCTAACATTACTCGTCATGAACACTTTTTTTGGCACTTGAGTCTTTCTCTTCCTATTGCACAAATCCTTAAGTATTTTTGCATATGACGGAACTTGTTGTATCACATCTAGGAGAGGAATATTTATGTTAACCTGTTTAAACATTTCTATAATCTTCTCCATTTGTGGACTTGGTTTGTTTCCCCTTAACCTATTTGGATAAGAAGCTTTAGCAATAAGAGCTGGGTCCAACATTGGAGAAGGTCATGTGGGTGGAACAGATCCCAAAATTGGAGTGGGGATCATTGTTGGTTGACTCAAAGAAGATGGGGTAGGGTTCGAGCCTAGGGGAAAACGGAGAATAGGCTCTGAAGAAGATGAACTAGGGTCAGAAGTGGAAGTGGAAGCCGGGGTGTCATTGATTGATTCATTATTATCAACCTGTTCACTGACTTGGTTATTCAGCACTCTTCCGGATCTCAATGTAGTAACGACATTCACATTATGATATTGTGAGTGACCAGGATTCTGTATAGTTTTAGATGGAAGTTTCCCTTTCTCTTTAGCAGTCATTGCGGCGTTTAATTGTGCAATTTATGCTTTTATCGATTTAATACTCACATCGGTGAGGCGGAGTCTTTTTTTATTGTATCGATAGAAGACCTTATATCAGCCGACATTTGCATGGTATGTTTCATAAACAAATCTAAGGTTCGTTCGAGTGAAGAGGAGTTTTCGGTACCAGCCGTTTAGAAAGAATTATTATACGGTGTAGAATTGTTGGCCGGATTTTAAAAATTTTGTGGTTGAAAGGGGTGCTGACTTTGTGGTGGTTGCTGCTTTTGTGGAGGGACCCTTTGATAGTTATTTTGGTTTGGAACCGTATTTTGAGTTTGGTGTTGGTTCCAAGCAAAATTAGGGTGATTTCTCCAACCCTGATTATATGTGGAAGCATAAGGATTGTTTCTAGGTCGCTGCTGAAAAGCAGTATTAGTGTGTTCTTGACCTTGAAACGGAGAATTTAAAGGACATTCTTCCGTCAGATGTGATGGATCGGAACAGCATCCACACACAGTTTTAGGGAGCGTCACCTGGTTTAGGGAGCGTCACCTGGTTTAGGGAGGCTAATAAAAATTTGTTTTCCATAGCTTCGAGTTTCTTTTGCATTGTTTCCATTTCGGCTTTTACAACTATGGAAATATCAAGTTGATGGATACCTCCCCTAGACGATAGTTGACTAACACTCTCCCATTGCAAAGTTTTTTCAGCAAAATCTTCCAAGAATTTCCAGGCTTCACCATCATCTTTAGACATGAAATTTCCTTGACACATGGTTTCAAGCATCTGCTTTGTTGTTGGATTAATGGCCTCATATATAATTCGGCACAGATCCCATCTATAGATTCCGTGATGAGGACATTGGACAAGAAGATCCTTGAACCGTTCAATGCATTTCCAAAATGGTTCATTGGGAAGCTGGGTAAACTGATTGATTTCGCTCCTAACACGGGCGGTCTTATGATTGGGATAAAATTTCTTAAGGAATGCTATAACGAATTCATCCCAATTAGAAATAGAGTGTGCGGTTGTGTTATAAATCCATTTTTTGGCTTAATCGCACAAAGTAAATGGGAGAAGACGTAAACGCATAGCATCCACAGAAAGTTGTGAAGTGCCCATCATAGCACATACGTTTTCGAATTTGGTAATAAAAACGTATGCGTCTTCAGACTCTAAACCGTGATATTTAGGCAAAAGATTGATAAAATGTGGTTTGATTTCGAAATTATCCCCATTGGCTGGTGGAATAGAAAGACAAGTAGAAAGAGGACCACATATAGGGTAGCATCTCTCTTAGAGAGATATAAGCGGTAGATTTTGCGCACCTGCGGGTAGTGGCAGAGTGGTGTTATTGAAATTTGATGGAGAACCATCCATCTCGGTGGATGTTGTGGGTGGTGAGGAAAAAGAAGATGAAGAAATACCGACTTCGGAGTTGATAGAAGAAACGCGGATAAGACGGGCATTAGAATCCCGTGTCCAGCCGAGCATGCACTAAGCGGGTTTAGCGCAAGTGGCAGCGTATGTGTAAATTAAAAGAAAGGTTTGTTTTGAAAAAGACGGATTTAGACAAATCACAAAAAAATGCACAATCAACCCTAGATCTAAGGTCACCTAGGTTAAGTCACTAGACCGCTCCTAAATTTCTAGAAGACAAATCGCAGGATAAATTCTCTACTACCTCTTTATCCCTCTTGTGGTTAGATAAGTGCAAGATAAGTGGGAGGTATCTGCTATGTAAATAGCGGGCCTAATTAAGTAACCACTTGCTTTAGACACACTTACCTAGACACCATAAAAGAAATGTTGATAAGCAATAGATTACCCACGACCTTCCTCTGTCCTAATTGAGCGCGACGGTCCTTAGAGTCTTGGTCTAGATATTTTTTAGTTAATGAAGGGTGATGCGGATGCTAGTTTTGTAATTTGTGGGGCTTAGGAAGGGTAATGAAATCCCCACATAATCTGAATTTGGTCTTTGCCCCTTAATTTTCCGTATTATAATATGCACAAACAACCAATGTCAAAACAGCCAACAAGAATTTTTTTGAGTGGCGAATTTTTGAAAAGAATCCTGCAGAAAAGTTGTTATTGGACTTATCAGAGAAGAGATGAGAAAGAAGAGAATATACCAGAGAAATTTGGAGTCTCAATACCCCAATACCACCACGGTTCCACGGCCAATACAAGCTTATTGCTGCGGTTCCGCGGTCAATTTGATTGATCTTTGACCAAAACTTTTTACTGGTGCTCCCCTTGGTCTTCTGGTCCTGTTGAATGCTTCAGAATCTTTATCTCTCTGCTCCAATGATTCCAAATTTCCTTTCAAAATTCACACACTAATCGTTAAGCACATGATGCATTTTTGAAGTAAATTTTTGATATAATAATAATATTTCAACCCTAATAAGCAAGAAAGAACAAATTACGCACGGATCCCCGGCAACGGCGCCATTTGATTTGCGAATTTCTCACTTCTTTGATTTTAAAGAAAATATGTAGTAGTAAAGAAGTGATGTAATGTTTTAGTCGTAATATAACCACAATCAATAACGGTGTCGCGTGTAGCGAGCGTTAGTGAGCACGGGTCATCCTTTGGGATTCGAGAAATTCGTAAATTCTTGCTTTAGTTGAGTCGAAAGAACTAGTTAAGAAATTCAAGAAATTGATTCAAGATTTAGTTGAATTTAATAGTTTCAAGAAATTCAAGAAATTATTTTCAAGAAAGAAAATCAAGAAAATGTCCAAGATCAAATGTAGTTATCAAGAAAATTGAAAAAGGTATGTAGGATTCGAACGGAATTAGTAGCCAATGATGATTATTCAAGATGATTCATCTTATCTATTGATAGAATTACAACTAGATTGATGGCTATTAATGAGAATTAGGGATCTTTTGAAGAAACTAGGGTTTCTTCTTCATTTCCCCTTGTCCTTTCATTGATTGCCATTTCTATCCGGCCTTTAACAAGAAGGATTATCAATCTAATTCCCAAATTGTGACGAAATTCTCAATAAATTGATCTCACTCACAATTTGGACATTAATGATTCTTTTTGATAAAGTTTATAATCTCTATAAGACTTAAGATGAATATAGAATTCTCTCACCATGTAATCTACCAAATTCCTTCGAATCCTTAGCAAGCGGAGATTTACTCACATATTATGAAAATAGAAGAATCAACAAATAGAGATTTCATAATGCGAAAATTTAAAGAAAGCAAGACTAAAAGTAATGATCACCTTTATTATTCAACTTCAAATTACAACTTCTTCAATCCGAGATTACAAGAAGAATAGCTCTCGATCAGTCCCTTGAAGAGGTAATTTCTCCGTCGATCTTCGCTTTTCTCGATCACCGTGAGTCTTGGATCTATCGAGGATCATGTGCTCGTTGATGACGATCGGCTTCGCGTAAAGGATCTTTTGTTGAATCGCTTGATGAACTTCTCGATGATTCTTGATCTTGAGATTTGGTGGTTCTTGAAATAGATCTAAATTGTTTTTGTAATTGTGTACAAAATGTGTACTAAAAAATAACCACCTTTTTAATGTAGGCTTAGGACCTTTTTATAGCCCCTAATCAAGCTTCCCCAATAAGCTAGGTTGTTACAAAGAGGCTTCTAAAATAAGTTAGGTAGTTATGAAGCGTACTCAGCAAGCTAAGGCGTTATAAGGAAGCTTCTGAAAAACTCTCGTCATTCGACCCTCTGACTCGGCCGCGGATCCGTAGCGACTCGGGCTGACTCGGCCGCGGTTCCGCGGTCGATTGGTGTCTTCATTGCTTCAAATTTCTTTGGTCTTCTTCTGTTGGTTTCTGGGTTTATATTTGATATCTGGAATCTTTTTATCTTTTCTTAATCTCTGCCAGAATTTAACTCTTTGATTTCTTATATTTTTATCGGTGAATTTCTGATTCCGATATCTGTTCTGGGCTAATTTTTTGCACAAGATCTCAATGAAGAATGTTAAAGATATACGATATTATGCGTGAAATAATAAACATACAATTTCCTTCAAAAATGTTTATTATAATGTATAACACATGGTAATTGATATTTTCCAGATGAACTTGTAATATGTGTTATATTTATAACAAACACTCTTAGATGATTAGAAAAGTGAGGAAATTGTTATGTTAAAAATTGCAATAATTTCGACTGAACACCCCGCAAGGAGGGATATTGTGTTACGCCCTCTCCTTAACGGAGCCAAGGACTAACAAAAGAAGCTGAATACGAAGCTTTAATAACCGGTTTTGAGATCGCTATCGATATAGGAATCAAAACCCTCCTTATATATGGAGACTCCCAGCTGATCGTTAGCCAAGTAAACGGTGATTATCAAATATGCAAGCCAGAGCTGATAAGGTGTGACGAAAAAGTGCAGCAACTGCTGACACAAATCTCTTCCTATACCCTGAAAAGCATACCGTGAGCGGAAAACAGTAAAGCGGATGCGTTGGCCAAATTGGATAAAGAATCAGCCGATGAAGACCTCGATGACATAAGGATCATTATACAAAGCAGCAGGGTCTTCGCACCAACAGATATATCTTTGGAAGACCTGATAGAGCCATTCGAAAGGAAAAGAAATGACCAAACAAGTAGCTCTTCAAATAGAGGACGAAGAAAAGGTCAAGGACTAGAGAGAAGTCTTCATAGATTACTTCAAGTACCAACGAATGTCCGAAAATGCATCGTCTACACATCAGCTCATGAACGAGTTTTGTCTTTCGCCTTCGTCAATGATACCCTATATAAGAGACCATTCAACCTCCTATGGCTAAGATGCTTGGGGCCGAAGGAAGCAAAGAAAGTCGTTGAAGAAGTACATAATGGACTTTGAGGCTCCCATCAGGCGGGTCCGTAGATGAAGCTGAAGATAAAAAGAATAGGTTACTATTGGCCCATGATAATTCAGGACTGCTTCGAATTTTCGAAGCAGTGTCACTCGTGCCAAATTCACGGGGACTTCATACATCAGCACCCAAATCCGCTGCACTTGATAATGGCAAGCTAGCCGTTCGAAACATGGGGAACCGATATAATTAGCCCATCGAACCGACGTCATCCAAAAGACATCGATTTATATTGGCAACGATCGATTACTTCTCTAAGTGGACAAAAGCAGTACCACTAAGGGAGGTGAAGACGGAAAATATCATCCACTTCTTCAAAACCCATGTCATCTATCGGTTTGGCACCCCGCGACGAATTATCTCGGATAATGGACCAGTTTACAGAAGCCATAAAATCAACCGCTTCGCACAGCAACATAAAATAGATTGGAGATACTTTTCAATCTATAATTCTCGGGTCAACAGTCTAGCTGAAGCCTTCAACAAGATCCTGACCAAGATTATAAAAAAGACAGTGTCCAGAAACAAAAACGACTGGCACAAAAGGCTGTATGAAGCTCTCTGGGCGTACCGAACAACGTTCAAGATGGCCACAAATACAACACCATGCACATTGGTGTTTGGCGTGGAAGCAGTGCTCCCACTGAAGATAGAACTACCCTCTTTACAAGTGGCAGTTCAATACGAGCTGACAGATGAAGAAAATACTCATCTTAGGCTCGAGAAGCTTGACGCTCTCGACGAAACCCGCCTTATAGCATAACAAAACTTGAAGACTTATAAGGCAAGAATGACACGGTCATATGAAATACTGACTAGGCTGAGAACATTCCGCCAAGGAGAACTCGAGCTAATCGTAAAAAGACCAATGATCCCCAATCGTGCAAAACGAGGGATGTTCGAGCCGAGGTGGAGCTTACCTGCTCATGGATATATATGGCGAAAGGTCGTTCCGGCCATTAAACGGCCGATTCCTCAAAAAGTATTACGTTTGAAGAGCCATGACTTAGGTCAATGATAGATGACGACGCTTGTGTCCGCTCGCTATCTTCCTGAGTCAGAACTCTGAAAGTAGTACCAAAAGAAAAAACTCCGTCGCCCCAAACACGACGGTTATGGATTGAAACGTCCCTAAACTAATAATGGACCGAAATGTCGTTAAACTAATATCCACCCCAAACATGGCAATAACGGACCGAAACGTCCCTAAACCAATAATGGACCAAAACGTTCCTAAACCAATAACGGACCGAAATGTCCCTAAACTAATATTGGACCGAAAAGTCCTTAAACTAAAAACTCGCCCCAAAATACGACGATAATGGACCGTCATGTCCTTAAACTAACATGTTTAGCCCTATGGTAGATCTCTATATTAACCACCGTATACAATCCACGGGTATAAACAATTCATTGCTCTCCCACGTCCTATATAACGCGGTTGTTTAGAAAAGATCGTGGCCTACAGCTAATGGTGTGTTTCCTTACGTGCCGCCTAAAAAAATCAGTATATCCATAGGCGAAATGAGCATGGATGAAAACCCGAAAGAGCACCGTGAGTAAAAACAGCAGGGCTACCGGCGAGATCGTGAAAACCCGAAAGGGCGCGAATTCGTTAAAAAGACGATATGTCCATAAGCGAAATGGGCACGGATGAAAACCCAAAAGGGCGCCGTGAGTAAAAACAGCAGGGCTACCGGTGAGCTCGTAAGAACCTGAAAGAGCACAAACTCGTTAAAAAAGGCACTTGAAAAGTCTTCACCACTTTGTAAGGAGAAAACACCTGCGTAATATTCTTACGACTCATAAAGGAGCAATACACTTACGAAACGATACGATTCCTAAGGAGAAAATGCACTTACGAGATCCTCACGACTCGTAAGGAGAATATACCTTCTATAAGACCCTCACGGCTTATAGAATTCAAAAGCCTTAGGTTACAGGGATCCAAATCTGTTCTTAAGCCACCAAAACCCGATAAACTTTTCTGCCCTACAAGTGGTCCAATATTGACTCTTGTATACATTCCATAGGCATAAATAAATATATACCCCACCAAATTCCTCCAATGGCGAGAAATATCCCCATATTTTGAACGACATTTGTAAGTCCTCCCGACTTATAAGGAGAAAGCACTCTTATAAGATCCTTACGACTTATAAGAGAAAACACACTTAGGAATCCCCACGATTTCTAAAGAGAAAACACACCTATGAGATCCTCACGACTCACAGGGAGAAGTACCTTTATTAGACCCTTACGGCTTATAAAGTCAAAAAGCCATAGTCGACAGGATCCTAACCCTGCTTGCTAAGCCTCCTTTGTTCAAATCAACAAAGGCAAATGGTGATTTGTGCCTGACAATATTCCAGTTGTAGCGATACTGATGCCAAGATAGCTATCCCAAATCCTCAACTCGCAATAAAAAGAGCAAATAACAAAAAAAGCCGAAATGATGGGGCAACACACAATAAAAATCAGCGAGCAAAAAATATATATGCATGTAAAATAGCCGAAATGATTGGGCACCGCGAAAAATAGTCGAAATGATTGGGTAATCACGACTTTCGCGATATAAAAACTGAAAAGATAGAGCATCACGGAAATAAATAAAAACATATATAATAAAATAAAAAATTTCTGCCCTCTAAGTAGTTCCATACTGATGCTCGTATACAATCCATGGGCATAAATGGCACAAATGAAAGGGAACTATATTTTCCCACCACGCCGTGTCAAAATGGCTCCAGATTTCGATAGCAACATCTACAGCCTAGAGATCAACTCGACGTTCTTCTCATTCCAGCAAGATGTAGACCGACGTCATCAAAAAGTCCCAAGGGTCAAAGCAGAGATAGAGTAATGGCAAAACTTTAGCTCCGAGTCTTGACGGTACATATACAACCTAGAGACTATTTAGACGTCCTTATTACTCCAGCAAAGTACAGACGTAACGTTAATAAGGACCCAAAGGTCAAATAAAGATGAAGTGATGGAAAAATCCTAGGTTCAGATCTTGATGGCAACATCTATAGCCTAAAGACCATATCGACGTTCCTCCTCATTCCAGCAGGGTGCGGACGCAACTATCAAATGAAATTAGAATAATGGCATATTCCTAACTCCAGACCTCGACTGTGATACATACAGCATAGAGATCACACAGATGTTTACCTTACTTCAGCAAATAATTGGTACGCCATCATCAAAGGAAAAAAACGAAGTAGCGGCATATTCCTAGGTTCAAATCTTGACGGTAATACATACAAGGACTAAAGATCATTGGAGATCATCCCACCCCAGAAGGGTGTGGTTATGATTCATCGGGGCTTCAAATTAAGCTTAACCTCAAGTAAAAAGCACCACGGCAAATACCTAACGATTGTTTTTCCGACAGTAATACATATACTCCAACCTAAGAAAATTACTTAAAGACATCTTGTCCAGCCTCAGAAGAGATCAGAGACACGACAGTCCCGGGGCTACTCGAACAACAACCTTAGGGACTGCATATCGAGAAATACATTAGCCAAGACGAAAGTACGATGGACTTAAACCTAGTATCACAAACTTAACGGACCCCTATCATAAAAGAATGAGGGTTATCTACATCCAACATTACGGCGAGTTTGCCTGTAAACCTAAAGGAGGTAAACTAGAAACTCCGAAATGAGTAAATAAACTAGAAAATCCGAAATGAGTGAATAAACTAGAAACTCCGAAATAAGTGAATAAACTAGTCCCTGCCAGATCAAGACAATCAAGAAACGAATAGTGCAGATATAAAAAAAGGCTTGCCATTCATACTTCAGAAAAGAGTACGCAGTGATGATAAGGACGACCAAAAAAACGTTACTACATCATCTGAGGTCTACAATGGAAAGACGCTAAACTCTGGACATGGATTCTCAAATTCAAAAGCAAGTTTGAGCAATGCGCGTTCAGCTTCATCGACCATGTTTTTTTGCATTTTTTCTCGAATGCAAACGTCAGGGTCACCACTAATGTCCTCCATCCTCTAATATGCTGATACTATCGCTTTCTGTTGAAAGATGCGGTGCAAGATGGCGACGAGATTATCTCTCCTTTTCTTTGAGATCAACCCCATCAGGTACACTGAATCTACTTTGTCTCCAGCTTCATCTAGCGTTTGGAGTGGCATAGCCTCAAGATGCCCAGGTAAAGCCTCCCAGATCTACCCAACGACGATCTTCAAAAGGGCAGAGCGGCAGGGGAGCAACCGACCGTTGTAATCATTGAAGCGATGCATCACTTCATCACAATGGGCATCAGTGTACTCCTGGCCTTGAAAGCGACCTTGTATGCGAATTTCTTCGTAAGAGATAATTTCATCGATGTCGTATAAATGACAAGCCTCGGTACTTGAAAAGAAACCCAGTGGAAAATTAGCAATAAAAAAATGCTAGCATCACGAAGCTTAAAAAACTAGTGGACCCCACAGAATCAAGATGACGGCTTCTTAATGATTGGAGCATGTGCCTAATGGAGAAATCTAAAAAGATTCTCTAATACTGTTTTAATAATAAAATTACAGAGCTGAGCTCTGCTCTATCAAAATGGTATAAAATATATAAAAATTTCAAGAAAATCCCCAAAGGGATTTGATATTCAGAGCAAAGATTTGTTAAACTAAAAATCCAAGAAGATCCCCAAGTGGGATCTAATATTAAATTTCCAGAGCAAAACTTTGACTGAAATCTCAAGAAAATTCCCAAAGGGGAAAAGATCTAATCAGAGCCAAGTTATGTGGAAAATTGCCAGCGCAAAGCTCTGATTAAAATCTCAAGAAACTCCCCAATGGGGAAAAGATCTAGTAATCAGAACTAAATTCTGTGGAAAATTGTTAGAGCAAATCTCTGTTAAATTGAAATCCACAAAAAGGAAAAGATCCAATCAGAACTAAGTTCTGTTATAAATCGCCTCAAGAAACTCCCCAAAGGGGAAAAGATCTAGTAATCAGAACTAAATTCTGTGGAAAATTGTTAGAGCAAATCTCTGTTAAATTGAAATCCCTCAAAGGGAAAAGATCCAATCAAAACTAAGTTCTGTTATAAATCGCATGAGCAAAACTCTGACTAAAATCTCAAGAAAATCTCCAAAGGGGAAAGAGATCTAAAAAAGATCAGAACTAAGTTCTGTAAATTTCCAAAGAGAATATATTAGAGCAAAGCTCTATAATTAAAAATGAAGTAATTTTTCAAGAAGAAGACTCTTACAAAAAAAATTTTGGCAGAGTGAGTCTACAATGTAGATCTGGAAAAGGGTGAAGAACTAAGATTCAAGAAAACAGAGCTAAACTCTAGTGGAGAATAAAATTCTCAAGGAAAAATATGAAAGTGCCGCAATTACCTAGGGCTTGAAGCCCTATTTAAAGGGATGGGGGTCGGTTCAGATTCTTCGTATTCTAAGGCGGATCGGATGGCCCAAAGTTATGCACCGTTGCACTCGCGTGAAAGCCACGTGATAACAACGGTGGGGGGCATTTGTTCCCTCATTAAAAAAAATTTCTTTTTAATTAGAAATCAGTCGGGCAGCGCATCACGTGTTTCCACGTGAGCGCCAGCATTCAGTAGGATTAAAAAATTCTATACTGGCGTCTCACGTGAAACACACGTAAGTGCCGGCGTGCAAGGCACATGAGCGCCTGCTATGTAATAATTAAATTCTTAAGTGGCGCCCACATGCATAACATATGAGGGTCAGCATCCAAATTAAAGAGGATGGAATTAAATTCTATATGGGGAATATTTCCCTAAAAACTGGGGACATTCTGTTGCGCCACGGCAGCGCCCCGGCCTTCTATCCGAGGCCAAAATGCGGAATCAAAAATTTTCCTTGCTTGGAAACTGGCGCTACCGCGGACAATGAAAACCCGGATCGTTAACCATTAACCTATACTAGCTAACAAGAGATGGGAAGAGAAGTATACCGAGTGATCGAGTCCTCCGGTCTTCTCGTCATCGTCCCGATCTCCCGCGGAAAGTCTTGTCTCCACATCGTCGCCTCCTCGCCGGAAGGGCACCACATCGCCTGCGTCTTTTACGGGCTCCCGCCTCAATACCGAGGCAACTCGGGCATGAAGCCGGCAACTCGACATGCTCAAGATATGCTGTAGAATGTGTAGTGTAGAGGCTATGTCTCATTTGGGGTTTGTTGCCTTTGAAGATGATGGAGGAATCAAGATTAGAAAAATGGTACTTGCATTTTTCTAGCATGAAAATGAGATCAAGAATGAAACTCTCAAGATGAAGCTCTCATCTTCTTTTCTCTCAAAATGTCATCAACCATATCAAAATGAGAATGGTGGAGGAAGGAATACCAAATGCAAGAGGGAGGTGAGTGTAGTAAAAGGTAAGAGGTGACCATATCCTAAACATCATCATAACAAATTCACATCAACCTCTAATCACCTCAAATCAACAAAAAGCAAGTGATGATGATAGATAAGAATGGTATCAAAAAGATGCTTTCATAATATCTCATCTTACAAATAAACCCTCCACAAAATGTTATTTGCAAACTTGCAAATAACCCCCTCCATCGGAAAAGTCCGGCCGGGAAAGAACAAAGGAAAACCGGCCGGAACGGAATGCAAACTGGCAACTCCAGAAAACTGGTCCCGTAATAAATTACAGGAAAACCCCGATACTGTGCATACACACCCGCATCTGTATTCCGTCCGGATACAAATGCAAAAAGACAAAATCTACACTGTACTAAACTAGAACCGGCTTAAACCAAAGCCGGCTAGTAATATCCGTTCGATCCTAATCCGTGCAATACCGCACGTATCGGATCGAACCGTGCCATATAACTATATGGCCACTAGTACAAACCGTCCGATCCTGATCCGTGCAATGCCGCACGTATCTGATCGGACCTTGCCATATCTCCATACGGCCTCTACAGCGTTTCGGCCGAAACTTGAGTAACTGTCTGTGTGGTGGACTCTAAAGACTCGTCAATACTATGGCTGTGGATTTAACCACTAGCATGTCAGAGGTATTAGCCAATACGTGACGGGCCACCAGCTATTGACCAAAAGGGACGTCGATGAGCGAACTCACCCTGACACCCTACTGAGCCTGTCAGTGACAATATCCGTACAGTCCGGTCCGTTCGTCTATGAGTATCGCATGGCGGGCCTAGGGGGTTGGTAAAAGTCAGACCCCCAAAAGCGGTACAAGTCGTGTCGGAGCGTAGCCCAGAACGCCCTGAGATACTACTGGAATACCTACCAGTAAATCTCCTGCCTCGGCCGAGGGCTTTGCGTAATGGCTCTCCTAGACACAGCGCGACCTCACCCCCAATACCGGGAGAGACGAACCCCTGCAGATCCGCTCACTGCCTCCATGTGGCTCGGGACTGTACCCAACTAAAACCTGTTTGCACGACTCCTTTGAGCCGTGGTAGGGTAGTAATCAAAGCACAGTGGGAACTCACACGAGACAAATGACGATCTCAGGTCGATGAACTAACCTGTACACATGTCACTTGGGAACTGCTATCTGACGTCTGGTATAATCCCAACTAGCAGGTTCCCGGCGAGTCCTGTCCGGTGTACTCATAACCCAATGAGCACCTGTATACATCTTAGGTGAACCAACTGACACCAGTGGCTTGTGAGACCGGCCACCGCCCCTCGTCGGGGTCTCGACTGTATACACTAGTCTACTAATGGAGTATCGATGCCCAGTCTCGAAACTCCCACGACTAGGGACCATTTAAGGATGTGCTTATAGACCCCAGCTCCCACGTATATGATCGCCATCATACTGCTGGTCATCAAGCAAGAATTCTAGGGGCTCTATCAACGTGTAATAGTGACCTGTAAGGTCACCTGAAACAGTACACGATGATAAAGGTAAACCAGATAGCATACTATCATCTCGAGTAAGACTGTTCTACCGGGATAGGTCCTCCCTCAATCATTGCAATCACGTGCCTGTGATCCAATAATTGACTCTGAGGGCACTATCTCCAACAATCTCCCACTTGCACTCAAGGCTAATTATTGCGATGTCGCATACTCACAGCCCGTGTGATACCGAACACCCAACTCCTCTACTAGTCAGTCGCACAAAGCCTGTTTGCGAAACTATTGCGTTCGAGGAATAGCCTCAGTGAGTGGATCCGCTGTGATGTTTCTTTCTATGTCTCTCTACATCTCAAGTTCGCGGAGAAAATCATCTCCCGAAATGAGCAATACCTGTCTTAGAATATGTCTGGATATCTGATGGGACCTAGCTCATAAATGAACTCCAAATCCAAACTTCTTAGACTGTATCGATAACTGAACTTAATCAGTACCCAGCGCCATGCCTCCCTCAGTATCGCCTTGGACCACCTGTCCAAAATACTTCCCCTCGTCAGAAGGAGAAACTATAACTCTGACAGCCACTCTGCCATCCATGTCACCTTGGAAGCCTGGAATGATATCCGTCTCCTAAAAGAGGCTGCCGTTATCATATCCCTAAAACATTCACTTATGTTCTAAAACTGCTTCCGACTGTTCCTCCAGGATTGGATCAATATTAACTTATTGCATCTAGTGCAAGAACAACATCTGGTGTGGTACTTGACATCTCATGATTGACTCAATTGCCTAAGCAAGTGATCTGCCAATCATGCACATCCCTCTCTACTTTAGTCTGTAAGATACCTTTAGAGAGGGTGACTCCATCAACTGCAGGTACACTACCGTGCCAAGAGTCATCCATTCTAAATACTCATAGAATGCTGTCAAGGTACCCAGATTGGGAAACTACCCA
Organism: Agapanthus africanus; assembly: GCA_030015575.1. Taxonomy (NCBI): domain Eukaryota; kingdom Viridiplantae; phylum Streptophyta; class Magnoliopsida; order Asparagales; family Amaryllidaceae; genus Agapanthus; species Agapanthus africanus. Next base: position 186,700,260 of record CM057337.1, read on the forward strand.
AATCTAGATCTAAAACCATAGATCTAGTAACCAGAATGTCTGATATAATATCCAAGTCCTGTGTGGAGAAGCTACTGTGTGACAACCAAAGTATAACCGATCGTAGTATAGGAATATCACTTCCTACTCTGTGTATGTCATCCAAATACCATGACATCACACCCTACTACCTTCTTAACAGATCCATCCCCTATTCTGATGACGTCAAACGTATGACTGTCACATCAGAAATAGATGATCTATCTCCGCTATATCTGTTTTAGTCTATAAATAGACATAAGCCTGATGTCCACCAATGCTTTCGCTGCTCCCACTGACTACGAAAACCCTCTGGCAGAGTCATATAGACGTGCATTTCTAAAGCTAGTTTAGAACGACGCTATACTCATCCTCCTGCCGGGTCTCGCAGCCTGGAACAACAATGGCAAGTGTGGGTAAACAAGAACTTCCTTGTCACCGTCCTTGAGGCTACCGGAGTACCTCTCGGGTGCCTGAAGTTACCTACCTTATCTGCGGAGTGGCCAATGGAATGTCAAATCAGATTGAATCTTTAGGTTCCTTATCAAATCTTTAGTAATCGTTTGCGGTTCTGGAATCACTTCCAGTTCTACCATACTCCCACTACTGTTTTCTGAAAAATAACCATTTCTTTTTAAAATGTAGCGAGTTAAGAACAATATCACTATTGATCTTCCAGATGGTAGAAAGTCAACCCTCGTCATAGCCTGGGTCAACCCACAAACAGCCATTACAGAAACGTGCCTTGAGTTGTCCAGTCTCTGGTTTTAATCATAAGCCGGACAACTCCCCGTACCTTAACATCGTTAAGATATGAACTGTTCTATATCTAATATAGAACCATAGGCACTGATTTAATTGAACCAGATTCAAATCATGCAGCTATCTCCAGTGCATGTAAACTAAATGGAGAGAGGCCGATCAGCGTTACTCAACTTAGGAATGCTTCCAATTATGAGTAACCTGAAAGAGAAGCAATTTCTCTTTATCATTACTATCAACTGAATACCATACACAAGTATCTACATCTTCAATCACTTTGAAGAATCCCGATACTTGCTATACCTGGTTCTCTACTATATTCAAATACCTATAACTCCTCAAAACTCAGACCCTGTGTTTCCACGAAACACATGTCTAAGAACTAGAGAAGTTAAAAGTAAACAGAATATAGTATGAGGACCAACCCCTCTGTCCTAATGGACACTGGACAACATACAATACTCTGTATAAGTCCGCTGAGTCTAATAACTCTTTCACTGTGTGTCGTAGGTTGAAAACTGTACTTATGGTTAAGAAGAATTACACCGCTGTTTAATGCTCCTTACCTAACCATCCACTGATATAGGTAAATGTCATCGACATAATATCAAAAAGGTATATCTCACTCTATAAAAATAGACGTACAGATATATCAATTTGAAATTGGTGCACAACAGCGGATATTCAAACCAAATATTTGCCGACCGGCAAACAACCCAGGTGGCTTCCTCAAATATCACCAATTACAACGAATCCCGATATAATGAGGATGGTCACCTAATTCCCAATAACTTACTCCCACTCATCATCTGTAAAACCATACAGATGTGTAACATTTTCAAAAATATAAAATATTAATTTTGGGAATTTTTATAATTTAATATTATTTTATTGATTATTTTAATATTAAATGCAAATAAATAGGAAAAATGTTAGAAAAAATTATGAAAAATTATGGAAAATTCTAAAATAGGGTAAATTAGTGGATTATGGCATTTTTAAGTTTTTGTGATTAGTTTGACAATAATTTAGTGCTAATCGCGATTAAAATCGCTAATCGGGTTTTTTGGCAATTTTGTGCAAAACTTGCACATATCACTTTTTCTACACTTGTGCATTTTTCTAGCCATGGTTTTCTTTTGGGATTACTATTGATGTGAGAAGGTTTGGATTTTAAAAGAAAAGGAAAAGAAAGGAAAATATAATGATGAGGGTAGGTGAGAGAGAGAGGTGGACTTTGACTTAGCATACTTAGCCATTCTCCTCGTTTTCTGTGCACAGCCCCTGTTCCTCTAGTGTTGACCCAGGGTACTTCTAGTTTTGACAGATTCTATCTAGGGTGAAATCTGGGACATATATCCTAAGTTGCTATTTTGGATTCGTGTTTCCGTATTCCGTATTTTTGATTCTGAAATGGTGGAATGTGTTTTGCCTCGACTAATTGTCGTTTATACGACGATGTAGAGGATTTATTGATGGTTTTGAAGGCGTGCCATAGGTTCTCACCTATAGGCCCCTTATCGTATCGTTTTGGATTTCATGCGCCGTTTTAGATTGGATTTGGTTTTAATGCGCATATACGATATTTTGATGTGTAGGTACCCATGAAGACTTCGGGACGACAAGCAAATACGTGGTGACGTCCGCAATTGGTGATGCAAGGTGAGTAGATTATATCTACAGGGGGAAGTCGGGTGGATGGCGTATAGCACCCCCGCAGTCCGTAGATAGATTACTATGTAGTTTATTGTGATATTAGGTGTATTGTGGATAATGTAGGGTTAGAAGTGACTAGTGTAGTTCATAGTCGCGAACCCTAGGGTAGAATTACACCTACACACACACCCTTGCTTATCACTTGTACTTGCACTGTGATTGATGATATGTGATGACTTTGGAGATGAGTCGATGATGTGGGCTGGGTGCCCTGGGATCGGTGATTTTATACGATTCATATGTGGGATATGACTTGTGATTCTTGCGGGCTTGGGATATGTGTTTACCCCCGCATGCATACTTACTGAGGTTACCGTTTTGTACTAGACATAGAGTAGTACTCCAGACTATATGATCTGACGATGGTGATATCTGTTATGTGATGAGACAGTGAGATACTGACCCCTACCTAGCTATGGGGATGCCGTACGATGATTTACCGTACGAGCCGATATTGATGATAGATCCGCACTCATAACTCGAGGATATCTTATGATATGACATTGAGGCGAGATCACCGACTATATACTTTTATACATGTATCGACTCAGATTTAGGTGGTTTCCACACCTATCCTTCCTGATTGACCGGATACTTAGATGTAGTTTGCATAGTAGATACTTCACTGTGGTGTTGACTACTAGATATCTGCATTTTCCTGCTATTCGCATTGCTGGCATATGTTCATTGTTATATTATTATCATGCTGTTAGGACACCAGCACCATTATCGATGATGCGTATGTTTCACGTACACTATTTGCCGGCTCACACACTTCATCATCGATAATTGCCATGCCACTACACTGTAGTACTGTTGCATTCATGATATGATTACTGCTTGGCATATTGTACACATGTACCTGTACACAAACATAGATGATTCTGACTTGATTGAGATTGAGGACCGCAAGATATTCTTTAAACTGATTCATTCTAAAGGAGCGGTTCCTCCCGACATATGTACATTACTATTCCATGTTGCATGATTTCCGATATGATTATCTCTCTTTACATGTCGCATACATCATGGATTGATTGCATAGCACATTGCATTGGATTTACTTCTTGATGTGGATTTTCATGTGATTTCTGATTTTGAGGACCGTGGGATTATTTAAGAAAAGATGTTCTTTTATGAAAACCCGGTACCTCGTGATATGATATTTGGGTGCGTCCACCACGCGTTTTCTCGGTGCTGAGACGTGTGCTTGAAACCCGATTCGAGGAGTGATGATCCGTTTGCGGGTTCGTGGTGGGCCCGGTATGGTTCCCCTCGGCGAGATGATCGATGGGTTATGCCGATTGAGCCTGGAGGCGGGCGAGTACCTACCGGTGATTGTATTTGAGCTCGGCGGATATCCGGGGGATACCGCCTGGAGCCGAGAGATGGGCGTACTGCCGGGGGCCGACGGGCCGCTACCGCAGACGGAGCCCAGAGATGGACATGGGTTGACTCGTGCTGCCGGGGCCGAGGGCCGATACCGCAGACGGAGCCCCATATGGATGAGGATTTACGTGTCGATGCTTGGCACGGGTTTCATGATGTTTTCCATGATATTGTTTATATCCTCATACTTGCATACATGATGCTTACTGTCAGTGGGTGACAGGTGGACGGGTTCCACATATATACAGACATGGATCATATACAGACTGGATTTACACTTGTCATACTTCATTTGTATATATAACAGGGTATGAGGGCGCTGTTATATATACCCTTACACCAATATTAGTGGTATGGGACGCTAATATATGTGTATTGATATCATTGATATTTCATCATACTTACCTCATGCAGGCATACCTTACACTGATGACATGTTATTACCTGAGTACCTGGCACTACATACATGATTAGATGTTACCTTGCCACCTTATTACACTCAGATGCACTCTTGTGGATTGTATTACTGATCGTTGGCTTAGGTTTATGTCTTGCATTCGGTTTCTGCTTGTAGATATTTCTATTCACGAGTTGGCAACTCACCCCCGTTGTGCCACAGTCCTTGCAGGTTCTGCCGTACAGGTTTCATTGCGGCATTTCTGGCACACTACCTTCTTGCGGGTGATTTGCTTTGGTAGGTGGTTTCTTTCGCATCAAGAATCACCATTTTATTCATGTATTTCATTGTATCTAGAAATTGTCCATCAACCAAAAACTTGTATATTCTTTCAGACTTAGAGACAGTGTGGTATTATTCGACCTTAGAGTCGCGCTTAGTAGTATTGCGGTTTTCTTGCTGCTTTTTGAGCTTTCCTTGATTTTGATCCTCGCCACTTGGCGTTGTATATTATCATATCATCGTGTGGTTGTGACCGTCGATTGACGAAGAGCTAGCTCCCGCTTGGGGATGCCTTTATCATTTTATATATTGTTATTCATGTTGTACCCCATTCGGGGCCAGTTTTACAAGAGAAACTCTGCCGAAAATTTTAGAAAAGACTGTACGGTTTTCAAATGCACATTCGGCTTAGTTATTTAAAAACCTTGATTTCAAACATGTTTTTCTACACTTCTTTAAACCAGTTTTCTTTACTTATTCTCAAAAATGGTTTTAGATTTCTGGGCTTTTGGCTTACTTGGATCAGATGGAGTCCTATAGACTTCATATGGTTCAAGGGCCAGTCACGTGCTCTTTCGGGTCGTGACAAAGTTGGTATCAGAGCGCTAGGTTGACCTTGGTTCGAGTCTAAGTTTGACTATGTGGAGCCTAGGGAGTTGTTTATATACGGAACTTAGGCTTGACCTTACGGAACTTAGACTTGGTCGAGGGGGTGTAAACCCGAACTTTCGTCGTTTTAGGATGACCCTTGGTTGATGGATTTGGTGACTAAAGTAGAGTGACGTACCGTTGGTATGTTCCGCGGCATACTTACGACACGCCACTCCGCTTAAGGAACCTTAGGATGTACATACTTTCGAGATCAGTGATTCTCTTTATATCCAGGATTATTCATCCATTTGAGATCCCCGATTCTATTAGTTTCATGATCATACCTTCATTGATACTGTTCCTTCCTATGATCATGTATCCACTTTGGATCTGTTGTTTTCCTTCTTGCCACTGATGTGCTCTCTTTGATACTCGATTGAGATTCCTGTCACCGTGTTTGAGCGCAGTTTGGGCTGCTGCTAGGGTTACGGCCGGTGTGAGCTCGTTTGGTACGAGGGCCGACCTTTATGTTTTCTGGTGACATGGGAACGTCTCGAGTTAGTGTTGGTGATTGTGACCTCTAGTGGAGGCGAGTGCTTGGTCTTGCACCGGATGATCGGGCCTTTGTTAGAGCTGCCAGTTGAGAGAGGACTGTTGATGTACAACATACCTCAGAGATGGTGATGTCGCCTACCGTGCAGACAGATGGACCAGCTGTCGCTGAGATTGACAGGGTGTTGCTTTCGGAGCTTACGAGCTGAGATTGCCGGAGCTTTCAGGCAGTTATGCGACAGATGATAGCTAGTCTACCCGATTTGAGAGACGAAGGTGATTCGTCCGATTTTGCGCCAGAGCGGGCCCAGTTGAGTTGAAGATTTCCAGTGTGGAGAGTCTTACTCAGATCTAGAGCAGGCTGATTCAGAGATGACCGCTTATGTATTGCCTTTCCTGGAGGATTGAGGCGTTGTTCGGCGTACAGGCATATGAGCCAGTTGTTGCTGCAAATGATGAGATATCGCCCAGATGATTGGAGCTACTGCAGCATGAGCATGTTCTTAGAGAGATGATAGCGAGTTGCTAGTCACCGAGGATGGATGACTAGGACGCGTGGTGAGTTCGCTTACCCCGATGCGAGGTCATCAGGTGGATTGATTCCAGCTAGAGACGACTTCACGCAGATTCGTTGAGAGTCGATTGAGACGATCGAATGTCAGGAGCCTATTTTCCAAGTTTAAAGTATACGGAAAGACATGCAGGTGATTCTATGGACCCTCTAGAAGAATGAAACCCTAACTCGACTTAATGACCGTGTGACAGCCTTGGAACCTTAGGGTTTACGGCGGTTCCGCGGCGCCATTAGTGAGGCTTGGGTTTGCCCTTCTACGGCTGGACCACCGACGCTGTGGCATGTACTCGATACTATTAAACTGTACCCGAGATGTGAGCTCTTGGGGGATTATGAGGATCTGACGAGTCGATCGGATGGTTCGACATCTTTCGGATATCGTGATGGGACACTGCTTGGGAGACTCCAGGTGCGAGCATAGCCGTCGGAGCGCAGTTCGTGCAGCCATGATGAGACGAGTCCGAATCAGTCGACACTGATGCAGAGTGAAGAAAAGAGTTCGCAAGATATTTCGACGAGATGACGTCCCACTCCGCCGACATCAGAGATGTTATACGCACCCAGAGGCGTGGTATATGGATATACCTTCCAGAAAGAAGCGCGATAGGTATGCAGCCGTTCCGGAAAGCTTTAGCTTCAGCATTGGATGATGACTTCCGGGCATTTCGGCAGGATTGAGATTTGAGAAAGGAACCTCGGCAGGACCTTTCTGGAGTACGATACGAGAAGACCTAGACCAGGAGTGGTCGTGTTGCGCACACCCAGCAGGCCAGAGTTCGGCATTGTCGACGAGGTAGTTGACCAAGTTCGGATAAAGGAACTTACCCAGATGCGTTGCGAATGGATCAAGGACGGACGAGTGATGAGTATTCCTCCGATGGTTGGGACGTGTTTCCGAGGACCAGTTCGGCCTGACATCTGCTACAGAATGATGAAGCTACAGAGTACGCGATTTCGAGTCCGTGTGAGAGACTTCAGATTGACCGTGGCCGAGAGCAGTGCAGTGTATAGTAGCTTGGCGTGACGTCATAGTGGACGACGATGGAGACAAGTGGAACCAGAGGTTCGTGTGAGACACTGACGAGCTGTCATTGCTTCCCGTCGAAACTAGAGACCTGATATGCTTACAGAAACGTTGCGATGTGACCAATTTCCGAGAAATGTTGTGCTGAGGACACAGATGTCTTTCCAGCGAGAAGAGATAGTACAAGAGAGCCAGCCTCTGTACAGATCGGCATAGGCATGATTGGAAGAGACCTTGAGCAGGATTCCTTCCAGGACATTGCTGCAATGATGTTTGCACCCAGGATCAGATGTGTGACGTGCATTCAGATAGCCAGAGACCGACGTCAGTGATATGCTGCCTTACGAGTGGTCGTGAGGTTTGACCGAGAGGTGACCAGAAAAGTGCCAGAACGGAATCGTCCCCGTTAGCACACCTGACAGGGCCGATGAGCCGATTGACCGCGTGATAGGTAATCCGCAGAGAAGATAAGGACCTAGAGAGTCAGAAGACGCCAGACCGTGAGCAAGAGGCAGGTAGATATCCTGCGCTGCTAGCAGTGGATTACACTGACTCCTTCTCGACCTTGAAGGAGAAACTACCGAAGACGGTATTTATGATTTGTGATTTTGTGATTCGATTATCACGTATCCGTCATTTTGGATTTCGGTATTTTGGGCGTTCTATTTGCACGATCTAGTTTTGGTGACTGAGTTTCATGATATTGGTTTCATGCACCCACTGGATATTTATATATTTTGCGCAGAGTTTTCATGCATTTTAGTGTTAGGCTTTGATTCGTGCACGCTGATGCACACGGTTGTGAGATTTTCCTTGCGGTACCCTGATTTTGGTTTGAGCCGCATTATATCGTTGATTTTGACCCGGATTTTGATGGTTGATTTTTGCACTCCGTGCTGGCGATGTGCTTTACGCCTGTTCGGTGTTTGCTATTGGATTTCGTGATTTCCGTGCATGTTGAGTGCGCAGGGTTTAGATTTTCATTCGTGCACGATGAATGCACCGGTTTGGATTTTCGCGCATGTTGGGCGCATGTTTTTAGATACGATTTTGGTGCACGCCAGATGCGCTAAATCGGGATTCTTCGTGCATGTCACATGCACCTGATTTATTTTGCTGTCAGGCACATACGATGCCCATGACAGATGCTTCGTGCACACCCGTTGCACTTGGATGTTGTTTTGTGCACCTGTTTAGCACATATATGGATTTTTTTTTGATTTCAGTGCGCACCAGACGCACAGGATGGTGTTATGTTTAGATTGGATGTCTACATGTGTAGTTCCGATCCATATCATATCGGTTTTGTATTGGATTTGACATTGTGTTTTTTTTTACATTGACTCCGATGATTGCGGGATGCTTGACGGAGTTTTGTTTTCGAGTTATCTGCTCAGTACCCTTGCGCATGCATTGCGCTGTGACGTTCTATGTGTTGATGATTTCGGAGCCCCGACGACTTTGGTTTATTACTGAGATGTTTTTGTATCTGGGGGTTTAAATTTAAAATTCGGGGACCGAATTTCTTTAAGTGGGGTAGATTGTAACATTTTCAAAAATATAAAATATTAATTTTGGGAATTTTTATAATTTAATATTATTTTATTGATTATTTTAATATTAAATGCAAATAAATAGGAAAAATGTTAGAAAAAATTATGAAAAATTATGGAAAATTCTAAAATAGGGTAAATTAGTGGATTATGGCATTTTTAAGTTTTTGTGATTAGTTTGACAATAATTTAGTGCTAATCGCGATTAAAATCGCTAATCGGGTTTTTTGGCAATTTTGTGCAAAACTTGCACATATCACTTTTTCTACACTTGTGCATTTTTCTAGCCATGGTTTTCTTTTGGGATTACTATTGATGTGAGAAGGTTTGGATTTTAAAAGAAAAGGAAAAGAAAGGAAAATATAATGATGAGGGTAGGTGAGAGAGAGAGGTGGACTTTGACTTAGCATACTTAGCCATTCTCCTCGTTTTCTGTGCACAGCCCCTGTTCCTCTAGTGTTGACCCAGGGTACTTCTAGTTTTGACAGATTCTATCTAGGGTGAAATCTGGGACATATATCCTAAGTTGCTATTTTGGATTCGTGTTTCCGTATTCCGTATTTTTGATTCTGAAATGGTGGAATGTGTTTTGCCTCGACTAATTGTCGTTTATACGACGATGTAGAGGATTTATTGATGGTTTTGAAGGCGTGCCATAGGTTCTCACCTATAGGCCCCTTATCGTATCGTTTTGGATTTCATGCGCCGTTTTAGATTGGATTTGGTTTTAATGCGCATATACGATATTTTGATGTGTAGGTACCCATGAAGACTTCGGGACGACAAGCAAATACGTGGTGACGTCCGCAATTGGTGATGCAAGGTGAGTAGATTATATCTACAGGGGGAAGTCGGGTGGATGGCGTATAGCACCCCCGCAGTCCGTAGATAGATTACTATGTAGTTTATTGTGATATTAGGTGTATTGTGGATAATGTAGGGTTAGAAGTGACTAGTGTAGTTCATAGTCGCGAACCCTAGGGTAGAATTACACCTACACACACACCCTTGCTTATCACTTGTACTTGCACTGTGATTGATGATATGTGATGACTTTGGAGATGAGTCGATGATGTGGGCTGGGTGCCCTGGGATCGGTGATTTTATACGATTCATATGTGGGATATGACTTGTGATTCTTGCGGGCTTGGGATATGTGTTTACCCCCGCATGCATACTTACTGAGGTTACCGTTTTGTACTAGACATAGAGTAGTACTCCAGACTATATGATCTGACGATGGTGATATCTGTTATGTGATGAGACAGTGAGATACTGACCCCTACCTAGCTATGGGGATGCCGTACGATGATTTACCGTACGAGCCGATATTGATGATAGATCCGCACTCATAACTCGAGGATATCTTATGATATGACATTGAGGCGAGATCACCGACTATATACTTTTATACATGTATCGACTCAGATTTAGGTGGTTTCCACACCTATCCTTCCTGATTGACCGGATACTTAGATGTAGTTTGCATAGTAGATACTTCACTGTGGTGTTGACTACTAGATATCTGCATTTTCCTGCTATTCGCATTGCTGGCATATGTTCATTGTTATATTATTATCATGCTGTTAGGACACCAGCACCATTATCGATGATGCGTATGTTTCACGTACACTATTTGCCGGCTCACACACTTCATCATCGATAATTGCCATGCCACTACACTGTAGTACTGTTGCATTCATGATATGATTACTGCTTGGCATATTGTACACATGTACCTGTACACAAACATAGATGATTCTGACTTGATTGAGATTGAGGACCGCAAGATATTCTTTAAACTGATTCATTCTAAAGGAGCGGTTCCTCCCGACATATGTACATTACTATTCCATGTTGCATGATTTCCGATATGATTATCTCTCTTTACATGTCGCATACATCATAGATTGATTGCATAGCACATTGCATTGGATTTACTTCTTGATGTGGATTTTCATGTGATTTCTGATTTTGAGGACCGTGGGATTATTTAAGAAAAGATGTTCTTTTATGAAAACCCGGTACCTCGTGATATGATATTTGGGTGCGTCCACCACGCGTTTTCTCGGTGCTGAGACGTGTGCTTGAAACCCGATTCGAGGAGTGATGATCCGTTTGCGGGTTCGTGGTGGGCCCGGTATGGTTCCCCTCGGCGAGATGATCGATGGGTTATGCCGATTGAGCCTGGAGGCGGACGAGTACCTACCGGTGATTGTATTTGAGCTCGGCGGATATCCGGGGGATACCGCCTGGAGCCGAGAGATGGGCGTACTGCCGGGGGCCGACGGGCCGCTACCGCAGACGGAGCCCAGAGATGGACATGGGTTGACTCGTGCTGCCGGGGCCGAGGGCCGATACCGCAGACGGAGCCCCATATGGATGAGGATTTACGTGTCGATGCTTGGCACGGGTTTCATGATGTTTTCCATGATATTGTTTATATCCTCATACTTGCATACATGATGCTTACTGTCAGTGGGTGACAGGTGGACGGGTTCCACATATATACAGACATGGATCATATACAGACTGGATTTACACTTGTCATACTTCATTTGTATATATAACAGGGTATGAGGGCGCTGTTATATATACCCTTACACCAATATTAGTGGTATGGGACGCTAATATATGTGTATTGATATCATTGATATTTCATCATACTTACCTCATGCAGGCATACCTTACACTGATGACATGTTATTACCTGAGTACCTGGCACTACATACATGATTAGATGTTACCTTGCCACCTTATTACACTCAGATGCACTCTTGTGGATTGTATTACTGATCGTTGGCTTAGGTTTATGTCTTGCATTCGGTTTCTGCTTGTAGATATTTCTATTCACGAGTTGGCAACTCACCCCCGTTGTGCCACAGTCCTTGCAGGTTCTGCCGTACAGGTTTCATTGCGGCATTTCTGGCACACTACCTTCTTGCGGGTGATTTGCTTTGGTAGGTGGTTTCTTTCGCATCAAGAATCACCATTTTATTCATGTATTTCATTGTATCTAGAAATTGTCCATCAACCAAAAACTTGTATATTCTTTCAGACTTAGAGACAGTGTGGTATTATTCGACCTTAGAGTCGCGCTTAGTAGTATTGCGGTTTTCTTGCTGCTTTTTGAGCTTTCCTTGATTTTGATCCTCGCCACTTGGCGTTGTATATTATCATATCATCGTGTGGTTGTGACCGTCGATTGACGAAGAGCTAGCTCCCGCTTGGGGATGCCTTTATCATTTTATATATTGTTATTCATGTTGTACCCCATTCGGGGCCAGTTTTACAAGAGAAACTCTGCCGAAAATTTTAGAAAAGACTGTACGGTTTTCAAATGCACATTCGGCTTAGTTATTTAAAAACCTTGATTTCAAACATGTTTTTCTACACTTCTTTAAACCAGTTTTCTTTACTTATTCTCAAAAATGGTTTTAGATTTCTGGGCTTTTGGCTTACTTGGATCAGATGGAGTCCTATAGACTTCATATGGTTCAAGGGCCAGTCACGTGCTCTTTCGGGTCGTGACAAGATGTGAGAATCATACCTGGTAAATACATACCCTGGAGTAAGTATCTAATTGGGAAATCAGTTTTCTTTTAACATTACACAGTGAAACTGAAACATTGAAATGTTTCGGTGGGGTATCCTGGTATTTCTAGTAATGCCTCTACCATTACCCAGATTCACAACTGTAACCGTATATCTCTTTGCCATCTGTCCAAATCCCTTTATATGTCTTTGGTCATTACCGTCTGCACACCCCTTTAGGTCAAATGGTTTTCTTCCTTCCCTACCATTCGGCACCAGCCTATGGTTTGGAAGAAGACTATCCAATAAGCATAAAAGGTGTACTGTCCTAATCCTAGGAGCACTCGCAACGCGAGAGAAGGTGAAGATAAAAGACACCTGAATGTACTTTATTCCTATTTCTCCTGAACTAGGATCCATCCCCGAACTGGAACAAGTTCCTTTCGAGTTCGTATATAACCATACGATGGATTATCCAATAAACTGGGATCTTCGTAGTAATACGGAGTGTCCTGGAGAAATACAAAGGTGATTTAGGATTGGCGAAGAAATACTTGGTTTGGTCATGAATAGCAGTCGCAATTTACTTTGCCCTCTTACTAATCCCTTGCTTTGTCTTAACTTAACACCTTCTGTACACCATCGTTATGCTAATTGGTTTTCTTCATTCCCCACCGTTCGGCACCTGCCTAAGGTTTGGAAGAAGACTATCCAATTTGCGTAATAGGTGTACTATCTCCTAAACCAAGGAGTACTTGCAATGAGAGAAGGTGAAAAGAAAAGACAACTGAATAATCCTATTCGTTTTCTCCAGAACCAGAAACCATCCTCGAAGTCCTTCGAGTTCGTATATAACCATACGATGGTTTTGTCCAATGGAAGTGGACGTTCGTAGTAATACGGGGTGTCCTAGAGAAAAGGGTAAAAGTAGGAGTGGCAATGAGGTTTGCAACTCTGACAATCCAAAAGCCAGTGTTAAGAAGGTTCGGTCAACTTGGTCACTGAGTCATAGTCCAGGGTCGGGTCAATGGTCGCTGCCAGAGAGAGAGAGAAAAGAAACACTCAGCGTGCACTCTAACCTAGATCAGAATGGTTATCACTTTATCTAATCTGGAAACCTCCCACTGTACCTCAAATTCTCCTCCAAACCCTGAAAGAAGAATTAGTCGGGATCACCCGAGGAGTAAACTAACTCATCAGTGGGAATCGGGATCCAACTATCATCGCATGATAACGTGACGGAATCCACTCACGTCACCACACTCCAGAAGGTATGCGCATACCTGGCAAGTTTCAGTTCTTTTGAAACTCCCGATGTGATTTTTACCCCTAGGACCCAAGTGACCTTGACACAGTCAACAAATCAAAGAGTCCTAGTCAAGTTCAGCCCGTCATTATCCTGGATTGCATTAAACCTACCCGTACGAGCCCTTGACACAGTCAATAAGGCCGCACGACTGTCCTAACCAATCCCATTAATATGCTGCAAACAAACACTACTTAGCTACCGCACACTACGCCTTGACACAGTCAACAAACGCAGCACGAATACTAAGTAATACTTGTAAGAAATGACGGAGGGCTACGACTGGTTTTTGGCGAAAAACCTTTAACGTAATGAACTTGATATCGTTGAAGGAACTGCATAACTTTTTATAAAAATATAGTGACGAAAACCATTGCTAAAGAGGTCACTCCCGGTGAAGGGATCTCGGCTCTTTCCCCGTAGAATGAGGTGCAGGATATTCCAACTGAATACCACGATGCAAAGCAAAAGTAATCGGCTATAGTGAAGTTAATGCCCTGACGCAAACTTCTGTCCAAGGGGTCACTCCCGGTGAAGGGATCTCGGCCCTTGCCTCGTCGACTGAGGAGCAGGATATTCCAAATGAATACCACGATGCAAAACAAAAGTGAACGTCCTTGCAATAACAACTTTTTGAAAAATGTTCCAACAACATCAGATTAGGTTTGTTTATCTTGCATTGATCCGAATCAATGCAGTCCCATCAATTGATCACACCACAAAGAACGAAAATATACTGACGTACGTATATGCCATCCGCATTCGCCACTGGGTCCCGTCATCACCCGTTAGGTTAGCTAACTAACGGCAGAGCGGGGACTGGACTAGCGCGGATGAAAAACATATACAACATCTACTAATATATATACCAATATATAGTATTTCGCTCAAGGCGTGAATAAAATGCAACATCACAGAAATGTACAGCATCACAGAACAATACAGATATCTGGAAGCCCCGGGTTTCACAGAGCCGCTGCTGAAACCCGACGTTCCCCTGGTCGTGTGGATAGCCTGTGCAATGAAAACCTAGACCCCTACGGGCGCGGCAAGTCACCCGCCAAAACCTGAAGCGAGGCAGCCCCCTTCAGCAACGTGAATGGACCACCCAGCACTTCACGGAATCCGGTAACTCGGGCACCCCTCCTGGGTCAACCTGTACCCCCTACGAGTGCGGCGAATAGCCCGCCAATCCTGGAGTGAAGCCCCCTTCGTCCCAATGCCATGAGATACGGGCTTGTTGCCCTTCAGAACCCGGCTATCCGTGCACCCTACCGCGGGGCAATCCTAGTACAGAAAGTAAAATATACATACACCGGGTACATCGACTGCAACCAGGTCGTGCCCCAAAAGAATAATACAAACAGGCAGTGACGGCAGTCCACATGTCGGACGCTCGCCCCGCAATATCAAATGTACATAATACAACAAAACTGTACTAGCATTGCATCCAGGCTATCCCCCACGACCGATCCGCAACAACACAGCATAAACATAGAACATCAACGTGAAAAGTCACGTTCGCAAATCCATCTAACCGTGCTATAGCAGTTAGACAGGATTTACCGATCAAGTGATATTCACGGTCGCAGATATAATGTAAATACTGTGAAATAATGTGTTTAAAATATCCGAACGATCAAATAATTAACAAGTGGGCCCCCAAGCAATACTGTAGCACTCACAGAAATTCTGGGCCCAAATTTAATATTCCAGAAACCCTATTTTAACCCCAGAAGCCTACTGGAAAAATTCGACACATCGATCACTTCAATCTGCGGCGGAACCGCAGCGAAAAGGGGGTTTTCGCCGCGGTTCCGCGCTCCAATTGAAATATCATCGTCTCGAATTTCTCCAGAATTCTTAGAACTTCCAGTACATCATTCTGCAATCACCTGAAAAATTTTTCGAGCCCGGAAAAAATCGACAGAAAACTGATGCATGCATAAACGCGGTTTTTGGAATTTTGGTCGATCGGATAAGTAAAACACATTAGTACAAGCTAGACAAGGTTAATGGCGTGGCTCTGATACCATGTTGCGCCACGGCAGCGCCCCGGCCTTCTATCCGAGGCCAAAATACGGAATCAAAAATTTTCCTTGCTTGGAAACTGGCGCTACCGCGGACAATGAAAACCCGGATCGTTAACCATTAACCTATACTAGCTAACAAGAGATGGGAAGAGAAGTATACCGAGTGATCCGAGTCCTCCGGTCTTCTCGTCATCGTCCCGATCTCCCGCGGAAAGTCTTGTCTCCACATCGTCGCCTCCTCGCCGGAAGGGCACCACATCGCCTGCGTCTTTTACGGGCTCCCGCCTCAATACCGAGGCAACTCGGGCATGAAGCCGGCAACTCGACATGCTCAAGATATGCTGTAGAATGTGTAGTGTAGAGGCTATGTCTCATTTGGGGTTTGTTGCCTTTGAAGATGATGGAGGAATCAAGATTAGAAAAATGGTGCTTGCATTTTTCTAGCATGAAAATGAGATCAAGAATGAAACTCTCAAGATGAAGCTCTCATCTTCTTTTCTCTCAAAATGTCATCAACCATATCAAAATGAGAATGGTGGAGGAAGGAATACCAAATGCAAGAGGGAGGTGAGTGTAGTAAAAGGTAAGAGGTGACCATATCCTAAACATCATCATAACAAATTCACATCAACCTCTAATCACCTCAAATCAACAAAAAGCAAGTGATGATGATAGATAAGAATGGTATCAAAAAGATGCTTTCATAATATCTCATCTTACAAATAAACCCTCCACAAAATGTTATTTGCAAACTTGCAAATAACCCCCTCCATCGGAAAAGTCCGGCCGGGAAAGAACAAAGGAAAACCGGCCGGAACGGAATGCAAACTGGCAACTCCAGAAAACTGGTCCTGTAATAAATTACAGGAAAACCCCGATACTGTGCATACACACCCGCATCTGTATTCCTTCCGGATACAAATGCAAAAAGACAAAATCTACACTGTACTAAACTAGAACCGGCTTAAACCAAAGCCGGCTAGTAATATCCGTTCGATCCTAATCCGTGCAATACCGCACGTATCGGATCGAACCGTGCCATATAACTATATGGCCACTAGTACAAACCGTCCGATCCTGATCCGTGCAATGCCGCACGTATCTGATCGGACCTTGCCATATCTCCATACGGCCTCTACAGCGTTTCGGCCGAAACTTGAGTAACTGTCTGTGTGGTGGACTCTAAAGACTCGTCAATACTATGGCTGTGGATTTAACCACTAGCACGTCAGAGGTATTAGCCAATACGTGACGGGCCACCAGCTATTGACCAAAAGGGACGTCGATGAGCGAACTCACCCTGACACCCTACTGAGCCTGTCAGTGACAATATCCGTACAGTCCGGTCCGTTCGTCTATGAGTATCGCATGGCGGGCCTAGGGGGTTGGTAAAAGTCAGACCCCCAAAAGCGGTACAAGTCGTGTCGGAGCGTAGCCCAGAACGCCCTGAGATACTACTGGAATACCTACCAGTAAATCTCCTGCCTCGGCCGAGGGCTTTGCGTAATGGCTCTCCTAGACACAGCGCGACCTCACCCCCAATACCGGGAGAGACGAACCCCTGCAGATCCGCTCACTGCCTCCATGTGGCTCGGGACTGTACCCAACTAAAACCTGTTTGCACGACTCCTTTGAGCCGTGGTAGGGTAGTAATCAAAGCACAGTGGGAACTCACACGAGACAAATGACGATCTCAGGTCGATGAACTAACCTGTACACATGTCACTTGGGAACTGCTATCTGACGTCTGGTATAATCCCAACTAGCAGGTTCCCGGCGAGTCCTGTCCGGTGTACTCATAACCCAATGAGTATCTGTATACATCTTAGGTGAACCAACTGACACCAGTGGCTTATGAGACCGGCCACCGCCCCTCGTCGGGGTCTCGACTGTATACACTAGTCTACTAATGGAGTATCGATGCCCAGTCTCGAAACTCCCACGACTAGGGACCATTTAAGGATGTGCTTATAGACCCCAGCTCCCACGTATATGATCGCCATCATACTGCTGGTCGTCAAGCAAGAATCCTAGGGGCTCTATCAACGTGTAATAGCGACCTGTAAGGTCACCTGAAACAGTACACGATGATAAAGGTAAACCAGATAACATACTATCATCTCGAGTAAGACTGTTCTACCGGGATAGGTCCTCCCTCAATCATTGCAATCACGTGCCTGTGATCCAATAATTGACTCTGAGGGCACTATCTCCAAAAAATTCTCTGTTAAACAAAACCTTTGGATTAAAGATCCGATGATAGAATTAAATTCTATTAGGGGAAAATATTTCCCTGACTTTTGTTTTTAAATGAAAAAGGTCTTCTCTGTTAAATAGAGAACGGTTGGATTAAAGATCTAATAATAGAATTAAATTCTAGATTTAGAAAAATATTTTTCTAATCTTTCCAAACGGGAAGATATACTCAGAGCACCTTTGGATTAAAAATCCAATGGTGATTAAACATCATCGTTTGATAGAGTTAAATTCTATTTATGGGAAAATATATCCCTAATCTTTTTAAAAACAAGAAAATATATTCTGTAAAAGTAGAAATTCTCTGGATAAAAAATCCAACGGTGGATAAAATCCCCCGAACAATTTTTGAGGCAAATTAAATCAAGTGGTATCTCTCAAATGAGAGATTTCCTCAAACTAATCAACAAACCTGCCCTCCCTATATAAAGGATCCGAGACTTCAAGTCTCCTAAAGAAGATTGATTCCCCAAACTTCTGAAAAAAACAGAAGCCACAAAACAGAGAATTCAATTCTCTTCTCAAAGAAGAAGATTCTTGCTCATTCCAAACCCCAAGTAAAGAAAAACAGAGATTAACATATCTCTTTTGCCTAGTATAAAATAAAAAAATAAGGGTTTAACTCTTCACAAAAAGAAGTAAGTTCTTCTGATGATCTAAGATATGCAAAGCAAATCTTCGTACAAGTTGAGAATTTACTTCTCATCGAGGAGATTCTGTTCTTCAGACTCAGAATCTAGGGTAAAGAACTAGATAAAAAAAAGAAAAAGAACTTATGTTCTAGGAATTTAATTCCTTTAATAACAGGATTTAACCCTACACAAAAGAACCTAGTTCTTATTAAAAGCACAGAAGAACTTAATTCTCCAATAAAATCGATCCCAGATCTTCAAAACAAAGATCTTTATGATCATTAAGAGCCAAAACGCCATTAACAGAGATTAAATCTCTAAAAAAAAAGAATTTAGCGCATCACGTGCTTCCCACATGAGAGTCCTAAACAAACTGCTCAACGCCTCACGTGCTTCCCACGTGAACGCCCAAAACAAAGAACTCGACGCCTCACGTGAAACACATGTGAGTGCCCACAAACAAATACTGAGCGCCTCGCGTGCTTTACACGTAAGCGCCATACAAAGTGCTCAGCACTATATATACCTAGTCAAAATGGCTAAGTGCTTAGAACTGATTGGGCAGCGTCCATATCTGAGCGCCTCACGTGCTTCCAACATGAGCGTCAGAGTTACAAACAAGTGCTTAGCACTTCTGAATAAAAGGAAAAAGACTGAGCAGACCAAGCCCAAATTGGCTAAGTCCCTCTGAAGCTCTCTTTCAACTGAGCCCAAATGCTCTGTTATTAGATCTTAATAAAATTTAATGATTCTGAAACGTTGCTAAGTTAATCTTAGTCTCAAATAAAACTAATGTATTCTTAGTTAAAATAAATTGAGTCCAAATGCTCACATATATATTTAAATTGATCTTAATCTCAAATCAGATTAACGATCTTTAAATAGAACAAAATATCTCTTGAACTAAGGGAATACATGCAACCCAAGTTCAATCCCTTAATCTAAAATATACGGATTTGGACTAATTCGCGCCCTACAGGCGACGACATAAATTTGTCTCCGTATATAATTCACGGGCAACCAAAATAAACAAACACGATACGACACGAAGTGAAATATTAGAGCAGGAGAAAGTTGTTATCACAACGCGATAACGTAATTAACTGCAGCGGCTTGCTCCTGCAGGGAAGAGTGTCCCCATAATAAAAAAACCCGTCACAAATGAAGGAGAATCTAATGAAATTTGCTACATCGGTCTCATCTATCCAAACCTCTGATATACGGTCCCATAAATCAACTTGGTATCTTCGGAGAGGTGGATGGATATGTCCAAATAGCATCTGCTCCCAGATTCAGGCAAGATGTTCAATCCCAGTTCGTCTCTGTCTTCGGGCGTAAACAATCTTGGGTCCTTATGCATAGCTTGATCATTCATGGGTTTAGTATCATTTAAATTCTATTACCTGTATTCCATTATATATTATGTTGAGCTCTAATAGTTTGGTATTCAAGTGATTGTGTGATAGGACTCATGAATCAATCTTTTGGGCTTGTTTCTCGCACTTAGGAGATTCAAGCGTTTGTAGAAGTAAATCTCACACTTATGAAGTTAATTTTTCGTATTTACTTCTCAATTCTTGTGTTGTACACATTTTAAAATTCCATATTCTTAAAGAAACACTCACACACTTTTGTACATACGTAATACGATTATGTTTTTCTTTGATATCATATAGCTCGTATTATGATATGTATTCTAACTCATAAGTTTCAAAACTTATTTTACTTATTATGGGTTAGCGTATGTTTTTAAGCTTTTCATTGAATATCTTTTTCAAAATATATTTTTGTGTATGAGTTGAGCTCCGCTTTCAAAATTGTTCATTTTCAATTGGTATCAACTCATACTTGCCTTCACATGTCATTAGAACTTGTTTATATCTTGCTCATGTGGTTATTTGTTGTATGTATACTTGTTTTACTTTACACATATTTTATAAACATACTTTTGGATACGAGTTGAGTTTCATTTTCAAAATTTGCATTTTACTTATGCTCGTATCCATTTCCTAGTGTTCTCCTATACATACATTTAGGAAGAGTGATTCAAACGTTTAATTCGTTTTAGGTGTATGCATATGTTTGGGGAGGAGTAGTTCAAACGTTCTAGTTTCCCTAAAATACCCTTTTTGATTATGTCAAAAAGGGGGAGAATAATGTGAGTTTTTAGTATATTGATATTGGATATTTGGTTTTATTCTATGTAGATATACTATTTCCTATTCATATTTGCCATCATCAAAAAAGGGGAGATTGATAACTTATGTATTTCGATAATTCATTTATTTAGTTTTGATGATAGCTTAAATATGAATAGTTTGTTTAGTGTCACTTGCTTAGCTTGCCTATCATATTGATACTAAACTTGTATACACTTGATGTTTAGCTTGCTTATCCTATATTTTGTGTATACTGAGTAATATATCAGTATCTCATGCTATACTTGTGTTATATTCTTGATATCGATATATTACTTCCATTTCTTATTTTGATAATTCACAATATGAATTTATATATACATGTGATCTATATCTTACTTCTCTTATACCATGTATATATATTTAGTATATCAATATCTCATATTTTGAGTTTGAGTTATATCTTGATATTGATATACCATTCATGATTGTGATATAAAAAACAATGAATGTTCATATACAATTTCATAACATTGTATATGATGAGCTTGGCCTATGAGATTGCATTTTAGGTTATCAGATATCTCAAGACAAAACTCTGTAAAGGAGGATGGAGGATATTGAGCTTAAACGGATTTATTTAATGGAGGTTGGAGGATATGGACGAGAGCTTTCCAAATTGCATATAAAGCTTCGTGAGATCAAACTACATAAACGAGAAACAAGGATTCAAGAGTTTAAGCTACGAATAGCCAAGAAGTTAGAAATCAAGTCCAAGTTTGAAGTGTCAAAGATCGAAATTGAAGCGAAATTCATTTGAAGATCAAATATCGACTTCAAGACGCAAGTGAGTGGAATGATGTGTTCAAGTTTGAAGGGTCAAGTGTCGAAGTTAATTGAAGATCAATCGACCGACGCAAAGTTTAAGCGAAACGCTAAAATTTCAAGAGCTCGTGTCAAAATGTCGAAAATTCAAGATTTCGAAGAAATACGATATCGACATAGGATTTTATGTGAGTACTCTATTGAATATGTTTTTTTAATCAATTAGAGCACTTGAAACGCTCACACATACTTGCACAAACGTTTTACATTGCATTAACTTTGGGATTTTTGATTTAAAATTGATTTTCATCACAAAATACATGTTTCTGTGTTTTTACACTTCAAACGTCTGTCCCCATGTGTTTCATACGTCTGTTGTCTTACTGTGTGTTTATAAAATCCCCAAATATCTGAAATATCAGTTTTCATACGTTTTGTGCTTCAGACATCTGTCTCTTGTTTGTTCAAACGTCTGTCTATTCTCTGTGTTTTCATATGGAATATTTTTATGAGATACAGACGTCTGTCCTTATTCAGACGTCTGTCTATTCTCTGTGTTTTCATATGGAATATTTTTATGAGATACAGACGTCTGTCCTTATTCAGACGTCTGTCTATTCTCTGTGTTTTCATTTGGCCCATTTTTTATGAGAGACAGACATCTGCTGTTCATATGTACATACGTCTAATGAAGGTTTTCTAAACAGATTTTTTGTTCTTTAGACATCTGGCCAATTACGCCTCAGACGTCTGTCTTCGATCTGTGCTTTATATTGTTTTCTTTAAAATGATCGACAGACGTATGCAGCTATATGGGGCAGGCGTCTGTAAAAGAAATTTTTTGAAAATATAGCCATTGGGATTTATTTTGTTAAACCTTCAGACGTTTGTCCTATTGTTCTTCAGACATCTGTTCTTACTGAAAAAATGCTGATTTGACTTATAATGGCTAGTTTTTTGTGTGGGGTTATAAAAAAGTTTTGTGTTGGTTTTTTGAGATCTTATCACTCAATATTTCAGTTGCCAATTTTCCTAAGTGATCAAGGGAAAAAATCCCATATGTTGTGAGAGTTTAAAGAGATTTTCATTTGCTTATCTAATCTCTCACATACACACACTCAAGAGTTTCTAGTTTGATTATCCATATTCTTGAGTATTACTGCTTCATTGTAAAATTCTTTTGAGAGTATCTTGTGCTTGTATTTCTTTCTCTTCTTTCTTTGTGCTCTTGAGTGCAAGAATGTTTTTGTAAAGAAGTTAAGTGAGCTTGCTTGTAGAGAGAAGTACTTGCAGAGGGACGAACTTGTAAGTGAAGTGTTGTTCGTAGTGACGAACAACGTGTTGTCTTGTAAGGAGACGTGTTTGGTTTAAACTCCACCGGAAGCAGAGTTGTGTGTTGCTTGCGAGTAACGTGTTTATCTCCAAGAGAAAAACGTGAATTAGTGGAACGAGCTCGTGCGCCTAAATAAAGTGGACTAGGTGATCTCCCGAACCATTATAAAAGACTCGTGTTTGCGTTTATAATTTTGTATCTTTTATTTGCCATTAGTTTAGAAATTGCATGTAAGTTCTCTACTTACTCTTTATGCTCATTGCTCATACTTGATATTGTTTTTGCTTGCTATGTTCTTGTTTCACAATTGTAGTATTGTTTAGCTATTTCTCTATCGGTATATTTTTTGTCTAAATTACAATTTTGATTTCTATTTGCAAATATAGAATTTTTAATTTGAGCATATCGTAGCTTATTCCTATTCACCCTCCTCTAGGAATACTTTCACGAACATCGCACCGCCAACCGTCGGTCCTTCTCCACACGTCTTGATGCAAATAATATTCTTATATTAGATTGCCTCGAAATAAGATGCACTTAAATCATGGTAATTTTATTTCCGCTCAAATCGTTGTCTATAATATTCACATGAAATATTCTTGTCTAACACAACTATTTTGACACATTCGCTCAGTCACAGACTATTGGCCCTTCTCCGCTTGTTAGCCATTGCCACTAACTGCCGTCTTCGTCCGTCGCCACTTACCGCCGCCATCATCCATTGTCGTCATTTGTCGGCCCTTCGTCGATCACCGTTAACCACCAACCATCAACCCTTCACTCTTTGTCCTTCGCCGCTGCTATTACCTCTTCATCGAACCACCGTCAGGTGTCCCTCGACCCTGAACATCGTCGACCACTTCCTACCATCAGTCTTCCTCCACTCATCGTTCATCACAACCGACCACAACCGTCATTCACCATCGCCGGTAGC
Source organism: Agapanthus africanus (assembly GCA_030015575.1). NCBI lineage: Eukaryota > Viridiplantae > Streptophyta > Magnoliopsida > Asparagales > Amaryllidaceae > Agapanthus > Agapanthus africanus. Next base: position 186,724,109 of record CM057337.1, read on the forward strand.
CGAAGCACGATCGTCGCCATCAACTCGGTCATCGACCATCTCCGTTGTTCATCGCCAATCGTCCACTTTGTGCTTGTCACGGCGACCACCGTCACAACTAATGTTGTATAAATTCGTCAAATCCATACATTATCATGCACGATTAAAATATACCAAACATGTTGGTGCAACATTCCTTGGAATTTGATGCCTTGGCATCACATCCTGAAAAATATGTGGATTCTCGATAATCTTCCATTACATTACATGTACTAAGCATCATCTAATAAGTTCTTTCCTCATGTATTTTTTCTTCTGTTTGAAGTTCACATCTTTACTGGTATATAATTCAAACCCTTTGGATAGTGATATCATTATTGTATCATTTGCAATAAAAAGAATTTCAAAAAAAAAAACAGTCTTTGCTAAAAGTAAGTATTAGAGAGTTCCACATCACCATAATAAGACAAAAAAATAATAAAAACAATAAGATCAATTTCTCTCCATTCATACTAGCTTTTAGAGTTCAAATTCAAACCAAAAAAATGAAACCAACTTTTAATTCCATAGTTTTATATGACGCAATAGACCACATATAAAGATATTAACAAAAATAGTTGTAAGAATGAAGGAGAGAAAAATTACTCTATCACCAAATTAAATCAATCTTAATCAATTAAAACAAAACACGCTAATAAAAGAGCTACAAATAATATCCATCTCATATTTCTTCTTCCATGATAACAAGTTAATAACCACAAGTAATCATCATCTAATATTTAATAATCTAACATGCATTGCACGTGTAATATAATAGTTTAGCTACTCCTAGCCACCTAACCACCAATAAAAGTGATTTTCACTTTCATATACCATAAACAAATGCAGATTCCATATTTGAAAACGTGTATAATACTGATTTGTCGCAAAGATTTCTATCTCCAAGCTTACAAATCCAATCAAAAGGACCTTTCAATCACAACCGTCCGTTGCTTTTATCTACGGCAAAGATTCATGGACGTAATTCTCTTTTTGTTTCTTTCTCACAAATTGTGGGGTCTAATCACGTGATGAGCTTGGAAGCTGGCCAATGTCTTCAACTTGAACCCTAGGAGTTCGATTGCAACATTTTACAACTCATCATGTAACAAATTTAGCCAGCCAGCTAAGCTAACTAATTTACCCAAAGCTAAAGTTAAGGCATGAAAGCATAGGCACAGATAGTAACATTTGAAGCTAAAGTCCGAATAGTGTTGAAGCAAAAGACAAGAGCCAATTGCTCCCATTTCCCTTTCTTATTTGAGACTAGTAGCGAATAAGAAAGAATAATAGGATGCTCACTCTTTTGTTGTGGTATGTAAGGAGAAAGAGCAGGTCAGCTACGACAGTGTGTTAGTCCGTTGTTTTTGTACTGGTACTTTTTATTACAAAAGTTTTGGCACGTACAACGGCATCCAATTGCAATGGCATTATACCCTAGTGGCAAAATTTCTTTACTGTAAAGCTCGAGGTCTGATCAAATTTGACAAAAAAACAAAACAAAACCTAGAGGTGTGAAAATCAAACCATGCATTTTCTAAAAGAAAGGTTAATGGGATTAGATATTATAGAGAAAAGTTATTTTACATGGCTGTCAAAGGTTAATCCACTCCTAGTACTGTTTTGGATAATTGGTTTTTAGAGGCACTACTACAATATGAGGTTGCTCCTACGGACTCAGAAATCCGTAGGGCCAAATCGTTGTCCCTACGGTGCTTTACGTTCTAATTTTTTGTTTGGCACTACGGAGCCGCAAACCGTGGACCTACGGTTATGTCCGTAGGAGCATCTAAATAGGTTATTAATAAAAATACACAGAAAAATTATATTCATCGTTCCCAAAATTTCTCTCTCTCACTCCCGCGCCTCTCGTCGTCTGTTCCCGCGCCTCGTCGCCACCGCGCTCGCGCCTCGTCGCCAGCTTCGTCGGTCTTCCCCACACCTTCGTCGACTTCCCGCGCCTCGTCGTCACCTTCGCCGATCGTCGTCGACCACCAATTTCTACCGTCTTCTCCACTGCGTGCACGGTTTGTAAGTAAATCTCAAATAATTTTTAATTTTGACGTTGTAGTCTAGGGTTTAGGCCAGGTTCGGGTGGGGGTGAGGGCATCGGCGTCGGCATCGGGTTCGGTTAGGGTTAGGGTTAGGGTTAGGTTGTGGGGTTCGGGTTGGGGCTGGGGCTGGAGCTGGGACGGGGCTGGGGCTTGGGCGGGGCTGGGGCTGGGGCTGGGGTTTGGTTGGGGTTGGGGTTGGGGGCTCGGTTGGGCTGGGGCTGGGGCTGGGGCTGGGGCTAGGGCTCGGTTGGGCTGGGGCTGGGGCTGGGGCTGGGGCTAGGGTTCGGTTGGGCTGTGAGATGTGAACTGTAGAGTGCCCTATTTATCCCTTGTAGTAGGTGTAAATTTGTAGTGTAAATATGCTTTGCTTGTTGATTTAGTTCCATCCCGGTAAAGCCTTAGGCTAATTCGAGGTCGAGTTTGTACTGGTGCATTTATTCTGTTACCTTCACTTTTGTGGACGTAATATTCGATGATAAGGTGATAATTGTTCCAGATTTGGCGTCTGCAGGGACTTTATGTTTAATAATGTATCAGTAGAACTGTAAGCAAGCTGTTTGGCATATTTAGAGGGTATTTAAGCTTAAGAAATTGTTTTTCTGTTATTTTTCTTGTGAAATGTATGCTATCGAATGTCTGAGTGAGCAACCCATGTGGGACAATATAATTTGATCTGATTTTGCTTCAAGCTCTTCTTTCTCCTTTAAATTATAATCCATTTTGTTTTGTACTTAGCAATGGCAGAATCTGCTTGTAGTTTATGGAAAACTATGAATCTTTTCGTCCATTTCTTTCAGCCAGCATATGAAATAGTTGGTGGTTTGTGTTCATGGCCTGAATTCCTCTACATATATTATCATCTTATTGGTGGATTCATTTATATTCAATCAGCAAATATAGCATCTTTCAAGCATATTATCTTGTTCATCATTCTAATCTTATATTTTATCTGTCTCTGTCCTGTTGATCTTATTGACGGGAAGCTGTATGTTCATCTCCACTCCCAGATCCTTGATAATTGATTCTTTTGAAGCATCATAACTATATTTTGCGTTAATGTATCTGCAATATTGTAAATATGTGATTAGCTTTATGGCTTGACTTTAATAGATCTATATTCCTCTTTTTTTCCCTTACTTTAGAGTTGAACATGATCTTTTAATAGCAAATATACTGCCCTTTAGAATTTAGATATGGACTGATAAGAAGAGATGATTGTTATCATGTTAACGGCCACTTATAAAATTTCTCAAATCTTGATCTCAATGGTTTAAAATCATGTTACACATACAACACGAATGCACAACAAACGCATAATTAGAGAGTGATTCAAGATGTTCAAGTTAAAACCAATATATGATACTCGATGATAATATGAAACCTTCATATTCTCATCGATACTCATATATGAAACTAAAAGCGCCACTTAGTCCCCGTCTATCGGTTAACATACGTGCGATGTTCGTCGTGACATAAAACTATACGAAGGTTGTTAAATATCGGACGGTATAGCTCGATACTAACAACCGTCGTATAGTCTACGCGACGAGAAAATTCAATCGTATGGTAACCCATAAATTTGTCCCGTGTGGACAAGTTAAGAATGTATAAAGCAAACGCCTTCATTCATTTAGGTTTTCATCCGTTTCGAGATATTTCGTCGGTACCTTTCCGCTGGTTCTCCGTGTAAAAAGATAGATTAGATGTTCATTTCAACGTTGTTTCACAGCTTTGAAATGATTATCTATTCTATTACAGTGTACTCGGAGAACAGCGGGGAGGTGCTGCCGAAATTTACTCGAAACGGTTGAAAGCACAAGTGATGGGTGTTCGCTCTATACATTCTTAATGGGATAGAAGCCTACCCCCGACAGCCGGAACACACACATACAACAAGAATACACAACAAATGCATAATTAGAGAGTGATTCGAGATGTTCAAGTTAAAACCAATATATGATACTCGATGATAATATGAAACCTTTATATTCTCATCGATACTCATATATGAAACTAAAAGCGCCACTTAGTCCCCGTCTATCGGTTAACATACGTGCGATGTTCGTCGTGACATAGAACTATACGAAGGTTGTTAAATATCGGACGGTATAGCTCGATACTAACAACCGTCGTATAGTCTACGCGACGAGAAAATTCAATCGTATGGTAACCGATAGATTTGTCCCGTGTGGACAAGTTAAGAATGTATAAAGCAAACGCCTTCATTCACTTGTGTTTTCATCCGTTTCGAGATATTTTGTCGGTACCTTTCGCTGGTTCTCCGTGTATAAAGATAGATTAAATGTTCATTTCAACGTTGTTTCACAGCTTTGAAATGATTATCTATTCTATTACAGTGTAATCGGAGAACAGCGGGGAGGTACTGCCGAAATTTACTCGAAACGGTTGAAAGCATAAGTGATGGGTGTTCGCTCTATACATTCTTAATGGGATAGAAGCCTACCCCCGACAGCCGGAACACACACATACAACAAGAATACACAACAAACGCATAATTAGAGAGTGATTCGAGATGTTCAAGTTAAAACCAATATATGATACTCGATGATAATATGAAACCTTCATATTCTCATCGATACTCATATATGAAACTAAAAACACCACTTAGTCCCCGTCTATCGATTAACATACGTGCGATGTTCGTCGTGACATAGAACTATACGAAGGTTGTTAAATATCGGACGGTATAGCTCGATACTAACAACCGTCGTATAGTCTACGCGACGAGAAAATTCAATCGTATGGTAACCGATAGATTTGTCCCGTGTGGACAAGTTAAGAATCTATAAAGCAAACGCCTTCAGTCACTTGTGTTTTCATCCGTTTTGAGATATTTCGTCGGTACCTTTCCACTGGTTCTCCGTATACAAAGATAGATTAGATGTTCATTTCAACGTTGTTTCACAGCTTTGAAATGATTATCTATTCTATTACAGTGTAATCGGAGAACAGCGGGGAGGTGCTGCCGAAATTTACTCGAAACGGTTGAAAGCACAAGTGATGGGTGTTCGCTCTATACATTCTTAATGGGATAGAAGCCTACCCCCGACAGCCGGAACACATACATACAACAAGAATACACAACAAACACATAATTAGAGAGTGATTCGAGATGTTCAAGTTAAAACCAATATATGATACTCGATGATAATATGAAACCTTTATATTCTCATCGATACTCATATATGAAACTAAAAGCGCCACTTATTCCCCGTCTATCGGTTAACATACGTGCGATGTTCGTCGTGACATAGAACTATACGAAGGTTGTTAAATATCGGACGGTATAGCTCGATACTAACAACTGTCGTATAGTCTGCGACGAGAAAATTCAATCGTATGGTAACCGATAGATTTGTCCCGTGTGGACAAGTTAAGAATGTATAAAGCAAACGCCTTCATTCACTTGTGTTTTCATCCGTTTCGAGATATTTCGTCGGTACCTTTCCGCTGGTTCTCCGTGTACAAAGATAGATTAGATGTTTATTTCAATGTTGTTTCACAGCTTTGAAATGATTATCTATTCTATTACAGTGTACTCGGAGAACAGCGGGGAGGTGCTGCCTAAATTTACTCGAAACGGTTGAAAGCACAAGTGATGGGTGTTCGCTATATACATTCTTAATGGGATAGAAGCCTACCTCCGACAGCCGAAACACACACATACAACAAGAATACACAACAAACGCATAATTAGAGAGTGATTCGAGATGTTCAAGTTAAAACCAATATATGATACTCGATGATAATATGAAAGCTTCATATTCTCATCGATACTCATATATGAAACTAAAAGCCCAACTTAGTCCCCGTCTATCGGTTAACATACGTTCGATAATTTATTCTTTTCAACGACAAACACACACACAAAGCATATACATGGATTTTCTCCTTTGTCAGTAACTATCCCGTTCTTATATTTCTCAATATAGTCACCATAACCTACAATTTATATGTTATACAGTCTAACATGACCCATGAGTACGTCAGAGTTAAGGACTGGATGTATGTGGATTGGCAACAACGTATGCAACCTAAGTTTGTCGCATGAGTTGCTGCTTTCATTGAATTTGCACGTGCACATAATAAGATCATAATAGAGAAGATTCTCTGTCCGTGTGATAGATGTGGCAATAAGTACTGGCAGAAGATAGAATTGGCAGAGCTTCAACATGGGTTTACTAGATTTTATACAACTTGAAAATATCACGGGGAAGGAGAAGAATGCAGTACTGCGGCAGAAGAAGAAGGAGAACACGATAATGCGGCAGGAGAAGAAGAAGAATTCGGTAATACGGCAGAAGGAGAAGACGGTAATTTATTTCCATCAGAAGAAATGGAGGATATGGTAGAGGCTGCCCTAGGTGAATCTATTCGTACCGAAGATGACATTCCTTCCGGTCAAAGACCGCGTACGGATAAATATGAAAATTTCATGAATGATGCTAGAAAACCAATTAATGAGAATGCGAAGTATTCCACGCTCTCATGGTTCGTCCAACTTTTCTAGATTAAGTGCCTAAATGGATGGAGCAACAAGTCATTCACAATGCTTCTTTCGTTCTTGAAAGATTCTATGCCCCAGGGAAATAACGTGCCCGACAGCTGGTACGGAGCCCAGAAGATGATGTCTGATTTGGGTCTAAAGTGCGAGAAGATTCAAGCATGTCCTAAAAATTGCGTGTTGTACCGGAAAGAGAATTCAGATTTGAAAGAGTGTCCAACATGCAGAGAGGCCAGGTATAAGCCGAAAGATTTTGATAAGAAGCCTGATATACCTGTCAAGATAGCACGATACTTTCCCATAACACAGAGACTACAGAGGCTATTCAGGTGCAAGAAAACAGCCGAGGCAATAATTTGGCATCACCGTGCTCCTCCCAGTGAAGATGGAAAAATGAGCCATCCAAGAGATTCACCGGCATGGAAGGATTTCGATAGGAGGCACGCAATATTCAGTAGCGATCCTCGCAATGTCCGGCTCGGACTGGCTACTGATGGCTTCTGCCCATTCAACTATATGGCTGGAAGTCACAGCACATAGCCCGTTGTAATGATGATTTATAATCTGTCACCTTGGTTGGTTATGGACCAATCATACTTTATGATGCCTCTTCTTATCGACGGACCAAACTCACCGGGGAACAATATCGACGTCTATCTCCGACCTCTGATCGAGGAGTTGAAATCTTTGTTCATTGATGGTGTAGAGACATATGATGCAAACACAAATATAACCTTCATACTGCGTGCGGCTTTAATGTGGACAATTAATGACTTTCCTGCGTATGGAATGCTATCAGGTTGGTCCATACATGGTCACAAAGCATGTCCTCATTGCCATGAACACACAACATCGAAATTATTGAATTTCAGCATGAAGATTTGTTATTGCGGCCATCGACGTTTCCTGCCTCTAGACCACCCCTATAGGTTAGACACGGTTCACTTTGATGGTCATCAGGAGCTTCTTGGACCTCCATCCCCATTGTCCGGAGAGGACGTGACTGCTAAATGAGATGGTTACAATAATGTGACCTTCGGGATGGATCCGACGAAACAGGTCAAACCACCATTTTGGAACAAGTTAAGCATTTTCTTCGAGCTTCCGTACTGGTCAACAAATTTAGTGCGTCATTGTCTGGACGTCATGCATATAGAGATGGGAGTATCAGAGCACATACTCAACTTGCTTCTTTATAAAGACGGGAAATCGAAAGACAACCTGAATGCTCGGATGGATCTACAAGAGTGGGGAATAAGAAGTGAATTGCACCCTAGACCGGTAGCGGGTAAACCGGGCAAGTTTGTACTTCCCAATGCCGCTTATCATATGACACAACCGGAGAAGAAAAGATTCCTGCAGGTGTTGCATGATTTGAAAGTTCCCACAGGTTTCTCAGGATCATTCAGCAAGAAAATAAAAATTGTGAAGGGCAAGATCGATGGGCTGAAAAGTCATGATCACCATGTTATCGTGGAGCACCTTCTTCCATTAGCCCTCAGAACTTCTCTCCCTGAATCGGTTGGTCTAGTAATCAACGACCTATGTTGTTTTTTCAGAGAGTTGTGTGCTAAAACACTGGAGGTTGTGACGCTGGATAAACTAGAAAATTCTATTGCGTTGATACTTTACAAGTTTCAGCGTATTTTCCCACCGTCATTCTTCGATATCATAATACACTTGACGGTTCATCTTGCAACTGAGGCTAAGTTAGCCGGACCGATATAATATCGATGGATGTATCCTGTCGAGAGGTACGTGTAATTTTTCGTTTCGCGCAATTTATAAATTTATTGTTGTCCTGTATGCCTGTATTTATTTATTCAATATATTTTCATTAGGTACCTCTATACTCTTAAGAAGTATATACGCAATAAAAATCGACCAGAGGGTTCTATCATGCAAGGTCATCTTCTTGATGAAGCAACCACATTTTGTTCCCGCTATCTGGACAAGAACATTGAGACAAGACTTAACCGGCCTCGAAAAATTCAAGACGGGCCATATGGTAAAGCCGAGTATAAGAGGGTAGACACTATGTTTATCAACAAGATATACCGGTTTATCTTGCTTAATTGCGCATGTCTTGAACAAATTAGAGAGTAAGTTTTTTTTGGATTAATTGTTATATCTGTGTTTGTGTGTGTATGAAATGATATAATATTAATGTCACCATTATTTTTCGAAAACATAATTCATTTTAACGAGGTACATGAGGGGCATCCTGATTGGAACGAAGAACAATTGGAAAAATATCATCAGGATAATTTTTGTGATTGGGTCACAGATCATGTAAGTTATTCGAATAACATTTTATTGCTATCAGTTTTAATCTAAACTTGTATCGTTATGTATTTTTCATAAAATTTGTTTTGTTAGATCCACGATCCGAATTTGTCTGCATCATTTGAGAGTGATTCAAGATATTTAGCTCAATTTCCTAGTATGGAGGTTGCATATTACAAAGGATTTGGTGTCCTTGGATCCAAATTCGAAGTTAAGGACATAGAAACATCTAGAACCACTTAGAGTAGTGGGATTGCGACGGTAGGATCGGACGGTGTGATTTATTATGGGTACTTAAATTGTATACTCGGCATCCACTATCCCGAACGATCAGAACCCTTTTATATATTCCAGTGTACTTAGTATGATACGCGAACCGATACGGACAAGTAGAGAAGCAATCTTGGGACTTGGAAAGATGAATATGGATTGACCAGTGTGAACACACTTCGATTTTACGGTCAGGAAGATCCGTTTATCTTTCCGAACCAAGCGTTCCAAGTATACTACTCACAGTGTTTGAAGCATCCGGGATGGAGTGTTGTATGCCGATGGAAACCCAGAGATGTCTACGATATCCCAGAATTCGAGGACATCGATGAGGACGAAGAAGAGAGAAGGCTTAGAGTGCTCCGACCGTCTGTTTCGAAAGACGGGTTGTCTTCGGCCGATCATGAAGTTACGTGGGTTAGAAATGACATCGATGATGAAATCCAAGTAGATATGTATAATGCGCCCACGAAACGAAAAAGGTTATCAGTAATGTTATATTATTACTTCACATTTTACGATCTATACATATATAGTCAATACTTTTAATGATTGTCTAATGCGTCCACGAACCGTTTATCTAGATTTGATGACGATGTCGGGAGCAGCGAGGGGCGGCAGGAGCTCCAGCCGCGGCAGAGGCAGAAGTAGAGGCAGAGTGGTTCTGCCGCCCGGAGAGCTCCGTAGGGAGCTTCAGAGGGCCGGTCTTGCACCCAGATCGGAGACCCCTTCGGATGCCTCCTTCCGTGTGGATTTTGCCACACCTCCAGGTATACTGCACGCATATCCATTTTGAATGTAATATTACAGATATCCATGCCTGTTTATGTCAAAATTACTTATATTGTCAATGTTTGATTGTCTAGTTGTTGGTGATGCGTCCACATCTGGGACAAAGGCCACTCCCGCTCCTCCAGGTATGTTTATATATCATATAGTGCATGTATATTGATTTAGAATGCTATATCATAAATATACACACATTCCTTTTGCTCTTACTTAGCAATTTTTATTATTGTCTAGCTGTAGGTGGTGACACCACCGCATCTGCGGGTATGTTTATATATCCTATAGTGCATGCATATTGATTTAGAACGTTATATTATTGATCTACACATTCTTTTTGCAATTACTTATATAATCTATTTTTAATTGTTTAATTATAGGTGGTGCGTCCACATCTGACGCACGGGCCACTCCTGCCACTTCCATACCCTCTGCATCGTCTGCAGGTTAGTATGAATATATATAAAATATTTATTCATTTTACATATGCTCTATAGAATAAATATGAACTTCATGGAAATTTAGCGTCAATGTTTATTTTCTAGTTGGAGGGGATGCGTCCGCATCCGGGAACCCGCTGTTCCTCACCGGAGGAACTATCGTCCCGCTCGTGCTGCTGCCCGGGCCCAGGCTCGTGCTTTAGTCACCGGAGGTATATATCACACTTCAATTTTCGTTTAACCTTGATTTCTTAATACAACTTTATCTTAATATTGATTGTCTTGATATTTCTTGCAGACGCAGGGCCTCTCCATCCCCAGAGGGGGACTCGAGGCCCGAATCAGTCCCATAGGCTGAGGCCTGACAAAGCTAGGGGGGAGGCAGCATTCCCCCTCTTTTTTACCCTTGACTATCGCTATACCGGTCCTCATGCCGAGAGGTTCGGCCGGTATATGGGGGACGAGAGCCGGCTCGTGAAGAACTATCCACTTCACGTTGAGTAGGACGAGCAGCACCGACGCTCATTCGCCCTCTTCTTTGATCAGGCTCGGGTATGTATTAATATATATTTTCATTTGATTAATCCAATATATGTTCTTATTAACACTTGCAATCTAATAACAATGTTTTTTTTGTATTTTCAGTCGGATTACGATTTTCAGCCTGTACCCGACCCTGATCACCCTGGAGGGTGCTCGACCTTCATGCTATGTACAATGGCCTGATGAAGAACATGCAGACCAAGGTCCGATACAACAGGAATGAGTTGAAGGCCGACTGCTACTCCCTGTGGATGGCGACCCCCGAGGCAGAGAGAGCGGCCCTCCTATCTACTCCGGCGTTTGCGAGAGTCGACGTAGAGACATGGTCTCTATTGTGCGAATATTTCGACTCCCAACGCAAACAGGTATGTATTTTAAATGTAATTCATTGTTTAGGATATAATTTATTTTTTTGTGTTCCTTAATTAGAAAACTAAATGTTAATGCGTTGTGTAGAAACAGGCCGCTCAGAATACAGAGAACAGGAAGTCGGTGAAGAGGGGTCGCCCCACTTACACAGGTGGCTCGAGGAATATTACTCGAGCCATGGAGTTATCGGTAAATTACAATAGACCGACTTTTATGATATTCTGCAATATTAAGAGTTATTTTCTAATATATCTAATATTAAGAGTTATTTTCTAATATTGCAGACAGCTCAGACCCTGGCGCAAGGTGGTACACTGAGCGTGCTGTCCGCATATCTTGCCGTCCACGGCACCTCGAACAGATCCCGCCACGGGCGAGATTCGATGTCCCGACGTCGCTACCCAGGAGTATTGCGTAAGTGTTAATATTTATTCTACCCATATTTGAAATTTTAGTTTTGGAAGGTTCAAATTTAAATTTTATACTTATACTTTACTGCTTAATGTGGGTGTAGGAGCGGGTGGTTGAGCAGGCCGAGACCTTGGGGATCGATTTTACCGGACAGAGCGATCCGAGCCTGCTGACCCCAGTCCTGGACACTGCACACGGAGGGCACCACGGAGGTTGGGAGAGAGGCCGGGGACTGGACCCTAGCAGGGCCCATATGAGGTTGGACTCCACCCCGACGGTTACTGTAGGGTTACTAGACACTCTAATGAGGTTCTACAAGGCATCAACCATGCCGGATTAAAATTTTAGCCGTGCCGAATAACTCTAAACTAGATCTTTAACTAGAGATTAGGCGAACACATGCAAGTGAATAACAATTATCACTAAAGGAATACGAAATACAACCTTTGTAGATCGGTCCTTCACTTCTAAAGCTCCTTGATGTAGTCCCTTCGTTGCGATCATCCAACTCCCGGACTCTCGGATGGCTCCATGAGAAAGTTGCAACGGTATTGCTTGAAGTCTTCGAGGCCGAAGATGATCTACGTCGAGGGAATACGGATTCAAGCTTCTACTTCACTAACTAAAGAATTAGTGAAGCAAACACCCTAAGCTAAAGTGCTAGTCTAGTAGAGGATGATGAAATAGGAAATGGGTACACTTTAGAATTTCTTTTCTCACTTTGATTCTCTCTCTATTTCAAACCCTAGAAAGAAATTTTGAGGAGGAAGAAGATGAGCTCAAAATGAATATGAAAAATAATCAAGAGAGAGAATGAACTAACCATGGTGAGTGAGTATCATATACTAACTCATGTAGAGACTTTACCATGGGTAATCATAGTGGTTAGGTTAACTAATATCTTAAGTAAAATAAAACTTGTGGACTAAGTCAATGCAACATAAGCTTCATGAAGCTTCATGCATTTGTGCTCATTATCCATTTGTTTTAGAAATACTTTAAATATAAAAACCTAACAAATATAATTATTATGGTATAAGTCTTCTACACCCATGATAGTTGTATCAACGTCCTCTCCGGCCTTCTCTATGTAGTAGAAGATCCACCCGAGAGCTTAACTTCAAGCTTCACCTCTAACTTGAGGTAACTAGGTTTCTTAAATCGCTAATCTAAGTAACCTAGGTGATATAGAGAATGGTTAAGGATTAAGTAGTCTACTCTAATCCTTGGTCTCAACACATGAGAGGTGAGGATTAGGGTTTGAGGAGAGAGAGCTTGAGGAGAGAGAAAGTGAGCAAGAGAATGAGATGAGATAATGATCTATCATAATATATATCAAGCATTATCATTTATCCAATAAAAGAAAATAAAGGATTAATAATCATGCTTCATAAATACAAGAGGGTGATTCATCTCCATGAGTCATTAAGCATTTATGATGTATTAATGACATGGATCAATCACTCATAAGATTCACTAATCTCATTTAATGCATATGCCACCTTAACCCCCAAGTCACCATCTTCTAGAAGCTTCTCGCGTAATTACGAGAACGCCCCTCCTATCCGTGAAAACACGGAAAAACTTTAGACTGTATAAATCTAATAACCGGATACTAGAAACTGGCTTAAACCAAAGCCGACTAGTAAAAACTGTCCGAAATTCGTACGTGCGTAAACACACGTATGCGCCCGAACCCTTGTCGTAAAACCATACGACCTCTATATCATTTCGCCTGGAGTAGGGAAACTCTCTGTGTGGGACTCTAGAGACTCGACTACTACGCTGGCAGTGGGTTTAACTACAGGCCGCAAGCGGCGCTAGCTGTACGTAACGGTCCCCAGGTAGATGTCGATAAGAAGGCCGATGAGTAAACCCATCCGAACTCCTACTGAGTCTGACGTGACAATCTCCGTACAGTCCGGTCTATTCGTCTAAGACTATCGCATATCGGGCCTAGGGGGCGGCAAGCGTCAGTCCCCTAACAGCGGTATAAGTCGTGTCGGAGTGAAGCCAATTACACCCTGAGAAACTACTGGAACCTACCAGCAAATCTCGCTTGCCCTGGCCAGGGACTTTGCGTAATGACTCTCTGACACAGCGCGATATCAACTCCCAATACCGGGAGAGACGAATCCTGACTAACCGCCACTACCTCCAAATGCTCGGGACTGGACCCAACTGCTACTTGTTTGCACGACTCCTTTGAGCCGTGGTAGGGTAGCAATCTAAGAACAGTGGGACACACTCGAGGCGAAGTAGCAGTGTCAAGTCTGCGGACTATGCTGTACTCATGTCACCTGGGAACTGTTAACTGACGACTGGTATAAAACCAACCAACAGTTCCCTATGAGTCCTGTCCGGTATACCCGTAACCTAACGAGCACCTGCATACTATCTCTAGTACGACTTACTGACGGCTGTGGGACAGACCATCTCCCTAACTGGGATGAGAAGCGTACACACTAGTCTACTCCGGAGTATCGATGCCCTGTCTCGATAATCCTACGATTAGGGACCTGAATAAGGATTTGCTTGTAGACTACCCAGCCCCCACTATTGTGACTGCCATCACAACGCTGGTAGTCAAGCAAGATCCTAAGAGCTCTATCAATACGTATACTGACATATTAAGATAGAAAAACCAAGTAGCATACTACCATGTTTAGCAAGACTGTTATATACATGTGAATATCCCAAGCTTCCATTAAGTAATATACAAACTAGTATGATACAATAATGGCCCCTAGGACATATACACTAACAATCTCCCACTTGCACTAGGGCCATGTACTGGCATATCGAAGACCGATGATCTCGAGTAGCCTCTCGAACTGAATCTGAGGTAGGGCCTTCGTGAATGGATTGGCAATGTTCTCTTCAGTAGCGACTCTCCGAACCTCGATCTCCCGACGATCAATGATCTCCCTGATCAGGTGATACCGCCTTAAGATGTGTCTGGACTTCTGATAGGACCTTGGTTCCTTCGCTAAAGCTATAGCTCCGTTGTTGTCGCAATACAGAGGTGTTGGATCAACAATGGTAGGAACCACCTGAAGTTCTGTTAGGAACTTCTTCATCCAGACCGCTTCCTTTGCGGCATCGCAAGTAGCAATATACTCCGCTTCCATCATCGAGTCAGCAACGGTGTCCTGCTTGGAGCTCTTCCAGCACACCACCCCTCCATTGAGGGTAAAGACATAACCAGACATGGACTTGGAATCGTCCTTATCACTCTGGAAGCCGGAATCAGCAAAGGCCTCCATCTTGAGGTACTTGAGAATGTTCTTTACTGCTATCCAGTGCTTCTCCCCTGGGTCTGACTGATACCGGCTTACCACGCTGAGTGCGTAAGCTACATCTGGTCTGGTGCACAACATCGCATATATTATAGAGCCTACCGCAGAAGCGTAGGGTATAATAGACATGCGTTCCCTTTCCAAATCAGTCTTGGGAGACATCTCTTTGGATAGGGTGATTCCGTGACAAGCCGGTAGATTACCGCGCTTAGAATCTTCAATACTGAATCTTTTTAGTACAGTGTTGATATACCTGGACTGCGAAAGTCCCAACATCCTCTTGGATCTATCACGATAGATCCGGATCCCCAGAATGTAAGAGGCATCACCCAGGTCTTTCATGGAGAACTTGTGTGACAAGAATCCTATGACAGATTGAAGCATAGGAATGTCATTTCCTATCAATAATATGTCATCCACGTACAAGACGAGGAATACGACACTTCTGGCTACAACTTTACTATATATATATGGTTCATCTGGATTTTTGATAAAGTCATATTCTTTGACTGTTTCATCAAAACAGATGTTCCAACTCCGCGATGCTTGCTTTAGTCCATAAATGGACTTAAGCAACTTGCATACTTTCCCGCTGCTCCCACTCTGATTGAAACCCTCTGGCTGATCCATATAGACGCACTCTTCTAAATTACCATTCAGAAAAGCCGTCTTTACGTCCATTTGCCAGATTTCATAATCATGGAAGGCAGCAATTAGCAAGAAGGACCCGAATGGATTTAAGCATAGCCACTGGAGAAAAAGTTTCGTCATAGTCCAAACCAGGTCTTTGACGAAAACCTTTTGCAACAAGTCTAGCCTTATAGGTTTCCACCTGTCCATCTACATCAATCTTTTTCTTGAAGATCCATTTGCATCCTATGGGTTTTACCCTATCTGGAGCAAAGTCCAAAGTCCATACTTTGTTGGTGTACATGGACTCCATTTCTGTCCGCATTGCATCTAGCCATCGTACCGAGTCGCCGCTCTGGATAGCTTACTGGAAGCTAGTAGGTTCATCATCATCGATGATGCAATCCTCTCTATCCCCATCTATAAGAAAACCGTAGTATCTCTCAGGCGGATGAGACGGTCTACTACTCCGCTCCTTACCCGGCACGACCAAACAACGGAGTGAGCGCTAGCGCGATATTGGTTTGAATGGGGCCGAGGGTGCGGGAATTGAAAGGTTCCTAGGCACACCAAGGAGGTCTCACAAGACATCAACCATGCCAATTTGAAAAATTGCGGTGCCGAGAAACCCTAGACTAGATCGTTGACTAGATTTTTAGGCGAAAAAGAAACTAGTTTACAACTAAACTAAAAGAACGGAAATACAACCTTTGTAGATCCGTTTCTCCACCTCCATAACTCCATGATGAAGTCCTCTCCGCTGTCCAAATCGAACCATGACTCTTGCATCGGCTTCATCGGAGAAAAAGCGGTCTAGGTCATCGACGACGATGCCGAAGATGATCTACGTCGAGGCATCACTAGATCAAGCTCCACCTTCACCAAGCCTTGAAAACTTGTGAAGGAAACACCCTATACTACTTGGCAAGAGGTAGAGGATGAAGAAATAGGAAGTGGGTTCACTTTAGAATTGGATTTCTCACATGATTTCATCACTTGCCATTGATGAGGCAAGCTTTTCTTCTTTTAAGATGATGAAGAAGAAGATGATAATATTATGATAAGTTATTAAAATGAAAAGGAAAATGAATACTTATCATAATACTAACCTTAGTTAAGTGTAGAGAATAGACCATGGTTTGTTTAAATGGTTAGGGTTAAGTATGAAGACAAGAATGGTGACTAAGTCAAAGCTTCATGAATCTTCAACAAACAAACAAACAAAGCCACCATTCTTTCTTTATCTTTTCCAAAACAAACAAATAAATAAATAATATAATCAAAACCCTAATCATTAACTTAACCATGGTTTAATCTTTACACTTAACCAAGTTAACATGTATCATCAAACATGATACAATCAAGTGCATAAAAGTATATCACATATACAACTTGTGAACTTCAAGTGAGAAAATCCATTTAAGTGAACCTATATTAGTTAATGTAAAGTGATATATCAAATATATAATTATACATTAAATCACTAAATCAACACTTGATTTAACGACCCGGTCATATCGCATATAACCGACTAATATCAATAGTAACAACTTATCGAATCAACACTTGATCCGATAACCCGGCTATAACACATATAACCGATCAATGTTACAAATCACGAGAATCGAATACAGTATCACATACTGGTATTATTCTCGGTCCCGCACATATCTCATATGCGCTCCTATTTCGTTTTGCTTGAGCCAGGAAACCTCTGTGTAGGACTCTAAAGACTCGTCAATACGCCGGCAGCAGGTGATGATCATATCAAACACCCACAAGCCGCAAGCGGTATGCTAAACGTAACGGCCACCCGGGTATTGAGCGATCAGAAGATCGACGAGCAAGCCCGCTCACACTCCAGTGAATCCAACCAGTAACACTACCGTACAGTCCGGTCTCGTCGTCTGATATGTCGCATATCTTGCCTAGGGGTGGTAAACGTCAGACCCCAATAGCTCGATAAGTCATGTCGATATGAGGTCTATAACAATTCGAGAAACTACTGGTAACACTTACCAGTAAATCTCAGCAACCCTGGCCAGGGATTTCCTGTTATAGCCAATCGAACACAGCGCAACATCAACCCCCTATAGCGGGAGAGACGAATCCCCTCCTATCGCTCATTGCCTCCATGTGACTCAGGACTGTACCCAAAAACCACCGTTTTGCATGCCCTCTTGGACGTGGTAAGATGGAAATCAAAGCACAGTGGGAACCACACAAGACTCTATGACGATCTCGGGTCAACTGACTACTCTGTACCAGTGTCACCAGAGAACTGCCATCTGACGTAAGGTATAATACCATCTGGGAGTTCTCGGCGAGTCCGTCCAGTGTACCCAGTCTCTACTGAGCACCCATATATCATCTCTGATGTCAAACACCAATGGATATGGGATCATCCATCGCCCATCTGTATGGGTCGAGAAGGTACACGCTAGTCTACTCTGGTATATCGATGCCCCATCTCGATACACTCACGACTAGGGACTTTCAAGGATGTACTTATGGACTACCATGTCCCCACTAGTATGATCCGCATCATAGTCCAGGTAGTCAAGTACACATCCTAAGGGCTTTACCAACATGTAATAGAGAGACAATCTGTGTACACGTTAAGGTAAAGAGCAACCAGATAGCATACTATTATGTCGAGCAAGAAAGTCCTCCCTATATATGTCCCAGCATCCACTACAATATACATTCAGTGTACAGTAATGGCCTCTAGGGCATACATATAACTGACAATCTCCCACTTGCACTCGGGCCATCTGTACCAGTGGTTGTAGTATCTCATACTCAACCATCCCATAAAAGTCTCTCTCTAGGAATAGGCCTTCGTGAGTGGATCCGCCGTGTTGTCCTCTGAGTCTACTCTCCTAACCTCGATCCCTTAGAGATTAACCATCTCCATGATCAAGTGATACTGCCTTAGAATATGTCTGGATCACTGATGGGACCTGCGTTCCTTGGCATAAGCCACAACTCCATTGTCACACAATGGGAGGAACATAGTTCATCTCATGAACCAATATACACCCAAACAGCCTCTTTGGTAGCATCTTAAGTAGTGATGTATCCTGCCTTTATCGTCTAGTATGTCACGGTATCTAGCTTGGAACTCCTCCAACATACCGTTCCTTTACTGAGGGTAAAGACAATGCCTGCGACTGACATTCAGTCGTCTTTATCACCCTGGAACCTTTCCAGTGATTTTCCCCAGAATCGTTTGATATCATCTCACTACAACTAGTAAGAATCCTAACATCCAATTAAATCTATCTCATAGATCTAAAACTCAGGATTTAGGAGGTATCATTTTGATCCTACACGGAGAATCTTTGTGATAAAAGGAGATTGATCGAGCGTAGCATAAGAAACTCCTTTCTTATCAAGAGTATGTCATCCACGTACTCTACGAGGATCACCACCATACTCCCTACTACCTTTTTGTTTATACAAGGTTCATCTACCATTTTGATGATGTCAAACTCTTTGACTAATCCATCAAAACAGATGTTCCATCTCCGCGATGCCTGCTTTAATCCTATAAAGCATATTGCACACGTTTCCGCTGCTCCCACTGTCTACGAAGCCCTCTGGCTGTGTACTTATAGACGCACTCTTCTAAAACATCATTTAGAAAAGCAGTCATGACACCCAACCACCAGATATCGTAGTCATGGTATGTAGCCGTGACAAGTAGGATCTGGATGGACTTAAGCATAGCTACTTGAAAAGGTTTCATCATTATCCACACCTGGTCAATGATGCAAACTTTTAACAAGTCTAGCTTTGAAAGTCTCAACTTTTCCATCTACACCAAGTAATCTTCTCAAGATATACTTGCTCCTGATGTGGATTTAACCCTTCAGATATAGCAACTAAAGTCCATACTTTGTTGGTGTATAAGGATTCCATCTCAGATTGATAAGCATCCAGCCATTCTTACAGAGTCACACTCCTGATGGCCAGCTCGAAACTAGTTGGGTCATCATCTCATGATGCAATCCTCGCTCCCACTGTCATAGAGAAACAGAAGTATCTCTCAGGTGGGTGAGGAACCCTACTAGATCGGCGGAGAGGCTGAGGTTCGTTGGAATCTACTGAATCCTTTGGTTCTATCAAATCATCAGCTGTAGTTTGTATAGCTGGAACCTTTCCAGTTCTACATTACAGACCTTGCCTCGAGCTTGTCCGGATTTTGCTTTCAGACATAGGCCGGTCAACCCCAAATTTTTAACTAGCTTAAGACATGGGCTCTTCCCTTTCCATATCACATATGAGATGGTAGGCAACTGATTTGATTGGAACCCTATTCAATAGGTATGCAGCTTCTCAAGTGCATAACTCCCAAAAGGAAATAGGTAACTCAGTAGTATTCATCATAGAGCACACCATATCATATAGGGTGTGATTGCTCCGCCCCGATACACCATCGTGCTATGGTGTATTCGGAGGAGTAATGCCGAGAGAGAATCTCATTCTCCTTTAGAATAGTCCAGGAATTCCGTGCTCAAGTATTCTCCTCCTTGATCTCATCATAGGACATAATACTTATACCCGTATTTTGGTTCTCTACTTCTAACTTATATTCTGTGAATATCTCAAAAGGTTCAGACTTGTGTTTCAACAAGAATATATGTCTGAATCTAAAGAGATCATCAAAGAACATAATGAAGTATAAAGAACCAGTCCTGGCATGTGTAGACAGGGGACCTTACATACATCAACATGTATCAATCCCAAGAGTTCACTAACTCTTTCTCTGTTTCCGATAAACAGAGCTATGGTCATCTTATCTTTGTGACATGACTGGCGAGTTTCACAAGATGTAAATTCAAACTGATTTAAATATGCATCTAAATGTAACTCAGCCAGTCGGGTCGCATTGATACGACCTAGTCTACAATACCTCAAGAAGGATTCGTTCATTTCTGAACTCTTCCTCTTGTGTGTGTTCTGTATACTAAGAACTGTAGTTTGATTTAGAACATAAATGCTTTTAGATAACGTGCCTGAACCGATCAACTTTTGATATAGGAAATGTCCAAAACATTATCCAACAATACAAAATTTTATCATTTCTTTACTAATAAAGAGAGTGATATGATTTTGTATATCAGGTTCGGTATCTAATAACATTCGTTCAGAATCAATGTATTGGTAATACAGGGTGACAGTGACCAACAGACTTGGCTGCAACACTTGCCCCGTTTTCTGCCTTATGAAACTTATCACCCGTTCTCAGTTCTTTACCTATCTGTAGCCCTATGTAACAGATTACATATCTGGGATCCTGATCTGGTATCACATACCCAGGACGTAGAGGATACAGAGAAACAGTTCTTTGTAATGAACACACCCGAAGATGATGCATCAGCATGCACTCTCTTCGTTTGGGCGGCACGGGAATTCTGGTAATCCCCAATTTCCTGCTCGGTCTTATAACAATTATAAGTTGGAGCGGGACCAACGTTCCCCAGCTCAGTATAACAAGCGGGTTCGGTCAAATATCCGTATTATTATCTTGATTAAGGCGTGATATGGTCGCTACCAGGAGAGAGAGAGAAGAAAACACTCAGCGTGCGCTCTTGCAAGAATAGATTGGTTATTATTTTATCTAATCAGGATGGCTCCCACTGCTTTTTATCAAATCTTCTTTCAAACCCTAAAAGGAAAGACTAGCCGGGATTAATTACACACTATAAGTTCGCCAATCTTTCAGCCAGGCCAGTGTCGGTACTTTGAGGGAGGTCCCCCGTGCTTTCGCACGAACCTAATTAATGTAAACCTCGTTTTCCCAGAGGCGTAACCTCGTTGACACCTTTCTAGACACCTACTTGATCGGCTAATTGTAATGTGTAAAACTCTCCCAGGATTAACTCTTACTCGCAGCGGGTATCGGGATCCAACTATCTCATAGGAGGTATGCAATCTCATTACAAATTTCAACACTTGAAATTCCCGATAATATTTTGCCCCTAACCTCCTATGACCTTGACAAAGGCCAACAAACCATAGGATGCTAGTCAAGTTCAACCCGTCATTTCCTGATTGAATTAAACCCACCCGCACGGCCCTTGACAAAGGCCAACAAGGTCGCACGACTACCCTAACTCAATCTGCATCATATGCATAAGCAGATAAGCACCAGTTAGCTACCGCACACTACGCCTTGACAAAGGCCAACAAACGCAGCACGAATACTAACTACTACTTATCTGAAATGACGGAGGGCTACGACAGGTTTTTATGAAAACCTGTTGCGTAATGAACTTGATATCGTTGTAGGATCGAATGAATTTTGAAATGGAGTGCTTTTGAGGCTTTTCTAGTTTTGCTAAAGGAGTCACTCCCGGTGAAGGGATCGTCGGTCCTTTCCTCGTCGAATGAGGTGCGGGATATATCACATATATCACTGTGCAAAGCAAAAATACTTAAAAGCAATCAAAAGACAAACCGAAGGTTGTAGTATCTGCCAGTTATTGCTAAAGGAGTCACTCCCGGTGAAGGGATCTCGGTCCTTTCCTCATCGAATAAGGTGCAGGATATATCGTATATACCGCTGTGCAAAGCAAGAACTGTAGCTACCTGTTTTATTTTTGAAATTCAATTCTACAACATCTTAGGTTTCTTTTATTTCATTAATCACATTAATGAAGTCCCATCATTTAAGTACCTAAACATCACAGATAAATACGACGTACACTTATGCCATCCGCATTCGCCTCGATGTCCCCTCGTGCACCGTTAAGTTAGGTAACTAACGGCAGAGCGGGGCAGGGCTAGCGCGGGTGTAAAACATAAGTAACGCCTATATAATATATCATATATACTATATACAGTATCTATCATAGAACATATCACATGATCACATCACAGATATCGCAGCAGAAGAATCATATGAAATATTGGATATACTAGGACGTCCGTGTTTTCAATACGAGCCAGTATAAAACATGGATTCCACAGTCGTGATGAATAGCCAAACCCACACCCCTAGACCCCTACGAGAGCGGCAAGCAACCCTGCCAATTCTAGAGTTAGGAGACCCGGACTCGACTCCTCGAGTTGGTCTCCCACTGGACTCCAGAACCCGGTTACTTGTGCCCTCCTCCTTGGGTCTATCCTAGTGCGGAAAAGTAAATAATATACAACAACGGTGACAACTTCCGCAACCTGGAAGCGCCCCAATAAAAGAATATTACATACAAGATTTTACATGAATGAAAATGAAAAACACTCATCTCACATAAAAACCCCCGGCTATTCAAAGACGACGATCCAATGTAACATATCCAGCAACACATAACATCACATGTCATCAACGTAAGTAAACATGCGTATCCCAATTGTCGTTGACATATAGCAACGAAACCGGCGATATCATATATTACACTTACGGTCACAGAAAAGAAAGTGTAAAACTACAACTGTTGGAATCCGCAATCACCTCAGACATCGCATGCCTAACCAAATGAATTCTTTAGACATCGCATGCCTAACAATTATAAACCCCGCATTTTAATCTCAAAATCGAAAACTCTTTTCAATATCAAGTCGGGCAATTCAACAAGATTCCGACATCCTGATCGAATGCTCGTCGCAAACTTCAGTAGGCGGCCGCACCCCCGACGCCGTCGACGAAGTGCACCAAGGCGGAACACCGCTACCGCGAGCACCCGAACGGATGCTTTCGGCGACGGGGTTCTCCTACAGTCACTTGGTCGGGGCTATGGGGCGAGGCTGTCTATTAAGTTTACCCGGCGAGTATCCGCGCACGCTACGTGATTGCGATGGACTTTTGATCACATCAAAATTCCGTGGCAACCGATCAAGTGAGACTAAACTGCTATGTTTATAACATTCATTTAGTTATCTCATAACTTATTGGAACCATTCCAGATAATTAGAAAATGTTAAACTTTCCGATTGAACATTCAAACACCCAAGTTTTCCCGATACAGATCAACACATGAAACAAGTCTAAAAAACATTCAGTTCGTGCCTCAGTACCAACGGTCCAGCCGTAGAAGGGTCAAGCCAACGCCTCACATGTGGCACGCCGTACTGCCCCAAACCCGAAGGTTCAAAGGGCAGTTCAAGACGGTCACATAATCGAGTTAAGGTTTGTTGTCTTCTAGAGGGTCCATCGCGTTACTTGCACTACTTAGAACGTCTTTAAACCACGGAAAAATCCAACACTTGGAAATTTCCCGGCAGGGGAAAGATTGGGTATTTACATCCGGTCGAACTTTTTAACATATTCTAAAATATCCGGAAAGCCACATAGACAAAATCTGATACTCCGATCGAATCCACGAATTCCCCAATACAACCCAGAAATTTCAACTCTTGAATAAATATTAAAAATTCCCAGGAAAACCAGCACTGAAAAGTAGGAGTTACTGTGCAAAATTCAATGCATGAAGAGACTAAATGAGCGCGGAACCGCCGCAATAGGCGGCTAATGCCGCGGTTCCGCCGCGCTTTAGACAGATCATTAGGTAATTTTTGCACCGTAATTCTTAGAATTTCCTGCTGAATTTTTAAAGAATTTTTAATTTGGAAAAAACCGCTTTTTCAGAAAAAGTCCAGAGAGCATGGAAATATTGGGGTTTCGGTTCGATCGGACTTCAAACTCCGTCTAGACTTTGCCTAAGGCTCTAGCTAGGCTCTGATACCAATGAAAGGTTCCTAGGTACACCAAGGAGGTCTCACAAGGCATCAACCATGCCAATTTGAAAAATTGTGGTGCCGAGAAACCCTAGACTAGATCGTTGACTAGATTTTTAGGCGAAAAAGAAACTAGTTTACAACTAAACTAAAAGAACGGAAATACAACCTTTGTAGATCCGTTTCTCCACCTCCATAACTCCATGATGAAGTCCTCTCCGCTGTCCAAATCGAACCATGACTCTTGCATCGGCTTCATCGGAGAAAAAGCGGGCTAGGTCATCGACGACGATGCCGAAGATGATCTACGTCGAGGCATCACTAGATCAAGCTCCACCTTCACCAAGCCTTGAAAACTTGTGAAGGAAACACCCTATACTACTTGGCAAGAGGTAGAGGATGAAGAAATAGGAAGTGGGTTCACTTTAGAATTGGATTTCTCACATGATTTCATCACTTGCCATTGATGAGGCAAGCTTTTCTTCTTTGAAGATGAAGAAGAAGAAGATGATAATATTATGATAAGTTATTAAAATGAAAAGGAAAATGAATACTTATCATAATACTAACCTTAGTTAAGTGTAGAGAATAGACCATGGTTTGTTTAAATGGTTAGGGTTAAGTATGAAGACAAGAATGGTGACTAAGTCAAAGCTTCATGAATCTTCAACAAACAAACAAACAAAGCCACCATTCTTTCTTTATCTTTTCCAAAACAAATAAATAAATAAATAAATAAGATAATCAAAACCCTAATCATTAACTTAACCATGGTTTAATCTTTACACTTAACCAAGTTAATATGTATCATCAAACATGATACAATCAAGTGCACAAAAGTATATCACATATACAACTTGTGAACTTCAAGTGAGAAAATCCATTTAAGTGAACCTATATTAGTTAATGTAAAGTGATATATCAAATATATAATTATACATTAAATCACTAAATCAACACTTTATTTAACGACCGGTCATATCGCATATAACCGACTAATATCAATAGTAACAACTTATCGAATCAACACTTGATCCGATAACCCGGCTATAACGCATATAACCGATCAATGTTACAAATCGCGAGAATCGAATACAGTATCACATACTGGTATTATTCTCGGTCCCGTACATATCTCATATGCGCTCCTATTTCGTTTTGCTTGAGCCAGGAAACCTCTGTGTAGGACTCTAAAGACTCGTCAATACGCCGGCAGCAGGTGATGATCATATCAAACACCCACAAGCCGCAAGCGGTCTGCTAAACGTAACGGCCACCCGGGTATTGAGCGATCAGAAGATTGACGAGCAAGCCCACTCACACTCCAGTGAATCCAACCAGTAACACTACCGTACAGTCCGGTCTCGTCGTCTGATATGTCGCATATCTTGCCTAGGGGTGGTAAACGTCAGACCCCAATAGCTCGATAAGTCGTGTCGATATGAGGTCTATAACAATTCGAGAAACTACTGGTAACACTTACCAGTAAATCTCAGCAACCCTGGCCAGGAATTTCCTGTTATAGCCAATCGAACACAGCGCAACATCAACCCCATATCCTGGGAGAGACGAATCCCCTCCTATCGCTCATTGCCTCCATGTGACTCGGGACTGTACCCAAAAACCACCGTTTTGCACGCCCTCTTGGACGTGGTAAGATGGAAATCAAAGCACAGTGGGAACCACACAAGACTCTATGACGATCTCGGGTCAACAGACTACTCTGTACCAGTGTCACCAGAGAACTGCCATCTGACGTAAGGTATAATACCATCTGGGAGTTCTCGGCGAGTCCGTCCAGTGTACCCAGTCTCTACTGAGCACTCGTATATCATCTCTGATGTCAAACACCAATGGATATGGGATCATCCATTGCCCATCTGTATGGGTCGAGAAGGTACACGCTAGTCTACTCTGGTATATCGATGCCCCATCTCGATACACCCACGACTAGGGACTTTAAAGGATGTACTTATGGACTACCATGTCCCCACTAGTATGATCCGCATCATAGTCCAGGTAGTCAAGTACACATCTTAAGGGCTTTACCAACATGTAATAGAGAGACAATCTGTGTACACGTTAAGGTAAAGAGCAACCAGATAGCATACTATCATGTCGAGCAAGAAAGTCCTCCCTATATATGTCCCAGCATCCACTACAATATACATCCAATGTACAGTAATGGCCTCTAGGGCATACATATAACTAACTGGAATCTCCTGTTCTTCTTGAACTACTGGTTCTACCAGACTTTCAGTAGTAGTTTGTGGTTCTGGAATTTCTTCCAGTTCTATTTCGCTCCTACTTGTATCCTTTTCCAAAACCTGCTGTTCTAGAAAACGGGCATTACAAGAAACAAAAACCTTCTGTTCCTCTACGTAATAAAATATATAACCCTTGGAGTTCTTTGGATATCCCACAAACTTACACTGTACTGATCATGCCTCGAGCTTGTCCATATGCTGCTTTTTCACAAAAGCTGAACATCCCCATATCCTCAGATACTGAAGATAGGGTTTCTTCCCATTCCACATCTGATATGGTGTGGTAGGCACAGTCTTGGTAGGAACCCTGTTAAGAAGATATGCCGCTGATTCTAGCGCATAACCCCAGAAAGATCGCGGTAACTCAGCATTACTCATCATGGATCGTACCTGTTCCCCTCCGAACGGCGGCCAAGACATGGGCTGTCTTGCCTGAGATTCGGCGCAGATGCTAATAGGTGCTATCCGTCCACCTCTCCGAAGATGCCAAGTTGATTAATGGCACAATGTATCGAAGGTTTAAACGGATGCGTCCGATGTAGCAGACTTCGTCAGATTCCTCCTCGGTTGAGGGGTTTTTGATTGTGGGGACGCTCTTCCCTGCAGGCGCAAGCCCCTGCAGTTAATTACGCTACCGCGTTGCGGTAACAACTTTCTCCTTCTCCAGATGGTCACTTCGTGTCGTGTGTGTTTGTTTTATTTGTGGTTGCCCGTGGATTGTATACGGAGACTGAGTTATGTCGTCGCCCGTAGGACGTGGACTAGTCCAAATCCGTGTTTTCTTAGATTTGGGTTTGGGGTTTTGGTTTGAGGATACATTAGCCATATTTGAGGCTAAGATCAACTCAAACGTTTGTTAAGGATACGTTAGTCCAGTTTGAGACTAAGATCAACTTAACGGGATCGTTTAGATCCGACAAAAGAGCAATTGGCTCTATTGTTCCAGTTTAGGGACATAGGGGTCCATTACATGTACGGCCGTCGGGACCCATCACCTCTCTGATGACGTTGAAGGATTACAACGACAGATGTCAGAGGAGTTCAGAGATGTACCCTTGAACCAAAGTAGATTGGGGGGGGGTCTATAATCCAATTTGGGACTAAAGTCTGTTTGAAGGTTTAAGGATGCGTTAGCCATATTTGAGGCTAAGATCAACTTAAACGGGATCGTTTAGATCCGACAAAAGAGCATTTGGGGGCTCTATTGTTCCAGTTTAGGGACATAGTGGTCCATTGCCAGTTTAGGGACATAGTGGTCTATTGCCAGTTTAGGGACATGGTGGTCCACCTCCAGTTTAGGGACATGGTAGTCCAACATTCCCAT
Organism: Agapanthus africanus; assembly: GCA_030015575.1. Taxonomy (NCBI): domain Eukaryota; kingdom Viridiplantae; phylum Streptophyta; class Magnoliopsida; order Asparagales; family Amaryllidaceae; genus Agapanthus; species Agapanthus africanus. Next base: position 186,752,013 of record CM057337.1, read on the forward strand.
TTTGGGGACGGATGTTAGTTTAAGGACACGTTAGCCATATTTGAGACTAAGATCAATTTAAACGTTTGTTAAGGATACGTTCGCCTAATTGCCATACTAAGATCAACTTAACAGGATCGTTTAGATCCGACAAAAGAGCATTTGAGCTCTATTGTTCCAGTTCAGGGACATGGTGGTCCATTGCCAGTTTAGGGACATGGTGGTCCATGTTCCAGTTTAGGGACGTGGTGGTCCATTAAAATGTATGGCTGTCGGGACCCATCACCTCTCTGAAGACGTTGAAGGATTACAACGACAAATATCAGAGGAGCTCAGAGATGTACCCTTGAACCAATGAGTTGGTTGAAAGAGCAGATGTGCTCAGTTCAAGATGATTTGAGGACTTATGGCCAATTTGGGCTAAGTCCAATTGTGTTTGAAATATTGGCCCTCTGTTGGTCCATTGAAGGAGAGGCTTTGCCTCTGGAAACTTAGCCAATTGGGCTAAAGCCAGTGTTAAACACTAGAGGTCAACAGTGTTGAACACTGGGAATAAGATTAACAAGTTAGTGTTAAACACTAAAAGATAATCAGTGTTAAACACTAGCAACAGGGCTTTCAAATTAGTGTTAAACACTAAAGCAAATCAGTGTTAAACACTGGTAATCAGAGATTTCAAATTAGTGTTTAACACTAAAGCAAATCAGTGTTAAACACTGGGAACAAAGTCTTCAGATTAGTGTTATATACTAAGGAGAGGGGGGTCACGTGTGGACACGTGAGAGCGCCATGATTTCCCGTATTTTATTCCGTAGATCAGTGTTTAACTCTTTTAATTCTAACGGCCATTACGTATGAGCACGTGACGGAGGCCCCCGCTCTAGTCTGTTAGAATGCTCATTACGGGTCACGTGGTGACACGTGAGGGCGCCCTAAATGTGGAGCCAGATCTCCATTTCTTCGTTCTGTAAGTAAGCGTTAAACACTTTTTATGTTTTCTTTGGAGTATCACGTGCTGCCATGTGAGGAGGATTAGTGCGCTGATTGTTAGAGCATCAGCCAAGGGGTCACGTGGGAGCACGTGAGAGCGCCCAAGGCCTTTATTTCTTTTGCTTTTTCTTTCTGTGTTTCGGGAGTCACGTGGAGCACGTGATGGCATCAAAAAGTGGGGCCAGATCCCCTTTATTTTGTTCTGCAAACAAGTGTTTAACACTTTTAATTTTCATAGCCATCACGTGTGGGCACGTGATGTATACTCATGCCCTGATTTATTAGAACATTTATTAGGGGTCACGTGGTGCCACGTGAGAGCGCCCAGAATTGTTTCTTCCTTTGCTTTCGTTCCATATATAATGAGGGTCACGTGGGAGCACGTGAGGCATTGCCTCAAAACTTTCCTCCTCTCATTTTGGGGGATCTGTTCAGGGGTCACGTGGGCCGCGTGACCCTAGTTCTTTTCATGAACAGAGATCTTTTAAGAATTGAATTCTTTGTAGGGTTAAACCCTAATTATGATTTTGGAGGAATTAAATTCCTATCGTGAAAGAATTAAATTCTTATTTAGGATAAAACCCAGATTTCTTTTCAAAGAAATTAAATTCCCAGATATGTAAAAGAATTAAATTCTTGATTAGGGTTAAACCCTAGTTTTGTTTTAGGAGGAATTAAATTCCTGAAAGTTTGGGAGAATTAAATTCTCAAAACTCAATTCCTCCTCTGTGTTTTAGATCTGCATGGCAGGATCTCAACCCAATGAAAATTAAATTCTCAATTTATGGGGAGATGTGCACTTTGCAGACCCTCAACCAGAGAAAGAACCAAGTTCTTTTCTTTATGTAAGAGTTAAACTCTTTTGAGAATTAAATTCTCTTTTGAAGCCTCTTTTTTCTTACCTAGGGTTTTTCTATTGCAGAGAATTAAATTCTCCTCTCTCTGTTTTTCTCTCCAAAAAAGTAGATCCCCCTCGCTCTCTTCTCTTCTTGGCTCCTATTTATAGGAGAAGGAAGAGAATCAATTTGTTTAGCAAATCTCTCATTGAAAGATTTGATTTGTATTCGTTAGAGATTTGATTTGCATTCATCATTCATCTGGACCTTTGGATTATTAGGTGAATTTTATTCACCATTGGATTTTAAATCAAAAGATATCCATTTGTTATCTCGGTTAGATTTAAGGGGGAAATCTTTCCAAGTCCAAGATTATTCCATAAATTGGTGATTTTTAATCACCCTCAGATTTTTAATCCAACGGTCCCCATAGACCTTTTGTGTTTGGAAAGATTTAGAAAATTTTAGAATTTTAATTCTATTAACTGTAAGGCTTTCGAAACCAGTCACGTGCTGACACGTGACCCTTGGTCACGTGTGAGCACGTGACCCCCAATTGAGTTCTTTAACGGCCGCTTGTTTATGCTTCAGTTTTAACCATCACGTGTCAACACGTGACCATTGGTCACGTGTGAGCACGTGATACCTCATTGAGGTATCTTTTGATTTTTAATCAGGGAACAGATTTTAGAATTTAATTCTATTCATTATTTTAAAGGCCTTAAGAGCCCATCACGTGTCTGCACGTGACCCATGGTCACGTGTGAGCACGTGATGCCCATTGGGGTCTTTTCTGAGTTTTTATTATATCTTTTAACTCCTCCAGCGGGTTCTTAAAAGCCCATCACGTGTGGACACGTAATGCCTCATAACTTTTGATCCCAGATGAATTATGAAGGCCATAATATATCAAATCGAAGGGCTTTTCGAGACGCTTTCGATATAATCAGAATTTATCCGTTTCTCATTCGGGAGTTTGTTAAAAAACAGCCCAGAAGATACTGGTTCGCATTTCCTTAAGCGTATTGCTGCCATTTGATACCTTGGACTCTTCTGCGCAGAAATTTTTGGCGGGAACAAATGCCCCCCACTACTTTGCCCATGTAAGTATGTACGTGGGTGAAGTAGTGCAGAGTTATGCAAAGTTATGTATGGCGTATGACCAGTTTTGGGTTGGTATATCACTTTCAGAATCTTGATCTGAGAAGATAACGAGCGGACACAAGCGTCGTCATTTATCATTGACTCAAATCTCAACACTTAAGGGATATAATTCCAAACCCTTAACTCCATGAGCTACACACTTCTATTTCTTTATGTCTTACTCTGGCATGAAGTAGTTTATATGCTCATGAGTAGCTTCTCCATTTCAGTGGCATGTAGCTTTGGCAAGTGTGGCTCATAGATGGTCCATCTTGACCTCTTTGCAGGGCGGTGATGGCTTAGGAGACAGGGTTAGGATCTGCCACCTAAGACTTTTCAACTTTATGAGCCGTGAGGGTCTCATAAAGACTTTTCTCCCTACGAGTCGTGAGGATCTCGTAGGTGTATTTTCTCCTGAGGAGTCGTGAGGATTCCTAAGTGTGTTTTCTCTTATAAGTCGTAAGGATCCTATAAGAGAGTTTTCCCTCTTACGAGTCGAGAGGACCCGTAAGCGGTTGTTTCCCTTCTTGTCGAGATTCGACTTTGGAGAGTGTGACCCGTGGATGGTATGCAAGAGACCGTTTTGGGCCGACTTGCAGGGTCCCGGTGCTTCGGAAACAGGTTTTTTAATCCCTACTGCCTAAGGCTTTATCTCACGAGTCGAGACGAATCGAGAAGTTCTCGCAAAGACGTCAATTTCTTCACGAGTCGAAACGGATCGAGCAGATCTCGCAAGAATATCCTAACATCACAGTTAACCTCTGCTCTTTATGACAGAAGTCCGTTAGGGTCTGTGGTACTTAAGGTTTTGGCCGTCGTACCGTCGCATGAGCTGATATATTCCTCGATAGGCAATCGTGCTGTTCGAGTGGCCCTGCGACTGCCGTGTCTCTGATCCCTTCGGGGGCTGGACAAGACATCTTCAAGCAATCCTCCTTGGCAGTTTGACCGTCGGAAGAGCAAGCGCTAGGAATTTGCCATGCCTCTTTTTACTTGAGTTTAGGCTCATTTTGGAGAGCACCGATGAGTCATAACTACTCCGCGCTGGTGTGGGATGATCTCTGATAGTCTTTCAGGCTTTATATGACTTGCCGTTAAGACCCTGAAGCTAAGAATTTGGCCTTTGCTTCGTTTTGTTGGTATTGCGTCCTCTGTATCGAGACGAATGTCGCGGTTGTCTCTAGGTTGTTGGTGAACCGTCGAGATTTGGAACTAGGGATTTTGTCGTGGCTCCTTTTGGTGATGTTGCGTCTGCTGTATCGAGACGAACTTCGGGGTGGTGACTACTCCATGTTGGTATGAGATGATCTCTGATTGTCTTTTCGGTTTTATATGACTTACCGTTAAGACCCTGAAGCTAGGAATTTGGCCTTCGCTTCGTTTGAACGCGGATAACGTCATCTAGAACACGGCAGTGTTAGAGCGGAGCCTAGTCCCCGTCTAACACGGCAGTGAACACTGGGTCGAATAGTGACGTTATCCGCGTTCCACGTGACCAGAAATTTTGCTCTAGATGCTTCACACGGGTTCACTGCCATGTTAGACGAGGACTAGGCTCCGCTCTGGATGCTTCGCACGGGTTCACTGCCGTGTTCTGCGAGGACCAGGCTCCGCTCTGGATGCTTCACACGGGTTCACTGCCGTGCTCTGTGAGGACCATGATCCGCTCTGGACGTTTTCCATGGGGTCAAAAGAGTGACGTTATCCGCATTCCATGTGACCGGGAATTTTGCACTAGATGCTTCACACGGGTTCACTGCCGCATTAGGCAAGGACTAGGCTCCGCTCTGGATGCTTCGCACGGGTTCACTGCCGTGTTCTGCGAGGACCAGGATCCGCTCTGGACGTTTTCCACGGGGTCGAAGAGTGACGTTATCCGCGTTCCACGTGACCAGGAATTTTGCACTAGATGCTTCATACGGGTTCACTGCCGCGTTAGGCGAGGACGAGGCTCCGCTCTGGATGCTTCACACGGATTCACTGCCGTGTTCTGCGAGGACCAGGATCCGCTCTGGACGTTTTCCACGGGGTCAAAGAGTGACGTTATCCGCGTTCCACGTGACCAGGAATTTTGCAGTAGATGCTTCACACGGGTTCACTGCCGCGTTAGGCGAGGACTAGGCTCCACTCTGGATGCTTCACATGGGTTCACTGCCGTGTTCTGCGAGGACCAGGATCCGCTCTGGACGTTTTCCACGGGGTCAAAGAGTGACGTTATCCGCGTTCCACGTGAGCAGGAATTTTGCACTAGATGCTTCACACGGGTTCATTGCCGCGTCAGGCAAGGACTAGGCTCCGCTCTGGATGCTTCGCACGGGTTCACTACCGTGTTCTGCGAGGACCAGGATCCGCTCTGGACTTTTTCCACGGGGTCAAAGAGTGACGTTATCCGCGTTCCACGTGACCAGGAATTTTGCACTAGATGCTTCACACGGGTTCACTGCCGCGTTAGGCGAGGACTAGGCTCCACTCTGGATGCTTCACACGGGTTCACCGCCGTGCTCTGCGAGGACCAGGATCCGCTCTGGACGTTTTCCACGGGGTCAAAGAGTGACATTATCCGTGTTCCACGTGACCAGGAATTTTGTTGATTATATCCGCATTTCACGGAGTTGGGATTTGACTCTCTGTGGGAGTACATCGTCGAGTCATGGAACTGGGAGTTGCTGCTATTCCGCTTTGCTTGATGATGTGTCCGCTGTGGTGAGACGAGTGTTGAGATGATCTCTAGGTTATTTGTGGCCCGTCGAGATTCGGCTTCTTCTTCTAATGAAACCTGGGGAGGAGGAGTGCGACTCCTTTTTTGTTTGCGCCCCTGGATTGTATACAGGGATTGCTGTAGCATCACCTGTAGGGCAAAAAGGTTTCATTTTTCCTTCATTTCTTTTTTATTCTTTCCGCGATGCTCTATCATTTCAGCTTTTATATCGCGAAGGTCGCGATTGCCCAATCATTTCGGCTATTTTTCGCGGTGCCCAATCATTTCGGCTATTTGTTTTATTTTTACTCGCTGCTTTTTATTGCGAGTTGCCCAATCATTTCGGCTATTTTATTTACTCGCAGCTTTTTATTGCGAGTTGCCCAATCATTTCGGCTATTTTTTTATGCATACATTTTTACTTGCTGATTTTGTTGCAAGTTGCCCCATCATTTCGGCTATTTCATATGCATTTTTGGCTCGCTGATTTTTTTTATCGCGAGTGTGTAACTTGGAATCTGATGCCAATCTTAGCATCAGCATCGCTACGACTGGAATATTGCCAGGAGCGAATCATCATTTGCCATGAAAGGACTTGGAATTTGATACCGGTTTAGGCATCAGCATCGCTACAACTGGGATATTGCCAGGAGCGAATCATCATTTGCCTATGTCGATATTGAACAAAGGTGGCTTAGTAAACAGGGTTAGGATCCTGTCGACTAAGGCTTTTGACTTCATGAGCCGTAAGGGTCTCACAAAGGTATTTCTCCCTACGAGTCATGAGGATCTCGTAGGTGTGTTTTCTCCTTAAAAATCGTGAGGATTCCTAAGTGTATGTTCCCCTGTAAGTCGTAAGGATCTTACAAAAGGGTTTTCTCCTTACAAGTCGAGAGGACTTATAAGGGTTGTTCACCGTATGGACATATCCCTAGTCACGGATGTGACTTGGTTAGGGAAATGTTTGTTCACGCCCGTGGATTATATACAATGGTCAGTATTGAGCCACTTATAGGGCAATAACGAAGGTTGTGGGGGGGGGGGGTTGCTTAAGAACAGGTTCAGGTCTCTATAACTTAAGAGTTTCAAATCTTATGAGCCGTGAGGGTCCCATAAGAGAGTTCTCCTTAGGAGTCGTGAGGATCTCGCAAGTGTAATTTCTCATTAGGAATCGTGAGGATCCCTAAGTGTGTTGCTCCCTTGTGAGTCGTAAGGATCTCACGCGGGTGGTTTCTCCTGACAAGGTCGAGAGGACCCTATAAGTGTCTTTTAACGAGTTTGCGTCCTTTCGGGTTTTCACAAACACTAGCCGGTAGCCCTGCTGTTTTTACTCACGGAGCCCTTTCGGGTTTTCATCCGTGCCCATTTTGCCAGTGGACATACCGTTCTTTTTTTTTTACCACGTCAGCCTGAAGATGCTGCGGGTTGGGAGTAGTTTAACGACGTTTCGGTCATTTGCAAGTTTTAGGACATTGCAGTCCGCCGTTAGTTTAAGGACGTTTCGGTCCGCCGTCGCCGTATTTGAGACGCATCTCTAGTTTACTGACTTTTCGGTCTATGGGGCTTTCCCTATGAATGAGCATGACGCCCCCGGCATATCCACCCTTTTCGGAGCATGTTGTTGTGGCGGGTTTACTTTCCACTTTTCGGGCAGCGCGAACTTGCCCTGTTGGTATTGGTCTTCAACCCAGTTTTTGAAGGCGTAGCAATTTTCGAGTGGGTGACCCATTACTCTGTGGTAGGGACAATAGTTAGGATTGTTAACGTCACCTGGTTGCAATGGACGTTTTGGATCTGGCAGAGTGATGAGCCTGCTGCGCACTGCTAGCTCGAACAATCTCTTTGTTTTATCTTTGGGAAACGAGTAAGGACGTTTTAACTTCTCATTGAGGTATCGCGGCTTGTTGTTTTGACGACAAAACGGCCTCGGGTTACTCAGCTGTTGTTGAGTGTTGGCAACAAAGGCCGTTTTTTCCTTTTCCTTTCTCATTTCGTTTGCTTCGTCGTTTGCGGGTCCGAGATTCTTTCCGGGTAGCGTGAGATTGTACGGCTGAACGTTCTCGCAACTCTCTAATTCTTTTGCTTTAGAAATGAATTCCTTGAAGAGAGGGTTGAGGGCGGCTTCTTCGTCAGAATCGCTTCCAAAGGTGAGAACTCGTGATCCCCCGTGCTCGTCCCTATGACAATTGCCAGCAACTCTTTTATGCTCATCTGTCGTATTTTTTCGCTGTCTACGAGCTTCCCGCTTTATTCTATTGACGTGTTGTCTATGAGCGACATATCCTTGCTACCAACACTTAAAGGAGTTGCAGTCTTCAGTAGGATGTGCGATCCTCTGATGATATAAGCAGAAGTTAGGGTGTACGTCCGTTTCATCAAAATGTATACCACCAGGAGAATTTTCTCTGAAAGAGGGCGGCCTCATCCCCATTGATATGGATTTGGCGAATCATTTCCTTGTCTTAATCCTGCTTTCATTTGCGGTGGATGTACCTTGATATGGTGGGAGTGTTTCGACCCTTTCGTCCAGTCGCCGGCGTTTGGCCTTTTCAAATATGGCCATCTCGCGCTCCCGATCAGCTTTACTTTTTAGACGAATCTTATCTAGAAAAGCGTCGATCATTTCTTCTGACGGCCACACGAATTCCGGCTCAGGCTCTGCCCCCAGTTTCTCAGTGCAAGGAGTTTTTTCATCGTCCGTAAATGAGTGGGAGATCACGTGACAAGTTGCTCCTAGTGCGTCCGTCTTCTTTGGAGTGTGCGGCTGTGGTGGGTTTACTTTCCACTTTTCAGATAGCGCGAACTTGCCTTGTAGGTACTGATCTTCTATCCATCCTTTAAAGACGAAGCAATCCTCGATCGGGTGACTTACCGTTTGGTGGTAAGAGCAATAATTGGGATCGTTGACATCGCCTGGCTGCAACGGACGCTTTAGACTCGGTAGATTGATGAGTCTGTTGCGCACTGCCAGCTCGAACAATCTCCTCGTTTTATTCTGAGGAAACGAGTAAGGACGTTTCAGTCTCTCCTCGAGGGATGGGCGTGGTCGCACATTGTTTTGGCGAACAACCGGCTTTAAGTTGCTCGGCCGTTGCTGAGTATTGGCAACGAAGGTTGCTTTCCCTTTGCCCTTTTCATTCCAAGGATCCGTCTTTGAATGAGATGGTGTGAGACTCATCTGATCCATTTGGGCCAACTTATCAATTAAAGCCTGGAACATGGTCGGTTTGAAGAACATCATGAATTGTGAGATGGTTGCTTGCGGATCAAGAGTGCCCATGAACATACCTACCGCAGGTGCTTCTTCAATCCGCTGTTCGCATTTTGACCACAGATTCCTCCATCGTGTTGCGTATTGAACCCACGTTTCGCCTGGCCTTATCCTGGCGTTGATCAGTGCTGTTATCGGGGTGCGTTCACTAGCACTCGCGAATCTTTGTGTAAACAGCAACTCCATCTCCGCAAATGTTTTGACAGAGTCGTTAGGTAGCTCCGAATAACATTCGAATGTCGTTTCTGCTAAGCTGCCGACAAATTGTCGAAGCAACAGTCTGTCATCGCCTCCAGTATTGCCGCATAAGGCCCTGAATTGAGCGACATGCTGATGTGGGTTCCCTGTCCCTTTATATACGTGGAACTTAGGGATCGTATATCCCGGCGGGTAACTGATTTGGTCATACCAGCCCGGATAGGGTCGTCCAGTTCTAACAATTTGCGCAGCCGCTTCATTCACTTGATGAGCCCGTATTTGATGAGCTATATAGTCATCCAGCGCAGCCTTGGAAATGGTTTCATCTTTGGCTGTTGAAAGAGTCAGAGGCGGATTAGATGTCTCTCCTCTATCGTCCTCAGTAATGATCGGAGGGTCTTCAACTGGAAGGTCCGGCTGTAGCATCATCCCTACCATATCTTGGAAGAGGAGCGCCATTTGCTTTATGTTAGATACTTGCTCTGCAGCTTCTCTGTCCTTCTTTTCGAGGACTCTGCGTAAGAAGTCAGCATCAGTTTCTTGTTCGTGACGCTGCTCTGATGATGCCTCCCGGCTTTCTTTTGGCTCGGTGAGTGCGGCCATTGCAATCATCATCTCCTGAAGCTTCTGTTGCTGCTCCTGGGTTTTCGTCATGGATCGGTGTGAGCGGTCGGTGACCCGTCGAAGCACGGCTTTCCTCCTTTCCAGAAGCCATGTATACGGTGTGCACCACCATGCCCACAGACTTGGGGCGTTTGGGCTTAGCGTCTTTGTGGTCTGCCACGTTTACTGGGGCTTTCTCTGGTCTCCTTCTTTTCTAAGTGGTTGACGTTGAGGGGCCGCTGTCGTGAGCACCCAAGTAGTCGTCATCTTTTGTGGCTTAACAGGACGGTTTTCTTCCTGCCGGACCTTCAGCTTCTTTTGCTGGCGGGAGAAATTTCGATCAATCACCGATTCTTAGACATGGCGCTAGACCTTGTAGATTTTAGAGGACAGCCACTGAGAGGACTGTTCTGGCTTGGTTTCCGCAACATTTCCCACCGGAGGAGGGGATCTTTTTAGTACGGCGGTAGGAGAGTTTCTGCGCACCGTGTTCAGCAATTCAAAGCTGTTCCCAGTTGGAACAGCATCATCGATCCCCACCGTTGGAGTTGGTGGAGTTATCTCAGAAGGGGAGTTGCCCCCAGCTTTCCTCACCCGGCGCCAGTGGTGACGTCGAGCGTGTCGTGCGGATGGAGTCACCTCCATTGTTGGATAAGCTTCTTCATGCCCCCTGCTTTGAGGAGAGACTGTTATTGGTGCTAGCCTATCGAAGACTGACACCTGTTGAGAAGCAATGTCTAATCTGTCAAAGACAGACCTCTAGGCAGGGGAAGCAGCTTTGAGGACCTCGCCTGGAGCAGCAACCGGAATGGCCAAGCTTGTAAAAACTGACTTCTTGGAAGGAGGGGCCTTTCCAATGATTTCGTCCGCTTGAGCCGGGATGGCTATCCGCTTTGGGATGGCAGCTTCGGGTATCACGGGCTTGTAGACGTTCTGGCCCAGTCTGTTGAAAACTGAGGTATTGAAGTTGGGCGACCCGTTGAGAGGGGTCGCGGCAGTGGTAAGTCGATCAAAGACCGACTTCGTTGGAGCTTCCTGCGACATCATTGGGGCATTGAAGCTCATTGATGGGAGCATGGTCCCAAAGAACAGTCCAGTGGTGGCCTGAGTCACCTGTTCCACCGGCATAGCAAAGATGGAGGCCGCTTGAGGCACATAAGTCACTCCTCCGGATGGGACGGAGCGAGAGTTGCAGTTGCAGTTAGTGCAGTTTGAAGCCATTGATCTTCGGTTTTCTGCACGGAGCAAGACACCAAATCTTAGTACCTCGAACCCACAGGCAACCACAGCAAACCACGATTTGTTCGCGAACACGACACACGAAGTGTGGAGTGGAGAGAGGAAGAGGTCCCACCGGGCGTGCCAGAATCTGTTCCCCTCCGAACGGCGGCCAAGATATGGGCTGTCTTGCCTGAGATTCGGGGCAGATGCTAATAGGTGCTATCCGTCCACCTCTCCGAAGATGCCAAGTTGATTTATGGCACCATGTATCGAAGGTTTAAACGGATGCGTCCGATGTAGCAGACTTCGTCAGATTCCCCCTCGCTTGAGGGGTTTTTGATTGTGGGGACGCTCTTCCCTGCAGGCGCAAGCCCCTGCAGTTAATTACGCTACCGCGTTGCGGTAACAACTTTCTCCTTCTCCAGTTGGTCACTTCGTGTCGTGTGTGTTTGTTTTATTTGTGGTTGCCCGTGGATTGTATACGGAGACTGAGTTATATCGTCGCCCGTAGGACGTGGACTAGTCCAAATCCGTGTTTTCTTAGATTTGGGTTTAAGGTTTTGGTTTGAGGATATGTTAGCCATATTTGAGGCTAAGATCAAGTCAAACGTTTGTTAAGGATACGTTAGTCCAGTTTGAGACTAAGATCAACTTAACGGGATCGTTTAGATCTGACAAAAGAGCAATTGGCTCTATTGTACTAGTTTAGGGACATAGGGGTCCATTACATGTACGGCCGTCGGGACCCATCACCTATCTGACGACGTTGAAGGATTACAACGACAGATGTCAGAGGAGTTCAGAGATGTACCCTTGAACCAAAGTAGATTGGGGGGATCTATAGTCCAATTTGGGACTAAAGTCTGTTTGAAGGTTTAAGGATGCGTTAGCCATATTTGAGGCTAAGATCAACTTAAACGGGATCGTTTAGATCCGACAAAAGAGCATTTGGGGGCTCTATTGTTCCAGTTTAGGGACATAGTGGTCCATTGCCAGTTTAGGAACATAGTGGTCTATTGCCAGTTTAGGGACATGGTGGTCCACCACCAGTTTAGGGACATGGTAGTCCAACATTCCCATTTTGGTGACGGATGTTAGTTTAAGGACACGTTAGCCATATTTGAGGCTAAGATCAACTTAAACGTTTGTTAAGGATACGTTAGCCTAATTGTCAGACTAAGATCAACTTAACAGGATCGTTTAGATCCGACAAAAGAGCATTTGGGCTCTATTGTTCCAGTTTAGGGACATGGTGGTCCATGTTCCAGTTTAGGGACGTGGTGGTCCATGTTCCAGTTTAGGGACGTGGTGGTCCATTAAAATGTATGGTTGTCGGGACCCATCACCTCTCTGAAGACGTTGAAGGATTACAACGACAAATATCAGAGGAGCTCAGAGATGTACCCTTGAACCAATGAGTTGGTTGAAAGAGCAGATGTGCTCAGTTCAAGATGATTTGAGGACTTATGGCCAATTTGGGCTAAGTCCAATTGTGTTTGAAATATTGGCCCTCTGTTGGTCCATTGAAGGAGAGGCTTTGCCTCAGGAAACTTAGCCAATTGGGCTAAAGCCAGTGTTAAACACTAGAGGTCAACAGTGTTGAACACTGGGAATAAGATTAACAAGTTAGTGTTAAACACTAAAAGATAATCAGTGTTAAACACTAGCAACAGGGCTTTCAAATTAGTGTTAAACACTAAAGCAAATTAGTGTTAAACACTGGTAATCAGAGATTTAAAATTAGTGTTTAACACTAAAGCAAATCAGTGTTAAACACCGGGAACAAAGTCTTCAGATTAGTGTTATATACTAAGGAGAGGGGGGTCACGTGTGGACACGTGAGAGCGCCCTGATTTCCCTTATTTTATTCTGTAGATCAGTGTTTAACTCTTTTAATTCTAACGGCCATCACGTGTGAGCACGTGACGGAGACCTCCGCTCTGGTCTGTTTGAATGCTCATTAGGGGTCATGTGGTGACACGTGATGGCGCCCTAAATGTGGTGCCAGATCTCCTTTTCTCCGTTCTGTAAGTAAGCGTTAAAACACTTTTTATGTTTTCTTTTGAGTATCACGTGCTGCCATCTGAGGAGGATTAGTGCGCTGATTGTTAGAGCATCAGCCAAGGGGTCACATGGGAGCACGTGAGTGGGCCCAAGGACTTTATTTCTTTTGCTTTTTCTTTCTGTGTTTCGGGAGTCACGTGGAGCACGTGATGGCATCAAAAAGTGGGGCCAGATCCCCTTTATTTTGTTCTGCAAACAAGTGTTTAACACTTTTAATTTTTATAGCCATCACGTGTGGGCACGTGATGTATACTCATGCCCTAATTTATTAGAACATTTATTAGGGGTCACGTGGTGCCACGTGAGAGCGCCCAGAATTGTTTCTGCCTTTGCTTTTGTTCCATATATAATGAGGGTCACGTGGGAGCACATGAGGCATTGCCTCAAAACTTTCCTCCTCTTATTTTGGGGGATCTGTTCAGGGGTCACGTGGGGCGCGTGACCCTAGTTCTTTTCATGAACAGAGATCTTTTAAGAATTGAATTCTTTGTAAGGTTAAACCCTAAATAAAATTTTGGAGGAATTAAATTCCTATCGTGAAAGAATTAAATTCTTATTTAGGATAAAACCCTGATTTCTTTTCAAAGAAATTAAATTTCCAGATATGTAAAAGAATTAAATTCTTGATTAGGGTTAAACCCTAGTTTTGTTTTAGGAGGAATTAAATTCCTAAAAGTTTGGGAGAATTAAATTCTCAAAACTCAATTCCTTCTCTGTGTTTTAGATCTGCATGGCAGGATCTCAACCCAATGAGAATTAAATTCTCAATTCATGGGGAGATGTGCACTTTGCAGATCCTCAACCAGAGAAAGAACTAAGTTCTTTTCTTTATGTAAGAGTTAAACTCTTTTGAGAATTAAATTCTCTTTTGAAGCCTCTTTTTTCTTACCTAGGGTTTTTCTTTTACAGAGAATTAAATTCTCCTCTCTCTGTTTTTCTCTCCAAAAAAGTAGATCCCCCTCGCGCTCTTCTCTTCTTGGCTCCTATTTATAGGAGAAGGAAGAGAATCAATTTGTTTAGCAAATCTCTCATTGAAAGATTTGATTTGTATTCGTTAGAGATTTGATTTGCATTCATCATTCATCTGGACCTTTGGATTATTAGGTCAATTTTATTCACCATTGGATTTTAAATCCAAAGATATCCATTTGTTATCTCGGTTAGATTTAGGGGGGAAATCTTTCCAAGTCCAAGATTATTCCATAAATTGGTGATTTTTAATCACCCTCAGATGTTTAATCCAACGGTCCCCATAGACCTTTTGTGTTTGGAAAGATTTAGAAAATTTTAGAATTTTAATTCTATTAACTGTAAGGCTTTCGAAACCAGTCGCGTGCTGACACGTGACCCTTGGTCACGTGTGAGCACGTGACCCCCAATTGAGTTCTTTAACGGCCGCTTGTTTATGCTTCAGTTTTAACCATCACGTGTCAACACGTGACCATTGGTCACGTGTGAGCACGTGATACCTCATTGAGGTATCTTTTGATTTTTAATCAGGGAACAGATTTTAGAATTTAATTCTATTCATTATTTTAAAGGCTTTAAGAGTCCATCACGTGTCTGCACGTGACCCATGGTCACGCGTGAGCACGTGATGCCCCATTGGGGTCTTTTCTGAGTTTTTATTATATCTTTTAACTCCTCCAGCGGGTTCTTAAAAGCCCATCACGTGTGGACACGTAATGCCTCATAGCTTTTGATCCCGGATGAATTATGAAGCCCATAATATATCAAATCGAAGGGTTTTTCGAGACGCTTTCGATACAATCAGAATTTATCCATTTCTCATTCGGGAGTTTGTCAAAAAACAGCCCATAAGATACTGGTTCGCATTTCCTTAAGCGTATTGCTGCCATTTGATACCTTGGACTCTTCTGCGCAGAAATTTTTGGCGGGAACAAATGCCCCCCACTACTTTGCCCACGTAAGTATGTACGTGGGTGAAGTAGTGCAGAGTTATGCAAAGTTATGTATGGCGTATGACCAGTTTTGGGTTGGTATATCACTTTCAGAATCTTGATCTGAGAAGATAACGAGCGGACACAAGCGTCGTCATTTATCATTGACTCAAATCTCAACTCTTAAGGGATATAATTCCAAACCTTTAACTCCATGAGCTACACCCTTCTATTTCTTTATGTCTTACTCTGGCATGAAGTAGTTTATATGCTCATGAGTAGCTTCTCCATTTCAGTGGCATGTAGCTTTGGCAAGTGTGGCTTATAGATGGTCCATCTTGACCTCTTTGCAGGGCGGTGATGGCTTAGGAGACAGGGTTAGGATCTGCCACCTAAGACTTTTCAACTTTATGAGCCGTGAGGGTCTCATAAAGACTTTTCTCCCTACGAGTCGTGAGGATCTCGTAGGTGTATTTTCTCCTTAGGAGTCGTGAGGATTCCTAAGTGTGTTTTCTCTTATAAGTCGTAAGGATCCTATAAGAGAGTTTTCCCTCTTACGAGTCGAGAGGACCCGTAAGCGGTTGTTTCCCTCCTTGTCGAGATTCGACTTTGGAGAGTGTGACCCGTGGATGGTATGCAAGAGACCGTTTCGGGCCGACTTGCAGGGTCCCGGTGCTTAGGAAACAGGTTTTTTAATCCCTACTGCCTAAGGCTTTATCTCACGAGTCGAGACGAATCAAGAAGTTCTCGCAAAGACGTCAATTTCTTCACGAGTCGAAACGGATCGAGCAGATCTCGTAAGAATATCCTAACGTCACAGTTAACCTCTGCTCTTTATGACAGAAGTCCGTTAGGGTCTGTGGTATTTAGGGTTTTGGCCGTCGTACCGTCGCATGAGCTGATATATTCCTCGATAGGCAATCGTGCTGTTCGAGTAGCCCTGCGACTGCCGTGTCTCTGATCCCTTCAGGGGCTGGACAAGAAGTCTTCAAGCAATCCTCCTTAGCAGTTTGACCGTCGGAAGAGCAAGCGCTAGGAATTTGCCATGCCGCTTTTTATTTGAGGTTAGGCTCATTTTGGAGAGCTCCGATGAGTCATAACCACTCCGCGCTGGTGTGGGATGATCTCCGATAGTCTTTCAGGCTTTATATGACTTGCCGTTAAGACCCTGAAGCTAGGAATTTGGCCTTTGCTTCGTTTTGTTGGCATTGCATCCTCTGTATCGAGATGAATGTCGTGGTTGTCTCTAGGTTGCCGGTGAACCGTCGAGGTTTGGAACTAGGGATTTTGTCGTGGCTCCTTTTGGTGATGTTGCGTCTGCTGTATCGAGACAAACTTCGGGGTGGTGAATACTCCATGTTGGTATGAAATGATCTCTGATTGTCTTTCCGGTTTTATATGACTTACCGTTAAGACCCTGAAGCTAGGAATTTGGCCTTCGCTTCGTTTGCTGGTATCGCGTCTGCTGTATCGAGGTGAATGTCGCGGTGGTGATCACTCCATGTTGGTGTGAGGATCAGGATCCGCTCTGGACGTTTCCCATGGGGTCGAAGAGTGACGTTATCCGCGTTCCACATGACCAGAAATTTTGCTCTAGATGCTGCACACGGGTTCACTGCCATGTTAGACGAGGACTAGGCTCCACTCTGGATGCTTCGCACGGGTTCACTGCCGTGTTCTGCGAGGACCAGGCTCCGCTCTGGATGCTTCACACGGGTTCACTGCCGTGCTCTGTGAGGACCATGATCCGCTCTGGACGTTTTCCATGGGGTCAAATAGTGACGTTATCCGCATTCCATGTGACCAGGAATTTTGCACTAGATGCTTCACACGGGTTCACTGCCGCATTAGGCAAGGACTAGGCTCCGCTCTGGATGCTTCGCACGGGTTCACTGCCGTGTTCTGCGAGGACCAGGATCCGCTCTGGACGTTTTCCACGGGGTCAAAGAGTGACGTTATCCGCGTTCCACGTGACCAGGAATTTTGCACTAGATGCTTCATACGGGTTCACTGCCGCGTTAGGCGAGGACCAGGCTCCGCTCTGGATGCTTCACACGGGTTCACTGCCGTGTTCTGCGAGGACCAGGATCCGCTCTGGACGTTTTCCACGGGGTCAAAGAGTGACGTTATCCGCGTTCCACGTGACCAGGAATTTTGCACTAGATGCTTCACACGGGTTCACTGCCGCGTTAGGCGAGGACTAGGCTCCACTCTGGATGCTTCACACGGGTTCACTGCCGTGTTCTGCGAGGACCAGGATCCGCTTTGGACGTTTTCCACGGGGTCAAAGAGTGACGTTATCCACGTTCCACGTGACCAGGAATTTTGCACTAGATACTTCACACGGGTTCACTGCCGCGTCAGGCAAGGACTAGGCTCCACTCTGGATGCTTCGCACGGGTTTACTACCGTGTTCTGCGAGGACCAGGATCCGCTCTGGACGTTTTCCACGGGGTCAAAGAGTGACGTTATCCGCGTTCCACGTGACCAGGAATTTTGCACTAGATGCTTCACACGGGTTCACTGCCGCGTTAGGCGAGGACTAGGCTCCACTCTGGATGCTTCACACGGGTTCACCGCCGTGCTCTGCGAGGACCAGGATCCGCTCTGGACGTTTTCCACGGGGTCAAAGAGTGACGTTATCCGTGTTCCACGTGACCAGGAATTTTGTTGATTATATCCGCATTTCACGGAGTTGGGATTTGACTCTCTGTGGGAGTACATCGTCGAGTCATGGAACTGGGAGTTGCTGCTATTCCGCTTTGCTTGATGATGTGTCCGCTGTGGTGAGACGAGTGTTGAGATGATCTCTAGGTTATTTGTGGCCCGTCGAGATTCGGCTTCTTCTTCTAATGAAACCTGGGGAGGAGGAGTGCGACTCCTTCTTTGTTTGCGCCCCTGGATTGTATACAGGGATTGCTGTAGCATCACCTGTAGGGCAAAAAGGTTTCATTTTTCCTTCATTTCTTTTTTATTCTTTCCGCGATGCTCTATCATTTCAGCTTTTATATCACGAAGGTCGCGATTGCCCAATCATTTCGGCTATTTTTCGCGGTGTCCAATCATTTCGGCTATTTGTTTTATTTTTACTCGCTGCTTTTTATTGCGAGTTGCCCAATCATTTCGGCTGTTTTATTTACTCGCTGCTTTTTATTGCGAGTTGCCCAATCATTTCGGCTATTTTTGTATGCATACATTTTTACTTGCTGATTTTGTTGCAAGTTACCCCATCATTTCGGCTATTTCATATGCATTTTTGGCTCGCTGATTTTTTTTATCGCGAGTGTGTAACTTGGAATCTGATGCCAATCTTAGCATCAGCATCTCTACGACTGGAATATTGCCAGGAGCGAATCATCATTTGCCATGAAAGGACTTGGAATTTGATACCGGTTTAGGCATCAGCATCGTTACAACTGGGATATTGCCAGGAGCGAATCATCATTTGCCTCTGTCGATGTTAAACAAAGGTGGCTTAGTAAACAGGGTTAGGATCCTGTCGACTAAGGCTTTTGACTTCATGAGCCGTAAGGGTCTCACAAAGGTATTTCTCCCTACGAGTCATGAGGATCTCGTAGGTGTGTTTTCTCCTTAAAAATCGTGAGGATTCCTAAGTGTATGTTCCCCTGTAAGTCGTAAGGATCTTACAAAAGGGTTTTCTCCTTACAAGTCGAGAGGACTTATAAGGGTTGTTCACCGTATGGACATATCCTTAGTCACGGGTGTGACTTGGTTAGGGAAATGTTTGTTCGTGCCCATGGATTATATACAATGGTCAGTATTGAGCCACTTATAGGGCAATAACGAAGGTTGTGGGGGGGGGGGTTGCTTAAGAACAGGTTTAGGTCTCTGTAACTTAAGACTTTCAAATCTTATGAGCCGTGAGGGTCCCATAAGAGAGTTTTCCTTACGAGTCGTGAGGATCTCGCAAGTGTAATTTCTCATTAGGAATCGTGAGGATCCCTAAGTGTGTTGCTCCCTTGTGAGTCGTAAGGATCTCACGCTGGTGGTTTCTCCTTACAAGGTCTAGAGGACCCTATAGGTGTCTTTTAACGAGTTTGCGTCCTTTCGGGTTTTCACAAACACTCGCCGGTAGCCCTGCTGTTTTTACTCACGGAGCCATTTCGGGTTTTCATCCGTGCCCATTTTGCTTGTGGACATACCGTTCTTTTTTTTTTACCACGTCAGCCTGAAGATGCTGCGGGTTGGGAGTAGTTTAACGATGTTTCGGTCATTTGCAAGTTTTAGGACATTGCAGTCCGCCGTTAGTTTAAAGACGTTTTGGTCCGTCGTCCCCGTATTTGAGACGCATCTCTAGTTTATTGACTTTTCGGTCTATGGGGCTTTCCCTATGAATGAGCATGATGCCCCCGGCATATCCACCCTTTTCGGAGCATGTTGTTGTGGCGGGTTTACTTTCCACTTTACGGGCAGCGCGAACTTGCCTTGTTGGTATTGGTCTTCAACCCAGTTTTTGAAGACGTAGCAATTTTCGAGTGGGTGACCCATTACTCTGTGGTAGGGACAATAGTTAGGATTGTTAACGTCATCTGGTTGCAATGGACGTTTTGGATCTGGCAGAGTGATGAGCCTGCTGCGCACTGCTAGCTCGAACAATCTCTTTGTTTTATCTTTGGGAAACGAGTAAGGACGTTTCAACTTCTCATTGAGATACCGCGGCTTGTTGTTTTGACGACAAAACAGCCTCGGGTTACTCAGCTGTTGTTGAGTGTTGGCAACAAAGGCCATTTTTTCCTTTTCCTTTCTCATTTCGTTTGCTCCGTCGTTTGCGGGTCCGAGATTCTTTCCGGGTAGCGTGAGATTGTACGGCTGAACGTTCTCGCAACTCTCCAATTCTTTTGCTTTAGTAATGAATTCCTTGAAGAGAGGGTTGAGGGCGGCTTCTTCGTCAGAATCGCTTCCAAAGGTGAGAACTCGTGATCCCCCGTGCTCGTCCCTGTGACAATTGCCGGCAACTCTTTTATGCTCATCTGTCGTATTTTTTCGCTGTCTACGAGCTTCCCGCTTTATTCTATTGACGTGTTGTCTATGAGCGACATATCCTTGCCACCAACACTTAAAAGAGTTGCAGTCTTCAGTAGGATGTGCGATCCTCTGATGATATAAGCAGAAGTTAGGGTGTACGTCCGTTTCATCAAAATGTATACCACCAGGAGAATTTTCTCTGAAAGAGGGCGGCCTCATCCCCATTGATATGGCTTTGGCTAATCGTTTCCTTGTCTTAATCCTGCTTTCATTTGCGGTGGATGTACCTTGATATGGTGGGAGTGTTTCGACCCTTTCGTCCAGTCGCCGGCGTTTGGCCTTTTCAAATATGGCCATCTCGCGCTCCCGATCAGCTTTACTTTTTAGACGAATCTCATCTTGAAAAGCGTCGATCATTTCTACTGACGGCCACATGAATTCCGGCTCAGGCTCTGCCCCCAGTTTCTCAGTGCAAAGAGTTTTTTCATCATCCGTAAATGAGTGGGAGATCACGTGACAAGTTGCCCCTGGTGCGTCCGTCTTCTTTGGAGTGTGCGGCTGTGGTGGGTTTACTTTCCACTTTTCAGACAGCGCGAACTTGCCTTGTAGGTACTGATCTTCGATCCATCCTTTAAAAACGAAGCAATCCTCGATCGGGTGACTTACTATTTGGTGGTAAGGGCAATAATTGGGATCGTTGACATCGCCTGGCTGCAACGGACGCTTTAGACTCGGTAGATTGATGAGTCTGTTGCGCACTGCCAGCTCGAACAATATCCTCGTTTTATTCTGAGGAAACGAGTAAGGACGTATCAGTCTCTCCTCGAGGGACGGGCGTGGTCGCACATTGTTTTGGCGAACAACCGGCTTTAAGTTGCTCGGCCGTTGCTGAGTATTGGCAACGAAGGTTGCTTTCCCTTTGCCCTTTTCATTCCAAGGATCCGTCTTTGAATGAGATGGTGTGAGACTCATCTGATCCATTTGGGCCAACTTATCAATTAAAGCCTGGAACATGGTCGGTTTGAAGAACATCATGAATTGTGAGATGGTTGCTTGCGGATCAAGAGTGCCCATGAACATACCTACCGCAGGTGCTTCTTCAATCCGCTGTTCGCATTTTGACCACAGATTCCTCCATCGTGTTGCGTATTGAACCCACGTTTCGCCTGGCCTTATCCTGGCGTTGATCAGTGCTGTTATCGGGGTGCGTTCATTAGCACTCGCGAATCTTTGTGTAAACAGCAACTCCATCTCCGCAAATGTTTTGACAGAGTCGTTAGGTAGCTCCGAATACCATTCGAATGCCGTTTCTACTAAGCTGCCGACAAATTGTCGAAGCAACAGTCTGTCATCGCCTCCAGTATTGCCGCATAAGGCCCTGAATTGAGCGACATGCTGATGTGGGTTCCCTGTCCTTTTATATACGTGGAACTTAGGGATCGTATATCCCGGCGGGTAACTGATTTGGTCATACCAGCCCGGATAGGGTCGTCCAGTTCTAAAAATTTGCGCAGCCGCTTCATTCACTTGATGAGCCCGTATTTGATGAGCTATATAGTCATCCAGCGCAGCCTTGGAAATGGTTTCATCTTTGGCTGTTGAAAGAGTCAGAGGCGGATTAGATGTCTTTCCTCTATCGTCCTTAGTAATGATCGGAGGGTCTTCAACTGGAGGGTCCGGCTGTAGCGTCATCCCTACCATATCTTGGAAGAGGAGAGCCATTTGCTTTATGTTAGATGCTTGCTCTGCAGCTTCTCTGTCCTTCTTTTCGAGGACTCTGCGTAAGAAGTCAGCATCAGTTTCTTGTTCGTGACGCTGCTCTGATGATGCCTCCCGGCTTTCTTTTGGCTCGGTGAGTGCGGCCATTGCAATCATCATCTCCTGAAGCTTCTGTTGCTGCTCCTGGGTTTTCGTCATGGATCGGGTGAGCGGTCGGTGACCCGTCGAAGCACGGCTTTCCTCCTTTCCAGAAGCCATGTATATGGTGTGCACCACCATGCCCACAGACTTGGGGCGTTTGGGCTTAGCGTCTTTGTGGTCTGCCACGTTTACTGGGGCTTTCTCTGGTCTCCTTCTTTTCTGAGTGGTTGACGTTGAGGGGCCGCTGTCGTGAGCACCCAAGTAGTCGTCATCTTTTGTGGCTTAACAGGACGGTTTTCTTCCTGCCGGACCTTCAGCTTCTTTTGCTGGCGGGAGAAATTTCGATCAATCACCGAGTCTTAGACATGGCGCCAGACCTTGTAGATTTTAGAGGACAGCCACTGAGAGGACTGTTCTGGCTTAGTTTCCGCAACATTTCCCACCGGAGGAGGGGATCTTTTTAGTACGGCGGTAGGAGAGTTTCTGCGCACGTTGTTCAGCAA
The DNA here is from genome assembly GCA_030015575.1 of Agapanthus africanus. NCBI lineage: Eukaryota > Viridiplantae > Streptophyta > Magnoliopsida > Asparagales > Amaryllidaceae > Agapanthus > Agapanthus africanus. The sequence continues at coordinate 186,774,266 of CM057337.1, forward strand.
TTCAAAGCTGTTCCCGGTTGGAACAGCAGCATCGATCCCCACCGTTGGAGCTGGTGGAGTATCTCAGAGGGGGAGTTGCCCCCAGCCTTCCTCACCCGGTGCCAGTGGTGACGTCGAGCGTGTCGTGCGGATGGAGTCACCTCCATTGTTGGATAAGCTTCTTCATGCCCCCTGCTTTGAGGAGAGACTGTTATTGGTGCTAGCCTATCGAAGACTAACACCTGTTGAGAAGCAATGTTTAATCTGTCAAAGACAGACCTCTGGGCAGGGGAAGCAGCTTTGAGGACCTCGCCTGGAGCAGCAACCGGAATGGCCAAGCTTGTAAAAACTGACTTCTTGGAAGGAGGGGCCTTTCCAATGATTTCATCCGCTTGAGCCGGGATGGCTATCCGCTTTGGGATGGCAGCTTCGGGTATCGCGGGCTTGTAGACGTTCTGGCCCAGTCTGTTGAAAACTGAGGTATTGAAGTTGGGCGACCCGTTGAGAGGGGTCGCGGCAGTGGTAAGTCGATCAAAGACCGACTTCGTTGGAGCTTCCTGCGACGTCATTGGGGCATTGAAGCTCCTTGATGGGAGCATGGTCCCAAAGAACAGTCCAGTGGTGGCCTGAGTCACCTGTTCCACCGGCATACCAAAGATGGAGGCCGCTTGAGGCTCATAAGTCACTCCTCCGGACGGGACGGAGCGAGAGTTGCAGTTGCAGTTAGTGCAGTTTGAAGCCATTGATCTTCTGTTTTCTGCACGGAGCAAGACACCAAATCTTAGTACCTCGAACCCACAGGCAACCACAGCAAACCACGATTTGTTCGCGAACACGACACACGAAGTGTGGAGTGGAGAGAGGAAGAGGTCCCACCGGGCGTGCCAGAATCTGTTCCCCTCCGAACGGCGGCCAAGATATGGGCTGTCTTGCCTGAGATTCGGGGCAGATGCTAATAGGTGCTATCCGTCCACCTCTCCGAAGATGCCAAGTTGATTTATGGCACCATGTATCGAAGGTTTAAACGGATGCGTCCGATGTAGCAGACTTCATCAGATTCCCTCTCGCTTGAGGGGTTTTTGATTGTGGGGACGCTCTTCCCTGCAGGCGCAAGCCCCTGCAGTTAATTACGCTACCGCGTTGCGGTAACAACTTTCTCCTTCTCCAGATGGTCACTTCGTGTCGTGTGTGTTTGTTTTATTTTTGGTTGCCCGTGGATTGTATACGGAGACTGAGTTATGTCGTCGCCCGTAGGACGTGGACTAGTCCAAATCCGTGTTTTCTTAGATTTGGGTTTGGGGTTTTGGTTTGAGGATACGTTATCCATATTTGAGGCTAAGATCAACTCAAACGTTTGTAAAGGATACGTTAGTCCAGTTTGAGACTAAGATCAACTTAACGGGATCGTTTAGATCCGACAAAAGAGCAATTGGCTCTATTGTTCTAGTTTAGGGATATAGGGGTCCATTACATGTACGGCCGTCGGGACCCATCACCTCTCTGACGACGTTGAAGGATTACAACGACAGATGTCAGAGGAGTTCAGAGATGTACCCTTGAACCAAAGTAGATTGGGGGGATCTATAATCCAATTTGGGACTAAAGTCTGTTTGGAGGTTTAAGGATGCGTTAGCCATATTTGAGGCTAAGATCAACTTAAACGGGATCGTTTAGATCCGAAAAAAGAGCATTTGGGGGCTCTATTGTTCCAGTTTAGGGACATAGTGGTCCATTGCCAGTTTAGGGACATAGTGGTCTATTGCCAGTTTAGGGACATGGTGGTCCACCTCCAATTTAGGGACATGGTAGTCCAACATGCCCATTTTGGGGACGGATGTTAGTTTAAGGACACGTTAGCCATATTTGAGGCTAAGATCAACTTAAACGTTTGTTAAGGATACGTTAGCCTAATTGCCAGACTAAGATCAACTTAACAGGATCGTTTAGATCCGACAAAAGAGCATTTGGGCTCTATTGTTCCAGTTTAGGGACATGGTGGTCCATTGCCAGTTTAGGGACGTGGTGGTCCATGTTCCAGTTTAGGGACGTGGTGGTCCATTAAAATGTATGGCTGTCGGGACCCATCACCTCTCTGAAGACGTTGAAGGATTACAACGACAAATATCAGAGGAGCTCAGAGATGTACCCTTGAACCAATGAGTTGGTTGAAAGAGCAGATGTGCTCAGTTCAAGATGATTTGAGGACTTATGGCCAATTTGGGCAAAGTCCAATTGTGTTAGAAATATTGGCCCTCTGTTGGTCCATTGAAGGAGAGGCTTTGCCTTTGGAAACTTAGCCAATTGGTCTAAAGCCAGTGTTAAACACTAGAGGTCAACAGTGTTGAACACTGGGAATAAGATTAACAAGTTAGTGTTAAACACTAAAAGATAATCAGTGTTAAACACTAGCAACAGGGCTTTCAAATTAGTGTTAAACACTAAAGCAAATCAGTGTTAAACACTGGTAATCAGAGATTTCAAATTAGTGTTTAACACTAAAGCAAATCAGTGTTAAACACTGGGAACAAAGTCTTCAGATTAGTGTTATATACTTAGGAGAGGGGGGTCACGTGTGGACACGTGAGAGCGCCCTGATTTTCCTTATTTTATTCTGTAGATTAGTGTTTAACTCTTTTAATTCTAACGGCCATCACGTGTGAGCACGTGACGGAGACCCCCGCTCTGGTCTGTTAGAATGCTCATTACGGGTCACGTGGTGACACGTGAGGGCGCCCTAAATGTGGAGCCAGATCTCCTTTTCTTTGTTCTGTAAGTAAGCGTTAAACACTTTTTATGTTTTCTTTGGAGTATCACGTGCTGCCATCTGAGGAGGATTAGTGCGCTGATTGTTAGAGCATCAGCCAAGGGGTCACGTGGGAGCACGTGAGAGCGCCCAAGGCCTTTATTTCTTTTGCTTTTTCTTTCTGTGTTTCGGGAGTCACGTGGAGCACGTGATGGCATCAAAAAGTGGGGCCAGATCCCCTTTATTTTGTTCTGCAAACAAGTGTTTAACACTTTTAATTTTTATAGCCATCACGTGTGGGCACGTGATGTATACTCATGCCCTGATTTATTAGAACATTTATTAGGGGTCACGTGGTGCCACGTGAGAGCGCCCAGAATTGTTTCTGCCTTTGCTTTTGTTCCATATATAATGAGGGTCACGTGGGAGCACGTGAGGCATTGCCTCAAAACTTTCCTCCTCTCATTTTGGGGGATCTGTTCAGGGGTCACGTGGGGCGCGTGACCCTAGTTCTTTTCATGAAAAGAGATCTTTTAAGAATTGAATTCTTTGTAGGGTTAAACCCTAATTATGATTTTGGAGGAATTAAATTCCTATCGTGAAAGAATTAAATTCTTATTTAGGATAAAACCCTGATTTCTTTTCAAAGAAATTAAATTCCCAGATATGTAAAAGAATTAAATTCTTGATTAGGGTTAAACCCTAGTTTGTTTTAGGAGGAATTAAATTCCTGAAAGTTTGGGAGAATTAAATTCTCAAAACTCAATTCCTCCTCTGTGTTTTAGATCTGCATGGCAGGATCTCAACCCAATGAGAATTAAATTCTCAATTCATGGGGAGATGTGCACTTTGCAGATCCTCAACCAGAGAAAGAACTAAGTTCTTTTATTTATGTAAGAGTTAAACTCTTTTGAGAATTAAATTCTCTTTTGAAGCCTCTTTTTTCTTACCTAGGGTTTTTCTTTTGCAGAGAATTAAATTCTCCTCTCTCTGTTTTTCTCTCCAAAAAAGTAGATCCCCCTCGCTCTCTTCTCTTCTTGGCTCCTATTTATAGGAGAAGGAAGAGAATCAACTTGTTTAGCAAATCTCTCATTGAAAGATTTGATTTGTATTCGTTAGAGATTTGATTTGCATTCATCATTCATCTGGACCTTTGGATTATTAGGTGAATTTTATTCACCATTGGATTTTAAATCCAAAGATATCCATTTGTTATCTCGGTTAGATTTAGAGGGGAAATCTTTCCAAGTCCAAGATTATTCCATAAATTGGTGATTTTTAATCATCCTCAGATTTTTAATCCAACGGTCCCCATAGACCTTTTGTGTTTGGAATGATTTAGAAAATTTTAGAATTTTAATTCTATTAACTGTAAGGCTTTCGAAACCAGTCACGTGCTGACACGTGACCCTTGGTCACGTGTGAGCACGTGACCCCCAATTGAGTTCTTTAACGGCCGCTTGTTTATGCTTCAGTTTTAACCATCACGTGTCAACACGTGACCATTGGTCACGTGTGAGCACGTGATACCTCATTGAGGTATCTTTTGATTTTTAATCAGGGAACAGATTTTAGAATTTAATTCTATTCATTATTTTAAAGGCCTTAAGAGCCCATCACATGTCTGCACGTGACCCATGGTCACGTGTGAGCTCGTGATGCCCCATTGGGGTCTTTTCTGAGTTTTTATTATATCTTTTAACTCCTCCAGCGGGTTCTTAAAAGCTCATCACGTGTGGACACGTAATGCCTCATAACTTTTGATCTCGGATGAATTATGAAGCCCATAATATATCAAATCGAAGGGTTTTTCGAGACGCTTTCGATACAATTAGAATTTATCCGTTTCTCATTCGGGAGTTTATCAAAAAACAGCCTAGAAGATACTGGTTCGCATTTCCTTAAGCGTATCGCTGCCATTTGATACCTTGGACTCTTCTGCGCAGAAATTTTTGGCGGGAACAGTACCATATCCAATAGGGTTCGATTCCGTCTCTCTGAGACACCGTTATGTTATGGAGTGAATGGAGGAGTAAGCTGAGAGAGAATTCCTTTCTCTTTTAGGTAATCTAGGAATTCGGCACTTAAGTATTCACTACCTCGATCAGATTTTAGTGTCTTGATACTTTTGCCAGTTTGGTTTTCTACTTCATTCTTATACTCCTGGAATTTTTCAAAAGCCTTGGATTTATGTTTCATCAGATATATAAATCAATACCTTGAGTAATCATCCGTAAAAGTAATGAAATAGGAAAAACCACCCCTTGCATGTGTAGACATTGGACCACATACATCGCTGTGTATGAGTCCTAAGAGCTCGCTCGCTCTTACTCCGTGTCCAGTAAATGGAGTTTTTTGTCATCTTTCCTTTGAGACATGATTCACAAGTGGCATAAGTTTGATATTCGAACGAGTCCAAATATCCTTCTCTATGTAACTTAGTCAATCTTGTCTCATTGATGTGATCTAGTCTACAATGCCATAAGAAAGCCTTATTTAAATCTGGAGAGTTTATTTTTAGTGTGTTCTGGACATTGAAAATCTGGAGTTGGTTTATGACATATATACCATTATTTAGTGTACAGGATCCAATCAAACCATGATTTAGGTGGATGTTGACAACATCACTTACAAACGTGAAATCATAACCTTTATTTAATAACAAGGAAACTGATATGATATTACACGTTAAGCTAGGTACATAAAAACAGTTATGTAAAACCAAAATGTGTCCACTTGTCAATCCCAGGTGATAATCCCCGACGGACACAGCTCCCACGCTAGCTCCGTTAGCAACCTTTAGGGTCATATCACTTTCCTTCAGCACTCTACGGTTTCTCAGTGCCTGCAATGAATTGCAAATATGAGATCCTGATCCGGTATCCAATACCCAAGAAGTAGAGTTGATTGACAGACAATTCTCAATTACAAACACACATGAAGTCGAAGCCACAGCTTGCTTCGGTTCCTGGTTCTTGGCGTTCCACGCCTTGCAATCTTTCTTCCAGTGCCCTTTCCTATGATAATGGAAACACTCATCCTGGGCCACTACCGGTACCGCAAACTTTTTCTTTCCCTTCCCTCCCACCATACTTACACCTCCTCTAGGTTTGGTGGCAGCCTTCTTTTTCCTTCCTTTGGCCCTAGCCTTGGACCCGGAAGAAGAAGCACCGCTAACAAACATAGCGGGTGTTTCCCTTGCCTTCTGCAAGGTGCCCTCTGCACTCCTCAACATGTTAAGGAGTTCCGGAAGTTCAACTTCTTTTCTTTGAATGTTGAAGTTCAGAATAAACTGGGCGTAGGTGGGAGGAAGGGACAGGAGAATAAGGTCTGTATAGAGCTCATTATCTAAAGTCGTCCCAAGGTCTGCGAGCTCTTCAATATAGCCTATCATCTTTAAGACATGTTCTCCTACCGATGATCCGACAGCCAACCTCGCTCGAAACAAGTTCTTAGAGGTCTCGTATCTTGCTATACGAGATTGCTCTCCATAAAGTTCTTTTGTATGGAGAAATATGGCATCTAGTTCCATATCCTCGTGCCTCCTCTGATGTTCATTGTTCATCGAGGCAAGCACGATGCACTTGGCTTTCGCGCAATCGAAATTTCAGGTTTTGCGGATTTCCTTATCCGCATAACTGGATTTGGGACCAGGGACAGCAGGTGCCTTAACGGTGAGGACGTACCCCAATTTGTCATAGGTCAAAGCCATTTTGACATTCCGTAGCCAATCTTTATAGTTTGGCCCTGTCAGTATATTTTTCTCTAAAAGTAACTTAAGTCCAGTCATTTTCAGGGTCGCTGCAATTAGGAGAGAGAGAAGAAAACTCTTTAGCATGATGCTCTTGCAAGTTTAGAGTGGTTTTTAGTTTATCTAAACTAGATGGCTCCCACTGTTTCTCGAATCCTTCCTCAAACCATAAAAGAAGAATTAGCCAGGACTATTCTCACCGTACAATACTTGTTTAACCGTTCAGCCAGGCTAGTGTCGATACTTCGAGGGAGGTTTTCCAACGCTTTCGCGAAGTTCCTTAATTAAAGAATCTCTTTTCTCTGGGGGCGTAGCCCGGCTGACACCTTTCTTGACACCTACTTGGTTTATAGCATTGATCGTTAAGTGACGAATCTCCTGATAAGTAGCATATACTCACAGTAGGATCGAGATCAAAATATCATCGTATGATAATGTTGAAGGAATCCTACCAACATTCATCAAACTCCAAATGGTATGCATCTCTTTGCAAATTTTAGTTTCTTTAGAAATTCCTGATATATATTTTTGCCTCATGTTCTTATGATCTTGGCGTTGGTCAAAATATCATAAGTCACATGTCAAGTTCTGCCCATCATTATCTTGTTAATTTGAACCCATCCGTATATATTCCTGACGTTGGCCAAATGATAATACGACTGTCCCAAACTAACTCATCTATCTATGCAATAAATGAATACCCAGCAGCTACCAAACACTATGCCTTGGCGTTGGTCAAAATGCATAGCTTGAATACTACTGAATACCCAAATGAAATGACGGAGGGCTACGAATGGTTTTGGCGAAACCGTGAACGTAGTGAACTTGATATAACCGAAGGAACCTGATAGCTTTTTAAAAGGAGTGGTTAAAGCTCCACAATTAAAAATATCTTCTGTTTTAAAAATAATCGAGTGGTTTCTTTTAAATTGTTCCAACGATTAAACTTTTGGTTTATTTTCTTTGCATTAATAATAATGCGTCCTATCATTAACCTATCATTGCAAAAAACAACGAAAATACAACATCCTCTTATGCCATCCGCATTCGTCACTGGGTCCCGTCATCACCCGTTAGGTTACTTAACTAACGACAGAGCGGGGGCTGGGCTAGCGCGGGTGTAAAACATAAGTGACGTTTAAATAGCTATCATATATAGATATTGTACATTCGTCAGACACAATAATAGGCATATTCCAGATCTCATATGAACTTTATTGGATTTGCAAGCAATCCGCGTTTGTTTAGAGCCTGCAACAAAAGACGGATTACACAGTTGTGATGAATAGCCATTACCCCACCCTAGACCCCTACGGGTACGGCAAACTACCCTCCAAATACCCGAAGTGAAGCGGTCTCCCTCAACAAAGTGAGTGGGCCACTAAACACTTCAAAGTACCCGGTAGTTTGTGCACCCCACCTTGGGTCTATCCTAGGAGCAAAAACAGTAAAATGAAATAATACAACGGTGGCTACAACAGCAACCTGGATGTGCCCCGCAAAATAATATTACAACATATTACAATTTCTTTGAATGAATGAATATAACAAACCATCACAAACCCCGGCTAATCATCACAACAGTCCAATACAGTTCACATCCACAGACAGTAAAAACCATTACAGAAATGTGCAACCCCCTGCCAACCGACATACTAGCAGTTAGGGGAGATTTACGAACACATTATACAAACACAAATATAATCAAATTAGCAAACATCGTAAAATTTCGATCGAGCAAAACACTTTAGATTCTACTCCAATACTTCTCTGTGCACCTGAGACTTGAGAAGGAAAAAAACATTCCAGAAATATCATTATTAACACAGGAGAGTTACTGAAGGAATTTAGGCTAACTCGGCCCCAACTCGGCCGCGGATCCGCGGCGGATCGCATGGATCCGCCGCGGTTCCACGGTGAGTTGGCCGAGTTAGGAGTCCAAATTTCTTCAGTAGCCCTATTATTCTCTGGTTGTTATTCTGAAGCTCCCTGGAAAATTTTTAGAGCCAGTTTTAAAATCGACAGAAACTGTGATAAATCGATGATGTTTCCGGTTCTTTTTGCGTTCGAAAATCTTACGACTTTGCTAATGAGTTAATTATTGTTTAGCGAGGCTCTGATACCACTGTAAGTCGATGTACAACACCCCACGACTTGCGGGGAGGCGGAAAAATGAAAAACGATCTTGTTTTAGGCGTAAACATCGACTAACCGAGAATCTTTGCTAAACTATAACTAACAAGAATCATAGAAGTTAACAACTACTATGAAAAGTGATTATACCTGTAGAACCGAGTCCTTCGTCTTGTTGTTCTCCACGTCCTCTCCGGCCTTCTCTATGTAGTAGAAGATCCACCCGAGAGCTTAACTTCAAGCTTCACCTCTAACTTGAGGTAACTAAGTTTCTTAAATCGCTAATCTAAGTAACCTAGGTGATATAGAGAATGGTTAAGGATTAAGTAGTCTACTCTAATCCTTGGTCTCAACACATGAGAGGGGAGGATTAGGGTTTGAGGAGAGAGAGCTTGAGGAGAGAGAAAGTGAGCAAGAGAATGAGATGAGATAATGATCTATCATAATATATATCAAGCATTATCATTTATCCAATAAAAGAAAATAAAGGATTAATAATCATGCTTCATAAATACAAGAGGGTGATTCATCTCCACGAGTCATTAAGCATTTATGATGCATTAATGACATGGATGAATCACTCATATAACTCACTAATCTCATTTAATGCATATGCCACCTTAACCCCCAAGTCACCATCTTCTAGAAGCTTCTCGCGTAATTACGAGAACGCCCCTCCTATCAGTGAAAACACGGAAAAACTTTAGACTGTATAAATCCAATAACCGGATACTAAAAACTGGCTTAAACCAAAGCCGACTAGTAAAAACTGTCCGAAATTCGTACGTGCCTAAACACACGTATGCGTCCGAACCCTTGTCGTAAAACCATACGACCTCTATATCGTTTCGCCTGGAGTAGGGAAACTCTCTGTGTGGGACTCTAGAGACTCGACTACTACGCTGGCAGTAGGTTTAACCACAGACCGCAAGCGGCACTAGCTGTACGTAACGGTCCCCAGGTAGATGTCGATAAGAAGGCCGATGAGGAAACCCATCCGAACTCCTACTGAGTCTAATGTGACAATCTCCGTACAGTCCGGTCTGTTCGTCTTGTTAGTTATATGTATGCCCTAGAGGCCATTACTGTACATTGGATGTATATTGTAGTGGATGCTGGTACATATATAGGTAGGACTTTCTTGCTCGACATGATAGTATGCTATCTGGTTGCTCTTTATCTTAACGTGTATACTTTCTGTCTCTCTGATTACATGTTGATAAAGCCCTTAGGATGTGTACTCGACTTCCAGGACTATGATGCAGATCATACTAGTGGGGCCTGGGTAGTCAATGAGTACATTCTTCATTGTTCCTAGTCGTGGGAATATCGAGACGGGGCATCGATATTCCAGAGTAGACTAGCGTATATCTTCTCGACCCATGTGATGGGCGATGGATGATCCCATATCCATTGGTGTTTGACATCGGAGATGGTATGCGGGTGCTCAGTGCAGACTGGGTACACTGAACAGACTCGCCGAGAACTCCCAGATGGTATTATACCTCACGTCAGATGGCAGTTCTCTGGTGACACTGGTACAGCTTAGTCTGTTGACCCGAGATCGTCATAAAGTCTTGTGTGTCTCCCACTGTGCTTTGATTTCCACCCTACCACGGCTCTACTGTGTCGTACAAACAGGTGGTTTTTGGGTACAGTCCCGATTCACATGGAGACAATGAGCGATAGGAGGGGATTCGTCTCTCCCGGTATTGGGGGTTGATGTTGCGCAATGCACGACTGGCCATAACAGGAAATCCCTGTCCAGGGTTGCAGTGATATACTGGTAAGAGTTATCAGTAGTTTCACGAATGTTATGGACCCTACGTCTGCATGACTTATCAAGCTATTGGGGTCTGACGTTTACCACCCCTAGGCGAGATATGCGACATATCAGACGAAATGACCGGACTGTACGGTAAGTGTTACTGGTTGGATTCACAGGAGTGTCAGCGGGCTTGCTCGTCGATCTTCTGATCGCTCAATACCCGGGTGGCCGTTATGTTTAGCAGACCGCTTGCGGCTTGTGGGTGTTTGATATGATCATCACCTGCTGCCGGCGTATTGACGAGTCTTTAGAGTCCTACACAGAGGTTTCCTGGCTCAAGCGAAACGAAATAGGAGCGCATATGAGATATGTGCGGGACCGAGAATAATGCGCGTATGTGATACCGTATTTCATTCTCGCGATGAATGTGTCGAATGGTTGTATACGATATAACCTAGTTATCGAATCAATGATTGATTCGATAAGCCGATACATTGGATACTAGCCGGTTATATGCGACATGACCGGATCATTGAATCAAGTGTTGATTTAATGATTTAATGTATAATTATATATTTGATATATTACTTTGCATTAACTAGTATTGGTTCACTTTAAATGGATTTTCTCACTTGAATTGTGCAAGTTGTATATGTGATATACATTTGTGCAAATGATTGTATCATGTTTGATGATACATGTTTACTTGGTTAAGTGTAAAGAATTAAACCATGGTTAAGTTTATGATTAGGGTTTTCTTTTTTCTTACTTATTTATTTATTTTTGGAAAAGATGAGAAAAGAATGGTTGCTATTTTTGTTTTTAGTTGAAGATTCTTGAAGCATTGAATAAGTCACCACTCTTGTCTCATGCTTAACCCTAACCATCCAAGTTAACCATGGTCCATTCTCTACAATTAACCAAGGGTTAATATATGATAAGTATTGATTTATTTATCAAATTATTAAACACTTATCATATCTTCTTCTTCTTCTTCATCTTCTTCTTCCATGAAGAAAGCTTGCTACATCAATGGCAAGTGATGAAAAAGTGTGAGAAATCCAAATCTAAAGTCTACCCACTTCCTATTTCTTCATCCTCTACCTCTTGCCAAGTAGTATAGGGTGTTTCCTTCACAAGTTTTCTTGACTTGGTGAAGTTGGAGCTTGATCTAGCGATGCCTCGACGTAGATCATCTTCGGCATCGTCGTCGATGACCTAGCCCGCTTTTTCTCCGATGAAACCACCGTGAGAGTCATGGTTCGATTTGGACAGCGGAGAGGACTTCATCACGGAGCCTAGGAGGTGGAGGACCGGATCTACAAAGGTTGTAGCCCCTTCCCTTTAGCTATATTTCTGTTTACTTGCTTGCATCGCCTATATATCTAGTTGACGATCTGTATTAGGGTTTGTAGGCACCCGTAAAATTTGATTTGTGCATGTTTGATCACTTGTGAGACTCCATTAGAGTGCCTAGGAACCCTACAGTGGTATCAAAGCCTGGCTAGAGCCTTAGGCGATGCGTAGACGGAGTTAGAAGTCCGATCGACCCAAAACCCCGACTTTAAAATGCTCTCTGGACAATTCTGTAAAATGTGGATTTTTGTAGATTAAAAATATGCAGAAAAATCAGCAGGTGATTGTAAGGGTTACTGCAAAATTCGATGGCCTAATTCCTTAAAGGCGCCGCGGATCCGCGGCATGAGCATGCTTATGCGGCGGTTCCGCGGCAGTTTTGTCTTGATGTGCATCGAAGTTTGCACCATAATTCTTAGTAAGCAGTGATGGTTTTCCTGGGAATATTTTAATATTTATTCCAGAGTTTTATTTTCTACGTTGTATTGGGAACTCAGTGTATCGATCGGATTATCTAATTTTGTCAGTGTGTTTTTCCGGGTATTTTAGAATATGTTAAAAAGTTCGACCGGATATAAATACCCACTTTTTCCCCTGTCGGGAAATTTCCAATTGTTGGATTTTTCCGTAGTTTAACGACGTTCTAAGTAGTGCAAGTAACGCGATGGACCCTCTAGAAGACAACAAACCTTAACTCGATTATGTGACTGTCTTGAACTGCCCTTTGAACCTTCGGGTTTGGGGCAGTACGGCGTGCCACATGTGAGGCGTTGGCTTGACCCTTCTACGGCTGGACCGTTGGTACTGAGGCACGAACTGAATGTTGTTAGACTTATTTCATGTGTTGAGCTGTATCGGGAAAACTTGGGTGTTCGATTGTTCGATCGAAAAGTTTAGCGTTTTCTATTTATCCGGAATGTGATACAATAATTGGAATTCACAAGTTGTTATGAGATAACGGAATGAATATTATAAACACAGCAGTTTAGTCTCACTTGATCGGTTGCCACGGAGTTTTGATGTGATCAAAAGTCCGTCGCAATCACGTAGCGTACGCGGATACTCGCCGGGTAAACTTAATAGACAGCCTCACTCCATAGACCCGACCAAGTGACTGTAGGAGAACCCCGTCGCCGAAAGCATCCGTTCGGGTGCTCGCGGTAGCGGTGTTCCGCCTTGGTGCACTTCGTCGACGGTATCGGGGGTGCGGCCGTCTACTGAAGTTTGCGACGAGTATTCGATCGGGATGTCGGGAATCTTGTTGAATTACCCGACTTGGTATTGAAAAGTGTTTTCGATAATGAGACTAAAATGCGGGGTTTATAATTGTTAGGCATGCGATGTCTAAGTATTTCATTTGATTAGGCATGTTATGTCTAAAGAGGTTGCGGATTCCAATTGTTGTAGTTTTACACTTTCTTTTCTGTGACCGTAAGTGTAATATATGATATCGCCGGTTTCGTTGCTATATGTCAACGACAATTGGGATGCGCATATTTACTTATTTTGATGACATGTGATGTTATGTGTTGCTGGATATGTTATATTGGATCGTCGTGTTTGAATAGCCGGGGGTTTTTTTTATGTGAGATGAGTGTTTATCATTTTCATTCATGTAAAAACTTGTATGTAATATTCTTTTATTGGGGCACTTCCAGGTTGCGGAAGATGTCACCGTTGATGTATATTATTTACTTTTCTGCACTAGGATAGACCCAAGGAGGGGAGCACAAGTAACCGGGTTCTAGGGTCCAGTGGGAGACCATCTCGAGGAGTCGAGTCCGGGTCTCCTAACCCTAGAATTGGTAGGGTTGCTTGCCTCTCTCGTAGGGGTCTAGGGGTGTGGGATAGGCTATTCATCACGACCGTGGAATCCGTGTTTTATACTGGCTCGTATTGAAAACACGGACGTCCTAGTATATCCAATATTTCATATGTTTCTTCTGCTGTGATTTATCTGTGATGTGATCATGTGATGTTCTGTGACAGATATTATATATAGTATATATGATATATTATATAAACGTTGCTTATGTTTTACACCCGCGCTAGCCCTGCCCCGCTCTGCCGTTAGTTACCTAACCTAACGGTGCAGACGGGACATCGAGGCGAATGCGGATGGCATAAGCATACGTTATATTTATCTGTGATGTTTAGGTGGACTTAAATGATGGGATATTCATTAATGAGATTAATGAAAGAAAATAAACCTAATTGATGTTGTGGAATCGAATTTCAAAATAAAAACAGGTAGCTACAGTTCTTGCTTTGCATCGTGGTGTTCATTATAGAACATCCTGCACCTTATTCGATGAGGAAAGGACCGAGATCCCTTCACCGGGAGTGACTCCTTTAGCAATAACTGGCAGATGCTACAACCCTCGGTTTGTCTTTGATCGCTTCTATAGTTTCCGCTTTGCACAGTGATATATATGATATATCCCGCACCTCATTCGACGAAGAAAGGGCCGACGATCCCTTCACCGGGAGTGACCCCTTTAGCAAAACTAGAAAAGCCTCAAAAACATTCCATTTAAAAACCATTTGATTCCGCAACGAGATCAAGTTCAAAGCGTTAAAGGTTTTCATAAAAACCATTCGCAACCCTCCGTCATTTTAGGAAGTAGAGTACTTAGTATTCGTGCTGTGTTTGTTGACCATAGTCAAGGCACAGTGTACGGTAACTAAGTGATGTCTTCCTACACCTCATATGATGCGATTAGTTAGGACAGTCGCGTGACTTTGTTGACCTTAGTTAAGGGTCATGTGGGTGGGTCTAATTAATCACGAAATGACGGTAGAACTTGACTAGTACTTATGATTTGTTGACCTTAGTTAAGGTCATAAGTGCTAGGGGTAAAAACCATTATCGGGAGTTTCAAGTGTTGAAACTTGCAATGAGATTGCATACCTTCTATATGATAGTTGGATCCCGATACCCACTGCGAGTAATTGTTACTCCTGGGAGAGTTTTGCACTTTGCAATTAGCCGATCAAGTAGGTGTCTAGAAAGGTGTCAACGGGGTTACGCCTCTGGGAAAACGAGGTTTACTGTAATTAGGTCCGTGCGAAAGCACGGGGAACCTCCCTCAAAGTACCGACACTGGCCTGGCTGAAAGATTGGCGAACTTGCAGAGTGTAATTAATCCCGGCTAGTCTTTCCTTTTAAGGTTTGAAGGAAGATTTGATAAAAACAGTGGGAGCCATCCTGATTAGATAAAATATATAACCAATCTGATCTTGCAAGAGCGCACACAGAGTGTTTTCTTCTTTCTCTCTCCAGGTAGCGACCATATCACGCCTTAATCAAGATAATAAAATGGATGTATTGACCGAACCCGCTTTTTATACTGAGCTGGGGAACGTTGGTCCCGCTCCAACTTATAATTGTTATAAGACAGAGCAGGAAATTGGGGAATACCAGAATTCCTATGCCGCCCAAACGAAGAAAGTGCATATGATGCATCTCCTTCGGGTGTGTTCATTACAAAGAACTGTTTCTCAGTATCCTCTGCATCCTGGGTATATGATACCGGATCAGGATCCCAGATATGTAATCTGTTACATAGGGCTACAAAAAGATAGAAAAACTGAGAACGGGTGATAAGTTTCATGAGGCAGAAAACGGGGCAAGTGTTGCAGCCAAGTCTGTTGGTCACTGTCACCCTGTATTACGAATACATTGATTCTGAACAAATGCTATTAGATACCGAACCTGATATACAAAATCATATCTGTCTCTTTATTAGTAAAGAAAGGATATAATTTTGTATTGATGGATAATGTTTTGAACATTTCCTATATCAAAAGTTGATCGGTTCAGGCACGTTATCTAAAAGCATTGACGTTCTAAATCAAACTACAGTTCCTAGTATACAGAACACACACAAGAGGAGAAGTTCAGAAATGAACGAATCATTCTTGAGGCATTGTAGACTAGGTCATATCAATGCGACCTGACTGGCTGAAGTTACATTTTAGATGCATATTTAAATCATTTTGAATTTACATCTTGTGAAACTTGCCAGTCGTGTCACAAAGATAAGATGACCATAGCTCTGTTTATTGGAAACAGAGGAAGAGTTAGTAAACTCTTGGGACTGATACATGATGATGTATGTAAGGTCTCCTGTCTGCACATGCCAGGACTGGTTCTTTATACTTCATTATATTCTCTGATAATCTCTCAAGATTCAGTCGTATGTTCCTGTTGAAACATAAGTCCGAAGCTTTTAAGGTATTCACAGAATATAAGTTGGAAGTAGAGAACCAAAATACGGGTATAAGTATTTTGTCCTATGATGAGACCAGGGAGGAGAATACTTGTGCATGGCATTCCTGGACTATTCTAAAAGAAAATGAGATTCTCTCTCAGCATTACTCCTTCGTATAAACCATAGCACGATGGTATATCAGGGCGGAGCAATCACACCCTATATGATAAGGTGTGCTCTATGATGAGTACTACTGAGTTACCTATTTCCTTTTTAGGAGTTATGCGCTTGAGAAGCTACATACCTATTGAATAGGGTTCCAATCAAATCAGTAGCCTACCGCTTCATATGTGATATGGAAAGGGAAGAGCCCATGTCTTAAGCTAGTTAAGATTTGGGATTGTCCGGCCTATGTCTAAAAGCAAAATCCGGACAAGCTCGAGGCTAGGTCTGTAATGTAGAACTGGAAAGGTTCCAGCTATACAAACTACAGCAGATAATTTGGTAGAACCAAAGGATTCAGTAGATTCCAACGAACCTCAGCCTCTCCGCCGATCTAGTAGGGTTCCTCACCCACCTGAGAGATTCTTCGATTTCTCGATGACAGTGGGAGCGAGGATTGCATCATAAGATGATGACCCAACTAGTTTCGAGCTGGCCATCAGGGGTAGAACTCTGTAAAAATGGCTGGATGCTTAGTGATCTGAGATGGAATCCTTATACACCAACAAAGTATGGACTTTGGTTGCTATATCTGAAGGGTTAAATCCCCATCAGGAGCGAGTATATCTTGAGAAGATTACTTGGTGTACATGGAAAAGTTGAGAATTTCAAAGCTAGACTTGTTATAGGTTTTCGTCATCAACCAGGCACGGATAATGATGAAACCTTTTCCAGGGACTATGTTTAAATCCATCCAGATCCTACTTGCCACGGCTACATACCATGACTACGATATCTGGTGGTTGGGTACCATGACTACTTTTCCAAATATTGATTTAGAAGAGAACGTCTATAAGAACACAGCCAGAGGGCCTCGTAGACAGTGGGAGCAGCGGAAACGTGTGCAAGATGCTTTATAGGATAAAGCAGGCATCGCGGAGTTGGAACATCTATTTTGATGGATTAGTCAAAGAAGTTGACATCATCAAAATGGTAGATGAACCTTGTATAAACAAAAAGGTAGTAGGGAGTATGGTGACGATCCTCGTAGAGTACGTGGATGACATACTCTTGTTAGGGAAGGAGTTTCCTATGCTACGCTCGATCAATCTCCGCTTATCACAATGATTTTCCATATAGGATCAAAATGATACCTACTAAATCCTAAGCTTTGGATCTATGAGATAGATCTAATTGGATGTTAGGATACTCACTAGTTGTAGTGAAATGGTATCAATCGATCCTGGGGAGAATCACTGGAAGGGTTCCAGAGTGATAAAGACGACTGAATGTCAGTCACAGGCATTGTCTTTACCCTTAGTAAAGGGACGGTATGTTGGAAGAGTTCCAAGCTAGATACCGTGGCAAACTAGACGATAAAGGCTGGTAACATCGCTATTAAAGATACTGCCAAAGAGGCAGTTTGGGTGTATATTGGTTCATAGGATGAACTAGGTTCCTACCATTGTGTGACAATGGAACTGTGGCTTTGGCCCTGGAACCTTGGTCCCATCAGTGATCCAGACATATTCTGAGGCAGCATCACCTGATCATGGAGATAGTTGATCTCCAGGGTGATCAAGGTTAGGAGAGTAGACTCAGAGGACAACACGGCGGATCCACTCACGAAGGCCTTTTTCCCAAAGAGAGACTTTTAGGGGATGGTTGAGTATTAGATACTACAACCACTGCTACAGATGGCCCTAGTGCAAGTGGGAGATTGTTAGTTATATGTATGCCCTAGAGGCCATTACTGTACATTGGATGTATATTGTAGTGGATGCTGGGACATATATAGGTAGGACTTTCTTGCTCGACATGATAGTACACTATCTGGTTGCTCTTTATCTTAACGTGTATACCTTCTGTCTCTCTGATAACATGTTGATAAAGCCCTTAGGATGTGTACTCGACTTCCAGGACTATGATGCAGATCATACTAGTGGGGCCTGGGTAGTCAATGAGTACATCCTTCATTGTTCCTAGTCGTGGGAATATCGAGACGGGGCATCGATATTCCAGAGTAGACTAGCGTATATCTTCTCGACCCATGTGATGGGCGATGGATGATCCCATATCCATTGGTGTTTGACATCGGAGATGGTATGCGGGTGCTCAGTGCAGACTGGGTACACTGAACAGACTCGCCGAGAACTCCCAGATGGTATTATACCTCACGTCAGATGGCAGTTCTCTGGTGACACTGGTACAGCTTAGTCTGTTGACCCGAGATCGTCATAGAGTCTTGTGTCTCTCCCACTGTGCTTTGATTTCCACCCTACCACGGCTCTACTGAGTCATGCAAACAGGTGGTTTTTGAGTACAGTCCCGATTCACATGGAGGCAATGAGCGATAGGAGGGGATTCGTCTCTCCCGGTATTGGGGGTTGATGTTGCGCAATGCACGACTGGCCATAACAGGAAATCCCTGGCCAGGGTTGCAGTGATATACTGGTAAGAGTTATCAGTAGTTTCACGAATGTTATGGACCCTACGTCGGCATGACTTATCAAGCTATTGGGGTCTGACGTTTACTACCCCTATGCGAGATATGCGACATATCAGACGAAATGACCGGACTGTACGGTAAGTGTTACTGGTTGGATTCATAGGAGTGTGAGCGGGCTTGCTCGTCGATCTTCTGATCGCTCAATACCCGGGTGGCCGTTACGTTTAGCAGACCGCTTGCGGCTTGTGGGTGTTTGATATGATCATCACCTGCTGCCGGCGTATTGACGAGTCTTTAGAGTCCTACACAGAGGTTTCCTGGCTCAAGCGAAACGAAATAGGAGCGCATGTGAGATATGTGCGGGACCGAGAATAATGCGTGTATATGATACCGTATTTCATTCTCGCGATGAATGTGTCGAATGGTTGTATGCGATATAACCTAGTTATCGAATCAAGGATTGATTCGATAAGCCGATACATTGAATACTAGCCGGTTATATGCGACATGACCGGATCATTGAATCAAGTGTTGATTTAATGATTTAATGTATAATTATATATTTGATATATTACTTTGCATTAACTAGTATTGGTTCACTTTAAATGGATTTTCTCACTTGAATTGTGCAAGTTGTATATGTGATATACATTTGTGCAAATGATTGTATCATGTTTGATGATACATGTTTACTTGGTTAAGTATAAAGAATTAAACCATGGTTAAGTTTATGATTAGGGTTTTCTTTTTTCTTACTTATTTATTTATTTATTTTTGGAAAAGATGAGAAAAGAATGGTTGCTATTTTTGTTTTTAGTTGAAGATTCTTGAAGCATTGACTAAGTCACCACTCTTGTCTCATGCTTAACCCTAACAATCCAAGTTAACCATGGTCCATTCTCTACAATTAACCAAGGGTTAATATATGATAAGTATTGATTTATTTATCAAATTATTAAACACTTATCATATCTTCTTCTTCTTCTTCATCTTCTTCTTCCATGAAGAAAGCTTGCTACATCAATGGCAAGTGATGAAAAAGTGTGAGAAATCCAAATCTAAAGTCTACCCACTTCCTATTTCTTCATCCTCTACCTCTTGCCAAGTAGTATAGGGTGTTTCCTTCACAAGTTTTCTTGACTTGGTGAAGTTGGAGCTTGATCTAGCGATGCCTCGACGTAGATCATCTTCGGCATCGTCGTCGATGACCTAGCCCGCTTTTTCTCCGATGAAACCACCGTGAGAGTCATGGTTAGATTTGGACAGCGGAGATGACTTCATCACGGAGCCTAGGAGGTGGAGGACCGGATCTACAAAGGTTATAGCCCCTTCCCTTTAGCTATATTTCTGTTTACTTGCTTGCATCGCCTATATATCTAGTTGACGGTCCGTATTAGGGTTTGTAGGCACCCGTAAAATTTGATTTGTGCATGTTTGATCACTTGTGAGACTCCATTAGAGTGCCTAGGAACCCTACACGTCTAAGACTATCGCATATCGGGCCTAGGGGGCGGCAAGCGTCAGTCCCCTAATAGCGGTATAAGTCGTGTCGGAGTGAAGCCCATTACACCCTGAGAAATTACTGGAACCTACCACCAAATCTCGCTTGCCCTGGCCAGGGACTTTGCGTAATGGCTCTCTGACACAGCGCGATATCAACTCCCAATACCGGGAGAGACGAATCCTGTCTAACCGCCACTGCCTCCAAATGCTTGGGACTGCACCCAACTGCTACTTGTTTGCACGACTCCTTTGAGCCGTGGTAGAGTAGCAATCGAAGAACAGTGGGACACACTCGAGGCGAAGTAGCAGTGTCAAGTCTGCGGACTATGCTGTACTCATGTCACCTGGGAACTGTTAACTGACGACTAGTATAAAACCAACCAACAGTTCCCTGTGAGTCCTGTCCGGTGTACCCGTAACCTAACGAGCACCTGCATACTATCTCCAGTACGACGTACTGACGGCTGTGGGACAGACCATCTCCCTAACTGGGATGAGAAGCATACACACTAGTCTACTCCGGAGTATCGATGCCCTGTCTCGATAATCCTACGACTAGGGACCTGAATAAGGATGTGCTTGTAGACTACCCAGCCCCCACTAGTGTGACTGCCTTCACAACGCTGGTAGTCAAGCAAGATCCTAAGAGCTCTATCAATACGTATACTGACATATTAAGATAGAAAACCCAAGTACATACTTCCATGTTTAGCAAGACTGTTATATACATGTGAATATCCCAAGATTCCATTAAGTAATATACAGACTAGTATGATACAATAATGGCCCCTAGGGCATATACACTAACAGGATGTACTTATGGACTACCATGTCCCAACTAGTATGATCTCATCATAGTCCCAGTAGTCGAGTACATATCCTAAGGGCTTTATTAACATGTAACATAGAGACAATCAGAGTACATATTAAGATAAAGTGCAACCAGATAGCATACTATCATGTCGAGCAAGAAAGTCCTCCCTATATATGTCCAAGCATCCACTACAATATACATCTTATGTATGGTAATGGCCTCTAGGGCATACATATAACTAACAATCTCCCACTTGCACTAGGGCCATCTGATAACAGTGGTTGTAGTATCTCATACTCAACCATCCCTTAACTAGTCTCTCTCTGGGAAAAGGCCTTTGTGAGTGGATCTGCCGTGTTGTCCTCTGAGTCTACTCTCCTGATCTCGATCCCCTGGAGATCAACCATCTCCATGATCAGGTGACACTGCCTTAGAATATGTCTGGATCACTGATGGGACGGGCGTTCCTAGGCATCAGCCACAACTCCATTGTTACACAATGGTAGGAACGAAGTTCATCTCATGAACTAATATACACCCAGACTTCCTCTTTGGTAGCATCTTGGGCAGCGATGTATCTAGCCTTTATCGTGTAGTATGCCACGGTATTTGTCTTGGAACTCTTCCAACATACCGTCCCTTTACTGAGGTTAAAGACAATGCCTGTGACTGACATTCAGTCGTCCTTATCACCCTGGAACCTTTCCAGTGATTCTCCCCAGGATCGATTGATACCATCTCACTACAACTAGTGAGAATCCTAACATCCAATTAGATCTATCTCATAGATCCAAAACCCAGGATTTAGTAGGTATCACTTTGATCCTATATGGAGAATCATTGTGATAAGCGGAGATTGACCGAGCGTAGCATAGGAAACTCCTTCCCCATCAAGAGTATGTCATCCACGTACTTTACGAGGATCACCACCATACTCTCTACTATCTTTTTGTATATACAAGGTTCATCTACCATTTTGATGATGTCAAACTCTTTGACTAATACATCAAAACAGACGTTCCAACTCTACGATGCCTGCTTTATCACATAAAACATCTTGCACACATTTCTGCTGCTCCCACTGTCTACGAAGCCCTCTGACCATGTACTTATAGACCCTCTCTTCTAAAACAACATTTAGAAAAGTAGTCATGACACCCAACCGCCAGATATCATAGTTATGGTATGTAGCAATGGCAAGTAGGATCTGGATGGACTTAAGCATAGGTACTTAGAAAAGGTTTCATCATAATCCATATCTGGTCAATGATGCAAACCTTTAACAAGTTTAGCTTTGAAAGTCTCAACTTTTCCATGTACACCAAGTAATCTTCTCAAGATATACTTGCTCCTGATGGGGATTTAACCCTTCAGATAAAGCAACCAAAGTCCATACTTTGTTGGTGTATAAGGATTCCATCTCAGATCGCTAAGCATCCAACCATTCTTACAGAGTCCCACTCCTGATGGCCAGCTCAAAACTAGTTGGGTCATCATCTCATGATGCAATCCTCGCTCCCACTGTCATAGAGAAACCGAAGTATCTCTCAGGTGGGTGAGGAACCTTACTAGATCGGCGGAGAGGCCGAGGTTCGTTGGAAACTATTGAATTCTTTGGTTCTACCAAATCATCAGCTGCAGTTTGTATAGCTGGAACATTTCCAGTTCTACATAACAGACCTTGCCTCGAGCTTGTCTGGATTTTGCTTTTAGACATAAGCCGGACAATCCCAAATCTTAACTGACTTAAGAGATGGGCTCTTCCCTTTCCATATCTTATATGAAGCGGTAGGCAACCGATTTGATCGGAACCCTATTCAATAGGTATGCAACTTCTCCAGTGCATAACTCCCAAAAGGAAATAGGTAACTCAATAGTACTCATCATAGAGCATACCTTATCACATAGGGTGTGGTTGCTCCGCCCCGATACACCTACGTGCTGTGGTGTATACGGAGGAGTAATGCCGAGGGAGAATCTCATTCTCGTTTAGAATAATCGAGGAATTCCGTGCTCAAGTATTCTCCTCCTTGATCACATCAAAGGACATAATACTTATACCTATTTTGGTTCTCTACTTCTAACTTATATTCTGTGAATATTTCAAAAGCTTCGGACTTGTGTTTCAACAGGAACATATGTCTGAATCTTGAGAGATCATCAGAGAATGTAATGAAGTACAAAGAACCGGTCTTGGCATGTGTAGACAGGGGGCTATCATACATCAACATGTATCATCCCAAGAGTTCACTGACTCTTTCTCTGTTTCCTAAAAAACAGAGCTATGGTCAATGCTTCACAAGATGATAGTCGGGTCACATTGATAATCTCTGTGACATAACCGGCAAGTTTCACAAGATGTAAATTCAAACTAATTTAAATATGCATCTATATGTAACTTCAGCTAGTCGGGTCACATTGATATGACCTAATCTACAATACCTCAAGAAGGATTCGTTCATTTCTGAACTCTTCCTCTTGTGTGTGTTCTGTATACTAAGAACTGTAGTTTGATTTAGAACGTCAATGCTTTTAGATAACGTGCCTGAACCGATCAACTCTTGATATAGGAAATGTTCAAAACATTATCCAACAATACAAAATTATATCATTTCTTTACTAATAAAGAGACTGATATAATGTTGTATATCAGGTTCGGTATCTAATAACATTCGTTCAGAATCAATGTATTCTGGTAATACAGGGTGATAGTGACCAATAGACTTGGCTGCAACACTTGCACCGTTTTCTATCTCATGAAACTTATCACCCGTTCTCAGTTCTCTACCTTTCTGTAGCCCATGTAACAAATTACATATGTGGGATCCTGATCCGGTATCACATACTCAGGATGTAAAGGATACTGAGAAACAGTTCTCTGTAATGAATACACCCGAAGAAGACGCATCATCATGCACTTTCTTCGTTTGGGCGGCACGGGAATTCTGGTAATCCCCAATTTCCTGCTCTATCTTATAACAATTATAAGTTGGAGCGGGACCAACGTTCCCCAGCACAGTATAACAAGCGGGTTCGGTCAAAACATCCGTATTATTATCTTGATTAAGGCGTGATATGGTCGCTACCTGGAGAGAGAGAGAAGAAAACACTCTGCGTGCGCTCTTGCAAGATCAGATTGGTTAGTATTTTATCTAATCAGAATGGCTCCCACTGTTTTTATCAAATCTTCCTTCAAACCCTAAAAGGAAAGACTAGCCGGGATTAATTACACCCTACAACTTTGCCAATCTTTCAGCCAGGCCAGTGTCGGTACTTTGAGGGAGGTTCCCCGTGCTTTCGCACGGACCTAATTAAAGTAAACCTCGTTTTCCCAGAGGCGTAACCCCGTTGACACTTTTCTAGACACCTACTTGATCGGCTAATTGTAATGTGTAAAACACTCCCAGGAGTAATAATTACTCGCAGTGGGTATCGGGATCTAACTATCTCATAGAAGGTATGCAATCTCATTGCAAATTTCGACTCTTGAAATTCCCGATAATATTCTGCCCCGAACGATCTATGACCTTGACAAGATCAACAAACCATAGACCGCAAGTCATGTTTTACCCGTCATTTCTTGATTGAATCAAATCCACCCGCACGACCCTTGACAAGGTCAATAAGGCCGTACGACTACCCTAATCCAATCTGCATCATATGCATAAGCAGACAAATACTGGTCAGCTACTGCACACTGCGCCTTGACAAGGTCAACAAACGCAACACGAATACTAAGCAGGACATATCTGAAATGACGGAGGGATACGACAGGTTTTTCTGAAAACCTATTGTGTAATGAACTTGATATCGTTGTAGAATCAAATGATTTTAAAATGGAGTGTTTTTGAGGCTTTTGCTAGTTTCGCTAAAGAGGTCACTCCCGGTGAAGGGATCTCGGATCTTTCTTCGTCGAATGAGGTGCAGGATATAACATATATATCACTATGCAAAGCAAGAACTAGAAAATCAATCAAAGGACAAACCGAGGGGTGTAGCATCTGCCAGTTATTGCTAAAGTGGTCACTCCCGGTGAAGGGATCTCGGCCCTTTCCTTATCGAATAACGTGCAGGATGTTCTACAAGGAACATCGCGATGCAAAGAAAGAACTGTAGCTACCTGTTTTTGAAAATTCGATTCCACAACATCTTTTAGGTTTCTTTTCTTTCATTAATCATATTAATGAAGTCCCATCATTTAAACACCTAAACATCACAGATAAATACGACATACACTTATGCCATCCGCATTCGCCTCGATGTCCCGTCATGCACCGTTACGTTAGGTAACTAACGGCAGAGCGGGGCAGGGATAGCGCGGGTGTAAAACATAAGTAACGTCTATATAATATATCATATATACTATATACAGTATCTATCACAACATATCAAATGATCACATCACAGATATCACAGCAGAAGAAACATATGAAACATTGGAAATATTAGGACGTCCGTGTTTTATTTTGAGCCTCTATAAAACACGGATTCCACGTTCGTGATTGTTAGTGTATATGCCCTAGAGGCTATTACTGTATCATACTGGTTTGTATATTACTTGATGGAAGCTTGGGATATTCACCTTGTATAAACAATCTTGCTCAATATAGTAGTATGCTACTTGGTTTGTTTCTACTTCAATGTGTACTTGTGTTTATTTCAGTATATCACTTATACGCATTAGTGGAGCCCTTAGGATCTTTGCTTGATTACCAGCGTTGTGATGGCAGTCACACTAGTGGGGGCTGGGTAATCTATAGGCACATCCTTATACAGGTCCCTAGTCGTAGGACTATCGAGACAGGGCATCGACACTCCGGAGTAGACTAGCGTATGCGCTTCTCATCCCAGTGTGGGAGATGGTCTGTCCCACAGCCATCAGTACGTCGTACTGGAGATAGTATACGGGTGCTCGTTGGGTTACGAGTACACTGGACAGGACTCGTCGGGAACTGAAAGGTTGGTATTATACCTATCGTCAGTTATCAGTTCCCAGGTGACATGAGTACAGCTTAGTCCGCTGACTTGATACTGGCACTTCGCCTCGAGTGTGTTCCCACTGCACTTTGATCACTACCCTACCACGGCTCAAAGGAGTCGTGCAAACAGGTGGTGATTGGGTGCAGTCCCGAAGCACTTGGAGGCAGTGACGGTTAGACAGGATTCGTCTCTCCCGGTATTGGGGGTTGACATCGCGTTGTGTCTAGGAGAGCCATTACACGAGTAGTCCCTGGCCAGGGCAAGCGAGATATACTGGTAGGCTTCCAGTGTTATCTCAGGGTGTTTTGGGCTTCACTCCGACACGACTTGTACCGCTATTAGGGGACTGACGTTTACCGCCCCCTAGGCCCGCCATGCGATGTATCAGACGAACAGACCGGACTGTACGGAGAATGTCACATTCAGACTCAGTAGGAGTTCAGATGGGGTTTCACCTCGTCAGCCTTCTTGTCGGCATCTACCTGGGGACCGTTACGCACAGCTAGTGCCGCTTGCGGTCTGTGGTTAAACCCACTGCCAGCGTAGTGTCGAGTCTTTAGAGTCCCACACAGAGGGTATTCGCCTCTGGGCAAAACAGAGTAGAGGTCGCATGGTTTTGCGACAGGGTTCGTTCTCATCCGCGCACTTGTGCACGTTTGGAGTCCGGACGGATTATACTGGCAGGCTCTGGTTTGAGCCAGATACTGGTATATGTTTTAGGGTTGCTTTTATATCATGGTATTCTTGTTCCTCGGAACGAGAATGCAGGTGTGTATGCACAGTTGCTTGAGGCGGAGAATGAGGTTTTTCATTAGGGTTTCGGAACGGGTGCGTATGCACAGTTGACAGTTATCATTTTCCAAACCCTAATGGATTTATATATTATCTATTAATAATAGTAATTAAATGAGAATTTTGTTATGGTTGATTTTGTTGACTTGTTGACCATGGTTGACTTGTTGACCATGGTTGAATGTTGACCACCATCATGCTTTGAAAGATCCTCCTTGATTCATGCTTACACTTCATTTAAAGAAGCATGATAGTGGTCATTCCAAAATTACCATCAACTATTCTTATTTTCAATTATTATCATTTAGATAATTCTTTTCTTTTACATTATGGTTGCAAGAAAGAAAAAATATAGCTCATTCTATCATAACCTCTCTCTCTCCTCATTTCATCTTCTTCTTCTTCTAGCAAAGAGAAACCTTCTCATGTGTTGAGAATCCTTCTCTTTAAAAAGAAAAGCAAACCCTAGTTACTCTCTACTCATTCTAGGTTCAAGGTTTAGCAAGCCGGAAACCCTAGTTCACTCAAAGATCGAGGAAGAGCCCAAAGGTCGAACCTTCGAGGTGGATCCATCTTCGACGGGAGAAGGCGACGAAAAGAGAACCATCAACCTCTACAAGATTTCAAGAAGAAGGAGTTCAAGTTTAGGTATAACCTTCATCCGAGTAGCTAACTCCCTTTAGCGTATTTGCTAGTTTAGTTTAGACAACGATCCCGACCTTGTTTAGTCCATGTTGCCTCTTGCGATAAAAATTCGTTTTTTATACCGTTTCCGCCTCCCCGTAAGCACCGAGGGTCGCAATATAGACTTACAGTGGTATCAGAGCCTAACTAAACTTAAACTAGCTTGGTAGTGAAGTGTAACGAAGTTCGGAAACGAAAAATCACAAAACCGGAAAAATTACAAAACCTGAGTTTCTGTTGAAATTTTTTTGGCTCAAAATGAAAAACTTTATACTTGTAAAATCGTCTCAGGGTTTTGTGAGTGCACCCATGAAAAACGATCCACTGTTGAGCTCAAAGCGCCGCCCTTCCGCGGCACGAGGTAGGCATGTGCCGCGGAACCACCGCGCTTTGTTGTCTTCTCTGCATCGTTTTTCGTGCAGAGTGTTTGTGTGTTGGTTTTGGGATTTTTAAAATATATTATATGTGCCCAGATTTTCCAGAACAGAAATTCACTTTTGGGGTCCTATAATTCCGTATTTTTTTCCGAACTTCACTGCACTTTGACTATGATGGTTATATCTGTGATGTTTGCATGTATTGAACGTCGGCTAATCGCTATAAGTCGATTAGTCGGGGTTATACATGATCTGTGTTTGATATTGGATTGTGTATATGAATCTGTTGGACTGTTGCGGGTGAATAGCCGGGGTGGATGTGAGATGAGCATTTGTTTTTCTTTCATTCATTGTAAATGTAAATTGATGTAATAATATTATTTGTTTGGCCGCACAACCGGGTCGGGGTTGTTGCCGTCATTGTATAATTCTTTTTACTGTTTTTGCTCCTAGGATAGACCCATGGTGGGGTGCACAAACTACCGGGAACTTGGCGGGTAGTTTGCCGCACCCGTAGGGGTCTTGGGCGGGGTATTTGCTATTCACCGCGACCGTGTAATCCGTTTTTCGTTGCAGGCTCGAAAGGAATGCGGATTGCTAGTATATCCAATGTATTCATCTGTGATCTGTAATGTCTATCATTGCTTTCTATTTAGGCGTTGCTTATGTTTTACAGCCGCGCTAGCCCAGCCCCCGCTCTGTCGTTAGTTAAGTAACCTAACGAGTGATGACGGGACCCCGTGGCGAATGCGAATGGCATAAGCGTACGTCATATTTTGGTTGTTTTCTGCAATGGTAGGATTAAATGATGGGACGCATTAAAAGAACTAATGCAAGAATATCACGCATTAAAAGAACTAATGCAAGATAATAAACCAAGTTTAAGTCGATGGAACACTTTCGAAAAACCACTCGGTTCTTTTCAAAACTAACTTTTAAATGCGGAGCTTGAGCCACTCCTTCTAAAAGCTATCTCGTTCCATCGATTATATCAAGTTCACTACGTTCACGGTTTCACCAAAACCATCCGTAGCCCTCCGTCATTTCATATGAATATTCAACAGTATTCAAGCTGTGTTTGTTGGCCTTAGTCAAGGCACAGTGTTTGGTAGCTGGTGGATATTCATATGTTGCATAGATAGAATGCGTTGGTTTGGGACAGTCGTATTGCCTTGTTGGCCTTAGTCAAGGGTATATACGGGTGGGTTCAAATTAACCTGGATAACGACGGGAAGAACTTGACATGTGACTTATGATTTGTTGGCCTTAGTCAAGGTCATAAGAGCATGGGGCAAAAATCCACATCGGGAGTTTCATAAGTACTGAAACTTGCTAGATTTGCATACCATTTGGAGTGTGATGATTATGGTAGGATTCCTTCATTTTCATCACGCGATGATATTTGGATCCCGATCCTACTGTGAGTATATGCTACTCCTCGGGAAATTTCTCACTAAACGATCAATGCTATAAACCTAGTAGGTGTCTAGAAAGGTGTTAGCGGGGCTACGCCCCCAGGGAAAAGAGGTTATTTAATTAAGGAACTTCGCGAAAGCGTTGGAAAACCTCCCTCGAAGTACCGACACTGGCCTGGCTGAACGGTTAAGCAAGTATTGTACGGTGGGATTGATCCCGGCTAATTCTTCCTTTGTGGTTTGAGGAGGGATTCGAGAGACAGTGGGAGCCATCCTGTTTAGACAAATTAAAAACCATTCTAAACTTGCAAGAGCATCGTGCTAAGTGTTTCTTCTCTCCCCCTGCAGCGACCAAATCGAAATGACTGGACTTAAGTTACTTCTAGATAAAAACATATTGACAGGGCCAAACTACAAAGATTGGCTCAGGAATGTCAAATTGGCAATCACTTACGACAAGCTGGGGTATCTTCTTACCACCAAAGCTCCCCCCGTCCCAGGTCCCACCTCCAGCGTCGCGGATAAGGAAATCCGTAAGACTTGGGAGATTGATTGCGCGAAGGCCAGGTGCCTCGTGCTTGCCTCTATGGACAACGAACATCAGAGGAGGCATGAGAATATGGACCTCGAGTCCATATTTCTCCATACAAAAGAACTGTATGGAGAGCAGTCTTGTATCGCAAGATACGAAGTGTCGAAGAAGTTGTTTTCGACAAAGTTGGCCGTCGGATCATCGGTAGCGGACCACGTGCTTAAGATGATTGGCTACACTGAGGAGCTCGCGGAACTTGGGACCACCTTGGATAGTGAACTCTATACGGATATAATTCTCCAGTCCCTTCCATCCACTTACGCCCAGTTCATACTGAATTTCAACTTGCAAGAAAAGGAAGTTGAACTTTCAGAACTCCTCAACCTGCTGAGGAGCGCAGAGGGCACCCTACAGAAGGGTAGGGATACACCCGCTTTGTTTGTAGGAGGATCTTCTTCCTCTAGGTCTAAGGCGAAAGCCAAGGGAAAGAGGAAGAAAGCCCCCGCCAAACCAAGAGGCGGTGTTAGTAAAGTGGGTACGAAGGGAAAGGAAAAGGCAACAAAGATTGCGGGGAAGCTTGTTGGTAAAGAGGAATGCTTCTATTGTCACAAGAGTGGACACTGGAAGAAAGATTGCAGGGCTTGGAAAGCCAGGACACAGGAACTGAAGCAGGTTGTGGCTTCAGCTTCAGGTGTGTATGTTATTGAAAACTGTCTTTCTATAAACTCTACTTCCTGGGTATTGGATACCGGATCAGGATCTCATATCTGTAATTCTTTGCAGGCGTTGAGAAACCGTAGGGTTTTGAAGGCAGGTGACATGACCCTCAGAGTTGCGAACGGAGCTAGCATGGATGCTAAAGCCGTGGGGGACTATCACCTGGGAATGTCAGATGGGCATGTTTTGGTTTTGCGTAATTGCTTTTTTGTACCCAACGCAACTTGTAATATCATTTCTATATCTTTGGTTTCTAAAGAAGGTTATGAATTTGCGTTTGTAAGTAATGTTGTTAACATTCACCTTAATCAAGTTCTGATTGGGTCAGGTACATTGAGCAATGGTATATACGTATTAAACCAACCACAGATTTTCAATGTCCAGAATACACACAAAAGAAAGTCTCCAGATATCAATCAGACTTTCTTATGGAATTGTAGACTGGGTCACATCAATGAGAGAAGATTGACTAAGTTACATACAGAAGGATATTTGGATCCGTTCGAATATCAATCGTATGCCACTTGTCAATCCTGTCTCAAAGGAAAGATGACAAAGACTCCGTTTACTGGACACGGAGTAAGAGCGAACGAGCTCTTGGGACTCGTACACAGCGACGTGTGCGGTCCAATGTCTACACATGCGCGAAGCGGTTATTCTTACTTCATTACTTTTACGGATGATTTTTCAAGATACGGTTATGTCTTCTTAATAAAACATAAGTCAGAATCTTTTGAAAAATTCCAGGAATTTAAGAATGAAGTAGAAAAACAAACCGGCAAAAGTATAAAGATTCTAAGATTGGATCGAGGTTTAGAATACTTAAGTGCCGAGTTCCTGAATTATTTAAAAGAGAATGGGATTCTCTCTCAGCTTACTCCTCCATACACTCCGCAACATAACGGTGTATCGGAGAGACGGAACCGGACCCTATTGGATATGGTACGGTCCATGATGAGTAACGCTGAGTTACCGCGATCATTCTGGGGATATGCGCTAGAAACAGCTGCATACCTATTGAACCGTGTTCCTACTAAGACTGTGCCTACCACACCATATGAGTTATGGAGTGGGAAGAAACCCTATCTTCAGTACCTGAAGATTTGGGGATGTCCAGCTTATGTCAAAAAGCAGCATACGGACAAGCTCGAGGCGCGCTCAGTACTGTGCAAGTTTGTGGGATACCCAAAGAACTCCAAGGGGTATCTTTTCTATTACGCAGAGGAACAAAAAGTCCTTGTTTCTCGTAATGCCCATTTTCTGGAACATCAGTTCTTAGAAAAAGAAGTAAGTGGGAGCGCAATAGAACTGGAAGAAATTCCAGAACCACAGACTATTACTGAAAGCTTAATGGAACCAGAGGGTTCAAATGAACAGGACATTCCTATGCCGCTCCGCAGAAGTAGTAGGCAGTCTCATCCGCCCGAGAGATACTACGGTTTTCTCATAGACGGGGATAGAGAGGATTGCATCATAGACTATGATGAGCCTACTAGCTTCCAACAGGCCGTTCAGAGCGTTGACTCGGTAAAATGGCTGGATGCAATGCGGACCGAAATGGAGTCCATGTACACCAACAAAGTATGGACGTTGGACATTGCTCCAGACGGGGTAAAACCCGTAGGATGCAAGTGGATCTTCAAAAGGAAGATTGGTGTAGATGGACAGGTTGAGACCTATAAAGCTGACTTGTAGCAAAGGGTTTCCGTCAAAGACCTGGCTTGGACTATGACGAAACCTTTTCTCCAGTGGCTATGCTGAAATCCATTCGGATCCTTCTTGCCATTGCTGCCTTCCACGATTATGAGATTTGGCAGATGGACGTAAAAACCGCTTTTCTAAATGGAAATTTAGAGGAGTGTGTCTATATGGATCAGCCAGAGGGTTTCATTCAGAGTGGGAGCAGCGGAAAGGTGTGCAAGTTGCTCAAGTCCATCTATGGACTAAAGCAGGCATCGCGGAGTTGGAACATCTGTTTTGATGAGACGGTCAAGGAATTTGACTTTATCAAAAATCCAGATGAACCATGCATCTATAGTAGATTTGTAGCGAGAACTGTAGTATTCCTTGTTTTATACGTGGATGACATTCTCTTAATAGGAAATGACATTCCTATGCTACAATCTGTCAAGGGTTTCTTGTCACACAGGTTCTCCATGAAAGACCTGGGTGATGCCTCTTACATCCTGGGGATCCGGATCCATCGTGATAGATCCAAGAGGATATTAGGACTTTCACAGTCCAGGTACATCGACACCGTACTGAAAAGATTCAGTATGGAAGATTCCAAGCGTGGTAACCTACCGGCTTGTCACGGGATCACCCTCTCTAAAGAGATGTCTCCCAAGACTGATTTGGAGAGGGATCGCATGTCTATTATACCCTACGCTTCTGCGGTAGGCTCTATAATGTATGCGATGTTGTGTACCAGACCGGATGTAGCTTATGCACTGAGTGTAGTAAGCCGGTATCAGTCAAACCCTGGGGAGAAACATTGGATAGCAGTAAAGAACATTCTCAAGTACCTGAGAAGGACTAAGGAGATGTTCTTGGTGTATGGCGGAAAAGACCTCCAGATTGAGGCCTTTGCTGACTCCAGCTTCCAGAGTGACAAGGATGATTCCAAGTCCATGTCGGGTTTTGTCTTTACCCTCAATGGAGGGGCGGTGTGTTGGAAGAGTTCCAAACAGGAAACCGTTGCAGACTCGACTATGGAAGCGGAATACATCGCTGCATCTGATGCCGCAAAAGAAGCTGTCTGGATAAGGAAGTTCTTAAAAGAACTTCAGGTGGTTCCATCCATTGTTGACCCAGTACCTCTGTATTGCGACAACAACGGGGCTATAGCTTTAGCAAAGGAACCCAGGTCCCATCAGAGATCCAGGCACATCTTGAGGCGGTATCACCTGATCAGGGAGATCGTGGATCGCAAGGAGATCGAGGTTTGGAAGGTTGCTTCAGAAAAGAACACTGCAGATCCATTCACCAAGGCCCTACCCCAGACTCAGTTCGAGCGGCTGATCGAGATGATAGGTCTTCGATACGCCAGTTCATGGCCTTAGTGCAAGTGGGAGATTGTTAGTGTATATGCCCTAGAGGCCATTACTGTATCATACTAGTTTGTATATTACTTGATGGAAGCTTGGGATATTCACCTTGTATAAACAATCTTGCTCAATATAGTAGTATGCTACTTGGTTTGTTTCTACTTCAATGTGTACTTGTGTTTATTTCAGTATATCACTTATACGCATTAGTGGAGCCCTTAGGATCTTTGCTTGATTACCAGCGTTGTGATGGCAGTCACACTAGTGGGGGCTGGGTAATCTATAGGCACATCCTTATACAGGTCTCTAGTCGTAAGACTATCGAGACAGGGCATCGATACTCCGGAGTAGACTAGCGTATGCGCTTCTCATCCCAGTGTGGGAGATGGTCTGTCCCACAGCCATCAGTACGTCGTACTGGAGATAGTATACGGGTGCTCGTTGGGTTACGAGTACACTGGACAGGACTCGTCGGGAACTGAAAGGTTGGTATTATACCTATCGTCAGTTATCAGTTCCCAGGTGACATGAGTACAGCTTAGTCCGCTGACTTGATACTGGCACTTCGCCTCGAGTGTGTTCCCACTGCACTTTGATCACTACCCTACTACGGCTCAAAGGAGTCGTGCAAACAGGTGGTGATTGGGTGCAGTCCCGAAGCACTTGGAGGCAGTGACGGTTAGACAGGATTCGTCTCTCCCGGTATTGGGGGTTGACATCGCGCTGTGTCTAGGAGAGCCATTACACGAGTAGTCCCTGGCCAGGGCAAGCGAGATATACTGGTAGGCTTCCAGTGTTATCTCAGGGTGTTTTGGGCTTCACTCCGACACGACTTGTACCGCTATTAGGGGACTGACGTTTACCGCCCCCTAGGCCCGCCATGCGATGTATCAGACGAACAGACCGGACTGTACGGAGAATGTCACATTCAGACTCAGTAGGAGTTCAGATGGGGTTTCACCTCGTCAGCCTTCTTGTCGGCATCTACCTGGGGACCGTTACGCACAGCTAGTGCCGCTTGCGGTCTGTGGTTAAACCCACTGCCAGCGTAGTGTCGAGTCTTTAGAGTCCCACACAGAGGGTATTCGCCTCTGGGCAAAACAGAGTAGAGGTCGCATGGTTTTGCGACAGGGTTCGTTCTCATCCGCGCACTTGTGCATGTTTGGAGTCCGGACGGATTATACTGGCAGGCTCTGGTTTGAGCTAGATACTGGTATATGTTTTAGGGTTGCTTTTATATCATGGTATTCTTGTTCCTCGGAATGAGAATGCAGGTGTGTATGCACAGTTGCTTGAGACGGAGAATGAGGTTTTTCATTAGGGTTTCGGAACGGGTGCGTATGCACAGTTGACAGTTATCATTTTCCAAACCCTAATGGATTTATATATTATCTATTAATAATAGTAATTAAATGAGAATTTTGTTATGGTTGATTTTGTTGACTTGTTGACCATGGTTGACTTGTTGACCATGGTTGAATGTTGACCACCATCATGCTTTGAAAGATCCTCCTTGATTCATGCTTACACTTCATTTAAAGAAGCATGATAGTGGTCATTCCAAAATTACCATCAACTATTCTTATTTTCAATTATTATCATTTAGATAATTCTTTTCTTTTGCATTATGGTTGCAAGAAAGAAAAAATATAGCTCATTCTATCATAACCTCTCTCTCTCCTCATTTCATCTTCTTCTTCCTCTAGCAAAGAGAAACCTTCTCATGTGTTGAGAATCCTTCTCTTTAAAAAGAAAAGCAAACCCTAGTTACTCTCTACTCATTCTAGGTTCAAGGTTTAGCAAGCTGGAAACCCTAGTTCACTCAAAGATCGAGGAAGAGCCCAAAGGTCGAACCTTCGAGGTGGATCCATCTTCGACGGGAGAAGGCGACGAAAAGAGAACCATCAACCTCTACAAGATTTCAAGAAGAAGGAGTTCAAGTTTAGGTATAACCTTCATCCGAGTAGCTAACTCCCTTTAGCGTATTTGCTAGTTTAGTTTAGACAACGATCCCGACCTTGTTTAGTCCATGTTGCCTCTTGCGATAAAAATTCGTTTTTTATACCGTTTCCGCCTCCCCGTAAGCACCGGGGGTCGCAATATGGACTTACAGTGATGAATAGCCAAACCTAAACCCCTAGACCCCTACGAGAGCGGCAAGCAACCCTACCAATTCTAGAGTTAGGAGACCCGGACTCGACTCCTCAAGTTGGTCTCCCACTGGACTCCAGAACCCGGTTACTTGTGCTCTCCTCCTTGGGTCTATCCTAGTGCGGAAAAGTAAATAATATACAAATGGTGACATCAATCTCATCCCGGAAGTGCCCCAATAAAAGAATATTACATACATTTAATTTTACATGAATGAAAATAAAAAGCTCTCATCTCATATAAAATCTCCGGCTATTCAAAACGCGACGATCCAATATAACATATCCAGCAACACATAACATCACATGTCATCAACGT
The DNA here is from genome assembly GCA_030015575.1 of Agapanthus africanus. NCBI lineage: Eukaryota > Viridiplantae > Streptophyta > Magnoliopsida > Asparagales > Amaryllidaceae > Agapanthus > Agapanthus africanus. The sequence continues at coordinate 186,810,151 of CM057337.1, forward strand.
AAGTAAATATGCGCATCCCAATTGTCGTTGACATATAGCAACGAAACCGGCGATATCACATATTACACTTACGGTCACATAAAAGAAAGTGTAAAACTACAACAGTTGGAATCCGCAACCTCCTTAGACATCGCATGCCTAACAATTATAAACCCCGCATTTTAGTCTCTATATCGAAAACACTTTTCAATATCTAGTTGGGCAATTCAACAAGATTCTCGATATGTGATCGAATTCTCGTCGAAAACTTCAGTAGACGGCCGCACCCCCGGATGCCGTCGACAAAGTGCACTAAGGCGGAACACCGCTGCCGCGAGCACCCAAACGGATGCTTTTGGCGACGGGGTTCTCCTACAGTCACTTGGTCAGGGCTATGGGGTATGGCTGTCTATTAAGTTTACCCGGCGAGTATCCGCATACGCCACGTGATTGCGACGGACTTTTGATCGCATCAAAATCCCGTGGCAACCGATCATTTGAGACTAAACTGCTATGTTTATAGCATTCAAATTAGTTATCTCATAACTACTTATGGATTCCAAATATTGTATCACATTCCAGATAAATAGACAATGTTAAACTTTTCGATCGAATAAACAAACACCCAAGTTTTCCCAAATAGTTCTCAACACTTGAGGGGAGTTTAAAAACATCCATCACATGCCACAATACCAATGGTCCAGCCGTAGAAAAGTCAAGCCAACGCCTCACATGTGGCACGCCGTACTGCCCCAAACCCTAAGGTTCAAAAGGTAGTTCAAGACGGTCACATAATCGAGTTAAGGTTTGTTGTCTTCTAGAGGGTCCATCGCGTAACTTGCACGATCTAGACGTTCTTAATCAAACGGAAAAATCCAACGCTTGGAAATTTTCCGGGTCGGGAAAAAGTGAGTTATTGATATCCGTTCGAACTTTTTAATACGTTCTAAATATCCGGAAAACACAACGAAATTAAATTTTCCAATCGAATCTACGAATACAAAATAAACCCCAAAATACTCAACACTTGAGTCAGTTTTAAAAATACCCAGAAAATAGTAACAACAGAGGCAAGTATTACTGTGCAAAAAACCGTCCCTAATACCCTTACCCTGCAGCGGAACCGCCGCCAAAAGTGGATTATTGCCGCGGTTCCGCGGCCACGTGGAGGTATTGGAGGCTCGTTTTTCATGGTAATTCTTAGAAAACCATGCTGAATTTTTAGGTATTTTTAATACAGAAAAATCCCAGTTTTGAAAAAATTTCCAGAAAGGGGTTTACTTTGATGTTTCCGGGTTCGATCGGGGTTTTAACTTCGTAAACATATCGCCTAATGCTCTAGCTAGGCTCTGATACCACTGTAGGGTTACTAGGCATTCTAATGAGGTTCTACAAGGTATCAACCATGCCGGATTAAAATTTTAGCCGTGCCGAATAACTCTAAACAAGATCTTTAACTAGAGATTAGGCGAACACATGCAAGTGAATAACAATTATCACTAAAGGAATACGAAATCCAACTCCCGGACTCTCGGACGGCTCCATGAGAAAGTTGCAACGGTATTGCCTGAAGTCTTCGAGGCCGGAGATGATCTACGTCGAGGGAATACGGATTCAAGCTTCTACTTTACTAACCAAAGAATTAGTGAAGCAAACACCCTAAGCTAAAGTGCTAGTCTAGTAGAGGAATGTGAAATAGGAAATGGGTACACTTTAGAATTTCTTTTCTCACTTTGATTCTCTCTCTATTTCAAACCCTAGAAAGAAATTTTGAGGAGGAAGAAGATGAGCTCAAAATGAATATGAAAAATAATCAAGAGAGAGAATGAACTAACCATGGTGAGTGAGTATCATATACTAACTCATGTAGAGACTTTACCATGGGTAATCATAGTGGTTAGGTTAACTAATATCTTAAGTAAAACAAAACTTGTGGACTAAGTCAATGCAACATAAGCTTCATGAAGCTTCATGCATTTATGCTCATTATCCATTTGTTTTAGAATTACTTTAAATATAAAAACCTAACAAATATAATTAGTATGGTATAAGTCTTCTACACCCATGATAGTTGTATCAACAACCATGATACAAAAATGCACATAAATAAATATATATCACATATATATTAAGTTGTGCACAAGTGAGAAAAACAAATGCTTAAGTGAACCAATGTTAGTTAATGTAAATTAGTATATCGCATATACAATTATACACTAAATTATTAAATCAATACTTGACTTAATAATCCGGTTATATTACATATAACTGACTAACATCCAATGTATCGACTTATCGAATCAACCCTTGATTCGATAACTAGGTTATATCACATACAACCGATCGATACAAACATCGCGAGAATAGAATATGGTATCACATACACGCATTATTCTCGGTCCCGCACATATCACATATGCGCTCCTATTTCGTTTTGCCTGAGCCAGTACAACCTCTATGTAGGACTCTAAAGACTCGTCAATACGCCGGCAGTAGGTGATAATCATATTAAGCACCCACAAGCCGTCAGCGGTACTAGCTGGACGTAACGGCTACCCGGGGTATTGAGCGATCAGAAGATCAACAAGCAAGCCCGCTCCAACTCCTGCAAAAGCCTGACAGTGACACTACCGTACAGTCCGGTCTCCTTGTCTGATATGTCGCATATCAAGTCTAGGGGTGGTAAACGTCAGACCCCAATAACCGATAAGTCATGCCGATGTGAGGCTCATAACGGGTTGAGAAACTACTGGTAACACTTACCAGTAAATCTCTAAACCAGCCTTGGCCAGGGACTTCCCTGTTATGGCCAATCGAGCATAGCGCAACATCAACCCCCAATACCGGGAGAGACGAAACCCCTCCTAACGCTCATTGCCTCCATGTGACTCGGGACTGTACCCAAAAACCACCGTTTTGCATGCCCTCTTGGACGTGGTAATGTGGAAATCAAAGCACAGTGGGAATCACACAAGACTCTATGACGATCTCGGGTCTACAGACTAACCTGTACCAGTGTCACCTGAGAACTGCCATCTGACGTAAGGTATAATACCATCTGGGAGTTCTCGGCGAGTCCGTCCAGTGTACCCAGTCTCCATTGAGCACCCGTATATCATCTCTGATGTCAAACACCAATGGGTATGGGATCATCCATCGCCCATCTGTATGGGTCGAGAAGGTATACGCTATTCTACTCTGGTATATCGATGCCCCGTCTCGATACACCCACGACTAGGGACCTTGAAGGATGTACTTATGGACTACCATGTCCCCACTAGTATGATCCGCATCATAGTTCAGGTAGTCAAGTAAACATCCTAAGGGTTTTACCAACATGTAACAGAGAGACTATCAGTGTACATGTTAAGGTAAAGAGTAACCAGATAGCATACTATCATGTCGAGCAAGAAAGTCCTCCCTATATATGTCCAAGCATCCACTACAATATACATCTCGTGTATAGTAATGGCCTCTAGGGCATACATATAACTAACAGTTACTTCCTCCGTCTCCAGTGAGTGACGTGTCCAGCAGGAACTGGAGAGCTTGAGGGCCACCGTTCAGGAGTTGAAGGAGATGCTGGTATGTATACTACTTTATAGTAAAATATCACGTCATATTATAGATATCAACATATCCATAATTAGTACGTAGCCTGAGCTTATTTGGTTGTAGACTTAGGTTTGATTAATCATACATACATATCTAATTAAAATAAACTACGGTTTTCTAAACTAGATATCCAAATGGGGTTTCGAAATAACTTGATAATGATACGAATTCGAATAATACACAGTTCTTACACGCTTATTACACACATTAGGTCCAGACGCGACAGGGTACATCGGCCGAGCCTCCACATGCATCTCCTTCGGCTGCGGCTCCCCAAGCCACTACATCGGCTGCGGTTCCGCAGACAGCTCCTATAGCTCCACCGCCCGCTCAGACTCCCGCAGCCGCGGCTCCGCAAGCCACTACCTCGATGGCGGCTGTGCAGACCACATCGCCAGCTCCACAGCCCGCTCAGACTCCCGCACGCGCCGAATTCTATGGTTTATTGACCGAGGAGCAGGCACGCCAGATTCTAGCGTTTATCAGAGGTGGAGCTGGACCGAGCTAGGGTAGCTTTTTGATTCTTATTTTTTGAAACATGTATTTATTTATATGATACATATTGTACTACATTTTGAAACATTTTGGATGATATTGATATTGGTTTATATTTATATCATATTCAGTTTTTTGGTTTCTTTTGTATATTATATGCGTGAGATGTGATTATGAATACTGCGATATATGTTGTGTGATGATTAATTTTATATTTGATTGATGTATATATTATTGTGCACAGGGCGAGAAAAAATCAGACAACCCTTTAAAAAAAAACAGATAATATGTACCTACGGATTAATCCGTAGGTACATAGGTTGCCCCTACGGATTAAACCGTAGGGGAAAAATCTCAGAATAACTGATATTTTCCCCCCCGATCTCAGTATCAGATGGTTGGGATTGCCCCTACAGGTATATCCATAGGGGCAAACAAAAGCCCCTATGGAGTTATCCGTAGGGGCAAAATATCAGGATTTCTGATATTTTGCCCCTACGGATATGTACCTACGCATGTATCCGTAGGGGATATTACTTGGCCCTATGGATTCATCCGTAGGTACAAGTAATATATTTTAAAAAACCGTAGATAAAATAATTTTTTTGTTCCTACGGCCTACTCCGTAGGGGAAATGGGACCTACACAGAACTCCGTAGGGGTAAGTTTTTGTTCGTAGGGGAAAGTTCAGGGCTTCAACTTGCACCTATGGCGTTTGTACCTACAGGGTATTTTATTGTCCCTACGGATAAATCCGTAGGGGCAGTCGTTTGCCCCTACGGGTAAATCCATAGGGGCAACCCTTATTTGTAGTAGTGAGGTTGGTCCTTATGATATTAAGCAATATACACTAAAACTAATACTAGAGATCTTTACATTATCTGCTTTGCATTGCTTGATTCAAAATTAACGACTTTTCAATAACAAAATGTTTTCTCCACTAATAGATTAATACTAAATAGGCTAAATTGCATAAATGTATCAACCAACTTTCACTGTTTTTACGATTGCTACCATGAACTAATTTAATTGCATAAAAATACCATAAACTACCATCCCCGACTGCACTAAATATCACAAGCTATTCTTCCGACTGCAAACGTTATATTTAACTTCTACGTCAGTAATTTTTGACATGTTGTTCCCATTTTACCCTTCCTACATTCTTAAATATACCCATCAACTTTCTCTGTAACCTTGCTTTTTAAATTAAAGAAAAAGGCTCTACTAATTAAAATGAAGAAAATGATCATCAAGACATGCCATCAGAAAAAAAAGGCAGTCTCAATCTCTCCTTTCTCACCTTCATTGCCTTCATAGCCATCAAATCTTTCCCCGCTAAGGGCAAGTACTCCAACCCCTCGACTACGACTGGGCCCACGCGGCTTCCTCCAAGTGCCCCCCTCCTCTCCTCCAAGTGCTGCCCCTCCTCTCCTCTCTTCTCAGCTAATCCTCTTCCAAGCTAATCCTATTTGTATCGCCGGCGAGAGACAAGTTCTTCTCTAACGCCTGACCTCAGCTAAGCCCACACCGTCTTCTTCGGGTGTCACACCCTCATTTTCTCCCTTCTAAAGCAACCCTCGCTGCCGCGTCCTCCTACGCTTTCATCATTGTCAACAAGGGAAAGTTTTTCTCCGATGCCTCAACTGGGCCCACACCGCCTCCTCTAAGCGCCGCCATCCTCTCCTCCCTCTTAAAGAAAAACCTCGTTGTCTACCTTCATCGTCCCCATGATCGAGAGCACGAACTTTGAAATTGTCACGATAAATTAGATACTTTTATTATATATTAAAAGACACAGAGAGTCCCTCTCTATATAGGGGTTACAAAATGTCTAATCCCCCAATTTACCCGATGTGGGACTAAACATATATCAAACTCTAACACTCTTCTTCAACTTGAGGTATATATATCGTTCATACCCAACTTATTACTAATAAATTGTACCTATCACGAGAAAGCGGTTTAGTGAGTATATCGGCTAACTGGTGATCTGTGTGCATATGTCGTGTCTCAATCTCTGGAGACTCCTCCTCGGTTCCAACAATCTTATTTCGGACCACATGGAAATTTACTTCAATATGTTTTGTCCGCTGATGAAACACTGGATCTGAAGCAATATGGATACCAGCCTGATTGTCGCAATATAATCTCATCAAGTTGTGTTAAATCACACCTAGTTCTTCCAGAAATCTTTTGACCCATACCATATAATAAGTGATGTCTGATATAGCACGGTACCCAGACTCTACACTAGAACGTGATACTATACGTTGTTTCTTACTCTTCTAAGTCATTAGGTTCCCACCTACGAACACACAGTACTCTGTAGTGGATCTTCTGGTTATCGGATACCCTGCCCAGTCAGCATCAAAAAAACCCGCTATTCTGTTGTGCCCTCCATCAGTATACAACAATCCCTTTACCGGAGAACTCTTCAGATATTGAAGAATCCTAATAGCCGCATCCCAATGGCCTGTATGGGGTGATTTCAGAAACTGACTCAAAATACTAACTGGATATGGGATATCTGGTCGAGTGACAATGAGATAGTTTAACTAATCAACTAGCATTCTGTATCCAGCTGGATCATCTTGTAACGTTCTCTGATCTGGTAACAACTTGGAATTTGGATCCATCGGTGTGTGACGAGGTGTGCAATCCAACATTCTATTCTTAGAAAGTATTTCCAGTGCATATTTCCCTTGTGATAAATGAATTCCCTCCTTAGATCGAGCTACCTCAATCCTTAAGAAGTATTTAAGTCGACCAAAATCTTTAGTTTGAAACTGCTTCTGAAGATACGTCTTAAGATCATGAATTTCTCCCTCATCATCACTTGTGATAACAATGCCATCCACATATACTACCAGAATGATTTGGCGGCCATGCTGATGTCTATAGAACACTTTGTGGTAACCATTACTTCTCCTCATCGCAAAACCATTAATACTTTCTACAAATCGTCTAAACCAGGCCTTCAGAGATTATTTGAGTCCATACAAAGATCTTTTCAATCGAAAGACCTTCAATGACTCTTCCTGAACAATAAAACCAGGCGGCTGTTAGTTATATGTATGCCCTAGAGGCCATTGCTATACATAGGATGTATATTGTAGTGGATGCTGGGACATATATAGGGAGGACTTTCTTGCTCGACATAATAGTATGCTATCTGGTTGCTCTTTACCTTAATGTGTATACTGATTGTCTCTCTGTTACATGTTGGTAAAGCCCTTAGGATGTGTACTTGACTACCTGGACTATGATGCGGATCATACTAGTGGGGACATGGTAGTCCATAAGTACATCCTTCAAAGTCCCTAGTCGTGGGTGTATCGAGACGGGGCATCGATATACCAGAGTAGACTAGCGTATACCTTCTCGACTCATACAGATGGGCGATGGATGATCCCATATCCATTGGTGTTTGACATCAGAGATGATATACGGGTGCTCAGTGGAGACTGGGTACACTGGACGGACTCGCCGAGAACTCCCAGATGGTATTATTCCTTACGTCAGATGGCAGTTCTCTGGTGACACTGGTATAGAGTAGTCTGTTGACCCGAGATCGTCATAGAGTCTTGTGTGGTTCCCACTGTGCTTTGATTTCCACCTTACCACGTCCAAGAGGGCGTGCAAAACGGTGGTTTTTGGGTACAGTCCCGAATCACATGGAGGCAATGAGCGATAGGAGGGGATTCGTCTCTCCCGGTATAGGGAGTTGATGTTGCGCTGTGTTCGATTGGCCATAACCGGAAATCCCTGGCCAGGGTTGCTGAGATTTACTGGTAAGTGTTACCAGTAGTTTCTCGAATAGTTATAGACCTCATATCAACACGACTTATCGAGCTATTGGGGTCTGATGTTTACCACCCCTAGGCAAGATATGCAACATATCAGACGATGAGACCGGACTGTACGGTAAGTGTTACTGGTTGGATTCACAGGAGTATGAGCGGGCTTGCTCGTCGATCTTCTGATCACTCAATACCCGGGTGGCCGTTACGTTTAGCAGACCGCTTGCGGCTTGTGGGTGCTTGATATGATCATCACCTGCTGCCGGCGTATTGACGAGTCTTTAGAGTCCTACACAGAGGTTTCCTGGCTCAAGCGAAACGAAATAGGAGCGCATATGAGATATGTGCAGGACCGAGAATAATGCGTGTATGTGATACCGTATTCTATTCTCGCGATGAATGTATCGAATGGTTGTATGTGATATAACCTCGTTATCGAATCAAGGATTGATTCGATAAGCCGATACATTGGATATTAGTCGGTTATATGCGATATGACCGGATCGTTAAATCAAGTGTTGATTTAATGATTTAATGTATAATTATATATTTGATATATTACTTTGCATTAACTAGTATTGGTTCACTTAAATTGGATTTTCTCACTTGATGTACACAAGTTGTATATGTGATATACTTTTGTGCACTTGTTTGTATCATGTTTGATGATACATGCTAACTTGGGTTTGTGTAAAGAATTAAACCATGGTTATGTTAATAGTTAGGGTTTTGATTTACTTATCTATTCATTTATTTATTTATTCATTTTTGCAAGATAAATAGAATGGTGGCTTATTTTGTTTCTTTCATGAAGCTTCATGAAGTGTTGAAAGCTTGACCATTTTGTTTGTTTGCTTAACCCTAACCATTCAACCTAACCATAGTTCATTCTCTACACCTAACCATGGTTGGTATATGATAAGTATTCATTTTATTTTCTATTTTAAATAAGACTTATCATATTCTTTCTTCTTCTTCTTCATCTTCAACAAGAAGAAAAGCTTGCCTCCATCAATGGCAACTTGAGAAAAAGAGTGAGAAATCCAATTCTAAAGTGAACCCACTTCCTATTTATTCATCCTCTACCTATTGCCAAGTAGTATAGGGTGTTTTCTTCATAAGTTTCATGACTTGGTGAAGTTGGAGTTTGATCTTGAGTTGCCTCGACGTAGATCATCTTCGGCATCGAAGTCGACGACCTAGCCCGTCCATTTCTCTGATGAAGCCGATGCTAGAGTCCGGGATCCGATATGGACAGCGGAGGGACGTCATCACGGAGCCTGGGAGGTGGAGGACCAGATCTACAAAGGTTGTATGTTCGTTCACTTAGCACTAAAGTAGTTTAGTAGCTTGTTGTTTCGCCTAATCTCTAGTTAACGATCCGTATTAGGGTTTGTAGGCACCGGAAATTTTTGAAATTGGCATGGTTGATGCCTTGTGTGACCTCGTTAGTGTGCCTAAGAACCCTACAGTGGTATCAGAGCATAGCTAGAGCCTTAGGCGATGCGTAGACGAAGTTTGAAACCTGAACGAACCCGAAACCCTAAAAATGACCCCTCTCTGTACATTTTTACAAAACTGGGTTTTTTCAGATTAAAAATTCTTAAAAATTCAGCAGGAAATTCTAAGAATTACGGTGCAAAAATGACCAAATGATAATCCTAAAGCGCGGCGGAACCGCGGCAGAAGCATTGCTTCTGCGGCGGTTCCGCGGCCAAATGATGAGATCAGCTTTCATGTTTTGCACAGTAATTTGTCACTTCAGGTGCTGAGTTTTGTGGGAATTTTTAATTTGCACTCAAGAGTTGAGTTTTCTGGGGTGTTTTGGAGCTTCGATGATTCGATCGAAAATTTCAAACTTTGTCTATGTGCTTTTCTGGGTAATTTTAGAATATGTTAAAAAGTTCGACCGGATATAAATACCCACTTTTTCCCCTGCCGGGAAATTTCCAAGTGTTGGATCTTTCCGTAGTTTAATGACATTCTAAGTAGTGCAAGTAACGCGATGGTCCCTCTAGAAGACAACAAACCTTAACTCGATTATGTGACCGTCTTGAACTGCCCTTTGAACCTTAGGGTTTAGGGTAGTAAGGCGTGCCACATGTGAGGCGTTGGCTTGACCCTTCTACGGCTGGACCCTTGGTACTGAGGCATGAAGTGAATGTTTTTAAACTTGTTTCATGTGTTGAGCTGTTTCGGGAAAACTTGGGTGTTCGATTGTTCGATCGGAAAGTTTGACATTTTCTATTTATCCGGAATGTGATACAATATTTGGAATCCACAAGTAATTATGAGATAACTGAATGAATGTTATAAGCATAGCACTTTAGTCTCACTTGATCGGTTGCCACGGAATTTTGATGTGATCAAAAGTCCGTCGCAATCACGTAGCGTACGCGGATACTCGCCGGATAAACTTAATAGACAGCTACACCCCTTAGCCCCGACCAAGTGACTGTAGGAGAACCCCGTCGCCGAAAGCATCCATTCGGGTGCTCGCGGTAGCGGTGTTCCGCCTTGGTGCACTTCGTCGACGGTATCGGGGGTGCGGCCGTCTACTAAAGTTTGCGACGAGTATTCGATCAGGATGTCGGGAATCTTATTGAATTACCCGACTTGATATTGAAAAGTGTTTTCGATAATGAGACTGAAATGCGGGGTTTATAATTTTTAGGCATGCGATGTCTAAGGAATTCATTTGATTAGGCATGCGATGTCTATGCAGGTTGCGGATTCCAACTGTTGTAGTTTTACGCTTTTTTTTCTCTGACCGTAAGTGTAATATGTGATATCGCCGGTTTCGTTGCTATATGTCAACGACAATTGGGATACGCATGTTTACTTACGTTGATGACATGTGATGTTATGTGTTGCTGGATATGTTATATTGGATCGTCGTGTTTGAATAGCCGGGGTTTTTTATGTGAGATGAGTGTTTTTCATTTTCATTCATGTAAAAACTTGTATGTAATATTCTTTTATTGGGGCACTTCCAGGTTGCGGAAGATGTCACCGTTTGTATATTATTTACTTTTCCGCACTAGGATAGACCCAAGGAGGAGGGCACAAGTAACCGGGTTCTGGAGTCCAGTGGGAGACCAACTCGAGGAGTCGAGTCCGGGTCTCCTAACTCTAGAATTGGTAGGGTTGCTTGCCGCTCTCGTAGGGGTTTAGGGGTGTGGGTTTTGGCTATTCATCACGACCGTGGAATCCGTGTTTTATACTGGCTCATATTGAAAACACGGACGTCCTAGTATATCCAATATTTCATATGTTTCTTCTGCTGCGATATCTGTGATGTGATCATGTGATGTTCTGTGATAGATACAGTATATAGTATATATGATATATTATATAGGCGTTACTTATGTTTTACACCCGCGCTAGCCCTGCCCCGCTCTGCCATTAGTTACCTAACCTAACGGTGCACTAGGGGACATCGAGGCGAATGCGGATGGCATAAGTGTACGTCGTATTTATCTGTGATGTTTAGGTACTTAAATGATAGGACTTCATTAATGTGATTAATGAAAGTAAAAGAAACCTAAAGATGTTGTAGAATCGAATTTCAAAAATAAAACAGGTAGCTACAGTTCTTGCTTTGCACAGCGGTATATATGATATATCCTGCACCTTATTCGATGAGGAAAGGGCCGACGATCCCTTCACCGGGAGTGACCCCTTTAGCAATAACTGGCAGATGCTACACCCCTCGGTTTGTTTTTTGATAGCTTCTATAGTTTCTGCTTTGCAAAGTGATATATATGATATATCCCGCACCTCATTCGACGAGGAAAGGGTCGACGATCCCTTCACCGAGTGTGACCCCTTTAGCAAAACTAGAAAAGCCTAAAAAACACTCCATTTCAAAATATATCCGATCCTACAACGATATCAAGTTCATTACGCAATAGGTTTTCAGAAAAACCTGTCGTAGCCCTCCGTCATTTCAGATAAGTACTAGTTAGTATTCGTGCTGCGGTAGTTTGGCCTCCGTCAAGGCATAGTGTACGGTAGCTAACTAGTGCTTATCTGCTAGCATATGATGCGATTGGATTAGGGTATTCGTACGGCGTTATTTGGCCTCCGTCAAGGGTCGTGCGGGTGGGTTTAATTCAATCAGGAAATGACGGGTTGAACTTGACTAGCAGACTATGGGTAGTTTGGCCTCTGTCAAGGTCATAGGACGCTAGGGGAAAAATTATCGGGAATTTAAAGTGTTGAAATTTACAATGAGATTGCATACCTTCTATGAGATAGTTGGATCCCGATACCCACTGCGAGTAAGAGTTACTCCTGGGAGAGTTTTACACATTACAATTAGCCGATCATGTAGGTGTCTAGAAAGGTGTTAACGAGGTTACGCCTCTGGGAAAACGAGGTTTACATTAATTAGGTCCGTGTGAAAGCACGGGAAACCTCCCTCAAAGTACCTACACTGGCCTGGCTGAAAGATTGGCGAACTTGTAGCGTGTAATTAATCCCGGCTAGTCTTTCCTTTTAGGGTTTGAAGGAAGATTTGATAAAAACAGTGGGAGCCATCCTGATTAGATAAAATAATAACCATTCTGATCCTGCAAGAGCATACGCTGAGTGTTTTCTTCTCTCTCTCTCCAGGTAGCGACCATATCACGCCTTAATCAAGATAATAATACGGAATATTGACCGAACCCGCTTGTTATACTGAACTGGGGAACGTTGGTCCTGCTCCAACTTATAATTGTTATAAGACAGAGCAGGAATGTGGGGATTACCAGAATTCCCGTGCCGCCCAAACGAAGAGAGTGCATGCTGATGCATCATCTTCGGGTGTGTTCATTACAAAGAACTGTTTCTCAGTATTCTCCGCATCCTGGGTATATTTTACCGGATCAGGATCCCAGATATGTAATCTGTTACATAGGGCTGCAAAAAGGTAGAAAAACTGAGAACGGGTGATAAGTTTCATGAGGCAGAAAACGGGGCAAGTGTTGCAGCCAAGTCTGTTGGTCACTGTCACCCTGTATTACCAATACATTGATTCTGAACGAATGTTATTAGATACCGAACCTGATATACAAAATCATACCTGTCTCTTTATTAGTAAAGAAACGATAAAATTTTGTATTGTTGGATAATGTTTTGAACATTTCCTGTATCAAAAGTTGATCGGATCAGGCACGTTATCTAAAAGCATTGATGTTCTAAATCAAACTACAGTTCTTCAGTATACGGAATACACACAAGAGGAAGAGTTCAAAAATGAACGAATCCTTCTTGAGGTATTGTAGACTTGGTCATATCAATGCGACCCGACTGGCTGAAGTTACATTTAGATGTATATTTAAATTAGTTTGAATTTACATCTTGTGAAACTTGCCAGTCATGTCACAAAGATAAGATGACCATACCTCCGTTTACTGGAAACAGAGAAAGAGTTAGTAAACTCTTGGGACTGATACATGATGATGTATGTAAGGTTCCCCGTCTACACATGCCAGGACCGGTTTTTTGTACTTCATTACATTCTCTGATGATCTCTCAAGATTCAGTCATATGTTCCTGTTGAAACACAAGTCCGAACCTTTTGAAATATTCATAGAATATAAGTTAGAAGTAGAGAACCAATACGGGTATAAGTATTATGTCCTTTGATGAGATCAAGGAGGAGAATACTTGTGCTTAGAATTCCTGGACTATTCTAAAGGAGAATAAGATTCTCTCTCAGCATTACTCCTCCGTATACACCATAGCACGATGGTATATCGGGGCGGAGCAATTGCACCCTATTTGATATGGTGCGCTCTATGATGAGTACTACTGAGTTACCTGTTTCCTTTTGGGAGTTATGCGCTTGAGAAGCTGCATATCTATTGAATAGGGTTCGAATCAGATCACAGCCTACCACTCCATATGAGATATGGTATGGAAAGAGCCCATGTCTTAAGCTAGTTAAGATTTGGGTTGTCCGGCCTATGTCTAAAAGCAAAATACGGACAAACTCGAGGCAAGATCCGTAATGTAGAACTGGAAAAGTTTCAGCTATACAAACTACAGCAGATGATTTGGTAGAACCAAAGGATTCTGTAGATTCCAACGAACCTCAGCCTCTCCGCCGATCTAGTAGGGTTCATCACCCACCTGAGAGATACTTCAGTTTCTCTATGACAGTGGGAGCGAGGATTGCATCATGAGATGATGACCCAACTAGTTTCGAGCTGGCCATCAGGAGTAAGGCTCTGTCAGAATGGCTGGATGCTTAGCGATCTGAGATGGAATCCTTATACACCAACAAAGTATGGACTTTGGATGCTTTATCTGAAGGGTTAAATCCCCATCAGGAGCAAGTATATCTTAAGAAGATTACTTGGTGTACATGGAAGAGTTGAGACTTTTAAAGCTAGACTTGTTAAAGGTCCGCATCATTGACCAGGTATAGATTATGATGAAACATTTTCTAAGTAGCTATGCTTAAGTCCATCCAGATCCTACTTGCCACGGCTACATACTATGACTACGATATCTGACGGTTGGGTGCCATGACAGCCTTTCTAAATGATGTTTTAGAAGAGGGCGTCTATAAGTACACAGCCAGAGGGCTTCGTAGACAGTGGGAGCAGCGGAAACGTGCACAAGTTGCTTTACAGATTAAAGCAGGAATCGCGAAGTTGGAACGTCTGTTTTGATGTGTTAGTCAAAGAGTTTGACTTCATCAAAAGGTAGATGAACCTTGTATATACAAAAGGGTAGTAGGGAGTATGGTGGTGATCCTCGTAGAGTACGTGGATGACATACTCTTGATAGGGAAGGAGTTTCCTATGCTACGCTCGATCAATCTCCGCTTATCACAATGATTCTCCATATAGGATCAAAGTGATACCTCATAAATCCTGGATGTTAGGAGACTCACTAGTTGTAGTGAGATGGTATCAATTGATCCTGGGGAGAATCACTGGAAGTGTTCCAGGGTGATAAGGACGACTGGATGTCAGTCACAGGCATTGTCTTTACCCTTAGTAAAGGGACGGTACGTTGGAAGGGTTCCAAGCTAGATACCGTGGCATACTAGACGATAAAGGCTGGATATATTGCTACTTAAGATGCTCCCAAAGAGGCAGTTTGGATGTATATTGGTTCATGAGATGAACTACGTTCTTACCATTGTGAGACAATGGTGTTGTGGCTTATGCCAAGGAACGCCGGTCCCATCAGTGATCCAGACATATTCTAAGGCAGTGTCACCTGATCATGGAGATGATTGATCTCTAAGGAGATCGAGGTTAGGAGAGTAGACTCAGAGGACAACACGGCGGATCCACTCACAAAGGCCTTTTCCTAAAGAGAGACTTTTATGGGATGGTTGAGTATGAGATACTACAACCACTGCTATCAGATGGCCCTAGTGCAAGTGGGAGATTGTTAGTTATATGTATGCCCTAGAGGCCATTGCTATACATAGGATGTATATTGTAGTGGATGCTGGGACATATATAGGGAGGACTTTCTTACTCGACATGATAGTATGCTATCTGGTTGCTCTTTACCTTAACGTGTATACTGATTGTCTCTCTGTTACATGTTGGTAAAGCCCTTAGGATGTGTACTTGACTACCTGGACTATGATGCAGATCATACTAGTGGGGACATGGTAGTCCATAAGTACATCCTTCAAAGTCCCTAGTCATGGGTGTATCGAGACGGGGCATCGATATACCAGAGTAGACTAGCGTATACCTTCTCGACCCATACAGATGGGCGATGGATGATCCCATATCCATTGGTGTTTGACATCAGAGATGATATACGGATGCTCAGTGGAGACTGGGTACACTGGACGGACTCGCCGAGAAATCCCAGATGGTATTATACCTTACGTCAGATGGCAGTTCTCTGGTGACACTGGTATAGAGTAGTCTGTTGACCCGAGATCGTCATAGAGTCTTGTGTGGTTCCCACTGTGCTTTGATTTCCACCTTACCACGTCCAAGAGGGCGTGCAAAACGGTGGTTTTTGGGTACAGTCCCGAATCACATGGAGGCAATGAGCGATAGGAGGGAATTCGTCTCTCCCGGTATAGGGAGTTGATGTTGCGCTGTGTTCGATTGGATATAACCGGAAATCCCTGGCCAGGGTTGCTGAGATTTACTGGTAAGTGTTACCAGTAGTTTCTCGAATAGTTATAGACCTCATATCGACACGACTTATCGAGCTATTGGGGTCTGATGTTTACCACCCCTAGGCGAGATATGCAACATATCAGACGACGAGACCGGACTGTACGGTAAGTGTTACTGGTTGGATTCACAGGAGTATGAGCGGGCTTGCTCGTCAATCTTCTGATCGCTCAATACCCGGGTGGCCGTTACGTTTAGCAGACCGCTTACGGCTTGTGGGTGCTTGATATGATCATCACCTGCTGCCGGCGTATTGACGAGTCTTTAGAGTCCCACACAGAGGTTTCCTGGCTCAAGCGAAACGAAATAGGAGCGCATATGAGACATGTGCGGGACCGAGAATCATGCGTGTATGTGATACCGTATTCTATTCTCGCGATGAATGTATCGAATGGTTGTATGTGATATAACCTCATTATCGAATCAAGGATTGATTTGATAAGCCGATACATTGGATAATAGTCGGTCATATGCGATATGACCGGATCGTTAAATCAAGTGTTGATTTAATGATTTAATGTATAATTATATATTTGATATATTACTTTGCATTAACTAGTATTGGTTCACTTAAATTGGATTTTCTCACTTGATGTACACAAGTTGTATATGTGATATACTTTTGTGCACTTGTTTGTATCATGTTTGATGATACATGCTAACTTGGGTTTGTGTAAAGAATTAAACCATGGTTATGTTAATGGTTAGGGTTTTGATTTACTTATCTATTTATTTATTTATTTATTCATTTTTGCAAGATAAATAGAATGGTGGCTTATTTTGTTTCTTTCATGAAGCTTCATGAAGTGTTGAAAGCTTGACCATTTTGTTTGTTTGCTTAACCCTAACCATTCAACCTAACCATAGTTCATTCTCTACACCTAACCATGGTTGGTATATGATAAGTATTCATTTTATTTTCTATTTTGAATAAGACTTATCATATTCTTTCTTCTTCTTCTTCATCTTCAACAAGAAGAAAAGCTTGCCTCCATCAATGGCAACTTGAGAAAAAGAGTGAGAAATCCAATTCTAAAGTGAACCCACTTACTATTTCTTCATCTTCTACCTCTTACCAAGTAGTATAGGGTGTTTTCTTCACAAGTTTCATGACTTGGTGAAGTTGGAGTTTGATCTTGAGTTGCCTCGACGTAGATCATCTTCGGCATCGAAGTCGACGACCTAGCCCGCCCATTTCTCCGATGAAGCCGATGCTAGAGTCCGGGATTCGATATGGACAGCGGAAGGACGTCATCACGGAGCCTGGGAGGTGGAGGACCGGATCTACAAAGGTTGTATGTTCGTTCACTTAGCACTAAAGTAGTTTAGTAGCTTGTTGTTTCGCCTAATCTCTAGTTAACGATCCGTATTAGGGTTTGTAGGCACCGGAAATTTTTGAAATTGGCATGGTTGATGCCTTGTGAGACCTCGTTAGTGTGCCTAGGAACCCTACAGCGGCTACATCATGTAAACCTTCTCCTCAAGAATACCATGTAAGAAGGCATTCTTGATATCAAGTTAATGCGGAGGCCAATAAAAGGCAACGGCCAAAGAAACCAATAGGCGTACAAAAGTCATATTCAAGATGGGGGAGAAGGTATCAGTAAAATCCTGTTCACAGATCTAAGAATATCCTTTGGCTACTAACCGAGACTTTAACCGAGCAAGGGAACCAACGGAGTTGAGCTTGACAGAGAATTGTTAGTTATATGTATGCCCTAGAGGCCATTACTGTACGTGCTATGTATATTGTAGTGGATGCTTGGACATATATAGGTTGGACTTTCTTGCTCGACATGATAGTATGCTATCTGGTTGCATTTTATCTTAACATGTACACTTATAGTCTCTCTATTACATGTTGATAAAGCCATTAGGATGAGTACTTGACTACCAGGATTATGATGCAGATCATACTAGTGGGGCAATGGTAGTCGGTAAGTACATCCTTCAAATGTTCCTAGTCGTTGGAGTATCGAGACAGGGCGTCGATATTTCAGAGTAGACTAGCGTATGCGCTTCTTGACCCATATGATGGGCGATGGATGATCCCACATCCATTGGTGTTTGACATCAGAGATGGTATACGGGTGCTCAGTGGAGACTGGGTACACTGGACGGACTTGCCGAGAACTCCTAGATAGTGACACTAGTACAACTTAGTCTGTCGACCCGAGATCGTCATCGAGTCTTATGTGATTCCCACCGTGCTTTGATTTCCACCTTACCACGTTCAAGAGAACGTACAAAACGGTGGTTTTTGGGTACAGTCCCGAGTCACATGAAGGCAATGAGCGATAGGAGGGGATTCGTCTCTCCCGGTATTGGGGGTTGATGTTGCGCTATACTCGATTGGCCATAACAGGAAATCCCTGGGCAGGGTTGCTGAGATTTACTGGTAAGTGTTATCAGTAGTTTCTCAAACCGTTATGGACCTTGCATCGGCATGACTTATCAAAGCTATTGGGATCTGACGTTTACTACCCCCAGGCTGAGATATGCGACATGTCTGACGAAGAGACCGGACTGTACGGTAGTGTTACTGATTGGATTCGCAGGAGTATGAGCAGGCTTGGTTGTTGATCTTTTGATCACTCAATATGCGGGTGGCCGTTACGTTTAGTAGGCCGTTTGCGGCTTGTGGGTGTTTGATATGATCATTACCTACTGCCGGCGTATTGACGAGTCTTTAGAGTCCTACACAGAGGTTTACTGGTTCATGCGAAATGAAGTAGGAACACATATGTGATATGTGCGGGACCAAGATTAATGCGCGTATGTGATACCGCATTCCATTCTCGCGATATGTGATATCGGACGGTTATATGTGATATAGCCGGGTTATCGGATCACGTGTTGATTCGATAAGTTGTTACATTTGATATTAGTCGGTTGTATGTGATATAGCCGGATTATTAAATCAAGTGTTGATTTAATAATTTAATATATAATTATATATGTGATATATTGAATTACATCAACTAATATTAGCTCACTTAAACATTTATTTTTCTCACTTTTGTACACTTAGTATATATGTGATATATATTAATGTACATTATTTTGTGTCATGCTTGATGCCATATGTTACATGGGTGTATGAGACTCACACCATGCTTATAATAATGATGGGTTTTATTTATGTAAAGTAAATCAAATTAGTTGGTAAATAGTCACATGGTTGAAGCTTGTAGAAGCTTGTCGAACCATTGACCAAGTCCACTAATTTTGTTTTACTTGTAAATATTTATTAACCTAACCATTATTGTTTAGCCATGGTTTATTCTCTACATGAGTTAGTGTATGACACCAACTCACCCATGATTGCTATTCTCACTATATGAGTTCATTCTCATCTTCTTCATCTTCTTCTTCATTTTAGAGAAAGCTTGCTAGATTTTCAAAAAATAAGAAAATATTGTGAGAAAAATAAATCTAAAGTGAGCTCATTTCCTATTTCATCAACCTCTACTATATTAGCCATTTAGTTTAGGCCGTTTGCTTCACTAATCTACCATTAGTGAAGATGTAGTATGGGCTTGAGTCTCTTCGACGTAGATCATCTTTGGCCTCGAAGATTTCGAGCAAGTTTGTTCATTTCTTCATGTGAACCCTTACTAGAGTTCGGGTGTTCACTACTTGGAACGAAGGGACTGCTACACGGAGCTTTAGACATGAAGGACCGGTCTACAAATGTTGTATTCCTCATTCACTTAGATGTAAAGTTGTTTACATGTATGATTGTCTAAATCTCTAGTTAAGATTCTAGGGTTAGGGTTCTTTAGTACGGAAAAAAATTTGAAAACGGTATGGACGATGCCTCCCGAAACCTTGCTGCTGCCCTATGGAACCCTATAAGAATACCTATCGACAACCAACAGTATGATTTCCAGGTGGAAGCAGAACTAGATTCCAAGTATCATTTTGCCGAATGCAGCCATTTCCTCAATCATGGATTGTTTCCAGCCAGGATGTGCAAGAGCCTCAGATCCATTCATGGGAATGATATATTTATCCATCGATGAAATGAAAACACTGTGTGGAGAAGAAAAATGAGCATATGAGACAGAACGGTAAAGTGTATTGGCAGTGGAACAAGGTGCTTTGCGGATCGCGATGGGAATATCAAGGTCAGAAGGTGCAGCTAGTGTAGGTTCAAAAATCGGATTAAGAGTAGGCTCAGGGTTGGTATAACAGGAGCTGGGTCAGAGGAATATCTTGGTCTTATGGAGGCATTTCAGGTGCTGGAGTAGTAGGAGTGTCCAAGGATGGGTTGCAAGCTTGAGTGGGAATAGTTTTGTCCTATGGAATGTCAGGATATTCAAGAAATACCATGTCACTGGTGTCAGTTGGGGATAGACTCGTGGGAAAGAAAGACCGTGACTCAAGAAAGGTGACATTGGCTGAAATAAAATAAGGACGGAGGGTAGGATGATAGCAGCGATTCCCTTTTTGGGAGCAATAATATCCTAAAAAGACACATCGAAGGGATCAAGGATCCAACTTAGTTTGACCAGGTCTATTGTCATGGACAAAGCACACACAACCGAAAATTCGAGGAGGAACAAAAAAAAGACGGACATTAGGGAATAGGATGGAAAAAGGTGTTTGACCATCTAATACTGAGGAGGACATACGATTAATGAGATAAGCGGCCGTAAGAACCGTATCTCCCCAGAAATGATTAGGAACTTGCCGATGAATGAGTAGTGTTCGAGCAACATCT
Organism: Agapanthus africanus; assembly: GCA_030015575.1. Classification (NCBI taxonomy): domain Eukaryota; kingdom Viridiplantae; phylum Streptophyta; class Magnoliopsida; order Asparagales; family Amaryllidaceae; genus Agapanthus; species Agapanthus africanus. The sequence goes on from CM057337.1 coordinate 186,830,922, forward strand.
AGCAGATGACGATTTTTGCACTCAGCAATACCGTTCTGTTGGTGGGTATAGGAATAGGAGGACTCATGAAGAATACCGAATACATACATAAAATTCTGAAACTCAGAAGAAAGATATTCTTTCGCATTATCACTACGGAGTATTTTCACAGAAATATCAAATTGTATTTTAATTTCAGCACAGAAATTGCGAAATATGGAAAAAACTTCGGAACGAGATTTTATTAAATATAATCAAGCCGCATAGGAAAAATCATCAACAAATGTAACAAAATATCGATTACCAAATAATGACTCAACGGGACATGGTCTCCATACATCGGAATGAACTAAACTAAATGGAGTACTAACTCACTTATCGACTCAAAGAGGATAAGATACATGATAATGCTTACCCAACTGGCAAGACTCACATAATAACTTGGTAGTCGCCTAAATTTCAGGATGTAGTTTTTTCAAGTTATGTAATGATGGAGCCGTAGAATGACTCAAGCATGCAACCGACTCTATCTGATACAGACCATCTGACACATGTACGGTGTCAATCTTCTTCATCGTTTTCAGATCCCGAAATACACAATGGTTAGGATAAAAAATATAGCACAACGGTTTAGGAATATTGTGAGTTGACTAATAGAAAGTAAATTGAAAGGAAAGCGAAGCATATATAAAATTGAGTGCAAAGGCATAAACGGATTTACAATAACTGAACCTTTACCACTAACAGGTGAAACAGAACCGTCAACTAGTTTGACAGGTGTGAGAAATATGTGAGAAATCGAAAAATATACTTTAATTCCTATTCATGTGATCTGAAGCACCTGAGTCAATCACCCATGACGTAGGAGCTACTGAGGATAAACAAGCAGTAGAGTTACATTTCTTAGCAATTATAGTATTAAAGGACGACTGCGACTGAGAGAGCTGAAACTGCCAAAACAATATGAAACTTTCCAACGTCTTCGCATCTATAGAATTAATGACAGATTTAGTACCAGAAGCGACATAAGCTGTAGAACTGTTACTTTTCTTCGGGCAATCATACTTCATATATTCAAATTCATGACAATAATTACACTCAACCCCTCTCGACTACCACAAGATCCTTTTCCTGAGCAACTATCTTGGCTACTATCCCTACCAACTCCTCTTTCAAAATAATGCCACGACCTCCTCCTCGACCAAAACGACCCCTGCTTCGACCAAAGCCGCCTCTCTGTGGTATAATGGTCAATGCAGAATTTTCTATCCTTGGTCCCGAGTTCGGATGAGTTGGAAACATCTCTTGGATCATATGGAACGCCTCCTAAAGATTCTTTGACAACTCACTACCAATCACTAGTGGTCGTGCCGCATCATACGAAGAATTCAGACTCTCTATAAAGGTCAGTACATCAAGATTATCTTGGCGTATCTTCATTTTCTCCAAATCAGCTTCTAAAGGAAAAATGGCCCGTAACTTGTCACATACCTTCTTGAAGACAGCATAATGCTCCTCTAATGTCTGACTCTCCTGATCTGATCTAGAATAAGTCTGAGAGATAGAGTAAGCCAGGAACATGCTACTCTTCCCTGAATAAGTTGACCACACAATGTCCACATCTCCTTCGCAGTGGAGTAAATAAGAACCAGACCTATTACATTCTGCTCCATGACCTTCCATAAGTGACCTTTCACCAAACTATCATCTTTTATCCAAGCAACAGTTTTCGGGTTGGGGGATCATTGGTAAGATGATGATCTTTACCCCTCCTAGTCAAATTCGTCATCACAATAATCTGCCATTGTTGCTAATTCGAACCATTGAGTTTTCAATCCGATAACTTAACAGAAGCCAAGATTGGCCCTATAACAAATCGCTCGACAACCTCCTTTGCAGCGTCACCCATAGCAACAATAACAGTCATGGTGCGAAAAACTCCTAACACCACCCGACCACCCAATGGATCAAAACGAATCTGAACATGTGATCCACGACTGAATCTAAATAGATATCCAACCGAACAGATGATCGTCGACCGGATCTAAATAGGCATCAAATTTTGTAAACCTTGTCAAGAGCACCGATTGATCATTCGCGAAGAAGTGTGTTTTAAAATAACCGCAATCAAGATGGTGTCGCTAGTAGCTAGCCGCGATGAGTACGGGTCCTCCGCAGGGAAACGTGAACTCTTTTCTTGTTTTAGACAGTTGATTAAAGAAGGGTGATTGTTTATCGTTACGGATATAGAATTTATAAAGAAAATGCCCGTAGGGTTCATAGGACTTAGCAGTAATGGATGAATAATTAAAAATGACTCATTTTATCTTTCAGTAATTTAAAACTAGATCGATAGTGATGAATATAGATTAGGGTTCTTAGAAGAAACCAGGGTTTCTCCACTACTAACCCTTGTCCTTAAATTGATCTCTATTCATGTCTAACCCTTAACAAAATAAGTGTTAAACCAATCTCAAATCGTGATTGTGACTATCAATAAATTGGTAGCATGCCCGATAAGGATGTTAACATTTATTTTACTAAAGTTTATAACCTTTAAAAAGTATAAAAAAAAGTTAAAAGATTTTATCATCCATTGTTCTACCCTATCCTACGAACCCAAGCAAATTAGGAATTACTCACTCATGGTTAAAGATTTAGAAGAAAGGTTGAAGAAGAATGAAAATATAGTTAAGATGCAGAAATGTAGGTGCAGAAAGTAAGTGAGGAAATTAATTGCAGAAAGTAAGTGCGGAAATTAATTGCAAAAAAGAATAATAAAAACACTATCTTTATTAATCAACTATTGTATTTACAAATCCTTTAAAAGTAGATTACAAGACCCTAGTTGTTCTAGATCTTCTTTCTTGTTGGAGCTAGACGACTAGCTGATTATCTCTCGGATGCGTGGATCGCTTGGACCTTTTGATCTCTTCGGTGATGATCTTTAATGTGCAGCTTTCGGTCCCTTATATTGTCATAGAAACTAGAAACTCTAGATGTCATCTGTGAATATATGCTATTACGATCAAATCCCCAAAATATCACATCCTATGACCATCAATGCGCCGCGGTTCCGCCGCATATCCCACACTTTAGCCACAGATCCACCGCAACCTAGTAGCATCATGTTTTAAGATTTCTTCTGGTCTCTTGTGTTGACATGTGGAGATCCTCTTGATTTCTATATTCTGAGAATAATGCTCCGAGTCTCTGCCTTTTCCAGATCTCACAATTTGCTTCAATATTTTGGCAGATTTGATTCCGACATCTCGATTTAACTCGGATCTCTTGGATTCCAGACCTGAGCTAATATCTATACAATATCTCAAATCAAAGTATTAGTAGTATTTGGTATTTTTGAGATATTATCCTAACCATTTTATATGATATTAAATTTTTAAGAATATTGATTAGAAATATTTGATATGATATGCATATTTTAATTACTAATTTTTCATTTAAATATTATATGCATATATTTTCCTTAATTATGTTAATTAAAATGTAGAAACATATGATAATAATTTTTTTACAAATAAACCTACATATGTTCTATATTTACAATAAACACCTTTTAGTACTTAACAATAGTAGAGAAAATGTTCATTCAAATGTGCAATATTTTAGACTAATCAAATACCCACAAACTTAATTTTGATTGTCCTGAGGAAACTATCTATTAAAGAGAGAAAAAGAAAAAGAAAACCTAGCACACTTTCGTAGGCAACACGATTGCACTTAGCACGTGCAACAAGCCTTTAAACCTCTAGGTGTCTCTAGTAGGACGAGTGTTGTCTCCTGAGGGTTTTCAGCGGATTACACCCACAAAATCCCATAATAAAAGAAAGATGATGAAAATTACATACAAAAATAAGGAACATATAAAAAAAGAACTTGAAAATAAGAGTTTCTAACTATACTAGCTTTTTAGTTGTCATGAGCTCTATCTTAATAGTCATGAAAAGATGTCAGAAATCACATCATCTGCTAATAAAACATCGTCTTTACTCTTCCTCCCTATCTCTCTTCCAAACATAGATCATATACCCCTACGTGTGTGTAAAAAACATCCCTACACTTAGAGAATTCAATTTAAGCTATCATACTCTTGTCCATCTTCCTTAGTACTTTTTAGTGGTAAATGTTTGCAGATGGAATTGCTCACACATTTTTCATGCGACCGTTCATACTTCTTGAGGTACTAACCAACCGATTACCAAATTTTTTCACTCTTTTAGACTTAATTAGCAATATCCTAGTCTTGCAACACCTGAGGCTTAGCAGTGACTCATAAACCTGTTGGTCTATGGCATTAGGTGATAAAACCTCTCGCTATATTTTTTATGCTGCCTTAAGTTTTTACAAAACCAGTGTTTATTTTTCTTCACCATTTATTTTTCATGTGTCATTCATATTTTGTTGATTTTTATATATTTTTCCTTCATATTAAGGCTTTTAGACAAGAGCATTTTAAGGTATACTCTATTATCCCAAGTTTCAAGATGTGTGCAAGTGTGTATAGTAGGGTATCAACGTTCAGATGTTAGGACTCCAGAATAGGGACTATTTTTCAGACTTATTTTTATCCTCAGATTAGTAATTTCCTTCATCTTACTAACCCTTGGGACAACAGCCCACGACTACCTATTACTATCTTTGTTTTAAAATATCTAATTTTCTTGCATTTCTTAAATCTCTTCCTATCTTTCATATGTATTTTTCACTTTCTAACTTTCATTATCAATAAAAATTTTGTGCTTTTATTTATATAATGCAAAATGATGCGTAAATAAGCACAAACCTCCCCTAAACCTATTTGCAGCAATGTCCTCACTAATGTCATCTTTTAAGTTCAAAACCTGTAGACTTGGGAGGAAAAGTTATTAAAGGAGACAAGAATTAATGACAGTGAAATTCTCCCCTAAACTTATTTTTGGCTCACAGTTGTGCAAAAATTTCTTTTCTTTCAAGAGTCAAAATATATTTTTCTCCCCCCAAACTTGAGTAAAACGGTATTTTGCATTTAAAATCATAAGTGGGGGGGGGGGGGAGGGGAAATTATTGGTCTATGCAAAGCTTTACAAAAACCAAAAGTCAACACCAACCATTCGAATATTTTATATGTGACACCATGGTTGGTAGAAGATCATGTCACAGATAGACATGAAGAAGTGGGGTGGAGATAAGAGGTATAATTGAATAGGTTTACGTCTCGGTTGATAGAGACGAAATAGTGATGGCGGATGAAAACGGGGATGTGAAAGATAAGGAATAGGAGGAATATTTGCATTCTCGTACTTGATAAGAAGAAGGTGTGGTGGTTCAGATTTTTTGGGTGGAAGTTGATTTATTACAACATCCATGTCTTTTAAGAATGCGAGTTCCTTGGCAAAAATGTCATCAAAACTTCCTTCGATATTCCGAATAATAATCTCATCATAAATGAAGTTATGATACTCGGATAGCTTGAATAAATCATTCAACAAGTCAAAAGATTCGGACTTAGGTGTAGACTTGTCGACAGAAGGGTCTTCACGTGTATAATAAATAGCAGGATCAAACAATAACTCACTAGTGGCGTCGAGATCAGTATCGTGAAGCTCCTCAAATTCGTAACTGTCGGAGGCTATCTTATCGACAAAACACACATCACTTATATGAGCATAAGGTTCGGAGGGCTGACTTCCTAACTTGTAAATGTTAAGCTCAATTGTCATTTTCCCAAAAAACAGGTTCATTGAACCATTACGACAATTGATTATCGCGTTGGAAGTTGCTAGAAAAGGTCAATCGAGAATCACCGGAATTTGGTTCCGTGAGTTTGCTACAGGCCGTGTATCTATAACTATAAAGTCCACATGGAATATAAATTCCCCGACTTTGATTGACACGTCCTCTAGCTCACCCCTAGGTTGGGTGATAGATCGATCGGCTATCTGGAGAGTGCAGTGCGCAGGTTTCAACTCTCCTATGTCTAATTGCTCATAAACAGAATACAGAAGTAAGTTAACACTAGCACCTAAATCGAGTAGAGCACGATTGATATTTTTACCCCCCAATAATTATAGATATTGTAGGACAACCGGGGTCCTTACGTTTCGTGGGTACAAATTGGGTAAGAGAATTGCTCATATTACTCGCTAAGAAAACCTTTTTAGGTACTTGAATTTTTCTTTTCTTAGTGCACAAGTCCTTTAGAATTTTCGCATATGATGGAACTCGTTGTATAGCATCTAGAAGAGGAATATTTATGTTAACTTGTTTAAAAATTTCCACAATCTTCTCCATTTGGGGACTTGGTCTGCTGGCCCTCAATCTGTGTGGAAAAAGGAGCTTTATCAATAAGGGTTGGGTCCAACTTTTGAGGAGAAGTTTGTAGGGATAGAACGGATTCCAAAATTGGATTTGGGATGGTCGTAGATGGTAATTCCTTCAAGGAAGTGGGTTGAGGGTACAAGCCTAGTGGAAAACAGAGAATATGCTTGGAAGAAGATGTTGGATTAGACGAAGTAGGAGTAGAAGTAGTAGCCATGGTTTCATCAATATCATCAACTTCAACTTGTTCACTAACTTTGTTATTCGTCACTCTTCCCGATCTCAACGTAGTTACGACACTCAAATTATGATTTTGAAGGATGAGATTTGCGCTTTGTGAGTGGCTGGGATTTGGTATGGGTTGAGATAGAAGTTTCCCTTTCTCTCTCTCACTCATTGCGGTATTTAACTGTGCAATTTGTGCTTCTATCGATCTTATGCTTTCACCATAAGAAGCAGTGTGTTGCACTAACGTTTGGATAGAAAACGTTAAATTATCCGTCTTTTGCGTGGATTGCTTAATACACGTTTCTAAGTTTCGTTCGAGAGCAGAGGTTTTATCGGTACCGGCCATTGGGAAAGAATTAGTATCAGGTGCAAAGTTGTTGGCCGAATTTTGAAAAGATTGCGGTTGAAAGGGATGCTGACTTTGTTGTGGTGGCTGCTGTTGCTGTGGTGGATGAAAGTGTATCCTAGCACCACCACAAGGTTTATACCGGCATCAAGCATGCAATTTAAAAATTTTCGGGATGCTATGCTACACTAACCTAGAATCTAACTAGAGTATTAGGGTTTAATATGATATAAAACAAGATCTATGCTAAGAGAAAGAGACTACAAGCTTTGTAGACCAAGTCCTTCCCTTCTATAACTCCGGGTAGTAGTCCCTACGACTCCTCTAGGCTCCACTTGAAGAACGGATCGAGCTTGCTTCATGACCTTCGTATCGAAGATGATCCACCTGAAGTTCCTCTAGGTTAAGCTACCTCTTCACTAATCTAGTATTAGTGAAGTAAACAACCTAGTTAAAGTGCTAATCTAGATTAGGATGATGAAGTAGGGTATTTAGCTCACTTAGGTTTATCCAAAGCCTTATGTTTCACATCAGATGTGAGGGTTAGGACTTGGAGGAGGAAGAAGAAGAAGATGGAGAGAGCTATAGAGTGAGCTAGCATGAAAATGGGCAAGTGAAGAGAATGGCTCTCATATCCTCTCACTTATTGAAGTATGGATAATATTTCAATATAAAATCCAACCATACTTCAATAGTGAATGCAAATGAATAAACAAATAATTTATGCCATGCTTCACCCATGCTCTAAATATCTCCCCATTTCCACCTCTTTTTCTATTTTCTCAAAATAGAAAACCATACGTCATAATATATATATATATATATATATATATATCACACACATATATATTATTATATATAAAGAGAAGAAAATAATTAGTGAGAAATAATATTAGTTAATATATAATTATATCAAATATAAATATATATCAAATTATTAAATCAACACTTGATTTAATAATCCGGTTATATCATATATAACCGACTAATATCGTTTATCTGTATATCATATTATTAAATCAACACTTGATTCAATAATCCGATTATATCACATATAACCTATCGATATCAATGTCTCAGATTAGAATACGGTATCATATACTCGTATTTAATCAGGCTCCCGCACATATCAGCATATGTGCCCTACTTCGTTTTGCTTGAACTAGGAAATCTCTGTGTGGGACTCTAAAAACTCGCCAATATGCCAGCAGTAGGTAATGATCACATCAGTTACCCACAAGCCGTCCGCGGTACTACCTGGACGTAACGACTACTCAGGTATTGAGCGATTAGAAGATCAACAAGCAAGCTTGTCCAAATTCCCATGAAGTCTACAAGTAACACTTACCGTACAGTCCGGTCTCTTCGTCTGATATGCCGCATATAAAGTCTAGGGGTGGAATTGTCAGACCCCAGTAACTTGATAAGTCATGCCGATTTGTGGCTCATAACGGTTCGACAAACTACTGATAACACTGACCAGTAAATCTCATCAGCCCTGGCCAAGAACTTACTATTATAGCCAATTGAGCATAGCGCAACATCAACTCCCAATACCCGGAGAGACGAAACGCCTCCTATCTCTCACTGCCTCCATGTGACTCGGGACTGTACCCAAAATCCACCTGTTTGCACGACTCCTTTGAGCCGTGGTAGGGAGGAAATCAAAACACAATGGGAACTACATAAGACACTATGACGATATCATGCCTACAGACTGACCTGTACCAATGTCACCCAGAGAACTACTATTTGACGATAGGTGTAATACCATCTAGGAGTTCTCGGCGAGTCTTGTTCGGTGTACCCATTCTCTAATGAGCGCCTGTGCATAATCTTTGATGTCAAACACCAATGGTTATAGGATCAGCCATCGTCCCCTACAGGGTCAAGAAACATACACACTAGTCTACTCTGGAATATCGATGCCCTGTCTCGATATCTCCTCGACTAGGAACAATTAAAGGATGTGCTTGTGGATTACACAAGTCCCAGTAGTATGATCCGCATCATAATCCTGGTAGTCAAGCAAATATCCTAAGGGCTTTATCAATATGTATCAGAGAGACCGTATAATAATACAAGTATACATGTTAAGATAAAGAGCAACCCGATAGCATACTATCATATCAAGCAAGAAAGTATATATGTCCAAGCATCCACTAAATCATACAATAATGGCCTCTAGGGCATATATATTCCTAGCAATCTCCCACTTGCACTAAGGCCAGTTGTTGTAGTATCTCATACCCAACATCCCAAAAAGTCTCTCAAACTATGTCTGGGGGAGGGCCTTCGTGAGTGGATCCGCTGCGTTGTCCTTCGTGTCAACTCTCTTGACCACGATCTCCCGTCGATCTACTATCTTCCGGATCAGGTGATACCGTCTATGAATATGTCTGGATCTCTGATGGTACCAGGGTTCATTGGCTAAAGCCACAGCTCCATTGTTATCACTATACACGGGTATTGGATGCTTAATGGATGGAACCACACCAAGTTCAGTAATGAACTTCTTCATCAAGACAGCCTTTTTGGCTGCATCGTTGGCAGCGATGTATTTAACCTCTATCATCGAGTCTGCTACGGTATCTTACTTGGAACTCTTCCAACATATCGCCCCTCCGTTGAGGGTGAAGAAAAAACCCGAGACCGACTTACTGTCGTCCTTATCGTTCTGGAAGCTCGAATCGGTAAAGGACTCCACCTGGAGTTCTCCGTTACCATACACCAAGAACATTTCTTTAGTCCTTCTCAAGTACTTAAGAATGTTCTTCACAGCTGTCCAGTGTTTCTCCCCATCATTCATGGAGAACTTTTGTGATAAGAAGAGCTTGACCGATTATAGCATAGGAATATCATTTTCTATCAAGAGTATTTCATCCACGTACAATACGAGGAAGACAACCTTACTCTCTACAACCTTTTTGTATATACAAGGTTCATCTACATTTTTGATGAATTCAAACTCTTTGACTGCTGCATCAAAATAGATGTTCCAGCTCCGCGATGCCTGCTTTAATCCATAGATGGATTTAAGCAGTTTGCACACATTTCCGCTGTTCCCACTATCTGTGAAACTCTCTGGCTGTGTCATGTACACACTCTCTTCTAAATCACCATTTAGAAAAGCGGTCTTGACGTCTATCTGCCAGATTTCGTAGTCATGGTATGCAGCAATGGCAAGTAGAATCCTGATGTACTTAACCATAGCTACTGGAGAAAATGTTTCATCATAGTCGACACCTGGTCGTTGACGAAAACCTTTTATTACAAGTCTAGTTTTGAAGGTCTCAACCTTTCCATCTACACCAATTTTCTTCTTAAAAATCCACTTGCTCCCGATAGGTTTTACCCCTTCATGAGCAACTTCTAAAGTTCATACTTTTTTGGTGTATATGGATTCCATCTCAGATCGCATAGCATCCAGCCATTTCACAGAGTCTCCACTTATGATGGTCTGCTCAAAACTAGTTGGGTTATCATCTTCCATGATGCAATCCTTTCTTCCATTGTCTATGAGAAAACCGTAGTATCTCTCAGGTGGATGAGGAACCCTACTAGATCTACGGAGTGGCTGAGGTTCGTCGGGGACTATTGAATCCTCCGGTTCTATCAAATCATCAGTTGTAGTTTGTGTAGCTGGAACCTCTTCCAGCTCTAACTCTTTACCACTAATTTCTTTCACAAGAAATTCCTTTTCTAAAAAGGTGGCATATTGAGAAACAAACACCTTTTGTTTCTTAGTATGGTAGAAGATATATTCATATGAATTCTTTGGATATCCCACAAACTAGCAAAGAACTGATCGTTCGAGTTTGTCCGTATTCTGTTTTTTTAACATAGGCCGGACAACCCCATATCTTAACCCGTTTAAGATATGGACTTTTTCCACTCCATATATCATATGGTGTTGTAGGCACAGATTTTGATGGAACTTGATTCAATAGGTATGCAGCCATCTCAAGTACATAACCCCAAAAAGAAATAGGTAACTCAATAGCACTCATCATAGAGCGCACCATATCTAATAGGGTGCGATTCTTCCGCTCTGATACTCCATTGCGCTGTGGTATATACAGAGGAGTAAGCTGAGAGAGAATCCCATTCTCTTTTAAATAATTTCAAAATTCTGTGCTCAAGTATTCTCCTCCTCGATCAGATCGAAGGATTTTAATACTTTTACCCGTTTGGTTCCCTACTTCGCACTTATATTCCTTGAATTTCTCAAAAGATTCATATTTGTGTTTCATCAGGAGCACATGTCCGTATCTTGAGAGATCATCGGTGAATGTAATGAAGTACGAGAAACCATTTCTGGCATGTATAGACATAGGACCACATACATCACTATGTAACAGTTCCAAGAGTTCAGTAGGTCTTTCTCCATGTCCTGTAAACGGAGTTTTGGTCATCTTGCCTTTGAGACATGACTCAAAAGTTTCATAAAATGTAAATTTGAACTGATTCAAATATCCATCTTTATGCAACTTAGCTAGTCTTATCGCATTGATATGACCTAGTCTACAATGCCACAAGTAGGCTTTGTTCATTTCTGAACTTTTTCTCTTGTGTGTGTTCTGTATGTTTAGAACTTTAGATTGATTTAGAATGTATATACCGTTACACAACGTATCAAACCCAATCAACACTTGATTTAGGAAAAATATTCATAACATTTTTGGTACGAAATAACAGTCGCTCAGAATCAATGTATTACCATTTGGTAATATTAGGTGATATTTGCTAATTGCTTTGGCTGCAACAATTGCACCATTCTCTACTACTAGAGACTTATCACTCTTTCCCGGTTCTCTACCTCTCCTTAACCCATGTAACAAATTACATACGTGAGATCCTGATCTGGTATCCAATACCCAGGACATAGAGCATACTGAGAAACAGTTCTTGATAACGAACACACTCGAAAAAGATGCATCATGCTTTTTCTTCGTTCGGATTGCGTGGGAATCCTGATTTTCCCCTATTCCTTGCTTAGACTTATGACAATCATAAGAAAAAGCGGATCCAACGTTCCCCAACTCACTATAATAAGCGGGTTCGGTCAATACATCCATATTATTATCTTGATTAAGGCGTTTCATGGTCGCTACCAGGAGAGAGAGAAGGATAACACATTAGTGTGCGCTCTTTACAAGATTAGATTGGTTATTATCTTATCTAATCAGGGTGGCTCCTACTGTTTTTATCAAATCTTTGTTCAAACTCTAAAAGGTAAGATTAGCCGGGATTAATTACACCCTACAAGTTCGCCAATCGGTCAGCCAGGCAGGTATTGGTACTCCGAGGGAGTCTCCCCATGCTTTCACATGGAACTAATTAAATAACCCCGTTTCGGCAGGGGTATAACCCCGTTAATACGTTTCTTAGACACCTACTGGATCAGCTAATTGTAAAGTGGAAAACTCTCCCAGAAGTAACACTTACTCGCAGTGGGTATCGGGATCCAACTATCTCATAGAAGGTATGTAATCTCATTGCAAATTTCAACACTTGAAATACCCAATATCTTTTTTTATCCCTAGCGACTTATGACCTTGGTTATGGTCAACAAATCATAAGCGCTAGCCAAGTTTGACCCGTTATTTCGTGATTGAATTAAACCTACCCGTACAACCACTGACTAAGGTCAACAAAACCGTACGATTACCCTAATCCAATCGCATCACATGCTGCAGATAAGCAATAATCAGCTACCACACACTACGTCTTGACAAGGTCAACAAACGCAACATGAATACTAAATAACACTTATCTGAAATGACGAAAGGCTACGAATGGTTTTTAAGAAAACCTTTATCGTAATGAACTTGATATCGTTGTAGAATCTAGTGATTTGAAAAAGGAGTGGTTTTAAGTTTCGCTTTTAAAATCGAGTGGTTTTCAAAACAAACCGAGTGAATTGTAGCTTTTGTTAGTTTTGCTAAAGAGGTCACTCCCGGTGAAGGGATCTCGGCTCTTTCCTCATCGAATGAGGTGCAGGATATTCATCAAGGAATACCACTATGCAAAACAAGAACTAGAGAAGTTATCAAAACAAAACCGAGTGGGTTGTAGAATTTTTTAGTTTTGCTAAAGAGCTCACTCCCAGTGAAGGGATCTCGGCTCTTTCCTCATCGAATGAGGTACTGGATATTCATCAAGGAATACCACCATGGAAAGCAAAATTAGAGCTACCGTTTTGAAAATTTTGATTCTACAACATTTTTAAGTTTCTTTTCTTTCCATTAATCTCATTAATGAAGTATTATCATTTATGTTTCCTAAACATCACAGAAAAGAAACGAAAATAGAACGTACGCTTATGCCATCCGCATTCGCCACGGGGCCCCGTCATGCACCGTTAGGTTACTTAACTAACGGTAGAGCGGAGGCTGGACTAACGCGGGTGCAAAACATAAGCAACGCTATATATATATATATATATATATATATATATATATAGCATTCGTCTCACGCAGTTATATGATCACATCACAGAACACAAGCAGCAGAAATCAACATATTAAACATTGGATATATTAGGGGGTCCGTGTTTTAAATTAAGCCATTAATAAAAAACGCGGATTCTACGGTCGTGATGAATAGCCAAACCCACATACCTAGACCCCTACGAGAGCGGCAAGCAACCCTACCAATTCTAGAGTTAGGAGACCCGGTCTTGACTCCTCGAGATGGTCTTCCACTGGACTCTAGAACCCGGATACTTGTACTCCCCATCTTGGGTCTATCCTAATACGGAAAAGTAAATAATATACATCAATGGTGACATCATTCTCAACCCGGAAGTGTCCCAATAAAAGAATATTACATACAACTTTTGCATGAATGAAAATTAAAAAACACCCATCTCACGTAAAAACCCCCGACTATTCAATCACGACGATATAATATAACATATCACAGCAACACATAATTCACATGTCATCAACATAAGTAAATATGCGTATCCTGAATGTCGTTAACATATAGCAACGAGATCGGGGATACCCAACATATTACACTTACGGTCGCAGAAAAGAAATGAAAAACTACAATAATTAGAATCCGCAAATTCTTTAGACATCATAAACCCGGAATATCTCATATTCCGAATTTCATGCCTAACCTATAAACCTTGCATTTAAGTCTCAAATTGAAAACTCTTTTCAATAAGCAGTCGGATAATTCAACAAGATTCCCGACTAAGTGTTCACGTACTATACGCGATTGCGACGGAGTTTTGATCCGAATCAAAACTCCGTGGCTATTGATCAACCGAGACTAAAACGCTAGATTTACAAAACACTAACTGGTTTTCACAAAATTAATTATTGTGGATTCTAAGAGTTGTATTATATTTCATTAAAATTTAGACAACGTTGAACATTTCGATCGATTTATCAAACACCCAAAAAACCCATAGACCTCAACAACTTGAGTCTCAATAAAAATATCCAGAAAGTGCCAAATATTATAATGGATCAGCACAAGACAAACGATCCCAAAATACCCCAAACATGCGGTGGAACCGCAGCCAAACATAGGGTTAGGCCGCGGTTCCGTTGCGCTTTGATGGAATTAGGGCTTCGAATTTCTTGGGGCTCCATTAAATACCTTGCACAATTTTCTGACTATTTTTAATCTGAAAAATTCCAACTTTTAAAAAAGGACAGAAACTTGAAAAAAATAAGGTTTAGAAAACCGATCGAACACTTTGATGTCGTAAAGACTTCCCCTAATACTCTTGATTGGCTCTGATACCATGAATGTGTATCCTAGAACCACCACAAGGTTTATACCGGCATCAAGCATGCAATTTTAAAATTTTCGGGATGCTAAGCTACACTAACCTAGAATCTAACTAGAGTATTAGGGTTGAACATGATATAAAACAAGATTTATGCTAAGAGAAAGAGAATACAACCTTTGTAGACCAAGTCCTTCTCTTCTATAGCTCCGGGTAGTAGTCCTTATGACTTCTCTAGGCTCCACCTGAAGAACGGATCGAGCTTGCTTCGCGACCTTCGTATCGAATATGATCCATCCGAAGTTCCTCTAGGTCAAGCTAGCTCTTCACTAATCTAGTATTAGGGAAGTAAACAACCTAGTCTAAAGTGCTAATCTAGAATAGGATGATGAAGTAGGGTGTTTAGCTCACTTAGGTTTATCCAAAACCCTATGGTTCACATCACATGTGAGGGTTAGGGCTTGGAGGTGGAGGAAGAAGAAGATGGAGAGAGCTAGCATGAAAATGGGTAAGTGAAGAGAATGGCTCTCATATCCTCTCACTTTTTGAAGCATGGATAATATATCAATATAAAATCCAACCATGTTTCAATAGTGAATGCAAATGAATAAACAAATAATTTGTGCCATGCTTCACCCATGCTCTAAATATCTCCCCATTTTCCACCACTTTTTCTATTTTCTCAAAATAGAAAACCATGTTTCATAACACGCACGCGCGCGCGCGCACACACACATATATATCACACACACACACACACATATTAATATATATAAAAAGAAGAAAATAAGTAGTGAGCAATAATATTAGTTAATATATAATTATATCAAATATAAATATATATCAAATTATTAAATCAACACTTGATTTAATAATCCGGTTATATCATATATAACAGACTACTATCATTTATCTGTATATCATATAATCAAATCAACATTTGATTTAATAATCCGGTTATATCACATATAATCTAATGATATCAAATGTTGCCAGATTAGAATATGGTGTCACATACTCATATTTAATCAGGCTCCCGCACATATCAGCATATGTGCCCTACCTCGTTTCGTTTGAACTAGAAAACCTCTGTGTGGGACTCTAAAGACTCGTCAATATGCCAGCAGAGGTAATGATCACATCAGTTACCCACAATTCGTCAGTGGTACTAGCTGGACGTAGCGGCTATCTAGGTATTGAGCGATTAGAGGATCAACAAATAAGCTTGTCCAAACTCCCATGAAGCCTATAAGTAACACTTACCATACGGTTCGGTCTCTTCGTCTGATATGTTGTGTATAAAGTCTAGGGGTGGAATCGTCAGACCCCAGTAACTTGATAAGTCATGCCGATTTGTAGCTCATAACGGTTCGAGAAACTACTGATAACACTTATGAGTAAATCTCATCAGCCCTGGCCAGGGACTTACTGTTATAGCCAATCGAGCATAGCGCAACATCAACTCCCAATATCAGGAGAGTCAAAACCCCTCCTATCGCTCACTGCCTCCATGTGAATCGAGACTGTACCCAAAATCCACCTATTTGCACGACTCCTTTGAGCCGTGGTAGGGAGGAAATCAAAGCACAGTGGGAACTACACAAGACACTATGACGATCTCGGGTCTACAGACTAACCTTTACCAGTGTCGCCAGAGAACTGCTATATGACGATAGGTATAATACCATCTAGGAGTTCTCGGCGAGTCATGTTCGGTGTACCCATTCTCTAATGAGCACCCGTGCACAATCTTTGATGTCAAACACCAATGGTTATGGGATCAGCCATCGCCCCCTATAGGGTCAAGAAACATACACACTAGTCTACTCTGGAATATCGATGCCTTGTCTCGATATCCCCTCAACTAGGAACAATTAAAGGATGTGCTTATGGAATACACAAGTCCCAGTAGTATGATCCGCATCATAGTCCTGGTAGTCAAGCAAACATCTTAAGGGCTTTATCAACATGTATTAGAGAGACGGTATAATAATACAAGTGTACAGGTTAAGATAAAGAGCAACCAGATAGCATATTATCATGTTGAGTATGAAAGTCCTCTATATATATGTCCAAGCAACCACTATATCATACAATAATGGCCTCTAGGGTATACATATTCCTAACAGGGGAAGCCTTTGATAGTTCCTTTGGAATTGATTTTGATTTTGAGTTTGGTTTTGGTTCTAAGCAAAATTAGGATGATTCCTCCATCCTTGATTGTATGTGGAAGAATAAGGGTCGTTTCTAGATCGTTGCTAAAAAGCAGCATTAGTTTGTTCTTAACCTTGAAATGGAGGATTCAAAGGACATTCTTCCATTAAATATGATGGGTCAGAACAGCAACCACACACGGTTTTGAAGAGCGTAACTTGGTTTAGGGAGGCTGAAGAGAATTTGTTTTCCATAGCTTCGAGTTTCTTTTGCATCGCTGCCATTTCGGTTTTTACTGCGATGGAGACATCGAGCAGATGTATATCTGCCCTAGATGAAGATGAAGCCGGTCTAACGCTTTCCCACTGTAATGTTTGTTAGGCGAGATCTTCCAGGAATTTCCAAGCTTCGCCATCGTGTTTAGACATGAAATGACATTGACAAATGGTTTCAAGTATTTGTTTCATGGCTGGATTAATACCCTCATATATAATTCGGAAAAGTTGCCATCTATCGATTCTGTGATGAGGGCATCGGACAAGAAGATTTTTAAACTGTTCAAAACATTTCCAAAATGGTTCGTTGGGAAGTTGGGTAAACTGGTTAATCTCGCTTCGAATACAGGCGGTTTTGTGATTATGATAAAATTTCTTAAGAAATGCTATAACGAATTCATCTGATTTGGCGATAGAATGTGCGGCAGTGCTATAAAGCCATTTTTCTACTAGGTCGCACAAGGTAAAAGGAAGAAGACGTAATCGCATAGGATCCCCTGTGTAACGACACAAATTTCACTGTATGATTTTTTTTAAAAGTTAATATACAGAATGGAGTTTGCTAACCTGAGCACAAATTATAAATTTAATTTGTTTAAGAACAGCAAGAAACAACTTGTAGCTCATTGGTAAAGCCTTGCACTGCTGTGACGTAGCCCCCGTGTTCGAATCCCATCAGCCACATATTATGTTTTACTGACTTTTCTTTTAAGCTTTTTGGAAGGCCAAAAGTTTACACGTGCAATACACGTAAAATGAAAAGTCACGGAAAATCAAACATGTGCAAAATGCTATTAACTGCGAGAGGGACACGTGGCACTAATCTAAGCACCCAACGCTTCAACTAGACCGATACGTGTTTGGGCCGGCAACACCGGCAGTTCGTAGGGAATAGTCCCCCGTGCTTCACCCACAAAACCTCTTGGTCTACCCCACTACTCCTATTCTATTTTTTTTCCCTGAAAATTAACAGAGAATTAAAAATGAGCTTTAAATCCTATTTTTAACGCAATTTTAATTCTCTCTTCAATCCATAAACCCTAATTCCATCCTATAAATAAAACACCATACCCTTGCCCACTTCATTCTGAAATCCATTACCAAAATTCTAAAAATTTCCTAAGTCAAAGAAGAGTACAAGTGGAGTTAGCCCAAGTTAACTTTCCGGCAAGGATTCGAAGCGATTCCGGCGACCCCGCGACGCTACGAAGCCACCAATCTCTTCCTCAACCTCCCCTCACTTCTTTCAACTTGTAAGTCTCACTTCTTATTCTATTCTATCACCTTAAAAAGTTCTCTTTTCAAAACTCTTCGGAATTGGAGTTATTCGGACATCCGATTCTAAACTTGTTAAAATCACAATCTTTCTTAATAACCAATCATCCATATCATTATATCTTGTTTAATAAACATGAAACAAACATTGAGAACAAGTTTCATCTTAACATACCATGTTATGTAACTTCTATTTGCATTTTTTAAATACCATAAACTTTACATATGACATCTTTTAATTACTTTAGCTTAGCATACCTTTAGAAAACCTCACGAGATAATGATTTACCTCTCACATACACGCATCTTGACATAGCACGATTCACTTGAAAACAATATCTTGTGGCAAATACGATTTTTCAAATAAATACCTAAACTATTAAAAACCGTATTTCTTTAAATTGTGTGATTACATTTCTTCCGATTATGCCTCTACAACCCATTTTGGGGAACCTGATCGGGATGGTGCAGGTTATCACACATCCTCAGGACTAGTAGAGCGAGATGCAGACCTCCTCACGGAGCATACGATCTCGATGGAATTTTTATACAATTTTTAAGAAAAACGAGGATTTCTATTTAATAATAAAGAGTTATCTTTTAATAAATATATAAATATTATCAAAACACATATTTTAAAGATATTATTGAATTCCATATTTTCTAAATAAAATAAAATAATAACAAGTTCCATGAAAATACCATCAAGATTCCATACAAGTGAACTTTACACTAAAATATCATGTACTATTCAAGCTAGGTATTTATTCACTAGATACCTCACTTTTAAAAATTACATCCATGAAAACCCTAACTACAATAAATAAATACTTGAGATTTATTTTGAAAGTATATTAAAAATATTTTTCATAAAATCTCCTCAAGTTATTTTAAATTTACATTAAGAACCCTAGTAAATATAGGTTTAAGCAGGACCAATTCTCTTGAGCCTCAGGGAGCCGTGGGTGCTTGCCTATTTAAGGTAGAAAACTAAAACTGTGTTATCAATTGCAATGGTCTTGGAAAAGACACAAATCCTTCCGTCCATGTGCAGCAGTTACCGATAACTCCTAAATCTAATTCAGGACTCAAATCTGTTTAAGTGTCTAACTCAATCTGAGTCTCAGTCTAATCTGAATACAAAGCAAACATGAATCCAACCATATATCCAATTCAACATGAATCTAATGTATCAAACATGAACACTTGAACTTGAACATGAATACGGAACAATACGAACATGCAACATGACTTGACTTGACCGAACCAAGGCTATATCTTGAAGTTGACTACATGACTATCCGTTTACATCCGAACCGTTTACATGAACAACTTATTCCATGGTTTCGGCAAGTCTTATACTACAACTTATTACAATCAATACAATATGTATTACGGGGTTTTTAACGGGGTAAATTGGTACATAATATATTAGAAGTGGAATTAGACGGTCACTATAATACACCTAACCTGAATATCCGTGTCGTTGTCCCGTGGGATTAACGGGGCCTTGTACTCCATATGCCTTAGTCTACAGAGCAAGTTGGACTCCTCTCATATACACTGATACATTATGTACCAAGCTACAATCAACTACGTTAATATAACAAAAATAGATAAATTACCAGATCTATTCCTTTTACTTGAACTATCTCTCTTTTGGGACTTACCGAGCGATTGTTCTCTGACGACATTCCTATCACTTCTTTCTTTGGAATGTTGTCAGGAGGACCGGACTCTCAGGAGATCGAGCCCAGTCAGGAAGATTTGGAGCAATTTGCAGAGGAGCCAGAGTTCTAGTTCTTACTTATACTTACTTTTCTTTTCAGTTTATATGCCATTGTTTAGGCATCGCTTTCCATTATTGTATTTTACTTTCCAGGTGCATGTAAAGAATGAATATAAATAAAACGTTGTTATTTCAATACATCTCTTGTCATTCTTGTGTTATACTTTTATATTGCTTATTTACGCGTAATGTGTTTACTTCTGAGTAAATAGGTCGCGGCCTCGCTACGTCTACTTCCCCATATATTGGGAAGCGGGACGTGACAGGTTTTGTTGGCCGCCCATACAGGTCAGTTCTGCATGGAAACCTACATAACCATTCAGGGTCAGTTCTGCATGGAATCCTAAGAAATATATCACAAGAATTATAAGAATCAACAACTATACATTCTTTTACTCTTGCCTGTTTGTTTTTCCACTTCATTCTTGTATTCTTGGAATTTCTCAAAGGCCTCGGATTTATGCTTCATCAAGAAGATATATCCATACCTAGAGAAATCATCGGTAAAAGTAATGAAGTAGGAATAACCACCTCGCGCATGTGTAGACATTGGACCGCACACGTCACTGTGTACGAGTCCCAAGAGCTCGCTTGCTCTTACTCCGTGTCCAGTAAACGGAGTTTTTGTCATCTTTCCTTTAAGACAAGATTCACAAGTAGCATAAGATTGATATTCGAACGGATTCAAATATCCTTCTCTATGTAACTTAGTCAACCTTCTCTCATTGATGTGACCAAGTCTACAATGCCATAAGAAAGCCTGATTTATTTTCGGAGACTTTCTTTTAAGTGTGTTCTGGACACTGAAAATCTGAGCTTGATTCAATACGTATATCCCGTTTTTTAATGTACCTGACCCGATCATAACTTGATTTAGGTGGATGTGAACCACATCGCTTACGAAAGTAAAATCATATCCTTCTTTAGAAAGTAAGGATACAGATATGATATTACAAGTTGTACCTGGTACATAAAAACAGTTACGCAGAATCAATATCTACCCAGTTGTCAGTCCAAGATGATATTCCCCTACGGATTCAGCGTCCATGCTCATTCCGTTAGCAACTGTGAGGGTCATGTCACCTATCCTGATAACCCTACGGTTTCTCAGAGCCTGTAAAGAATTACAGATGTGAGTTCCTGACCCGGTATCCAATACCCAGGAAGCAGGGTTAACTGACATACAGTTCTCTATTACAAACACACTCGAAGTCGAAACCACAACATGCTTCGTATCCTGGCTACTGGCTTCAAAAGCCCTGCAATCATTCTGCCAATGTTCATTCCTGTAACAATAGGAACGTCCCTCTTTTACTATATCCAGTCCTGAAACTTTTGCCCTTCTCTTTCCTTCTACTTCCCTGGTTTCCTTCAGGGTAGGAGGCAGAGACTGTAGAATCAAGTCAGTATCTGACTCGTTTCCCAACACGGTCTCCAGGTCCTGGAGCTCATCAATACAGCTAGTCATTGTAAGGACGTTGTCCCCTACAGATGACCCGTCAGCCAACCTCGCTTGAATTAATTCGGTCGAGGTCTCATATCTTGCGATATGAGACCGCTCTCCATATAAATCTTTGTTATGGAGAAAGATGGAAATTGAGTCCATCTTCTCGTGCTGCTTCTGGTATACACCATCAACTGAAGCTAACACGAGGCACTTAGCTTTCACTTTATCTTTTTCCTTTGTCTGACGGATATCCATATCCGCGACAGTGGAAACTGGATCTGGGACGGCGGGATCTTGAGTAGTAATAGGGTGGTCCAGCTTGTCATAGGTGTTAGTTATAAGTATGCCCTGGAGGCCATTACTGTACATACGATATATATTGTAGTGGATGCTAGGACATATATAGGGAGGACTTTCTTGCTCGACATGATAGTATGCTATCTGGTTGCACTTTATCTTAACATGTACTCTGATTGTCTCTATGTTACATGTTGATAAAGCCCTTAGGATATGTACTCGACTACTGGGACTATGATGAGATCATACTAGTGGGGCCACGGTAGTCGACGAGTACATCCTATAACTGTTCCTAGTCGAGGGTGTATCGAGACAGGGCATCGATGCACCAGAGTAGACTAGCGTATACGCATCTTGACCCATATGATGGGCGATGGATGATCCCATATCCATCGGTGTTTGACATCAAGGATGGTGTACGGGTGCTCAGTGGTGATTGGGTACACTGGACGGACTCGCCGAGAACTCCCAGATGGTATTATACATCTCGTCAGATGGCAGTTCTCCGTTGACACTGGTACAGAATAGTCTGTTGATCCGAGATCGTCATAGAGTCTTGTGTGATTCCCACTGTGCTTTGATTTCCATCATACCATGTCCAAGAGGGCGTGCAAAAAGGTGGCTTTTGGGTACAATCCCGAATCACATGGAGGCAATGAGCGATAGGAGGGGATTCGTCTCTCCCGGTATAGGGAGTTGATGTTGCGCTGTGTTCGATTGGCTATAACCGGAAATCCCTGGCTAGGGTTGCTGAGATTTACTGGTAAGTGTTATCAGTAGTTTCTCAAACTATTATAGACCTCATATCGACATGACTTATCGAGCTACTGGGGTCTGACGTTTACCACCCCTAGGCGAGATATGCGACATATCAGACGACGAGACCGGACTATACGGGAGTGTTACTAATTGGATTCACAGGAGAATGTACAGGCTTGCTTGTTGATCTTCTGAGCGCTCAATACCTGGGTGGCTGTTATGTTTAGCTGACCGCTTGCAGCTTGTGGGTGTTTGATATGATCATCACCTACTGCCGGCGTATTGACGATTCTTTAGAGTCCTACACAGAGGTTTCTTAGCTCAGGAAAAACGGAGTAGGAGCGCATATGTGATATGTGCGGGACCGAGGATAATGCGGTATATGATACCGTATTGGATTCTCGTGATATGAGATATCGGCCGGGTATATGTGATATAGCCAGGTCATAGTATTAGTCGGTTATATGCGATATAGCCGGATTGTCGGATCAAGTGTTGATTCGATAATTTAATGTATAATAATATATATGATATATTAAATTACATTAACTAATATTAGCTCACTAAAAGATTCATTTTCTCACGGGATAATACATTGATATATATGCGATATATGTTAATTGTATTATTTTCTATTGTTACAAAATATATTATATATGTGATGTAACATGTTAAGGTTACAATTTTAACTATGGTTTAGGGTTTAAACTTGGTTAGGGTTTGGATTAGGGTTAGATTTTGCATGAAGCTTCCATGAAGCTTCATAAAGCATTGACTTTGTGGTTGCTTGATATTTTTTTGTGAGATATTATGTTAACCCAATCCAAACCATTAACTGAAGTTAACTCTCTACAAGGGTTAACTCTCTCATGCTTAACCCTTGGTTAGATTTGTAAGCACTACAATAATTCATTGCTCATCACAAAAGGATTAAGTGATCATCTTCTTTCATGCTTCTTCTTCCTTGAGCTTCTTCATGAAAAAGCTTTCTTTTGTGATGAAAGTGAGTGAGAAAAAGATAATAAATGAGAGCAAAAATCCTACTTCATCATCCTCATCTATCCTTACCATTTAGATGAGGGTGTTCACTTCATATTATGAGTGTTAGCTTGTGTTAATGAAACTTCAAGGTAGATCATCTTAGTATCGAAGATCGGAAGCAAAGGTTGCATCATTCTCTTCGTGAAGCCTCTCGAGAGTCCAGAACACGATGATCGCAGTGAAGGGACCTCAACACGGAGCTTAAGAAGTGAAGGACAGGATCTACAAAGGTTGTAATCGCTTTCACTTAGTGTTAAAGAGTTTAACATGTATGTTTTCGCCTAAACCCTAGTTTAAAGATCCGGCTTCGGGTTGTTCGGTACGGCTAAAATTTTTATCGGGCATGGTTGATACCTCGTAGACCCTTGTGTGCATGCCTAGCAACCCTACAGTGGTATCAGAGCCAAGCTAGAGCTTTAGGCGAAGTATAGACGAAGTTTAAAGTCCGATCGAACTCCAAATACCCGATATTAACCCCTCTCTGTACATTTTCTAAAAATGTGATTTTTTTCAGAATTAAAAATGCTCAGAAAAACAAGAAGGAAAAACTAAGAATTACTGTGAAGTACGGTCCACTGAGTCAACTATTTGACCGCGGAACCGCGGCCAAACCAAGGGTTTGGCGGCGGTTCCGCAGCCGAAATTGTGACTTAGTCCTTGAAATTTCATGTAATTGTTCTTAGGTCCTATCTTGTTATTTTTTTTATGGGAATTTTTTTATTCCACTCAAGTGTTGAGTTTTCTAGGGTTGTATTGGGGACTCGTTGATTCGATCGGATAATTTAACTCTGTTTAGTTTTTCCGGATAATTTTAGAAACTGCTAAAAAGATCGAACGATATCAATAACTCACTTTTTCCCCAGTCGGAAATTTTTTCAAAAGTTGGATTTTTTCTCGAGTTTAAGAACGTTCTAAGTCGTGCAAGTAACGTGGTGGACCCTCTTGAAGACAACAAACCTTAACTCGATTATGTGACCGTCTTGAACTGCTTCTGAATCTTAGGGTTTCTGGCAGTACGGTGTGCCACATGTGAGGCGTTGGCTTGACCCTTCTACGGCTGGACCATTGGTACTGTGGCATATGATGGATGTTTTTAAACTGATTTCAAATGTTGAGATATATTGGGGAAATCTTGGGTGTTTGATTATTCGATCGGAAAGTTTGACATTGTCTAATTATCTGGAATGTGATACAATATTTGGAATGCACAAGTAGTTATGAGATAACTTATTTGAATGTTATAAACATAGCAGTTTAGTCTCAGATGATCGGTTGCCACGGAATTTTGATGTGATCAAAAGTCCGTTGCAATCACGTAGTGTACGCGGATACTCGCCGGGTAAACTTAATAGACAACCATGCCCCATAGCCCCGACCAAGTGATTGTAGGAGAACCCCGTCGCCAAAAGCATCCGTTCGGGTGCTCGCGGCAGCGGTGTTCCGCCTTAGTGCACTTCGTCGACGGCATCCGGGGGTGCGGCCGTCTACTGAAGTTTGCGACGAGCATTCGATCAGCATGTCGGGAATCTTGTTGAATTGCCCGACTTGATATTGAAAAGAGTTTTCGATAATGAGACTAAAATGCGGGGTTTATAATTGTTAGGCATGCGATGTCTAAGAAATTCATTTGGTTAGGCATGCGATGTCTAAGAAATTCATTTTCCAACTGTTGTAGTTTTACACTTTCTTTTTTTTGACCATAAGCGTAGTATGTGGTGTATCGCCGGCTTCGTTGCTATACATCAACGACAATCGGGATACGCATACTTTCTTACGTTGATGATATGAGATATTATGTGTTGCTGTGATATGCTATATTGGATCGTCGCGTTCTGAATAGCCGGGGGTTTTATGCGAGATGAAAGTTTTTCTTTTTCATTCATGTAAAATTCATTTGTATGTAATATTCTTAAATTGGGGCACTTCCGGGCTGAGGATGATGTCACCATTGTATATTATTTACTTTTCCGCATTAGGTAGACCCAAGGCGGGGAGCACAAGTAACCGGGTTCTAGGGTCCAGTGGGAGACCATCTCGAGGAGTGGAGACCAGGTCTCCTAATCCTAGAATTGGCAGTGTTGCTTGCCGCTCTCGTAGGGGTCTAGGGATGTGGGTTTTGCTATTCATCGCGACCGTGGAATCCGTGTTTTATACAGGCTCGTATTGAAAACACTGACATCCTTGTATATCCAATATTTCATATAGTTTCTTCTGTTGCAATGTTCTGTGATGAGATCATATTACTGCCTGAGACGAATGTTTATATTATATATATGAGATATATGTTATATTGAAGATTTCGTTTCAAAATGTGATGCTTTTAAAGCAAAATAAAATGGGACTTCATTAATGTGATTAATGAAACTAAAAGAAACCTAAAGATATTGTAGAAACTTGTTTAAAAACTGGTAGCTCTAGTTCTTGCTTTGCATAGCGGTGTTCCTTGTAGAACATCCAGCACCTTATTCGATAAGGAAAGAGCCGAAATCCCTTCACCGGGAGTGACCTCTTTAGTGAAACTAGCAGATGCTACAAACTCGGTTTGTCTTTTAATTGCTTCTATAGTTCTTACTTTGCATAGTGATATTTGTGAAATATCCTGCACCTTATTCGATAAGGAAAGGGCCGACGATCCCTTCACCAGGAGTGACCCCTTTAGCAAAACTAGAAAAGCCTCAAAAACATTCCATTTAAAATCACTCGATTCTACAACGATATCAAGTTCATTACGCAAAAGGTTTTCTTAAAAACCTGTCGTAGCCCTCCGTCATTTCAGATAAGTATTGGTTAGTATTCGTGCTGCGTTTGTTGACCTTAGCCAAGGCGTAGTGTGCGGTGGCTGATTAGTGCTTATCTGTATAAGCATATGATACGATTGAGTCAGGGTAGTCGTGCGACTTTGTTGACCTTAGCCAAGGGTCGTGCGGGTGGGTTTAATTCAATCGGGAAATGACGGGTTGAACTTGGCTAGCACTTATGATTTGTTGACCTTAGCCAAGGTCATAAGATTCTATGGGCAAAATATTATCGGGAATTTCAAGTGTTGAAATTTGCAATAAGATTGCATACCTTCTATGAGATAGTTGGATCCCGATACCCGCTGCGAGTAAGAGTTACTCCTGTGAGAGTTTTACACATTACAATTAGCCGATCAAGTAGGTGTCTAGAAAGGTGTTAACGGGGTTACGCCTCTGGGAAAACGAGGTTTACTTTAATTAGGTTCGTGCGAAAGCACGGGGGACCTCCCTCAAAGTACCGACACTGGCCTGGCTGAAAGATTGGCGAACTTGTAGCGTGTAATTAATCCCGGCTAGTCTTTCCTTTTAGGGTTTGAAGGAAGATTTGATTAAAACAGTGGGAGACATCCTGATTAGATATATTAGATAACTAATCTAAAAGAGCATACGCTGAGTGTTTTCTTCTCTCTCTCTCCAGGTAGCGACCATATCACGCCTTAATCAAGATAATAATACGGATGTATTGACCGAACCCGCTTGTTATACTGAGCTGGGGAACGTTGGTCCCGCTCCATCTTATAATTGTTATAAGACAGAGCAGGAAATTGGGGAATACCAGATTTCCCGTGCCGCCCAAACGAAGAAAGTGCATGCTGATGCATCATCTTCGGGTGTGTTCATTACATAGAACTGTTTTTCAGTATCCTTTATGTCCTGGGTATGAGATACCGGATCAGGATCCCGTATATGTAATATGTTACATGGGCTACAGATAGGTAGAGAACTGAGAACGGGTGATTAGTTTCATGAGATAGAAACGGTGCAAGTATTGCAGCCAAGTCTGTTGGTCACTATCACCCTGTATTACCAGAATACATTGATTCTGAACGAATGTTATTAGATACCGAACCTGATATACAACATCATATAGTCTCTTTATTAGTAAAGAAAGGATATAATTTTGTATTGTTGGATAATGTTTTGAACATTTCCTATATCAAGAGTTGATCGGTTCAGGCACGTTATCTAAAAGCATAGACGTTCTAAATCAAACTACAATTCTTAGTATACGGAACACACACAAGAGAAAGAGTTCAGAAATGAATGAATCCTTCTTAAGGCATTGTAGACTAGGTCATATCAATGCGACCTGACTAGCTAAGTTACATTTAGATGCATATTTAAATTTGTTTGAATTTTCATCTTGTGAAACTTGCCGGTCATGTCACAAAGATAAGATGACTTTAGCTCTGTTTATTAGAAACAGAGAAAGAGTTAGTGAACTCTTGGGATAGATACATGCTGATGTATGAAGGTCCCCTGTCTACACATGCCAAGACCGGTTCTTTGTACTTCATTACATTCTCTGATGATCTCTCAAGATTCAGACATATGTTCCTGTTGAAACACAAGTCCGAAACTTTTGAGATATTCACAGAATATAAGTTAGAAGTAGAGAACCAAAATATGGGTAAAAGTATTATGTCCTTTGATGTGATCAAGGAGGAGAATACTTGAGCACGGAATTCCTGGACTATTCTAAAGGAGAATGAGATTCTCTCTCAGAATTACTCCTCCGTATACACCACAGCATGTTGGTGTATCGGGGCGGAGCAATAGCACCCTATGTGATATGGTGTGCTCTATGATGAGTACTACTGAGTTTCCTATTTCCTTTTGGGAGTTATGCACTTGAGAAGCTGCATACCTATTGAATATGGTTCAAATCAAATCAGTTGCCTACCACTTCATATGTGATATGGAATGGGAAGAGCCCATATCTTAAGTTTATTAAGATTTGGGGTTGTCCGGCCTATGTCTAAAAGCAAAATCCGTACAAGCTCGAGGCAAAGTCATTTCTGTAGAAGTTTGTTGGATATCCCAAGCATTCACAAGGGAATATCTTCTACCAAACCGAGAAACAAAAGTGTTTTATTTCTCAACATGCCACCTTTGTGAAAGGGAATTTCTTGTGAAGAAATTAGTGGTAATGAGGTAGAACTGGAAGGAGTTCCAGCTATACAAACTACAACAGATAATTTGGTAGAACCAAAGGATTCAATAGTAACCAACGAACCTCAGCCTCTCCGCCGATCTAGTAGGGTTCCTCACCCACCTGAGAGATATTTCGGTTTCCCTATGACAGTGGGAGCGAGGATTGCATCATGAGATGATGACCCAACTAGTTTCGAGCTGGCCCTTAGGAATGAGACTCTGTAAGAATGGCTGGATCTTATCGATCTGAGATGGAATCCTTATACACCAACAAAGTATGGACTTTGGTTGCTTTATCTGAAGGGTTAAATCCTCATCAGGAGCGAGTATATCTTGAGAAGATTACTTGGAGTACATGGAAAAGTTGAGACTTTCAAAGCTATGCTTAAGTCCATCCAGATCCTACTTGCCACGGCTACATACCATGACTACGATATCTGGCGGTTGGGTGTCATGACTGCTTTTCTAAATGATGATTTAGAAGAGAGCGTCTATAAGTACACAGCCAGAGGGCTTCGTAGACAGTGGGAGCAGCGGAAACGTGCGCAAGATGTTTTATGTGATAAAGCAGGCATCGCGGAGTTGGAACGTCTGTTTTGATATGGTAGTCAAAGAGTTTGACTTCATCAAAATGGTAGATGACCCTTGTATATACAAAAAGGTAGTAGGGAGTATGGTGGTGATCCTCGTAGAGTACATGGATGACATACTCTGGATAGGGAAAGAGTTTCCTATGCTACGCTCGGTCAATCTCCGCTTATCACAAGGATTCTCCATGTAGGATCAAAGCTATACCTCCTAAATCCTGGGTTTTGGATCTATGAGATAGATCTAATTAGATGTTAGGATACTCACTAGTTGTAGTGAGATGGTATCAATCGATCCTGGGGAGAAACACTGGAAAGGTTCCAGGGTGATAAGGACGACTGAATGCCAGTTGCAGGCATTGTCTTTACCCTCAGTGGAGGGACGGTATGTTGGAAGAGTTCCAAGCTAGATGCCGTGACTTACTAGACGATTAAAGGCAAGATACATCGTTACCAAGGATGCTACCAAAGAGGCAGTCTGGATATCTATAAGTTCATGAGATGAACTTCGTTCCTACCATTGTGTGACAATGGAGTTGTGGCTTTAGCCAAGGAACTACCGTCCCATCAGAAATCCAGATATAATTCTTAGGCAGTATCACCTGATCATGGAGATGGTTGATCTCCAGGTAGATCGAGGTTAGGAGAGTAGACACAGAGGACAACAGCGCGGATCCACTCATAAAGGCCTTTTTCCCAGTAGAGACATTTATGGGATGGTTGAGTATGAGATACTTCAACCGCAGCTAATTGTTAGGTATGTGATACCCCAACAGATGGCCCTAGTGCAAGTGGGAGATTGTTAGTTATAAGTATGCCCTAGAGGCCATTACTGTACATACGATGTATATTGTAGTGGATGCTAGGACATATATAGGGAGGACTTTCTTGCTCGACATGATAGTATGCTATCTGGTTGCACTTTATCTTAACATGTACTCTGATTGTCTCTATGTTACATGTTGATAAAGCCCTTAGGATATGTACTCGACTACTGGGACTATGATGAGATCATACTAGTGGGGCTACGGTAGTCGACGAGTACATCCTATAACTGTTCCTAGCCGAGGGTGTATCGAGACAGGGCATCGATGCACCAGAATAGACTAGCGTATACGCATCTTGACCCATATGATGGGCGATGGATGATCCCATATCCATCGGTGTTTGACATCAAGGATGGTGTACGGGTGCTCAGTAGTGACTGGGTACACTGGACGGACTCGCCGAGAACTCCCAGATGGTATTATACATCACGTCAGATGGCAGTTCTCCGGTGACACTGGTACAGAGTAGTCTGTTGACCCGAGATCGTCATAGAGTCTTGTGTGATTCCCACTGTGCTTTGATTTCCATCATACCATGTCCAATAGGGCGTGCAAAAAGGTGGCTTTTGGGTACAATCCCGAATCACATGGAGGCAATGAGCGATAGGAGGGGATTCGTCTCTCCCGGTATAGGGAGTTGATGTTGCGCTGTGTTCGATTGGCTATAACCGGAAATCCCTGGCCAGGGTTGCTGCGATTTACTGGTAAGTGTTATCAGTAGTTTCTCAAACTATTATAGACCTCATATCGACACGACTTATCGAGCTACTGGGGTCTGACGTTTACCACCCCTAGGCGAGATATGCGACATATCAGACGACGAGACCGGACTGTACGGGAGTGTTACTAATTGGATTCACAGGAGAATGTACAGGCTTGCTTGTTGATCTTCTGAGCGCTCAATACCTGGGTGGCTGTTACGTTTAGCTGACCGCTTGCAGCTTGTGGGTGTTTGATATGATCATCACCTACTGCCGGCGTATTGACGATTCTTTAGAGTCCTACACAGAGGTTTCTTATCTCAGGCAAAACGGAGTAGGAGCGCATATGTGATATGTGCAGGACCGAGAATAATGCGGTATATGATACCGTATTGGATTCTCGCGATATGAGATATCGGCCGGGTACATGTGATATAGCCAGGTCATAGCATTAGTCGGTTATATGCGATATAGCCGGATTGTCGGATCAAGTGTTGATTCGATAATTTAATGTATAATAATATATATGATATATTAAATTACATTAACTAATATTAGCTCACTAAAAGATTCATTTTCTCACGGGATAATACAATGATATATATGCGATATATGTTAATTGTATTATTTTCTATTGTTACAAAATATATTGTATATGTGATATATAATATTGTAACATGTTAGGGTTACAATTTTAACTATGGTTTAGGGTTTAAACTTGGTTAGGGTTTGGATTAGGGTTAGCTTTTGCATGAAGCTTCCATGAAGCTTCATGAAGCATTGACTTTGTGGTTGCTTGATATTTTTTTGTGAGATATTATGTTAACCCAATCCAAACCATTAACTGAAGTTGACTCTCTACAAGGGTTAACTCTCACATGCTTAACCCTTGGTTAGATTTGTAACCACTACAATAATTCATTGTTCATCACAAAAGGATTAAGTGATCATCTTCTTTCATGCTTCTTCTTCCTTGAGCTTCTTCATGAAAAAGCTTTTTTTTGTGATGAAAGTGAGTGAGAAAAAGATAATAAATGAGAGCAAAAATCCTACTTCATCATCCTCATCTATCCTTTCCATTTAGATGAGGGTGTTCACTTCATATTATGAGTGTTAGCTTGTGTTAATGAAACTTCAAGGTAGATCGTCTTAGTATCGAAGATCAGAAGCAAAGGTTGCATCATTCTCTTCGTGAAGCCTCTCGAGAGTCCAGAACACGATGATCGAAGCGAAGGGACCTCAACACGGAGCTTGAGAAGTGAAGGACAGGATCTACAAAGGTTGTAATCCCTCTCACTTAGTGTTAAAGAGTTTAACATGCATGTTTTCGCCTAAACCCTAGTTTAAAGATCCGGCTTCGGGTTGTTCGGCACGGCTAAAATTTTTATCGGGCATGGTTGATGCCTCGTAGACCCTTGTGCGCGTTCCTAGCAACCCTACAATCGGCAATGGACATCTGGACAGACTTTTGCGACTCATATAAGTAAGATTCAGTCAATTTATTATCTAGATGTAACCTAGTCGTGGTCACAAAGTCGCTGCAATTTAAGAGAGAGAAGAAAATACTATTAGCATGATGCTCTTGCAAGTTTAGAGTGGTTTAATTTATCTAAACAGGATGGCTCCCACTGTTTCTCGAATCCTTCCTCAAACCATAAAAGAAGAATTAGCTAGGACTATTCTTACCGTACAATTCTTGCTTAACCGTTCAGCCAGGTCAGTGTCGATACTTCGAGGGAGGTTTTCCAACGCTTTCGTGAAGTTCCTTAATTAAATAACTTCTTTTCTCTGGGGGCGTAACCCTGCTGACACCTTTCTAGGCACCTACTTGGTTTATAGCATTGATCGTTAAGTGACGAATCTCCTGATAAGTAGTATATACTCACAGTAGGATCGGGATCCAAAATATCATCGTATGATAATGTTGAAGGTATCCTACCAACATTCATCAAACTCCAAAATGGTATGCTCTCTCTGCAAATTTCTGTTTCTTTAGAAATTCCCGATATAAATTTTTGCCCCATGCTCTTATGACTTGGCGTTAGGTCAAAATGTCATAAGTCACATGTCAAGTTCTACCCATCATTGTCCTTGTTAATTTGAACCCATCCGTACATATCCTTAACGTTAAGCCAAAATGATAATACGACTGTCCTAAACTAACACATCTATCTATGCAACATATGAATACCCAGCAGCTACCAAACACTATGCCTTGGTGTTAGGTCAAAATACATAGCTTAAATACTACTGAATACCCAAATGAAATGACGGAGGGCTACGAATGGTTTTGGCAAAACCGTGAACGTAGTGAACTTGATGTAATCGAAGGAACCTGATACTTTCTAAAAGGAGTAGTTAAAGCTCCGCAATTAAAAAATTCTGCTCTTTTTAAAATAACCGAGTGGTTTCTTTTAAATTTATTCCAACGATTAAACTTTGGTTTATTTTCTTTGCATTATAATAATGCGTCCAATCAATTATCCTATCATTGCAGAAAACAACGAAAATACCACGTCCTCTTATGCCATCCGCATTCGCCACGGGGTCCCGTCATCACCCGTTAGGTTACATAACTAACGACAGAGCGGGGGCTGGGCTAGCGCGGGTGTAAAACATAAGTGACGTCTAATAGCTATTATATATAGATATTGTACATTCGTCAGACGCAATAATAAGCATTCCAGATCACAGATGAACTTTATTGGATTTATTAGCAATCCTCATTTGCTTTGAGCCTGCAATAAAAGACGGATTACACAGTTGCGATGAATAGCCATTACCCCATCCTAGACTCCTACGGGTACGGCAAACTACTCGCCAAGTATCCGAAGTGAAGCGGTCTCCCTCAACAACGTGAGTAGGTCACTAAACACTTCGACATACCCGGTAGTTTGTGCACCCCTCCTTTGGTCTGTCCTAGGAGCAAAAACAGTAAAAAGAAATAATACAACGGTGGCTACAACCGCAACATGGATGTGCCCCGCAAAAGAATATTATATCAAATTACATTTACATTGAATGAATGAATATAAAACCCATCTCAAACCCCGGCTAATCATTACAACAGTCCAACACAGTTCATATACACAAACAGTAAACATTACAGAAATGTGCAACCCCCTGCCAACCGACATACTAGCAGTTAGGGGAGGTTTACGAACACATTAAACATTACAGATAAAAACCCAATTAGCAAATATCTTAGAATATCGATCGATAACCATATTCCGTGTTTACCCCAAAAGCCAACCAGCAAAGAAGCAACCTGGGTAGAAACAGAACATACAGGAAGACAAAAACCCAAATATTATGAATTACTGTGAAACTCCAAGTCAACTCGGCGTTGACTAGGCGGCGGATCCACGACCGTTTTACCGAGTCACTGGCTCTTATTTTCCCATAACTCATAAAATTCCCTTCTGTGATTTTTAAGACATATCAAATAATTTTCCAGACAGGTTTAAAATTAACAGAAACTAGGAATTTTAGGGTTTTGTTTTCGTGTTTTCCGTCGATCGAACTTCTAACTAGTTGCTAACAAGCTAGTAATGGTTTAGTTGGCTCTGATACCACTGTAAGTCCATGTCACGCACCCCACAAACTTGCGGGAAGGCGGAATATATGAAAAACGATTATCAAAGCTTCGTAACACGGATTTGAGCGCATGAATCGTTATCTAAACCATTACTAACAAAAAGCTAGAGGTTTAACTACTCGGATACGAAGTTATACCTCACGTTACTTGTCCTACGGGTCTTCATCGTGGTCCTCCACTCCTCGTAGGCTTCTTGGAACATCGTGAAAGGTTAGTCTAGCACCCTATGAAGAGTTTTGAACCATCACATGACCCAAAGTTTAAATTTTTATGGTGCTAAACGAACATGCAAAGGAATCGATCCTAGAAAATTAGGGTTTCGAAATATAAAGCGAACTAATCTAGGGTTTCGAGACTACAACCTTTGTAGCTCCCTTTAGCTGGACTCCTTGGTCTCTAGGGTGTTGAACGGAGGTCCTCTTGAAGTCCTCTTGTGTCCACAACGATCCACCACGGAGATCTCCGTCCAAGCTCGCAACTTCACAAAACCGAAGAGAACACTCTAAACAAAACGGCTAAGCTTGTGTAGAATGAAGTTATGGTTAAGTTTCTCACTTCAAAAACCTTTCTTTAAGTGGTATTTGCTCACTAGAAAAGACTAGAGAGCAAAAGAGAAAGAGGAAGAAGATGGTGGCAATTTTTTTTTAACAAGAGGTAAAAAGATAACTCATGAGAAGAAAAAGAAATATATCAATATATATTTTATTCCTTCTCACTATGAACCATGGTTAAAATGATGGAGACATTATTTAACTTGAGTTTCAAATGATAAAGAGAAGGATAACCATAGGTTAGTGGTAGTTGAGCATGGTTAGGTCAAAGAAGAATGTGGAAGCAAGAATGATTATCCTTTCATTTTTCATTTTCTTTTAAATCCAAAATTAAATAATAATCCATTATATAATCCATGGTGTGAGTCTTATATTGCCACCATTTCCATATGCTAACAACCATGATGGATGGGTGTATGTATGTGTGCATGTATGCACATCCACGTGTGCATGAAACTAGCATGAAAGAAAGAAAGAAAAGCACACATGCATGCACACATCCATCATCCAAGAAAAGGTTTTAAGTGAGAAAACTAATGGTTAAATGATAAATAAACACTTGATTTATCAATCCGGTCATATCTCATATGACCCCACCAAAAGCAGTTCACCCGAT
Organism: Agapanthus africanus; assembly: GCA_030015575.1. Taxonomy (NCBI): domain Eukaryota; kingdom Viridiplantae; phylum Streptophyta; class Magnoliopsida; order Asparagales; family Amaryllidaceae; genus Agapanthus; species Agapanthus africanus. The sequence continues at coordinate 186,866,412 of CM057337.1, forward strand.
CAATGTTCGGTATCATATACGCACATTTCAATCGGGTGCATGCGCATATCGCATACGCGCACCACAACGTTTCGCCTGGACTGGGTAACTCCTTTGTGGGACTCTAAGACTCGTCAATACGCCGGCAAAGGGTGATGATCATATCAAGTACCCTCAAGCCGCAAGCGGTCAGCTAAACGTAACGGCCACCCGGGTATTGAGCGATCAGAAGACAACAAGCGAACCTGCTACAACTCCCGTCGAACCATCCGGCAACACTCCCATACAGTCCGATCTCTTCGTCAGATATGCTGCATATCGAGCCTAGGGATGGTCACGTCGACCCCAATAACTCAATAAGTCGTGCCGGTGAATGGTCTATAACAGATCGAGAAACTACTGATAACACTTATCAGCAAATCTCAGCAGTCCTGGCCAGGGACTTGCTGTTATAACCAGTCGGGCACAGCACAGCATCAACTCCCAATACCGGGAGAGACGAAACCCCTCCTATCGCTCATCGTCTTCGTGTGTCTCGGGACTGTACCCAACGGCCACCTGTTTGCACGACTCAGTAGAGCCGTGGTAGGGTGGCAATCAAAATACAGTGGGAGAACACACAAGACTCCATGACGATCTCGGGTCTACAGACTAACCTGTACCAGTGTCACCTGAGAACTGCTATCCGACGATAGATATAATTCTATATAGGAGTTCTCGGTGAGTCCGTCCAGTGTACCCAGTCACCACTGAGCACCCGTATATGATCTTGATGTCAAACATCGATGAATGTGGGAACATCCATCGCCCATCGTATGGGTCTAGTATCATATACGCTAGTCTACTCTGGTATATCAATGCCCCGTCTCGATATACCTACGACTAGGGACGTTCCAGGATATGCTTATAGACTACAGATGTCCCACTAGTATGATCTCCATCATAATCAGAGTAGTCAAGCCGATATCCTCAGGGCTTTATCAGCATGTATGAATGAATAAAAGCATGACCAAATCAACATGTCAGATAAAGAAGAACCAGATAGCATACTATCATGTCGAGCAAGAATGCAAACTGAATATATATACATGTATAGATACATCGACTATCACATAATGGCCTCTAGGGCATACATATATCCAACAATCTCCCACTTGCACTAAGGCCAGTTATTGGCGTATCTCATACCCAACATCTCAAAAAGTCGCTCATGCTGTGGCTGAGGGAGGGCCTTGGTGAGTGGATCCGCGGCGTTGTTCTTTGTATCTTCTCTCTTAATCTCGATCTCGCGGCGATCTACAATCTCTCGGATCAAATGAAAGCGCCTCAGGATATGTCTGGACCGCTGATGGGATCTGGGCTCCTTGGCTAACGCCATCGCCCCATTATTGTCACAATACAAAGGTATTGGATTAATAATGGTTGGAACTACTCCTAGCTCCGAGACGAACTTCTTCATCCAGACGGCTTCCTTGGCGGCATCATTTGCAGCAATGTACTCAGCTTCCATCGTAGAGTCTGCAACGGTATCTTGTTTGGAACTCTTCCAACTTACCGCCCCTCCATTGAGGGTAAATACAAACCCTGAGATAGATTTGCTGTCATCCTTATCGCTCTGGAAGCTCGAATCGGTAAAGGCCTCCATTTGGAGATCTGTATTACCATACACCAAGAATAATTCTTTAGTCCTTCGTAAGTACTTAAGAATGTTCTTCACAGCTGTTCAGTGGTTCTCCCCTGGGTTGGATTGATACCTGCTTACAACACTAAGTGCATAAGCTACATCTGGGCGTGTACATAACACCGCATACATTATAGATCCTACTGCCGAAACATAAGGTATAATGCTCATGCGAGCTCTCTCTTCATCGGTCTTTGGACAAGAATCCTTGGAGAGAGTGACTCCATGGCAAGCGGGTAAGGCACCCCGCTTGGAGTCTTCCATACTAAACCTCTTTAGGATGGTGTTGATGTACCTGGTTTGGGACAATCCCAATAACTTTTTGGATCTATCCCTATAGATCCTTATGCCCAGGATGTATGTGGCATCACCCAGGTCCTTTATGGAGAACCTTAGTGATAAGAATGATTTGACCGACTGTAGCATAGGAATATCATTTCCTATCAGAAGAATGTCATCCACGTACAATACAAGGAATGTGACAGCTCTTCCTACAGCCTTCTTATAAACACAAGGTTCATCTGGATTTTTGATGAAATCAAACTCTTTGATAACATCATCGAAACAGATGTTCCAACTCCGAGATGCCTGCTTTAACCCATATATGGATTTAAGCAATCTACATGCTTTCTCGCTGCTCCCACTGTCAATGAAACCCTCTGGCTGATCCATATAAACGCATTCTTCTAAATCTCTATTTAGAAATACTGTTTTAACGTCCATCTGCCAGATTTCATAGTCGTAGTGAGCAGCAATAGCAAGTAGGATCCGAATGGATTTAAGCATGGCTACGGGCGAAAAAGTTTCGTCATAGTCCAAACCTGGTCTTTGACGAAAACCTTTCGCTACAAGTTTTGCCTTATAGGTCTCTACCTACCCATCCACACCAATCTTTCTTTTAAAGATCCATTTGCACCCTACAGGTTTTACCCCAGGGGGTACAACGTCCAAAGTCCATACTTTGTTGGTGTACATAGACTCCATTTCGGATCTCATGGCATCCAGCCACTTCACAGAGTCACCACTCGTGATAGCTTGCTGAAAACTGGTAGGATCATCATCATCCATGATGCAATCTTCTCCGTTACCATCAATGAGGAAACCGTAGTACCTCTCCGGTGGGCGAGAAGTCCTACCAGACCTACGGAGTGGCCGAGGTTCTTCAGTTTCTGTTGTAACAGCCGGTTCAACCAAATCGTCATTTGTAGTTTGTGTTTCCAGAACCTCTTCTAGATCTACTACCTTGCCATCATCTTTATCTGTGAAAAACTCTTTTTCCAAGAATGTAGCATACTGAGAAACAAACACTTTTTGTTCCTCTTTGTGGTAGAACAGATATCCATAAGAATTCTTTGGATATCCCACAAAGTTACACATGACTGACCGTGTCTCTAGTTTGTCCGGATTCTGCTTTTTAACATAGGCCGGGCAACCCCAAATCTTAATTCTCTTAAGAGATGGTCTCTTCCCATTCCATATCTCATATGGCGTGGTAGACACGGCTTTGGTTGGAACCCTGTTTAGCAAAAACGCTGCAGTCTCCAATGCATGCCCCCAAAACGAGACTGGTAACTCAGCGTCACTCATCATGGACCGGACCATATCTAATAGGGTCCTATTCCGTCGTTCTGACACACCGTTGTGCTGTGGTGTGTAAGGAGGAGTGAGCTAAGAGAGAATCCCATTCTCTTTTAGGAAGTTTGCAAATTCTGTACTGAGATACTCTCCACCTCGATCTGATCGAAGCATCTTAATACTCAAGCCGGTTTGTTTTTCTACTTCTTGTTTATATTCAACGAATTTCTCGAAAGCGTCGGACTTATGCTTTAATAAAAATACATGACTGAATCTTGAGAAATCGTCGGTGAATGTAATGAAGTATGAAAAACCGCCTCTAGCCTGTGTAGACATTGGCCCACATACATCACTATGTATGAGGCCAAGGAGCTGGGTAGCTCTTTCTCCGTGTCCGGTAAACGGAGTTTTGGTCATTTTACCCTTGATACAAGACTGGCAAGTCGCATAAGATTTATATTCAAAAGAGTTTAAATATCCATCTTTGTGTAACCTGTTTAGTCTTGTTTCGTTAATATGACCAAGTCTACAATGCCAAAGAAAAGCTTCATTTAATTCTGAAAGTTTTCTTTTATTAGTGTGTTGTATACTGAAAACTGTGTGTTGATTTAGGACATATATTCCGTTATTAAGCGTACCATACCCAACCAACATTTGATTTAGGTGAATGTTCATAACATTGTTCTGCAACACAAAATTATACCCTTCATTGTCCAACAAAGAAACGGATATTATATTACATAGCATACTTGGTACAAAATAACATGGATTCAAAATCAAAATACATCCAGATGGCAACCCCAAGTGATACTCTCCCACTGCGACTGTATGTACATTGGAACCAATTCCAACGCGGAGAGTATGGTCGCATTCCTCAAAACCTTGCTATTTCTCAGCCCCTGCATAGAATTGCAAATGTGAGAACCTGAACCGGTATCCAATACCCAGGAAGCAGAGTTTATAGAAAAACAGTTTTCAGTCACAAACGCACCTGAAGCAGAAGCATCACCATGCTTCTTCTTGAGACTTAGGTACTCCGTGCAATTGCGCTTCCAATGTCTTGTCTTGTGGCAATGAAAACATTCGCCTTTCCCCGAGTCTCCAGCCTTCGACTTTCCCTTTCCCTTCACCTTTTTAACTCCGCCCTTAGGATTAGTGGGTTTCTTCTTTTTCTTTCCCTTGGCCTTGGCTTTCGGGCGAGAAGAGGAAGACTGTCCAATAGTCATAACGGGAGTTTTTGCTAATTTCATAGTGCTCTCTGAACTCCTTAACATATTAAGGAGTTCAGGGAGATCCTTCTCCATGCCATGCATGTTGAAGTTCACTATGAACTGAGCAAAGGTGGAGGGGAGGGACTGCAGAATAATATCTATATATTGTTCATTATCCATTGTCCATCCAAGGTCCTCAAGCTCTTCTATAAGAGCTATCATTTTCAGAACATGGTCTCCTACTGGTGTGCCAGGGGCTATTCGCATCTGAAATAATTTCTTTGATGCTTCGTATCGTAATACGCGGGATTGCTCCCCATGAAACTCCTTTGTATGGAGCAATATACCGTGAATTTCCATGTCCTCGTGCTGCTTTTGATGTGTGTTATCCATCGATACAAGCGTGAGGCATGTGGCCGTGGCACAGTCAGCGTCCCATGTCTTGCGGACTTCAATGTCCGCAACTGAGGATTTTGGACCTGGGACGGGCGGGGCTGAAGCCGTGAGGACATATGATACTTTATCATAAGTCAAGGCGATCTTCAGATTCCTCAGCCAGTCTTTATAGTTGGTCCCATTCAGTTTGTTTTTATCTAGTAGAAGCTTAAGTCCAGTCATTGGTATCTGCCATTAAGAGAGAGAAAAGAATACACTCAGTGAAAGCTCTTGCACAGATTAGATTGGTTTATTATCTTGTCTAATCGATGTTTCCCACTGCTTTTTATCAAGTTTTTCTTTCAAACCTTAAAAGGAAAAACTAGCCAGGATTAATTACAGTCTACAACTTCGCTAACCGTTCAGCCAGGCCAGTGTCGGTACTTTGAGGGAGGTTCCCCGTGCTTTCGCACGGACCTAATTAGAGTAAACCTCGTTTTCCCAGAGGCGGAGCCCCGTTAACACCTTTCTAGACACCTAATGAGTTAGCTAATTGTAAACTGTAAAACTCTCCTAGGAGCAACTATTGCCCACAGTGGGATCGGGATCCAACCATCACATGGAAGGTATGCAATCTCATTGCAAATTTCAACACTTGAAATTCCCGATGTAATTTTTACCCCTAGTACTTATGACCTTAACTATGGTCAACAAATCATAAGTACCAGTCAAGTTCTACCCATCATTTCTTGATCAATTAGACCCACCCATATGACCCTTAACTATGGTCAACAAAGTCGCATGAATGTCCTAATTAATCTGCATCATATGCAGTGTAGGAAGACATCACTTAGCTACCGTACACTACGCCTTAACTAAAGTCAACAAACGTAGCACGAATACTAAGTACTCTACTTCCTAAAATGACGGAGGGTTGCGAATGATTTTTAAGAAAATCTTTAACGCTTTGAACTTGATATCGTTGTAGAATCAAACAGTTTTCAAAAGGAGTGGCTTAAGCTCCGCAGTTTTGAAATGTAGCTTTTTCATAAATAGCCGAGTGGTTTTCAAATCCGATTCTACAACATCTTTTTAGGTTTATTTTCTTTACATTAATCACATTAATGTAATCCCATCATTTAAGTCCTAAAGCCAATCACAGAAAAGAAACGAAAATAACACGTACGCTTATGCCATCCGCATTCGCCGCAATGTTCCGTTATGCACCGTTAGGTTACTTAACTAACGGCATACCGGGACGGGACTAGCGCGGGTGTAAAACATAAGCAACGTCTACTATATATCATATATATAATATGTCATTCGTCTCAGATATCACAGAACACCGGCAGGAGAAACATAGATATAACGTGGGATATCCTAGGACGTCCGTATTTAGTATTTAGCCAGAATAGAAAATACGGATTCCACAGTAGCGATGAATAGCCAAGCCCACACCCTGGACCCCTACGAGAGCGGCAAGTGGCCCTACCAATTCTGGAGTTTAGGAGACCCGGTCTCGACTCCTCGAGATGGCCTCCCACTGAACCCCAGAACCCGGTCACCTGTGCTCCCCTCCTTGGGTCCATCCTAATGCGGAAAAGTAAATAATATACAACACTGGTGACACAACCTCAACCTGGAAGTGCCCCAAATAAAAGAATATTACATTACATTTGAATTTACATGAATGAAAATATAAAACTCTCATCTCACAAAAACCCCCCGGCTATTCGATCGCGACAATCCTGCACATCATATCTCAGCAACACATAATATCACATATCATCAACGTAAGTAAGTATGCGTACCCCGATTGTCGTTGATGTATAGCAACGAAACCGGCGATATCGTACATACTACACTTACGGTCACATAAAAGAAAGTGTAAAACTACAATATTTGGAATCCAGATTCTCTTTAGACATCATAAATGCGAAATATCACATATTTCGTATTTCATGCCTAAACTATATGAATTCCACATATTGTATCATATTCCAGACAAACAGACAGTATTAAAGTTTTCGAACGAACGATCAAGCACCCAAGATTCACTAAAGCTCAACACTTGAGCAGGGTTCAAAAATCCGGAGTGTGACACAGTAGTAGCGGTCCGGCCGTAGAAGGGTCAAGTCAACGCCTCACATGTGGCACGCCGTACTGCCCCAAACCCTAGGGTTCAAAGGGCAGTTCGAGACGGTCACATAATCGAGTTAAGGTTTGTTGTCTTCTAGAGGGACCACCGCAAAAAGACTTGCACGTATCTCCAAAGTATTTAAACCCCGTGAATAGTGAGTAAATGATACTCGTTCAAACACTTCAATACTTTCTAATTTACCCGGAAAAGCTACGAAATGAAAATCCCGATCGAATTGACGAGTCCAAAACCATCTCCAGAATTTTTCAAAACCAAATACAGATTAAAAATATCCAAAAATTTATACAAGCAGATTCATGAATTACTGTATAAAAAGTATCCATCAATTCATATATACGGCCGCGGAACCGCGGCCTAAGCAAGCTTAGGCCGCGTTTCCGCGGTGGGATTCACTGTTCATGGAATAATTTTTGTACCGTAATCCTTATTTTTTCCTGCTGTATTTTTTACATATTTTTAATTCTGAAAAATGTCAATTTTTAGAAAATTTCCAAGAGCACCCTAAAAAGTCGTATTTCGGTTCGATCGGAGTTTTAACTTCGTAAAAAGGTCGCCTAATATTCTAGGTCGGCTCTGATACCAATGAAAGGTTAGTCTAGCACCCTATGAATAGTTTTGAAGTATCACATGACCCAAAGTTTAAATTTTTATGGTGCTAAACGAACATGCAAAGGAATCGATCCTAGAAAATTAGGGTTTCGAAATATAAAGCGAACTAATCTAGGGTTTCGAGACTACAACCTTTGTAGCTCCCTTTCGCTGGACTCCTTGGTCTCTAGGGTGTTGAACGGAGGTCCTCTTGAAGTCCTCTTGTGTCCACAACGATCCACCACGGAGATCTCCGTCCAAGCTCGCAACTTCACAAAACCGAAGAGAACACTCTAAACAAAACGGCTAAGCTTGTGTAGAATGAAGTTGTGGTTAAGTTTCTCACTTCAAAAACCTTTCTTTAAGTGGTATTTGCTCACTAGAAAAGACTAGAGAGCAAAAGAGAAAGAGGAAGAAGATGGTGGCAATTTTTTTTTAACAAGAGGTAAAAAGATAACTCATGAGAAGAAAAAGAAATATATCAATATATATTTTATTCCTTCTCACTATGAACCATGGTTAAAGTGATGGAGACATTATTTAACTTGAGTTTCAAATGATAAAGAGAAGGATAACCATAGGTTAGTGGTAGTTGAGCATGGTTAGGTCAAAGGAAGAATGTGGAAGCAAGAATGATTATCCTTTCCTTTTTCATTTTCTTTTAAATCCAAAATTAAATAATAATCCATTATATAATCCATGGTGTGAGTCTTATATTGCCACCATTTCCATATGCTAACAACCATGATGGATGGGTGTATGTATGTGTGCATGTATGCACATCCACATGTGCATGAAACTAGCATGAAAGAAAGAAAGAAAAGCACACATGCATGCACACATCCATCATCCAAGAAAAGGTTTTAAGTGAGAAAACTAATGGTTAAATGATAAATCAACACTTGATTTATCAATCCGGTCATATCTCATATGACCCCACCAAAAGCAGTTCACCCGATCAATGTTCGGTATCATATACGCACATTTCAATCGGGTGCATGCGCATATCGCATACGCGCACCACAACGTTTCGCCTGGACTGGGTAACTCCTTTGTGGGACTCTAAGACTCGTCAATACGCCGGCAGAGGGTGATGATCATATCAAGTACCCTCAAGCCGCAAGCGGTCAGCTAAACGTAACGGCCACCCGGGTATTGAGCGATCAGAAGACAACAAGCGAACCTGCTACAACTCCCGTCGAGCCATCCGGCAACACTCCCATACAGTTCTGTCTCTTCGTCAGATATGCTGCATATCGAGCCTAGGGATGGTCACGTCGACCCCAATAACTCAATAAGTCGTGCTGGTGAATGGTCTATAACAGATCGAGAAACTACTGATAACACTTATCAGCAAATCTCAGCAGCCCTGGCCAGGGACTTGCTGTTATAACCAGTCGGACACAGCACAGCATCAACTCCCAATACCGGGAGAGACGAAACCCCTCCTATCGCTCATCGTCTTCGTATATCTCGGGACTGTACCCAACGGCCACCTGTATGCACGACTCAGTAGAGCCGTGGTAGGGTGGCAATCAAAATACAGTGGGAGAACACACAAGACTCCATGACGATCTCGGGTCTACAGACTAACCTGTACCAGTGTCACCTGAGAACTGCTATCCGACGATAGATATAATTCCATATAGGAGTTCTCGGCGAGTCCGTCCAGTATACCCAGTCACCACTGAGCACCCGTATATGATCTTGATGTCAAACATCGATGAATGTGGGAACATCCATCGCCCATCGTATGGGTCTAGTATCATATACGCTAGTCTACTCTGGTATATCAATGCCCCGTCTCGATATACCTACGACTAGGGACGTTCCAGGATATGCTTATAGACTACAGATGTCCCACTAGTATGATCTCCATCATAATCAGAGTAGTCAAGCCGATATCCTCAGGGCTTTATCAGCATGTATGAATGAATAAAAGCATGACCAAATCAACATGTCAGATAAAGAAGAACCAGATAGCATACTATCATGTCGAGCAAGAATGCAAACTGAATATATATACATGTATAGATACATCAACTATCGCATAATGGCCTCTAGGGCATACATATATCCAACACATCGGCACCTCAACGGCCTCCTCGAATCAAAGACGATCCACCCGAAAGCTCCTACGCCAAGCTTAATCTCAAACTTGAGATAACTAGGTTACTTAAAATGCTAATCTAAGCTACCTAGGGGGTATAGAGTGAGGTTATGGATATATTAGTCTAGCTAACTCATGAGAGGTTAGGGTTAGGGTTTGAAGAGAGAGTGAGCTTTGAGGAGAGAGAAGATGAGAATGATAATGAGAATGAAAAAGCTTCTCACTTGAATATATGAAACATAATGAATTATCAAATAAAATGATTATTCACCATGCTTCATCAATTCAATATGAGTGATTCACTATGTGAGTCATTAAGCAATAAATGATGCATTAATGACATAGTGAATCACATAAATGAGTCACAAATTTCATTTAATGCAATGCCACCTCCCCCCTAAGTCACCACTCTTCTAGAAGCTTCTCGACAAATTTCGAGAACGCCCCTCCAATCCGTGAAAACACGGAAAAACTTTAGACTGTATAAATCCAATAATCCGATACTAGAATCTGGCTTAAACCAAAGCCAGCTAGTAAAAACTGTCCGAAAAGTCGTACGTGCGTAAACACACGTATGCAACCGAACCCTTGTCGTAAAACCATATGACCTCTATATCGTTTCGCCTGGAGTAGGAAAACTCTCTGTATGGGACTCTAAAGACTCAACACTACGCTGGCAGTGGGTTTAACCACAGACCGCAAGCGGCACTAGCTGTACGTAACGGTCCCCAGGTAGATGTCGATAAGAAGGCCGATGAGGAAAACCATCCGAACCCCTACTGAGCCTGATCTGACAATCTCCGTACAGTCCGGTCTGTTCGTCTAAGACTATCACATATCAAGCCTAGGGGGCGGCAAGAGTCAGTCCCCTAATAGCTGTATAAGTCGTGTCGGAGCGAAACCCATTACACCCTGAGAAGCTACTGGAACCTACCAGTATATCTCGCTTGCCCTGGCCAGGGACTTTGCGTAATGGCTCTCTGACACAACGCGATATCAACTCCCAATACCGGGAGAGACGAATCCTATCTAACCGCCACTGCCTCCAAGTGCTCGGGATTGCACCCAACTGCTACCTGTTTGCACGACTCCTTTGAGCCGTGGTAGGGTAGCAATCTAAGAATAGTGGGACACACTCGAGGCAAAGTAGCAGTGTCAAGTCTGTGGACTATGCTGTACTCATGTCACCTGGGAACTGTTAACTGACGATGGGTATAATACCAACCAATCAGTTCCCCGGCGAGTCCTGTCCGGTGTACCCGTAACCTAACGAGCACCTGTATACTATCTCTAGTACGACGTACTGATGGCTGTGGGACAGACCATCTCCCCAACTGGGATGAGAAGCGTATACACTTAGTCTACTCCGGAATATCGATGCCCTATCTCGATAATCCAACGACCAGGGACCTGTATAGGATGTTGCTTACAGACTACCCAGCCCCCACTAATGTGACTGCCATCACGACGCTGGTAATCAAGCAAAGATCCTATGGGCTCTACTAATATGTATAAGTGATACGTTACAAGAAACATATGCACATATTAAAGTAGACTCAAACCAAGTAGCATACTACCATATTTAGCAAGACTGTTATATACAGCTGTGAATATCCCAAGCTTCCATTAAGTAATATACAACCTAGTATGATACAATAATGGCCCCTAGGGCATATACACTAACATGCGCTGCGCGCCACATGTCAAATGCAGGTGCGCTAGCGCCAATTGCGCCAGCGCTGGAATTTAAAGAATTCCCCACCGTTAGATCAAAAGATCTAATAATAATAATAAATTATTAATTAACCAGAATTAAAATTCTGTTCTGGAAAGATCTTTCCAATCTTATTAAAATAAGAAGATTATTTTCTGTAAAACAGAAACCTTAGGATCAAAGATCTAACGGTGGGGAAATATCCCCAAATCAATCAGAGAAAGATCACTTCAACTAACTTAACAAATCAATTGGCCCTATATAAAGGCCCCAAGACTTCAAGTCTCAAGAAGAGAGAACCCTCTGCAAATTTTGAGAGAAGAACTCAAAAAGAAAGAAAGACAAGCCTTTGAAGAAAGAAGATCATTTCTTCATCTTTAAAGGTAAAGAACTGTGTTCTTGAATAAAAACAGAGATGAAATCAACTCATTAAAAAAGAAGAACCATCTTCTGAAAAGATCAGGGATCTAAGAATAAGATCAAGATCTTCCATAAAAAAAAGATCTAATTATAAAAGATTAAAAGACGTAATTTACTTCATTCATAGATCTTTTGATCTATAAAAGCACGGCCTTTTGATGAGAGCAAGAACTTTGGTTCTTGAATCTTGAGGTAAAACCTCTTTTGAACAGAACAAAAAAGAACTTGTTCTTTGATCTTAAATTGATCAAGATGCACTCTGCGCTATTGGACAGTGCCTTGCACTTTTGAAATGCGCCTTTGCGCTTATTGGAGTGGCGCACTGCGCCAGAACGCGCCACGTGTCAACCACAGAACGGTTTGCGCTTTGCGCTTCTAAAAACAGCACACTGCGCTCTTGGACTGGCGCATAGCGCCAGAGCGCGCCACCTGTCATCCACTGGCGCAGCGCACTCAGAAAGTGCAGTGCGCTAACAGACTTGCGCTTAGCGCAGAGCGTGACACGTGTCACCTTCGCATGCGCTAGCGCATTGCGCTTTTTGATTGGCGCAAAGCGCTTGACAAGCCACTTGGCGCACTATCAGACCACTATTTTTCTCCTGATAAATGCTATACATTTAATTACAGAGTCCAATGCTATGCATTATTAAAAGGGCCGAGCCCAAATAAAGGCTCAACAGCCAGAACAATAAAATGTTCAACTCATATCAACTGAGCCCATATGCTCATAAACCTTCAAACAGACTTTAGTCCCAAATTTGACTATAGATCTCCCAACCAACATTGGTTCAAGGGTACATCCTTGAACTCCTCTGATATTTGTCGTTGTAATCCTTCAACGTTTTCAGAGAGGTGACGGGTCCCGACGGCCATACATTCCATGGACTACGATGTCATTAACCTTGACCGAGATGTCGGACCACCATGTCTCTAAACTGGCAATCAACCGAAATGTCCGTAAACTAAACAATAGAGCCCAAATGCTCTCTTGTTGGATCTAAATGATCCTGTTAAGTTGATCTTAGTCTGGAAATTAGACTAACGTATCCTTAACAAACGTTTAAGTTGATCTTAGTCCAGAATGAGACTAACGTATCCTTAAACCAAAACCACAAACCCAAATCTAAGAAAATACGGATTTTGACTAATCCACGTCCTACGGGCGACAACATAAATTAGTCTCCGTATACAATCCACGGGCTACCACAAACAAAACAAACACCCACGACACGAAGTGACCAGCTGGAGAAGGAGAAAGTTGTTACCGCGATGCGGTAGCGTAATTAACTGCAGGGGGTTGCACCTGCAGGGAAGAGCGTCCCCACAATCAAAAACCCCTCAGACGAGGGGGAATCTCACGAAGTCTGCTATATTGGCCGCATCCATTTAAACCTTCGATACACGGTGCCATAAATCAACTTGGCATCTTCGGAGAGGTGGATGGATAGCACCAATTAGCATCTGCCCCGAAATTCAGGCAAGACGTTTATCGCGTCTTTGCGCGTCTTCGGGCGGTGAACAGTCATGTTTGGGGCGGAAATTCCGTTGGATACTACTTTTAGAGTTTTTACTTAGGAAGATATCGAGTGGACACGAGCGTCGTCATCTATCATTAACTTGAGTCGTGACTTGTCAAGCGTAGCATTTCTTAAGAAACCGGTCGTTTATTGGCCGGAAGGGTCTTTCACCATGCATATCTATAAGCAAGTAAGCCCCGCCTTGGTAGACATTGTCTATGATGTACGAGCCCTCATAGTTTTGCTCGAATTTCCCCCGTTTTGCATGGTTGAGGATCATAGGTCTTTTGACGACTAGCACGAGTTCGCCTTGGCGGAATGTTCTCGTTCTAGTCAGTCTTTCGTATGAGCGTGCCATCCTTGCTTTGTAAGCTTCTAGGTTTTGCTGCGCCATGAGACGAGTTTCATCGAGGGAATCGAGCTCCTCCAGCCGAAGATAGGTATTTTCTTCATCTGTCCGCTCATATCGAACTGCCACTCGTAGAGAAGGTAGCTCTATCTCCAAGGGAAATACCGCTTCCATGCCGAATACCAACACGAATAGCATTGTATTCGTGGCCGTTTTGAACATGGTTCGATACGCCCAAAGAGCTTCATGCAATCTCTCATGCCGGCCCTTTTTATTTCTGGACACCATTTTCTTTATGATCTTCATCAAGGTCTTGTTGAAAGCCTCAGCTAGACCGTTAGCTCGGGGATTAAAGACTGAAGAGTATCTCCAGTCTATATTATACTGCTGTGTGAAGCAACTGATCTTATGGCTTTTGTAGGCCGGCCCATTATCCGAGATGATCCGTCACGGAGTGCCCTACCGGGAGATGACATGTGTCCTGAAGAAATGGAGGATGTTCTCTATCTTCACTTCCTTTAGCGGTACTGACTCTGCCCACTTAGAAAAGTAATCGGTTGTTACCAATATGAACCGATGTCCTTTAAATGACGCTGGTTTGATGGGCACAATTATATTCGTTCCCCACATTTCTAACGGCCAACTAGCCAGTATTGGATGTAGCGGATTTGGATATTGGGGGATGAAGTCCCAGTGAACCTGGCATGAGTGACATTGCTTCGCATATTCGAGGCAATCATGAATCATTGTGGGCCAATAGTAACCCATTCTCTTGATCTTCAGCTTCGTCTTTGGCCCGGCTTGATAAGAACCGCAGAGTTCGTCGTGGGTTTCTTAGACGACTCTCCTTGCTTCTTCTGGTCCCTGGCACCTTAGCCACAAACTGTCGAATGATCTCTTATATAGAGTATCATTGACGAAGGCAAAAGATAGAGCTCGTTTCATGAGCTGATGTCTTGAAGATGTGTTTTCGGGTGTTCGATGGGATTTGAAGTAGTCTATGAAGACTTCTCTCCAATTCTTAGCCTTTTCTTCATCCTCTAATTGGAAGGCTGCTTGTTTGGTTGCTTCCTTTTTTTCAGACAACTCCGGAGATATTTCTGCTGGCGCGAGAATCCGGCGGCTTTGCATAATGATCCTTACGTCATCGAGGTTTTCGTCGGCCAGTTCTTTAGCGAGCTTGGCTAACGCATCCGCCTTGCTATTTTCCGCATGTGGTATGCTTTCCAGAATGTAGGAGGGAATTTGAGTCAGCAGTTGCTGCACTCTTTCGCCATATTTTACCAACTCCGGTTTACACGTCTGATCGTCGCCATTTACTTGGTTAACGACCAGCTGGGAGTCTCCATATATGAGAAGGTTTTCGATTTCCATGTCGACAGCAATCTCAAGACCCGCTATCAAAGCTTCGTACTCAGCCTCGTTGTTTGTCCTCGGCTCTGTTAAGGAAAGGGCGAAATGCATTATCCTTCCTTGCAGAGTCACGAAGATGAGGCCCGTCTCGGCTTTGATTATAGGGGTGTTATTCTTTCGCTTCTTCATGGAAGATGCTCCATCGAAGTAGAGTTCCCATTGGACATTATTTTCTCCCTTCCCTCCTTCAATTGTATCAAACTCGTGTTCGTCTGGCAATTCGCAATTTAAGGGAGAGTCGGCTGGTATCGGATGCTCAGCGAGAAAGTCGGTGATGGCCTGGCCTTTCACTGCCTTGAGGGGTCGATACGTTATCGTAAACTCCATTAAGAGGAGGGCTTATTTGGCAAGCTTTCCTGTTAGTATGGCTCTTGACATCAAATATTTGAGAAGATCCACCTTTGATATGAGATGGACCTCATGTGCCAAGGCATAATGTCGAAGCTTCGTTATTGCGAAAATCAGTGACAGGAAATGCTTTTCAATGGGGGTGTAGTTATTTTCTACCCTCAGAAGAACTCGACTCAAATAGTAGAGAGCTCTCTCCTTCCCCTGGTCATTCTCCTGTGCCCATAGCACGTCTAAAGAACCTTCAAGGGCTGTTGTGTACAGGATGAAGGGCTTTCTCTTGACCGCATCGGTTTGTACCGGTGGGTTCTGCAGATATTGCTTGATTTCGTCCAGTGTACTTTGGCACTTACGATCCCAAACGAACGGGGTCCCTTTCTTCATTAGATGGCTATAGGGGCGGCATTTGCCGGAGAGGTTGGCTATGAACCGCCGGATATACGTGAGATTTATTTGGAGAGACCGCAGTTGTTTGAGAGTTCTTGGCGTGGGCATTTCCATAATCACCTTGATCTTTGATGGGTCTATTTTAATGCCTCGGTGTCGTATGATGAATCCTAGGAATTTGCCTGAGGAGACTCCAAACATGCATTTCAGAGAGTTCATCTTCAGATTATACTTCCGAAGATGTTGAAATACTGTGTTTAGATGTTCCCAATGTTCCTCGTATGACTTGCTTTTCACCACAAGGTCGTCGATGTAGCATTCAACAATCTCATGGATGAGGTCATCGAAGATCTTCGTCATGGCCCTCTGGTAGGTAGCACCAGCGTTCTTCAGACCGAAGGGCATCACTTTATATCAGAATATGCCCAGCGGAGTCCGGAAGTGTTAGTTGTATATATGCCCTAAAGGCCATTATTGTACATACGATGTATATTATAGTGGATGCTTGGATATATATAAAGAGGACTTTCTTGCTCGACATGATAGTATGCTATTTGGTTTCACTTTATCTTAACATGTTAACTTGTATTAGTTTATTGTCTCGCTCTCACATGTTGATAAAGCCCTTAGGATATGTACTCGACTACTAGGACTATGATGCAGATCATACTAGTGGAGCCAGGGTAGTCAAAGAGTACATCCTATAACTGTTCCTAGTCGAGAGAGTATCGAGACAGGGCATCGATACACCAGAGTAGACTAGCGTATACGCATCTTGACCCATATGATGGGCGATGGATGATTCCATATCCATCGGTGTTTGATATCAAAGATGGTGTACGGGTGCTCAGTAGAGACTGGGTACACTGAACGGACTTGCCGAGAACTCCTAGATGGTTTTATACCTATCGTCAGATAGCAATTCTCCGGTGACACTGCTACAGGTTAGTCTGTAGACCCGAGATCGTCATAGAGTCTTGTGTGATTCCCACTGTGCTTTGATTTCCACTTTACCACATCCAAGAGGGCGTGTAAAACAGTGGCTTTTGGGCACAGTCCCGAATCACATGGAGGCAATGAGCGATAGGAGGGGTTTCGTCTCTCCCGGTATAGGGAGTTGATGTTATGCTGTGTTCGATTGGCTATAACTGGAAGTTCCTAGCCAGGGCTGATATGGAGTGCTGCTGGTAAGAGTTATCAGTAGTTTCTCGACCTGTTATGAGCCTCACATCGACACGACTTATCGGTTACTGGGGTCTGAAGTTTACCACCCCTAGACTTGATATGCGACATATCAGATGAAGAGGCCGGACTGTACGGTAGTGTTATTGATTGGATTCACAGAAGAATGTACATGCTTGCTTGTTGATTTTCTGATCGCTCAATACCTGGGTGGCTGTTACGTTTAGCTGACCGCTTGCAGCTTGTGGGTGTTTGATATGATCATCACCTACTGCCGGCGTATTGACGATTCTTTAAAGTCCTACACAGAGGTTTTCTAGCTCAGGCAAAACGGAGTAGGAGCATATATGTCATATGTGCGGGACCGAGAATAACGCGATATGAGATACCGTATTCTATTCTCGCTATATGTGATATAGCCGGGTCATCGGATCAAGTGTAGATTCGATGAATTGGTACATGTTATATTAGTCGGTTATATGTATTATAGCCGGGTTATCGGATCAAGTGTTGATTCGATAATTTAATGTATAATTATATATGTGATATATTACATTACGTTAACTAATATAAGCTCGCTTTATTGATTTATTTTCTCACGGGATAATACATTGATATATATATGCGATATATGTTAACTGTATTATTTTCTTTTGTTACAAAATATATTGTATATGTGATATATAATATTGTAACATGTTAGGGTTACAAATTTAACAAAGGTTTAGGGTTTAAACTTGGTTAGGGTTTGGATTGGGGTTAGCTTTTGCATGAAGCTTCCACAAAGCTTCATGAAGTTTTGACTTTGTCTTAAGCTTGATATTTTGTGAAAATATTTTTTTAACCCAACCCAAACCTTAACCTCTAGTTTATTCTCTACAAGGGTTAACTCTATCATTCTTAACCCTTGGTTGGATTTATAACCACAACAATAATTCATCATTCATCACAAAAGGAATTGATTCATCTTCTTCTTCCTTGAGCTCTTGAAAAAGATTCACTAGGTTTTTCTTTTGTGATGATATTGAGTGAGAATTTGAAAACAAAAGAGAGCAAAATTCCTACTTCATCATCCTCATCTATTCTATCCACTTAGATTAGGGTGTTCACTTCTCTAATAAGTTGTTTTGCGAAGTGTAAGCTTGGGTTAGAGATTCTTCAAGGTAGATCATCTTGGATCATGAAGACTACAAGTAAGGTGTCTCATTACCTCATGGAGCCACTCGAGAGTCGGAGTTCATGTTGATCGCAGCGAAGGGATCTCAACACGGAGCTTATGAAGCTAAGGAACGGACTACAAAGGTTGTAATCCCTATCTCTTTACTTCTTTGTATGTGATACAATTTATGTTACCCTAGAAATTCTAGCAAGATTCATGGTTAGTTAGCTTTGCACCTCTCTAAATTTTAAAATGGCATGAGTGATGCTACCAAACCCTAGACTAGGTGCAAGGGTAACCCAAAAGTGATATCAGAGCCAAACTAGAATTCTAGATACGGTGTTATAATAATTATGAAAACGAAAATCACTTCGAAATACGGTATTAGGAAACCCCATTCTTGCTCTCTGGAAATTTTGTAAAAAGTCCCCTAAAAATTTTTCAAACGACTCCAGAATGTAGTATGGACAAATATATGAACATGGGTGAAATACAGGGGTGGGGGATCGGTTTTGAATCGGCCAGCTAAGGCCAAATTCCGGCCAGACCGGCCCCAGTTATTCCTCTAGCCTCCGTATTCCATCTGTGGTCTTTTGGGTTCATTTTGGGTTTCCTAGTATTGTTTATTTAGCCCAATTTTCATGTGATGATCTGTTTGACCTGGGGCTAATTCGTAGTGCTTCGTTGTCGTATAATTTAACACTGTATTGGTAACCTTGACTATTTTTAGCAGTTCGATCGAACTACGCACACCACATTTTGTACCCCGCTGAAATTTCCAAGTGTTATAATTTTCCGAAGTTGATTATATTCGTTAAATCGTGCAGGTACCCCTATGGACCCCCTAGAAGACATAATAACCTTAACTCGATTCTATGCCCACGGAACCGCGTTCAAACCTTTGGGTTTGCCGTAGTTCCGTGGTGTCATAGGTGAGGCGTTGGTTAACTCCTTTTATGGCTGGACCATAGACACTGTGGCACGGTTTTTGAGTGTTTTGGCTTTGCTCAAGTGTTGAGCTCACGGGGGTAATTTGTGAGTGTATGTTGATTCGATCAAAACGTTAAACGTCGTCATGATATTCTGTGATTGTGATACAATATATGGAATTCATATAGTTAGGCATGAAATCTATAATATGTGATATTTCGGGTTTACGATGTCTAAGTCGATTGTGGATTCCAAATGTTGTAGTTTTACACTTTCTTTTCTGTGAACGTAAGCGTAGTATGTGGGGTATTGCCGGCTTCTATACATCAACGACAATCGGGATACGCATACTTGCTTACGTTGATGGTATGAGATATTATGTGTTGTTGTGATATGTTATATTGGACTGTCGTGTTCTGAATAGCCGGGGGTTTTATGTGAGATAAGAGTTTTTATTTTCATTCATGTAAAATTCATTGTATGTAATATTCTTTTATTGGGGCACTTCCGGGTTGAGGATGATGTCACCATTGTATATTATTTACTTTTCCGCATTAGCATAGACCCAAGGAGGGAAGCACAAGTAACCGGGTTCTAGGGTCCAGTGGGAGGCCATCTCGAGGAGTCGAGACCGGGTCTTCTAACCCTAGAATTGACAGTGTTACCTGCCGCTCTCGTAGGGGTCTAGGGATATGGGTTTGGCTATTCATCACGACCGTGGAATCCGTGTTTTATACAGGCTCGATATAAAACACGGACCTCCTAGTATATCCAATATTTCATATGTTTCTTCTGCTGCTGATATATTGTGATGTGATCATATTATATGCGTGAGACGAATGCTTTATTATTGTATATATGATATATAATAAACGTTGCTTATGTTTTACACCCGCACTAGTCCCATCCCGGTATGCCATTAGTTAAGTAACCTAACGGTGCATAACGGAATATTGTGGCGAATGCGGATGGCATAAGCGCACGTTGTATTTTCGTTTCTTCTGTGATGCTTAGGAAGCATAAATGATGGGATTTATTAATGAGATTAATAAAAGAAAAGAAACCTAAAAGATGTTGTAAAATAAAACTTTCAAAAAAGGGTAGCTACAGTTTTGCTTTGCATAGCGGTATATATGATATACCATGCACCTTATTCGATGAGGAAAGAGCCGAGATCCCATCACCGGGAGTGACCTCTTTAGAAAAACTGGCAGATACTACAAACTCATGGTTTAGTTTTTTACTGCTTCTATAGTTCTTGCTTTGCACCGCGGTATATATGATATACCCTGCACCTTATTCGATGAGAAAAGAGCCGAGATCCCTTCACCGGGAGTGACCTCTTTAGCGAAACTAGAAAAAGCCTAAAAAACACTCCTTTTCAAAATCACTTGTTTCTATAACGATATCGAGTTCATTACGCTCATGGTTTTTCTGAAAAAACCTGTGTAGCCCTCCGTCATTTCAGATAAGTAATATTTAGTATTCGTGCTACGGTAGTTTGGCATGCGTCAAGGCGTAGTGTACGGTAGCTGATTACTACTTATTGTAGCATGAGATGCGATTGGATTAGGGTATTCATACGGCGTTGTTTAGCATGCATCAAGGGTCGTACGGGTGGGTTTAATTCAATCACGAAATGTACGGGTTGAACTTGACTAGCGGACTATGGGTTGTTTGGCATGCGTCAAGGTCATAGCACGCTAGGGGTAAAAGCATTATCGGGAATTTCAAATGTTGAAATTTGCAATAAGATTGCATACCTCATATGAGATAGTTGGATCCCGATACCCACTGCGAGTAAGAGTTACTCCTGGGAGAATTTTACACAGGACAATTAGCCGATCAAGTAGGTATCTAGAAAGGTGTTAACGGGGTTATGCCTCTGGAAGAACAAGATTTATTTTAATTAGGTCCGTGCGAAAGCACGGAGAACCTCCCTCAAAGTACCAACACTGGCCTGGCCGAAAGATTTGCGAACTTGTAAGGTGTAATTAATCCCGGCTAGTCTTTCCTTTTAGGGTTTGAAGGAAGATTTGATGAAAACAGTGGGAGCCATCCTGATTAGATAAGATAATGACCAATCTAATCTTGCAAGAGCATACGCTAAAGTGTTTTCTTCTCTCTCTCTCCAGGTAGCGACCCTGTCAGGCCCTAATCAAGATAATAATATGGATGTATTGACTGAACCCGCTTATTATACTGAGCAGGGGAACATTGGTCCCGTTCTTTCTTATAAGTGTTATAAGACTGAGCAGGAAATAGGAGAATATCTAGATTCTCACTCCACCTAAACGAAGAATAAGCATGTTGATGCATCTTCTGTTGGATATATGTATGCCCTAGAGGCCATTATGTGATAGTGGATGTATCTATACATGTATATATATATATATATATATATATATTCAGTATGCATTCTTGCTCGACATGATAGTATGCTATCTGGTTCTTCTTTATCTGACATGTTGATTTGATCATGCTTGTTATTCACTCATACATGCTGATAAAGCCCTGAGGATATTGGCTTGACTACTCTGATTATGATGGAGATCATACTAGTGGGACATCTGTAGTCTATAAGCATATCGTGGAAAGTCCCTAGTCGTAGGTATATCGAGACGGGGCATTGATATACCAGAGTTGACTAGCGTATATGATACTAGACCCATGTGATGGGCGATGGATGATCCCATATCCATTGGTGTTTGACATCAAGATCATATACGGGTGCTCAGTGGTGACTGGGTACACTGGACGGACTCGCCGAGAACTCCTATATGGAATTATATCTATCGTCGGATAGCAGTTCTCAGGTAACACTGGTACAGGTTAGTCTGTAGACCCGAGATCGTCATGGAGTCTTGTGTGCTCTCCCACTGTACTTTGATTGCCACCCTACCACGGCTCTACTGAGTCGTGCAAACAAATGGCCGTTGGGTACAGTCCCGAGACACACGAAGGCAATGAGCGATAGGAAGGGTTTCGTCTCTCCCGGTATTGGGGGTTGATGCTGTGCAGTGCCCGACTGGTTATATTAGTAAGTCCCTGGCCAGGGCTGCTGAGATTTGCTGATAAGTGTTATCGGTAGTTTCTCGATCTGTTATAGACCATTCACCGGCATGACTTATTGAGTTATTAGGGTCGACATGACCATCCCTAGGCTCGATATGCAGCATATCTGACGAAAAGACCGGACTGTACGGTAGTGTTGCCGGATGGCTCGACGGGAGTTGTAGCAGGTTCGCTTGTTTTCTTCTGATCGCTCAATACCCGGGTGGCCGTTACGTTTAGCTGACCGCTTGCGGCTTGAGGGTACCTGATATGATCATCACCCTCTGCCGGCGTATTAAAGGGTCTTAGAGTCCCACAGAGAAGTTACCCAGTCCAGGCGAAACGTTGTGGTGCGCGTATGCGATATGCGCTTGCACCCGATTACAATGTGCGTATATGATACTGAACATTGATCGGGTGGCCTGCTTTTGGTGGGGTCATATGAGATATGACCGGATTGATAAGTTAAGTGTTGATTTATCATATAACCATTAGTTTTCTCACTTGAAACCTTTCTAGGGTTTGATGGATGTATGCAAGCATGCATGTGTTTCTTTCTTTCATTCTAGTTTCATTCTTTCATTCTAGTTTCATGCACATGTGGATGTGCATACATGCATACATACATACACCCATCCATCATGGTTGTTAGCATATGGAAATTGTGGCAATATAAGACTCACACCATGGATTAAATTATGGATTATTATTTAATTTTGGTTTTAAAACAAAATGAAAAGGAAAGGATAATCATTCTAGCTTCTACATTCTTCTTCTAACCTAACCAAGCTCAACTACCACTAAACTAGGGTTATCCTTCTCTTTATCATTTAAAACCCAAGTTAAATTAACTCTCCATCATTTAATCATGGTTGAATGCAAGAAGGAAATAAATATATATAGTGATATATATTTCTTTTTCTTGAGAACTAAGGGTTAATTTTTCACCTCTTGTTAAAAATAGCCACCATCTTCATCCTCCTTCATCTTTTCCTCTCTAGTTTTTTCTAGTGAGTTAAACACAATTAAAGAAAGGTTTTTGAAGTGAGATCCTTAGCCACAATATCATTCTACTCAAGTCTAGCCAACTTGATTAGAGTGTTCTCTTTGCTTTTCCAAAGTTGCAAGCTTGGACGGGAAACTTCGGGTGGATCGTCGTGGAAGAAAGAGGACTACAAGTGGACCTTCTTCCAACACCCTAGAGATCAAGGAGTCAAGCAAAAGGGGAGCTACAAAGGTTGTAGCCTTCAAACCCTAATTTTTATTAGCTTAAAGTTTTGTAACCCTAATTTTCTAGGATCGATTCCTTTGCGTGTTTGTTTAGCACCTAAAAAAATACATACTTTGACACATGTGATGCTTCAAAACTCTTCATAGGGTTCTAGACAAACCTTACATTGGTATCAGAGCCGACCTAGAACATTAGGCGTCGCTTTTACGAAGTAAAAATCCCGATCGGACAAAAATACGGTTTTCTTGGACCCTCTCTGGACAAATTCTAAAATCTGACCTTTTTCAGAATTAAAAATACTTAAAAAATACAGCAGGGAAATATAAGAATTATGGTGAAATACGAAGACATGAACAGTTAACTTGGCCGCTGAACCGCGGCAAATCCTTGCTTAGGCCGCGGTTCCGCGGCCGTACTGTAGTATTATTGAATAGGAATTTCACTGTAATTCATATTTCTGCTTGTATAGTGTTTTAGATATGTTTAATCTGAATGTTGTACTGTATTATCTGGAGATGGTTTTGGACGCGTTATTTTGATCAGTATTTTCATTTCGTAGCTTTTCCGGGTAAATGAGAAAGTATTGAAGTGTTTGAACGAGTATCATTTGCTCACTATTCACGGGGTTTAAATGCTTTGGAGATACGTGCAAGTCTTTTTGTGGTGGTCCCTCTAGAAGACAACAAACCTTAACTCGATTATGTGACCGTCTTGAACTGCCCTTTGAACCTTAGGGTTTGGGGCAGTACGGCGTGCCACATGTGAGGCGTTGGCTTGACCCTTCTACGGCTGGACCGCTACTACTATGTCGCACTCCAGGTGTTTGAACTCTGCTCAAGTGTTGGGCTTTAGTGAATCCTAGGTATTTGATCGTTCGTTCGAAAACTTCGATACTGTCTGTTTATCCGGAATTTGATACAATATGTGGAATTCATATATTTTAGGCATGAAATATGAAATATGTGGTATTTCGCATCTATGATGTCTAAAGAGAATGTGGATTCCAAATATTGTAGTTTTACACTTTCTTTTCTGTGACCGTAAGTGTAGTATGTCCGATATCGCCGGTTTCGTTGCTATACGTCAACGATAATTGGGGTATGCATACTTACTTACGTTGATGATATGAGATATTATGTGTTGCTGAGATATGATGTGCAGGATTGTCACGATCGAATAGCCGGGGGGGTTTTTTGTGAGATGAGAGTTTTATATTTTCATTCATGTAAATTCAAATGTAATGTAATATTCTTTTATTTGGGGCACTTCCGGGTTGAGGTTGTGTTACCAGTGTTGTATATTATTTACTTTTCCGCATTAGGATGGACCCAAGGAGGGGAGCACAGGTGACCGGGTTCTGGGGTTCAGTGGGAGGCCATCTCGAGGAGTCGAGACCGGGTCTCCTAAACTCCAGAATTGGCAGGGTCACTTGCCGCTCTCGTAGGGGTCCAGGGTGTGGGCTTGGCTATTCATCGCGACTGTGGAATCCGTATTTTCTATTCTGGCTAAATACTAAATACGGACGTCCTAGTATATCCCACGTTATATCTATATTTCTGCTGCCTGTGTTCTGTGATATCTGAGACGAATGACATATTATATATATGATATATAGTAGACGTTGCTTATGTTTTTCACCCGCGCTAGTCCCGTCCCGGTATGCCGTTAGTTAAGTAACCTAACGGTGCATAACGGAACATTGCGGCGAATGCGGATGGCATAAGCGTACGTGTTATTTTCGTTTCTTTTCTGTGATTGGCTTAAGGACTTAAATGATAGGATTACAATAATGTGATTAATGTAAAGAAAATAAACCTAAAAAGATGTTGTAGAATCGGATTTGAAAACCACTCGGCTATTTATGAAAAAGCTATATTTCAAAACTGCGGAGCTTAAGCCACTCCTTTTTGAAAACCATTTGATTCTACAACGATATCAAGTTCAAAGCGTTAAAGATTTTCTTAAAAATTATTCGCAACCCTCCGTCATTTTAGGAAGTAGAGTACTTAGTATTCGTGCTACGTTTGTTGACTTTAGTTAAGGCGTAGTGTACGGTAGCTAAGTGATGTCTTCCTACACTGCATATGATGCAGATTAATTAAGACATTCATACGACTTTGTTGACCATAGTTAAGGGTCATATGGGTGGGTCTAATTGATCAAGAAACGACGGGTAGAACTTGACTGGTACTTATGATTTGTTGACCATAGTTAAGGTCATAAGTGCTAGGGGTAAAAACCACATCGGGAATTTCAATAGTTGAAATTTGCAATGAGATTGCATACCTTCCATGTGATGGTTGGATCCCGATCCCACTGTAGGCAATAGTTACTCCTAGGAGAGTTTTACAGTTTACAATTAGCTAACTCATTAGGTGTCTAGAAAGGTGTTAACGGGGCTCCGCCTCTGGGAAAACGAGGTTTACTCTAATTAGGTCCGTGCGAAAGCACGGGGAACCTCCCTCAAGTACCGACACTGGCCTGGCTGAACGGTTAGCGAAGTTGTAGACTGTAATTAATCCTGGCTAGTTTTTCTTTTTAAGGTTTGAAAGAAAGACTCGATAAAAGCAGTGGGAAATATCGATTAGACAAGATAATAAACCAATCTAATCTATGCAAGAGCTTTCGCTGAGTGTATTCTTTTCTCTCTCTTAATGGCAGATACCCATGACTGGACTCAAGCTTTTACTAGATAAAAACAAACTGAATGGGACCAACTATAAAGACTGGCTGAGGAATCTGAAAATCGCCTTGACTTATGATAAAGTATCATATGTCCTCACGGCTTCAGCCCCGCCCGTCCCTGGTCCAAAATCCTCAGTTGCGGACATTGAAGTCCGCAAGACATGGGACGCTGACTGTGCCACGGCCACATGCCTCGCGCTTGCATCGATGGATAACACACATCAAAAGCAGCACGAGGACATGGACATTCACGGTATATTGCTCCATACAAAGGAGTTGTATAGGGAGCAATCCCGCGTATTACGATACGAAGCATCAAAGAAATTGTTTCAGATGCGAATGGCCCCTGGCACACCAGTAGGAGACCATGTTCTGAAGATGATAGCTCTTATAGAAGAGCTTGAGGGCCTTGGATGGACGATGGACAATGAACAATATATAGATATTATTCTGCAGTCCCTCCCCTCCACCTTTGCTCAGTTCATAGTAAACTTCAACATGCATGGCATGGAGAAGGACCTCCCTGAACTCCTTAATATGTTAAGGAGTGCAGAGAGCACTATGAAGTTAGCAAAAACTCCCGTTATGACTATTGGACAGTCTTCCTCTTCTCGCCCGAAAGCCAAGGCCAAGGGAAAGAAAAAGAAGAAACCCACTAATCCTAAGGGCGGAGTTAAAAAGGTGAAGGGAAAGGGAAAGTCCAAGGCTGGAGACTCGGGGAAAGGCGAATGTTTTCATTGCCACAAGACAGGACATTGGAAGCGCAATTGCATAGAGTACTAAAGTCTCAAGAAGAAGCATGGTGATGCTTCTGCTTCAGGTGCGTTTGTAACTGAAAACTGTTTTTCTATAAACTCTGCTTCTTGGGTATTGGATACCGGTTCAGGTTCTCACATTTGCAATTCTATGCAGGGGCTGAGAAATAGCAAGGTTTTGAAGACAGGTGACCATACTCTCCGCGTTGGAAATGGTTCCAATGTACATACAGTCGCAGTAGGAGAGTATCACTTGGGGTTGTCATCTGGATGTATTTTGATTTTGAATCCATGTTATTTTGTACCAAGTATGCTATGTAATATAATATCCGTTTCTTTGTTGGACAATGAAGGATATAATTTTGTGTTGCAGAACAATGTTATGAACATTCACCTGAATCAAATGTTGGTTGGGTATGGTACGCTTAATAACGGAATATATGTCCTAAATCAACACACAGTTTTCAGTATACAACACACTAATAAAAGAAAACTTTCAGAATTAAATGAAGCTTTTCTTTGGCATTGTAGACTTGGTCATATTAACGAAACAAGACTAAACAAGTTACACAAAGATGGATATTTAAACTCTTTTGAATATAAATCTTATGCGACTTGCCAGTCTTGTATCAAGGGTAAAATGACCAAAACTCCGTTTACCGGACACGGAGAAAGAGCTACTCAGCTCCTTGGCCTCATACATAGTGATGTATGTGGGCCAATGTTTACACAGGCTAGAGGCGGTTTTTCATACTTCATTACATTCACTGACGACTTCTCAAGATTCGGTCCTGTATTTTTATTAAAGCACAAGTCCGACGCTTTCGAGAAATTCATTGAATATAAACAAGAAGTAGAAAAACAAACCGGCTTGAGTATTAAGATGCTTCGATCAGATCGAGGTGGTGAGTATCTCAGTACAGAATTTGCAAACTTCCTAAAAGAGAATGGGATTCTCTCTCAGCTCACTCCTCCTTACACACCACAGCACAACGGTGTGTCAGAACGACGGAATAGGACCCTATTAGATATGGTCCGGTCCATGATGAGTGACGCTGAGTTACCAGTCTCATTTTGGGGGCATGCATTGGAGACTGCAGCATTTCTGCTGAACAGGGTTCCCACCAAAGCCGTGTCTACCACGCCATATGAGATATGGAATGGGAAGAGACCATCTCTTAAGAGAATTAAGATTTGGGGTTGCCCGGCCTATGTTAAAAAGCAGAATCCGGACAAACTCGAGACACGGTCAGTCATGTGTAACTTTGTGGGATATCCAAAGAATTCTTATGGATATCTGTTCTACCACAAAGAGGAACAAAAGGTGTTTGTTTCCCAGTATGCCACATTTTTGGAAAAAGAGTTTTTCACAGATAAAGATGATGGCAAGGTGGTGGATCTAGAAGAGGTTCTAGAGACACAAACTACAAATGACGATTTGGTTGAACCGGCTATTGCAACAGAAACTGAGGAACCTCGGCCACTCCGAAGGTCTGGTAGGACTTCTCGCCCACTGGAGAGGTACTACGGTTTCCTCATTGATGGTGACAGGGAAGATTGCATCATGGATGATGATGATCCTACCAGTTTTCAGCAAGCTATCACGAGTGGTGACTCTGTGAAGTGGTTGGATGTCATGAGATCCGAAATGGAGTCTATGTACACCAACAAAGTATGGACTTTGGACGTTGTACCCCCTGGGGTAAAACCTATAGGGTGCAAATGGATCTTTAAAAGAAAGATTGGTGTGGATGGGCAGGTAGAGACCTATAAGGCAAGACTTGTAGCGAAAGGTTTTCGTCAAAGACCAGGTTTGGACTATGACGAAACTTTTTCGCCCGTAGCCATGCTTAAATCCATTCGGATCCTACTTGCTATTGCTGCTCACTACGACTATGAAATCTGGCAGATGGACGTTAAAACAGCATTTCTAAATGGAGATTTAGAAGAATGCGTTTATATGGATCAGCCAGAGAGCTTCATTGACTGTGGGAGCAGCGAGAAAGCATGCAGGCTGCTTAAATCCATATATGGGTTAAAGCAGGCATCTCGGAGTTGGAACATCTGTTTCGATGATGTTATCAAAGAGTTTGATTTCATCAAAAATCCAGATGAACCTTGTGTTTATAAGAAGGCTGTAGGAAGAGCTGTCACATTCCTCGTATTGTACGTAGATGACATTCTTCTGATAGGAAATGATATTCCTATGCTACAGTCGGTCAAATCATTCTTATCACTGAGGTTCTCCATGAAGGATCTGGGGGATGCCACATACATCCTGGGCATAAGGATCTATAGGGATAGATCCAAAAAGTTATTGGGATTGTCCTAAACCAGGTACATCAACACCATCCTAAAAAGGTTTAGTATGGAAGACTCCAAGCGGGGTGCCTTACCCGCTTGCCATGGAGTCACTCTCTCTAAGGATTCTTGTCCAAAGACCGATGAAGAGAGAGCTCGCATGAGCATTATACCCTATGCTTCGGCAGTAGGATCTATAATGTATGCGATGTTATGTACACGCCCAGATGTAGCTTATGCACTCAGTGTTGTAAGCAGGTATCAATCCAACCCAAAGGAGAACCACTGGACAGCTGTGAAGAACATTCTCAAGTACTTGCGAAGGACTAAAGAATTGTTCTTGGTGTATGGTAATACAGATCTCCAAATGGAGGCCTTTACCGATTCGAGCTTCCAGAGCGATAAGGATGACAGCAAATCTATCTCTGGGTTTGTATTTACCCTCAATGGAGGGGCGGTAAGTTGGAAGAGTTCCAAACAAGATACCGTTGCAGACTCTACGATGGAAGCTGAGTACATTGCTGCAAATGATGCCGCCAAGGAAGCCGTCTGGATGAAGAAGTTCGTCTCGGAGCTAGGAGTAGTTCCAACTATTATTGATCCAATACCCTTGTATTGTGATAATAATGGGGCTATGGCGTTAGCCAAGGAGCCCAGGTCCCATCAGCGGTCCAGACACATCCTGAGGCGCTTTCATTTGATCCAGGAGATTGTAAATCGCCGCGAGATCGAGATTAAAAGAGTAGACACAAAGAACAACGCCGCGGATCCATTCACCAAGGCCCTCCCTCAGCCGCAGCATGAGCGACTTTTTGAGATATTGGGTATGAGATACGCCAATAACTGGCCTTAGTGCAAGTGGGAGATTGTTGGATATATGTATGCCCTAGAGGCCATTATGTGATAGTGGATGTATATATATATATATATATATATATATATATATTCAGTATCCATTCTTGCTCGACATGATAGTATGCTATCTGGTTCTTCTTTATCTGACATGTTGATTTGATCATGCTTGTTATTCACTCATACATGCTGATAAAGCCCTGAGGATATTGGCTTGACTACTCTGATTATGATGGAGATCATACTAGTGGGACATCTGTAGTCTATAAGCATATCCTGGAAAGTCCCTAGTCGTAGGTATATCGAGACGGGGCATTGATATACCAGAGTAGACTAGCGTATATGATACTAGACCCATGTGATGGGCGATGGATGATCCCATATCCATTGGTGTTTGACATCAAGATCATATACGGGTGCTCAGTGGTGACTGGGTACACTGGACGGACTCACCGAGAACTCCTATATGGAATTATATCTATCGTCGGATAGCAGTTCTCAGGTAACACTGGTACAGGTTAGTCTGTAGACCCGAGATCGTCATGGAGTCTTGTGTGCTCTCCCACTGTACTTTGATTGCCACCCTACCACGGCTCTACTGAGTCGTGCAAACAGGTGGCCGTTGGGTACAGTCCCGAGACACACGAAGGCAATGAGCGATAGGAAGGGTTTCGTCTCTCCCGGTATTGGGGGTTGATGCTGTGCAGTGCCCGACTGGTTATATCAGTAAGTCCCTGGCCAGGGCTGCTGAGATTTGCTGATAAGTGCTATCGGTAGTTTCTTGATCTGTTATAGACCATTCACCGGCACGACTTATTGAGTTATTAGGGTCGACGTGACCATCCCTAGGCTCGATATGCAACATATCTGACGAAGAGACCGGACTGTACGGTAGTGTTGCCGGATGGCTCGACAGGAGTTGTAGCAGGTTCGCTTGTTTTCTTCTGATCGCTCAATACCCGGGTGGCCGTTACGTTTAGCTGACCGCTTGCGGCTTGAGGGTACCTGATATGATCATCACCCTCTGCCGGCGTATTGACGAGTCTTAGAGTCCCACAGAGAAGTTACCCAGTCCAGACGAAATGTTGTGGTGCGCGTATGCGATATGCGCTTGCACCCGATTACAATGTGCGTATATGATACCGAACATTGATCGGGTGGCCTGCTTTTGGTGGGGTCATATGAGATATGACCGGATTGATAAGTTAAGTGATGATTTATCATCTAACCATTAGTTTTCTCACTTGAAACATTTCTAGGGTTTGATGGATGCATGCATGCATGCATGTGTTTCTTTCTTTCATTCTAGTTTCATTCTTTCATTCTAGTTTCATGCACATGTGGATGTGCATACATGCATACATACATACACCCATCCATCATGGTTGTTAGCATATGGAAATGGTGGCAATATAAGACTCACACCATGGATTAAATTATGGATTATTATTTAATTTTGGTTTTAAAACAAAATGAAAAGGAAAGGATAATCATTCTAGCTTCTACATTCTTCTTCTAACCTAACCAAGCTCAACTACCACTAACCTAGGGTTATCCTTCTCTTTATCATTTAAAACCCAAGGTAAATTAACTCTCCATCATTTAATCATGGTTGAATGCAAGAAGGAAATAAATATATATAGTGATATATATTTCTTTTTCTTGAGAACTAAGGGTTAATTTTTCACCTCTTGTTAAAAATAGCCACCATCTTCATCCTCCTTCATCTTTTCCTCTCTAGTTTTTTCTAGTGAGTTAAACACAATTAAAGAAAGGTTTTTGAAGTGAGATCCTTAGCCACAACATCATTCTACTCAAGTCTAGCCAACTTGATTAGAGTGTTCTCTTTGCTTTTCCAAAGTTGCAAGCTTGGACGGGAAACTTCGGGTGGATCGTCGTGGACGAAAGAGGACTACAAGTGGACCTTCTTCCAACACCCTAGAGATCAAGGAATCAAGCAAAAGGGGAGCTACAAAGGTTGTAGCCTTCAAACCCTAATTTTTATTAGCTTAAAGTTTTGTAACCCTAATTTTCTAGGATCGATTCCTTTGCGTGTTTGTTTAGCACCTAAAAAAATACATACTTTGACACATGTGATGCTTCAAAACTCTTCATAGGGTGCTAGGCAAACCTTACATATTCTTCAGGTGTGTTAGTTATCGATAACTGTTTCTCAGTTCATTCTACTTCCTGGGTATTAGATACCGGATCTGGATCCCATATATGTAATATGTTACATGGGCTACGTAAAGGTAGGGAACTGGGAGAGGGTGATCATTCCGTAAGAGTAGGGAATGGTGCAAATGTTGCAGCCAAAGCAGTTGGCGAATATCACCTTGTGTTACCAAATGGTAATACATTGGTTCTGAACGAATCCTATTACATTCCGACCCTGATATGCAATCTTATATCAGTTTCTTTATTAAGTAAAGAAGGATATAATTCTGTAGTACAGGATAATGTTATGAACATATTCATAAATCAAAAGTTGATTGGATCAGGATCGTTAAATAATGGCATATACGTTCTCAACCAAACTACAGTACTTAATGTACAAAACACACACAAGAGGAAGAGTTCAGAAATGAATGAATCCTTCTTATGGCATTGTAGACTAGGTCATATCAATGCGACACGGATAGCTAAGTTACATAAGGATGGATAATTGAATCCGTTCGAATTTTCATCTTATGATACTTGTCGGTCATGTCTCACAGGCAAGATGACCAAAACTCCGTTTAGTGGACATGGAGAAAGAGTTACTGAACTCTTAGGGCTGATACATAGTGATGTATGTGGTCCCATGTCTACACATGCCAGGAACGGTTCTTCCTACTTCATTACATTCACCGACGATCTCTCAAGATACGGACATGTGTTCTTGTTGAAACACAAGTCTGAAACTTTTGAGAAATTCAGAGAATATAAGCAAGAAGTAGAGAACCAAACGGGCAAAAGTATTAAGATCCTTCGATCTGATCGAGGAGGAGAATACTTGAGCAATGAGTTTCTAGACTATCTAAAAGAGAATGGGATTCTCTCTCAGCTTACTCCTCCCTATACACCACAGCACAACGGTGTATCGGAGAGGAGGAATTGCACCTTATTAGATATGGTGCGCTCTATGATGAGCAATGCTGAGTTGCCTATTTCCTTCTGGGGGTATGCGCTTGAGACAGCCATAGACCTATTGAATAGGGTTCCCACCAAATCTGTGCCAACCACTCCATATGAGATATGGAAAGGAAAGAGACCACATCTTAATTACATTAAGATATGGGGTTGTCCGGCATATGTGAAAACACAAAATCCGGACAAACTCAAGGCAAGGTCAGTTCTGTGCAAGTTTATTGAATATCCCAAGCATTCGCAAGGGTATATCTTCTACCACTCCGAGGAACAAAAAGTGTTTGTTTCTCGACATGCCACCTTCTTAGAAAAAGGTTTTCTTATGAAACAAGATAGTGGCAATGAGGTAGAACTAGAAGAAGTTCCAGATACACAAACTGCAACAGAAGATTTGGTAGAACCAGAGGATTCAGTAGTTCCTGACGAACCTCAGCCTCTCCGCCGATCTAGTAGGGTTCCTCATCCATCTGAGAGATACTACGGTTTTCTCATAGACGGTGGCAGTGAGGATTGCATCATGGAAGATGATGACCTAACTAGCTTCGAGCAGGCCATCACGAGTGGTGACTCTGTGAAATGGCTGGATGCAATGCGATCTGAGATGGAATCCATGTACACCAACAAAGTATAGACTTTGGAAGTTGCTCCTGAAGGGGTAAAACCTATTGGGAGCAAATGGATCTTTATGAAGAAACTTAGTGTAGATGGAAAAGTTGAGACTTACAAAGCTAGACTTGTTGCAAAGGGTTTTCATCAATGACCAGGTGTGGATTATAACGAAACCTTTTCTCCAGTGGCTATGCTTAAGTCCATCCGGATCATACTTGCCATTGTTGCATACCATGACTACGAAATCTGGCAAATGGATGTTAAGACCGCCTTTCTAAATGGTGATTTAGAGGAGTGCGTGTACATGACTCAGCCAGAGGGCTTCATAGATAGTGGGAGCAGCGGAAAGGTGTGCAAGCTACTTAAATCCATCTACGGGTTGAAGCAAGCATCGCGGAGTTAGAACATCTGCTTTGATGTTGTAGTCAAAGAGTTTGACTTCATCAAGAACGTAGATGAACCTTGTATTTACAAGAAGGTTGCAGAGAGTAAGGTTGTCTTCCTCGTATTGTACGTGGATGACATACTCTTGATAAGAAATAATGTTCCTATGCTGCACTCGGTCAAGCTCTTCTTATCACAAAGATTCTCAATAAAAGATCTAGGTGATGCCTCCTGCATTTTAGGAATTAGGATCTATAGAGATAGATCTAAACGGATACTGGGATTGTCCCAATCCAGGTACATTGACACCATACTAAAAAGGTTTAGTATGGAAGAATCCAAGCGTGGGAACCAACCCACGATCTCTGGACTCACTCTCTCCAAAGAGATGTCTCCAAAGACTGATTTGGAGAGGGCTCGCATGCAAGAGATACCCTATGCTTCGGCGGTAGGCTCTATCATGTACGCGATGCTATGTACCAGACCCGATATAACATACTTACTAAGTGTAGTGAGTAGGTATCAAGAAGATTCAGGAGAGAGTCACTGGACAGTTGTGAAGAACATTCTCAAGTACTTGAGAAGTACTAAAGAGATGTTCTTGGTGTATGGTAACGGAGAACTCCAGGTGGAGTCCTTTACCGATTCAAGCTTCCAAAGTAATAAGGACGACTCTAAGTCGCACTCGGGATTTGTCTTTATCCTGAATGAAGGGCGGTTTGTTGGAAGAGTTCCAAGCAAGAAACCGTGGCAGACTCAACGATGGAGGCTGAATACGTCGCTGCCAACGATGCTGCCAAAGAGGCTGTCTGGATGAAGAAGTTCATCACTGAACTTGGTGTGGTTCCATCCATTAAGCATCTAATACCTTTGTATTATGATAACAATGGAGCTGTGGCTTTATCCAAGGAACCCAGGTCCCATCAGAAGTCCAGACATATTCTGAGGCGGTATCACCTGATCCGGGAGATAGTTGATCGCCGCGAGATCGAGGTCAGGAGAGTTGACACGAAGGAAAACACTGCAGATTCACTCACGAGGGCCATTCCCCAGATACAGTTTGAGAGACTCTTCGGGATATTGTGTATGAGATACTACAACAGCTGGCCTTAGTGCAAGTGGGAGATTGTTAGTTGTATATATGCCCTAGAGGCCATTGTTGTACATACGATGTATATTATAGTGGATGCTTGGATATATATAGAGATGACTTTCTTGCTCGACATGATAGTATGCTATTTGGTTTCACTTTATCTTAACATGTTGACTTGTATTAGATTATTGTCTTGCTCTCACATGTTGATAAAGCCCTTAGGATATGTACTCGACTACTAGGACTATGATGCAGATCATACTAGTGGGGCCAGGGTAGTCAAAGAGTACATCCTATAACTGTTCCTAGTCGAGGGAGTATCGAGACAGGGCATCGATACACCAGAGTAGACAAGCGTATACGCATCTTGACCCATATGATGGGCAATGGATGATCCCATATCCATCAGTGTTTGACATCAAACATGGTGTGCGGGTGCTCAGTAGAGACTGGGTACACTGAACGGACTCGCCGAGAACTCTTAGATGGTATTATACCTATCGTCAGATAGCAGTTCTCCGGTGACACTGGTACAGGTTAGTCTGTAGACCCGAGATCATCATAGAGTCTTGTGTGATTCCCACTGTGCTTTGATTTCCACCTTACCACGTCCAAGAGGGCGTGCAAAACGGTGGCTTTTGGGTACAGTCCCGAATCACATGGAGGCAATGAGCGATAGGAGGGGTTTCGTCTCTTCCGGTATAGGGAGTTGATGGTGTGTTGTGTTCGATTGGCTATAACTGGAAGTCCCTGGCCAGGGCTGATATGGAGTACTGCTGGTAAGAGTTATCAGTAGTTTCTCGACCTGTTATGAGCCTCACATCGACACGACTTATCGGTTACTGGGGTCTGACGTTTACCACCCCTAGACTTGATATGCGACATATCAGACGAAGAGACCGTACTGTTCGGTATTGTTATTGATTGGATTCACAGGAGAATTTACAGGCTTTCTTGTTGATCTTCTGATCGCTCAATACCCGGGTGGCTGTTATGTTTAGCTGACCGCTTGCAGCTTGTGGGTGTTTGATATGATCATCACCTACTTCCGGCGTATTGACAATTCTTTAGAGTCCTACACGGATGTTTCCTAGCTCAGGAAAAACGGAGTAGGAGCACATATGCGATATGTGCAGGACCGAAAATAACACGATATGAGATACCGTATTCTATTCTTGCTATATGTGATATAGCCGGGTCATCAGATCAAGTGTTGATTCGATGAATTGGTACATGTTATATTAGTCGGTTATATGTATTATAACCGGGTTATCGGATCAAGTGTTGATTCGATAATTTAATGTATAATTATATATGTGATATATTACATTACGTTAACTAATATAAGCTCGCTTTATTGATTCACTTTCTTACGGGATAATACATTGATATATATGCGATATATGTTAACTGTATTATTTTCTTTTATTACAAAATATATTGTATATGTGATATATAATATTGTAACATGTCAGGGTTACAAATTTAACAAAGGTTTAGGGTTTAAACTTGGTTAGGGTTTGGATTGGGGTTAGTTTTTGCATGAAGCTTCCATGAAGCTTCATGAAGCTTTGACTTTGTCTTAAGCTTGATATTTTGTGAAGATATTTTTTAACCCAACCCAAACCTTAACCTCTAGTTTATTCACTACAAGGGTTAACCCTATCATTCTTAACCTTTGGTTGGATTTGTAACCACAACAATAATTCATTATTCATCACAAAAGGAATTGATTCATCTTCTTCTTCCTTGAGCTCTTGAAAAAGCTTCACTAGGTTTTTCTTTTATGATGATATTGAGTGAGAATTTGAAAATAAAAGAGAGAGAAATTCCTACTTCATCATCCTCATCTATTCTATCCACTTAGATTAGGGTGTTCACTTCTATAATAAGTTGTTTTGCGAAGTGTAAGCTTTGGTTAGAGATTCTTCAGGGTAGATCATCTTGGATCATGAAGACTACAAGCAAGGTGTCTCATTTACCTCATGGAGCCACTCGAGAGTCGGAGTTCATATTGATCGCAGCGAAGGGACCTCAACACGGAGCTTATGAAGCGAAGGAACAGACTACAAAGGTTGTAATCCCTATCTCTTTACTTCTTTGTATGTGATACAATTTATGTTACCCTAGAAATTCTAGCAAGATTCATGGTTAGTTAGCTTTGCACCTCTCTAAATTTTAAAATGGCATGAGTTATGCTACTAAACCTTAGACTAGGTGCAAGGGTAACCCAACAGGAAGGCTATATGCTTTTAGTGTTCGGGATGCGTCTTTATTTGATTATATCCCAAAAATCCATCCATGAGGGAGAAGACCTCATGGGTAGACATGTTATCGATCATTAGCTCGGTAACGGGTACTGGAAAGTCATCCTTCGGGAAAGCATTGTTGAGGTCCTGAAAGTCCACACAGATGCGCACCGTCCCATTTTTCATCACTGGAACGATATTGGCGATCCAGTCAGGATATTGAACTTCTTGGGTGAAGCCGGAGTCAATTAGTTTCTTGACTTCAGTGTTGATACTCATCTCGAGCTCGAGCCGCATTCTTCTTGGCGCCTATTTGATTGGCTTGACGTCCGGCGATATCGCCAGTTTATGCACCGTTATTTCTGGATCTAGTCCTGGAATCTCGAAACAGTTCCATGCGAAGCAGTCTTTATATTGCATAAGAACGTCCTTTAGTGTGGCCACCTGTGTTTTAGACAATAGCTTACTGACAAACGTTGGCCTCAGATCGTTTTCCGTCCCTAAGTCAATTTTTCATAAATTGTCCGTTATGGTGTGTATCCCATCCTCCAGCTCTTTTGGGGCTGGTGGAAATTCTGAGATCATCTCGTCCTCATTCTCATTTGCAAAGTAATGGGAGAGGTCATCCATATTCTCGTGCTCCCTCTCCTTTGAGAATGTTATCACATGGCAGGTATGAGTTCGTTTCCAAGCTCAATGTTGATCTGGACTTACCCTCGCGATATAGGTTGCTTTTGGCTCATGCTTTCATGGTGGGGTTATCCTCCAACTGTCGGATAGAGCAAACCTGCCTTACTGATACCGGTCTTCGACCCAGTCTTTGAAGGTGAAGCAGTCTTCAAGAGGATGTCCTGTTGCTCGAT
Source organism: Agapanthus africanus (assembly GCA_030015575.1). Classification (NCBI taxonomy): domain Eukaryota; kingdom Viridiplantae; phylum Streptophyta; class Magnoliopsida; order Asparagales; family Amaryllidaceae; genus Agapanthus; species Agapanthus africanus. The sequence continues at coordinate 186,904,716 of CM057337.1, forward strand.
GGTAAGAGCAATAAGCCGGGTGATGGACCTCGTTTATTTGTTTAGAGTGCCGAGACTCTGGGAGCGTCATCATTTGATGCTTAATGACAAGTTCGAATATTTTCCTTGTCTTGTATTGGGGGAAAGAGTATTCCCGACCCATCTTCTTTATTAGCGATGGGTTCTAACTGACTTTTTCTCGATCGCGTGGCTTCCTGGATCCGCTTCGCTGTTTTCGAATGTCATTCTCGTTCTTCCCCTTGTTGTTGCCTGTGCATCGGGCTTTTTCCTTACCATGAGATTGCACAGCGGGCTGAGGGTGAAGGGCATCGTAGTCTTCTCTTTTCGTAGACTGCTGAGTGAGACACTGCGTCCTGGCTTTCTCATAAATAGCCATTTCGCGGCTGTGGTCATCCCGAACCTTTTGACCTGCTTCCCTTATTAGCGTAGCAACCTGCTCTTCGAACGACGGGCTCGACATTCTTATGGAGGGATCTCACTCTGGTTCAATGTTATGACCATTTGGAAAAACATTTCCTTCTTTACCGAAGCCATTTACGATGTGGAAATTATAGAATCGCTATCGTTTATTTGACCAAACGTATCCGAGCCCTATCGTCTCCATTCTCCCTTTAGGCATCTTTCGCCGAGTCCCGGGGACGTCCCAAATCTTTTTTTAGAACTGGGCTTGTCGAACGGTTTGTTTGAAGGGTACACCTTGGCATCTTAATTGCCTTTTCAATCTCTCTGTGTAATATCTGGATAGACAGATTGGTTGAAGCCTGTTAAACGCAAATTCAGCACCATGCCAGACTTCATTTTCCACTCTGGTCTCCGTAGACTGATAGAAGAGGATCGCCTTTTCACCTCTTCGTCTAGGAAGAACATAGAAGGTCTGCAACTCTTGTACGCTGTATGCATTGAGCGCATCAAGTTATTTATAACGCCGCGATGGAACCATGGTGATTTATAACCTCTGACCAGCTCCCATAATGATTTGTGCTGACAGGCGAATGGAGAACACGACGTTGACTTCATCCTCAGAGTCACTGCCAAAGACCAAAATAGGAGTAGATGGTCCTGGCCTGTTGCCTTGGGATTGCCCCAAGCAGATTATCTCTTCATCCTCCTCGGTATTGCTCCCAAAGATCGAGATAGTGGCAACAGCTTTTTGTTTATTCTCCGGTTTATGACATATTTCTATTTTTTGAAGTCTGGTAGGAAGTTCTTTGCGTCTTCATATTTGCGGAATTCATTTACGGAGAACGGGTTTAGCTCCACCGTAACGGTGTACTCGAGGCCGTCTTTGAAATACTTCATACACTGATGTTGTGTAGAAGGGATGACATTGTACTCGTGTAACCAAGGCCGGCTGAGCAGAGCGTTATAGCAAGTCTTGGCGTCGATGACATAAAATTTGATGTCAGTGACGAGAAGCCCAAAGCGTATGTTACGCCCCGCTTCCCAGTATATGGGCAGAGGACGCAACGAGGCCGCTACGTATTTCCTCTGAAGTAAACACGCTGAGCGTATTTTAGCAATATAAATAAAATGCATAAGAGACAAAGACAATAAATTGAACAACTTTTTTATTTATTAACAATCTTTTGTACAATGCATCTGAAAAGTAAATACATGGAATGAAAAGCAGTGCCTAAACAGTGGCATAACAGAAATAAAAAGTAATGAAATGTACAAGTATCTAGAGCTCAGGGTCGAAGGCTAGCTGGTCCAAGTCCTCGTTGGTGGGCTCGATCTCCTGAAGATCCGAATCACCTGACAACATTCCAAAGAAGAAAGAAAGGGAAAGTCGTCAGCGAACAATCGCTCGGTAAGTCCCAAAGATAAGGGAGAAGTAGAATAGAATAGACAGAGAGAGAGAGAGAGAGTAGCTTTTAAAGTTGTATTATATTGTTATAATGTTGTATTTAGTGTTAACGCTGTTGTTTGTAGCTTGGTACAGAAGAGACCAGTGTATACGAGAGGAGTCTCAGTAGACCAGAGACTAAGGTGGACGGAAAGTACAAGGAACCGTTCAGCTACGGTACAACGGCAATTGAATTCAGGTTAGGTGTCTTAATGGTTGCAGTCTCGTGCCACTTCTAACACCTTCCGTACCAATCTACTCCTTAAAACCCACGATGTCTTAATTGTATTGTTTGTATTGTATTGTAAATTGTATTGTCTTTTATTATAGATTGTATAGATGGATAACTTGCCGAAACCATGATATCAGTAAATGGATGTAACTGGAGAATCATGTAGATGGAAGTATATCCATGGTTCGGTTCGGTTAACACGGATTGATTATATTTAACAGATTGATTATATGGATTCATATTAAATTGTTATATAGACTTGAATCTCATTCAAGTCAGATTGATTATATTGAGACTCGGTCTGAGTCAGACAATTAGAAAAGAAATTGAATCCTGAATTAGGTTTTGGTGTTATCAGTAACCGCTGCACATGGACGGCATGATTTGTGTCTTTTTCAAAGACGATTACCGTGTTGATAACACCATTTGTTAATTTGTCTACCTTAGATAGGCAAGCACCCATATCTATGGCTCCCTGAGGCTCAAGAGACTGGTCCCATTTAAACCTATGTTTACTAGGGTCCTTGTTGTAATTTAGTATAACTTGAGGCGGTTTTATGTAAAAATAATTTTGTATAATTTTCAAAATATATCTCAAATATTTTATTATCGTCTTTAAAGTTTTCATTGATGTATATTTTATCATTGTGACATTTCTAGTGAATAAAACCTATTTTTCATAATATATGGTATTTATTTGTAATATTGGAATTGTATGGTATTTTCTTGTAAATGGAATGTTTTAATTGAATTTTGGAAAATGTGGAATATTATAAATATTAAAAATAGATATTTTGATATTAATTATATATATATATATTAAAAATATAAGTTTTATTTATAATAGAAATCACATTTTCTAAAGAAAATTGTATTTTAAATCTTTCGAGACCGTATGCTCCTTGCGGAAGTCTGCATCTCGCACTACTAAGCCCGAGAATGTGCGATAATCCGTACCATACCGAACGGGTTCCCCAAATGGGTTGTAGCGGTGCTTTGCAAAGATTTGTTTAAAATACATAATCTTGTAGAAAAAGGTTTTTATAAGTTTGAGGTAGTTTTGTATAAAATTGTATTTTCCCAAAAGTATGATCCTAAAGATCATCATGCTATGTTACATATGAGTATTGTGAGGAGGTAGGTCATTACCTCGTGAACTAACTAAAGGTATAAGAAGGGGTAATGATGTTTATGTTGAAACTAAATTGTATGGTATTTTCTGTAAAAGTGCTATAAAAATTGAAATATGAATTCTTTTGATATGAAACTTGTCAAGATATTTTGTAAATGTTTAATGATCATGATGTGAGAGTTTGGTATTATTGTTTTTAAGAAAAATATGATTTTAAGGAAAAACCGAATCGGAAGTCGGATTAACTCCACTTCCGTCGGGTTTTAGAATTCTAAGTTTTTAGAATATTAAAGAGAAAGGGGAGAAGGGACTTACGGGTTTGTTGATTAGTGAAGAGGAAAATGAGAAAGTAGGAGGTGCCGGTGCGTCGTTTCGTCGCCGGAATCTCCTCGGGTTGCCGTCGGAAGTTCGCCGGAGCTTCGCCCTTTGCTAACTCCACTTGGACGCAAAAAGTCTAGGGATTTTTCTTGAGAGTTTGGACAAAGTTTTGGAAGTGAGGAGGGGTGATTTTAGTTGTGGTATTTATAGGAAAACTTAGGGTTTAGTGTAAATGAAAGGGTGTGAAAAAATGTATTAAATTTTGCATTTAAAAAAATTAAAAGGGGTGTTTTAAATTCTCTGTAATTGTTCAGGGAAAATGAATAGTACAGAAGTTATGGGGTAGGCCAAAGGTTGCAAGGAGTCAAGAAAAATTAGGTTTTCACTGAGTCGGGCCGGCGGCGTCGGCCAAGTCGGCCGAGTCGCCGGCTCGAGTCAGGCGAGTCAGGCCATACTTTCATGCCACGTATCCTATATCGTTTGGTCTACCTCCTGGAATCGTTTGTTTTATATGTGACTTTTGTTTTTACGAGTTATGCACGTGTAGACTCTTAGGCTTCTAAAAAGATTAAAAGAAAACTAATTAAAAAATAATGTGGCTGATGGGATTTAAACTCTGGTGCTTTGGTTCAGCATTGCAAGGTATTACCAATGAGCTACAACCCCCTTCTTGCTGATCAAAAGCAAAACAAATTTATAACTTGTGCTTGGCTCAAATACCCCTTTCTGTATTTTTGAAAAAAAATTCTACAGAAAGTTTAGGGTTGTTACAGCGTAATGTCAATATTACGGACCCCAGCGTCCGTGATGACTGCGAGTCGAAGCCGGAGATGGTAATTTTGTCCCGGGCCCAGTGCTGAACGTTCATGCAAATCTCCTTCAGCGCCTTCACGTTGAGAAGGTTGACGGAGGACCCGTTGTCGACCAGGATCTTCCCTATCTTAATGTCGTGGCAGTACCCGATGACATATAAAGGACGGTTGTGCTCGCACGTTCCAAGGAGGAGATCTTCTTCGCCGAATGTAATTTCAGCTGTATGAACCTCTGCCAGCTCGTCCTTCATCTTTTCTTCTGCAAGAAAAGCTTGGAACTGATCATGCTCTTGTAATGCCTTGATCAGAGAATCTCGTGCCTTGTTGGACAGGAGGAGAGCATCCAGTATGCTCAGTTGTGAAGGTATCTTCCTCAGATGTGCCAGGACATTGTAATCCACCTTGTTTTTCTTAGACGGATTCTTGGCTGCGAGCTCTTTGACGACTCTATCATAGAGGGCAATTTTCTTAGGGACTTTTTCCTTCCCCTTGTCTCTTTTGCTCAAACCTTTGTTTGTAGGCCCGAGGTTTTTTTCAGGCAATGTACGGTTACGCAGCTGAATGTTCTCACAGTTCTTCTTCTCCTCTTCTTTTCCAGAGGTGGATTCTTTGAAGAGAGGGCTGAGGGTTATTTCTTCCTCAGAATCACTCCCGAATGTAAGAACTTGATATTTTCCTTTTGTCAAACTGGTATCAACCATATGACAGTTGCCAGCCGTTCTTTCATGCTCGTCTGTCGCGCTCTTTGATCACATAACATCCAGCCATTTCACAAAGTCCCCACTCGTGATGGCCTGCCTGAACCCAGTTGGGCCATCATCTACTATGATGCATTCCTCGCTCCCACTGTCACCGAGAATACCGCAGTATCTCTCAAGTGGATGAAGAACCCTACCAGATTCACGGAGAGGCTGAGGTTCGTTGGTGACTATTGAATCCTTTGATTTCACCAAATCATCAGCTGTTAGTTTGTCTAGCTGGAACTCCTTCCAGTTCTACCTCATGACCACTAATTTCTTCACAAGAAATTCCTTTTCTAAAAAGGTGGCATGCTGAGAAACAAAACACCTTTTTCTCCTCAAAGTGGTAGAAGATATTCCATCATAAATGTTTAGGATATCCTAACAAACTTATACAGAACTGACCTTGCCTCGAGCTTGTCCGGATTCTGCCTTTCAACATAGGCCAGACAACCCCATATCTTAACTTGTTTAAGACATGGTCTCTTCCCATTCCATATCTCATATGTAGTGGTAGGCCCTAATTTGGATGGAACCCTATTCAATAGGTATGCAGCTTCTCAAGTGCATAACTCCAAAAGGAAACAGGTAACTCAGCAATACTCATCATAGAGCGCACCATATCTTATAGGGTGCAATACCTCCGCCCCGATACACCGTTGTGTTGTGGTGTATACGAAGAAGTAAGCTGAGAGAGAATCGCATCGAAGGACTTAATACTTCTACCCGTTTGGTTCTCAACTTCAAACTTTTATTCGTTGAATTTATCAAAAGTTTCAGACTTGTGTTTCAACAGGAACATATGTCTGAATCCTGAGAGATGATCAGTGAATATAATGAAGTACTAAGAACCAACCTTGGCATTTATAGACATAGGACCGTATACATCATCATGTATCCGTCCCAAGAGTTCAGTAACTCTTTCTCTGTTTCCAGTAAATGGAGTATTGGTCACTTTACCTTTGTGACAAGATGTTCATACCAGAATATTGCATTTTATACCGCCCATTCTTATGCTCGTGTGTTTATAGGTAGGTGCTTGTAATCCGTGTTTGTTACATATTTACAGAATACAGGTTTCCAGTACAAATATTGCAAATCAAGACAAAATCTCCACAGTTACACCAAATACAGAACATCTGTCACAGCAGATAAAAGCCGGGTTCCGGTCATCCATATCCGTCCAGTGCCGAGTACCAGTTCCAGAGACAAGACATATGACAGTGGTCATTCGTGTCTCGGACATGCACAGAGCACGAGGGGGGCTGCACAAGAATCAATGGGTGCGCGGAGCTCGAGGGAGATAAAGTCAAAAGTAAAGAAAAGATAGCAATCTTGGACTAAGAATTCTGAAGATATTCTGGAAAGATTATCAGAAAATATATGTACCAGACAACAGGGGACAGCAGACCAGGGACCTACAGAAAAGCCCATGCCCTGAACCCTCTATAGTGCGGCGGATCCGCGGCCAATAGGGGGTATTGGCGGCGGATCCGCGGCCTTACTGACTCCTTGTCGTGTCGTTTTTTGGGGGTAGTTTGGGGACTTCATATTGTTGCAGATTCTTGCCCTAGGTCTTCAACCCTCTGCCTATAAATACTCCAGAATTGAGCTAAGCCAAGGGTCCAATTCTAAGTCATTCTTTGTTCTTCTTTCTTTTTAAGATTTAGTCTTTTTCTTCTTCTTCTTCATTCTTTTTCCATGAAAATTGTAGTGAGAGCTTTTTGAGTGGGAGATCAATGAAGATGAGGGTTTTTTGTATCATTCTCTTTTGTTTCTTCTTCCCCTTGAGATTCTTGCTTTCTCTTGATCATTCAACCTCTTCATTGAGCTTGAATGGTTAAGGGTTAGTTATTGATCTCAAGGGTCGTATTTTCTTATGGAATTAGCGCTTCATTTCACATGCGTTCTCTACCCTTCTCTTGATCTTGCAACCTCTTAATTGAGCTTGCAAGTTTAAGGGTTGGCTATTGATCACATGCTTGTCTTGAGTTCTAGTTTCTTGTTCTTTTTATTGCTTATTTATTACTTGCTTTTTATTACCTTGCTTTACTTTCTTGCAATTTCATTTCATGCACTTACTTACTTGTAATCTTTTCTTTTCTTTGTTCTTTTCTTTTGCTCTCTTTTGTTCATTTTGTGAATGGTTGTAATTATCATTGTTAAGATGAAATATGGTATTGTAAGTTAATATCTTCTTTCTTATTTCCTTTTCCCGTTATTTTCCATTGAACTCCGCCCAAACCATACGCAAGCGCTCCGTTAGGCACCCTACCCTGACAAGGTAACGGTGATTCCTAACCGCGACCGGTTGCATTCGGTTTGGCCGGAGGCGAAAGCAAGAGACAAGAACGGAAGGACAAGGATAAATAAGCCGTATTCCACGAATACCGTGCTTAAATCCCCTAATCCACGTTGGTGCCGATTGCTCTAGCTTCAATTGGTTAAGACTCGGCTCAAAGGTTTTGAGTACGGATTTCTTTAGCTTACAATCTCATATCTTCTTCTTAACAACTTTATACTTGCAAATAATACACATAGGTTAGATCGAACAAGCACATACAAATTCTTTATTGACTCGTCTAAAACAAGAAAAGACATACAACCATCTCCCTGTGGATCGACCCGTGCTCAACCGGCTAGCTGCATAGCGACACCGTCTTGATTGCGGTTAACTTTAATTCTTTCAATCAAATGGCGCCGTTGCCGGGGAGACGATAGCGTATTTTTTTTCTTGTTATTCGGGTTAATATTCTTTTTGTATATATTTATATAAAAAAAATATTTTTTTTTTATTTTTGATAATTTTTGTGGGCAAGAGTACAGATTTTTGCAGATTTGCAAACTGCGATTGTGGGGAGCAAAGTGTACATTCAAGGCTAAGGTGATTGCGAAGTACAATGCCAAAGATCCGGGTAGTTTGACCCGCGCAAGCGAACTTTTCAAGCTTACCGGATTTGATTCAACGGGGGTTTCCTAACCCAAAAACTTAACGGTACGTACTTTACTAACACCTTCTTCTCAAATCCGACGCATCCAATATACTATTCTTTGCAGGATTCTTTGCAAGTTCGCTAGCAAACGCTAAAAAATTGACTAACCCGTATTTGTTGCAGTGCCGCGCTTAAACTAAAAAATGATTTTTTGATTCTTTATAGAATTTTTATTGAATTGCGCATTGCATACATTAATACGGACTTAAGGGCAAGCGAACCCCACAATATACGGTAAAGGATTTCATCACCTTTTCCGTGGCCCACAAATCACGAACTTGAGCATAACGTTTACCCACACAAAATTTAAAAGAAACTAGACCTTAAGCCTTAAGGACTTCGCGCTCACTAGGAGAAGTTAACTGTGTTTAGAACCTCGCTTAACGGTATATTGTTTACGGGGTGTCTAGGAAAGTGTTAACGGCCAAACCGCCAAAAGAGAAAGGGCTATTTAATTAAGGAACTTCACGAAAGCGTTGGAAAACCTCCCCTTATCTCTGCACTTACCTGGCCTCGTGATCAGTGTATCTTGAGCCCGTTTCTCGACACAGTTTTACTTCGACAATCAAGTTCTGGAGCAGGTCTAGTTGACCTAGGTGAACCCTAGAACGATTAGGTGTGTGGTATTTTCGTGTCGTGATTGTTTTTGTCCCTATTCTTTTTTTGTGTGTATATTTCATTATTTTGTTAATATCTAAAAAATAAAAATAAAAAAACAAAAAAATCACATTCTTTTCCCCCTCCTTTTCTCTGCCTTTCTTTCTTTCTCTCTTCATATCATGGGTACCCCACCTCGCAAAACTCTTGCCGAACTTTGGTACCCACAACCAGACATTACTTCTTACGGTTCTTGCTTTGGCCGAACGTCAAACGATCCCTCCATGCCCAAAATCTCGTTGAAAGATCGGATAGACGCGTCTAGGACAAACACTTGCCCTTCGCAATCCACTTTGTATCAACCTTTTCAACCTCCCCCACCAGCTTATGTTGATACCCCTTTTGCAAGTCGTCATTTGTCCATCGCTGAACGTATTGAACAATCCCGTAGCCGATCTTTCACTCCTTCAAATTCTTGGGATCAACAATTCCATTCACCTTCCTATCCAAATGTTGATCCTGCTCCTGTCCAGCCATTCAATTCGTACCAATCCTACCCTACTTTTTCACCTTCCCTAGACATTGCTTCAGAACCGCCATTTGGGAGTTTCCAGTATCCAAATAACTTCGTATCTTTTACTGAAACCCCATCACAACCTATGTCTAGTCTGGAACAGTCGTTGGAAGACTTTAGGGTAGCGTCGTACCAACAGATGATGGATTTGGATGCGTCCATGGCCGCCCTCATACAACCTAGTGACCCGGTAGTTAGTTTCCAACTAGCTCCTAATTTTCCAATGTATGATGAGGCGGCAGGACAGGATGAGAATTTGAGTGGAGAAAGTGAGCTGTATACCCTTCCAAATCAAACCTACCCGTCTCAAATTGAATCCCACAACTCCTGTGTTGAAAGTCTATCAAGTGTCCCAAATGAATTATCAGTTGAAAATAGAATGTTTAATGAGTTGTGCGACTTTGTAGTGTTTGATTTGCCAGATTGTGAAGGGACCTTGCCAAGTGAAACCACACCCAATCCTTTTGACCTCTACACCTCCATCTTAGAACCTGAATTGATTGAAATCCATGCTTTTGATAAGGTGTCTGAGAATATTAATTTTCACTTGATTGAGGATATTGACGCTGGGAATATTTTGGATGATGAACCCATAGATTTGGCTGAGTTTTTCTCTTCAAATCATCATCCCGAGTCATTAAATGTTTTTTCCGAACTTCATATGCGTCTTGATATTGATGATAAAGGCATGGATGAACTTAACTTTGAGGAGAATTCTGAGGATAGTTTTGAGGATGAACCAGTTATAATTAATGAGTCGGATTTTCCAATTCATCCTATCCCTTCCACTGACTGTGTACACCCTCCTGAACCTTTAATCGAGAACCTTCCTCAACCACTTCCCTCCATTCTTTCCATCGTTCCGACCTTGCAAGAAACCGTCTCACTTTCATTTACTATGTCTGGTTTACCAAGTTCGGCGTACCCATTGCTTCTTACGAATCTTAAGGGATTTGACCCAATTTCTCGCCATATTGATAGATTAGTACAATCCATCTTTTCACATCGATCATTACAGATTGTACTAATTTATTCAATCCATTTCCACCCTCAAGATCGTATTCTATTTCTTTCTCCCTTCCGCCATTCTTCTTCTTCTGATATACCGAGACCGTATCCCGCTTCTATCTCCATACGGTCTCGCGTATTCTCCATCTCTTTTCTCTACGCCTTCTTTGACCAACCACTACTTTATCACGATAAGATCTTTGAATGGTTGGTACTAACTTTTGGCCTGTGTAAGGCCTTGTATAGCTTGATACTGTTCTCTTTCCCCTCTAATCCTGAATTTCAACGCTTAACAGTGGAAACACTGTTTTACTCAAGTTTTGGGGGGACTCCTTTTTTTGTATATATTTTTTGTTTTTTGTTTGTATATAATTTGTTTCTAGGGAGCGCCGACAATTTTGACCCTCTTGGTATAGCCTGACAGTGAGGGCACTGTCAAGTTTAAGTTTGGGGGTGTGCTCGGTAAGCTTTCTTCCTTCGCATTCATTTGTATATTTTGCATTTGCATACCTTATTAAAAACCCACAAAAATTGAAAATTTTCCAAAAAATATAAAAACTTTGTTGTCAAGTTAGCTAATAGGGTAACTTAGATCTTTATTCCGAAAGTTTAGTTGATATGATAGAAATAACTAAATTCTAGGCTTAGGGATTGAAAACCCTAAAAATAACCCTCATTCTGTCTAACTTTGGTATGTATACGTCCTTACAGTTTTTTTGAGAAATAGGTAATCTTGAGTTCAGTTCTTGAGTTAAGTCAAGATGAAGGGAAAGTATTAATGCTTTACTGAAGGATAAGTCTGAAAAATAGTTTCTTTTCTCGAGTTCAAATTTAGAAAGTATATACCCTACAAACTGCACTTACACGCACCTTGAAACTTGGGATAGTAGAGGATACCTTGAAATACTCTTGCCTGAAAGCCTAGTATGAAAGAAAAAAACGGTATTTAAAGCTAAACACCAAAAGAGCATGTTGAAAAATATATCCGGTCTTGAAAAAGAAAAAGAAAAAGAAAAAGAAAAAGAAAAAGAAAAAGAAAAATAGAATAAAGTCAAGACCTGGAAACTGCTATTTACGCTTTAAGCTCACACATTCAGTAATCGGCCGTTAGTGCCTCAAGAAGCATTAATAGTCGCATGAAAGGTGTGTGAGCTACACCGTCCATCATTAAATGAAAAGAAGTAGTATTAGGTATTAGGGCAAAGGTATTATAGCTTGAATTGAATTCTTGAGTGTAGGGGTGCAAATATACACACACGTAGGGGTATACAATTGATGTTTGGATAAGAGATAGAAATAAAGAATAAGACTTGTGTTTTCTGTAAAGTTGATAAAAATCCCTGATTTGAGGCCGCACTTTAGAAGGAAAACTCAGGAGAACCAACATCTTTCTAAACTTTTTTTTGGAACGTATAGGATCTAAAGTTAAAACAGATAGGAGGTGTGAAAAATAAGGGTTGGATATTTCTAACTTAGGATGATAGAATTTCTAATGTAAATACTAAACTGTAGGAGTAGAATCAATGTTAACTTATGACACTAGCTTGACGGGATTTTGTGGGTAGTATCCGCTGAAAACCCTCAGGAGACAACACTCCTCCTACTAGGGACACCTAGAGGTTTAACGGCTTGTTGCACGTGCTCAGTGCAATCGCGTTCCCTGCGAAAGTGCGGTTAGGATTTTATTTTTGTGAATAATTGGTTTTGCTCGGGACGAGCAAAAGTTATGTTTGGGGGTATTTGTTCATACCAGAATATTGCATTTTATACCGCCCATTCTTATGCTCGTGTGTTTATACGTAGGTGCTTGTAATTCGTGTTTGTTACATATTTACAGAATACAGGTTTCCAGTACAAATATTGCAAATCAAGACAAAATCTCCACAGTTACACCAAATACAGAACATCTGTCACAGCAGATAAAAGCCGGGTTCCGGTCATCTATATCCGTCCAGTGCCGAGTACCAGTTCCAGAGACAAGACATATGACAGTGGTCATTCGTGTCTCGGACATGCACAGAGCACGAGGGGGGCTGCACAAGAATCAATGGGTGCGCGGAGCTCGAGGGAGATAAAGTCAAAAGTAAATAAAAGATAGCAATCTTGGACTAAGAATTCTGAAGATATTCTGGAAAGATTATCAGAAAATATATGTACCAGACAACAGGGGACAGCAGACCAGGGACCTACAGAAAAGCCCATGCCCTGAACCCTCTATAGTGCGGCGGATCCGCGGCCAATAGGGGGTATTGGCGGCGGATCCGCGGCCTTACTGACTCCTTGTCGTGTCGTTTTTTGGGGGTAGTTTGGGGACTTCATATTGTGGCAGATTCTTGCCCTAGGTCTTCAACCCTCTGCCTATAAATACTCCAGAATTGAGCTAAGCCAAGGGTCCAATTCTAAGTCATTCTTTGTTCTTCTTTCTTTTTAGGATTTAGTCTTTTTCTTCTTCTTCTTCATTCTTTTTCCATGAAAATTGTAGTGAGAGCTTTTTGAGTGGGAAATCAATGAAGATGAGGGTTTTTTGTATCATTCTCTTTTGTTTCTTCTTCCCCTTGAGATTCTTGCTTTCTCTTGATCATTCAACCTCTTCATTGAGCTTGAATGGTTAAGGGTTAGTTATTGATCTCAAGGGTCGTATTTTCTTATGGAATTAGCGCTTCATTTCACATGCGTTCTCTACCCTTCTCTTGATCTTGCAACCTCTTAATTGAGCTTGCAAGTTTAAGGGTTGGCTATTGATCACATGCTTGTCTTGAGTTCTAGTTTCTTGTTCTTTTTATTGCTTATTTATTACTTGCTTTTTATTACCTTGCTTTACTTTCTTGCAATTTCATTTCATGCACTTACTTACTTGTAATCTTTTCTTTTCTTTGTTCTTTTCTTTTGCTCTCTTTTGTTCATTTTGTGAATGGTTGTAATTATCATTGTTAAAATGAAATACGGTATTGTAAGTTAATATCTTCTTTCTCATTTCCTTTTCCCGTTATTTTCCATTGAACTCCGCCCAAACCATACGCAAGCGCTCCGTTAGGCACCCTACCCTGACAAGGTAACGGTGATTCCTAACCGCGACCGGTTGCGTTCGGTTTGGCCGGAGGCGAAAGCAAGAGACAAGAACGGAAGGACAAGGGTAAATAAGCCGTATTCCATGAATACCGCGCTTAAATCCCCCAATCCACGTTGTTGCCGATTGCTCTAGCTTCAATTGGTTAAGACTCGGCTCAAAGGTCTTGAGTACGGATTTCTTTAGCTTACAATCTCATATCTTCTTCTTAACAACTTTATACTTGCAAATAATACACATAGGTTAGATCGAACAAGCACATACAAATTCTTTATTGACTCGTCTAAAACAAGAAAGGACATACAACCATCTCCCTGTGGATCGATCCGTGCTCAACCGGCTAGCTGCATAGCGACACCGTCTTGATTGCGGTTAACTTTAATTCTTTCAATCACAAGACTGGCAAGTATCATAAGATGAAAATTTGAACAGATTCTCATATTCATCCTTATGTAACTTAGCCGGTCGTGTCGCATTGATATGACCTAGTCTATAATGCCACAAGAAGGATTCGTTCATTTCTGAACTACTCCTCTTTTGTGTGTTCTATATACTTTGAACCGTGGTTTGATTAATGTATATGCTATTATATAACGTGCCTGATCCAATCAACTCTTGATTAAGGAAAATGTTCACAACATTGCCCTCTTATACAGAATTAAATCCTTCTTTAACTTAATAAAGAATCTGATGTAATATTGTATATCAGGTTCAGTATCTAATAACATTTATTCAGAATCAATGTATTTATACAAAGTGATATCTGCCAACATTTGGCTGCAACAATTGCACAATTCTCTAACTCTTAGAGATATATCACCTATTCTCAGTTCTCTACCTTTCTGTAGCCGATGTAACTCTTACATATGTGGGATCCTGATCCGGTATCTCATACCTGTTAGTGTATATGCCCTAGAGGCCATTACTGTATCATACTAGTTTGTATATTACTTAATGGAAGCTTGGGATATTCACCTTGTATATACAATCTTGCTCAAAATAGTAGTATGCTACTTGGTTTGTTTCTACTTCAATGTGTACATGTGTTTATTTTAGTATATCGCCTATACACATTAGTGGAGCCCTTAGGATCTTAGCTTGATTACCAGCATTGTGATGGCAGTCACACTAGTGGGGCTGGGTAATCTATAAGCACATCCTTATGCAGGTCCCTGGTCGCAGGACTATCGAGACAGGGCATCGATACTCCGGAGTAGACTAGCGCATGCGCTTCTCATCCCAGGGTCTGTCCCACAGCCGTCGGTACGTCGTACTTGAGATAGTATGCGGGTGCTCGTTGGGTTACGAGTACACTGGACAGGACTCGTCGGGAACTGACTAGTTGGTATTATGCCTATCGTCAGTTATCAGTTCCCAGGTGACATGAGTACAGCTTAGTCCGCTGACTTGACACTGTCACTTCGCCTCGAGTGTGTTCCCACTGTACTTTGATTACCACCCTACCACGGCTCAAAGGAGTCGTGCAAACAGGTGGTAGTTGGGTGCAGTCCCGAAGCACTTGGAGGCAGTGACGGTTAGACAGGATTCGTCTCTCCCGGTATTGGGGGTTGACATCGCGCTGTGTCTAGGAGAGCCATTACACGAGTAGTCCCTGGCCAGGGCAAACGAGATATACTGGTAGGTTTCTAGTGTTATCTCAGGGTGTTTTGGGCTTCACTCCGACACGACTTGTACCGCTATTGGGGGACTGACGTTTACCGCCCCCTAGGCCCGCCATGCGATGTATCAGACGAACAGACCGGACTGTACGGAGATTGTCACATTCAGGCTCAGTAGGAGTTCAGATGGGTTTCACCTCGTCAATCTTCTTGTCGGCATCTACCTGGGGACCGTTACGCACAGCTAGTGCCGCTTGCGGTCTGTGATTAAACCCACTGCCAGCGTAGTGTTGAGTCTTTAGAGTCCCACACAGAAAGCTATTCGCCTTTAGGCAAAAGAGTAGAGGTCGCATGGTTTTGCGACAGGTCGCATGGTTTTGCGACAGGGTTCAGTCACATCCGTGCACTTGTGCACGTTTAGTGTCCGGACAGTTTACACTAGCGGGCTTTGGTTTAAGCCAGATCCTAGTGTACGTATTGGGATTGGTTTTATCCAGTATGCATTCGTGTTCCTCGAAACGCGGATGCGGGTGTGTATGCACAGTTGACGGAGAGACAGAGGCAGAGGATTCTCATTAGGGTTGTTGACCGTTGACAGTTGACTATTGACTTTTTGCTCAACCCTAATGAGAATATGATATGTGATTAACAATTATATTACTTAAGTATTATGGTGACATGGTTGTTGAGAGATTGACTTTGTTGACTTTTGTTGACTTGTTGACTTTATTGACCGGTTGACTAGGCTTGACTAGTTGACCATCATGATAACTATAGCTATCATTTCAAGGCAAAGACTTTTGCTTGCTTGCTCTCTTGTGCAAAATGAGTGCATGAAATGATATGGCTATGGTTGCTTAAACCATCACATAATACTTGATTGATATGAGGTGTTATGATTGTTTTGGATTATGAGAGCCAAATGAGAAAAGTCTTCTCTCATTCTTTCATGCTCATTCTCTCTCTTGTTCTTAAGCTCTCATCTCCTCCTCTTGCTCTCCCTCTCTTGACACTATGGTTCACTTGTCTCATGAGTTGAGAACCAAGAACCATAGATAAAATCCCATACAAACTCTTCTCTACTCACTCTAGTTCACAAGGTTTAGCAAACCGAGTAAACTAGTTTCTTCAAAGTTCGAAGAAGGAGCCAAAGGTTGAAGCTTTCAGATGGATCTATCTTCGGCGCAAGGAGACGACGGGGAGAAGCCGATTCGGACGACCATCGAAGCTTGAAGACGAAGGAGTTCAAGAAATAGAAAGGTATAACCCCCTAACCGAGTAGTTAGCAACTCGTAGTTAGGTTGTTAGTTAGATGTTTAACAAAGATCCGGGTTTTGAGTCCATGTTACCACCTCTAAGAAAATCATTTTTCACCAAATTCCACAAGCCCGAAAGTACCGGGAGAGGTAGCATGGACTTACAATGGTATCAGAGCCAGGTTAAACTCTATCTAACATGTTAGCAAAGTAGCTAGAAGATCGATCAAAGAAAAGTCACGAAACGAACCCGAGATTTTCAAGTTTCTGCCGATTTTTATTCTGTTCAAAAGTTGATAATTTTCATCTTAAAAATCGGCTCAGGCTTTTGCTTGAATAACCACCAAATTTGGTCCCACGAACCGTTCAAAGCGCCGCGGTTCCGCGGCCGAGTTGACTCGGCCGAGGTCCAAATTTGGTGCAGTGTATTTCTGGGGTTGTTTTGGGATTTTTGGAATATATATTTTCTGTCCAGATTTTCCAGAACGAAAATTTTATTTTTGGGGTCTTGAAAATCCGTATTTTTGATCGAACTTCTAAAAGACTTAAGCTGACGGGTTTTTCTGTGATGTGATATTTGTATTGAACGTCTGCTAATCGCTATATGTCGATTAGTGGGGGTTATACAAATCTGTGATCTGTAATATTATTGGAATGTGTATATGAATTCATTGGATTGTCGCGGGTGAATAGCCGGGGGTTGTGAGACGAGAGTTTTCTTTTCTTTCAATTCATGTAAATTTGTAAATTGATGTAATAAGTATTTGTATGGCCGCACAACCGGGTCGGGGTTGTAGCCGTCATTGTATAATTTCTTTTTACTGTTTTTGCTCCTAGGATAGACCCATGGAAGGGGTGCACAAACTACCGGGTATGCCGAAGTGCCGAGTGGCCTACTCACGGGGTTGAGGGAGGTTGCTTCGCTTCGGGTACTTGGCGGGTAGTTTGCCGCACCCGTAGGGGTCTTGGGTGGGGTATTGGCTATTCACCGCGACCGTGTAATCTGCTTTTCGTTACAAGCTCGTACGAATTGCGGATTCCTAGTATATCCAATGTGTTCATCTGTGATCTGAAATGGCTATCATTGCAATATATCTATATATGATATTATTTAGGTGTTGCTTATGTTTTACAGCTGCGCCAGCCCAGCCCCCGCTCTGTCGTTAGTTAAGTAACCTAACGGATAATGACGGGGCCCCATGGCGAATGCGAATGGCATAAGCGTATGTCATATTTTGGTTGTTTTCTGCAATGGTAGGATTAAATGATGGGACGCATTAAAAGAACTAATGCAAGAATAACACGCATTAAAAGAACTGATGCAAGAAAATAAACCAAGTACAAGTCGTTGGAACACTTTGAAAACCACTCGGTTCTTTTCAAAACTAACTTTTAAATGCGGAGCTTGAGCCACTCCTTTTAAAAGCTATTTCGTTCCTTCGATTATATCAAGTTCACTACGTTCAAGGTTTCGCCAAAACCATTCGTAGCCCTCTGTCGTTTCGTATGAATATTCAATAGTATTCAAGCTATGTTTGTTGACCTTCGTCAAGGCATAGTGATTGGTAGCTGTTGGGTGTTCATATGTAGCATAGATAGATGCGTTGGTTTGGGACAGTCGTATTACCTTGTTGACCTTCGTCAAGGGTATATACGGGTGGGTTCAAATTAACCTGGATAATGACGGGTAGAACTTGACATGTGACTTATGATTTGTTGACCTTCGTCAAGGTCATAAGAGCATGGGGCAAAAATCCGCATCGGGAGTTTCAAAAGTACTGAAACTTGCTAGTGTTGCATACCATTTGGAGTGTGATGATCCTGGTAGGATTCCTTCAGTTTCGTCACACGATGATATTTGGATCCCGATTCTACTGTGAGTATATGCTACTCCTCGGGAAATTTCTCACTTAACGATCAATGCTATAAACCAAGTAGGTGCCTAGAAAGGTGTTAGCGGGGCTACGCCCCCAGGGAAAAGAGGTTCTTGAATTAAGGAACTTCGCGAAAGCGTTGGAAAACCTCCCTCGAAGTACCGACATTAGCCTGGCTGAACGGTTAAGCAAGTATTGTACGGTGAGATTGATCCCGACTAATTCTTCCTTTTTGGTTTAGAGGAGGGATTCGAGAGACAGTGGGAGCCATCCTGTTTAGATAAATTAAAAACCAATCTAAACTTGCAAGAGCATCATGCTGAGTGTTTTCTTCTCTCTCTCTCTTAATTGCAGCGACCCAGTGACCACACCTAGGTTACATCTAGATAATAAAATGACTGAACCTGACTGTTATGACTGGCAAAGGTCTGTCCAGATGTCCATTACCCATGACAAGCTGGAACACCTCTTAAAACCCCTGCCGTCTCAGGTCCAGTTTCCCCTGTCACGGATGTTTACATCCAAAGGACATCGGAAAAGGATTGTGCGAAAGCCAAGTGCCTCGTGTTAGCCTCAGTTGATGGTGCAAACCAGAGACAGCACGAGAAGATGGACTCAATTTCTATCTTCCTCCATAACAAAGTTTTATATGGAGAGCAATCTCGTGTCGCAAGATATGATACCTCGAACGAATTGCTTCAAGCGAGGTTGGCTGTCGGGTCATCTGTGAGGGACAACGTCCTTACAGAGACCAGCTATTTTGAGCTCATGGACCTGGAGACCACGTTGGAGAATGGGTCAAGTACTGACTTAATTCTACAGTCCCTGCCCTCTGCTTATACCCTAAAGGAAACCAGGGAAGAAGAAGGAAAAGCAAGGGCAAAAGTTTCAGGACTGGATGTAGTAAAAGAGGGACGTTCCTATTGTAACGGGAATGAACATTGGCAGAAGGATTGCAGGGCTTGCAAAGCCAGTAGCCAGAATTCGAAGCATGTTGTGGCTTCGGCTTCGAGTGTGCTTGTAATAGAGAACTGTTTGTCAGTTAACCCTACTTCCTGGGTATTGGATACCGGATCAGGATCTCATATCTGTAATTCGTTACAGGCTCTGAGAAACCATAGGGTTATCAGGAAAGGTGATATGACTCTCAGGGTTTCTAACGGAATGAGCATGGATGCTGTATCCGTAGGGGAATATCACCTAGGACTGACAACTGGGCAGATATTGATTTTGCGTAACTGTTTGTATGTACCAGGTGCGACTTGTAATATCATATCTGTATCCTTACTTTCTAAGGAAGGATATGAATTTACTTTTGTAAGCGATGTAGTACACATCCACCTAAATCAAGTTCTGATTGGGTCAGGTACATTACAGAACGGAATATACGTGTTAAATCAAGCTCAGATTTTCAGTGTCCAGAACGCACTTAAAAGAAAGTCTCCGGAAACAAATCAGGCTTTCTTATGGCATTGTAGACTGGGTCACATTAATGAGACACGATTAACTAAGTTACATAAAGAAGGGTACTTGAATCCGTTCGAGTATCAGTCTTATGCCACTTGTGAATCTTGTTTCATGGGAAAGATGACAAAGACTCCGTTCACTGGACGCGGAGAAAGAGCGAGCAAGCTCTTGGGACTCATACACAGTGATGTGTGTGGTCCAATGTCTACACATGCGCGAAGTGGTTATTCATACTTCATTACTTTCACAGATGATTTCTCTAGGTATGGACATGTCTTCTTAATGAAGCACAAATCCGAGGCCTTTGGGAAATTTCAAGAATACAAGAATGAAGTTGAAAAACAAACCGGTAAAAGTATCAAGATTCTAAGATCGGATCGAGGTGGAGAATACTTGAGTGCCGAGTTTCTGGGCTACTTAAAAGAGAATGGAATTCTCTCTCAACTTACTCCTCCATACACACCACAATACAACGGTGTATCGGAAAGGCGGAATCGGACCCTATTGGATATGGTTCGTTCCATGATGAGTAAGGCTGAGTTACCGCGATCTTTCTGGGGTTATGCACTAGAAGCAGCTGCATATCTCTTGAACAAGGCTCCCACCAAGACTGTGCCTACCACCCCATATCAGATATGGAGTGGGAAGAAACCCTGTCTTAAGTATCTTAAGGTATGGGGATGTCCAGCTTTTGTAAAAAAGCAGCATGCGGACAAGCTCGAGGCACGCTCAGTACTGTGTAAGTTTGTGGGATACCCAAAGAACTCCAGAGGGTATCTTTTCTATTCCGCAGAAGAACAAAAAGTTTTTGTTTCTCCGCATGCCCACTTCTTGGAAACTGAATTTTTGGAAAATCAGATAAGTGGCGCAATAGAACTGGAAGAAATTACAGAACCACAAGCTGTTACTGAAAGCTTAGATGAACCAAACGTTTCAAGATAACCGGACATTCCTACGCCGCTCCGCAGAAGTAGTAGGCAGTCTCATCCGCCCGAGAGATACTTCGGTTTTCTCATTGACGGGGATAGAGAGGATTGAATCATAGATTATGATGAGCCTACTAGCTTCCAGCAAGCCATTCAGAGCGGTGACTCGGTAAAATGGCTGGATGCAATGCGGACCGAGATGGAGTCCATGTACACCAACAAAGTTTGGACTTTGGACTTTGCTCCAGAAGGGGTAAAACCCGTAGGCTGCAAATGGATCTTCAGAAAGAAGATTGGTGTAGATGGGCAGGTTGAAACCTATAAAGCTAGGCTCGTTGCAAAGGGTTTTCGTCAAAGACCTGGTTTGGACTATGATGAGACCTTTTCTCCGGTAGCCATGCTTAAATCCATTCGGATCCTTCTTGCCATTGCTGCCTTCCACGATTATGAGATCTGGCAGATGGACGTAAAGACGGCTTTCCTAAATGGAAATTTGGAAGAGTGCGTCTATATGGATCAGCCAGAGGGATTCATTCAGAGTGGGAGCAGCGGTAAAGTATGCAAGTTGCTCAAGTCCATCTATAGACTCAAGCAGGCATCGCGGAGTTAGAACATCTGCTTTGATGATACTGTCAAAGAATTCGACTTTGTCAAAAACCCAGATGAACCATGCATTTACAGTAAGATTGTAGGGAGAAATGTGGTATTCCTCGTCTTGTACGTCGATGACATTCTCCTAATAGGAAATGATATTCCTATGCTACAGTCAGTCAAAGGATTCTTGTCGCAGAGGTTCTCCATGAAGGACCTGGGCGATGCCAACTACATTCTGGGGATCCAGATCTATCGTGATAGATCTAAGAGGATGTTGGGACTTTCACAGTCAAGGTACATCGACACCATACTGAAACGATTCAGTATGGAAGATTCCAAGCGCGGTAATCTACCGGCTTGTCACGGAATCACCCTCTCCAAAGAGATGTCTCCCAAGACTGTAGGGTTCCTAGGCACACTAATGAAGTCTCACAAGTGATCAAACATGCTCAATTCAAAAATTTCCTTGTGCCTACAAACCCTAATAGAGATCGTTAACTAGAAAACAAGGCGATGCAAGCAAGTAAACGGAAATATAGCTAAAGGGAAGGGGCTACAACCTTTGTAGATCCGGTCCTCCACCTCCTAGGCTCCGTGATGAAGTCCCCTCGCTGTCCAAATCGGATCTTGGGCTCTAGCGTCGGCTTCATCGGAGAAAAAGCGGGCTAGTTCATCGACGACGATGCCGAAGATGATCTACGTCGAGGCATCGCTAGATCAAGCTCCAACTTCACCAAGTCAAGAAAACTTGTGAAGGAAACACCCTATACTACTTGGCAAGAGGTAGAGGATGAATAAATAGGATGTGGGTTCACTTTAGAATTAAATTTCTCACTAGTTTTCATCACTTGCCATTGGAGTAGCAAGCTTTCTTCATGGAAGAAGAAGATGAAGAAGAAGAAGAAGAAGATATGATAAGTGTTGAATAATCATATAAATAAATCAATACTTATCATATATTAACCCTTGGTTAATTGTAGAGAATGGACCATGGTTAACTTGAATGGTTAGGGTTAAGGATGAGACAAGAATGGTGACTTAGTCAATGCTTCATGAAACTTCAACTAAAAACAAACTAAGCCACCATTTCTTTTTTCTCTTTATCATTTTCTTTTTCCAAAATAAACAAAAAGAATAAATAAATGAATAAGTAAATAAAATGAAACCCTAACCATTCATATAACCATGGTCAATTCTTTACACAAACCCAAGCTTGCATGTATCATCAAACATGATACAATCTTGTGCATAAAAGTATATCAAATATACAACTTGCACAATCCAAGTGAGAAAATCCATTTAAAGTGAACCAATACCAGTTAATGCAAAGTAATATATCAAATATATAATTATACATTAAATCATTAAATCAACACTTGATTCAGTGATCCGGTCATGTCGCATATAACCGGCTAGTATCCAATGTATCGGCTTATCGAATCAATCCTTGATTCGACAACTAGGTTATATCGCATATAACCAATCGATAAATTCATCGCGAGAATGGAATACGGTATCACATACACGAATTATTCTCGGTCCCGCACATATCTCATATGCGCTCCTATTTCGTTTCGCTTGAGCCAGGAAACCTCTGTGTAGGACTCTAAAGACTCGTCAATACGCCGGCAGCGGATGATGATCATATCAAACATCCACAAGCCGCAAGCGGTCTGCTAAACGTAACAGCCACCCGGGTATTGAGCGATCAGAAGATCGACGAGCAAGCCCGCTCACACTCCTGTGAATCCAACCAGTAACACTTACCGTACAGTCCGGTCTGTTCGTCTGATATGTCGCATATCTCGCCTAGGGGTGGTAAACGTCAGACCCCAGTAGCTCGATAAGTCATGCCGACGTGAAGTCCATGACATGTGTGAAACTACTGATAACACTTACCAGTAGGTCACTGCAACCCTGGCCAGGGATTTCCAGTTATGGCCAGTCGAGCATAGCGCAACATCAACCCCCAATACCGAGAGAGACGAATCCCCTCCTATCGCTCATTGCCTCCATGTGAATCGGGACTGTACCCAAAAACCACCTGTTTGCACGACTCAGTAGAGCCGTGGTAGGGTGGAAATCAAAGCACAGTGGGAGACACACAAGACTCTATGACGATCTCGGATCAACAGACTAAGCTGTACCAGTGTCACCAGAGAACTGCCATCTGACGTGAGGTATAATACCATCTGGGAGTTCTCGGCGAGTCCGTTCAGTGTACCCAGTCTCCACTGAGCACCCGCATACCATCTCCGATGTCAAACACCAATGGATATGGGATCATCCATCGCCCATCACATGGGTCGAGAAGATATACGCTAGTCTACTCTGGAATATCGATGCCCCGTCTCGATATTCCCACGACTAGGAACAATGAAGGATGTACTCATTGACTACCCAGGCCCCACTAGTATGATCTACATCATAGTCCTGGAAGTCGAGTACACATCCTAAGGGCTTTATCAACATGTAATCAGAGAGACAGAAAGTATACATATTAAGACAAAGAGCAACCAGATAGCGTACTATCATGTCGAGCAAGAAAGTCCTACCTATATATGTCCCAGCATCCACTACAATATACATCCAATGTACAGTAATGGCCTCTAGGGCATACATATAACTAACAAAGACTGATTTGGAAAGGGCTCGCATGTCATCAATACCCTACGCATCTGCGGTAGGCTCTATTATGTATGCGATGTTGTGTACCAGACCAGATATAGCATACGCACTGAGCGTTGTAAGCCGGTATCAATCGAACCCAGGGGAGAAACACTGGATAGCAGTAAAGAACATTCTCAAGTACCTGAGAAGGACTAAGGAGATGTTCTTAGTGTATGGCGGAAAAGACCTCCAGATTGAGGCCTTTGCTGACTCCAGCTTCCAGAATGACAAGGATGACTCCAAGTCCATGTCGGGTAATGTCTTTACCCTCAATGGAGAGGCGGTTTGCTGGAAGAGTTCCAAGAAGGAAACCGTTGCTGACTCAACTATGGAAGCGGAGTACATAGCTGCTTACGATGCCGCAAAGGAAGCTGTCTGGATGAAGAAGTTCCTCACGAAACTTCAGGTGGTTCCTACCGGTGTTGATCCAATACCGCTGTATTGTGACAACAACGGCGCTATAGCTTTAGCGAAGGAACCCAGGTCCCATCAGAAGTCCAGGCATATTTTGAGGCGGTACCACCTGATCAGGGAGATCGTTGATCGCCGGGAGATCGAGGTGAAGAGAGTAAATACGGAAGATAACACTGCTGATCCACTCACGAAGGCCTTACCCCAGACTCGGTTCGAGCGGCTGATCGAGATGATAGGTCTTCGATACGCCAGTGCATGGCCTTAGTGCAAGTGGGAGATTGTTAGTGTATATGCCCTAGAGGCCATTACTGTATCATACTAGTTTGTATATTACTTAATGGAAGCTTGGGATATTCACCTTGTATATACAATCTTGCTCAAAATAGTAGTATACTACTTGGTTTGTTTCTACTTCAATGTGTACATGTGTTTATTTTAGTATATCGCCTATACACATTAGTGGAGCCCTTAGGATCTTTGCTTGATTACCAGCATTGTGATGGCAGTCATACTAGTGGGGCTGGATAATCTATAAGCACATCCTTATGCAGGTCCCTGGTCGCAGGACTATCGAGACAGGGCATCGATACTCCGGAGTAAACTAGCGCATGCGCTTCTCATCCCAGTGTGGGAGACGGTCTGTCCCACAGCCGTCGGTACGTCGTACTTGAGATAGTATGCGGGTGCTCGTTGGGTTACGAGTACACTGGACAGGACTCGTCGGGAACTGACTAGTTGGTATTATGCCTATCGTCAGTTATCAGTTCCCAGGTGACATGAGTACAACTTAGTCCGCTGACTTGACACTGTCACTTCGCCTCGAGTGTGTTCCCACTGTACTTTGATTACCACCCTACCACGGCTTAAAGGAGTCGTGCAAACAGGTGGTAGTTGGGTGCAGTCCCGAAGCACTTGGAGGCAGTGACGGTTAGACAGGATTCGTCTCTCCTGGTATTGGGGGTTGACATCGCGCTGTATCTAGGAGAGCCATTACACGAGTAGTCCCTGGCCAGGGCAAACGAGATATACTGGTAGGTTTCCAGTGTTATCTCAGGGTGTTTTGGGCTTCACTCCGACACGACTTGTACCGCTATTGGGGGACTGACGTTTACCGCCCCTTAGGCCCGCCATGCGATGTATCAGACGAACAGACTGGACTGTACGGAGATTGTCACATTCAGGCTCAGTAGGAGTTCAGATGGGTTTCACATCGTCAGTCTTCTTGTCGGCATCTACCTGGGGACCGTTACGCATAGCTAGTGCCGCTTGCGGTCTGTGGTTAAACCCACTGCCAGCTTAGTGTCGAGTCTTTAGAGTCCCACACAGAAAGCTATTCGCCTTTAGGCAAAAGAGTAGAGGTCGCATGGTTTTGCGACAGGTCGCATGGTTTTGCGACAGGGTTCAGTCACATCCGTGCACTTGTGCACGTTTAGTGTCCGGACAATTTACACTAGCGGGCTTTGGTTTAAGCCAGATCCTAGTGTATGTATTGGGATTGGTTTTATCCAGTATGCATTCGTGTTCCTCGGAACGCGGATGCGGGTGTGTATGCACAGTTGACGGAGAGACAGAGGCAGAGGATTCTCATTAGGGTTGTTGACCGTTGACAGTTGACTATTGACTTTTTGCTCAACCCTAATGAGAATATGATATGTGATTAACAATTATATTAATTAAGTATTATGGTGACATGGTTGTTGAGGGATTGACTTTGTTGACTTGTTGACTTTTGTTGACTTGTTGACTTTGTTGACCGGTTGACTAGGCTTGACTAGTTGACCATCATGATAACTATAGCTATCATTTCATGGCAAAGACTTTTGCTTGCTTGCTCTCTTGTGCAAAATGAGTGCATGAAATGATATGGCTATGGTTGCTTAAACCATCACATAATACTTGATTGATATGAGGTGTTATGATTGTTTTGGATTATGAGAGCCAAATGAGAAAAGTCTTCTCTCATTCTTTCATGCTCATTCTCTCTCTTGCTCTTAAGCTCTCATCTCCTCCTCTTGCTCTCCCTCTCTTGACACTATGGTTCACTTGTCTCATGAGTTGAGAACCAAGAACCATAGATAAAATCCCATACAAACTCTTCTCTACTCACTCTTGTTCATAAGGTTTAGCAAATCGAGTGAACTAGTTTCTTCAAAGTTCGAAGAAGGAGCCAAAGGTTGAAGCTTTCAGGTGGATCTATCTTCGGCGCAAGGAGACGACGGGGAGAAGCCGATTCGTACGACCATCGAAGCTTGAAGACGAAGGAATTCGAGAAATAGAAAGGTATAACCCCCTAACCGAGTAGTTAGCAACTCGTAGTTAGGTTGTTAGTTAGATGTTTAACAAAGATCTGGGTTTTGAGTCCATGTTACCACCTCTAAGAAAATCGTTTTTTACCAAATTCCGCAAGCCCGAAAGTACCGGGAGAGGTAGCATGGACTTACAATACCTAGGACGTAGAGGATACTGAAAAACAGTTCTTGGTAATGAACACACCCGAAGAAGATGCATCAACATGCACTTTCTTCAATTGGGTTGCATGGGAGTCCGGATATTCCTCTATTTCCTGCTCGGAATTATAACAGTTATAAGATAGAGCGGAACCAACGTTCCCTACCTCAGTATAATAAGTAGGTTCAGTCTATGCATCCATATTATTATCTTGGTTAAGGCGTGACACGGTCGCTACCAGGAGAGAGAGAAGAAAACACTCTGCGTGCGCTCTTGAAAGATCAGATTGGTTATTATTTTATCTAATCAGGATGGCTCCCACTGTTTTTGTCAAATCTTCCTTCAAACCCTAAAAGGTAAGACTAGCCGAGATTAATTGCACCCTACAAGTTCGCTAATCATTCGGCCAGGCCAGTGTCGGTACTTTGAGGGAGGTTCCCCGTGCTTTCGCACGGACCTAATTAAAATAAACCTCGTTTTCCCAGGGGCGTAACCCCGTTAACACCTTTCTAGACACCTACTTGATCGGCTAATTGTAATGTGCAAAACTCTCCCAGGGGTAACTCTTACTCGCAGTGGGTATCGGGATCTAACTATCTCATAGAAGGTATGCAATCTCATTGCAAATTTCAACACTTGAAATTCCCGATAATCTTTTACCCCTAGTGACATGACCTTAATTATGGTCAACAAATCATAAGCACTAGTCAAGTTCTACCCGTCATTTCCTGATTAATTAGACCCACCCACATGACCCTTAACTATGGTCAACAAAGTCACATGACTGTCATAATTAATCGCATCATATGCTGTGTAGGAAGACATCACTTAGCTACCGCACACTATGCCTTAACTATAGTCAACTAACGTAGCATGAATACTAAGTACTCTACTTCCTAAAATGACGGAGGGTTACGACAGGTTTTTAAGAAAACCTATTGCGTAATGAACTTGATATCGTTGTAGAATCGAGTGATTTTGTAAAGGAGTGTTTTTGAGGCTCTTACTAGTTTTGCTAAAGAGGTCACTCCCGGTGAAGGGATCTTGGCTCTTTCCTTATCGAATAAGGTGCAGGATATTTCATAAATACCACTATGCAAAGAAAAAACTATAGAAGCAATAAAAAGACAAACCGAGTAGGTTGTAGCATCTGCCAGTTTCGCTAAAGAGGTCACTCCCGGTGAAGGGATCTCGGCTCTTTCCTTATCGAATAAGGTGCAGGATATTCTACAAGGAATGCCGCTATGCAAAGCAAGAACTAGAGCTACCTATTTTCGAGACAAGTTTCTACAACATCTTTAGGTTTCTTTTATTTTATTAATCTCATTAATGAAGTCCCATCAATTATGTTTCCTAAGCATCACAAAAGAAACAAAAGAAGCAATATTTATTATATCTCATATATATAATATAGGCATTCGTCTCAGTACATATCAAGTGATCACATCATAAAATAGCAGCAGCAGAAGAACACATATGAAATATTGGATATTCTAGGAATTCCGTGTTTTATTTAAGCCAATAAAAAATACGGATTCCACGGTCGCGATGAATAGCCAAACCCACATCCCTAGACCCCTACGAGAGCGGCAAGCAACCCTACCAACTCTAGAGTTAGGAGACCCGGTCTCGACTCCTCGAGATGGTCTTCCACTGGACCCTAGAACTCGGTTACTTGTGCTCTCCTCCTTGTGTCTATCCTAATGCGGAAAAGTAAATAATATACATCAATTATGACATCATCCTCAACCCGGAAGTGCCCCAATAAAAGAATATTACATACAAGCTTTTACATGAATGAATATGAAAAAATCTCATCTCACATAAAAACCCCGGCTATTCAAAACACGACGATCCAATATAACATATCACAGCAACACATAACATCACATGTCATCAACGTAAGTAAATATGCGTATCCCAATTGTCATTGACGTATAGCAACGAAACCGGTGATACACCATATATTACACTTACGGTCGCAGAAAAGAAAGTGAAAAACTATAACAGTTGGAATCCGCAACCACCTTAGACATCATAAACCTAACGCATCACATGCATTGGATTTCATGCCTAACCAAATGAATTCCTTAGACATCACATGCCTAATAATTATAAACCCCGCATTTTAGTCTCGATATTGAAAACACTTTCCAATAACCTGTCGAGTAATTTAACAAGATTCCCGATAACCTGATCGAATGCTCGTCGGAAACTTTAATAGACGGCCGCACCTTCGATGCCGTCAACGAAGTGCACTAAGGCGGAACACCTCGGCCGCGAGCACCCGAACGGATGCTTTTGGCGATGGGGTTCTCCTACAGTCACTTGTGTTGGAGATAGTGCCCTCAGAGTTAATTATTAGGTCACAGGTACGTGATTGTTATGATTGAGGGAGGACCTATCCCGGTAGGACAGTCTTACTTGAGATGATAGTATGCTATCTGGTTTACCTTTATCATCGTATACTGTTTTAAGTGACATGACACGTCGCTATTACACGTTGATAGAGCCCCTAGGATTCTTGCTTGACCACCAGCAGTATGAGGGCGATCATATAAGTGGGAGCTGGGGGTCTATAAGCATATCCTTAAAAGGTCCCTAGTCGTGAGAGTTTCGAGACAGGGCATCGATTCTCCATAGTAGACTAGTGTATACAGTCGAGACCCCGACGAGGGGCGGTGGCCGGTCTCACAAGCCACTGGTGTCAGTTGGATCACCTAAGATGTATACAGGTGCTCATTGGGTTATGAGTACACCGGACAGGACTCGCCGGGAACATGCTAGTTGGTCATATACCAGACGTCAGATGGCAGTTCCCTGGTGACATGTGTGCAGGTTAGTTCATCGACCTGGGGATCGTCATTTGTCTCGTGTGAGTTCCCACTGTACTTTGATTACTACCCTACCACGGCTCAAAGGAGTCGTGCAAACAGGTTTTAGTTGGGTACAGTCCCGAGCCACATGGAGGCAGTGAGCGTATCTTCAGGGGTTCGTCTCTCCCGGTATTGGGGGTGAGGTCGTGCTGTGTCTAGGAGAGCCATTACACAAAGTCCTTGGCCAAGGCAAGGAGATTTACTGGTAGGTATTCCAGTAGTATCTCAGGGTGTTCTGGGCTACACTCCGACACGACTTGTACCGCTTTTGGGGGTCTGACTTTTACCAACCCCCTAGGCCCGCCATGCGATACTCATAGACGAACGGACCGGACTGCACGGATATTGTCACTGACAGGCTCAGTAGGGTGTCAGGATGAGTTTACTCATCGACGTCCCTTTTGGTCAATAGCTGGTGGCCCGTCACGTATTGGCTTATACCCCTGACGTGCTAGTGGTTAAATCCACAGCCATAGTATTGACGAGTCTTTAGAGTCCACCACACTTACAGTTACTCAAGTTTCGGGCGAAACGCTGTAGAGGCCGTATGGAGATATGGCAGGGTCCGATCAGATACATGCGGTATTGCACGGATCAGGATCGGACGGTTTGTACTAGTAGCCGTATAGGTATATGGCAGGGTTCGATCAGATACGTGCGGTATTGCACGGATCAGGATCGAACGGATATTACTAGCCGGCTTTGGTTTAAGCCGGTCCTAGTTCAGTACAGTGTAGATTGTGTCTTTTTGCATTTGTATCCGGATGGAATACAGATGTGGGTGTGTATGCACAGTATCGGGGTTTTCCTGTAATTTATTACGGGACCAGTTTTCTGGAGTTGCCAGTTTGCATTCCGTTCCGGCCGGTTTTCCTTTGCTTTTTCCCGGCCGGACTTTTCCGATGGAGGGGGTTATTTGCAAGTTTGCAAATAACACTTTGTGGAGGGTTTTATTGCAAAAGGATTGATTATGATAGCATCATTATCTTTTCCACCATGCTTTTGTTTTTATTGTGACATGAAAGGGTATGGTTTGAAAAAGGGTGAAGCATGGTGTATGTTTCTTTGTCCCTTGGATGTGGTCACCTCTTCCATTCTCCTACACTCACCTCCCTTAATGTTTCATATTCTTTCCTCCTCCTTTTCTAAGTTCATAAGTTTTTCCATGGTTGAGTGAGAAGAAGATGAGAGCTTCATCTTTGAGAGTGTTTTTTCATTCTTGATCTCTTTTCATGCTAAGAAAAATGCAAGCACCATTTTTCTTATCTTGTTTCCTCCATCATCTACAAATGGCAACAAACCCCAAAGTGAGACATCCACTCTACACTACACTTCCTACAGCAAATCTTGGACACGTCGATTCGCCAGCTTCGCGCCCGAGTTGCCTCGGTATTGAGGTGGGAGCCCGTAAAAGCTACAGGCGATGTGGTGCCTTTTCCAACGAGGAGGAGACGGACGGAGATCCCGCGAGGAGATTGGAGTGGAGATGAAGACCGGAGGACTCGGATCAGTCGGTACATCTCTTCCCTTTCTTGTTAGTAGCTTAGACTTGTTAATGGTTACGATCCGGAGTTTAGTGCGCGGTGGTGCCGGTTTGCAAAGTCCGCAAAATTAAAGTTTATCACCGCTTCCGCATTCCAGCGTCGGATTGACGGCCGGGGCGCCGCCGTGCACTTACAGTGGTATCAGAGCCTCGCCATTAACTTCGTCTAGCTTTCGTTTGATGTGTTTGCGTTTCCGATCGAACAAAATCCCGAAAACACGTATTTCAAGCACATCAGTTTCTGTCGAATTTTTTTTGAGTCCAAAAATTTTTCAGGTTGTCTCAGAGTGATGTGCAGGGAATTCTAAGCATACTGTAAAAATTTGGTACCATGAACCCACCATCCCACCGCGGAAGGGCGGCCAAAACCCTACTTTGGCCGCGCTTCCGCCGCAATTTTCACTGTTCATGCCCCCAAAATTCTACAGTATGTTCCTGAGTTGAAAATTTGGTTTTTGGGATTTTAAAGTTGGGCCAATTTTTTCTGTGGTTGCTACAGTTTTGTTTGGGGGCCCACTTGTTAATGTTTGATCAATCGGAAAATTTTAAACACATTTTTCACAGTATTTACATTATATCTGCGACCGTGAATGTCACTCGATCGGTAAATCCTGTCTAACTTCTATAGTCCGGTTAGACGGATTTGCGAACGTGATTTTCACGTTGATGTTCTATGTTTATGCTGTGATGTTGCGGATCGGTCGTGGGGGATAGCCTGGATGCAATGCTAGTACAGTGCTGTTGTATTATGTACATTTGATATTGCGGGGCTAGCGTCCGACATGTAGACTGCCGTCACTGCCTGTTTGTATTATTCTTTTGGGGCACGACCTGGTTGCGGTCGATGTACCCGGTGTATGTATATTTTACTTTTTGTACTAGGATTACCCCGCGGAGGGGTGCACGGATGGCCGGGTTCTAGAGGGCAACAAGCCCGCATCTCATGGCATTGAGACGGAGGGGGCTTCACTCTGGGATTGGCGGGCTATTCGCCGCACTCGTAGGGGGTACAGGTTGACCCAGGAGGGGTGCCCAAGTTACCGGATTCCGTGAAGTGATGGGTGGTCCATTCACGGCGCTGAAGGGGGCTGCCTCGCTTCAGGTTTTGGCGGGTGACTTGCCGCGCCCGTAGGGGTCTAGGATTTCATTGCACAGGCTATCCACACGACCAGGGGAACGTCGGGTTTCAGTAGTGGCTCTGTGAAACCCGGGGATCCCAGATATCTGTATTGTTCTGTGATGCTGTACATTTCTGTGATGTTGCATTTCTTTTCACGCCTTGAGCGAAATATAATATATTGGTATATATATTAGTAGATGTTGTATATGTTTTGCATCCGCGCTAGTCCAGTCCCCGCTCTGTCGTTAGTAAGCTAACCTAACGGGTAATGACGGGACCCAGTGGCGAATGCGGATGGCATATACGTACATCAGTATATTTTCGTTCTTTTTGGTGTGATCAATTGATGGGACTGCGTTGATTCGGATCAATGCAAGTTAAAAACAAACCTAATCTGATGTTGTTGGAACACTTTTCAAAAAGCTGTTATTGCAAGGACGTTCACTTTTGTTTTGCATCGCGGTATTCATTTAGAATATCCTGCTCCTCAGTCAACGAGGCAAGGGCCGAGATCCCTTCACCGGGAGTGACCCCTTGGACAAAAAGTTTGCGTCAGGGCATTAACTTCACTATAGCCGATTACTTTTGCTTTGCATCACGGTATTCATTTGGAATATCCTGCACCCCATTCTACGGAGAAAGAGCCGAGATCCCTTCACCGGGAGTGACCTCTTTAGCAACGGTTTTCGTCACTATATTTTTAAAAGCTATCCGTTCCTTCAACGATATCAAGTTCATTACGTTAAAGGTTTTCACCAGAAACCATTCGTAGCCCTCCGTCGTTTCAGACGGGTAGCACGTAGTATTCATGCTATGTTTGTTGACCTTCGTCAAGGCATAGTGTATGGTAGCTGCTTGTTACCTTTCTGCTGCATAGATAGATGCGTTGGTTTGGGACAGTCGTACAGCCTTGTTGACCTTCGTCAAGGGCTTGTACGGGTGGATTCAAATTAACCTGGATAATGACGGGTAGAACTTGACATGTGACTTATGATTTGTTGACCTTCGCCAAGGTCATAAGAGCATGGGGCAGAAATCACATCGGGAGTTTCAAAAGAACTGAAACTTGCCAGATATGCGCATACCTTCTGGAGTGTGATACCGTGAGCGGATTCCGTCACGTTGTCATGCGATGAGAGTTGGATCCCGATTCCCACTGATGAGTTAGTTTACTCCTCGGGTGACCCCGACTAATTCTTCTTTCAGGTTTGGAGGAGAATTTGAGGTACAGTGGGAGGTTTCCAGATTAGATAAATTGGTGACCATTCTGATCTAGGTTAGAGTGCACGCTGAGTGTTTCTTTTCTCTCTCTCTTTGGCAGCGACCATTGACCCGACCCCAAGACTTTGACTCAGTGACCAAGTTGACCGAACCTACTTAACACTGGCTTTTGGATTGTCAGAGTTGCAGACCTCATTGCCACTCATACTTTTACCCTTTTCTCCAGGACACCCCGTATTACTACGAACGTCCACTTCCATTGGACAAAACCATCGTATGGTTAGATACGAACTCGAAGGAATTCGAGGATGGTTTCCGGTTCTGGAGAAAACGGATAGGATTATTCAGTTGTCTTTTCTTTTCACCCTCTCTCAGGTTGCGAGTACTCCTTAGTTTAGGAGTAGTACACCTATTATGCAAATTGGATAGTCTTCTTCCAAACCATAGGCTGGTGCCGACCGGTAGGGAATGAAGAAAACCAGTTAGCATAAACGGTGTACAGAAGGTATTAAGTTCAGACAAATAAAGGGATTAGTAAGAGGGAAAAGTAAGTTGCGACTGCTATTCACGACCAAACCAAGTATTTCTTCGCCAATCCTAAATCACCTTTGTATTTCTCCAGGACACTCCGTATCACTATGAAGATCCCATTTTATTGGATAATCCATCGTATGGTTATATACGAACTCGAAAGGAACTTGTTCCAGTTCGGGGATGGATCCTGGTTCAGGAGAAATAGGAATAAAGTACATTCAGGTGTCTTTTATCTTCACCCTCTCTCGCGATGCGAGTGCTCCTAGGATTAGGACAGTACACCCTTTATGCTTTTTGGATAGTCTTCTTCCAAACCATAGGCTGGTGCCGAACGGTAGGGAAGGAAGAAAACCATTTGGCCTAAAGGGGTGTACAGAAGGTAATGACTAAAGACATATGAAGGGATTTGGAGAGGTGGCAAAGAATTATACGGTTATAGTTGTGAATCTAGATAATGGTAGAGGCATTACTAGGAATACCTGGATACCCCATCGAAACATTTCAATGTTTCAGTTCAACTGTGTACTGTTAATGGAATACTGATTTCCCGATTAGATACTTACTCCAGGGTATGTACTTACCAGGTACGATTCTCACATCTGTATGGTTTTACAGATGATGAGTGGGAGTAAGTTATTGGGAATTGGGTGATTATCCTCATTATATCGGGATTCGTTGTAATCGGTGATAGTTGAGGAAGTCACCTGGGCTGTTTGCCGGTCGGCAAATATTTGGTTTTGAATATCCGCAGTTATGCACCAATTTCAAATTGATATATCTGTACGTCTATTTTCATAGAGTGAGATATACCTTTCTGAAATTATGTCTACGACATTTACCTATATCAGTGGATGGTTAGGTAAGGAGCATTAAACAGCGGTGTAATTCTTCTTAACCATAAGTACAGTTTTCAACCTACGACACACAGTGAATGAGTTATCAGACTCAAGGGACTTATACAGAGTATTGTATGTTGTCCAGAGTCCATCAGGACAGAGGGGTTGGTCCTCGTACTATATTCGGTTTACTTATGACTTCTCTAGTTTTTAGACAGGTGTTTCGCGGAAACACAGGGTCCAAATTTTGAGAAGTTATAGGTATTTGAATAGAGTGGAGAACCAGGTATAGCAAGTATCGGGATTCTTCAAAGAGATCGAAGATGTAGATACTTGTGTATGGTATTCAGTTGATAGTAATGATAAAGAGATTTTGCTTCTCTTTCAGGTTACTCATAATTGGAAGTATTCCTAAGTTGAGTAACGCTGATCGGCCTCCTTCCATTTAGTTGACATGCGCTGGGGACAGCTGCATGATTTGAATCTGGTTCAATTAAATCAGTGCCTCTGTTTCTATATTGGATATAGAACAGTTCATATCTTAACGATGTTAAGGTACGGGGAGTTGTCCGGTTTATGATTAAAACCAGACACTGGACAACTCGAGGCACGTTTCTGTAATGGCTGTTTGTGGGTTGACCCAGGCTATGACGAGGGTTGACTTTCTACCATCTGGATGAACAATAGCGATATTGTTCTAGACTCGCCACAGTTTTATTAAAAATGGATTTTTTCAGAAAACAGTAGTGGGAGTATGGTAGAACTGGAAGTGATTCCAGAACCACAAACGATTACTGAAGATTTGATAAGGAACCTAAAGATTCAATCTGGATTGACATTCCATTGGCCACTCCGCAGATAAGGTGGGTAACTTCAGGCACCCGAGAGGCACTACGATAGCCTCAAGGACGGTGACAGGGAAGTTCTTGTTTACCCACAATTGCCATTGCTGTTGTTCCAGGTTACGAGACCCGGCGGGAGGATGAGTATAGCGTCGTTCTAAACCAGTTTTAGAAATGTACGTCTATATGACTCTGCCAGAGGGTTGTCGTAGTCAGTGGGAGCAGCGGAAGCATTGGTGGACAGGTTGCTTATGTCTATTTATAGACTACAGCAGATGTAACGGAGATAGATCATCTATTTCTGACGTGACAGTCATGGGTTTGACTTCATCAGAATAGGGGATGGATCTGTTGAGAAGGTAGTAGGGTGTGATATCCTGGTATTTGGATGATATACACAGAGTAGGAAAAGAAACTCCTACACTGCGATCGGTTATACTTTGGTCGTCACACAGTTGTTTCTCCACAAAGGAAATGGATTTTATATCAGACATACTGGTTACTGGATCTATGGTTTTAGATCTAGATTTGGGTGGTTTCCCAATCAGGGTACTTGACAGCATTCTAAGAGTATTTAGGATGGTCGACTCCTGGCACGGTAGTGTACCTGCAGGTAATGGAGTCACCCTCTCCAAAGGTGTCTTACAGACTAAAGGGGAGAGGGACGGGCATGATTGGCAGATCACTTGCTCAGGCAATTGAGTCAATCGTGAGATGTCAAGTACCACACCAGATGTTGTTCTTGCACTAGATGCAATAAGTTGACATTAATCCAATCCTGGAGAAACAGTCCGAAGCAGTTTTAGAACATAAGTGGATGTTCTAGGGATATGATAACGACAGCCTCATTCAGGAGACAGTTATCATTCCAGGCTTTCAAGGTGACATGGACGACAAGGAGGTTGTCAGAGTTATAGTTTTCCTTCTGATGAGGGGCAGTATTTTGGACAGGTGGTCCAAGGCAATACTGAGGGAGGCATGGCGCGCAGGATACTGATTAAGTTCAGTTGACGATACAGTCTAAGAAGTTTGGATTTGGAGTTCATTTATGAGCTATGTCCCATCAGACATCCTGACATATTCTGAGACAGGTATTGCTCTTTTCGGGAGATGGTTTTCTCCGCGAACTTGAGATATAGAGAGACATAGAAAGAAACATCTAAGCGGATCCACTCACTGAGGCTATTCCTCGAACGCAATAGTTCCGCAAACGAGCTTTGTGAGACTGACTAGTAGAGGAGTTGGATGTTCGGTATCACACGGGCTGTGAGTATGCGACAACGCAATAATTAGCCTTGAGTGCAAGTGGGAGATTGTTGGAGATAGTGCCCTCAGAGTCAATTATTAGGTCACAGGTACGTGATTGTTATGATTGAGGGAGGACCTATCCCGGTAGGACAGTCTTACTTGAGATGATAGTATGCTATCTGGTTTACCTTTATCATCGTGTACTGTTTTAAGTGACATGACACGTCGCTATTACACGTTGATAGAGCCCCTAGGATTCTTGCTTGACCACCAGCAGTATGAGGGCGATCATATAAGTGGGAGCTGGGGGTCTATAAGCATATCCTTAAAAGGTCCCTAGTCGTGAGAGTTTCGAGACAGGGCATCGATTCTCCATAGTAGACTAGTGTATACAGTCGAGACCCCGACGAGGGGCGGTGGCCGGTCTCACAAGCCACTGGTGTCAGTTGGATCACCTAAGATGTATACAGGTGCTCATTGGGTTATGAGTACACCGGACAGGACTCGCCGGGAACATGCTAGTTGGTCATATACCAGACGTCAGATGGCAGTTCCCTGGTGACATGTGTGCAGGTTAGTTCATCGACCTGGGGATCGTCATTTGTCTCGTGTGAGTTCCCACTGTACTTTGATTACTACCCTACCACGGCTCAAAGGAGTCGTGCAAACAGGTTTTAGTTGGGTACAGTCCCGAGCCACATGGAGGCAGTGAGCGTATCTTCAGGGGTTCGTCTCTCCCGGTATTGGGGGTGAGGTCGTGCTGTGTCTAGGAGAGCCATTACACAAAGTCCTTGGCCAAGGCAAGGAGATTTACTGGTAGGTATTCCAGTAGTATCTCAGGGTGTTCTGGGCTACACTCCGACACGACTTGTACCGCTTTTGGGGGTCTGACTTTTACCAACCCCCTAGGCCCGCCATGCGATACTCATAGACGAACGGACCGGACTGCACGGATATTGTCACTGACAGGCTCAGTAGGGTGTCAGGATGAGTTTACTCATCGACGTCCCTTTTGGTCAATAGCTGGTGGCCCGTCACGTATTGGCTTATACCCCTGACGTGCTAGTGGTTAAATCCACAGCCATAGTATTGACGAGTCTTTAGAGTCCACCACACTTACAGTTACTCAAGTTTCGGGCGAAACGCTGTAGAGGCCGTATGGAGATTGGCAGGGTCCGATCAGATACATGCGGTATTGCACGGATCAGGATCGGACGGTTTGTACTAGTAGCCGTATAGGTATATGGCAGGGTTCGATCAGATACGTGCGGTATTGCACGGATCAGGATCGAACGGATATTACTAGCCGGCTTTGGTTTAAGCCGGTCCTAGTTCAGTACAGTGTAGATTGTGTCTTTTTGCATTTGTATCCGGATGGAATACAGATGCGGGTGTGTATGCACAGTATCGGGGTTTTCCTGTAATTTATTACGGGACCAGTTTTCTGGAGTTGCCAGTTTGCATTCCGTTCCGGCCGGTTTTCCTTTGCTTTTTCCCGGCCGGACTTTTCCGATGGAGGGGGTTATTTGCAAGTTTGCAAATAATACTTTGTGGAGGGTTTTATTGCAAAAGGATTGATTATGATAGCATCATTATCTTTTCCACCATGCTTTTGTTTTTATTGTGACATGAAAGGGTATGGTTTGAAAAAGGGTGAAGCATGGTGTATGTTTCTTTGTCCCTTGGATGTGGTCACCTCTTCCATTCTCCTACACTCACCTCCCTTAATGTTTCATATTCTTTCCTCCTCCTTTTCTAAGTTCATAAGTTTTTCCATGGTTGAGTGAGAAGAAGATGAGAGCTTCATCTTTGAGAGTGTTTTTTCATTCTTGATCTCTTTTCATGCTAAGAAAAATGCAAGCACCATTTTTCTTATCTTGTTTCCTCCATCATCTACAAATGGCAACAAACCCCAAAGTGAGACATCCACTCTACACTACACTTCCTACAGCAAATCTTGGACGCGTCGATTCGCCAGCTTCGCGCCCGAGTTGCCTCGGTATTGAGGTGGGAGCCCGTAAAAGCTACAGACGATGTGGTGCCCTTTCCAACGAGGAGGAGACGGACGGAGATCCCGCGAGGAGATTGGAGTGGAGATGAAGACCGGAGGACTCGGATCAGTCGGTACATCTCTTCCCTTTCTTGTTAGTATCTTAGACTTGTTAATGGTTACGATCCGGAGTTTAGTGCGCGGTGGTGCCGGTTTGCAAAGTCCGCAAAATTAAAGTTTATCACCGCTTCCGCATTCCGGCGTCGGATTGACGGCCGGGGCGCCGCCGTGCACTTACAACTTGGTCGGGGCTATGGGGCATGGCTATCTAGTAAGGTTACCCGGCGAGTATCCACGTACACTACGTAATTGCGACAGACTTTTGATCCACATCAAAATTCCGTGGCAACCGATCAAATGA
This sequence comes from Agapanthus africanus, assembly GCA_030015575.1. Taxonomy (NCBI): domain Eukaryota; kingdom Viridiplantae; phylum Streptophyta; class Magnoliopsida; order Asparagales; family Amaryllidaceae; genus Agapanthus; species Agapanthus africanus. The sequence goes on from CM057337.1 coordinate 186,943,934, forward strand.
GACTAAACTGCTAGATTTATAAAATTCAAACTAATTATCTCATAACTAATTATGTGGATTCCAAATATTATATCACAATCACAGATATCTAAACGAAGTTAAACTTTTCGATCGAATAAACAAACACCCAAAATTTCCCAATAAGGTCAACACTTGAGCGGAGTCTAAAAAAGCACCCAGAACATGCCACAGCACTTATGAACCAGCCGTAGAAAGGTCAACCAATGCCTCACCTGTGGCATCGCTGAACTACCACAAACCCTAGGGTTTGATGGCGGTTCTGACGGTCACAGAATCGAGTTAGGGTTTCGTTCTTCTAGAGGGTCCACAGAATAACCTGCATGATTTTCTGAATATTTTAAACTAAGAAAAATCCAACACTTGGAAAATTTCCAGCGAGGGAAAATATGAGTTTTGATATCTGTTCGAACCTTTTAACATCGTCTAAATAACCCGAATACATGTTAGAATTACGATTACGAAACACTCCGAGTTGCCTTTACAGAAAATTAACATCACATGCAAATTTAGCAAAAACAAACAACACCCGAAACACTAAAACCCAGAGACTGGAACACGGTGCAAATTTGAAGCCCGGACTCCCTGGAAATACTGAGCACGCCGGTTTTAGAGTGCATGTGGCCGGCCAAGTTGAGGTGGTTTTGCTTCAAATTTGTATGGTGTTCATGTTACATCTCATATAACACTCTGCGGTTATTTAAAAAAAAATTTGACTCTCAGAAAATTTCGACAGAAACTTGGGTTCGTTGTTTCAAGTTTCGGAGTTGTTTCGGTTTCATAATCCTAACAAATATCGTCTAATTTTCTAGCATGGCTCTGATACTACTGCAGGGTTGTCTAGCACGGCAGTAAGGTTTCGGGAGGCATCGTCCATGCCAATTTCAAAAATTTGCCGTTCTAGATAACCCTAACCCTAGAATCGTTACTAGAAAATCCGACGAATAAAAATGTAAACAACTTTACATACAAGTGAATGCGGAATACAAACTTTGTATACCGGTCCTTCACTTCTCAAGCTCCATGTTGTAGTCCCTTCGCTGCGAATAGTGAACTCTCGGACTCTAGAGAGGGTTCACTTGAAGAAAAGAACAACCTTACTCAATGTCTTCGATGCCGAAGAAGATCTATGTCTAGGAGATTCAAGCTCATGCAACCTCTTCACTAATGGTGAGAATAGTGAAGTAAACACCATAAACTAAATGGCTAATAGTAAAGGATAATGAAATAGGAATTTTGCTCACTTTAGATTTTATTTTCTCACTCAATTTCATCACTTCATGAAAATCAAGAGAGCTTCAAAGAGCAAGAAGAAGATGAAATGAAAGTGATGAAGAGAAATAATCTCATGAGATTAGAAATTCAACCATGGTTGGTATATGCCATGCCAAACCCTTGTAGAGAATAAACCAAGGCTAAAGATTAAGGGTTGGGTTAATAAATATCTTAAGCTAGAAAAACAAGTGGACTAAGTCAATGTTCTACTAGCTTCTCCAAGCTCATCCATGACTAATTCCAAATGTTTGAATTACTTAAAACTAATAAAACCCTAGCATTATCCTAGCATGGTGTGAGTCTCATACTCCCATGTTATATGTGTAACCATGTATGACACAACAATATATATCACATATATATTTTGTGTGCAATGAAAACAATTAACATATATCATATATATATTAAGTGTATAAAAAGTCAGAAAAAGAATTGCTTAAGTGAGCTAATATTAGTTAATGTAATTTAATATATCAAATATATAATTCTACATTAAATTATTAAATCAACACTTGATTGAATAATCCAGCTATATCACATATAACCGACTAATATCAAGTGTAACAACTTATCGAATCAACACTTGATCCGATAACCCGGCTATATCACATATAACCGACCTATGTCATATTTTATGAGAATAGAATACGGTATCACATACACGTATTAATCTCGGTCCTGCACATATCACATATGTGCTCCTACTCCGTTTCGCATGAATCAGGAAACCTCTGTGTAGGACTCTAAAGACTCGTCAATACGCCGGCAGTAGGTGATAATCATATCAAACACCCACAAGCCGCAAGCGGTCTGCTAAATATAATGTTCACCCGGGTATTGAGCGATCAGAAGATCAACAAGCAACCCTGCTCTTACTCCTGCGAATCCACTCAGTAACATTACCGTACATTCCGGTCTCTTCGTCTGATATGTCGCATATCATAGCCTGAGGGTGGTATAACGTCAGACCCCAATAGCCTGATAAGTCATGCCGATGCAAGGTGCATAATTGTTCGAGAAACTACTGATAACACTTACCAATAAATCTCAGCAACCTTGGCCAGGGATTTCCTGTTATGGCCAATCGAGCATAGCGCAACATCAACTCCCAATACCGGGAGAGCCGAAACCCCTCCTATCACTCATTGCCTCCATGTAACTCAGGACTGTACCCAAAAACCACCTTTTTGCATGATCTCTTGACTGTGGTATGGTGGAAATCAAAGCACAGTGGGAATCACACAAGACTCTATGACGATCTCGGGTTTACAGACTAACATGTACCAGTGTCACCAGAGAACTGCTATCCGACGATAGGTATTATACCATCTAAGAGTTCTCGGCGAGTCCGTCCAGTGTACCCAGTCTCCACTGAGCACCCGTATACCTTCTCTGATGTTAAACACCAATGGATGTGGGATCATCCATCGCCCATCATATGGGTCGAGAAGTGTATACGCTAGTCTACTCTGGAGTATCGATGCCCTGTCTCAATACTCCCACGACTAGGAACATTTGAAGGATGTACTTACCGACTATCCTGTCCCCACTAGTATGATCTGCATCATAATCTTGGTAGTCAAGTACTCATCTTAAGGGCTTTATAAACATGTAATAGAGAGACAATAAGTGTACATGTTAAGATAAAGTGCAACGAGATAGCATACTATCATGTCGAGCAAGAAAATCCTCTCTATTTATGTCCAAGCATCCACTATAATATACATCACATGTACAGTAATGGCCTCTAGGGCATACATATTACTAACAGTGGGCGCACATTGTTTTGATGAGCAACTCATTTCGGGTCACTCGGTTGTTGAGTGTTGGCAACGAAGGCCGCTTTCCCTTTACCCTTTGCATTCCGAGAGTCCATTTTTGAAGAGGATGGCCCATGGCCCATCTGGTCCATTTGGGCCAGCTTGTCGATCAAAGCCTGGAAGGTGGTCGGCTTAAAGAACGTCATGAACTGGGACACAGTCGCTTGAGGATCGAGAGTCCTTATGAACATGCCCACGGCAGGAGCTTCTTCGATGCGTTGTTCGCATTTTGACCAGAGGTTCCACCATCGGATTGCGTATTGAAGCCAAGTCTCTCCTAGCTTCACCCGGGCATTGATTAATGCCGTGATCGGGGTGCGTTCGCTTGCGCTTATGAACCACTGTGTGAATAGTAGCTCCATTTCTGCGAATGTTTTGATGGAGTCATTTGGGAGCTCCGAGTACCATTCAAATGCCGTCTCCGACAAGCTGCCGATGAACTGGCGAAGCAGGAATTTGTCGTCGCCTCCAGTATTGCCGTATAAAGCTTTGAACTGAGTGACATGCTGGTGTGGATTGCATGTCCCCTTATACATATGGAACTTGGGGATCGTATATCCCGGAGGGTATTTGATTTGGTCATACCAGCCCGGGTAGGGTCGCCCAGTTCTAACGACTTGGCCAGCCGCTTCACTTGTCTGATGAGCTCGTATTTGTTGAGCTATGTAATCATCAAGGGTAGCTTGGAGATCGTTTCCTCCCTGGCTGTCAATAAAGCTGGAAGAGGGCTTGATGTTTCTACTTTGTCGTCCTCGATAATTATCGGTGGATCTTCAGCTGGAGGTTCTGGCCGGATCATCATTCCCACCATGTCTTGGAACAAAAGAGCCATCTGTTTTATATTAGCAGCATGTTCCGCATCCTCCTTATCTTTTCTTTCCAGCACCCTCCGTAAGAACTCCGTATCGGTCTCCTGCTCCTGGCGCTGTTCACTTGCTGATTTCGAACTCTTTTTTTGCCCGGTGAGTGCTTCCATTTTTGTCAACATCTTCTGGAGCTTTTATTGTTGCTCCTGAGCCTTTGTCAATGACTGCGTTTGCGGCTAATGACCCATAGAAGCACGGCTTTCCACTTTTTCAGAAGCTATATAAACCATGTGCACGATCATGCCCCCAGACTTAGGGCGTTTGGATCTATCACCTTTGGGATTTGCCGCTGATGGTGGTAGATTCTCTGGCCTTCTCTTTTTGTGAGAAGTTGAAGTTGAAGGAGCCATTGTAACAGGTGCCTTCGTGAAAGAAGTCCCTCGCTGCATGGTGGAGGGATGGTCCTCCTCTTGTCGAGCCTTTGTTTTCCTTAGTCGGCGAAAGTAGTCTTTATTGATCACAGAATCTTGGACCTTCCGCCAGACCCTGTGGACTTGGGAGGACAGCTACTGAAGGGGCCACTCCGGCTTCGCCTATATTATGTTTTCAATAGGAAGTGGAGATTTATTTAACACTGCGGTCGGAGAGTTCTTTCGCACCCTCCTAAGTGGTTCAAAACTGTTCCCGGTTGGAACAGCAGCGCCAACTTCCACCACTGGAGCTGGTGGAGTAAGTCCAGAGGGGGAGTTGCCCTAGCTCTTCTCACCCAGCACCAGTAACGACGTTGAGCGTGCCTTGCAGATGGGACCACCTCAGTTGTGGAAGCGACTCGTCATGCCCCCTGCTTTGGTGAAGGGCTACTGCTGGTGACAGCCTGCTGAAGACCGACGTCCGTTGAGAGGGGACAGCCAATCTTTCGAAGGCCGACTTTCTGGTAGGGGAAGCTCTATTGATGACTTGGCCTATAGAAAGAGTTTGAACAGCCAATATTGCGAAGACCGATCTTTTAGTAGGAGAATCCCCTTTGACGACTTCACCTGCCGGAGCTGGAACGGCTATCCATTTCAGGATAACCCCTTCAGGTATTGTGAGCCTCTTTGCGGGCCCACTTGAGCTTTGGCTCAGCCTGTTGAAGACTGAGGTGGCAGACTTGGACGACCCATTGACAGGGGCAGTGATGGTTGAAAGTCGATCGAAGACCGACTTCTTTGGAGCTTCCTAAGACAGCACTAGGGCGCTGAGGCTTGTTAGCGGGAGCATGGTCCCAAAGAACAATCCAGTGGTAGCCTGAGTCACCTGCTCCACCGGTATTGAAAAGATAGAGGCCGCATTGGGCCCGTAAGTCACTCCTCGAGTCGGGGCATAGCGGGAGTTGCTGTTGAAGGTACACCTGGAAGCCATTGATCTTCTTTTCTCCTGCACAGGAGCAAGACACCAAATCTTAGTATCTCGAATTCAGGGGAAACCATAGTAAACCGCGATTTGTTCATGAACACGACACACAATATGTGGAGTGGAAAGAGGAAAAGGTCCCACCAGGCATGCCAGAATCTATCTGCCCCCAAATTCAGGCAAGACGATCCATCCCGGTTCGTCTCTGTTTTCGGCGGTAAACAGTGCTCACTGGGTTTTGAGTTACACTGGACAGGACTCGTCGGGAACTGCTTATTAGTATTATACCTATCGTCAGGTTGCAGTTTCCAGGTGGCATGAGTACAGCTTAGTCCGTTGACTTGCCTTCACTACTTTGTCTCGAGTGTGTTCCCACTGCACTTAGATTACTACCCTACCATGCTCAAAGGAGTCGTGCACATAGGTAGTAGTTGGGTGTAGTCCCGAAGCACTTGGAGACAGTAGCGATCAGATTGGATTCATCTCTCTCGGTATTGGGGGTTGATATAGCGCAGTGTTCGGAAAGCCATTACACAAAGTCCCTGGCCAGGGCAGACGAGAAATACTGGTAAGGTACTCCAGTAGTTTCTTATGGTGTATTGGGCTCTCCTCCGGCACGACTTATCATGTTGTTAGGGGTTTGACGTTTACCATCCCCCTTGGCGAATATGCGAGTATCTTAGACGAACAGACCGGACTGTATGGAGATTGTGACCGATAGGCTCAGTAGGAGTCCAGGTGAGTTTTCTCATCGGTCTTCTTATAGACTGATACCTGGGTAGCAGTTACGTGCAACTACTACCGCTGACGGCTTATGGTTAAACCCACTGCCAGCGTACTATCTAGTCTTTAGAGTCCAACACAGAGGATTTCCCTGCTTCAGGCAATTGATGTAGACATCGTATGGTTTTACGACTGGGCTTCGATCACGTACGTGTACTTGTGCACGGATGCTGATCGGGCAGACAATACTAGTGGGCTTTTTTTTAAGCTGAATCCTAGTATTGTATTATTGGATTGTTATCGTCTCGGTGTATCCGTATTTTTCGGAATACGGATACGGGTATGTATATATAGTGAGAGGGGCATTCTTGTAATTTGTCAAGGCATGCTTCTAGAAGGTGCCACCTCATTATTTGTATTATCTGTTTTCTAAATGGATTAATGAGGTGGAAATGGAGGAGACTTTGCTAGCATGGTATGAGGAATGACTCTTATATTATTTTATTGGTTTGGGATCACTATTGAGGCATGTCACACATATTGTATTGCATTTTATTCCATGGCTCAATGAGTGAAAGTTGATAATATCCATTCTCTACACTTTGTTTCTTGATGTTGGTTCATTATTTTCTTGAGTTACTCTCCTCTCTTGAGCTCTCTAGATTTCCTCCATCTTCTTCCTATAACTAAACCCTAACCTTCACATGTGTTGTGAGCCAAGGGTTTAGTGAGACAAACAATCCATTAGCATTCTCTACATCTCCTAGGCTAGTTGGTTTAACAAACCATCTACCTTAGTTGCCTTATTTAGAGGTTGAAACTTAGAGCGCATTCTCTCGCGGTGGATTATCTTTGACAAGAGAAGGCCAATGGAGCAAGCTCGATCTGATCATCGAGGAGCCTTGGAGAGGAGCACTAGAAGACCCGAAGGACCATATCTTGGAGGTATAACATTCTACCATAGTAGATAAGCCTCTAGAGATGTTAGCTAGTTAAGGCTTTAGATTAGATCCTGAAGTTATAGCCGGTGTTGCGTAGTCAAAATCATCTTCTTTTTTTTGTAAATTCTGCCTCCCCACGAACCGCGGGGTGCGCGACATTGGCTTACAGTGGTATCAGAGCCTACAGAACTTTAACTAGCTAGTTAGAAAAGTCTTTAGAAATTCAATGCGAAAAAAATCTCAAAAATCACGTCCGAAAATGCACTGTCTGTCGATTTTCAAAACTGGTCCAAAAATATTTTCAGGGGCCTTAAAAATACGTGCAGGCTTTTTTGAGAACACTCAAGAAAAACGAGTTCGTAACTCGCTGAGACCGCCGCGGAAGCGCGGTGAAACCATGCGTTTCGCCGCGGTTCCACGGCCTAGTCGACGCCGAGTCGACTCAGTTTTCTTCAGTGTGTCTATTCTGTGGTTTTGTGATAATTGGGATATTTTGTTTCTGCCCAGGATTTTTTGTGTACTGTGTTGTACTTAGGGTAGATTCAAATTTGGTTATCGATCGAAATTCTAAGTACTTTGGCTAATTGGGTTCTTCTGTATTTGATATATGTGTTCGTAAACTTCAGCTAATTGCTATATGTCGGTTAGTTTGGGGTTGTATATATCTGTGATGTTTGGTTTGTGGATATGGATTTTATTGGATCGTCGTGGATGAATAGCCGAGGGATGTGAGAAGAGTGTTTTCTTTTCTTTCATTCAATGTAATTTGTAATATTGATGTAATATTATTTTGCGGGGCACATCCAGGTTGAGGTTGTAGCCACCGTTGTATATTATTTCTTTTACTATTTTCTGCTCCTATGATAGACTCAAGGTGGGGTGCACAAACTACCAGGTTCTTTGAAGTGCCGAGTGGCCTACTCATTTTACTGAGGAAGGTTGCTTCACATCAGGAATTTGGCGGGTAGTTTGCCGCACCCATAGAGGTCTACGGTGGGGTGTTTGGCTATTCATCATGACCATGGAATTTGACTTTCGTTACAGAATTAAACGAAACACGGAATTCCTAATTTATCCAATATATTCATCTATGATATGGAATGTCTATTATTGCGTGAAACGAATGTGTGTGTGTGTTATATATCCAGTAGACGTTGCTTATGTTTTGCATCCGCGCTAGTCCAGCCCCTGCTCTGGCGTTAGTTAAGTAACAAAACAGTGTTAGACGGGGCCCAGTGGCGAATGCGGATGGCATAAGTGTACGTTGTATTTTCGTTTCTTTTGCTGCAATGATAGGTTATAAATGATGGGACCACATTAACATTGATTAATGTAAAAATAAAACAAACAAAACCTTAATCGTTGGAACAATTTCAAAACCACTCGGTTTTCTTCAAAAAACAATTTTAAATGCGGAGCTTAAATCACTCCTTTTGAAAAGCTATCATGGTTCATTCGACTATATCAAGTTCGCTACGTTCACGGTTTCACCAAAACCATCTGTAGCCCTCCGTCATTTCATATGAATATTCAGTAGTATTCAAGCTATGTATTTTGACCTTCGCCAAGGCATAGTGATTGGTAGCTGCTGGGAATTCATATGTAGGATAGATAGATGCGTTGGTTTTAGGCAGTCGTACTACTATGTTGGCCTTCGTCAAGGGTATGTAGGGGTGGATTCAAATTAACCTGGATAATGACAGGTAGAACTTGACATCTGACTTATGATATGTTGGCCTTCGTCAAGGTCATAAGAGTATGGGGCAAAAATCCACATCGGGAGTTTCTAAGGTACTAAAACTTACTGGTGTTGCATATTATTTGGAGTGTGATAATCATAGTAGGCTTCCTTTTTAGTTATCATACATATATTTGGATCCCAATCCTACTATGAGCATGCGCTACTCTTCGGGAGATTTTTTCACTAAACGATCAATGTTATAAACCAAGTAGGTGTCTAGAACGGTGTTAGCGGGGCTACGCCTCTAAGGAAAAGAGGTTATGTAATTAAAGAACTTCGCGAAAGCGTTGGAAAACCTCCATCGAAGTACTAACACCAGCCTGACTGAAAGGTTAAGCTAGAATTGTAAAAGTGAGATTAATCCTGACTAATTCTTCTTTTATGGTTTGAGGAAGTATTCGAGAAAACAGTGGAAACCATCCTGTTTAGATAAATTAATAACCAATCTAAACTTGCAAGAGCATCATGCTAAGTGTTTCTTCTCTCTCTCTTAATTGCAGCGACCACTATGACCGGACATAGGTTATTAGCTAATAATTTGACTGGGCTAAACTATATTGATTGGCTACGGTATGTCCAGATGGCACTTACCTGTGACAAGCTAGACTACCTCCTTACTACAAAACCCCCGGCCGTCCCGGGTCCAAGTTCCACCGTCGCGGATATGGATATCTGTCTGACATGGGAAAAGGATTGTGCGAGAGCCAAGTGCCTCGTGTTAGCCTCCATGGATAGTGAAAACCTGAGGCAGCATAAGAAGATGGACTTAGCTTCCATCTTCCTCCATACTAAAGTTTTATATGGAGAACAATCTCGTATCGCAAGATATGAGACCTCGAAGATATTGCTTCAAGCGAGGTTGGCTGTCGGGTCATCTATAGAGGACCACGTCCTTACAATGATTAGCTACTTTGAAGAGCTCATGGACTATGGGACTACGTTGGAGAATGAGTTGTGTATCGAATTGATTCTACAGTCCCTACCATCTACTTACGCCCAGTTTATCTTGGATTGCAAAATTCAAAGGAAGGAAGTTACACTTCCAATTCTTCTCAATTTATTGAGGAACTCAGAGGGCACCCTGAAAGAATCCAGGGAGACACCCTCTCTGCTTATTGGGGAATGTTCCTCTTCTAGATCCAAGACGAAAGCTAAGGGAGAGAAGAAGAAATCCTCCAAAAAGCCGACAAGCGGTGTCAGTAAGGTAGAAGGAAAGGGCAGGGCAAAAGTTTTGGGGCTCGTAGTAGGGAAGGAGGCATGTCTTTGTAGTCATGGGAAAGCGCATTGTCAGAAGGACTGCAGGGCTTGGAAAGCCAGAAGCCAGGATTCAAAACACGTTGTGGCTTCGGTTTTAAGTGTGTTTGTAATTGAAAACTGTATGTCAATTAACTTTACTTCCTGGGTACTAGATACCGGATCAAGATCTCATATCTGTAATTCGTTACGGGTTTTGAGAAACCATAGTTGCTAACGGAATGAGCGTGGACGCTGAATCTGTAGGGGAATATCACCTAGGATTGACAAGTGGGCAGATATTGATTTTATGTAACTGTTTGTATGTACCTAGTCTAGCTTGTAATATTATATCTGTATCTTTACTTTTTAAAGAAGGATATGATTTTACATTTGTAAGCGATGTAGTACACATCCAACAAAATCAAAATTTGATTATGTCAGGTACATTAGATAACGGAATATACGTACTGAATCAAGCTCAGGTTTTCAATGTCCAGAACACACTTAAAAGAAAGTCTCCGGAATTAAATCAGGTTTTCTTGTGGCATTGTAGACTGGGTCACATCAATGAAACACGATTGACGAAGTTATATAAGGAGGGATATTTGGATCCGTTCGAATATCAGTCCTATGCAACTTGTTAATCATGTCTCAAAAGAAAGATGACAAAAACTCCGTTCACTGGACATGGAGAAAGAGCTAGCAAGCTCTTGGGACTCATACACAACGACGTGTGTGGTCTAATGTCTACACATGCCAGAAGCGGTTATTCCTACTTCATTACTTTTACGGACGATTTCTCAAGGTATGGACATGTATTCTTGATAAAACATAAATCCGAGGCCTTTAAGAAATTCCGGGAATATAAGAATGAAGTGGAAAAAAACCGGCAAAAGTATTAAGACAATGAGATCTGATCGAGGTGGAGAATACTTAAGTGACGAGTTCCTGGGTTACTTAAAAGAGAATGGAATTCTCTCTCAGCTTACTCCTCCATACACACCTTAGCACAACGGTGTATCGGAAATGCAAAACAAAACTCTATTGGATATGGTTTGTTCCATGATGAGTAATGCTGAGTTACTGCGATCCTTCTGGGGCTATGCATGAGAATCAACTGCATATCTTTTGAACAAGGTTCCTACTAAGTCAGTGCCTACCACACCATATCAGATGTGGAGTAGGAAGAAACCCTATCTTAAGTACCTTAAGATATGGGGATGTCCAGTTTTTGTAAAAAAGTAGCATGCGGACAAACTCGAGGCACGCTCAGTACTGTGTAAGTTTGTGGGATACCCAAAGAACTCCAGGGGGTATCTTTTCTATTACGCAGAGGAATAAAAAGTTTATGTTTTTCGGCATGCCCACTTCTTGGAAACTCAATTTTTAGAAAATGAGATAAGAGGGAGTACATTAGAACTGGAAGAAATTCCAGAACCACAAACTATTACTGAAAACATGGTGGAACCAGACGTTTCGAAAGAACCAGACACTCCCGCGTCACTCCGCAGAACTAGTAGGCTATCTCATCACTCTGAGAGATACTACGATTTTCTCATAGACGGGGATAGAGAGGATTGCATCATCGAAGATGATGAGCCAACTAGCTTCCAGCAAGCCATTCAGAGCCGAGACTCGGTAAAATGGTCGGATGCAATGCGGACCGAAATGAAGTCCATATACACTAACAAAGTATGGACTTTATACTTTGCTCCGGAAGGAGTAAAATCCGTAGGCTGCAAATGGATCTTCAGAAAGAAGATTGGTGTAAATGGACAGGTGGAAACCTATAAGGCTAGACTTGTTGCAAAAGGTTTTCATCAAAGACCTGGTTTGGACTATGACAAAACCTTTTCTCCAGTGGCTATGCTCAAATCCATTCGGACCTTCTTTCCATTGCCGCCTTCCACGACTATGAGATCTGGAAGATGGACGTAAAGACCACTTTTCTAAATGGAAATTTAGAAGAATGCATCTATATGGATCAGCCAGAGGGTTTCATTCAGAGTGGGAGCAGCGGAAAAGTGTGCAAGTTGCTTAAGTCCATTTATGGACTAAAGCAGGCATCGTGGAGTTGGAACATCTGTTTTGATGAGACAGTCAAGGAATTCGACTTTATCAAAAATCCAGATGAACCATGCATATATAGTAAAATTGTAGCGAGAAGTGTGGTATTTCTCGTAATGTACGTGGATGACATACTCTTTATAGAAAATGACATTCCAATGCTACAATCAGTCGAGGGATTCTTGTCACAAACGTTCTCCATAAAGGACCTGGGTGATGCCTCCTACATTCTGGGGATCCAGATCTATAGTGACAGATCTAAACGGATGTTGGGACTCTCACGGTCAAGGTATATCGACACCATACTGAAACGATTCAGTATGGAAGATTCTAAGAGCGGTAATCTATCGGCTTATCACGGAATCACCCTCTCTAAAGAGATGTCTCCCAAGACTGATTTGGAAAGGGACCGCATGTCGATTATACCCTATGCATCTGTGGCAAGCTCTATAATGTATGTGATGTTGTGTACCAGACCAGATGTAGCATACGCCTTGAGCGTTGTAAGCCGGTATCAGTCAAACCCAGGGGAGAAGCACTGGATAGCAGTGAAGAACATTCTTAAGTACTTGAGAAGGACTGAGGAGATGCTCTTGGTGTACGGCAAGGAAGACCTCCAGATCGAGGCCTTCGCCGGCTCCAGCTTCCAAAGTGACAAGGATGACTCCAAGTCCATGTCGGGTCATGTCTTTACCCTTAATGGAGGGGTGGTTGTTTGGAAGAACTCCAAACAGGAAACCGTTGCTGACTCAATGATGGAAGTGGAGTACATAGCTGCTTGTGATGCCACGAAGGAAGCAGTCTGGATCAGGAAGTTCATGACAGAGCTTCAGGTGGTTCCATCCATTGTTGATCCAATACCGCTGTATTGTGACAACAACGGTGCTATAGCTTTGGCTAAAGAACCGAGGTCTCATCATAAGTACAGACACATCCTGAGGCGGTTCCACCTGATCAGGAAGATTATTGATCGACGGGAGATCGAGGTGCGGAGAGTAGAGACAGAGAACAACATTGCAGATCCATTTATAAAGGCCATCCCTCAGACACGATTCGAGCGACTAATCGAGATTATAGGTCTGCGATATGCCAATACTTGGCCTTAGTGCAAGTGGGAGATTGTTAGTGATATACGGTCTAGAGGCCATCATTGTATCATACTGGATTGTATATTACATATTGGATGCTTGGAATATTTCACAGTTATAATAACAGTCTTGCTCGATATGGTAGTATGCTACCTGGTTTGATTCTACCTCAATATGTGCATGTGTTTCTTTATGCATATCGCTTATACATATTGGTAGAGCTCTTAGGATCTTTGCTTGACTACCAGCGTTGTGATGGCAGTCACACTTGTAGGGGCTGGATAGTCTATAAGCACATCCTTATACAGGTCCTTAGTCGTTGGATTATTTAGACGAGACATCGATACTCCGGAGTAGACTAGTGTATACACTTCTCATTCTAGCAGGGGATATGGTCTATCCCATAGCCATTAGTACGACATACTAAAGAAGGTATGCAGGTGCTCACTGGGTTGTGAGTTACACTGGACAGGACTCGTCAGGAACTACTTGTTGGTATTATACCTATCGTCAGGTAGCAGTTCCCAGGTCGCATGAGTACAGCTTAGTCCGTTGACTTGCCATCGCTACTTCGTCTCCAGTGTGTTCCCACTGTACTTAGATTACTACCCTACCACGCTCAAAGGAGCCATGCAAATAGGTAGTAGTTGGGTGTAGTCCCGAAACACTTGGAGACAGTAGCGATCAGGTAGGATTCGTCTCTCCCGGTATTAGGGGTTGATATCGCACAGTGTTCGGAATGCCTTTACACAAAGTCCCTGGCCAGGGCAGACGAGAAATACTGGTAAGGTACTCCAGTAGTTTCTCATGGTGTATTGGGCTCTCCTCCAGCACGAATTATCACGTTGCTAGGGGTCTGACGTTTACCATCCCCTTAGGCGGATATGCGACTATCTTAGACGAACAGACCAGACTGTATGGAGATTTTCACCGATAGACTCAGTAGGAGTTCGAGTGAGTTTTCTCATCGGTCTTCTTATCGACAGATACTTGGATAGCCGTTACGTACAGCTAGTACCGCTGACGGCTTGTGGTTAAACCCACTGTCAGTGTACTGTCGAGTCTTTAGAGTCCCACACAAAGGGTTTCCCTGCTTCAGGAAATTAATGTAGACGCCGTATGGTTTTACGACTGGGCTTCGATCACGTATGTGTACTTGTGCACGGATGCTGATTAGGCAGACAATACTAGTAGGCTTTGGTTTAATCCGTCCGGATCCTAATATTGTATTGTTGAATTGTTATCGTCTCAGTGTATCCGTATTTTTCGGAATACGGATACGGGTATGTAACAACCCTAGACTTTCTGTACGTATTTTTTCAAAAATACATAAAGGAATACCTGAGTCTGAGCACAAGTTATATATTTGTTTCGCTTTTGAACAGCAAGAAAGAGTTTGTAGCTCACTGGTAAAGACCTTGCACTGCTGAGACATAGCACCTGAGTTCAAATCCCATCAGCCATATATTATTTTTATTGTATTTTCTTTTAAACTTTTAAAAGCCCAAGAGTTTGCATGTGCACTACTCGTAGAATATTAAGTTACAAAATATTTAAACATGTGCACAATGCTAGTTGAAGCGACAAGGATATGTGGCGACGATGTGAGGCAATTTCACCGATTTTAGACCAGCGAAACATTCTAAAAGCCCGATACCGCCGGTCACCCCCGTCGGTAATGCTTTGAATTTTTGCCCCCTACCCCACTTCTCTCAGACTGTTTATTTTCTCTGCACATCTTCCAGAGAACAATAAATCACTTTTAATCTCATTTTTAATGCAATTTTTAATGCATTCTTTCACCCCCTAAACCCTAATTTCCCCTATAAATACCACACCATATTTCATCCCCCCTCACTCAGAAATTTCCTGTCAAAACTCTCCAAAATTCTCAAGTCCTTATAATGTGCAAGTGGAGTTAGCAAGGGTGAAGTTCCGGCGACGTTCCAAGGAGTTTCCGGCGACGAAACGACCCCCCGAGACCTTCCATAGCTTCATCTCTCTCTCCCCTAGTCCAAAACCCAGTAAGTCCCTTCTCTCCCTCTTCTCCTATTATAAAAAGTTCTATTTCTAAAACCCGACGAAAGCGGAGTTAATCCGACATCCGATTCGGTTTTTCTTCAAAACTCTACTTTTCTTAATCAATAAAATTCCATATAATCAATAAAATTCCATACTATCACATAATGTGTAACAAACATAAAAAAACCTATTAAAACAAGTTTCATCTCAAAATATTCTTTTATGCAATTTTTATTGTATTTTTACGGTAAAATACCACATACTTCATTTCCGACATAAAACAACACAAAACTTGTATTGCCTTTAGATAACTCACGAGGTAATGACCTATCTCATCACAACACACATATTTGATATAGCACGATAAAGTTTTGGGAATATATTCATGGGATAACACGACTTTACAAATAAATACCATCAACTTATAAAACCATTTCTTTAAAAAGATGTATTAAACATTTCCTTGCAATTGCGCCTCTACAACCCACTTTTGGAGACCATGTTCGGGATGGTGCAGATTATCGCACATTTTCGAACCTAGTAGAGCGGGATGCAGACCTCCGAAAGGAGCATTCAATCTCGATAGAATTTTTATGCATTTTTCTTTAAAAAATGAGATTTCTACAAGAAAATAAATAAAATTACTTTCATTAAACATATATATATTACCAAAATATCTACTTTAATTATATTATATAAATATTCCAAGTTTTCAAAAGGAATCACCATTATATGAAAATACCATCCAAATACAAAACAATACCGATATTTTAATAAAATACCCTATACTATGAACATTAGGTTTTACTCACTAGAAATTCACTTTTATAAAATATACATCTATGAAAACGCTAAAGACGATAATTGAATGCTTGAGATGTATTTTGAAAATTATATCAAACTGTTTTATATAAAACCCTCTCAAGTTATACTAAATTACAATAAGGAACCTAGTAAACATAGGTTTAAGCGGGACCATTCTCTTAAGCCCAACACCATCAACACCTTATCTGCTCAGATAGACAGGCTCATATCGTTGGTTGATTCCCTCATCCGCGTTCAAGCAGCGGGCCCTACCCACCAGACCGCGGCTCCCCCTCTCCGGGACAACGACGTCCGCAGAAGGACGGGCACGCTCAAGCCTTCGAGCCTACTCACCCTCATCCCAGCACCACCGAGTGCCGGTGGGCCAACTCCGGCCACCATGACCCGAATGCGGCGATTGATTCCATGACCCGATAGGTGCCAAACAGCTCCACGCCACGATCCCAGGAAAGACTGGGTCATCGCTCCAATACCCATCGCACGTTCTCTCCCCCTCAGGAGGTGTCGGTCAGCTCGCCTGGTTCCAGGCATGACTGACGCCCCCACTCTTGCCGGGGTCACGCGAACGACGAGCGTAGGGACTACTCGAGAAGGGCCTCGCCCAAGAAGTTGAGACACTTGATAGAGTGAAATCGAAGCCGTACCATCGCATAGACCCGGAGCGGGGGTAGCCATCACTCCGACTATGCAGAATCCTCGGGGTACCACCACCGGCTTGAAGCCCTCGAAAAGAAGATTCAAGGCATATGAAGGGATGGCCACACGTCCGACGAAGGGGCTAGGTACTCCGCCGACTCACTAACGAAGCCCTTTACAGAAGAGTTGCTGGCCGAGCATGTCTCACCCAGGAACAAGCCGCCAAAAGTGGCCCTCTTCGACGAGAAATCCAACTCGAGTCAAAGGTGAACTCTAACTTGCCCAGAGAAAACCAAGCCGACCAAAAGAAGAGGGACAGGGAAGAGAAAAAGAAAGTCAATCGTTCGAAGCCTTACTCCTCGAGGTTTCAGGAGTACACTCCTCTAAACATCTCTCGGACCGAGTTGTTGGAGGAAGCTAAGGGCGAGAGGTTCTTCAGGCTTCCGCCGGCTACCCGAAGCACGGGAAAATGGCTCTGAGGCCCTGATTATTGTGAGTTTTTCTGTATGCGTTTTAAATTCAAATATACCGCAATCAAGACGGTGTCTCTTGGTAGCTAGCCGGTTGAGTACGGGTCGGTCCATAGGGAAAAGGTGTTCTTTCTTTAAGTTCTAACGAGTTAAGTCCTATTTTTGGTAGGTTTTTTTTTAGATCTAAGAATGAGATTAAATTGAATTTAAAGTCTTGCTAGGATTAGGATTAGGTTAATTTGGAATATGGATTCTTCTCACTGCTTTCTTTTCCCTAGTTAAGAACATAGGTGTTAGGGTAATAGTCAACAAAGGGGATTAGCACGACTAGGAAGAAACTTAGTTTCTTCCTTTTGGTCCTTGTCTGTCCTTTCTTGGCTCTTATCCCTAACCTCTATTTAAATCAACCACAACCAGTCTAACTAGGGAATCACCACTATCTCGTAGGATAAGGTGCCGTAGAGCAAAGAAAGGAGTGAGAGAGATTTCCATCTCTCAAACCTTCCCAATCCTAGCCCTAACAAGTGAGGAATTACTCACTCATTAGGAAAGTGACAAAAGAATTCATTTTTATAATTTTTATTTTAAAAGACTATCTAACTTACAGATAATGAAAGACAGAAAAAAAAATGCAGGAATTAAATACTGATAAGAAAAATTGCACGATAGAAAAGAAACAAACCTTACTTTATTGATGACCTCTTCAATGATTACAAGGAAATAAAATTTTTAATCTAGAAAATAAAAAGAGGCATCCTTTAAAGAGGCACACCAAAAAGAGGCATCCTTATTTGGCTTTGAGCCCTCCTATTTATAGATAGGAAAAACCCTAGGTTTACATTCCGATCCATACATGAAATTACAAAACAACCCCAAAGACCGAGTCAAAGCACCGACACCCCACTGACACGTGCAGAGTATGGCCGCGGTTCCGCGGCAAAAAAGCCTGTTTGGCCGTGGTTCCGCGGCCATTTGGTGGGTTCTTGGGCCCATCTCTTCAGGGTTTCTCTGTGTTGCTTTTATCTTCTGTTTTCTTTACTTTGTTTCTCAGAATTTCTTCTATTTCCTTCCAGATTTTCAACAGTGCAGAATGATGTGGACTTTTGCCTTGAGCTTCGCGTTGAAGTCTTGAATCTTGTGCTGCCCTTGTGCTTTGTGCATTGAACTGTCTAATGATTTTCATTTGTTCCTTGAAGTGGTAGGCGGCATCATACGGATTCATCTATTGTTTGTCGTAGTCTCACATTTGTAGCGATTTTTCATGAATTTCACTGTAACGATCTGAGAACCTCTAACCTGCAACTATTTAGCAGACATGGATCAAAAGCACCTATTTATGTGTAATGTGATTAAGAATGGGCAATATACGAATGCAAAATTCTGATGTGAACAGGCCCGTATTGTGCCTATCACCGAACACAAGGACATCCGACCGAGGATTGTAAACAGCTACGCGATTACATCGAAGATCTAATTCACTCCGATCACTTGGCGAAATACCTGTGAGACAAATGTCAAGCAGATAGGGGGCAAGCCGGCCAAATTACAGCCGCAGAGCTGACAATAGGGCAGATCATGGTCGTCACCAACTGACCCAAGTCCGAGTAACGAGGACACCCGCCGAACCCGTTCATTTAATACGGAGAGTTTAAGTTAAATCATTGAATCTGTATTTTCTTTAACCATAAAGATTCTTACTTCCCAGTAATCTGAACTACTTCTCTCTGTTTCCATGCTATAACTTATTGCAGGACCACTGAGCAGCTTCCTGCTCGGTCCATCCGCAGTGGGTAGCTTCCTGCCCGACAACGCTGTGGATCAAAATCCCTCCTTACGAGGCCACCGAGTAGCTTCCTGCTTGGTCCATCTACAGTGGGTAGCTTGCCGCCTATCAATACTGTGGATCCAAAGCCCTCATCATGAGGCTACCGAGTAGCTTCCTTCTCGGTCCATCTGCAGCAGGTAGCTTCCTGCGCATCAACGCTGTGGATCAAAAGCCTTCCTCACGAGGCTACCGAGCAGCTTCCTGCTCGGTCCATCCGCAGTGGGTATCTTCCTGCCCAACTATGCTGTGGATCAAAAGCCCTCCTTATGAGGCCACCGAGTAGCTTCCTGCTTGGTCCATCTGCAGCGGGTAGCTTCCTGCCCATCAACGTTGTAGATCAAAAGCCCTCCTTATGAGGCCATCGAGCAGCTTCCTACTCGGTCCATCCGCAGCGGGTAGCTTCCTGTCCAACTACATTGTGGGTCAAAAGCCCTCCTCACGAGGCCACCGAGTAGCTTCCTGCTTGGTCCATCTGCAGCGGGTAGCTTCCTGCCCATCAACGCTATAGATCAAAAGCCCTCCTCACGAGGCCACCGAGTAGTTTCCTGCATGGTCTATCCGCAGCGGGTAGCTTCCTGCCCAACAACGCTGTGGATCAAAGCCCTCACCACGAGGCAGCTGAGTAGAAAGGAAGATACCGACCTCCCTACAATTAACCATCAATCGACTCATACTCGATACGTGATCGCTACCTCGACTTCGGGGAAAAAGGAGGGTACCGACCTTCCTACACTTGGCTACCGTTCGGCTCGACGCGTGATCACCACCTCGACCCTGGGAAAAAGGAGGACACCAAACTTCCTACACTTGGTTATCGTTCGACACTACTCGATGAACGGTCGCAAGATAAAGAAACCTACGAGCTAAAAATACTTGCGCAATGAAGATTCAAACAATGAAAAGTATACGAGCTAAAGTACTTGAGCAGCGAGCAGACATTTGAGCAAGGGAAAATAGCGCACTTTATTTATAATCAAAAATAAATATAAGGTATTCTGGGCTCCTC
Source organism: Agapanthus africanus (assembly GCA_030015575.1). Lineage (NCBI taxonomy): Eukaryota > Viridiplantae > Streptophyta > Magnoliopsida > Asparagales > Amaryllidaceae > Agapanthus > Agapanthus africanus. Next base: position 186,963,825 of record CM057337.1, read on the forward strand.
AGCCTTACAAAAATGCCCGAAGGCTAACAAAATTTTGAAAAATAAAAAATCCCCAAGAAAAGAAAGGTCAAGCCGCCCACTCGGGGAGGATCTCGCCCTGCTCGAGGCCAGCATCAGGAACCAAAACTGCGACCTTAGGGTCGGCGCTTCTGCTGGTAGCCTCGCCCCCTACGGCCGCCTTGGCGACTTCCCCCTACGGCACTTCCTCGGCCAGAGGATACTTAGCGTGGAGCTCGCTGATATCGAACCCCGGTGAAGACTCTTTGACGGCGTCGAGGGCACTGTGCCACACGACAGCAGCAGATTCGGCGAGATCGGCGTAAAATTGGTCTGACGTCTTATACGCCTCTACGGCCTTCGCCGCCCGGCTCTCCACGAGCTTCACCGCGTCTATAGCCACCCGGACATCCCTCTTGAGGGCATCCCTCGACTTCTTCACCATGTGGTAGAATCCGTTCACCTCCTCCAACTTGGGTTGAATAGCCCGGTTGGACTCATCCAGAAGCTGATGAGACTCCTTCAGCTTGGAGTTCGTCAACCCCTTGACGACCAGACGAGTGTCGAAGAGAGACGCCTTCTCCTCCGCCTGCCGCGGTTGGAGGCGGAGTTCCTCCTCCCGCGAGGAGGATTCGCCCACCTTTTTCATGGCCGGGGATACCTCCTCGGATTCCATGGCGACGAGGAGAGAGTAGTGATGAAGGACCTGATAAAGCAGCAAACGGTTTAGAAAGCTCAAGCCGAGGAAAGAAGACTTAAGAAATTTTAAGAAAAGTCAAATACCAACCTGAAGCACCTCCTGCGCTATGGCGGCCACCGGGGCTTTCATGGTCTCCCAGGGAATCTTGCCCCCGGCTGCTTGCTCCATATTCGAAAGCAAGCTGTCGGCAACGGAGTGCCTCGAGGGCACCTCAATGCAAAAGTTGCCCCTTCTGCACTGGGGTCTCGGTAGAAAGTGGCCGGGAGACCGTCCGCTTCTGCCTCTTGAGAAGGACTTCGGCGGGCTCAGCCTCTACCTCCCCCTCCTCTCGCGCCCGGGGCGCCGGGTCCCATGATTGCTTATGCCACCCCCGGCGTTCTTTTGGAGCTCGGGGAGCGGCGGAAGGCTTGGACGGTGGAGTTGGCCTCGAGGCCTAGCTCGGACCGGGTCGGGACGAGCTTGCGCCCCCGCCTTCTTTCCCTGGGTCTTGGCGATCAGGGCGGCTAGGATTTTTGCTCGGTTCATGGGCTCTGCAAAAAAAGGAACACGCAAATAAAGGGGGTTAGCGACACTAAAACAGCAAAGGAAATTTTGTAAAATCCAAAAAGATCGTCGAAAGCCCTAACTTACCTAAGAAATGCGCAGGGCTGAGCTCTTCCCAGCTTAGTACATGCTCGGATAGCAGGACAGTCGCCCGCTAGATCGGCTTCCACTGGCACACCGCCCTCTCCTCGGGGGAAGTCAACTGCTTTGCTTTCGGGCAATCGGCCATGTACCACTGTGTGGGCACAAGCCAATCCTCGCCCTCAGGTAGGCCGACGAATACAAACTTCTCCTTCCATTCGTGGATGGAAGAAGGGACGACTACTACCCCGACCCGACCGCCCTACCCTTACGTTTTTTATACGAAAAATATACCCAGCTCGGCTCTTCCTTTCTGGTGCCGGGTGATTCTTATAACATAGGAAAGACACAAGGAGGGTCAAACTGAAAAGGATATGATCAAGTTTTAACCGGACTAGAAACCCGAGGAGGATTCTCTACGAGTTCGGTGCTAGCTGGCCCGAGACAAAATGGAAGCAACGAAACACCCCGCAAACCTCAGTTGGCAAGGACAGACACATTCCTACCCGGAACGCTTCCAAATACAGGGCAATCTCCTTTCCCTGCACCAGGTCTGCCCGCTCACCCTCTCTAGCTAAACGGATGGAATAGTTAGAGGGGATGTGGAATCGAGTCCGAATTTTGGAAAGCTCATCCAGACTCATCAGGACGGAGGGCGCATCACGGGTGTTTCCGATGCGCACCTTGGGGACCCTTGTCGCCGCCCGATGGCGAGTGACAAGGACAGCCCTGACTCTAGGCGGGGAGACCAACACAGAAGACGTGGTAGAAGAGGAACCCTCTTTGCTATCTGAAGCCGAAAAGGAGGAAGACCTACTGGACTCGGCCCCGGCAACTGGAGCCTCTGTTGGGTAGTGCAAGCATCCTGGCCATCAAACCGTGGCCGATTGGGGAACAAAATTTTTCTAAACTGGCGCTAGAACGAACCCGATAATACGGATCTACCATTAGCCATAATCTAGCAAACATATAAAGAGATGAGTTAGATGCTTATACCGAATGATCCGTGTCCTCCGGTCTTCAACCACCTTCCTAATCTCTTAGAGGCCTCCATGATCAAGCTTGATCTCCGATCTCCCTCCATCGAAGATGATCCACCTGAGGATTTGTATTCCGAACTCCTATCTCAATAGCCGAGGTAACTAGGGTACCTAGTTTGCTAAACTAGATAGCCAAGAGGATGTAGAGTATAGTGATAGATTAATTTTTCTCCAAACACCTTAGGTTTCTCAACACATGAGACTTGAAGGGTGGAGGTAGAAGAAGAAGCAGCTTAAGGATGAGAGTGTGAGGCAACTCAAGAAAAATGGCTAAGTGTTGTTTTGTTGTGTTGTGTTGTGAGTAATAATGAAGTCTCCAATAAATATCTCAAGTCTCTAAAATATCTCAAGACTTCAAAATGTCTCACAACAAACAAAATCAAGCATGCTTGAATAGTAACCATAAGTCACTACAAAGCCATGCCACAATAAATGCAATAAACACCTCATCCTCTCCACCTCATTAATCATTTAATCCTAAATGGTTAAAACTAAATGAGGTGGCATCTTCTAGAAGCACTTTGTAATAAATTACAAAAATACCCATCATCCATATATACATACCTGTATCTGTATTCCGAAAATTACGAATACAATGAGACAAAAATAATCCAACAATATAATACTAGAATCCGGTTTAAACCAAAGCCACTAGTATTATCCGTACGAATCCTGATACATGCACAAGTGCATGTATATGATCGAACCCTACTGTAAAACCATACGGCCTCTACATCGTTTTGCCAGAAGTAGGGAAACCCTCTAAGTGGGACTCTAAAGACTCGTCAATACGCAGGCAGTGGTTTTAACCACAAGTACTTCAGCGGCACTAGCTGTACGTAACAGCTACTCAGGTATTGAGCGAAAAGAATGCCTATGATCAAACTCATCCGAACCACTACAGAGCCTGTCCGTGACAATATCCGTCCTGTCCGGTCTGTTCGTTTAAGAATATCACTTATCAAGTCTAGGGGGTGGATAAAGTTAGACCCCTAATAACGCGACATTTCGTTTCGGTATGAAGCCCATCACCAACTGAGAAACTACTGATCCAAATCAGTAATTCTCGACTACCTTGGCCAAGGATTTCTGGTGATGGCTACCCGTGCACTGCGCGATATCAACCCCCAATACCGGGAGAGACGAATCCCCGATAATCCACTCACTGCCTCCATGTGGTTCGGGACTGTACCCAACTAAATTCTGTTTGCATGACTCCTTTAAGCCATGGTAGGGTAGTAATCAAAGCACAGTGGGAACTCATACGAGACAAATGACGATCTCAGGTCGACAAACTAACCTGTACGCATGTCACCTGGGAACTGCTATCTGACAATAGGTATACTACCAACTAGCAGGTTCCTGACGAGTCCGTCCAGTGTACTCATAACCCAATGAGCACCTGTATACTATCTTAGGTGAACAAACTAACACCAATGACTTGTGAGACCTGGCCACCGCCTCTCGTCGGGGTCTCGATTAGTATACACTAGTTTACTCTGGAGTATCGATTCCTAGTCTCGAAACTCTCACAACTAGGGACATTTAAGGATGTGCTTATAGACCACCCAGCTCCCACGTATATAATCGCAATCATAATGCTAGTAGTCAAGAAAGAATCATATGGGCTCTATCAATATTTAATAGTGATCTGTAATACCATATAATGCATATACATTATGATAAAGACAAACCAAATAGCATACTATCATTTTGAGTAAGACTGTTCTATCCATATAGGTCCTCCCTCAATCATCGCAATTGCGTGCCTGCGATTCAATAATTGACTTGAGCGCATTGTAGCCAACAATCTCCCACTTGCACCTAAGGCTAATTATTGCAGTATCGCAAACTCACAGCTCGTGTGATACCGAACACCCAACTTCTCTACTAATCAGTTTCGCAAAACTCGTTTGTAAATTGTGTTCGAGAAATAGCTTGAGTGAGTGGATCCACTCCAATGTTTCTTTCTATATATCTCTATATCTCCACTTCGCGGAGAAAGACTATCTCCCGAAATGAGTGATACCTGTCTTAGAATTTGTCTGGATATCTGATGGGCCCCGGTTCACAAATGAACTCCAAATCCAACAAACTTCTTAGACTGTATCAACCACTAAATTTAATCAGTATCCTGTGCTATGCCTTCCTCAGTATCCGCTTGGACCACCTATCCAACATACCGTCCCTCAAAAGAGAAAAAACTATAACTCAGACAGGCACTCTGTCATCCAGGTCATCTTGAAAGCCTGAAATGATAGCCGTCTCTCGAATGAGGCTCCCGTTACCATATTCCAAGAACATCCACTTATGTTCATAACTACTTCATAATGTTTCTCCAGGATTGGATTAATATATACTTATTGAAGCCTGTGCAAAATCAATATCTGGTATTGTACTTGACATCTCAAGATTGACTCAATTGCCTAAGCAAGTGATATATCAATCATGCAAATCCCTCTCCTTATCAGTCTAAAAGACATCTCTTTAAAGAGAGTGACTCCATCACCTGCGGGTACACTACCACGCCAGGAGTCATCCATTCTAAAACCCTTTAGAATAATGTCAAAGTACCCGAATTGGGACACTTCCCAAATCTAGATCTAAAACCATAGATCTAGTCACTAGAATCCTTGATAGTATATCTATATCCTATGTGAAGAAACCACCTTGTGACAACCACAGTATAACCGATCGTAGTATAGGAAGATCTCTTCCTATTTAGTGCATGTCATCCAAATACCAGGACATCACGCTCTACTACCTTCTTACCAAATCCATCTCCTATTCCGATGAAGTCAAAACATATGACTGTCACATCAAAAATAGATGATCTATCTCCGCTATACATGCTTTAGTCTATAAATAAACATAAGCTACTTGCCTACTATGCTTCTGCTGCTCCCACTGACTAAAACAACCCTCTGGCAGAGTCATATGCACGTGTACTTCTAAACCTAATTTAGAACGACGTTATACTCATCCTCCTGCCAGGTCTCATAGTTTAGAACAGCAGCAATGACAAGTCTGGGTAAACAAGAACCTCCCTATCACCTTCTCTGAGAAGACCGAAGTACCTCTCGGTGTCTGAGTTTACCCACCAAATCTGCGGAGTGGCTAATAGAATGTCGAATCCAATTGAATTTTTAGGTTCTACTAAATTTTCAGTAATCGTTTGTGGTTCTGAAATCACTTCCAGTTCTACCATACTCCCACTAATGTTTTCTGAAAAAGAATCCATTTTACTAAAACTGGTGGCGAGTCAAGATTAATATAACTATTGATCTTTCTGATGGTAGAAAGTTAACCCTCGTCAAAGCCCGGGATAACCCACAAACTGCCATTACTGAAACGTGCCTTGAGTTTGTCCAGATTCTGGTTTTAAGTATCAGCCGGACTACTCCACACACCTTAATATCGTTAAGATATGAATCCATTCTATATATCCAATATAGAAACAAATGCACTAATTTAATTGAAACCAGATTTAAAATCATGCAGATGTTTCCAATACATATCAACTAAATGGAAGGAGGCCATACAGCATTACTCATTCAGGAATACATCCTTGTATGAGTAATCTGAAAGAGAAGCAAGTTCTCAAAACTATTACTTACAATGGAATACCTAACACAAGTATCTACATCTTCGATCACCATGAATAATCCTGATACTTACAACAAATGGTTCTCTACTTTATTCATATATCTATAACTTCTCAAAACTTGAACCCTGTATTTCAACGAAATACTTATCTATAACTAGAGAAGTCAAAATTAAAGAGAATATAGTACGAGTACCAACTCTTTGTTTTGCAACATATGGTTCTCCACTTTATTCTTATACCTATATCTTCTTAATATCTGGATCTTGTATTTCAACGAAATACTTGTCTTGAACTGGAGAAGTTATGAGTAAACAGAATATAGGACGAGTGCCAACCCCTTTATCCTAATGGACACCGGACAACATACAATATTTTGTATAAGTCCCCTGAGTTCAATAACTCAAACCATGTGTGTCGTAGGTTGAAAAACTGTACTACAGTTAAGAAGAATTACACCGTTATTGAATGCACCTTACCTAATCACCAACTGATATAGATAAATGGTATAGACATAATTTCAAAAAGTTATAGCTCACTTTATAAAATAAACATACAGATATATCAATTTGAAATTGGTGCATAACAACAGATATTCAAAACCAAATATTTATCATCAGGCAAAACCTAGGTGATTTTCTCAAATATCACCAATTACAAAGAATTTTGATATATATTAAGGATCTTATCACCCAATTCCCAATATTTTACTCCCACTCATCATCCGTAATACTATACAGATATGAGAATCAAATATGGTAAATACATACCCTGGAGTCAGAATCTGATTAGGAAAACAGTTTTCAATTAACACCGCACAGCAAAACTGAAACATGAAAATGTTTCGAAGGGGTAGCCGGGTATTCCTAGTAATGCATCTTCCATTATCCAGATTCATAACAGTAACCGTATACTTCCTTGTCCTCACTCCAATCCCTTTATATGTCTTTACTTATTACCTTTTGTACACCACACTTAGGCTAATTGGTTTTCTTCCTTCCCTACCCTTCGGCACCAGCCTAAGGTTTGGAAGAAGACTATCCAATAAGCTCAATAGGTGTACTCTCCTAATACCAGAAGCCCTCGCAACCTGAGAGAAGGTGAAGAGAAAAGACAATTGAATAATCCTATTCTATTTCTCCTGAACCAGAATCTATTCTCGAACTGGAACAAGTTCCTTCGAATTCGTATGTAACTATACAATGGCATATCTAAGCAATATGGATCTTCGTGGTGATACGAAGTGTTCTGGAAAAAACCAAAGTGGATGTAGGAGTGGTAGAGGTATACACGGTTTTGTTGTGAATGATAGCAGTCGCAATTTCTTTTACCCTTACTCTAATCCCTTTATATGTCTTTACTTATTACCTTCTATATACCACACTTAGACTAATTGGTTTTCTTCTTTCCCCACCTTTCGGCACCTGCCTATGGTTTGAAAGAAGACTATCCAATAAGCGCAATAGGTGTACTCTCCTAATACCAGGAGCCCTCGCAACCTGAGAAAAGGTAAAGGGAAAAGACAACCGCATAATGCTATTCAATTTCTCCATAATCATAATCCATTCTCGAACTGGAACAAGTTCCTTCAAGTTCGTATGTAATTATACGATGGAATATCCAAGCAATATGGATTTCCGTAGTGATACGAAGTGTTATGGAGAAATGCAAAAGAGATATAGGATTGGCAATGATATATGCGACTAACTGACAATCCAAAAGGCAAAGTGTTTTAAGAAGGTTCGGTTAACTTGGTTCATGAGTTTTAGTCTAGGGTCGGGCCATGGTCGCTGCCAAAGAGAGAGAGAAAAGAAACACTCAGCGTGCAATCTAACCTAGATCAAAATGGTTAATCACTTTATCTAATCAGGATGTCTCCCACTGTTTCCTCGAATTCTCCTCCAAACCTAAAAAGAGAATTAGTCGAGATCATATAAAATCATCCGAGGAGTAAACCTACTCATCAGTGGGAATCGGGATCCAACTATCATCGCATGATAACTTGATGGAAGCCACTCAAGTCACCACACTCCAGAAAGTATGTGCATGCCTGGAAAGTTTTCTGTACGTTTGAAACTCCCGATGTGATTTTTACCCCTATGACCCAAGTGACCTTGACTGAGCCAACATATCAAAAGATCCTAGTCAATTTCAACCTGGCACGCCCTGCTTCCCAATATACGGGAAAGGGACGTGGCGAGACCCACTATGTATTTACTCAGAAGTAAACACACTAAGCATATCTAAGCAATATAAAGTAAAGTACACAAGAGATAGGAATGTAAATGAACAACAACTTTATTTATTAAACATTCTTTTACAGGTACAACTGAAATGAAAATACATGAATAGAAAGCGATGCCTAAACAATGGCATAACTGAAATAAAATAAATATGTACAAGTGTCTACAGCTCTGGGTCAAATGCTAACTGCTCCAAATCTTCAGTGCTAGGCTCGATCTCCAATGAGTCTGAATCACCTGACAACATTCTAAAGAATGAAGAAAGAAAGGTCGTCAGCGAACAATCGCTCAGTAAGTTCCAAGGATGAGTAGAGATAGAATAGACAGAAAGAGAATATAACTTATAATGTTTGATTATATTGTTAATGCTGTTGTTTGTAGCTTGGTACAAAATTTTCCAGTGTATATGAGAGGAGTCCCACTATTCCGGAGAATAAGGTATACGGAGCACAAGGAACCGTTTAGCCATGGTACAATGCCAATGGATATTCATGTTAGATGTATTAAGGTTATAGTCTCGTGCCACTTCTAACACATTCCGTACCAATCTACCCATTATAAATCTCGCGATGTCTTTTGTATTGATTGTATTGTTTTATTATATAGATGGATGACTTGCCGAAACCATGATATCAGTAAATGAAATGGATATAAATGGAGAGTCATGTAGACGGAGTATATCCATGGTTCGGTTCAGTCAATATAGATTGATATAGATTGAATAGATGGATTCATGGATTCATATTGTATTATAGTTTATACTAGAATCATATTCAATTCAGATTGATTAGATTGAGACTCGGTCTGAGTCAGATACTTTGAAAAGAAATTGAAATCCTGAATTAGTTTTGATGTTATCGGTAAATGCTGCACATGGACGGCGGGATTTGTGTCTTTTTCCAAGACAATTACCGTATTGATAACACCATTTGTTAGATTGTCTACCTTAGATAGGCAAGCACCCACATTCTCCGGCTCCCTGAGACTCAAGAGAATTGGTCCCGCTTAAACCTATATTTACTAGGGTCCTTATTGTAATTTAGCATAACTTGAGGGGGTTTTATGTAAAAATAGTTTTGATATGATTTCAAAATACTGTTAGTGTATATGCCCTAGAGGCCATTACTGTATCATACTAGTTTGTATATTACTTAATGGAAGCTTGGGATATTCACATTTGTATAGACAATCTTGCTCGAAATGGTAGTATGCTACTTGGTTTGTTTCTACTTTAATGTGTGCATGTGTTTCTTTTAGCATATCGCCTATACACATTAATGGAGCCCTTAGGATCTTTGCTTGATTACCAGCATTGTGATGGCAGTCACACTAGTGGGGGCTGGGTAATCTACAAGCACATCCTTATACAGGTCCCTAGTCGTAGGATTATCGAGACGGAGCATCGATACTCTGGAGTAGACTAGCGTATGCGCTTCTCATCCCAGCAGGGGAGATGGTCTGTCTCACAGCCATTAGTACGTCGTACTTGAGATAGCATGCGGGTGCTCGTTAGGTTACGAGTACACTGGACAGGACTTGTTGGGAACTGTTGGTTGGTACTATGCCTATCGTCAGTTATCAGTTCCCAGGTGACATGAGTACAGCTTAGTCCGCTGACTTGACACTGTCACTTCGCCTCAAGTGTATTCCCACTGTTCTTAGATTGCTACCCTACCACGGCTCAAATGAGTCATGCAAACAGGTAGCAGTTGGGTGCAGTCCCGAAGCACTTGGAGGCAGTGACGGTTAGACAGGATTCGTCTCTCCCGGTATTGGGGGTTGATATCACGCTGTGTCTAGGAGAGCCATTACACAAAGTCCCTGGCAAGGGCAAGCGAAATATACTGGTAGGTTTTCCAGTGTTATCTCAGGGTATTCTGGGCTACACTCCGACATGACTTGTACCGCTACTAGGAGACTGACGTTTACCGCCCCCTAGGCCCGCCATGCGATATTCTTAGACGAACAAACCGGACTGTACGGAGATTGTCACATTCAGGCTCAGTAGGAGTTCGGATGGGTTCACCTCATCAGTCTTCTTGTCGGCATCTACCTGGCGACCGTTACGTACAGCTAGTACCGCTTGCGGACTGTGGTTAAACCCACTGCCAGCGTAGTATCGAGTCTTTAGAGTCCCACACAGAGGGCTGTTCGCCTTTGGGCAAAACAGAGTAGAGGTCGCATGGTTTTGCGACGGGGTTCGTTCACATCCGCGCACTTGTGCACGTTTGGTGTCCGGGCAATTATTACTAGCGGGTTTTGGTTTAAGCCAGATCCCAGTATATGTTTTAGGATTGGTTTTATCTCATTGTATTCGTGTTTCTCGGAACACGGATGCGGGTGTGTATGCACAGTTGACAGAGGCAAAAGAATCTCATTAGAGTTGTTGACCGTTGACTTTTTCTAAACCCTAATGAGAATGAGAAATATAATTAATAATATTAATTAAGGATAATTGTGCCATGGTTGAGTTGACCATTTGACTTTTGTTGACTTTTTTACTTCGGTTGACCGGTTGACTATTGTTGACCAATTGACCATCATCATTTCACTCGCAAGATGCTTCTTGTTTCTTGCAAATGCATTAAATGATGAAATGATAATAGTCATTCATAAACTAACCATCACAATTTCTTAATTATTATTATTATTATCATTATTCTTATTTTGAGAGCATGGTTGTAAAAAAGCTAGCTCATTCTCACTTGCTCACTCTCTCTCATCCATTAGCTCATCCTCTTCCTCTCTCAAAGCTCTCATCTCTCATGTGTTGAGAACCATGAGCTCTTGAGATAAAACCTTCAAGACTTCACTCTACTCATTCTAGAGTTCTAGGTTTAGCAAGCCAAGCACTTTAGTTACCTCTAGGTTGAGGTAGGAGCTCAAGATAGAAGCCTTCGGGTGGATCCTTCTTCGGCAAAGAAAAGACGACGAGGAGGAGCCGTTCAAACCACTCCAAGGAGCAAGAGGAGAAGGAGTTCAAGACCTAGGTATAACCTTCTAACCAAGTAGCTAAACTTGTAGTTAATTTGCTAGGTTTTTGTTTAGCAAAGATCCTCTAGTTTCTAGTCCATGTTGCCTTAAGAAAAAATCGTTTTTTACCTATTCCGCCTCCCCGTAAGCACCGGGGTGGGCAACGTGGACTTACAATGGTATCAGAGCCTAGCTAAACAACAACTAGCATGTTAGCAAAGTGTTTGGAACTTCGATCCGAAAAAAATCGCGAAACATGTCAAAAATTCATACTTTCTGCCGATTTTTAAAACTGCTCTAAAAATAATTCCACATACCTTAAAAATCGGTGCAGGGATTTTTAGGAACATGCAGCAAAAACGAGTCCACGACTCGGTCAACGCGCCGCGGAACCACGGCGAAACCACGCGTTTCGCCGCGGATCCACGGCCGAGTTGACTCGGCCGCGACTCGGGTTTGCTGCAGTTTCTTCAGTATTATGTTTTGGGATTTTTGAGATATTTTGTTTCTGCCCAGATTATCCAGAGAACAATGTTGTGTTTGGGGTAGTTACAAATTGGTATTTTGATCGAAGTTCTACAAACTTTTGCTAAATGGTTATATCTGTAATGTAATATATGCACTGAACGTCGACTAATCGCTATACGTTGATTAGTGGGGGTTGTGCATATCTGTGATCTGTAATGTTGTTGGATTGTGTATATGAACTTGTTGGATTGTCGCGGATGAATAGCCGAGGGTTGTGAGATGAGAGTTTTCTTTATCTTTCATTTGATGTAATATGTAAATTTATGTAATATTATTTTATGGCCGCACATCCGGGATGAGGTTGTAGCTGCATCGTATATTATTTCTTTTACTGTTTTTGCTCCTAGGATAGACCCAAGATGGGGTGCACAAACTACCAGGTACTTTGAAGTGCTGAGTGGCCTACTCACGTTGTTGAGGGAGGTTGCTTCATTTCGGATACTTGGCGAGTAATTTGCCGCACACGTAGGGGTCTAGGGTGGGGTTTGGCTATTCATCGGACCGTGTAATCCGTCTTTCGTTGCAGGCTCGAACGAAACACGGATTCCTAGCATATCCAATGTGTTCATCTGTGATCTGGAATGGCTATCATTGCATCTGACAAATGTATATATCTATATATGATATCTAGTAGGCGTTGCTTATGTTTTGCATCCGCACTAGTCCAGCCCCCGCTCTGTCGTTAGTTAAGTAACCTAACGGGTGATGACGGGGCCCCGTGGCGAATGCAGATGGTATAAGCGTACGTCATATTTTTGTTGTTTTCTGCAATGGTAGGATTAATTGATGGGACGCATTAAATTAATGCAAGAAAATAAACCAAAGTTAAGATCGTTGGAACAATTTCAAAACCACTTGGTTTCTTTTCAAAACAACTTTTAAACGCGGAGCTTAAACCACTCCTTTTAAAAGCTATCAGGTTTCTTCGATTATATCAAGTTCACTACGTTCACGGTTTCGCCAAAACCATTCGTAGCCCTCCATCATTTCAGTTAAATATTCGGTAGTATTCAAGCTATGTATTTTGACCTACGCCAAGGCATAGTGATTGGTAGCTGCCGGATATTTATTTGTTGCATAGATAGATGCGTTGGTTTGAGACAATCGTACTGTCATTTTGGCCTACTTCAAGGGTATGTACGGATGGGTTCAAATTAACCTGGTAAATGATGGGTAGAACTTGACATGTGACTTATGATTTTTGGCCTATGTCAAGGTCATAAGAGCATGGGGCAAAAATCCACATCGAGAGTTTCTAAAGAAACTGAAACTTGCTGGTGCTGCATACCATTTGAAGTGTGATGATTCTGGTAGGATTCCTTCAGCTTTATCACACGATGATATTTGGATCCCGATCCTACTGTGAGTATATGCTACTCCTCGGGAAACTTTCTCACTTAACGATCAATGCTATAAACCAAGTAGGTGTCTAGAAAGGTGTTGGCGGGGCTACGCCCACAGGGAAAAGAGGTAATTTAATTAAGGAACTTCGCGAAAACGTCGTAAAACCTCCCTCGAAGTACCAACACTGGCCTGGCTGAACGGTTATGCAAGTATTGTACGGTGAGATTGATCCCGACTAATTCTTCTTTTTTGGTTTGAGGAAGAATTCGAGAAACAGCGGGAGCCATCCTGTTTAGACAAACTAAAAACCACTCTAAACTTGCAAGAGTATCTTGCTAAAGTGTTTCTTCTCTCTCTCCTAATTGCAGCGACTAAACATCATGACCGGACTTAAGTTACTACTAGACAAAAATATACTGACAGGGCCAAACTACAAAGATTGGCTCAGGAATGTTAAAATGGTAATCACTTATGACAAGTTGGGTATCTCCTTACCATCAAAGCTCCCCCCGTCTTAGGACCTCAATCCAGCGTCGCAAATAAGGAAATCCGTAAGATCTGGGAGATTGATTGCGCGAAGGCCAAGTGCCTCGTTCTTGCCTCGATGGACAATGAACATTAGAGGAGGCACGAGAATATGGACCTTGAATCCATATTTCTCCATACTAAGCAACTATATAGAGAGCAATCCCGTATCGCCAGATACGAAGTCTCAAAAAAGTTGTTTTCGGCGAGATTGGACGTCGGATCATCGGTAGCGGAATACGTGCTTAAGATGATTGGCTATATTGAAGAGCTCGTGGACCTCGGGACCACGTTAGAGAACGAGCTCTACACTGACTTGATTCTCCAGTCCCTTCCTTCCACTTACGCCCAGTTTATCCTGAAGTTCAACATGCAAGGAAAAGAAGTTGAACTTCCGGAACTCCTCAACATATTGAGGAGTGCATAGGGCACCTTACAGAAAGTAAGGGAAACATCCACTTTGTCTGTTGGAGGATCTTCCTCTTCTAGGTCCAAGGCGAAAGCCAAGGGAAAGAAGAAGAAGACCCCCACCAAACCAAGGGGCGGTGTTAGTAAAGTAGAAGCCAAGGGAAAAGGCAAAGGTAGCAAAGGTAGCGGGACAGCTTATGGGGAAGGAAGAATGCTTTTACTGTCATAAGAAAGGACACTGGAAGAAAGATTGCAGGGCTTAGAAGGCCAAGAACCAGGACCCGAAGCAAGTTGTGGCTTCGGCTTCAGGTGTGTATGTTATTGAAAACTGTCTGTCAGTAAACTCTACTTCCTGGGTATTGAATACCGAATCAGGATCTCATATCTGTAATTCTTTGCAGGCACTGAGAAAGCATAGGGTTTTGAAGGCAGATGATATGACCCTCAAAGTTGCAAACGGAGCTGGCATGGATGCTGAGTCCGTGGGGGACTATCACTTGGGATTGTCAGACGGACATGTTTTGGTTTTGCTTGACTGTTATTTTGTACCCAGTGCGACTTGTAATATCATATATGTATCTTTAATGTCTAAAGAAGGTTATGATTTTGCATTTGTAAGCGATGTAGTAAACATTCACCTTAATCATGTTCTGATTGGGTCGGGTACATTAAACAACGGTATATACGTATTGAACCAACCACAGATTTTCAATGTCCAGAATACACACAAAAGAAAGTCTCCAGAAATAAATCATGCTTTCTTATGGTATTGTAGACTGGGTCACATCAATGAGACAAGGTTAACTAAGTTGCATAAAGAAGGATATTTGGATCCGTTCGAATATCAATCATATGCAACTTGTCAATCATGTCTCAAAGGAAAGATGACAAAGACTCCGTTCACTGGACATGGAGTAAGAGCGAGCGAGCTCTTGGGACTCATATACAGCAATGTATGCGGTCCAATGTCTACACATGCGCGAAGTGGTTATTCTTACTTCATTACTTTTACGGATGATTTTTCAAAGTTCGGACATATCTTCTTAATGAAGCATAAATCTGAAGCCTTTGAAAAAATTCCAGGAATACAAGAATGAAGCAGAAAAACAAACAGGCAAAAGTATCAAGACACTGAGATCTGATCGAGGTGGTGAATACCTGAGTGACGAGTTCCTGGGTTACTTAAAAGAGAATGGAATTCTCTCTCAACTTATTCCTCCATACACCCCACAACATAATGGTGTATCGGAGAGAAGGAACAGAACCCTATTAGATATGGTACGTTCTATGATGAGTAACGCTGAGTTGCCGCGATCATTCTGGGGATATGCACTAGAATCAGCTGCATATCTTTTGAACCGAGTTCCAACTAAAACTGTGCCTACCACACCATATCAGATGTGGAGTGGGAAGAAACCTAATCTTCAATATCTGAAGATTTGGGGATGTCCAGCTTTTGTCAAAAAGCAGCACGCGGAAAAACTCGAGGCACGCTCAGTACAGTGCATTGTGGGATACCCAAAGAACTCCAGGGGGTATCTTTTCTATTATGCAGAAGTATAAAAGGTTTTTGTCTCTCGTCATGCCCACTTTCTGGAACATCAGTTCTTAGAAAAAGAAATAAATGGGAGCGTAATAGAACTGGAAGAAATTCCAGAACCACAAGCTATTACTGAAAGCTTAGAAGAACCAGAAGGTTCGAAAGAACATGACATTCCTGCGCCGCTCCGCAGGAGTGGTAGGCAGTCTCATCTGCCCGAGAGATACTACGGTTTTCTCATAGACGGGGATAGAGCGGATTGCATCATTGATAATGATGAGCCGACTAGCTTCCAGCAGGCCATTCAGAGCACTGACTCGGTACAATGGCTGGATGCAATGCGGAACGAGATGGAGTCTATGTACACCAACAAAGTATGGACCTTGGACGTTGCTCCGGAAGGGGTAAAACCCTTTGGCTGCAAATGGATCTTCAAAAGGAAGATTGGTATAGATAGACAGGTTGAAACCTATAAGGCTAGACTTGTTGCAAAGGGTTTTCGTCAAAGACCTGGTTTGGACTATGACGAAACCTTTTCTCCAGTGGCTATGCTCAAATCCATTCGGATCCTTCTTGCCATTGATGCCTTCCACGATTATGAGATTTGGCAGATGGATGTAAAGACCGCTTTTCTAAATGGATATTTGGAGGAGTGTGTCTATATGGACCAGCCAGAGGGTTTCATTCAGAGTGGGAGCAGCGGGAAAGTGTGCAAGTTGCTTAAGTCTATTTATGGACTAAAGCAGGCATCGCGGAGTTGGAACATCTGTTTTGATGAGACGGTCAAAGAATTTGGCTTTATCAAAAATCCAGATGAACCATGCATCTATAGTAAAATTGTAGCACGAACTGTCGTATTCCTCGTTTTGTACGTGGATGACATTCACTTGATAGGAAATGACATTCCTATGCTACAATCTGTCAAAGGGTTCTTGTCACACAGGTTCTCCATGAAAGACCTGGGTGATGCCTCTTACATTCTGGGGATCCAGATCCATCGTGATAGGTCCAAGAGAATATTAGGACTTTCACAGTCCAGGTACATCGACACCATACTGAAAAGATTCAGTATGGAAGATTCCAAGCGCGGTAATTTACCGGCTTGTCGCGGGGTCACCCTCTCCAAAGAGATGTCTCCTAAGACTGATTTGGAAAGGGATCGCATGTCTATTATACCCTACGCCTCTGCGGTAGGCTCTATAATGTATGCGATGTTGTGTACCAGACCAGATGTAGCTTATGCACTGAGTGTGGTAAGCCGATATCAGTCAAACCCTGGGGAGAAGCACTGGATAGCGGTAAAGAACATTCTGAAGTACCTGAGAAGGACTAAGGACATGTTTTTGGTTTACGGCGAAAAAGACCTCCAGATGGAGGCCTTTGCTGACTCCAGCTTCCAGAGTGACAAGGATGACTCCAAATCCATGTCGGGTTATGTCTTTACCCTCAATGGAGGGGTGGTGTGTTGGAAGAGTTCCAAACAGGAAACCGTTGCTGAGTCGACGATGGAAGCGGAATATATCGCTGCATCTGATGCCACAAAAGAAGCCGTCTGGATGAGGAAGTTCTTGACAGAACTTCAGGTGGTTCCGTCCATTGTTGATCCAATACCTCTGTATTGTGACAACAACGGGGCTATAGTTTTAGCGAAGGAACCCAGGTCCCATCAGAAGTCCAGACACATCTTGAGGCGGTATCACCTGATCAGGGAGATCGTGGATCGCCGAGAGATCGAGGTTCGGAGGGTTGCTATAGAAGATAACACTGCAGATCCATTAACGAAGGCCATACCCCAGACTCAGTTCGAGAGGCTGATCGAGATGATAGGTCTTCGATACGCCAGTACATGGCCTTAGTGCAAGTGGGAGATTGTTAGTGTATATTCCCTAAAGACCATTACTGTATCATACTAGTCTGTATATTACTTAATGGAAGCTTAGGATATTCACAGTTGTATAGACAATCTTGCTCGAAATGGTAGTATGCTACTTGGTTTGTTTCTACTTTAATGTGTGCATGTGTTTCTTTTAGCATATCTCCTATACACATTAGTAGAGCCCTTAGGATCTTTGCTTGATTACCAGCGTTGTGATGGCAGTCACACTAGTGGGGGCTGGGTAATCTACAAGCACATCCTTATACAGGTCCCTAGTCGTAGGATTATCGAGACGGGGCATCGATACTCCGGAGTAGACTAGCGTATGCGTTTCTCATCCCAGCAGGGGAGATGGTCTGTCCCACAGCCATTAGTACGTCGTACTTGAGATAGTATGCGGGTGCTCGTTAGGTTACGAATACACTGGACAGGACTCGTTGGGAACTATTGGTTGGTACTATGCCTATCGTCAGTTATCAGTTCCCAGGTGACATGAGTACAGCTTAGTTCGCTGACTTGACACTGTCACTTCGCCTCGAGTGTGTTCCCACTGTTCTTAGATTGCTACCCTACCACGGCTCAAATGAGTCGTGCAAACAGGTAGCAGTTGGGTGCAGTCCCGAAGCACTTGGAGGCAGTGACGGTTAGACAGGATTCGTCTCTCCCGGTATTGGGGGTTGATATCGCGCTGTGTCTAGGAGAGCCATTACACAAAGTCCCTAGGCAGGGCAAGCGAGATATACTGGCAGGTTTTCCAGTGTTATCTCAGGGTGTTCTGGGCTACACTCGGACACGACTTGTACTGCTATTAGGGGACTGACGTTTACCGGCCCTTAGGCCCGCTATGCGATATTCTTAGATGAACAGACCGGACTGTACGGAGATTGTCACATTCAGGCTCAGTAGGAGTTCGGATGGGTTTACCTCATCAGTCTTCTTGTCGGCATCTACCTGGGGACCGTTACGTACAGCTAGTACCGCTTGCGGCCTATGGTTAAGCCCACTGCCAGCGTAGTGTCGAGTCTTTAGAGTCTCACACAGAGGGTTGTTCACCTTTGGGCAAAACAGAGTAGAGGTCGCATGGTTTTGCGACGGGGTTCGTTCACATCCGCGCACTTGTGCACGTTTGGTGTCCGGGCAGTTATTACTAGCGGGCTTTGGTTTAAGCCAGATCCTAGTATATGTTTTGGGATTGGTTTTATCTCATTGTATTTGTGTTTCTCGGAACACGGATGCGGGTGTGTATGCACAGTTGACAGAGGCAGAGGAATCTCATTAGGGTTGTTGACCGATGACTTTTTCTAAACCTTAATGAGAATGAGAAATATGATTAATAATATTAATTAAGGATAATTGTGCCATGGTTGAGTTGACCATTTGACTTTTGTTGACTTTTTTACTTCGATTGACCGGTTGACTATTGTTGACCAATTGACCATCATCATTTCACTTGCAAGATGCTTCTTGTTTCTTGCAAATGCATTAAATGATGAAATGATAATGGTCATTCATAAACTAACCATCATAATTTCTTAATTATTATTATTATCATCATTATTCTTATTTTGAGAGCATGGTTGTAAAAAAGCTAGCTCATTCTCACTTGCTCACTCTCTCTCATCCATTAGCTCATCCTCTTCCTCTCTCAAAGCTCTCATCTCTCATGTGTTGAGAACCATGAGCTCTTGAGATAAAACCTTCAAGACTTCACTCTACTCATTCTAGAGTTCTAGGTTTAGCAAGCCAAGCACTTTAGTTACCTCTAGGTTGAGGTAGGAGCTCAAGGTAGAGGCCTTCGGGTGGATCCTTCTTCGGCAAAGAGAAGACGACGAGGAGGAGCCGTTCAAACCACTCCAAGGAGCAAGAGGAGAAGGAGTTCAAGACCTAGGTATAACCTTCTAACCGAGTAGCTAAACTTGTAGTTAGTTTGCTAGGTTTTTGTTTAGCATAGATCCTCTAGTTTCTAGTCTATGTTGCCTTAAGAAAAAATCGTTTTTTACCTATTCCGCCTCCCCGTAAGCACCGGGGTGGGCAATGTGGACTTACAAATACACCTCAAGTATTTAATTATCGTCTTTAGGATTTTCATAGATGTATATTTTATAAATGTGAAATTTCTAGTCTGTAGAACCTAGTTTTCATAGTATATGGTATTTTATTGAAATATTGGAATTGTTTTGTATTTGGATGGTATTTTCATGTAATGGTGATTCCTTTGATTTAGAAAACTTGGAATATTCATATAATATAATTAAGATAGATATTTTGATAATAGTTATATACATATATTTAATGAAAATAAATTTTATTTATTTTTTGTAGAAATCTCATTTTCTAAAGAAAAATGCATTAAAATTCCATCGAGATAGAATGCTCCTTTCTTATGTATTCATCTCGCTCTACTAGGTCCGGGGATGTACGATAATCCGCACCATCCCAAACGGAGTCCCTAAAAGTTGGTTGTAGAGGCACGTAAGGAATTTATTAACACACTTTTTAAAGAAATGGTTTTGTAAATTGATATTATTTATTTGTAATATCGTGTTATCCCATGAATATATTCCCAAATTCTCATCGTACTATGTCAAAGATATGTGTTGTGATGAGGTGGGTTATTAACTCGTGAGTTATCTAAATGTAATATAAGTATTATGTTGATTTATGTCGAAACTAAAGTATGTTGTATTTTACTGTAAAAATACAATAAAAATTACATAAAAGATTTTTTTGAGATGAAACTTGCTTTAATATATTCATATAATGTTTGTTAAACATTATATGAGAGTATGGTATTTTATTGATTAAGAAAAATACAATATTTTAAAGGAAAACCGAATCGGAAGTCGGATTAACTCCGCTTCCGTCGGGTTTTAGAAATGAAATTTTTTTAGATAGTAGAAAAGAGGGGGAGAGGGGACTTACTGGCTAGGGAATAAGAGAAGAGGGAGAGGAAACTAAGGAAGGTGTCGAGGCATCGTTTCGTTGCCGAAATCTTCTCAGAACTTCGCCCTTCGCTAACTCCACTTGCACACTAAAAGGACTTGAGAATTTTTTAGAGTTTTGGTAGGGAATTTCTGAGTGAGGATGTGTGAAATGGAGTGTGGTATTTATAGGAAAAATTAGTATCTATAGGGTTAAAGAATGCATTAAAAATTGGATTAAATGGCATTTTATTATTCTCTGGATGAATGCAGAGTAAGCAAATAACATGGGGATAGTGGGGTGGGCCAAGGGGTGCTCGGGCAAAAATATCAGACCAGCCCCTATGGATTAGCCCGGCGGTGCCGGTCCCATACGCATGTGTCGCCGGTCCAAGTCCGGTGGAATGGGTTTGAATTGGTGCCACGTGTTGGTGTCGCTTAGTTTTCTTTAGTGCACATGTTTGATTAATCTGTAACTTAACATATTACGTATAGTGCACGTGCAAACTCCTGGGCTTCTAAAAGATTAAAAGAAAATTTAATAGAAAGATAATGTGGCTGGAGGGATTCGAACACAGGGGCTATGTCACAGCAGTACAAGACTTTACCAATGAGCAACAAGTGCTTTCTTGCTGTTCAAAAGTAAAACAAATACTTATAGTGTACACAGGATTGTAAATACCCTAAATGTACATTAACTTTTAAATAATTTTATGTACGTTGCAATTGGAGTTGTTACACAACCCGTCATTATCTTGATTGCATTAGACCCACCCGCACGAGTCCTTGATTGAGCCAAAATGACCGTATGACTGTCCTAACCAATCACATATCCATGCAACAGAAAAGCACTACATAGCTACCGAACACTGCGCCTCGGCTAAGCACGACATACGTAGCACGAATACTAAGCAATACTAATCTGAAATGACGGAGGGCTACAGCTGGTTTTGGCAAAAAACCATTAACGTAATGAACTTGATATCGTTGAAAGAACCGAGTGGTTTTACAAATATATAGTGGTGAAAACTTTTGCTAAAGAGGTCACTCCCTGTGAAGGGATCTCGGCTCTTTCCTCATCGAATGAGGTGCAGGATATTCCAAACTGAATTCCACGATGCAAAGCAAAAGAATCGATTATAGTGAAGTTATTACGTTGACGCAAACTTCTGCCCAAGGGATCACTCCCGATGAAGGGATCTCGGCCCTTGCCTCGTCGAACGAGGTGCGGCATATTCCCAATCGAATACCACTATGCAAAGTAAAAGAAAACGTCTGTAATGTTATTTTTTTATAAAAAAACCTTGGTTCCAACAATATCATATAGGTTTGCTTTTCCTTGCATTAATCAGAATTAATGCAGTCCCATCAGTTAAACATATCACACCAGATAAAGGAACGAAAATATAACGTACGTATATGCCATCCGCATTCGCCACTGGGCCCCGTCATCACCCGTTAGGTTACTTAACTAACAACAGAGTGGAGGCTGGACTAGCGCGGGTGCAAAACATATACAATATCTACTAGTATATATATAAATATATATAACATTCGTCTCAGGCATGATATAAGGCAGCATCACAGAATCTCAGCAAGCAACACAGAATGATGGATAAACTTGGAGCCTCGGGTTTCATTTGAGCCGCAAATGAGACCCGACATTCCCTGTAATGTGGATAGCATGTGCAATGAAAACCTAGACCCCTACGAGTGCGGCAAGTTACTCGCCAATCTTAGAAGTAAGGTAACCCTAATCAACAACGTGAGTGGGCCATCCAGAACTTCACGGAATCCGGTAACTTAAGCACCCCTCCGTGGGTCAACCTGTACCCCCTATGAGTGCGACGAATATCCCGCCAATTTTAGAATAAGGCCCCCTCCGTCTCAACACCATGAGATGTGGGCCCGTTGCCTTCTAGAACTCGGCTATTCGAGCACTCCACCGCGGGGTAATCCTAGTACAGAAAAGAAAAGAAATATAAGGGTGACATTGACCTCAACACGGTTGTGCCCCAAACAAATAATATACAACTGGCAGAGACGGCTTTCCAAATGTCAGACGCTCGCCCTGCAATATTAAATGTACAAATGAATCTGAACTGTACAACTATCATTGCACCTCTGGCTATCCACCACGACAATCCAACCACAACTTCAGCACAACACAGAACATCAATGTGAATGTCATGTTCGCAAACCCGTCTAAAAGAACATATAGCAGTTAGACGAGTTATACCACTCTAATGACATTCACGGTCACAGATAGTAATGTATGTACTGAAAACTTTTAAACAGTGTTAAAAATAGCGACTTCGAAATACCCCAGATTGCCCTCAAACTAAAGATAACACAATATGCAATATGCGAAAAACAAACAATACACAAAAACTAATATTCCAGAGCACAGAACACACAAAAAATTCAAGTCCCAAATCCAATATTGGACCGGCTAGGCCGGTTTTTCCACAATCTCACCGACCACATTTTGCAATTTAGGGCTCGTATTTTGAGGGTGTTCTAGATACATCATAAATAGCCTTCTGCAGTTGTTTAAAAAAAAATTTTAAGACTAGAAAAAATCAACAGAAACTGGAATATTTCCCGTATTGTTTTGGAGTTGTTTTGGTTTCGATATTTAAAATATCGTTTAAACTGCTAATATGGGGTTAATGGGTTGGCTTTGATACCATGTTAGGTTGTGCAAGCGCCCTGGCCATCAAACCGTGGCCGATTGCGGAACAAAAATTTTCTAAACTGGCGCTAGAACAAACCCGATACTACGGATCTACCATTAACCCTAATCTAGCAAACATATAAAGATAAGAGTTAGATAGTTATACCAAATGATCCGTGTTCTTCGGTTTTCAACCACCTTCCCAAGCTCCTAGAGGCCTCCATGATCAAGCTTGATCTCCGGTCTCCCTCCATCGAAGATGATCCACCTGAGGATTTGTATTCCAAGCTCATATCTCAATAGCCGAGGTAATTAGGGTACCTAGTTCGCTAAACTAGATAGCCTAAAGGATGTAGAGTGTGGTGATGGATTAATTTTTCTCCAAACACCCTAGATTTCTCAACACATGAGACTTGAAGGGTGGAGGTAGAAGAAGAAGCTTGAGGATGAGAATGTGAGGCAACTCAAGAAAAATGTCTAAGTGTTGTTTTGTTGTGTTGTGTTGTGAATAATAATGAAGCCTCCAATAAACATCTCAAGTCTCTAAAATATCTCAAGACTTCAAAATATCTCACAACAAAAAAAATCAAGTATGCTTGGATAGTAACCACAAGTCACTACAAAGCCATGCCACAATAAATGCAATAAACACCTCATCCTCTCCACTTCATTAACCATTTAATCCTAAATGGTTAAAACTAAATGAGGTGGCATCTTCTAGAAGCACTTTGTAATAAATTACAAGAATACCCCTCATTCGTATATACATATCCGTATCCGTATTCCGAAAAATACGAATACAATGAGATGAAAATAATCCAACAATATAATACTAGAATCCGGTTTAAACCAAAACCACTAGTATTATCCGTACGAATCCTGATACCTGCACAAGTGCACGTATATGATCGAACGCTGCCGTAAAACCATACGGCTTCTATATCGTTTTTCCCGAAACAGGGAAACCCTCTGTGTGGGACTCTAAAGACTCGTCAATACGCTGGCAGTGGGTTTAACCACAAGCACGTCAGCGGCACTAGCTGTACGTAACGGCTACCCAGGTATTGAGCGAAAGGAAAGCCGACGAGCAAACTCATCTGAACCCCTATAGAGCCTGTCCGTGACAATATTCGTCCAGTCCGGTCTGTTCGTCTAAGAGTATCGCATATCGAGTCTACAGGGTGGATAAAATCATACCCCTAATAACGCGACATTTCGTGTCGGTATGAACCCCATCATCAACTGAGAAACTACTGATCCAAATCAGTAATTCTAGACTACCTTGGCCAAGGATTTCTGGTGATGGTCATCCGTGCACTGCACGATATCAACCCCCAATACCGGGAGAGACGAATCCCCGATGATCCGCTCACTGCCTCCATGTGGCTCGGGACTATACCCAACTAATACCTGTTTGCACGACTCCTTTGAGCCGTGGTAGGGTAGTAATCAAAGCACAGTGGGAACTCACACGAGACAAATGACGATCTCAGGTCGACAGACTAACCTGTACACATGTCACCTGGGAACTGCTATCTGACAATAGGTATACTACCAACTAGCAGATTCCCGGCGAGTCCATCCAGTATACTCATAACCCAATGAGCACCTGTATACTATCTTAGGTGAACAAACTAACACCAATAGCTTGTGAGAACTGGCCACCGCCTCTCGTTGGGGTCTCGATCAGTATACACTAGTATATTCTAGAGTATCGATGCCCAGTCTCGAAACTCTCACGACCAAGGATATTTAAGGATGTGCTTATAGACCACCCAGCTCCCACGTATATGATCGCCATCATAATGCTGGTAATCAAGCAAGAATCCTATGGGCTCTATCAACATGTAATAGTGGTCTGTAATAGCACATAAAGCATGTACATGATGATAAAGACAAACCAGATAGCATACTATCATTTTGAGTAAGACGGTTCTATCCGTATAGGTCCTCCCTCAATCATCGCAATCGCGTGCCTGCGATTCAATAATTGACTTGAGGGCATTATAGCCAACAGCCTCATCGTCCGACTCACCCTCACTATCTCTACAGACTTCTCAGATGAAAATATCAAACCTGATTCAAAAAAAGAGACTCACCGAGAAAAATTAACATAGGATCCGATCTAAAACGTGGAGCGCCGGGCAATCTTCAACAAATGAAAGAGAATAAGAGTAAAGTGTTGGCCTTAGGATAGTCTCCTCTTATTTATATACCTCAAAAGAGAATATCCTACGGCCCAGATTGGTTTCCGCCAAAATGAAATGTCGCGCCGCCCAAGTGGCAGTCGAAGCTCCACGTGGCGGTCGACCATTGGGGACGTCTATTCGGTTACAGGAGTCAGAGACATCCTGTCTCGCCCGCCAAACGACGTCTGACACGTGAACCGTATCCCAACTGGCGAATCGACTGAAATGGTGCCCCCTCTTTAAAGCGCAATCATTTCAATGATCCGCTGATGCCATCGGGGATATGCGCGAAAATTCAGGTGCACGACGAGGCGACATGTGGGCCTAAGGATCGAAGCGACATAACCGCCAAACGCCATGTCGTTCCCAGGCGATCCACATTATGATTCTCGGCGCCAAACCGAGCAGACGAAAAAACCGAGCAGGCCACTCTCGACCCGACCCATGAATAGGTCGGAACGAGAGTAGGGGGCTAATGATGATGCTCACAAGTGGTATTTTTTCAGATTACAACACATGGCGGATGACATGTCCCGAAGACTACGGGGGTGGAATAAATGAGTCGCATTAGGGACATTCCTCGAGACCTCATCTCGAGGAAGTATCCGACCTTTCAGGAAACCGCCCTGAGTACTTCCCACCTTCACCAAGCAAACTACCAATTGCTTGTCTCCGAGCTTCCTCAATCTCCTTGCTCGCTTCCGAGCCATCTGACAGACCTAGCTTCCTCGGCCTCCCGGCTCGTCTCCGAGCTCCCGACGTGCCGAGCTTCCTCGGCCTCCCGGCTCGTTTCCGAGCTCCCGACGTGCCGAGCATCCTCGATTTCTCCCGATCAATCAAGAGCGCGGATCCCATGCGCCCCGCAACAGCTCCGCGTATATCGCCAGGGCGAGATATCCGCCTCTCCACGATCCGCGTCCCACGCTAGCGCATCCCTCCATTAATGGGCGCATCCCCCATTAATAGGCGCATCCCGACATTCAAGGTGAGGATAACGCTGGGACGTAACCGACGGCGATGATCTCATGCCTGCTCGCTCCATGCGACCACTATATAAACTCCTCTCTCAGACGATTCAGATAACACGAACTGATTCCAAGACGCTGCTACTCTGTACCTATTGCTCGGCACTAACTTGATCGTCGGAGTGTCCTACAGTGGTCATCCATCCTGGGACTTTTTTTGCAGGTAGCTTAGTGTCGAACACCAACCCATTGAGATCGACACTTAACAACTTCCAAAACAAATCTCAGTCGTCAAAGACTGCCATCACAGGATCGACGGAGGACAACATCTGAAGTAGATCACCGCCTCTATCAGTAATTCTCGAAGAGCATTTTAAGTGGGACCCACAGGTCACGTGAAGGGAGGTGGAGTTTGTCCCCACGCAAACAAGTCTCTCAGAAGGAGAGATAGAAGTTGCGGGGCGATGGATGATCAAAAAGTTAGAGAGAGCATATTAGCTGCAACGAATTCTTGTGTTTAAAAATCTAGGTCTATCTCGTCTCCTCCAATAATCTTTCACCTCCCACGTGACCAAACCTGGCCCCTCATCTCCTAGTCTCCCCGCCCACCCTCCCCCACCTTCCCCACCCCGCGCACCCCCCTCTTTTCCTCTTTTTATTCTTAAAGCCCCCTTAATTTGATCACCTTCACTGCTTAATCCCCTCTCTTCCCCTCTCTTCTCTCTTTAGTCTTTGCAGGAGATAGCAAGACTATATAGTTTGATCTCATGGGTGAATCTTCAGCTTCATACATCAGGATGGTAAGCAGCATATTCTTGTATATGTAGAGTGATGATCCATATATATGCATGATCTGTTAGTTTTGAAGTTTGTTATAATTATGCATGATATCTTTATGATCATATTTCAAGTACTTTTGTTTTTTTGTAGTAGATATATTATAAAGATACAATTGATTTGTTATAATTTTACATTTTAATTTCAAGTTGTAAACTATATATATGATTACTTCATATGTAGCTAGTGTATTAAAATCTTGCATGCATGCATATATATCTACACCAAGAATTATAACAAGTACAATAATTAAGGATTTTGTTAATTCAAAGTATACTTGTTCCAAGTGTATAGTAATATTGCAGATCTACCGGTCTAGAGATAACTTATTTGCTTGTTTTAAATACCAAAGTCTTGGGATATAAATAACTTGCTTGCAAGGTGATTGAAGTTTGATTATATATATGTATGTGCATGCATGGCTCTTTTTGGGTTCTAGGTGCAACACTTGATAGAGAAGTGCCTCCTCTTCCACATGAACAAGGAAGAGTGCATGGATGCCCTCTCCAAGCATGCCAACATCAAGCCTGTTATCACTTCAACAGGTATATTAAATATCTTTTCCGCAGCGTATTTAAAATCTTTGCATATATACAATATGAAAGACACATTAATTGGCTTTCACTACCTCTCGTTTCATATTAATTTGCCATTCAATTTACAATGTTTATAATGTTTGTATTATTAATTAGTATGGACGGAATTGGAGAAGGAGAACAAAGAGTTCTTCGAGGCATACACGCGAGATCAAGGGGAGAGAGCTGCGGAGATGGAGACAATGCAGAGAATTCAGAAGATGCTTGCAGATACCGCCGCCAAAGATTCCGACGACTAGGACTAAAGCTCCCAAGAACTCAAGATCAAACCTTTCTCCTACTATGTTAATATATGGCTAGGAGATCCCTACTAGCTAGTCCTCATATATCTCTCACATCTAGCACTACCATGTAATGTCGAACTATATATAGATCAAGGCGGGGAAGTAAATAAATAAGATAGTAAGGGGTTTGTTGCAACTGTAAGGACCATGTACTCCATTGATTGGGACTTGGGATTGTGTTCTTTATTGTACAAATGGCAACATGGGATTTCTCGGTTTAACATGACGTGTGGAATTTGTTGAAGCCAACAATTACGATGAGCTTATATTTAATTGATTATTATTTCTGGAAAAAAAAAATAGTGTTTGTACGATTTTTGTATGAAAATAAAGTTATCACTTAACTCTACTATTCTATAATCATTTATGGAATAAGCTAGCCTATTTTTAATTGGAAAAAGATGTTATTTTTAAGCTAATCATGGTGGAAGCCATGGTGAAATAATCATTTATTGAATAGCAAAAAAGAGATCCAAACACACTATCTATCTGAGACCCACATTGATATGATTTTTAATCATCCGTGGACCGAAAAACAATCCAATCCAGACAGGCCCGTCTCGTGGAAAGATTGTGAGGTGAAAAATCCTTCATCTGTTTTGTATGCATGAACAAATGATGGGTCTTCACTCTTCCTGCATACAACCAATCATGTGGTTCGTTTGTTCTTTGGCAAAAAAGAATCATGTAGTTTGTTTAATAATGTAGCTTATTTGATGCAGCTTACTTGCATGTCTAGTCGATGCTGACACGGTATCTACTTATATGCCATAAAATTATATAAGCTGAAATATCTAGAATTTTCCTCGATTTTTTATATGGACGGTCCTTCTATATCCATCCCTTTACTTGAGAGGCTACATGATGGGTCCCTTTGCATGCCAATCAATAATATGTTTAATTTGTTGTTTTTCTAAGAGTCAGATTCTGGCACAAAAGATAGAAATTTTATGGTTGTTACAAGTACCATAGGGTTTCCATCGGCTAGTTGCAACCACCATAAAATTTCTCAGCTAGATAAATGATTAGTCAAATTTATTGCAAATTTGTATGGACATTTTCTCTATTATTATTAACCACTAAAAGGTGTTAATTGCAAAATAAAGAACATATGTGGGTTTATTTGTAAAAATATTATTATCATATATCTCTTCATTTATAATTAATATAATTATGGAAAATATATGGATATAATATTTAAATAAAATATTCATATTAAAATATGCATATCATATCAAATATTCCTAATCAATATTGTTAAGACATCATATCATATAAATAGTTAGAATAATATATCAAATAAAAATATGTGCTACTAATAAGATGATTTAAGATATTGTGCATGTATTATAACAAGATTAGCTCATGTCAGAAATCTAAGTAGGAGAACCACAACAAATCGAAGTATCAAACCAAATCTGCCGAATATTAGGAATAAATCGGAGAATCTTGCAACGGCAACAACCCTTTTCTTATAAAATCTTCAACCTCCTTAGAATAAACGATAAAAAATCCACATTTTTCTATCAAATCGTCTAAACCAAGAAAAGCAGTTCACCGTTTCTTTACAGACGACCCATACTCACTATCGGCTAGCTATTGCGACACCGTTATTGATTGTGGTTATTTACAACATACATAGATACATCTTTTCGCATCAATCAAATGGCGTTGTTGCCGGGAAAACGGTCGTAATTATTTTTCTTGTTATTCGGATTGATTTCTTATAAAAACCAGAGAACATAAAAATAGAAATAAAAAAAACCGCATTTTGTATTTTTAACGAATTTTTGTGCGAGTTTTGCGAGAAATTTAGAGCACTTGGAGCGAACCAGTAGAGATTCAGAGATCATCAAATAGGAGCAGAGGAGTATTGAAGTGTTGTGCTAAAATTTGGAAGGGAGATCTCACCAACTAACAGCGGAACCGCGTCCAACTGGTGCCTTTGGCGGCTAAATCGTGGCCATATTGGGGCGTTTGGCCCTCAACTTTCTCTGGTATCATTTACTATTCTTTTTCTCTCCTTTAAATCTCCAATAAACTATTTTTACCTGCAGAATTCTTTGCAAACAGCGCCGCAAAAAAAAATCTTTTTGCGTATTCTAGATTTTGGGTTGTATGGCATATTTAAAACGAACATTAAGGGATAAGAAACTCAAATTCAGATTAGGTGGGGATTTCATCACCCTTTCTAGGCCCCACAAATCATAAACGAGTATACTATCACCTTATATTAATAAAAAAATATCTAGACTAAGTCTCTAAGGACATTCACGCTCAATTAGGACAAAGGAAGGTCGTGGGTAATTTATTGCTTATCCGCATTTCTCTTGTGGTGTCTTAGGCAAGTGTGACTAAGAAAAGTGGTTACTTAATAAGGCCCGCTATTTCGGTGATTCGTATAGCGGATACCTCCCACTGACCTGGTACTTACCTGACTGCAAGATTGATAAAGAGGTGATAGAGAATTGATCATACGTATTGTCATTTGGAAGTCTAGAAGCGGTCTAGTGACTTGACCCAGATGACCCTGGTTCTAAGGGCCGATTGTGCATTTTGTGATTGGTTGAGTCAAGCCTTGCGTCTATCATTTTTTTAAAAGCAACCCTTTTAAAATCGTTCTCACACGTTATTACACGCTGCCACGTGCACTAAACCCGCTTAGTGCATGATCGACTGGACACGGGATTCTAGTTCTCGTCTGGTCCGTGTTTTATCTACCGACTCCGAAGTCGATACTGTTTCACCCTTTTTTCTTTTCATTATCGTATAATAGGTAACCCAAACCAACCAACTCTTACTGAGCTTTGCTATAAACAACCAAATATTTCTTATTATCGTAATTGCTTTGGTACAAATTTCGATCTTACCATTTCTTTAAGGGATATGACAGAGCGATCTAGACATAACAGTTGGACAGCTCACTCAAAGTCATATCAACCGCGTCAAAATTCAACACCTTCTTATATTGATAATCCTTTTAAAGGTAGTGAGAAAAATTCTAAACCTATGTCCATTGCTGAGCATGTTGCAAAAGCCCGTAACCAAAGTTTCATACATTTCACTTCTCCAAAACCGTTAGGACAACAATTACAATTATTTCCATATGAAAATGTTGATACTCCTTTTGAGACGAATAGGGCAACTTTTAAACCCATGATCATTGCTGAGCAAATTGCAAAAGCCAGTCGCCAACTAACCAACCAATTTCAATTTTCTTTATATCACAATGTTGATCCTAATCCTAGTTATGAAACTTGGATACACCTTTTCTAACTCTTATCAACAGTACCAAACTTTCACACCCTCTCATGTTGATACTTTTTCTGAGCCTAATGTGGCAATTCGTAAACCCATTTTTATTGCGGAACACATTGAACTCACCCGTAGCCAATAATTAAACACATTCCAACCATACTCAACTGCTGCACCTTATCTAGACAGTGCTTCTGAATATCAATTAGGAAGTTTCACGGTTCAAAGAGAATCTTTTATTGAAATTTCTTCACAACTCATGTCTAGTATTGAAGTAGAGTTGGAATTGAGTAGTGAGAAAGAACCTAGGATTCCTCAAAATCAAACCAAAACCAATTCTTTTGATCTCGGTAATTTCCATCCTGAACCCCAACCGGATGTATTTGATGATCAACCGCTTAATAATCTAATTGATGAGATTCCCGAGAATAACATGTTTGACTTTTCTAATAGTGAGTGTGAAAGAAAACCTTACACCCTTTCAAATCAAATTGATTTTTATCCGACTAAACTTGACATTCCATCGAGTGATCCATCGATTGAGAATAATATAATTGATGAATTTTTTAAAGAACTATTCGTTTGATTTGACTAAAAGTGTCAGTGAGAGCGGTGATGAGAATATGTTTGAAGATGAACCCGCTATGTTGGATGGGTTGAATTCACCAACCCATCATATCCCTTCCATTGAATGTGAACATTTTCCTGTGCATTTAACCGATCCTATTCTTACCACCGATCTATCCGATATGCAAAACGATATTCAGCCTTCATCTCCCATATCTGATCTGGATCAACAATGCTCGACACCCAAGTTCGTTTACCCATTTCATTACCCATTTTTTTTGTTCTTCTCCTCTTCTTTCAATTCCACCGAGCCTTGATGAATCACACTCCGATATTTTAAGTTCTATGATCCTTGAAAGATCACTTGATTTAGAATCTTCTAAGGTAGACAAGCCTTTCGAATCTCGTATCTCCATAATTTCTGACGAATCGAGTGTTTTGAATCCGGGTACGCAACAGATTGACCTTAAAATTTTCAACCTTCCTAGTGAATCTGTCTATTCCACTTATTCTTTTCTTTCCGATAAAATTATCGTTCGAAATATCGATGAAAGTTTCGAAAATATTTTCGCCGAAGAACACGCGTTCCTTAAAAATTTGGATACTGTGATGATTCAACCTCCACCGGAAATTCGTATGCCTCTCTTTGAGGCCGAAGAAGATGAACTACAACCCATTCTTCTAATCACAAACGAGAATGCGACTATTCCACCCATTTCTTATCTTTCAAATTCTTGTTTTCATTCACCATCACTTTTTCGTCTCTACCAACCGAGACGTAAACCCTTTCGATTACATTTCTTATATTCTCCCCATTTCATCTCTTCTCATTACTCTTATTACTGTTTCTTCTACTCGAGATATGATAAAACCTCCATTCTTATACAGTCTCGAGTCTTCTTTACGTATATCCGTTACATGATCTTTTACCAACCATGGTGTTACCAAAAGTTGGTTTTAACTTTTGGTTTTAACTTTTGGTCTTTATAAAGCTTTTTGTAGACCGATAATATTTACCCCTCTCTTATATTGAATTTCTATGCTTAGTAATGAAAACATCGTTTTACTTAAGTGGGGGGGGGGGGGAGAAGAATAATATTTTAAAAATGGCTCTTGAAAGAAAAGAAATGTTTGCATGATTGTGATCCAAGAACAAGTATGGAGGAGGATTTCACTGTCATTCACTATTGACCCCTTCTTTATACTATCTTATTGAACCGTTTCTCCGAATCTTCAGGTTTTGAGCTTATAGGACATTATCAGTGAGGACACTGCTGCAAACAAGTTTGGGGGATGGTTTGTATATATCCACGTATCATATGTAAATATTGCATTGCATAATTTTTGAAAATAGAAATTAGAAAGTGAAAAATACATATGAAAGATAGGAAGAAATGCAAGAAATGCAAGAAAATTAGATATTTTAAAACAAAACTAGTAATACGTAGTCATGAGCTATTGTCTCAAGGATTAGTAAGAAGAAGGAATTACTAATCTGCGGATAGAAATAAATCTAAAAAATAGTCCTTATTCTTGAGTCTAAACTTCTGAACGTTGACACCCTACTATATGCACTTGCACACATCCTGAAACTTGGGATAGTAGAAAATACATTGAAATACTCTTGCCTAGAAGCCTTAGTATGAAAGAAAAAGATATAAATTAACAAAAGTATAAATGACACAAAATATAAATGGTGCAGAAAAATGAACACTAGTTTTGTAATTATTTAAGACAGTATAAAAAATATAGCGAGGGTGTCTTATCACCTCGTGTTTTAGACCAACTGGTTTGGGAGTCACTGCTAAGTCTTAGGTGTTGCAAGACTAGGATAATGCTAATTACGCATTAATAAGTGAGCACATTCGGTAATCGGTTGGTTAGTACCTCAAGAAGTATTAACGGTTGCATGAAGAATGTGTGAGCAAATTCATCTAAAACATTACAGACTAAAAAGTACCAAGGAAGATTGACAAAAAGTATGATAATTTGAATTGAATTCTCCAAGTGTAGGGATGTCTTTTATACACACGTAGGGGTATATGATCAATATTTGGAACAGAGATAGGAAGGAAGACTAAAAACGATATTTTATTGAGAGATGTGATTTTCGAAATCTTTTCAAGACCATTAAGATAGGGCTCATGACAACTAAAAAGCTTGTGTAGTTTGAAGCACTTATTTTCAAGTATTTTTCTTTTCCATGTTCTTACATTTGCATGTAATTTTCATCTTCTTTCTTATTTTGGGATTTTGTGGGTGTAATCCACTGATAACCCTCAGGAGACAACACTCCTCCTACTGGGGACACCTAGAGATTTAAAGGCTTGTTACACGAGTTAAGTGCATTCGTGTTGCCTACAAAAGTGTACTAAGTTTTTTCTTTTGATAATAAATAGTTTGCTCGGGACGATCAAAAATAAGTTTGGGGTATTTGATTAGTCAAATTTATTACAAATTTGTATGGACATTTTCCCTATTATTATTAACTACTAAAATATGTTAATTGTAAATAAAGAACATATGTAGGTTTATTTATTTGTAAAAAATCATTATCATATGTTTCTTCATTTATAATTAATGTAATTAGGGAAAATATATGCATATAATATTTAAATAAAATATGCATATCATATCAAATATTCCTAATCAATATTCTTAAGATATTATATCATATAAATGGTTAGAATAATATCTCAAATAAAATTAGGTGCTACTAATAAGATGATTTAAGATATTGTGTAGGTATTATAACAAGTTAGCCCAGGTCTGAAATCTAAATAGGTGATTCATAATAAATTGAAGTATCAAACTAAATCTGCCGAATATTAGAAGCAAATCGAAAAATCTAGCAACTGCAAAGACTAAGAGCAATATTTTCAGAATATTTTTATAAAGAGGATCTCCAAATATCGAGAGAAGAAACCACGAGAAATCTGGAGGCGCAACCTCACACGGCAGATTCGCGGTCAATAAAGGGTTTGGGCAGCGGTTCCGCGGTTTGTTGGTGGCCGTGGGTTCTGAAATTGCAGGGACTTGATCGTAATTACACATACTTCAATATGGCATCTGAGATTTCTAATTCCAGAGACTATAAAAGACCGAGAACTGTCTATCAAAACCACTCAAGGTTCAAATTAAAAAATGCAACATTCATCTATCCATCGATCGAGTGAGAGATAAAGCGAGCAACTAGGGTTTTTGTAATTTACTTTTTCAACGAGCAATTTTATAATGTACTAGTTGATCAATAAATGTAGTTTTTTTTCTTTTAATTTTTATCGCATTTTCTTTTAATTTACTTTCTGCACTTTACTTTCCGCATTTTACTTTCCGCATTTCTTTTTTGTACTTTACTTTTTGCATTACTTTCCGCATTTACTTTCTGCACTTTTAATTTCTTATTATGGGTTCATTCATCTTCCACCTCTCTTTTAAATCGCTAATATCCATGAGCGAGTAAATTCTTACTTGTTAGGGATTGTAGGATATGATAGAATAATGGATGAAAACAACTTAAATTCTTTTTAAAAGTTTTAATTTTTATAAATTTTAGAAAAATAAATATTAACGCTCTTATCGGACGCGATATCAATTAATGATAGTCACGACTATAATTTGAGATTCGTTAATACTTGTTTTGTTAAGGGTTTGAGATAAATAGAGATCAATGGAAGGACAAAGGGGCAGTAGAGGTAAACCCTAATTTTCTCCAATAACCCTAATCCACATTCATCACTATTTCTCTAGTATTAAATAATTAAAAGATAAAAAGAATTATTTTTAAACCTCTATCCATTAACTTCTAAGTTTTATATACCCTACAAGCTCTTTTCTTATAAAATCTTCAAACTCTTTAGAATAAACGATAAAAAATCCATCTTTTTTCTATCAACTCGTCTAAAACAAGAAAAGTAGTTTACCATTTCTCTGTGGACATCCCGTACTCACTATCGGCTAGCTATTGCGACACTGTTATTAATTGTGGTTATTTACAACATACATAAACACACTTTTTAACGACCAATCAATAAGTAAGTAGACCTGCATATATATACATAAAAGCATATAGATTAAGTTTGGTTCTGTATTTACAGCGAGCACGATTGTTTTTTATTTAAATGTTGTAAATACTCATAAGTATGTTTATTTGCTTTTCTACTCGAAACATCCTGCAAGTAGACGACAAGGTCTTTTATATGCCTCAAATTATGTTGTACATATAGATGAGCATCATCATATGCATATATGCACACAGATAAAGTATTACGTTTCTATCCCAACATGTTACCACTTGAGGGTCCTATGCATTAATCCACCTTTCATCATGTGAAACGGATCGAAGGACCAACAAGTCGATTTATATTTATAGCATGATACATAGTGATGAATTATATTGTAACAGACATTCAAGTGAGAAATATCGTAGTACGAAATATTGTGGACATATGCTTCTCCCTCTCTCCGTATCTCTCACTCTCATTGCTTTCTAATGACGATGACATAAACGGTGGGCTTCTGCTATAATGTTTTCAAAGCATAATGACAAATCACAAGTCATCATTTCTCTATAGGTCGTGTTAGTATAGATTACGTCTGATTTTGGATGCTACAACACAATCATCGGAGCCAATTAAAATATTTTTTGGCACGATATGCAGCCGACGAACTATTACAGAGCATTCCAATTCTTAGAGATAATGGTCAACTTATCAGGATAAGCAAGGCGATAAAGTTGATTATATACCAGTTGATTTTTTGAAACAGTAGTTACTTTCTAGAGATTTATATGGACAAATGGGATGGTATGAAATTGTTCCTAACAAACATGTAGTGCCACTAGCAATTCAAATTTGGCCACTTCCAGCTAAAACTCAATAGCTATATTTGCTTGAAGTCAATGATATGGACAACACTTGGAACAGTACCAGGAAACTATATACAGGGATGCAAAATTTTAAAGTTAATCCAATGTCAAATTGAAGGCAAAACATACATTAAATTACAAATTCTTTGTTTCTGGCATATACTGATTTTGGCGATAGCGTGCTCTCAAGAGCATGATTTGAATAAGAAAAGCATTTCAGGCCCAGCATTTTGGAACCTGCAGAAGCAAGAGCAGTAGCCTTAGATGTTTGAACACACTCCCAATAAAAAGTCGGGATTTTTGAATTTTGGAAGAGAAATGTACCTCATAAATAAACAATACACCTGCAGGTTCAAGCGCTGCTACCCCTTCATCGATATATTTGTTAACCTGGCACCGATGCATTTTAATTTTATTTTCTTTCATGATTTGCATTGTGCCAAGGACGATATGATTTTGCAGTAATATTAATGTTGGGTATTGATTGGACTACAATATCATAATGACTACAGGCAAAGGAAGAAGAGGGATTAATAAATAACAGGATGAAAAATCTAAGATAGAAGCATGTTTAATATAAAAAATATTACCTTATTCATCTCATGTTCTATAATCCGTCTGTGATTTCAGTCTTCCTAGGTTTCATTATCTGACACGTACGGCTAGATAAATCCTGGCAACTCTATGGGCGAGCGTTAGCTGCATTCGGATCATGCAACATGACATCCTAAATGAGAAAAATGGGTTAATATCATTCCTCATGTTA
This sequence comes from Agapanthus africanus, assembly GCA_030015575.1. Classification (NCBI taxonomy): domain Eukaryota; kingdom Viridiplantae; phylum Streptophyta; class Magnoliopsida; order Asparagales; family Amaryllidaceae; genus Agapanthus; species Agapanthus africanus. Next base: position 187,001,151 of record CM057337.1, read on the forward strand.
CTTGGTATCTAGTTCACGCTCAAATAAGTGAACACATAATGCCGCTGTGATGAAATTTGTTTACAGTCGATATACACTCAACCACAATGCATAGCTAAGAGAGTTAAAGATATATGAGGAAGATCATTTGTGTGTTGGAAGAGCCACTATCCAACTACAAATCAAACAATTTCCCGAAAAGAAAATTGTCTGTTTAGTTCCATACTATCGAGTATATGCTCATAGTGTAGGCATATATAAAATGCATCATAATATATGATGACAGTCCCACTAAACTAAATACCCCATCGAGTAAACTGGCATATCAAATATTTACAGACTGACAGGTGACACCAAAGTTAGCAAAGATTAACAACTTCGATTGGCAAGAGAGTTTCGTAATTCAATAAATAGATCCAAATTCATGCAGCCACCAATTATATTGACATAATAAGCTTTGCAGTTGATACTTTAGTAATACAAAATTTTCAAACTTACATAAAAAATAAGTATGGGACGTATCTGGACACCTCTACATTTCATGATTGAGGAGAATTACAAGATACACAAAAAATTTGTAATGGGAAACACAAGTTTCATACTTCATATCAGAATACTATCATATATACTGCAATTTGCGCGACTCAAAATTTAATGATTAGTGACCCAAACTATCTACTTTTTTTTTGCACTTCTCCCTTGGGTAATGGAGCATGCTCCTCTGCTTCATGGTCAAATTGTAGCATAAGTATTGTATTGGCCTACTCTCTAAAGAGCTCCATTATTTGCTTTGATGTACACAACATCCCCTAAAGCAACCTGTAGCTCATATTCATGACTTTAGCATCTAGAGAGAAAAAAACATAAGAAAGAAAAATTTAAAATTGTGCGCGCCCGTTAAGACTATTTACATGAGCTAAATTAAATGGGATATTGCATTAATAATCAAAATCAGTATCATGCATGGAACATGATAATGCAAGGCTTACATAAACAAACAATATCTTAGTAGCAGTTATCGAAACATATAAAAACAGTTCAACAAAAAGAAACTCAGGTTAAAGTACTAATTGGCAATGCTACATAATTAGTTATTAGATTTAGTCCCATATCGACTATAATAAGAGAGGTGGTCTACAACCTCCTTATATATTTGTATGTAGGAACTCATGATTAAATATGCCAATAAAATATTTCTTCTTAATTCTTTTCATGGTATCAGAGCTTTGAAAAGAATAAAGTGAAAACCCTAATTTCTTATTTCCCAAACCCTGACCCTAATTTCCCTAACCGCCACCCCTCCTCCTCCCTCTCCTCCTCTGCCCTGCACCCTGCACCCGCCTGCACCCTGCATCGCATGTCCTGCATAGCACCCTGCATCGCTCCCTGCACCATGCCCTGCTGCAACTGCCTGCACCATGCCCATGTGAGTTGTCTTGTGTTGAAGCATTATCAGCAGTACTAAAAGAAAAGGGACTATTGTAGTGGACTGTTCTTGGGCAGGCCTTAATGATGTTCCCTTTGTAAAGTGCCCTGCTCCTTGTCTCTTGCCGTGGTTGGTGGCAGCAAACCTAGTAAATTGAGGCCGCGCTCTACTCCATCCTACCGACGACCTCTCGTCCCCGCTCTTCATCGTCGACATCACTCACCACTTCCTCACTCGTCTCATTTGGAGTCAAAAATTACACCCCACAATCGAAATCAACAAATCAAAATCAAGGCATGAAAAGTGGGACCGGGCCCAAGCTCGAATCGAAATCAAGTGGGCCCAAGTCCGAACCCAAGTCCAAGTAAGCGAATCCGAGCCCGGGCCAAGTGGGCCTTTGCCCGAGCCGAGCCCAAGCATAAAGAGGCCCCCCATGCCCGAGCCGAGCCTAAGCATAAAGAGGCTGCCCCCCCTCCCCCATGCCAAAGGAATACTTGTTAAAGCAATAAATATGCTTAATGTAATTTCTATGAATAAATATATTAAAAAATTGGCAAAAAATCCAAATTATGTAAAAACTCATGGCTTATGTGCAAAAGAAAGAAAGCACATGGCATGAGAAAGGCATATGTGTCATTTTGAAAAGCTCAAGGGGGCATATGTAATATATAAAGCCTATATAAGGCATCATACTGAATGATGACAGATAAGATTCTTCTCATATCAATCTAAGGTTCTGTGTCTCTTTCTTTATGGTTTTAAATCTTCTTCTTTCTCTTTTTGAATTAAATTAAGAGTTTAACTCTTCTTTTTCTAAAAGGAAATAGATTTTCACCATAAAACCTTTGAAAGGGGGTTCAAATCTCCTATCAAATCTCTAAAATGAGAGATTTTAAATCACACCGTCCCTTTTTTCCAAGATTCAAGAAAAAGAGAGGAGGAAGGAGGAAACCCATATCCAAAATTTTCATTTTTGTGAGAATCCAAGGCTCAAAAGAGAAGGGGGCTCCCTTACATCATCCAAGATCCAAAATTTAGATCTTGAAGTTTCAAGAGACCTCATTTTTTGGTTTTCTTCTCAAAAATCTTTTGGGAGTTTAACTCCAAACAAAAAAATCTTTTGGGAGTTTAACTCCAAATAAAAAAATCCTTTTAAGAAGTTTAATTCCAAATAAAATCCCTCTTTTCCTATAAGTTTAACTTCAAGGTCCCTCGAGAGTTCAACTCCCAGCTTAGGGGCTAAGCCTCCTTTTTCCGCTGGTATTTCCAGCGGACACGTGCTGCTCATGTGTCCCGTTGTGCTCAACGGCTAGCGCTCAACGGCCGCGTGCCGGGCATGTGACCCACTGACACCCAACAGCCACGTACCGTCTCACGCATCCTTAGGACACTCCTCATCTCTCTTTTTCCCATACGTTCCACACTCAAAACACTTCTCCCGTCTGGAAAAAATTTCTAACGAGACGCTGCGAGGCCTCCTATATGTCCAAAGCACTTTCAAAACACAACACGCGCATACTGCACATTGAGGTCGCATGATCTGTTTGACATGTTAATCGGAGGTTCCCTCGCTCCTACGAGCAAAGGGGTAATTAACGGCAGCTTAACCGCGACTGCCGAAGATTTGGATCTCCATAATCAATAAACCCCAACCCATCCTAGGCAGGAGGAATCTGTATACGCCTGACAAACGCGCGCATTCTTCTCAATAAAGTGACGAAAAACGCTCCATAGATTCTGACACGTCCGGTGGGACCTTTTTCTCTTCTCCCATGTCTCGGGTCAAGTGTTCATGCGAGCTCAATTAATATATATTGATTATCTCTACTGAAATCCTGTTCTTTACGTAGATTAACAAAGATGTCTCCAAGGAAAAGCCCGGCTCTCAACACAACTCCCATCTCCTACACGATGAAGATGGACGCCAGGACGATTCTCCCGGCCAATCTCGGACGATAGTAGGAAGAACCGCTGCTACCATTTGGCTCTATTTTGTTCGTGCCAGCTAACGCCATCCCGGCTTTTCAGGCCCCGACAACAGATAAGCCGGCCTCGAAAGGCAAGATGCCAAATATGGTGATCTCGAGAGCACCACAGCCTAAGCGCAGGTCGGTGTTTGAACGGCTTTCCGTGGCTCCAGCTGGGGGCAAAGCCGTTGGAACGAAAGAAGTCGCCAGACATAGCGGGCAAGCTCAGACGATGCCTTCGACGAGTGTGCAACCAGATATCTTTTCAAGGCTCTCTACCAACCGACTTACGGTAGCTTCCCAAGGAGCAGAAGCCCGTCATGCACCATATGCGCAAGCGGGTGTCTTTCCAAGGCTCTCTAGCAGCCGACCCACGGCGGCTTGCCGAAAATCAAAAGCCAACCATGCGCTCAAAACAGAAAAACTGAGGCAGAAATGGCTCAGGTATAGAACCAACAAAAGGGCGCGGACTCCGACCAAGCTAGATTTTGTGAAGTTCCAAGAGCCGAGTTATCCTGTAAAGATGGTCGTCTTGGATGTAAAAATCTGTAACTCTTTTGAACCTTTGAGTCGGGTCAAGAGAAATTCTATGACTGCGAAAATAAAAAAGAGGACAATTTGTACAGTGCTGCGAAGGGATGTGCCCAAACCCCAGCGTAGAAAACCTAACACCATTTCTTCAAGCGTTTACCAGGTTCGTGCAGCGCGAAAGCAGTGGAGCAAAGCCAGAAAAAAGAGTTAGCGCCGCTCAATGACCCGATCAGGCCAACCGTCTTCAGGCGTTTGTTCTTTCCCGAAGCAGAAGGGCCACGACAGCGGTCCCCGAAACTAGCTACCGGTGATAAAAACCCTCTCGATGAGGTCGATAGGCAGAAGTACCCCTCAGTCCATGTGGAATCAAAGCTCGAACAGTGAAGAAGAGCAGACCTTCCGCTCCGGGACCGCGGAACAGGAGTTGCTTCAAGAGCTTCGAAAGCATCTCAGGAGTAAAGACAAAGAGATGGCCAAACTTTATTCCATGATTGACAACTTGATGAACGTTGTGATACAGCTCACGGCTCAAGTTGCTCGGCCGCCCTCCAATCAAGCGCAAGTCTCTATTCATGAGTCGGTTAATAACGACCCGAAACAACCGATGCATGCCCCTTCAGGTCTGAATATGGGCGAGCTACATGAAAACTAACCGTATTCCACTTCTGGGGACGCCTTGGCCCCAGATGGCGCCATTCCGCTGACGCAAGATCGGATAATGGATCTGGTCATCAGCAAAGTTAAAATATTGGTGGCCGAAGTCGATGCTCAGAAAGATGTTGGCAGCAGGGGAAGCCGTACCCCGCATAGTACGATCTGGTCGAATTTCCCATCGGCTACGTCATTCCTGAATTCGGGAGATTCGACGTGACGGGAAATGCGAATCAGCACGTTGTCCACTTTAAAGCAATATACGGGAATACATAGAGTAATGATGCGCTTCTTCTCCGTCAGTTTGTCAACAGCCTGCTCGGTATCGCTTTTGAATGGTACGCGAGCATATCAGACAGTTCTGTCATTACTTTCGCCCAAATGGAGTCTCTATTTCGGTAAAGATTCATGAGTGTCAGCGACAAAATCTCCATTGCTGACCTTATGAGGACCATGCCGGGGAAAAACGAAAGCACCATGGACTTCATTGCCCGGTAGCGCAATCTCACTGTCAAGTGCGAGCCGCCGTTGGAGCATAACCAATCCGTCAGCCTCCACATTGGGACCCTCAGCAATTGGATGGTCCCGTTCCTATGCATCGCGGGCCTCAAAACGTTCTAAGAGCTGACAAAGAAGATTCAGATATTGGAACGTTCGAAGCAAGAGTCTACCCCAGACTCTCAAAATGACAAGCTTTGGAAGAGTCGAAAGGATGACCACCGTAAAGATGGGAGCTCCAACAAAACCAACGTCTTCAATGCGTCTGACAATGAAGACAAGCGAAAGGCGGACGGACAAAAACCGGCCAGTCTCAAAAGCCGGTATTGGGAGGAAAAGGACCGACTCTGGAAGAAAGGAAAAACAAGGTCTACTCTTTCAAAAGGGACAATGTCCGAAAGATATTCAAGGATGTCTTGAGGAATGGTTTACAATTGCCGAACCCAAAACGACCGCACGAAGCAAGTATGACTGAAACCCCTCTGTACCACAGAATGTTGAGTCACGTCATCGAGGATTGCTACGTATTCAAAGATTGGGTCGAGAAACAATACAAGACGAGAGATATCTCATTGTCCCCTAACGTGCTGACAAACGATCAAGCCGCAACCGTCAACTTTATACAGACAGAAACTGAGGCTTTATAGAGACATGCCGTTGAACCGTTTGCCCCCAAGAAATGAGGACAATCTGTCGCAACCTCCATGGAATGTATACATATCCAAAAAGATGGAGAAGATACTAAAACTGCTTCAAAAAGAGCTTAGAGTCGAGTGGGAAGGGGCAAAAAGAGCCCACTGTCCTGTCCACCAATTCGAGACGAGCGGGCTCGAAGTCCAAGAAGCTCAGAAAGAAGAAAAAGAAAGACGTGGTGTAACATTTCAGAAAGATAAAATATTATTTTTGAAATTTAAATATTAAAATAATATATTTCACGAAAACTATTCGATTTGCAAATTGGGGTTTTCGTAAAGTGGTATAATTATATACCAATATTTGGAAAAATATTTGGAGATTAATATGTAATATTTATTAAAAAGACATTATTGGATTTGGGCATTTTATGATTAATTATATGCAAGTATAAATTAAAACTTGATTAGTGCACTACTAATCACGATTAAGCCAAATCTGTATTTTTAATTAGCCATGATTAATGCACCATGACATGTTGCATGTTTGTTCACTTGCATTTTGTGACTTGTGATTTATTTGAGTGAGGAAAAAAGAGAAAAGAAAAGAAAAAGAGAACAAATGATTGAGGAGAGAGGGAGGACAAACTTATGACATGTAGTATGGGCATGAAAGAGAGAGGGAGAGAGAGAATGGCATGGCTCCTTAACCTTGACGCTTTCTTCATCTCATTCCTCACTTCATTTCTTCACCTCTTCTTCATCATCTTCTTCACTTCCTCCATCTCCTCTACCTCCATGAATCATCCCTAAAACCTTGTCAAAACACCACACTCTCTTCATTAAAAATGCAAACAACCTTATCCTACACCCCATGGTGTTAACAAGTTTGGATTTTGAGCACTTTAGGCAAACAAAGAATTTTCTTGAGTTGCCAAATGAGGTAATCTCTACATTTTTAGTTAAGTTATGGTGTTTAATATATCCTATTGTGGTTTAGAGTTAAATTATTATGGTTTTGTGATCTTAGAAATTTCCAAGTTGATGTTTAGTAGGAGACTTGACTTGTAAGTGGTAAATTAAGATGTAGTGAGTGTTTGTAAGACCTTAGTGAAGTTTTTACTGGCCAAGACCAGAGACTAGAACCCAAAACACGAAGTCAGAATTTCCCGGCATCGGATTTTTGACAGATTGTGGTGATCTAATGGAATCTGGGATGACCTGAGAGACCCATAAAATAAGTTCCCTTCACTGTGAGACGAGCAGGAAACCATGAAGCTACCCTTAAAACATAAGCCCCTCCCCTTGTATTCTGGGCCGCAGATTAATTCATTGTGGCCGCAAATTGCGGCCACATAAGAGTGGAATTGTTTGATTTTTGGTGTGTGGTCCCCTTATGTGATATTTAAAGCAACCCTATATGCAAAATCTCCTAATTTGACTGAGGGTAGAATCTGGGAGTGATTTTCTCTGATGCTGCATTTTGTTTTCCGATTTCTGAAACTTGGGTTTTGCTATTTGATATTGTATTTTGTCGTTGGACGTTTCTACGTCAACGACGAGAGTTATTTGGATGTTTTTGCATGCGTAGGCTATAGGTTCTAACCTATGAGCACACCGTATGCCGTATCGGTTTTCCGGACTTGGTTTTAATAACGTTATGATATGTGTTGAATTGTAGGTACCTTCGTGTGGACTTCCGAGACGGCGAAGCACATCGATTTCGAATAAGCAAGGAGTTTAGCGGATGAGTAGATTTATATCTACGGGGGAAGTCGGTTGGATGGCGTATAACACCTCCGCAACCATTGATATGGAAAATTGATATATAAATTATATTTGGAGAAAAGATATGCTACGAATTTACGGATGTGATTAAAGGTTTTAGTATGAAAATATGATATATATATATATATACACACACACATACACACAAGATGACTTGACGTGGGATATTGATATAATGAAAAGAGATTATAATGAAGTAACATGACTTGGCTTAATATGTCGATATACTGATGTGAGGCGATATGAGAATATAGATAATTTTGCCAAGACATGATATGAGTTTGATATAGATGTGACTTGAGTTATATATATATAAGAATAAAGAGTGATGTTGTACGTGACCTTAAATTCGTACCTTTGTTTATGATATCGTACGACGGATCATACCGTACAAATGATGATATATGATATTTGACATGTACCCACGATTTTGAGGAGGCCGTACGACGGACTATACCGTACAAAATGTATATATGATGATTGATCTGTACTTTTGACTCGGGATTAGTTTAGCCTTTTAGTATTTTAATTACTTAAGTAGATGTTAGAATAGGATTTGAGTCATACCTATTTTCAAAACTAACGAATCGTGTACATTCAAAGGATAAACCGAAGACGCTACGGATTTCAAAGGTATTGCTTTTCTTTAAGAACACTGTAGTCCCTACTTTTCTAAAAATAAAGATTCGTGCTATTTTAGATACGATAATTGTATGGCTCGTATATCGAGGTATATCTTAGCTTGTTGCGTTACTATTTACCTTTCTGCTACGTTCATTTTACCCGCATTGCATTATATATATACATGTGCTTTCATTACTTGTTATGATATCGTCTGCTAGTACATTTGCACAATTATCGATGATGCGCACGTTACACTTACACAGATTTGTCGGCTCACACATTCATCATCGGTAATTGCTATGCCACTTACACAGTAGAATTGCTATATCATGATATTATTCTTAATTGTAAAGTACATTCATTGTTCAGTACTATCATATGATATGTTGCATGATATATTTCATATGCTCACATTACAGTTCTATGTTTGCATACATCGTACTTTATGATTATATGCATTGAGATACTGTTTTCATGAGATCTCTGGATTTGAGAATCGCGGATATATTTTCAAAGGAAATTATAAATTGTTTTAAAAAACGCGGTTTCTCGCGATGTGATTTCGAGGCGTCCACCATTTGTTTTCTCGGTTCTGAGCTTATTTTCGAACCCGATTCGAGGAGTTGGATGAGCCGTCTACGGATACATGGTGGACCCGGTAAGGTACCCCAGGGCAAAAATGGTTTTGTGAGGATGACGATGAGCCTGGCAGGGGATGTACTATCTACCGGTGATAATTTGGACCCGGCGGTTATCCGGAGGATCCCGATCGGAGTCGTGAGATAGATATGCACTGATCCGAACTTACGGAGCCTGAGATATGTGGATTTACGTGTCGATGCTGGGCACGGGTTTCATGATGTTTTGAATGTCGATGTTCGACACTCAGGTTCAATGATATTTGATGTGTCGTTGATGGACACACGTCGATGATATCCACATGTATACAGGCATATGATTTCATGATATTTCGAGTGTCGATATTGGACACTCAGGTTCCATGATATTTGATGTGTCGTTGATGGACACACTTGGATGATATCCACATGCATATAGGCATATGATGTCAGATGTTTATTTATATATGTCATTTGCATTGACTCGATTGCTGACATATATGCATATATGGTCACCTTAGATACCATAGTATTACCTTCATATTACAGTATGACCTAGGAGTTGCTGTATATTTAATTTCTACCTGCTGATGTTTTCTACTCACGAGTTGGCAACTCATCCCCATTGTGCCACAGTTTTCTTGCAGGTTTGACCGCTTGGATCAGTAGCAGCATTGTTGGCACACAGTTCCTTCAGGGTATTTTGCTTTGGTAGGTGGGACACACGCTGGATCGTGACCACCCTTGTATTTTTATATTCTGTTGTATCTAGATAAACTCCATCAATAAGGAACTAGAATTTGTATATTGGTAGATCTAAACAGACTTGTGTATTTGCGAGACTTAGAGCGATGGGTGTATGTCCGCTTCTTTAAGATGATGATGTCTTGCTTTATTTATTCTTTCCGTGTTTGATCTTCTCGGTAGGGCGTCGTATATATGTTTATTTCGTGGTTGTAATTCCGCCAATTGGCAAAGAACTAACTCCCGCTTGGGATGCCTATATCTTGTTATGTATATGGTTTTTGATCAAAATATACAAGAGAGGTGCTGCCCAAAATTTCAAGGACGAAAATGTTTTCAAAGATAGTATACATCCATTGCCTTTTTATATTATATGACTTATACTTTTAAAAATGAAGGCTTGAATTTCTAATGACGATGTTTCAAAACTGCACCCCCCCACTATTCTCCGTAAAAAGGTTTAGATTTTCTGGGCTTCGGCTTACTTGAATTACGTTACGCCTTTAGACGTTGCATGATTTAAGTGTCGGTCACATGCTAAATTACGGGTTGTGACAAAGTTGGTATCAAAGCATTAGGTTTAACCTTGATTCGAGTCTAGGATTTGACTATGCGGAGTCTAGGGCGTAATATATATTTCAAAACCTAGGCTTGACCTTACGAAACTCAGACTTGACTGGGGGTATTAGACCCGAACTTTCGTTACATAGGTTGACCTTGGTTGATGGAGTAGATAACTCAAGTAGAGTAACGTACCGTGCGTATGTTCCGCGGTATACTAACGATACGATGCTCCGCTTAAGTAACCTTAGGATGTACATATCTTGAGATCTGTGATTCTATTCATTCTTGTGATCTATCTTCATCGATATCTGTTTGAGGTTCCTGTCACCATGGTTTGAGCGCAGATTGAGCTGCTGCTAGAGATGCGGTCAGGACGAGCTCGTTACGGACGAGAACTGACCATGATGTTTTCTGGTGACATAAGAACGTGTAGGAATAGTGTTTGTGTTGAGATCTCTTGTTTGAGACGAGTGTTCGAATTCGCACCGGATGATCGAGCCATTGATAGAGGCTGCCAGATTAATAGGACTGTTGATGTGCAGCCTACCTCAGAGATCGCGATGTCGTCTACCGTACAGAGAGATAACCCAGCTGTTGCTGAGATTGATGGGATGTCGCTTCCAGAGTTTATGAGCTGAAACCGCTGGAGCTTTCAGACAAAGATTTGACAGGAGGTAGCCAGTCCTTCTCGAATAAGAGTGACGGAGATGATTCGTCTGATTTGATGCGCCGACGCAGGCTCAGTTGAGTTGAAGAATTTTACTCAGATCTAAAGTAAATCATTCAAGAGAGGACGTTCGTTAGATGCTCCGATGTGAAATCGGTAAGTTGACCAGTTTCGGATAGAAGGACCTCACCTAGATGCGTTGTGAGTTGATCGAGAACGGACGAATGAAACGTATTCCTCCGATAAATTGGACGAGTTCCCGAAGATGTAATCGGCTAGATATCTTTCACAAAGTGGTGAAGATACTTGAGTTCGTAGTTTCGAGTCCTTGTGAGAGACTCCGGATTGACTGTAGCCGAGAACGAATTGCCGTACGCAGACAGCAAGATGGGATTTCGAAGTGGATGATAATGAAGACAAGTGGAACAAAAGGTTCGTGCGAGATATTAACGAGCTGTGTTACTCCTCGTTGATACCAGAGGATTGATATGTATGTAGAACCGTTGGATACGGCCAAATTCCCGAGAAAAGCCGTGCTGAGGACACAGATGTACGGAAATGAGAAAAAGATTTAAGTAAAGAGTGCCAACCTCCATACAGTTCAGCATAGGTGAGATCGGAAGAAACCTAAGCAGGTTCTTCGAGAATGCCGCAGCAATAAAGATTTGCACCCAGAATCAGTTGTGTCACACATTTTCAGAGGACCAGATGCCATCACCAGTGACGTGCTGCTCTACGAGTAGTCATGTTAATTGGCCAAGAGAGGATCAGCGGAGTGCTAGAGCGGACTGTTCCGCCATTATACCTAACCGGGTCGACGAGCGGAAAGATTGTGGAATTGGTGATCCACAGAGAAAAATAAGGACCCAGAGACAGAGGACGTCAGACCGTGAGCAGAAGGCAAGTAGATGTTCTTGCTCTATCAGATTTGGGCACACCGGTATTTTTCGACATTGAAGGAGGTGTAGCTCAATATCATTTATTGCGATTTGTGTTTCGTGATCCGAGTATCACACTTTTGTCGCTTGGACTTTGAGTTTCGATGATTTGGTTTCGCGATATTTATTCTCGTGCACCATGGTTGCATCTACTGGATATTTTCATTTGTGCACAGTTATTGCACTTGATTTATGTTTTATACACCGTTACATTGGTTTGCGATTTGTACATATCTGTTGCACTTGATATTGATTTTGTGTCTTGACTGCACGTATTTATGATTCTGTGGATTTCGATATTGTCGATTTGATTTTGTGCTTGTTGTATGCACTTGACTCGATTTATGCACTCGGTGTAGCTCACATGTGCTTGCAGTGCATTGTTACATGCTTTGTGCACGCAGTTGTACACGTTTATGAATTTTCTTGCATTTGTTGCATCAGATTTGTATTTCGTGCATTTGTTGCACCAGATTTGTATTTCGTGCATTTATTGCATCAGATTTATGTTTTTGTGCGCGTCTACACTTGACGTTCGTTATCATGCACGCTATTGCACTAAATGTTTTGTACAGACCTGATGCACTTGATTTAGATTTTTGCGAACACTGGACGCATGAGATGTGGTTTCGTGCATGTTGGATGCACTTGATTGAGATTTTTACTCGTGCATGTTGGATGCACTTGATTGAGATTTTATTCGTGCATGATTGTTACGCTTGATTTAGATTTTCGTGCTCTAGATACACTTTGATGATGTTGTCGTGCATACCCGTTGCACTTGACAGATATTTTCGTGCACACCCGTGGCATTTTAGTTTGGCTTTGTGCACATTAGTAGCACTTGTATTGGACTTGGGTTTCCGTGCGTACCAGACGCGCGTGATATTGGATACGTCTTTTTAGACTGATTTTACTTATGAGCATCGTATTTTTCATATTGGGTACTATATTATATAGTGGCCGAGCAGGACTGGTCTGAGGACAGTTCCTGAGTATTTTTGCATGCATCAGTAATTACCAAGAGGTTTTCAAAAAGGAGCTATATTTTCACTATTTTCTTACGTGTCCACGAGTAACACGAACTTTCACAAGGAAAACCTTTAGGGATATTTCAAAAAGACGGAACACATATTTTGAGCAAAACATATATGAAAATATAATTACTACTTTACAAATGATCGTCTGCCACTTGTACCGTGAGTTACGCATCGCACGGCAATTCAGAAAAGATTTTGCATGTGTTTTATTCAGTTTTTAGAGGATTTTACAAGAATGTGTACCATATACGTATTATAATTTTGACTAAAGTATATTGGATTTCAGCAGTGGATTTCGGGATTTGTGTTAACTCAAGTGATTGTGTGACGCTTGACGGAGTTCAATTTTGAGTTTCACATTCGTTTTCATGCGCACTCGATACGCTGTGATATATTTGAGTTTTACGTGATTTCGGAGCCCCGTTGATTTGGATTGATTATTGAAATGTTTTAGTATTTGGGGGTTAAATTTAAATAAGGAGACCGAATTTATTTAAAGGAGGAAGATTGTAACATTTCAGAAAGATAAAATATTATTTTTGGAATTTAAAAATTAAAATAATATATTTCACGAAAACTATTCGATTTGCGGATTGGGGTTTTCGTAAAATGGTATAATTATATACCAATATTTGGAAAAATATTTGGAGATTAATATGTATTATTTATTAAAAAGGCATTATTGGATTTGGGCATTTTATGATTAATTATATGCAAGTTTAAATTAAAACTTGATTAGTACACTACTAATCACGATTAAACCAAATCCGTATTTTTAATTAGCCATGGTTAGTGCACCATGACATGTTGCATTTTGTTGCATGTTTATTCACTTGCATTTTGTGACTTGTGATTTATTTGAGTGAGGAAAAAAGAGAAAAGAAAAGAAAAAGAGAACAAATGAATGAGGAGAGAGAGGGGGGCACATTCATGAAATGTAGCATGGGCATGAGAGAGAGGGAGAGAGAGTGGCATGGCTCCTTAACCTTGACCTTTTCTTCATCCCATTCATCACTTCATTTCTTCAACTCTTCTTCATTTTCTTCTTCATTTCATCCACCTCCTCTACATCCATGAATCATCCCTAAAACCTTGCCAGAACACCACACTCCCTTCATTAAAAATGCACACAACCTCATCCTATGCCCCATGGTGGAAACAAGTTTGGATTTTGAGAATTTTGGGCAACCCAAGAATTTTCTTGAGTTGCCAAATGAGCTAATCCCTACACTTTTAGTTAAGTTATGGTGTTTAATATATCCTATTGTAGTTTAGAGTTAAAGTATTGTAGTTTTGTGATCTTAGAAATTTCCAAGTTGATGTTTAATGGGAGACTTGACTTGTAAGCGGTAAATTGAGGTGTAGTGAGTGTTTGTAAGACCTTAGGGATGTTTTTACTGGTCAAGACCAGAGACTAGAACCCAAAACACGAAATTAGAATTTCCCGACATCGGATTTTTGACAGATTGTGATCTAATGGAATTGGGATGACCCGAGAGACTCATAAAATAAGTTCCCTTCACTGTGAGACGAGCATGCAACCATGAAGCTACCCCTGAAACCTGAGCCCCTTCCTTTGTATTCTGGCCGTAGATTAATTCATTGTGGCCACAAATTGCGGCCACATCAGAGTGGAATTATTTGATTTTTGGTGTGTGGTCCCTTTATGTGATATCTAGAGCAACCCTATATGCAAAATCTCCTAGTTTGACTGAGGGTAGAATCTGGGAGTGATTTCCTCTGTTGCTGAATTTTGTTTTCCGATTTCTGAAACTTGGGTTTTGATATTTGATATTGTATTTCGTCGTTGGACGTTTGTACATCAACGACGAGGGATATTTGGTTGTTTTTGCATGCGTAGGCTATAGGTTCTAACCTATGAGCACACCATGTGTTTGTTTTCCGGACTTGGTTTTAATAACGTTATGATGTGTGTTGAATTGTAGGTACTTTCGTTTGGACTTCCGAGACGACGAAATATATCGACTTCGAATAAGCAAGGAGTTTAGCGGGCGAGTAGATTTATATCTAGTGGGGCAGTCGGATGGATAGCGTATAGCACCCCCGCAACCATTGATATGGAAAATCGATATATAAATTATATTTGGAGAAAAGATATGCTACGAACTTACGAACATGATTAAAAGTTTTAGTATGAAAATATGATATATATATATATATATATATATATATATATACAAGATGACTTAATGTGGGATATTGATATGATGAAAACAGATTATGATGAAGTAAGATGACTTGGCTTAACATGTCGATATACGGATGTGAGGCGATATGTGAATATAGATAATTTTGCCAAGACATGATATGAGTTTGATATAGATACGACTTGAGTTATATATATATATATAAGAATAAAGAGTGATATATTGTACGTGACCTTAGTGATATATTGTACGTGACCTTAGATCCATATCCTTGTTTATGATATCATACGACGGATCATACCGTACGAATTATGATATATGATATTTGACTTGTACCTTTGATTTTGAGGAGGCCGTACTTTTGACTCAGGATTAGTTTAGCCTTTTAGTATTTTAATTACTTAAGTAGATATTAGAATAGGGTTCGAGTCATATTTATTTTCAAAACTAACGAATCGTGTGCATTCAAAAGATAAACCGATGGACGCTACGGATTTCAAAGGTATTGTTTTTCTTTAAGAACACTGTAGTCCCTACTTTTCTAAAAATAAAGATTCATGCTATTTTAGATACGATAATTGTATGGCTCGTATATCGAGATATATCTTAGCTTGTTGCGTTACTATTTACCTTTCTGCTACGTTTATTTTACCCTCATTGCATTATATATATATATATACATGTGCTTTTATTAGTTGTTATGATATCGTCTGTTAGTACATTTACACAATTATCGATGATGCGCACGTTACACTTACACAGATTTGTCGGCTCACACACATTCATCATCGGTAATTACTATGCCACTTATACAGTAAAATTGCTATATCATGATATTATTCTTAATTGTAAAGTACATTCATTGTTCAGTTTCTCATATGACGCGTTGCATGATATATTTCATATGCTCACATTACAGTTCTATGTTTGCATACATCGTACTTTATGAGTATATGCATTGAGATGTTTTCATGAGATCTCTGAATTTGAGAACCGCGGATATATTTTCAAAGAAAATTATAAATTGTTTTAAAAATGCGGTTTCTCGTGATGTGATTTCGAGACGTCCACCATGAGTTTTCTCGGTTCTGAGCTTGTTTTCGAGAAGTTGGATGAGCCGTCTGAGGGTACATGGTGGGCCCGGTAAGGTATCTCGGGGCAAGAACGGTTTTATGGGGATGACGATGAGCCTGGCAGGGCTTATACTACCTACTGGTGATAGTTTGGACCCGGCGGTTATTCGAAGGACACCGACCGGAATCGTGAGATGGATATGGACCAATCCGTACTGACGGAGCCCATGGATCGATCCGAACTGACGGAGCATGAGATATATGGATTTACGTGTCGATACTGGACACGGGTTTCATGATATTTCAAGTGTCGATGTTGGACACTCAGTTTCCATGATATTTGATGTGTCGATGGACATACGTGGATGATATCCACATGCATACAGGCATATGATTTCATTATGTTTCGAGCGTTAATATTAGACACTCAGGTTCCATGATATTTGATGTGTCGTTGATGGACACACGTGGATGATATCCACATGCATATGATGTCACATGTTTATTTATATATGTCATTTGCATTGACTCGATTGTTGACGTATATGCAAATATGGTCACCTTAGATACCATGGTATTACCTTCATATTACAGTATGACCTATGAGTCGTTGTATATTCGATTTCTACATGCTGGTGTTTTCTACTCATGAGTTGGAAACTCACCGCCGTTGTGCCACAGTTTTCTTGCAGGTTTGACTACTTGGATCAGTAGTGGCATTGCTGGCACACAGTTCTTTCAGAGTGTTTTGCTTTGGTAGGTGGGACACACGCTGGATCGTGACCGCCCTTGTACTTCTATATTCTGTTGCATCTAGATAAACTCCATCAATCAGGAACTAGAATTTGTATATTGGTAAACCTAAACAGACTTGTGTATTTGCAAGACTTAGAGCAATGGGTGTATGTTCGCTTCTTTGAGATGATGATGTCTTGCTTTATTTATTCTTTCTGTTGGGATACCTACAACGGCAGCAAGGTTTCGGAAGGTATCATCCATGCCAAGTTAAAAATTTGTCATTGAAGATAACCCTAAACCTAGGAACTTTAACTAGAGAATCAAACAAAATAAGCATGTTAACACTTTAACATCTAAGAGTTAGGGATTACAACCTTTGTAGTCCGTTCCTTCGCTTCATAAGCTCCGAGTTGAGGTCTCTTCGCTGCGATCATCAAGTACCCCGGATTCTAGAGAAGCTCCATGAAGAGAATGATGCAACCTTGCTTCTAATTTTCAAAAACTAAGATGATCTATCTTGAAGAAACACTAACCCAGGCTCTCACTTCACTAATCAAGTATTAGTGAAGCAAACATCTTAATCTAAGTGGCTAGAATAGATGAGGATAATGAAGTAGGAATTTTTCTCTATTTTGTTTTCAATTTCTCACTTTTAAATCACTACAAACAAAAAGCTAGAAAGCTTTTTCAAGAGGAAGAAGAAGAAGAAATCCTTTTGTAATGAATAATGAATTATTATTGAGGTTAGAAATGCAATCTAGGGTTAAGCATGACATGCTTAACCCTTGTAGAGACTTTACCATGGGTTAAGGTTTGGGTTGGGTTAACAAATATCTCTCCAAAATATCAAAGAAAATGAACAAAGTCAAACCTTCATGAAGCTTCCTCAAAACTCATCCAAAACCTAATCCAAAAGCTTAACCCTAATCCAAACCCTAACATGGTTAAATCTCAAAACCTTTGTTGCATTTGTAACCCTAACATGTTACAATATTATATATCACATATATAATATTTAATGTAACAAAAGAAAATAATACAATTAACATATATCGCATATACATCAATGTATTATCCAAGTGAGAAAAAGAATCTTTAAGTGAGCTTATATTAGTTAATGTAATGTAATATATCAAATATATAATTATATATTAAATTACCGAATCAACACTTGATCCGATAATCCGGCTATTTCACAAATAACCGACTAATATAATCTGTATCAGTTCATCGAATCAACACTTGATCCGATGACCCGGCTATATCACATATACCCGGCCGTTATCACATATCGTGAGAATCGAATACGGTATCACATACACGTATTATTCTCGGTCCCGCACATATCACATATGTGCTACCACTCCGTTTTGCCTGAGCCAGGAAACTTCTGTGTAGGACTCTAAAGAATCGTCAATACGCCGACAGTAGGTGATGATCATATCAAACACACACAAGCTGCAAGCGGCCAGCTAAACGTAACAGCCACCCAGGTATTGAGCGATCGGAAGATCAACAAGTAAGCATGTACATTCTCCTTTGAATCCAATCAGCAACATTCCCGTACAGTCCGGTCTCTTCGTCTGATATGTCGCATATCTAGTCTAGACGTGGTAAACGTCAGACCCCAATAACCGATAAGTCGTGTCGATATGAGGTCCATAACGGTTCAAGAAACTACTGATAACACTTACCAGTAAATCTCAGCAACCCTGGCCAGGGATTTCCAGTTATAGCCAATCGAACACAGCGCAACATCAACTCCCAATACCGGGAGAGACGAAACCCCTCCTATCGCTCATTGCCTTCATGTGATTCGGGACTGTACCGAAAAGCCACCGTTTTGCACATTCTCTTGAACGTGGTAATGTGGAAATCAAAGCACAGTGGGAATCACACAAGACTCTATGACGATCTCGGGTCTACAGACTAACATGTACCAGTGTCACCAGAGAACTTCCATCTGACGTGAGGTATAATACCATCTGGGAGTTCTCGGCGAGTCCGTCCAGTGTACCCAGTCTTCACTGAGCACCCGTATACTTTCTCTGATGTCAAACATCAATGGATATGGGATCATCCATCGCCCATCTTTATGGGTCGAGAAACTATACGTTAGTCTACTCTGGTATATCGATGCCCTGTCTCGATACATATACGACTAGGAACATTTGAAGGATGTACTTAGCGACTACACTGTCCCCACTAGTATGATCTGCATCATAGTCCTGGTAGTCAAGTACTCTTCCTAAGGGCTTTATCAACATGTAACATAGAGACAAACAAAGTACATGTTAAGATAAAGAACAACCAGATAGCATACTATCATGTCGAGCAAGAAAGTCCTTCATATATATGTCCAAGCATCCACTACAATATACATCGTATGTACAGTAATGGCCTCTAGGGCATACATATCACTAACACTTTCTGTGTTTGATCTTCGCCGTAGGGCGTTGTATATATGTTTATTTCGTGGTTGTGATTCTGCCAATTGGCGAAGAGTTAGCTCCCGTTTGGGGATGTCTATATCTTGTTATGTATATGGGTTTGATCAAAATATACAAAGGAGGTGCTGCCCAAAATTTCAAGAGCGAAAATATTTTCAAAGATAGTATACATTCATTGCCTTTTTTTATATTATATGACCTATACTTTTAAAAATGAAGGCTTAAATTTCTAATGACGATGTTTCAAAACTGCACTCCCATTATTTTCCGTAAAATGGTTTAGATTTTCTGGGCTTCGGCTTACTTAAATTACGATACGCCTTTAGACGTTGCATAATTTAAGTGCCGGTCACGTGCTAAATTACGGGCCATGACACGCGGCCCGATGTGAAGAAGAGTCTGCGAGGAAAACGACTATTCAAAAATACGTCGATTCCTTCGAAGACTATGTACAAAAGGAAAGAACCCTTATCCAACTGAAAAAGTTCTTCCTTATAGAAACCACAGAAAATTTGGAAGAATTGGAAAAGGATGCCGATGATGGGTCCCTATTATGACTTGCTACGCCATCCATCTTGGCAGCGACTCTGAGAAGGTGCTCTGTTTTCCCGAAGAAGACGAGCCCATCATAAAAACCAACCAAATCCAGCTCAGAAACGGCAAGGCTTAAGCGCCAAAATAAGGAAACACCCCCAATGAAAAGGAAAAACAGATGGCTAACGAAGAGGACAGCGGAGATCCGGCTCACGAAAACTCGAGCTCTTCCTCAGAGAATATAGCATATGTGATGCTTTGGTTCTATCCAAAGAGCTTAGAGATGTCCTTATTCACACTTTGCAAAACCCCGAGCGGTACCAGGCTCGCTTCGCGGAAATCAATATGAAAAAAGCACAGTACACTCCGCACACAGCTGCAATCGCATTTAAAGATGAAGACCGGCTACTGGAAACAACTGAGCATAACCGGACGCTTTACGTGACAGGATACAACGACGGAGATTGGATTAATCGCATATTGATTGATCCGGATTCCTCAGTGAACATCATGAACTTGCAGACTCTAAAGAGTTTATCAATGAACGTCCGACACCTGTTAAGAGAGAGAATTGTCATCTAGGGCTTTAATCAAAACTGCCAGCAAGTTCTGAGATCCATAGCTTTGCCAATCAGGTTTGGGAACCTACAAACCGAATCTAAGATACATGATCGACACCGACATGTCCTACATGATTCTGCTGGGACGACCGTGGCTTCATGATTATGGCATTGTTCCGTTAACACTCCATCAATGCATGAGCTAAACCAAAAATAGCGATGAAAAACGCTTTGATAGAGATGTACAGCCGTTTGGTGTATGTGAAGTCCAATATGAAGATTCTTGGTACTTTATGAAACCCTAAAAATGCTGAGCCGCAGTTGACTAAAGACAAGAGGGCGGCAAAGCTGGGCCGCAGTCGACTAGACACGAGGGCCTAGATTCTTAAAAGCAAATATGAGCCGCGGTCACTAAAAACAAGGCCCAAAGTCTCAAAAGCCAATCTGAGCCGGTCGTCACCTTCAAAAGTAAAAGTCCCCAAGTACGCCAGCGTTTCGGCAGTGACACTGATGAGTCCGACGCTGGAAATCCATCCTTCCGTAAAACCCACCCTTATTTCGGTAACGATACAGACGAACCTAATATTGAGGGCCATCGGCAGCAAAGTCCACTCTCAACTCGGCAGCGATATCAAAGAGTCAGAGGAGGACCCGTCATGCAACAGTTGTACAGGTCGGACTCTTACGCAAAAAGCAAAGTTAAGAGAGACCTTCGAAGTCACAGAGGGGTCTATAGCCATCACAAGGGTTCCGGAACAAATGTGCAAAGAGCTCGACGTGTTGTCGGTCTCCATCGTGGACCAGCTGACAACCTTCTACGTCTCCGGAAGAAACAGTGGACAGAAGGGCATCTTGTTTTATGGTTTGAACCCTATCGTGAACCTGGACGATTTTCGTGCAACGTGCCTTCTCTATGAGAGAGGCATACGAGCCGTCTTAAACCCCAGATATTATATGCCCGAGACATGGGAATATTTTAAAAGGTGTCAGTTATACCAAACAGACTCCAAAGAAAAGTTCTATGAGACGCTATGGCACCTGCCCTCAGCTCCGATCACTCATCAATGGGTGAGTCCCAGATAGACAGGGCCTAGGTTTTATGCAACCCGATACTAAATCATGCTACATGATCTATATTGGCGAAGCCAGCGGAGAGTCGAATGGTGACGACGAGTTAGCCGGGCCAGAAGAAGCCCCTCAAGTGCTCGAAGACGGCGGACAAGCAACATTCAACGAGCTAACCAAGATTGATTTGGGGATGCTCGATTATCCAAGGCCGACCTACATCAGCTCGTATTTATCAGAGGAAATGAAAGAGCAGATAATCGCCATGTTGTGCGAGTTCGTTGACTGCTTCGCGTGGACGTACAAAAAAATGCCTAGCCTCTCCCCCGAAGTGGTCGTGCATAAGCTGCCTATTTCTCCTGATGCTAAGCCGGTCAAGTAAGCTCCTCGAAAAATGAAAAGGGAGTTGGAAGAAAAGGTTATTGAGGAAACCAAAAAACTCATCGTTACTGGCATCATCATAGAAGAGAAATACGCATATTGGATCGCATACATCGTCCCATAAAGAAGAAAATGGGCAGATCCAGATTTGTGTCGATTTCAGGGACCTTGACAAAGCGTACCTAAAGACGATTTCCCGCTCCCGGTCATGGAAATGATGGTCGACGATACCTCAAATTACGAGCTGTTCACTTTCATGGATGGTTTGTCTGGATACAATAAGATAAAAATGATGCCCGAGGATGAGAAACACGGCGTTTCGAACCCCGATCGGGATATACTGCTACTAGGTGATACCGTTCGGACTGAAGAATGCGAGCGCCACATATCAAAGGACGATGACAAATATCTTTGATGACTTAATCCATAAAGTCGTCGAATGCTATGTCGATGACTTTGGTCGTCAAGATTACAGCCAAAACCAATCACATCCAAGATCTCCGAATTGTCTTCACCAGACTGAGAGAGTACAATCTGAAAATGAATCCTCTAAAGTGCGCCTTTGGCGTATTATCGGGGAAATTCTTAGGCTTCATAATCCGGCACCGAGGAATCATCGACCCATCGAAAATAAAAGCAATCGTGGAGATACCTCCTCTAAAGAATCTAACACAGCTAAGATTCTTCCAAGGCAGGCTTGCGTACATAAGAAGGTTCATCTCAAACCTATCAAGGAGATGTCGACCTTTTTCAAAGCTCATGAAGAAGGGAGCTCTTTTTGTCTGGGACGTCGAATGTCAAGAAACATTCGAAAGCATCACACAGTCCCTTTTGCACCCTCTAGTGGTCGCTGCCCCTATTCCAAATAATCCGTTGATCCTCTACACCGCCGCGTTAGATGAATCACTCGGCGTCCTCATTGCCCAAAACAACGAAAGGAAAATGTCATCTACTACCTCTGACGAACATTAGTTGAGGAAGAGCATAAATACTCCCCGATTGAAAAACAATGTTTGGCTTTGATATTTGCCGTAAAGAAGTTGAGGCCTTATCTACTTCCTCACCGGGTTTTGTTGATCTCCAAGATCGACCCGCTGAAATATTTGTTGACCCAGGCGGGTCTAACTAGTACAATGGCCAGATGAGCTGTCATACTGCTTGAGTTTAACATATTCTGTACTCCTCAGAAAGGAGTAAAAAGGTAAGCCCTCGCCGACTTTCTCATTGCTCATCCCATACTTAAAGGGTCACCACAAAATTGTGAGTTATCTGATAGACAAGTGCCGCACCTCGAAGATAACGAGTCATGCCGGGAGCTCCATTTCGATGGAGCCTCATCAATAAGGAGCTCCAGCAAATCAAGCATCATGCAGATAAAATATATCACATGTTAAGGATGTGCCTATTGACCACCCAGCTCCTACAAGTATGACTGCTATCACAACGCTGGTAGTCAGGCGAATATCCTACGAGGTTTATCAACATGTACACAATATATGAAATACAAAGTAAAATATATCACATGTTAAGATAAAGACAAACCAAATAGCGTACTATCATATCGAGCAAGATTGTTCTGTACATACATATCCCTAACATCCTATACAATGAAGGCCTCTAGGGCATGTATATACATGCTCAGAGTAAGAAGTGGATTTAGCTCAGATCCGGACCTGCCTTACTTCGAGAATATTGCAGACATCTAAATCAGCGACGCCAGCGCTATCCTTCCCTTGGCTCTATCTGGTTAGTTTTATATTTGTTTTGATAGAATTAACGATTGCATTTCTTATTACCTGTGCTATGATTACTGATTACCATGTAATACTAGAAGCCGAAGTGTGACTGCGGCAAGATATTTTCTCGACTGTAGAAGTATGGCTAGCCTTGTCACCCCTCGTATTCCGTATTTTGGGAAACGGGGCGTGATAAATACCATCATCTTTAGGTCACAGCAACTGCACCAAATTTTAAAGCTATGGTGGGGGCTAATGGATTATGCTATATATTCTAACCAAGGTTTAAGAACTCGGTTTCGGTCTCTCATAATTTTATTAGTTTCGTTGGGTTTTGGCTAGTTTCACTAATCTCAGTTTGGATTTTGGTTTCGACGGTAATACAGCATACGCAAGTATAGATATATTAAATACTTAAATTTATACTTTTATATTACAAGACAATGATCCTAGTATTTAAAAATCCAGCCATGATGCAAAATATATTGAAAAGTGTACTTAGATAAGTATTAATATAGGGTTTGAGTTCGCTTTTTTATGGTTTTGTAATAACGAAGGCCTACAATGATCACAATGACAGTAAAAACGGTATAAAAAATAAATTTTTAAAGGTTTTGACTGAAACGATATTGTATGATTGGTTTCGTATCGGTCTCCGTTGGTTTCGTATTGATCTTCACTAAAACTGATACGAAACCACCAAGTATCGAAGGATTCGGCCGAAACCTCGAACCTTGATTTTTACACTATAATGGTAAACATCAACCAATTGGGCATAGCTCATGCAATAAGAATTTATTCTCCTAAGTGAGGTCACCGGTTCGATTAGTCACAAATCATAAACCATAAGCTTCAAAAAGCAACAAAACAACACTCCAAATCATCAATATGACCCGATCGATCCATCACTTAGTCTCACACAATTTTCCAGATGTAGAAGTATAAACTCAAGAGCCAAGGGTGAACAAAAAAGAATTTGTGATGGAAATATGTAATTTCTTCTTTAAACATAAAGTGATTGTATTTGTGCCTCAACAAATTATTTGCATGAAATCCAAGGGCAGCAGAGAAAGAAATTGGAGAGCTTTGGTGGAGTTCTCATAGAGAAGCTCTCATGGTAGGCAGTAGATATCGTGGAGGGGTAGCAGATCTCATAGAGGCGAGGTGGGGCATTGAAGGAAGTGTCGACGGGGCTTGCAAGGGAGGCGTCTAATGAAAACTAAGGGATTTCAGAAATAATTTGGGGATTGAACATCGGGATCTTTATATTGTATGGCCGGATAAACTGCAGACCCGGTCCATTTCTATGTCGTATCGAATCATAACAATGTTACTCGGACAAGGAACATTTCACTACGTTGAACAAAAACATGAATGTAGAACGCTGCTTGTCATAGAACAGGGGACAATATGGGTAGTTTTATTTGATAGATTTATACGAAACGGAAAACATAGCTCTAGAACATGGAGTGCTTTTTGGATCGTTTGTATGTGTATGTATGTATTATATAATACATATATAATTTAATTTCTTAGCTGTCTATTTAGGTTCTTGAAAAGGAATTAATATTTTTTTTTGTTATACTTTAAGTATTAATATAATGTTGACTTCGTGTCCATTTAACTTAAGTTTTCAATGCGTTGGATCGGACGATAATTCTTCCGATATGGATCACTAGTGTTTCCCGATTAGAAACAACCGTTCCAAATCGCAAATCGCTAATGGTTTAACGATTTATTGTTACACAAAATTAAAAATCATATTTTTCATATTCAATCATAGGATTTGAATTGTAAATTGTAATAAAGGCTCACTAATTCGATATAACCCTATGATATGTATCCGAATTTTTCTGTATCATAACAAATCGTATGAATTGAATTGTGAACTGTATGATTTTAACAACTATGCCCTTACCCCCCCCCCCCCCCCCCCCACCCAAGTTAAATATGTAAATTGGCAGTTCACAGCCGAACAAATCGGCTTCTCCAGTATTGGAGATGGTTCATGGATTTTATTAAGATATATTTACATTCTAACATGTCTTAGCAGGTTTGGCACCCTTTTTGTGGGTTGAAACATAGGCTTATGCAAATCAGCCCTTTTTCTATCCAATCATCTATCTAAATGCATGTGAGATGGGATTTGAACCTATATCACTCTAATTCCATCTTCTTCAAGTCCCAGGCACCAAATCAAATTTTGAAGCTGGGGTGGGGTTTGATGGATTATGCTGCATATTCAGCACCAGTTGTAAACAGCAACCAACCGTGCATGGCTCAGGCTGTAAGAATTTCCTCTCCTGGGTGAGAGGTCACCGGTTCGATTAGTTAGTATTTATCTTGTGCAGGTGTTTAACTTAATCAAATGAATCAAAATCGCCTCTCATTTTCCAAGGAAACGAATTCTTTTTCTTTTCTTTTTTGTACACTAGCAGCAGTTGATAATCACTTCAACCAAAAAGCTTCGGTGATTGGCTTTTGAGCTAACAATTATTTCAAAACCAACCTATACAAAGATCATGAAAAGGAAAACTTTTTTATTTTGCCTTGCTGCCTTGCTCTTGAGCGATCGCCTTTCCCGCCATTTTTTCCCATCCCCCCTTCAAATCCACCACCATCCCTGCCGCCTCCCCCGCCGCCAATCGAATCGCATCCCCATTAAGGGATCAAGAATCCAAGCCCTAGCCCCTAGAAATTTTGAGCAAGCGATTTCATCGATTCCAATTTTCGATTGAATCGCATAAGATTATTCTGAATTTGTGATGCGGAGTACATTACACCAAGGTTAAATTGCACAAAGGATGAATTTTCACTTTTTTAAGGTTTGATACATGAACTTCATTAATTAGGTATAGCTAGCGTATGCTACAACTTCTGGTTGTTAACTTAATACCATTTTACTCGTATCCATCGTAAAAAATATATAAGTTCTATAGTGTACTTCTGATATCTATCTGCAATTTTTAAAGATCATAATGTCAATAGCAAAAAACATGAAGCTTCATGGATACCTTTGCGCGATTTAGCCTAACATAATAATTTGTCATGGTAGTAGAAAAACGAGAAAAGGATGGTGGTGATCATAACCAAAACTTATATGGCATGACAAGAGTCAAGAAGAAGTTTGGTCTCAAAAGTATTGACTTCAACTGTTGCAGTATCGACTTAAAAGATGATGCATGATGATGTCAAATACTGAAGTCATGATTTCAAGCCTAGAAAGCAAACACAGACTTTACAAAATAAAACACAAAAAGATGTCATTGTGGTATAGTGATTGTCCTCTCTTGACTCTATACTCAACCTCGATTCCATGAAACAAACAGGCTCTAAAGTAGGAAAAAACGTTTTATCTGCCGATGCGGCAAATTGTGGGTCCATTAAAACACAATCAGTGAGGTTGATGAGATTTTTCAAGAAACCACTTGCATAATACAAGCCACCGGGATGGTTTTCCTTGCATAAATCCCAAAACCATTCAATGGTTTGCAAGTGTCTTGCACCATGCAAACATGTGCAAACCAGTATTTTTTCCCCATATTTTGGACTCATTTGCAGGTTTTAGCCTCTCTGTCTTCTCATTACATTTTGGCTCCTTCCCCTGCCTTCCCTCCAAAAACGTCCCCATCGAACCTTTCCCAAGCCATGACGAACACGTCACCGACTCAAACGGCCGTGTGGACTCACCTCCAGTAGGCCCCACCTAACAAATGGGCATGATGAGTCATCAGTATGCGGCGGTCCATCGGGCCCTGCAACGTGCTATTTGCATTAGAGCCGCTATCAATTTTTAATTGCATTTATTTGTTGAGTTTCTTGCAAATGAAAAGGAAAAAATACCAGAAAAGAAAACGGATACAGATTTAAATAAGCTTCGTTAAAATTCGATAGGAATTTGCTTATTGCAATGACATTTAATCTAGTTACCTTCGCCAAACTCTTTAATTATCACTAGTGTCTTAAAGTATCTTAAAAATGAGACTATTCATATAGCGTTTTTTAATATAAAGCCGCTATGCCATTTTCATCTCAAAGTTTTCTAATGATAGTTATCATGCTGATTTTTATTGGAAGTACGATATAAACTTCTGATACCTTTGTCATGAGTGTTATTAGAACATTCAGTTTAGTTGAATCATAAAAAATTTCCTCTAAATTGAATGATAGATTTAATGAGCTATGACTGTACCACTTGCCTAATATTTTGTTATGCAGAAAGGGGGTAGGACGTGGACGCCCAAGTTAAAATAAGAGGTTCACTCTCTCCGTTTTATTCCTTTTTAGTTTGCGTAGTACAAAGAGTGGATCTACGGTATATTGAAATGCTATTAATATATGCACAGATAATTTTAAAACATCCTTCTTACTCTTGAACGATGTCGACAGTTCGTTACAGTGCCTATAAATAAAATTTCATCCTCATTGTGAAAGCAAAACTAGCACCAAGGTTAAGCAGACTCTTCAAATCATTATACACATTTTCCAAATTTGAAGGTTTGCCAACATCAATAAAATTTGCAAGAAACCTACATTGACGTAACCATGCAATAACAAAATTTTGCGGCAGTTGATCTGCAAAAACCCCTACCCACGTGATGAATATCCCGCGCTCTCTCTCTCTCTCTCTCTCTCGTGTCGAGAGACGATGCAGCGTTTTTCGAAAGTTCAAAATTAACAGCGACGGTGAAATCCCGTCCCTTTTATAGCAAGCGCCGTCATTTACTCCCCTCGACCGCCGTCTCCTCTATCTCCCCCCTCCTCCTCCTCCCTCCTCAATCGCTAGGATTTCAATCTTTCCTTTTTAGGCAAAAATTTCATTTGGCGAGGAGGAGGAGGAATGGATCATCGATTTCATCAGCAGCAGAGTATGAGCGATCGAGCGAGATATGGCTGTGGATTCGCGAGGCGAGCTCATGTCGAAGGTTAGCTTTGATTTCACTTCATGTTCCATCATCGTTGGGGAATTTGATCAATCTTAGGGTTTTGTATCAGCTTGTGATTTAGGGTTTTACATCAGATTGAGATTTCATTTCCCCTTTGAATGCTTAAGTTTGGAACTTTGGGTTTAAAATTTTGTTAATTACGATGAGGAGTTATGAGGATTAGCAGATATGGTTCTGGATACAGCCAATCTGTTTCTTTCCATATCTGGAATCTTGTCTAATGTGAGGGGGAATGGATGAATCTCTGATCTGAACTTTCTGAATACGAGAGATAGATTGAGATATGGTGGGAATTGGCAAGGAGAGCGATCCAAGGAGCTCAATGCTGAAGGTCTGCTTTAATTTTACCTCATTTTTCTGTAATCGTTAAGGATTTCAAATGCAGCTGTAGAGTTTATAGAAGTCGTGGGCGATGAAAATTCTTGAATTCTAAAGAGACTGGTTCTTTCTGGAACTCGTTTCTGTTTTTGGGTTTAAATTATAGTCAGGATTAGTAAATATTGTTCTTTGTGATTGGGGATAAAGTCTGCCTGTTTCTTTCTATATTTAGATGTTTTTATTTTCAGCGAGGAAAAATGCATCGCTGATTACAGATGCAGAGTATGAATTACCGGTCATGGAGTGAAGGATTTTAGAGGAGAGTGATCGGGTGAGCTCATGTGGACTGTTAGCTTAGATGGGTAGGATTTTTTGTCGGTTTATATAATTAGGAGCTGTGTACATTGCAAATTCTTTATTCTAAAGCTACGGCTACGGTCTGAAATCAATTCCTATTAGTAGGGCTGAATGTATATTATTTATGATTAGATATAAGGAATCATGAAAATTCTAGATGCAGTTCATCTGTTTCTTTTCAATTTCGGACCTTCCTGTTCATATTTAAGAGAAATGAAATGTGATATCTGCATTAATTGCTTTTATATCTGTGATTTTGTTGAACTGAAATAAAATTTTCATGTTACCGAGCTCATGCTGATAGTGATGGTCTGCTCTGCCATTAGGGGCTTTTGAGTTAACATTCCTTCCCTTTACTTGTTTAAATTTTTTGTTATATTTAATGTTCTTTGGCACATTCATTGTGGACTTTCAAAATCTCGTGGCCTACTAAGATCCAGTTCTAGTAGTTTGATCTAAACTATCCATTTTGTATTTTACTACCAATCATGTTTAACCAGTAATTCGTCCAGACTTTATGTAAGTTTGATAATTCTTGTTTATTTTAGTCCCTTATTAAGTATTAAGGTAATACTTTATTTTCGAAGCAATTTTTTCCCCATACTCGTAAAGAATATTCAAATAGGTAATGCAAGCAACTGAGGCAATTCAACACCTGGAAGTTTTTACTGGCCTCATGCAGAATTTAACACTTAAGTTTTTGGAGATTCCACAATTTATGCTTAATAATTCCCTTTGCTGGTGGCGTGAGTGCTCGTGACTCTTTTTTCTATCTTTGATGCAACATGTATATTCATCCATCGTGGCAATTACTATTGAATTTATGTTGCTTGTTTTTTTCCCTTACCTGTCCTCCCCGGAGTAGGAGACCCAAATTTTTGTTGCTTTGGGTAGTTAATTGTCTCGACTTTAATCATATAACTATAATGTCAATGGGGAAGATGCATTACCTGAAGATGGGTACAGCTGTGCCATAATGGGTTCAATAAAAAAATTCCATTCTTTTGCCAAAGAAATGAAGAATTAACTTCCAAGAATGGCTTCAGCAATTTTTCAAAATGAAACTATAAAATTATACTGAATATATCTTTCAGTTCTCCAATGTAGTTCCTTGTGGCTTCTATCCCTTTTGTGTTTAGTCTAATAAATGAGGTCTGCTTGCTGGTTATACATAATTTTTTCGGTATTGGGAAGTTGCTATGTAGCAAAATCTATTTTAAAGTATGACCATGTAATTGTTA
The DNA here is from genome assembly GCA_030015575.1 of Agapanthus africanus. NCBI lineage: Eukaryota > Viridiplantae > Streptophyta > Magnoliopsida > Asparagales > Amaryllidaceae > Agapanthus > Agapanthus africanus. The sequence continues at coordinate 187,031,384 of CM057337.1, forward strand.
TATCAGTTGCATTCCCTAACATGGGTAAAACATGGTATGCTAGGTTTTATGGTACCCTCTCTTGTCATAGTTGTCGAGACCAGGAAGTAGACCCAACTCTTGATGATTGATAACCTCAATTAGAAATCTTTTAAATTATTTTTTGAAGTTTTCTCAGTTTTGATAGTGTCCATGCTTGGTTCCATTTTCATTTCACTAGTAAGGTTCTTGGATAATAATATATGACTTTTGTGAGTCTAGCAATGGATAATTCTGCAAATGTGTCTTAACACTTGAGGCCCAAGGCCAATAGATATTCGTTGGCATGGGCTTGAAATGTACGTAAGAGTTGAGGGGTTAAAAAGATTCGCTTATATATTTACATTTTCTTAAGGTAAGCATGTTCCTTCTGTATTCTTCTTCGGTGTCAATTCCTACCATTCAATCATGGCCTTCTTAAATAGTTTACCTGTACAAATTCATTTGGAAGAATAAGTCCAGGTTCACCATTTCCTACAATCATTTTACTTCCATGACTCAGATGTTTAACCGTGAAGAACTAGGTATATGTGCTGGATTTCTTGAAATGAACTTAGTAGTCCTAGTTTGAATATAGTGACTATTTTGTGATTAACTATGTTTTGCTACATCTGACTGTCTTTTATGTTTTCCAAAATGATGTAAAATGTAATATTAACTTTCATGTACAGGGCTCAATAACTTTCTTCTTTGCTTTTACACATACGTATGTATGTTTTGGGGTTACACTTGCAGCGAAATTATTTTATGTTATTGTATAGGTGCGAGTTTATTTTGGTTTTCCATTTGAGCTTCTCTAATATTTAGAGGGTCTTTTTTCTTCTTCCAGGAAATGGGAAGTTTATAAATAAAATGAAAGGTTCCAAGATTGTATCGGATTCTATCCGTGACAATGGATCTCCAGTAGGACACATGGTAAGGGTTTTCATAGCGTGAAATAGTCTGTCTGTCAAAGAGCTAGGTTTTCCTACAATTACAATAGTTGATAATAGTTTGGATATGACTTTTTTTTTGTTATAAAGTATAAAGTTTTCTATTTCCCAAGTAGGTGTTTCTAATGTACAATTCAAGTGATACCAATTATTGCTATCTGTCTTGATTTACTTGACTTATTGATAACAGCAATTACATTATTATACTGCTTTATTCTTTGAGAATAATGGAGGAAATATGCCATAGGAGGGAATTTCCTCCTATGGCGTCGAAAAAACACACCCTCCATCGTGTTTTCCGACGATCGGAATGCATCATCTTCATCGTTATCATCTAAGATATGGGTACACCAAATTTCATGTGATTCTACAACTTTTTCATCGTTGAATTAGTGGGTTCAAAATTAACGGTTTACCGACAATAGAACTTTTTACATTGCTAAATCAACGGAAAAAAAGTTGTAGAATCACATGAAATTTGGTGTGCCCACATCTTAGATGATAGCGATGAAGATGATGCATTCCGATCGTCGGAAAACACGATGGAGGGTGTGTTTTATCGACGCCATAGGAGGAAATTCCCTCCTATGGCCTCTTTCCTCCATTATTCTCTTATTCTTTTTAGTATGAGTCAATTTGAAGCTATTCCTTGTAGAATCTCATGTTGCATCTCATATATCCTTTCTAGGTTACCTTTGAGTCCCGGCAAAACTCATCTAGAAGAGCTAGTGGAACACTGATTAAAATGCCTGCGCATGAAGAGATGTCAAGAGAGAAGAAAGTCAGAGAGCCCTCACCAAGTGTAATTGCAAAATTGATGGGTCTTGATTCATTGCCACCTCCACAGGCTGTGTTTAAACAACAGGAGAATAAAAGTTTACCGAAAACTACATCCACATCTTATCAGGGTCATTCGGTAGCTGGGAAGAGCACCAGAGAACACCAGGAATTCAAGGACGTCTTTGAAATCAATGACTCAACAAAATTTGAGATACACAGAAAGCAATACGAGAGACGCAAAAGCCAGCCAGCTTTTAAGGGAAATTCCTGTATGAAAGAAAATGATACTGATCTGGCCTTTATAAGGCAGAAGTTCATGGAAGCAAAGCGTCTCTCAACTGATGAAAATCTTCAGAATTCCAAAGAGTTGAATGATGCATTAGAAGTTTTAGATTCGAACAGAGATCTTCTTATAAAATTTCTTGAGGAGCCCAATTCTTTGTCCACAAAGCAGCTACAAGATTGGAAGAATTTTCCCCCAGCTCCTCATGAAAGCCACATCACAGTCTTGAAATCATCAAAAGGCAAAAGATTTGAAATTGATGTGTCTCGTAAGCCACAGGTAAAAACCGAGAAGTGCGCTCAAATGCAAAAAGATCCTCTAAGCTCTTTAAGAAAGCCCACTACCAACCTTTTCAATCACTCGCTTAAAGAACACAGTGGTTCTCTCTCACATAAGTTGCTAAAATCACGGTCTGCAGGAAAAGCCAATACTAATTATCGTTCCACTAGAATAGTTGTTCTAAAGCCTAATCTGGGAAAAGCCCAGGACATGGCAAGAAATGTTTCACGACAAAGATCCCATGAGAACTATCCGTTTGGATACAGAAAACAGCAGGAAGTTCCACACTCTGTATTTCATGAATTACATGCCGAAGGAATGGAGCGGCAGAATTTGTTTGACAATGTGGATGTTATGGGACAGAGGACAAAGGGCTCAAGAGAAATAGCTAGAGAAATTGCAAAACAAACGAGGGATTCGATAAGTAATGGCTCTAGAAAGATGTTGGGTTCTGGGTTCAATAGGTACATCAAGGATGAAATGTATATAGTAAACAATTCTGAAGCATATCGACGAACTCCAGAAAACTTTGAATACTTGAATATTACCTCAAGCCCATCAACATCTTGTTCGACCGAATTATCTTTGAGTAGGGAGGCTAGAAAACGCTTATCTGAACGTTGGATAATGACCCACCGGCTTCAACAGGAAAGAATAGCTGGCTTGAGTACCTTGGGTGAAATGCTTGCTCAGGATTCGTCCACAGCACAGAAAATTTCAGACGAGAAACCAAATTTTTACCCACATGGAATTACCAGTGGGGATGGCTGGAAAGATGACTGCTCCACAAATTTGCCCAAATCCTCATCTTTTCCAGTTTCATCAACTGTTCAATGCACTCCAAAAGTAAGTAGACATCAAGTTAGTGATATGCTTAAAGATGTTTTGAATTTGGGAGTGGTCAACCCTTGCGACGGGAGTTTAAATCAAAGGCAAAGTTCTTCGCATAAGAGATTTAAAGTTCAAAATTACAAGCCTCATCTCAACTCTGGTGGAGAGGAAAACAAGCTGCCGGTGAAAGAGATTCACATGAACCAGGAAGAACTGAGGAATGGGATTCATGTTACTGATCGTTCTGAAGTGAAGCCTATACTTTATAAATTCTCAGATAGCAACATGTTCAACCCCAGATCTGCTGTCATGGAGTCAGATAATGTGGAAAGGCCTTTCATAGCTAGTGAGGGACATATCCCGCAACCGGAACAGGAGGAATATTCTGCCATCGTATATGTAGATGATGCTATAATGGTTTGTTAACTCTCTTTGATTAGCGTATGGTTGCATGCCTTATAGATCTAAAATTTGAATCTAAGTTATAATTCCTTTCATTCCTTATGTTTAGAAATGCCTTTTAGCTATATCCTTCTCTTGCTTACAGTCTTTTTGATTTTCTTGATCCATATTAATTTAGAAGAATGTGTCAATTGACTCTTGGAGTTAGTTTAGTTTTATCTCTACCTTTTTTGTTTGTCATTCATTTTTTCCGAAGTTCTCTTCAAAACAGGAATAAACTTGGCCTTTACATGCATCACATTCATATGTTCCATTTTTGTAGTACATTTGGGCGAGTGATTTACCTTCAGCTCCACATTCCTTCACATTTTGTCACGTTTCTCGATACAAACCTCGCTCATGAATTATGATCTATCTTAAATAGATATCAGAACATGAGATATCACGATAAATAGCTAATGCCTATATTCTTATGAAGGAACAGAGCATACTGAACGAAATTGACGGATCTAAAAGTCAACTATCCATCGATTTTTTTGAACGATTAACACTAGATGTATTGATCTTCATATTCTAAACCATGGACAAACCAATTTCATTTCGTTTGGGTACTCTTTGCCCATTCATCAAGCTCGCTATGAAATGTTCAATTGGCAGAAAAGTGCTAATTTTGAAATCATTTGATGTAAGGGAAAATGGAATTCATATCATATGAAAATTGATGTACTCATATTTAAGGGCATGAAGATCAAGATGGCCAGTGGTGATCGTTGAAAAGTCTGACAGTTGGCTGACTTTTAAAACTGCTGCCAATGTAGGAACAAAGTATACTGTGTTTTTTCTTAGGATATAAACTTTTGTTAACAATTCTATTTTAATCAAACTATCAACAAGTAATTTTGCAATCAACAATTAATTTTGCAATCTACAATAAAGATTTCTAGACAATATATGTTTTTGAGCATACCTAATTTTTTTATGCTGTCATGCATTTGTTGAAATTTACCATGCCCGGCCATCTGTATCAGGTTGTTTCTGTGTCATATGAAACATGTATTACATTGTTTAAAGTTGTATGGTCATGGTTTTGCTTATCATTTAATTGAAAGTGGATATGTAATGGAAAACAAATCCGGATGCTTGTTTCATTTACTGCTGCTTCTTTGCTGAAATCAACTCATTTTAGTTAAACAATAATATGTGTGTATACCTTTTCATGAATATTTGTTGTAGGATCTGATTCCCCAATACTTGTGTTGTTCATTCATATAAAATCTCTCTGTTATCTCTTATTCATTAATTTTTTTCTCTTTCTCTTCCCTAATCCTTTAGCACTTATTTAATCTCCATCTTAAATTAGAAAACTTAACGGTTCACAAAGTTCTTTGCTTCATTGCATGTATATAGGTATCTCTTTAGTTTCCGCCCTGCGACCTATAAGATGTTTTATTTTAAGGCATGCCTATATTTTGGGTATAACTATAAGAATACGGAACTTAAGTTTTACACCTTTACTCTGAAATTTTATTTATGAAAAGAATTTCGTTCTAAACGTAATATTTATATCTCCAGGATAATTCACTAGATTATCCTGAAGAAACAGGGTCAGAGCCCCTTATAAACTCCAAAGAATCTGAGCAACCAAGTCCTGCATCTGTTCTTGACCATCCATTAGAAGAATGTCAATCAAGTCCTGAATGCTTTGAGAAAGTCAATGCCGATCTCCAAGGTAAGTTAAACCAATCTGCTATCATGTTCCTATTTCTCTTCTAGATTTTTAAGGCATTGTTTGGCTTTGGGGTTGAGTTAGGATAACTGGAGGTTAGAGAGTTATCTAAAATTAACTGGGGTTAAGTTAGGATAACTGGAGGTTATAGAGATATCTAAAATTTACTGCAAATTCCTAACCTTATCATGCTTTTTGGCTGTGATTTTGAAGTTAGGTTAGATAACTGGAGTTATCTAAACTCCACCTTGACTTATTAACTCTTACCTCCGAAGGTGAAGAAAACAACAACTCATCTAGAGTTAAATAACTTCAAAATGAATCAGCACTCCCAAGCTTTTAAGTTTTAGGTATAAGTTCCTATAACATCTATTGTTTATACCTTGTGCGGCAGTCATAATATCTGAATTGGTTTAATAGCAGCTGCACCTTACATCATTCAGCAGTCATGTCAGATATAATTTCGGGATCCAATCGATACTAATCTCAGTGGTATCAGGAGTTAAATAAACCAATTGACGAGTTTAGTGCAGGATGGTATAAATGATATGTGTATGCCATTTAACTCTACCATTGGTGGATAACCTGTAATTCTACTTATAAAATAACTCCAAAGCCCAACATGTCCTATAGTTCTTCCTGGCCTGCCATGACCTTTTTTTATTTTTATTTTTTAACATGAAACTGGCCTGGCAGAAACTAATCTCTACTAAACTACATATTCCAGAACTCCGACTCCAACTACAACTTCTTCGGGTGGAATCTGACGCATACAACACAGAATGTGAAACTCCAGTGTTGAGTGAGGATGGTGCTAAAGAATGTATCTCCCTGATCCAAAAACTCAAGACACCACAATATAGAGATGAAGAGGATAGAGACTACTCATACCTCCAAAATAGCCTCCAGTTGAATACCACATTGGACCTAGATGTGTTTGAAAAGCTTGAAGAGAAGTATGCGGTGCTTACAGAATGGTCGAAATGCGAAAGAAAATTGCTGTTTGATCTAAGTAGCTCCATTTTGGAAGAGATCCAGAGGAAACCAAAGAGAAAATTTGGCCATGAGGAGCTCAGTGAAGAGGTGTGGAAAATATTGGTTAGGTTGAGGAAGGTGTTGGGCCGAGGAAAGTTAGAGGAGACAATTTTGGATCCGAGGTGGTTAGATTTGGGAGATGATGTTGATATAATAGGGAGGGATATTGCAGGGATGCTAGAGGAGGATCTTTTGGAAGAATTAGTATCTGAGTTTGTCTTGAATCAGTTAGAATTGGTAAGATGATTCTCCGTTAAAGTGATGAAGTATATAAAAGGAGATTGAGATTTAGTTCGTGCTGCAATGCATCTAAATATCAGACAGTCATCACGATAGTTGTTCCTGTTTTGTCACAATAACAACTTCGGTATGCCATCGGTGATATACTTTGTAGATTGAGTGGTGGATCTTGCCATTAGGGAATTCCATCGAAATTTCTAGTTTGAAACGTTTTGTTTTAGCAGCTCTTGGAGTTGAGCTGCATCGATTGCCGTTTGAATACAGATGTAACAGAAATGTAGCTTGATTAGCAACAGAAGTCATCAGAGTTGATGATTTCTGGGGCAAAAAAGTCGAGCAAAAAGATTAGGGGAAAAAAAAGAGGAAAAAAAAGATTTCGTGAGAAGATGCATGTTATAGTTTGTACTCGGATGTAGCTTGATTAGCAACAGAAGTCATCAAAGTGGATGACTTCTGGGAAAAAAGTCGAGAAAAAAAGATTAGGGGAAAAAAGAGAGGAAAAAAAAGAAGATTTTGTGAGAAGATGCATGTTATAGTTTGTACTCGGACCACAGAAGCTTGTAAATTTGCTGTTTGCATTTGGGGTGCATTGTTGTTGAGGAATTATAATGTTTTTGGAAATGGCAATTTGTCTGAAGGCTTTCCCGTGTGTTACAAATTGACCTGCTCAAATTTGATATAAGTCATATTTTTGAAATAACTATATAAGTCATCTTGAAAGCTGAATAACTTTTTTTGCTTTGGTACCATTACTGGCAAAGTTGACTGACTTGTTGCTGATTTTATAGGTGCCTTGCTAAGTGTGAAGTACAGGAAAAATTGTTCTAGAGCAGCTTTCTGATAAATTCTGTGTCTCAGGTGCTATACTTTCTTATGACAAACAAAAATTACCATTTATCCATTAATTTATTGGATGACACAACAGGTTCATTTTGATTTTCATGGCTTAAGACACTCATATATACTAGAATTTATGCATGTCACATGCACATGAAAGATAAAAGATAATTGAACTATTAAAAGCAATATGTATAAATTAATAAATAGGCTGAGATGCAAGAAACCCCCTCAATTATGGTCCAAAAGCAAAATATTCCATAACTTGCAAAAACCTGGACCTCGCCCTCCTTCACTTGCCTCCTCAAAGCTTTCTGCTTATAACTCATGTTGTTGGACCAAAATAACACTGCAAAAAATTCAAAAGAAAGAACAATAAAACTGAAGTCTCCTTTTCATCTTTGACAACCCCAATCCAAGCCCTGCTGCCACCACTCCGGTGACTCAATGCCACCATTCCGGTGACATCTGATCAATGGCTAACACTCCCACTCTTATCATCATCATCATCATCATCATCATCCGTCGTCATCATCTCCATCTCCATGCTAGAAACAAAAAAAGCCTCGTCTCCATCACCTACTCAACTCAATCCCATCCTCCCTCACCGCCCTCACCATCCTCATGGTCGTTCTCGGCAACTGTTGCGGCATCGTGGGCCCCACACCCTAACAAATCGAAAATCTGCTACTCTTTGTCCAAAAGTAAATATGGGCTTTTGACGAGTTTTTGCTTAGATTTCAATTTAGGGTTTTAATTATTAGGGTAAATTGTCAGAAAGCCTCTGGCCCGCTCAGGAGTTGTCAAAAAACCTCTGATATTTTCAAAATTGTTGGGAAGGACCTACAGTTCAAAATCTTTGTGAAAAAACCATAGCCCGCATTTCATTTAGTCCTTCCAACCGTTTAGATATTATAGGCAATCGCTTATATACTACAGACAACTTTTTAGATATTACATGCAACTAGTATAAAGGGGTTTTTAATTCGGCCAAGGGCTTTTTTAATATGAGCAAAAGGCCTAGGAGTTTTTACACTTAGAAGCGGGCAAGGGACTTTGTGACAATTTACCCTAATAATTATGCATATGTATGTATTTATGTGTGCACGCACACACATTGCACGCATTACACACATGGTATATGTGTGTCTACGTATACATACACATACGGTGTGTGTAATCTCTCTCTGTGAGTTTTTTGGGTAGGGGTACGTGTGTAATAATGTATGTTTATGTGTATGTGTGCGTGCTAGTAGGGGCAATATATATATGTCACGTACCGTTTTCCAAAAGACAGAGCGAGAGCAGACAAGACCCATGATATACCTATATCGAGAAGTACACCCTCTTGATATTGATACGCCAAGCGTCTGGCAAGCAATAATATCACAAGAAACAATAATAATTTTCCAAATAACAATAAAACATATCTAACTGTTATAATATCACCTATAATTTAATATCAAAGTTACATCGACAGCCATGGACAAAGTAAGGAATTTATTTTTGAAAAGGAATTTAAGAAAATACAAGGAATTGAAAGGCATAGACGAACTACTTGAAAACTGGTTATCAATCTGCTTAGTTTACGAATTGCTTTTAGTCCTCTGCAGAAAGGTCTGCTCACCCTGTGAATTCTGATTTGCCTCAATCCTTAACGAATATTTCAATCATACAGAGATGTCCATCAAAGAGATGAAGCTCATGTAAGTCTCTCAAGTAAAAGTAATGTGAAAATGAAAGACATAAATAAGGAAGGCATGAACATGAACAATAATCATACATAAGTGAGATATCTAGCATTTGTGAGGAGCAACATGTAAACATAGCAAATAAACAGTACACGAAGCATGAATGAGTGTGCATATGGTGGTATTTTGTTTGCATGGTATAACCTATCTATCGTTCGTCTAGTCTAGCGATGATGTTGGAGTGGATTTCAAGAGTATTCCGTTTGTCTCACGGAACAACAACAAAATGAATGATTATTAGCTTCCGTCAATATCCGGAATCACGGCTACACGACAGAGGACTTCTGATCAGAGTGTTTTGTTTTATGCCGATGAAATACGGCTACACGACAGGAATAGTGGGGCTATATGAAACATGGCTACACGACCATGTTAGTTTCCATTTAGGCCCGGAATCACGACAACATGAACTTGAGAGGACTCTTGAAATCTCGACCGCTACCTTTACTAAACTACCCAACCCCGTGTTAAACATTCATGCACATAACCGATGTCATTGATTTGAAAGAGTTTATTTGATACATGAAAGTGTAAACCATGAACAATGAGCAATAATGTCAATAACCAACGAGGTATCAATAATCAATGATGACTCTTGCAAGATTTCTGTTATATACTTGACCGTACGATATAGCATGTTATCATTCAATTCAAGAAACATTAATTTCATGAGTTAGAGCATAAATAAGGCATTTCAAGTTTTAGAATCAAGCAGCGCGGTCTAAATAAGAGATATATGATTTTCTGTTATGGTGATTTTGCAAAAAGGTTTACCCAATTAGGGTATCAGGAACTCCAGTTATGAAGGGTTAAAGTCACGTTGCGCATATGTTTCAGCCGCTGTTTTAGACAGTAGTGCTGGCGTGATTGTGCCATTTCAGTGCAGAATATGATAAATGTGTCAACTAAGAAAACATGCATCACTCAGTATACTTGTGAAACATCTAAGGGTTTGCCTGGTTTGGAGTCTCAAGGAGGGAGTTATGGCAAGGTAAACGACATTTACTACGGCTATATTCTAATAAATCAGAGAGCTAAAAGGTGAAAGAAACCACTAAATCGTGGTCCTAAATAAACATGTAGGTCTTAATAAAATTTATAGTGATAATAACATGTATTTACTGAAAGTTCCAAAAGACGGATTTGCAAAATTTGTTACGATGAATTTTATAAAAAAGATTAAAGACAGTAGTGTAGCTGAATTCTAGCAACAAACCAGATACGCACAACGAAACTAAACTGCATATATCTAAGCTTTCAGTTCAGAATTAGGAAAATGTTATAACATCAAAGTTGTAGGAAACTCTTTGCTATTATTTTTTTTTTAAATGAATAGCATGACATTTGTGTTAGGTCTCTAGTGCTCGCACCGCAAAACTTGCGGTCATGGCGGAAGCGAAAACAAAATTTTTTAATGCAAGCACAAGCGACCAAAATCTAAAAAGCGATTCCAAACACTAAACCAGAAAACCAAGCTTACTATTCTAGGAGTTTGGGGGCTAACTACCTTTGTAGCATGTCCGCCAAATCACGGAAGACCCTTATACCACTCCATGGACTCTAGCTAAGCTTCGAAATTATCGGGAATAAACTTGCACACCGATCGATCTTGCCGAAGATGATCTACCCAAGAGAGTTCAAATTCAAACACTAGCTTCACATCAAGATCACAAGTGAACCAACTCACATACCAAGATTGCTAGAAATGGAGTGTGAGTGATGTAGTGAAGTTAATCTCTTTGTTCTCTCTCTCTTTTTTTCCTTTTTCCTTTTTCCTTTTTCTAAGTGGGGGGAAAACAAAAGAGAAGAGAGAAGAGGAAAAATGATGTGCATAAAAAAAACCGTAGCCTCACCTTTTTTCCCTCTTTCTTTTATCTCTTAGTGAAGAGTGTGAGTGGATTTATGACTCACAGGGGTGAGTCACAAGCCCACACTCTTCACAAACCATCCATCCATAATAGAAAACCAAAGTATATATATTAATATATACAAACATACACATACACATATATGTATATACATACACTTGCATATTTACCAAATACACACACCCGTATTCGTATCAAAATATATATACTGTATTCGTATCAAAAAATACAAACACCTGTATTCATATCAAGATACATATATCCATATTTGTATCAAGATATAAATACCCGTATTCATATAAATACTCGTATTTGTATAAATACACGTATTCGTATCAAAATACAAATACCCAATTCGTATAAAAATACGAATACCAAAAGAGAGAAAATGAGATATAATACCAGCTCACAAAATAATCCGGCTATCTTTCAAACCCGCTAGTATTATCAAAATATCCGATTAAAACGCGTGTATCTAGTGTACACGTATTTAATCGAACCCCCGTACGTATCAAAATAAGCACACTACATTATTTCGCCTGAACCAGAAAACCTTCTGTATGGGACTCTAAAGACTCGATAATACGCTGACAGTGGGTTTAACCAGCTATTTAACAAAAGAAAGGTCGACAAGCAAGCTCATCCGTACCCCTACCGAGCCTATAAGTTACACTCACCGTACAGTCCGGCCTCTTCGTCTAAGAGTATGGAATATCGGGTTTGGGGGTGGATAACATCAGACCCCTAATAACCTGATAAGGCATGTCGGTGTCAAGCTCATCATCTACAAAGAAACTACTGATCTCCTATCAGTAAATCTCATCCACCGTGGCCAGGGATTTATGGTGATAGCCAACCGAACACAGCACGACATCAACTCCCTATATCGGGAGATACGAATCCGTTCCGATCGCTCACTGCCTCCATATGACTCGGAACTGTACCCAACTAAAATATGTTTGCACGACTCAGTAGAGTCATGGTAGGGTAATAATCTAAGTACAGTGAGAACTTAAACGATTCAAATGACGATCTCGGGTCAACAGACTACCTGTACTCATATTACTAGAAAACTGGTATCTGACGATAGGTATAGTACTATCTAGAAGTTCTCGGTGAGTCCGTCCGGTGTACTCACCTCTAGTGAGCACCCATATACAATTTTAGATGAAATACACCAATGGTTATGAGACCTGCCACCGCCCCTCGTCGGGGTATAGAAACGTATACACTAGACTAATCTGGAATATCAATGCCCAGTCTCGATACTCCCACAACTAGGGACATTTAAGGATGTGCTTATGGACTACCCAACTTTTACAAGTATGATCGCTATCATAACTCTAGTAGTCAAGCAAAGATCCTACGGGTTTTATCATTATGTATTAGCGATATGTAAAAAAGCGTATACACATACATAATAAAGACAAACCAGATAGTATACTATCATCTCGAGCAAAACTGTTCTAACCGTATAGATCCTCCTTCAATTACCATAATTGCGTACCTGCAATTACAATAATTGCCTTGAGGGCACTATATCCAACAATCTCCCACTTGCACCTAAAGCTAATTACCGCGGTATCGCATACCTACAGCTAGCGTGCTACCGAATACCCAACTCTCTATTAACAGCTTGTGTGTTCGAGAAATAGTTTCAGTGAGTGGATCCGCTATAATGTTTCTAATATTACCTCTCTATATCTTAATTTCGCGGAGATCAACTATTTCTGAACTGAGCGTTACCCTATCTCAGAATTTGTCTGGATACATGATGGGACCAAGTTCATAAATGAACAACATTATCCAACCAACTTCTTGGGTTCTATCCTCCACTGAATTTAATCAACATCATGCGCCATGTTTACTTCAGTATTCCACTTGGAACCCCGTCCAACATACTGCCCCTCAGAAAAGGGTGAACTTATAACTCTGACAGTCATTCTGTCATCCAAGTCACCTCAGAAGCCAAAACCGGTAACCGCCTCCTATAGGAGGCCGCCGTTACCATATACCAAGAACATCCTAATATGTTCTTCACTTCTTCCCTTTATTTCTCCAGAATTGGACTAATATCTGCTTATTATAACAAGTGTAAAAGCAACATCCGTTCTGGTACATGGCATCACATGATTGACCTAATTTCCAAAGAAATTAAAATGCCATTCACGCGGGTATCTCTCTTCATCAGTCTAGAAGACATCGCCTTAGAGAGGATGACTCCATCACATGCGAGTACACCACCACACTAGGAGTCGTCCATTCTAAACCCCATTATAATAGTGTCCAAGTACTTCGATTGGGACACTTCTTAAATCTAGATCTATCGACACAGATCTAGTTACCAGAATTCTTGATATATTATCCATATCGTATGTGGAGAAATATATGTGACAACCATAGTTTGACCGATTGTAGTATAGGAATACCACTTCCTATCAGGAGTATGTCATCCAAATACCAGGACAGTACTCCATACATCCTTTTTACCATGTTCATATGTTGTTTTGATGAAGTCAAACACTTTGACTCTCACATCAAAATAGATGATCCGTCTCCGTTATACCTGTTTTAGTCTACAAATAAACATAAACAACTTTTACACCTTCTACTGCTCCCATTGACTACGATAACCATCTCGCAGATTTATATACATGTGCACTTCTAAATTTTCATTTAGAAAGACATTATAGTCATTCACCTACCAGATCTCATAGTCATGAATAACAGCAGTGGCAAGTAGGGTCATCATTGCTATGATACTGACCTCCCTGTCACCGTTTACAAGGAAACCGAAATATCTCTCAGGTGGTTGAGGTCACCTACTAAATCTGCGGAGCGGTTAATAGTTTGTCGGTTTCAATTGAATCTTTAGGTTTTACTAAATTTTTAGTAACCGTTTATGGTTCTGAAATCACTTCCAATTCTACCATACTCCAACTAATTTCTTTTGCAAGGAAGCCATTTTTATAAAAAGGTGGCGTGTAAAATTTTTTTTGATGATCTTGAAAATGGTAGAAGTTAAACCATTGCCAAAGCTTGGGATAACCCACAAACTGTCATTACTTAAACGTGCCTTAAGTTTGTCTAGATTCTGCTTTTAAATAAAAACCGGATAATTCCATATCTTAACAAGCATAAGATTTGCTACCATTCTATGTTCATATAAAATCAAAGGCACTAATTTAGATAGAACTATATTCAATTGGTATGCAGCTGTTTCCAGTGTATGGAAGAAGGCCATACAATATTACTCATCAAGGAGCGCACTCACGGATGAGTAACATATGAGAGAAACAATATTCTTAATATTACTATGACGGAATACCTAGCATAAGCATCTACAATTTAGATCACTTCGAAAATTCTTAATACTATCAATGTATGGTTCTCTACTTTATTCTTATACCCTATGAACTTCTTAAAATCTTTAGACTTTACATTTCAACGAATGTGTGTCTAAAACCAGAGAAATCATAGGTAGAAAAAATGAAGTGAGCGTACCATCTACCCGTCCTAAAGGACATCGGACAACATATATTTTCATGTATAAGTCCCAAGAGTCACTAACTCATATGATGTGTTGTAAGTTGAAAAACTGTATTTTGATTAAGAATGTCCATACCGTTATTCATTACACGTTATCTTATTCTCAACTGATAAAGGTAAATATTTAGAACACAATTTTCAAAAAATTATATCCCACTTTATAAAATAAAGATACAAATATATCATTTTAAAAATTGGTGCATAACATTTAAAAATTGGTGCATAACAACGGTTATTCAAAACCCAATATTTACCGTAAGGCAAAACCAGGTGATTTAATCTAATATCACCAATTATTACGAATTCCTATATTGAGGATCAAATCACCAATTTCCTAATATTCTACTCCTTCTCAGAATCTGTAACGCCCTACAGATGTGAAATTCTAATCCGGTATACATATACCCAGAAATCAGAATTAATTGGGAAACAGTTTTCAATTACAACCACACAGAAAAACTGAAATATTAAAATATTCCAAGAGGGTGGCCAGGTAATCCTAGTAATGCCTTTTCCAATGTCCAGATTCATGAAAGTAGTTATTTCCTTTGCTCTCATTTCAATTCCTTTATATGTCTCTACATCTTACTTTCTGTACACTAACTTAGGCTAGTTAGTTTTCTTCCTTCCCTACCCTTCAGTACCAGCCTAAGGTTTGGAAGAAAACTATCCAACAAGCGTAACCGGTGTACTTTCCTAATACAAGGAGCTTATAACTTGAGAAAATGTGAAGAAGAAGAGACAACAGAATTATCCAATTCAATTTTCTTCAGAACTTGTGACCATCCTCGACTGAAGCAACTTCTTTGAGTTCGTATGTAACTATACGAGATGACCATTCCAAGCAATATGGATATTTGCAATGATACAGAGTGTTCCAGAGAAAGCAAAGGATAAAGTAGGAGTGGCAGGGATATATGCGATTTTGTCATGAATCATGACAAATCAAAGCTAGAGATTATAAAAAGATTTGGTTAACTTGGTTTACGAGTTTTAGTTTAAGGTTAGTCATAGGTCGCTGCTGTTGGGTTACAAGGCACTGTCACAAGGGTTTATAAGGCATCAACCATGCCCGATTTAAAATTTAGACGTGCCGAACAACCTAAAGCGAGGATCTTTGCTAGATAATTAGGGTTAAACATGCAAGTAAATATCTTTACAACTAAGAGAGAGGGATTACAACCTTTGTAGTCCGCTCCTTCGCTTCATAAGCTCCGAATAGTAGTCCCTTCACCGCGATCCATGATCTCCCGGACTCAAGAGAAGCTCCACAACCCGAATGATCCATACTTGCTTGAAGTCTTCCTTTTCTAAGATGATCTACCTTGAAATTTCTTTAACTCAAGCTCTCACTCACAGATCAAGTATTAATGAAGTGAACACCCTAATCTAATTGGCTAGATTAGATGAGGATGATTGTAACACCCGAGTTCTTTTATACCAATTCAGTTTCAGTATTTTACTCATCCGGGGTCTATTCCTGACTTAGCGTGTTCGGGTGCGAATAGTATTTTACGTATTACTGGGCTTTCGACCCGACCCGCTTGCTTGAACCTGCATGACTCTTATTAAAGATCGTCTTGACTTGTTGCATGGACCGGTGCATCTCATAATTTAGTATACTGGTATTTTATCCTATATCGCATCTTTTGCATATAACAATTTAAACCACGTAAAATAAATTAAAATTGCATCTCATGGCCTGCATGGTACTCCTAACCCTGTGGTAGCATCCTTGTATCGTGTTCTCGTTCCGTTCAGTGAAACGGACGTGTTTGGATGGTTACGCGCACGTATGTGCATCCGTTCTTGGGGGTATGCTTTTTCTTTAACTAGGCATTCATTTTGAAATTTGGAAGTTGCATATATTTTTGATATTTTAAATCTGAATTTTTGGACCCGACCCGGACGCATTTCTGAAATGTTTTGTAACCCGCCAAATTCTAATTAATATTTTCTTAACAACCAACATTCATTTCAGCCAAGGAAATATTCTCCAATCTTTAAAAGAAATATTTAAATCTTTTAAATCTTTTTTCCCTAATCATTTACTCCCCGCGAGCCTATCACAATCCTTTATTTTGCGCCTGGGCCCTACCGTCTCTCTCTTCTTCTTCTTCTCCTTCTCTCTCCTCCCTCTTCCGCAGCTCTCTCTCTCTCTCTCTCTTCTTTCTCTCTCCTCTCGCACCTTTCTCTCGCCTCTCGCGATTACTGTTCACTCCTCGGATCGCGTCACCGCCTCCTTGCTACGCTCACCTCCCTCTATATATCTCTTCTTCTTCTTCTTCTTCTTCTTCTTCGGTTCACGAGAAAATCCTTTCGACGAAGCTTTAACCCTAGCCGTCTCCTCTACATGCTCGACCGACCTCGTCACCACCTCCATCTCACCTTCTTCTCACCCTCCTCCTTGCCTTCATCTTCTGTTTCTTTCTTTCATCCCGAGCCCCTCTCCCTTGCACGCACACCCGGGGAAAACCCTACAGCCAACACCGTCTCCCATCGCTGCCGACCATCCCCATCGCCATCGCCATTCCCTTCTTCTCCTCTGCTCTCCCTCCAGCATCCAAAACCCTGCACACAAGCCCCGACGACTCCTAACCCTAGCACCCGAGCCTTACCCTGCAATCTTGAACCTTGCTGCCCTGCCGGCGATCCCTTTCCGTCGATTTCTCACCCTGTAACCACGTGCTAGCCTTCTCCCAAACCCAGTGAGCTACCCTTCTCTCTCTCATTCTTCCCTTCTTCTTCCTTCTATCCCTCTTTTGTTAATATTCTTTTTGTTTTAAAGAGATTCCTCCGTCGACCATCGGAACTCCGTAGATCTCATCACCGTTGGTCTCGCCACCACCGTTAGCAACCCAGTGAGTGATCTCATTCCCATGTCTCTTCTTATTCTTCTCTTTTCTTTCTTTCATGCATTCTTGTAATTTAGTGTTCACTGTTTTGCTTTTGGCCAGAATCCGACTGTGCCGGCGACGTTTTCCGATGACCCAGCGAGGACTCCTGACCCGTGTAACTCCACTGTTCGTCATTCGGACGCTTTCCGTGCACCGTGCGTGCGTCGCGACTTTTCCCCGCCGACGCGTAATGTTCCGTTTGCCGTTTCGCGACCCGTCGAGGCAAGTAAAACTTGCTACATGCTAATGAATTTATTACTTATACTTTTATGGCACATTAAACCCGTAGTCTAACCTTAATACCATGATCTTCCTTTTCATACTCGATGTCGCATTATATCATTTTATTTTCCAAACTTGAAACCTACTTTGTGCATTTACTTGATTAAACCCAATGACCACAGTTATATGTTTAACTCACATGATAACCATTGACACGGCTTATGGCATCTTTCTATTATTTTAACCCATTGGACACTTGTGCGCATTTAAACCAGTTTTAGCTGTAACTTCATCCAGTGAACCTATTTATAGATTATTGCATCCCTGGAAATTCTTAATATTGGTTAAGAGGATTTAACGGCCATGAATATCACCCTGTAGTCATATAATGTTGAAACCGTCTCTGAACCACTACTAATAACTGTACTGCTAACTAATTGAATCTGCTTTATTGTTTAATTGCTTGGATTATGCTGGTGATAACCATGCATCGTTAACATTTAATCAATACCTAATTGCTTATCATATCATCTGATCTGGTTCATTGTGCCGACATTACTCATGCTTGTTCATTACAACCATAAATATGTTAGTTTGATTTGTGAGCACCCACATATTATGTGTGCTTCCTGACATGACCTGTTGCACTTCCTATTTAATATGACATGGTACCGTACACTCTTGACATGACATGACACCTGTATACATTACCTGGCTTGACCTGATGTACCATGGTATTACCTGTTATTTGATCTTGTGTCTAATGCCAACAAACCTGACATGTAGTCCTTACGGACCGTTCCCGTTGTCTATCCAGACAAACCTGCTTACCTGATCCTGTGTTGGCATTAGTTCTTGATTACTGAATACCTGACTTGACTTACACATACAACTTGGGGTATGGGGAAATCAATGATGAAACCTGACTTGTAACTCGACAGTTCGATACCTGTTCTGATCAGTCTTAGAGGCTAGGCCAGCCTTGGAATGATGCCGCTGACATCATTCATCTGTACATATTCCTGTTTAGTGCCTAGCGGCATGTCTCGGTTTCAGCCTGAGAATCTGGGCCGTGGTCCCGGGTATGCACGAGATACTATTGAGTTACATCGATGATTCATCAATTTGATTTCAAAAACTTGAGAGTAGTTAACCTGATATACCAGCTTAGATTACTCACTACACGTTACCCTACCGTCCTTACTTATATCACTGTTACACCTGCTTTTCATTCATGTTTATAATTGCATTGCCTGTTACCCTGTTTATATTTTATTTCTTGATGACGTGACGCGCTGACGTCTGGGTTTTGCATGGCCCAGATTCTTCTACCTTGTTGCAGACTGATCAGGAGTATTGCCGCTGTTAGACGAGCGGTGAAGTTCCTGTCGGTATGTAGTTTCACTTCCAGGTGTTTCTTTTATTGTATCTTTTAGCTTCTACATATTGTTATTTCTTGACTCTTTCACTCTGGCTTATGGACATGTACTAGATAGTTAGCTTTGCTTTCCTGTTCTTGATATCTCTACAGCCGTAATGTGACCGTGGAATGATGTTTCCTATCCACAGGTAGCATGGTTGGCTATGTCACGTGCCCATCTTAACGTACTCTGGGAAGCGGGACGTGACAATGATGAAGTAGGATTTATGCTCTCTTTTATTATCAATTTCTCACACTAATACATCACAAGAGAAAAACCTAGAAAGCTTTTCAAGAGCTCAAGGAAGAAGAAGAAGAATGAATATCCTTTTGTGATGAATAATGAATTGTTATATCATTACAATTGCAACCATGGTTAAGTCAAGAAAGACTTAACCATTGTAGAGATTTAACTAGGGTTAAAGGGTGTGGGTTGGGTTAGGAAAATATCTCCAAAATATTAACACATAATATCTTTGCTCAAAACAAAAGAAAAGCTTCTAGAAACATCTAGAAAAGATTAACCCAAATCAAACCTTAACCATGTTTAATCTCTACTAATCATGTTGCATTTGTAATCATAACTTATTACAATATTATATATCACATATATAATATATTTTTGTAACAAAAAAAAATAATACAATTAACATATATCGCATATATATCAATGTATTATCCGGTGAGAAAATGAAATAATGAAGCGAGCCAATATTAGATAATGTAATGTAATATATCACATATATAATTATACATTAA
Organism: Agapanthus africanus; assembly: GCA_030015575.1. NCBI lineage: Eukaryota > Viridiplantae > Streptophyta > Magnoliopsida > Asparagales > Amaryllidaceae > Agapanthus > Agapanthus africanus. The sequence goes on from CM057337.1 coordinate 187,051,213, forward strand.
ATTATCGAATCAACACTTGATCCGACAATCCGGCCATATCGCATATAACCGACTAATATATCATGCACTGATTCATCGAATCAACACTTGATCCGATGAGCCGGCTGATATCAAATATCGCGAGAATAAAATACGGTGTCTCATATCGTATTATTCTCGGTCCCGCACATATCACATATGTGCTCTTACTCCGTTTTGCCCGAGTCAAGAAACCTCTGTGTAGGACTCTAAAGAATCTTCAATACGCCGGCAGTAGGTGATGATCATATCAAACACCCACAAGCTGCAAGCGGTCAGCTAAACGTAACAGCCACCCAGGTATTGAGCGATCAGAAGATCAACAAGCAAGCCTGTACATTCTCCTGTGAATCCAATTAGTAACACTCCCGTACAGTCCGGTCTCTTCATCTGATATGTTGCATATCTAGTCTAGGGGTGGTATATGTCAGACCCCAGTAACCGATAAGTCGTGTCGATGTGAGGCTCATAACAGGCCGAGAACCTACTGATAACACTTACCAGTAGTACTCAATATCCGCCCTGGCCAGGAACTTCCAGTTATAGCCAATCGAACACAGCACAACATCAACTCCCTATACCAGGAGAGACGAAACCCCTCCTATCGCTCATTGTCTCCATGTGATTCGGGACTGTACCCAAAAGCCACCGTTTTGCACGCCCTCTTGGACGTGCTAAGGTGGAAATCAAAGCACAGTGGGAATCACACAAGACTCTATGACGATTTCGGGTCTACAGACTAACCTGTACCAGTGTCACCAGAGAACTGCCATCTGATGTGAGGTATAATACCATCTGGGAGTTCTCGACGAGTCCGTCCAGTGTACCCAGTCTCTACTGAGCACCCGTACACCATCTTTGATGTCAAACACCGATGGATATGGGATCATCCATCGTCCATCATATGGGTCAAGATGCGTATACGCTAGTCTACTCTGGTGTATCGATGCCCTGTCTCGACACACCCTCGACTAGGAACAGTTATAGGATGTACTCGTCGTCTACCGTGGCCCCACTAGTATGATCTCATCATAGTCCCAGTAGTCGAGTACATATCCTAAGGGCTTTATCAACATGTGAGAGCAAGAGAGTAAACTAATACAAGTCAACATGTTAAGACAAAGTAAAACCAAATAGCATACTATCATGACGAGCAAGAAAGTCCTCTCTATATATATCCAAGCATCCACTATAATATACATCATATGTACAACAATGGCCTCTAGGGCATATATATAACTAACAGCTGCCAAAGAGAGAGAGAGAGAAAATAAACACTTAGTGTGCACTCTACCAAGATTAGATTGGTTAATTAATGTATCTAATCAGGATAGCTTCCACTGTTTCCTCGAATCCTCCTTCAAACCCTAAAAGGAGAATTAGTTGGGATCATGTACACCTTACAAGTTTGCTAACCGTTCAGCCAGGTCAGTGTTGGTACTCCGAAGGAGGCTTCTCGTGCTTTCGCACGGACCTAATTAAATAACACTATTTCCGCAGATGCATAACCCCGTTAACACCTTACTAGACATCTAATGGATAGTTAGTTGTGAAGTGAAAATCTTCCGGCAGTAATACCTACTCATTAGTGGGAATCGGGACCCAACTATCATCGTGTAATAACCTTGATGGAAGATAACCAAAATCACCACACTCCAGAAGGTATGTGCATGCTTGGAAAGTTTCCCTTATATTTGAAACTCCCAATATGATTTTTGCCCTAAGCGGTTTATGATCTTAACTTAGTTAACAAATCATAAGTCGCAAGTCAAGTTCAACCCGTCATTATCTTGATTACCCTAAACCCACCCACACGACCCTTAACTTTGTCAACAAGGTCATACGACTGTCCTAGTCAATCGCATTATATGCTACAAACAAGCACCACTTAGCTACCGTACACCATGTCTTAACTTAGTCAAAAAACGTAGCACGAATACTAAGCACTGCTCGTAGGAAATGACGGAGGGCTACAATATTAACATAATGAACCTGATATCGTTGAAGGAACTCGAGTAGGTTTGAAAATGAGTGGTTTAGGCTTCTCTTTTAAAACAATTGGTTTTTTTAGAAAACCGAGTGGTTTTGAAATTTGGTTTCGACTGTTGGGTTGCAAGGAATCTCTAGTAGGGTTTAAAGTGAGGCGGAAGCGGTAATTTTAAAAATCTAGAGAGCTATAGCAAATCCAAACCAAAAATCAAACCAAAAGGCTAAACTTGCATCTAAACTAGTAAGCTAGAAACTAATGTTTAGAGGGCTACAACCTTTGTAGTGCGTTAGCTACCTCTTCTTGGACTCCGGCTAGTCTTCACGAAGCCCGGAACAAGTTTTCTCGATGATCTCCTCACCGAAGATAATCCATCTTGAGATAACTCAAACATAAGTTTTAGCTTCAAATTGATCTCATCAAAATGAAACAATCTACTAATTAAATTTGCTAAGAATGATTAGTAGGAGATGTAGAATAATTAGCTCACATAATTTTTCTCTTTTATTTTCCATTCCCCACTTGAAAAAAAATCAAGAGAGGAAGAAGAAGCATAAAGGAGATGAGAGTGTAAAGAAGATAAGCATGAATAAAACCTTTTTAACTAGAAACAAGAATGAGTCATAAATCAAATAACGACTCACGCAAATGAGTCATTTAAAAGAATCATTTTATGAATTCTACAACCATGACTCAGTCTCATTTCTTTCATGTAATTCTTATACTCCCATCATACATGTATTAACACACATGTCTCATTATTTATATCAAATATAAATAATAATTTAAAGAGAAGAAAATAATTAAGTGAGCATGATATTAGTTAATATATAAATATATCAATATATCAATATATATTTAATTATTAAATCAACACTTAATTTAATAATCCATCTATATACCGGTTAATATCAACAAACACCCGATTAAAATACGTGTATCAAATATACGTATTTAATCGAACTCCTGCACGTATCCCTATGCGTACCCTACATCGTTTCGCATGTGCTTGGAAACCTCAATGTGGGACTTTAAAGACTCAATAATATACCAGCAGTAGGTTAGGATCATATCCATAGCCCACAAGCACGTCAGCGGTACTAGTTGTACGTAATGGCTATCCAGGTATTGAACGAAAGAAGGCCAACGAGTAAGCTCATCTGAACCCTGCAAAGTATATCAGTGACATTACCGTACAGTCCAGTCTCTTTGTCTAAGAGTATCGCATATTGGGTCTAGAGTTCGGAATCTGTCAAACCCCAATAACTCGATAAGTCACGCGACAGAGGACTTATAACCAACCAGAGATACAATTGATAACGCTTATCGGCTTATCTCCACTGCGATGGCCATTGACTTGTGGTTGTAGTCATATCCTACACAACGCGACATCAACTCACTATACCGGGAGAGACGAATCCCTTCAACTGCTCACTGCCTCCACGTGCTTCGGGACTATACCCAACAAAAACCCATTTGCGTGACTCCTTTGAGCCGTGGTAGGGTATAAGTCAAAGTATAGTGGGAACACACATGAGACACTGTGGCGATCTTTGGTCCAACGGACTACCCTGTACATATGTCACAAGAGAACTACTACCTAACATTGGTATATTACCAACTAGGAGTTCTCGGTGAGTCCGTCCAGTATAACTCATCCAATGAGCACCTGCATACAATCCTTGATGTTAAACACCAATAACTGTAAAATCAGCTATTGCTCTCCAACCAGGTCAGGAAACGTACACACTAGTCTAAACTGGAGTACCGATGTCCAGTCTCAATACTCATACGACTAGAGACATTTAAGGATGTGCTTATCGACTACTCACGCCCTACTAGTATGATCTCCATTATCGTCCTGGTAGTCAAGAAAAATCTTAGAGTTTTATCTCATGTCTAAGCGATACGTGATAGTAAATAAAACGCATCACATGAAAAATAAAGACAAACCAGATAGCATACTATCATCTCGAGTAAGATTGTTCTCTCATATATGTTCTCCTTCAATTACAATAATTGTCTTGAGGGCACCTATATCCAACACCGACAACATCAATTAGCTTTATTTTTTTTGCATATAATGCAGTCCCATCATTCTAAGTTTCTAGCCACAACAGAAACAACCAAGATAGCATGCTTTATATGCCATCCGCATTTGCCACAGGGTCCCGGGTCTTCACCGTAATGTTACTTAACTTACAGTAGGACGGAACAGGGCTAGCGCGGATGCAAAACATATAGAAGCATCTAATATATATATATATATATATATATATATCATCGCAGGCAAGTAATAAACATCATAGGCTTGTGATCAACAATATAGAATAGCGGATAAACTATGAGCCCCGTGTTTCATTTGAGCCGCAAACGAAAACCAACATTCTCCAGTCGTATGGATAACCCATACAAACTCGAATTAAAACCCCTACAGGCGCGGCAAGATACCCACCAATTTTAGAAACGGGACAACCCTCACTCAGTAACATGAGTGGGCCACCTTCGCTTTCTAAAATTTAGTAACTTGAGCACTCCTCCGTGGGTTAGAGCTATACCCCTTATAAGTGCAGCAAGTAACCCGCCAATCCAAGAATAAGGTAGCCCGGTCTCAAGTCTATGATATGATCACCCGCTGCATTCTCGAATCCAGCTGCCCGAGCACTCCATCACGGGGTATCCGAGTACAAGTAATGAAATATATACAACGGTGACATCGACCGCATCCTTGTCGAGCCCTAATAAAAGAATATACATCAAGTGGCAACGATGGCCACAATCCGGCCGCTCATCCCAAATAAATGAATACACATTCAAAAATGTATAATCAAATCACACGAGGGGCTATTCGTCACGACAATCCGGCTAAACCATCACAAGATATATAACCAAAACATCAACACAAGTAACCAATGTGCAACCCCGTCTAATCGAATATATAGTAATTAGACGTCGTTTAACAACACACATACAAAACTACGGATCATAAACAATGCTAAAGTTTCGACCGAACATCTTTCCGTGTTGCCCGAATATAAAGATATCACATACTGAAATCTAGGGCAAAAAGTGAAATGTTACGCAAGTGCCCCGGCCAACTACCGTGGCCAAATGCAGAACAATTTTTTTTCTAACGATTAGAACATGGCACTACAATAACCTTTAACCCGGATCTTTCCATAAACATATCTAGCAAAACTAAAAGAGATGAGCTAACTACTATGAAAGAAGTCTCACCAAACGATTCATGTCCTTCGGTCTTCTTTCCTCGTCGTTAGCTCCAAATGGCCACTTTGAACATGCTTGATCTTCTTTGTTGGCTCCTTTGGTTCCCCACGATCGATCTTGCTCTTCGGTCTTCCTTTTTCGTAGATGATTCACCTGAGGGATATGATCCATGGCTTTAGCTCCACACTATATGTCAAGTGGAGCAATTAGAGAGCTTGGGTTGCTAAACCAAGTAGTCTAGGTTGTAGTATGATGATCTAAGTGTTTTGATATCTCTTTCTTACCTCTTCACTTGTTTCTCAGCTCATGAGAGGGTAGTGAAGAGGAAGATGATAAAGATGGAGGAAACTCAAGAGGAGGGAGGAGGAGGAAGCAAAAATGGGAGCTCCAAAATAATGAAGCATGCATGAGAGAGAAAATCAACACCAAGGTTTTGTGTATGAATTCTCATGAATAAACAAGTGTAGCCATGCTTCAATAGTAACCACAAATGAATAAAGAATTCATTTGTGAACTATTGAAGTCATGCCACTCACCATGCCTCCCTCTCCTTATTTTCCACCTCATTTCCATTTATCAATAAATGGAAAAGTCCATGATGAGGTGTCCACCTTCTAGAAGGTAATCTGTAATAAAATACGGATTACAGTCTGCTGTATATACATACCTGCATTCGGATAAAAACACGAATGCCTAAAGAGATAGAATAACACGAAGAACGTAATACTAGAATATACATATCGAAATACATATATCTAAACTATTAAATCAATACCTGATTTAATAATCCGGCTCAAATCCGAGCCGGCTAGTATTACCAACTATCCGATCGAAAGTCCGAGTATAAAGTACATCAATCGATCGAGACCCTATACGTATCCAATATGGCTACTACATCATTTCGCCTGAACCAGGAAAATCCTCTGTGTGGGACTCTACAAACTCGACAGTACCCCGGCAGTGAGTTACTGGATAAATCCATAACTATAAGCACGTCAGCGGCACTACCTGTACGTAACGTCTACCTGGGTACCTGTCGAAAAGGAAGGCCGACGAGCAAACTCATCCGGATTCCTACTGAGCCTATCTGTGACAATCTCCGTGCAGTCCGGTCTCTTCGTCTGAGAGTATCATATACCGGGTCTAGGGGGTGGTAAACGTCAGACCCTGATAACCTGGTAATTCGTGCTGATGCGGCTCAGGACCAATCTGGGAAACTACTGATCAACCTATCAGTAAATCCCAACTGCCTTGGCCAAGGTCTTATGGTCCTGACCAATCAAACACAGTGCGATATCGACTCCCAATATCGGGAGAGACGAATCCCCGACAATCGCTCACTACCTCCATGTGGCTCGGGACTGTACCCAACCAAAACCTGTTTGTACGACTCAGTAGAGCCATGGTAGGGTAGTGATCAAAGCACAGTGGTGTAACGCTTCGAAAACCGTTTAAGCGGTTTTTCGATAATCGGCAAAATAATCAGTCTTTTCCGTAAAAAGTCAAAATAAGTATTTTTCAATATAGGCCTAATTATACAAAATTTAGATAAGATATTGCTAGAATTTGGTCACTAATTTTCCACTTAAAAATTTCTAGTTATTTAAAAAAAATTCCTTAATTAATTATTTTTAATTTTATTTTAAGCTTTTAAAAATACATTAAATTAGTGATAAATACAAATTTAAATGGGTAAATTACACACTTAGGAACCATTATAAACTAAAATTTAGTGTAACAAAAATTGTATCAAGACTTTTCAAGATTTTAGTTCTATGGTTTGAAAATTAAATCAAAATGAATTTTAAATGGAAATTTTAATAGAAAATTTGATGTGATATGCATTAAATGAGTTTAAAGGATGCTTTTTGTGTAGAATTTTCTACACAATTCCCTCATTCTCCCCTCCCCTTTACCCAGGCCGAGCTCAACCTACAGCAAACCCCCCACTTTCCCCATTTTCTTGCTTCAAAAATTCATGTAAAAATCAACCAAAAATCCACAAAATTTACAAATTCCTTCACTAATTCAAACCAAAACCCTTTTCCACCTCTTTCCAAACCCTAATTGGTTTAAAGCAAAGAGAAAAGAGGCAACTTTGGAGGCTAAGTGCAAGAGGTTCAAAACTTGAGAGGTATAAGTTATAATCTAGTTGTTAAATTGGTAGTTTAAATATGCTAATTTAGAAGTTTAAAGTGTTAATTTCATTGTAATGGTTTGTTTTTGAAAATTCAAGAAATGGTTTGAAATTTTAGTTAGGGTTTGAAGCATTGTTAATAGATTAAATTAGGTGTAGTGGTTATCTAGTCGGTTAGATTGGACGTTTGTGCGATGTTGCGATCGCTATATCGTTAAACCGAGATGTTTGCATCGAAATTGCTATGTCATTGCTTACTAGGTTTTCTAAATTCTTAGGAGGTGAATTAATTGCGATATATTGTCGATACTATTAGCATCTACTATGACTTGTAGGGTCTGCGAATGCGGAGTTTGGTCTAGTCGGGTTTTAGTTTTGACGGTTGCCCCGAAACGACGATTTTAGTTAAGCTTTTAGTGATTTTCGTGTGTTTTCCGCGCACCGAGTGCACGTTGTGCCTAACTTGTGGGCGTTGATCTTTTCATATTGTGACTTGCGTCATTCCATGATATTTAATCTTATGTTGTGTGTTGTGCAATTTTAGGATCGGTTGCGGAAACATCGGACGCGGCGCGCAAAGGCAAAGCGGTGGTTGGATCAGATTAGCGAGGCGTCCGGGTGAGTAGATGTATACATCTATGGAGAAATCTTCTGGAAGGTGCGAGGCGCCCCATAGTTAGGATCACTTTATTCTTGCAACTATATGCATTGTTAGTTAGTTAACCCTCGCATTCATATGCACATCTTTCTGTTAGTTATATATATGCCCTAGAGGCCATTGTTTTACATATGATGTATATTATAGTGGATACTTGGATGTATATAGAGAGGACTTTCTTGCTCGACATGATAGTATACTATTTGGTTTCACTTTGTCTTAACATGTTGACTTGTATTAGTTTACTGTCTTACTCTCACATGTTGAAAAAACCCTTAGGATATGTACTAGACTACTGGGACTATGATGAGATCATACTAGTGGGGCCACGGTAGTCTATGAGTACATCCTATAATTGTTCCTAATCGAGGGTGTATCAAGACAGGGCATCGATACACCAGAGTAGACTAGCGTATATGCATCTTGACCCATATGATGGGCGATGGATGATCCCATATCCATCGGTGTTTGACATCAAAGATGGTGTATGGGTGCTCAGTGGAGACTGGGTATACTGAACGGACTCGCTGAGAACTCCTAGATGGTATTATACCAATCGTCAGATAGCAGTTCTCTGGTGACACTGGTACAGGTTAGTCTGTTGACCCGAGATCGTCATAGAGTCTTATGTGATTCCCACTGTGCTTTGATTTTCACCTTACCACGTCCATGAGGGCGTGTAAAACGGTGGCTTTTGGGTACAGTCCCGAATCACATGGAGGCAATGAGCGATAGGAAGGGATTTGTCTCTCCCGGTATAGGGAGTTGATGTTGTGCAGTGTTCGATTGGCTATAACTGGAAGTCTCTGGCCAGGGCTGATATAGAGTGCTACTGGTAAGTGTTATCAGTAGTTTATCGACCTGTTATGAGCCTCACATCGACACGACTTATCGGTTACTGGGGTCTGACGTATACCACTCCTAGACTAGATATGCAACATATCAGACCAAGAAACCGGACTGTACGGTAGTGTTACTGATTGGATTCATAGGAGAATGTACATGCTTACTTGTTGATCTTCTGATCGCTCAATACCTGGATGGATGTTACATTTAGCCGACCGCTTGCAGCTTGTGGGTGTTTGATATGATCATCACCTGCTGCCGGCGTATTGACGATTCTTTAGAGTCCTACACAAAGGTTTCTTGACTCAGGCAAAACGGAGTAGGAGCACATAAGTGATATGTGCGGGATCGAGAATATTACGATATGAGATACCGTATTCTATTCTCGCGATATTAGATATCGGCCGGGTATATGTGATATAGCCGGATCATCGGCTCAAGTGTTGATTCGATGAACTGATACAGATTATATTAGTCGGTTATTTGAGAAATAATCAGATTGTTGGATCAAGTGTTGATTCGATAATTTAATATATAATTATATATGTGATATATTACATTACATTAACTGATATATGCTCGCTTTATTGATTCATTTTCTCACCGGATAATACATTGATATATATGCGATATATGTTAATTGTATTATTTTCTTTTGTTACAAAAATATATTATATATGTGATATATAATATTGTAACAAGTTATGATTACAAATGCAACATGATTTGTGGAGATTAAACATAGTTAGGGTTTGATTTGGGTTAGCTTTTTCATGAAGCTTCTAGAAACTTTATTTTGTTTTAAGCTTAGATATTTTGTATAGATATTTTCTAACCCAACCCAAACCCTTTACCAAGGTTAATTCTCTACAAAGGTTAAGCCCTTCATACTTAACCAAAGGTTGCAATTATAACCATAGCAATAATTCATTATTCATCACAAATACTTTTCTTCTTCTTCCTCCTCCTTAAAAAGCTTGCTAGCTTTTTACATGTGATGATTTTGTGTGAGAAATTGATAATAAAAGAGAGCATAATTCTACTTTATCATCCTTATCTATTTTAGCAACTTAGATTAGGATGTTCACTTCATTAATACTTGATTAGAGAAGTGAGAGCTTGAGTTAAAGATTATTTAAGGTAGATCATCTTCGAAAAGGAAGACTTCAAGCAAGTATGGATCATTCGGCTTGTGGAGCCTCTCTAGAGTCCGGAGGTTCATGGATCGCGGTGAAGGGACTACTACTCGGAGCTTATGAAGTAAAGGAGCGGACTACAAAGGTTGCAATCCCTCTCTCTTACATGTAAAGTTGTTTACATGCTTTGTTAAACTCTAATTATCTAGCAAAGATCCACGTTTTAGGTTGTTCGGCACTTGAAAAAATTTAGATTTGGTATGGTTGATGCCTTATGAGCTTTGTGATAGTGCCTAGTAACTCTACAGTGGTATCAGAGCCTAGCTAGAGCATTAGGCGACGTGTAGACGAAGTTAAAAGTCCGATCGAACCCCGAAACGTTGTATTTGACCCCCTCTCTGGAAATTTTTTAAAAAGATGGTTTTTCCACATTAAAAATATTCAAAAAATCAAGCAGGTAATTGTATGGATTACTGTGAAATACGAGTCACTGTAGCCTTTAAGTAGCTGTGGAACCGCGACCATACCATACTTTTGGCGGCGGTTCCGCGGCCGTACTTGGGTGTCAGGGATAATGATTTCTTGGGTTCATCCGTATGTATTACTACATGCTTCTGGGAATTTTTAATATTATTCAAGTGTTGAGTTTTCTGGAGATCTATAGAATTCGTTGATTCGATCGGAAAGTTTAACGTCGTTTATTTTTTTGGGTAATTTAGAACGTGTTAAAAGGTTCGGACGGATATCAATAACTCATTTTTTTCATGACGGAAAACTTTCAAATGTTGGATTTTTTTCTCTGTTTAAAACTTTCGGGAAATCATGCTAGCGTATCTGTGGACCCTCTAGAAGAACGTAACCTTAACTCGATTATGTGACCGTCAAAATTGCCACTGAACCCTAGGGTTTGTGGTAGTTTAGCGTTGCCACATGTGAGGCGTTGGTTTTGTTAGTTATATGTATGCCCTAGAGGCCATTACTATACATAGGATGTATATTATAGTGGATGCTTGGACATATATAGGGAGGATTTTCTTGCTCGACATGATAGTATGTTATCTGGTTGCTCTTTACCTTAACGTGTATACTGATTGTCTCTCTGTTACATGTTGGTAAAGCCTTTAGGATGTGTACTTGACTACCTGGACTATGATGCAGATCATACTAGTGGGGACATGGTAGTCCATAAGTACATCCTTCAAGGTCCCTAGTCGTGGGTGTATCGAGACGGGGCATCGATATACCAGAGTAGACGAGCGTATACCTTCTCGACTCATACAGCTGGGCGATGGATGATCCCATATCCATTGATGTTTGACATCAGAGATGATATACGGGTGCTCAGTGGAGACTGGGTACACTGGACGGACTCGCCGAGAACTCCCAGATGGTATTATACCTCACATCAGATGGCAGTTCTCTGGTGACACTGGTACAGGTTAGTCTGTAGACCCGAGATCGTCATAGAGTCTTGTGTGATTCCCACTGTGCTTTGATTTCCACCTTACCACGTCCAAGAGGGCGTGCAAAACGGTGGTTTTTGGGTACAGTCCCGAATCACATGGAGGCAATGAGCGATAGGAGGGGATTCGTCTCTCCCGGTATAGGGAGTTGATGTTGCGCTGTGTTCGATTGGCTATAACCAGAAATCCCTGGCTAGGGTTGCTGAGATTTACTGGTAAGTGTTACCAGTGGTTTCTCGAACTGTTATAGACCTCATATCGACATGACTTATCGAGCTACTGGGGTCTGACGTTTACCACCCCTAGGCGAGATATGCGACATATCAGACGATCAGACCGGACTGTACGGTAAGTGTTACTGGTTGGATTCACAGGAGTGTGAGCGGGCTTGCTCGTTGATCTTCTGATCGCTCAATACCCGGATGGCCGTTATGTTTAGCAGACCGCTTGCGGCTTGTGGGTGTTTGATATGATCATCACCTGCTGCCGGCGTATTGACGAGTCTTTAGAGTCCTACACAGAGGTTTCCTGGCTCAAGCGAAACGAAATAAGAGCACATATGAGATATGTGCGGGACCGAGAATAATGCGTGTATGTGATACCGTATTCTATTCTCGCGATGAATGTATCGAATGGTTGTATGCGATATAACCTAGTTATCGAATCGAGGATTGATTCGATAAGTCGATACATTGGATATTAGTCGGTCATATACGATATGACCGGATCGTTAAATCAAGTGTTGATTTAATGATTTAATGTATAATTATATATTTGATATATTACTTTACATTAACTAATATTGGTTCACTTAAGATAGATTTTCTCACTTGATGTGCACATTGTATATATGATATAGTTTTGTGCACTAGTTTGTATCATGTTTGATGATACATGCAAACTTGGGTGTATGTTTACTTTGAACCATGTTTAAGTAAATGGTTAGGGTTTTGTTATCTTTTCTTATTTATTTATTTCTTTTCATTTATTTTAGGGCAAGAAATGAAATGGTTGCTTCTTTTGTTTTTTGCTTGAAGCTTCAAGAAGCTTTGACCATTTTGTTTCTATCCTTAACCTAACCATTAACCTAAACCCTAGTTTATTCTCTACACTTGTTAAACTAACCCAAGGTTGCATTATGATAAGATGAATTGATTTTATTATTCATATGATATTCTTTCTTCTTCTTCTTCTTCTTCAAGAGAAAAAGAAAACCTTTGCTTGAAAATGATTAAGTAATGATTCCAAGTGAGAAATCAAAATCCAAAGTGAACCCACTTCCTATTTCTTCATCCTCTACCACTTGCCATGTAGTATAGGGTGTTTTCTTCACAAGTTTCATGACTTGGTGATGGTGGAGCTTGATCTTGAGTTGCCTCGACGTAGATCATCTTCGGCATCGAAGTCGACGATCTAGCCCGATCATTTCTTCGACGAAACCATCGCTAGAGTCCGGGATCCGAGGATCGCAGTGGAGGGACGTCATCACGGAGCTAAGGAAGTGGAGGACCGGATCTACAAAGGTTGTAGTCACTTTCAGTATCTAGTTAAGTTGTTAACTTGCATGTTTCGCCTTACTTCTAGTTACGATCTTGCTTAGGGTTTCTCGGCACATAGAATTTTTTTGAATTGGACATGTTTGATCTGTTGAAGAACCTCATGGGTGTGTCTAGGAACCCTACAGTGGTATCAGAGCCTAGCTAGAGGCTTAGGCGAAGTGTAGACGATGTTAGAAATCCGAACGAACCCCGAAACCCTAACTCAAACCACTCTCTGGACATTTTTTGGAATTTTGGTTTTTTGTGAATTAAAAATATGCAGAAAAATCAGCAGGGTTTTCTAGGAGTTACTGTGCAAAATAAGCGCTTAAATCAATCAAAGCGCCGTGGAACCGCGGCACGAGCATGGCTCGTGCGGCAGTTCCGCGGCCATACTGTTGCTTCTTTTGTCAAGTTTTGCACAGTAATTTATTTCTGGAGTTGCTGTGTTTTCTGGGATGTTTTAAATTTTACTCAAGAGTTGAGTTTTCTGGGTTGTATTGGGGACTCGGTGTTTCGATCGGGATGTCTAATTTCGTCTATGTGTTTTTCCGGGTAATTTTAGAATATGTTAAAAAAGTTCGACCGGATATAAATACCCAATTTTTCCCCTGCCGGGAAATTTCCAATTGTTGGATTTTTCCGTAGTTTAATGACGTTCTAAGTAGTGCATGTTGGGTTAGCCTAGCACCTCATGAAGGGTTTGGAAGCATCACATGAACCAAAGATTGAATTTTTAGGGTGCTAAGTTAACGAACATAGAATCGTTCCTAGAAAATTAGGGTTTCTAAAATTATCACATCATCATATGAAAGAAAAGTTAGGGTTTAGAGAGTACAACCTTTGTAGCTCCCTACGCTAGACTCCTCGGCTACTTGGGGTTTGAAAAGGCTCCGCTTGAACTCCTCGAGGTCACCGATGATCCACCCGGAGTCTGCTTTGTCAAAGCTAGCAACTTCGCAAGATCAAGAATGAAAATCGAAGCTAACACTCTAAAAAAGTGGGCTAGACTTGTGTAGAATGGTGTTGTGGTTCTCTTTCTCACTTCAAAATCCTATTTTGATGAATATTTTGCTCACTTGAAAATTCAAGAGAGCAAGAGCTCAAGGTTGAAGAAGATGATGGATATTTTTCAAGAAGAGAAGAATAACTCACAAGAGAAAAAGAAAAACATAAGTATATATATTTTTCCTTTCTCATCTCAAACCATGGTTAATTAATATGGATATTTATTTCACCTTAGTTAAAAGAGAAGAGGAAGATAAATCATGGTTAAATGGTAGGTGAAAATGGTTAGGTCAAGAGAAGAGTGTAGAAGATAACCAATCATTCACCTTTTTCTCTTTTCTTTTGATTTAGCAAAAATAGAAATAAATATCTATAATATAAACCATGGTGTGAGTCTTATATATCCACCATTTTCTATGTATAATCAGCCATGATAGTTGATGTATGTATGTATGTGTGCATGCACATCCATATGTGCATGAAACAATAAGAAATGCATACATGCATGCATACATCCAAAGATACAAGAAAAGATTTCTAGTGAGAATGTAATGGTTAAATGATAAATCAACACTTGATTTATCAATCCGGCCATATCACATACGACCCTAACCAAAAGCAAACCGCCCGATCAATATACGGTATCCTATACGCGTATTTTAATCGGGTCCATGCGCATATCGCATACGCGCACCACAACATTTCGCCTGGACTAGGTAACTCCATTGTGGGACTCTGAGACTCGTCAATATGCCGGCAGTGGGTGATGATCATATCAAGCACCCCCAAGCCGCAAGCAGTCAGCTAAACGTAACGCCACCCGGGTATTGAGCGATCAGAAGAGAACAAGCGAACCTGCTACAACTCCCGTCGAGCCAATCGGCAACACTTCCCGTACAGTCCGGTCTCCTTGTCTGATATGTCGCATATCAAGTCTAGGGGTGGTAAACGTCAGACCCCAATAACCGATAAGTCGTGCCGATGTGAGGCTCATAACGGGTCGAGAAACTACTGGTAACACTTACCAGCAAATCTCTGAATCAGCCCTGGCCAGGGACTTTTCTATTACGGCCAATCGAGCACAGCGCAACATCAACCCCCAATACCGGGAGAGACGAAACCCCTCCTATCGCTCATTGCCTCCATGTGACTCGGGACTATACCCAAAAACCACCGTTTTGCACGCCCTCATGGACGTGGTAAGGTGGAAATCAAAGCACAGTGGGAATCACACAAGACTCTATGACGATCTCGGGTCTACAGACTAACCTGCACAAGTGTCACCTGAGAACTGCCATCTGACGTGAGGTATAATACCATCTGGGAGTTCTCGGCGAGTCCGTCCAGTGTACCCAGTCTCCACTGAGCACCCGTATACCATCTTTAATGTCAAACACCATTGGATATGGGATCATCCATCGCCCATCTCATGGGTCGAGAAGCGTATACGCTAGTCTACACCGGTATATCGATGCCCCGTCTCGATACACCTTCGACTAGGGACCTTGAAGGATGTACTTATGGACTACCATGTCCCCACTAGTATGATCTGCATCATAGTCCAGGTAGTCAAGTACACATCCTAAGGGCTTTACCAACATGTAACTATAAGACAGTTTAAAGAGACTAGTATACATGTTAAGATAAAGAGCAACCAGATAGCATACTATCATATCGAGCAAGAAAGTCATCTCTATATATGTCCAAGCATCCAATATAATATACATCATCTGTACAATACTGGCCTCTAGGGCATAAATACAACTAACAATCTCCCACTTGCACTAGGGCCAGCTACTGTAGTATCGCATACCGAGCATCCCAAAGAGTCTCTCAAACTGTATCTGGGGAATGGCCTTCGTGAGTGGATCCGCTGTGTTATTCTTCATGTCAACCCTCCTGACCTCGATCTCCCGGCGATCAACTATCTCCCGGATCAGGTGATATCGCCTCAGAATATGCCTGGATCGCTGATGGGACCTGGGTTCCTTGGCCAAAGCCACCGCTCCATTGTTATCGCAATACAAAGGTATTGGATGCTCAATGGATGGAACCACTCCAAGTTCAGTAATGAACTTCTTGATCCAGACAGCCTCTTTGGCAGCATCGTTGGCAGCGATGTATTCAGCCTCCATTGTCGAGTCTGCCACGGTTCCTGCTTGGAACTCTTCCAGCTAACCGCTCCTCCGTAAAGGGTAAAGACAAATCCCGACTGTGACTTGGAGTCGTCCTTATCACTCTGGAAGCTTGAATCGGTAAAGGACTCCACTTGGAGTTCTCCGTTACCATTCACCAAGAGCATCTCTTTAGTCCTTCGTAAGTACTTAAGATTTCTCTTCACAGCTATCCAGTGACTCTCTCCAGGATCAGCTTGATACCTACTCACTACACTTAGTGAGTATGCTACATCGGGTCTGGTACATAGCATCGCGTACATGATAGAGCCTGCAGCCGAAGCATAGGGTATCCCTTACATGCGAACTCTCTCCAAATCAGTCTTGGGAGACATCTCTTTGGAGAGAGTGACTCCAGAGATCGTGGGCAAGTTCCCACGCTTGGATTCTTCCATACTAAACCTCTTTAGTATGGTGTCAATGTACCTGGATTGGGACAATCCCAATATCCGTTTGGATCTATCTCTATAGATCCTAATTCCCAATATGCAGAAGGCATCACCAAGATCATTCATTGAGAATCTTTGTGATAAGAAGAGCTTGACCGATTGCAGCATAGGAATATCATTTCCTATCAAGAGTATGTCGTCCACGTACAATACGAGGAAGACAACCTTACTCTCTGCCACCTTCTTGTAGATACAAGGTTCATCTGGGTTTTTGACGAAATCAAACTCTTTGATAACGACGTCAAAGCAGATGTTCCAACTCCGCGATGCTTGCTTTAATCCATAAATGGATTTAAGCAGCTTGCACACCTTCCCGCTGCTCCCACTGTCTACGAAGCCCTCTGGCTGAGTCATGTACACGCACTCTTCTAAATCACCGTTTAGAAAGGCAGTCTTAACATCCATTTGCCAGATTTTGTAGTCATGATATGCAGCGATGGCAAGCATGATCCGGATGGATTTAAGCATAGCCACTGGAGAAAAGGTTTCGTCATAGTCCACTCCTGGTCTTTGACGAAAACCTTTTGCAACAAGTCTAGCTTTGAAAGTCTCCACTTTCCCATCGACACCAAGTTTTTTTTTTGAAGATCCACTTGCTCCCAATGGGTTTTACCCCTTCAGGAGCAGCTTCCAAAGTCCATACATTGTTGGTGTACATGGATTCCATCTCGGACCGCATAGCATCCAGCCATTTCACTGAGTCCCTACTCGTGATGGCCTGCTCGAAGCTAGTTGGGTCATCATCCTCCATGATGCAATCCTCGCTGCCACCATCCATGAGAAAACCGTAGTATCTCACAGGTTGGCGAGGAACCCTACTAGATCGGCGGAGAGGCTGAGGTTCATTGGGAACTACCGAATCCTCTAGTTCAACCAAATCTTCTGTCGTAGTCTGTATTGCTGGAACCTCTTCCAGTTCTACCTCCTTACCACTAATCTCTTTTTCAAGAAATTCCTTTTCTAAAAAGGTGGCATGTCGAGAAACAAACACCTTTTGTTCCTCGGTGTGGTAGAAGATATACCCGCGCGAATGTTTGGGATATCCAATAAACTTACACAGAATGGACCTTGCTGCGAGTTTGTCCGGATTTTGCATTTTTACATATGCCGAACAACCCTATATCTTAACATAATTAAGACATGGTCTCTTTCCTTTCCATATCTCATATGGAGTGGTTGGCACGGATTTGGTGGGAACTATATTCAATAGGTCTGCTGCTGTTTCCAGTGCATATCCCCAGAAGGAAATAGGTAACTCAGCTGTGCTCATCATAGAGCGTACCATATCTAATAGGGTGCGGTTCCTCCGTTCTGATACACCATTGTGCTGTGGTGTATATGGAGGAGTCAGCTGAGAGAGAATCCCATTCTCTTTTAGGAAGTCCAGGAATTCATTGCTCAAGTATTCACCTCCTCGATCAGATCGAAGGACTTTAATACTTTTTCCGGTTTTGTTCTCGACTTCTTGTTTATATTCTCTAAATTTCTCAAAAGCTTCTGATTTGTGTTTCATCAGGAACACATATCCGAATCTAGAGAGATCGTCAGTGAATGTAATGAAGTACGAAGAACCATCCCTGGCATGTGTAAACATTGGACCGCATACATCACTATGTATCAGTCCCAAGAGTTCGGTAACTCTTTCTCCGTGTCCCGTAAACGGAGTTTTGGTCATCTTGCCTTTGAGACATGACTAGTAAGTGTCATAAGATAAAAATTCAAACGGATTCAAATATCCATCTTTATGTAACTTAGCTAGTCTTGTCGCATTGATGTGACCCAGTCTACAATGCCACAAGAAGGATTCGTTCAGTTCTGAACTCTTCCTCTTGTGTGTGTTTGTTATACTCAGAACTGTTGATTGATTTAGAACATAAATGCCATTGCACAACGCGCCTGATCCAACCAACTTTTGGTTATGGAAAATGTTCATAACATTATCCTGTAATACAAAATTATATCCCTCTTTACTCAACAAAGAAACCGATATAATGTTGCATATCAGGTTCGGCATGTAATAGCATTCGTTCAGAACCAAAGTATTACCAGTTGGTAATGCAAGGTGATATTCCCCGATAGTCTTGGCTGCAACAATTGCACCATTTCCAACTCTTATGTCTTTATCACCTTCTCCAAGTTCTCTACCTTTCCTAAGCCCATGTAACTGATTACATATATGGGATCCTGACCCGGTATCTAATACCCATGACGTAGGGCAAATGGAGAAACAGTTCTCTGTAACGAACACACCCGAAGAAAATGCATCATCATGTACTTTCTTCATTCGGGTGGCTTGGGAATCCTGGTATTCCCCTATGTCCTGTTCATTCCTATAACTCTTATAAGAAAGAACGGAACCAACGTTCCCCAGCACAGTATAACATGCGGGTTCAGTCAATACATCCATATTATTATCTTGATTAGGGCATGACATGGTCGCTACCTGGAGAGAGAGAGAAGAAAACACTTTAGCGTAGGCTCTTGCAAGATCAGATTGGTTATTATCTTATTTAATCAGGATGGCTCCCACTGGTTTTTATCAAATCTTCCTTCAAACCCTAAAAGGAAAGACTAGCCGGGATTAATTACACGCTACAACTTCGCCAATCTTTCAGCCAGGCCAGTGTCGGTACTTTGAGGGAGGTTCCCCGTGCTTTCGCACGGACTTAATTAAAGTAAACCTCGTTTTTCCAGAGGCGTAACCCCGTTGACACCTTTCTAGACACCTACTTGATCGGCTAATTGTAATGTGTAAAACTCTCCCAGGAGTAACTCTTACTCGCAGTGGGTATCGGGATCCAACTATCTCATAGAAGGTATGCAATCTCATTGCAAATTTCAACACTTGAAATTCCCGATAATATTTTGCCCCTAGCGTCCTATGACCTTGACGCAGGCCAACAAACCATAGTGCGCTAGTCAAGTTCAACCCGTCATTTCTTGATTGAATTAAACCCACCCGTACGACCCTTGACGCAGGCCAACAAAGTCGCACGACTACCCTAATCCAATCTGCATCACATGCATTAACAGATAAATACTAAGTAGCTACCGCACACTACGCCT
Source organism: Agapanthus africanus (assembly GCA_030015575.1). Classification (NCBI taxonomy): domain Eukaryota; kingdom Viridiplantae; phylum Streptophyta; class Magnoliopsida; order Asparagales; family Amaryllidaceae; genus Agapanthus; species Agapanthus africanus. Next base: position 187,070,921 of record CM057337.1, read on the forward strand.
TGACGTAGGCCAACAAATGTAGCACGAATACTAAGTAGGATTTATCTGAAATGACGGAAGGCTACGACAGGTTTTTCTGAAAACCTATTGCGTAATGAACTTGATATCGTTGTAGAATCAAGTGAAGTTTTGAAATGGAGTGATTTTGAGGCTTTTGTAGTTTTGCTAAAGGGGTCACTCCCGGTGAAGGGATCGTCGGCCCTTTCCTCGTCGAATGAGGTGCGGGATATATCATATATATCACTGTGCAAAGCAGAAACTATAGAAGCAATCAAAAGACAAACCGAGTGTGTAGCATCTTCCAGTTATTGCTAAAGCGATCACTCCCGGTGAAGGGATCTTGGCCCTTTCCTCATCGAATAAGGTGCAAGGTATATCATATATACCGCTATGCAAAGCAAAACTGTAGCTACCCTTTTTATTTGAAAATTTGATTCTACAATATCTTTTAGGTTTCTTTTCTTTCATTAATCACATTAATGAAGTCCCATCATTTAAGTCACCTAAACATCACAGATAAATACGACGTACACTTATGCCATCCGCATTCGCCTCGATGTCCCCTCATGCACCGTTAGGTTAGGTAACTAACGACAGAGCAGGGCAGGGCTAGTGCGGGTGTAAAACATAAGTAACACCTATATAATATATCATATATACTATATACTATATCCATCATAACATATCAAATGATCACATCACAGATATCGCAGCAGAAACATAGATATAATGTGGGATATACTAGGGCGTCCGTATTTAGTATTTAGCCAACAATAGAAAATACGGATTCCACAGTCGCGATGAATAGCCAAGCCTACACCCTGGACCCCTACGAGAGCGGCAAGTGACCCTACCAATTCTGGAGTTTAGGAGACCCGGTCTCGACTCCTCGAGATGGCCTCCCACTGAACCCCAGAACCCGGTCACCCGTGTTCCCCTCCTTGGGTCCATCCTAATGCGGAAAAGTAAATAATATACATCACTGGTGGCAGCAACCTTAACCCGGAAGTGCCCCAAATAAAAGAATATTACATTACATTTGAATTTACATGAATGAAAATATAAAACTCTCATCTCACATAAAACCCCCTGGCTATTCAATCGCGACAATCCTGCACATCATATCTCAGCAACACATGATATCTTATATCATCAACGTAAGTAAGTATGCGTACCCCGATTGTCGTTGATGTATAGCAACGAAACCGGCGATATCGAACATACTACACTTACGGTCACAGAAAAGAAAGTGTAAAACTACAATATTTGGAATCCACATTCTCTTTAGACATCATAAATGCGAAATATCACATACTTCGTATTTCATGCCTAAACTATATGAATTCCACATATTGTATCACATTCCAGATAAATAGACAGTATTAAAGTTTTCGAACGAACAATCAAACACCCAAGATCCCCTAAAGCTCAACACTTGAGCGGAGTTCAAAAACCCGGAGTGTGACACAGTAGTAGCGGTCTAGCCGTAGAAGGGTCAAGCCAACGCCTCACATGTGGCATGCCGTACTGCCCTAAACCCTAAGGTTCAAAGGGCAGTTTAAGACGGTCACATAATCGAGTTAAGGTTTGTTGTCTTCTAGAGGGTCCACCACAAAAAGACTTGCACGTATCTCCAAAGTATTTAAACCCCGTGAATAGTGAGAAAATGATACTCGTTCAAACACTTCAATACTTTCTAATTTACCCGGAAAAGCAACGAAATGAAAATTCCGACCGAATCTACGAGTCCAAAACCATCTCCAGAAAATACAGTACTAGATTCATATTAAACATACTTAAAGTAACATACAAGCAGTTATAAGAGTTACTGTGTAAATAGGAGGCAATGAGGACACTGTACGGTCGCGGAGCCGCGGCCTAAGCAAGGATTTGCCGTGGTTCCGCGGCAGTTTGGAGGAATCATGGCTTCGTATTTCACAGGTTTTCTTAGTTTTTCCTGCTGTATTTTTTAAGTATTTTTAATTCTGAAAATAACCAGATTTTAAAAAATGTCCAGAGTGCACTCAAAAATCCGTATTTTCCGGTTCGATCGGAGTTTTAACTTCGTTAGAGTGTCGCTTAATGTTCTAGGTCGGCTCTGATACCAATGTTGGGCAGGCAGCCACCCCATCCAATGGGGTCGCCGTGGCACCAACGGGTCCCTCAGCAGCTACTTTTTACGCATGCCCCCTCGCGAGGACTACAACCCGCCGGAACACCTTCTGGTCTCGGGACACCCTGGGGGTAAGAGCTTATGCTTCGCCACACTGTCACACAGTGAGAACCCCCATAGGTCGTCATCCAATGCCTAGTAGCTCTGATACCACTGTAGGTCAGGCAGCAACCCCATCCAATGGGGTCACCGTGGCACCAACGGGTCCTTCAGCGGCTACTTTTTACGCATGCCCCCTCGCGAGGACTACAACCCGCCGGAACACCTTCCGGTCTCGGGACACCCTGGGGGTAAGAGCCTATGCTTCGCCACACTGTCACACAGTGAGAACCCCCCATAGGTCGACATCCAATGTCTAGTAGCTCTGATACCAATGTTGGGTTAGCCTAGCACCTCATGAAGGGTTTGGAAGCATCACATGAACCAAAGATTGAATTTTTAGGGTGCTAAGTTAACGAACATAGAATCGTTCCTAGAAAATTAGGGTTTCTAAAATTATCACATCATCATATGAAAGAAAAGCTAGGGTTTAGAGAGTACAACCTTTGTAGCTCCCTACGCTAGACTCCTCGGCTACTTGGGGTTTGAAAAGGCTCCGCTTGAACTCCTCGAGGTCACCGATGATCCACCCGGAGTCTGCTTTGTCAAAGCTAGCAACTTCGCAAGATCAAGAATGAAAATCGAAGCTAACACTCTAAACAAGTGGGCTAGACTTGTGTAGAATGGTGTTGTGGTTCTCTTTCTCATTTCAAAATCCTATTTTGATGAATATTTTGCTCACTTGAAAATTCAAGAGAGCAAGAACTCAAGGTTGAAGAAGATGATGGATATTTTTCAAGAAGAGAGGAATAACTCACAAGAGAAAAAGAAAAACATAAGTATATATATTTTTCCTTTCTCATCTCAAACCATGGTTAATTAATATGGATATTTATTTCACCTTAGTTAAAAGAGAAGAGGAAGATAAATCATGGTTAAATGGTAGGTGAAAATGGTTAGGTCAAGAGAAGAGTGTAGAAGATAACCATTCATTCACCTTTTTCTCTTTTCTTTTGATTTAGCAAAAATAGAAATAAATATCCATAATATAAACCATGGTGTGAGTCTTATATATCCACCATTTTCTATGTATAATCAGCCATGATAGTTGATGTATGTATGTATGTGTGCATGCACATCCATATGTACATGAAACAATAAGAAATGCATACATGCATGCATACATCCAAAGATACAAGAAAAGATTTCTAGTGAGAATGTAATGGTTAAATGATAAATCAACACTTGATTTATCAATCCGGCCATATCACATACGACCGTAACCAAAAGCAAGCCGCCCGATCAATATACGGTATCCTATACGTGTATTTTAATCGGGTCCATGCACATATCGCATACGCGCACCACAACATTTCGCCTGGACTAGGTAACTCCATTGTGGGACTCTGAGACTCGTCAATATACCGGCAGTGGGTGATGATCATATCAAGCACCCCCAAGCCGCAAGCAGTCAGCTAAACGTAACGGCCACCCGGGTATTGAGCGATCAGAAGAGAACAAGCGAACCTGCTACAACTCCCGTCGAGCCAATCGGCAACACTTCCCGTACAGTCCGGTCTCCTCGTCTGATATGTCGCATATCAAGTCTAGGGGTGGTAAACGTCAGACCCCAATAACCGATAAGTCGTGTCGATGTGAGGCTCATAACGGGTCGAGAAACTACTGGTAACACTTACCAGCAAATCTCTGAATCAGCCCTGGCCAGGGACTTTCCTGTTACGGCCAATCGAGCACAGCGCAACATCAACCCCCAATACCGGGAGAGACGAAACCTCTCCTATCGCTCATTGCCTCCATGTGACTCGGGACTATACCCAAAAACCACCGTTTTGCACGCCCTTATGGACGTGGTAAGGTGGAAATCAAAGCACAGTAGGAATCACACAAGACTCTATGACGATCTCGGGTCTACAGACTAACCTGCACAAGTGTCACCTGAGAACTGCCATCTGACGTGAGGTATAATACCATCTGGGAGTTCTCGGCGAGTCCGTCCAGTGTACCCAGTCTCTACTGAGCACCCGTATACCATCTCTAATGTCAAACACCATTGGATATGGGATCATCCATCGCCCATCTCATGGGTCGAGAAGCGTATACGCTAGTCTACACTGGTATATCGACGCCCCGTCTCGATACACCTTCGACTAGGGACCTTGAAGGATGTACTTATGGACTACCATGTCCCCACTAGTATGATCTGCATCATAGTCCAGGTAGTCAAGTACACATCCTAAGGGCTTTACCAACATGTAACTATAAGACAGTTTAAAGAGACTAGTATACATGTTAAGATAAAGAGCAACCAGATAGCATACTATCATATCGAGCAAGAAAGTCATCTCTATATATGTCCAAGCATCCAATATAATATACATCATCTGTACAATACTGGCCTCTAGGGCATACATACAACTAACAGTGCAAGTAACGCGATGGTTCCTCTAGAAGACAACAAACCTTAACTCGATTATGTGACCGTCTTGAACGGCCCTTTGAACCTTAGGGTTTGGGGCAGTACGGCGTGCCACATGTGAGGCGTTGGCTTGACCCTTCTACGGCTGGACCGTTGGTACTGAGGCATGAACTTGATGTTTTTAAAACCTATTTCATGTATTGAGCTGTTTCGCGAAAACTTGGCTGTTTGGATGTTCGATCGAAAAGTTTAACATTTTTTATTTATCTGGAATGTGATACAATATTTGGAATCCACATGTAGTTATTGTAAGTGCACGGCGGCGCCCCGGCCGTCAATCCGACGCCGGAATGCGGAAGCGATGCTTTTCTTTAACTTTTCAAACCGGCACCACCGCGCACTATCAACCCATATCGTGCCATTAATCTAGTCCTAACTATCAAGAGAGGGGGTAGAGAGATATACCGAGCGATCCGTGTCCTTCGGTCTTCTCGTCGTCGTCCCGATCTCCTCGCGGAATCTCCGGTCTCCACCTCCTCGCCGGAAGGGCGCCACGTCGCCTGCTTCTTTTACGGGCTCCCGCCTCTATACCGAGACAACTCGGGCACGAAGTTGGTGAGCCGACGTGCCTAAGGTTTGCTGTAGAATGTGTGTATAACTCATGTCTCATTTAGGGTAGTGGATGTTGCCTTTCAGTGGAGGAAAGGAGATATCAATTTTTAGAGATCAACTTGGGGATTTTTGCAATAATCAAGAGAGTGAAAAATCCCACACCAAAATGAATCAACCCCCACCCCTCTAGTGGCCGGCCCATGCAAGGAGAATGAGGAGAAGTGTGTATCAAAAAGATAGCCACAAGAATAATGCAAGTGAGAGGAATGGTATGTGATTATGCAAAAAAGAGAAAAGCTCATCATGATGAATAATCATCACACAAAACCAACACTCCAAACCAACCATCATCAACAACCATGATCATACCAAAAGTCAAGCCATGATGGATCAATCAAGTCAAGTGAGGCCAATGGATGGTGCACCATCATGATCCAATAAAATGCAAAGGCCACCCTCCACAAATGCTTATTTGCATAATTGCAAATAAGCCCTCCTCCACCAATCTTCGGCCAATGAAAGATACAAAGAAATATGGCCGAAACGGAAAGCAAACTGGCAACTCCAGAAAACTGGTCCCGTAATAAATTACAGGAAAACCCCGATACTGTGTATACACACCCGCATCTGTATTCCGACCGAATACAAATGCAATGAGACAATATCTACACTATACTATACTAGGATCCGGCTTAAACCAAAGCCGGCTAGTATTATCCGTCCGATCCTGATCCGTGCAATACCGCACGTATCTGATCGAACCCTGCCATATCTCCATACGGCCTCTACAGCGTTTCGCCTGAAAACTTGAGCAACTGAATGTGGGGGACTCTAAAGACTCGTCAATACTATGGCTGTGGATTTAACTACTAGCACGTCAGAGGTATTAGCCATACGTGACGGGCTACCAGCTATTGACCAAAAGGGACGTCGATGAGCGAACTCATCCTGACACCTTACTGAGCCTGCCAGTGACAATATCCGTACAGTCCGGTCCGTTCGTCTAAGAGCATCGCATGGCGGGCCAGGGGATTGGTAAAAGTCAGACCCCCAAAAGCGGTACAAGTCGTGTCGGAGTGTAGCCCAGAACACCCTGAGATACTACTGGAATACCTACCAGTAAATCTCCCGCCTTGGCTAAGGACTTTTCATGTTCTGGCTCTCCTAGACATAGCGCGACCTCACCCCCAATACCGGGAGAGACGAACCCCTAAAGATCCGCTCACTGCCTCCATGTGGCTCGGGACTGTACCCAACTAAAACTTGTTTGCACGTCTCCTTTGAGCGTGGTAGGGTAGTAATCAAAGCACAGTGGGAACTCACACGAGACAAATGACGATCCTCAGGTCGATGAACTAACCTGTACACATGTCACTAGGGAACTGCTATCTGACGTCAGGTATAAGACCAAATAGCATGTTCCCGGCGAGTCCTGTCCGGTGTACTCATAACCCAATGAGCACCTGTATACATCTTAGGTGATCCAACTGACACCAGTGGCTTGTGAGACCGGCCACCGCCCCTCGTCGGGGTCTCGAATGTATACACTAGTCTACTCTGGAGTATCGATGCCCTGTCTCGAAACTCCCACGACTAGGGACCTTTTAAGGATGTGCTTATAGACTACCGGCTCTCACGTATATGATCGCCCTCATACTGCTAGCAGTCAAGCAAGAATCCTAGGGGCTCTATCAACGTGTAATAGCGACCTGTCAGGTCACCTAAAGCAGTACACGATGATAAAGATAAACCAGATAGCATACTATCATCTCGAGTAAGACTATCCTACCGGGATAGGTATGTTGGATATAGTGCCCTCAGAGTCAATTATTGGATCACAGACACGTGATTGCAATGATTGAGGGAGGCCCTATACCGGTAGGACAGTCTTACTCGAGATGATAGTATGCTATCTGGTTTATCTTTATCATCGTGTACTGCTTTAGGTGACCTTACGAGTCGCTATTACACGTTGATAGAGCCCCTAGGATTCTTGCTTGACTACCAGCAGTATGAGGGCGACCATATACGTGAGAGCTGGAGTCTATAAGCACATCCTTAAAAGGTCCTTAGTCGTGAGAGTTTCGAGACAGGGCATCGATACTCCGGAGTAGACTAGTGTATACAGTCGAGACCCCGACGAGGGGCGGTGGCCGGTCTCACAAGCCACTGGTGTCAGTTGGTTCACCTAAGATGTATACAGGTGCTCATTGGGTTATGAGTACACCGGACAGGATTCGCCGGGAACCTGCTAGTTGGTATTATACCTGACGTCAGATAGCAGTTCCTTGGTAACATGTGTACAGGTTAGTTCATCGACCTGAGATCGTCATTTGTCTCGTGTGAGTTCCCACTGTGCTTTGATTACTACCCTACCACGCTCAAAGGAGACGTGCAAACAGGTTTTACTTGGGTACAGTCCCGAGCCACATGGAGGCAGTGAGCGGATCTGCAGGGGTTCGTCTCTCCCGGTATTGGGGGTGAGGTCGCGCTGTGTCTAGGAGAGCCAATACATGAAAAGTCCTTGGCCAAGGCAGGAGATTTACTGGTAGGTATTCTAATAGTATCTCAGGGTGTTCTGGGCTACACTCCGACACGACTTGTACCGCTATTGGGGGTCTGACTTTTACCAACCCCCTAGGCCCGCCATGCGATGCTCATAGACGAACGGACCGGACTGTACGGATATTGTCACTGACAGGCTCAGTAGGGTGTCAGGATGAGTTCGCTCATCGACGTCCCTTTTGGTCAATAGCTGGTAGCCCGTCACGTATGGCTAATACCTCTGATGTGCTGGTGGTTAAATCCACAGCCATAGTATTGACGAGTCTTTAGAGTCCACCACACACACAGTACTCAGGTTTCATGCGAAACGCTGTAGAGGCCGTATGGAGATATGGCAGGGTTCGATCAGATACGTGCGGTATTGCACGGATCGTGATCGGACGGTTTTTACTAGCCGGCTTTGGCTTAAGCCGGATCCTAGTATTAGATTGTGTAGATTATGCCTCTTTGCATTTGTGTTCAGTTGGAATACAAATGTAGGTATGTATATGCAGTAGCAGGGTTTTCCTGTAATTTATTACGGGATCAGTTTTCTGAGGTTCCCAGTTTGTATTCCATTCCGGCCGGTTTTTCTTTGTTCCTTCACGGCCGGACTTTTGTGATGGAGGGTGTTATTTGCAAGTTTGCAAATAACACATTGTGGAGGGGTTTCTTGCATTTGCATAGATTATGAAAGCATCTTTCTTTTCTTGCATTTATGTGATTTGAATGGATAAGAAATTGATTTGATATTGTTATCATTCACTTTGGGTTGTGGTCACCCTCTCCTTTTTCCTACACTCACATCCCTTATTGTTTTTAGTCTTTTTCTCACCACCATTTCCTTGATGAGGGGCCGGCCACTTCAAATGAGGGAGAGGGTTTTCATTTTGGATGAGGGAAATTTGATCATCTCATTTTGCATGTTACACAAATTCATCAACCTCACTCCAAAGTCCATTCTTGATTCCTCCATCATGTCAATTTCTATAACCTCAAAGAGACAATGATTTCTACACTAGTCTACAGTAAATCTTGGATACGTCGGCTAGCCCACTTCGCGCCCGAGTTGCCTCGGTCCAGAGGTGGGAGCCCGTAAAAGTATTCGGCTACGTGGTGCCCTTTCCGACGAGGACGTGACGGACGAAGTATCCGCGGGAGATCAGAGTGGAGACGAAGACCGAAGGACACGGATCGCTTGGTATATCTCTTCACCCATCTTTTAGTTTGCTAGTAGCTAGGTTAATGGCCCGATCCGGGTTAAAAGTGCGCGGTGGTGTCGGTTTACTAGTTTGTAAAGTTTTTCGTTTCCGCGTTTCCGGCGTCGGATCGACGGCCGGGGCGCCGCCGCGGACTTACATTGGTATCAGAGCCACGCCATTAACCATGCCTAGCTTGCTCTAGTATGTTTAAAACCCGATCGAACAAAAATCGCAAAAACTGTATTTTCAGTGCACTGTTCTCTGTCGAATTTTTTTAGCTCCAAAAATTTTTCAGGTTGTTTCAGAATACTGTGCATGAAAATCTAAGATATCTGTGAAAATTTGGTCGCGAGATCTCTCCATACCGCCGCGGAACCGCGGCCAAACCCATGCTTGGGCCGCGGTTCCGCCGCTCTTTTAACTGTTCATCGTGCTAAATTTTTCCAGAGGGCTTTAGATTTGGAAATATGGGTTTTGGGATATTATTTTTGGGCCCAGATTTTCTGTAAGTGCTACAGTACTGCTTGGGGCCCACTTGATAAAATTTGATCGATCGAAAATTTTAAACACGCTAGTTCACAGTATTTACATTATATCTGCGACTGTGAATGTCACTCGATCGGTAAATCTAGTCTATCTGCTATAGCTCTTTTAGACGGATTTGCGAACGTGACATTCACGTTGATGTTCTGTGTTGTGCTGTGATGTTGCGGATCGGTCGTGGGGATAGCCTGGATGCAATGGTAGTACAGTTTTGTTTTATATGTACATTTGATATTGCGGGGCGAGCGTCCGACATGTGGACTTCCGTCACTGCCTGTTTGTATTATTCTTTTGGGGCACGACCAGGTTGCGGTCGATGTACCCGTTGTATGTATATTTTACTTTCTGTACTAGGATTACCCCGCGGAGGGGTGCACGGATAGCCGGGTTCTAGAGGGCAACGAGCCCGCATCTCATGGCATTGAGACGGAGGGGGCTTTACTCTTGAATTGGCGGGCTATTCGTCGCACTCGTAGGGGGTATAGGATTGACCCAGGAGGGGTGCCCAAGTTACCGGATTCCGTGAAGTGCTGGGTGGTCCATTCACGTTGATGAAGGGGGCTGCCTCGCTTCAGGTTTTGGCGGGTAACTTGCCGCGCCCGTAGGGGTCTAGGATTTCATTGCACAGGCTATCCACACGACCAGGGGAACGTCGGGTTTCAGTAGCGGCTCTATGAAACCCGGAGATCCCAGATACCTGTATTGTTTTGTGATACTGTACATTTCCGTGATGTTGCTTTTTATCACGCCTTGAGCGAAAATTATATATTATATATATACTAGTAGATGTTGTATATGTTTTGCATACGCGCTAGTCCAGTCCCCGCTCTGTCGTTAGTTAGCTAACCTAACGAGTGATGACGGGACCCAATGGCGAATGCGGATGGCATATACGTACGTCATTATTTTCGTTATTTTGTGGTGTGATCAATTGATGGGACTGCGTTGATTCGGATCAATGCAAGCTAAACAAACCTATTTGATGTTGTTGGAACATTTTTTAAAAAGCTTTTATTGCAAGGGCGTTCTCTTTTGTTTTGCACAGTGGTATTCAGTTGGAATATCCTGCTCCTCAGTCGACGAGGCAAGGGCTGAGATCCCTTCACCGGGAGTGACCCCTTGGACAAAAGTTTGCGTCAGGGCAATAACTTCATTATAGCCGATTACTTTTGCTTTGCATCGTGGTATTCAGTTGGAATATCCTGCACCTCATTCTATGGGGAAAGAGCCGAGATCCCTTCACCGGGAGTGACCTCTTTAGTAAAGGTTTTCGTCACTATATTTTTCTAAAAAGCTATCAGTTCCTTCAACGATATCAAGTTCATTACGTTAAAGGTTTTCGCCAGAAACCATTCGTAGCCCTCCGTCGTTTCAGACGGGTAGCACGTAGTATTCAAGCTATGTTTGTTGGCCAAAGTCAAGGCACAGTGTTTGGTAGCTATTGGGTGTTCATATGCTGCATAGATAGATGCGTTGGTTTGGGACAGTCCTATAGCCTTGTTGGCCAAAGTCAAGGGCTTGTACGGGTGGGTTCAAATTAACCTGGAGAATGACGGATAGAACTTGACATGTGACTTATGATTTGTTGGCCAAAGTCAAGGTCATAAGAGCATGGGGCAAAAATCCACATCGGGAGTTTCTAAAGAAACTGAAACTTGCCAGATATGCGCATACCTTCTGGAATGTGATAACGTGAGCGGATTCCGTTACGTTATCATGCGATGATAGTTGGATCCCGATTCCCACTGATGAGTTGGTTTACTCCTCGGGTGATCCCGGCTAATTCTTCCTTCAGGTTTGGGGAAGAATTTGACGTTACAGTGGGAGGTTTCCATATTAGATAAAGTGATAACCATTCTGATCTAGGTTAGGGTGCACGCTGAGTGTTTCTTTTCTCTCTCTCTTTGGCAGCGACCATTGACCCGACCATAGACTATGACTCAGTGACCAAGTTGACCGAACTTTCTTAACACTGGCTTTTGGATTTTCAGAGTTGCAAACCTCATTGCCACTCCTACTTTTACCCTTTTCTCCAGGACATCCCGTATTACTACGAAAGTCCACTTCCATTGGACAAAACCATCGTATGGTTATATACGAACTCGAAGGAATTCGAGGATGGTTTCCGGTTCTGGAGAAAACGAATAGGACTATTCAGTTGTCTTTTCCTTTTACCTTCTCTCAGGTTGCGAGTACTCCTTGGTTTAGGAGATAATACACCTATTACGCAAATTGTACAGTCTTCTTCCAAACCTTAGGCCGGTGCTGAATGGTAGGGAATGAAGAAAACCAATTAGCCTAAATGGAGTACAGAAGGTATTAAGTTAAGACAAAGAAAGGGATTAGTAAGAGGGCAAAGTAAATTGCGACTGATATTCACGACCAAACCAAATATTTCTTCGCCAATCCTAAATCACCTTTGTATTTCTCCAGGACAATCCGTATCACTACGAAGATCCACAGTTTATTGGATAATCCATCGTATGATTATATACGAACTCGAAAGGAACTTGTTCCAGTTCGGGGATGGATCCTGGTTCAGGAGAAATAGGAATAAGGTTTATTCGGTTGTCTTTTATCTTCACCTTCTCTCGCATTGCGAGTGATCCTAGGATTAGGACATTACACCCATTATGCTTATTGGATAGTCTTCTTCCAAACCTTAGACTGGTGCCGAACGGTAGGGAAGGAAGAAAACCATTTGGCCTAAAGAGGTGTACAGAAGCTAATGACTAAAGACATATAAAGGGATTTGGAGAGATGGCAAAGAATTATACGGTTACAGTTGTGAATCTGGATAATGGAATAGGCATTACTAGGAATACCAGAATACCCCAACGAAACATTTCAATGTTTCAGTTTCACTGTGTACTGTTAAAAGAAAACTGATTTCCCGATTAGACACTTGCTCCAGGGTATGTATTTACCAGGTTTGATTCTCTCATCTGTATGGTTTTTTAGATGATGAGTGGGAGTAAGTTATTGGGAATTAGGTGGTCATCCTCATTATATCGGGATTCGTTGTAATTGGTGATATTTGAGGAAGTCACCTGGGCTGTTTGCCGGTCGGCAAATATTTGGTTTTGAATATCCGTTGTTATGTACCAATTTCAAATTGATATATATGTACGTCTACTTTTATAGAGTGAGATGTACCTTTTTGAAATTATGTCTATGACATTTACCTATATCAGTGGATGGTTAGGTAAGGAGCATTAAACGGCGGTGTAATTCTTCTTAACCATAAGTACAGTTTTCAACCTACGACACACAGGAAATGAGTTATTAGACTCAAGTGACTTATACAGAGTATTGTATATTGTCCAGTATCCATTAGGACAGAGGGGTTGGTCCTCGTACTATATTCAGTTTACTTATGACTTCTCTGGTTCTTAGACAAGTGTTTCGTAGAAATACAGGGTCCAAGTTTTGAGAAGTTATGGGTATATGAATAAAGTAGAGAACCAGGTGTTGCAAGTATCGGGATTCTTCAAGGTGATCGAAGATGTAGATACTTGTATATGGTATTCAGTTGATAGTAATGTTTAAGAGAACTTGCTTCTCTTTCAGGTTACTCATAATTGGAAGTACTCCTAAGTTGAGTAACGATGATCGGCCTCCTTCCATTTAGATGACATGCACTGGAGACAGCTGCATGATTTGAATCTGGTTCAATTAATTCAGTGCCTCTGTTTCTGTATTGGATATAGAACAGTTCATATCTTGACATTGTTAAGGTACGGGGAGTTGTCCGGCTTATGCTTAAAACCAGATACTGGACAACTCAAGGCACGTTTCTGTAATGGCTGTTTGTGGGTTGACCCGGGCTATGACGAGGGTTGACTTTCTACCATCTGGAAGATCAATAGTGATATTGTTCTTGACTCGCCACAGTTTTAATTAAAAATGATTTTTTTTTCAGAAAACAGTAGTGGGAGTATGGTAGAACTGGAAGTGATTCCAGAACCGCAAACGATTACTGAAGATTTGATAAGAACCTAAACATTCAATCTGGTTTGACATTCCATTGGGCACTCCGCAGATGTGGTGGGTAACCTCAGGCACCCGAGAGGTACTCCGGTAGCCTCAAGGACGGTGACAGGGAGGTTCTTGTTTGCCCAGACTTGCCATTGCTGTTGTTCCAGACTGTGAGACCCGGCAGGAGGATGAGTATAGCATCGTTCTAAACTAGCTTTAGAAGTGTACGTCTATATGACTCTGCCAGAGGGTTGTCGTAGTCAGTGGGAGCATCGGAAGCATTGGTGGACAGGAGGCTTATGTCTTTTTATAGACTAAAGCAGATATAGCGGAGATAGATCATCTATTTCTGATGTGACAGTCATAGGTTTGACTTCATCAGAATAGGGGATGGATCTGTTAAGAAGGTGGTAGGGTGTGATGTCCTGGTATTTGGATGACATACACAGAGTAGGAAGTGATATTTCTATACTACGATCGGTTATACTTTGGTCGTCACACAGTAGTTTCTCCACATAGGACTTGGATATTGTATCAGACATTCTGGTTACTAGATCTATGGTTTTAGATCTAGATTTGGGTGGTTTCCCAATCTGGGTACTTAGACAGCATTCTAAGAGTATTTAGAATGGACGACTCCTGGCACGGCAGTATACCTGCAGGTGATGGAGTCACCCTCTCTAAAGGTGTCTTACAGACTAAAGGGGAGAGGGATACGCATGATTGGCAGATCACTTGCTTAGGCAATTGAGTTAATCATGAGATGTCAAGTACCACACCAGATGTTGTTCTTGCAGTAGGTGCAATAAGATGATATTGATCCAATTCTAGAGAAACAGTCGGAAGCAGTTTTTGAACATAAGCTGATGTTCTAGGGATATGATAACAGCATTCTCCTTCGGGAGACAGTTATCATTCCAGGCTTCCAAGGTGACCTGAATGACAGAGTGACTGTCAGAGTTATAGTTTTCCCTCTGACGAGGGGCAGTATTTTGGACAGATGGTCCAGGTGGATACTGAGGGAAGGCATGGCGCAGGATACTGATTAAGTTCAGTTGACGATACAGTCTAAGAAGTTTGGATTTGGAGTTCATTTATGAGCTAGGTCCCATCAGATATCCAGACACATTCTAAGACAGGTATTGCTCATTTCGGGAGATGGTTTTCTCCGCGAACTTGAGATAAAGAGAGACATAGAAAGAGACACTCACTGAGGCCATTCCTCGAACGCAATAGTTTCGCAAACGAGCTTTGTGAGACTGACTAGTAGAGGAGTTGGGTGTTCGGTATCACACGGGCTGTGAGTATGCGACATCGGAATAATTAGCCTTGAGTGCAAGTGGGAGATTGTTGGATATAGTGCCCTCAGAGTCAATTATTGGATCACAGGCACGTGATTGCAATGATTGAGGGAGACCCTATACCGGTAGGACAGTCTTACTCGAGATGATAGTATGCTATCTGGTTTATCTTTATCATCGTGTACTGCTTTAGGTGACCTTCGAGTCGCTATTACACGTTGATAGAGCCCCTAGGATTCTTGCTTGACTACCAGCAGTATGAGGGCGACCATATACGTGAGAGCTGGAGTCTATAAGCACATCCTTAAAAGGTCCCTAGTCGTGGGAGTTTCGAGACAGGGCATCGATACTCCGGAGTAGACTAGTGTATACAGTCGAGACCCCGACGAGGGGCGGTGGCCGGTCTCACAAGCCACTGGTGTCAGTTGGTTCACCTAAGATGTATACAGGTGCTCATTGGGTTATGAGTACACCGGACAGGACTCGCCGGGAACCTGCTAGTTGGTATTATACCTGACGTCAGATAGCAGTTCCCTGGTGACATGTGTACGGGTTAGTTCATCGACCTGAGATCGTCATTTGTCTCGTGTGAGTTCCCACTGTGCTTTGATTACTACCCTACCACACTCAAAGGAGACGTGCAAACAGGTTTTAGTTGGGTACAGTCCCGAGCCACATGGAGGCAGTGAGCGGATCTGCAGGGGTTCGTCTCTCCCGGTATTGGGGGTGAGGTCGCGCTGTGTCTAGGAGAGCCAGTACATGAAAAGTCCTTGGCCAAGGCAGGAGATTTACTGGTAGGTATTCCAGTAGTATCTCAGGGTGTTCTGGGCTACACTCCGACACGACTTGTACCGCTATTGGGGGTCTGACTTTTACCAACCTCCTAGGCCCGCCATGCGATGCTCATAGACGAACGGACCGGACTGTATGGATATTGTCACTGACAGGCTCGGTAGGGTGTCAGGATGAGTTCGCTCATCGACGTCCCTTTTGGTCAATAGCTGGTAGCCCGTCACGTATGGCTAATACCTCTGACGTGCTGGTGGTTAAATCCACAGCTATAGTATTGACGAGTCTTTAGAGTCCACAGCACACACAGTTACTCAGGTTTCGGGCGAAACGCTGTAGAGGCCGTATGGAGATATGGCAGGGTTCGATCAGATACGTGCGGTATTGCACGGATCGTGATCGGACGGTTTTTACTAGCCGACTTTGGCTTAAGCCAGATCCTAGTATTAGATTGTGTAGATTTTGTCTTTTTGCATTTGTGTTCAGTGGGAATACAAATGTGGCATGTATATGCAGTAGCGGGGTTTTCCTGTAATTTATTACGGGATCAGTTTTCTGAGGTTCCCAGTTTGTATTCCATTCCGGCCGGTTTTTCTTTGTTCCTTCACGGCCGGACTTTTGTGATGGAGGGTGTTATTTGCAAGTTTGCAAATAACACATTGTGGAGGGGTTTCTTGCATTTGCATAGATTATGAAAGCATCTTTGCTTTTCTTGCATTTATGTGATTTGAATGGATAAGAAATTGATTTGATATTGTTATCATTCACTTTGGGTGGTGGTCACCCTCTCCTTTTTCCTACACTCACCTCCCTTATTGTTTTTAGTCTTTTTCTCACCACCATTTCCTTGATGAGGGGCCGGCCACTTCAAATGAGGGAGAGGGTTTTCATTTTGGATGAGGGAAATTTGATCATCTCATTTTGCATGTTACACAAATTCATCAACCTCACTCCAAAGTCCATTCTTGATTCCTCCATCATGTCAATTTCTATAACCTCAAAGAGACAATGATTTCTACACTAGTCTACAGTAAATCTTGGATACGTCGGCTAGCCCACTTCGCACCCGAGTTGCCTCGGTCCAGAGGTGGGAGCCCGTAAAAGTATTCGGCTACGTGGTGCCCTTTCCGACGAGGACGTGACGGACGAAGTATCCGCGGGAGATCAGAGTGGAGACGAAGACCGAAGGACACGGATCGCTTGGTATATCTCTTCACCCATCTTTTAGTTTGCTAGTAGCTAGGTAATAGCCCGATCCGGGTTAAAAGTGTGCGGTGGTGTCGGTTTACTAGTTTGTAAAGTTTTTCGTCTCCGCGTTTCCGGCGTCGGATCGACGGCCGGGGCGCCGCCGCGGACTTACAAGGTCCTCCCTCAACCATTGCAATCACGTGCCTGTGATCCAATAATTGACTCTGAGGGCACTATCTCCAACAATCTCCCACTTGCACTCAAGGCTAATTATTGCGATGTCGCATCCTCACAGCCCGTGTGATACCGAACACCCAACTCCTCTACTAGTCAGTCTCACAAAACTCGTTTACGAAACTGTTGCGTTCGAGGAATAGCCTCAGTGAGTGGATCCGCCTTGATGTTTCTTTCTATGTCTCTCTATATCTCAAGTTCGCGGAGAAACCCATCTCCCGAAATGAGCAATACCTGTCTTAGAATGTGTCTGGATGTCTGATGGGACCTAGCTCATAAATGAACTCCAAATCCAAACTTCTTAGACTGTATCGTCAACTGAACTTAATCAGTATCCTGCGCCATGCCTCCCTCAGTATTGCCTTGGACCACCTGTCCAAAATACTGCCCCTCGTCAGAAGGAAAACTATAACTCTGACAACCTCCTTGTTGTCCATGTCACCTTGGAAGCCTGGAATGATAACTGTCTCCCGAATGAGGCTGTCGTTATCATATCCCTCGAACATTCACTTATGTTCTAAAACTGCTTCCGACTGTTTCTCTAGGATAGGATCAATGTCAACTTATTGCATCTAGTGCAAGAACAACATCTGGTGTGGTACTTGACATCTCATGATTGACTCAATTGCCTAAGCAAGTGATCTGCCAATCATGCACATCCCTCTCCCCTTTAGTCTGTAAGACACCTTTAGAGAGGGTGACTCCATCACCTGCAGGTACACTACCGTGTCAGGAGTCGTCCATTCTAAATGCTCTTAGAATGCTGTCTAAGTACCATTAATTGGGAAACCACCCAAATCTAGATCTAAAACCATAGATCTAGTAACCAGTATGTCTGATATAATGTCCAAGTCCCATGTGGAAAAACCATTGTGTGACGACCAAAGTATAACCGATCGTAGTATAGGAATATCATTTCCTACTATGTGTATGTCATCTAAATACCATGACATCACACCCTACTACCTTCTCAACAGATCCATCCCCTATTCTGACGAAGTCAAACCTATGACTGTCACGTCAGAAATAGATGATCTTTCTCCGCTACATCTGCTTTAGTCTATAAATAGACATAAGCCACCTGCCCACCAATGCTGCCGCTGCTCCCACTGACTACGACAACCCTCTGGCAGAGTCATACAAACGTACACTTCTAAAGCAAGTTTAGAACGACGCTATACTCATTCTCCTGCCGGGTCTCACAGGCTGGAACAATAGCAATGGCAAGTGTGGGTAAACAAGAACCTCCCTGCCACCGTCCTTGAGGCTACCGGAGTACCTTTCGGGTGCCTGAGGTTACCCACCTTATCTGCGCAGTGGCCAATGGAATGTCAAACCAGATTGAATCTTTAGGTTCCTGTCAAATCTTCAGTAATCGTTTGTGGTTCTGAAATCACTTCCAGTTCTACCATACTCCCACTACTGTTTTCTGAAAAAATCCATTTTTATTAAAACTGTGGCGAGTCTAGAACAATATTTCTATTGATCTTCCAGATGGTAGAAAGTCAACCCTCGTCATAGCCTGGGTCAACCCACAAACAGCCATTACAGAAACGTGCCTTGAGTTATCCAGAGTCTGGTTTTAAGCATAAGCCAGACAACTCCCCCTACCTTAACATCGTTAAGATACGAACTGTTCTATATCCAATATAGGACCAGAGGCACTGATTTAATTGAACCAGATTCAAATCATGCAGCTGTCTCCAGTTATGAGTAACCTGAAAGAGAAGCAAGTTCTCTTAATCATTACTATCAACTGAACACCATACACAAGTATCTACATCTTCGATCATCTTGAAGAATCCCGATACTTGCAACACCTGGTTCTCTACTCTATTCTTATACCTATAACTTCTCAAAACTCAGACCTTGTGTTTCTACGAAACACATGTCTAAGAACCAGAGAAGTCACAAGTAAACAGAATCTAGTACGAGGACCAACCCCTCTGTCCTAATGGACACTGGACAACATACAATACTCTGTATAAGTCCCTTGAGTCAAACAACTCAATCCCTGTGTGTCGTAGGCTGAAAACTGTACTTATGGTTAAGAAGAATTACACCGTTGTTCAATGCTCCTTACCTAACCATCCACTGATATAGGTAAATGTCATAGACATAATTTCAAAAAGGTATGTCTCACTCTATGAAAATAGACGTACAGATATATCAATTTGAAATTGGTGCATAACAGCGGATATTCAAAACCAAATATTCGCCGACCGGCAAACAGCCCAGGTGATTTCCTCAAATATCACCGATTACAACGAATCCCGATATAATGAGGATGATCACCTAATTCCCACTAAGCTACTCCCACTCATCATCTGTAAAACCATACAAATGTGAGAATCATACCTGGTAAATACATACGCTGGAGTAAGGGCTAATTGGGAAATCAGTTTTCCTTTAACAGTACACAGTGAAACTGAAACATTGAAATGTTTCGATGGGGTATCCCGGTATTCCTAGTAATGCCTCTTCCAGATTCACGACTGTAACCGTATAATTCTTTACCACCTCTCAAAATCCCTTTATATGTCTTTAGTCATTACCTTCTGCACACCCCTTAGGCCAATTGGTTTTCTTCCTTCCCTACCGTTCGGCACCAGCCTATGGTTTGGAAGAAGACTATCCAATAAGCATAATGGGTGTACCGTCCTAATCCTAGGAGCACTCGCAATGCGAGAGAAGGTGAAGATAAAAGACAACCGAATAAGCCTTATTCCTATTTCTCCTAAACCAGAATCCATCCCCGAACTGGAACAAGTTCCTTTCGAGTTCGTATATAACTATACGATGGAGTATCCAATAAACTGTGGATCTTCGTAGTGATACAGAGTGTCCTGGAGAAATACAAAGGTGAAGTGGGAGTGGTAATGAAATACCTGGTTTGGTCGTGAATATCAGTTGCAATTTACTTTGCCCTCTTACTAATCCCTTGCTTTGTCTTAACTTAATACCTTCTGTACACCATCGTTAGGCTAATTGGTTTTCTTCATCCCCTACCGGTCGGCACTTGCCTATGGTTTGGAAGAAGACTATCCAATTTGCGTAATGGGTGTACTATCTCCTAAGCCAAGGAGTACTCGCAATCTGAGAGAGAAGGTAAAAGGAAAAGACAACTGAATAGTCCTATTCGTTTTCTCCAGAACCGGAAACCATCCTCGAATTCCTTCGAGTTCGTATCTAACCATACGATGGTTTTGTCCAATGGAAGTGGACGTTCGTAGTAATACGGGATGTCCTGGAGAAAAGGGTAAAAGTAGGAGTGGCAATGAGGTTTGCAACTCTGACAATCCAAAAGCCAGTGTTTAAGAAGGTTCGGTTAATTTTGGTCACTGAGTCATAGTCTTAGGGTTGGGTCAATGGTCGCTGCCAAAGAGAGAGAGAAAAAAAACACTCAGCGTGCACTCTAACCTAGATCAGAATGGTTACCAATTTATCTAATCTGGAAACCTTCCACTGTAACCTCAAATTCTTCTCCAAACCCGAAAGAAGAATTAGTCGGGATCACCCGAGGAGTAAACCAACTCATCAGTGGGAATTGGGATCCAACAATCGTCGCATGATAACGTGACGGAATCCGCTCACGCTATCACACTCCAGATGGTATGCGCATATCTGGCAAGTTTCAGTTTCTTTAGAAACTCCCGATGTGATTTTTGCCCTATGCTCTTATGACCTTGACTTTGGCCAACAAATCATAAGTCACATGTCAAGTTCTACCCGTCATTCTCCAGGTTAATTTGAGCCCACCCGCACAAGCCCTTGACTTTAGCCAACAAGGCTATACGACTGCCCCAAACCAACGCATCTATCTATGCTGCATATGAATACCCAACAGCTACCAAACATTATGCCTTGACTTTGGCCAACAAACACAGCTTGAATACTATTGACCACCCATATGAAACGACGGAGGGCTACGAATGGTTTCTGGCGAAAACCTTTAACGTAAAGAACTTGATATCGTTGAAGGAACGGATAGCTTTTAAAAATATAGTGACGAAAACCTTTGCTAAAGAGGTCACTCCCGGAGAAGGGATCTCGGCTCTTTCCCCGTAGAATGAGGTGCAGGATATTCCAACTGAATACCACGGTTCAAAGCAAAAGTAAACGGCTATAGTGAATTTATTGCCCTGACGCAAACTTTTTGTCCAAGGGGTCACTCCCGGTGAAGGGATCTCGGCCCTTGCCTCGTCGACTGAGGAGCAGGATATTCCAACTGAATACCACGATGCAAAACAAAAGAGAACGTCCTTGCAATAACAGCTTTTTGAAAAGTGTTCCAACAACATCACATTAGGTTTGTTTTTAACTTGCATTGATCCGAATCAACGCAGTCCCATCAATTGATCACACCACAAAGAACGAAAATATACTGATGTACGTATATGCCATCCGCATTCGCCACTGGGTCCCGTCATTACCCGTTAGGTTAGCTAACTAACGACAGAGCGGGGACTGGACTAGCGCGGATGCAAAACATATACAACATCTACTAGTATATATAATATATAATATTTCGCTCAAGGCGTGATAAAATGCAACATCACAGAAATGTACAGCATCACAGAACAATACAGATATCTGGGATCCCCGGGTTTCATAGAGCCACTACTGAAACCCGACGTTCTCCTGGTCATGTGGATAGCCTGTGCAATGAAATCCTAGACCCCTACGCGCGCGGCAAGTTACCCGCCAAAACCTGAAGCGAGGCAGCCCCCTTCAGCAACGTGAATGGACCACCCGGCACTTCACGGAATCCGGTAACTCGGGCACCCCTCCTGGGTCAACCTGTACCCCCTACGAGTGCGGCGAATAGCCCGCCAATTCTAGAGTGAAGCCTCCTCCGTCTCAATGCCATGAGATGCGGGCCCGTTGCCCTCTAGAATCCGGCTATCCGTTCACCCCTCCGCGGGGTAATCCTAGTACAGAAAGTAAAATATACATACAACGGGTACATCGACCGCAACCTGGTCGTGCCCCAAAATAATAATACAAACAGGCAGTGACGGCAGTCCATATGTCGGACGCTCGCCACACAATATCAAATGTACATAATACAACCAAAATTGTACTACCACTGCAACCAGGCTATCCCCCACGACCAATCCGCAACATCACAGCAATACACAGAACATCAACGTGAAGGTCACGTTCGCAAATCCGTCTAACCGGGCTATAGCAGTTAGACATGATTTACCGATCAAGTGATATTCACGGTCGCATATATAATGTAAATACTGTGAACTAATGTGTTTAAAATATCCGATCGATCAAAATTTACCAAGTGGGCCTCCAAGTACTACTGTAGCACATCAAGAAATTCTGGGCCTAAAATTAATATTCCAAAACTCCTATTTTCATCACAGGAGCTCTCTATAAAAATTTGGCACACTGATCTGTAAATACTGTGGCGGAACCGCGGCCCAAGCATGGGTTTGGCCCGGTTCCGCGGTCGTATAGAGCGATAACGTGATCAAATTTCTACAGAATTCTTATAATTCCTTGCACATCATTCTGCAATGTACTGAAAAAAATTTCGAGCCAAAAAAAAATCGACAGAAACTGATGTTAGGAAAAATACGGGTTTTGGAATTTTGTTTGATCGAAAATGTAAAACACATTAGACAAAGCTAGACTATGTTAATGGCGAGGCTCTGATACCACTGTAAGTGCACGGCGGCGCCCCGGCCGTCAATCCGACGCCGGAATGCAGAAGCGATGCTTTTCTTTAACTTTTCAAACCTGCACCACCGCGCACTATCAACCCGGATCGTGCCATTAATCTAGTCCTAACTATCAAGAGGGGGGGTAGAGAGATATACCGAGCGATCCGTGTCCTTCGGTCTTCTCGTCGTCGTCCCGATCTCCTCGCGGAATCTCCGGTCTCCACCTCCTCGCCGGAAGGGCACCACATCGCCTGCTTCTTTTACGGGCTCCCGCCTCTATACCGAGGCAACTCGGGCACGAAGTTGGCGAGCCGACGTGCCCAAGGTTTGCTGTAGAATGTTTGTATAACTCATGTCTCATTTGGGGTAGTGGATGTAGCCTTTTAGTGGAGGAAAGGAGATATCAATTTTAGAGATCAACTTGGGGATTTTTGCAAGCATCAAGAGAGTGAAAAATCCCACACCAAAATGAATCAACCCCCACCCCTTTAGTGGCCGGCCCATGCAAGGAGAATGGGGAGAAGCGTGTATCAATAAGATAGCCACAAGAATAATGCAAGTGAGAGGAATGGTATGTGATCATGCAAGAAAGAGAAAAGCTCATCATGATGAATAATCATCACACAAAACCAACACTCCAAACCAACCATCATCAACAACCATGATCATACCAAAAGTCATGCCATGATGGATCAATCAAGTCAAGTGAGGTCAATGGATGGTGCACCATCATGATCCAACAAAATGCAAAGGCCACCCTCCACAAATGCTTGTTTGCACAATTGCAAATAAGCCCTCCTCCATCAATCTTCGGCCAATGAAAGATACAAAGAAATATGGCCGAAACGGAAAGCAAACTGGCAACTACAGAAAACTGGTCCCGTAATAAATTACAGGAAAACCCCGATACTATGTATACACACCCGCATCTGTATTCCGACCGAATACAAATGCAATGAGACAATATCTACACTGTACTATACTAGGATCCGGCTTAAACCAAAGCCGGCTAGTATTATCCGTCCGATCCTGATCCGTGCAATACCGTACGTATCTGATCGAACCCTGCCATATCTCCATACGGCCTCTACAGCGTTTCGCCCGAAAACTTGAGCAACTGAATGTGGGGGACTCTAAAGACTCGTCAATATTATGGCTGTGGATTTAACCACTAGCACGTAAGAGGTATTAGCCATATGTGACGGGCTACCAACTATTGACTAAAAGGGACGTCGATGAGTGAACTCATCCTGACACCCTACTGAGCCTGTCAGTGACAATATCCGTACAGTCCGGTCCGTTCGTCTATGAGCATCGCATGGCGGGCCTAGGGGGTTGGTAAAAGTCAGACCCCAAAAGCGGTACAAGTCGTGTCAGAGATCAGCCCAGAATACCCTGAGATACTACTGGAATACCTACCAGTAAATCTCCTGCCTTGGCCAAGGACTTTTCATGTTCTGGCTCTTCTAGACACAGCGCGACCTCACCCCCAATACCGGGAGAGACGAACCCCTAAAGATCCGCTCACTGCCTCCATGTGGCTCGGGACTGTACCCAACTAAAACCTGTTTGCATGTCTCCTTTGAGCGTGGTAGGGTAGTAATTAAAGCACAGTGGGAACTCACACGAGACAAATCACGATCCTCAGGTCGATGAACTAACCTGTACACAAGTCACCAGGGAACTGCTATCTGACGTCAGGTATAAGACCAACTAGCATGTTCCCGGTGAAGGGTTACCCTAGCGCCCCGGCCATCTTACGTGGCCAAATGCGGAACAAAAATTTTCTTACGAATGAAACTTAGCGCTAGACTAAACCCTAAAACCGAATCTTTCCATAAAACTCACTAGCTACACTAAGAGAGCTATCTACTATGATAGAAACCTCAACAAATGAACCAAGTCCTTCGGTCTTCTTTCTTCATCCTTAGCTCCTAGCAAGCGCCTTGAACATGCTTGAACTTCTTTCCTTGCTCCATCGGTCCTCCGGGATCGTGCTTGTTCTCCGGCCTCCTTTTGTCGTAGATGATCCACCCGGGGAGTATGATCCATGGCTCTAGCTCCTAACTATATAGCAAAAGGAGCAACTAGAGAACTTGGTTTGCTAAACCAAGTAATTTAGGGTGTAGTTTAGAATTCTAAGTGTCAAGCTATCTCTTTCTTGCCTCTTCACTTGATTCTCAACTTATGAGAAGGTAGTGAAGAGGAAGAAGATGAAGGTGGAGGAGACTAGAGAGCAAGAGAGGAATGAGAGCTCAAGAAATTATGAAGCATGAATGAAAGAGAAAATACACACAAGGGTTTTGTGTATCAATTCTTTCATTAAACAATTAGCAACCATACTTCAATAGTAAACCCAAAATGAATTATAAATTCATTTGTTCACTATTGAAGCATGGTTACTCCCATTCCTCCCTCACCTCTCACTTTACACCTCATTTCCAATTATTAAATAAAAGGAAAATCCAAAATTAGGTGGCCACCTTCTAGAAGGAAAACTGTAATAAATACGGATTTCCGACTACTGTACAAATATACCGGCAATCAGATAAAAATCCGAACGCCCAAAAGAGATAGAATAACACGAAGAACGTAATACTAGAATATATATATCGAAATACATATATGTAAATTATTAAATCAATACCTGACTTAATAATCCGGCTCAGACCCGAGCCGGCTAGTATTACAAACCGTCCGATCGAAAAACCGAGTACCAAGTACATCAATCGATCGAACCCTGCACGTATCCAATATGGCTACTACATCGTTTTGCCTGGATCAGGAAAAACCTCTGTGTGGGACTCTAAAGACTCGACAGTACTCTGGCGGTGGGTTTAACCACAAGCACGTCAGCGGCACTAGCTGTACGTAATGGCTGCCCAGGTACCTGTCGAAAAGGAAGGCCGACGAGCAAGCTCGTCCAAACTCCTACTGAGCCTATCCATGACAATATCCGTACAGTCCGGTCTCTTCGTCAAAGAGTATCGCATACCGGGTCTAGGGGATGGTGAACGTCAGACCCTAATAACTTGATAAGTCATGCCGATGTGGTTCAGGACTAATCCGGGAAACTACTGATCAGCCTATCAGTAGATCCCAACTGCCTTGGCCAAGGTCTTATGGTCCTGACCAATCGAATCACAGTACGATATCGACTCCCTATACCGGGAGAGGCGAATCCCCGACAATCGCTCACTGCCTCTATGTAGCTCGGGACTGAACCCAACCAAAACCTGTTTGCACGACTCAGTAGAGCCGTGGTAGGGTAGTGATCAAAGCTCAGTGGGAACTCACACGAGACAAATGCCGATCTCGGGTCCAAAGACTAACCTGTACACATGTCACCTGAGAACTTCCATCTGACGATAGGTATAGTACCACACGGAAGTTCTCGGCGAGTCCGTCCAGTGTACTCACACCCAGTGAGCACCTGTATACGATCTTAGGTGCATCAGACCAATGGCTGCGGGACCAACCATCCCCCGACGGGGTAGAAACATATACACCAGTCTACTCTGGAGTATCAATGCCCAGTCTCGATACTCACGCGACTAGGGACCATTAAAGGATGTGCTTATGGACTACCCTACTCCCATAAGTATGATCGCCATCACAACGCAGGCAGTCAAGCAAGATCCTAGGGGCTTTATCAACATGTAACCGCAATATGTAATAACGAGTATGACATATGCCATGTTAAGATAAAGACAAACCACAATAGTATACTACCGTATCGAGTTTTTATCAATATGTGCAAACCAGATATATCAACAATACAAATAAATACACATATCCTGACAAAGACAAGTCGAATAATATACTATAAAACTGAGCAAGATTGTTCTGTACATACATCTCCCTAGTATCCATATGTATACATATACAATACTGGCCTCTAGGGCATATACATCCAACACCCGGCGAGTCCTGTCTGGTGTACTCATAACCCAATGAGCACCTGTATACATATTAGGTGATCCAACTGACACCAGTGGCTTGTGAGACCGGCCACCGCCCCTCGTCGGGGTCTCGAATGTATACACTAGTCTACTCTGGAGTATCGATGCCCTGTCTCGAAACTCCTACGACTAGGGACCTTTTAAGGATGTGCTTATAGACTACCAGCTCTCACGTATATGATCGCCCTCATACTGCTGGAAGTCAAGCAAGAATCCTAGGGGCTCTATCAACGTGTAATAGCGACCTGTCAGGTCACCTAAAGCAATACACGATGATAAAGATAAACCAGATAGCATATTATCATCTCGAATAAGACTGTCCTACCGGGATAGGTCCTCCCTCAATCATTGCAATCACGTGCCTGTGGTCCAATAATTGACTCTGAGGGCACTATCTCCAACAGTTATGAGATAACTGATTTGGATGTTATAAACATAGCAGTTTAGTCTCACTTGATCGGTTGCCATGGAATTTTGATGTGATCAAAAGTCCGTCGCAATCACGTAGCGTACGCGGATACTCGCCGGATAAACTTAATAGACAGCTACACCCCTTAGCCCCGACCAAGTGACTGTAGGAGAACCCCGTTGCCGAAAGCATCCGTTCGGGTGCTCGCGGTAGCGGTGTTCCGCCTTGGTGCACTTCGTCGACGGTATCGGGGTGCGGCCGCCTACTAAAGTTTGCGACGAGCATTCGATCAGGATGTCGGGAATCCTGTTGAATTGCCCGACTTGATATTGAAAAGAGTTTTCGATAAAGAGACTAAAATGCGGGGTTTATAATAGTTAGGCATGCGATGTCTAAAGAATTCATTTGGTTAGGCATGCGATGTTTAAAGAGTTTGCGGATTCCAACTATTGTAGTTTTACACTTTCTTTTCTGTGACCGTAAGTGTAATATGTGATATCGCCGGTTTCGTTGCTATATGTCAATGACAATTGGGATACGCATGTTTACTTACGTTGATGACATGTGATGTTATGTGTTGCTGGATATGTTATATTGGATCGTCGTGTTTGAATAGCCGGGTTTTTTTTATGTGAGATGAGTGTTTTTCATTTTCATTCATGTAAAAACTTGTATGTAATATTCTTTTATTGGGGCACTTCCAGGTTGCGGAAGATGTCACCCATTGTATATTATTTACTTTTTCGCACTAGGATAGACCCAAGGAGGAGGGCACAAGTAACCGGGTTCTAGGGTCCAGTGGGAGACCAACTCGAGGAGTCGAGTCCGGGTCTCCTAACTCTAGAATTGGTAGGGTTGCTTGCCGCTCTCGTAGGGGTCTAGGGGTGTGGGTTTGGCTATTCATCGCGACCGTGGAATCCGTGTTTTATACTGGCTCGTATTGAAAACACGGACGTCCTAGTATATCCAATGTTTCATATGATTCTTCTGCTGCGATATCTGTGATGTGATCATTTGATGTTCTGTGATAAATACTGTATATAGTATATATGATATATTATATAGACGTTACTTATGTTTTACACCCGCGCTAGCCCTGCCCCGCTCTGCCGTTAGTTACCTAACCTAACGGTGCACGAGGGGACATCGAGGCGAATGCGGATGGCATAAGTGTACGTCGTATTTATCTATGATGTTTAGGTGACTTAAATGATGGGATTTCATTAATATGATTAATGAAAGAAAAGAAACCTAAGATGTTGTGGAATCGAATTTTCAAAAACAGGTAGCTACAGTTCTTGCTTTGCATCGCGGTGTTCCTTGTAGAACATCCTACACCTTATTCGATAAGGAAAGGACCGAGATCCCTTCACCGGGAGTGACTCCTTTAGCAATAACTGGCAGATGCTGCAACCCTCGGTTTGTCTTTTGATGCCCTCTCTAGTTCTTGCTTTGCACAGTGGTATATATGATATATCCTGCACCTTATTCGATGAGGAAAGGGCCGACGATCCCTTCACCGGGAGTGACCCCTTTAGCAAAACTAGAAAAGCCTCAAAAACACTCCATTTCAAAATTCATTCGATCCCCACAACGATATCAAGTTCATTACGTAATAGGTTTTCAGAAAAACCTGTCGTAGCCCTCCGTCATTTCAGATAAGTAGTAGTTAGTATTCGTGCTACGTTTGTTGGCCTGCGTCAAGGCGTAGTGTGCGGTAGCTAACTAGTATTTATCTGCTTATGCATATGATGCAGATTGGATTAGGGTAGTCGTGCGACTTTGTTGGCCTGCGTCAAGGGTCGTGCGGGTGGGATTAATTCAATCAGGAAATGACGGGTTGAACTTGACTAGCGCACTATGGTTTGTTGGCCTGCGTCAAGGTCATAGGACGCTAGGGGCAAAATTATCGGGAATTTCAAGTGTTGAAATTTGCAATGAGATTGCATACCTTCTATGAGATAGTTGGATCCCGATACCCACTGCGAGTAATTGTTACTCCTGGGAGAGTTTTACACATTACAATTAGCCGATCAAGTAGGTGTCTAGAAAGGTGTCAACAGGGTTACGCCTCTGGGAAAATGAGGTTTTCTTTAATTAGGTCCGTGCGAAAGCACGGGGAACCTCCCTCAAAGTACCGACACTGGCCTGGCTGAAAGATTGGCGAACTTGTAGAGTGTAATTAATCCCGGCTAGTCTTTCCTTTTAGGGTTTGAAGGAAGATTTGATAAAAACAGTGGGAGCCATCCTGATTAAATAAAATATATAACCAATCTAATCTTGTAAGAGCGCACGCAGAGTATTTTCTTCTCTCTCTCTCTAGGTAGCGACCATATCACGCCTTAATCAAGATAATAATATGGATGTATTGACCGAACCCGCTTGTTATACTGAGCTGGGGAACGTTGGTCCCGCTCCAACTTATAATTGTTATAAGACCGAGCAGGAATTAGGGGAATACCAGGATTCCCTGCCGCCCAAACGAGGAAAGTGCATATGATGCATCTCCTTCGGGTGTGTTCATTACAAAGAACTGTTTCTCTATCCTCTACGTCCTGGGTATTTGATACCGGATCAGGATCCCAGATATGTAATCTGTTACATAGGGCTACAGAAAGGTAGAGAACTGAGAACGGGTGATAAGTTTCATGAGACAGAAAACGGTGCAAGTGTTGCAGCCAAGTCTGTTGGTCACTGTCATCCTGTATTTTCAAATACATTGATTCTGAACGAATGTTATTAGATACCGAACCTGATATACAAAATCATATCAATCTCTTTATTTAGTAAAGAAATGATAAAATTTTGTAGTGTTGGATAATGTTTTGAACATTTCCTATATCAAAAGTTGATCGGTTCAGGCACGTTATCTAAAAGTATTGATGTTCTAAATCAAACTACAGTTCTTAGTATACGGAACACACACAAGAGGAAGAGTTCAGAAATGAACGGATCCTTCTTGAGGTATTGTAGACTAGGTCATATCAATGCGACTCGACTAGCTAAGTTGCACATAGATGCATATTTAAATCTGTTTGAATTTACATCTTGTGAAAACTTGCCGGTCATGTCACAAAGATAAGATGACCTCAGCTCTGTTTATTGGAAACAGAGAAAGAGTTAGTGAACTCTTGGGACTGATACATAGTGATGTATGCAAGGTCCCCTGTCTACACATGCCAGGACCGGTTCTTTGTACTTCATTACATTCTCTGATAATCTCTCAAGATTCAGACATATGTTCCTGTTGAAACACAAGTCCGAACCTTTTGAGATATTCACAGAATATAAGTTAGAAATAGAGAACCAAAAACCGGGTATAAGTATTATGTCCTATGATAAGATCAGGGAGGAGAATACTTGTGCATGGAATTCTTGGACTATTCTAAAGCAGAATGAGATTCTCTCTCGGTGTTACTCCTCTGTATACACCACAGCACAATGGTGTATCAGGGCGGAGCAATAGCACCCTATATGATATGGTGTGCTCTATGATGAGTACTACTGAGTTACCTATTTCCTTTTAGGGGGTTATGCACTTGAGAAGTTGCATACCTATTGAATTGGGTTCGAATCAAATCAGTGCCTACCACTCCATATAAGATATGGTATGGGAAGAGCCTATCTCTTAAGTAAGTTAAGATTTGGGATTGTCCGGCCTATATCAAAAGCAAAATCCGGACAAGATCGAGGCAAGGTTAGTTCTGTAGAACTGGAAAGGTTCCAACCATACAAAACTGCAGCTGATTTGACGGAACCAAAGGATTCAATAGTCCCTGACGAACCTCAGCCTCTCCGCCGAACTAGCAGGGTTCCTCACCTGCCTGAG
Organism: Agapanthus africanus; assembly: GCA_030015575.1. Classification (NCBI taxonomy): domain Eukaryota; kingdom Viridiplantae; phylum Streptophyta; class Magnoliopsida; order Asparagales; family Amaryllidaceae; genus Agapanthus; species Agapanthus africanus. The sequence continues at coordinate 187,101,839 of CM057337.1, forward strand.
AGATACTTCAGTTTCTCGATGACAGTGGGAGCGAAGAATGTGATTGAATTTGATTTCCGATTGTGTAGTTGGTTTTGAGAAAATTGTATTTAGAAATCACAATCAAAAAATATTTTGACCGCAATCAATAACGGTGTCGGATGTAGCGCGTTAGCGAGTGCGGATCGTCCACAGGGAAAGTGAGTTCCATTCAATTCTTGGATTAGATGAGTTGAAAATTTAAGCAAAAGAAAAGAAAACAATTCATGATTTGCATTTGAAGATCAAGAAATAAGAAAAATCTAGATCTAGAAAAGACATTAAAAACAAGAATTGAGATGAGAGATAATTTTCAACCAACAATCAAGATTATAAGGATAGCTCGTAGGAGTAGATCGGATCTATAGATGTGATGAGATCTAATGATTACTCATTCTTATCCATTAATGAATTGATACTAGATCGATGAAATTCATCGAGGTTTAAGGATCGTGCGGGAAAATTAGGGATTCCGCAACTCATCCTTTGTCCTTTCTATAGATCGCATTCAAATTCTAGCTTCTAGTTAATCAAATGGTTAATAGTTGTTCCCTAGTTTCGAGTGAACACGATCTAGAAAGCATCATATCGAAACTAGGTCATTAATCATTTGATTCACTAGAATTTCAAAGCATTATAGGATTTAAGAATTGTAAGAATATCTAAATCATCATCATCTAAAGATCGTCACAACTCCTACACGAGCGGAGATTACTCAAACATCATGATCACAAACACAATCACAAATTGAGATCTAATCATTTTGCTTGAATTAAAAGATAAGCAAGAATATAGAAAATTCACCTTTATTTATCGACAAATTTCGTTACAACTCTCTTGAATTTACAAAAGGAAGGAACTAGATCGTCGATTTCGGCTTCGCTTGGCTCCTTGAGTCGCGGATCGGCATGGATCTCTTGCTCCGTTGGAATCCGGCGTCGCTTCTAAAGGTTGAAGGTACTCTTGCTTGAATTGATCTCGGGAATTTGATCTTGATTTTGAATTGGGGTTGAATTTGAAGCACAAGTTTTTGTCACTAAACTTGTGGGTTGAAGATGGTGATGATTCTTGAACAAATTCCCCTCTAAATCTAGGCTCCTTTTTATAGACCTCCCAATTCTTAGATCTAGAATTGAAATTTGAATTCCCCCCACAAGTTAGTTATCCAAATGATTTAAATTTCCCTCCAAAAAGTTAGTTAAGCCTTAAAATTTGAATTTCCCTCCAAGAATTTGTTAAGCCGAGCCTTCTAGATATGCCACGTGGAGCTTCTGGGGTCTTCTGGAAGCTTTGGCCGTTAGGATAGACACGTGGAAAAAATTGGGCGCTTTGATCTCACTATAAGGCCGCGGATCCGCGGAGCCAAGGGGGTTTGGGCCGCGGATCCACGGCCCTTTTGTGGCCTTGGGGCTTCATATTTTGTGGTAATTCTTGGGTTTTCTTGTGGGCCTTTTTCTGATGTATGGATTTTTATTTGGCCTTCTGTATTACTACCAGATCTTCAGCCTTTGAGTTGGCGCATCTTTTATCAGATCTTCTCCCAATTTTGGGCTCTGCTTCCGGAATTTCCTGCATAGATTCCAAGACAAGAGTTGCGCAATACAAGGATGATGCGATGCCATGAAAAACACACAATTTCTCTAAAAGTGCCAGTTTTAGTATACAGTACAAGTAATCCAGTATTTTATATGTGTTTTGCAAATATGTGTGATATGAATACCGGATACCTTTACTTGACTGCAAAAGTTAGGGAAATTGCTGTGTTAGAAATGCAGTATTTTCGACTGATCAGAATGCATCATGAGATGATGACCTAACTAGTTTCGAGCAGGCCATCGAGAGTAGGGACTCTGTAAGAATGGCTGGATGCTTAGCGATCTGAGATGGAATCCATGTACACCAACAAAGTATGGACTTTGGTTGCTATATCTGAAGGGTTAAATCCCCATCAGGAGCAAGTATATCTTGAGAAGATTACTTGGTGTAGATGGAAAAGTTGAGACTTTCAAAGCTAGACTTGTTGAAGGTTTTTGTCATCGACCAGGCGTGGATAATGATGAAACCTTTTCCAAGTAGCTATGCTTAAGTCCATTCGGATCCTACTTAACATTGCTACATACCATGACTACGATATCTGGTGGTTGGGTGTCATGACTATTTTTCTAAATACTGATTTAGAAGAGAACGTCTATAAGTACACAGCCAGAGGGCTTCGTAAACAGTGGGAGCAGCGGAAACGTGTGCAAGTTGCTTCACAAAATAAAGCAGGCATCGCGGAGTTGGAACATCTGTTTTGATGTGGTAGTCAAAGAGTTTGACTTCATCAAAATGGTAGATGAACCTTGTATATACAAAAGGTAGTAGAGAGTAAGGTGGTGATCCTCGTATTGTACGTGGACAACATACTCTTGATAAGAAAAGATTTTCCTATGCTACGCACGGTCAATCTTCTCTTATCACATGGATTCTCCATATAGGATAAAGTTGATACCTCCTAAATCCTGGGATTTAGGTCTATGAGATAGATCTAAATGGATGTTAGGATTCTCACTAGCTGTAGTAAGATAGTATCAATCGATCCTGGGGAGAATCACTGGAAGGGTTCCAGGGTGATAAAGACGACTGAATGTCAGTCACAGGCATTGTCTTTACCCTCAGTAAAGGGACGGTATGTTGGAAGAGTTCCAAGCTAGATACCGTGGCATACTAGACGATAAAGGCTGGATACATCGCTACTTAAGATGCTACTAAAGAGGCTGTCTGGGTGTATATCAGTTCATGGGATGAACTTAGTTCCTCCCATTGTGTGACAATAGAGTTGTGGCTTATGCCTAGGAACGTCCCTCCCATCAGTGATCCAGTCATATTCTAAAGCAGTATCACCTGATCATGGAGATGGTTGATCTCCAAGGAGATCATGGTTAGGAGAGCAGACTCAGAGGACAACACGGCGGATCCACTCACAAAGGCCTTTTCCCAGAGAGAGACTTTCATGGGATGGTTGAGTATGAGATACTACAACCACTGCTATCAGATGGCCCCAGTGCAAGTGGGAGATTGTTAGTTATATGTATGCCCTAGAGGCCATTACTATACATAGGATGTATATTGTAGTGGATGCTTGGACATATATAGGGAGGACTTTCTTGCTCGACATGATAGTATACTATTTGGTTGCTCTTTACCTTAACGTGTACACTGATTGTCTCTCTGTTACATGTTGGTAAAGCCCTTAGGATGTGTACTTGACTACCTGGACTATGATGCAGATCATACTAGTAGGGACATGGTAGTCCATAAGTACATCCTTCAAGGTCCCTAGTTGTGGGTGTATCGAGACGGGGCATCGATATACCAGAGTAGACTAGCGTATACCTTCTCGACCCATACAGATGGGCGATGGATGATCCCATATCCATTGATGTTTGACATCAGAGATGATATACGGGTGCTCAGTGGAGACTGGGTACGCTGGACGGACTCGCTGAGAACTTCCAGATGGTATTATACCTCACGTCAGATGGCAGTTCTCTGATGACACTGGTACAGGTTAGTCTGTAGACCCGAGATCGTCATAGAGTCTTGTGTGATTCCCACTGTGCTTTGATTTCCACCTTACCACGTATAAGAGGGCGTGCAAAACGGTGGTTTTTGGGTACAATCCCGAATCACATGGAGGCAATGAGCGATAGGAGGGGATTCGTCTCTCCCGGTATAGGGAGTTGATGTTGCGCTGTGTTCGATTGGCTATAACCAGAAATCCCTGGCCAGGGTTGCTGAGATTTACTGGTAAGTGTTACCAGTGGTTTCTCGAACTGTTATAGACCTCATATCGACACGACTTATCGAGCTACTGGGGTCTGACGTTTACCACCCCTAGGCGAGATATGCGACATATCAGACGATCAGACCGGACTGTATGGTAAATGTTACTGGTTGGATTCACAGGAGTGTGAGCGGGCTTGCTCGTTGATTTTCAAATTGCTCAATACCCGGGTGGCTGTTACGTTTAGCAGACCGCTTGCGGCTTGTGGGTGTTTGATATGATCATCACCTGCTGCCGGTGTATTGACGAGTCTTTAGAGTCCTACATAGAGGTTTCCTGGCTCAAGCGAAACGAAATAGGAGCGCATATGAGATATGTGCGGGACCGAGAATAATGCGTGTATGTGATACCGTATTCTATTCTCGCGATGAATGTATCGAATGGTTGTATGCGATATAACCTAGTTATCGAATCGAGGATTGATTCGATAAGTCGATACATTGGATATTAGTCGGTCATATACGATATGACCGGATTGTTAAATCAAGTGTTGATTTAATGATTTAATGTATAATTATATATTTGATATATTACTTTACATTAACTAGTATTGGTTCACTTAAGATAGATTTTCTCACTTGATGTGCATATTGTATATATGATATAGTTTTGTGCACTAGTTTGTATCATGTTTGATGGTACATGCAAACTTGGGTGTATGTTTACTTTGAACCATGTTTGAGTGAATGGTTAGGGTTTTGTTATCTTTTCTTATCTATTTATTTCTTTTCATTTATTTTAGGGCAAGAAATGAAATGGTTGCTTCTTTTGTTTTTTGCTTGAAGCTTCAAGAAGCTTTAACCATTTTGTTTCTATCCCAACCATTAACCTAAACCCTAGTTTATTCTCTACACTTGTTAAACTAACCCAAGGTTGCATTATGATAAGATGAATTGATTTTATTATTCATATGATATTCTTTCTTCTTCTTCTTCTTCTTCTTCAAGAGAAAAAGAAAACCTTTGCTTGAAAATGATCAAGTGATGATTCCAAGTGAGAAATCAAAATCCAAAGTGAACCCACTTCCTATTTCTTCATCCTCTACCACTTGCCATGTAGTATAGGGTGTTTTCTTCACAAGTTTCATGACTTGGTAAAGGTGGAGCTTGATCTTGAGTTGCCTCGACGTAGATCATCTTCGGCATCGAAGTCGACGACCTAGCCCGATCATTTCTTTGACGAAACCATCGCTAGAGTCCGGGATCCGATGATCGCAGCGGAGGGACGTCATTACGGAGCTAAGGAAGTGGAGGACCGGATCTACAAAGGTTGTAGTCACTTTCACTATCTAGTTAAGTTGTTAACTTGCATGTTTCGCCTTACCTCTAGTTACGATCTTGCTTAGGGTTTCTCGGCACATAGAAATTTTTTGAATTGGACATGTTTGATCTATTGTGGAACCTCATGGGTGTGCCTAGGAACCCTACAGGTTTAACCCTTCTACGGCTGGTTCATTGGCGCAGTGACATGTTCTGGGATTTTTGAACTCCGCTCAAATGTTGAGCTATTTGGGAAATCTTGGGTATTTGATTATTCGATCGGAAAATTTAACATTGTCTATTTATCTGGAATGTGATACAATTTGTGGAATTCATTAAGTTAGGCATGAAATGCGAAGTATATGATATTTCGGATTTAAGATGTCTAAAGTATTTGTGGATTCTAAATGTTGTAGTTTTACACTTTCTTTTCTGTGACCGTAAGCGTAATATGTGGTGTATCGTCGGCTTCGTTGCTATACATCAACGACAATCGGGATACGCATACTTGCTTACGTTGATGATATGAGATATTATGTGTTGCTGTGATATGTTATATTGGATCGTCGTGTTCTGAATAGCCGGGGGTTTTATGTGAGATGAGGGTTTTAATTTTCATTCATGTAAAATTCATTTGTATGTAATATTCTTTTATTGGGGAACTTCCGGGTTAAGGATAATGTCACCATTGTATATTATTTACTTTTCCGCATTAGGTAGACCCAAGGAGGGAAGCACAAGTAACCGGGTTCCAGGGTCCAGTGGGAGGCCACCTCGAGGAGTCGAGACCGGGTCTCCTAACCCTAGAATTGGCAGAGTTGCTTGCCGCTCTCGTAGGGGTCTAGGGATGTGGGTTTGGCTATTCATCGCGACCATGGAATCCGTGTTTTATACAGGCTCGAAATAAAATACGGACGTCCTAGTATATCCAATATTTCATATGTTATCTTCTGCTGCAATGTTCTGTGATGAGATCATATTACTGCCTGAGACGAATGCTTATACTATATATATGTTGATATATAAATATTAATGCTTTCGTTTCTTCTGTGATGCTTAGGAAGCATAACTGATGGGATTTATTAATGAGATTAATAAAAGAAAAGAAACCTAAAAGATGTTGTAGAATCAAAACTTTATAAAATGGGTAGCTACAGTTTTGCTTTGCACAGCGGTATATATGATATACCCTGCACCTTATTCGATAAGGAAAGAGCCGAGATCCCTTCACCGGGAGTGACCTCTTTAGCAAAACTGGCAGATGCTACAAACTCACGGTTTAGTTTTTGATTGCTTCTATAGTTTTTGCTTTGCACAGCGGTATATATGATATACCCTGCACCTTATTCGATGAGGAAAGAGCCGAGATCCCTTCACCGGGAGTGACCTCTTTAGCGAAACTAGAAAAGCCTCAAAAACACTCCTTTTCAAAATCACTTGTTTCTACAACGATATCAAGTTCATTACGCTCATGGTTTTCCGAAAAACCTGCGTAACCCTCCGTCATTTTAGGAAATAGAGTACTTAGTATTCGTGCTGCGTTTGTTGACCATAGTTAAGGCGCAGTGTACGGTAGCTGAGTGATGTTTTCTTATATAACATATGATGTGATTAATTAGAACAGTCATATGACTTTGTTGACCATAGTTAAGGGTCATGTGGATGGGTCTAAATTAATCAAGAAATGACGGGTAGAACTTGACTAGTGCTTATGATTTGTTGACCATAGTTAAGGTCATAAGTCACTAGGGGTAAAAGCATTATCGGGAATTTCAAATGTTGAAATTTACAATGATATTGCATACCTTCTATGACATAGATGGGTCCCGATACCCACTGCGAGTAAGAGTTACTTCTGGGAGAATTTTACACAGGACAATTAGCCGATCAAGTAGGTGTCTAGAAAGGTGTTAACGGGGTTATGTCTATGGGAAAACGAGGTTTATTTTAATTAGGTCCATGCGAAAGCACGGGGAACCTTCCTCAAAGTACCAACACTGATCTGGCTGAAAGATTGGCGAACTTGTAGGGTGTAATTAATCCCGGCTAATCTTACCTTTTAAGGTTTGAAGGAAGATTTGATTAAAACAGTGGGAGCCGTCTTGATTAGATAAGATAATAACCAATCTAATCTTGGAAGAGCATACGCTAAAATGTTTTCTTCTCTCTCTCTCCAGATAGAGACCATGTCGGGCCTTAATCAAGATAATAATATGGATGTATTGACTGAACCTACTTATTATACTGAGCAGGGGAACGTTGGTCCCATTCTTTCTTATAAGTGTTATAAGACTGAGCAGGAAATAAGAGAATATCTGGATTCTCATGCCGCCCAAATGAAGAACAAGCATGTTGATGCATCTTCTTCAGGTGTGTTAGTTATCGAGAATTGTTTCTCAGTTCACTCTACGTCCTGGGTATTAAATACCGGATCGGGATCCCATATATGTAATATGTTACGTGGGCTACGTAAAGGTAGAGAACTGGGAATGAGTGATCATTCCGTAACAGTAGGGAATGGTGCAAATGTTGCAGCCAAAGCAGTTGGCGAATATCACCTAGTATTACCAAATGGTAATACATTGGTTCTGAACGAGTGCTATTACATTCCAATCCTGATATGCAATATTATATCAGTTTTTTTATTGAATAAAGTAGGATATAATTTTGTAGTACAGGATAATGTTATGAACATATTCCTGAATCAAAAGTTGATAGGATCAGGATCGTTAAATAATGGCATGTACGTTCTCAACTAAACTACAGTACTTAATGTACAAAACACACACAAGAGGAAGAGTTCAGAAATGAACGAATCCTTCTTGTGGGATTGTAAACTTGGTCACATCAATACGACACGACTGGCTAAATTGCATAAGGATGGATATTTGAATCCATTCGAATTTTCATCTTATAACACTTGCCAGTCATGTCTCAAAGACAAGATGACCAAAACTCCGTTTAGTGGACACGGAGAAAGAGTTACAGAACTCTTGGGACTGATACATAGTGATGTATGTGGTCCCATGTCTACAAATGCCTGGAACGGTTCCTCATAGTTCATTACATTCACCGACGATCTCTCAAGATACGGAAATGTGTTCCTGATGAAACACAAGTCTGAAGCTTTTGAGAAATTCAGAGAATATAAGAACGAAGTAGAGAACCAAACGGGCAAAAGTATTAAGATCCTTCGATCTGATCGAGGAGGAGAATACTTGAGCAATGAGTTCCGGGATTATCTAAAAGAGAATGGGATTCTCTCTCAGCTTACTCCTCTCTATACACCACAGCACAACGGCGTATCGGAACGGAGGAATCGCATCTTATTGGATATGGTGCGCTCTATGATGAGCATCGCTGAGTTACCTATTTCCTTTTGGGGTTATGCGCTGGAGACAGCCGCATACCTATTGAATAGAGTTCCAACTAAATCAGTGCCTACCACTCCATATGAGATTTGGAATGGGAAGAGACCATCTCTTAAACGAGTTAAGATATGGGGTTGTCCGGCCTATGTTAAAAGGCAAAATCCGGACAAGCTCGAGGCAAGATCAAGTCTATGTATGTTTGTAGGATATCCAAAAGATTCCTATGGATATATCTTCTGCCACGGTGAGGAACAAAAGGTGTTTGTTTCTCAATATGCCACCTTTTTAGAAAAGGAATTTCTTGCAAAAGAAATTAGTGGCAAAGAGGTAGAGCTGGAAGAAGTTCCAGCACCACAAACTACAACTGATGATTTATTAGATCCAGAGGATTCAGTAGTACCCAATGAACCCCAGCCTCTCCGCCGATCTAGTAGGGTTTCTCATCCACCTGAGAGATACTACGGTTTTCTCGTTGATGGTGGGAGCGAGGATTGCATCATGGAAGATGATGACCCGACTAGCTTCGAGCAGGCCATCACGAGTGGTGACTCTGTGAAGTGGCTGGATGCAATACGATCTAAGATGGAATCCATGTACACCAACAAAGTATGGACTTTGGAAGTTTCTCCTGAAGGGGTAAAACCCATTGGGAGCAAATGGATCTTTAAAAAGAAACTTGGTGTAGATGGAAAAGTTGAGACTTACAAAGCTAGACTTATTGCAAAGGGTTTTCGTCAACGACCAGGTGTGGATTATGACGAAACCTTTTCTCCAGTGGCTATGCTTAAGTCCATCCGGATCTTACTTTCCATTGCTGCATACCATGACTACGAAATCTGGCAGATGGATATTAAGACCGCCTTTCTAAATGGTGATTTAGAAGAGTGCGTGTACATGACTCAGCCAGAGGGCTTCGTAGACAGTGGGAGCAGCGGAAAGGTGTGCATGCTGCTTAAATCCATCTACGGGTTAAAGCAAGTATCGCGAAGTTGGAACATCTGCTTTGATGTTGTAGTCAAAGAGTTTGACTTCATCAAAAACGTAGATAAACCATGTATATATAAGAAGGTTGCAGAGAGTAAGGTTGTCTTCCTCGTATTGTACGTCGATGACATACTTTTGATAGGAAATGATGTTCATATGCTGCAATCGGTCAAGCTCTTCTTATCACAAAGATTCTCAATGAAAGATCTTGGTGATGCCTCCTGCATACTGGGAATTATGATCTTTAGAGATAGATCTAAACGGATACTGGGATTGTCCCAATCCAGGTATATTGACACCATACTAAAGAGGTTTAGTATGGAAGAATCCAAGCGTGGTAACCAACCCACGATCTCTGGACTCACTCTCTCCAAAGAGATGTCTCCCAAGACTGATTTAGAAAGAGCTCGCATGCAAGGGATACCCTATGCTTCGACAGTAGGCTCTATCATGTATGCGATTCTATGTACCAGACCCGATGTAGCATACTCACTAAGTATAGTGAGTAGTTATCAAGCATATCCTGGAGAGAGTCACTGGATAGCTGTGAAGAACATTCTCAAGTACTTGAGAAGGACTAAAGAGATGTTCTTGGTGTATGGTAACGGAGAACTCCAGGTAGAGTCCTTTACTGATTCAAGCTTCCAAAGTGATAAGGACGACTCTAAGTCACACTCGGGATTTGTCTTTACCCTCAATGGAAGGGCGGTGTGTTGGAAGAGTTCCAAACAGGAAACCGTTGCAGACTCGACGATGGAGGCTGAATACATCGCTGCCAATGATACTGCAAAAGAGGCTGTCTGGATGAAGAAGTTCATTACTGAACTTGGTATGGTTCCATCTATTGAGCATCCAATACCTTTGCATTGTGATAACAATGGAGCTGTGGCTTTGGCCAAGGAACCCAGGTCCCATCAGAAGTCCAGACATATTCTGAGGCGGTATCACCTGATCCGGGAGATAGTTGATCGCCGGGAGATCGAGGTCAGGAGAGTTGATACGAAGGAAAACAATGCGGATCCACTCACGAAGGCCATTCCCCAGACACAGTTTGAGAGACTTTTTGGGATGTTGGGTATGAGATACTACAACAGCTGGCCTTAGTATGTATGCCCTAGAGGCCATTACTGTACATACGATGTATATTGTAGTGGATGCTAGGACATATATAGGGAGGACTTTCTTGCTCGACATGATAGTATGCTATCTGGTTGTACTTTATCTTAACATGTACTCTGATTGTCTCTATATTACATGTTGATAAAGACCTTAGGATATGTACTCGACTACTGGGACTATGATGAGATCATACTAGTAGGGCCACGGTAGTCAACAAGTACATCCTTTAACTGTTCCTAGTCGAGGGTGTATCGAAACAGGGCATCGATGCACCAGAGTAGACTAGCGTATATGCATCTTGATCCATATGATGGGCGATGGATGATCCCATATCCATCGGTGTTTGACATCAAGGATGGTGTACGGGTGCTCAGTGGAGACTGGGTATACTGGACGGACTCGCCGAGAACTCCCAGTTGGTATTATACCTCACGTCAGATGGCAGTTCTCCGGTGACACTGATACAGAGTAGTCTGTTGACCCGAGATCGTCATAGAGTCTTGTGTGATTCCCACTGTGCTTTGATTTCCATCATACCACGTCCAAGAGGGCATGCAAAAAGGTGGCTTTTGGGTACAGTCCCGAATCATATGGAGGCAATGAGCGATAGGAGGGGATTCGTCTCTCCCGGTATAGGGAGTTGATGTTGTGCAGTGTTCGATTGGCTATAACCGGAAATCCCTGACCTGGGTTGCTGAGATTTACTGGTAAGTGTTATCAGTAGTTTCTCAAACTGTTATAGACCTTATATCGACATGACTTATCAAGCTACTGGGGTCTGACGTTTACCACCCCTAGGCGAGATATGCGACATATCAGACGACGAGACCGGACTGTACGGGAATGTTACTGTTTGGATTCACAGGAGAATATACAGGCTTGCTTGTTGATCTTCTGAGCGCTCAATACCTGGGTGGCTGTTACGTTTAGCTGACCGCTTGCAGCTTGTGGGTGTTTGATATGATCATCACCTACTGCCGGCGTATTGACGATTCTTTAGAGTCCTACACAGAGGTTTCTTGACTCAGGCAAAACGGAGTAGGGGCACATATGTGATATGTGCGGGACCGAGGATAATGCGATATGAGACACCGTATTATATTCTCGCGATATTTGATATCAGCCGGGTCATCGGATCAAGTGTTGATTCGATGAATCGGTACGGATAGAATATTAGTCGGTTATATGCGATATAGCCAGATTGTCGGATCAAGTGTTGATTCGATAATTTAATTTATAATAATATATATGATATATTAAATTACATTAACTAATATTAGCTCACTAAAAGATTTTTTTTCTCACTCGGGTAATACATTGATATATATGCGATATATGTTAATTATATTATTTTATTTTGTTACGATAAATATTATATATGTGATATATAATATTGTAACATGATATGATTACTAATGCAACATGTTTAGTAGAGATTAAACATGGTTAGGGTTTGATTAGGGTTAAACCTTTCTAGATGTTTCTAGAAGCTTTCTTTTTGTTTTGTGCAAAGATATTTGTTTAGATATTTTTGTATGATATTTCTTAACCCAACAACACCCCTTAACCCTAGTTCAATCTCTACAAAGGTTACTTGACCATGGTTGCATAATTCATCATTATCATCTTTTCCTTATTCATCACAAAAGGTTTCTTATGATATTATTCATCATCTTCTTCCTTCTTCTTCCTTTGAGCAAAAAGCTTTCTACCTTTTTGCTTTGTGATGAAAATGAGTGAGAATAAGATAATAAAAGAGAGAAAAAATCCTACCTCATCATCCTCATCTATCCTTGCCATTTAGATGAGCGTGTTCACTTCATATTATGAGTGTTAGCTTATGTTAACGAAACTTCAAGGTAGATCATCTTTGTATCGAAGATCGGAAGCAAGACTGCATCTTTCTCTTCGTGGAACCTCTCGAGAGTCCGGAACACGATGATCGTAGCGAAGGGACCTCAACACGGAGCTTTAGAAGTGGAGGACCAGATCTACAAAGGTTGTAATCCCTCTCACTTAGTGTTAAAGAGTTTAACATACTTGTTTTCGCCTAAACCCTAGTTTAAAGATCCGGCTTCGGGTTGTTCGGCATGGCTAAATTTTTAATCGGGTATGGTTGATGCCTCGTAGACCCTTGTGAGCATGCCCAGCAACCCTACAGTGGTATCAGAGCCAAGCTAGAGCTTTAGGCGATGTCTAGACGAAGTTTAAAGTCCGATCGAACCCGAAAACCCCGACACGAACCCTTCTCTGTACATTTTTCAAAAATGTGGTTTTTTCTGAATTAAAAATTCTCAGAAAAACAAACAGGAAAAACTAAGAATAACTGTGAAGTACGGACCTCTAATTCGAAAATTTGATCGCGGAACCGCGGCGAAACCAAGGGTTTGGGGCGGTTCCGCTGCCAAAATTGTTACTTAGTCCCTGGAATTTCATGTAATTATTCTTATGTCCTTTCTTGTTATTTTTTTCTGTAAATTTTTTAATTCCACTCAAGTGTTGAGTTTTCTAGGGTTGTATTGGGGACTCATTGATTCGATCGGATAATTTAACTTTGTTTAGTTTGTCCGGGTAATTTATAGAAACTGTTAAAAAGTTCGAACGGATATCAATAACTCACTTTTTTCCCTGTCGGAAAATTTTCCAAAAATTGGATTTTTTTTTCTCGAGTTTAAGAATGTTCTAAGTCGTGCAAGTAACGCGGTGGACCCTCTAGAAGACAACAAACCTTAACTCGATTATGTGACCGTCTTGAACTGCCTCTAAACCTTTGGGTTTGGGGCAGTACGGCGTGCCACATGTGAAGCGTTGGCTTGACCCTTCTACGGCTGGACCATTGGTACTGTGGCATGTGATAGATGTTTTTAAACTGATTTCAAGTGTTGAGATATATTGGGAAAATCTTGGGTGTTTGATTATTCGATCGGAAAGTTTAACATTGTCTATTTATCTGGAATGTGATACAATATTTGGAATCCACAAGTAATTATGAGATAACTAATTTGAATGTTATAAATCTAGCACTTCAGTCTCAAATTGATCGGTTGCCATGGAATTTTGATGTGATCAAAAGTCCGTCGCAATCACGTAGCATACGCGGATACTCGCCGGATAAACTTAATAGACAGCCACGCCCCATAGCCCCAACTAAGTGACTGTAGGAGAACCCCGTCGCCAAAAGCATCCGTTCGGGTGCTCGCGGCAGCAGTGTTCCGCCTTAGTGCACTTCGTCGACGACATCGGGGGTGCGGCCGTCTGCTAAAGTTTGCGACGAGCATTCGATCAGGATGTCGGGAATCTTATTGAATTGCCGACTTGATATTGAAAAGAGTTTTCAATAATGAGACTAAAATGCGGGGTTTATAATTGTTAGGCATGCGATGTCTAAGGAATTCATTTGGTTAGGCATGCGATGTCTAAGGAGGTTGCGGATTCCAACTGTTGTAGTTTTATACTTTCTTTTCTGTGACCGTAAGCGTAGTATGTGGTGTATCGCCGGCTTCGTTGCTATACATCAACGACAATCGGGATACGCATACTTGCTTACGTTGATGATATGAGATATTATGTGTTGCTGTGATATGTTGTATTGGATCGTCGCGTTTGAATAGCCGGGGGTTTTATGTGAGATGAGTGTTTTTCATTTTCATTCATGTAAAAACTTGTATGTAATATTCTTTTATTGGGGCACTTCCAGGTTGCGCATGATGTCACCATTTGTATATTATTTACTTTTCCGCATTAGGTAGACCCAAGGAGGGGAGCACAAGTAACCGGGTTCTAGGGTCCAGTGGGAGACCATCTCGAGGAGTCGAGACCGGGTCTCCTAACCCTAGAATTGGCAGAGTTGCTTGCCGCTCTCGTAGGGGTCTAGGGATGTGGGTTTGGCTATTCATCGCGACCGTGGAATCCGTGTTTTATACAGGCTCGTATTGAAAACACGGACCTCCTAGTATATCCAATATTTTATATATGTTTTTCTGCTGCAATGTTCTGTGATGAGATCATATTACTGCCTGAGATGAATGTTTATATTATATATATGAGATATATGTTATATTGCAGATTTCGTTTCAAAAGAGATGCTTGTGAAGCATAACAAAATGGGACTTCATTAATGAGTTTAATGAAACTAAAGGAAACCTAAAGATGTTGTAGAAACTTGTCTCAAAAACTGGTAGCTCTAGTTCTTGCTTTGCATAGCGGTGTTCCTTGTAGAACATCCAGTACCTTATTCGATAAGGAAAGAGCCGAGATCCCTTCACCGGGAGTGACCTCTTTAGTGAAACTAGCAGATGCTACAAACTCGGTTTGTCTTTTGATTGCTTCTATAGTTCTTGCTTTGCACAGCTGTATTTGTGAAATATCCTGCACCTTATTCGATGAGGAAAGGGCTGACGATCCCTTCACCGGAAGTGACCCCTTTAGCAAAACTAGAAAAGCCTCAAAAACACTCCATTTAAAATCACTCGATTCTACGATGATATCAAGTTCATTACGCAAAGGATTTTCTTAAAAAACTGTTGTAGCCCTCCGTCATTTCAGATAAGTACTTCATAGTATTCGTGTTGCGTTTGTTGGCTTTCGTCAAGGCGTAGTGTGTGGTAGCTATTTATGCTTATCTGTATAAGCATATGATGCGATTGAGTTAGGGTAGTCGTGCGACTTTGTTGGCATTCGTCAAGGGCCGTGCGGGTGGGTTTAATTCAATCGGGAAATAACGGGTTGAACTTGACTAGTAGCCTATGGTTTGTTGGCATTCGTCAAGGTCATAGGACGCTAGGGGTAAAATATTATTGGGAATTTCAAGTGTTGAAATTTGCAATGAGATTGCATACCTTCTATGAGATAGTTGGATCCCGATACCCGCTGCGAGTAAGAGTTACTCCTGGGAGAGTTTTACACATTACAATTGGCCGATCAAGTAGGTGTCTAGAAAGGTGTTAACGGGGTTACGCCCCTGGAAAAATGAGGTTTACTTTAATTAGGTTCGTGCGAAAGCACGGGGGACCTCCCTCAAAGTACCGACACTGGCCTGGCTGAAAGATTGGCGAACTTGTAGCGTGTAATTAATCCCGGCTAGTCTTTCCTTTTAGGGTTTGAAGGAAGATTTGATTAAAACAGTGGGATACATCCTGATTAGATATATTAGATAACCAATCTAATCTTGCAAGAGCATACGCTGAGTGTTTTCTTCTCTCTCTCTCCTGGTTGCGACCATGTCACGCCTTAATCAAGATAATAATACGGATGTATTGACCGAACCCGCTTATTATACTGAGCTGGGGAACGTTGGTCCCGCTCCAACTTATAATTGTTATAAGACAGAGCAGGAAATTGGGGATTACCAGAATTCCCGTGCCGCCCAAACGAAGAAAGTGCATGCTGATGCATCATCTTCGGGTGTGTTCATTAGATAGAACTGTTTCTCAGTATCCTTTATGTCCTGGATATGAGATACCGGATCAGGATCCCGCATATGTAATCTGTTACATGGGCTATAGATAGGTAGAGAACTGAGAACGGGTGATAAGTTTCATGAGATAGAAACGGTACAAGTGTTGCAGCCAAGTCTGTTGGTCACTATCACCCTATATTACCAGAATACATTGATTCTGAACGAATATTATTAGATACCGAACCTGATATACAACATCATATCAGTCTCTTTATTAGTAAAGAAAGGATATAATTTTGTATTGTTGGATAATGTTTTGAACATTTCCTATATCAAGAGTTGATCGGTTCAGGCACGTTATCTAAAAACATGGACATTCTAAATCAAACCACAGTTCTTAACGTACAGAACACACACAAGAGGAAGAGTTCAGAAATGAACAAATCTTTCTTGAGGCATTGTAGAATAGGTCATATCAATACGACCCGACTAGCTGAAGTTACATTAAGATGCATATTTAAATTTGTTTGAATTTACATCTTGTGAAACTTGCCGGTCATGTCAGAAAGATAAGATGACCATAGCTCTGTTTATTGGAAACAGAGAAAGAGTTAGTGAACTCTTGGGATTGATACATGCTGATGTATGAAGTTCCCCTGTCTACACATGCCAAGACCGGTTCTTTGTACTTCATTACATTCTCTGATGATCTCTCAAGATTCAGACATATGTTCCAGTTGAAACACAAGTCTGAAACTTTTGAGATATTCATAGAATATAAGTTAGAAGTAGAGAACCAAAAATGGGTATAAGTATTATGTCCTTTGATGAGATCAAGGAGGAGAAAACTTGAGCACGAAATTCCTGGATTATTCTAAAGGAGAATGAGATTCTCTCTCAGCATTACTCCTCCGTATACACCACAGCACGTCAGTGTATCGGGGCGGAGCAAGAAACACCCTATGTGATATGGTGTGCTCTATGATGAGTACTACTGAGTTGCCTATTTCCTTTTGGGAGTTATGCACTTGAGAAGCTGCATACCTATTGATAGGGTTCAAATCAAATCAGTTGCCTACCACTTCATATATGATATGGAATGGGAAGAGCCCATATCTTAAGTTTGTTAAGATTTGGGGTTGTCCGGCCTATGTCTAAAAGCAAAATCCGGACAAGCTCGAGGCAAGGTCTGTTATGTAGAACTGGAAATGTTCCAGCTATACAAACTGCAGCTGATGATTTGGTAGAACCAAAGGATTCAATAGTTTCCAACGAACCCCAGCCTCTCCGCCGATCTAGTAGGGTTCCTCACCCACCTGAGAGATACTTCGGTTTCTCTATGACAGTGGGAGCGAGGATTGCATCATGAGATGATGACCCAACTAGTTTCGAGCTGGCCATCAGGAGTGGGACTCTGTAAGAATGGCTGGATGCTTAGTGATCTGAGATGGAATCCTTATACACCAACAAAGTATGGACTTTGGTTGCTTTATCTGAAGGGTTAAATCCCCATCAGGAGCAAGTATATCTTTAGAAGATTACTTGGTGTACATGGAAAAGTTGAGACTTTCAAAGCTATGCTTAAGTCCATCCAGATCCTACTTGCCACGGCTACATACCATGACTACGATATCTGGCGATTGGGTGTCATGACTGATTTTCTAAATGATGTTTTAGAAAAGAGCGTCTATAAGTACACAGCTAGAGGGCTTCGTAGACGGTGGGAGCAGCGGAAACGTGTGCAAGATGTTTTATGTGATAAAATAGGCATCGCGGAGTTGGAATATCTGTTTTGATGTGGTAGTCAAAGAGTTTGACTTCATCAAAATGGTAGATGAACCTTGTATATACAAAAAGGTAGTGGGGAGTATGGTGGTGATCCTCGTAGAGTACGTGGATGACATACTCTTGATAGGGAAGGAGTTTCCTATGCTACGCTCGGTCAATCTCCGCTTATCACAAGGATTCTCCATATAGGATCAAAATGATACCTCCTAAATCCTGGGTTTTTGGATCTATGAGATAGATCTAATTGGATGTTAGGATACTCACTAGTTGTAGTGAGATGGTATCAATCAATCCTGGGAAGAATCACTGGAAAGGTTCCAGGGTGATAAGGACGACTGAATGTCAGTCGCAGGCATTGTCTTTACCCTCAGTGGAGGGACGGTATGTTGGAAGAGTTCCAAGCTAGATACCGTGATATACTAGACGATTAAAGGTAAGATACATCGTTACCAAGGATGCTACCAAAGAGGCAGTCTGGATATATAAGTTCATGAGATGAACTTCGTTCCTACCATTGTGTGACAATGGAGTTGTGGCTTATGCCAAGGAACGACCATCCCATCTGAAATCATGATATAATTCTTAGGCAGTATCACCTGATCATAGGAGATGGTTGATCTCCAGGGAGATCGAGGTTAGGAGAGTAGAAACAGAGGACAACAGCGCGGATCCACTCACAAAGGCCTTTTTCCCAGTAGAGACTTTTATGGGACGGTTGAGTATGAGATACTTCAACCACAGCTAATTGTTGGGTATGCGATACCACAACAGATGGCCCTAGTGCAAGTGGGAGATTGTTAGTTATATGTATGCCCTAGAGGCCATTACTGTACATACGATGTATATTGTAGTGGATGCTAGGACATATATAGGGAGGACTTTCTTGCTCGACATGATAGTATGCTATCTGGTTGTACTTTATCTTAACATGTAATCTGATTGTCTCTATATTACATGTTGATAAAGCCCTTAGGATATGTACTCGACTACTGGGACTATGATGAGATCATACTAGCAGGGCCACGGTAGTCGACGAGTACATCCTTTAACTATTCCTAGTCGAGGGTTTATCGAGACATGGCATCGATGGACCAGAGTAGACTAGTGTATACGCATCTTGACCCATATGATGGGCGTTGGATGATCCCATATCCATCGGTGTTTGACATCAAGGATGGTGTACGGGTGCTCAGTGGAGACTGGGTACACTGGACGGACTCGTCGAGAACTCCCAGTTGGTATTATACCTCACGTCAGATGGCAGTTCTCCGGTGACACTGATACAGAGTAGTCTGTTGATCCGAGATCGTCATAGAGTCTTGTGTGATTCCCACTGTGCTTTGATTTCCATCATACCACGTCCAAGAGGGCATGCAAAAAGGTGGCTTTTGGGTACAGTCCCGAATCACATGGAGGCAATGAGCGATAGGAGGGGATTCGTCTCTCCCGGTATAGGGAGTTGATGTTGTGCAGTGTTCGATTGGCTATAACCGGAAATCCCTGACCAGGGTTGCTGAGATTTACTGGTAAGTGTTATCAGTAGTTTCTCGAACTGTTATAGACCTTATATCGACATGACTTATCAAGCTACTGGGGTCTGACGTTTACCACCCCTAGGCGAGATATGCGACATATCAGACGACGAGACCGGACTGTACGGGAGTGTTACTGTTTGGATTCACAGGAGAATGTACAGGCTTTCTTGTTGATCTTCTGAGCGTTCAATACCTGGGTGGCTGTTACGTTTAGCTGACCGCTTGCAGCTTGTGGGTGTTTGATATGATCATCACCTACTGCCGGCGTATTAACGATTCTTTAGAGTCCTACACAGAGGTTTCTTGACTCAGGCAAAATGGAGTAGGGGCACATATGTGATATGTGTGGGACCGAGGATAATGCGATATGAGATACCGTATTATATTCTCGCGATATTTGATATCAGCCGGGTCATCGGATCAAGTGTTGATTCGATGAATCGGTACGGATAGAATATTAGTCGGTTATATGCGATATAGCCAGATTGTCGGATCAAGTGTTGATTCGATAATTTAATGTATAATAATATATATGATATATTAAATTACATTAACTAATATTAGCTCACTAAAAGATTCTTTTTCTCACTCGGGTAATACATTGATATATATGCGATATATGTTAATTGTATTATTTTATTTTGTTACGATAAATATTATATATGTGATATATAATATTGTAACATGATATGATTACTAATGCAACATGTTTAGTAGAGATTAAACATGGTTAGGGTTTGATTAGGGTTAAACCTTTCTAGATGTTTCTAGAATCTTTCTTTTTGTTTTGTGCAAAGATATTTGTTTAGATATTTGTGCATGATATTTCTTAACCCAACCACACCCCTTAACCCTAGTTCAATCTCCACAAAGGTTACTTGACCATGGTTGCATAATTCATCATTATCATCTTTTCCTTATTCATCACAAAAGGTTTCTTATGATATTATTCATCATCTTCTTCCTTCTTCTTCCTTTGAGCAAAAAGCTTTCTAGCCTTTTGCTTTGTGATGAAAATGAGTGAGAATAAGATAATAAAAGAGAGCAAAAATCCTACTTCATCATCATCATCATCTATCCTTGCCATTTAGATGAGGGTGTTCACTTCATATTATGAGTGTTAGCTTGTGTTAACGAAACTTCAAGGTAGATTATCTTTGTATCGAAGATCGGAAGCAAGACTGCATCTTTCTCTTCGTGGAACCTCTCGAGAGTCCGGAACACGATGATCGCAGCGAAGGGACCTCAACACGGAGCTTTAGAAGTGGAGGACCTGATCTACAAAGGTTGTAATCCCTCTCACTTAGTGTTAAAGAGTTTAACATACTTGTTTTCGCCTAAACCCTAGTTTAAAGATCCGGCTTCGGGTTGTTCGGCACGGCTAAATTTTTAATCGGGCATGGTTGGTGTCTCGTAGACCCTTGTGAGCGTGCCCAGCAACCCTACACTTAGTGCAAGTGGGAGATTGTTAGTTATATATATGCCCTAGAGGCCATTATTGTACATATGATGTATATTATAGTGGATGCGTGGATGTATATAGAGAGGACTTTCTTGCTATACATGATAGTATGCTATTTGGTTTCACTTTGTCTTAACATGTTGACTTGTATTAGTTTACTGTCTTGCTCTCACATGTTGATAAAGCCCTTAGGATATGTACTTGACTACTGGGACTATGATGAGATCATACTAGTGGGGCCATGGTAGTCTATGAGTACATCCTATAATTGTTCCTAGTCGAGGGTGTATCGAGATAGAGCATCGATACACCAGAGTAGACTAGCGTATACGCATCTTGACCCATATGATGGACGATGGATGATCCTATGTCCATCGGTGTTTGACATCAAAGATGGTGTACGGGTGCTCAGTGGAGGCTGGGTACACTGAACGGACTCGCCGAGAACTCCTAGATGGTATTATACCAATCGTCAGATAGCAGATCTCCGGTGACACTGGTACAGGTTAGTCTGTTGACCCGAGATCGTCATAGAGTCTTGTGTGATTCCCACTGTGTTTTGATTTCCACCTTACCATATCCAAGAGGGCGTGCAAAACGGTGGCTTTTGGGTACAGTCCCGAATCATATGGAGGCAATGAGCGATAGAGGGGATTCGTCTCTCCGGGTATAGGAGTTGATGTTGTGTAGTGTTCGATTGGCTATAATTGGAAGTCCCTGGCCAGGGCTGATATAGAGTGCTACTTGTAAGTGTTATCAGTAGTTTCTCGACCTGTTATGAGCCTCACATCGACACGACTTATCGGTTACTTGGGTCTGATGTATACCACCCCTAGACTAGATAGGCAACATATCAGACGAAAAGACCGGACTGTACGGCAGTGTTACTGATTGGATTCACAGGAGAATGTACAGGCTTGCTTGTTGATCTTCTGATCACTCAATACCTGGGTGGCTGTTACGTTTAGCTGACCGCTTGCAGCTTGTGGGTGTTTGATATGATCATCACCTGCTGCCGGCGTATTGACAATTCTTTAGAGTCCTACACAGAGGTTTCTTAACTCAGGCAAAACGGAGTAGGAGCACATATGTGATATGTGCGGGATTGAGAATATTACGATATGAGATACCGTATTCTATTCTCGCGATATTAGATATCGGCCGGGTATATGTGATATAGCCGGGTCATCGGATCAAGTGTTGATTCGATGAACTGATACAGATTATATTAGTCAGTTATTTGAGAAATAACCGGATTGTCGGATCAAGTGTTGATTCGATAATTTAATGTATAATTATATATGTGATATATTATATTACATTAACTGATATAAGCTCGCTTTATTGATTCATTTTCTCACTGGATAATACATTGATATATATGCGATATATGTTAATTGTATTATTTTCTTTTGTTACAAAAATATATTATATATGTGATATA
This sequence comes from Agapanthus africanus, assembly GCA_030015575.1. NCBI lineage: Eukaryota > Viridiplantae > Streptophyta > Magnoliopsida > Asparagales > Amaryllidaceae > Agapanthus > Agapanthus africanus. The sequence goes on from CM057337.1 coordinate 187,124,043, forward strand.
TAATATTGTAACAAGTTATGATTACAAATGCAACATGATTTGTGGAGATTAAACATAGTTAGGGTTTCATTTGGATTAGCTTTTTCATGAAGCTTCTAGAAGTTTTATTTTGTTTTAAGCTTAGATATTTTGTATAGATATTTTCTAACCCAACCCAAACCCTTTACCATGGTTGATTCTCAACAAAGGTTAAGCCCTTCATACTTAACCAAAGGTTGCAATTATAACTATAGCAATAATTCATTATTCATCACAAATACTTTTCTTCTTCTTCCTCCTTCTTAAAAAGCTTGCTAGCTTTTTACATGTGATGATTTTGTGTGAGAAATTGATAATAAAAGAGAGCATAATTCCTACTTCACCATCCTTATCTATTCTAGCCACTTAGATTAGGGTGTTCACTTCATTAATACTTGATTAGAGAAGTGAGAGCTTGAGTTAAAGATTCTTCAAGGTAGATCATCTTCGAAAAGGAAAACTTCAAGCAAGCATGGATCATTCGGCTTGTGGAGCCTCTCTAGAGTCCGGAGGTTCATGGATCGCGGCGAAGGGACTACTACTCGGAGCTTATGAAGCGAAGGAGCGGACTACAAAGGTTGTAATCTCTCTCTCTTAGATGTAATGTTGTTTACATGCTTTGTTAAATCCTAATTATCTAGCAAAGATCCTCGCTTTAGGTTGTTCGACACTTGAAAAAATTTAGATTTGGCATGGTTAATGCCTTATGAGCCTTGTGATAGTGCCTAGTAACCCTACACTTTCTAGTTATTCGTTTGCCGGTATTGCATGGTTATCCACATACACATGTATGATATCACCCCTTAGGACACTTATACTATTACCATTGGCTCATGTCGCACGCGCACTATTCATATGAACACACACGCCTTGGTAATTGACATGTCACGAGCACTTTAGAACCTGCTTAGTTTAGTATCACCACTTGCATCATACATGATACATTGAATTGCATAGCATGTATATACCTTACATCATCATCATGCCTATGTATATATTCCTAGTCACAAATCAATTGCATACCTTTGATATCATAAACATTTATCATATATAACATGTTGGGTATTATGATTTTCTTGAGGATTTCAGTATTGATGAGATTTTGGGATTTTGGGGGAAACCGCAAGAATTTAACACAAACTTATTATCATCATTTTTTAAAAATAAAGTTGCGGTTTTCTCGTGATGTATGTGTCGTCCACCATGAGTTTTCATGTTTTCTGTTGGATTTCGAGACCCGATTCGAGGAGTGGATGAACCGTCTCGGGTACATGGTGGGCCCGGTATGGTAACCCGGAGCAAGAAGATCGAGTTGTAGACGATGTGCCTGGCAGGGGAAGACTACCTACCGGTGATGTCTGACGCGGCGGATATCCGGAGGATACCGACCGTTGTCATGAGATTTGATGATATGGGCTGATTCGAACTGACGGAGCCCGATGTATTGAGACATTGATATAGTGAGACATTGAGACAGATATATTTCCATATTTGGTGTCGATGCTTGACATGGTTTTCAGATGATTTCATTGATGGTACTTTAGCTATTGCACAGATATTCTTTTTCTAAGTTAAGAATGCAGAGCTTATAGTATTTTAAACACTTAAAGATTTCGTATTAATTTTGCATACATGTGTATACATACTAGTGGCATTACATCACATCTAGACATACATGTAGTGACGCATTTGCGTGTATTCTTACGATAGCCTTATTAGATATTACTTGCTACTCACGAGCTGGAAACTCACCCCCGTTTTGCCACAGTATCTTGCAGGTCGGACCCGTCAGCCTTATAGCGGCGGGCTTATCTTATCATTGGCTTCTTTTGCTCAGACTCGCGACATTGCTCATAGGTGGGTTGCGAGGACACTTTATCTCTTTTTTGTACTATCATTGTATCTACTATTCTCCATCAACCACTTCTTATTTGTATATGCGACCTAGTGATGAGACTGAGAGATTTGTGTATATGTGGTTTCTCTGGGGTCGAGCTCACTTGAGCCGACATTGTGCTTTTCTTATTTTGCATTTCTTTATGTTATTTGCTTGATATTGCATATATATTGCGTGTAGTTGTGATCCGCCTTGGGCGAAGAGCTAGCTCCCGTTTGGGGATGCCATTTTATCGTTACAAGTTATATATCTTGTTGTACCCATTTTTGGGGGCTAGTATTTACAAAGGAAACTCTGCCGAAATTTTCGAAAATTTTTGATGTTTTTAAAAAGGGGTTAATGAAACTTGATTGATTTTAAAATCGTTTTCATAAAAGGTTTTCCTTCACTCTGGTTGATTTTGGTTAGATTTTCTGGGCTTTGGCTGACTTAGGTTACGTTGCGCCTTTAGACGTCTCGTAATCTAAGTGTCAGTCACGTTCTGTACCTTCGGGTCGTGACAAGTGGGAACTCACACGAGAAAAATGACGATCTCAGATCTAAAGACTAACCTGTACTCATGTCACCTGAGAACTTCCATCTGACGATAGGTATCGTACCATCTAGAAGTCCTTGGCGAGTCCGTCCGGTGTACTCACCCCCAGTGAGCACCTGTATACGATCTTAAGTCTAAAGACCAATGGTTGCGGGACCAAACCATCGCCCCTCGTCGGGGTCTAGAAACGTATACACTAGTCTACTCCGGAATATCGATGCCCAGCCTCGATACTCCCATGACTAGGGATCATTTAAGGATGTATATACCGACTACCCAGCTCCTATAAGTATGATGTCATCACAACGCAGGTATTCTAGCAATGATCCTACGGGCTTTATCAACATGTATAAAAGATATGTAATATCAAGTAAAACATGCACATGTTAAGATAAAGACATACCAGATAGCATACTATCATATCAATCAAAACTGTCCTATACATATATATGTCCAAGCATCTATATGTATACATATACAATAACGGCCTCTAGGGCATACATATCGAACAATCCACTTTCACTAAGGCCATATATTGGCATACCGAGTATCCAATGTTTGCTCTAGGGCCAGCTATTGGCGTACTGCATACCCAACATCTCAAAAAGTCTCTCGAACTGTGCTTGAAGAAGGGCATTGGTGAATGGATCCGCAGTGTTGTCTTTTGTATCCACTCTCCGGACCTCAATCTTCTAGCGATCTGCGATCTCCCTGATTAGGTGATACCGCCTTAAGATGCGCCTGAATTTCTGATGGGACCGTAGTTCCTTCGCTAAAGCTATAGCTCCATTGTTATTGCAATACAAAGGTATTGGGTCAACAATGGACGGAACTACCTGAAGTTCACTAATGAACTTCTTCATCCAGACCGCCTCTTTTGCGGCATCGCTCGCAGCAATGTATTCAGCCTCCATCGTCGAGTCTGCAACGAAATCCTGTTTGGAGATCTTCCAACACACCGCCCCTCTGTTGTGGGTAAACACAAAACCCGAGACAGACTTGCTGTCATCCTTATCACTCTGGAAGCTTGAATCGGTAAAGAACTCGACCTTTAGGTCTCCATTACCGTAGACCAAGGACATCTCCTTAATCCTTCTTAGGTATTTGAGAATGTTCTTTACTGCTGTCCAGTGGTCCTCACCTAGGTTCGACTGATACCGGCTCACCATGCTTAGCGCATAAGCTATATCTGACCTTGTACATAACATCGCATACATTATAGATCCTACCGCCGAAGTGTAGGGTATAGTGCTCATACGAACCTTCTCCTCGTCAGTCTTGAGAGATATCTCCTTGGAGAGGGTGATTCCGTGCAATGCGGGTATGTTACCGTGCTTGGAATCTTCCATACTAAATCTCTTTAGTACGGTCTCTATGTACCTGGACTGCGAGAGTCCGAGTAATCTCTTGGAACTATCTCTGTATATTTTAATCCCCAGAATATACGAGGTATCTCCCAGGTCCTTCATGGAGAACCTTTGTGATAAGAATAGCTTGACCGATTGTAGTATAGGAATGTCATTTGCTATCAAAAGAATGTCGTCCACGTACAAGACTAGGAACACGACAGTTCGTCATACAATCTTCTTATAAATATAAGGGTCATCCTCGTTCATGATGAAGTCAAATTCCTTGACTGTTTCATCAAAACAGATGTTCCAGCTCCATGATGCCTGCTTTAATCCATAAATGGATTTAAGCAACTTGCACACCTTCCCGTTGCTCCCACTGTCTATGAAACCTTCCGGCCGATCCATATAAACGCACTCTTCTAAACTTCCGTTCAGAAAAGCCGTTTTTACGTCCATCTGCCAGATTTCATAGTCATGGAAGGTGGCAATGAAAAGTAGGATCTGAATGGATTTGAGCATAGCCACTGGAGAAAAGGTTTCGTCATAGTCCATACTTGGTCTTTGACGAAAACCTTTTGTAACGAGTCTATGCTTATAGGTTTCCACCTGTCCATCTACACCAAATTTCTTTTTGTAGATCCATTTGCACCCAACGGGTTTTACCCCAGGTGGAGCAATATCCAAGGTCCACACTTTATTGGTGTACATGGACTCCATTTCAGATCTAGCATCCGGCCACTTATCAGAGTCCCTACTGATAATGGCCTGCCTGAAACTAGTAGGATCATCTTCTTCCAAGATGCAATCTTCTCGATCCCTGTCTGTAAGAAAACCGTAGTATCTCTCGGGCGGATGAGAAATCCTACCAGATCTGCGGAGTGGCTGAGGTTCGTTTGGGACTATTGAATCTTCTAGTTCCACCAAACCTTCAGTTATAGTTTGTCCCTCTGGAATTTCTTCCAGTTCTACCGCGCTCCCACTAATTTCTTTTGCAAGAAATTCCTTCTCCAAAAAGACGGCGTGGCGAGCAACAAACACCTTCTGTTCCTCAGTGTGGTAGAACAGATACCCTTGCGAATGCTTAGGATATCCTACAAATTTACAAAAAACTAACCGTGTCTCGAGTTTGTCCGGGTTCTACTTCTTTACATATGTTGGACAACCCCATATCTTAATAAAATTAAGGTATGGTCTCTTCTGCTCCCACAGTGTATGTGGAGTGGTAGGCGCTGCTTTGGTAGGAACCCTATTCAATACATATATTGCCGTTTCAAAGGCATATCCCCAGAATGAAAGAAGCAACTCGGCATTACTCATCATGGAGCGAACCATATCCAATAGGGTACAGTTCCTCCGCTCCGATACACCGTTGTGCTGTGGTGTATACGGAGGAGTAAGCTGAGAGAGAATTCCATTCTCTTTTAGGTATTCTAGGAATTCCGCGCTTAAGTACTCCCCTCCTCTATCAAATCGGAGGATCTTGATACTTTTGCTAGTCTGGTTCTCTACTTCGTTTCTGAATTCTTTGAATTTCTCAAAAGCTTCAGATTTGTGTTTCATAAGATACACATATCCGAACCTAGAGAGATCGTCAGTGAATGTGATGAAGTACGAGAACCCTCCCTCTGCATGTATAGACATTGGATCACATACATCACTGTGTATGAGTCTCAAGAGCTCTGCTGCTCTTTCTCCGTGTCCGGTGAACGGAGATTTGGTCATCTTCCTTTGAGACAAGATTGACAAGTTTCATAAGATGAAAATTCGAACGAATCCAAAAGTCCATCTTTATGCAACTTACTCAGTCTTTTCTCTCCGATATGACCAAATCTACAATACCACAAGTTGGATTCGTTCACATCTGAACTCTTCCTCTTGCGTGTGTTTTGTATACTGAGAACTGTGTTTTGATTAAGAACATATATACCATTACACAGTGTACCTTCTGCAACCAATACTTGATTAAGGTAAATGTTCATGATATTTCTATCAAGAACAAACTTATATCCATCTTTATCAACTAAAGAAACTAATATGATGTTGCAAACCATGGAAGGTATATAGTAGCAGTTATTCAAAATCATAGTATTGCCATTTGGCAATGCTAGGTGACATTCACCGACGGCAGAAGCATCAACTTGTGCTTTGTTCCCTACTCCGAGGGACATATCACCAGGTCCAACCATCCTACTTTTTCTTAGTCCCCGTAATAAATTATAGATATGAGATCTTGATCCGGTATCGAGTACCCAGGAGGTAGGACTGACCAAAAAACAGTTTTCAATAACAAGAACACCTGAAGAAGGCACAATAGTATGTTTCTTCTTCGATGGGGTCATCAAGGAATTCAAACAATTCTCTTTCTCTTGCTCATACTCATGATTGTTGTCATAAGTTAGAGCCGAAACGATGTTCCCCAGCCCCAAATAAGAATTCGGATCGGTCAAGCGATACATTTTATTATTTTGATTAGGACATGAAATGGAGAGAGAAAAGAAACACTCAGTGTGCGTTCTTGCAAGATTAGATTGGTTATTAGTTTATCTAATCAGGATGTCTCCCACTATTTCCTCGAATTCTTCTTCAAACCTAAAAAGAAGAATTAGTTGGGTTTAGTCACACATCACAATACTTGCTTAACCTTTCGGCCAGGCTAGTGTTGGTATTTCGAGGGAGGTTTTCCAACGCTTTCACGAAGTTCCTTAATTACATAAGCTCTTTTCCCTGGAGGCGTAGCCCCACTAACACCGTTCTAGACACCTACTTGGTTTATAGTATTGATTGTTAAGTGAGAAAATCTCCCAAGAGTAATCCTACTCATCAGTGGGATCGGGATCCAACTATCATTGTGTGAAGCACTAGAACGAATCCACTCTAGTCACCATACTCCAGAAGGTATGCAGTACTAGCAAGTTTCCTGTATATTTGAAACTCCCGATGTGGTTTTTACCCCTAACGACCTATAACCTTGACGCTTGCCAACAAGTTATAGGCCACTATTCAAGTTCAACCCGTCATTGTCCTGAATTAACTCGAACCCACCCGCACAAACTCTTGACGCTTGCCAACAAAGCTGTACGACTGTTTTAATTAATTGCATATCTATGCAACAAATAAATATCACTCAGCTACCGTTCACTATGTCTTGACGCTTGCCAACAAACACAGTACAAATACTAGGTGGTACCCATCTGAAATGACGGAGGGCTACGGCTGGGATTTTGGCGAAAAACCCGTCAACGTAATGAACTTGATATCGTTGAAGGAACCTGAGTAGTTTTGAAAAGGAGTGGTTTAGGCTCCGCTTTTGAAAACTTGTGGTTTTGAAAAAACTGAGTAATCTACAGTATAGACTTTTGCTCAAGAGGCCACTCCCCGCGAAAGGATCTCGGCTCTTGCCTCATGGAATGAGGTGCCGGATATTCATGATCGAATACCACTATGCAAAGCGAAAGAATATAGCTATAGTTTTTCAAAATTTATTCCAACAACATCTTTTACGTTTATTTTCTTGCATTAATAAAAATTAATGCGGTCCCATCAGTTTAATCCTATCACACTAGAAAAGAACGAAAATACGATGTACGTATATGCCATCCGCATTCGCCACGGGGCCCCGTCATCACCCGTTAGGTTACTTAACTACGACAGAGTGGGGGCTGGACTAGCGCGGGTGCAAAACATATACAACATCTACTAGTATATATATAAGTATATATAACATTCATCCCAGGCATGATAATAAGCAACATCACAGAATCTCAGCCAATAATACGGAAAGGTGGATAATCTTGGAGCCCCGGGTTTTATTAGAGACGCAAATAAAACCCGACGTTCCCGGTCGTGTGGATAGCCTGTGCAATGAAAACCTGGACCCCTACGAGAGCGGCAAGTTACCCGCTAATCCCAGAAGTGAGGCAACCCCCATCAACAAAGTGAATAGGCCACCCAACACTTCACGGAATCCGATAACTTGGGCACCCCTCCATGGGTCATCCTATACCCCTTACGAGTGCGGCGAATAGCCCGCCAATTCTAGAATGAAGCCCCCTCTGTCTCAACGCCATGAGATGCGAGCTTGTTGCCTTCTAGAACCCGGCTATTCGTGCACTCCACCGTGGAGTAATCCTAGTATAGAAAATGAAAATAATATGTACAAATGGTGACATCGACCTCACCCCGGTCGTGCCCTAAACAAATAATATACAACCCGGCAAAGACGACAGTCTACATGTCGGACGCTCGTCCCGCAATATGAATATACAAATGAATCTTTAACTATACCACTAACATTGCACCACATACTATCCACCATGACTATCCAACCACAATCACAGCACAAGCACAAAATATCAACGCGAAGGTCATGTTCGCAAACCCGTCTAAAAGAACATATAGCAATCAGACGAGTTGTACCGATCGAATGACATTCACGGTCCCAGATAAAAGTGAATGTACTGTAAACTATTAAACAGTGTTAAATATAACGACTTCGAAACACTCCAAATTGCCCCAAACTGAAAAACAACGGAACATCAAACTTAGGCAAAAACAAATAACACCTGAAACCCAAACTCCACGAGATAAGAACACAGACCAAAACACGAAGCAATCCACCATAAGAAAACCGGTGAGGCCGGATTTTTTAAGGGTGTGGCCGGCCAAAACTTGGTAGAATTGATTCGTTTTTGTTCAGGATTCATCTCACAGTCAAAAGATCACTCTGCACTTGCTTAAAAATTTTTTGAAGCCTTTAAAAAATCGACAGAAACTGGAAGTTTGGTTTCGATGTTATGGAGTTGTTTCGGTTTCATTGTTTTAACATTGTTTAAACTTGCTAGTGTAGGGTTTATGGGCTGGATCTGCTACCATGAAAGGTTACGCAAGTGCCCCGGCCAACTACCGTGGCCAAATGCGGAACAAATTTTTTTCTAACGATTAGAACATGGCACTACAGTAACCTTTAACCTGAATCTTTCCATAAACCTATCTAGCAAAACTAAAAGAGATGAGCTAACTACTATGAAAGAAGTCTCACCAAACGATCCAAGTCGTTTGGTCTTCTTTCCTCGTCGTTAGCTCCAAGTGGCCACCATGAACATGCTTGATCTTCTTTGTTGGCTCCTTTGGTTCCCCGCGATCGATCTTGCTCTCCAGTCCTCCTTTATCGTAGATGATCCACCCGAGAGATATGATCCATGGCTTTAGCTCCACACTATATGTCAAGTGGAGCAACTAGAGAGCTTGGGTTGCTAAACCAAGTAGTATAGGATGTAGTGTGATGATCTAAGTGTTTTGCTATCTCTTTCTTACCTCTTCACTTATTTCTCAACTTATGAGAGGGTAGTGAAGAGGAAGATGATGGAGGTGGAGGAAACTCAAGAGGAGGGAGGAGGAGGAAGCAAAAATGGGAGCTCCAAAATAATGAAGCATCCATGAGAGAGAAAATCAACACCAAGGTTTTAAGTATGAATTCTCATGAATAAACAAGTGTAGCCATGCTTCAATAGTAACCACAAATGAATAAAGTATTCATTTGTGAACTATTGAAGCCATGCCACTCACCATGCCTCCCTCTCCTTAATTTCCACCTCATTTCCATTTATCAATAAATGGAAAAGTCCATGATGAGGTGTCCACCTTCTAGAAGGTAATCTGTAATAAAATACGGATTACATTCTGCTGTATATACATACCTGCATTCGGATAAAAACACGAATTCCTAAAGAGATAGAATAACACGAAGAACGTAATAGTAGAATATACATATCGAAATACATATATGTAAACTATTAAATCAATACCTGATTTAATAATCCGGCTTAAACCCGAGCCGGCTAGTATTACTAACTGTCCGATTGAAAGTCTGAATACAAAGTATATCAATCGATCGAGACCCTGCACGTATCCAATACAGCTACTACATCATTTCGCCTGAACCAGAGAAACCCTCTGTGTGGGACTCTAAAAACTCGACAGTACGCCGACAGTAAGTTACTGGATAAATCCATAACCACAAGCACGTCAGCGGCACTAGCTGTACGTAACGACTACCCGGGTACTCGTCGAAAAGGAAGGCCGACGATCAAACTCATTCGGATCCCTACTGAGCCTATCTGTGACAATCTCTATACAGTCCGGTCTCTTCGTCTGAGAGTATCGCATACCGGGTCTAGGGGGTGGTAAATGTCAGACCCTGATAACCTGGTAATTCATGATGATGCGGCTCAGGACCAATCTGGGAAACTACCGATCAGCCTATCAGTAAATCCCAACTGCCTTGGCCAAGGTTTTATGGTCCTGACCAATCAAACATAGTGCGATATCAACTCCCAATACCGGGAGAGACGAATCCCCGACAATCGCTCACTGCCTCCATATGGTCAGGACTGTACCCAACCAAAACCTGTTTGCATGACTCAGTAGAGCCGTAGTAAGGTAGTGATCAAAGCACAGTGAGAACTCACATGAAACAAATGACGATCTCAGGTCTAAAGACTAACCTGTACTCTGTCACCTGAGAACTTCCATCTGACGATAGATATTGTACCATCTGGAAGTCCTCGGCGAGTCCGTCCGGTGTACTCACCCCCAGTGAGCACCTGTATACGATCTTGGGTCTAAAGACTAATGGTTGCGGGACCAAACCATCGCCCCTCGTCGGGGTCTAGAAACGTATACACTAGTTTACTCCGGAATATAGATGCCCAGTCTCGATACTCCCACGACTAGGGACCATTTAAGGATGCGCGTACTGACTACCCAGCTCCTATAAGTATAATCGTCATCACAATGCAGGTAGTCTAGCAATGATCTTATGGGCTTTATCAACATATATAAAAGATATGTAATAGCAAGTAAAACATGCACATGTTAAGATAAAGACAAACCAGATAGCATACTATCATATCGAGCAAGACTGTCCTGTACATATATACGTCCAAGTATCCATATGTATACATATACAATAATGGCCTCTAGGGCATACATATCCAACAAAAAGAAGTACCCTGAAAATCAAGTTTCCCTCATTCCATCCCTGTGCCAAAACCTAGGGACCTAAATATAATTTTGGGTCACCCCAGGCAGCTAAACCTAATTTATGGTCGGCCAGAAATTATAAGTAGGTCCTCGGGTTTTGTTCCATGTATTCTTACCTCAAAAAAAGTCCAATGACATACTGTAAAAAAATTTCAGAGGCCGTTTTGAAAAATCAACAGAGACTTGGAATTAGAAACTCGATACGGTTAAAATTTCGGTTTCAAAACGTGAGTATCGTCTACAACTAGTTAAATTGTTTGGCATGACTCTAATACCACTGTTAGGTCCCTAGTGGTCGCGCCGCAAGACTCGCGGCCATGGCGGAAGCGAAAACAAAAACTTTTAATGCAAGCACAAGCGACCAAAACGTAGAAATCGATTCCAAACACTAAACTAGAAAACCAAGCATACTATTCTAGGAGTTTGGAGGCTAGCTACCTTTATAGTGTGTCCGCCTAATCACGAAAGACCCCTACACCATTCTATGGACTCTAGCTATGATCCGAAGTCATCGGGAATAAGTTTGCTCGCCGATTGACCTTGTCAAAGATGATCCACCCGAGGGAGTTCGAATTCAAGCTCTACCTTCACACTAAGATCACAAGTGCAGCAACCCACGCACTAAACTTATAAGTGTAGGGTGTTTTTCGTCACCCCATTGAGATGGGAATACGCGCGCGCTTGTCAGGCGTATACTACAGATTCCCCCTGCCTAGGGTAAGCCAGGGTTTATTGATTGTGGGGATCCGAATCTCCGGCAGCCGCGGACTAAGTTGCCGTTAATTACCCCTCGCATTTGGAGCGAAGGAACCTCCGATTGACGGGTTAAACTGGTCATGCGAACTCAATATGCAGTGTGTTGGTGTATGTGTTTTTTTTGTTTTATTCCACTTGTAAAAAGATATATATATATATATATATATATATATATATATATATATATATATATATATTTTATATATATAAAAACGAAAATAAATAAGTAAATAAATATTTGGAGAATTTTTTTTTATATAAATTTTTAAATATTTTTTTTAATTTAAAAATATTATTTATAATTTATTTTTATTTATTTAATATTTTTTAAATATTTTTTTAAATAAAAAAGGGGATTAAATAAAGAAAAGAAGAAAAGAAAATAATTATGTTTTTTTTATTTTTAAAAAATTATTTATAATTTATTTTTATTTATTTATCATTTATTTTTATTTATTTAATATTTATATATTTTTATTTTAAATAAAAAAAAGGAGAAAGAAAGAAGAAAAGAAGAAAAGAGAATCTTGTTTTATAAAAAAAATGGGGTCACATGTTAGCATGTGACCCCTCATATGAGGAGGGGGTCACATGCTAGCATGTGACATGGAGGGTCACATGTTAGCATGTGACTCCTCATGTGAGGGGGTGTCACATGCTAGCATGTGAGAAGGCCATCACATGCTTAGCATGTGAGCCGTCACATGCTTAGCATGTGATGGGGCTGGTCACATGCTATGCATGTGACCCCGTCACATGCTAAACATGTGATGGGGCTGGTCACATGCTTTGCATGTGACCGCCACCACCTTTTTTTTTTTGAACGTGGAGTTCAACTCCAAAAGAATTTTATATGGCTAAAAAAATATAATGTGGAGTTAGACTCCCCAAAAAAAAGGTATTTTTTTGTGGAGTTAAACTCCAAAAGAATTTCTGTAGTGGAGTTAAACTCCAAAAGAATTTTATTTGTGGAGTTGAACTCCAAAGGAATTTTATTTGTGGAGTTGAACTCCAAAAGTTTTTTACTGTGGAGTTAAACTCCAAAAGAATTTTCCTGGTGGTGGAGTTGAACTCCAAAAGAATCTTATTTATGGAGTTGAACTCCAAAAGATTTTTATTTGTGGAGTTAAACTCCAACAGATTTTCTCCTTTCTCCTTTGAGAAGAAATCCAAAATGGGTTCTCTTGAAATTCCAAGATCTAGATCTTGGATGATAAAAAAAGAGACCCTTTTTCTTCTCTTGATGGAGTTTTGGGAGATGAGTTTATGGTAAAACTTTATTTAGTTTTTTTTTAAAAAAGAGCTAAGCTCTTGATTTATTTTGAAAATGAAAAGGAAGAAAAAGAACTTGAAGAAGAGAGTGGAGGCACAAACCCTAGTTTTTTGAGGGAATGAAAAAGTGTATGCTTTATTCATCATCATATTGCCTTATATAGGCTTACACATTTACATATAGCCCCTTTACAAAATGGCATTTTGCCCATCCCATGGTTCATGTGCCATTTCTTTTTGCACATAAACCATGGGCTTACAAAAATTTGGCTTTATACCCATTTTGTTTACATTCATGCATAAAAAATTACATAAAAATTATTTATTACATGATTTCATTTTTGGCATGGGGAGGGTCGGCCGCTTCATGTTTCGGACTCGACCTGGGCATGGGCCCACTTGACCTGGGTTGGGCCCACCTGGCTTGGGGTTGACCTTGACTTTGACTCGGTCAACCGAGGTGTAAATTTTTACCCCAGCAAAGTGCCCCCCATCAATAAATGCACACCGCACATTTGAGTTGTGTGCATGAAATTGATGGATCTTGAAGCTGAACTTCGAGGTGGAACATCATTCCGGGGGCGGAGCATCATCCCGGGGAGCATGATTCCCGGGGATCGGAGTATCATTCTGATTCGCGGAGCATAATTCCAGGGTCGGAGTATCCCTCGGGGAGCATGATTCCCGGGGATCGGAGCATCATTCCGAAATGCAGAGCATGATTCCAGGGATCGGAGCATCATTCCGATGAGCGGAGCATGATTCCAGGGGATCGGAGCATCATTCCGATTGGCGGAGCATGGTTCCAGGGATTGGAGGATCATTCCGATGAGCGGAGCATGATTCCAGGGGATCGGAGCATCGTTCTGATTCGCGGAGCATAATTCCAAGGATCAGAGCATCATTCCGAAGGGCGGAGCATGGTTCCAGGGATCGGAGCATCATTCCGATGAGCGGAGCATGGTTCCAGGGGATCGGAGCATCATTCCGATGGGCGGAGCATGGTTCCAGGGATCGGAGCATCATTCCGATGAGCGGAGCATGATTCTAGGGTATCGGAGCATCATTCCGAAGAGCGGAGCATAATTCCAGGATTCGGAGCATCATTCCGAAGGGCGGAGCATGATTCCAGGGTATCGGAGCATCATTCCGAAGGCCGGAGCATGATTCCAGGGATCAGAGCATCATTCCGATGAGCGGGGCATGATTCCAGGGGATCGGAGCATCATTCCGATGGGCGGAGCATGGTTCCGGGGATCGGAGCATCATTCCGATGAGTGGAGCATGATTCCAGGGGAGCGGAGCATCATTCCGAAGAGCGGAGCATGATTCCAGGGGATCGGAGCATCATTCCGAAGAGCAGAGCATAATTCCAGGATTCGGAGCATCATTCCGAAGGGCGGAGCATGATTCCAGAGTTCGGAGCATCATTCCGAAGGGCGGAGCATAATTCCAGAGATCGGAGCATCGTTCCGATGGGCGGAGCATAATTCTAGAGATCGGAGGATCGTTCCGATGGGCGGAGCATAATTCCAGAGATCGGAGGATCATTCCAATGATCGGAGCATGATTCCAGGGTTCGGAGCATCTTTCCGAAGAGCGGAGCATAATTCCAGGATTCGGAGCATCATTCCGAAGGGCGGAGCATGATTCCAGAGTTCGGAGCATCTTTCCGAAGAGCGGAGCATAATTCCAGAGATCGGAGCATCGTTCCGATGGGCGGAGCATAATTCCAGAGATCGGAGGATCATTCCGATGATCGGAGCATGATTCCAGGGTTCGGAGCATCTTTCCGAAGAGCGGAGCATAATTCCAGGATTCGGAGCATCATTCCGAAGGGCGGAGCATGATTCCATGGGATCGGAGCATCATTCCGAAGAGCGGAGCATAATTCCAGGATTCGGAGCATCATTCCGAAGGGCGGAGCATGATTCCAAGGATCGGAGCATCGTTCCGAAGAGCGGAGCATTATTCCAGGGATCGGAGCATCATTCCGATGAGCGGCAGACATTTTGACCGAAGCATAATTTCGATGCAGAGGTTGACTCCCAGGCGAAGCGTAATTTCGACAAGGAAGGCAGGTACACCGAGGCGAAGCATCATTTCGACACGGGGTGCATTCTGAGACGAAGCATAATTCCGACGCAGAGCTTGCTGGTTGACTTAATTCCGAGGTGGAGCATAATTCCGACGAGAAGGTCGTTGGTTGATTCCGAGCCGAAGCATAATTCCGACAGGGAAGGAAGATACACCGAGGCGAAGCATCATTTCGACACGGGGTGCACATTCTGAGACGAAGCTTGATTCCGACGCAGAGCTGGTTGGTTGATTTGATTCCGAGGCGGAGCATAATTCCGGCAGGGAAGGTAGATATCCCGAGGCGAGGCATGATTTCGACACGGGGTACACTCTGAGACGAAGTATGATTCCGACGCAGAACTGGTTGGTTGATTTGATTCCGAGGCGGAGCATAATTCCGGCAGGGAAGGTAGATATCCCGAGGCGAAGCATGATTTCGATACGGGGTAAATTCTGGGACGGAGCATGATTCCGCCGTAGAGGTTGTTGGTTTGATTTGATTTGGGTTGACATCAGCATCGCTACACTGGAATATGGTACCAGGAGCGAATCATCATTTGTCATGAGAGGATTTGGGGATTGGTTTTTTTTGTTTGGCATCAGCATCGCTGCACTGGAATATGGTACCAGGAGCGAATCATCATTTGCGTTTGCTTATTAGGAAACGATGGCTTAAGAGACAGGTTTTAGGTCCCTATCGCCTAAGACTTTTCAATTTTGTGAGCCGTAAGGGTTTCACAAAGCATTTTCTCCCTACGGGTCGTAAGGATCCCGTAAGTGTATTTTCTCCTTAAAAGTCGTGGGGACTCCTGAGTGTGTTGCTCCTTTGTGAGTCGTAAGGATCTCACGCGGGAATTTTCTCCTCACAAAGTCGAGGGGACTTTGCGAGTGCATTTCATCTCTTTCTCACGAGTTTGCGCCCTTTCGGGTTTTCACAAACTCGCCGGCAGTCCTGCTGTTTTTACTCACGGAGCCCTTTCGGGTTTTCATCCGTGCCCATTTTGCTTGTGGACATACCTTTTTTTTATTTTATTATTATTATTTTTTTTTGGAGAGATTGGGATTGTTTTACGCCCGTGGATTGTATACGGTTTTGCAGGATGTATGATCCAGACCGTAGGGCCATAAAAAAAATTTAGGACTTTGTTGGTGTCTGCATCGCTCCATTGGAATATGGTACCAGGAGCGACTCATCATTCGCCGTTGGGGTATGAGATTTGGAATTTGGTTGGCGTCTGCATCGCTGCACTGGAATATGGTACCAGGAGCGACTCATCATTCGCCACTTGGGGATTAGGGAGCGATGGCTTAGGAGACAGGTTTAGATCCCTATCACCTAAGACTTTTCAATTTTATGGGCAGTGAGGGTCCCATAAAAGCATTTTCTCCCTACGAGTCGTAAGGATCCCGCAGGTGTATTTTCTCCTTAAGAGTCGTGAGGACTCCTAAGTGTGTTTTTCCTTTATGAGTCGTAAGGATCCCACAAAGGTTTGTTCTCCTCATGTATCGTGAGGACACATGAGTGGATCTTCTTAATGGAGCATAATTCCAAAGGCGGAGACCAGCCGCGTAACTGGTGGTTGCGATGGGGCATGGGTATGCTGAGAATTATTTGAGCCCGTGGATTGTATACGGTAGTCAATTTGGGGACTAACCGTAGGGCTGGAAGAATTTTGGAAATTGGATTTTGGTTGGCGTCTGCATCGCTGCACTGGAATATGGTTCCAGGAGCGACTCATCGCCGTTGTTTGGTTTATTTTTTTTGGTTTTTGTTTTTGTTTTACCACGATTGCTCTATCATTTTAGCTTTTATTATCGCGAAGGTCGCGATTGCCCTATCATTTCGGCTATTTATTCGCGGTTGCCCCATCATTTCGGCTTTATTTTCATTTTTATTTTTACTCGCTGATTTTTATTGCGAGTTGCACCATCATTTCGGCTTTATTTTCATTTTCATTTTTACTCGCTGATTTTTATTGCGAGTTACCCCATCATTTCGGCTTTTCTTTATTTTTCTTTTATTTACACATTTTTCGTTTATTTACATTTTTTTTTACATTCCCAGTTTAACGACTTAGAGGTCGATTGTTTCCCAGTTTAACGACGTGGTGGTCCATTGTTCCCAGTTTAATGACGTGGCGGTCGATTATTCCCAGTTTAAAGACTTGGTGGTCCTCTGGATCAGAAGCTTGGAGAAGATACCCGATTGAGCAGTTGTCAGGGGCACCGCTAGAGCTTGCCCGAAATGCCTTATTACTTTGTCAGTGTTGATGGCCTTGCCCCCAGCTGAGGCCAAGAAAAATCGTTCAAATACCGACTTGCATCGAATATGGCAATTGGAAATTGTTAACCCTGCAAATAGAAACATTATTTCAGTATAGGTAATCGATATGTATATTGATTGAGTTCGCATGAATATTTAACCCGAAATATGGGAGGAGAGATGGTCCCACCGGGCGTGCCAGAACCTGTAGGGTGTTTTTCGTCACCCCATTGAGATGGGAATACGCGCGCGCTTGTCAGGCGTATACTACAGATTCCCCCTGCTTAGGGTAGGCCGGGGTTTATTGATTGTGGGGATCCGAATCTTCGGCAGCCGCGGACTAAGCTGCCGTTAATTACCCCTCGCATTTGGAGCGAAGGAACCTCCGATTGACGGGTTAAATTGGTCATGCGAACTCAATATGCAGTGTGTTGGTGTGTGTGTATTTTTTTTTTGTTTTATTCCACTTGTAAAAAGAGATATATACATATATATATATATTTTATATATATAAAAACGAAAATAAATAAGTAAATAAATATTTGAAGAATTTTTTTTATATAAATTTTTAAATATTTTTTTTAATTTAAAAATATTATTTATAATTTATTTTTATTTATTTAATATTTATTTAATATTTTTTTTAAATAAAAAAGGGGATTAAATAAAGAAAAGAAGAAAAGAAAATAATTATGTTTTTTTTTATTTTTAAAATATTATTTATAATTTATTTTTATTTATTTAATATTTATTTATTTTTATTTTAAATAAAAAAAAGGAGAAAGAAAGAAGAAAAGAAGAAAAGAGAATCTTGTTTTATAAAAAAAATGGGGTCACATGTTAGCATGTGACCCCTCATATGAGGAGGGGATCACATGCTAGCATGTGACATGGAGGGTCACATGTCAGCATGTGACCCCTCATGTGAGGAGGGGTCACATGCTAGCATGTGAGAAGGCCATCACATGCTTAGCATATGACGCCCGTCACATGCTTTACATGTGACGCCGGTCACATTCTTTGCATGTGACGCCCGTCACATGCTTTGCATGTGATGCCGTCACATGCTAAACATGTGATGGGGCTGGTCACATGCTTTGCATGTGACCCCGTCACATGTTAAACATGTGATGGGGCTGGTGCATGTGACCGCCACCTTTTTTTTTTTTGAACGTGGAGTTCAACTCCAAAAGAATTTTATATGGCTAAAAAAATGTAATGTGGAGTTAGACTCCCCAAAAAAAAAGGTATTTTTTTGTGGAGTTAAACTCCAAAAGAATTTCTGTAGTGGAGTTAAACTCCAAAAGAATTTTATTTGTGGAGTTGAACTCCAAAGGAATTTTATTTGTGGAATTGAACTCCAAAAGTTTTTTACTGTAGAGTTAAACTCCAAAAGAATTTTCCTGGTGGTGGAGTTGAACTCCAAAAGAATCTTATTTGTGGAGTTGAACTCCAAAAGATTTTTATTTGTGGAGTTAAACTCCAACAGATTTTCTCCTTTCTCCTTTGAGAAGAAACCCAAAATGGGTTCTCTTGAAACTCCAAGATCTAGATCTTGGATGATAAAAAAAGAGACCCTTTTTCTTCTCTTGATGGAGTTTTGGGAGATGGGTTTATGGTAAAACTTTATTTAGTTTTACAAAAAAAAAAGCTAAGCTATTGATTTATTTTGAAAATGAGAAGGAAGAAAAAGAACTTGAAGAAGAGAGTGGAGGCACAAACCCTAGTTTTTTGAGGGAATGAAAAAGTGTATGCTTTATTCATCATCATGTTGTCTTATATAGGCTTACACATTTACATATAGCCCCTTGGGCTTTACAAAATGGCATTTTGCCCATCCCATGGTTCATGTGCCATTTCTTTTTGCACATAAACCATGGGCTTACAAAAATTTGGCTTTATACCCATTTTGTTTACATTCATGCATAAAAAATTACATAAAAATTATTTATTACATGATTTCATTTTTGGCATGGAGAGGGTCGGCCGCTTCATGTTTCGGACTCGACCTGGGCATGGGCCCACTTGACCTGGGTTTGGGCCCACCTGACTTGGGGTTGACCTTGACTTTGACTCGGTCAACTGGGGTGTAAATTTTTACCCCAACAATAAGAAATGGAGTGTGAGTGATGTAGTGAAGTTAATCTCTTTGTTCTCTCTCTTTTTCTTTTTTCCTTTTCTAAGCAGGAGGAAAACATAAGAGAAGAGAGAGGAGGAAAAAGGATGTGCATAAAAAAACCTTAACCTCACATTTTTCCCTCTTGCTCTTATCTTTTAGTGAAGAGTGTGAGTGGATTTGCAACTCACATGGATGAGTCACAAGCCCACATTCTTCACAAACCATCCATCCATAACAGAAAACCAAAGTATATGTATTAATATATACATACACATGTACATATATGTATATACATACACCCGTATATTTACCGAATACACATACATCCGTATTCGTATCAAAAATACAAATACCCTATTCATATCAAGATACAAATATTTGTATTCATATCAAGATACAAATACCCGTATTCATACAAATGTCCGTATTTGTATAAATACACGTATTCATATCAAAAATACAAATATCCGTATTCGTATAAAAATACGAATACCCAAAAAGAGAAAATGAGAGAAATAATACTAGCTCACAAAATAATTCGGCTATTTTTCAAACCTGCTAGTATTATCAAAACGCCTGATTAAAACACATGTATCAAGTATACTGTAGGGTGTTTTTTGTCACCCTATTGAGATGGAAATACGCGCGCGCTTGCCAGGCGTACTACAGATTCCCCCTGCCTAGGATAGGCTGGGGGTTATTGATTGTGGGGATCCGAATCTCCGGCAGCCGCGGACTAAGCTGTCATTAATTACCCCTCGCCTTTGGAGCGAGAGAACCTCTGATTGACGGGTCAAACAGGTCATGAGAACTCAATGTGCAGTGTGCATATGTGTGTCTTGAGGAGTTTTGGATATATCGGGGTCCCCGCCAAATTTTTTCTAACGGGGAAAATGTTGTGGAGTGTGTATGTATATAAAAAAAGAGGGAAGAATAGCGTCCAAGGGACGCGTGGGCGCTGGCGCCTCACGCGCCTGACACGCGGGCGCTGGCGCCTCACGCGCCTGGCACGCGGGCGCTGGGCGCCAGCGCCCACCTGCTTGGCACGCGGGCACTGGGCGTCAGCAGGAAAAGGGACTTGGTCCCTACACTGGGAGCTGTGCTCCCGATTGACTTTTGGAGTTGAACTCCTGACAAAGAGGACAAAAGACTTAGCCCCTGCACTAGGAGTTATGCTCCCAAAAAGAAAGATTTATGATTTTATACATACATACATACATACATACATGCATATATATATATATATATATATATATATATATATATTGAGGTGTTAAACTCCTAAGATATTGTCGGAGCTGATGAAAGGGGACTCCCTTAGGCCCTGGATGTTCCCCAAAATGGGGTTTTTGGAGGTGGGTCTCTTTCTTTCTCTTCTCGGTTGACCGGATTTTGGAGAACGGGGGTGAGATTTAAAAATCTTCCCTTTTTGAGATCTAATAGATGATCTGAGCTCCCCTTTGTGGGTTTTGTGGTGAAAAACTATTTATTTTTGAAAAAGGAAGAGTAAAACTCTTGATTTAATTGAAAAGGGGAAGATGGTTTAGAATCTTGAGGAAGGAGAAGAAGGCACAAAAACCCTAGATTTTGAGGGGAATGGAAAGTTCTTTATTTCATCATCACGTTGCTTTATATAGGCTTACAAATTTATATATAGCCCATTGGGCTTTACAAAATGGCATTTTGCCCATCCCATACCTCATGTACTCATTTGTTTTGCACATGAGGCATGGGGTTTACAAAAATTTGGCTTTATGCCCATTTTTCTTATATTCATGCATAAAAAATTACATCAAAATTATTTATTACATGATTTCATTTTACCATGGGGGAGGCCGGCTGCGAGGCTCGACTTAAGCATGGGCCCACTTGATCTGGGCTTGGGCCCACCAGACTTGGGGTTGACTTTGACTTTGACTTGGTCAACCGGGGTGTAATTTTTGACCCCAACAAAGTGCCCCCCATCAATAAATGCACATCGCACATGTGGGTCAAGTGCATGAAGTTGATGGATCTTCTTTCACATGGAGGTGACT
Source organism: Agapanthus africanus (assembly GCA_030015575.1). Classification (NCBI taxonomy): domain Eukaryota; kingdom Viridiplantae; phylum Streptophyta; class Magnoliopsida; order Asparagales; family Amaryllidaceae; genus Agapanthus; species Agapanthus africanus. The sequence goes on from CM057337.1 coordinate 187,145,411, forward strand.
TGATTTGGTTCCCGCTTTTTAGGAAGCTGGCACTGCCCTTTATACGACATGGACGGTCAATGCTTGATGTGTCTCCGAGATGGAGTGTCAATGTATGATGTATCCCCAAGACGAAGTGTCGATGTTGGACGTTTCCCCGAGACAGAGTGTCTGTATGTGACGTTTGCCCGGCACGGAGTGTCACTGGTTGACGTGACCCTGGCACGGAGTGTCTGTGTTGGACGTTTTCCTAAGATGGAATGTCTGTATGTGACGTTTCCCCGGCATGGAGTGTCGCTGCTCGACGTTTCCCCGGCACGGAGTGTCTGTTTATGACGTTTTCCCGAGACGGAGTGTCTGTGTGTGACGTTTCCCCAGCATGGAGTGTCGTTGGTCGACTTGTCCCCGAGGCGGAGTGTCGCTGGTCGACGTTTCCGCGGCATGGAGTGTCGCTGGTTGACTTATCCCCGGCACGGAGTGTATGCTTGACGTTTCCCCGGTACGGAGTGTCGCTGGTTGACGTGTCCCCGAGACGGAGTGTCGCTGGTCGATGTTTCCCCGACATGGAGTGTCGCTGGTTGACTTTTCCCCGGCATGGAGTGTCTGTAGTCGACATTTCGCTGGCACGGAGTGTCTCTTTGACGTTTCCCCGGTATGGAGTGTCGCTGGTTGACGTGTCCCCGAGATGGAGTGTCTGTGTTGGACGTTTCTCGAAGACGGAGTGTCGCTGGTTTTGATGTAGAGGCTGATTCCCAGATGAAGCATAATTCCTACACGGAAGGTAGATACTCCGAGGCAAAGCATGATTTCGACACGGGGTATATTTTGAGACGAAGCATGATTCCGCCGCAGGGGTTGTTAGTTTGATTTGATTTAGGTTGACATCAGCATCGCTATACTGGAATATGGTACCAAGAGTGAATCATCATTTGCCATGAGAGGATTTGGGGATTTTAGTTTTGTTCTGGCATCAGCATCGCTACACTGGACTATGGTACCAAGAGCGAATCATCATTTGCTATGAGGAGATTTCCCTCGTTCCCGGTTTAATGACTTAGGGGTCATCTATTCCCAATTTAATGACTTAGAGGTCATCTGTTCCCAGTTTAAAGACTTAGGGGTCTTCTATTCCCAGTTTAATGACTTAGAGGTCATATGTTCCCAGTTTAAAGACTTAAGGGTCTGTTGTTCCTAGTTTAACGACTTAGAGGTCATCTGTGCCCAGTTTAACGACTTAGAGGTCATCTGTTCCCAGTTTAAAGTCTTAGGGGTCTACTGGATCAGAAGTTTGGAATTTCGGGGTAAGGGTCAGTATCAGCGTTGCTAACACTGGAGCATAAGTATCAGGAGCAATTCATCAGTTGCATTTTCCTGTTGGGGAGCGATGGCTTAGGAGACAGGTTTAGGTCCCTATCACCTAAGGCTTTTCAATTTTATGAGCTGTAAGGTTCTCATAAAAGCATTTTCTCCCTACGAGTCGAAAGGATCCCGCAGGTGTATTTTCTCCTTAGCAGTCGTGAGGACTCCCAAGTGTGTTTTTCCTTCGGGAGTCGTAAGGATCCCACGAAGGTGTTTTCTTACGAGTCGAGAGGATCTCGTAAGTTTGTTCTCCTTATGTATCGTGAGAACATATGAGTGGGTCTTCCCAAATGGAGCATAATTCCAAGAGCGGAGACCGGCCGCTGTACAGGTGATCGCAGTAGGGCATAGGTGTGATGAGAATTATTTGAGCCCGTGGATTGTATACGGTAGTCAACTTAGGGACCAACCAGAGGGCTAGGATAATTTTAGGATTTTGTTGGCGTCTGCATCGCTGCACTGGAATATGGTACCAAGAGCGACTCATCATTCGCCGTTGGTACATTTAGAGACTTGAAATTTTGGTTGGCATATGCATCGCTGCACTGGAATATGGTACCAGGAGCGACTCATCATTCGCCATTTGGAAATTTGGATTTTGGTTGGCGTCTGCATCGCTGCACTAGAATATGGTACCAGGAGCTACTTATAATCCGCCGTTTTTTTACCTCGATTGCTCTATCATTTCAGTTTTTCTTAGCACGAAGGTCATGATTACCTTATCATTTCGGCTATTTATTCGCGGTTGCCCCATCATTTCGGCTGTTTATTTTCATTTTTATTTTACTCGCTGATTCTTATTATGAGTCGCCTCATCATTCCGGCTATTTATTTTCATTTTTATTTTATTCGCTGATTTTTATTGTGAGTTGCCCTATCATTTTGGATTTTTTTAATTTTACACACATTTTTTTACATCCCCAGTTTAACGATTTAGAGGTTGATTGTTCCCAGTTTAACGACGTAGTGGTCGTTTGTTCGCTTATCCCAGCTCCTCGAATTTTGATCTTGGCGGAGCTGTGTTGATGACCGTAGCTCTGTGGCTTGTCGGTACATCTGATGACTGTGAGGCTTTCCCGGGTCTGTATTGGTTCTCCACCCAGTCTTTAAAAACATAGCAGTCTTTAATGGTATGACTCACCATTCTATGATATGGGCAGTATATAGGATTGCCGGTCATGTTCATTTCATGTGGCCTCTTTGGAAAAGGCAGTTGCAGACCATTGTTCAAGGCATCCTCGAATATTTTACGGATTTCATCCCTCCTGAAAGAGTATACTTTCGTCTTTCTCTCTATTAGAGTAGGTGCCCTTACTAATGCTGGACACTGAGGACAATCAGTCTTTGGTTTGCCTACTGTCCGCTTACCACGTTCAGTGTACGTATCAGAGGGACTAGAGGCTGATCGCGGCCGTTTTTCGCAAAGGTGTTCCGCTTTTGGGCTGGAAGGGGTATCAGTTGGTTGTTTCCGGATATCAATTCCTGGCCCATGAACTAAAATTTGATTTTGCTGTAATTGCAATCGGGGGACTTGGGTCATGAGATCTGCCATGACATTTGCTAGCTCGTCGACTTTGGAATGGACCTTGGCCGTCTTCTTATCCCTATCCTGAAGTTGCCTTTGAAGCCATTGAATAATGCTTGTTCTATGGTTCCAGGTATGACAACGGGGTCATCCTTACCGCCTGAGCTTAATTCAGCATGAACCACGGGTTCCTTTGGCTTAATGGCCTGAGCGAGCTCTTCATCATTTGGATCGAGCCGGTGTTGGATGGCAACAACCGCGTCGTTGTCATGGCTATAAGGCGTAGGAGGAATTGTTTCTCTGAGCTCCATCATGTAGACCGTATGGGTCGTGTACCCGTCTGTTGCTTCTTCATTGGCAATGTTTCTCGCTTGGCTCTTACCTTGTTGCCTTAGTCCGCTCTTTTCAGAGAAAAGGCAGATGTCTAATAGAATTAGGTTCCCAAAGGACTTCAGTCTCCGTTTGTATGAAATTGGCGGTCGCAGCTTGACTGTTTGTTAACACGCCTTTAGACAGTTCAATCTCTCCTGCCTTGTATTGCTTTTCGACCCAATCTTTAAAGATGCAGCAGTCTTCAATAGTGTGCCCTAGGACTCGGTGGTATGGGAAAAAATTGGGATGATCAGTCCTGCTCGCTTCACTTAGCCTTTTTGGTTCTGGTAACCTCAAGCCATTCTTCATAGCATCTTTGAAAATTTTGTAGAACTTATCCCTTCTGAAAGAGTAGACCTTATTTCATCTTTCCTCCAAAGTTGGCTCTCGAGATTTGTTAGTCTTTCCTCCCCCCGCTCTATGCTTATTTAGAGAATCGGTGCTGTTGGAACTTTCGCTTTTCCGGTTGTCGTTCCTCCAATGTCTCGGTCTGTTTGTGAATTGGAGATTCTGAGTGGATTCGGGCTTTGAGCGTTCCAACATTTGAACTTTCTTAGTCAGCTCTTGGAATATTTTGAGGCCTGCGGTGCACAGGAAAGGTTTCATCCAGTCATTCCGATTTTCTATAAGAAGACCGACGGATTGGTCTTGCTCCAATGGCGGTTCACATTTGATAGAGAGATTGCGCCATTGGACCATAAAATCCATGTTGCTTTCGTTGTTCTTTGGCTTGGTCCTTAAGAGGTCGGCAATGGTGATTTTATCGCTGACACTCATGAACCTTTTCTTGAACATGGATTCTATTTGAGCGAACGTCGTGATCGAGTCATCCGGTATGCTTGCATACCAATCGAAAGCAACATCCGTCAAGCTATTGACAAACTGACGTAGAAGGAGCACATCATTGCCCCCAGTATTCGCGCATGATGCTTTAAATTGGGCAATGTGCCAGTTCGCATTTCCCGTCCCATCGAACCTTTCAAATTTGGGGACGACATAGCCAGTGGGAAACTCCACAAGGTCGTACTGAGCAGGATATGGTCTCCCGCTACTGCTGACATCTTTTTGCTCTCCGGCTTCGGCTACCAATGTTTTGACTTTGTTGGCAACCAAATCCATGATTTGATCTTGAGTTAGCGGGTTGCTGTCATCGGTAGTCAAGACATTTCCCGAGATAGGATGCGACTGACTTTCATGCGGTCCGCCCACCTTTGGATTTGAGGGAACAGGCGTTGGCTGCCTTGGGACACCGTTTCTCGGTTCATGAGCAGAGCCCTACGCTTTGATTGGGCGGATGAGAGACAACTTGGGCCGTAAGCCGTAAGATGACATTTGTCAAGTCGTCAATCTTTGAGTAGAGCTTGGCCATTTCCTTGTCTTTGCTTTTGAGCTATTTTCGGAGCTCTTGGAGAAGTTGCTGCTCTGCGTTCTTGGGATGGAGGATTGGCTCATCTTCACTTTCCGAGCCCGACTCCTCATGAACCGAGGGATCTCTTTGCTTATCAACTTCACTGGGAGGATTTTCATTACCTTCCGGAGGATGCTGGTCTTGGGAAGTGACAGCCACATTCACACCAGATTGGATTTGAGATGTAGTGGCCCCATCCTTGCTCTTGCTGCGCGTGCCCACCATGTAGACAGTTTGGCCTACATATCCATCCGTTTCTTTATCTTTGGTGGGGTAACCCTGTTCTTGGAACCTCATGAAGTTCAGCTTAGCACAAGCCCTAGACCTTTTGTTGGCTCTGTATCTGAGCCTTTTCTGTTTTAGCTTCTCAATTTTGAGGGCTTGGCGAGCATCCGTCATCCAGGAAGCTATCGTGAGCTGATTAATGGGGAGCTTAGAGAAGATACCCAATTGAGCAGCTGTCAGGAGCGCCGCTGGAGCTTACTTGAGATGTTTTGTTTCTTTGTTGGTATTGATAGCCTTGCCCCCAGCTGGGGCCAAAGAAAGTCGTTCAAACACCGACTTACGTTTGGGTAGTGGTGCCCTCGAAATCACCATATTTGGCCTCTTGCCTTTCGAGGCCGGTTTATCTGTTACCGGAGCTTGAGGAGCTGAGATGGCGTTAGCTGACACGAACAGAATAGAGCCAAATGGTAGCAGCGGCTCTTCCCATTGTCGCCCGAGACTGGCCGGGAGGACCGTCCTGACGTCCATCTTCATCGTGTAGGAGATGGGAGCTGAGTTCATCTTTGGAGACATTGTTGAAAAGTGATTGCTTGAAAACCTGGATGAAAGAGCATTATTTTATTATAAATATAGATATGTATATTGATTGAGTTCATATAAACATTTAACCCGAAAAATGCGAGGAGAGACAGGTCCCACCGGGCATGCCAGAATCTGTAGGGTGTTTTTCGTCACCCCATTGAGATGGGAATGCATGCGCGCTTGTCAGGCGTACTACAGATCCTCCCTGCCTAGGGTAGGCCGGGGGTCATTGATTGTGGGGATCCGAATCTCCGGCAGCCGCGGACTAAGCTGCCGTTAATTACCCCTCGCCTTTGGAGCGAGGGAACCTCCGATTGACGGGTCAAACAGGTCATGCGAACTCAATGTGCAGTGCGCGTATGTGTGTCTTGAGGGGTTTTGGATATATCGGGGTCTCCACAGAGTTTTACGGGGGCGCTGGGTGCTGATGCCTTACGCGCTTGGCACATGGGCGCTAAGCGCTAGGCGCTGGGCGCCAGCGCCCCACGTGCTTGGCACGCTGGCGCTGGGCGTCAGCAGGAAAAGGGACTTGGTCTCTATACTGGGAGCTGTGCTCCCGATTGACTTTTGGAGTTGAACTCCTGACAAAGAGGACAAAGGACTTATCCCCTGTACTGTGAGTTGTACTCCCAAAAAGAAAGATTTATTATATATATATATATATATATATATATAGGAGTTAAACTCCTAAGATATTTTTGGAGCTGATGAAAGGGGAACCCTTTCTTCTCCCTTGGGCCCTGGATCTTCCCCAAAGTGGGGTTTTTGGAAGTGGGTCTTCTTCTTCCTCTTCTCGGTTGACTGGATCTTGGAGAAAGGGGGTGAGATTTAAAAATCTCCCTTTTTTGATATCTAATAGATGATCTGAGCTCTCCTTTGTGGGGTTTGTGGTGAAAAACTATTTACTTTTGGAAAAGGAAGAGTAAAACTCTTGATTTAATTGAAAATGGGAAGAAGGTTTAGAACCTTGAGAAAGGAGAAGGAGGCACAAAAACCATAGATTTTGAGGGGATCTTTATTTCATCATCATGTTGCCTTATATAGGCTTAAAAATTTACATATAGCCTATTGGGCTTTACAAAATGGCATTTTGCCTATCCCATGCCTCATATGCTCATTTGTTTTGCATATGAGCCATGGGGTTTACAAAAATTTGGCTTCATGCCCATTTTTATTACATTCATGCATAAAAAAATTACATCAAAATTATTTATTATATGATTTCATTTTGGCATGGGGGAGGCCGGCCGTGGGGCTCGACTTGGGCATGGGCCTACTTGACTTGGGCTTGGGGTTGACTTTGACTTTGACTTGGTCAACCGGGGTGTAATTTTTGACCCCATCATACACGTATTTAATCGAACCCCTATTCCTATCAAAATATGCACACTATATCGTTTCGCCTGAACCGGGAAACGCTCTATGTGGGACTCTATAGACTCGACAATATGCTGACAGTGGGTTTAACCACAAGCACGTCAGCTGCACTAGCTGAATGTAACGGCTACCCAGGTATTGAACGAAAAGAAGGTCGACGAGCAAACTCATTCGTACCTCTACTGAGCCTGTAAGTGACAATCTCTGTATAGTCTGGTCTTTTTGTCTGAGAGTATCGCATACCAGGTCTAGGGGTTGGATAACGTCAGACCCCTAATAACCCAATAAATAGTGTTGGTGTCAAGCTCATCGCCTACCGAGAAACTACTGATATTCTATCAGTAAATCTCATCCACTCTGGACAGGGATTTATGGTGATAGCCAACCGAATACAGCATAACATCGACTCCCTATACCGGGAGAGACAAATCCCTTCCGATCGCTCACTGCCTCCATGTGGCTCGGGACTATACCCAATTAAAACCTTTTTGCACGACTCAGTAGAACCATGGTAGGGTAGTAATCTAAGTACAGTGAGAACTCAAATAAGATAAATGATGATCTCAGGTCAACAGACTACATGTACTCATGTCACCAGAGAACTTCTATCTGACAATAGGTATAGTACCATCTAGAAGTTCTTGGCTAGTTCATCCGGTGTACTGAACTCCAGTGAGCACATGTATACAATTTTAGGTGCAACACACCAATGGCTATCAGACCTACTACCGTCCCTCGCCGGGGTTTAGAAACGTATACACTAGTCTAATCTGGAATTGATGTCCAATCTCGATACTCCCACGACTAAGGACATTTAAGGATGTGCTTATGGACTACCCAGCTTTCACAAGTATGATCTCCATCATAACTTTGGTAGTCAAGCTAAGATTCTATGGGCTTTATCAATATATGTTCGCGACACGTAAAAAAACGTATACACATACATGATAAAGACAAACCAGATAGCATACTATTATCTTGAGCAAGACTGCTCTAACCATATAGGTCCTCCTTCAAATTCTATAATTACCTACCTATGATTACAATAATTATCCTGAGGGCACTATATCCAACAATTTGGATATAGGAAAATCGAGATACATGGATTTTAAGGTCACTACTTCGCAGGTTGCAAACCATGACATTCGGAGGACTTAAACACAACCTAAACATCGTTATTAGGAAATATGATCTAAAGAGAAAGTGTGAGTGATTTTGTGTTGAACATTTTGTATTAAGGACTCAAATTAAAAATAGCACAATAACATAAGGTTCCGTCACAATCTTTACAGATTGTGCAGTAAAATTCCTGCCGGCATTAAAATACAAAAAAATGCGTAAAAAAAGAACTTTCGCGATTTAGCACAACTATACCCGTCATGGAAACTATGGAAAGACGTCATCGCTCGTAGGTTAGTTGACTACGAAAGGGCGGTCGTTGGTGTCACGACCCACCCTAAACACAGACGATATTGTCCGCTCTTGTCGAAACCACACGGTTTTGCCCTTTGGAATGAAGGGGACTCGAGAAGGGATCACTTCTCAGAAGGTCACCCATCTCAGAATTTCTCTAGCTCGAGCACGCTTAATTACGGAGTTCTTCAAACTCTGGAGTTCCGGTTCACTCAAAAGGCGTCTCTGTGTTATATGAGTGGTATCATTCCATTTATAGTTCGGATCTGCCCTCTTTCGGAATGTGTTCTGAAGAACCCAAATTTTTTTACAGTGGGTGTCCGTATCGGTCTCTCCCCCTACCTCGATACCGGATAACACCTCACATTTCTGAGATATTACATTCCCCCCACTTAGAACAATGGTTCGTTCTCGAAGCACAGACCTACTATTGAAGGACCTGCTCTGATACCATATTTGTAACAACCCACCCCCAAACACAGACGATATTATCTGCTCCAGCCGAAACCGCACAGTTTTGTCCCTTAGAAAGGACCGGACTTGAGAAGGGGTCACTTCCCAGAAGGTCACCCATCCCAGAATTTCCCTAGCTTGAACACGCTTAACTACGGAGTTTTTCAAACTCCGGAGTTTCGGTTTACCCAAAAGGTGCCTCTGTGTTATAGGACCTCGATACCGGGATAACACTTCACATTTCCGGGATATTACATCCCCCACTTAGAACAATAGTTCGTCCTTGAACCACAGACCTACTATTGAAGGACCTGCTCGGGTACCATATTTGTAACGACCCACCCCCAAACACAGACGATATTGTCCGCTCTGGCCGAAACCGCACGGTTTTGTCCCTTAGAAAGGAACGGACGCGAGAAGGGGGCACTTCCCAAGAAACCACCGATCCCATAATTTCCTTAGCTCGAGCACACTTAACTCTGGAGTTTTTCAAACTCCGGAGTTCTAGTTCACTCAAAAAGTGCCTCTGTGTTATAGGAGTGGTATCATTCCATTTATAGTTCGGATCTTCCTTCTTTCGGAATGTGTTCCGAAGAACCCCTCATTGTTCTACAGTAGGTATCTATGTATCCGTATCGATCTCTCCCCCTGCCTTGATACCGGATAACACCTCACATTTCCGGGGTATTACAGTTGGATTGCTCATGACGTGCACAATTATGGCTAAATCTATCCTATAGGAATAAAAGTAACATTTTGCTTGAATGAAATAAAGTAATCATGGAACTTTTATCAATTAACATTATAGGCCCTAATCTTTATCCTTTATAAAACACCAAGTGAATTCATATAATAAATCCACCACAAAATTTTCATAAAATATTAGCAAGAATCATGAACGTAAATAAACACATATTAGGGTAAGCCTAACAAGATTTATCTTATTCGATTATCATGTTACTTACCTTTTGTATATAAAAAAAATACCATGAGAGACGAACAATCAGAGATCAAGGCATCTCTAGGAGAAAAGGACGATGAGACGATTTAGGGTTGAAGAGACTTATAACTTTGAGGATCTAGGATCGTCCACAACGTGTCAAGAAAACCTCGAATTGATCGAGGCTTGATGTAAGTGTTAATTCAAGGCTCTTCTTCCCTGGGGTTCTTCCTCTTTCTTGCTTGAGTTTTTAGGCTAGGGTTTTTTTAGATAGGAAATAAAAAATTAAATAGAGGAGATGAAGAAAAAAAGAGAAGAGAGGAGATGAGTGGACTAGGATTTATTTATAATATTAAGAATTAGGGTTTTAAAGGTCTGGAGTTAGGATTTATTTGGGTTATATCAAACGGTTTAGAAAATGTTTTATAAAATAGACTTTAGGTAAAAATTTAAATTACAAAAATAATACACACATTAAAATAAATTTCAAAATTTCAAAATAATTTCTTAAAAATACATTAGAACCTTTTCACTCCAAAATAAATTAATAACCTCTTTTAACCAAAAATCTTTTAAATGAATAAAAACTTGCAATATCAAAGGCTCGATCTTGATGGATACAAGTAATGAAATGCATATATTAAAAAAGAAATGAAAATATACCGAGTTTCAAAGGAAAAGATCTTATTATAAAGAAAAGAGTATATGGATTTTGTGGTCGTTACAATATATATTGCTTTCTATTAGTCCAAGCGGATATATACCCCCAGCTTTCATGGTCCGCTTACCGAGGAAGAGATGCGGGGCGCCCGGGGACAGAGCAATTTGGTATGGGCCACCAACAAAACCTGTCACGCCCCGCTTCCCGGTATACGACGAAGGGGACGGGACTGGTCCACTACATATTTACTCTGAAGTAAATATGCTAAGCGTATCTAAGCAATATAAAAGTAAATACACAAGAGACAAGATATATAAACTGAACAACTTTTATTTATTAACATTCTTTTGTACAATGCATGAAAAGGAAATACAACTGAAACAAAAATGATGCCTAAACAATGGCATGACAGGAAATGAAAAGTACTGAATGGAAAATTTACAATGAAACTAGAGCTCTGGTTCTTCAGCAAGCTGATCCAAGTTTTCTGCAGATGGCTCGATCTCTGCCGGGTCCAAACCACCTGACGACATTCAAAGAAGAAAGAAATAGAATGTCGTCAGCGAACAGGTCGCTCGGTAAGTCCCAAAGATAAGGGAGAAATAGAATAGACAGAATAAGAAGGTAGCTTTTAAAGTTGTATTATATTGTTATAATATTGTATTTAGTATTAACGCTGTTGTTTTGTAGCTTGGTAGAGAAGGATGCCAGCGTATACGAGAGGAGTCTCTATATGCCAGAGACTAGAGGCAAATGGAAGTACAAGGCTCCGTTATACAACCCGGAACAACGGCAATTGAATTCATGTTAGGTGTCTTAATCTTACCGTCTCGTGCCACCTTTAACACCTTCCGTACCAATCTACCCCTTAAACCCCGTAGTGTTTTATTTGTATTGTTTTATACTGTAAATTGTATTGAATGTATAATTGAAAGACTGACCGAAACCATGATATCAGTAAACGGATGTAACCGTAGAATCATGTAAATGGAATAACTGGAGAACCATGTACATGGAATGTATATCCATGGTTCGGTTCAGTCAAGTTGTATAGATTGATAATTGGATTCATGGATTCATGTTAAATTGTAATATTGAAGATTGTAGATTGTATATTGTAGACTGTAGTTTGTAGATTGTAGATTGTAAATTGTAGATTGTACTTGAATCATATTCAAGTCAGATTATACTGAGACTCAAACTAAGTCAGACAATTAGCAAGTAAATTGAAGTTCTGGTTGTTTTTATTAATTTGTCTACCTTAGATAGGCAAGCACCCACTTCTCCGGCTCCCTGAGGCTCAAGAGACTGGTCCCGCTTAAACCTATATTTACTAGGGTCCTTATTGTAATTTATAAAACTTGAGGGGGTTTTATGTAAGAATATTTTTATATAGTTTTCAAAATAGAACTCAAGTATTTAATTATCATCTTTATGTACAAACAACAATTTAATGATCAAGATAAATATGTATACATGTTCGAATAGCATGAAATGAGTCAAGTATATTATACGAGTAACTACCAAAAACAATGCTGTAAAGAAATATTATGTACGACTAATCAATCAAGTCAATAAATTTCTAAATATAAACAAAAATATAGATCTAAGTGTAATGCACGTGTGAGCTCCAGTCGCGCCTAAATAAGACTACCGGTTTGGGAGATATACTCATTTTCGTTTTGTCGCGCAGAACAGATCATAATCTGTCCAGCACCGTCGCATATTTTTAAAACACAATTTGAGTTAATTTTTATCGGGCTTCAGGTTACAAAAATTATTATAAAATTGTAGGTCTTTCGATATACTTATCCAAAATATCAAGATTCATATGATTTGGATTTCTTAAGCTCTAGTTATGATCATTTTAACATCAGCGTTTAAAACAGAAATTCAGATTTCTGGACAGCAATTATATGTTATATTGCAAAACCTATATCGGGTTGTTTCATGCATTTATAAGTAATATATTATACAGAAAATTGCAGTTCTATCAATTGTGCATCTACAAATCTAAATTTTGTCACAAACGGACATCGGGTGTTCGAGTTATGTCCAATTTAAAAACAGTGTGCGAATCAGGACAGATTTTGTCCAGATCCGTCACTTAATATTGTAACGCAGTTTTTTTTATCTTACGTTGGTTTTCAGTAAAAACTTAAAACTAATAAAATATAGATTATTCGATGTAGATATCTAAAACACCTGAGTTTGCTCAATTTGGATATCGGTATACCAAGTTATGTGTCCTAAAGTTTGACCAATAACTGCAGTTTTCTATTTTACGAACAGTGAATAAAAACGATATAATTCCTAAACCGTTAAGTGATTCGATCTAAAATTTTTACACCATGTACAAAAATAATATAATCTATTATATGTAAATTTTCTGAAATTTTCAGAAGTAAAAATTAATTTCTAAAAATTATTTTAAAACTAAAGGTATTGATGTGTATACTAAAATCGGCAAAAAATTAACTAGTATTTTATGCAAGCTTCCATTTCTCTTTTAATTTCCATGTTGAATGCATATATTATTATACATAATTCACCATTACACCATATTTATTTGTCCTCCTCTATCTTTTCCTTCCTCACATTTTTCTATCTCTCACTTCTCCCTCTTCACCTAGAATCCAAGAAATAGAACATGAAGAAGTTTTCAAGAAGGTCTCGCTAATAACGCGAGGCTATCGGCGGATAGACAAACCCGGTGACAATACCGGCTTGTGTATGTAAGTCTCTTCTCTCTCCCCCTCCATCTCTTTATTCTCCTCTTATCATATCTCGTGAACCCTCTATTCTTTTCATATCGTAATCCATTAGAGAAGATAAACATAAACATATACATAGATATAAGTTTAGATATATATGGTTCTATATGGTTTAATAATACCTTATTACCACTTGTTCAAATTAAAGTGTTTTTAATTCTTTATTCATGACTATGAATGTTTATTATGAGTTGTGAGAACATAAATTTTCCTCAGACCGAGTCACGGCCGAGTCGGCCGATTCCGGCGACGACCCCAACATGAAAGTTGTGTTTTTTCATATTTCCTATGCACCTGCAAAATTTCAGTCTCAGACCATTTCCAGAGCTCTTTAAAAACCCCAATTACTCCACTTTTAATACATTTTTATTACATTTTATCACATTTTTATTTTAAACTTTTCATCTAACCTAACCCTAGCCTAACCCTATAAATACCAACCCTACACACTACCCTCTCACCCTAAAATCCTGCGCCCACTCTCTCAAAAATTTTCCAAAGATCGTGTACTTTGAAAACAAGCTCAAGGCGAAGCTTCGACGAAATTCCGGCGGAACTTCCGACGATTATCTTAGGAACTATCGGCGACGACGCAACACACCGACGATCTCTCTAGTTCCCTCTCACTCTCTTGAGTAATCTAAAACCCGTAAGTCCCTTTCTATCTCTCTTCCCTATTCAAGAAAAATACGAAACTACAAAACCCGACAGAATCGGAACAAATCTAATTTCCGATTCGGTTTTCTATAAAATTCCACTTCTCACTAATACAATCATTCTTAAACTTTCTCATTTTGATTATTAAACACTAATTAAACAATTTGAACAAGTTTCATCACATGAAATGATAGCTTTCTCAAATTATCGTATTTTTTCACTTAAATACCACATTGTTTCAATCCTTCATTTAACCCATCAAACTTGCTATACATTTAAAGTAGATCACGAGATAACGACCTACCTCCTCACACACTTACATACAACCTAACACGATACCATTGAAACCTTAGAATACGAGAAAACAAGTATTTACATTTAATACCATACACTTAATAAAACTATTTCTAAAAGAGTTAGAGTTGATACACTTTTAAATAAATACATCTTATTATGAAAATACGATAAGTTGTGGACATCGGTCGTTTATCTAAACCTGACTTTATGGTGTCTAGGCTAGGCAAGTGAGAAAGGTAAGTTTAAAAGGCCCGTCTCACGGTGATTCGTGAGCGGATCCCTTCTTTCTTCACTTGTACTTACCTGGCCACAATTGGCGGTGAAGAGGCGATTTGAGACATCTCACGACTTATCGTTTAGACCATTTAGAGATAGTCTAGTTGACTTAGGAAACCCTAGAACCTAAAATATGGAAAATTGATATTTTTACCAATAAATACCATTTACTTTATAAAACCGTTTTCTAAACGATTTAGTATTTACAATCTTTGCAAAGCGCCGCTACAACCCACTTTGGGGAACCCGTTCGGGATGGTGCGGTTTATCGCACATCCTCGGGCTTAGTAGTGTGAGATTCAGACCTCCGCAAGGAGCATTCGGTCTCGAAAGATTTAAAATACGACATCTTAAGAAAATGAGATTTTTAGAATATAAAATATTTATTAAAATTATTTTTGTATAAATATATGTATATTTATCATTAAACTATCTATTTTGTTATGATATAAATATTCCACCTTTTTCTAAAAATCACAAGAATCAATTTTACACTAAAATACCACGAATTCCATATAAATCAATATTACAAATAAATATCTTTATTTTCTGAAATTAGGATATTTTCACTAGAAATATCACAATATAAAATCCACCTTCATTACAACTCTAAAAACGAATAACGAATACTTGAGGTGTATTTTGAAAAGTATATATAAGTATTTTTACATAAAACCCCCTCAAGTTTTATAAATTACCCTAAGGACCCTAGTAATTATAGGTTTAAGAATCAATCAAGACTTCGATTTACATTTTTAATTGTCTGACTCGGATTTGAGTCTGATTATATTTGACTTGAATATGATTCAAGTACAATCTACAATCTTCAATTTTACAATTCAACATGAATCCATGAATCCAATTATCAATCTATACAACTTGACCGAACCGAACTATGGATATACATTCCATTTATATGGTTCTCCAGTTATTCCATTTACATGATTCTACGGTTACATCCGTTTACTGATATCATGGTTTCGGTCAGTCTTTCAATTATACATTCAATACAATTTACAGTACAAAACAATACAAATAAAACACTATGGGGTTTAAGGGGTAGATTGGTACGAAATGTGTTATAGGTGGCACGAGACGGTAAGATTAAGACACTAATATGAATCCAATTGCCGTTGTTCCGGGTTGAATAACGGGGCCTTGTACTTCCATTTGCCCTGGTCTCTAGCATACTGAGACCCCTCTCGTATACACGGGTATTCTTCTGTACCAAGTTACAAACAAAAGCGTTAATACAACATTACTACAATATAATATAACATTAAAAGCTACTCTCTCTCTTTCTTCTTTTCTACTTCTCTCTTATTTTTGAGACTTACCGAGCGATCTGTTCACTGACGACATTCTATTTCTTTCTTCTTTGAATGTCGTCGGTGGTTTGGACCCGACAGAGATCGAGCCATCTGCAGAAAACTTGGATCAGCTTGCTGAAGAACCAGAGCTGTAGTTTCATTGTACATTTTCCATTCAATACTTTTCATTTCCTGTCATGCCATTGTTTAGGCATCATTTTTATTTCAGTTGTATTTCCTTTTCATGTATTGTACAAAAGAATGTTAATAAATAAAGTTGCTGTTTTTATTATAGCTTGTCTCTTGTGTATATTTTCTTTTATATTGCTCAGCTACGCTTAGCGTATTTGCTTCTGAGTAAATACGTAGCGGACCAGTCTTGTCCCCTTCATCGTATACCGAGAAGCGGGGCGTGACAGGTTTTGTTGGGCATAGAGTCGTACGCATGATGAGAGGTGACAAAAGATGTGCTCGTATGGTTCTGGTTCAGAGTGGGATATGATATTCACGTGGATTGTTGGGAACATCCTTTATTTTGCATCCACTAAATCAACCGTGAAAAAATGTTCGAATCACCTGAAATTTAATACATACACATCTTAGACGATGCAAATGAATATGGTAAATGCCGATCGTTGAACAAAATGGTGGAGGATTTGCTTTTTGCAACTTTATTTGATAAAATTTCCTCCTATACCATCTGAGATTCAGTTTTCTCACATGTATACACACACATTCATATCCATATCCATTTTTCAATGACGAAGCCAGAGGGTCCTCTTACAAACACCATGACAAGAGCAACATACTTTTATTCTATAGAATCAACAAGTTTCCATAAAGTTTAGACCATGTTTAAAGCTGGATATTATCCACCCAATGCAACCGTCTTCCTTTTTTTTCAACTCCTGTCGCTCCTATTTTTTCAACTTTTCTTAGAACAAATATTGGAATAACTAGATATTTAAGCATAGAACTATCGAAGTCAAGCATATTGTATCATTATCTAACATGAATATCAAAGATAATATGTGATCTGACTATTTTTTAATTATTTTTTTCTATTTGTGTTGAATTCAAATTAAATCAAAACTAGGTTAAGTGTCTAGCAATTCCCTATATCTTGTCAAAAAAGAAAAGAGATGTTGCATCTCCAAAACCCTCCTCCACATGATTCCTTGCCACCCCAAACTATCCAATGGCAAGCTTCCCTTGCTGTGTTTTGGGCAAGTGGCAATAATACTCCTCCCAAGGTTTTCCATAAAGTGAGGCAAAAATCTATTAGGTCAAGCTAAGTAGGAACCACCGCATTCATCATTTAAATTAAGCATGGCCTCAATTAAATTTTGCATGAAATAGTCCCAACCTTTCCATTATGGCCCTAACCAAAGTAACATGTTTTTTTTTGAAATCTTCCGCTTTTGGAGATCGAACTTGCGATCTCTCACATCGGAGAGGAAATTGATACCAACTGAGCTGTTAGCCATTGGGCCCGGCCCGGCCTAATTCCTCCTATATGAGTGGGTACCCCATATATTCATATATAGAAGCTAGGGTTTCATATATGAGACATAATATAGAGAGGTTTTTAGAGAGAAAATAAAGAGACAAATATTGAGTCGTCGTCTCTTTCCGCTATCATATTCTACTACGGTTGGCTTGTGGGATGATTATGGGGGGATTCTTGCTTCTTCAAATGTGGTTTTCTTCCGGTCGTTGCGTGGAGGTATAAGAGATCGGATCTAGAATGTGGTGTGGGCGAGGATAACGATCCCACCAATCGGATCGGGTATTTCGGTAATACCCTAGTGTAGATACACATTTATTTCTGCTGCTTTGATTGTATGTATTGTATCTACATACATTCATACTGCATCGGTATCAGAGCTTGCATGCCCATGTTCGTAGATTAATAAATCTGTCGTTTTTAAATAACTGCAACTCAAAAGTCATGTTTTTCTAATCTAAAAGAAGATCAAATTTTTTTTAATTGTTTTCGACAGAACTATGTTTTTAAGGGTTATTGTTTTTTATGGATCTTCAAAAATCTATCAATTTTTTGCATCATATGTCATAATAGATTAGATCAAATTTTGAATAACACCTTGATGTATAAATATTAATTTCTTGATGTGAAATTGTCCATGGAATAAAAGTGAGAGTAATTTTTATAAAAAGATTGGATATTGTTTTGTGTAAAATTTTATTGAGTTTTTTGGGTGAGATTTTATAGCGGCTAGGTGCAAAATTTTTAAACTCTAATCCTAATTTTGGATAAACTTGTGGCATATTTTTTGAATTTGCAACGACCTAATGTTCTTTTAACAAAAAAATATATTTCTGGATGAAAAGAAATCTTCTCAAGATTTTTTTTATTTGGCAGGGACCAAATATTTTTTTTAACAAAAAAATATATTTCTGGATGTAAAGAAATCTTCTCTCGATTTTTTTGATTTGGCAAGACAATCAAGATAAGATTTTTTTCTGGATTCACTAAATATTTTTCTGATTTGGCAGCGACCAAATATTATTTTAGGTTTTGGCAGGGGAACCAAATATTTTTTTAACAAAAAAAAAATATTTTTGGAAACAAAAATTTTTTTCGGAATTTTTTATTTTTATTTCGGATTTATTTGATGGGAAGCACTGGCTCAGGCAAGCCGGCCCTGCAGGCTCCGGCCAGGCCCCACCCGGGCCCGCCGGCACGGGTGCATGCCCCAGCACGGCCCTCCTGCAGGCATGGCCTGCAGGTGCGGGCATCCCTAACTAGGCATGCAGCAATTTAAATAAAGAAAAAAATATTAAAAAATATATTTTTTATTTATTTTAATTCCAGAAAAATTCCGAAAAATCAAGAAATCTTTTTTGTGGTTTTCTTATTTTTTTATTTTATTTTTCCACTCAAGTTTTGAGTTTGTTAAAGGGTTTTGCTATTTAACTCCGGGAGTTATATTTTTTCAAAAAATTTGTTTGTTTACCAAAAGTTTCAAAAATTTATTCTCATATAAAATTTTGGAGATTTGATGGGTAGTTGTTTCAGTGGGAACATCTGTGACGCGTGTCAATTTCACAAAAAAATGAAAATCCTAATAAAACAGACAAGATTAAATATGGTAGTTTAATGAAAATGAAATTTGTTAGATTAGTTGTTGTATTTGTGATACACATGGCATGCCTAATAAATTAAGAAGCATTCTGCATTTATTAGTTATAATCTGACAAATTTCAAGTGGGAGATTTCGAGGGAGACGTGAGTCTAATTTCAACTACCCAACTTGTCCCGTTTCTAGGAAATCTATAATTCCGTTTTTCAAGCATTTTAACAAGATCTTAAATTTAATACTTTTGACGGATGTGGTTGGGGCCATAGGTTTTCCTTCTCTTTTTTCGGGAAGTAATTTTATTATCGTTGTTAAGCTGGATTGAAAACGAAGCGTTCTTTGGGAAAGAACGGTATTTCATTATATGCCGATAGTCTTAACGCATCCATAATAAAATCAAAATATCGTCTGTCTTATCAGGGGTGAGATGGTAGATGATGATAATATAAGAAAACATTAGTTTAATGTTAATTGAACAAGCTAAAAGACTTAGATGCTAGTGACAACAAGGTGGCAGTGATGTAGCAGGATACACGAAGCAGCACCATCGAGGTGGCAGCAATGTAGCGGGGATACACGACAACGCACTATTGAGATGCAGCAATCTTTCGGAGGACTGGCGTATTTAGGATCGCACTACGCGTTGGATGTGATGAGAAGTGATGTCACTAGTGATCATTGGATTTATTGCCGAGCACTCGCTATTTATGCTTAGCGGTAGTTACAGGGTATCTACGCGCCAAGAGATAAGACATGTGATGATTACGGGGTAATCTATGCAACGTGACAACGTTACATTATTTCTCGGTTTCACCTTATTTTCATATAAGGAGTCGAGCCACGTAATGCGGATACACTTAACAGTAATATCTTCATCAATCCAGGATCTAAAGAGTGCTGCTCCAGTTAGACTGATGAGCGATAGCAATAGGCGGTTATATGTTTTCTACTCGATGTATGATGTAGCTAGTTATACGGAAAGCGAATATGATCACGTTTGCTAGTACGTTTGAGTAAATGAGACTTTATATTTAATCGCCAGGGACAATAGAACCAAGAGCGCTGCTAATATGTTGATGAGCTCAACAGCGCGCAAGGGCAGGTATCTTATCGCAAGAAAAGTTTAATTGAGCTAAGAAAACGGGAATAACGCTCCAACAATTTAAATGAACTGACATGAAGAAATGTGCTGGCAATATGCTGGCAATAATGAAAATAATAAGTCCAAATGTTTGATTGAGAGAATTTGAACTGCTCCACATGTCAAGATACTGGATGGAAGTACAGCCTTCTATTGGGAGTAGAAAAGTTTGTGAAAGCAAATCATGTATCGAGAACATATGAGTCTATTTTGCATCGGGGATACAGATAGCTATCCATAAATTATCTTCCTGTCGGTTACAGTTTCAATTTTGGTTTAGGATATTTGAATACCTTAATAGGACAATCTATCTTATAAGTTCCTTATGGTTTTGAGGATTGACCCTTGTATGAATGTCATGAGTGACATAATAGATTAGGTTAACAGATAGATGAGATGACTTAACCACCTGAGATGGATTAGTTGGTACTTGAGCCAAAATCAAACCATCTACTTGTGAGAGTTGTCTTGGAGGCAAAACTATTAGAGGAAAACTATTTGGAAATCTGTTGCAAATAATTCATTCTAATAAATACGGACCAATAAATAAGAAGACACGTAGTGGAGCTTCCTAATTCAAAACCTTCATTAATAATTACTTGAAACGACTATTGATCTTATCGGAACTGAAGCGTTGATTTGTATCATAAGCTGTATCAGTAAAGTTTAGAGTCGGTTCACGTAAATAGGGTTGTGCATGTTTTATGGAGTAGTTCTAGGAACTGTAAGCAAGCTATGAGTATTTATTTTAGTAGTTCAAGGAACTGAATAAATGAAAAGGAGTCGTCAGACAGCTGATGATATCGTAAAATTTACAACAAAATGATGTTGTGGAGAGAAAAATTAGGAAACTGCTAGATATGATAAAGAACATGATGACAAAGGACAATCTAATATATTGTTTGGGAGATGCGCTGTTGACAATGGCTTATATTCTTGATCATGTATTTTCTAAAGATAGTACAGTCAATACCTTATGAGTAGTGGACGATCGAGAGAGCTGGGAGGTCACTTATGTCCATGAGTATGTGATAGGACTGTGACTGACATTTGGTCGTATGACGTTGATTACCTCAGGGAGAAACGAGTAATTTTCTCGGGGAGGAATTTTCGCAAAAGGCAGAAGTAGGTTAGGATTTGGGATTCTATGAGATTGAGGGGACTCATAGTTTGTCAACCGAGCAGAAGAAATTAGGTCCTTCAGCGGTGGCGACAATGGGAGCGATATTTTCGTTGATGGTTTGGAACCAATCACGAATCCTCAAGAGACTTGTAGATAGTGCTATGGACTGACACCCCGACGATGTTTTGATATCGAAGGGGAGACGTCTATGGTAACTTCGCATTGGTTGTGGATCCCAAGTCTTTTATGAAAGCTATTTCTGGGCCTACCGCGAATGAGTGAATAACGACAACGGATGCAAGAGTCAACAATAAAGGATCAAGTCTGGGATTTGGTCAATTATCCTACTAGACGCGAGACTTTTGATAAAAACTGGGTTTTTTCGAAGTCTTGTGAGAGAAGGACGATGCTGTAGAGAGATACAATGCACGTTTGTTGGCGAAGAGATTCACCTAGTGTAATTGGATAATGAATAGACATTTTTCACCCGAGATGATGCTTACATCTATTTCACCTTTCCTAACAAATCGTTACACATAAAGATCTCGAACTAGTTCTGGAGACTTAGATTGTTTTCTCAATGAGGATTTGGATAAAGGGATCTGGGAGATCAGCCTATGGATTTCAATGCCAACATATTCGAGTCGACTCAGAGAGTCCATTTATGGTTTGAAACATTTATCTAAGCAGTTGTCGGTTCGATATCATCAATCTATATCGGATATAGACTGACAATGATTGAATATGACAACTGTAACTTAAGAGACCTTATTGTGAACGATATTGTGATGACCAAAAGTGACTTGGAGATAATGAATGCAACTTGGAGCGGCCGTTTCTCACTATAGAGGACACGTGATATATTGAGTTCGTGCTATGGAATTGGATTCATGAGAAGCCGTTTCAAGAGCATCCTATGTTTGTCTTCGAAGACTCACATAAGATACGTTTTAAAACGGTTCAGCTCGCATGATCACTCTCCAATTGATTACTCAAGTCACTATTGGACATGTTTTTAGTCATGATCTTTTCTATAAGACTCTTAACATAGAGAGACAGATTTTGTGGGTTCCATTTTACATAGTCAGTAGTCAAATGTATGCATGATATGTACTTGACCAGACATATAACCCTTACCGATTGGACTTAGTATTAGGGTCTGCTTGTGTCACGCTCCGCTTCCCAAGAGAAGATGAAGGGTGACGTGGCATGGTCCGCAACTTAACTGTATTGAAGGTGGTCTATTCAATACAGTTATATTAAGCGTATGAATATCTATTACATGCAGGATATGTACCAAAACAAAATAATAAAAGCAGAAGGTATTTATTTCTATTAATCAAACTTTATTACATCCCAAAAGAAAAGGTAAAATAAACTAAATAGTTTAGTTACATCGAAGAAGAAGCAAAAGCTCTAAACATGTGGGCAACAAATGCAAATTAAACCTAGCTAATCCTCCGTCATCAAGTCCGCATAATCTTCAATAGTTGGCTCCACACTTTGATCCTCGTCATAATACTCATTCTCATCTAACGGACATTTCAGAGATAGAGAAGAAAAAAAGGAAAGTGTCACGACCCGTAATTTAGCACGTGACCGGCACTTAAATTACGCAACATCTAAAGGCATGACGTAAATCAAGTAAGCCGAATCCCAGAAAATCTAAACCTTTTTGCAAAAAATAGTGGGGTGCAATTTTGAAATAAAGGTATAATGAATCATGTTTTTCTTTAAAGGCATAACTAATGAAACATGAAAATGCAAGTGGATTATACTAGAGTTGAAAACATGTTTCGTATCCTAAAATTTCGGGCAGCACATCCCTTGTATATTTTGGTCCAAAACCATATACACAACAATATATAGGCATCCCCAAGCGAGAGCCAGCCGGCGGAATCACAACCACGTAATAATATATATACGACGCCCAACGGCGAAGATCAATCCAGAAAGAACAAAAAAATGAGCAAGACATCAAAACTCAAGAAAAAAACGATCATAAACCCATCACTCTAAGTCTCGCACAATACCCAAGTCTGACTAGATATACCAATATACAATTTCTAGTCTCTAATTTGATTTTATGGAGTTTATCTAGATACAACGGAATATAGAGTATGAAAATGGGCACGATCCAACATGTGTCCCACCTACCAAAGCAAAACACCCTGGAAGAAACTATGTACCAACGATACCGCAACTGATCCCAAGCGGTCAAACCTGCAAGAACTGTGGCACAACGGGGATGAGTTACCAACTCGTGAGTAGAAAACATTAGCAAGTAGAAATCGAATAAAACAATGAATTCCTAGGTCACTATATTCTGAAGGTAATACTATGATATCTAGGGTGACCATGTATGCATATATGTCAACAATCGAGTCAATGCAATGACATATATAAATAAACATCCGACATCATATGCCTGTATACATGTGGATATCATCCACATGTCCATCAACAACACAAATAATAACATGGAACCTGAGTGTCCCACACCGACACTCGAACATCATGAAAACATATGCATGTATATATATATGAGGATATCAACCACGTGTGTCCATCAACGACACATCAAAATCATGGAACCTGAGTGTCCAACACCAACACTCGAAACATCATGAAAACCCGTGTCCAGTATCGATACGTAAATCCTCATATTTCAGGCGCCGCATACTCAGATCAGCCATTATATCTATCTCATCTCAGGCACCGCATTCTCAGATCGGTCCTTATATCCATCTCATATCATAACTCCAAAACGGTATCTTCCGGATATCCGCCGAGTTCTATACAATCACTGGTAGGTAGTGCTCCCATGCCAGGCTCACCGCCTAACAATACGAGTCTTCTTACCCCGGGGTACCTCACCGGGTCCACCATGTACCCGCAGACGGTGCCTACCGCTTCTCGAATCGAGTATACTCACTTCTCAGAACCGAGAAAACTCATGGTGGACACCTCGAAATATCATAACAAGAGAAACCGCATTTTTAAAACAATACACAATTTCCTTTGAAATTAAACTGTGGTTCTCAAATCCAGAGATCTCATAAAACAGCATCTCAATGCATATAACGATAAAGTATGATGTATGCAATATAGAGTAGTAATATGAGCATATCGAGTATATCATGCAAGCATGTCAAGTGATAATACTAAACAATGAATGTACTTTTACGGTTAAGAGTAATATCATGGTAGGGCAGTTTTACTGTGTAAGTAGCATGGCAATTACCGATGATGAATGTGTGTGAGCCGGCAACCTGTGTACGTATAATATGCGCATCAATGGTAATTGTGCAGATGCACTAGCAGTTGATATCATATAATATTAAATACTGGAAACATGATAGGTATTATATGAGGAATAATCCAACAAAATATGAACTATAATAAGCTAGCCTCTTTATGTCAACAATCCCGCCTTATAGTATCAAGTGTCGCAATATCCTCGATCATCATTCTCAATTCATGAGCACGGATCAAATATTCGGTAAACGCATCCCGTACGGTAATCTATCGTACGGTGTTACAAACAGAGTAGGAAATCTATCGTCCTATTCACCAGCAAAGGTACGGATCTATAATCTCGTACGTCATACCTTATCAATCACATAACACATCTATATCAATCTTATATCATGCCATCTTACATATACGTCATATCTTTTTAATCTCAATTCATATCGATCTCGATCTCATATCCTATCATTATCAACTCATACATGTCCTCTTTCGATTCATACTTATCATGATTCACTTTCTCATTTTATATTCTCATATATCAATCCGAGTCATCTATATCTATCACCTCAATATCCCACATCATGTTATTCTATATACCTATATCATATTCTCAAGCTAATATATATTCATTAGTGTCAAATTTTATCATATCATATCTTATTAAATCCTATAATCATGTTATCTTAAGTTCGTAGCATATCCTTTATCAAAATTATAAGTTTTAATACGATCTTCCATATCAATGGTTGCGGGAGTGCTATACGCCATCCACCCGACTTTCCCCATAGATATAAATCTACTCACCTGCTAAAGTCCTCGCTTAGCCGAAGTCGATGTGCTTCGTCGTCTCGGAAGTCCATGCGAAAGTACCGACAATCAATATACAATCGCAATTCTATTAAATCCAATATCCGAAAACCGATACGGCGCACAAATCGCTTATAGGTTAGAACCTATAGCCTGCGCATGCAAAATTAACCAAATAACCCTCGTTTGTTGACGTACAAACATCCAACGACGGAATCCAAACTCAAATATAAAAACCAAGTTTCAGAAATCGGAAAACGAAATTCAGCAACTAAGGAAAACACCTTCAGATTTTGCCTCAGGTACAATTAGACAATTTTGCATATAGGGAAGGTCTAATTAGAAGATATAGGAGCCACAAACCAAGAATCATCGCATTCCATCCTGATGTGGCCGCAATTTGTGGCCACAACCAATAAATCTGCGGCCAATAGGGAATAGGCTCGGGTTTCTAGGGTAGGTTCCTAATTGCCTGCACGTCTCTCTGTAATCGCTAAATAATTTTTAGGGTCTTCGGGTTATAGCAGATCTCACTATCCCATCACAATTCTCACAAAATACGATATCGGGGAAATTCTAACTTCGTGTTTTGGGTTCTTGTCTCAGGTCTTGGTCCAGAAATCAATACTCAAGTCTTGCAAACACTCACTACACCTCAATTTACCACTTAACATCAACTTGTAAATTTCTAAGATCACATAACTCACTAAATCGATTTCTAAACTAAATTAGGATATATAAACACAAATACTAATCTAAAAGTGAAGGGATTATCTCATTTAGCAACTTACAAAAATTCTTGAGTTGCCCAAAATCTTCAAAATCCAAACTTGAAAGGTCTAAAGGGTTTAGGATATGCTTGTGCATCTTTATTGTGAAGGTGGCATATGGTTTTAAAAAGGGATTGGAAATGATGCATGGAGGTGGTGAGATGAAGGAGATGAAGAAGAATTATGAAGAAAACAATGGGAAATGGAGACAGCCAAGTCTCTTCCTCTCTCTTATGCTCACTCGCTCTCACTCTAAAATATCTTCTACACTCACTCTCTCAAACATCTCTTCTTTTTTTTTTTTCTCTTTTTGTCTTTCCCTCATTACTTCTCTTTTCTTTTAGCTTTTCTTTTCTTTTCTCACAACTCACAAAACTCACAAGTCACAAACACAATAATAACATGCACATGATATGGTGCACTAGCCATGGAAAAAATATAAAAATACGGATTTGGCTTAATCGCGATTAGCAGTGTACTAATCAAGTTTAATTTAAATTTTCATATAATTAATTATAAAAATGGCAAAATCCGATAAATATCATTATAATAAATAAATCATTTTAATCTCCAATTATTTTCCAAATATCGGTATATACTTATACCATTTTACGAAAAGCCCCTATTCGCAAATCGAATAGTTTTCGCGAAATATATTATTTTAATATTAAATTTCCAAAAATAATATTTTTTATTTCTGAAACATTACAGAAAGTCTGTCAGCGAGTTACACTCGGGTAGGATTGCATCATAAGAAAGTAAAGGTATAGAAACGAGCAAGTATATACATGTCTGATGTATATGGGTATAAGGGTATGAGGTGTATGCCAATAAGTTATGTTGAATAAGGTATAGGTGAATAAAGATATGTTGTATGAAGTATCTGTTAGGTAAAAGTTCAAGTCAAGTCAACCGGGTATTCAGTCTAAGAGTTAAATCAGGTTAAACAAGATGTGTATTGATGGAATTGACTAATGGACGTACTTGTATTTTTGAGGTATTCCATAACTAGCTGGAATCAGTATGAGCTGGCGCTCGTGCCTGGGGTGGCAATAATAACGTGAATCAATGCAGCAGCGTGAACATCCCAGAAATGTGTCCCATGACTATGAAGGGGCTTTGTCCAACGTGAATGTCACTCAAGTGTACAAGTATTTCCACCCTTCAGTTCCATAATAAATAACAAGTCTCAACTGGTAAAATATCTACATCCTAAATGCTGAATGATCCATGTCTCATAAAGAAAGGTAGATAAAGTAACATGTGGGTATAGCGCATGATATTATATGAGTTTAGTGGTGAGCATCAATATATATCTACTAAGTATTGTAATCGTTTTAGTTTGTCAAACAAGGGTCCAGATACTCGCGATTATTCCATTGTGGCCACAGAACAATAACTGGGAAAGTGAAATGTACCATTTCACTTCCCGGGATCATGATCGAGTAGTAGGGAAATCCGAGTTCTGGGTCTCCTTTCCTAATCAAACTATCCATCCCCGTTATTCGGTGTAAAGGTATTGACAAATTAGAATTAGTGCGTATACATCTAAACATGGAATTTCCACATTCTTTGTCATCCACATATTGGATTATTCGCCCTCAAAATAGGGTTAGTATTTGCCCGAATATCGGGTTAGTATTTGTCCACATATTGGACCATTCACCCCAAAGTAGGGTTAGTATTCGCCCGAATATCGGGTTAGTAGTCGTCCACATATTGGACTGTTCACCCTGCCTGCAGGGATCCTCATATAAGTATTCCATACCTAGGTTTGCGCATTTTAATCCTAACCGTATCATGTGTCATGTATATCATAAACTTGTATTCAAAAAGTTGATCTCATTTAATATGGTCGTCATAAACATGTATTCAAAAAGTTGATCTCATTTAATATGGTCTTCCATAACCACTCATTTTATCTTGTTATCTTGTAAAGTCTGTAAGGCGCATCATATTATTTTATAGAATGCTTAGCTAATAAAGATCAAAGCGTTTAATGATATTTATTATTTATAAGAAAACCATGAGTATTTATCATTTTGGAAACCCATGGTATTATAATGAGAAAAATACCCTTTTAATGAAAGATTATGGTATTTATTTGAACATTATCTTTTAATAATGTTTTAGGTATTCATTTGAAAAAAATATCATTTATAAAGGTTTTGGTTTTTGTTGAAGATAGCCTTCTAAGTAAAGGTCAAGATGTTTAAATGAAAATATATCCTTTTATAATGGATTAAGGTATTTTATTGTAAATAATAATTTATAAAGTTATGGGGTTTATTTGGAGATAACATTTTAGAAATACATCCGTGTTGGCAACCGCTGCACATGGACGGCAGGATTTGTGTCTTTTTCAGAGACGATTGCCTATGAACCACGAGATATTTACGTAAAATATTACCCTATAAAAATTAGGGTATTTTATTAGAGGTGGTATTCTACAAGAACAACTCTGCGTTGACAACCGCTGCACATAGACGGCAGGATTTGTGTTCTTTTTAGGGACGATTGTCTAGTAATCACGGGGTGTTTCATGTGGAATATTCCCCTTTAGGGTATCTTATTAAACTTTAGTTAATAGGCTAAGAAAATTTATTATAAAATATTCTCTCTAAGCGGAAGGGGGTTAGGTTGAAAACCATAGCATAATTATTTAGATTAGTATACCCCTTTCAAAAGGTAACGGGATTTTAACAAAACTAGATTAGTGGGTGGATAAAAGTGCAAGTAAAAACATATCGTTTTAGCATGTCTAAAGTATTTTGTTCAAAACATCTCATATCATAGGAGTAAAACATTTTAATAAAATGAGGGTATTTTATGGAAGTAAACTATTACAAGATCTTATTGGTAACATGGGTACGTGGGTGTATATAAAGGGTGGATTGACACCCCATGGGCTATTACATCAAGCATATCATGTTCTATGTAGGATGAGGGTGCAATATTCACACATATAAAGGTAATTAATTAAACCATTTTAAGCATGGGTCAAATTTTATTATTAGGAGGTACCACAATAGGCATACAGAAATGTTTTTAACATCATTTTAATATTAGGTTGGAAATTAGAATTTGAAATTAAGATCATTAAAAGAAAGAAGGTGACAGACAAGTGGAGAGAGGCGGATCCTATCTTTGGTTTGAGTTGGATGTCGATGGGCCGAAAGCGTAGACTTGTACTACGATCTCAACAACTCCGCGTTCGGATTTTTTCTCGATGTTTGGGTGGAACCAAAGCGTCGACGTCGTCGATACGAAGGCCTGGGTATTTTTTTCAGAATTTTTGGAGTTCTATGCTGTGAGAAATTAGAGTTTGAAGGTCTCTATTTATAGGGTCCTTCTCCAAAAATAAAATCCAAAAAAATCTGGTAAAAATCCCCCAAAATCCGTGCCCCAATCATATCCCCAATCATCAACTGATGATTGCCGCCGCCGCCGCCAAATGGTGGCCGTTGGATTTGCATCCAACGACTCACGAGCCGCCGTCCCAGCGCGCCACGTGGCCGCATGAGGGATCACGCGGTTTCGCGTGGCCCCCCACCACGTGGGTGCCGCCAGCGAAAGTGGGCTGTTGGATCTCCCATCCAACGGTCTACGTTAAAAGTTGAATTTTTTTCCTTTATAAATAAAAATCTAATTGTTATTTTAAAAAAATTGAATTTGCTTTTAAAAAAAATTGTTAAAAATATTTAAAATATGAGAAAATTTCCAGAAAATATATTTTATTATTATCTTTAGTTTAAAAATAATTTTGGGCTAAAACTAAATAATATTCCTATATCTATGATATTCGTTAGTTAACATATCTATTTTATTCTCGAAAATATTTTAATTACGAAATAATTATTTTAATTTATAATGAAATATGTAAATCATTGTTAGGGCATTATAAAAATATTTTAATCCTAGAAACATATAAATATATATTTAGAAAATTCCTTTAATTATATTTAAATGATTTAACATTTACTCGCATCACTTTTAAAATATTTTATCATCAAGCAAAAACGCAGTTAAATACTCGGTACTAAAAACATGACCTTTTATTGAGTATTTAGAAAACACGGTCGTTACAATCTACTCTCCTTAAAACAATTTCGTCCTTGAAATTTTATAAGGTAGTGGCTAAAGAAAGAAAATACCAAGATGGGATTATTGTGGTTAAAAATTTTGGGTCTCGCTCTCTCGTCCCGTTTTCTTGTTTCCGCGTATATTTGCCTTGGAGTTCTTCCTCCATATAATTCTAACCAGCTGGATCGTCTTGTCCCTCAAGGTCTCATCCTTCTAGTATCCCGACCGGTTGCTGCTCGTGGGTTACGCCAGCCCTTACTGTGATTTCAGAATGATAAAAAATATGACTAGGGTCACCGACATACCCTCTTAACCGCGAGATATAAAAGTATTATGCACGCCCTCCAAAGAAGGCAGCAAAGCTAGGCTATATGCAATCCCACCGTCTCTTTTCAGGATGTTAAACGGTCGATGAGTCGTGGGCTGAGCTTTTCGTGTTTTCTGCATCTTCACCATCTCCATTGTTTCTATAATCATCCAAATTTTACAAGTTCTCCATTTTCAAGATCGTCCTAATAGATCGCCACTTCTCCCATATAAAACTTGACCCCTCTCATCTGCTTCATGTGTTTCAACCATCCGTATCCACACGTTCTCCTTATAGTAGTGTCTCTATATCTTCAAGATGAACATCACAATTGCCAGTTCTAAATCTGGATAGGATAGTTGCGTTCATAAGTCTTTAGTTGTCTTGACGCATGTGCAACTATATTGCCGTGCTGACACATCACACCACCAAGTCCCTTCCCTAGTAAATGTTAAAACTTCCAGGTCTATTGAGTATGGAAAGGATGGGTGCATTAGTTACGACCTACCCTCCTTAGAGTAATTTCATATTTGAATTTTCAAAGGAGTAGCCACTACTGGGTACGGAAATCAGTAACGCTGTCAGGAATCCTCTTTGCTGCATGCGTCGCTTCCGAGAGTTGGTGCATCGCTTGATGCGAGGAAAAGTCTAGGGATGGCCTAGATATAAAGAATCAGAAAGTGTAAAATCAGTGGTCGCTTCCGGATATATAGAAAAGTTTGGAAGTTGAATGAGGGTTAGTGTATTTCTAAACTAATGAAAAAGGTATAAGTGAGTTGATGGAAAACTTGAGAGATATAACATAAAAACAACTAGTTGAAACTACGAAAACTAGAAGAATTATGGTGAGTTTAACTAACATTTGTATCGAAGGATAAATAGGTATGGTATCGAAAAGGAAGGTTGAAAGAGAAAAGAGTACCTCTGCTATCTTGTCCTGTTGCATCAGCCTTCTCGGCTATCATGGTGAAGGTCTGGCGTTAGGTCCATTCTGCTGCGCTTGCTGAAAAACACGCTCCTGTAATGGTAAGGGTGGTCCCTTTGGTGACGTTCCTTGACTGATTGGTTTAGTGGCGGAAAGTGGCCGGTTCCCCTGTTGTGGTGCCCCATAGTTAGTCGGCTTATCGACGGGGCCTGATTGTCTCTTTCTCTGAGGACAGTCCCCAATTGCATGATCCGGAGACCCACAGACTATGTAGAGTTTGTTCAAAACGCGACAGTCTTTCATGTAGTGTCGGTTCTACCATAACGATTGCATATAACGTCTAGTTCTCTTGAGACAGTTGACCCTACTGGTCTCTTGAATTGCTGCCCTCCGTTGAATTTAGAAGATGATCCCCCAGAAATTTGGCTTGCCGATCGCTTAACACCTGACGAATGGTCATTCTTCCTTATACGTTTTTGTAGATCTTCAAAGTTTCGTGCTGCATCTAAGATTACATCATAAGTCGAAAGAGTAGCAGAAAACATGGAGGACTGCGTCTTCAGGTCCAACCTTTATTGGAACCTCTTAGCATATAGTTCTGGGGTTGCCACCAGATGATGTGCGAACCGACTTAACCTTGCTAACTCTGAAGCGTACTCGTCTACGGGTTTATCTCACAAGCTCCTTTGTTTGAGTTGTACAAATTCCCTTTCCATCTCTAAGTGTGCTACGGCTGAAAAGTACTGGGTATAAAAACGATGTTTGATTGTTTCCCAGTCGATGGGCTCTTTCAGTCTACTTTCCTCAGCCTCCCACCATATCCTGGCATTATTCGTAAGTTGTAGTTTGGCGATGTTCGCCCACGCATCCTTAGGAATTTGCGCTCTACCGAGATCATCGACTGTTCCTTTGAGCCATTCCTCGGCTTCTAAGGGAGTTTCCTTCCCTAAAAAGATCTTAGGGTGAAATGATCTAAATTGCTTCGCCCATGCTGCATCTTGAGGAACGGGGGCTTGTGCTTTCCCTAAAACCTCCGCTTGTTGTTGCCTACTTTCTCGCAGCTCTTGATGAAGGGCAACCGTCTGATGCTGCTGCTGTTGTTCTAGCAGTCCTTACATCATTTGTAACATAGCTGCTTGTTGAGCAGCGGCTTCATTGATCCTATTCCTTCTTCTGTTGTGGTTAGGTTAGCGTCCGGCCATTGTGATCTAAATTCTAAGGGGTTAGGTTACAAACAGACTGAGAGATGAGACAAGATAGTAACTTGAATGGAAGAACGACAATTAATGCAAGAGGAAAATTAATAAATAGAAGAGCAAGAGACATAAGAGAGATTTTGCTCGAAACTAAAATTTTATTATTCAACTTCCATAAGGAGAGTACAACTGAAAACGAAGGATATGTCCCTACTGCTAAACATCGTTTTATTCGGCCAAAAGGAAAACAAGTCTTATTAATCTCGATCATGGGAGCTCAACAAGTTGCGATAGGCTCTCGCACTAAGAAAGGTACGGCCATTCCAACAGTGTCTTGCGGGGAAAGCTGTCTGAGTTACTTTGGCTTCGAGTTCCCCCTCACTCGAAGCTTCATCTTTCGACTCATCTTCGGCAGGAGCCTCATTCTCGAATTCCTCCTCCACAGGGTCTTCTTCTTCTGCGGAAGCCACTTTTTCAGGATCATCTTCCGTAAGTTCATCTTCTGTAGGATCTTCTTCGTCTTCGGAGTCATTGGCCATCATAGACTCCGGTGCTGCAACATCGAATTCCTCATCCTCCGAGTTGTTGTCAGAAATAACTGTGTGGGGGCCTAATACTTCATCATCTGAAATCCCAGATGTAGCTTCAAAAGTAATATCTGACATGTCGTCCTCGTCGGGAAGGGGTATGGCTTCTAGGTTGTCCATGGCCTGGAAGGAAAGACCGTGGTCAGAATACAGAATGTCAAGCAAGGGACAAGGAACAAGGAAAAATTATGAAATCGATATAAGTGGATGAGATTCACAAATATAATAAGTTAGTTAACGGTTTCATTTTAGTACATTGAGGACCTGTATGGGCCACAACTAAAACCTATCACGTCTTGCTTTCCAAGAAAATGTGAAGGGTGACGTGGCATGGTCTGCAACTTAACTGTATTGAAGGTGGTCTATTCAATACAGTTACGTTAAGCGTATGAATATCTATTACATGCAGGATAGTATCAAAACAAAATAATAAAAGCGGAAGGCATTTATTTTCATTAACCAAATTTTATTGCATCCCAAAAGAAAGAGTAAAATAAACTAAATAGTTTAGTTACATTAAAGAAGTAAAAGCCCTAAACATGTGGGCAACAAATGAAAATTAAACCTAGTTAATCCTCCGTCGTCAAGTCCGCATAATCTTCATTAGTTGGCTCCACACCTTGATTCTCATCATAATACTCATTCTCATCTAACGGACATTCCAGAGATAGAGAAGGAAAAAAGGAAAGTCTGTCAGCGAGTTACACTCGGGTAGGATTGCATCATAAGAAAGTAAAGGTACAGAAACGAGCAAGTATATACAGGTATGATGTATATGGGTATAAAGGTATGAGGTGTATGCCAATAAGTCATGTTGAATGAGGTATAGGTGAATAAAGATATGTTGTATGAAGTATCTGTTAGGTAAAAGTTTGAGTCAAGTCAATCTGGTATTCAGTCTCAGAGTTAAATCAGGTTAAACAAGATGTGTATTGATGGAACTGACTGATGGACGTACTTGTATCCTTGAGATATCCCATAACTAGCTGGAAGCGGTATGAGCTGACGCTCGTGCCTGGGGTGGAAATAATAATATGAATCAATGCAGTAGCGTGAACATCCCCGAAAGGTGTCCCATGACTACGATGAGGTTTTGTCCAGCGTGAATGTCACTCAAGTGTATAAGTATTTCCACCCTTCAGTTCCACAATAAACAACAAGTCTAAACTAATAAAATATCCACATCCTAGATACTGAATGATCCATGTCTCATAAAGAAAGGTAGATAAAGTAACATGTGGGTATAGCGCATGATATTATGTGAGTTTTGTGGTGAGCATCAATATATATTTACCAAGTATTGTAATCATTTTAGTTTGTCAAACAAGGGTCCGGATACTCGCGATTATTCCGTTGTGGCTACTGAACAACAACCGGAAAGTGAAATGTACCGTTTCATTTTCCGGGATCATGATCGAGTAGTAGGGGAATCCGAGTTTCGCATCTCCTTGCCTAATCATACTACCTATCCCCGTTATTCAGTGTAAAGGTATTGACGAATTAGAGTTAGTGTGTATACATCCAGGCATGGAATTTCCACATTGTATGCCATCCACATATTGGATTATTCGCCCTTAAAGTAGGGTTAGTATTCGCCCGAATATTGAGTTAGTATTTGTCCACATATTGGACCATTCACCCCCAAAGTAGGGTTAGTATTCACCCGAATATCGGGTTAGTAGTCGTCCACACATTGGACTGTTCACCCTGCCTGCAGGGATCCTCATATAAGTATTCCATAGCTAGGTCCACGCATTCTAAGCCTAACCGTATTATGTGTTATGTATGTCATAAACTTGTATTCAAAAAGTTGATCTCATTTATTATGGCCTTCATAAACTTGTATTCAAAAAGTTGATCTCATTTAATATGGTCTTCCACAACCACTCATTTTATCTTGTTATCTTTTAAAGTCTGTAAGGTGCATCATATTATTTTATAGAATGCTTAGTTAATAAAGATCAAAGCGTTTAATGATATTTATTATTTGTAAGAAAACAATGATATTTAGAGTATTTATCATTTTGGAAACCCATGGTATTATAATGAGAAAAATATCCTTTTAATGAAAGATTATGGTATTTATTTGAACATTATCTTTTAATAGCGTTTTAGAGGTATTCTTTGGGAAAAATATCATTTATAAAGGTTTTGGTTTTTGTTGAAGATAGCTTTCTAAGTAAAGATCAAGGTATTTAAATGAAAATATATCCTTTTAGGATGGATTAAGATATTTTATTGTAAACAATAATTTATAAAGTTATGGGGTTTATTTGGAGATAACATCTTAGAAATACATCCGTGTTCACAACCGGTGCACATGGGCGGCAGGATTTGTGTCCTTTTCAGGGACGATTGCCTATCAACCACGAGATATTTACGTAAAACATTACCCTATAAAAATTAGGGTATTTTATTAGAACTGATATTCTACAAGAACAAGTCCGCGTTGACAACCGCTGCACATGAACGGCAGGATTTGTGTTCTTTTCAGGGACGATTGTCTAGTAACCACGGGGTGTTTCATGTGGAATATTCCCCTTTAGGGTATCTTCTTAAACCTTAGTTAATAGGCTAAGAAAATTTATTATAAAATATTCTCTTTAAGTAAAAGGGGGTTAAGTTGAAAACTATAGCATAATTATTTAGATTAGCATTACCCCTTTCAAAAGATAACGAGATTTTAACAAAACTAGGTTAGTGGGTGGATAAAAGTGCAAGTAAAAACATATCGTTTTAAAGTGTCTAAAGTATTTTGTTCAAACATCTCATATCATAGGGGTACAACATTTTAATAAAATGAGGGTATTTTGTGGAACTAACCTATTTCGAGATTTTATTGGTAACATGGGCACGTGGGTGTACATAAAGGGTGGATTGACATCCCATGGGCTATAACATCAAGCATATCATATTCCATGTAGGATGAGGGTGCAATATTCACGCATATAGAGGTAATTAATTAAACCATTTTAACCATGGGTCAAATTTTATTATTAGGAGGTACCATAATAGGCATGCAGAAATATTTTTAATATCATTTTAATATAAGGTTGGAGATTAGAATTTGAAACTAAGATCATTAAAAGAAAGAAGGTGACAGACAAGTGGAGAGATGCGGATCTTACATTTGGTTTAAGTTGGATGTCGATGGGTCAAAAGCGTAGACTTGTACTTCGATCTTAACAACTCCGCGCTCGGATTTTTCCTCGATATTTGGGTAGAACCACAGCGTCGGCATCGTCGATACGAAAACCTAGGTATTTTTTTCAGAATTTTCGAAGTTCTGAGGTGTGAGAAATTAGAGTTTGAACGTCTTTATTTATAAGGTCTTTCTCCAACAATAAAATCGAAAAAAAATCTGGTAAAAGTCCCCCAAAATCCGTGTCCCAGTCATATCCCCAATCATCAGCTGATGATTGCCACCGCCGCCGCCAAATCGTGGCCATTAGATTTGCATCAACGGTTCACAAGCCGCCACTCCAGCGCGCCATGTGGCCGCGTGAGGGATCACGCGGTTTCACGTGGTCCCCAACCACGTTGGCGCTGCCAGCGAAACTGGGTCGTTGGATCTTCTATCCAACGGTCCAGGTTAAAGGTTGAATTTTTAAAAAAATTCTTTATAAATAAAAATCTAACAGTTATTTTAAAAAAAATCGAATTTGCTTTTAAAAAAAATTGTTAAAAATATTTAAAATATGGGGAAAATTTCAGAAAATATATTTTATTGTTATCTTCTGTTTAAAAATAATTTTGGGCTAAAACTAAATAATATTCCTATATCTATGATATTCGTTAGTTATCATAACTATTAAAAATATCTATTTTATTCTCGAAATATTTTAATTACGAAATAATTATTTTAATTTATAATAAAATATGTAAATCATTGTTAGGGCATTATAGAAATATTTTAAGCCCAGAAACATATAAATAGATTTTAGAAAATTCCTTTTATTATATTTAAATGCTTTACCAATTACTCGCATCACTTTTAAAATATTTTACCATCAAGCAGAAACGTAGTTAAATACTCGGTACTAAAAACAAGATCTTTTATTGAGTATTTAGAAAACACAGTCGTTACAGCTTGTTGGGATGAAGTGAAGAGGGTTTTTAGGTATTTATGTGGGACGACCCACTATACCTTGTGCAATGAGGAACCAGGCTTGTGGTTATGTGGACATACAATCTGGGTATGTGTACATCCACATTCGCACATACTTTCTTGCATAATGGAAGGGCCATTACTCGGAGTAGCAAGAAGCATGTTGTGTAGCATTGTCACCGTAATGGTGGAATATGCAGTTATTTCAGAAGCGCCGAAGTGACTGCTAGGCTGAAGTGATTCCTCAATAGTCTGCGCGTGATTCCGCACGCAAAGGAAACGTGGTTTCTCTCTATCGTGATATCATGTCAACGATAGCATACTCAAATGATCCCATATATATATGAAGTTGAAACACTTTCAGATCTAACGACGTTTTATCAAGGAGTAAGTGGCATGAGAAGGCGGTCTAAATTATAGTGTCTTCTTTCAGGTCAGACGATCGGGGATCTAATGACGAAAGAAATAGCCGAGTAACGCTACGAACGTTTGGGTTTCGTCCTGCTTAACGTGTTGCATTTTAAATATCTTGATAGACATTACACTTGTATTTGATATTATTATTATGGGTGACGACTTTATAAATGCATATTTGAAAATTGATAGTGTATTTCTTTCTTTCTTTATTATCTGGGATGGATATGTCTATCTTGTTTGACTATTTCGGGTATAGAATACAAGTGTACAAGGTACACGAAGTGTATGGGGTACACGATGTGTGCAGAGCACACATTTAATAAAGATACGTCAGTAGGTAGGAACTCTCCCTTACACGAGAGATCTTTTTTATACAAGAGAAGCATATGAAGGTGAGACTAAGTGCTAGACGTTATTTGCTCGGAGCAGTGCTTGTGTTGTTACATACTGGGTATGGCGACAGTGGAAACAGTTAAAAGAGTCGTCCCGACCAGGTCAGGATGAGGTTGCCATGTGCTATAGGCCGAGCGACCGAAGTGGTTATCCCATAGCCACTTTACCTGTTTTACATATATCCGGACTAGTGATCTGACTCGTCGCATGGGGTATGAGCTTGTCGGGAGATCCCAGGTATATCACAGGGCGATATGGCCGGGTAAGTCAAACACATGGTAATTGAAATTGGGTCCGTACGGTATAACTTTAATAACGTACGCTATCAGAGAGAGAATTTTATAACGTAGCACGTTGCCATACGATGTGCGTTAGGATCGTGCCACATAAGGAGGTTGAGAGATGGATCCCATCTCTCACTGTGTGAGCCCATTATGGCATGTCCCGCTTCCCAAAATACAGGAGCGGAGACGCGACTCGCAATGTAATTATTTGAGAAGTAGACTCTCCCCGATACAGTTACGCTAAGCGTATAGTAATACTGGAGTACACAAAAGCAAGATAAATAAAATCAATTTTATTCATTAACCAACAATTATTACAAACAACAACAAAGAGTAACAATATACACAATAGATTTCAAAACGTCTAAAAGAATACAGTAAGGGTATAAGGTTAAAGATATAGAAAAGGAAACTCTATGAATCTTGGGTCTGCCATGGTTCCGCTGTGTACTCTGATGACTGAGACCGGTCTTACAAAACAAACTATCCAACCGGGAACACGATTCCCAGGGTGTCAGAACACCCACAAGTATAAAAATAGAATGGAGAGTGCGATACAAGAAATAACAGTAAATCATAGTAACAAATAAAAACAGGTAAGCCGAAAGTAAGGAAAATCATGTAGGTAAAATAATGTGAAAACACGTGCTGTGAATGAATAAGAATGCAGGCATGTAAACGTGCAGGAAATAACAATGTAGATAAACAAGGGGTCAACCTGGATGTCAATTTAGAAGTCAATCTAGAAGTCAAGTCTATCGGGTATCAGTTTAAGAGTCAAATCAGGTCAAATAAGATGTGTATTGATGGAATTGACTGATGGAAGTACTCGTATCCTTGGGGTATCGCATGATTAGTTGGAAGCAGTATGAGCTGGCGCTCGTGCCTGGGGTGACAACAATAATATGAATCAATGCAGTAGCGTGAACATCCCCGAGAGATGTCCCATGAGTACGATGAAGATTTGTTAGCGTGAATATCACCCAAGTGTACAAGTATTTCCACAATTCAGTTTCCCAATAAACAACAAGTCTAAATTGGTAAAATATCCCAATCAAAAATGTTGACTAATATCCATGTCTCATAAAAAAGGTAAATAAAGTAACATGTGTGTGCGATGCAGGATGTCATGTGTGTGTGGTGGAAAACAATATTAGGTATCTACTAAGTGTTATCAATGAATTGGTTTGGTAGGCAAGAGTACCGGCCTCTCGGGATTATACAGTGATATAGTGGTATAAGTTGGTGTTAGCGCATAGTTCTTCATTTCAATAGTGATATCAGGCCACATCCGTATAAATCCATATAACGGAGTCATCATTAGTATCATGTCACATCAATATAAATGTCACATCTGTATAAACGGAGTCATCATTATCATTAGTATCAGGTCACATCCGTATAACAGAGTCATCATTAGTATCAGGTCACATCTGTATTAAACGGAGTCATCAACAGTATCAGGTCACATCTGTATTAAACGGAGTCATCAACAGTATCAACGGAGTCATCATCAGTATCAGGTGACATATTGTAAAATATGGAATTCGGGAAGTAGTATTTCAGTGTAGACAACGTTTCATGAAGGTTCGAGATATTTTAGTGAAAGTATAACTTGGGGAAATTAATGGTATTTAATGCAAATATAATTTGAGAAAACTCATGGTATTTTAGTGTAAATATTATTTTAGGAAAAACCATGGTATTTTAATGATGCCTTGTCTCCGGCTCTTTGAGACTCAAGAGATAAAATGCCAAAAAAACCCACCAGCTGGCTAATTAATTGAAATACTAGTCATAGTAATTCTAGGGTGTTTACGTAAAGATAGGCCATCAAAAGTCTCGAGATGGGGTTTTCGGTAAAATTCTAACTAATGACTAATTGTAAATTGATATACATACAATGTGATAACTAAAATGAAATTGAATAGTATGAAAACGATGATAACTTTCAATAATATCAATGAAATGATCAACTATATAATTACAATCAAGATTAGAACCGCGTGATCTAAATTTGTATGACAGAATATTTCGCAGTAATAATAATGACTCGCTAAAATTAGCATATGCAGTTTGTACGTAATTAAAATACCTTTTTAACTTCATTGATCACATAATATGAAATCTCGTTCACTAACAAATTGTACGTAATTAAAATACCTATAAAATCAATAGTAAACATTATGTGAAACATGAATAGAAAAATAATAAATATTTGATCGGGAAAATCAAGGTCTTTAATAACTCTATAACTTCTAATATTTATAATATATATTCAAATTAAGTATTTTAAATAGAAACTATACTCATTGAATCAACAACACTATGGTCATAATGACTTTTGAATGAACATAAAAAAATGTACATGCCAAGTCGTCCAACTTAGACGAGCAGGTGATAAACACTTGACTTGAGAATCCACAGGTGCAGCTCGCCATCAAGACGCAAGGAAACGTCGGAATCATCTTTGGAACATTTCGTCGAACACCTCGTGCGTAAAATTGAAATGTCGTCGGAACGGAGAACCATAGAGGTGGAAACGATCTTGACGCTCATGCGGACTAGGGCCCAGCTCTAGGGCCCAGCATTGAAGCCTCGGTTCTCGGCTCAGGATCCCATCGAATGGGCCGAAGAAAGAGGGAGGGGTCTCGGGTGTTAATTTTATATAGTCAACTTAAAAAATCTTGGGTATCATGACAGTGAATGAATTAAAATTAGATGATTGAATCAAAATTCTACAAGTCATCAAACAGAAATGAAAGGTGTCAAACAAATCAAAGAACCGAAGTCTATGTGTTCTAGATTCCAAAATTCGATGGCTTAAAGGAACGTAAAGTTCAAATCTTTATACTAAATTTTGTGATCAATTCATTAATGTCCGACAAATCAAGCCATCACTATCTAAACGTTCAGAAATTATTCAAAAAGAAAAGAAAAAATAAAATAACAGATTAGAGCAAACTAGTGAGGAAAACATATACCTAGATCTCGAATCCTTCAACAAAAGAAACTATTTTTTAACATGTAATCAAAATGAATGGAGAAAATAAACAGAACCCATGATTAACAATGACGTACCCTGCGCCTCTTCCATTGGGTAAATTCGACCAAGGATCGACAACCCTTTCTTTAAGAAGAGAAGAAGAAGAAGAAGCAGAGAGAGAGAGAAAGAGAGGGTGGAGATCGGTTGGGAGAGAGAAGGGAAAAGGATTACGGTTTTGTTTAAATAAAAGAAATGGGTTTTAATAAAGGTTTTTTCTTTTTTTTGAAATTGGTTTTAAAAGCATCCCAATTAATCATAATTAATGGCATTTAATAAAAAGTTAATAACCATTAAACCAATTTAATCACCATTAATCAAAATCAATTACGTTAGGAAATAAATAGAAAAATTTATCTAATAGAAAACAAAAATATACGGAACAATATTGAAATAAAATGCAAAATCACTCAATAATAAAATAAATAATTTTTGAAATCAAATAGTCAACTAACTATAAATAATAATGTAGATATGAAATTTTTTATTAAGGTATAGACAAAATGCAGACGTTACAATCTACCCTTCTTAAAACAATTTCGTTTTCAAAATTATAAAAGAGATTGTAAAGAATGAGTTAAAAAAATAGGGATAGTATTATCTCAAAATAAATTCTTTAAAACAATTTCTCTAAGCAATTTTCTTTTAATAAATCAAGCTAACATAAATGAATTCAACAAAATTATCTTTTTTAAAATCTTATAAAATCCTAAAATCACAAAATAACCTAAACACCGAAATATGAACTATAAAGATATAATAAATAACAACAATAAAAAAATTTAACAAAAAAGCCATATGTCGTAAACAAAATAATGGAAGTAAAGAATAATGACAATAATGGTAAACTAATAATAACACATAATATATAAAATATATGAATAATGTAAACCGAACAATGTGACTAAAAAACAAGTATTCAAACACAAAAATATATTATAAAAAACACATGATAAATAATTATGAAACTATAAAACTTGAGTAAAATATCCTTTCATAAAAAATCTTTTCCTCAAATAAATAAAATCTAAATTTCTTTTCTTCAAATATATTTTAAATAAGAAATCTCTTTACAAAAATTATGTTAAATATTTCTAAAAATAAGAAATCCCTTGGACTATTCATTTCTTTCAATATAAATTTTTAAATCTAGTTTAATAGAAACTATTAACATTTAAACACCATGAAGAGATATTTTGTTAAAAAAAATAAAATAGGTTTTTATCTACTATATGAAAATCAAGGTCATTACCGTCCATGCTCCTTAAAAATTACGTTCTTGAAATTTTCAAAATGGAGGAAATCGTAACAGGGTAAGAAGGTAAGGGTAATGCGGTTGTAAGACATCTTCACGCTCCGTCGGTTGATATGAAGGATAGGATTCAAAAGATATGATTTAAGAAGATTAATAAGTGTTGGTTAATGTCTTGCCTTCGTATACCGGAATACTCCAGACCTGTATTGTTCATGCAGAACTGACCTACATGGGCCACAATCAAAACTGGTCACGTCCTACTTCCCAAAATACAGGAGCGAAGACGCGACAAGGGCCGCAACGTAACTATACTGAAAAGTACATTATCCCCGATACAATTACGCTAAGCGTATAGTAATGCAGGAGTACACAAAAATAAGATAAATAAAATCAATTTTATTCATTAACCAACAATTATTAC
The DNA here is from genome assembly GCA_030015575.1 of Agapanthus africanus. NCBI lineage: Eukaryota > Viridiplantae > Streptophyta > Magnoliopsida > Asparagales > Amaryllidaceae > Agapanthus > Agapanthus africanus. The sequence continues at coordinate 187,188,235 of CM057337.1, forward strand.
AAACAACAACAATGAGTAACAATATACACAATAGATTTTAAAAGATATAAAAGAATACAGTAAGGATACAACCTTAAAGATACAGAAAAGGAAACTCTACGCATCTTGGGCCCGTCACGGTTCCGCTGCACACTCTGATGACTGAGACTGGTCCTACAAAACAAGCTATCCAACTGGGAACACAATTCACAGGGTGTCAGAACACCCACAAACATAAAAATAGACGGGAAAGTGCGATGCAAGTAATAACAGTAAATCATAGTAACAAATGAAAACAGGTAAACCGAAAGTATAGGAAATCATGTATGTAAAGTAATGTGAAAACATATGCTGTGAATGAATAAGAATGCAGATAGCTAAACGTGTAGGAAGTAACAATACAGATAAACAACGGGTCAAGCTAGATGTCAATCTGGAGGTCAATATGGAAGTAAAGTCTATTGGATATCAGTCTAAGAGTCAAATCATGTCAAATAAGACGTGTTTTGGTAGAATTAATTGATGGACGTACTTGTATCCTTAGGGTATCTCATGACTAGCTAGAAGCAGTATGAGCTGGCACCCGTGTCTGGGGCGGCAACAATAACATGAATCAATACAATAGCATGAATATCTCCGAGAGGTGTCCCGTGAATACGATGAAGATTTGTCTAGCGTGAATATCACCTGAGTGTACATGTATTTCCACCCTTCAGTTCCCCAATAAACAACAAGTCTAAACTGGTAAAATATTCCAATTCAAGATGCTGACTAATCCACGTTTCATAAAGAAAGGTAGCTAAAGTAACATATATGTGCGATGCAGGATGTCATGTGTGTGGTGGAAAACAATATTAGATATCTTCCAAGTGTTATCAACGAATTGGTTTGGTAGGAAAGGGTACCGGCCTCTCAGGATTATACGGAGGTATAGTGGTAAAAGTTGGTGGTAGTGCATAGTTCTTCTAGACATGGAGTTTCAGTAATGATATCAGGTCATATCCATATAACGGAGTCATCATTAGTATCATGTTACATCCGTATAAACAAAGTCATCATTAGTATCAGGTCACATCCGCATAAGCAGGGTCATCAATAGTATCAGATCACATCCGTATTAAATGGAGTCATCAACAGTATCAGGTCATATCCGTATTAAACGAAGTCATCAACAGTATCAGGTCATATCCCTATAAACGAAGTCATCAACAGTATAAGGTATTTTATTGTAAAACATGGAATTCAGGAAGTAGGGGTATCTCAATGTAGACAAGGTTTCACGAAGGTTCGAGATATTTTAGTGAAAGAATAACTTGGGGAAGTTCATGTTATTTTCACGCAAATATCTTTTGAGAAAACTCATGGTATTTTAGTGTAAATATTATTTTAGGAAAAACCATGGTATTTTATTAATGCTTTATTTCCGGTTCCCAAAAACTCAAGAGATAAAGATGCCACGAAAGTCCATCAGCTTGGCTAATTAATTGAAATACTAATCTTAGGGTATTTATGTAAAGATACGCCATCAAATGCATGGAGGGGGATTTTCGGTAAAATTCTAATTAAGGAGTAATTGTAAATTGATATACATAAAATGTGATAACTAAAATGAATATGATGATTGAATAGTATGAAAACGATGATTACTTTCAATATATATCAATGAAATGATCAACTATATAATTACAATCACCATTAGAACTGCGTGATCTAAATTTGTATGATAGAATATTTCGTAGTAATAATAATGACTAGCTAAAATTAGCATATGCAGTTTGTAATCAAAGACTAAATACATTTATGAAGAACTCACAACCCACTAATAAAATTCATATAGACTAAATAAACAATATTTATGAACTGTGTAGAACTTTATAACCTATGCACAAAATAATAAAAACATAATCATTCTACTACTAAAAAATATACCTTTTTAACTTCATTGATAACATAATATGAAACCTCGTTCACTAACAAATCATTGACACAGTTTGTACGTAATTAAAATACCTATAAAATCAATAGTAAGCATTATGTGAAACATGAATAGAAAAATAATACATATTTGATCCCAAAAACAAGTTCTTTAATAACTGAACAACTTTTAATATTTATAATATATATTCAAATTAAGTATTCTAAATAGAAAATATACTCATTGAATCTACAAATCATAATGATTTTTTAATGAACATAAAAAATGTATGTTCCAAGCCGTCCGACTTAGGCGAGCAGATGATAAACACTTGCCTGAGGAATCCACGGGTGCGCTGCTTGTGTTTAGGACGCAAGGAAACACCAAAATCTTCTTTGGGGCATTTCGTCGAACATCGCGCATAAAATTGATACGTCGTCGGAACGGAAAACCGGACGCGTGGAAACGATCTTGACGCTCATGCGGACTCGGGCCAACCCTTGGAACCTCGGTTACCTGTTCGGGGTGGCGTCGAATGGGCTAAAAAGAGAAGGAGGTGGTCCCGGGTGTTAATTTTATATTAGAGTTGAACTTAAAAAAAAATCTTGGGTATCATGACACTAAATGAATGAAACTTAGATGATTGAATCAAAATTCTAGGAGTCATCAAAAAGAAATGAAAGGTGTCAAAAAAATCGAAGAACCGAAGTCTATGTGTTCTAGATTCCAAATTCAATGGCTCAAAGGAACATAAAGTTCAAATCTTTCTACTAAATTTTGTGATCAATTCATTAAAGAGAAACAATGGTGTCCAACAAATCAAGCCATCACTACTATCTAAACGTTCAGAAATTATTCAAAAAGAAAATATAAAATAACAGATTAGAGCAAACTAATGATGAAAACATATACCTAGATCTCGAATCCTTCAACAAAAGAAACGATTTTTTGACATGTAATCAAAATGAATGGAGAAAAGAAACACAACCCATGATTAATAATGACGTATCCTGCGTCTCTTCCATTGGGAAAATTCGATCCAGGATCAACAATGTTAGTTATATGTATGCCCTAAAGGCCATTACTATACATAGGGTGTATATTGTAGTGGATGCTTGGACATATATAGGGAGGACTTTCTTGCTCGACATGATAGTATGCTATCTGGTTGCTCTTTACCTTAACGTGTATACTGATTGTCCCTCTGTTACATGTTGGTAAAGCCCTTAGGATGTGTACTTGACTACCTGGACTATGATGCGGATCATACTAGTGGGGACAGGGTAGTCCATAAGTACATCCTTCAAGGTCCCTAGTCGTGGGTGTATCGAGACGGGGCATCGATATACCAGAGTAGACTAGCGTATACCTTCTCGACCCATACAGATGGGCGATGGATGATCCCATATCCATTGGTGTTTGACATCAGAGATGATATACGGGTGCTCAGTGGAGACTGGGTACACTGGACGGACTCGCCGAGAACTCCCAGATGGTATTATACCTTACGTCAGATGGCAGTTCTCTGGTGACACTGGTACAGAGTAGTCTGTTGACCCGAGATCGTCATAGAGTCTTGTGTGGTTCCCACTGTGCTTTGATTTCCATCTTACCACGTCCAAGAGGGCGTGCAAAACGGTGGTTTTTGGGTACAGTCCCGAGTCACATGGAGGCAATGAGCGATAGGAAGGGATTCGTCTCTCCCGGTATAGGGAGTTGATGTCGCGCTGTGTTCGATTGGCTATAACCGAAAATTCCTGGCCAGGGTTGCTGAGATTTACTGGTAAGTGTTACCAGTAGTTTCTCGAATTGTTATAGACCTCATATCGACATGACTTATCGAGCTATTGGGGTCTGACGTTTACCACCCCTAGGCGAGATATGCGACATATCAGACGATCAGACCAGACTGTACGGTAGTGTTACTGGTTGGATTCACTGGAGTGTGAGCGGGCTTGCTCGTCGATCTTCTGATCGCTCAATACCCGGGTGGCCGTTACGTTTAGCAGACCGCTTGCGGCTTATGGGTGATTGATATGATCATCACCTGCTGCCGGCGTATTGACGAGTCTTTAGAGTCCTACACAGAGGTTTCCTGGCTCAAGCGAAACGAAATAGGAGCGCATATGAGATATGTGCGGGGCCGAGAATAATGCGTGTATGTGATACCATATTCCATTCTCGCGATAAATGTATCGATTGGTTGTATGCGATATAACCTAGTTATCGATTCAAGCATTGATTCGATAAACCGATACAAAGGATACTAGTCGGTTATATGCGATATGACCGGATCGTTAAATCAAGTGTTGATTTAATAATTTAATGTATAATTATATATTTGATATATTACTTTGCATTAACTAGTATTGGTTCACTTTAAATGGATTTTCTCACTTGGATGTACAAGTTGTATATGTGATATATTTTTTGTGCAAATGATTGTATCATGTTTGATGATACATGTTTGCTAGGGTTTTTGTATAAAGATCAAACCATGGTCACATGTTAATGGTTAGGGTTTTGATTTATTCATTTATTTATTTGTTTATTCTTTTTGGAAAATAAATGGCATGAAAAGAAAATGGTGGCTTGATTTGTATTCTAGTTGAAGCTTCATGAAGCTTTGACCTAAGTGATCATTTTTGTCTCATGCTTAACCCTAACCATTCCCACTAACCCTAGTTTAGTCTCTACACTTGACCATGGTTGGTAGATGATAAGTATTATTATTATTTTCATTTTACTTAATACTTATCATAACATCTTCTTCTTCTTCTTCTTCATCTTCAACATGAAGAAAACTTGCCTCATCAATGGCAAGTGAAGAAATCAAGTGAGAAATCCAATTCTAAAGTGAACCCACTTCCTATTTCTTCATCCTCTACCTCTTGCCAAGTAGTATAGGGTGTTTTCTTCACAAGTTTCATGACTTAGTGAATTGGGAGCTTGATCTAGTGATGCCTCGACGTAGATCATCTTCGGCACGAAGCCGACGACCTTGCCCGCCCATTTCTCCGATGAAGCCGACGCTAGAGCCCGGGATTTCATTTGTACAGCGAGGAGACTTCATCGCGGAGCCATGGAGATGGAGAACCGGATCTACAAAGGTTGTATTTCCGTTTACCATTTAGTTAAGTTGTTAACTAGTTTCTTTTTCGCCTAAACTTCTAGCCAACGATCCATAGTCGGGTTTCTCGGCACTTGTAAAATTTGAAATTGGCATGGTTGATGCCTTGTGAGACCTTTTGAGAGTGTCTAGGAACCCTACAGTGGTATCAGAGCCTAGCTAGAGCCTTAGGCGATGCGTAGACGAAGTTTGAAACCCGAACAAACCCCGAAACCCTAATCCGACATGCTCTCTGGACTTTTTCTAAAAACTGGGATTTTTCCAAATTAAAAATATGCAGAAAAATCAGCAGGGAATCCTAAGAATTACTGTGCAACACGTGCCCATGATTCCTCCAAACTGCGGCGGAACCGCGGCAGAAGCCTAGCTTCTGCGGCGGTTCCGCGGCCGTATGATAACGTCAGCTTCCCATTTTTGCATAGTAATTCCTCTTTTCTGGTGTTGGATTTTCTGGGAATTTTTAATATTTATTCAAGAGTTGAATTTTCTGGGTTGTTTTGGGGATTCGAATGTTCGATCGGATTATCAAATTTTGTCTGTGTGGCTTTCCGGATATTTTTGAATATGTTAAAAAGTTCGACCGGATATAAATACCCAATTTTTCCTCTGTCGGGAAATTTCCAAGTGTTGGATTTTTCCGTGGTTTAAAGACGTTCTAAGTAGTGCAAGTAACGCGATGGTCCCTCTAGAAGACAACAAACCTTAACTCGATTATGTGACCGTCTTGAACTGCCCTTTGAACCTTCGGGTTTGGGGCAGTACGGCGTGCCACATGTGAGGCGTTGGCTTGACCCTTCTACGGTTGGACCGTTGGTACTGAGGCACGAACCGAATGTTTTTAGACTTGTTTCATGTGTTGATCTGTATCGGGAAAACTTGGGTGTTTAAATGTTCGATCGGAAAGTTTAACATTTTCTGTTTATCTGGAATGTGATACAATAATTGGAATTCACAAGTAGTTATGAGATAACTGAATGAATGTTATAAACATAGCAGTTTAGTCTCACTTGATCGGTTGCCACGGAATTTTGATGTGATCAAAAGTCCGTCGCAATCACGTAGCGTACGCGGATACTCGCCGGGTAAACTTAATAGACAGCCTCACTCCATAGCCCCGACCAAGTGACTGTAGGAGAACCCCGTCGCCGAAAGCATTCGTCCGGGTGCTCCCGGTAGCGGTGTTCCGCCTTGGTGCACTTCGTCGACGGTATCGGGGGTGCGGCCGTCTACTGAAGTTTGCGACGAGCATTCGATCAGGATGTCGGGAATCTTGTTGAATTGCCCGACTTGATATTGAAAAGAGTTTTCGATAATGAGACTAAAATGCGGGGTTTATAATTGTTAGGCATGCGATGTCTAAGGAATTCATTTGGTCAGGCATGCGATGTCTGAGGAGGTTGCGGATTCCAACTGTTGTAGTTTTACACTTTCTTTTATGTGACCGTAAGTGTAATATGTGATATCGCCGGTTTTGTTGCTATATGTCAACGACAATTGGGATGCGCATATTTACTTAAGTTGATGACATGTGATGTTATGTGTTGCTGGATATGTTATATTGGATCGTCGTGTTTGAATAGCCGGGGTTTTTTATGTGAGATGAGTGTTTTTCATTTTCATTCATGTAAAAACTTGTATGTAATATTCTTTTATTGGGGCACTTCCAGGTTGCGGAAGCTGTCACCCTTTGTATATTATTTACTTTTCTGCACTAGGATAGACCCAAGGAGGGGAGCACAAGTAACCGGGTTCTAGGGTCCAGTGGGAGACCATCTCGAGAAGTCGAGTCCGGGTCTCCTAACCCTAGAATTGGTAGGGTTGCTAGCCGCTCTCGTAGGGGTCTAGGGGTGTGGGATTGGCTATTCATCACGACCGTGGAATCCGTGTTTTATACTGGCTCGTATTGAAAACACGGACGTCCTAGTATATCCAATATTTCATATGATATTTTCTGCTGCGATATCTGTGATGTGATCATGTGATGTTCTGTGATAGATACAGTATATAGTATATATGATATATTATATAGACGTTACTTATGTTTTGCACCCGCGCTAGCCCTGCCCCGCTCTGCCGTTAGTTACCTAACCTAACGGTGCACGAGGGGACATCGAGGCGAATGCGGATGGCATAAGTGTACGTCGTATTTATCTGTGATGTTTAGATACTTAATTGATGGGACTTCATTAATGTGATTAATGAAATAAAAGAAACCTAAGATGTTGTAGAATTGAATTTCAAAATAAAACAGGTAGCTACAGTTCTTGCTTTGCACAGCGGTATATATGATATATCCTGCACCTTATTCGATAAGGAAAGGACCGAGATCCCTTCACCGGGAGTGACTCCTTTAGCAATAACTGGCAGATGCTACACACTCGGTTTGTCTTTTGATTGCTTTTAAGAGTTTTTGCTTTGCACAGTGATATATATGATATATCCCGCACCTCATTCGACGAGGAAAGGACCGACGATCCCTTCACCGGGAGTGATTCCTTTAGCAAAACTAGAAAAGCCTCAAAAGCACTCCATTTTAAAATCATTTGATTCTACAACGATATCAAGTTCATTACGCAATAGGTTTTCAGAAAAACCTGTCATAGCCCTCCGTCATTTCAGATAAGTCCTACTTAGTATTCGTGCTACGTTTGTTGACCTCCGTCAAGGCGTAGTGTGCGGTAGCTAACTAGTATTTATCTGCTTATGCATATGATGCAGATTGGATTAGGGTAGTCGTGCGGCCTTGTTGACCTCCGTCAAGGGTCGTGCGGGTGGGTTTAATTCGATCAAGAAATGACGGGTTGAACTTGACTAGTAGCCTATGGTTTGTTGACCTCCGTCAAGGTCATAGGACGCTAGGGGCAAAATATTATCGGGAATTTCAAGTGTTGAAATTTGCAATTAGATTGCATACCTTCTATGAGATAGTTGGATCCCGATACCCGCTGCGAGTAAGAGTTACTCCTGGGAGAGTTTTACACATTACAATTAGCCGATCAAGTAGGTGTCTAGAAAGGTGTTAACGAGGTTACGCCTCTGGGAAAACGAGGTTTACATTAATTAGGTTCGTGCGAAAGCACGGGGGACCTCTCTCAAAGTACCGACACTGGCCTGGCTGAAAGATTGGCGAACTTGTAGTGTGTAATTAATCCCGGCTAGTCTTTCCTTTTAGGGTTTGAAGAAAGATTTGATGAAAAGCAGTGGGAGCCATCCTGATTAGATAAAATAATAACCAATCTATTCTTGACAGAGCGCACGCTGAGTGTTTTCTTCTCTCTCTCTCCAGGTAGCGACCATATCACGCCTTAATCAAGATAATAATACGGAAGTATTGACCGAACCCGCTTGTTATACTGAGCTGGGGAACGTTGGTCCCGCTCCAACTTATAATTGGTATAAGACAGAGCAGGAAATAGGGGATTACCAGAATTCCCGTGCTGCCCAAACGAAGAAAGTGCATATGATGCATCATCTTCGGGTGTGTTCGTTACAAAGAACTGTTTCTCAGTATCCTCTGCGTCCTGGGTATTTGATACCGGATCAGGATCCCAGATATGTAATCTGTTACATAGGGCTACAGATAGGTAGAGAACTGAGAACGGGTGATAAGTTTCATGAGGCAGAAAACGGGGCAAGTGTTGCAGCCAAGTCTGTTGGTCACTGTCACCCTGTATTCCAAATACATTGATTCTGAACGAATGTTATTAGATACCGAACCTGATATACAAAATCATATCAGTCTCTTTATCAGCAAAGAAATGATAAAATTTTGTATTGTTGGATAATGTTTTGAACATTTCCTATATCAAAAGTTGATCGGTTCAGGCACGTTATCTAAAAGCGTTGATGTTCTAAATCAAACTACAGTTCTTTAGTATACAGAACACACACAAGAGGAAGAGTTCAGAACTGAACGAATCCTTCTTGAGGTATTGTAGACTAGGTCAGATCAATGTGACCTGACTAGCTAGAGTTACATATAGATGCATATTTAAATCAGTTTGAATTTACATCTTGTGAAACTCGCCAGTCATGTCACAAAGATATAATGACACCAGCTCTGTTTATTGGAAACAGAAAAAGAGTTAGTAAACTCTTGGGATGATACATGTTGATGTATGTAAGGTCCCCTGTCTACACATGCCAAGACCGGTTCTTTGTACTTCGTTACATTCTCTGATAATCTCTCAAGATTCAGACATATGTTCCTGTTGAAACACAAGTCCGAACCTTTTGAGATATTCACAGAATATAAGTTAGAAGTAGAGAACCAATAAAGGTAAAAGTATTATGTCCTTTGATAAGATCAAGGAGGAGAATACTTGAGCACGGAATTCTTGGACTATTCTAAAGGAGAATGAGATTCTCTCTCAGCATTACTCCTCCGTATACACCATAGCACGATGGTATATCGGGGCGGAGCAATCGCACCCTATGTGATATGGTGTGCTCTATGATGAGTACTACTGAGTTTCCTATTTCCTTTGGGAGTTATGCACTTGAGAAGATGCATACCTATTGAATTAGGTTCGAATCAAATCACTGCCTACCACTTCATATATGATATGGAAAGGGAAGAGCCCATATCTTAAGTTAGTTAAGATTTGGGGTTGTCCGGCCTATGTCTAAAAGCAAAATCCGGACAAGCTCGAGGCAAGGTCTGTAATGTAGACCTGGAAAGGTTCCGGCTATACAAACTACAGCAGATGATTTGAAAGAACCAAAGGATTCAATAGTTACCAACGAACCTCAGCCTCTCCGCCGATCCAGTAGGGTTCCTCACCCACCTGAGAGATATTTCGGTTTCTCTATGACAGTGGGAGCGAGGATTGCATCATAAGATGATGACCCAACTAGTTTCGAGCTGGCCATCAGGAGTGGGACTCTGTAAGAATGGCTGGATGCTTAGTGAACTGAGATAGAATCCTCATACACCAACAAAGTATGGACTTTGGTTGCTATATCTGAAGGGTTAAATCCCCATCAGGAGCAAGTATATCTTGAGAAGATTACTTGGTGTAGATGGAAAAGTTGAGACTTTCAAAGCTAGACTTGTTAAAGCTTTTCGTCATCGACCAGGCGTGGATAATGATGAAACCTTTTCAAGTAGCTATGCTTAAGTCCATCCAGATCCTACTTGCCACGGCTACGTACCATGACTACGATATCTGGCGGTTGGGTGCCATGACTGCTTTTCTAAATGATGTTTTAGAAGAGAACGTCTATAAGTACACAGCCAGATGGCTTCGTAGACAGTGGGAGCAGCGGATACGTGTGCAAGATGCTTTATAGGATAAAGCAGGCATCGCGGAGTTGGAACATCTGTTTTGATGGATTAGTCAAAGAAGTTGACATCATCAAAATGGTAGATGAACCTTGTATAAACAAAAAGGTAGTAGGGACTATGGTGGCGATCCTCGTAGAGTACGTGGATGACATACTCTTGATAGGGAAGGAGTTTCCTATGCTACGCTCGATCAATCTCCGCTTATCACAATGATTCTCCATAAAGGATCAAAGTGATACCTCCTAAATCTTGGGTTTGGATCTATGAGATAGATCTAATTGGATGTTAGGATTCTCACTAGTTGTAGTGAGATGGTATCAATCGATCCTGGGGAGAATCACTGGAAGGGTTCCAAGGTGATAAAGACGACTGAATGTCAGTCACAGGCATTGTCTTTACCCTCAGTAAAAGGGACGGTATGTTGGAAAAGTTCCAAGCTAGATACCGTGGCATACTGGACGATAAAGGCTGGATACATCGCTACTTAAGATGCTACCAAAGAGGCTGTTTGGGTGTATATTGGTTCATGAGATGAACTACGTTCCAACCATTGTGAGACAATGGAGTTGTGGCTTATGCCGAGGAACGCCTGTCCCATCAGTGATCCAGACATATTCTAAGACAGTGTTACCTGATCATGGAGATGGTTGATCTCCAGGGTGATCGAGGTTTGGAGAGTAGACTCAGAGGACAAACACAGCGGATCCACTCACAAAGGCCTGTTCCCAGAGAGAGATTTTTATGGGATGGTTGAGTATGAGATACTACAACCACTGCTATCAGATGGCCCTAGTGCAAGTGGGAGATTGTTAGTTATATGTATGCCCTAGAGGCCATTACTATACATAGGGTGTATATTGTAGTGGATGCTTGGACATATATAGGGAAGACTTTCTTGCTCGACATGATAGTATGCTATCTGGTTGCTCTTTACCTTAACGTGTATACTGATTGTCTCTCTGTTACATGTTGGTAAAGCCCTTAGGATGTGTACTTGACTACCTGGACTATGATGCGGATCATACTAGTAGGGACAGGGTAGTCCATAAGTACATCCTTCAAGGTCCCTAGTCGTGGGTGTATCGAGACGGGGCATCGATATACCAGAGTAGACTAGCGTATACCTTCTCGACCCATACAGATGGGCGATGGATGATCCCATATCCATTGGTGTTTGACATCAGAGATGATATACGGGTGCTCAGTGGAGACTGGGTACACTGGACGGACTCGCCGAGAACTCCCAGATGGTATTATACCTTACATCAGATGGCAGTTCTCTGGTGACACTGGTACAGAGTAGTCTGTTGACCCGAGATCGTCATAGAGTCTTGTGTGGTTCCCACTGTGCTTTGATTTCCATCTTACCACGTCCAAGAGGGCATGCAAAACGGTGGTTTTTGGGTACAGTCCCGAGTCACATGGAGGCAATGAGCGATAGGAGGGGATTCGTCTCTCCCGGTATAGGGAGTTGATGTTGCGCTGTGTTCGATTGGCTATATCCGGAAATCCCTGGCCAGAGTTGCTGAGATTTACTAGTAAGTGTTACCAGTAGTTTCTCGAATTGTTATAGACCTCATATCGACACGACTTATCGAGCTATTGGGGTCTGACGTTTACCACCCCTAGGCGAGATATGCGACATATCAGACGATCAGACCGGACTGTACGGTAATGTTACTGGTTGGATTCACTGGAGTGTGAGCGGGCTTGCTCGTCGATCTTCTGATCGCTCAATACCCGAGTGGCCGTTACGTTTAGCAGACCGCTTGCGGCTTGTGGGTGATTGATATGATCATCACCAGCTGCCGGCGTATTGACGAGTCTTTAGAGTCCTATACAGAGGTTTCCTGGCTCAAGTGAAACGAAATAGGAGCGCATATGAGATATGTGCGGGGCCGAGAATAATGCGTGTATGTGATACCGTATTCCATTCTCGCGATAAATGTATCGATTGGTTGTATGCGATATAACCTAGTTATCGATTCAAGCATTGATTCGATAAACCGATACAAAGGATACTAGTCGGTTATATGCGATATGACCGGATCGTTAAATCAAGTGTTGATTTAATGATTTAATGTATAATTATATATTTGATATATTACTTTGCATTAACTAGTATTGGTTCACTTTAAATGGATTTTCTCACTTGGATGTACAAGTTGTATATGTGATATATTTTTTGTGCAAATGATTGTATCATGTTTGCTAGGGTTTTTGTGTAAAGATCAAACCATGGTTACATGTTAATGGTTAGGGTTTTGATTTATTCATTTATTTATTTGTTTATTCTTTTTGGAAAATAAATGGCATGAAAAGAAAATGGTGGCTTGATTTGTATTCTAGTTGAAGCTTCATGAAGCTTTGACCTAAGTGACCATTTTTGTCTCATGCTTAACCCTAACCATTCCCACTAACCCTAGTTTAGTCTCTACACTTGACCATGGTTGGTAGATGATAAATATTATTATTATTTTCATTTTACTTAATACTTATCATAACATCTTCTTCTTCTTCTTCTTCATCTTCAACATGAAGAAAACTTGCCTCATCAATGGCAAGTGAAGAAATCAAGTGAGAAATCCAATTCTAAAGTGAACCCACTTCCTATTTCTTCATCCTCTACCTCTTGCCAAGTAGTATAGGGTGTTTTCTTCACAAGTTTCATGACTTAGTGAATTGGGAGCTTGATCTAGTGATGCCTCGACGTAGATCATCTTCGGCACGAAGCCGACGACCTTGCCCGCCCATTTCTCCGATGAAGCCGACGCTAGAGCCCGGGATTTCATTTGTACAGCGAGGAGACTTCATCGCGGAGCCATGGAGATGGAGAACCGGATCTACAAAGGTTGTATTTCCGTTTACCATTTAGTTAAGTTGTTAACTAGTTTCTTTTTCGCCTAAACTTCTAGCCAACGATCCGTAGTCGGGTTTCTCGGCACCGTAATTTTTGAAATTGGCATGGTTGATGCCTTGTGAGACCTCTTGAGAGTGCCTAGGAACCCTACAAACAACTCTTTCTTTAAGAGGAGAAGAAGAAGAAGAAGGGGGGAGAGAGAGAGAGAGAGAGAGAGAGTGGAGGTAGGTTGGGAGAGAAAAGGGAAAAGGATTAGGGTTTTGTTTAAATAGAAGAAATGGGTTTTAATAAAGGTATTAAAGGTATTTATTTTAAAATTGGTTTAAAAAACATCCCAATTAACCAATTAATGGCATTTAATAAAAAGTTAATAACCATTAAACCAATTTAATCACCATTAATCAAAATCAATAACGCTTAGCGAATAAATAGAAAAATTTATTTGATAGAAAACAAAAATATTCGGAACAATATTGAAATAAAATGCAAAATCACACAATAATACAATAAATAATTATGACAATCAAATAGTCAACTAACTATAAATAATAATGTAAATATGAAAAATTTTATTATGGTATTTACAAAACGCATACGTTATACATTATGAAGACCTCCTTCACGGAAGAACTAGCAGTCTATATACCCTTAACGACACTGGATTGTCTGGATATGCATGTTATGAGCGTATGCTATTTTGGCTGTTGTTTCCTGCTACGATGACAATATACCGCACATACGGGGCAGTGTCAAGAAAGCGGGTGATAGCAGACCTAACTATTTAGAGTTGGAGGAAAATCGATTGGAATATTTTCTGATTGTATCGCATGTCCAACTCATATTGACGCCATGGTGGCGAAATTTAAGAGTGCGGTGAATCGAGAAACTACCGCGGCGTTCAAGTACGTGTAAGGACTCTAAAATTTTGTACGGAAATTTTACTGTTAATATACAAGAAATGAGTTTTACAGCCTGAGTTTGAGTTATAAATTACTTTTGTTAAATAACAGCATGAACAAGCTTGTAGCTCACTGGTTTAGCTCTTACACTGCTGTGACGCAGTCCTTGTGTTCGATTCCCATTAGTCACATTATTTTTTTCTGATTTTTTTAACTTTTTGGGAGCCCAAAAGTTTGCATGTGAAATACACAAGGAAATGAAAAGTTCAGAAAAAATCAAACATGCACAAAATGGAGTAAACACAAAATAATCCACATGGCACAAATCTCGAGGCCAGGAGCCCTAAATCGACCGGCTAAATTCCTCTAAAAATTGGCACCGACCGTCGGGATTGCTCTAATGAGCCTCGGGCTTTGTATACACACCTCTTCAATTACCCCTAACTCCCCTGCACCATTTGATTTCCCTGCAATCAAACAGAGAATCTTCATTTCATAATTAAACATCATTTTAATGCCTTTTAATCTATCATTTTAATTCCAAAACCATAATTCTCCAGTATAAATACTATTCCCTACTTTGGCTCAACACCATTATGAAAATTATAGCAAAATTCTCTCAAAAAGTTCCTAAGTACAAGTGGAGTAAAGAGGAGTTAGCGAGCAAGCAACTTCCGGCGAAGATCGAAGTAACATCCGGAGCTCCCATGACGCCACGATGACACTCTTCCTTTCCTAACCCTCTCCTTAAAACTCCTAAATCGTAAGTGCCTCCCAAACCCTCTTTCTCTTCATTGAATTTCATCTTTAATCTTATATCGGTAAAAGTAGAGTTATTACCGATATCTTTTTCTAAACCCTAGCAAACTCTTTCTCCTTAATATTTTGTTCAATCTAATTTTTACACAATACTTGTAATCCTAAATACTAATATTTAGAATCAAGTTTAACGAAGAATCTCATGTGAAACATTCATACTTGCACTTTTTCATTAAAATACCATGAACTTTATAAACACCTCTTTTAGTATTTGTTAAAACAATACATTTAGGAAAACTTCACGGGGTAACGACCTACCCCCCCCTCCCACACTTGGTTCCATAGCATGATGCCTCTTTTGTATGAATAGTGGTTACGAAGAAAATCTTACAATAAAATACCACCTAGTTTAAAAACTGGATTTCTTTTAAAGTGGTATTTCATACACTTTGCAATTATGCATTTACAACCCTCTTTAGGCGACCCGCTAATGGATGGTGCAAATTATCGTACATCCTTAGATTACTAGAGCGAGATGCAGATCTCCTCACGGAGCATTCGATCTCGAAAGGATTTAAATACGGTTTTCAAGAAATACGAATTTTCTAAATAAAATAAAATTATTTTTAAAATTAAAATTATATAAAATTATAAATCTATATTTTCAAAATATAATAAATCTATATTTTTCAAAAAATGAAAAGATTATCAAATGTCAATAAAAATACCATCAAGATACCAAAAAGGATAAGTTTTTCAGTAAAATATCATGAACTTTCCAAGCTAAGTAATTATCACTAAAATACCACAATATTTAAAATCCATGCTCATGAAAACCCTAAGTAATACTAATAACCCTCGAGCTTTTATTTTTAAACTATATTAACATATTTTTTCATAAAACCCTCTCGAAATATATAAAATAATATTTAAGGACTTTAGTAAATATAGGTTTAAGCGGGATCGATTCTCTTGGGCTCCAGGGAGCCGGAGAAAGTGAGTGCTATCCTATTTAAGGTAAACAACTTAACGGGGTTATCAATGGTAATTGTCTTGGAAAAAGACATAAATCCTGCCGTCCATGTGCAGCAGTTACCGATGACTCTCGAACCTAATTCAAGAGCTAAATCAGTTTACAAGTGTCTGACTCAGTCTGAGTCCAATTCAAACATAAATCCAAAAATAAAACACGAATACTTAATCATGAACATGAATACTTAAAATCAAACATCAATATCAAACATGTATACTTGACCTGACTTTACCGAACCATGGTTATAACTTGACTTGACTACTTGAATACTTGATTATATCCTGAACATGACTACTTGAAAATTTTGTATCCATGGTTTCGGAAAGACTTGTAAATTATAATCTATACAATATATTACGCGGGGATAAAGGAGTAGATTGGTACGGAACATATATCGTGGCACGAGAGGCCACTTAAAAGATACGTACACGAATTCTCGTGCTGTTGTCCCGTGGGTTATGACGGGGCCTTGTACTACATATTACTATAGTCCATGGGGTAAGATGGACTTCTCTCGTATACATGAATACTTTCTATATCAAGCTACAAACAACCACGTTATAATAACTATCATATACCAGAAATTAGTCATATACACTTTACTGCTCATTTCTCTTTATACACTATATTCTCTTCTTCTTTTGGGACTTACCGAGCGCTAGTTCACTGACGACATTCCTTTCTATTTCTTCTATGGAATGTTTGTCAGGAGGACATGACGCTCAGGAGATAGAGCCTAGTCAGGAGGACTTGGACCAGCTTACGGCGCATCCTGACTTTTAGTTCCTTATACTTACTTTCATTTTGTATGCCACTGTTTAGGCACTGCTTTACTCATTATATCTTTTCTTTTTAAACAATTGTATGTAAAGTTGAATGTAAATAAATTTTCTGTTTATTTTATTATTCTTGTCATTTTTGTACATTTTCATATATTGCTTAATTACGCTTAACGTATTTATTTCTTAGTAAATACGTTGCGGCCTGCCATGTCACTATTTCTGTCTACTGGGAAGCGGGGCGTGACAGGTTTTGTTGGCAGCCCATGCAGCTCAGTTCTGCATGAAGTATTAAGCAATATATCATACGAATTATAAGAATCAGCAATTATACATTCCTTACATTTCTGATTTCTTGAATCTATCCTAACCATTCTTTTTTTATCAAGGTCATGGATTCTCCCAACAACACCAGCACGAACGTCAATGGAAACATCCCACCGCCTACTTTACCACCACCACCACCTACCGTTACAGCTCCCATCAACGAGTAAACGGTACTGCTTGAGACTATCAAGAGCCTTCTGGAGGGTCAGCAGTAGTAGACTGCTATCCTCATGCACCGCCCTGAAGCCGAGACACCCGGAGTCAAACAATTCCGGGCACTGCATCCAAAGCATTTCTCTGGGAAAGAGAGCCAATTGGAGGCAGCAGAATGAGCTCAATCGATAGAAGATGATCTAGCAGCAACTCAAGTGTCAGATATTGCTTGGGTGAGAGTTGCGAAGCTGCAACTGACCAACAATGCTAGAGTCTGGTGGAAGGCTGAAGAAAGCCGTCTCACCCAACCGATAGAGTGGAAAAGGTTTTGCGATCTGTTCGATGCGAAGTACTTCACTGAGACTGCCGGTTTTGACATGGAGCATTAGTTCATTCATCTACAACAAGGCTCGAAATGGGTCAAGTCTGTGGATGAATACGATACTGAGTTTACCATACTTAGCAGGTAAGATAATATCTCAAATTCAAATTCCTGATTTCACTCATTACACTGCTAACATAAGGTCGCAACGGGTTCGCTGCACACCTGATTCCTACTGCTGAGATCCGGGCATGACGATTTCAACAAGGGTTGGACCCGGAAATACAAGCTACACTCGCTATAGGGGATTTCCCAACCCATGAACTTGCCTTGAAGGCTGCCCGACACTATGAGACAGTTGTGAAGAAGAAGGGCAGACCGCAGACTGCCGGTATGAAGCGCCCTGCCACACAGATGTCAGGAGGAGCCTCTTCTAGGTTGACATTTGCACCCGGGAGACCGAGAGGAACATTTAACCGGCCCAGTCCAGACTTTTGCTTTTACTGCAAAAGGATTGTACACCTGGCGAAGTACTGGAGGCATGCAAATGACCCGTGTTTGGTTTGTGGCGCATTCACTCACGCCATAGGAGCATATTCATACCATTTCAACACAGCTGCAACACCCGGACCCGCAATCACAGTCCCGTAACGGCCAGCCATTCAGGCACCTGCACCCCGACTAGCTCTCCCTGCACTAGCTCTATGTGGATCTCCTGCACAGCCTCAACGTCAGTTCCATCAGGCACAGAGAAACATGCTTCAAGGGCAGAGAAACATACCCCAAGGACAGAGGAATGTGCCTCCAGCAAGGAGAAATGTACTACGACGTCGGGCTTTCACAATGACGGTCGAGAAGGCCAAAGTCATAGGCCAAGTCATCACTGGTAATTCCCAATCCTTTCAAACATTTTCAATCTTTGTATATCACTATATTGTTCCTATATCTAAACCCAACCTCACACAACTTAGGTACTATACTAGTAGCTTCTCTACATGCTCTAGCACTCTTCGACACTGGAGCATCACATTGTTTTATGTCGCAATGGTTTGTTCGAACTCATGTGATTTCAGTTAAACCGCTTGTATCCAGCTGGAATGTCAGTTCAGGGAACGACGTTCTGAAGCAACATTGGGATACGATCTGTGTCCAGTGGTCGTCTGTAGTAGAGAATTTTATGTGGACTTTAAGGTGCTGGACATACCGAACTTCGACGTAGTCTTGGGAATGGATTGGTTAGGAACTTTCTTCGCTACCATCGACTGTCGCCAAAGGAAGGTAGCGTTCGAAATACCAGATCATCCAGTGTTCTATTTCAAGAGTGGAGACCATACCTTGGAACCTAGCGTTTACAAAAAAAAATCAAAGAAGGCAGTGGTTGCAACATTACAAGCGGAAGAATCGAAGCCAAAAATAGTTCGAGAGTTCGAGGATGTATTCCCGGAAAATATATCAGGTTTGCCTCCCGATCGAGCTCTTGAATTCAGCATCGATTTACAACCTGGTGCGCAACCGGTAATTAAAGCTCCATACCGGCTAAGTCTAGAAGGATTGAAGAAGATCCGCATTCAGTTGGACGAACTTCTGAAGAAAGGTTGGATTCGTCCCAGTACTTCAAACTGGAGATCTACGGTATTACTGGTGAAGAAGAAAGAAGGTTCATACAGGATGTGTGTAGATTACCAAGCTCTGAACAAAGTGACGATCAAGAACAAGTATCCACTACCTCTCATCGAAAATCTTTTCGATTAGCTAAGTGGGTCTTGTGTATTTTCAAAACTAGATCTTCGTTCGGGTTATCATCAGGTGACGGTCAAAGAGTCCGACATTTCGAAGACGACATTTAGGACTCACTATGGTCATTATGAGTATCTCGTAATACCATTTGGAGTGACCAATGCACATGCTATATTCATGAATCTGATGAACCAAGTTTTCCGAGAGTACATAGACAAGTTCGTTGTCATCTTCATCGACGACATCCTGATGTATTCAAAGAATCGGAAAGAACACGCCGAGCATTTACAGATTGTTCTGGAGACATTGCGACAACATCAGCTCTACACCAAATACAGCAAGTGTGAATTTTGGCTAGATCAAGTCGGATTTCTCGGACATATCGTTTCAGGCAAAGGAATCTCAGTAGATTCAGCTAAGGTGTCAACTGTCAGTGAGTGACCGACACCAAAGACGGTGAAAGATATACGAAGTTTCTTAGGATTAGCAGGATACTACCGACGATTCATTGAAGGATTTTCAAATATTGCAGTACCCCTGACAAAGCTCACACGTAAAAATGAAGTATTCGTATGGTCAGAATCATGTAAAAACACTTTTTTAGAATTCAAGACAAGATTAACCTCTACTCCCATTCTCGTATTACTGGATCAATCTGGAGGATTTATTGTGCATTGCGATGCGTCCGGTAAGAGATTAGGATGTATTCTACACCAGTATGCAAAGGTTGTGGCTTTTGCATCAAGACAACTGAAGGTTCATGAGCGCAGCTATCCAACACATGATCTAGAATTGACAGTCGTTATCTTCGCACTTAAGATTTGGCGTCACTGCCTCTTAGGAGAATGAGTGGATATATATACTGAACACAAGAGTCTGAAATATGTATTTATTCAGAAAAAATTAAACATGCGGCAAAGAAGATGGCTAGAACTCATGGCGGACTTCGACATCAACCTACAGTATCATCACGGGAAGGTGAATGTAGTTCCTGATGCACTTAGCCGCCAGCCATTAGCAATGAACCTTACGGCTCAGTGGAAGCTACAACAGGAGTTGCACGGAATGGAGATTGAAGTAGTTATTCTAGGTTGTAACGACTCTAAAATCTTGTACGAAAATTTTACTGTTAATATACAAGAAATGAGTTTTACAGCCTGAGTTTGAGTTATAAGTTATTTTTGTTAAATAATAGCAAGAAACAACTTGTAGCTCACTGGTAAATCCTTGCACTTCTGTGACGTAGCCCATGTGTTCGATTCTCAGCAGACACATTCTTTTTTCTGAATTTTTATAAAAAATTTTGGAAGCCTAAAAGATTGCACGTGCAATACACAGGGAAATGAAAAGTTCAGAAAAATCAAACATGTGCAAAAGGGTTTAAATACCGTGTTGATCAAGTGACACGAATCTTGAGGCAAATGCCTCAAGATCGACCGGCCATATGCTCAGGAAAACCGGCGGGGACGGTTGGATATTGCCCAATGAACCCCGGGCTTTGCACACACACCTCTTCACCTACCCTTAACCCCCCTTCACTGTTTGATTTCTCTGAAATCAAATAGAGACCTTTCATTTCACAATTAAATATCATTTTAATGCTTTTTAATCCACCATTTTAATTCCAAAAGCCTAATTCTCCACTATAAATATTATCCCCTACTTTGGTTCAGCACCATTCTGAAAATTATAGCAAAATTCTCTCAAAAAGTTCTTAAGTACAGGTAGAGTAAAGAGGAGTTAGCGAGCAAGTAACTTCCGGCGAAAATCGAAGCAAAATCCGGAGCTCCCGCGACGCTACGAAGCTCATTCCCTCTTCTTCCACCTTTCTTTAAGATTTCTAAACCGTAAGTCGCTCCCAAACCCTCTTTCTCTTCATCAAATTTCACCTTTAATCTTATGTCGGTAAAAGTGGAGTTATTACCGACATCTTTTTCTAAACCCTAGAAAACTTCTTCTCCTTAATACTTTGTTCAATCTAATTTTTACTCAATATTTGTTACCCTAAATACTAATGTTTAGAATCAAGTTTAACCAAGAATCTCATGTGAAACATTCATACTTGAACTTTTTCATTAAAATACCATGAACTTTATAAACACCTATTTTGGTAATTGCTTAACAATACCTTAGGAAAACTTCACGGGGTAACGACCTACCCCACACGCACACTTGGTTTCATAGCACGATACTCATTGTATGTATTTTCGTTCGAAGAATAATATTACAATAAAATACCATATAATTTAAAAACCGGATTTTTTTTAAATCAGTATTTCATATTCTTTGCGAATACGCATCTACAACCCTCTTTATGGGTCACGCTAATGGATGGTGTGCATTATCGCACATTCTTAGGCTAGTAGAGCGAGATGCAGAGCTCCTCACGGAGCATTCGATCTCGAAAGCATTTAAATACGTCTTTTAAGAAATACGAATTTTCTAAATAAAATAAAATTATTTTTTAAAAAAAATTAAAATTATATAAAATTATAAATACATATTTTCAAAATATAATAAATCTATATTTTTCAAAAAAAAATGAAAAGATTATCAAATGTCAATAAAATACCATCAAGATACCAAAAATGCAATTTTACAGTAAAATACCATGAACTCTCCAAGCTAAGAAATTATCACTAAAAAATACCCCTGTTCTCCGCCAAATACGGGAGATGAAACCGCGTAGGTCGTTGCCTGAATTTGGGGGTAGATACTATTTGGATTTATCCGTCCACCTCTCCGAAGATGCCAAGTTGATTTATGGTACCGTGTATCGGAGATTTAGACGGATGCGGCCGTTATAGCGGACTTCGTCAGATTCCCCCTCGTGTACGAGGGTTTTTTGATTATGGGGACGCTCTTCCCTGCAGGCGCAAGCCCCTGCAGTTAATTACGCTACCGTATCGCGGTAACCACTTTCTCCTTCTCTAGATGATCACTTTGTGTCGTGTAAGTTTGTTTTATTTTTGGTTGCCCGTAGATTGTATACGGAGACTAATTTATGTTGTCGCCCGTTGGGCGTGGATTAGTCCAAATCCGTATTTTCTTATATTTAGGTTTCGTGTTGGGTTTAAGGATCGTTAATCTCATTTGAGACTAAGATCAACTTAAACGTTTGTTAATGATACGCTAGTTTAATTTTTAGACTAAGATCAACTTAATGATTTGCTAAGGATACGTAAGTCTAATTTTAGACTAAGATCAACTTAACATGATCATTTAGATCCAACAAAAGAGCATTTGGGCTCTATTGTTTTAGTTTAGGGACTTTGCGGTCCAGTTTAAAGACATCATAATCTGTAAAGTTTAAGGACATCATAGTCCATAAGTTTAAGGACCCCACAGTCTGTAGTAGTTTAGAGATATCATAGTCTGTAAAGTTTAAGGAATGTTTGGTTGTCGGGACCTGTCACCTCTCTAAATACGTTGAAGAATTACAACGACACATATCAGAGGAGTGAAGAGATGTACCCTTGAACCAATATTGGTTGGGAGATCTGTAGTCCAATTTGGGACTAAGATCAAAAATTTGTGAGCATATGAGCTCGGTTAATCTGAATTAGAGATCTGTGGCCAACTTGGGCTCAGCCCATTCATTTAGAATGTTAGACATTTAATTAGGCTCGGTCCTTTTTCATTTAACAATGCTGAGCATTAGTCCTGACAACTTTTTCTCTTTTATTGAATGCTGTGCACTCATTATGGCTCTGGACTTTATCACTTAAAAAAATCAATTTATGTTCTCTCAGTGCACACGTGAGGAGCACGTGGCGCTCTGAAGCTGAGCGCCAGTCAATGAGCGCAGAGCGCTTCTTATGATGTAGCACACACGTGAGGAGCACGGGGCGCGCTTGGCGTTGAGCGCCAGTCAATGAGCGCAGAGCGCTTCTATTTATGTAGCGCACACGTGAGGAGCACGTGACGCGCTTGGCACTGAGCGCCAGTCAATGAGCGCAGAGCGTTTCTATTTAAGTAGCGCACACGTGAGAAACACGTGGCGCGCTTGGCGCTGTGCGCCCAGTCAATGAGCGCAGAGCGCTTCTTTAAAGTAGCGCACACGTGAGGAGCACGCGACGCGCTTGGCACTGAGCGCCAGTCAATGAGCGCAGAGCGCTTCTTTAAATTTGGAGCGCTAAGGCTCTGCAGTGCTGTGCGCTAGATTTAGAGCGCTGATGCGCTTCTTTAAACTTGGAGCGCTAAGGCTCTCTTTTTTTAGACAGTTTTGCGCTTTGAGAATTAAATTTTCTCTTATAAGAGATTTTGTCTCGTGGATCTAAGAACAAAGTTCTTATTTTACAGGAGATGTTTCAATCTCTTATGTTCTTGGTGAAAGGCTTTATCTTTATGGATCTGTGATCCTAAGAGAATTGAATTATTCTCCCCCCTTTTATAATGAGATGTTATGATCTCTTTTGTGAAAGACAATTTGTCTTAAAGATCTATGATCTGGCAAAAGAACTAAGTTCTTTTTCTGATGAGATTCTTTGATCTCTTTATTTTACCTTAAAGAAATTCTTCTTCTGCTAAGAGCTGGCTCTTCTCTCTGAATTTTCTCAAAGTTTGTTGGGGGGTTCCTCAATCCGAGACTTGAAATCTTGGGGCCTTTATATAGGGTAGGTTGATTTATTGAATCGGTTGATTAGATCTTTTCTCTAATTGATTTGGGGATTTTCCTACCGTTAGATCTTTGATCCTAGGGCTTCTGTTTTACAGAAGGCAATCTTCTTGTTTTTAACAAGATTGGGAAATCTTTTCCAATACAGAATTTATTATGTACTTTGATGATTTTTAATCACCATTGGATCATTGATCCAACGGTGTTCTGATTTTCAGAGCGCAATCTTTCCTGTTTGGAACGATTCTGAGAAATGTTTCCTTAACAGAATTTTATTCTGGACAATTGATAATTTTTAATCATGATCGCTGGATCTTTGATCCAAGGGCCGAGAACATTTTGTTCTATCACTAACGCTTACGTGCTTTGCACGTGGTGCGCTGCCTAAAGTGCAGCGCTCTTAGCGCTAGCGCTCACGGGTTTTGCACGTGGTGCACTGCTTACAGTGTAGCACTCTTAGCGCTGGCGCTGCTATGAAGCGCTGCTTCATTTTAAATTTCAAAATTTGAACACTGCTTTGCTCTGATTGGGGAAACAAATGCCCCCCCACCGTTGCGCTCATGTGGCTTACACGTGAGTGCAGCGATGGCAGTATCTATACCATTGGATCAACTCAAAAGTTGAAACGGCATCTCAGTGCCTATAAATAGGGCCTTTGGCCTTTGAGATAATCTCTGTTCATCTTCTTACTTTTTTTCTGAGAATTATTTCTCCTTCAGAGCATAGCTATTCATTTTAAGAATTTTCTTAGAGACAGAACTTTGTCAAAAATTTAGGTAAAGATTAAATCTTTGAAGGGATTAGTTAATAATCTAGGATTTCACCCGCTAACAGAGCCTTGCTTTTTTCAGATCATAGATCTAAGAAAACTTTTTTAAGGTTTTGTTAACAGAGTTTTGCTCTCATAGATCTAAAGAGATCTTTCTCAGGGTTTCTTAACCCATTTTTAAAGAAGAACTATTAGAGTTCTTGCAGATCTTAAAGATCTCGGAGTTTTTTTTTAACTCAATAAAGCTTTGCTTTTTAAAGTTTTTGATGGATTATTCCATCTTCTTCGCAGAGCATTGCTCTTGGGGGAATTTTTATTCCTTTATCATTAATCATGACAGATGTCATATCTGTTGAAGAGCACTGCTCTCAAGGGAGATTTACTCCTTGGCCCGAGGGCCCTTCATTAAATGAGAATCCTCTTAGGATTTCCTCATTTAATGATTGTCTCATCAAATGAAGAGACTGTTTTATTAAAGATGAACCATCATCTAGATTGTGTGAGTCCCTTTTGGTCCCCTTTCACTGTATTGTAGTGTGATACGAAATTAAAGTACCAAGTGTCAGGACTTGAGCGGTAGCATTGATGGCTAATTTTTTGCTCTTTTTTGCGCAGGTATTATGTCTTTCGAAATTCCTTTCCCATTCGTCCGTTCGGAAAGCGGATTCCCTGAGGCACCTGTTGATCGGGAATTACTTGCAGTGATCAAAGATCATGACCCGGAACAAAAGAATCTTCATTTGTGGGGAACATGGTATAGTCAAATTATCAGAGGTCGACGGAGCTTCTCTTGCGCAGCACCTTCGGAGCCTATTTCGGCGATCCACTACGCCGACCCACCCCCGGTGAACTATACTGTGGAGGAGGTTAATTGGACTTCAGAGGGTCCCTTTCAGCCCTCTATGGCTGCAATACCCGTACAGCCGGCGGCGGCTTTGGATACTTTAGGATGGCGTATATGCCAGGGTGAGTCACGTCCTTGGGGACAGCCGTATCTGATAGGCCTAACTCCTCGTCATCCAGCTGGGTATTTGCAATGGGCCCGCTATATTTTGTCGGCCAAGAAGTCGCAGCTGCTGAAGCTCGGGTTGTATCCCGCGATTTACGCTTCTCTCTTTCAATAGTCTACGCTTCCTGCATTGTGGGTCAAGGCATTTCTGGAGCAATGGAATATTCCGACCCACACCTTCCTTCTATTGGATCGAGAAGTCTCAATTTCTTTAGAGGAGTTCGCAGAGGTCTCTGGCTTGCCTGTTAGGGGAGAACACTACGAGGAGCTGCTTCCTCCGGACGAGTACATCTTTGCCACCAAATCAGTGGTAATGGGTATTACCCCGGAGAACGCTATTCACCACCAATTCCCGAGTTTGATAAAGGTGTTGAATATCTATGAGAGTCTATTTCTGGAGTCCGAAGGGTGTAGAGTCAGCTACGTAGACTTCATCGCTCGCTTTCTTCGTCCGGAAGCCTTATCGAAGCAAGCTGCATTGTTCGCCAAGCTTGACGATCCGTTTGGCTTTGGTTTGGACAATCAGCCGGTAGTGGAGGCGGATCAGAGGAATTTATTTCTCCCCAACACCCTGGTCGTCTCTTTCATAGAGCTTGCAGCTCCTGGGATCGACGAAGAAGCGTTCTTTTTGGGGTTCCTCGGGCTATGGCTAAGCTGGTTTGTGCTTCTAATGCACTCTCGCCATATGAGGCCGTCCGTTTTTTATCCAGCTCACTGAATGGTTGTCGGGATGCAAGTGGCTGTCTGGGTTGCTGGGTTAACCCATTTGTATCATGGCCTCAGCTTGGCGGCAGACACTACTGAACCAGGGGTGCAGCACGTGAACATCTCGATGCATTATTTTATGTCATGGATCAAGCTACATGTACTTGGCGTTTTCGGTGCCCACAAAAGGCCTTGCTTCTACGACAAGATAACTTCCCTCGGATCATGCGGCTAGTTGACGCATCCATTGTAAATCCGACACAGCGGGAAGTTAGGGGTTTGCTCCTTCATCCGTGCACGGTTGGAAATGGCATGACCTTTACCGATAAGGTTTTAACCATCGGCAAGGAATCCGCAAAAACGGTGCAGCCATTGCTGGACATTTTTAAAGACGGGGCCTCTATCTTGAAAGCTCGGGAGATTCTTCATCTATACTCCATCAGGCCGGGCTTTCTCATGTTTAGATAGAACGATTCGGCGTTGTTCATGCGGTACAACCCGCACCGTTTCGCTCAGTAATCAAGTTATAATCGGGGTGTCCCGCTCGAATCCTTCCTAGTTGAGCCAGCTGCCACAGAAGAAGGTATTCGAAATGCATTGCACCATTTTATGCGGTTGAACACCGGCTCCAATTTCTTTATTAGTGAGACGAGTTGCGTTCCAAAAGCCCTGAACGTATATGTGGCATGGTACCAACATTTGATGGACGCCGTTATTAAAGAAGAAAAGCGATTATTGCTTGACCGCAAGGGCACCGCCCTAGCAGGTAATCCAAACGTTCCTCTGAAGCGGCGGACCATCATCTATCCTCCCTTGAGAGAAGCTGTTGTGGTTGTGCTACCATGTGATATGCTTGAGCTGCATCTACCCCGTGCTCCTATAAAAGTGGTAGCTGCGACATCTCCTGAGTCGGGTTTGGGTACGGAAATTGGGACTCGTCGCCCAAAGTTGCCTGCCAAACGTAAGCTCTTGTTGCCGGCTGCCGGCGCTCGCTCGCAAAAGAAAAAGAAATCGATACTTTCTGCAGACGTCGTATTCGGCCAGGAGCCTCATGCTCCTTACAGCGAGGACCTAAGTGAGTACGGGACTAACGAGGGCTTATTTATGGTGCTAGATGACACCGATCTGGAGGCTGCCCTCGCAGCTTCCAAGCAATTAGCTCACAACAAAGCAGGAACGATTGCCCTCACACAGTCAGGTAGAACTCAGTCGTATTTATCCGCGGTTGTTTTAATTATTATCCTTTGACTGACGTTTTCTTCTTCAACAGGTATCTCCACTGAAGAGGCTCTCGCAGCTTCCCTCAAGACTTTCGAAGATGAGGAAAGGCTTCGCGCTTCCTTGGGCCTCGGTATATTTCGGCTCATTGTACCTTCATTCCACCCTTTTTTATGGGTAAACTAACTCTTCTTTTTCATCTTATTGCAGGGACTATCTTGACTCAGGTTATCCCAAGTGCAGTGCCAATCACGAGTGGTGACGCAGCGGCATCGTTAGCGCCGGCCACTGCAGCCACAGCTATCCCTAAGTCGCCACCAGGGGTCTCGCAGAAGCAGCCAATGATGGACATCGTAATGGCACCGGAGGCAGAACTTGGTTCGGATGGTCTTCCTTTATCGGAAGTCTTGAGGAGATCAGCTCTCACGGCTCAGGCTAAAAGGAAGCGCAAGAGGCATGCAACGAAAGAACGCAATGCCGCCCTGGCTGTAGGTGCAGGCTCGAGCACTGCTTCCCCTGTCCCTATTTCTCCAGAGGGTGCTCCGGCTGCCCTGTCTACCGCTCATCAACAGGTGATACGCGCGGCTTGGGAGGCAATTGAATGGCCGTCCCAAGGTAACGTAACACTGGGTCCTTTTATTAGAGTTTGATCTTCAGATTCTCATATATCATACTCTGCAGGGCCAAGTCATAGTGAGGAGGTGGTAGGTGAGATAACGGCAATCACCGAGCCCGAAGTGGCCACTCTTTCTCAAGAGTCCGGGACTGTCCTAACTGCCACTCTTTCCCCTTGCGGTGCCCTGCCATCATCTGGCATTGCGAGTGTCACGACGGCTCTCATAGAATCGGGGGATGAAGTCATGGGCGGCGAAACTATTCCAATGGATGAGAGCGAAACAGTTGCTGCGCCTAGTGATGCTCTTATCGCGGTTGCAATTGACGACCCATCAGGTAGATTTTGGGTCATTGTTTTCCTTTTTTTTCCGCAATCCCTTTCAACCCCTTCTGACGGCATTTCTTTTTTTCTAATGCAGGTGTGGTGGGCATTGAGGTCGTGCCACCTGAAGAAGCATCACTGGTTGCTGCTCTGACGGTCGCTGACCCTTCACCTTCTCTCATGTCTTCTCAAATGCTGGAAGGTATGAGTTTGCGATTTGTCTAATTTAAATTGTCGATGTCATCTTCCTTGTACTGACCATGCATCGTCGCAAATTTGTAGGAGTTCTCTTCGATCATCTGTATCAAGTGTTGAACCCGCACTTCTTCTTTCAGTCGGAAGTTAGTCTTCCTGCTGGTGCCGGTGAGTATCTTTTCTAACCGACGTCTTTTCTTTTCTTTAATGGGTGACCCTGCCGTTGTTAACTTTAAATTGATTATAGCCCTACAAATTGAAGGAAGGGACAAGAGAATTTCCGCGCCACCAGTATTCCCAGCTCTGCCACCTGCCGTAGCCGGTATAGTAGCCTTCCTCGCTCTTGCATCTTTTTTGTCTCTTAAGCCAATATCTGACTATGATTTATTTTGCAGCAATCGCACCGATTCCAGCTCCCTTCGAGTCTCGTATCTTAATGCCGGCAGGGCCCTTTTCCAGACGTCCATCTTCCAAGGGCGCTGTGACCAGCCTGCGCATGTTAAGTGAGTACATTGAGGAGCTTAACGCAGAGGTCTCTGCATTTGCTGCAGATTTTGCTGCCGAGGTTAACCCCATGCTGGCGACGCTCGTTAACTTCCATAGCGAAAGCGCCGTTGAGTCTTGGGTTAATCACTGCAGGAAGATTGAGGCCTGCCTGCATGAACTTGAGCTTAGGCGTCCTGCTCCGGAGGTATTGGCTTCGAACTCCCAGCGAGCTGCATGGGTTGAGCAGAGCGTTCCGTTCCTTTGCCATTTCGAATGAGAGGCGACCCTTAAGTGAAAGGAACGTGAGGCGACTTTCGTTGAATCTGTCCATCTGCATTCTGAGGTCGCAGCGAATGCTGCCCAGCTGAACTCCATCTTTGAAAACTTTCAATAATGTATCTCTGACGGGCTGGTGCTGAGGAAGAAGCTTGATCTTAGTGAGCAAGATACGCAGAGTCAGGAGGCTGCTCAGCAGGAAATTGATGAGAAACTTTCATCCTGTCTGCAGCAACGGGCCCAAGTTGAAGCAGAGCTGGCTGCGACGGCTGATTGCGAAAAGGAGCTGAAAGGAGTGCATGAGCGGCTGGCTGATTTACTGAAAATGCCTCCTTCTCAGTAGCTGTCTTTGTATTGATTGTACATTTGTAACTCATGAATAACACGTATTCATTTCATTTTTTTATTCCATTCATTTTCATATGATGTAGCCTGTATCCAATTGAATTCATGAATAAAGGACACATTTCTTTTCTATCTTGTGTTATCGCCTTCTTTTCTTTGCTTTGTTGTCATGTGATTTTAGCAAATGTGGTCTGTAGATAGTAAGTAGCTGTCCATCTTGGACTCTTTGCAGGGCAGCGATGGCTTAGGAAACAGGTTCAGATCTGCTGCCTAAGACTTTTCAACTTTATGAGCCGTGTGGGTCTCATAAAGACTTTTCTCGCTACGAGTCGAGAGGATCCCGTAGGTGTATTTTCTCCTTAGGAATCATGAGGATTCCTAAGTGCGTTTTTGCTTGAGAGTCGTAAGGATCTCACAAGAGAATTTTCCCGCTTACAAGTCGAGAGGACTCGTAAGTGGTTGTTTCCCTCCTTGTCGAGATTCGACTTTAGAGAGTGTGGCCCGTGAATAGCATGCAAGAGTCCATCTTAGACCGACTTGTAGGACCCCAGTGCTTAGGAAACAGGTCCTTATCCCCATTGCCTAAGGCTTTTCCCTACGAGTCAAGATAAATCGAGAAGTTCTCGCAAGGACATTAATTTCCTTACGAGTCGAGACGAATCGAGAAGTTCTCGCAAGGATGTCCTAACGTCACAGTTAACCTCTGTTCTTTACGACAGAGATCCGTTAGGGTCTGTGGTACTAGGGTTTTGTCCGTCATACCGTCGTGTTGGCTGATGTATTCCTCGATAGGCAATTTTGCTGTTTGAGTAGCCTTGCGACTGTCGTGTCTCTGATCCCTTCGGGGGCTGGATAAGACGTCTTCAAGCAATCTTCCAGGCAGTATTACCATCGAAAGAGCAAGCGTTAGGGATATTCCATGTCGCTTTTTACTTGAGGTTAGGCTCAGTTTGGGAGCCCTGATGAGTCATAACCACTCCGCGCTGGTGTGGGATGATCTCCGATAGTCTTTCAGGTTTTATTTGAATTGCCGTCAAGACCATGAAGCTAAGGATTTTCCTTTGCTTCATTTGCTGGCATTGTGTCTACTGTAACGAGATGAATGTCGCGGTTGTCTCTAGGTTGTGTATGAACCGTCGAGGCTTGGAACTAGGGATTTTGCCATGGCTCCGTTATTTTGACCCTGGGGTCAATTGTTGACGTTGCATCTGCATTTTGCTGGACTGAGAAGGAACACCGTTGTTGACATTGCGTCTGCTGTAACGAGATGAATGTTGAGGTGGAGCTAGGATTTTGCCGTCATTCCGCTTTGCTGACGTTGCGTCTGCTGTAACGAGACGAATGTCGAGGTGGTCTCTAGGTTGTTTGTGAACCGTCGAGATTTGAAACTAGGGATTTTGCCGCGGCTCCGCTTTGCTGATGTTGCGTATGCTGTAACGAGACGAATGTCAAGGTGGTCTCTAGGTTGTTTGTGAACCGTCGAGATTTGGAACTAGGGACTTTGCCGTGGCTTCGCTTTGCTGACGTTGCATTTGCTGTAATGAGACGAATGTCGAGGTGGTCTCTAGGTTCTTTGTGAACCGTCGAGATTTGGAACTAGGGACTTTGCCGTGGCTTTGCTTTGTTGACGTTGCGTCTGCTGTAACGAGATGAATGTTGAGGTGGTTTCTAGGTTGTTTATGAACCGTCGAGATTTGGAACTAGGGACTTTTCCGTGGCTCCGCTTTGCTGATGTTGCGTCTGCTGTAACGAGACGAATGTCGATGTGGTCTCTAGGTTGTTTGTGAACCGTCGAGATTTGGAACTAGGGACGTTGTTGTGGCTCTGCTTTGCTGATGTTGCGTCTGCTGTAATGAGACGAATGTTGAGGTGGTCTCTAGGTCGTTTGTGAACCGTCGAGATTTGGAACTAGGGACTTTGCCGTGGCTCCGCTTTGCTGACATTGCATCTGCTGTAACGAGACGAATGTCAAGATGGTCTCTAGGTTGTTTGTGAACTGTCGAGATTTGGAACCAGGGACTTTGCCGTGGCTCCGCTTTGCTGACGTTGCGTCTGCTGTAACGAGACAAATGTCGAGGTGGTCTCTAGGTTGTTTGTGAACCGTCGAGATTTGGAACTAGGGACTTTGCCGTGGCTCTGCTTTGCTGATGTTGCATCTGCTGTAACGAGACGAAAGTCGAGGTGGTCTTTAGGTTGTCTGTGAACCGTCGAGATTTGGAACTAGGGAGTTTGCCGTGGCTCCGCTTTGCTGACGTTGCGTCTGCTGTGCTCTGCTGGCAGGAGGAGGAACGCCGTTGTTGGTCTTCTGGGGTGCAGATGTTGCTGTTGAGATCTGACTTTCCCTTTTGACAGGATCTGGTGGGGGACATGGGGTTCCCTTTTCGTTTATACCCATGGATTGTATACAGGGGTCAGTATGGACTCGCTTGTAGGGCAAAAAGTTTCATTTCATTTTTTTTATTTCTTTCCGTGATGCACTATCATTTCAGCTTTTTATATCGCGAAAGTCGCGATTGCCCAATCATTTCGGCTATTTTTCGCGGTGCCCAATCATTTTGGCTATTTTTTCTTTTTACTCAATGTTGTTTTTTTATTGCGAGTTGCCCAACCATTTCGGCTATTTTGTATGCATATATTTTTACTTGCTGATTTTGTTGCAAGTTGCCCCATCATTTCATCTATTTCATATGCATTTTTGGCTCGTTGATTTTTTTATCGTGAGTATGGAACTTGGAATCTGGTGCCAATCTCAGCATCAGTATCACTACGACTGGAATATTGCCAGGAGCGAATCATCATTTGCTGTGAAAGGGCTTGGAATTTGATACCGATTTAGGCATTAGCATCGCTACCACTGGGACATTGCCAGGAGCTGAATCATCATTTGCCTCTGTCGATGTCGAACAAACGTGGCTTAACAAATAGGGTTAGGATCCTGTTGACTAAGGCTTTTTGACTTCATGAGCCGTAAGGGTCTCATAAAGGTGTTTCTCCCTACGAGTCGTGAAGATCTCGTAGGTGTCTTTTCTCCTCAGGAATCGTGAGGATTCCTAAGTGTATGTTCTCTTATAAGACTTAAGGATCTTACAAGAGTGTTTTCTTCTTACAAGTCAAGAGGACTTACAAGGGTTGTTCACCGTGTGAGCATATCCCTAGTCGCTGGTTGGACTCTGTTAGGGAAATGTTTATTCGTGCCCGTGGATTGTATACAAGGGTCAATATTGAACCATTTGTAGGGCAATCTGGGAAACGTGATGGCATAAGAACAGGTTCAGATCCCTGTAGATTAAGGCTTTTGAATCCTATGAGCCGTGAGGGTCTCAAAGGGGAATTCTCCTTACGAGTCGTGAGGATCTCATAAGTGTGTTTTCTCCTTAGGAATCGTGGGGATTCCTAAGTGTGTTGCTCCCTTGTGAGTCGTAAGGATCTCACGCAGGTATTTTCTTCTTACAGGGTCAAGAGGACCTTGCAAGTGTCTTTTAACGAGATTGCGCCCTTTCGGGTTTTCACAAACTCGCCGGTAGTATTGCTGTTTTTACTCACGGAGCCCTTTCAGGTTTTCATCCGTGCCCATCTCGCTTATGGACATACCGTTTTTTACGTCAGCCTTGCGATGCTGCGGTTGGTCAGGCATAGTATTTCTTCAAGAAACGGCCGTTTATTGGCCTGAAGGGTCTTTTGCCATGCATATCCATGAGCAAGTAAGCCCCACCTTGGTAGACTTTGTCTATGATGTACGGGCCTTCATAGTTCGGCTCGAATTTCCCCCGTTTGGCATAATTGGGGATTATAGGTCTCTTGACCACTAGCACAAGTTCATCCTGGCGGAATGTTCTCGGCCTAGTCAATCTCTCGTATGAGCACATCATTTTTGCTTTGTAAGCTTCCAAGTTTTGCTGCGCCATGAGTCGGGTTTCGTCGAGGGCATCAAGTTCTTCAAGCCGAAGATGAGCATTCTCTTCGTCCGTTAGCTCGTAAGGAACTGCCTCTCGTAAGGAGGGTAGCTCTATCTCCAAGAGGAGTACTGCTTCAGCGCCGAATACCAATGCATACGGCGTTGTGTTTGTGGCCGTTTTAAACGTAGTTCGATACGTCCAGAGAGATTTATGCAGTCTCTCGTGCCAGTCCTTTTTATTTTTAGACACCATCATTTTAACGATTTTCGTCAAGGTTTTGTTGAAAGCCTCAGCCAGACCGTTAGCTCGGGGATTATAGACCGCAGAGTATCTCCAGTCTATATTATGTTGCTGCGTGAAGCGGCTGATTTTGTGACTTCTTTAGGCCGGCCTGTTATCGGAGATAATCCGTCGCGGAGTGCCGGATCGATAGATGATGTGTGTCTTGAAGAAATGGAGAATATTCTCCGTCTTCAATTCTCTTAGTGGTACTGCTTCTGCCCACTTGGAGAAGTAATCAGTTGTCGCCAGTATGAACCGATGTCCTCTAGACGATGCTGGTTCAATGGGCCCGATTATGTCAGTTTCCCACATTTCGAACGACCAGGTAGTCACCGTCGGGTGTAGCGGATTTGGATGCTGGTGGATAAAATCCCCGTGAATCTGGCACGAGTGGCACTGCTTCGCATATTCAAGGCAGTCTTGGATCATTGTGGGCCAATAGTAGCCATCCTTTTGATCTTCAGTTTCATCTTCGGTCCGGCTTGGTGAGAACCGCAGAGTCCGTCGTGAGTTTCTTGGACGACTCTCCTTGCTTCTTCAGGTCCCAGGCATCTTAGCCATAGAGAATCAAATGATCTTTTATATAGAGTGTCATTGAAGAAGGCGAAGGATAGAGCTCGTTTCATGAGCTGATATTTTGAGGACGCATTTTCAGGTGTTCGACGGGATTTGAAGTAGTCTATAAAGACTTCTCTCCAAGTCTTAGCCTTTTCCTGGTCTTTTATTTGTAGGGCCGTTTGCTCGGTCGCTCCTTTTTCTTCGGACAGGTCCGGAGATATTTCTGCCGGTGGAAGAACTCGACGGCTTTGCACAACGATCCTTACGTCGTCGAGGTTCTCGTCGGCAAGTTCTTTAGCGAGTTTGGCTAACGCATCTGCTTTGCTGTTTTCCGCTCGCAGTATGCTTTCCAGGGCGTAGGCGGGAATTTGAGTCAGCAATTGTTGCACTCTCTCACCGTACTTTACCAACTCCGGTTTGTACGTTTTATAGTCGCTTTTTTACTTGACTAACGACCAATTGGGAGTCTCCATATATAAAAAGGTTTTCGATTCCCATGTCGACAGCGATCTCAAGACCTGCTACCAAAGCTTCATATTCTGCTTCATTATTTGTCCTTGGCTCTGTTAGGGAAAAGGCAAAGTGCATTATCCCTCCTTGTTGAGTCACGAAGATGAGGCCTACCCCAGATTTAATTATGGGGGTGCTGTGCTCTTGCTTCTTCATGGACGATGGCCCGTCGAAGTAGAGTTCCTATCGGGTGTCACTCTCTCCTTTCTTCCCATCGATCGTGTCGAACGCGTGCTCGTCTGGTAATTCGCAATTTAGGGGTGAATCGACAGGTATAGGATGCTCGGCGAGGAAGTCGGCGATGGTCTGGCCTTTCACTGCCTTGAGAGGTCGATAAATTATCGAGAATTCTATTAAGAGGAGGGCCCATTTATCGAGCCACCGTGTTAGTATGGCTCTTGACATCAAATATTTGAGAGGATCCACCTTTGATATGAGATGGACCTCATGCGCCAACGCATAGTGCCTGAATTTTGTTATCGCGAAGATCAACACCAAGCAGTGTTTTCCAATGATGGAGTAATTGTTTTCTGTCCCCAGGAGCACTCGACTCAAATAGTAGAGGGCTCTCTCTTTCCCTTGGTCATTTACTTATGCCCATAGCGCACCTAAGGAACCTTCAAGGGCGGTTGTGTACAGATTGAGAGGTTTTCCCTTGACCGGAGCGGTCAGTACCGGAGGATTCTGCAGGTATTGCTTGATTTCGTCTAGTGCGCTTTAGCATTTACGATCCCAGACGAAAGGGGTCCCCTTCTTCATTAGATGACTGTAGGGGCGGTATTTGCCGAAGAGGTTGGCTATGAACCGTCGGATATATACGAGCTTTCTTTGGAGAGACCGCAGTTAATTGAGAGTTCTTGGCGGAGGCATTTCTATAATTGCCTTGATCTTCGACGGGTTTATTTCGATACCTCGATGTCGTACGATGAATCCTAGGAATTTGCCTGAGGAGACTCCGAACGCGCATTTGAGAGGGTTCATCTTCAGATTGTATTTTCGAAGACGTTGGAACACTATTTTCAGATACTCCCAATGATCCTCGTGCGATTTTCTCTTTACCACGAGGTCGTCAATATAGCACTCGACGATTTCGTGTATGAGGTCATCGAAAATCTTTGTCATGGCCCTCTGATAGGTGGCGCCAACGTTCTTTTAGCCGAATGGCATCACTTTGTAACAGAATATTTCCAGGGGTGTCTGAAAAGCGGTATGCTTCTGCTTCTCGAGATGCATCTTTATTTGGTTGTACCCCGATGAGCCGTCCATGAAGGAGAAGAATTCATGAGTAGACGTATTGTCTATCATCATCTCGATGACCGGTACGGGGTAGTCATCCTTCGGACATGCTTTGCTGATGTCTCGAAAGTCTACGCAGATGTGCACCGTCCTATTTTTCTTCATCACTGGGATGATGTTGGCAATACAGTCAGGGTACTGAACCTCTTGGATGAAGCTGGAGTCGATTAGCTTCTTGACCTCGGCGCTGATGCTCATTTCAAGTTCGAGCCGCATTCTTCTCTGCGCTTGTTTGACCGGGTTGACGTCCGGAGAAATCGCCAATTTGTGGACGGCTATTTCTGAATCTAATCCTGGCATCTCGGAATAGTTCTATGCAAAGTAATCTTTATACTACATGAGCACGTCCTTGAGCGCAGCTACCTTTTCTTCAGACAATAGCTCACTGACGAACGTCGGCCGTGGGTCGTTTGCCGTTCCCAAGTTGATTTTTTTGAGGTTATCTGCAGTAGTATGTATCCCATCTTCCAACTCTTTTGGCGCTGGTGGAAACTCTGAGATCACTTCGTCATCGTCGTTTTCAAAGCACTAGGAGAGGCCATCCACATCCTCGGGCACTCCTTCTTCCGACATCATTATCACGTGATAGGTACGGGATCGCTTCTAAGACCGATGTTGATCCGGCTCTACTCTCATTGCATATGTGGATTTCGGTTCATGCTTCTGTGGCGGGGTTACCCTCCAACTGCTGGATAAAGCGAACTTGCCTTGCTGATACTGGTCTTCTACCCAGTCTTTGAATGTGAAGCAGTCTTTGAGAGAATGTCCTATCGCTCGGTGATAGGAGCAATGATCTGGGTGAGAGACCTCGCCTGCTTGTTCGGGGTGTTTGGACTCCGGGAGCGTAATCCTTTGATGCTTCATGACAAGATCGAATATCTTCCTTGTCTTGTCTTGGGGAAAAGAGTATGCTCGACCTATCTTATTTATAAGAGATGAATCCCGGCTGCTCAATTTTCGATCTCGAGGCTTCTTAGACCCGCTTTGCTGCTGTAGAACATTTTTTCCATTCTTCAGTTTATTTTTGCCTTCGCATCGAATCTTCCATATGACGGGCTGGCGACGAAAGGCATCGTCATTTTTTGTGGCCTGCTGAAGGAGGCGCTGCGTTCTGGCTTTTTCATAGATGGCCATTTCGTGGCTATGGTCATCCCAGACCTTTTGACCTGCTTCCCTTATGAGCTTATCCATCTGTTCTTCGAACGACGGACTTGGCACTTTCATGGCGAGACCTCATTTTGGTTTAGGGTTAGCGTCTTCTAACAGAGCATCTTCTTCTTCATCGAAATCATGTATAACGTAGCAGCCATAGAATCTCTCCCGTTTCTTGGATTGAACATATCCGAGCCCGATCGTTTCCATTCTCCCGTTGGGAAATTTTCGCTCAGTTCTAGGGACGTTCCAGATCCTGTTGTAGAATTGGGCTTGTCGCGCGGTCTGTTTCAAGGGTACGCCTTGGCGCCTCAACAGCCTTTTTAATCCTTCTGTATAGTATCTGGGCAGAGGGATGGGCTGGAGCCTGTCAAGCTTAGAATCGGCGCCATGCCAGATTTCTTTCTCCACTTTGGTTTCCGTGGATCGATAAAAGAGGATCGCCTTTTCATCTTTTTTCCTGGGAAGGATGTAGAACGTCTGCAGTTCTTGCATACTGTAGGTATCAAGTTCGTCGAGCTCTTTGTAATGCTCTTGCAGAACCATGGCGATCGTCAAACTCTGATCATCTCCAATGAAGGCTTGCACTGATGGACGAGCCGAGAATACTACGTTAATCTCGTCTTCAGAGTCACTGCCAAAGACCAGAATAGGAGTAGACAGTCCCGGTTTGTTGTATCGGGGAGGGCCCGAATAGACTATCTCTTCTTCCTCCTCGGTATCGCTCCCGAAGACTGGAATGGTGGTGATAACTTTTTGCTTATCCTCAGGCTTATGACATCTTTCCGTGTCTTCGAAGTCTGGTAAGAAGTACTTTACATCTTCGTACTTTCAGACTTCGTTTATGGAGAATGGGTTCAGCCCCCCTGTCACAATGTATTCAAGCCCATCTTTGAAGTACTTCATACACTGATGCTGTGTAGAAGGGATAATGTTGTATTCGTGTAACCAAGGCCGGCCGAGCAAAGCGTTATAGCAAGTCTTGGCGTCAATGACGTGGAACTTGATATCAGTGATAAGCAGCCCAAAGCATAACATCAGTATCACAGACCCGAGCATCCGTGATGATAGGGAGTCGAACCCGGAGATAGTGATTTTATCCCGAGCGAGGTGTTGAACACTCCTGCACATTTCTTTTAGCACCCTCACATTTAGGAGATTGACAGAGGACCCATTGTCAACTAGGATCTTTCCTACCTTAATGTCTTGGTAATACCCGGAGACATATAGGGGACGGTTGTGCTCGCATGTTCCAAGGAGGAGATCTTCATCGCCGAAAGTGATGTCGGCTGTGTGCGCTTCTTCCAGCTCGTCCTTCATCTTTTCTTCGGCGATGAAAGCTTGAAACTGGTCAGGCTCTTGTAATGCCTTGATCAGAGAATCTCTCTCCTCTTTGGATAGCAGGAAGGCGTCGAGAATGCTTAGCTGCGAGGGTATCTTCCTCAGGTTTGCCAGAACGTTGTAATCCACCTTGTTTTTCTTGGGCGGGTCCTTGGCTGCCAACTCTTCGACGACTCTGTCATCGAGGGTGATATCCTCAGGGACCTTTTCTTTCCCTTTATCCATTTTGTTCGATCCCTTGTTTGCGGGTCCGAGATTCTTTTCAGGTAGTGTGCGATTGCGCAGCTGAATATTCTCGCAGGTCTTCATCTCTTCTGTTTCAAAGATGGATTCCTTGAAGAGAGGGCTGAGGGCTATTTCTTCATCAGAATCACTCCCGAAGGTGAGAACTTGCGATCCTCCGGAACTAACCATGTGACATTCACCGGCAGTTCTTTTATGCTCATTTGTCATGCTTCTTTGTTCCCGATGAGTTTTGCGCTTCATCCGCTTGAAATGCTGCCGGTGAGCAACGTATCCCTGCCACCAACTTTTAAATGCATTGCATTCTTCGGTAGGATGTGTGGTCCTCCGATGGTTCAAGCAATAGTTTGGATGTGCATCCTCTTCGTTAAGGTGTATCCTATCAGGAGTGTTTCCTTCGGAGGGTGGCAGCTTCATTCCCATCGATATGGTTTTGGCGAACCTTTTCCTTGTCTTGAACCTGCTTTTGCTGGCGGCCGAAGTGCTTCTATCCAGTTGGAGTGCCTCAACCTTTTCATTCAGTCGCCGACGTTTGGCATTTTCGAATATAGCCAGTTCGTGTAGGGTTGCTAGGCACTCTCACAAGGGTCTATAAGGCATAAACCATGGCCGATTTAAAATTTAGACGTGCCGAACAACCCTAACCAAGATATTTAAACTAGAGATTAGGCGAAACAAAGCATGTTAAACACTTTAACATCTAAGAGTTTGGGATTACAACCTTTGTAGTCCGGTCCTTCACTCTAAAGCTCCGTGTTGAGGTCCCTTCGCTGCGATCATCGAGTTTCCGGACTCTAGAGAGGCTCCACGAAGAGAAAGATGCAAGCTTGCTTCCGATCTTCGAAAACTAAGATGATCTACCTTGAAGTTTCTATAACACAAGCTCTCACTCACTAAATGAAGTGAACACCCTAATCTAATTGGCAAGAATAGATTAGGATGATGAAGTAGGAATTTATCTCTCATTTGTTTTCTTAATCTCACTCATTTTCATCACCTCATAAAAAGCTAGAAAGCTTTTTCATGAAAGAAGAAGGAAGAAGAAGAAGAACCATTCTCTTTTGTGATGAATAATGAATCCATGTGAGGTTAGAAATGCAACCATGGTTGATAAAAGAAAAGCTAACCATTGTAGAGAGTTAACTAGGGTTAAATGGTTGGGTTGGGTTAAACAAATATCTCACAAAATATCATAACAAATATCTTTGCTTAAAACAAAAGCAAAGCTTCTAGAAGCCACTAGAAAGGTTAACCCAAATCAAACCCTAACCATGTTTAATCTCCACTAATCATGTTGCATTTATAACCATAACATGTTACAATATTATATATCACATATACAATATTTATTGTAACAAAATAAAATAATACAATTAACATATATCGCATATATATTAATGTATTACCCGAGTGAGAAAAAGAATCTTTTAGTGAGCTTATATTAGTTAATGTAATTTAATATATCAAATATATAATTATACATTAAATTATCGAATCAACACTTGATCCGATAATCCGGCTATTTCACAAATAACCGACTAATATAATCTGTATTAGTTCATCGAATCAACACTTGATCCGATGACCTGGCTATATCTCATATACCCGGCCGATATCTCATATCGTGAGAATCTAATACGGTATCACATACACGTATTGTTCTCGGTCCTGCACATATCATATATGTGCTCCTACTCCGTTTTGCCTGAGTCAAGAAACCTCTGTGTAGGACTCTAAAGAATCATCAATACGCCGGCAGTAAGTGATGATCATATCAAACACCCACAAGCTGCAAGCGGTCAGCTAAATGTAACAGCCACCCAGGTATTGAGCGATCAGAAGATCAACAAGCAAGCCTACACATTCTCCTGCGAATCCAATCAGTAACACTCCCGTACAGTCCGGTTTCTTCGTCTGATATGTTGCATATCTCGCCTAGGGGTGGTAAACGTCAGACCCCAGCAGCTTGATAAGTCGTGTCGATTTGAGGTCTATAACAGTTCGAGAAACTACTGATAACACTTACCAGTAAATCTCAGCAACCCTGGCCAGGGATTTCTAATTATAGCCAATCGAACACAGCGCAATATCAACTCCTTATACCGGGAGAGACGAAACCCCTTCTATCGCTCATTGCCTCCATGTGATTCGGGACTGTACCCAAAAGCCACCGTTTTGCACGCCCTCTTGGACATGGTATGATGGAAATTAAAGCACGGTGGGAATCACACAAGACTCTATGACGATCTCGGGTCTACAGACTAACCTGTACCAGTGTCACCAGAGAACTGCCATCTGAGGTGAGGTATAATACCATCTGGGAGTTCTCGGCGAGTCCGTCCAGTGTACCCAGTCTCTACTGAGCACCCGTATACCTTCTCTGATGTCAAACACAAATGGATATAGGATCATCCATCGCCCATCATATGGGTCAAGAACCGCATACGCTAGTCTACTCTGGAGTATCGATGCCCTGTATCGGTACTCCCACGACTAGGAACATTTGAAGGATGTACTTGGCGACTACACTGTCCCTACTAGTATGATCCACATCATAGTCCTGGTAGTCAAGCACTCATCCTAAGGGCTTTATCTACATGTGACATAGAGACAATAAGAGTACATGTTAAGATAAAGAGTAACCGGATAGCATACTATCATGTTGAGCAAGAAAGTTCTCCCTGTATATGTCGCAGCATCCACTACAATATACAACCCATGTACAGTAATGGCCTCTAGGGCATACATATAACTAACAATCTCCCACTTGCACTAGGGCCATCTGTTGTGGTATCGCATACCCAACAATCAGCTGTGGTTGAAGTATCTCATCCTCAACCATCCCATAAAAGTCTCCACTAGGAAATATGCCTTTGTTAGTGGATCCGCGCTGTTGTCCTCTGTGTCTACTCTCCTAACCTTGATCTTCCTGGAGATCAACCATCTCCATGATCAGGTGATACTGCCTAAGAATTATATCTGGATTTCTGATGGGACGGGGGTTCCTTGGCCAAAGCCATAACTCCATTGTCACACAATGGTTGGAACGAAGTTCATCTCATGAACTTATATATATCCAGACGGCCTCTTTGGTAGCATCCTTGGTAACGATGTATCTTGCCTTTAATCATCTAGTAAGTCACAGTATCTAGCTTGGAACTCTTCCAACATACCGTCCCTCCACTGAGGGTAAAGACAATGCCTGCGACTGACATTCAGTCATCCTTATCACCCTGGAACCTTTCCAGTGATTCTCCCCAGGATCGATTGATACCATCTCACTACACCTAGTGAGAATCCTAACATCCATTTAGATCTATCGCATAGATATAAAACCTAGGATTTAGGAGGTATCACTTGATCCTATACGGAGAATCTTGTGATAAGCGGAGATTGACCGAGCGTAGCATAAGAAACTCCTTTCCTATCAAGAGTATGTCATCCACGTACTCTACGAGGATCACCACCATACTCCCTACTACCTTTTTTGTATATACAAGGTTCATCTACCATTTTGATGAAGTCAAACTCTTTGACTACTACATCAAAACAGACGTTCCAACTCCGCGATGCCTGATTTATCACAAAAAACATCTTGCTCAAGTTTCCGCTGCGCCCACTGTCTACGAAGCCCTCTGGCTGTGTACTTATAGACGCTCTCTTCCAAATCATCATTTAGAAAAGCAGTCATGACACCTAACCACCAGATATCGTAGTCATGGTATGTAGCCGTGGCAAGTAGGATCTGGATGGACTTT
Source organism: Agapanthus africanus (assembly GCA_030015575.1). NCBI lineage: Eukaryota > Viridiplantae > Streptophyta > Magnoliopsida > Asparagales > Amaryllidaceae > Agapanthus > Agapanthus africanus. The sequence continues at coordinate 187,231,009 of CM057337.1, forward strand.
AAGCATAGCTTTGAAAGTCTCAACTTTTCCATGTACACCAAGTAATCTTCTCAAGATATACTTGTTCCTGATGGGGATTTAACCCTTCAGATAAAGCAACCAAAGTCCATAATTTGTTGGTGTATAAGGATTCCATCTCAGATCGCTAAGCATCCAACCATTCTTACAGAGTCCCACTCCTGATGGCCAGCTCGAAACAAGTTGGGTCACCATCTAATGATGCAATCCTCGCTCCCACTGTCATAGAGAAAACCGAAGTATCTCTCAGGTGGGTGAGGAACCCTACTAGATCGGTGGAGAGGCTGAGGTTCGTTAGAAACTATTGAATCCTTTGGTTCTACCAAATCATCAGCTGCAGTTTGTATAGCTGGAACTCTTTCCAGTTCTACCTCATGACCAATAATTTCTTCATAAGAAATTTCCTTTCACAAAGGTGGCATGCTGAGAAACAAAACATCTTTTGTTCCTCGGTTTGGTAGAAGATATTCCTTTGCGAATGCTTGGGATATCCAACAAACTTCTATAGAACTGATCTTGCCTCGAGCTTGTCCGGATTTTGCTTTTAGACATAGGCTGGACAACCCCAAATCTTAACATACTTAAATATGGGCTCTTCCCATTCCATATCACATATGAAGTGGTAGGCAACTGATTTGATTTGAACCCTATTCAATAGGTATGCAGCTTCTCAAGTGCATAACTCCTAAAAGGAAATAGGAAACTCAGTAGTACTCATCATAATAGAGCGCACCATATCTAATAGGGTGTGATTGCTCCGCCCCGATACACCGACGTGCTGTGGTGTATACGGAGGAGTGATACTGAGAGAGATCTCATTCTCCTTTAGAATAGTCCAGGAATTCCGTGCTCAAGTATTCTCCTCCTTGATCTCATCATAGGACATAATACTTATACCAGTTTTTGGTTCTCTACTTCTAACTTATATTCATTGAATTTCTCAAAAGTTCCCGACTTGTGTTTCAACAGGAACATATGTTCGAATCTTGAGAGATAATCAGTGAATGTAATGAAGTACAAAAACCCGGTTTTGGCATGTGTAGACAGGGGACCTTCATACATCAGCATGTATTAATCCCAAGAGTTCACTAACTGTTTCTCTATTTCCAATAAACGGAGCTGTGGTCATCTTATCTTTGTGACATGACCGGCAAGTTTCATAAGATGTAGATTCAAACTAATTTAAATATGCATCTAAATGTAACTTAACTAGTCGGGTCGCATTGATATGACCTAGTCTATAATACCTCAAGAAGGATTCGTTCATTTCTGAACTCTTGCTCTTGTATGTGTTCTGTACATTAAGAACCGTGGTTTGATTTAGAACGTCTATGCTTTTAGATAACGTGCCTGAACCGATCAACTCTTGATATAGGAAATGTTCAAAACATTATCCAACAATACAAAATTATATCCTTCTTTACTAATAAAGAGACTGATATGATAATGTATATCAGGTTCGGTATCTAATAACATTCGTTCAGAATCAATGTATTCTGGTAATACAGGGTGATAACTGCCAACAGACTTGGTTGCAACACTTGCATCTTTTCCAGCTCTTGAAACTTATCACCCGTTCTCAGTTCTCTACCTATCTGTAGCCCATGTAACAAATTACATTTGCGGGATCTTGATCCGGTATCTCATACCCAGGACGTAAAAGATACTGAGAAACAGTTCTCGGTAATGAACATACCCGAAGAAGGTGCATCAGCATGTATTTTCTTCGTTTGGGCAGCACGGGAATTCTGGTAATCCCCTATTTCCTGCTCTGTCTTATAACAATTATAAGTTGGAGCGGGACCAACGTTCCTTAGCGCAGTATAACAAGCGGGTTCGGTCAATACATCCGTATTATTATCTTGATTAAGGCGTGACATAGTCGCAACCAGGAGAGAGAGAAGAAAACACTCAGCGTGCGCTTTTACAAGATTAGATTAGTTATCAATTTATCTAATCAGGATGGCTCCCACTGTTTTAGTCAAATCTTCCTTCAAACCCTAAAAGGAAAGACTAGCCGGGATTAATTACACCCTACAAGTTCGCCAATCTTTCAGCCAGGCCAGTGCCGGTACTTTGAGGGAGGTTCTCCGTGCTTTCGCACGGACCTAATTAAAGTAAAGCTCGTTTTCCCAGGGGCATAACCCCGTTGACACCTTTCTAGACACCTACTTGATTGGCTAATTGTAATGTGTAAAACTCTCCCAGGAGTAACTCTTACTCGCAACGGGTATCGGGATCCAACTATCTCATAGAAGGTATGCAATCTCATTGCAAATTTCAACACTTGAAATTCCCGATAATATTTTGCCCCTAGCAGCTATATGACCTTAACATGGTCAACAAATCATAAGTGCTAATCAAGTTTAACCCGTCATTTCCCGATTGAATTAAACCCACCCGCACGACCCTTAACATGGTCAACAAAGTCACACGACTACCTTAATCCAATCGCATCATATGCTTATACAGATGAGCACTAATCAGCTACCGCATATTACGCCTTAACATGGTCAACAAACATAGCACGAATACTAACTAGTACTTATCTGAAATGATGGAGGGCTACGACAGGTTTTTAAGAAAACCTTTTGCGTAATGAACTTGATATCGTTGTAGAATCGAGTGATTTTAAATGGAGTGTTTTTGAGGCTTTTACTAGTTTTGCTAAAGAGGTCACTCCCGGTGAAGGGATCGTCGGCTCTTTCCTCATCGAATAAAGTGCAAGATATTTCACAAATACCACTATGCAAAGCAAAAACTATAGAAGCAATTAAAAGACAAACCGAGTATGCAGCATCTGCTAGTTTCGCTAAAGAGGACACTCCCGGTGAAGGGATCTCGGCTCTTTCCTTATCGAATAAGGTGCCGGATGTTCTACAAGGAACACCGCTATACAAAGCAAGAACTAGAGCTACCAGTTTTTAAACAAGTTTCTACAACATCTTTAGGTTTCTTTTATTTCATTAATCTCATTAATGAAGTCCCATTTTATTATGCTTCACAAGCATCAAATATGAAACGAAATCAGCAATATAACATATATCTCAAATATATAATATAAACATTCGTCTCAGACAGTAATATGATCTCATCACAGAACATTGCAGCAGAAGAACATATATGAAATATTGGATATACTAGGAGATCCGTGTTTTAATACGAGCCTGTATAAAACGCGGATTCCAGGTCGCGATGAATAGCCAAACCCATATATCTAGACCCCTACAAGAGCGGCAAGCAACACTGCAAATTCTAGGGTTAGGAGACCCAGTCTCGACTCCTCGAGATGGTCTCCCACTGGACCCTAGAACCCGGTTACTTGTGCTCCCCGCCTTGGGTCTACCTAATGCGGAAAAGTAAATAATATACAATGGTGACATCATCCTCATCCCGGAAGTGCCCCAATAAAAGAATATTACATACAATGAATTTTACATGAATGAAAAAGAAAAAACTCTCATCTCACATAAAACCCCCGGCTATTCAAACACGACGATCTAATATAACATATCACAGCAACACATAATATCACATATCATCAACGTAAGCAAGTATGCGTATCCCGATTGTCGTTGATGTATAGCAACGAAGCCGGCGATACACCACATACTATGCTTACGGTCCCAGAAAAGAAAGTGTAAAACTACAACAGTTGGAATCCGCAACCTTCTTAGACATCGCATGCCTAACCACATGAATTCCTTAGACATCACATGCCTAACAATTATAAACCCCGCATTTTAGTCTCATTATCGAAAACACTTTTCAATATCAAGCAGGGCAATTCAACAAGATTCCCGACATCCTGATCGAATGCTTGTCGCAAACTTTAGTAGACGGCTGCACCCCCGGATGCCGTCGACGAAGTGCACTAAGGCGGAACACCGCTGCCGCGAGCACCCGAACGGATGCTGTTGGCGACGGGATTCTCCTACAGTCACTTGGTCGGGGCTATGGGGTGTGGCTGTCTATTAAGTTTACCCGGCGAGTATCCGCGTACGCTACGTGATTGCGACGGACTTTTGATCACATTAAAATTCCGTGCAACCGATCATCTAAAACTGAACTGCTAGATTTATAACATTCAAATTAGTTATCTCATAACTACTTGTGGATTCCAAATATAGTATCACATTCCAAATAAATAGACAATGTTAAACTTTCCGATCGAATAAACAAACACCTAAGATTTCCTTAATAGTTCTCAACACTTGAAATTAGTTTAAAAACATCCATCACATGCCATAGTACCAATGGTCCAGCCGTAGAAGGGTCAAGACAATGCCTCACATGTGGCAATGCCGTACTGCCACAAACCCTAAGATTTAGAGGCGGTTCAGACGGTCACATAATCGAGTTAAGGTTTGTGTTCTTCTAGAGGGTTCACCGCGTTACTTGCACGACTAAGAACGTTCTTAAACTACGGAAAAATCCAACACTTGGAAATTTTTCGGCAGGGGAAAAAGTGAGTTATTGATATCCGTTCGAACTTTTTAACACGTTCTAAAATTACCCGGAAAAACGTAAACGAAGTTAAATTATCCGATCGAATCAACGAATATAAAAGATCTCCAGAGAACTTAACATTTGAGTACAATTAAAAATTCCCAGAAGCATCAGGAAACACATATGGATTTTACTGTGCAAATACCAAACCGTAATTCTACTGTTTCGCCACGGAACTGCCGCGCAAGGCTTGGTCTTGCCGCGGTTCCGCGGCGCTTTAAGCGAATTGATGGCTCGTTTTTCACAGTATTCCTTATAATTCCCTGCTTAATTTTCTGAGTATTTTTAATACAGAAAAAATCACATTTTTAGAAAATTTCCAGAGAGGGGTAAAAACCAGGGTTTCGGGGTTCGATCGGACTTTAAACTTCGTCTAGACTTTGCCTAAAGCTCTAGCTTGGCTCTGATACCACTGTAGGGTTACTAGGCACTCTCACAAGGGTCTATAAGGCATCAAACATGCCCAATTTAAAATTTAGACGTACCGAACAACCCTAACCAAGATCTTTAAACTAGAGATTAGGCGAAACAAATCATGTTAAACACTTTAACATCTAAGAGTTTGGGATTACAACCTTTGTAGTCCGGTCCTTCACTTCTAAAGCTCCGTGTTGAGGTCCCTTCGCTGCGATCATCGAGTTTCTGGACTCTAGAGAGGCTCCACGAAGAGAAAGATGCAAGCTTGCTTCCGATCTTCGATAACTAAGATGATCTACCTTGAAGTTTTTATAACACAAGCTCTCACTCAGTAAATGAAGTGAACACCCTAATCTAATTGACAAGAATAGATTAGGATGATGAAGTAGGAATTTAGCTCTCATTTTTTTTCTTAATCTCACTCATTTTCATCACCTCATAAAAAGCTAGAAAGCTTTTTCATGAAAGAAGAAGGAAGAAAAAGAAGAACCATTCTCTTTTGTGATGAATAATGAATCCATGTGAGGTTAAAAATGCAACTATGGTTGATAAAAGAAAAGCTAACCATTGTAGAGAGTTAACTAGGGTTAAAGGGTTGGGTTGGGTTAAACAAATATCTCACAAAATATCATAACAAATATCTTTGCTTAAAACAAAAGCAAACCTTCTAAAAGCTATTAGAAAGTTTAACCCAAATCAAATACTAACTAAGTTTAATCTCCACTAATCATGTTGCATTTATAACCATAACATATTACAATATTATATATCACATATATAATATTTATTGTAACAAAATAAAATAATACAATTAACATATATCGCATATATATTAATGTATTACCCGAGTGAGAAAAAGAATCTTTTAGTGAGCTTATATTAGTTAATGTAATTTAATATATCAAATATATAATTATACATTAAATTATCGAATCAACACTTGATCCGATAATCCGGCTATTTGACAAATAACCGACTAATATAATCTGTATCAGTTCATCGAATCAACACTTGATCCGATGACCCGGCTATATCTCATATACCCGGTCGATATCTCATATCGCGAGAATCTAATACGGTATCACATACACGTATTTTTCTCGATCCCGCACATATCATATATGTGCTCCTACTCCGTTTTGCCTGAGTCAAGAAACCTCTGTGTAGGACTCAAAAGAATCGTCAATACGCCGGCAGTAGGTGATGATCATATCAAACACCCATAAGCTGCAAGCGGTCAGCTAAACGTAACAGCCACCCAGGTATTGAGCGATCAAAAGATCAACAAGAAAGTCTGTACATTCTCCTACGAATCTAATCAGTAACACTCCCGTACAGTCCGGTTTCTTTGTCTGATATGTCGCATATCTAACCTAGGGGTGGTAAACGTCAGACCCCAGCAGCTTGATAAGTCGTGTCTATTTGAGGTCTATAACAGTTCGAGAAACTACTGATAACACTTACCAGTAAATCTCAGCAACCCTGGCCAGGTATATCTAGTTATAGCCAATCGAACACAGCGCAACATCAACTCCCTATACCGGGAGAGACGAAACCCCTCCTATCGCTCATTACCTCCATGTGATTCGGGACTGTACCCAAAAGCCACCGTTTTGCACGCCCTCTTGGACGTGGTATGATGGAAATCAAAGCACAGTGGGAATCACACAAGACTCTATGACGATCTCGGGTCTACAGAGTAACCTGTACCATTGTCACTAGAGAACTGCCATCTGACGTGAGGTATAATACCATCTGGGAGTTCTCGGCGAGTCCGTCCAGTGTACCCAGTCTCAACTGAGCACCCGTATACCTTCTCTGATGTCAAACACCAATGGATATGGGATCATCCATCGCCCATCATATGGGTCAAGAAGCGCATACGCTAGTCTACTCTGGAGTATCGATGCCCTGTATCGGTACTCCCATGACTAGGAACATTTGAAGGATGTACTTGGCGACTATACTGTCCCTACTAGTATGATCCGCATCATAGTCCTGGTAGTCAAGTACTCATCCTAAGGGCTTTATCTACATGTGACATAGAGACAATCAGAGTACATGTTAAGATAAAGAGTAAACGGATAGCATACTATTATGTCGAGCAAGAAAGTCCTCCCTATATATGTCCCATCATCCACTACAATATACAACTCATGTATAGTAATGGCCTCTAGCGCATACATATAACTAACAATCTCCCACTTGCACTGGGGACATCTGTTGTGGTATCGCATACCCAACAATCAGCTGTGGTTGAAGTATCTCATCCTCAACCATCCCATAAAAGTTTCCACTGGGAAATAGGCCTTTGTTAGTGGATCCGCGCTGTTGTCCTCTGTGTCTACTCTCCTAACCTCGATCTCCCTGGAGATCAACCATCTCCATGATCAGGTGATACCGCCTAAGAATTATATCTGGATTTCTGATGGGATGGGGGTTCCTTGGCCAAAGCCATAACTCCATTGTCATACAATGGTTGGAACAAAGTTCATCTCATGAACTTATATATATCTAGACCGCCTCTTTGGTAGCATCCTTGATAACGATGTATCTTGCCTTTAATCGTCTAGTAAGTCACGGTATCTAGCTTGGAACTCTTTTAACATACCGTCCCTCCACTGAGGGTAAAGACAATGCCCGCGACTGACATTCAGTCATCCTTATCACCCTGGAACCTTTCCAGGGATTCTCCCCAGGATCGATTGATACCATCTCACTACACCTAGTGAGAATCCTAACATCCATTTAGATCTATCTCATAGATATAAAACCTAGGATTTAGGAGGTATCACTTGATCCTATACGGAGAATCTTGTGATAAGCGGAGATTGACTGAGCGTAGCATAAGAAACTCCTTTCCTATCAAGAGTATATCATCCACGTACTCTACGAGGATCACCACCATACTCCCTACTACCTTTTTGTATATACAAGGTTCATCTACCATTTTGATGAAGTCAAACTCTTTGACTACCACATCAAAATAGACGTTCCAACTCCGCGATGCCTGATTTATCACAAAAAACATCTTGCTCATGTTTCCGCTGCTCCTACTGTCTACGAAGCCCTCTAGCTGTGTACTTATAGACGCTCTCTTTCAAATCATCATTTAGAAAAGCAGTCATGACACCTAACCACCAGATATCGTAGTCATGGTATGTATCCGTGGCAAGTAGGATCTGGATGGACTTTAAGCATAGCTTTGAAAGTCTCAGCTTTTCCATGTACACCAAGTAATCTTCTCAAGATATACTTGCTCCTGATGGGGATTTAACCCTTCAGATAAAGCAACCAAAGTTCATACTTTGTTGGTGTATAAGGATTCCATCTCAGATCGCTAAGCATCCAGCCATTCTTACAGAGTCCCACTCCTGATGGCCAGCTCGAAACAAGTTGGGTCACCATCTCATGATGCAATCCTCGCTCCCACTGTCATAGAGAAAACCGAAGTATCTCTCAGGTAGGTGAGGAATCCTACTAGATCGGCGGAGAGGCTGAGGTTCGTTAGAAACTATTGAATTCTTTGGTTCTACCAAATCATCAGCTGCAGTTTGTATAGCTGGAACTCTTTCCAGTTCTACCTCATGACCAATAATTTCTTCACAAGAAATTCCCTTTCACAAAGGTGGCATGCTGAGAAACAAAACATCTTTTGTTCCTCGGTTTGGTATAAGATATTCCCTTGCAAATGCTTGGGATATCCAATAAACTTCCACAGAACTGATCTTGCCTCGAGCTTGTCCGGATTTTGCTTTTAGACATAGGCTGGACAACCCCAAATCTTAACATACTTAAGATATGGGCTCTTCCCATTCCAGGTCACATATGAAGTGGTAGGCAACTGATTTGATTTGAACCCTATTCAATAGGTATGCAGCTTCTCAAGTGCATAACTCTTAAAAGAAAATAGGAAACTCAGTAGTACTCATCATAATAGAGCGCACCATATCTAATAAGGTGTGATTGCTCCGCCCCGATACACCGACGTGCTGTAGTGTATATGAAGGAGTGATGCTGAGAGAGAATCTCATTCTCCTTTAGAATAGTCCAGGAATTCCGTGCTCAAGTATTCTCCTCCTTGATCTCATCATAGGACATAATACTTATACCCATTTTTGGTTCTCTACTTCTAACTTATATTCATTGAATTTCTCAAAAGTTCCAGACTTGTATTTCAACAGGAACATATGTCCGAATCTTGAGAGATAATTAGTGAATGTAATGAAGTACAAAAAACCGGTCTTGGCATGTGTAGACAGGGGACCTTCATACGTCAGCATGTATTAATCCCAAAAGTTCACTAACTCTTTCTCTGTTTCCAATAAACGGAGCTGTTGTCATCTTATCTTTGTGACATGACCGACAAGTTTCACAAGATGTAGATTCAAACTAATTTAAATATGCATCCAAATGTAACTTAGTTAGTCGGGTCGCATTGATATGACCTAGTCTACAATATCTCAAGAAGGATTCGTTCATTTCTGAACTTTTCCTCTTGTATGTGTTCTGTACATTAAGAACTGTGGTTTGATTTAGAACGTCTATAAATTTAGATAACGTGCCTGAATCGATCAACTCTTGATACATGTGACATAGAGACAATCAGAGTACATGTTAAGATAAAGAGTAACCGGATAGCATACTATTATGTCGAGCAAGAAAGTCCTCCCTATATATGTCCCAGCATCCACTACAATATACAACGCATGTACAGTAATGGCCTCTAGGGCATACATATAACTAACAGTTCGCGCTCTCGATCCGCTTTGCTCTTTTGACGGGCTTCGTTCAATAACATGTCAATCATCTCGTCTGAAGGTTCTAGGAGTTCCGTTTCGGGTTCTGCCCCAGTTTTTCTCCATCAGGAGATTATTTGCCATTTATCGAGTGAGAGATAATATGGCAGCTCGCCATATAATTTTCAGGCCCTTCTGAATAATCGTCTCCTTCATCAGCGTCATCGTTTTCATTCTCAAGAACATGCTTAAAGAATTTTTCCAACGTGATTGGGGTCCGTGCCTTCTGGTTATATTCTTCCAGTGCATCGATGTATTTCTGCAGACCTGTACGGCTGTCTTCGGGTTGGATGGGATTTTTGGTCTTTTTCTTCTTCTTCGAAGACTTTGACGGCTGAGCCTGAGGGTTTTGATTATCGCTACCAATTCTTGGCGTTGGGCGCGGCTTCAGCATTCCTTCAATGACCTCGGGTTCTAGCGGACTTTTCCACCTAATTGCCGGGCATGTGTAAAGATCCTTCAGCATTCTTTTCGTCTTGGATGAAAGAGCGACCTCCCATGGATAAAAGAGCATGATGCCCCCGGTGTGTCCACTTTTTTAGGAGTGTGCGGCTGGGATGGGCTTACTTTCCAATTCTCAGACAGTGTGAATTTGCCTTGTTGGTATTGGTCCTCAATCCAGCCTTTGAAAACGAAGCAATCTTCGATTAGATGGCTTACTGCTCGGTGGTAGGGGCGGTAATTAGGATTGTTGGCATCACCTGGCTCCAGCGGACGTCTTGGCTCTGGCAGATTGATGAGCCTATTGCGCACTGCCAGCTCGAACAGTCTCCTTGTTTTATCCCGTGGAAACGAGTAAGGACGTCCCAGTCTCTCCTCGAGGAATTGGCATGGACGCACGTTGCTTTGGCGAACAACAGGTTTTAAGTCGCTCGGCTATTGTTGAGCATTGGCGACAAAGGTTGCTTTCCCTTTGCCCTTGTCATTCCGCGGTTCCGTTTCCCGTATTCGGTGGAGAACAGATTCTAGCACGCCCGGTGGGACCCTTTCCTCTTTCCACTCCACACTTCGTGTGTCGTGTTTCGTGAACGAATCGCGGTTTGCTATGGTTGCCCCTAGATTCAAGGTACTAAGATTTGGTGTCTTGCTCCTGTACAGATCAATGGCTTCCAACTGCACCAACTGCAACAATTCCCACTCTGTCCTTGCTGGAGGAGTGACCTACGGGTCTCAAGCAGCCTCCCTTTTTACGATGCCGGTAGACCAAGTGACACAAGCCAACACAGGGCTATTCTTTGGGACCATGCTCCCACCCATGAGCTTCCACGCCCCATTGTCGACGCAGGAGGCTCCAAAGAAGTCGGTTTTTGATCGGCTTATAACTACCACGGCCCCTCTCAACGGGTCACCCAAGTCCAGTGTCTCAGTTTTCAACAGACTAAGCCAAAGCTCAAGTAGGCCTGTGAAGAAGCCCGCAATATCTGAAGCGGCCATTCCAAAGCGGATAGTCATTTCTGTTCTTGAAGTCATCAGAGCGACTTCCTCTGCTAAGGAGTCGGTCTTTGCAAGACTGACCGTTTCAGCTCCCGCTCCAGGCGAAGTAACCAAGGCGAAGTAACCAAGGCCAGACAATGAGCGCAGAGCACTTCTTTTAAATTTAGAGCGCTAAGTCTCTGCAGCGCTGTGCGCTAGATTTAGAGCGCTGAGGTGGTTCTTTAAACTTGGAGCGCTAAGGCTCTGCAGTGCTGTGCGCTAGATTTAGAACGCTGAGGTGCTTCTTTTAATTGGAGCGCTAAGGCTCTGCAGCGCTGTGTGCTAGATTTGGAGCGCTGAGGCACTTCTTTTAATTGAAGCGCTATGTTTTTTTAGGCAGCTTTGCGCTCTGAGAATTAAATTTTCTTTTATAAGAGACTTTGTCTCGTGGATCTAAGAACAAAGTTCTTATTTTATAGGAGATATTTCAATCTCTTATGTTCTTGGTGAAAGGCTTTGCCTTTATGGATCTGTGATCCTAAGAGAAATGAATTATTCTCCCCCTTTTTATAATGAGATGTTATGATCACTTTTGTGAAAGACAATTTGTCTTAAAGATCTATGATCTGGCAAAAGAACTAAGTTCTTTTTCTGATGAGATGCTTTGATCTCTTTATTTTACCTTGAAGAAATTCTTCTTCTGCCAAGAGCTTGCTCTTCTCTCTGGATTTTCTCAAAGTTTGTATGTGTGTGTGTGTGTGTGGGGGGGGGGTTCTTCTATCTGAGACTTGAAGTCTTGGGGCCTTTATATAGGGTAGGCTGATTTGTTGAATCGGTTGATAAGATCTTTTCTCTAATTGATTTGGGGATTTCCCCACCGTTGGATCTTTGATCCTAGGGCTTCTGTTTTACAGAAGGCAATCTTCTTGTTTTTAACAATATTGGGAAATCTTTTCCCATACAGAATTTATTCTGTACTTTGGTGATTTTTAATCACTACTGGATCATTGATCCAACGGTGCTCTGATTTTCAGAGCACAATCTTTCCTGTTTGGAAAAATTCTGAGGAATGTTTCCTTTACAGAATTTTATTCTGGTCAATTGATGATTTTTAATCATGTTCGTTGGATCTTTGATCCAAGGGCCGAGAACATTTTGTTCTATCTCTAGCGCTTATGTGCTTTGCACGTGGTGCGCTGATTAAAGTGCAGCGCTCTTAGCGCTAGCGCTCACATGTTTTGCACGTGGTGCGCTGTTTAGAGCGCAGTGCTCTTAGCGCTAGCGCTCACGTTCTTTGCATGTGGTGCGCTGCTTAGAGTGCAGCGCTTTTAGCGCTGGCGCTGCTATGAAGCGCTGTTTCATTTCAAATTTCAAAATTTGAACAGAGTTTTGCTCTGATTGGGGAAACAACCCCAAATACTTAAAATCTATGCTCATGACAACCTCAAGTAATACTAATCACCCTCGAGATTTACTTTTAACTATATTAAAATATTTTTCATAAAACCCCCTCAAGATATATCAAAATAATATTTTAAGAACTTTAGTAAATATATGTTTAAGCAGGATCAATTCTCGTGAGCCCTAGGGAGCCGGAGAAAGTGAGTGCTTGCTTACTTAAAGTAGACAACTTAACGGAGTTCTCAATGATAATTGTTTTGGAAAAAGACACAAATCCTGACGTCCACGCACAGTAGTTACCGATGACTCCTGAACCTAATTCAAGAGCTAAATTAGTTTACAAGTGTCTGACTCAGTCGGAGTCCAATTCAAACCTGAATTAAAAAAATCAAACATGAATACTTGATCATGAACGTGAATACTTGAAATCAAATATCAATATTAAACATGTATACTTGACCTGACATGACTGAACCATGATTATAACTTGACTTGACTACTTGAATACTTGATTACATCATGAACATGACTTCTTAAACATTTTGTTTTCATGGTTTCGGCAAGACTCGTAAATTATAATCTATACAATACATTATAGGGGGATAAAGGGGTAGATTGGTACGGAATATATAGCATGGCACGAGAGGTCACTTAAAAGACACCTACATGAATTCTCGTGTTGTTGTCCCGTGGGTTATGATGGGGCCTTGTACTATATGTTACCATAGTCCATGTGGTAAGATGTGTAAGTCTACGCTAGCGTCCCGGCCGTCTACAGACGCCAAATGCGGAACAAAAAACTTTTAACTGGCGCTATCGTATACTTTAACCCGGATCTTCCATTATTGCTAAACTAACAAACTGTAAAGAGTGTAGAAAGGTTATACCGAACGATCCGAGTCCTTCGTTCTTCAACCATCATCCCACGCTCCGTTGCGGCTGCTCGGATCTCTTTGATCTCCAATATGCTCGTCTAGGTGGCACCACATCACTGATTCTTTAAACGGGCTCCCGCCTCTGACTCGAGGCAACTCGGTCGTCAAGTTTGCTAAAAGAGACGACCAAGATAGATGTAGAGAATGAGTAGATGACTTTGTCTCACTTCGTCCAAAACCGTGGACGATCGGTTAATGAAGTTGCCACTCGGATCGGGTGATGGAATGAAAAAGGCAATGAAATTTCCATGCACCCCAAATACTATCATAATCTTTTCTACAAATGAAACATCAAGTGAATGAGAGAGAGGAGGGGGCCGGCCACTTAAAAGGAGGGGAGGTGAGTGTAGGAGGGAAGTGGTGACCATAGCACAAAGCTTATCATGAAGAAAAGATCTTAACTAAAACAAAATGCATTAATGTTAAAGCATGAGTCATTAAAACCTAGTCATCATATAATAAAAGCAAAGGTGAGTCATGAACCTAGTCACCATCCTTGTCATCACTTCTAGAAACTTCTAGAACACTGACTCACCTCATCCAAGAAATGATAAATCCATCTTTAACCGAATGTTAAAAGACGGCTGATAGAAAACTGGAAACTGGCAACTTCCAAAAGTAATCCCGAAACGAATTTCAGGATAACCCCGTAACTGTATAAATATACCCGCATTTGTATTACGACCGAATACAAATGCAACTGAGACAAAGATATTATATCTACTCAATATAATACTTGGATCAGGCTTAAACCAAAGCCGATCAGTATCATCTGCCCGAAAAATAACACGTGCGTAAACGCACGTGCATTTTCCGAACCCTGCCATAAAACCATACGGCCTCTACAACGTTTCGCCCGAACTTGGGAAACTGTCTGTGGGGAACTCTAATGACTCGTCAGTACCCTGGCAGTGGGTTTAACCACAAACCGTCAGCGGCACTAGCAATGCGTAACGGCTGCCCATGGACTGACCTCAAGGGAGGCTGATGAGCGAACTCATCCAGAAACCCTACTGAGCCTAACAGTGACAATGTATATACAGTCCGGTCCGTTCGTCTATGAGTATCGCATATCTGCCTAGGGGGCTAGCAACGTCAGACCCCCAATAGCAGTATAAGTCGTGTCGGAGTGTAGCCCAATAACATCCTGAGATACTACTGGAGTACCTACCAGTAAATCTCCTGCCACGGCCGTGGGCTATGTGTAATGGCTCTCCTAGACACAGCACGATCTCGCCCCCAATACCGGGAGAGACGAATCCCCTGCCGATCCGCTCACGTGCCTCCATATGGCTCGGGACTGTACCCAAAAACTACCTGTTTGCACGACTCCTTTGAGCCGTGGTAGGGTAGAAATCAAAGCACAGTGGGAACTCACACGAGACAAATGACGACCTCAGGTCGATGAACTAATCTGTACACATGTCACCAGGGAACTGCTATCTGACGATAGGTATAGTACTAACTAGAAGATTCCCGGCGAGTCCTGTCCGGTGTACTCATAACCCAATGAGCACCTGTATACATCTTAGGTGATCCAACTGACACCAGTGGCTTGTGAGACCGGCCACCGCCCCTCGTCGGGGTCTCGACTGTATACACTAGTCTACTCCGGAGTATCGATGCCCTGTCTCGAAACTCCCACGACTAGGGACCACAATTAAGGATATGCATATAAACCACCTAACTCTCACGTATATGATCGCCATCATACTGTTGATGGTAAAGCAAGATCCTAAGGGCTCTATCAAAGTGTAACATGTGATCAGTCACCTGAACATGTACACGACTGATAAAGGCAAACCAGATAGCATACTATCATCTCGAGCAAGACTGTCCTACCGGTATAGGTCCTCCGCAATCATTGCAATCACGTACCTGCGATCCAATAATTGACTATGAGGGCACTATCCCCAACAATCTCCCACTTGCACTCAAGGCTAATTATTGCGATGTCGACTACTCACAGCCCGTGTGAAACCGAACATCCAACTCCTCTACTAATCAGTTTCACAAAGCCCGTTTGTAAAACTATTGTGTTCGAGAAATAGCCTCAGTGAGTGGATCCGCCTAGATTTTTCTTTCTGTATCTCTCTAAATCTCAAGTTCGTGGAGAAAGCCATCTCCCGAATTGAGTAATACCTGTCTTAGAATATATCTGGATATCTGATGGGACCTAGTTCATAAATGAACTCCAAATCCAAACTTCTTAGACTGTATCAATCACTGAACCTAATCAGTATCCGGCACCATGCCACCCACAGTATCCTCTTGGACCACCTGTCCATAATACTGTCCCTCGTCAGAGGGAAAAACTATAACTCTGACAATCACTCTGTCAACCATGTCACCTTTGAAGCTTGGAATGATAACCGTCTCCCGAAAGAGGCTGCCGTCATCAAATCCGTAGAACATGTACTTATGTTCTAAAACTGCTTCGTTATGTTTCTCCAGGATTGGATTAATACAAACTTATTGCATCTAGTGCAAAAACAACATCTGGTGTGGTACTTGACATCTCATGATTGACTCAGTTGCCTAAGCAAGTGATCTGTCAATCATGCCCATCCCTCTCTACTTTAGTCTAAAAGACACCTTTAGAGAGGGTGACTCCATCACCTGCAGGTACACCACCATACTAGGAGTCATCTATTCTAAAAACCATTAGAATACTGTCAGAGAATCTTCATTGGGAAACTACCCAAATCCAAATCTAAAACCATAGATCTAGAAACCAGAATGTCAAATATTATATCCATATCCTGTCTGGAGAAACAACTGTGTGACGACCACAGTACAACCGATCGTAGTATAGGAATTTTACTTCCCACTCTGTGTATGTCATCCAGATACCTTGACATCACACCCTACTACCTTCTTAACAGATCCATCCCCTATTCTGATTGAAGTCAAACCCATGACTGTCATATCAAAATTAGATGATCTATCTCCGCTATAACTGCTCTAGTCTATAAATAGACATAAGCATCTTGCCCACTATGCTTCCGTTGCTCCCACTGACTACGACAACCCTCCTATCGGGTCTCATAGCCTGGAACAATAGTAGTGTCAAGTCTTGGTAGATAAGAACCTCCCTGTCACCATCCTTGAGGCTACCGAAGTACCTCTCGGGTGTCTGAGGTTACCCACTATATCTGCGGAGTGGCTAATGTAATGTCAAACCTGATTGAATATATAGGTCCTATTAAATTTTCCGTAATCGTTCGCGGTTCTAGAATCACTTCCAGTTCTACCATACTCCCACTACTGTTTTCTGAAAAAAAAAGATCCATTTTACTAAAACTGTGGCGAGTCAAGAACAATATCACTATTGATCTTCCAAATGGTAGAATATCAACCCTCGTCATAGCCAGGGTCAACCCACAAACAGCCATTACAGAAACGTGCCCTGAGTTATCCAGAGTCTGGTTTTAAGCATAAGCTGGACAACTCCCCATACCTTAATATCTTTTAAGGTACGATCCATTCTATATCCAATATAGAAACTTTGGCACTTATTTAATTGGAACCATATTCAAATCATGCAGTTGTCTCCAGTGCATATCACTTTAATGGAAAGAGGCTAATCAGCATTACTCAACTTAGGAATCCATCCAATTAAGAGTAACCTGAAAGAGAAACACGTTTCTCAAAACCATCACTATCATCTGAATACCAATCACAAGAATCTACATCTTCGATCTCTTTGAAGAATCCCGATACTTGTGATACCTGGTTCTCTACTTTATTCTTATACCCACAACTTCTCAAAACTTAGACCTTGTATTTCTACGAAACACTTGTCTAAATATTAGAGAAGTTATAAGTAAACAGAACATAGTACGAGGACCTACCCCTTTGTCCTGATGGACACTGGACAACATACAATACTCTGTATAAGTCCGCTGAGTTGAACAACTCAAAAACCTGTGCGTCGTAGGTTGGAAACTGTACCCTGGCGATTTCCTCAAATATCAACAATTACAATGAATTCCGATATAATGAGGATGATCACCTAATTCCCAATATCTTACTCCCACTCATCATCTGTAAAACCATACAGATATGAGAATAAAACCTGGTAAATACATACCCTTGGAGTAAGTATCCAATCGGGAAAACCGTTTTCCTTTAACAATGCACTGAAACATGAAAATGTTTCGTAGGGGTATCCTGGTATTCATAGCAATGCCTCTTCCATAATCCAATTCATGACTTCAACCGTATATTTTATTGCCATCTATCTAAGTCCCTTTATTTGTCTTTAGTCATTACCTTCTGTACACCATTGTTTGGCTAAATGGTTTTCTTCCTTCCCTACCGTTCGGCACCAGCCTATGGTTTGGAAGAAGACTATCCAGTAAGCATAATAGGTGTACCCTCCTAAACCAAGGAGTACTCGTATCTTGAGAGAAGGTGATGATAAAAGACAACTGAATAATACCTTATTCTTTTAAAGGTGAAATAGGAGTGGCGATGAAGTACGCGGTTTTGGTCGTGAATGATATCAGTCGCAATTTACTTTGCTCTCTTTCTAATCCCTTTATTTTGTCTTTACATATTACCTTCTGCACACCCTACTTAGGCTAATTGGTTTTCTTCATTCCCTACCTTTTGGCACCTGCCTATGGTTTGGAATAAGACTATCCAATAAGCGTAATAGGTGTACTCTCCTAAACCAAGGAGCCCTCGCAACCTGAGAGAAGGTGATAATAAAAGACAACTGAATAAACCAATTCTATTTCTCCTGAACCTTGATCCATCCTCGAAGAAGTCCCTTCGAGTTCGTATATAACCATACGATGGATCTATCCAATGGAAGTGGATATCCATAGTAATACGGGTGTTCTGAGAAATGCAAAGGGTAAAAGAAGGAGTGGCAATGACTTATGCAACTCGGACAATCCAAAAGCCAGTATTTTAAGAAGGCTCGGTCAACTTGGTCACTGAGTCATAGTCTAGGGTCGGTCAAAGGTCGCTGACAAAGAGAGAGAGAAAAGAAATACTCTGCGTGCACTCTAACCTAAATCAGAATGGTTATCACTTTATCTAATCCGGAAACCTCCCATTGTCCTGTCAAATTCTCCTCCAAACCTGAAAGAAGAATCAATCGGGATCACCCGAAGAGTAAACCAACTCATCAGTAGGAATCGGGATCCAACTCTCATCGCATGATAACGTGATGGAATGCATCCACGTTACTCATACTCCAGAAGGTATGCGCATACTTGGCAAGTTTCAGTTTCTTTAGAAACTCCCGATATGATTTTTGCCCCATGCTCTTATAACCTTGGCGTTAGGTCAAAATGTCATAAGTCACATGCCAAGTTCTACCTGTCACTATCTTGTTAAATTTGAACCCACCCGCACATGCCCTTGGCGTTAGGTCAAAATGGCAGAACGGCTGTCCCAAACCAACTCATCTATCTATGCAACAATTGAATACCCAGCAGCTACCAAACACTATGCCTTGGCGTTAGGTCAAAATACATAGCTTGAATACTACTGAATACCCAAAAGAAGTGACGGAGGGCTACGGCTGGTTTTTGGCGAAAAACCTTTAACGTAGTAAACTTGATATCGCTGAAGGAACCTGATAGCTTTTTAAAATATAGTGGCGAAAACCTTTTGCTAAAGAGGTCACTCCCGGTGAAGGGATCTCGGCTCTTTCCTCGTGGAATGAGGTGCAGGATATTCCACTGAATACCGCGGTGCAAAGCAACTTGTAATCGACTATAGTGAAGTTATTACCCTGACGCAAACTTCTGCCCAAGGGGTCAGTCCCGGTGAAGTGATATCGGCCCTTGCCCCGTCGAATGAGGTGCAGGATATTCCACTGAATACCTCTATGCAAAACAAAAGGAAACGTCTTTGCAATAACACTTTTTAAATTTGTTCCAACAACTGTAAACAGGTTTGCTTTACTTTGCTTTGATCAGAATCAATGCAGTCCCATCAATAATCACACCAGAAAAGAACGAAAATAAAATGTACGTATATGCCATCCGCATTCGTCACTGGGTCCCGTCATCACCCGTTAGGTTACTTAACTAACGACAGAGCGGGGACTGGACTAGCGCGGGTGTAAAACATATACAACATCTAATAGTATATAAACCAATATACAATAATCGCTCTAGGCGTGATAATATGCAACATTACAGAAAAGTAATAAGCATCACGGAACAATACAGATAATCTGGGATCCCCGAGTTTCACAGAGCCGCTGCTGAAACTCGACGTTCCCCTGTCGTGTGGATAGCCTGTGCAATGAAACCTAGACCCCTACGGGTGCGGCAAGTTACCCGCCAAAACCTGAAGCAAGGCAGCCCCCTACAGCATAGTGAATGGACCACCCAGCACTTCACGGAATCAGGTAATCTTGGGCACCCCTCCTTGGGTCAACCTGTACCCCCTACGAGTGCGGCGAATAGTCTGCCAATTTTAGAGTGGGCCCCTCTGCCTCTCAAAGCCATAAGATGCGGACCCGTTGCCCTCCAGAACCCGGCTATCCGTGCACTCCGTCTCGGGGCAAAACCTAGTACAGTAATGAAAAATAGTACAACAGGTATATCGACCGCAACCTGGTCGTGCCCCAAAAGAATATTATACAACAGGTAGTGACGGCAGTCCACAAGTTGGACGCTCGCCCCGCAATATCAAATGTACAAATAAACTCAAACTGTACTACCATTGCACACTGCTATCCACCACGACAAATCCGCAACATCACAGCACAACACAGAACATCAACGCGAATGTCACGTTCGCAAACCCGTCTAAAAGAACTATAGCAATCAGACGCGGTTTACCGATCAAATGACATTCCCGGTCGGAGATATAATGTAAGCACTGTAAACTAACATGTTTAAATTTCGATCGACAAAATATCACAAAGTGGGCCCCACGCAAATCTGTTGAACAGTAATAAAATCTGGGCCCAAAAGATATATACCAAAAATCCCAATTTCCAACATAGAATGCACTGTAGAAAATTGGCTAAGTGACGTCACTTTCCTACAGCGGATCCGCGGCCAAAACCAGGCTTGGGCCGCGGATCCGCGGCGGAACAGTCGAATCACTTGGTCGAATTTCTCCAGTATTCCTAAAAAACCCTGCTTGATTTTCTGGTATGGTCAAAATGACATTTGGACCAGTTTGAAAATTAACAGAAACTGTCAAATTGAAAAATTGCGATTTTTGATTTCCGGTTCGATCGATATTTTAAACGCGTTAGCACAAGTTAGTATAGCAAAATGGTTAGGCTCTGATACCACTGTAAGTCTACGCTAGCGCCCCGGCCGTCTACAGACGCCAAATGCGGAACAAAAAACTTTTAACTGGCGCTATCGTATACTTTAACCCGGATCTTCCATTATTGCTAAACTAACAAACTGTAAAGAGTGTAGAAACGTTATACTGAACGATCCGAGTCCTTCGTTCTTCAACCATCATCCCACGCTCCGTTGCGGCTGCTCCGATCTCTTCGATCTCCAATATGCTCGTCTAGGTGGCACCACATCACTGATTCTTTAAACGGGCTCCCGCCTCTGACTCGAGGCAACTAGGTCGTCAAGTTTGCTAAAAGAGACGACCAAGATAGATGTAGAGAATGAGTAGATGACTTTGTCTCACTTCGTCCAAAACCGTGAACGATCGGTTAATGAAGTTGCCACTCGGATCGGGTGATGGAATGAAAAAGGCAATGAAATTTCCATGCACCCTAAATACTATCATAATCTTTTCTACAAATGAAACATCAAGTGAATGAGAGAGAGGAGGGGGCCGGCCACTTAAAAGGAGGGGGGGTGAGTATAGGAGGGAAGTGGTGACCATAGCACAAAGCTTATCATGAAGAAAAGATCTTAACTAAAACAAAATGCATTAATGTTAAAGCATGAGTCATTAAAACCTAGTCATCATATAATAAAAGCAAAGGTGAGTCATGAACCTAGTCACCATCCTTGTCATCACTTCTAGAAACTTCTAGAACACTGACTCACCTCATCCAAGAAAAGATAAATCCGTCTTTAACCGAATGTTAAAAGACGGCTGATAGAAAACTGGAAACTGGCAACTTCCAAAAGTGATCCCGAAACGAATTTCAGGATAGCCCCGTAACTGTATAAATATACCCGCATTTGTATTACGACCGAATACAAATGCAACTGAGACAAAGATATTATATCTACTCAATATAATACTTGGATCAGGCTTAAACCAAAGCCGACCAGTATCATCTGCCCGAAAAATAACACGTGCGTAAACGCACGTGCATTTTCCGAACCCTGCCATAAAACCATACGGCCTCTACAACGTTTCGCCCGAACTTAGGAAACTGTCTGTGGGGAACTCTAATGACTCGTCAGTACCCTGGCAGTGGGTTTAACCACAAACCGTCAGCGGCACTAGCAATGCGTAACGGCTGCCCATGGACTGACCTCAAGGGAGGCTGATGAGCGAACTCATCCAGAAACCCTACTGATCCTAACAGTGACAATGTATATACAGTCCGGTCCGTTCGTCTATGAGTATCGCATATCTGCCTAGGGGGCTAGCAACGTCAGACCCCCAATAGCAGTATAAGTCGTGTCGGAGTGTAGCCCAATAACACCCTGAGATACTACTGGAGTACCTACCAGTAAATCTCCTGCCACGGCCGTGGGCTATGTGTAATGGCTCTTCTAGACACAGCACGATCTCGCCCCCAATACCGGGAGAGACGAATCCCCTGCCGATCCGCTCACGTGCCTCCATATGGCTCGGGACTGTACCCAAAAACTACCTGTTTGCACGACTCCTTTGAGCCGTGGTAGGGTAGAAATCAAAGCACAGTGGGAACTCACACGAGACAAATGACGACCTCAGGTCGATGAACTAACCTGTACACATGTCACCAGGGAACTGCTATCTGACGATAGGTATAGTACTAACTAGAAGATTCCCGGCGAGTCCTGTCCGGTGTACTCATAACCCAATGAGCACCTGTATACATCTTAGGTGATCCAACTGACACCAGTGGCTTGTGAGACCGGCCACCACCCCTCGTCGGGGTCTCGACTGTATACACTAGTCTACTCCGGAGTATCGATGCCCTGTCTCGAAACTCCAACGACTAGGGACCACAATTAAGGATATGCATATAAACCACCCAACTCTCACGTATATGATCGCCATCATACTGTTGGTGGTAAAGCAAGATCCTAAGGGCTCTATCAAAGTGTAACATGTGATCAGTCACCTGAACATGTACATGACTGATAAAGGCAAACCAGATAGCATACTATCATCTCGAGCAAGACTGTCCTACCGGTATAGGTCCTCCGCAATCATTGCAATCACGTACCTGCGATCCAATAATTGACTATGAGGGCACTATCCCCAATAAGATGGACTTCTCTCGTATATATGGATACCTTCTGTATCAAGTTACAAACAACCACGTTATAATAACCATTATATACCTGTACAACTTACCTGTTCATTCACATTACTTGTTATATTGTCACGCCCCGCTTCCCGGTGTACCGGGAAGTAGGCATGGCGGGCCGCGACGTATTTACTCAGAAATAAACACGTTAAGCGTAAATAAGCAATATAAATAAATGCACAAGAATGACAAGAGATTTAATATAAACAGCAGCTTTTATTACTATCCATTCTTTACATTACAACTGATTTGAAAAGAAAATGTACAATGATAAATGCAATGCCTAACAGTGTCATACAAATGAAAAGATAAGTACAAGTAAAGACTATAAGTCTGGCTCCTCTGTAAACTGATCCAAGTCCTCCTGGCTGGGCTCGGTCTCCTGAGAGTCGGGTCCTCCTAACAAACATTCCAAAGAAAGAAGAGACATGAATGTCGTTAGTGAACCAGCGCACGATAATTCCTAAAGATAAGTGTCACGCCCCGCTTCCCAGTGTACGGAAAGGGGACGCGGCGAGACTGCTACGTATTTACTCAGAAGTAAACATGCTAAGCGTATTTAAGCAATATAAGTTAAGTACACAAAAGACAGGAATGTAAATGAACATCAACTTAATTTATTAAACATTCTTTTACAGGTACAACTGAAATGTAAATACATGAGTAGAAAGCGATGCCTAAATAATGGCATAACTGAAATGAAATAAATATATACAAGTGTCTAAAACTCCGGGTCAAAAGCAAACTGCTCCAAATCCTCAGTGCTGGGCTCGGTCTCAAGTGCGTCCGATCCACCTAACAACATTCCAAAGAAGAAGAGAAATATGAATGTCATCAGCGAACAATCGCTCGGTAAGTCCCAAAGATGGGTAGAGATAGAATGGACAGAAAGAGAGTATAACTTGTAATATTTAATTATAATGTTAACGTAGTTGTTTGTAGCTTGGTACATAATATGCCAGTATATACGAGAGTAGTCCAACTTACAGCGTGGACTTTGGTAACCCGTAGTATAAGGCTCCATCGAAAATACCACGGAACAACGGCATGGATGTAATTATGTCTTAAGTGACCACCTCGTGCCACCTTTAACATGTTCCGTACCAGTCTACCACTTTATAAACCCCGTAATATTTATTGTATTGATTGTATTGATTGTACTGGTTATATTGTATTGTCTTGAAATAAATGGAAGACTTTCCTAAACCATGATATCAGTAAATGGAATGGATGTAAATGGATAGTCATGTAAACGGAGTATATCCATGGTTCGGTTCAGTGAATATAGATTGATATAGATTGAATAGATGGATTCTTGGATTCATGTTGTATTGTAGTTTATACTTGAATCACATTTAAGTCAGATTGATTAGATTGAGACTCAGTCTGAGTCAGATACTTTGAAAAGAACTTGAAATCCTGAATTAATTTTGATGTTATCGGTAACTGCTGCACATGGACGACGGGATTTGTGTCTTTTCCAAAGACAGTTACCGTATTGATAACACCATTTGTTATATTGTCTATCTTAGATAGGCAAGCACCCACTTTCTTCGGCTTCCTAAGGCTCAAGAGAATTGGTTCCGCTTAAACCTATATTTACTAGGGTCCTTATTGTAATTTAGCATAACTTGAGCGGGTTTTATGTAAAAATAATTTTGATATGTTTTCAAAATACAGCTCAAGTATTTAATTATCATCTTTAGGCTTTTCATAGATGAATGTAAAATTTCTATTGAGTAAAACCTAGTTTTCATAATACAGGGTATTTTATTGAAATATTAGGATTGTTTTGTATTTGGATGGTATTTTCATGTAATGGTGATTCCTTTGATTTAAAAAACCTGGAATATTTATATAATATAATTAAAATAGATATTTTGATAATATATATATATATATATTTATACATTTAATAAAAATAATTTTATTTATTTTTTAGAAATCTCATTTTCTAAAGAAAAATGCATTAAAATTCTATCGAGATCGAATGCTCATTTCGAAGGTCTGCATCTCGCTCTACTAGGCCCGAGGATGTGCGATAATCCGCACCATCTCAAATGGGGTCCTCAAAAGTGGGGCGCAATTGCAAAGAATTGTTTAATACATCTTTTTAAAGAAACGGTTTTATAAGTTAATGGTATTTATTTGAAACATCATATTATCGCATAACTATATTCCCAAATTTCCATTGTGCTATGTCAATAAATGTGTGTTGTGATGAGATAGGTCATTACCTCGTGAGTTTTCTAAGGTAAAAGGGTCAAAAGTAATAAGCAATGTCAAATCTAAACATAAGGGTAATTTTATGTAAAAATGAAATAGAACTTGCTATGATTATTATTTTGATGTCAAACTTGTTCTACTATCTTTGTTAATGATTACTAAACAATATATTAACATTTTGGAGGTTTGTTATTAAGAAAAAGTTGTATTTTTTAAGAAAAGGAAATCAGAAGTCGGATTAACTCCCTTTCCGACGAGTTTTGAAATAGAAAAGTTTTAGAATAGAAAAAGAGAGGGGAAGAAGGGACTTACTGGCTTTTGGACTAGGGGAGAGATAGATGAAGCGGCGGAAGGTTTCGGGGTATCGTTTCGTCGCTGGAAACTCCTTGGAACGTCGCCGGAACTTCGCCCACTAACTCCACTTGCATACTAAAGGGACTTGAGAATTTTGGAGAGTTTTGACAGGGAATTTCTAAGTGAGGAGTGATGAAATATGGTGTGGTATTTATAGGGGAAATTTGGGTTTAAGGAGTGAAAGAATGCATTAAAATTGAGATTAAATGGGATTTTATTGTTCTTTGGAAATGTGCAGAGAAAATAATCAGTGTGAGAGTAGTGGGGTAGGGGGCAAAAAATCAAAGCAATACCTATGGGTACGACCGGCGGTGCCGGGTTTTTGCTTGATCTCGCCAGTCTTGAACCAGTGGAATAGGCTCGGATTGCCTCCACGTGTCCCTATCGCTTGGTATACCCCAGTGCATGTGTTTGTTTATTCTGTGTATCTTCAGTTTACGTGTAGTGCACGTGTAGACCTTTGGGCTTCTAAATGATTAAAAAAAATTTAAATTAAAAGATAATGGCTGGGGGGATTTGATCACAAGGGCTACGTTACAGCAATCCAAGGCTTTACCAATGTGCTACAAGTGCTTTCTTTCTGTTATAAAATAAAACAAATACTTATAGTATACACAAGATTGCAAATACCCCCATTGTACATTAACATTTAACCAATTTTCTTTACATTGAAATTGGAGTTGTTACAGTCTACTCTTTTTATAAAAATTTCGTCCTCGAAATTTACAATTTATTTTAAGGACTAGTTTACAAATAAATGAGGATATCTTGCACGCATCTCATCTTCCCTTTCCCAAGTTAATTCTCCAGGTGTGTCCTTTCTCCACATCACTTGAACCAAATTGACTTCCTTGTTCCGAAGTGACTTCACCTTTCTATCCAGGATCTTAACAGGTTGCTGCCCGCAAGATAAATTTGGCTGTACAGTGAGCTCAGAGTGACCAAGAATATGGCTGGAGTCACTCACATACCTTCTGAGTTGGGATATATGGAACACGTTGTGCACTCCTTCCAATGAAGGTGGTAGTGCCAAGCGATAAGCCACTTCGCCGACTCGTTCGAGTATGTCGAACGGTCCAATGTATCTTGGACTAAGCTTACCCCGTCTTCCAAAACGGACCACTCCACGGTTCGAAGATATCTTCAGAAATACATGTTCTCCCGGTTGAAACTCCAAGTGACAGCGCTTTGCATCAGCCTAGCGTTTCTATCGATCTTGGGCTATGCGCATTCGTTCCCTGATAGTACGAACTACGTCGACAGTTTCTACTATCATCTCAGGTCCAAGGAGTTCTCTATCTCCGATGTCGTCCTAACTTAATGGTGATCGACACTTCCTTCTATAAAGTGCTGCAAAAGGTGTCATTCCTATACTTTCTTTGTAGCCGTTGTTTTGTGAAAACTCCACAAGATGTAGGTGATCTTCCCACGATCTTTCGAAGTCTAACATACACGCTCTTAGCATATTTTCTAAGATCTGAATAGTTCGCTCAGACTGACCATCTGTTTGTGGATGATAAGACATGCTGAAGTTCAGACTTGTTCCCAAGCTTGTTTGCAGACTTTGCCGAAATTGCGATCGAAATCTAGTGTCACGATCGGAGACAATGCAAACTGGTACTCCATGTAATCTCACGATTTCCTGCATGAGTTCACGAGTATCAGAGATAGTACATATTGAAGAGTTTAAATCTTACTTAGATTCTTACCTCCATGTATTTCTTTGCTAGTGTCTCAGTAGATTGGCCAACTCGAAACGGAATAAAGTGACCCGACTTTGTGAGTCGATCCATAATAACCCATACCACATCATTACCCTTTGTGTTGCGAGGAAGTGCAGTCACGAAATCAATTGTGATGTATTGCCACTTCCATTCTGGAATAGGTAACAGTTGAAGTAAACCAGTTGTCCTGTGATGTTCAGCTTTTACTTGCTGACACATTAAGTATTTAGCGACGCTTCTGGTTACTTCATGCTTCATTTCATGCCACCAGTAATTTTGACGCAGATCTTTGTACATCTTTGTACCTCCAGGGTGTACTGAATAAGGAGAGATGTGAGCTTCTTTCATTAACTCTTCTCGCACATGACCTTTAGGTACACACATTCTGCTGCCGTATCTCAAACATCCGTTTTCATGGATGATGAAGTCTGTTCGAAGTCCATTTTCCACTTGTTCTCTGATATTTTGCAACTTAGCATCACTTGCTTGAGCTGCTTTAATCTGATTGACAATGGTAGATTGAACTTGTAAGTTCATCAAACTTGAAGCGTTACCTGACATGACCACTTCAATCTCCATTTGATGTAAGTCTTGTTGAAGCTTTTACTGTGCGGTGAGATTCAATGCTAATGGTTGGCGACTAAGGGCATCAGATACTACATTCACCTTTCCCGGGTGATATTGCAGGTTGATGTCAAAGTCCGCCATGAGTTCTAACCATCTTCTCTGCCGCATATTTAACTCTTTCCGAGTAAACACATATTTCAGATTCTTGTGATCTGTGTATATGTCCACTCGTTCACCAAGAAGATAATGGCGCCAAATCTTAAGAGCAAAGATAACGGCCTCCAACTCTAAATCACGCGTCAGATAATTGCTCTCATGAATCTTCAGCTGTCTTGAAGCATAAACCACAACCTTACCGTGCTGATGTTGTAAACATCCTAATCCCTTACCGGATGCATCGCAATGCACTACAAAACCTCCAGATTGGTCCGGTATGACAAGGATAGGTGCTAGTGTCACGCCCCGCTTCTCAGAGTGCGCTAAGATCGGCACGTGACAGAGCCAACCATGCTACCTGTGGCTAAGAAACATCCCTCCACAGTCACATTACGGCTGTCTAGAAGATATCAAGAACAGGAAAATATAGTAAACTATTTAGTACATGTCCATATGCTAGAATAAACGAGTCAAGAAATAATATGCGGAAGCAATAAATCCAATAAACAGTAACAATCTAGAAGGTACGTCCCAAAATATGGGCTCACATCAGGAATGAAAATTCTGAAAGAAAACTAAACTAAAATACTAACCGGTCCTCACTGCACGGCCTGTTCACTAAAATACTCCTGATCGGCCTGCTGCAAAGGTAGAGGATCTGGGCCAGGCAAAACTCAGACGTCAGTGCGTCATAATATCAACCAATAATAAATGAACAGGATACATGAGATATGCATGCATGAATCATAAACAGTAACATGAATATAATAAGTAAACACGGATATAGAACAGTGAAGTGTATCAATATATATGACGTGCAGTGATCAATCTAAACTATGCTACTAGGTTATCTATTCTAAATTTTGTTTGAAATCAATTAATGTAATTCTCCATGTAACTCAAAGGATATGTTCCGTTACCCACCGGGACTACGGATCAGGAATATGTGAACCAAGAGTGGTTCTGTCCCGTTACCCCTCGGGACCACGGATCAAGATGTAAGAGTCACGAATGGCTCTGTCCTGTTACCCCCGGGACCACGGATCAAGTAATACCCTTTTAAGTTACACTTTAGTTTACACTTTTGATTTCCCCATACCCCAAAGGTTATGTGTTCAAGTCAGGTATTGATAATCCGGAGCTAATGCCAACACAGGATCAAGCAGGTACAGGTTTGTCTAAATAGACAACATGATATGTCCGTAGGGACAACAGGTCAAGATTGTCGGCATTAGTAACAAGATCAGGTATCAAGTCAAGCATTGGTATATCAGGTCATGACAGGTAGTGCACATGTATCAAGCGGATGCTCATAATAAAACTATAGCAAGTATGGATGCACGGTAAAAATTTCTATGCACAAATATTTTGTCACGGGTTACATTATGACTATGTAGGATGCACATTATCAAGCATGTGGTATTACTGTAACAATATTATGAATTAATACGACATGGCATGCAACTGGATATAAAGAATTAATGGTATGGGTACACAATAAAACACGGATGCATGAATAACTATTAGGGATTGCAACTATAGCTCCATTAATATGTAGGATGCCCATTTTCTAGCATGGGGTGTTACTACAATAATAAGATGAATTGATATGATCTATAGATGCAGTTATATATATTTTAAATGATATGGATGCAAACGGGCATCCGAAAACGGTAAAACTTTAGTATGGATGTCTAATGTGATAAACGGGTAACATTTTACTCATATGGATGCATAATATTATAACTAGCATGTAGCAAGATGAATTAGCATGCGACTAGATATGTAAATAATGATATGGATGCACATGGACGTCGTATAACAGTAAAATGGTAATGTGGGATGCACAACTAAGCAATATGAAATGTTATTATTCAATTGGGTGCATTATATAGTAGTATAGCATGTAGCAAGATAAACTTGCCTCGATCTGATCACACGACGGATACGCACGGCACGTCCGACGTTGGTCAATCGTCGCAACGCACACACGGCACGCGGGATGGGTCCAGGCAAGGCAAGAGGGTGATCACGCAGGCAAGGTACGTTCATTGAATCGTCTGGATCGGCAGCGGCGACGCGACTCCGACGATGGCTGGAAATTGTAAAATCAAGAATCAAGAAAAGAAAAATAAAAAGAAGAAGAGGAAGAAGAAGAGAGAGAGGAGTGAGAAAAAGAAAGAGAGAGGAGAGAGAAAAAGGGGTTGTTAGTCTGTTAGGAAATTAGTTTAGATTTAAATTTTAAAAATCTTTTATTAGTTAACTAAATTTTAATTTGTATCAGTTTATAAAATTAATATTATATAAATAAAATTTGATATTCTGGTAAATACAAACTTACTCCAAAATACGCCCGGGTCAGGTCTAAAATTCAGTTTTAAAATACGATAAATATACATGTCGACCAAAATTAAAATTGGATATCCGGGTAACGAAAATGCATACCCCCAAGAACGGATGCACGTACGTGCGCGTAGCCATCCAAACAAGTCCGTTTCACTGAACGGGACGAGAACAAGATGCGCGGATGCTACCACAGGGTCGGGTATCATGCCGACCATGCAATGTATTTTTAAAATATTTTATATGATTTTAAATGTTATATTAAAATATGCAGATGCCAGATATAATGCCAGTATGCAGTATGTATAAATGAAAGTGCACGGATCCACGTAACAAGCCAGGATAAATAACAAACATGAATCAAGACTGGTTTCAAGCATGTGGGTTGGGTCGGATGCAAATACAGATGTCACATACACTATTCGCACCCAAAACACAATAAACCAGGAACATGCCATAAATAAAGAAAATACTAGAATTAGAACTGGTATAAATGAACTAGGGTGTTACATCATACCCAACTACAAAAAGAATTTCGTCCTCGAAATTCTAGGAACAAGAAAAGATAAACAAACATGAATCTACAAGAATCGGTGTGGAAACTTCTGTCGAATTTCGTCTTCTCGTTCCCAAGTCGATTCTCCATGCGAGCGATTTCCCTAAGAAACAAGTACGAGAGGGATAACCTTGTTTTTAAGGATCTTTTCTCTTCGATTAACAATCGACATCGGTCGTTCCTCAAAGGTCAAATCCTCCCTTACAGTCAGCTCCGAATGATCCAGCACGTGTGTTTCATCTCGAACATAGTTACGGAGTTGAGATACATGAAACACGTCATGAACATTCGCCAAAGATTGTGGTAACACCAATCGATAAGCCATTTCTCCAACACGCTCTAAAATCTCGAAAGGCCCCAGGAATCGAGGACTAAGCTTGCCTCGATTCCCAAAACGAATCACTCCTCTAGTCGGTGATATCTTCAAGAATACCAGATCACCAACAGTGAACTCTAGAGGTCTTCTCGATGTGTCAGCCCAACTCTTCTGCCGATCCTGCACTGCCTTCATATGATTCCGGATAGTATTAACCTTCTCAACTGTTTGCATGATTAAATCCGGTCCCAACAATCTTCGTTCTCCAACATCGTCCTAAAAAACGGGTGAACGACACTTGCGACCATACAATGCTTCGAATGGAGCCATCTGAATAGTCGCCTGAAAGCTGTTATTGTACGAAAACTCCACCAAGTGTAGTTGATCCTCCCACGAACCCTTGAAGTCTAACATGCAAGCTCTCAACATGTCTTCAAGAGTTTGGATCGTTCTTTCCGACTGGCCATCTGTCTGAGGATGATAAGCTGTGCTAAACTTCAATCGCGTCCCCAAACTTTCCTGTAAACTCCTCCAAAAGTGTGATAAGAATCGGGTGTCACGGTCAGAAACGATGCTCACAGGTACTCCATGAAATCTCACAATCTCCTGCATGTACCGTTCTGCTAACGCTTCCGTTGAGTGACCAACTCGAAATGGTATGAAATGAGCTGCCTTGGTCAATCGATCAACAATCACCCAAACTGCATTGTTGCCCTTTGGACTCCGCGGTAAAGCTGTTACGAAGTCCATGGTTATATTTTCCTACTTCCATTGAGGAATCGGAAGTGGTTGCAATAAACCAGCAACCCTTTGATGTTCAGCCTTAACTTGCTGACACACCAAGCACCTTGCTACAATGTGAGCAATATCCCTTTTCATGCCTTCCCACCAGAAATGCTGTCTTAGATCGCGGTACATCTTCGTGCCTCCTGGATGTACGGAATATGCGGAACGGTGCGTCTCCTTCATAACTTCTTCATGAATGTCTTCTTTCGGCACACACAAACGACTACCATATTGCAACGAACCATCTTCATGAATCAACAAGTCCGTTCGAAGTCCTGCTTCAACTTGTTCTCGAAACTTCTACAATCTTGTGTCCTGCGACTGCGCTGCTTTAATACTCTCGATCACTGACGAATGTACTTACAGGTGTATCAACTGTCCCGAAGAATGCAGTAGCACGATCTCCAACTCGAATCTTCGAAAATCTTCAATAAGTTCCTTCTGTGCAGTCAACGTCCGAATTGCTGGCAACCGACTAAGCGCGTCCGGCACAACATTAACTTTCTCCGGATGGTACTTAAGATCAAGATCGTAGTCAGCCATTAGCTCTAACCATCTACGCTTTCTCATGTTAAGCTCTTTCTGCGTGAACACATACTTTAGGCTTTTGTGATCGGTGAATACTTCGACCCTTTCACCCAGTAAGTAGTGTCTCCAAATCTTCAAAGCGAAAATTTCTGCTGCAAGCTCCAAATCATGAGTTGGGTAATTCTTCTCATGGGTCTTCAACTGTCTCGATGCGTAAGCTATAACCTTTCCACGCTACATCAAAACACATCCCAAACCTTTCCCAGATGCGTCGCTGTGAATCACCAATCCTCCGGAACCATCTGGTACGGTCAAAATAGGAGCGATTATCAATTTTTTCTTCAACGCCTCAAAAGCTGACGCACATTTATCCGTCCGTAGGAACGGTACTACCTTCCACGTAAGCTTGGTCAAAGGTTCAGCCAAACGAGCAAAATTCTCCATGAATCTTCTGTAATATCCGGCAAGTCCAAGAAAACTTCTGATCTCTGCTACGTTCTTCGGAATCGGCCAATCTTAAACTGCTGCAATCCTTTCAAGGTCAACGGCGATTCTATCTCCGGATACAACATGCCCCAAAAACTTCACTTCTTCAAGCCAAAACTCGCACTTGCTCATCTTTGCATACAATCTTTCTTGCCTCAATGTCTGCAGTGCGATCTTCAAGTGTTCCGCATGCTCTTCAATGCTTCTCGAGTAGACCGGAATATCATCGATGAACACCATTATAAACTGGTCCAAGAACGGTGAAAAGATTCGGTTCATCAAGTCCATAAATATCGCCGGTGCATTCGTGACTCTGAATGGCATCACTAAATACTCATAATGTCCATACCAAGTTCGGAACGCAGTCTTGCAAATATCCTATGATTTAACTCGGACCTGATGATATTCGGATCGCAAATCCAGCTTCGAGAATACCCTCGCTCTACTGAGTTGCTCGAATAATTTGCCAATGCGAGAGATCGGGTACTTGTTCTTAATAGTCACCCGGTTTAATTCTCGATAATCGATGCACATCCTCCTTGTGCCATCTTTCTTCTTGACTAGAAGAACTGGAGCTCCCCAAGGTGAATTGCTGCTGCAAATCCAACCCTTATCAAGCAATTCGGTAACCTGCTTCTTTTCTTCTTCCAACTCCACTGGTGCCATCGGATAGTACGACTTTGAGATTGGCGCTGCACCAGGAACAAGATCAATCGCGAACTCCACATCTCATTTTGGCAGTAAACCCGAGATGTCCTCGAACACATTCATAAACTCTCAAACTACAGCTAGCGCTTCCTCCTTATCAACTTCCATTGACGAAAGAACATTGCTTGTCGGCCTAGCCCTAAACTCGATTGGCCCGACAGAACTGCTACCTCCAGCAAAAACAAACTCCGGATGTCCGGGAATTTGGAAAATCACTTTCTTTACCCTACAATCAATGTGAGTGTGGAAAGTACCGAGAAAGTCCATTCCTAAGACAACATCATAGCTGCCGGTATCGATCACCAAGAAATCTGCAAATAACTCCCGTCCACAAATAATAACTGAACAATCCTTATATTCTCTACTAGCTATGATCTTCCTATTCCCAGTGTGTATCTCAACAACTGGACAGAGTCGTGCAAGAAATCGAGTGTGCAGCAATAAACTTGGACGACATAAAACAATGGGATGCACCAGAATCGAATAACGTTCATGCGGGAAAATCATGAACAAGTAGAATACCTGAAACGACTTCATCTGATGCCAAACACTGAAGAAGATAAGCACGGTAAACATGATTCAAGCTTGCGATAAAACATGAACTAGAAAGCAAGAGAAGAAAGGCAATATAACGACCATGAAACAAGGAAGTGAATCAAGACCAGGACTCCAAGTTACTTAAATAGAGTACCACATTGTAACCATGCTGCAGTTCATAGTTACAATCACATAACTCCGTTCAAGTCGCCCAAATCCTAGTATCAGAATCAAAAGAATAGGACAAGAGAAACAATAAGGAACCAAAAGGATTCAAGCCGAGATGCAATGTTGTTTGCATATCGTCAAGACGAGGGTTAAGAGAAAGATATGATTCAAGAATCAAGATAACAATGTGCCGGACATGTTCCTAATTACAGGTTTTCTGATTCGTGTATTGCGTCCAATACCCAACTACAAAATAATCAAACCCGATTAACCTAAATCCTATGTCTCTGATACCAAACAAACCCTGTCATGCCCCGCTTCCCAGAGTGCGCTAAGATCGGCACGTGACAGAGCCAACCATGCTACCTGTGGCTAGGAAACATCCCTCCACAGTCACATTACGGCTGTCTAGAAGATATCAAGAACAGGAAAATATATACATGTCCATATGCCAGAATAAACGAGTCAAGAAATAATATGTGGAAGCAATAAATCCAATAAACAGTAACAATCTGAAAGGTACGTCCCAAAATACGGGCTCACATCAGAAATGAAAATGCTGAAAGAAAACTAAACTAAAATACTAACATGTCCTCATTGCTCGGCCTGTTCACTGAAATACTCCTGATTGGCCTGCTGCAAAGGTAGAGGATCTGGGCCATACAAAACCCAGACGTCAGTGCGTCATAATGTCAACCAATAATAAATGAACAGGATACACGAGATATGCAGGCATGAATCATAAACAGTAACATGAATGTAATAAGTAAACATGGATATAGAACAGTGAAGTGTATCAATATATGTGACGTGCAGTGATCAATCTAAACTGTGCTACTGGGTTATCTATTCTAAAATTTGTTTGAAATCAATTAATGTAATTCTCCATGTAACTCAAAGGATATGTCCCGTTACCCCCCGGGACCACGGATCAGGAATATGTGAACCAAGAGTGGTTCTGTCCCGTTACCCCCCGGGACCACGGATCAAGATGTATGAGTCACGAATGGCTTTATCCCGTTACCCCCCGGGACCACGGATCAAGTAATACCATTTTAAGTTACACTTTAGTTTACACTTTTGATTTCCCTATACCCCCAAGGTTATGTGTTCAAGTCAGGTATTGATAATCCGGAGCTAATGCCTGTTGGAGATAGTGCCCTCAGAGTCAATTATTAGGTCACAGGTACGTGATTGTAATGATTGAGGGAGGACCTATCCCGGTAGGACAGTCTTACTCGAGATGATAGTATGCTATCTGGTTTACCTTTATCATCGTGTACTGCTTTAGGTGACATGACACGTCGCTATTACACGTTGATAGAGCCCCTAGGATTCTTGCTTGACCACCAGCAGTATGAGGGCGATCATATAAGTGGGAGCTGGGGGTCTACAAGCATATCCTTAAAAGGTCCCTAGTCGTGGGAGTTTCGAGACCGGGCATCGATACTCCATTAGTAGACTAGTGTATACAGTCGAGACCCCGACGAGGGGCGGTGGCCGGTCTCACAAGCCACTGGTGTCAGTTGGATCACCTAAGATGTATACAGGTGCTCATTGGGTTATGAGTACACCGGACAGGACTCGCCGGGAACATGCTAGTTGGTCATATACCAGACGTCAGATGGCAGTTCCCTGGTGACATGTGTGCAGGTTAGTTCATCGACCTGGGGATCGTCATTTGTCTCGTGTGAGTTCCCACTGTACTTTGATTACTACCCTACCACGGCTCAAAGGAGTCGTGCAAACAGGTTTTAGTTGGGTACAGTCCCGAGCCACATGGAGGCAGTGAGCGTATCTTCAGGGGTTCGTCTCTCCCGGTATTGGGGGTGAGGTCGTGCTGTGTCTAGGAGAGCCATTACACAAAGTCCTTGGCCAAGGCAAGGAGATTTACTGGTAGGTATTCCAGTAGTATCTCAGGGTGTTCTGGGCTACACTCCGACACGACTTGTACCGCTTTTGGGGGTCTGACTTTTACCAACCCCCTAGGCCCGCCATGCGATACTCATAGACGAACGGACCGGACTGCACGGATATTGTCACTGACAGGCTCAGTTGGGTGTCGGGGTGAGCTTCCTCATCGACGTCCCTTTTGGTCAATAGCTGGTGGCCCGTCACGTGTTGGCTAATACCTCTGACGTGCTAGTGGTTAAATCCACAGCCATAGTATTGACGAGTCTTTAGAGTCCACCACACTTTCAGTTACTCAAGCTTTCGGGCGAAACGCTGTAGAGGCCGTATGGAGATATGGCAGGGTCCGATCAGATACGTGCGGTATTGCACGGATCAGGATCGGACGGTTTGTACTAGTAGCCGTATGGGTATATGGCAGGGTTCGATCAGATACGTGCGGTATTGCACGGATCAGGATCGAACGGATATTACTAGCCGGCTTTGGTTTAAGCCGGTCCTAGTTTAGTACAGTGTAGATTTTGTCTCTTTGCATTTGTATCCGGATGGAATACAGATGCGGGTGTGTATGCACAGTATCGGGGTTTTCCTGTAATTTATTACGGGACCAGTTTTCTGGAGTTGCCAGTTTGCATTCCGTTCCGGCCGGTTTTCCTTTGCTTTTTCCCGGCCGGACTTTTCCGATGGAGGGGGTTATTTGCAATTGTGCAAATAATCTTTGTGGAGGGGGTTTCTTGCAAATCTATTGATTATGATAGCTTTCATTATCTTTTGCACCATTCTTGCATTAAATGAGATATGAAAGGTTAAGGTGTGAAGCATGGTTCATGTTTGGATGTGGTCACCCTCTACCTTTATCCTACACTCACCTTCCTTCTTGTTTTTGCTTTTCCTCCACAATTCTCATATATTTTGGCCGGCCTCTTTGATGAGGAGAAGATGATGGTTCATTTGTTTTGGTGTTGGAAATTTATCAATCATCTCATTTTTATCATGCCACCAAAACCCTCTCCAAAGTTCATGATTTCCTTCTCCCTCCATGGCAACTTCACCACCCCAAAAGAGACTATGATTCTACACTACACATTCTACAGCAAATCTTGGACGCGTCGATTTGCCAGCTTCGCGCCCGAGTTGCCTCGGTATTGAGGTGGGATCCCGTAAAAGCTACAGGCGATGTGGTGCCCTTTCCGACGAGGAGGAGACGGACGGAGATCCCGCGAGGAGATCGGAGTGGAGATGAAGACCGGAGGACTCGGATCAGTCGGTATATCTCTATTCCCATTCTTGTAGATAGTTAGACTAGTTAATGGTTACGATCCGGAGTTTAGTGCGCGGTGGTGCCGGTTTGCAAAGTCCGCAAAAAAAATTTAAGTTTATCACCGCTTCCGCTTTCCGGCGTCGGTTTGACGGCCGGGGCGCCGCCGTGCACTTACAGTGGTATCAGAGCCTCGCCATTAACTTCGTCTAGCTTGGTTTTATGTGTTTTTAAGTTCCGATCGACCAAAATTCCAAAAACCGTATTTTTCCCTTTACATCAGTTTCTGTCGAAATTTTTTGAAGTCCAAAAATTTTTCAGGTTGTAAAATATTGATGTACTGGAAAATCTAAGAGTTCTGTAAAAATTTGACGATGTAACGCCACAGTTGGAGCGCGGAAGCGCCGCGAAACCCCACCTAGTGCGGCCCTTCCGCCGCGCACTATTCACGTCACATCACCAAATTTTTCCAGAGGCCTTCTGGGCTTAAAATATGGGCTTTGGAATATTAAAGTTGGGCAAATTGTTTCTGTGAGTGCTACAGTTTTCTTTGGGGCCCACTTGTTAATTGTTTGATCAATCGGAAATTTTTTAAACACATTTTTCACAGTATTTACATTATATCTGCGACCGTGAATGTCACTTGATCGGTAAATCCGGTCTAACTGCTATAGCCCGGTTAGACGGATTTGCGAACGTGACTTTCACGTTGTTGTTCTATGTTTATGCTGTGATGTTGCGGATCGGTCGTGGGGGATAGCCTGGATGCAATGCTAGTACTGTATTGTTGTATTATGTACATTTGATTTTGCGGGGCGAGCGTCCGACATGTGGACTGCCGTCACTGCCTGATTGTATTATTCTTTTGGGGCACGGCCTGGTTGCGGTCGATGTACCCGTTGTATGTATATTTTACTTTCTGTACTAGGATTACCCCGCGGAGGGGTGCACGGATAGCCGGGTTCTAGAGGGCAACAAGCCCGCATCTCATGGCATTGAGACGGAGGGGGCTTCACTCTAGGATTGACGGGCTATTCGCCGCACTCGTAGGGGGTACAGGTTGACCCAGGAGGGGTGCCCAAGTTGCCGGATTCCGTGAAGTGCTGGGTGGTCCATTCACGGTGCTGAAGGGGGCTGCCTCGCTTCAGGTTTTGGCGGGTGACTTGCCGCGCCCGTAGGGGTCTAGGATTTCATTGCACAGGCTATCCACAAGACCAGGGGAACGTCGGGTTTCAGCGGCTCTGTGAAACCCGGGGATCCCAGATATCTGTATTGTTTCTGTGATGCTGTTCATTCTCTGTGATGTTGCATTTTCATTCACGCCTTGAGCGAAATACTATATATTGGTATATATATTAGTAGATGTTGTATATGTTTTTCATCCGCGCTAGTCCAGTCCCCGCTCTGCCGTTAGTTAGCTAACCTAACGGGTGATGACGGGACCCAGTGGCGAATGCGGATGGCATATACGTACATCAGTATATTTTCGTTCTTTTTGGTGTGATCAATTGATGGGACTGCATTGATTCGGATCAATGCAAAGTTAAAAACAAACCTAATCTGATGTTGTTGGAACACTTTTTCAAAAATCTGTTATTGCAAGGACGTTCACTTTTGTTTTGCATCGTGGTATTCATTTGGAATATCCTGCTCCTCAGTCGACGAGGCAAGGGCCGAG
Source organism: Agapanthus africanus (assembly GCA_030015575.1). Classification (NCBI taxonomy): domain Eukaryota; kingdom Viridiplantae; phylum Streptophyta; class Magnoliopsida; order Asparagales; family Amaryllidaceae; genus Agapanthus; species Agapanthus africanus. The sequence goes on from CM057337.1 coordinate 187,270,233, forward strand.
ATCCCTTCACCGGGAGTGACCCCTTGGACAAAAAGTTTGCGTCAGGGCATTAACTTCACTATAGCCGATTACTTTTGCTTTGCACCGTGGTATTCAGTTGGAATATCCTGCACCTCATTCTACGGGGAAAGAGCCGAGATCCCTTCACCGGGAGTGACCTCTTTAGCAACGGTTTTCGTCACTATATTTTAAAAAGCTATCCGTTCCTTCAACGATATCAAGTTCATTACGTTAAAGGTTTTCGCCAGAAACCATTCGTAGCCCTCCGTCGTTTCATATGGATAGTCAATAGTATTCAAGCTGTGTATGTTGGCCAAAGTCAAGGCACAGTGTTTGGTAGCTGTTGGGTATTCATATGCAGCATAGATAGATGCGTTGGTTTGGGACAGTCGTACTGCCATTTTGGCCAAAGTCAAGGGTATGTACGGGTGGACTCAAATTAACCTGGAGAATGACGGGTTGAACTTGACATGTGACTTATGATATGTTGGCCAAAGTCAAGGTCATAAGAGCATGGGGCAGAAATCACATCGGGAGTTTCAAAAGTACTGAAACTTGCCAGATATGCGCATACCTTCTGGGGTGTGATACCGTGAGCGGATTCCGTCACGTTATCATGCGATGATAGTTGGATCCCGATTCCCACTGATGAGTTAGTTTACTCCTCGGGTGACCCCGACTAATTCTTCTTTCAGGTTTGGAGGAGAATTTGAGGTACAGTGGGAGGTTTCCAGATTAGATAAATTGGTAACCATTCTGATCTAGGTTAGAGTGCACGCTGAGTGTTTCTTTTCTCTCTCTCTCTTTGGCAGCGACCATTGACCCGACCCTAAGACTTTGACTCAGTGACCAAGTTGACCGAACCTTCTTAACACTGGCTTTTGGATTATCAGAGTTGCAGACCTCATTGCCACTCCTACTTTTACCCTTTTCTCCAGGACACCCCGTATTACTACGAACGTCCACTTCCATTGGACAAAACCATCGTATGGTTATATACGAACTCGAAGGAATTCGAGGATGGTTTCTGGTTCTGGAGAAAACGGATAGGATTATTCAGTTGTCTTTTCCTTTTACCCTCTCTCAGGTTACGAGTACTCCTTGGTTTAGGGGTAGTACACCTATTACGCAAATTGGATTGTCTTCTTCCAAACCTTAGGCTGGTGCCGACCGGTAGGGAATGAAGAAAACCAATTAGCATAACGATGGTGTGCAGAAGGTATTAAGTTCAGACAAAGCAAGGGATTAGTAAGAGGGCAAAGTAAATTGCAACAGATATTCACGACCAAACCAAATATTTCGTTACCACTCCCACATCACCTTTGTATTTCTCCAGGACACTCCGTATCACTACGAAGATCCACAGTTTATTTGGATACTCCATCGTATGGTTATATACGAACTCGAATGGAACTTGTTCCAGTTCGGGGATGGATTCTGGTCCAGGAGAAATAGGAATAAAGTACATTCAGGTGTCTTTTATCTTCACCTTCTCTCGCGTTGCGAGTGCTCCTAGGATTAGGACAGTACACCCTTTATGCTTATTGGATAGTCTTCTTCCAAACCATAGGCTGGTGCCGAACGGTAGGGAAGGAAGAAAACCAATTGGCCTAAAGGGGTGTGCGGAAGGTAATGACTAAAGACATATGAAGGGATTTGGAGAGGTGGCAAAGAATTATACGGTTATAGTTGTGAATCTGGATAATGGAAGAGGCATTACTAAGAATACCGGGATACCCCACCGAAACATTTCAATGTTTCAGTTTCACTGTGTACTGTTAAAAGAAAACTGATTTCCCGATTAGATACTTACTCCAGGGTATGTATTTACCAGGTATGATTCTCACATCTGTATGGTTTTACAAATGATGAGTGGGAGTAGGTTATTGGGAATTGGGTGATCATCCTCATTATATCGGGATTCGTTGTAATCGGTGATATTTGAGGAAATCACCTGGGCTGTTTGCCGGTCGGCAAATATTTGGTTTTGAATATCCGCTGTTATGCACCAATTTCAAATTGATATATCTGTACGTCTATTTTTATAGAGTGAGATATACCTTTCTGAAATTATGTCTACGACATTTACCTATATCAGTGGATGGTTAGGTAAGGAGTATTAAACAGCGGTGTAATTCTTCTTAACCATAAGTACAGTTTTCAACCTACGGCACACAGTGAATGAGTTATCAGACTCAAGGGACTTATACAGAGTATTGTATGTTGTCCAGGGTCCATCAGGACAGAGGGGTACGTCCTCGTACTATATTCGGTTTACTTATGACTTCTCTAGTTTTTAGACCGGTGTTTCGTGGAAACACAGGGTCCGAATTTTGAGAAGTTACAGGTATTTGAATAGAGTAGAGAACCAGGTATAGCAAGTATCGGGATTCTTCAAAGAGATCGAAGATGTAGATACTTGTGTATGGTATTCAGTTGATAGTAATGATAAAGAGAAATTGCTTCTCTTTCAGGTTACTCATAATTGGAAGCATTCCTAAGTTGAGTAACGCTGATCGGCCTCTTTCCATTTAGTTGACATGCGCTGGGGACAGCTGCATGATTTGAATCTGGTTCAATTAAATCAGTGCCTCTGTTTCTATATTGGATATAGAGCAGTTCATATCTTAACGATGTTAAGGTACGGGGAGTTGTCCGGTTTATGATTAAAACCAGACACTGGACAACTCAAGGCACGTTTCTGTAATGGCTGTTTGTGGGTTGACCCAGGCTATGACGAGGGTTGACTTTCTACCATCTGGATGAACAATAGCGATATTGTTCTAGACTCGCCACAGTTTTATTAAAAATGGATTTTTTCAGAAAACAGTAGTGGGAGTATGGTAGAACTGGAAGTGATTCCAGAACCACAAACGATTACTGAAGATTTGATAAGGAACCTAAAGATTCAATCTGGATTGACATTCCATTGGCCACTCCGCAGATATGGTGGGTAACTTCAGGCACCCGAGAGGTACTACGGTAGCCTCAAGGACGGTGACGGGGAAGTTCTTGTTTACCCACAATTGCCATTGCTGTTGTTCCAGGTTACGAGACCCGGCGGGAGGATGAGTATAGCGTCGTTCTAAACCAGTTTTAGAAGTGTACGTCTATATGACTCTGCCAGAGGGTTGTCGTAAACAGTGGGAGCAGCGGAAGCATTGGTGGACAGGTAGCTTATGTCTATTTATAGACTAAAGCAGATAAAGCGGAGATAGATCATCTATTTCTGACGTGACAGTCATAGGTTTGACTTCATCAGAATAGGGGATGGATCTGTTGAGAAGGTAGTAGGGTGTAATATCCTGGTATTTGGATGATATACACAGAGTAGGAAAAGAAACTCCTACACTACGATCGGTTATACTTTGGTCGTCACACAGTTGTTTCTCCACAAAGGAAATGGATTTTATATCAGACATACTGGTTACTAGATCTATGGTTTTAGATCTAGATTTGGGTGGTTTCCCAATCAGGGTACTTGACAGCATTCTAAGAGTATTTAGGATGGACGACTCCTGGCACGGTAGTGTACCTGCAGGTAATGGAGTCACCCTCTCTAAAGGTGTCTTACAGACTAAAGGGGAGAGGGACGTGCATGATTGGCAGATCACTTGCTTAGGCAATTGAGTCAATCATGAGATGTCAAGTACCACACCAGATGTTGTTCTTGCACTAGATGCAATAAGTTGACATTAATCCAATCCTGGAGAAACAGTCGGAAGCAGTTTTAGAACATAAGTGGATGTTCTAGGGATATGATAACGACAGCCTCATTCAGAAGACGGTTATCATTCCAGGCTTCCAAGGTGACATGGACAACAAGGAGGTTGTCAGAGTTATAGTTTTCCCTCTGACGAGGGGCAGTATTTTGGACAGGTGATCCAAGGCAATACTGAGGGAGGCATGGCGCAGGATACTGATTAAGTTCAGTTGACGATACAGTCTAAGAAGTTTGGATTTGGAGTTCATTTATGAGCTATGTCCCATCAGACATCCAGGCACATTCTAAGACAGGTATTGCTCATTTCGGGAGATGGGTTTCTCCGCGAACTTGAGATATAGAGAGACATAGAAAGAAACAACTAAGCGGATCCACTCACTGAGGCTATTCCTCGAACGCAATAATTCCGCAAACGAGCTTTGTGAGACTGACTAGTAGAGGAGTTGGATGTTCGGTATCACACGGGCTGTGAGTATGCGACATCGCAATAATTAGCCTTGAGTGCAAGTGGGAGATTGTTGGAGATAGTGCCCTCAGAGTCAATTATTAGGTCACAGGTACGTGATTGTAATGATTGAGGGAGGACCTATCCCGGTAGGACAGTCTTACTCGAGATGATAGTATGCTATCTGGTTTACCTTTATCATCGTGTACTGCTTTAGGTAACATGACACGTCGCTATTACACGTTGATAGAGCCCCTAGGATTCTTGCTTGACCACCAGCAGTATGAGGGCGATCATATAAGTGGGAGCTGGGGGTCTACAAGCATATCCTTAAAAGGTCCCTAGTCGTGGGAGTTTCGAGACCGGGCATCGATACTCCATTAGTAGACTAGTGTATACAGTCGAGACCCCGACGAGGGGCGGTGGCCGGTCTCACAAGCCACTGGTGTCAGTTGGATCACCTAAGATGTATACAGGTGCTCATTGGGTTATGAGTACACCGGACAGGACTCGCCGGGAACATGCTAGTTGGTCATATACCAGACGTCAGATGGCAGTTCCCTGGTGACATGTGTGCAGGTTAGTTCATCGACCTGGGGATCGTCATTTGTCTCGTGTGAGTTCCCACTGTACTTTGATTACTACCCTACCACGGCTCAAAGGAGTCGTGCAAACAGGTTTTAGTTGGGTACAGTCCCGAGCCACATGGAGGCAGTGAGCGTATCTTCAGGGGTTCGTCTCTCCCGGTATTGGGGGTGAGGTCGTGCTGTGTCTAGGAGAGCCATTACACAAAGTCCTTGGCCAAGGCAAGGAGATTTACTGGTAGGTATTCCAGTAGTATCTCAGGGTGTTCTGGGCTACACTCCGACACGACTTGTACCGCTTTTGGGGGTCTGACTTTTACCAACCCCCTAGGCCCGCCATGCGATACTCATAGACGAACGGACCGGACTGCACGGATATTGTCACTGACAGGCTCAGTTGGGTGTCGGGGTGAGCTTCCTCATCGACGTCCCTTTTGGTCAATAGCTGGTGGCCCGTCACGTGTTGGCTAATACCTCTGACGTGCTAGTGGTTAAATCCACAGCCATAGTATTGACGAGTCTTTAGAGTCCACCACACTTTCAGTTACTCAAGCTTTCGGGCGAAACGCTGTAGAGGCCGTATGGAGATATGGCAGGGTCCGATCAGATACGTGCGGTATTGCACGGATCAGGATCGGACGGTTTGTACTAGTAGCCGTATGGGTATATGGCAGGGTTCGATCAGATACGTGCGGTATTGCACGGATCAGGATCGAACGGATATTACTAGCCGGCTTTGGTTTAAGTCGGTCCTAGTTTAGTACAGTGTAGATTTTGTCTCTTTGCATTTGTATCCGGATGGAATACAGATGCGGGTGTGTATGCACAGTATCGGGGTTTTCCTGTAATTTATTACGGGACCAGTTTTCTGGAGTTGCCAGTTTGCATTCCGTTCCGGCCGGTTTTCCTTTGCTTTTTCCCGGCCGGACTTTTCCGATGGAGGGGGTTATTTGCAATTGTGCAAATAATCTTTGTGGAGGGGGTTTCTTGCAAATCTATTGATTATGATAGCTTTCATTATCTTTTGCACCATTCTTGCATTAAATGAGATATGAAAGGTTAAGGTGTGAAGCATGGTTCATGTTTGGATGTGGTCACCCTCTACCTTTATCCTACACTCACCTTCCTTCTTGTTTTTGCTTTTCCTCCACAATTCTCATATATTTTGGCCGGCCTCTTTGATGAGGAGAAGATGATGGTTCATTTGTTTTGGTGTTGGAAATTTATCAATCATCTCATTTTTATCATGCCACCAAAACCCTCTCCAAAGTTCATGATTTCCTTCTCCCTCCATGGCAACTTCACCACCCCAAAAGAGACTATGATTCTACACTACACATTCTACAGCAAATCTTGGACGCGTCGATTCGCCAGCTTCGCGCCCGAGTTGCCTCGGTATTGAGGTGGGAGCCCGTAAAAGCTACAGGCGATGTGGTGCCCTTTCCGACGAGGAGGAGACGGACGGAGATCCCGCGAGGAGATCGGAGTGGAGATGAAGACCGGAGGACTCGGATCAGTCGGTATATCTCTATTCCCATTCTTGTAGATAGTTAGACTAGTTAATGGTTACGATCCGGAGTTTAGTGCGCGGTGGTGCCGGTTTGCAAAGTCCGCAAAAAAAATTTAAGTTTATCACCGCTTCCGCTTTCCGGCGTCGGTTTGACGGCCGGGGCGCCGCCGTGCACTTACAATGCCAACACAGGATCAAGCAGGTACAGATATGTCTAAATAGACAACAGGATATGTCCATAGGGACAACAGGTCAAGATTGTCGGCATTAGTAACAAGATCATGTATCAAGTCAAGCAGTGGTATATCAGGTCATGACAGGTAGTGCACATGTGTCAAGCAGATGCTCATAATAAAACTGTAGCAAGAACGGATGCACGGTAAAAGCATAGATGCAAAAATATTTTGTCAGGGGTTACATCATGACTATGTAGGATGCGCATTATCAAGCATGGGGTATTACTGTAACAATATTATGAATTAATACGACATGGAATGCAACTGGATATAAAAAATTAATGGTATGGGTACACAATAAAACATGGATGCATGAATAACTATTAGGGATTGCAACTATAGCTCCATTACTATGTAGGATGCCCGTTTTCTAGCATGGGGTGTTACTACAGAAATAACATGAATTGATATGATCTATATTTGCAGTTATATATATTTTAAATGATATGGATGCAAACGGGCATCCGAAAACGGTAAAACTTTAGTATGAATGTCTAATGTGATAAACGGGTAACATTTTACTCATATGGATGCATAATATTATAACTAGCATGTAGCAAGATGAATTACCATGCGACTAGATATGTAAATAATGATATGGATGCACACGGACGTCGTATAACAGTAAAATGGTAAAATGGTAATGTAGGGTGCACAACTAAGCAATATGAAATGTTATTATTCAATTGGGTGCATTATTTAGTAGTATAGCATGTAGCAAGATAAACTTGCCTCGATTGGATCACACGACGGATACGCACGGCACGTCCGACGTCGGTAAATCGTCGCAACGCACACACGGCATGCGGGACGGGTCCAGGCAAGGCAAGAGGGTGATCACGCAGGCAAGGTACGTTCACTGGATCGTCTGGATCGGCAGCGGTGACGCGACTCCGATGATGGCTGGAAATTGTGAAATCAAGAATCAAGAAAAGAAAAACAAAAAGAAGAAGAGGAAGAAGAAGAGAGAGTGGAGTGAGAAAAAGAAAGAGAGAGGAGAGAGAAAAAGGGGTTGTTAGTTTGTTAGGAAATTAGTTTAGATTTAAATTTTAAAAATCTTTTATTAGTTAACTAAATTTTAATTTGTATCAGTTTATAAAATTAATATTATATAAATAAAATTTGATATTCTGGTAAATACAAACTTACTCCAAAATACGCCCGGGTCAGGTCTAAAATTCAGTTTTAAAATACGAAAAATATACATGTCGACCAAAATTAAAATTGGATATCCGGGTAACGAAAATGCATACCCACAAGAACGGATGCACGTACGTGCGCGTAGCCATCCAAACAAGTCCGTTTCACTGAACGGGACGAGAACAAGATGCGCGGATGCTACCACAGGGTCAAGGGTATTATGCCGGCCATGCAATGTATTTTTAAAATATTTTATGTGATTTTAAATATTATATTAAAATATGCAGATGCCAGATATAATGCCAGTATCCAGTATTTATAAATGAAAGTGCACGGATCCACGTAACAAGCCAAATAAATCACAAACATGAATCAAGACTGGTTTCAAGCATGTGGGTCGGGTCGGATGCAAATACAGATGTCACATACACTATTCGCACCCAAAACACAATAAATCATGAAAATGACATAAATAAAGAAAATACTAGAATTAGAACTGGTATAAATGAACTAGGGTGTTACAGCTGATGTCAATCTTGACTTGAGTTCTACGAAAGCTTGTTCGCATGCTTCTGACCACACGAATTCTTTATCTTTACATATGAGAATGGTCAGGGGTGTTACAATCTTCGAAAATCCTTCAATGAACCTTCTGTAATATCTTGCTAGATCCAAGAAACTTCGAATGTCCTTCACTGACTTCGGTGTCGGCCATTCGCTTACTGCTGAAACTTTAGCCGGATCCACAGAGATTCTATCGCCTGATACAATATGTCCAAGAAAACCAACTTGATCTAGCCAAAACGCGCATTTGCAGTACTTGGCATAGAGTTGATGTTTTTGTAGGGTTTCCAGGACAATTCATAGGTGCTCGGCATGTTCCTTCCGACTCTTAGAATACACCAGGATGTCGTCGATGAAGATGACAACAAACCTGTCTAGGTACTCTCAGAAAACTTGATTCATTAGGTTCATGAATATAGCTGGTGCGTTGGTCACTCCAAATGGCATCATAAGAAATTCGTAATGTCCATAGCGAGTTCTGAATGCTGTTTTATGGATATCAGATTCTTTGACCTTCACTTGATGATAACCCGAACGAAGATCTAACTTGAAGAAAACGCAAAATCCACTTAGCTGATCGAACAAGTCGCTGATGCGCGGGAGTGGATACTTGTTCTTTATAGTTACATCGTTCAAGGCTCTATAATCAATGCACATTCGATAAGAACCTTCCTTCTTCTTTATAAGCAGAACGGGTGATCCCCAAGTTGAAGTGCTGGGACGAATCCATCCTTTCGCCAATAATTCATCCAACCGAGTTCGGACTTCCTTCAAACCTTCCAGACTTAACCGATATGGTGCTTTGATCACCGGTTGTGCTCCAGGTATTAAATCAATGCTGAATTCAAGAGCTTGATTGGGAGGCAAACCTGATATGTCTTCAGGAAACACATCGTCGAACTCTCGAACTATTTCCGGCTTTGATCCTTCCTCTGCTTAAATTGCTGCAATCTCTGCCTTCTTCGGTTTCGCCTTGTAAGTGCCTGGCTCCAGGGTACGGTCTCCACTTTTGAAATAAAAGACCGGATTGTCTGGAATCTCAAACACTACTCTCCTTTGACGACAGTCGATGGTAGAGTAGAAGGTTCCTAGCCAATCTATACCTAGAACCACATCGAAGTTCGGTATGTCCAGCACCTTGAAGTCAGCATAGAATTCTCTGTTGCAGACGACCACTGGACACAGGTTGTATCCCATTGTTGCCTTTAGAACACCGTTCCCTGAACTGACATTCCAGCTAGATACAAGCGGTGTGACTGGAATCGCATGAGTTCGGACGAACCGTTGCGACATAAAGCAATGGGATGCTCCAGTATCGAAGAGTGCTAGTGTAGGGAGTGAGGCTACTAAGATTGTACCTAAGTTATGTGGGATATGTTTTATGTATAAGGAAAAATGTATGGATATGTATATATAGATGGGAAAGTAAAGCTTGAAGGAAAAGCGGTACCAGTGATGACTTAGCCGGTGGCTTCTGCCTCTTCCACTGTTATTGTGAAAGCCTGTCGTCTCGGCACATTCCTCCTTGATGGAGGAGCATTCCTCTGTCCGTTCCTTGGTCCTTGAGGTACGTTCCGTTCAGTTTGATGGAACTGATGAGGAGGAGGTGTAGTCGGTCCATGAGGAGGTGGGGCAGGTAGTGCGAGTCATGGAGCAGGTGCCTAGATGGCTGGGCGCTACTGATAAGTAATTGCTGGTCTGGGTACAGCATTTGGGTTTTTTCGACGAGGACAAGACTCAATGTCATGAGTGGTGATTAGTCGAAAATATTGCATATTTGAGCCGGCAATTTCCTCATCATTTGCATTCATATAGAAGTGTTCGGTATCCGTATTTCACATATTAGCAAATCTATCACAGATTATCAGATTACATGTATTAGACCTTAAAATCGGCATTTCTAGGGAAATTGACTGCATTGCATGGCATCGCAATATTTCTATATGTCGCAACCCGTGTTTCGAAGTCTGTGCAGGAAAAGGAGAAGCTCGCTCAAATTTACACCGCTCAAAGATACGTCAACTCACTAACTTCAAATCTGGTATCATTACAAAGGAGCAATTGAAAATCAACATATCAAAGAAAGCCCTAAAAGACAGAACAAGGCCACACCAGAAGACCCAAAGCCCAAGCTTTCCAAAGCGCCGCGGATCCGCGGCAATGGCTTGCTTGTGCCGCGGATCCGCGGTGGTACAATGGATTGAGACAACAAATTTTGGTCTACAATTCTTCATTCATGGCCCAATGCTCAGAAATGTATCTCTGTTTCCAGAAGACTCCAGGGGTTTCTGCCAGATCAGCAAACAAGGGTTTCCAAGCCTAATTAAACCTTGCTTAAACCCTAAGCTAGCTCCTAACAAACTACCTTCTAGAAGACTCAACAAACTTTTGGAGGGAACTACCATTTCAAACCTAAACCTAGGGTTTGGGAAGTCTATAAATAGAAGCCTAAACCTAGGGTAAAGAGGATCCCCAATCTAGTATCAAACTAGAGCCATTCTATCTCTTTCTTCATCTTCTTCCACAAGTCTAGTGACAAGGCTTGTGTGTAACCCTAACCCTAAATTCCAATCAAAAAGCCAAGATCCCGAGTACCCATCAAGCAAGAAGCCTTGCAACCTTTTATGAGCCGAGCCGATCTTCAACGGAGCAAGTGGTCAAAGCCGATCCGCGACTCACGGAGCCGAGCGACGCCAATTCAACAACTTAGATTCTTCCTCTTGTAGTTCTTGAGCGATTGTAATCAAAGTGTTGATATAAATAAAAGGTGATATTCTTTTATCTTGTTTTCTTTAAATTCTTGCATCATGAATCAATCTAAAATTCTAGTTATAATTCTTGTTGTGATGTTTGAGTAATACTCCGCTCATCGAGGAGTCGAGACGATCAATAGAATGATGTTGTAATATATCTGAAAACGATTCTTGATTCCTACGAGTTTTGTAAACCCTAGCAAGTTCAAGAATCGATGACCCATTTTGTTGCGATGCTTTCTTGATTGATATTGCTCGAAATTGGGAAGTTACGATCGTTTCTTGAAAATTGCTAGAGCCTAGAGTGTGAATGATATCGACGAAAGAACAAGGGTTAAAAGATGAAACCCTAGTTTCATCAAGAAAGCCCTAACTCTCGTCGATCATCATCGATCTAGTATCAATCCTTCGAAGGACAAGAACACGTTATCTTTAGATTACATCACGTCTGTCGATCCTATCGATTCCTACGAGCCTCTTTTAGATTCTTGACTGTTGATTGGAAATATCATCGATACACCGATTCTTGATTGTTTAACATTTTCTTGATTCTTGAATAAGAATTGTGACACTTGAATATGAATCATTCTTGAATCATGTTTTCTTTTATTGTTACTTAACTTTTCAATTCAAACATATCAAAAATATAAATGAATCGTGCAATCCCTGTGGACGATCCGCACTCACTCATGAACTACAATTGACACCGTAGTTTGATTGTGGTCAAAATATTTTTTGGTTGTGAAGTTCTTTATAAATTTTCTGAATACCGACACAAGAAACAGTTTCGATCAAATGGTGCCATTTTAGGGGACCTTTTGAATTGATTCATACTACACAACAGGAAAATCTACCAATCAAAATGGCGCCGTTGCCGGGGATCGCGCGCTAATTCGTTTCATATTATAGTTTGAATTGAAAGAATTATTCCATTGTTGTTTTTGAGATCAAAATTCGTGCAAACCCTAAATGATTTGCTGTTGTTCATTGCAAGGAAATCTGGAGCTGTTTGGAAATTGAAGAAATTTTTTGGAAAATACCAGAGAGCTGAGGGAGTCTACAGAGACTCTCTGAAGAAATTTGGTGGGGTGATCTCATCAAAATACCGCGTTTCCGCGGTGGGAGTGCCCAAGTGCGGCGGTTCCGCGGCTGGGTAGGGGCTTCTCTCTGCCAAATTGCTTCAGGTAACTTCTTACTCTCTCCTCTCTCCTCTCTCCTCTCTCCTCTTTTAGCTCCAACCAACACTTTGCTGCAGGATTCTTTGCAAATAATCGCAGCGCCGCAAATTGCAAATTAAAATTGTGCGTGATTTTGATTTCTTGGTTGTTTGCATTCTAATACGGAATTTAAGGGGCACGGCCAAATCCAAATTAGGTCGGGATTTCATTACCCTTCCTAGGCCCCGAAAATCGCAAAACTTGCATCCGCATTACCCTCATTAACTAAAAGAAATCTAGAGAAGACTCTAAGGACTGTCGCGCTCAATTAGGACAAGAGAAGGCCGTGGGTAATTCATTGCTTATCCGCGTTTTCTTGTGGTGCCTAAGGCGAGTGTGTCTAAGGCTAGTGGTTTTTAATTAGGCCAACTACTTACGTAGTGGAGTACCTTCCCACTTACCTGGCACTTATCCGGCCACAGGAGGATAAAGAGGCAGTGGAGGATTCTATCCTGCGACTTGTCTTTTGGCAGTTAGGAGCGGTCTAGAGCCGGATCTAGGTGACCACTAGATTCTAGGGTTTGTGTGCTGCATTTGTTTTGTCGCATCATTTTTTTCAAAAATCCGTCCCTTTTTCAAAAGCAAACACCGCATTCATTACCCTAATTATAAGTCAACGCTGCCACTTGTACTAACCCATTTTAGTGCAAGATAGGCTGAACACGGGATTCTAGTGCCCGTTTAGTCCGCGTACCCTTTATCGACTCCGAAGTCGATATTTCTCCATTTACCTTTTCTTTACGTACTACCACACCCACACCGATGGATCCGAATCCATCAAACTTCTTTAACCCTAATCTGCCGCCGTCCGTTGGTGCGCAGAATCCACCCCGCATCTCTCTCCAGGAGAGGTGCTACCTTATTCGAGGTCCTCTTTCGACCTGCTTATCCACACCACCAGCCAATGGGGATAACTTTGAGATTAAGCCCCAGTATATCAATCTTTTACCCAAATTCCACGGACTCGAGACTGAGGACGCCTACGTTTTCATTACCAAATTTGAAAACGTATGCGCAATGATGGGTACGTCACAACTTTCAGTGGATGCGATGCGTCTACGACTTCTCCCATTTATCTTGTGCGATATAGCCGAGAAGTGGCTATATAACATTACCGCACATTCTATTACGAATTGGGGAGAATTCGTCGCTGCATTCCTTAAGAAATTTTACCCAATACAAAAGACAGCTCGAATCCGTAGCGAACTGAATCAATTTGCCCAGCTTCCTGCTGAACCATTTTCAAAATGCTTTGAACGTTTCAAGGATCTATTGGTTCAGTGTCCTCATCACGGCATCCCTAGATGGGAATTGTGCCGAATCATTTATGAGGGCAGTAACCCTAATACTAAACAGAGCCTTGAAAACATGTGTCAAGGTACTTTTATGTCTAAGGATGATGGGGAAGCTTGGCGATATTTAGAAGAGTTCGCTGAAAAGTCTTTACAGTGGGAAAGTCCATCATTTAGGAGTGGCAACAACCAATTGGATGTTTCCATAGGAGTTAGAGCTGACATTTCAGCTATACACAAAAAACTCGAGACTATGGAAAACAAATTTTTAGCCGCCTCCCTTAATCAAATGTCACTTTCCAAAACTGTATGTGGCTGCTGTTCTGATCCGTCTCACTTGACGGAAGAATGTCCGTTTCAAGGTCGTGAGCATGCCAATGCCACATTTCAAAGACCTAGAAACGATCCATTTTCTTCCACATATAATCAGGATTGGAGGAATCACCCTAATTTTGCTTGGAACCAATCACAATCTCAAAACACGGTTCCAAACCAAAACAATTTCCAAAGGGTCCCTCCACCACAACAGCAACCACCACTTCAATTGAGTCAGCACCCCTTTCAAGCACATAATTTTCAAAATCCAGTCAACACACCTGCACTGTCTAGTCCTTTACAGTTGACCGGAACTGATGAATCCTCTTCTTTTGCACAATACATGAATTTGGTCTTAACAAATATCATGCAAGTTTCGGCTGAAATGAAGTCTTCTGTCGATAAAATTGAGAAAAACTCTGCGTCCCAAAACGAGAGTATTAAATCGATGGAAGAAGAAATTGCACGATTAAAAGCTGAAATTAGTGCAAGAGAGAAAGGGAAACTTCCAGCTCAACCCTTACCCAATCCTGGCTATTCACATCATGTGAATGCAATCACCACGTTGAGATCTGGAAGAGTGCTTGACAATCATATTGGGGAAGAAGTTAATGATACTGAAAATCATATCAACACCCCGGCTGAGACCTTTCCTCACACACACACATCTACTTCTAGTTCTGACCCCAGTTCTTCTACCCCACCACCTTCTCACGATCCTATTCTTCGTTTCCCAAAAGGCTCGCCACTACAGCCCACCTCTTTTACTCCTCCACGGACGATCCCCACTTCTATACTGGGATCGGTTCCACACACACTTCCTTCTCCTATGATGGACCCAGCACTTATTGCTAAAGCACCTTATCCTAATCGGTTAAGGGCTAACACACCAAGTCCACATATGGAGAAGATCACTGAGATGTTTAAACAGGTTAACATCAATATCCCTCTTCTAGATGCTATCCAACAAGTCCCCGCATATGCAAAAGTTCTTAAAGACTTGTGCACTAGAAAGAGGAAGAAACAAATGCCCAAGAAGATATTCATGGCAAAGACTGTAGATACGGCTTTCCCCCAGCAATTACCGAGAAAACGTAAGGATCCTGGATATCCTATGATTTCCATCTCTATTGGGGAGAAACACATTAACCGTGCGCTACTAGATCTTGGGGCAAGTGTTAACCTGCTTCCTTTCTCAGTTTATGAGCAGTTAGGGATCGGAGAGTTGAAACCATCTCCTTGCACTCTCCAGATGGCTGACCGATCAATCACCAAACCTAGGGGTGAACTAGAGGATGTGTTAATAAAAATCGGGGAATTTATCTTCCCTGTAGACTTTATTGTAATTGATACACAGCCTGTAGCGAACTCACGGAATCAGATTCCGGTGATTTTAGGTCGTCCCTTTTTGGCCACTTCCAATGCTATCATCAATTGTCGTAACGGTTCTATGACCCTATCTTTCGGGAAGAGGACAATTGAGATGAACATTTACAAGTTAAGAAGTGTACCCTCCGAACCTACTGCTCAGGTCTGTTCTGTCGACTTAATGGATGTCGACAGCAGCGAATTTAATGATCCTCCTGATACCGATCTAGACTCTTTTCATACGTTGTTGTTCGACCCAACTATGTATCATACACATACGGACTCTTCCATCGAGATATCCGGGTCAACAATTAACACTGATTATGAACTGCTTTTAGAGTCTGAAGATCACCCCGCACTTTGTGATGACATTATTCTTCGGGGTATAGATGAAACTTTTAAGGAGATCTTCGCTGATGAACTCGCATTTCTGAATAACACGGGTGTTGAGATGAATCATGTCCCACTCAATGAAATTGAACCTCCACCCCTTCCTCTGAACTGTAAAAAGAATGCGAGCAATCCATCACAATCACTGCATCGTCTCTCCAATATGAGACACAAACACTTTCTATTCCACCACTTACCCTTTCCCCACTTCTTCTTCCACCAACCAGAGCACTGCATTGATAAAATTTTTGAATGGTTGGTGTTAACATTTGGTCTTTGCAAAGCTTGGCATCGACCAATGATTTTTGATCCCCCTCATATGATTTTCAAAAATTAACATTGCTTAAGTTTGGGGGGGTATTATTTTTTCCGGCTCTTGAAAAGAAAATTTTTACAAAATGATGAGCCAAAAATAAGTTTGGGGGAGGGTCTTCACTTAAATATTTTGCCCCCACTAATAAATTCCTCCCAAGCTTACAGGTTTTTGAGCTTTAGCAGATGGCAACAGTGAGGACACTGTTGAAAACAAGTTTGGGGGAGGTTTGTGCTTATTTCTGCATCTTTTGCATATCATCTGCATAAGCACAAAACATTTCTTTAAAAATCTATAAAAATTGAAAAATTTTCAAAACCCATAAAAATTTAAAAAAATTTCAAAGTATAAAAATAATTTTAATATTTACACTTTTTTGTACATAAATAAGATAATGAAAGATTAGATAGTGAACAATTACATCCATGAGATTAGAAAAATTTAAGAAAACCAAGAAAATTAGAAGTTTTCTTATACGAACTAGTAATAAGTAGTTATGAGCCGTTGTCCCAAGGGTTAGTAAGATGAAGGACGTCACTAATCTGAAGATAAAAATAAGTCTGAAAAATAGTTTCTATTCTGGAAGCCAAACATTTTGAACGTGGCTACCCTGCTATTCGCACTTACACACGTCTTAAAGCCTGGGATAGTAGGGGATACCTTGAAATGCTCTTGTCTTAAAGCCAAAAGTATGAAGGAAATAAAAAAAATTAAAATGAAGAAAATATAAAGTGGTGAGAAAAATGGACACTGGTTTTGTTATCACCAAGGGCAATAAAAAAAAAGTATAGCGAGGGTGCTTCTTCACCTAGTGCCCTAAGGCCAACTGGTCTGGGAGTCACTGCTATGCCTGAGGTGGTGCAAAACAAGGAAAATACACCAAGTAAGTAAGCACATAAGTAATCGGTCGGTTAGTACCTCAAGAAGTATTAACGGTCGCATGAAAGTGTGTGAGCAATCTCATCTAAATATTCATTAATTAAAAAGTACTGAGGCTGATGGGCAAGAGTATGATAGCTTGAATTGAATTCTCCGGGTGTAGGGATGTCCTTACACACACGCAGGGTGATATGATCGATGTTTTGGAAGAAAGATAGGAATGAAAAATAAGACGATGTTTTATTGAGGGAGGACGTGATTTCTGACATCTTTTCATGACCATTAAGATAGGGCTCATGATAGCCGAAAAGCTAGCTTACTTGAAAACCCTAATTTTCAAGGCTTTTCTTTTACAATTCTTGTCTTTAAATGTAATATTCATGATCTTTCTTTTATTATGGGATTTTGTGGATGCAATCCGCTGAAAACCCTCAGGAGACAACACTCCTCCTACTAGGGACACCTGGAGGTTTAAAGGCTTGTTGCACGTGCTCGGTGCAATCGTGTTGCCTACGAAAGTGTGCTAGTTAGTTTTCTCTTTCTTTATTTTCTCCTTCTCTTTTTAATAAAACATTCGCTCGAGACGATCGAAATTAAGTTTGGGGGAATTTGATTAGTCGAAAATATTGCATATTTGAGCCGGCAATTTCTTCATCATTTGCATTCATATAGAAGTGTTCGGTATCCGTATTTCACATATTAGCAAATCTATCACAGATTATCAGATTACATGTATTAGACCTTAAAACCGGCATTTCTAGGGAAATTGACTGCATTGCATGGCATCGCAATATTTCTATATGTCGCAACCCGTGTTTCGAAGTCTGTGCAGGAAAAGGAGAAGCTCGCTCAAATTTACACCGCTCAAAGATACGTCAACTCACTAACTTCAAATCTGGTATCATTACAAAGGAGCAATTGAAAATCAACATATCAAAGAAAGCCCAAAAAGACAGAACAAGGCCGCACCAGAAGACCCAAAGCCCAAGCTTTCCAAAGCGCCGCGGATCCGAGGCAATGGCTTGCTTGTGCCGCGGATCCACGGTGGTACAATGGATTCAGACAACAAATTTTGGTCTACAATTCTTCATTCATGGCCCAATGCTCAGAAATGTATCTCTGTATCCAGAAGACTCCAGGGGTTTCTGCCAGATCAGCAAACAAGGGTTTCCAAGCCTAATTAAACCTTGCTTAAACCCTAAGCTAGCTCCTAACAAACTACCTTCTAGAAGACTCAACAAACTTTTGGAGGGAACTACCATTTCAAACCTAAACCTAGGGTTTGGGAAGTCTATAAATAGAAGCCTAAACCTAGGGTAAAGAGGATCCCCAATCTAGTATCAAACTAGAGCCATTCTATCTCTTTCTTCATCTTCTTCCACAAGTTTAGTGACAAGGCTTGTGTGAAACCCTAACCCTAAATTCCAATCAAAAAGCCAAGATCCCGAATACCCATCAAGCAAGAAGCCTTGCAACCTTTTATGAGCCGAGCCGATCTTCAACGGAGCAAGTGGTCAAAGCCGATCCGCGACTCACGGAGCCGAGCGACGCCAATTCAACAACTTAGATTCTTCCTCTTGTAGTTCTTGAGCGATTGTAATCAAAGTGTTGATATAAATAAAAGGTGATATTCTTTTATCTTGTTTTCTTTAAATTCTTGCATCATGAATCAATCTAAAATTCTAGTTATAATTCTTGTTGTGATGTTTGAGTAATACTCCGCTCGTCGAGGAGTCGAGACGATCAATAGAATGATGTTGTAATATATCTGAAAACGATTCTTGATTCCTACGAGTTTTGTAAACCCTAGCAAGTTCAAGAATCGACGACCCATTTTGTTGCGATGCTTTCTTGATTGATATTGCTCGAAATTGGGAAGTTACGATCGTTTCTTGAAAATTGCTAGAGGCTAGAGTGTGAATGATATCGACGAAAGAACAAGGGTAAAAAGATGAAACCCTAGTTTCATCAAGAAAGCCCTAACTCTCGTCGATCATCATCGATCTAGTATCAATCCTTCGAAGGACAAGAACACGTTATCTTTAGATTACATCACGTCTGTCGATCCTATCGATTCCTATGAGCCTCTTTTAGATTCTTGACTGTTGATTGGAAATATCATCGATACACCGATTCTTGATTGTTTAACATTTTCTTGATTCTTGAATAAGAATTGTGACACTTGAATATGAATCATTCTTGAATCATGTTTTCTTTTATTGTTACTTAACTTTTCAATTCAAACATATCAAAAATATAAATGAATCGTGCAATCCCTGTGGACGATCCGCACTCACTCATGAACTACAATTGACACCGTAGTTTGATTGCGGTCAAAATATTTTTTGGTTGTGAAGTTCTTTATAAATTTTCTGAATACCGACACAAGAAACAGTTTCGATCAAATGGTGCCATTTTAGGGGACCTTTTGAATTGATTCATACTACACAACAGGAAAATCTACCAATCAAGTGGCTGAGCCACAGACTAAGCAAAGGCGATTTTCATGCCGGCAGTCTTTCGCCAAATGTCCATCTCTCCTGCAGTAGGTGCAAAAGGCTGGGTTGGGCCGCTTGTTCGGTACTCCTAGTCTCCTGAGCACAAATGGTAGCCTTGAAAAGTCTCCTCCTGCCATCTGAGTGGCAGGGCGCTTCATCCCAACAGATTGTGGTCTGCCCCTCATCTTCACCACTGCCTCGTATCGGCGGCCAGCTTTCAGGGCCATCTCGTGGGTTGGGAAATCCCCTGTAGCTAAGGCAGCTTAGATTTCCGAATCTAACCCTTGCTGAAATCGATGGGCTCTGATCTCATCCGTCAGTATCAAGTGTGCCGTGAATCTGTTAAGGTATTTTGTTAGCTGTGTAGTATGTGATATTTGAAAATCGAATATTGAGACATATCTTACCTACTGAGCATGGTGAACTCAGCATCATATTCATCTACTGACTTGGTCTACATCGAACCCTGTTGTAGATGAATAACTTGCTACTCCATGTCGAGTCAGGCAGTCTCTGGAAAGTATTTCGCGTCGAACATATCTCGAAACGTCCTCTATTCGATAGGTTGGTCAAGACGGCTTTCTTACATCTTCCACCAAACCCGTGCATTTTCTATGAGCTGCAGCTTTGCAACTCGAACCCAGGCTATCTCTGGCACTTATGCCGCTGCCAGATCATCTTCAATGCTTTGAGCCCACTCCTCAGCTTCTAGAGAGCTCTTTTTTCCTGAGAATTGCTTGGGGTATAAAGCCTGGAATTGCTTTACCCCTAGGGCTTCCGCTTCTGGGCGGTTCATCAAAATAGCAGTCTGCTGCTGCTGTCCCTCTAAGAGGCTACGGATCACCTCAAGCAGTATTGTCTGCTCATTGATCGGAGCAGCGACGGTAGGTGTAAGTGGTAGAGGTGGTGGAGTGTTGTTGAAGTTGGTGCTGGTGTTGTTTGGGGAATTCATAACCTTGAAAGAAAAATTTGGGTTAGGACAGATCAAAATATATGAAATGGTAAGATTCAAGGAATATGTAAAGAATGTTTTTAGTTGCTGGTTTCTGTGTTATATTGATTAGGAGTTCATGCAGAACTGACCCGCATGTCCATGCAGAATTGACCCACATGTCCATATAGAGCTGGACCTGCATGGGCCACCAACAAAACCTGTCACACCCCGCTTCCCAGTGTACGGAAAGGGGACGCGGTGAGGCCGCTACGTTTTTACTCAGAAGTAAACACGCTAAGCGTATCTAAGCAATATAAGTAAAGTACACAAGAGACAGAAATGTAAATGAAAAGCAACATTATTTATTAAACATTCTTTTACAGGTACAACTGAAATGTAAATACATGAGTAGAAAGCGATGCCTAAACAATGGCATAACTGAAATGAAATAAATATGTACAAGTGTCTAAAGCTCCGGGTCAAAAGCAAACTACTCCAAATCCTCAGTGCTGGGCTCGGTCTCAAGTGCGTCCGATCTACCTGACAACATTCCAAAGAAGAAGAGAAATATGAATGTCGTCAGCGAACAATCGCTCGGTAAGTCACAAAGATGGGTAGAGATAGAATAGACAGAAAGAGAGTATAACTTGTAATATTTAATTATAATGTTAAGGCAGTTGTTTGTCGCTTGGTACAAAATATGCCAGTGTATACGAGAGGAGTCCAACTTACACCATGGACTTTGGTAACCCGTAGTACAAGGCTCCGTTGAAAATACCACGGAACAACGGCATGGATGTAATTACATCTTAAGTGACCATCTTGTGCCACCTTTAACATGTTCCGTACCAGTCTACCACATTATAAACCCCGTGATATTTATTGTATTTATTGTATTGATTGTACTGGTTGTATTGTATTGTCTTGTAATAAATAGAAGACTTTCCGAAACCATGATATCAGTAAATAAAATGGATGTAAATGGATAGTCATGTAAACGGAGTATATCCATGGTTCAGTTCAGTCAATATAGATTGATATAGATTGAATAGATGGATTCATGGATTCATGTTATATTGTAGTTTATACTTGAATCACATTCAAGTCAGATTGATTAGATTAAGACTCAGTTTGAGTCAGACACTTTGAAAAAAGCTTGAAACCCTGAATTAGTTTTGATATTATCGGTAACTGCTGCACATGGATGGCAGGATTTGTATCTTTTCCTAAGACAATTATCGTATTGATAACACCGTTTGTTATATTGTCTATCTTAGATAGGCAAGCACCCACTTGTTAGGAATATTTATGCCCTAGAGGCCATTATTGTTGATATAGTGGATGCTTGGACATATATATAGAGGACTTTCTTGCTCGACATGATAGTATTGTTGGAGATAGTGCCCTCAGAGTCAATTATTGGATCACAGGCATGTGATTGCAATGATTGAAGGAGGACCTGTCCCAGTAGGACAGTCTTACTCGAGATGATAGTATGCTATCTGGTTTATCTTTATCATCGTGTACTGCTTTAGGTGACCTTATGAGTCGCTATTGCACGTTGATAGAGCCCCTAGGATCCTTGCTTGACTACCAGCAGTATGAGGGCGATCATATACGTGAGAGCTGGAGTCTATAAGCAAATCCTTAAAAGGTCCCTAGTCGTGGGAGTTTCGAGACAGGGCATCGATTCTCCAGAGTAGACTAGTGTATACAGTCGAGACCCCGACGAGGGGCGGTGGCCAGTCTCACAAGCCACTGGTGTCAGTTGGTTCACCTAAGATGTATACAGGTGCTCATTGGGTTATGAGTACACCGGACAGGACTCGCCGAGAACCTGCTAGTTGGGATTATACCAGACGTCAGATAGCAGTTCCCTCGTGACATGTGTACAGGTTAGTTCATCAACCTGAGATCGTCATTTGTCTCGTGTGAGTTCCCACTGTGCTTTGATTACTACCCTACCACGCTCAAAGGAGACGTGCAAACAGGTTTTAGTTGGGTACAGTCCCGAGCCACATGGAGGCAGTGAGCGGATCTGCAGGGGTTTGTCTCTCCTGGTATTGAGGGTGAGGTCGCGCTGTGTCTAGGAGAGCCAGTACATGAAAAGTCCTTGGCCAAGGCAGGAGATTTACTGGTAGGTATTCCAGTAGTATCTCTGGGTGTTCTGGGCTACACTCCGACACGACTTGTACCGCTTTTGGGGGTCTGACTTTTACCAACCCCCTAGGCCCGCCATGCGATGCTCATAGACGAACGGACCGTACTGTACGGATATTGTCACTGACAGGCTCAGTAGGGTGTTAGGATGAGTTCGCTCATCGACGTCCCTTTTGGTCAATACCTGGTAGCCTGTCACGTATGGCTAATACCTCTGACGTGCTAGTGGTTAAATCCATAGCCATAGTATTGACGAGTCTTTAGAGTCCAACACACACAGTTACTCAGGTTTCGGGAGAAACGCTGTAGAGGCCGTATGGAGATATGGCAGGGTTCGATCAGATACGTGCGGTATTGCACAGATCGTGATCGGACGGATAATACTAGCGGGCTTTGGTTTAAGCCAGATCCTAGTATTAGACAGTGTAGTTTTGTCTCTTTGCATTTGTATTCAGTGGGAATACAAATACGGGCATGTATATGCAGTAGCGGGGTTTTCCTGTAATTTATTACGGGATCAGTTTTCTGAAGTTGCCAGTTTGCATTCCGTTCCGGCCGGTTTTCCTTTGTTCCTTCACGGCCGGACTTTATCAATGGAGGGGGTAATTTGCAATTGTACAAATTACTTATTGTGGAAGGGGGTTTCTTGCATTTGTGTGCTTCATGATTGTTCCTTCATGATGAGATTCCATTATGGTCTCTTTCTTGCATTAATGAGAAAGGAGTTGATTAAGAAATGTGTGTGACCTTTTTATTCCATTATTCATTTCATTTTCTCCTCTTGGATTATTGATTCATTCTCCTCCACCATTCTATCATGAGGGGCTGGCCACTTAGAGGGAGAGAATGAGAGAGATTCATTTTTGAGTGGTGGCATTTTTCTTCATCTCATTTTTCATGCTAGGAAAAATGAAAGCACCATTTTTCCTTATCTTTATTCCTCCACATCCATGGCAACATAAACCCCAAAGAGACATATTCTACTACATTACATCTACAGCAAATCTTGGACGCGTCGGCTAGCCAACTTCGCGCCCGAGTTGCCTCGGTCCAGAGGTGGGAGCCCGTAAAAGAATTCGGCTACGTGGTGCCCTTTCCGACGAGGAGGTGACGGACGGAGATTCCGCGGGAGATCGGAGTGGAGACGAAGACCGAAGGACATGGATCGCTTGGTATAACTCTTTACCCATCTTGTAGTTTGCTAGTAGCTAGGTTAATGGCCCGATCCGGGTTGATAGTGCGCGGTGGTGCCGGTTTGCAAGTTTCGCAAAGTTTTTCGTTTCCGCGTTTCCGGCGTCGGATCGACGGCCGGGGCGCCGCCGTGCACTTACATTGGTATCAGAGCTACGCCATTAACCTAGTCTAGCTTGCTCTAGTATGTTTAGAACTCGATCGAACAAAATTCCCAAAAACCGTATTTTCCAAAGCACATGTTTCTGTCGAAATTTTTTTGGATCTAAAAATTTTTCACGTTGTTTCAGAAACATGTGCACAGAATTCTAAGAACACTGTAAAAATTTGGTGACCTAATCCCTCAATATAGCCGCGGAACCGCGTCCATAACCCCATTTTGGCCGCGGTTCCGCCGCAGTAATATGGCTTCATTTCACCAATTTTTTCCAGTGGGCTTCTGACATGGAATTATGGGTTTTAGGATATTCTTTTTGGGCCCAGATTTTCTGTGAGTGCTACAGTGATGCTTGGGGCCCACTTCGATAAATTTGATCGATCAGATATTTTAAACATGCTAGTTCACAGTATTTACATTATATCTGCGACCGCGAATGTCATTTGATCGGTAAATCCTGTCTAACTGCTATAGCCCTTTTAGACGGATTTGCGAACGTGACATTCACGTTGATATTCTGTGTTGTGCTGTGATGTTGCGGATTAGTCGTGGGCAATAGCTTGGATGCAATGTTAGTACAGTTTTGTTTTATATGTACATTTGATATTGCGGGGCGAGCGTCCGACATGTGGACTGCCGTCACTGCCTGTTTGTATTATTTTTTTAGGGCACGACCGGGTCGAGGTCGATGTACCCGTTGTATGTATATTTTACTTTCTTTACTAGGATTACCCCGCGGAGGGGTGCACGGGTAGCCGGGTTCTAGAGGGCAACGAGCCCGCATCTCATGGCGTTGAGACGGAGGGGCTTCACTCTAGAATTGGTGGGCTGTTCGCCGCACTCGTAGGGGGTATAGGTTGACCCAGGAGGGGTGCCCAAGTTACCGAATTCCGTGAAGTGCTGGGTGGTCCATTCACGTTGCTGAAGGGGGCTGCCTCACTTTAGGTTTTGGCGGGTAACTTGCCGCGCCCGTAGGGGTCTAGGATTTCATTGTACAGGCTATCCACACGACCAGGGGAACGTCGGGTTTCAGTAGCAGCTCTATGAAACCCGGGGATCCCAGATATTTGTATTGTTCTATGATGCTGTACATTTCTGTGATGTTGCATTTTATCACGCCTTGAGCGAAATATTATATATTGATATATATACTAGTAGATGTTGTGTATGTTTTGCATCCGCGCTAGTCCAGTCCCCGCTCTGTCGTTAGTTAAGTAACCTAACGGGTGATGACGGGACCCAGTGGCGAATGCGGATGGCATATACGTACATCATTATTTTCGTTCTTTTTGGTGTGATCAATTGATGGGACTGCGTTGATTCGGATAAATGCAAGATAAACAAACCTATTCTGATGTTGTTGGAACATTTTTCAAAAAGCTGTTATTGCAAGGACGTTCTCTTTTGTTTTGCGTCGTGGTATTCAGTTGGAATATCCTGCTCCTCAGTCGACGAGGCAAGGGCCGAGATCCCTTCACCGGGAGTGACCCCTTGGACAGAAGTTTGCGTCAGGGCAATAACTTCACTATAGCCGATTACTTTTGCATTGCATCGTGGTATTCAGTTGGAATATCCTGCACCTCATTCTACGGGGAAAGAGCCGAGATCCCTTCACCGGGAGTGACCTCTTTAGCAAAGGTTTTCGTTACTATATTTTTTACAAAGCTATCCGGTTCCTTCAACGATATCAAGTTCATTACGTTAAAGGTTTTCGCCAGAAACGATCCGTAGCCCTCCGTCATTTCATATGGATAGTCAATAGTATTCAAGCTGTGTTTGTTGGCCATAGTCAAGGCACAGTGTTTGGTAGCTATTGGGTGTTCATATGCTGTATAGATAGATGCGTTGGTTTGGGACAGTCGTATAGCCTTGTTGGCCCTAATCAAGGGCTTGTACGGGTGGGTTCAAATCAACCTGGACAATGACGGGTAGAACTTGACATGTGAGTTATGATTTGTTGGCCTTAGTCAAGGTCATAAGAGCATGGGGCAAAAATTCACATCGGGAGTTTCTAAAGAAACTGAAACTTGCCAGATATGCGCATACCTTCTGGAGTGTGATAGCGTGAGCGGATTCCGTCACGTTATCATGCGATGATAGTTGGATCCCGATTCCCACTGATGAGTTGGTTTACTCCTCGGGTGATCCCGACTAATTCTTCTTTTGGGTTTGGAGAAGAATTTGAGGTTACAGTGGGAGGTTTCCAGATTAGATAAAGTGATAACCATTCTGATCTAGGTTAGAGTGCACGCTGAGTGTTTCTTTTCTCTCGCTCTTTGGCAGCGACCATTGACCCGACCCTATACTATGACTCAGTGACCAAGTTGACCGAACCTTCTTAACACTGGCTTTTGGATTGTCAGAGTTGCAAACCTCATTACCACTCCTACTTTTACCCTTTTCTCCAGGACACCCCGCATTACTACGAACGTCCACTTCCATTGGACAAAACCATCGTATGGTTATATACGAACTCGAAGGAATTTATTTCAGGATGGTTTCTGGTTCTGGAGAAAACGAATAGGACTATTCAGTTGTCTTTTCCTTTTACCTTCTCTCAGGTTGCGAGTACTCCTTGGTTTAGGAGATAGTACACCTATTACGCAAATTGGATAGTCTTCTTCCAAACCTTAGGCTGGTGCCGAACGGTGGGGAATGAAGAAAACCAATTAGCATAATGATGGTGTACAGAAGGTATTAAGTTAAGACAAAGAAAGGGATTAGTAAGAGGGCAAAGTAAATTGCGACTGCTATTCACGACCAAACCAAGTATTTCTTCGCCAATCCTAAATCACCTTTGTATTTCTCCAAGACACTCTGTATCACTATGAAAATCCCAAGTTTATTGGATAATCCATCGTATGGTTATATACGAACTCGAAAGGAACTTGTTCCAGTTCAGGGATGGATCCTGGTTCAGGAAAAATAGGAATAAGGTTTATTCGGCTGTCTTTTATCTTCACCTTCTCTCGCATTGCGAGTGGTCCTAGGATTAGGACAGTACACCCATTATGCTTATTGGATAGTCTTCTTCCAAACCATAGGCTGGTGCCGAACGGTAGGGAAGGAAGAAAACCATTTGGCCTAAAGGGGTGTACAGAAGGTAATGACTAAAGACATATAAAGGGATTTGGAGATGTGGCAAAGAAATATACGGTTACAGTTGTGAATCTGGATAATGGAAGAGGCATTATTAGGAATACCAGGATACCCCATCGAAACATTTTATTGTTTCAGTTTCACTGTGTACTGTTAAAAGAAAACTGATTTCCCGATTAGACACTTGCTCCAGGGTATGTATTTACCAGGTATGATTCTCACATCTGTATAGTTTTACAGATGATGAGTGGGAGTAAGTTATTGGGAATTAGGTGATCATCCTCATTATATCGGAATTCGTTGTAATTGGTGATATTTGAGGAAGTCACCTGGGTTGTTTGCCGGACGGAAAATATTTGGTTTTGAATATCCGTTTTTATGCACCAATTTCAAATTGATATATCTGTACGTCTATTTTTATAGAGTGAGATATACCTTTTTGAAATTATGTCTATGACATTTACCTATATCCGTGGATGGTTAGGTAAGGAGCATTGAACAGCAGTGTAATTCTTCTTAACCATAAGTACAGTTTTCAACCTACAACACACAGTGAATGAGTTATTAGACTCAAGGAACTTATACAGAGTATTGTATGTTGTCCAGTGTCTATTAGGATAGAGGGGTAGGTACTCGTACTATATTCTGTTTACTTGTGACTTCTCTAGTTCTTAGACAGGAGTTTCGTAGAAACACAGGGTCTGAGTTTTGAGAAGTTATAGGTATAAGAATAAAGTTGAGAACCAGATGTTGCAAGTATCAGGATTCTTCAAGGAGATCGAAGATGTAGATACTTGTGTATGGTATTCAGTTGATAGTAATGATTAAGAGAACTAGCTTCTCTTTCAGGTTACTCATAATTGGAAGTACTCCTATGTTGAGTAACGCTGATCGGCCTCTCTTCCATTTAGTTGACATACACTGGAGACAGCTGCATGATTTGAATCTGGTTCAATTAAATCAGTGCCTCTGTTTCTATATTGGATATAGAACAGTTCATATCTTGACTTTGTTAAGATACGGGGAGTTGTCCGGCTTATGCTTAAAACCAGACTCCGGATAATTCAAGGCACGTTTCTGTAATGGCTGTTTGTGGGTTGACCTGGGCTATGACGAGGGTTGACTTTCTACCATCTGGAAGATCAATAGTGATATTGTTCTTAACTCGCCACAGTTTTAACAAAAATGGATTTTTTTTCAGAAAACAGTAGTGGGAGTATGGTAGAACTGGAAGTGATTCCAGAACCGCAAACGATTACTGAAGATTTGATAAGAACCTAAAGATTCAATCTAGTTTGACATTCCATTGGCCACTCCGCAGGTATGGTGGGTAACTGTTAGTGTTTATGCCCTAGAAGACCATTACTGTATCATACTAGTTTGTATATTACTTAATGGAAGTTTGGGATATTCACATGTATATAACAGTCTTGCTAAACATGGTAGTATGCTACTTGGTTTTTCTATCTTAATATGTGAGTGTACGTATTGATAGAGCTCTTAGGATCTTGCTTGTCTACCAGCGTTGTGATGGCAGTCACACTAGTGGGGGCTGGGTAGTCTACAAGCACATCCTTATTCAGGTCCCTGGTCGTTGGATTATCGAGACAGAGCATCGATACTCCGGAGTAGACTAGTGTGTATGCTTCTCATCCTAGTTGGGGAGATGGTCTGTCCCACAGCCATCAGTACGTCGTACTGGAGATAGTATGCAGGTGCTCGTTAGGTTACGGGTACACCGGACAGGACTCACAGGGAACTGTTGGTTGGTTTTATACCAGTCGTCAGTAACAGTTCCCAGGTGACATGAGTACAGCATAGTTCGCAGACTTGACACTGCTACTTCGCCTCGAGTGTGTCCCACTGTTCTTAGATTGCTACCCTACCACGGCTCAAAGGAGTCGTGCAAACAGGTAGCAGTTGGGTGCAGTCCCGAGCACTTGGAGGCAGTGGCGGTTAGACAGGATTCGTCTCTCCCGGTATTGGGAGTTGATATCGCGCTGTGTCAGAGAGCCATTACGCAAAGTCCCTGGCCAGGGCAAGCGAGATTTGCTAGTAGGTTCCAGTAGTTTCTCAGGGTGTAATGGGCTTCGCTCCGACACGACTTATACCGCTATTAGGGGACTGACGCTTGCCGCCCTCCTAGGCCCGATATGCGATAGTCTAAGACGAACGGACCGGACTGTATGGAGATTGTCATATCTGGCTCAGTAGGAGTTCGGATGGGTTTCCTCATCGGCCTTCTTATCGACAACTACCTGGGGACCATTACGTACAGCTAGTGCCGCTTGCGGTCTGTGGTTAAACCCACTGCCAGCGTAGTAGTCGAGTCTCTAGAGTCCCACACAGAGAGTTTCCTACTCCAGGCGAAACGATATAGAGGTCGTATGGTTTTACGACAAAGGGTTCGGACGCATACGTGTGTTTACGCACGTACGACTTTCGGACAGTTTTTACCAGTCGGCTTTGGTTTAAGCCAGTTACTGGTATCCGGTTATTGGATTTATACAGTCTAAAGTTTTTCCGTATTTTTGCGGAAAGGAGGGGCATTCTCGTAATTGTGCGAGAAGCTTCTAGAAGATGGTGACTAAGGAGGTTTAGGTGTCATATGCATTAAATGGGTTTAGTGAGTCATGAGAGTGATTCATCCATATTATTAATGCACAATAAATGCTTAATGAGTCATGGTTATGAATCACCATTAGATATTTATGAAACTTGATTATTCATCATTTGTTTTTCTTTTATTGATGAATTTTAAAGTTTCATATATATTATGATAACTTACTATTCTCACTTGATAATATCATTCACATTCTCTCTCCTCAAGCTCTCTCTCTTCAAACCCTAATCCTCACCTCTCATGTGTTGAGAACAAGGATTAGTTAGACTAAACAATCCATAACCCTCACTCTATCTCATCTATCTTCTTTGATTAGCAATCCAAGAAGGTTAGTTGCCTCAAGTTTAGAGGCTAAGCTTGGAGTTTTGCTCTCGGGTGGATCATCTACTACATCGAGAAGGCCGAGGAGGACGAGGAGATCGTAAAGCCGAAGGACTTGGTTCGATAGGTATAATCCCTAAGCATAGTAGTTTAGAACAACTATGTGTTTGGTTAGTTATCGTTTAGCTTCGATTTAAGCGGTTAGTTGATGTTTGTTCACTAAACAAGTTCGTTTCTGAAAATTCTGCCTCCCCACAAGTATTGGGGTGTTGTACATCGACTTACAGTGGTATCAGAGACTCGCTAAACAATAAATAACTTTTTTGCAAATTTGTATGAATTTCGAACGGAAAAAACGAAACCGGAAAACCCTAAAATATCAAGTTTCTGTCGATTTATAAATGAAGTCCAAAAATTTTTCAGGGATGTTCAGAAAGGTTAAAATGATAGTAGTAGAACACACAAAAAATTTGGTCCCCTGAATCGCCTACGGCGCCGCGGAACCGCGGCGGATAGCACTGATCCCGCCGCGCTTCCGCCGCCGAGTTGACGATTCAGGGACCCATTTTTCTTGTGATGGTTCTCTGTGATATTTGGGATTTTCTGGTATTTTTTAATTTTGCTCAGGTTTCAAGTTTACAGAGCAGTATTGGAGCAAGATTAAAAGTGTTTAATCGATCGAAATTATACAGTATTTGCTTGTTGGATTATATCTGTGTTTGTATAATGTGTTCGTAAACCTCCCCTAACTGCTAGTATGTCGGTTGGCAGGGGGTTGCACATTTCTGTAATGGTTTTTACTGTTTGTGGATATGAACTGTGTTGGACTGTTGTGATGATTAGCCGGGGTTATGTGATTGGTTATTATTTAATTCATTTGATGTAAATGTAATTTGTTGTAATATTATTTTGCGGGGCACATCCAGGTTGCGGTTGTAGCCACCGTTGTATTATTTCATTTTACTGTTTTTGCTCCTAGGACAGACCCAAGGTGGGGTGCACAAACTGCCGGGCGGGTAGTTTGCCGTACCCGTTGGGGTCTTGGGTGGGGTAATGGCTATTCATCACAACTGTGTAATCCGTCTTTTGTTGCAGGCTCAAAACAAACACGGATTACTTGCAAATCCAATAAAATTCATCTGTGATCTGGAATGCCTATTATTGCGTCTGACTAATGTACAATATCTATATATGATAGCTATTTAGACATCACTTATGTTTTACACCCGCGCTAGCCCAGCCCTCGCTTTGTCGTTAGTTAAGTAACCTAACGGGTGATGACGGGACCCCGTGGCGAATGCGGATGGCATAAGAGGACGTTGTATTTTCGTTGTTTTCTGCAATGATAGGTTAATGATGGGACGCATTATCTATAATGCAAAGAAAAACAAACTAAGTTTAATCATTGGAACAATTTAAAAGAAACCACTCGGTTAATTTTAAAAGCAGATATTTTTAAATGCGGAGCTTTAACCACTCCTTTTAAAAGCTATCAGGTTCCTTCGGTTATATCAAGTTCACTACGTTCACGGTTTCGCCAAAACCAGTCGTAGCCCTCCGTCATTTCTTATGAATGGTCAGTAGTATTCAAACTATGTTTGTTTGGCCCTTAGTCAAGACATAGTGATTGGTAGCTGCTGGGGTATTCATTTGTTGCATAGATAGATGAGTTGGTTTGGGACACTCGTATTACTTTGTTTGGCCCTTAGTCAAGAGTATATACGGATGGGTTCAAATCAACAGGATAATGATGGGCAGAACTTGACATGTGACTTATGATTTGTTGGCCCTTAGTCAAGATCATAAGAACATGGGGCAAAAATCAATATCGGGAATTTCTAAAGAAACTGAAATTTGCAAAGAGATGCATACCATTTGGAGTTTGATGAATGTTGGTAGGATTCCTTCAACATTATCATACGATGATATTTGGATCCTGATCCTACTGTGAGTATATACTACTTATCAGGATATTCGTCACTTAACGATCAATGCTATAAACCAAGTAGGTGTCCAGAAAAGTGTCAGCGGGGTTACGCCCCCAGAGAAAAGAGGTTATTTAATTAAGGAACTTCGCGAAAGCGTTGGAAAACCTCCCTCGAAGTATCGACACTGGCCTGGCTGAACGGTTAAGCAAGTATTGTACGGTGAGAATAGTCCTGGCTAATTCTTCTTTTATGGTTTGAGGAAGGATTCGAGAAACAGTGGGAGCCATCCAGTTTAGATAAACTAAAAACTACTCTAAACTTGCAAGAGCATCATGCTAAAGAGTTTTCTTCTCTCTCTCCTAATTGCAGCGACCCTGAAAATGACTGGACTTAAGTTACTTTTAGAGAAAAATATACTGACAGGGCCAAACTATAAAGATTGGCTGCGGAATGTCAAAATGGTTTTGACTTATGACAAATTGGGGTACATCCTCACCGCTACGGCACCTGCTGTCCCTGGTCCCAAATCCAGCAATGCGGATAAGGAAATCCGCAAAACCTGGGATTTAGATTGCGCGAAAGCCCAGTGCATCGTACTTGCCTCAATGAACAATGAACATCAGAGGAGGCACGAGGATATGACCCTAGATGGCATATTTCTCCATACAAAGGAACTTTATGGAGAGCAATCTCGTATAGCAAGATACGAGACCTCTAAGAACTTGTTTCGAGCGAGGTTGGCTGTCGGGTCATCGGTAGGAGAACATGTCCTAAAGATGATCGGATATATTGAAGAGCTCGCAGACCTTGGGACGACTTTGGATAATGAGCTATATACAGACCTTATTCTCCAGTCCCTTCCTCCCACCTACGCCCAGTTTATCCTGAACTTCAACCTTCAAGGAAAAGAAGTTGAACTTCCGGAACTCCTGAACATGTTAAGGAGTGCAGAGGGCACCTTGCAGAAGGCAAGGGAAACACCCGCTATGTTTGTTGGCGGTGCATCTTCTTCCGGGTCCAAGGCTAGGGCCAAAGGAAGGAAGAAGAAGGCCGTCCCCAAACCTAGAGGAGGTGTTAGTAAGGTGGGAGGGAAGGGAAAGAAAAAGTTTGCAGTACCGGTAGTTGGCCAGGATGAGTGGTTCCATTGTCACAGGAAAGGGCACTGGAAGAAGGATTGCAAGGCGTGGAACGCCAAGAACTAGGAACCGAAGCAAGCTGTGGCTTCGACTTCAGGTGTGTTTGTAATTGAGAATTGTCTGTCGATCAACTCTACTTCCTGGGTATTGGATACCGGATCAGGATCTCATATTTGCAATTCATTGCAGGCACTGAGAAACCGTAGAGTGCTGAAGGAAGGTGATATGACCCTAAAGGTTGCTAACGGAGCTAGCGTGGGAGCTGCGTCCGTCGGGGATTATCACCCAGGATTGACAAGTGGACATATTTTGGTTTTACATAACTGTTATTTTGTACCAAGCTTAACGTGTAATATCATATCAGTTTCCTTGTTATCAAATAAAGGTTATGATTTCACGTTTGTAAGAGATGTTGTCAACATCCACCTTAATCATGGTTTGATTGGGTCCGGTACACTAAATAACGGTATATATGTTTTAAACCAACTCCAAATTTTTAATGTCCAGAACACACCAAAAAGAAAGTCTCCAGATTTAAATAAAGCTTTCTTATGGCATTGTAGACTGGGTCACATCAATGAGAGAAGGTTGACTAAGTTGCATAGAGAAGGATATTTGGACTCGTTCGAATATCAAACCTATGACACTTGTCAATCTTGTCTCAAAGGAAAGATGACAAAGACTCCATTTACTGGACAAGGAGTAAGAGCGAGCGAGCTTTTAGGACTCATACACAGCGATGTATGTGGTCCAATGTCTACACATGCAAGAGGTGGTTATTCCTACTTCATTACTTTTACAGATGATTTCTCTAGGTTTGGACATGTCTTCTTAATGAAGCATAAATCCGAGGCCTTTGAGAAATTCAAGGAATACAAGAGTGAAGCGGAAAACCAAACAGGCAAAAGTATTAAGACACTGAGATCTGATTGAGGTGGAGAATACTTAAGTGCCGAGTTCCTAGGTTACCTAAAAGAGAAAGGAATTCTCTCTCAGCTTACTCCTCCATACACTCCACAGCACAACGGTGTATCGGAGAGACGGAATTGAACCCTATTGGATATGGTATGATCCATGATGAGTAATGCTGAGTTACCGCGATCTTTCTGGGGTTATGCGCTAGAATCAGCGGCATATCTTTTGAACCAGGTTCCAACCAAGACTGTGCCTACCACACCATATCAGATATGGAGTGGGAAGAAACCCTGTCTAAAACATTTTAGGACATGGGGGTGTCCAGCTTTTGTAAAAAAGCAGCATTCGGACAAGCTTGAGGCACGCTCAGTACAGTGTAAGCTTGTGGGATATCCAAAGAACTCCAAGGGATATTATTTCTATTACGCAGAGGAACAAAAGGTTTTTATTTCTCGTCATGCTCACTTCTTAGAAACTGAATTTTTGGAAAATCAGAAGAGTGGGAGCGCAGTAGAACTGGAAGAAATTCCAGAACTACAAGCTGTTACTGAAAGTTTGGTAGAACCAGAAGTTCAAAAAGAACAGGACATTCCCGCACCCCTCCGCAGGAGTAGTAGGCCGTCTCATCCGCCTGAGAGATACTACGGTTTTCTCATAGATGGGGATAGAGAGGATTGCATCATAGATGATGATGAACCTACTGACTTCCAGCAGGCCATCCAGAGCGGCGACTCGGTACGATGGCTAGATGCAATGCAGACCGAAATGGAGTCCATGTACACCAACAAAGTATGGACTTTGGACTTTGCTCTAAATGGGGTAAAACCCATAGGATGCAAATGGATCTTCAAGAAAAAGATTGGTGTAGATGGACAGGTGGAAACCTATAAGGCTAGACTTGTTGCAAAGGGTTTTCGTCAAAGACCTGGTTTAGACTATGACGAAACTTTTTCTCCAGTGGCTATGCTCAAATCCATTCGGGTCCTTCTTGCTATTGCTGCCTTCCATGATTATGAAATCTGGCAGATGGACGTAAAGACGGCTTTTCTGAATGGAAATTTAGAAGAGTGCGTCTATATGGATCAGCCAGAGGGTTTCAATCAGAGTGGGAGCAGCGGGAAAGTATGCAAGCTGCTTAAGTCCATTTATGGACTAAAGCAGGCATCGCGGAGTTGGAACATCTGTTTTGATGAGACAGTCAAAGAATATGACTTTATCAAAAATCCAGATGAACCGTGCATATATAGTAAAGTTGTAGCCAGAAGTGTCGTATTCCTCGTCTTATACGTGGATGACATTCTATTGATAGGAAATGACATTCCTATGCTACAATCTGTCAAAGGATTCTTGTTACACAGGTTCTCCATGAAAGACCTGGGTGATGCCTCTTACATTCTGGGGATCCGGATCTATCGTGATAGATCCAAGAGGATGTTGGGACTTTCGCAGTCCAGGTACATCGACACTGTACTGAAAAGATTCAGTATGGAAGATTCTAAGCGCGGTAATCTACCGGCTTGTCACGGAATCACCCTCTCCAAAGAGATGTCTCCCAAGACTGATTTGGAAAGGAAACGCATGTCTATTATACCCTACGCTTCTGCGGTAGGCTCTATAATGTATGCGATGTTGTGTACCAGACCAGATGTAGCTTACGCACTGAGCGTGGTAAGCCGGTATCAGTCAGACCCAGGGGAGAAGCACTGGATAGCAGTAAAGAACATTCTCAAGTACCTGAGAAGGACTAAGGAGATGTTCTTGGTTTACGGTGGAAAAGACCTCAGGTTGGAGGCCTTTGCTGATTCCGGCTTCCAGAGTGATAAGGACGATTCCAAGTCCATGTCGGGATATGTCTTTACCCTCAATGGAGGGGCGGTATGCTGGAAGAGCTCCAAGCAGGACACCGTTGCTGACTCGACGATGGAAGCGGAGTATATAGCTGTTTGCGATGCCGCAAAAGAAGCAGTCTGGATGAAGAAGTTCCTAACAGAACTTCAGGTGGTTCCTACCATAGTTGATCTAATACCTCTGTATTGCGACAACAACGGAGCTATAGCTTTAGCAAAGGAACCAAGGTCCCATCAGAAGTCCAGACACATCTTAAGGCGGTATCACCTGATCAGGGAGATCATTGATCGTCAGGAGATCGAGGTTCGGAGAGTTGCTTCTGAAGAGAACATTGCTGATCCATTCACGAAGGCCCTACCTCAGATTCAGTTCGAGAGGCTACTCGAGATCATCGGTCTACGATACGCCAGTACATGGCCCTAGTGCAAGTGGGAGATTGTTAGTGTTTATGCCCTAGAAGGCCATTACTGTATCATACTAGTTTGTATATTACTTAATGGAAGCTTGGGATATTCACATGTATATAACAGTCTTGCTAAACATGGTAGTATGCTACTTGGTTTTTCTATCTTAATATGTGAGTGTACGTATTGATAGAGCTCTTAGGATCTTGCTTGTCTACCAGCGTTGTGATGGCATTCACACTAGTGGGGGCTGGGTAGTCTACAAGCACATCCTTATTCAGGTCCCTGGTCGTTGGATTATCGAGACAGAGCATCGATACTCCGGAGTAGACTAGTGTGTACGCTTCTCATCCCAGTTGGGGAGATGGTCTGTCCCACAGCCATCAGTACGTCGTACTGGAGATAGTATGCAGGTGCTCGTTAGGTTACGGGTACACCGGACAGGACTCACAGGGAACTGTTGGTTGGTTTTATACCAGTCGTCAGTGAATAGTTCCCAGGTGACATGAGTACAGCATAGTCCGCAGACTTGACACTGCTACTTCACCTCGAGTGTGTCCCACTGTTCTTAGATTGCTACCCTACCACGGCTCAAAGGAGTCGTGCAAACAGGTAGCAGTTGGGTGCAGTCCCGAGCACTTGGAGGCAGTGGCGGTTAGACAGGATTCGTCTCTCCCGGTATTGGGAGTTGATATCGCGCTGTGTCAGAGAGCCATTACGCAAAGTCCCTGGCCAGGGCAAGCGAGATTTGCTGGTAAGTTCCAGTAGTTTCTCAGGGTGTAATGGGCTTCGCTCCGACACAACTTATACCGCTATTAGGGGACTGACGCTTGCCGCCCCCTAGGCCCGATATGCGATAGTCTAAGACGAACGAACCGGACTGTATGGAGATTGTCACATCAGGCTCAGTAGGAGTTCGGATGGGTTTCCTCATCGGCCTTCTTATCGACAACTACCTGGGGACCGTTACGTACAGCTAGTGCCGCTTGCGGTCTGTGGTTAAACCCACTGCCAGCGTAGTAGTCGAGTCTCTAGAGTCCCACACAGAGAGTTTCCTACTCCAGGAGAAACGATATAGAGGTCATATGGTTTTACGACAAAGGGTTCGGACGCATACGTGTGTTTACGCACGTACGAATTTCGGACAGTTTTTACCTGTCGGCTTTGGTTTAAGCCAGTTACTGGTATCCGGTTATTGGATTTATACAGTCTAAAGTTTTTCCGTATTTTTGCGGAAAGGAGGGGCGTTCTCATAATTGTGCGAGAAGCTTCTAGAAGATGGTGACTAAGGAGGTTTAGGTGTCATATGCATTAAATGTGTTTAGTGAGTCATGAGAGTGATTCATCCATATCATTAATGCACAATAAATGCTTAATGAGTCATGGTTATGAATCACCATTAGATATTTATGAAACTTGATTATTCATCATTTGTTTTTCTTTTATTGATGAATTTTAAAGTTTCATATATATTATGATAACTTACTATTCTCACTTGATAATATCATTCACATTCTCTCTTCTCAAGCTCTCTCTCTTCAAACCCTAATCCTTACCTCTCATGTGTTGAGAACAAGGATTAGTTAGACTAAACAATCCATAACCCTCACTCTATCTCATCTATCTTCTTTGATTAGCAATCCAAGAAGGTTAGTTGCCTCAAGTTTAGAGGCTAAGCTTGGAGTTTTGCTCTCGGGTGGATCATCTACTACATCGAGA
Organism: Agapanthus africanus; assembly: GCA_030015575.1. NCBI lineage: Eukaryota > Viridiplantae > Streptophyta > Magnoliopsida > Asparagales > Amaryllidaceae > Agapanthus > Agapanthus africanus. The sequence goes on from CM057337.1 coordinate 187,307,896, forward strand.
AGGCCGAGGAGGACGAGGAGATCGTAAAGCCGAAGGACTTGGTTCGATAGGTATAATCCCTAAGCATAGTAGTTTAGAACAACTATGTGTTTGGTTAGTTATCGTTTAGCTTCGATTTAAGCGGTTAGTCGATGTTTGTTCACTAAACAAGTTCGTTTCTGAAAATTCCGCCTCCCCACAAGTATTGGGGTGTTGTACATCGACTTACAGTAACCTCAGGCACTCGAGTGGTACTTCGGTATACTCAAGGACGGTGGCAGGGAGGTTCTTGTTTACCCAGACTTGCCATTACTGTTGTTCTAGACTGTGAGACCCGGCAGGAGGATGAGTATAGCGTCGTTCTAAACTAGCTTTAGAAGTGCACGTGTATATGACTCTGCCAGAGGGTTGTCGTAGTCAGTGGGAGCAGCGGAAACATTGGTGGACAAGTGGCTTATGTCTATTTATAGACTAAAGCAGATATAGCGGAGATAGATCATCTATTTCTGATATGACAGTCATAGGTTTGACTTCATCAGAATAGGGGATGGATCTGTTGAGAAGGTAGTAGGGTGTGATGTCCTGGTATTTGGATGACATACACAGAGTAGGAAGTGATATTCCTATACTACAATCGGTTATACTTTGGTCGTCACACAGTGGTTTCTCCACACAGGTCTTGGATATTATATCATACATTCTGGTTACTAGATCTATAGATCTAGATTTGGGTGGTTTCCCAATCTGGGTACTTAGACAGCATTCTAAGAGTATTTAGAATGGACGACTCCTGGCATGGTGGTGTACCTGCAGGTAATGGAGTCACCCTCTCTAACGGTGTCTTACAGACTAAAAGGGAGAGGGATACGCATGATTGGTAGATCACTTGCTTAGGCAATTGAGTCAATCATGAGATGTCAAGTACCACACCAGATGTTGTTCTTGCAGTAGATGCAATAAGTTGATATTAATCCAATCATGGAGAAACAATCGGAAGCAGTTTTAGAACATAAGTGGATGTTCTAGGGATTTGATAACGGCAGCCTCCTTTAGGAGACAGTTATCATTCCAGGCTTCCAAGGTGACCTGGATGACAGAGTGTCTGTCAGTGTTATAGTTTTCCCTTTAACGAGGAGCGGTATTTTGGACAGGTGGTCCAGGTGGATACTGAGGGAAGGCATGGCGCAGGATACTGATTAAGTCAGTTGACGATACAGTCTAAGAAGTTTGGATTTGGAGTTCATTTATGAGCTAGGTCCAATCAGACATCCAGACATATTCTAAGACAGGTATTGCTCATTTCGGGAGATGGCTTTCTCCGCGAACATGAGATAACGAGAGACATAGAAAGAAACATCAGAGCGGATCCACTCACTGAGGCTATTCCTCGAACGCATTAGTTTCGCAAACGAGCTTTGTGAGACTGTCCAGTAGAGGAGTTGGGTGTTCGGTATCACACGGGCTGTGAGTATGCGACATCGCAATAATTAGCCTTGAGTGCAAGTGGGAGATTGTTGGAGATAGTGCCCTCAGAGTCAATTATTGGATCACAGGCACATGATTGCAATGATTGAAGGAGGACCTGTCCCAGTAGGACAGTCTTACTCGAGATGATAGTATGCTATTTGGTTTATCTTTATCATCGTGTACTGCTTTAGGTGACCTTACGAGTCGCTATTGCACGTTGATAGAGCCCCTAGGATCCTTGCTTGACTACCAGCAGTATGAGGGCGATCATATACGTGAGAGCTGGAGTCTATAAGCAAATCCTTAAAAGGTCCCTAGTCGTGGGAGTTTCGAGACAGGGCATCGATTCTCCAGAGTAGACTAGTGTATACAGTCGAGACCCCGACGAGGGGCGGTGGCCGGTCTCACAAGCCACTGGTGTCAGTTGGTTCACCTAAGATGTATACAGGTGCTCATTGGGTTATGAGTACACCGGACAGGACTCGCCGAGAACCTGCTAGTTGGGATTATACCAGACGTCAGATAGCAGTTCCCTGGTGACATGTGTACAGGTTATTTCATCGACCTGAGATCGTCATTTGTCTCGTGTGAGTTCCCACTGTGCTTTGATTACTACCCTACCACGCTCAAAGGAGACGTGCAAACAGGTTTTAGTTGGGTACAGTCCCGAGCCACATGGAGGCAGTGAGCGGATCTGCAGAGGTTCGTCTCTCCCGGTATTGGGGGTGAGGTCGCGCTGTGTCTAGGAGAGCCAGTACATAAAAAGTCCTTGGCCAAAGCAGGAGATTTACTGGTAGGTATTCCAGTAGTATCTCTGGGTGTTCTGGGCTACACTCTGACACGACTTGTACCGCTTTTGGGGGTCTGACTTTTACCACCCCCTAGGCCCGCCATGCGATGCTCATAGACGAACGGACCGGACTGTACGGATATTGTCACTGACAGGCTCAGTAGGGTGTCAGGATGAGTTCTCTCATCGACGTCCCTTTTGGTCAATAGCTGGTAGCCCGTCACGTATGGCTAATACCTCTGACGTGCTAGTGGTTAAATCCATAGCCATAGTATTGACGAGTCTTTAGATTCCACCACACACAGTTACTCAGGTTTCGGGTGAAATGCTGTAGAGGCCGTATGGAGATATGGCAGGGTTCGATCAGATACGTGCGGTATTGCACAGATCGTGATCGGACGGATAATACTAGCGGGCTTTTGTTTAAGCCGGATCCTAGTATTAGACAGTGTAGTTTTGTCTCTTTGCATTTGTATTCAGTAGGAATACAAATACGGGCATGTATATGCAGTAGCGGGTTTTTCCTGTAATTTATTACGGGATCAGTTTTCTGAAGTTGCCAGTTTGCATTCCGTTCCGGCCGGTTTTCCTTTGTTCCTTCACGGCCGGACTTTATCGATGGAGGGGGTAATTTGCAATTGTGCAAATTACTTATTGTGGAAGGGGGTTTCTTGCATTAGTGTGCTTCATGATTGTTCCTTCATGATGAGATTCCATTATGGTCTCTTTCTTGCATTAATGAGAAAGGAGTTGATTAAGAAATGTGTGTGACCTTTTTATTCCATTATTCATTTCATTTTCTCCTCTTGGATTATTGATTCATTCTCCTCCACCATTCTATCATGAGGGGCCGGCCACTTAGAGGGAGAGAATGAGAGAGATTCATTTTTGAGTGGTGGCATTTTTCTTCATCTCATTTTTCATGCTAGGAAAAATGAAAGCACCATTTTTCCTTATCTTTATTCCTCCACATCCATGGCAACATAAACCCCAAAGAGACATATTCTACTACACTACATCTACAGCAAATCTTGGACGCGTCGGCTAGCCAACTTCGCGCCCGAGTTGCCTCGGTCCAGAGGTGGGAGCCCGTAAAAGAATTCGGCTATGTGGTGCCCTTTCCAACGAGGAGGTGACGGACGGAGATTCCGCGGGAGATGGGAGTGGAGACGAAGACCGAAGGATACGGATCGCTTGGTATAACTCTCTACCCATCTTGTAGTTTGCTAGTAGCTAGGTTAATGGCCCGATCCGGGTTGATAGTGCGCGGTTGTGCCGGTTTGCAAGTTTCGCAAAGTTTTTCGTTTCCGCGTTTCCGGTGTCGGATCGACGGCCGGGGCGCCGCCGTGCACTTACAAGTATGCTATCACGTTACCTTTATCTTAACATGCAGACTGGTATTTATATTTTCTATCTCTTACATGTTGATAAAACCCTTAGGATATGTACTTGACTACCAGGATTATGATGAGATCATACTAGTGGGGCCAGGGTGGTCCAAAAGTACATCCTTTAGTCAGTTCCTAGTCAAGGGAATATCGAGACTAGAGCATCGATATTCCAGAGTAGACTAGTGTGTACGTTTCTTGTCCCTTAGAGGGCAATGGTTGATCCTACAACCATTGGTGTGTGACATCAAAGATTGTACACAGGTGCTCATTAGAGAATGGGTACACTGAACGGACTCGCCGAGGACTCCTAGTTGGTAGTAAACCTATCGTCAAATAGCAATCCTCTGATGACACCGGTATAAGTTAGTCTGTAGACCCGAGATCGTCATAAAGTCTTGTGTAGCTCCTACTGTGCTTTGATTTCCTCCCTACCACGCTCAAGAGGAGTTGTGCAAACAGGTGGATTTTGGGTACAGTCCCGAGTCACATGGAGGTAATGAGCGATAGGAGGGGTTTCGTTTCTCCCGGTATTGGGGGTTGATGTTGCGCTATACTCGTTGGCTATAACTGGAAGTTTCTGGCCAGAGCTGTTTATGAGATTTACTGATAAGAGTTATCAGTAGTTTCTCGAACCGTTATAGGCCAGACATCGTCATGACTTATCACGTTACTGGGGTCTGACGTTTACCCCCATAGATATGATATGCGACATATCAGACGAAGAGACCGGACTGTACGGAAGTGTTACTGATATGTTTCATGGAGTGTATGGAAAAGCTTGCTTGTTGATTTTCATATCGCTCAATACCTGGGTAGCCGTTACGTCCAGTTAGTACCGCTGACGGCTTGTGTGTGACTGATGTGATCATCACCTACTGCTGGCGTATTGACAAGTCTTTAAAGTCCCACACACAGAAGTTCCCTGGTTCAGGCGAAACGAAGTAGGACACATATGTGATTTGTGTGTGGGCCTGATTAAATACGTGTATGTGATACCGTATTGTAATATGGCAGTTATCTGTTATCGAGTTAGGTTATATGTGATATAACTAGATTATCAGATCAAGTGTTGATTTGATAATGTGATATACAGATAAATGATATTAGTCGGTTATATGTGATATAACCGGATTATTAAATCAAGTGTTGATTTAATAATGTGATATATATTATATGTGATATAATTATATCTTAACCAATATCATTAGCTCACTAATTATACTTCATTATAAATATATTAATATATATATACATATATATATATATATATAATGAAGCATGTCATAAAATTCTATTTTGTGAAAATAGAAATGAGGTGGAATTTGAAGTGGAATGGTGTGAGGTATGGCACATAATATATTTTATTCATTTTGACTTACTATTGAAGCATGGCACCATATTTTATTTGTGGATATTTGTATTTTATTTGTGGATATTTGTATGCTTCAATGAGTGAGATTTTAGATGAGCCATTCTTCATATCATTCAACACTTAGCCATTTTTCTTTAGTTGCCATTTTTCTTTAGTTGCTCCCATTTGCTCTCTAGCTTCTTCATCTTCTTCATTGTCATGGTTCATGCTCCAACCCTCACATGTGATGTGAACCATGAAGCTTGAACATAAACTTGTGAGCTTTAACATCCCCTACTTCACTATCCTACACTTGACTAGCGATCGAGTGTAGCGTGTTTCCAACACCAAAGAGATTAGTGTAGAGGTAGCTTGAGTTGGAGGGACTTCACGTGGATCATCTTCGGCACGAAGGTCTTCCGAGAAAGCTCGTCCAAACCCTCAAGTGGAGCCTAGTGGAGTCGAGGGACTACTACACGGAGCATATGAAGTGAAAGACTCGATCTATGAGGGTATAGCCATCTTTCACTTCTTCTATTTTCTTGATATCAAATTTTAAACTCTAATCAACTAGCTAAAGATCTTGGATAGTCTAGCTTAGCTCCTATAAAAATTTGAATTTAGCATGCTTGATGCCACTTGGACCTCAAGGTAGTGCTAGGGTAGACTTTCATCACTTTCTCCGGCTCCTTGAGGCTCAAGAGAATTGGTCCTGCTTAAAGCTATATTTACTAGGGTCCTTATTGTAATTTAGCATAACTTGAAGGGGTTTTATGTAAAAATAGTTTTGATATCTTTTCAAAATACAACTCATTTATTTAATTATCGTCTTTAGGGTTTTCATAGATGAATGTGAAATTTCTAGTGAGTAAAACCTAGTTTTTATAGTACAGGGTATTTTATTGAAATATTGGGATTGTTTTGTATTTGGATGGTATTTTCATGTAATGGTGATTCCTTTGATTTAGAAAACCTAGAATATTTATATAATATAATTAAAATAGATATTTTGATAATATATATATATATATATATTTAATAAAAATAATTTTATTTATTTTTTAGAAATCTCATTTTCTAAAGAAAAATGCATTAAAATTCTATCGAGATCGAATGCTCCTTTCGGAGGTCTGCATCTCGCTCTACTAGGCCCGAGGATGTGCGATAATCTGCACCATCCCGAACGGGGTCCCCAAAAGTGGGTTGTTGAGACGCAATTACAAGGAATTGTTTAATACACCCTTTTAAAGAAATGGTTTTATAAGTTAATGGTATTTATTTTAAACATCGTATTATCCCATAACTATGTTCCCAAATTTCTATCGTGCTATGTTAAGAAATGTGTGTTGTGATGAGATAGGTCATTACCACATGAGTTTTCTAAGGTAAAAGGGTCAAAAGCAATAAGTAATGTCAAATTTAAACATAAGGGTATTTTATTGTAAAAATGAAATAGAATTTGCTATGATTATTATTTTGATGTCAAATTTGTTCTATTATCTTTGTTAATGATCACTAAACAATATATTAACATTTTGGAGGTTTGTTATTAAGAAAAGTTGTATTTTTGAAGAAAAGGAAATCGAAAGTCGGATTAACTTCGTTTCCGACGAGTTTTGAAATAGAAAAGTTTTAGAATAGAAAAAGAGAGGAGAAGAAGGGACTTACTGGCTTTTGGATTAGGGGAGAGAGAGATGAAGCTACGGAAGGTTTCGGGGCATCGTTTCTGTTAGTTATATGTATGCCCTAGAGGCCATTACTGTACATACGTTGTATATTGTAGTAGATGCTTGGACATATATATGAAGGACTTTCTTGCTCGACATGATAGTATGCTATCTGGTTACTCTTTATCTTAACATGTACTCTGATTGTCTCTATGTCACATATTAATAAAACCCTTAGGATAAGTACTTGACTACCAGGACTATGATGCAGATCATACTAGTGGGGACAGTGTAGTCGCTAAGTACATCCTTCAAATGTTCCTAGTCGTAGGAGTACCGAGATAAGGCATCGATACTCCAGAGTAGACTAGCGTATGCGCTTCTTGACCCATATGATGGGCGATGGATGATCCCATATCCATTGGTGTTTGACATCAGAGAAGGTATACGGGTGCTCAGTGGAGACTGGGTACACTGGACGGACTCGCCGAGAACTCCCAGATGGTATTATACCTCACGTTAGATGGCAGTTCTCTGGTGACACTGGTACAGGTTAGTCTGTAGACCCGAGATCGTCATAGAGTCTTGTGTGATTCCTACTGTGCTTTGATTTCGATCATACCATGTCCAAGGGGGCGTGCAAAAAGGTGGCTTTTGGGTACAGTCTCGAATCACATGGAGGCAATGAGCGATAAGAGGGGTTTCGTCTCTCCCGGTATAGGGAGTTGATGTTGCGTTGTGTTCGATTGGTTATAACTAGAAATCCCTAGCCAGGGTTACTGAGATTTACTGGTAAGTGTTATCAGTAGTTTCTCGAACTGTTATGGACCTCATATCGACATGACTTATTAAGCTACTGGGGTCTGACGTTTACCACCCCTAGGCGAGATATGCGACATATTAGACGAAGAGACCGGACTGTACGGGAGTGTTATTGGTTGGATTCACGGGAGAATGTACAGGCTTGCTTATTGATCTTCTGATTGCTCAATACCTGGGTGGCTGTTACGTTTAGCTGACCGCTTGCAGCTTGTGGGTGTTTGATATGATCATCACCTACTGCCGGCGTATTGACGATTCTTTAGAGTCCTACACAGAGGTTTCTTGGCTCAGGCAAAATGGAGTAGGAGCACATATGTGATATGTGCGGGACCGAGAATAATACGAGTATACGATACCGTATTAGTTTCTCGCGATATGAGATATCGGCCGGGTATATGTGATATAGCCGGGTCATCGGATCAAGTGTTGATTCGATGAACTGATATAGATTATATTAGTCGGTTGTATGCGATATAGCCGGATTATCGGATCAAGTGTTAATTCGATAATTTAATGTATAATTATGTATGTGATATATTAAGTTACATTAACTAATATAAGCTCACTTAATGATTCTTTTTCTCACTTGGATAATACATTGATATATATGTGATATATATTAAATGTATTATTTTATTTTGTTACAAAATATATTATATATGTGATATATAATATTGTAACAAGTTAAGGTTACAAATGCAACATGTTTTGTGGAGTTTAAATATGGTTAGGGTTTGGATTAGGGTTAAGCTTTCTTGAAGCTTCTAGAAGCTTTGTTTATGTTTTTAAGCAAAGATATTTTGTAAAAATATTTTGTTGATATTTCTTAACCAAACCCAAACCCTTTACCATAGTAAATTCTCTACATGGGTTAAGTCTTCATTCTTAACCCATGGTTGCATTTCTAACCTCACACAAGTTTTCATTATTCATCACAAAGTAATTTCTTCTTCTTCTTCCTTTGAGAAAAGCTTTCTAGCTTTTTCACATGTGATGATTTTGAGTGATATAAAGAAAACAAATGAGAGCTAAATTCCTACTTCATCATTCTCATCTATTCTAGCCACTTAGATTAGGGTGTTTGCTTTGCTAATACTTGATTAGTGAAGGAAAAGCTTGGGCTTGAGTTTCTTCAAGGTAGATCATCTTTGTTATTGAAGATCGGAAGCAAGCTTGCATCTTTCTCTTCATGGATCCTCTCTAGAGTCCGGGTACTCAATGATCGCAGCGAAGGGACCTTAACACGGAGCGTTAGAAGTTAAGGAACGGACTACAAAGGTTGTAATCCCTAACTCTTAGAAGTAAAGTTGTTTACTTGCTCTTTGTTTCGCCTAATCTCTAGTCTAAGATCTTGGTTAGGGTTGTTCGGCACATGAAAAATTTGATTTTGGCATGGTTGATGCCTTGTAGAACCTTGTTCTAGTGCCTAGTAACCCTACAATTTCGTCACCGGAAACTCCTTGGAACGTCGCCGGAACTTCGCCCTTCGCTAACTCCACTTACACACTAAAGGGACTTAAGAATTTTGGAGAGTTTTGACAGGGAATTTCTAAGCGAGGAGGGATGAAATATGGTATGGTATTTATAGGCGAAATTAGGGTTTAGGGGGTGAAAGAATGCATTAAAATTGGGATTAAATGGGATTTTATTGTTCTTTGGAAATATACAGAGAAAATAAACAGTGTGAGAGTAGTGAGGTAGCTGAAGAGGTGCAGGGGGGAAAAATCGAAGCAGTACTTACGGGTACGACCGGTGGTACCGGGTTTTTGCTTGATCTCGCCGGTCTTGAACCGGTGGAATGGGCTCGGATTGCCTCCACGTGTCCCTATCGCTTGGTATACCCCAGTTCACGCGTTTATTTATTCTGTCTCTTCAGTTTACGTGTAGTGCACGTGTAAACCCTTGGGCTTCTAAAAGATTAAAAAAAATTTAAATAAAAAGATAATGTGGCTGGAAGGATTTGATCACAAGGGCTACGTCATAGCAGTGCAAGGCTTTACCAATGTGCTACAAGTGCTTTCTTGCTATTCTAAAATAAAACAAATACTTACAGTATATACAGGATTGGAAATACCCCCATTGTACATTAACTTTTAACCAATTTTCTGTACATTGAAATTGGAGTTGTTACAATAAAGGTGAAATAGAACAAGTAAAGAATATATGACCGGTAATCTAAACACGTATATGTTTGTTATACTAACGTAGTTGTTTGTACCTTGGTACAGAATGTATCAGTGTATACGAAAGAAGTACAACTATCCCGTGGACTATGGTAACATGTAAGCGCAAGGCTCCGTCAAAACCCACAGGACAACGGTACGAGAGTTCATGTAGGCGTCTTTTAGTGTCTATCATCGTGCCACTTTTAACACATTTCGTACTAATCTACCCCTTTAAACCCTGTAATGTGTTGTATTGAATTATAGTTATCAGACTTGCCGAGACCATGGATATAAGTTGTTAACGTAATCATGTTCAGGATGTAAACAAGTAGGCATGTAATCAAGTCAAGATATAGCCATGGTTCGGTCAAGTCAAGTCATGTTTCATGTTGATATTGTTCTGGTATTCAGGTTTAGGTTCAAGTATATATGTTGAATTGGATTCGTATTTGGAATAGCCTCAGATTGATTTGGACTCAAACTTGAGTCAGACACTTAGAACTGATTTGGATCCTGAATTAGGTTTGGGAGTTATCGGTAACTGCTGCACATGGATGGCAGGATTTGTGTATTTTTCCAAGACAATTACCATTGATAAGTCCGTTTTAGTTTTCTACCTTAAATAGGCAAGAACTCACTTTCTTCGGCTCCCTGAGGCTCAAGAGAATTGATCCCGCTTAAACCCATATTTACTAAAGTCCTTAATTGTAATTTTATATAACTCGAGGGGGTTTTAGGAAAAATATTTTATATACTTTCAAAATAAATCTCGAGTATTTATTTATATTATTTAGGGTTTTCATGGATGTAACTTTTAAGATTTGAAGTATTTTAGTGAATATTAATTTAATTTGAATAGTTCATGGTATTTAAGTGTAAAACTTGTCTTTTGGATAACTTGAGGATATTTTAGTGAAACTTGTCATTCTTTTATCTTTTTAAAAAAACATAGAATTTTATTATATCTTGAAATTACGTGGTTTGATAATATTTATATATTTAAAAAAATAATTTTATTATTAAATAGAAAATCTCGTTTTTCTTAAAAATCGTATTAAAAATCTTTCGAGACCGAATGCTCCGTGATGAGGTTTACATCTCGCTCTACTAGCCCAAGAATGTGCGATAATCCGTACCATCTAATAGCGGGTCCCTTAAAAAAGGTTGTAGAGGCATAATCACAAAGTGTTTAATAATACTATTTAAAAGAAAACCGGGTTTTTATAGTTCAAGATATTTTAATGAAATGTTGTAATCGCCACAAAAATATGTTCGAAGGGTATCGTGCTAGGTAAACATGTTTGTATGTGAGGGGTAGGTCATTACCCCAGGAATTTTTCTAGAGGTATGATTAAGTAAAGTAATAAAATACAATAGATACAAAGTTCATGGTATTTAAATGTAAAAGTTAAATTAAAGTTATTTAACATGTTGTGTTAGAGTGAAAGTTGGTTCTAAACATTTATAATATTGTTACAAATATTATGTAAAAGTTGGATGAACAATATGTAACTACAAAGTGTGATTTTATAGTTTAGAAGATTTACATCGGTACTAACTCCACTTACTGATATTTGTTTTAAAAAGAGATTTTAGAGAAGAAGGGGATGATGAGAGGGGACTTACGAGTTAGAAGGGTGAAGAGGAGGTAGAAGAAGATGTGGTAGCCTTCGTGGAGCCGCGGGGTCGCCCGAATTGCTTCGTTCCTAGTCGGAAGTTGGTCTTGGGCTAACTCTACTTTTAGTCTTCTTGTACTTAGAAAAATTTGATAATTTTGGCTAGGAATTTCAGAATGAGGAGGGGCTAGGGTATGAGGTTGTATTTATAGTGTGGAATTAGTGTTTTGGAATTGAAAGATTGAATTAAAATGCATTAAAAATTGATTTAAAGATGAAATTGAAGTCTCTGTTTAAATTCAGAGAAATCAAACAGTGCAGGGGTAATGGGGGTAGGCCAATGGTTTTGTGTGCAAAATACATGGACTTTTCCCTACGGATCACCTGTCGGCGCCGATCCAACTTGAGGAGGGACCCGTCGGACGCTTGCCACGTGTCCATGCCGCTGTTAATAACATTTTACACTTGTTTGTTTTTCTCTCTTTTCATTTCTATATGCAGTGCACGTGTAAACTTTTAGGCTTCCAAAATGTTTAAAAGAAAATTCAGAAAAAATAATATGTGTCTGAGGGGATTCGAACACAGGGGCTATGTCATAGCAGTGCATAGCTTTACCAATGAGCTACAAGCTATTTCTTGCTGTTCTTAAACAAAAATAACTTTTAAATTGTGCTCAAGCTTGCAAACTCCATTTTGTACATTAACTTAAAAATTTTCGTACAGTAAAATTAGAGTCGTTACATTCTACCCTCCTTATAAAAATTTCGTCCTCGAAATTTACATTTACATAAGGATTAGTTTACAAATAAGAAAGGGTATCTTGCACGCATGTCATCTTCTCGTTCCCACGTTTATTCTCCAGATGAATCTTTTCTACACATCACTCGGACCAAATTTACTTCCTTGTTCCGAAGTGTCTTTACTTTTCTGTCCAGGATTTCAATGGGTTGTTGCTCACAAGTTATGTCCGTCTGTACAGTGAGCTCGGAGTGATCAAGGATGTGGCTGGGGTCGCTCACGTATTTTCGGAGCTGGTATATGTGGAACACGTTGTGCACTCCTTCCAATGAGCGTGTTTGTGATAAACGACATGCCACTTCTCCGATTCGTTCGAGTATGTCAAACGGTCCTATGTATCTGGGACTGAGCTTACCCCTCTTGCCAAAGCGGATTACTCCACGGTTTGGAGAGATCTTTAAGAAAACATGAACTCCAGGCTGGAACTCCAGATGTCTATGCTTTGCATCAGCCCAGTGCTTCTGTCGGTCGGGCTATGCCATTCTTTCCCTGGTCGTGCAAACTACGTCCACAGTTGCCACGATCATCTCTGGTCTAAGGAGTTTATGATCTCCGATGTCGTCCCAACTTAGTGATGAACGACACTTCCTTCCATAGAGAGCTGCAAATGGTGCCATTCCAATACTCGCATGATAGCTGTTGTTGTATGAAAACTCCATAAGGTGTAGGTGATCTTCCCACGAACCTCCGAAATCTAACATACAAGGTTTTAGCATGTCTTCTAGAATCTGAATTGTCTGCTCAGACCGTCCATCTGTTTGTGGATGGTAAGCTATGCTAAAGTTCAGACTCGTTTCCAGGCTAGCTTGCAGACTCTGCTAAAACTATGATAGGAATCTGGTGTCACGATCGGAGATGATGCAAACTAGTACTCCATGTAATCTCACAATCCTCCATGTACTTCTTTGCTAACGTCTCGGTAGATTGGCCAACCCAAAAAGGAATAAAGTGAGCCGACTTGGTGAGTCGGTCCATAATAACCCATACTGCATCGTTACCTTTCGTGCTGCGAGGAAGAGCAGTCACGAAGTTCATGGTAATGTGCTGCCATTTCCATTCTGGGATAGATAACGGTTGAAGTAAACCAGCAGTCCTGTGATGTTCAGCCTTTACTTGCTGACACACCAAGCACTTGGCTACGCTTTTGGCTACTTCACGCTTCATTCCATACCACCAGTAATGTTGCCGTAGATCCTTGTACATTTTGGTACCACCGGGGTGTACTGAGTTTGGAGAGCTGTTAGCTTCTTTCATCAACTCTTCTCGAACAAGATCTTGTGGTACACATAATCTACTTCCATATCTCAAGGATCCGTCTTCGTGGATGATGAAGTTTTTCAGCAGTCCACTTTCTACCTGTTCTTAGATCTTTTGCAGCTTGGCATCATTTGCTTGAGCTGCCTTGATCTGATTGACAATAGTAGACTGAACTTGTAAATTCATCAACTCCGAAGCATTACCTGGCATAACTAGCTCGATCTCCATCCTGTGCAATTCTTGCTGCAGCGTCCACTGGGCGGTGAGATTCATTGATAACGGCTGATGGCTAAGTGCATCAAGAACTACATTCACCTTCCCTGGATGTTACTTTAGGTTGATGTCGAAGTCCGTTATAAGTTCTAGCCATCTTCTCTGCCGCATGTTCTTCTGAGTAAATACATACTTTAGAATTTTATGGTCTATGTATATATCCACTCGTTCTCCAAGAAGATAGTGGCTCCAAATGTCAAGTGCAAAGATAACGGCTGCCAACTCCAAGTCCTGTGTTGGATAGTTGTGCTCATGGACCTTCAGCTATCTTGATACAAAAGCTACAACCTTTTCATGATGGTGTAAAACACATCCTAATCTCTTACCGGACGCATCGCAATGCACAAAAAAACCTCCAGATTGATCCGGTATCACGAGAATAGGAGCTGATGTCAATCTTGACTTGAGTTCTACGAAAGCATGTTTACATGCTTCTGACCACACGAATGCTTCATCTTTACGTGTGAGATTTGTCAAAGGTGTTGTAATCTTCGAGAAACCTTCGATGAATCTTCGGTAGTATCCTGCTAAACCGAAGAAACTTCGAATATCCTTCATCGTCTTTGGTGTCAGCCATTCGCTGACAGCCGACACTTTAGCTGGATCTACTGAGATTCCTTCGCTCGAAACAATATGTCCAAGAAATCCGACTTGATCTAGCCAAAATTCGCTCTTGTGTACTTGACATAGAGTTGATGCTGTCGCAATGTCTTTAGGACAATTCGCAAATGCTCAGCGTGCTCTTTCCAGTTTTTTGAATACACCAGGATGTCGTCGATGAAAATAACAACGAACCTGTCTAAGTACTCTCGGAAAACTTGGTTCATTAGATTCATAAATATCATAGGTGCATTGGTCACTCCAAATGGCATTACGAGAAACTCATAATGACCATAGCGAGTCATGAATGCCGTCTTCGGAATATCATACTCTTTGACCTTTACCTGATGATAACCCGAATGAAGATCTAACTTTGACAATAAGCAAGACCCACTTAACTGATTGAATAGATCATCGATGCGCGGTAGTGAATACTTGTTCTTTATTGTCACTTTGTTCAGAGCTCGGTAGTTTATACACATTCTGTATGAACCTTCTTTCTTCTTCACAAGCAAAACTGAAGATCCTTAACTTGAAGTACTGGGACGAATCTAACCTTTCTTCAGAAGTTCGTCCAACTGAGTACGAATCTCCTACAATACTTTAGGACTTAATTGGTACGGAGCTTTGATCACCGGTTGTGCACCAGGTAATAAGTCAATACTAAATTCAAAAGCTCGATTGGGAGGCAAACCTGTTATATCTTTATGGAATACGTCATCGAACTCTCGAACTACCTCTGGCTTGTCTTCTTCTGCCTGTAATGTTGCAATCACTGCCTTCTTTAGTTGAGCCTTGTAGGTGCTAGGTTCCAGGGTACGGTCTCCACTCTTGAAATAAAAGACTAGATGATTTGGTATCTCGAAAACTACCCTCCTTTGACGACAGTCGATGGTAGCGAAGAAAGTTCCGAGCCAATCCATTCCCAAGACTACATTGAAGTTCGGTATGTCCAGCACCTTGAAGTCCGCATAAAATTCTCTGCTGTAGATGACTACTGGGCACAGATCGTATCCCATAGCTACCTTTAGAACGCTATTCCCTGAACTGACATTCCAGCTAGATACGGTGGTTTAACTGGAATCACATGAGTTTGGACGAACCGTTGTGACATAAAGCAATGTGATGCTCTAGTATCGAAGAGTGCTAAGGCAGGTAGGGAGGCTATAAGATTGTACCTAAGTTGTGTGGGATATGTTTAGGTATAAGAAAAATATATTGATGTATACAAGGATTGAAAAAGGTTTGAAAGATTGGGAGTTACCAGTGATAACTTGGCCAGTGGCTTCAGCTTCTTCCACAGTCATCGTGAAAGCCTGACGCCGGGGTACATTCCTCCTTGCCGGAGGCACATTCCTCTGTCCTTGAGGCATGTTCCTCTGTGCCTGATAGAACTGAAGAGGAGGCTGTGCAGGAGGTCCACGTGGAGGTGGAGCAGGGAGAGCAAGACGAGGTGCAGGAGCCTCGATAGCTGGCCGCAGCGGAAAAGTGATTTCTGGTCGAGGTGCAAGAGCTGGGCTGAGACAATGTGGGCAAGCTCCAATGGCGTGAGTGGATGCGCCACAAATCAAGAACTGGCCATTTTCACGCCTGCAGTCCTTTGCCAGGTGTCCATTCTTCTTGCAATAGAAGCAAAAGTATGGACTAGGCCGGTTAAAAATTACTCCCGGTCTCCTAGGTATAAAAGATGGCCTTGAAGAGGCTTCTCCTGCCATCTGAGTGGTAGGGCGTTTCACACCGACAGTCTGAGGTCTGCCCTTCTTCTTCACTACTGCCTCATATCATTGGGCAGCCTTTAGCACAAGATCATAGGTTGGGAAATCCTCTGTAGCTAATGCAACTTGAATTTTCGGGTCCAACCCTTGCTGAAATCTTTGTGCCCTGATCTCAGCAGTCGGGAGAAGGTGTGCCGTGAACCATTTATGATCTTATGTTAGCAGCGTAGTATGTGATATTAGGAAATTGAATATTGAGACATATCTTACCTGCTGAGTATGGTAAACTCAGCATCGTATTCATCCACAGATTTGCTCCACATCGAGCTTTGTTTCAAGTAGATGAACTGTTATTCCATATCGAAATGGGCAGTCTTAAGGAAATATTTCGCGTCGAACATATCGTGAAATGTCCTCCATACAATCGGTTGGGCGAGTCAGCTTTCTTCAGCTATCCACCAGACTCTGACGTTGTCAGTTAGTTACAGCTTTGCAACTCTCACCCAAGCAACCTATGACACTTGTGCTACTGCTAGGTCATCTTCTATAGACTGAGCCCATTCTTCTATCTCTAGTGGACTCTCTTTTCTAGAGAAATGTTTCGGATGCAAAGCCTAGAATTGCTTGACTCCGGATGCCTCGGTCTCTAGACGGTGCATGAGGATAGAAGTCTGTTGCTGCTGACCCTCCAAGAGGCTCTTGATCGCCTTAAGCAATACCGTTTGCTCATTGATGTGAGATGCAATGGTAGGTAGTGGTGGTAGGGTAGGTGGTGGGGTGTTGCCATTCACGTTGGTACTCGTGTTGTTGGGAGAATCCATGACCTTATATAAAAAGAAAGGTTATGATAGATTCAAGAGATTAAAAATGTAAAGGATGTATAGTTGCTGATTCTTATGATTCTTGTGATATATATTGCTTAGGATTCCATGCAGAACTGACCTGCATGGGCCGCCAACAAAACCTGTCACGCCCTGCTCTCCGGTGTACAGGGAAGTAGGCATGGCGGGCCGCGACGTATTTATTCAGAAGTAAACACGTTAAGCGTAAATAAGCAATATAAATAAATGCACAAGAATGACAAGAGATGTAATATAAACAACAACTTTTATTAATATCCATTCTTTACATTACAAATGATTTGAAAAGGAAATGTACAATGATAAAAGCAATGCCTAAACAGTGGCATACAAATGAAAAGATAAGTACAAGTAAAGACTAGTAGTCTGGCTCCTCTGTGAACTGATCCAAGTTTTTCTGGCTGGGCTCGGTCTCCTGAGAGTAGGGTCCTCCTAACGAACATTCCAAAGAAAGAAGAGACATGAATGTCGTCAGCGAACTAGCACTCGGTAAGTCCCAAAGATAAGGGTGGAATAGAGCAAGTAAAGAATATATGACCGGTAATCTGAACAAGTATATGTTTGGTATACTAACGTAGTTGTTTATAACTTGGTACAGAATGTATCAGTGTATACGAGAGGAGTCCAACTATCCCGTAGACTATGGTAACATATAAGTGCAAGGCTCCGTCAAAACCCACAGGACAACGGCATGCGAGTTCATGTAGGTGTCTTTTAGTGTCCATTATCGTGCCACTTTTAACTCATTCCATACCAATCTACCCCTTTAAACTCCGTAATGTATTGTATTGAATTATAGTTATCAGACTTGCCGAGACCATGGATACAAGTTGTTCATGTAATCAGGTTCAGGATGTAAACAAGTAGGCATGTAATCAAGTCAAGATATAGCCATGGTTCGGCCAAGTCAAGTCATATTTGCATGTTGATTGTTCTAGTATTCTGGTTTAGGTTCAAGTATACATGTTGAATTGGATTTTGATTTGGATTAGACTCAGATTGATTTGGATTCAGACTTGAGTCAGATACCTAGAACTGATTTTGATCCTGAATTAGGTTTGGGAGTTATCGGTAACTGCTGCATATGGACGACAGGATTTGCGTATTTTTCTAAGACAATTACCATTGATAACTTCGTTTTAGTTCTACCTTAAATAGGCAAGCACTCACTTTCTTCAGCTCTCTGAGGCTCAAGAGAATTGATCCCGCTTAAACCCATATTTACTAAAGTCCTTAATTGTAATTTTATATAACTCGACGGGGTTTTATGAAAAATATTTTATATACTTTCAAAATAAATCTCGAGTATTTATTTATATTATTTAGGATTTTTATGGATGTAACTTTTAAGATTTGAAGTATTTTAGTGAATATTAACTTAACTTGAATAGTTTATGGTATTTAAGTGTAAAACTTGTCTTTTGGATAACTTGAGAGTATTTTGGTAAAACTTGTCATTCTTTTATCTTCTTAGAAAACATAGAATTTTATTATATCTTGAAAATATGTGGTTTGATAATATTTATATATTTTGAAAAAATTAATTTTATTATTAAATAGAAAATCTCGTTTTTCTTAAAAATCATATTAAAAATCTTTCGAGATCGAATGTTCCATGAGGAGGTCTGCATCTCGCTCTACTAGCCCAAGAATGTGCGATAATCCACACCATCCAATAGCAGGTCCCCTAAAAAGGGTTGTAGAGGTATAATCGCAAAGAGTTTAATAATACCATTTAAAAGAAAACCGGGTTTTTATAGTTCAAGGTATTTTAATGAAATGTTGTAATCGCCACAAAAATATATTCGAAGGGTATCGTGCTATGTAAACATGTGTGTATGTGAGGGGTAGGTCATTACCTCATGAAGTTTTTTAGAGGTATGCTTAAGAAAAGTAATAAAATACGGTAGATACAAAGTTCATGGTATTTAAAAGTAAAAGTTAAATTAAAGTTATTTAACATGATGTGTTAGAGTGAAAGTTGGTTCTAAACATTTATAATATTGTTACAAATATTTTGTTAAAGTTGGATGAACAATATGTAATTACAAAGTGAGATTTTATAGTTTAGAAGATTTACATCGGTACTAACTCCACTTACCGATATTTGTTTTGAAAAGAGATTTTAGAGAAGAAGGGGGATGATGAGAGGGGACTTACGAGTTAGAAGGGTGAAGAGGAGGTAGAAGAAGACATGGCAGACGTCGCGGAGTCGCGGGGTCGCCGGAATTGCTTCGTTCCTTGCCGGAAGTTGGTCTTGGTCTAACTCCACTTGTAGTCTTCTTGTACTTAGAAAAATTTGATAATTTTGGTTAGAGATTTCAGAATGAGGAGGGGCTAGGGTATGGGGTTGTATTTATAGAATGGAATTAGGGTTTTGGAATTGAAAGATTGAATTAAAATGCATTAAAAATTGATTTAAAGATGAAATTGAAGTCTCTGTTTAAATTCAGAGAAATCAAACAGTGCAGGGCTAATGGGGGTTGGCTAAGGGTTTTGTGTGCAAAACACGGGGAATTTTCCTCATGGATCACCCGTCGGCACCGGTCCAATGGCCGATCTCGCCAGTCCAACATGAGGAGGGAGCCATCGAATGCTTGCCATGTGTCCATGCCGCTGTTAATAATATTTTACATATATTTGTTTTTCTGTCTTTTCATTTCTATGTGCAGTGCACGTATAAACTTTTGGGCTTCCAAAAAGTTTAAAAGAAAATTCAGAAAAAATAATATGTACCTAAGGGGATTCGAACACAGGGGCTACGTCACAGCAGTGCAAGACTTTACCAATGAGCTACAAGCTATTTCTTGCTGTTCTTAAACAAAAATAACTTTTAAATTGTACTCAGGCTTGCAAACACCATTCTGTACATTAACTTAAAAAAATTTGTACAGTAAAATCAGGGTCGTTACGTATATTCTCTTTCTTTTTTGGGGACTTACCGAGCGCTAGTTCGCTGACGACATTTCTTTCTATTTCTTCCTTTGGAATGTTCATTAGGAGGACAGGACTCTCAGGAGATCGAGACTAACCAGGAGGACTTGAATCAGCTTGCGGCACAGCCTTACTTCTAGTTCTTTGTACTTACTTTCGTTTTGTATACCACTGTTTAGGTACCGCTTTACTCATTTTATCTTTTCTTTTCAAACATTTGTATGTAAAGTTAAATATTTTTTATTTTAATACTCTTGTCATTCTTGTACATATTATATATTACTTAATTACGCTTAACATTTTTATTTCTTAGTAAATACGTTGCGGCCTGCCACGTCATCGTTTCCGCCTACTAGGAAGCGGGACGTGACAGGTTTTGTTGGCGGCTCATGCAGGTTAGTTCTACATGAAGTCTTATGAAATATATCAAAAGAATTATAAGAATCAACAACTATACATTCCTTACATTTCTGATTTCTTAAATCTATCCTAACCATTTCTTTTCTATCAGGGTCATGGATTCTCCCAACAACACTACCATGAACTTCAATGGCAACACCCCACCGCCTACTCTACCACCACTACCTATCATTGCATCTCCTATCAATGAGCAAACGGTACTACTCGAGGCAATCAAGAGCTTTCTGGAGGGTCAGCAGCAGCAGACTGCTATCCTCATGCAGAGCCCAGAAGCTGAGGCATCCGGAGTCAAGCAATTCTAGGCACTGCACCCAAAACATTTCTCGGGTAAAGAGAGCCCATTGGAGGTGGAAGAATAGGCTCAATCGATTGAAGATGATCTGGCAGCAGCTCAAGTGCCAGATATTGCCTGGGTGAGAGTTGCGAAACTGCAACTAACAGACAACACCAGAATCTGGTGGAATGCTGAAGAAAACCGTCTCATCCAACCTATCAAGTGGAAGACATTTCGTGATCTGTTAGATGCGAAGTACTTCCCTGAAACTGCCCATTTTGACATGGAGCGGCAGTTCATCCACCTACAATAAGGCTCGATGTGGGTCAAGTCTGTGGATGAATACGATACTAAGTTTACCATGCTTAGCAGGTATGATATTGTCTCAAATTCAAATTCCTAATTCCACTCATTACTTTTCTAACACAAGATTGTAACAAGTTCGCTGTACACCTGATTCCTACTGCTGAGATCCGGGCACGACGATTTCAGCAAGGGTTGGACCCGGAAATCCAAGCTATACTCGCTACAGAGGATTTCCCAACCCATGAACTTGCTTTGAAGGCTGCCCGATGCTACGAGGCAGTTGTAAAGAAGAAGGGCAGACCGCAGACTGCCGAAGTAAAATGCCCTCCTACACAGATGACAGGAAGAGCCTCTTCTAGGCCGACTTTTGAACCCAGGAGACCAGAAGGATCATTTAACCGGCCCAGTCCAGACTTTTACTTCTACTGCAAGAGGATGGGACACCTGGCAAAGGACTGCAGGCGTGCAAATGGCCTATATTTGGTTTGTGGCACATCCACTCATGCCATAGGAGAATGTCCATATCGTTTTAACACAGCTCCAGCCTCCGGACCAGCTATATCTGTTCCGCAGCGGCCAACCATTCAGGCTCCTGCACCTCGACTAGCTCTCCCTACACCAGCTCCATGTGGACCTCCTGCATAGCCTCAACGTCAATTCCATCAGGCACAGAGAAACATGCCTCAAGGGCAGAGAAACATGCCCTAAGGATAGAGGAATGTGTCTCCAGCAAGGAGGAATGTACTACGACGTCAGGCTTTCACAATGACAGTCGAGGAGGCCAAAGCCATGGGCCAAGTCATCACCGGTAATTTCCAATCCTTTCAAACCTTTTCAATTCTTGTATATCACTATACTTTTTCCTATACCTAAACCTATCCCACACAACTTAGGTACAATCTTAGTAGCCTCTCCACCTGCTCTAGCACTCTTCGACGCTGAAGCATCACTTTACTTTATATCGCAATGGTTCTTTCGAACTCATGCGATTCCAGTTAAACAACTTGTATCCAGCTGGAATGTCAGTTCAGAGAATGATGTTCTAAAAGAAACTTTGGGATACGATCTGTGTCCAGTGGTCGTCTGTAGTAAAGAATTTTATGCGGACTTCAAGGTGTTGGACATACTGAACTTCGACGTAGTCTTGGGAATGGACTGGCTGGGAACTTTCTTCACTACCATGGACTGTCACCAAAGGAGGGTATTTTTCGAAATACTAGATCATCCAATGTTCTATTTCAAGAGTGGAGACCATACCTTGGAACCTAGCGTCTATAAAGCAAAACTAAAGAAGGCAGTGGTTGCAACATTACAAGCGGAAGAATCGAAGCCAGAAGTAGTTCAAAAGTTTGAGGATATATTCTCGGAAGATATATCAGGTTTTTTTTCCCGATCGAGCTTTTGAATTCAGCATCGATTTACAACCTGGTGCACAACCGGTAATCAAAGCTCCGTACCGGCTAAGTCCAGAAGGATTGAAGGAAATCTGCATTCAGTTGGACAAACTCCTGAAGAAAGGTTGGATTCATCCCAGTACTTTAAGCAGGGGATTTTCGGTATTACTGGTGAAGAAGAAAGAAGGTTCATATAGGATGTATGTGGATTACCGATCTCTGAACGAAGTGACGATTAAGAACAAGTATCCACTACCGCACATTGATGATCTTTTCAATCAGCTAAGTGGGTCTTGTGTATTTTCGAAGCTAGATCTTCGTTCGGGTTATCATTAGGTAAAGTTCAAAGAGTCTAACATTCCGAAGACGGCGTTTAGGACTCGATATGGTCATTATGAGTATCTCATAATACCATTTGGAGTGACCAATGCACCTGCCATCTTCATGGATCTGATGAACCATGTTTCCCGAGAGTACTTAGATAGGTTCGTTGTCATCTTCATCGACCGACATCCTAGTGTATTCAAAGAATCAGAAAGAACATGCCGAGCATTTATGGATTGTCCTAGAGACACTGCGACAATATCAGTTCTACGCTAAGTACAGCAAGTGTGAATTTTGGCTAGATCAAGTCGGATTTCTCGGACATATCGTTTCAGGTGAAGAAATCCCAGTAGATCCAGCTAAGGTGTCTGCTGTCAGCGAATGGCCGACACCAAAGAAGGTGAAATATATATGAAGTTTCTTGGGATTGGCAGGATACTACCGAAAATTCATTGAAGGCTTCTCAAAGATTGCAGCACCCCTGACCAAGCTCACACGCAAAGATGAAGCAATCGTGTGGTTAGAAGCATGTGAAAACACTTTTGTAGAACTCAAGTCAAGATTAACTTCTGCTCCTATTCTTGTAATACCAGATCAATCTATAGGATTTGTTGTGTATTATGATGCGTCCAGTAAAGGATTATGATGTGTTCTACACCAGTATAGAAAAGTTGTAGCCTTTGCATCAAGACAACTAAAAGTTCATGAGCGCAACTATCCGACACATAATCTGGAGTTGGCAGCCGTCATATTTGCACTTAAAATTTGGCACCCCTATCTTTTGGGAGAACGAGTGGATATACTTACCGACTACAAGAGTCTGAAGTATGTATTTACTCAAAGAATTAAACATGCGCCAGAGATGATGGCTAGAACTCATGGCGGACTTCGACATCAACCTACAATATCATCCTGGGAAGGTGAACGTAGTTCCTGATGCACTTAGCCGCTAGCCATTAGCAATTAATCTCACCACTCAGTGGAATCAACTGCAGGAATTGCATGGATTGACGATCGAAGTAGTTATGCTAGGTAATACTTCATATTTGATGAACTTACAAGTCCAGTCCACTCTTGTAAACCAGATCAAGGCAGCTCAAGTAAATGATGCCAAGTTACAAAAGATCCGAGAACAAGTAGAAAGTTGATTTCGAAATGACTTCATCTTCCACGAAGATGGATCCTTGAGATATGGAAGTCAATTATGTGTACCAAACGGCCCAGTTTAAGAAGAGTTGATGAAAGAAGCTCACAACTCTCCTTACTCTGTACATCTCGGTGCTACAAATATGTACAAGGATCTATAGCAACACTACTGGTGGCATGGAATAAAGCGTGAAGTAGCCAGAAGCGTAGCCAAGTTTTTGGTGTGTCAGCAAGTGAAGGCTGAACATCACAGAACTGTTGTTCTACTTCAGCCATTACCAATCCCAGAATGGAAATGGCAGCACATTACTATGGACTTCGTGACTGCCTTCCCTCACAGTATGAAGGGTAACGACGCAGTATGGGTTATTGTGAATCGACTCACCAAGTTGGCTCACTTTATTCCATTTCTAGTTGGCCAATCAACCGAGATGTTAGCATAGAAGTATATGGAGGT
Organism: Agapanthus africanus; assembly: GCA_030015575.1. Lineage (NCBI taxonomy): Eukaryota > Viridiplantae > Streptophyta > Magnoliopsida > Asparagales > Amaryllidaceae > Agapanthus > Agapanthus africanus. The sequence goes on from CM057337.1 coordinate 187,331,902, forward strand.
AAGCATAAATCTAAAGTAAGATTTAAACCTTCAAAGTGTACTATATTTGATACCCATAAACTAATTCAGGAGATCGTGAGATTACATGGAGTTCCTGTTTGCATCGTCTCGGATTGTGATAAAAGATTCTGATCACAGTTTTAGCAGAGTCTACAAGCTAGCTTAAGAACGAGTCTGAATTTCAGCACGACTTATCATCCAAAAATGGATGGACAGTTCGAGCGAACAATTCAGATTCTGGAGGACATGTTAAGAGCTTGTATGTTAGACTTCAGAGGTTTGTGGGAAGATCACCTACACCTAGTGGAGTTTTCATACAACAACAGCTATCAGGTAAGTATTGGAATGTCACCATTAGCAGCACTCTACGGATGAAAGTGTCGTTCACTGCTAAGTTGGGACGACATCGGAGATCATGAACTCCTTGGATGAGAGATGATCATGGCAACTATGGACGTAGTTCGCACGATCAAGGAAAGAATGCGCATAGCCCAAGACTGACAGAAGCATTGGGCAAATGCAAAGCGGCGACATGTAGAGTTCCAACCTGGAGACCATTTTTTATAAAGATCTCTCCAAACAGAGGAGTGATCCATTTTGGCAAAAGGGGTAAACTAAGTCCAAGATACATAGGACCGTTCGACATACTCGAATGAGTTGGAGAACTGGCATACCGGTTAGTACTAACACCCTCATTGGAAGGAGTGCACAACGTGTTCCACATATCCCAGCTACGAAGATATGTGAGCGACCCTATACTTGATCACTCCGAGCTCACAGTACAAAATGATATAACCTGCGAGCAACAACTTGATGAGATCCTGGACCGAAAAGTGAAGACACTACGGAACAAGAAAGTAAACTTGGTTTGAGTGATGTGGAGAAAGGATTCACCAAGAGAATCAACATAGGAACGAGAAGAATACATGCATGCAAGATACCCTTACCTCTTTGAAAATTAGTCCATATGTAATTGTAAATTTCGAGGACGAAATTTTTATAAGGAGGGTAGAATGTAACGACTCTAAAATCTTATATGAAAATTTTACTGTTAATATATAAGAAATGAGTTTTACAGCTTGAGTTTGAGTTATAAGTTACTTTTGTTAAATAACAGCAAGAAACAACTTGTAGCTCACTGGTAAAGCCTTGCACTGCTGTGACATAGCACCTGTGTTCGATTCCCAGCGTGCATATTATTTTTTCTGAATTTTTTAACCTTTTGGAAGCCCAAAAGATTGCACGTGCAATACAAAGGGAAATGAAAAGTTCACAAAAATCAAACATGTGCAAAATGGTTTAAATACTGTGTTGATCAAGTGGTACGAATCTCGAGGCAAGTGCATCGAGATCAATCGGCCATATGCTCAGGAAAACCGACAGGGATGGTTGGATATTTCCCAATGAACCTCGGGCTTTGCACACACACCTCTTCACCTACCCCTAACTCCCCTACACTGTTTGATTTCTGTTTAGTCGATAAAACTGCACTTTTGATATGACATTTTCCTTACTTTTCTTAAATATCTAAAGGTGTTTATTATAAATATGACACATATGAGGGTTTATCTGTAAAAATACTATTTTCATATGTTTATATATTATAATTAACATTATGAAGGAAAATGTATGCATACAATATTTTGATAATTTAAATATGCATATCATATCAAATATTCTTAATCTATATTCTTAAAATATAATATCATATAAAATGGTTAGGATAATATCTCAAAAATACCAAATATTATTAATATTATTCATTAAGATATTGTGCAGAAATTATATCAGGACTGGAATCAAGGAAATCCGAGATATCAAGATCAAATCTGCCAAAATATTGAAGTAAATCATGAAATCAATTCTGGCAAAGATTTAGAGAAGATTTCCAAAATCCAGATATTCAAAAGATCACCACATATCAACTAGATGAAGCTCCAGAAATTTGCATCCAAGACCCTACCAGAGTGCCGCCTAACCGCGGCCATAACCTACAATATGTGGCGGAACCTCCGCCGATATGGGGAGTTAGGATTTTCAGTGTAGGATCATCTAAACAAATCCTGATTTATGGAATCTAGGGATTGCAATTTCTGTGACTATAAATAGAACCCAGAGCCCCCATGGAAGATCATCAAACCGAAGAGATCACGAAGTTCAAGTTGACTCAAACATCTGATTGAAATGAGTTTTTGCGCTTGTGTGCATTTTGAAATCAAAGAATTAACCTCAATCAAGAACAGTGTCGCTTGGTAGCTAGCCGGTTGAGTACGGGTCGGTCCACAGGGAAAACGTGTATTTTCTAGTTGTTCTAACGAGTCGATTCCTATTTGTGGTAGGTTTTGATTTTCTATAAAAATTGAGGTTGAAATTGATTTGTATTAAAACCTTGCTAGGGTTAAGATTAAGTTAGTTTGGAAAGTCAATTATTCTCACCGCTTTCTTTGCCCTAATTAAGAACGTTAGGTATTAAGGTAATAGTTAACAAAGGGGATTAGCATGACCGGGAAGAAACTAGGTTTCTTCCCTTTGGTCCTTGTCCGTCCTTTCTTAACTCTTAGCCCTAAGCTCTATGGAAATCAAACACAACCGGTCTTTAACTAGGGAATCATCGCTACCTCATGGGATAGAGTGCCGTAGTGAGCGGTGTGTGCTTGTTTGCATAGAGCCCTTATTTTAAAATATTGAACGGGCAAGAAAGGAGTGAGAGATTTTCATCTCTCAAACATTTCCCAAACCTAACCCTAACAAGTGAGGAACTACTCATTTATTAGGGAATTAACAAAGGAATTCATTTTTTTATTTTTCTTTTAATAACCTAATTAACGTGCAGAAAATAACTACGGCAGATAAAAATTGCAGAGAAATAAAATTTCAGATAAGAGATTCAAGATAAAAAAAAACTTACTTTTTATTGATTCACTCTTTGATGATTACAATGAATGGAAATTTTAAACTAGGAGAATAAAAAGAGGTATGCTCCAAAAAGAGCTGTAGGATTCCTATTTATAGATAATAAAAATCCTAGGGTTTACATCTGATCCATATCTAGAATTACAAAAATACCCTAAGAAAACCGGGTCAATGCACCGACTCCACCGACATGTACCAACACGCGCCGACACATGCGACGCACAACCGCGGACCCACGGCCATAAGCCTGGTTTGGCCGCGGATCCACAGCCAAATAGTGGAGTCTCTGTCTCAAAATTTTAGGGCTGCTTCATGTTGCATTTGGTTTCTGGTTTCTTCACTTGGTTCTTTAGAATATTTTCTATCTTCTTCCAGATTTCCACAGTGCAAAATGTTGTGGACTTTTACTGTTCGCTTCGTGTTGAAGTCTTGAATCTTGTGCTGCCTTTGTTCTTTGTGCAATCGAACTGTTTGCTGATCTTCATTTGTTCCTCGAACTGTTAGACGGCATCTTACAGATTCATCTATTTGTTGGTCATAGTCTCACATTTGTAGCGTCTTTTCACCATTTTCACTGTATTGTTCTGAGAACCTGTAACCTACAATTATTTAGCAGACATGGATCTAAAGCACCTATTTATTTGTAAAATGATTAATAATGGGGAATATAATAATGCAAAATTATGATATGAACAAATACCCCCAAACTTATCTTTTGCTCGTCCCGAGCAAAACTAGTTTTATTCTCGAAAAATTCTAACCTCACTTTCGCAGGGAAACGCGATTGCACTGAGCTCGTGCAACAAACCGTTAAACCTCTAGGTGTCCCTAGTAGGAGGAATGTTGTCTCCTGAGGGTTTTCAGCGGATACTAACCACAAAATCCGATCAATTTGGCGTATTGACTTTCATTCTTCAATTCGGCGTCCTAGCAAGAAATTCTATTATCTTCAACTCCGAAATTATCAACCCATATTTTTCATGCTTTCTTATCATTTAATTTAAGATTGTATATGTTCTGTAAATTTATTTAGCTTTCAGCATCTTTTGAATTTTTCTTCTAAGTTTCCATCTCAACTTAGGAATTTTTATCATCTGTACTAAAGATATAAGTCTTATTTTTCATTCCTATCTCTCATCCAAACCCCAATCATATACCCCTACGTGTGTGTATGTATCACCCCTACACTTGGAAATTCAATTCAAGCTATTATACTTTCTCTCTCCTCTGAGAAATCATGCATCCAAACTTCTCTGGTAACTTCCTTTATACTTTCTCTCTCCTCTGAAAAATCCAATAATATATTTTTCTGCAGGTTTCTTTGCGAAATATCGCCGCTCAAAAAAAACTCTTTTTGCGTGTTTTGTAATTGGTTTGTGCATATTTTAATACGGACATTAAGGGGAAAAGAACAAATTCAGATTAGGTGGGGATTTCATCACCCTTCCTAGACCCCACAAATCACAAAACGAGTATCAACATCACCCTAAATTAATTAAAAAATATCTAGACCGAGACTCTAAGGACTGTCACGCTCAATAAGGACCGAGGAAGGTCATGGGTAATCTACCGCTTATCCGTATTTCTTTTGTGGTGTCTAGGCAAGTGTGTCTAAGGCAAGTGGTTACTTAATTAGACCCGCTATTTTCGGTGATTCGTATAGAGGATACCCCCCACTTACGTGGACATAAGAGCGATAAAGAGATGGTAGAGAATTGATCATGTGGCTTGTCCTTTGGAAGTCTAGGAGCGGTCTAGAGACTTGACCTAGGTAACCTTAGTTCTAGGGTTGATTGTGCATTTTTGTGTGATTTGTCTCACTTCCGATACTTTTCAAAACAAATCAATTTTAAATCATACACACGCTGCCACTTGCGCTAAACTCGCTTAGTGCATGCTCGGCTGGACACGGGATTCTAGTTCCCGTCTTGTCCGCGTTCCTGCTATTGACTCCGAAGTCGGTACTTCTTCATCTTCTTTTTCCCCTCAACCCACCACATCGACCGATATGGAAGGTTCTCTATCAGATTATGACACTACCCGGCCACCACCTGTCGATGCGCAGAATTCACCACGCATCTCTCCCCAAGAGAGATGCTATCCTATACGCGGTCCCCTTCCTACTTGTCTATCTATTCCACCGGCCAATGGGGATAATTTTGAAATTAAACCCCACTTCATCAACCTGTTGCCCAAATTTCACGGCTTGAGTATGAAGATGCATCATTTTTATCACCAAATTTGAAAATGTATGCGCAATGATGGGTATATCACAACTTTCAGTGGATGTTATACACTTGCGTCTTCTCCCTTTTACTTTATGCGATTTAGAAGAAAAATGGCTTTATAACAATACCGCACGCTCTGTTACCAATTGGGATGAATTTGTGATAGCATTCCTTAAGAAATTTTACCCTAATCATAAGACCGCCCGTGTTCGGAGCGAAATCAACCAGTTTACCCAGCTTCCCAATGAACCGTTTTGGAAATGCTTTGAACGGTTTAAGGATCTGCTTATCCAATGTCCTCAACATGGAATAAATAAATAGGATCTTTGCCGAATTATATATGAGGGCATTACTCCAACGACAAAGCAGATGCTTGAAACCATGCGTCAATACAATTTCATGTCCAAAGACGATGGTGAAGCTTGGAAATTTTTGGAAGATCTCGCTGAACACACTTTGCAGTGGGAAAGCGTTAGACCATCATCTAGGAGAGGTGTCCATCAGCTCGATATTTCCATCACAGTAAAAGCCGAAATGGCAGCGATGCAAAAGAAACTCGACGCTTTAGAGAACAAATTCTCATCAGCCTCCTTAAACCAGGGTACACTTCCTAAGACCGTGTGTGGTTGCTGTTCCGATCCATCACATCTGACGGAAGAATGTCCTGTGAATGCATCGTTTCAAGGTCAAGAACACACTAATGCTACTTTTCAGCAGCGACCTAGAAACGATCCTTATTCTTCCACGTACAATCAGGGATGGAGGAATCATCCTAATTTTGTTTTGAACCAAAACCAAACCCAAAATCAAAACCAGTTCCAAAGAAATTATCAAAGACCTCCTCCACAGCAACATCAATCACATCCATAGAGTCAGTACCTCTTTCCATCGCAACCTTTTCAAATTCCGGCCAACAATTCTACACCTTATAATAATTCTTTCCAAACGGCCGGTAACGAAAACTCATCTGCATTCGAATGAAGCGTGGATATGTTCATTAAACATTCCATGCAATCTACGGATGATATAAAGTCTTCTATCCGAGCATTAACACAGACCACCACCTCCCACGGTGAAAGTATAAAATCGATAGAAGCACAACTTGCATAAATAAATGCCGCGATGAGTGCGAGAGAAAAAAGGAAACTTCCAACCCAACCTCTACTGAATCCTGGCCACTCACAAAGTCATAATGTGAGTGCCGTTACCACATTGAGATCAGGAAAAGTGTCGAACAACCAAGTGGGTGAACAGATTGATGATGAGGAATCAATTGAAACCCTGGGTTCCACTTCTTGCCCTATTTCGTCTAGTCTCCCACCTTCTTCCGAGCCTATTCTCTGTTTTCACCGAGGCTCGAATACTCAACCCACTTCCTCGAGTCAACCTAAAATGATCCCAACTCCAATTCTGGGATCGATTCCATCCCCACAAGCTTCTCCACAAATGTTAGACCAAAAACTTATTGATAAAGCTCCATTTCCAAACAGGTTGAGGGACAACAAACCTAACGCACAAATAGAGAAGATTGTGGAAATGTTTAAATAAGTTAACATAAATATCCCTCTCCTAGATGCTATTCAACAAGTTCCGTCTTATGCAAAAATCCTTAAGGACTTGTGCACTGGGAAGAGAAAAACTCAAATGCCGAAAAAGGTATTCATGACAAGTAACGCGAGCACAGCTTTTACCCAACACCTTTGGGCGCTGCTTTTTCATTTACTTCTTAAACCTCCTACCAATCAATCTATTCCCCAAGCCACACCCGGTCGAGCCCGACAATTGCCTAAGAAACATAAGGACCCCGGTTGTCCTACAATATCTATAACTATTGGGGGTAAAAGCATCAATCGTGCTCTACTTGACCTCGGCGTTAGTGTTAACTTGCTTCCATATTCTTTCTATGAGAAGCTAGGTATAAGAGAATTGAAACCTGTCCACTGCACTCTCCAGACGGCAGACCGATTTGTCGTCCAACCTAAGGGTGAACTAGAGGTTATGTTAATCAAAGTCGGGGAATTCATATTCCCTGTGGACTTTATTGTTTTAGATACACAGTCTGTGGCGAACCCACGCAACCAAATCCCGGTGATACTCGGTCGACCTTTCCTAACAACATCCAACGCTGTCATTAATTGTCGTAACGGTTCTATGAACTAATCCTTCGGGAAGATGACAATTGAGTTTAATATTTACAAGCTAGGAAGTTAACCATCTGAACCTTCTGCTCATTTAATCAATGTCTGTTCTATCAACGAAATAACTTCCGACAGCTACGAAGCTGAAGTACTTTGCTATGATGATCTCGACAACACTAGTGCGGCTTTGTTTGATCTGGTAAATTATTATAGTGAGGATATCTTCGATGAGTCCATCCCCGAGTTTGAATCTTTTGACTCGTCGCAAAAGTCAGTAGTGCTGTGAGTCAATATCTTACACAAGTTATGAACCTCTTTGGGAGTCTGAGTATCATTCTCTTACCCCATCTTCTATTGTCTCTCCGCCGACACTTGATCTCAAACTGCTACCTTCTCATCTTAAATATGCATATTTAGGTGAGAATGAGTCTTTTCCCGTGATCATATCCGCTTCTCTAGTTTTAGACCAAGAGAACGCACTTTTGGCGGTATTGAGATCAAATTGGCAAGCATTTGGTTGGACAATGGCTGACATCAAAGGGATTAGTCCCTTGATTGTTGAACATTATATAAATTTGATGGATTAAGCCAAACCAACCCAAGACCCACAAAGACGGTTGAATCCCGTCATGAAGGAGGCGATAAAGAAAGAAATCCTCAAGTGTCTAAATAGTGGTATAATTTACCCAATATCTGATAGCCAATAGGTAAGTCCTATTCATGTGGTCCCTAAAAAGTCTGGCATCACGGTCATAACTAATGAGGCTAATGAGTTGATCCAAACATGCACCCAAAGTGGGTGGCACATATGTATTGATTATAGGAAACTCAATGCCGCAACGAGGAAAGATCACTTCACTCTATCTTTCATTGACCAGATGTTACAACGATTACCTTGACATGAATACTATTGTTTTTTGGACTCATACTCTGGCTATAACCAGATCCTCATCGCCGAAAAAGATCAAGATAAAACAACATTTACTTATCCTTTCGGTACTTTTACTTATAGACGCATGCTTTTTGGGTTATGCAATGCTCCTGCTATATTTCAGCGGTGTATGATGGGGATATTCTCAGACATGGTCGAGAATTTTCTGGAGATATTTATGGACGGTTTCTCCATATTTGGGGACTCCTTTGAAGAATGTCTACGTCATCTTGACGCGTTCTTATCCGCTGTAAGGATAAGAACTTAATATTGAATTGGGAAAAATACTATTTCATGGTCCAAGAAGGTATTGTCCTTAAATATATTATTTCACGAAAAGGCATCGAGGTAGACAGAGCTAAAGTTGATGTCATCCATAACCTTCCTCATCCCAAATGTGTCAAAGATATACGATCCTTCCTTGGTCATGCAGGATTTTATAGGAAATTCATTAAGGACTTTAGAAAAATTGCTAGACCCTTAACTCTTCTCTTGGACAAGGATACAACATTTCACTTTGATTCGGATTGCGAGCCTGCTTTTGAATCGCTTAAAAGATCTTTTACTACAGCCCCTGTTCTATCATCTCCGGATTGGAACCACCCGTTCAAGCTTATGTGTGATGCATCAGATTTTGCTATTGGTACGGTCTTAGGATAGTACATTGATAAGATGCCATATATAATTTACTATGCAAGTAGGACTTTGAACGATGCCCAAATTAATTACACAACTACCGACAAAGAACTCTTGGCAGTTGTATTTGCGTTAGTGAAATTTAGGCCCTACTTGATTGACTCGGCAATGGTGGTTTACACCGATCACTCTGCCCTACGACACCTTTTATCGAAGAAGGACGCTAAGGCCAGGCTAATACTTTGGATTATGTTGTTACAAGAATTTGATCTTGTCATACGAGACAAGAGTGGATGTGAAAACGTTGTAGCCGACCATCTTTCACGCATCAATTCTTCACCAACGTTGACCATGCCAATAAATGACTCTTTCCCTGACGAACAGCTCTTGACAATATCCTGCGAACCTTGGTTCGAGAATATTGTGAATTATCTAGCGACGGGACTTATTCCTAGCGATTGGTCAAAACAAGACAATCTTCGATTTCTATCCTAAGTAAACACTTTTACTGGGATGAACTTTTTTTGTTTAAATATTGTTCAGATTAAATTATTCGCAGATGTGTGCCTAACGATGAATTCAAGAGCGTATTGTCTTTTTGTCATGATCAGGCATGTGGCAATCACTTTGGTCCACGTAAAACGGTGGAGAAAGTTTTGCAATATGGCTTTTATTAGCCAACATTATTTAAAGACGCATAATCATTGCAAAAATTATCCATGGTGTCAACACATGGGTCGAATTTCATGAAGAAATGAGAAGCCGCTCGAACCTATCTTGGTTATGGAGATATTCAATGTTTGGGGTATTGATTTTATGGGCCCTTTTCTCAACTCTTTTGGGAATTTATATATCTTGTTAGCGGTTGATTATGTCTCAAAATGGGTGGAAGCAATACTGTGTCGCACTAATAACAACAAGGTTGTCATTAAGTTCCTTAAAGAAAATATCTTTTCGCGATTCGGGCACCCTCGCGTTATAATTAGCGACAACGTGACGCATTTCTGTAATCGGTCTTTCGAGGTTTTGATACGGAAATATTCAATCAACCACAAACTTTATACGCCCTATCATCCCCAAACAAGAGGGCAAGCTGAGATTTCCAATAGGTAGATCAAACAAATTTTGGAGAAGATGGTTTTTAAAAACCGTAAAGATTGATCAACCAAATTGACGGATGGTCTTTGGGCATTTCATACCGCTTATAAGACCAATCTTGGTATGTCTCCATACCGTCTAATGTTTTGAAAGGCTTGCCACCTTCCTGTCGAGATCGAACATAAAATAATATGGACTATTAAAGAGCTTAACTTCGATTTTGATCAAGCCTGCAGGTATCGAAAACTGCAATTAAATGAGCTAAGCGAACTCCACGATGAAGTTTACGATAATGCGGTTATAGTAAAGAACCGGACTAAAGTGTTTTATGATAAAAACCATTTTAGAAAAACCTTCACACCGGGGCAACAAGTCCTTCTTTACGATTCCCGTCTTCATCTTCATCCGGGTAAGCTAAAATCTCATTGGAAGGGACCTTTTGTGGTGCGGTATGTATATCTGCATCGGGCAGTAGAAGTTGAAAATGTTAAAAACGGTTCAATTTTTAGAGTAAATGGGCATAAATTGAAACCATATTTTTTTGCTGACCCAGCGGAGGAGCTCTTGTTTTTACAGGAGCCGCTTTATTATAACTAAATTTTCTCTGCCTCACCTCCATATTTCGGTAACATTGTCTCATTTTAAGAATGGAGGTGAGTGAAAAAAGACTTAACTGAATATCCGTGCGTGCCAAAGTATAAGTTTGGGGGTAGTTTTCATTTAACTATTATTTTACCCCTATCATTTTCTCTCCCCAAGTCTATAGGTCTATGCGCTCAAAGAACAATATCAGTGAAGATACTGCTGAAAACAGGTTTGGGGGAATGGTTTGTATTCGCTAAATCATCTTTTGGCACTAGGCACTATACAAATTTTTTTTTGATAATGAAAAATTAGAAAGTGAAAAACTACATATGAAAGATAGAAATAGTTTGAGAAAAGCAAGAAAGTTAGATATTTTCTTAAACGAAGCTAATAATAAGTAGTTATGAGCCGTTGTCCCAAGGGTTAATAAGATGAAGGAAATTACTAATCTGAGAATAAAAATAAGTCTGAAAAATTGTTCATATTCTTGAGGCCAAACATTTGAACGTTGATACCCTACTATACGCACTGTTACACATCTTGAAACTTGGGATAGTAGAGGATATCTTGAAATGCTCTTGTCTAAAAGCCTTGGTACGAAGGAAAATAAAAATATATAAGTGTTTGTAGAAAAAGAAATGAACACTGGTTTTGTAATTACCAAGACAGCATAAAAAATATAGCGAGGGCGTTTTATCACCTAGTGTCTTAGACCAAATAAGCGAGCACATTTGGGAGCCACTGCTAAGCCTTAGGTGTTGCCAGACGAGGAATTATGCCTAAATAAGCGAGTACATTTGGTAATCGGTCGGTTAGTACCTTAAGAAGTATTAACGGTCGCATGAAGAATGTGTGAGCAATTCCATCTAAAATATTCACCAACTAAAAAGTACTAAGGAAGATGAACAAGAGTATGATAGCTTGAATTGATTCTTTAAGTGTAGGGATGTCTTTTACACACATGTAGGGGTATATGATCAATGTTTGGAGGAAAGATATGGAAGAAAACTAAAGACGATGTTTTATTGAGAGATGATGTGATTTCTAATATCTTTTCACGACCATTAAGATAGGGCTCATAGCAACTGAAAAGCTAGTGTACTTAGAAACTCTTCTTTTCAAGTTCTTTCTTTTATAGTTCCTATCTTTATATGTAATTTTCATCAATTTTCTTTTATTATAGGATTTTGTGGGTGTAATCAGCTGAAAACTCTTAGGAGACAACACTCCTCCTACTAGGGACACCTAGAGGTTTAAAGGCTTTTTCCACGTGCTCAGTGCAATCGTGTTTCCTACGAAAGTATGCTACTTAGGTTTTTCTTTTTCTTTTCTCCTTCTCTTGAATAACAAGTTTGCTCGGGACGATCAAAGTTAAGTTTGGGGTATTTGTTCAGTCGGTAAAACTGCACTTTTGATATGATATTTTCCTTACTTTCTTAAATATCTAAAGGTGTTTATTATGACACATATGAGGGTTTATCTGTAAAAATATTATTTTTATATGTTTATATATTATAATTAACATTATGAAGGAAAATGTATGCATATAATATTTATATAATATTTTGATAATTTAAATATGCATATCATATCAAATATCCTTAATCAATATTCTTAAAATATAATATCATATAAAATGGTTTGGATAATATCTCAAAAATACCAAATATTACTAATATTATTCATTGAGATATTTTGCAGAAATTATATCAGGACTGGAATCAAGGAAATCCGAGATATCGAGATCAAATCTGCCAAAATATTGAAGTAAATCATGAAATCAATTCTGGCAGAGACTTAGAGAAGATTTCCAAAATCCAGATATTCAAAAGATCACCACATGTCAACTAAATGAAGCTCCAAAAATTTGCATCCAAGACTCCACCAGAGTACCGCCCAACCGCAGCCATAACCTACAATATGCGGCGGAACCGCCGCCGATAGGGAGAGTTGGGATTTGGGATTTTCTGTGCAGGATCATCTAAATAAACCCTGATTTATGAAATCTAGGGATTGCAACTTTTGTGACTATAAATAGAACCCCGAGCCCCTCTTAGAAGATCATCAAACCGAAGAGATCACGAAGTTCAAGTTGACTCACGCATCCAGGTTGATCAATCGGCTGTTTATTTACCTCCTTCAAGATAGATCGAGAAGCAAACTAGGGTTTTGTATTCCACTTTCTAGAGGAACAAAAAGTGTAATTGATCAAGTTGATTAATAAAGATAGTTGTTTTATTCTTATTGCATTTATTTTTTATTTACATCTATCCGTTCTTCTATCTGTATCATGCGTGAGTAATTCACCGCTTGATAGAGTTCGTAGGATTATGGTAGATCAATGGAAGATGAAAAATTTCTTAACTTCTTTTAAGTCTTATGAAGTTTATAAACTTTAGCAAAATAAATGTTAACATCCTAATCGGACGCGCTACCAATTTGTTGATAGTCTTGACCGTGATTTGAGATTAGATTAACAATTGTTTTGTTAAGAGTTAGACATGAATAGAGATCAATGTAAGGACAAGGAATAGTGTGGAAACACTAGTTTCTTCAAAGAAACCTAATCCTCATTTATCACTATCAATCTAGTTTTAAATCTATCAATAGATAAAAGGAGTCATTTTTATTAATCATCCATTACTACCAAATCCTAACGAACCTTACAAGCGCTCTTCTGATATAAAATCTATATTTTTATTTAAACTAGATCTATTTTCTATATCCGTATTTTGACGTAGATCTAGAAACTATTTTCCACTATTATTTATTTTTCTATTCTTCCACTTTTTCAACACGTCTAAAGTAAGATTGAAAGATTCAACTTTTCCCTGAGGATGACCCGTACTCATCTCGGCTAGCTACACACAACACCGTTATTGATTGCGATTATTCTACAAACACTTCTTTAAAACAGATCAATCGATTTCTCTACAATCAAACAGAGACCCTTCATTTCACAATTAAATATCATTTTAATGCTTTTAATCCACCATTTTAATTCCAAAACCCTAATTCTCCACTACAAATACCATCCCCTACTTTGGCTCAGCACCATTCTGAAAATTATAGCAAAATTCTCTCAAAAAGTTCCTAAGTACAAGTGGAGTAAAGAGGAGTTACCGAGCAAGCAACTTCCGGTAAAGATCGAAGCAACATCCGGAGCTCCCGCGACGTTACGAATCTCATTCCATCTTCTTCAACCTTTTCTTAAACTTTCTAAACCGTAAGTCCCTCCCAAACCCTTTTTCTCTTCATTAAATTTCACCTTTAATCTTATGTCGGTAAAAGTAGAGTTATTACCGACACCTTTTTCTAAACCCTAGAAAACTCTTTTTCCTTAATACTTTGTTCAATCTAATTTTTACCCAATACTTGTAACCCTAAATACTAATATTTAGAATCAAGTTTAATCAAGAATCTCATGTGAAACATTCATGCTTGAACTTTTTCATTAAAATACCATGAACTTTATAAACACCTCTTTTAGTAATTGCTTAACAATACCTTAGGAAAACTTCACGGGGTAACGACCTACCCCATACGCACACTTGGTTTCATAGCACGATACTCATTGTATGTATTTTCGTTCGAAAAATAATATTACAATAAAATACCATATAATTTAAAAACCGGATTTCTTTTAAATCAGTATTTCATATCCTTTGCGAATATGCATCTACAACCCTCTTTAGGAGACACGCTAATGGAAGGTGCAGATTATCACACATCTTTGGGCTAGTAGAGCGAGATGCAGACTACCTCACGGAGCATTCGATCTCGAAAGGATTTAAATACGGGTTTTTTTAAGAAATACAAATTTTCTAAATAAAATAACTTTTAAAAAAATTAAAATTATATAATATTATAAATACATATTTTCAAAATATAATAAATCTATATTTTTCAAAAAAAATGAAAAGATTATCAAATGCCAATAAAATACCATAAAGATATCAAAAAGGCAATATTACAGTAAAATACCATGAACTTTCCATGCTAAGTAATTATCACTAAAAAATACTCCAAATACTTAAAATCCATTCTCATGACAATCTCAAGTAATACTAATCACCATCAAGGTTTACTTTTAACTATATTAAAATATTTTTCATAAAACCCCCTTGAGTTATATCAAAACAATATTTTAAGGACTTTAGTAAATATAGGTTTAAGCGGGATCAATTCTCTTGAGCCCCATGGAGCCGGAGAAAGTGAGTGCTTGCCTATTTAAGGTAGACAAGTTAACAGAGTTATCAATGGTAATTGTCTTGGAAAAAAAAACACAAATCTTGCCGTCCATGTGCAGCAGTTACCGATAACTCCCGTATCTAATTCAAGAGCTAAATCAGTTTATAAGTGTTTGACTCAGTCTGAGTCCAATTCAAACCTGAATCCAAAAATCAAATACGAATACTTGATCATGAACATGAATACTTGAAATCAAACATCAATATCAAATATGTATATTTGACCCGACTTGACCGAACCATGGTTATAACTTGACTTGACTACTTGAATACTTGATTACATCTTAAACATGACTACTTGAACATTTTGTATCCATGGTTTCGGAAAGACTTGTAAATTATAATCTATATAATACATTACGCGGGAATAAATGGCTAGATTGGTACGGAATGTATATCGTGGCACGAGAGGTCACTTAAAAAAAACTTACATGAATTCTCATGCCGTTGTCCCGTAGTTATGATTGGGCTTTGTACTACATGTTAGCATAGTCCACGGGGTAAGATGGACTCCTCTCGTATACATGAATACCTTCTGTATCAAACTACAAACAACCACCTTATAATAACCATCATATATCTTTACAACTTACCTGTTCATTCACATTACTTGTTATATTCTCCTTCTTCTTTTGGGACTTACCGAGCGTTAGTTCGCTGACAACATTCCTTTCTATTTCTTCCTTTGGAATATTCATCAGGAGGACAGGACTCTCAGGAGATTGAGCCTAGCCAGGAGGACTTGGATCAGCTTGCGGCACAGCCTGACATCTAGTTTCTTGCACTTACTTTCATTTTTATATGCCACTGTTTAGGCACTGTTTTACTTATTGTATCTTTTCTTTTCAAACATTTGTATGTAATTGAATGTAAATAAAATTACTGTTTCATTTTAATATTCTTGTCATTCTTGTACATATTATATATTACTTAATTACATTTAACATATTTATTTCTTAGTAAATACGTTGTGGCCTGCTACGTCATCGTTTCCACCTACTGGAAAGTGGAGCGTAACACAGGTAACGCTTCGTATTTGATGAATTTACAAGTCCAGTCCACTCTTGTCAATCAGATCAAAGCAGCTCAAGCAAATGATACCAAGCTACAAAAGATCCGAGAACAAGTAGAAAGTGGACTTCGAACCGACTTCATCATCCACGAAGACGGATCCTTGAGATATGGAAGTCGATTATGTGTACCAAACGGCCCAGTTCGAGAAGAGTTGATGAAAGAAGCTCACAGCTCTCCTTATTTTGTACATATTAGTTAATATATGTTAATATATCAAATATATAGTTATACATTAAATTATTAAATCAACACTTGATTTAATAATCCGGCTATATCATATATAACCGACCAATATCATATATATCAATTTATTGAATCAACACTTGATTCGACAACCCGGCTATATCTCATATAACCAACCGATATCACATATCGCGAGATTAGAATACGGTATCACATACGGATATCAATCTTGGTCCCGCACATATCACATATGTGCTCCTACTTCATTTCGCCTGAGCCAGGAAACCTCTATGTAGGACTCTAAACACTTGTCAATACGTTGGCAGTAGGTGATGATCATATCAGTCACCCATAAGCCGTCAGCGGTACTAGCTGGACGTAACGGCTACACGGGTATTGAGCAATTAGAAGATCAACATGCAAGCCTGCTCATACTCATATGAATCCAATAAGTAATACTACCGTACAGTCCGGTCTCTTCATCTGATATGTTGCATATCTAGTCTAGGGGTGATAAACGTCAGACCCCAGTAACTTGACAAGTCATGCCGATGTGAGGCTCATAATGGGTCGAGAAACTACTGATAACATGTACCAGTAAATCTCTGTATCATCCCTGGCCAGGGACTTCCTGTTATAACCAATCGAGTACAGCGCAACTGTTAGTGATATGTATGCCCTAGAGGCCATTACTGTACATACGATGTATATTGTAGTGGATACTTGGACATATATAGGGAGGACTTTCTTGCTCAACATGATAGTATGCTATCTGGTTGCCCTTTATCTTAATATGTACTCTGATTGTCTCTATGTTACATGTTGATAAAGCCTTAGGATGAGTACTTGACTACCAGGACTATGATGCAGATCATACTAGTGGGGACTGAGTAGTCGCTAAGTACATCCTTCAAATGTTCCTAGTCGTAGGTGTATCGAGATAGGGCATCGATATACCAGAGTAGACTAGCTTATGCGCTTCTTCACCCATATGATGGGCGATGGATGATCCCATATCCATTGGTGTTTTACATAAGAGAAGGTATACGGGTGCTCAGTGGAGACTGGGTACACTGGACGGACTCGCCGAGAACTCCCAGATGGTATTATACCTCACATCAGATGGCAGTTCTCTGGTGACACTGGTACAGGTTAGTCTGTAGACCCGAGATTGTCATAGAGACTTGTGTGATTCCTACTGTGCTTTGATTTCCATCATACCACATCCAAGAGGGCATGCAAAACGGTGGCTTTTGGGTACAGTCCCAAATCACATGGAGGCAATGAGCGATAGGAGGAGTTTCGTCTCTCCCGGTATAGGGAGTTGATGTTGCGCTGTGTTCGATTGGCTATAACTGGAAATCCCTGGCCAGGGTTACTGAGATTTACTGGTAAGTGTTATCAGTAGTTTCTCGAACTGTTATGGACCTCATATCGACATGACTTATCAAGCTACTGGGGTCTGACGTTTACCACCCCTAGGCGAGATATGCGATATATCAGACGAAGAGACCGGACTGTACGGGAGTGTTACTGGTTGGATTCACAGGAGAATGTACAGGCTTGCTTATTGATCTTCGGATCGCTCAATACCTGGGTGGCTGTTACGTTTAGCTGGCCGCTTACAGCTTGTGGGTGTTTGATATGATCATCACCTACTGCCGGCGTATTGACGATTCTTTAGAGTCATACACAGAGGTTTCCTGGCTCAGGAAAAATGGAGTAGGAGCACATATGTGATATGTGCGGGACCGAGAATATTGCGATATGATATATCGTATTCCATTCTCGCGATATATGATATCGGCCGGGTATATGTGATATAGCCGGTGTTAGTGTATATGCCTAGAGGCCATTACTATATCATATTAGTTTGTATATTACTTAATGGAAGCTTGGGATATTCACCTTGTATATACAATCTTGCTCAAAATAGCAGTATGCTACTTGGTTTGTTTCTACTTCAATGTGTACATGTGTTTATTTTAGTATATCACCTATGCACATTAGTGGAGCCCTTAGGATCTTTGCTTGATTACCAGCGTTGTGATGGCAGTCACACTAGTAGGGGCTGGGTAATCTATAAGCACATCCTTATGCAGGTCCCTAGTCGCAGGACTATCGAGACAGGGCATCGATACTCCGGAGTAGACTAGCGCATGCGCTTCTCATCCCAGAGTGCGATATATCAGACGAAGAGACCGGACTGTACGGGAGTGTTACTGGTTGGATTCACAGGAGAATGTACAGGCTTGCTTATTGATCTTCGGATCGCTCAATACCTGGGTGGCTGTTACGTTTAGCTGGCCGCTTACAGCTTGTGGGTGTTTGATATGATCATCACCTACTGCCGGCGTATTGACGATTCTTTAGAGTCATACACAGAGGTTTCCTGGCTCAGGAAAAATGGAGTAGGAGCACATATGTGATATGTGCGGGACCGAGAATATTGCGATATGAGATATCGTATTCCATTCTCGCGATATATGATATCGGCCGGGTATATGTGATATAGCCGGTGTTAGTGTATATGCCTAGAGGCCATTACTATATCATACTAGTTTGTATATTACTTAATGGAAGCTTGGGATATTCACCTTGTATATACAATCTTGCTCAAAATAGTAGTATGCTACTTGGTTTGTTTCTACTTCAATGTGTACATGTGTTTATTTTAGTATATCACCTATGCACATTAGTGGAGCCCTTAGGATCTTTGCTTGATTACCAGCGTTGTGATGGCAGTCACACTAGTGGAGGCTGGGTAATCTATAAGCACATCCTTATGCAGGTCCCTAGTCGCAGGACTATCGAGACAGGGCATCGATACTCCGGAGTAGACTCGCGCATGCGCTTCTCATCCCAGAGTGGGAGATGGTCTGTCCCACAGCCATTAGTACGTCGTACTGGAGATAGTATGCGGGTGCTCGTTGGGTTACGAGTACACTGGACAGGACTCGTCGGGAACTGACCGGTTGGTATTATACCTATCGTCAGTTATCAGTTCCCAGGTGAAATGAGTACAGCTTAGTCCGCTGACTTGACACTGTCACTTCGCCTCGAGTGTGTTCCCACTGTACTTTGATTACTACCCTACCACGGCTCAAAGGAGTCGTACAAACAGGTAGTAGTTGGGTGCAGTCCCGAAGCACTTGGAGGCAGTGACGGTTAGACAGGATTCGTCTCTCCCGGTATTGGGGGTTGACATCGCGCTGTGTCTAGGAGAGCCATTACACGAGTAGTCCCTGGCCAGGGCAAGCGAGATATACTGGTAGGCTTCCAGTGTTATCTCAGGGTGTTTTGGGCTTCACTCCGACACGACTTGTACCGCTATTAGGGGACTGACGTTTACCGCCCCCCTAGGCCCGCCATGCGATGTATCAGACGAACAGACCGGACTGTACGGAGACTGTCACATTCAGGTTCAGTAGGAGTTCAGATGGGTTTCACCTCGTCAGTCTTCTTGTCGGCATCTACCTGGCGACCGTTATGCACAGCTAGTGCCGCTTGCGGTTTGTGGTTAAACCCACTGCCAGCGTAGTGTCGAGTATTTAGAGTTCCACACAGAAAGCTATTCGCCTTTAGGCAAAAGAGTAGAGGTCGCATGGTTTTGCGACAGGTCGCATGGTTTTGCGACAGGGTCCGGTCACATCCGTGCACTTGTGCACGTACAGTGTCCGGACAGTTAACACTAGTGGGCTTTGGTTTAAGCCAGATCCTAGTGTACGTTTTGGGATTGGTTTTATCCAGTATGTATTCGTGTTCCTCGGAACGCGGATGCGGGTGTGTATGCACAGTTGACGGAGAGACAGAGGCAGAGGATTCTCATTAGGGTTGTTGACCGTTGACTGTTGACTATTGACTTTTTGCTCAACCCTAATGAGAATATGATATATAATTAACAATAATATTAATTAAGTATTATAGTGACATGTTTGTTGAGGGGTTGACTTTGTTGACTTGTTGACTTTGTTGACTAGGTTGGACTAGTTGACTATCATGATGACAATGGCTATCATTTCATGGCAAAGACTTTTGCTTGCTTGTTCTCTTGTGCAAAATGAGTGCATGAAATGATATGGCTATTGTAGCTTAAACCATCACTAATACTTGATTGCTATTATTGGTTATGATGGTTTTGGATTATGAGAGCCAAGAGAGAAAAGTCTTGCTCATTCTTTCACTTCCTTTCTCTCTCTTGTGTTCTTGAGCTCTCATCTTCTTCCTCTCCCTCTCCCTCTCTTTAGTCTATGGTTCACTTGTCTCATGTGTTGAAAACCAAGAACCATAGAGAAAAATCCCAACACACTCTCCTCTACTCACTCTAGTTCACAAGGTTTAGCAAACCGAGTGAACTAGTTTCTTCAAAGTTCGAAGAAGAAGCCAAAGGTAGAAGCTTTCAGGTGGATCGATCTTCGGCGCAAGGAGACGACGGGGTGAAGCCGATCCGGACAACCATCGAGGCTTGAAGACGAAGGAGTTCAAGAAAGAAAGGTATAACCCCCTAACCGAGTAGTTAACAACTCCTAGTTAGGTTGTTAGTTAGATGCTTAACAAAGATCCGGTTTTGAGTCCATGTTACCGCTTCTAGAAAATTGTTTTTCACCAAATTCCGCATGCCCGAAAGTACCTGGAGAGCTAGCATGGACTTACAGTGGTATCAGAGCCTAGTTAAACTCTATCTAACATGTTAGCAAAGTAACTAGAAGATCGATCAAAGAAAAAGTCACGAAATACACCAAAAATTCATGCTTGCTGTCGATTTTCAAAGTACTGTAAAAGTAATAAATCATGCTTCAAAAATCGACTCAGGGTTTTTAGAGTACACTGTAGAAAGGCGGTCCTCTGATCTCATCAAAGCGCCGCGGAAACACGGCAATAGCTTGCTATTGCCGCGGTTCTGCGGCCGTACTGGCTCCTCTCTGGATCTTCTTTGCTACAGTATATTCAGTGGGGTATTTTGGGAATTTTGGTATATGTTTTTTCAGCCCAGATTTTCCAGAAAGAAAATTTAGTTTTTGGGGCTTTAAAAACCGTATTTTGATCGAGTTTCTTATGACTTAAGCTGACGGGTTTTTATCTGTGATGTGATATTTGTATTGAACGTCTGCTAATCGCTATATGTCGATTAGTGGGGGTTATACAAATCTGTGATCTGTAATGTCATTGGAATGTGTATATGAATTCATTGGATTGTCGCGGGTGAATAGCCGGGGGGTTGTGAGACGAGAGTTTTTTTTTCTTTCAATTCATGTAAATTTGTAAATTGATGTAATTATTATTTGTATGGCCGCACAACCAGGTCGGGGTTGTAGCCGTCATTGTATAATTTCTTTTTACTGTTTTTGCTCCTAGGATAGACCCATGGAGGGGGTGCACAAACTACCGGGTATGCCGAAGTGCCGAGTGGCCTACTCACGGAGTTGAGGGAGGTTGCTTCGCTTTGGGTACTTGGCGGGTAGTTTGCCGCACCCGTAGGGGTCTTGGGTGGGGTATTGGCTATTCACCGCGACCGTGTAATCCGCTTTTCGTTACAGGCTCGTACGAGTTGCGGGTTCCTAGTATATCCAATGTGTTCATCTGTGATCTGAAATGGCTATCATTGCAATATATCTATATATGATATTATTTAGGCGTTGCTTATGTTTTACAGCCGCGCTAGCCCAGCCCCCGCTCTGTCGTTAGTTAAGTAACCTAATGGGTAATGACGGGGCCCCGCGGCGAATGCGAATGGCATAAGCGTACGTCATATTTTGGTTGTTTTTTGCAATGGTAGGATTAAATGATGGGACGCATTAAAAGAACTAATGCAAGAATATCACGCATTAAAAGAACTAATGCAAGAAAAATAAACCAAGTAAAAGTCGTTGGAACACTTTCGAAAAACCACTCGGTTCTTTTCAAAACCAACTTTTAAATGCGGAGCTTGAGCCACTCCTTTTAAAAGCTATCTCGTTCCATCGATTATATCAAGTTCACTACGTTCACGGTTTTGCCAAAACCATTCGTAGCCCTCCGTCGTTTGATATGAATAGTCAATAGTATTCAAGCTATGTATGTTGGCCAAAGTCAAGGCATAGTGATTGGTAGCTATTGGGTATTCATGTGTAGCATAGATAGATGCGTTGGTTTGGGACAGTCGTACTGCCATTTTGGCCAAAGTCAAGGGTAGGTACGGGTGGATCCAAATTAACCTGGAGAATGATGGGTAGAACTTGACATGTGACTTATGGTATTTTGGCCAAAGTCAAGGTCATAAGAGCATGGCGCAAAAATCCACATCGGGAGTTTCAAAAGAACTGAAACTTGCTAGTGTTGCATACCATTTGGAGTGTGATGATTCTGGTAGGATTCCTTCAGTTTCGTCACGCAATGATATTTGGATCCCGATCCTACTGTGAGTATATGCTACTCCTCGGGAAATTTCTCACTTAACGATCAATGCTATAAACCAAGTAGGTGTCTAGAAAGGTGTTAGCGGGGCTACGCCCATAGGGAAAAGAGGTTATTTAATTAAGGAACTTCGCGAAAGCGTTGGAAAACCTCCCTCGAAGTACCGACACTGGCCTGGCTGAACGGTTAAGCAAGTATTGTACGGTGAGATTGATCCTGGCTAATTCTTCCTTTTTGGTTTGAGGAGGGATTCGAGAAACAGTGGGAGCCATCCTGTTTAGACAAACTAAAAACCATTTTAAACTTGCAAGAGCATCATGCTGAGTGTTTATTCTCTCTCTCCTAATTGCAGCGACCAATCGACATGACTGGACTTAAGTTACTTCTAGATAAAAACATACTGACAGGGCCAAACTACAAAGATTGGCTCAGGAATGTCAAGATGGCAATCACTTACGACAAGCTGGGGTATCTTCTTACCACCAAAGCTCCCCCTGTCCCAGGTCCCAAAACCAGCGTCGCGGATAAGAAAATCCGTAAGACCTGGGCAATCGATTGTGCGAAGGCCAAGTGCCTCGTGCTTGCCTCTATGGACAACGAACATCAGAGGAGGCACGGGAATATGGACCTCGAATCCATATTTCTCCATACAAAAGAACTGTATGGAGAGCAGTCTCGTATCGCAAGATACGAAGTGTCGAAGAAGTTATTTTCGTTAAGGTTGGCCGTTGGATCATCGGTAGCGGAACACGTGCTTAAGATGATTGGCTACATAGAAGAGCTCGCGGACCTTAGGACCACGTTGGAGAATGAGCTCTATACGGACTTGATTCTCCAGTCCCTTCCTTCCACTTACGCCCAGTTTATCCTGAACTTCAACTTACAAGAAAAAGAAGTTGAACTTTCAGAACTCCTCAACATGCTGAGGAGCGCAGAGGGCACCCTACAAAAAGGTAGGGAAACATCCACTTTGTTTGTAGGAGGATCTTCCTCTTCTAGGTCCAAGGCGAAAGCCAAGGGAAAGAAGAAGAAAGCCCCCGCCAAACCAAGGGGCGGTGTTAGTAAAGTGGATACGAAGGGAAAGGCAAAAGCAACAAAGAAAGTGGGAAAGCTTGTGGATAAGGAAGAATTCTTCTATTATCATAAGAAGGGACACTGGAAGAATGATTGCAGGGCTTGGAAAGCCAGAACACAGGAACTGAAGCAGGTTGCGGCTTCAGCTTCAGGTGTGTATGTTATTGATAACTGTCTTTCAATAAACTCTACTTCCTGGGTATTGGATACCGGATCAGGATCTCATATCTGTAATTCTTTGCAGGCGTTGAGAAACCGTAGGTTTTTGAAGGCAGGTGACATGACCCTCAAAGTTGCAAACGGAGCTAGCATGGATGCTAAGGCCGTGGGGGACTATCACCTGGGAATGTCAGATGGACATGTTTTGGTTTTGCGTAATTGCTTTTTTGTACCCAACGCAACTTGTAATATCATTTCTGTATCTTTGGTTTCTAAAGAAGGTTATGAATTTGCGTTTGTAAGTAATGTTGTAAACATTCACCTTAATCAAGTTCTGATTGGGTCATGTACATTGAGCAATGGTATATACGTATTAAACCAACCACAGATTTTCAATGTCCAGAATACATACAAGAGAAAGTTTCCGGAAATAAATCAGACTTTCTTATGGCATTGTAGACTGGGTCACATCAATGAGAGAAGGTTGACGAAGTTACATACAGAAGGATATTTGAATCCGTTCGAATATCAATCGTATGCCACTTGTCAATCCTGTCTCAAAGGAAAGATGACAAAGACTCCGTTCACTGGACACATAATAAGAGCGAGCGAGCTCTTGGGACTCATACACAGCGACGTGTGCGGTCCAATGTCTACACATGCGCGAAGCGGTTATTCTTACTTCATTACTTTTACGGATGACTTTTCAAGGTACGGTTATGTCTTCTTAATGAAACATAAGTCCGAAGCCTTTGGAAAATTCCAGGAATATAAGAATGAAGTAGAAAAACAAACCGGCAAAAGTATCAAGATTCTAAGATCGGATTGAGGTGGTGAATACTTGAGTGCCGAGTTCCTGGACTATTTAAAAGAGAACGGAATTCTCTCTCAGCTTACTCCTCCATACACTCCGCAACATAACGGTGTATCGGAGAGACGGAACCGAACCCTATTGGATATGGTACGGTCCATGATGAGTAACGCTGAGTTACCGCGATCATTCTGGGGGTATGCGCTAGAATCAGCTGCATACCTTTTGAACCGAGTTCCAACTAAGACTGTGCCTACTACACCATATGAGATGTGGTGTGGGAAGAGACCCTATCTTAATCACATTAAGACATGGAGAAGTCCAGCTTTTGTCAAAAAGCAGCATGCGGACAAACTCGAGGCACGCTCAGTACAGTGCAAGTTTGTGGGATATCCAAAGAACTCCAAGGGATATTTCTTCTACTGCGAAGAGGAACAAAAGGTTTTTGTTTCTCGTCATGCCCACTTTCTAGAACACCAGTTCTTAGAAAAGGAAATTAGTGGGAGCGCAGTAGAACTGGAAGAAATTCCAGAACCACAGACTATTACTGAAAGCTTAGTGGAACCAGAGGGTTCAAAAGAACAGGACATTCCTACGCCACTCCGCAGGAGTAGTAGGCAGTCTCATCCGCCCGAGAGATACTACGGTTTTCTCATAGACGGGGATAGAGAGGATTGCATCATAGATTATGATGAGCCTACTAGCTTCCAGCAGGCCGTTCAGAGCGTTGACTCGGTAAAATGGCTGGATGCAATGCGGACCGAAATGGAGTCCATGTACACCAACAAGGTATGGATGTTGGACATTGCTCCAGACGGGGTAAAACCCGTAGGATGCAAGTGGATCTTCAAAAGGAAGATTGGTGTAGATGGACAGGTTGAGACCTATAAAGCTAGACTTGTTGCAAAGGGTTTTCGTCAAAGACCTGGTTTGGACTATGACGAAACCTTTTTTCCAGTGGCTATGCTGAAATCCATTCGGATCCTTCTTGCCATTGCTGCCTTCCACGATTATGAGATTTGGCAGATGGACGTAAAGATCGCTTTTCT
This sequence comes from Agapanthus africanus, assembly GCA_030015575.1. Lineage (NCBI taxonomy): Eukaryota > Viridiplantae > Streptophyta > Magnoliopsida > Asparagales > Amaryllidaceae > Agapanthus > Agapanthus africanus. The sequence goes on from CM057337.1 coordinate 187,357,424, forward strand.
AAATGGAAATTTATAGGAGTGTGTCTATATGGACCAGCCAGAGGGTTTCATTCAGAGTGGGAGCAGCGGAAAGGTGTGCAAGTTGCTTAAGTCCATCTATGGACTAAAGCAGGCATCGCGGAGTTGGAACATCTGCTTTGATGAGACAGTCAAGGAATTTGGTTTTATCAAAAATCCAGATGAACCATGCATCTATAGTAGATTTGTAGCGAGAACTGTAGTATTCCTCGTTTTATACGTGAATGACATTCTCTTAATAGGAAATGACATTCCTATGCTACAATCTGTCAAGGGGTTCTTGTCACACAGGTTCTCCATGAAAGACCTGGGTGATGCCTCATACATCCTGGGGATCCGGATCCATCGTGATAGATCCAAGAGGATATTAGGACTTTCACAGTCCAGGTACATCGACACCATACTGAAAAGATTTAGTATGGAAGATTCCAAGCGCGGTAACCTACCGGCTTGTCACGGGATCACCCTCTCTAAAGAGATGTCTCCCAAAACTGATTTGGAGAGGGATCGCATGTCTATTAAACCCTACGCTTCTGCGGTAGGCTCTATAATGTATGCGATGTTGTGTACCAGACCGGATGTAGCTTATGCACTGAGTGTGGTAATCCGGTATCAGTCAAACCCTGGGGAGAAACACTGGATAGCGGTAAAGAACATTCTCAAGTCCCTGAGAAGGACTAAGGAGATGTTCTTGGTGTATGGCGGAAAAGACCTCCAGATCGAGGCCTTTGCTGACTCCAGCTTCCAGAGTGACAAGGATGATTCCAAGTCTATGTCGGGTTTTGTCTTTACCCTCAATGGAGGGGCGGTGTGTTGGAAGAGTTCCAAACAGGAAACCGTTGCAGACTCGACGATGGAAGCGGAATACATCGCTGCATCTGATGCCGCAAAAGAAGCTGTCTGGATGAGGAAGTTCTTGAAAGAACTTCAGGTGGTTCCGTCCATTGTTGATCCAATACCTCTGTATTGCGACAACAACGGGGCTATAGCTTTAGCGAAGGAACCCAGGTCCCATCAGAGATCCAGACACATCTTGAGGCGGTATCACCTGATCAGGGAGATCGTGGATCGCCAGGAGATCGAGGTTCTGAGGGTTGCTTCAGAAGATAACACTATAGATCCATTCACCAAGGCCTTGCCCTAGACTCAGTTCGAACGGCTGATCGAGATGATAGGTCTTCGATACGCCAGTACATAGCCTCAGTGCAAGTGGGAGATTGTTAGTGTATATGCCCTAGAGGCCATTACTGTATCATACTAGTTTGTATATTACTTAATGGAAGCTTGGGATATTCACCTTGTATATACAATCTTGCTCAAAATAGTAGTATGCTACTTGGTTTGTTTCTACTTCAATGTGTACATGTGTTTATTTTAGTATATCACCTATGCACATTAGTGGAGCTCTTAGGATGTTTGCTTGATTACCAGCGTTGTGATGGCAGTCACACTAGTGGGGGCTGGGCAATCTATAAGCACATCCTTATGCAGGTCCCTAGTCGCAGGACTATCGAGACAGGGCATCGATACTCCGGAGTAGACTAGCGCATGCGCTTCTCATCCCAGAGTGGGAGATGGTCTGTCCCACAGCCATCAGTACGTCGTACTGGAGATAGTATGCGGGTGCTCGTTGGGTTACGAGTACACTGGACAGGACTCGTCGGGAACTGACCGGTTGGTATTATACCTATCGTCAGTTATCAGTTCTCAGGTGACATGAGTACAGCTTAGTCCGCTGACTTGACACTGTCACTTCGTCTCGAGTGTGTTCCCACTGTACTTTGATTACTACCCTACCACGGCTCAAAGGAGTCGTGCAAACAGGTAGTAGTTGGGTGCAGTCCCGAAGCACTTGGAGGCAGTGACGGTTAGACAGGATTCGTCTCTCCCGGTATTGGGGGTTGACATCGCGCTGTGTCTAGGAGAGCCATTACACGAGTAGTCCCTGGCCAGGGCAAGCGAGATATACTGGTAGGCTTCCAGTGTTATCTCAGGGTGTTTTGGGCTTCACTCCGACACGACTTGTACCGCTATTAGGGGACTGACGTTTACCGCCACCCTAGGCCCGCCATGCGATGTATCAGATGAACAGACCGGACTGTATGGAGACTGTCACATTCAGGCTCAGTAGGAGTTCAGATGGGTTTCATCTCGTCAGTCTTCTTGTCGGCATCTACCTGGGGACCGTTACGCACAGCTAGTGCTGCTTGCGGTCTGTGGTTAAACCCACTGCCAGCGTAGTGTCGAGTGTTTAGAGTCCCACACAGAAAGCTATTCGCCTTTAGGCAAAAGAGTAGAGGTCGCATGGTTTTGCGACAGGTCGCATCCGTGCACTTGTGCACGTACAGTGTCCAGACAGTTAACACTAGCGGGCTTTGGTTTAAGCCAGATCCTAGTGTATGTTTTGGGATTGGTTTTATCCAGTATGTATTCATGTTCTTCGGAACGCGGATGCGGGTGTGTATGCACAGTTGACGGAGAGACAGAGGCAGAGGATTCTCATTAGGGTTGTTGACCGTTGACTATTGACTTTTTGCTCAACCCTAATGAGAATATGATATATAATTAACAATAATATTAATTAAGTATTATAGTGACATGGTTGTTGAGGGGTTGACTTTGTTGACTTGTTGACTTTGTTGACCGGTTGACTGGGTTGGACTAGTTGACCATCATGATGACAATGGCTATCATTTCATGGCAAAGACTTTTGCTTGCTTGTTCTCTTGTGCAAAATGAGTGCTTGAAATGATATGGCTATTGTAGCTTAAACCATCACTAATACTTGATTGCTATTATTGGTTATGATGGTTTTGGATTATGAGAGCCAAGAGAGAAAAGTCTTGCTCATTTTTTCACTTCCTTTCTCTCTCTTATGTTCTTGAGCTCTCATCTTCTTCCTCTTGCTCTTCCTCTCTTTAGTCTATGGTTCACTTGTATCATGTGTTGAGAATCAAGAACCATAGAGAAAAATCCCAACACACTCTCCTCTACTCACTCTAGTTCACAAGGTTTAGCAAACCGAGTGAACTAGTTTCTTCAAAGTTCGAAGAAGAAGCCAAAGGTAGAAGCTTTCAGGTGGATCGATCTTCGGCGCAAGGAGACGACGGGGTGAAGCCGATCCGGACAACCATCGAGGCTTGAAGACGAAGGAGTTCAAGAAAGAAAGGTATAACCCCCTAACCGAGTAGTTAACAACTCCTAGTTAGGTTGTTAGTTAGATGTTTAACAAAGATCCGGTTTTGAGTCCATGTTACCGCCTCTAGAAAATTGTTTTTCACCAAATTCCGCATGCCCGAAAGTACCGGGAGAGGTAGCATGGACTTACAGCCGGGTCATCGGATCAACTGTTGATTCGATGAATAGATACAGATTATATTAGTCGGTTATATGCGATATATCCGGATTATCGGACCAAGTGTTGATTCGATAATTTAATGTATAATTATATATGTGATATATTAAGTTACTTTAACTAATATAAGCTCACTTAAAGATTCTTTTTCTCACTTGGATAATACATTGATATATATATGATATATATTAATTGTATTATTTTATTTTGTTACTAAAATATATTATATATGTGATATATAATATTGTAACAAGTTAGGGTTACAAATACAACATGATTTGTGGAGTTTAAAGAAGTTAGGGTTTGATTTGGGTTAGCATTTGGGTTAGCTTTTGCATGAAGCTTCATGAAGCTTCCTTTTGTTTTTTTGCTTAAATATTTTGTGTTAATGTTTATTAACCCAACACAAACCCTTTACCTTAGTTTACTCTCTACAAAGGTTAAGCCTTCATGATTGACCCATGGTTGATTTTTAACAATAACAATAATTCATTATTTATCACAAATGAAATTCTTCTTCTTTCTCTTGAAAAAAGCTTTCTAGCTTTTTGTGATGTGATGAAATAAAGTGAGAAATTGAAAAAAAAAGAGAGCTAAATTCCTACTTCATCATCCTCATCTATTCTAGCCACTTAGATTAGGGTGTTTGCTTTGCTAATACTTGATTAGTGAAGCATGAGCTTGGGTTTGAGATTCTTTAAGGTAGATCATCTTAGTTGTTGAAGATTGGAAGTAAGCTTGCATCTTTCTCTTCATAGAGCATCTCTAGAGTCCGGATACATGATGATCGCGGCGAAGGGACCTCAACACGGAGCTTATGAAGCGAAGGAACGGACTACAAAGGTTGTAATCCCAAACTCTTAGAAGTAAAGTTGTTTACTTGCTATGTTTACCCTATGTCTCTAGTTAAGATCTTGGTTAGGGTTTGTTTAGCACCCAAAATTTTTTAAAGTAGCATGATTGATGCTTGACAAAACCTTGCTAAGGTGCTAAGCTAACCCTACAGCAACATCAACCCCCAATACCGGGAGAGATGAAACCCCTCCTATTGCTCATTGCCTCCATGTGACTCGGGACTGTACCCAAAAACCACCATTTTGCACATTCTCTTGAACGTGGTAAGGTGGAAATCAAAGCATAGTGGGAATCACACATGACTCTATGACGATCTCGGGTCTACTGACTAATCTGTACCAGTGTCACCAGAGAACTGCTATCTGACGTGAGGTATAATACCATCCAGGAGTTCTCGGCGAGTCCTGTTCAGTGTACCCAGTCTCCACTGAGTACCCGTATACCATCTTTAATGTCAAACACCAATGGATGTGGGATCATCCATTGCCCATCATATGGGTCAAGAAGCGTATACGCTAGTCTACTGTGGAATATCGATGCCCCGTCTCGATACATCCATGACTAGGAACATTAAAGGATGAACTTGTGGACTACCCTGGCCCCACTAGTATGATCTACATCATAATCGTGGTATTCAAGTATACATCCTAAGGGCTTTACCAACATATGAGAGAAATACAGTATTACAATACAAGTCTACATGTTAAGATAAAGAGTAACCAGATAGCATATTATCATGTCAAGCAAGAAAGTCCTCTCTATATATGTCCAAGCATCCACTATAATATACAATCATGTACAATAATGGCCTCTAGGGCATACATACAACTAACAATCTCCCACTTGCAATAAGGCCAATTGTTGCAGTATCTCATACCCAACATTACGAAGAGTTTCTCAAATTGTATCTGGGGTATGGCCTTCATGAGTGGATCCGCCATGTTATTCTTCGTGTCAACTCTCCTGACCTCAATCTCCCAGCGATTAACTATCTCCTGGATCAGGTAATACCGCCTCAGAATAGATCACTGATGGGACCTGGGTTCCTTGGCCAAAGCCACTGCTCTATTGTTATCACAATACAAAGGTATTGGATGCTCGATGGACGGAACCATACCAAGTACGTTTATGAACTTCTTCATCCAGACAGCCTCTTTGGTGGCATCGTTGGCAGCGATGTATTCAGCCTCGATCGTCGAGTCTGCCACGGTTTCTTGCTTGGAACTCTTCTAACAAACCGCCCCTTCATTGAGGGTGAAGACAAAACCCAAGACCGACTTAGAGTCGTCCTTATCACTCGGGAAGCTCGAGTCTGTAAAGGACTCCATTTGGAGTTCACCGTTACCATACACCAAGAACATTTCTTTAGTCCTTCTCAAGTACTTAAGAATGTTCTTCACAGCTGTCCAGTGATTCTCCAAAAAATCTGATTGATACCTTCTTACAACACCCAGTGCTTACCTACATCCGGTCGGGTACATAACATCGCATACATGATAGATCCTACTGTAGAAGCATAGGGTATACCTTGCATGCGAGCGCTCTCCAAATCAGTCTTAGGGGACATCACTTTGGAGAGAGTGATTCCTAAGATCGTGGGTAAATTCCAATGCTTGGAATCCTCTATACTAAACCTCTTTAGTATAGTGTCAATGTACCTGAATTGGGAAAATCCCAGTATCCGTTTAGATCTATCTTTATAGATCTTAATCCCCAGGATGTAGGAGGCATCACCCAGATCGTTCATATAGAATCTTTGTGATAAGAAGAGCTTGACCGAGTGCAGCATGGGAACATCATTTCCTATTAAAAGTATGTCATCCACGTACAATACGAGGAAGACGACCTTACTCTCTGCCACTTTCTTATATATACAAGGTTCATCTACGTTTTTTACGAAGTCAAACTCTTTGACTGCCACATCAAAACAGATGTTCTAACTCCACGATGCCTGCTTTAACCCGTAGATTGATTTAAGCAGCTTGCACACCTTTCCGCTGCTCCCACTGTCCACGAACCTCTCTGGCTGAGTCATGTACACGCTCTCTTCTAAATCACCATTTAAAAAGGCGGTCTTAACATCCATTTACCATATTTCATAGTCATGGTATGCAGCGATGGCAAGAAGGATCCGGATGGACTTAAGCATAGCCACAGGAGAAAAGGTTTCATCATAATCTACATCTAGTCGTTGACGAAAACCATTTTCTATAAGTCTCAACTTTGAAAGTCTCAACTTTTCCATCTACACCAAGTTTTTTCTTGAATATCCACTTGATCCCGATGGGTTTTACCCCTTTAGGAGCATCTTCCAAAGTCCATACTTTGTTGGTGTATATGGATTCCATCTCAGATCGCATTGCATCCAGTCATTTCACAGAGTCCCCACTCGTGATGGCCTGCTCGAAACTAGTTAGGTCATCATCTTCCATGATGCAATCCTCGCTCCCACCATCAATGAGAAAGCCATAGTATCTCTCAGGTGAATGAGGAACCCTACTAGATCGGCGGAAAGGGTGAGGTTCATTGGGAACTATCGAATGCTCTGGTTCCACTAAATCTTCAGTTGTAGTCTGTGTAGCTGGAACTTCCTCCAGTTCTACCTCTTTACCACTAATTTCTTTTACAAGAAATTTATTTTTCAAAAAGGTGGCATGTTGATCAACAAACACCTTTGTTCCTCATTGTGGTAGAAAATATATCCATATGAATTCTTTGGATATCACACAAACTTGCAAAAAACTGATCGTGCCTCAAGTTTGTCCGGATTTTGCCTTTTGACATAGGCCGGACAACCCCATATCTTAACTCGTTTAAGATATGGTCTATTTCCACTTCATATCTCATATGGTGTGTTAGGCATTGATTTAGATGGAACTTGATTCAATAGGAATGCTGTTGTCCCAAGCGCATAACCCCAAAAGGAAATAGGCAACTCAGCAGTACTCATTATAGAGCGCACCATATCCAATAGGGTGTGATTCCTCCGCTCCGATACACCATTGTGTTATGGTGTATACAGAGGAGTGAGCTGAGAGAGAATCCCATTCTCTTTTAGATAGTCCAGGAACTCGTTGCTCAAGTATTCTCTTCCCCGATCAGATCGAAGGATTTTAATACATTTACCCGTTTGGTTCTCAACTTCATGCTTATATTCTTTGAATTTCTCAAAATCTTCAGATTTGTGTTTCAACAGAAAACATGTCCGAATCTTGAGAGATCATCAGTGAATGTAATAAAGTATGAAGAACCATTCCTGAAATGTGTAGATATGGGACCACATAAATCACTATATATCAGTCCCAAGAGTTCTTTGGCTCTTTTTCCGTGTCCAGTAAACGAAGTTTTGGTCATCTTGCCTTTGAGCATGACTGGAAAGTTTCATAAGATGAAAATTCAAACGGATTCAAATATCCATCCTTATATAATTTAGCTAGTCATGTCGCATTGATATGACCTAGTCTATAATGCCACAAGAAAGATTCGTTCATTTCGGAACTCTTCCTCTTGTGTGTGTTTTGTACGTTAAGAACTGTGGTTTGATTTAGAACGTATATGCCATTACTTAACGAGCCTGATCCGATCAACTTTTGATTCGGAAAAATGTTCATAACATTATCCTACAATTCAAAATTGTATCCTCCTTTATTTAATAAAGAAACTGATATAATATTGCATATTAAGTTCGATATGTAATAACATTCATACAGAATCAATATATTACCATTTGGTAATACAAGGTGACATTCGCTAACTGCTTTGGCTACAATATTTGCACCATTCCCTACTCTTACAGAATGATCACCTATTCCCAGTTCTCTACCTTTCTTTAGCTCATATAACATATTACATATGTGAGATCCTAGTCCTGTATCTAATACCCAGGACATAAAGTGTACTGAAAACAGTTCTCGGTAACTAACACACCCGAAGAAGATGCATCAGCATGCTCATTCCTCGTTTGGGTGGCGTGAGAATCCTGGTAATCCCCTATTTCCTGCTCTGACTTATAACAATTATAAGTTAAAGTGGAACCAACGTTCCCCAGCACAGTATAACATGCGGGTTTGGTCAATACATCCATATTATTATCTTGATTAAGCCATGTCGTGGTCCCTACCTGGAGAGAGAGAAGAAAACACTTAGTGTATGATTTTACAAGATTAGATTGGTTATTATCCTATCTAATCAGGATGGATCCCACTGTTTTTATCAAATCTTCCTTCAAACCCTAAAAGGTAAGACTAGCCGGGATTAATTACACCCTACAAGTTCGCCAATCTTTCGATCAGACCGGTGTCGATATTTTGAGAGAAGTTCCCCATGCTTTCACACGGACCTAATTAAAATAAACCTCGTTTTTCCAGGGGTGTAACCCCATTAACACCTTTTTAGACACCTACTTGATCGGCTAATTGTAATATGCAAAACTCTCCCAGGAGTAACTCTTAGTCGCAGTGGGTATGGGGATCCAACTATCTCATAGAAGGTATGCAATCTCATTGCAAATTTCAACACTTGAAATTCCCGATAATATTTTGCCCCAAGCGATCTATGACCTTGACAAGGTCAACAAAGCATAAATCGCAAGTCAAGTTCAACCCGTACATTTCATGATTGAATTAAACCCACCAGCACGACCTTTGACAAGGTCAAAAAGGCCGCACGACTACCCTAATCCAATCGCATCTCATACTTTAACAGATAAGCATTAATCAGCTACCGTACACTACGCCTTGACAAGGTCAACAAACGCAACACGAATACTAAATAGTCCTTATTTGAAATGACGGAGGGCTACGACAGGTTTTTAAGAAAACCTTTTGCGTAATGAACTTGATATTGTTGTAGAATCGAGTGATTTTGAAAAGGAGTGGTTTAAGCTCCGCTTTTAAAATCGAGTTTTTCAAAATAAATCGAGTGGGTGTAGCATCTACTAGTTTCTGCTAAAGAGGTCACTCCCGGTGAAGGGATCTCGGCACTTTCCTCATCAAATGAGGTGCTGGATATTCTATAAGTAATACCGCTATGCAAAATAAGAACTAGAGCTACCTTTTTGAAAATTTGATTCTACAATATCTTTAGGTTTCTTTCTTTTTCATTAATCTCATTAATGAAGTCCCATCATTTATGCTTCCTAAGTATCACAGAAGAAACGAAAATACAACGTACGCTTATGCCATCCGCATTCGCCATGGGGTCCCATCATGCACCGTTACGTTACTTAACTAATGACATAGCGGGGCGAGACTAACGCGAGTGCAAAACATAAGCCACATTTATTATATATCATAGATATAATAACAATATTTGTCTCATCATATAAAGTGATCACATCAAAGAATATCAGTAGCAGAAGTCCACATATGAAATATTGGATATACTAGGAATTCCATGTCTTAAATTAAGCCAGTAAAAAGCACGGATTCCACGGTCATGATGAATAACCAATCCCACATCCCTAGACCCCTACGAGAGCGGCAAGCAACTCTACCAATTCTAGAGTTAGGAGACCCGGTCTCGACTCCTCGTGATGGTCTTCCACTGGACTCTAGAACTCGGTTACTTGTGCTCCCCACTATGGGTCTATCCTAATGTAAAAAAGTAAATAATATACATTAATGGTGACATCATCCTCAACCCGGAAGTGCCCCAATAAAAGAATATTACATACAAGTTTTTACATGAATGAAAATGAAAAACTCTCATCTCACGCAAAACCCCCCGGCTATTCAAACACGATGATCTAATATAACATATCACAGCAACACATAACATCACATGTCATCAACGTAAGTAAATATGCGTATCCCAATTGTCATTGACATAAAACAATGAAACCAGCGATACACCATATATTACACTTACGGTCGCAGAAAAGAAAATGAAAACTACAACAATTGGAATCCGCAACCACCTTAGACATCATAAACCCGAAATATCACATACTTCGGATTTCATGCCTAACCAAATGAATTCCTTAGACATCGCATGCCTAACAATTATAAACCCCACATTTTAGTCTCGATATTGAAAACACTTTTCAATATCAAGTCGGGCAATTCAATAAGATTCCCGACAAGTTGATCGAATGTTCGTCGAAAACTTTAGTAGACGGTCGCACCCCTGATGCCGTCGACGAAGTGCACCGTCGACGAAGTGCACTTAGGTGGAACACCACAACCGTGAGCATCCGGACGTATGCTTTAGAGAACGGGGTTCTCTTAAAGTCACTTGGTCGGGGCTATGGGGCATGACTATCTAGTAATGTTACCCGGCGAACATTCGTGTACTATACGAGATTGCGACGGAGTTTTGATCCGAATCAAAACCCCGCGGCAACCAATCAAATGAGACTAAATTGCTAGGTTTACAAAATTCAAACTAGTTTTCACAAAACTAATTATTGTGGATTCCAAATATTGTATCACAATTCACAGATAGCTAGACGATGTTAAACATTCCGATCGAATCAACAAACACCCAAAATTTTCCAGAGAGCTCAACACTTGAGCACAGTTTAAAAAATACTCAGAACATGCCACAACACCTATGGACCAACCATAGAAGGGCCGACCCATGCCTCACTCATAGCACTGTGGAACCGCCGCAAACCCTAGGGTTTAGCTGCGGTTCTGCAGTCAAAGAGTCAAGTTTAGGTACCGTTCTTCTAGAGAGTCCATAGAATTACCTGCATGATTTTTTGAAGATTTTTAAACCCAAAAATTCCAACTTTTGGAAAATTTCCAGAGAGGGGTGAAAAATGGGTTATTGATATTCGTTCGAACTTTTTAACGTCGTTTAAGTTACTCGAAAAAGATTACGACTATGAAACACTCCGAATTGCCTTTACAGAAAGATAACATCACATGCAATTTTAGTAAAAATAAACAACACCTGAAACACCAAAACCCAGATCCTGGAGCACCAAACAAAATCGAAGCCAAAACTGTTAGAAGTATATGCCCTAGAGGCCATTATTATATGATACTAGATTGTATATTACTTAATGGGAGCTTGGGATATACACGGATATAGTAACAGTCTTGCTCAAAATGGTAGTATGCTACCCGGTTTGTTTCTACCTCAATATGTGCATGTGTTTCTTTTAGCATATCACTTATACATATTGGTAGAGCCCTTAGGATCTTTGCTTGATTACCAGCATTATGATGGCACTCACATTAGTGGGGGCTGGGTAATCTATAAGCACAGCCTATACAGGTTCCTAGTCGTAGGATTATCGAAACAGGGCATCAATACTCCATAGTAGACTAGTGTATACGCTTCTCATCCCAACAGGGGAGATGGTCTGTCCCACAGCCATTAGTGCGTCGTACTGGAGATAGTATGCAGGTGCTCATTAGGTTATGAGTACACTGGACAGGACTCGGGAACTGTTGGTGGGTATTATACCTGTCGTCGGGTAGTAGTTTCTAGGTGACATGAGTATAGCTTAATCCGTCGACTTGACACTGCCACTTCGCCTCAAGTATGTTCCCACTATACTTTGATTAATACCCTACCACGGCCCAAAGGAGTCATGCAAACAGGTAGTAGTTGGGTGCAGTCCTGAAGCACTTGGAGGCAGTGGCGGTTAGATAGGATTCTTCTCTCCCGATATTGGGGGTTAATATCGCGCTGTGTTCGGAAGGCCATTACACAAAGTCCTTGGCCAAGGCAAGCGAGATTTACTGGTAGGTATTTCAGTAGTTTCTCAGGGTGTATTAGGATACTCTCCGACACGACTTATTACGCTATTAGGGGTCTAATGATTACCGCCACCCTAGGCCCGATATGCTATACTCTTAGACGAACAGACCGGACTGTGTAGAGATTGTTACATTCAGGCTCAGTAGGAGTTCGGATTGGTTTTCCTCATCGGCCTTCTTATCGACATCTACCTGGAGACCGTTAAGTGTAGATAGTATCGCTTGCGGCCTGTGGTTAAACCCACTGCCAGCGAAATGTCGAGTCTTTAGAGTCCCACATAGAGAGTTTCCCTGCACCGGGCAAAAGGTGTAGAGGCCGTATGGTTTTACGGCAGGACTTCGATCACTTATGTGCACTTGTGCGCGTATGATGTTCGGACGGATAATACTAGTGGGCTTTGGTTTAAGCCGGATCCTAGTATTATATTGATGGATCAGTTTCGTCTCTTTGTATTCGTGTTTCTCGGAACACGAATGCGGGTATGTATATACGGATGAGAGGGGCATAGAAGGAGACACCTCATTAGGGTTTTGATCATTAACTTGATTAAAACAATTATGAGGTGGAGGAAAGTATTTGTTATTTTTATAAATGATAATTGAGGCATGGCTACATGTTTTGACTACTTGACTTTGTTTGACCATTTGACTTGGCTTGACCACTTGACTTTGTTTGACTATTTGACTTAGATATTTTTGCGAGATATTTTATGACCTAGATATTTTGATGAGATATTATTCATGCCATGCTTGTGGTCATGTCAAGTTATCCATCTCATTTTCATTTTATGATTATCAATATCAAAAATCATTTCTCTTTCCTCAAGCTAGCTTCTTCTTCTTCCCCACATCAAAAACCCTAAAAGCTCTCATGTGTTGAGAATCGTAGAGTTTCAAGAGACAAATAAATCCATCTTCATACTCTACATCACCTAGGCCATCAAGTTTAGCAAACTTGTTGCCCTAATTACCTCGGTTTTGAGGTGGAGCTCGGACTATAGACTCTCGGGTGGATCGTCTTTGACTTGAGAAGGCTGTCGAAGAAGTTACGATCCAGATCGATCCTTGGAGCCTACGATGACAAGGAGGACAGCGATGAAGACCTGAAGGACCTAAATCGTGAGGTATAACTTTGTATCATAGTAGTTAAACCTCATGTTGTTTGCTAGCTAGGGTTTATGGACGATCCTTGGTTCTAGTCGGTGTTGCGAAGCCCGTAAAAATCATTTTTTGCAATTTCCACCTCCCCGCGAACACGTGGGGTGCGCAACATCGACTTACAGTGGTATCAGAGCCTCTCATAAACCTTAGATAACTTGTAGCGATGTTAGAAATCCGCCATTTTTATCGTGCAAAAGCTGCCGAAAAAACAGTTTTCAAAAGTGAAGTTTTGAGTTGTTTGCACACCCCACGGACTCACGGTTTGAACCGAGAAGACGCGGGGTGGAGCATGCGCACCCCGAGGACCCTTCGAAGGGGGCCGAATGGCTGGGCCCACTCTCCAAGACCACTACAAGGTGGTCTCGGCGGTGGTGGCCTCGGGGGTGGGGTACCCCCTCTAGGACGCCCGAATAGAAGTTAATTTCATGCTCTAACTTCCTGCAAAGGTTCGAGCGTGTTTCGTTTTGATTCGAACTTCCGAATTGGCTCAAAATGATCGGTTTTGGATCTTTAGCTCACTGGATTTTCATGTCTTAGAAAATTGGTTAAGTTTGCTAATTGCGTGCGGAATTCTAATGTCGTAGTTACTTTACAAGCTTTGTGATGTATATATGTGTTTGGAAATATCGACTAATTGCTATACATCGATTAGTCGAGGTTGCACATATCTGTGATGTTGTTATGATGGTTTGTGTATATGAACTTGTTGGATCGTCATGGATGAATAGCAGGGGATGTGAGATGAGGGTTTTCATTCTTTCATTTGATGTAAAATTTGTAAAGTGATATAATATTATTTTTTGCGGGGCACATCCGGGTTGAGGTTGTAGCCACCATTGTGTTATTTCTTTTACTGTTTTTACTCCTAAGATAGACCCAAGGTGGGATGCACAAACTACCGGGTAGTTTGAAGTGCTGAGTGGCCACTCACTTTGTTGAGGGAGGTTGCTTCACTTCGGGTATTTGGCGGGTAGTTTGTCGCATCCGTAGGGGTCTAGGGTAGGGTTTGGCTATTCATCACGACCGTGGAATCTGCCTTTCGTTACAGGCTTAAACAAAACGCAGAATTCCTAGTATATCCAATGTGTTCATCTGTGATCTGGAATACCTATCATTACATCTGACGAATGGATATTATTATATATATATAATAGACGTTGCTTATGTTTTGCATCCACGCTAGTCTAGCCCCCGCTCTGTCGTTAGTTAAGTAACCTAACGGGTGATGACGGGTCCCATGGCGAAAGCGAATGGCATAAGCGTATGTTGTATTTTTGTTGTTTTCTGCAATGGTAGGTTACTTGATACGAATGCATTAAATTAATGCAAAGTAAACAAACCAAAGCTGAATCGTTGGAACAAATTTTAAAAACCACTCGGTTATTTTAAAACAGGAGACTTTTAAATGCGGAGCTTAAACCACTCCTTTTAAAAGCTATCAGGTTCCTTCGATTATATCATGTTCACTACGTTCACGGTTTCGCCAAAACCATTCGTAGCCCTCCGTCATTTCATATGAATATTCAATAGTATTCAAGCTATGTTTGTTGGCCTTAGTCAAGGCATAGTGATTGGTAGCTGCTGGGTATTCATATGTTACATAGATAGATGCGTTGGTTTGGGACAGTTGTACTACTTTGTTGGCCTTAGTCAAAAGTATGTACGGGTGGGTTCAAATTAAGCTGGACAATGACGGGTAGAAATTGACATGCGACTTATAATTTGTTGGCCTTAGTCAAGGTCATAAGAGTATGGGGCAAAAATCCACATCAGGAGTTTGTAAAGAAACTGAAACTTGCTAATGGTGCATACCATTTGGAGTTTGATAATGTTGGTAGGATTCCGTCACCATTATCACACAATGATATTTGGGTCTCGATCCTACTGTGAGTATCCGCTACTCCTAAGGAGATTCTTCACTTAACGATCAATGCTATAAACCAAGTAGGTGTCTAGAACAGTGTTAGCGGGGCTACGCCTCCAGGGAAAAGAGGTTATTTAATTAAAGAACTTTGCGAAAGCGTCGTAAAACCTCTCTCGAAGTACCGATACTAGCCTGGCTGAACGATTAAGCAAGTATTGTACGGTGAGATTAATCCTGACTAATTCTTCTTTTATGGTTTGAGGAAGGATTCGAGAAACAGTGGGAGCCATCCTGTTTAGATAAATTAAAAACCAATCTAAACTTGTAAGAGCATCATGCTGAGTGTATTCTTCTCTCTCTCCTAACTGCAGTGACTAGGTGACCAGATTAGGTTACAGATAGATAATAAAATGACTGAGATATACTATAATGACTGGCAAAGGTTTGTCCAGATGTCCATTACCTATGACAAGCTGGACTACCTCATTACCACTCAAGCCTCCGCCGTCCCAGGTCCAATTTCCACTGTCACGGATAAGGATATCCGTAAGACAAAAGAAAATGACAGTGCAAATGTCAAGTGCCTCGTGTTGGCCTCAGTTGATGGTGTATACCAGAGGCATCAAGAGAAGAGGGACTTAGTTTCCACCTTCCTCCATAACAATGTTTTATATGGAGAGCAATCTCATATCGCAAGATATGATACCTCGAAAGAATTGCTTCAAGCGAGGTTGGCTGTCGGATCATCTGCAGGGGACCATATCCCTACAATGATTAGCTATATTAAAAATCTTACAGACCTGGAGACCACGTTGGAGAACGAGTCATATGCTGACTTGATTCTACAATCCCTATCTCCTACTTATGCCCAGGAGAAGAAAGTTATACTTCCAGTTGAGGGCATCCTGAAGGAAACCAGGGAGACACCCGCTCTGCTTATTGGGGAATCTTCCTCTTCTGGATCTAAGGTGGATGCCAAGGATGAGAAGAAGAAGACCTTCACAAAGCCGATAGGCGGTGTGAGTAAGGTAGATGGAAAGGGTAGGGCAAAAGTTTTGGGGTTAACAGTAGAGAAGGAGGGATGTTCCTATTGTTACGCGAAATAGCATTGGCAGAAGGGATGCAGGGCTTGGAAAGCCAGAATCCAGGATCCGAAGCATGTTGTGATTTCGACTTCGGGTGTGTTTGTGATTGAAAATGGCCTGTCAATTATCTCCACTTCCTGGGTACTAGATACCAGATCAGGATCTCATATCTGTAATTCATTACAGGCTTTGAGAAACCGTAGAGTTATCAGGACAGGTAGTATGCTATCTGGTTTAACTTTACCTTAACGTGTATACTGATTGTCTCTCTGTTACATGTTGGTAAAGCCCTTAGGATGTGTGCTTGACTACCTGGACTATGATGCGGATCATACTAGTGGGGACATGGTAGTCCATAAGTACATCCTTCAAAGTCCCTAGTCGTGGGTATATCGAGACGGGGCATCGATATACCAGAGTAGACTAGCGTGTACCTTCTCGACCCATACAGATGGGCGATGGATGTGTTAGTTATATGTATGCCCTAGAGGCCATTACTGTACATAGGATGTATATTGTAGTGGATGCTGGGACATATATAGGGAGTACTTTCTTGCTCGACATGATAGTATGCTATCTGGTTGATCTTTACCTTAACGTGTACACTGATTGTCTCCCTGTTACATGTTGGTAAAGCCCTTAGGATGTGTGCTTGACTACCTGGACTATGATGCGGATCATACTAGTGGGGACATGGTAGTCCATAAGTACATCCTTCAAAGTCCCTAGTCGAGGGTGTATCGAGACGGGGCATCGATATACCAGAGTAGACTAGCGCGTACCTTCTCGACCCATACAGATGGGCGATGGATGATCCCATATCCATTGGTGTTTGACATCAGAGATGATATACGGGTGCTCAGTGGAGACTGGGTACACTGGACGGACTCGCCGAGAACTCCCAGATGGTATTATACCTCACGTCAGATGGAAGTTCTCTGGTGACACTGGTACAGGTTAGTCTGTTGACCCGAGATCGTCATAGAGTCTTGTGTGGTTCCCACTGTGCTTTGATTTCCATCTTACCATGTCCAAGAGGGCGTGCAAAACGGTGGTTTTTGGGTACAGTCCCGAGTCACATGGAGGCAATGAGCGATAGGAGGGGATTCGTCTCTCCCGGTATAGGGGGTTGATGTTGCGCTGTGTTCGATTGGCTATAACAGGAAATCCCTGGCCAGGGTTGCTGAGATTTACTGGTAAGTGTTACCAGTAGTTTCTCGAATTGTTATAGATCTCATATCGACACGACTTATCGAGCTATTGGGGTCTGACGTTGACCACCCCTAGGCGAGATATGCGACATATCAGACGATCAGACCATACTATACGGTAGTGTTACTGGTTGGATTCACTGGAGTGTGAGCGGGCTTGCTCGTCGATCTTCAGATCGCTCAATACCCGGGTGGCCGTTACGTTTAGCAGACCGCTTGCGTCTTGTGGGTGCTTGATATGATCATCACCTGCTGCCGGCGTATTGACGAGTCTTTAGAGTCCTACACAGAGGTTTCCTGGCTCAAGCGAAACGAAATAGGAGCGCATATGAGATATGTGCGGGACCAAGAATAATACGTGTATGTGATACCGTATTCCATTCTCGCGATGAATGTGTCGAATGGTTGTATGCGATATAACTTAGTTATCGAATCAAGGATTGATTCGATAAGCCGATACATTGGATACTAGTCGGTTATATGCGATATGACCGGATCGTTAAATCAAGTGTTGATTTAATGATTTAATGTATAATTATATATTTGATATATTACTTTACATTAACTAGTATTGGTTCACTTTAAATGGATTTTCTCACTCGGTTTGTGCACATTGTATATGTGATATACTTTTGTACACATGATTGTATCATGTTTGATGATACATGTTTCCTTGGTTAAGTGTAAAGAATTAAACCATGGTTAAACATATAATTAGGGTTTTATTTTTACATTACTTATTTATTCATTTATTTATTTGTTTATACATTTTGGAAAATAAATGGAAAAGAGAAAAGAATGGTGGCTTTATTTGTTGTTTAGTTGAAGCTTCATGAAGCTTTGACTTTGTCCACCATTCTTATCTCATCCTTAACCCTAACCATTCCTTTAACCATGATTGATTCTCTACACATTACCATAGTTAACATTATGATAAGGTTTGATTATTCTTTTCTTTTTAATTAACTTATCATATCATTTCTTCTTCTTCTTCCTTGAACTCAAGAAGAAAACCTTGAGGTCATCAATGGTGATTGATGATAAAGAGTGAGAAATCCAATTCTAAATTGAACCCACTTCCTATTTCTTCATCCTCTACCTCTTGCCAAGTAGTAGAGTGTGTTTTCTTCACAAGTTTCTTGACTTGGTGAAGTCGGAGCTTGATTTAGCGATGCCTCGACGTAGATCATCTTCGGCATGGACATCGATGACCTAGCCCGTCCATTCTCCGATGAAGCCGACGCTAGAGCCCGGGACTTGTTATGGACAGCGAGGAGACTTCATTGTGGAGCTATGGAGGTGGAGAACCGGATCTACAAAGGTTGTATTTCCGTATCTCTTAGTTAAGTGTTAACTAGATTGTTTTTCGCCTAAACTTCTAGCCGACGATCCGTAGTCGGGTCTCTCGGCACTTAGAAATTTTGAAATTGGCATGGTTGATGCCTTGTGAGACCTCACTAGTGTGAGTAGGAACCCTACAGTGGTATCAGAGCCTAGCTAGAGCCTTAGGCGAAGTCCAGACGGAATTTGAAGTCCGAACGACCCGAAAACCCAAACCTATACATGCTCTATGTCCTTTTTCTAAAAACAGGGATTTTTGTGAATTAAAAATATGCAGAAAAATCAGCAGGCAATTTTAAGAGATACTGTAAAGTTCGACTGTCTAACTCCATCAACCTGCCGTGGATCCGCGGCAGGAGCATGGCTCGTGCGGCGGTTCCGCGGCCGTACTGCATCATTGGTCAGCGAATCTTACACAGTAACTCCTAATAGATAGTGCTGGACTTTCTGGGTATTTTTAATAATTTTTCAAGAGTTGAATTTTTCTGAGTTGTTTTGGGGATTCGGTGTTTCGATCGGAGTATCAAATTTTGTCTGTGTGGCTTTCCGGATAAATTTTAGAATATGTTAAAAAGTTTGACCGGATATAAATACCCAATTTTTCCCCTGTCGGGAAATTTCCAAGTGTTGGATTTTTCCGCAGTTTAACGACGTTCTAAGTAGTGCAAGTAACTCGATGGACCCTCTAAAAGACAACAAACCTTAACTCGATTATGTGACCGTCTTGAACTGCCCTTTGAACCTTCGGGTTTGGGGCAGTACGGCGTGCCACATGTGAGGCGTTGGCTTGACCCTTCTACGGCTGGACCGTTGGTACTGAGGCACGAACGGAATGTTGTTAGACTTGTTTCATGTGTTGATCTGTATCGGGAAAACTTGGGTGTTCGAATGTTCAATCGGAAAGTTTAACATTTTCTAATTATCTGGAATGGGATACAATAATTGGAATTCACAAATAGTTATGAGATAACTGAATGAATATTATAAACGTAGCAGTTTAGTCTCAGATGATCGGTTGCCACGGAATTTTGATATGATCAAAAGTCCGTCGCAATCACGTAGCGTACGCGGATACTCGCCGGGTAAACTTAATAGACAGCCTCACTCCATAGCCCCGACCAAGTGACTGTAGGAGAACCCCGTCGCCGAAAGCATCCGTTCGGGTGCTCGCGGCAGCGGTGTTCCGCCTTGGTGCACTTCGTCGACGGCATCGGGGGTGCGGCCGCCTACTAAAGTTTGCGACGAGCATTCGATCAGGATGTCGGGGATCTTGTTGAATTGCCCGACTTGATATTGAAAAGTGTTTTCGATTTTGAGACTAAAATGCGGGGTTTATAATTGTTAGGCATGCGATGTCTAAGGTATTCATATGAATAGGCATGTGATGTCTAAAGAGTTTGCGGATTCCAACTGTTGTAGTTTTACACTTTCTTTTCTGTGACCGTAAGTGTAATATGTGATATCGCCGGTTTCGTTGCTATATGTCAACGACAATTGGGATGCGCATATTTACTTACGTTGATGACATGTGATGTTATGTGTTGCTGGATATGTTATATTGGATCGTCGTGTTTGAATAGCCGGGGGTTTTTATGTGAGATGAGCGTTTTTCATTTTCATTCATGTAAAAACTTGTATGTAATATTCTTTTATTGGGGCACTTCCAGGTAGTGGAAGATGTCACCATTTGTATATTATTTACTTTTCCGCACTAGGATAGACCCAAGGAGGGGAGCACAAGTAACCGGGTTCTGGAGTCCAATGGGAGACCAACTTGAGGAGTCGAGTCCGGGTCTCCTAACTCTAGAATTGGTAGGGTTGCTTGCCGCTCTCGTAGGGGGTCTAGGGGTGTGGGTTTGGCTATTCATCACGACCGTGGAATCCGTATTTTATACTGGCTCGTATTGAAAACACGGACGTCCTAGTATATCCAATATTTCATATGATTCTTCTGCTGCGATATCTGTGATGTGATCATCTGATGTTCTGTGATAGATACAGTATATAGTATATATGATATATTATATAGACGTTACTTATGTTTTACACCCGCGCTAGCCCTGCCCCGCTCTGTCGTTAGTTACCTAACCTAACGGTGCACGAGGGGACATCGAGGCGAATGCGGATGGCATAAGTGTATGTCGTATTTATCTGTGATGTTTAGGTATTTAAATGACGGGACTTCATTAATGTGATTAATGAATTAAAAGAAACCTAAGATGTTGTAGAATCGAATTTCAAAATAAAAAAAAGGTAGCTACAGTTCTTGCTTTGCACAGCGGTATATGTGATATATCCTGCACCTTATTCGATAAGGAAAGGACCGAGATCCCTTCACCGGGAGTGACTCCTTTAGCAATAACTGGCAGATGCTACACACTCGGTTTGTCTTTTGATTGCTTTAAAGAGTTTTTGCTTTGCACAGTGATATATATGATATATCCCGCACCTCATTCGACGAGGAAAGGACCGACGATCCCTTCACCGGGAGTGACTCCTTTAGCAAAACTAGAAAAGCCTCAAAAGCACTCCATTTTAAAATCATTTGATCCTACAACGATATCAAGTTCATTACGCAATAGGTTTTCAGAAAAACCTGTCGTAGCCCTCCGTCATTTCAGATACGTACTAGTTAGTATTCGTGCTGCGGTTGTTTGGCCTCCGTCAAGGCGTAGTGTACGGTAGCTAACTAGTGCTTATCTGCTAGCATATGATGCGATTGGATTAGGGTATTCGTACGGCGTTGTTTGGCCTCCGTCAAGGGTCGTGCGGGTGGGTTTAATTCAATCAGGAAATGACGGGTTGAACTTGACTACCGGACTATGGGTTGTTTGGCCTCCGTCAAGGTCATAGCGAGCTAGGGGCAAAATATTATCGGGAATTTCAAGTGTTGAAATTTGCAATGAGATTGCATACCTTCTATGAGATAGTTGGATCCCGATACCCGCTGCGAGTAAGAGTTACTCCTGGGAGAGTTTTACACATTACAATTAGCCGATCAAGTAGGTGTCTAGAAAGGTGTTAACGAGGTTACGCCTCTGGGAAAACGAGGTTTACATTAATTTGGTTCGTGCGAAAGCACGGGGGACCTCCCTCAAAGTACCGACACTGGCCTGGCTGAAAGATTGGCGAACTTGTAGTGTGTAATTAATCCCGGCTAGTCTTTCCTTTTAGGGTTTGAAGAAAGATTTGATAAAAAGCAGTGGGAGCCGTCCTGATTAGATAAAAGCATAACCAATCTATTCTTGCAAGAGCGCACGCTGAGTGTTTTCTTCTCTCTCTCTCCAGGTAGCGACCATATCACGCCTTAATCAAGATAATAATACGGATTATTGACCGAACCCGCTTGTTATACTGAGCTGGGGAACGTTGGTCCCGCTCCAACTTGTAATTGTTATAAGACAGAGCAGGAAATTGGGGATTACCAGAATTCCCGTGCCGCCCAAACGAAGAGAGTGCATGCTGATGCATCATCTTCGGGTGTGTTCGTTACAAAGAACTGTTTCTCAGTATCCTCTGCGTCCTGGGTATTTGATACCAGATCAGGATCCCAGATATGTAATCTGTTACATAGGGCTACAGAAAGGTAGAGAACTGAGAACGGGTGATAAGTTTCATGAGACAGAAAACGGGGCAAGTGTTGCAGCCAAGTCTGTTGGTCACTGTCACCCTGTATTCCAAATACATTGATTCTGAACGAATGTTATTAGATACCGAACCTAATATACAAAATCATATCTATCTCTTTATTAGTAAAGAAATGATAAAATTTTGTATTGTTGGATAATGTTTTGAACATTTCCTATATCAAAAGTTGATCGGTTCAGGCACGTTATCTAAAAGCATTGATGTTCTAAATCAAACTACAGTTCTTAGTATATGGAACACACACAAGAGGAAGAGTTCAGAAATGAACAAATCCTTCTTGAGGCATTGTAGACTAGGTCATATCAATGCGACCCGACTAGCTGAAGTTACATATAGATGCATATTTAAATCAGTTTGAATTTACATCTTGTGAAACTCGCCAGTCATGTCACAAAGATAAGATGACCATAGCTCCGTTTACTGGAAACAGAGAAAGAGTTAATGAACTCTTGGGACTGATACATGTTGATGTATAAAGGTCCCCTGTCTACACATGCCAGGACTGGTTTTTTATACTTCATTACGTTCTCTGATAATCTCTCAAGATTCAGTCATATGTTCCTGTTGAAACACAAGTCCGAACCTTTTGAGATAATCACAGAATATAAGTTAGAAGTAGAAAACCAGAATACGGGTATAAGTATTATGTCCTATGATGAGATCAAGGAGGAGAATACTTGAGCACGGAAATACTGGACTATTCTAAAGGAGAATGAGATTCTCTCTCAGCATTACTCCTCCGTATACACCATAGCATGATGGTATATCGGGGCGGAGCAAATACACCCTATTTGATATGGTGTGCTCTATGATGAGTACTACTGAGTTACCTATTTCCTTTTGGGAGTTATGCACTTGAGAAGCTGCATACCTATTGAATAGGGTTCGAATCAAATCAGTTGCCTACCACTTCATATGTGATATGGTAAGGGAAGAACCCATGTCTTAAGCCAGTTAAGATTTGGGGTTGTCCGGCCTATGTCTAAAAGCAAAATCCGGACAAGCTCGAGGCAAGGTCTGTTATGTAGAACTGGAAATGTTCCAGCCATACAAACTGCAGCTGTTGATTTGATAGAACCAAAGGATTCAGTAAATTCCAACGAACCTCAGCCTCTCCGCCGATCTAGTAGGGTTCCTCACCCACCTGAGAGATACTTTGGTTTCTCTATGACAGTGGGAGCGAGGATTACATCATGAGATGATGACCCAACTAGCTTCGAACTGGCCATCAGGAGTAAGACTCTGTAAGAATGGCTGGATGTTTAGCGATCTGAGATGGAATCCTTATACACCAACAAAGTATGGACTTTGGTTGCTATATCTGAAGGGTTAAATCCCCATCAGGAGCAAGTATATCTTGAGAAGATTACTTGGTGTAGATGGAAAAGTTGAGACTTTCAAAGCTAGACTTGTTAAATCTTTTCGTCATCGACCAGGCGTGGATTATGATGAAACCTTTTCAAGTGACTATGCTTAAGTCCATCCAGATCCTACTTACCACGGCTACATACCATGACTACGATATCTGGTGGTTGGGTGTCATGACTGCTTTTCTAAATGATATTTTGGAAGAAAGCGTCTATAAGTACACAGCCAGAGGGCTTCGTAGACAGTGGGAGCAGCGGAAACGTGTACAAGATGCTTTATAGGATAAAGCAGGCATCGCGGAGTTGGAACATCTGTTTTGATGGATTAGTCAAAGTGTTTGACATCATCAAAATGCTAGATGAACCTTGTATATACAAAAAGGTAGTAGGGAGTATGGTGATGATCCTCGTAGAGTACGTGGATGACATACTCTTGATAGGGAAGGAGTTTCCTATGCTACGCTCGATCAATCTCCGCTTATCACTATAATTCTCCATATAGGATCAAAGTGATACCTCCTAAATCCTGGGTTTTGGATCTATGAGATAGATCTAATTGGATGTTACGATTCTCACTAGATGTAGTGAGATGGTATCAATCGATCCTGAGGAGAATCACTGGAAGGGTTCCAGGGTGATAAAGACGACTGAATGTCAGTCACAGGCATTGTCTTTACCCTCAGTGGAGGGACGGTATGTTGGAAAAGTTCCAAGCTAGATACCGTGGCATACTAGACGATAAAGGCAGGATACATCGCTACTTAAGATGCTACCAAGGAGGATGTTTGGGTGTATATTGGTTCATGAGATGAACTACGTTCCAACCATTGTGAGACAATGGAGTTGTGGCTTATGCCAAGGAACGCCGATCCCATCAGTGATCCAGACATATTCTAAGGCAGTGTCACCTGATCATGGAGATGGTTGATCTCCAGGGAGATCGAGGTAAGGAGAGTAGACTCAGAAGAAAAACACAGCGGATCCACTCACGAAAGGCCTTTTCCCAGAGAGAGACTTTTATGGGATGGTTGAGTATGAGATACTGCAACCACTGCTACAGATGGCCCTAGTGCAAGTGGGAGATTGTTAGTTATATGTATGCCCTAGAGGCCATTACTGTACATAGGATGTATATTGTAGTGGATGCTGGGACATATATAGGGAGGACTTTCTTGCTCGACATGATAGTATGCTATCTGGTTGATCTTTACCTTAACGTGTACACTGATTGTCTCCCTGTTACATGTTGGTAAAGCCCTTAGGATGTGTGCTTGACTATCTGGACTATGATGCGGATCATACTAGTGGGGACATGGTAGTCCATAAGTACATCCTTCAAAGTCCCTAGTCGAGGGTGTATCGAGACGGGGCATCGATATACCAGAGTAGACTAGCGTGTACCTTCTCGACCCATACAGATGGGCGATGGATGATCCCATATCCATTGGTGTTTGACATCAGAGATGATATACGGGTGCTCAGTGGAGACTGGGTACACTGGACGGACTCGCCGAGAACTTCCAGATGGTATTATACCTCACGTCAGATGGCAGTTCTCTGGTGACACTGGTACAGGTTAGTCTGTTGACCCGAGATCGTCATAGAGTCTTGTGTGGTTCCCACTGTGCTTTAATTTCCATCTTACCACGTCCAAGAGGGCATGCAAAACGGTGGTTTTTGGGTACAGTCCCGAGTCACATGGAGGCAATGAGCGATAGGAGGGGATTCGTCTCTCCCGGTATAGGGGGTTGATGTTGCGCTGTGTTCGATTGGCTATAACAGGAAATCCCTGGCCAGGGTTGCTGAGATTTACTGGTAAGTGTTACCAGTAGTTTCTCGAATTGTTATAGACCTCATATCGACACGACTTATCGAGCTATTGGGGTCTGACGTTGACCACCCCTAGGCGAGATATGCGACATATCAGACGATCAGACCGTACTGTACGGTAGTGTTACTGGTTGGATTCACTGGAGTGTGAGCGGGCTTGCTCGTCGATCTTCAGATTGCTTAATACCCGGGTGGC
The DNA here is from genome assembly GCA_030015575.1 of Agapanthus africanus. Lineage (NCBI taxonomy): Eukaryota > Viridiplantae > Streptophyta > Magnoliopsida > Asparagales > Amaryllidaceae > Agapanthus > Agapanthus africanus. Next base: position 187,383,067 of record CM057337.1, read on the forward strand.
CGTTACGTTTAGCAGACCGCTTGCGGCTTGTGGGTGCTTGATATGATCATCACCTGCTGCCGGCGTATTGACGAGTCTTTAGAGTCCTACACAGAGGTTTCCTGGCTCAAGCGAAACAAAATAGGAGCGCATATGAGATATGTGCGGGACCGAGAATAATACGTGTATGTGATACCGTATTCCATTCTCGCGATGAATGTGTCGAATGGTTGTATGCGATATAACCTAGTTATCGAATCAAGGATTGATTCGATAAGCCGATACATTGGATACTAGTCGGTTATATGCGATATGACCGGATCGTTAAATCAAGTGTTGATTTAATGTATAATTATATATTTGATATATTACTTTACATTAACTAGTATTGGTTCACTTTAAATGGATTTTCTCACTCGGTTTGTGCACATTGTATATGTGATATACTTTTGTACACATGATTGTATCATGTTTGATGATACATGTTTCCTTGGTTAAGTGTAAAGAATTAAACCATGGTTAAACATATAATTAGGGTTTTATTTTTCCATTACTTATTTATTCATTTATTTATTTGTTTATACATTTTGGAAAATAAATGGAAAAGAGAAAAGAATGGTGGCTTTATTTGTTGTTTAGTTGAAGCTTCATGAAGCTTTGACTTTGTCCACCATTCTTATCTCATCCTTAACCCTAACAATTCCTTTAACCATGATTGATTCTCTACACATTACCATAGTTAACATTATGATAAGGTTTGATTATTCTTTTCTTTTTAATTAACTTATCATATCATTTCTTCTTCTTCTTCCTTGAACTCAAGAAGAAAACCTTGAGGTCATCAATGGTGATTGATGATAAAGAGTGAGAAATCCAATTCTAAATTGAACCCACTTCCTATTTCTTCATCCTCTACCTCTTGCCAAGTAGTAGAGTGTGTTTTCTTCACAAGTTTCTTGACTTGGTGAAGTCGGAGCTAGATTTAGCGATGCCTCGACGTAGATCATCTTCGGCATGGACATCGATGACCTAGCCCGTCCATTCTCCGATGAAGCCGACGCTAGAGCCCGGGACTTGTTATGGACAGCGAGGAGACTTCATTGCGGAGCTATGGAGGTGGAGAACCGGATCTACAAAGGTTGTATTTCCGTATCTCTTAGTTAAGTGTTAACTAGATTGTTTTTCGCCTAAACTTCTAGCCGACGATCCGTAGTCGGGTCTCTCGGCACCTAGAAATTTTGAAATTGGCATGGTTGATGCCTTGTGAGACCTCACTAGTGTGCCTAGGAACCCTACAGGATGATCCCATATCCAGCACCTCATTCGACGAGGAAATGACCGACGATCCCTTCACCGGGAGTGACTCCTTTAGCAAAACTATAAAAGCCTCAAAAACACTCCATTTCAAAATTCATTTGATTCTACAACGATATCAAGTTCATTATGCAATAGGTTTTCAGAAAAACCTGTCGTAGCCCTCCGTCATTTTAGATAAGTACTAGTTAGTATTCGTGCTGCGGTTGTTTGGAATGCGTCAAGGCGTAGTGTACGGTAGCTAACTAGTGCTTATCTGCTAGCATATGATGCGATTGGATTAGGGTATTCGTACGGCGTTGTTTGGCATGCGTCAAGGGTCGTGCGGGTGGGTTTAATTCAATCAAGAAATGTACGGGTTGAACTTGACTAGCAGACTATGGGTTGTTTGGCATGCGTCAAGGTCATAGCGAGCTAGGGGCAAAATATTATCGGGAATTTCAAGTGTTGAGATTTGCAATGAGATTGCATACCTTCTATGAGATAGTTGGATCCCGATACCCGCTGCGAGTAAGTGTTACTCCTGGGAGAGTTTTATACATTACAATTAGCCGATCAAGTAGGTGTCTAGAAAGGTGTCAACGGGGTTACGCCTCTGGGAAAACGAGGTTTACATTAATTAGGTTCGTGCGAAAGCACGGGGGACCTCCCTCAAAGTACCGACACTGGCCTGGCTGAAAGATTGGCGAACTTGTAGTGTGTAATTAATCCCGGCTAGTCTTTCCTTTTAGGGTTTGAAGGAAGATTTGATAAAAAGCAGTGGGAGCCATCCTGATTAGATAAAATAATAACCAATCTATTCTTGACAGAGCGCACGCTGAGTGTTTTCTTCTCTCTCTCTCCAGGTAGCGACCATATCACGCCTTAATCAAGATTATAATACGGATTATTGACCGAACCCGCTTGTTATACTGAGCTGGGGAACGTTGGTCCCGCTCCAACTTATAATTGTTATAAGACAGAGCAGGAAATTGGGGAATACCGGATTTCCCGTGCCGCCCAAACGAAGAGAGTGCATGCTGATGCATCATCTTCGGGTGTGTTCATTACAGAGAACTGTTTCTCAGTATCCTTTACGTCCTGGGTATGTGATACCAGATCAGGATCCCAGATATGTAATCTGTTACATAGGGCTACAGAAAGGTAGAGAACTGAGAACGGGTGATAAGTTTCATGAGGCAGAAAACGGGGCAAGTGTTGCAGCCAAGTCTGTTGGTCACTGTCACCCTGTATTATGAATACATTGATTCTGAACAAATGTTATTAGATACCGAACCTGATATACAAAATCATATCAGTCTCTTTATTAGTAAAGAAATGATAAAATTTTGTATTGATGGATAATGTTTTGAACATTTCCTATATCAAAAGTTGATCGGTTCAGGCACGTTATCTAAAAGCATTGATGTTCTAAATCAAACTACAGTTCTTAGTATACGGATCACACACAAGAGGAAGAGTTCAGAAATGAACGAATTCTTCTTGAGGCATTGTAGACTAGGTCAGATCAATGTGACCCGACTAGTTAGAGTTACATATAGATGCATATTTAAATCAGTTTGAATTTACATCTTGTGAAACTCGCCAGTCATGTCACAAAGATAAGATGACCATAACTCCGTTTACTGGAAACAGAGAAAGAGTTGGGAACTCTTGGGACTGATACATGTTGATGTATGTAGGTCCCCTGTCTACACATGCCAAGACCGGTTCTTTGTACTTCGTTACATTCTCTGATAATCTCTCAAGATTCAGACATATGTTCCTGTTGAAACATGAGTCCGAACCTTTTGAGATATTCACAGAATATAAGTAGAGAACCAATAACAGGTATAAGTATTATGTCCTTTGATGAGATCAGGGAGGAGAATACTTGAGCACGGAATTCCTGGACCATTCTAAAGGAGAATGAGATTCTCTCTCAGCATTACTCCTCCGTATACACCATAGCACGATGGTATATCGGGGCGGAGCAGATACACCCTATTTGATATGGTGTGCTCTATGATGAGTAATACTGAGTTACCTTTTTCCTTTTGGGAGTTATGCACTTACGAAGTTGCATACCTATTGAATAGGGTTCCAATCAAATCAGTTGCCTACCACTTCATATGTGATATGGAAAAGGAAGAGCCCATTTCTTAAGTTAGTTAAGATTTGGGGTTGTCCGGCCTATGTTTGAAAGCAGAATCCGGACAAGCTCGAGGCAAGGTCTGTAATGTAGAACTGGAAAGGTTCCAGCTATACGAACTACAGCAGATGATTTGACAGAACCGAAGGATTCAGTAGATTCCAACGAACCTCAGCCTCTCCGCCGATCTAGTAGGGTTCCTCACCCACCTGAGAGATACTTCGGTTTCTATATGACAGTGGGAGCGAGGATTGCATCATGAGATGATGACCCAACTAGCTTCGAGCTGGCCATCAGGAGTAAGACTCTGTAAGAATGGCTGGATGCTTAGCGATCTGAGATGGAATCCTTATACACCAACAAAGTATGGACTTTGGTTGCTATATCTGAAGGGTTAAATCCCCATCAGGAGCAAGTATATCTTGAGAAGATTACTTGGTGTAGATGGAAAGGTTGAGACTTTCAAAGCTAGACTTTTTAAAGTTTTTCGTCATCGACCAGGCGTGGATAATGATGAAACCTTTTCAAGTAGCTATGCTTAAGTCCATCCAGATCCTACTTGCCACGGCTACATACCATGACTACGATATCTGGCGGTTGGGTGTCATGACTCCTTTTCTAAATGATGTTTTAGAAGAGAACGTCTATAAGTACACAGCCAGAAGGCTTCGTAGACAGTGGGAGCAGCGGAAACGTGTGCAAGATGTTTTATAGGATAAAGCAGGCATCGCGGAGATGGAACATCTGTTTTGATGAATTAGTCAAAGAGTTTGACATCATCAAAATGGTAGATGAACCTTGTATAAACAAAAAGGTAGTAGGGAGTATGGTGATGATCCTCGTAGAGTACGTGGATGACATACTCTTGATAGGGAAGGAGTTTCCTATGCTACGCTCGGTCAATCTCCGCTTATCACAATGATTCTCCATAAAGGATCAAAGTGATACCTCCTAAATCCTGGGTTTGGATCTATGAGATAGATCTAATTGGATGTTAGGATTCTCACTAGTTGTAGTGAGATGGTATCAATCGATCCTGGGGAGAATCACTGGTAGGGTTCCACGGTGATAAAGACGACTGAATGTCAGTCGCAGGCATTGTCTTTACCCTCAGTAAAGGGACGGTATGTTGGAAGAGATCCAAGCTAGATACCGTGACATACTAGACGATAAAGGCAGGATACATCGCTACTTAAGATGCTACCAAAGAGGATGTTTGGGTGTATATTAGTTCATGAGATGAACTACGTTCCTACCATTGTGAGACAATGGAGTTGTGGCTCATGCCGAGGAACGCCGGTCCAATCAGTGATCCAGACTTATTCTAAGGCAGCATCGCCTGATCATGGAGATAGTTGATCTCCAGGGTGATTGAGGTTAGCAGAGTAGATTCAGAGGACAACACAGCGGATCCACTCACAAAGGCCTGTTCCCAGAGAGAGATTTTTATGGGATGGTTGAGTATGAGATACTACAACCACTGCTACAGATGGCCCTAGTGCAAGTGGGAGATTGTTAGTTATATGTATGCCCTAGAGACCATTACTGTACATAGGATGTATATTGTAGTGGATGCTGGGTCATATATAGGGAGGACTTTCTTGCTCGACATGATAGTATGCTATCTGGTTGAACTTTACCTTAACGTGTATACTGATTGTCTCTCTGTTACATGTTGGTAAAGCCCTTAGGATGTGTGCTTGACTACCTGGACTATGATGCGGATCATACTAGTGGGGACATGGTAGTCCATAAGTACATCCTTCAAAGTCCCTAGTCGTGGGTGTATCGAGACGGGGCATCGATATACCAGAGTAGACTAGCGTGTACCTTCTCGACCCATACAGATGGGCGATGGATGATCCCATATCCATCGGTGTTTGACATCATAGATGATATACGGGTGCTCAGTAGAGACTGGGTACACTGGACGGACTCGCCGAGAACTCCCAGATGGTATTATACCTCACGTCAGATGGCAGTTCTCTGGTGACACTGGTACAGAGTAGTCTGTTGACCCGAGATCGTCATAGAGTCTTGTGTGGTTCCCACTGTGCTTTGATTTCCGTCTTACCACGTCCAAGAGGGCGTGCAAAATGGTGGTTTTTGGGTACAGTCCCGAGTCACATGGAGGCAATGAGCGATAGGAGGGGATTCGTCTCTCCCGGTATAAGGGGTTGATGTTGCGCTGTGTTCGATTGGCTATAACAGGAAATCCCTGGCCAGGGTTGCTGAGATTTACTGGTAAGTGTTACCAGTAGTTTCTCGAATTGTTATAGACCTCATATCGACACGACTTATCGAGCTATTGGGGTCTGACGTTTACCACCCCTAGGCGAGATATGCGACATATCAGACGATCAGACCGGACTGTACGGTAGTGTTACTGGTTGGATTCACTGGAGTGTGAGCAGGCTTGCTCGTCGATCTTCAGATCGCTCAATACCCGGGTGGCCGTTACGTTTAGCAGACCGCTTGCGGCTTGTGGATGCTTGATATGATCATCATCTGCTGCCGGCGTATTGACGAGTCTTTAGAGTCCTACACAGAGGTTTCCTGGCTCAAGCGAAACGAAATAGGAGCGCATATGAGATATGTGCGGGACCGAGAATAATACCAGTATGTGATACTGTATTCGATTCTCGCGATGTGACATTGATCGGTTATATGCGATATAGCCGGGTTATCGGATCAAGTGTTGATTCGATAAGTTGTTACTAATGATACTAGTCGGTTATATGCGATATGACCGGATCGTTAAATCAAGTGTTGATTTAATGATTTAATGCATAATTATATATTTGATATATTACTTTGCATTAACTAGTATCGGTTCACTTTAAATGGATTTTCTCGCTCGGGTGTGCACATTGTATATTCGATATAGTTTTGTGCACTTGCTTGTATCATGTTTGATGATACATGCCTTATGGTTAAGTGTTAAGAATTAAACTATAGTTAAGTGGGTGATTAGGGTTTTTGATTTCATTTTATTCATTTATCTTTTTGGAAAAAGAAAAGGCAAAATGAGGAAAATGGTTGCTTTCTTTTGTTCATTCATGAACCTTCATGAAGACTTTGACTTAATGACCATTTTGTCTCATGCTTAACCCTAACCACTCACTTAAACCTTAGTTAACTCTCTACATCTAACCATGGTTCATTATATGATAAGGATTGATTTTTCTATTCTATTCTAATATTCTTATCATATTATTTGAGCTTCTTCTTCTTCTTCCTTCAAGTGAAGAAAAGCTTGACCATCAATGGCAACTTGATGAAAAGAGTAAGAAATCCAATTCTAAAGTCTACCCACTTCCTATTTCTTCATCCTCTACCTCTTGCCAAGTAGTAGAGTGTGTTTCCTTCACAAGTTTTTAGGGCTCGGTGAAGGTGGAGCTTGATTTAGCGATGTCTCGACGTAGATCATTTTCGGCTTGGACATCGACGACCTAGCTCGCTTTTTCTCCGACGAAACCGACTCTAGAGCCCGGATTCCTTTTGGACAGCGGAGACGACTTCGTTGCGGAGCTATGGAGGTGGAGCACTGGATCTACAAAGGTTGTATTTCCGATATCCCATTAGTTAAGTTGTTAACTAGATTGTTTTTCGCCTAGATTTATAGCCAACGATCCGTAGTCGGGTCTCTCGGCACCTAGATTTTTTGAAAATGGCATGGTTGATGCCTTGGGAGACCTCATTAGGGTGCCTAGGAACCCTACAAATATGACTCTCAAGGATGCTAACGGAATGAGCGTAGACACTGTATCCGTTGGGTATATCACCTAGAATTGACAAGTGGGCAGATATTGATTCTACGTAACTGTTTATGTGTACCAAGTCTAGTATGTAAGCGATGTGGTTCACATCCACGTAAATCAAAGTATGATTGGGTCAGGTACACTAGAGGACAATATATATTGAATCAAGCTCAGGTTTTCAAATGTCCAGAACACACTTAAAAGAAAGTCTCCAGAATTAAATAAGGCTCTCTTAAGGGATTGTAAACTGGGTCACATCAATGAAACACGGTTGACGAAGTTACATAGAGAGGGATATTTGGATCTGTTTGAATATCAGTCTTATGCAACTTGTCAATCTTGTCTCATAGGAAAGATGACAAAAACTCCGTTCACTGGACACGGAGTAAGAGCGAGCGAGCTCTTAGGACTCATACACAGCGACGTGTGTAGTCTAATATCTATAGATCCATGAAGTGGTTATTCCTATTTCATTACTTTTACAGATGATTTCTCTAGGAATGGACATGTCTTCTTGATGAAGTATAAATCCAAACCCTTTGAAAAATTCCAGGAATATAAGAATGAAGGGGAAAAACAAACAGGCAAAAGTATCAAGATACTGAGATCTGATCGACGTGGTGAATACTTAAATTGCCGAGTTCCTAGATTACCTAAAAGAGAATAGAATTCTCTCTCAGCTTACTCCTCCATACACACCACAACACAACGGTGTATAGGAAAAGCGGAACAGAACCCTATTTGATATTGTTTGTTCCATGATGAGTAACGCTGAGTTGTCGCGATCCTTCTGAAATTATGCACTAGAATAAGCTACATATCTTTTGAATAAGGTTCCTACCAAGACTGTGCCTACCACACTATATTAGATATGGAGTGGGAAGAAACCCTATCTTCAGTATCTGAAAATATAGAGATGTCCAGCTTTCGTTGAAAAGCAGTATGCGGACAAGCTCGAGGCACGCTCAGTACTGTGTAAGTTTGTGGAATACCCAAAGAACTCCAGGGGGTATCTTTCCTATTACGCAGATGAATAAAAGGTTTTTGTTCCTCGTCATGCCCATTTTTTTGGAAAATCAATTTTTTAAAAGGAAATAGTGGGAGCGCAATAGAACTGGAAGAAATTCCAGAACCACAAACTATTACTGAAAGTATGGTAAAACCAAAGGTTTCAAAAGAACCAGATATCCCTACGCCAATCCGCAGGACTAGTAGGCAGTCTCATCCGACCGAGAGATACTACGGTTTTCTCATAGACGGGGATCAAGAGGATTGCATCATTAACAATGATAAGCCAGCTAGCTTCCAGTAAGCTATTCAGAGCAGCGACTCGGTAAAATGGATGGATGCAATGCGGACCGAAATGGAGTCCATGTACACCAACAAAGTATGCACTTTGAACATTGCTCCAGAAAGGGTAAAACCCGTAGAATGAAAATGGATCTTCAGAAAGAAGATTGGTGTAGATAGATAGGTTGAAACCTATAAGGCTAGACTTGTTGCAAAAGGTTTTCGTCAAAGACCTGATTTGGACCATGATGAAACCTTTTCTCCACTTTCTATACTCAAATCCATTCATATCCTTCTTGCCATTGCTGCCTTCTAAGATTTTGAGATCTGGCAGATGGACGTAGAGACGGCTTTTCTAAATGGTGATTTAGAAGAGTGCGTCTATATGGATTAGTCAGAGGGTTTCAAGCAGAGTGGGAGCAGCGGGACAGTATGCAAGTTACTTAAGTCCATTTATGGACTAAAGCAGGCATCACGGAGTTGGAACATCTATTTTATTTAGACAGTCAAAGAATTCGATTTTATCAAAAATCCAGATGAACCATGCATTTATAGTAAGATTGTAACAAGAACTGTGGAATTTCTCGTTGAGTACGTGGATGACATTCTCTTGATAGTAAATGACATTCCTATGCTACAATCAGTCAAAGGATTCTTGTCACAGAGGTTCTTCATGAAATACCTGGGTGATACCAACTACATTCTGGGGATCCAGATCTATCGTGATAGATAAAAGAGGATGGTGGAACTTTCACAGTCAAGGTAAAACAACACCATACTGAAAATATTTAGTATGGACGATTCTAAGCACGGTAGTGTACCGGCTTGTCACGGAATCACTCCCTCCAAAGAGATGTCTTTCAAGACTAATTTGGAAAGTGCTCGCATGTCGATTATACCCTACGCTTCTGCGGTAGGCTCTATAATGTATACGATGTTGTATACTAGACCAGATGTAACTTACGCACTGAGCGTGGTAAGCCGGTATCAGTCAAACCCAGGAGAGAAGCACTGGGAAGTAGTAAAGAACATTCTCATGTACCTGAGAAGGACTAAAGAGATGTTCTTGGTGTATGGCGGAAAAGGACCTCCAGATAGAGGCCTTTTCTAACTCCAGCTTCCAGAGTGATAAGAATGACTCCAAGTCCATATTGGGTTATGGGTTTACCCTCAGTAAAGGGGCGGTCTGTTGGAAGAGCTCCAAGCAGGATACCGTTGCAGACTCGACGATGGAAACGGAGTAGTTCGCTGCATGAGACGCCGCAAAAGAGGCAATCTGGATGAAAAAGTTCTTATCTGAACTTTAGGTGGTTCCTTCCATTGTTGGTCCAATACTTTAGTATTATGACAACAACGACGCTATTGCTTTAGGGAAGGAACCCAGGTCCCATCAAAGATCCAGACATATCTTGAGACGGCACCACCTGATCAGGGAGATCGTTGATCCCCAGGAGATCGAGATAAGGAGAGTGGATACGGAGAACAACACTGCAGATCCACTCACAGAGGCCATTCCTCAGACAGTGTTCGAGAGGCTATTCGAGATCTTCGGTCTGTGATATGCCAGTTCATGGCCTTAGTGCAAGTGGGAGATTGTTAGTAATATATGCCCTAGAGGCCATTATTGTATCATACTAGATTGTATATTACTTAATGTGAGCTTGGGATATACACGGATATAGTAACAGTCTTGCTCAAAATGGTAGTATGCTACCTGGTTTGTTTCTACCTCAATATGTGCATGTGTTTCTTTTAGCATATCGCTTATACATATTGGTAGAGCCTTTAGGATCTTTGCATTATTACCAGCGTTGTGATGGAAGACACAATAGTAGGGGTTGGGTAATCTATAAGCACATCCTATACTAGTTCATAGTCGTAGGATTATCGAGACGGGGCATCGATACTCCACAGTAGACTAGTGTATACGCTTTTCATCCCAGCAGGGGAGATGATCTGTCCCACAGCCATTAGTAAATCATACTGGAGATAATATGCAGGTGCTCATTAGGTTATGAGTACACTGGACATGACTCGCCGGGAACTGTTGGTAGGTATTATACCTGTCGTCGGGTAGTAGTTCCCAGGTGACATGAGTACAGCTTAGTCCGTCGACTTGACAATACTGCTTCGCCTACGTGTGTCCCCACTGTACTTTGATTACTATCCTACCACGGCTCAAAGGAGTCATGCAAACAGGTAGTAGTTGGGTGCTGTCCCGAGGCAGTGGCGGTTAGATAGGATTCGTCTCTCCCAGTATTGGGGGTTGATATCGCGCTGTGTTCGGAAGGCCATTACACAAAGTCCTTGGCCAAGGCAAGCGAGATTTACTGGTAGGTATTCCAGTAGTTTATTAGGGTGTATTAGGCTACTCTTTGACATGACTTATTACGCTATTAGGGGTCTGACGATTACCGCCCCACTAGACACGATATGCGATACTCTTAGACGAACAGACCAGACTGTACAGAGATTGTCGCATTAAGGCTCAGTAGGAGTTCAGATGGGTTTTCCTCATCGGCCTTCTTATCGACATCTACCTGGGGACCATTACATACAGCTAGTACCGCTTGCGGCCTGTGGTTAAACCCACTGCCAGCATAGTGTCGAGTCTTTAGAGTCCTATATAGAGAGTTTCCCTGCACCGGGAAAAAGGTCTAGACGCTGTATGGTTTTACGGCTGGGTTTCGATCACTTACGTGCACTTGTGCACGTATGATGTTCAGGCAGATAATACTAGTGGATTTTGGTTTAATTCGGATCCTACTATTATATTAATAGATCAGTTTCGTCTCTTTGTATTCGTGTTTCTCGGAACACGAATACGGGTATGTATATACGGATGAGAGGGGCGTAGAAAGAGACGCCTCATTAGGGTTTTGACTATTGACTTGATTAAAACAATTATGAGGTGGAGAAAAGTATTTGTTATTTTTGTAAATGATAATTGAGGCATGACTACTTGTTTTGACTACTTGACTTTGTTTGACCATTTGACTTGGCTTGACCACTTGACTTGGTTTGACTATTTGACTTAGATATTTTTGTGAGATATTTTGTGACCTAGATATTTTGATGAGATATTTTTCATGTCATGCTTGTGGTCTTGTCAAGTTAGCCATCTTATTTTCATTTTATGATTATCATTATCAAAAATCATTTCTCTTTCCTCAAGCTAGCTTCTTCTTCTTCCTCACATCAAAAAACCTAAAAGCTCTCATGTGTTGAGAATCTTAGGGTTTCAAGAGACAAATAAATCCATCTTCATACTTTACATCACCTAGGCCATCAAGTTTAGCAAGCTTGTTGCCCTAGTTACCTCAGTTTTGAGGTGGAGCTCGGACTATAGACTCTCGGGTGGATCGTCTTTGACTCGAGGAGGCCGTTGAAGAAGCTACGATCCGGATCGATCCTTGGAGCCTACGATGATGAGGAGGACAGCGATGAAGACCCGAAGGACTTGAATCATGAGGTATAACTTTGTATCATAGTAGTTAAACCTCATGTTGTTTGCTAGCTGGGGTTTATGGACGATCTTTGGTTCTATTCGGTGTTGTGAAGCCCGTAAAAATCATTTTTTGCGATTTTCACCTCCCCGTGAACATGTTGGGTGCGCGACATCGACTTACAAAAACTACATAGGATAACCGGCCAGGCCGGTATTTATCAAGTTCTCACCGGGTCAAATCCGATGGAAAGGGCTCGTTTTTGTCAGGTGTTCATATTACATCTCATGTAACATTCAGCACTTGATTAAAAAATTTTTAGAGGAATTAAAATTTTCGACAGAATCTAGGGTTTTGTTTCGACTATTTTGAAGTTGTTTCGGTTTCGTAATTCTACTAAGATCGTCTAATTCTCTAGCTTGGCTCTGATACCACTGAAGGGTTCTTTAGCACGACTATAAGGTTTCGAAAGGCATCAACCATGCCATTTTATTAAAAATTTGTGTGCTAAGTAATCCTAGCCTAGGATCTAACTAGATGAATTAGGGTAAGCATGCATGTAATCAAACATTACACTAAGTGAATGAGGAATACAACCTTTGTAGACCGGTCCTTCACTTCAAAAGCTCCGTGTAGTAGTTCATTTGCTCCTAATAGTGGTCTCCCAGACTCTCGCTAGGCCCCACTAAGAGAAAGGAACAAACTCGCTTGAAGTCTCGAGGCCGAAGATGATCTACGTCGAGAAATCTCCAACTCAAGCTAGCTCTTCACTAACTGGGAATTAGTGAAGCAAACAACCTAAACTAAATGGCTAATCTAGTGTAGGTTGATGAAGTAGAAATTTTGCTCACTTTAGAATTATTTCTCTCACTAAATTTCTTCACCACTTGAAAACCTAGAGAGCTCTCTTTTGATGAAGAAGAAGATGAAGTGAATAATAGAATGGCAACCATGGGTGAGAAATATCTCATATAACTCATGTAGAAACTTAACCATGGCTTTAGATAATGGTTAGGTTATTAAATATCTAAGGTAAGACAAAATTAGTGGACTAAGTCAATGGTTTCACAAACTTCTCCAAGCTTCATTAACCATGACAAATTTCCACTTAATTTTGATTTACCCTTAATAATTAAAACCTCATATTATCTCAAGTATGGTGTGTGTCTCACACAACCAGGTACAAGGTATCATCAAGAATGACACATAAAAACAAATACAATAATTTATATCACATATATATTATATGCATAAGTGAGAAAAAGAAATACTTAAATGAGCTTAATATTAGTTAATATATATTAATATATCAAATATATAATTATACATTAAATTATTAAATCAACACTTGATTTAATAATCCGGCTATATCACATATAACCGACTAATATCATATATATCAATTTATCGAATCAACACTTGATTCGACAACCCGGCTATATCACATATAACCGACCGATATCATATATAGCGAGATTAGAATACGGTATCACATACGCATATCAATCTCGGTCCCGCACATATCACATATGTTCTCTTACTTCGTTTCGCCTGAGCCAGGAAACCTCTGTATGGGACTGTAAAGACTCGTCAATACACCAGCAGTAGGTGGTGATCATATCAGTCACCCATAAGCCGTCAGCGGTACTAGCTAGATGTAACGGCTACCCGGGTATTGAGCGATCAGAAGATCAACAAGCAAGCCTGCTCATACTCCTGTGAATCCAATAAGTAACACTACCATACAGTCTGGTCTCTTCGTCTGATATGTCGCATATCTAGTTTAGGGGTGGTAAACGTCAGACCCCAGTAACTTGATAAGTCATGCCGATGTGAGGCTCATAACGGATTGAGAAACTACTGATAACACATACTGGTAAATCTCCATATCAGCCCTGGCCAGGGACTTCCTGTTATAGCCAATCGAGCACATTGCAACATCAACCCCCAATACCAGGAGAGACAAAACCCTTCCTATAGCTCATTGCCTCCATGTGACTCGGAACTGTACCCAAAAACCACCGTTTTGCACGTTCTCTTGAACATGGTAAAGTGGAAATCAAAGCACAGTGGGAATCACACAAGAATCTATGACGATCTCGGGTCTACTGACTAGCCTGTACCAGTATCACCAGAGAACTGCTATCTAACGTAAGGTATAATACCATCTAAGAGTTCTCGGCGAGTCATATTCAATGTAACTAGTCTCCATTAAGCACCCGTATACCATCTTTGATGTCAAACACCAATGGATATGGGATCATCCATCGCCCATCATATGTGTCAAGAAGCGTATACGCTAGTCTACTCTGGAATATCGATGCCCTGTCTCGATACACCCACAACTAGGAACAATTAAAGGATGAACTTGTGGAATACCCTGGCCCCACTAGTATGATCTGCATCATAATCCTAGTAGTCAAGTATACATCCTAAGGGCTTTACCAACATGTGAGAGCAAGACAGTATCATAATACAAGTCTACATGTTAAGATAAAGAGTAACCAGATAGCATACTATCATGTCGAGAAAGAAAGTCCTCTCTATATATGTCTAAGCATCCACTATAATATAATATCATGTACAATAATGGCCTCTAGGGCATACATACAACTAACAGTATTCACTTGAATTCATGAATAAAAGATATATTTTATTTCATACTGGTATTTTTCTTTTCTTCGATGTCTCGATCTAATGTGAAGTAGTTTATATACTCATTTCGGAGTTTGTAGTTTATTCACTCATCCCGGAGTCTCTAGTTTATGAACTCGTTTCGGAGTTTGTAGTTTGCCTTCTTTGGGCTTGTAGGCAAACCTGTCCTAATGTCACGTTAATCCCTGCCCTTTACGACAGAGGTCCGTTAGGGTCTGTGGTACTAGGGTTTTGTCTGTCGTACCGTCGCGTTGGCTGATGCATTCCCCGATATGAAGGCTTTACGCTGCTGTTCGAGTAGCCCCGCGACTGTCGTGTCTCTGATCCCTTCGGGGGCTGGACAAGTCATCTTTAAGTAATCTCCTTAAGTCGTATTACCGTCGGAAGATCAAACGTTAGGAATTTTTCATAACGCTTTTTACTTGATGTTAGGCTCGGTTTGGGAGCCCCGATGAGTCATAACCACTCCGCGCTGGTGTGGGATGATCTCCGATAGTCTTTCAGGTTTTATTTGAGTTGCCATCAAGACCCTGAAACTAGGAATTTGGCCTTCGCTTCCTTTGTTGACAATGCGTCTGCTGTAATGAGACGAATGTCGAGGTGATATCTAGGTTGTTTGTGAACTGTCAAGTCTTAGAACTATGGACTTTGTCGTGGCTCCGCTTTGTTGACGTTGCGTCTGCTGTAACGAGACGAATGTCGATGTGGTCTCTAGGTTGTTTTTGAACCGTCGAGATTTAGAACTAGAGACTTTGCCATAGCTCCTTTTTGTTGACCCTCGGGTCGCTTGTTGACGTCGCGTCTGCATCCTGTTAGTGTGAGAAGAAACACCATTGTTGATCTCTAGGATGTCTGTGAACCATCGAGATTTGGAACTAGGGACTTTGCCATGGCTCCATTTTGTTGACGTTGTGTCTGCTGTAATGAGACGAATGTCGAGATGGTCTCTAAGTTGTCTGTAAACAATCAAGATTTGGAACTAAGGACTTTGCCACGGCTCCGTTTTGTTGGCCCTGGGGTCGCTTGTTGACGTCACGTCTGCATCCTGATGGAGTGAGAAGAAACACCGTTGTTGATCTCTAGGCTGTCTGTGAACCGTCGAGATTTGGAACTAGGGACTTTGCCATGGCTTCATTTTGTTGATGTTGCGTCTGCATCCTGTTGGAGTGAGAAGAAGCGCCGTTGTTGATCTCTAGGCCATAGATGTTGCCGTCGAGACCAAGATCTCCTTCTGTTGGAGCCTGGTGGGAAAATGTGGTTCCCTTTTCGTTTGTGCCCATAGATTGTATACAGGGGTCGATGTGGACTCACCTGCAAGGCAAAAGTTTCATTTTCGTTCATTTTTTTCTTTCCGCGGCACTCTATCATTTCAGCTTTTTATATCATGAAAGTCACGATTGTCTAATCATTTCGGATTTTTACCATGGTGCCCAATCATTTCGGCTATTTTTTTTCTTTTTACTCGCTGCTTTTTATTGCGAATTGCCCAAACATTTTGGCTGTTTTTTATATGCATATTTTTTGCTCACTGATTTTTATTGCGAGTTGCCCCATCATTTCGGCTATTTTTATATGCATATTTTTTGCTCGCTGATTTTTATTGCGAGTACAGAACTTAAGATGCATACCAATTTTGGCATCAGTATCGCTGCGACTGGAATATTGCCAGGAGCGAATCATCATTTGCCATGAAAGGCCTTGGAATTTGATACTGATTTAGACATCAGCATTGCCACAAATGGGATATTGCCAGGAGCGAATCATCATTTGCCCTGTTCAGTTTGAACAAAGGTGGCTTAGTAAACAGGGTTAGGATCTTGCCGACTAAGGCTTTTTGACTTTATAAGTCATAAGGGTCTCATAAAGGTATTTCTCCTTACGAGTCATGAGGATCTCGTAGGCGTATTTTCTCCTTAGGAATCGTGGGGATTCTTAAGTGTGTGTTCTCTTATAAGTCGTAAGGATCTTACAAGAGTGTTTTCTTCTTATAAGTCAAGATGACTTACAAGTGTCGTTCACCATATGAGGACATTCCTCGTTTTTGGTGGAACTCAGTAAGGGAAACGTTTATTTGCGCCCGTGGATTGTATACAAGGGCCAATATCGGACCGCCTGTAGGGCAACTTAGGGAGTATGATAGCTTAAGGACAGGTTTGGATCCCTGTAACTTAAGACTTTGAATCCTATGAGCCGTGAGGGTCTTACAGGGGGAGTTCTCCTTACGAGTCGAGAGGATCTCGTAAGTGAAAGTTTTATGAGATTGCGCGCCCTTTCCGGTTTTCACAAGTTCACCGGTAACCCTGCTGTTTTTACTCACGGCGCCCTTTCGGGTTTTCATCCGTGCCCATTTCGCTTGTGGACGTACCGTTTTTTTTTTTTTTAACAACGAGATTGCGCCCTTTCAGGTTTTCACAAGCTCGCCGGTAACCCTGATGTTTTTACTCACGGCGCCTTTTCGGGTTTTCATGCATGCCCATTTCACTTGTGGACGTACCGGTTTTTTTACCCCTTTGTTAGCCAATGGAACTTATGGGGGACTTCGCCACCGGGGTAGCTGTGCAGCTAGCAGAACTTGAGTTGCAATCCTCTCCGCTGGGGCTTGTGGACTTAAATTCCACTATCTCCGTGTTTGAGGCGACGTATTTAGTGTAAGGATATTACAGTCTATTGTTAGTTTAGGGACATCTCGGTTCGTTGTTAGTTTAGGGACATCTCGTTCCAAGGCCAGCTTCGAGGTGAAGTTTTGCTGGATACTACTTATAAAGTCTTGACTTAGGAAGACAGCGAACGGACACGAGCATCGTCATCTATCATTGACCTGAGTTGTGACTTATCAAGCGTAATATTTCTTAAGGAACCGGCCATTTATTGGCCGGAAGGGACTTTCGCCATGCATATCCATGAGAAAGTAGGCCTCACTTTGGTAGACCTTGTCTATGATGTACGGAACCTCGTAGTTTGGCTCGAATTTCCCCCGCTTTGCACGGTTGGGGATCATAGGTCTTTTTATGACTAACACGAGTTTGCCTTGGTGAAATGTTCTCAGTCTGGTTAGTCTTTCGTATGAACGCGTCATCCTTGCTTTGTAAGCTTCCAGGTTTTGCTGCGCCGTGAAACGAGTTTCATCGAGGGCATCGAGCTCCTCAAACCAAAGATGGGCATTTTCTCCATCCGTTAGCTCATATCGAACTGCCACTTCTAGAGAGGGTAGTTCTATCTCCAAGGGAAGTACCACTTCCGTGCCGAATACCAACGCGTATGGTGTTGTATTCATAGCTGTTTTGAACGTGGTTCGATACGCCCAGAGAGCTTCATGCAGTCTCTCGTGCCTATCCTTTTTGTTTCTGGACACCGTTTTCTTTATGATCTTCGTCAAGGTCTTGGTGAAAGCCTAAGCTAGACCATTAGCTCGGGGATTATAGACTGAAGAGTATCTCCGATCTATATTATGCTGCTGTGGGAAACGGCTGATCTTATGGCTTCTGTAGGCCAGCCTATTATCCGAGAAGATCCGTCGTGGGGTGTCGAATCGGTAGATGACATGTGTCCTGAAGAAATGGAGGATGTTCTCCATCTTCACTTCCCTTAGCGGTATTTCCTATGCCCACTTAGAGAAGTAATCGGTTGTTGCCAATATAAACCGATGTCCTTTGGATGATGTTGGTTCAATGGGCCCAATTATATCGGTTCCCCACATTTTGAACGGCCAGCTGGCTACCAGGGTATAGCGGATTCGGATGTTGGTGAATAAAGTCCCCGTGAATTTGGTACGAGTGACACTATTTCGCATATTCGAGGCAATCTTGAATCATCGTGGGCCAATAGTAGCCCATTCTCTTGATCTTCAGCTTCATTTTTGGCCCGGCATGATGGGAACCGCAAAGTCCGTCGTGAGTTTCTTGGAAGACCCTTCTTGCTTCTTCTAGTCCCAAGCACCTTAGCCACAAACTATCGAACGATCTCTTATATAGAGTATTATTGACGAAGGCAAAAGACAGAGCTCGTTTCATGAGCTGATGTCTTGAAGATGCACTTTCGGGCGTTTGTTGGGATTTGAAGTATTCTATGAAGACTTCTCTCCAATCCTTCGCCTTTTCTTCATCCTCTAATCGGAAGGCTACCTATTCGGCCGCTTCCTTTTTTTCAGACGACACTGGAGATATTTCTGCTGGCGTGAGAATCTGGCAGATTTGCACAATGATCCTTACGTCATTGAGGTTTTCGTCGGCCAGTTCTTTAGCGAGCTTGGCTAACACATCCGCCTTGCTATTTTCTGCCCGCGGTATGCTTTCCAGGATGTAGGAGGGAATTTGGGTCAGCAGTTGCTGCACTCTTTCACCATATTTTACCAACTCCGGTGTACATGTCTGATAGTCACCATTTACTTGGCTAACGATCGGCTGGGAATCTCCATATATGAGGGAGATCTTCTATTCCCATGTCGATAGCAATCTCAAGACCCGCTATCAAAGCTTCATATTCAGCCTCGTTGTTTGTCCTTGGTTCTGTTAAGAAAATGGCGAAACGCATTAACCCTCCTTGCGGAGTCATGAAGATAAGGCCGACCCTCGCTTTGATTATAGGGGTGCTTTTCTTTCGCTTCTTCAAGGAAGATGCTCCGTCGAAGTATAGTTCCTATCGAGCATTATTTCCTTCCTTCTCCCCTTCGATTGTGTCGAACGCGTGTTCGTCTGGCAATTTGCAATTTAAGGGAGAATCAGCTGGAATCGGATGTTCAGCGAGAAAGTCGGCGATGGCCTGCCCTTTCACTGCCTTGAGGGGTCGATACGTTATCGAGAACTCCATTAAGAGGAGGGTCCATTTGGCAAGCCTTCCGGTTAGTATGGCTCTTGACATTAAATATTTGAGAGAATCCACTTTTGATATGAGATGGACCTCATGTGCCAGGGCATAGTGCCTGAGCTTCATTATCGCGAAGATCAGTGCCAGGCAATGCTTTTCAATGAGGGGGTAGTTGTTTTCTGCCCCCAGAAGGACTCGACTTAAATAGTGGAGAGCTCTCTCCTTTCCTTGATCGTTCTCCTGTGCCCATAGCGCGCTTAAAGAACCTTCAAGGGCTGTTGTATACAGGATGATGGGCTTTCCACTGACCGGAGCGGTCAGTACCGACGGGTTCTGTAGATATTGCTTGATTTCTTCCAGTGCATTTTGGCATTTATGATCCAAAACGAACGGGGTCTCTTTCTTCATTAGATGGCTGTAGGGGTGGCATTTACCGGAGAGATTAGCTATGAACCATCGGATATATGCGAGCTTTCGTTGGAGAGACCGCAGTTGCTTGAGAGTTCTTGGCGAGGGTATTTCTATAATCGCCTTAATCTTTGATGGGTCTATTTCGATGCCTCGGTGTCGTACGATGAATCCTAGGAATTTTCCTGAGGAGACTCCAAACGCGCATTTCAAAGGGTTCATCTTCAGATTATATTTCCAAAGACACTGGAACACTATTTTCAAATGCTCCCAGTGCTCCTCGTACGATTTGCTTTTCACCATGAGGTCGTCAATATAACATTCGACAATCTCGTGTATGAGGTCATCGAAGATCTTCTCCATGGCCCTCTGGTAGGTAGCGCCAGCATTCTTCAGACCGAAGGGCATCACATTATAGCCAGCAGAGTCCAGAAGGCAGTATGCTTTTAGTCCTCGAGATGCATCTTTATTTGATTATACCCTGAAGATCCATTCATGAAGGAGAAGACCTCATGAGTTGACGTGTTATCGATCATCATCTCAGTAACAGGCACTGGGAAGTCATCTTTCGGACAAGCTTTGTTGAGATCCCGAAAGTCCACGCAGATGCGTATTGTCACATTTTTGTTCATTATCGGAACGATATTGGCGATCCAGTCAGGATATTGAACTTCTTGGATGAAACCGGAGTCAATTAGTTTCTTGACTTCGGTGTTGATACTCGTTTCAAGTTCGAACTGCATTCTTCTTGGTGCTTGCTTGACTGGATTAACGCCCGGTGATATAGCCAATTTATGCACCGCTATATCTGGATCTAATCCCGGCATCTCAGAATAGTTTCATGTGAAACAGTTTTTATACTGCATAAGCACGTCCTTTAGTGTGGCCACCTGTGTTTTAGACAACATCTCACTGACGAACGTTGGCCTTGGATCGTTTTCCGTCTCTAAGTCAATTTTCCTTTGATTTTCCGCCATGGTATGTATCCCATCCTCTGGCTCTTTCAGAGCCGGTGGAAATTCTGAGATCACCTCGTCCTCATTCTCATCTGCGAAGCAGTGAGAGAAGTCGTCCATATTATTTTGCTCCCCTTCCTTTGAGAATGTTATCATGTGGCAGGTACGAGTTCGTTTCCAAGCTCGATGTTGATCTGGACTTACCCTCGCAATATAGGTTGCTTTTGGCTCATGTTTTCATAGTGGGGTTACCCTCCAACTGTTGGATAGAGCAAACATGCCTTGCTGATATTGGTCATCGACCCGGTCTTTGAAGGTGAAGCAGTTTTCAAGAGGATGTCCTATTGCTCGGTGGTAGGAGCAATAAGCCGGGTGATGGACCTCGTTTATTTGTTCGAGGTGCCAAGACTCCGGGAGCATCATCATTTGATGCTTAACGACAAGGTCGAATATTTTCCTTGTCTTGTCTTAGGGTAAGAGTATTCCCGACCCATCTTCACCCATCTTCTTTACTAGCGATGGATTCCAGCTGACTTTTTCTCGATCGCGTGGCTTCTTGAATCCGCTTCGCTGTTTTCAAACATCATTCTCGTTCATCACCTTGTACTTGTGTTTGCGTCGGGCCTGTTCCTTGCCACGAGAGCGCACAGCGGGCCGAGGGTGAAGGGCAGCGTAGTCTTCTCTTTCCGCAGACTGCTGAGTGAGACGCTGCGTCCTGGCCTTCTCGTAAATGGCTATTTCACGGCTGTGGTCATCCCGAACCTTCTGACCGGCTTCTCTCATTAGCTTGTCAATTTGTTCTTCGAATCGCTCCCATTTCTTGGACCGAACGCATCCAAGCCCAGTCGTCTCCATCCTCCCGTTGGGCATCTTTCGCTGAGTCCCGGAAACGTCCCAAATTTTGTTATAGAACCAGGCTTATCGAGCGGTTTGTTTGAAGGGTATGCCTTGGCATCTTAATAGCCTTTTCAATTCCTCTGCATAATATCTAGGCAGACGGATTGGTTGAAGCCTGTCAAACACAAGTTCGGTAACATGCCAGACTTCTTTCTCCACTTTGGTCTCCGTATATTGGTAGAAGAGGATCGCCTTTTCACCTCTTCACCTAGGAGGGACGTAGAAGGTCTGCAGCTCTTGTATGTTGTATGTATCAAGTGCATCGAGTTCTTTGTAATGCCACGGCGGAACTATGGTGATTTGCAAGCTATGATCAGCTCCAGTAATGGTTTGTACTGATGGACGAGTGAAGAACACGGCGTTGACCTCGTCTTTAGAGTCACTGCCAAAGACCAAAATAGGAGTAGATGGTCTGGTCTGTTGCCTTGGGATTTCCCCGAGTAGACTGTCTCTTCATCTTCCTCGGTATCGCTCCCAAAGATCGGGATAGTGGCGACGGTTTTTGTTGGTTCTCCGGCTTATGACATCTTTCCATGTCTTTGAAGTCTGGTAGGAAGTATTTTGCGTCTTCATATTTTTGTACTTCATCCATGGAGAATGGGTTTAGCTCCCCTGTAACGGTGTACTCGAGGCCGTCTTTGAAATACATCATACACTGGTGTTGTGTAGAAGGGATGACGTTGTACTCGTGTAACCACGGCCGGCCGAGCAGGGCATTGTAGAAAGTCTTGGCCTCAATGACATGAAATTTGATGTCAATGACGAGAAGCCCAAAGCGTAATGTCAATATCACGGACCCCAGCGTCCGTGATGATTGCGAGTCGAACCCGAAAATGGTAATTTTATCCCGAGCCAGGTGCTGAACGTCCATGCAAATCTCCTTCAGCACCTTCACGTTGAGGAGGTTGACCGAGGACCCATTGTCGACCAGGATTTTGCTTATCCTGATGTTGTGGCAGTACCCGGTGACATATAGAGGGCGGTTGTGCTCATACGTTCCGAGGAGGAGATCTTCATCGCCGAAAGTGATGTCAGCTGTATGAACCTCTGTCAGCTCATCCTTCATCTTTTCTTCTACAAGGAAAGCTTGGAACTGATCAGGCTCTTGCAATGCCTTGATCAAAGAATCTCGTGCCTCTTTGGACAGGAGGAGACCATCCAGTATGCTCAGTTGTGAAGGTATCTTCCTCAGATGTGCCAGGACATTGTAATCCATCTTATTTTTCTTAGGTGGGTCCTTGGCTGCGAGCTCTTTGACGACTCTATCATTGAGGGCAATTTCCTCAGGGACTCTTTCCTTCCCCTTGTCTCTTTTGCTCGAACCTTTGTTTGTAGGCCCGAGGTTCTTTTCAAGCAACGTACGGTTACGCAGCTGAATGTTCTCACAATTCTTCTCCTCTTCTTCTTTTTCAGAGGTGGATTCTTTGAAAAGAGAGCCGAGGGTTATTTCTTCCTCAGAATCACTCCCGAATGTAAGAACTTGAAACTTTCCTTTTGTCGAACTGGTATCAATCATATGACAGTTGTCAGCCGTTCCTTCACGCTCGTCTGTCGCGCTTCTTTGTTGTCGACGGGTTTTGCACTGCATCAGCTTGAAGTGTTGCCGGTAAGCAACGTATCCTTGCCACCATTTCTTAAAGGCATTACACTCTTCGGTGGGGTGTGTGACCCTCCGATGGTATAATCATTAGTTCGGATGTACATCCGCTTCGTCGAGGCACGTACTCCCGGGAGTGTTTTCCATCAGAGGGGCAGCTTCATTCCCATCAACAAGGCTTTGGCGAACCGCTTCTATGCTTTGATCCTGCTCTTGTTTGTAGCAGGTGTACTTTGGCTCGGTTGGAGTACTTTACGACTCATCCTTACCGTAGTTTCTTCAGCCTGACGCCGACGCTTAGCCTTTTCGTATATGGCCGTTCTACGTTCTCGGTCATCTTTTCTCTTTTGAAGGGCTTCGTTTAGCAACCTGTCAATTGGGTCTTCTGACAGTTTTAGGGATTCTGGCGCCGGTCCTGCCCCAGTTCTTCTGCGTTGCTTTCCAACGCTGAGGGAGTTTCTTCATCTTTTAACGAGAAATGCAAAACCATGTGGCAACTTGCTATAAAATCTTCTGTTTCTCTCGACGAGCCATTTCCCTATCATCGTCACTATCTCCATTCTCAAGTATATGGTTGAGAAACTCTTCGAGCGTGACTGGGGTCCGCGCCTTCTGGTTGTATTCCTCCAGCGCGTCAATGTATTTTTGCAGGTCCGTGCGCTTGTCGTCAGGATGCACGGGTTTCTTGGTCTTCTTCCTTTTCTTCGAAGACTTCGAAGGCTTGGCCTGGAGGTCTTGCACATTACTATTAGTTTTCAGTGTTGGGCCCGGCTTAAGCATCCTCTCAATGATCTCGGGCTCCAGCGGACTTTTCCATTTGATCGCCAGACATGCTTGAAGATCCTTCACCATTCTTTTAGTTTTAGCTGAAAGGATCACCTCCCAAGGAGCTTCTTCCATAACCGAGCATGATGCACCTGGCATGTCTACCTTTTTAGGAGTGTGCCTTTGTAGCGGGTTCACTCTCCAGTTCTCTGACAGCGCAAATTTTCCTTGACGGTACTGGTCCTCGACCCAGTTTTTAAAGACGTAGCAATCCTCAATTGGGTGACCCACTACTCTGTAGTAGGATAAGTAGTTGGGACTGTTGACGTCACCGGACTGCAGTGGATGTCTCGGATCTGGAAGTATGATGAGTTTGTTGCGCATTGCCAGTTCAAACAATCTCCTCGTTTTATCACGGGGGAACGAGTAAGCACGTTGATTGATCTTTCTCTTGACGTGTTAAGTAAAATGTTTCAAAACCAAAGAAATTTATACCGCAATCAATTAACGGTGTCGATGTAGCTCGTTAATGAATACGGATCGTCCACTTAGATACGTGTACTTATTCGATCTTGCTTTAGATGAGTTGAAATGAAATATAAAAGAAAAATCAAGAAATTAATTAGATATTTGATTGAGTTGTCATTTCAAGAAAATCAAGAATATATTCAAGAATTAATAAGATGTCCAAATCAATTTAGTTATCAAGATTATGTAGAATAGCTTGTAGGAATCTATCGAATTAGTAGCAATGATGAATCTAACAATGACTTATCTTATCTATTAATGAATTGTAGCTAAGACGATGGAGATGAATGAAGATTAGGCATCTTTTGAAGAAACTGGGGTTCCTCCTTCTCTATCTCTTGTCTTTTCATTGATCATCATTCGGATCTAGCCTTTAGCAAAAAGAATCATCAATCATTTGATCCCTAATTTTCAACGAAAGTCACAAGAACATGATCTCGATCAAAATTAGGTCATTGATGATTTTTTTCCTAAAGTTCACAAATCTCATAAGACTTAAGATTAGTATTAGGATTTTATCATCACTTGATCTACCAATTTCCTCGATTCCATTACAAGCGGAGATTTCACTCACACATCATGAAAATTAAAGAATCAAGAATGAGATATTTCATAATGCAAGAATGTAATGAAAACGAGAATTAACAATTTATCACCTTCATTAAATCTTCTTCAAATTACACAACTCCTCAATTCGAGGTACAAGATTAAGCTCTCGATCGCTCCTTTGAAGAGATGAATTTGTCGTCGATCTTTACTTCGCTCAATCGCCGTGAGTCTTGGATCATCGAGGATCACGTGTCAGATGAAAAACAGCGTTGCGATGAAGGATCGTTGCCTGCTCGCTTGATTTGCTTCTCAATGGATCATGATTTTGCTTTGGATTTTGAATTGATTTGGATTTGTTCTAGAATTAACAACTAATTGTGTAACCAATTAATGAACAACCTTTGAAATGTAGATCTAGATCCCCTTTTATAAATTTCAAATAAATCTTCCCTCATAAGCTAGGTTGTCAGAGAGAGCCTTCTAGAATGAGGTAGGTTGTTAGGGAGAGCCTTCTAGAATGAGGTAGTTACAAGGAACTTTCTAGAAGAAGGTTATTATGCAGAGCCTTCCAGAATGAGCCACGTGGTAATGAAGCATCTCAAGTAGGCTATGAGGTTAGAATGAAGCTTCTGGAGAAATGTAGACCGCTAAAAACCCAACTCCGCCGTGGATCCACGGCATTTAGGCCGACTCGGCCACGGTTCCGCGGCCATTTGGGGAGCTCTCTGTATCATTTTTCTGTGGTCTTCTTCTGTTGGTCTCTGGGTGTATAATTGATATCTGGAATATTTTTATCCCTTCTAAATCTCTGCCAGATTTGAATTCTTTGACTTGCTGTATTTTATCGGCACTTTTGCGATTCCGGTTCTTTGACTTGAAGAATTTTCTGCATACAATCTCGATAAAATGTGTTGAGATATAAAATATCATGCGTGAAATATTTACACACAATTTCCTTCATAATGCCGGTTATAATGTACAACACATGGTAATTGGTATTTTCCATACAAACTGCAAATATGTGTTATATTTATACCAAACACCTTTAGATGATTAGAAAGGTTAAGGAAATTGTCGTGTTGAGAATGCAATATTTTCGACTGATCTCACGTCCTAACTTCTCTTCCAGGGATTGGCACGGGCACACGTTGTTTTGGCGAGCGACCGGTTTCGGGTCACTCGGTTGCTGTTGAGTGTTGGCAACGAAGGTCACTTTCCCTTTACTCTTGGCATTTCGAGAGTTCGTTTTTGAAGAGGGAGGCCCGTGGCCCATCTGGTCCATTTGGGCCAGCTTATCGATCAAAGCCTGGAAGGTGATCGGCTTAAAGAACGTCATGAACTAGGAGACAGTCGCCTGAGGATCGAGAGTCTCTATGAACATGCCCACGGCAGGAGCTTCTTTGATGCGTTGTTTGCATTTTGACCAGAGGTTCCGCCATCGGATTGCGTATTGAACCCAGGTCTTTCCTGGCTTCACCCTGGCATTGATTAATGCTGTGATCGGGATGCGTTCACTTGCGCTGGCGAACCGCTGTGTGAACAGCAGTTCCATTTCCGTGAATGTTTTGACGGAGTCATTTGGGAGCTCCGAGTACCATTCAAGCTCCATCTCTGACAAGCTGCCAACGAACTGGCGAAGCAGCAATTTGTCGTCGCCTCCAGTATTTCCGCATAATGCTCTGAACTGGGCGATGTGCTGATGCGGGTTGTCTATCCCCTTGTATACGTGGAACTTGGGGATGGTATATCCCGGTGGGTATTTGATTTGATCGTACCAGCCTGGGTACGGTCGCCCAGTTCTGACGATTTGGCCAGCCGCTCATTCGCCTAATGAGCTCGTATTTGCTGAGCTATGTAGTCATCGAAGGTAGCCTTGGAGATCGTCTCCTCCCTGGCTGTCGATAAAGCTGGAGAGGGTTTGATATTTCCCCTCTGTCGTCCTCGATAATTATCGGCGGGTCTTCAGCTGGAGGTTCTGGATGGATCATCATCCACCACCATGTCCTGGAACAGGAGTGCCTTCTGTTTTATATTAGCCGCTTATTCTGTAGCTTCCTTATCCTTTCTCTCCGGAACCCTTCGCAAGAACTCCGTATTTGTCTCCTGCTCTTGGTGTTGTTCAGACGTTGATTCCGGGCTTTCTTTCTGCCCGGTGAGTGCTGCAATTTTCGTCAGCATCTCCTAGAGCTTTTGTTGTTGCTCCTGACCTTTTGTCAATGATCGAGTTTGCGGCCGATGAGCTATGGAAGCACGGCTCTCCTCTTTTCCAGAAGCCATATACACCGTGTGCATGATCATGCCCCTAGACATGGCACATTTAGATCCATCACCTTTGGGATTTACCGCCGGTGGTGGGAGATTCTCCGGCCTTCTCTTTTTGTGGGAAGTCGAAGTTGAAGGAGCCATTGTAGCAGGCGCCTGTGTGAAAGAAGTCCCTCGCTGTATGCTGGAGGTATGATTTACCTCTTGTCGAACCTTCATTTTCTCCGGTTGACGAGAGTAGTTCTTGTTGATCACAGAATCTTGGACTTTCCGCCAAACTCTGTGGACTTGGGAAGACAGCCGCTGAGGGGGCTACTCCGGCTTTGCCTGTATCATGTTTTCAACAGGTGGGGGAGATTTCTTCAGCACCGCGGTCGAAGAGTTCTTTTGCACCTTCTTTAGCGGTTCAAAGCTGTTCGCAGTTGGAACAGCAGTGTCAACCTCCACCATTGGAGCTGGTGGAGTAAGTCTAGAGGGAGAATTTCCCCCAGCTTTTCTCACTCAGCGCCAGAGCATGCCTTGCAGATGCGATTGCCTCAGTTGTGGGAGTGGCTTTGCCATGCCTCCTTCTCTGATGAAGGGCTACTGCTGGTGCCAGCCTGTTGAAGACGAACGTCTGTTGAGAGGGGACGGCCAATCTTGCGAAGGCTAACTTTCTGATAGGGGAAGCCTTTTTAATGACTGGGCCCGTAGCAGGAGTTGGAACAGCCAATTTTGCGAAGACCGATCCTTTATTAGGAGAAGCCCCTTTAACGACTTCACTTACCGGAGCTGGAACGGCTATCCGTTTCGGGATAACCTCTTCGGCTATTGCGAGCCTCTTTGCGGGCCCACTTAAACTTTGGCTCAGCCTGTTGAAGACTGAGGTGCCAGACTTGGACGACCGGTTGAGAAGGGCAATAGTGGTTGCAAGTCAATCGAAGATCGACTTTTTTGGAGCTTCCTCTTGCGGCACTGAGGCGCTGAAGCTTGTTAGCGGAAGCATGATCCCGAAGAACAATCTAGTGGTGGCCTGAGTCACCTGTTCCACTGGCATTGAGAAGATACAGGCCGCATTTGGCCCGTACGTCACTCCTCCAGTGGGGACGGAGTGGGAGTTGCTGTTGCAGGTACACTTAGAAGCCATTGATTCTTCTTTTCTCTGCACAGGAGAAAGACACCAAATCTTAGTATCTCGAATCCAGGGGCAACCATAGCAAACCGCGATTTGTTCGTGAACACGACAAACGAAGTGTGGAGTGGAAAGAGGAAAAGGTCCCACCGGGCATGCCAGAATCTGTTTACCGCCGAAAATGGAGACGAACCGCGTAGGTCGTCTTGCCTGAATTTGGGGGCAGACGCTATTTGGATTTATCCATCCATCTCTCCGAATATGCCAAGTTGATTTATGGCACCGTATATCGAAGGTTTGGATGGATGTGGCCATTGTAGCGTGATTTTGTTAGATTCCCCCTCATTTGCGAGGGTTTTTTTTTATTGTAGGGACGCTCTTCCCTACAGGCGCAAGCCCCTGCAGTTAATTACGTTACCGCATAGCGATAACCACTTTCTCCGGCTCTGGAGGTTCACTTTATGTCGTGTGTGTTTGTTTTATTTTCGGTTGCCCGTGGATTGAATACGGGGACTAATTTATGTTGTCGCCCGTAGGGCGTGGATTAGTCCAAATCCGTATATCTAAAATTTAGGTTTGGGTTGATTTAAGGATCATCAATCTCATTTGAGATTAAGATCAACTTAAATTTTTGTTAAAGATGCGTTAGTCCAATTTGAGACTAAGATCTACTTATCAGATCTAACAAAAGAGCATTTGAGCTCCATTGTTTTAGTTTAAGGACGTTACTATCCATTTTTAGTTTAAGGACGTTTCGGTCCGTCGATCACCATTTTTGAGGTGAGGGTTTAGTTTTAGGACATTACGGTCCGTAGTAGTTTGAGGACATTACGGTCGTAGATCACCATTTTATGCCTATGTATTTGTTACGTGACGGGATGCATGGCGATGATGTGGGATACACCTATTTGGGGTGTGGTTTGGTTTAAGGTGTGCACGTCAGCTTGGGAAGTACACCCAAAAAATAGTTGGTTGTCGGGACCCGCCACATCTCTGAAGACGTTGAGCAATTACAATGACATGCATCAGAGGTATGGAGAGATGTATCCTTGAACCAATTCCCATGTCTAAGGGAAGAGATCATGGTGAACCATCTAAGAATCATTAGCCATTTTTTTTGGGACTAAGCCTGTCCTTCCTTCTGTCCAAGCTCTTTTCAACTGCCCCCCGAATGAGAGGACTCCTTCTTGCCTGGGGACCCTCCTTCGTGCAGCTTCCTACCTTTTGGCTGGTGGACTAATACCTTAGGAAATGTGGGATGAACATCATTTTGGATGTCATGAGTCATGTTTGGGAAGCAATGAACTCATGGGCTCATTTAATCTGAATTAGAGACCTAACCAACTTGGGCTTGACCCACTCATTTTTCTTTTACTTGAAAGAAGTGCTGAGCACTGGTTTGGGCTCAGTCCCCTTTTTCTTGCAAAAAGTGCTAAGCACTCATGTGAGTTCTGACGCTCGTGTTGCAGCCGAAAAGACGCGACCGGGACCTTGGGACGTCCGACCTGAATTTTAGGGGCAGATACTATTTGGTTTTATCTGTCCACCTCTCCGAAGATGCCAAGTTGATTTATGGCACCGTATATCAGAGGTTTAAACAGA
The DNA here is from genome assembly GCA_030015575.1 of Agapanthus africanus. Lineage (NCBI taxonomy): Eukaryota > Viridiplantae > Streptophyta > Magnoliopsida > Asparagales > Amaryllidaceae > Agapanthus > Agapanthus africanus. The sequence goes on from CM057337.1 coordinate 187,413,121, forward strand.
TGCAGCTATTGTAGCAGACTTCGTCAGATTCCCCCTCATTTACGAGGGGTTTTTGATTGTGGGGACGCTCTTCCCTGCAGGCGTAAGCCCCTGCAGTTAATTACGCTACTGCATAGCGGTAACCATTTTCTCCTTCTCTAGATGGTCACTTCATGTCGTGTGTGTTTGTTTTATTTTTGGTTGCCCGTGGATTGTATATGGAGACTAATTTATGTTGTCACCCGTAGGGCGTGGATTAGTCCAAATACGTATTTTCTTAGATTTGGGTGTGGATTAGTCCAAAACCTGTCACGCCCCGCTTCCCGGTATACAGCGAAGGGGACGCGACTGGTCCGCTACGTATTTACTGTGACGTAAATACACTGAGCGTATCTAAGCAATATAAAAGTAATCACAAGAGACAAGAGATATAAAAATAACAGCAACTTTATTTATTAACATTCTTTTGTACAATGCATGAAAAGGAAATACAACTGAAGTAAACGATGCCTAAACAATGGCATAACAGGAAATTAAAGGTACTGAATGGAAATGTACAATGTCTAGAGCTCGGGGTCTTCGAGGAACTGATCCAAGTCTTCACCGGTGGGCTCGATCTGTGCTGTGTCCAGATCACCTGACGACATTCAAAGAAGAAAGAAATAGAATGTCGTCAGCGAACAGGTCGCTCGGTAAGTCCCAAAGTTAAGGGAGAAATAGAAAAGACAGAATAAGAATGTATCTTTTAAAGTTGTATAATATTGTGGAATATTGTGTTGACGCTGTTGTTTGTAGCTTGGTACAGAAGGATGCCAGTATATACGAGAGAGGTCTCTATATGCTAGAGACCAGGGCAAACTGAAAGTACAAGGAACCGTTATGCCACGGTACAACAGCAACAGAATTCATGTTAGGTGTCTTAATCTTACTGTCTCATGCCACTTTTAACACCTTTCGTACCAATCTACCCCTTAAACCCCGTATTGTTTTGATTGTATTGTTATATTGTATTGTATAAGTTGTATAGTTGGATGACTGACCGAAATCATGATATCAGTAACGGATGTAATGGATGTAAACTGGAATCATGTAAATGGAAAGTATATCCATGGTTTGGTTTAGTCAAGTTGAATAGATTGATAACTGGATTCATGGATTCGTGTGTTCATATTGAATTGTAATATTATAGATTTATATGGTACTTGAATCATATTCAAGTCGGATTATGATCAGCCTCAAACCCGAGTCAGACAGTAGAGATGTAAATCGAAGTCCTATATTTACTAGGGTCCTTCGGGTAATTTATAAAACTTGAGGGGGTTTTATGTAAAAATACTTTTGTATAGTTTTCAAGATACACTCCAAGTATTTATTATTCGTCTTTAGAGTTGTAATGAGAGTGGATTTTATATTGTGACATTACTAGTGAAAATATCATAGTTTTTATAAATAAAGGTATTTATCTATAATATTGAAGTTCATGGTATTTTAATGTAAAATTTATTCTTGTGATTTTTAGAAAAAGGTAGAATATTTATATTATAATAAAATAGATATTTAAATGATAAATATAAATATATTTATACAAAAATAATTTTAATAAATATTTTATATTCCAAAAATCCCATTTTCTTAAGATGTCGTATTTTAAACCTTTCGAGACCGAATGCTCCTTGCGGAGGTCTGAACCTCGCACTACTAAACCCGAGGATGTGCGATAATCCACACCATCCCGAATGGGTTCCTAAAAAATGGGTTGTAGCGGCGCTTTGCAAAGATTTTATAAATACTAATTCTTTAGAATACGGTTTTATTAAGTAAATGGTATTTATTTGTAAAGATGTCGATTTTTCCGTATTCTATGTTCTAGTGACAAGTTCAAATCGCCACTTCACCGCCAATTATGGCCAGGTAAGTACAAGTGAAGAAAGGAGAGATCCGCTCACGAATCACCGTGAGACGGGCCTTTTAAAGTTACCTTTCTCACTTGTCTAGTCTAGACACCACAAAGTCAGGTTTAGATAAACGACTGAAAGTTCACGACCTTACTATGTCCTAATGAAGGCGACGGTCCTTAATTGACTGAGTCTAGATATTTTTTATTAGTTCCAAAAGTTATTTATTTATAAAGATGTATCAAAAATTGGTTTTGATTAAGTAAAGGGAATTTTAATGAAAAGCTTTGTTTTCTCGTATTCTAAATTTCCAAGATTATAGTACTATATTTAGATGGGAGTGTGTGAGGAGGTAGGTCATTACCTCGTGCTCTACTTATAGTTATAGCAATGTTAAGGGGGTTAAATGTGAAATCGAAACATTGTGGTATTTAAGTGAAAAATACGATAAATTGGAAAGGCTATCATTTCATGTAATGAAACTTGTTCAAATTATTTGTTAAATGTTTAATAGTCAACAATAAGATGTTTAAGCATGATTGAATTGGTGAGAAGTGAAATTTTATAGAAAACCGAATCGGAAATCGGATTTGTTCCGATTCCGTCGGGTTTTGTAATTTTGTATTTTAGAGAATAAGAAAGAGAGATAAAATGGGGACTTACAGGTTTGGACAAACACGAGAGTGATGAGGAAGAAGAGGGTTCGCCGGTGCGTCGATTCATCGCCGAGAGTTCCTAGCATGATCACCGGAAGTTCGCCGTCGATTTCGTCGGGGCTTCGCTTTTCGCTCGTTTTCAAAGTACACAAGGTTTTCTTGAGATTTTGAGAGAGTGGGCTCAGAATTTTAGGATGAGAGGGTAGAGGGTAGGCGTGTATTTATAGGGTTAGGCTAGGGTTAGGGTAGATGTAGGGTTTTTAATTAAAAAATGTAAAAATAATGTGATAAATTGTAATAAAAAGGAGTAAATGGTGTTTAAAGGATGCTCTGTTACTGTTCTAACAATTTAAAGTATACAGAGGGGTAGGAGAGACCAAGAGGCAGCACTTTGCTGTTGGGGACTCGGTGGTCCGGCCATCGGGAGGGCCGCCGTCGTCCCACCATCTCACTGGTACTTTAATATTTTCATGGGTAGTAGGGTTTTTGTGAGAAAACACGTGTTGACTTTTGGGCTTCTAAAGAATTTAAAACAAAACAATATTAAAAATAATGTGGGGCATGGGATTTGAACTCTGGTGGCTTGGTTTAGCAGTGCAAGGTATTACCAATGAGCTACAAGCTCTTTCTTGTAATTATGGTGTGAAATAAATACTTAAAGACAGCAACATTAAATACTCCAAGTATACTTTGAATTTAAATCAATTCTTTGTACATTAAAAAAGGAGTTGTTACAGTCTACCCTCCTTACAAAAATTTCGTCCTCAAAATTTACAACTTTTATTTGAGGACTAATTTACAAAGAGGTGTGGATATCTAGTACGCATTTCATCCTCCCTTTCCCAAGTGGACTCTCCTGGAGTGTCTTTCCTCCACATCACTCGGACCAAGTTAACTTTCTTGTTCCGAAGTGTCTTCACTTTCCTGTCCAGGATCTCCATAGGCTGTTGCTCACAAGACAAATCGGGCTGTATAGTGAGCTCGGAATGATCGAGAACATGGCTGGGGTCACTCACATACCTTCTGAGTTAGGATATGTGGAACACGTTATGCACTCCTTCCAATGAAGGTGGAAGTGCTAAGCGGTATGCCACTTCACCGACTCGTTCGAGTATGTCGAACGGTCTAATGTATCTCGGACTTAGCTTACCCCGTCTTCCAAATCAGATCACTCCGCGGTTCGGAGATATCTTCAAGAACACATGATCTCCTGGCTGGAACTCTAAGTGACGTCTCTTTGCATCAGCCCAGTGTTTCTGTCGATCTTGGGCTATGCGCATCCTTTCCCTGATAGTACGAACCACGTCAACAGTCACTACTATCATCTCTGGTCCAAGAAGTTCCCTATCTCCGATGTCGTCCCAACTTAATGGCGATCGACACTTCCTTCCATACAATGCTGCAAAAGGTGCCATTCCTATGCTTGCTTGGTAGCTGTTGTTGTACGAAAACTCCACAAGATTTAGGTGATCTTCCCACGATCTTTTGAAGTCTAACATACATGCTCTGAGCATATCCTCCAAGATCTGAATAGTTCGTTCCGACTGACCATCTGTTTGTAGATGATAAGCCGTGCTGAAGTTCAGACTTGTTCCCAAGCTTGCTTGCAGACTTTGCCAAAATTGTGATCGAAACCTGGTGTCACGATCGGAGACAATGCAAACCGGTACTCCATGAAGTCTCACAATTTCCTGTATGAGTTCATGGGTATCAGAGATAGTACATTATAAAGAGTTTAAATCTTTAAATAGATTATTACCTCTATGTACTTCTTTGCTAGTGTCTCAGTTGATTGGCCAACTCGAAATGGGATGAAGTGAGCCGACTTTGTGAGTCGATCCACAATGACCCATACGGCATCGTTACCTTTTGTGCTGCGGGGAAGAGCGGTCACAAAATCCATCGTGATGTGTTGCCACTTCCATTCTGGGATTGGTAACGGTTGAAGTAATCCAGCAGTCCTGTGATGTTCAGCCTTTACTTGCTGACACACCAAGCACTTTGCGACGCTTCTGGCTACTTCATGCTTCATTCCATGCCACCAATAATTCTGATGTAGATCTTTGTACATTTTGGTACCTCCAGGGTGTACTGAGTAGGGAGAGCTATGAGCTTCTTTCATTAACTCTTCCCGAACAGGACCTTTTGGTACACACAATTTGCTGTCGTATCTCAAAGATCCGTCTTCATGGATGATGAAGTCTGTTCTGAGTCCATTCTCCACTTGTTCTCTAATCTTTTGCAACTTAGCATCACTTGCTTGGGCTGCTTTGATCTGATTGACAATGGTTGATTGAACTTGTAAATTCATCAAACTTGAAGTATTACCTGGCATGACTACTTCAATTTCCATCTGATGCAAGTCTTGTTGAAGCTTCCACTGAGCGGTGAGATTCGTTGCTAATGGTTAGCGACTAAGTGCATCAGGTACCACATTCACCTTCCCTGGGTGATATTGTAAGTTGATGTCAAAGTACGCCATGAGTTCTAACCATCTTCTCTGCCGTATATTCAACTCCTTCCGAGTAAACACGTACTTTAGGCTCTTATGATCTGTGTAGATGTTCACTCGTTCACCAAGTAGATAATGGCGCCAAATCTTGAGAGCAAAGATGACGGCTGCCAACTCTAGATCATGCGTCGGATAATTGCGCTCATGAGTCTTCAGTTGTCTTGAAGCATAAGCCACAACCTTATCGTGTTGATGTAGAACACATCCTAATCCCTTACCGGATGCATCGCAATGCACTTCGAATCCTCCAGATTGATCCGGTATAATGAGAATAGGTGCTAATGTCAACCTTGACTTGAGTTCTACGAAAGCTTGTTCGCATGCTTTTGACCACACAAAATCTTCATCTTTACGTATGAGCTTGGTCAGGGGTGTTGCTTTCTTCGAAAATCCTTCAATGAATCTTCTGTAATATCCAGATAAACCCAAGAAACTCCGAATGTCATTCACTGACTTTGGTGTAGGCCATTCGCTAACTGCTGAAACTTTTGCTGGATCCACCGAGATTCCTTCTACTGATACGATGTGTCCAAGAAAACCAACTTGGTTTAGCCAAAACTCGCACTTGCTGTACTTGGCATAGAGCTGATGTTGTCGAAGAGTTTCTAGGACAATTCGTAGATGATCTGCATGCTCTTTCCGATTTTTAGAATACACAAGGATGTCGTCGATGAAGATGACAACAAACCTGTCTAAGTACTCCCGAAAAACTTAATTCATTAGGTTCATGAATATTATGGGTGCGTTGGTCACTCCAAATAGCATCACGAGAAATTCATAATGTCCATAGCGAGTTCTGAAAGCTGTTTTGTGAATATCAGTTTCCTTGACCTTCACCTGATGATAACCTGAACGAAGATCTAATTTAGAGAAAACACAAGATCCACTTAGCTGATCGAATAAGTCGTCGATGCGCGGAAGTGGATACTTGTTCTTTATAGTGACTTCATTCAAGGCTCTATAATCGATGCACATTCTGTATGAACCTTCCTTCTTCTTCACAAGTAGTACAGGTGATCTCCAACTTGAAGTGCGGGGACGAATCCATCCTTTCGCTAGTAATTCGTCCAACTGTGTTCGGACATCCTTAAAACCTTCTAGACTTAAACGATAGGGTGCTTTGATCACCGGTTGTGCTCCTGGTACTAAATCAATACTGAATTCAAGAGCTCGATCGGGAGGCAAACCTGATATATCGTCAGGAAATACATCGTCGAACTCTCGAACCACATCTGGTCTTGATTCTTCTTCCGCTTGAGCTGCTGCAACTACTGCTTCTCTTGGCTTCGCTTTGTAGGTACTTGGCTCCAGTGTACGGTCTCCTCTTTTGAAATAGAAGACCGAATGGTCTGGAATCTCGAATACTACCCTCCTTTGACGACAGTCAATGGTAGCATAAAAAGTTCCAAGCCAATCCATTCCTAGAACCACATCGAAGTTCGTTATGTCCAGCACTTTGAAGTCAGCATAAAACTCTCTGCTGCAGACGACGACTGGACACAAACGGTATCCCATGGTTGCCTTTAGAACGCCATTTCCTGAACTGACATTCCAGCTGGATACAAGCGGTGAGACTGGAATCGCATGGGTTCAAACAAACCACTGCGACATAAAGCAGTGAGATGCTTCAGTATCAAACAGTGCTAGTGCAGTGATTGAGGATACTAAGATTGTACCTAAGGTATGTGGGATTTGTTTTAGGTATAGGAAAAATATGTAGCTAATTAGCAGAATAGAAAAGCAAAGTTTGAAAAGAAAAGTTTACCAGTGATGACTTGGCCAGTGGCCTCAGCTTCTTCCACTGACATAGTGAAAGCCTGGCGCTTTGGTACATTCCTCCTGGCCGGAGGAGCATTTCTCGGAATGTTCCTTTGAGCTTGATGGAACTGAGGAGGAGGTGGTGCAGCTTGTGGTCCTCTGGGTGGTGCAGGTAGTGTAAGTCTTGGAGCAGGTGTTTGAAGAGCTGGTCGCTACGGATAGGTAACTGCTGGCCTGGGTGTAGCAACTGGGTTTTGCTTTTGGGGACAAGACCGCAGCTGAGCCGCAGATCAAGCAAAGATGGTTGGCTCGCCGGCAGTCTTTCATCATATGTCCAGTTCTCTTGCAGTAGGTACAAAAGGCTGGGCTGGGACGGTTGTTCTGTACTCCGGGTCGTCTTGGCACAAAAGATGGCCTGGACGAGGCTCCTCCTCCATCTGGTTGGCAGGACGCTTAAATCTAGCAGATTGAGGTCTTCCCCTCGCTTTTACCACTGCCTCATAACGGCGGGCAGCTTTCAGAGACGATTCATGAGTCGGAAAATCTCCTATGGCCAGTACAGCCTGGATTTCCGAATCCAAACCTTGTTGAAAGCGACGGGCTCTGATCTCATCCATAGGTATAAGGTGTGCCGCAAATCTGTTAAAAAAATATTGTGTTAGTTGTGTAATATGTGATATAAAATTTTTTCGAATTATTGAGACATATCTTACCGACTGAGCATGGTGAACTCAGCGTCATACTCATCTACTGACTTGGTCCACATCGAACCTTGTTGTAGATTGATGAATTTCTGTTCCATGTCGAGCCTGGCAGTCTCAGGGAAGTACTTAGCGTCGAACATGTCGCGGAAAGTCTTCCATTCGATAGGCTGTTGAAGACGGCTTTCTTCCGCCTTCCACCAGTTGCGAGCATTGTCTGTGAGTTGCAGTTTCGCCACACAATCCTAAGCTATGTCTAGCACTTGTGCTGCCGCCAGATCATCCTCTATGCTCTGTGCCCATTCCTCAGCTTCAAGTGGGCTTCCCTTTCTGGAGAACTGTTTGGGGTGTAAAGCCCTAAATTGCTTTACCCCAGGTGCGTCTGCCTCGGGACGGTTCATTAAAAAAGCAGTCTGCTGCTGCTGTCCCTCTAGGAGGCTTCGGATTGCCTCAAGCAGAACCGTCTGCTCGTTGATCGAAGCAGGAACGACAGGTGTGAGTGGTAGGGCTGGAGATGTGTTATTAACATTGGTGCTGGTGTTGTTCGGGGAATCCATAACCTTGAAGAAAAATTTAGGTTAGGAAAGATTCAAAATATTTGAAATGATAAAATTCAATGAATATGAAATTGTAAGATTCAACGAACATGAATTGTAAAGAATGTTTTAGTTGCTGGTTCTTATGTTATATTTCTTAGTTTGTTCACGCAGAACAGAACTGCATAGTATGATTCTATACAGCTCTGACCTGTATGGGCCACCAACAAAACCTGTCACGCCCCGCTTCCCGGTATACAGCGAAGGGGACGCGACCGGTCCACTACGTATTTACTGTGAAGAAAATACGCTAAGCGTATCTAAGCAATATAAAAGTAATCACAAGAGACAAGAGATATAAAAATAACAGCAACTTTATTTATTAACATTCTTTTGTACAATGCATGAAAAGGAAATACAACTGAAGTAAACGATGCCTAAACAATGGCATAACAGGAAATTAAAGGTACTGAATGGAAATGTACAATGTCTAGAGCTCGGGGTCTTCAAGGAACTGATCCAAGTCTTCAGTGGTGGGCTCGATCTCTGCTGTGTCCAGATCACCTGACGACATTCAAAGAAGAAAGAAATAGAATGTCGTCAGCGAACAGGTCGCTCGGTAAGTCCCAAAGTTAAGGGAGAAATAGAAAAGACAGAATAAGAATGTATCTTTTAAAGTTGTATAATATTGTGGAATATTGTGTTAACGCTGTTGTTTGTACCTTGGTGCAGAAGGATGCCAGTGTATACGAGAGGGGTCTCTATATGCTAGAGACCAGGGCAAACTGAAAGTACAAGGAACCGTTATGCCACGGTACAACAGCAACAGGATTCATGTTAGTTGTCTTAATCTTACTGTCTCGTGCCACTTTTAACACCATCCGTACCAATCTACCCCTTAAACCCCATAGTGTTTTGATTGTATTGCTATATTGTATTGTATAAGTTGTATAGTTGGATGGCTGACCGAAACAATGATATCAGTAACGGATGTAATGGATGTAAACTGGAATCATGTAAATGGAAAGTATATCCATCGTTTGGTTCAGTCAAGTTGAATAGATTGATAACTGGATTCATGGATTCGTGTGTTCATGTTGAATTGTAATATTGTAGATTTATATGGTACTTGAATCATATTCAAGTCGGATTATGATCAGACTCAAACCCGAGTCAGACAGTAGAGATGTAAATTGAAGTCCTATATTTACTAGGGTCCTTAGGGTAATTTATAAAACTTGAGGGGGTTTTATGTAAAAATACTTTTGTATAGTTTTCAAGATACACTCAAAGTATTTATTATTCGTCTTTAGAGTTGTAATGAGGGTGGATTTTATATTGCGACATTACTAGTGAAAATATCCTAGTTTTTATAAATAAAGGTATTTATCTATAATATTGAATTTTATGGTATTTTAATGTAAAATTTATTCTTGTGATTTTTAGAAAAAGGTGGAATATTTATATTATAATAAAATAGATATCTAAATAATAAATATATATATATATATATATAAAAAAATAATTTTAATAAATATTTTATATTCCAAAAATCCCATTTTCTTAAGATGTCGTATTTTAAACCTTTCGAGACTGAATGCTCCTTGCGGAGGTCTGAATCTCGCACTACTAAGCCCGAGGATGTGCGATAATCTGCACCATCCCGAACGGGTTCCCCAAAAATGGGTTGTAGCGGCGCTTTGCAAAGATTTTATAAATACTAATCCTTTAGAATACGGTTTTATTTAGTAAATGGTATTTATTTGTAAAGATGTCGGTTTTTCCGTATTCTATGTTCTAGTGACAAGTTCAAATCGCCTCTTCACAGCCAATTGTGGCCAGGTAAGTACAAGTGAAGAAAGGAGGGATCCGCTCACGAATCACCGTGAGACGGGCCTTTTAAAGTTACCTTTCTCACTTGTCTAGCCTAAACACCACAAAGTCAGGTTTAGATAAACGACTGAAAGTTCACGAACTTACTATGTCCTAATGAAGGCGACGGTCGTTAATTGACTAAGTCTAGATATTTTTTATTAGTTCCAAAAGTTATTTATTTATAAAGATGTATCAAAAATTGGTTTTTATTAAGTAAAGGGTATTTTAATGAAAAGGTTTGTTTTCTCGTATCCTAAATTTCCAAGATTATAGTACTATGTTTAGATGGGAGTGTGTGAGGAGGTAGGTCATTACCTCGTACTCTACTTATAGTTATAGCAAGATTAAGGGGGTTAAATGTGAAATCGAAATATTGTGGTATTTAAGTGAAAAATACGATAAATTGGAAAGGCTATCATTTCATGTGATGAAACTTGTTCAAATTATTTGTTAAATGTTTAATAGTCAACAATAAGATATTTAAGCATGATTGAATTGGTGAGAAGTGGAATTTTATAGAAAACCGAATCGGAAATCGGATTTGTTCCGATTCCGTCGGGTTTTATAATTTCATATTTTAGAGAATAAGAAAGAGGGATAGAATGGGGACATACGGGTTTGGACAAACACAAGAGTGATGAGGAAGAAGAGGGTTCGCCGGTGCGTCAATTCGTCGCCGAGAGTTCCTAGCACGATCACCAGAAGTTCGCCGTCGATTTCGTCGGGGCTTCGCCTTTCGCTCGTTTTCAAAGTACACAAGGTTTTCTTGAGATTTTGAGAGAGTGGGCTCAGAATTTTGGGATGAGAGGGTAGGGGTGTTGTTACCCTCCGAATGACGGCGCGACGAAAGACGTCTTTCCTGAGATTTGGGGCAGATGCTATTTGGTTTTATCCGTCCACCTCTCCGAAGATACCAAGTTGATTTATGGCACCATGTATCGAAGGTTTAGACGGATGTGGCCGATGTAGCACTTTGTCAGATTCCCCCTCGCTTGAGGGGTTTTTTATTGTGGGGACGCTTTTCCCTGCAGGCGCAAGCCCCTGCAGTTAATTACGCTACCGCATCGCGGTAACAACTTTCTCCTTCTCCAGATGTTCACTTCATGTCGTGGATGTTTGTATTGTTTGTGGTTGCCCGTGGATTGTATACGGAAACTAATTTATGTTGTCGCCCGTAGGACGTGAATTAGTCCAAATCCGTATTTTCTTAGATTTGGATTTAGGGTTTTGGTTTAAGGATACGTTAGCTATATTTGAGGCTAAGATCAACTTAAACGTTTGTTAAGGATATGTTGGTCTAATTTGAGACTAAGATCGACTTAACGGGATCGTTTAGATCCGACAAAAGAGCATTTGGGCTCTATTGTTCTAGTTTAGGGACATAGTGGTCCATTTCCAGTTTAGGGACATAGTGGTCCAACATTCCCATTTTGGGGACGAATATTGGATTAAGAACATCATAGTTCATAAGTTTAAGGACCCTACGGTCCGTAGCAATATATGGTTGTCGGGACCCGTCACCTCTCTGACGACGTTGAAGGATTACAACGACAAATATCAGAGGAGTTCAGAGATGTACCCTTGAACCGGGTGTAAATTGATTTGGGAGAGCAGTTGTGCTCAGTTCAATTTAATTTGAGGACTTATGACCAGAATTAGGTTAAGTCCAGTTAGAAAATGTTTAACATTTTATTCATGATTGGCCTGTTAGGCCTTTGATTGGGCTCTGCCCTCTTTTTCCTTTTATTATAATGCACGGCATTTATCTTTGGTCTATTAGACCTTTAATTGGGCTCTGCCCTTTTTAATAATGCATGGCATTTAATGTTCTGACAGTGCGCCACGTGGCTTGTCAGGCGCTTTGCGCCAATTAATGAGCGCAAGGCGCCAGCGCATGTGGAGGTGACACGTGTCACGCTCTGGTGAGCGCAAGCGTAGTGCGCTGCGCCAGTGCGCTGCTGACACATGGCGTGCTCTGGTGCAGTGCGCCAATCCAAGAGCGCAGTGCTCTGTTTTTAGGAGCGCAAGGCGCAGATTGACACGTGGCGCTCTCTGGTGACTTGCGCCAATCCAAAGAGCGCAATAGCGCAAATCAAAAGTGCAAGGCACCGTACAGTAGCGCAGAGCGCATCTTGATCAAATTTAGATCAAAGAAAAGAATCTTTTTAGAGGTTCTACCTCAAGATTCAAGAACCGATGGTTCATCAAAAGGCAATGCCTTTATATAGATCAAAAGATCTAATCAATGAAGTAAATTACTTCTCTTTTTATTATTATTTTTTTTATTGAAGATCTTGATCTTGTTCTTAGATTTTTGATCTTTTTAGAAGAAATTCTTTTTTTTTTAAAGGTTTACCTTTTTCTCTTCGAGTTCTTCTCAAAGTTTTTAGAGGAGTTCTGTATATATGAAACTTGGAGTCTAGGGGCCTTTATATAGGGCCAATTAGTTTGTTAGGTTTGTTACAGAGATCTTTCTCTGATTGATCTGGGGATATTTCCCCACCGTTGGATCTTTGATCCTAAGGCTTCTGTTTTACAGAAGATAATCTTCTTATTTTAATAATATTTAAAAAGATCTTTCTAGAATTTTAATTCTGATTTAGTGCTGGCACAATTGGCGCAAGCGCACGTGCGCTTGACACGTGTCGCGCAGCGCAGAGCGCAGCGCAACTGCGCTGACACGTGTCGCGCAGCGCAGAGCGTAAGTTATCTGAAGCGTTGCTTCCTTTATTTTTATTTTAAAACAGAGCCCTGCTCTGATTGGGTGCGCTGTCTTGGGCGCGGCGCTGGCGTGTTTGCTTTTGACACGTGGCGCATTGCGCGCAGCACAAGAAATCTGAAGCGTTGCTTTAATTTTTGAATTTTTGAAATTCAAACAGAGCTTTACTCTGATTGGGAGAAACAAATGCCCCCCCCCCACTGTTGCGCTCACGTGGTGCACACGTGAGTGCAGCGGTGGCAAGATCCCAACCATCAGATCAACTCAGGAGTTGAAGGGGCGCTTAAGCGCCTATAAATAGGACCCTTGGTCCTCCTCAGATGTTTATCATCTTCAAGAATTTTATTTTCAGAGCCTTGCTCTTGTTTTCAAGAACCTCAGAGCCTTGCTCTCATTTTCAGAGTTAAAACTCTAGAAACACCTTAGGTAAAAATTAATCTTAAATTAAATTAATTTTAATTAATAGTGCCTTGCTCTTATAGATCTTTTGATCTAAAGAAAACCCTTTGGGGTTTCACAAACAGAGCTTTGCTCTCAAGAAATTGTTTCACGGTTTCTTAACCCATGAACAGAGCTTTGCTCATGGATAAAGCATAAATCATTTGATATAAAAATGAAGAACTCTTAAGTGTTTTCATGGATCTTGAAGATCCCAAATTTTTTTAATTTTTAGGAATTAATTTTCCTTTGATGGATTTTTCCATCATTATTATAGAGCTAGGCTCTTTAAGGAATATTATTCCCTTGTGACCAGAGTTTGACAAGTGTCACTCTGTGACAGAGTTTTGCTCTGAAAAGTGAGATTTTCTCCTTGTCTCAAGGGATTTATCATTTAATGAGAATATTCTTTTGGGGATCTCCTCATTAATTGACAGTCTCATCCAATGATGGGGCTGTCTTATTAACTGATGCATTGTCATCTAGATTTTGTGGGTCCCCCCTTGGTCCTCTTTCCACTGCATTGCAGTGTGGTATAAATCTTTAAAGTATCAAGCGTCAGGCTTTTAAAATTAAATTATGACACTGACAGCTGAATTTTGTTTTTCTTTGCAGGCAACATGTCTGCTGATCTGTCATTCCCGTTCTTCCGCTCAGAGGGAGGTTTCCCTGAGGCGCCAGTGGACCGGGAGGTTCTCGCTCTGATTAAGGATCACGATCCGGAGCATAAGAAAATTCATCTATGGGGCAGATGGTATAGTGAAATCATCAAGGGTCGCCGAAGCTTCTCTTGTGCGACGCCGTCAGAGCCGATCTTGTCGATCCCATATGCGGATGCAGCCCTGGTAAACTATGCCGTAGAGGTCGTAAATTGGAACTCGGAGGATCTTCTTCAGCCTTCGATTGCTGCCATTCCCGTGCAGCCGCCGGCAGCCGTGGACATTTTGGGACGGCGCATATGCCAGGGTGAGGCGCGCCCTTGGGGACAAGCTTATAACCTCGGATTGACCCTTCGACAATCGGCCGGGTATTTGCAGTGGGCTAGGTATATCTTGTCGGCGAGGAAGACGCATTTGATGAGGATTGGTTTGTACTCTGCAGTCTACGCCTCATTGTTCAAATACCCTTCTCCTTCGACGTGGTGGGTTAAGGCATTCGTGGAACAATGGAACACCCCCACCCATACTTTTCTTCTGACGGGCAGGGAAGTCTCCATCCTCCTGGATGAATTTGCTGAGATTTCCGGCATGCCGGGGAGGGGGGAGCACTATGAGGAGTTACTTCCTCCTGACGAGTATGTCTTTGCCACCAAACCGCTGGTAATGGGCCTAACGCCGGAGAATGCTATTCAGCACCAGTTTCCGAGCCTGGTGAAGGTGCTAAATATGTATGAAGGTCTCTATTTGGAATCAGGAATCCGGGGAGTTAGTTTTGCAGATTTTATCGCCCGCTTTCTTCGACCGGAATTCTATCGCAGCAGAGCGAGAAGTTCGCCAAGCTCGACGACCCCTTCAGCTTTGGATTAGATCGTCGACCAGTACTGGAAGACGATCAAAAGGGTTTTTATCTCCCCGATGCCGCCATCATGCCCTTATCGGAAATCGCCGCCCCGGGCATCGATGAGGAGACCTTCTTTCTCGGATTCCTGGGATTATGGCTGTGCTGGTTCGCGCTCCCCATGCACCCACGCTACATGAGGCCGTCTATTTTCTACCCAGTGCATCGGATGGTAGCTGGCATACAATTGTCGATCGGAATCGCCGGGTTGGCTCACCTATACCATGGACTCAGCGTGGCGGCGGACGCAAATGAACCTGGGGTGCAACCTGCCAATTTCCCGATGCACTATTTCGCTTCGTGGATGGAAATGCATGTGCTCGGGGTATTTGGCATTCATAAGAGCCCCTCGTTTTTCGAGAAGTGCAGGCTCCCAAGAGTTATGCGGTTGATTGGCGCCTCGATTGTGAATTCGTCTCCGCGGGAGGCTAGGGGGTTGCTTCTTCATCCGCACCTGGTCGGAGTGAGGATTTCTATCATGGACAAAGTCATGACCATCGGCCCGGAGACCTCCAAGGCGGTGTTGGCGCTGCGTGATGGTTTCAAGGACGGGGCCTCCGTATTGAAAGCCCGGGAGATTCTTCACTTATACACCATCCGACCGGGCTTCCTGGTGTTCAGGCAAAACGACATGGTGCTCTTCATGAGGTACAACCCCCATCGGTTCGCCCAACAATCAAGTTATAACTAGGTGGTCCCACTGGAGGCATTTTTGGAAGAGCCCGCGGCCAGCAGGGAGGGGAGACGGAGCGCACTGCACCATTTTATGCGGCTGAACACGGGCTCCCACTTCTTTATCAGCGAGCCGAGCTGCGTCCCCTGGGCCCTCCATGTGTACGTGGCTTGGTACACGCATGCGATGGGTGCTGTCATCCGGGAAGAAAAGCGGTTGTTGGTTGATCGCAAGGGTGCGCCCCCTGGCAGTGACCGCAAAGCTCCCCTGAGGCCAAGGATTCCTGTCGTCCCTCCGCTAAGAGATGCTAGAGCCGAGCCACCGTGCATGTTGAGCCCTCCGCGTGGATTGCCTCGTGATACCGTGGACGTGCCCCCAGCGTCCGGTGTTCCGGTGGAGACGGTGAATGTGGTTTCGCCGGAGTCCGGCGTGGGCTCGTACATCGGGACCCGTCGTCCTAAGGTGCCCACGAAACGTAAGTTGATTTTGGATGCACCCGGGGTTCGCGCGCAGAAGAGGAAGAAGAAGGCTGTTCTTTATCTTGACACTGTCCTTGGTTTAGAGCCTCAGGCCCCTCTCACCGAAGGCTTAAGCGAGTACGGAAGCAACGAGGGTTTCTTGGTAGAGCCAGAAGACACCGATCTGACGGCAGCCATCGCGGCTTCTGAGCGATCGGCAAAGCTCCAAGCGTGGTTGGCTAAACTTGCTCAATCAGGTAATCATTAGTTGCATTCTTCATCATTTCATCGTACTTTTATCATTTTCTTTGACTAATGCTTTTCTTTTTAAACAGGCATTTCTACCGAAGAAGCCATCGCTGCTTCCCTAAAAACCTTCCAGGAGGAAGAGATGAAACGCACTCTATCGAGTGTTGGTATGTCTTGGCTCACTGAGTCATTATTCTCCTTTTTATGGCCAATCTAATCTTTTCTTTGTCTCTTTGCAGGGGCTGCGGGATCTTCTGCGCAAGCCGATGCGGGGACTCTCCCCGGGCCAGCTACCGATGTTCCGGCCTCTTCGGAATTGCCGCAAGAAACCCGGCTCAAAAAGACGATAATGGATGCCTTGAAGGCTCTGGAGACAACTCTAAATGCGGACGATGACGGCTTGCTGAAGGAGGCTTCCAAGAGGTCCGTCGTGACGGCCCGGGAGGAGAGGAAGCTTGAGGCGCGCAACGAAGGAGCGTAGCATTGCTTTGGCCGTAGGAGCGGGCCCAAGCGCCGCTATTCCCGCTGCCACTTCTTCCGAGGAGCCCCCGGTCGTCTTGTCTACTGCTCAAAGACAGGCGGCGCGTGCAGCTCGGGAGGCCAACGATCAATCCACCTCAGGTAATGTGTTTTTCGAGACTTTGTTGCAAGAGTTGTAAAACTATCGGTTCTTACACATCTTGTCCTGCAGGGCCAAGTCCAACTGAAGGAGCGGCGGAAACGTCGAGCCTGAGGTGACGGTGGAAAAGGTAGCAGCTGACCCCGAGGCGACGGTAGGCGGTGCAACCGTAGTCGCCGGGTCCGAGCTAGTGGCTGACGAGACAGTCACGCCTACTATGCCCGAGAAGGTTGTCGATGCCGAGCCCGAGGGGGCGGCAGGTGAGATGGCTGTTACAACCGAGCCTGGGGCAGCGGCAGATAGGGCAGCTGCGATCGATGAACCCATAGCAACGGTGGAGGAGACGGCTGCGACCGCCGAGCCCGAGGGGGTAACGGGTGAGACAGGCATGATCGCTAAGGACAAGACGACCACTCTTTCTCAAGAGTCGGGCGCCGCTCCGATCATCGCTCTCCCTGCTTACAGTTTCTTGTCATCTTCTGGCGTCACGAGCGTGACGACGGCTCCTGTAGAGTCGGGCGATGAGGCAACGGGAGGTGAGACCGTCTCAATGGAGGAGGAAGACGCCGCCGTTACATCAAGTAACGCCCTCGTTAGGGCTCTGGACGGCGACTTTTCAGGTAACTCTTGGGTCACCGCCCTTCCTTGTTTATTCTGCAATTTTTCATAATAAAGTTTATCTTGTTTTTAACGCAGGTGGAGTTAGTGTTGATGCCGCGCTGCTCGAAACAGTGCCGCCAGTTACCGCCTTGACGGTGACCACCCCTCTACCTTCTCTCGCACCACCGCAAATGCTGGAAGGTATGGATTTGTGATCCATCAGTCTTATCTTGGCTGCATAATTTATGTACTGATGTTATACTAGTGCGTCTTTGCAGGAGTGCTTTTTGATCACCTGTACCAGGTGCTGCACCCACACTTCTCCTTCCCGTCGGAACTTGCTTCCTCCAGTGGCGCTGGTGAGTATAGTTTTCAATTAATGCCCTTTCTTTTTTCAAATAACGGAATTATTTCTAATTCTTCCTTACCCTGATTGCAGTGCTACAGATCGAAGGAGGAGATAAGAGACCGGTTGCGCCATCGGTCCTCCCGGCTTTACCGCCTGCTGCAGCTGGTATAGTAAACTCCATCATTGATGATTTCTTATATTCTTTGAACCACCATTTGATCGTGTTTCGTTTTTCAGCTGTCGTTCCGATTCCGGCCCCCTTCGAGTCTCGCATCATGATGCCGGCAAGCCCATTCTCCAGACCTCCATCCTCAAAGGGTGCTGCGATGAGTCTGAGTATGCTAAGCGGATGCGTCGAGGAGCTTGACGCAGAAGCTCCCACATCTGCCGCAGATTTTTCTGCCGAGGTTAATCCGATACTGGCGACGCTTGTAAATTTCCATAATGAAGGCATCGTCGAGTCTTGGGTTAACCACTGCAGGGAGATCGAGGCCCGCCTGCATCAGCTGGAGCTTATGCACCCTGCCCCCGAGGTTTTGGCTATGAGTACTCAACGGGCGGCATGGATCGAGCAGAGCGCTTCTTACTTCCGTAATCTGGAACAAGAAGTGGCTTTAAGGCGGAGGGAATGCCAAGAGACCTCAAGCGAGTCCGCTCGACTGCGTGCTGAGGTCGACGCGAATGCTGCCCGGGTGAAGGCTATCTTCGAGGGCCTTCTGCAAAGTATTTCTGATGGGCTAACACTGAAGCAGAAGCTCGATGCCGTTGAGCGTGATGCCCAAGGTCACGAAGCAGCTCAGCGAGCCGTTGAAGAACAGCTTTCAACCTATTTGCAGCAGCGGGCTCAGGTGGAAGCAGAGTTGGCCGCGGCAGCCGATCAGGAGAAGGCGCTGAAGGAAGTGCGAGAGCAATTGATGGGCCTACTTAAGACACTTCCTTCTCAGTAGCTACCTTTGTATCAATTATACACTTGTAATCTTCGAATAATATGCATCCATTCTTTGTTCTTTTATACGATTCGCTTTGTACTTAATTGAATTCATGAATAAAGATACACACATTTTTTTTGCAATGTCTTGCGTCATCTCTGCGCTTTCTTCTTTCTTTTATAATCAACATGTTACCCTAGTAAACATGGTCGATAGATGATAGAGCAAGAATCCTGTCTTGGCTTCTTCAAGAGGTAGTGATGGCTTAGGAGGCAGGTTCAGATCTGCTGCCTAAGGCTTTTCAACTTTATGAACCGTGAGGGTCTCACAAAGACTTTTCTCCCTGCAGATCGAGAGGATCTCGTAGGTGTATTTTCTCCTTAGGAATCATGAGGATTCCTAAGTGCGTTTTCTCTTATAAGTCATAAGGATCTTATAAGAGAATTTTTCCCTCTTACGAGTCGAGAGGACCCGTAAGCGGTTGTTTCCCTCCTTATCGAGATTCGACTTTGGAGAGTGTGACCCGTGAATAGTATGCAAGAGTCCATTTTGGATCGACTCACAGGGTCCCAGTGCTTAGGAAACAGGTTTTTTAATCCCCGCTGCTTAAGGCTTTATGTCACAAGTCGAGACGAATCGAGAAGTTCTCACAAAGACACTAATTTCCTCACGAGTCGAAACGAATCGAGCAGTTCTCGCAAGAATATCCTAACGTCACAGTTAACCTCTGCTCTTTACGACAGAGGTCCGTTAGGGTCTATGGTACTTAGGGTTTTGTTCGTCGTACCGTCGCGTTGGCTGATGTATTTCTCGGTAGGCAAACTTGCTGTTCGAGTAGCCTTGCGACTGTTGTGTCTCTGATCCCTTCGGGGGCTGGACAAGACGTCTTCAAGCAATCCTCCTAGGCAGTTTGACCATCGGAAGAGTAAGCATTAGGAATTTTTCCATACCGTTTTTTACTTGAGGTTAGGCTCATTTTAGAGAGCCCCGATGAGTCATAACCACTCCGCGCTGGTGTGGGATGATCTCCGATAGTCTTTCAGGCTTTATATGACTTGCCGTCAAGACCCTGAAGGTAGGAATTTGGCCTTTGCTTTGTTTGCTGGCATTGCGTCTGTTATATCGAGACGAATGTCGCGGTTGTCTCTAGGTTGTTGGTGAACCGTCGAGGTTTGGAACTGGGGATTTTGCCATGGCTCCTTTTGGTGACGTTGCGTCTGCTGTGTCGAGATGAACGTTGAGGTGGTGACCACTCCGCACTGGTGCAAAATGATCTATGATTGTCTTTCAGGCTTTATATGACTTGCCGTTAAGATCCTGAAGCTAGGAATTTGGCCTTCGCTTCGTTTGCTGGCATTGTGTCTGCTGTATTGAGATGAATGTCGCGGTTGTCTCTAGGTTGCTGGTGAACCGTCGAGGTTTAGAACTAGGGATTTTGCCATGGCTCCTTTTGGTGATGTTGCGCCTGCTGTATCGAGACGAACGTTGAGGTGGTGACCACTCCGCACTGGTGCGAGATAATCTCCGATTGTCTTTCAGGCTTTATATGACTTGCCGTCAAGACTTAGCTCCGTTTTCTGATGGAGCATGGGGAGGGAAGATGTGTTTCCTTCTGTGTTTGTGCCCCTGGATTGTATACAGGGATTGCTATGATATCGCCTGTAGGGCATAAATTTCATTATATATATATTTTTTATTTTATTTCTTTCCGTGATGCTCTATCATTTCAGCTTTTTATATTGCGAAGGTCGCGATTGTCCAATCATTTCGGCTATTTTTCGCGGTGTCCAATCATTTCGGCTATTTATTTTATTTTTACTCGCTGCTTTTTATTGCGAGTTGCCCAATCATTTCGGATATTTTGCATGCATACATTTTTACTTGCTGATTTTGTTGCAAGTTGCCCCATCATTTCGGCTATTTCGTATGCATGTGTGGCTTGCTGTCTTATCGCCGCAAGCTTGGGATTAGACACCGATTTCGGCATCAGCACCGCTACAACTGGGATGTTACCAGGAGCGAATCATCATTTTCCTCTGTCGATGTTGAACAAAGGTGGCTTAGTAAACAGGGTTAGGGTCCTGTTGACTAAGGCTTTTGACTTCATGAGCCGTAAGGGTCTCACAAAGGTATTTCTCCCTACAAGTCATGAGGATCTCGTAGGTGTGTTTTCTCCTTAGGAATCATGGGGATTCCTAAGTATATGTTCTCTTATAAGTCGTAAGGATCCTACAAGAGTGTTTTCTCCTTATAAGTCGAGAGGACTTACAAGGGTTGTTCACCATATGGACATATCCCTAGTCACGGGTGGGACTTTGCTGGAGAAATGTTTATTCACGCCCGTGGATTGTATACAAGGGTCAGTATTGAGCCACTTGTAGGGCAATATCGAAGATTTTGGGGGTTGCTTAAGAACAGGTTCAGGTCTCTGTAACTTAAGACTTTCAAATCTTATGAGCCGTGAGGGTCCCATAAGAGAGTTCTCCTTACGAGTCGTGAGGATCTCGCAAGTGTAATTTCTCCTTAGAAATCGTGAGGATCCCTAAGTGTGTTACTCCCTTGTGAGTCGTAAGGATCTCATGGGGTAGTTTCTCCTTACAAGGTCGAGAGGACCCTGTAAGTGTCTTTTAACGAGGTTGCGCCTTTTCGGGTTTTCACAAACACTCGCCGGTAGCCCTGCTGTTTTTACTCACGGAGCCCTTTTGGGTTTTCATCCGTGCCCATTTTGCTTATGGACATACCGTCTTATTTTTTCTTCTTTTCTTTTATTCTTTTTATTCTTTTTTTCTAACGAGGTTGCGCCCTTTCAGGTTTTCACAAGACTCGCCGGTACCCTGCTGTTTTTACTCACGGAACCCTTTTGGGTTTTCATCCGTGCCCATTTTGCTTATGGACATACCGTTTTTATATTTTTTATATTTTTTTATCGGCTTTGGGATGTTGCAATCCACCGTAGTTTATCGACATCTCGGTCAACAGCTAGTTTTAGGACGTAGTGGTCTGTCATTAGTTTAAGAACGTTTCGGTCCGTTGTTGAAGAAGACCGTGTTGGAGATAGTGCCCTCAGAGTCAATTATTAGGTCACAGGTACGTGATTGCAATGATTGATGGAGGACCTATCCCGGTAAGACAGTCTTACTCGAGATGATAGTATGCTATCTGGTTTACCTTTATCATCGTGTACTGTTTTAGGTGACCTGACACGTCGCTATTACACGTTGATAGAGCCCCTAGGATTCTTGCCTGACCACCAGCAGTATGAGGGCGATCATATAAGTGGGAGCTGGGGGTCTATAAGCATATCCTTAAATGGTCCCTAGTCGTGAGAGTTTCGAGACAGGGCATCGATACTCCAGAGTAGACTAGTGTATACAGTCGAGACCCCGACGAGGGGCGGTGGCCGGTCTCACAAGCCATTGGTGTCAGTTGGATCACCTAAGATGTATACAGGTGCTCATTGGGTTATGAGTACACCGGACAGGACTCGCCGGGAACATGCTAGTTGGTCATATACCAGACGTCAGATGGCAGTTCCCTGGTGACATGTGTGCAGGTTAGTTCATCGACCTGGGGATCGTCATTTGTCTCGTGTGAGTTCCCACTGTACTTTGATTACTACCCTACCACGGCTCAAAGGAGTCGTGCAAACAGGTTTTAGTTGGGTACAGTCCCGAGCCACATGGAGGCAGTGAGCGTATCTTCAGGGGTTCGTCTCTCCCGGTATTGGGGGTGAGGTCGTGCTGTGTCTAGGAGAGCCATTACATGAAGCCCTCGGCCGAGGCAAGGAGATTTACTGGTAGGTATTCCAGTAGTATCTCAGGGTGTTCTGGGCTACACTCCGACACGACTTGTACCGCTTTTGGGGGTCTGACTTTTACCAACCCCCTAGGCCCGCCATGCGATGCTCATAGACGAACGGACCGGACTGTACGGATATTGTCACTGACAGGCTCAGTAGGGTGTCAGGCTGAGTTCGCTCACAGACGTCCCTTTTTGTTAATACCTGGTAGCCCGTTACGTATTGGCTTATACCTCTGACGTGCTAGTGGTTAAATCCACAACCAAGGTGTTGATGAGTCTTTAGAGTCCCCCACATTCAGTTACTCAGCTTTCGGGCGAAAAGTTGTAGAGGCCGTATGGAGATATGGCAAGGTCCGATCAGATACGTGCGGTATTGCACGGATCAGGATCGGACAGTTTGTACTATAGGCCGAATGGTTATATGGCAGGGTTCGATCAGATACGTGCGGTATTGCATGAATCCGGATCGAACGGATAATACTAGCCGGCTTTGGTATAAGCCGGATCCTAGTATAGTACAGTGTAGATTTTGTCTCATTGCATTTGTATTTCGGTCGGAATACAAATGCGGGTGTGTATGCACAGTATCGGGGTTTTCCTGTAATTTATTACGGGACCAGTTTTCTGGAGTTGCCATTTTGTTTTCCGTTTCGGCCAATTTCCTTTGTATCGTTCATTGGCCGAAGATTGGTGGAGGAGGGCTTATTTGCATTGTTGCAAATAGGCATTTGTGGAGGGGGTCTTTGCATTTTGTTGTATCATGATAGCTTTTCCTTGACCTTGACTTCTAGCTTTATCATGATGGCTTGACTTTGTAGACAATCATGGTTGTTGATAATTGTTGGTTGAGTATTGGTTTTGGGAGTGATCATTGTTTCTCATCATCACTTGCTTTTCAACCACCTCTTTGTCTTGACTCTCTCTCTCTCTCTTGTATGAGATGAGAATGGCTCCCATTATCTTTTGATACAACACACTCTCATTCTCTCCTCTTTTTGAGCATGGCCGGCCCAAGCATTAGGGGGGCTGTCCAAAATCTTGAGTGTGGGTTTTTAGCTCATTTGATGTTGCAAAATCCCACAAGATCATTCTCAAAAGCTCCAAGTTCCATCCCTCCACCAAAGGCAATTCTACAACCCCAAAATGAGACATAGTAATCCACACTACATTCTACAGCACATCTTGGGCACGTCGACTAGCCAGCTTCGTGCCCGAGTCGCCTCGGCATTGAGGTGGGAGCCCGTAAAAGAAGTAGGCGATGTGGTGCACTTCCGGCGACGAGGTGGAGACCGGAGCTTCCGCAGGAGATCGGGACCACGACGAGAAGACCGGAGGACTCGGATCAGTCGGTATATCTCTCTTCCCCATCTTGTAGTTAGCTAGGACTAGTTAATGGTTCGATCCGGGTATTAGTGCGCGGCGGTTTGCCAGTTCAAGTAAAATTAAAGTTTATCTCCGCTTCCGCATTTGGCCGTCGGATTGACGGCCGGGGCGTCGCCGTGCACTTACAGTGGTATCAGAGCCTCGCCATTAACTTAGTCTAGCTTTGTTTAATGTGTTTTGCATTTCCGATCGACCAAAATTCCAAAATCTACATTTTGTTCACATCAGTTTTCTGTTGAAAATTTTTGGTGTCAAAATTTTTTTCAGGTTACAGAAAAGTGATCTACTAGAAAATACAAGAGTTCTGTGAAAATTCGATGCGCTAACTCCACTGTAGGAGCGCGGAACCGCGGCCAAACACCCCTTTGGGCCGCGGTTCCGCCGCACTATTTTGGGGTCGCTGCACCAAATTTCTACAGTATCTTTGTGGGGTGAAAATTGGGGTTTTGGAATAATAACATTGGGCCCAGAATTTCCTGATCTGCTACAGTAATGCTTGGGGGCCCACTTGTTAAAATTTGATTGATCGGATATTTTAAACACATTATTTCACAGTATTTACATTATATCTGCGACCGTGAATGTCACTCGATCGGTAAATCCAGTCTAACTGCTATAGCCCGGTTAGACGGATTTGCGAACGTGACTTTCACGTTGATGTTCTGTTTTTGCTGTGATGTTGCGGATCGGTCGTGGGGATAGCCTGGATGCAATGCTAGTACAGTTTTTGTTGTATTATGTACATTTGATATTGCGGGGCGAGCGTCCGACATGTGGACTGCCGTTACTGTCTGTTTGTATTATTATTTTGGGGCACGACCAGGTTGCGGTCGGTGTACCCGTTGTATGTATATTTTACTTTCTGTACTAGGATTGCCCCGCGGAGGGGTGCACGGATAGCCGGGTTCTGGAGGGCAACAAGCCCGCATCTCATGGCATTGGGACGGAGGGGGCTTCACTCTAGGATTGGCGGGCTATTCGCCGCACTCGTAGGGGGTACAGGTTGACCCAGGAGGGGTGCCCAAGTTACCGGATTCCGTGAAGTGCTGGGTGGTCCATTCACGGAGCTGAAGGGGGCTGCCTCGCTTCAGGTTTTGGCGGGTGACTTGCCGCGCCCGTAGGGGTCTAGGATTTCATTGCACAGGCTATCCACACGACCAGGGGAACGTCGGGTTTCAGCGGCTCTGTGAAACCCGGGGATCCCAGATATCTGTATTGTTCTGTGATGCTGTACATTTCTGTGATGTTGCATTTTATTCACGCCTTGAGCGAAATATAATATATTGGTATATATATTAGTAGATGTTGAATATGTTTTGCATCCGCGCTAGTCCAGTCCCCGCTCTGTCGTTAGTTAGCTAACCTAACGAGTAATGACGGGACCCAGTGGCGAATGCGGATGGCATATACGTACGTCATATTATTTTCGTTCTTTGTGGTGTGATCAATTGATGGGACTGCGTTGATTTGGATCAATGCAAGTTAAAACAAACCTAATCTGATGTTGTTGGAACACTTTTCAAAAAGCTGTTATTGCAAGGACGTTCACTTTTGTTTTGCATCGTGGTATTCAGATGGAATATCCTGCTCCTCAGTCGACGAGGCAAGGGCCGAGATCCCTTCACCGGGAGTGATCCCTTGGACAGAAGTTTGCGTCAGGGCATTAACTTCACTATAGCCGATTACTTTTGCTTTGCACCGTGGTATTCAGTTGGAATATCCTGCACCTCATTCTTCGGGGAAAGAGCCGAGATCCCTTCACCGGGAGTGGCCTCTTTAGCAACGGTTTTCGTCACTATATTTTTTAAAAGCTATCCGTTCCTTCAACGATATCAAGTTCATTACGTTAAAGGTTTTCGCCAGAAACCATTCGTAGCCCTCCGTCGTTTCATATGGGTAGTCAATAGTATTCAAGCTGTGTTTGTTGGCCAAAGTCAAGGCACAGTGTTTGGTAGCTATTGGTTATTCATATGCAGCATAGATAGATGCGTTGGTTTGGAACAGTCGTACTGCCTTGTTGGCCAAAGTCAAGGGTAGGTACGGGTGGATTCAAATTAACCTGGAGAATGACGGGTAGAACTTGACATGTGACTTATGATTTGTTGGCCAAAGTCAAGGTCATAAGAGCATGGGGCAGAAATCACATCGGGAGTTTCAAAAGAGCTGAAACTTGCCAGATATGCGCATACCTTCTGGAGTGTGATGACGTGAGCGGATTTCGTCACGTTATCATGCGATGAGAGTTGGATCCCGATTCCCACTGATGAGTTAGTTTACTCCTCGGGTGTTCCCGACTAATTCTTCTTTTAGGTTTGGAGGAGAATTTGAGGTACAGTGGGAGGTTTCCAGATTAGATAAATTGGTAACCATTCTGATCTAGGTTAGAGTGCACGCTGAGTGTTTCTTTTCTCTCTCTCTGGCAGCGACCATTTGACCCGACCCTAAGACTATAACTCAGTGACCAAGTTGACCAAACCTTCTTAACACCGGCTTTTGGATTGTCAGAGTTGCAGACCTCATTGCCACTCCCACTTTTACCCTTTTCTCCAGGACACCCCGTATTACTACGAACGTCCACTTCCATTGGACAAAACCATCGTATGGTTAGATACGAACTCGAAGGAATTTATTCGAGGATGGTTTCAGGTTCTGGAGGAAACGGATAGGATTATTCAGTTGTCTTTTCCTTTTACCTTCTCTCAAGTTGCGAGTACTCCTTGGTTTAGGAGATAGTACACCTATTACGCAAATTGGATAGTCTTCTTCCAAACCATAGGCTGGTGCCGACTGGTAGGGAATGAAGAAAACCAATTAGCATAACGATGGTGTACAGAAGGTATTAAGTTCAGACAAAGCAAGGGATTAGTAAGAGGGCAAAGTAAATTGCAACAGATATTCACGACCAAACCAAGTATTCCTTCGCCAATCCTAAAATCACCTTTGTATTTCTCCAGGACACTCCGTATCACTACGAAGATCCACAGTTTATTGGATACTCCATCGTATGGTTATATACGAACTCGAAAGGAACTTGTTCCAGTTCGGGGATGGATTCTGGTCCAGGAGAAATAGGAATAAGGTTTATTCGGTTGTCTTTTATCTTCACCCTCTCTCATTGCGAGTGTTCCTAGGATTGGGACAGTACACCCATTATGCTTATTGGATAGTCTTCTTCCAAACCATAGGCTGGTGCCGAACGGTAGGGAAGGAAGAAAACCATTTGGCCTAAGGGGTGTGCAGAAGGTAATGACTAAAGACATATGAAGGGATTTGGAGAGGTGGCAAAGAAATATACGGTTACAATTGTGAATCTGATAATGGAAGAGGCATTACTAGGAATACCAGGATACCCCATCGAAACATTTCAATGTTTCAGTTTCACTGTGTACTATTAAAAGAAAACTGATTTCCCGATTAGATACTTACTCCAGGGTATGTATTTACCAGGTTTGATTCTCACATCTGTATGGTTTTACAGATGATGAGTGGGAGTAAGTTATTGGGAACTGGGTGATCATCCTCATTCTATCGGGATTCGTTGTAATCGGTGATATTTGAGGAAATCACCTGGGCTGTTTGCCGGTCGGCAAATATTTGGTTTTGAATATCCTCTGTTATGCACCAATTTCAAATTGATATATCTGTACGTCTATTTTCATAGAGTGAGATATACCTTTTGAAATTATGTCTATGACATTTACCTATATCAGTGGATGGTTAGGTAAGGAGCATTAAACAGCGGTGTAATTCTTCTTAACCATAAGTACAGTTTTCAACCTACGACACACAGTGAATGAGTTATCAGACTCAAGGGACTTATACAGAGTATTGTATGTTGTCCAGAGTCCATCAGGACAGAGGGGTTGGTCCTCGTACTATATTCGGTTTACTTATGACTTCTCTAGTTTTTAGACAGGCGTTCCGTGGAAACACAGGGTCTGAATTTTTGAGAAGTTATAGGTATTTGAATAGAGTAGAGAACCAGGTATAGCAAGTATCGGGATTCTTCAAAGAGATCGAAGATGTAGATACTTGTCTATGGTATTCAGTTGATAGTAATGATAAAGAGATCTTGCTTCTCTTTCAGGCTACTCATAATTGGAAGCATTCCTAAGTTGAGTAACGCGGATCAGGCCTCCTTCCATTTAGTTAACATGCACTGGAGACAGTTGCATGATTTGGATCTGGTTCAATTAAATCAGTGCCTCTGGTTCTATATTGGATATAGAACAGTTCATATCTTAACGTTGTTAAGGTACGGGGAGTTGTCCGGTTTATGATTAAAACCAGACACTGGACAACTCAAGGCACGTTTCTGTAATGGCTGTTTGTAGGTTGACCCAGGCTATGACGAGGGTTGACTTTCTACCATCTGGATGAACAATAGCGATATTGTTCTAGATTCGCCACAGTTTTATTAAAAATGGATTTTTTTTTTCAGAAAACAGTAGTGGGAGTATGGTAGAACTGGAGGTGATTTCAGAAGCACGAACGATTACTGAAGATTTGACAAGGAACCTAAAGATTCAATCTGGATTGACATTCCATTGGCCACTCCGCAGATAAGGTGGGTAACTTCAGGCACCCGAGAGGTACTCTGGTAGCCTCAAGGACGGTGACAGGGAAGTTCTTGTTTACCCACAATTACCATTGCTGTTGTTCCAGGCTGCGAGACCCGGCGGGAGGATGAGTATAGCGTCGTTCTAAACTAGTTTTAGAAGTGGACGTCTATATGACTCTGCCAGAGGGTTGTCGTAGTCAGTGGGAGCAGCGGAAGCATTGGTGGACAGGTAGCTTATGTCTATTTATAGACTAAAGCAGATGTAGCAGAGATAGATCATCTATTTCTGACGTGACAGTCATAGGTTTGACTTCATCAGAATAGGGGATGGATCTGTTGAGAAGGTAGTAAGGTGTGATATCCTGGTATTTGGATGACATACACAAAGTAGGAAAGGAAACTCCTATACTACGATCGGTTATACTTTGGTCGTCACACAGTGGTTTCTCCACATGGAACTTGGACATTATATCAGACATTCTGGTTACTAGATCTATGGCTTTAGATCTAGATTTGGGTAGTCTCCCAATCTGGGTACTTAGACAGCATTCTAAGGGTATTTAGAATGGACGACTCCTGGCACGGTAGTTTACCTGCAGGTAATGGAGTCGCCCTCTCTAAAGGTGTCTTACAGACTAAAGTAGAGAGGGATGTGCATGATTGGCAGATCACTTGCTTAGGCAATTGAGTCAATCGTGAGATGTCAAATACCACACCAGATGTTGTTCTTGCACTAGATGCAATAAGTTGATATTGATCCTATCCTGGAGAAACAGTCGGAAGCAGTTTTAGAACATAAGTGGATGTTCTAGGGATATGATAACGACAGCCTCATTCGGGAGACAGTTATCATTCCAGGCTTCCAAAGTGACATGGACGACAGGGAGGTTGTCAGAGTTATAGTTTTCCTTCTGACGAGGGGCAGTATTTTGGACAGTTGGTCCAAGGCAATACTGAGGGAGGCATGGCGCAGGATACTGATTAAGTTCAGTTGACGATACAGTCTAAGAAGTTTGGATTTGGAGTTCATTTATGAGCTATGTCCCATCAGACATCCAGACACATTCTAAGACAGGTATTGCTCATTTCGGGAGATGGCTTTCTCCGCGAACTTGAGATATAGAGAGACATAGAAAGATACATCAAAGCGGATCCACTCACTAAGGCTATTCCTCGAACGCAATAGTTTCGCAAACGAGCTTTGTGAAACTGACTAGTAGAGGAGTTGGGTGTTCGGTATCACACGGGCTGTGAGTATGCGACATCGCAATAATTAGCCTTGAGTGCAAGTGGGAGATTGTTGGAGATAGTGCCCTCAGAGTCAATTATTAGGTCACAGGTACGTGATTGCAATGATTGATGGAGGACCTATCCCGGTAAGACAGTCTTACTCGAGATGATAGTATGCTATCTGGTTTACCTTTATCATCGTGTACTGTTTTAGGTGACCTGACACGTCGCTATTACACGTTGATAGAGCCCCTAGGATTCTTGCCTGACCACCAGCAGTATGAGGGCGATCATATAAGTGGGAGCTGGGGGTCTATAAGCATATCCTTAAATGGTCCCTAGTCGTGAGAGTTTCGAGACAGGGCATCGATACTCCAGAGTAGACTAGTGTATACAGTCGAGACCCCGACGAGGGGCGGTGGCCGGTCTCACAAGCCATTGGTGTCAGTTGGATCACCTAAGATGTATACAGGTGCTCATTGGGTTATGAGTACACCGGACAGGACTCGCCGGGAGCATGCTAGTTGGTCATATACCAGACGTCAGATGGCAGTTCCCTGGTGACATGTGTGCAGGTTAGTTCATCGACCTGGGGATCGTCATTTGTCTCGTGTGAGTTCCCACTGTACTTTGATTACTACCCTACCACGGCTCAAAGGAGTCGTGCAAACAGGTTTTAGTTGGGTACAGTCCCGAGCCACATGGAGGCAGTGAGCGTATCTTCAGGGGTTCGTTTCTCCCGGTATTGGGGGTGAGGTCGTGCTGTGTCTAGGAGAGCCATTACATGAAGCCCTCGGCCGAGGCAAGGAGATTTACTGGTAGGTATTCCAGTAGTATCTCAGGGTGTTCTGGGCTACACTCCGACACGACTTGTACCGCTTTTGGGGGTCTGACTTTTACCAACCCCCTAGGCCCGCCATGCGATGCTCATAGACGAACGGACCGGACTGTACGGATATTGTCACTGACAGGCTCAGTAGGGTGTCAGGCTGAGTTCGCTCACAGACGTCCCTTTTTGTTAATACCTGGTAGCCCGTTACGTATTGGCTTATACCTCTGACGTGCTAGTGGTTAAATCCACAACCAAGGTGTTGATGAGTCTTTAGAGTCCCCAACATTCTGTTACTCAGCTTTCGGGCGAAAAGTTGTAGAGGCCGTATGGAGATATAGCAAGGTCCGATCAGATACGTGCGGTATTGCACGGATCAGGATCGGACAGTTTGTACTATAGGCCGTATGGTTATATGGCAGGGTTCGATCAGATACGTGCGGTATTGCACGGATCAGGATCGAACGGATAATACTAGCCGGCTTTGGTATAAGCCGGATCCTAGTATAGTATAGTGTAGATTTTGTCTCATTGCATTTGTATTTCGGTCGGAATACAAATGCGGGTGTGTATGCACAGTATCGGGGTTTTCCTGTAATTTATTACGGGACCAGTTTTCTGGAGTTGCCATTTTGTTTTCCGTTTCGGCTAATTTCCTTTGTATCGTTCATTGGCCGAAGATTGGTGGAGGAGGGCTTATTTGCATTGTTGCAAATAGGCATTTGTGGAGGGGGTCTTTGCATTTTGTTGTATCATGATAGCTTTTCCTTGACCTTGACTTCTAGCTTTATCATGATGGCTTGACTTTGTAGACAATCATGGTTGTTGATAATTGTTGGTTGAGTGTTGGTTTTGGGAGTGATCATTGTTTCTCATCATCACTTGCTTTTCAACCACCTCTTTGTCTTGACTCTCTCTCTCTTGTATGAGATGAGAATGGCTCCCA
This sequence comes from Agapanthus africanus, assembly GCA_030015575.1. NCBI lineage: Eukaryota > Viridiplantae > Streptophyta > Magnoliopsida > Asparagales > Amaryllidaceae > Agapanthus > Agapanthus africanus. The sequence continues at coordinate 187,444,374 of CM057337.1, forward strand.
TTATCTTTTGATACAACACACTCTCATTCTCTCCTCTTTTTGAGCATGGCCGGCCCAAGCATTAGGGGGGCTGTCCAAAATCTTGAGTGTGGGTTTTTAGCTCATTTGATGTTGCAAAATCCCACAAGATCATTCTCAAAAGCTCCAAGTTCCATCCCTCCACCAAAGGCAATTCTACAACCCCAAAATGAGACATAGTAATCCACACTACATTTTACAGCACATCTTGGGCACGTCGACTAGCCAGCTTCGTGCCCGAGTTGCCTCGGCATTGAGGTGGGAGCCCGTAAAAGAAGTAGGCGATGTGGTGCACTTCCGGCGACGAGGTGGCGACCGGAGCTTCCGCAGGAGATCGGGACCACGACGAGAAGACCGGAGGACTCGGATCAGTCGGTATATCTCTCTTCCCCATCTTGTAGTTAGCTAGGACTAGTTAATGGTTCGATCCGGGTATTAGTGCGCGGCGGTTTGCCAGTTCAAGTAAAATTAAAGTTTATCACCGCTTCCTTATTTGGCCATCGGATTGACGGCCGGGGCGTCGCCGTGCACTTACAGACCGGCTACTACTTATAGAGTTTGGGCTTAGGAAGATAGCGAGCGGACATAGTCGTCGTCATCTATCATTGACCTAGGCTGTGACTCATTAATTATAGTATTTCTTTAGGAAGCGACCGTTTATTGGCCTGAAAGGCCTTTCACCGTGCATATCCATGAACAGATAGGCTCCACCCTGGTAGACCTTGTCTATGATGTACGGGCCTTCATAGTTCGGCTCGAATTTTCCCCACTTGGCGCGATTGGGGATTATAGGTCTTTTGACCACTAGCACGAGTTCGCCTTGGCAGAATGTCCTCGGCCTGGTCAATCTTTCATATGAGCGCGTCATCTTTGCTTTATAAGCCTCTAGATTTTGTTGCACTATGAGCCGGGTTTCATCAAGGGCATCAAGCTCCTCAAGCCGAAGGTGAGTATTTTCTTTGTCCGTCAGCTCGTAGTGGACTGCCACTCATAGAGAGGGTAATTCTATTTCGAGGGGGATTACTGCTTCTGTACTGAATACCAACGCGTACGGCGTTGTGTTCGTGGCTGTCTTGAACGTCGTTCGATATGCCCAGAGAGCTTCTTGCAGTCTCTCGTGCCAGTCCTTCTTATTTCGGGACACCGTCTTCTTCACGATCTTCGTCAAGGTCTTGTTGAAAGCCTTAGTTAGACCGTTAGCTCGGGGATTATAAACTGAGGAATATCTCCAGTCTATGTTGTGTTGTTGTGCGAAGCGGCTGATCTTGTAGCTTCTGTAGGCTAGCCCGTTATCGGAGATGATCCGTCGCGGAGTTCCAAACCGATAAATGACGTGCGTCTTGAAGAAATGGAGGATATTCTCTGTCTTCACTTCCCTCACCGGTACTGCTTCTACCCATTTGGAGAAGTAGTCAGTCGTCGCCAAGATGAATCGATGTCCCCTGGACGATGCTGGTTCGATGGGGCCAATTACGTCAGTCCCCCACATTTCGAATGGCCAGCTGGCCACTGTTGGATGTAGAGGATTTGGGTGCTAATGGATAAAGTCCCCATGAATCTGGCATGGGTGGCATTGCTTCGCATATTCGAGGCAGTCCTGAATCATCGTGGGCCAGTAGTAGCCCATCCGTTTAATCTTCAACTTCATCTTCGGGCCCGCTTGGTGAGAACCGCAAAATCCGTCATGAACTTCTTGGACGACTCTTCTTGCTTCATCAGGTCCCAGACATCTCAACCACAGAGAATCAAACGACCTCTTGTACAGAGTATCATTGACGAAGGCGAAAGACAGAGCTCGTTTCATGAGCTGATGTCTTGAGGACACATCTTCAGGCGTTCGACGGGATTTGAAGTAGTCTACAAAGATTTCTCTCCAATCCTCAGCCTTTTCCTGGTCTTTTATTTGCATAGCCATTTGCTCAGTCGCTCCCTTTTCTTAGGATGATTCCGGAGATATTTTTGCTGAGGCAAGCACCCGACGGCTTTGTACCACGATTCTTACGTCATCGAGGTTTTCGTCGGCCAGTTCTTTAGCGAGCTTGGCTAGTGCATCCGCTTTGCTATTTTCTGCACACGGTATACTTTCCAGAATGTAGGAAGGTATTTGGGTCAGCAGTTGCTATACCCTCTCGCCGTACTTCACCAGCTCTGGCTTGCATATCTGGTAGTCGCCATTTACTTGACTAACGACCAATTGGGAGTCTCCGTAGATGAGGAGGTTTTCAATTCCCATGTCGATGGCGATCTCGAGGCCAGCTATCAAAGCTTCGTATTCGGCTTCATTGTTCGTCCTCGACTCTGTCAAGGAGAAAGCAAAGCGCATTATCCCTCCTTGTGGAGTTACGAAGATGAGGCCTACCCCCGATTTGATTATAGGGGTGCTTTGTTTGCGCTTCTTCATGGAAGACGCTCCATCAAAATAGAGTTCCCATCGAGTATTACTACCGTCGATCGCATCAAACGCATGTTCGTCTGGTAGTTCGCAATTCAAAGGGGAATCGGCCGGTATCGGATGCTCAGCGAGGAAGTCGGCAATGGCCTGGCCTTTCACTGCCTTAAGAGGTTGATAAGTTATTGAAAACTCCATCAAGAGCAGGGCCTATTTAGCGAGCCGACCTGTCAGTATGGCCTTTGACATCAAATATTTGAGAGGGTCCACCTTCGATATGAGACAGACTTCATGTGCCAATACATAGTGCCTGAGTTTTGTTATCGCGAAGATCAACGCCAGACAGTGCTTTTCGATGGGGGAATAGTTGCTTTCTGCCACCAGGAGAACTCGACTTAAGTAATAGAGAGCTCTTTCTTTCCCTTGGTCATTCTCTTATGCCCATAATGCGTCTAAGGAACCTTTGAGGGTGGTTGTATAAAGAATGAGAGGCTTTCCCTTGACCGGAGTGGCCAGCACTGGCGGGTTCTGCAGATACTGCTTGATTTCGTCCAGCGCGTCTTACATTTGTGATCCCAGAAGAACGGGTTCCCTTCTTCATCAAGTGATTGTAAGGACGGCACTTGCCAGAGAAATTGGCTATAAATCGCCGGATGTACGCGAGCTTCCCTTGGAGAGACCGCAATTGCTTGAGAGTCCTTGGCGGAGGCATTTCCATGATCACCTTGATCTTTGATGGATCTATTTCGATACCTCGGTGTCGGACGATGAATCCTAGGAATTTGCCCGAGGAAACTCCGAATGCGCACTTGAGAGGGTTCATCTTCAAGTTGTATTGTAGAAGGCATTGAAATACGGTCTTCAGATGCTCTAAATGCTCCTCGTATGATTTGCTTTTTACCACGAGGTCGTCGATATAGCATTCGACGATTTCATGTATAAGGTCATCGAAGATCTTCGTCATGGCCCTCTGATAGGTGGCACCGACGTTCTTTAGACCGAAGGGCATCACCTTGTAGCAGAATATACCCAAAGGGGTCCGGAAAGCGGTGTGCTTCTGGTCTTCGGGATGCATCTTTATCTGATTATACCCTGATGAGCCGTCCATGAAGGAGAAAACCTCGTGAGTGGACGTGTTATCTATCATCAGCTCGGTGACTGGCACTAGGAAATCGTCCTTCGGGCAGGCTTTATTGAGATCCCGAAAGTCTACACATATGCGCACCGTCCCATTTTTCTTCATCACCGGGACGATGTTGGCGATCCAATCGGGATACTGAACTTCCTGGATAAACCCAGAGTCGATCAGCTTCTTGACTTCGGCGTTAATGCTCATCTCAAGCTCGAGTCGCATTCTCCTCGGTGCTTGTTTGATTGGCTTAACGTCCGGGGATATCGCCAATTTATGCACAGCAATTTCTGGATCTAGTCCTGGCATTTCGGAATAGTTCCATGCGAAGCAATCTTTATGCTGCATAAGCACATCTTTTAATGAAGCCACCCTTCCTTCAGACAACAGCTCACTAACGAATGTCGGTCACGGGTCGTTTGCCGTCCCCAACTCAATTTTCTTGAGGTTATGTGCAGTGGTGTGTATTCCATCTTCCAGCTCTTTCGGCGCTGGTGGGAATTCTGAGATCACCTCGTCATCGCTGTTTTTGAAGCACCAGGGAAGGTCATCCATATTCTCGGGCTCTTCTTTTGATATTGTTATTGTCACGACCCGAATATTTCGACTCGTGACCGACACTTAACCCCGCTACGTCTACAGGCGTAACGCGACTAAGTAAGCCGAACCCAGAAATCAAAACCCTATATAAGTAGCGAGTGTTGAAAACATTTAGTTAAAAAATTTAGAAAACCTTAAATAATTCAATAAGTTCTTTTAAAGTTACGTCATCATTTAAATAATTTTGGCAGCATTTCCTTTGTAAAAGTAACCCCGAGACCGGGTATAAAACAGGATATGAGTGAAAATGAGATATAATGAAACAAAACATTCCCAAACGGGAGCAATCACGCCCAACGGCGGAAACCATCATCACAAGAGTAATATACGACGCCGTAGCGAAGAATGAGCAATAAGTAAACATCACAGAAATATAAACTGCATATAAAAACAGTTGGCTCCCACGAGCTCGACACCAGAATACAAAATATGCATCATCGTCCTCACACAGTATCTAAGTCCAGTACATAAATGGTAGATGGAGAATACTAGATACAAAAAGGGGTACAATAAAAGTAATCAGATACCACAACCCATCTAAAAGCAAAACAGCTCTCGCACCAACTGTAGTGGTATCTGTAGCCAAAAGATGCAAAAGGCAGCCTGCCGCGACTACTCTGAAGGGCAACCTGCAAATACTGTGGCACAACGGGGGTGAGTTGCCAACTCATGAATAGAGATAACATATAAAGGTAATCGCGAGCATGCACGTACTGCGCTACTCTATCATATGCCAGCAAGTAAGATCTATATGCGACATGCAGTAGGTGCAATAATCATGCAAATGCTCTGTCTAGTAAAATGGCTACAGGATGAAATGCATGATAAACAATGCTGAGCATGAGATAAACAACATCTACATGGAAATATCAACATGGAAAAATAATCGGTGCCCCAAACTGCACCCAAATCCCAAATAAACTCAGGCGCCGGCACTCTCCTCGGCCCACAAATCCTGTAAATCTCTGAGAATCATGAGTGCCCAACATCGGCACTCAAAATATCATAAAATACTCATGTCCAGCATCGACACGCAAATCCTCAATATATCGGGCTCCGTCAGTCCGGATCAGCCCACGGGCTCCTTCTGCGGTATCGGCCCTCGGCCCCGGCAGTTCGGATCATCCCGCATCCATCTCTCGACTCTGGTCAGTATCCTCCGGATAACCGCCAGGTCCAACCAATCACCGGTAGGTAGTAGTCCCTCTGCCAGGCTCATCGTCTACTGCACAGCGAAACCGTTCTCGCCCCGGGGTACCATACCGGGTCCACCACGAACCCACAAACGGATCATCCAACTCCTCGAATCGGGTTTCAAGCACACGTCTCGGCACGGAGAAAACGCGTGGTGGACGCACCAAAATATCATATCACGAGGAACCGGGTTTTCAAATAGTGCATCTTTTCTTTAATTAATTCCACGGTCCTCAAAACCAGAAATCACATGGAAATCCAACACCAATGAATAAATCAAATGCGTGTGCTATGTACATCAAGTCATAATGTAGGTACAAGGGAGAACCGCTTTTTAAAATAGTTTCAGTTTTCAAAGACATCTTGCGGCTCCCAATTTCTATGAAATCATAACGAATCATATATGAAATGAACTACAGCAATATGATCATGGCAATTCTACAGTGAGTGTGTCATGGCAATTACTAACGGTGTGTGTGTAACATGCAGATTAGTGCTCGTGCAACATGAACCGTTAGTAATAGTGCAGTGTTCTATCAATTCTAAGTTTACATACATATGGCAGGGAATGCAGTATGCAACAATAGTATACATGACAGTCAATGTAGGTAAATGCAATATAAAACTATAAGGTCCTATCAGCCTTGACGCATAACGCCATGCGGGCGATATCCCCGTAGATGTTAAATCTACTCACCGAAGTCTCGCGCTAAGTGTAGCCGACGACTTGCTTTCCCTTCTTCGCCGCGTCCGTCTCACTCGCCTGCGAACCTAGAATCACACAATATATCACATATAAGCTCAAATCCACAAAAACGTGATATTAAGGTCAAACTAGAAACCCGTGTCGCAAACCAAGCGCGCGTGTGCGTGATATGCTAAAACGTGTAATTACGCGCCTGAAACTTGTAAGTACACGGCGGCGCCCCGGCCTCGATCCCGAGGCCAAATGCGGAAGCGAAAAACTTTAATTTTGCAAACTAGCAAACCGGCACCACCGCGCACTAAACACCCGGATCGAACCATTAACTAGTCCTAGCTAACTACAAGATGGGGAATAGAGATATACCGACTGATCCGAGTCCTCCGGTCTTCTCGTCGTCGTCCCGATCTCTCGCGGAATGTCCTGTCTCCACCTCGTCGCCGGAAGTGCACCACATCGCCTACATCTTTTACGGGCTCTCACCTCAATGCCGAGGCAACTCGGGCACGAAGCTGGCTAGTCGACGTGCCCAAGATTTGCTGTAGAATGGTGTGTAGAACTTGTGTCTCATTTTGGGGTAGTGGAGGTTGCCATTGGTGGAGGAAATGATACATGAACTTTTTCTAGGTGAACTTGGGGATTTTTCTTGCATCTAGAGAACAAAAATCCCCACTACAAGAATTTGGACAGCCCTCCATCACTTGGCCGGCCATGGCATTTTGGGAGAATGAGAGTGAATCAAAAGAATGAGAGAGCCATCCAATAATCCAAAAGGATAGAGAGAGAAGGCTATCATGCAAAGGAATGATAGCTAGGAAAGTCCAACACTCAAACAACAATCATCACTTCCAAAAGTCATGCCATCATCAACAACCATATCATATAAAAGTCAAGCCATCATGAAGAAGGAAAGTCAAGTGATGGTGAGCCATCATGATCCAACAAAATGCAAAGAACACCCTCCACAAAAGATTATTTGCACAAATGCAAATAAGCCCTCCTCCACCAATCTTCGGCCAATGAAAGATACAAATGAAATATGGCCGAAACGGAAAGCAAACTGGCAACTCCAGAAAACTGGTCCCGTAATAAATTACAGGAACACCCCGCTACTGTGTATACACACCCGCATTTGTATTCCGATCGAAATACAAATGCAATGAGACAAAATCTACACTGTACTATACTAGGATCCGGCTTAAACCAAAGCCGGCTAGTAATATCCGTTCGATCCTAATCCGTGCAATACCGCACGTATCTGATCGAACCTTGCCATATCACCATACGGCCTCTAGTACAAACTGTCTGATCCTGATCCGTGCAATACCGCACGTATCTGATCGGACCTTGCCATATCTCCATACGGCCTCTACAGCGTTTCGCCCGAAACTTGAGTAACTGAATGTGGGGGACTCTAAAGACTCGTCAACACCTTGGTTGTGGATTTAACCACTAGCACGTCAGAGGTATAAGCCAATACGTAACGGGCTACCAGGTATTGACCAAAAGGGACGTCTGTGAGCGAACTCAGCCTGACACCCTACTGAGCCTGTCAGTGACAATATCCGTACAGTCCGGTCCGCTCGTCTATGAGCATCGCATGGCGGGCCTAGGGGGTTGGTAAAGTCAGACCCCAAAAAGCGGTACAAGTCGTGTCGGAGTGTAGCCCAGAACACCCTGAGATACTATTGGAATACCTACCAGTAAATCTCCTGCCTCGGCCGAGGGCTTTGTGTAGTGGCTCTCCTAGACACAGCGCGACCTCACCCCCAATACCGGGAGAGACGAACCCCTGAAGATACGCTCACTGCTTCCATGTGGCTCGGGACTGTACCCAACTAAAACCTGTTTGCATGTCTCCTTCGAGCGTGGTAGGTAGTAATCAAAGTACAGTGGGAACTCACACGAGACAAATGACGATCCTCAGGTCGATGAACTAACCTGTACACATGTCACCTAGGAACTGCTATCTGACGTCTGGTATAAGACCAACTAGCATGTTCCCGGCGAGTCCTGTCCGGTGTACTCATAACCCAATGAGCACCTGTATACATCTTAGGTGATCCAACTGACACCAGTGGCTTGTGAGACCGGCCACCGCCCCTCGTCGGGGTCTCGACTGTATACACTAGTCTACTCTGGAGTATCGATGCCCTGTCTCGAAACTCGCACGACTAGGGACCTTTTAAGGATGTGCTTATAGACCCCAGCTCCCACTTATATGATCGCCCTCATACTGCTGGTGGTCAAGCAAGAATCCTAGGGGCTCTATCAACGTGTAATAGCGACCTGTCAGGTCACCTAAGCAGTACATGATGATAAAGATAAACCAGATAGCATACGATCATCTCGAGTAAGACTGTCCTACCGGGACAGGTCCTCCCTCAATCATTGCAATCACGTGCCTGTGATCCAATAATTGACTCTGAGGGCACTATCTCCAACAATCTCCCACTTGCACTCAAGGCTAATTATTGCGATGTCGCATACTCACAGCCTGTGTGATACCGAACACCCAACTCCTCTACTTGTCAGTCTTAAAAAGCTCGTTTGCGAAACTATTGCGTTCGAGGAATAGCCTCAGTGAGTGGATCCGCTTTGATGTTTCTTTCTATGTCTCTCTATATCTCAAGTTCGCGGAGAAAGCCATCTCCCGAAATGAGCAATACCTGTCTTAGAATATGTCCGGATGTCTGATGGGACCTAGCTCATAAATGAACTCCAAATCCAAACTTCTTAGACTGTATCGTCAACTGAACTTAATCAGTATCTTGCGCCATGCCTCCCTCAGTATTGCCTTGGACCACCTGTCCAAAATACTGCCCCTCGTCAGAAGGAAAACTATAACTCTGACAACCTCCCTGTCGTCCAAGTCACCTTGGAAGCCTGGAATGATAACTGTCTCCCGAATGAGGCTGTCGTTATCATATCCCTAGAACATCCACTTATGTTCTAAAGCTGCTTCCGATTGTTTCTCCAGGATTGGATTAATGTCAACTTATTGCATCTAGTGCAAGAGCAACATCTGGTGTGGTACTTGACATCTCATGATTGACTCAATTGCCTAAGCAAATGATCTGCCAATCATGCACATCCCTCTCTACTTTAGTCTACAAGACACCTTTAGAGAGAGTGACTCCATCACTTGCAGGTACACTACCGTGCCAGGAGTCGTCCATTCTAAATACTCTTAGAATGCTGTCTAAGTACCCTGATTGGGAAACCACCCAAATCCAGATCTAAAACCATAGATCTAGTAACCAGTATGTCTGATATAATATCCAAGTCCCATGTGGAGAAACCACTGTGTGACGACCAAAGTATAACCGATTGTAGTATAGGAGTTTCTTTTCCTATTCTGTGTATATCATCTAAATACCATGACATCACACCCTACTACCTTCTCAACAGATCCATCCCTATTCTGATGAAGTCAAACCTATGACTGTCACGTCAGAAATAGATGATCTATCTCCGCTACATCTGCTTTAGTCTATAAATAGACATAAGCTACCTGTCCACCAATGCTTCCGCTGCTCCCACTGACTACGACAACCCTCTGGCAGAGTCATATACACTTACACTTCTAAAACTAGTTTAGAACGATGCTATACTCATCCTCCCGCCGGGTCTCGCAACCTGGAACAATAGCAATGGCAAGTGTGGGTAAACAAGAACTTCCCTGTCACCATCCTTGAGGCTACCGGAGTACCTCTCGGGTGCCTGAAGTTACCCACCTTATCTGCGGAGTGGCCAATGGAATGTCAAACCAGATTGAATCTTTAGGTTCCTATCAAAATCTTCAGTAATCGTTTGCGGTTCTGGAATCACTTCCAGTTCTACCATACTCCCACTACTGTTTTTCTGAAAAAATCCATTTTTAATAAAACTGTGGCGAGTCAAGAACAATATCACTATTGATCTTCCAGATGGTAGAAAGTCAACCCTCGTCATAGCCTGGGTCAACCCACAAACAGCCATTACAGAAACGTGCCTTGAGTTGTCCAATGTCTGGTTCTAATCATAAGCCGGACAACTCCCCGTACCTTAACATCGTTAAGATACGAACTGTTCTATATCCAATATAGGACCAGAGGCACTGATTTAATTGAACAAGATTCAAATTATGCAGCTGTCTCCAGCGCATGTCAACTAAATGGAAAGAGGCCGATCAGCGTTACTCAACTTAGGAATACTTCCAATTATGAGTAACCTGAAAGAGAAGCAAGTTCTCTTAACCATTACTATCAACTGAATACCATATACAAGTGTCTACATCTTCGATCACTTTGAAGAATCCCGATACTTGCTACACCTGGTTCTCTACTCTATTCAAATACCTAAAACTTCTCAAAATTCGGACCCTGTGTTTCCACGAAACACCTGTCTAAAAACTAGAGAAGTTATAAGTAAACCGAATATAGTACGAGGACCAACCCCTCTGTCCTGATGGACCCTGGACAACATACAATACCCTGTATAAGTCCTTTGAGTCTGATAACTCATTCACTGTATGTCGTAGGTTGAAAACTGTACTTATGGTTAAGAAGAATTACACCGCTGTTTAATACTCCTTACCTAACCATCCATTGATATAGGTAAATGTCACAAACATAATTCCAAAAAGGTATATCTCACTCTATAAAAATAGACGTACAGATATATCAATTTGAAATTGGTGCATAACAGCGGATATTCAAAACCAAATATTTGCCGTCCGGCAAACAACCCAGGTGACTTCCTCAAATATCACCGATTACAACGAATCCCGATATAATGAGGATGATCACCCAATTCCCAATAACTTACTCCCACTCAACATCTGTAAAACCATACAGATGTGAGAATCAGACTTGGTAAATACATACCCTGGAGCAAGTGTCTAATCGGGAAATCAGTTTTCTTTTAACAGTACACAGTGAAACTGAAACATTGAAATGTTTCGATGGGGTATCCCGGTATTCCTAGTAATGCCTCTTCCAGATTCACGACTGTAACCGTATAATTCTTTGCCACCTCTCCAAATCCCTTTATATGTCTTTAGTCATTACCTTCTGCATACCCCTTTAGGCCAAATGGTTTTCTTCCTTCCCTACCGTTCGGCACCAGCCTATGGTTTGGAAGAAGACTATCCAATAAGCATAATGGGTGTACTGTCCTAATCCTAGGAGCACTCGCAATGCGAGAGAAGGTGAAGATAAAAGACAACCGAATAAATCTTATTCCTATTTCTCCTGAACCAGAATCCATCCCCGAACTGGAACAAGTTCCTTTCGAGTTCGTATATAACCATACGATGGAGTATCCAATAAACTGTGGATCTTCGTAGTGATACGGAGTGTCGTGGAGAAATACAAAGGTGAAGTGGGAGTGGTAATGAAATACCTGGTTTGGTCGTGAATATCAGTTGCAATTTATTTTGCCCTCTTACTAATCCCATGCTTTGTCTTAACTTAATACCTTCTGTACACCATCGTTATGCTAATTGATTTTCTTCATTCCCCACCTATCGGCACCAGCCTAAGGTTTGGAAGAAGACTATCCAATTTGCGTAATAGGTGTACTATCTCCTAAACCAAGGAGTACTCGCAACTTGAGAGAAGGTAAAAGGAAAAGACAACTGAATAATCCTATCCGTTTTCTCCAGAACCGGAAACCATCCTCGAATAAATCCCTTCGAGTTCGTATATAACCATACGATGGTTTTGTCCAATGGAAGTGGACGTTCGTAGTAATACGGGGTGTCCTAGAGAAAAGGGTAAAAGTAGGAGTGGCAATGAGGTTTGCAACTCTGACAATCCAAAAGCCAGTGTTTTAGAAGGTTCGGTTAATTTTGGTCACTGAGTCATAGTCTTAGGGTCGGGTCAATGGTCGCTGCCGAAGAGAGAGAGAAAAGAAACACTCAACGTGCACTCTAACCTAGATCAGAATGGTTACCAATTTATCTAATCTGGAAACCTCCCACTGTATCGTCAAATTCTCCTCCAAACCTGAAAGAAGAATTAGTCGGGGTCACCCGAGGAGTAAACTAACTCATCAGTGGGAATCGGGATCCAACTATCATCGCATGATAACGTGACGGAATCCGCTCACGCTATCACACTCCAGAAGGTATGCGCATATCTGGCAAGTTTCAGTTCTTTTGAAACTCCCGATGTGATTTTTGCCCCATACTCTTATGACTTTGACTTTGGCCAACATATCATAAGTCACATGTCAAGTTCTACCCGTCATTCTCCAGGTTAATTTGAATCCACCCGTACCTACCCTTGACTTTGGCCAAAATGGCAGTACGACTGTCCCAAACCAACGCATCTATCTATGCTGCATATGAATACCCCAATAGCTACCATTCACTGTGCCTTGACTTTGGCCAACATACACAGCTTGAATACTATTGACCATCCATATGAAACGACGGAGGGCTACGAATGGTTTCTGGCGAAAACCTTTAACGTAGTGAACTTGATATCGTTGAAGGAACGGATAGCTTTTATAAAAATATAGTAACGAAAACCTTTGCTAAAGAGGTCACTCCCGGGTGAAGGGATCTCGGCTCTTTCCCCGTAGAATGAGGTGCAGGATATTCCAACTGAATACCACAGTGCAAAGCAAAAGTAATCGGCTATAGTGAAGTTATTGCCCCGACGCAAACTTTTATCCAAGGGGTCACTCCCGGTGAAGAGATCCCGGCCCTTGCCTCGTCGACTTAGGAGCAGGATATTCCAACTGAATACCACGATGCAAAACAAAAGTGAACGTCCTTGCAATAACAGTTTTTTGAAAAGTATTCCAACAACATCAGATTAGGTTTGTTTTTAACTTGCGTTGATCCGAATCAACGCAGTCCCATCAGTTGATCACACCACAAAGAACGAAAATATACTGATGTACGTATATGCCATCCGCATTCGCCACTGGGTCCCATCATTACCCGTTAGGTTAGCTAACTAGCGACAGAGCGGGGACTGGACTAGCGTGGATGCAAAACATATACAACATCTACTAATATATATACCAATATATTATATTCGCTCAAGGCGTGATAAAATGCAACATCACATAAATGTACAGCATCACAGAATAATACAGATATCTGGGATCCCCGGGTTTCACAGAGCCGCTGAAACCCGACGTTACCCTGGTCGTGTGGATAGCCTGTGCAATGAAAACCTAGACCCCTACGGGCGCGGCAAGTTACCCGCCAAAACCTGAAGCGAGGCAGCCCCCTTCAGCAACGTGAATAGACCACCCAGCACTTCACGGAATCCGGTTACTTGGGCACCCCTCCTGGGTCAACCTGTACCCCCTACGAGTGCGGCAAATAGCCCGCCAATTCTAGAGTAAAGCCCCCTCTGTCTCAATGCCATGAGATGCGGGCTCGTTGCCCTCCAGAACCCGGCTACCCGTGCATCCCTCCGCGGGGCAATCCTAGTACAGAAAGTAAAATATACATACAACGGGTACATCGACCGCAACCTGGTCGTGCCCCAAAATAATAATACAAACAGGCAGTGACGGCAGCCACATGTCGGATGCTCGCCCCGCAATATCAAATGTACATAATACAACAAAAACTGTACTAGCATTGCATCCAGGCTATCCCCACGACCGATCCGCAACATCACAGCAATACACAGAACATCAACGTGAATGTCACGTTCGCAAATCCGTCTAACCGGGCTATAGCAGTTAGACAGGATTTACCGATCAAGTGACATTCACGGTCGCAGATATAATGTAAATACTGTGAAACAATGTGTTTAAAATAGCCGATCGATCAAATTTTAACAAGTGGGCCCTAAGTACTACTTGTAGCACATCAAGGAATTTTGGGCCCAAAAATAATATTCTAAAAACCCTACAATCATCCCAGAGAGCAACTGCAGAAATTTGATGCAGTGATCTCAATAGAGTGCGGCGGAACCGCGGCCCAAAGGGGTTTTTGGCCGCGGTTCCGCGCTCCCATTGTGGAGTCACTGTATCGAATTTCTACAGTGTTCTTAGAATTTCCAATACATCACTTTTCTACAACCTGAAAAAAATTTCGACTAAGAAAAAATTCAACAGAAAACTGATGTGAAGAAAACGCGGATTTTGGAATTTTGGTCGATCGGAAATGTAAACACATTAAACAAAGCTAAACTAAGTTAATGGCGAGGCTCTGATACCACTGTAAGTGCACGGCGGCGCCCCGGCCTCCATCCCGAGGCCAAATGCGGAAGAGAAAAACTTTAATTTTGCAAACTAGCAAACCGGCACCACCGCGCACTAAACACCCGGATCGAACCATTAACTAGTCCTAGCTAACTACAAGATGGGGAATAGAGATATACCGACTGATCCGAGTCCTCCGGTCTTCTCATCGTCGTCCCGATCTCCCGCGGAATGTCCTGTCTCCAACTCGTCGCCGGAAGTGCACCACATCGCCTACATCTTTTACGGGCTCTCACCTCAATGCCGAGGCAACTCGGGCACGAAGCTGGCTAGTCGACGTGCCCAAGGTTTGCTGTAGAATGGTGTGTAGAACTTGTGTCTCATTTTAGGGTAGTGGAGGTTGCCATTGGTGGAGGAAATGATACATGAACTTTTTCTAGGTGAACTTGGGGATTTTTCTTGCATCTAGAGAACAAAAATCCCCACTACAAGAATTTGGACAGCCCTCCATCACTTGGCCGGCCATGGCATTTTGGGAGAATGAGATGTTAGTTGTATGTATGCCCTAGAGGCCAGTATTGTACAGATGATGTATATTATATTGGATGCTTGGACATATATAGAGATGACTTTCTTGCTCGATATGATAGTATGCTATCTGGTTACTCTTTATCTTAACATGTACACTTGTCTCTTTAAACTGTCTTATAGTTACATGTTGATAAAGCCCTTAGGATGTGTACTTGACTACCTGGACTATGATGCAGATCATACTAGTGGGGACATGGTAGTCCATAAGTACATCCTTCAAGGTCCCTAGTCATGGGTGTATCGAGACGGGGCATCGATATACCAGTGTAGACTAGCGTATACGCTTCTCGACCCATGAAATGGGCGATGGATGATCCCATATCCATTGGTGTTTGATATCAGAGATGGTATACGGGTGCTCAGTGGAGACTGGGTACACTGGACGGACTCGCCGAGAACTCCCAGATGGTATTATACCTCACGTCAGATGGCAGTTCTCAGGTGACACTTGTACAGGTTAGTCTGTAGACCCGAGATCGTCATAGAGTCTTGTGTGATTCCCACTGTGCTTTGATCTCCACCTTACCACGTCCATGAGGGCGTGCAAAACGGTGGTCTTTGGGTACAGTCCCGAGTCACATGGAGGCAATGAGCGATAGGAGGGGTTTCGTCTCTCCCGGTATTGGGGGTTGATGTTGCGCTGTGCTCGATTGGCCGTAACAGGGAAGTCCCTGGCCAGGGCTAATCAGAGATTTGCTGGTAAGTGTTACCAGTAGTTTCTCGACCCGTTATGAGCCTCACATCGGCACGACTTATCGGTTATTGGGGTCTGACGTATACCACCCCTAGACTTGATATGCGACATATCAGACGAACAGACCGGACTGTACGGTAAGTGTTACTGGTTGGATTCACAGGAGTGTGAGCGGGCTAGCTCGTCGATCTTCTGATCGCTCAATACCCGGATGGCCGTTACGTTTAGCAGACCGCTTGCGGCTTGTGGGTGCTTGATATGATCATCATCTGCTACCGGCGTATTGACGAGTCTTTAGAGTCCTACACAGAGGTTTCCTGGCTCAAGCGAAACGAAATAGGAGTGCATATGAGATATGTGCAGGACCGAGAATGATGCGTGTATGTGATACCGTATTTCATTCTCGCGATGAATGTTTCGATTGGTTATATGCGATATAACCTAGTTATCGAATCGTAGATTGATTCGATAAGTCGATACATTGGATACTAGTCGGTTATGTGCGACATGACCGGATCATTGAATCAAGTGTTGATTTAATGATTTAATGTATAATTATATATTTGATATATTACTTTGCATTAACTAGTATTGGTTCACTTTAATAGGATTCTCTCACTTGTAGTTCACAAGTTGTATATGTGATATACTTTTGTGCACTACAATGTGTCATGTTTGATAATGCATGTAAATTGGTTTTGTGTTAAGACTTAAACCATGGTTATGATAATAGTTAGGGTTTTGATTTATTTACTTATTTATTTATCTATTCTTTTTTGATAAATAAATAAAAGATAACAAAATGGTTTCTTTCATGAAGCTTGATGAAGCTTCATGAAGCTTTGACTAAAGTGACCATTTTGTCATCATCCTTAACCCTAACCATTCTCACTTGACCATGGTCTATTCTCTACACTTAACCAAGGTT
Organism: Agapanthus africanus; assembly: GCA_030015575.1. Taxonomy (NCBI): domain Eukaryota; kingdom Viridiplantae; phylum Streptophyta; class Magnoliopsida; order Asparagales; family Amaryllidaceae; genus Agapanthus; species Agapanthus africanus. Next base: position 187,460,777 of record CM057337.1, read on the forward strand.
TGAAGATGATAAGTATTCATTTTTATTATTCTTTTAAGAACACTTATCATAATTCTAGCTTCATCATCTTCTTCTTCAAGATAGAAAGCTTGATGCCATCAATGGCAACTTGAGATCTAAAGTGAGAAATCCAATTCTAAAGTGAACCCACCTCCTATTTCTTCACCCTCTACCTCTTGCCAAGTTGTTTTGGGTGTTTTCTTCACAAGTTTCACAAATTTGTGAAGTCGGAGCTTGAACTTGTGATGCCTCGACGTAGATCATCTTCGGCACGAAGCCGACGACCTAGTCCGCCCTTTTCTCCGATGAAGCCGACGATTGAGTTCGGGATTCGAGATGGACAGCGAGAGGACGCCTACATGGAGCTAAGGAAGTGGAGAACCGGATCTACAAAAGTTGTAGCCTCTCTCCTTTAGTTAAGTTGTTAACTAATTTCTTTTTCGCCTAAACTTCTAGCCAACGATCCGTATTAGGGTTCTCGGCACCCATAAAATTTGAAATTGGCATGGTTGATGCCTTGTGAGACCTCTATAGTGTGCCTAGGAACCCTACAGTGGTATCAGAGCCTAGCTAGAGCCTTAGGCGAAGTTTAGACGACGTTTGAAACCCGAACGAACCCGAAACCCTAAAACCCAAGTGCTCTCTGGATTTTTTGTAAAAACTGGGTTTTTTCCAGATTAAAAATACTTAAAAAATTCAGCAGGGAATTCTAAGAATTACGGTGCAATTTTTTTCCAATGAACAGTATAGTGTGCGGCGGAACCGAGGCAGAAGCATGGCTTCTGCGGCGGTTCCGCGGCCTAATGATTACGTCAGCCCTCTTCCTTTGCACAGTAATTCCTATTTCACAGTGCTGAGTTTTCTGGAAATTTTTAAATTGACTCAAGAGTTGAGTGTACTGGGGTTGCTTTGGGAATCGCAGATTCGATCGGATTATCAAACTAAGTCTATGTGTTTTTCCGGATAATTTTTGAATATGTTAAAAAGTTCGACCGGATATAAATACCCAACTTTTCCCCTGCCGGAAAATTTCCAAGTGTTGGATTTTTCCTGTGGTTTAAGAACGTTCTGAGTAGTGCAAGTAACGCGATGGTCCCTCTAGAAGACAACAAACCTTAACTCGATTATGTGACCGTCTTGAACTGCCCTTTGAACCTTCGGGTTTGGGGCAGTACGGCATGCCACATGTGAGGCGTTGGCTTGACCCTTCTACGGCTGGACCGTTGGTACTGAGGCATGAAGTGAATGTCCTTGAACCTATTTCATGTGTTGGACGATTTCGGGAAAACTTGGGTGTTCGAATGTTCGATCGGAAAGTTTAATATTCTCTATTTATCCGGAATGGGATACAATAATTGGAATTCACAAACAGTTATGAGATAACTGAATGAATGATATAAATCTAGCAGTTTAGTTTCATTTGATATTGAAAAGAGTTTTCGATAATGAGACTAAAATGCGGGGTTTATAACTGTTAGGCATGTGATGTCTAAGTATTTCATTTTGATTAGGCATGCGATGTCTAAAGAGATTGCGGATTCCAACTGTTGTAGTTTTACACTTTCTTTTCTGTGACCGTAAGTGTAATATGTGATATCGCCGGTTTCGTTGCTATATGTCAACGACAATTGGGATGCGCATATTTACTTACGTTGATGACATGTGATGTTATGTGTTGCTGGATATGTTATATTGGATTGTCGTGTTTGAATAGCCGGGGTTTTTTATGTGAGATGAGTGTTTTTCTTTTTCATTCATGTAAAAACTTGTATGTAATATTCTTTTATTGGGGCACTTCCAGGTTGCGGAAGCTGTCACCCTTTGTATATTATTTACTTTTCTGCACTAGGATAGACCCAAGGAGGGGAGCACAAGTAACCAGGTTCTAGGGTCCAGTAGGAGACCATTTCGAGGAGTCGAGTCCGGGTCTCCTAACCCTAGAATTGGTAGGGTTGCTTGCCGCTCTCGTAGGGGTCTAGGGGTGTGGGATTGGCTATTCATCACGACCGTGGAATCCGTGTTTTATACTGGCTCGTATTGAAAACACGGACGTCCTAGTATATCCAATATTTCATATGATATTTTCTGCTGCGATATCTGTGATTTGATCATGTGATGTTCTGTGATAGATACAGTATATAGTATATATGATATATTATATAGACGTTACTTATGTTTTGCACCCGCACTAGCCCTGCCCTGCTCTGTCGTTAGTTACCTAACCTAACGGTGCACGAGGGGACATCGAGGCGAATGCGGATGGCATAAGTGTACGTTGTATTTATCTGTGATGTTTAGGTATTTAAATGAAGGGACTTCATTAACATGATTAATGAAAGAAAAGAAACCAAATGATGTTGTAGAATCAAATTTTAAATAAAACAGGTAGCTACAGTTCTTGCTTTGCATAGCGGTATATATGATATGCCCTGCACCTTATTCGATGAGGAAAGGACCGAGATCCCTTCACCGGGAGTGACTCCTTTAGCAATAACTGGCAGATGCTACACACTCGGTTTGTTTTTGATTGCTTCTATAGTTTCTGCTTTGCACAGTGATATATATGATATATCCCGCACCTCATTCGACGAGGAAAGGGCCGACGATCCCTTCACCGGGAGTGACCCCTTTAGCAAAACTAGAAAAGCCTCGAAATCACTCCATTTCAAAACTTCATTTGATTCTACAATGAAATCAAGTTCATTACGCAATAGGTTTTCAGAAAAACCTGTCGTAGCCCTCCGTCATTTCAGATAAGTTACATATAGTATTCGTGCTACATTTGTTGGCTTTCGTCAAGGTGTAGTGTGCGGTAGCTATGTGCTGTTTATCTGCTGCATATGATGCGACTGGATTAGGGTAGTCGTACGGCTTTGTTGGCTTTCGTCAAGGGTCGTGCGGGTGGGTTTAATTCAGTCAAGAAATGTACGGGTTGAACTTGACTAGCGGGCTGTGGTTTGTTGGCTTTCGTCAAGGTCATAGCACGCTAGGGGCAAAAGCATTATCGGGAATTTCAAGTGTTGAAATTTGCAATGAGATTGCATACCTTCTATGAGATAGTTGGATCCCGATACCCACTGCGAGTAAGAGTTACTCCTGGGAGAGTTTTACACACTACAATTAGCCGATCAAGTAGGTGTCTAGAAATGTGTCAACGGGGTTACGCCTCTGGGAAAACGAGGTTTACATTAATTAGGTCCGTGCGAAAGCACGGGGAACCTCCCTCAAAGTACCGACACTGGCCTGGCTGAAAGATCGACGAAGTTGTAGGGTGTAATTAATCCCGGCTAGTCTTTCCTTTTAGGGTTTGAAGGAAGATTTGATAAAAACCAGTGGGAGCCATCCTGATTAGATAAGATAATAACCAATCTGATCTTGCACGAGCATACGCTAAAGTGTTTTCTTCTCTCTCTCTCCAGGTAGCGACCATTTCATGCCTTAATCAAGATAATAATATGGATGTATTGACCAAACCCGCATGTTATACTGTGCTGGGGAACGTTGGTTCCGTTCTTTCCTATAAGAGTTATAGGAATGAACAGGATATAGGGGAATACCAGGATTCCCATGCCACCCGAATGAAGAAAGTACATGATGATGCATTTTCTTCGGGTGTGTTCGTTACAGAGAACTGTTTCTCCATTTGCTCTACGTCCTGAGTATTAGATACCGGGTCAGGATCCCATATATATAATCAGTTACATGGGCTTAGAAAAGGTAGAGAACTTGGAGAAGGTGATAAAGACATTAGAGTTGGAAATGGTGCAATTGTTGCAGCTAAGACTGTCGGGGAATATCACCTTGTGTTACCAACTGGTAATACATTGGTTCTGAACGAATGTTATTACATGCCGAACCTGATATGCAACATTATATCAGTTTCTTTATTAAGTAAAGAGGGATATAATTTTGTATTACAGGACAATGTTATGAACATTTTCCGTAACCAAAAGTTGGTTGGATCAGGCACGTTGTATAATGGCATTTATGTTCTAAATGAATCAACAGTTCTGAGCATAACAAACACACACAAGAGGAAGAGTTCAGAACTGAACGAATACTTCTTGTGGCATTGTAGACTGGGTCACATCAATGCGACACGACTGGCTAAGTTGCATAAGGATGGATATTTGAAACCATTCGAATTTTCATCTTATGACACTTGCCAGTCATGTCTCAAAGGCAAGATGACCAAAACTCCGTTTACGGGACACGGAGAAAGAGTTACTGAACTCTTATGACTAGTACACAGTGATGTATGCAGTCCAATGTCTACACATGCCAGGGATGGTTCTTCGTACTTCATTACATTCACTGACGATCTCTCAAGATACGGACATGTGTACTTAATAAGACACAAGTCTGAAGCTTTTGAGAAATTTAGAGAATATAAACAAGAAGTCGAGAACCAAACCGGAAAAAGTATTAAAATCCTTCGATCTGATCGAGGAGGTGAATACTTGAGCAATGAATTCCTGGACTTCCTAAAAGAGAAAGGGATTCTCTCTCAGCTGACTCCTCCATATACACCACAGCACAACGGTGTATCAGAACGGAGGAACCGCACCCTATTAGATATGGTGCGCTCTATGATGAGCACAGCTGAGTTACCTATTTCCTTCTGGGGGTATGCGCTTGAGACAGCCATACATCTATTGAATATGGTCCTAACCAAATCTGTGCCTACCACTCCATATGAGATATGGAAAGGAAAGAGACCAAGTCTTAACTATGTTAAGATATGGGGTTGTCCAGCCTATGTCAAACGACAAAATCCGGACAAACTCGAGGCACGTCTGTTCTATGCAAATTTGTAGGATATCCCAAGAATTCTCAAGGGTATATCTTCTACCACCCTGAGGAACAAAGAGTGTTTGTTTCTCGGCATGCTACCTTTTTAGAAAAGGAATTTCTTGAAAAAGAGATTAGTGGTCATGAGGTAGAACTGGAAGAGGTTCCAGCTACAGAAGCTACAACAGAAGATCTGGTGGAACCAGAGGATTCCGTAGTTCCCGATGAACCCCAGCCACTCCGCCGATCTAGTAGGGTTCCTCGCCAACCTGAGAGATACTACGGTTTTCTCATGGATGGAGGGAGCGAGGATTGCATCATGGAGGATGATGACCCAACTAGCTTCGAGCAGGCCATCACGAGTAGGGACTCAGTGAAATGGCTGGATGCTATGCGGTCCGAGATGGAATCCATGTACACCAACAAAGTATGGACTTTGGAAGTTGCTCCTGAAGGGGTAAAACCCATTGGGAGCAAGTGGATCTTCAAGAAGAAACTTGGTGTAGATGGGAAAGTGGAGACTTTCAAAGCTAGACTTGTTGCAAAAGGTTTTCGCCAAAGACCAGGTGTGGACTATGACGAAACCTTTTCTCCAGTGGCTATGCTTAAATCCATCCGGATCATGCTTGCCATCGCTGCATATCATGATTACGAAATCTGGCAAATGGATGTTAAGACCGCCTTTCTAAATGGTGATTTAGAAGAGTGCGTGTACATGACTCAGCCAGAGGGCTTCGTAGACAGTGGGAGCAGCGGGAAGGTGTGCAAGCTGCTTAAATCCATTTATGGATTAAAGCAAGCATCGCGGAGTTGGAACATCTGCTTTGACGTCGTTATCAAAGAGTTTGATTTCGTCAAAAACCCAGATGAACCTTGTATTTATAAGAAGGTGGTAGGGAGTAAGGTTGTCTTCCTCGTATTGTACGTGGACGACATACTCTTGATAGGAAATGATATTCCTATGCTGCAATCGGTCAAGCTCTTCTTATCACAAAGATTCTCAATGAAAGATCTTAGTGATGCATCCTGCATATTGGGGATCAGGATCTATAGAGATAGATCCAAACGGATACTGGGATTGTTCCAATCCAGGTACATTGACACCATACTAAAGAGGTTTAGTATGGAAGAATCCAAGCGTGGGAACTTGCCCACGATCTCTGGAGTCACTTTCTCCAAAGAGATGTCTCCCAAGACTGATTTGGAGAGAGCTCGCATGCAAGGGATACCCTATGCTTCGGCAGTAGGCTCTATCATGTACGCGATGCTATGTACCAGACCCGATGTAGCATACTCACTAAGTGTAGTGAGCAGGTTTCAAGCCGATCCTGGAGAGAATCACTGGACAGCTGTGAAGAGCATTCTCAAGTACTTGCGAAGGACTAAAGAGATGCTCTTGGTGTATGGTAACGGAGAACTCCAAGTGGAGTCCTTTACCGATTCGAGCTTCCAGAGTGATAAGGACGACTCTAAGTCGCAGTCGGGCTTTGTCTTTACCCTTTACGGAGGGGCGGTTAGCTGGAAGAGTTCCAAGCAGGAAACCGTGGCAGACTCGACGATGGAGGCTGAATACATCGCTGCCAACGATGCTGCCAAAGAGGCTGTCTGGGTCAAGAAGTTCATTAATGAACTTGGAGTGGTTCCATCCATTGAGCATCCAATACCTTTGTATTGCGATAACAATGGAGCGGTGGCTTTGGCCAAGGAACCCATGTCCCATCAGCGATCCAGGCATATTCTGAGGCGGTATCACCTGATCCGGGAGATAGTTGATCGCCGGGAGATCGAGGTCAGGAGGGTTGACACGAAGAACAACACGGCGGATCCACTCACGAAGGCCATTCCCCAGATACAGTTTGAGAGACTCTTCGGGATGCTCGGTATGCGATACTACAGCAGTTGGCCCTAGTGCAAGTGGGAGATTGTTAGTTGTATGTATGCCCTAGAGGCCAGTATTGTACAGATGATGTATATTATATTGGATGCTTGGACATATATAGAGATGACTTTCTTGCTCGATATGATAGTATGCTATCTGGTTACTCTTTATCTTAACATGTACACTTGTCTCTTTAAACTGTCTTATAGTTACATGTTGATAAAGCCCTTAGGATGTGTACTTGACTACCTGGACTATGATGCAGATCATACTAGTGGGGACATGGTAGTCCATAAGTACATCCTTCAAGGTCCCTAGTCATGGGTGTATCGAGACGGGGCATCGATATACCAGTGTAGACTAGCGTATACGCTTCTCGACCCATGAGATGGGCGATGGATGATCCCATATCCATTGGTGTTTGACATCAGAGATGGTATACGGGTGCTAAGTGGAGACTGGGTACACTGGACGGACTCGTCGAGAACTCCCAGATGGTATTATACCTCACGTCAGATGGCAGTTCTCAGGTGACACTTGTACAGGTTAGTCTGTAGACCCGAGATCGTCATAGAGTCTTGTATGATTCCCACTGTGCTTTGATCTCCACCTTACCACGTCCATGAGGGCGTGCAAAACGGTGGTCTTTGGGTACAGTCCCGAGTCACATGGAGGCAATGAGCGATAGGAGGGGTTTCGTCTCTCCCGGTATTGGGGGTTGATGTTGCGCTGTGCTCGATTGGCCGTAACAGGGAAGTCCCTGGCCAGGGCTGATCAGAGATTTGCTGGTAAGTGTTACCAGTAGTTTCTCGACCCGTTATGAGCCTCACATCGGCACGACTTATCGGTTATTGGGGTCTGACGTATACCACCCCTATACTTGATATGCGACATATCAGACGAACAGACCGGACTGTACGGTAAGTGTTACTGGTTGGATTCACAGGAGTGTGAGCGGGCTAGCTCGTCGATCTTCTGATCGCTCAATACCCGGATGGCCGTTATGTTTAGCAGACCGCTTGCGTCTTGTGGGTGCTTGATATGATCATCATCTGCTACCTGCGTATTGACGAGTCTTTAGAGTCCTACACAGAGGTTTCCTGGCTCAAGCGAAACGAAATAGGAGTGCATATGAGATATGTGCAGGACCGAGAATGATGCGTGTATGTGATACCGTATTTCATTCTCGCGATGAATGTTTCGATTGGTTATATGCGATATAACCTAGTTATCGAATCGTAGATTGATTCGATAAGTCGATACATTGGATACTAGTCGGTTATGTGCGACATGACCGGATCATTGAATCAAGTGTTGATTTAATGATTTAATGTATAATTATATATTTGATATATTACTTTACATTAACTAGTATTGGTTCACTTTAATAGGATTCTCTCACTTGTAGTTCACAAGTTGTATATGTGATATACTTTTGTGCACTACAATGTGTCATGTTTGATGATGCATGTAAATTGGTTTTGTGTTAAGACTTAAACCATGGTTATGATAATAGTTAGGGTTTTGATTTATTTACTTATTTATTTATCTATTCCTTTTTGATAAATAAATAAAAGATAACAAAATGGTTTCTTTCATGAAGCTTGATGAAGCTTCATGAAGCTTTGACTAAAGTGACCATTTTGTCATCATCCTTAACCCTAACCATTCTCACTTGACCATGGTCTATTCTCTACACTTAACCAAGGTTTGAAGATGATAAGTATTCATTTTTATTATTCTTTTAAGAACACTTATCATAATTCTAGCTTCATCATCTTCTTCTTCAAGATAGAAAGCTTGATGCCATCAATGGCAACTTAAGATCTAAAGTGAGAAATCCAATTCTAAAGTGAACCCACCTCCTATTTCTTCACCCTCTACCTCTTACCAAGTTGTTTTGGGTGTTTTCTTCATAAGTTTCACAAATTTATGAAGTCGGAGCTTGAACTTGTGATGCCTCGACGTAGATCATCTTCGGCACGAAGCCGACGACCTAGTCCGCCCTTTTCTCCGATGAAGCCGACGATTGAGTTCGGGATTCGAGATGGACAGCGAGAGGACGCCTACGTGGAGCTAAGGAAGTGGAGAACTGGATCTACAAAGGTTGTAGCCTCTCTCCTTTAGTTAAGTTGTTAACTAGTTTCTTTTTCGCCTAAACTTCTAGCCAACGATCCGTATTAGGGTTTCTCGGCACCCATAAAATTTGAAATTGGCATGGTTGATGCCTTGTGAGACCTCTATAGTGTGCCTAGGAACCCTACATGAGAGTGAATAAAAAGAATGAGAGAGCCATCCAATAATCCAAAAGGATAGAGAGAGAAGGCTATCATGCAAAGGAATGATAGCTAGGAAAGTCCAACACTCAAACAACAATCATCACTTCCAAAAGTCATGCCATCATCAACAACCATATCATATAAAAGTCAAGCCATCATGAAGAAGGAAAGTCAAGTGATGGTGAGCCATCATGATCCAACAAAATGCAAAGAACACCCTCCACAAAAGCTTATTTGCACAAATGCAAATAAGCCCTCCTCCACCAATCTTCGGCCAATGAAAGATACAAATGAAATATGGCAGAAACGGAAAGCAAACTGGAAACTCCAGAAAACTGGTCCCGTAATAAATTACAGGAACACCCCGCTACTGTGTATACACACCCGCATTTGTATTCCGACCGAAATACAAACGCAATGAGACAAAATCTACACTGTACTATACTAGGATCCGGCTTAAACCAAAGCCGGCTAGTAATATCCGTTCGATCCTGATCCGTGCAATACCGCACGTATCTGATCGAACCTTGCCATATCACCATACGGCCTCTAGTACAAACTGTCTGATCCTGATCCGTGCAATACCGCACGTATCTGATCGGACCTTGCCATATCTCCATACGGCCTCTACAGCGTTTCGCCCGAAACTTGAGTAACTGAATGTGGGGGACTCTAAAGACTCGTCAACACCTTGATTGTGGATTTAACCACTAGCACGTCAGAGGTATAAGCCAATACGTAACGGGCTACCTGGTATTGACCAAAAGGGACGTCTGTGAGCGAACTCAGCCTGACACCCTACTGAGCCTGTCAGTGACAATATCCATACAGTCCGGTCCGTTCATCTATGAGCATCGCATGGCGGTCCTAGGGGGTTGGTAAAGTCAGACCCCCAAAAGCGGTACAAGTCGTGTCGGAGTGTAGCCCAGAATACCCTGAGATACTACTGGAATACCTACCAGTAAATCTCCTGCCTCGGCCGAGGGCTTTGTGTAGTGGCTCTCCTAGACACAGCGCGACCTCACCCCCAATACCGGGAGAGACGAACCCCTGAAGATACGCTCACTGCCTCCATGTGGCTCGGAACTGTACCCAACTAAAACCTGTTTGCACGTCTCCTTTGAGCGTGGTAGGGTAGTAATCAAAGTACAGTGGGAACTCACACGAGACAAATGACGATCCTCAGGTCGATGAACTAACCTGTACACATGTCAGCTGGGAACTGCTATCTGACGTCTGGTATAAGACCAACTAGCATGTTCCCGGCGAGTCCTGTCCGGTGTACTCATAACCCAATGAGCACCTGTATACATCTTAGGTGATCCAACTGACACCAGTGGCTTGTAAGACCGATCACCGCCCCTCGTCGGGGTCTCGATTGTATACACTAGTCTACTCTGGAGTATCGATGCCCTGTCTCAAAACTTGCACGACTAGGGACCTTTTAAGGATGTGCTTATAGACCCCAGCTCCCACTTATATGATCGCCCTCATACTGCTGGTGGTCAAGCAAGAATCCTAGGGGCTCTATCAACGTGTAATAGCGACCTGTCAGGTCACCTAAGCAGTACACAATGATAAAGATAAACCAGATAGCATACTATCATCTCGAGTAAGACTGTCCTACCAGGACAGGTCCTCCCTCAATCATTGCAATCACGTGCCTGTGATCCAATAATTGACTCTGAGGGCACTATCTCCAACAAAACTACCCCGACGCGTCGCGATACGCAGAAACCCCAAACCACATGCGTATCACGCGTGTCGCGAAGGTTTAAAATACAAGAAATAAGGTAATTAGATCCAGATTTCCCTACAGCAAGAATCACACAAAATTATACATGCCATGAGTCTAATGGTAGCAGCAGACACCAATAGAGACAAACCCCAACCCAAACCCTCCCCATCTGGCCGCAATTTGCGGCCAGATCCAATTTTCCGGCAGCCTGAACAAGTCATATTGGGGTCGGGTTCCTAGGCACACTAGTGAGGTCTCACAAGGCATCGAACATGCCAAATTCAAAAAAACTAGGTGCCGAGAGACCCGACTACGGATCGTTTGCTAGAAAACTAGGCGAAAAGATAACTAGTTAACAATTAACTAAGAGATACGGAAATACAACCTTTGTAGATCCGGTGCTCCACCTCCACGGCTCCGCAACGAGGTCCTCTCCGCTGTCTAAATCAAATTCGGGCTCTAGAGTCGGCTTCGTCGGAGAAAAAGGGAGCTAGGTCGTCGATGTCCATGCCGAAGATGATCTACGTCGAAGCATCGCAAGATCAAGCTCTGACTTCACCAAGTCAAGAAACTTGTGAAGTAAACACACTCTACTACTTGGCAAGAGGTAGAGGATGAAGAAATAGGAGTTGGGTTCAAATTAGAATTGGATTTCTCACTCTTTATCATCAATCACCATTGATGACCTAAGCTTTTCTTCTTGAGTTCAAGGAAGAAGAAGAAGAAAAGATATGATAAGATTAATTGAAAAAGAAAAGAAAATGAATTCTTATCATAAAATTAACCATGGTCAAGTGTAGAGACTAAACTAGGGTTAGTGGGAATGGTTAGGGTTAAGGATGAGATAAGAATGGTTGACTTGATCAAAGCTTCATGAAGCTTCAACTAAAGAACAAATAAAGCCACCATTCTTTTCTCTTTTCCATTTATTTTCCAAAATGTATAAACAAATAAATAAATGAATAAATAAGTAATGGAAAATAAAACCCTAACCACTCTCACAACCATGGTTTAATCTTCACACAAAACACAAGTTAGCATGCATCATCAAACATGATACATACAAGTGTATAAAAAATATATCACATATACAATGTGCACAATCCAAGTGAGAAAATCCGTTTAAAGTGAACCAATACTAGTTAGTGCAAAGTAACATATCAAATATATAATTATGCATTAAATCATTAAATCAACACTTGATTCAATGATCCGGTCATATCGCACACAACCGACTAGTATTCAATGTATCGGCTTATCGAATCAACGCTTGAATCGATAACTAGGTTATATCGCATACAACCTTTCCGATACATTCATCGCGAGAATGGAATGCGGCATCACATACACGCATTATTCTCGGTCCCGCACATATCTCATATGCGCTCCTATTTCGTTTCGCTTGAGCCAGGAAACCTCTGTGTAGGACTCTAAAGACTCGTCAATACGCCGGCAGCAGGTGATGATCATATCAAGCACCCACAAGCCGCAAGCGGTCTGCTAAACGTAACGGCCACCCGGGTATTGAGCGATCTGAAGATCGACGAGCAAGCCCGCTCACACTCCAGTGAATCCGACCAGTAACACTACCGTACAGTCCGATCTGATCGTCTGATATGTCGCATATCTCGCCTAGGGATGGTAAACGTCAGACCCCAATAGCTCGATAAGTCGTGTCGATATGAGGTCTATAACGGTTCGAGAAACTACTGGTAACACTTACCAGTAAATCTCAGCAACCCTGGCCAGGGATTTCCTGTTATAGCCAATCGAACACAGCGCAACATCAACCCCCTATACCGGGAGAGACGAATCCCCTCCTATCGCTCATTGCCTCCATGTGACTCGGGACTGTACCCAAAAACCACCGTTTTGCACGCCCTCTTGGACGTGGTAAGATGGAAATCAAAGCACAGTGGGAACCACACAAGACTCTATGACGATCTCGGGTCAACAGACTAACCTGTACCAGTGTCACCAGAGAACTGCCATCTGACGTGAGGTATAATACCATCTGGGAGTTCTCGGCGAGTCCGTCCAGTGTACCCAGTCTCTACTGAGCACCCGTATATCATCTCTGATGTCAAACACCAATGGATATGGGATCATCCATCGCCCATCTGTATGGGTCGAGAAGGTACACGCTAGTCTACTCTAGTATATCGATGCCCCGTCTCGATACACCCACGACTAGGGACTTTGAAGGATGTACTTATAGACTACCATGTCCCCACTAGTATGATCCGCATCATAGTCCAGGTAGTCAAGTACAGATCCTAAGGGCTTTACCAACATGTAACAGAGAGACAATCAGTATACACGTTAAGGTAAAGAGTAACCAGATAGCATACTATCATGTCGAGCAAGAAAGTCCTCCCTATATACGTCCCAGCATCCACTACAATATACATCCTATGTACAGTAATGGCCTCTAGGGCATACATATAACTAACAATCTCCCACTTGCACTAGGGCCATCTGTAGCAGTGGTCGTAGTATCTCATACTCAACCATCCCATGAAAGTCTCTCTCTGGGAATAGGCCTTCGTGAGTGGATCCGCTGCGTTATCCTCTAAGTCTGCTCTCCTAACCTCGATCTCCCTGGAGATCAACCATCTCCATGATCAAGTGATACTGCCTTAGAATATGTCTGGATCACTGATGGGACGGACGTTCCTTGGCATAAGCCACAACTCCATTGTCTCACAATGAGAGGAACATAGTTCATCTCATGAACCAATATACACCCAAACAGCCTCTTTGGTAGCATCTTAAGCAGCGATGTATCCTGCCTTTATTGTCTAGTATGTCACGGTATCTAGCTTGGAACTCTTCCAACATACCGTCCCTTTACTGAGGGTAAAGACAATGCCTGCGACTGACATTCAGTCATCTTTATCACCCTGGAACCCTTCCAGTGATTCTCCCCAGGATCGGTTGATACCGTCTCACTACAACTAGTGAGAGTCCTAACATCCAATTAGATCTATCTCATAGATCTAAAAACCCAGGATTTAGGAGGTATCACTTTGATCCTTTATGGAGAATCCTTGTGATAAACGGAGATCGATCGAGCGTAGCATAGGAAACTCCTTCCCTATCAAGAGTATGTCATCCACGTACTCTACGAGGATCGTCACCATACTCCCTACTACCCTTTTGTATATACAAGGTTCATCTACCATTTTGATGATGTCAACTTCTTTGACTAATTCATTAAAACAGATGTTCCAACTCCACGATGCCTGCTTTATCCTACAAAGCATCTTGCACACGTTTCCGCTGCTCCCACTGTCTACGAAGCCCTCTGGCTGTGTACTTATAGACGCTCTCTTCTAAATCATCATTTAGAAAAGCAGTCAAGACACCCAACCACCAGATATCGTAGTCATGGTATGTAGCCGTGGCAAGTAGGATCTGGATGGACTTAAGCATAGATCCTTAGAAAAGGTTTCAACATAATCCACACCTGGTCAATGATGCAAACCTTTAACAAGTCTAGCTTTGAAAGTCTCAACTTTTCCATCTACACCAAGTAATCTTCTCAAGATATACTTGCTCCTGATGGGGATTTAACCCTTCAGATATAGCAGCTAAAGTCCATACTTTGCTGGTGTATAAGGATTCCATCTCAGATCACTAAGCATCCAGCCATTCTTACAGAGTCTTACTCTCGATGGCCTGTTCGAAGCTAGTTGGGTCATCATCTCATGATGCAATCCTCGCTCCCACTGTCATAGAGAAAACGAAGTATCTCTCAGGTGGGTGAGTAACCCTACTAGATCGGCGGAGAGGCTGAGGTTCGTTGGAATCTACTGAATCCTTTGGTTCTATCAAATCATCAGCTGTAGTTTGTAGGCTGGAACATTTCCAGTTCTACATAACAGACCTTGCCTCGAGCTTGTCCGGATTTTGCTTTTAGACATAGGCCGGACAACCCCAAATCTTAACTAGCTTAAGACATGGGCTCTTCCCATACCATATTGTTGCGCCACGGCAGCGCCCCGGCCTCGTACTCGAGGCCAAAATGCGGAATCAAAAATTTTCCTTACTCGGAAACCGGCGCTACCGCGGACAAAGAAAACCCGGATCGTTTACCATTAACCTAATGCTAGCAATCAAGAGATAGGGTGAGAAGTATACCGAGTGATCCGAGTCCTCCGGTCTTCTCTTCATCGTCCCGATCTCCCGCGGAAAGTCTTGTCTCCATATCGTCGCCTCCTCGCCGGAAAGGGCACCACATCGCCTGCGTCTTTTACGGGCTCCCGCCTCAATACCGAGGCAACTCGAGCATGAAGCCGGCAACTCGACATGCTCAAGATGTGCTGTAGAATGTAGTGTAGAAGATGCTTATCTCATTTGGGGTTTGTTGCCATGGTGATGGAGGAATCAAGAATAGAAAAATGGTGCTTGCATTTTTCTAGCAAGAAAATGAGATCATGAATGAAACTCTCAAGATGAAGCTCTCTTCTTCTTCTTCTCTCTTTCTTTTTCCTCTCATGAAAAACTTATCAAGTGAGTAGAAGAATGGTGGAGGAATGAATATCAAGCATGAAGGGAGGTGATGGTAGGAGCACAAGTGGTGACCATAGCCAAACATAATCATTACAAACTTACATCAACCATTCTTATCAATTCTAATCAAGAAAAAGCATGAAAAGATCAAGGAAAAGAATGGCATCTAAAGATGCTATCATGATAAATACATTTGCAAGAAAATCCTCCACGAAGTGTAATTTGCAAAACTGCAAATTACCCCCTCCATCGGAAAAGTCCGGCCGGGAAAGAACAAAGGAAAACCGGCCGGAACGGAATGCAAACTGGCAACTCCAGAAAACTGGTCCCGTAATAAATTACAGGAAAACCCCGATACTGTGCATACACACCCGCATCTGTATTCCGACCGGATACAAATGCAATGAGACAAAATCTACACTGTACTAGACTAGGACCGGCTTAAACCAAAGCCGACTAGTAA
Source organism: Agapanthus africanus (assembly GCA_030015575.1). Classification (NCBI taxonomy): domain Eukaryota; kingdom Viridiplantae; phylum Streptophyta; class Magnoliopsida; order Asparagales; family Amaryllidaceae; genus Agapanthus; species Agapanthus africanus. Next base: position 187,476,442 of record CM057337.1, read on the forward strand.
AATCCGTTCGATCCTGATCCGTGCAATACCGCACGTATCAGATCAAACCCTGCCATATAACTATACGGCCACTAGTACAAAACTGTCCGATCCTGATCCGTGCAATACCGCACGTATCTGATCGGACCCTGCCATATCTCCATACGGCCTCTACAGCGTTTCGCCCGAAAGCTTGAGTAACTGTAAGTGTGGTGGACTCTAAAGACTCGTTAATACTATGGCTGTGGATTTAACCACTGGCACGTCAGAGGTATAAGCCAATACGTGACGGGCCACCAGCTATTGACCAAAATGGACGTCGATGAGGAAGCTCACCCCGACACCCAACTGAGCCTGTCAGTGACAATATCCGTACAGTCCGGTCCGTTCGTCTATGAGTATCGCATGGTGGGCCTAGGGGGTTGGTAAAAGTCAGACCCCCAAAAGCGGTACAAGTCGTGTCGGAGCGTAGCCCAGAACGCCCTGAGATACTACTGGAATACCTACCAGTAAATCTCCTGCCTCGGCCGAGGGCTTTGCGTAATGGCTCTCCTAGACACAGCGCGACCTCACCCCCAATACCGGGAGAGACGAACCCTTGCAGATCCGCTCACTGCCTCCATGTGGCTCGGGACTGTACCCAACTAAAACCTGTTTGCACGACTCCTTTGAGCCGTGGTAGGGTAGTAATCAAAGCACAGTGGGAACTCACACGAGACAAATGACGATCTCAGGTCGATGAACTAACCTGTACACATGTCACCTGGGAACTGCTATCTGACGTGTGGTATAAACCCAACTAGCAGGTTCCCGGCGAGTCCTGTCCGGTGTACTCATAACCCAATGAGCACCTGTATACATCTTAGGTGAACCAACTGACACCAGTGGCTTGTGAGACCGGCCACCGCCCCTCGTCGGGGTCTCGACTGTATACACTAGTCTACTAATGGAGTATCGATGCCCTGTCTCGAAACTCCTACGACTAGGGACCTTTTAAGGATGTGCTTATAGACTACCAGCTCCCACGTATATGATCGCCATCATACTGCTGGTAGTCAAGCAAGAATCCTAGGGGCTCTATCAACGTGCAATAGTGACATGTCAGGTCACCTAAAGCAGTACACGATGATAAAGATAAACCAGATAGCATACTATCATCTCGAGTAAGACTGTCCTACCGGGATAGGTCCTCCCTCAATCATTGCAATCACGTGCCTGTGATCCAATAATTGACTCTGAGGGCACTATCTCCAACACATATCTCATATGGAGCGGTAGGCAACTGATTTGATTTGAACCCTATTCAATAGGTATGCAGCTTCTCAAGTGCATAACTCCCAAAAAGGAAACAGGTAACTCAGTAGTACTCATCATAGAGCACACCATATCAAATAGGGTGTATTTGCTCCGCCCCGATATACCATCGTGCTATGGTGTATACAGAGGAGTAATGCTGAGAGAGAATCTCATTCTCCTTTAGAATAGTCCAGGATTTCCGTGCCCAAGTATTCTCCTCCTCGATCACATCAAAGGACATAATACTTATACCCGTATTTTGGTTCTCTACTTCTAACTTATATTCTATGAATATCTCAAAAGGTTCGGACTCATGTTTCAACAGGAACATAGGTCTGAATCTTGAAAGATTATCAGAGAATTATAATGAAGTATAAAGAACCAGTCCTGGTATGTGTAGACAGGGGACCTACATACATCAACATGTATCATCCCAAGAGTTTACTAACTCTTTCTCTGTTTCCAGTAAACGGAGCTATGGTCATCTTATCTTTGTGACATGACTGGCGAGTTTCACAAGATGTAAGTTCAAACTGATTTAAATATGCATCTATATGTAACTCTAGCTAGTCGGGTCACATTGATCTGACCTAGTCTACAATGCCTCAAGAAGAATTCGTTCATTTCTGAACTCTTCCTCTTGTGTGTGATCCGTATACTAAGAACTGTAGTTTGATTTAGAACATCAATGCTTTTAGATAACGTGCCTGAACCGATCAACTTTTGATATAGGAAATGTTCAAAACATTATCCAACAATACAAAATTTTATCATTTCTTTACTAATAAAGAGACTGATATGATTTTGTATATCAGGTTCGGTATCTAATAACATTCGTTCAGAATCAATGTATTATAATACAGGGTGACAGTGACCAACAGACTTGGCTGCAACACTTGCCCCGTTTTCTGCCTCATGAAACTTATCACCCGTTCTCAGTTTCTACCTAGCTGTAGCCCTATGTAACAGATTACATATCTGGGATCCTGATCTGGTATCACATACCCAGGACGTAGAGGATACTGAGAAACAGTTCTCTGTAATGAACACACCCGAAGATGATGCATCAGCATGCACTCTCTTCGTTTGGGCGGCACGGGAAATCTGGTATTCCCCAATTTCCTGCTCTGTCTTATAACAATTATAAGGTGGAGCGGGACCAACGTTCCCCAGCTCAGTATAACAAGCGGGTTCGGTCAATATTCCATTTTATTATCTTGATTAAGGCGTGATATGGTCGCTACCAGGAGAGAGAGAGAAGAAAACACTCAGCGTGTGCTCTTGCAAGAATAGATTGGTTATAATTTTATCTATGGCTCCCACTGCTTTTTATCAAATCTTCCTTCAAACTCTAAAAGGAAAGACTAGCCGGGATTAATTACACACTACAAGTTCGCCAATCTTTCAGCCAGGCCAGTGTCGGTACTTTGAGGGAGGTCCCCCGTGCTTTCGCACGAACCTAATTAATGTAAACCTCGTTTTCCCATAGGCGTAACCTCGTTAACACCTTTCTAGACACCTACTTGATCGGCTAATTGTAATGTATAAAACTCTCCCAGGAGTAACTCTTACTCGCAGCGGGTATCGGGATCCAACTATCTCATAGAAGGTATGCAATCTCATTGCAAATTTCAACACTTGAAATTCCCGATAATATTTTGCCCCTAACCTCCTATGACCTTGACAAAGGCCAACAAACCATAGGATGCTAGTCAAGTTCAACCCGTCATTTCCTGATTGAATTAAACCCACCCGCACGGCCATTGACAAAGGCCAACAAGGTCGCACGACTACCCTAACTCAATCTGCATCATATGCATAAGCAGATAGGCACCAGTTAGCTACCGCACACTGCGCCTTGACAAAGGCCAACAAACGCAGCACGAATACTAACTACTACTTATCTGAAATGACGGAGGGCTACGACAGGTTTTTCTGAAAACCTATTGCGTAATGAACTTGATATCGTTGTAGGATCGAATGAATTTTGAAATGGAGTTTTTTTGAGGCTTTTCTAGTTTTGCTAAAGGAGTCACTCCCGGTGAAGGGATCGTCGGTCCTTTCCTCGTCGAATGAGGTGCGGGATATATCATATATATCACTGTGCAAAGCAAAAACACTTAAAAGCAATCAAAAGACAAATCGAGTGTGTAGCATCTGCCAGTTATTGCTAAAGGAGTCACTCCCGGTGAAGGGATCTCGGTCCTTTCCTCATCGAATAAGGTGCAGGATATATCACATATACCGCTGTGCAAAGCAAGAACTGTAGCTACCTGTTTTATTTTGAAATTCGATTCTACAACATCTTAGGTTTCTTTTTATTTCATTAATCTCATTAATGAAGTCCCATCATTTAAGTACCTAAACATCACAGATAAATACGACGTACACTTATGCCATCCGCATTCGCCTCGATGTCCCCTCGTGCACCGTTAGGTTAGGTAACTAACGGCAGAGCGGGGCAGGGCTAGCGCGGGTGTAAAACATAAGTAACGTCTATATAATATATCATATATACTATATACTGTATCTATCACAGAACATCACATGATCACATCACAGATATCGCAGCAGAAGAAACATATAAAATATTGGATATACTAGGACGTCCGTGTTTTCAATACGAGCCAGTATAAAACACGGATTCCACGGTCGCGATGAATAGCCAAACCCACACCCCTAGACCCCTACGAGAGCGGCAAGAAACCCTACCAATTCTAGAGTTAGGAGACCCGGGCTCGACTCCTCGAGTTGGTCTCCCACTGGACTCCAGAACCCGGTTACTTGTGCCCTCCTCCTTGGGTCTATCCTAGTGCGGAAAAGTAAATAATATACAAAGGTGACAACTTCCGCAACCTGGAAGCGCCCCAATAAAAGAATATTACATACAAGTTTTTACATGAATGAAAATGAAAAACACTCATCTCACATAAAAACCCCCGGCTATTCAAACACGACGATCCAATATAACATATCCAGCAACATATAACATCACATGTCATCAACGTAAGTAAATATCCACATCCCAATTGTCGTTGACATATAGCAACGAAACCGGCGATATCACATATTACACTTACGGTCACAGAAAAGAAAGTGTAAAACTACAACAGTTGGAATCCGCAACCACCTCAGACATCGCATGCCTGACCAAATGAATTACTTAGACATAGCATGCCTAACAATTATAAACCCCGCATTTTAGTCTCAAAATCGAAAACACTTTTCAATATCAAGTCGGGCAATTCAACAAGATTCCCGACATCCTGATCGAATACTCGTCGCAAACTTTAGTAGACGGCTGCACCCCCGATACCGTCGACGAAGTGCACCAAGGCGGAACACCGCTACCATGAGCACCCGGAGGGATGCTTTCGGCGACGGGGTTCTCCTACAGTCACTTGGTCGGGGCTATGGAGTGAGGCTGTCTATTAAGTTTACCCGGCGAGTATCCGCGTGCGCTACGTGATTGCGACGGACTTTTGATCACATCAAAATTCCGTGGCAACCGATCAAGTGAGACTAAACTGCTATGTTTATAACATTCATTTAGTTATCTCATAACTATTTGTGAATTCCAATTATTGTATCCCATTCCGGATAAATAGAAAATGTCAAACTTTCCGATCGAACAATCGAACACCTAAGTTTTCCCGATACAGATCAACACATGAAATAAGTCTAAAAACATTCAGTTCGTGCCTCAGTACCAACGGTCCAGCCGTAGAAGGGTCAAGCCAACGCCTCATATGTAGCACGCCGTACTGCCCCAAACCCGAAGGTTCAAAGGGCAGTTCAAGACGGTCACATAATCGAGTTAAGGTTTATTGTCTTCTAGAGGGTCCATCGTGTTACTTGCACTACTTAGAACGTCGTTAAACTTCGGAAAAATCCAACACTTGGAAATTTCCCGACAGGGGAAAAATTGGGTATTTATATCCGGTCGAACTTTTTAACATATTCTAAAATTTATCCGGAAAGCCACACAGACAAAATTCGATAATCCGATCGAACATTCGAATCCCCAAAACAACTGCAGAAAATTCAACTCTTGAATAAATTTTAAAAATTCCCAGAAAATCCAGAAGAATTTATCAGGTATTACTGTGCAAACAGTAAGGGAAGACGTCATGATTGGGCCGCTGATCCGCCGCAGAAGCCATGCTTCTGCCGCGGATCCGCCGCGACAATTACTGTTCACCAGAAACTTTTTGCACAGTAATTCTTATTTTTCCCTGCTGAATTTTTTAGCAATTTTTAATTTGGAAAAACTCACTGTTTTCAAAAAAGTACAGAGAGCAAGATTGATTTGGTGTTTCGGGTTCGTTCGGACTTCAAATTCCGTCTAGACTTCGCCTAAGGCTCTAGCTAGGCTCTGATACCACTGTAGGGTTCCTAGGCACACTAGTGAGGTCTCACAAGGCATCGAACATGCCAAATTCAAAAAAACTAGGTGCCGAGAGACCCGACTACGGATCGTTTGCTAGAAAACTAGGCGAAAAGATAACTAGTTAACAATTAACTAAGAGATACGGAAATACAACCTTTGTAGATCCGGTGCTCCACCTCCACGGCTCCGCAACGAGGTCCTCTCCGCTGTCCAAATCAAATCCGGGCTCTAGAGTCGGCTTCGTCGGAGAAAAAGGGAGCTAGGTCGTCGATGTCCATGCCGAAGATGATCTATGTCGAAGCATCGCAAGATCAAGCTCTGACTTCACCAAGTCAAGAAACTTGTGAAGTAAACACACTCTACTACTTGGCAAGAGGTAGAGGATGAAGAAATAGGAGTTGGGTTCAAATTAGAATTGGATTTCTCACTCTTTATCATCAATCACCATTGATGACCTAAGCTTTTCTTCTTGAGTTCAAGGAAGAAGAAGAAGAAGAAGAAAAGATATGATAAGATTAATTGAAAAAGAATAGAAAATGAATTCTTATCATAAAATTAACCATGGTCAAGTGTAGAGACTAAACTAGGGTTAGTGGGAATGGTTAGGGTTAAGGATGAGATAAGAATGGTTGACTTGATCAAAGCTTCATGAAGCTTCAACTAAAGAACAAATAAAGCCACCATTCTTTTCTCTTTTCCATTTATTTTCCAAAATGTATAAACAAATAAATAAATGAATAAATAAGTAATGGAAAATAAAACCCTAACCACTCTCACAACCATGGTTTAATCTTCACACAAAACACAAGTTAGCATGCATCATCAAACATGATACATACAAGTGCACAAAAAATATATCACATATACAATGTGCACAATCCAAGTGAGAAAATCCGTTTAAAGTGAACCAATACTAGTTAGTGCAAAGTAACATATCAAATATATAATTATGCATTAAATCATTAAATCAACACTTGATTCAATGATCCGGTCATGTCGCACACAACCGACTAGTATTCAATGTATCGGCTTATCGAATCAACGCTTGAATCGATAACTAGGTTATATCGCATACAACCTTTCCGATACATTCATCGCGAGAATGGAATGCGGCATCACATACACGCATTATTCTCGGTCCCGCACATATTTCATATGCGCTCCTATTTCGTTTCGCTTGAGCCAGGAAACCTCTGTGTAGGACTCTAAAGACTCGTCAATACGCCGGCAGCAGGTGATGATCATATCAAGCACCCACAAGCCGCAAGCGGTCTGCTAAATGTAACGGACACCCGGGTATTGAGCGATCTGAAGATCGACGAGCAAGCCCGCTCACACTCCAGTGAATCCGACCAGTAACACTACCGTACAGTCCGGTCTGATCGTCTGATATGTCGCATATCTCGCCTAGGGGTGGTAAACGTCAGACCCCAATAGCTCGATAAGTCGTGTCGATATGAGGTCTATAACGGTTCGAGAAACTACTGGTAACACTTACCAGTAAATCTCAGCAACCCTGGCTAGGGATTTCCTGTTATAGCCAATCGAACACAGCGCAACATCAACCCCCTATACCAGGAGAGACGAATCCCCTCCTATCGCTCATTGCCTCCATGTGACTCGGGACTGTACCCAAAAACCACCGTTTTGCACGCCCTCTTGGACGTGGTAAGATGGAAATCAAAGCACAGTGGGAACCACACAAGACTCTATGACGATCTCGGGTCAACAGACTACTCTGTACCAGTGTCACCAGAGAACTGCCATCTGACGTGAGGTATAATACCATCTGGGAGTTCTCGGCGAGTCCGTCCAGTGTACCCAGTCTCTACTGAGCACCCGTATATCATCTCTGATGTCAAACACCAATGGATATGGGATCATCCATCGCCCATCTGTATGGGTCGAGAAGGTACACGCTAGTCTACTCTGGTATATCGATGCCCCGTCTCGATACACCCACGACTAGGGACTTTGAAGGATGTACTTATAGACTACCATGTCCCCACTAGTATGATCCGCATCATAGTCCAGGTAGTCAAGTACAGATCCTAAGGGCTTTACCAACATGTAACAGAGAGACAATCAGTATACACGTTAAGGTAAAGAGTAACCAGATAGCATACTATCATGTCGAGCAAGAAAGTCCTCCCTATATACGTCCCAGCATCCACTACAATATACATCCTATATACAGTAATGGCCTCTAGGACATACATATAACTAACAGCTGCTGAGATGGTTGCTGCTGCTACTGTGGATGCTTGCTGCTGCTGCTATGGGTGCTTGCTGCTGCTGCTGAGATGGTGTGGGTGTGTGAGTGTGAGAGTGGGGTTGAGAGAAAAGAACACAAGAATGAGAGGGAATCATAACTCCAAATGTCCACCACTCCACTCTCTCTCTTCATTAAATGCAAGCATGGCTTTTGCCATGATGCATTCTCTCTCTCTCATTCTCACCAAGTCAACACTCAAAAGGGAAATTCAAATTAAAGCAACCATCAAATAACTAATTAAACTTAATTAAAACCCAAAAGACTTAATCCCCATGATTAAAGCCACCATGATTGCTAATCATGGTATTACCTCATTTTGAAACCCTAGTTTACATGCACATGTGTGTTGAAGCCTAGGAAAATTCTAGAAAAATATTTATTAAATTGGGAAAAATATTTGAAATTCAATTTGGTAAATTTTTTATTAAAAACCCTTTATTTAATATAAATAGCCACTAAACACATCCTAAGGTGTTACAGTTATCATATGACAAGTACGAGCTCGCTTCAAAGAATGATGTGGATCTGGTTATGCTCTCGTGGCTTTAAGTTCATGCTTCTGTGGCGGCGTTACCCTCCAACTGTCAGATAGAGCGAACTTGCCGAGCTGATACTGATCTTCGACCCAGTTCTTGAAGGTGAAGCAATCTTCGAGAGGGTGTCCTATTACTCTGTGATAAGAGCAATAGTTCGAGTGTGAGACTTCGCCTGCTTGTTCGGGATGCTTGGACTCCGGAAGCGTAATCATTTGGTGTTTTATAGCTAGATCAAGTATCTTCTTTGTCTTGTCTTGAGGAAAAGAGTATGCTCGACTCATCTTCTTCATAAGGGACAAATCTGAACCGCTCGATTCCCGACTGCATGGCTTCTTGGTCCCGCTTTGTCATTGCTGAATGCCTTTTCCGCTTTTGACTTGTTTCTGCCCCTGCGTCGGGCCTTTTTTACAACAGGTTGACAGGGAGCAGCATTTTCGTCTTTCACAGCCTGTTGGATGAGGCGTTGCATCCTGGCTTTCTCGTAGATGGCCATTTCGCGGTTGTGGTCGTCTTGAACTTTTTGACCAGCTTCCCTTATAAGCTTGTCCATTTGTTCTTCGAACGACGGACTGGGCATTTTTACGTCGGGGACTTTTTCTGGTTTATGGTTAGTATCTTCCCATTGAGCATCCCCTTCTTCATTGAAGTCATGTACGACATAGCTATCGCGGAGTAGCTCTCGTTTCTTGGACCGAACGTATCCAAGCCCGCTTGCTTCCATTCTCCCATTGGGCAATTTGCGCTGAGTTCCGGAAACGTTCCAGATCCTATCACAGAACTTAGCTTTTCAAGCGGTCTGTTTGAAGGGTATCCCTTGGCGCTTCAATAGCCTTTTCAAGCCTTCTGTGTAATATCTAGGTAGACGGATTGGCTGAAGCCTGTCAAGCGTAGGCTCCGCACTGTGCCAAATTTCTTTCTTCACTTTGGTTTCCCCGGAGCAGTAGAATAGGATCGCCTTTTCGCCTTCTCGCCTGGGAGGGACATAGAACGTCTGCAGCTCTTCTACACTGTAGATATCGAGCGCATCTAGTTCTTTATGATGTTTGGGCGGAACTATGGCGACTTGCAGACTTTGTTCTTCGTCAGCGAATGTTTGTATTGAGGGCCGAGCCGAGAATGTAGCATGGACTTCATCATCCGAGTCACTGCCAAAGATCAACATAGGAGCGGATGGTTCTGGCTTTTTGTATTGGGGTGGCCCCGAATAAACCATCTCTTCCTTTTTCTCAGTATCACTCCCGAAGACAGGGATGGTGGCGATAGCTTTGTTCTCCGGCTTGTGACACCTCTCCGTGTCTTCAAAATCTGGCAAGAAATATTTTGCATCTTCGTACTTGCGGACCTCGTTTACGGAGAATGGGTTCAACTCTCCTGTTACGGTATACTCGAGACCATCCTTAAAATACTTCATACACTGATGCTGTGTAGACGTGATGATGTTGTACTCGTGTAACCAGGGTCGGCCGAGCAAAGCATTATAGCATGTATTTGCGTCTATGACGTGGAATTTAATGTCCGTGATGAGTAGCCCAAAGCGTAACGTCAGTATCACAGACCCGAGAGTCCGTGATGATTGAGAGTCGAACCCGGAGATGGTGATCTTATCCTGAGCGAGGTGCTGGACGCTCATGCAGATTTCTTTTAACATCCGTACATTGAGGAGATTGACGGAAGACACATTGTCAACCAAGATTTTGCCAATCTTTATATCGTGGCAGTACCCTGAGACATAGAAGGGACGGTTGTGTTCGCATGTCCCAATGAGGAGGTCTTCATCACCGAAAGTGACGTCGGCTGTGTGCACTTCTTCTAGCTCGTCCTTCATCTTTTCTTCGGCGAGAAAAGCTTGGAATTGCTCTGGCTCCTGTAGCGCTTTGATCAATGAATCCCTTGCTTCTTTTGATAATAAGAGGGCATCGAGAATACTGAGTTGTGAGGGTAACTTTCTCAAGTGTGCCAGAACGTTGTAGTCTACCTTATTTTTCTTTGGCGGGTCCTTGGCGGTTAGCTCTTCCATGACTTGGTCATCTAGAGCGATATCCTCAGAGACCTTTTCTTTTCCTTTATCTTTTTTATTTGAGGGCCCGAGATTCTTTTCGGGTAGCGTACGATTACGCAGCCGGATATTTTCGCAGGTCTTCGGCTCTTCCTCTTTTCCTGAGGTGGACTCTATAAAGAGAGGGCTAAGAGCCATTTCCTCGTCAGAGTCGCTCCCGAATGTGAGAATTTGCGATCCCCCGGCGTTAACCATCCGACAATTGCCGGTAGTTCTTCTAAGCTCTTCGGTCGTACTTTTCCGCTCCCGACGAATTTTGCGCTTCTCCCGCTTAAAATGTTGCCGATGAACAACATACCCCTGCCACCATCTATTGAAGGCTTTGCACTCTTCGGTGGGGTGCGAAACCTTTCGGTGATACAAGCAATAGGAAGGGTGCATTTCTGCTTTGCTGGCAATGTTTCCTTCAGAGGGTGGTAGCTTTATCCCCATTGATATGGCTTTAGCAAACCTTTTCCTCGTCTTGAATTTGTTTTTATCCACAACGGATATCTTTTGATTTGACAGGGGTGTCTCAACTCTTTCGTCTAGTCGCCGGCGCTTGGCCCTTTCAAATATGACTGTCTCGCGTTCCCGATCAGTTTTACTTTTCAAAAGAGCTTCGATGAGGAATGCATCAATTGTTTCATCTGATGGCCCCAGAAGTTCCGGTTTAGGATTTGCCCCCAGCTTCTCAGTGCAAGGAATTTTCTCATCGTCTGTAAACGAGTGCGAGATCATATGACAACTCGCTACGTAACCCTCAGATTCATCCGACGAGCTTTCTCCATCATCTTCCTCCTGAAAGACCTGGCTGAGGAACTCTTGGAGCGTGATGGGAGTCCGTGCCTTCTGATTATACTCCTCCAATGTGTCAATCTGTTTCTGTAAGTCCGTGCGCTTGTCTCCAGGCTTTACGGGCTTTTTGGATCTCTTCTTCTTCTTCTTTGAAGATTTCGACGGCTGGGTGTGAGTGCTTGGGCTATCACCACCGATCTTTGGAGTTGGGCGCGGCTTCAGCATCCCTTCGATGATCTCAGGTTTCAACGGGTTCTTCCATCTAATCGCCAGGCACGTCTGAGATCATTCAGCATCCTTTTGGTTTTGGCAGATAGCATAACCTCCCACGGAGCTTCTTCAATAAGGGAGCACGTTGCCCCCAGCATATTCACCTTTTTAGGGGTATGAGGTTGCGGCGGGTTCACCTTCCATTTTTCGGACAACGCGAACTTGCCTTGTTGGTATTCGTCTTCAATCCAGTTTTTGAAGACGTAGCAATCTTCGATCGGATGACCCAATACTCGATGGTAGGGGCAGTAATTGGGATTATTGACGTCGCTTGGCTGCAACGGACGTTTTGAATCCGGCAGATTGATGAGTCCGTTGCGCACTGCCAGCTCGAACAGTCTTCTCGTTTTATCTTGAGGAAACGAGTAAGGACGTCCTAGCCTCTCCTCGAGAGATAGGCGTGGACACATATTGTTTTGACGGACAACCAGCTTCAAGTTGGTCGGCTGCTGTTGAGCATTGGCGACGACGATCGCTTTTCCTTTCCCCTTCTCATTTCGAGAGTCCGGCTTTGGAGGAGATGGTCTATGGCCCATCTGGTCCATTTGGGCTAATTTGTCAATCAAGGCCTGGAACGTGGTTGGTTTAAAGAACATCATGAACTGTGAAATAGTTGCATGAGGATCTAATGTGCCCACGAACATGCCCACCGCTGGCGCTTCTTCGATGCGCTGTTCGCACTTCGACCACAAGTTCTGCCATCGGATTGCATATTGAACCCAAGTTTCGCCCAGCTTTACTCTTGTATTGATCAAAGCTGTTATTGGAGTACGCTCGCTGGCGCTTGCGAAACGCTGGGTAAACAACAACTCCATTTCAGCGAAAGTTTTGACGGAGTCGTTCGAAAGCTCGGAGTACCATTCAAACGCCGTCTCCGATAAGCTGCCGACGAATTTGCGAAGCAGTAGCTTATCATCGCCGCCGGTGTTGCCATAAAGAGCCCTGAACTGGGCAACATGTTGATGGGGATTGCCTGTCCCCTTGTAGACATGGAATTTTAGGATCATGTAGCCCGGCGGGTATTTGATCTGATCATACCAGCTCGGATATGGTCGCCCCGTATTGAAAACTTGACCGGCTGCCTCATTTGCCTGGTGAACTCGTATTTGCTGAGCAATGTAGTCATCCAGGGCAGCTTTGGAAATTGTCTCCTCCTTGGCTGTTGAAAGAGCCGGCGGTGGATATGACGTTTCTCCTCTGTCATCTTCAAGGACAATCGGAGGATCTTCAGCAGGAGGATCCTGCTGGATCATCATACCCACCATATCCTGGAACAGAAGGGCCATTCGTTTTATATTGGCTGCTTGTTCCACACCTCTTTGTCCTTCTTTTCCAGCATTCTCCGAAGGAATTCGGCATCGGTTTCTTGCTCCCGGCGTTGATCCGAGAATGCTTCTGAGCTTTCTTTTGGCCCGGTGAGCGCGGCCATCACAGTCATCATTTCTTGGAGCTTCTGCTGCAGCTCTTGAGCTTTAGTCACCGATCGCGTAAGCGGTCTATGACCTGTGGATATACGGCTGTCCTCTTTCCCGGACGCCATATAAACGGTATGTACCACAATGCCCCCGGACTTGGGGCGTTTAGGCTCACTGCCTTTGACGTTTGCCGCAGGCGTGGGGATTTTCTCCGGCCTTCTTCTCTTGTGGGCCATCGAAGTTGAGGGAGCCGTTGCAGTGGGCACCCAGGTGGCCGTCAGCTTAACAGGGAAGTTTTCTTCCTGTCGGACTTTCGACTTCTTATGCTGATGCTGATGGGAGAAATTCGGATCAATTACCGATTCTCGGACTCGTCGCCAAATCTTGTAGACTTTGGAAGACTGCCGTTGAGGAGACTGCTCCGGCTTTACTTCTATGACGGTCTCTACCGGTTGTCACGACCCGAAAGTACGGAACATGACCGGCACTTAGATTACGAAGCGTCTAGAGGCGCAACGTAACCTAAGTAAGCCGAAGCCCAGAAATCTAAACCATAAAAGAAGAAGAAGAAGGAAAACATGTAGAAAACAAGTTTAAAAAAACAAGATCAAATTTTCTTAAAAATTTCGGCAGAGTCTCCCTTGTAAAAACTGGCCCCAAACGGGTACAAACAAGTATAAATACATATAAACAATAAAAAAGCATCCCCAAACGGGAGCAAGCTCTACGCCAACAGGCGGAAACAACCACACCAATGCACAATAGTATACAACGCCAAAGGGCGAGGCTCAAAACTTAAAAAAAGAAAACAAACCACCAGATATCATAATAATACAAGCGTGACTCTAAGGTCGAAATAAACAATTGATCCAGTAAACTATCAAGTAATACAAGTTTGGTTGATGGAGCTTTCTAGATACAAATGAAATAATAAAAATACAATGGCGGTTCAGATACAAGTGAACCAACCTACCGTGCAAATCACCCTGAATGAAAAGATGTGCCAGCAAGCTGCCAGGGAAACCTGTTCATCGAACCTGTAATAAAATTTGGCACAACGGGGGTGAGTTGCCAACTCGTGAGTAGAAGATATCTGCGAAAAAAAATCAAATGCACGACGCTATCCTAGGTCATAATTATATACTAATATACTACTAGTCATCAAGTAAAAGACAGGATAATAAACTACGTGTAAGTGCAAATGCTCCGTGCTCATATCAGTGCCTCATATAGTACTATGTCATGTGAATGAGTATGCATGCACCATGAATGTAAAATAACCAATCCTGAAATCTAGATATATCTGTATAAGAAATCTTTAGCTTTTATCATGGTAAAATGTGTATAGAAATCTGAAATATCAACGATGAAATCCATAGAAATCCGTGTCAAGTATCGACACAAAACATGTAAATCTCAAATCTCAATACCTCATAATCTCAATGTCTCATAGTCTCAATATCTCGGGCTCCGTCAGTCCGGATCGGCCCATATCATCAAATCTCACGACAACGGTCGATATCCTCTGGATATCCGCCGCGCCAGACATCACCGGTAGGTAGTCCTCCCCTGCCAGGCTCATCGTCTACAACTCGATCTTCTTGCCCCGGGGTACCATACCGGGCCCACCATGTACCCGAGACAGTTCATCCACTCCTTGAATCGGGTCTCGAAATCCAACAGAAAACATGAAATCTCATAGTGGACGATACATACATCACGAAAAAACCGCATCTTATGTTTTTAAAAAAGAGAGGAGGAGAGAGAGAGAAGTTTTTATGTATTCTTGCGGTTTTCCCCAAAAATCCAGAAATCGCATAGAAATCCAAAATCCCAAAATCATGAGTGAGTATATGATAAGTGTCGGCATATGCCCCATAATACTGCATGATAACATGAAAATGCGAATGCAAGAAATGTCTAAGTAATAAATGCCATGTCTATACTAACACCAGAGAGTAATCACGAAGTAATATCGATCTAGCTGTTAGCTGATTCTATCACTAAAAGATAATATGATCTAAAGTGTACGTGACATAGCAATTACCGATGATGATGTGTGTGAGCCGGCAAATAAGTGTACGTGGAATATGCGCATCATCGGTAATGGTGCTGATGTCCTAACAGGCAGAGTTTTATACTGATTATAGAAACATATGTATGAACATGCAACATTATGATTATGGTATGAAAGTAAAGACGGATGTGTAATAACCACTCATCTGTGATATACAAGTAAAACTACAACTATATGACTCGAACTTACACTAGTATCCATCTAACCTCCTAAGGAACTAAACCTAAGAAACTAGTCGATAAGAAATAAAAGTACACCTAAAGTCTGAGCCCATATCTCTAATAGTCGGCGATCCAGCCTCAATAGCGTCACGTACATAGTACAGCTTCCTCGAATCAAGAGTGCGGATCAATCATCACGTCTATACCTCGTACGGTAAAATCCATCATACGGCATCCCAAAATCGGGGTACGGGTCAAGTATCACCTACGTGTCTCACCATTCGTATAATATCATCATCAACACATGTCATAATCAAGGTACCATACTGTAATCGCATACATCAATCATATATCATTGTCAACATAAATGTACATCGTTACTTTATCCTCAGAAATATCATGTATATGTATCATATTGTGATTAAGTCACACATATATCATATCAGAATTTCAGACACAGGTTACGGTCCGGGTTCTATTTTAGAGTCCCATATACTTCAATATCATCACCACCCTTTATTATTGTTCATGTATACAAATCCATTATCTCATTTTCTAATGATCCGCTAACATCATAACACGACTGTATAGCCAAGAATCACGGCATCAGCCCAGTTATATAGTTTCATCCCCGTGTATCATATCACATCCTTGTATCACATATACGTATTGTGTATATATATACCTACACCTAATTCTATATATATATGTACATGCACGTATACACCACGTCGAGTTTCAGTGTGTGCATGTGTGTGTATCTACCTGAAACCTACGAATCGCCTCCAAGATATTCATTCTCGGGTAAGGTCTTTCTAAATCAATCTAGTCCAACCTAAGGTCACTACTAGGGTCCTACTCACCGAAATTCTAAGGTCATGTCTGACTTCCTAATGTCAATAAGTACTTATTCCTATTCTACGCTTGCGGGGGTGCTAAACGCCATCTACCCGACTTCCCCCCGTAGATATATATCTACTCACCTGGTCCTTGTCTGCCGAAGACGGGGTTGCCATCCTCATCTTTATCGCCCGCAGTCCACGTGAGGGGTACCTATACGCAAACACATATAATATCGTAAACTGAATCACGGACAAAACCAAAACGGCGCACGAAACGCGCATAGGTTAAAACCTATGTCCCGCTCATGCAAAAGAACCAAATATCGCTCAATATCGGCGTACAAACGCCGATCGATCGAGATAAATATCAACAAACAACTCATAGTCTTAAAACTCATTACTTATAATATAAACATGATTTAATTCATCGAAACCCTAAAAATCGATCAAATCGTCCGATTTCGAAAAACCCGAAAACGCCAATTTACCGTTTTACTTTAAAACTTACTGTTTATATGAAACTAATGGTCATAATACTCATTAAATAACCTAACTAGATTATAGGAGCCATTACTATATTTTTAACACCCTAATTTATATTAGTTTGAAAATTCTAGTTTGCAAACTTGCCCGATTTCGATAGTTTTAAGCAAAATTTCACAATATCACAACTAAACATGATTTTACATGAATTAACTTACTAAACTACAATTCATGATGATAATAATATAATGAAACCATAAATTAGATTTTAAATCTCATTTATTTAAGAATTTCTAAAATCTAGTTAACAAAAATAGCATTTTTATTAGTATTTTTCAATTATCAACAATAACTAGTAACCAAATTGAGTTTTTCATTCCACCAACAAGTTAATATCCTCTTTAAAATCACACTCTAGTGTTATAAACATTAATTGGAATTTTATTTCACCAATAAATATAATATACATAAATCTAGTTTGCAAATTTACTTAATTTAAACAATTTGAATGAACAAATTACAATATATCAACCATGCATGATTTTTCCCATTTCTAAAATGTTAGACTAATTATAATAACCCCACTTAATTAGTAAAAACCCTAACTTGATTTTACAAACTATAACTTGAATTTTAAAACTTGTAAAGAGAATTAATTTATTAAATCTAATTATGCTCAAATGAAACATTTAATAACAATAAATCAAAAGAAGAAAATTTATACCTTCATAACAAGAAACACAAACATGAAAACAAGCCTCCAAAATGAATGCTTTCCATCTCCAAAATTCATGTAAAGATGAGCAAAGAATAGAGGGTAGGAATTAATTAGGATTTTGTGGATTTTTATTTGGATTTTTGTAGGATTTTTGATGATTTTTGGAGGTAAATTAAATTTTGAAGATGGGGGGCTGCCATGGGGGGTTGAGGCCGGCAACACCATGGAGGAGGGAGAGGAGAGTGAGAAAAGTGAAGAAAAGTGTAAAAACTTCACCCAAAATATCAACTTCTTTATGTCTTTTCATGATTTTTATTTAATTTCTTTCATTTCTAATCTAATTAAACCAAAGATATGTCTAGAATCATGGAAAAATTTGTAAATAAATTTTGCATGATACACACTAGATTCTAATATGCAATGGTTCATTTTTGCAAATTAAACCCCTTCAAATTTGAAATTTACACTAATTTAGTGTATAAATAAAGCTTATGTTAATATTTAAAATAATTAATTTAGGAAAAATATTTAATTAAACTAAAAATTTATAAGTGACTAATTAAACACCATTTACTAGTAATAACATAATTAAAATAGGTATTTTTAAATTTATAGTGAAAAATAATTACGGTTTAGTTTTACGAAAAATACGTTTTACTTTACCGAAAATCATAAAATTCACTTAAACGATTTTATTTAATTAATTATTTATTTAATTATTTTTAAAACGTTACACCGGTGGAGGAGATCTTTTGAGCACTGAAGTTGGCGAATTTCTGCGTACCCTGTTCAGCAGCTCAAATCTGTTCCCAGTTGGAACAGCAGCATCAATTTCCACCGTTGGGGCTGGTGGAGTTAGCCCCGAGGGGGGAGTTTCCCCCAGCCTTCCTTATCTGGCGCTAGTGGCGACGTCGGGCGTTACGAGTTGTTAGGATTGATTCAACGACGGCTTTGTCTTGCCCCTTGTTCAGGTGGGGGGCTATCGCGGGTGTCAGCCTCTTGAAGACTGACGTTCGTTGAGAAGCCGTGTCCAACCGGTCAAACACGGGTTTCTGAGCGGGAGCGGGAACGAGAGTAGTCAGTCTCGCAAAGACCGACCCTCTGGGAGGAGAAGCCGCCTTGGCGACTTCAGGAGAAGAGATGGCTATCTTCTTTGGGATGGCTACTTCAGGTATTATGGGCTTCTTGGTAGGCCCTTTGGAGCTCGAGTTCAGCCTGGTGAAGACCGAAGAGTTGGAATTGGACGACCCGTTGAGAGGGGTCGTGGTAGTAGCAAGTCGATCGAAGATCGACTTCTCAGGAGCTTCCGGTACAGGCACTGGGATGGTGAAGCTCGCTGGCGAGAGCATGGTCCCGAAAAATAGTCCTGTAGTAGCCTGGGTGATTTGTTCCACCGGTATCGTGAACAGTGATGCCGCCTGAGGTCCATAGGCTACACCTTCAGGTGAGCCGGAGCGTCGGTTGCAGTTGCATTTGGAGCAGTTCGAGCAGTTGAACGCCATTGCTGTTTGATGTCTGCGCCAAGCAAGAGACCAAATCTTAGTAACTTGAAACCCGAGGGCAACCATTAACAAACCGCGATTCGTTCGTGAATACGACGCACGAAGTGTGGAGTGGAAAGAGGAAAAGATCCCACCGGGCATGCCAGAATCTGTTCCCCTCCGAATGACGGTGCGACGAGAAACGTCTTGCCTGAGATTCGGGGAAGATGCTATTTGGTTTTATCCGTCCACCTCTACGAAGATACCAAGTTGATTTATGGCACCATGTATCGAAGGTTTAGACGGATGCGGCCGATGTAGCAGACTTCGTCAGATTCCCCCTCGCTTGAGGGGTTTTTGATTGTGGGGACGCTTTTCCCTGCAGGCGCATGTCCCTGCAGTTAATTACGCTACCGCATCGCGGTAACAACTTTCTCCTTCTCCAGATGTTCACTTCGTGTCGTGGTGTTTGTTTTGTTTGTGCTTGCCTGTAGATTGTATACGGAGACTAATTTATGTTGTCGCCCGTAGAACGTGGATTAGTCCAAATCCGTATTTTCTTAGATTTGGATTTGGGGTTTTGGTTTAAGGATACGTTAGCCATATTTGAGGCTAAGATCAACTTAAACGTTTGTTAAGGATACGTTAGTCTAATTTGAGACTAAGATCGACTTAACGGGATCGTTTAGATCCGACAAAAGAGCATTTGGGCTCTATTGTTCTAGTTTAGGGACACAGTGGTCCATTTCCAGTTTAGGGACATGGTGGTCCAACATTCCCATTTTGGGGACGAATATTGGTTTAAGGACATCATAGTCCATGAGTTTAAGGACCCCACGGTCCGTAGCAATATATGGTTGTCGGGACCCGTCACCTCTCTGACGACGTTGAAGGATTACAACGACAAATATCAGAGGAGTTCAGAGATGTACCCTTGAACCGGGTGTAAATTGATTTGGGAGAGCAGTTGTGCTCAGTTCAATTTAATTTGAGGACTTATGGCCAGAATTGGGTTAAGTCCAGTTAGAAAATGTCTAACATTTTATTCATGATTGGCCTGTTAGGCCTTTGATTGGGCTCTGCCCTCTTTTTCCTTTTATTATAATGCACAGCATTTATCTTTGGTCTATTAGACCTTTAATTGGGCTCTGCCCTTTTTAATAATGCATGGCATTTAATGTTCTGACAGTGCGCCACGTGGTTTATCAGGCGCTTTGCGCCAATTAATGAGCGCAAGGCGCCAGCGCATGTGGAGGTGACACATGTCATGCTCTGGTGAGCGCAAGCGCAGTGCGCTGCGCTATTGCGCTGCTAACACGTGGCGTGCTCTGGTGCAATGCGCCAATCCAAGAGCGCAGCGCTCTGTTTTTATGAGCGCAAGGCGCAGATTGACACGTGGCGCTCTCTGGTGACTTATGCCAATCCAAGGAGCGCAATAGCGCAAATCAAAAGTGAAAGGCACTGTACAGTAGCGCAGAGCGCATCTTGATCAAATTTAGATCAAAGAAAAGAATCTTTTTAGAGGTTCTACCTCAAGATTCAAGAACCGATGGTTCACCAAAAGGCAATGCCTTTATATAGATCAAAAGATCTAATCAATGAAGTAAATTACTTCTCTTTTTATTATTTTTTTTTTATTGAAGATCTTGATCTTGTTCTTAGATCGTTGATCTTTTTAGAAGAAATTCTTCTTTTTTTTTAAAGGTTTACCTTTTTCTCTTCGAGTTCTTCTCAAAATTTTTAGAGGAGTTCTGTATATATGAAACTTGGAGTCTACGGGCCTTTATATAGGGCCAATTAGTTTGTTAGGTTGGTTACAGAGATCTTTCTCTAATTGATCTGGGGATATCTCCTCACCGTTGGATCTTTGATCCTAAGGCTTCTGTTTTACAGAAGATAATCTTCTTGTTTTAATAAGATTTAAAAAGATCTTTCTAGAATTTTAATTCTAATTTAGTGCTGGCACAGTTGGCGC
This sequence comes from Agapanthus africanus, assembly GCA_030015575.1. Lineage (NCBI taxonomy): Eukaryota > Viridiplantae > Streptophyta > Magnoliopsida > Asparagales > Amaryllidaceae > Agapanthus > Agapanthus africanus. The sequence goes on from CM057337.1 coordinate 187,497,173, forward strand.
AAGCGCACCTGCGTTTGACACGTGTCACGCAGCGCAACTGCGCTGACGCGTGTCGCGCAGCGCAGAGCGCAAGTTATCTGAAGCGTTGCTTCCTTTATTTTTATTTTAAAATAAAGCCTTGCTCTGATTGGGTGCGCTGTCTTGGGCGCAGCGCTAGCGTGTCTGCTTTTGACACGTGGCGCGTTGCACGCAGCGCAAGAAATCTGAAGCGTTGCTTTAATTTTTGAATTTTTGAAATTCAAACAGAGCTTTGCTCTGATTGGGGGAAACAGGTGTATTTATAGGGTTAGGCTAGGGTTAAGGTAGATGTAGGGTTTTTAATTAAAAAATGTAAAAATAATGTGATAAATTGTAATAAAAAGAAGTAAATGGTGTTTAAAGGGTGCTCTGTTACTGGTCTAACAATTTAAAGTATACAGAGGGGTAGGGGAGACCAAGAGGCAGCACTTTGCTGTTGGGGACTTGGCGGTCCGGCCGAGTCCGGCCGGCGGTGCCAGCCCGAGTCGGCCGGTCCGCCGGCCGACTCGGCCGAGTCTGGCCATCGGGAGGGCCGTCGTCATCCCACCATCTCACTGGTACTTTAACATTTTCATGGGTAGTGGGGGTTTTGTGAGAAAACACGTATTGACTGTTGGGCTTCTAAAGAATTTAAAACAAAACAATATTAAAAATAATGTGGGGCATGGGATTTGAACTCTGGTGGCTTGGTTCAGCAGTGCAAGGTATTACCAATGAGTTACAAGCTTCTTCTTGTAATTATGGTGTGAAATAAATACTTAAAGAGATATCAGCAACATTAAATACTCCAAGTATACTTTGAATTTAAATTAATTCTTTGTACATTAAAATTGGAGTTGTTACAGGCCAGAAACATTTTAGACGGCCTCACTTTCGAATTTCTTAATCTATGTTCCAGATTCAATGTTTTGCCATTGTAAACATTTTAATGATGCTTTTGTTTACTATTTTCATCAATGTAAGAACTTTCTGAGGTATGAATAACAAATTTTTCCATTCCATGCGCTTATCTTATCATTTTCGTACATACATGAGTGGGTACGTTTCGGACGCTCAATTGGATGTAAATCAAATGTTCTCCTTATTGCTTTGCATAATACGCTTCAGGATCGACTTTCTCCGTTTTCTACAGTGTCAGGGTTGACTTTCTTCATTTTCTACGGTGTCGGGATCGACGTTCTCCGTTTTCTACGGTGTCGGGGTTGACTTTCTCCATTTTCTACGGTGTCGGGATCGACTTTCTCCGTTTTCTACGGTGTCGGGATCGACTTTCTCCATTTTCTACAGTGTTAGGGGTTGACTTTCTCCATTTTCTACGGTGTCGGGATCGACTTTCTCCGTCTTTTACGGTATCGGGATTGACTTTATGCATTTTCTACGGCGTCGGGATCGACTTTCTCGTTTTCTACGGTGTTAGGGGTTGACTTTCTCTATTTTCTACGGTGTCAGGGTTGACTTTCTCCGTTTTCTACGGCGTCGGGATCGACTTTCTCCGTTTGCTACGGTGTCGGGGTTGACTTTCTCCGTTTTCTACGGTGTCGAGATCAACTTTCTTCGTTTTCTACGGCGTCGGGATCGACTTTCTCCGTTTTCAACGGTGTCATGGTTGACTTTCTCCGTTTTCTACGGTGTCGGGATCGACTTTCTCCGTTTTCATGGTGTCAGGGTTGACTTTAGGTTGTCTGTGAACCGCAGAGTCTTGGAACTGGGGACTTTGCCGTGGCTCCGATTGATAGTGTCGCGTCCATATCCTGCTGGCATGAGGAGGAACGTCGTTGCTGGTATTTTGGGATGCAGATACTGCTGCTGAGACCTGACTCTCCCTTTGATAAAGTTTGTTGGGACATGTGGTTCCCTTTTCGTTTATGCCCATGGATTGTATAAAGGGGTCAGTATGGACTTACCTGCAGGGCAAAAGTTTCATTTTATATATATTTTTTGTTTTCTTTCCGCGATGCTCTATCATTTTAGCTTTTTGTATCGCGAAAGTCGCGATTGCCCAATCATTTCGGCTATTTTTCGCGGTGCCCAATTATTTTGGCTGTTTTTTCCTTTTTACTCGCTGTTTTTTATTGCGAGTTGCCCAATCATTTCGGCTATTTTTCCTTTTTACTCGCTGCTTTTTATTGCGAGTTTCCCAATCATTTCGGTTATTTTCATATGCATATATTTGTCTCGTTGATTTTTTATTGCGAGTTGCCCAATCATTTCGGCTATTTTTGTATGCATTTTTTTTCGAGTATGGAACTCAAGGTCTGATACCAATCTTGCATCAGTATCGCTGCGACTGGAATGTTGTCAGGAGCGAATCATCATTTGCTATGAAAGGAATTGGAATTTGATACCGATTTAAGCATCAGTATCGCTACAACTGGGATATCACCAGGAGCGAATCATCATCTGCCTTTGTCGGTTCGAACAAAGGTGGCTTAGCAAACATGGTTAAGATCCTGTCGACTAAGGGTTTTGACTTCATGAGCCGTAAGGGTTTCATAAAGGTGTTTCTCCCTACGAGTCGTGAGGATCTCATAGGTGTCTTTTCTCTTTAGGAATCGTGAGGATTCCCAAGTGTATGTTCTCTTGTAAGCCGTAAGGATCTTGCAAGAGTGTTTTCTCCTTATAAATCGAGAGGACCTATAAGTGTATGTTCATCAAATGAGGGCATTCCTTATCGTTGGTGGGACTCGGCAAGGAAATGATTATTTTTGCCCGTGGATTTTATACAAGGGTCAGTATTGAACCGCTTATAGGGAAAACAGGGAAAGGTGATGGCTTAAAAACAGGTTCAGATCCCTGTAGCTTAAGGCTTTTGAATTTTATGAGCCGTGAGGGTCTCATAAGAGGTTTCTCCTTACGAGTCGTGAGGATCTCGTAAGTGTAATTTCTCCTTAGGAATCGTGGGGACCCTAAGTGTGTTGCTCCCTTGTGAGTCGTAAGGATCTCACACAGGTGTTTTCTCCTTACAAGGTCGAGATGACCTCGCAAGTGTGCACGAATTTTTTTTACGAGCCTGCGTCCTCTCGGGTTTTCACAAACTCACTGGTAGCCCTGCTGTTTTTACTCACGGAGCCCTTTCGGATTTTCATCCGTGCCCATTTTGCTTGTGGACGTACCGCCCTTTTTTTTTACGAATCAGCGCCCTTTCGGGTTTTCACAAATATCGCTGGTAGCCTTGCTATTTTTACTCACGGAGCCCTTTCGGGTTTTCATCCGTGCCCATTTGCTTTTAGACGTACCCTTTTTTTTACACCACATCATCCTGGGGATGCCGGGGGTTTGTAGTAGTTTAAAGACGTTTCGGTCAGGCGTAGTATTTTTTCAAGAACCGACCATTTATTGGCCTGAAGGGTCTTTCGCCATGCATATTCATGAGCAAGTAAGCCCCACCTTGGCATACCTTGTTTATGATGTACGGGCCCTCATAATTTGGCTAAAACTTCCCACGTGTGGCACGATTGGGGATCATAGGTCTCTTGACCACTAGCACGAGTTCGCATTGGCGGAATATTCTCGGCCTAGTCAATCTCTCATATGAGCGCATCATCCTTGCTTTGTAAGCCTCCAAGATTTGCTGTGCTACGAGACGAGTTTCATCGAGGGCGTCGAGCTCCTCAAGTCGAAAATGAGCATTCTCTTCGTCTGTTAACTCGTAATGAACCGCCACTCATTGAGAGGGCAGATCTATCTCCAAGGGGAGTATTGCTTCTGTGCCGAATACCAACGCGAATGGCGTTGTGTTCGTGGCCGTCTTGAATGTGGTCCGATAAGCCCAGAGAGCTTCATGCAATCTCTTGTGCCAGTCCCTTTTGTTTTTGGACACTGTCTTTTTCACGATCTTTGTTAAGGTCTTGTTGAAAGCCTCAGCTAAACCGTTTGCTCGGGGATTATAGACCGAAGAGTATCTCCATTCTATATTATGCTGCTGTGCGAAGCAGCTGATTTTATGACTTCTGTAAGCTGGCCCGTTAACGGAGATAATTCATCACGGAGTGCCAAACCGATAGATGACGTGTGTTTTGAAGAAATGAAGAATATTCTCCGTCTTCACTTCTCTTAGCGGTACTGCTTCTGCGCACTTAGAGAAGTAATCAGTTGTCACCAATATGAACCAATGTCTTTTGGACGATGCAGGTTCTATAGACCCAATTATGTCGGTTCCCCACATTTCGAACAGCCAACTAGCCACTGTTGGGTGTAGCGGGTTTGGATGCTGGTGGATGAAGCCCCTATGAATTTGGCATGAGTGGCATTGTTTCGCGTATTCGAGACAATCCTGAATCATCGTGGGCCAATAGTAGTCTATCCTTTTGATCTTCAGCTTCATATTTGGCCCAGCTTGATGAGAACCGTAGAGTCTGTTGTGAGTTTCTTGGACGACTCTCCTTGCTTCTTCTGGTCCCAGGCATCTTAGCCATAGAGAGTCGAACAATCTCTTATACAGAGTATCGTTGACAAAGGTGAAAGACAGAGCTCGTTTCATGAGCTGATATCTTGAGGATGCGTCTTCAGGTGTTTGACGGGATTTAGTGTAGTCTATAAAGACTTCTCTCCGATCCTTAATCTTTTCTTGGTCCTCCATTTGTAGGGTCGTTTACTTGGTCGCTTCCTTTTCTTCAAACGACTCCGGAGATATTTCTTCTGGTGCAAGAACCCGACGGCTTTGTACAACGATTCTTCTGTCATCGAAGTTTTCGTCAGCCAGTTCTTTAGAGAGTTTGGCTAATGCATCCACCTTGCTATTCTTCGTACGCGGTATGCTTTCTAGGACGTAGGAAGGGATTTGAGTCAGCAATTGTTGCACTCTCTTGCCGTACTTTACCAACTCTGGTTTTCACGTTTGATAGTCGCTATTTACTTGACTAACGACCAGCTGGGAGTCACCGTATATGAGAAGGATTTCGATTTCCATGTCAACAGCGATCTCAAGACCTGCTATCAAGGCTTCATATTCCGCTTCATTATTTGTCCTCAGCTCTGTTAAGGAAAAGGCAAAGCGTATTATCCCTCCTTGCGGAGTCACGAAGATAAGGCCTATCCCAGATTTGATTATAGGAGTGTTGTGCTTTCTCTTCTTCATGGAAGATGCCCCATCGAAGTAGAGTTCCCATCGGGTATCACTCCCTCCTCTCTCCCTGTCGATCATGTCAAACGCGTGCTCGTCCGGAAATTCACAATTTAGGGGTGAATCGGTAGGTATCGGATGCTCAGCGAGGAAGTCAGTGATGGCCTGGCCTTTCACTGCTTTGAGGGGTCGATAGATTATCGAGAACTCCATCAAGAGGAGGGCCCATTTAGCGAGTCATCCTGTTAGTATGGCTCTTTTTATCAAATATTTGAGAGGATCCACCTTTGATATGAGATGGACCTCATGCGCCAAAGCATAGTGTCTGAGCTTCGTTATCGCGAAGATTAACACCAGGCCGTGTTTTTCAATAGGGGGGTAATTGTTTTCTGCCCCCAGGAGAACTCGACTCAAATAGTAGAGGGCTCTCTCTTTTCCTTGGTCATCTTCTTGTGCCCATAGTGCACCTAAAGAACCTTCAAGGGCTGTTGTGTATAGGATGATGGGTTTTCCCTTGACCGGAGCGGTCAGTACCGACAGATTCTACAGGTATTACTTGATTTCGTCTAGTGCGCTCTGGCATTTACGATCCCAGACGAACGGGGCCCCCGTCTTCATTAAGTGACTATAGGGACGGCATTTGCCGGAGAGATTGGTTATGAACCGCCGGATATAAGTGAGCTTTTACTGTAGAGACCGCAGTTGCTTGAGAGTTCTTGGTGGAGGCATTTCCATGATCGCCTTGATCTTCGACGGGTCTATTTCGATGCCCCGATGCCGTACGATGAATTCTAGGAATTTGCCTGAGGAGACTCTGAACGCGCATTTGAGAGGGTTCATCTTCAAGTTGTATTTCCGAAAGCGTTGAAGCACGATTTTCAGATGCTCCCAATGTTCCTCGTATGATTTTCTTTTAACCACGAGGTCGTCAATATAACATTCGACGATTTCATGTATGAGGTCATCGAAAATCTTCGTCATGGCCCTCTGATAGGTGGCATCGGCATTCTTCAAGCCGAAAGGCATCACTTTGTAGCAGAATATTCCCAGAGGAGTTCGGAAAGTGGTATGCTTCTGGTCTTCAGGATGCATCTTTATTTGATTGTACACTGATGATCTGTCCATGAAGGAGAATACTTCATGAGTGGACGTGTTGTCTATCATCAGCTCGATGACCGGCACGGGAAAATCGTCCTTCGGGCAGGCTTTGTTGAGGTCCCGAAATTCTACGAAGATACGCACCGTCCCATTTTTCTTCATCACTGGGACAATGTTGGCGATCCAGTCAGGATACTGAACTTCTTGGATAAAGCCGAAGTCGATTAGCTTCTTGACTTCGGCGTTGATGCTCATTTCAATCTCGAGCCACATCCTTCTTGGTGCTTATTTGACTGGCTTGACGTCCGGAGATATTGCCAATTTATGCACAGCTATTTCTGGATCTATTCCTTGCATCTCGGAGTAGTTCTATGCGAAGAAGTCTTTATACTGCATAAGCACGTCTCTTAGTATAGCTACCTATTCTTCGGACAGCAGCTCACTGACGAACGTAGGCCTCGGGTCATTTGCCGCCCCCAAGTCAATTTTCCTTAGGTTGTCCGCAGTAGTATGTATTCCATCTTCCAACTCTTTTGGCACAGGTGGAAATTCTGAGATCAACTCATCTTCATCCTCATTTTTGAAACACCAGGAGAGGTCATCCATATCCTCGCGTATTCCTTCTTCTGACAGCGTTATCGCGTGACAGGTATGAGATCGTTTCCAAGACCGATGTTGGTCTGGTTCTACTCTCGCTATGTACGTTGCTTTTGGAACATGCTTCTATGGTGGGGTTACCCTCCAACTGCTGGATAGAGCGAACATACTTTGCTGATACCGGTCTTCTACCTGGTTTTTGAATGTGAAGCAGTCTTCAAGAGGATGTCCTATCGCTCGGTGATAGGAGCAATAATCCGGTCGATGAACCTCGTTTGCTTGTTCAGGATGCTTGTACTCCAAGAGCGTAATCATTTGATGTTTCATGATAAGATCAAATATCTTGCTTGTCTTGTCTTGGGGAAAAGAATATGCTCGGCCCATCTTCTTTATAAGAGACAAATCCCGGCTACTCAATTCTCGATCGTGTGGCTTCTTGGACCCGCTTTGCCGCTGTCGAATATTTTTTCCGTTCTTCAGTTTGTTTTTGCCTCCGCGTCGGGTCTTCTGTATGACGGGTTGGCGACGAAGGGCATCGTCATTCTCCGTAGCCTGCTGAAGGAGGCGCTGCGTCCTGACTTTCTCGTAAATGGCCATTTCACGGTTGTGGTCATCCCAAGCCTTTTGACCCACTTCCCTTTTAGCTTGTCCATCTTTTCTTCAAACGATGGACTTGGCACTTTTACGGCAGGATCTCGTTTTGGTTCAATTGCAGTGTCTTCTAACAGAGCATCTCCTTCTTCATCGAAGTCATGTATAACGCGGCAGCCATGGAATCGCTCCCATTTCTTGGATCGAACATATCCAAGCCCGATCGTTTCCATTCTCCCGTTGGGCAATTTTCGCTGTGTTCCGGGGACGTTCCAGATCCTGTTGTAGAACTGAGCTTGTCGAGCAGTCTGTTTGAAGGGTACGCCTTGGTGCCTCAACAGCCTTTTTAATCCTTCTATGTAATATCTGGGCAGACGGATGGGCTGGAGCCTGTCAAGCGTAGAATCGGCAGCATGCCAGATTTCTTTCTCCACTTTAGTTTCCACGGATCGATAAAAGAGGATCGCCTTTTCATCTTTCCGCCTGGGAGGGATGTAGACCGTCTGCAGTTCTTGCATACTATAGGTATCAAGTGCGTCGAGCTCTTTGTAGTGCTGCCATGGAACCATAGCGATTTGCAAATTCTGATCATCTCCAGCGAAGGCCTGTGCTGATGGAAGGACCGAGAATACTGCGTTGATCTCATCTTTAGAGTCACTTCCAAAGACCAGAATAGGGGTAGACGGTCCCGGTTTGTTGCATTGGGACGGTCCTGAATAGACTATCTCTTCCTCCTTCTCGGTATCGCTCCCAAAGATCGTAATAGAGGTGATAGCTTTCTGCTTATTCTCTGGTTTATGGCATCTTTCCGTGTCTTCAAAGTCTGGTAGGAAATACTTTGCATGTTCGTACTTTCGGACTTCATTCACGGAAAATGGGTTCAACTCTCCTGTCACGGTATACTCGAGACCATCTTTGAAGTACTTCATACACTGATATTGTGTAGAAGGGATGATGTTATACTCGTGTAACCAAGGCCTACCGAGTACGGCGTTGGAGCAAGTCTTGGCGTCAATGACATGGAACTTGATGTCAGTGACGAGCAACCCAAAGCGTAATATCAGTATCACAGACCCGAGCGTCCGTGATGACCAGGAGTCGAACCCGGAGATACTGATTTTATCCCGAGCGACGTGCTGGACTCTCATGCAGATTTCTTTTAGCACCCTCACATTTAGGAGATTGACAGAGGACCCGTTGTCAACTAGGATCTTCCCTATCTTGATGTCATGGCCGTATCCGGTGACATACAAGGGACGGTTGTGCTCGCATGTTCCGAGGAGGAGATCTTCATCGCCGAAAATGATGTCATCCGTGTGAACTTCTTCGAGCTTGTCCTTCAACTTTTCTTCGGCGAGGAAAGCTTGAAACTGTTCGGGCTCTTATAGTGTCCTGATCAGGCAATCTCACGCCTCTTTAGATAATAGAAGGGCATCCAAGACGCTCAGCTGTGAGGGTATCTTCCTCAAGTGTGCTAGGACATTGTAATCCACTTTGCTTTTCTTGGGCGGGTTCTTGACTACCATCTATTCGACGACTTGGTCATCGAGGGCGATATTCTCAGGGACTTTTTCCTTCCCCTTATCTTCTCTATTCAATCCCCTGTTTGCAGGTCCGAGATTCTTTTCGGGCAACGTACAGTTGCGCGGCTGAATATTCTCACAGTTCTTCACTTCTTCCTCTTTTCCTGAGGTGGATTCTTTGAAGAGAGGACCGAGGGCTATTTCTTCATCAGAATCGCTCCCGAAGGTAAGAACTTGCGATCCTCTGGAATCAACCATGTAACAGTTGCCGGCAGTTCCTTTACGCTCATCTGTCGTGCTTCTCTATTCCCGACGAGCCTTGCGTTTCAATCGCCTGACGTGTTGTCGGTGGGTAATATATCCCTGCCACCAGTTTTTAAAGGTGTTGCACTCTTCGGTAGGATGTGTGATCTTCCGATGGTATAAGCAGTAATTTGGATGTGCATCCGCTTCGTCAAGGTGTATGCTGCCAGGAGTATTTCCTTTAAAAGGCGGCAGCTTCATTCCCATTGACAGGACTTTGGCGAATTGCTTCCTTGTCTTAAGCCTGCTTTTGTCTGCTGTAGGCGTGCTTCGATCTGGTTGGGGTACTCAACGGTTTCTCAATACCGTAGCTTCTTCAACTTGACGCCAACACTTGGCCCTCTCGTATATAGTCGTTTCCCGCTCTCTGTCAGCTTTGCTTTTCTGAAGAGCTTCGTTCAACAGTCTGTCAATCAATTCGTCCGATGGCTCTAAGGATTTTGATTCCGGTTCTGGATCTGCCCCTAGTTTCTCTGTACCGGGATCCTCTTTACCGTCTATTGATGAGTGAGAGATCGCGTGGCAGCTTGCCACATAATTCTCGGGCTCTTCTAAAGAATTGTCTCCTTCATCAGCATCATCGTCCTCATTTTCAAGAATATGCTTAAAGAATTCGTCCAATGTGATTAGGGTCCGTGCCCTCTGGTTATATTCTTCCAGTGCATCGATATATTTCTGCAGACCTGTACGGCTATCGTCGGGTTGGACGGGCTTCTTGGCCTTCTTCTTTTTCTTTAAAGACTTTGGAGGGTTGGCCTGAATGTTTTGTCCACCATCACCAACTTTTAGCGTTGGGCGCGGCTTCAGCATCCCCTCAATAATCTTGAGCTCCAGCGGACTCTTCCACCTAATCGCCGGACATGCTTGGAGATCTTTTAGCATTCTTTTAGTTTTTGTCGAAAGAACAACTTCCCATGGAGCTTCCTCTATAAATGAGCATGATGCCCCCGGCGTGTCCATCTTTTTCGGAGCGTGTGGTTGTGGCGAGTTTACCCTCCAGTTTTCAGACAACGCGAATTTGCCTTGCTGGTACTGGTCCTCAATCCAGTTTTTGAAAACAAAGCAATTTTCGATTGGATGGCCCATTATTCGATGGTATGGGCAATAGTTGGGACTGTTGACGTCACCGGGCTGCAGTGGGCATTTTGGATCCAGCAGGGTGATGAGCTTGTTGCGCATCGCCAGCTCGAACAGTCTTCTCATTTTATCCTAGGGAAACGAATAAGGGCGTTTTAGCTTCTCGTTGAAGAATCGTTGTTTATCGCTTTGGCGATCAGCTGGTTTTGGACCACTGGGCTGCTGCTGAGCATTGGCGACGAAGGTCGCTTTCCCTTTCCCCTTTTCATTTCGAGGCTCCATTTTTTAGGAAGACGGTCTATGGCCCATCTGGTCCATTTGGGCCAGCCTATCAATCAAAGCCTTGAAGGTAGTTAGCTTGAAAAACATCATGAATTTGGATATGGTCGCCTGCGGATCAAGGGTACCCACGAACATGCCTACTGCAGGAGCTTCTTCGATGCGTTGTTCGCATTTCAACCATAGGTTCCGCCACCGGATTGCATACTAAACCGATATTTCTCCCGGCTTCACCCTGGCGTTGATCAATGCCGTGATTGGGGTGCGTTCGCTGGCGCTTGGGAAACGCTAGGTGAATAGCAATTCCATCTCCGTAAAAGTTTTGACGGAGTAGTTAGGAAGATCTGAATACCATTCGAACACCGTCTCCGCCAAGCTGCCGACGAACTGGCGAAGTAGCAATTTGTCATCACCTCCGGTATTGCCGCAGAGAGCCCTGAACTGAGCAACGTGCTGGTGTGGATTACCCGTCCCTTTATACACATGGAATTTAAGGATCGTATATCCTGGCGGGTACTTTATTTGATCGTACCAACCCGGATAAGGTCATCCGGTCTTGATGATTTGGCCAGTGGCTTCGCTCATCTGGTGAGCTCGTATCTGTTGAGCTATATAGTCGTCAAGGGCAGCTTTGGAGATGGTCTCTTCCTTAGCTGCTGATAAAGCCGGAAGAGGGTTTGATGTCTTCCCTCTGTCGTCTTCAATTATTACTAGAGGATCTTCGACTGGGTGGTCTGGCTGAATCATCATGCCCACCATATCATGGAACAATAGCGCCATTTGTTTTATGTTGGCCGCTTGTTCCGCGGCCTCTTTGTCTTTCCTCTTGAGCATTCTTCGGAGGAATTTGGCATCAGTTTCCTGTTCCTGGCGCTGCTCTGACGACGTCTCCGGGTTTTCTTTCGACCCAGTGAGCGCGGCCATCTTCGTTAGTATTTCTTGGAGCTTTTGCTATTACTCCTGGGCTTTTGCCACAGATCGGGTGAGTGGTCGATGACCCATAGATATACGGCTATCCTTCTTCTCGAAAGCCATGTAGATGGTGTGCACTACCATGCCCTCAGACTTGGGGCCTTTGGATTCAGCACCCTTAAGATTTGTCGCAGACACATGGATCTTCTTTGACCTTCTCCTTTTATGGGCGGTAGAAGTTGCAGGGGCTGTTGCAGCCGATGCTTTCCGTGGTACGACGGCGGTAAGATTCTCTTCTTACCGGACCTTCATTTTCTTTGGTCGGCGGGAGTAGTCTTGGTTAACCATAGAGTCTTGGACCCTTCGCTAGACCCTGTGAATTTTGGAGGACAGCCGTTGAAGGGGTTGCTCTGGCTTTGTTTTAGTAACATTCTTCACAGACGGAGGAGATCTTTTAAGCACGGCGGTCGGAAAGTTCTTGCGCACCCTCCTAAGCGGTTCAAAGCTATTCCCAGTTGGAACAGCAGCGTCAATTTCTACCATCGGAGCTGGTGGAGTCAATCCAGAAAGGGAACTTCCCCCAGCTTTCCTCACTCGACACCAGTGGCGACGTCGAGCGAGTTTTGCAGATGGGATCACCTTCGTTGTCGGGGTAGCTGCATCGTGCTTCATGCTTTGATGAGAAACTGCTGTTGGTGTCAGCCTATCAAAGACTGACGTCCGTTGAGAGGGGATGGCCAGCCTGTCGAAGGCAGACTTTTGAGTAGGGGTAGCCTTGGTGACTTCGACTGGAGAGGGAGTTGGAATGGTCAGTCTTATGAAGACCGACCCCTTAGTAGGAGAAGTCTCTCTGATGACTTCATTTACTGGAGCAGGGATGGCTATCCATTTCGGGATAGCCCCTTCAGGTAATGCGGGCTTCTTCACGGGCCCATTGAAGCTTTGGACCAGTCTATTAAAAACCACGGCGTTGGATTTAGGCGACCCGTTGAGAGGGGCCGCGGTACCTGCAAGCCAATCAAAGACCGACTTCTTTGGAGCTCCTTGCGATGGCACTGGGGCGTTGAAGCTCATTGGTGGGAGCATGGTCCCGAAGAACAGTCCAGTGGTGGCCTGAGTCACCTGTTCCACAGGCATGACGAAGATGGAGGCCGCTTGGGGCCCATAAGTTACTCCTCTAGACAGGACGAAGTGGGAGTTGTTGTTGCAGCTAGTGCAGTTGGAAGCTATTTTCTCTGCACGAGAGCAAGATACCAAATCTTAGTACCTCGAATCTAGGGGCAACCATATCGAACCGCGATTCGTTCATGAACACGACACACGAAGTGTGGAGTGGAAAAAGGAAAAGGTCCCACCGGGCATGCCGGAATCTGTTGCAGCCGAAAAGACGCGACCGGGACGTTGGGACGTCCGGCCTGAATTTTAGGGGCAGATGCTATTTGGTTTTATCTGTCCACCTCTCCGAAAATACCAAGTTGATTTATGGCACCGTATATCGGAGGTTTAGACAAATGCGGCCGTTGTAGCAGACTTCGTCAGATTCCCCCTCGTTTACGAGGGGTTTTTGATTGTGAGGACGCTCTTCCCTGCAGGTGCAAGCCCTTGCACTTAATTACGCTACCGCATAGCGGTAACCACTTTCTCCTTCTCCAGATGGTCACTTTGTGTCGTGTGTGTTTGTTTTATTGTTGGTTACCCATGGATTGTATACGGAGACTAATTTATGTTGTCGCCCGTAGGGCGTGGATTAGTCCAAATCTGTATTTTCTTAGATTTGGGTTTGGGTTGGTTTAAGGACCATTAGTCTCATTGAGATTAAGATCAACTTAAACGTTTGTTGAGGATACGTTAGTCTAATTTTAGACTAAGACCTACTCAACAGGATTTTTGGATCATTTAGATTCAACGAAAGAGTATTTGGACTCTATCACTTTAGTTTAGGAATATTGTTGTCCATAAGTTTAAAGACATCATGGTCCATGGAATTTAAAGACATCATAGTCCATGGAGTTTAAAGACATCATAGTCTAGTTTAGAGACAACATAGTCTAGTTTAAGGACATTATAGTTTGCAAGGTTTAGTTTAGGGACGTTGCAGTCCATAAGTTTAAGAACATCATAGTCCATAAAGTTTAGAGACATCATAGTCTGTGTGGTTTTGGTTTAACCGTTTGGGGATGCACCAAAAGTTGTTGGTTATTGGGACCCTCCATCTTTCTGAAGACGCTGAGGAATTACAGCGACGTGTATCAGAGGTATGAAGAGATGTACCCTTAAACCAAAGTTGGTTGAGAGATCTAATTTGAGACTAAGACCAATTAGGGAAATTGTGAGCACATGTGCTCGGTTGGTCTGAGCTAAGGATTCATGGCCAACTTGGGCTCATTCCATTCCATTCTGAATAAAGTGTTTAACACTTGTTTGGACTTGGTCCACTCATTTTGAATTAAATGTTGAACATTTATTCGGGCTCAGCCCCTTTTATTCAACAATGCTGAGCATTGATTTTGGTTCTGACACCCCTTTTTCTTTTGTCCTTTACTGAGTGTTAGACACTCTTTATTATGGCGCTTAGCGCCAATCAAAGAGTGCGGAGCGCTCCTTATTAAGTAGCGCCCACATGAGGGGCACGTGGTGCGCTTGGCACTGAGCGCCAGACTTGGAGCGCTGAAGCGCTTCTTTTGAAATAGCGTACACGTGAGGAGCACATGGTGCACTTGGCGCTGAGCGCCAGACTTGGAGCGCAGAAGCGCTCTTTTGGCAGTTCTGATCAGTTCTGTGCTCTGAGGGTCAAATTCTCGTTTATAAAAGACTTTTTCTGATGGATCAAAGAACTAAGTTCTTCTTTTTACAAAGAGATGCTCTGATCTCTTCTTCTTCTTCTTTTTTTATGAAAGACTTTGTCTTGTAGATCTGTGATCTAGAAAAAGAACTAACTTCTTTTTATGTAAGAATTAAACTCTTAAGAATTGAAGAGATGTTATGATCTCGCTTCTTATTATTTACCTTGAAGAAAATTTCTTAGGAGAGCTTGCTCTTCTTGTTTTTTTTTATTGAGAAACTTAAAGTTTATGGGGGGTTCTTCTCTCTCTAAGACTTGAAGTCTTGGGTCCTTTATATAGGGGAAGCTGATTTGTTGAATCAGTTAAGGAAATATCTCGTTGAAAGATTTCTTAATTGATTTGTGGAATTTATCCACCGTTGGATTTTTGATCCAAGGGCTTCTGTTTTACAGAAGATAGTTTTCTTGTTATTAACAAGATTGGGAAAATATTTTCCCATACAGAACTTGTTCTGTATCTTGATGATTTTTTAATCATCATTGGATTTTTGATCCAACGGCGCTCTGATTTATAGAGCACAATTTTTCTTGTTTGGAAAGATTTGAGGAGTATTTCCTCAACAGAATTAAATTCTGTGATCTGATGATTTATTCATCGTAGTTGGATCTTTGATCCAAGGGTGGAGAACATTTAGTTCTAGCGCTGGCGCTCAAATGGTTTGCATGTGAGCGCTGCCTCAGAGTCTTTGACTCTTAGCGCAGGCGCTCTTGACGCTGGCGCTTTTATGCTTTGCACGTGAGCGCTGCCTCAGAGTCTTTGACTCTTAACGGTGGCGCTCTTAGTGCTGGCGCTCTCGTGCTTTGTACGTGAGCGCTGCCTCAGAGTCTTTGACTCTTAGTGCTGGCACTCTTAGCGCTCGCGCTCTTGGCGCCAGCGCTCTCGTGCTTTGCACGTGAGCGCTGCCTCAGAGTTTTTGACTCTTAGCGGTGGCGCTCTTGGCGCTAGCGCTTTTATGAAGCACTGCTTTATTTTAAATTTCAAACTTTGAACAGAGTTTTACTCTGATTGGGGGAAACAGCTCACACTTTACTCTCTTTTCTTTGTCTCTATATGGAGGCTGAGCACTCTTTATGGCGTCTACGTGCGAAGTACGTGAGGAGCTAGGCGCTGAATGATGAGTGTCAATCACTTTATGTTCTGTAGCGCCCGCATGAGAGTCGCGTGAGGCACTGGGCGCTGAGCGCCAGCCACTGAGTGCTAAGCACTCTTTATTTTATGGTGCCCACGTGAGGGGCACGTGGGGCGCTGGGCACTGAGCGCCGCCTATTGAGTGCTAAACATTCTTTATTTTATAGCGCCCACATGAGGGGCATATGAGACGCTGAGCATCGCCCACTGAGTGCTAAGCACTTCTGAGTTCTCTCTTTTCTTCTTTTTTTTGAATGATCCACAAAAATTTTATCTAATTTTATTTACCTAAAATTTCCAAGAAGAAAGTTCTTCTTCCTCGAGAATTTAATTCTCTATTCTTTCAAAACTTTCTCTCTTTTTTTAAAGCTTATGGGGGTTCTTCTTTTTTAGACTTGAAGTCTTGGGTCCTTTATATAGTAGAGGCAAGTCTGTTGATTAGTCGAAGAAATCTCTTATTGAGAGATCCTAATTGATTTGGGGATTTTACCCACCGTTGGATCTTTTGATCCAAGGACTTCTGTTTTACAGAAAATATTTTTCTTATTTTTAATAAGATTAGGGAATTATTTTCCCATATAGAATTTATTCTGTAGCTCGGTGATTCTTTAATCACCATTGGATTTTTAATCCAACAGTACTCTATTTTACAAAGAGTAATCTTTCTTATTTAGAAAAATTTGAGGAATATTTCCTCAACAGAATTTAATTCTGCACTCTGATGATTTATCATCTCTGTTGGATTTTTGATCTAACAGCTCTATTTAACACAGAGTAGAATTTAATTCTATCAGGCGCCGGCGCTCACGTACTATGCATGTGCGGCGCCAATAAGAGTTTTTAACTCTGGCACTGGCGCCTTCATGGCAGACACGTGAGGCGCTGCCTTTTGAGTTTTGAACACAGCTTTGCTCTTCTAAGAGTTTTTTTAACTATGGCGCTGGCGTCCTCGTGGCAGACACGTGAGGCGCTGTCTCTTGAGTTTTGAACAGATCTTTGCTCTTCTAAGAGTTTTTTTAACTCTGACGCTGGCGCCCTCGTGGCAGACACGTGAGGCGCTGCCTCTTGATTTTTTGAACAGAGTTTTGCTCTTTTATTAGGAAAACAAAGGGCTCTTTCTTTTACAGAGAACAATTTTTTTTATTTAGAAAGATTGGGGAAATATATTCCCAAAAATAGAATTTAATTCTATCATTGGATATTTGATCTAACCGAGAATATTTTTCTCACTTAGAAAAATTAAGGAGATATTTTCTCCTAATAGAATTTAATTCTATTATTTGATGATTTATCATCACCATTAGATTTTTGATCCAAAGGCTCTGTTTAACAGAGAATATCCCAAGTTTTAGGGAAATAATTTCCATGTAGAAATTAATCTGCCTGCTCTTAATTTGGGTACTGGCGCTCACGTGTTATACACATGAGCGCCACTTAAGGATTAAATTGTTATACATAACAGGCGCTTCTATGCTTTGCACATTGGCGTTCACGTGACCTTCACATGTGGCGCCACTATAGGATTTAATTCTATAAGACTGGCGCCGGCGCCGGCGCTCACGTAGGGAGCACGTGAAGCGCTGCCTCATCGGATTTAACAAAGCTTAGCTCTTATAATTGTGTGTTTAATTATTAGGGGAATAGACACCTCATTTCCATAGAATTTCCATTTATGGAAATTAGAAATGAGGTGGAGGGGTGAGCTGTAAAGGAGGGATGGTGGGAAGAATGGCCTTCTGTTTATTTAATTCATTTGGATCTACTATTCAAGTATGACTAGTATTTTTTATTTGATAAATGATTTATCAAAACCAAATAAGACTAATTTCTCTCACAAGATTTCTCATTCTCACTTCAAGCTTCTCTCTCCTTTCTTGCTCTTACTCTTGAGCTCCTCCTTCTTTTTCTTTATACTCTCATGAGTTGAGAATCAAAAGAAAAGAGATATAGTAAAATACATAGACACTTCACTACATCACTAACACACTTAGCCTAGCAAGTTGAGTTGGTTAGTTGCTTCACTTGACTTCTCAGGTGAAGCTAGAGCTTGGAAAGGGTTCCCTCTGGTGGATCATTTTCGACAAAGGAATACCGTCCTACAAGCTCGATCCCGGAGTACCAAGGATCTAAAGAAGTGGAAAAGAAAATGAAGAACACGTCTACAATGGATGTAAATCATACACCGAGTAGTATAGTGTTCTTTATGTTAGATAGTTTAGTATTTGGATGATCTAGGGTTTAAGTTTCTAGTGCTATGTTTTAAAATTATAGTTCTTCATTCAGCAAAGGCTGCAGGTTAGAGGCAGGGGCATTAGGAACTTTATCGTCACCGACGGCGGGGAACCCTTTTGGGGGGTCCCCGACAGCGGGAACCCCTTTTGGAAGGTCCCTACAATGGAAAATCCCCTTGCGGGGATCTCTACAAGTATTGGATAACTCCCTTTATAGGGTATCCGACACGGGTCTTCCTTTCATGGGGTGCAGAGGCTTTCATCGAGTTTCTTATTCGAAAAATATGCTTGTTCACGGTGAAAGACACCCAAAAACCCTTGTGCTCTCTTGTTCTTCAAGTTTCATGAAGAAAATTTACTCCTTTTCTTGGTTTTGATTTTTGATCTTGGACTTTTGAGATGAGCTTTCTTCTTCAAGTGAAAGTTTATATTTAAGAAAGAAAAAGATAGAGAAAATGAAAGAGATCCAAAAAGAACTCATTTTCCATTTGGCTCCCTCTCATTCAAAGAAGAAGAGACAGAAAAAGACTTGACTCTTTTTTTTGGTGGAGGCACAGAACCCTAAAAAGATTGGGGAATAAAAAATCCTTATTCATTTCTTCATATGTTTGCCTTATATAGGCTTACAACTTTACACATAGCCCATTGGCTTTACAATTTTGGCATTTTGCCCATTCTTCTTACATTTATTTCTAGAAATTACATTTAAATTTATTTATTATATAATTCTTTTCTCCTCTTGGCATGCATAGGGTCGGCCCCCATGCTTGGGCTTGACTTGAGCTCGGACTCACTTGCTCGGGCTCGGGCCCGCTTACTTGGGTGTTAATCTTGACATTTTGATTTTGAATTTTTGGATAAATGGGTGTAAATTTTGACCCCAGCACCGTTCTCACTACTTTGTATCGCAAAGTTGTTAGTGCGGTATTTTAGGGTAAAACGTTCCGTTTCTATTTCTAAACTTCATTTCAAACTTAAAGAACGGTGTCATCATAACATCATTTCGAAACTCAATTAAACAGGGCCCCGGAAGCGACAGAAATGTGGGCATCAATTTACAGTACGCAGACGATACGTTATTGTTTGGTAAATACGACATGGTTGAAGCAGCAAGACTTAAATGGATCCTATATTCCTTTAAACTTTGGTCGGGACTGAAGATTAATTATAACAAAAGCACAGTAAACTGCCTTGGGGATGTATCGGCTAGGGAACAACACCTAGTCCGGATTTTCAACTGTAAAGTGGCCTAGTTCCCGTTAAAATATCTAGGTTTACCTATAAAACCTGGGGCCCTGAAGCGTTTGGACTGAACCCCACAGATCGAGTGTTTTCAGAGCAAAAATGGATGGATGCAAAGCCGCCTGCTTGTTGTTGGGAGGAAGAGTCACCCTAATCAATTCAGTCCTGATGGCTCTGCCTGTTTACCATATGTCGTTCTACTTGATTCCGAGATGGGTTATCCAAAAAATTTACCAGAATGTGGAAGCTACATCATCTTCTGGCACGATTACTGGTGTGAAGGACAGACCTTGCAGGAGCGATATCCAACGTTATATCATTTGGCAAAAATTGGGGAAGTCTCAGTTGTAAAGCAGTGGAGAACTAACAAGTGGTGGCCAACATTCCGAAGAGCACTAACGACCGCGGAATGAAGAGATCGGAAGAAGATGATCCAATTCCTGCAAGATTGAAAATTTTGATATTTATAAAATTTTCACGATTTTCGTATGTTATATGCATGATATTGAAAAACGGAGAACAGAAAATTTTGCAATTTTCTTGTGATATAAAATGCAAAAAATAAAATTACGGAAGCACGATTAACGAAATTACATAAAAATGGATATTTGGATCCGTTTGAGTATCTATCTTATGTAACTTGTCAATCATGCCGACGACAGAGAAGATGACCGTATGATATGGAAGTGGGGCGCAAATGGTGGCTTCTCGGTTAAATCGTTCTATCGGGTACTTAGTTTCGGAGGCAGTGGAGACGAATTCGTGGTAATATTATGGAAGATCAAAGTTCCACTTAAAGTCAAGGTGTTCTTATGGTTAGATTATAAAAACGGTAACTTGCTCAGACTGAAATGGGTGGGGCCTGCGGGCTATGCACAGAAAACCATAGATCACCTATTAGTCCAATGTCGGTTAGCTGTCAATATTTAGAAACCAAATAGTAAAAAATTAGGAGTGTTGTCTACACCAATTGCCTTTCATGATCTTTGGGGATCTTGGAGGATGTATGGGCTTCGGCTACTTGTTGGCTGATATGGAAGGAGAGGAATGATATGATTTTCAATTTCAAAGTTGGATCTATCAGCGGACTTGAATCCTGGATTGACACAACTGTATTATTTTGGATAGGAGCGGCTTCAGAGCAAGTAAGCGAGCGAGCTAGGAGATATATCGCCGTGGATGTGGATGCCGACACACTTATGGAGCCAACACATGCAGGGGTAGGAGACACGAGAGAGGACGGAGCATAGGAGGAGATGCATGAGCGCCATGATGGACAGGATTAGTACAGGTTCGACATGGCTGATTTTGGTGTCGAGACTGATATTTAGCTTACTAGTTTGTATTAGTTTATAGTTGTACCGCTGGATGTGGACTTCTTTGGAGGTTGGTCCCCGTGTTTGTAATCTTCGACTTGGTTCCAGTTTTTTTTGCTGTAATTACTTTTATGTTTCGTTAAAAATCTTTTAATGAAACGTAAGGGTTCATAACTCTCGATTTTACTCAAAAAAAAAAAAATTTATTCAACATTGTTTTTTTAATCTTCATCGAAATCTCTACTTGGTCTGAAAGTAGCAGTTATACCTTTATACCTTGCTGCAACTCTCCACGTTCTCCAAGTCAATACTTTCATAACAGGTATCTTTGTTATGATCTGGACTTTGTTATCTTCAGGACAACATATCAAATCCTTGGTCTGCAATTATTTTACATCTCAATTATGAGATTTTCGAAAATATCCAAGAATCCTACAGCTGCCTTCTTAACTTTTGGCTCAAGCCATATGATGCAATCTTTTGCAATACTCATATCTTAAATTAATTCAAATTTACTTGATTGCAATCAATACTGGGATAAAAACAGAAGGGTTTTTGGTTGCACATGCAGTGGTCCTTAATATCTTAGGTAATTCTTTCGTCCGGTGTCTGCAACCATCCCCAATCCACACTATATTATGTGACCCAATTCTTAGACCTCGACTGAAAAATTTATTGCGGATTAGCTATGCTGTTGAAGATACGGCTAACACTTCTTTGAAGAATTTGATCACATTCGTTTAGATTGAAAAGATAAGTTGAGAGAGGAATATGAAACCTACATCTAGACAAAAGAAAACTATTATGAAACTCATAATTTTGATATGGGAATATCTCTCTTTAAACGATAAGTACGAAACTCCATAGTAGGACTTGAGTGTGCTTTATTCATCATATATGTCTTACCAAGTACGTACACGATTATCCGTTCTTTTAAAATATTAGTTTAGTCTATCTTCACATTATTTTCCGTATACCAAGTTTGGCATTTTCTTCTAATTTTATATTAATATCATAGATGCTCCTTAAAATTAGAATAAATTGGAAGAATATAGAGGTAAAAAAAAATTATAATAAAAAAGGCATTTCCATTAACAATGAGACAAAATGCTCCTTAAAATTTGCTTAAAACAAGGACGTTTTTTTGTTACTGAATAAAAAAGATTTTCAAATTAACTCATGCAACATAAGATAGCCGACTTCCATATATAACTGATTCATGATATATCCAACATTTTATAATGTTGAATATTTTAAAATTTATGGTTTATTTTGGAACAAAAGAAATCAGAAATATTGAATCTAATTTGTCATTGTAGGTGTTAGATTTGTAGTTTGGGTAAGATAGAATTAAAAGTTTTGAGACGTGTATGATACACTTTCCAAAAGGTGATACTGCTCCCACTATGGAAGCACATGAGAAGACAATCACCCCCAAGATGCAACAAAGTCACTGAAATTGTCTTAGAAAATAATGAGAAGAAGACGCAAAATCTGTGAATAGAAATACTTAATTTATAAAGTTGAACAGAAATTATTGTTTGGACGGTTGTGATTGTTTAGACAACAAAATTGCAGTAAACAGTTTTCAGACAGCCTTTGAATTTGAAATTCAAGACAAACTCTGTTATCAAGTCAAACCTCAAGATACCCCAAGTGCCATATCCAAGATAATAATAAATAAATATTATAAGCCCACTAAAAATTAGGCCCACTTAGCTCATAACCCACTTTTTTCAAGATATTACTTGAAAATTGGGAATTATTATAAAGGATTGGACATTCGTCTTTCCATCTGATGTGGGACTATTTCTCACATACAAATACTACCAATAGATTCAAACTACCAACAATCCCCCACTAATTTGTATATATTGGTTTGTCACGACCTGAAATATTAGCTCATGACCGGCACTTAAATTACGTCACGTCTAAAGGCGTCACGTAATTCAAGTAAGCTGAAACCCAGAAATCTAAACGTTTTTAAGAAAAATCAAGGAGGTGAAGTTTTGAAATAAGAGTATAATAAAATCAAGTTTTCTTACATGCATAGAAAAGGAACATGAAATAAGCAAGTGAAATTTACTAGTTGAAAAAAACATGTTTCGTCTTTTAAAAATTTGGGCAATACCTCCTTTGTATATTTTGATCCAAAACCACATTACATGATAATAAAAAAGGCATCCCCCAAGCGGGAGCTAGCTCTTCGCAAAACGGCGGATCCACAACCACGCAAAAGCATAATTATAAGTATACGACTCCCAACGGCGAAATTCACCACAAAAGATAAAGAAATAAGTAAGACATCAAAACCACAAGTAGCGGAAAACCCCTCTCTAAGTCTCGCAACCATAAATCTTACTAAGTCTCATTACTTATATAAATACAAATTTTGATTGATGGAGTTGACTAGATACAATATGAATAATAAATAGAAGAGGGGTACGATCCAACATATACCACCTACCAAAACAAAACACCCGAATACAGCTGTGTGCCAGCGATACCGCTGCTGATCCATGCGGTCAACCTGCAAGAACTGTGGCACAACGGGGGTGAGTTGCTAACTCGTGAGGAGAAAAACATCAACAAGTAGAAATGGAATAAAATAACGATTTCCTAGATCAACCATATCATAAAGGTAATACTATGATATCTAGGGTGACCGTAACGGCATATGTGCCCACAATATACTCAATGTTTAAATGCATGCAGATATCATCCAACAATATAATCGATGCCAGTATGCATGTGGATCTCGTCCACGTGTCAACCAATGACACAACAACATCATGCATCTAAAAATCATAAAAGCATATGCATGAAAGTATGAGAATATAAATCAACGTGTGCCCCTCGCGACACATCAAAATCATGAAACCTGAGTGCCCGGCATCGACACTCTAAACATCATGAAACCCGTGTCCAGTATCGACATGTAAATCCTCATATCTTGGGCTTCGTCAGTCCGGATCGGCCCTCGGGCTCCGTCAGTCCGGATCGGCCCATATTATCTCTCGACTCCGGTCGGTATCCTCCGGTTATCCGCCGAGCCCAAATACCATCACCGGTAGGTAGTACTTCCCTGCCAGGCTCATCGTCTACTGCGCGACATCCCTTTCTTGCTCCGGGGTACCATACCGGGTCCACCATGTACCCGCAATCGGCCTCATCCAGCTCCTCAAATCGGGTATCACTGTCACACGTCTCAGAACCGAGAAAACGCATGGTAGACGCACTGAATATCATATCAAGAGAAACCGGGTTTTTAAAACAGTACATACTTTCTTTTGAAATAACCACGGTTCTCAAATCCAGAAATCTCATGAAAACAACATATATCAATGCGTATAATCGTAAAGCATGATTTATGCGACATATAACAGAATGTAAGTATATCCGTATATCATGCAACATGGAACAATAATATGCACATAACTAGGGAAAACCGTTCTTTAAAATGAATCAAGTTTTTAAATATATCCTGCGGTTCCCAATTTCTCCAAAGTCAATGCAACATCGTAAAAAGGTACACATGCAACTATAGCAGGCAATTCATGCAAGGAATCATATCATGATGCAGCAATTCTACTGTGTAGTGACATGGCAATTATCGATGATGAAGTGTGTGAGCCGGCCAATCTGTGTACGTGTAATATACGCATCATCGATAATGGTGCAGGTGTACTAGCACAGGTATATATAATGCAATGAGAATAACATGAATGCAGCATAATGTAAATCATCAGCTAAAAGCTATAAGGTATACGTATCTACATGATCGAGTCGGTGAATCTATCAATTGGTATCCAGCCTCACAACATCACGTACGGTATAATCCATCGTATGGTATCCTCTAGTCAAGGGTATGGATCAATCATCAAGCCCAACTCATCACGTACGGAAAATTATCATACGGCGGCATTAAACCATCGGGGATCCTATCATCCTATGTGATAATGAGGGGTACGGACCTAACGTCTCGTACGGCATATCACTCATGATTCACGACATTCTATATATATCTATATACCTATGTCCCAGGTCACATCCATAACAAACTCATATCAGGGGATCGGCAAAGGTATCAATTATTTTAATCGACTCGCATCCGTATACCAACATACCATCAAGTCATTATATCACATCGTATATTCTTTTCATCGCATTTATATCTCACATCAAGTCAATATATATATACATTCTACCTTATACATTAAATGTCATGTTACTCTAAAATTCATATTTATTCTAGTGTAACTATATATCTATAAGTCGTGATTCACATTCACTTTTCATATTTTAAAAGATTTCATGTTATATCTCAATACATAGATTCCATCATTCATCTTTAACTATCTTTTAACCATAACCCCAGTTTCCTAATCTAGGTTTCCTTACCCATATTTTATAGTTTCCATCAAGTTTGCGGGGGTGCTATACGCCATCCACCCGACTTCTCCTGTAGATATAGATCTACTCACCTTGATCCTCGATTGCCGAATTCGATAACGCCATTCTCCGTCGCTTCGGAATCCACGTGAGGGTACATACAATATCAGCACAATCGTAATCGCTATTAACATCGAATCCGAAAACCAAAACGGCACACGGTGCGCTCATAGGTTAGAACCTATGGCCTACGCGTGCACAAACAATCAAACAACCCTTATTGTTGATGTACAAACATCCAACAACCAAATAAAAATCCAACATCAAAACCAAGCACTAAAATATACGGAAACATAACCAAAAACTATACCAAAGTGCTCCCAGATTTTGACTCAGGCCAATAGGAGTTAAACAAACAAGTATAGGGTGATGTACATGGAGTTAATGAGCTACTGGACCAACCTAGACCCAAACCCTCACCAAGTGGCCGGCCATAGGCCCCCTAATTCCGGCCAGCTCGGCCATAGTGCCTCCATTGGGGTTCGTCTGGTCAGGGTGGTCTCCTAGTACCCTTATTTGGTCCCTGGTTTTGTTTGCTAAACTCAAAAATTCCTCGGGTTGCTCCAGATTCACTGTAGGCACACTAAAAGTCACAAAACCGATACGGAAAAAATCCTAAGTTCGTATATTGGGTTCAATTCTATGGCTCAGGTCAGGAAACGTGTCACCATGGTCATGTAAACATTCCCAACAGCTCCCAGATTTCACCTATGGTCATTACAGAAAAATCTAGTAGTACCAAACACCTCTAAATAACTTCAGGCAGCTACCCTACTAAACCCAAGCCCTAACTCCCTTACACACCCGAGGTCGCCGGAATTTTCCTACTCCTCGCCGGCCAAAACCGATCAGGTAGGGTCGGGGTCACAAGTGTACACTCAGAGTCACAAGTACAACATTACTACACTGTTTGTTTTTACAGTGAACACTCGGGGTCACAGCAAGTTATCGATATCACAAAACGACACTAAAATACGATATCGCACAAAACTAACTAAAAGGAAGAAGTTATACCTCATTTGGGCAACACAACAAAACCCTAGCTTCCCAAAGTCTTCAAAATCTAACTTTTTTTGGTCCAAAGTGATGAAGGTGAGGAGGTGATCATTTTTTGTGAAAGGGGTATAGGGTTTTAAAGAGTATTTTGAGATGGGTTTTGGGGTTGAAGGTGGAAGGAGATGAGAAAGAAGAAGGAGAAGAAAATGGTGGAGGAAAACAAATAAGGCAGCCCTCCCTCTCTCTCTCAATTATTCTCACTCTCTCTCTTTCTCCAAGCATGCTTACCCTTCATCATTATGTCCCCCCCTCTCTCTCCTCAATCATTCCTCTCATCACTTCTTTTCTCACCAAAAACCAACCATAACACAAAACAATACAAATGAACTTGTAACCAAATGAAACATGTCATGGTGCACTAACCATGAAAACTATAGAAACACGGATTTGGCTTAATCACGATTAGCAGTGCACTAATCGGGTTTTTATTTAAACTGCATATAATTGACTTTAAAAATGCCAAATCCTTTAAATATATTTTTAAATGAATAAATCATTTTAATTTCCATTTATTTCACAATTATTGGTATATATTTATACCCTTTCTCGAAAACCTCAATTTCGCAAATCGGCAGTTTTCGGGAAAGGGTATAAATATATACCAATAATTGTGAAATAAATGGAAATTAAAATGATTTATTCATTTAAAAATATATTTAAAGGATTTGGCATTTTTAAAATCAATTATATGCAGTTTAAATAAAAACCCGATTAGTACACTGGTAATCGCGATTAAGCCAAATCCGTGTTTCTACAGTTTTCATGGTTAGTGCACCATAACATGTTTCATTTGGTTACATGTTCATTTGTGTTATTTTGTGTTACGGGTGGTTTTTGGTGAGAAAAGAAGAGATGAGAGGAATGATTGAGGAGAGAGAGGGGGGGGGACATAATGATGAGGGGTAAGCATGCTTGGAGAGAGAGAGTGTGAGAATAATTGAGAGAGAGAGAGAGAGAGAGAAAGGGGGGCTGCCTCATTTATTTTCCTCCACCATTTTCTTCTCCTTCTTCTTCCTCATCTCCTTCCACCTTCAACCCCAAAACCCATCTCAAAATACTCCTTAAAACCCTATACCCCTTTCACAAAAAATGATCACCTCCTCACCTTCATCACTTTGGACCAAGAAAAGTTAGATTTTGAAGACTTTGGAAAGGTAGGGTTTTGTTGAGTTGCCCAAATGAGGTATAAATTCTTCCTTATAGTTTAGTTTTGTGTGATATCGTATTTTAGTGTCGTTTTGTGATATCGATAACCTTCTGTGACCTCGAGTGTTCACTGTAAAAACAAATAGTGTAGTGATGTTGTACTTGTGACCCTGAGTGTACACTCGTGACCCCGACCCTACCTGATCGGTTTTGGCTAGCGAGGAGTAGGCAAATTCCGGCGACCTCGGGTGTGTAAGGAAGTTAGGGCTTGGGTTTAGTAGGGTAGCTGCCTGAAGTTGTTTAGAGGTGTTTGGTACTACTAGATTTTTCAGTAATGACTATAGGTGAAATCTGGGAGCTGTTGGGAGTGTTTACATGACCATGGTGACACGTTTCCTGACCCGAGCCATAGAATTGAACCCGATATACGAACTTAGGATTTGTTCTGTATCGGTTTTGTGACTTTTGGTGTGCCTACAGTGAATCTGGAGCAACCCGGGGAATTTCTGAGTTTAGCAAACAATACCAGGGACCAAATTAGGGTACTAGGAGACTACCCTGACCGGAAGAACCCCAACGGAGGCACCATGACCGAGATGGCCGGAATTAGTGGGCCTGTGGCTGGCCACTTGGTGAGGGTTTGGGTCTAGGTTGGTCCAGTAGCTCATTAACTCTATATACAGCACCCTATACTTGTTTGTTTAACTCCTATTGGTCTGAGTCAAAATCTGGGAGCACTTTGGTGTGGTTTTTGGTTATGTTTCCGTATATTTTAGTGCTTGGTTTTGATGTTGGATTTGTATTTGGTCGTTGGATGTTTGTACATCAACAACAAGGGTTGTTTGATTGTTCGTGCACGCGTAGGCCATAGGTTCTAACCTATGAGCGCACAGTGTGCCGTTTGGGTTTTCCGGATTCGATGTTAATAGCGATTGCGATTGTGCTGATATTGTAGGTACCTTCGCATGGATTCCGAGGCGACGGAGCATGGCGTCATCGAATTCGGCAATCGAGGATCAAGGTGAGTAGATCTATATCTACGGGGGAAGGCGGGTGGATGGCGTATAGCACCCCCGCAAACTTGATGGAAACCGATTTATATATAGAATATGGGTAAGGAAACCTAGATTAGGAAACTGGGGTTATGGTTAAAAGATAGTTAGAGATGAATGATGGAATGTATGTATTGAGATATAACATGAAATCTTTTAAAATATGAAAAGTGAATGTGAATCACGACTTGTAGATATATAGTTACACTAGAATAAGTATGAATTTTAGAGTAACATGACATTTGATGTATAGGGTAGAATGTGTATGTATATTGACTTGATATGAGATATAAATACGATGAAAAGAATATTAGATGTGATATGATGACTTGATGGTATGTTGGTATACGGATGCGAGTCGATTGAGATGATTGATACCTTTGCCGGTCCCCTGATATGAGTTTGTTATGGATGTGACCTGAGACATAGGTATATAGATATATATAGAATGTCGTGAATCATGAGTGATATGCCGTACGAGACATTAGGTCTGTACCCCTCATTGTCACATAGGATGATAGGATCCTTGATGGTTTAATGCCGCCGTACGATGATTTTCCATACGTGATGAGTTGGGCTTGATGATTGATCCATACCCTTGACTAGAGGATACCGTGTGATGGATTATACCATACGTGATGTTGTGAGCTTGGATGCCGATTGATAGATTCACCGACTCGATCATGTAGATACATATACCTTATAGCTTTTAGCTGATGATTTACATTATGCTGCATTCATGTTATTCTCATTGCATTATATATTCCTGTGCTAGTATACCTGCACCATTATCGATGATGCGTATGTTACACGTACATAGATTGGCCGGCTCACACACTTCATCATCGATAATTGCCATGTTACTACACAGTAGAATTGCTGCATCATGATATGATTCCTTGCATGAATTGTCTGCTATAATTGCATGTGTACCTTTTTACGAGGTTGCATTGACCTTAGAGAAATTGGGAACCGCAGGATATATTTAAAAACATGATTCATTTTAAAGAGCGGTTTTCCCTAGTTATGTGCATATTACTGTTCCATGTTGCATGATATACGGATATACTTACATTCTGTTATATGTCGCATACATCATGCTTTACGATTATACGCATTGATATATGTTGTTTTCATGAGATTTATGGATTTGAGAACCGTGGTTATTTCAAAAGAAAGTATGTACTGTTTTAAAAACCCGGTTTCTCTTGATATGATATTTCAGTGCGTCCACCATGAGTTTTCTCGGTTCTGAGACATGTGACAGTGATACCCGATTCGAGGAGCTGGATGAGGCCGATTGCGGGTACATGGTGGACCCGGTATGGTACCCCGGAGCAAGAAAAGGATGTCGCGCAGTAGACGATGAGCCTCGCAGGGAAGTACTACCTACCGGTGATAGTATTTGGGCTCAGCGGATAACCGGAGGATACCGACCGGAGTCGAGAGATAATATGGGCCGATCCGGACTGACGGAGCCCGAGGGCCGATCCGGACTAACGGAGCCCGAGATATGAGGATTTACGTGTCTATGCTGGACACGGGTTTCATGATGTTTAGAGTGTCGATACTGGGCACTCAGGTTCCATGATTTTGATGTGTCGCGAGTTGCACACGTTGATTTATATTCTCATACTTTCATACATATGCTTTTATGATTTTTACATGTATGATGTTGTTGTGTCATTGGTTGACACGTGGACGAGATCCACATCCATACTGGCATCGATTATATGATTGGATGATATCCGCATGCATTTAGACATTGAGTACATTGTTGGCACATATGCCGTTACGGTCACCCTAGATATCATAGTATTACCTTTATGATATAGTTGACCTAGAAAATCGTTATTTTATTCGATTTCTACTTGTTGATGTTTTTCTACCCACGAGTTGGCAACTCATCTCGTTGTGCCACAGTTCTTGCAGGTTGACCGCATGGATCAGTAGCGGTATCGCTGGCACCCAGCTGTATTCGGGTGTTTTGCTTTTGTAGGTGGTACATGTTGGATCGTACCCCTCTTGTATTTATTATTCATATTGTATCTAGTCAACTCCATCAATCAAAATTTGTATTTGTATAAGTAATGAGACTTAGTGAGACTTGTGGTTGCGAGACTTAGAGCGAGGGGTTTTCGGCTACTTGTGGTTTTGATGTCTTGCTTATTTCTTTATCTTTTGTGGTGAACTTCGCCGTTGGGTGTCGTATACTTATAATTATGCTTTTGCGTGGTTGTGGATCCGCCGTTTGGCGAAGAGCTAGTTCCCGCTTGGGGATGCCTTTTATATTATCATGTATTGTGGTTTTGGATCAAAATATACAAAGGAGGTGCTGCCCAAATTTTTAAAAGACGAAACATGTTTTTTTCAACTAGTAAATTTCACTTGTTTATTTCATGTTCCTTTCCTATGCATGTAAGAAAAATTGATTTCATTATTCCCTAATTTCAAAACTTCACCTCCTTGATTTTTCTTTAAAAGGTTTAGATTTCTGGGTTTCGGCTTACTTGAATTACGTGACGCCTTTAGACGTGGTGTAATTTAAGTGCCGGTTACAAGCTAATATTTTGGGTCGTGGCAAAGTTGGTATCAGAGCGCTAGGTTTAACCTTGGTTCGAGTCTATGTTTGACTATGCGGAGTCTAGGGCGGGTATGTATTTCGGAACCTAGGCTTGACCTTACGGAACTTAGACTTGAACGGGGGGGAGGGGGGTATTAGACCCGAACTTTCATTTCATAGGTTGACCCTGATTGATGGAGTAGGTTGCTTGTGTAGAGTGACGTACCGTACGTATGTTCCGCGACATATTTAAGATACGATACTCTACTTAAGAAATCTTAGGATGTACATATTTTGAGATCTGTGATTCTCCTTGTTCTCTTGATCATACATCCATTTGAGATCATTGATTATGTTTGTTTCCATGATCATACCCTCTTTGATGTTGTTCCTTCTCACGATCATGTATCCATTCTGGATCTGTTTTTTCCTTTCATGCCTTTGATCTGTTTTATTGATATACGATTGAGGTTCCTCTCATCATGGTTTGAGCACAGATTGAGCTACTGCTAGTGTTGCGGTCAGGGCGGGCTCGTCATGGATGAGGACTGACCATTGTGTTTTCTGATGACATGGGAACATCTCGATGTAGTGTTGTGTTGTGACCTCTTATTGAGACGAGTGTTTGGTTTTACACCAGATGATCGGGCCATTGTTAGAGCTACCAGTTGTGAGAGGACTGTTGATGTATAGCATACCTCAGAGATCGTGACGTTGTCTACCGTGCAGACAGATGACCCACCTGTTGCTGAGATTGATGGGATATCGCCCCCAGACTTTATAAGCTGAGATCGCTGGAGCTTCCAGGCAGAGATACGACAGGTGATAGCTAGTTTATCCTGAGTTCAGAGACAAAGGTGATTCGTCAGATTGATGCGCTGACGCAGGCCCAGTTGAGTTGAAGATTTCTAGTGTGGAGAGTCTTACTCAGATCTAGAGTAAACCGATCCAGAGATGACCGTTGAGGTATCATCATTCCTGGAGGATTAAGAAATTGTTTAGCATGCGGACGAAGTGTATTCGCGTGTAGTCTAGGCGAAGTTAAAAGGTTCGAACGAATGTCAGAAACCCATTTTTCCAAGTTTAAAGTATTCGAAGGAACATGCAAGTGATTCTGTGGACCCTCTAGAAGAATGAAACCCTAACTCGACAGGATGATCATGGAACCTCCTCTGAACCTTAGGGTTTGCAGCAGTTCAGCGGTGCTATCGGTGAGGCTTGGGTTTGCTGTTCTACGGTTGGTCCATAGGTACTGTGGCATGTACGGGATATTATTAGACTGTGCTCAGGTGTTGAGTTTTCGGGGAATTATGGGACTTTGACGAATCGATCGAAAAGTTTGACGTCGTCCGAATATCAGGTGATAAGAGATCAGCAAGCTGACCAGTTTCGGATAGAGGACCTCACCTAGGTGCATTGTGAGTTGATCGAGAACAGACGAGTATTGAGTATTCCTCCGATGGTATGGACGAGTTCCCGAGGACGTGTTCGGCTAGAGATCTTCTACAGAGTGATGAACATACCGAGTTCGTGATTTCGAGTCCGTGTGAGAGACTCCGGATTGACTGTAGCCGAGTACCATTGCAGTACGCAGATAACACGACGTGACATTGAAGTGGACGATGATACAGACGAGTGGAGCCAGAGGTTCATGCGAGATACTGACGAGCTATTGTTACTCCCCGTCAAGATCAGAGATCTGATATGCTTATAGAGGCATTGGGATGCGGCCAACTCCCGAGAAAATGTTGTGCTGAGAATGCAGATGTCCAAAAAGCGAGAAAAGATTATGCAAGAGTACCAGCCTCCGTATAGTTCGGCATAGGCGAGATTGGAAGAGACCCTGAGCAGGTTCCTTTCAGGACACTGCTGCGATGAGATTTGCACCCAGGATCAATTATGTCACGTGTATTCAGAGGGCCAGAGGCCGACACCAGTGACGTGCTGCTTTACGAGTGGTCGTGATAATTGGACAAGAGATGACCAGAGGAGTGCCAGAGCGGAATCATTTCCGCAGCACACCGGACCGGGCTGACGAGCCGACGGATTGCGAGATTGGTAATCCACGGAGAAATGAAGACCCAGAGACAGAAGATACCAGACCGTGAGTAGGAGGCAAGCGGATGTTCTTGCTCTTCCAGTTTTGGGCGCACCGATATTTTTTGACATTGTAGGAGGTGTACCTCAATATCATTTGTTGTGGTTTGCGTTTGTGATCCGAGTATCACGCTTATATCACTTGGATTTGAGTTTTAATGATTGAGTTTCATGGTATTGTTTTCGTGCACCATGGCTGCACCTACAGGGTATTTATATTTTGTGCATAGTTATTGCACTTGAGATATATTTTTATATACCGTTGTGTTGGTTTATGAATTGTGTATATTTATTGCACTTGATATCGGTTTTGTGCCTTGGTAGCACGTGGTTATGATTTTATGGATTTCATACGGTTGATTTGATTTTGTGCATGTGGTATGCACTCGATTTGATTTTGCACTCGGTATAGCTCATATATGCTTACAGTATATTGATACGTGTTTTGTATACGTGGTTTCACATGTTTATGATTTCATACACCTTGGTACACTCGGCGTTTCTTTTGCGCACATTTGAGTTATAGATGAGTTTTCGTGCATTTATTGCACTAGATTGTTATTTCGTGCACTGGATGCACTGGATTTGTATTTCGTGCACTGGATGTACCCGATTTGCATTTTGTGCATTTGTTGCACCAGATTCGTTTTCGTGCATGTTGGGCGCATGATATGAGATGCGATTTTGTGCACACCGGATGCATTCGATTTGGGATTTTTCTTCGTGCATGGTTAGTTGCACTGGATTGAGATTTCCGTGCACCCTAGATGCACTAGATGATGTTGTCGTGCACACCTGTTGCACTGAACAGATACTTTCATGCACACCCGTTGCACTTAGTTTTGCTTTTTGTGCATATTGTGGCACTTGTATTTTGGATTTGATTTCCGTGCGCACCAGACGTACGTGATTGTTGGATACGCCTTTTGAGGCTGATTTTGCTCTTGAGCACCTTGTTTTCATGATGGGCACTCTATTTTGTAGTGGCCGAACGGGACTGATTTGAGGACAGTACATGAGTATTTTGCATGCATTTTATTCAGATTTTGGAGTTTTTCAAGGATGCGCACTATACACGTATTATAGTATTTGACTAGTGTACATTAGATTTCAATAGTGGATTTTGAGATCTGTATCTCCATTGTAACTCTGAGGATATGCATGCAAATCCGATAATTTGCGTGACGCTTGACGGAGTTCGGTTTTTGAGTTTTGTACTCGTTTTCATGCGCACTTGACGCGCTGTGTTATTCTGTATCTTCCGTGATTTCGGAGCCCCGTTGATTTGAGCTAATATTTCGGGTCATGACATGGTTGCAACCATATCTCTCTCGTGACAAATATTATGCATAAAAAAATATCTCTCGATTTAAACCTTCCATTAATCCATATATAGTAATCATCTAACAAAATTATTGGTGTCCGCAGATTAAACTAAAACTTCTATAATTAGAATTTTTAATACAACATACACAATATTCATCTTATTTTCTAAAAGCTTTATAACTGTTTTAGCACTAACATGGCCAAGTGTTACTCTTAGTCTTCGTAAGCATTTACATGAAAACACTTCATATCTCTTGTTGAAGCAGCACCGCTTCTATGCTAATATAGATGGAGTTTCCTTTATTATATCCCTGTTACTGTGGATTTTTAAAAATTAAATAACTCTATTGAGAGTTTTTGTTCATCCTTTTTATCGTAACAGACAGCACTAGATATTTATTTATATAAGAATGAGACATCTAGTGCGATACAGGCACATGCCAGTAACTTGTTATTACCCATTGAACTATTAAAATTAGTTTTTACTAATTAAAGTTGGGTTACCATTACTGGTGTCAAATTGTAAATGTTTAAGTCCGATTCCGATCGACGTATTCTTTACCAAATCTCTTGATAATGCCTTGCTAAAAGGATCTGCTAAATTCTTTGCAGATCTCACATAAAATATGCTAATTATTCCATTAGTAATTAAATCTCGAACATATTCATGCCTTAGGCTAATGTGTCTAGATTTACCATTATAAACATTATTATAAACTCTAGACATAGTTGCCTCATTATCGCAATGCAAGAAAATAGATGGCATTGGTTGTGGCCACAACTCTATATCCAATAATAAATTTCTCAAACATTCTACTTTCTTGCCGGCAGTAGCCAAAGCGACAAATTCAGATTCCATTGTTGAATGCGTGATGCAGGTTTGTTTCTTAGAGGCCCAACTAATGGCACCGCCTCCGATTGTAAATATCCAATCTGTTGTGGATTTATTATCATTTGCACTTATGATCCAACTTGCATCCGAATAACCTTTTTGTACTGCAAGATAATTGAAATAAAATAGACCAAAATCTTTTGTTCTTTTTAGATACCCAAAAACTCTACTGATGGCCTTCCAATAATTAGTACTGGGTTTACTGGTGTATCGTGACAATTTGCATACTGTAAAAGCTATATCAGGCCTTGTACAATGCATCACATACGTAAGGCTTTCAATAGCGCTAGTATATTCTAATTGTGTAACTACATTGTCACAATTCTCATTTAATTTCATACTCGGATCATACGGAGTAACAATTTCTTTAATATTAAGTGTTGGAATTTATTTAATAATTTCTTTATATAATGAGATTGGTTTAGAACAAATCCTTCACTATATTTTTTCACCTTAATTCCTAAAATAATATATATTTCATTCAGATCTTTCATTTTGAATACTGAAGTTAAATACTTTTTTGTTTTATTTATTCCAATCATGTTTGTATCAAATATTAACATGTTATCAACATATAGACATATAATTACTTTATAATTCTGATTGAATTTAGAATATATACATTTATCCGCACTATTATACTTAAAACCATTTGATATTATTGCTTTATCAAATTTCTCATGCCATTGTTTAGGGGGCTGTTTTAAACCATATAGCGACTTAGTTAATTTACAAACATTGTTTTCATTTCCAGAAAATATGAAACTTTCGGGTTGTTCCATGAATACTTTCTCATTTAATTCACCATTTAAAAATGTTATTTTTACATCCATTTTGATGCACATATAAATTATATATTGAAGCCAAAACTATAAGAACTCTAATGGATGTTATTCTAGCAACAAGTGCATAAGTATCAATGTATGCCTTCTTTTTGTGTGAATCGTTTAGCCACTAATCTTGTCTTAGAAGTTTGTATAAAACCATCTATATTTTGTTTTCTTCTAAATACCTATTTACACTTTATAGGCTTAGATCTTTAAGACAAGTCAACCAATATCCAAGTATTATTAGATATTATTGAGTCCATTTTGTCATTAATAGCCTATTTCCAAAATGCAGTATCTCCTGAAGATATTGCTTCGCTAAATATTTTAGGATCATTTTCTATATTAAGTAGAATAGGTACTTTGTTAAGCACTTTGGTTCTATCTCCTTCAACGAGAAAGAGTATCGAACATGAATCAATAAAATCAGGACCAAAAAATTTTCTTTTATGATTCTTTGACTTTTCCTTAGTTCAATACTTTCATTAATTTCTTTTCTTTTCTCATTGGTAAAAAGGTGCTGCATCTTCCTTATTATGCAAATTAGAAACATTATCTTGCATAAATTTATTTTCAAAAAATTCAACAAATATCGATTCAATTATGACATTTGATTCTAAATCTAGAAGTCAATATGGTTTAGAATTTTGTGTATATCCAACAAATACGCTTCTAATATCTCTTGGCCCAAATTTAAAGTTATATGGATCAGTCATTTTATAATATGCTATGCACCCCCACACTTTAATATAGTTTAAATTAGGTTTTCTACCATTCCAAATTTTATATGGTGAAATATGAGTTTTCTTGAATGGTATTCTATTATGAATATAACATGCTATTAAAATAGCCTCACCCCAAAAATTAAAAGGTAATTTAGTATTTAAAAGCATAACATTTACCATTTCAACTAAAGTCTTATTTTTTCTTTCGGCTAATCTATTGTGTTAAGACGTATAAGGTGCAGTTATTTGATGAATAACACCATGCATTTCACAAAATTGAGAAAAAGAATTAGAAAAATATTCTTGTCCTCTATCACTTCTAAGGATTTTAATCTTTTTATCTTTCTAATTTTCTACAAAAGATTTATACTCTTTAAATTTCTCAAATGTTTCTTCTTTTGTTCTCAATAAATATACATATGTAAAACGAGAATGATCATCAGTAAAAGTTATAAAATATCTTTTTCCTACTCTGGTTAATTGACCATTTAATTCACAAATATCAGAATGAACAAGTTCTAATAAATTAATCTCTTTCAATTTTAGGAAAAGATTTTCTAGTCATTTTTACTTCTACGCAAATTTCACATTTATCATTATGATCATCTGACATGTAATGTAACCATATTTAGACATATATTTTAAAGAACGAAAATTTAAATGACATAATCTAGCATGCCACAAAGAAAAAGAATACTCAACAATATAAGCAAATGCATAATTTATTTCTTTAATACTGAGTTTGAATATACCATCATAGGAATATCCATTTCCTACAAATATACCATTCTTCGATACTCTAGAACAATTTTAAATCCCTTCTTACACAACAGATTTGCAGATACAAGATTTTTCCTCCAATCAAAAACATGAAATACATTAAAAAGAGTTTCTGTTCAGATGTAAATATCAATTCAACACTTTCTT
The DNA here is from genome assembly GCA_030015575.1 of Agapanthus africanus. Classification (NCBI taxonomy): domain Eukaryota; kingdom Viridiplantae; phylum Streptophyta; class Magnoliopsida; order Asparagales; family Amaryllidaceae; genus Agapanthus; species Agapanthus africanus. The sequence continues at coordinate 187,534,456 of CM057337.1, forward strand.
TACCAGGCACTTTCGCTGAAACATGGTTTCCCATCAACACTTCTTCAGGTTCTTTCTGATCCGTTTAGGTTTTAAACATTGCTTTGTTATTGCATACATGGATGGTTGCGTCAGAATCCAACCACCAATCTGCAGTTCTAGTTACCACGGTCATATGCAATTCTGTAATCATGCCTATCTGCATGTTAGAAACCATAGCAACAAGTTCTTTGACTTCATTTTCTATTAGATTTGCCTTATTGCTATTTTCTGATCCGAAACCAAGTTTTCTCCCGATATTTCTGAATTTGCAATTTTTAATATAGTGGTCTTTCTTTCCACAGTTATAGCAAGGCCATTTTTTCTTTATAAAATTAGATTTCTTAAAATTATTTCCCTTCTTCTGGATTTTGAAATTGTTCTGAAATTTTCTATGATCATTTTCACTAACATGATTCACTTTATAGTTGGATTTAGAACTAAGAAAAATTATATCACGTGCACGGTTCTCTGCCTCAATCTGCAAATGAGTTTGAAATTGCTCTATGGTAAAACTTTCAGAAGAGTGCAAAATTTTCTTTCTCTATTTATTATAAGTAGGAGAAAGTTTAGATAGAATTGCTCTAACTTGAAACGAATCAAGGACTTTAATTTCAAATTCGCTCAGTTTAGATACAAGAATTTGTAATTCATACACTTGATCCATGATTGGCATGTAATCAGTCATCTTAAATTCAAAATATTTAAGTGCTAGAAATTTATTTGTATCTTTCTTTTCATTTTTGTACTTTTTTTCAAGGGCACTCTAGATTTCTTTTGGTGTCTTCATATTTCTATAAAGATCATACAGATGATCGGTGAGGGAATTAAGAATATACCCATGACAAACCAGTTCATCTTCTTCACACTTGTTTTTCTCGGTCTTGGCACTCTCGGCATCATTTGAAGTTGAAGTTGAATCTGGGATTGGCGGCAAGTCTGGATCGAGCATGTAAAATATCTTTAAAGCGGTCAGTAAGAACACCATCTTGTCTTTATATCTAGTGTAATTGCTCCCATCGAATCGACCCTGTTTGATAACATCTTGGTTCTAGAAATGAACCTTAACACTTGAATTTAATTCTGTCTCCATAAGATATCACCTTTCGATTGTTAGATTTGTAGTTTGGTTGAGACAGAATTAAAACCTTTGAGGCGTGTATGATACGCTTTCCGAAAGGTGATATCCCCACTATGAGAGTACAGCAGAAGGCAATCACCCCCAAGATACAACAAAACCCCTGAAACTCTCTTAGAAGATAATGAGAAGAAAATGCAAAATCCGTGAAGAGAAAAATTTAATTTATAGAGTAGAACAGACACAACTGTTTGGACGGTTGTGACTATTCAGATAACAAAACCACAGTAGACAGTTTTCAGATAACTTTGAATTCGAAATTCAAAAAAAGGCAAACTCTATTATCAGGTCAAAGCCCAAGATGCCCCAAGTGTCCTATCAAAGAAAATAATAAATAAATATTATAAACCCACTAGAAATTAGGCTTATTTGGCACATAACCCATTTTGTTCAAGATATTACTTGAAAATTGGGAATTATTATAAAGGCTTGGACATTCGTCTCTCCATCCAATGTGATACTATTTCTCACATACAAATACTACCAATAAATTCAAACTTCCAACAACAGTTACCATACCTTTTGAAAAGAAACATGATGAGTAAATTTCGCTAAAGTAACTTGAATATTTATTGTTTTCTAGTAGAACTTGTTAAATTATCCCAAAAAAAATTCATGAACTTTTTCATGTTTTTTTTAAGAAAACCCCTTGTCATTAGTCTTTGTTAAAGATAACTTTTACATGCAAAACATATATTCTTTTTTGACGAAAATATCCCTAATAATTATATATATCTGAGCTCATATTAGTTTTCCTTATCTCCTTTCCAAGTTAGTTTTTCTATGATTCTAAATGGTTTTTTAATTTATTTTCTCAAATATAACCCGATGGTTTTATTTTTCTAATTATTTTTCCCTAATTTCTTGAAATTTGATTTTTGAATTTTATTTTGAAATTAAGATTTTTAGGGATGCTTTACCATGGAACAATATAATCGGAGATTTAGAATTATAATTAACTACGCTACCGAGTTAAATGAAGTTTAATTTTTGCAGGATAGTTGCCGATAAAACAAGTTAAGGGTAGTTTAGTGAATTTTTTTGAAATTTCGGGATAATTTATTGAAATTTATCCAAACATGCTAATCCAACTAATTGGTAAGTATTTTACATGTCGTTTTTAGTTCTAAACGTACCGCAATCAAAACGGTATCGCATGTAGCGAGCTGAAATGAGTACGGGTCGTCCGCATGGAGGTGGTAGATTTGTAAGCTTATTTTAACGAGTTAAATCCATAACTTGGAGTTATTTGTAAAATATGATATGTTCAAAAGAAAGGACTTGTTAGGGGTAGTTTTAAGTTAGCTTGAGCTAAGATAATATTTGTCGTTTCCTTATAAACCTAACTTGATATTGATGCTAAGGTAATCGGTAATAACGTGGATTAAGGAACTTGAAATACGGTATTTGCGATTGTGCGCTAAATCCATATTTCTTGTCGTTTGTCTTTTCGTTCTTGTCTCTTAACTTTCGCCTCTGGCAAACCAATCGCTACCGGTCACAATTTGGAATCACCGCTATCGTGCTAGGATAGGGTGCATAATGGAGCGGATTGCGAATCGTTTGATCGGAGTTTCATTTACGAGTTAATGGTTTTTAAAGGAAATTAGCAAACACTTCTCCTATTCAAACTAACCATATTCTACCCTTAACAAGTTATTAAGCTACTCACATATATTCATAAGAATCAAAGAAAACACAAAAAGAGAAGAGCACGTAAAAAATGCAAGTTAAGTAAAGCAAGAGTTAATGAGTACTAAGAACCGATATGTCCAAAATGAAGTCTTCAAGTGTCCTTTGAATCCAAATATTACTATGAAATCAAATACCAAACTTTAAACTTGCAAACTCACTTAAGAGATTGTAAGATCAAAAAAAAGCAAAAGATCTCACAAGTTGAAATGAGTATGACATGATATGAATAACTTGTTGGGTTTCCTAAAACCCTGGCCGCCTACCGTGGCCGTTGCAAAACGAAAAACTCTAACTTTTTAAAAATCCGGCGCTAGAAAACTCATCCTAGAATCTAACCATACACCGAAATTAGCTAGCTAAAGAGATCTAGCTACAACTGTGATAAAGAGTTATACCAAGAGACTCTTGTCCTTCGGGTCTTCACTCCTCTTCTTTAGCTCTTTAGGTGATCTTGATCAAACTTGATGGCCGGTCTTCTTGGTCCTAGATGATCCACCTGAAGGTCTTTAATTCAAACTCCTACTCCAAAGTGAAGTAAACTAAGTAAACTAGTTTGCTAATCTAGTTTCTTAGGTGATGTGGTAATATTTGATGGTAAGTTTCTATCTCAAATCCTTTGGCTCTCAACACATGAGAAGGTTAAGAATTTGAAATGAAGATGATTTTCTTTTATGAAGTATTTTCTTTTCATTTTAAATCAACCATACTTCAATAGTAATTGCAATAAATACCAAGACCATTCTTCATGCCATGCTTCATGCCATCTCTTTCTTTTCCATCTCATTTTCTATTTTGAACAAATAGAAAAATAAACATGATGAGGTGTCATCTTCTAGAAAGTATTTTGTATAAATACAAAATACTTTCTACCGTATATATATACCCGTATTCGTATCAAAATACGAATACCCAAGAGATAGAATAATACCACTAAAATAATATTAGCATTAAATCAATATCCGATTTAATGAACCGGCTTAATCCAAAGCCCTCCAGTATTACCAACCGTCCGATCAAAAATCTGGATAATACTAGAATATACATATCGAAATATGTACACGTAACGGCTTAATCCTAAGCCGGCTAGTATTATCATTCGATCGAAACCCTGCATGTATAAACATACGGCCACCACATCGTTTTGCCTGAATCAGAGAAACCCTCTGTGTGAGACTCTAAAGACTCGACATACGCTGGCAGTGGGTTTAACCACAAGCACGTCAGCGGCACTAGCTGTACGTAACGGCTACTCAGATACCTGTCGAATAGAAGGCCGACGAGCAAGCTCATCCTGGCCCCTACTGAGCTTATCCGTGACAATCTCTGTACAGTCCGGTCTCTTTGTCTAAGAATATAGGGGGTGGTAAACATCAGACCTCTACTGACCCGATAAGTCGTATCGATTTGGCTCAAGACCAATCCGAGAAACTACTGATCTAACCATCAGCAGTTCTCAAATGCCTTGGCCAAGGTCTTATGGTTCTAGCCAATCGGATACAGTGCAATATCGACTCCCAATACCGGGAGAGACGAATTCCTGACAATCACTCACTGCCTCCATGTGGCTCAGGACTGCACCCAACAAAAACCTGTTTGCACGACTCAGTAGAGCCATGGTAGGGTAGTGATCAAAGTACAGTGGGAACTCACACGAGACAAATGATGACCTTAGGTCATAAGACTAACCTGTATTCATATCACCTGAGAACCGCTATCTGACGATAGGTATAATATCATCTAGAAGTTCTCGGCGAGTCCGTCCAGTATACTCACTCCCAATTAGCATCTGTATACAATCTTAGGTGATCACACCAATGGTTGTGGGACCAACCACCGCCCCTCGTCGGGGTCTAGAAATGTATGCATAAGTCTACTCTGGAGTATAGATACCCAATCTCGATACTCCTGTGACTTGGGACCTTTAAGGATGTGCTTATAGATTACCCAACTCCTACAACGCTGGTGGTCAAGTAAAATCATACGGGCTTTATCAACATGTAACCGCCATATATTATATCGAACATAACATATGCATATGTTAAGATAAAGTCAAACCATAATAGTATATTATTATATCGAGTCTTTATCAATATGTGCAAGAAATATAAAATATCAATAGAAAGAAATACACATATGAAGATAAAGACAACTCAAATAATATACTATATACAACTGAGCAAGATTGTCCTGTACATACATATCCCTAACATCCTATACACTACAGGCCTCTAGGGCATACATATCCAATATAACTAAAAGCATATTTTATTGAACTTGCAAAAGAGATACAAACTAATTGAGTTCAAGAACCTAAAACTTAAGCTTTTAAGTTCAACTTAGAAATTAAAAGGTCAAAAGAAAGGGGCAAGAACTCAAGATACAACTGAAAATTACAAAAGTGAAGAATTTTGTCTTAACACAAAACTTAGACCCTTTATCTCTCCTCTGATGTGGTATTTATAGGCACTTTAATTAAAATAAACAAACAATAAAAAAGAGGTAATATGACAATGAGAATTGACCAGAAGAAAAATAAGGCACTTTAGAGACTTAAAAACCGCCGGTAGCATGAAAAAGAGGAGTTTGGGCGGTTTTTTGGCAGTTGGTGAGGCTCGTCTTTGTATGATGATCTCATGTCCTCTCCATGATCTCTCTGGTATTATTTGATTCTTTTGTAACCACTTGAATTTTAATATGTAGATTTGGAGGGAAATTTCTAGTTTCAAACCATCACATCACAACTTACTCATGACTATTGTTAGGAATATGTATTCCCTCGATGCGATTATTGTATATTATAGTGGATGCTTGGACATATATAGAGAGAGGACTTTCTTGCTCAACATGATAGTGTGCTATCTGGTTGCTCTTTATCTTAACATGTGCACTTATTTTAGTATAATACCTCTTTGATATATGTTGATAAAACCCTTAGGATGTTGGCTTGACTACCAGGACTATGATGTAGATCATACTAATGGGGCTTGAGTAGTCCACAAGCACATCCTTAACAGTTCCTAGTCGAGAGTGTATCGATATTCCGGAGTAGACTAGTGCGTACGTTTCTTGACCCTATATGGGGCGATAGTTGATCCCACAGCTATTGGTGTTTGACAACAAAGATTGTACACAGGTGCTCATTAAAAAATGAGGACACCGAACAGGACTCGCCGAGAACTCTTAGATGGTACCATACCTATCGTCAGATAGCAGTTCTGTGGTGACACTTGTACAAGTTAGTATGTAGACCCTAGATCGTCATAGTGTCTTGTGTGGTTCCTACTGTGCTTTGATTTCCACCCTACCACGGCTCTACCAAGTCGTGCAAACAGGTGGTTTTTGGTTACAGCCCCGAGTCACGTAGAGACAGTGAGCGATAGGAGGGGTTTCGTCTCTCCCGGTACTGGGAGTTGATGTTGTGCTATACGCGATTAGATATAACCGCAAGTTCCTGATCAGGGCTGATGAGAATTACTGATAAGTGTTATCAATAGTTTATCGATTGGTTATAGGCCACACATCGGCATAACTTATCGAGTTGTTGGGGTCTAAAGATTCCACTCTCAGACTCGATATGCGACATATCAGATGAAGAGACCGGACTGTACGGTTAGTATTGCATATAGGCTCTATGGGAGTTTGGACAACTTTGCTTGTTGATCTTCTATTCGTTCAATACCTGAGTAGCCATTACGTCCAGCTAGTTCTGCTGACGGCTTGTAGGTATCTGATGTGATCATTACCTACTGCTGGTGTATTGACGAGTGCCTAGAGTCCCACATAGAGGTTTCTTAGCTTAAGGGAAACGAAATAGGGCACATATGGAGATATGTGTAGATGCTTGATTAAATACGTGTATATGTGTGCAGATGCTTGATTAAATACGTGTATATGATACTGTATTCTAATCTAGCTTTTTTTATATTAGCGGGTTATATATGATATAACCGGATTATTAAATTAAGTGTTGATTTAATAATTTTATATATATATATATATAAACTAATATAATACTCATTTTAATTCCTTTTTTCTCATTATATATTTGATATATACAAATTGTATCATAATTGATGATACATAGAATATGGCAATATGAGAATCACATTGGAGAAAAAGAAAAGAAGAAAAAGATTTACTTATATGAATAAAACAAAAGAAAGAAATGAGTCATGGCTTCTAAAATATTCTCCAAGATGCTAAGAACCATGACTCGTTGTTTCTTTTATTTTATTCATCCAAGTTTATCTTTTCTTTAGCTCATCTTATCCTCAAGGTTCATTCTCATCTCTAAGTTCATCTTCTTCATTTTCTTCTCTAGTTTTTTCTAAGTTGAAAAAGAGAAAAGAAAAGAAAGAATTTTTATGAGAAAAATCTCCACTTCATCAGCCTACACTGCTCTAGAAAATTAGTATAGCTTGTTCTCTCCACTAATTCAAAGATTAGTGATGTGTGAGCTTGAGTGTGATAAACTTCGAGGTGGATCATCTTCGATGATGAAAACTTTAAATAAGCTCGTTCCATCCTTCAAGTGGAGTCAAAGAAGAGTTTTAGAACTACTACTCGAAGCAATTGAAGTGAAGGACTAGACCACAAAGGTTGTAGTTTCTATTCATTTAGTTATAATCTCTAATTTGCTATTCTATGAAACCCTAATCTCTAATTCGATTCTTATTTGGTATACTAACCTCTCTAGAATTTTAAAAATTGCTTACTTACTTTTGTTAAAACCCTAGTGGAGGTGCTAAGATATACTTACATGGTATTAGTGCCAAATTAGATACTTAGGTGATATTTAGACGACGTTAAAGTATTCGATCGACGTTTTATTAACCGAACTTTGGTAGTTTATGTCCAATTTTTAAAATTTCAATTTTCTCCATATTAAAAATGCTTAGAAAATCGTGCAGGCTTTTTTTATGAAGACACAAGAAATACGAGATCCTAATTCCACAAAGTGGCCGCGGAACCGCCGCCTAACCCATTCTCCGGCCACAGTTCCTCCGCGCACTTATGGAGTTAGGACTCCATGTTCCCTCATAAAATATCAGGGAAAACCCCAATGGGGCATCACGTGCTCACACGTGACCATGGGTCACGTGCAGACACGTGATGGGCTCTTAAGCCCTCTAAAGTAATGAGAATTAAATTCTAAACAAACAGGAGTCACGTGCCCACACGTGATGGGCCTTTAAACCCACTAAAAGGGGATTAAAAGATATAATAAAACAGCAAGGAATGCCCCAATGGGGCATCACATGCCCACACGTGACCATGGGTTATGTGCAGACACGTGATGGGTTCCTAAGCTCTCTGATTAACAGAATTAAATTCTAATCAAACAATCAATCAGTGGAGTCACGTGTCCACACGTGATGGGCCTTTAAACCCACTGAAAAAAATTAAAAGTATAATAAAACAACAAGGAAAACCCCCCAATGGGGCGTCACGTGCTGACACGTGATAATTCCTGAGTTCTTTAAAACAACAGAATTAAATTCTGGTTAAAATGTTTAATCAGGAGGTCACGTGTCGATACGTGATGGGATCCTAAGATCTCTAAAATAATAGAATTAAATTCTAATTAAATGGCCAATCAGAAGGTCACATGCCAACACGTGACAGGCTCTTAAGCCTTTTGAACTAATAGAATTAAATTCTAATTAAGAGAAAATTGAGAACCCTAACTGGAAAAATATTTCTTTAAATCTTTCCAAACAAAAAAAATTGTGCTCTGTAAAATGGAGCACCGTTGGATTAAAAATCTAATGGTAATTAAAAATCACCAATTTATGGAAAGATTCTATACAAGGAAAGATTTTCCTGAAATTTGCCACGAATAACAGACAAAATATCGTTTGGATTAAAAATCCCAATGGTGAATAAAATTCACTGAGTGATCTAAAAGATCATGTTGGTTACAAAATCAATTAAAAATTTTCAAGGAAAGATTGACTAAACAAATTGATTCTTTTCTTTCTCCTATAAACAGGAGCCAAGAAGAGTAGAGGGGGAATTCTTTTTTGGAGAGAGATACACAACAACAGAGAGACTAGGACATCATAGTCCATGAGTTTAGGGATCCTACAGTCTATGGAATGATTGGTTATCGGGACCCGTCAGCTCTCTGAAAACGTTGAAGGTCTCTCCTTTGATTGAACCCCAACTACAGAAGCAGATCTCCCCATAAGCAGATCTCCCCAACTAAATAAGCGCCTTTGATTGAGTCCCGATAACCAATCATTCCATAGACTGTGGGGTCCCTAAACTCATGGACTATGATGTCCTTAAACTTTATAGACTATGACGTCTTTAAACTACGGACTGTAGGGTCCTTAAGCCCATGAACTATGATGTCCTTAACCTCGGACTGTGGGTTCCTTAAGCCCATTGACTATGATGTCCTTAACCTCGGACTGTGGGGTCCTTAAACCCATAGACTATGATATCCTTAAATTTGGACCGTAATGTCCTTAAACTAATGTTGGACCACCATGTTCTTAAACTGGTAATCGACCGCAATGTCCCTAAACTAAACAATAGAACCCAAATGCTCTCTTGTTGAATCTAAATGATCTCGTTAAGTTGATCTTAGTCTAAAATTAGACTAACGTATCCTTAACATACGTTTAAGTTGACCTTAGTCTCAAATGAGACTAACGTATCCTTAAACCCAACCCAAACCCAAATCTAAGAAGATATGGATTTGGACTAATCCACGCCCTACGGGCGACAACATAAATTAGTCTCCGTATACAATCGACGGGCAACCAAAAACAAAACAAACACCCACGACACGAAGTGACCATCTGGAGAAGGAGAAAGTGGTTACCGTGATGCGGTAGCATAATTAACTGCAGGGGCTTGCGCCTGCAGGGAAGAGCGTCCCCACAATAAAAAAAACCCGCAAATGAGGGGGAATCTGACGAAGTCTGCTACATCGGCCGCATCCATTTAAACCTTCGATACACGGTGCCATAAATCAACTTGGCATCTTCGGAGAGGTAGAAGGATAGCACCAATTAGCATCTGCCTCCAAATTCAGGAAAGACGGAACGAATCGCGGTTTAATATGGTTGCCCATGGGTTCGAGGTACTAAGATTTGGGTTTGCTCTTGTGCTGAAAAAAGAAATGGCCTCTAACTGCTCCAGCTGCAACTGCAACTCCCATTCCACCTCATCTGGAGGTGTAACCTACGGGCCCCAAGAGGCCTCCCTGTTCAAGATGCCAGTGGAGTAAGTAACTCAGGCCACCACTGGGCTGTTCTTTGGGACCATGATCCAACCGATGAGCTTCAATGCCCCAATGCCGTTGCAGGAGGCTTCAAAGAAGTTGGTCTTCGATCAGTTTACATCTACCGCGGCCCCTCTCAACGGGTTTCCCAACTCCACTGCCTCAGTTTTCAACAGACTGGGCCAGAATGCCAACAAGCCCGCAATACCTGAAACAGCCATCCCAAAGCGGATAGCCATCCCGGCTTAAGCGGACGAAATTATCAGAGAGGCTTCTTCTGCTAAGAAGTCAGTCTTCACAAGACTGGCCGCTCCGGCTCTCGCTCCAAGCAAAGTCCTCAAAGCTGCTTCCCCTTCCCAGAGGTCTGTCTTTGACAGATTGGACATTGCTGCTCAACGGACATCGGTCTTCAAGAGGCTAACGCCGGCGACAACCTTTCGCCAAAATAGGGGGCATGAGGAAGTCATCCCTATAGCTGAACCAACTCCATCCGCATGACATGCTCGCCGTCATCACTGGCACCGAGTAAGGAAGGCTGGGGGTAGCTCCCCTTCTGGACTGACTCCGCCGGCTCCAACGGTGGAAATCGATGCTGCTGTTCCAACTGGGAACAGCTTTGAACCGCTAAGGAGGGTGCGCAAAAACTCTCCAACTGCCGTGCTGAAGAGATCTCCTCCATCTGTGGAGAAAGCCCCAAAGGCAAAGCTGGAGTAGCCCCCTCAGCGGCTGTCCTCCAAAATTTACAAAGTCTGGCGACAGGTCCAGGAATCGGTGATTGACCAGGACTACTCTCGCCGACCAAAGAAGATTAAACCTCAGCAAGAAAAGAGCCATCCCATGGTATCACAGAAGAAGTCATCCGTTTGGGTGCCCACTGCAACGGCTCCCTCAACTTCAACCGCTCACAATAGAAGGAGGCCGGAGAAAGCCCCTGTGACCGCGGCGAACCGCAAAGACGTTGGATCTAAATGCCCCAAGTCTGGGGGCATGGTAACACATACCATTTATATGGCATCCGGAAAAGAGGAAAGCCGTGCTTCTACGGGTCATCGACCGCTTACCCAATCGATAACAAAGGCTCAGGAGCAACAGCAGCATAAACTTCAGGAGATGCTGACTGCAATGGCTGCACTCACTGGGCCGAAAGAAAATCCAGAGACCTCAGAGTAGCGTCAGGAACAAGAAACCGATGCTGAATTCCTCCGAAGAATGCTCGAGAGGAAAGAAAAAGAGGCCATGGAACAGGAGGCCAACATAAAATGAATGGCTCTTTTGTTCCAAAACATGGCCGGGATGATGTTACAGCCGGAACTTCCAGCTGAAGACCCCCCGATTATCATTGAAGACGATAGAGGGGAGACATTGAACCTTCCTCCGGCTCTTTCAGCAGCCAAGGAGGAGACCATCTCCAAGGCCGCTCTGGATGATTACATCTCTCGGCAAATACGAGCTCATCATGCAAGCGAAACGGCCGGGCAGATCGTTAAGACTGGGCGACCCTATCCGGGCTGGTATGACCAGATAAGGTACCCACCGGGATATACAATCCCTAAATTCCATGTATATAAAGGGACGGGCAATCCCCACCAGCATGTCGCCCAGTTCAGGGCTCTATGTGGCAACACTAGAGGTGACGATAAACTGCTACTTCGCCAGTTCGTCGGCGGCTTGTCGGAGACAGCGTTCGAATGGTACTCTGAACTCCCAAACGACTCTGTCAAGACATTTGCAGAAATGGAGCTGTTGTTCACACAAAGATTCGCAAGCGCTAGCGAGCATATTCTGATTACCGCACTAATTAACGCTAGGGTGAAGCCAGGCGAGACATGGGTTCAATACGCAATACGATGGCGGAATCTGTGGTCGAAGTGCGAGCAGCGCATCGAAGAAGCGCCTGCGGTAGGCATGTTCATGGGTACTCTTGACCCTCAAGCCACCACAATTCATGATGTTCTTCAAGCCGACCACCTTCCAGGCCTTGATTGACAAACTAGCCCAAATGGACCAGATGGGTCATAGACCGTCTTCTTCAAAGCTGGAATCTCGAAATGAAAAAGGGAAAGGGAAAGCGACCTTCGTCGCAAATGCTCAACAGCAGTCCAGTGGCCCAAAACTAACTGATCGCCTGGACGAGAGACGTCAATTTTATAATGAGAAAATAAAGCGCCCTTATTCGTTTCCCAGGAACAAAACGAGGAGATTGTTCGAGCTGGCAATGCGCAACAGGCTCATTAATTTGCCAAACCCAAAACGCCCATCGCAACCCGGTGAGGCTAATAATCCTAATTATTGCCCCTATCACTAAGCGATCGGCTATCCAATTGAAGATTGCTTCGTTTTTAAAGGCTGGATTGAAGATCAATACCAACAGGGCAAATTCGCCCTGTCCAAGAAGTGGAAAGTAAGCCCGCCTCAACCGCATGCTCTTAAAAGTGGGGACACACCGGGGGCATCATGCTCTTTTGTCGAAGAAGCTCCATGGGAGGTCGCTCTTTCAGCCAAAATGAAAAGAATACTGAAGGATCTCCAAACATGCCCGGCGATCAGATGGAAAAATCAGCTAGAACCCGAAATCATCGAGGGAATGCTGAAGCCGCGCCCAACTCCAAAAATTAGTGGTGATAATCAAAACGCCTACACCCAGACGTTGAAGCCTTCGAAGAAGAAGAAGAAGACCAAAAAGCCCGTGAACCTTAATGACAAGCGCATAGACCTGCAAAAATATATCGACACGCTGGAAGAATATAACCAGAAGGCGCGGACCACAGTCACACTCCAAGAATTTCTCAGCCGTGTCCTTGAGAATGGAGATGATGACAATGGAGAAGACTCGTCGGATGAGCCTGAAGATTATGGGGTAAGCTGCCATGTGATCTCTCATTTGTCGATAGACGATGAAGAAGCTCCTGATGCAGAGAAATTGAGGGCAAATCCCGAAATGGAGCTCCTAGGACCATCAGATGAGATAATTGATGCATTCCTAAACGAAGCTCTTTTGAAAAGCAAAGCTGATCGAGAGCGCGAAATGGCCATATTTGAAAAAGCCAAACTCCGGCAACTGGACGAAAGGGTCGAGACATTCCCGCCAGATCAAAGTACATCTGCCGCAAATAAAAGCAGGCTCAAGATGAAGAAAAGGTTCGCCAAAGCCATATCAATAGGGATGAAGCTGCCACCCTCCGAAAGAAACACTCTTGAGGAAGTAGATATACATCCTAGCTACTGCTTATATCATCGAAAGATTACCCACCCCACCGAAGAGTGCAACGCTTTTAAAAACTGGTGGCAGGGATATGTTGCTCACCGACAACATTTCAAGCGGATGAAACGCAAAACTCGTCGGGAACAAAGAAATACGACCAAGGAGCGCAAAAGAACTACCGACAACTGTCACATGGTTGACTCCAGTGGATCGCAAGTTCTCACCTTCGGGAGAGATTCTGAAGAAGAAATGGCTCCTGGCCCTCTCTTCAAAGAATCCACCTCGGGAAAAGAGTAAGAACCGAAGAGCTGCGAGAACATTCAGCCGCACAATCGCACACTACCTGAAAAGAATCTTGGACCCGTAAACAAGGGGTCGAACAAAAAGGATAAGGGAAAAGAAAAGGTCCCTGAGGATATCACCCTCGATGACCGAGCCGTCGAAAAGCTGATAGCTAAAGATCCGCCCAAGAAAAACAAGGTGGATTACAACGTTCTGGCACACCTGAGGAAGATACCCTCACAGCTAAGCATTCTCGACGCCCTTCTGCTATCCAAAGAGGCGAGAGATTCTTTGATTAAGGCACTACAAGAGCCTGAGCAATTCCAGGCTTTCCTCGCCGAAGAAAAAATAAAGGACGAGCTGGAAGAAGTACACACGGCCGACATCACCTTCGGCGATGAGGACCTCCTCTTCGGGACGTGCGAGAAAAACCATCCCCTTTATGTCTCCGGATACTATCATGATATCAAGATAGGCAAAATCCTGGTCGACAATGGGTCCTCCGTCAACCTTCTCAATGTAAGAGTGTTGAAGGAAATCTGCATAAGCGTTCAACACCTCGCTCGGGATAATATCACTATCTCCGGGTTTGACTCCCAATCATCAAGGATGCTCGGGTCTGTGATATTGACATTACGCTTTGGGCTGCTCGTCACGGACATCAAGTTCCATGTCATTGACGCGAAGACTTGCTACAACGCTTTGCTCGGCAGACCTTGGTTACACGAGTACAACATCATCCCTTCTACACAACATCAGTGTATGAAGTATTTCAAGGATGGTCCCGAATATACCGTGACAGGGGAGTTGAACCCATTCTCCGTGAATGAAGTCCGAAAATACGAAGATGCAAAATACTTCTTACCAGATTTCAAAGACACGGAAAGATGCCACAAGCCGAAGAACAAATCTATCACCACTATTCCAGTCTTCGGGAGTGACACTGAGGAGGAAGAAGAAATAATTTATTCAGGGTCACCCCAATGCAACAAGCTGGGACCATCCACCCCTATGTTGATCTTCGGCAACGACTCAGAAGATGAGGTCAATGCCGTATTTTCTGTTCGGCCATCAATACAAACCTTCGCTGGCGATGATCGAAATTTGCAAATTGCCATGGTCCCGCAGGAACATTACAAAGAACTCGACGCATTTAATACCTACAGTGTGGAAAAACTGCAGACATTCTACGTCCCTCCCAGGCAAAGAGATGAAAAGGGGATCCTCTTTTATCGATCAACGGAGACCAAAGTGGAAAAAGAAATTTGGCATAGTGCCGATTATACACTTGACAAGCTCCAGCCCATCCATCTGCCCAGATACTACACGGAAGGATTAAAAAGGCTGTTGAGGCGTCAAGGCATACCCTTCAAACAGACTGCTCAACAAGCTCAGTTCTACAACAGAATCTGGGACGTCCCCGGAACTCGGCGAAAATTGCCCAACGGGAAAATGGAAACGATCGGGCTTGGATATGTTCAATCCAAGAAACGGGAACGATTCCATGACTGCTACGTTGTACATGACTTCGATGAAGAAGGAAGTGCTCTGTTAGAAGATGCCAACCGTGAACCAAAACGAGCTCCCGCCATGAAAATGCTAAGTCCATCGTTTGAAGAATAGATGGACATGCTAATAAGGGAAGCAAGTCAAAAGGTACGGGATGACCATAGCCGTGAAATGGCCATTTACGAGAAAGCCAGGACGCAGCGCCTCCTTCAGCAGGCCGCGGAGATTGACAATGCTCTTCGTCACCAACCTGTCATACAAAAGGCCCAGCGTAGAGGCAAAAATAAACCAAAGGACGGAAAAAACGTTCGACAGCAGCGTAGCTGATCTAAGAAGCCACGCGATCAAGAATCGAGCAGCCGGGATCTGTCTCTTATAAAGAAGATGGGTTGAGCATATTCTTTCCCCAAGACAAGACAAAGAAGATATTCGATCTTGTCATAAAACATCAGAAGATGACACTCCCGGAGTCCAAGCACCCCGAGAAAGCAGACAAGGTCTCTCACCCAGACTATTGCTCCTATCACCAAGCAATAGGACATCCTCTTGAAGACTGCTTCACCTTCAAAAACTGGGTCAAAGACCAATATCAACAAGGCAGGTTCGCTCTATCCAGTAGTTGGAGGGTAAGTCTGCCACGGAAGCATGAATCAAAAACCACTTATGCGATGAGAGTAGAACCAGATCAGCATCGGTCTTAGAAACGATCTCATACCTGTCACGTGATAACGCTGTCAAAAGAAGAACACGAGAATATCGATGACCTCCCCTGGTGCTTTGAAAATGATGAGGATGAATTGATCTCAGAATTTCCACCAGCGCCAAAAGAGCTGGAAGATGCGATACATACTACTGCAGATGACCTCAGAAAAATTGACTTGGGGATGGCAGACGATCCGCGGCCGACGTTCGTCAGTGAAATATTGTCTGACGAAAAGGTGGCTACGTTTAAAGGCGTGCTCATGCAGTATAAAGACTGTTTCACATAGAACTATTCAGAGATGCCGGGACTCGATCCAGAGATTGCTGTCCACAAATTGGCGATTTCTCCAGACGTCAAGCCGATCAAACAAGCGCCGAGAAGAATACGGCTCGAGCTTGAGATGAGCATCAATGCCGAGGTCAAGAAGCTAATCGACTCTGGCTTCATCCAAGAGGTTCAGTATCCTGACTGGATCGCCAACATCGTCCCGGTGATGAAGAAAAATGGGACGGTGCGCATATGTGTGGACTTTCGGGATCTCAATAAAGCTTGCCCGAAAGACGACTTTCCAGTACCGGCCACTGAGCTGATGATAGATAATACGTCCACTCACGAAGTTTTCTCTTTCATGGACGGCTCATCAGGATACAACCAGATAAAGATGCATCCTGAAGACCAGAAGCATACCGCTTTCCGGACCCTTTTGAGCATATTCTACTACAAGGTGATGCCTTTCGGTCTAAAGAATGCCGGTGCCACCTATCAGAGGGCCATGACGAAGATTTTCGATGACCTCATACATGAAATCGTCGAATGCTATATCGACGACCTCGTAGTTAAAAGCAAATCATACGAGGAACATTTAGAGTATCTGAAGATTGTGTTTCAGCGCCTTCGGAAATACAATTTGAAGATGAACCCTCTCAAATGCGCGTTCGGAGATTCCTTGGGCAAGTTCCTAGGATTCATCGTCCGACACCGAGGCATCGAGATAGACCCGTCGAAGATCAAGGCGATTATGGAAATGCCTCCGCCAAGGACACTCAAGCAACTACGTTCTCTCCAAGGGAAGTTCGCGTATATCCGGCGATTTATAGCCAATCTCTCAGGCAAGTGCCGTCCTTACAGTCATCTAATGAAGAAGGGAACCCCGTTCGTCTGGGATCGCAAATACCAAAGCGCGCTGGATGAAATTAAGCAATATCTAAAGAATCTTCCGGTACTAACCGCTCCAGTCAAGGGAAAGCCTCTCATTCTGTATACAACCGCCCTTGAAGATTCCTTTGATGCGCTATGGGTACAAGAGAATGTTCAAGAAAAGGAGAGAGCCCTCTACTATTTGAGTCGAGTTCTCCCGGGGCAGAAAACAATTACTCCCCCATTGAAAAACATTGCCTAGCATTGATCTTCACGATAACGAAGCTCAGACACTATGCGTTAGCACATGAGGTCCATCTTATATCAAAGGTGGATTCTCTCAAATATTTGATGTTAAGAGCCATATTAACGGGACGGCTCTCTAATTAGGCCCTACTCTTAATGGAATTCTCGATAACTTACCGACCCTTCAAGGCAGTGAAAGGCCAGGCCATCGCTGACTTCCTCGCTGAACATCCGATACCTGCCGATTCTCTTTTGAACTGTGAATTGCCTGACGAGCACGCGTTTGACACGATCGACGGGGAGAGAAAAGAGAATGATACCCAGTGGGAACTTTATTTCGATGGAGCATCTTCCATGAAGAAGCGCAAACAAAGCACCCCCATAATCAAATCAGGGATAGGCCTCATCTTCGTGACTCCATAAGGAGGGATAATGCGTTTTGCCTTCTCCTTAACAGAGCCGAGGATGAACAATGAAGCCGAGTATGAAGCTTTGATAGCAGGTCTTGTGGTCGCTGTCGATATGGGAATTAAAAGCCTCCTCATACACGGAGAATCCCAATTGGTCATTAGCCAAGTAAACGATGACTATCAGACATATAAACCAGAGTTGGTGAGGTACGGCGAAAGGGTACAACAATTGCTGGCTCAAATTCCCACCTATGCCCTGGAAAACACACCACATGCGGAAAATAGCAAAGCGGATGCATTGGGTAAGCTCGCTAAATAATTGGCCGACGAGAACCTCGATGACGTGAGGATCATTGTGCAAAGCCGTCGGGTTCTTGCATCGGCAGAAATATCTCCGGAGTCGTCCGAAGAAAAGGGGACTACCAAGAAAATGACCCTACAGATAAAAGACCATGGATTAGAGAGAAGTCTTTATAGACTACTTTAAATCCCGTCGAACACTTAAAGATACGTCCTCAAGACATCAGCTCATGAAACGAGCTCTATATTTTGCCTTCGTCAATGATACGCTATATAAGAGATCATTTGATTCTCTGTGGCTAAGATGCCTGGGACCTGAAGAACCAAGGAGAGTCGTCCAAGAAACTCAAGACGGACTCTGCGGTTCTCACCAAGCTGGGCTAAAAATGAAGCTGAAGATTAAAAGGATGGGCTACTATTGGCCCACGATGATCCAAGACTGCCAAGAATACGCGAAACAGTGCCACTCGTGCCAGATTCACGGGGATTTTATCCACCAGCATCCAAATCCACTACATCCAACGGTGGCTAGCTGGCCGTTCGAAATGTGGGGAACTGACATAATCAGCCTCATCGAACCAGTATCGTCCAGAGGACATCGGTTCATACTGGCAACAACCGATTGCTTCTCCAAGTGGGCAGAAGCAGTACCACTAAAAGAAGTGAAGACGGAGAATATCCTCTATTTCCTCAAAACACACGTCATTTATCTGTTCGACACTCTGCGACGGATTATCTCCGATAACGGGCCAGCCTATAGAAGCCACAAGATCAGTCGCTTCGCACAACAGCATAATATAGACTGGAGATACTCTTCGGTCTATAATTCCCGAGCTAATGGTCTAGCTGAGGGTTTCAACAAGACCTTGATGAAGATCGTAAAAAAAGACAGTGTCTCGAAATAAGAGAGACTGGCACGAGAGACTGCATGAAGCTCTCTGGGCATATCGAACCACGGTCAAAACAACCACGAACACAACGCCGTATGCATTGGTGTTCGGCACAGAAGCGGTACTCCCCCTCGAGATAAAGTTACCCTTCTTACGAGTGACAGTTCATTACGAGCTAACGGACGAAGAGAATGCTCACCTTCGTCTTGAGGAACTCGATGCCTTTGATGAAACCCGGCTCATGGCGCAACAAAACCTGGAGGCTTTCAAAGCAAAGATGATGCGCTCATATGAAAGACTGACTAGGCCGAGAACATTCCGCCAAGGCGAACTCGTGCTAGTGGTCAAGGGACCTATGATCCCCAATCGTGCCAAGCGGGGGAAATTCGAGCCGAACTATGAAGGCCCGTATATCATAGACAAAGTTTACCAGGGTGGAGCTTATCTACTCATGGACATGCATGGTGAAAGACCTTTCAGGCCAATAAACGGTCGCTTCTTGAAAAAATACTACGCCTGACGAGTCACGGTCTAGGTCGACGATAGATGATAACGCCTATGTCCGCTCGCTATCTTCCTAAGCCCAAACTCTATAAGTGGTATCCAGGACTATGGACCGAAACGTCCTTAAACTAACGATGACCACTATGTCCTAAAACTGGCTGATGACCGAGACGTCGATAAACTACTACGGACCGCAGCATCTCAAGGCTGACACAAAAAAATATAAATAAAAAAAAGAAGAAAATGGTATGCCCGTAAGCAAAATGGGCATGGATGAAAACCCGAAAGGGCTCCATGAGTAAAAATAGCAGGGCTACCGGTGAGTTTTGTGAAAACCCGAAAGGGCGCAATCTCGTTAAAAGACACTTGCAAGGTCCTCTCGATCTTGTGAGGAGAAAATACCTGCGTGAGATCCTTACGACTCACAAGGGAGAAACACACTTAGGGATCCCCATGATTCCTAAGGAGAAATTACACTTACGAGATCCTCATGACTCGTAAGGAGAACCCTCCTTTGAGACCCTCACGGCTCATAGGATTCAAAAACCTTAAACTACAGGGATCTGAACCTGTTCTTAAGCCATCACGACCTCCAATGCTGCCCTACAAGTGGTTCAGTATTGACCTTTGTATACAATCCACGGGCGCGAATAAACATTTCCCTAACAAAGTCCCACCAGAGACTGGGAATATGCTCATATGGCGAACAACCCTTGTACTCTGACTTATAAGGAGAAAATACTCTTGTAAGATCTTTACGACTTATAAGAGACCATACACTTAAGACTCCTCACGATTCTTAAGGAGAAAACACACCTACGAGATTCTCACGATTTGTAGGGAGAAATACTTTTATGAGACCCTTACGGCTCATGAAGTCAAAATCCTTAGTCAACAGGATCCTAACCCTGTTCACTAAGCCACCTTTGTTCGACATCGACAAAGGCAAATGATGATTCGCTCCTGGCAATATCCCAGTTGTAGCGATACTGATGCCTAAATCGATATCAAATCCCAAACTCGCAGCGAAAAGTCAACAAGCCACAAATGCATACGAAATAGCCGAAATGATTGGGCAACTTGCAACAAAATCAGCAAGTAAAAATGTATGCATGCAAAATAGCCGAAATGGTTGGGCAACTCGCAATAAAAAACAGTGAGTAAATAAAACAAATAGCCGAAATGATTGGGCACCGCTAAAAATAGCCAAAATGATTGGGCAATCGCGACTTTCGCGATATAAAAGCTGAAATGACAGAGCATCGCGGAAAGAAAAATATATAAAATAAAACTTTTTGCCCTACAGGTGAGATCACATTGATCCCTGTATACAATCCAGGGGCACAAACAAAGAGGGAATCATACCTTTCCCCCAGGCTCCATCCGAAAGAGAGCCAGGTCTCGACGGTTCACAGACAGCCTAGAGATCATCTCAGCATTCGTCTCATTACAACAGATGCAACATCAGCAAAGCGGAACCGTGGTAATTCCCAGTTCCATGACTCGGCGGTGCACAGACAATCGAGAGTTAGCCCCCGACTCCGTGAAATACGGATAAAGTCAACCAATCCTAGTCTAGTGGAACACGGCTTATGTCAATCCTGACTCCGTAGGAAGCGTCCAGAGCAGATTCTGGTCCTTACGGAACACAGCAATGTCAATCCTGACCCCATGGGAAGCATCCAGAGCAAATCCTGGTCTAGTGGAACACGGCTTATATCAATTATGACCCCGTGGGAAGCGTTCAGAGTGGATCCTGGTCCTTGCGGAACACGGCAATGTCAATCCTGACCCCGTGGGAAGCATCCAGAGCAAATCCTGGTCTAGTGGAACACGGCTTATGTCAATCCTGATCCCGTGGGAAGCGTCCAGAGCGGATCCTAGTCCTTGTGGAACACGACAATGTCAATCGTGACCCCGTGGGAAGCATCCAGAGAAAATCCTGGTCTAGTGGAACACGACTTATGTCAATCCTGACCCCGTGAGAAGCGTCCAGAGCGGATCCTGGTCCTTGCGGAACACGGCAATGTCAATCCTGACCTCGTGGAAAGCATCCAGAGCAAATCCTGGTCTAGTGGAACACGGCTTATGTCAATCCTGACCCTGTGAGAAGCGTCCAGAGCGGATCCTGGTCTTTGCGGAACACGTCTTATGTTAATCCCGACCCCGTGGGAAGCATCCAGAGCAAATCCTGGTCTAGTGGAACACGGCTTATGTCAATCATGACCCCGTGGGAAGCGTCCAGAGTGGATCCTGGTCCTTGCGGAACACGGAAATGTCAATCCTAACCCCATGGGAAGCATCCAGAGCAAATCCTGGTCTAGTTGAACACGGCTTATGTCAATCCTGACCCCGTGGGAAGCGTCCAGAGCGGATCCTGGTCATTGCGGAACACGGCAATGTCAATCCTGACCCCATGGGAAGCATCCAGAGCAAATCCTGGTCTAGTGGAACATGGCTTATGTCAATTCTGACCCCGTGGGAAGCGTCCAGAGCGGATCCTAGTCCTTGCAGAACACGGCTATGTCAATCCTGACCCCGTGGGAAGCATCTAGATCAAATCCCGGTCTAGTGGAACACGGTTTATGTCAATCCTGACCCCGTAGGAAGCGTCCAGAGTGGATCCTGGTCCTTGCAGAACACGGCTTATATCAATCCTGACCCCGTGAGAAGCATCCAGAGCAAATCCTGGTCTAGTGGAACACGGCTTATGTCAATCCTGACCCCGTGGGAAGCGTCCAGAGCGGATCCGGGTCCTTACGGAACACGGCAATGTCAATCCTGACCCCGTGGGAAGCATCCAGAGCAAATGCTGGTCTAGTGGAACACGACTTATATCAATCCTGACCCCGTGGGAAGCGTCCAGAGCGGATCCTGGTCCTTGCGGAACACGGCTAATGTCAATCCTGACCCCGTGGGAAGCATCCAGAGCAAATCTCGGTCCCATAGAATACGGCTAAAGTCAATCTTGACCCCGTGGGAAATGGCCAGGGCAACTCCTGACTCCGTGAAATACGGATAATGTCAACCTCATCCATAACCTACGGGTCCTCACGACTCGTAAGGGAGAAAACTCTTTTGTGAGATCCTTACGACTCTCAAAAGAAAACGCACTTAGGAATCCTCACGATTCTTAAGGAGAAATTACACCTACGGGATCCTTTAGACCTGTATGGAGAAAATTCTTTATGAGACCCTCACGGCTCATAAAGTTGAAAAGCCTTAGGAGGCAGATCTGAACCTGACTCCTAAACCATCGCTGTCCTACAAGGAAATCGAAATAGATTATACATAAGATGCATTTACTAAAAGGGACACACCATCATGAAGCATAATATGTCTTTTATTCATGAATCAAAATGAATACAAAGTACAATTTATGAAAGAATAAAAAAAATATACTCTATTTCAGGAGTATGTATAAAAGAAGAATAGAAAAAATATATAATTCTTCAAGCCGGCGGACGATTTAATAGGTTTGCCAGTTCATCCTTTTTCCGCTGGGCCT
The DNA here is from genome assembly GCA_030015575.1 of Agapanthus africanus. Classification (NCBI taxonomy): domain Eukaryota; kingdom Viridiplantae; phylum Streptophyta; class Magnoliopsida; order Asparagales; family Amaryllidaceae; genus Agapanthus; species Agapanthus africanus. The sequence goes on from CM057337.1 coordinate 187,557,232, forward strand.
CAGCTTCATGATTTATTATCGTTAAAAGACGGGCCTCTGCTTGAGCCTGTTGGGCCTGGTACGAGGCAAGCTGACTTTCAAGCTCCTTTTCGGTAACATTATGAGCTTCGATCATTTCGCGAGTGAATATGACAGCTTTATCAATGGCTACCACTTTCCTGATAGCTTCTTGAAGCACCCGCCAAAGTTCATATGCCTGAGTGGTCTTGGCCGTAAGATTAGCTTGAAGTTCCCTCAGCGCTTTGGAAGCCAGCTCCCTCTCCGAAAACTTTCGGCTGAGCCTCTTCTCGCATGACAGCATATTCGCAGCGCACCGCTCAATCAGCCCCCGTAAGCTCGCCTTTACAGCCATAACCTCTGAAAGAAGGCGTGTACATTCAAGACTATGCAATCAAGCCTCCACCTAACGACAGAACTCAACCCAGACTTGCACTAATGTTTCACTGTGGTAAGTAGCAAGAAAGGGAAGAGAACCATTTGCTTCAGCGGTAAATACTTTGGCCGTGATCAGACTGCTAGCACGAAGGTCTTCGATCAAAGCTGACAAAGAGTGAAGGCTTAGCTTTGCTATCCGTTCCGAGGCACGTAGAGCATAGGGGCCGGGTGGCATGATGATGCGAGATTCCAGCATGGTAAGAACCGGCAAGGCTGTTAAGATTTATCAACAATTAGCGAGACTTGCAAGCAAAGAGCAAATGGAACAACGTTGAAACTTCACTTACCCACAGTCATGTAAGAAGGGTCTGAAGGATCCCCAAGCCCGTCAGGGATCTCAACTTCGTCATCGGCCTCCAGAACTGCAGAAGGCTTCAGTATCAATATATGAGATAATAATAATGCCACGAGGAGAAGGCAAATAACGCTAACCTTGCCCGGAAGAGAGGACGATGCGTTGAGGGGATATCGCCTGCGGAGCGGCCATCTCTAGCAGACGCTGGAAGGACTTCCTGGGGGACAAGTCCACGATGGACGCCGCTAATCCTCGTAGCTCTGAAAAGACAGAAAGGTTCAGATAATGGAGAGATTATTAAAATAAAATATAGAGGATTACCTTCGATGCTCCTCCCGCTGTGAACAGGAGGGATAGCAGCTTCGGCGGCCTCCTCCATGCCTCAGGCACATCATCAGGGACATGGGCCGGTATAACAACTCCCAATTGAGGAGCAGCAGCCACCGCTGCAGGCTCCAATGAGAGGACGGTGGCCTCGACTACCTGTCCCACAGTCTCTGGGCCGTCCCCAGAAAGATCCATTGAATTTACGGCCAATGAAGATGCCTCTTTCGGGAGAGCAAGCACCGGGGGAACGGAAATCACCGATGGGAGCTCCGTGGCAGGAACAACAGTTGTATCGACCCCCTCCACATTTACTAGTGTCTCATCGGGGATATTTACAGAGTCTATAGTCAAGGCGCGACTCGAACTCAGATTCTTCGCCATTGCCGAAGTCCCTGCAAAGTTTTCGCGAAGATAAGGATATATATATATATATATATATATATATATATATATGTATGGGCAGTGCAAAATATTACAAAAAAATAATATATATGAGTATACCAATGCGCAAAGGAGCTTCTAGTATGGCTTTTTCAAGACGGCGTTCCGTCTCAAGAATTCGTGCTCGCCGGGGTGCGAGGGTAGACTCGTGGCCACCAGTCCACAGCGACAATGCATCTTCGGCATCAGCCGAAATAGGCTGCTTAAGGGCTCTCTCGCCTCTCTCTTCCAAAGGACCTATAAATATTCTCCTTATTGATGGGGGATCTTCATAGAAGATAATAGCAGGATAAGGCGTCTTTGGAACCCTTACATTCTCAACTTCATCCTGGAAGCGTCTTATAACCTCAGCCAATTGCGCGGCTTCCTCGGCAGATGAACCGGGAAAAAGAAGACCACCATCCGGCTCTTGCATGGCTATTGGCTTGTCCTGAAGAATGGGCTCGGATTCCACTAAAAATTCGAGCAGATTGGTGACCGTCTTCCTTCACCTCTTAGACCCAGAACTAATACCAGAAAACGATCGCTTCTTTCCCCTTGGTGCTTTGGTGCGGCGTTGACCCAATTCGCCTTCAATATCCTCACTCGGCGGTGCTACCGATGATGACACAGCCATTGCTGACGCCGCAGCTGATGATACTGCTACTGGCGCCTTATTGGCCCTTGCTTGAGCTCTAGTGCGCGGCGGCATACCAGCTGTAGGAGTTAGATCCACTTCCGCTGTCTTAGGAATAAGCACAACACCAGCTCTCTCAGGGGAGGGCGAACCACTGCCCGTGGTCGCGGCGGACTCCCGTAGCCTAGATCGGAGTGGGAACCCTATATCCAAGGAGCATCCTCCTCTCCTCAACAATAATAGGACTGACTCGGTGGAGGTACCAGCCCGTGAAAGCCCCTACACATCGAGGGATGTAGTCAGCCTCAGGGATCCCGAAGCGAGAGCCGGTGTTTAGCCGCATGAAGTGATGAGCGGCGTCACGAACTGTTAGTTATATTTATGCCCTAGAGGCCATTACTGTACATACGATGTATATTGTAATGGATGCTTGGACATATATAGGGAGGACTTTCTTGCTCGACATGATAGTATGCTATCTGGTTGTACTTTATCTTAACATGTACTCTGATTGTCTCTATGTTACATGTTGACAAAGCCCTTAGAATATGTACTCGACTACTAGGACTATGATGAGATCATACTAGTGGGGCCACGGTAGTCGACGGGTACATCCTATAACTGTTCCTAGTCGAGGGTGTATCGAGACAGGGCATCGATGCACAAGAGTAGACTAGCGTATACGCATCTTGACCCATATGATGGGCGATGGATGATCCCATATCCATCGGTGTTTGATATCAAGGATGGTGTACGGGTGCTCAGTAGAGACTGGGTACACTGGACGGACTCGCCGAGAACTCCCAGATGATATTATACCTCACGTCAGATGGCAGTTCTCCGGTGACACTGGTACAGAGTAGTCTGTTGACCCGAGATCGTCATAGAGTCTTGTGTAATTTCCACTGTGCTTTGATTTCCACCATACCACGTCCAAGAGGGCATGCAAAAAGGTGGCTTTTGGGTACAGTCCCGAATCACATGGAGGCAATGAGCGATAGGAGGGGATTCTTCTCTCCCAATATAGGGAGTTGATGTTGTGCTGTGTTCGATTGGCTATAACTGGAAATCCCTGGCCTGGGTTGCTGAGATTTACTGGTAAGTGTTATCAGTAGTTTCTTGAACTGTTATAGACCTCATATCGACAAGACTTATCAAGCTATTGGGGTCTGACGTTTACCACCCTTAGGCGAGATATGCGACATATCAGACGACGAGACCGGACTGTACGGGAGTGTTACTGTTTGGATTCACAGGAGAATGTACAGGCTTGCTTGTTGATCTTCTGAGCGCTCAATACCTGGGTGGCTGTTACGTTTAGCTGGCCGCTTGCAGCTTGTGGGTGTTTGATATGATCATCACCTACTGCCGGCGTATTGACGATTCTTTAGAGTCCTACACAAAGGTTTCTTGGCTCAGGCAAAACGGAGTAGGAGCATATATGTGATATGTGCAGGACCGAGAATAATGCGATATGTGATACCGTATTCTATTCTCACGATATTTGATATCAGCCGGGTCTTGGATCAAGTGTTGATTCGATGAATCAGTAAATGAAATATTAGTCGGTTATATGAGATATAGCCGGGTCATCGGATCAAGTGTTGATTCGATAATTTAGTGTATAATAATATATATGATATATTAAATTACACTAACTAATATTAGCTCACTAAAAGATTCTTTTTCTCACTTGGGTAATACATTGATATATATGCGATATATGTTAATTGTATTATTTTATTTTGTTACAATAAATATTATATATGTGATATATAATATTGTAACATGATATCGTTATTAATGCAACATGTTTAGTGGAGATTAAACATGGTTAGGGTTTGATTTGGGTTAATCATTTTTAGAAGTTTCTAGAAGGTTTTCTTTTTTGTTTTGGAAAAGATATTTTGCAAGATATTTCTTTAACTAAACCCTAACCCTTAACCCTAGTAAAATCTTTACAATAGTTACTTGAACCATGGTTGCATTTCTAACCTTATCAAGTCTATCATTATTCATCACAAAAGGATTAAGGCTTCTTCTTCTTCCTTCTTCTCTTCATGGAAAAAGCTTTCTAGATTTTTCTAAGTGATGATTATGTGTGAGAAAAAGATTATAAATGAGAGCAAAAATCCTACTTCATCATCCTCATTTATCCTTGCCCTTTAGATGAGAGTGTTCACTTCATTTAGTGAGTATTAGCTTGTGTTAATGAAACTTCAAGGTAGATCATCTTTGTTATCGAAGATCGGAAGCAAGCTTGCATCTTTCTCTTCGTGGAACCTCTCGAGAGTCCGGAACACGATGATCGCAGCGAAGGGACCTCAACACGGAGCTTAAGAAGTGAAGGACCGGATCTACAAAGGTTGTAATCTCTCTCACTTAGTGTTAAAATGTTTAACATGCTTTTTTTCACCTAATCTCTAGTTTAAAGATCCGGCTTTGGGTTGTTCGGCACGGCTAATTTTTTAATCGGGCATGGTTGATACCTCATAGACCCTTATGCATATGCCTAGCAACCCTACAGTGGTATCAGAGCCAAGCTAGAGTTTTAGGCGAAGTCTAAGCGAAGTTTAAAGTCCGATCGAACTCGGAAACCCCGACACGAACCCTTCTCTAGATTTTTTCTAAAAAAAGTGATTTTTTCTGCATTAAAAATACTCAGAAAAACAAGCAGGAGAATATAAGAATTACTGGGAAGTACGGTCTCCTAAATCGGTCACGTGACCGCGGAACCGCGGCCAAACCATGCACGTGGCCACGATTCCGCGGCGGAACAGTGATTATGGGGCCCACTACTTCACAGTAACTTTTCTGGGTTCTTTTGCAGTCTTCTGGGAATTTTTAATTCCACTCAAGTGTTGAGTTTTCGGGATTGTATTGGGGACTCGTTGATTCGATCGGATAATAAAACTTCGTTTAAGTTTTTTCCGAATAATTTTAGAAACTGTTAAAAAGTTCGAACGGATATCAATAACTCACTTTTTCTCCTGTCGGAAATTTTTTCAAAAGTTGGATTTTTCCGTTGTTTAAGAACGTTCTAAGTCGTGCAAGTAACGCGGTGGACCCTCTAGAAGACAACAAACTTTAACTCGATTATGTGACCGTCTTGAACTGCCTCTAAACCTTAGGGTTTGTGGCAGTACGGCGTACCACATGTGAGGCGTTGGCTTGACCTTTCTACGGCTGGACCATTGGTACTGTGGCATGTGATGGATGTTTTTAAACTAATTTCAAGTGTTGAGAACTTTTTGGGAAAACTTGGGTGTTTGATTATTCGATCGGAAAGTTTAACAATGTCTATTTATCTGGAATGTGATACAATATTTGGAATCCACAAGTAGTTATGAAATAACTAATTTGAATATTATAAATATAGCAGTTCAGTCTCAGATGATCGGTTGCCATGGAATTTTGATGTGATCAAAAGTCCGTTGCAATCACGTAGCGTATGCGGATACTCGTCGGGTAAACTTAATAGACAGCCACGTCCAATATCCCCGACCAAGTGACTGTAGGAGAACCCCGTCGCCAAAAGCATCCATTCGAGTGCTCGCGACAGCAGTGTTCCGCCTTAGTGCACTTCGTCGACGGCATCCAGGGGTGCGGCCGTCTACTAAAGTTTGCGACGGGCATTCGATCAAAATTTCAGGAATTTTTTTGAATTGCCCGACTTGATATTGAAAAGAGTTTTCGATAAAGAGATTAAAATGCGGGGTTTATAATTGTTAGGCATGCGATGTCTAAGGAATTCATTTGGTTAGGCATGCGATATCTAAGAGGGTTGCGGATTCCAACTGTTGTAGTTTTACACTTTCTTTTCTGTGACCATAAGCGTAGTATATGGTGTATCGCCGGCTTCGTTGCTATACATCAACGACAATCGAGATACGCATACTTGCTTACGTTGATGATATGAGATATTATGTGTTGCTGTGATATGTTATATTGGATCGTTGCGTTTGAATAGCCGGGTTTTTTTATATGAGATGAGAGTTTTTCTTTTTCATTCATGTAAAATTCATTTGTATGTAATATTCTTTTATTGGGGCACTTCCGGGCTGAGGATGATGTTACCATTGTATATTATTTACTTTTCCACATTAGGTAGACCCAAGGCGGGGAGCACAAGTAACCGGGTTCTGGGGTCCAGTGGGAGACCATCTAGAGGAGTCGAGACCGGATCTCCTAACTCTAGAATTGGCAGTGTTGCTTGCCGCTCTCGTAAAGGTCTAGGGATGTGGGTTTGGCTATTCATCGCAACCGTGGAATCCGTGTTTTATACAGGCTCGTATTAAAAACACGGACATCCTAGTATATCCAATATTTCATATATGTTCTTTTGCTGCAATGTTCTGTGATGAGATCATATTACTGCCTGAGACGAATGTTTATATTATATATATGAGATATATGTTATATTGGAGATTTCGTTTCAAATGAGATGCTTGTGAAGCATATTAAAATGGGACTTCATTAATGAAATTAATGAAACTAAAAGAAATCTAAAGATGTTGTAGAAACTTGTTTATAAATTAGTAGCTCTAGTTCTTGCTTTGCATAGCGGTGTTCCTTGTAGAACATCCAGCACCTTTTTCGATAAGGAAAGAGCCGAGATCCCTTCACCGGGAGTGACCTCTTTAGTGAAACTAGCAGATGCTACAAACTCGGTTTGTCTTTTGATTGCTTCTATAGTTTTTTGCTTTGCATAGTGATATTTATGAAATATCCTGCACTTTATTCGATGAGGAAAGAGCCGACGATCCCTTCACCGAGAGTGACCTCTTTAGCAAAACTAGAAAAGCCTCAAAAACATTCCTTTTAAAAATCACTCGATTCTACGACGATATCAAGTTCATTACGCAAAAGGTCTTCTTAAAAACCTGTCATAGCCCTCCGTCATTTCAGATAAGTACTAGTTAGTATTCGTGCTACGTTTGTTGACTATGTTAAGGCGTAGTGTGCGCTAGCTGATTAGTGCTTATCTGTATAAGCATATGATACGATTGGATTAGGGTAGTCGTGCGAATTTGTTGACTATGTTAAGGGTCGTGCGGGTGGGTTTAATTCAATCGGGAAATGACGGGTTGAACTTGACTAGCACTTATGATTTGTTGACTATATTAAGGTCATATAGCTGCTGTGTTGGAGATAATGCCCTCAGAGTCAATTATTGGATCACAGGCACGTGATTGCGATGATTGAGGGAGGACCTATTCCAGTAAGACAGTCTTACTCGAGATGATAGTATGCTATCTGGTTTACCTTTATCATCGTGTACTGCTTTAGGTGACCTGACAGGTCACTATTGCACGTTGATAGAGCCCCTAGGATTCTTGCTTGACTGCCAGCAGTATGAGGGCGATCATATAAGTGAGAGCTGGAGTCTATAAGCACATCCTTAAAAGGTCCCTAGTCATGGGAGTTTCGAGACAGGGCATCGATTCTCCAGAGTAGACTAGTGTATACAGTCGAGACCCCGACGAGGGGCGGTGGCCGGTCTCACAAGCCACTGGTGTCAGTTGGTTCACCTAAGATGTATACAGGTGCTCATTGGGTTATGAGTACACCGGACAGGACTCGCCGGGAACATGCTAGTTGGTCTTATACCTGACGTCAGATAACAGTTCCCAGGTGACATGTGTACAGGTTAGTTCATCGACCTGGGGATCGTCATTTGTCTCGTGTGAGTTCCCACTGTACTTTGATTACTACCCTACCACGGCTCAAAGGAGTCGTGCAAACAGGTTTTAGTTGGGTACAGTCCCGAGCCACATGGAGGCAGTGAGCGGATCTTCAGGGGTTCGTCTCTCCCGGTATTGGGGGTGAGGTCGCGCTGTGTCTAGGAGAGCCATTACACGAAGTCCTTGGCCAAGGCAGGAGATTTACTGGTAGGTATTCCAGTAGTATCTCAGGGTGTTCTGGGCTACACTCCGACACGACTTGTACCGCTTTTGGGGGTCTGACTTTTACCAACCCCCTAGGCCCGCCATGCGATGCTCTTAGACGAACGGACCGGACTGTACGGATATTGTCACTGACAGGCTCAGTAGGGTGTCAGGATGAGTTCGCTCATCGACGTCCCTTTTGATCAATAGCTGGTGGCCCGTTACGTATTGGCTTATACCTCTGACGTGCTAGTGGTTAAATCCACAGCCATAGTATTGACGAGTCTTTAGAGTCCACCACACTTTAAGTTACTCAGGCTTTCGGGCGAAACGCTGTAGAGGCCGTATGGAGATATGGCAGGGTCCGATTAGATACGTGCGGTATTGCACGGATCAGGATCGGACAGTTTGTACTAGAGGCCGTATAGTTATATGGCAGTATTCGATCTGATACGTGCGGTATTGTACGGATCAGGATCGGACGAACATTACTAGCCGGCTTTGGTTTAAGCCGGATCCTAGTTTAGTACAGTGTAGATTTTGTCTCTTGGCATTTGTATCCGGATGGAATACAGATGCGGGTGTGTATGCACAGTATCGAGGTTTTCCTGTAATTTATTACGGGACCAGTTTTCTGGAGTTGCCAGTTTGCATTCCGTTCCGGCCGGTTTTCCTTTGTTCTTTCCCGGCCGGACTTTTCCGATGGAGGGGGTTATTTGCATTTGTGCAAATAACATTTGTGGAGGGGTGTCTTGCAAATGCTTTGATTATGATGGCATCATTACTTTTGCACCATCACTTGCATTAATGAGATTAGAATGGGTATGGGTTTGATGTAAGTTTGTTATGGTTGATGTTTGTTTGTGGTCACCTCTTTTCTTCTCCTACCATCACCTCCCTTCATGCTTGATTTATCCCTCCACCATTCTCACATTTTTGATGGCCGGCCACATTTTGTAGAGAGGAGAGAAAATGAGAGGTTTCATTTTGGTGAGGAAATTTCATCATCTCATTCCATACTTGATAAATGAGAGTTCCACTTGAAAGTTCCAATCCATTCCTCCATCAAGGCAACATAACCCCAAAGAGACAAGCATCATCTACACTACATTATACAGCACTTCTTGGGCATGTCGACTTGCCGGCTTCATGCCCGAGTTGCCTCGGTATTGAGGTGGGAGCCCGTAAAAGATGCAGACGATGTGGTGCCCTTCCGGCAAGGATGCGACGACCGGAGTTTCCGCGAGAGATCGGGAAGACGACGAGAAGACCGGAGGACTCGGATCACTCGGTATACCTCTAACCCGTCTTGTTGTTAGCTAGATCTAGTTTAATGGCCCGATCCGGGGTTTAGTGCGCGGTGGTGCCGGTTTGCAAAGTTCGCAAAATTAAAGTTTATCACCGTTTCCGCATTTGGCCGTCGGATTGACGACCGGGGCGCCGCCGTGCACTTACAGTGGTATCAGAGCCTTGCCATTAACTTCGTCTAGCTTCGTTTGATGTGTTTGCATTTCCGATCGACCAAAATTCCAAAAACCCGCGTTTTTCTTTACATCAGTTTTCTGTCGAAATTTTTTGAAGTCCAAAATTTTTTCAGGTTGTCTCAGAATGATGTGCAGGGAGTTCTAAGAACACTGGAAAAATTCGACAACACGATCCCTCCGTACGACCGCGGAACCGCGGCCATTACCACTCTGGAGGCCGCGGATCCGCCGCACGAATGAGGGATCATGTCATCAATTTTTTGCAGTGGGCTTGTGGGCTAAAAATAGGGGTTTTGGAATATTATAATTGGGCCCAGATTTTCTGTGAGTGCTACAGTATTGCTTGGGGGCCCACTTGTTAATTTTTGATCGATCGGATATTTTAGACACATTATTTCACAGTATTTACATTATATCTGCGACCGTGAATGTTACATGATCGGTAAATCCAGTCTAACTGCTATAGCCCGGTTAGACGGATTTGCGAACGTGACTTTCACGTTGATGTTCTGTGTTTTTGCTGTGATGTTGCGGATCGGTCGTGGGGGATAGCCTGGATGCAATGCTAGTACAGTTTTGTTGTATTATGTACATTTGTTGTTGCGGGGCGAGCATCCGACATGTGGACTGCCGTCACTGCCTGTTTGTATTATTCTTTTGGGGCACGACCTGGTTGCGGTCGATGTACCCGTTGTATGTATATTTTACTTTCTGTACTAGGTTTACCCCGCGGAGGGGTGCACGGATAGCTGGGTTCTAGAAGGCAACAAGCCCGCATCTCATGGCATTGGGACGGAGGGGGCTTCACTCCAGGATTGGCTGGCTATTCGCCGCACTCGTAGGGGGTATAGGATTTCATTGCACAGGCTATCCACACGACCAGGGGAACGTCGGGTTTCAGTAGTGGCTCTGTGAAACCCGGGGATCCCAGATATCTGTTTTGTTCTGTGATGCTGTACATTTCTGTGATGTTGCATTTTATTCACGCCTTGAGCGAAATATAATATATTGGTATATATATTAGTAGATGTTGTATATGTTTTTCATCCGCGCTAGTCCAGTCCCCGCTCTGCCGTTAGTTAGCTAACCTAACGGGTGATGACGGGACCCAGTGGCGAATGCGGATGGCATATACGTACGTCAGTATATTTTCGTTCTTTGTGGTGTGATCAATTGATGGGACTGCGTTGATGCGGATCAATGCAAGTTAAAACAAACCTATTCTGATGTTGTTGGAACACTTTTCAAAAAGCTGTTATTGCAAGGACGTTCACTTTTGTTTTGCATCGTGGTATTCATTTGGAATATCTTGCTCCTCAGTCAACGAGGCAAGGGCCGAGATCCCTTCACCGGGAGTGACCCCTTGGACAGAAGTTTGCGTCAGCGCATTAACTTCACTATAGCCGATTACTTTTGCTTTGCATCGTGGTATTCATTTGGAATATCCTGCACCCCATTCTACGGGGAAAGAGCCGAGATCCCTTCACCGGGAGTGACCTCTTTAGTAAAGGTTTTCGTCACTATATTTTCTAAAAAGCTATCCGTTCCTTCAACGATATCAAGTTCATTACGTTAAAGGTTTTCTCCAGAAACCATTCGTAGCCCTCCGTTGTTTCAGACAGGTAGCACGTAGTATTCATGCTATGTTTGTTGACCTTCGTCAAGGCATAGTGCATGGTAGCTGCTTGTTGCTTTTCTGCTGCATAGATAGATGTGTTGGTTTGGGACAGTCGTATAGCCTTGTTGACCTTCGTCAAGGGCTTGTACGGGTGGGTTCAAATTAACCTGGACAAATGACGGGTGGAACTTGACATGTAACTTATGATTTGTTGACCTTCGTCAAGGTTATAAGAGCATGGGGCAGAAATCTCATCGGGAGTTTCAAAAGAACTGAAACTTGCCAGATATGCGCATACCTTCTGGAGTGTGATACCGTGAGCGGATTCCGTCACGTTATCATGCGATGATAGTTGGATCCCGATTCCCACTGATGAGTTGGTTTACTCCTCGGGTGACCCCGACTAATTCTTTTTTCAGGTTTGGAGGAGAGTTTGAGGTACAGTGGGAGGTTTCCTGATTAGATAAATTGGTAACCATTCTGATCTAGGTTAGAGTGCACGCTGAGTGTTTCTTTTCTCTCTCTCTTTGGCAGCGACCATTGACCCGACCCTAGACTATGACTCAGTGACCAAGTTGACCGAACCTTCTTAAACACTGGCTTTTGGATTGTCAGAGTTGCAGACCTCATTGCCACTCCTACTTCTACCCTTTTCTCTAGGACACCCCGTATTACTACGAACGTCCACTTCCATTGGACAAAACCATCGTATGGTTAGATACGAACTCGAAGGAATTCGAGGATGGTTTCCGGTTCTGGAGAAAAACGGATAGGATTATTCAGTTGTCTTTTCCCTTTTACCTTCTCTCAAGTTGTGAGTACTCCTTGGTTTAGGAGATAGTACACCTATTATGCAAATTGGATAGTCTTCTTCCAAACTTTAGGCTGGTGCCGAACAGTGGGGAATGAAGAAAACCAATTAGCATAACGATGGTGTGCAGAAGGTATTAAGATTAAGACAAAGCAAGGGATTAGTAAGAGGGCAAAGTAAATTGCGACTGATATTAACGACCAAACCAAATATTTCTTCGCCAATCCTAAATCACCTTTGTATTTCTCCAGGACACTCCGTATCACTACGAAGATCCACAGTTTATTGGATACTCCATCGTATGGTTATATACGAACTCGAAAGGAACTTGTTCCAGTTCGGGGATGGATTCTGGTCCAGGAGAAATAGGAATAAAGTTTATTCGGTTGTCTTTTATCTTCACCTTCTCTCGCATTGCGAGTGCTCCTGGGATTAGGACAGTACACCCATTATGCTTATTGGATAGTCTTCTTCCAAACCATAGGCTGGTGCCGAACGGTAGGGAAGGAAGAAAACCATTTGGCCTAAGGGGTGTGCAGAAGGTAATGACTAAAGACATATAAAGGGATTTGGAGAGGTGGCAAAGAATTATACGGTTATAGTTGTGAATCTGGATGGTGGTAGAGGCATTACTAGGAATACCAGAATACCCCATCGAAACATTTCAATGTTTCAGTTCAACTGTGTACTGTTAAAAGAAAACTGATTTCCCAATTAGATACTTACTCCAGGGTATGTATTTACCAGGTATGACTCTCACATCTGTATGGTTTTACAGATGATGAGTGGGAGTAAGTTATTGGGAATTAGGCGATCATCCTCATTATATCGGGATTCGTTGTAATCGGTGATGTTTGAGGAGATCACCTGGGCTGTTTGCCGGTCGGCAAATATTTGGTTTTGAATATCCGCTGTTGTGCACCAATTTCAAATTGATATATCTGTACGTCTATTTTCATAGAGTGAGATATACCTTTTGATATTATGTCGATGACATTTACCTATATCAGTGGATGGTTAGGTAAGGAGTATTAAACAGCGGTGTAATTCTTCTTAACCATAAGTACAGTTTTCAACCTACGACACACAGTGAAAGAGTTGTTAGACTCAGCGGACTTATACAGAGTATTGTATGTTGTCCAGTGTCCATTAGGACATAGGGGTTGGTCCTCATACTATATTCTGTTTACTTTTAACTTCTCTAGTTCTTAGACATGTGTTTCGTAGAAACACAGGGTCTAAGTTTTGAGGAGTTATAGGTATTTGAATAGAGTAGAGAACCAGGTGTAGCAAGTATCGGGATTCTTCAAAGTGATAGAAGATGTAGATACTTGTGTATGGTATTCAGTTGATAGTAATGATAAAGAGAAATTACTTCTCTTTCAGGTTACTCATAATTGGAAGCATTCCTAAGTTGAGTAACGCTGATCGGCCTCTCTCCATTTAGTTGACATGCACTGGAGACAGCTGCATGATTTGAATCTGGTTCAATTAAATCAGTGCCTCTGGTTCTATATTGGATATAGTACAGTTCATATCTTAACATTGTTAAGGTACGGGGAGTTGTCCGGCTTATGATTAAAACCAGACACTGGACAACTCAAGGCACGTTTCTGTAATGGCTGTTTGTGGGTTGACCCAGGCTATGACGAGGGTTGACTTTCTACCATCTGGGAGATCAATAGTAATATTGTTCTAGACTCGCCACAGTTTTAATAAAAATGGATTTTTTTCAAAAACAGTAGTGGGAGTATGGTGGAACTGGAAGTGATTCCAGAACCGCAAACGATTACTGAAGATTTGATAAGGAACCTAAAGATTCAATCTGATTTGACATTCCATTGACCACTCTGCAGATAAGGTGGGTAACTTCAGGCACCCGAGAGGTACTCCGGTAGCCTCAAGGACGGTGACAGGGAAGTTCTTGTTTACCCACACTTGCCATTGTTGTTGTTCCAGGCTGCGAGACCCGGCAGGAGGATGAGTATAGTGTCGTTCTAAACTAGCTTTAGAAGTGCACATCTATATGACTCTGCCAGAGGGTTGTCGTAGTCAATGGAAGCAGCGGAAGCATTGGTGGACATCAGGCTTATGTCTATTTATAGACTAAAGCAGATATAGCGGAGATAGATCATCTATTTCTGATGTGACAGTCATAGGTTTGACGTCATCAGAATAGGGGATGGATCTGTTGAGAAGGTAGTAGGGTGTGATATCCTGGTATTTGGATGACATACACAAAATAGGAAGTGACATTCCTATACTACGATTGGTTATACTTTGGTCGTCACACGGTGGTTTTTCCACATCGGACTTGGACATTATAACTGACATACTGGTTACTAGATCTATGGTTTTAGATCTGGATTTGGGTGGTTTCCCAATCAGGGTACTTTGACAGCATTCTAAGAATATTTAGAATGGACGACTCCTGGCACGGTAGTGTACCTGCAGGTGATGGAGTCACCCTCTCTAAAGGTGTCTTATAGACTAAAGTAGAGAGGGATGTGCATGATTGGCAGATCACTTGCTTAGGCAATTGAGTCAATCATGTGATGTCAAGTACCACACCAGATGTTATTCTTGCACAAGATGCAATAAGTTGACATTGATCCAATCGTGGAGAAACAGTCGGAAGCAGTTTTAGAACATAAGTGGATGTTCTAGGGATATGATAACGACAGCCTCTTTTGGGAGACAGTTATCATTCCAGGCTTCCAAGGTGACATGGACGACAAGGAGGTTGTCAGAGTTATAGTTTTCCCTATGACGAGGGGCAGTATTCTGGACAGGTGATCCAGGCAGATACTGAGGGAGGCATGGCGCAGGATACTGATTAAGTTCAGTTGACGATACAGTCTAAGAAGTTTGGATTTGGAGTTCATTTATGAGCTAGGTCCCATCAGACATCCAGACATTCTAAGACAGGTATTGCTCATTTCGGGAGATGGTTTTCTCCACGAACTTGAGATATAGAGAGACATAGAAAGAAACATCTAGGCGGATCCACTCACTGAGGCTATTCCTCGAACGCAAGAGTTTCGCAAACTGGCTTTATGAAACTGACTAGTAGAGGAGTTGGGTGTTCGGTATCACACGGGCTGTGAGTATGCGACATCGCAATAATTAGCCTTGAGTGCTAGTGGGAGATTGTTGGAGATAATGCCCTCAGAGTCAATTATTGGATCACAGGCACGTGATTGCGATGATCGAGGGAGGACCTATCCCAGTAAGACAGTCTTACTCGAGATGATAGTATGCTATCTGGTTTACCTTTATCATCGTGTACTGCTTTAGGTGACCTGACAGGTCACTATTGCACGTTGATAGAGCCCCTAGGATTCTTGCTTGACTGCCAGCAGTATGAGGGCGATCATATAAGTGAGAGCTGGAGTCTATAAGCACATCCTTAAAAGGTCCCTAGTCGTGGGAGTTTCGAGACAGGGCATCGATTCTCCAGAGTAGACTAGTGTATACAGTCGAGACCCCGACGAGGGGCGGTGGCCGGTCTCACAAGCCACTGGTGTCAGTTGGTTCACCTAAGATGTATACAGGTGCTCATTGGGTTATGAGTACACCGGACAGGACCCGCCGGGAACATGCTAGTTGGTCTTATACCTGACGTCAGATAGCAGTTCCCAGGTGACATGTGTACAGGTTAGTTCATCGACCTGGGGATCGTCATTTGTCTCGTGTGAGTTCCCACTGTACTTTGATTACTACCCTACCACGGCTCAAAGGAGTCGTGCAAACAGGTTTTAGTTGGGTACAGTCCCGAGCCACATGGAGGCAGTGAGCGGATCTTCAGGGGTTCGTCTCTCCCGGTATTGGGGGTGAGGTCGCGCTGTGTCTAGGAGAGCCATTACACGAAGTCCTTGGCCAAGGCAGGAGATTTACTGGTAGGTATTCCAGTAGTATCTCAGGGTGTTCTGGGCTACACTCCGACACGACTTGTACCGCTTTTGGGGGTCTGACTTTTACCAACCCCCTAGGCCCGCCATGCGATGCTCTTAGACGAACGGACCGGACTGTACGGATATTGTCACTGACAGGCTCAGTAGGGTGTCAGGATGAGTTCACTCATCGACGTCCCTTTTGGTCAATAGCTGGTGGCCCGTTACGTATTGGCTTATACCTCTGACGTGCTAGTGGTTAAATCCACAGCCATAGTATTGACGAGTCTTTAGAGTCCACCACACTTTAAGTTACTCAGGCTTTCGGGCGAAACGCTGTAGAGGCCGTATGGAGATATGGCAGGGTCCGATCAGATACGTGCGGTATTGCACGGATCAGGATCGGACAGTTTGTACTAGAGGCCGTATAGTTATATGGCAGTGTTCGATCTGATACGTGCGGTATTGCACGGATCAGGATCGGACGAACATTACTAGCCGGCTTTGGTTTAAGCCGGATCCTAGTTTAGTACAGTGTAGATTTTGTCTCTTGGCATTTGTATCCGGACGGAATACAGATGCGGGTGTGTATGCACAGTATCGGGGTTTTCCTATAATTTATTACGGGACCAGTTTTCTGGAGTTGCCAGTTTGCATTCCGTTCCGGCCGGTTTTCCTTTGTTCTTTCCCGGCCGGACTTTTCCGATGGAGGGGGTTATTTGCATTTGTGCAAATAACATTTGTGGAGGGGTTTCTTGCAAATGCTTTGATTATGATGGCATCATTAATTTTGCACCATCACTTGCATTAATGAGATTAGAATGGGTATGGGTTTGATGTAAGTTTGTTATGGTTGATGTTTGTTTGTGGTCGCCTCTTTTCTTCTCTTACCATCACCTCCCTTCATGCTTGATTTATCCCTCCACCATTCTCACATTTTTGATGGCCGGCCACATTTTGTAGAGAGGAGAGAAAATGAGAGGTTTCATTTTGGTGAGGAAATTTCATCATCTCATTCCATGCTTGATAAATGAGAGTTCCACTTGAAAGTTCCAATCCATTCCTCCATCAAGGCAACATAACCCCAAAGAGACAAGCATCATCTACACTACATTATACAGCACTTCTTGGGCATGTCGATTTGCCGGCTTCATGCCCGAGTTGCCTCGGTATTGAGGTGGGAGCCCGTAAAAGATGCAGACGATGTGGTGCCCTTCCGGCAAGGATGCGACGACCGGAGTTTCCGCGAGAGATCGGGAAGACGACGAGAAGACCGGAGGACTCGGATCACTCGGTATACCTCTAACCCGTCTTGTTGTTAGCTAGATCTAGTTTAATGGCCCGATCCGGGGTTTAGTGCGCGGTGGTGCCGGTTTGCAAAGTTCGCAAAATAAAAGTTTATCACCGTTTCCGCATTTGGCCGTCGGATTGACGACCGGGGCGCCGCCGTGCACTTACATGCTGGGGGAAAAATATTATTGGGAATTTCAAGTGTTGAAATTTGCAATGAGATTGCATACCTTCTATGAGTTAGTTGGATCCCGATACCCACTGCGAGTAAGAGTTACTCCTGCGAGAGTTTTACACATTACAATTAGCCGATCAAGTAGGTGTCAATGGGATTACGCCCATGGAAAAACGAGGTTTACTTTAATTAGGTCCGTGCGAAAGCACGTGGAACCTCCCTCAAAGTACCGACACTGGCCTGGCTGAAAGATTGGCGAACTTGTAGCGTGTAATTAATCCCGGCTAGTCTTTCCTTTTAGGGTTTGAAGGAAGATTTGACTAAAACAGTAGGAGACATCCTGATTAGATAAATTGATAACCAATCTAATCTTGTAAAAGCGCACGCTAAGTGTTTTCTTCTCTCTCTCTAGGTAGCGACCACGTCACGCCTTAATCAAGATAATAATACGGATGTATTGACCGAACCCGCTTGTTATACTGAGCTGGGTAACGTTGGTCCCGCTCCAACTTATAATTGTTATAAGACAGAGCAGGAAATAAGGGATTACCAGAATTCCCGTGCCGCCCAAACGAAGAAAGTGCATGCTGATGCATCTCTTTCGGGTGTGTTCATTACAGAGAACTGTTTCTCAGTATCCTTTACGTCCTGAGTATTTGATACCGGATCAGGATCCCACATATGTAATTTGTTGCATGGGCTACAGATAGGTAGAGAACTGAGAACGGGTGATAAGTTTTATGAGATAGAAACAGTGCAAGTGTTGCAGCCAAGTCTGTTGGTCACTATCACCCTGTATTACCAGAATACATTGATTCCGAACGAATGTTATTAGATACCGAACCTGATATACAATATCATATTAGTCTCTTTATTAGTAAAGAAGTGATATAATTTTGTATTGTTGGATAATGTTTTGAACATTTCCTATATCAAGAGTTGATCGGTTCAGGCACGTTATATAAAAGCATTGACGTTCTAAATCAAACTACAGTTCTTAGTATACGGAACACACACAAGAGGAAGAGTTCAGAAATGAATGAATCCTTCTTGAGGCATTGTAGACTAGGTCATATCAATGCGACCCGACTAGCTGAAGTTACATTTAGATACATATTTAAATCTGTTTGAATTTACATCTTATTAAACTTGCCAGTCATGTCGCAAAGATAAGATGACCACAGATCTGTTTATTGGAAACAGAGAAAAAGTTAGTGAACCCTTGGGATTAATACATGCTGATGTATGAAGGTCCCCTGTCTACACATGCCAAGACCGGTTCTTTGTACTTCATTACATTCTCTGATGATCTCTCAAGATTCAGACATATGTTCCTGTTGAAACACAAGTCTGAACCTTTTGAGATATTCACAGAATATAAGTTAGAAGTAGAGAACCAAAAACGGGTATAAGTATTATGTCCTTTGATGTGATCAGGGAGGAGAATACTTGAGCACGGGATTCCTGGACTGTTCTAAAAGAGAATGAGATTCTCTCTCAGCATTACTCCTCCGTATACACCATAGCACGATGGTATATCGGGGCGGAGCAATAGCACCCTATGTGATATGGTGTGCTCTATGATGGGTACTACTGAGTTTCCTATTTCCTTTTGGGAGTTATGCACTTGAGAAGCTGCATACCTATTGAATAGGGTTCAAATCAAATCAGTTGCCTACCACTTCATATGTGATATGGAATGTGAAGAGCCCATCTCTTAAGTGTATTAAGATTTGGGGTTGTCCGGCCTATGCCTAAAAAGCAAAATCCAGACAAGCTCGAGGCAAAGTCGGTTCTGTGGAAGTTTGTTGGATATCCCAAGCATTTGCAAAGGAATATCTTCTACCAAACCAAGGAACAAAAGATGTTTTGTTTCTCAACATACCACCTTTGTGAAAGGGAATTTCTTGTAAATAAATTATTGGTTATGAGGTAGAACTGGAAGGAGTTCCAGCTATAGAAACTGCATCTGCTGTTTTGGTAGAACCAAAGGATTCAATAGTTTCCAACGAACCTCAGCCTCTCCGCCGATCTAGTAGGGTTCCTCACCCACCTGAGAGGTACTTCGGTTTCTCTATGACAGTGGGAGTGAGGATCGCATCATGAGATGATGACCCAACTAGTTTCGAGCTGGCCATCAGGAGTGGGACTCTGTAAGAATGGCTGGATGCTTATCGATCTGAGATGGAATCCTTATACACCAACAAAGTATGGACTTTAGTTGCTTTATCTGAAGGGTTAAATCCTCATCAGGAGTAAGTATATCTTGAGAAGATTACTTGGTGTACATGGAAAAATTGAGACTTTCAAAGCTATGCTTAAGTCCATCCAGATCCTACTTACCACGGCTACATACCATGACTACGATTTCTGGCGGTTGGGTGTCATGACAGCTTTTCTAAATAATGATTTGGAAGAGAGCGTCTATAAGTACACAGCCAGAGGGCTTCGTAGACAGTGGGAGCAGCGGAAACGTGTGCAAGATACTTTATAGGATAAAGCAGGCATCGCGGAGTTGGAACATCTGTTTTGATGTGGTAGTCAAAGAGTTTGACTTCATCAAAATGGTAGATGAACCTTGTATATACAAAAAGGTAGTAGGGAGTATGGTGATGATCCTCGTAGAGTACGTGGATGACATACTCTTGATAGGGAAGGAGTTTCCTATGCTACGCTCAGTCAATCTCCGCTTATCACAAGGATTCTCCATATAGGATCAAAGTGATACCTCCTAAATCCTGGGTTTTGGATCTATGAGATAGATCTAATTGGATGTTAGGATTCTCACTAGTTGTAGTGAGATGGTATCAATCGATCCTGGGGAGAATCATTGGAAAAGTTCCAGGGTGATAAGGACGACTGAATGTCAGTCGCAGGCATTGTCTTTACCCTTAGTGGAAGGACGGTATGTTGGAAGAGTTCCAAGCTAGATACCGTGACTAACTAGACGATTAAAGGCAAGATACATCGTTACCAAGGATGCTACCAAAGAGGCAGTCTGGATATATATTATAGTTCATGAGATGAACTTCGTTCCTGTCATTGTGTGACAATGGAGTTGTGATCATGGAGATGGTTGATCTCCAGGGAGATCGAGGTTAGGAGTGTAGACACAGAGGACGACAGCGTGGATCCACTCACAAAGGCCTTTTTCCCAGTAGTGATTTTTATGGGATGGTTGAGTATGAGATACTTAAACCACAGCTAAATGTTGGGTATGTGATACCACAACAGATGGCCCTAGTGCAAGTGGGAGATTGTTAGTTATATGTATGCCCTAGAGGCCATTACTGTACATACGATGTATATTGTAATGGATACTTGGACATATATATAGGGAGGACTTTCTTGCTCGACATGATAGTATGCTATCTGGTTGTACTTTATCTTAATATGTTCTCTGATTGTCTCTATGTTACATGTCCTAGAGGCCATTACTGTACATACGATGTATATTGTAATGGATACTTTGACATATATATAGGGAGAACACAGTGGTTGTACTCGACTACTGGGACTATGATGAGATTATACTAGTGGGGCTACGGTAGTCGACGAGTACATCCTATAACTGTTCCTAGTCGAGGGTGTATCGAGACAGGGCATCGATGCACAAGAGTAGACTAGCGTATATGCATCTTGACCCATATGATGGGAGATGGATAATCCCATATCCATCGGTGTTTGACATCAAGGATGGTGTACGGGTGCTCAGTAGAGACTGGGTACACTGGACGGACTTGCCGAGAACTCCCAGATGGTATTATACCTCACGTCAGATGGCAGTTCTCCGGTGACACTGGTACAGAGTAGTCTGTTGACCCGAGATCGTCATAGAGTCTTGTGTGATTCCCACTGTGCTTTGATTTCCATCATACCACGTACAAGAGGGCATGTAAAAAGGTGGTTTTTGGGTACAGTCCCGAATCACATGGAGGCAATGAGCGATAGGAGGGGATTCGTCTCTCCCGGTATAGGGAGTTGATGTTGTGCTGTGTTCGATTGGCTATAACTGGAAATCCCTGGCCAAGATTGCTGAGATTTACTGGTAAGTGTTATCAGTAGTTTCTCGAACTGTTATAGACCTCATATCGACACGACTTATCAAGCTATTGGGGTCTAACGTTTACCACCCCTAGGTGAGATATGCGACATATCAGACGACGAGACCGGACTGTACGGGAGTGTTACTGTTTGGATTCACAGGAGAATGTACATGCTTGATTGTTGATCTTCTGAGCTCTCTATACCTAGGTGGCTGTTACATTTAGCTGACCGCTTGCAGCTTGTGGGTGTTTGATATGATCATCACCTACTGCCGGCGTATTGACGATTCTTTAGAGTCCTACACAGAGGTTTCTTGGCTCAGTCAAAACTGAGTAGGAGCACATATGTGATATGTGCAGGACCGAGAATAATGCGATATGTGATACCGTATCCTATTCTCACGATATTTGATATCAGCCGGGTCATCGGATCAAGTGTTGATTTGATGAATCGGTAAATGAGATATTAGTCGGTTATATGCGATATAGCCGGATTGTCGGATCAAGTGTTGATTCGATAATTTAATATATAATAATATATATGATATATTAAATTACATTAACTAATATTTGCTCACTAAAAGATTCTTTTTCTCACTCGGGTAATACATTGATATATATGCGATATATGTTAATTGTATTATTTTATTTTGTTACAATAAATATTATATATGTGATATATAATATTGTAACATGATATGGTTATTAATGCAACATGTTTAGTGGAGATTAAACATGGTTAGGGTTTGATTTGGGTTAATCATTTCTAGAAGTTTCTAGAAGGTTTTCTTTTTTGTTTTGGAAAAGATATTTTGCAAGATATTTCTTTAACTAAACCCTAACCCTTAACCCTAGTAAAATCTCTACAATGGTTACTTGAACCATGGTTGCATTTCTAACCTTATCAAATCTATCATTATTCATCACAAAAGGATTAAGGCTTCTTCTTCTTCCTTCTTCTCTTCATGGAAAAGGCTTTCTAGCTTTTTCTAAGTGATGATTATGTGTGAGAAAAAGATTATAAATGAGAGCAAAAATCCTACTTCATCATCCTCATCTATCCTTGCCCTTTAGATGAGAGTGTTCATTTCATTTAGTGAGTGTTAGCTTGTGTTAATGAAACTTCAAGGTAGATCATCTTTGTTATCGAAGATCGGAAGCAAGCTTGCATCTTTCTCTTCGTGGAACCTCTCGAGAGTCCGGAACATGATGATCGCAGCGAAGGGACCTCAACACGGAGCTTAAGAAGTGAAGGACCGGATCTACAAATGTTGTAATCCCTCTCACTTAGTGTTAAAATGTTTAACATGCTTGTTTTCACCTAATCTCTACTTTAAAGATCCAGCTTTGGGTTGTTCGGCACGGCTAATTTTTTAATCGGGCATGGTTGATGCCTCGTAGACCCTTGTGCGTGTGCCTAACAACCCTACACGAACAACTTCCAACGACGGGCTGGGCTCCACTGTAAACGCCTCAAAGAGGACACCCTGGTCATATCCCAGTTGCCGAGCAAAGCGGTGTGGGTTGTACCATATAAAAAGGGCCGCACCGTTTTGACGAAACACCAGATAACCTGGTCTGATTGAATATAAGTGCATGGCTTCCTTAGGCTTCAGGGAGGGTGCTCCCTCTTTCGACGAGTCGAAAAGCTGTTGAATCGGTCCTGAAGGACCAGAGAGGACTCGATCGTTAAATACCATCCCGCCCGTATTGGCATAGGGATTAAGCAGCACACGAATAGCTCCGGACTGAGTCGGATTAGGAGCAGAAGCGTCCACCAACCTCATAAGCCCGGAAAAGTATAGGCATCATAAAAGATAGGTCTCAGATGCACGGCAAATGCCCCTAGCACATGCACCTCAATCCATGACGTAAAGTAATGAAGAGAGAAACTCACTACGTTCACGCCTGGGGTTGAGGTATTGGCTGCAGGGCTTAGCCTATGATACAGATGCGCTAGCCCCGCAATGCCCAGGCTAGTCGCGTCCCTTCAGCGATGCGATGAGCAGGGTAAATGACCGAAGCTCTCATGAATCGACGGTGCGTTGGAATAACGAACAAACTGAGCCAGACGCTGATAAAACCCATGAAGAAAGTCTCTTCATCTATGCCAGGAGCTGCGATCAACTCAAATGGTACAGCCGACAGGAATGGAATGTAGAACTGCGACAAATCCTCTTCTTTAGCCGGTAGCTTATTTCGACCGAACCCGAAGGGGTTGTTGATATTCGCGAACTTCGGATCCATCTTTGATAGAACGTCTTCGCGAAGGAAGCAGGCGATAAAGTTTTTGAAAGTGACGCCCTGTTCCTCTGACTCTGTGAACAGCTTCTCAAAAATGCCCAGAGCCTTGATTAGACTTGGGTGCTTGTGGCGGACGGCATTCTCAGTCGACAAGCCGTCAAGCATACCAGGCTCAGCTTCGAAAACATACTCATCAGGAGGCAGCAGTTCTTCATAGAGCGTCCCCCTGATCGGCAACCCCGAGATCTCGCGAAACTCTTCTAGAGAAATTGAAACTTCGCGGTCCCCTAGCAAGAAAGTGTTGGTAGGAAGATTCCATTGATTTAGGAAGGCCTTAACCCACCAGACATGGGGGGACTGATAGTAGAAGAGAGACGCGTACACCGCCTGATAGAGCCCGACCCTTTGCAGTCGCGCCCAATGGGCAGACAAGATATAATGAGCCTAGAGAAGGTAGCCCGTGGGATGTCGAGGAGTAAGCCCTATTTTATAAACCTGTCCCCAGGGCTGGGTTTCACCTTGACAGATACGACGCCCTAAGAGGTCTATAGCTGGCACAGGGTGGTTCGAAATCCCAGTTGTCGACGGCTCAAACCGTCCTGTAGGGGTCCAATTCGACATCTCCACAACAAAGGCGGTCCGTGGACGCTCCATCGGCAAAAATGGGTAGGCAGGCTCTGTTGGTATTTCGCAAAGAAAACTGCGGCGACCACGGATGATATGACCATACTAGGTCCCCCATAAAAGTAGATTGGTGTAATCCGGGTCATGAGCCCTGATCATCGCCATCACCTCTTCATCCGATGGTGATTGAGGAAAAGCCGCCTTCGAGCGAGTAAAGGAAAAGTATGGAAGAGAAGCCATTGTTCCTGAAATAAAAGAAGGGGAAGCTGTTAGTGAAGCCCACATGTGTGTGTGTGTGTGTGTATATATATATATATATATATATATATATATATATAGAGAGAGAGAGAGAGAGTGGAAGAAAACGACAAACAACTTATTTTATAGGACCATTGGTTACAAAATACAGGGGTCCCACAAAATCAAGATGGCGGCTCAATAATGATGAGGCAGGGTAATTATTATGAGAACAAAAGAAAGATTCTCAATAAATGAACAGTGGATTTCAAACAACTCTACGCATTCCCCAAGGAGAAAACCCACTGCAGAACTCTATACAAATCATGAAGGATCTCTCTGGAAATATTTTTGCAAAGAACAACTCAGGGCAAGAAAATCCCTAGAAGTTCTCTGTAAAGAACTATGTTCTTTAGAGGAATTAAATTCCTTTTAAACAGAGCAACTAAATTCCCAAAAAACCTTTTCAGAACTAAGCTCTTTGGAATGGAATTTAATTCCATAGAGGAGACAAGTATCATCATCGATCCCTAAGATCAGAGAAACCTTAACAAAAGGGGGTTTATTATTTAAAGATTGGATATTGTTTTTTTTAAGTACTTGGAAAAATGGGTTCTTTGAAGGGAAAAACCCTTGGTGTGGATTTAAAATCTAAAGAGAGTTCTTTTTATATAAGAAAGTTCTTCGGTTGTTCAAAACCATTACCTGAAGAAAAGATTCTTTCTTGGACAGAGTTAAACTCTGAATTTTTTTTAGAACAGAGAACTGAGCTCTGAGAGGGAGAATTAAATTCTAAAGGAAAGAACAAGGAAGGAAGAAGATGAAAGAGTGGAGGCACTTCTGAAGAAACCCCTGCATTTCTAAGATGTGATGGGAAACGGTTCATCTGCCCCCTTCCCTAGGCCGATACAACGACCACAAAAGGTGACAGCGTTGCACTCACGTGCAAACATGTGAGAACAACGCTGTGGGGGTATTTGTTCCCTCATAAAATATCAGGAAAAACCCCAATGGGGCATCACGTGCTCACACGTGACCATGGGTCACGTGCAGACACGTGATGGGCTCTTAAGCCCTCTAAACTAATAAGAATTAAATTCTAAAAAAACAGGAGTCGCGTGCCTACACGTGATGGGCTTTTAAACCCACTAAAAGGGGATTAAAAGATATAATAAAATAGCAAGGAATACCCCAATGGGGCATCACGTACCCACACGTGACCATGGGTCATGTGCAAACACGTGATGGGTTCCTAAGCTCTCTAATTAATAGAATTAAATTCTAATCAAACAATCAATCAGTGGAGTCATGTGTCCACATGTGATGGGCTTTTAAACCCACTAAAAAGAATTAAAAGTATAATAAAACAACAAGGAAAAACCCCAATGGGGCGTCACGTGCTGACACGTGATAATTCCTGAGTTCTTTAAAACAACAGAATTAAATTCTGGTTAAAATGTTTAATCAAGGGGGTCACGTGTCGACACGTGATGGGATCCTAAGATCTCTAAAATAATAGAATTAAATTCTAATTAAATGATCAATCAGAATGTCACATGCCAACACATGACAGGCTCTTAAGCCTTCTGAACTAATAGAATTAAATTCTAATTAAGAGGGAATCGATAACCCTAACTGGAAAAATATTTTTTTAAATCTTTCCAAACAAAAAAGATTGTGCTCTGTAAAATGGAGCACCGTTGGATTAAAAATCCAATGGTGATTAAAAATCACCAATTTATGGAAAGATTCTATACAAGGAAAGATTTCCTTGAAATTTGCCAGGAATAACAGACAAAAATATCTTTTGGATTAAAAATCCCAATGGTGAATAAAATTCACTGAGTGGTCTAAAAGATCATGTTGATTACAAAATCAATTAAAATCTTTCAAGGAAAGATTGACTAAACAAACTGATTTTTTTCTTTCTCCTATAAATAGGAGCCAAGAAGAGTAGAGGGGGAATTCTTTTTTGGAGAGAGATACACAACAACAGAGAGAGAGAAAAGAGGAGAATTTAATTCTCAAGAGAGAAAAGAAGATCTCTTCAGAGAAAAAACTCTATGTGAGAAGAAAAAGAAGAAGTTCATTCTACAAGCTCTCACAAAATAAAAGAGAATTTAATTCTCAAATTAAGAGTTTAACTCTTCTGAATAAGAACTTAGTTCTTCCTTTGGTTGAAGGTCTGCAGAAGCAGATCTCCCCATGAGTTGAGAATTTAATTCTCATCGGGGAGATTCTGCCATGCAGATCTAAAACCTAAGGGAAGATCTAAGTTTAGAGAATTCAATTCTCACTTTAAAGCAATTAGGAATTTAATTCCTTCAAACAAAATAGGGTTTAACCCTTAATACAAGAACTTAGTTTTTCCTTTGGTTGAAGATCCGCAGAAGCAGATCTCCCCATAAGTTGAGAATTTAATTCTTATCGGGGAGATTCTGCCATGCAAATCCAAACCTTAGAGGGAGAATCGAGTTTAAAGAATTTAATTCTTCCTAATACATAGGAATTTAATTCCTCTAAACAAAACTAGGGTTTAACCCTACATAAGAATTTAATTCTTAAACAAAGGACTTAAACTCTCCATGCACGTAAACATGATCACGTGACAACACGTGACCCTTTCTGCAATAATTAGAAAAGAAAGAATGAGATATGGTCACGTGCTCCCACGTGACCCTCAAATAGACTCCTCAAAATGAGAAAGAAAAAGCTTGGAGGCAATGCCTCACGTGCTCACACGTGATCATCAAAACAAAAGGGAACAAATCCAAGGGCAGAATCAATTTTGGGCGCCCTCACGTGTCCCTACGTGACCCCTAATAAACACTTTAATAATCAATCCATGGGTACCCATCACATGCCCACACGTGATGGCCGTTAAGATTAAGTGTTTAACACTCATTTGAATATTCTGGGAAGAAAATAAAGGAGCTTTGGCCCAATTCTCAGGCGCCTCGCGTGACGCCACGTGACCACCTCATTTCTAGTGTTTAACGCTATTTTTAGCGTTTTGTCCATAGTGTTTAACACTATTTTAAGTGCATCACGTGGAAACACGTGATCGTCAAATATGTGTTAGTGTTTAACAATGTTTTCAAACCAGCCTTAGTCCAATTCAGCTAAATTTTCCAGAGACAAGATCTCTCCTTTGATTGAACCCTAACTACATTCTTCCAAATTTGATCATTTCATATAACATTCAAAATAAAATCCCAGAACCATGATGAATGGTCAGTGCCCAGTAAGAGATAAAAATATGGTCAGAACCCCAAGCCCCTGTTTAGCACTGCTAAAAAATGGGGAGCTGAACCCAGACAAATGTTCAACAGTCCCAACAAAAATCCAACATTTCAAACTTAATTGGACTTAGCCCAAGTTGGCCATAAGTCCTCAACTCAGATTCAACTGAGCCTATATGCTTATAATCTAATTAATTGATCTTAGTCCTAAATTGGACTACAGATTTCCCAATCAACTTTGGTTCAAGGGTACATCTTTTCACTCCTTTGATATTTGTCGTTATAATCCTTCAACGTTTTCAGAGAGCTGACGGGTCCCGATAACCAATCATTCCATGGACTGTGGGATCCCTAAACTCATGGACTATGATGTCCTTAAATTTTATAGACTATGACGTCTTTAAACTACGGACTGTGGGGTCCTTAAGCCCATGGACTATGATATCCTTAACCTCGGACTGTGGGGTCCTTAAGCCCATGGACTATGATGTCCTTAACCTCAGACTGTGGGGTCCTTAAACCTATGGACTATGATGTCCTTAACTTTGGACCATAATGTCCTTAAACTAATATTGGACCACCATGTTCTTAAACTGGTAATCGACCGCAATATCCCTAAACTAAACAATAGAGCCCAAATGCTCTCTTGTTGGATCTAAATGATCCCGTTAAGTTGGTCTTGGTCTAAAATTAGACTAACGTATCTTTAACATACGTTTAAGTTGATTTTAGTCTCAAATGAGACTAACGTATCCTTAAACCCAACCCCAAATCCAAATCTAAGAAGATACGGATTTGGACCAATCCACGCCCTACGGGCGACAACATAAATTAGTTTTCATATACAATCCACGGGCAACCAAAAACAAAACAAACACCCACGACACAAAGTGACCATCTGGAGAAGGAGAAAGTGGTTACCGCGATGCGGTAGCGTAATTAACTGCAGGGGCTTGCGCCTGTAGGGAAGAGCGTCCCCACAATCAAAACCCCCTCAAATGAGGGGGAATCTGACGAAGTCTGCTATATCGGCCGCATCCGTTTAAACCTTCGATATACGGTGCCATAAATCAACTTGGCATCTTCGGAGAGGTGGACGGATAGCACCAATTAGCATCTGCCTCCAAATTCAGGCAAGACGGACCTACGCGGTCGCGTCTCTGTGTTCGGAGGAGCACACTCCAATTTCTTATGTTGCTTCTTTTACTTATTTTAGATTTTCTGGGTATTTTTTATGAGGCTCATGTGGTTGAGATCTCTAAAAATTGTTGTTGAATTGGAATATCAATCGAAATGTTAACGTTGCCTAAATAGTTTTGGTTATGTAATACAATTCTTAGAATCCATATTAATCATTTTTGTGAAAACCAATCATCGATTTGTAAATCTCACATTTTGGCCTTATTTGATGGATTACCGCGGAATTTGTGTTTGGAACGAAACTCCGCTGTAATCTCGTATTGCACGCGAATACTCGCCGGGAGACATTAGTAGAGAGCCACGCCCTTTGCCCATACAAAGTGACATAGGAGAACCCTATAGCCAAGAGCATCCACTCGGGTGCTCGCGGCCACGGTGTTCTGCCCAATTCCACTTTATTGGCGGCCTTGGGGATGCGGCCATCCACTAAAGTTCCTGACGAGGCTTCGATCTTTTAACTGGGAATCCTGTTGAATTGCCCGGCTATAAGTTTGAAAATTGTTTTCAATTCGAGACTTAAATGTAAGGTTTATAGCATTAGGCATAAAATTCGAAATATATGATAATCCGGGTTTATGATGTCTATAGATATGAATTCTAATTATTATGGTTTTCATTTCTTTTCTGGGAGCATAAGTTTAATATGTGGCAGTATCCCCAATCTCGTTGTTATATGTTACGCCCCACTTTCCAAAAGAGTGGTAACGGCACGTGACAAGCCTGCGATATATTTATTTCGAGAAGGTCATTTCTCAAAATAAATACGCTATGCGTAATGTAAGCGGTATAATAATGACAAGAATAGACAATTGAAAATAAAATCCAACCACTTTATATAATTACATTCCCAACTTTACAAGGTTTAAACTGATATAAGATATCTGAAATAAGAAATATAAATATAAAAGCCTAAACTTGTAGCTTGCTGAGATGAAAGCTGAAAAACTAGAGATCGGCCTGTGCTGTGAACTGGTTGTACTTCTGTTACACCTCCTTAGTCCCTAAACCACCTGACGAACATTCCAAAAAACAGAGAAATTGGTGGAATGAACATCAGCGAACTAGCGCTCGGTAAGTCCCCAGAAAAGATGAGAAAGATATATGATGCATAACAGGTACAGGATGAAATATATATGACATATATAGCATAACAGGTAATAAGTGTATGAGTGAACATGAGGTATGCGTCTTAATAGGCCTCTACAAGGTAATCTAACTAACGTAAGTTTAAGTATGAATGTCAATCAATTTCAAGAGTATTCTCGAATCCAAGGCTATCGTCCAAGGGTACGGAATCATGGGTCCAAAAGTAATTGGGACTTCAATTATTATTGAAGTATTCCAAACCCAACGGGCTATCATCCAGAGCTTTGGAAACACGAGCCTTAATTCGTGAATTCGTAATGTACTGTTTCCACCCGGTACCACAGCATTATGATTTGTACCATTTCAGTCCGGGACCACAGCAACATAATTTTGTATTAATGGGACTTATGAGATTTCGTTGGATTTATACTCAAACTACCCCAACTCCTCGAGTATAATAGATTATAACTGTTAAATTGAATTGGTGGATTTGATTGGTTGATTATCACATGTTTTGATCGAAACCATAGATTGCAAAACGTGAATAGTGAAGTTGAGTAAGTCAAGTAGAATGTAAGTCATGTCAGTTGCAATCCTGGGTCGAGTCAAGTTAGTTTTAGTAGATTGAGTTCGAGTTTAAGTTAATGTTTAGGTTTGAGTTTGAATTTGAGTTCGAGATTAAATTCATGTTCAAGTTTGTATTCAGGTTATAGTCATAACTTATTAAAAGATTTAAATGTTGAAGATCTTAAGTTCGGGAATAATCGGACAACCGCTGCAAATGGACGGCAGGATTTGTGGTTTTTTCCAAGACTATTGCCATTGATAATTCCTATAATTTATAGTGTTATCTAATCTGAAGGAAAGCACTCACTTTCTCCGGCTCTTTGAGACTCAAGAGAAATGATACCGCTTAAACTCATGCTTAATCTAAGGTCCTTATTAATTTGTTTATGGTGCTTGTATGATTTATGTTATTAATTTCTCGAAGGGTTTTATGTAAAAATATTTTATTATTGTTTTAAAAACAAACCTAGAAGGTGTTTTAGAATATTAAGAGTTTTTTTTATAAAATGTATTTTAGATTTAGTGGTAATTTAGTGATAAAACCTAAACTTTAAAAGTTTATGGTATTTTAATGAAAATTCTATCTTTTGAAAACTTAACGATATTTTAATAGAAACTTGTCTCTTTTCAAATTAGGGATATTTTATTTAAAATCTAATTTTCAATTTGTTTTCTTTATATTATATATTAAATTATTTAATTAAATATTGTTGGAATGGTTTTGGTTTTAGAAAACCATATTTTTCCTTTTCTTCTTCAACGACGCTCTATGAAAAGTTCGGATCTCACTCACTAGACCTAAGATGTACGATAATCCGCATCCTCTTCAACAAGGTTCCTCTAATGAGGGTATTTTAGTGAAATATAAATTACGGTAAAAATAATGGTGTAAAACATTTATAAATATAATGAGATAATTATTTTAAAAAACTAAAATGCTAGTTGTGCTATCGAAGAAACCAAACCACTACAATCTTGCATCGGACATAATATGAGTAAACTACCATATATTTGATTTATATTGGGAATAATGAGTCTAAGTGCTAATTATCCTATCAGGGGAAAATTTGTTGTGTTTTATTCCAATCTTTAACAAGCTCTGATTTCTAGTTTGAGCACATAGGCTTCAGATTTATGCTTCTATAATGTGGAGGATTTAGATTTCTATTTTACACGTTGTATAAAATTCTTGTCTCACAAATCAAGGGCTACAATAATTTGTAGCTACAGGGACCTCCACTGGTTTACAAAACTACTTTAAGCATGCATCATTTTGCTTTAGGCATGTCCTCGTTTTTACCGATAGACTCAGTTTTATGCGTATTGTTGATACTGGAGTTTTATCATGGCTGCATGGAATTGGCTAATTATTGATTTCTACGCTATTACCTTGCTGTAAGAAAAACAAGGTCATATATTGATTATATTTTACATTGCTAAAAATTTGGGTTTGGTTTCATGTTAAGTGTTACTTACGGTATTGTGTGCTTTATATTTTAGGTACGATTCCTATACTGTTCTAAATAGGTAATATGTTTACAGAAGGACGTTGTGGTATAAATTTAATAACGACGAAACCATCACTTTGCTATACCTAGTCATGAAACATTCTTGTCGGTGTCACTATTCAACAAAAACTGCGATATGACCAGAAAAGGTATATTCAGCAAGAAAGAAGGAAACCAAGGGAAAAAGGAACTTACGGGTTGTATGAGTCGGTATAACAACCGGCTTACCGTTTTGATAAAATACTCAACCGAGGCTTTGAAACTTAATGGAACTGGTGCTTCTCCAAGCTCAAGAGAAAAGATATTTTTTTTATATTTTATTTTAGAATTGATCAAAAGGAAAATGGCTAAACTGGGATGAAGAAAAGATGAGTGATATTTGTACTGAAAGAAAATAAATAAAAATAATTACAAGTCCCAGGATTCAAACATGTGGCCTATGAAATAATAATGCAAGAACTTAACAAATGAGCTACAAGTTTGTTCATGCTCATATTTAACAAGAATTAAATATATAATATTGCTTGAAAAGAAAATGGGATAAGGAAAAAGAAAAGAAAGAAATCAAATAGAACTGTCTTGACTTGGGTTTTGAAAAAATTATAGAATAGGGAAAATAAAAGGAGGGATAAAATAATATATTTAATAGAGAATAAAATATACGGGAATACCAAAAAAAAAATACAGTATTTTTATAAAAAGAAAAATAATATGAAGGTATAAGAATTTTGGGGTCGTTACACTATACGACAACGACATTCGAGATACGCATATTTACTTACGTTGATGACATGTGATATTGTTGTGTTGCTATATCGATACGTTATATTGGATCGTCGTGATTGAATAGCTGAGAGTTTTATGTGAGATGAGAGCTTTTCATTTTCATTCATATAAATTTTTGTATGTAATATTCTTTTATTGGGACACTTCCGGATTGAGCTTGTTGTCTCCATTCAATGTATATTATTTGTTTTTCCGCATTAGGATAGACCTAAGACAGAGAGCACAAGTAACTGGGTTTTAAAGTCCAGTAGGAAGCCATCTCGAGGAGTCGAGACCGGTCGCCTAACTCTAAAATTGGAAGGGTTGCTTGCCGTTCTCATAGAGGTCTAAGGGTGTGGGCTTGGCTATTCATCACGATCATGAAATCCGTGTTTTTTGTTAATGGATTAATCTAAAATACGGACCTCCTAATATATCCTATATTTCATATACATGATTCTGCTATGCTGTGATGTGATTATATAACCGCGTGAGGCGAATTCTGCTTATATATATATGTATATATATATGTATATGTATATATATATGTTTATATATATGTATATGTTTTGCATCCGCGCTAGTTCTGACACCGCCCTGCCGTAAATTAAGTAACCTTACGATGAAAATCCGGGTCCCTGTGGCGAATGCGGATGATATATATGTGTTTTATTTTCGTTTCTTCTGTGATGATTAAGAGCTTTAATGATGGGATGACATTAATAAGATTAATGTTAAGAAAAAAAACTAAAAATGTTGTAGAACCAAATTTGAAAGATACTCGGTTTTTTCGTGAAAAAGCAATTATTTCAAATGTAGAGCTTAAGCCACTTCTTTACAAATCACTCGGTTCTACAACAATATCAAGTTCAATACATTAAAGATTTTTATCAAAACCATTTGTAGCCCTCTGCCATTTTAGAAAGTAGAGTACTTAGAATTCATGCTACGTTTGTTGACTATAGTTAAGGCGTAGTGTACGATAACTAAGTGATGTCTTCGTATAAACATATGATGTGATCAATTAGAACATTCGTACGACTTTGTTGACTATAGTTAAAGGTCATACGGATGGGTTAAAATCAATCATGAATGACGGGTAGAACTTGATTAACGCTTATGATTTGTTAACCATAGTTAAGGTCGTAGGTCGCTGGAGGTAAAAACTATATCAGAAATTTCAAGTGTTGAAATTTGTAATGAGATTGCATACTTTTTATTTGATAGTTGGATCCTGATCCCACTATGAATAATAGTTACTGTTAGGGTTAAAATTTGCACCCCGGTTAACCAAGTCAAAGTCAAGGTCAACCCTAAGCCAGGTGGGCCCAAGCCCAGGTCAAGCGGGCCTATGCCCAGGTCAAGCCCGAGGCCAGCCTTCCCATGCCAACATAAAAATTATGAAACAAATAATTTTGATGTTTGTGCATGAATGTAAGCAAAATGGGCATAAAGCTAAATTTCTGTAAAGCCCATGACTTATGTGCAAAAAGAAAGAGCACATGAGGCATGTAATGGGCAAAATGCCATTTTGTAAAGCTCAAGGGGTTATATGTAAATGTGTAAGCCTATATAAGGCAACATGATGATGAATAAAGGATACACTTTTCATTCTCTAAAAACTCCAGGGTTTTTGTGCCTCCTTCTCCTTCCTCAAGATTCTAAACATTCTTCAATTAAATCAAGAGTTTTACTCTTCCTTTTCCAAAACTAAATAGTTTTTCACCAAAAAACCCACAAAGGGGAACTCAGATCTTCCATCAGATATCAAAAATAAGAGATTTTTAAAATCTCTTATTTCTTGTTCTTCAAGATCCGGCCAACAGAAGAAGAAGAAAGAGACCCATCTCCAGAAATCCCATCTTAGGAAGATCCAGGACCAAAGGGAAGAAACAAAACAGCCCCCCTTTGATCATTTCAAGATCTGTTGGAGTTCAACTCCATAGATTAATCTCTTTTGGGGAGTTTAAATCTAGGGGTCAAATCGGAAGCACAGCTCGCAGTGTAGGGACAAAGTCCCCTTTTCTGTTGACGCCCAGCGCCCAGAGCGCTCGCGCCCACGTGCCAAGCACGCAGGACGCCAAGCGCCCAGAGCGCTAGCGCCCATGTTCCAAGCACGCGGGGCGTCCAGCGCCCAGAGCGCTAGCGCCCACGTGCCAAGCACGTGAGGCGCCAGTGCCCAGCGCCTGCGTACCATGCACGTGAGGCGTTGGCGTCCACGCGTCCTTTGAACGCTTTTTTCCCTTTCTTATATATATGTGTGTGCGTACACACACACACACTCTACAACACTGTCCCTGTTAGAAAAAATTTCTAACGAGGCGCTGCCTCGCACCCAGCAAGGGGGCTGCTAGCCCTCTTGACCCCCAGCCCGCTATCCGGGTAGTGGGACCCCCGTAAAAACTCTGCGGGGCCCCCGATATATCCAAAACCCCTTCAAAACATGACATTGCACATTGAGTTTGCAAGACCTGTTTGACCCGTCAATCGGAGGTTCTCTCGCTCCAAAGACGAGGGGTAATTAACGGCAGCTTAGTCCGCGGCTGCCGGAGATTCGAATCCCCATAATCAATAAACCCCAGCCTATCCTAGGCAGGGGGAATCTATAATGCGCCTGACGAGCGCGTGCGTATTCCCATCTCAATGGGGTGACGAAAAACACCCTACAGATTCTGATACGTCCGGTGGGACTAATCTCTCCTCCCATATTTCGGGTTAAACGTTCATGCGAAATTAATCAACATATATATCGATTGCCTGTACTGAAATCATGCTTCTTTGTGCAGGTTAACGGATTTCAAATTGCAATCTCCGGAATCAACAAAATGTCTCTAAGGATGAACTCAGCTCTCAGCACGGCTCCCATCTCCTACACGATGAAGATGGACGTCAGGACGGTCCTTCCGGCCAGTCTCGGGCGACAGTGGGAGGAGCCGCCGCTACCATTTGGCTCTATTCTGTTCGTGCCAGCTAACGCTGTCCCTGCTCTTCAAGCCCCAGTGATGGATAAACCAGCCTCAAAGGGGAAAAGGCCGAATGTCATGGTCGCGAGGGCACCTCAGCCTAAGCGCAAGTCCATCTCCGAACGACTCTCCATTGCTCCAGCTAGGGGCAAGGCCATCAACACGAACAAAGAAATGAGGCATCTCGAGCAAACTCCAGCGGTGCCCTCGACAACTGCTCAATCGGGTATCTTCTCTAAACTCCCCGTTAATTGACTCACGGTGGCTTCCCAGGAAACAAATGTCCGCCAAGCCCTTAAAATTGAGAAGCTAAGGCAGAAAAAGCTCAGATATAGAGCTAACAAAAGGGATAGGGCTCCTGCTAGGATGAACTTCAAGAGGTTCAAAGAACAGGGTTGCCCCGCCAAAGATAAAGAGACGGCTGGATATGTGGTCCACACCGTCTACATGGCCGGACATGAGGAAATAAACCCTCCTATGCTTCACAGCCATGGTGATGATATGGTTAACGCTACCCAGCATCGGCTCGGTCTAAATGATGAAGAGCTCGCTCAGGCCGATAAGACAAAAGAGCCCGGGGTTCCTGCGGAATTGAGCTCAGGCAATAAGGATGACCCGGTTGTCATATCCGGAACTACAGAACAAGTATTATTTCGATGGCTTCAGAGGCAGCTTCAGGGCAGGGATGAGAAGTTAGCCAAGGTATAGTCTAAGGTCGACGAACTGCAAACGTCGCGGCAGATCTCGTGACTCAAGTCGCCCGATTGCAATTACAGCAGAATCAAATTTTGGTTCACGAGCCAGGGATTGATACCGGGAGGCAACCAACCGATACCTCCTTCAGCCTAAGAGCGGAGCGCCTTCGTGAAAAACGGCCGCGATCAGCCTCCAGTCCCTCCGATACATACGCCGAAGGGGGATCTTCTCTGAAAGAGAAACTGGATAAGGTCTGTTCCTTCAAAATGGACAAAGTCCACAAGATAATCAAGGACGCCCTAAGAAACGGTCTACAACTGCCAGAATCAAAGAGACCGCAAGAAGCGAATATGACCGACGACCCAAAATATTGCCCCTATCACAGAGTGATAAGTCATGCCATTGATAACTGCTTCGTCTTTAAAGATTGGGTCGAAAGGCAATACAAGATGGGAGAGATAGAACTGTCTAAAGGCATGTTAGCAAACAGTCAAGCTACGACTGCCGATTTCATACAAATGGAGACCGAAGCCTTTCGGGAACCTAATCCTTTCAGACATGTTCCATTATCTGAAAAGGGCGAACCAAAGGCTGATCAGCTTCAAAGACCAGCATCAGTAAGGACACCTACTCTAATGGAGAGAAAGAAGAAGGTGTACTCCTTCAGGAGGGATGAGGTCCGCAATATTTTCGAGGAAGACTTGAACAACGGTCTGCAACTGCCTATTCCGAAGAAGCCACATGAAATGAATATGACCGGCAATCCCGTATATTGCCCATACCATAGGGTGGTCAGTCATACCATTGAAAACTGCTGTGTTTTCAAAGATTAGGCAGAGGACCAATACAAGCTTGGAAAAACCTCACAGTCCTCGGATGTATCAGCAAGCCACAGAGCTACGGTCATCAACACAGCTCTGCCAAGATCAAAGTTCGAAGAGCTGGGATAAGCAAGCACATTAGACCTCCACGTCTTTAAACTGGAAACAGATGACCTTTAAGTCGTTAAACTGGAAACAATCGACCACCACGTCATTAAACTGGAAACAATCGACCTCTAATTCGTTAAACTGGGAATGTAAAAAAATGTGTGTAAATAAAAAAAAGAAGTGTAAGTAAAAAATAATAATAATAAAAATCCGAAATGATGGGGCAACTCGCAATAAAATTCAGCGAGTAAAAATAAAAATGAAAATAAAGTCGAAATGATGGGGCAACCGCGAATAAAAAGCCAAAATGATAGGGCAATCGCGACCTTCACGATAAGAAAAGATGAAATGATAGAGCAATCGCGGTAGAAAAAACGACGAATGATGAGTCTCTCCTGGTACCACATTCCAGTGCAGAGATGCAGATGCCAACCAAACTCTAAATGTCCCAACGGCCAATGATGAGTCGCTCCTGGTACCATATTCCAGTACAGCGATGCAGACGCCAACCAAAATCCAATTTCCTAAAATTCTTTCGGCCCTACGGTTGGTACCCAAGTTGACTACCGTATACAATCTAAGGGCTCAAATAATTCTCATCATACTCATACCCCACCGCAATCACCAGTCCAACGGTCGGTTTCCGCCCTTGGAATTATGCTCCATTGGGAAGACCCACTCATATGTCCTCACGATGCATGAGGAGAACAAACCTTCGTGGGATCCTTACGACTCACAAAGGAAAAACACACTTGGGAGTCCTCACGACTCCTAAGGAGAAAATACATCTACGGGATCCTTACGACCCGTAGGGAGAAATGCTTTTATCGGACCCTTACGGCCCATGAAATTGAAAAGTCTTAGGTGATAGGGACCCAAACCTGTCTCCTAAGCCATCGCTCCCCAACGGGTAAAGACAAATGATGAATTGCTCCTGGCACATGTGCTTCAGTGATAGCAACGCTGATGCCGACCCCTACCCCAAAATTCCAAGCTTCCGATCCAATAGACCTCTAAGTCGTTAAACTGGGAACAGATGATCTCTAAATCGTTAAACTGGAAACAGAAGACCCCTAATTCTTTAAACTGGGGATAGATGATCTCTAAGTCGTTAAACTGGGAACAAATGACTCCTAAGTCGTTAAACTGGGAACGAGGGAAATCTCCTCATGGAAAATGATGATTCGCTCCTGGTACCATATTCCAGTGCAGCGATGCTGATGCCAAACCAAAACCAAAATCCCCAAATCCTGTCATGGCAGATGATGATTCGCTGCTGGTACCATATTCCAGTGTAGCAATGCTGATGTCAACCCAAATCAAATCAAACCAACAACCTCTGCGGCAGAATCATGCTTCATCTCAGAATGTACCCCGTGTCGAAATCATGCTTCGCCTCGGAGTATCCACTTGTCCTGTCGGAATTATGCTTCGCCTGGGAATCATCCTCTACATCAAAACCAGTGACACTCCGTGCCAGGGACAAGTCAACCAGCGACCTCCATGTCGGAATTATGCTTCGACTCGGAATCAAGTCAACAAGCGACCTCCTCGTCGGAATTATGCTCCGCCCTGGAATCAAGTCAACCAGCGACCTCCTCGTCGGAATTATGTTCCGTCCTGGAATCAAGTCAACCAGCGACCTCCTCGTCGGAATTATGCTCCGTCCTGGAAACAAGTCAGCCAGCGACCTCCTCGTCGGAATTATGCTCCGTCCTGGAATCAAGTCAACCGCCGACCTCCCCGTCGTAATTAAGCTCCGCCTCGGAATCAAGTTGACTAACAAGCTCTGCGTCGAAATCATGCCTCGTCTCAGAATGTACCCCGTGTCGAAATAAAGCTTCGCCTCGGAGTATCTGTTATCCCTATCGGAATTATACTTCGCCTGGGAATCAACCTCTGCATCGAAATTATGCTTCGGTCAGAATGTCTGCCGCTCGTCGGAATTATGTTCTGACCCATTTGGAACCATGCTCCGCTCATCGGAATCATGCTCTGATCTCTGGAATCATGCCTCTACTCTTCGGAATTATGCTCCGATCCTCAGAATTATGCTCCAACCCTTCGGAATTATGTTCTGATCCTCGGAATTATGCTCCGACTCTTCGGAATGATACTCCGACCCAGGAATTATGCTCCGCAAATCGGAATGATGCTCCGATCCCCGGGAATCATGCTCCCCGAGGGATGCTCTACCCCCGGGATGATGTCCCACATCGAAGTCCAGCTTCAAGATCCATCAATTTCATGCACACAACTCATATGCGCGGTGTGCATTTATTGATGGGGGAACTTTGTTGGGGTCAAAATTTGCACGCCGGTTGACCAAGTCAAAGTCAAGGTCAACCCCAAACTAGGTGGGCCCAAGCCCAGGTCAAGCGGGCCCATGCCCAAGTCAAGCCCGCGGCCAGCCTTCCCATGCCAACATAAAAATCATGTAACAAATAATTTTGATGTAATTTTTTGTGCATGAATGTAAGCAAAATGGGCATAATGCCAAATTTCTGTAAAGCCCATGGCTTATGTGCAAAAAGAAAGAGCACATGAGGCATGGGATGGGCAAAATACCATTTTGTAAAGCCCAAGGGGCTATATGTAAATGTGTAAGCCTATATAAGGTAACATGATGATGAATAAAGGATACACTTTTCATTCTCTAATAACTTTAGGGTTTTATGCCTCCTTCTCCTTCCTCAAGGTTCTAAACCTTCTTCAATTAAATCAAGAGTTTTACTCTTCCTTTTCTAAAACTAAATAGTTTTTCACCACAAAACCCACAAAGGGGAACTCAGATCTCCCATCAGATCTCAAAAATAAGAGATTTTTAAAATCTCATATTTCTTATTCTTCAAGATCCGGCCAACAGAGGAAGGAGTCCCATCTCCAGAAATCCCATCTTGGGAAGATCCAGGGCCAAAGGGGAGAAACAAAGCAGCCCCCCTTTGATCATTTCAAGATCTATTGGAGTTCAACTCTATAGATTAATCTCTTTTTAGGAGTTTAACTCCAGGTGTCAAATCGGGAGCACAGCTCCCAGTGCAGGGAGAAAATCCCTTTTTCTGTTGATGCCCAGCGCCCGCGTACCAAGCATGTGGGGCGCTGGCGCCCAGCACCCACGTGCCAAGCACATGGGGCGCCCAGCGCCCAGAGTGCTTGGCACACGGGGCGCAGTGCCCAGAGCGCTTGCGCCCACGTGCCAAGTACGTGAGGCGCCACCGCCCAGAGTGCTAGCGCCTACGTGCCAAGCACGTGAGGTGCCAGCGCCCAGCGCCTGCGTGCCATGCATGTGAGGCGCTGGCCCCCACGCATCCTTTGGATGCTTTTTCCCTTTCTTACACACACACACACACACACACACTCCACGACACTGTCCCTGTTAGAAAAAATTTCTAACAGGGCACTGCCCCGCACCCCGCAAGGGGGCTGCTAGGCCCCTTTACCCCCAGCCTATTATCCGGGTAGCAGGACCCCCGTAAAAACTCTGTGGGGCCCCTGATATATCCAAAACCCCTTCAAAACATGACACTGCACATTGAGTTCGCATGACCCGTTTGACCGGTCAATCGGAGGTTCCCTCGCTCTAAATGCGAGGGGTAATTAATGGCAGCTTAGTCCGCGACTGCCGGAGATTCGAATCCCCACAATCAATAAACCCCAGCCTACCCTAGCGGGGGGATTCTGTAATGCGCCTGATGAGCGAGCGCGTATTCCCATCTCAATGGGGTGACGAAAAACACCCTACAGTTACTCCCGGGAGAATTTTACACTTTACAATTAGCAATCCAGTAGGTGTCTAGAAAGGTGTTAACGGGGTTATGTCTCTGTGGAAACGGGGTTTATTTTAATTAGGTCCATGCGAAAGCACGGGAAACCTCTCTCGGAGTACCAACATTGGCCTGGCTGACTGGTGAGCGAACTTATAGAGTGTAACTAGTTCTGGCTAATTTTCTTTTTAGGGTTTGAAGGAAAATTTGATAAAAACAGTGAGAGATATCGATTAGATAAGATAATAACCAATCTAATCATGCAAGAGCTTACGCCAAGTGTTTTCTTTTCTTTCTCCTAATGGCAGATATCAATGACGGGACTTAAGATTCTATTAGAGAAAAACAAACAGACGGGACCAAATTATAAAAACTGGCTGAGAAACATGAACATTGCCCTTACCTATGATAAGGTTGCATACGTCCTCACCACTAAAGCCCCTTCCGTCTCAGGCCCTGATTCCTCTATTGCGAATAAGAAGATCCACAAAACATGGGATATCGACTGCGCCACTGCAAAATGCCTTGCGTTAGCTTCGATGGACAATGAATACTAAAAGCAACACGAGAAGATGGATGTGCAATCCATCTTTCTCCATACAAAGGAATTGTATGGGGAGCAATCCCGTGCTCTTCGTTACGAGGCCTCACGAAAATTATTTCAAATGAGGATGGCTGCTAGTATATCTGCAGGAGATCATGTCCTAAAAATGATAGGTCTTATTGAAGAGCTTGAGGATCTCGGATGGACCATGGAGAATGAACAATATATTGATATCATTCTACAGTCTTTCCCCCCGCATATGCTCAATTTGTAATGAACTTCAACATGCACAACTTGGAGAAATCACTTCCTAAACTTCTCAATATGTTGATGAGTGCAGAGAGCACGCTCAAAATAGTGAAAACTCCCGCTCTACTTGTCACGACCCGAAATTTAGTTCGTGACCGACACTTAAATCACGCCACGTCTAAAGGCGTAACGTAAATTAAGTAAGCCGAAGCCCAGAAATCTAAACCTTTTAAAGAAAATAAAAGAGGTGAAGTTTTGAAATAAAGGTATGATAGAATCAATTGTTTTCTTAAGTGCATAGATAACGGAACATGAAAAATGCAAGTGGATTTTACTAGTTGAAAAACACGTTTCGTCTTTTAAAAATTTGGGCAACACCTCCCTTATATATTTTGATCCAAAACCACGTATACATAACAACAATAAAGGCATCTCCAAGCGGGAGCTAGCTCTTTGCCAATCGGCGGAATCACAACCGTGCAAGATAGAAATATATGTATACGACGCCCAACGAAGAAGACCAACACAAAGGAATAATGTAAATAAAGAAATACATCCAATCCCCCAATAGCGAACATATAGTCCGTCGCTCTAAATCTCGCAATTACAAGTCTTTCTAAGTCTTACTACTTATACAAATACTAGTTTCTGATTGATGGAGTTGACTAAATACAACATAAATAATAATACAAAAGTGACATGATCCAATATATCCCACCTACCAAAGCAAGTCACCCAAAAGCAAGCTGTGTGCCAGTAATACCGCTACTGATCTATGCGGTCAACCTGCTAGAACTGTGGCACAACGGGGGTGAGTTGCCAACTCGTGAGTAGAAAACATCAGCATGTAGAAATAGAATAAAACAATGATTTCTAGGTCAACTATATCATAAAGCTAATACTATGATATCTAGGGTGACCGTATCTGCATATATGCCAACAATATAAACAATACCTGTATGCATGTGGATATTATCTACGTGTCCATCACTGACACAACAACATCATGTAAATATCATGAAAGCATATGTATGTAAATATGAGGATATCAACCAACGTGTGTCCATCAACGACATCAAAATCATGGAACCTGAGTGCCCAACATCGACACTCAAAACATTATGAAACCCGTGTCCAGCATCGACACGTAAATCCTCATATCTCAGGCGCCGCATCCTCAGATCGGACCTCAGACACCGCATACTCTGGTCGGCCCTCATATCCATCTCACGACTCCGGTCGGTATCCTCCGGAAAACCGCCGAGTCCAAATACTATCACCGGTAGGTAGTGCTCCCCTGCCAGGCTCACCGCCTAACTATACGAGTCTTCTTGTCTCGGGGTACCTCATCAGGTCCACCATATATCCGCAGACGGTGCCTACCGCTCCTCGAATCGGGTTTCACATACCAATCTCAGAACCGAGAAAACACATGGTGGACGTCTCGAAATATCATATCAAGAGAAACCGGGTTTTTAAAACAATACATGATTTCCTTTGAAATATAACCACGGTTCTCAAATCCAGAATTTCATGAAAACAGCATTTCAATGCATAAAATCGTAAAGCATGATATATGCAAACATAGAACAGAAATGTGAGCATATCAAGTATATCATGCGACATGGTATAGTGATGTGAGCATAGCAAGTATATCATAACA
Organism: Agapanthus africanus; assembly: GCA_030015575.1. NCBI lineage: Eukaryota > Viridiplantae > Streptophyta > Magnoliopsida > Asparagales > Amaryllidaceae > Agapanthus > Agapanthus africanus. Next base: position 187,600,832 of record CM057337.1, read on the forward strand.
TGATATAATAATTCTACTGTGTAAGTGACATAGCAATTATCGATGATGAAAGTATGTGAGCTGGCAATCCGTGTAAATGTAACATACGCATCATCGATAATTGTGTAGGTGTACTAGCACAGGTATATGTAATGTAATGAGAATGTCATGAACGTAGCATAAAGTGCATCGTAAGCGAAATGCTATAAGGTATACGTATCTATAACATAACCGAGTCGGTGAATCTATCAATCGGCATCCAGCCTCACAACATCACGTACGGTATAATACATCATACAACATCATCTAGTCAAGGGTATGGATCAATCATCAGATAAAACTCATCACGTACGGTAATTTATCGTAGGCGGCATTAAACAATTAGGGATTCTATCAACCTACATGACAATGAGGGCACGGACCTAACATCTCATACGACATATCACTCATTATTCACATCATCATACATATATATACCTATCTCTCAGGTCAGATCCGTATAACAACATATCAAACCAAGTCATCGTATCTCATCGTATACTATTTTCATCACATCGCTATCTCACATCAAGTCATCTTCTTAATCTCATATCATATTTATCAATCCTCATAACATGCCACTATAATCTCATACTAATTCTCTTTCACTACATATATATATCGTGATTCACATTTACGTTTCACATCCTTATATATCAATTCGAGACATCATTTCTACCATATCATGTCATACTAAACCATAAACCATAACCTTAAGTCATGGTATATCTTGTCTCCTACTAATTTTTTAACCATATCCATAAGTTTCTAACATGGTTTCCTTCATCATATTCTATATATCGGTTTCCATCAAAATTTGCGGGGGTGCTATACGCCATCCACCCGATTTCTCCTGTAGATATAAATCTACTCACCTGCAAAACTCCTTGTTCAGCCGTAGTCGATGTGCTTCGTCGTCTCGGAATCCACGCGAAAGTACCTACAATAAATACACAGTCATAATGTTATTAAAATCAAGTCCGGAAAAACCGATACGGCACGCGAATTGCCTATAGGTTAGAACCTATAGCCTACGCATGCAAAAACAACCAAACAATAAAAACATCCAATGACCAAATCAAATCTCAAATATCAAAACCAAGCATTCAAACATCAGAAAACTTTGCCCAAAACACTCACAACAGCTCCCAGATTTTAGCTTAGGTTAAATGGGACTAAACTAGCAAGTATAAGGGATAGTTTATAGGGATTAGGAGCTGTAGTAAAAACCCAACCCCAGACACCTACAGAAATCCGGAGAAAATGCCCAAATGTCCGATCTCGCCGGCCGTACTGGGGAATTGGCATCTTGTGTTTTGGTGGTGGTCTTCTAGTGGTGTATCTAGGTCACTGGACTTGCTAGATTTTTTTAAAACTACCCCAGATGCTCCAGATTCCGTGTAGGCTATCCAACATCACAAAACCGACACGGGGAAGTTTCTAAGTTCGTATTTTGGGTTCTATTCTCTGTTCCAGGCCATAAATCGACACTAGGGTCTTGTAAACAGCCACTAAATATCACAAGTCCACACAACACCCAAACCCTCTCTTGGAATTTCCAAACCTCACTAATCTAAATCGATTTAACTCTAAACTACTATAGGGTGTTAGGAAATTCAAAAACTAAACTAGAAGTGTAGGAATTACCTCATTTGGCAACTCAAGAATTTTCTTGAGTTTCTTAAAGTCTTCAAAATCCAACTTTGAAAGGTCCAAAGTGTTAAGGATGAGGTGGGAATCATTTTTAATGAAGGAAGTATAGGGTTTTGCTGAAGAAATTGAGATGATACTTGGTGATGAAAGTGGAGGGAATATGAGAAGGAAGAAGATGAAGAATACAAATGGGGGAGGATGAAGGGGCAGCCCACACACTCTCTCTCTCTCTTATCCTCACTATCTCAATTATCACGTGCCATACTCTCTCTCTTTCTCTCATCACATGCCATTTACTTTTCTTTTCTATTTCCTTTTCTCTTTTTCTTTTAATGCCACATATAAACAAATACCAATGAAACAACATACAACCAAATGCAACATAGTATGGTACATTAACCATGGAAAATGTAGTAACACGGATTTGGTTTAATCGCGATTAGTAGTGCACTAATCAATTTTTATTTAAACTGCAAATAATTAATTATAAAAATTCCAAATACAATAAATATATTTTAAATGAATAAATCATTTTAATCTCCGATTATTTCACAAATATTGGTATATATTTATACCATTTTACGAAAACCCCAAATTCGCAAATCGGGTAGTTTTCGCGAAATATATTATTTTAATATTAAATTCCAAAAATAATATTTTATATTTTCTGAAATGTTATACTACTTGTTGGGAAATCTTCCTCCTCCGTCCCAAAAGCAAAAGCTAAGAGAAAGAAGAAGAAGAAACCCACCAAGCAAAGAGGTGGAGTTAAAAAGACGAAAGAGAAAGTCAAATCTGGGGCTGCGGGATCAGGAAAGGGTGAATGCTTCTATTATTATAAGATGGGGTATTGAAAAAGGAATTGCACTGAGTATCTCGCCGATCTCAAGAAGAAGAAGCATGTTGATACTTTCGCTTCAGGTGTGTTTGTCACCGAAAACCATTTTTCAATAAACTCTGCATCGTGGGTATTAGATACCGGTTCAGGTTCTTACATTTGTAATTATGTGCAGGGGTTGTGAAACAGTAAGGTTTTAAAGAAAGGTGATCATACTCTCCGCGTTGGGAATGGTTCAAATGTTAATACTGCATCAGTGGGAGAGTATCAAGGGTTGCCTTCAGGGTGTATATTGATTCTGAATCCTATTATTTTGTATCGACTATATTATGTAATATAATATATGTATCTTTGTTAGACAATAAAGGATACCGTTTTGTATTGAAAAGTAATGTTATGAACATTAACCTAAATCAACAGTTGATTGGGTATGGTACACTAAATAACGAAATTTGCGTCTTGAATCAACACACAATTTTCAACATCCAGCACACAAACAAAAGAAAGTCTTCAGAAATAAATGAAGCATTCTTATAGTATTGTAGACTTAGTCATATTAACGAAACATGACCAACCAAGCTATATAAAAATGGATATTTGAATCCATTTGAATATAAATCTTATACGACTTGTCAGTCTTGCATCAAGGGTAAAATGACCAAAACTCTGTTTACTGGACACGGAGAGAGAGCTACTGAACTCTTAGGCCCCATACATAGTGTGTTAGTTGTATGTATGCCCTAGAGGCCAGTATTGTACAGATGATGTATATTATATTGGATGCTTGGACATATATAGAGATGACTTTCTTGCTCGATATGATAGTATGCTATCTGGTTACTCTTTATCTTAACATGTACACTTGTCTCTTTAAACTGTCTTATAGTTACATGTTGATAAAGCCCTTAGGATGTGTACTTGACTACCTGGACTATGATGCAGATCATACTAGTGGGGACATGGTAGTCCATAAGTACATCCTTCATGGTCCCTAGTCGTGGGTGTATCGAGACGGGGCATCGATATACCAGTGTAGACTAGCGTATACGCTTCTCGACCCATGAGATGGGCGATGGATGATCCCATATCCATTGGTGTTTGACATCAGAGATGGTATACGGGTGCTCAGTGGAGACTGGGTACACTGGACGGACTCGCCGAGAACTCATAGATGGTATTATACCTCACGTCAGATGGCAGTTCTCAGGTGACACTTGTACAGGTTAGTCTGTAGACCCGAGATCGTCATAGAGTCTTGTGTGATTCCCACTGTGCTTTGATCTCCACCTTACCACGTCCATGAGGGCGTGCAAAACGGTGGTCTTTGGGTACAGTCCCGAGTCACATGGAGGCAATGAGCGATAGGAGGGGTTTCGTCTCTCCCGGTATTGGGGGTTGATGTTGCGCTGTGCTCGATTGGCCGTAACAGGGAAGTCCCTGGCCAGGACTGATCAGAGATTTGCTGGTAAGTGTTACCAGTAGTTTCTCGACCCGTTATGAGCCTCACATCGGCACGACTTATCGGTTATTGGGGTCTGACGTTTACCACCCCTAGACTTGATATGCGACATATCAGACGAACAGACCGGACTGTACGGTAAGTGTTACTGAATGGATTCACAGGAGTGTGAGTGGGCTAGCTCGTCGATCTTCTGATCGCTCAATACCCGGGTGGCCGTTACGTTTAGCAGACCGCTTGCGGCTTGTGGGTGATTGATATGATGATCATCTGCTACCGGCGTATTGACGAGTCTTTAGAGTCCTACACAGAGGTTTCCTGGCTCAAGCGAAACGAGATAGGGGCGCATATGAGATATGTGCAGGACCGAGAATAATGCGTGTATGTGATGCCGTATTCCATTCTCGCGATGAATGTTTCGATTGGTTGTATGCGATATAACCTAGTTATCGAATCATTGATTCGATAAATCGATACATTGTATACTAGTCGGTTATGTGCGACATGACCGGATCATTGAATCAAGTGTTGATTTAATGATTTAATGTATAATTATATATTTGATATATTACTTTGCATTAACTAGTATTGGTTCACTTTAAAGGGATTTTCTCACTTGTTTAGCACATTGTATATGTGATATATTTTGTGTGCACTTGATTGTATCATGTTTGATGATACGTTCTCACTTGGATTTGTGTAAAGACTTAAACCATGTTTAGTGAATGGTTAGGGTTTCTTATTTTCACTTAATTATTTATCTTTTCCCTTTTGAGAAAAAGATTTAAGAAAACAAAATGGTTTCTTTTATCATGAAGCTTGTTGAAGCTTCATGAAGCTTTGACCAAGTGACCACTTTGTCTTCTTCTCCAAACCCTAACCACTCAACTAAACTATGGTTAACTCTCTACACTTGACCATGGTTAGAAGATGATAAGTATTGTTTTTATTATTCTTTTTAACAAGACTTATCATATTCTATTTTCTTCATCATCTTCTTCTTCAAGAAAAAGCTTAAGTCCATCAATGGCAACTTGAGCAAAAGTGTGAGAAATCCAATTCTAAAGTGAACCCACCTCCTATTTCTTCATCCTCTATCTCTTGCCAAGTAGTATAGAGTGTTTTCTTCACAAGTTTCACAACTTGGTGAAGTTGGAGCTTGAACTTGTGATGCCTCGACGTAGATCATCTTCGGCACGAAGCCGACGACCTAGCCCGCCCATTTCTCCGATGAAGCCGACGATTGAGTTCGGGATTTGAGATGGACAGCGAGAGGACGCCTACGTGGAGCTAAGAAAGTGGAGAAACGGATCTACAAAGGTTGTAGCCTCTCTCCTTTAATTAAGTCGTTAACTAGTTTCGTTTTTCGCCTAGAATTCTAGTCGACAATCCGTATTAGGGTTTCTCGGCACCCATAAAATTTGAAATTGGCATGGTTGATGCCTTGTGAGACCTCTATAGTGTGCCTAGGAACCCTACAGTGGTATCAGAGCCTAGCTAGAGCCTTAGGCGTAGTGTAGACGACGTTTGAAACCCGATCGAACCGAAACCCTAAATTTTCCACGCTCTCTGGACTTTTTCTAAAAACTGGTTTTTTTCCAGATTAAAAATTCTTAAAAAATTCAGCAGGGAATTATATGAAGTACGGTGCAAAAAATATCACACGATACCACTAACATGCGGCGGAACCGCGGCAGAAGCCTAGCTTCTGCGGCGGTTCCGCGGCTCTCTGATGACGTCAGCCATCCTAATTTGCACAGTAATTCCTAATTCACAGTGCTGAGTTTTATGGGAATTTTTAATATTTATTCAAGAGTTGAATTTTCTGGGGTTGTTTTGGGGATTCGATTATTCGATCGGGTTATCAGATTTTGTCTATGTGATTTCAGGATATTTTTAGAATATGTTAAAAAGTTCGACCGGATATAAATACCCAGCTTTTCCCCTGCCGGAAAATTTCCATGTGATGGATTTTTCTATGGTTTAAAGACGTTCTAAGTAGTGCAAGTAACGCGATGATCCTTCTAGAAGACAACAAACCTTAACTCGATTATGTGACCGTCTTGAACTGCCCTTTGAACCTTCGGGTTTGGGGCAGTACGGCGTGCCACATGTGAGGCGTTGGCTTGACCCTTCTACGGCTGGACCGTTGGTACTGAGGCATGAAGTGAATGTCTTTGAACCTATTTCATGTGTTGAACAGTTTCGGGAAAACTTGGGTGTTCGAATGTTCGATCGGAAAGTTTAATATTTTCTATTTATCCGGAATGTGATACAATAATTGGAATTCACAAACAGTTATGAGATAACTGAATGAATGTTATAAATCTAGCGGTTTAGTCTCATTTGATATTGAAAAGAGTTTTCGATAATGGGACTAAAAAGCGGGGTTTATAATTGTTAGGCATGTGATGTCTAAGTATTTCATTTGATTAGACGTGTGATGTCTAAAGAGGTTGCGGATTCCAATTGTTGTAGTTTTACACTTTCTTTTCTGTGACCATAAGTGTAGTATGACGATATCGCCGGTTTCGTTGCTATACGTCAACGACAATTGGGGTATGCATACTTACTTACGTTGATGACATGTGATGTTATGTGTTGCTGGATATGTTATATTGGATCGTCGTGTTTGCATAGCCGGGGTTTTTTCATGTGAGATGAGTGTTTTTCATTTTCATTCATGTAAAAACTTGTATGTAATATTCTTTTATTGGGGCACTTCCAGGTTGCGGAAGTTGTCACCCTTTGTATATTATTTACTTTTCTGCACTAGGATAGACCCAAGGAGGGGAGCATAAGTAACCGGGTTCTAGGGTTCAGTGGGAGACCATCTCGAGGAGTCGAGTCCGGGTCTCCTAACCCTAGAATTGGTAGGGTTGCTTGCCTCTCTCGTAGGGGTCTAGGGGTGTGGGATTGGCTATTCATCACGACTGTGGAATCCGTGTTTTATACTGGCTCGTATTGAAAACACGGACGTCCTAGTATATCCAATGTTTCATATGTTTCTTCTGCTGCTTTATCTGTGATGTGATCATGTGATGTTCTGTGATAGATACAGTATACAGTATATATGATATATTATATAGACGTTACTTATGTTTTGTACCCGCACTAGCCCTGCCCTGCTCTGTCGTTAGTTACCTAACCTAACGGTGCACGAGGGGACATCCAGACGAATGCGGATGGCATAAGTGTACGTCGTATTTATCTGTGATGTTTAGGTAACTTAAATGATGGGACTTCATTAATGTGATTAATGAAATAAAAGAAACCTAAGATGTTGTAGAATCGAATTTCAAAAATTAAAACAGGTAGCTACAGTTCTTGCTTTGCACAGCGGTATATGTGATATATCCTGCACCTTATTCGATGAGGAAAGGACCGAGATCCCTTCACCGGGAGTGACTCCTTTAGCAATAACTAGCAGATGCTACACACTCGGTTTGACTTTTGATTGCTTCTATAGTTTCTTCTTTGCACAGTGATATATATGATATATCCCGCACCTCATTCGAGGAGGAAAGGGCCGACGATCCCTTCACCGGGAGTGACCCTTTTAGCAAAACTAGAAAAGCCTCAAAATCACTCCATTTCAAAACTTCATTTGATTCTACAACGATATCAAGTTCATTACGCAATAGGTTTTCAGAAAAACCTGTCGTAGCCCTCCATCATTTCAGATAAGTAGTAGTTAGTATTCGTGCTACGTTTGTTGGCCTGCGTCAAGGCGTAGTGTGCGGTAGCTAACTAGTATTTATCTGCTTATGCATATGATGCAGATTGGATTAGGGTAGTCGTGCGACTTTGTTGGCCTGCGTCAAGGGTCGTGCGGGTGGGTTTAATTCAATCAGGAAATGACGGGTTGAACTTGACTAGCGCACTATGGTTTGTTGGCCTGCGTCAAGGTCATAGGACGCTAGGGGCAAAATATTATTGGGAATTTCAAGTGTTGAAATTTGCAATGAGATTGCATACCTTCTATGAGATAGTTGGATCCCGATACCCACTGCGAGTAAGAATTACGACTGGGAGAGTTTTACACATTGCAATTAGCTGATCAAGTAGGTGTCTAGAAAGGTGTCAACGGGGTTACGCCTCTGGGAAAACGAGGTTTACATTAATTAGGTTCGTGCGAAAGCACGGGGGACCTCCCTCAAAGTACCGACACTGGCCTGGCTGAAAAATTAGCGAACTTGTAGTATGTAATTAATCCCGGCTAGTCTTTCCTTTTAGGGTTTGAAGGAAGATTTGATAAAAACCAGTGGGAGCCATCCTGATTAGATAAGATAATAACCAATCTGATCTTGCACGAGCATACGCTAAAGTGTTTTCTTCTCTCTCTCTCCAGGTAGCGACCATTTCATGCCCTAATAAAGATAATAATATGGATGTATTGACCGAACCCGCATGTTATACTGTGCTGGGGAACGTTGGTTCCGTTCTTTCCTATAAGAGTTATAGGACTGAACAGGATATAGGGGAATACCAGGATTCCCATGCCACCCGAATGAAGAAAGTACATGATGATGCATTTTCTTCAGGTGTGTTCGTTACAGAGAACTGTTTCTCCATTTGCTCTACGTCCTGGGTATTGGATACCGGGTCAGGATCCCATATATGTAATCAGTTACATGGGCTTAGAAAAGGTAGAGAGCTTGGAGAAGGTGATAAAGACATTAGAGTTGGAAATGGTGCAATTGTTGCAGCTAAGACTGTCGGGGAATATCACCTTGTATTACCAACTGGTAATACATTGGTTCTGAACGAATGCTATTACATGCCGAACCTGATATGCAACATTATATCGGTTTCTTTGTTGAGTAAAGAGGGATATAATTTTGTATTACAGGATAATGTTATGAACATTTTCCGTAACCAAAAGTTGGTTGGATCAGGCACGTTGTGCAATGGCATTTATGTTCTAAATCAATCAACAGTTCTGAGCATAGCAAACACACACAAGAGGAAGAGTTCAGAACTGAATGAATCCTTCTTATGGCATTATAGACTGGGTCACATCAATGCGACACGACTAGCTAAGTTGTATAAGGATGGATATTTAAATCCGTTTGAATTTTCATCTTATGACACTTGCCAGTCATGTCTCAAAGGCAAGATGACCAAAACTCCGTTTACGGGACACGGAGAAAGAGTTACCGAACTCTTGGGACTTATACATAGTGATGTATGTGGTCCCATGTCTACACATGCCAGGGATGGTTCTTCGTACTTCATTACATTCACTGACGATCTCTCTAGATTCGGATATGTGTTCCTGATGAAACACAAATCAGAAGCTTTTGAGAAATTTAGAGAATATAAACAAGAAGTCGAGAACCAAACCGGAAAAAGTATTAAAATCCTTCGATCTGATTGAGGAGGAGAATACTTAAGAAATGAATTCCTGGACTTCCTAAAAGAGAATGGGATTCTCTCTCAGCTGACTCCTCCATATACACCACAGCACAACGGTGTATCAGAACGGAGGAACCGCACCCTATTAGATATGGTGCGCTCTATGATGAGCACAGCTGAGTTACCTATTTCCTTCTGGGGATATGCACTGGAAACAGCTGCAGACCTATTGAATATGGTTCCTACCAAAACCGTGCCAACCACTCCATATGAGATATGGAAAGGAAAGAGACCATGTCTTAATTATGTTAAGATATGGGGTTGTCCGGCATATGTAAAAACGCAAAATCCGGACAAACTCGCGGCAAGGTCCATTTTGTGTAAGTTTATTGGATATCCCAAACATTCGCGCGGGTATATCTTCTACCACACCGAGGAACAAAAGGTGTTTGTTTCTCGACATGCCACCTTTTTAGAAAAGGAATTTCTTGAAAAAGAGATTAGTGGCAAGGAGGTAGAACTGGAAGAGGTTCCAGCAATACAGACTACAACAGAAGATTTGGTTGAACCAGAGGATTCAGTAGTTCCGGATGAACCTCAGCCTCTCCGCCGATCTAGTAGGGTTCCTCGCCCACCTGAAAGATACTACGGTTTTCTCATGGATGGTGGGAGCGAGGATTGCATCATGGAGGATGATGACCCAACTAGCTTTGAGCAGGCCATCACGAGTAGGAACTCAGTGAAATGGCTGGATGCTATGCGGTCCGAGATGGAATCCATGTACACCAACAAAATATGGACTTTGGATGTTGCTCCTGAAGGGGTAAAACCCATCGGGAGCAAGTGGATCTTCAAGAAAAAACTTGGTGTAGATGGGAAAGTGGAGACTTTCAAAGCTAGACTTGTAGCAAAGGGTTTTCGTCAAAGACCAGGTGTGGACTATGACGAAACATTTTCTCCAGTGGCTATGCTTAAATCCATCCGGATCATGCTTGCCATCGCTGCATATCATGATTACGAAATCTGGCAAATGGATGTTAAGACTGCCTTTCTAAATGGTGATTTAGAAGAGTGCGTGTACATGACTCAGCCAGAGGGCTTCGTAGACAGTGGGAGCAGCGGGAAGGTGTGCAAGCTGCTTAAATCCATTTATGGATTAAAGCAAGCATCGCGGAGTTGGAACATCTGCTTTGACGTCGTTATCAAAGAGTTTGATTTCGTCAAAAATCCAGATGAACCTTGTATCTACAAGAAGGTGGCAGAGAGTAAGGTTGTCTTCCTCGTATTGTACGTGGACGACATACTCTTGATAGGAAATGATATTCCTATGCTGCAATCGGTCAAGCTTTTCTTATCATAAAGATTCTCGATGAAAGATCTTGGTGATGCCTCCTGCATATTGGGAATCAGGATCTATAGAGATAGATCCAAACGGATATTGGGATTGTCCCAATCCAGGTACATTAACACCATACTAAAGAGGTTTAGTATGGAAGAATCCAAGCGTGGGAACTTGCCCACGATCTCTGGAGTCACTCTCTCCAAAGAGATGTCTCCCAAGACTGATTTGGAGAGAGCTCGCATGCAAGGGATACCCTATGCTTCGGCTGTAGGCTCTATCATGTATGCGATGCTATGTACCAGACCCGATGTAGCATACTCACTAAGTATAGTGAGCAGGTATCAAGCTGATCCTGGAGAGAGTCACTGGACAGCTGTGAAGAGCATTCTCAAGTACTTACGAAGGACTAAAGAGATGCTCTTGGTGTATGGTAATGGAGAACTCCAAGTGGAGTCCTTTACCGATTCGAGCTTCCAGAGTGATAAGGACGACTCTAAGTCGCAGTCGGGATTTGTCTTTACCCTTTACGGAGGGGCGGTTAGCTGGAAGAGTTCCAAGAAGGAAACCGTGGCAGACTCGACGATGGAGGCTGAATACATCGCTGCCAACGATGCTGCCAAAGAGGCTGTCTGGATCAAGAAGTTCATTACTAAACTTGGAGTGGTTCCATCCATTGAGCATCCAATACCTTTGTATTGTGATAACAATGGAGCGGTGGCTTTGGCCAAGGAACCCAGGTCCCATCAGCGATCCAGGCATATTCTGAGGCGGTATCACCTGATCCGGGAGATAGTTGATCGCCGGGAGATCGAGGTCAGGAGGGTTGACACGAAGAACAACACGGCGGATCCACTCACGAAGGCCATTCCACAGATACAGTTTGAGAGACTCTTCGGGATGCTCGGTATGCGATACTACAGCAGCTGGCCCTAGTGCAAGTGGGAGATTGTTAGTTGTATGTATGCCCTAGAGGCCAGTATTGTACAGATGATGTATATTATATTGGATGCTTGGACATATATAGAGATGACTTTCTTGCTCGATATGATAGTATGCTATCTGGTTACTCTTTATCTTAACATGTACACTTGTCTCTTTAAACTGTCTTATAGTTACATGTTGATAAAGCCCTTAGGATGTGTACTTGACTACCTGGACTATGATGCAGATCATACTAGTGGGGACATGGTAGTCCAAAAGTACATCCTTCATGGTCCCTAGTCGTGGGTGTATCGAGACGGGGCATCGATATACCAGTGTAAACTAGCGTATACGCTTCTCGACCCATGAGATGGCGATGGATGATCCCATATCCATTGGTGTTTGACATCAGAGATGGTATACGAGTGCTCAGTGGAGACTGGGTATACTGGACGGACTCGCCGAGAACTCCCAGATGGTATTATACCTCACGTCAGATGGCAGTTCTCAGGTGACACTTGTACAGGTTAGTCTGTAGACCCGAGATCGTCATAGAATCTTGTGTGATTCCCACTGTGCTTTGATCTCCACCTTACCACGTCCATGAGGGCGTGCAAAACGGTGGTCTTTGGGTACAGTCCCGAGTCACATGGAGGCAATGAGCGATAGGAGGGGTTTCGTCTCTCCCGGTATTGGGGGTTGATGTTGCGCTGTGCTCGATTGGCCGTAACAGGGAAGTCCCTGGCCAGGGCTGATCAGAGATTTGCTGGTAAGTGTTACCAGTAGTTTCTCGACTCGTTATGAGCCTCACATCGGCACGACTTATCGGTTATTGGGTTCTGCCGTTTACCACCCCTAGACTTGATATGCGACATATCAGACGAACAGACCGGACTGTACGGTAAGTGTTACTGAATGGATTCACAGGAGTGTGAGCGGGCTAGCTCGTCGATCTTCTGATTGCTCAATACCCGGGTGGCCGTTACGTTTAGCAGACCGCTTGCGGCTTGTGGGTGATTGATATGATCATCATCTGCTACCGGCGTATTGACGAGTCTTTAGAGTCCTATACAGAGGTTTCCTGGCTCAAGCGAAACGAGATAGGGGCGCATATGAGATATCGCGATGAATGTTTCGATTGGTTGTATGCGATATAACCTAGTTATCGAATCATTGATTCGATAAATCGATACATTGTATACTAGTCGGTTATGTGCGACATGACTGGATCATTGAATCAAGTGTTGATTTAATGATTTAATGTATAATTATATATTTGATTTATTACTTTGCATTAACTAGTATTGGTTCACTTTAAAGGGATTTTCTCACTTGTTTAGCACATTGTATATGTGATATATTTTGTGTGCACTTGATTGTATCATGTTTGATGATACGTTCTCACTTGGATTTGTGTAAAGACTTAAACCATGTTTAGTGAATGGTTAGGGTTTCTTATTTTCACTTAATTATTTATCTTTTCCCTTTTGAGAAAAAGATTTAAGAAAACAAAATGGTTTCTTTTATCATGAAGCTTGTTGAAGCTTCATGAAGCTTTGACCAAGTGACCACTTTGTCTTCTTCTCCAAACCCTAACCACTCAACTAAACTATGGTTAACTCTCTACACTTGACCATGGTTAGAAGATGATAAGTATTGTTTTTATTATTCTTTTTAACAAGACTTATCATATTCTATTTTCTTCATCATCTTCTTCTTCAAGAAAAAGCTTAAGTCCATCAATGGCAACTTGAGCAAAAGTGTGAGAAATCCAATTCTAAAGTGAACCCACCTCCTATTTCTTCACCCTCTACCTCTTGCCAAGTAGTATAGGGTGTTTTCTTCACAAGTTTCACAACTTGGTGAAGTTGGAGCTTGAACTTGTGATGCCTCGACGTAGATCATCTTCGGCACGAAGCCGACGACCTAGCCCGTCCATTTCTCCGATGAAGCCGACGATTGAGTTCGGGATTCGAGATAGACAGCGAGAGGACGCCTACGTGGAGCTAAGGAAGTGGAGAAACGGATCTACAAAGGTTGTAGCCTCTCTCCTTTAGTTAAGTCGTTAACTAGTTTCGTTTTTCGCCTAGAATTCTAGTCGACGATCCGTATTAGGGTTTCTCGGCACCCATAAAATTTGAAATTGGCATGGTTGATACCTTGTGAGACCTCTATAGTGTGCCTAGGAACCCTACATAGTGATGTATGTGGACCAATGTCTACGCATGCAAGAAGTGGTTATTCATACTTCATAACCTTTACTGAAGATTTCTCGAGGTTTGGACACATGTTCTTGCTGAAATATAAATCTGAAGCTTTTGAAAAATTCAAGAAGTATAAAATTGAAGTAGAAAAAGAAACTGGATTGAGCATCAAGAAATTTCGATCAAATAGAAGAGGAGAGTACTTAAGTACAGAGTTCCTTAATTTCCTAAAAGAGAATGGAATTCTCTCTCAGCTCACTCCTCTGTACACACTACAGAACAACGGTGTGCCAAAGCAAAGGAATCGTACCCTATTAGATATGGTACGCTCCATGATGAGTGATACTGAGTTACCACTTTCTTTTTGGGGGTATGCATTAGAGACTGCAGTATATCTATTAAACAGGGTTCTGACCAAATCCGTACCTACCACTCCAAATAAGATATAGTGTGGGAAGATGCCATCTCTTAAACGAGTTAGGATATGAGTTTGTCCTTCTTTTGTTAAAAAGTAGAATCCAGACAAATTCGAAACACGGTCGGTTTTTTTCAAGTTTGTGAGATATCCTAAACATTCATATGGATATCTATTCTACCATAAGGAGGGACAAAAAGTGTTTGTTTCTCAGTATGCCACATTTTTAGAAAATAAATTTTTTTACAAATGATACTATTGGCAATACAGTAGAACTTGAAGAAATTCCAGAGCCACAAAAAACTACTGACGATTTGGTTGAACCTGAAACTTTGATAAAACCCAATGAGCCTCAGTCACTCTGTAGATCTCGTAGGTTTTCTCATCCACCAGAGAGATACTACGATTTCCTCATTGATGGTGATAGAGAAGATTGCATCATGAAAATAATAACCCTACTAGTTTTTAGCAGGCTATCATGAGTAGTGACTCAGTGAAAAATTGAAAACCCAAAACTCAAACCATGAGATTGATGGCCGGATGCTATGCGGTCCGAAATGGAATCCATGCACACCAACAAAGTATGGATTTTGGAAGTTGCACCTTCTGGAGTAAAACCCGTAGGGTGCAAATGAATCTTTAAGAAAAAGATTGGTGTGGATGGACAGGTGGAGACCTATAAAGCTAGACTTGTAGCAAAAGGTTTCCGTTAAAGACCAGGATTGGATTATGATGAGACATTTTATCCAGTAGCTGTGCTTAAATCCATTCGAATCCTACTTGCTATTGTTGCTTACTACGACTATGAAATCTGGCAGATGGACGTTAAAACTGCATTTTTAAATGGTGATTTATAAGAATGCATTTTTATGGATCAGCCAGAGGGCTTCATTGACAGTAGGAGCATCGAAAAGACATGCAAGTTGCTTAAATCTATTTATGGATTAAAGCAGGTATCACGGAGTTGGAACACCTGCTTTGATGATACGATCAAAGAGTTTGATTTTATAAAAAAACGTAGATGAACCTTGCATTTATAAGAAGATTGTAGGGAGTACAATCACATTCATCGTATTGTACGTGGATGACATTCTCTTGATAGGAAACGACGTTCCTATGGTACAATCGGTCAAATTATTCCTATCACAAAGATTCTCCATGAAGGACCTGGGTGATGCCTCGTGCATTCTAGGCATTAAGATCTATAGAGATAGATCTAAGAGAATGTTGAGATTGTCCCAATCCAGATATATAGACACTATACTAAAGAACTTTAGTATGGAAGATTCCAAGCGAGATAATTTACCCGCTTGTCACGGAATCACCCTTTCCAAAGACGAGTATCCAAAGTCTGATGAAGAGAGAGCTTGCATGAGTGTTATACCCTACGCTTCTGCTGTAGGGTCTATCATATATGCGATGTTATGTACTCGTCCAGATGTAGCTTACGTACTGAGTATAGTAAGCAGGTATTAATCCAATTCAGGGGAGAAATACTGGACAACTATGAAGAACATTCTTAAGTACTTGCGAATGACTAAAAAAATGTTCTTGGTGTATCTAACGGGGATCTCTAAATGGAGTCCTTTACCGATTCCAGATTCCAGAGTGATTAGGATGACAACAAGTATATCTCGGGTTTTGTATTTATCCTCAATGGAGGGGCGGTCTGTTGGAAAAGTTCCAAACAGGACACCGTTACAGACTCAACGATGGAACCTGAGTACATTACTGCAAATGATGCTACCAAGAAAGCAGTCTGGATGCGGAAGTTCATCTCAGAGCTTCGAGTGGTTCCAACCATTTTTGATCCAATATCCTTGTATTGCGATAATAATGAGGCTATGCAATTAGCCAAGGAACGCAGGTCCCATCAGCGTTCCAGACATATCCTAAGGCGATATCACCTGATCCGGGAGATAGTTGATCATCGCGAGATCGAAGTTTGGAGAGTAGACACGAAGAACAACACTGTGGATCCATTCATGAAGGCCCTTCCACTGGCACAATTTGAGCGACTTTTTGAGATGTTGGGCATGCGATACTACAACAATTGGCCTTAGTGCAAGTGGGAGATTGTTAGGAATATTTATGCCTTAAAGGCCATTATTGTATATTATAGTGGATGCTTGGACACACATATATATATAGGAATTTCTTGCTCAACGTGATAGTGTGCTATCTGGTTTCTCTTTATCTTAACATGTGCACTTCTTTTAGTTTATTGTACCTTTGATACATGTTGATAAAACCCTTAGAATATTGGCTTGAATACAGGATTATATTGTAGATCATACTAGTGGGGATTGAGTAGTCCAAAAGCACATCCTTAACAGTTCCTAGTCGAGAGAGTATCGAGACAGGGCTTCGATATTCCAGAGTAGACTAGTATAAACATTTCTTGACCTTGTATAGGGCAATGGTAGATCCCACAGTCATTGGTAAGATTGTACACAGGTGCTCATTAAAAAATAAGGACACCGAACAGGACTCGCCGAGAACTCCTAGATGGTACCATACCTATCGTCAGATAGCAGTTCTCTGATGACACTTGTACATGTTAGTCTATAAACCCTAAATTGTCATAGTGTCTTATATGGTTCCTACTGTGCTTTAATTTCCACCCTACCACGGCTCTACCGAGTTATGCAAACAGATAGTTTTTGGGTATAGTCCCGAGTCACATGGAGACAGTGAGCGATAGGAGGGGTTTCGTCTCACCCGGTATTGGGAGTTGATGTTGTGTTATGCATGATTGGCTATAACCGCAAGTTTTTGGCCAGGTCTGATGAGAACTACTGATAAGTGTTATCAGTAGTTTCTCGATTAGTAATAGGCCACACATCGGCATGACTTATCGAGTTATTGGGGTCTGAAGATTCCACCCCCAGACTTAATATGCGACATATCAGACGAAAAGACCGGACTATACGATAAGTGTTGCATATAAGCTCTACGGGAGTTTGTACAAGTTTGCTTGTTGATCTTCTATTCGTTCAATACCTAGGTATCCGTTACGTCCAGCTAGTACCGCTGACGGCTTGTGGGTATCTGATATGATCATTACCTACTGCTAGTGTATTGACGAGTGTTTAGAATCCCACATAGAGATTTCTTAGCTCAAGCGAAACGAAATAGAACACGTATGGAGATATGTGCGGGAGCTTGATTAAATACGAGTATATGATATCGTATTCTAATCTAGCGTTTTTTATATTAGCCAGGTTATATATGATATAACCGGATTATTAAATCAGGTGTTAATTTAATAATTTGATATATATATATATATATGTATGTATGTATGTATGTATGTATGTATGTATGTATGTATATGTGTGTGTGTGTGTGTATAAAAACTAATATAATGCTCATTTTAATTCTTTTCTTCTCATTATATATTTGATATATACAAATTGTATCATTGTTGATGATACATAGAATATGGCAATATGAAATTCACATTGGAGAAAAAGAAAAGAAGAAAAAGATTTACTTACATGAATAAAACAAAAGAAGTAAGGTTCCGAAAAGAAAAAAGAAAGATTACTTACATGAATAAACAAAGAAAAATGGGTCATGGTCTAAATGTTCTCCAAAATGCTATAAACCATGACTCATTGTTTCTTTTATTTTATTCATCCAACTTTATCTTTTCTTTAGCTCATCTTATCCTCAAAATTCATTCTCATCTCCAAGTTCATCTTCTTCTCTAGTTTTTTCTATATTGAAAAAGAGAAAAGAAAAGAAAGAATATTTATGAGAAAAATCCCTATTTTATCAATCTACACTACTCTATTAAATTAGTATAGGTTATTCTCTTCACCAATTTATAGATTAGTGAAGTGTGAGCTAGAGTATGAGAAGTTTCGAGGTGGATCATTTTCGACGATGAAGACTTCAAACAAGCTCGTTCTATTTTTCAAGTGGAGTCAAAGAAGAGTTCTAAGACTACTACTCGGAGCAATTGGAGTGAAGGAATATACCACAAAAGTTGTAGTTTCTATTCATTTAATTATAATCTCTAGTTTGCTATGCTATGAAACCATAATCTCTAGTTCGATTCTTGTTTACTATATTTAGCTCTTTAGAATTTTTTAAATTGCTTACTTGTTTTTTTTAAAACCCTAGTGAAGGTGCTAAGATATACTTACAACTATTTGCTCACTTGCTCAAACCATCATCATCTTACCTGTCCACCAAGGTTCATGCATCCAAATATACTTGTGATCTCACTTGAAAATACAATTGTGACATGTTGGATCAAAATGGACAAAAATTGTGCATACATGTATTTGTTGAAAAAATTCTTGAATATTGATTGATTTTTCATTCCGCATGCAGTGTCGACTCACAAAATTCGTATCTGTGCATTTGAGTGTGCTTCCATTGTATAGTCACGAATACATGTAATATGTATTTATTAAGCAGATACGGATTAATAGTACCGATATAACACAAAATTGATAATGAATGAGCGATATTAAAATACAGTTTTTCGTAATGAACACCAACAAAATATCGCTAAGGATATTAGAACAGTTTGGAATGAGTGCTAATTTGTCTCCCGTTACAAATGATACTATATTTCATTTTTTAGGCTTATTTCTTGAAAACACCTCTGTGTTCGTCCTAATTTCTAAAAACCTATTTGAACTTTTTTCCTTACCCAATAACCCCCTGTATTTTAATTCTGTTACCTCTTAATCTCCTCTACTTTTATTTTGTTAAGTTAATTTTTTGGAAAATCATGAAAATGGATGATGTGTAATGTAGGTAATCCCATTTTTCCTTTTCCCTTTCCAATATTGCCCTCTTTACCCATTACATAGCCATCTATCTACTTCATCAAATTAAAATATATCCCCAACTCTTTTCTTGAAGGGTCTTCTAATTTGTGTGGCAGGCTCAAGTGATAGCGAATTCATGACGTAAGTCCACTCACTCGGTTGAGAAGAACTCTAAAAACATTCGTTGTGCAAATATTTTGATAATCTTGGTTGTAATTTTGATTTTCATTTATGTTATTATAATGATTTTGAAGTGAAATAAACAATGTAAGGTTCTTGTGATTGTAATGAATCTATGTTATGAAACTTATATCCTTGCTTAGATCTATCTTTATGGAAAATAATTGTGTTTATAGAACCAAATGTTTGATAAATTTATAAAATGCATGTTTGAACATAAACATTTTGCACCAATGTCGAAAGCTTTGAGGAATTGGGGCCGATGCCCTTGTTAGAGTTGGAGGCGAGTGCTCTAGCTCTCAAATTGGGATGGCTTTTGTTTCTCAAGAACAAAAAACCATAAATATTATTTCATTTTAGGTGGGAGAAATAGATGTCTTTTTATTGGAGTTAACGGCATGTGATCAAGTGTGAAAGAGAATTAAAGTACAGAGGGTTATTGGGTAAGGGAAAAAGCTTAAATAGGTTTTTAGGAGTTAAGCTAAACCACAGGGGTGTTCCTAAGAAATAAGGCTTTTTTTTTTACTTAGAGAGTTCACACATTATATATCAACAATCGAAAAAACAATCGACTTCTACCTTCGTCTTGTATTTCTTTCATCATGTGTTAGTAAATTAATTTTTTTAAATCTAGCCTCTTCTGCTATAATCGCCGTTGGTATATTTTTCTTCTTTTCTAAGCTATCATGTCTTTTTATATATAGCTTTTCGATGCTCGATCAATAAACAAAGAAAAGAAGAAAAAGCGAGGAAAAAATTTAAGAATCTATGATATGGCAATTATGAGAAAGATTAAGAGGATAATGATGGCTTGGTGATGGTTGGAAAAAGAGGGTTAGACTCGTGCAAGTGGTAATGATAATGGCAACCATGCCGAAAGCAAAAGAGTGTGTGTTAATATCTTAAGCTTGGTACTAAGCCTAATTAATTAACAATATTCCATCTCATCATCATTACCAATATACACTATCCATTCTAGATTAGGTGGAGCTTCCCTTTTGTATGACAATCTCTGAACCCTTTTGGATCACTCTTCCTTGCTTTGAAAGGACAATTTGGTAATGAAGTGGTACTCTTCAACATGGCACATTTATTATATCCCGAGAAATCAGCAAATCATATTATATATAGCCGTATGAACACAACCATTTTACTATGCATTTCTCACTTTGTGCTTCAATAAACTCAGATAGGGTTTGGCCATTCACAAACACCTTAATTTCTGTGTTGGCTCACGACTGTTTCTGTGTTTGTATGCAATCATGCATGCATGCATGCATGCATGTGGTTAGAGTTTTTTCGTGACATGTTAAGCATTTGATTAGATTGTGAACGTCAACACTTTTGATTGTAATAACTCACACCAAAAAAAAAATGTTCCTATTAAGATGAATCCCATAAAGATCATTCAGATCTGACTTGATAATCTATCAAAGTAACACATATCTTAATTTTACTTGGCAAAAGCAATTCAAAGTTCTAGTGAACTCATCTTACACATTAAAAAAATTACTACTAAATTAAAACGAGAAAATTCTTACAAACACAAATAGAATAGGATAATGAGTCCATAAAATCATGCCCCCTTTTTTAAGTTGAAAACTTCGAAAACCATTTGAACTAAAAGTTAATCTCCCACTAGTCAAATTAGAGAGGTCTGTTGGGATTTTTAGATCCCAACCATTTCATAAAACCAACAAAGGATCTTTGAGAAAAAAGAGTAAAATAAAAGCACAGTCAAGCATAAGAAATTCTTCAACTTCAACTTCTTTATTCGATTTAATACGAAATGCAGAAAATTCTCTTCTTTGAAATCCTCTGCAAAACTTCTCTTCAATTCTTCTACTTCTATTTCAATTTAAAACACTCTAATCAATCTATATTTATAGCCCAAAAAACCCTACACCTAATTCTACCAGAATACCTAATTTATCAATTAAAATCTCATCAAATCTCCAAAATAATCTCTAGACAAATCTTCAAATTATCCTCCACCTAGTTTCCTAAATACGCCAGAATTCTCGTCTATAGAGGTCTGAAGCACACGTGCTCAGACGTCTGACCGCGTTCTGGATTTCTGAATTCTTCTTCTTCAGATGTCTGAGAGATATATCTTCAGATATCTCACCGTTCTCTGTAATTCTAGAATTTGCATTTCAGGCATCTGAAACACTATGGCTCAGACGTCTCACACATATGATTGTTGAATACAAATCAATTTCATAACAAAGTTAAACTAATCTCACTCTCCCTAGGCCTCCTTTGATTCCCTCAATCCCAAGTTTAAAAGCACACACCATAAGCTTAGCTATCCCCCATCAAGAATCTCTCTCCCTCCCCCTCTCTCTTTCACACACACACACACCATAAGCTTAGCTATCCACATGCTAAACAAACCATGGCTCCTCTCCTCTTCAAAGAACTAAAACCATCCAACTTCTCATGTGCCTCACCAGCGTCAGCTGCAGTGTGCTCAAGCATCGATCGGAAATCGATCATTCGCTCCACGATCGTCACAAGATCATCAGTCGACCGCTCTCGAAGAACAAATCCATACTCTCAAAAGAGTAGAAAAAGCCTAGATCACATACTAAGTACCAGAACCAGAACCAGCTCTTGTACTAAGAGTGACCTTTTAAGCCCTGCAAGCTCTTCAAGGTTTCTACTTGACGATGCTTCTTCGTTCCCTGAACCTATACAGAGCACTTCAGCTCTTGCTTTAGAAATATTCGAAAAGCCGAAGCCACTGACACTAACTTCACCTAGGCTTCTTAAGCCTATGAAAGAAAATGAATCATCTAAAGATTTTGTGAGGCCATCAATATCTTCTGATATTAGAAAAGACCAAGCGTTGATCGATTCTCCGCGTGTTCTTCAAGACTTGAAAGCGGATAAATCTTCTTCGGATGTTCGAAAGGCCTCTTCTTCTCCTAGATCACATCACGATCAGGTTTGGTTTAGTTTCTTGCCCAAGTAATTTTATTTTCCCTTCTAATTTCATTGATGTGGCTTCCAACGTCAT
Organism: Agapanthus africanus; assembly: GCA_030015575.1. Classification (NCBI taxonomy): domain Eukaryota; kingdom Viridiplantae; phylum Streptophyta; class Magnoliopsida; order Asparagales; family Amaryllidaceae; genus Agapanthus; species Agapanthus africanus. The sequence goes on from CM057337.1 coordinate 187,623,032, forward strand.
AGAGAAATTTTATAGTGGTAACAACATAACTAGTCAGCAGCTGGTGATAGTAATGCTTATAGCTGCATAATTAAATGCTAATTATACCTTTTGTAGTAGCTTGCTAAATTTGAATTCTTGATCTTGTTAGATGGTGGTGGTTCTAAAGGTGTCTTTGCATTGCAAGGGTTGTGAAGGAAAAGTGAGGAAACACATCTCCAAAATGGAAGGTTGGCATGATTAATATATGTTACATGATTTGTGTATTTTAAATAAATATTTTATTTACTACAAAAATAATGCACAAGTAAACAATTTTGTCATACTAATCCAACCAACCTCTAGACCCGTTATATATATGCATCAAGTTGATGAACGGTTTCCTTTCAGTTGAAAAATTAAAATCACAATATCCTTAACCATCATGGTTTCTCACTAAAAAATACCTTGAGGTTTTTTATTACGGTTAAATCCTTCAGCTTCGGGTTTAAAGGGATCCCCCCCACCCACCCCAAAAAAACATCCTCAAAGTAAGACTTTATAAATAAAACTTTGACGTAGAAGTATGTTTAAATGTATTTTGGTGTTAATTCTCGATTTTCCCACAACAAATAGGAGTAAATACATATTACCAATAAAAATTTTGCAAACATATATTTTATATTAGCGTTAATTAATCATTAATCACTTCCATATGGCTTTAGGGGTTACATCATTCAACATAGACTTCGCGACTAAGAAAGTTACGGTGATGGGCGACGTAACGCCATTGGGGGTGCTCAACAGCGTCTCTAAGGTGAAAAATGCACAATTCTGGCAATCAACACCTTGCCCTTCTGTATCTTTCTAGAGTAATGAACAGATATAGTGCTTGTAACATTATGGTTGTGTTTGCGAGAAAGAAGGAAAGTTGTGCTAGTGCATGTTATGTTATGTATGGAAAAAATTATAGAAATCAAAGGGACTGGTCTTTGGTTCTATCCATCATGCATCTCTCTATTGGCCTAAGCATAGCTTTTTAATTTTCTCTTTCGATTTGAAAATTTTGAAGGAAAAAAGAAGAAGAAGTTCTTAACTTTGAATTTGTCTTCCTTTTGTATAAACATCTTTTTGGTAATTATCATCTTTATCAGTGAAAGATGTTGAACTAGTAAAGCAATGGGAAGCTTAATTCCTTCTTTATGTGCACCAACAATTCTAAAGTTGGATAGCTTAGAAAATATCAGGTGATGCAATTTAATGGTATAAGTGGGTTCTTTATGTAAAGTTCCATTTTATACTTTTCTTCACAAAGATCTACTGGGTTGTGGAAGAGCTCTTTTTCTAGGAGTGAGGGCTGAGTCTTTGATTCTTTTGTATTCTTTGATACTAAACAAATGGAATCAAATTACATCTCAATTCACTAATAAGTATTCTATCAATATGAATTTTTAATTTCTTTTTTCTGTCTACTCAAAAACCCAAGTGTGGAGATATCAATTTTTTTTAATTCTTTGTAAAATCAAGAATATAAGTTTATATCAAATCTTAACACAAATATGGGATGGAATACCATATTCTTTCTATATATCTCTGAAAAAAACCCAATGGGAAACTTCCTTTCTTTACACAATACAACATGCCACATATTTGTATAAATTGAAGGCTTATCTCTCCAAGTCTGGCCATTTTTGGTAATTAATAGTACCATACCTCACTCATAAATTAAGGATCAGTAGCCACATGTGTGCATTCAAGCACTTCAAGTTGGTGGTGCTAGTTTTGTCTAATTTATCAAGAAAAACTTTTTTTCTCTTTTTCTTTTTTTCTATTTCAGTATCAGGATCTGCATGTGCATTGCTGTCCTATTTTGGAACCAATTGTATGCAAAAACAGAGGAAAATACAGTAGGACTCTGAGAGCAACAATTCTCTCACTGAGTTGAGACTGAATTTTTTTACCAGAGATTGTTTCAAGAATCTTTTGTGAGTATCATGGTATGTGCTCAGTTTTGTTCTTTTGCCTCACAGAAGGTGTAAAGATAGACATCAGTACCATATCAAAAAATGTATTTGTTAAAAACCTTAGATTTGAGGAAAAGATTATGAAATGTTGGCTAGTGGGCTTCACCCGGCCCAATATCCGACACTTCTAGTTGTACCTATATATATAAATACTATATATGGGGTTAGGATTAATTATCCAAGAGGGTTAATTGATTAAGAGATTAATTAAGAGAAACCTAGAGGGATCTAGGAGATCCAACATGTGAGACATCGTCTTCTTCCGTCATCCTTGTTCTAATACGATTGGTAAGTAGGGGGATTCTCGTTCGATTAGAGTGTGGTTCTCTTCTGGCCGTTGCTTGGAGGTGAAAGAATTAGGATTGAGAATGTGTCGTGGACGCGGATAACGATCCCACAATCGGATCAGGTGTATCGGTAAAATCTTTGTATAGATATGTAATTGTTTCCGCTGCTATGATTGCGTCGTGTTTATATCTATACACCTTTTTGCAACATTGGTATCAGAGCCATGTATACTTACGTTTGTAGATCTTAGATCTGTGGTTTTATAAAAGTTGCAACTCGAAAGTCGTGTTTTTTGGTCTAAAATTAGATTAAAATTTTTATTTTATTGATTTTGACAGATATATAATTATTAGGGTTAATGTTTGTGAAGGATCTTTATATATCTATCAATTTTCAATGCATCATAGGTCATACTAGATTAAACTTAATTCTTCGTTGACGTTTTGATATATAGTTCTTGTTTCGTAATGTGGAATTGGTTATGAAACAAATTATGAGAATACTTTTCAAAAAATTGGATGATTTATGTAAAAAATTTCTTTCGGTAGGAATTTTATGGCGGATGGGTCGCAAAAGTTTTAAAACCCTAACCCTAATTTTTGGGATAGGATAGTGGGATTTTTTTATTTGGTAAGACCAAATAATTTTTTTGAAATAAAAATAAATATAAAATCAAGACAAGATTTTTTTTTGGATTTGGCAAGGAATAACAAAATTATTTTTCTGGATGAAAGAAAATTTTCTCGTATTTTTTTGATTTGGCAAGGCCAAATAAGTTTTTTGAAAAAAAAATTTAAAATTAAAATAATATTTTTCTTGATTTACAAGATTTTTTTTCGGATTTTTTTAATCTAAAAATCAGATTTTTTTTAGAGTCCAACCCGAGCTGGGCTTGGGAAGGAGGGGCCCAAACCAAAGCTGGGCTCGGGTGGTTTTTAACCTGTGGTGGGCTCGGGTTGTTCAAACCCGTGCGAGGCTCGAGTGGTTTTCAATCTGAGCTGGGCTCGGGGCCTCCAACTTGAGCTATGCTCGGATTTTTTGAAATATTAAAGAAAATACACAAAATTCCAGTAAAATTCCAAAAAATTAAGAATTTTTTTTTTTTGAGTTTTCTTATTTTTTTGGATTTCCCATACATACATATTATGGGTTAGTTGTAAGGCTTTTGACTTTAACTCTGTAGGTTATATTTTTCAAAAAAATTTATTGCTCACCAAAATCTTCAAAAAAAATTTATTCTCAGATAAAATCTTGAAGATTTGATGGGTAGTTTTTCCAGTGGGAGCGTCTGAGTCGTATGCCAAATTTTATGTGAAACGGAAAACCGTAATAAAACATACAAGATTAAATATTGTAGTTTAATAAACAACGAAATTTGTTAGAATGTTTGTTACATATTGTGGAGTTGCATACTTGATGAATAAAGACGCATGCTGCATTCATTAATAAAAATCTGACAAATTTCAAATAGGAGATTTTGTGAGGAGACATGAGTCTAGATTCAACTATCTAATCCACTCTGTTTCTGGGAAATTTATAATCCGTTATTCGATTATCTTTACACAATTTAAAACTTTACATTTTTGGAGAATGTGGTTGGGGCCTTAGCCCCTCTTCTCTTTCTTGAGAGTGTAGATTTATTATTGTTGCCAAGAGAAATTGAAAACAGAGTGTTCCTTTAAAAAAAACGATACTCCAGCAAATGCAGATCTTAACGCATTCATAATAAAGTCAAGATATCGTCAGCCTCACCAAAGATGAGATAGTAAATGATGATAACATAATAAAACAGAAACATAAGTTTAATATTACTTGAACAAACTGAAAGACTTAGACGCTAGTGACAATAAGGTGGTAGCAATATAGCGGGGCTTCACAATGCAGCACCATCAAGATGCAGTGATTTTCGAAGGATTGGCGTATCTAGAATCGTTCTACGTGTTGAACGTGATGAAGAGTAATATCATTAGTGATTATAGGATTTATTGCCAAGCACTCGCAGTTTATGCTATAGAGTATCTACGCGCCAAGAGATAAGTTGTGCGATACTTATGGGGTAATCTATGTGACGTGTTGACCTTATTTCACATAAGGAGTCAAACCACGTAATGTGGATACACTTAAAAGTTATATCTTCATCGATCCGGAATCTGAAGAGTGCTACTCCAGTTAGATTGTCGAGCAATAGCAAATCGGTTACATGTTTTCTACTCGATATATGAAGCAGTTAGTTATACAGAAAGCGAATGCGATGATATTTGCTAGTACGTTTGAGTAATGGAGCCTTAAGGTTTAAACGCCTGGGGCGATAGAACCAAGAGCGCTGCTGATATGTTATCGAGGTCAACAGTGCGTAAGGGTAGATGTCCTAACGCAAAAAGGGTTCAATTGGGCTAAGAAATCAGGAATAATGCGCTAACAACTTAAGTGATCTGACATGGGGAAATGTGCTATTAATAATAAGAATAATAAGTCCAAACGATTTCATGTGGGAATTTGAACCGACTCATCAGGGTACTGAATAAAAGTAGGCATTCTGCTGGGAGCAGAAAAGTTTGTAGAAGCAAATCATGTGTCGAGAACATATGAGTCTATTCTGTATCGGGGATGCAGATAGTTATCCATAAATTATTTTCCTGTTAGTTATAGTTTCAGTTTTGGCTTAAGATATTTAGTTAGCTTAATGGGATAATCTGTCTTATGAGTTCCTTATAGTTTTAAGGATTGCCCCTTCTATAAATGTCATGAGTGGTATAATAGATTAGGTCAACAAGTAGATGAGATGACTTAATCACCTTAATCACCTGCGGTAGATTAGTTGGCATTTGAGCCAAATTCAAATCATCGACTTGTGAGAGTTGTTTTGGAAGCAAAACTACCAAAAGAAAACCATTTGGATATCCGTTGCAAATAATTCACTCCGATAAATACAGACCAATAAACGTGAAGACATGTAGTGGAGTTTTCTAATTCGACACCTTCATTAATAATTACTCGATACGGCTACTGATCTCACACGAAACTGAAGTATTGATTTGTATCAAGCGCTGTATCAGTAAAATGTAGAGGTAATTCACGCAAACAAGGTTATGCACGTTTTGGGAACTATATGCAAGACATGAGTATTTATTTGAGCAGTTTAGAGAAGTGTATTAAGGAAAAGAAGTCGTCAAATAGCTGACGACACCGTAAACTCTACAACAAAATGATATTGTAAAGAGTACAATTAGGAAACTGCTAGATATGATGAAGAACATGATGGAAAATGCCAATCTTAAATACTGTTTGGGAGATGCGCTGTTGACAATGGCTTATGATTTTGATCATGTGTTTTCAAAATCAGTACAGTCAACACCCTATGAGTAGTGGATGAACGAGAGACCTGAGAGGTCACTTGTGTTCATGAGTATGTGATAGGATTGTGATTGACATTTAGCCGTGCGACGTTGACTTTCTCGGGGAGGAAACAACGAACGATTTTCTCGAGAAGGAATTTTCACAAAAGGCAGAAGTAAGTCAGGATTTAGGATTCTACGAGATTGAAAAGACTCCTAGTCGGTCAGTAGTGCAGAAAGAATTAGTTCTTTCAGTAGCTAGAGACAGTGGGAGCGATATTTCCGTTGATGGCTCGGAGCCTATCATGAATCCTCAAGAGACTTGTAAATAGTGCTGTGGATTGACACCCCGACGACATTTCGATTTCGAAGGGGAGACGTCTATGGTAAACCCGCATTGATTGCAGAACCCAAGTCATTTGAGGACGCTATTTCTAGGCCTACTGTGAAGGAGTGAATAAAGATAATGGAAGAAGTGCAAAAGTCAACGCTAAAGGATCAATTCTGAGATTTGGTTTTCCGGACGCAAGACCGTTGATAAAAACTGGGTTTTTCGAAGTCTTGTTGTAGGGTGTTTTTCATCACCCCATTGAGATGGGAATGCACACGCTTGTTATGTATATTACAGATTCCTCCTACCTAGGGTAGGCCGGGATTTATTGATTATGGGGATCCGAATTTCCGGCAGCCGTGGACTAAGCTGCCGTTAATTACCCCTCGTCTTTAGAGCGAGAGAAACCTCTGATTGACTGGTCAAACTGGTAATGCGAACTCAATATGCAATATGCGTATGTGTGTGTCTTGAGGGGTTTTAGGTATATCGGGGGCCTCGTAAAGTTTACAGGGCTCCCGCTACCAGGATAGCGGAATGGAGGTCAAGGGGGCTAGCAGCCCCCTTGCGAGGTGCAGGCTGTTTACCGTCGGAAACGGAGACAAATTGGGATGTATCGTTTTGCCTGAATCTGGGGATAGATGATATTTGGATTTATCCGTCCACCTCTCCGAAGATACCAAGTTGATTTATGGCACCATATATCGGAGGTTTGGACGGATGCGGCCATTGTAGCAGACTTTATCAGATTCCCCCACATTTTTGAGGGGTTTTTGATTGTGGGGGCGCTCTTCTCTGTAGGCGCAAGCCTCTGCAGTTAATTATGTTACCGCATTGCGATAACCACTTTCTCTTGCTCCGGAAGTTCACTTCATGCCGTGTGTGTTTTTGTTTGTTTTTGTTGCCCGTGGATTGTATACGGAGACTAATTTATGTCGTCGTCCATAGGGCGTAGATCAGTCTAAATCCGTATATTTTAGATTTGGGCTTAGGTTTATTTAAGGACCGTTAATCTGGTTTGAGATTAAGATCGACATAAAACATATGAGCATTTGGGCCCAATTATTTTAGTTTAAGGACATCAAGGTCCATTATTGCCATATTTGAGGAGAATATTAGTTTAGGGACATTTCGGTCCATTATCGTCTTGTTTGAGGCGAATAATTAGTTTAAGGACTTCTCGGTCCGACATTCATCCTGCGCGCACGCGTATTTGTTACGTGACAAAGTGAACAATGTTGATATGGAATGTGCCCAATTCGGGGCACGATCCGATTTGAAGCATGCAAGTCGATTTGGAAGTGCATCAACGAAAGAAGTTATTGGTCGTCGAGACTCGCCACCTCTCTGAAGACGTTAAGGAATTACAAAGACATGTATCATAGGTGTGAAGAGATGTACCCTTGAACCAAATCCCGTATTTGAGGGATAAGATCATGTTGGATTATCTAAGAATCATTAGCCTTATTTGAGACTAAGATTATCTTAGGAGATATGGGATGGATATCATTTTGGATATCATCAATGAGAGATCATTAGTCATGTTTGAGACTAAGATCAGTTTGGATATCAGTTTGGATATCATGAATATAAGTTTAGCCAATTTGGGCTAAGATTAGGTTTCTGTAACACCCAGCAGTGCTAAGCACTCAGCTGCATATAGCGCTCACGTGTATATCACGTGAAGCGCTCCAATAGTGCTAAGCACTAGCTTTTATGGCGCTCACATGTGTTTCACGTGAAGCGCTCCAATAGTGCTAAGCACTAACTTTTCCCGGCACTCACGTGTGTTTCACGTGAGGCGCTATATAACTTGGCCTTGAGCGCTCATGTGCTTTTCATGTGAAGCGCTGAGTTTTTTGGAGATTTAATCTCTGCTGATATTTTTAGAGAACTTAAATCTCTTTTAATGGTATTTTAACCATTAACGATCGCTAAGATCATTATTTTGAGGATCTAGGATCATGTTCTTTATGAACTAAGTTCTTGATTTGAAAGAACTAAGTTACTGGAGTATTATGAACTCCATATTTTCCATGTTCATGTTTTCAGAGAGGTTAAACCTCTTTTAATGGTGTTTTACCATTAAGGATCACCAAGATCACTATTTTGAGGATCTTGGATCGGGTTCTTTAAAGAACTAAGTTCTTGATTTGGAGGAACTAAGTTCCTGGAGTATTATGGACTCCATTTTCTCCATGTTCTTTTATCCTTGTTCCCCTCTGAATCTTTGATTCTCAAGAACAAGATCTTCCCGATGAGATTTAAATTCTCAACTTGTGAGAAACTTATCTTGTGGATCTCAGATTCCGAGAAAGAACTAATTTTTTTTAAAAAATGGTTAAACCCTTAGATATGTTATGTTAAGTAAATGAGATATTTTGATCTCTTCTTTTTTCTTTACCTAGGGATTTTAAGAGGGAGATCTTCTCCTTTAAGCGAATTAAATTCTCTGTTGTTTTTTGAGCCTTCTGTATTTTTACAGAAGCTTATGGTGGGTCTCCTCTCCTTTTTTTCCTCCTCTCCCTCTTGATTAATCTCTTTGCTCCTATTTATAGGAGAAGAGAAAAATCAATTTGTTGAGAAAATCTCTCTTTGAGAGATCATGATTGATTTCATGATCAATCAAAATGATCTTTTAGATTAATCGGTGAATTTTATTCACCGTTGGATTTTTAATCCAAAGGCTCTCTGTTTAACAGAGAAGTTTTTTGTTTGTTTAAAAGATAGAATTTCATTCTATCAGATGATCGGTGGATGATTTTATAATCACCGTTGGATCTTTGATCCAAGGGTCCTTTGTTTAATAGAGAAGATCTTTCTTGTTTGAGAATGATCAAGGAGATATTTCCCACGTAGAATTTAATTCTATCAAATGGTTTAATTGGTGATATTTTATCATAATTGGATTTTAAATCCAAGGTTTTCTGTTAGAGAAATATCTTTTCATATTAGAAAGATCAGGGAAAATATTTCCCAAATAGAATCTAATTCTATCACATAGAATCAGATGTGAGTATTTTAAAATTAGGGCGCTCACATGCTTTGCATGTGAGCGCTGCCAATTTATGTGGCAGGAGAACTCACGTGTTTAGCACGTGATCCTTAGCGTGGGTTTTGGCTTATTTACTTTCAGCGCTCATATGGTTTGCATATGAGTGCTCACGTGTTTAACATGTGGGGCCTATTTGGCCTATCAATTGTTTGATTGCAGCGCCTATATGCTTTGCATATAGGTGCTCACGTGTTTAACACGTGAGGCTTATTTAGCCTATGAGTTGTTTTAACTGCAGCGCCTATATGCTTTGCATATACGCGCTCACGTGTTTAATACGTGAGGCTTATTTAGCCTATGTGTTGTTTTAACTGCAACGCCTATATGCTTTGCATATACGTGCTCACGTGTTTAACACGTGAGGCTTGAGTGGTGGGGAATTTTCTTCCCTTTTCTCTCTTTTTATGAGGGAACAAATGCCCCCAGCGTTGCTCTCATGCTGCTTGCACGTAAGTGCAACGCTGTCTATCCTTACAACCATTGGATTTCCTAAGGGAACATGAAGCTGAACCGCTCCCCAACACGTCTTATAAAAGGGGTGTTTGGCCCTTTAGATGATCACTGTTTCTTTATCTTCTTCCTTAATCTTTTCTTGAGAATTTAATTCTCCTCTCAGATTTTAGCTCTCTGTCCATAGAACTTCAGAGTTAAACTCTGCAAAAACTCTCCTTTTTTGGGTAAGGATCATGAACGGCATTCACTTCTTAGGAAAACCCCCATTTTGCTTTGGATTCTAAATCTATCAACAGTGCTTTGCTCTTTTCTGGAACTGATCTCTAGAGATCCAAAAACACTCTTTTTAAAGTAGATCTTGGGGTTATGAGGATTGTTAGTTCTCCACTTAGGGTTTTCCCTATCACCGAACTTTAAGGATCCTCGGAATTTAATTCCATCTTCTTTGTTTCCCCACCATGGGGTTTCTGCGATTTAATCCCATTATTAAATGAATTTAATTCCATCTTACTGGGCTTAGCTCCGAGAGATCCAGAGACTTGTGAGAATTTTATTCCCCTTCTATTCTCGAGCATTTTTCTTTTTTAGGGTTTTAATACCCTTTTAACATATTTGAATCTGTTGTGCATTTTAATAGAACTCGCTTTTCGAGGATGTTTTTTTATATACAAAACTCCACTGTTTATTAATGAGAATTCTTTTAGATTCTCATAATGATTATCTTGCCTCATCAATGGTGAGCCACAATTTTGATTTTGTGAGGCCCACTGGCTTTGTAGTTAGTATTCTCATGAGACAAACTCATATATATTTTTTTATTAATGGGTTTTCTTCTTTTCTTTTTTTAGGTACAATGACCTCACTTCCCTACTTTCCTTACACACGCTCGGAGGTTGCTTTCCCACAGTCGCCATCAGAAGAGAAAGTTATGGCGATGATTAAGGCACATGATAAGGATAATAAGAGCCTTCTCCTATAGGGAGTTTGGTACGGTCATATTATCAGGGGCCGCCGTAGTTTCACATGTGAAGTACCAATATAACCCATTCGTTCAATGCCATTCACAAAGCGTCCTCATACTGCCTATGCGATGGAGGTGGCTAATTGGCCCCCGAGGGTCGGCTTGAACCATCAACAACAGATATACCTAATCAACCCATGATGGCTATCGATATCTTAGGATGCCGAATATGTCAGGGTGAAGCTCGACCCAGGGAGAAGGTCTATAAGATAAGTGTTACCCCGCGCCATCCAGTAGGGCTATCTTCCCTGGGCCCGTATATTCTTTCATCCCAACGCTCATGGCTGCAAAAAGTTGGGCTGTATCAAGCGGTATATGCGTCGCTGTTCTACTACCATGCTCCCCACGTCTTGTGGCTCAAGGCTTTTTTGAACCAGTGGAACCTTCCAACGAATACTTTTCTGCTAGGGGACCGTGAAGTCTCTATTTTGCTGAAGGAGTTCCGAAAAATTTCAGGGCTGCCGATTAGGGGAGAGCACTACGAAGAACTATTGCCCCATGACGAGTATATATTAGCTACAGTGCCAGTTGTACTTGAAGGTTTAATAACCAAGAACGCTGTTCGGAACAAGCACCCAAGTCTAATCAAGGCCTTGGGCATTTTTGAGAGACTATTCGTGGCATCGGAAGGACAAGGTGTCACTTTTGATGCTTTTATTGCTCACTTTCGTCGCAAAGACGCTCTATCCAAGAAAGCTCCGAAATTTGCGAAGGCCGAGGATCCCTTCGGATTCTGCTTGGAGAAATTGCCGGCCAAAGAAGAACACCTGTCGCGGTTTTACATTCCAAATTCATCGGCCGTGACCTTTGACGCAATCGCTGCCCCTGGAATAGACGAAGAAACTTTCTTTGTTGGCTTCATCAGTTTCTAGCTTAGTTGGTTAGCCATGCCGATGCATCACCGTTTTATGAGAGCCTCCGTCTTCTATCATGCCATCGCATAGCCGAAGGAGCGCGATTGGCCGTTGGCATTGCAGGGTTATCACACCTATATCATGGTTTAAGTACTGCCGCCAACACTTCAAACCCAAGTGCAGACACCGTGAATTTCTCCCTCCACTAATTCACGTCATGGATGAGATGCATGTGTTAGGCGTATTTGCTGCACACCGGCATCCTGCTTTCTATGAAGCATACACCTTCCCACGGGTCATGAGGCTGGTCGATGCTTCTGCTCCTGATCCGACTCAGTTGGGGGCTCTGCGCGTATTTCTTAATCCGTATTCAAACGAAGGTGGGATGGTTTTCAGTGATCGAGTCCTTTCTTCTCCAGCGGGGCCCGTTCAACAGTTGTTCGATTTGTCGAAGAATGGAGCTCCGGCTTTAAAGCCCAAAGAGATCGTGCATTTATATTCAATCAGGCCGGGGTACTTAGTGTTCTGCCTAAATGATACTGCTCTCTTCATGCGGTACAATCTGCATCGCTTCGCCCAGCAGTTAGGTTACAACCAGAGCGTTCCCCTCAAAGCCTTTTTAGTTGAGCCTACTCTCTCACTAGAGGTTGCTCATGACGTCATCCATCATTTCATGCGGTTGAATACGAGTTCCCTCTTTATGATCCCGGAGCCCGATTATCTTCCAAAGCCCGTGGGACCCTTCAAGGGCTGGTATCGCCACTGGGTTAGCCCCATTATTGTAGAGGAGAGAAGGGTGCTCTTTGAATGTAAAGCCCCTGCTTCCGCTCAAGCCGTCAGCGCCCCATTGTGACCACGGTCGGTTGTTTGCCCTCCTCTGAGGGATAGCGATTTAGTGCTTATTCCTAAAGTCGTTCAGGCGGAATCAGTCCCCCGCACTGCTGGTATGCTGGTTCGCACTAGAGCTGGGGCAAAGATTCCTGATAAAGTACCAGCAGCGGCGTCACCAAAGGCGAACACCAAAGGCGAGGTTGGGCAGCGCCGTGCAAAATTTCTTAAGGGGAGGAAGCGCCCTTCTAGTAGTGCTAGCCCGGGCCCTAAAAGGAGAAAGAAATCAGTTGCCGGTCTACTCGATGCCCTGCTCGAGTCTGATCCTCTTCAGGATGAGCCTATATCTGTGCATGAACCAGATGACGGTCTCCTCTTTCCTGATAAATCCGCCGAGGAAGCCGCTCAGTTGATCGAGGCTTTGAAGCGTTCACAGGATGAAACTGAAAATGTGCGCCCAAGAAGGGATGCTTTCCACCTGTTGAATTCCAAGATGTTGATCCGGCCCCGACTATGTTACCGATGGTTCCTCTGACGCTGGAAGAAGAACGGGCTCTCAAACAGCTAATCTCAACTGCTTCTGAAGACGAGGCCGTTCTGAAGGTGGGTAAGGACTTACCTTCAATCGAAGTCCGACGAGCACGACTAAACAGAAAAGAGCAGCGACTCAAAAAGGCCATTCTTCAGGCTTCCTGGCGTATCGGTATGTATCTTTTATGTTCTTTTGAGCAGATTAGTTTCATATCGTATTCATCTTTACATATTTTTCCTTTATAGGGCCTTCTATGGCGGGCGCAGCTTCGAGCCCAGATCGTGCCTCAGAGCCTTCGGTGATGGCCTTTATTTCTCCAGCGGAGGTCACCAGACCAGCCATAGACCCTGTAAACATTTCCAGTGACGCACCGAAGGGTGTAGAGGAGATTACTAAAGCTGCTATCCTTCTAGTCCAGAATGGACGAAGTATCGAAGGTAATCTTATATACATATACATTTTTCATTTAGCGACCCTTCCATATGTCTGACCCTTTCTTTTTCTTAGAGTTGCGGGAGCTGGCGTCTTTTATTGTAGATCTTTCTCTGGAGGAAACCTTCTAGCGTTTACTTAGTATGGCAGCCCCACACGTGATCCCCCCAGAGTATCGTCCTTTCCTCTGTCCAAGGTTGGTATTTCTTTGCCTTTCCGTTTTATATTTTCATGCTGATGTTGATGTGCCCTTTATTTTAAACTACAGTCTTAGAGGCTGACGACGAAGTTAAAGTTCTCGATGGGTCTAAGGATCTCTCAAATCCTCCTTCTATAGCTGTGGGCAAGTGATGCCTTAGCATTGGCATTCTTTTTCTTATTCTATGTTCGGAAAGGCGACTAACCATACATGTATTTTTCACAGTTTTTCCCACTCTGACTCCATTAGAGTCCCGGATTTCCATACCGCCAGGCCCTTATGCCCGACGCATGTCTGATAGGATGGAAAAACAGAGCGTTCATTCACTGGAGACTCTTATTGAATATCTTCGCACTGTCACTTCCATTACGGCTGAAGAAATCGCTGTTGAAGCCAACGCTTTTTTGTCTGTTCTTGTCACCTATCACGATGAGGCTCTGGTGCGTACTTGGGTCAAGTATTTCCGTCAAGTGGAGGCTTCCCTGCATGGAGTTGAATGCGTACGCCTCCCTTCTGATATCCTATCCGTAAAGGCCAGCTTGCGTGGGTGGATCGATCGGTGCACGGCCAATCTCCAGTCTTGCGAGAAAAGGCTCAGTCGGAAGTTTTTAGCAAGGGAGTTGGCTTCAAAGGCTTTGAAGGAACTTCAAGCCCAGCTCACTATCAAGACTACTCGAGCCTATGAAATTTGGCGGGTCCTTCAGGAGACCATCACGGAGGTGGTGGCTCTCGATAAAGCCGTTATTTTTACACGCGAGATGGTCGAGGCCCACAAGGCTGCCGAGAAAGAGCTTGGGAGTCGATTTTCTTTATACCAAAATCAACAGGCACAGGCAGGGATTCAGCTCGCGGTGTTGATAGAGCTTGAAGCGGAAGTCCGGCGGAAAAATGACGATCTCGCTGAACCGCCCACTGTCTTAAAAATTTTGTCCTTGTATATTTTCTCCCTTTTTTGTCTTCTTGTATCTTGTATTAATTTTAATTTATGAATAAAAAACATATTTTATTTCATGTTTGCGCCTCCCATTCCTGTGATATCTTGACATGGTGTAAAGTAGTTTATGTACTCATTTCGGAGTTTATAGTTTATTCACTCGTTTTGGAGTTTATAGTTTATTCACTCATTTCGGAGTCTATAGTTTATTCACTTGTTTCGGAGTCTCTAGTTTATGTACTCATTTCGGAGTCTCTAGTTTATTAACTCATTTCGGAGTCTCTAGTTTATATACTCATTTCGGAATCTCTAGTTTATGTACTCATTTCGGAGTTTGTAGTTTATTCACTCGTTTCAGAGTCTCTAGTTTATGTACTCATTTCGGAGTTTGTAGTTTATTCACACATTTCAGAGTCTCTAGTTTATGTACTCATTTCGGAGTGTTTTTAGTTTACCTCCCTTGGGTTTACAGGCAAACTTGTCCTAACGTTATATGTAGATAACCCCCATTCTTTACGACGGGGGTCCGTTAGGCTTGTGGTACTAGGGTTTTAGTACGTTGTCCCGTCGTGTTGGCTGATGTATTCCTCAATATGCGGTCTTTAAGCCGTTGTTCGAGTAGCCCCGTAACTGTCATGTTTCTGATCCCTTCAGGGGCTGGACAAGACGTCTTCAAGTAATCTCCTTAGGTCATATTACCGTCGAAAGAGCAAACGATAGGAATTTTCCATGACGCTTTTACTTGAGGTTAGGCTCAGTTTCGAACCCCGATGAGTCATAACCACTCCGCACTGGTGTGGGATGATCTCTGATAGTCTTTTAGGCTTTATATGAGTTGCCTTCAAGAGCCGAAATTGGGAATATGCTGTTGCTTCATTTTTTTGTTTTGGCGATGTAGCGCCGATTATTTACTGAAGTAGGGTAGACATCTGTAAAACTTCTATGCTGTAAGTATTGCAGTCGAAGTCTGGAGCTAGGAATATGCCATTGCTCCATTTTCATTTGATGGCCGTATTCGCATCCTGCTGAAATGAGGGGGAATGTCGGGATGGTCTTTAGGTTGTATATGTGCCGTCGAGATTTGGAGTTTAGGATTTTTCCTTACTCCATTTTTGTTTCGACCCTTGGGTCTTTTGTTGACGTTGCGTCTGCACTGAGAAGGAAAGTCGGGATAGTCTCTAAGTTGTATATGCACCGTCAAGATTTAGAGCTAGGATTTTGTCATGGCTTCTTTTTAGTTTTGACCCTTGAGTCTTTTATTGATGTTGCGTCTGCATCCTGTTGGCATGAGAAGTACGTCGAGCTGGAGTTTAGGATTTTGCCGTCACTCCTTTTTTATTTAGCTCTTTGGAGCCTTTGTTGACGTCACATCCGCACCCTGTTGGAATGAGAAGAACGTCGAGCTGATCTCTAGGCTGTAGATATTTCCATCAAGATCTGGCTCTCCCTTTGACAACGCCTGGTGGGAAAATATGGTTCTCTTTCTTTCATTTGTGCCCATGGATCGTATACAAGAGTCAATATGGACATACTTGCAGGGAAGAGGAAATTTTATTTTCTTTTATTTTTTATTTCCGCGATGCTCTATCTTTTCAGCTTTTCAAATCGCGAAAGTCACGATTGCCCAATCATTTCGGCTTTTTATCCGCGGTGCCCAATCATTTTTATATATTTTTATATTTTTTACTCGCTGCTTTTTATTGCGGGTTGACTAAACATTTGCTATTTGTATATGCACATTTTTTGCTCGCTGATTTTTATTGCGAGTTGCCCTATCATTTTGGCTATTTCATATGCATTTTTTTTGCTACTCACTGCTATTTTTATTACGAGTTTGGAATCTGATCCCAACTTTGAGCATCGCTACAACTGGGATATTACCAGGAGCGACTCATCATTTGCCGTGAAAGAACTTGGAGTTTGACACCTGTTTAGGCATCAGCATCGTTGCAACTGGGATATTGGCAGGAGTGAATCATCATTTGCCTTTGTCGATTTGAACAAAGGTGGCTTAGTAAAAAGGGTTAGGATCCTGTCGACTAAGGCTTTCGACTTTATGAGTCGTAAAGGTTTCACAAAGGTATTTCTCCCTTCGAGTCGAAAGGATCTCGTAAGTGCATTTTCTCCTTAGCAATCGTGGGGATTCCTACGTGATATTTTCTCTCGTAAGTCGTAAGGATCTTCCAAATGTGTTTTCTCCTTATAAGTCGAGAGTACTTACAAGTACCGTTCACCATATGGGGACATTTCTCGCCATTAGTGGAACTTGGTGGGGGAAATGTTTATTTGTGCCCGTGGATTATATATAAGGGTCAATATTGGATCGCCTGTAGGGCAACTTAGGGAATATGACGGCTTAAGAACATGTTTAGATACCTGTAGCTTAAGGCTTTTGAATCCTACGAGCCATGAAGGTCTCATAGGGGGGATTCTCTTTATGAGTCGTGAGGATCCCGTAAGTGTAATTTCTCCTTAGGAACCATATGGATTCCTAAGTGTATTGTCCCTTTATGAGTCGTAAGGATCTCACGCCGGTATTTTCTCCTTACAAGGTCGAGAGGACCTTGCCAGTGCACATGAAATTTTTTATTTTATGAGTTTATGCCATTTTCAGGTTTTCACAACCTCGCCGACAGTCCTGCTATTTTTACTCACGGTGCCCTTTCGGGTTTTCATCCATGCCCATTTTGCTTATGGACATACCGTTTTTTAAACGAGATTGCGTCCTTTCGGGTTTTCACAAACTCGCCGACAGTCCTGCGGCTTTTACTTATGGTGACCTTTTGGATTTTCATCCCTGCCTATTTAGCTTGTGGACATACCGTTTTTTTAACGAGTTTTTTTAATGAGCGATGGAACTCTTGAAAGTAGCTTCGTCACGGGTAACCCATCTATTTACTGGTGGGATTTGGGGGTGGGTTCATTGCTAAATTAGCTGCGTAGCCTGTGGGACTTGAGTTGCATTCTCCGCCGTTAAGACTTTGATTGTAATATAGATCTCAAGGGAGTGGATTGTTGTTTTTGGGGCGATGCGCTAGTTTAGGGACATTCCAGTCCTATATCGCTATATTTGAGGTGAAATTTTAGTTTAGGGACATCTTGGTCCTGTATTGCCATGTTTGAGGCAGATAACTAATTTAAAGACTTCTCGGTCCTATATCTTCTTATTTGAGGCGAGTAATTAGTTTAAGGACATTTCGGTCCGGTATTGCCTTTTTTGAGACAAAGTTTTAGTTTAAGGATATCTCGGTCCGATGTCGCCATATTTGAGGCGAGATTTTAGTTTAAGGACGTCTCAGTCCGTCATCGCCTTGTTTGGGGCAAATTTTTAGTTTAAGGACATCTCGGTCCGATGTCTCCAGATTTGGAGCGAATTTTTAGTTTAAGGACATCTCGGTCCGTCATCGCCATGTTTGGGGCGAATTTTTAGTTTAAGGACATCTCGGTCCGATGTCGCCATATTGGGGGTGAATTTTTAGTTTAAGGACATCTCGGTCCGATGTCGCCATATTTGGGGCGAATTTTTAGTTTAAGGACATCTCGGTCCGTCATCGCCATATTTGGGGCGAAAGAGTTTCTTTGCATACTTCTCTCAGATTTTTTAACTCAGGAAGATAGCGAGCTGGGGATGGAGGGCATTGTAGTCTTCCTTCTCCGCAGGTTGCTGATTAAGGTGCTGTGTCCTGGCATTTTCATAGATAACTATTTTGCGGCTGTGGTTGTCTTGATTCCTTTGACAAGCTTCTTTTATTAGCTTGTCTATTTGTTCTTCGAGCGACGGACTTAACGTTCTTAGAGTGGGATTTCGCTCTGTTTCAACGCTACGTCCATTCGGAAGAGTATTTTCCTCTTCCCTGGAGCTGTTTATGACACGGCAGCTGTGGAATTGCTCCCATCTCCTGGATCGAACGTATCCGAGCCCGGTTGTCTCCATCTTCCCGTTGGGCATCTTTCGCTGGGTCCCAGGGATATCCCAAATCTTTTTATAGAATTGGGCTTGCCGAATAGTTTGTTCGAGGGGTACAAATAGGCATCTTAACAGCCTTTTCAATCCCTCTGCGTAGTATCTTGGCAGATGGATTGGTTAAAGCTTGTCGAGTGCAAAACTGGCGCCGTGCCGGACTTCTTTCTCTTCTCTGGTCTCCGTAAATTGGTAAAAGAGGATCGCTTTTTCACCTCTTCGCCTGGGAGGCACGTAAAAAGTCTGTAGTTCCTGTACGCTATATGTATCGAGCGCATCAAGTTCCTTGTAATGCCGAGGTAGAACCATTGTGATTTGCAGGCTCTGATCTGCTTTGTTGAGGGTTTGCACTGGCGGGCGGATGGAGAACACTGCGTTAGCCTCATCCTCAGAGTCGCTGCCAAAGACCAAAATGGAAGTAGATGGTCCGGGTATGTTATTTTTTGGTTGTCCCGAGTAGACTATTTCTTCATTTTCATCGGTATCGCACCCAAAGATCAGGATGGTGGCGACGGACTTCTGTTTATCCTCTAGCTTATGACACCTTTCCGTATCTTCGAAGTCTGGTAGGAAGTACTTTGCGTCTTCATGTAAGTCTACGGTAGCGCCCCGGCCGTCTACAGACGCCAAATGCGGAACAAAAACTTTTTAACTGGCGCTATCGTATACTTTAACCCGGATCTGCCATTATTGCTAAACTAACAAACTGTAAAGAGTGTAGAAAGATTATACCGAACGATCTGAGTCCTTCATTCTTTAACCATCATCCCACGCTCCGTTGCGGCTGCTCCGATCTCGTCGATCTCCGATCTGCTCGTCCAGGGGGCACCACGTCGATGATTCTTTAAACGGGCTCCCGCCTCTGACTTGAGGCAACTCGGTCGTCAAGTTTGCTAAAAGAGACGACCAAGAATGATGTAGAGAATAAGTAGATGACTTTGTCTCACTTCGTCCAAAGCCGTGGAAGATCGGTTAATGAAGTTGCCAATTTTATCGGGTGATGGAATGAAAGAGGTAATGAAATTTCCATGCACCCTAAAACTATAGTCTTTTCTACCAAAATGAAATCAATCTCTCTCTCTTCTTCTCAAGGGGGCCGGCCACTATTTAAGGAGGTGGAGGGTGAGTGTAGGAGAGAGGGGAGAGTAACCTTAAGCAAAAGATCTTTAACAAAAATCTATCATGCAAACAAAAGGAATTAATGGTAAAGGGTGACTCATAAAACACATCATCAAAAAACCATTAATGCACTAATGAGTCATAAAGCCTAGTCATCATCTAGAAGCTCCTAGAACCTTCCACACACTCATGACTCACCTCAGAGAAGAAAAGATAAATCCGCATTTAACCGAATGTTAAATACGGCTGATAGAAAACTGGAAACTGGCAACTTCCAAAAGTGATCCTGAAACGACTTTCAGGATAACCCCGTAACTGTATAAATATACCCGCATTTGTATTACGACCGAATACAAATGCAACTGAGACAAAGATATTATATCTACTCAATATAATACTCGGATCCGGATTAAACCAAAGCCGACCAGTATCATCTGCCCGAAAAAATAACACGTGCGTAAACGCACGTGCATTTTCCGAACCCTGCCATAAAACCATACGTTCTCTATGTTGGAGATAGTGCCCTCAGAGTCAATTATTAGGTCACAGGTACGTGATTGTAATGATTGAGGGAGGACCTATCCCGGTAGGACAGTCTTACTCGAGATGATAGTATGCTATCTGGCTTACCTTTATCATCGTGTACTGCTTTAGGTGACCTGACACGTCGCTATTACACGTTGATAGAGCCCCTAGGATTCTTGCTTGACCACCAGCAGTATGAGGGCGATCATATAAGTGGGAGCTGGGGTCTATAAGCTTATCCTTAAAAGGTCCCTAGTCGTGGGAGTTTCGAGACTGGGCATCGATACTACATTAGTAGACTAGTGTATATAGTCGAGACCCCGACGAGGGGCGGTGGCCGGTCTCACAAGCCACTGGTGTCAGTTGGATCACCTAAGATGTATACAGGTGCTCATTGGGTTATGAGTACACCGGACAGGACTCGCCGGGAACATGCTAGTTGGTCATATACCAGACGTCAGATGGCAGTTCCCTGGTGACATGTGTGCAGGTTAGTTCATCGACCTGGGGATCGTCATTTGTCTCATGTGAGTTCCCACTGTACTTTGATTACTACCCTACCACGGCTCAAAGGAGTCGTGCAAACAGGTTTTAGTTGGGTACAGTCCCGAGCCACATGGAGACAGTGAGCGTATCTTCAGGGGTTCGTCTCTCCCGGTATTGGGGGTGAGGTCGTGCTGTGTCTAGGAGAGCCATTACACAAAGTCCTTGGCCAAGGCAAGGAGATTTACTGGTAGGTATTCCATTAGTATCTCAGAGTGTTCTGGGCTACACTCCGACACGACTTGTACCGCTTTTGGGGGTCTGACTTTTACCAACCCCCTAGGCCCGCCATGCGATACTCATAGACGAACGGACCGGACTGTACGGATATTGTCACTGACAGGCTCAGTAGGGTGTCAGGTTGAGTTCGCTCACAGATGTCCCTTTTAGTCAATACCTGGTAGCCCGTTACGTATTGGCTTATACCTCTGACGTGCTAGTGGTTAAATCCACAACCAAGGTGTAGACGAGTCTTTAGAGTCCCCCACATTCTGTTACTCAGCTTTCGGGCGAAAGGTTGTAGAGGCCGTATGGAGATATGGCAAGGTCCGATCAGATACGTGCGGTATTGCACGGATCAGGATAGGACAGTTTGTACTATAGGCCGTATGGTTATATGGCAGGGTTCGATCAGATACGTGCAGTATTGCACGGATCAGGATCGAACGGATTTTACTAGCCGGCTTTGGTTTAAGCCGGATCCTAGTATAGTACAGTGTAGATTTTGTCTTATTGCATTTGTATTTCGGTCGGAATACAAATGCGGGTGTGTATGCACAGTATTGGGGTTTTTCCTGTAATTTATTATAGGACCAGTTTTCTGGAGTTGCCAGTTTGCTTTTCGTTTCGGCCAATTTCCTTTGTATCGATCATTGGCCGAAGATTGGTGGAGGAGGGCTTATTTGCATTGTTGCAAATAGGCAATTGTGGAGGGGGGTCTTTGCATATTTCCTTGTATCATGATGGCTCACCATACCTTGACCTTGCTTGACTTTTTGCTTCATGATGGTGTCATAATGGCTTGACCTTTGTTGTGATGATGAGGTTGGTGGAGTATGGCTTTGTTGTTTATCATTTCCTTTTTCACCTCTTGCTTGAAAAAGAATTTATCTTTTCACCCACAATTTGAGTGGGGCCGGCCACTGTTTGGGCTTGGGTGTGAGGTTTTAATTTGGTGGAAATTTCCTTATGCATGGATTAATTTATGCATTGTTTTCCACTTGTTTTTCAAGTGCTGATGAATGGTTTTAATTAGGATATTCTATCCACTTGCTAATTTTTTCCAGAGAGAGTTTTTGCTTCATTGTTTTTCACAGTGAGCACATTTCTTCAAGTGGCCGAGCTCATTCCTTGATGGAGGCTCCATTTTCATTTCCTTTGCATGCTCAATTTCTCCATCAAGCATCCATGAAATTCTTTGTGCAAAATTCCTCCAACATGGCAACCTCATAAACCCCAAAAGAGACAAGCTTCTACAGTATATCTACAGCAAATCTTGGGCGCGTCGGCTAGCCAACTTCACGCCCGAGTTGCCTCGGTATTGAGGTGGGAGCCCGTAAAAGATTTTGGCATTGTGGTGCCCGTTTCGACGACGAGGTGACGGACGTAGTATCCGCGGGAGATCGGAGTGGAGATGAAGACCGAAGGACACGGATCGCTCGGTATATCTCTAACCCGTCTTGTAGTTAGCTGGATCTAGTTTAATCGCCCGATCCGGAGTCTAGTGCGCGGTGGTGCCGGTTTGCAAAGTCCGCAAAATTAAAGTTTATCACCGTTTCCGCATTTGGCCGTCGGATCGACGGCCGGGGCGCCGCCGTGCACTTACAGTGGTATCAGAGCCTCGCCATTAACTTCGTCTAGCTTTGTTTGATGTGTTTTTCAGTTCCGATCGACCAAAATTCCAAAAACCCAATTTTAGCTCACATCAGTTTTCTGTCGATTTTTTCCTTGCTCTAAAATTTTTTCAGGTGGTAGAAAATTGATGTACATGAAATTCTAAGAGATCTGGGAAAATTCGACAAATTGATCTGCTAAGTGGAGCGCGGAACCGCGGCCAAACCCCACCTCCGGCCGCGGTTCCGCCGCACTATGGTATGGTCAATTGGTCAAATTTCTCCAGTGGGCTTCTGGGGCGATTTTAGGGTTTCTGGAATATTAATTTTGGGCCCAGTATTTCTTGAAGTGCTACAGTATTGCTTGGGGCCCACTTGTTAAAATTTGATCGATCGGATATTTTAAACACATTATTTCACAGTATTTACATTATATCTGCGACCGTGAATGTCACTCGATCGGTAAATCCTGTCTAACTGCTATAGCCCGGTTAGACGGATTTGCGAACGTGACCTTCACGTTGATGTTCTATGTATTTGCTGTGTTGTTGCGGATCGGTCGTGGGGGATAGCCTGGATGCAATGCTAGTACAGTTTTGTTGTATTATGTACATTTGATATTGCGGGGCGAGCGTCCGACATGTGGACTGCCGTCACTGCCTGTTTGTATTATTATTTTGGGGCACGACCTGGTTGCGGTCGATGTACCCGTTGTATGTATATTTTACTTTCTGTACTAGGATTGCCCCGCGGAGGGGTGCACGGATAGCCGGGTTCTGGAGGGCAACAAGCCCGCATCTCATGGCATTGAGACGGAGGGGGCTTCACTCTAGGATTGGCGGGCTATTCGCCGCACTCGTAGGGGGTACAGGTTGACCCAGGAGGGGTGCCCAAGTTACCGGATTCCGTGAAGTGCTGGGTGGTCCATTCACGTTGCTGAAGGGGGCTGCCTCGCTTCAGGTTTTGGCGGGTAACTTGCCGCGCCCGTAGGGGTCTAGGTTTTCATTGCACAGGCTATCCACACGACCAGGGGAACGTCGGGTTTCAGCGGCTCTGTGAAACCCGGGGATCCTAGATATCTGTATTGTTTCTGTGATACTGTACATTTCTGTGATGTTGCATTTTATTCACGCCTTGAGCGAAATATAATATATTGGTATATATATTAGTAGATGTTGTATATGTTTTGCATCCGCGCTAGTCCAGTCCCCGCTCTGTCGTTAGTAAGCTAACCTAACGGGTAATGACGGGACCTAGTGGCGAATGCGGATGGCATATACGCACATCAGTATATTTTCGTTCTTTTTGGTGTGATCAATTGATGGGACTGCATTGATTCGGATCAATGCAAGTTAAAAACAAACCTAATCTGATGTTGTTGGAACACTTTTCAAAAAGCTGTTATTGCAAGGACGTTCACTTTTGTTTTGCATCGTGGTATTCATTTAGAATATCCTGCTCCTCAGTCGACGAGGTAAGGGCCGAGATCCCTTCACCGGGAGTGACCCCTTGGACAAAAGTTTGCGTCAGGGCAATGACTTCACTATAGCCGATTACTTTTGCTTTGCACCGTGGTATTCAGTTAGAATATCCTGCACCCCATTCTACGGGGAAAGAGCCGAGATCCCTTCACCGGGAGTGACCTCTTTAGCAACGGTTTTCGTCACTATATTTTTAAAAGCTATCCGTTCCTTCAACGATATCAAGTTCATTTCGTTAAAGGTTTTCGCCAGAAACCATTCGTAGCCCTCCGTCGTTTCATATGGATAGTCAATAGTATTCAAACTGTGTTTGTTGGCCAAAGTCAAGGCACAGTGTTTGGTAGCTGTTGGTTATTCATATGCAGCATAGATAGATGCGTTGGTTTGGAACAGTCGTACTGCCTTGTTGGCCAAAGTCAAGGGTATGTACGGGTGGATTCAAAACAACCTGGAGAATGACGGGTAGAACTTGACATGTGACTTATGATTTGTTGGCCAAAGTCAAGGTCATAAGAGCATGGGGCAGAAATCACATCGGGAGTTTCAAAAGAACTGAAACTTGCCAGATATGCGCATACCTTCTGGAGTGTGATACCGTGAGCGGATTCCGTCACGTTGTCATGCGATGATAGTTGGATCCCGATTCCCACTGATGAGTTAGTTTACTCCTCGGGTAACCCCGACTAATTCTTCTTTCAGGTTTGGAGGAGAATTTGAGGTACAGTGGGAGGTTTCCAGATTAGATAAATTGGTGACTATTCTGATCTAGGTTAGAGTGCACGCTGAGTGTTTCTTTTCTCTCTCTCTTTGGCAGCGACCATTGACCCGACCCTAAGACTTTGACTCAGTGACCAAGTTGACCGAACCTTCTTAAACACCGGCTTTTGGATTGTCAGAGTTGCAAACCTCATTGCCACTCCTACTTTTACCCTTTTCTCCAGGACACCCCGTTTTACTACGAACGTCCACTTCCATTGGACAAAACCATCGTATGGTTAGATACGAACTCGAAAGAATTTATTCGAGGATGGTTTCCGATTCTGGAGAAAACGGATAGGATTATTCAGTTGTCTTTTCCCTTTACCCTCTCTCAGGTTACGAGTACTCCTTGGTTTAGGGGTAGTACACCTATTACGCAAATTGGATTGTCTTCTTCCAAACCTTAGGCTGGTGCCGACCGGTAGGGAATGAAGAAAACCAATTAGCATAACGATAGTGTGCAGAAGGTATTAAGTTCAGACAAAGCAAGGGATTAGTAAGAGGGCAAAGTAAATTGCAACAGATATTCACGACCAAACCAAATATTTCGTTACCACTCCCACGTCACCTTTGTATTTCTCCAGGACACTCCGTATCACTACGAAGATCCACAGTTTATTTGGATACTCCATCGTATGGTTATATACGAACTCGAATGGAACTGGTTCCAGTTCGGGGATGGATTCTGGTTCAGGAGAAATAGGAATAAGGTTTATTCGGGTGTCTTTTATCTTCACCTTCTCTCGCATTGCGAGTGTTCCTAGGATTAGGACAGTACACCCATTATGCTTATTGGATAGTCTTCTTCCAAACCATAGGCTGGTGCCGAACGGTAGGGAAGGAAGAAAACCATTTGGCCTAAAGGGGTGTGCAGAAGGTAATGACTAAAGACATATGAAGGGATGTGGAGAGATGGCAATGAATTATACGGTTGTAGTTGTGAATCTGGATAATGGAAGAGGCATTACTATGAATACCGGGATACCCCACGAAACATTTCAATGTTTCAGTTTCACTGTGTACAGTTAAAGGAAAACTGATTTCCAGATTAGACACTTGCTCCAGGGTATGTATTTACCAAGTATGATTCTCACATCTGTATGGTTTTACAGATGATGAGTGGGAGTAAGCTATTGGGAATTAGGTGATTGTCCTCATTATATCGGGATTCGTTGTAATCGGTGATATTTGAGGAAGTCACCTGGGTTATTTGCCGGACGGCAAGTATTTGGTTTTGAATATCCGCCGTTATGCACCAATTTCAAATCGATGTATCTGTACGTCTATTTTCATAGAGTGAGATATACCTTTTTGAAATTATATCTATGACATTTACCTATATCAGCGGATGGTTAGGTAAGGAGCATTAAACAGCGGTGTAATTCTTCATAACCAAAGGTACAGTTTTCAACCTACAACACACAGGGAATGAGTTGTCAGACTCAAGGGACTTATACAGTGTATTGTATGTTGTCCAGTGTCCATTAGGACAGAGGATTTGGTTCTCATACTATATTCGGTTTACTTATGACTTCTCTAGTATTTAGACAAGTGTTTCGTGGAAACACAGGGTCCGAATTTTGAGAAGTTATTGGTATTTGAATAAAGTATAGAACCAAGTGTTGCAAGTATCGGGATTCTTCAAGGTGATCGAAGATGTAGATACTTGTGTATGGTATTCAGTTGATAGTAGTGATTAAGAGAAATTGCTTCTCTTTCAGGTTACTCATAAATGGAAGCATTCCTAAGTTGAGTAACGCTGATCGGCCTCCTTCCATTTAGTTGACATGCACTGGAGACAGTTGCATGATTTGAATCTGGTTCAATTAAATCAGTGCCTCTGGTCCTATATGGGATATAGAACAGTTCATATCTTAACGATGTTAAGGTACGGGGAGTTGTCCGGCTTATGCTTAAAACCAGACACTGGACAACTCAAGGCACGTTTCTGTAATGGCTGTTTGTGGGTTGACCCAGGCTATGACGCGGGTTGATTTTCTACCATCTGGATGAACAATAGCAATATTGTTCTAGACTCGCCACAGTTTTAATAAAAATGGATTTTTTCAGAAAAACAGTAGTGGGAGTATGGTAGAACTGGAAGTGATTCCAGAACCACAAACGATTACTGAAGATTTGATAAGGAACCTAAAGATTCAATCTGGATTGACATTCCATTGGCCACTCCGCAGATAAAGTGGGTAACTTCAGGCACCCGAGAGGTACTACGGTAGCCTCAAGGACGGTGACAGGGAAGTTCTTGTTTACCCACAATTACCATTGCTGTTGTTCCAGGCTGCGAGACCCGGCGGGAGGATGAGTATAGCGTCGTTCTAAACTAGTTTTAGAAGTGCACGTCTATATGACTCTGCCAGAGGGTTGTCGTAGTCAGTGGGAGCAGCGGAAGCATTGGTGGACAGGTAGCTTATGTCTATTTACAGACTGAAGCACCAGTAGCGGAGATAGATCATCTATTTCTGACGTGACAGTCATAGGTTTGACTTCATCAGAATAGGGGATGGATCTGTTGAGAAGGTAGTAGGGTGTGATATCCTGGTATTTGGATGACATACACAAAGTAGGAAAGGAAACTCCTATACTACGATCGGTTATACTTTGGTCGTCACACAGTGGTTTCTCCACAGGACTTGGACATTATATCAGACATACTGGTTACTGGATCTATGGTATTAGATCTAGATTTGGGTGGTTTCCCAATCAGGGTACTTGACAGCATTCTAAGAGTATTTAGGATGGACGACTCCTGGCACGGTAGTGTACCTGCAGGTAATGGAGTCACCCTCTCTAAAGGTGTCTTACAGACTAAAGGGGAGAGGGATGTGCATGATTGACAGATCACTTGCTTAGGCAATGGAGTCAATCATGAGATGTCAAGTACCACACCAGATATTGTTCTTGCACTAGATGCAATAAGTTGACATTAATCCAATCCTGGAGAAACAGTTGGAAGCAGTTTTAGAACATAAGTGGATGTTCTAGGGAGATGATAACGACAGCCTCATTCAGGAGACAGTTATCATTCCAGGCTTCCAAGGTGACATGGACGACAAGGAGGTTGTCAGAGTTATAGTTTTCCTTCTGATGAGGGGCAGTATTTTGGACAGGTGGTCCAAGGCAATACTGAGGGAGGCATGGCGCGCAGGATACTGATTAAGTTCAGTTGACGATACAGTCTAAGAAGTTTGGATTTGGAGTTCATTTATGAGCTAGGTCCCATCAGACATCCAGACATATTCTGAGACAGGTATTGCTCTTTTCGGGAGATGGCTTTCTCCGCGAACTTGAGATATAGAGAGACATAGAAAGAAACAACTAAGCGGATCCACTCACTGAGGCTATTCCTCAAACGCAATAGTTCCGCAAACGAGCTTTGTGAGACTGACTAGTAGAGGAGTTGGATGTTCGGTATCACACGGGCTGTGAGTATGCGACATTGCAATAATTAGCCTTGAGTGCAAGTGGGAGATTGTTGGAGATAGTGCCCTCAGAGTCAATTATTAGGTCACAGGTACGTGATTGTAATGATTGAGGGAGGACCTATCCCGGTAGGACAGTCTTACTCGAGATGATAGTATGCTATCTGGCTTACCTTTATCATCGTGTACTGCTTTAGGTGACCTGACACGTCGCTATTACACGTTGATAGAGCCCCTAGGATTCTTGCTTGACCACCAGCAGTATGAGGGCGATCATATAAGTGGGAGCTGGGGTCTATAAGCTTATCCTTAAAAGGTCCCTAGTCGTGGGAGTTTCGAGACTGGGCATCGATACTCCATTAGTAGACTAGTGTATATAGTCGAGACCCCGACGAGGGGCGGTGGCCGGTCTCACAAGCCACTGGTGTCAGTTGGATCACCTAAGATGTATACAGGTGCTCATTGGGTTATGAGTACACCGGACAGGACTCGCCGGGAACATGCTAGTTGGTCATATACCAGACGTCAGATGGCAGTTCCCTGGTGACATGTGTGCAGGTTAGTTCATCGACCTGGGGATCGTCATTTGTCTCGTGTGAGTTCCCACTGTACTTTGATTACTACCCTACCACGGCTCAAAGGAGTCGTGCAAACAGATTTTAGTTGGGTACAGTCCCGAGCCACATGGAGACAGTGAGCGTATCTTCAGGGGTTCGTCTCTCCCGGTATTGGGGGTGAGGTCGTGCTGTGTCTAGGAGAGCCATTACACAAAGTCCTTGGCCAAGGCAAGGAGATTTACTGGTAAGTATTCCAGTAGTATCTCAGGGTGTTCTGGGCTACACTCCGACACGACTTGTACCGCTTTTGGGGGTCTGACTTTTACCAACCCCCTAGGCCCGCCATGCGATACTCATAGACGAACGGACCGGACTGTACGGATATTGTCACTGACAGGCTCAGTAGGGTGTCAGGTTGAGTTCGCTCACAGATGTCCCTTTTAGTCAATACCTGGTAGCCCGTTACGTATTGGCTTATACCTCTGACGTGCTAGTGGTTAAATCCACAACCAAGGTGTTGACGAGTCTTTAGAGTCCCCCACATTCTGTTACTCAGCTTTCGGGCGAAAGGTTGTAGAAGCCGTATGGAGATATGGCAAGGTCCGATCAGATACGTGCGGTATTGCACGGATCAGGATAGGACAGTTTGTACTATAGGCCGTATGGTTATATGGCAGGGTTCGATCAGATACGTGCAGTATTGCACGGATCAGGATCGAACGGATTTTACTAGCCGGCTTTGGTTTAAGCCGGATCCTAGTATAGTACAGTGTAGATTTTGTCTCATTGCATTTGTATTTCGGTCGGAATACAAATGCGGGTGTGTATGCACAGTATTGGGGTTTTTCCTGTAATTTATTATAGGACCAGTTTTCTGGAGTTGCCAGTTTGCTTTTCGTTTCGGCCAATTTCCTTTGTATCGATCATTGGCCGAAGATTGGTGGAGGAAGGCTTATTTGCATTGTTGCAAATAGGCAATTGTGGAGGGGGGTCTTTGCATATTTTCTTGTATCATGATGGCTCACCATACCTTGACCTTGCTTGACTTTTTGCTTCATGATGGTGTCATGATGGCTTGACCTTTGTTGTGATGATGAGGTTGGTGGAGTATGGCTTTGTTGTTTATCATTTCCTTTTTCACCTCTTGCTTGAAAAAGAATTTATCTTTTCACCCACAATTTGAGTGGGGCCGGCCACTGTTTGGGCTTGGGTGTGAGGTTTTAATTTGGTGGAAATTTCCTTATGCATGGATTAATTTATGCATTGTTTTCCACTTGTTTTTCAAGTGCTGATGAATGGTTTTAATTAGGATATTCTATCCACTTGGTAATTTTTTCCAGAGAGAGTTTTTGCTTCATTGTTTTTCACAGTGAGCACATTTCTTCAAGTGGCCGAGCTCATTCCTTGATGGAGGCTCCATTTTCAGTTCCTTTGCATGCTCAATTTCTCCATCAAGCATCCATGAAATTCTTTGTGCAAAATTCCTCCAACATGGCAACCTCATAAACCCCAAAAGAGACAAGCTTCTACACTATATCTACAGCAAATCTTGGGCGTGTCGGCTAGCCAACTTCACGCCCGAGTTGCCTCGGTATTGAGGTGGGAGCCCGTAAAAGATTTTGGCATTGTGGTGCCCGTTTCGACGACGAGGTGACGGACGTAGTATCCGCGGGAGATCGGAGTGGAGATGAAGACCGAAGGACACGGATCGCTCGGTATATCTCTAACCCGTCTTGTAGTTAGCTAGATCTAGTTTAATGGCCCGATCCGGAGTCTAGTGCGCGGTGGTGCCGGTTTGCAAAGTCCGCAAAATTAAAGTTTATCACCGTTTCCGCATTTGGCCGTCGGATCGACGGCCGGGGCGCCGCCGTGCACTTACACTCTACAACGTTTCGCCCGAACTTGGGAAACTGTCTGTGGGGGACTCTAATGACTCGTCAGTACCCTGGCAGTGGGTTTAACCACAAACCGTCAGCGGCACTAGCAATGCGTAACGGCTGCCCATGGACTGACCTCAAGGGAGGCTGATGAGCGAACTCATCCAGAAACCCGACTGAGCCTAACAGTTACAATGTATATACAGTCCGGTCCGTTCGTCTATGAGTATCGCATATCTGCCTAGGGGGCTAGTAACGTCAGACCCCCAATAGCAGTATAAGTCGTGTCGGAGTATAGCCCAATAACACCCTGAGATACTACTGGAGTACCTACCAGTAAATCTCCTGCCATGGCCATGGACTTTGTGTAATGGCTCTCCTAGACACAGCACGACCTCGCCCCCAATACCGGGAGAGACGAATCCCCTGCCGATCCGCTCACGTGCCTCCATATGGCTTGGGACTGTACCCAAAAGCTACCTGTTTGCACGACTCCTTTGAGCCGTGGTAGGGTAGAAATCAAAGCACAGTGGGAACTCACACGAGACAAATGACGACCTCAGGTCGATGAACTAACCTGTACACATGTAACCAGGGAACTGCTATCCGACGATAGATATAGTACTAACTAGCAGATTCCCGGCGAGTCCTGTCCGGTGTACTCATAACCCAATGAGCACCTGTATACATCTTAGGTGATCCAACTGGCACCAGTGGCTTGTGAGACCGGCCACCGCCCCTCGACGGGGTCTCGACTGTATACACTAGTCTACTCCGGAGTATCGATGCCCTGTCTCGAAACTCCCACGACTAGGGACCACAATTAAGGATATGCATATAAACTACCCAACTCTCACGTATATGATCGCCATCATACTGTTGGTAGTAAAGCAAGATCCTAAGGGCTCTATCAAAGTGTAACATGTAATCAGTCACCTGAATATGTACACGACTGATAAAGGCAAACCAGATAGCATACTATCATTTCGAGTAAGACTGTCCTACCGGTATAGGTCCTCTGCAATCATTGCAATCACGTACCTGCGATCCAATAATTGTCTATGAGGGCACTATCTCCAACAATCTCCCACTTGCACTCAAGGCTAATTATTGCGATGTCGACTACTCACAGCCCGTGTGAAACCGAACATCCAACTCCTCTACTAATCAGTTTCACAAAGCCCGTTTGTAAAACTATTGTGTTCGAGAAATAGCCTCAGTGAGTGGATCCGCCTAGATGTTTCTTTCTATATCTCTCTTAATCTCAAGTTCGCGGAGAAAACCATCTCCCGAATCAAGTAATACCTGTCTTAGAATATGTCTGGATATCTGATGGGACCTAGTTCATAAATAAACTACAAATCCAAACTTCTTCGACTGAATCGATCACTGAACCTAATCAGTATCCGGCACCATGCCACCCACAGTATCCTCTTGGACTACCTGTCCATAATACTGTCCCTCTTCATCAGAGGGAAAAACTATAACTCTGACAATCTCTCTGTCAACCATGTCACCTTTGAAGCTTGGAATGATAACCGTCTCCCGAAGGAGGCTGCCGTCATCAAATCCGTAGAACATGCACTTATGTTCTAAAACTGCTTCCTTATGTTTCTCCAGGATTGGATTAATACAAACTTATCGCATCTAGTGCAAAAACAACATCTGGTGTGGTACTTGACATCTCATGATTGACTCAATTGCTTAAGCAAGTGATCTGCCAATCATGCATAGCCCTCTCCACTTTAGTCTATACGACACCTTTAGAGAGGGTGACTCCATCACCTGCAGGTACACCACCATGCTAAGAGTCATCTATTCTAAAAACCATTAGAATACTGTCAAAGTACCCACATTGGGAAACTACCCAAATCCAGATCTAAAACCATAGATCTAGAAACCAGAATGTCAAATATTATATCCATATCCTGTCTGGAGAAACAACTGTGTGACGACCACAGTACAACCGATCGTAGTATAGGAATTTTACTTCCTACTATGTGTATGTCATCCAGATACCATGACATCACACCCTACTACCTCCTTAACAGATCCATCCCCTATTCTGATTGAAGTCAAACCCATGACTATCACATCAAAAATAGATGATCTATCTCTGCTATAACTGCTCTAGTCTATAAATAGACATAAGCTACTTGCCCACTATGCCTCCGATGTTCCCACTGACTACGACAACCCTCCTACCAGGTCTCATAGCCTGGAACAACAGTAGTGTCAAGTCTTGGTAGATAAGAACCTCCCTGTCACCGTCCTTGAGGCTACCGGAGTACCTCTCGGGTGTCTGAGGTTACCCACCATATCTGCGGAGTGGCTATTGGAATGTCAATCTTGATTGAATCTTTAGGTCCTATTAAATTTTCTATAATCGTTTGCGGTTCTGGAATCACTTCCAGTTCTACCATACTCCCACTACTGTTTTCTGAAAAAATCCATTTTACTAAAACTGTGGCGAGTCAAGAACAATATCACTATTGATCTTCCAAATGGTAGAATATCAACCCTCGTCATAGCCATGGTCAACCCACAAACAGCCATTACAGAAACGTGCCCTGAGTTATCCAGAGTCTGGTTTTAAGCATAAGCTGGACAACTCCCCGTACCTTAACATCTTTTAAGGTACGAACCATTCTATATCCAATATAGAAACTTTGGCACTTATTTTATTGGAACCTGATTCAAATCATGCAGCTGTCTCCAGTGCATATCAACTTAATGGAAAGAGGCTAATCAGCATTACTCAACTTAGGAATCCATCCAATTATGAGTAACCTGAAAGAGAAACACGTTTCTCAAAACCATCACTATCATTTGAATACCAATCACAAGAATCTACATCTTCGATCTCTTTGAAGAATCCCGATACTTGTGATACCTGGTTCTCTACTTTATTCTTATACCCACAACTTCTCAAAACTTAGACCTTGTATTTCTACGAAACACTTGTCTAAATACTAGAGAAGTTATAAGTAAACAGAACATAGTACGAGGACCTACCCCTTTGTCCTGATGGACGCTTGGACAACATACAATACTCTGTATAAGTCCGCTGAGTTAAACAACTCAAAACCTGTGCGTCGTAGGTTGAAAACTGTACCCTGGCGATTTCCTCAAATATCACCAATTACAACGAATTCCGATATAATGAGGATAATCACCTAATTCCCAATAACTTACTCCCACTCATCATCTGTAAAACCATACAGATATGAGAATGAAACCTGGTAAATACATACCCTTGGAGTAAGTATCTAATCGGGAAAACAGTTTTTCTTTAACAATGCACTGAAACATGAAAATGTTTCGTAGGGGTATCCTGGTATTCATAGCAATGCCTCTTCCATAATCCAATTCATGACTTCAACCGTATATTTTATTGCCATCTCTCCAAATCCCTTTATTTGTCTTTAGTCGTTACCTTATGTACACCATCGTTAGGCTAAATGGTTTTCTTCCTTCCCTACCGTTCGGCACCAGCCTATGGTTTGGAAGAAGACTATCCAGTAAGCATAATAGGTGTACCCTCCTAAACCAAGGAGTTCTCGCATCTCGAGAGAAGGTGATGATAAAAGACAACTGAACAATACCTTATTCTTTTAAAGGTAAAATAGGAGTGGCGATGAAGTACGCGGTTTTGGTCGTGAATGATAACAGTCGCAATTTACTTTGCTCTCTTTCTAATCCCTTTATTTTGTCTTTACATATTACCTTCTGCACACCCTACTTAGGCTAATTGGTTTTCTTCATTCCCTACCTTTCGGCACCTGCCTATGGTTTGGAATAAGACTATCCAATAAGCGTAATAGGTGTACTCTCCTAAACCAAGGAGCTCTCGCAACCTGAGAGAAGGTGATAATAAAAGACAACTGAATAAACCAATTCTATTTCTCCTGAACCTGGATCCATCCTCGAAGAAGTCCCTTCGAGTTCGTATATAACCATATGATGGATCTATCCAATGGAAGTGGATATCCGTAGTAATACGGGTGTTCTGAGAAATGCAAAGGGTAAAAGAAGGAGTGGCAATGACTTATGCAACATAGACAATCCAAAAGCCAGTATTTTAAGAAGGTTCGGTCAACCTGGTCACTGAGTCATAGTCTAGGGTCGGTCAAAGGTCGCTGCCAAAGAGAGAGAGAAAAGAAACACTCTGCGTGCACTCTAACCTAGATCAGAATGGTCATCACTTTATCTAATCCGGAAACCTCCCACTGTCCTGTCAAATTCTCCTCCAAACCTAAAGAAGAATCAATCGGGATCACCCGAAGAGTAAACCAACTCATCATTGGGAATCAGGATCCAACTCTCATCGCATGATAACGTGATGGAATGCATCCACGTTACTCATACTCCAGAAGGTATGCGCATACTTGGCAAGTTTCAGTTTCTTTAGAAACTCCTGATATGATTTTTGCCCCATGCTCTTATAACCTTGGCTTTGGTCAAAATGTCATAAGTCACATGCCAAGTTCTACTCGTCACTATCTTGTCAATTTGAACCCACCCGCACATGCCCCTGACTTTGACCAATCGGCAGAACGACTGTCCCAAACTAACTCATCTATCTATGCAACAAATGAATACCCAGCAGCTACCAAACACCATGCCTTAACTTTGGCTAAAATACATAGCTTGAATACTACTGAATACTCAAAAGAAGTGACGGAGGGCTACGGCTGGTTTTTGGCGAAAAACCTTTAACGTAGTGAACTTGATATCGCTGAAGGAACCTGATAGCTTTTTAAAATATAGTGGCGAAAACCTTTTGCTAAAGAGGTCACTCCCGGTAAAGGGATCTCGGCTCTTTCCTCGTGGAATGAGGTGCAGGATATTCCACTGAATACCGCTATGCAAAGCAACTTGTAATCGACTATAGTGAAGTTATTACCCTGACGCAAACTTCTGCCCAAGGGGTCAGTCCGGGTGAAGGGATATCGGCCCTTGCCCCGTCGAATGAGGTGCAGGATATTCCACTGAATACCGCTATGCATAACAAAAGGAAACGACTTTGCAATAACACTTTTTAAATTTGTTCCAACAACTGTAAACAGGTTTGTTTTCCTTTGCATTGATCAGAATCAACGCAGTCCCATCAATCGATCACACCAGAAAAGAACGAAAATAAAATGTACGTATATGCCATCCGCATTCGTCACTGGGTCCTGTCATCACCCGTTAGGTTACTTAACTAACGACAGAGCGGGGACTGGACTAGCGCGGGTGTAAAACATATACAACATCTAATAGTATATAAACCAATATACAATAATCGCTCCAGGCGTGATAATATGCAACATTACAGAAAAGTAATAAGCATCACAGAACAATACAGATAATCTGGGATCCCCGAGTTTCACAGAGACGCTGCTGAAACCCGACGTTCCCCTGTCGTGTGGATAGCCTGTGCAATGAAACCTAGACCCCTACGGGTGCGGCAAGTTACCTGCCAAAACTTGAAGCGAGGCAGCCCCCTACAGCATAGTGAATGGACTACCCGGCACTTCACGGAATCCGGTAGCTTGAGCACCCCTCCTTGGGTCAACCTGTACCCCCTACGAGTGCGGCGAATAGTCTGCCAATTCTAGAGTGGGACCCCTCTGCCTCTCAAAGTCATGAGATGCGGACCCGTTGCCCTCCAGAACCCGGCTATCCGTGTACTCCGTCGTGGGGCAAAACCTAGTACAGTAATGAAAAATAGTACAATAGGTACATCGACCGCAACCTGGTCGTGCCCCAAAAGAATATTATACAACAGGCAGTGACGGCAGTCCACAAGTTGGACGCTCGCCCCGCAATATCAAATGTACAAATAAACTCAAAGTGTACTACCATTGCACACTGCTATCCACCACGACAAATCCGCAACATCACATCACAGCGCAACACAGAACATCAACGCGAATGTCACGTTCGCAAACCCGTCTAAAAGAACTATAGCAATAAGACGCGGTTTACCGATCAAATGACATTCCCGGTCGGAGATATAATGTAAGCACTGTAAACTAACGTGTTTAAATTTCGATAGACAAAATATCACAAAGTGGGTCCCATGCAAATCTGCTGAACAGTAATAAAATCTGGGCCCAAAAGATATATACCAAAAATCCCAATTTCCAACATAGAATGCACTGTAGAAAATTGGCTAAGTGACGTCACTTTCCTGCGGCGGATCCGCGGCCAAAACCATGCTTGGGTCGCGGATCCGCGGCGGAACAGTCGAATCACTTGGTCGAATTTCTCCAGTATTCCTAAAAAACCCTGCTTGATTTTCTGGTATGGTCAAAATGACATTTGGACCAGTTTGAAAATTAACAGAAACTGTCAAATTGAAAAATTGCGATTTTTGATTTCCGGTTCGATCGATATTTTAAACGCGTTAGCACAAGTTAGTATAGCAAAATGGTGAGGCTCTGATACCACTGTAAGTCTACGGTAGCGCCCCGGCCGTCTACAGACGCCAAATGCGGAACAAAAACTTTTTAACTGGCGCTATCGTATACTTTAACCCGGATCTGCCATTATTGCTAAACTAACAAACTGTAAAGAGTGTAGAAAGGTTATACCGAACGATCCGAGTCCTTCGTTCTTTAACCATCATCCCACGCTCCGTTGCGGCTGCTCCGATCTCGTCGATCTCCGATCTGCTCGTCCAGGGGGCACCACGTCGATGATTCTTTAAACGGGCTCCCGCCTCTGACTTGAGGCAACTCGGTCGTCAAGTTTGCTAAAAGAGACGACCAAGAATGATGTAGAGAATGAGTAGATGACTTTGTCTCACTTCGTCCAAAGCCGTGGACGATCGGTTAATAAAGTTGCCAATTTTATCGGGTGATGGAATGAAAGAGGTAATGAAATTTCCATGCACCCTAAAACTATAGTCTTTTCTACCAAAATGAAATCAATCTCTCTCTCTTCTTCTCAAG
Source organism: Agapanthus africanus (assembly GCA_030015575.1). Taxonomy (NCBI): domain Eukaryota; kingdom Viridiplantae; phylum Streptophyta; class Magnoliopsida; order Asparagales; family Amaryllidaceae; genus Agapanthus; species Agapanthus africanus. Next base: position 187,660,308 of record CM057337.1, read on the forward strand.
GGGGCCGGCCACTATTTAAGGAGGTGGAGGGTGAGTGTAGGAGAGAGGGGAGAGTAACCTTAAGCAAAAGATCTTTAACAAAAATCTATCATGCAAACAAAAGGAATTAATGGTAAAGGGTGACTCCTAAAACACATCATCAAAAAACCATTAATGCACTAATGAGTCATGAAGCCTAGTCATCATCTAGAAGCTCCTAGAACCTTCCACACACTCATGACTCACCTCAGAGAAGAAAAGATAAATCCGCATTTAACCGAATGTTAAATACGGCTGATAGAAAACTGGAAACTGGCAACTTCCAAAAGTGATCCTGAAACGACTTTCAGGATAACCCCGTAACTGTATAAATATACCCGCATTTGTATTACGACCGAATACAAATGCAACTGAGACAAAGATATTATATCTACTCAATATAATACTCGGATCCGGCTTAAACCAAAGCCGACCAATATCATCTGCCCGAAAAAATAACACGTGCGTAAACGCACGTGCATTTTCCGAACCCTGCCATAAAACCATACGGCCTCTACAACGTTTCGCCCGAACTTGGGAAACTGTCTGTGGGGGACTCTAATGACTCGTCAGTACCCTGGCAGTGGGTTTAACCACAAACCGTCAGCGGCACTAGCAATGCGTAACGGCTGCCCATGGACTGACCTCAAGGGAGGCTGATGAGCGAACTCATCCAGAAACCCGACTGAGCCTAACAGTGACAATGTATATACAGTCCGGTCCGTTCGTCTATGAGTATCGCATATCTGCCTAGGGGGCTAGTAACGTCAGACCCCGAATAGCAGTATAAGTCGTGTCGGAGTATAGCCCAATAACACCCTGAGATACTACTGGAGTACCTACCAGTAAATCTCCTGCCATGGCCATGGACTTTGTGTAATGGCTCTCCTAGACACAACACGACCTCGCCCCCAATACCGGGAGAGACGAATCCCCTGCCGATCCGCTCACGTGCCTCCATATGGCTCGGGACTGTACCCAAAAGCTACCTGTTTGCACGACTCCTTTGAGCCGTGGTAGGGTAGAAATCAAAGCACAGTGGGAACTCACACGAGACAAATGACGACCTCAGGTCGATGAACTAACCTGTACACATGTCACCAGGGAACTGCTATCCGACGATAGATATAGTACTAACTAGCAGATTCCCGGCGAGTCCTGTCCGGTGTACTCATAACCCAATGAGCACCTGTATACATCTTAGGTGATCCAACTGGCACCAGTGGCTTGTGAGACCGGCCACCGCCCCTCGACGGGGTCTCGACTGTATACACTAGTCTACTCCGGAGTATCGATGCCCTGTCTTGAAACTCCCACGACTAGGGACCACAATTAAGGATATGCATATAAACTACCCAACTCTCACGTATATGATCGCCATCATACTGTTGGTAGTAAAGCAAGATCCTAAGGGCTCTATCAAAGTGTAACATGTAATCAGTCACCTGAACATGTACACGACTGATAAAGGCAAACCAGATAGCATACTATCATTGTTGGAGATAATGCCCTCAGAGTCAATTATTGGATCACAGGCACGTGATTGCAATGATTGAGGGAGGACCTATCCCGGGACGACAGTCTTACTCGAGATGATAGTATGCTATCTGGTTTACCTTTATCATCGTGTACTGCTTTAGGTGACCTGACAAGTCGCTATTGCACGTTGATAGAGCCCCTAGGATTCTTGCTTGACGACCAGCAGTATGAGGGCGATCATATACGTGAGAGCTGGGGTCTACAAGCACATCCTTAAATGGTCCCTAGTCGTGGGAGTTTCGAGACAGGGCATCGATTCTCCAGAGTAGACTAGTGTATACAGTCGAGACCCCGACGAGGGGCGGTGGCCGGTCTCACAAGCCACTGGTGTCAGTTGGTTCACCTAAGATGTATACAGGTGCTCATTGGGTTATGAGTACACCGGACAGGACTCGCCGGGAACATGCTAGTTGGTCTTATACCTCATGTCAGATAGCAGTTCCCAGGTGACATGTGTACAGGTTAGTTCATCGACCTGGGGATCGTCATTTGTCTCGTGTGAGTTCCCACTGTGCTTTGATTACTACCCTACCACGGCTCAAAGGAGTCGTGCAAACAGGTTTTAGTTGGGTACAGTCCCGAGCCACATGGAGGCAGTGAGCGGATCTTCAGGGGTTCGTCTCTCCCGGTATTGGGGGTGAGGTCGCGCTGTGTCTAGGAGAGCCATTACACGAAGTCCTTGGCTAAGGCAGGGGATTTACTGGTAGGTATTCCAGTAGTATCTCAGGGTGTTCTGGGCTACACTCCGACACGACTTGTACCGCTTTTGGGGGTCTGACTTTTACCCACCCCTTAGGCCCGCCATGCGATGCTCATAGACGAACGGACCGGACTGTACGGATATTGTCACTGACAGGCTCAGTAGGGTGTCAGGATGAGTTCGCTCATCGACGTCCCTTTTAGTCAATAATTGGTGGCCCGTCACGTATTGGCTTATACCTCTGACGTGCTAGTGGTTAAATCTACAGCCATTGTATTGACGAGTCTTTAGAGTCCACCACACTTTCAGTTACTCAAGCTTTCGGGCGAAACGCTGTAGAGGCCGTATGGAGATATGGCAGGGTCCGATCAGATACGTGCGGTATTGAACGGATCAGGATCGGACGGTTTGTACTAGAGACCATATAGATATATGGCAGGGTTCGATCAGATACGTGCGGTATTGCACGGATCAGGATCGGACGGATATTACTAGCCGGCTTTGGTTTAAGCCGGATCCTAGTATAGTACAGTGTAGATTTTGTCTCTTTGCATTTGTATCCGGACGGAATACAGATGCGGGTGTGTATGCACAGTATCGGGGTTTTCCTGTAATTTATTACGGGACCAGTTTTCTGGAGTTGCCAGTTTGCATTCCGTTCCGGCCGGTTTTCCTTTGTTCTTTCCCAGCCGGACTTTTCCGATGGAGGGGGTTATTTGCAAGTTTGCAAATAACATTTTGTGGAGGGTTTATTTGTGAGATGAGAGATTATGATGGCTTCTTTTCTTTTCCACCATCACTTGCATTAAAGAGAGGGTATGGGTTTGATGTGAATTAAGTATGGTTGATGTTTGGATGTGGTCACCTCTTTTCTTCTCCTACCATCACCTCCCTTCATGCTTGATTTATCCCTCCACCATTCTCACATTTGAAGGGCCGGCCACAATTTTGGAGAGGAGAGAAAATGAGAGGTTTCATTTTTGGTGAGGAAATTTCATCATCTCATTCCATGCTTGATAAATGAGAGTTCCACTTGAAAGTTCCATTCCATTCCTCCATCAAGGCAACATAACCCCAAAGAGACAAGCATCATCTACACTACATTCTACAGCACATCTTGGGCATGTCGACTTGCCAGCTTCATGCCCGAGTTGCCTCGGTATTGAGGTGGGAGCCCGTAAAAGATGCAGGCGATGTGGTGCCCTTCCGGCAAGGAGGCGACGACCGGACTTTCCGCAGGAGATCGGGACGACGACGAGAAGACCGGAGGACTCGGATCACTCGGTATATCTCTTCCCTATCTTGTTACTTTGCTAGATCTAGTTTAATGGCCCGATCCGGGGTTTAGTGCGCGGTGGTGCCGGTTTGCTAAGTTCGCAAAATTAAAGTTTATCACCGTTTCCGCATTTGGCCGTCGGATTGACGACCGGGGCGCCGCCGTTCACTTACATTGGCATCAGAGCCTCGCCATTAACTTCGTCTAGCTTTGTTTGATGTGTTTGCATTTCCGATCGACCAAAATTCCAAAAACCCGCGTTTTTCTTTACATCAGTTTTCTGTCGAAATTTTTTGAAGTCCAAAAATTTTTCAGGTTGTCTCAGAATGATGTGCAGGTAGTTCTAAGAACACTGGAAAATTTCGACAACACGATCCCTCCGTACGACCGCGGAACCGCGGCCATAGCAGCTCTTTAGGCCGCGGTTCCGCCGCAGGAATGAGGGATCATGTCATCGTTTTTTTCCAGTGGGCTTGTGGGCTAAAAATAGGGGTTTTGGAATATTAAAATTGGGCCCAGAATTTCTTGATGTGCTACAGTAGTACTTGGGGGCCCACTTGTTAATTTTTGATCGATCGGATATTTTAAACACATTATTTCACAGTATTTACATTATATCTGCGACCGTGAATGTCACTCGATCGGTAAATCCGGTCTAACTGCTATAGCCCGGTTAGACGGATTTGCGAACGTGATTTTCACGTTGATGTTCTGTGTTTTGCTGTGATGTTGCGGATCGGTCGTGGGGGATAGCCTGGATGCAATGCTAGTACAGTGTTGTTGTATTATGTACATTTGATATTGCGGGGCGAGCGTCCGACATGTGGACTGCCGTCACTGCCTGTTTGTATTAATCTTTTGGGGCACGACCTGGTTGCGGTCGATGTACTCGTTGCATGTATATTTTACTTTCTGTACTAGGGTTACCCCGCGGAGGGGTGCACGGATAGCCGGGTTCTGGAGGGCAACAAGCCCGCATCTCATGGCATTGGGACGGAGGGGGCTTCACTCCAGGATTGGCGGGCTATTCGCCGCACTCGTAGGGGGTACAGGTTGACCCAGGAGGGGTGCCCGAGTTACCGGATTCCGTGAAGTGCTGGGTGGTCCATTCACGGTGCTGAAGGGGGCTGCCTCGCTTCAGGTTTTGGCGGGTGACTTGCCGCGCCCGTAGGGGTCTAGGATTTCATTGCACAGGCTATCCACACGACCAGGGGAACGTCGGGTTTCAGTAGTGGCTCTGTGAAACCCGGGGATCCCAGATATCTGTATTGTTCTGTGATGTTGTACATTTCTGTGATGTTGCATTTTATCACGCCTTGAGCGAAATATAATATATTGGTATATATATTAGTAGATGTTGTATATGTTTTGCATCCGCGCTAGTCCAGTCCCCGCTCTGTCGTTAGTTAGCTAACCTAACGGGTAATGACGGGACCCAGTGGCGAATGCGGATGGCATATACGTACGTCAGTATATTTTCGTTCTTTGTGGTGTGATCAATTGATGGGACTGCGTTGATTCGGATCAATGCAAGTTAAACAAACCTAATCTGATGTTGTTGGAACACTTTTCAAAAAGCTGTTATTGCAAGGACGTTCACTTTTGTTTTGCATCGTGGTATTCATTTGGAATATCCTGCTCCTCAGTCGACGAGGCAAGGGCCGAGATCCCTTCACCGGGAGTGACCCCTTGGACAGAAGTTTGCGTCAGGGCATTAAATTCACTATAGCTGATTACTTTTGCTTTGCATCGTGGTATTCATTTGGAATATCCTGCACCCCATTCTACGGGGAAAGAGACGAGATCCCTTCACCGGGAGTGACCTCTTTAGTAAAGGTTTTCGTCACTATATTTTCTAAAAAGCTATCCGTTCCTTCAACGATATCAAGTTCATTACGTTAAAGGTTTTCGCCAGAAACCATTCGTAGCCCTCCGTCGTTTCATATGGGTAGTTAATAGTATTCAAGCTGTGTTTGTTGGCCAAAGTCAAGGCACAGTGTTTGGTAGCTGTTGGTTATTCATATGCAGCATAGATAGATGGGTTGGTTTGGGGCAGTCGTATAGCCTTGTTGGCCAAAGTCAAGGGCTTGTACGGGTGGGCTCAAATTAACCTGGAGAATGACGGGCAGAACTTGACATGTGACTTATGATTTGTTGGCCAAAGTCAAGGTCATAAGAGCATGGGGTAAAAATCCCATTGGGAGTTTCAAAAGAACTGAAACTTGCCAGATATGCGCATACCTTCTGGAGTGTGATACCGTGAGCGGATTCCGTCACGTTGTCATGCGATGATAGTTGGATCCCGATTCCCACTGATGAGTTGGTTTACTCCTCGGGTGACCCCGACTAATTCTTCTTTCAGATTTGGAGGAGAATTTGAGGTACAGTGGGAGGTTTCCAGATTAGATAAATTGGTAACCATTCTGATCTAGGTTAGAGTGCACACTGAGTGTTTCTTTTCTCTCTCTCTCTGGCAGCGACCATTGACCCGACCCTAAGACTTTGACTCAGTGACCAAGTTGACCGAACCTTCTCAACACTGGCTTTTGGATTGTCAGAGTTGCAGACCTCATTGCCACTCCTACTTTTACCCTTTTCTCCAGGACACCCCGTATTACTGCGAACGTCCACTTCCATTGGACAAAGCCATCGTATGGTTAGATACGAACTCGAAGGAATTCGAGGATGGTTTCCGGTTCTGGAGAAAACGGATAAGGTTTATTCAGTTGTTTTTTCCTTTTTGCCTTCTCTCAAGTTACGAGTACTCCTTAGTTTAGGAGATAGTACACCAATTACGCAAATTGGATAGTCTTCTTCCAAACTTTAGGATGGTGCCGAACAGTGGGGAATGAAGAAAACCAATTAGCATAACGATGGTGTGCAGAAGGTATTAAGATTAAGACAAAGCAAGGGATTAGTAAGAGGGCAAAGTAAATTGCGACTGATATTCACGACCAAACCAAGTATTTCTTCGCCAATCCTAAATCACCTTTGTATTTCTCCAAGACACTCCGTATCACTACGAAGATCCACAGTTTATTGGATACTCCATCGTATGGTTATATACGAACTCGAAAGGAACTTGTTCCAGTTCGGGGATGGATTCTGGTCCAGGAGAAATATGAATAAGGTTTATTCGGTTGTCTTTTATCTTCACCTTCTCTCGCATTGCGAGTGCTCCTAGGACTAGGACAGTACACCCATTATGCTTATTGGATAGTCTTCTTCCAAACCATAGGCTGGTGCCGAACGGTAGGGAAGGAAGAAAACCATTTGGCCTAAGGGGTGTGCAGAAAGTAATGACTAAAGACATATAAAGGGATTTGGAGAGGTGGCAAAGAATTATACGGTTATAGTTGTGAATCTAGATAATGGTAGAGGCATTACTAGGAATACCAGGATACCCCATCGAAACATTTCAATGTTTCAGTTCCACTGTGTACTGTTAAAAGAAAACTGATTTCCCGATTGGACACTTGCTCCAGGGTATGTATTTACCAGGTTTGATTCTCACATCTGTATGGTTTTACAGATGATGAGTGGGAGTAAGTTATTGAGAATAGGGTGATCATCCTCATTATATCGGGATTCGTTGTAATCAGTGATATTTGATCATCTGGGCTGTTTGCCGGTCGGCAAATATTTGGTTTTGAATATCCGCTGTTGTGCACCAATTTCAAATTGATATATCTGTACGTCTATTTTCATAGAGTGAGATATACCTTTTGATATTATGTCGATGACAGTTACCTATATCAGTGGATGGTTAGGTAAGGAGCATTAAACAGCGGTGTAATTCTTCTTAACCATAAGTACAGTTTTCAACCTACGACACACAGTGAAAGAGTTGTTAGACTCAGCGGACTTATACATAGTATTGTATGTTGTCCAGTGTCCATCAGGACAGAGGGGTTGGTCCTCGTACTATATTCGGTTTACTTATGACTTCTCTAGTTTTTAGACAGGTGTTTCGAGGAAACACAGGGTCCGAATTTTGAGAAGTTATAGGTATTTGAATAAAGTAGAGAACCAGGTATAGCAAGTATCGGGATTCTTCAAAGTAATCGAAGATGTAGATACTTGTGTATGGCATTCAGTTGATAGTAATGATTAAGAGAACTTGCTTCTCTTACAGGTTACTCATAATTGGAAGTATTCCTAAGTTGAGTAACGCTGATCGGCCTCTCTCCATTTAGTTGACATGCACTGGAGACAGCTGCATGATTTGAATCTGGTTCAATTAAATCAGTGCCTCTGGTTCTATATTGGATATAGTACAGTTCATATCTTAACATTGTTAAGGTACGGGGAGTTGTCCGGCTTATGATTAAAACCAGACTCTGGATAACTCAAGGCACGTTTCTGTAATGGCTGTTTGTGGGTTGACCCAGGCTGTGACGAGGGTTGACTTTCTACCATCTGGGAGATCAATAGTGATATTGTTCTAGACTCGCCACAGTTTTAAATAAAAATGGATTTTTTCAAAAACAGTAGTGGGAGTATGGTAGAACTGGAAGTGATTCCAGAACCGCAAACGATTACTGAAGATTTGATAAGGAACCTAAAGATTCAATCTGGTTTGACATTCCATTGGCCACTCCGCAGATACGGTGGGTAACTTCAGACACCCGAGAGGTACTCCGGTAGCCTCAAGGACGGTGACAGGGAAGTTCTTGTTTACCCACACTTGCCATTGCTGTTGTTCCAGGCTGCGAGACCCGGTGGGAGGATGAGTATAGCGTCGTTCTAAACTAGCTTTAGAAGTGCACGTCTATATGACTCTGCCAGAAGGTTGTCGTAGTCAGTGGGAGCAGCGGAAGCATTGGTGGACATCAGGCTTATGTCTATTTATAGACTAAAGCAGATATAGCGGAGATAGATCATCTATTTCTGATGTGACAGTCATAGGTTTGACGTCATCAGAATAGGGGATGGATCTGTTGAGAAGGTAGTAGGGTGAGATGTCATGGTATTTGGATGACATACACAAAGTAGGAAAGGAAACTCCTATACTACGGTCGGTTATTCTTTGGTTGTCACACAGTGGTTTCTCCACATAGGACTCGGATATAATATCCGACATTCTGAATACTAGATCTATGGTTTTAGATCTAGATTTGGGTGGTTTCCCAATCAGGGTACCTTGACAGCATTCTAAGAGTATTTAGAATGGACGACTCCTGGCACGGTAGTGTACCTGCAGGTGATGGAGTCACCCTCTCTAAAGGTGTCTTACAGATTAAAGCGGAGAGGGATGTGCATGATTGGCAGATCACTTGCTTAGGCAATTGAGTCAATCATGAGATGTCAAGTACCACACCAGATGTTGTTCTTGCACTAGATGCAATAAGTTGATATTGATCCAATCCTGGAGGAACAGTCGGAAGCAGTTTTAGAACATAAGTGAATGTTCTAGGGATATGATAACGGCTGCCTCCTTTAGGAGACGGTTATCACTCCAGGCTTCCAAGGTGACATGGACGACAAGGAGGTTGTCAGAGTTATAGTTTTCCCTCTGACGAGGGACAGTATTCTGGACAGGTGATCCAGGCAGATACTGAGGGAGGCATGGCGCAGGATACTGATTAAGTTCAGTTGACGATACAGTCTAAGAAGTTTGGATTTGGAGTTCATTTATGAACTAGGTCCCATCAGACATCCAGACATTCCAAGACAGGTATTGCTCATTTCGGGAGATGGCTTTCTCCGCGAACTTGAGATATAGAGGGACATAGAAAGAAACATCCAGGCGGATCCACTCACTGAGGCTATTCCTCGATCGCAAGAGTTTCGCAAACAGGCTTTGTGAGACTGACTAGTAGAGGAGTTGGGTGTTCGGTATCACACGGGCTGTGAGTATGCGACATCGCAATAATTAGCCTTGAGTGCAAGTGGGAGATTGTTGGAGATAGTGCCCTCAGAGTCAATTATTGGATCACAGGCACATGATTGCAATGATTGAGGGAGGACCTATCCCGGGACGACAGTCTTACTCGAGATGATAGTATGCTATCTGGTTTACCTTTATCATCGTGTACTGCTTTAGGTGACCTGACAGGTCGCTATTGCACGTTGATAGAGCCCCTAGGATTCTTGCTTGACGACCAGCAGTATGAGGGCGATCATATACGTGAGAGCTGGGGTCTACAAGCACATCCTTAAATGGTCCCTAGTCGTGGGAGTTTCGAGACAGGGCATCGATTCTCCAGAGTAGACTAGTGTATACAGTCGAGACCCCGACGAGGGGCGGTGGCCGGTCTCACAAGCCACTGGTGTCAGTTGGTTCACCTAAGATGTATACAGGTGCTCATTGGGTTATGAGTACACCGGACAGGACTCGCCGGGAACATGCTAGTTGGTCTTATACCTCATGTCAGATAGCAGTTCCCAGGTGACATGTGTACAGGTTAGTTCATCGACCTGGGGATCGTCATTTGTCTCGTGTGAGTTCCCACTGTGCTTTGATTACTACCCTACCACGGCTCAAAGGAGTCGTGCAAACAGGTTTTAGTTGGGTACAGTCCCGAGCCACATGGAGGCAGTGAGCGGATCTTCAGGGGTTCGTCTCTCCCGGTATTGGGGGTGAGGTCGCGCTGTGTCTAGGAGAGCCATTACACGAAGTCCTTGGCCAAGGCAGGAGATTTACTGGTAGGTATTCCAGTAGTATCTCAGGGTGTTCTGGGCTACACTCCGACACGACTTGTACCGTTTTTGGGGGTCTGACTTTTACCCACCCCCTAGGCCCGCCATGCGATGCTCATAGACGAACGGACCGGACTGTACGGATATTGTCACTGACAGGCTCAGTAGGGTGTCAGGATGAGTTCGCTCATCGACGTCCCTTTTAGTCAATAGCTGGTGGCCCGTCACATATTGGCTTATACCTCTGACGTGCTAGTGGTTAAATCCACAGCCATTGTATTGACGAGTCTTTAGAGTCCACCACACTTTCAGTTACTCATGCTTTCGGGCGAAACGCTGTAGAGGCCGTATGGAGATATGGCAGGGTTCGATCAGATACGTGCGGTATTGCACGGATCAGGATCGGACGGTTTGTACTAGAGACCGTATAGATATATAGCAGGGTTCGATCAGATACGTGCGGTATTGCACGGATCAGGATCGGACGGATATTACTAGCCGGCTTTGGTTTAAGCCGGATCCTAGTATAGTACAGTGTAGATTTTGTCTCTTTGCATTTGTATCCGGACGGAATACAGATGCGGGTGTGTATGCACAGTATCGGGGTTTTCCTGTAATTTATTACGGGACCAGTTTTCTGGAGTTGCCAGTTTGCATTCCGTTCCGGCCGGTTTTCCTTTGTTCTTTCCCAGCCGGACTTTTCCGATGGAGGGGGTTATTTGCAAGTTTGCAAATAACATTTTGTGGAGGGTTTATTTGTGAGATGAGAGATTATGATGGCTTCTTTTCTTTTCCACCATCACTTGCATTAAAGAGAGGGTATGGGTTTGATGTGAATTAAGTATGGTTGATGTTTGGATGTGGTCACCTCTTTTCTTCTCCTACCATCACCTCCCTTCATGCTTGATTTATCCCTCCACCATTCTCACATTTGAAGGGCCGGCCACAATTTTGGAGAGGAGAGAAAATGAGAGGTTTCTGTCACGTCCCGAAAGTACGGAATATGACCGGCACTTAAACTACGAACGTCTCAAGGCGTACGTATTCTAAATAAGACGAAAACCCAGAAATCCAAACCAAGAAAAGTAGTAGAGTGTAGGAAAACCAATTTAAATCAAGAAGTTTTTAATAGCATAAACCGAATTATGCGTTTTATAAAAACATCAAATATTTCCTGAAAATTTCGGCAGAGTCTCCTTTGTAAATACAGGCCCGCAAACGGGATACAGCATGAATAGTATACGAAATCAAATAAAGGCATCCCCAAGCGGGAGCTAGCTCTTCGTCAAACGACGGCCACAACCACACAACAACATAATATACAACGCCGAAAGGCGAGGATCACAATAGAAAAGGAAACTCAAAACAACATGAAATCCGTATAAATATAACGCGCGACTCTATGGTCGAAAGAATAAACAACACTGGTCTCTATCTCAGAAAATACATGTTTGGTTGATGGAATTTACTAGATACAACGGAATAATATTATACAAGGTAATATGATGGGTACGATACAAGAAAAACCCACCTACTAGCAAGTCACCCGAATGAAACTGAGCCCGCAAAGCCGTAAAGAAACCTGTACGGCAAACCTGCAAGAAACTGGGGTACAACGGGGGTGAGTTGCCAACCAGTGAATAGAAAAACATCTACGCACAAAAATCGCATAAATAACGCAATCCTAGGTCAATGATCATAATATAGCCTCAAAAATGTATATAACATGTAGCCTATAACAAGGCTAGGGTAAATATCTAACCCGAGTGTAATCTCATGTGCCCGTGTCTGTGCCTCAGGTAGCAATATATCATATGAATGAGGTATGCATGCATGAAATAGAATACATGTAAATGAAGAAACTGTTTTCATAAATTAGTGAGATTTCCTTCGTATTTTTAAACTGAGGTATCATAAATGAAATCAGTATCAACAGTGTCTAGCATCGACACAAAACATAAATCTCACTGTCTCGAAATATCAATGTCTCAATCTCAATATCTAGGGCGCCGTCAGTCCAGACCGGCCCCTACCATCCATCTCAAGACCCCGACGGTATCCTCCGGATATCCGACGCGTCGGGTAATATCACCGGTCGGTAGTGCTCCCCTGCCGGGCTCAACGTCAACACCACATTCCTCTTGCCCCGGGGTACCGCACCGGGCCCACCATGTACCCGTGACGGTTCCTCCACTCCTCGACACGGATCTCGAAAACCACAGCAAACTCATGGTGGACGACACTTTACATCACTAGAAAACCGCAACATTTTATATTTTAAAAGATCATAAGTTGTAAATTTTGCGGCTTTCCCCGAAATCCAGAAATATCATAAATCTCAAGAAATCATCACAAGTGCATATGTCAATGATAATGAATGAATATGGTATCAATAACCAAGTTGCAATGTATGATTAATAAACTAGGCATGTAAGGCAGGTACACTAATATCATATCAAACTACTAACTAACAAGCTAAGTCAAGCAAATATATTCTCTAAAGTGTACGTGACATGGCAATTACCGATGAAGATGTGTGTGAGCCGGCAAGTAGGTGTACGTGGTACATACGCATCATCGGTAATGGTGCTGGTGTCCTAACAACATGATATCAATAATGGAATACGCAGCAAAATAAGTATGCGAGGCAGAGCGAACAGCAATAATATGCGGGAGCTGAATACTAGACACAACGATAACTAATCTGTAATAATCTAATATAAGTCCTACAAATGGTGCCTTTTGAAATAACACAAATCATGGGGTTTTGAAAATAGGGGCTACGGCGTTTTTATGAAAAGACACGTCTTTTAAAATATCCGTAGGATCCCTTGGGCTGTCTTTTAAAATACCCACGATTCGTTAGTTTTTGAAATAGGTAAGAATCGAATCTAATCTAACAACTAAACTAAACTAAAGGGCTAAGCTAACAAGCTGAACTACAGGTAAGGAAACCGCCTAACATCTGAGTCGATCCATATACATACCTGTATGTATATTAGTCGGTGATCCCGCCTCAATAATATCATATCCGATACCATATCTACAATCAGACATCCCAAATCAAGAGTGCGGATCAATCATCAATATATAGCTCGTACGTAAATCCGTCGTACGGCATCCCCAAATCTGGGTACGGGTTAATATCATATTCATCACACTATTCATCTGGTATCCTCTTTATCCAAGATCATAGTCCAGGGTACTGACCTATGTCTAGTACAATACTAATATCATCAATATAGTCATGATCTGACTACTGATCGACAGTCTCGTACAAACCGATATCACAACCACAAAACAAAACTCATCGACTCAGCTCAATCCCAAGTATCGTCCTCATATCCGTATGTGAACACATAGTCCCATACCCATGTGAACACAAAACTATAAAGAATCCCATGAGCACATATAAATAGGAATGTGTGCAAGTAAGCATGTGTGTATGTATGTGTGTATGTGTAGTGCAACACTACCCTAGGGTTCGCAACAATAAGGTAATCCAACACACCACTATCTATCCTAAGCATCGTTATTAATCCTAAATAATATATAACAATTGTTGGTGTGTATACGCATCCGTATACACCACCACGGACTGCGGGGGTGCTATACGCCATCCACCCGACTTCTCCCCGTAGATATAAATCTACTCACCTGGTCCTCGCTCGCCGGTGCCGACGTCGCCACGCGCTTGCTTGTCGTCTCGAAGTCCACATGGGTACCTACATATCATAACGCACCGTATCGCATTAAAATCCGACTTATGACCAAAACGACGCACGAAACCCACATAGGTCAAAACCTATGGTTGCTTTCACAAATCGACCCAAAAACCCTCGACGTCGGCGTACAAACGCCAGACCATCGAGAAAAACCCAAATACACTCATTTGCACATTCACGAACACTAATTTTAATATAAAATAGGTTAAAACTCACAAAAACCCCAATTTTACTTAAAAAGTCATTTTTCCGAAAAACTAGCAAGCAAAATTACCCGTTTTAGTACAAAACTCGATGTTTAAACAAATCTAGAGGCCACAATATTCACTAAATATCTTAAATAAGTCATAAAAACAATTCCCATAATTTAATCTCGTTAAATTCCAAAAACCCTAAAATTCTAGTTAACAAAATACCTAAATTTTAACAATTTTATAGCAAAAACGCACAAACTACAATCTAGTTTGGATTTCCATGAACTAAAGCATTAAACAACATTTTATAATGTTAATAATGTTATGAATACCCTAATCACATTTTTCTCTTAATTATTTAACCAATTATAAAAAACCTAGTTAGCAAATTAGCGTAATTAACACAATTTAAATTAACAAAAATGCAACTAACAACTAGATTAGTTTTAGCATTCTATTAACATGTTAATCTCCATATTAAAATCATAAACTAATGATAAAAACCCTAATTAAATTCAAACCCTTCTCTTAGAATTTCCAAATCTAGAAATTAAACCACAATAATACCTAATTATGCTAGATTTAGATAATTTATCAACAATGAAAACATGGGTTGAGATTTATACCTCACAATTTTGTAGATCTACAAGAAACTTAGCCTCCCAAATCTAGCTTCATTGCCCAAGATCCACACTTGATTGGCCAAGGAAATAAAGGGTTAGGAGTTAGCTAGGAATTAGTGGTAATTTGGAAGCATTTTAATGGAAATGAGAAGATTTTTGAGCCAAAATGAGGAGGAGGATTTTTTTTGGGCTGATCATGGAGGAGGCTCGGCCATGGTGCAGGAAATGGGAGAGATAAAGAGAGTGGAAATGTGGGTGTATGTGTAGAACCACCTTATTTAATGCATCTTTTCAAAAAAACCCTTCATTACACCCTTTTTACAATTCCTTTTTCTATTAAATGATGAGAGAATGTGATGGGAATTGTGAAGAGAGAGGGAGGGCTGCTGTCATGTGGTGGTGGGGCCGGCCATGTGAGTGGGTGAGGATGAGAGGGTGTGTGTGTGGAGCAATGAACACCAAACACCAATACAATATGCACCAAAACCCTTTTATTTTCACAAAATAAGCCTTTTTCTTCAATATTTTCTAAACCGTTTTGGCAAACGATTTCGTTTAAAAAACCACATGATAAAATTTTATTTAATGTTTTATGATGCACAAAATTTGTTTCCACTGATTCCAATTTGTAATTTTCCCTAATTAAATATATTAGTGACGGCTTAAAATAATATTAAAATAATTTTTTTTTCAGAAAATTTAAAATTTCACCAGTGGCTCAATAAACACCAAATACTAGCAATTACATAGCTAGAATATGTATATTTAATTTTTATAATAAGATATTTGTATTTTGACTTTTTACAGAAAACCCCCTTATTTTACCGTTTTTTCGAAATTTCACCGAAACGATTTTCAAAACGTTACAGTTTCATTTTTGGTGAGGAAATTTCATCATCTCATTCCATGCTTGATAAATGAGAGTTCCACTTGAAAGTTCCATTCCATTCCTCCATCAAGGCAACATAACCCCAAAGAGACAAGCATCATCTACACTACATTCTACAGTACATCTTGGGCACGTCGACTTGCCAGCTTCGTGCCCGAGTTGCCTCGGTATTGAGGTGGGAGCCCGTAAAAGATGCAGGCGATGTGGTGCCCTTCCGGCAAGGAGGCGACGACCGGACTTTCCGCAGGAGATCGGGACTACGACGAGAAGACCGGAGGACTCGGATCACTCGGTATATCTCTTCCCTATCTTGTTACTTTGCTAGATCTAGTTTAATGGCCCGATCCGGGGTTTAGTGCGCGGTGGTGCCGGTTTGCTAAGTTCGCAAAATTAAAGTTTATCACCGTTTCCGCATTTGGCCGTCGGATTGACGACTGGGGCGCCGCCGTGCACTTACAATCATTTCGAGTAAGACTGTCCTACCGGTATAGGTCCTCCGCAATCATTGCAATCACGTACCTGCGATCCAATAATTGTTTATGAGGCACTATCTCCAACACTTCATATTTCCGAACCTAGTTTACTGAGAACAGGTTTAGCTCTCCCGTGACGGTGTATTCCGAGCAGTCCTTGAAATACTTCATACACTGATGTTGTGTAGAAGGGATGACGTTGTATTCGTGTAACCAAGGACTGCCGAGCAGAGCGTTATAGCTAGTCTTAGCGTCAATGACGTGAAATTTAATGTCATTGACGAGCAACCCGAAGCGTAACGTCAGTATTACGGACCCAAGCGTCCGTGACGACTGTGGGTCAAACCCGGAGATGGTAATTTTGTTTCGGGCCAAGTGCTAAACGTTCATGCAAATCTCCTTCAGCACTTTCACGTTGAGAAGGTTGACGGAGGATCCATTATCGATAAGGATTTTCCCTATCGTGATGTCGTTGCAGTATCCGGTGAAGTATAACGGTCGGTTATGCCTGCACATACCGAGGAGGAGGTCTTCATCGCTGAATGTAATGTCTGCTGTGTGAACCTCCTCCAGCTCATCCTTCATCTTCTCTTCTGCAAGGAAAGCTTGGAACTGATTGGGCTCTTGTAATTCCTTGATCAGAGACTCTCATGCCTCTTTCGACAAGAGGAGAGCATCCAATATGCTCAACTGTGAGGGTAGCTAGGACATTGTAATCCACCTTATTTTTCCAAGACGGATCCCTGGCTGCGAGCTCTTTGACAACTCCATCATCAAGGGAAATTTCCTCAAGGATTTTTTCTTTCCCTTTGTCTCTTTTGCTCGAACCTTTATTTGTAGGTCCGAGGTTCTTCTCAGGCAGTATGCGGTTATGCAGCTGAATGTTCTCGCAGTTCTTCTGCTCCTCTTCTTTTTCGGAGGTGGAGTCCTTGAAGAGAGGGCTGAGGGTTATTTCATCCTCAGAATCGCTCCCGAAAGTAATAACTTGGGGGTTTCCCTTTCCGAACTGGTATCAACCATATAACAGTTACCAATCATTTTTTCACGCGTACTTTTCAGACTCTTTAGCTGTCGATGAGCTTAGCGCTTCATCCTCTTGAAGTGTTTTTGGTGAGCAACATATCCCTACCACCACTTCTTGAAGGTACTGCATTCTTCGGTGGGGTAGGTGACCCTCCGATAATATAGGCAGTAGTTTGAATGTGAATCCTCTCCGTCGAGGCATATGACCCCGAGAATGTTTCCTACCAGAGGTGGCAGCTTCATTCCCAATGATAGGGCTTTGGCGAACCGCTTCTCTGCCTTAATCCTGCTCTTATTTGTGGCAGGGGTGCTTCGGTTTGATTGGAGTACTTTATGACTCATCCTTCCTGCAGCTTCATCATCCCGACGCTAATGTTTAGCCTTTTCATATATGGTTGTTTCGTGTTCTCGGTCAGCTTTTCTTTTTCGAAAGGTTTCGTTTAACAACCTATCGATCGGGTCTTCTAGCAGTTCCGAGGATTTTAGCACCGATTCTACCCCCGGTTCCTCTGCGCCGTTTTCTAACGCTGAGGGAGCTTCTTTGCCATTTAACGACGAATGGGAGACCCTATGGAAACTCGCTACATAGTCTTCGGTTTCTTCTAATGAGTCATTTTCCTCATCGTTGTCACTATTTTCGTTCTCAAGCATATGCTTGAGGAACTCTTCGAGGGTGACTGGTATCCGCGCCTTCTAGTTGTACTCCTTTAACGCGTCAATGTAATTTTGTATGTTTGTGCGCTTGTCGTAATACTCGGTAGGCTGCACAGGCTTCTTGGTCTTCTTCTTTTTCTTCAAAGACTTTGAATTGAAGACTTGACTTTGGGATTTTGCCCATTGTCAACAACTTTCGGTATGGGACGCGATTTCAGCATCCTTTCGATAATTTCAGGTTCAAGTGGGCCTTTCCACCTGACTGCCGGACATGCCTGTAGATCTTTCAGCATTCTTTTGGTCTTTGCTGAAAGAACTATTTCCCATGGAGTTTCTTCCACGAGTGAGCATGATGCCCCCGGTGCATGCACCTTTTAGGGAATGTGCTTCTATGGTGGGTTCACCCTCCAGTTCTCAGAAAATGCGAATTTCCTCTGTTGATACTGATCCTCGACCCAGTTCTTGAAGACGTTGCAATCCTCAATTGGGTGGCTCACCATTCTATGATAGGAGCAGTAGTTGGGGTTGTTGACGTCGCCGAGTTGCGGTGGACGCCATGGGTGTGGCAATGTGATGAGTTTGTTATGCATTACCAACTCAAATAGTCTCCTCGTATTATCGCGGGGAAATGAGTAAGCGCGCCCTAGCCTTTCTTTCAGGGATAGGCATGGACGTTCATTGTTTTGGTGAACAGCCGGTTTTGGGTCGCTCGGTTGTTGTTGAGTGTTGGCGACGAAGGCCGCTTTCCCTTTACCCTTGGCGTTTCGAGGGTCCTTTTTTGAAGAGGGAGGCCCATGGCCCATCTAGTCCATTTGGGCCAGCTTATCGATCAGAGCATGGAAGGTCGTCGGCTTGAAGAACGTCATGAAATGGGACACAGTCTTTTGCGGATCTAGGGTCCCGATGAACATGCCCACGGTAGGGGATTCTTTGATGCGTTGTTCACACTTTGACCACAGGTTCTGCCACCGGATCGCGTATTGGACCCAGGTTTCTCCCGGCTTTACCCTGGCATTGATTAATGCCGTGATCGGGGTGCACTCGCTTGCACTGGCGAACCGATATGTGAACAGCAGCTCCATCTCTGTGAATGTCCTCACGGAGTCATTTGGGAGCTCCGAGTACCATTCAAAGGCTGTCTCTGACAGGCTGCCAACGAACTGACGAAGCAACAGTTTGCCGTTGCCTCCAATGTTGCTGCACAGAGCTCTGAACTGCGCGACATGCTAGTGTGGGTTGCCTGTCCACTTGTACACATGGAACTTGGGGATCGTATATCCCGGCGGGTACTTGATTTTGTCATACCAGCCTGGATACGGTCGCCTAGTTCTGACAGTTTGGCCGGCCGCCTCATTTGCTTGATGAGCTCGTATTTGTTGAGCGATGTAATCATCAAGAGCAGCCTTGGAGATCGTTTCCTCCTTGTCCACTGATAAAGCCGGAAGAGGGTTTGATGTTTCCCCTTTGTCGTCCTCGATGATTATCGGTGGATCCTCGGCTGGAGGTTCTGGCTGGATCATCATTCCAACCAAGTCCTGGAACAAAAGAGCCATCTGTTTTATATTGATAGCCTGCTCAGTGTCTTCCTTATCTTTTCTTTCAAGCACTCTTCGCATGAACTCTGTATCGGTCTCCTGCTCTTGGCGTTGTTCAGATGCTGGTTCCAGACTTTCTTTCTGTCCGGTGAGTGTTGCCATTTTGGTCAGCATTTCTCAGAGCTTTTGTTGTTGCTCCTGAGCTTTTGTTAGCGAACGAGTATGCGGCCGATGAGCCATGGAAGCACGACTTTCCTCTTTCCCGGAAGCCATGTAGACCGTATATACAATCATGCCCCCAGCCTTGGGACATTTGGGTCCATCACCTTTGGAATTTGCCGTAGGCGGTGGGATTTTCTCTGGCCTCCTCCTTTTGTGGGAGGTCGAAGTTGAAGGAGCCGTTGTAACATGCACCCGTGTGGAAGAAGTCCTTTGCTGTATGGTGGAGGGATGGTCTTCTTCTTGTCGAGCCTTCGATTTCTTCGGTCGACGAGAGTAGTTTTGATCAATCACGGAGTCCTGGACATTTAGCCAGACTCTATGAATTTGGGTGGAGAGCCATTGACGGGCTGCTCCAGCTTTGCCTACACTGTGGTTTCTGCAGGCAAGGACGATTTCTTTAGCACCGCCATTAGAGAGTTCTTTCGCATCCTCCTAAGCAGATCAAAACTGTTTATGGTTGGAACAGCAGCATCAACTTCCACTATTGGAGCTGGTGGAGTAAGTCCAGAGGGGGAGTTGCCCCCAGCTTTTCTCACCCGGCTCCAGTAGCGACGTCGAGCGTGTCTTGCAGAGGCGGCCGCCTCAATTTTGGAAGCGGCTTATTCATGTCCCTGGCTTTGGTGAGGGACTGTTGCTGGTGTCGGCCTATTGAAGACTGACGTCCTTGGTAAAGTTTGCGATGGAACGACCAATCTTCCGGAGACCGATCTTCTGGTAGGGGAAGCATTATTGACGACTTCACCTGCAGGAGGAGTTGGGAGGGCTATCCGTTTTGGGGCAGCCCCTTCAAGTATGACGAGCCTTTTTGCGAGCCCGTTTTGGTTCTGGCTCAGCCTGTTGAAGACTGAGACGTCTGAGCTTCGGCTCAGCCTGTTGAAGACTGAGGCATCGGATTTGGACGATCCATTGAGAAGGGCCGTTGTCGTTGCCAGTCGATCGAAGACTGACCTCTTGGGAGCTTCTTCTTGCGGCGCTGAGACGGTGAAACTCGTTGGTGGGATCATGGTCCCAAAGAACAATCCGGTAGTGGCTTGAGTTACTTGTCCCACCGGCATTGAAAAGATGGAGACCGCGTTAGCCCATAAGTCACTCCTCCAGTTGGGGCAGAGCGGAAGTTGCTGTTGCAAGTTGAGCAGTTGGAAGTCATCGATATTCTCTTCTTCTTCTGCACAGGAGCAAGATACCAAATTTTAGTACCTCAAATCCAAGGGCAACCATAGCGAACCGCAATTTTGTTCGTGAAACACAACACACGAAGTGTGGAGTGGAAAGAGGAAAAGGTCCCACCAGGCGTGCTAGAAGCTGTTTACCACCGGAAACGGAGACGAACTGGGATGGATCGTCTTGCCTGAATCTAGGGGCAATTTGGATTTATAAATCCACCTCTCCGAAAATACCAAGTTGATTTATGGAACAATATATCAGAGGTTTGGACGGATGCGGCAGTTGTAGCAGACTTTATCAGATTCTCCCTCGTTTATGAGGGATTTTTGATTGTAGGGACACTCTTCCCTGCAAGCACAAGCCTCTGCAGTTAATTACGTTAGCGCATTGCGATAACCACTTTCTCCAACTACGGAAGTTCACTTCGTGTCTTGTGTGTTTTTGTTTGTTTTGATTGCCCGTGGATTGTATACGGAGACTAATTTATGTCGTCGCCCATTGGACGTAGATCAGTCCAAATCCGTATATTTTAGATTTGGCCATAGATTTATTTAAGGACCGTTAATCTGGTTTGAGATTAAGATCGACTCAAAACATATGAGCATTTTGGACCAATTATTTTAGTTTAAGGACATCAAGGTCCATTATTGCCATGTTTGACGCGAATATTAGTTTATGGACATTTCGTCCATTATCGCCTAGTTTGAGGCGAATAATTAGTTTAAGGACTTCTCGGTCCGACATTCATCTTGCGCGCACGTGTATTTGTTACGTGGCGAAGTGAACAATGTTGATATGGAATGTGCCCAATTTGGGAAACGATCCGATTTGAGGCATGCACGTCAATTTGGAAGTGCATCAACGAAAGAAGTTGTTAGTCGTCGGGACCCGCCACCTCTCTGAAGACGTTGAGGAATTACAACGACATATATCAGAGGTGTGAAGAGATGCACCCTTGAACCAAATCCCGTATTTAAGGGAAAAGATCATGGTGGATCATCTAAGAATCATTAGCCTTATTTGAGACTAAGATTACCATAGGAGATATGGGATGAATATCATTTTGGATATCATCAATGAGAGATCATTAGTCATGTTTGAGACTAAGATCAGTTTGGATATCAGTTTGGATATAATGAATATAAGTTTAGCCAATTTGGGCTAAGATTGGGTTTCTGTAATACCCAGCAATGCTAAGCACTCGGTTGTATATAGCGCTCACGTGTATATCACGTGAGGCGCTCCAATAGTGCTAAGCACTAGCTTTTATGGCGCTCACGTGTGTTTCACGTGAGGCGCTCCAATAGTGCTAAGCACTAGCTTTTCTCGGCGCTTATGTGTGTTTCACGTGAGGCGCTATATAACTTGGCCTTGAGCGCTCACACGATTTTCACGTGAAGCGCTGAGTTCTTTTGGAGATTTAATCTCTGTTGATATTTTTAGAGAACTTAAATCTCTGTTAATGGTATTTTTACCATTAATGATCACCAAGATCATTACATTGAGTATCTGGGATCATGTTCTTTAAGAACTAAGTTCTTGATTTGAAGGAACTAAGTTCCTGGAGTATTATGAACTCTATGTTTTCCATGTTCATGTTTTCAGAGAGGTTAAACCTCTTTTAATGGTGTTTTGACCATTAAGGATCACCAAGATCACTATTTTGAGGATTTTGGATCGGGTTCTTTAAAGAACAAAGTTCTTGATTTGGAGAAACTAAGTTCTTGGAGTATTATGGACTCCATTTTCTCCATGTTCTTGTATCTATGTTCCCCTATGAATCTTTGATTCTCAAGAACAAGATCATCCCGATGAGAATTAAATTCTCAACTTGTAAGAGACTTATCTTGTGGATCTCAGATCCAGAGAAAGAACTAAGTTCTTTTAAAAGGGTTAAACCCTTAGATATGGTATGTTAGGTAAAGGAGATATTTTGACCTCTTCTTTTTTCTTTAGCTAGGGCTTTTAGGAAGGAGATCTTCTCCTTTAAGTGAATTAAATTCTCTGTTGTTTTTTGAGCCTTCTGTATTCTTACAGAAGCTTATGGGGGGTCTCCTCTCCTTTTTTTCCCTCTCCTCCCCTTGATTAATCTCTTTACTCCTATTTATAGGAGAAGAGAAAAATCAATTTTTTGAGAAAATCTCTTATTGAGAGATTATAATTGATTTCATAATCAATCAAAATGATGTTTTAGATCAATCAGTGAATTTTATTCACCGTTGGATTTTTAATCCAAAAGCTCTCTGTTTAACAGAGAAGTTTTTTGTTTGTTTAACAAGATTAGGAAATATTTTTCCTATGATAGAATTTCATTCTATCAGATGATCGTTGGGTGATTTTATAATCACCGTTGGATCTTTGATCCAAGAGATCTCTGTTTAACAGAGAAGATCTTTCTAGTTTGAGAAAGATCAAGGAGATATTTCCCACGTAAATTTTAATTCTATCAAATGGTTTAATTGGTGATATTTTATCATAATTGGATTTTAAATCCAAGATTCTCTATTAGAGAAAGATTTTTCCATATTAGAAAGATCAGGTAAAATATTTCCCAAATAGAATCTAATTCTATCACATAGAATCAGATATGAGTATTTTAAAATTGGGGCGCTCATTGCATGTGAGTGCTGCCAATTTATGTGGCAGGAGAACTCACGTGTTTAACACGTGATCCTTGGCGTGGGTTTTGGTTTGTTTACTTTCAGCGCTCATATGGTTTGTATATGAGCGCTCACGCGTTTAACACATGGGGCCTGTTTGGCCTATCAATTGTTTGATTGCAGCACCTATATGCTTTGCATATAGGCACTCACGTGTTTAACACGTGAGGCTTATTTAACCTATGAGTTGTTTTAACTGCAGCGCCTATATGCTTTGCATATAGGCGCTCACGTGTTTAGCACGTGAGGCTTGAGTAGTAGGGAATTTTCTCCCCTTTTCTCTCTTTTTATGAGGGAACAGGGGCAACGTCCCGTTAGAAATTTATTCTAACGGGGGATGTGTTTTGAGTGTGGAGCGTATGGGAAAAAGAAGGGAGAGGAGCGTCCTAAGGATGCATGAGATGGCACATGGGCGCAGGGTGCCGGCGGGCCACACGCCCTGCACGCGGGCGCTGGGCACTAGCGGTTCATGTGCATGGCGCGTGGGCGCTGGGCGCTAGCGGATCACACGCCATACACGCGAGCGCTGGACGCCCGTGGAAAAAAGTGTGCTTAGACCATGGACTAGGAGTTGAACTCCCGGGTGAATTTTGGGGTTAAACTCCTAAAAGAAGGATCTTTTGTGGAGTTAAACTGCTAAAAGATCTAGATTTTTGGGGTTCAACTCCTTCGAGAATTTGGATCTTGGAGTTGTGCTTCTCAAAAATTGGTTAGGAGTTAAACTTCTAAAGAAGAGATTCTTATTCGGAGTTAAACTCCCAAGAGATTTTTGGAGATGATGAAAGGGGACCCCTTTCTTCTCCTTTGAATCCTGGATCTTCTCTTGAGTCTTGGATCTTCCCAAAGTGAGATTTTTGGAGATGGGTCTCCTTCTTCCTCCTCTTTATTGGCTGGATCTTGGAGAAAAGGGGGCGAGACTTAAAAATCTCCCCTTTTAGAGATTTAATGGGAGATCTGGGCTCCATTTCAAGGGTTTTGTGGTGAAAAACTATTTCTTTTTGGAAAAGGAAGAGTTAAACTCTTGATTTAATTCAAATTTTTTTGAAACCTTGAGGAATGAGAAGGAGGCACAGAACCCTAGAATTTTTTAGAGAATGAAAGTTGTTATTGATTTTTTCATCATGTTTACCGTTTATAGGTTACACACTTTACATATAACCCCTTGGGCTTTTCTAAATGGCACTTGTACCTTCCCATACCTCATGTGCTTATTTCTTTTTGCACATAAGCCATGAGGTTTACAAAATTTTGGCTTTTTGCTCATTTTTCATACATTTAATTCTTAGAAAATGTATTTAGACTAATTTATCGCCTTCTTTTGGCATGGAGCCGGCCCCTTCCATGCTCGGTCTTGACTTGGGCTTGGGCCCGCTTGCTTGGGCTCGAGCCCGCTTAGCTGGGGGTTTACTGACTTTGACTTGGTCAACCGGGTTGTAATTTTTTACCCCAACACTTGCGAGAGGAGAACGATATTTTAGAGAGATACAAGTCATGCTTATTGGCAAAGGGATTCACCTAGCGTAGGTGGACAAGAAATAGACACTTTCAACTGGGGTAATGATTATGTCCATTTTACCTTCCTTAACGAATCGTTACACATAAAGATCTTGAACTAATCCTGGGGACTTAGATTATTTTCTCGATGCAGATTTGGATAAGGAGATCTGGGAGATCAGCCTATGGATTTCAAAGCCAACATGACTCGAGTCGACTTATAGAGTCCATTTATGGCTTGAAATACTTATCTAAGCAGTATCGATTCGATATCATCAATCTATATCGAATATGGACCGACGATGATTGAATGCAACAACTGTAAATTCAGAGATCTTGTTGTGAATGATGTTGTGATGACCAAAAGTGACTTGGAGATAATGAATGCCACTTGGAGTGGTTATTCTCTCTATAGAGGACACATGAGATATTGAGTTTGTGCTTGGGAATTAGATTCATGAGGATCTGTTTCAAGAGCATCCTATGTTTGTCTTTGGAGACCGACATTAGGTATGTCTTAAAATGGTTCAGCTCGCACGATCACTCTCTAATTTATTACTTTAGTCACTAATGGACATGTTTTAGTCTTGATCTTTACTATAAGACTCTTGACGAAGAGAGATATATATTGTGAGTTCCATTTTGCAAAGTCGGTAGTCAAATATATGCATGGTGTTTACTTGACCAGACATATAACCCTTGCCGTTGGACTTGATGTTGAGGGTCTGCTTGTTGTGATGAAGTGACGAGGATTTTCAGGTACTTATGTGGAATTAACCCACTATCCTTTGTGCTATGAGGGATCAGGCTTGTAGTTATATGGACATACAAATGCCGACCGGGCCGACAATCTGGGTATGCATACATCCACATCCGCACATGTTTTCTTGCATAATGGCAGGGCCATCACTCGGAGCAGCAAGAAGCAGATTGTGTAGCTTTTTCACCATCGTGGTGGAATATGTGGCTACCTCAGTAGTGCCAAAGAGGCTGCTAGATTGAAGTGATTCCTTGGGAGTCTGCGCATGATTCCACATGCAAGGGAAACATAGTTTCTCTCTATCGTGACATCATGTCAACGGTAGCATACTCAAACAATCCCACATATATGGGAAGTTGAAGTACTTACAGATCTAACAATACTTCATCAAGGAGTAAGTGGCGTGAGAAGGTGGTCTAAGCTATAGGGTCTTCCTTCAGGTCAGATGATCAGGGATCCGATGATGAAGGAAATACACGAGTAACGCTATGTGCATTTGGGTTTCGTCCTGGGTGACATGTTACATTTCAAATAACTTGATAGACTTTACACTTGTATTTGACATTATTATTATGGATGGCGGCTTTATAGATGCATATTTTAAGATTAATAGTGTGTTGTTTTCTTTATTTATTATCTGGGATGGATATGTCTATTTTGTTTGACTATTTCTGGTATAGAGTACAAGTGTACAGGGTACACGAAGTGTACGGGATACATGATGTGTACAGGACACATATTTAACAAAGATACGTCAGCAGATAGGAACTCTCCCGAGATCCCCTTCAGTGCTAGGGTAGAAGTCGAAGGTGAGACTAACTAATAGATGTCATCTTCTCAGAGCAGTGACCGTATCATTGCATACGGGGTATGGTGACAGTGGGAGCACTTAACAAAGTCATCCTGACTGGGTCAGGATGAGGTTGCGATGTGTTATATGCCAAGCGACCGAAATGGTTATCCCGTGGCCACTTTACCTACTTTTACATAAAACTGGACTAGGGGTCTGACTTTTCGTATGGGGTGCGAGCTTGTCGGAAGATCCCAGGCATACCACAGGACGATATGGCCGGGCAATTCAATCACAGGGTGATTGGACTTGGGTCCGTACGGTATAACTTTAATGACATATGCTCTCAGGGTGAGAATGTTATATCGTAGCACGTTGCCATACGGCATGTGCTGAGATCGTGCGCATAAGGAGGTTGAGGATAGATCCTATCTCCCTTATTGTGTGAGCCTTTATGACGACCTCCTTCACGAAAGGACAGGCAGTCAATATACCCTTAGCGACATTGAGCTGTCTGGGTAGGCATGTTATGAGCGTCTGCTACTTTGGCTGCTGTTTTCTGCTGCGATGATAATATACCACACATACGGGGCAGTGTCAGAAAAGCAGGTAAATAGCAGACCTAACTATTCAGAGCCGGAGGAAGATCGATTAGAATGTCTCATGATTTCATTGCAAGGCCAACTCTTATTAACGCCGAGGGCGAGGTTTAAGAGTGTGATGAATTGAGGAAAGACCTAGGTGTTCAAGTACACTTCTGAGAAGGATCAAAGATACTTATGCAAACATGTATGATCGGATCTAGAGTATGAGATTTCGCGAGCCTAACATATATCTGGTTTATACTGTTTTTCTTTTAGGGAGATCCTTGTGTCGGTCCTAACGGATCTGGTTGCAAAGCTACCCGTTTGCAGATTCTCAACGGTCCACGCCGCACCAACGTGTATGGGTAAGAACGAGGATTGAAGGAGGAGATTCTCAGGAGAAAATTGACTCAGGGAGTCAATGGTTCAGGGAACCGACCCAAAGAGCTATAGACGGTGCCCACTCGATGGTGCGAGTGGAAGTATGTTGGCTATTGGGCTTCACTCGGCCCACTATCCGCACATTTTAGTGATCGCTTTATATATAGATATAATATATGGGGCTAGGGTTAATTATCCAAGATGGTTAATTAATTAAGAGATTAATTAAGAGAAACCTAGAGAGATATAGGAGATCCAACTTGTGAGCCGTCGTCTTCTTCCATCATCCTTTTTATTACGGTTGGTTAGCGGGGTGATACGTAGGGGATTCTTGCACGATTAGAGTGTGTTTTCCTTCCGGCCATTTCTTAGAGGCAAGAGAATCAGGATCGAGAACGTGACATGGGCGAAGATAACGATCCCACCATCGGATCAGATATATCGGTAAAACTCATGCATAGATATGTAATTGTTTCCGCTGTCATGATTCTGTCATGTTTATATATCTATGCACTTTTTTGCAACATGAAATATTATTGATTGATCCTTAAAGATTATAACACACACTATTAGAAGGCTTATCCGTAGGATGAACATAAGAAAGTAAAGCTTATCTTTAAGGATAAGGATTAATGAGTAAAACTTATCCTTAAGTATAAGAAGAACAAGTAAAGCATATACAGTACCAACTATGCTATACTACTCTATTCAACATTCTCCCTCAAACTCATATTGGATAACTGAAAGTTTGGAAAATAAAACCAGTAAAATGATGATGAAGAACCAACATACCTAATGCATCAAGTAAAGAAGACATATGCATCTAGTCTTTCACTGGAGAAAGGTGGACCATGAAACATGTAGTCACTTTCATGTAAGCTATGCATACACATACCTCGAAGTCACTTTTGTTGGAGATGACAGAAAAGAAAACTATGTTGTTGAGAAGTGTCGTAGAAGAAAACGGTATCATAAAAGAAAACGGCGACAATGCCGGAGTAAGCGGGAGTTGGAAAGTTGGCAGCCGGTGTAAGTAAAGGAGGTGATACAGGAGCAGGTATAACACAGAGAAAGGCTACCGCAAGGAGGTTCGGCATGAGAAACATGAGAAAAATAGAAGCACAGAGGAAGGCCGACACGAGGAGGTCTTGCATGAGGAGGGCCGTCGCGCGGTGGAAGTCCTGCATGAAGAAAGACCAATGTGCAGAGGAAGGTCGATGCTAGGAGGTCTTGCGTGAGAAACGATGATGCGCGGAGGAGGTCCTGCGTAAATGTCACGCCCCGCTCCCCAAAATACGGAATACGAGGGTGACAAGGCCAGCCATGCTCCTACGGTCGAGGAATAATCCTGCCGTAGTCACACTTCGGCTTCTAGCAGTACGTGGTAAAAGTAATATAACACAGATAATGAGATAAAACAGTCACTAAAACTATCAAATGAAAAGGAACTGAGTGTAGCAAAAACAACAACTAACTAGTAATAATAAAAGGAACGATAGGACCGGCTCACTGGTCTAGATATCCATGATCTCCTCGAACTCAGACGGGTCTACTTCTTTCACTCTGAGCATGCATACTCAGGTCGTCAGAGCGACACAATAGCAATATATAATACGTGCAATAATAATAAACATGAAGTAGCATGTACAAATAAAAAATATGAGCATGAAGTAGCATGCGCAGGTAAACTCTATAACATGAGTGTCAGATCAGTAAATCGATGTAACTTCATGTCTCTAATCATATAAGTCTCTAGGTCTCAATGTCCATGTCGCTATTCTATCGTTAGTTTGAGCGTAAAAGTCGACCATTGGAAACACAGAGCCCTCTCCTGTATTCAGTAATAATCAATAACATGCGTTCACGTAATGGGACCTTGAGTGGGGCTCTCTCCTGGATTCAGTACACACTCATGTAATTAGGACCCTGAGATTCCATTGACCGAACTCACACTCAAACTATCCCAACACCCACGGTCTACATCAAGGTCCAACCACGAACCAAAATACCGGTTAGCCATGACAAGTCTACTCGAGAATTGAAGACTGGTCTCCATCAAGCATGACTAGGCCAGTACTTTAGACAAGTGGCCAAGCCCCGATGTCTTATCTATGACACTAATATAAATGCTTCCATAACCGTCCACCCAGTTATAGTCACATCTATATATGTCTCACAAACGTCGACAATGCAATAATTAAATGGTAACACTGATTGTGTACAAGTACGTGTCATGGTCACTATTCGTTCACGCTTTTACACTAATGTACTTGCCACAATCTGATCACTAACACTTCGGTTATTCTAAAAATAGATGCTATGGTATCGATGCAAATGATCGCTAGTTACAGAGGGTATAACAGTCATGCAACATGATGAAGATGCAGTAAATGCATTACTAATAATGTATGAGCAGCCAGTGTCGTTTGGATTATGAAAATCACATAAAATCACATGTGCATAATTTGGCGAGACAATATAAAAGGAGTAAGCAGTATATTAAATTATATGTACAGTAAAATTTGTTTCGAGTTAATCGGGTTTTAGGTTTGCGAGTTACGGTCATTCCATTTTAAGTGTTTACTGCTGGAAATCCAATTTCTGAATTGAAAGTCCGTTTCGTAACAAGTTTTTCCCCCTGTTGGGATCATAATTAGGCGACGCTACAGTTATATAATATTTATATTTATCAACTATTTTTCCAATGAGCCTGACGGATCGAAACTATCCACTGTGAACTGGGAGATATGCATTGTTTAAGGCTAAGATATACATTCTGTTTCTGCAGAAAACTGCATTACATACTGACGGTTAAAAAGGTGTTATAAATATCAAACGACAACGAAATGCAATGAGATCAGTACCGTTAGAAATATAATTCAATTCCCTATGTTTCTATCTATGTTTATGCACAATTTCACACTTAAACAGTGAGAAATATGCATTCTAAAACGGATAAAAGCAGAGATTGTTGCTCTGGAGTGCAGTCCAGGGCCGTGAATCGCCTCAGTTTTCGTTGTCATAACTTATTAAGATTTAGAGATAAACTATGTGATGCTATAGGTTTATCTGTTGGATTCGATACGAGCCATGGAACGCTAAGATCCGATGTATGAATGATTTATTATGAATTTAACAGTCTAGCATGTCCGGGAAAGTTCAGATTTCGCAAGGGTCATCGGGGTAACATTTTATTGGTGAAACGATGTCATTTTGCAGTCAATTATATACAGTACCTCTGGGAACAGTAAATGTGTTTAATGATCACAAGTTCCACCATTTTAAGATGAGTTTTAGTTTAGTGTTCACATCGAGTACTTAGAATAAACGTTCGATTCACAACCGAAACGTTCGCTTCTCCCAACCAACAAACAGTATTTGATTCTACCATTGCTATACGGTGTTATCACTAGCTTCTAGACTTGATTATATCTCAAACAATATTACTCAAATTGAACACGGCATATGATTAAATTAAATCGCAATGGTATTTTTTTTCTCCGATATAATTTGTACGCATCGATATAAATATAATATAGCATGTAAGCAGGTATATAACTTGCCTGGCGACGACTTGACGATCGTGATAGCTGAGATGGCCGGCACGGCACGGCGAGCGCCGCACGGCAGCGGCTACGAGGCGATGGAAGTGGATACGGTCGTGATGTAGTCTTGGCACGGAGGTAGGCTTGAAGTTGGCACGATGGAGGCTCGAGTGCACGGTTAGGTTCACGAAAGCGGGGTTGCTCGGCTCGTGGTGGTGTCGTGGGTCACTGGAGAGTTTGGTGGAGGAGGCGCGACTTAGGGGAAAATCGGTTGCGGCTTGAGGTGTGAGGGGGTTGGCTTGGGAGTGGAGGGGATCAGCTAAGGGCAGTTGTGACGGGATGGCCAGGGTGCTCGGTGAGAAAGAGAGGGTAATGTTAGAGATGGTGGTGAGAGGGAGAGATAAAGAAAAGTATGTTGAAGTTTCCAAGGGTTTTTTTCCTTCTTGAAATTGATTTGAAAAATAACAATTCATTTAAACACAATCAATGACATTTAATCATTATTAATCCCATTAAAACCAAATCAAAACGTGAGAGGAAAAATTCATGAGCTTGGGATTTGAACAATTAGGGAAAGAAAAAATAGAAGGAAGAAAGAAGAAAAAGAAGAAGAAAAGAAAGTGTGGGTTTAATTTGAGGGGGGAATATACAGGGAGGGAGATTGGAGAGATATAGAGAGAGAAACAAGGGGAGAGAGAGAGACGTGTCTGCATGGGTTAGGAAATTAATCGGACAATAAATATGATTAAATGGGATTAAAGTTGTGAGATTTTGGTTCTTAAAAACAATTCAATTAATTCAATTGATCATAATTAACTAACATTAATAACCATTAAATCCATTAAACATTATTAGTGAAAATTACGAATATGGGGAAAATATATAGACATGGGATTTGCCAATAAAAGGAAATGAATCATCATATATCAATATGCCTAAAGAAAAATTTACATGTGTAGGGTCAGGATCGTAATAATATATTATGAAAATGTTAGTTTAGTTTAAAACATTGAAATGAAATTCATAATTTGAATAATTAATATTTAAATATAGACAGGTAAAGATATTAGTACACAAACTCTCCGCAATCATAGAAATAATAATAACCACCACCGTTAAGATTTAAATATATAAATACTTTTATTTACATTAAGTTCGGATCTATTACAACCTAAAAGTGGCAAAAAGATATTGTAATGTCCTAAATATATAAATCATAACATATGACAACTGACCGTACAAATAATTTATTTCGTAATTACTATATATCAATTTGTTAATAGAAAAGAAGTGCGCTAATAAAATAAAATAAAGAATGATTTCCTGAATAATCTAAATCAAACAATAAGAATTTTATTTAATTACAACTAAAACCGTATAACGGACATCGGTATTACAGTAAGAAAACCCGATATACGGAAGATGGCTAACTGATGTAAGAAAGGCCGACACATGATGAAGGGTCGACGCTGGGAAGGTCCTGCGTGAGAATGGCCAAAACACGGAGGAAGATTGATGGATCTTGAAGAGCAAGAGCACGAAGGCTCGAAGGAGCATGAAGGTTCAAAGGGCGAGGCAGGAACGAAGGCTGCGGAGGGTTTGAAGGTTGAGGAAGGCATGCGGGTCGAAAAGGTCTCTTAGGAAATTTTATCAGAAAATTGGTGGGCATGGTCAAGGAGGTTGGAAGAGTAGAAGGGTGTCGACAGAGATGTTGGATATAGTGCCTTCAAAGTCAATTATTGGATCGCAGGCACGCGATTGCAATGATTGAGGGAGGACCTATGCCGGTAGGATAGTCTTACTCGAGATGATAGTATGTTATCTGGTTTATCTTTATCATCGTGTACATACTTTAGGTGATATTACAGATCACTATTACACGTTGATAGAGCCCTTAGGATTCTTGCTTGACTACCAGTAGTATGATGGCGATCATATACGTGAGAGTTGGGTAGTCTATAAGCACATCCTTAAATTGGTCCCTAGTCGTGGGAGTTTCGAGACTGGGCATCGATACTCCATTAGTAGACTAGTGTATACAGTCGAGACCATGACGAGGGACGGTGGCCGGTCTTACAAGCCATTGGTGTCAGTTGGATCACCTAAAATGTATACAGGTGCTCATTGGGTTATGAGTACACCGGACAGGACTCGCTGGGAACATGCTAGTTGGTATTATACCTGACGTCATATAGCAGTTCCCTGGTGACATGTGTACAGGTTAGTTCATCGACCTGAGATCATCATTTGTCTCGTGTGAGTTCCCACTGTGCTTTGATTACTACCCTACCACGGCTCAAAGGAGTCGTGCAAACAGGTTTTAGTTGGGTACAGTCCCAAGCCATATGGAGGCAGTGAGCGGATTGGCAGGGGTTTCATCTCTCCCGGTATTGGGGGTGAGATCGCGCTGTGTCTAGGAGAGCCATTACATGAAGTCTTTAGCCAAGGCAGGAGATTTACTGGTAGGTATTCCAGTAGTATCTCAGGGTGTTCTGGGCTACACTCCGACACGACTTGTACCGCCTTTGGGGGTCTGACTTTTACCAACCCCTAGGCCCGACATGCGATACTCATAGATGAACGGACCGGACTGTACGGATATTATCACTGACAGGCTCAGTAAGGTGTTAGGATGAGTTCGCTCAACGACCTCCCTTTTGGTCAATACCTGGTAGCCCGTTACGTACAGCTAGTACGAATGACGTGCTAGTGGTTAAATCCATAGCCAAAGTATTGACGAGTCTTTAGAGTCCCCTACAGACAGTTTCTCACATTTCGGGCGAAACGTTGTAGAGGCCGTATAGTATTATTGCAGGGTTCGATCATATATGTGCAGTCGTGCACGGATCATGATCGGATGGATCATACTAGTGGGCTTTGGTTTAAGCCGGATCCTAGTATTAGATTTGTTGGATTACTTTAGTCTCATTGCATTCGCATTCAGTCGGAATGCGGATGCAGGTATGTATATACAGGTGAGGGGTATCCTTGTGATCCGTCACGAGTTTACTTTAGATGTTGCCATTTCTTTTTATTGTTGTAAACATTTGGATTAATGTTTACATGTGGAAATTGTGAGTGGAAATGATCATTAGGAGCATTTAATGTGACATGGACATGGGTAATGACTCATGGTCTCTTTATTTGTGCATATGTCACATTATTGTTTGTTTATTATGTTGAAATGATGGTTAGAGAGAGAGAGGGTAGCAATAGGCAAGGGGTTTGCTCTTGTTTTTGCCCTCACATTATTATCTCAACATAATAACAAAAAGCTATCCACCTTATTTCTTCTTCTTGCTCACAAGTTCCACCATTGGCATCTTCTTCTACCTCCACTCCACCCATCTCATGTGTTGAGAATCCTAGAGTGTTAAGAGACAAAGTTATCACACACATTCTCTACTTCACCTTGAACACGTCGGCTAGCAAACTTCATGTCCGAGTTGCTTCGGTTTGAAGCGGGAGCCCGTAAAAGGATTCATCGACGTGGTGCCCTTTCTGACGAGGAGATTGGAGATCGAGCGAGACCGGAGATGCCGCAAGGAGCTAAAGATGGTGGCTAAAGACCGAAGGACACGGATCGATCGGTATAGCTTTTCTAACCCTCTTTAGATTGCTAGTTTAATGTTAATGGTTCGATCCGGGTTATAGTATACGTTAGCGCCAGTTTCAAGTTCGTAAAAAGTTTTTTTCCGCATTTTGGCCTCGGATCAACGGCCGGGGCACTACCGTAGACTTACGTGGTATCAGAGCCACGCCATTAACCTTAGCTAGCTTGTTTAAACAATGTTAATGTATCGAAACCCAAACTAAACCCGGACAATCCCACTGCAGTCCAAGTCTCTGTTAATTTTTAAAGTGTTCAGAAAAATATTTAAACAAGTGCAGAAGATCACCTATGAGACCACATGACCACTGCCCAAAAACGAGCCCTACCCCACGTGAAAAAACCGGCCACCAAGCCTAAAATTCTGGCTAGGCTGGCCCATTTGTTGTGTTTGGGCTTCGTATTTGGGCTTTTGTCTGGTCTCTGGAAAGTTGGTGCAGTGGTATTGTTTGTTCGGCTCAATTTGGATATAGTTTTATCAGTTTTTCTGGGAAATTCGGGGGTTATTTCGGATTCGATATTTTATAATATTGTTTAAAGTTTGCAGTGCATTACATTATATCTACGTCCGTGAATGTTATTTGATCGGTAAATCTTGTCTAATCGCTATAGCCCTTTTAGACGGATTTGCGAACGGGACATTCACGTTGATGTTCTGTGTTGTGCTGCGATGTTGCGGATTTGTCGTGGTGGATAGCCTGGATGCAATGGTAGTACAATTTGGTTATATTTGTACATTTGATATTATAGGGCGAGCGTCCGACATATGGACTGCCGTCACTGCCTGTTTGTATATTAATCTTTTGGGGCACGACCGGGTTGAGGTCGATGTACCCGTTGTACATATTTTATTTTCTGTACTAGGATTACCCTGCGGTGGGGTGCACGGCTAGCCGGGTTCTAGAGGGAAACGGGTCCGCATCTCATGGCTTTGAGACGGAGGGGGCTTTACTCTAGAATTGACGGGCTATTCGCCGCACTCGTAGGGGGTATAGGTTGACCCAAGGAGGGGTGCTCAAGTTACCGGATTCCGTGAAGTGCTGGGTGGTCCATTCACTTTGCTGAAGGGGGCTGCCTCGCTTCAGGTTTTGGCGGGTAACTTGTCGCGCCCGTAGGGGTCTAGGATTTCATTGCACAGGCTATCCACACGACCAGGGGAACGTCGGGTTTCACTTGCGGCTCAAAGGAAATCCGGGGATCCCAGATTATCTGTATTGTTCTGTGATACTTATTACTTTCTGTGATGTTGCATTTATCACGCCATGAGCGATTATTATATATTGATATATATACTAGTAGATGTTGTATATGTTTTACATTCGCGCTAGTCCAGTCCCCGCTCTGTCGTTAGTTAAGTAATCTAATGGGTGATGACGGGACCCAGTGGCGAATGCGGATGGCATATACGTACATCATATTTTCGTTCTTTATTGGTGTGATCAATTGATGAGATTGCATTGATGCAGATCAATGCAAGCTAAACAAACCTGTTCGATGTTGTTGGAACAATTTTCAAAAATCTGTTATTACAAGGACGTTCTCTTTTGTTTTGCACGGTGGTATTCGGTTATGAATATCCAGCACCTCAGTCGACGAGGCAAGGGCCGAGATCCCTTCACCGGGAGTGACCCCTTAGGCAGGAGTTTGCGTCAGGGTAATAACTTCACTATAGTCGATTACTTTTTGCTTTGCATCGTGGTATTCAGTTGGAATATCCTGCACCTCATTCTACGGGGAAAGAGCCGAGATCTCTTCACCGGGAGTGACCTCTTTAGCAAAGGTTTTCGCCACTATATTTTGTAAAAAGCTATCCAGTTCCTTCAACGATATCAAGTTCATTACGTTAAAGGTTTTTCGCCAAAAACCATTCGTAGCCCTCCGTCATTTCAGACGGGTAGCACTTAGTATTCATGCTATGTTTGTTGGCCTTAGTCAAGGCATAGTGTATGGTAGCTATTTGTTACTTTTCTATTGCACAGATAGATGCATTGATTTAGGACAGTCGTACCATTTTGTTGGCCAAAGTCAAGGGTGTGTGCGGGTGGGTCTAAATTAATCAGGACAATGACGGGTAGAGCTTGACTTGCGGGTTATGATTTGTTGGCCAAAGTCAAGGTCATAAACCGCTTGGGGTAAAAATCACATCGGGAGTTTTTAAAGAAACTGAAACTTGCCAGGCATGCGCATACCTTCTGAAGTATGATAACGTGAGTGGATTCCATCACGTTATCATGCGACGATGGTTGGATCCCGATTCCCACTGATGAGTTGGTTTACCCCTCGGGTGATCCCGACTAATTCTTCTTTCAGGTTTGGAGGAGAATTTGAGGATACAGTGGGAGGTTTCCTGATTAGATAAAGTGATAACCATTCTGATCTAGGTTAGAGTGTACGCAGAGTGTTTCTTTTCTCTCTCTTTTTGGCAATGACCATGGCCTGACCCTATACTATGACTCAGTGACCAAGTTAACCGAACCTTCTTAAAACACTGGCTTTTGGATTGTCTGAGTTGCATACATCATTATCACTCCTTCTTTTACCCTTTGGATTTCTCCCGAACACCTCGTATCACTACGAACATCTACTTCCATTGGATAAAACCATCGTATGGTTATATATGAACTCGAAGGAACTTGTTCCAGATTCGAGGATGGTTTCCGGTTCTGGAGAAAATGAATAGGACTATTCAGTTGTCTTTTCCTTTTACCTTCTTTCAGGTTGCGAGTGATCCTTGGATTAGGACGGTACACCTATTACGCTAATTGGATAGTCTTCTTCCAAACCATAGGCAGGTGTCGAACGGTAGGGAATGAAGAAAACCGATTAGCCTAAGTGAGGTGTACAGAAGGTAATAAGTAAAGACAAATAAATGTATTAGAAAGAGGGCAAAGTAAATTGCGACTGTCATTCACGACCAAACCAAGTATTTCATCGCCACTCTTGTTTCACCTTTGTATTTCTCTCGAACACTCCGTATCACTATGAAGATCCACAGTTTATTGGATAATCCATCGTATGGTTATATACGAACTCGAAGGAACTTGTTCCAGTTCGGGGATGGATTCTGGTTCAGAAGAAATAGAATAAGGTTTATTCAGTTGTCTTTTATCTTTACCTTCTCTCGCATTGCGAGTGCTCCTAGGATTAGGACAGTACACCTATTACGCTTATTGGATAGTCTTCTTCCAGACCATAGGCTGGTGCCGAATGGTAGGGAAGGAAGAAAACCATTTAGCCTAACGATGGTGTGCAGAAGGTAGCGACTAAAGACAAATAAAGGGATTTGGAGAGATGGCAAAGAAATATACGGTTACAGTTGTGAATCTGATAATGGAGGAGGTATTACTAGGAATACCAGGATACCCTTTCGAAACATTTACATGTTTCAGTTTCACTGTGTATTGTTAATAGAAAACTGATTTCCCAATTAGTCCTTACTCCAGAGTATGTATTTACCAGGTATGATTCTCACATCTGTATGGTTTTACAGATGATGAGTGGAAGTAAATTATTGGGAATTAGGTGATCATCCTCATTATATCGGGATTCGTTGTAATTGGTGATATTTGAGGAAATCGCCTGGGTTGTTTGCCGGACGGTAAATATTTGGTTTTGAATATCCGTTGTTATGCACTAATTTCAAATTGATATATCTATACGTTTATTTTTATAAAGTGAGATATAACCTTTTGAAATTATGTCCATGACATTTACCTATATCAGTTGATGGTTATGTAAGGAGCATTCAACAGCGGTGTAATTCTTCAGAACCATAGTACAGTTTTCAACCTACGACACACAGGGTTTAAGTTAATCAGCTCAGGGGACTTATACAAAGCATTGTATATTGTCCAGTATCCATTAGGACAGAAAGGGTTGGTCCTCGTACTATATTCTATTTACTTGTGACTTCTCTAGTTTTTAGACAAGTGTTTCGTAGAAATACAAGGTCTAAGTTTTGAGAAGTTATAGGTATAAGAATAAAGTAGAGAACCAGGTGTTGCAAGTATCAGGATTCTTCAAGGTGATCGAAGATGTAGATACTTGTATTCGGTATTTAGTTGATAGTAATGGTTTTGAGAAACTTGTTTCTCTTTCAGGTTACTCATATCTGGATGCATTCCTAAGTTGAGTAACGCTGATCGGCCTCCTTCCATTTAGTTGACATGCACTGGAGACAGCTGCATGATTTGAATCTGGTTCCAATTAAATCAGTGCCTCTGTTTCTATATTAGATATAGAATGGCTCATATCTTAACGATATTAAGGTATATGGAGTTGTCCGGCTTATGCTTAAAATCAGACTCTGGATAACTCAAGGCACGTTTCTGTAATGGTTGTTTGTGGGTTGACTCGGTCTATGACGAGGGTTGACTTTCTATCATCTGGAAGATCAATAGTGATATTGTTCTTGACTCGCCACAGTTTTAATAAAAATGGATTTTTTTTTTCAGAAAACGGTAGTAGGAGTATGGTAGAACTGGAAGTGATTCCAGAACCACAAACGATTACTGAAAATTTAATAAGAACCTAAAGATTCAATCTGGATTGACATTTCATTAGCCACTCAACAGATATGGTGGGTAACCTCAGGCACCCGAGAGATACTCCGGTAGTCTCAAGGACGGTGACAGGGAGGTTCTTGTTTATCCAGACTTGACACTACTGTTGTTCCAGGCTATGAGACCCGGCAGGAGGATGAGTATAGCGTCATTCTAATCTAGCTTCAGAAGTGCACGTGTATATGACTCTGCCAGAGGGTTGTCGTAGTCAGTGGGAGCAGCGGAAGCATAGTGGATAAGTAGCTTATGTCTATTTATAGACTAAAGCAGATATAGCGGAGATAGATCATCTATTTCTGATGTGACAGTCATAGGTTTAACTTCATCAGAATAGGGGATGGATCTGTTAAGAAGGTAGTAGGGTAAGATGTCCTAGTATATGGATGACATACACAGAGTAGGAAGTGAAATTCCTATACTACGATCGGTTATACTTTGGTTGTCACACAGTGATTTCTCCACATAGGGCTTGGATATAATATGAGACATTCTGGTTACTAGATCTATGGTTTTAGATCTAGATTTGGGTAGTGTCCCAATCTGGGTACTTAGACAGCATTCTACAGGTGTTTTAGAATAGACGACTCCTGGCATGGTAGTGAACCTGCAGGTGATGGAGTCACCTTCTCTAAAGGTGTCTTACAGACTAAAGGGGAGAGGGATGTGCATGATTGACATATCACTTGCTTAGGCAATTGAGTCAATCATGAGATGTCAAGTACCACACCAGATGTTGTTTTTGCACTAGCTGTAATAAGTTAAGATATTAATCCAATCTTAGAGAAACATTCGAAAGCAGTTTTAGAACATAAGTGGATGTTCTAGGGATATGATAACGACAGCCTCCTTCGGGAGACGGTTATCATTCCAGGCTTCCAAGGTGACCTGGATGAAAGAGTGACTGTTAGAGTTATAGTTTTCCCTCCAATGAGGGGCGGTAGTTTGGACAGGAGGTCCAAGCGGAAACTGAGGGAGGCATGGCGCAGGATATTGATTAAGTTCAGTTGACGATACAGTCTAAGAAGTTTGGATTTGGAGTTCATTTATGAGCTAGGTCCCATCAGATATCCAGACATATTCTAAGACAGGTATTGCTCATTTCGGGAGATGGCTTTCTCCGCGAACTTGAGATAAAGAGAGACATAGAAAGAAACATCAGGGAGGATTCACTCACTGAGGCTATTCCTCAAACGCGATAGTTTCACAAACGGGCTTTGTGAGACTGATGAGTAGAGGAGTTGGGTGTTCGGTATCACACGGGCTGTGAGTATGCGACATCGCAATAATTAGCCTTGAGTGCAAGTGGGAGATTGTTGGATATAGTGCCCTCGAAGTCAATTATTGGATCACAGGCACGCGATTGCAATGATTGAGGGAGGACCTATGCCGGTAGGACAGTCTTACTCGAGATGATAGTATGCTAACTGGTTTATCTTTATCATCGTGTACATGCTTTAGGTAATATTACAGATCACTATTACACGTTGATAGAGCCCTTAGGATTCTTGCTTGGCTACCAGCAGTATGATGGCGATCATATACGTGAGAGTTTGGTAGTCTATACGCACATCCTTAAAGTGGTCCCTAGTCGTGGGAGTTTCGAGACCGGACATCGATACTCCATTAGTAGACTAGTGTATACAGTCGAGACCCTGACGAGGGACGGTGGCCGGTCTCACAAGCCATTGGTGTCAGTTGGATCACCTAAGATGTATACAGGTGCTCATTAGGTTATGAGTACACCAGATAGGACTCGCCGGGAACATGCTACTTGGTATTATACCTGACGTCAGATAGCAGTTCCCTGGTGACATGTGTACAGGTTAGTTCATCGACCTGAGATCGTCATTTGTCTCGTGTGAGTTCCCACTGTGCTTTGATTACTACCTTACCACGGCTCAAAAGAGTCGTGCAAACAGGTTTTAGTTGGGTACAGTCCTGAGCCACATGGAGGCAGTGAGCGGATCGACAGGGGTTTTGTCTCTCCCGCTATTGGGGGTGAGATCGCGCTGTGTCTAGGAGAGCCATTACACGAAGTCCTTGGCGAAGGCACGAGATTTACTGGTAGGTATTCCAGTAGTATCTTAGGGTGTTCTGGGCTACACTCCGACACGACTTGTACCGCCTTTGGGGGTCTTACTTTTACCAACCCCCTAAGCCCGACATGCGATATTCATAGACGAACGGACCGGACTATACGGATATTGTCACTGACAGGCTCAGTAGGGTGTCAGGATGAGTTCGCTCATCGACCTCCCTTTTGGTCAATACCTGGTAGCCTGTTACGTACAGCTAGTACCACTGACGTGCTAGTGCTTAAATCCACAGCCAAAGTATTGATGAGTCTTTAGAGTCCCCATAGACAGTTTCTCACGTTTCGAGCGAAACGTTGTAGAGGACGTATAGTATTATGGCAGGGTTCGATCATATACGTGCAGTCGTGCACGAATCATGATCGGACGGATCATACTAGTGGGCTTTGGTTTAAGCCGGATCCTAGTATTAGATTTGTTGGATTACTTTAGTCTCATTGCATTCGCATTCAGTCGGAATGCGGATGCAGGTATGTATATACAGGTGAGGGGTATCCTTGTGATCCGTCACGAGTTTACTTTAGATGTTGCCATATCTTTTTATTATTGTAAACATTTGGATTAATGTTTACATGTGGAAATTATGAGTGGAAATGATCATGAGGAGCATTTAATGTGACATGGACATGGGTAGTGACTCATGGTCTCTTTATTTGTGCATATGTCACATTATTGTTTGTTTATTGTGTTGAAATGATGGTTAGAGAGAAAGAGAGGGCAGCAATAAGCAAGGGGTTTGTTCTTGTGTTATTCATTCTTGCCCTAACATTATTATCTCAACATAATAACAAAAAGCTCT
Organism: Agapanthus africanus; assembly: GCA_030015575.1. NCBI lineage: Eukaryota > Viridiplantae > Streptophyta > Magnoliopsida > Asparagales > Amaryllidaceae > Agapanthus > Agapanthus africanus. The sequence continues at coordinate 187,702,263 of CM057337.1, forward strand.
CCACCTTCTTTCTTCTTCTTGCTCATAAGTTCCACCATTGGCATCTTCTTCTACTTCCACTCTACCCATCTTATGTGTTGAGAATCCTAGAGTGTTAAGAGACAAAGTTATCACACACATTCTCTACTTCACCTTGGACACGTCGGCTAGAAAACTTCGTGTCCGAGTTGCTTCGGTTCGAAGCGGGAGCCCGTAAAAGGGTTCATCGACGTGGTGCCCTTTCCGACGAGGAGATTGGAGATCGAGCGAGACCGGAGATGCCGCAAGGAGCTAAAGATGGTGGCTAAAGACCGAAGGACACGGATCGATCGGTATAGTTTTTCTAACCCTCTTTAGATTGCTAGTTTAATGTTAATGGTTCGACCGGGTTATAGTATACGTTAGCGCCAGTTTCAAGTGTGTAAAAAGTTTTTTGTTTCCGTATTTTGGCCTCGGATCGACGGCCGGGGCGCTACCGTAGACTTACAATAGAAGAGGAAGAAAGCTCGTTGGAGAGGAGCGCCGATGGCTTGGAAGCCGAGAGGTAGGCTCGAAGGCTGATGATAATAGAAGCCGACAGCGAGGAGGTGGAGCTTGACGACAACATAGGGGTCGTAGGAGGATCCCACGAGGCTAACGGCAAGCAGGTGGATCTTGACAACCAAGTAAAAGAGGTAAGAGGATCTTATGAGACCGATGGAGAGGTGGAGCTCTACGATGAAGTAGACATGGTAAGAGGAGCCCATGAGATCGACAGTGAGGAGGTGGAGCTCGACAATGAAGCGGAGATCAAAGGAAGAGTCCACGAGGCTGACGGTGAGGAGGTGAAACTCGATGACGAAGGAGAGGTCTTAGGAGGAACCCAGAAGGCCGTCAGGAGGTTCAACGGCGACTACGGTGAGAGATTCAAAAACCTAGCTCTGATATTATGTTATGAACCGTAGATTTAGAAAAAGATTATGAAATATTATTGACTGGTTCTCAAAAGTTACAATATAATATATCCCCTCCTCCCTCTCTGTGCACGCAAACATAAAAGGAGAAGGCTTAGCATGAGAGAATAAAGGTCATCCTTAAAGATAAAGACAAACAAGTAAAATATATATAGTAGATTACATATGTACCAACTACATTATACTACTGTGCTAAAAAATATCATCTTTTTTTATCGAAAGATATATTTACTTTAGAACAAAGATTTCACAAATAACAACAAAAAAATGTTAGATCAACATTTATTTCTACCATGAGAACCCGATATTATGTTTTATTTGCAAAAGCAATTTCTATATCCTATATACCCTAATTTACATATATGCATTCATCCTCGAACTTATTTTGATAAAAAGAACCTTAAATGATGAGTTCTGGGACCTCTTCACTTTTAGACTACATTTCCATTTAGAAATATATGTTGAATTGTAGAAAAAAATTTCTCAGACTTCTGAAGCAGGAGGTGCAGACGTCTGGACATACATGAGACTCATGTCAGAAATTTAGAGCAATGCCAGACGTCTGATGACCAAAGTGCAGACATCTAAGAAGACTTAGCTAAAGAACAGAGCATAACCAGACTTTTGTGGTAGACGTCTGGAGAAGCTGAAGCCCAATCCAGAGCAACGACGGACGTCTGATGGTAAGGGTGCAGACGTCTGCACAAGGAGATGAAGATAAGCAGAGAAAAGGCAGACGTCTGACCAAGTTTGGTGCAGATGTTTGTCGTCAGGTTTTCTGTGCGAACCGAATATTATTTATTTGGGCGTTTCTCTTGTTTTAAGTAGGATTAGGGTTTTTCTATATATATGGATTTCTCCAATGTTATATGTGTTGCCAATTTGAGAGACTATTGTATAGAGAGAGGGTGACGGCTAAGATCTAAAGAGATTTGAGAGAAATATCCTAGGGTTGCTCAGGGGTGTAACATGATTCTAAGCTCTAGTAGACTATTACAGATTCCGCTCTGCCGGAGACTAACCATACGGTAGGTGAATCTCGTTAACAAATTCCTCATCTCTGGTTTGATTTATTCTAGTTCTCGCTTTATTATTTGTTTTATCTTTCGTTGGTATTACATGGATTGTGTGATTGGTTGTATGGTTTATTCCCTACAACTGTGTCATGATTCGGAAACGGCACGTGACCGACACTCGAATCACGTGAAGTCTATAGGACTCTATCGTAACCCAAGTAAGCCAAAAATAAGGAATCTAAACATTTTTAAGTAAATAATGGAGGTGAAGTTTTGGAAAATGGTTATTAATGAAATCAAGTACCTCTTTTTAAAATATAAGTAAAGTTTGTTTGAAAATGCAAGTGGGTTGTAGACTAAGGTTTGAAAGTATTTTCATCATTTAAAATTTTGGCAGCACCTCGTTTGTAAATTTTGATAAAAACCAGTATATATACATAAATAATATCAGCATCCCCAATAGGGAGCTATCACATCGTCCAATCGGCGGAAACACAACCACGCAGTAATATACGATGCCCAAGACAAAAATCAGCACAAGAAAAAGTAAAGGAAATACCAAGCATCATCAACTCAATTATATCCAACTTGACATATAAAAGAATAATATACAAGTCTCGTCTCTAAGTTCACAAAAAAATACAAGTTTTGGTCGATGGAGTTTTTAACTAGATCACAAAGATTATACGTATACAAGTGCCAGTTATGATCTGAAATATAACCTACCTACCAAAGCAACCACCCGAAGAAGAAGCGTGCCAGCAAGCCGCTACTAATCCGAACGGTCGGTCCTGCAAAAAACTATGACACAATGGGGAAGAGTTGCCAACTCGTGAGTAGAAGATATCATCAGGTAGAAATCGAATGCATAACAATCTACCTAGATCATACTATATAATACTATCATAGTATGTTGTAACGAGAGTGAACGTGTATATACATAATATCGCGTCAGTATTAATATGTGGAAATGTGTCATCCATAACACACACACACATATATATATATATATATATATATATATATATATATATCATCCAACGAGTGTCCATCAACGACGCTCGAAATCCTCATAAAAACAACTGAGTGTCCAGCATCAACACTCGAAATCCTCATAAATCCCGTGTCCAACATCGACATTCGAAATCCTCACATCTCAAGCGTCGTCTCTCGGATCGGCCCTGATATCCATCTGAATCATATAGCTATGGTCGGTATCCTCCGGATATCCGTCGAGTTTCCATACTATCACCGGTCGGTCTCATCCTCGTTAGGCTCACCCGCCTTTCTATACGGGCTTCTTTTCCCTCGGTACCGTACCGGGTCCACCATGTATTCGCAATCAGTTCCTCCCCTCCCTCGATTCGGATAATACTCATATCTCAGAACCCAGAAAACTCATGGTGGATGCCAAATCATCATATCAAGAGAAAACCGCATTTTAAAACATTCACAAGTTTTATAAAATCATATCCGCAATTTCTCAAATCTCATAGAAACAGAAATCCAATAAAAACACTATCTTATAAGAACATAGCAATAATGGAATAATATATAAAATACAGCACAGTAATATAATGCATGCTGATGTAAAATGAATGGCAGTCTAAGGTACTGGCAGGAATATGGTATGATGCGAAATAGCATGGCAAGTTCTATATGTGTGCGAGGCATGGCAATTACCAATGATGTATGCGTGAAATATACGAGTCTGTATACGTGCAACATGTAAATCATTAGTAATTGTACAATGTACTATTAGTATGTTCATATAAGAAATGTAAAGAAGGTACAATATCCGGGACAGTACGCGGTGCTGGGTAATAAGCGGTAATCTATAATACTAACAGGGTATAGTATGATACGAGTGACATGGCAAGTTCTATATGTGTACGTGGCATGTCAATTACCCGATGAGGTGTAGGTGTAAAATGCGATTATGTACAAGTGCAACATGAAATCATCGGTGATAGTGTATGTGTCCTAGCAAACGAAATTAAGTAGAACTAAAGGTATAAATGTAGCATATGTCATAAGAAATCGTAATGCGAGCGTATACAGAATAAGGAAATCGTAACATGAACAAGCGTTAAAATATCTAATTACGTATGAGTCATACAGTTATAGTTTAAAATAGCACGAAACATTGTTTTGGAAATAAGGGACTACAATGTTTTTAAAATAGATTTCATTTGAAAATTCGTAGCACAACCTTGTCGTTATCATTTAAAAATACATAACGATTCGTTAGTTTTTAAAATATGTACAGCTCTAAACATCTCATAAGTTCCCAATTTAGGATTTTAGCAAGAAGTCTCGAGTCAAAATGAATATCGGCCGTATTCGGCAGTCTATCCTCAACATATCATGTATGTAATCCCCCTTATACGATATCATCCAATCGAAACAGTACGGATCTATAGTCGTGTATGGCAATTCATATCATATCATATAATGTACTCATATATATTTACATACATATATATATATATATAAGTATATATATATATACATATATATCGCTCAATGGCTAAGAAATAGAGACCGGGTATATAACCTTCTACTAAGTATACTAATATACGCATGTGGTTAGACTAGGTATATGATTCTAGTATATATAGTATTCTAATTACTACGGTTGCAGGGGTGTTATACGCCATCCACCTGACTTCCCCCGTAGATATACATCTACTCACCGATACGCACCTCACTCTAGTCAAAACCGACAAACGCCTTGCCACTCTTCGTCGTCTCGGAGGTCCCCGCGACAGTACCTACAAACGAAATCGTAACAAAATCGCATAAAAACCAAAATCGAAACAACGAGTGAAACGTACATAGATTAGAACCTATGGTCAACGCGTGCCAAAATGACAAAATACCCCCCGACGTCGACATACAAACGTCGAACAACCAAGTCAAGACATAAAAATCCAAAGACTAAGTTTCAAAAATAGCAAAATATCGCCAAAACCAAATCAAAATGCTCGCAGATTTTGGCACAGATAGTTTGGGACAAAACTAAGAATATAGTGGCTAAGTTATCAAGTGTATGAGCTACAGACTAAACCCCAAACCCTAACTTGATATTCTGGCCGCAATTTGCGGACATAAAGAATAAATCCATGACCAAAGGGTAGGTTTATGGGCTCGGGCTTCTACAGTGGTCTTATACTGGTCCTATCATCTCACAGTAGTCTCTATATATATCACAAAGAACCCAAGTTGCTCCAGCTTTGAATTGAACAACACAACTCAAGAAAACCAAGTTTAAAAACCGTAAAATATTGTCAAAAGTTACATAAAACACCTCCAAATTTTTACTCAGGGAATCTGGGACAATTTAGCATATAAATTAGATTTATATATCATGTAAAACATCTACTGGACAAACCCCAACACCCACATCAACAGTGGAACCACCAAAATATTCGTTTGGACCATAATTTGCGGTCCAATCAGGGAGTTAGGGTCTCGTTTTTGTGGTGGGGTAGCCTAGTGGTCTAAATAGGTCAAATCTATATGCTGAATATTTTGCAGAGATCCTGAACTACTCCAGATTTCGTTTGAACAGAAAAACACAACAAAAATCCTAGTTCTCATGGCAAGAACTTTAAAAACTTGATGAAGTGTGGATCTTTTACCTTATACAAGAGATTTGAAGTGGTGATCAAGCTTGTAGGATGCCATTGAAAAACATAGGGACTTGAAACTTGATCTAGCTTGAGTTCTTGATCACTTGGAGTATGAATTGGTGTTTGTAAGTGTGAGGATGTTTGTTGTGTGAGGATTTGTGAGAGGTTGAGTGAGTGAGAGTGTGTGTGTGAGGTGGGGGCAGCCATGAGAAAGGTGAGGGAGTCGAGAGAATGAGGGTGAATTGGGAAGAGAATGAGAAGGTGAAATGGGGAGGCATGAGCATGGTGTGCCTATGCTCTCATATCCTCTCTCTCTCTCCCCCTCCACTATTCTAATATGAAAAACAAAATATATTTGTAGCCATGCCATATTTTGAAACCCAAATGAAACCCTAATCATATATTTAAACACTTATTAACTTGTCATGGCACCCTAAATGCAAATTTAGAAGAATCAATACTGGTTTTAGTAAAAGATTAGTATGTACCATTATTTTAAAACCAATTAAGGAAATCCCCATTAACAAATGTCCTCATAATCATACATTCATTTTATTTCCAATAAATCCCCAAAATGAAGATATATGTAATTATATCAATTTATGAAAACACAAATCCATACTTGGTATTATATCCGTAAAATCCAAAATATTATTATTTAATTTCAAAAATAATATTTACTATTTTCTGAAATGTTACAAACTGGTATGAGAGCGTGGTTAGAGAACCAAAAGGATCTTTGATTCTACGATCTAGGTTAACGGTGGGTAACGAAGCTTGTGTCATCTTTCCCATTTTCTTAGATTGTAGTTTTGAAAGTGTTGGTTTAGATCTGAAGGAAAAGTTGAGTTAGCTGCAACAATAGACGAAAGATGGTGGAGGATAAAATAAGAATCGAGAAATTCCATGAACACAATTATAGTTGGTGGCGCATGCAGATGGAGGACTATCTATACCAAAAGAATTTGTATCTTCCGTTGTTGGATGAAAAGCTCAAGAAGATGTCCGATGAGGCATGGAATCTATTGGATAGGAAAGCCTCGGCAATGATTAGGATATTATTGACTCCGCAAGTTGCCTTTAACATCTCAAAGGAGAAGACAATCATAGGGCTAATTACGACATTATAGAAGTTGTATGAGAAACCTTCGACATCAAATAAGATATTTCTGATGAAGAAGCTTTTCAACATGAAGATGGCAGAAAAAGGTTCGGTGACAGAGCACCTGAACGAATTCAATAGCATGACGAGCCAACTCGAATTGGTTTCAATTGTGTTGGAAAATAAGATTCGAGCCTTTTTATTCTTATGTTCGTTTCTGGAGAGTTGGGAGAACCTAGTTAGGGCGGTAAGCAACTCGATCTCAGGGACTCTCACGTTTAATGATGCGGTGAGTTACATATTAAACGATGAGATGCATAGAAAGGCTGTGAGTGGGAGTTTGGGAACTTCTGCACTCTCAGTAGAGAATCGCGGCAGAATAATAGAAAGGAGAAAATGGAAGATAGGCAAGTCAAAGAGCCGAGGAAAATCAAAAGGGAAGATCTAAGGCGGCTATTGGAACTGTGGAAAGAAAGGTCACAGAAAAAATGAATGTAAACAGTTGAAGAAAGACTCGGATGGGAAGTGTTCGCTCGAGAGCATGTCGTGTGTTAATAAGATTATGGTTCAAATATAGGATATGTCGATTTTTATGAAAAGATAGCACGATTTGATTCTCAATTTATAAAAATACCGCAAGTGCATGGTGTGTTGTAGCAAGTCGGCAAGTACGGGTCGATCCACGGGGAATGGATATTACGACGTTCATTTTGAGTTAGAAACAAATAAGTTGAATTTGGTTTTGTCACGAGGTTATAAAAAATATAATGTTTGAGGGATAAATAATATTTATGGGATACTTAGGCTAAAATTTAGTAAATTGACTTGTGGCATTACCCCCAACTCTTATTCTTGATTCGAACGGATATTTCTAGTTTCTACTTGAAATTTAAAAGCATGCCATATCTAAACCGATTATAACGAATCGTTTAAGATACAACATCAAGTTGAAACAAATAGAAACTACAAGGTGCTAGGAAATTAGATGAAATGAGGATGAAACAAACTAAATGTGGTTAGCAAGTATAGGGCATATGCTTTTGTGGTTATATGCCCTATCTAGCTAGTTCCCTCCACTTAGTTAAAGTTAACCCTCCTTTCTACTTCAATCTCAATGTAACACAAATAATATGTTAAAAAAATAGTATATGTGTTAAAGGTTGATTTGCACCCATTGAAAACAACATATCCTATCAAGCAATAACACAATAAATTGTAGACATTAAGGGATGAAGTTCATTAAGTGCAAAAGAATCAAGAATGAGGGGTTGGAAGGCAAGCCATTCATCAACCTATCTCACCATTGCCTAAACTCACATATCATAGTAAAGAGAGAAAAATAAACAAACACATGAGCAAATAGCAAGAATAGTAAAGAACAGGAATACAAAAAACCAATTGAAAAAATGAAGCTTTATTGAAGTTGCAATCCAAAGTACAAGCTAATGAGTTCAAATATCTAAATCTGACCTTGCAAGCTCACAAGAGAAATTGCAAAATAAGAGAAAAGTAAAGAACTCAAACTATCACTAGAGATACAAGATACATCAAGTGTTTTTCAAAGTATGGAAATATACATGGTGTTTTTCTCTCAAGATGATCTGTTATTTATAGACATTATAAAAATAAAAGTTGAGTATAAAAATGAGTTGATGTGACCAATAGAAGTGCTCAGAAAAAATTGACACAAAATGGAGCATTTTGGGCCGCAAATTGCGGTCAATATGAATAAATCTGCATCTAGATCATAAGTGGTGGGGCCCGTGTTCTTGGGGTGATTGTTGGATATGTATGCCCTAGAGACCTGTATTGTATAGGATACTAGGGATATGTATGTAAAAGACAATCTTGCTCAGTTGTATATAGTTAATTATTTATGTTGTTTTTATCTTAATATGTGTGTCTCTTTCTATTGTTGTTTTATACTGCTTGCATATATTGATAAAGACTCGTTACAGTAGTATACTATTATAGTTTGACTTTATCTTAACATGTGCATATGTTATACTCGATATCACATATGGCAGATACATGTTGATAAAACCCGTAGGATTTTACTTTACTACCAGCATTATGATGGCGATCATACTTGTGGGAGCTGGGTAGTCCATAAGCATATCCTTAAAGGTCCCAAGTCGCAGGAATATCGAGACAGGATATCGATATTCCAAAGTAGAGTTGTGTATACGTTTCTAGACCCCGACGAGGGGCGGTGGTTGGTCCCACAGCCATTGGTGTGATCACCTAAGATTGTATATAGGTGCTCACTGGGGGTGAGTACACTGGACGGACTCACCGAGAACCTCTAGATGGTATTATACCTATCGTCAGATAGCAGTTCTCAGGTGACATGAGTATAGGTTGTTCTTTAGACCTGAGATCATCATTTGTCTCATGTGAGTTCCCATTGTGCTTTGATCACTACCCTACCACGGCTCTACTGAGTCGTGCAAACAGGTTTTGGTTGGATACAGTCCCGAGCCACATGGAGGCAGTGAGTGATTGTCAGGGATTCGTCTCTCCCGGTATTGGGAGTCGATGTCGCACTGTGTCTGGTTGGTTAGAACCATAAGACCTTGGCTAAGGCAGTTGAGATTTACTAATGGTTAAATCAGTAGTTTCTCGGATTGGTCCTGGGCCAAATCAACACGACTTATAGGTCAGTAGGGGTCTGACGTTTACTATCCCCTAGACCCGGTATGCGATACTCTTAGACGAAAAGACCGAACTGTACGGAGATTGTCACGGATAGGCTCAGTAGAGGTCCGGATGAGCTTGCTCGTCGGCCTTCCTTTTCGATAGGTACCTGGGTAGCCGTTATGTACATCTAGTGCCACTAGCATGCTTATGGTTAAACCCACTGCCAGAGTACTGCCGAGTCTTTAGAGACCCACACAGAGGGTTTCTCTGGTTCAAGCGAAACGATGTGGTCGCCGTATGTTTATACATCCAGGGTTTCGATCGAATGATAATACTAGCCGGCTTAGGATTAAACCGGACTGTAACGACTCTGAATTTACTGTACAAAAAATTTTCAATTTAATGTACAGACAGGAGTTTACAAGTTGAGTACAATTTAAAAGTTAATTTTTGTTAAGAATGGCAAGAAACAATTTGTAGCTCAATGGTAAAGCCTTACACTGCTGTGACGTAGCCCCTGTGTTCGAACCCCATCAGGCACATTATATTTTTTCTGATTTTTCTTTTAAACTTTTTGAAAGCCCAAAATTTTACACGTGCAATGCACATAAAAATGAAAAGTCTAGAAAAATAAACATGTGAAAATGGGTTTAAATACAGACTTGAACACGTGCACAAAATCCAACGGCCCTCCTCACCAATTCGACCAGTGAGATCATCATTTTGACCGGAGCCGACGGTTTATCTGTAGGTGATAGTGCCCAAGTTTTGTACACGAGTCTTTTCCCCTACCCCCATCACCCCTGCACTGTTTGATTGCTCTGCAATCAAACAGAGACCTCTCAATTCCCCAATTTATCACATTTTAATGCTTTTTAATTCACTCTTTTAATTCCAAAACCCTAATTCCACACTATAAAAACTATCCCATGCCCTAGCCCTTCCTCATTCTGAAAATTCTAGCCAAAACTCTCAAATTTTCTCAAGTACAAGTATAGTAGAAGAGGGGTTAGCCAATGACCAACTTCCGGCGAGAAATCGAGACTATTCCAGCGACCCCGCGACACCATGACGACAACCCAATCTTCTTCAACCTCTCCTTAAACTATTTCAATCGTAAGTCCCTCTCAATTCCTCACCTTCTTTTTTGAATATCTCTTCTCAAAATATATGTTGAAAGTGAAGTTACTACCAACAATTTTTACTAAAACCTAAAAAACTACTCATCTTTAATACTTCGTTAAGTCCAATTTGTACACATCACTTGTAACTTTAACTCATAATTATTTAGAATCAAATTCCATCTAAATTCTCATGTAAAACAACTTTAAATTTAGTTTTTCGTTTAAATGCCATGAACTTTATATATGTCATCTTATTTTCCTTTGTTGAAACATACGTTTAGAAAACTTCACGGGGTAATGACCTACCCCTCACATACACACATGGTTCCATAGCAGGATTCTCTTTGAACCTATTTCTGTGGAGAATATAATATATTTCATTAAAATACCATCTAGTATAAAAATCGGTTTTCTTTTGAATTGTATTTCAAAACCCTTTGTAAATAAGCCTCTACAACCCTTTTTAGGGGACCCGCTATTGAATGGTGCGGATTATTGTACATCCTTAGGCTAGTAGAGCGAGATGCAGACCTCCTCACGGAGCATTTGGTCTCGAAAGGTTTTGAATACGATTTTTAAAAAAACGAAATTTTCTATTTATTAATAAAATTAATTTTATAATTATATAAATATTACAAATCCATATATTTTCAAAATATAATAACATTATTTTCAAAGAAAAGAATTACAAGTTTCATCAAAATACCATCAAGATACCAACAAAAGTCAAACTTTACAGTAAAATACCATGAACTATTCAAGTTAAGGTAATTATCGCTAAAATACCTCAAATCCCTAAAATTCACATTCCTGGAAACACTGAATAATATAATTAATTTCTTGATATTATTTTGAAACTATATATTAAAAATATTTTTCATAAAACCCCCTCGAGGTATATAAAATTACATTTAAGGACTTAGTAAATATAGGTTTAAGCGGGATCAATTCTCTCGAGCCTCAGGGAGCCGGAGAAAGTGAGTACTTGCCTATTTAAGGTAGAAAACTTAACAGTGTTATCAATGGTAATTTTCTTGGGAAAAGACACAAATCCTGCCTTCTATGTGCAGCAGTTACCGATAACTCCTAATTCAGGATCCAAATCAGTTATAAGTGTCTAACTCAAGTTTGAGTCTAAATCAAACTTGAATTCAACTCAAACCATAATCCAATTCAAATATGAATCCAAACTCTAACATATATATTCGAACCTGAACCTGAATACCAGAACAATATCAACATGCAAACATGACTTAACTTGATCGAACCATGCCTATAACTTGACTTGATTACATGACTACTTGTTTACATCCTGAACCTGATTACATGAACAACTTGTATCCATGCTCTTGGTAAGTCTGGTAATTATAATTTATATAAAACATTACACGGGGTTAACAAGGTAGATTGGTACGGAATTGTAACGTGCTAAAAATAAATAAATAAATAAATAAAATCCTTTAGGTGAATTCTCTGATAATCGGTAAAATAAATCGTGTTTTCCGTAAAATTCAAGATATAATTATTTTTCAACATAAACTTAAATACGCCTATTTTAACTATGCAATTGCTAATATTTGATATTTATTTAGTCACTTATAAATTATTATTTTACTTAAATATTTTTCCTTAATTAATTATTTTAAATATTATTATAAGCTTTTAATTATACATTTAATTAATGGAAATTACAAATTTGGAATGGGTCGATTGGACAAATGTGAATCATGACATATTGGAATCAAGTGTGTAACATGCAAATTCTTTCTCAAATTTACTCCAAGGTTCTAGAGAAGTCTAGGTTAAAAAAAAACTAAACTAAATAATTAAGAAAATGAGTTAATGTATGATTGATGGGGGGTGTTTTCTTGAGTTGGAAAATTCCACACACACACACACCCTCACTTCCCTAGCCTTGGCCGAACCTATTAGTGGCTGCCCCTATTCTTTTGTTCACAATTCTCCATCACAATTCACACTCAAAAGAATTAAAAGGAAATAAATTAAAAAGGGGTTAATGATACAATTGGAGACTTCTACACATTTCCACACCCAACCCACACCCATTCTCACCATGTTCTGGCTGAGCCCCTTCCTCCCTGCTGCAACCTCATTTCCCCTCTCATTCCACATCAAAATGCTTCAAATTTTGCCTCAAAAATCAATACAAAACCTCATTAATTCTTCATTTAACTCTTACCCATTATTCTCTACTCAAAACAAGCTTGGATCTTGGGGCAAAGTTAGCATTTTGGAGGCTAAGATTTGTAAGTTTGATCTCAATTTATGAGGTATAAATCCTAACTCTTAGATTTTATTTTTGTTAATTACTTTAATATAGCCTAATTAGGAGTTTAATTATGGTTTGAATTTTAAGATTTAAAATTCAAGAGAGGGTTTTTAAATCAGGTTAGGGTTTTTATAAATTGATCATGACTACAATGTGTAGTTTAACACTTTATGACATGCAAAATTTAGTTTAGTTGTTAAGTTGCTAATTGTTGCTTCAAAATTGTTCAAATTAGATAATTTTGCAAACTAGGTTTTTAAAATTAATATAAATTGGTGAGATAAACTTTTTGTAATGGTTTGTATGACTTAAATAAGATATTTAGTGAGTATTGTGGCCACTAGAATTGTTAAAATATCAAGATTTGAACTAAAATGGAAAAATGGATGCTTACTAGGTTTTTGAAATAAATCGATTCTAATTAAGTTTGAGGTTTTGATGAGTTATAACTTAATCCCTAAGATATTTAATGTGTTGTGAATACGCAATTGGTATGAATGGATACTAGGATGGGTGGTTTTCATGTCTTGCGACCCTAGTTATGGTTTGAGGCGTGGTCGCGTGCATGTTTGTGCGCCAAGTGCGTGTTTAATAAGCACGCGTTGTTTGATTTGTGTCGTATGTTCCGCGACTATTCGAATATTTATCCTTTTAATTACTTATGCACGATTCTAGGATCGGGTGCAGAGGCTCGGACGCGGCGCAGAAAGACAGGACGGGGATCGGATCAGACTAGCCGAGGCATCCCGGTGGGTAGATGTATACATCTATGTGGGGATCGTCTGGAGGGCGCGAGGCAGCCGATGGTTTAGTATTACTTATAGTAGCTGCATTATATGAATAGTTTCCTAGTTAGCCATCTCATTGCATCGCATCGTGATATATATATATATATATATATGACATCATCTCATAGGACACTTGCACCATTATCATTGGTTCCCGCCGCACGTGCACTAATTATGCGAACACACACGCCACTGGTAATTGCTATGTCACGAACACTATAGAACTTGCTTAGAATAGATATTTGTGCATTTGCATCGTATATGATCTGTATATTTATACCTGCATATTCATCTCATTAAATGGATACGCAGGATTGTTAATCATGTATACATACCTCATTACATCATGATTCATGCATAGCTTCTGGCCGTATTTCATATGGTATACACTACCGTATCATAGATTTCCATCATCACCGGCATATTCAAATATTGTGATTCTTCTAGGGGATTTCAGTATTTATGGGATTTCTGGATTTTGGGGAAAACTGCAAGAATTTTAATAAAACTTATTATCATTTTAAAATGCAAGTTGTTGTTTTCTCGTGATGTATGTGTCATCCACCATGAGTTTTCATGATTTATGTTGGTTTTCGAGACCCGATTCGAGGAGTAGGATGAACCGTTTCGGGTACATAGTGGGCACGGTAGGTACCCCGGGGCGAGAGTGTTTTTGTGGGGATGACGATGAGCCTGGCAGGGGCAGACTACCTACCGTTGATGTCTGGCGCGGAGGATATCCGTAGGATACCGACCGTAGACGTGAGATTTGATGATTTGGGCCGATCCGGACTGACGGAGCCCAAGATTTTGAGTTTTGATGATTTGGGCCGATCCGGACTGACGGAGCCCGAGATATTGAGATTTGTGATATAGAGATATTGTGATATTGTGACATTGAGATGTCGATACATTGAGATATATGTATTTTGTGTCGATACTTGACACGGATTTCTGTTGATTTCGTTGATGTTACTTCAGTTATTTTACAGGAGATTTTTCTAAGATAAAAATAAAGATTTTCTCATACCAGATGTGTTTATAGTAATCGCGCGAGCCAGCAAAAGGATAGGTTTCGGGTATTGATTATGCATTCATGTCGCATTCATGCTAGTGTATTGTGTCATATCGGTATATGTAGGGTGTGACGCACTGCGTGCATGCTTATGATAGCCCTATTAGATATTACTTACGACTCACGAGTTGGCAACTCACCCCCGTCGTGCCACAGTATTTTGCAGGTCAGACCCGTCAGCGCAGGAGCGGCGGGTGTACTTTCTATTTCCGTTTCTTGTGCTTCGACTTGGAGCTTGCTCATAGGTGGGTTTTAGAGGATTTTCTTTTCCTCCCACCGTGTATTTTATTTGTATCTAGTATACTCCATCTACCCTTGTATATTGGACTAGACGGTGAGATTTGTGAGACTTGTATTTATGGTTTGGTATCGATGCGCACCTGAGCCGACGTGATGTTTTTATGCTTTCAGGCTTATTTCGTATTATTATGATAAATTCATTGCATGTGGTTGTGATTCCACCTTTGGCGAAGAGCTAGCTCCCAATTGGGGATGCCTGTATTCATTTATATGTATTTTCTTGTGTTGTACCCATTTGGGAGCCAGTATTTACAAAGAGACTCTGCCAAAATTTTCGGGAATTTTGATGTTTTTTTAAATGTTTAATGCGACTTGTTTTAGTTAAAATCGCTCTCTTTTAATAAGTTTTCCTTCACTCTATTTCTTATTTGGTTTAGATTCCTGGGCTTTGGCTTACTTAGATTACGTTACACCTTTAGACGTTTCATAATTTAAGTGTCAGTCACGTTCTGTACCTTCGGGTCGTGACAAAGTTGGTATCAGAGCGTAGGTTTTACCTTTCTGAGTGTAGGATGACCCTTGGTAGATGGAGTAGGTGACTTAAGCAGAGTGACGTAGCGTGTGTATGTTCCACAGCATACTTACGATACAGTACTCCGCTTAAGTGACCTTAGGATATATATATATATATAATTGCTTGTATTTCCTCCATTGATTCCGGAAATCCTTTGATTCGATCGCAATGTTCCTATCGATCCTGTTCTTGTTCCAGCCACTATGTCGCCGGAGGCTACGAGGGCCAGAGGGCTGCCACCGGGGATGAGATTAGAGTAGGGTCATTTGAGACAAGGACCGATTGGGGAGGTACGCTTACCCCTCTAGGATAGAGTGATCCGTCTTCTCCCGGACGGATGGCTAGGCTGGAGTCGAGTATTCAGGACATGTGACAGATGATTGGATTGTTAGTGGTGGTTAGCGGAGCTCCGAGAACCGATGATGTCCTTCCTATTTCATGGACTGTGTTTGTACCTGTTAGTCAGGCAACCGTTTCTGCTGTTACCAAGATTTTCCGTATCCTTATGAGAGTTTTGAGGCTGAATCATCCAGTCTTTATCGACACAGATGCAGCGGAGGATACGCAGACAATCCTCGACAGGATGGCTGGAATTGTCGTTCACAGAGATGTTCTGACAAGATGTGGGATGAGTTCATAGCTATATTTCTTACTCGTTTCCGTTCGAAGAGCGTTCGGGATGTTCGAGCTCGTAGTTTTGAGTCTTTGCGCAAGACTCCTGGGATGACAGTGTCCGAGTACGACATTCGGATTTCTTGGTGGTTCGATATGTTCTTTACCTGGTGGACACTGAAGAGAAGCAGATAAAGTAGTTTTTATGGGGATTAGACATGTAGTTATTTCTTGCTACCGGTGCCCACCCTTTTTGCACTTACGTCGCTGCTATGGACGCGACCTTACTGTTGGAGGAGCGCAATTCTGAGACTTCGGTCGTTTCTGGACCAAAGCGGAATTGTACCAGTATGCCAACTCAGAGGCGGTTAGATAGACGCCATTGTGACAGGCTAATCTTTTAGTCGCTCGATATGTTGTTCGTTCGTGATTCGTTCGCATCGGAGATAAGGATTTTGTCGATTTGATTCTTCCCGATATGTTTGCCCGCCGAGACTAGGTGAATTGCCCCCCCCCCCCACTTCGAAGTTCTTCTGAGCATAGAGCGGTTAGCCACGTGTTATGCATCCATGGACTGCCGCGAGGAGGCCGTCAGATTTAGTTTTCTGAGTGAGCCAATTCTTGTTATGCAGGGAGACTGTAGCGCCACCCTTCCCGATTTAATTCCTTCACTTCACGCTACTCCGTTCTAAAGGAAAGGATGTCAGGGATTCGTAGTGTATGTTTGTGATGTTAGAGCCACAGAGGTCCCGTTGGACCAGGTCCCGTTTGTGAGGGAATTTCAAGATGTCTTTCCTCACAAGTTATTTGGTTTGTCGCCAGAGCGCGATATTGAGTTCTGCTTTGATTTGATTCCCGGCACGGAGCCTTTTTCCTTACCGCCTTATCGGATGGACCCGGCAGAGCTGAAAGAACTGAAGGAACAGTTGCAAGATTGTTGGATAAAGGTCTTGTTCGTCCGTGTGCGTCACCTTAGGGAGCTCCTGTCCTATTCGTCAAAAGGGAAGACGGCAGTTGTGTCGATACATTGATTATTGTCAGTTGAATTGGGTTACTGTGCGGGATATTTCCCGAAGATTGACTTGCGGTCAGGCTACTACCAGTTGTGGGTTCGAGAGGATGGTATTCCGAAAATTATTTTTACACACGTTGCGGGCGTTACGAGTTTTGGGTGATGTCGTTGGAGCCCAACAATGCCCCAGCAGCGTTTATGGATTGGATAAATCGAATATTCAGGCCGTTTCTAGATCAGTCTATCATCGCGTCCATTGAGGACGTCTTAGTGTACTTTTGGAGCCGAGTGGAGTCTTGGCAGTAATTGAGGATTTCGTTGTAGACTTTGAGAGAGCACCAGCTATTTGCTAAATTATCCACGTGTATTTTCTGGTTGGATAATGGAAACTTTTGGGGTCACGTAATTAAGAGGGATAGTATATGTATGGAACCGAATAAGATCGAGGCCTTTCAGCACTGGCCCAGACCTGTATCAGTGACGGAGGTTCACAACATTTTGGGTTTCGATAGAAACTATTGATATTGCGTACAGGATTTTTTGCATATAGCTGCAATGTTGACCGGGTTGGCCGGAAGGGACTTCTTTTTTCTTTGAACTAAGGCATGCGAGTAGAGCTTTCAGCAGTTAAAGACTCATTTGACTACGGCGCCAATATTATTTTGCCTTCAGGATCAGGCGGTTTTGTTGGTTATTGCAATGCTTCTTGGCAGTTGAAGAAGCGTGAGCAGAACTATTTCATGCATGAATTAGAGATGGCCGCAGTGATTTTTTTACACTTAAGATTTAGAGACGAGTCATGCCAGATGTTCACGGACCATAAGAGTTTGAGGTACATTTTCTTCAGCAGCGAGATCTAAATTTTGAGATAGCACAGTTGAATGGAGCTAGTGGAAGATTATGACCGCGAGATTCTTTATCATCCGGGCAAGGCGAATGTTGTGGCAGGTGCTTTAAGTTGAAGGCCCGGAGGTAGCTTTAGTTGTTTGAGCACAGTACAGGGACAGTCGACGGCAGATTAGCAGATTCTTTGTGACAGCCGAGTACAGTTCGAGTCTACTTCGACGGGGGGAAACTTGTCCGTGTCCGTGCACATCTACAGTGATTTGATCATAATCGTGAGGTACGGTCCGATGATGTTCGTTTGTCAAAGATCATGGAATAAGTTCGACGGGGCCGAGATTCACAGCTCATGATTTATGATCAGGGGGTACTATGATTTGGGACCCGATTATGTGTGCCAGATTCTGAGGGACTGAGACGCAAGATTTTTAGAATAGGCACACCAATCGACATATAGTGTTTATCCGGTTTCCACCAGGATGTATTAGGATTTGAGAGAAGTCTACTGGTGTGAAGGGATGAAGAGGGATGTCACAGACTTTGTTTTAGGATGCTGACTTGTCAGCAAGTCAAGGCCGAGTATCAGAGGCCAGTAGGAGAATTACAAGCTTTGCCCATTCTGGAGTGGAAATGGGAGCAAATTTCTATGGATTGTATCGTGGGTCTGCCTAGGACCAGTTGATAGTATGGATCTATTTGGGAGATCGTAGACCGATTGATGGAAAGCAGCTCACTTTCTGCCAGTAAGATCATTTTCGGGTTCATTCAGTATGCTCGGACACATGTTGATGAGATTGTGCGACTGCATGGAGTTCCGACTTGTATTGTGTCCGATAGAGGCACCCAGTTCACATGCCGACTATGGCAGGAACTTCAGGAGGCTTTGGACACCAATTTAGTTTCATTGCAGTTTTCTATCCGCAGACTGACGGTCAATCAGAGAGGACCATTCAGATTCTTGAGGACATGCTCCGAGTTTTCGTTCTAGATTTCGTGGAATGTTGGGATTGCCACTTACCATTGATAGAGTTTTCCTATAATAACAACTTCCAGGAAGCGATTAAGATGGCACCCTTTGAGGCGTTTTATGGGAAGAGATGTCGATAGCCGTAAGTTGGACAGAACTCAGTGATGAGTAGTATTTTTAGGCCACAGATTGTGCAGGAGGCGACCGAAAAGATTCAATTGATTTGGAATAGGATAAGAGCGGCCTAGAGCAGGCAGAAGTTAAAGCTGAAAGACGCAGTTGCAGACCTTAGTTCGCCGTCGCAGATTTGAATTTATTTAAAGGTGATCATGTTTTCTTGAGGGTTTCTCCAATAAAGGGCGTGTTGAGATTCGGAAAGAAAAGGAAGCTTAATCCCAGATATGTGGGTTCCTTAGATATTTTAGAGCATATTGGCACAGTTGCGTATCGTTTGGCTTTTCCACCTGACTTTCTAGATGTTCACCCCGTGTTTCTTGTATCGATGCTCTGCAAGTACCTTCATGACCCCTCTCATGCGATACAGCATCAGACAATCCAGCTGGAGCGCAATCTTTCTTTCGCAAGAGTGGCCGATAGTCATTCCAGATCGGCAGGTGAAGAAACCGAGGTCCGAGGACATACCGTTCGTAATTGTTCTTTGGCGTGGCCCGAGTGGCGAAGAGGTCACGTAGGAAGCCGAGGTCGAGATGCGGGAGAAATACTCCTATCTCTTCGAGTGTACGTGTAGTTAGATTTTAATTCGGGGACTGAATTTTCTTAAGGGGGAAGATTGTAACGTGCTAAAAATAAATAAATAAATAAAATCCTTTAGGTGAATTCTCCGATAATCGGTAAAATAAATCGTGTTTTCCGTAAAATTCAAGATATAATTATTTTTCAATATAGACTTAAATACGCCTATTTTAACTATGCAATTGCTAGTATTTGATATTTATTTAGTCACTTATAAATTATTAGTTTACTTAAATATTTTTCATTAATTAATTATTTTAAATATTATTATAAGCTTTTAATTATACATTTAATTAGTGGAAATTAAAAATTTGGAATGGGTCAATTGGACAAATGTGAACCATGACATATTAAAATCAAGTGTGTAACATGCCAATTCTTTCTCAAATTTACTCCAAGGTTCTAGAGAAGTCTAGGTTTAAAAAAAAACTAAACTAAATAATTAAGAAAATGAGTTAATGTATGATTGATGGGGGGTATTTTCTTGAGTTAGAAAATTCCACACACACACACACACTCACTTACCTAGCCTTGGCCGAACCTATTAGTGGCTGCCCCCTCTTTTTTTGTTCACAATTCTCCATCTCAATTCACACTCAAAAGAATTAAAAGGAAATAAATTAAAAAGGGGTTAATATATGATACAATTGGAGACTTCTACACATTTCCACACACACACCCACCCCATTCTCACCATGTTCTGGCCGAGCCCTTTCCTCCCTACTGCAACCTCATTTCCCCTCTCATTCCGCATCAAAATTCTTCAAATTTTGCCTCAAAAATCAATACAAAACCTCATTAATTCTTCATTTAACCCTTACCCATTATTCTCTACCCAAAACAAGCTTGGATCTTGGTGCAATGTTAGCATTTTGGAGGCTATGATTTGCAAGTTTGATCTCAAATTATGAGGTATAAATCCTAACCCTAAGATTTTATTTTTGGCTAATTACTTTAATCTAGCCTAATTAGGAGTTTAATTATGGTTTGAATTTTAAGATTTAAAATTCAAGAGAGGGTTTTTAAATCAAGTTATGGTTTTTATAAAGTGATCATGATTAGAATGTGTAGTTTAACACTTTATGACATGCAAAATTTAGTTTAGTTGTTAAGTTACTAATTGTTGCTTCAAAATTATTCAAATTAGATAATTTTGCAAACAAGGTTTTTTAAATTAATATAAATTGGTGAGATAAACTTTTTGTAATGGTTTGTATGACTTAAATAAGATATTTAGTGAGTATTGTGGCCACTAGAATTGTTAAAATATCAAGATTTGAACTAAAATGGAAAAATGGATGCTTACTAGGTTTTTGAAATAAATTGATTCTAATTAAGTTTGAGGTTTTGATGAGTTATAACTTAATCCCTAAGATATTTAATGTATTGTGAATGCGCAATTTGTACGAATGGATACTAGGATGGGTGGTTTTCACGTTTTGCGACCCTAGTTATGGTTTGTGGCGTGGTCGCGTGCGAGTTTGTGCGCCAAGTGCGTGCGCGTTTAATTAGCGCACGTTGATTGATTTGTGTCATTTGTTCCACGACTATTTGTTTATTTATCCTTTTAATTGCTTGTGTGCGATTCTAAGATCGGGTGCAGAGGCGTCGGACGCGGCGCTGAAAGACAGAGCGGAGATCGGATCAGACTAGCCGAGGCATCCGGTGAGTAGATGTATACATCTATGGGGGGATCGTCTGGATGGCGCGAGGCGGCCGATGGTTTAGTATTACTTATAGTAGTTGCATTATATGCGTAGTTCCTAATTAGCCATCTCATTGCAATGCATCGTGATATGTGTGTGTGTGTGTGTGTGTGTGTGTGTGTGTGTATGACACCATCTCATAGGACACTTGCACCATTACCATTGGTTCCTGCCGCACGTGCACTAGTTATGCGAACACACACGCCACTGGTAATTGCTATGTCACGAACGCTATAAAACTTGCTTAAAATAGATATTTGGGCATTTTCATCGTATATGATCCGTATATTTATACCTGCATATTCATCTCATTAAATGGATACGTAGGATTGTTAATCATGTATACATACCTCATTGCATCATGATTCATGCATAGCTTCTGGCCGTATTTCGTATGGTATACACTATCGTATCATAGATTTCCATCATCATCGGCATATTCATATATTGTGATTCTTCTCGAGGATTTCAGTATTTATGGGATTTCTGGATTTTGGGGGAAACCGCAAGAATTTTAATAAAACTTGTTATCATTTTAAAATGCAAGTTGCGGTTTTCTCGTGATGTTTGTGTCGTCCACCATGAGTTTTCATGATTTCTGTTGGTTTTCAAGACCCGATTCGAGGAGTAGGATGAACCGTTTCGGGTACATGGTGGGCCCGGTATGGTACCCCGGGGCGAGAGTGTTTTTGTGGGGCTGATGATGAGCCTGGCAGGGGCAAACTACCTACCGGTGATGTCTGGCGCGACGGATATCTAGAGGATACCGACCGTAGTCGTGAGATTTGATGATTTGGGCCGATCCGGACTGATAGAGCCCGAGATTTTGAGATTTGATGATTTGGGCCGATCCGAACTGACGGAGCCCGAGATATTGAGATTTGTGATACAGAGATATTGTGATATTGTGACATTGAGATGTCGATACATTGAGATATATGTATTTTGTGTCGATGCTTGACATAGATTTCTGTTGATTTCTTTGATATTACTTCAGTTATTTCACAGGAGCTTTTTCTAAGATAAAAATAAAGATTTTCTCATACCAGATATGTTCAGGTTTCGGGTATTGATTATGCATTCATGTCACATTCATGCTAGTGTATTGTGTCATATCGGTATATGTAGGGTGTGACGCACTGCGTGCATGCTTACGATAGCCTTATTAGATGTTACTTACTACTCACGAGTTGGCAACTCACCCCTGTCGTGCCACAGTGTTTTGCAGGTCTGACCCGTCAGCGCAGGAGCGGCGGGTGTACTTTCTATTTCCATTTCTTTTGCTTCGGCTTGCAGCTTGCTCATAGGTAGGTTTTGGAGGATTTTATTTTTCTCCCACCTTGTATTTTATTTGTATTTAGTATACTCCATCTACCCTTATATATTGGATTAGACGGTGAGATTTGTGAGACTTGTATTTGTGGTTTGGTGTCAATGCTCACCTGAGCCGACGTGATGCTTTTATGCTTTCATGCTTATTTCGTATTATTATGATATATTCATTGCATGTGGTTGTGATTCCGCCTTTGGCGAAGAGCTAGCTCCCGCTTGGGAATGCCTGTATTCATTTATATGTAGTTTCTTGTGTTGTACCCGTTTGGGGGCCAGTATTTACAAAGGAGACTCTGCCGAAATTTTTGGGAATTTTGTTGTTTTTTTAAATGTTTAATGCGACTTGTTTTAGTTAAAACCGCTCTCTTTTAATAAGTTTTCCTTCACTCTATTTCTTATTTGGTTTAGATTTTTGGGCTTTGGCTTACTTAGATTACGTTACGCCTTTAGACGTTTCGTAATTTAAGTGACAGTCACGTTCCGTACCTTCGGGTCATGACTGGAATGTATTAGAAGTGGAATGGGACGGTCACTAAAAGACACCTACATGAACTCTTGTGCCGTTGTCCCATGGATTTTGACGGGGCCTTGTACTACCTGTTACCATAGTCCATGGAGCATGTTGGACTCCTCTCGTGTACACCGATACCTTCTGTACCAAATTACAAACATCTACATTAGAATAGCAATCTTATACCTGTATACCTTAACAATTCAATTCTCAATATTAACTATATTCTTGTCTTTTTTGGGACTTACCGAGCGCTAATTCGCTGACGATATTCATGTCTTTTCTTTCTTTGGAATGTTCATTAGGAGGACCGGACTCTCTTAAGATCGAGCCTAGTTAGGAGGACGTGGACCAGTTCACTGAGCAACAGGACTTCTAGTTCATCTTGTACTTACTTTTCATTTGGTATGCCACAATTTATTCATGCTTATATCATTGTACTTTCCTTTTCAAAGCAATGTAAGATGAATGTTAAGAAAATTTGCTTTTTATTTTATATCTCTTGTCATTCTTGTGCATTTTATATATTGCTTATTTACGCTTAACGTATTTATTTCTGAGTAAATACGTCGCGTGCCTGCCACGTCACCATCTCCATACACTAGGAAGCGGGGTATGACAGGTTTTGTTGGTGGCCCATGCATGTTAGTTTTGAATGGAATCCTAAGCAATATATCACAAGAATTATAAGAATCTGCAACTATACATTGTTTACATTTCAAATTCCTTGAATCTATCATAACCTTTTTTTTTCTATCAAGGTCATGGATTCTCCCAACAACACGAGTACCAACGTCAATAGAAACACCCCACCACCTACTCTACCACCACCACCTACCATTGCATCTCCCATCAATGAGAAGACGGTATTGCTAGAGGCAATCAAGAGTCTCTTGGAGGGTCAGCAGCAGTAGACTGCTATCCTCATGCACCGCCCAGAGGTCGAGGCACCCGGAGTCAACCAATTCTGGGCACTGCACCCGAAACATTTCTCTGGGAAAGAGAGCCCACCGGAGGCAGAAGAATAGGCTCAGTCTATAGAAGATGATCTGGCAGCAATACAAGTGCCAGAGATTGCTTGGGTGAGAGTTGCAAAACTGCAACTAACAGATAACGCCAGAGTCTGGTGGAAGGATGAAGAAAGCCGACTCGCCCAACCGATTGAATGGAGGATATTTCGCGATATGTTCGACACGAAATACTTCCCTGAGATTGCCCATTTCGACATGGAACAGCAGTTCATCCACTTACAATAAGGCTCGATGTGGAGAAAATCTGTGGATGAATACGATACTGAGTTTATAATGCTTAGCAGGTAAGATATGTCTCAATATTCAATTTACTGATATCACATATTTCACTGCTAACACAAGGTCGTAACAGGTTCGCGGAAAACCTCATCCCGGCTTCTGAGATCCGGGCAAGACGATTTCAGTAAGGGTTGGACCCGGAAATCCAAGCTGCACTAGCTACAAGGGATTTCCCAACCCATGATCTTACTCTAAACGTTGCCCGACGTTATGAGGCAATTGTGAAGAAGAAGGGCAGATCTTATACTGCCGGTGTGAAACGTCCTGCCACTCATATAGCAGGAGGAGTCTCTTCCAGGCCAACTTTTTCACCCAGGAGACCGGGAGTAACCTTTAACCGGCCCAGTCCAGACTTTTGCTTCTATTGCAAGATGAAAGGATGGCGAAAGACTGCAGGCGTGCGAATGGCCTGTGTTTGGTTTGCGGCGCATCCACTCACGCCATAGGAGCGTGTCCATATCGACTCAACCTAGCTCTAGCACCAAGACCCGTAATCATAGTTCCGCAGCGGCCGGCTATTCAGGCTCCTGCACCTCGTCTTGCTCTACCTGCTCCACCTCCACATGGACTTCCTGCACAGCCTCCTCGTCAGTTCAATCAGGCATAGAGGAACATGACTCAAGGGAAGAGAAACATGCATCAGGGACAGAGGAATGTGCCTCCAACAAGGAGGAATGTACCCCGACGTCAGGCTTTCACCATGACAGTTGAGGAAGCCAAGGCCACTGGCTAAGTTATCACTGGTAATTCCCAATCCTTTCATCTTTTCAATACTTATATACCTCAATATTTTTCCTGTATTTAAAATCAACCTCACACAACTTAGGTAATATATTAGTAACCACTCTTCATACACCAGCACTGTTCGACACCGGAGCATCACATTGTAGGGTTCCCTAGGTCGGCAGCAAGGTTTCGGAAGGCATCGTCCATGCTGTTTTCAAATTTTTTGCCGTTCTAAAGAACCCTAACTTAGAATCTTTAACTAAAGTTTTAAACAAACAAGCAATGTTAACATCTTAATATCTAAGTGAATGAGGAATACAACCTTTGTAGACTGGTCCTTCACTTCTAAAGCTCCGTGTAGTAGTCCCTTCGCTGCGAGTAGTGATCTCCCGAACTCTAATATGGGTTCCCTTGGAGAAATGAACAAGCTTGCTCGATGTCTTCGAGGCCGAAGATGATCTACGTCGAGAAGACTCAAGCTCATGCTACCTCTTCACTAAATTAGGGTTTAGTGAAGCAAACACCCTAAACTAAATGACTAATAGTAGAGGATGATGAAGTAGGAAATTGCTCTCTTTAGTTTTCTTTTTCTCACAATATTTTCTCACCTTGAGAAAAGCTAGTGAGCTTTCTCATGAGGAAGAAGAAGCTTAAGTGAAGAATGAGAGAATGAACTCATGAGGTGAGAATAGCAACCATGGGTGAGTTAGTGTCATACACTAACTCATGTAGAGAATAAACCATGGGTTAATAATAATGGTTGGGTTAATAAATATCTTTAAGTAAAACAAAATGAATGGATTTGGTCAATGGTTCCACAAGCTTCTACAAGCTTCAACCATGTGACTAATTACCACTAATTTTTGAATTACCAAGATAAATAAAACCCTCACATTATTATAAGCATGGTGTAAGTCTCATACACCCATGTTGCATGTGGCATCAAGCATGACACAAAATATTGTACATTAATATATATCATATATATACTAAGTGTACACAAGTGAGAAAAGAAATCTTAAGTGAGCTAATATTAGTTAATGTAAGGTAATATATCAAATATATAATTATACATTAAATTATTAAATCAACACTTGATTTAATAATCCGGCTATATCATATACAACCGACTAATATCAAATGCAACAATCTGTCGAATCAACACTTGATCTGATAACCTGGCTATATCACATATAACCGACCGATATCACATATCGCGAGAATAGAATGCGGTATCATATACGCGCATTAATCTCGGTCCCGCATATATTAAATATGTGCTCCTACTTCGTTTCGCATGAATAAGGAAACCTCTGTGTAAAACTCTAAAGACTCGTCAATATGCCGGCTGTAGGTGATGATTATATCAAACACCCACAAGCCACAAGCGGTCTGCTAAATGTAACGGCCACCTGGGTATTGAGCGATCAGAAGATCAACAAGCAAGTCTGCTCGTACTCCGGCGAATCCAATCAGTGACACTACCGTACAGTCCGGTCTCTTCGTCAGATATGTCGCATATCATAGCCTGGGGGTGGTATAACGTCAGACCCCAATAGCCTGATAAGTCATGCCGATGCAAGGTCCATAACGGTTTAAGAAACTACTGATAACACTTACCAGTAAATCTCAGCAACCCTGGCCAGGGATTGTTAGATATATGTATGTCCTAGAGGCCATTATATGTATAGTGGATGCTTGGACATGTATATATGATTTTAGATGACTTTCTCGCTTAACATGATAGTATGCTATCTGGTTTACTTTATCTTGACATGTTGATTTGATCATGCTTTTTATTCATTTGCACATGTTGATAAAGCCCTCAGGATATTTGCTTAACTACTGTGACTATGATGCGGATCATACTAGTGGGGCATGTGTAGTTTATAAGCATATCCTTAAACTGTTCCTAGTCGTGGGTGTATCGAGACGGGGCATCGATATTCCAGAGTAGACTAGCGTATACTATTCTTGTCCCATATGATGGGCGATGGATGATCCCATATCCATCTGGTGAGGTGACCCCAAAGATTGTATGCGGGTGCTCAGTGGAGACTGGGTACACTGAACGGACTCACAGAGAACTCCTATGTGGTATTATATCTATCGTCAGATAGCAGTTCTCAGGTGACACTGGTACAGGTTAGTATGTAGACCCA
Organism: Agapanthus africanus; assembly: GCA_030015575.1. Classification (NCBI taxonomy): domain Eukaryota; kingdom Viridiplantae; phylum Streptophyta; class Magnoliopsida; order Asparagales; family Amaryllidaceae; genus Agapanthus; species Agapanthus africanus. Next base: position 187,729,613 of record CM057337.1, read on the forward strand.
AGATCGTCATAGAGTCTTGTGTGTCCTCCCACTGTACTTTGATATCCACCCTATCACGGCTCTACTGAGTCGTGCAAACAGGTGGACTTTGGGTACAGTCTCGAGGCACATGGAGGCGATGATCGATAGGAGTGGTTTCGTCTGTCCCGGTATTGGGAGTTGATGTTGTACTATGCTCGATTGGCTATAACTGGAAGTCCCTGGCCAGGGCTGCTGAGATTTACTGATAAGCGTTATTAGTAGTTTCTCGATCTGTTATGAGCCATACACCAGCATGACTTATTGAGTTATTGGGGTCGACGATTCCATCCCTAGACTCGATATGCAACATATCTGACGAAGAGACTGGACTGTACGGTAAGTGTTGCCAGTTGGCTCGACGGGAGTTTTGACAGCTTTGCTGGTTTTCTTTTGATCGCTCAATACCCGGGTGGCCGTTACGTTTAGCTGACCGCCTGTGGCTTATGGGTGTTTGATGTGATTATCACCTACTGCCGGCATATTGACGAGTCTTAGAGTCCCACAATGAAGTTTCCTGGCTCAGGCGAAAAGATGTGGTGTGCATATGAGATATGCGCGGGACCCGATTAAATACGGATATGTGATACCGTATATTATTCGGGTATTTTCTATTGGTCGGGTCGTATGTGATATGACCGGTTTGCAAAATCAAGTGTTGATTTAACAAATGACTTTTAGATTAATTCTTTTATTAAACCCTTTTTCTATTTTTGTATGCATGCATGTATGCACATGATGATGTGCATGGACACATACATACATACTTTGTATCATGGTTGTTGATACAAAATTGGTGGCAATGCAAGACTCATATTGTAGTAATTATTTATATTTATCATTTTGAGTTAATTAAAAGGATAATTCACTCATGGTTGATGTTTATCATCTTTGACTAAACTTTACCATTCTTTTAACCATGAGTTAATTCTCTTTTGGAAATTAACTCAATAAGAAAATATCTAGATGATTACTAACCATGGTTGAAGTGAGAAGGATAATTATGAATTATTCTTTCTCATCTCAATTATTTATATCATAACATTTTCTTTTGAGCTCAAGCCTTAGCCACCATCTTCTTCTTCCTCTCTTGAAAATTTCTTTGAGTGAGGGTGATAAAAAAGAAAGGGTTTTGATTAGAGAATACAAACCACATCATAATACTACACACATCTAGCCCATTTGTGTAGGGTGTTTGCTCTACTTCATTCACATATCAAGTAAAGCAATGAACTTTGGGCAAAGGGACATCGGGTGGATCATCGTGGACTAGGAAGGCTTCCATCGATCCGTTCCAAACTCTCAAAGTGCCAAGGAGTCACCAAGGGAGGTCTATAAAGGTTGTAATCTCTACTCTTAGTGATACTTTTTCTTTTGCATGTGATGATTAGTCAAAAGAAACCCTAAATTTCTAGTTATGATTCTTTGCAAGTTCACTTAGCACCATAATAATTTGATTTTGGCATATGTGATGCTTCTAAACCCTTGATGAGGTGCTAGGTAAACCCAACAATGGTATCGGAGCCAAGCTAGAGCTTTAGGCGAAGTTAAAACTCCGATCGAAACACGAAATACCAAATTAGACCCCTCTCTGGACTATTTTTAAAACTGTGGTTTTTTCTGAATTAAAAATACTTAAAAAATTCAGCAGGGAAATATAAGAATAACTGTAAAATACGAGGCAATGATCCGTACATACCGCCGCGGAACCGCGGCCATACCTTGCTTGGGCCGCGGATCCGCGGCCGTACAGAAGCTTCATGGAATCATATTTGTACAGTATTTTCAGTAGCTGCTTTTAGATATTTTTTGGTATTTTTAATCTGACTCAAGTGTTGAGTGTTCTGGGGATTTTTTGTGATTCGTTGATTCGATCGGAAACTTTAATTTCGTGCTGTTTTCGGGTAATTTAGAAAGTATTAAAAAGTTCTAACGGATATCATTAACTCACTTTTTCCCGGCATGAAAACTTTCAAGTGTTGATTTTTTTTTCTCATGTTTAAATCTTTCGGAAAAACGTGCAAGTAACGTGGTGGACCCTCTAGAAGGACACAAACCTTAACTCGGTTATGTGACCGTCTGAACTGCTTCTAAACCTTAGGGTTTGGCGCAGTACGGCGTGCCATATGTGAAGCGTTGGCTTGACCCTTTTACGGCTGGACCACTGCTACTGTGACACATTCTGGGATTTTTGAACTCCGCTCAAGTGTTGAGCTAATTAAGAAATCTTGGGTATTTGATTATTCGATCGGAAAGTTTAATACTGTCTATTTATCTGGAATCTGATACAATATGTGGAATTCATATAGTTAGGCATGAAATGCGAAGTATGTGATATTTCGGATTTACGATGTCTAAAGTGATTGTGGATTCCAAATGTTGTAGTTTTACACTTTCTTTTCTGTGACCATAAGCGTAGTATGTGGGGTATCGCCGGCTTCGTTGCTATACATCAACAACAATTGGGATACGTATACTTGCTTACGTTGATGATATGAGATATTATGTGTTGCTGAGATATGATGTGTAGGATTGTCGCGATTGAATAGCCGGGTTTTTTTTATGTGAGATGAGAGTTTTATTTTCATTCATGTATAAATCAATTGTGTGTAATATTCTTTTATTTGGGGCACTTCCGGGTTGAGGAAGATGTTTCCATCATTGTATATTATTTACTTTTCTGCATTAGGATAGACCCAAGGTGGGGAGCACAAGTGACCGGGTTCTAGGGTTCAGTGGGAGGTCATCTCGAGGAGTCGAGACCGGGTCTCCTAAATTCCAGAATTGGCAGAATCACTTGCCGCTCTCGTAGGGGTCTAGGGGAGTGGGCTTGGCTATTCATCGCGACCGTGGAATCCGTATTTTCTATTGTTGGCTAAATACAAAATACGGACGTCCTAGATATCCTTTTATTTTCATATGTGCTTCTGCTGTTGATATTCTGTAATGTGATTACTTAGTATCTGAGACGAATGGATTATTATTATATATATGATATATAATAAACGTTGCTTATGTTTTACACCCGCACTAGTCCCGCCCCGCTATGCCGTTAGTTAAGTAACCTAACGGTGTATAACGGGACACTGTGGCGAATGCGGATGGCATAAGTGTACGTTCTATTTTCGTTTCTTTTCTGTGATGGCTTAGGAACTTAAATGATGGGATTACATTAATGAGATTAATGCAAAGAAAAAGAAACCTAAAAGATGTAGAATCAGATTTGAAACCCATTCGGCTTTTTATGAAAAATGCAAGTTTCAAAAGATGCGGAGCTTAAGCCACTCCTTTTCTAAAACTGTTTTAATTCTACAACGAGATCAAGTTCAAAGCGTTAAAGGTTTTCATAAAAACCATCCGCAACCCTCCGTCATTTTAGGAAGCAGAGTACTTAGTATTCGTGCTACGTATGTCGACCATAGCCGAGGCGTAGTGTACGGTAGCTAAGTGATGTCTTCCTACAAAGCATATGATGCGATCAGTTAGGACATTCATGCGATTATGTTGATTATAGTCAAGGGTCATATGGGTGGGTCTAGTTGATCTCGAAATGACGGGTAGAACTTGACTAGTACTTATGATATTTTGACCATAGCCAAGGTCATAAGTAATTAGGGATAAAAACCATATCGGGAGTTTCAAGAGTTGAAATTTGCAATGAGATTGCATACCATCTATATGATAGTTGGATCCCGATCCCACTGTGAGTAAGTGTTACTTCCAGGAGAATTTTGCACTTTACAATTAGCTGATCCAGTAGGTGTCTAGAAAAGTGTTAACGGGGTTTGACCTCTGGGAAAACGAGATTTACTTTAATTAGGTCCGTGCGAAAGCACAGGGAACCTCCCTCAAGTACCGACACTGGCCTGGCTGACCGGTTAGCGAAACTGTAGAATATAATTAATCCTGGCTAGTTTTCTTTTCGGATTTTGAAAGAAAATTTGATTAAAGCAGTGGGAGACATCGATTAGATAAGATAATAACTAATCTAATTCTTTGCAAGAGCATTTCGCTGAGTGTATTCTTTTCTCTCTCCTAATGGCAGATACCTATGACGGGACTTAAGCTTCTACTAGAGAAAAATAAACTGACGGGACCGAACTATAAAGAATGGTTGAGGAACTTGAACATCGCACCAGCATATGATAAAGTATCATATGTCTTCACAACTAATGCCCCACCCGTCCCAGGACCTGAATCATCTATCTCGGATAGGGAGATCCGAAAAACTTGGGATGCTGATTGTAACACGACCAAGTGCCTCGCGCTCGCTTCTATGGACAATATCCATCAGAAGCAACACGAGAATATGGATGTACAATCCATATTTCTTCACACAAAGGACTTGTATGAAGAGCAATCTCGTACTTTGAGATACGAGGCATCTCGAAAGCTGTTTCAGATGCGAATGGCCCCTGGTACATCAGTAGGAGACCATGTTTTAAAGATGATTGGTCTTATAGAAGAACTTGAGGAACTGGGATAGACCATGGACAATGAGCAGTATACAGATATTGTTCTACAGTCTCTCCCCCCTGTCTTTGCTCCGTTCATAGTGAACTTCAATATGAATGATTTGGAGAAATCATTACCTGAACTTCTCAATATGTTGAGAAGTGCAGAGAGCACGTTGAAAACAACGAAGACTCCCGCTCTGCTTGCTGGGCCATCCTCCTCTTCATTCCCAAAAGCTAAGGCCAAGGGAAAGAAAAAGAAGAAGTCCATCAAACAGAAAGGTGGAGTTAAAAAGGCAAAGGGGAAAGACAAATCCGGGGCTGCGGGAAGTGGGAAAGGAGAATGTTTTTACTGCCACAAGTCAGGACATTGGAAACGCAACTGTGCTGTGTATCTTGCTGATCTCAAGAAGAAGAAGCATGCTGATGCTTCCACTTCAGGTGTGTTTGTAACTGAAAACTATTTTTCTTTAAACTCTGCATCTTGGGTATTAGATACCGGTTCTGGTTCTCACATCTGCAATTGTATGCAGGGATTGAGAAATAGTAGAGTTTTGAAGACAGGTGACCATACTCTGTGGGTTGGAAATGGTTCCAATGTACATGCTGTATCCGTGGGAGAGTATCATCTTGGGTTGCCTTCGGGTTGTATTTTGGTTTTGAACCCGTGTTATTTTGTACCTAGTATGCTATGTAATATAATATCTGTTTCTTTGTTGGACAATGAAGGATATCATTTTGTATTGCAGAATAATGTCATGAACATTAACTTGAATCAAGAGTTGATTGGGTATGGTATATTAAATAACGGTATTTACGTCCTGAACCAACACACAGTTTTCAATATACAACATACTAATAAAAGAAAGTTTTCAGATATAAATGAAGCTTTTCTTTGGCATTGTAGACTTGGTCATATTAATGAAACAAGACTAAACAAACTACATAAAGATGGATATTTAAATCCTTTTGAATATAAATCTTATGCGACTTACCAGTCTTGTATCAAAGGTAAAATGATCAAAACTCCGTTTACTGTACACGGAGAAAGAGCTGTGGAACTCTTAAGCTTCATAAATAGTGATGTATGCGGACCAATGTCTACATATGCTAGAGGTGGTTTTTCATACTTCATTACTTTTACTGATGATTTCTCAAGATTCGGACACGTGTTTTTAATAAAGCACAAATCCGAAACTTTCAAGAAATTCAAGGAGTACAAACTTGAAGTAGAAAAACAAACAGGCTTGAGTATCAAGAAACTTCGATCAGATCGAGGTGGAGAATATTTAAGTACAGAGTTTTTAGACTTCTTAAAAGAGAATGGGATTCTTTCTCAGCTCACTCCTCCTTACACACCACAGCACAATGGTGTGTCAGAAAGGAGGAATCGTACCCTATTAGATATGGTACGATCCATGATGTGTGATGCTGAGTTACCGCTTTCCTTTTAGGGGCATGCATTAGAGACTGCGATGTATCTATTGAACAGGATTCCAACCAAGACCGTGTCTACCACTCCATATGAGATATGGAGTGGAAAGAGACCATCTCTTAAAAGAGTTAGGATTTGGGGTTATCCGGCTTTTGTTAAAAAGCAGAATCCAGACAAACTCGAGACACGATCGGTCAGGTGTAAATTTGTGGGGTATCCAAAACATTCGTATGGATATCTATTCTACCACAAGGAGGAACAAAAGGTGTTTGTTGCTCAGCATGCCACATTTTTGGAAAATGAAATCTTTACAGACAGTACTGATGGCAATACGGTAGATCTAGAAGAAGTTCTAGAGACACAAATTACTCAGGATAATTGGTTGAAACTGATGTTTTAGTAGAACTTCAAGAACCTCAGCCTCTCCGGAGATCTGGTAGAACTTCTCGCCCACCAGAGAGATACTATGGGTTTCTCATTGATGGTGATAGAGAAGATTGCATCATGGATGATGATGACCCTACTAGTTTTCAGCTAGCTATCACGAGTGGTGACTCAGTGAAGTGGCTGGAAGCCATGAGATCCGAAATGGAGTCCATGTATACCAACAAAGTATGGACTTTGGACGTTGCGCCTTCTGGGATAAAAATCGTTGGGTGCAAATGGATCTTTAAAAGAAAGATTGGTATAGATGGACAGGTAGAGACCTTTAAAGCAAGGCTAGTAGCGAAAGGTTTTCGTCAAAGACCAGGATTGGACTATGATGAAAATTTCTCTCCAGTAGCAATGCTTAAATCCATTAGGATCCTACTTGCTATTGCTACTCACTATGATTATGAAATCTGGCAGATGGACGTTAAAACTGCATTTCTAAATAGTGATTTAGAAGAGTGCGTTTTTATGGATCAGCCAGAGGGCTTCATTGACAGTGGGAGCAGCGGGAAAGCATGTAGATTGCTTAAATCCATTTATGGATTAAAGCAGGCCTCACGGAGTTGGAACATCTGCTTTGATGATACAATCAAAGAGTTTGATTTTATCAAAAATATAGATGAACCATGCATTTATAAGAAGATTGTAGGGAGTACTGTCATATTTCTCGTATTGTACGTAGATGACATTCTCCTGATAGGAAATGATATTCCTATGCTACAATCGGTCAAACTATTCTTATCACAAAGGTTCTTCATGAAGGACCTGGGTGATGCCTCATGCATTTTGGGCATAAGGATCTATAGAGATAGATCCAAGAGGTTATTGGGATTGTCCCAATCAAGGTACATAGACACCATCCTAAAAAGGTTTAGTATGGAAGATTCCAAGCGTGGTGCCTTGCCTGCTTGTCATGGAATCACTCTCTCTAAGGACTTCTGTCCGAAGACTGATGAAGAGAGAGCTCGCATGAGCGTTATACCCTACGCTTCAGCCGTAGGATCTATAATGTATGCGATGTTATGTACTCGCCCTGATGTAGGTTATGCACTAGCTGTAGTAAGCAGGTATCAATCCAACCCAGGGGAGAAACATTGGATAGCAGTGAAGAACATTCTTAAATACTTGCGAAGGACTAAACAATTGTTCTTGGTGTATGGTAATGGGGATCTCCAGATGGAGGCCTTTACTGATTCCATCTTCCAAAGTGATAAGGATGACAGCAAATCTATCTCAGGGTTTGTATTTACCCTCAACGGAGGGGCGGTTAGTTGGAAGAGTTCCAAACAGGATACCGTTGCAGACTCTACGATGGAAGCTGAGTATATTGCTGCAAATGATGCTGCCAAGGAAGCCGTCTGGATGAGGAAGTTCATCGCGGAACTAGGAGTAGTTCCAACCATTGTTGATCCAATACCATTGTAATGTAATAATAATGGAGCTATGGCGTTAGCCAAAGAACCAAGATCCCATCAAAAATCCAGACACATCCTGAGACGATATCATTTGATCCGGGAGATAGTAGATTGCCAGGAGATCGAGATTCGGAAAGCAGACACAAAGGATAACACAGCGGATCCACTCAACAAGGCCCTTCCACAGCCGCAGCATGAGCGACTTTTTGAGATGTTGGGTATGAGATACGCCAATAACTGGCCTTAGTGCAAGTGGGAGATTGTTAGATATATGTATACCCTAGAGGCCATTATATGTATAGTGGATGCTTGGACATATATATATGATTTTAGATGACTTTCTCGCTCAACATGATAGTATGCTATCTGGTTTACTTTATCTTGACATGTTGATTTGATCATGCTTTTTATTCATTTGCACATGTTGATAAAGCCCTCAGGATATTTGCTTAACTACTGTGACTATGATGCGGATCATACTAGTGGGGCATGTGTAGTTTATAAGCATATCCTTAAACTGTTTCTAGTCGTGGGTGTATCGAGACGGGGCATCAATATTCCAGAGTAGACTAGCGTATACTATTCTTGTCCCATATGATGGGCGATGGATGATCCCATATCCATCTGGTGAGGTGACACCAAAGATTGTATGCGGGTGTTCAGTGGAGACTGAGTACACTGAACGGACTCACAGAGAACTCCTATGCGGTATTATATCTATCATCGGATAGCAGTTCTCAGGTGACACTGGTACATGTTAGTCTGTAGACCCAAGATCGTCATAGAGTCTTGTGTGTCCTCCCACTGTACTTTGATATCCACCCTACCACGGCTCTACTGAGTCGTGTAAACATGTGGACTTTGGGTACAGTCCGGAGGCACATGGAGGAGATGAGCGATAGGAGGGGTTTCGTCTCTCCCGGTATTGGGAGTTGATGTTGTGCTATGCTCGATTGGCTATAACAGGAAGTCCCTGGCCAGGGTTGCTGAGATTTACTGATAAGCGTTATCAGTAGTTTCTCGATCTGTTATGAGCCATACACCAGCATGACTTATTGAGTTATTGGGGTCGACGATTCCATCCCTAGACTCGATATGAAATATATCTGACGAAGAGACCGGACTGTATGGTAAGTGTTGCCAGTTGGCTCGACGGGAGTTTTGACAGCTTTGCTGGTTTTCTTCTGATCGCTCAATACCCGGGTGGCCGTTACGTTTAGCTGACCGCTTGTGGCTTGTGGGTGTTTGATGTGATCATCACCTACTGCCGGCGTATTGACGAGTCTTAGAGTCCCACAATGAAGTTTCCTGGCTCAGGCGAAAAGATGTGGTGTGCATATGAGATATGCGCGGGGACCCAATTAAATACGGATATGTGATACCGTATATTAATAGGGCATTTTCTATTGGTCGGGTCGTATGTGATATGACCTGTTTGAAAAATCAAGTGTTGATTTAACAAATGACTTTTAGATTAATTCTTTTATTGAACCATTTTTTCTATTTTTGTATGCATGCATGTATGCACATGATGATGTGCATGGACACATACATACATACTTTGTATCATGGTTGTTGATACAAAATTGGTGGCAATGCAAGACTCAAATTGTAGTAATTATTTATATTTATCATTTTGAGTTAATTAAAAGGATAATTCACTCATGGTTGATGTTTATCATCTTTGACTAAACTTTACCATTCTTTTCATCATGAGTTAATTCTCTTTTGGAAATTAACTCAATAAGAAAATATCTAGATGATTATTAACCATGGTTGAAGTGAGAAGGATAATTATGAATTATTCTTTCTCATCTCAATTATTTATATCATAACATTTTCTTTTGAGCTCAAGCCTTAGCCACCATCTTCTTCTTCCTCTCTTGAAAATTTCTTTGAGTGAGGGTGATAAAAAAGAAAGGGTTTTGATTAGAGAATACAAACTATATCATCATACTACACACATCTAGCCCATTTGTGTAGGGTGTTTGCTCTACTTCATTCACATATCAAGTAAAGCAAGGAGCTTTGGGCAAAGGGACTTCGGGTGGATCATCGTGGACTAGGAAGGCTTCCATCGATCCGTTCCAAACTCTCAAAGTGCTAAGGAGTCACCAAGGGAGGTCTACAAAGGTTGTAATCTCCACTCTTATTGATACTTTTTCTTTTGCATGTGATGCTTAGTCAAAAGAAACCCTAAATTTCTAGTTATGATTCTTTGTAAGTTCACTTAGCACCTTAAAAATTTGATTTTGGCATATGTGATACTTCTAAACCCTTGATGAGGTGCTAGGTAAACCCAACAGGGATTTCCTGTTATGGCTAATCGAGTATAGCGCAACATCAACTCCCAATACCGAGAGAGACGAATCCCCTCTTATCGCTCATTGCCTCCATGTGACTCGGGACTGTACCCAAAAACCAGCGTTTTGCACGATCTCTTGACCATGGTAAGGTGGAAATCAAAGCACAGTGGGAATCACATAAGACTCTATGACAATCTCGGGTCGACAGACTAACCTGTACCAGTGTCACCAGAGAAATGCTATCTGATGATAGGTATAATACCATTTAGGAGTTCTCGGAGAGTCTGTCCAGTATACCCAGTCTCCACGGAGCACCCGTATACCATCATTGATGTAAAACACCAATAGATGTAGGATCATCCATCGCCCATCATATGGGTCAAGATGCGCATACGCTAGTCTACTCTGGAGTATCGATGCCTTATCTCAATACTCCTACGACTAGGAACAATTATAAGGTGTACTTGTGGACTACCCTTGGCCCCACTAGTATGATCTCCATCATAGTCCTGGTAGTCAAGTACACATCCTAAGGGCTTTATCAATATATGAGAGCAAGACAGCATCACATATACAAGTCAACATGTTAAGACAAAGAGCAACCAGATAGCATACTATCATATCGAGCAAGAAATTCTTCCCTATATATGTCTAAGCATCCACTACAATATACATCCCATGTACAGTAATGGCATCTAGGGCATCCATATAACTAACAATCTTCCACTTGCACTAAGGCCATCTGTTGTAGTATCCAATACCCAACAATATAGCAGTGGTTGTAGTATCTCATATTCAACCATCCCAAAATCTCTTAAATGGTATTTGGGGAAGTAGGCCTTGGTGAGTGGATCCGTCGTGTTAACCTCAAAATCTACTCTCCTTACCTCGATCCCTTGGAGATCAACCATTTCCCTGATCAGGTGATACTTGCCTCAGAATATGTCTGGATCGCTGATGGGACCGGTGTTCCTAGGCCAAAGCCACAACTCTATTGTAGTCACAATAATAGTTATTGGACACTCAATGGTAGGAACCTTGTTCATCTCATGAACAAGTAATGTCCAGACAACCTCTTTGGTAGCATCGTTGGTAGCAATGTATTCAGCCTTTATCGTCTAGTAAGTTACGGTATCTAACTTGGAACTCTTCTAACATACCGTCCCTCCATTGAGGGTAAAGACAATGCATGTGAATGACTTTCAGTCGAACTTATCATTCTGGAAGCAGGTACGAAGAACATTCATTTAGTGCTTCTCAAGTACTTAAGAATGTTCTACAGAGCTGTCCAGTGATTATCCCAAGATCCGATTGATTCCTGATCACTACACCTAGTGAGTTATCTACATCTAGTCTGGTACATAATATTGCATGCATGATAGAGCCTACCGCCGAAGCATAGGGTATCCCTTGCACGCGAGCTCTCTCCAAATCAGTCTTGGAAGACATCTTTTTGGAAAGAGTGATTCCATAGTAAGTGGGCGAACCACCACGCTTAGAATCTTTCATACTAAACTCCTTTAGTATGGTGTTAATGTACCTGGATTTGAGACACTCCCAACATCCACTTAGATCTATCATCATAGATCATAATCCACAAGATGTAGTAGGTTTCATCCAGATCTTTTATTGAGAATCCCCATGATAAGAGGAGTATGGCCGAGTGTAGAAAAGGAAACCATTTCCTATCAAGTGTATGTCATCTATGTACAATACGTGTAAGGCAACCTTACTCTCTACAACCTTCTTTTATATACAAGGTTCATCTACCTTTTGATGAAGTCAAACCCTTTGATTACCACATCAAAAATAGATATTCCAACTTCGCGATGCTTGCATTGATCCTGATGGACTTAAGCATAGCTTTGAAAGTCTTAACTTTTCCATTTACACCAAGAATCTTCTCAAGATCCAATTTGCTCCCAATAGGTTTTACCCCTTCAGGTGTAACATGCAAAGTCATACTTTGTTGGTGTACATGGATTCCATATTTGATCGCATAGCATCCAGCCATTTCACAAAGTCTCCACTTGTGATGGCCTGCCTGAACCTAGTTGGGCCATCATCTACCATGATGCAATCCTCGCTCCCACTGTCACCGAGAAGACCGTAGTATCTCTCAAGTGGATGAGGAACCCTACCAGATTCGCGGAGAGGCTGAGGTTCGTTGGAGACTATTGAATCCTTTGGTTTCACCAAATCATCAGCTGTTAGTTTGTCAAGCTGGAACAACTTCCAGTTCTACCTCATGTCCACAAATTTCTTCACAAGAAATTCCTTTTCTAAAAAGGTGGCATGCTGAGAAACAAAACACCTTTTGCTCCTCAGTTAAGTACAAGATATACCCTCGCAAATGTTTCGGTTATGCTAACAAACTTATACAGAATTGACCTTGCCCCGAGCTTGTCCGAATTTTGCTTTTCAACATCCCCCGACAACCCCATATCTTAACTCGTTTAAGACATGGTCTCTTCCCATTCCATATCTTATATGTAGCGGTAGGCACTGATATGGATAGAACCCCATTCAATAGGTATGCAGCTTCTTAAGTGCATAACACCAAAAAGGAAACAGGCAACTCAGCAGTACTCATCATAGAACGCACCATATCTCATAGGGTGCAATACCTCCGCCCCGATGCACCATTGTGCTGTGGTGTATACGAAGGAGTAAGCTAAGAGAGAATCCTATTCTCTGTTTAGAAAATCCAGGAACTCCATGCCTAAGTATTCTCCTCTTCGATCACATCGAAGGACTTTAATACTTCTACCCGTCTGGTTCTTCAACTTCAAGCTTATATTCAATGAATTTCTCAAAAATTTCAGACTTGTGTTTTAACAGGAACATATGTCCGAATCCTAAGAGATGATCAGTGAATACAATGAAGTACTAAGAACCAATGTTAGCATTTGTAAACATTGGACCGTATACATCATCATGTATCCGTCCCAAGAGTTCAGTAACTCTTTCTCTGTTTCCAGTAAACGGAGTATTGGTCATTTTATCTTTGAGACAAGATTGGCAAGTATCATAAGATGAAAATTCAAACAGATTCTCATATTCATCCTTATGTAACTTAGCCGGTCGTGTCGCATTGATATGACCTAGTCTACAATACAACAAGAAGGATTCGTTCATTTCTGAACTATTCTTCTTGTGTGTATTCTACATACTTTGAACTGTGGTTTGATTTAGAACATATATGCTATTATATAACGTGCCTGATCGAATCAACTCTTGATTCAGGAAAATGTTCAAAACATTATCCTCCAATACAAAATTATATCCTTCTTTAACTCATTAAAGAAACCGATGTAATATTGTATATATCAGGTTCGGTATATAATAACATTTGTTCAGAATCAATGTATAAATATAAGGTGATATTTTCTAACTAACTTGGCTACAACAATTGTACCATTCTCTAACACTTAGAGACATATCACCCATTCTCAGTTCTCTACCTATCTGTAGCCCATGTAACATATTACATTTGCGGGATCTTGATCCGGTATCACATACCCTGGACGTAGAGAATACTGAGAAATAGTTCTCGGTAATGAACACACCCGAGAAGATGCATCAACATGCACTTTCTTCGATTGGGTAGCATGGGAATCCGGATATTCCCCTATTTCCTGCTCGGACTTATAACAATTATAAAATAGATCGGAACCAACGTTCCATAGCTCAGTATAATAAGCAGGTTCGGTCAATGCATCCATATTATTATCTTGATTAAGGCGTGACTTGGTCGCTACCAGGAGAGAGAGAGAGAAGAAAACACTCTGCGTGCGCTCTTGCAAGATTAGATTGGTTATAATTTTATCTAATCAGGATGGCTCCCAATGTTTTAGTCAAATCTTCCTTCAAACCCTAAAAGGTAAGACTAGCCGGGATTAATTACACCCTACAAGTTCGACAATCTTTCGGCCAGGCCAGTGTCGGTACTTTGGGAGGGGTTCCCCGTGCTTTCGCACGGACCTAATTAAAATAAACCTCGTTTTCCCAGGGGCATAACCCCGTTAACACCTTTCTAGACACCTACTTGATTGGCTAATTGTAATGTGTAAAACTTCCTAGGAGTGACTCTTACTCGTAGTGGGTATCGGGATCCAACTATCTCATAGAAGGCTTGCAATCTCATTGCAAATTTCAACACTTGAAATTCCCGATAATATTTTGCCCCTATTGACCTATGATCTTGACAGAGGCCAACAAACCATAGGCTGCTAGTCAAGTTCAACCCGTCATTTCCTGATTGAATTAAACCCACCCGCACGACCCTTGACAGAGGCCAACAAGGTCGTATGACTACCCTAATCCAATCGCATCATATGCTAACAGATAAGCACTAATCAGCTACCGCACACTACGCCTTGACAGAAGCCAACAAACGCAGCACGAATGCTAAATACTACTTATCTGAAATGACAGAGGGCTACGACAGGTTTTTAAGAAAACCCTTTGCGAAATGAACTTGATATCGTTGTAGAATCAAGTGATTTTGAAAAGGAGTGTTTTTGAGGTTTTTATTAGTTTCGCTAAAGAGGTCACTCCCGGTGAAGAGATCTCGGCTCTTTCCTTATCGAATAAGGTGCTGGATATTCTACAAGGAATACCACTATGCAAAGTAAAAACTATAGAAGCAATCAAAAGACAAACCGAGTTTGTAGCATCTGCTAGTTTTGCAAAAGAGGTCACTCCTGGTGAAGGGATCTCTGCTCTTTCCTTATCGAATAAGGTGCTGGATATTCTATAAGGAACACTGCTATACAAAGCAAGAACTAGAGATACCAGTTTTAAAACAAGTTTCTACAACATCTTTAGGTTTCTTTTATTTCATTAATCTCATTAATGAAGTCCCATCAATTATGCTTCCTGAGTATCACATAAGAAACGAAAGCAGCAATATTTATTATATATCATATATATAATATAGGCATCCGTCTCAGAACATATCAAGTGATCACATCACAAAATATCAGCAGCAGAAGAATCACATATGAAATATTGGATATACTTCCTTGTTTTAGATTAAGCCAGTATAAAATACGGATTCCACGGTCGCGATGAATAGCCAAACCCACATCCCAAGACCCCTACGAGAGCGGCAAGCAACCCTACCAATTCTAGAGTTAGGAGACCCGGTCTCGACTCCTCGAGATGGTCTCCCACTGGACTCTAGAGCCTGGTTACTTGTGCTCCCCGCCGTGGGTCTATCCTAATGCGGAAAAGTAAATAATTACATCAATGGTGACATCATCCTCAACCCGGAAGTGCCCCAATAAAAGAATATTACATACAAGTTTTTACATGAATGAAAATGAAAAACTCTTATCTCACATAAAAACCCCCGACTATTCAAAACACGACGATCCAATATATCATATCACAGCAACACAAAACATCACATGTCATCAACGTAAGTAAATATGCTATCCCAATTGTCGATGACATATAGCAACGAAACCGGCAATACACCACATATTACACTTACGGACGCAGAAAAGAAAGTGAAAAACTACAACAATTGGAATTCGCAACCACCTTTAGACATCATAAACCCAATGTATCACATACTTTGGATTTCTTGCCTAACAAAATGAATTCCTTAGACATCACATGCCTAACAATTATAAACCCCGCATTTTAGTCTCGATATTGAAAACACTTTCTAATAACATGTCGGGTAATTCAACAAGATTCCCGATAACCTGATCGAATGCTCGTCGGAAACTTTAGTAGATGGCCGCACCCCCGATACCGTCGACGAAGTGCACTAAGGCGGAATATCGCAACCATGAGCACCCGAACGGATGCTTTTGGTGACGGGGTTCTCCTACAGTCACTTGGTCGGGGCTATAGGACGTGGTTATCTAGTAAGATTACCCGGCGAGTATCCGCGTACAATACGTAATTGCGACGGACTTTTGATCAACATCAAAATCCAGTGGCAACCGATCAAATGAGACTAAAGTGCTAGATTTATAAAATTCAAACTAGTTATCTCATAACTAATTTAGTGGATTCTAAATATTGTATCACAATCACAGAAAGCTAGACGAAGTTAAACTTTTCGATCGAATAAGCAAGCACCCAAAATTTCTCAACAAGCTCAACACTTGAGCGGAGTTCAAAACGTACCCAAAACATGCCATAGCTCCTGTGATCCATCCATAGAAGGGCCGACCCATGCCTCATTCATGTCGCCACGGGAACTACGTCAAACCCTAGGGTATGATCGCGGTTCCGCGATCCAAAAAGTCGAGTTTGGGTATCGTTATTCTAGAAGGTCCACAGAATCGCTTGCATGATTTTCTGAAGATTTTAAACTCGGAAAAAATCCAACACTTGGAAAATTTCCAGCGGGGAAAAATTGGGTTATTGATATCCGTTCAAACTTTTTAACATCGTCTAAATAACCTGAATACATGTTAGAATTACGACTACGAAACACTCCGTGTTGCCATTGCAAAAAGTTAACATCACATGAAAATTTAGCAAAATCAAACAACACCTGAAATACCAAAACTCAGACCCTGGAACACTGAAAAAATTTGAAGCCCAGAACCCATCATAGGGTCGGCCTACTCAGTTTTATTGCCCATGTGCTCAGCCAAAATCTGGCCAAGTGGGTTCAAATTTCTTCTGTGTTCATGTCATATCATATATAACATTCTGCAGTTGTTTAAAAAATTTTTAGAGGCCTTTTTAAATTCGACAGAAACTGGATTTCGTGTTTCAAGTTTCAGAGCAGTTTCGGTTTCGTAATCTAACAAACACCGTTTAAATCTCTAGCTTGGCTCATACCACTGTAGGGTTCCCTAGGTCGGCAAAAAGGTTTCGGGAGGAATCATCCATACCGTTTTCAAATTTTTTGCCGTTCTAAAGAACCCTAACTTAGAATTTTTAACTAGAGTTTTAAACAAACAAGCAATGTTAACATCTTAATATCTAACCGAATGAGGAATACAACCTTTGTAGACCGGTTCTTCACTTCTAAAGCTCCATGTAGTGGCCCCTTCGCTGCGAGTAGTGATCTCCCAAACTCTAGTATGGGTTCTCTTAGAGAAATGAACAAGCTTGCTCGATATTTTCGAGGCCGAAGATGATCTACGTCGAGGATACTCAAGCTCATGCTACCTCTTCACTAAATTAGGGTTTAGTGAAGCAAACACCCTAAACTAAATGGCTAATAGTAGAGGATGATGAAGTAGGAAATGGGCTCTCTTTAGTTTTCTTTTTCTCACAATATTTTTTCACCTTGAGAAAAGCTAGTGAGCTTTCTCATGAGGAAGAAGAAGCTCAAGTGAAGAATGAGATAATGAACACATGAGGTGAGAATAGCAACCATGGGTGAGTTAGTGTCATACACTAATTCATGTAGAGAATAAACCATGGGTTGATAATAATGGTTGGGCTAATAAATATCTTCAAGTAAAACAAAATGAATGGACTTGGTCAATGGTTCCACAAGCTTCAACCATGTGACTAATTACCACTAATTTATGAATTACCATGATAAATAAAACCCTCACATTATTATAAGCATGGTGTAAGTCTCATACACCCATGTTGCATGTGGCATCAAGCAAGATATGAAATAATGTACATTAATATATATCACATATATACTAAGTGTACACAAGTGAGAAATGAAATCTTAAGTGAGCTAATATTAGTTAATGTAAGGTAATATATCAAATATATAATTATATATTAAATTATTAAATCAACAGTTGATTTAATAATCGGGCTATATCATATACAACCAACTAATATCAAATGCAACAATCTATCGAATCAACACTTGATCCGATAACCCGGCTATATCACATATAACCGACCGATATCACATATCGCGAGACTAGAATGCGTTATCACATAGACGCATTAATCTCAGTCCCGTACATATTACATATTTGCTCTTATTTCGTTTCGCATAAACTAGGAAACCTCTGTGTAGGACTCTAAAGACCCGTCAATACGCCGGCTGTGGGTGATGATCATATCAAACACCCACAAGCCGCAAGCGGTCTGCTAAACGTAACGGCCACCCGGGTATTGAGTGATCAGAAGATTAACAAGCAAGTCTGCTCGTACTCCTGCGAATCTAATCAGTAACACTACCGTACAGTCCGGTCTCTTCGTCAGATATGTCGCATATCATAGCTTGGGGGTGGTATAACGTCAGACCCCAATAGCCTAATAAGTCATGCCGATGCAAGGTCCATAACGGTTCAAGAAACTACTGATAACACTTACCAGTAAATCTCATCAACCCTGGCCAGGGATTTCCTGTTATGGCCAATCGAGCATAGCGCAACATCAACTCCCAATACCGGGAGAGAAGAATCCCCTCATATCGCTCATTGCCTCTATGTGACTCGGGACTATACCCAAAAACCACCATTTTGCACGATCTCTTGACCGTGGTAAGGTGGAAATCAAAGCACAGTAGGAATCACACAAGACTCTATGACGATCTCGGGTCGACAGACTAACCTATACAAGTGTCATCAGAGAACTGCTATCTGACGATAGGTATAATACCATCTAGGAATTCTCGGTGAGTCTGTACAGTGTACCCAGTCTCTATTGAGCACCCGTATACCATCTTTGATGTCAAACACCAATGGATATGGGATCATCCATCGCCCATCATATGGGTCAAGATGCATAAACGCTAGTCTACTCTGGAGTATCGATGCCCTGTCTCGATACTCCTATGACTAGGAACAATTATCGGGTGTACTTGTGGACTACCCTTGGCCCCACTAGTATGATCTCCATCATAGTCCTGGTAGTCAAGTACACATCCTTAGGTCTTTATCAACATGTGAGAGCAAGACAGTATCACGTATACAAGTCAACATGTTAAGATAAAGAGCAACCAGATAGCATACTATCATATCGAGCAAGAAATTCCTCCCTATATATGTCCAAGCATCCACTACAATATACATCCCATGTACTGTAATAGCCTCTAGGGCATACATATAACTAACACACACTGCTTCATGTCGCAAAGATTCATGAGAACACATGCGATTCCCGTGAAGCCACTCATTTCAAGCTGGAATGTCAGTTCCGGGAATGGAGTATTGAAGGAAACTATGGGATTGGATCAGTGTCCAGTTGTAGTTTGCGGATGAGAATTCTATATGAATTTCAATGTACTGGACATCCCAAACTTCGATGTTGTGTTGGGAATGGACTGGCTGGGAGTTTTCTATGCGATGATTGACTGTCGTCAAAAGAGGGTAGTATTTTAGATCCCAGATCACCCAGTCTTTTACTTCAAGAGTGAAGACAGAACTTTGGAGACAGGAATCTTTCATGCCAAGCCAAAGAACGCAGAAGCGTTTACTCTACCAGCAGAAGAAGAAAAGTCAGAGGTAATTCAAGAGTTCGAGGATCTGTTTCCTGAAGATATAACATGTTTGCCTCCCGATCGAGCTCTTGAATTCAGCATTGACTTTCTACCTGGTGCCCAATTGGTAATCAAAGCCCCATACCGGTTAGGTCCTAAAGGATTGATGGAGACCCATACTTAGTTGGACGAACTTCTGAAGAAATGTTGGATTCGTCACAGTACTTCAAGTTAGGGATCTCCAGTTTTGCTCGTGAAGAAGAAAGAAGGTTCATAAAAAATGTGTGTAGATTACCGAGCTCTGAACGAAGTGACGATAAAGAATAAGTATCCACTGCCACACATCAATGATCTTTTTGATCAGCTAAGTGGGTCTTGCATATTTTCAAAGCTAGATCTTCGTTCGGGTTATCATTAGGTGAAGGTCAAAGAGTCTGATATTCCGAAAACGGTGTTCAGGACTCGCTATGGTCATTACGAATATCTTATGATGCCATTTAGAGTGACTAATGCACCTGCTATATTCATGAATCTGATGAACCAAGTTTTCCGAGAATACTTAGACAGTTTTGTTGTTATTTTTATCAACGACATCCTGGTGTATTCAAAGAATCGAAAAGAGCATGCCGAGCATTTATGGATTGTCCTGGAGACATTGCTACAGCATCAACTCTATGCCAAGTACAACAATTGTGAATTTTGGCTAGATTAAATCAGATTTCTCGGACATATTGTTTCAAGCTAAGGAATCTCAGTAGATCCAGCTATAGTGTCAGCTGTCAGGGAATGGCCGACACCAAAGATGGTGAAAGGATATTCGAAGTTTCTTGGGATTAGCAGGATTCTATCAAAGATTCATTGAAGGTTTCTCGAAGATTGCAGCACCCCTGACCAAGCTCACACGTAAAGATGAAGCATTCGTGTGGTCAGAAGCATGTGAACAGGCTTTTATAGAACTCAAGATAAGGTTAACATCAGCACCTATTCTCATAATACCAGATCAATCTGGAGGTTTCGTGGTACATTGTAATGCGTACGGTAAGGGATTAGGATGTGTTCTACACTAGCATGGAACAATTGTAACTTTTGCATCAAGACAGCTGAAGGTTCATGAGCGCAACTATCCAACACATGATCTTGAGTTAGCAGCTGTACCTTTGCACTTAAGATTTGGCGCTACTATCTTCTGGGAAAACGAGTGGATATATACACTGACCACAAGAGTTTGAAGTATGTATTTATTCAGAAAGAATTGAACATGCGGCAGAGAAGATGGCTAGAACTCATGGCGGGCTTCGACATCAACCTACAGTATCATCCAGGGAAGGTGAATGTAGTTCCTGATGCACTTAGCCGCCAGCCATTAGCAATGTATCTCACCGCTCAGTGGAAGCTTCAGTAGGAATTGAACGGATTGGCAATTGAAGTAGTTATGCCATGTAACGCTTCATATTTGATAAACTTACAAGTCCAGTTTACTATTGTCAACCTGATCAAAGCAGCTCAAGCAAATGATACCAAGCTACAAAAGATTCGAGAATAAGTAGAGAGTGGACATCGAACTGATTTCATCATCCACGAAAACGGATCCTTGAGATATGGAAGTAGATTGTGTGTACCAAACGGTCATGTTCGAGAAGAGTTGATGAAAGAAGTTCACAACTCTCCTTACTCGGTACGCCTCGGTGGTACAAAAATGTATAAGGATCTACGGCAACACTACTGGTGGTATGGAATGAAGCGTGAAGTAGCCATAAGCGTAGCTAAGTGTTTGGTGTGTCAGCAAGTAAAGGCTGAACATCACAGAACGGCTGGTCTACTTCAGCCGTTACCCATTCCAGAATGGAAATGGCAGCACATTACCATGGACTTCGTGACTGCCTTTCCTCGCAGCACGAAGGGTAACGACGCAGTATGGATTATTGTGGATCGACTCACCAAGTCGGCTCACTTTATTCCCTTTCATGGAAGAATAATAAAATTTCTTAAACTTAAAGAGTTAGCCAATCTACCGAGACGTTAGCAAAGAAGTACATGGAGGTAAGCATGAATCTAAAGTAAGATTTAACCTCAATATGTACTATTTTTGATACCCATAAACTCATGCAGGAGATCGTGAGATTACATAGAGTACCGGTTTGCATCGTCTCCGATCGTGACACCAGATTCCGATCACAGTTTTGGCAGAGTCTGCAAGCTAGCCTGGGAACGAGTCTGTACTTCAGCACGGCTTACCGTCCATAAACGAACGGACATTCTGAGCGAACAATTTAGATTCTGGAGGACATGCTAAGAGCTTGTATGTTAGACTTCGGAGGTTCGTGGGAAGATCACCTACACCTTGTGGAGTTTTCATACAACAGCTATCAGGCGAGTATTAGAATGGCACATTTTGCAGCCCTCTATAGAAAGAAGTGTCATTCACCACTAAGTTAGGATTGTAGGGTTATTTAGCAAGGCAGCAAGGTTTCGGGAGGCATCTTCCATACCGTTTTCAAATTTTTTCCAAAATAAAGAACCCTAACCCAATATCTTTAACTAGAGATATAAACAATAAGCATGCAAATAACTTTACATACTAAGTGAATGAGGAATACAACCTTTGTAGACCGGTCCTTCACTTCAAATCCTCCGTGTATATATCCCTTCACTGTGAGTATGATCTCTCGAACTCTTGAGAGGCTCCATAAGGTGAAAGATGCAAACTTGCTCGAAGTCTTCGAGGCCGAAGATGATCTACGTCGAGGAGACTCAAGCTCATTCTACCTCTTCACTAAATTAGGGTTTAGTGAAGCAAACACCCTAAAATAAATGGCTAATAGTAGAGGATAATGAAGTAGGAAATGGGCTCTCTTTAGTTTTCTTTTTCTCTCAATATTTTCTCACCTTGGAAAAAGCTAGTAAGCCTTTTTTGAGGAAGAAGAAGCTCAAGTGAAGAAGAATGAGAGAATAAACTCATGAGGTGAGAAAATAAACCATGGGTGAGTTAGTGTCATACACTAACCCATGTAGAGAAATGACCATGGTTGAGTATAAGGGTTGGGTTAATAAATATCTACAAGTGAAACAAAAATGGTGGACTTGGTCAATGTTTTCTACAAGCTTCTACAAGCTTGTAGCCATAACAAATATCCATCCATTTTTCAATTACTTAGAAAAATATAAACCCCACATTATCCTTACTATAGTATAAGTCTCATACACCCATGTAGCATGTGGCATCAAGCATGACACAACAAAATGTATATTAATATACATCATATATATACTATATGCACACAAGTGAGAAAAAGAATACTTAGTGAGCAAATATTAGTTAATGTAAGTTAATATATCAAATATATAATTATACATTAAATTATCAAATCAACACGTGATTTAATAATCTGGCTATATCCAGATACAACCGACTAATATCATATGAATCATCTTAACGAATCAACACTTGATCCGATAACCCGGCTATATCACATATAACCGACCGATATCACATATCGTGAGAATAGAATACGGTATCACATATCGTATTAATCTCGGTCCCGCACATATCACATATGTGCTCCTACTCCGTTTCGCATGAACCAGGAAACCTCTGTGTAGGACTCTAAAGACTCGTCAATACGCCGGCAGTAGGTGTTGATCATATAAAACACTCACAAGCCGCAAGCGATCTGCTAAACGTAACGGCCACCCGGGTATTGAGCGGTCAGAAGATCAACAAGCAAGCCTGCTCATACTCTTGCGAATCCAATCAGAAACACTACCGTACAGTCCGGTCTCTTCGTCAGATATGTCGCATATCACAGCCTGGGGGTGGTAAAACGTCAGACCCCAATAGCCTGATAAGTCATGCCGATGCGAGGTCCATAACGGTTCGAGAAACTACTGGTAATACTTACCAGTAAATCTCAGCAACCCTGGCCAGGGATTTCATGTTATGGCCAATCGAGCATAGCTCAACATCAACTCCCAATATCGGAAGAGACGAATCCCCTCCTATCGCTCATTGCCTCCATGTGACTCGGGACTATACCCAAAAACCACCATTTTGCACGATCTCTTGACCATGGTAAGGTGGAAATCAAAGCACAGTGGGAATTACACAAGACTCTATGACGATCTCGGGTCAACAGACTAACCTGTACCAGTGTCACCAGAGAACTGCTATCTGACGATAGGTATAATACCATCTAGAAGTTCTCGGCGAGTCCGTCTAGTGTACCCAGTCTCCACTGAGCACCCGTATACCTTCTCTGATGTCAAACACCAATGGATGTGGGATCATCCATCGCCCATCACATGGGTCGAGAAGCTCATACGCTAGTCTACACTGGAGTATCGATGCCCTGTCTCGATACTCCCACGACTAGGAACAATTATAGGGTATACCTATGGACTAACCTTGGCCCCACAAGTATGATCTCCATCATAGTCCAGGTAGTCAAGTACACATCCTAAGGGCTTTATCAACATGTGAGAGCAAGACAACATCACGTATACAAGTCAACATGGTAAAACAAAGAGCAACCCGATAGCATACTATCATATCGAGCATGAAAGTCCTCCCTATATATGTCCAAGTAACCACTACAATATACATCACATGTACAGTAATGGCTTATAGGACATACATATAACTAACAATCTCCCACTTGCACTAAGGCCATCTGTTGTAGTATCCAATACCCAACAATATAGCAGTGGTTGTAGTATCTCATACTCAACCATCCCAAAATCTCTCAAATAGTATTTGGGGAAGCAGGCCTTGGTGAGTGGATCCGACATGTTATCCTTCATGTCATCTCTCGTGACCTCCATCCCTTGGAGATCAACCATCTCCCTGATCAGGTGATACTTGCCTCAGAATATGTCTGGAACTCTGATGGACCTGCGTTCCTAGGCAAAAGACACAACTCCATTGTTGTCACAATAACAGTTATTAGACGTTCAATGGTAGGAAGCTTGTTCATTTCATGAACAAGAAATGTCCAGACAGCCACTTTGGTAGTATCTTTGGTAGCAATGTATTCAGCCTTTATCGTCTAGTATGTCACAGTATCTAGCTTGGAACTCTTCCAACATACCGTCCCTCCACTGAGGGTAAAAACAATGCCTGTGACTGACTTTCAGTCGAACTTATCACTCTGGAACCTGGAACCAAGAACTTTCTTTTATTGCTTCTCAAGTACTTAAGAATATCCTCCACAGCTTTCCAGTGATTTGCCCAAGATCCGATTGATTCTTCATCACTACACCTAGTGATTCATCTACATCTGGTCTGGTACATAACATCCTGAGTAAGTAGACGAACCACCATACTTAGAATCTTCCATACTAAACCCTTTTAGTATAGTGTTAATGTACCTGGATTTGGGACACTCCCAATATCCATTTAGATCTATCATAGATCAATATCCACAAGATGTAGTAGGTATCATTCAGATCTTCCATGGAGAATCTTCGTGATAAGAGGAGCTTAACCAAGTGTAGCATAGGAAACTATTTCCTATCAAGAGTATGTCATCTCCGTACAATACGTGTAAGACAACCTTACTCTCTACAACCTTCTTTTATATACAAGGTTCATCTACCTTTTTGATGAAGTCAAACTCTTTGACTGCCATATCAAAACAGATGTTCCAACTCCGCGATGCGTGCATTGATCCTGATGGACTTAAGCATAGCTTTGAAAGTCTCAACTTTTCCATCTGCATCAAGAATCTTCTCAAGATGCATTTGCTCCCAATGGGTTTTACCCCTTCAGGTGCAACATTCAAAGTCATACTTTGTTGGTGTACATGGATTCCATCTTTGATCGCATAGCATCCAGCCATTTCACAGAGTCCCCACTCGTGATGGCCTGCCTGAACCTAGTTAGGCCATCATCAACCATGATGCAATCCTCGCTCCCACTGTCACCGAGAAGACCGTAGTATCTCTCAAGTGGATGAGGAACCCTACCAGATTCACGTAGAGGCTGAGGTTCGTTGGAGACTATTGAATCCTTTGGTTTCACCAAATCATCAGCTGTTAGTTTGTCTAGTTGGAACTCCTTCCAGTTCTACCTTATGACCACTAATTTCTTCACAAGAAATTCCTTTTCTAAAAAAGTGTTATGCTGAGAAACAAAACACCTTTCGGCCCTCATAGTGGTAGAAGATATTCCCTCACAAATGTTTGGGATATCCTAACAAACTTATACAGAACTGACCTTGCCTCGAGCTTGTCCGGATTTTGCTTTTCAACATAGGCCGGAGAACCCCATATATTAACTCGTTTAAGACATGGTCTTTTCCCATTCTATATCCCATATGGAGTGGTAGGCATTGATTTGGATAGAACCCCATTCAATAGGTATGCAGCTTCTCAAGTGCATAACACTAAAAGGAAACAGGTAACTCAGGAGTACTCATCATAGAGCGCACCATATCTCATAAGGTGCGATACCTCCGCCCCGATACACCGTTGTACCGTGGTGTATACGAAGGAGTAAGCTGAGAGAGAATCATATTCTCCTTTTAGAAAATCCAGGAATTCCATGCCAAGTATTCTCCTCCTCGATCACATCGAAGGACTTTAACACTTATGCCCATCTGGTTCTTAACTTCAAGCTTGTATTCCTTGAATTTCTCAAAAGTTTCAGACTTGTGTTTCAACAGGAACATATATCCGAATCCTGAGAGAAGATCAGTGAATATAATGAAGTACAAAGAACCAACCTTGGCATTTGTAGACATAGGACCGTATACATCATCATGTATCCATCCCAAGAGTTCAATAACTCTTTCTCTGTTTCTAGTAAACGGAGTATTTGTCACGCCCCGCTTCCCAGTGTACGGTGAAGTGGACGCGACGAGGTC
Organism: Agapanthus africanus; assembly: GCA_030015575.1. Lineage (NCBI taxonomy): Eukaryota > Viridiplantae > Streptophyta > Magnoliopsida > Asparagales > Amaryllidaceae > Agapanthus > Agapanthus africanus. The sequence goes on from CM057337.1 coordinate 187,755,909, forward strand.
CGCTACGTATATACTCAGAAGTACATACGCTAAGCGTATCTAAGCAATATAAAATAAAATACATAAGAGACAAGAAATAAAATGAAAAGAAACTTTTATTTATTAACATTCTTTTGTACAATGCATGAAAGGAAATACAACTGAAATAAAAAGATGCCTAAACAGTGGCATAACATGAAATGAAAAGTACTGAAAAGAAAAGTGTACAATGAAACTACAGTGCAGGGTCTTCAGTAAACTGCTCCAAGTCTTCTTGTGATGGCTCAACTTCTGCCGGGTCCAAATCACCTGACGACATTCAAAGAAGAGAGAAACAGAATGTCGTCAGCGAACAGGTCGCTCGGTAAGTCCCAAAGGTAAGAGGGAAGTAGAAAAAAAAAGACAGAATAAGAAGATACATTTTAAAGTGTAAACTATTGTTGTAATGTTATGTCAACACTGTTGTTTGTAGCTTGGTACAGAAGGATGCCAGTGTATACGAGGGGAGTCTCTATATGCCAGAGACTAAGGGCACGTATAGTACAAGGTACCGTTTATGCCACGGTACAACAGCAACTGGATTCATGTTAGGTGTGTTAAATCTGACTACCTCGTGCCACCTTTAACACCTTCCATACCAATCTACCCCTTAAACCCCGCGATGTCTTGTTTGTATTGTTATCTCGTAAATTGTGTTGGTTGTATGATTGATTGACCGACTGTCCGAAACCATGATATCAGGAAACGGTTATAACCGTAGAGTCATGTAAATGGAATACTGAGAATCATGTAAAAGGAATATATCCATGGTTCGGTTTAGCCAAATTGTATAAATTGATAATTGGATTCATGGAATCATATTGAATTGTAATATTGAAGATTGAAGATTGTAGATTGTAGATTGTAGACTGTAGATTGTAGATTATAGACTGTAGATTGTAGATTGTACTTGAATCATATTCAAGTCAGATTATACAGAGACTTAAACTGAGTCAGACAATCAGCAAAGTAACTTGAAGTCCTGGTTGTTTTATTAATTTGTCTACTTTTAATAGGCAAGCACCCACTTCTCCGGCTCCCTGAGGCTCAAGAGATTGGTTCCGTTTAAAGCTATATTTACTAAGGTCCTTAGGGTAATTTATATAACTTGAGGGTGTTTTATGTAAAAATAATTTTGTATGGTTTTCAAAATACAACTCAAATATTTGATTATCGTATTTATGTACATAAAACAATTTAATGATCAAGATAAATATGTATATATGTTCGAATAGCATAAAATGAGTCAAGTATATTATACGAGTAACTACCAAAAACAATGCTATAAAGAAATATTATGTACGACTAATTAATCAAGTCGAACGAATACGGAAAATAAAAAAAATATGGCTTTAAGTGTTTTGCATGCGTGAGTTCCAGTTTCACCTAAATACGACTACCGGTTTGAGAGATATATATGTTTTCGTATCGTCGCGCAAAACAGATCAAAATCTATTCGGCACCGTCACATATTTTTAAAACGCAGTTTGAGTTAATTTCTATCAGGTTTCAGGTTACAAAGATTATTAGAAAATTGTAGGTATTTCGATGTACTTATCCAAAATACCAAGATTCACATAATTTGGATTTTTTAAGCTCTACTTACGATCATTTTAATATCAACATTTAAAACAGAAATTCAGATTTCTGGATATTAACTATATGTTATATTGAAAAGCCTATATTGAGTTGATTCATGCGTTTTTAAGTAATAAAGTATACAGAAAATTATAGTTCCATCAATTGTGCATCTACACATCTAAATTTTGTCACGAACGGACATCGAGAGTTTGAGTTATGTCTAATTTAAAAACAGTGTGCGAATCAGGACAGATTCTGCCCAGATTCGTCGCTTAATGTTGTAACACAGTTTTCTATATTTTACGTCGGTTTTCAGTAAAAATATAAAACTAAGAAAATCTATATCATTCAATGTAGATATCCAAAACACCCGAGTTTGCTCAATTTGGATATCTGTATAGCAATTTGTGTGTCCTAGAAATTGACCGATAACTGCAGTTTTCTGTTTTACGAACAGTGAATAAAAACAATATAATTCCTAAACCGTTAAGCGATTCCATCTGAAATTTTTATAGTGTGTACACAAAAATATATTCTATAATACTTAAATTTCATGAAATTTTCAGAAGTAAAAATTAATTTCTAAAATTTATTTTAAAGGTAAATGTATTGATATGTATACTAAAATCGGCAAAAAGACTAACTAGTATTTTATGCAGGCTTCTATTTTTCTTTTAATAAACAAACCGATTTCATGAGATATTATAGATATATTGTGGCATGAAATTTTTTTTCTCACAACTTGTAATAAACATTCCTAGTCATGAACAAAGAATTAAAAATACTTTAATTTGAACAAGAGATATTAAGATATTATTAAACCATATAAAATCATATATATCTAAACTTATGTATATGTATATGTTTATGTGTATTTTCTCTTATGGATTATGATATGAAAAGAATAGGGGGTTCATGATGCATGACAAGAGGAAATAAGAGGTGAGGGGAAGGAGAGAAAAGGGACTTACATACACAAGCCAGTATTGTCACCGGGCTTGTCTATCCGCCGATAGCCTCGCGTTACTAGCGAGACCTTCTTGAAGACTTCTTCATGTTCTTCTTCTTGGACTCTAGGTGAAGAGGGAGAAGTGAGAGATAAAAAAATGTGAGGAAGGAAAAGATAGAGGAGTACAAATAAAAATGGTGTAATGGTGAATTATGTATAATAATATATGTATTTAATATAAGAATTAAAAGAGAAATGAAAGGTCACCATTCATTTTGGAAATGAAAGGTCTCATTTGTAGGTTATGAGAAGAATAAAAATTGATAAAAAATAATTGCAAGAATAGGGATTTGAACATGTGATTTATGGAATAACAATGCAAGGACTTAACCAATGAGCTACAAGGTTGTTCATGCACATATTTAATTAGAATTAAATATATGCGATTGCTTGAAAAGAAAGTGGGCTTTTGGGCTCATAGTTTTATAAATGAAAATGAGATTGGATTTGGGTGTTATTTAAAGAGAAATTGAGTAAATGAATTTGGATAAAAAGAAAAGGAAAATTTTTAGAAAATGGAAGCTGGGCTTGGGCTGTAGAGAATGGGAATGAAAAGAAAAGAATTGGGCTTAAAGAATAAGTTTGGGTAAAAAGAAATGAGTTTTAGAAAATACTTAGATGCGAAAAATAGATGAAGGGATTAAATATAACTAATAACATGGAAATAAAAATATACCAAATATACAAATACAGAATTTTATTAATACGAAGATATAGGAATTTTAGAGTCGTTACAGTATTGGTCATATTACCTTTGAGACAAGACTGGCAAGTAGCATAAGATGAAAATTCAAATAGATTCTCATATTCATCCTTATGTTACTTAGCTGGTCGTGTCGAATTGATATGACCTAGTCTACAATGCCACAAGAAGGATTCGTTCATTTCCGAACTATTCCTCTTGTGTGTGTTCTACATACTTTGAACTATAGTTTGATTTAGAACGTATATGCTATTATATAACGTGCCTGATCGAATCAACTCTTGATTCAGGAAAATGTTAATAACATTATCCTCCAATACAGAGTTATATCCTTCTTTAACTCATTAAAGAAACCGATGTAATGTTGTATATCAGGTTCGGTATGTAATAACATTTGTTCAGAATCAATGTATTAATACAAGGTGATATTTTCCAACTAACTTGGCTGTAACAATTGCACCATTCTCTAACACTTAGAGACATATCACCCATTCTCAGTTCTCTACCTATCTGTAGCCCATGTAACATATTACATTTGCGGGATCGTGATCCGGTATCACATACCCAGGACGCAGAGGATACTGAGAAACAGTTCTCGGTAATGAACATACCCGAAGAAAATGCATCAACATGCACTTTCTTCGATTGGGTAGCATGGGAATCCGGATATTCCCCTATTTCCTGCTCGGACTTATAACAATTATAAGATAGAGCGGAACCAACGTTCCTTAGCCCAGTATAATAAGCAGGTTCGGTCAATGCATCTATATTATTATCTTGATTAAGGCGTGACTTGATCGCTACCAGGAGAGAGAGAGAAGAAAACACTCTGCGTGCGCTCTTGCAAGATTAGATTGGTTATAATTTTATCTAATCAGGATGGCTCCCACTGTTTTAGTCAAATCTTCCTTCAAACCCTAAAAGGTAAGACTAGCCGGGATTAATTACACCCTACAAGTTCGCCAATCTTTCGGCCAGGCCAGTGTCGGTACTTTGAGGGGGTTCCCCGTGCTTTCGCACGGACCTAATTAAAATAAACCTCATTTTCCCAGGGGCGTAACCCCGTTAACACCTTTCTAGACACCTACTTGATTGGCTAATTGTAATGTGTAAAACTCTCTCAGGAGTAACTCTTACTCGCAGTATCTCATAGAAGGTATGCAATCTCATTGCAAATTTCAACACTTGAAATTCCCGATAATATTTTACCCCTAGTGACTTTTGACCTTAACTATGGTCAACCAATCATAAGCACCAGTCAAGTTCTACCCGTCATTTCTTGATTAATTAGACCCACTCCTATGACTCTTAACTATGGCCAACAAAGTCATATGACTGTCCTAATTAATCACATCATATGCTATGTAGGAAGACATCACTTAGCTACGGCACACTGCGCCTTAACTGTGGTCAACAAACGCAGCACGAATACTAAGTACTCTACTTTCTAAAATGACAGAGGGTTACGACAGGTTTTTATGAAAACCTTTTGCCTAATGAACTTGATATCGTTGTAAAATCGAGTGATTTGAAAAATGAGTGTTTTGAGGCTTTTACTAGTAAAGAGGTCACTCCCGGTGAAGGGATTTCGTCTCTTTCCTTATCGAATAAGGTGCAGGATATTTCATAAATAACACTATGCAAAGAAAAAACTATAGAAGCAATCAAAAGACAAACCGAGTGGGTTGTAGTATCTGCTAGTTTCGCTAAAGAGGTCACTCTCGGTGAAGAGATCGTCAGCTCTTTCCTTATCGAATAAGGTGCTGGATATTCTACAAGGAATACCGCTATGCAAAGCAAGAACTAGAGCTGGCAGTTTTTAAAATAAGTTTCTACAACATTGTTCCCCTCCGAACGGCGGCCAAGACATGGACCGTCTCGCCTGAGGTTCGGGGCAGATGCTAATTGGTGCTATCCGTTCACCTCTCCGAAGATGCCAAGTTGATTTATGGCACCATATATCGAAGGTTTAAACGGATGCGGCCGATGTAGCAGACTTCGTCAGATTCCCCCTCGTTTGAGGGGTTTTTGATTGTGGGGACGCTCTTCCCTGCAGGCGTAAGCCCCTGCAGTTAATTACGCTACCGCATCGCGGTAACAACTTTCTCCTTCTCCAGCTGGTCACTTCGTGTCGTAGGTGTTTGTTTTGTTTGTGGTTGCCCGTGGATTGTATACGGAGACTGATTTATATCGTCGCCCGTAGGACGTGGATTAGTCCAAATCCGTATTTTCTTAGATTTGGGTTTGGGGTTTTGGTTTGAGGATACGTTGGCCATATTTGAGGCTAAGATCAACTCAAACGTTTGTTAAGGATACGTTAGTCCGATTTGAGACTAAGATCGACTTAACTGGATCGTTTAGATCCGACAAAAGAGCATTTGCGCTCTATTGTTCCAGTTTAGGGACATAGTGGTCCATTGAATGTATGGCCGTCGGGACCCGTCACCTCTCTGACGACGTTGAAGGATTACAACGACAGATATCAGAGGAGTTCAGAGATGTACCCTTGAACCAAAGTTGATTGGGGGATTTATAGTCCAATTTGGGACTAAAGTCTGTTTGAGGGTTTAAGGATACGTTATCCATATTTGAGGCTAAGATCAACTTAAACGGTTGTTAAGGATACGTTAGTCCAGTTTGGGACTAAGATCGACTTAACGGGATCGTTTAGATCCGACAAAAGAGCATTTAGGCTCTGTTGTTCCAGTTTAGGGACATAGTGGTCTATTGCCAGTTTAGGGACATGATGGTCCATTGCCAGTTTAGGGACGTGGTGGTCCATCGCCAGTTTAGGGACGTGGTGGTCCATTGGTAGTTTAAGGACGCATAAGTCCATGGGTTTAAGGACCCCACAGTCCATATGGGTGTGTTTAAGGACGCATTAGTCCGTTAGTTTAAGGACGCATAAGTCCATGAGTTTAAGGACCCCACAGTCCGTGTTGATGTGTGGTTGTCGGGACCCGTTACCTCTCTGAAGACGTTGAAGGATTACAACGACAAATATCAGAGGAGTTCCGAGATGTACCCTTGAACCAATGAGTTGGTTGAAAGAGCAGATGTGCTCAGTTCAAGATGATTTGAGAACTTATGGCCAGTTTGGGCTAAGTCCAATTATGTTTGAAATATTGGCCCTTTGGGCCATTAGACATTTGTCTGGGTTTAGCCCCTCATCATTCAGCAGTGCCAAACAGAGGTTTGGGGGCTCTGACAACATCTTGTCTTTGGTTTCCTCAATTTTGAGATTCATTTGGAGGAAGGACTTTTGCCTCTAGAAAATTAGCCAATTTGGCTAAAAGTAGTGTTAAACACTAGAGAACAACAGTGTTAAACACTGGAGGTAGAACTCTCAAATTAGTGTTAAACACTAAAAGACAATCAGTGTTAAACACTGGAAATATAATCTTCAATTTAGTGTTGAACACTAGAAACAATCAGTGTTAAACACTGGAAATATAATCCACGAATTAGTGTTAAACACTAAAGACAGAGGGGTCACGTGTGGACACGTGAGAGCGCCCAAAAGAGGGGACTAGATCCCTTTTCTTCGTTCTGCAATTAAGTGTTAAACACTTTTCATTTCCTGGCCATCACGTGTGGGCACGTGATAGGCATCCATCCATTAGATATTAAAGGGATTTGTTAGGGGTCACGTGGGGACACGTGAGGGCGCCCAAAGGTGGGACCAGATCCCTTTTCTTCGTTCTGCAATTAAGTGTTAAACACTTCTTCATCTTTTGAGCATCACGTGTTGACACGTGACGGTGATTTATGCACTGACTGTTAAAGCGTTTGCTAAGGGGTCACGTGGAATCACGTGAGAGCGCCCAAAACTTTCATTTCTATTGATCTTTCTTTCTGCGTTTTGGGAGTCACGTGGGAGCACGTGATGGCATCAAAAAGTGGGGCCAGATCCCCTTTATTTTGTTCTGCAAACAAGTGTTAAACACTTATAATTTTCATAGCCATCACGTGTGGGCACGTGATGTATAATCATGCCCTGATTTATTAGAACATTTATTAGGGGTCATGTGGTAACACGTGAGAGCGCCCAGAATTGTTTCTGCCTTTGCTTTTGTTCCATATATGATGAGGGTCACATGGGAACACGTGAGGCATTGCCTCAAAGCTTTCCTCTTCTCATTTTGGGGGATCTGTTCAGGGGTCATGTGGAGCACGTGACCTTTGTCTTTTCATGCACAGAGATCTTTTAAGTCTCCTTATCTTTAAGAATTAAATTCTTATTTAGGGTAAAACCCTAATTTTGATTCTGGAGGATTTAAATTCCTATTTTGAAAGAATTAAATTCTTATTTAGGGTAAAACCCTAGTTTTGTTTTAGGAGAATTAAATTCTCAGAACTCAATTCCCCTTCTAAGTTTAGGATCTGCATGGCAGGATCTCGACCCGATGAGAATTAAATTCTCAACTTATGGGGAGATGTGCTCTGTGCAGATCTTCAACCAGAAGAAGAACTAAGTTCTTTTCTTTAAATAAGAGTTAAAATATTTTGAGAATTAAATTCTTTTGAATCCTCTCTTTTCTTACCTAGGGTTTTTTCTTTTGCAGAGAATTAAATTCTTCTCTCTTTGCTTTTTCTTCTCTTGAGAATTAAATTCTCCTCCCTCTGTTTTTCTCTCAAAAAAGTAGATCCCAAAAAGGTAGATCCCCCTTCTCTTCTATTCTTGGCTCCTATTTATAGGAGAAGGAAGAGAATCAATTTGTTTAGCAAATCTCTCATTAAGAGATTTGATTTGTATGTTGAGAGATTTGATTTGCATTAATCATTAATCTGGGCCTTTAGATTGTTAAGTGAATTTTATTCACCATTGGATTTTAAATCCAAAGATATCCATTTGTTATCTCAGTCAGATTTATGGGGGAAATCTTTCCAAGTCCAAGATCTTTCCATAAATTGGTGATATTTAATCACCCTTGGATCTTTAATCCAACGGTCCCCATAATCCTTTTCCATTTGGAAAGATTTAGAGAAAATTTTAGAATTTAATTCTATTAACCGTAAGACTTTCGAAGCCAGTCACGTGCTGACACGTGACCCTTGGTCACGTATGAGCACGTGACCCCCAATTGAGTCCTCTTCTCAGCGTTCATTCACGCTTCAGTTGTAACCATCACGTGTCAACACATGACCATTGGTCACGTGTGAGCACGTGACACCTCATTGAGGTATTTCCTTCAGCTGTTTGTTTACGCTTCAGTTTTAGCCATCACGTGTCAACACGTGACCATTGGTCACGTGTGAGCACGTGATTCCTGATTTTTAATCAGGGAACAGATTTTAGAATTTACTTCTATTCATTATTTTAGAGGCCTTAAAAGCCCATCACGTGTCTGCACGTGACCCATGGTCACGTGTGAGCACGTGATGCCCCATTGGGGTCTTTTCTGAGTTTTTATTATATTTTTTAACTCCTCCAGCGGGTTCTTAAAAGTCCATCACGTGTGGACACGTAATTCCTCATAACTTTTGATCCCGGATGAATTACGAGGCCCATAATATATCAAATCGAAGGGTTTTTCGAGCCGCTTTTGATACCATTAGAATTTATCTGTTTCTCATTCAGGAGTTTGTCAAAAAAACAGCCCGGAAGATACTGGTTCGCATTTCCTTAAGCATATCGCTGCCATTTGATACCTTGGACTCTTTTGCGCAGAAATTTTTGGCGGGAACAAATGCCCCCCACTACTTTGCCCACGTAAGTATTTACGTAGGTGAAGTAGTGCAAAGTAATGCATAGCGTATGACCAGTTTCGGCTTGGTATATTACTTTCAGAATCTTGATCTGAGAAGATAACGAGCGGACACAAGCGTCGTCATTTATCATTGACTCAAATCTCGACTCTTAAGAGATATAGTTCCAAACCCTTAAATCCTTGAGCCGCACCCTTCTATCTCTTTATATCTTACTCTGGAGTGAAGTAGTTTATATGCTCATGAGTAGCTTTTCCATTTCAGTGGCATGTAGCTTTGGCGAGTGTGGCTCATAGATGGTCCCTCTTAACCTCTTTGCAGGGCAGTGATGGCTTAGGAGACAGGGTTAGGATCTGCCACCTAAGACTTTTCAACTTTATGAGCCGTGAGGGTCTCATAAAGACTTTTCTCCCTACGGATCGAGAGGATCTCGTAGGTGTATTTTCTCCTTAGGAGTCATGAGGATTCCTAAGTGTGTTTTCTCTTATAAGTCGTAAGGATCTTAGTCGAGAGGACCCGTAAGCGGTTGTTCCCCTACTTGTCGAAATTCAACTTCGGAGAGTGAGACCCGTGGATAGTATGCAAGAGACCATTTTGGGCCGACTTGCAGGATCCCAGTGCTTAGGAAACAGGTTTTTTAATCCCTACTGCCTAAGGCTTTATCTCACGAGTCGAGACGAATCGAGAAGTTCTCGCAAAGACATCATTTTCCTCACGAGTCAAAACGAATCGAGCAGATCTCGCAAGAGTATCCTAACGTCACAGTTAACCTCTGCTCTTTACGACAGAAGTCCGTTAGGGTCTGTGGTACTTAGGGTTTTGGCCGTCGTACCGTCGTATGAGCTGATGTATTCCTCGATAGGCAATCGTGCTGTTCGAGTAGCCCTGCGACTGCCGTGTCTCTGATCCCTTTGGGGGCTGGACAAGACGTCTTCAAGCAATCCTCCTTGGCAGTTTGACCGTCGGAAGAGCAAGCGCTAGGAATTTGCCATGCCGCTTTTTACTTGAGGTTAGGCTCATTTTGGAGAGCCCCGATGAGTCATAACCACTCCGCGCTGGTGTGGGATGATCTCCGATAGTCTTTCAGGCTTTATATGACTTGCCGTTAAGACCCTGAAGCTAGGAATTTGGCCTTTGCTTCGTTTGCTGGCATTGCGTCCTCTGTATCGAGACGAATGTCATGGTTGTCTCTAGGTTGCTGATGAACCGTCGAGGTTTGGAACTAGGGATTTTGCCGTGGCTCCTTTTGGTGATGTTGCGTCTGCTGTATCGAGACGAACGTCGAGGTGGTGACCACTCCATGTGGGATGATCTCCGGTGGTCTTTCAGGCTTTATATGACTTGCCGTCAAGACCCTGAAGCTAGGAATTTGGCCTTCGCTTCATTTGCTGGCATCACGTCCTCTGTATCGAGACGAATGTCATGGTTGTCTCTAGGTTGCTGGTGAACCGTCGAGGTTTGGAACTAGGGATTTTGCCGTGGCTCCTTTTGTTTGATTGTCGCGTCTGAACCCTGCTGGAGGAAGAACGCTGGGGTGACATCGCGTCTACTGTATCGAGACGAACGTCGAGGTAGTGACCACTCCGCATTGGTGCGAGATGATCTCTGGTGGTCTTTCAGGCTTTATATGACTTGCCGTTAAGACCCTGAAGCTAGAAATTTGGCCTTTGCTTCATTTGCTGGCATCGCGTCCTCTGTATCGAGACGAATGTCGTGGTTGTCTTTAGGTTGCTGATGAACCGTCGAGGTTTGGAACTAGGGATTTTTCCGTGGCTCCTTTTGGTGATGTTGCGTCTACTGTATCGAGACGAATGTCGAGGTGGTGACCGCTCCGTGTGGGATGATCTCCGGTGGTCTTTCAGGCTTTATATGACTTTCCGTAAAGACCCTGAAGCTAGGAATTTGGCCTTCGCTTCGTTTGCTGGCATCACGTCCTCTGTATCGAGACGAATGTCATGGTTGTCTCTAGGTTGCTGGTGAACCGTCGAGGTTTGGAACTAGGGATTTTGCCGTGGCTCCTTTTGGTGATGTTGCGTCTGCTGTATCGAGACGAACGTCGAGATGGTGACCACTCCATGTGGGATGATCTCCGGTGGTCTTTCAGGCTTTATATGACTTGCCGTCAAGACCCTGAAGCTAGGAATTTGGCCTTCGCTTCATTTTCTGGCATCGCGTCCTCTGTATCAAGACGAATGTCGCGGTTGTCTCTAGGTTGCTGGTGAATCGTCGAGGTTTGGAACCAGGGATTTTGCCGTGACTCCTTTTGGTGATGTTGCGTCTGCTGTGTCGAGACGAACGTCGAGGTGGTGACCACTCCGTGCTGGTGCGAGATGATCTCCGAATGTCTTTCAGGCTTTATATGACTTGCCTTCAAGATCCTGAAGCTAGGAATTTGGCCTTTGCTTCATTTTCTTTGGCGCGTCCGAATCCTGCTGGGGGAAGAACGCTGGGGTGACATTTCATCTGCTGTATCGAGACGATCGTCAAGGTGGTGACCATTCCATGTGGGATGATCTCCGGTGGTCTTTCAGGCTTTATATGACTTGCCTTCAAGATCCTGAAGCTAGGAATTTGGCCTTTGCTTCATTTGCTTTTGCGCGTCCGAATCCTGCTGGGGAAAGAACGCTGGGGTGACATCGCATCTGCTGTATCGAGACGAACGTCATGGTGGTCTCTAGGTTGCTGGTGAACCGTCGAGGTTTGGAACTAGGGATTTTGCCGTGGCTCCTTTTGGTGATGTTGTGTCTGCTGTATCGAGACGAACGTCGAGATGGTGACCACTCCGCACTGGTGCGAGATAATCTCCGATTGTCTTTCAGGCTTTATATGACTTGCCGTTAAGACCCTGAAGCTAGGAATTTGTCCTTCGCTTCGTTTGCTGGCATTGCGTTTGCTGTATCGAGACGAATGCTGAGATGGAGCTGGGATTTTGCCGTCACTCCGCTTTGTTTCGACCATGAGGTCTTTTGTTGATGTTGCTTCTGCATCCTGTTGGACTGCGAAGGAACGCCGTTGTTGGCATCTCGTCTACTGTATCGAGACGAATGTTGAGGTGGAGCTGGGATTTTGCCGTCGCTCCGCTTGATGGTGTAACATCTGTGTCATGCTGGAATGAGGAGGCCTACCGTTGTTGGTCTCCGGGCTGCAGATGTGGCCATTGAGATTTGGAACTAGTGACTTTGCCATGGTTCCATTTCGTTGCGACTCTGAGGTCGATTGTTGACGTCATGTCTGTATCTGGTTAGAATGAGGAGAAACGCCGTTGGTGATCTCTAAGTCGTCGATGTTGACGTCAAGACCCTGAAGCTCAGGATCTTCGTTTACTTCATTTGTTGACATCGTGTCTATAATGTTGCGACAAATGTCGAGATTGTCTCTAGGTTGTCTATGAACCGTCGAGATTTGGCTTCGCTTTCTGATGGAGCCTGTTGGGAAGGTATGGTTCCCTCTTTATCTGTGCCCCTGGATTGTATACAGGGATCGATGTGATTTCACCTGTAGGGCAAAAATTTTCATTCTTTCATTTTTTTTATTTTATTTCCGCGATGCTCTATCATTTCAGCTTTTATATCGCGAAGGTCGCGATTGCCCAATCATTTCGGCTATTTTTCGCGGTGCCCAATCATTTCGGCTATTTTTTTTACTCGCTGTTTTTTATTGCGAGTTGCCCAATCATTTCGGCTGTTTCGTATGCATACATTTTTACTTGCTGATTTTTTTTGCAAGTTGCCCCATCATTTCGGCTATTTCGTATGCATTTTTTTTTTTGGCTCGCTGATTTTTTTTTTGCGAGTAAGGGATTTGAGATCTGATACCAATCTTGGCATCAGCATCGCTGCGACTGGAATATTGCCAGGAGCGAATCATCATTTGCCGTGAAAGGACTTGGAATTTGATACCGGTTTAGGCATCAGCATCGCTGCAACTGGGATATTGCCAGGAGCGAATCATCATTTGCCTTGAAAGGGCTTGGAATTTGATACCGGTTTAGGCATCAGCATCGCTGCAACTGGGATATTGCCAGGAGCGAATCATCATTTGCCTCTGTCGATGTTGAACAAATGTGGCTTAGTAAATAGGGTTAAGGGTCCTGTCGGCTAAGGCTTTTGACTTCATGAGCCGTAAGGGTCTCACAAAGGTATTTCTCCCTACAAGTCGTGAGGATCTTGTAGGTGTGTTTTCTCCTTGGGGAATTGTGAGGATTCCTAAGTGCATGCTCTCTTGTAAGTCGTAAGGATCTTACAAAAGGGTTTTCTCCTCATAAGTCGAGAGGACTTACAAGTGTTGTTTGCTGTACAAGCATATCTCTAGTCACGGATGGGACTTTTTTAGGGAAATATTTATTCGTGCCCGTGGATTGTATACAACGGTCAGTATGAGCCGCTTGTAGGGCCGTATCGAAGGTTATGGGGGTTGCTTAAGAACAGGTTAAGGTTTCTGTAACTTAAGACTTTCAAATCTTATGAGCCGTGAGGGTCCCATAAGAGAGTTCTCCTTACGAGTCGTGAGGATCTCGTAAGTGTAATTTCTCCTTAGGAATCGTGAGGACTCCTAAGTGTGTTGCTCCCTTGTGAGTCGTAAGGATCTCACGCGGGTGGTTTCTCCTTACAAGGTCGAGAGGATCCTGTAAGTGTATTTTAACGAGGTTGCGCCCTTTCGGGTTTTCACAAACACTCGCCGGTAGCCCTGCTGTTTTTACTCACGGAGCCCTTTCGGGTTTTCATCCGTGCCCATTTTGCTTCTGGACATACCGTCCTTTATTTTTTATTTTTTTTATTCATCTTTTTTTTTAACGAGGTTGCGCCCTTTCGGGTTTTCACAAGACTCGCCGGTAGCCCTGCTGTTTTTACTCACGGAGCCCTTTCGGATTTTCATCCGTGCCCATTTTGCTTGTGGACATACCGTTTTTTTTGTTTTTTGTTTTTTTTTTACCACGCCAGCCTGAGGATGCCGCGGGTTGATAGTAGTTTAAAGACGTTTCGGTCATTTGCAAGTTTTAGGACATTGCGGTCCGCCGTTAGTTTAGGGACGTTTCGGTCCGCTGTTAGTTTAAGGACGTTTCGGTCCGGCGTTAGTTTAAGGACGTTTCGGTCCGCCGTCACCGTATTTGAGGCGAATCTCTAGTTTACTGACTTTTCGGTCTATGGGGCTTTCTCTATGACTGAGCATGATGCCCCCGGCATGTCTATCTTTTTAGGAGCATGAGACTGTGGCGGGCTCACCTTCCAGTTCTCGGATAACGCGAACTTGCCCTGTTGGTATTGGTCTTCAACCCAGTTTTTGAAGACGTAGCAGTTTTCGATCGGATGGCCCAATACTTGGTGGTAAGGGCAGTAATTAGGATTGTTGACCTCATTCAGTTGTAGCTGGCATTTCGGCTCCTGTAAAGTGATAAGCTCGTCGCGCACTGCTAGTTCGAACAGCCTCTTTGTTTCGTCCCGGGAAAACGAGTAAGGACGTTTCAACTTTTCATAAAGGGGTTGCAACTTATTGCTTTGGCGAACAACTGGTCTGGGGTCACTCAATTGTTGTTGAGCGTTGGCGACGAAGGCTGTTTTTCCCTTCCCTTTATCCTTTTTGTCCGATCCCTTATTTGCGGGTCCGAAATTCTTTCCGGGTAGCGTGCGATTGCACGGCTGAATGTTCTCGCAACTCCTCAATTCTTTCGTTTTAGAGATGGATTCCTTGAAGAGAGGGCCGGGGGCTATTTTTTCGTCGGAGTCGCTCCCGAAGGTGAGAACTCGCGATCCCCCGGGATCAACCCTATGACAATTGCCGGCAATTCTTTTATGCTCATCTGTCGCATTTTTCCGCTGTCTACGAGCTTCACGCTTTGTCCTGTTGAACTGTTGCCTGTGTGCGACATATCCTTGCCACCAACACTTAAAAGAGTTGCAGTCTTCAGTAGGATGTGCGATCCTCTGATGATATAAGCAGAAGTTAGGGTGTACGTCCGTTTCATCAAAATGTATACCACCAGGAGAATTTTTTCTGAAAGAGGGCGGCCTCATCCCCATTGATATGGCTTTGGCGAATCGTTTCCTTGTCTTTGATCCTGCTTTCATTTGCGGCGGATGTACTTTGATCTGGTGGGAGTGTTTCGACCCTTTTGTCCAGTCGCCGGCGTTTGGCCTTTTCAAATATGGCTATCTCACGCTCCCGGTCGGCTTTATTTTTCAGACGAATCTCATTCAGGAAGGCATCGATCATCTCGTCTGACGGCCACAGAAGTTCTGGTTCAGGATCCGCCCCCGGTTTCTCGGTGCAAGGAGCCTCTTTATCATCTATCAATGAATGAGAGATCACATGACAACTTGCTACGTAGTCCTCAGATTCATCTGATGAGTCTTCTCCATCATTTTCGTCCTCGAGGACGTGGCTGAGGAACTCTTGGAGTGTGATTGGAGTCCGCGCCTTTTGATTATATTCTACCAACGCGTCAATCTGTTTTTGCAGGTCCGTGCACTTGTCACCAGGCTGCACGGGTTTTTCGGTCTTCTTCTTCTTCTTCGAAGAATTTGACAGCTGGGTGTGAGCGCTCTGACCATCACCACCCGTTTTTGGAGTTGGGCGCGGTTTCAGCATTCTCTCGATGATCTCGGGTTCCAGTGGATTTTTTTCACCTGATTGCCGGGCACATTTGGAGATCCTTCAGCATTCTTTTTGTCTTAGCTGAAAGAACGTCCTCCCATGGGGCTTCCCTTATGAATGAGCACGATGCCCCCGGCATGTCCACCTTTTTAGGGGCGTGAGGTTGTGGCGGGTTCACCTTCCAGTTTTCGGATAACGCGAACTTGCCTCGCGAACTTGCCTTGTTGGTACTGATCCTCGATCCATCCTTTAAAGACGAAGCAATCTACGATTGGATGGCTTACCGCTTGGTGGTAAGGGCAGTAATTTGGATCGTTGACATCGCCTGGCTGCAACGGACGCTTTGGACTCGGCAGATTGATGAGTCTGTTGCGCACTGCCAGCTCGAACAGTCTTCTCGTTTTATCCTGAGGAAACGAGTAAGGACGTCTCAGTCTCTCTTCGAGGGATGGGTGTGGACGCATATTGTTTTGACGGACAACCGGCTTCAAGTTGCTCGGCCGTTGCTGAGTATTGGCGACAAAGGTTGATTTCCCTTTGCCCTTTTCATTCCAAGGCTCTGTCTTTGAAGAGGAAGGCCTATGGCCCACCTGGTCCATTTGGGCCAGCTTGTCGATCAGAGCCTGGAACGTGGTTGGTTTAAAAAACATCATGAACTGTGAGATAGTTGCATGAGGATCTAGTGTACCCACGAACATGCCCACCGCAGGAGCCTCTTCTATGCGTTGTTCGCATTTCGACCATAGGTTCCGCCATCGTGTTGAGTATTGGACCCACGTTTCGCCTGGCCTTATCCTGGCATTAATCGGTGCTGTTATCGGGGTGCGTCCACTAGCACTCGCGAATCTTTGCGTGAACAGTAGCTCTATCTCCGCAAATGTTTTGACAGAGTCATTAGGTAGCTCCGAATACCATTCAAAGGCTGTTTCTGCTAAGCTGCCGACGAATTGACGTAGCAACAATTTGTCATCGCCTCCAGTATTGCCGCATAAGGCCCTGAATTGAGCGACATGCTGATGCGGGTTCCCTGTCCCTTTATATACATGGAATTTAGGGATCGTATATCCCGGCGGGTAACTGATTTGGTCGTACCAGCTCGGATACGGTCGTCCAGTTCTAACAATTTGCTCAGCCGCTTCATTCGCCTGATGAACCCGGATCTGCTGAGCTATATATTCGTCCAGGCCAGCTTTGGAGATTGCCTCCTTCTTGGCTGTTGACAATGCTGGTGGAGGATTTGACGTTTCTCCCCTGTCGTCTTCAAGGGCGATCGGAGGATCTTCAGCAGGAGGGTCCGGCTGTAACATCATCCCTACCATATCTTGGAAGAGGAGCGCCATCTGTTTTATGTTGGCCGCTTGCTCTGCAGCTTCTTTGTCCCTCTTTTCGAGGACTCTGCGTAGGTAGTCTGCGTCAGTTTCTTGTTCATGACGCTGCTCTGATGATGCCTCCGGGCTTTCTTTTGGCCCGGTAAGTGCGGCCATTGTAGTCATCATTTCCTGTAGCTTCTCTTGTTGCTCCTGGGCTTTTGTCATGGATCGAGTGAGCGGTCGGTGACCTGTCGAAGCACGGCTTTCCTCCTTTCCAGAAGCCATATAAACAGTGTGCACCACCATGCCCCCAGACTTGGGGTGTTTGTGCTCAGCGCGTTTACGGTTCGCCATGTTCACAGGGGCTTTCTTTGGCCTCCTTCTTTTCTGTGTGGTTGACGTTGAGGGGGCCGCTGTCGTGAGCACCCAAGTAGTCGTCATCTTTTGTGGCTTATCAGGACGGTTTTCTTCCTGCCGGACCTTCAGCTTCTTCTGCTGGCGGGAGAAATTTAGATCAATCACCGAGTCTTGAACTTGGCGCCAGACCTTGTAGATTTTAGAGGACAGCCGCTGAGTGGACTGTTCTGGCTTGACTTTCGCAACATTTCCCACCGGAGGAGGGGATCTTTTTAGTACGGCGGTAGGAGAGTTTCTGTGCACCGTGTTCAATTCAAAGCTGTTCCCGGTTGGAACAGCAGCATCGATCCACACCGTTGGAGCTGGCGGAGTTATCTCAGAGGGGGAGTTGCCCCCAGCCTTCCTCACTCGGCGCCAGTGGCGACGTCGAGCATGTCGTGCGGATGAGATCACCTTCGTTGTTGGATAAGCTTCTTCATGTCCCCTGCTTTGAGGAGAGACTGTTATTGGTGCTAGCCTATCGAAGACTGACGCCCGTTGAGAAGCAATGTCTAATCTGTCAAAAACAGACCTCTGAGCAGGGGAAGCAGCTTTGAGGACCTCGCCTGGAGCAACAACCGGAATGGCCAGCTTTGTAAAAACTGACTTCTTGGAAAGAGGAGCCTTTCTAATGATTTCGTCCGCTTGAGCTGGGATAACTATCCGCTTTGGGATGGCAGCTTCGGGTATTACGGGCTTGTAGACGTCCTGGCCCAGTCTGTTGAAAACTGAGGTATTAGAGTTGGGCGACCCGTTGAGAGGGGCTGCGGCAGTGGTGAGCCGATCAAAGACCGACTTCTTTGGGGCTTCTTGCAACGTCATTGTGGCATTGAAGCTCAACGGTGGGAGCATGGTCCCGAAGAATAATCCAGTGGTGGCCTGAGTTACCTGCTCCACTGGCATCTTGAAAAGGGAGGCCGCTTGGGGCCCATAAGATATACCCCTAGTTGAGGCAAGACGTGGGTTGCAGTTGCATGTGGAACACTTTGAGCAGGTGAACGCCATTGATCCTTTGCTTTCTGCACCAAGAAAAACGCCAAATCTTAGTACCTCGAAACCCACGGGCAACCATTAGCAAACCGCGATTCGTTCGCGAACACGACACACGAAGTGTGGAGTAGAAAGAGGAAAAGGTCCCACCGGGCGTGCCAGAATCTGTTCCCCTCCGAACGGCGGCCAAGACATGGACCGTCTCGCCTGAGGTTCGAGGAAGATGCTAATTGGTGCTATCCGTTCACCTCTCCGAAGATGCCAAGTTGATTTATGGCACCATATATCGAAGGTTTAAACGGATGCGGCCGAAGTAGCAGACTTCGTCAGATTCCCCCTCGTTTAAGGGATTTTTGATTGTGGGGACGCTCTTCCCTGCAGGCACAAGCCCCTGCAGTTAATTACGCTACCGCATCGCGGTAACAACTTTCTCCTTCTCCAGCTGGTCACTTCGTGTCGTGGGTGTTTGTTTTTTTTGTGGTTGCCCGTGGATTGTATACGGAGACTGATTTATGTCGTCGCCCGTAGGACGTGGATTAGTCCAAATCCGTATTTTCTTAGATTTGGGTTTGGGGTTTTGGTTTGAGGATACGTTGGCCATATTTGAGGCTAAGATCAACTCAAACGTTTGTTAAGGATACGTTAGTCCGATTTGAGACTAAGATTGACTTAACTGGATCGTTTAGATCCGACAAAAGAGCATTTGGGCTCTATTGTTCCAGTTTAGGGACATAGTGGTCCATTGAATGTATGGCCGTCGGGACCCGTCACCTCTCTGACGACGTTGAAGGATTACAACGACAGATGTCAGAGGAGTTCAGAGATGTACCCTTGAACCAAAGTTGATTGGGGGATTTATAGTCCAATTTGGGACTAAAGTCTGTTTGAGGGTTTAAGGATACGTTAGCCATATTTGAGGCTAAGATCAACTTAAACGGTTGTTAAGGATACGTTAGTCCAGTTTGGGACTAAGATCGACTTAACGGGATCGTTTAGATCCGACAAAAGAGCATTTGGGCTCTGTTGTTCCAGTTTAGGGACATAGTGGTCCATTGCCAGTTTAGGGACATGATGGTCCATTGCCAGTTTAGGGACGTGGTGGTCCATCGCCAGTTTAGGGACGTGGTGGTCCATTGGTAGTTTAAGGACGCACAAGTCCATGGGTTTAAGGACCCCACAGTCTATATGGGTGTGTTTAAGGACACATTAGTCCGTTAGTTTAAGGACGCATAAGTTCATGAGTTCAAGGACCCCACAGTCCGTGTTGATGTGTGGTTGTCGGGACCCGTTACCTCTCTGAAGACGTTGAAGGATTACAACGACAAATATCAGAGGAGTTCCGAGATGTACCCTTGAACCAATGAGTTGGTTGAAAGAGCAGATGTGCTCAGTTCAAGATGATTTGAGAACTTATGGCCAGTTTGGGCTAAGTCCAATTATGTTTGAAATATTGGCCCTTTGGGCCATTAGACATTTGTCTGGGTTTAGCCCCTCATCATTCAGCAGTGCCAAACAGAGGTTTGGGGGCTCTGACAACATCTTGTCTTTGGTTTCCTCAATTTTGAGATTCATTTGGAGGAAGGACTTTTGCCTCTAGAAAATTAGCCAATTTGGCTAAAAGTAGTGTTAAACACTAGAGAACAACAGTGTTAAACACTGGAGGTAGAACTCTCAAATTAGTGTTAAACACTAAAAGACAATCAGTGTTAAACACTGGAAATATAATCTTCAATTTAGTGTTGAACACTAGAAACAATCAGTGTTAAACACTGGAAATATAATCCACGAATTAGTGTTAAACACTAAAGACAGAGGGGTCACGTGTGGACACGTGAGAGCGCCCAAAAGAGGGGACTAGATCCCTTTTCTTCGTTCTGCAATTAAGTGTTAAACACTTTTCATTTCCTGGCCATCACGTGTGGGCACGTGATAGGCATCCATCCATTAGATATTAAAGGGATTTGTTAGGGGTCACGTGGGGACACGTGAGGGCGCCCAAAGGTGGGACCAGATCCCTTTTCTTCGTTCTGCAATTAAGTGTTAAACACTTCTTCATCTTTTGAGCATCACGTGTTGACACGTGACGGTGATTTATGCACTGACTGTTAAAGCGTTTGCTAAGGGGTCACGTTGAATCACGTGAGAGCGTCCAAAGCTTTCATTTCCATTGATCTTTCTTTCTGCGTTTTGGGAGTCACGTGGGAGCACGTGATGGCATCAAAAAGTGGGGCCAGATCCCCTTTATTTTGTTCTGCAAACAAGTGTTAAACACTTATAATTTTCATAGCCATCACGTGTGGGCACGTGATGTATAATCATGCCCTGATTTATTAGAACATTTATTAGGGGTCACGTGGTAACACGTGAGAGCGCCCAGAATTGTTTCTGCCTTTGCTTTTGTTCCATATATGATGAGGGTCACGTGGGAACACGTGAGGCATTGCCTCAAAGCTTTCCTCTTCTCATTTTTGGGGGATCTGTTCAGGGGTCACGTGGAGCACGTGACCTTTGTCTTTTCATGCACAGAGATCTTTTAAGTCTCCTTATCTTTAAGAATTAAATTCTTATTTAGGGTAAAACCCTAATTTTGATTCTGGAGGAATTAAATTCCTATTTTGAAAGAATTAAATTCTTATTTAGGGTAAAACCCTAGTTTTGTTTTAGGAGAATTAAATTCTCAGAACTCAATTCCCCTTCTAAGTTTAGGATCTGCATGGCAGGATCTCGACCCGATGAGAATTAAATTCTCAACTTATGGGGAGATGTGCTCTGTGCAGTTCTTCAACCAGAAGAAGAACTAAGTTCTTTTCTTTAAATAAGAGTTAAACTCTTTTGAGAATTAAATTCTTTTGAATCCTCTCTTTTCTTACCTAGGGTTTTTTCTTTTGTAGAGAATTAAATTCTTCTCTCTTTGCTTTTTCTTCTCTTGAGAATTAAATTCTCCTCCCTCTGTTTTTCTCTCAAAAAAGTAGATCCCAAAAAAGTAGATCCCCCTTCTCTTCTATTCTTGGCTCCTATTTATAGGAGAAGGAAGAGAATCAATTTGTTTAGCAAATTTCTCATTAAGAGATTTGATTTGTATGTTGAGAGATTTGATTTGCATTCATCATTAATCTGGGCCTTTAGATTGTTAAGTGAATTTTATTCACCATTGGATTTTAAATCCAAAGATATCCATTTGTTATCTCGGTCAGATTTAGGGGAAAATCTTTCCAAGTCCAAGATCTTTCCATAAATTGGTGATATTTAATCACCCTTGGATCTTTAATCCAACGGTTCCCATAATCCTTTTCCATTTGGAAAGATTTAGAGAAAATTTTAGAATTTAATTCTATTAACCGTAAGACTTTCGAAGCCAGTCACGTGCTGACACGTGACCCTTGATCACGTGTGAGCACGTGACCCCCAATTGAGTCCTCTTCTCAGCGTTCATTCACGCTTCAGTTGTAACCATCACGTGTCAACACGTGACCATTGGTCACGTGTGAGCACGTGACACTTCATTGAGGTATTTCCTTCAGCTGTTTGTTTACGCTTCAGTTTTAGCCATCACGTGTCAACACGTGACCATTGGTCACGTGTGAGCACGTGATTCCTGATTTTTAATCAGGGAACAGATTTTAGAATTTACTTCTATTCATTATTTTAGAGGCCTTAAAAGCCCATCACGTGTCTGCACGTGACCCATGGTCACGTGTGAGCACGTGATGCCCCATTGGGGTCTTTTCTGAGTTTTTATTATATTTTTTAACTCCTCCAGCGGGTTCTTAAAAGTCCATCACGTGTGGACACGTAATTCCTCATAAATTTTGATCCTGGATGAATTGCGAGGCCCATAATATATCAAATCGAAGGGTTTTTCGAGCCGCTTTCGATACCATCAGAATTTATCTGTTTCTCATTCAGGAGTTTGTCAAAAAAACAGCCCGGAAGATACTGGTTCGCATTTCCTTAAGCATATCGCTGCCATTTGATACCTTGGACTCTTTTGCGCAGAAATTTTTGGCGGGAACAAACATCTTTTAGGTTTCTTTTATTTCATTAATCGCATTAATAAAGTCCCATCAATTATGCTTCACAAGCATCACAGATGAAACGAAAGCAGCAATATTAATTATATCTCATATATATAATATAGGCATTCGTCTCGGAATATAAAGTAATCATATCACAGAATATCAGCAGCAGAAGAATCACATATGAAATATTTGATATACTAGGAATTCCGTGTTTTAAATTAAGCCAGTATAAAACACGGATTCCACGGTCGCGATGAATAGCCAAACCCACATCCCTAGACCCCTACGAGAGCGGCAAGCAACCCTACCAATTCTAGAGTTAGGAGACCCGGTCTTGACTCCTTGAGATGGTCTCTCACTGGACCCTAGAACCCGGTTAATTGTGCTCTCCTCCTTGGGTCTATCCTAATGCGGAAAAGTAAATAATATACATCAAAGGTGACATCATCCTCAACCCGAAAGTGCCCCAATAAAAGAATATTACATACAAGCTTTTACATGAATGAAAATGAAAAACTTTCATCTCACATAAAAAAAACCCGGCTATTCAGAACACGAAGATCCAATTTAACATATCACAGCAACACATAACATCACATGTCATCAACGTAAGTAAATATGCGTATCCCAATTGTCGTTGACATATAACACCGAAACCGGCGATACACCACATATTACATTTACGGTCGCAGAAAAGAAAGTGAAAAACTACAACAATTGGAATCCGCAACCACCTTAGACATCATAAATCCAATGTAGCACATACTTTAGATTTCATGCCTAACAAATGAATTCCTTAGACATCACATGTCTAACAATTATAAACCCCGAATTTAGTCACTGTCACGACCCGGAATTTCGGAACATGACCGGCACTTAGACTACGAACGTCTCAAGGCGTACGTATTCTAAGTAAGCTGAAACCTAGAAATCCAAACCAAGAAAAATAGTAGAGTGAAGGAAAACCAATTTAAAACAAGTAGTTTTAATAGCATAAGCCGAATTATGCGGTTTTTAAGAACATCAAAATTTACTGAAAATTTCGGCAGAGTCTCCTTTGTAAATACTGGCCCCCAAACGGGATACAACATGAATAGTATAAGAAATCAATAAAAAGGCATCCCCAAGCGGGAGCTAGCTCTTCGTCAATCGACGGTCACAACCACACAAGCAATATAATATACAACGCCAACGGCGAGGATCAAAATTCAAAAGGAAACTCAAACCCATAAGAAAACCGCAGAAAAATAACACGCGACTCTAAGGTCGAAGAAATAACATCACTGGTCTCTATCTCAAAATAAATACATGTTTGGTTGATGGAACTTCTAGATACAACAGAATAATAATATACAAGATATATAATGGGGGTACGATACAAGTAAACCCACCTACTAGCAAATCACCCGAAGGAAACTATGCCCGCAAAGCCGTAATGAAACCTGTACGGCAAACCTGCAAGAAACTGGGGCACAACGGGGGTGAGTTGCCAACTCGTGAATAGAAAAACATCTACGAATAGAAATCGCATGTATGATGCAATCCTAGGTCATACGATCATAATATAAAATCCTCAAATATATAACTAGCAACCCATAACAAGGCTAGGGTAAATATCTAACCCGAGTGTAATCTCATGTGCCCGTGCCAGTGCCTCAGGTAGCAATATATCATATGAATGAGGTATGAATGCATGAAAACAGAATACATGTAAATGAAGAACTGTTTTCATAATTTAGTGAGATTTCCTTTGTATTTTTAAAATGAGATATCATAATGAAATCAGCATAAAACAGTGCCCAGCATCGACACAAAACAAGTGTCCAAATATCTCGATATCTCTATATCACAACCTCTGTACCTCAATATCTCAAAATCTCAATGTCTCAATCACAATAACTAGGGTGCCGTCAGTCCAGACCGGCCCCTACCATCCATCTCAAGACCACGACGGTATCCTCCGGATATCCGACGCGTCGGGTAAAATCACCGGTAGGTAGTGCTCCCCTGCCAGGCTCACATCGTCATCATCACGCGCTTCTTGCCCCGGGGTACCTTACCGGGTCCACCATGTACCCGAAACGGTTCATCCGTCTCCTCGAATCGGGTCTCGAAATCCATCAACAAACTCATGGTGGACGACTCATACATCATGAGAAAAACCGCACTTTTTTTTATTTAAAAAGAGAGAAATCAGTTTATATAAGTTTTGCGGTTCCCCCCCCCCCCAAATCCAGAAAAGTTCATAGAAATCCGAATCCAAGTCATCAATAGCATGTAAAACCATGAATATAAGCATAACAATGAATAACAGTATGCATGAAGTGATAAGTAATAACTACAATGTTAAGCTGGCATATAAGGCAGGTACACTAATATCATGTCAAATTACTAACTAACAAGCTAAGTCAAGCAATAATATTTTCTAAGGTGTACGTGACATGGCAATTACCGATGAAGATATGTGTGAGCCGGCAAGTAAGTGTACGTGGTACATACGCATCATCGATAATGGTGCTGGTGTCCTAACAGCATAATGTTAACAATGCAATATGAAATAACAATGTAAGTATGCGATGCGGAGCGAGCAACCAAAATGAGCGGGAGTTAAATATTAAACAAGGGTGCCATTTAAAATAACACGAATCGTGGGGTTTTGAAAATAGGGGCTACGGTGGTTTTAAGAAAGGATACGTCTTTTGAAATATCCGTAGATCCTTTGACCTGTCTTTTAAAATACACACGATCCACTAGTTTTGAAATAGGTAGGAGTCTAATCTAATCTAACAACTACACTAAACTCTACGGCTGAAGTAACAAGCTGAACTACAGGTAAGGAAACCGCTTATCATCTGAGTCGATACATATACATACCTGTATATGTATAGTCGGTGATCCCGCCTCAATAATATCATATCCGATACCATATCTATAATCAGACATCCCAAGTCAAGAGTGCGGATCAGTCATCAATATATAGCTCGTACGTAAATCCGTCGTACGGCATCCCCAAATCTGGGTACGAGTCAAAGTCACATCAATCACACTATTCATCCGGTATCATCTTTATCAAATATCATGATCCAGGATAATGAACTACGTCTAGTATAATACTGATACCATCTATGTAAGCAAGCAGGTGTATGAAACACTACGCCAAAGGACCCGCTAAAACATCATGTCGTATCTCAAATACGAATTTTACCATATCACTGATATCATAAACTCGGATAAGAAATCATCGACTCATCTCAATCCCATGTATCATCCTCAAATCTGCATGTGAGCACATGGTCTCATACCCATATGAACACATGACAATATAGAATCCCAAAGTACATATGAGTGAGGATGTACGCAAGTATGTATGTGTGTATAGGTATGTGTAGTGCACCCACTACCTAGGGTCCGCAATACTAAATCATCCAAGTCCACCAATTATCCATCCTAAACATAAATAATATCCCAACAACAATATAATAATTGTAGGTGTGTATACGCATCCATATACATCACCACGGACTGCGGGGGTGCTATACGCCATCCACCCGACTTCTCCCCGTAGATATAAATCTACTCACCTGCTAAACTCCTCGCTTAGCCGTAGTCGATGCGCTACATCGTCTCGGAATCCACGCGAAAGTACCGATCGATCCGTGTCCTTCGGTCTTTGCTCTTGGTCCTCGGCATGTTACGGCTGCCTCGATAACGTTCGCCCTCCGGTCAAGCTCGTCAAAAAGGTCGCACATCGAAAATACTTGTCTCAATGCATCCAAGGATTTCGGTGGAGGTAAATTGAAGTTGTTTTGGTGTAGAATGTAAGCACATGAAGAAATTTGCATATCAAGAAGAATGGGGCTCGGCCTTAGTGTGAAGAAGGAAGTCTGAAGAAGTGTGAAGAGTGAAGGATTAATTCAACACAAGAATAAAACCATCACCATTTAAGGGGGGCCCACGAAATGAACTTGCTGGGAAAACCCCAGCCTCACACCTCACATACCAACAAAACTCTTCATCCAAACATTAATATCCTACACAAAAAAAGTCAACACAAAATATCTTAACTTGGACAAAAACACATAAAGCAAGAATAATATCCTTACTACTCCACTCCATGCCCACCATTCTTACAGCCCCCCTCCCCAAACGAAAATGGACAGCCCATCACAAAAGAAAAGTCCACAAAATGCATCCAACATAAATTAATGCATACACCAAAGTGCATGCAACATTAACAACTCACATTCAACATAGAAAAATAAAATCATCACCCACACACAAGTGGGGCCGGCCAAAAGAGTGCTGCTCAATTATTGAGCTCGGCCAAGATGGTAGGGGTGAGCACAAGGAAAAAGATGGTGAGGCTAAGGAAAGAATCACACACAAAAGATCAATGAAAATATGAACAGAAGTAATTAATGAAAAACATGAGTCACTAAAACACCTCATACTTCTAGAATGATTAAATCATGACTCATTTTAGAAAAATAAAATAAAATAAAATAAATGAGCCCATTAGAAATAGAATTCGGCCATGACAAATGGAGGAGGGAAATATGGCCAAAAAATATGCACAAACATCTCCCATTAATTAAAATAATATTTTAATTTGGGAAAATTTTTATGTGAACCAAAACATCCCATTGACCCCCAAAGCTCGCGTACTAGTTTTATTTTTGCTAAAATAGGTGCTGGCAAGTTTATACGGAAGTTTGATCAAAATCGGTTAAAACGGAAAATACCGACTATTTTACCGTAAAACGGAAAAATTCGTATAACGATTTCAGAAACGTTACAATCTTCCCCCCTTAAGGAAATTCGTTCCCCGAATTTAAATTTAAACCCCCAAATGCTAAAACATTTCAATAACAACTCAACAACGGGGCTCCAAAATAACGGAAGACACAGAAAACCACAGCGCACCCTGTGCGCCGGAAAAAAGAGTACAAAACGCATAACCGATCTCCGTCAAGCGTCCCGCAAATCATCTGACTTGCACGCATATCATCGGAGTCACAAAGAAGATACAAATCTCAAATCCACTACCGAAATACCATATGCACTAATCAAATACCATAATACATATATAGTACGCATCCTGTTTGAGAAATCTCCAAAAACCGAATAAATCATATGCGTAATCTTTTCTGAATTGCCGCGTAATGCGTAACTCACAGAACAAGTGGCGGACGCTCCTTGTTAAAGTAATAATATACTAGTATATATGTTTTGCCAAAATATGCGTCCCGCCTTTTTGAAACATCCCAAAAGGTTTATTTGTAAACGTTTGTGTCACTCGCAGACACGTAAGAAATAGCGAAACTATAACTCCTTTTTAAAACCTCTTGGTAAACTTTTTATGCATGCAAAGTACACAAGTACTGTCCTCGGATCAATCCTGTTCAGTACGAAAACACATAGCAAATATCATAAAAATGTACTGCTCCATAAGAAATCAATCCAAAGAATGCATATAAAAACCCTGTGCGTCCGGTGCGCACGGAAATCAAAACCCATACCTGTGCCAAGCAGGTATACAAAATGACATCAAGGTGCAACGGGTGTGCACGCAACATTGGTCATAGGCAACAGGTGTGCCTGACTGCAAAAACAGGTGCATCTGACATGCACGAAGAATCTTGATTTAGTGCATCTGGTGCGCACCAAATCTCACCTCATAACCTGCGCCCAACAAGCGCTGAAAATCCAAATCCAGTGCATCCATCATGCACGAAATCATGAAATCCAATATCGAGCGTCGAACACGCGCAAAATTTAATCAGGTGCATAAAATGCACAAAACAAATATCGAGCATCACCCTCGAAATCGAAGTCCAGTGTGTTGGAGATAGTGCCCTCAGAGTCAATTATTGGATCACAGGCACGTGATTGCAATGATTGAGGGAGGACCTATCCCGGTAGGACAGTCTTACTCGAGATGATAGTATGCTATCTGGTTCATCTTTATCACCGTGTACTGCTTTAGGTGACCTTACGAGTCGCTATTACACGTTGATAGAGCCCCTAGGATTCTTGCTTGACTACCAGCAGTATGAGGGCGATCATATACGTGAGAGCTGGGGTCTATAAGCACATCCTTAAAAGGTCCCTAGTCGTGGGAGTTTCGAGACTGGGCATCGATACTCCATTAGTAGACTAGTGTATACAGTCGAGACCCCGACGAGGGGCGGTGGCCGGTCTCACAAGCCACTGGTGTCAGTTGGTTCACCTAAGATGTATACAGGTGCTCATTGGGTTATGAGTACACCGGACAGGACTCGCCGGGAACCTGCTAGTTGGTCTTATACCAGATGTCAGATAGCAGTTCCCTGGTGACATGTGTACAGGTTAGTTCATCGACCTGAGATCGTCATTTGTCTCGTGTGAGTTCCCACTGTGCTTTGATTACTACCCTACCATGGCTCAAAGGAGTCGTGCAAACAGGTTTTAGTTGGGTACAGTCCCGAGCCACATGGAGGCAGTGAGCGGATCTGCAGGGGTTCGTCTCTCCCGGTATTGGGGGTGAGGTCGCGCTGTGTCTAGGAGAGCCATTACACAAAGCCCTCGGCCGAGGCAGGAGATTTACTGGTAGGTATTCCAGTAGTATCTCAGGGTGTTCTGGGCTACGCTCCGACACGACTTGTACCGCTTTTGGGGGTCTGACTTTTACCAACCCCCTAGGCCCGCCATGCGATACTCATAGACGAACGGACCGGACTGTACGGATATTGTCACTGACAGGCTCAGTAGGGTGTCAGGATGAGTTCGCTCATCGACGTCCCTTTTAGTCAATAGCTGGTGGCCCGTTACGTATTGGCTTATACCTCTGACGTGCTAGTGGTTAAATCCACAGCTATAGTATTGACGAGTCTTTAGAGTCCACCACACTTTCAGTTACTCAAGATTTCGGGCGAAACGCTGTAGAGGCCGTATGGAGATATGGCAGGGTCCGATCAGATACGTGCGGTATTGCACGGATCAGGATCGGGCGGTTTGTACTAGCGGCCGTATGGATATATGGCAGGGTTCGATCAGATACGGGCGGTATTGCACGGATCAGGATCGAACGGATATTACTAGCCGGCTTTGGTTTAAGCCGGATCCTAGTATAGTACAGTGTAGATTTTGTCTCATTGCATTTGTATCCGGTCGGAATACAGATGCGGGTGTGTATGCACAGTGTCGGGGTTTTCCTGTAATTTATTACGGGACCAGTTTTCTGGAGTTGCCAGTTTGCATTCCGTTCCGGCCGGTTTTCCTTTGTTCTTTCCCGGCCGGACTTTTCCGATGGAGGGTGTTATTTGCAAGTTTGCAAATAACACTTTGTGGAGGGGTTTCTTGCAAATGTATTAATTATGATAGCATCTTTTTGATACCATTCTTTTCTATCATCATTTCTTGCTTTTGTGAGATTAGAAAGGATTTGAGGTTGATTTGATTTTGTGATCATGATGTTTAGGTTATGGTCACCCTTTCACTTTTACTACCATCACCTCCCTTCTTATTATGATTTCATATTCTTTCCTCCACCATTCTAAGATGATAAGGTTTTCATTTTTGAGAAAAAAGAAGGAGAGAGTTTCATTCTTGAGAGTGTGGCATTCTTGATCTCATTTTCATGCTAGAAAAATGCAAGCACCATTTTTCTTATCTTGTTTCCTTCATCATCTTCAAATGGAAACAAACCCAAATGAGACATAGCCTCTATACTACACTTCCTACAGCAAATCTTGGACGCGTCGGCCAGCCAACTTCGCGCCCGAGTTGCCTCGGTATTGAGGTGGGAGCCCGTAAAAGATGCAGGCGATGTGGTGCCCTTTTCGGCAAGGAGGCGACGATATGGAGACAGGACTTTCCGCGGGAGATCGGGACGATGACGAGAAGACCGGAGGACTCGGATCACTCGGTATACCTCTCACCCTTTCTCTTGTTTGCTAGTATCGGTTAATGGTCACGATCCGGGTATATTGTCCGCGGTAGCGCCAGTTTAAAAGTTAAGAAAATTTTGATTCCGCATTTTGGCCTCGGATAGACGGCCGGGGCGCTGCCGTGGCACAACACAGTGCATCCAAGTGTACAAAATACGAATCACTGCACTGTAAGCATACGTGAACTATACCGAGTGCAAAAACCAACTCGTGTGCGTATATACGCACAAAATCAACTCCAATGTATAAAACCCATAAAATCACAAACATATGAAACTAAGGCTCGAAAATGATATCAAATGCAACAACTGTGCAAAAATCGTAAATCTTCAATCATCAAAATCAGTTCATGCGGATAAATCGCCCAATAATACCGAAATCAAGTATGGCGGAATAGTCCCGCTAAGCTCATCCTCCAAGAATCTCTGGTCAACTGTCGTGATCACTCATAGCATATCTCGTCGACGATCCTGAACTCTGGTCTGCTGGTGTGCATAACATGACCACTCCTGGGTCCAAGTCTCCTTTGTGGATTACCAATCTCACGATCCATCGGCTTATCGGCCCTGCCAGGTGTGCTAACGGGGACGATTCCGTTTTGGCACTTCTCTGGTCATCTCTCGGTAAATCATCGCGACCACTCGTAAGAAGTATGTCACTGGTGTCGGCCTCTGGCTCTCTAAATGCACGTGACACATCTGATCCTGGTGTAAATATCATTGCAGCAGTGTCCTGGAAGGAAATCCTGCTCACGGTCTCTTCCAAATCTCGTCTCTGCCAATTGTCTGGAAGTCATCGTCCTTTACTAAATCTGTTTCTTATTTCGGAACGGCTGCATACTCATCGCGACTCCTTCTGGAAGGTATTTCCAAGTACAATGCCTCGGCATACCTACCGCATCACTGATGTCGGCGGAGTGGAACGTCATCTTATCCGGATCTTGTACGAACCTCTTACTCCACTTTTCTCTAATGTCGACTGTTTCAACTCGTCTCGTCGTGGCTGCATGGACTGAGCTCCAACAGCTATCCTCGTATCTGGAGTCTCTAAAGAAGTGCATCTCACCACCTAGAATCCGAATGAAGTCGAACCATTCGATCGATTCGTCAAAACCTCATAGTCCCCTAAGATCTCAACATCTTGGGTACAGTATAATAGTATCGCGTACATACCACAGCATCGGTAGTCCAGCCGTAGAAGGGCAAACCCAAGCCTCACTAATGGCGCCGCAGAATTGCCGCAAACCCTAAGGTTCAAAGGCTTTCACACAGTCATTAAGTCGAGTTAGGGTTTCATTCTTCTAGAGGGACCATAGAATTGCCTGCATGTCTTTCCAACTACTTTAAACTTGGAATAATAGGTTTCTGACATTCGATCGTCTCTGTCAACTCCCAACGTCTCCGCGTGAAGTCATCTCTAGCTGGAATCAATTTATCTGATGACCTCGCATCGGGGTAGGCGAACGATCCACATGTCCTAGTCATTCATCCTCGATGACTAGCGACCTTCTATCATCTCTTAGTACAACTCATTCTGCACTAACTCCAGCATCTGGGGCAATATCTCGTCGTTCACAGCAATAACTGGCTCGCTCGTCTGCACGCTGAACGGTGCCTCAATCATCAGGAGTAAGCAATACTTCAATGGTCATCAAAATCTGGCTGGCCTCTATTAGTGGCTCAATCCTCTAGTGCAAATCGGCACGTCCGAGTAATCTCATACAGCAATCCACCCAACGCTCATGGCGCGAAGACACAATGAAAAGACACATCTCTGCAATCGTGTGTCGCCGGAATTTCGTCCTGGTCAGTCCTCGTTCGTGACGAGCTCGTGCTGACCACAACTCTAGCTGTAGCTCTCCCTGCCCGTAATCGTGGCCGCAAAACCATAACTGGTACTGATGAGGTTAGATCGGAATGAATATAATACTGAGCAAAGAAATGTACATCCTAAGGCTCCTTAAATGGAGTAGCGTATCGTAAATATGCCGCGGAACATACCTATGGTACGTCACTCTAATTTAGTCACCTATTCCATCAACCAAGGGTCATCCTACGCTCCGAAGGTAAAACCTAACGCTTTGATACCAACTTTGTCACGACCCGGAATTTCGGAACATGACCGGCACTTAGACTACGAACGTCTCAAGGCGTACGTATTCTAAGTAAGCCGAAACCCAGAAATCCAAACCAAGAAAAGTAGTAGAGTGAAGGAAAACCAATTTAAAACAAGTAGTTTTAATAGCATAAGCCGAATTATGCGGTTTTTAAGAACATCAAAATTTACTGAAAATTTCGGCAGAGTCTCCTTTGTAAATACTGGCCCCCAAACGGGATACAACATGAATAGTATATGAAATCAATAAAAAGGCATCCCCAAGCGGGAGCTAGCTCTTCGTCAATCGACGGTCACAACCACACAAGCAATATAATATACAACGCCAACGGCGAGGATCAAAATTCAAAAGGAAACTCAAACCCATAAGAAAACCGCAGAAAAATAACACGCGACTCTAAGGTCGAAGAAATAACATCACTGGTCTCTATCTCAAAATAAATACATGTTTGGTTGATGGAACTTCTAGATACAACAGAATAATAATATACAAGATATATAATGGGGGTACGATACAAGTAAACCCACCTACTAGCAAATCACCCGAAGGAAACTATGCCCGCAAAGCCGTAATGAAACCTGTACGGCAAACCTGCAAGAAACTGGGGCACAACGGGGGTGAGTTGCCAACTCGTGAATAGAAAAACATCTACGAATAGAAATCGCATGTATGATGCAATCCTAGGTCATACGATCATAATATAAAATCCTCAAATATATAACTAGCAACCCATAACAAGGCTAGGGTAAATATCTAACCCGAGTGTAATCTCATGTGCCCGTGCCCGTGCCAGTGCCTCAGGTAGCAATATATCATATGAATGAGGTATGAATGCATGAAAACAGAATACATGTAAATGAAGAACTGTTTTCATAATTTAGTGAGATTTCCTTTGTATTTTTAAAATGAGATATCATAATGAAATCAGCATAAAACAGTGCCCAGCATCGACACAAAACAAGTGTCCAAATATCTCGATATCTCTATATCACAACCTCTGTACCTCAATATCTCAAAATCTCAATGTCTCAATCACAATAACTAGGGCGCCGTCAGTCCAGACCGGCCCCTACCATCCATCTCAAGACCACGACGGTATCCTCCGGATATCCGACGCGTCGGGTAAAATCACCGGTAGGTAGTGCTCCCCTGCCAGGCTCACATCATCATCATCACGCGCTTCTTGCCCCGGGGTACCTTATCGGGTCCACCATATACCCGAAACGGTTCATCCGTCTCCTCGAATCGGGTCTCGAAATCCATCAGCAAACTCATGGTGGACGACTCATACATCATGAGAAAAACCGCACTTTTTTTATTTAAAAAGAGAGAAATCAGTTTATATAAGTTTTGCGGTTTTCCCCCCCAAATCCAGAAAAGTTCATAGAAATCCGAATCCAAGTCATCAATAGCATGTAAAACCATGAATATAAGCATAACAATGAATAACAGTATGCATGAAGTGATAAGTAATAACTACAATGTTAAGCTGGCATATAAGGCATGTACACTAATATCATGTCAAATTACTAACTAACAAGCTAAGTCAAGCAATAATATTTTCTAAGGTGTACGTGACATGGCAATTACCGATGAAGATGTGTGTGAGCCGGCAAGTAAGTGTACGTGGTACATACGCATCATCGATAATGGTGCTGGTGTCCTAACAGCATAATGTTAACAATGCAATATGAAATAACAATGTAAGTATGCGATGCTGAGCGAGCAACCAAAATGAGCGGGAGTTAAATATTAAACAAGGGTGCCATTTAAAATAACACGAATCATGGGGTTTTGAAAATAGGGGCTACGGTGGTTTTAAGAAAGGATACGTCTTTTGAAATATCCGCAGATCCCTTAACCTGTCTTTTAAAATACACACGATCCACTAGTTTTGAAATAGGTAGGAATCTAATCTAATCTAACAACTACACTAAACTATACGGCTGAAGTAACAAGCTGAACTACAGGTAAGGAAACCGCTTATCATCTGAGTCGATACATATACATACCTGTATATGTATAGTCGGTGATCCCGCCTCAATAATATCATATCCGATACCATATCTATAATCAGACATCCCAAGTCAAGAGTGCGGATCAGTCATCAATATATAGCTCGTACGTAAATCCGTCGTACGGCATCCCCAAATCTGGGTACGGGTCAAAGTCACATCAATCACACTATTCATCCGGTATCATCTTTATCAAATATCATGATCCAGGATAATGAACTACGTCTAGTACAATACTGATACCATCTATGTAAGCAAGCAGGTGTATGAAACACTACGCCAAAGGACCCGCTAAAACATCATGTCGTATCTCAAATACGAATTTTACCATATCACTGATATCATAAACTCGGATAAGAAATCATCGACTCATCTCAATCCCATGTATCATCCTCAAATCTGCATGTGAGCACATGGTCTCATACCCATATGAACACATGACAATATAGAATCCTAAAGTACATATGAGTGAGGATGTACGCAAGTATGTATGTGTGTATAGGTATGTGTAGTGCACCCACTACCTAGGGTCCGCAATACTAAATCATCCAAGTCCACCAATTATCCATCCTAAACATAAATAATCCCAAAATATCTTAACTTGGACAAAAACACATAAAGCAAGAATAATATCCTTACTACTCCACTCCACGCCCACCATTCTTACAGCCCCCCTCCCCAAACGAAAATGGACAGCCCATCACAAAAGAAAAGTCCACAAAATGCATCCAACATAAATTAATGCATACACCAAAGTGCATGCAACATTAACAACTCACATTCAACATAGAAAAATAAAATCATCACCCACACACAAGTGGGGCCGGCCAAAAGAGTGCTGCTCAATTATTGAGCTCGGCCAAGATGGTAGGGGTGAGCACAAGGAAAAAGATGGTGAGGCTAAGGAAAGAATCACACACAAAAGATCAATGAAAATATGAACAGAAGTAATTAATGAAAAACATGAGTCACTAAAACACCTCATACTTCTAGAATGATTAAATCATGACTCATTTTAGAAAAATAAAATAAAATAAAATAAATGAGCCCATTAGAAATAGAATTCGGCCATGACAAATGGAGGAGGGAAATATGGCCAAAAAATATGCACAAACATCACCCATTAATTAAAATAATATTTTAATTTGGGAAAAATTTTATGTGAACCAAAACATCCCATTGACCCCCAAAGCTCGCGCACTAGTTTTATTTTTGCTAAAATAGGTGCTGGCAAGTTTATATGGAAGTTTGATCAAAATCGGTTAAAACGGAAAATACCGACTATTTTACCGTAAAACGGAAAAATTCGTATAACGATTTCAGAAACGTTACAGTCACGATATTGAAAACACTTTCCAATAACCTGTAGGGTAATTCAACAAGATTCCCGATAACCCGATCGAATGCTCGTCAGAAACTTTAGTAGATGGCCGCACTCCCGATGTCGTCGACCAAGTGCACTAAGGCGGAACACCGCAGCCGCGAGCATCCGAACGGATGTTTTTGGCGACGGGGTTCTTCTACAGTCACTTGGTCGGGGCTATGGGGCGTGGCTATCTAGTAAGGTTACCCGGCGAGTATCCGCGTACACTACGTAATTACGACGGACTTTTGATCATCATCAAAATCCCGTGGCAACCGATCAAATAAGACTAAACTGCTAGATTTATAAAATTCAAACTAGTCATCTCATAACTATTTATGGATTCCAAATGTTGTATCACAATCAAAGATAGCTAGACGAAGTTAAACTTTTCGATCAAATAAGAAAACATCCAAACTTTCCCAAAGAGCTCAACACTTGAGCGGAGTTCAAAAAATACCCAGAAACTGCCACAGCTCCTATGAACCATCCGTAGAAGGGCCGACCCATGCCTCACTCATGTCGCCACGGAACTACGGCAAACCCTAGGGTATCTTCGCGGTTCCGCGATCCAAAAAGTCGAGTTTGGGTATCGTTCTTCTAGAGGGTTCACAGAATCGCTTGTATGATTTTCTGAAGATTTTAAAATCGGAAAAAATCCAACACTTGGAAAATTTCCAGCGGGGAAAATATGGGTTATTGATATACGTTCAAACTTTTTAATATCATCTAAATAACCCGAATACATATTAGAATTACGACTACGAAATACTCCGAGTTGCCTTTGCAGAAACTTATCACATGAAAATTTAGCAAAAACAAACAACACCTGAAACACCAAAACCTAGAGACTGGAACACCCTGAAAATTTGAAGCCTGAACTCCCAAAACGGTCCAAGCTCGCCGGTTTTTAGCCCAATGTGGCCCGCCAAAATTGCACAAAGCCCCCTCAAATTTTCATGGTTTTCATGTCATATCTTATACAATATTTTGCAGTTGTTTAAAAAAATTTTAGAGCCCTTAAAAAATTCGACAGAAACTAGGTGATTTTGTTTCAAATTTCGGAGTTGTTTCGGTTTCGTAATCTAACAAACATTGTTTAAATTTCTAGCTTGGCTCTGATACCACTGTAGGGTTACTTAGCAAGGCAGCAAGGTTTCGGGAGGTATCGTCCATGCCGTTTTCAAATTTTTGCCAAACTAAAGAACCCTAACCCTAGATCTTTAACTAGAGATATAAACAATAAGCATGCAAACAAGTTTATATACTAAGTGAATAGGGAATACAACCTTTGTAGACCGGTCCTTCACTTCAAATGCTCCGTGTAGATGTCCCTTCGCTGCGAGTATGATCTCCCAAACTCTTGAGAGGCTCCACAAGGTGAAAGATGCAAACTTGCTCGAAGTCTTCGAGGCCGAAGATGATCTACGTCGAGGAGACTCAAGCTCATTCTACCTCTTCACTAAATTTGGGTTTAGTGAAGCAAACACCCTAGACTAAATGGCTAATAGTAAAGGAGGATGAAGTAGGAAATGGTCTCTCCTTAATTTTCTTTTTCTCTCAATATTTTCTCACCTTGGAAAAAGCTAGTAAGCTTTTTTTGAGGAAGAAGAATGAGAGAATGAACTCATGAGGTGAGAAAATAAACCATGGGTGAGTTAGTGTCATATACTAACCCATGTAGAAAATTGACCATGGTTGAGGATAAGGGTTGGGTAAATAAATATCTACAAGTGAAACAAAATTGGTGGACTTGGTCAATATTTTCTACAAGCTTCTACAAGCTTGTAGCCATGACAAATATCCATCCATTTTTCAATTACTTAGAAAAATATAAACCCCACATTATCCTTACTATAGTATAAGTCTCATACACCCATGTAGCATGTGGCATCAAGCATGCCACAATAAAATGTATATTAATATATATCACATATATACTATATGCACACAAGTGAGAAAAAGAATACATAGTAAGCAAATATTAGTTAATGTAAGTTAATATATCAAATATATAATTATTCATTAAATTATCAATTCAACACTTGATTTAATAATCCAGCTATATCATATACAACCGACTAATATCATATGAATCATCTTATCGAATCAACACTTGATCCGATAACCCGGCTATATCACATATAACCGACCGATATTACATATCGTGAGAATAGAATACGGTATCATATATCATATTAATCTCGGTCCCGCACATATCACATATGTACTCCTACTCCGTTTCGCAAGAACCAGGAAACCTCTGTGTAGGACTCTAAAGACTCGTCAATACGCCGGCAGTAGGTGATGATCATATCAAACACCCACAAGCAGCAAGCGGTCTGCTAAACGTAATGGCCACCCGGTATTGAGTGATCAGAAGATCAACAAGCAAGCCTGCTCATACTCCTGCGAATACAATCAGTAACACTACCGTACAGTCCGGTCTCTTCGTCAGATAGGTCGCATATCACAGCCTTGGGGTGGTAAAACGTCAGACCCCAATAGCCTGATAGGTCATGCCGATGCGAGGTCCATAACGGTTTGAGAAACTACTGGTAACACTTACCAATAAATCTCAGCAACCCTGGCCAAGGATTTCATGTTATGGCCGATCGAGCATAGCGCAATATCAACTCCCAATACCGGGAGAGACAAATCCTCTCCTATCGCTCATTGCCTCCATGTGACTCGGGTCTGTACCCAAAAACCACCGTTTTGCACGATCTCTTGACCGTGGTAAGGTGGAAATCAAAGCACAGTGGGAATCACACAAGACTCTATGACGATCTCGGGTCGACAGACTAACCTGTACCAGTGTCACCAGAGAACTGCTATCTGACGATAGGTATAATACCATCTAGGAGTTCTCGGCGAGTCCGTCCAGTGTACCCAGTCTCCACTGAGCACCC
Source organism: Agapanthus africanus (assembly GCA_030015575.1). Lineage (NCBI taxonomy): Eukaryota > Viridiplantae > Streptophyta > Magnoliopsida > Asparagales > Amaryllidaceae > Agapanthus > Agapanthus africanus. Next base: position 187,794,569 of record CM057337.1, read on the forward strand.
GTATACCTTCTCTGATGTCAAATACCAATGGATGTGGGTTCATCCATCGCCCATCATATGGGTCGAGAAGCGCATACGCTAGTCTACACTGGAGTATCGATGCCCTGTCTCGATACTCCCATGACTAGGAACAATTATAAGGTGTACTTGTGGACTACCCTTTGCCCCACTAGTATGATCTCTATCATAGTCCTGGTAGTCAAGTACACATCCTAAGGGCCTTATCAACATGTGAGAGCAAGACAACATCACGTATACAAGTCAACATGTTAAGACAAAGAGCAACCAGATAGCATACTATCATGTCGAGCAAGAAAGTCCTCCCTATATATGTCCAAGCATCCACTACAATATACATCACATGTATAGTAATGGAATCTAGGGCATACATATAACTAACAATCTCCCACTTGCACTAAGGCCATCTGTATAGTATCCAATACCCAACAATATAGCAGTGGTTGTAGTATCTCATACTTAACCATCCCAAAATCTCTCAAATAGTATTTGAGGAAGCAGGCCTTGGTGAGTGGATCCGCAGTGTTATCCTTCGTGTCATCTTCCGTGACCTCGATCCCTTGTAGCTCACTGGTAAAGCCTTGCACTGCTGTGACGTAGCCCAGTGTTCGAACCCCATAAGACACTTTATATTTTTTCTGATTTTTCTTTTAAACTTTTTGGAAGTCCAAAAGTTTACACGTGCAATGCACATAAAAATGATCTGGAAAAATAAACATGTGGAAAAGGGTTTAAATACAGACTTGAACACGTGTACAAAATCCAGTGGCCCTCCTCACCAATTCGACCGGCAAGATCATCATTTTGACCGGCGTCGACGGTCCATCCGTAGGTGATGGTGCCCGGGTGTTGCACATGAGTCTTTTCCCCTACCCCCATCACCCCTGCACTGTTTTATTGCTCTACAATCAAACAGAGACCCCTCAATTCCCCAATTTATCACATTTTAATGCTTTTTAATTCACTCTTTTAATTCCAAAACCCTAATTCCACACTATAAATACTATCTCATGCCCTAGCCCTTCCTCATTCTGAAAATTCTAGCCAAAACTCTCAAATTTTCTCAAGTACAAGTGGTGTAGAAGAGGGGTTGGCCAACGACCAACTTCCGGCGCGGAATCGAGGCTATTCCGGCGATCCCGCGACACCACGACGACAACCCGCTCTTCTTCTACCACTCCTTAAACTATTTCACTCGTAAGTCCCTCTAAATACCTCAATTTCTTTTTTGAATATCCATTCTCAAAATATATGTTGAAAGTGAAGTTACTACCGACAATTTTTACTAAAACCTAAAAAACTACTCATCTTTAATACTTCGTTAAGTCCAATTTGTACACATCACTTGTAACTTTAATTCATAGTTATTTAGAATAAAATTCCATCTAAATTCTCATATAAAACAACTTTAAATTGAGTTTTTCGTTTAAATACCATAAACTTAATATATGTCATCTTATTTTCCTTTGTTGAACATAGCTTAGAAAACTTCACGGGATAATGACTTTCCCCTTACATACACACATGGTTCAATAGCACGATTCTCTTTGAACCTATTTCTGTGGCGAATATAATATATTTCATTAAAATAACATCTACTATAAAAAACGGTTTTCTTTTGAATTGTATTTCAAAACCCTTTGTAAATAAGCCTCTACAACCCTTTTGAGGGGACCCGCTATTAGATGATGCAGATTATCACACATCCTTAGACTAGTAGAGCAAGATGCAGACCTCTTCACGGAGCATTCGGTCTCGAAAGGTTTTTAATACGATTTTTAAGAAAAACTAAAATTTCTATTTATTAATAAAATTAATTTTTATAATTATATAAATATTACAAATCCATATATTTTCAAAATATAATAACATTATATTTTTTTCAAAGGAAAGAATTACAAGTTTCATAAAAATACCATCAAGATACTAACAAAAGTCAAATTTTACAGTAAAATACTATGAACTATTCAAGTTAAGGTAATTATTACTAAAATACCTCAAATCCCTAAAATTCACATTCATGAAAATCCTAAATAATATAATTAATTTCCAGAGGTTATTTTGAAACTATATATTAAAAATATTTTTTATAAAACCCCCTCGAGGTATATAAAATTATATTTAAGGACTTAGTAAATATAGGTTTAAGCGGGATCAATTCTCTTGAGCCTCAGAGAGCCGGAGAAAGTGAGTACTTGCATATTTAAGGTAGAAAACTTAACGGTGTTATCAATGGTAATTTTCTTGGGAAAAGACACAAATCATGCCATCCATGTGTAGCAGTTACCGATAAATCCTGAATATAATTCAGGATCCAAATCAGTTATAAGTGTCTGACTCAAGTCTGAGTCTAAATTAAACTTGAATTCAACTCAAACCAGAATCCGATTCAAACATGAATCCAAACTCTAACATGTATACTTGAAGCTGAACCTGAATACCAGAACAATATCAACATGCAAATATGACTTGACTTGACCGAACCATGGCTATAACTTGACTTGATTACATGACTACTTGTTTACATCATGAACCTGATTACATGAACAACTTGTAACCATGGTCTCGGTAAGTCTGATGATTATAATATATATAAAACATTACACGGGGTTAACGGGGTAGATTGGTACGGAATGTATTACAAGTGGAACGAGATGGTCACTAAAAAACACCTACATGAACTCCCGTGTCGTTGTCCCATGGGTTTTGACGGGGCCTTGTACTACCTGTTACCATAGTCCACGGAGCAAGTTGTACTTCTCTCGTATACACTAATACCATCTGTACCAAGCTACAAACATCTACATTAGAATAGCAATCTTATACCTTTAAACCTTAACAGTTCAATTCTCAATACTTGCTATATTCTTGTCTTTCTTTTGGCACTTACCGAGCACTAGTTCACTGACGACATTCATGTCTTTTCTTTTTTTTGGAATGTTCGTCATGAGGACCAGACTCTCTCGAGATCGAGCCTAGACAGGAAGACGTGGACCAGTTCACCGAGCAGCAGGACTTCTAGTTCATCTTGTACTTACTTTTCATTTGGTATGCCACTGTTTACGCATTGCTTATATCATTGTACTTTCCTTTTCAAAGTAGTGTATTGTAAAGATGAATGTTAATAAAAGTTGTTGTTTATTTTATATCTCTTTTCATTCTTGTGCATTTTATATATTGCTTATTTACGATTAACATATTTATTTCTGAGAAAATACGTCGCGTGCCTGCCACGTCACCGTCTCCGTACACTAGGAGGCGGGACGTGACACGGATTATTAAATCAGGTATTGATTTAATAATTTACATTTACACATTTCGATATGTATATTCTAGTGTCGTCTAGATTTTCGATTGAGCAGGGTTCCGATCGAATGATAATACTGGCCGGCTTAAGATTAAGCCAGATTATTAAATCAGGTATTGCTTTAAAAATTTACGTATACATATTTCGATATGTATATTCTAGTGTTATCCAGGTTTTCGATCGGACGGTTAATAATACTAGCGGGCTTAGGATTAAGCCGGTTTGTTAAATCAGATATTGATTTAATGCTAGTATTATATTGGTAGTGTTATTCTATCTCTTGGGTATTCATATTTTTGTACGAATACGGTTATGTATATATGGTAGAATGTATTCCGTATTCATACGGAAAACATTCTAGATGGTGTCATTTTTTATTTATCCATTTATTGTTTTAAATGGAAATGAGGTGTAAAGGTAGTAAGGAGAGAAATGGTGAGAACCATGCTTGAATAGTCTTGAAAAATGAATTTATAATTCATTTGTGGAAACTATTCAAGTATGGTTGATATATTTATATTGCAAAATATGTTTTATAAAACCATGATTGCATTATTGTTTCAAGTGATGATTTTTCTCATTCTCACCATGAGTTTCTCTCTCCTCTCTAGCTTTTCTTGAGTTCCTCCTCCTTTTTCATCTTCCTTCCTACCATCTCATGAGTTGAGAATCAAGGGAGAAGGAGAGATAGAAATACACTAGAAAACTCACTATATCATTTTAGCAACCTAGATTAGCAAACTAGCTTGTTGAGTTGCTTCATTAGTGGAGATAAATTTGGATTACAAACTCTCAGGTGGATCATCTAGGACCGAGGAGGCCGGCCATCAAGGTTGATCTAGGAGATCCCTAGGAGCTTAAGAAGAGGAGTGAAGACCCGAAAGACACGGATTTTCTGGTATAACCTTCTCTCATACTAGATAAAACTCCTAGTAGTTGCTAGTTTAGGGTTATGGTTTGATCACTTGGGTTAAGTTGGTTGTGCTTGCTTAAAATTTTAATTTTTGTTCATTCCGCCTCTCTACTTCGATATAGAGTGAGCACAACCCACCAACATAGTATCAGAGCCACTCCATAAACCTTAACTAGACTAGTTTGAACTAAGTTAGAGTTTCGATCGACGGAATTTTCCATATCACATTTCTAAATCACTGCTTGTTGTTCGAATTTTAATATTGTTCAAAAAAAATTTCAGGTTGCATTAAAATTATGTGCTGGCAAAATTAGGGCTAGGAAAAAAATTTGGACACCTAAATCCAAAATTCGACCGTGGAACAGAAACCAAATGCGCCATTTGGCCGCTGAACTGCGGTCCAATTTTGGTTACAGTGCCCCAAATTTTTTGTGGGGCTCTAATACATGGAAATATGATTTTTAGAATATTTGGTTTTGGTCCAGATTTGTTTGTGTACTGGATTGTACTTGGGACCAATGCAGAAATTTTAATCGATCGAAATTTTAAATTTGTGTATTTCTGAGTGTTTGTTTCTGCGACTGTGAATATCATAGCGCGGTATAATCCTACTGGTTGCTAAATGTACAATCAGACGGGTTTACGAACATGATATTCGCGTTGATGTTCTGAATTGCACTGATGTTATGGATGGATTGTCGTGGTGGATAGCCTATAGTGCAATGGTTATTGTACAATATTGATTCATTTGTATATTCATTATTACGGGGCGAGCGTCCGACATGTGGACTGCCGTTTCTGGCAGTTTTTATATTCTTTTATTAGGGCATGGCCAGGTTGAGGTCGATGTCACCGTTTGCATATATATTTTTCTTTTCTGTACTAGGATTACCCCGCGGAAGAGTGCTCGAATAGCCGGGTTCTAGAGGACAACGGACCCGCATCTTATGGCATTGAAACGGAGGGGGCCTTACTCTAGAATTGGTGGGCTATTCACCGCACTCGTAGGGGGTATAGGATGACCCACGGAAGGGTGCTCAAGTTACCGAATTTCGTGAAGTGCTGGGTGGCCCATTCACTTTGTTGATTGGGGTTGCCTCACTTTCGGGATTGGTGGGTAACTTGCCGCACTCGTAGGGGTCTAGGTTTTTCACTGCATAGGCTATCCACACGACCAGGGAACGGCGAGTTTCATTTGCGGCTCAAATAAAACCCGGGGCTCCTAGATTATCCGTTATTCCATGTTGCTTATTGATGTTTTGTGATGTTGCTTATATCATGCCTGGGACGAATGGTTACACACACACACACACACACACACACACACACACTAGAAGATGTTGTATATGTTTTGCATCTACGCTAGTCCTGCCCCCGCTCTGTCGTTAGTTAAGTAACCTAACAGTGCATGATGGGGCCCCATGACGAATGCGGATGGCATATATATACATTTTATTTTCGTTCTTTTCTGGTGTGATAGGACTTAATTGATGGGACCGTGTTAATTTTAATTAATGCAAGAAAAGAAACCTACAAGATATTGTTGGAACAAATTTCAAAAAACTATAGTCGTATTCTTTCGCTTTGCATAGTAGTATTCGGTTAGTAATATACAGCACCTCATTTGAGGAGGCAAGAGCCCAGATCCCTTTACGGGGAGTGGCCATTTGAGCAAAAGTTTATGTTATTATAGATTACTTGGTTTTCTTCAAAACCACTAGTTTTCAAAAGCGGGGCATAAACCACTCCTTTTCAAAACTACTCGGTTCCTTCAACGATATCAAGTTCATTATGTTAAAGGGCTTTTCGCCAAAAATCCAGTCGTATTCTTCCGTCATTTCAGATGAGTGTTACCTAGTATTCGTGCTGCGTTTGTTGGTCTTTGTCAAAGCGTAGTGTACGGTAGGTAGATATTGCTTGTCTGTTACATAGAGATGCGATTATCTAGGACAGTCGTATGGCATTGTTGTCCTTTGTCAAGGATTAAACGGGTGGGTCTAAATTAATCCAGGATAATGATGGGTTGAACTTGACTAGTGGTTTATGGTTTGTTTGCCTTTGTCAAGGTCATAAACCGCTAGTGGCAAAAACCACATCGGGAGTTTCAAATATACATGAAACCTGCTAGTGTTGCATACCTTCTGGAGTGTGGTGACTAGAGTGGCTTCCATCTAGGTTATCATGTGATGATAGTTGGATCCCGATCCCACTGATGAGTAGGATTACTATTGGGAGATATTTTTCACTTCATAATTAGCTAACCTATTAGGTGTCTAGAAATATGTTAACGGGGCTACGCCTTTGCGGAAATGAGGTTTATTTTAATTAGGTCCGTACGAGAGCACGAGGAACCTCCCTCGGAGTACTAACACTCAACAGGCTGAACGTTTAGCAAACTTGCGAGGTGTGAATGATCCCGACTAATTTTCCTTTTAAGGTTTGAAGGAAAATTTGAGGAAACAGTGGGAGCCATCCTGATTAGATAAACTAATAACTAATCTAATATTGTAAGAGCACACGCAGATGTTTCTTTTCTCTCTCTCCAAGTAGCAACCATGTCATGCCCTAATCAAGATAATAAAATGTTTGACTTGACCGAACCAGCTTATTACACTCGGCTGGGGAACATCGGTTCGGATCCAACTTGTAACAACGGTCACAAGTATGGGAAAAGAAAAAGGACTGTAAGGAATTCCAGATGACTCTATTGAAGGAAAAATATTCTAATGCATCTTTTTCGGGTGTATTTGTTATTGAAAACTATTTTTCGATCAACCCTACCTCCTGGGTACTAGATACCAGATCAGGATCTCATATATGTAATTTATTATAAGGACAGAGAAAAAGTTGAATGGTTGGACCGGGTGATATATCCCTCAGAGTAGGGAACGGAGCACAGGTTGATGCCGTTGCCATCGGTGAATATCACCTAGTATTGACAAGTGGTAATATAATAATTTTGAATAATAGCTACTATGTACCTTCCATACTTTGCAACATCATATCAGTTTCTTTACTTGATAAAGATGGATATAACTTTTTTCTAAATAGAAATATCATAAACATTTATCTTAATCAGGTATTGGTTGCAGAAGGTACACTGTATAATGGTATCTACGTTTTAAATGAAAAAACGGTCTTCAATATACAAAAAACACAAAAGAGGAAAAGTTCAGATACAAACGAAATCTACTTGTAGCATTGCAGATTTAGTCATATCGGTGAGAAAAGACTAAGTAAGTTGCATAAGGATGAATATTTGAATACGTTCGAATTTTCATCTTATGAAACTTGTCAGTCTTGTCTCAAAGGAATGATGACCAAATCTCCATTCACCGGACACGGAGAAAGAGCTACAGAGCTCTTGGGGCTCATATACAGTGATGTATGTGGTCCGATGTCTATACATGCAAGGGGTGGGTTCTCGTACTTCATTACATTCACTGACGACTCTCTAGGTTCGGATATGTGTATCTTTTGAAACAAAAATCTAAAGATTTTAAGAAATTCAATGAATATAAGAACGAAGTAGAGAACCAGACTGGCAAAAATATCAAGATCCTCAGATCTGATAGAGGAGGGGAATACTTAAGCACGGAATTCCAAGAATACCTGAAAGCGAATGGAATTCTCTCTTAGCTTACTCCTCCGTACACACCACGGCACAATGGTGTATCGAAGCGGAGGAACTGTACCCTTTTGGACATGGTTTGCTCCATGATGAGTAGTGTTGATATGCCTCTTTCATTATATGGATATGCGCTTCAAACATCGGCATATCTATTGAATCAGGTTTCATCAAAATCTGTGCCTAAGACTCCATATGAAATATGGAGTGGTAAAAATCATGTCTTAATCATATTAAGATATGGGGTTGTCCGGCCTATATAAAAATACAAAATTCGGACAAACTTCATGCACGATCATTTCTATGTAAGTTTGTGGGATAACCTAAGCATTCGCATGGAAATCTGTTCTACCACACCGAGGAACAGAAGGTGTTTGTTGCTCGCCATGCCGTCTTTTTAGAGAAAGAATTTCTTGCAAAAGAAATTAGTGGAAGCATGGTAGAACTAGAAGAGCTTTGGTAGAAGCTCACGATTCAATAATCCCGGACGAACCTCAGCCACTCCGCAGATCTGGTAGGATTTATCGTCCGCCCGAGAGATACTACGGTTTTCTCACAGATGGAGATTGAGAGGATTGCATCTTGAAAGAAGATGATTCTACTAGTTTCGAGCAGGCCATTAACAATAGGGACTCTGTAAAATGGCTTGATACTATTCAATCCGAAATGGAGTCCATGTACACCAACAAAGTTTGGACTTTAGATGTTGCTTCTCCTGGGGTAAAACCCGTTGGAAACAAATGGATTTTCAAAAAGAATATTGGTGCTGATGGACAGGTGGAAATCTATAAGGCTAGACTTGTTACAAAAGGTTTTCGTTAAAGACCAGAAGTAGACTATGACGAAACATTTTCTCCAGTGGCTATACTGAAATCCATTAGGATCCTACTTGCCATTATTGCCTACCATGACTATGATATTTGGCAGATGGACGTTAAAACAACTTTTCTTAGTGGAAATTTAGAAGACTGTGTTTATATGGATCAGCCGGAGGGATTCGTAGACAGTGAGAGCAGTAGGAAGGTGTGCAACTTGCTTAAATCCATTTATGAATTAAAGCAGGCGTCGCGGAGCTGGAAAATCTGTTTTGATGAGACAATCAAGGAATTTGACTTCATCAAAAACGAAGATGAGCCATGTTAGTGTATATACCCTAGAGGCCATTACTGTATCATACTAGTTTGTATATTACTTAATGGAAGCTTGGGATATTCACCTTGTATAAAAAATCTTGCTCAATATAGTAGTATGCTACTTGGTTTGTTTCTACTTCAATGTGTACATGTATTTATTTTAGTATATCACCTATACGCATTAGTAGAGCCCTTAGGATCTTTGCTTGATTACCAGCGTTGTGATGGCAGTCACACTAGTGGGGGCTGGGTAATCTATAAGCACATCCTTATACAGGTCCCTAGTCGCAGGACTATCGAGACAGGGCATCGATACTCCGGAGTAGATTAGCGTATGCGCTTCTCATCCCAGTGTGGGAGATGGTCTGTCCCACAGCCATCAGTACGTTGTACTGGAGATAGTATACGGGTGCTCGTTGGGTTACGAGTACACTGGACAGGACTCGTCGGGAACTGACAGGTTGGTATTATACCTATCGTCAGTTATCAGTTCCCAGGTGACATGAGTACAGCTTAGTCCGCTGACTTGACACTGCCACTTCGCCTCGAGTGTGTTCCCACTGTACTTTGACTACTACCCTACCACGGCTCAAAGGAGTCGTGCAAACAGGTGGTAGTTGGGTGCAGTCCCGAAGCACTTGGAGGCAGTGACGGTTAGACAGGATTCGTCTCTCCCGGTATTGGGGGTTGACATCGCGCTGTGTCTAGAAGAGCCATTACACGAGTAGTCCCTGGCCAGGGCAAGCGAGATATACTGGTAGGCTTCCAGTGTTATCTCAGGGTGTTTTGGGCTTCACTCCGACACGACTTGTACCGCTATTAGGGGACTGACGTTTTACCGCCCCCTAGGCCCGACATGCGATGTATTAGACGAACAGACCGGACTGTACGGAGACTGTCGCATTCAGACTCAGTAGGAGTTCAGATGGGGTTCACCTCGTCAGCCTTCTTGTCGGCATCTACCTGGGGACCGTTACGCACAGCTAGTGCCGCTTGCGGTTTGTGGTTAAACCCACTGCCAGCGTAGCGTCGAGTCTTTAGAGTCCCACACAGAGGGCTATTCGCCTCTGGGCAAAACTGAGTAGAGGTCGCATGGTTTTGCGGCAGGGTTCGTTCTCATCCGTGCACTTGTGCACTTTTGGAGTCCGGATGGATTATACTAGCAGGCTCTGGTTTGAGCCAGATACTGGTATATGTTTTGGGGTTGATTTTATCTCTTGGTATTCATGTTCCTCGGAACAAGAATGCGGGTGTGTATGCACAGTTGATTGAGGCGGAGGAAGAGGTTTTTCATTAGGGTTTCGGAACGGGTGCGTATGCACAGTTGACAGTCGTCTTTTTCCAAACCCTAATGGAATTATGAAATATCAATTAATAATAGTAATTAAATGAAATTATGTCATGGTTTATTTTGTTGACTTGTTGACCATGGTTGACTTGTTGACCATGGTTGAATGTTTGACCATCATCATTGCTTTGCAAGGATACTCCTTGATTCTAGCTTACATTCATTTATTGAAGTGATGATAATGGTCATTCCAAATACAACCATCAACTATTTCATTTTGAATTATTATTATTAATTAGATATATCTTTTTCCTTTTGTTATGGTTGCAAAAGAAAAATGAGCTCATTCTATCATAACCATTCTCTCTCCTCACTTGTTCTTCTTCCTCCTCTAGTTCAAGGAGAATCCTTCTCATGAGTTGAGAATCCCTCTCCTTGAGATAAAAACACCCCTTAGACACTCTCTACTCACTCTAGGATCAAAGGTTTAGCAAGCCGAAGATTCTAGTTCTCTCAAAGTTCGAGAAAGAGCCCGAAGGTTGAACCCTCAGGTGGATCCATCTTTGACGGAAGAAGGCAACGAGGAAAGCACCATCAACCTCTACAAAAGTTTGAAGAAGAAGGAGTTCAAGTTAGGTATAACCATCTTTCCGAGTAGCTAACTCTCTTTAGCTTGTTTGCTAGTTTTAGTTTAGAAAAGATCCCGACTTTGTTAGTCCATGTTGCCCCATGCGCTAAAAATTTGATTTTTATACCATTTCCGCCTCCCCGTAAGAACCGGGGGTCGCAACGTGGACTTACAGTGGTATCAGAGCCTAACTAAACATAAACTAGCTAGGTAGTGAAGTGTAACGAAGTTCGGAACCGAAAAATCCAAAAACCAAACTTTTCAAAAACCCTAGTTTCTGTTAATTTTTTTTCTGGTCAAAAAAAAATTTGTTATACACCTAAAATCATCTCAGGGTTTTTTAAAGATAACCACCAAAAACGAGCCAGAGATCTGACCAAACGACCACGCTTCCGCGGCAATAGCAAGCTATTGCCGCGGATCCGCGGCCGTCTTGTCTCCTCTCTGCCTCGATTTTGGCGCAGTGTATCTCTGGATTGGTTTTAGGATTTTTGAGATATATTATATGTGCCCAGATTTTCCAGAATAGAAATTTGTTTTTGGGGGCCTATAATTCCGTATTTTTTCCGAACTTCACTACACTTTGACTATGTTGGTTATATCTGTGATGTTTGTATGTATTGAACGTCGGCTAATCGCTATAAGTCGATTAGTCGGGGTTATACATCTCTGTGATCTGTGTTTGATATTGGAATGTGTATATGAATGGATTGGACTGTCGCGGGTGAATAGCCGGGGTGGATGTGAGATGAGCTTTTGTTTTTCTTTCATTCATTTGTAATATGTAAATTGATGTAATATTATTATTTGTATGGCCGCACAACCGGGTCGGGGTTGTAGCCGTCATTGTATAATTCTTTTTACTGTTTTTGCTCCTAGGATAGACCCATGGAGGGGTGCACAAACTACCGGGTACTTGGCGGGTAGTTTGCCGCACCCGTAGGGGTCTTGGGTGGGGTTTTGGCTATTCACCGCGACCGTGTAATCCGCTTTTCGTTGCAGGCTCGAACGGATTGCGGATTCCTAGTATATCCAATGTATTCATCTGTGATCTGTAATGTCTATCATTGCTATATTTATAACTATTTAGACATTGCTTATGTTTTACAGCCGCGCTAGCCCAGCCCCCGCTCTGTCGTTAGTTAAGTAACCTAACGGGTGATGACGGGACCCCGTGGCGAATGCGAATGGCATAAGCGTACGTCATATTTTGGTTGTTTTCTGCAATGGTAGGATTAAATGATGGGACGCATTAAAAGAACTAATGCAAGAATATCACGCATTAAAAGAACTAATGCAAGATAATAAACCAAGTTAAAATCGTTGGAACACTTTCGAAAAACCACTCGGTTCTTTTCAAAACTAACTTTTAAATGCGGAGCTTGAGCCACTCCTTTTAAAAGCTATCTCGTTCCATCGATTATATCAAGTTCACTACGTTCACGGTTTCGCCAAAACCATTCGTAGCCCTCCATCATTTCAGTTAAATATACGGTAGTATTCAAGCTATGTATTTTGACCTCACGCCAAGGCATAGTGATTGGTAACTACCGGATATTTATCTGTTGCATGGATAGAATGCGTTGGTTTGAGACAGTCGTACTGCCATTTTGGCCTACGTCAAGGGTAGGTACGGGTGGGTTCAAATTAACCGGGATAATGATGGGAAGAACTTGACATGTGACTTATGACATTTTGACCTCACGCCAAGGTCATAAGAGCATGGGGCAAAAATCCACATCGGGAGTTTCATAAGTACTGAAACTTGCTAGAATTGCATACCATTGGGAGTGTGGTGATTCTGGTAGGATTCCTTCAGTTTCGTCACGCGATGATATTTGGATCCCGATCCTACTGTGAGTATATGCTACTCCTCGGGAAATTTCTCACCAAACGATCAATGCTATAAACCTAGTAGGTGCCTAGAAAGGTGTTAGCGGGGCTACGCCCCCAGGGAAAAGAGGTTCTTAAATTAAGGAACTTCGCGAAAGCGTTGGAAAACCTCTCTCGAAGTACCAACACTGGCCTGGCTGAACGGTTAAGCAAGTATTGTGCGGTGGGATTGATCCCGACTGATTCTTCCTTTATGGTTTGAGGAGGGATTCGAGAGACAGTGGGAGCCATCCTGTTTAGACAAATTAAAAACCACTCTAAACTTGCAAGAGCATCGTGCTAAAGTGTTCCTTCTCTCTCCCCCTGCAGCGACCAAATCGAAATGACTGGACTTAAGTTACTTCTAGATAAAAACATACTGACAGGGCCAAACTACAAAGATTGGCTCAGGAATGTCAAAATGGCAATCACTTACGACAAGCTGGGGTATTTTCTTACCACCAAAGCTCCCCCCGTCCCAGGTCCCACCTCCAGCGTCGCGGATAAGGAAATCCGTAAGACTAGGGAGATTGATTGCGCGAAGGCCAGGTGCCTCGTGCTTGCCTCTATGGACAACGAACATCAGAGGAGGCACGAGAATATGGACTTGGAATCCATATTTCTTCATACAAAAGAACTGTATGGAGAGCAGTCTCGTATCGCAAGATATGAAGTGTCGAAGAAGTTATTTTCGGCAAAGTTGGCCGTAGGATCATCGGTAGCGGACCACGTGCTTAAGATGATTGGCTACATTGAGGAGCTCGCGGAACTTGGGACCACGTTGGAAAGTGAACTCTATACGGATTTAGTTCTCCAGTCCCTTCCATCCACTTACGCCCAGTTTATACTGAACTTCAACTTACAAGAAAAGGAAGTTGAACTTTCAAAACTCCTCAACATGCTGAGGAGCTCAAAGGGCACCCTACAGAAAGGTAGGGAAACACCCGCTTTGTTTGTAGGAGGATCTTCTTCTTCTAGGTCCAAGGCGAAAGCCAAGGGAAAGAGGAAGAAAGCCCCCGCTAAACCAAGGGGCGGTGTTAGTAAAGTGGGTACGAAGGGAAAAGAAATGGCAACAAAGATTGCGGGGAAGCTTGTGGGAAAGGAAGAGTGCTTCTATTGTCATAAGAATGGACACTGGAAGAAAGATTGCAGGGCTTGGAAAGCCAGGACACAGGAACTGAAGCAGGTTGCGGCTTCAGCTTCAGGTGTGTATGTTATTGAAAACTGTCTTTCTATAAACTCTACTTCCTGAGTATTGGATACCGGATCAGGATCTCATATCTGTAATTCTTTGCAGGCGTTGAGAAACCGTAGGGTTTTGAAGGCAGGTGACATGACCCTCAGAGTTGCGAACGGAGCTAGCATGGATGCTAAAGCCGTGGGGGACTATCACCTGGGAATGTCAGATGGGCATGTTTTGGTTTTGCGTAATTGCTTTTTTGTACCCAACGCAACTTGTAATATCATTTCTGTATCTTTGGTTTCTAAAGAAGGTTATGAATTTGCGTTTGTAAGTAATGTTGTAAACATTCACCTTAATCAAGTTCTGATTGGGTCAGGTACATTGAGCAATGGTATATACGTATTGAACCAACCACAGATTTTCAATGTCCAGAATACACACAAAAGAAAGTCTCCGGAAATCAATCAGACTTTCTTATGGCATTGTAGACTGGGTCACATCAATGAGAGAAGGTTGACTAAGTTACATACAGAAGGGTATTTGGATCCGTTCGAATATCAATCGTATGCCACTTGTCAATCCTGTCTCAAAGGAAAGATGACAAAGACTCCGTTCACTGGACACGGAGTAAGAGCAAGCGAGCTCTTGGGACTCGTACACAGCGACGTGTGCGGTCCAATGTCTACACATGCGCGAAGCGGTTATTCTTACTTCATTACTTTTACGGATGACTTTTCAAGGTACGGTTATGTCTTCTTAATGAAACATAAGTCCGAAGCCTTTGAAAAGTTCCAGGAATATAAGAATGAAGTAGAAAAACAAACCGGCAAAAGTATCAAGATTCTAAGATCGGATCGAGGTGGAGAATACTTAAGTGCCGAGTTCCTGAATTACTTAAAAGAGAATGGGATTCTCTCTCAGCTTACTCCTCCATACACTCCGCAACATAACGGTGTATCGGAGAGACGGAACCAGACCCTATTGGATATGGTACGGTCCATGATGAGTAACGCTGAGTTACCGCGATCATTCTGGGGGTATGCGCTAGAAACAGCTGCATACCTTTTGAACCGAGTTCCTACTAAGACTGTGCCTACCACACCATATGAGTTATGGAGTGGGAAGAAACCCTATCTTCAGTACCTGAAGATTTGGGGATGTCCAGCTTATGTCAAAAAGCAGCATACGGACAAGCTCGAGGCACGCTCAGTACTGTGCAAGTTTGTGGGATACCCAAAGAACTCCAGGGGGTATCTTTTCTATTACGCAGAGGAACAAAAAGTCCTTGTTTCTCGTAATACCCATTTTCTGGAACATCAGTTCTTAGAAAAAGAAATAAGTGGGAGCGCAATAGAACTGGAAGAAATTCCAGAACCTCAGACTATTACTGAAAGCTTAGTGGAACCAGAGGGTTCGAAAGAACAAGACATTCCTACACCGCTCCGCAGGAGTAGTAGGCAGTCTCATCCGCCCGAGAGGTACTACGGTTTTCTCATAGACGGGGATAGAGAGGATTGCATCATAGATTATGATGAGCCTACTAGCTTCCAGCAGGCCGTTCAGAGCGTTTACTCGGTAAAATGGCTGGATGCAATGCGGACCGAAATGGAGTCCATGTACACCAACAAAGTATGGACGTTGGACATTGCTCCAGACGGGGTAAAACCCGTAGGATGCAAGTGGATCTTCAAAAGGAAGATTGGTGTAGATGGACAGGTTGAGACCTATAAAGCTAGACTTGTAGCAAAGGGTTTCCGTCAAAGACCTGGTTTGGACTATGACGAAACCTTTTCTCCAGTAGCTATGCTGAAATCCATTCGGATCCTTCTTGCCATTGCTGCCTTCCACGATTATTAGATTTGGCAGATGGACGTAAAAACCGCTTTTCTAAATGGAAATTTAGAGGAGTGTGTCTATATGGACCAGCCAGAGGGTTTCATTCAGAGTGGGAGCAGCGGAAAGGTGTGCAAGTTGCTTAAGTCCATCTATGGACTAAAGCAGGCATCGCGGAGTTGGAACATCTGCTTTGATGAGACGGTCAAAAAATTTGGCTTTATCAAAAATCCAGATGAACCATGCATCTATAGTAGATTTATGGCGAGAACTGTAGTATTCCTCGTTTTATACGTGGATGACATTCTCTTAATAGGAAATGACATTCCTATGCTACAATCTGTCAAGGGGTTCTTGTCACACAGGTTCTCCATGAAAGACCTGGGTGATGCCTCCTACATCCTGGGGATACGGATCCATCGTGATAGATCCAAGAAGATATTAGGACTTTCACAGTCCAGGTACATCGACACCGTACTGAAAAGATTCAGTATGGAAGATTCCAAGCGCGGTAATCTACCGGCTTGTCACGGGATCACCCTCTCTAAAGAGATGTCCCCCAAGACTGATTTGGAGAGGGATCGCATGTCTATTATACCCTACGCTTCTGCGGTAGGCTCTATAATGTATGCGATGTTGTGTACCAGACCGGATGTAGCTTATGCACTAAGTGTGGTAAGCAGGTATCAGTCAAACCCTGGAGAGAAACACTGGATAGCGGTAAAGAACATTCTCAAGTACCTGAGAAGGACTAAGGAGATGTTCTTGGTGTATGGCGGAAAAGACCTCCAGATCGAGGCCTTTGCTGACTCCAGCTTCCAGAGTGACAAGGATGATTCCAAGTCCATGTCGGGTTTTGTCTTTACCCTCAATGGAGGGGCGGTGTGTTGGAAGAGTTCCAAACAGGAAACCGTTGCAGACTCGACGATGGAAGCGGAATACATCGCTGCATCTGATGCCGCAAAAGAAGCTGTCTGGATGAGGAAGTTCTTGAAAGAACTTCAGGTGGTTCCGTCCATTGTTGACCCAATACCTCTGTATTGCGACAACAACGGGGCTATAGCTTTAGCGAAGGAACCCAGGTCCCATCAGAGATCCAGGCACATCTTGAGGCGGTATCACCTGATCAGGGAGATCGTGGATCGCAAGGAGATCGAGGTTCGGAGGGTTGCTTCAGAAGAAAACACTGCAGATCCATTCACCAAGGCCCTGCCCCAGACTCAGTTCGAGCGGCTGATCGAGATGATAGGTCTTCGATACGCCAGTACATGGCCTTAGTGCAAGTGGGAGATTGTTAGTGTATATGCCTTAGAGGCCATTACTGTATCATACTAGTTTGTATATTACTTAATGGAAGCTTGGGATATTCACCTTGTATAAACAATCTTGCTCAATATAGTAGTATGCTACTTGGTTTGTTTCTACTTCAATGTGTACATGTGTTTATTTTAGTATATCACCTATACGCATTAGTGGAGCCCTTAGGATCTTTGCTTGATTACCAGCGTTGTGATGGCAGTCACACTAGTGGGGGCTGGGTAATCTATAAGCACATCCTTATACAGGTCCCTAGTCGCAGGACTATCGAGACAGGGCATCGATACTCCGGAGTAGACTAGCGTATGCGCTTCTCATCCCAGTGTGGGAGATGGTCTGTCCCACAGCCATCAGTACGTCGTACTGGAGATAGTATACGGGTGCTCGTTGGGTTACGAGTACACTGGACAGGACTCGTCGGGAACTGACAGGTTGGTATTATACCTATCGTCAGTTATCAGTTCCCAGGTGACATGAGTACAGCTTAGTCCGCTGACTTGACACTGCCACTTCGCCTCGAGTGTGTTCCCACTGTACTTTGACTACTACCCTACCACGGCTCAAAGGAGTCGTGCAAACAGGTGGTAGTTGGGTGCAGTCCCGAAGCACTTGGAGGCAGTGACGGTTAGACAGGATTCGTCTCTCCCGGTATTGGGGGTTGACATCGCGATGTGTCTAGGAGAGCCATTACACGAGTAGTCCCTGGCCAGGGCAAGCGAGATATACTGGTAGGCTTCCAGTGTTATCTCAGGGTGTTTTGGGCTTCACTCCGACACGACTTGTACCGCTATTAGGGGACTGACGTTTTACCGCCCCCTAGGCCCGACATGCGATGTATTAGACGAACAGACCGGACTGTACGGAGACTGTCGCATTCAGACTCAGTAGGAGTTCAGATGGGGTTCACCTCGTCAGCCTTCTTGTCGGCATCTACCTGGGGACCGTTACGCACAGCTAGTGCCGCTTGCGGTTTGTGGTTAAACCCACTGCCAGCGTAGCGTCGAGTCTTTAGAGTCCCACACAGAGGGCTATTCGCCTCTGGGCAAAACTGAGTAGAGGTCGCATGGTTTTGCGGCAGGGTTCGTTCTCATCCGTGCACTTGTGCACTTTTGGAGTCCGGATGGATTATACTAGCAGGCTCTGGTTTGAGCCAGATACTGGTATATGTTTTGGGGTTGATTTTATCTCTTGGTATTCATGTTCCTCGGAACAAGAATGCGGGTGTGTATGCACAGTTGATTGAGGCGGAGGAAGAGGTTTTTCATTAGGGTTTCGGAACGGGTGCGTATGCACAGTTGACAGTCGTCTTTTTCCAAACCCTAATGGAATTATGAAATATCAATTAATAATAGTAATTAAATGAAATTGTGTCATGGTTGATTTTGTTGACTTGTTGACCATGGTTGACTTGTTGATCATGGTTGAATGTTTGACCATCATCATTGCTTTGCAAGGATAGTCCTTGATTCTAGCTTACATTCATTTAATGAAGTGATGATAATGGTCATTCCAAATACAACCATCAACTATTTCATTTTGAATTATTATTATTAATTAGATATATCTTTTTCCTTTTGTTATGGTTGCAAAAGAAAAATGAGCTCATTCTATCATAACCATTCTCTCTCCTCACTTGTTCTTTTTCCTCCTCTAGTTCAAGGAGAATCCTTCTCATGAGTTGAGAATCCCTCTCCTTGAGATAAAAACACCCCTTAGACACTCTCTACTCACTCTAGGATCAAAGGTTTAGCAAGCCGAAGATTCTAGTTCTCTCAAAGTTCGAGAAAGAGCCCGAAGGTTGAACCCTCAGGTGGATCCATCTTTGACGGAAGAAGGCAACGAGGAAAGCACCATCAACCTCTACAAAAGTTTGAAGAAGAAGGAGTTCAAGTTAGGTATAACCATCTTTCCGAGTAGCTAACTCTCTTTAGCTTGTTTGCTAGTTTTAGTTTAGAAAAGATCCCGACTTTGTTAGTCCATGTTGCCCCATGCGCTAAAAATTTGATTTTTATACCGTTTCCGCCTCCCCGTAAGAACCGGGGGTCGCAACGTGGACTTACAAGCCATGTATCTACAAGAAAATTGTAAGTAGAACTGTTGTATTCCTCTTCCTTTACGTGGATGACATTCTCTTAATAGGAAATGACATTCCTATGCTACAATCGGTCAAGTTGTTCTTGTCATAAAAGTTCTTCATAAAGGACCTGGGTGATGCCTTGTACATTTTAAGGATTAAGATCTACAGAGATAGATCCAAGATATTGTTGGTACTTTCACATTCCAGGTATATAGAGACCATACTAAAGAGATTTAGTATGGAAGATTCCAAGTGCGGTAATATACCCGCCTTGCATAGAATCACCCTCTCTAAAGAGATGTCTTCCAAGACTGATAAGGAAAGGGTTCGCATGAGCACTTTACCCTAAGCTTCGGCGGTAGGATCTATAATGTATGGGATGTTGTGTACCAGACCAGATGTAGCATACGCGCTTAGCGTGGTGAGCCGGTATTAGTCGAACCCGGGTGAGAATCATTGGACAGATATGAAGAACATTCTCAAGTACCTGAGAAGGACTAAGGAGATGTTCTTGGTGTACGGTAATAGAGACCTTCAGGTCGAGTCCTTTACCGACTCAATCTTCCAGAGTGACAAAGATGACAGAAAACCTATCTCGGGTTTTGTATTTACCCTCAACGGAGGGGCGTCTGTTGGAAAAGCTTTAGACAGGACACCGTCGCAGACTCAACGATGGAGACTGAATACATTGCTGCCAACGATTTTGCAAAAGAAGCGGTCTGGATGAAGAAGTTCATTACTGAACTTGAGATAGTTCCGTCCATTGTTAATCCAATACCTTTGTATTGCGATAACAATGGGGCTATAGTTTTAGCAAAGGAACTACGGTCCCATCAAAAATCCAGACACATCTTGAGACCGTATCACCTGATCAGGGAGATCGTAGATCGCCGGGAGATCGAGGTCCGGAGAGTAGATACAAAAGACAACACGGCGGATCCATTTACCAAAGCCCTCCCTCAAGTGCAGTTCGAGCAACTTTTTAAGATGTTCGGTATGCGGTACGCCAACAACTGGTCCTAGAGTAGACGTTGGGTATCTGGTACGCCAATTACAGGCCTTAATGCAAGTGGGAGATTATTGGATATGTATGCCCTTGAGGCCTGTATTGTGTGGGATGCTAGGGATATTTATGTACAGGATAATCTTGCTCGGTTGTATATAATATATTATTTATGTTTTCTTTATCTTTATATGTGTGTCTCTTTCTATTGTTGCTTTATATTGCATGCACATATTGATAAAAACTCGATATAGTAGTATACTATTACGATTTGATTTTATCTTAACATGTTCATATGTTATACTCGATATCACATGTGGCGGATACATGTTGATAAAGCCCGTAGGATTTTGCTTGACTACCAGCATTATGATGGCGATCATACTTATGGGAGCTGGGTAGTGCATAAGCACATCCTTAAAGGTCCCAAGTCGCAGGAATATCGAGACCGGGCATCGATATTTCAAAGTAGACTTGTGTATACATTTCTAGACCTCGACGAGGGGCGGCGGTTGGTTACACAGCCATTGGTGTGATCACCTAAGATTGTATACAGGTGCTCACTGGGGATGAGTATACTGGACGGACTCGCCGAAAACCTCTAGATGGTATTATACCTATCGTAAGATAGCGGTTCTCAGGTGACATGAGTACAGGTTAGTCTTTAGACCTGAGATCATCATTTGTCTCGTGTGAGTTCCCACTGTGTTTTGATCACTACCCTACCACGGCTCTACTGAGTCATGCAAACAGGTTTTGGTTGGGTACAGTCCCAAGCCATATGAAGCCATAAGCGGTTTGGATAAAGAAGTTCATTACTGAACTTGAGATAGTTCCGTCCATTGTTAATCTAATACCTTTGTATTGTGATAGCAATGGGGTTATAGCTTTAGCAAAGGAACAACGGTCCTATCAGAAATCCAGACACATCTTGAGGTGGTATCACCTGATCAGGGATATCGTAGATCGCCGGGAGATCAAGATCCGGAGAGTAGATACAAAAGACAACACGACGGATCCATTTACTAAGGCCTTCCCTCAAGCGCAGTTCAAGCGACTTTTTAAGATGTTGGGTATGCGGTACGCCAAAAACTGGCCCTAGAGAAGACATTGGGTATCCGATACGCCAATTACAGGCCTTAGTGCAAGTGGGAGATTGTTGGATATGTATGCCCTTAGGGCCAGTATTGTATAGGATACTAGGGATATGTATATACAGGACAATCTTGCTCAGTTGTATATAATATATTATTTATGTTTTCTTTATCTTTATATGTGTGTCTCTTTCTATTGTTGCTTTATACACATATTGATAAAAACTCGATACAGTAGTATACTATTACAATTTGACTTTATCTAAACATGTGCATATGTTATACTCGATATCACATATGGCGGATGTTCACCGCCGAAAGACGGACCGGGACGTTGGGACGTCTCTCCTGAATTCTGGGGGCAGATGCTATTTGAATTTATCCGTCCACCTCTCCGAAAATGCTAAGTTGATTTATGGCACCGTATATCGGAGGTTTAGACAGATGCAGCCGTTGTAGCGGACTTCGTCAGATTCTCCCTCATTTTGTGTGGGGGGTTTTATTGTGGGGATGCTCTTCACTGCAGGCGCAAGCTCCTACAGTTAATTACGTTACCACATCGCGATAACTACTTTCTCCTGCTTCGGAAGTTCGCTTCGTGTCATGTGTGTTTTTGTTCGTTTAGGTTGCCCGTGGATTGTATACGGAGACTAGTTTATGTCGTCGCCCGTAGGGCGTGGATTAGTCTAAATCCGTATATTTTTATATTTGGGTTAGGGTTGATTTAAGAAACGTTAATATGGTTTGAGATTAGGATCGAATTAAAACATATGAGCATTTGGACCCAATTATTTTAGTTTAAGGACATCATGGTCCATTATCGCCATGTTTGGAGCGAATTCTTAGTTTCAGAACATCTCGGTCTGTTATTGCCATTTTGGAGGCGAATATTAGTTTAAGGACATTTCGGTCCATTATCCATCTTGCGCACACATGTATTTGTTACGTGACGAAGTGAACAATGGTGATATGGAATGTGCCCAATTTGGGGCACAATCCAATTTGAGGCGTGCACGTCAATTAAGAAGTGCATCAATAGAAAAAAGTTGCTGGTCGTCGGGACCCGCCACCTCACTGAAGACGTTGAAGAATTACAACGACATGTATCAGAGGTGTGAAGAGATATACTCTTAAACCAAATCCCACATTTGATGGAAAGGGGGTGATTGATCTAAGGATCGTTAGTCATATTTGAGACTAAGATTATCTTAAGAGGTATGGGGTGAAGATCGGTTTGGATATCAGTTTGGATATCATAAACATAAGCTTAACCAATTTGGGTTTAGACTGGGTTTTGGGTTTTGAACTTAGATTATATGTTCCTTTAGTTCAAAAATGTTCTGTTTGGTTTAAGGACCGTTAATCTAGTTTGAGATTAAGATCAACTTAAACATATAAGCGTTTTGGCTCAATTTATTTTTTAACTAAGGATACGTTAGTCTTAATTGAGACTAAGATCAACTTAGCAACATTTAAGGATCATCAAATCTTAGTTGAGATCCAACAACAGAGCATTTTGGCTCAGTTGCAATTGACTCCAGAGGGACTTAGCTAATTTAGGTATTTAGTCTGCCTACTCTTCTTCTTCTTTTTTATTCAAAAAGTGCTAAGCACTTATTTAGGCTCTGTTTGCTCAGCCATTTTCTTTTTATGCAAAAGTGCTAAGTATTTATTTGACGCTCTGACACTCATATGGGTGTTATGTGAAGTATTTAATTATGGGCGGTGCCTAATGAGTGCTGAGCACTCTGCCGCTTTGGTTGTTTATGAAGTGCTAGGAACTTTTCTTTCTTCTTTTCTTTTTGGTGGCGCCCATGTGAAGAGCATGTGAGGCGCTGGGCGCTGCCCAATCATTGCTAAGCACTCAGCCGCTCTTATTATTTTTATAGCACCCATGTGAGGAGCACATGAGGTGCTGGGCGCTACCCAATCAAATGCTAAGCACTTGGTCGTTTTGGCTATTTATGAAGTGCTAAGCACTCTTTATGTGGAGCCCACGTGAGGAGCACGTGAGGCGCTAAGCGCTGTTGAAGAGGGGAGCCCACGTGGTAAACACATGAGGCACTAGTTTTTTATATGGAGATTTAATCTATGTTGATCTTTATAGAGAACTTAAATCTCCGTTAATGATATTTTGATCATTAACGATTACCAAGAACATTATTTTGAGGATCTTAGATCGGTTTTTTTTTTTTTTTTTTAAAAAGAACTAAGTTCTTGATTTGAAGGAACTAAGTTCCTGGAGTATTATAGACTCTATGTTTTTTTATGTTCTTGTATCCATATTCTTCTCTGAATCTTTGATTCTCAAGAACAAGATCTCTCCGATGAGAATTAAATTCTCAACTTATGGGAGACTTATCTTGTAGATCTTAGATCCAGAGAAAGAACTAAGTTCTTTTGAAAGGGTTAAACCCTTAGATGTGGTATTGTAGAGATATTTTGATCTCTTTTCTTTACCTAGAGTTTCGAGAATGAAGCTCTTCTTCTTTTCTTCAGAAATGAGTTCTCTTTTATTTTGGAAGCTTTTTGTGTTTTTTTAAAAGCTTATGGGGGATTCTCTCTATATGAGACTTGAAGTCTTGGGTTCCTTATTTAGTAGAGGTAATTTGTTAATTAGCTTTGAGGAAATCTCTCATTGAGAGATTCCAATTGATTTGGGGAACTTTACCCACCATTGGATCTTTGATCCAAGAGTTTCTGTTTTACAGAACATATTTTCTTTTTTTTAACAAAATTGGGAAAATATTTTCCCATATGCAGTGTTTCATTCTGTGAAAAGGTGATTTTTAATCACCATTGGATTTTTAATCCAAGAATTC
Source organism: Agapanthus africanus (assembly GCA_030015575.1). NCBI lineage: Eukaryota > Viridiplantae > Streptophyta > Magnoliopsida > Asparagales > Amaryllidaceae > Agapanthus > Agapanthus africanus. The sequence goes on from CM057337.1 coordinate 187,818,685, forward strand.
TCTGTTTTACATAGTGCAATCTTTCTTGTTCAGAAAGATTGAGGGAATATATCCCAAAATAGAATTTTATTCTATGATCCAACTGAAGATATCTTTCTTATTATTTTATTTTAAAAAGATTTGGGGAATGTTTTCTCCCAATAGAATTTAATTCTGCATTTTTGATGATTTATTATCTCCGTTGGATATTTGATCCAATGGCTCTATTTAACAGAGAGTATAATTTAATTCTATCTGGGCGCCGCACTCACGTGTTGTGCATGTGAGGTGCCACCTGAGAGTTTTAACTCTTATTAAATAGATTCTTTTGTGCTTTGCACACTGGCGCTCGCGTGAAGAGCATGTGAGGCGCCACCATAGGATTTAATCCTATAAGATTGGCTCTGGTGCTAGCGCCCTTGTGGAGGACACGTGAGGCTCCACCTCATTAATTTTGAACAGAGCTTTGCTCTTTTATTGGGGTAAACAAATGCCCCCCACCGTTGCGCTCACGTAGCTCATATGTAAGTGCAGTGGTGGCACATTTTCCATCGTTTGATCTTCTGGGGAGTTGAACCGTCTTCTTATGTTTTATAAATAGGGCCTTTGGCCCTTAAGATGACTGTTGTTTCTCTCATCCTCTTCAGTCTTCTTTCTTCCTTGAGAATTTAATTCTCTTTTCAGAGCTCAGATCTCTGTCCAAAGAAACTCCCTTTAGAGTTAAACTCTGTCAAAAATTTGGTAAGAAACCCTTAAAGAATCTATTCTCATTTTGGGTTTTTAACCCGTTAACAGAGCTTTGCTCTTTTCTTGAAACGATCTCTTAGAGATCTAAAAATTTTTGTTTGGATAGACCATGGGTCTTAAAGATCTTAGGGTTTTATCCTATTACTGACTTTGATCTTTGAAGGTTGTTTGGAATTTAATTCCATTTCCCGAGCGGATTTCTGGGATTTTAATTCCGGGTTAATCTACAGAGCTTTGCTCTGAGAAAATTTCTTTTTTAAGAAATTATTTTGGGAATTTTATTCCCTTTCTTATTTTCTTTTTTGGGGTTCCTTTTTGCAGATTTGAAATCTGTTGTAGAACACATTTTCCAAGGGAGTTTAACTCCATAGTTTAATGAGATTTCCTATTAAATGAGAATCCTTTTAGATTCTTACAATGAGTGCCTTTCTCATCATTGATGGGGGCGTTAGAACAATCATAATAATTTTGATATTTCGATTGCTAAACCCCCTACTGGTTTTTCTTTGCAGATACTATGGCGTCTCGTCTTTATGATCTTGAAGAGATTATCTCTTATGAAGATATTCGCATCCAAGGCCGCAGTCAAGGCCAGGAATTCACTTATGCCTAATACGCTGAGGTGATTCATCATTTTGATGACTACAACGATCGATTGCTCCCCCATCGTTCTACTCTTTTGACAATTATTGTTGGGTCGATTTGGGAAGCAATCCCTGGGTTTGACGAGGCTATGCCCCTCGAGACGCTTGATGATGCTGAAGACAAGGTGCATTCAGTATATCTGATGGGCCTGATCTCAAGGAAGCAAAAAGATGATCAAGCCGATATTTTGCTTCGCGTCTTCCAACAGAAGAAGGTGATAATATCCACCTACCAGAGAAAGGACGACATTAGTCGGGATCCCGATGCTTGTATTCGTGAGAAAATGCACAAAAAAATGGCCAAAGAGGCCGAAAGCACTTTACTCACACTGGTTTCCAAGTTCCTGAATCCGTGTCCGGAATTCAGTGTTTTACCGTTGTAAACACCTTTTTTTTTATCATCGCCAATGTATAAATTTATTTGAAGTATGAATAACAAAATTCCCTTTTCTCTTTATGCCAGTGCTTATATGTGTCTTACATGAAGTGTTATTATACATATATAGAAACTGTTGCTGGCGCTCAAGTGTCGTACGCGTGAGGCGCTGCTGAGGATTTTAATCCTGAACTAGCGTCGGCGCTCACACGTTATGCACGTGAGGCGCTACTCTAATCACGGAAAGAATTAATGCCGGTGCTCACGTATCATGCACGTGAGACGCTGTTGATGGAGTCGTTTCACCTCCTTGCTCTAATTCCCATGAGTCAACCCTTTCTTTTCCCATGCCCTTTTCTCAGGCCTTGTAAATAGCTCCACCAGGCATAACATTTTCTGTTCCTAGACTTGAATGCTTCCCTTTATAATCGGAAGCTCTGCTTTCCTTTTCTTTCACTAGGAGAAAATCACCTTTTAACAAACCAAGAGTTATGGCTTGCAATCATCCACATGCTCATTGGCAACCGTGGGAGGTACCTATCGAGAGAATTGTCCCTCTTTTTGCTACGCGTTTAGTAGATCCCGTTCTCACTAATGACCAGTGTGATATGGTGATGTACGAGCTTCTGGCTTGTCGGGGCTCTCCTCTTCCTACCGCTCCATTTGGCTTCGGGCGATCTTCTCGTCGGTACTTGCTGACATCCCTCCTCATCCAGCGGAAATGACTATGGCGATGCTCGACATGGAGGAGGACAAGATCGAGTGCTTCCATGAGGCTTGTTTGATAACCCAGCCTCTGAAGAATTGTTCGGTTCGTCTGCTAAGCCAAATACGGGCTCAGCGGGCCATCATGTCTGTCTTTGCTGATGAGCATGGCGCTGACCAATGGGGAGCGACTCCTCGTGAAGATCGCCGCTTCGACATGGTGAAGAACACAGAAAGGGAATTAGAGAATCTTGTACATCGTTTTGTTAATCCTTGTATCTCTGATCCCATGTTCAGCGATCTTTTCTTTGTATAATAAATAATAATAATAATAATAAAATAATGTCGACCACTGAACGTTTCATCCCTGGCACATATTCATATAGGCATCATGTCTCTGTACATATATTTTGTATTTTAATCTTTAGAAGTTTCTGATGCATGCATCTAGACATAAGTGAACATTGGACTGAAGTGATGTATAGCATCTGGCAGGTTTCGAGCTAGAATGCGCAACTTTTATTAGAATTTTCATCTAAGAAGATAGCGAACGGATACAAGCGTCTTCTCAAATCTCCATCCGTAAGAAATGTATTTCTGAACCCTGAGCCCCATGAGTTGTGCATTTCCGTTTCTTGATGTCTTGATTCAGCGCCCATTAGTTTACTTACTCGTTTCGGAGCCTGTAGTTTATTCACTCGTCTCGGAGTCTCTAGTTTATGTACTCATTTCGGAGTTTGTAGTTTATTCACTCGTTTTGGAGTTTCTATTCTATGTACTCATTTCGGAGTTTGTTTAGTTTACCTCCCTTAGGTTTACAGGCAAACTTATCCTAACGTTTTATATAGATAACCTCCATTCTTTATGACAGAGATTCATTAGGTTTTGTGGTACTAGGGTTTTGGTCTGTGGTACCGTCGCATTGGCTGATGTATTCCTCGATATGTAGTCTTTAAGCCGTTGTTCGAGTAGCCCCACGACTGTCGTGTCTCCGATCCCTTCAGGGGCTAGACAAGACGTCTTCAAGTAATCTCCTTAGGCTATATTACCGTCGAGAGAGCAAGCGTTAAGAATTTGCCATGTCGCTTTTTACTTGAGGTTAGGCTCAATTTGGAGCCCCGATGAGTTATAACCACTCCGCGTTGGAGTGGAATGATCTCCGATAGTCTTTTAGGTTTTATATGAGTTACCGTCAAGACCCGAAGCTAGGAATATGTCATCACTTCACTTTTTTTTTGACGATGTTGTGCCATTTATTTGCTGAAGTAGAGTAGAAATCTGTAGGACCTCTATGCTGTATGTATTGCAATTGAAGTCCGGAGCTAGGAATATGACATTGCTCCAATTTCATTTGATAGTTGTGTTCGCATCCTGTTGAAATGAGGGGGAACTTCGGGATGGTCTGTAGGTTGTAAATGCGCCGTCGAGACTTGGAGTTAGGATTTTGCCGTTACTCCATTAGTTTCGACCCTTGGGTCTTTTGTTGACGTTGCATATGCACTGAAAAGGAACACCGGGATAGTCTCTGGGTTGCATATGAACCGTCAAGACTTAGAGCTAGGATTTTTCCATGGCTCCATTTTTGTTTTGATCCTTAGGTCTTTTGTTGACGTTGCGTCTGCACTGAGAAGGAACATCGAGTTGGAGCTGAGATTTTTCCATTACTCCTTTTTTGTTTGACCCTTGGGTCTTTAATGATGTTGCGTCTACATCCTGCTGGCCAGAGAAGCACGTCGGGCTGGAGTTAGGATTTTGCCGTCACTCTTTTTTAACTTGGCTCCCTGGAGCCTTTGTTGACGTCGCATATGCACCCTGTTGGAATGAGAAGAACGTCGAGCTGATCTCTATGCTGTAGATATTTCTGTCAAGATCTGGCTCTCCCTTTGACGGAGCCTGGTGGGAAAGTATGGTTCTCTTTCTTTCATTTATGCCCGTGGATCATATACAAGAATCAACATGAACATACTTGTAGGGCAGAGGAAATTTTTCTTTTATTGCCGCGATACTCTATCTTTTCAGCACTTCATATCGCAAGAGTCACGATTGCCCAAATGTTTCGGCTATTTTTTACGGTGCCCAATCATTTCGGCTGTTTTTATATTTTTACTCGCTGCTTTTTATTGCGAATTGCCTAAACATCTCGGCTGTTTTTATATGCATATTTTTTCACTCGCTGATTTTTATTGCGAGTTGCCACATCATTTCGGTTATTTCATATGCATTTTTTTTGCTACTCGCTGCTGCTTTTATTGCGAGTTTGGAATCTGATACCAACCTTGGCATCAGCATCACTACGACTAGAATATTGCCAGAAGCGAATCATCATTTGCCGTGAAATGAATTGGAGTTTGATACCTTTTTAGGCATCAACATCGCTGCACCTAGGATATTGCCATGAGCGAATCATCATTTTCCTTGAGAGGACTTGAAGTTTGATACCTCTTTAGGCATCAGCATCGCTGCAACTGGGATATTGCTAGGAGCGACTCATCATTTTCCTTTGTTGATTTGAACAAAGGTGGTTTAGCAAACAGGGTTGATATCCTATCGACTAAGGCTTTTTTACTTTATGAGCCATAAGGGTCTCATAAAGGTGTTTCTCCCTATGAGTCGTGGGGATCTCGTAGGTGTATTTTCTCCTTGGGGATCGTGTGGATTCCTAAGTGTATTTTCTCTTTCAAGTCGTAAGGATATTACAAGAATATCTTCTCATTATAAGTCGAAAGGACTTACAAGTGCCGTTCACCATATAAGGACATTTCTCGCCATTGGTGGAACTTGGTAGGGAAATGTTTATTCGTGCCCGTGGATTGTATACAAGGGTCAATATTGGACCGCCTGTAGGGCAACTTGGGGGATACGATGGCTTAAGAACAGGTTTAGATCCCTGTAACTTAAGGCTTTTGAATCCTACGAACCATGAGGATTTCATAGGGGGATTCTCCTTACGCGTCGTAAGGATCTTGCAAGTGTAATTTCTCCATAAGAATCATGGGGATTCTTAAGTGTGTTGTTCCTTTGTGAGTCGTAAGGATCTCACGCAGGTATTTTCTCCTTACAAGGTCGAGAGGACCTTGCAAGTGCCCATGAATTTTTATTTTACGAGTTCGCGCCTTTTCGGGTTTCACAAACTCGTCGGCAGTCCTGCTATTTTTACTCACGATACCCTTTCGGGTTTTTATCCGTGCCTATTTTGCTTGTGGACATACCCCTTTTTTTTACGAGATTGTGCCCTTCCGGGTTTTCACAAGCTCACCGGTAATCCTGCTGTTTTTTCTCATAACGCCCTTTCGGGTTTTCATCCGTGCCTATTTTGCTTGTGGATATACCTTTTTTTTACGAGATTGTGCCCTTCCGGGTTCTCACAAGCTCGCCGGTAATCCTGTTGTTTTTTCTCACGGAGGCCTTTCGGGTTTTCATCCGTGCCCATTTTCCGTGTGGAAATATCGTTTTTTTAATGACCCATCTGTTTGCCAGTGGGACTTGGGGGTGACTTCACCACTGGAGTAACTATATAGCTAGTGGGACTTGAGTTGCAGTCTTTGCCGTTGGGGCTTCGATTGAAATATAGATCTCAAGGGGTCATATCACCGTTTTAAAGGCGATATGCTAGTTTAGGGACATCTCGGACTGTTATTGCCATGTTTGAGGCAGATAATTTCTAGTTTAAGGACTTCTCGGTCCAATGTCGCCATATTTAAGGCGGGGTTTTAGTTTAAGGACATCTCGGACCGTTATCGCCATGTTTGAGGCGAATTTTTAGTTTAAGGACATCTCGGTCCTATGTCGTCATATATGAGGCGGGGTTTTATTTTAAGGACATCTCAGTCCGGTGTCGCCATATTTGAGGCGAATTTTTAGCTTAAGGATATTTCTGTCCGATGTCGCCATATTTGAGGTGGGGTTTTAGTTTAAGGACATCTCTGTACGGTGTCGCAATATTTGAAGAGAATTTTTAGTTTAAGGACATTTTGGTCTAGTGTTGCCATGTTTGAGGAGAATTTTTAGTTTAAGGACATTTCAGTCTGGTGTCGCCATATTTTGAGGCGAATTTTTAGTTTAAGGACATTCCGGTCCGGTGTCGTCATGTTTGAGGCGAATTTTTAGTTTAAGAACCTTTCAGTCCGGTGTCGCCGTGTTTGAGGCGAATTTTTAGTTTAAGAACATTTCGGTCCGGTGTTGCCATGTTTGAGGCAAATTTTTAGTTTAAGAACATTTCGGTCTGTTGTCGCCATGTTTGAGGCAATGAAACTTCTTTGTATACTAGTCTCAGAGTTTTTTGACTCAGGAAGATAGCGAGCGGACACGAGCGTCGTCATCTATCATTGACCTAGGTCATGACTCGTTAGGTGTAGTATTTTTTGAGGAATCGACCGTTTATTGGCCGGAAGGGTCTTTCGCCATGCATATCCATGAGCAGGTAGGCTCCACTTTGGTAAACTTTGTCTATGATGTACAGGCCTTTATAGTTCGGCTCGAATTTCCCCCGTTTTGCATGATTGGGGATCATTGGTCTTTTGACGACTAGTACGAGTTCGCCTTGACGGAATGTTCTCGTCCTGATCAGTCTTTCATATGACCGTGTCATCCTTACCTTATAAGCCCCCAGGTTTTGTTGTACTATAAGACAGGTTTCGTCAAGGGCAATTTCCTCAGGGATTTTTTCTTTCCCTTTGTCTTTTTTGCTCGAACCCTTGTTTGTAGGTCTGAGGTTCTTTTCAGGCAGCGTAAGGCTACGCAGTTGAATGTTCTCACAGTTCTTCGTCTCCTATTCTTTTCCGGAGGTGGAGTCTTTGAAGAAAGGGCTGAGGGGTATTTCATCCTCAGAATCGCTCCCGAAAGTAAGAACTAGGGATTTTCCCTTTCCGGACTGGTATCAACCATATGACAGTTGCCGGTCATTTTTTTACGAGAATCTGTCGCACCCTTTTGCTGTCGACGAGCTCCGCATTTCATCCTCTTGAAGAGCCTTTAATGGGCAATGCATCTTTGCCACCACTTCTTGAGGGTATTGCATTCTTCGGTGGGGTAGGTAACCCTCCAATGATATGGTAGTAGTTTGGATGTGAATCCTCTCTGTCGAGGCATATGACCTCAGGAGTGTTTCTTACGAGAGGTGGCAGCTTTATCCCCATTGACAGGGCTTTGGCGAACCGCTTCTCTGCCATGATCCTGCCCTTATTTGTCGCAGGTATGCCTTGGTTTGGTTGGAGTACTTTACGACTCCACCTTGCCGCAGCTTCTTCATCCTGACACTAACACTTAGCCTCTTCGTATATGGCTGTTTCGCATTCTCGGTCAGCTTTGCTTTTTCGAAAAGCTTCGTTTAACAGCCTATCGATCGGGTCTTCTGGCAGTTCCGGGGATTTCAGAGCCGATCCTGCCCTTAGTTCCTCTGCGCTGTTTTCTGACACTGAGGAAGCTTTTTCATCATTTAATGACGAATGGGAGACCATGTGGCAACTCGCTACATCGTCTTCGGTTTCTTCTAATGAGTCATTTTTCTCATCGTTGTCACTATCTTCGTTCTTAAGAATATGCTTGAGGAACTCTTCAAGTGTGACCCGTTTCTGCGCCTTCTGGTTGTACTCCTCCAGCGTGTCAATGTACTTTTGTTTGTGTAACGTTTTAGAAAATCGCTATGCGAATTTTTCCGTTTTAAGGTAAAATTGTCGGTATTTTCCGTTTTAACCCGACTGTGATCAAACGTCCATATAGACTTGCCAGCACCTAGTTTAGCTAAAATAAAACTAGTGCGCAAGCTTTGGTGGTATATGAGACGTTTTGGTTCAAAAAGATTTTTCCCTATTTTAATATTATTTTAATGCGGTATTTACATTTTGGGTTTGGGAAAATTCTCCAAAATTTGTATCATTTCAAATTAAGCAAGCTTGAGTAAAACAAACCCTTCACATAAATATCTAGATCTTTTGTGCTAATAGGATTTAAAGTTTAAAGAAAAAGAAAGAATGGGAGAGGTGGCATGTGCATGCATATGCATTTATGTGCATTTATTACAAGATTTAACTAGAACAATCCACACAAATCCCTCACCTTCCTCTCTTGGCCGACTTCTTCTTCCTTTCTTCTGCCCTTAATCTTTCTTTTATCATTTGCAACAATTCCAAATCAAAAAATCTCCAAAATTCCCAAAATAAATCACAAAAATACTTCAAGTCTTGATTTTTGCCTTCATGATCACTTGGAGCTAGGAAAGTTTGGATCTTGTGAGCAAGTATTGATAGGTAAAATCCTTAATCAGTTAAATAGGAGTTTTTATAATGTATAGCTCGTTCGTTTTTGCATAGGACACTTAAAGTATCATTTCGTACCAATATCATATTTTTGTGTCTTTTTAAAGCTTCTGTGAACTGCTGTGACATGGTATTTTTACTGAGTGACAAAACAAGATTTTAGTGATGTACTAGTGAACCTGAGATCCCACCTGAGACACGAGCACCACCCCACCGGCTTTGACCGGCGAGCTTTTTGCAAATTCCGGCGACACCGGTTTTGTAGGGTAGATGGGTGTTGGTTTTTTGTGGGTAGGTGTCTGCAGTGGTTTAGGTATGTTTGGTCTTGTTTAGTTGTTAAGTTTTCTCTGTATGAAAAATCTGGGATCACATAGGTAGTTTCTAGTAATATGACTACGCGTGATACGTTATCCGACACGGTCCGTGCACTTTGTGCTGGTTTTGCTCTTGGGTTGGTTTCGTCGTGTCGCTACGTACGTTAGCCACAATACGAACACTTGGGAATAGGTTTGGAGTTGGTGTGTCGGTAAAAACGTAGTTTGTGCATGTTTTTGGTCGTTTACTAATATATACTTGTGTTATCGTTTTGTTGTTTTAGGTTCGCAGGCGAGAACTTCGGACGCTGCGAAGAAGGGGAAACAGGTTGCTGGCTTTACTTAGCCAGGACGGTTGGTGAGTAGATTTAACATTTACAGGGGAATCACCCGCATGGCGTTATGCGTCTGGGCTAGAAATGTTATGTTTTGTCGCATATTCTATTGCATATATAGAGTTGCGCATACACATTACTACTTGGTTATTGTTGTGCTTGGGCTAGTATCCTTAGGACACTGCACTATTATTGACGGCTTATGTTGCACGAGCACTGATTATATGCCACACACTCCGTCAATAATTGTCATGACACGCACAATACCCTTATAGATATAATATTGTTTGGTTAGGAACATTGAGACATTGATTCATATTTCCTTGTGCGTATGACTTATAGCATACCTGTATACCTACATGCTCATGCATATGCCCTGACATGCTTAGATGCTAGTTACCCATATACCTATATGGTATTGTACTATTGTGATAGGTATATACACATATGAGACATAGCTACATGTATATCTGGCATACATACATACATATACCTGGAGGGTATTATGGATAGGTATAGACACATACCTTGCTACAGCTACTTTGACATCATACATACTTACATATGGACACACATATCTTTCTATACCGACATGGTTATTCATACCTTGTTATAGCTACATATTCACCTGTCTATGATGTTGCATCTGATTTCGGGGAAATCAGGAACCGCGTGATATATTTAGTAACTTGTTGCAGTTAAATAGTTGTTTTCATTTATATGCTCATATTACTGTTTCATGTTGCATATATTACATTCATGGATTTCATATGATGTTCTCTGATATTTTAACTCCTATGTATATATAACAGTGGAATGGGATGCTGTTATATATGCCTATACATATATATTAGTGGAATGGGACGCTAATATCTGTGTATTGATTCATGCATTCATACGTATTCACTACTTGATGCTTTCTGGATTTGAGGGCGTATAATACCGATACGGGGATCGAGGGTGTCAGGGTTTGGCACTTAAGATTCGAGGAAGTATAAAACCGATACGGGGATCGAGGGTGTCGGTGTTTGGCACTTAAGATTCGAGGACGTATAATACCGATACGGGGATCGAGAGTGTCGGTGTTTGGCACTTAAGATTCGAGGACGTATAAACATGTATTTATGTGTCGCTGCTAGACACTTGTTTCATGATGTTTTTGAGGATATGTGGGACATAACGATATTGTACACACAGGATATGTGGGATATACCGATATTGTACACACAGGATATGTGGGATATACCGATATTCTACACACAGGATATGTGGGATATACTGATATTGTACACCCAGGATATGTGAGAATTACTTGATATGGTACATTAAGGATACATAAAACTTACATGATATGAGGGCCAATTTGGGGGCTGATTTGTGGAAATTGGGAATTTGATTGTCTTGTTGGATTTTGGTCCTACCACAAAGTTAGGATTTCCGTGGGAATGACATGTTTTATTCCATACTCCATATTTATTGTTTATGCACTGCTTCATGTATTAGTTGTACCTGATAGAGTACCTTACATGATTATCACATACAGATTATCATATTACTGCTTCATGTATTAGTAGTACCTGCTAGTGTACCTTTATGACTGATGCATTACATATGACCATTTATTGCTGATAGTTTGCATATGTTAGATTCGCGCTATACGTGCATACTTGCGATTACCTGCATATGTTATTTACTATTCATGAGTTGGCAACTCACCCCCGTTGTGCCACAGTGTTTTGTAGGTGTTCCTCAGGATAGTCAGAGGCAGGGCTATTTCCATCCATCGTATCATCTTTTGCTGTGGATACCGCTTCGCCTGACAGTGTGCAGTTTTGCTTAGGTAGGTTTTGCGGTTATCTGATGTTGCTTATTGTATATTCGTTGTATCCTGTACTCTCCATCTACTATTATCTTGTATGACTTAGAGACTTGATGTGAGGACGATATTGTATATTATTTTGTGACTTGGAGGTTTTTTTATGCAGTTTTAGTTATATCGTCTCTTTCTTCGCTACGGCGTCGTATATGTGTGTGGTGGCTTCATGACTGATGCATCACATATGACCATTTATTGCTGATAGTTTGCATATGTTAGATTCGTGCTATACGTGCATACTTGCAATTACCTGCATATGTTATTTACTATTCACGAGTTGGCAACTCACCCCCGTTGTGCCACAGTGTTTTGTAGGTGTTCCTCAGGATAGTCAGAGGCAGGGCTATTTCCATCCATCGTATCATCTTTTGCTGTGGATACCGCTTCGCCTGACAGTCTGCAGTTTTGCTTAGGTAGGTTTTGCGGTTATCCGATGTTGCTTATTGTATATTCGTTGTATCCTGTACTCTCCATCTACTATTATCTTATATGACTTAGAGACTTGATGTGAGGACGATATTGTATATTATTTTGTGACTTGGAGGGTTTTTTTATGCAGTTTTAGTTATATCGTCTCTTTCTTCGCTACGGCGTTGTATATCTGTGTGGTGGTTGTTTTCCGCCGTTGGGCGTGGATTTTGCTCCCGTTTGGGATGCTATTACTTATATATTGTTGTACCCATTTTTGGGGGCTTGTTTTACAAAGGAGGTGCTGTCAAAATTTTAAAGGAAATAAGTTGGACTTTTAAAGAATTTGGGTTGAGATGTCAAAGGTTTTGAAAATGTTATTATTTCTTACTACTTTTAATGGTTTAGATTTCTGGGTTTTGGCTTTCTTTTACTGCGTTACGCCTGTAGACGTTGCGTGGTATTAGGGCCGTCACGTGCCAATTTCGGGTCGTGACAGTATGTTTGTGCGCTTGTCGTCATACTCGACAGGCTGCACAAGCTTCTTGTTCTTCTTCTTTTTCTTCGAAGACTTTGAAGGCTTGACTTAGGGATTTTACCCTTTGTCAACAATCTTCGGTACGGGACGCGGTTTCAGCATCCCTTCGATGATTTCAGGTTCAAGTGGGCTTTTCCACCTGACTGCCGGACATGCTTGTAGATCCTTCAGCATTCTTTTAGTCTAAGCTGAAAGAAGGATTTCCCATAGAGTTTCTTCCACGAGCGAGCATGATGCCCCCGGTGCATCCACCTTTTTGGGAGTGTGCTTCTGTGGCGGGTTCACACTCCAGTTCTCATAAAGCGCGAACTTCCCCTATTGATACTGATCCTCAACCCAGTTCTTAAAGACGTAGCGATTCTCAATTGGATGGCTCACCATTCTGTGATAAGAGCAGTAGTTGGGGTTGTTGACATCGCCGAGTTGCGATGGACGCCGTGGGTCTGGCAATGTGATGAGTTTGTTACGCATTGCCAACTCAAATAGCCTCCTCTTCTTATCACGGGGAAACGAGTAAGCGCATCCTAGCATTTCTTCCAGGGTTAGGCGTGGACGTGCATTGTTTTAGCGAACAGCCGGTTTTGGGTCGCTCAGTTATTGTTGAATGTTAGCGATGAAGGCCGCTTTCCCTTTACCATTGGCGTTTCGAGGGTCTTTGTTTGGGGAGGAAGGTCTATAGCCTATCTGGTCCATTTGGGCCTGCTTATCGATCAGAGCCTGGAAGGTCGTCGGCTTGAAGAACGTCTTGAACTGGGACACAGTCGTTTGCGGATCTAGGGTCCCGATGAATATGCCCACGACGGGGGATTCCTCGATGCGTTGTTCACACTTTGACCACAGGTTCCGCTACCGGATCGCGAATTGGATCCAAATTTCTCCCGACTTTACCCTGGCATTGATTAATGTCGTGATCGAGATGCACTCGCTTGCGCTGGCGAACCGCTGTGTGAACGGCAGTTCCATTTCTGTGAATGTCTTCATGGAGTCATTTGGGAGCTCCGAGTACCATTCAAAGGCTATCTCCGACAGGATACCAATGAACCGGCGAAATAGTAGTTTGTCGTCACCTCCAATGTTGCCGCACAGAGTTCTGAACTGCGCGACGTGCTGGTGTGGGTTGCCTATCCCCTTATACACACGGAACTTGGGAATCGTATATCCCGGAGGGTAATTGATTTGGTCATACCATCCTAGATACGGTCGCCCAGTTCTGACAGTTTGGCCGCCCGCTTCATTCGCTTGATAAGCTTGTATTTGTTTAGCGATGTAATCATCAAGAGCAGCCTTGGAGATCGTTTCCTCCCTGGCCACTGATAGAGCCGGAAGAGGGTTTGATGTTTCCCCTCTGTCATCCTCGATAATTATCGGCGGATCCTCAGCTGGAGATTCTGGCTGGATCATCATTCTGACCATATCCTGAAACAAGAGTACCATCTGCTTTATGCTGGCGGCTTGCTCAGTAGATTCTTTGTATTTTCTTTCAACCACCCTTCGCAGGAACTCTGTATCGGTTTCCTACTCTTGGCACTGTTCAGATGCTGGTTTCGGACTTTCTTTCTGTCCGGTGAATGTTGTCATTTTGATCAGCATCTCTTGGAGCTTTTGTTGTTGCTCCTGAGATTTTGTCAGCTACCAAGTTTGCGGCCGGTGACCTACGGAAGCACGACTTTCTTCTTTCCCGGAAGCCATGTAAACCGTGTATACAATCATGCCCCCAGACTTGGGGCGTTTGGGTCCATCGCCGTTAGAATTTTCCGCAGGCGGTGGGATTTTCTCCGGCCTCCTCCTTTTGTCGGAGGTCGAAGTTCAAGGAGCCGTTGTAACAGGCACCCGTGTGGAAGAAGTCCCTTACTGTATGGTGGAGGGATGGTCTTCCTCTTGCCAAACCTTCGATTTTTTCGATCGACGAGAGTAATTTTGATCAATCACGGAGTCCTAGACTTTTTTCCAGACTCTATGAATTTGGGAGGAGAGCCATTGACGGGGCTGCTCCAGCTTTTCCTGCAATGTGGTTTCTGCAGGCGGGGGCAATTTCTTTAGCACCGCCGTGGGAGAGTTCTTTCGCACCCTCCTAAGCAGATCAAAGATGTTCCCAGTTGGAATAGCAGCATCAACTTCCACCATTGTAGCCGACGGAGTAAGTCCAGAGGGGGAGTTGCCCACATCTTTTCTCACCCGACGCCAGTGGCGACGTCGAGCGCATCTTGTAGAGGGGACCGCCTCATTTTTGGAAGCGGCTTCTTTATGACCCTGGCTTTGGTGAGGGACTATTACTGGTGCCAGCCTGTTGAAGACTGACGTTCTTGGCAGAGTTTGCAAAGGAATGGCCAATCTTCTGAAGACCGATCTTCTGGTAGGGAAAGCACTTTTGACGACTTCACCTGCAGGAGGAGTTGGGAGTGTAAGTCCACGTTACCTCTCCCGATTCTTTCGGGCTTGCGGAAATGATGAAAAAAACGATTTTTCTTTTGGTGGTAACATGGACTCAAAACACGGATCTTTGTTAAACAACTATCTAACAACCTAACTAGGAGTTTTACCTACTCGGTTAGGGGTTATACCTTAACTTGAACTCCTTCTCTTGGACTCCTTGTGGTGGTCGGATGGTTCTCTCCTCGTCGTCTCTTTGTGCCGAAGATGGATCCACCTGAAAGCTTCTACCTTTGGCTTCAACCTTAATCTTGAGGAAACTAGAACACTTGGTTTGCTAAACCTTGTATACTAGGATGAGTAGAGAAGTGTGTTGGGCTTTATCTCTATGGTTCTTGCTTCTCAACACATGAGACAATAGAACTATGAACTAGAGAGAGAGAGAGCAAGAGGAAGAGGGAGAGCTTGAGGATGAGAGAGAATGAGAATGATAGAATGAGCAAGACCTTTCTCACCCTTGCTCTCATAATCCAAAATAATCATAACACATAATAATAATTGAGTATTATTTGATGGTTGTCAAATGGCAATATCATTTCATGCATTAAATGCAATTTGTGAACAAACAAGCAAGCCAAGGTCAATGCCAAGAAATGATAGCCATTGTCATGATGATGGTCAACAAGTCCAACCTAGTCAACCGGTCAACTAAGTCAACAAGTCAACAAAGTCAACCTTTCAACCCAACCATGACACAATAATACTTAATTAATATTATCATTAATCATATTTCTTATTCTCATTAGGGTTTAGCAAAAGTCAACAGTCAACAACCCTAATGAGAATCCTCTGCCTCTGTCTCTGTCAACCGTGCATACACACCCGCATCCACGTTCCGAGGAACACGAATACAAACGAGATAAAACCAATCCCAAAACGTACACTAGGATCTGGCTTAAACCAAAGCCCGCTAGTGATAACTGCCCGGATACTAAACGTGCACAAGTGCACGGATGTGACCGAACCCTGTCGCAAAACTATGCGACCTCTACTCTTTTGCCTAAAGGCGAATAGCTCTCTGTGTGGGACTCTAAATACTCGACACTATGCTGGCAGTGGGTTTAACCACAGACCGCAAGCGGCACTAGCTGTGCGTAACGGCCCTCAGGTAGATGCCGATAAGAAGACGGACGAGGTGAAACCTATCTGAACTCCTACTGAGCCTGAATGTGACAATCTGCGTACAGTCCGGTCTATTCGTCTGAGAATATCGCATGGTGGGCCTAAGGGGGCGGTAAACGTCAGTCCCCTAATAGCGGTACAAGTCGTGTCGGAGTGTAGCCCAGAACACCCTGAGATAACACTGGAAATCTACCAGTATATCTCGCTTGCCCTTGCCAGGGACTTTGTGTAATGGCTCTCCTAGACACAGCGCGATATCAACCCCCAATACCGGAAGAGACGAATCCTGTCTAACCATCACTGCCTCCAAGTGCTTCCGGACTGCACCCAACTACTACCTGTTTGCACGACTCCTTTGAGCCGTGGTAGGGTAGTAATCTAAGTACAGTGGGAACACACTCGAGGCGAAGTGACAGTGTCAAGTCAGCGGACTAAGCTGTACTCATGTCACCTGGGAACTGATAACTGACGATAGGTATAGTACCAACCAACGGTTCCCGACGAGTCCTGTCCAGTGTACTCGTAACCTAACGAGAACCCGCATACTATCTCAAGTACGACGTACTGACGGATGTGGGACAGACCGTCTCCCCTGCTGGGATAAGAAGCGCATACGCTAGTCTACTCCGGAGTATCGATGCCCTATCTCGATAGTCCTACGACTAGGGACCTGCATAAGGATGTGCTTGTGGATTACCCAGCCCCCACGAGTGTGACTGCCATCACAACGCTGGTAATCAAGCAAAGATCCTAAGGTCTCCACTAATGTGTATAGGTGATATACTAAAATAAACACATGTACACATTAAAGTAGAAACAAACCAAGTAGCATACTACTATTTTGAGCAAGATTGTCTATACAACTGTGAATATCCTAAGCTTCCATTAAGTAATATACAAACTAGTATGATACAGTAATGGCCTCTAGGGCATATACACTAACAATCTCCCACTTGCACTAAGGCCATGTACTGGCGTATCGAAGACTTATCATCTCGATCAGCCGCTCGAACTGAGTCTGGGGTAAGGCCTTCGTGAATGGATCAGCAGTGTTATCTTCTGTAGTAACTCTCCGAACCTCGATCTCCTGGCGACCCACTGTTGGAGATAGTGCCCTCAGAGTCAATTATTAGGTCACAGGTACGTGATTGTAATGATTGAGGGAGGACCTATTCCGGTAGGACAGTCTTACTCGAGATGATAGTATGCTATCTGGTTTACCTTTATCATCGTGTACTGTTTTAGGTGACCTGACACGTCGCTATTACACGTTGATAGAGCCCCTAGGATTCTTGCTTGACCACCAGCAGTATGAGGGCGATCATATAAGTGGGAGCTGGGGGTCTATAAGCATATCCTTAAAAGGTCCCTAGTCGTGAGAGTTTCGAGATAGGGCATCGATTCTCCATAGTAGACTAGTGTATACAGTCGAGACCCCGACGAGGGGCGGTGGCCGGTCTCACAAGCCACTGGTGTCAGTTGGATCACCTAAGATGTATACAGGTGCTCATTGGGTTATGAGTACACCGGACAGGACTCGCCGGGAACGTGCTAGTTGGTCATATACCAGACGTCGGATGGCAGTTCCCTGGTGACATGTGTGCAGGTTAGTTCATCGACCTGGGGATCGTCATTTGTCTCGTGTGAGTTCCCACTGTACTTTGATTACTACCCTACCACGGCTCAAAGGAGTCGTGCAAACAGGTTTTAGTTGGGTACAGTCCCGAGCCACATGGAGGCAGTGAGCGTATCTTCAGGGGTTCGTCTCTCCCGGTATTGGGGGTGAGGTCGTGCTGTGTCTAGGAGAGCCATTACACAATGTCCTTGGCCAAGGCAAGGAGATTTACTGGTAGGTATTCCAGTAGTATCTCAGGGTGTTCTGGGCTACACTCCGACACGACTTGTACCGCTTTTGGGGGTCTTACTTTTACCAACCCCCTAGGCCCGCCATGCGATACTCGTAGACGAACGGACCGGACTGCACGGATATTGTCACTGACAGGCTCAGTAGGGTTGTCAGGCTGAGTTCACTCACAGACATCCCTTTTAGTCAATACCTGGTAGCCCGTTACGTATTGGCTTATACCTCTGACGTGCTAGTGGTTAAATCCACAACCGAGGTGTTGACGAGTCTTTAGAGTCCCCCACATTCAGTTACTCAGCTTTCGGGCGAAAGGTTGTAGAGGCCGTATGGAGATATGGCAAGGTCCGATCAGATACGTGCGGTATTGCATGGATCAGGATCGGACAGATTGTACTATAGGCCGTATGGTTATATGGCAGGGTTCGATCAGATACGTGCGGTATTGCACGGATCAGGATCGAACAGATATTACTAGCCGGTTTTGGTATAAGCCGGATCCTAGTATAGTACAGTGGAGATTTTGTCTCATTGCATTTGTATTTCGGTCGGAATACAAATGCGGGTGTGTATGCACAGTATCGGGGTTTTCCTGTAATTTATTACGGGACCAGTTTTATGGAGTTGCCAGTTTGCTTTCCGTTTCGGCCAATTTTCATTGTTCCGTTCATTGGCCGAAGATTGGTGGAGGAGGGTTTATTTGCATTGTTGCAAATAGGCATTTGTGGAGGGGGTTCTTTGCATCTTTTGGCATCATGATGGTTTTCATGATGTGCACCATCATTGACTTCTCCTTCTCATGATGGATTGACTTTGTGGACTTGATGGTTGTGGTTGTGTGTGGTTTTTGTTTGTTATCATGTTCTTTCATGATTCCTTTTTTCATTATTGTTCCACCCACTCCCTTGACCTTTTCTCTTTCTCTCTCCAATCACACTTGTGAAGTGGGGGGGGGGGGCGGCCATTCCAAAGTGGAATGGGATTCATTTCATTTTTGGTGTGGAAAAATGTTACTTTCATTTTTGGTATGCCACATTTTTCCCACCTCTCTCCAAGTTCTTCTTCCTCCACAAAAAGGCAACTCCATAATCCCAAAATGAGACATGCTATCCACATTATATTCTACAGCAAATCTTGCGTACGTCGAGTAGCCGGCTTCATCCCCGAGTTGCCTCGGCATTGAGGTGGGAGCCCGTAAACAAAGTAGGCGATGTGGTGCACTTCCGGCGACGAGGAGGAGACAGGACTTTCCGCAGGAGATCGGGACCATGACGAGAAGACCGGAGGACTTGGATCGTCGGTATATCTCTAACCCATCTTCTAGTTAGCTTAGACTTGTTAATGGTTACGATCCGGGTGTTTAGTGCGCGGTGGTGCCGGTTTGCTAAGTCCGCAAAAATTAAAGTTTTTCACCGCTTCCGCATTCCGGCGTCGGATTGACGGCCGGGGCGCCGCCGTGCACTTACAGTGGTATCAGAGCCTCGCCATTAACTTAGTCTAGCTTGGTTTAATGTGTTTGCATTTCCGATCGATCAAAAAGTTCCAAAACTGCATTTTACCTTCGCATCAGTTTCTGTTGAAAATTTTTGGTCTCGAAAATTTTTTCAGGTTGTAAAATATTGATGTACTAGAAAATCTAAGAACTCTGTAAAATTTCGATGAAGTGATTCCACAGTCAGAGCGCGGAAGCGCCGCACAAACCCCCATTCAGCCGCCCTTCCGCCGCGCACTGTAGACATCACTGCACCATTTTTTTTCAGAGGCTTTCTGGGCTTAAAATATGGGTTTTGGAATATTAAAATTGGGCCCAGGTTTTCTGTGAGTGCTACAGTTTTGATTGGGGGCCCACTTGTTAATTTTTGGTCAATCGGAAAATTTTAAACACATTTTTCACAGTATTTACATTATATCTGCGACCGTGAATGTCACTCGATCGGTAAATCCTGTCTAACTGCTATAGCCCGGTTAGACGGATTTGCGAACGTGACTTTCACGTTGATGTTCTATGTATTTGCTGTGTTGTTGCGGATCGGTCGTAGGGATAGCCTGGATGCAATGCTAGTACAGTGTGCTGTTGTATTATGTACATTTGATATTGCGGGGCGAGCGTCCGACATGTGGACTGCCGTCACTGCCTGTTTGTATTATTATTTTGGGGCACGACCTGGTTGCGGTCGATGTACCCGTTGTATGTATATTTTACTTTCTGTACTAGGATTGCCCCGCGGAGGGGTGCACGGATAGCCGGGTTCTGGAGGGCAACAAGCCCGCATCTCATGGCATTGAGACGGAGGGGGCTTCACTCTAGGATTGGCGGGCTATTCGCCGCACTCGTAGGGGGTACAGGTTGACCCAGGAGGGGTGCCCAAGTTACCGGATTCCGTGAAGTGCTGGGTGGTCCATTCACGGCGCTGAAGGGGGCTGCCTCGCTTCAGGTTTTGGCGGGTGACTTGCCGCGCCCGTAGGGGTCTAGGATCTCATTGCACAGGCTATCCACACGACCAGGGGAACGTCGGGTTTCAGCAGTGGCTCTGTGAAACCCGGGGATCCCAGATATCTGTATTGTTTCTGTGATGCTGTTCATTTCTGTGATGTTGCATTTTATTCACGCCTTGAGCGAAATACTATATATTGGTATATATATTAGTAGATGTAGTATATGTTTTGCATCCGCGCTATTCCAGTCCCCGCTCTGTCGTTCGTTAGTAAGCTAACCTAACGGGTAATGACGGGACCCAGTGGCGAATGCGGATGGCATATACGTACATCAGTATATTTTCGTTCTTTTTGGTGTGATCAATTGATGGGACTGCATTGATTCGGATCAATGCAAGTTAAAACAAACCTAATCTGATGTTGTTGGAACACTTTTTCAAAAAGCTGTTATTGCAAGGACGTTCACTTTTGTTTGCATCGAGATATTCAATCGGAATATCCTGCTCCTCAGTCGACGAGGCAAGGGCCGAGATCCCTTCACCGGGAGTGACCCCTTGGACAAAAGTTTGCGTCAGGGCATTAACTTCACTATAGCCGATTACTTTTGCTTTGCACCGTGGTATTCAGTTGGAATATCCTGCACCCCATTCTACGGGGAAAGAGCCGAGATCCCTTCACCGGGAGTGACCTCTTTAGCGGAAGTTGTCGTCACTATATTTCTAAAAAGCTATCCGTTCCTTCAACGATATCAAGTTCATTACGTTAAAGGTTTTCGCCAGAATCCATTCGTAGCCCTCCGTCATTTCAGTTAAATATTCGGTAGTATTCAAGCTATGTATTTTGACCTCACGCCAAGGCATAGTGATTGGTAGCTGCCGGGTATTTATCTGTTGCATAGATAGATGCGTTGGTTTGGGACAGTCGTACTACTATTTTGGCCTACGTCAAGGGTATGTACGGGTGGGTTCAGATTAACCTGGATAATGACGGGCAGAACTTGACATGTGACTTATGATATTTTGACCTCACGCCAAGGTCATAAGAGCATGGGGCAGAAATCACATCGGGAGTTTCAAAAGAACTGAAACTTGCCAGATATGCGCATACCTTCTGGAGTGTGATAGCGTGAGCGGATTCCGTCACGTTATCATGCAATGATAGTTGGATCCCGATTCCCACTGATGAGTTAGTTTACTCCTCGGGTGATCCCGACTAATTCTTCTTTCAGGTTTCGAGGAGAATTTGACGGTACAGTGGGAGGTTTCCAGATTAGATAAATTGGTTACCATTCTGATCTAGGTTAGAGTGCACGCTGAGTGTTTCTTTCTCTCTCTCTTTGGCAGCGACCATTGACCCGACCCTTAGATTTTGACTCAGTGACCAAATTGACCGAACCTTCTTAAACACCGGCTTTTGGATTGTCAAAGTTGCGAACCTCATTGCCACTCCTACTTTTACCCTTTTCTCCAGGACACCCCGTATTACTACGAACGTCCACTTCCATTGGACAAAACCATCGTATGGTTAGATACGAACTCGAAAGAATTTATTCGAGGATGGTTTCCGGTTCTGGAGAAAACGGATAGGATTATTCAGTTGTCTTTTCCTTTTACCCTCTCTCAGGTTACTAGTACTCCTTGGTTTAGGGGTAGTACACCTATTACGCAAATTGGATTGTCTTCTTCCAAACCTTAGGCTGGTGCCGACCGGTAGGGAATGAAGAAAACCAATTAGCATAACGATGGTGTGCAGAAGGTATTTAGTTCAGACAAAGCAAGGGATTAGTAAGAGGGCAAAGTAAATTGCAACAGATATTCACGACCAAACCAAATATTTCGTTACCACTCCCACATCACCTTTGTATTTCTCCAGGACACTCCGTATCACTACGAAGATCCACAGTTTATTTGGATACTCCATCGTATGGTTATATACGAACTCGAAAGGAACTTGTTCCAGTTCGGGGATGGATTCTGGTTCAGGAGAAATAGGAATAAGGTTTATTCGGTTGTCTTTTATCTTCACCCTCTCTCATTGCGAGTGTTCCTAGGATTGGGACAGTACACCCATTATGCTTATTGGATAGTCTTCTTCCAAACCATAGGCTGATGCCGAACGGTAAGGAAGGAAGAAAACCATTTGGCCTAAAAGGGTGTGCAGAAGGTAAAGACTAAAGACATATGAAGGGATTTGCAGAGGTGGAAAAGAACTACAAGGTTACAGACGTGAATCTGGAAGAGGCATTACTAGGAATACCAGAATACCCCATCGGAACATTTCGATGTTTCAGTTTCACTGTGTAATGTTAAAGGAAAACTGATTTCCCGATTAGATACTTACTTCAGGGTATGTATTTACCAGGTATGATTCTCACATCTGTATGGTTTTACAGATGATGAGTGGGAGTAAGTTATTGGGAATTGGGTGATTATCCTCATTATATCGGGATTCGTTGTAATCGGTGATATTTGAGGAAATCACCTGGGCTGTTTGCCGGTTGGCAAATATTTGGTTTTGGATATCCGCTGTTATGCACCAATTTCAAATCGATATATCTGTACGTCTATTTTCATAGAGTGAGATATACCTTTTGATATTATGTCGATGTCATTTACCTATATCAGTGGATGGTTAGGTAAGGAGCATTAAACAGCGGTGTAATTCTTCTTAACCATAAGTACAGTTTTCAACCTACGACACACAATGAATGAGTTATCAGACTCAAGGGACTTATACAAAGGATTGTATGTTGTCCAGGGTCCATCAGGACAGAGGGGTTGGTCCTCGTACTATATTCGGTTTACTTATGACTTCTCTAGTTTTTAGACAAGTGTTTCGCGGAAACACAGGGTCCAATATTGAGAAGTTATAGGTATTTGAATAGAGTAGAGAACCAGGTATAGCAAGTATCGGGATTCTTCAAAGAGATCGAAGATGTAGATACTTGTGTATGGTATTCAGTTGATAGTAATGATAAAGAGATCTTGCTTCTCTTTCAGGTTACTCATAATTGGAAGTATTCCTAAGTTGAGTAACGCTGATCGGCCTCCTTCCATTTAGTTGACATGCGCTGGGGACAGCTGCATGATTTGAATCTGGTTCAATTAAATCAGTGCCTCTGTTTCTATATTGGATATAGAACAGTTCATATCTTAACGATGTTAAGGTACGGGGAGTTGTCCGGTTTATGATTAAAACCAGACACTGGACAACTCAAGGCACGTTTCTGTAATGGCTGTTTGTGGGTTGACCCAGGCTATGACGAGGGTTGACTTTCTACCATCTGGATGAACAATAGCGATATTGTTCTAGACTCGCCACAGTTTTATTAAAAATGGATTTTTTCAGAAAACAGTAGTGGGAGTATGGTAGAACTGGAAGTGATTCCAGAACCACAAACGATTACTGAAGATTTGATAAGGAACCTAAAGATTCAATCTGGATTGACATTCCATTGGCCACTCCGCAGATAAGGTGGGTAACTTCAGGCACCCGAGAGGCACTACGGTAGCCTCAAGGACGGTGACAGGGAAGTTCTTGTTTACCCATAATTGCCATTGCTGTTGTTCCAGGTTACGAGACCCGGCGGGAGGATGAGTATAGCGTCTTTCTAAACCAGTTTTAGAAGTGTACGTCTATATGACTCTGCCAGAGGGTTGTCGTAGTCAGTGGGAGCAGCGGAAGCATTGGTGGACAGGTTGCTTATGTCTATTTATAGACTAGAGCAGATGTAGCGGAGATAGATCATCTATTTCTGACGTGACAGTCATGGGTTTGACTTCATCAGAATAGGGGATGGATCTGTTGAGAAGGTAGTAGGGTGTGATATCCTGGTATTTGGATGATATACACAGAGTAGGAAAAGAAACTCCTACACTACGATCGGTTATACTTTGGTCGTCACACAGTTGTTTCTCCACAAAGGAAATGGATTTTATATCAGACATACTGGTTACTAGATCTATGGTCTTAGATCTAGATTTGGGTGGTTTCCCAATCAGGGTACTTGACAGCATTCTAAGAGTGTTTAGGATGGACGACTCCTGGCACGGTAGTGTACCTGCAGGTAATGGAGTCACCCTCTCCAAAGGTGTCTTACAGACTAAAGGGGAGAGGGACGTGCATGATTGGCAGATCACTTGCTTAGGCAATTGAGTCAATCATGAGATGTCAAGTACCACACCAGATGTTGTTCTTGCACTAGATGCAATAAGTTGACATTAATCCAATCCTGGAGAAACGGTCGGAAGCAGTTTTAGAACATAAGTAGATGTTCTAGGGATATGATAACGACAGCCTCATTCAGGAGACAGTTATCATTCCAGGCTTCCAAGGTGACATGGACGACAAGGAGGTTGTCAGAGTTATAGTTTTCCTTCTGATGAGGGGCAGTATTTTGGACAGGTGGTCCAAGGCAATACTGAGGGAGGCATGGCGCAGGATACTGATTAAGTTCAGTTGACGATACAGTCTAAGAAGTTTGGATTGGGAGTTCATTTATGAGCTAGGTCCCATCAGACATCCAGACATATTCTGAGACAGGTATTGCTCTTTTCGGGAGATGGTTTTCTCCGCGAACTTGAGATTTAGAGAGACATAGAAAGAAACAACTAAGCGGATCCACTCACTGAGGCTATTCCTCGAACGCAATAGTTCCGCAAACGAGCTTTGTGAGACTGACTAGTAGAGGAGTTGGATGTTCGGTATCACACGGGCTGTGAGTATGCGACATCGCAATAATTAGCCTTGAGTGAAAGTGGGAGATTGTTGGAGATAGTGCCCTCAGAGTCAATTATTAGGTCACAGGTACGTGATTGTAATGATTGAGGGAGGACCTATCCCGGTAGGACAGTCTTACTCGAGATGATAGTATGCTATCTGGTTTACCTTTATCATCGTGTACTGTTTTAGGTGACCTGACACGTCGCTATTACACGTTGATAGAGCCCCTAGGATTCTTGCTTGACCACCAGCAGTATGAGGGCGATCATATAAGTGGGAGCTGGGGGTCTATAAGCATATCCTTAAAAGGTCCCTAGTCGTGAGAGTTTCGAGATAGGGCATCGATTCTCCATAGTAGACTAGTGTATACAGTCGAGACCCCGACGAGGGGCGGTGACCGGTCTCACAAGCCACTGGTGTCAGTTGGATCACCTAAGATGTATACAGGTGCTCATTGGGTTATGAGTACACCGGACAGGACTCGCCGGGAACATGCTAGTTGGTCATATACCAGACGTCAGATGGCAGTTCCCTGGTGACATGTGTGCAGGTTAGTTCATCGACCTGGGGATCGTCATTTGTCTCGTGTGAGTTCCCACTGTACTTTGATTACTACCCTACCACGGCTCAAAGGAGTCGTGCAAACAGGTTTTAGTTGGGTACAGTCCCGAGCCACATGGAGGCAGTAAGCGTATCTTCAGGGGTTCGTCTCTCCCGTTATTGGGGGTGAGGTCGTGCTGTGTCTAGGAGAGCCATTACACAAAGTCCTTGGCCAAGGCAAGGAGATTTACTGGTAGGTATTCCAGTAGTATCTCAGGGTGTTCTGGGCTACACTCCGACACGACTTGTACCGCTTTTGGGGGTCTGACTTTTACCAACCCCCTAGGCCCGCCATACGATACTCGTAGACGAACGGACCGGACTGCACGGATATTGTCACTGACAGGCTCAGTAGGGTTGTCAGGCTGAGTTCACTCACAGACATCCCTTTTAGTCAATACCTGGTAGCCCGTTACGTATTGGCTTATACCTCTGACGTGCTAGTGGTTAAATCCACAACCGAGGTGTTGACGAGTCTTTAGAGTCCCCCACATTCAGTTACTCAGCTTTCGGGCGAAAGGTTGTAGAGGCCGTATGGAGATATGGCAAGGTCCGATCAGATACGTGCGGTATTGCATGGATCAGGATCGGACAGATTGTACTATAGGCTGTATGGTTATATGGCAGGGTTCGATCAGATACGTGCGGTATTGCACGGATCAGGATCGAACAGATATTACTAGCCGGTTTTGGTATAAGCCGGATCCTAGTATAGTACAGTGGAGATTTTGTCTCATTGCATTTGTATTTCGGTCGGAATACAAATGCGGGTGTGTATGCACAGTATCGGGGTTTTCCTGTAATTTATTACGGGACCAGTTTTATGGAGTTGCCAGTTTGCTTTCCGTTTCGGCCAATTTCCATTGTTCCGTTCATTGGCCGAAGATTGGTGGAGGAGGGTTTATTTGCATTGTTGCAAATAGGCATTTGTGGAGGGGGTTCTTTGCATCTTTTGGCATCATGATGGTTTTCATGATGTGCACCATCATTGACTTCTCCTTCTCATGATGGATTGACTTTGTGGACTTGATGGTTGTGGTTGTGTGTGGTTTTTGTTTGTTATCATGTTCTTTCATGATTCCCTTTTTCATTATTGTTCCACCCACCCCCTTGACCTTTTCTCTTTCTCTCTCCAATCACACTTGCGAAGTGGGGGGGGGCCGGCCATTCCAAAGTGGAATGGGATTCATTTCATTTTTGGTGTGGAAAAATGTTACTCTCATTTTTGGTATGCCACATTTTTCCCACCTCTCTCCAATTTCTTCTTCCTCCACAAAAAGGCAACTCCATAATCCCAAAATGAGACATGCTATCCACATTATATTCTACAGCAAATCTTGGGTACGTCGAGTAGCCGGCTTCGTCCCCGAGTTGCCTCGGCATTGAGGTGGGAGCCCGTAAACAAAGTAGGCGATGTGGTGCACTTCCGGCGACGAGGAGGAGACAGGACTTTCCGCAGGAGATCGGGACCATGACGAGAAGACCGGAGGACTTGGATCGTCGGTATATCTCTAACCCATCTTCTAGTTAGCTTAGACTTGTTAATGGTTACGATCCGGGTGTTTAGTGCGCGGTGGTGCCGGTTTGCTAAGTCCGCAAAAATTAAAGTTTTTCACCGCTTCCGCATTCCGGCGTCGGATTGACGGCCGGGGCGCCGCCGTGCACTTACACCCACGATCTCCCTGATCAGGTGATACCGCCTCAAGATGTGTCTGGACTTCTGATGGGACCTGGGTTCCTTCGCTAAAGCTATAGCCCCGTTGTTGTCGCAATACAGAGGTATTGGATCAACAATGGACGGAACCACCTGAAGTTCTGTCAAGAACTTCCTTATCCAGATGGCTTCTTTTGCGGCATCTGCAGCAGCGATATATTCCGCTTCCATCGTTGAGTCAGCAACGGTTTCCTGTTTGGAACTCTTCCAACACACCGCCCCTCCATTGTGGGTAAAGACATAACCCGACTTGGACTTGGAATCATCCTTGTCACTCTGGAAGCTAGAGTCAGCAAAGGCCTCGATCTGGAGGTCTTTTCCGCCATACACCAAGAACATCTCCTTAGTCCTTCTCAGGTACTTGAAAATGTTCTTTACCGCTATCCAGTGCTTTTCTCCAGGGTTTGACTGATACCGGCTTACCACACTCAGTGCATAAGCTATATCTGGTCTGGTACACAACATCGCATACATTATAGAGCCTACCGCAGAAGCATAGGGTATAATAGACATGCGATCCCTTTCCAAATCAGTCTTGGGAGACATCTCCTTGGAGAGGGTGATCCCGTGACAAGCCGGTAGATTACCGCGCTTAGAATCTTCCATACTGAATCTTCTCAGTATGGTGTCGATGTACCTGGACTGTGAAAGTCCAAATATCCTCTTGGATCTTTCACGATAGATCCGGATCCCCAGAATGTAAGAGGCATCACCCAGGTCTTTCATGGAGAACCTGTGTGACAAGAACCCTTTGACAGATTGTAGCATAGGAATGTCATTTCCTATCAAAAGAATGTCATCCACGTATAAAACGAGGAATAAGACAGTTCTTGCTACAAATCTACTATAGATGCATGGTTCATCTGGATTTTTGATAAAGCCAAATTCTTTGACCGTCTCATCAAAACAGATGTTCCAACTCCGCGATGCCTGCTTTAGTCCATAGATGGACTTAAGCAACTTGCACACCTTTCCGCTGCTCCCACTCTGAATGAAACCCTCTGGCTGGTCCATATAGACACACTCCTCTAAATTTCCATTTAGAAAAAGCAGTCTTTACGTCCATCTGCCAAATCTCATAATCGTGGAAGGAAGCAATGGCAAGAAGGATCCGAATGGATTTCAGCATAGCCACTGGAGAAAAGGTTTCGTCATAGTCCAAACCACGTCTTTGACGAAAACCCTTTGCAACAAGTCTAGCCTTATAGGTCTCAACCTGTCCATCTACACCAATCTTCCTTTTGAAGATCCACTTGCTTCCTACGGGTTTTACCCCATCTGGAGCAACGTCCAACGTCCATACTTTGTTGGTGTACATGGACTCCATTTCGGTCCGCATTGCATCCAGCCATTTTACCGAGTCGACGCTCTGAAGGGCTTGCTGGAAGCTAGTCGGCTCATCACTATCAATGATGCAATCCTCTCTATCCCCGTCTATGAGAAATCCGTAGTATCTCTCGGGCGGATGAGACTGCCTACTACTCCTGCGGAGCGGCGCAGGAATGTCCTGATCTTTCGAACCCTCTGGTTCTACTAAGCTTTCAGTAATAGCTCGTGGTTCTGAAATTTCTTCCAGTTCTATTGTGCTCCCACTTATCTGATTTTCCAAAAACTCAGTTTCCAAGAAGTGGGCATGACGAGAAACAAAAACCTTTTGTTCCTCTTCGCAATAGAAGAAATATCCCTTGGAGTTCTTTGGATATCCCACAAACTTGCACTGTACTAAGTGTGCCTCGAGTTTGTCCGCATGCTGCTTTTTGACAAAAGCTGGACATCCCCATGTCTTAATGTGCTTAAGATAGGGTTTCTTCCCACACCACATCTGATATGGTGTGGTAGGCACAGTCTTAGTTGGAACTCGGTTCAAAAAGTATGCAGCTGATTCTAGTGCATATCCCCTGAATGATCGTGATAACTCAGCGTTACTCATCATGGAACGTACCATATCCAATAGGGTCCGGTTCCGTCTCTCCGATACACCGTTATGTTGCGGAGTGTACGGAAGAGTAAGCTGAGAGAGAATTCCATTCTCTTTTAAGTAATCCAGGAACTCGGCACTTAAGTATTCACCACCTCGATCAGATCTCAGTGTCTTGATACTTTTGCCTGTTTGTTTTTCTACTTCATTCTTATATTCCTGGAATTTTCCAAAGGCTTCGGATTTATATTTCATTAGGAAGACATATCCGTACCTTGAAAAGTCATCCGTAAAAGTAATGAAGTAAGAATAACCGCTTCGCACATGCGTAGACATTGGACCGCACACGTCGCTGTGTACGAGTCCTAAGAGCTTGCTCGCTCTTACTCCGTGTCCAGTGAACGGAGTCTTTGTCATCTTTCCTTTGAGACAGGATTGACAAGTTGCATATGATTGATATTCGAACGGATCCAAATATCCTTCTGTATGTAACTTCGTCAACCTTCTCTCATTGATGTGACCCAGTCTACAATGCCATAAGAAAGCCTGATTTGTTTCCGGAGACTTTCTTTTGTGTGTATTCTGGACATTGAAAATCTGTGGTTGGTTTAATACGTATATACCATTGCTTAATGTACCTGACCCAATCAAAACTTGATTAAGGTGAATGTTCACAACATTACTTACAAATGCAAATTCATAACCTTCTTTAGATAATAAAGATATAGATATGATATTACAGGTTGCATTGGGTACAAAATAACAATCACGCAAAACCAAAACATATCCATCTAACAACCCCAGGTGATAGTCCCCCACGGACTCAGCATCCATGCCAGCTCCGTTTGCAACTCTGAGGGTCATATCACCTGCCTTCAAAACCCTATGCCTTCTCAGTGCCTGTAAAGAATTACAGATATGAGATCCTGATCCGGTATCCAATACCCAGGATGTAGAGTTTATTGATAGACAGTTTTCAATAACATACACACATGAAGCTGAAGCCGCAACTTGCTTCAGATCCTGGTTTCTGGCCTTCCAAGCCCTGCAATCCTTTTTCCAGTGTCCACTCTTGTGACAGTAAAAGCATTTTTCCTTTCCCACAAGCTTTCCCGCTACCTTTGTTGCCTTTGTCTTTCCCTTCGTATCCACTTTACTAACACCTCCCCTTGGTTTGGCGGAGGCTTTCTTCTTCTTTCCCTTGGCTTTCGCCTTGGACCTAGAAGAGGAAGATCCTCCTACAAACAAAGTGAATGTTTCCCTACCTTTCTGTAGGGTGCCCTCTGCACTCCTCAGCATGTTGAGGAGTTCTGAAAGTTCAACTTCTTTTTCTTACAAGTTGAAGTTCAGGATAAACTGGGCGTAAGTGGAAGGAAGGGACTGGAGAATCAAGTCCGTGTAGAGCTCGTTCTCTAACGTGGTCCCAAGGTCCGCGAGCTCCTCAATGGAGCCAATCATCTTAAGCACGTATTCCGCTACCGATGATCCGACGGCCAATCTCGCCGAAAACAGCTTTTTCGAGACTTCGTATCTGGCGATACGGGATTGCTCTCCATACAGTTCTTTTTTATGGAGAAATATAGATTCAAGGTCCATATTCTCGTGCCTCCTCTGATGTTCATTGTCCATAGAGGCAAGCACGAGGCACTTGGCCTTCGCGCAGTCGATTTCCCAGGTCTTATGGATTTCCCTATCCGCGATGCTGGTTTTGGGACCTGGGACAGGGGGATCTTTGGTGGTGAGGAGATACCCCAACTTGTCATAAGTGATTGCCATTTTGACATTCCTGAGCCAATCTTTGTAGTTTGGCCCTGTCAGTATATTTTTATCTAGTAGTAACTTAAGTCCAATCATGATGTTTGATCGCTGCAATTAGGAGAGAGAGAAGAAACACTTTAGCATGATGCTCTTGCAAGTTTAGAGTGGTTTTTAATT
The DNA here is from genome assembly GCA_030015575.1 of Agapanthus africanus. Classification (NCBI taxonomy): domain Eukaryota; kingdom Viridiplantae; phylum Streptophyta; class Magnoliopsida; order Asparagales; family Amaryllidaceae; genus Agapanthus; species Agapanthus africanus. The sequence continues at coordinate 187,849,599 of CM057337.1, forward strand.
TGTCTAAACAGTATGGCTCCTACTGTCTCTCGAATCCCTCCTCAAACCAAAAAGGAAGAATTAGTCGTGATCAATCTCACCGTACAATACTTGCTTAACCGTTCAGCTAGGCCAGTGTTGGTACTTCGAGGGAGGTTTTCCAACGCTTTCGCGAAGTTCCTTAATTAAATAACCTCTTTTCCCTTCTAACACCTTTCTAGACACCTACTTAGTTTATAGTATTGATCGTTAAGTGAGAAAGTTCCGGAGGAGTAGCATATACTCACAGTAGGATCGGGATCCAAATATCATCATGTGACAAAACTGAAGGAATCCTACCAGAATCATTACACTCCAAATGGTATGCAGCGCTAGCAAGTTTCAGTTTCTTTTGAAACTCCCGATGTGGATTTTTGCCCCATGCTCTTATGACCTTGACTTTGGCCAACAAATCATAAGTCACATGTCAAGTTCTACCCGTCATTCTCCAGGTTAATTTGAACCCACCCGTACCTACTCTTGACTTTGGCCAACAAGGCAGTACGACTGTCCCAAACCAACACATCTATCTATGCTGCACATGAATACCCAATAGCTACCAATCACTATGCCTTGACTTTGGCCAACAAACATAGCTTGAATACTATTGACTATCCATGTGAAACGACGAAGGGCTACGAATGGTTTTGGCGAAACCGTGAACGTAGTGAACTTGATATAATCGATGGAACGAGATAGCTTTTAAAAGGAGAGGCTTAAGCTCCGCGTTTAAAAGTTGATTCTGAAAAGAAACCGAGTGGTTTTGAAAGTGTTCCAACGACTCAAGTTTGGTTTATTTTCTTGCATTAATTTAATGTGTCCCATCATTTAATCCTACCATTGCAGAAAACAATGAAAATATGACGTACGCTTATGCCATCCGCATTCGCCACGAGGCCCGTCATTTTCCATTAGGTTACTTAACTAACGACAGAGCGGGGGCTGGACTAGCGCGGATGCAAAACATAAGCAACGCCTAAATAGATATTATATATAGATATACACATTCGTTACATGCAATGATAGCCATTCTAGATCACAGATGAACACATTGGATATACTAGGAATCCGCATTCCGTACGAGCCTGTAACGAAGAGCGGATTACACGGTCGCGATGAATAGCCAAGACCCCACCCTAGACCCCTACGGGTGCGACAAACTACCCGCCAAGTACCCGAAGAGAAGCAACCTCCCTCAACACCGTGAGTAGGACACTCGGCACTTCGAGATACCCGGTAGTTTGTGCACCCCACCTTGGGTCTATCCTAGGAGCAAAAACAGTAAAAGAAATTATACAATGACGGCTACAACCCCATCCCGGTTGTGCGGCCATATAAATAATATTACATCAATTATAAATTACATGAATTGAAAGAAAAAGAAAACTCTCATCTCACAACCCCCCGGCTATTCATCCGCGACAATCCAATGAATTCATATACATATACCATCAACATTACAGATCACAGATATGTATAACCCCCATTAATCGACGTATAGCGATTATCAGACATTCAATACATATATCACATCGCAGATATAACCCATTAGCTTAAGTCTTTAGAAGTTCGATCAAAATACGGATTTTTAAACCCCAAAAACAAATTTTGCTTTCTGGAAAATCTGGGCAGAAAAATCATATTCCAAAAATCCAAAAACACCCCCAGAAATATACTGCAGCAAAACCGATCCACGGCCGAGTCAACTAGGCCGCGGTTCAGCGGTGAGTTGGTCGGTTCAGTGGATCGTTTTTCTGCACTGTTCACTAAAAACCCTGAGCCGATATTTGGTATATGTCAAATAATTTTTACAGCAGTTTAAAAATCGACAGAAAGTTCATGTTCCGGGCATGTTTCGTGACTTTTTCTCCGATCGAACTTCTAGTTACTTTGCTAACATGTTAGATAGTGTTTAACTAGGCTCTGATACCACTGTAAGTCCACGTTACCTCTCTCGGTTCTTTCGGGCTTGCGGAAATGATGAAAAAACGATTTTTCTTTTGGTGGTAATATGGACTCAAAATACGGATCTTTGTTAAACAACTATCTAACAACCTAACTAGGAGTTTTACCTACTCGGTTAGAGGTTATACCTTAACTTGAACTCCTTCTCTTGGACTCCTTGTGGTGGTCGGATGGTTCTCTCCTCGTCGTCTCTTTGTGCCGAAGATGGATCCACCTGAAAGCTTCTACCTTTGGCTTCAACCTCAATCTTGAGGAAACTAGAACACTTGGTATGCTAAACCTTGTATACTAGGATGAGTAGAGAAGTGTGTTGGGCTTTATCTCTATGGTTCTTGCTTCTCAACACATGAGACAATAGAACCATGAGCTAGAGAGAGAGCAAGAGGGAGAGGGAGAGCTTGAGGATGAGAGAGAATGAGAATGATAGAATGAGCAAGACCTTTCTCACCCTTGCTCTCATAATCCAAAATAATCATAACACATAATAATAATTGAGTATTATGTGATGGTTGTTATCCTATCAAATGGCAATATCATTTCATGCATTAAATGCAATTTGTGAACAAACAAGCAAGCCAAGGTCAATGCCAAGAAATGATAGCCATTGTCATGATGATGGTCAACAAGTCCAACCTAGTCAACCGGTCAACTAAGTCAACAAGTCAACAAAGTCAACCTTTCAACCCAACCATGGCACAATAATACTTAATTAATATTATCATTAATCATATTTCTTATTCTCATTAGGGTTTAGCAAAAGTCAACAGTCAACAACCCTAATTAGAATCCTCTGCCTCTGTCTCTGTCAACCGTGCATACACACCCGCATCCGCGTTCCGAGGAACACGAATACAAACGAGATAAAACCAATCCCAAAATGTACACTAGGATCTGGCTTAAACCAAAGCCCTCTAGTGATAACTGCCCGAACACTAAACGTGCACAAGTGCACGGATGTGACCGATCCCTGTCGCAAAACCATGCGACCTCTACTCTTTTGCCTAAAGGCGAATAGCTCTCTATGTGGGACTCTAAAGACTCGACACTACGCTGGCAGTGGGTTTAACCACAGACCGCAAGCGGCACTTGCTGTGCATAACGGCCCCCAGGTAGATGCCGATAAGAAGACGGACGAGGTGAAACCCATCTGAACTCCTACTGAGCCTGAATGTGACAATCTGCGTACAGTCCGATCTGTTCGTTTGAGAATATCGCATGGCGGGTCTAGGGGGCGGTAAACGTCAGTCCCCTAATAGCGGTACAAGTCGTGTCGGAGTGTAGCCCAGAACACCCTGAGATAACACTGGAAACCTACCAGTATATCTCGCTTGCCCTGGCCAGGGACTTTATGTAATGGCTCTCCTAAACACAGCGCGATATCAACCCCCAATACCGGGAGAGACGAATCCTGTCTAACCGTCACTGTCTCCAAGTGATTCAGGACTGCACCCAACTACTACCTGTTTGCACGACTCCTTTGAGCCGTGGTAGGGTAGTAATCTAAGTACAGTGGGAACACACTCGAGGCGAAGTGACAGTGTCAAGTCAGCGGACTAAGCTGTACTCATATCACCTGGGAACTGATAACTGATGATAGGTATAGTACCAACCAAAAGTTCCCAACGAGTCCTGTCCAGTGTACTCATAACCTAACGAGCACCCACATACTATCTCAAGTACGACGTACTGACGGATGTGGGACAGGCTGTCTCCCCTGCTGGGATGAGAAGCGCATACGCTAGTCTACTCCGGAGTATCGATGCCCTGTCTCGATAGTCCTACGACTAGGACCTGCATAAGGATGTGCTTGTGGATTACCCAGCCCCCATGAGTGTGACTGCCATCACAACGCTGGTAATCAAGCAAAGATCCTAAGGGCTCCACTAATGTGTATAGGTGATATACTAAAATAAACACATGTACACATTAAAGTAGAAACAAACCAAGTAGCATAATACTATTTTGAGCAAGATTGTCTATACAACTATGAATATCCCAACCTTCAATTAAGTAATATACAAACTAGTATGATACAGTAATGGCCTCTAGGGCATAAACACTAACAGGGAGGGCTGTCGATTTTAGGGCAGCCCCTTCAGGTATGACGAGCTTCTTTGCGAGCCTATTTTGGTTCTGGCTCAGCCTGTTGAAAACCGAGACATCTGAGCTTCAACTCAGCCTATTGAAGACTGGGGCATTGGATTTAGACGGCCCGTTGAGAGGGGCCGTTGTGGTTGCAAGTCGATCGAAGACCATCTTCTTAGGAGCTTCGTGTTGCGGCGCTGAAACTCGTTGGTGGGAGCATGATCCCGAAGAAAAATCCGGTGATAGCTTGAGTTACTTGCCCCACCGGTATTGAAAAGATGGAGGCCGTATTGGGCCTGTAAGTCACTCCTCCAGTTAGGGCGGAGTAGGAGTTGCTGTTGCAAGTTGTGCAGTTGGAAGCCATTGATTTTCTTCTTCTTCTGCACAGGAACAAGACACCAAATCTTAGTACCTCGAATTCAAAGGCAACAATAGCGAACCGTGATTTTGTTCGTAAAATACGACACACGAAGTGTGGAGTGGAAAGAGGAAAAGGTCCCACCGAGCGTGCCAGAATCTGTTCACCGCCGGAAGACGGACCGGGACATTAGGACGTCTTGCCAGAAATCTGGGGGCAGATGCTATTTGGATTTATCCGTCCACCTCTCCGAAGATGCCAAGTTGATTTATAGCACCGTATATCGAAGGTTTGGATGGATGTGGCCGTTGTAATGGACATTGTCAGATTCCCCCTCGTTTTGTTATGGTTTTTGATTATGGGGACGCTCTTCCCTGCAGGCGCAAGCCCCTTGCAGTTAATTACGTTATCGCATCGCAATAACCACTTTCTCCTGCTCCGGAAGTTCACTTCGTGTCGTGTGTGTTTTTGTTCGTTTAGGTTGCCCGTGGATTGTATATGGAGACTAGTTTATGTCATCGCCCGTAGGGCATGGATTAGTCCAAATTCGTATATTTTTAGATTTGGGTTTGGGTTGATTTAAGGAACGTTAATCTAGTTTGAGATTAGGATCGACTTAAAACATATGAGCATTTAGGCCCAATTATTTTAGTTTAAGGACATCATGGTCCATTATCGTCATGTTTGGGGCGAATTCTTAATTTAAGGACATCTCGGTCCGTTATCAACATTTTGGAGGCGAATATTAGTTTAAGGACATTTCGGTCCATTATCACCATTTTGGAGGCGAATATTAGTTTAAGGACATTTCAGTCTATTATCCATCTTGTGCACACGCGTATTTGTTACGTGACGAAGTGAACAATGGTGATATGGAATGTGCCCAATTTGGGGCACGATCCGATTTGAGGCGTGCATGTCAATTTGGAAGTGCATCAATCGAAAAAAGTTACTGGTCGTCGAGACCCGCCACCTCTCTGAAGACGTTGAGGAATTACAACGACATGTATCAGAGGTGTGAAGAGATGTACTCTTAGACCAAATCCCGCATTTTGAGGGAAAGGGGGTGATGGACCTAAAGATCGTTGGTCATATTTGAGACTAAGATTATCTTAGGAGGTATAGGGTGAAGATCGGTTTGGATATCAGTTTGGATATCACAAACATAAGCTTAGCCAATTTGGGCTAAGACTGGGTTTTGGGTTTTGAACATAGGTTATATGTTCCTTTAGTTCAAAAATGTTTTGTTTGGTTTAAGGACCATTAATCTAGTTTGATATTAAGATCAACTTAAACATATGAGCGTTTGGGCTCAATTTATTTTTTAACTAAGGATGTTAGTCTTATTTGAGACTAAAATCAACTTAGCAACATTTAAGGATCATCAAATCTTAGTTGAGATCCAACAACAGAGCATTTGGGCTCAGTTACAATTGACTCCAAAGGGACTTAGCTAATTTGGGCTTTTAGTCTGCCTACTCTTCTTCTTCTTTTTATTCAAAAAGTGCTAAGCACTTATTTAGGTTCTGTTTGTTCAGCACTTTTCTTTTTATGCAAAAGTGCTAAGCATTTATTTGACGCTCTGACACTTACATGGGTGTCATGTGAAGTATTTAATTATGGGCGCCTGTCACGACCCGAATTTAGTTCGTGACTGGCACTTAAATCACGCAACGTCTAAAGGCGCAACGTAAATTAAGTAAGCCAAAACCCAGAAATCTAAACCTTTTTTAAGAAAATAGAAGAGATGAAGTTTTGAAATAAAGGTATAATGAATCATGTTTTGTCTTTTAAAATTTTGGGCAGCACCTCCCTCATATATTTTGATCCAAAACAGATATACAACAATATATAGGCATCCCCAAGCGGGAGCTAGCTCTTCGCCAATCGGCAGGGTCACAACCACGCAAGACAGAATATATGTATACGATGCCCAACGGCGAAGATCAACACAAGGAATAATGTAAAATAAGACATCAAACCCACCAAGCGAACATATAACATATCGCTCAAGTCTCGCAACTACAAGTCTTGCTAAGTCTTACTATTTATACAAATACTAGTTTCTGATTGATGGAGTTGACTAGATACAATAGAAATAATAATACAAGAGTGGCACGATATAACAGATACCACCTACCAAAGCAAATCACCCGAATGCAGCTGTGTGCCAGCGATGCCGCCACTGATCCATGCGGTCAACCTGCAAGAACTTTGGCACAACGGGGGTGAGTTGCCAACTCGTGAGTAGAAAACATCATCAGGTAGAAATCGAAATAAACAACGATTCCTAGGTCAACTATATCATAAAGGTAATACTATGATATCTAGGATGACCATATCTGCATATGTGCCAACAGCATAAACAATGCCTATCAGCATATGGATCTCATCCAACCATATAATCAATGCATGTATGCATGTGGATCACATCCATGTGTCTACTAATGACACAACAACATCATGCATGTATAATATCATGAAAGCATATGCATGTAAATATGAGGATATAAATCAACGTATGTCCAGCAACAACACAACACAATCATGGAACCTGAGTGTCCCACATCGACACTCGAAACATCATGAAATCCGTGTCCAACATCAATACTTAAATCCTCATATCTCGGGCTCCGTCAGTCCGGATCAGCCCATGGGCACCGTCTGTCCGGATCGGCCCTCGGGCTCCGGCAGTACGAATCAGCCCATATCCATCTCTCAACTCCGGTTGGTATCCTCTGGATAATCGCCAGATCCAACCAATCACTGGTAGGTAGTAGTCCCTCTGCCAGGCTCATCGTCTACTGCGCGACATCCCTTTCTTGCCCCGGGGTACCATACCGGGTCCACCATGAACCCGCAAACGGATCATCCAACTCCTCGAATCGAGTTTCACAAATCATATGTCTCAGAACCGAGAAAACGCATGGTGGACGCACTGAAATATCATATTAAGAGAAACCGGGTTTTTTAAATAATACATAATTTCCTTTGAAATTTAACCATGGTTCTCAAATCCAGAATCTCATGAAAACAGCATCTCAATACATATAATCGTAAAGCATGATGTATGCGACATATAAAAGAAATGTAAGCATATCCGTATATCATGCAATATAGAACAGTGATGTGACAATATCAGTATATGATCAGTCGAAAATATTGCATTTTTAACACATCAATTTCCCTACTATTTGCAATCATCTAAAGGTGTTCGGTATGAATATAGCACATATTAGCAATTCGTCTGTAAAATACCAAATAACATGTGTTATAGATTATAACCGGCATTTTGAGGGAAATTGTGTGTTTATTATTGCATGCATGATCTTTTGTATATCGCAACACTTGTCTCGAGATTGTGTGCAGGAAATTCTCCAGGTAAAGAGCCGGAATCATAAAAGTGCTGATAAAAATACACCAAGTCCAAGACTTGTGATCTGGCAGTGAACAAGAAAGATTTATAAGATTCCAGACATCAGGAAACAGTCCTAAAGCCAACAAAAAAGTACACTGGAATTTTCATGCACCAATCTTCTCAAACGGCTGCGGATCCGCGGCCGAATGGGCCGATCCGCCGCGGATCCGCAGCCACGTTAAGTCATCATCGGCGGAATGCTTTTTCAGAGGTCTCCGTTCACTAGCCAAACTTCTCCAAGACACTTCGGTCTCCAGAGAACTCCAGAAGCTTCTCTTCTAACAGCCAAGTTTCTTGTGCAAGTTTCATAACAACCAAGCTTCTCAAGCAAGCTAGTTAACTACCTTAATCTAGAAGCTTCCTTCATAACTACCAAGCTTACAAGGGAAGCTAAACCTAGCTTAGCTTCTAAAGGAAGCTAGATCAAGCTTCTAGGGGAAGCTAAACGAGAAGACTATAAAAAGGAACCCAATGGCATCATTACAAGGTTGTTGAAAATTGAGCCAAAATTCCGCAAGTTGAGTGACACAACTTTCTACTCAAAACCTTAGCCCGAATCCAATTCAAAAGCCAAATCAAGATTCATCGAGTACCAAATTGAGCAAGAATTCAAAGCGCCTTTTTGAAGCAACGCCGATCTTCATCCGAGCAAGTGATCCACGACAATCCGCGACTCAAGAAGACGATGCGAAGCTAGTTCGACGATTGAGTTCTCTCCTCAATTCTTGTAGTCTTTGAGTGTATTGTAACGAAACATCGAATAATAAAAGGTGAAAATTCTTGATCTTGCTTTTCTTTACATTTGAGCATCATGATGAGTTGTCAAATCTTGATTGTTTTCTTTTTCATGATGTTTGAGTGAAAACTCCGCTTGTGGAGGAATCGAGAAAATAGATAGATGATGATGATTAAATTCTTGAACGATTCTTATGTCTTATGAGTTTTGTAAACTCTAGGAAATTGAATCAACGACGACCTAGTTTTGAGCGAGATGTTTTCTTGAATGTTTTTACTCTTAACTAGAGATCAACGATCGATACTTGAATTTCCTAGAAGCTAGAATTTGAATGCTAATCAACGAAAGGACAAGGGATGATGATGGAGAAACCCTAGTTTCTTCAATACATCCATAAACCTCGTTGATCGTCATCAATCTAGCAACAAATCTTCAATAAATAAGAATTTGTAATCATAAGTATTCATCATCACTTTCGATTGGATCGATTCCTACAAGCCTTTTTACAAATCTTGATAATTCAAACAATTTGGGAACATTTCTTGATTCTTGATTTTAGATCTTTACTTTCTTTAAGTTTCTTGAAAATAAAAACTCACAAATATTGAATCAATTTTATTGTAATTTCTTTTATCTTTTAATTTTCAACTCAACTAAAACAAGATCGATCAAATCTCACTTTCCCTATGGACGATCAGCATTCACCGACGAACCTACAATAGACACCGTTATTGATTGTGGTTTACAAATTTCTTTGGTTGTGATCTTTACACTTTTCAAAACACGACACGGAAATTGATTTATCAATCAAATGGCGCCGTTGTCGGGGATAGTGTGCTAATTTGTTCGTTTTTGTAATTTGAGTTGGAAAATTTATTATTCCATCAGTTTTTTAGATCAAAATTCGTAACAAGGGCTTAACGATTTATTGTGATTTGTTGCAAGGAGATCTGGAATCTGTGGAGCGAGAGGAAAAATATTCAGATCATTTCAGGGAGTTCAGTGAGTGAACAGGAACAGTTCCTGAAATTTTTATGCAGGGATCCCTCTGAACTGCGGCGGAAGCGCGGCATTACAGCCTAATTGCGGCGGAACCGCGGCGATACTAGGGCTTCACTGTTACAGATTTGCTCGGTGACTTTCTAACTTTCTTATCTGCTTCCTGCTCTGCTCTAATAATCAATTTCTGCAGGATTCTTTGCAAAAATTCGCAGCTCCGCTAAAAAGAAAATTGTTGCGTGTTTGGTCTTGGTTGTTTGCATTTTTATATGGAAATTAAGGAGTAAAGACCAAATTCAGATTAGGTAGGGAGTTCATTACCCTTCCTAAGCCCCAAAAATCACAAATTGCATCCATATTACCCTCATTAACTAAAAATATCTAGACATGACTCTAAGGACCGTCGCGCTCACTTAGGACAGAAAGAGGTCGTGGGTAATATATTGCTTATCCGCGTTTCTTTTGTGGTGTCTAAGGCAAGTGTGTCTAAAGCAAGTGGTTACTTAATTAGGCCCACTACTTACGTAGTGGAGAACCTCCCACTTACCTGGCACTTACCTGGCCACAGGAGGGGCAAAGAGGCAGTAGAGGATTTATCTCGCGACTTGTCTTCTGGAAGTCTAGGAGCGGTCTAGAGACTTGACTTAGGTGACCATTAGAATTAGGGTTTCTTGTGCATGTTTGTGATTTGATTTTTCAAAAAAAATCCGTATCTTTTTCAAAACAAACACCAACTCATCTTTTCCTTAATTATCACAACGCTGCCACTTCTGCTAAACCATATAGTGCATGCTCGGCTGGACACGGGATTCAAGTGCCCGTCTTGTCCGCGTTCCTCCTATCGACTCCGAAGTCGGTATTTCTACGTCTACTTGTTATTTACCCACCACCACACCCACTTCGATGGACGGTTCTCCATCGAACTTCTTTAACACTACTCTGCTACTGTCCGCAGGTGCGCAGAATCCACCCCGCATCTCTCTCCAAGAGAGATGTTGCCCTATGCGAGGTCCTCTTTCGACCTGTCTCACCATTCCACCAGCCAATGGGGACAATTTTGAAATAAAACCCCAATACATCAATCTTCTACCCAAATATCACGGTCTCGAGTCTGAAGACGCATACGTCTTTATTACCAAATTTGAAAATGTATGCGCTATGATGGGTACTTCACAGCTTTCTGTGGATGCGATGCGTCTACGTCTTCTCTCATTCACTTTGTGCGATATAGCCGAGAAGTGGCTTTATAACAGAGCCACACATTCTATTTCAAACTGGGATGAATTCGTCGCAGCTTTCCTAAAGAAATTCTACCCCAATCATCAGACAGCTCGAGTTCGTAGTGAAATAAATCAATTTACCCAGCTTCCAAATGAACTATTCTCGAAGTGTTTTGAACGCTTCAAGGATCTGTTAGTCCAATGTCCACATCACGGAATTCCTAGATGGGATCTGTGCAGAATCATATATGAGGGTATTAATCCTACAACAAAACAGAACCTTGAATCCATGTGTCAAGGCACTTTCATGACTAAAGATGATGGTGAAGCTTGGAGATTTTTTAGAAGATTTCGCTGAAAATCTTTACAGTGGGAGAGTGTAAACCAGTCATCGTCTAGGGATGGCATTCACCAAATTGATGTTTCCATAGGAGTTAGAGCTGAAATGGCAGCAATGCAAAAGAAACTCAAAACTATGGAACATAAATTTTTAGCAGCCTCCCTAAATCAGATGTCACTCCCCAAAACTGTCTGTGGATGCTGTTCTGATCCATCTCATCTTACGGAAGAATGTCCTTTAAATTCTCCGTTTCAAGGTCAAAAGTATACTAATGCTGCTTTCCAACAAAGACCTAGAAACAATACGTATTCTTCCACTTATAATCAGGGTTGGAGGAATCACCCTAATTTTGGTTGGAACCAACAACAAAATCAAAACACGGTTCCAAATCAAAACAATTTTCAAAGGGCTCATCCACCATAACAGCAGCCATTTCAACTAACTCAGCACCCCTATCAATCACAAAACTTTCAAAATCCAGTCAACACACCTGCACCGTATAATCCTTCACAGTTAACCGGTACTGATCTTTCCTCTTCACTCGAACGGACTTTTGAAATGTACATGAAACGAATGTCGGTTGAATTTAGGTCTTCCCTCGATAAATTTGAGAAAAACTCTGACCTCCAAACTGAGAGTTTAAAATCGTTGGAAACCCAAATTGGCCTATTAAAAGCCGAAATGAGTGCAAGAGAGAAAGGGAAACTTCCGTCTCAACCCTTACCGAATCCTGGGCATTCACAACACTACAATGTGAATGCCATCACAACGTTGAGATCAGGAAGAGTGCTGAATAATCACGTTGGGGAAGACATTGATGATAATGAAAAATCTATCAATAACGCCCCGGCTGAGACTTTTCCCTCCACACACACTTCTACTTCTGATCCTTGTTCTTCTACCCCACCATTTTCTTGCGAGCCTATTCTCCATTTTCCTCAAGGCTCGACACCTCAGCAAACCTCTTCTAGTCCACCAAAGACGATCCCTACTCCTATTTTGGGATCACTTTCACACACATCACCTTCTCCAATATTAGACCCAGCTCTTATTGCTAAAGCTCCTTATCCTAATCGGTTAAGGGGAAACAAATCGAGTCCACATATGGAGAAGATTATGGAATTGTTTAAAAATGTTAATATCAACATCCCTCTCCTAGATGCTATTCAACAAGTCCCCGCTTATGCGAAAATTCTCAAAGACTTGTGCACTAGGAAGAGGAAGACTCAAGTGCCTAAAAAGGTCATCATGACTAATAATGTTAGCACTGCTTTTACCCCACAGTTACCAAAGAAACGTAAGGACCCAGGATGTCCTACAATCTCGATTTCTATTGGGGGTAAAAACATCAACCGTGCTTTACTTGACCTTGGCGCAAGTGTTAACCTGCTTCCATACTCTGTCTATGAGCAGTTAGGGATTGGAGAGTTGAAACCAGCTTATTGCACTCTCCAAATTGCAGACCGTTCAATCACCAAACCTAGGGGTGAACTAGAGGATGTGTTGATAAAAGTCGGGGAATTTGTATTCCCTGTGGACTTTATTGTTCTCGATACACAACCTGTAGCAAACCCACGGAACCAAATTCCGGTGATTTTGGGTCGACCATTCCTTGCCACTTGCAATGCTGTCATTAACTGTCGAAACGGTTCAATGAACCTATCTTTTAGAAAAATGACAATTGAACTGAACATCTACAAAATTGAAAGTCAGCCATCTGAACCCTCTGCTCACATACTTGATGTATGTTCTGTCCACGAGATTGCTCCCGAAAGTTGCGAAGTTGATGAACTTTACTTTGAAGATCTCGACGACACTAGCACATCAATGTTTGATCTGTCGCAACTTAGTGAGGACACATTTTCCATGCTTGAGTCTGAAACTCTAGACTCATCACCTTCCGAGTCTGTATCCTATGTAGGCTACGAGTTTCTTTGTGACTCTAAATATCATTCGATGACCCCGCCTTCTATAGTTTCTCCGCCGGCATTAGATCTCAAACTTTTACCTTCTCATCTTAAATATGCATATTTAGGTGAGAATGAGTCTTTACCTGTGATCATATCCGCATCTCTAGCCTCAGAGCAAGAGAATGCGCTTTTGACGGTATTGAGATCTAATAGGCAGGCATTTGGTTGGACTATGGCTGACATCAAAGGGATTAATCCCTTGATTGTAGAACATCATATACATCTGATGGATGAAGCCAAGCCAACCTGAGAACCACAGAGACGGTTAAACCCCGTTATGAAGGATGCGGTTAAGAAAGAAATCGTCAAATGCCTTGACAATGGTATCATTTACCTAATCTCCGATAGCCAATGGGTGAGTCCAATTCATGTAGTCCCTAAGAAATCTGGCATCACGATCATAAAAAATGAGGCAAATGAGTTAATCCAGACACGCGCTCAAACTGGGTGGCGTGTATGTATTGATTATAGAAAACTCAATACCGCAACGAGGAAAGATCACTTTCCTCTACCTTTCATTGACCAGATGCTAGAACGCTTAGCTGGACGGGAATATTACTGCTTCATGGACGGATACTCTGGCTATAAACAGGTCCCTATTGCCAAAAATGATCAAGACAAAACCACATTTACTTGTCCTTTTGGAACTTTTGCTTATAGACGCATGCCCTTTGGGTTATGCAATGCTCCCGCTACATTTCAGCGGTGTATGATGGGGATATTCTCGGACATGGTCGAGAATTTTTTGGAGATTTTTATGGACGATTTCTCGATATTCGAAGATTCTTTTAATGACTGCCTATCTCATCTTGACGCAGTTCTTACTCGTTGTAAAGAGAAGAACTTAACCTTGAATTGGGAAAAATGTCATTTCATGATCCAAGAGAGAATTGTGCTTGGACATATTATTTCACGAAAAGGAATTGAGGTTGACTGTTCATATCATAATTTTGCATTATTATATTCCCTATTCTTATTCATTTTACAAATAAATAGGCGCTTTTGATCCATGTCTGCTACATAGTTGCAGGTTACAGGTTCTCAGAACAAAACAGTGAAAATGATGAAAAGACGATACAAAAGTGAGACTACGACCAACAAATAGAAGAATCTTGATCATGCTTACAGTTTGAGGGACAAATGAAGACCAATGAACAATTTCAAAAAGTACAAAGGCAGCGCAAGATTCAAAACTTCAACACGAAGCGAACGGTAAAAGTCCACCACATTCTACACTGTGGAAATCTGGAAGAAACTAGAAGACATTCTTAAGAACCAAGTGAAGAAAAGTCAAGGAAAATGCAACAGAAAGCAGCCCAGAAGAACACAGCCCAAGACCCCACCATATGGCCGCGGATCCGCAGCCAAATAGGGCATATGGCCGCGGTTCCGTGGCCATGATAAGCACGTGTCGGTGCATTTTTTGACGGTGGCGGCGGTGCGTTGACTAGGCTTCTCAGGGTAGTTTTGTAAATGTAGATAGGGATCAGAATGTAACCTAGGGTTTCTATAATCTATAAATAGAAAACCTAAAGCTCTTTTTGGAGCATGCCTCTTTTTGTTTATCAAATTCAGAATTCTATTCACTGTAATGATTTGAAGAGTGCATCGAATAAAGTAAGTTTTTCCTTTCCATTCCCTAGTTAATTTCTTTTCTGCCGTAGTTTAGCAATTTTATTTATCTGCCCTGGTTAATTAGATTAGCACTTTTATTTATTTGCCGTAGTTTAGATAATTAGGTTATTGAATTAAAAAAAATCATAAAAAATGTCTCTTTTTATCAATTCCGTAATGAGTGAGTAGTTCCTCACTTGTTAGGGTTAAGAATAGGAAAGGTTTGAGAGATGAAAATCTCCCACCCCTTTCTTACCCATCGCATATTTTTTATAGGACTCCGTGCATACATTCACACACCGCTCACTACAGCACCCTATCCCACGAGGTAGCGGTGATACCGTAGTTTAAAAGACCGGTTGTGTATGTTTTCCATGGAGGTTACGGTAAGAATTAAGAAAGGATGGACAAGGACCTAGAGGAAGAAACATAGTTTCTTCCCGATCGTGCTAATCCACTTTATTAATTATTACCTTAACATCTAAATAGATCTTAATTAGGGCATTGAAAGTGGTGAGAAATATTAAATTTCCAAACTTAACCTAAACCTAACCCTAGTAAGGTTTTAATCCTAATCAAACTCATTTTAGTTTTTATTGATAATCCAATCCACTACAATTGGAATTAACTCGTTAAAACAAATAGAAAATACACAAAATCCCTGTGGACCGATCCGTACTCAAACGGCTAGCTACCAAGCAATGTCGTTCTTGATTGCGGTTATCTATTCTTTGATTCATCTTTTAAAAGCGAAAGCACGCATCATAAAACATCGTAACAATCAAATGGCGCCGTTGCCGGGGATGGCGTAGTTATTTTCTTTTTGCAATTTCGGGTTAATATAAAATTATAAAATTTATAAAAACTGAAAAATAAAAAAATTATAAAAATTTTTATTATCTTGTTATTTTTTGAAGGGTGTTTTGTTTGAATTGTGCAGGATCGACGAACAGATTCAGATCTGGACAAATCCAGAGAGCAAAATAGCAAACAGCAGATCTGAACAAGCAGAGGATAATCAGAACAGAGAAACAGAGAATTTTTGGGATCTGAACCGCACAGTCCACCGCGGAACCGCGGCAAGAACTCACTTTTGGCGGCGGAACCGCGGTCTGGTTGTGACGTCAGCACATGGAAACCTCTCTGTAAGTTTTCTCTTCTTCTCTATAACCCCCTTATCTCCTCTGAAAAATTTTCCTGCAGGATTCTTTGCGCAAAAACTTATCCCTCTTCTTTAATAACTTGATCTTGTGCAGGATTCTTTGCGCCGCAATAAAAATAAATTTGCAAGTGTTTGATTGTGTTTACTGCTTTGCATCTTTAAAATTGACTTTAAGGGGCTTTTACACCAATCCAGATTGGGTGGGATTTCATTACCCTTCCTAGAACCCCAAAAATCACAAAAAACATATTGCATTGACCATCGAGTTAATTAAAAAAGATTAGACTCAGCCTTAAGTACTGTCGCGCTCAATAGGACAAAGGAATAATTGTAGGCATCGATCGTTTATCTAAACCAGACTTTGTGGTGCCTAAGCTAGACAAGTGGGGAAAGGTAACTTTAAACGGCCCGTCTCACGGTGATTCGTGAGCGGATCCCTCCTTCCTCTACTTGTGCTTACGTGGCCATAATTGGCGGTGAAGAGGCGATTTGAGGTCCTCACAACTTGCCCTTTGGAACAGTTAGGAGCAGTCTAGTTGACCTAGGTATCCCTAGATCTAGGCTTGATTGTGCATATTGTGATTGATTGAATGTGTGTCTAAGGTTTTTATTGAAAATCTTTTTGCAAAAAGTTCCTTATAAAAAAAAACACAAAACGAAAATTTTTTTACAAAAACTTGCCACTTGTCGCTAAGAAATCCATTGCACTCCACTTGCACCCACTTCCTTCCATTGACATTTTCTTACCCCCACCTTATGTTTTCACCTTTTGACTACACTACCTCTTTAGTGTATGACCGGTTGGACTAGGGACACTAGTGCCCGTTTAGTCCGTGTCTCGTTAGTACCAACTAACGATGCTTTCGACTCCGAAGTCGAAATTCCTTCCACTTCTTTACCTTCACCTTCATATTCTTCATCTTCTAAGGAGATGTCGGGATTCAATCCTAACAATCCCTTATCCACGGGACTGATTCTACCACCACTAGGTGCGAATAACCCACAACACCCACCTGTTGAAGCGCCCCAACGAATTGCGCTCCAGGATCTTTTCTACCCTATCCGCACCGCTTTACCCACTTGTCTTTCACTTCCACCGGCTAATGGGGATAACTTTGAGATTAAACCCCACTTCATCAACATGTTGCCCAAATTTCACGGGCTGGAATCCGAAGATGCCTACATCTTCATTAACAAATTCCAGAATGTTTACGCAATGATTAAGACTACACAACTTTCTGATGATACTATAAGGCTTCGTGTCATTCCATTCACTCTATGTGACCTAGCCGAGAAATGGTTATATAGCACAGCATCACACTCGATAAAAAATTGGGAAGAGTTTGTTAAACCTTTTCTAAAAAAGTTTTACCCACACCACAAGACCGCGAGAATTCAGAACGAAATTATTCAATTTTCCCAGCTTCCTTCCGAACCTTTTTGGAAGTGTTTTGAAAGATTTAAAGACCTACTTGTTCAATGCCCTCACCACGGTATTGAGAATTGGCAACTTTGCCAAACTTTATACGAAGGATTGAACCCATCAACTAAACAGTTGTTGGAAACCATTTGTCAAGGTCACTTTCTAACAAAATCAAGTGAGGAAGCTTGGCAGTTTCTCGACGATCTTGCTGAACAAACACTTCAGTGGGAAAGCACTAAGACCACCTCATCTAATTCATCAGGTCAGTCTAGGGCAGGCATACATCAACTAGACATGTCAATTGCAATGAAGGCCGAAATGGCCACACTTACGAAAAAACTAGAAGCAATTGAGAGCAAATTCTCATCGCCTTCTCCTGCCCCTGCTTTACCCCAACGCATAGTTTGCGCTTGTTGTTCGGATCCGTCCTATCTTACTGAAGAGTGTCCTTACAATCCACCTGTTCAAGGACAAGATCAAGTCAATGCCGCCTTTCAGAAAAGACAAAGAAATTATCCATACTCCTCGACTTACAATCCTGGTTGGAGGAGCCACCCAAATTTTGCTTGGAATCAAAATCAACAATTCTAAGGCAATAACAACTTTCAAAGGCCTCATCCTCCACAACAACAAGCACCTGAACAAACTCAATACCAGCAACATTTCCAACCCCAACCTTACCCAAACTAAATGAACAATTTTGTACCTATCAATTCTTATCCTCAAAACAATTTTGTTCAGCCAAATAACAATAAGGTTTCCTCGCTAGAACGAAGTCTAGATGCGTTTTTAAAACAATCTACACAATCCGCGGCAAGGTTGGAGACTTCCATTCAATCTTTGGTGCAATACAGTGCTTCACATGATCAAAGCATCAAATCAATTGAGGCCCAAATTGCACAATTAAATACTGCGTTGAGCGAGCGAGAAAAGGGAAAGCTTCCATCTCAACCATTGCCAAATCCCGGTCATGCACATAACGCACATGTTGCTTATGAACAACAAAATCATAATGTAAATGCTGTGACCACGTTGAGATCTGGAAAAGTGTTGCATAATAATGTGGGTATTAGTAATGACACCCCTGCCGGTGCTTCTTCTTCATCTTCTTCTTCTCTTCTTCTTCATCTTCTTCAGAGCCTATTCTTCATTCTTCACAAGGCTCTTCTACTTCTACTTCTAACGGACCCACATCTCACTTCACGAACACACCAACACTGGGATCCGCTCCAACTCTGCAATCCACTCCACAAACATTGGACTCAACAAATTTTCAAAATGTTCCATTTCCAAACAGGTTGAGATCCAATAAACCAACTCCCCAAATGGAGAAGATTGTGGAGTTATTCAAACAGGTTAGCATAAACATACCTCTCTTGGATGCAATCCAACAAGTCCCTTCTTACGCTAAAATCTTAAAGGACTTATGCACCAAGAAGAGGAAGTCACAAGTACCAAAGAAAGTTTTCGTGGCTAGTGCTGTAAGTGATGCTCTTGTCCAATATTTAACCCCAAAAACATAAGGACCCCGGCTGTCCTACAATTTCGATAACAATTAGGGATAAGAACATCAATAGAGCACTTTTAAATCTTGGTGCTAGTGTTAATTTGCTACCCTATTCAGTATATGAACAATTAGGCGTTGGAGAGCTTAAACCCACTCATTGTACTCTCCAAATGGTCGACCGATCCATCACCCATCCTAGGGGTGAGTTAGAGGATGTGTTGATCAAAGTAGGGGACTTCATTTTCCCCGTTGATTTCATTGTTATGGACATACAGCCTGTAGCTAACCCCCGGAGTCAAATTCCGGTGATACTCGGTCGACCATTCCTTGCGACTTCTAATGCGGTGATCAATTGTCGAAATGGTTCAATGAACCTATCTTTGGGAAATATGACAATTGAACTCTTTTAAGTTGGGGAATCAGCCCTCCGAGCCTAATGCTAGTATACTTGATGTTTGCTCGATCCACGAGATCACGCAGGAGGACTGTGAGCTCGAAAAATTTCTGTTCGATCACAACAGTTTTGACGCCTCTAGTGCGTTCCTCCTAGAATCTGACACAGCTTTCACACCAGAAAATAATTACGAATGTTTCATTTTTTTGGACGATTTTGAAGACTCCCCACCCGAGTTTGAGTCCTTTGATTTTTCGGATGAGTTGGTTGAACCATCCGACTCGGTTGCTTACACTCGATTTGAACCATTGTTGGAATCCTTCGAGTTCGAGACAGTTTCACCAATGTTATCTTCAATTGTTTCACCTCCGAAACACGAACTCAAGCTTTTGCCGTCTCACCTTAAATACGCTTACTTAGATGAGAATGAGACCCTTCCCGTTATCATATCGGCATCTCTAGCTTTCGAGCAAGAGAAAGCTCTTTTAATGGTCTTACAAAATAACCGTCAAGCTTTTGGCTGGACTATGGCGGACATCAAGGGGATTAGTCCCCTCATAGTTGAACATCATATACATATGATGGATGATGCCAAGCCAGTGAGGGATCCACAAAGACGCCTCAACCCCATAATGAAAGAGGCTGTCAAGAAGGAGATTGTAAAATATCTTGATAGTGGTATCATTTATCCTATCTCAGATAGCCAGTGGGTTAGCCCCATTCATGTTGTCCCAAAGAAATCGGGCATAACAGTCATAACCAATGAGGCAAATGAGTTAATACCTACTCGCACCCAAACTGGGTGGCGAGTTTGCATCGACTATAGAAAACTCAACGCCACAACACGGAAAGACCACTTTCCGTTACCTTTCATTGACCAAATACTAGAACGATTTGCTGGGCACGAATTTTACTGCTTTTTGGATGGCTATTCCGGCTATAATCAAGTCTCCATCGCCGAAAGGATCAAGACAAGACCGCATTTACTTGTCATTTCGGCACATTCGCTTACCGTCGCATGCCCTTTGGGTTATGCAATGCACCCGCTACATTCCAGCGGTGTATGATGGAGATTTTTTCAGACATGGTGGAGAAATTTTTGGAGATTTTTATGGATGATTTCTCCATTTTCGGCGACTCATTCGATGAGTATTTGCTACACTTAGACGCAGTTCTTACCCGCTGTAAGGATAAGAAATTCACTTTAAATTAGGAGAAATGCCACTTTATGGTACGAGAGGGCATTGTCTTAGGACATGTCATCTCGCAAAACGGCATTGAGGTTGATAAAGCCAAGATTGAAGTCATTTCCAATCTTCCTCCTCCTAAATGCGTCAAAGACATCCGAGCCTTTCTTGGCCATGCCGGTTTTTATAGACGGTTCATCAAGGATTTTAGCAAGATAACTAGACCCTTGACTCTTTTATTGGCCAAGGGCATCACTTTTGATTTTAACTCAAGATGCATGAAAGCGTTCGAGTCATTGAAACACTCGCTTATTTCTGCGCCCATTCTTTCATCTCCCGACTGGACGCATCCATTTGAAATTATGTGCGATGCATCTGATTTCGCCATTGGTGCTGTTCTTGGACAGCACATTAATAAGATGCCGCACGTAATTTATTACGCTAGCCGAATATTAAATGAGGCCCAATTGAATTACACAACAACAGAAAAAGAATTTTTAGCCGTTGTGTTTGCACTTGAAAAATTCCGGCCCTATTTAATCGGCTCTCCAGTGATTGTTTACACGGACCATTCAACTCTTCGCCATCTTTTTACGAAGAAGGATGCTAAATCTCGGCTAATACGTTGGATCCTCTTGCTACAAGAGTTTGACCTTGTCATAAGGGACAAAAGAGGATGTGAAAATGTAGTTGCCGACCACCTTTCACGACTTCCTTCTTCGCCTACACTCGAAATTCCTATTAAAGATGTTTTTCCCGATGAGCAACTCTTAACCGTGTCATGCGAACATTGGTTCGCTGATATAGTAAACTATTTGGCCACCGGAATGATACCTAAAGATTGGTCGAAACAGGACAAACTCTAATTCATGTCCTAAGTAAAACATTTTTACTGGGATGAACCGTATCTCTTTAAATACTGTTCCGACGAAATCATTCGTCGGTGTGTCCCTGAAAACAAGTTTAAGAGTGTGCTGTCTGTTTGCCACGATCAAGCGTGTGGCGGGCATTTTGACCCAAGAAGACAGCAGAAAAGATCTTGCGGTATGATTTCTACTAGCCACGACTCTTTAAAGATGCATACGAATACTGCAAGACATGCTCCCGGTGCCAACACTTGGGCCGGATATCGTGGAGAAATGAAATGCCGCTCCAACCAATTTTGGTTGTTGGTATTTTTTATGTTTGGGGAATAGACTTCATGGGACCATTTCCCAATTCCTTTGGGAATATGTATATTCTATTGGCTGTTGACTATGTGTCAAAATGGGTCGAGGCTGTGCCCAGACGAACTAATGACAACAAGGTTGTCATTAAATTTCTTAAAGAAAATATTTTTCTCGGTTTGGGCATCCTCGAGCAATTATAAGTGATAATGGATCTCACTTCTGTAATAGGACTTTTGAGTCCTTAATGCGCAAATACTCCATTACTCACAAATTGTCAACACCATATCACCCCCAAACTTGTGGGCAAGCCGAGGTTTCGAATCGGCAGATTAAACAAATTTTGGAGAAAACGGTTTCCAAAAACCGTAAAGATTGGTCAACAAAACTGATTGATGCACTATGGGCATTCCGTACTGCCTACAAGAACGATCTTGGCATGTCTCCATACCGGCTTGTTTATGGGAAGGCTTGCCACCTTCCTGTTGAAATTGAGCACAAGGCATTTTGGGCGATTAAAGAGTTGAACTTATCCATGGGAGATGCGGGCAGCAGTAGAAAGCTGCAATTGAATGAATTTGATGAGCTGCGGGATGAGGCGTATGAAAATGCGGTAATTGTTAAAAACCGAACGAAGGTGTTCCACGACAAACACCTTATGCGAAAAACTTTCAAACCTGGTCAACAGGTTTTGCTTTATGACACTCGGTTACACTTCCATCCCGGCAAGCTCAAATCTAGATGGAAAGAGCCATTTTTGGTACGCACCGTATATCCGCACGGTGCGGTAGACCTAGAAAACCCGGAGGACGGTACAATGTTTAAAGTAAACGGATATCGACTCAAACCGTTCCTCACTGCGGACCCGTCGGAGGAGCTCCTATTTTTGCAGGAGCCAATCTACACTGATTAATCTTCCTCCAATTACCCCCAAATTTTCGATCATCTAGCTGAAACATTGTTTCAAACAATTTTGGGGGTATGTATCATTTATAAATACAAAATAACATAAAAAACATAAAAATTTAAAAATAAAAATATAAAAAAAATTGGGTATTTTTGTAAATTTTCAGATTTTAAAATAAAATAAAAATTTTATTTGCAAATAATTTTCTCTTTTTAGAGGGGTTTATTTGCAAATATCCATCACGCTTCCCCTATAAATAACCTCGACCCTCACTGCGAAATATCAAACCCTAAAAATTTCTCACAGCAAACCCTAGCCGCCGCCTCGATTCTGCAGCACGATCGCTCTGCGCCGCCGCTGATCCGCCGCCATAACCCCATTTGCGCCGCGCTTCCGCCGCAGCTGTGTGTCTTCACCCTCTGAATTTTTCAGGGGAGGTTCGATCTCTCAACTCCTTTCTGTTTTTCATTCTGTAGATCTATATCTTATCTGATGGCACCCAATATGCAACTTGAGCGAAACTTTTCACAAATTTTTTCACACGCTGTATATAGAAGTTATTTTGCGAATGAGATAGCACGTAGGGGCTGGAACTTTCTGATATATAATCACCCAAACGCCTATGCCCTTCCAGAATTAGTCACTCGTTTTTACGAGTGCATGGAAGATGGGTGTCTCGCCCAATTTGGTTTTATTAAATTGCAATGGGGTGATAGGGAGTTTATTATTGATAGAGACTTCATACATGAAGTCACATTAATCCCTAGGATACCCGCTCATGATCAACCGTTACAGTTTGAGGATTACATGCCCTTAATGGGCACTGATTGCTCGAGGGAGACGCGGAAGGAGATCCAAGCGAGAACCCTTTTCGCCAATGTCTTAACTGTGTGCCGTTGGGCACAAAACAATATTTTTGGAAGCTCCCACAACACCACATTTTTCTCACCCTCACTACATATCGTTCACACACTTATGACAAGAAACCCTCGTTTCGATATGTGCACGGTGCTACTGAACTCAATAGGTGCGGGCAAAAGAGCAGCAAACCACCCTTGTCCCATGCTCGTGACACAATTGTGTCAATATTTCCTCCCCGTGGAGGAGTTCGAATTTTACATGCTTGGAGGCATACCTGTCAGGCCTCTCGTTGAGGGCATTTCTACGTCCTATACACGATTAACGGATGTGTGGTCAAGAACTGAACCGGCGGAGCACGTGCCCGCCCGAACACCTAGCTCTAGCTCGACTGCGAGCGAGGGAGAACTCGCTCCTTTAAAACATGCAAATTTAATGCGGAGAGCTGTTAGGGGGATAGATGAGTTGAGAGGGATAGCTAGGGAGCATGATAAGCGGTTGACTGAGATAGAGCAGGGGATCCGAACCCTGCTGGCCAGGGAGGAGCGTTCCCGTTCACGCTCGAGAGCACGGCGTGGGGCCGAGCAGTGAGGGCACTGCTGTTGATAAGTTTGGGGGAGTTGGTGGTTGTAAATGGTTATCATTTGCATTGCATATTTCTTTTAAATTTTTGTATATATTTTTTTTCTTTTTCTTTTGCATGTTTAAATTTTGCATTGCATCTATATAAAAAATCATAAAAATTGAAAAAATTTAAAAATATATATATATATAAAATGAAAAATCAATTAAAAACTGAAAATTTTTAAAAAAAATTATAAAAATTGAAAAATTCAATTTTGGCCATAATTGACTTAAGTTTAACAAGACGGTTAACTAGCTAGGAAAAACTAGATCCAAAACATAGTAAATTAAAATCCCTAAAAATAACCTTTCATAAAATTTAACGGTAGAAAAATATATGTATTTGTAGTTTACTTAGAAATAGGAAAATTTTGAGTTCACTTCTTGGGCTAAGTCAAAATAAAGGAAGAGTATTGATATTTTTATTAAAGTATAAGTCTGAAAAATAATTCCAAAGCTTAAGTCTAAATTCTGAAAATATATACCCTACAAATTGCACAAACACGAATCTTGAAACTTGGAATAGTAGAAGAGACCTTGAAATGCTCTTGTCTAAAGTCCTTAGTATGAAAATGAAGGAAAATAAAATAAAAATACAAGTGTGAATAAAGAGATAAAAAAAAATGAACACTGGTTTTTGTAATTACTTAAGGCTGCATAAATAGAAAAAAAATATTTAGCGAGGGTGCTTTATCACCTAGTGCCTTAGACCAACTGGTTTGGGAGTCACTGCTAAAGCCTTAGGTGTTACAAGACTAGGAATTACACCTTAATGTGCAAACACATTTTGTAATCGGTCGTTAGTATCTCAAGAAGTATTAACGGTCGCATGAAGGATGTGTGAGCAATTTCATCTAAAAAATTCACCAACTAAAAGTACTTTGGATGATAGACAAGAGTATATGAGCATGAATTGAATTTCCAAGTGTAGGGGTGATACATACACACACGTAGGGGTATGTGATTGGGATTTAGATGAGAGATAGAAATGAAATATAGGACTTATATTTTTAGTAGAGATGATAAAAATTCCTAAGTTGAGATGGAACCTAGAAGGAAAACTCAAAAGATGCTAAAAGCTAAATAAATTTACAAAACATATACAATCTTAAGTTAAATGATAAGGAAGCGTAGAAAATACGGGTTGATAATTTCTGAGTTGAAGATAATAGAATTTCTAGCTAGAAAACCAAATTGAGAATAAAAGTCAAAAGGCCGAATTGATAGGATTTTGTGGGTAGTATCCGCTGAAAACCTTCAGGAGACAACACTCCTCCTACTAGGGACACCTAGAGGTTTAACGGCTTGTTGCACGAGCTCAGTGCAATCGCGTTTCCCTGCGAAAGTGAGGTTAGGTTTTTTCGAGAATAAACTAGTTTTGCTCGAGGACGAGCAAAAGATAAGTTTGGGGGTATTTATTCATATCATAATTTTGCATTATTATATTCCCCATTCTTATTTATTTTACAAATAAAAAGGTGCTTTTGATATATGTCTGCCACATAGTTGCAGGTTACAAGTTTTCAGAACAAAACAGTGAAAATGATGAAAAGACGATACAAAAGTGAGACTACGACCAACAAATAGAAGAATCTTGATCATGCTTACAGTTTGAGGGACAAATGAAGATCAATGAACAATTTCACAAAGTACAAAGGCAGCGCAAGATTCAAGACTTCAACACGAAGCGGACGGTAAAAATCCACCACATTCTACACTGTGGAAATCCGGAAGAAACTAGAAGACATTCTTAAGAACCAAGTGAAGAAAAGTCAAGGAAACTGCAACAGAAAGCAGCCCAGAAGAACACAGCCCAAGACCCCACCATATGGCCGCGGATCCGCGGCCAAACAGGGCATATGGCCGTGGTTCCGCGGCCATGATAAGCACGAGTCGGTGCATTTTTTGACGGTGGTGGCGGTGCGTTGACTAGGCTTCTCAGGGTAGTTTTGTAAATGTAGATAGGGATCAGAATGTAACCTAGGGTTTCTATAATCTATAAATAGAAACCCTAAAGCTCTTTTTGGAACATGTCTCTTTTTGTTTATCAAATTCAGAATTCTATTTACTGTAATGTTTTGAAGAGTGCATCGAATAAAGTAAGTTTTTCCTTTCCATTCCCTAGTTAATTTCTTTTCTGCCGTAGTTTAGCAATTTTATTTATCTGCCCTAGTTAATTAGATTAGCACTTTTATTTATTTTCCGTAGTTTAGATAATTAGGTTATTGAATTAAAAAAATCATAAAAAATGTCTCTTTTTATCAATTCCGTAATGAGTGAGTAGTTCCTCACTTGTTAGGGTTAGGAATAGGAAATGTTTGAGAGATGAAAATCTCTCACCCCTTTCTTGTCCATCGCATATTTTTTATAGGACTCCGTGCATACACATCGCTCACTACAGCACCCTATCCCACGAGGTAGCAGTGATACCGTAGTTTAAAAGACCGGTTGTGTATGTTTTCCGTGGAGGTTACGGTAAGAATTAAGAAAGGACGGACAAGGACCTAGAGGAAGAAACATAGTTTCTTCCCGATCGTGCTAATCCACTTTATTAATTATTACCTTAACACCTAAATAGATCTTAATTAGGGCATTGAAAGCGGTGAAAAATATTAAATTTCCAAACTTAACCTAAACCTAACCCTAGCAAGGTTTTAATCCTAATCAAACTCATTTTAGTTTTTATTGATAATCCAATCCACCACAATTGGAATTAACTCGTTAAAACAATTAGAAAATACACAAAATCCCTGTGGACCGACCCGTACTCAACCGGCTAGCTACTAAGCAACGCCGTTCTTGATTGCGGTTATCTATTCTTTGATTCATCTTTTAAAAGCAAAAGCACGCATCATAAAACATCATAACAATCATTAACAAAGCTAAAATAGATTTCATTCAAAACCTTCCTCATCCCAAATGCGTCAAGGATATCCGATCTTTTCTTGGCCAAGCAGGCTTTTACAGGAGATTCATTAAGGATTTTAGCAAAATTGCTAGAGCTTTAACTCTTCTCTTGGCCAAGGACACAATCTTTCATTTTGACTCGGATTGTGAGGCCGCATTCGAATCACTCAAACACTCTCTCACTACAGCCCCTGTTTTATCATCTCCAGATTGGAACCACCCTTTTGAGCTTATGTGTGATACATCAGATTTTGCAGTTGGTGCAGTCTTAGGACAGCACATTGAAAAGATACCACACGTGATCTATTATGCAAGTAAGACTCTAAATGATGTTCAGATTAACTATACAACTACCGAAAAAGAACTTTTGGCAGTTGTATTCGCATTAGAAAAATTCAGTCCTTACTTGATTGGCTCACCAATTGTTGTGTACACTAACCACTCCGCCTTGAAACATCTTTTGGAGAAGAAGGATGCTAAAGGTAGGCTAATACGTTGGATCCTTCTATTACAAGAATTTGATCTTGTTATTAAAGATAAGAAAGGATGTGAAGCCGACCATCTTTCACACATCTCTTCTTCACCTGTGACCCTGCCGATCAATGATTCTTTTCCGGACGAACAACTCTTGAATGTATCCGATGAACCTTGGTTCAGGGATATTGTGAATTATCTTGTTACGGGACTTATTCCCCACGAATGGTCGAAACAGGACAAACATCGATTTCTATCCCAAGTAAAACACTTTTATTGGGATGAACCCTATCTGTTTAAATATTGTCCTGACCAGATCATTCGCCGATATGTCCCTAATGATGAATTCAAGAGTGTTTTATCTTTTTGTCATGATCAGGCATGTGGGGGTCATTTCGGTACTCGAAAGACGGCGGAGAAGGTTTTGCAATGCGGTTTTTATTGGCCGACTTTGTTCAAAGATGCATTTGATCATTGCAAAACCTGTGCACAATGTCAACACACGGGTAGGATTTCCCGGAGAAATGAAATGCCACTTCAACCCATCTTGGTGGTTGAAATTTTTGATGTTTGGGGTATTGACTTTATGGGTCCTTTTCCTAACTCCTTTAGGAATTTGTACATATTGCTTGCGGTTGATTACGTCTCGAAGTGGGTTGAAGTTATTCCTTGTCGCACTAATGACAAAAAGGTTGTCATTAGGTTTTTAAAAAAAATATCTTTTCGCGATTTGGACACCCACACGCTATCATTAGCGATAACGGGATGCATTTCTGCAATCGGTCTTTCGAGACTTTGATGCGGAAATATGCAATCAACCATAAACTTTCCACACCCTATCATCCCCAAACGAGCGGGCAGGCTGAGGTTTCTAACAGACAAATCAAACAAATTTTGGAGAAGACTGTTTCTAAAAATCGAAAAGATTGGTCAACCAAATTGATGGATGCTCTCTGGGCATTCCGAACTGCATATAAAACCGATCTAGGGATGTCTCCTTACAAACTAGTGTTTGGGAAGGCTTGTCACCTTCCGGTCGAGATTGAGCACAAAGCAATGTGGGCCATTAGAGAAATTAACTTTGACTTAAATCAAGCCTGCAATTTTCGGAAGCTGCAATTAAACGAGCTAAGCGAACTCCACGATGAAGTTTATGATAATGCTTTAATTATAAAGAACCGGACTAAAATATTTCACGATAAAAACATTTTGAGAAAAACTTTTACACCTGGTCAACAAGTCATTCTTTATGATTCACGACTCCATCTTCATGCGTGTAAGCTACGATCTCGGTGGAAAGGACCTTTTGTTGTGCGGTATATATACCCGCGCGGGGCAGTTGAGGTTGAAAAGGTTGAAAATGGTACAATTTTCAAAGTAAATGGACATAAATTAAAACCGTATTTTTCCACTGACCCCTCGGAGGAGCTCCTGTTTTTACAGGAGCCGGTTTATAATGACTAATTTTCCTCCACCTCACCTCCATGACTTGGTAATTGTGTCACATCTTTAGAATGGAGGTGGGTCAATTTGTAAATAAATTTTAGAAAAATATAAAAAATATATATATAAAACAAAATTATAAAATGTTTTTGAACTTGAATAAGTTTGGGGGAGGATTTTCACGATCATATTTATTGGCCCCATTAATAAATTTCCTCCCAGGCTTACAGGTTTTTGTGATCTAGCGGATAGCAACAGTGAGGACACTATTGAAAACAAGTTTGGGGGAGGTTTGTGCTTATTTTCGCATCATTTTGTATCATACGTTGCATAAGCACAAAGCATATAAAAACATATAAAAATTTAAAAATTTTCAAAAGATAAAAATATTTAATATTTAATATAATAAAAGATTCGATAGTGAAAAATTGCATCCAAAAGATTGGAAAAATTTAAGAAAACCAAGAAAATTAAAAGCTTTCTTAAACGAACTAGTAATAAGTAGTTATGAGCCGTTGTCCCAAAGGTTAGTAAGATGAAGGAAGTCACTAATATGAGGATAAAAATAAGTCTAAAAAATAGTTTCTAGTCTGGAAGCCAAACATTTGAATGTTGAAACCCTACTATACGCACTTACTCACGTCTTGAAACTCGGGATAGTAGAGGATACCTTGAAATACTCTTGTCTAAAACCCAAAGTATGAAGGAAATTATAAATAAATAAAATATAAAATGGTGAAGAAAAATGAACACTGGTTTTTTTATCACCAAGACAGCAATAAAAAAATATAGCGAGGGTGCTTCATCACCTAGTGGCTTAGACCAACTGGTCTGGGAGTCACTGCTAAGCCTTAGGTGGTGCAAGACAAGGAAAATACTAAGACACCTAATAAGCGAGCACATGAGTAATCGGTCGGTTAGTACCTCAAGAAGTATTAATGGTCGCATGAAAAATGTGTGAGCAATCTCATTTAAATATTCATAGATTAAAAAGTACTGAGCTAGATGGACAAGAGTATGATAGCTTGAATTGAATTCTCCGAGTGTAGGGATGTTCTTTACACACACATAGGGGTATATGATCGATATTTGGAAGAAAGGTAGGAATGAAGAATAAAGAAGATGTTTTATTGAGGGATGATGTGTTTTTTAACATCTTTTCATGACTATTAAGATAGGACTCATGACAACTGAAAAGCTAGTATTAGTTGGAAACTCTAATTTTCAAAGTCTTTCTTTTATAATTCTTATCTTTATATGTAATTTTCACGGTCTTCCTTTTATTATGGGATTTTGTGGGTGCAATCCGCTGAAAACCCTCAGGAGACAACACTCCTCCTACTAGGGATACCTAGAGGTTTAAAGGCTTGTTGCACGTGCTCAGTGCAATCGTGCTTCCTACGAAAGTGTGCTAGTTAGTTTTTCTTTTTCTTTATTTTCTCCTTCTCTTCACCTAAATAAAACAAGTTTGCTCGAGACGACCAAAATTAAGATTGGGGGAATTTGATCAGTCGAAAATATTGCATTTTTAACACATCAATTTCCCTACTATTTGCAATCATCTAAAGGTGTTCGGTATGAATATAGCACATATTAGCAATTCGTCTGTAAAATACCAAATAACATGTGTTATAGATTATAACCGGCATTTTGAGGGAAATTGAGTGTTTATTATTACACGCATGATGTTTTGTATATCGCAACACTTGTCTCGAGATTGTGTGCAGGAAATTCTCCAGGTAAAGAGCCGGAATCATAAAAGTGCTGATAAAAATACACCAAGTCCAAGACTTATGATCTGGCAGTGAACAAGAAAGATTTATAAGATTCCAGAGATCAGGAAACAGTCCTAAAGCCAACAAAAGAGTACACTGGAATTTTCATGCACCAATCTTCTCAAACGGCCGCGGATCCGCGGCCGAATGGGCCGATCCGCCGCGAATCCGCGGCCACGTTAAGTCATCATCGGCAGAATGCTTTTTCAGAGGTCTCCGTTCACTAGCCAAACTATTCCAAGACACTTCGGTCTCCAGAGATCTCCAGAAGCTTCTCTTCTAACAGCCAAGCTTCTTGTGCAAGCTTCATAACAACCAAGCTTCTCAAGCAAGCTAGCTAACTACCTTAATCTAGAAGTTTCCTTCATAACTACCAAGCTTACAAGGGAAGCTAAACCTAGCTTAGCTTCTAAAGGAAGCTAGATCAAGTTTCTAGAGGAAGCTAAAAGAGAAGACTATAAAAAGGTACCCAAGGGCATCATTACAAGGTTGTTGAAAATTGAGCCAAAATTCCGCAAGTTGAGTGACACAACTTGCTACTCAAAACCCAAGCCCGAATCCAATTCAAAAGCCAAATCAAGATTCATTGAGTACCAAATTGAGCAAGAATTCAAAACGCCTTTTTGAAGCAACGCCGATCTTCATCCGAGCAAGTGATCCACGACGATCCGCGACTCAAGAAGACGATGCGAAGTTAGTTTGACGATCGAGTTCTCTCCTCAATTCTTGTAGTCTTTGAGTGTATTGTAACGAAACATCGAATAATAAAAGGTGAAAATTCTTGATCTTCATTTTCTTTACATTTGAGCATTATAATGAGTTGTCAAATCTTGATTGTTTTCTTTTTCATGATGTTTGAGTGAAAACTCCGCTTGTGGAGGAATCGAGAAAATAGATAGATGATGATGATTAAATTCTTGAACGATTCTTAAGTCTTATGAGTTTTGTACTCTAGGAAATTGAATCAACGACGACCTAGTTTTGAGCGAGATGCTTTCTTGAATGTTTTCGCTCTTAACTAGAGATCAACGATCGATGCTTGAATTTCTTAGAGGCTAAAATTTGAATGCTAATCAACGAAAGGACAAGAGATGATGATGGAGAAACCCTAGTTTCTTCAATAGATCCCTAAAACTCGTTGATCGTCATCGATCTAGCAACAAATCTTCAATAGATAAGAATTTTTAATCATAAGTATTCATCATCACTATCGATTGGATCGATTCCTACAAGCCTCTTTACAAATCTTGATAATTCAAACAATTTGGGAACATTTCTGGATTCTTGATTTTAGATCTTTACTTTCTTTAAGTTTCTTGAAAATAAAAACTCACAAATTTTGAATCAATTTTATTGCAATTTCTTTTATCTTTTAATTTTCAACTCAACTAAAACAAGATCGATCAAATCTCACTTTCCCTGTGGACGAGCCGCATTCACCGACGAACCTACAACAGACACCATTATTGATTGCGGTTAACAAATTTCTTTGGTTGTGATCTTTACACTTTTCAAAACACAACACGGAAATCGATTTATCAATTAGTATATCATGCGACATATCCAAATGATGTGAACATAGCAAGTATATCATGCAAGGAGTCATATCATGATGCAGCAATTCTACTATGTAGTGACATAGCAATTATCGATGATGAAGGTGTGTGAGCCGTCCAATCTGTGTAAGTGTAACATACGCATCATCGATAATGGTGTAGGTGTACTAACATAGGTATATGCAATGCAATGCGAATATCATGAACGTAGCATAAAGTACATCGTCAGCTAAATGCTATAAGGTATACATATCTACAACATATCCGAGTCGGTGAAACTATCAATCGGCATCCAGCC
Source organism: Agapanthus africanus (assembly GCA_030015575.1). Lineage (NCBI taxonomy): Eukaryota > Viridiplantae > Streptophyta > Magnoliopsida > Asparagales > Amaryllidaceae > Agapanthus > Agapanthus africanus. The sequence continues at coordinate 187,882,003 of CM057337.1, forward strand.
TCACAACATCACGTATGGTATAATCTATCGTACGGCATATCACTCAAGATTCACAACATTATATATATCTATATACCTATATCCCAGGTCACATCCATATCAATCTTATATCGTAGGACCAACAAAGGTATCAACTATCTCATGTCGACTCGCATCCATATAACGACATATCACACCAAGTCATCATATCACATCGTATACTCGTTCATCACATTAATATCTCACATGAAGTCATCTTACGTATACATTCTATCTTACAAATCTCATGTCATGCTACTCTAAATCTCATACATATCAATTCTATCATATCTTGTCACACTAAACAATACACAAATCTTAAGTCGTGGTATATCTTGTCTCCTACAAATCCTTTAACCATATCCATAACTTTCTAACATGGTTTCCTTAACCATATTCTATATATATATATATCGGTTTCCATAATAACTTGCGGGGGTGCTATACGCCATCCACCCGACTTCCCCCGTAGATATAAATCTACTCACCTGCTAAACTCCTCGCTTAGCTGAAGTCAATATGCTTCATCATCTCGGAAGTCCACGCGAAGTACCTACAATCAATACACAATCGAAATGCAACAAAAATCAATATCCGAAAACCGATACGGCACACGGAATGCCTATAGGTTAGAACCTATAGCCTACGCATGCAAAACCAACCAAACAACCCTCCTCGTTGACGTACAAACATCCAACGACCCAATACAATATCAAATACTAAAACCAAGAATTCCAAAACACGGAAAACATAACCAAAAACACCCCAATGTGCTCCCAGATTTTGGCTCAGGTCAATAAGAACAAAACTAGCAAGTATAGGGGTGTTATATATGAAGTAACTGAGCTACAGACCAAACCTAGGAACAAAATACCACAACTTGGCCGGCCACATTGCCCAAAAATCTGGCGAGCTCGGCCCAGGGTGCTCCGTTTGGGTCCGTCTTCTCAGGTGGTCTCCTAGTGTCTTAAAAAGGTCTCTGGAGTTGCTAGTTTTTCTCAAAAACATCCCAGGTTGCTCTAGATTCCCTGTAGGCCTTAAGGTTTCACAAAACCGACACGGAACAATTCTAACTTCGTGTATCGGGTTCTAAACTCATTTTCAGGCCTCTAAATCAATCTCTAAGGTCTTATAAACACTCACTACAGCTCAATTGTCCACTTAACAGCAACTTGTAATTTTCCAAGATTACAAACCTATTTAACTGAATTTCTAACTAAAAATACGATATTTAACGCAAGTACGATTCTAAAGTGAATGGATTATCTTAATAGTAACCAAAGAACTTTTTTGAGTTGCCCAAGTCTTCAAAATCCAAACTTGGATGGTTCTAAGGTCTTAGAGTGGCTTGGTGCATGTTTTATGTGAAGGGTGCATGAGGTTTTAGCAAGGAAAATGAGATGGTGCATGGATGTAGTGAGGGTATTGAAGGAGATGAAGAATGATGGATAAAACAATGGAGGAGATGAAGGATTGGGGCAGCCAAGTTAGTCCTTAGGCTCACTCTCTCACCATAATATCTCCCCTACACTCACTCTCTCTCTTTCACAAATATCTAATTTGTCCATGGCGTCTATTTTTATTCCATTAACACTACACTCTTTCTTTCTTTTCTTTGATTTTCTTTTCCTTTCTCTTTCTCTTTATTTCTATAACTCTCAAAACTCACAAGTCACAACCCAACATGCACATGACACGGTGCACAAGTCACGGAAAAATGTAAAAACACGGATTTCACCAAAAATTCGTTAAATATCATAAAAAATAAATAAATCACTTTAATCTCTGATAAATTTTCAAATATTGGTATATACTTATACCATTTTACGAAAACCCCAATTTCGCAAATCGGGTAGTTTTCGCGAAATATATTATTTTAATATTAAATTCCAAAAATAATATTTTATATTTTCTAAAATGTTACAATCTTCCCCCCTTAAATAAATTCGGACCCCGAATTTAAATTTAAACCCCCAAATACTAAAACATTTCAATAATCAGCTCAAATCAACGGGGCTCCGAAATCATGGGAGATACAGAAATAACACAGCGCATCGCGTGTGCCTAAAAACGAGTACGAAACTCAAAACCGAACTCCGTCAAGCGTCATGCAAATCATCGGATTTGCACGCATATCCTCGGAGTTACTATGGAGATACAGATCTCGAAATCCACTACCGAAATCCCATATGCACTAGTAAAATACTATAATACTGGTACAGTACGCATCCTTGGAAAAAACTCTTAAAACTGAATAAAACATATGCAAAATCTTTTCTGAATCTCCGTGCTATGCGTAGCTCACGATACAAGTGGCAGACGATCATTTGTGAAGTAGTAAATATATATATATATATATATATATATATATATGTTTTGCGCAAATTATACGTCCTGCATTTTTGAAATATCCCAGAAGGTTTTCTTGTAAAATTTCGTATCACTCGCGGACGCGTAGGAAATAGCGAGACTATAGCTCCTTTTTGAAAACCTCTTGTTAAACATTTAATGCATGCAAAATACTCAGGCACTGTCCTCAGATCAGTCATGTTCAGCTACTACATAATACAGTACCCATCATGAAAACAAAGTGCTCAAGAGTAAAATCAGCCCTAAAAGGCGTATCCAATAATCACGTACGTCAGGTGCGCATGGAAATAAAATCCAATACAAGTGCCACAATATGCACAAAAGCAAAACTAAGTGCAATGGGTGTGCACGAAAGTATCTGTCCAGTGCAACAGGTGTGCACGACAACAATATCTAGTGCATCTATGGTACACGAAAATCTCAATCCAGTGAAACTATTATGCACGAACGAAAATCCCAATCGAGTGCATCCGGTGTGCACAAAATCACATCTCAATCATGTGCCCAAAATGCGCGAAAATCCAAATCAAGTGCATCCGTCATGCACGAATAAAATCTAAATCAAGTGCATCCAACATGCACGAATAAAATCTCAATCAAATGCATCCGATGCACACAGAATCCAATACCAAGCGCCTAATATGCGCAAAATCCAAGCCAGGCACGTCAGGTCCGTAATAAGCATCTAGTGCAGTAGCATGCATGAAAATGCATGCTACTGCACTAGATGCTTATTACGGACCTGACGTGCCTGGCTTGGATTTTGCGCATAAGGTGCGAACGCGCACAAAAACATAAATCTGTTAAAACGAATGCTCAAAGACATAAATCGGGTGCAACCAATGTACGGAGTATAAATCTAGTGCAACCAATGCACGAAATACCCACCTGGTGCAAAAAACGCATGAAATGCAAATCTAGTGCAATAAGTGCACGAAATACGAATCTGGTGCAACAAATGCACAAAATACAAATCGGGTGCATCCAGTGCACGAAATACAAATCCGGTGCAATCAGTACATGAAATACCAATCTAGTGCAACAAATGCACGGAAACTCATCACTAACTCAAATGCGTATGAAAACTACACCTAGTGTACCAAGGTGTATAAAAATCATAAACGTGTGCAACTGCGTGCACAAAACACGTATCACTGCAAGCATATGTGAGCTATACCGAGTGCAGAAATCAAATCGAGTGCGTACCACATGCACAATCAAATCAACTATATGAAATCCACGAAATCATAACCACGTGCATCCAAGGCACATAACCGATCTCCAGTGCAATAAATATGCACGAATTGTAAACCATCACAATGGTGTATAAAGCATATCTCAAGTGTAATAACTATGCACAAAATGTAAATACCCAGTAGTGCAGCCATGGTGCACGAAAACAATATCATGAAACTCAATCATCAAAACTCAAATCCAAGCGATATAAGCGCGATGCTCGGATCACAATGCAAATCGCAACAAATGACATTGAGGTACACCTCTTACAATGTCGAAAAATATCGGTGCGCCTAAAACTGGCATAGCAAGAACATCCTCTTGCCTCCTGCTCACGGTCTGGCGTCCTCTGTCTCTGGGTTCTCATTTTCTCTGTGGATTACCAATTTCGCAATCCATCGGCTCGTCGGCCCGGTCTGGTGTGCTAACGGGAACGATTCCGCTCTAGCACTTCTCTGGTCATTTCTCGGCCAATTAGTATGACCACTCGTAAAACAGCACGTCACTGGCGTCGGTCTCTGGCCCTCTGAATACATGTGACACAACTGATTCTCGGTGCAAATCTTATTGCAACAGTTTCCAGAAAGGAACCTGCTCAAGGTCTCTTCCGATCTCGCCTATGCCGAACTATACGGAGGCCGGTACTCTTGCATAATCTCTTATCGTTTTCTGGATATCTACGTTCTAAGCACAGCATTTCCTCGGGAACTGGCCGTATCACAACGCCTCTGTATACATATCTGATCTCTAATCTCAACGGGGAGTAACAACAGCTCGTTAACATCTCGCACGAACCTCTTACTCCACTCGTCTTTATTATCGTTCACTTTGACGTCACGTCATGCTATCTGCGTACTGCAAATGTTCTTGGCTACAGTCAATCCGGAATCTCTCACACGGACTCGAAATCACGAACTCGGTATCTTCATCACTCAGTAGAAGATATCTAGCCGAACTCGTCCCAACCATCGGAGGAATACTCCATATTCGTCCGTTCTCGATCAACTCACAACGCATCTGGGTGAGGTCCTCTATCTGAAGCTGGTCCACTTACCGATCTCCTATCGGATCATCCAACGAACAACGTCATCTCTGGATCGATCTACTCTAGATCTAAGTAAGATTCTCCACACTAGAAATCTTCAACTCAACTGGGCCTGCGTCGGTGCATCAAATCTGACGAATCGCCTTCGTCTCTTAACTCAAGATAGACTAGTTATCACATGTCGCATTTCTGCCTGAAAGCTCCAGCGATCTCAGCTCGTAAGCTCTAGAAGCGACATCTCGTCAATCTCAGCAATAGCTGGGTCATCTGTCAGCACGGTAGACGACATCACAATCTCTGAGGTAGGTTGTACATCAACAGTCCTCTCTCAACAGGCAGCTTCTAACAATGGCCCGATCATACGGTACAAAACCGTACACTCACCTCAAACGAGAGGTCACAACATAAACACTAAATCGATACGTTCTCATGTCACTAAAAAACACGATGGTCAGTTCTCTTCCACGACGAACTCGTCCTGACCGCATCACTAGCAGCAACTCAATCTGCGCTCAAACCATGGTGACAGGAACCTCAATCAAGTATCGACGAAAATAGATCAAAGGGGTGAAAAGAATCAACAGATCCAGAATGAATACGTGATCATAAAGAGGAACGGAATCAGTGAGAATATGATCATGGGAATGAATAGAATCAAGGATCTCAAATGGATGTATAATCAAGGGAACGAAGAGAATCACAAGTCTCAAGATATGTACATCCTAAGGTCACTTAAGTAGAGTATCGTATCGTAAATATGCCGTGGAACATACGTACGGTACGTCACTCTACTCAAGATACCTACTCCATCAATCAGGGTCAGCCTAAGAAACGAAAGTTCGGGTCTAATACCCCCATGTTCAAGTCTAAGTTCCGTAAGGTCAAGCCTAGGTTCCGAAATACTTACCCACCCTAGACTCCGCATAGTCAAATATAGACTCGAACCAAGATTAAACCTAGCGCTCTGATACCAACTTTGTCACGACCCGAATTTAGTTCGTGACCGGCACTTAAATTACGCAACGTCTAAAGGCGCAACGTAAATTAAGTAAGCCGAAACCCAGAAATCTAAACCTTTTTAAGAAAATAGAAGAGGTGAAGTTTTAAAATAAAGGTATAATGAATCATGTTGTCTTTTAAAATTTTGGGCAGCACCTCCCTCGTATATTTTGATCCAAAACAGATATACAACAATATATATATAGGCATCCCCAAGCGGGAGCTAGCTCTTCGCCAATCGGCGGGGTCACAACCACGCAAAACAGAATATAAGTATATGATGCCCAACGGCGAAGATCAACACAAGGAATAATGTAACGCAAGACATCAAACCCACCAAGCGAACATATAACCCATCGCTCAAGTCTCGCAACTACAGGTCTTACTAAGTCTTACTACTTATACAAATACTAGTTTCTGATTGATGTAGTTGACTAGATACAATAGGAATAATAATACAAGAGTGGCACAATCCAACATGTACCACCTACCAAAGCAAATCACCCGAATGCAGCTGTATGCCAGCGATTGTTAGTTATATGTATACCCTAGAGGCCATTACTATACATGTGATGTATATTGTGGTGGATGCTTGGACATATGTAGGGAGGACTTTCTTGCTTGACATGATAGTATACTATCTGGTTACCCTTTACCTTAACGTGTACACTGATTGTCTCTCTGTTACATGTTGGTAAAGCCCTTAGGATGTGTACTTGACTCCCTGGCCTATGATGCGGATCATACTAGTGGGGACATGGTAGTCCATAAGTACATCCTTCAAGGTCCCTAGTCGTGGGTGTATCGAGACGGGGCATCGATATACCAGTGTAGACTAGCGTATGCCTTCTCGACCCATACAGATGGGCGATGGATGATCCCATATCCATTGGTGTTTGACATCAGAGATGATATACGGGTGCTCAGTGGAGACTGGGTACACTGGACGGACTCGCCGAGAACTCCCAGATGGTATTATACCTTACGTCAGATGGCAGTTCTATGGTGACACTGGTATAGGTTAGTCTGTAGACCCGAGATCGTCATAGAGTCTTGTGTGATTCCCACTGTGCTTTGATTTCCACCTTACCACATCCAAGAGGGCATGCAAAACGATGGTTTTTGGGTACAGTCCCGAGTCACATGGAGGCAATGAGCGATAGGAGGGGTTTCGTCTCTCCCGGTATTGGGGGTTGATGTTGCGCTATGATCGATTGGCCATAACAGGGAAGTCCCTGGCCAGGGCTGGTTTAGAGATTTACTGGTAAGTGTTACCAGTAATTTCTCGACCCGTTATGAGCCTCGTATCGGCATGACTTATCGGTTATTGGGGTCTGACGTTTACCACCCCTAGACTTGATATGCGACATATCAGACGAGGAGACCGGACTATACGGTAGTGTCACTGTCAGGCTTTTACAGGAGTTGGAGCAGGCTTTCTTGCTGATCTTCTGATCGCTCAATACCCGGGTAGCCGTTACGTCCAGCTAGTACCGCTGACGGCTTGTGGATGCTTGATATGATCATCACCTACTGCCGGCGTATTGACGAGTCTTTAGAGTCCTACATAGAGGTTGTACTGGCTCAGGCAAAACGAAATAGGAGCGCATATGTGATATGTGCGGGACCGAGAATAATGGGTGTATGTGATACCGTATTCTATTCTCGCGATGTTTGTATCGATCGGTTGTATGCGATATAACCTAGTTATCGAATCAAGGGTTGATTCGATAAGTCGATACATTGGATGTTAGTCGGTTATATGCGATATAACCGGATTATTAAGTCAAGTGTTGATTTAATAATTTAGTGTATAATTGTATATGTGATATACTAATTTACATTAACTAACATTGGTTCACTTAAGCATTGATTTTTTCTCACTTATGCACAACTTGATATATATATGTGATATATATATTTATATGTGTTTACTATTTGTATCATGGTTGTTGATATACATTACATGGATGTATAAGAATTATACCATACTTATTATAGTATTAGGTTTATATATTTAAAGTAATTCTAAAATTAGTGGATAATGCGTTCATATGCATGAAGCTTCATGAAGCTTATGTTGCATTGACTTAGTCCACTAGTTTTGTTTTACTTAAGATATTAGTTAACCTAACCACTATGATTACCTATGGTTATGTCTCTACATGAGTTAAGTATATGATACTCTCTCACCATGGTTAGTTTATTCTCTCTCTTGATCATTATCCATTCTCATTTGAGCTCATCTTCTTCCTCCTTCACTTTTCTTTCTAGGGTTTGAAAAAAAGAGAGAACCAAAATGAGAAATCAAATTCTGAAGTGTACCCATTTCCTATCTCACCATCCTCTACTGGACTAGCACTTTAGTTTAGGGTGTTTGCTTCACTAATTCTTTGGTTAGTGAAGTAGAAGCTTGAGTCCGTATTCTCTCGACGTAGATCATCTTCGGCCCCGAAGACTTCAAGCAATACCGTTGCAATTTTCTCATGGAGCCGTCCGAGAATCCGGGACCACGTGATCGCAGCGAAGGGACTACAACAAGGAGCTTTAGAAGTGAAGGACCAATCTACAAAGGTTGTATTTCGAATTCCTTTAGAGTAAAGTTGTTTACTTGCCTTATGTGTCGTCTAAACTCTAGTATACGATCTTGCTTAGTGTTATTCGGCACATAAAAATTTTAACCGGGCATGTTTGATGCGTTGTAGAACCTTGTTAGTGTGCCTAGTAACCCTACAGTGGTATCAGAGCCTAGCTAGAGCATTAGGCGATGTGTTAACGAAGTAAATACCCTCTCTGTACATTTTTTAAAATCTGGGATTTTTCTGAATTAAAAATGCTTAAAAAATTCAGCAGGTAATTATAAGGGAAACTGTGCAAAACGACACTGTTTGGAGCCCAAGGCGCCGCGGAACCGCGGCACGAGCATGACTCGTGCGGCAGTTCCACAGCCATATGGTGACGTCACCTTTAACTTTTTGCACAGTAATGTTCCTATTCAATTTCCTGATATTTTTCTGGGCATTTTTATCTGACTCAAATGTTGAGTATTCTGGGGCCTATTTTGTATTCGTTGATTCGATCGGAAAAATTTAATTTCGTTGTGTTTTCCGGATATTTAGAAAGTATTAAAAAGTTCGGATGGATATCAATAACTCACTTTTTCCCGACCCGGAAAATTTCCAAGTGTTGGATTTTTCCGTTTGTTTAAGAACGTCTAGATCGTGCAAGTTACGCGATGGACCCTCTAGAAGACAACAAACCTTAACTTGATTATGTGACCGTCTTGAACTGCCCTTTGAACCTTAGGGTTTAGGGCAGTACGGCGTGCCACATATGAGGCGTTGGCTTGACCCTTCTACGGCTGGACCATTGGTACTGTGGCATGTGATGGATGTTTTTAAACTCCCCTCAAGTGTTGAGATATATTTGGGAAAACTTGGGTGTTTGATTATTCGATCGGAAAGTTTAACATTGTCTATTTATCTGGAATGTGATACAATATTTGGAATCCACAAGTAGTTATGAGATAACTGATTTGGATGTTATAAACATAGCAGTTTAGTCTCAAATGATCGGTTGCTACGGAATTTTGATGCGATCAAAAGTCCGTCGCAATCACGTAGCGTACGCGGATACTCGCCGGGTAAACTTAATAGATAGCCACGCCCCATAGCCCCGACCAAGTGACTGTAGGAGAACCCCGTCGCCAAAAGCATCTGTTCGGGTGCTCGCGGCAGCGGTGTTCCGCCTTAGTGCACTTCATCGACGGCATCCGGGGGTGCGGCCGTCTACTAAAGTTTGCGACGAGCATTCGATCAGAATATCGGGAATCTTGTTGAATTGCCCAATTTGATATTGAAAAGTGTTTTCGATATAGAGACTAAAATGCGGGGTTTATAATTGTTAGGCATGCGATGTCTAAGGAGGTTGCGGATTCCAACTGTTGTAGTTTTACACTTTCTTTTCTGTGACCGTAAATGTAATATGTGATATCACCGGTTTCGTTGCTATATGTCAACGACAATTGGGATGCGCATATTTACTTACATTGATGACATGTGATGTTATGTGTTGCTGGATATGTTATATTAGATCATCGCGTTCTGAATAGCCGGGGTTTTTTTTTATGTGAGATGAGAGTTTTTATTTTCATTCATGTAAAATTAATTGTATGTAATATTCTTTTATTGGGGCACTTCCGGGATGAGGTTGATGTCACCATTTGTATATTATTTACTTTTCCACACTAGGATAGACCCAAGGAGGAGAGCACAAGTAACCGGGTTCTAGAGTCCAGTGGGAGACCAACTCGAGGAGTCGAGTCCGGGTCTCCTAACTCTAGAATTGGTAGGGTTGCTTGTCGCTCTCGTAGGGGTCTAGGGGTGTGGGTTTGGCTATTCATCGCGACCGTGGAATCCGTGTTTTATGGTGGCTCAAAATAAAACATGGACGTCCTAGGATATCCAATGTTTCATATATTTCTTCTGCTGCGATATCTATGATGTGATCATGTGATGTTCTGTGATAAATACTGTATATAGTATATATGATATATTATATAGACGTTATTTATGTTTAACACCCATGCTAGCCCTGCCCCACTCTGCCGTTAGTTACCTAACCTAACGGTGCACGAGGGGACATCGAGGCGAATGCGGATGGCATAAGTGTACGTCGTATTTATCTGTGATGTTTAGGTGACTTAAATGATGGGACTTCATTAATGTGATTAATGAAAGAAAAGAAACCTAAAAGATGTTGTGGAATCAAATTTTCAAAAACAGGTAGCTACAGTTCTTGCTTTGCATCGCGGTGTTCCTTGTAGAACATCCTGCACCTTATTCGATAAGGAAATGGCCGAGACCTCTTCACCGGGAGTGACCCCTTTAGCAATGACTGGCAGATGCTACACCCCTCGGTTTTGTCTTTTGATTGCTTTTCTAGTTCTTGCTTTGCACAGTGATATATATGATATGTCCTGCACCTCATTCGACCAGGAAAGAGCCGAGATCCCTTCACCGGGAGTGACCTCTTTAGCGAAACTAGCAAAAGCCTCAAAAACACTCCATTTTAAAATCATTTGATTCTACAACGATATCAAGTTCATTACGCAATAGGTTTTCAGAAAAACCTGTCGTGGCCCTCCGTCATTTCAGATAAGTTGTATATAGTATTCGTGCTATATTTGTTGGCTTTCGTCAAGGTGTAGTGTGCGGTAGCTATATGCTGCTTATCTGCTGCATACGATGCGATTGGATTAGGGTATCGTACGGCTTTGTTGGGTTTCGTCAAGGGTCGTGCGGGTGGGTTTAATTCAGTCAAGAAAAGTACGGGTTGAACTTGACTAGCGGGCTATGGTTTGTTGGCTTTCGTCAAGGTCATAGCACGTTAGGGGCAAAATTATCGGGAATTTCAAGTGTTGAAATTTGCAATGAGATTGCATACCTTCTATGAGATAGTTGGATCCCGATACCCACTGTGAGTAATTGTTACTCCTGGGAGAGTTTTACACATTACAATTAGCCGATCAAGTAGGTGTCTAGAAAAGTGTCAACGGGGTTACGCCTCTGGGAAAACGAGGTTTACTTTAATTATGTCCGTGCGAAAGCACGGGGAACCTCCCTCAAAGTACCGACACTGGCCTGGCTGAAAGATTGGCGAAGTTGTAGGGTGTAATTAATCCCGGCTAGTCTTTCCTTTTAAGGTTTGAAGGAAGATTTGATAAAAACAGTGGGAGCCATCCTGATTAGATAAAATAATAACCAATCTGATCTTGCAAGAGCGCACGCAGAGTGTTTTTTTCTCTCTCTCTCCAGGTAGCGACCATGTCACGCCTTAATCAAGATAATAATACGGATGTATTGACCGAACCCGCTTGTTATACTGTGCTTGGGGAACGTTGGTCCCGCTCCAACTTATAAAAGTTATAAGACAGAGCAGGAAATTGGGGATTACCAGAATTCCCGTGCCGCCCAAACGAAAAAAGTGCATGCTGATGCATCATCTTCGGGTGTGTTCATTAGAGAGAACTATTTCTCAGTATCCTTTACGTCCTGGATATATGATACCGGATCAGGATCCCGCATATGCAATCTGTTCCATAGGCTATAGATAGGTAGAGAACTGAGGACGGGTGATAAGTTTCATGAGATAGAAAACGGTGCAAATGTTGCAGCCAAGTCTGTTGGTCACTATCACCCTGTATTACTAGAATACATTGATTCTGAATGAATGTTGTTAGATACCGAACCTGATATACAACATCATATCAGTCTCTTTATTAGTAAAGAAAGGATATAATTTTGTATTGTTGGATAATGTTTTGAACATTTCCTATATCAAAAGTTGATCGGTTCAGGCACGTTATCTAAAAGCATTGACGTTCTAAATCAAACTACAGTTCTTTGTATACAGAACACACACAAGAGGAAGAGTTCAGAATTGAACGAATCCTTCTTAAGGTATTGTAGACTAGGTCATATCAATACGACCCGACTAGCTGAAGTTACATATAGATGCATATTTAAATTAGTTTGAATTTACATCTTGTGAAACTTGCCAGTCATGTCACAGAGATAAGATGACCACAGCTCCGTTTATTAGAAACAGAGAAAGAGTTAGTAAACTCTTGGGATGATACATGTTGATGTATGAAGGTCCCCTGTCTACACATGCCAAGACCGGTCCTTTTTTACTTCATTACATTCTCTGATAATCTCTCAAGATTCAGACATATGTTCCTGTTGAAACACAAGTCCGAACCTTTTGAGATATTCATAGAATATAAGTTAGAAGTAAAGAACCAAAACGGGTATAAGTATTATGTCCTTTGATGTGATCAAGGAGGAGAATACTTGAGCACGGAATTCCTGGATAATTCTAAAGGAGAATGAGATTCTCTTTCTCAGCATTATTCCTCCGCATACACTACAACACGTCGGTGTATCGGGGCAAAGCAATCACACCCTATATGATATGGTGTGCTCTATGATGAGTACTACTGAGTTGCCTATTTCCTTTTGGGAGTTATGCACTTATGAAGTTGCATACCTATTGAATAGGGTTCCGATCAAATCAGTTGCCTACCACTTCATATATGATATGGAAAGGGAAGAGCCTATATCTTAAGTTTGTTAAGATTTGAGGTTGTCCGGCCTATGTCTAAAAGCGAAATCCGGACAAGCTCGAGGCAAAGTCAGTTCTGTAGAAGTTTGTTGGATATCCCAAGCATTCGCAAGGGAATATCTTCTACCAAACCGAGGAACAAAAGATGTTTTGTTTCTCAGCATGTCACCTTTATGAAAGGGAATTTCTTGTGAAGAAATTAATGGTCATGAGGTAGAACTGGAAGGAGTTCCAGCTATACAAACTGCAGCTGATGATTTGGTAGAACCAAAGGATTCAATAGTTTCCAACGAACCTCAGCCTCTCCGCCAATCTAGCAGGGTTCCTCACCCACCTGAGAGATACTTTGGTTTCTCTATGACAGTAGGAGCGAGGATTGCATCATGAGATGATGACCCAACTAGTTTCGAGCAGGCCATCAGGAGTGGGACTCTGTAAGAATGGCTGGATGCTTAACGATCTGAGATGGAATCCTTAGACACCAATAAAGTATGGACTTTGGTTGCCTTATCTGAAGGGTTAAATCCCCATTAGGAGAAAGTATATCTTGAGAAGATTACTTGGTGTACATGGAAAAGTTGAGACTTTCAAAGCTAGACTTGTTAAAGGTTTGCATCATTGACCAGGTATGGATTATGTTGAAACCTTTTCTAAGTACCTATGCTTAAGTCCATCCAGATCCTACTTGCCACAGCTACATACCATGACTACGATATCTGGCGGTTGGGTGTCATGACTGCTTTTCTAAAATGATGTTTTAGAAGAGTGCGTCTATAAGTACACAGCCAGAAGGTCTCGTAGACAGTGGGAGCAGCGGAAACGTGTGCAAGATGTTTTATGTGATAAAGCAGGCATCGCGGAGTTGGAACGTCTGTTTTGATGTGTTAGTCAAAGAGTTTAACATCATCAAAATGATAGATGAACCTTGTATAAACGAAAAGGTAGTAGGGAGTATGGTGGTGATCCTCGTAGAGTACGTGGATAACATACTCTTGATAGGAAAGGAGTTTCCTATGCTACGCTCGATCAATCTCCACTTATCACAAGTATTCTCCATACAGGATCAAAATGATACCTACTAAATCCTGGGTTTTGGATCTATGAGATAGATATAAATGGATGTTAGGATTCTCACTAACTGTAGTGAGATGGTATCAATCGATCCTGGGGAGAATCACTGGAAGGGTTCCAGGGTGATAAGGACGACTGAATGTCAGTCACAGGAATTGTCTTTACCCTCAGTAAAGGGACGGTATGTTGGAAGAGTTCCAAGCTAGATACCGTGGCATACTAGATGATAAAGATAAGATACATCGCTACCAAAGATGCTACCAAAGAGGAAGTCTGGGTGTATACTAGTTCATGAGATGAACTTCGTTCCTACCATTGTGTGACAATGGAGTTGTGGCGTATGCCAAGGAACGCCCATCCCATCAGTGATCCAGACATATTCTAAGGCAGTGTCACCTGATCATGGAAATGTTTGATCTCCAGGAGATCGAGGTCAGGTGAGTAGACTCAGTGGACAACACGGCGGATCCACTCACAAAGGCTTTTTCCCAGAGAGAGACTTTTAAAGGGATGGTTGAGTATGAGATACTACAACTACTGTTGTCAGATGGCCCTAGTGCAAGTGGGAGATTGTTAGTTATATGTATGCCCTAGAGGTCATTACTATACATGTGATGTATATTGTAGTGGATGCTTGGACATATGTAGGGAGGACTTTCTTGCTCGACATGATAGTATGCTATCTGGTTACCCTTTACCTTAACGTGTACACTGATTGTCTCTCTGTTACATGTTGGTAAAGCCCTTAGGATGTGTACTTGACTGCCTGGACTATGATGCGGATCATACTAGTGGGGACATGGTAGTCCATAAGTACATCCTTCAAGGTCCCTAGTCGTGGGTGTATCGAGACGGGGCATCGATATACCAGTGTAGACTAGTGTATGCCTTCTCGACCCATACAGATGGGCGATGGATGATCCCATATCCATTGGTGTTTGACATCAGAGATGATATACGGGTGCTCAGTGGAGACTGGGTACACTGGACGGACTCGCCGAGAACTCCCAGATGGTATTATACCTTACGTCAGATGGCAGTTCTCTGGTGACACTGGTACAGGTTAGTCTGTAAACCCGAGATCGTCATAGAGTCTTGTGTGATTCCCACTGTGCTTTGATTTCCACCTTACCACGTCCAAGAGAGCGTGCAAAATGGTGGTTTTTGGGTACAGTCCCGAGTCACATGGAGGCAATGAGCGATAGGAGGGGTTTCGTCTCTCCCGGTATTGGTGGTTGATGTTGCGCTATGATCGATTGGCCATAACAGGGAAGTCCCTGGCCAGGGCTGATTTAGAGATTTACTGGTAAGTGTTACCAGTAATTTCTCGACCCGTTATGAGCCTCGTATCGGCATGACTTATCGGTTATTGGGGTCTGACGTTTACCACCCCTAGACTTGATATGCGACATATCAGACGAGGAGACCGGACTATACGGTAGTGTCACTGTCAGGCTTTTACAGGAGTTGGAGCAGGCTTTCTTGCTGATCTTTTGATCGCTCAATACCCGGGTAGCCGTTACGTCCAGCTAGTACCGCTGACGGCTTGTGGATGCTTGATATGATCATCACCTACTGCCGGCGTATTGACGAGTCTTTAGAGTCCTACATAGAGGTTGTACTGGCTCAGGCAAAACGAAATAGGAGCGCATATGTGATATGTGCGGGACCGAGAATAATGCGTGTATGTGATACCGTATTCTATTCTCGCGATGTTTGTATCGATCGGTTGTATGCGATATAACCTAGTTATCGAATCAAGGGTTGATTCGATAAGTCGATACATTGGATGTTAGTCGGTTATATGCGATATAACCGGATTATTAAGTCAAGTGTTGATTTAATAATTTAGTGTATAATTGTATATGTGATATACTAATTTACATTAACTAACATTGGTTCACTTAAGCATTGATTTTTTCTCACTTATACACAACTTGATATATATATATGTGATATATATATTTATATGTGTTTACTATTTGTATCATGGTTGTTGATATACATTACATGGATGTATAAGAATTATACCATACTTATTATAGTATTAGGTTTATATATTTAAAGTAATTCTAAAATTAGTGGATAATGAGTTCATATGCATGAAGCTTCATGAAGCTTATGTTGCATTGACTTAGTCCACTAGTTTTGTTTTACTTAAGATATTAGTTAACCTAACCACTATGATTACCTATGGTTATGTCTCTACATGAGTTAAGTATATGATACTCTCTCACCATGGTTAGTTTATTCTCTCTCTTAATCATTATCCATTCTCATTTGAGCTCATCTTCTTCCTCCTTCACTTTTCTTTCTAGGGTTTGAAAAAAAGAGAGAACCAAAATGAGAAATCAAATTCTGAAGTGTACCCATTTCCTATCTCACCATCCTCTACTAGACTAGCACTTTAGTTTAGGGTGTTTGCTTCACTAATTCTTTGGTTAGTGAAGTAGAAGCTTGAGTCCGTATTCTCTCGACGTAGATCATCTTCGGCCTCGAAGACTTCAAGCAATACCGTTGCAATTTTCTCATGGAGCCGTCCGAGAGTCCGGGAGCACGTGATCGCAGCGAAGGGACTACAACAAGGAGCTTTAGAAGTGAAGGACCGATCTACAAAGGTTGTATTTCGAATTCCTTTAGAGTAAAGTTGTTTACTTGCCTTATGTGTCGCCTAAACTCTAGTATACGATCTTGCTTAGTGTTATTCGGCACATAAAAATTTTAACCGGGCATGTTTGATGCGTTGTAGAACCTTGTTAGTGTGCCTAGTAACCCTACAGCGATGTCGCTACTGATCCATGTAGTCAACCTGCAAGAACTGTGGCACAACGGGGGTGAGTTGCCAACTCGTGATTAGAAAACATCATCAGGTAGAAATCAAAATAAACAACGATTCCTAGGTCAACTATATCATAAAAGTAATACTATGATATCTAGGGTACCGTATCTGCATATGTGCCAACAACATAAACAATGCCTATCAGCATGTGGATCTCATCCAACCATATAATCAATGCATGTATGCATGTGGATCACATCCGCGTGTCTACCAATGACATAACAACATCATGCATGTATAATATCATGAAAGCATATGAATGTAAATATGAGGATATAAATCAACGTGTGTCTAGCAACGACACATCACAATCATGGAACCTAAGTGTCCCACGTCGACACTCGAAACATCATGAAACCCGTGTCCAACATCGACACGTAAATCCTCATATCTCGGGCTCCGTCAGTCCAGATCAGCCCATGGGCACCGTCTGTCCAGATCGGCCCTCGGGCTCCGGCAGTACGAATCGGCCCATATCCATCTCTCGACTCTGGTCGGTATCCTCCGGATAACCGTCAAGTCAAACCAATCACCGGTAGGTAGTAGTCCCTCTGTCAGGCTCATCATCTACTGCGTGACATCCCTTTCTTGCCCCGGAGTACCATACCGGGTCTACCATGAACCAGCAAACGGATCATCCAACTCCTCGAATCGGGTTTCACATATCATACGTCTCAGAACCGAGAAAACTCATGGTGGACGCACTGAAATATCATATCAACAGAAACCGGGTTTTTAAAACAATACATAATTTCCTTTGAAATTTAACTACGGTTCTCAAATCGAGAATCTCATGAAAACAGCATCTCAATGCATATAATCGTAAAGCATGATGTATGCGACATATAACAGAAATGTAAGCATATCCGTATATCATGCAACATGGAACAGTGATGTGACAATATCAGCATATCATGTGACATATCCAAATGATATGAACATAGCAAGTATATCATGCAAGGAGTCATATCATGATACAGCAATTCTACTGTGTAGTGATATAGCAATTATCGATGATGAAGGGGTGTGAGCAGGCCAATCTGTGTAAGTGTAACATACGCATCATCGATAATGGTGTAGGTGAACTAGCATAGGTATATGCAATGCAATGCGAATATCATGAACGTAACATAAAGTAAATCGTCAGCTAAATGTTATAAGGTATACATATCTACAACATATCCGAGTCGGTGAATATATCAATCGGCATCCAGCCTCACAACATCACGTATGGTATAATCCATCGTACGGCATATCACTCAAGATTCACAACATTATATATATCTATATACCTATATCGCAGGTCACATCCGTATCAATCTCATATCGTGGGACCGACAAAGGTATCAACTATCTCATATCGACTCGCATCCATATAACGACATATCACACCAAGTCATCATATCACATCGTATACGCGTTCATCACATTAATATCTTACATCAAGTCATTTTACGTATACATTCTATCTTACAAATCTCATGTCATGCTACTCTAAATCTCATACATATCAATTCTATCATATCATGCCACACTAAACAATACACAAATCTTAAGTCGTGGTATATCTTGTCTCCTACAAATCCTTTAACCATATCCATAACTTTCTAACATGATTTCCTTGACCATATTCTATATATATATATATATATATATATATATATATATATCGGTTTCCATAATAACTTGCGAGGGTGCTATACGACATCCACCCGACTTCCCCCGTAGATATAAATCTACTCACCTGCTAAACTCCTCGCTTAGTTGAAGTCGATATGCTTCATCGTCTCGGAAGTCCACGCGAAATACCTAAAATCAATACACAATCGAAATGCAACCACAATCAATATCCGAAAACCGATACGGCACATGGATTGCCGATAGGTTAGAACCTATAGCCTACGCATGCAAAACCAACCAAACAACCCTCGTCGTTGACGTACAAACATCCAACGACCCAATACAATATCAAATACTAAAACCAAGAATTCCAAAATACGGAAAACATAACCAAAAACACCCTAATGTGCTCCCAAATTTTAGCTCAGGTCAATAGGAACAAAGCTAGCAAGTATAGGGTGTTGTATATGAAGTAACTGAGCTACAGACCAAACCTAGAAACCAAATAGCATAACTTGGCCAGCCACATTGCCCAAAAATCCGGCGAACTTGGCCCGGGGTGCTCCGTTTGGGTCCATCTTCTCAGGGTGGTCTCCTAGTGTCTTAAATGGGTCTCTGGAGTTGCTAGTTTTTGTAACACCCGAGCCCAATGCTACTAATTTCAGTTACCGTTTGAACGTAATGTGACACTTATTTCATTTATCTTGCTTGATTGTTACTTATTGTCAGTTTTACCCCGTCAATTCAATTCTACATATAACAATTTATGGCATCAAAAATAAAATTAAAAATATTCATCTTGGCCTGCTTGACACCCCTAACCCCATTGTAGCGTCCGTGCATCGTGTTCTCGTCCCGTTCAGTGAAACGGGCGAATTTGGACGGCTACGCGCGCGTACGTGCGTCCGTTTTGGGGGTATGCTTTTTGATCATAAAACACTTCATTTTAAATTTTGGATCCCGTCTAAAATTTTATTATTTCAATTTCAAATTTTTTGACCCAACTCGGGCGCGATTTAGAAATGTTTTACTTTGCACCAAAATCCTAAAATTTTAATATTTTTTAAACTGTCATATATTTTTAACTTAACCATCTAATATTTTTTTATATACATAAATCTTTTCCTAAACCCACAGGTTTCCATCTCAACCAATCGTAACCCTCAATCCCGTGGGCCCCACACCTCATTACTCTCTCTCTCTTCCGTCTCTCTCTATCTCTCTCCTCTCTCATCTCTCTCTCTCCCCGTCTCTCTCTCCCCGTCTCTCTCTATCTCTCTCTCGCATTCTCTCTCTCCCATATATATATATCTCTCTCTCATATATATATAATTTCCCTCCTCTTCTTCATTTCTTTCACGAGAACCCAGCCCCAGCGAACCCTAGCTGCCGTGCCCCTCGCCGCCGCAGCCCCAACGCCGACACCACCATCACCAGCGTCGTCGCCTCCTCACCTTCGACCAATCCATCGCGCCTCCTTCCTCATTTCCCTTCTTCCCGTGCACCCTGCACCTTCACCGCGGCCACCTGCACCCCTGCACGCGTTCGCGCCGCCGTGAGTCGCCGCCGGTGACCTCGTCCCCGTGTCCCCGGTCTCCATGCGCACCCAGTAAGCTTCTTCTCCCTCCTCCTCTTTTCCTTTCTCCTTTTCCTTCTCTGTAGCGATTTTTCTTGATCTGCGGTTGGTCGCTGTCATCGTAGGCCACCGCCGGAGCTCCGTCGACGCGGTCGACCGTCACCACCCGTCGCACAGATCCTCGTGAGCATTTCCCTTCTCCATCCTCCCTCCTTTCTTCTTTATTTTCTTTTCTTTCATGTTGCAATCTTGATCATTCACTGTTCTGTTCTTGGCCGGAATCCGGCCGTGCCGGCGACGCGTCCAGACGTTCCAGCGAGGTACTACGACCCGTGTGGTTCCACTGTTCGTCGTTTGGGTTCATTCCGTGAACCGTGCGCCCGTCGCGAGTTTCCCCGCCGACATTTTTACGTTCCGTATTCCCGGTTCACGACCCATCGAGGCAAGTAACCCTTGCTACATGCTAAACAATATTTACTTATACTTAATGACACCCTAAAACCTGCAATTTAACTTTGGTATTAAAATTTCCCATTTTTCGTGTTCAAGATTGTTATATATCATTTATCTTTCAAACTTGGAACCTACCTGTTGTAATTACTAATTTGGAACCTAATAATCACATTTACATGTTTTAATTACACTTTCACTGATGATGTAGCCTATAGCACCTTTTCTACCGTTTTACTTCATTCGGACACTCGTATACATTTAACCTGCTTAAACTGTGATTTCATTCGTGGAACCTATATACGCATATAATATTGCATCTATGAAGTCTTAAACTTGTTAACATGATTAAATGGCTATAATTGTCTTACTGCATTCTTATAATGTTGAAATCATCTCTGTGACACAACTAATAACTGTACTGCAAATGGAGTGAATCTGCCTATTGCTTAATTCATTGCTTATATCATGTTTTTGATAACCATGCTTGATTATATAACTGATTGTGAGTACACCTATGATATCGCTTACTTCTTGACCTGACTTGCTACATGCATAGTGCTTGACTCGACATGGTACCGTATAATGCTTGACTTGACATGATATACCATGACCTGACCCGTTACCTGATCTTGTGCCTAATGCCAACAAACCTGACATGTGGTCCTCATGGACCGTTCCTGTTGTCTATCCAGACAAACCTGTTTACCTGATCCTGTGTTGACATTAGTTTCTTGATTTCGGGATACCTGACTTGACTTACACACATAACTTGGGGGTATGGGGAAATCAAAGGTGAAACCTGACTTGTAACTCAACAGTTCACTACCTGTTCTGAGTGTACACATTCCTGTTTGGTGCCTGGCGGCATGTCTCGGTTCCAGCCGAGAATATTGAGGCCGTGGTCCCGGGTATGTACGGGATACTATTGAGTGTACACATTCATGTTTGGTGCCTAGCGGCATGTCTCGGTTTCAGCCCGAGAATATTGAGGCCGTGGTCCCGGGTATGTACGGGTTACTACTGAGTTATATCAATGATTCATCAATTTGGTTTCAAAGACTTTAGAACAGAGAACCTGATAGAACAGTCCAGTTTACCCACTGCACACTACCCTGCACTGCTCTGATTCATTGTATTGTTACCCTTTCTTTATTCATGTTTATATTCGCATTGCCTGTTTATTATGTTATTACTTGATGACTTGACGCGCTGACGTCTGGGTTTTGCATGGCCCAGATTCTGTACCGCTGTCGCAGTCCAAGCAGGAGTACTTCAGCCGACAGGCTGAGCTGTGAGTGTTGGCAGTAGTTAGTTTTCTTTCCTGCATTTTTTATTCCTGATGTGTGCCCACATTATGGGACATACATTCCAGTTGTTTGTATTGGATCTTTCGCTTCCGCATTTTATTTATTCTTGACTCATGTTATCTTGGATTATGGACATGTTTTAGATAGTTTTATTTTGTTCTTGATATCTCTACAACCGTAATGTGACTGTGGATGGATACTTCCTACCCACATGTAGCATGGTTGGCTATGTCACGTGCCCTTTTTAGCGTACTCTGGGAAGCGGGACGTGACATGGTTCTTTTGGTATCAGAGCCATAGTTTAGTCGGGTTGATTTTTTGTAGTTGGGTATTGTACCCAATACGCGAATCAGAATACCCGTGTTTAGGAAATATGTCCTGCCACCTTGCCGTTTACCATTCCTGAATCACATTCTTCCTGATTATATCCTTTACGATATGCAAACTTCCTTTGCATATCAACTCGAAAATCTGATTCCTTGTTATCTCTAGGACTTAGGCGACTTGGGTGGAGTTATGTAATTATGGCTATGGTACCGTGGCATAGTTACAATGCGGCACTCTATTTAAGTATCTTGGAGTTCTAGCCTTGATCTATATTTTGAATCTATCATCATGCTAATGTTGGGTGTTTTGATTTCAGGAATATGGCAGATAAGAATTTGAAGACGTATCAAAGGCGTGTGGACGAAGCCGCCATACTTGGAGTAATAAGGGGAATGCTGGAGAATCAAAAGAGATAGACCGAACTGATCCAGCAGCAAGCGGAATCGTTTCAGGAAGGTTTGCAGATCGTTCAACAGTCTGTGAACAATGTTGGAGCTAAACCAGTTGACCGAGTAGGGACCGTAGCATATTTCAGACGTTTGGGTCCGTCTCAATTTACTGGTTTGGAGGAGCCATTGCCAGCAGAGCAGTGGCTAGTTGACACAGAGAACTTGCTTATTGCGGCACAGATTCCAGATGAGAAAAGAGTTGATGTGGTACGCATCCAGTTAGTGGACTACGCCCGAGAATGGTGGCTTGTGGAAGAGAATCGCTTGCCCAAGTCGATCAAGTGGGCGGATTTTTCGAAGAGTTTCCTGGATAAGTTCTTCCCGCGGACTGCACGGGAGGAAATGGAAGAGAAATTCATTGGGCAAAAGCAGAATGGAGCAACCGTGGATGTGCATGTAGCAGAATGGACAAGACTCAGTAGATTCGCTGGACCTTTAGTTGCCAATGATGCAGACAGGGCACGGAGGTTCATGCGCAGCTTGGACGTGGACATCTAGAGGTAGATTGTCTCCCTGGGTTTGACCACTTTCTCACAAGTACTTGCGGCAGCCCGAGAGCAGCAGAGTTTATCCGGGACGAAGGGGAGTTTGCGGCAGACAGCAGTTGCGGTAAGGAAGCCAGCATTTGTACCAAACCGAGCTCATGGTCGCAGAGGTATTCCAGTGGACCGTCGAGGTGTAGCACCCATGAAGAAGCCTGTGGTCATCGATCGAAGTAAGAGCATGACTTGTAACTATTGCAATTTACCTGGCCACATGCAAAAGGATTGTCGAAGGAAGCTGGGACTCTGTTTGGTTTGTGGAGCGGCAGATCACGCCGTTAATGCTTGTCCATCGAAGCTTCGTACGAGAGATGATTTTCAGAAGCCTCCGCAAGGACCGTTCCAGGGACAGAAACAGCTGACTCAAGGACCTAATCAGGCTAGAGCTTTTACCTTGACAGCTGAAGAAGCTAAGGCGTCAGGAGAAGTTGTTTCAGGTACTCTACTCATTCATGGTTTTCCCGCATTAGCGTTATTTGATTCTGGTGCATCCCATCGTTTTATGTCATCCAAGTTTATAACTACACACTCGATTAACTGCACGACCCTGTCTAGTTTCTGGGACATACACACTGGGAATGGGAAAATCATAGCTAGTAGGGAATGTAAAGATTATACAGTTGTTGTGTGCGGATGGGAGCTTTTTGCAGATTTCTTGGTGATTGATACGGGCAGCTACGAAGTCGTCTTGGGAATGGATTTTCTTGGCACTTTCCACGCTCACATTGATTGTAGGGCAAGGAAGGTAATTTTCCAAATTCCCGGACATCCAGAGTTTAGCTTCACTGGAGGAAGCAGTTCTATCGGGCCAGTCGAGTTTTGGGCTAGGCCGACAAACAATATTCTTGCAGCAATGGAAGTTGATGAAAGTAAAGAGCCGGCTGTTGTTCGTGATTTTATGGACGTGTTTGAAGATATATCGGGTTTACCGCCGAAGCGAGACGTGGAGTTCGCAATTGATCTTATTCCTGGTGCAGCGCCAGTATCCAAAGCATATTATCCAATGGCACCAGTAGAGTTGGAAGAAGTCAAGAAAGAGGTTGCTGATTTGCTTGAAAAAGGTTGGATTCAGAGCAGTAACTCGCCTTGGGGAGCTCCAGTTCTTCTAGTAAAGAAGAAGGATGGCACAAGAAGGATGTGCATCGACTATCGAGAATTAAACCGGGTGACTATTAAGAACAAGTACCCGATCCCTCGCATTGGCAAACTTTTCGAGCAGCTTAGTGGCGCGAGGGTATTCTCGAAGCTGGATTTGTGATCCGGATATCATCAGGTCCGAGTGAAGATAGAAGATATTTGCAAGACGGCATTCCGAACTCGGTATGGACATTACGAGTACTTAGTGATGCCCTTCGGAGTAACAAATGCACCGGCAGTATTTATGGACTTGATGAACCGAATCTTTTCACCGTTCTTGGACCAGTTTATTGTGGTATTCATTGACGATATTCTGGTTTACTCGAAGAGTTTTGAAGAGCATGCTGAACATTTGAAGATCGCACTGCAGACGTTGAGACAGGAGAAGTTATATGCGAAGATGAGTAAGTGCGAGTTTTGGCTGAAAGAAGTAAAGTTTTTGGGGCATGTTGTGTCTGGCGATGGAATTGCCGTCGATCCAGAAAAGATTGCAGCAGTTCGAGATTGGCCGATTCCAAAGAATATTGCGGAGATAAGAAGTTTTTTTGGACTCGTCGGATATTACAGAAGATTTGTGGAGAACTTTGCTCGTCTAGCAGAGCCGTTAACCAAGCTTACGTGCAAGGAGGTACCTTTTGCATGGACAGGCAAATGTGCGTTAGCTTTTGAGACGTTGAAGCAGAAGTTGATAACCGCCCCTATTCTGACTGTGCCAGACAATTCCAGAGGATTGGTGATTCACAGCGACGCATCTGGGAAAGGATTGGGATGTGTTTTGATGCAGCATGGTAAGGTTGTAGCGTACGCATCGAGACAGTTGAAGACCCATGAGAAGAATTACCCAACTCATGACTTGGAACTTGCGGCTGTGATTTTCGCTTTGAAGATTTGGAGACACTACCTTTTGGGCGAAAGGGTCGAAGTTTTTACGGATCATAAGAGCTTGAAGTATGTGTTCACACAGAAGGAGCTTAATATGAGGCAGCGTAGATGGTTGGAGCTGATGGCTGACTACGATCTTGATCTTAAGTACCATTCGGGGAAGGTTAACGTCGTGCCGGATGCGCTTAGTCGGTTACCAGCAATTCAAGTGTTAACTGCGCAGAAGGAGATCGTTGCAGATTTTCGAAGATTTGACTTGGAGGTTGTGGTACCGCATTATATGAGACAGTTGATGCAGCTGCAAGTACAGTCATCGTTGATCGAGAATATTAAAGCAGCACAATCGCAGGACCCTAGACTGCAAAAGTTTCGAGAACAGGTTGAAGCCGGACTATGAACAGATTTATTGATCCACGAAGATGGTTCGTTGAGGTATGGTAGCCGTTTGTATATGCCAAAGGGAGATATTCGCGAAGAGCTTATGAAGGAGGCACACAGCTCATCTTATTCTGTACATCCAGGAGGCACAAAGATGTACTAAGATATTCGACAGCATTTCTTGTGGGAAGGCATGAAACGGGAGATTGCTCGCTTTGTGGCAAAGTGCTTGGTGTGTCAGCAAGTTAAGGCTGAACATCAAAGGGTTGCTGGTTTATTTCAACCACTTCCGATTCCTCAGTGGAAGTGGGAACATATAACCATGGATTTCGTGACGACTTTACCGCGGAGTCCAAAAGGCAACAATGCTGTATGGGTGATTGTTGATCGGTTGACCAAGGCAGCTCACTTCATTCCTTTCTGGGTTGGTCAATCAACAGAGACTTTGGCAGAGCGGTACATGCAAGAGATTGTAAGATTGCATGGAGTACCGGTGAGCATTGTGTCCGATCGGGACACTCGGTTCTTATCACACTTCTGGAGGAGTTTACAGGAAAGTTTGGGGACTCGATTGAAGTTTAGCACAGCTTATCATCCTCAAACTGATGGTCAGTCGGAGAGAACAATCCAAACTCTTGAGGATATGTTGAGAGCATGCATGTTGGACTTCAAAGGGTCTTGGGAGGATCGTCTGCACTTGGTGGAGTTCTCTTACAACAACAGTTTTCAGGAAACTATCCAGATGGCTCCATTTGAAGCTTTGTATGGTCATAAATGCCGTTCACCTGTTTGTTGGGACGATGTCGGTGAACGAAGATTATTGGGATCAGATTTGGTTGTGCAGACAGTTGAGAAGGTTAACACTATCAGAAATCATATGAAGGCAGCACAAGACCGACAGAAAAGTTGGGCAGACACGTCAAGAAGACCTCTAGAGTTCGCCGTGGGTGATTTGGTATTCTTGAAAATATCACCGACTAGAAGGGTGATTCGTTTTGGAAGTCGAGGAAAGCTTAGTCCTCGATTCATTGGACCCTTTGAGATCTTAGAGCGTGTTGGTGAGGTAGCGTATCGTTTGGCGTTACCGCAGTCCTTGGCGAATGTGCACGATGTGTTTCACGTATCTCAACTCCGTAGGTATGTTCGAGATGAAACACACGTATTGGATCATTCGGAGCTAACAGTACGAGAAGACTTGACTTTTGAGGAGCGACCGATTGAAATTGTGGATCGAAGGGAAAAGGTTCTTAAGAACAAGGTAATCCCTCTTGTGCTTGTTTCTTGGGGTAATCGCTCGCATGGAGAGTCCACTTGAGAACGAGAAGATGAAATCCGGCGGAAGTTTCCTCACCTTTTCTTGTAGTTTTCTATCTTTGTGTTCTTGGAATTTCAAGGATGAAATTCTTTTTGTAGTTGGGTATAATGTAACACCCGAGCCCAATGCTACTAATTTCAGTTACCGTTTGAACGTAGTGTGACACTTATTTCATTTATCTTGCTTGATTGTTACTTATTGCCAATTTTACCCCGTCAATTCAATTCTGCATATAACAATTTATGGCATCAAAAATAAAATTAAAAATATTCATCTTGGCCTGCTTGACACCCCTAACCCCGTTGTAGCGTCCGTGCATCGTATTCTCGTCCCGTTCAGTGAAACGGGCGAATTTGGACGGCTACGCGCGCGTATGTGTGTCCGTTTTGGGGGTATGCTTTTTGATCATAAAACACTTCGTTTTAAATTTTGGATCCCGCCAAAAAATTTATTATTTCAATTTCAAATTTTTGGACCCAACCCGGGCGCGATTTGGAAATATTTTACTTTGCGCCAAAATCCCAAAATTTTAATATTTTTTAAACCATCATATATTTTTACTTAACCATCTAATATTTTTTTATATACATAAATCTTTTCCTAAACCCACAGATTTCCATCTCAACCAATCGTAACCCTCAATCCCGTGGGCCCCACACCTCATTACTCTCTCTCTCCCGTCTCTCTCTATCTCTCTCCTCTCTCTTCGCTCTCTCTCTCCCCGTCTCTTTCACCCCGTCTCTCTCTATCTATCTGTCGCTTTCTCTCTCTCCCATATCTCTCTCTCTCTCATATATATATATATAATTTCCCTCCTTTTCTTCATTTCTTTCACGAGAACCCAGCCCCAGCGAACCCTAGCTGCCGTGCCCCTCGCCGCCGCAGCCCCAACGCCGACACCACCATCACCAGCGTCGTCGCCTCTTCGCCCTCGACCAATCCACCGCGCCTCCTTTCTCATTTCCCTTCTTCCCGTGCACCCTGCACCTTCACCGCGGCCACCTGCACCCCTGCACACGTTCACGCCGCCGTGAGTCGCCGCCGGTGACCTCGTCCTCATGTCCCCGGTCTCCGTGCGCACCCAGTAAGCTTCTTCTCCCTCCTCCTCTTTTCCTTTCTCCTTTTCCTTCTCTGTAGCGATTTTTCTTGATCTGCAGTTGGTCGCTGTCGTCGTAGGCCACCGCCGGAGCTCCGTCGACGCGGTCGACCGTCACCACCCGTCGCACAGATCCTCCTGAGCATTTCCCTTCTCCATCCTCCCTCCTTTCTTCTTTATTTTATTTTCTTTCTTGTTGCAATCTTGATCATTCACTGTTCTGTTCTTGGCCGGAATCCGGCTGTGCCGGCGACGCGTCCCGACGTTCCAGCGAGGTACCACGACCCGTGTGGTTCCACTGTTCGTCGTTTGGGTTCATTCCGTAAACCGTGCGCCCGTCGCGAGTTTCCCCGCCGACATTTTTACGTTCCGTATTCCCGGTTCACGACCCGTCGAGGCAAGTAACCCTTGCTACATGCTAAACAATATTTACTTATACTTAATGACACCCTAAAACCTGCAATTTAACTTTGGTATTAAAATTTCCCATTTTTCGTGTTCAAGATTGTTATATATCATTTATCTTTCAAACTTGGAACCTACCTGTTGTAATTACTAATTTGGAACCTAATAATCACATTTACATGTTTTAATTACACTTTCACTGATGATGTAGCCTATGGCACATTTTCTACCGTTTTACTTCATTCGGACACTCGTATACATTTAACCTGCTTAAACTGTGATTTCATTCGTGGAACCTATATACGCATATAATATTGCATCTATGAAGTCTTAAACTTGTTAACATGATTAAATGGCTATAATTGTCTTACTGCATTCTTATAATGTTGAAATCGTCTCTGTGACACAACTAATAACTGTACTGCAAATGGAGTGAATCTGCCTATTGCTTAATTCATTGCTTATATCATGTTGTTGATAACCATGCTTGATTATATAACTGATTGTGAGTACACCTATGATATCGCTTACTTCTTGACCTGACTTGCTACATGCATAGTGCTTGACCCGACATGGTACCGTATACTGCTTGACTTGACATGATGTACCATGACCTGACCCGTTACCTGATCTTGTACCTAATTCCAACAAACCTGACATGTGGTCCTCATGGACCGTTCCTGTTGTCTATCCAGACAAACCTGTTTACCTGATCCTGTGTTGACATTAGTTTCTTGATTTCGGGATACCTGACTTGACTTACACACATAACTTGGGGGTATGGGGAAATCAAAGGTGAAACCTGACTTGTAACTCAACAGTTCACTACCTGTTCTGAGTGTACACATTCCTGTTTGGTGCCTAGCGGCATGTCTCGGTTCCAGCCGAGAATATTGAGGCCGTGGTCCCGGGTATGTACGGGATACTATTGAGTGTACACATTCATGTTTGGTGCCTAGCGGCATGTCTCGGTTTCAGCCCGAGAATATTGAGGCCGTGGTCCTGGGTATGTATGGGATACTATTGAGTTACATTGATGATTCATCAATTTGGTTTCAAAGACTTTAGAACAGAGAACCTAATAGAACAGTCCAGTTTACCCATTGCACACTACCCTGCACTGCTCTGATTCATTGTATTGTTACCCTTGCTTTATTCATGTTTATATTCGCATTGCCTGTTTATTATGTTATTACTTGATGACTTGACGCGCTGACGTCTGGGTTTTGCATGGCCCAGATTCTGTACCGCTGTCGCAGTCCGAGCAGGAGTACTTCAGCCGACAGGCTGAGCTGTGAGTGTTGGCAGTAGTTAGTTTTCTTTCCTGCATTTTTTATTCCTGATGTGAACCCGCATTATGGGACATACATTCCAGTTGTTTGTATTGGATCTTTCGCTTCCGCATTTTATTTATTCTTGACTCATGTTATCTTGGATTATGGACATGTTTTAGATAGTTTTATTTTGTTCTTGATATCTCTACAGTCATAATGTGACTGTGGATGGATACTTCCTACCCACATGTAGCATGGTTGGCTATGTCACGTGCCCTTTTTAGCATACTCTGTGAAGCGGGGCGTGACAGCTTTTCTCAAAAACGTCCCAGGTTGCTTCAGATTCCCTGTAGGCCTTAAGGTTTCACAAAACCGACACGGAACAATTCTAACTTCGTGTATCGAGTTCTAAACTCATTTCCAAGCCTCTAAATCAATCTCTAAGGTCTTATAAACACTCACTACACCTCAATTGGCCACTTAACAGTAACTTATAATTTTCCAAGATCACAAACCTATTTAACTCAATTTCTAACTAAAAATACGATATTTAATGCAAATACGATTCTAAAGTGAATGGATTATCTTAATAGAAACCAAATAACTTTCTTGAGTTGCCCAAGTCTTCAAAATCTAAACTTGGATGGTTCTAAGGTCTTAGAGTGGCTTGGTGCATGTTTTATGTGAAGGGTGCATGGGGTTTTAGCAAGGAAAATGAGATGGTGCATGGATGTAGTGAGGGTATTGAAGGAGATGAAGAATGATGGATAAAACAATGGAGGAGATAAAGGATTGGAGCAGCCAAGTTAGTCTTAGGCTCACTCTCTCACCATAATATCTCCCCTACACTCACTCTCTCTCTCACAAATATCTAATTTGTCCATGGCATCTATTTTTATTCCATTCACACTACACTCTTTCTTTTCTTTTCTTTGATTTTCTTTTCCTTTCTCTTTCTCTTTATTTCTCTAACATTCAAAACTCACAAGTCACAACCCAACATGCACATGACACGGTCCATAAGTCACGAAAAAATGTAAAAACACGGATTTCACCAAAAATCCGTTAAATATCATAAAAAATAAATAAATCACTTTAATCTCCGATAAATTTTCAAATATTGGTATATACTTATATCATTTTATGAAAACCCCAATTTCGCAAATCGGGTAGTTTTCGCGAGATATATTATTTTAATATTAAATTCTAAAAATAATATTTTATATTTTCTGAAATGTTACATCGCCGCCCAATGAGCACTCTGCCACTTGGGCTGTTTATGAAGTGCTAGGCACTTTTCTTTCTTTTTTTGTTTTTGGTGGCGCTCACGTGAGGAGCACGTGAGGCGCTGGGCGCTGCCCAATCAATGCTAAGCACTCAGCCGCTCTTATTATTTTTGTAGCGCCCACATGAGGAGCACGTGAGGTGCTGGGCGCTGCCTAATCAAATGCTAAGCACTTGGCCATTTGGGTTATTTATGAAGTGCTAAGCACTCTTTATGTGGCGCCCACGTGAATAGCACGTGAGGCGCTAGGCACTGTTGAAGAGGGGCGCCCACGTGGGAAACACGTGAGGCGCTAGTTTCTTTTATATGGATATTTAATCTCTGTTGATGTTTTTAGAGAACTTAAATCTCTGTTAATGGTATTTTGACCATTAACGACCACCAAGATCATTATTTTGAGGATATTAGATCGGTTTTTTTTTTAAAAGAACTAAGTTCTTGATTTGAAGAAACTAAGTTCCTGAAGTATTATAGACTCCATGTTTTTTTATGTTCTTGTATTTATATTCTCCTCTGAATTTTTGATTCTCAAGAACAAGATCTTCCCGATGAGAATTAAATTCTCAACTTGTGGGAGACTTGTCTTGTGGATCTCATATCTAGAGAAAGAACTAAGTTCTTTTGAAAGGGTTAAACCCTTAGATTTGGTATTGTAGAGATATTTTGATATCTTTTCTTTACCTAGAGTTTCTAGAATGAAGTTCTTCTTCTTTTCTTGAGAAATGAGTTCTCTTTTGTTTGGGAAGCTTTCTATGTTTTTTTTAAAAGCTTATGGAGGGTTCCCTCTATATAAGACTTAAAATCTCGAGTTCTGTATATAGTAGAGGCAATTTGTTAATTAGAATTGAGAAAATCTCTCATTGAGAGATTCCAATTGATTTGGGGAACTTTACCCACCATTGGATCTTTGATCCAAGAATTTCTGTTTTACAGAACATATTTTCTTTTTTTTTTTAACAAGATTGGAGAAATATTTTCCCATATGCGGAGTTTTATTCTGTGAAATGGTGATTTTTAATCACCATTGGATTTTTAATCCAAGAGTTCTCTATTTCACAGAGGGCAATCTTTCTTGTTTAGAAAGATTGAGGGAATATATCCTAAAATAGAATTTTATTCTATGAGCCAACCGAAGGTATCTTTCTTATTATTCTTTTTAGAAATATTTAGGAAATGTTTTCTCCCAACAAAATTTAATTCTGCATTTTTGATGATTTATTATCTCCGTTGGATCTTTGATCCACCGGCTCTGTTTAACAGATAGTAGAATTTAATTCTACCTGGGCGTCGGCGCTCACGTGTTGTGCACGTGAGGCGCCACCTGAGAGTTTTAACTCTTATTTAATAGATTCTCTTGAGCTTTGCACACTGGCACCCGCGTGAGGATCACGTGAGGTGCTACCATAGGATTTAATCCTATAAGATTAGCTCTGGTGCTGGTGCCCTTGTAGAGGATACGTGAGGCGCTGCCTCATTAATTTTGAACAGAGCTTTGCTCTTTTCTTAGGGGAAACAGCGGATACATGTTGATAAAGCCTGTAAGATTTTGCTTGACTACCAGCGTTATGATGGCGATCATACTTGTGGGAGCTGGGTAGTCCATAAGCACATCCTTAAAGGTCCCAAATCGCAGGAATATCGAGACCGGGTATCGATATTCCAAAGTAGACTTGTGTATACATTTCTAGACCCCGACGAGGGACGGTGGTTGGTCCCACAGCCATTGGTGTGATCGCCTAAGATTGTATACAGGTGCTCACTGGGTATGAGTACACCGGACGGACTCGCCGAGAACCTTTAGATAGTATTATACCTATCGTCAGATAGTGGTTCTCAGGTGACATGAGTACAGGTTAGTCTTTAGACCTGAGGTCATCATTTGTCTCGTGTGAGTTCCCACTGTGCTTTGATCACTACCCTACCACGGCTCTACTGAGTCGTGCAAACAGGTTTTGGTTGGGTACAGTCCCGAGCCATATGGAGGCAGTGGGTGATTGTCAGGGATTCGTCTCTTCCAGTATTGGGAGTCGATATCGCACTGTGTCCGATTGGCTAGAACCATAAGACCTTGGCCAAGGCAGTTGAGATTTACTGATGGTTAGATCAGTAGTTTCTTGGATTGGTCCTGAACCAAATCGACATGACTTATCGGGTCGGTAGGGGTCTGACGTTTACCATCCCCTAGACCCGGTATGCGATACTCTTAGACGAAGAGACCGGACTGTACGAAGATTGTCACGGATATGCTCAGTAAGGGTCTGGATGAGCTTGCTAGTCGGCCTTCCTTTTTGACAGGTACATGGGTAGCCGTTACGTACAGCTAGTGCCGCTGACATGCTTGTACTTAAACCGACTGCCAGCATATTGTTGAGTCTTTAGAGTCCCGCACAGACGGTTTCTCTAGTTCAGGCGAAACGATGTGGTTGTCGTATGTTTATACGTGCAGAGTTTCGATCGAATGATAATACTAGCCGGCTTAGGATTAAGCTGGATTATTAAATCAAGTATTGATTTAATAATTTAAATATACACATTTCGATATGTATATTCTAGTGTCGTCCAGGTTTTCGATCGAGCAGGGTTCCGATCGAAGGATAATACTAGCCGGCTTAGGATTAAATCCGATTATTAAATTAAGTATTGATTTAATAATTTACGTATACATATTTTGATATGTATATTCTAGTGTTATCCAAGTTTTCCATCGGACGGTTAATAATACTGGCGGGCTTAGAATTAAGCTTGTTTGTTAAATCAGATATTGATTTAATGCTAGTATTATATTAATGGTATTATTCTATTTCTTGGGTATTCGTATTTTTGTATGAATACGGGTATGTATATACGGTAGAATGTATTCCGTATTTATACGGAAAACATTTTAGAAGGCGGACACCTCATTTTTTATTTATCCATTTATTGTTTTAAATGGAAATGAAGTGTAAAGGTAGTAAGGAGAGAAATGGTGAGAACCATGCTTGAATAGTTTTGAAAAATGAATTTATAATTCATTTGTGCAAACTATTCAAGTATGGTTTATATATTTATATTGCAAAATATGTTTTATAAAACCATGATTGCATTATTGTTTCAAGTGATGATTTTTCTCATTCTCGCCATGAGCTTCTCTTTCCTCTCGGGCCTTTCTTGAATTCCTCCTCCTTCTTCATCTTCTTCGCTACCATCTCATGAGCTGAGAATTAAGGAAGGAAGAGAGATAGAAATACACTAGAAAACTCACTACGTCATCTTAGCAACCTAGATTAGCAAACTAGATTATTGAGTTGCTTCATTAGTGGAGCAAAGTTTGGATTACAAACTCTCAGGTGGATCATCTAGGACCGAAGAGATCGGCCATCAAGGTTGATCTAAGAGATCCCTAGAAATTTAAGAAGATGAGTGAAGCCCGAAAGATACGGATCTTCTGGTATAACATTCTCTCATACTAGATAAAACTCCTAGTAGTTGCTAGTTCAGGGTATGGTTTGATCACTTGGGTTAAGTTGATTGTGCTTACTTAAAAATTTAATTTTTGTGCATTCCGCCTCTCTACTTCGATGTAGAGTGAGCACAACTCACCAACAGTGATCTCATGTCATATCCACCATCTCTCTAGCTTTGCAATTTTTTTTATTCTCATCATGTTAATATCTGGAGGTTTGGAAGGAAAATTCAAGCTTCAAAAATATCGCATCACAACTTTTCAAGTCACTCATTACATATCCACTTGCAACATCACTTTCCTAGTTGTGAACTTGAGTTCACACTTGATTCATGGCCGGTTCATGCACCATATTATTGTGTTCACACTTGAAAAAATCATGTTGGACCAATTTAAATAAAAAGTTGTACACACATGTCTTGTTGCAAAATATTCATGAATAATGATCGGTCCTCCGTTCCGGTTGCAGTGTCGGCTCGTAAATGTTGTATCCGTGCTATTTGAGTGTGTTTTCAGTGCTTTGTCATGAATACCTATAGCATGTACTTATTGAGCAGACACTGGTTAATAGTACCAATTTATCACAAAAATGATAACGAATGAGCGGTATTGAAATGCGGTTTTTCATGATGAACAGGAAGGCAGATGAAAAGGAAGCCAATGTGGTGTCTATAAATGAATAAGGGGAACAAGGGCTTTGCCTATTGGAAAATGAGAGTACAAATGCGGATACCTGGTTTCTAAATTCCGGAGCATTCTTTCATTGCTTTTCAGGCCGGCATCACTTTAACGAATATGTTCAAAAGGATCTTGGACATGTGACGGTGGGAAACGGTCAGCCGTACAAGATCATTGGAAAAAGAATGATTATATTAGGTCAGATCAAGTTAAACAACACAAGGCATATTCCAGATATGAAGAAAAGCTTCTATAAGTCAGCTATACAACAAAGGCTACATGATGGTGTTTGGAAATTCTCAGTTGAAGATTTCCAAATGATCGTTGGTGGTCACAAGGGGCAAGTTGAAAGGTTCATTGTACTCATTCAGTGGGAGTAGTGGAGGTTCAGTTGAATTAACGATGGGTTCGGATACAGATTCAGAGACTTCGTTATGGCATATAAGATTGGGGCACCTCAGCGAGAAGAATATGAAGATTCTTCAGGGTAGGGGGTTCTTTCTGAGTTGAAAAAAATGGAGTTGGAACTTTGAGAGAATAGCGTTTGTAGAAGAAAAGCGCACTCAAATTTCATATTGGTGGTGTTGCTAAGAAGACCAAAAAACTAGAGATGGTTCCTACGGATGTATGGGGTCCGGTTTCGGTGGAGTCTTATGGAAGAAATCAGTACTTCATAACTTTCATAGATAATGCAAGCAGGAAGACCTAGATTTATGCGATGAAGAAGAAGTCCGATGTGTTTGCTCTCTTTAAACACTAGATTGCGCAGGTGGAGAACCAGACGGGGACGAAGGTTAAGTTCCTGAAGTCCGACAATGGCAGGGAATATTGCACACAAGAGTTCGAGACGTTTTGATCGCAGAAGGGTATTCGTTGATAGTACCGAGGACGCCGCAACAGAACGACATCTCTGAAAGGATGAACATGACAAACCTAGAGCGGGTGCGGAGTATAACCTTGCATGTAGATGTGCCGAAATTCCTATGGGGAGCAGCTGTCGATACTGCTGTGTATCTGATCAACAGAAGCCCGGCAAGTGCACTTGATGGAGGTATTCCGAAAGGAATTTGGTCAGGTAAACCGGTTAACTACTCGCACCTCAAAGTATTTGTTTGCATTGCGTATTCTTTGATTGATAAGGAGGAAAGGAGTAAGCTTGACTCCAAGTCTAGAAAGTGTGCTTTTATCGGGTATTGTGGAGATGTGTTCGAATATCGGCTGTGGGATTATACAAGCGAGAAGGTAATACGAAGCCGGAACGTCGTCTTTGATAAGTAACACTTATACAAAGAAGAGAAGCAAGCCAAACATGGTGCAGTGTCAGAGTTCTTCGAACTAGATGGAACTCAAGAAAGCAATCAGGTACATACAAGTGGAAAATATAGAGGAGATGAGCACAGCAATGTAGGATCCGGTGCAAGAACAGGTTGAAGACTAAGTTCAGCAACCAGATGTACCAGTTCTAAGGAGATCTACATGAGAGAGGAGGCTACCTAAAAGACATTTTACTGACTTCATATTGTACACAGATTCAGGAGAGCCCGAATCTCTTATAGCGGCGATGCAAGATGGTGCTAGCAAGCAGTGAGAGCAAGCTATGAACGAGGATATGTATTCATTGAAGAAGAATCGTATGTGGGATCTAGTGAAACTACCCAAGGGTCGAAAAGCATAGCTAAATAGATGGGTGTACAGGATAAAAAATGAGGCTGATGGCATGAAATGGTACAAGACTCGTTTAGTGGTCAAGGGATATGCACAATAGCATAGGATAAACTTTTAAGAGATATTTTCCCCATTGGTGAAGATGACTTCAAGTCGGATAATTCTCAGTATCGTGACGGTGGAGTATTTGCACTTAGAGTAACTGGATGTGAAAACGTCATTCCTTCATGAAGATTTGGAGGAGGAGATCTATATGATGTAACCACCGGGATACGAGGTGAAGGGAAAATAAAACATGGTATGCAGACTGTCACGCCCCGCTTCCCAGTGTACGGTGAAGTGGACGCGACAAGGTCCGCTACGTATGTACTCAGAAGTACATACGCTAAGCGTAGCTAAGCAATATAAAATATTACACAAGAGACAAGAGTATAAAAAGAACAGCAACTTTTATTTATTAACATTCTTTGTACAATACATGAAAGGAAATACAACTGAAATAAAAGATGCCTAAACAGTGGCATAACAGGAAATGAGAAGTACAGAAAGGAAAAGTGTACAATGAAACTACAGTGCAGGGTCTTCAGTAAACTGCTCCAAGTCTTCTTGCGTTGGCTCAATCTCGGCCGGGTCTAAATCACCTGACGACATTCAAAGAAGAGAGAAACAGAATGTCGTCAGCGAACAGGTCGCTCGGTAAGTCCCAAAGATAAGAGAGGAATAGACAGAGAGTAAGAGAGGGAGAGTGTAGCTTTTAATGTTGTATTATAATATTGTAATGTTGTATTAACGCTGTTGTTTGTAGCCTGGTACAGAAGATGCCAGTGTATACGAGGGGAGTCCCACTTACACCGGGGACTTTGGTAACCTGTAGTACAAGGCTCCGTCGATAATACCACGGAACAACGACATGGATGTAATTACGTCTTAAGTGACCACCTCGTGCCACCTTTAACATATTCCGTACCAGTCTACCCCTTAAACCCCGCGATGTCATGTTTGTATTGTTATCTTGTAAACTTGTAATGATTGCTTGATTGACTTGATTAACTGATTGACTTACCGAAACCATGATATCAGGAAACGGTTATAACCGTAGAGTCATGTAAATGGAATACTGGAAACTTGTAAAAAGAATATCCATGGTTCGGTTCAGTCAGACAGATTGTTAACTGATTCTGGGATTCATGTATTCAAGTTGTGTTGGAATATAATTGAAATATAGATTGACTTGAAATATATTCAAGTCAGAATTAGTCAGACTCTAACCCGAGTCCGACTAAAAGAAATATAATTTGAAGTTCAATATTAGCTAGGGGCCTTATTGTAATTTGTGAAACTTGAGGGGGTTTTATGTAAAAATACTTTTATATAGTTTTCCAAATACACCTCAAGTATTTAATAATCGTCTTTATTGTTATAATGAATGTGAATTTTATTTGTGTTATTCTAGTGAATATATCCTAATAAAAGTATTAATTGTTTATTTGAAATTCGTGTTATTTTAATGTAACTTTTAATCTTTGAATTTTAGGAAAAAGTGGAAATTTTACATTATAACAAAATAAATGTTTAAATGATAATTATATATAATTAAACACATAAATAATTTTTAAATGAATATTTTATTTACAAAAATATCACTTTCTTTAAATATCGTATTTTAAACCTTTCGAGACCGAATGCTCCTTGCGGAGGTCTGAATCTCGCACTACTAGCCTGCGGGTGCACGATGAACCGTGCTATCCCTAACAGGTTCCCCAAAGATGGGTTGTAATGGCACTTTGCTCAGGTTTTTATAAATACTTTTAATTTAGGGAAAATGTTTTCTAAATATAGGGTATTTATTTGTAAAAGTATATAGTTCTCCATATTTTAGTTGTTAGCGTTTCCTAGACCATCTAACCTATATTCTATGGTCTAAACGATGAGTCATTAGAAGCCTCAAATCGCCTCTTCACCGTCGAATGCAGCCAGGTAAGTGCCAGGTAAGTGGGAAGGAACCACAGTCGTGGGCCTAATTAAAAACCACTAGCCTTAGACACACTTGCCTAGACCCACAAGACAGTTTAGATAAACGATCGATGTCCATGACCAATCGTGCTTTCATTTTATATAAGTTTTATTTAGAAAAGTTTACAATTTAAAGGTTAAACTAAAAGTTATAAAGGTTATGGTATTTTAGTGAAAAAGTCCTATAATATCGTATTCTGTATTTTTGTTATTTATCAATTAGGGTTATAATGAGTGTGTGTAAGGGTAGGTCATTACCCCGTGACTTATATTAAGTTTTGGTGAAGTTTCAAGGTGAAATAAGCTATGTTAAACTTAAGGGTATTAAGGTGCAAGAATACGGTATTCATAAACGTTATCATTTCATGTGTGAAATTTCATCCAAATTGAATGAAACAAGTTTTGTTATCAAAATAAACATGATTAAGAGTGAGGGATCTAATTAGAACATTAAAATTGAACTTGATGGTATTTTTATGCAAGAAATACGGTTTTGTAAAGAAATTATCATTTCATGTGGAAAAGTGTGATTAAATTTGATTTAAGGGTGATTAATAGTCAACATGCAATAGGGTTGATAATATGTATTAGGTGACAAGTGGAATTTTAAAGAAAAACCGGATTGGGAATCGGTTTGTCCGATTTCCGTCGGTTCCAAAAAGTCGTATTTTACAATTATAGAAAAGAAAGATAGAAGGTTGGGACTTACGGGTTTGGACAAGCTAAGCGTTCTAAAAGGTGTGGTGGTTGCCGATTCGTCGGAAACGTCACGTCGGTCTTGATCCGGTCGCCGGAATCCGTCGTCGGTTTCGGCAGCGCTTCGCTTCTCGCTCTTTGCACCAAGTTCTCAAGAGTTTTAGAGAGTATGCTTAGAGTTGTGAGGGGAAAAGGTAGAGGGTAGGGGCCTTTATATAGGGCTAGGCTAGGGTTAGGGTTAGGGTAGATGAAAAGTTAAAAAAATAAAAATGTGATAAAATATAATAAAAATGTATTAAAAGTGGAGTAATTGGGGGTTTTAAAGAGCTCTGGAAGTGGTATGAGGCTGAAACTTTTCAGGTGCGTAGGGAATACCAAAAGACACAACTTTCATGTTGTGACCCTCGCCGGAATCGGCCGAATCGGGGGTGACTCGGCCGTGACTCGGTCGGATCACTGAGTCGGCCGAGTCAAGGCCGAGTTGGCCGATTCCCGACCGAGTCCGGTGACCTGGATCTCCCCCGACGGTTCATCTACCCTCTGCAAGTGTTACATCTTTGGGTGTAGTGGGGTTTTTGTGAGATATGCACGTGTAAACTCTTGGTATTCTAAAGGTTTTTAAAAAATCAATATTAAAAATAATGTGGGGTATGGGATTCGAACTCTGATGGCTTGGTTCAGCAGTGCAAGGTATTACCAATGAGCTACAAGCTCCTTCTTGTAATTATTGTGGTATTTAATTACTTAAACTGATAGCAGCAAGAATAAATACTCCTGGTATACATTAAATTTAAAGTAAATTCTTGTACACTAAAAATTGAGTTATTATATTCTTGTAGCTTGTAATTAAAAACAAAATAATTACCTATATTTTGTGCTCATGCTAAAATACCCCTTTGTGGATTTTTGAAAAAAATATTTGAAAAAATTTTGTATAGGAAAATTAGGGTTGTTACATTCTACCCTCCTTATAAAAATTTCGTCCTCGAAATTTGTAAAAGGAAAGTGTAACAGTTTGGTGTCAAAATTAAAGGTTGTAAAGAAGTTTTAGTCAAAGTGGTGAGGAGGTTACCTGGGTTACCTTGGTTCACAGTTTCAGGTTCTATGGCTGCTAAGGTGAAAGCCTGTCGCCGTGGCACGTTCCTCCTAGCTGGAGGCATATTCCCCTGTACTCGAGGCATATTTCTCAGTGCCTGATGGAATTGACGATTTGGCTGAGCAGGAAATCTACGTGGAGGTGGTGCTGGGAGTGCAGGACGAGTTGCAGGAGCCTGGATAGCTGGCTGCTGCAGGTAGTTGGCGGGTGTGTGTGCTGAGTTGCGTCTATAAGGACAGTTTCCAATTCCGTGATTGGACGCGCCACAAACCAAACATAGGCCTTTTGCGCGTCTACAGTCCTTCCACAAGTGACCTTCCCTCTTGCAATAAAAGCAAAAATCGGGTCTTGACCGATCCTTAACTTCTTCCAGTCTTCTGAATTCAACAGCTGGCCTTGAAGAGGCCCCTCCTGCCATCTGAGTGGCAGGACGTTTCACTCCTGCAGACTGAGGTCTGCCCCTTGCCTTTATCACTGCTTCATAGCTGCGGGCAGCTTCCAGAGCATCTTCATGAGTCAGAAATTTTCCCGTGGCTAGGGCAGCCTGAATCTCCGTGTCCAGTCCTTGTTGAAAGCGACGGGCTCTGATATCGTCCGTCGGTATCAAGTGTGCTGCGAATTGGCTTAACATGGTGAATTCAGCGTCGTATTCATCTACTGATTTTTCCCACATCGATCCTTGTTGTAGATGAATGAACTGCTGCTCCATTGCAAACCTGGCAGTCGCTGGAAAGTATTTCGCGTCGAACTTCTAGCGAAAAGTCGTCCATTCAATAGGCTGCACAAGACGGGTTTCTTCCGCCTTCCACCAATTGCGAGCGTTGTCCGTGAGTTGTAGTTTCGCTACACGGACCCAAGCGACGTCTGGCACTTGTGCTGCGGCCAGATCATCCTCGATACTTTGAGCCCATTCCTCAGCTTCCAGTGGGCTCTCTTTTCCTGAGAACTGCTTCGGATGTAAAGCCCTGAATTGTTTCACTCCCGGAGCATCAGTCTCAGAACGGTTCAGAAGTTGTTGCTGTCCCTCAAGAAGGCTGAGGATCGCCTCAAATAGCATTGTTTGCTCAGTGGGTGGTGTAGGAACAGCCGGTGTGAGAGGTAGTGCTGAGGGTGTGTTGTTGACGTTGGTGCTGGTGTTGTTTGGGGAATCCATAACCCTGAAGAAAAATTTGGGTTAGGACAGATTCAAGTACATGAAACGATAAGATTCAAGGAAGATGAAATTGCAAGATTCAAGGAACATGAATTGTAAAGAATGTTTTAGTTGCTGGTTCTTGTGTTATATTGCTTAGGTTGTTCACGCAGACCAGAACTGCATGACAGGGATTCATACAGCTCTGACCTGCATGGGCCACCAACAAAACCTGTCACGCCCCGCTTCCCAGTGTACGGTGAAGTGGACGCGACAAGGTCCGCTACGTATGTACTCAGAAGTACATACGCTAAGCGTAGCTAAGCAATATAAAATATTACACAAGAGACAAGAGTATAAAAAGAACAGCAACTTTTATTTATTAACATTCTTTGTACAATACATGAAAGGAAATACAACTGAAATAAAAGATGCCTAAACAGTGGCATAACAGGAAATGAGAAGTACAGAAAGGAAAAGTGTACAATGAAACTACAGTGCAGGGTCTTCAGTAAACTGCTCCAAGTCTTCTTGCGTTGGCTCAATCTCGGCCGGGTCCAAATCACCTGACGACATTCAAAGAAGAGAGAAACATAATGTCGTCAGCGAACAGGTCGCTCGGTAAGTCCCAAAGATAAGAGAGGAATAGACAGAGAGTAAGAGAGGGAGAGTGTAGCTTTTAATGTTGTATTATAATATTGTAATGTTGTATTAACGCTGTTGTTTGTAGCCTGGTACAGAAGATGCCAGTGTATACGAGGGGAGTCCCACTTACACCGGGGACTTTGGTAACCTGTAGTACAAGGCTCCGTCGATAATACCACGGAACAACGGCATGGATGTAATTACGTCTTAAGTGACCACCTCGTGTCACCTTTAACATATTCCGTACCAGTCTACCTCTTAAACCCCGCGATGTCATGTTTGTATTGTTATCTTGTAAACTTGTAATGATTGCTTGATTGACTTGATTAACTGATTGACTTACCGAAACCATGATATCAGGAAACGGTTATAACCGTAGAGTCATGTAAATGGAATACTGGAAACTTGTAAAAAGAATATCCATGGTTCGGTTCAGTCAGACAGATTGTTAACTGATTCTGGGATTCATGTATTCAAGTTGTGTTGGAATATAATTGAAATATAGATTGACTTGAAATATATTCAAGTCAGAATTAGTCAGACTCTAACCCGAGTCCGACTAAAAGAAATATAATTTGAAGTTCAATATTAGCTAGGGGCCTTATTGTAATTTGTGAAACTTGAGGGGGTTTTATGTAAAAATACTTTTGTATAGTT
Organism: Agapanthus africanus; assembly: GCA_030015575.1. Lineage (NCBI taxonomy): Eukaryota > Viridiplantae > Streptophyta > Magnoliopsida > Asparagales > Amaryllidaceae > Agapanthus > Agapanthus africanus. The sequence continues at coordinate 187,924,776 of CM057337.1, forward strand.
TTCCAAATACACCTCAAGTATTTAATAATCGTCTTTATTATTATAATGAATGTGAATTTTATTTGTGTTATTCTAGTGAATATATCCTAATAAAAGTATTAATTGTTTATTTGAAATTCGTGTTATTTTAATGTAACTTTTAATCTTTGAATTTTAGGAAAAAGTGGAAATTTTAAATTATAACAAAATAAATGTTTAAATGATAATTATATATAATTAAACACATAAATAATTTTTAAATGAATATTTTATTTACAAAAATATCACTTTCTTTAAATATCGTATTTTAAACCTTTCGAGACCGAATGCTCCTTGCGGAGGTCTGAATCTCGCACTACTAGCCTGCGGGTGCACGATGAACCGTGCTATCCCTAACAGGTTCCCCAAAGATGGGTTGTAATGGCACTTTGCTCAGGTTTTTATAAATACTTTTAATTTAGGGAAAATGTTTTCTAAATATAGGGTATTTATTTGTAAAAGTATATAGTTCTCCATATTTTAGTTGTTAGCGTTTCCTAGACCATCTAACCTATATTCTATGGTCTAAACGATGAGTCATTAGAAGCCTCAAATCGCCTCTTCACCGTCGAATGCAGCCAGGTAAGTGCCAGGTAAGTGGGAAGGAACCACAGTCGTGGGCCTAATTAAAAACCACTAGCCTTAGACACACTTGCCTAGACCCACAAGACAGTTTAGATAAACGATCGATGTCCATGACCAATCGTGCTTTCATTTTATATAAGTTTTATTTAGAAAAGTTTACAATTTAAAGGTTAAACTAAAAGTTATAAAGGTTATGGTATTTTAGTGAAAAAGTCCTATAATATCGTATTCTGTATTTTTGTTATTTATCAATTAGGGTTATAATGAGTGTGTGTAAGGGTAGGTCATTACCCCGTGACTTATATTAAGTTTTGGTGAAGTTTCAAGGTGAAATAAGCTATGTTAAACTTAAGGGTATTAAGGTGCAAGAATACGGTATTCATAAACGTTATCATTTCATGTGTGAAATTTCATCCAAATTGAATGAAACAAGTTTTGTTATCAAAATAAACATGATTAAGAGTGAGGGATCTAATTAGAACATTAAAATTGAACTTGATGGTATTTTTATGCAAGAAATACGGTTTTGTAAAGAAATTATCATTTCATGTGGAAAAGTGTGATTAAATTTGATTTAAGGGTGATTAATAGTCAACATGCAATAGGGTTGATAATATGTATTAGGTGACAAGTGGAATTTTAAAGAAAAACCGGATCGGGAATCGGTTTGTCCGATTTCCGTCGGTTCCAAAAAGTCGTATTTTACAATTATAGAAAAGAAAGATAGAAGGTTGGGACTTACGGGTTTGGACAAGCTAAGCGTTCTAAAAGGTGTGGTGGTTGCCGATTCGTCGGAAACGTCACGTCGGTCTTGATCCGGTCGCCGGAATCCGTCGTCGGTTTCGGCAGCGCTTCGCTTCTCGCTCTTTGCACCAAGTTCTCAAGAGTTTTAGAGAGTATGCTTAGAGTTGTGAGGGGAAAAGGTAGAGGGTAGGGGCCTTTATATAGGGCTAGGCTAGGGTTAGGGTTAGGGTAGATGAAAAGTTAAAAAAATAAAAATGTGATAAAATATAATAAAAATGTATTAAAAGTGGAGTAATTGGGGGTTTTAAAGAGCTATGGAAGTGGTATGAGGCTGAAACTTTGCAGGTGCGTAGGGAATACCAAAAGACACAACTTTCATGTTGTGACCCTCGCCGGAATCGGCCGAATCGGGGGTGACTCGGCCGTGACTCGGTCGGATCACTGAGTCGGCCGAGTCAAGGCCGAGTTGGCCGATTCCCGACCGAGTCCGGTGACCTGGATCTCCCCCGACGGTTCATCTACCCTCTGCAAGTGTTACATCTTTGGGTGTAGTGGGTTTTTTGTGAGATATGCACGTGTAAACTCTTGGTATTCTAAAGGTTTTTAAAAAATCAATATTAAAAATAATGTGGGGTATGGGATTCGAACTCTGATGGCTTGGTTCAGCAGTGCAAGGTATTACCAATGAGCTACAAGCTCCTTCTTGTAATTATTGTGGTATTTAATTACTTAAACTGATAGCAGCAAGAATAAATACTCCTGGTATACATTAAATTTAAAGTAAATTCTTGTACACTAAAAATTGAGTTATTATATTCTTGTAGCTTGTAATTAAAAACAAAATAATTACCTATATTTTGTGCTCATGCTAAAATACCCCTTTGTGGATTTTTGAAAAAAATATTTGAAAAAATTTTGTATAGGAAAATTAGGGTTGTTACACAGACTGTGAAAGAGTCTGTATGGCCTCAAGAAAACTATAAGACAGTGGTATCTCAAGTTCGATCAGTTCATGTTAGTGACAGGATTTGTGTGATGTGATCCAGATCATTGCGTGTATGTTCAAACTTTCAAGGATGATGACTACATTATCTTATCATTTTACACGGATGACATATTGGTAGCGGGTCCGAATTTCGAGAAAATTCAAAATCTGAAGAAATTGATGGCTGAAAAATTCTCAATAAAGGATTTGGGAGCAGCCAAGCAAATTCTGAGAATGAAGATCATAAGAGATAGGAACAGCGAAAGCTGTGGTTATTGCAAAAAGGCTACATGGAAAAGGTTTTAAAGCGTTTCAATATGGATAATTCAAAGCCGGTGAGTACGCCTTTAGCGAAACACTTCAAACTCAGTATGGAGTTGTGCTTGACAACTCAAGAGCAGAAAGATGAGATGGCAAGAGTGCCTTATGCAACTGCGGTGGGGGGGTTGATGTATGCGATGGTGAGTACGAGATCAGATATAGCACATGCAGTGGGGGTTTGATGTATGCGATGGTGAGTACGAGATTAGATATTGTACATGCAGTGGGAGTTGTGAGCAGGTACATGCAAAACCCGGAAAAGGAACATTGGAATGCGGTGAAGTGGATATTGAGATATCTCAGGGGAATGTCTATTCATTGCTTATGTTTCGGGGGTGACTCTCTAAAGGTGTAAGATTATGTTGATGCGGACTACTCGGGTGATCGAGATAATGGGAAGAGCACAATAGTGTACGTATTCACAACTAAGGGAACAACGGTTAGTTAGTCTCTCAGTTGCAGAAAGTTGTGGCATTGACAATGATGGAGGTCGAATATAAGGCCAATTATGTGGCCATCACGGAAACCAGCAAGGAGATGATATAGTTGCAAAGGTTACTCGAAAAGTTGGGTAAGAAACAAGATTTCAACACCGTGTTGAACGACAACCAAAATGCAAACACTTGGCTAAGAACGCGGCATATCACTCTCGAACGAAGCACATCAAAGTGCAGCACCACTTCATACGCATAGCTTTGAAAGATGGTGAGTTGACACTGCAGAAGATCGCAAGAGAAAAGAATCCTGCAGATATGTTCATCATGGTTGTAGACAGAGATAAACTGGATCTCTGTTGCAGATTAGTAAACCTCTCTATGAAAATTTGATGAGGAGAGAGCAGAAGCGGAATCATATGAAGTTTACTAGTGTTGGGAATTAAGCGGAAGAATTCTCCAAGTCGGAGATTGTTGAATTGTGGAAAATTCTTTTTCAGACGTCTGAAGCAGGAGGTGCAGACATCTGGACATATACGAGACTCATGTCAGAAATCTAGAGCAACGCCATACATCTGACGACCAAAGTGCAGATGTCTGGAAAGTCTTAGCCAAAGAACATAGCATAGCCAGACGTCTGTGGCAGACGTCTGGAGAAGCTGAAGCACAATCCAAAGCAACGGCAGATATCTGATGGCAAGGGTGCAGACGTCTGCGCAGGAAGCTGAAAAGAAGTAGAGAAGAGGCATACGTCTAACCAAATCTAGTGCAGACGTCTGTCGTCGGGTTTTCTGTACGAACCGAATATTATTTATTTTGGTTTATCTCTTATTTTAAGTAGGATTAGGGTTTGTCTATATATAAGGATCTCTCCTATATTATATGTACTGCTAATTTGAAAGACTATTGTATTGAGAGAGCGTGACGTCTAAGATCTAGAAAGATTTGAGAGAAATCTCCTAGGGTTGCTCGTGGGTGTAACTTGATTCTAAGATCAGTAGACTATTGAAGATTCCGCTCTACCAGGGACTAGCTATACGGTAGTTGAACCTCGTTAACAAATCTCTCGTCTCTGGTTTGATTTATACTTGTTCTCGTTTTATTGTTTGTTTTATCTTTCGTTGGTATTGCATGGATTGCGTGATGAATTGTAAGCATTGTTCCGTGTTTCTTCTTCTCCCATGGTTTATTCCCCAACAACATATATATCAGGGTAAGCCAATTGATCATTATTAAGATTAATGCAAGCCTCTCTTCCTCTTTTATAATTTTTTCAACTAGAAATCCAAGTATGAGTGACCAAGTCTAATTTGAAGACGATCAATCCCAGCTTCGATCAAATGCAAAACTTTTTAAAATCATTTATGGAATTTTTGTTTAATAGTTAACTCCTTTGATAGCATAAACATCTTAAATGATAACAAGGGCCTAATGACCCCTAATACGGTACACTCTTGGATACCTTGAGTGTATAATCCTATTAGATACCCTAACCATTCCTCAACCATCACAAGCTCATTAATATTCTCATATTTTTATAGGGTTATTTTGTAACCAACACATCAAACTTATGTGAATATTAACATGAACCATTTCTCTTTTCCTTAAGAAATAAAAGAGGAAGCAATACTTTACCCTCACCATTTTCAACAAATTAATCTATTCTATTTTGAAAAATATAAAGGAAATACCATTGCTTGTATAAAAGCCCAAACAAAAATTTGTGTAACAAAACAAATTAAAAAATAGACCGATATGAAACTCCCGACACCAAGTAACTAAATATAAATTTTACCTTAGTGACGGCGATGTTCTTGAAATCTACAAAACCTACTGTTTTCCTCCAATTTTTTGATAAGAAAACTAGGAAGGAACCTGAGCCTCCCTAACTTTAGGTATAGAGGCTCGGAGATCGATCCGAGCTTTCAAACAACCAAAAAAGAAAAGAAAAGAAAGCTTGTTCTTTAGGCTCTCATTGAACAAGAAAAAAAAAAGTAATATATCAAGAAAAGAAAATGGTTCTAAGAGTTGATAGATCAATTCCCTAAAAAGTCTAGGAGTTTATAGGCCATATTGCCTCTCAAATGTTCGAAAGCAGTGATGCACTTACTCAGAAATTTGATTGAATTCATGGATACACAAATTTTTTGTAAAGTAAATATCATTGCACAATCTGTTGATTTTAATGAATTAAAAACTAGCTGACTATGAAAATGGAAATATGTGAATTCGCAATAAATGTTTAGCTTTTCTAAGAAAATCAAAAGTGAATATAAATATTTATACATGATATGAGACAGCATAAACGTTATAGCTAGGACGAGAAGCATTAATAATTGAATATGCATGGAATAGAAGGCAAAATATGTTGATTTTATTCATGAATTTGAAGCTAGCCGAATATAAAAAATTGATATGCATGAATTTATAAATATTATGCATCTAGATGATATGTCTATACACAGTTCAGACACTATTAAAAGGCAGTTCAGCAAATGTAAAATTACGCAGCGGAGTCGTTGATATATGTTCTATTTATGAGACAGGTTATGGCAAAGGAAGCAATATGCATCGCAAAACACGTACGATATTACTTATCATAGTACACCAACATTTCATTAATTCAAATTAAAGAACAGGGAACAATAATTTCTTACCTGTGTACGAAATTAGAGAAGTCTATCCTAGGTCTCTCATATAACAAATTAGTTAATTTAAATAATTTTTAACCAAATAAAAAGTTTTAATAGAGACAGTAACTGAATTTCTTTCAGATTATTCTTATTTTACTCATGCATGCTTGATAGTTCTTCATTTTAAGTTATTTAGATTTATATATTGATGATTCCTTTCTTCAGATAAATTTTCAGCAAAACCATGCCTACATTTTAAGAGAAATGATGATTTCACTTCTTACAGTTTGATCTAAATATAACATTATGCCATTTTACAACACATTTTAACTTGTAACAATAGTTTGTAGTTTCGTTAAATTATCTTTTATTGAAACGCAGGGGCAATTTCCTTGCTTTCGTTTAATAAAAAAATAAAATAAAAATTGTAACAATAGCTGTGCTGATGTTTTTCTCAATACCACCGTATATATAAACTAGCAAGTGCCCCAATGCCATGCACGGGCACGGGAAGTCTCCCAAAAAATATCCTATTTTGGGGCACGGGAAGTCTCCCAAAAAATATCCTATTGAATAGATGACCAAATCGTAACTAAATTTCAAGCTTAACCTAAATTCTATTGAAACAATGTAGAAGATTTCTTTATTTTCTCTCAAAACAATTACATAAAAGTATGTCTTTACACATTTCTATTTATTGCACTGATTCAACGGATGGCGAATTGCATTCGAAAATTCTTGCTGTCATCGCTAATTACATTTGAAATTTGAAAAGTTTTTCAACGAAATCTTCCTACCATTAGCACTGATTACTGTCGAACTCCGTCCTCCTTCATACGATTGGTTATCTTCACATCATCATGTATTTTTTTCTTGCTAATTTTCATATTATATAATTTAACTCACTGCATTTAATATATATTTCAAAAGTGTATATAACTTTTAATATATATTTCACAACCTTATTGGTAGTCGATCTATAATATATGAATTCTCATTTCTTATAACTATCTATATCTATATTTGCATCCACCAATGACCATACGAATATGGTTTCATCTACATCTAATCCTTATCTGATCGATGAGAACATATACAAAAGTAATGGTGAAAGTGTTGATTATAATTTTTCAATAGACATTTGATGATGGGGATAAAAACATGAGAAGAAACATGGACACTATGCGTACGACCAATAATGCAATCCACGCAATATCAACGAAAGATAAAACAAACAATAAAAGCGAAAACAAAAGAATCACAAACCAGAGATAAGAGATTTGTTAACGAGTGTATAGCTAATCTCTGGCAGAACGGAATCTGCAATAGTTTAGTAGATCTTAGAATCAAGTTACACCCACGAGAAACCCTAGGAGATTTCTCTCAAATCTCTCTAGATCTTAGATGTCACCCTCTCTCTATGTAATAGTCTCTCAAATTGGCAGTACATTAATCATATGAGAGATCCTTATAAATAGACAAATCCTAATCCTACCCAAAATAAGAGATAAACCCAAATTACAACAATTAGGTTCGCAACAGAAATCCCGACGACAGACGTCTGCACCAGACTTGGTCAGACGTCTGCTTCTTCTCTATTTCTCTTCAGCTTCTTGGGCAGACGTCTGCACCTTTGCCATCAGACATCTGTCATTGCTCCGGATTGGGCTTCAGCTTCTCCAGACTTCTGGCTACACTCTGTGACGACTTCGACTCTTTGACAGGCGTCTGCACTTTTGCCACCAGATGTCTACGTTTGCTCTGTTCTTTTAGCTCGTTTCTTGGTGCATGAGCAGACGACTGCTCCTTCTTCTTCATACATCTACAGGAAGTAATCTCCACAAATCAACATTCTCCCACTTGGAGATACTTCCGTCTTGATTTACATCCTAGTAGACTTCACATGATTCCGCTTCTGCTCTCCCTTCAACAAATTTTTATGGAGAGGTTTATCAACCGGCAACCGAGATCCATATTATCTCTGTCTACGACCTTAGTAAGCATATTTGCAGGATTCTTTTCTCCCGCGATCTTCTGTTGTGTCAACTCACCATCTTCCAATGCTATGCGTATGAAGTTGTACCGCAACTTGATGTGTTTTGTCCGAGAGTGATATACCGCATTCTTGGTCAAGTGTATCGCACTTTGGTTGTCGCTCCATAAGGTGTTGAAATATTGTTTCTTACCTAACTCTTTAAGTAACCCTTGCAATCATATTATCTCCTTGCTGGCTTCCGTGATGTCCGCATATTCGGCCTCCGTCGTTGACAATGCCACAACTTTTTGCAACTGAGAGACCCAACTGACCATTATTCCCTCAACCGTGAATACGTACCCCGTTGTACTCTTCCAACTATCTCGATCACCCGAGTAGTCCGCATCAGCATTGTTAGTGTATATGCCCTAGAGGCCATTACTGTATCATACTAGTTTGTATATTACTTAATGGAAGCTTGGGATATTCACCTTGTATAAACAATCTTGCTCAATATAGTAGTATGCTACTTGGTTTGTTTCTACTTCAATGTGTACATGTGTTTATTTTTGTATATCACCTGTACACATTAGTGGAGCCCTTAGGATCTTTGCTTGATTACCAGCGTTGTGATGGCAGTCACACTAGTGGGGGCTGGGTAATCTATAAGCACATCCTTATACAGGTCCCTAGTCGCAGGACTATCGAGACAGGGCATCGATACTCCGGAGTAGACTAGCGTATGCGCTTCTCATCCCAGTGTGGGAGATGGTCTGTCCCACAGCCATCAGTACGTCGTACTGGAGATAGTATACGGGTGCTCGTTAGGTTACGAGTACACTGGACAGGACTCGTCGGGAACTGACAGGTTGGTATTATACCTATCGTCAGTTATCAGTTCCCAGGTGACATGAGTACAGCTTAGTCCGCTGACTTGACACTGGCACTTCGCCTCGAGTGTGTTCCCACTGCATTTTGATCACTACCCTACCACGGCTCAAAGGAGTCGTGCAAACAGGTAATGGTTGGGTGCAGTCCCGAAGCACTTGGAGGCAGTGACGGTTAGACAGGATTCGTCTCTCCCGGTATTGGGGGTTGACATCGCGCTGTGTCTAGGAGAACCATTACATGAGTAGTCCCTGGCCAGGGCAAGCGAGATATACTGGTAGGCTTCCAGTGTTATCTCAGGGTGTTTTGGGCTTCACTCCGATACGACTTGTACCGCTATTGGGGGACTGACGTTTACCGTCCCCTAGACCCGACATGCGATGTATCAGACGAACAGACCGGACTGTACGGAGAATGTCACATTCAGACTCAGTAGGAGTTCAGATGGGTTTTACCTCGTCAGTCTTCTTATCGGCATCTACCTGGGGACCGTTACGCACAGCTAGTGCCGCTTGCGGTCTGTGGTTAAACCCACTGCCAGCGTAGTGTCGAGTCTTTAGAGTCCCACACAGAGGGTATTCGCCTCTGGGCAAAACAGGGTAGAGGTCGCATGGTTTTGCGACAGAGTTCGTTCTCATCCGCGCACTTGTGCACGTTTGGAGTCCGGACGGATATTACTGGCTGGCTCTGGTTTGAGTCAGATACTGGTATATGTTTTGGGGTTGCTTTTATCTCTCAGTATTCTTGTTCCTCGGAACGAGAATGCAGGTGTGTATGCACAGTTGTTTGAGGCGGAGGAAGAGGTTTTTCATTAGGGTTTCGGAACGGGTGCGTATGCACAGTTGACAGTCGTCTTTTTCCAAACCCTAATGGATTTATGAAATATCAATTAATAATAGTAATTAAATGAAATTGTGTCATGTTTGATTTTGTTGACTTGTTGACCATGGTTGACTTGTTGACCATGGTTGAATGTTTGACCATCATCATTGCTTTGCAAGGATACTCCTTGATTCTAGCGTACATTCATTTAATGAAGTGATGATAATGGTCATTCCAAATACAACCATCAACTATTTCATTTGAATTATTATTATTAATTAGATAATTCTTTTTCTTTTGTTATGGTTGCAAGAAGAAAAAGAGCTCATTTTTATCATAACCATTCTCTCTCCTCACTTGTTCTTCTTCCTCCTCTAGTTCAAGGAGAATCCTTCTCATGAGTTGAGAATCCCTCTCCTTGAGATTAAAACACCCCAAAGACACTCTCTACTCACTCTAGGTTCAAAGGTTTAGCAAGCCAAAGATTCTAGTTCTCTCAAAGTTCGAGAAAGAGCCCGAAGGTTGAACCCTCAGGTGGATCCATCTTTGACGGAAAAAGGCTACGAGGAAAGAACCATCAACCTCTACTAGGTTTCAAGAAGAAGGAGTTCAAGTTAGGTATAACCACTTTGCCGAGTAGTTAACTCTCCTTTGCATGTTTGCTAGTTTAGTTTAGACACGATCCCGACCTTGTTTAGTCCATGTTGTCCCATGCGCCAAAAATTTGATTTTTATACCGTTTCCGCCTCCCCGTAAGAACCGGGGGTCGCAACGTGGACTTACAGTGGTATCAGAGCCTAACTAAAGTTAAACTAGCTTGGTAGAGAAGTGTATGGAAGTTCGAAACCGAAAAATCGCAAAACCGGAAATTCTAAAACCCTAAGTTTCTGTTGAAATTTTTTGTGCTCTAAAAGTAAAAAGTTTTACTCCTAAAATCGGCTCAGGGTTTTGTGAGAACACCCACCAAAAACGATCCCATGAATCCTTCAAACCGCCGCGGATCCGCGGTCTCAGCTATTCTCTTTGCCGCGGATCCGCCGCCGTTTGGGCTCTTCATGTGATCGTGTTTTGTGCAGTGTTCTTCTGGTAGGGTTTTGGGATTTTTCAAATATGTTATATGTGCCCAGATTTTCCAGAAAAGAAATTTACTTTTGGGGTCCTATAAATCCGTATTTTTTTTTCGAACTTCGCTACACTTTGGCTATATTGGTTATATCTGTGATGTTTGTATGTATTGAACGTCGGCTAATCGCTATAAGTCGATTAGTCGGGGTTATACATCTCTGTGATCTGTGTTTGATATTGGAATGTGTATATGAATGTGTTGGACTGTCGCGGGTGAATAGCCGGGGTGGATGTGAGATGAGCTTTTGTTTCTCTTTCTTTCATTTATAAATGTAAATTGATGTAATAATATTATTTGTATGGCCGCACAACCGGGTCGGGGTTGTAGCCGTCATTGTATAATTCTTTTTACTGTTTTTGCTCCTAGGATAGACCCATGGAGGGGTGCACAAACTACCGGGTACTTGGCGGGTAGTTTGCCGCACCCGTAGGGGTCTTGGGTGGGGTTTTGGCTATTCACCGCGACCGTGTAATCCGCTTTTCGTTGCAGGCTCGAACGGATTGCGGATTCCTAGTATATCCAATGTATTCATCTGTGATCTGTAATGTCTATCATTGCTTTATATTTAGGCGTTGCTTATGTTTTACAGCCGCGCTAGCCCAGCCCCCGCTCTGTCGTTAGTTAAGTAACCTAACGGGTGATGACGGGACCCCGTGGCGAATGCGAATGGCATAAGCGTACGTCATATTTTGGTTGTTTTCTGCAATGGTAGGATTAAATGATGGGACGCATTAAAAGAACTAATGCAAGAATATCACGCATTAAAAGAACTAATGTAAGATAATAAACCAAGTTAAAGTCGTTGGAACACTTTCGAAAAACCACTCGGTTCTTTTCAAAACTAACTTTTAAATGCGGAGCTTGAGCCACTCCTTTTAAAAGCTATCTCGTTCCATCGATTATATCAAGTTCACTACGTTCACGGTTTCGCCAAAACCATTCGTAGCCCTCCATCATTTCAGTTAAATATACGGTAGTATTCAAGCTATGTATTTTGACCTCACGCCAAGGCATAGTGATTGGTAGCTGCCGGATATTTATCTGTTGCATAGATAGAATGCGTTGGTTTGAGACAGTCGTACTGCCATTTTGGCCTACGTCAAGGGTAGGTACGGGTGGGTTCAAATTAACCGGGATAATGATGGGAAGAACTTGACATGTGACTTATGACATTTTGACCTCACGCCAAGGTCATAAGAGCATGGGGCAAAAATCCACATCGGGAGTTTCATAAGTACTGAAACTTGCTAGATTTGCATACCATTTGGAGTGTGATGATTCTGGTAGGATTCCTTCAGTTTCGTCACACGATGATATTTGGATCCCGATCCTACTGTGAGTATATGCTACTCCTCGGGAAATTTCTCACTAAACGATCAATGCTATAAACCTAGTAGGTGCCTAGAAAGGTGTTAGCGGGGCTACGCCCCCAGGGAAAAGAGGTTCTTAAATTAAGGAACTTCGCGAAAGCGTTGGAAAACCTCCCTCGAAGTACCGACACTGGCCTGGCTGAACGGTTAAGCAAGTATTGTGCGGTGGGATTGATCCCGACTGATTCTTCCTTTATGGTTTGAGGAGGGATTCGAGAGACAGTGGGAGCCATCCTGTTTAGACAAATTAAAAACCACTCTAAACTTGCAAGAGCATCATGCTAAAGTGTTTCTTCTCTCTCCCCCTGCAGCGACCAAATCGAAATGACTGGACTTAAATTACTTCTAGATAAAAACATACTGACAGGGCCAAACTACAAAGATTGGCTCAGGAATGTCAAAATGGCAATCACTTACGACAAGCTGGGGTATCTTCTTACCACCAAAGCTCCCCCCGTCCCAGGTCCCACCTCCAGCGTCGCGGATAAGGAAATCCGTAAGACTTGGGAGATTGATTGCGCGAAGGCCAAGTGCCTCGTGCTTGCCTCTATGGACAACGAACACCAGAGGAGGCACGAGAATATGGACTTGGAATCCATATTTCTTCATACAAAAGAACTGTATGGAGAGCAGTCTCGTATCGCAAGATACGAAGTGTCGAAGAAGTTATTTTCGGCAAAGTTGGCCGTCGGATCATCGGTAGCGGACCACGTGCTTAAGATGATTGGCTACATTGAGGAGCTCGCGGAACTTGGGACCACGTTGGAAAGTGAACTCTATACGGATTTAGTTCTCCAGTCCCTTCCTTCCACTTACGCCCAGTTCATACTGAATTTCAACTTGAAAGAAAAGGAAGTTGAACTTTCAGAACTCCTTAACATGCTGAGGAGCGCAGAGGGCACCCTACAGAAAGGTAGGGAAACACCCGCTTTGTTTGTAGGAGGATCTTCTTCTTCTAGGTCCAAGGCGAAAGCCAAGGGAAAGAGGAAGAAAGCCCCCGCCAAACCAAGGGGCGGTGTTAGTAAAGTGGGAACGAAGGGAAAGGAAAAGGCAACAAAGATAGCGGGGAAGCTTGTGGGTAAAGAGGAATGCTTCTATTGTCACAAGAGTGGACACTGGAAGAAAGATTGCAGGGCTTGGAAAGCCAGGACACAGGAACTGAAGCAGGTTGCGGCTTCAGCTTCAGGTGTGTATGTTATTGAAAACTGTCTTTCTATAAACTCTACTTCCTGGGTATTGGATACCGGATCAGGATCTCATATCTGTAATTCTTTGCAGGCGTTGAGAAACCGTAGGATTTTGAAGGCAGGTGACATGACCCTCAGAGTTGCGAACGGAGCTAGCATGGATGCTAAAGCCGTGGGGGACTATCACCTGGGAATGTCAGATGGGCATGTTTTGGTTTTGCGTAATTGCTTTTTTGTACCCAACGCAACTTGTAATATCATTTCTGTATCTTTGGTTTCTAAAGAAGGTTATGAATTTGCGTTTGTAAGTAATGTTGTAAACATTCACCTTAATCAAGTTCTGATTGGGTCAGGTACATTGAGCAATGGTATATACGTATTGAACCAACCACAGATTTTCAATGTCCAGAATACACACAAAAGAAAGTCTCCGGAAATCAATCAGACTTTCTTATGGCATTGTAGACTGGGTCACATCAATGAGAGAAGGTTGACTAAGTTACATACAGAAGGGTATTTGGATCCGTTCGAATATCAATCGTATGCCACTTGTCAATCCTGTCTCAAAGGAAAGATGACAAAGACTCCGTTCACTGGACACGGAGTAAGAGCAAGCGAGCTCTTGGGACTCGTACACAGCGACGTGTGCGGTCCAATGTCTACACATGCGCGAAGCGGTTATTCTTACTTCATTACTTTTACGGATGACTTTTCAAGGTACGGTTATGTCTTCTTAATGAAACATAAGTCCGAAGCCTTTGAAAAGTTCCAGGAATATAAGAATGAAGTTGAAAAACAAACCGGCAAAAGTATCAAGATTCTAAGATCGGATCGAGGTGGAGAATACTTAAGTGCCGAGTTCCTGAATTACTTAAAAGAGAATGGGATTCTCTCTCAGCTTACTCCTCCATACACTCCGCAACATAACGGTGTATCGGAGAGACAGAACCGGACTCTATTGGATATGGTACGGTCCATGATGAGTAACGCTGAGTTACCGCGATCATTCTGGGGGTATGCGCTAGAAACAGCTGCATACCTTTTGAACCGAGTTCCTACTAAGACTGTGCCTACCACACCATATGAGTTATGGAGTAGGAAGAAACTCTATCTTCAGTACCTGAAGATTTGGGGATGTCCAGCTTATGTCAAAAAGCAGCATACGGACAAGCTCGAGGCACGCTCAGTACTGTGCAAGTTTGTGGGATACCCAAAGAACTCCAGGGGGTATCTTTTCTATTACGCAGAGGAACAAAAAGTCCTTGTTTCTCGTAATGCCCATTTTCTGGAACATCAGTTCTTAGAAAAAGAAGTAAGTGGGAGCGCAATAGAACTGGAAGAAATTCCAGAACCTCAGACTATTACTGAAAGCTTAGTGGAACCAGAGGGTTCAAAAGAACAGGACATTCCTACGCCTCTCCGCAGGAGTAGTAGGCAGTCTCATCCGCCCGAGAGATACTACGGTTTTCTCATAGACGGGGATAGAGAGGATTGCATCATAGATTATGACGAGCCTACTAGCTTCCAACAGGCCGTTCAGAGCGTTGACTCGGTAAAATGGCTGGATGCAATGCGGACCGAAATGGAGTCCATGTACACCAACAAAGTATGGACGTTGAATATTGCTCCAGACAGGGTAAAACCCGTAGGATGCAAGTGGATCTTCAAAAGGAAGATTGGTGTAGATGGACAGGTTGAGACCTATAAAGCTAGACTTGTAGCAAAGGGTTTCCGTCAAAGACCTGGCTTGGACTATGACGAAACCTTTTCTCCAGTGGCTATGCTGAAATCCATTCGGATCCTTCTTGCCATTGCTGCCTTCCACGATTATGAGATTTGGCAGATGGACGTAAAAACCGCTTTTCTAAATGGAAATTTAGAGGAGTGTGTCTATATGGACCAGCCAGAGGGTTTCATTCAGAGTGGGAGCAGCGGAAAGGTGTGCAAGTTGCTTAAGTCCATCTATGGACTAAAGCAGGCATCGCGGAGTTGGAACATCTGTTTTGATGAGACGGTCAAGGAATTTGGCTTTATCAAAAATCCAGATGAACCATGCATCTATAGTAGATTTGTAGCGAGAACTGTAGTATTCCTCGTTTTATACGTGGATGACATTCTCTTAATAGGAAATGACATTCCTATGCTACAATCTGTCAAGGGATTCTTGTCACACAGGTTCTCCATGAAAGACCTGGGTGATGCCTCTTACATCCTGGGGATCCGGATCCATCGTGATAGATCCAAGAGGATATTAGGACTTTCACAGTCCAGGTACATCGACACTATACTGAAGAGATTCAGTATGGAAGATTCCAAACGCGGTAACCTACCGGCTTGTCACGGGATCACCCTCTCTAAAGAGATGTCTCCCAAGACTGATTTGGAGAGGGATCGCATGTCTATTATACCCTACGCTTCTGCGGTAGGCTCTATAATGTATGCGATGTTGTGTACTAGACCGGATGTAGCTTATGCACTGAGTGTGGTAAGCCGGTATCAGTCAAACCATGGGGAGAAACACTGGATAGCGGTAAAGAACATTCTCAAGTACCTGAGAAGGACTAAGGAGATGTTCTTGGTGTATGGCGGAAAAGACCTCCAGATCGAGGCCTTTGCTGACTCCAGCTTCCAGAATGACAAGGATGATTCCAAGTCCATGTCGGGTTTTGTCTTTACCCTCAATGGAGGGGCGGTGTGTTGGAAGAGTTCCAAACAGGAAACCGTTGCAGACTCGACGATGGAAGCGGAATACATCGCTGCATCTGATGCCGCAAAAGAAGCTGTCTGGATGAGGAAGTTCTTGAAAGAACTTCAGGTGGTTCCGTCCATTGTTGACCCAATACCTCTGTATTGCGACAACAACGGGGCTATAGCTTTAGCGAAGGAACCCAGGTCCCATCAGAGATCCAGGCACATCTTGAGGCGGTATCACCTGATCAGGGAGATCGTGGATCGCCAGGAGATCGAGGTTCGGAGGGTTGCTTCAGAAGAAAACACTGCAGATCCATTCACCAAGGCCCTACCCCAGACTCAGTTCGAGCGGCTGATCGAGATGATAGGTCTTCGATACGCCAGTACATGGCCTTAGTGCAAGTGGGAGATTGTTAGTGTATATGCCCTAGAGGCCATTACTGTATCATACTAGTTTGTATATTACTTAATGGAAGCTTGGGATATTCACCTTGTATGAACAATCTTGCTCAATATAGTAGTATGCTACTTGGTTTGTTTCTACTTCAATGTGTACATGTGTTTATTTTTGTATATCACCTGTACACATTAGTGGAGCCCTTAGGATCTTTGCTTGATTACCAGCGTTGTGATGGCAGTCACACTAGTGGGGGCTGGGTAATCTATAAGCACATCCTTATACAGGTCCCTAATCGCAGGACTATCGAGACAGGGCATCGATACTCCGGAGTAGACTAGCGTATGCGCTTCTCATCCCAGTGTGGGAGATGGTCTGTCACGCCCCGCTTCCCAAAATACGGAATACGAGGGGTAGACAAGGCCAGCCATGCTCCTACGGTCAAGGAAATGTCCTGCCGTAGTCGCACTTCGGCTTCTAGTTTTTCATGGTAAACAGTAAACGATGCGCAGGTAATGAGAAATGCAGTAACTGAAGGAAACAATAATATAAACTGACCTGAAGTGGAACAAACGAAAGTAACTCGGAGTAGTAAATCAAGAAGTCTGTGATGCACGTCTAGTACTGATCCAAGCTAGATCTTCTCCTCACACTGAGCATGCATACTCAGGTCGTCAGAGCGACACAATAGCAATATAATGTATATAATCAAGTAACAGTTCTAACAGCGGTGAAGGATATGAATAACAGTAAATCAATAACAGCATGAATATAAATGAGCAGAGATAAATGCAGCGGAGCAGTAAAGCAGTATAACGATATGTCATGTATGTCAACACAGTATATAAGGAATGTAAACGACAGTAACCCTATCAGTCTCTAAGTCCACTGCACAGGTCAATAAGCCTATCGTCAGTCCAAGTGTGAGAGTCAACCACTCGCGAGTGTCCTCCACCCAAGGGTAGAACCCAAGGGCAAGGGACCACGGGCCCAACATGTAACGAATGTATCACGGTGTCTATAGCACATACCCTGTAAATCTCCATATAACTCCCTAAATATATAAGCCGGCATGGGACTCCCGAGATTCTGTTGAATTCACACTTGAACTACCCCACACCCCGTGGTCTACATCAAACGCTAACCATAACCCTAAATACTAATCGATCCGTGACAAGTCTACGCGAGAACTGGAGGCAGGACCTCCATCAAGCACGTCCCGACTAATACCTAAGATAAATGGCAGTGTCGGATGCCTTATCTGTGACATCCGTGCAAGCGCTTCCATAAGTGTCCCATACCACTTATAGTCACACGTACACGCATCCCTCAGACGTCGACAATGCAATAGAATAAAAGGGACACTGATTGTGCACAAGTACATATCACTTTCACTTAATCACGAATACACGATCACTGACATACTTGCCACAATCAACACTAAAATCTAACACTGGGTAAATGCACGATGTCACTAGGTTCTCAATACAATGATATGGGTATGATATGATGCGTGAACAAGTATATAAACATGGTGAGGATGTTATGAAACCGCATTCTTTCACTTGCACGATTTATCATGAAACATATGTACATAATTTGGCGATATGACCAACAGGTAGTAATTAATATGTTCAGTTACCTATCCATATAATTTGGTTTCGAGCCGATCGGGTTTCAGGATCATTAGTTATAACTGTTTCATTTTAAGCGCACGCGTCTGGAAATCCAATTTCAGAATCAGGAATCCATTTCGCAACGCATTTTAACCCCAGTTGGGTTCAGATTTTAGTGATGATACAGTTGGATGAATTCTAGGGTTTTCAGTAAGGTTTTCAACGCAACAGACGGATCATCAATCGCATCTGTACGTTAGGAGTTATAATGTGTTTAATATCAACATGTCAATTCTGATTCTGCTGGGACTGTGATGTGTCCCGATCTTCTAAATTACAGATTAAATATCAAACGGTAACGAAACAGGATGAAATCAATTGTGTTTTCTAGCTAACAGATTTATCTATAATAAACAGTGGAGTTCCGCAACTTACGAGTTAAGGAATACCTGTGGTGTCCAATACGGAATAGCAAGCGAAGACTGGAGTCACTCTGGACTGCAGTCCAGAGTCGCACTCCGGTCCGAATATCATCACAGTTTAAATACAAAATGTCTGGAAACTGGTATGGAGTTAAAGTTCATCGAGTCGGCTCCAATTTGAGCCCTCGAACGCACCATTCTACTATGTACTTAATTTATGGTGAATTTAACGATTTTCAGGTGCAACAGAAATACAGTTTTACGGTTAACTTTGGGGCAGTTATTTTGGTCATAAACGATCAATTTATCCAACGAAACTTGCACACGTTGTTCATCACAGCAAGGGCCCAAGTAATAAATTAAGTTCCGTCAATTTAGAAATGTATTTTCTTTGGGAACACGCACCGAACAGGTACGGCACAAAATCAGTTAAACTTGTAACTCTAATAATTTATGCATTTAACGACTTTAACCTAAGTAAATTAGCATGAAAGCAAGTAAAAACTTGCCTGGAGACGTCTTGGAGCACACGGCAGCGGCAACGACGTGAACGCGCGATGAATGACGCGTGCAAGGTTCGCGGTCTTGGCTCGTGCTCGGGCTCTGGGCATATGGTGGCATGGTGCGGGGCACAAGGTGGGTACGAGAGAGGGAGAGTTGAGAGAGGCAGTTAGAGAGAGAGAGAGAGAGAGAGAGAAGTGTGAGTGAGGGATTGAGAGAACTGTGAGTGAGAGAGAGAGAGAGTGGGAAAGAGAGAGAGTGAGAGAGAGAGGGAGACAGAGTGAGGGGGAGAGAGCTCAGAGGGAAAGAGAGTGAAGGAGAGATAGAGTGAAAGTGAGACAGGGAGAGAGAGACTCTGAGAGAGGAATCAGAGAGATAGAGAGAGAAGAGTGTAAAAGAGAGAGAGAGTTAGAGACTGCAGAGAGTGGTCGGGAGAGAGAGGAGAGATGGGAACAGAGAGGGAGAGAGAGTGAGAAGGAGAGAGAGAAGTGTGAAAGAGAGAGAGAGAGTTAGGCAGAGAGAGGGATTAGAGCTGGGGAGAGAGACACAGAGAGAGAGAGAGGGGTGGTGGAGTTAGAGAGAGAATGAGAGAAAGCAGAGGAGAAGGAGGGGGTTCTCGGCGTAGGGTGATAAAGAGGAGGTGTTGATGGTTGGGTGTGGTCGGAGGTGGTGAAACGACGACGTGGAGGAGGTCGGCGGGGCTTTGAGTGGAGCTCGGCTCGAGGAGTCGTAGTGGGGAGCTCGGGCAGGGGTTGTAGGGGTTTTAGGTGGTGGCGGAGTCTCGAGTTGGGGTGCGATGAGAGCAGTGACGGTGGTGGCGACTGCAAGTGCGGGTCGAGAGGGTCGGAGCTCGAGTGGGGGGGGGTGTGCACGGGAAGAGAGCGAGCGAGGAGTGATGAGGGTTGTAGGCGTCGGCGTCGATGGCGAGGGCTCGAGGCCGGGGTGTTTCTGGGGTGAACGAGGGGGAAACGAGAGATCGAGTGAGGTGAGGAGGTGAGGAAGAGAACGAGGGTGGACGTCGTGGGCGTAACGTCGCAAAACGGGCGTGGCGCAAGCGCGGGCGAAGGAGGCGGCGGGGAAAGCGAAACGTGCGCGCGAGATTGGGAACTAGCCGTTGGAGAGAAAAGGAGAAGAACAGTAGCGGCGGGCCGGGCTTGGAAAAAAACAAAAATTCCTTTATAAAAAAAAAATATCGTGGGCTGAAGTAGGAATGGGCCGAGATTTTAATATGCGAAATTTATTTTAAATAGAAAAATGAGTGGGCTGCAGGAGGGAGTGGGCTGGCTACAGTGGGCTTAGTGAAAATTTAGATGGAAAATAAAAGAAATGGGCAGGCTTTAAACAAAATATAGATTTAGAATGGTGCTTGGGCTGGGAAAAAATAAGGAATAATGGCCTTAAGAGAAGTGAGTTTAGTCTATTTTTAAAAGATGTGTTAAGGGAAATGAACGGGCTGATTAATTAAAAATGAAATTGGGGTTCTATGAATAATAGAAAGGCTTAATTTTAACAAATAGGGAAATGGCTCACTAGGATAAATGGGCTGAAGAAAGATGGGTTAGGCCGGAGAAAGCTAAGGGTTTAATAAGGGGGAAAAATTTAGTAGCTGAGAAGGCAATTGGGTTGGGCAGCCCAAAATAAAAGTATTATAATAAAGCGGCTGATGGACTCGAAAAGAAGTTGGGCCGCAGGGAAAACAAAGAGAACTGAAATGAAAGGGCCGGCTAAAAATGGTAATAATATTAGGAAGAAGGGGCTTAGGGAAAAATCAAATGAGAAAAGATTTAGTTTTGGGTTTTGAAAAAGAATATTGGGATTTAGACGGAATAAAATTATAGGTTAAATAAATAAGATCAAAGAAATAGTAAAACACGGATTCGGTATAAAAGAGCTGGGTATTACATCATACCACCCTTACAAAAATTTCGTCCTCGAAATTTAAAGGAACAACTAGCTGTAAATAATAAGCGAAGGATTATCATATCAAACACTAATGCATGTTGATTTACTTTAAATGGTTAAACAAAATCTGAAGATACTTATATATATATATAAGAACCATATACGAAAGATAGATCTAATAAGTATAATGTAGGAACACCATAAGAGCAACTACAAGTATACGAGAATATAGGTAACAATAACGAACAATAATGATCAAAGCGTATTCAACAAAAATGAAACCCAAACAGGGATACATACAAGTGTATTAAAGGTAGTACGACAGAAAGATAAATATAAGGTACAATCATTTATAATAGTACTCATAGACACGAAACCCGAAAATAAAATAACAAGAATAAAGTAGTGGAAATCTAATCGGTAGGTTAAAACTTTTTAGGAAAACGTATCGAAAATAGGTTTAAAATGATTTTTGAAAACTTGTATAGTGAATCTAAGAAACATGGAACAAAATTTGCGCGGTGTACGGGTGCGCTACTGAAAAAAAGAGAATACTAATAGTGTACTTAAAATACATGAAACAGGGTAATCAATAACACATTCTCTTCGATAAATTCAAAATACTGAAACTAGATTTTTTTTTTTTGAATAACATCATCATTAAATATAATTAGGGTAATAGGAAGAACACCAACAGGTACGGGGCTAGATAGGGTAATGATTATAAGGAAATGTGGCTCAATCAGAAGGTTGGAGTGTGTCGGTTTTAGGCTGAAGATCAAGGAGATTGGGATCGGGTCAGCACAGGAAGTAAGGAAGAGCAACAAAGGAATACAAAAGAAAAAGTGTGGAGGAAACAACAGTCGATACGACACACGAATCAAAATTTGAAGAGTTAGTGAACTCGGAAGTTTCACAGGTACTGTTCTCCTCCCGGCAGGATCTCAAACGGGCGCAGACGAAGGATGAATGGTGGCTCATTCCAAGGATCAGAGTGCAGTACCCTCCAATCGAAACGAGGGTGAAAACTATACCACGAGTAGGGGTGGGCAGTCAGGGATCTCAGCCGAAAATAAATGGATATAAGCAATAAACAAACATCAAGCAAACCAATTATCAAAAAGGTTGACGAATTCAAAAGATTTATTTCATTCAAGAAAATTTGAAACAAGGCATTATCCAATACTAGAAGTGGCCCTAAACTAAACACATTTTATTTGGCCAGAAAAACAACATCAAAAAGGAATTCCGTCAATCGCGGTTGTGGAGATTCAGCAGGTTACGGTAGGCGCGCGCACTCAGGTAGGGGCGTCCATTTCCATAGCGCCTTGCGGGGGCCGCCATTGGGAGTTCTTCCACAGGGGATCCTGATCTTCTGGTCCTTCTTCCTCGGATGGTGCTTCTTCATCGAGGTCCGATTCCATGTGGTTTTCTTCTTCTGCATTCTCTTCCATGGGATTTTCCTCCACTGGGTTTTCTTCCATCGGTTCTCCCTCGGGGTCTTCCTCTATCGGATTTTCTTCGGGACCTCTTTCTTCTTCGTCAGAAACAACCATCATGTCAAACTCTGGGGCGGCTGCTCCTTCGTCCTCTGAATCGTTGTTTTCGAAGTTGACTTGGGGACCATAGACCTCATCATCGGAACTCGTCAATATGTGATCAAAGGAAACGCATGACTGTGCATCCTCGTCTAGATGCGGCGCTGCTCCAGGGTGGGTCATGGCCTGAAAAGAGAAGTCATGATTAGACAGTGGAATACATCAAGGAAGCTCATGGTACGAAATATAGGAAAATATGCGGTTGCAGGAACTGGAAGATCATAATGAAAAAAAATACTGTGATAATGAATAGAATTTGACATAGAGGAGCACGAGAATGATACATATATTATGATTCAAATTTTATTGCATTCAACTAAAGTTCGACGGATACAAAGGTTCAAATGGAAGGAAATGTTTATAAGAGTACGACAACAAAATACTGAAATTGGAAAACATAAAATTCTTCTTTGACTGCCAGAATGCTGCATCATCGTTATGCGAGTTGAATCCTGTGTCTGGGTCCGCTTTATGGTCGAAGTTCAAACTACGCGATGATCCTCACTTGGTAGAAGTGGGGAGTGTGGATGAATCTCCTCCTTGTAGTTCTTTCCTTTCTGGGCAACCGTTGATGATGTGTTTGTTGGAACCGCATATCAGACATTTCCCATGGGCACGGCGACAATCCTTCTGAAGGTGTCCTGGCCTCTTACAATATCCACAGCAAGGGTTATTCTGATGCTTCTGTTGACGCTTCATCTTCTTCTTCTTTCCTCGTCCAATAGGGATCCCTTTATGATAGGAGACTCCCGCTGGTGCCTGATTCTCCTGTCTTCTCAGTCCTTCAGCCAATAGGTCGTTCGTTCGTTCCTGGGCTTCCTTTAAACCTTGCAGTACACTAAGGATCTCAACAGTCTGATTCTGGGGAGCGGATAAAGATGAAGAGTCGTTGGAAGACATGATCCTGAAACAACGATTTGAGGATGCTATAAGTCACAAGCTAAATGAATCAAAATATAATATGGATAGAACAAGGATTCAAGAATATCAGAGATGATGAATATCATTACAAGTGGGGAATCAACAGTATCCCTTTAAGTCACTTGAATAGGGTACAGTAGTGCAATTGCCACCACGTACCCTTGTCAAGTCATCCGAAACCATAGTGAATGGATAGCTGAACACACGATGTGAATATGGATCAAGAATGACAAGTTTACAATCTAGACTAAGTGGTGTCTTAGCTTGCCAAACTCTACACGGAAAACTGCAATCTCAGTCTATGCAAAACCTGGCTCTGATACCAACTAAACCATGTCACGCCCCGCTTCCCAAAATACGGAATACGAGGGGTAGACAAGGCCAGCCATGCTCCTACGGTCAAGGAAATGTCCTGCCGTAGTCGCACTTCGGCTTCTAGTTTTTCATGGTAAACAGTAAACGATGCGCAGGTAATGAGAAATGCAGTAACTGAAGGAAACAATAATATAAACTGACCTGAAGTGGAACAAACGAAAGTAACTCGGAGTAGTAAATCAAGAAGTCTGTGATGCACGTCTAGTACTGATCCAAGCTAGATCTTCTCCTCACACTGAGCATGCATACTCAGGTCGTCAGAGCGACACAATAGCAATATAATGTATATAATCAAGTAACAGTTCTAACAGCGGTGAAGGATATGAATAACAGTAAATCAATAACAGCATGAATATAAATGAGCAGAGATAAATGCAGCGGAGCAGTAAAGCAGTATAACGATATGTCATGTATGTCAACACAGTATATAAGGAATGTAAACGACAGTAACCCTATCAGTCTCTAAGTCCACTGCACAGGTCAATAAGCCTATCGTCAGTCCAAGTGTGAGAGTCAACCACTCGCGAGTGTCCTCCACCCAAGGGTAGAACCCAAGGGCAAGGGACCACGGGCCCAACATGTAACGAATGTATCACGGTGTCTATAGCACATACCCTGTAAATCTCCATATAACTCCCTAAATATATAAGCCGGCATGGGACTCCCGAGATTCTGTTGAATTCACACTTGAACTACCCCACACCCCGTGGTCTACATCAAACGCTAACCATAACCCTAAATACTAATCGATCCGTGACAAGTCTACGCGAGAACTGGAGGCAGGACCTCCATCAAGCACGTCCCGACTAATACCTAAGATAAATGGCAGTGTCGGATGCCTTATCTGTGACATCCGTGCAAGCGCTTCCATAAGTGTCCCATACCACTTATAGTCACACGTACACGCATCCCTCAGACGTCGACAATGCAATAGAATAAAAGGGACACTGATTGTGCACAAGTACATATCACTTTCACTTAATCACGAATACACGATCACTGACATACTTGCCACAATCAACACTAAAATCTAACACTGGGTAAATGCACGATGTCACTAGGTTCTCAATACAATGATATGGGTATGATATGATGCGTGAACAAGTATATAAACATGGTGAGGATGTTATGAAACCGCATTCTTTCACTTGCACGATTTATCATGAAACATATGTACATAATTTGGCGATATGACCAACAGGTAGTAATTAATATGTTCAGTTACCTATCCATCTAATTTGGTTTCGAGCCGATCGGGTTTCAGGATCATTAGTTATAACTGTTTCATTTTAAGCGCACGCGTCTGGAAATCCAATTTCAGAATCAGGAATCCATTTCGCAACGCATTTTAACCCCAGTTGGGTTCAGATTTTAGTGACGCTACAGTTGGATGAATTCTAGGGTTTTCAGTAAGGTTTTCAACGCAATAGACGGATCGTCAATCGCATCTGTACGTTAGGAGTTATAATGTGTTTAATATCAACATGTCAATTCTGATTCTGCGGGGACTGTGATGTGTCCCGATCTTCTAAATTACAGATTAAATATCAAACGGTAACGAAACAGGATGAAATCAATTGTGTTTTCTAGCTAACAGATTTATCTATAATAAACAGTGGAGTTCCGCAACTTACGAGTTAAGGAATACCTGTGGTGTCCAATACGGAATAGCAAGCGAAGACTGGAGTCACTCTGGACTGCAGTCCAGAGTCGCACTCCGGTCCGAATATCATCACAGTTTAAATACAAAATGTCTGGAAACTGGTATGGAGTTAAAGTTCATCGAGTCGGCTCCAATTTGAGCCCTCGAACGCACCATTCTACTATGTACTTAATTTATGGTGAATTTAACGGTTTTCAGGTGCAACAGAAATACAGTTTTACGGTTAACTTTGGGGCAGTTATTTTGGTCATAAACGATCAATTTATCCAACGAAACTTGCACACGTTGTTCATCACAGCAAGGGCCCAAGTAATAAATTAAGTTCCGTCAATTTAGAAATGTATTTTCTTTGGGAACACGCACCGAACAGGTACGGCACAAAATCAGTTAAACTTGTAACTCTAATAATTTATGCATTTAACGACTTTAACCTAAGTAAATTAGCATGAAAGCAAGTAAAAACTTGCCTGGAGACGTCTTGGAGCACACGGCAGCGGCAACGACGTGAACGCGCGATGAATGACGCGTGCAAGGTTCGCGGTCTTGGCTCGTGCTCGGGCTCTGGGCATATGGTGGCATGGTGCGGGGCACAAGGTGGGTACGAGAGAGGGAGAGTTGAGAGAGGCAGTTAGAGAGAGAGAGAGAGAGAGAGAGAAGTGTGAGTGAGGGATTGAGAGAACTGTGAGTGAGAGAGAGAGAGAGTGGGAAAGAGAGAGAGAGAGAGTGGGAAAGAGAGAGAGTGAGAGAGAGAGGGAGACAGAGTGAGGGGGAGAGAGCTCAGAGGGAAAGAGAGTGAAGGAGAGATAGAGTGAAAGTGAGACAGGGAGAGAGAGACTCTGAGAGAGGAATCAGAGAGATAGAGAGAGAAGAGTGTAAAAGAGAGAGAGAGTTAGAGACTGCAGAGAGTGGTCGGGAGAGAGAGGAGAGATGGGAACAGAGAGGGAGAGAGAGTGAGAAGGAGAGAGAGAAGTGTGAAAGAGAGAGAGAGAGTTAGGCAGAGAGAGGGATTAGAGCTGGGGAGAGAGACACAGAGAGAGAGAGAGGGGTGGTGGAGTTAGAGAGAGAATGAGAGAAAGCAGAGGAGAAGGAGGGGGTTCTCGGCGTAGGGTGATAAAGAGGAGGTGTTGATGGTTGGGTGTGGTCGGAGGTGGTGAAACGACGACGTGGAGGAGGTCGGCGGGGCTTTGAGTGGAGCTCGGCTCGAGGAGTCGTAGTGGGGAGCTCGGGCAGGGGTTGTAGGGGTTTTAGGTGGTGGCGGAGTCTCGAGTTGGGGTGCGATGAGAGCAGTGACGGTGGTGGCGACTGCAAGTGCGGGTCGAGAGGGTCGGAGCTCGAGTGGGGGGGTGTGCACGGGAAGAGAGCGAGCGAGGAGTGATGAGGGTTGTAGGCGTCGGCGTCGATGGCGAGGGCTCGAGGCCGGGGTGTTTCTGGGGTGAACGAGGGGGAAACGAGAGATCGAGTGAGGTGAGGAGGTGAGGAAGAGAACGAGGGTGGACGTCGTGGGCGTAACGTCGCAAAACGGGCGTGGCGCAAGCGCGGGCGAAGGAGGCGGCGGGGAAAGCGAAACGTGCGCGCGAGATTGGGAACTAGCCGTTGGAGAGAAAAGGAGAAGAACAGTAGCGGCGGGCCGGGCTTGGAAAAAAACAAAAATTCCTTTATAAAAAAAAAATATCGTGGGCTGAAGTAGGAATGGGCCGAGATTTTAATATGCGAAATTTATTTTAAATAGAAAAATGAGTGGGCTGCAGGAGGGAGTGGGCTGGCTACAGTGGGCTTAGTGAAAATTTAGATGGAAAATAAAAGAAATGGGCAGGCTTTAAACAAAATATAGATTTAGAATGGTGCTTGGGCTGGGAAAAAATAAGGAATAATGGCCTTAAGAGAAGTGAGTTTAGTCTATTTTTAAAAGATGTGTTAAGGGAAATGAACGGGCTGATTAATTAAAAATGAAATTGGGGTTCTATGAATAATAGAAAGGCTTAATTTTAACAAATAGGGAAATGGCTCACTAGGATAAATGGGCTGAAGAAAGATGGGTTAGGCTGGAGAAAGCTAAGGGTTTAATAAGGGGGAAAAATTTAGTGGCTGAGAAGGCAATTGGGTTGGGCAGCCCAAAATAAAAGTATTATAATAAAGCGGCTGATGGACTCGAAAAGAAGTTGGGCCGCAGGGAAAACAAAGAGAACTGAAATGAAAGGGCCGGCTAAAAATGGTAATAATATTAGGAAGAATGGGCTTAGGGAAAAATCAAATGAGAAAAGATTTAGTTTTGGGTTTTGAAAAAGAATATTGGGATTTAGACGGAATAAAATTATAGGTTAAATAAATAAGATCAAAGAAATAGTAAAACACGGATTCGGTATAAAAGAGCTGGGTATTACATGGTCTGTCCCACAGCCATCAGTACGTCGTACTGGAGATAGTATACGGGTGCTCATTCGGTTACAAGTACACTGGACAGGACTCGTCGGGAACTGACAGGTTGGTATTATACCTATCGTCAGTTATCAGTTCCCAGGTGACATGAGTACAGCTTAGTCCGCTGACTTGACACTGGCACTTCGCCTCGAGTGTGTTCCCACTGCATTTTGATCACTACCCTACCACGGCTCAAAGGAGTCGTGCAAACAGGTAATGGTTGGGTGCAGTCCCGAAGCACTTGGAGGCAGTGACGGTTAGACAGGATTCGTCTCTTCCGGTATTAGGGGTTGACATCGCGCTGTGTCTAGGAGAGCCATTACACGAGTAGTCCCTGGCCAGGGCAAGCGAGATATACTGCTAGGCTTCCAGTGTTATCTCAGGGTGTTTTGGGCTTCACTCCGACATGACTTGTACCGCTATTGGGGGACTGACGTTTACCGCCCCCTAGGCCCGACATGCGATGTATCAGACGAACAGACCGGACTGTATGGAGAATGTCACATTCAGACTCAGTAGGAGTTCAGATGGGTTTTACCTCGTCAGTCTTCTTATCGGCATCTACCTGGGGACCGTTACGCACAGCTAGTGCCGCTTGCGGTCTGTGGTTAAACCCACTGCCAGCGTAGTGTCGAGTCTTTAGAGTCCCATACAGAGGGTATTCGCCTCTGGGAAAAACAGGGTAGAGGTCGCATGGTTTTGCGACAGGGTTCGTTCTCATTCGCGCACTTGTGCACGTTTGGAGTCCGGACGGATATTACTGGCTGGCTCTGGTTTGAGTCAGATACTGGTATATGTTTTGGGGTTGCTTTTATCTCTCAGTATTCTTGTTCCTCGGAACGAGAATGCAGGTGTGTATGCACAGTTGTTTGAGGCGGAGGAAGAGGTTTTTCATTAGGGTTTCGGAACGGGTGCGTATGCACAGTTGACAGTCGTCTTTTTCCAAACCCTAATGGATTTATGAAATATCAATTAATAATAGTAATTAAATGAAATTGTGTCATGGTTGATTTTGTTGACTTGTTGACCATGGTTGAATGTTTGACCATCATCATTGCTTTGCAAGGATACTCCTTGATTCTAGCTTACATTCATTTAATGAAGTGATGATAATGGTCATTCCAAATACAACCATCAACTATTTCATTTGAATTATTATTATTAATTAGATAATTCTTTTTCTTTTGTTATGGTTGCAAGAAGAAAAAGAGCTCATTTCTATCATAACCATTCTCTCTCCTCACTTGTTCTTCTTCCTCCTCTAGTTCAAGGAGAATCCTTCTCATGAGTTGAGAATCCCTCTCCTTGAGATTAAAACACCCCAAAGACACTCTCTACTCACTCTAGGTTCAAAGGTTTAGCAAGCCGAAGATTCTAGTTCTCTCAAAGTTCGAGAAAGAGCCCGAAGGTTGAACCCTCAGGTGGATCCATCTTTGACGGAAGAAGGCTACGAGGAAAGAACCATCAACCTCTACTAGGTTTCAAGAAGAAGGAGTTCAAGTTAGGTATAACCACTTTGCCGAGTAGTTAACTCTCCTTTGCAAGTTTGCTAGTTTAGTTTAGACACGATCCCGACCTTGTTTAGTCCATGTTGCCCCATGCGCCAAAAATTTGATTTTTATACCGTTTCCGCCTCCCCGTAAGAACCGGGGGTCGCAACGTAGACTTACAGTAACCTTGTACCTTTAGAGATTCACCCCCGAAACATAAGCAATCACTAAACGTCCCCCTGAGATATCTCAATATCCACTTCACCGCATTCCAATGTTCCTTTCCCAGGTTTTGCATGTACCTGCTCACAACTACCACTGCATGTGCAATATCTGGTTTCATACTCACCATTGCATACATCAAACTCCCTACTGAAGATGCATAAGGCACTTTTTGCCATTTCATCCTTCTGCTCTAAAGTTGTCGGCCATAACTCCTTACTGAATTTGAAGTATTTCACTAGAGACGTACTCACTGGTTTTGACTTTTCCATATTGAACTGCTTCAAAACCTTTTCCTTATAGTCCTTTTGCAATAAACACAGCTTTCACTGCTTCCTATCTCTTATGATCTTCATGTCCAGAATTTGCTTGGCTGCTCCCAAATTCTTCATGGAGAATTTTTCAGTCTTCAGTTTTGAATTTTCTCGAAATTCGGACCCGCTACCAATATGTCATCCACGTAAAGTGATAAGATAATGTAGTCGCCATCCTTGAAATTCTGAATGTACACGCAGTGATCGGAATCACATCTCACAAATCTTGTCTCTAACATGAACTGGTCGAACTTGAGATACTACTGTCTTGGTGCTTGCTTGAGGCCATATAAACTTTTTCGCAGTCTACATACCATGTTTTCTTTCCCTTCACCTCGTATCACAGTAGCTACATCATATAGATCTTCTCCTCCAAATCTCCATGAAAAAATACCATTTTCACATCCAGCTGCTCTAAGTGCAAATTCTCTACCTCCATGATACTGAGAATCACCCGAATTGAAGTTATCTTTACCACTGAAGAAAATATCTATTGACAGTCTATCCCATGTTGTTACACATATCCTTTGAATACCAAGCGAGCCTTGTATCGCTTCATGCCATCAGTCTCATCTTTTATCCTGTACACCCATGTTGACCTATGAGTCTCATTCTCTTTACTTTTGATTATTTTACAAAAACTATATTTTAAATATATTATATATTACTAATCATACCAGATAAGTTAAAAGTACTACAACAATGTAATTGCTCAAGCAAGAGAACAATTAACATCTCAACTGGCATCACAACAGTGATATTGAGCGACTCTGAAGAACAAATTGCAAATTCAAAGGAAATATCGAAAAAGTCACACAACGAAGTATTCAAGACTTTTATTTTCTTTGAGTCTAAAGTAGATCTCATTGGTTAGAATCTCATTTCAAGTTCTAAATTTTTATACTAGATCTCTTTACTTAAAGAGACATCTAAATATTTTATTAGAGTTTTAAAAACCACCCAAAATTATTTTAAAAATATATTAGACATTCAAAGGATATCTGTGTATGATATATCAAACATCCCAGTGGACTCCCCTATCGACGTCCCCCCAGACTCCATAGCAGGTATGAAATTTTCAAATTTCTGTTGTTAGTTTGAATTTCAAATTTCCAACGACTATAAACTACCAATTGTTAGTTATATGTATGCCCTAGAGGCCATTACTGTACATAGGATGTATATTGTAGTGGATACTGGGACATATATAGGGAGGACTTTCTTGCTCGACATGATAGTATGCTATCTGGTTGATCTTTACCTTAACGTGTATACTGTTTGTCTCTCTGTTACATGTTGGTAAAGCCCTTAGGATGTGTACTTGACTACCTGGACTATGATGCGGATCATACTAGTGGGGACATGGTAGTTTATAAGTACATCCTTCAAAGTCCCTAGTCGTGGGTGTATCGAGATGGGGCATCGATATACCAGAGTAGACTAGCGTATACCTTCTCGACCCATACAGATGGGCGATGGATGATCCCATATCCATTGGTGTTTGACATCGGAGATGATATACGGGTGCTCAGTAGAGACTGGGTACACTGGACGGACTCGCCGAGAACTCCCAGATGGTATTATACCTCACGTCAGATGGCAGTTCTCTGGTGACACTGGTACAGAGTAGTCTGTTGACCCGAGATCGTCATAGAGTCTTGTGTGGTTCCCACTGTGCTTTGATTTCCATCTTACCACATCCAAGAGGGTGTGCAAAACGGTGGTTTTTGGATACAGTCCCGAGTCACATGGAGGCAATGAGCGATAGGAGGGGATTCGTCTCTCCCGGTATAGGGAGTTGATGTTGCGCTGTGTTCGATTGGCTATAACAGGAAATCCCTGGCCAGGGTTGCTGAGATTTACTGGTAAGTGTTACCAGTAGTTTCTCGAATTGTTATAGACCTCATATCGACACGACTTATCGAGCTATTGGGGTCTGACGTTTACCACCCCTAGGCGAGATATGCGACATATCAGACGATCAGACCGGACTGTACGGTAGTGTTACTGGTTGGATTCACTGGAGTGTGAGCGGGCTTGCTCGTCGATCTTCAGATCGCTCAATACCCGAGTGGCCATTACGTTTAGCAGACCGCTTGCGGCTTGTGGGTGTTTGATATGATCATCATTTGCTGCCGGCGTATTGACGAGTCTTTAGAGTCCTACACAGAGGTTTCCTGGCTCAAGCGAAACGAAATAGGAGCGCATATGAGATATGTGCGGGACCGAGAATAATGCGTGTATGTGATACCGTATTTCATTCTCGCGATGAATGTGTCGAATGGTTATATGCGATATAACCTAGTTATCGAATCGAGGGTTGATTCGATAAGCCGATACATTGGATACTAGTCGGTTATATGCGACATGACCGGATCATTGAATTAAGTGTTGATTTAATGATTTAATGTATAATTATATATTTGATATATTACTTTGCATTAACTAGTATCGGTTCACTTTGAATGGATTTTCTCACTCGGATGTGCGCATTGTATATGCGATATGATTTTGTGCACTTGATTGTATCATGTTTGATGATGCATGTTTAACTATAGTTAAGTGTAATGAATTAAGCCATGGTTAAACTAATGATTAGGGTTTTCTTTTCTTACTTATTTATTTATTTATTTATTTTGAATAGATGAGAAAAGAATGGTTGCTAGTTTTGGAGTTTAGTTGAAGCTTCATGAAGCTTTGACTTTGTAACCATTCTTATCTCATTCTTAACCCTAACCATTAAACTAACCTTGGTTAATTCTCTACACATTACCATAGTTAGAATTATGATAAGGGTTGTTTTTCTATTCTTTTTATAATAACTTATCATATGATTTCTTCTTCTTCTTCCTTGAACTCAAGAAGAAAACCTTGAGGTCATCAATGGTGATTGATGATAAAGAGTGAGAAATCCAATTCTAAATTGAACCCACTTCCTATTTCTTCATCCTCTACCTCTTGCCAAGTAGTAGAGTGTGTTTCCTTCACAAGTTTTCAAGGCTTGGTGAAGGTGGAGCTTGATCTAGCGATGCCTCGACGTAGATCATCTTCGGCATGGACATCGACGACCTAGCTCGCTTATTCTCCGATGAAGTCGACGCTAGAGCCCGGATTCTTTTTGGACAGCGGAGAGGACTTCGTTGCGGAGCTATGGAGGTGGAGAACCGGATCTACAAAGGTTGTATTTTCGTATCTCTTACTTAAGTGTTAACTAGTTTACTTTTCGCCTGGATTTCTAGCAAACGATCCGTAGTCGGGTATCTCGGCACCTAGAATTTTTGAAATTAGCATGGTTGATGCCTTGTGAGACCTCATTAGGATGCCTAGGAACCCTACAGTGGTATCAGAGCCTAGCTAGAGCCTTAGGCGAAGTCTAGACGCAATTTGAAGTCCGAACGAACCCGAAACCCAAAACCAAAATTGCTCTCTGTCCTTTTTTCAAAAACGTGGTTTTTTCAACATTAAAAATGCTTAAAAAATTCAGCAGGGAAATCTAAGAATTACGGCGCAAAAAGTTTCTGATGAACAGTACAACTTGCGGGGGAACCGCGGCAGAAGGTCGGCTTCTGCGGCGGTTCCGCGGCAGAAAGGTGACATCATCAATTCCTGTTTGCACAGTAACTCCTATTTTATTATGCTGGATTTTCTGGGAATTTTTAATTTTTATTCAAGAGTTGAATTTTCAGGGGTTGTTTTGGGGATTCGGTGTTTCGATCGGAGTATCAAATTTTGTCTATGTGGCTTTCCGGATAAATTTTAGAATATGTTAAAATGTTCGACTGGATATAAATACCCAACTTTTCCCCTGTCGGGAAATTTCCAAGTGTTGGATTTTTCCGTAGTTTAACGACGTTCTAAGAGTGCAAGTAACGCGATGGACCCTCTAGAAGACAACAAACCTTAACTCGATTATGTGACCGTCTTGAACTGCCCTTTGAACCTTCGGGTTTGGGGCAGTACGGCGTGCCACATGTGAGGCGTTGGCTTGACCCTTCTACGGCTGGACCGTTGGTACTGAGGCACGAACTGAATGTTGTTAGACTCATATTTCATGTGTTGATCTGTATCGGGAAAACTTGGGTGTTCGATTGTTCGATCGGAAAGTTTGACATTTTCTATTTATCCGGAATGGGATACAATAATTGGAATTCACAAAAGTTATGTGATAACGGAATGAATATTATAAACGTAGCAGTTTAGTCTCACTTGATCGGTTGCTACGGAATTTTGATGTGATCAAAAGTCCGTCGCAATCACGTAGCGTACGCGGATACTTGCCAGGTAAACTTAATAGACAGCCTCACTCCATAGCCCCGACCAAGTGACTGTAGGAGAACCCCGTCGCTGAAAGCATCCGAAAGGGTGCTCGCGGTAGCGGTGTTCCGCCTTGGTGCACTTCGTCGACGGCGTCGGGGGTGCGGCCGTCTACTAAAGTTTGCGACGAGCATTCGATCAAAATGTCGGGAATCTTGTTGAATTGCCCGACTTGATATTGAAAAGTGTTTTCGATTTTGAGACTAAAATGCGGGGTTTATAATTGTTAGGCATGCGATGTCTAAAGAATTCATTTGGTCAGGCATGCGATGTCTGAGGAGGTTGCGGATTCCAACTGTTGTAGTTTTACACTTTCTTTTCTGTGACCGTAAGTGTAATATGTGATATCGCCGGTTTCGTTGCTATATGTCAATGACAATTGGGATGCGCATATTTACTTACGTTGATGACATGTGATGTTATGTGTTGCTGGATATGTTATATTGGATCGTCGTGTTTGAATAGCCGGGGGTTTTTATGTGAGATGAGTGTTTTTCATTTTCTTTCATGTAATAATCTGTATGTAATATTCTTTTATTGGGGCGCTTCCAGGTTGCGGAAGATGTCACCGTTTGCATATTATTTACTTTTCCGCACTAGGATAGACCCAAGGAGGGGAGCATAAGTAACCGGGTTCTGGGGTCCAGTGGGAGACCAACTCGAGGAGTCGAGTCCGGGTCTCCTAACTCTAGAATTGGTAGGGTTGCTTGTCGCTCTCGTAGGGGTCTAGGGGTGTGGGTTTGGCTATTCATCGCGACCGTGGAATCCGTGTTTTATACTGGCTCGTATTGAAAACACGGACGTCCTAGTATATCCATATTTCATATGTTTCTTCTGCTGCGATATCTGTGATGTGATCATGTGATGTTCTGTGATAGATACAGTATATAGTATATATGATATATTATATAGGCGTTACTTATGTTTTACACCCGCGCTAGCCCTGCCCCGCTCTGCCGTTAGTTACCTAACCTAACGGTGCACGAGGGGACATCGAGGCGAATGCGGATGGCATAAGTGTACGTCGTATTTATCTGTGATGTTTAGGTACTTAAATGATGGGACTTCATTAATGTGATTAATGAAATAAAAGAAACCTAAGATGTTGTAGAATCGAATTTCAAAATAAAAAGGTAGCTACAGTTCTTGCTTTGCACAGCGGTATATATGATATATCCTGCACCTTATTCGATAAGGAAAGGACCGAGATCCCTTCACCGGGAGTGACTCCTTTAGCAATAACTGGCAGATGCTACACACTCGGTTTGTCTTTTGATTGCTTTTAAGTGTTTTTGCTTTGCACAGTGATATATACGATATATCCCGCACCTCATTCGACGAGGAAAGGACCGACGATCCCTTCACGGGGAGTGACTCCTTTAGCAAAACTAGAAAAGCCTCAAAAGCACTCCATTTCAAAATTCATTCGATCCTACAACGATATCAAGTTCATTACGCAATAGGTTTTCAGAAAAACCTGTCGTAGCCCTCCGTCATTTCAGATAAGTAGTAGTTAGTATTCGTGCTACGTTTGTTGGCCTGCGTCAAGGCGTAGTGTGCGGTAGCTAACTGGTATTTATCTGCTTATGCATATGATGCAGATTGGATTAGGGTAGTCGTGCGACTTTGTTGGCCTGCGTCAAGGGTCGTGCGGGTGGGTTTAATTCAATCAGGAAATGACGGGTTGAACTTGACTAGCGGACTATGGTTTGTTGGCCTGCGTCAAGGTCATAGGACGCTAGGGGCAAAATATTATCGGGAATTTCAAGTGTTGAAATTTGCAATGAGATTGCATACCTTCTATGAGATAGTTGGATCCCGATACCCGCTGCGAGTAAGAGTTACTCCTGGGAGAGTTTTATACATTACAATTAGCCGATCAAGTAGGTGTCTAGAAAGGTGTCAACGAGGTTACGCCTCTGGGAAAACGAGGTTTACATTAATTAGGTTCGTGCGAAAGCACGGGGGACCTCCCTCAAAGTACCGACACTGGCCTGGCTGAAAGATTGGCGAACTTGTAGTGTGTAATTAATCCCGGCTAGTCTTTCCTTTTAGGGTTTGAAGAAAGATTTGATAAAAAGCAGTGGGAGCCATCCTGATTAGATAAAATAATAACCAATCTATTCTTGCAAGAGCGCACGCTGAGTGTTTTCTTCTCTCTCTCTCCAGGTAGCGACCATATCACGCCTTAATCAAGATAATAATACGGAATATTGACCGAACCCGCTTGTTATACTGAGTTGGGGAACGTTAGTCCCGCTCCAACTTATAATTGTTATAAGACAGAGCAGGAAATTGGGGAATACCAGATTTCCCGTGCCGCCCAAACGAAGAGAGTGCATGCTGATGCATCATCTTCGGGTGTGTTCATTATACAGAACTGTTTCTCAGTATCCTCCGCATCCTGGGTATATGATACCGGATTAGGATCCCAGATATGTAATCTGTTACATAGGGCTACAGATAGGTAGAGAACTGAGAACGGGTGATAAGTTTCATGAGGCAGAAAACGGGGCAAGAGTTGCAGCCAAGTCTGTTGGTCACTGTCACCCTGTATTACAATACATTGATTCTGAACGAATGTTATTAGATACCGAACCTGATATACAAAATCATATCTGTCTCTTTATTAGTAAAGAAACGGTAAAATTTTGTATTGTTGGATAATGTTTTGAACATTTCCTATATCAAAAGTTGATCGGTTCAGGTACGTTATCTAAAAGCGTTGATGTTCTAAATCAAACTACAGTTCTTAGTATACGGAACACACACAAGAGGAAGAGTTCAGAAATGAACGAATTCTTCTTGAGGCATTGTAGACTAGGTCATATCAATACGACCCGACTGGCTGAAGTTACATTTAGATGTATATTTAAATCAGTTTGAAGTTACATCTTGTGAAACTTGCCAGTCATGTCACAAAGATAAGATGACACCAGCTCTGTTTATTGGAAATAGAGAAAGAGTTAGTAAACTCTTGGGATGATACATGTTGATGTATGTAGGTCCCCTGTCTACACATGCCAAGACCGGTTCTTTTACTTCATTACATTCTCTGATAATCTCTCAAGATTCAGACCTATGTTCCTGTTGAAACACAAGTTCGAACCTTTTGAGATATTCACAGAATATAAGTTAGAAGTAGAGAACCAATAACAGGTATAAGTATTATGTCCTTTGATGAGATCAGGGAGGAGAATACTTGAGCACGGAATTCCTGGACTATTCTAAAGGAGAATGAGATTCTCTCTCAGCATTACTCTTCCGTATACACCATAGCACGATGGTATATCGGGGCAGAGCAATCACACCTTATATGATAAGGTGTGCTCTATG
The DNA here is from genome assembly GCA_030015575.1 of Agapanthus africanus. Classification (NCBI taxonomy): domain Eukaryota; kingdom Viridiplantae; phylum Streptophyta; class Magnoliopsida; order Asparagales; family Amaryllidaceae; genus Agapanthus; species Agapanthus africanus. The sequence continues at coordinate 187,962,044 of CM057337.1, forward strand.
ATGAGTACTACTGAGTTACCTATTTCCTTTTGGGAGTTATGCACTTAAGAAGCTGCATACCTATTGAATAGGGTTCAAATCAAATCAGTTGCCTACCACTTCATATGTGATATGGAAAGGGAAGAGCCCATCTCTTAAGTTGGTTAAGATTTGGGGTTGTCCAGCCTATGTCTGAAAAGTATAATCCGGACAAGCTCGAGGCAAGATCTGTTATGTAGAACTGGAAAGGTTCCAGCTATACAAACTGCAGCTGATGATTTGAAAGAACCAAAGGATTCAATAGATACCAACGAACCTCAGCCTCTCCGCCGATCTAGTAGGGTTCCTCACCCACCTGAGAGATACTTCGGTTTCTCTATGACAGTGGGAGCAAGGATTGCATCATGAGATGATGTAATGTTAGATTAGCACCCTATGAAGAGATTACAAGCATCACATGACCTAAAGTTTTCATTTTTAAGGTGCTAACCTAACATGCAAAGGATGGATCCTAGAAAATTAGGGTTTGCTAAACATAAAGCTAACAAAATTAGGGTTTGAAGGCTACAACCTTTGTAGCTCCCATTTTTGCTTCGCTCCTTAGGCTCTTTTGTGTTGAATCAAGGTTCTCTTGAACTCCCCTTGTGTCCACGATGATCCACCGCGGAGATATCCGTCCAAGCTCGCTACTTCGTCAAATCGAAGATAACACTCTAAACGAAACGGCTAAGCTTGTGTAGAATGTTGTTGTGGCTTTGGATCTCACTTCAAAAACCTTTCTTTTGTTGTATTTCACTCACTAGAAAAGATCTAGAGAGGAGAAGATGAAGGAAGATGAAGATGGTGGCTAATATTATGAAGAGATAAAAAGATAACTCTTTTTCTTAAGAAGAAAAAGAAATGAATATCACAATATATATTTTATCCTTCTTGACACTAACCATGATTAAATGATGGATGATTAATTTAACTTGGGTTTAGAATGATAAAGGAAAAGATAACCATGGTTTAGTGGTGGGTGAGAATGGTTAGGTTAAAAGAAGCATGTAGAAACTAGCATAATTATCCTTTCCTTTTCATTTTCTTTTAAAACCAAAATTAAATAATTATCCATAGATTAATCTATGGTGTGAAGCTTATATTGCCACCATTTCCATATATAAACAACCATGATAGTTTGATGTATGTATGTGTACATGTATGCACATCTTCATGTGCATGAAACTAGAAAAGAAAAATAGAAACACATGCATGCATGCATACATCCATCAAACCCTAGAAAGGTTTTGAGTGAGAAAACTAATGGTTAAATGATAAATCAACACTTGATTTATCAATCCGGTCATATCTCATATGACCCCACCAAAAGCAGTTCACCCGATCAATGTTCGGTATCATATACGCACATTTCAATCGGGTGCATGCGCATATCGCATATGCGCACCACAACGTTTCGCCTGGACTGGGTAACTCCTCTGTGGGACTCTAAGACTCGTCAATACGCCGGCAGAGGGTAATGATCATATCAAGTGCCCTCAAGCCGCAAGAGGTCAGCAAAACGTAACGGCCACCCGGGTATTGAGCGATCAGAAGACAACAAGCGAACCTGCTACAACTCCCGTCGAGCCATCCGGCAACACTACCGTACAGTCCGGTCTCTTCGTCAGATATGCTGCATATCGAGCCTAGGGATGGTCACGTCGACCCCAATAACTCAATAAGTCGTGTCGGTGAATGGTCTATAACAGATCGAGAAACTACTGATAACACTTATCAGCAAATCTCAGCAGCCCTGGCCAGGGACTTGCCGTTATAACCAGTCGAGCACAGCACAGCATCTACTCCCAATACCGGGAGAGACGAAACCCCTCCTATCGCTCATCGTCTTCATGTGTCTCGGGACTGTACCCAACGGCCACCTGTTTGCACGACTCAGTAGAGCCGTGGTAGGGTGGCAATCAAAGTACAGTGGGAGAACACACAAGGCTCTATGACGATCTCGGGTCTACAGACTAACCTGTACCAGTGTCACCTGAGAACTGCTATCCGACGATAGATATAATTCCATATAGGAGTTCTCGGCGAGTCCGTCCAGTGTACCCAGTCACCACTGAGCACCCGTATATGATCTTGATGTCAAACATCGATGAATGTGGGAACATCCATTGCCCATCACATGGGTCTAGTATCATATACGCTAGTCTACTCTGGTATATCGATGCCCCGTCTCGATACACCTCCGACTAGGGACATTTCAGGATATGCTTATAGACTACAGATGTCCCACTAGTATGATCTCCATCATAATCAGAGTAGTCAAGCCGATATCCTCAGGGCTTTATCAGCATGTATGAATGAATAGAAGCATGATCAAATAAACATGTCAGATAAAGAATAACCAGATAGCATACTATCATGTCGAGCAAGAAAGTAAACTGAATATATATACATGTATAGATACATCCACTATCACATAATGGCCTCTAGGGCATACATATATCCAACAATCTCCCACTTGCACTAAGGCCAGTTATTGGCGTATCTCATACCCAACATCTCAAAAAGTTGCTCATGCTGCGGCTGAGGGAGAGCCTTGGTGAATGGATCCGCGGCGTTGTTCTTTGTGTCAACTCTCTTAATCTCGATCTCGCGGCGATCTACAATCTCCCGGATCAAATGAAAACGCCTCAGGATGTGTCTGGACCGCTGATGGGATCTGGTTTCCTTGGCTAACGCCATCGCCCCATTATTGTCACAATACAAAGGTATTGGATCAATAATGGTTGGAACTACTCCTAGCTCCGAGACGAACTTCTTCATCCAGACGGCTTCCTTGGCGGCATCATTTGCAGCAATGTACTCAGCTTCCATCGTAGAGTCTGCAACGGTATCTTGTTTGGAACTCTTCCAACTTACCGCCCCTCCATTGAGGGTAAATACAAACCCTGAGATAGATTTGCTGTCATCCTTGTCGCTCTGGAAGCTCGAATCGGTAAAGGCCTCCATTTGGAGATCTTTATTACCATACACCAAGAACAATTCTTTAGTCCTTCGTAAGTACTTAAGAATGTTCTTCACAGCTGTCCAGTGGTTCTCCCCTGGGTTGGATTGATACCTGCTTACAACACTAAGTGCAAAAGCTACATCTGGGCGTGTACATAACATCGCATACATTATAGACCCTACTGCCGAAGCATAAGGTATAATGCTCATGCGAGCTCTCTCTTCATCGGTCTTTGGACAAGAATCCTTGGAGAGAGTGACTCCATGGCAAGCGGGTAAGGCACCCCGCTTGGAGTCTTCCATACTAAACCTCTTTAGGATGGTGTTGATGTACCTGGTTTGGGACAATCCCAATAACTTTTTGGATCTATCCCTATAGATCCTTATGCCCAGGATGTATGTGGCATCACCCAGGTCCTTCATGGAGAACCTCAGTGATAAGAATGATTTGACCGACTGTAGCATAGGAATGTCATTTCCTATCAGAAGAATGTCATCCACGTACAATACGAGGAATGTGACAGCTCTTCCTACAGCCTTCCTATAAACACAAGGTTCATCCGGATTTTTGATGAAATCAAACTCTTTGATAACATCATCGAAACAGATGTTCCAACTCCGAGATGCCTGCTTTAACCCATATATGGATTTAAGCAATCTACATGCTTTCTCGCTGCTCCCACTGTCAATGAAGCCCTCCGGCTGATCCATATAAACACATTCTTCTAAATCTCCATTTAGAAATGCCGTTTTAACGTCCATCTGCCAGATTTCATAGTCGTAGTGAGCAGCAATAGCAAGTAGGATCCGAATAGATTTAAGCATGGCTACGGGCGAAAAAGTTTCGTCATAGTCCAAACCTGGTCTTTGACGAAAACCCTTCGCCACAAGTCTTGCTTTATAGGTCTCTACCTGCCCATCCACACCAATCTTTCTTTTAAAGATCCATTTTCACCCTACAGGTTTTACCCCAGGGGGTACAACGTCCAAAGTCCATACTTTGTTGGTGTACATAGACTCCATTTCGGATCTCATGGCATCCAGCCACTTCACAGAGTCACCACTCGTGATAGCTTGCTGAAAACTGGTAGGATCATCATCTTCCATGATACAGTCTTCTCTGTCACCATCAATGAGGAAACCGTAGTACCTCTCCGGTGGGCGAGAAGTCCTACCAGACCTACGGAGTGGCCGAGGTTCTTCAGTTTCCGTTGCAACAGCCGGCTCAACCAAATCGTCATTTGTAGTTTGTGTCTCCAGAACCTCTTCTAGATCTACCACCTTGCCATCATCTCTATCCGTGAAAAACTCTTTTTCCAAGAATGTGGCATACTGAGAAACAAACACCTTTTGTTCCTCTTTGTGGTAGAACAGATATCCATAAGAATTCTTTGGATATCCCACAAAGTTACACATGACTGACCGTGTCTCGAGTTTGTCCGGATTCTGCTTTTTAACATAGGCCGGGCAACCCCAAATCTTAATTCTTTTAAGAGATGGTCTCTTCCCATTCCATATCTCATATGGCGTGGTAGACACGGCTTTGGTTGGAACCCTGTTTAGCAGAAACGCCGCAGTCTCCAATGCATGCCCCCAAAACGAGACTGGTAACTCAGCGTCACTCATCATGGACCGGACCATATCTAATAGGGTCCTATTCCGTCGTTCTGACACACCGTTGTGCTGTGGTGTGTAAGGCGGAGTGAGCTGAGAGAGAATCCCATTCTCTTTTAGGAAGTTTGCAAATTCTGTACTGAGATACTCACCACCTCGATCTGATCGAAGCATCTTAATACTCAAGCCAGTTTGTTTTTCTACTTCTTGTTTATATTCAACGAACTTCTCGAAAGCGTCGGACTTGTGCTTTAGTAAAAATACATGACCGAATCTTGAGAAATCATCGGTGAATGTAATGAAGTATGAAAAACTGCCTCTAGCCTGTGTAGACATCGGCCCACATACATCACTATGTATGAGGCCCAGGAGCTGAGTAGCTCTTTCTCCGTGTCCAGTAAACGGAGTTTTGGTCATTTTACCCTTGATACAAGACTGGCAAGTCGCATAAGATTTATATTCAAAAGAGTTTAAATATCCATCTTTATGTAACTTGTTTAGTCTTGTTTCGTTAATATGACCAAGTCTACAGTGCCAAAGAAAAGCTTCATTTAATTCTGAAATTTTTCTTTTATTAGTGTGTTGTATACTGAAAACTGTGTGTTGATTTAGGACATATATTCCGTTATTAAGTGTACCATACCCAACCAACATTTGATTTAGGTGAATGTTCATAACATTGTTCTGCAACACAAAATTATATCCTTCATTGTCCAACAAAGATACGGATATTATATTACATAGCATATCAGGTACAAAATAACATGGATTCAAAATCAAAATACATCCAGACGGCAACCCCAAGTGATACTCTCCCACTGCGACTGTATGTACATTGGAACCATTTCCAACGCGGAGAGTATGGTCACCTGTCTTCAAAACCTTGCTATTTCTCAGCCCCTGCATAGAATTGCAAATGTGAGAACCTGAACCGGTATCCAATACCCAGGAAGCAGAGTTTATAGAAAAACAGTTTTCAGTCACAAACGCACCTGAAGCAGAAGCATCACCATGCTTCTTCTTAAGACTTAGGTACTCCGTGCAGTTGCGCTTCCAATGTCCTGTCTTGTGGCAATGAAAACACTCGCCTTTCCCTGGGTCTCCAGCCGTGGATTTTCCCTTTCCCTTCACCTTTTTGACTCCGCCCTTAGGATTAGTGGGTTTCTTCTTTTTCTTTCCCTTGGCCTTAGCTTTTGGGCGAGAAGAAGAAGACTGTCCAATGGTCATAACGGGAGTCTTTGCTGACTTCATAGTGCTCTCTGCACTCCTTAACATATTAAGGAGTTCAGGAAGGTCCTTCTCCATGCCATGCATGTTGAAGTTCACTATGAACTGAGCAAAGGTGGAGGGGAGGGACTGCAGAATAATATCTATATATTGTTCATTTTCCATTGTCCATCCTAGGTCCTCAAGCTCTTCTATAAGAGCTATCATCTTCAAAACATGGTCTGCTACTGGTGTGCCAGGGGCCATCCGCATGTGAAACAGTTTCTTTGATGCCTCGTATCGTAATACGTGGGACTGCTCCCCATACAACTCCTTTGTATGGAGCAGTATCCCGTGGATGTCCATGTCCTCGTGCTGCTTTTGATGTGTGTTATCCATCGATGCAAGCGCGAGGCATGTGGCCGTGGCACAGTCAGCGTCCCATGTCTTGCGGACTTCTATGTCCGCAACTGAGGATTTTGGGCCTGGGACGGGCGGGGCTGAAGCCGTGAGGACATATGATACTTTATCATAAGTCAAGGCGATCTTCAGATTCCTTAGCCAGTCTTTATAGTTGGTCCCGTTCAGTTTGTTTTTATCTAGTAGAAGCTTAAGTCCAGTCATTGGTATCTGCCATTAAGAGAGAGAAAAGAATACACTCAGCGAAAGCTCTTGCATAGATTAGATTGGTTTTATTATCTTGTCTAATCGATGTTTCCCACTGCTTTTTATCAAGTTTTTCTTTCAAACCTTAAAAAGAAAAACTAGCCAGGATTAATTACAGTCTACAACTTCGCTAACCGTTCAGCCAGGCCAGTGTCGGTACTTTGAGGGAGGTTCCCCGTGCTTTCGCACGGACCTAATTAGAGTAAACCTCGTTTTCCCAGAGGCGGAGCCCCGTTAACACCTTTCTAGACACCTAATGAGTTAGCTAATTGTAAACTGCAAAACTCTCCTAGGAGCAACTATTGCCCACAGTGGGATCGGGATCCAACCATCATATGGAAGGTATGCAATCTCATTGCAAATTTCAACACTTGAAATTCCCGATGTAATTTTTACCCCTAGTACTTATGACCTTAACTATGGTCAACAAATCATAAGTACCAGTCAAGTTCTACCCGTCATTTCTTGATCAATTAGACCCACCCATATGACCCTTAACTATGGTCAACAAAGTCGTATGAATGTCCTAATTAATCTGCATCATATGCAGTGTAGGAAGACATCACTTAGCTACCGTACACTACGCCTTAACTAAAGTCAACAAACGTAGCACGAATACTAAGTACTCTACTTCCTAAAATGACGGAGGGTTGCGAATGATTTTTAAGAAAATCTTTAACGCTTTGAACTTGATATCGTTGTAGAATCAAACAGTTTTTCAAAAGGAGTGGCTTAAGCTCCGCAGTTTTGAAATAAAGCTTTTTCATAAATAGCCGAGTAGTTTTTAAATCCGATTCTACAACATCTTTTTAGGTTTATTTTCTTTACATTAATCACATTAATGTAATCCCATCATTTAAGTCCTAAAGCCAATCACAGAAAAGAAACGAAAATATCACGTACGCTTATGCCATCCGCATTCGCCGCAATGTTCCGTTATGCACCGTTAGGTTACTTAACTAACGGCATACCGGGACGGGACTAGCGCGGGTGTAAAACATAAGCAACGTCTACTATATATCATATATATAATAAGTCATTCGTCTCAGATTTCACAGAACACAGGCAGCAGAAATATAGATATAACGTGGGATATACTAGGACGTCCGTATTTAGTATTTAGCCAGAATAGAAAATACGGATTCCACAGTCGCGATGAATAGCCAAGCCCACACCCTGGACCCCTACGAGAGCGACAAGTGACCCTACCAATCCTGGAATTTAGGAGACCCGGTCTCGACTCCTCGAGATGGCCTCCCACTGAACCCCAGAACCCGGTCACCTGTGCTCCCCTCCTTGGGTCCATCCTAATGCGGAAAAGTAAATAATATACAACACTGGTGACACAACCGCAACCTGGAAGTGCCCCAAATAAAAGAATATTACATTACATTTGAATTTACATGAATGAAAATATAAAACTCTCATCTCACCAAAAACCCCCGGCTATTCGATCGCGACAATCCTGCACATCATATCTCAGCAACACATAATATCATATATCATCAACGTAAGTAAGTATGCGTACCCCGATTGTCGTTGATGTATAGCAACGAAACCGGCGATATCTAACATACTACACTTACGGTCACAGAAAAGAAAGTGTAAAACTACAATATTTGGAATCCAGATTCTCATTAGACATCATAAATGCGAAATATCACATATTTCGTATTTCATGTCTACACTATTTGAATTCCACATATTGTATCACATTCCAGATAAACAGACAGTATTAAAGTTTTCGAACGAACTGTCAAGCACCCAAGATTCACTAAAGCTCAACACTTGAGCAGGGTTCAAAGATCCGGAGTGTGACACAGTAGCGGCGGTCCAGCCGTAGAAGGGTCAAGCCAACGCCTCACATGTGGCACGCCGTACTGCCCCAAACCCTAAGGTTCAAAGGGCAGTTCGAGACGGTCACATAATCGAGTTAAGGTTTGTTGTCTTCTAGAGGGACCACCGCAAAAAGACTTGCACACATCTCCAAACTATTTAAACCCCGTGAATATTGAGTAAATGATAATCGTTCAAACACTTCAATACTTTCTAGTTTACCCGGAAAAGAAATACGAAATGAAAACTCCGATCGAAACAACTAGTTCAAAACCATCTCCAGAATTTTCAACAGAAGATTCAGATTAAATACTCTCAAAATGTACTGTAGCAGGTAAAGAAAATTACTGTACAAAAAAAAAAACAAAGGGCCCCACATTTGGCCGCGGAAGCGCGGCATAAGCTTACTTATGCCGCCCTTCCGCGGTCAAACTTACTGTTCACAGGTACGGATTTTGCAGATCATCTAATTTTTACCTGCTATATTTTTTGAGAATTTTTAATTCTGAAAAAGATTAATTTTTAAAAAATTTCCAGAGAGCATCCTATAAACCCGTATTTTTGTTTCGATCGGACTTTTTACTCCGCAAAAAGGTCGCCTAATGTTCTAGGTCGGCTCTGATACCAATGTAATGTTAGATTAGCACCCTATGAAGAGATTACAAGCATCACATGACCTAAAGTTTTCATTTTTAAGGTGCTAACCTAACATGCAAAGGATGGATCCTAGAAAATTAGGGTTTGCTAAACATAAAGCTAACAAAATTAGGGTTTGAAGGCTACAACCTTTGTAGCTCCCGTTTTTGCTTCGCTCCTTAGGCTCTTTTGTGTTGAATCAAGGTTCTCTTGAACTCCCCTTGTGTCCACGATGATCCACCGCGGAGATATCCGTCCAAGCTCGCTACTTCGTCAAATCGAAGATAACACTCTAAACGAAACGGCTAAGCTTGTGTAGAATGTTGTTGTGGCTTTGGATCTCACTTCAAAAACCTTTCTTTTGTTGTATTTCACTCACTAGAAAAGATCTAGAGAGGAGAAGATGAAGGAAGATGAAGATGGTGGCTAATATTATGAAGAGATAAAAAGATAACTCTTTTTCTTAAGAAGAAAAAGAAATGAATATCACAATATATATTTTATCCTTCTTGACACTAACCATGATTAAATGATGGATGATTAATTTAACTTGGGTTTAGAATGATAAAGGAAAAGATAACCATGGTTTAGTGGTGGGTGAGAATGGTTAGGTTAAAAGAAGCATGTAGAAACTAGCATAATTATCCTTTCCTTTTCATTTTCTTTTAAAACCAAAATTAAATAATTATCCATAGATTAATCTATGGTGTGAAGCTTATATTGCCACCATTTCCATATATAAACAACCATGATAGTTTGATGTATGTATGTGTACATGTATGCACATCTTCATGTGCATGAAACTAGAAAAGAAAAATAGAAACACATGCATGCATGCATACATCCATCAAACCCTAGAAAGGTTTTGAGTGAGAAAACTAATGGTTAAATGATAAATCAACACTTGATTTATCAATCCGGTCATATCTCATATGACCCCACCAAAAGCAGTTCACCCGATCAATGTTCGGTATCATATACGCACATTTCAATCGGGTGCATGCGCATATCGCATATGCGCACCACAACGTTTCGCCTGGACTGGGTAACTCCTCTGTGGGACTCTAAGACTCGTCAATACGCCGACAGAGGGTAATGATCATATCAAGTGCCCTCAAGCCGCAAGAGGTCAGCAAAACGTAACGGCCACCCGGGTATTGAGCGATCAGAAGACAACAAGCGAACCTGCTACAACTCCCGTCGAGCCATCCGGCAACACTACCGTACAGTCCGGTCTCTTCGTCAGATATGCTGCATATCGAGCCTAGGGATGGTCACGTCGACCCCAATAACTCAATAAGTCGTGTCGGTGAATGGTCTATAACAGATCGAGAAACTACTGATAACACTTATCAGCAAATCTCAGCAGCCCTGGCCAGGGACTTGCCGTTATAACCAGTCGAGCACAGCACAGCATCTACTCCCAATACCGGGAGAGACGAAACCCCTCCTATCGCTCATCGTCTTCATGTGTCTCGGGACTGTACCCAACGGCCACCTGTTTGCACGACTCAGTAGAGCCGTGGTAGGGTGGCAATCAAAGTACAGTGGGAGAACACACAAGGCTCTATGACGATCTCGGGTCTACAGACTAACCTGTACCAGTGTCACCTGAGAACTGCTATCCGACGATAGATATAATTCCATATAGGAGTTCTCGGCGAGTCCGTCCAGTGTACCCAGTCACCACTGAGCACCCGTATATGATCTTGATGTCAAACATCGATGAATGTGGGAACATCCATTGCCCATCACATGGGTCTAGTATCATATACGCTAGTCTACTCTGGTATATCGATGCCCCATCTCGATACACCTCCGACTAGGGACATTTCAGGATATGCTTATAGACTACAGATGTCCCACTAGTATGATCTCCATCATAATCAGAGTAGTCAAGCCGATATCCTCAGGGCTTTATCAGCATGTATGAATGAATAGAAGCATGATCAAATAAACATGTCAGATAAAGAATAACCAGATAGCATACTATCATGTCGAGCAAGAAAGTAAACTGAATATATATACATGTATAGATACATCCACTATCACATAATGGCCTCTAGGGCATACATATATCCAACAATGATGACCCAACTAGTTTCGAGCTGGCCATCAGGAGTGGGACTCTGTAAGAATGGCTGGATGCTTAGCGATTTGAGATGGAATCCTTATACACCAACAAAGTATGGACTTTGGTTGCTATATCTGAAGGGTTAAATCCCCATCAGGAGCAAGTATATCTTGAGAAGATTACTTGGTGTAGATGGAAAAGTTGAGACTTTCAAAGCTAGACTTGTTAAAGTTTGCATCATTGACCAGGTGTGGATAATGATGAAACCTTTTCAAGCAACTATGCTTAAGTCCATCCAGATCCTACTTGCCACGGCTACATACCATGACTACGATATCTGGTGGTTGGGTGTCATGACTGCTTTTCTAAATGATGTTTTAGAAGAGTGCGTCTATAAGTACACAGCCAGAGGGCTTCGTAGACAGTGGGAGCAGCGGAAACGTGTGCAAGATGCTTTATAGGATAAAGCAGGCATCGCGGAGTTCGAACATCTGTTTTGATGAATTAGTCAAAGAAGTTGACATCATCAAAATGGTAGATGAACCTTGTATAAACAAAAAGATAGTAGGGAGTATGGTGACGATCCTCGTAGAGTACGTGGATGACATACTCTTGATAAGAAAGGAGTTTCTTATGCTACGCTTGATCAATCTCCGTTTATCACATGGATTCTCCATATAGGATCAAAATGATACCTCCTAAATCCTGAGTTTTGGATCTATGAGATAGATTTAAATGGATGTTAGGATTCTCACTAGTTGTAGTGAGATGGTATCAATCGATCCTGGGGAGAATCACTGGAAGGGTTCCAGGATGATAAACACGACTGAATGTCAGTCGCAGGCATTGTCTTTACCCTCAGTAAAGGGACGGTATGTTGGAAGAGTTCCAAGCTAGATACCGTGACATACTAGACGATAAAGGCAGGATACATCGCTACTTAAGATACTACCAAAGAGGCTGTTTGGGTGTATAATGGTTCATGAGATGAACTATGTTCCTACCATTGTGAGACAATGGAGTTGTGGCTCATGCCAAGGAACGACGGTCCCATCAGTGATCCAGACATATTCTAAGGCAGTATCACCTGATCATGGAGATGGTTGATCTCTAGGGGATTGAGGTAAGGAGAGTAGACTCAGAGGACAACACAGCGGATCCACTCACAAAGGCCTGTTCCCAGAGAGAGATTTTTATAGGATGGTTGAGTATGAGATACTACAACCACTGCTACAGATGGCCCTAGTGCAAGTGGGAGATTGTTAGTTATATGTATGCCCTAGAGGCCATTACTGTACATAGGATGTATATTGTAGTGGATGCTGGGACATATATAGGGAGGACTTTCTTGCTCGACATGATAGTATGCTATCTGGTTGATCTTTACCTTAACGTGTATACTGTTTGTCTCTATGTTACATGTTGGTAAAGCCCTTAGGATGTGTACTTGACTACCTGGACTATGATGCGGATCATACTAGTGGGGACATGGTAGTCTATAAGTACATCCTTCAAAGTCCCTAGTCGTGGGTGTATCGAGATGGGGCATCGATATACCAGAGTAGACTAGCGTATACCTTCTCGACCCATACAGATGGGCGATGGATGATCCCATATCCATTGGTGTTTGACATCGGAGATGATATACGGGTGCTCAGTAGAGACTGGGTACACTGGACGGACTCGCCGAGAACTCCCAGATGGTATTATACCTCACGTCAGATGGCAGTTCTCTGGTGACACTGGTACAGAGTAGTCTGTTGACCCGAGATCGTCATAGAGTCTTGTGTGGTTCCCACTGTGCTTTGATTTCCATCTTACCACGTCCAAGAGGGCTTGCAAAATGGTGGTTTTTGGGTACAGTCCCGAGTCACATGGAGGCAATGAGCGATAGGAGGGGATTCGTCTCTCCCGGTATAGGGAGTTAATGTTGCGCTGTGTTCGATTGGCTATAACAGGAAATCCCTGGCCAGGGTTGCTGAGATTTACTGGTAAGTATTACCAGTAGTTTCTCGAATTGTTATAGACCTCATATCGACACGACTTATCGAGCTATTGGGGTCTGACGTTTACCACCCCTAGGCGAGATATGCGACATATCAGACGATCAGACCGGACTGTACGGTAGTGTTACTGGTTGGATTCACTGGAGTGTGAGCGGGCTTGCTCGTCGATCTTCAGATCGCTCAATACCCGGGTGGCCGTTACGTTTAGCAGACCGCTTGCGGCTTGTGGGTGTTTGATATGATCATCATTTGCTGCCGGCATATTGACGAGTCTTTAGAGTCCTACACAGAGGTTTCCTGGCTCAAGCGAAACGAAATAGGAGCGCATATGAGATATGTGCGGGACCGAGAATAATGCGTGTATGTGATACCGTATTTCATTCTCGCGATGAATGTGTCGAATGGTTATATGCGATATAACCTAGTTATCGAATCGAGGGTTGATTCGATAAGCCGATACATTGGATACTAGTCGGTTATATGCGACATGACCGGATCATTGAATCAAGTGTTGATTTAATGATTTAATGTATAATTATATATTTGATATATTACTTTGCATTAACTAGTATCGGTTCACTTTGAATGGATTTTCTCACTCGGATGTGCGCATTGTATATGCGATATGATTTTGTGCACTTGATTGTATCATGTTTGATGATGCATGTTTAACTATAGTTAAGTGTAATGAATTAAGCCATGGTTAAACTAATGATTAGGGTTTTCTTTTCTTACTTACTTATTTATTTATTTATTTATTTTGAATAGATGAGAAAAGAATGGTTGCTAGTTTTGGAGTTTAGTTGAAGCTTCATGAAGCTTTGACTTTGTAACCATTCTTATCTCATTCTTAACCCTAACCATTAAACTAACCTTGGTTAATTCTCTACACATTACCATAGTTAGAATTATGATAAGGGTTGTTTTTCTATTCTTTTTATAATAACTTATCATATGATTTCTTCTTCTTCTTCCTTGAACTCAAGAAGAAAACCTTGAGGTCATCAATGGTGATTGATGATAAAGAGTGAGAAATCCAATTCTAAATTGAACACACTTCCTATTTCTTCATCCTCTACCTCTTGCCAAGTAGTAGAGTGTGTTTCCTTCACAAGTTTTCAAGGCTTGATGAAGGTGGAGCTTGATCTAGCGATGCCTCGACGTAGATCATCTTCGGCATGGACATTGACGACCTAGCTCGCTTATTCTCCGATGAAGTCAACGCTAGAGCCTGGATTCTTTTTGGACAGCGGAGAGGACTTCGTTGCGGAGCTATGGAGGTGGAGAACCGGATCTACAAAGGTTGTATTTCCGTATCTCTTACTTAAGTGTTAACTAGTTTACTTTTCGCCTAGATTTCTAGCAAACGATCCGTAGTCGGGTTTCTCGGCACCTAGAATTTTTGAAATTGGCATGGTTGATGCCTTGTGAGACCTCATTAGGGTGCCTAGGAACCCTACACCAATAACGGTCCTAAATTTCTAGAACAGTTATCTAACTGTACCAACTTCCCTTTATTGTTTTTCTATATAAAAGACCCATTCAAATAATTTTAAAACAACTTTTGACTTATCGTTTTCACGTTTACGAATTTTCATTCTTTAATCTTTTCGTGAAAACTCTGTCGCTCTCTCATTTTTAAGTTTTTACTACCTTTTTAGAGAAAGCATCATTCAGGGCTTTAGAATTTCTTGTTGGGTTACACTAATGCCCTGGTCATCATCCGTGGCCGTTTGCAGAACAAAAATTTTACTACGATTCAAAACTGGAGCCAGAATAACCAAATACCCGGATCTATCTATAAACCTAACTAGTAACTAGAGAAGCTATCTACTATGATCGAAGTTTGTACCTAAAGAACCAAGTCCTTCGGGTCTTCACTCCTCTCCTTTAGCTCCTCAAAGGATGTACCGGTCGCACTTGATCGACGGCCTCCTCGCGTCAAAGATGATCCACCCGAGAGTGTCTATTTTGAGCTCCTACCTCTAAATCGAGGTAACTATATTACTTAGTATGCTAATCTAAGTAGCTTAGATGATGTAGAGAGTGATGATGGATTAATTAATCTCACTAACCCTAGGTTTCTCAACACATGAAACAATTAGGGTTTGAGGTAGAAGAAGATGAAGCTTGGAGGAGATGAGAGTGTAGAGTGAGCATCCAAAATGAAAATGGCTAAGTGTTGTGAATAATAATTTTCTCCACAAAAATATCAAGCATACCCAAATAGTAAACCATGAGTCACCCCATGAGTCACCCAGTGTCCATGCTTCATTTAACACAAATGAACAACTTATACCTCCACCTCATTAACCATTTATCCAAAATGGTAAAAACAATAATGAGGTGTCTTCTTCTAAAAGTATCTTGCACAATTACAAGAATACCCCTCACCGTATATACATACCCTTATCCGTATTCCGAAAAAATACGAATACAAAGAGACAAAATAATCTAAGAATATAATACTAGGATCCGGCCTAATCCAAAGCCCGCTGGTATTATCCGCCCGAACATTATACGTGCACAAGTACACGTATGTGATCGAACCCTGCCGTAAAACCATACGGCCTCTACATTATTTCACTCGAAGTAGGGAAAGCCTCTATGTGGGACTCTAAAGACTCAACAGTACGATGGCAGTGGGTATAACCACAAGCATGTCAGCGGTCCTAGCTGCACGTAACGGCTACCCAGGTACCTGTCGAAAAGGAAGGCCGACGAGCAAACTCGTCCGAACTCCTACTAAGCCTATCCGTGATAATATTCATACAGTCCGGTCTCTTCGTCTAAGAGTATCGCATACCGGGTCTAGGGGGTGGTATACGTCAGACCCTAATAAGCCGATAAATTGTGCTGATGTGGCTCATGACCAATCCGGAAAACTACTGATCAACCTATCAATAAATCCCAATTGCCTTGGCTAAGGTCTTATGGTCCTGACCAATCGAACACAGTGCGATATTGACTCCCAATTGTTAGTTATATGTATGCCCAAGAGGCCATTGCTATACATAGGATGTATATTGTAGTAGATGCTGGGACATATATAGGGAGGACTTTCTTGCTCGACATGATAGTATGCTATCTGGTTACTCTTTACCTTAACATGTACACTGATTGTCTCTCTGTTACATGTTGGTAAAGCCCTTAGGATGTATACTTGACTACCTGGACTATGATGCGGATCTTACTAGTGGGGACATGGTAGTCCATAGGTACATCCTTCAAAGTCCCTAGTCGTAGGTGTATCGAGACGGGGCATCAATATACCAGAGTAGACTAGCGTGTACCTTCTCGACCCATACAGATGGGCGATGGATGATCCCATATCCATTGGTGTTTGACATCATAGGAGATATACGGGTGCTCAGTAGAGACTGGGTACACTGGACGGACTCGCAGAGAACTCCCAGATGGTATTATACCTTACATCAGATGGCAGTTCTCTGGTGACACTGGTACAGAGTAGTCTGTTGACCCGAGATCGTCATAGAGTCTTGTGTGGTTCCCACTGTGCTTTGATTTCCACCTTACCACGTCTAAGAGGGCATGCAAAACGGTGGTTTTTGGGTACAGTCCCGAGTCACATGGAGGCAATGAGCGATAGGAGGGGTTTCGTCTCTCCCGGTATAGGGAGTTGATGTTGCGCTGTGTTCGATTGGCTATAACCGGAAATCCCTGGCCAGGGTTGCTGAGATTTACTGGTAAGTGTTACCAGTAGTTTCTCGAATTGTTATAGACCTCAGATCGACACGACTTATCGAGCTATTGGGGTCTGACGTTTACCACCCCTAGGCGAGATATGCGACATATCAGACGATCAGACCGGACTGTACGGTAAGTGTTACTGGTTGGATTCACAGGAGTGTGAGCGGGCTTGCTCGTCGTTCTTCTGATCGCTCGATACCCGGGTGGCCGTTACGTTTAGCACACCGCTTGCGGCTTGTGGGTGCTTGATATGATCATCATCTGCTACCGGCGTATTGACGAGTCTTTAGAGTCCTACACAGAGGTTTCCTGGCTCAAGCGAAACGAAATAGGAGCGCATATGAGATATGTACGGGACCGAGAATAATGCATGTATGTGATACCGTATTTCATTCTCACGATGAATGTGTCGAATGGTTGTATGCGATATAACCTAGTTATCAAATCAAGGATTGATTCGATAAATCGATACATTGTATACTAGTCGGTTGTGTGCGACATGACCGGATCATTGAATCAAGTGTTGATTTAATGATTTAATGCATAATTATATATTTGATATATTACTTTGCATTAACTAGTATTGGTTCACTTTAAATGGATTTTCTCGCTTGCATTGCACAAGTTGTATATGTGATATACTTTTGTGCACTTGATTGTATCATGTTTGATGATACATGCTAACTTGGTTAAGTGTATGATTAAACCATGGTTAGTTAATGGTTAGGGTTTCATTTGATTCATTTATGCATTTATTTATTTATTTTTGACAAAAGAAAAAGGGAAAATGGTTGCTTTCAAAGATGAAACTTCATGAAGGTTTGACTAAAATGACCATTTTGTCTTCATGTCATAAACCTAACCATTCACTAACCCTAGTTGATTCTCTACACCTAACCATGGTTTGCTTATGATAAGAATTGATTTTCTTTTCTATTTTATTATTCTTATCATAACATTATCATCATCTTCTTCTTCTTCTTTAAGAAGAAAAAGCTTGATAGCTTTAATGGCAAAGTGAGAAAAAGAGTGAGAAATCCAATTCTAAAGTGAACCCATCTCCTATTTCTTCATCCTCTACCTCTTGCCAAGTAGTATAGGGTGTTATCTTCACAAGTTTCATGACTTGGTGAAGTGGGAGCTTGATCTTGTGATGCCTCGACATAGATCATCTTCGGCATCGAAGCCGACGACCAAGCCCGCCCATTTTTCCGATGAAGCCGATGCCAGAGTCCGGGATCCGATTTGGACAGCGGAGGGACATCATCGCGGAGCTATGGAGGTGGAGGACCGGATCTACAAAGGTTATATTTCCGTTTTCTCTTTAGTTAAGTTGTTAACAAGTTTCTAGTTTCGCCTAAAATCTAGTTAACGATCTGTATTAGGTTTTCTCGGCACTTATAAAATTTGAAATTGGCATGGTTGATGCCTTGTGAGACCTTATTAGTGTGCCTAGGAACCCTACAGTGGTATCACAGCTACTAGGCATTGGATGTCGACCTATGGGGGGTTCTCACTGTGTGACAGTGTGGTGAAGCATAGGCTCTTACCCCCAGGGTGTCCCGAGACCGGAAGGTGTTCCGGCGGGTTGTAGTCCTCGTGAGGGGGCATGCGTAAAAAGTAGCGGCTGAGGGACCCGTTGGTGCCACGGCGACCCCATTGGATGGGGTGGCTGCCTGACCTACAGTGGTATCAGAGCCTAGCTAGAGCCTTAGGCGATGAGTAGACAAAGTTAGAAACCCGATCGAACCCGAAACCCTAATCCCATTTTGCTCTTTGTACATTTTTTAAAACAGTGATATTTTCAACATTAAAAATTTGCAGAAAATTCAGCAGGGAAATTAATGAATTACTGTGCAGCACGTGCGGCTGATTCCTCTAAAGTGCGGGGGAATCGCGGCACAAGCTGGCTTGTGCGGCGGTTCCGCGGCCAAATAGCCACATCAGCTTTTGTCTTTTGCGCAGTAATTCCTAAATTGTAGTGCTGTATTTTCTGGAATATTTTAATATTTACTCTACAGTTGAGTTTTCTGGGGTTGTTTAGGGAATTCGAAGATTCGATCGGATTGTCTAATTTTGTCTCTGTGTTTTTCCGGGTAAATTTATGAATATGGTAAAAAGTTCGACCGGATATAAATACCCAATTTTTCCCCTGTCGGGAAATTTCCAATTGTTGGATTTTTCCGTAGTTTAATGACGTTCTAAGTAGTGCAAGTAACGCAATGGTCTCTCTAGAAGACAACAAACCTTAACTCGATTATGTGACCGTCTTGAACTGCCCTTTGAACCTTAGGGTTTGGGGCAGTACGGCGTGCCACATGTGAGGCGTTGGCTTGACCCTTCTACGGATGGACCGTTGGTACTGAGGCATGAACTGAATGTTTTTAGACTTATTTCATGTGTTGAGCTGTTTCGGGAAAACTTGGGTGTTCGATTGTTCGATCGGAAAGTTTAACATTTTCTATTTATCTGGAATGTGATACAACAATTGGAATTCACAAGAAGTTATGAGATAACTGAATGAATGTTATAAACATAGCAGTTTAGTCTCACTTGATCGGTTGCCACGGAATTTTGATGTGATCAAAAGTCCGTCGCAATCACGTAGCGTACGTGGATACTCGCCGGTTAAACTTAATAGACAGCCTCTCTCCATAGCCCCGACCAAGTGACTGTAGGAGAACCCCGTCGCCGAAAGCATCCGTACGGGTGCTCGCGGCAGCGGTGTTCCGCCTTGGTGCACTTCGTCGACGGCGTCGGGGGTGCAGCCGCCTACTGAAGTTTGCGACGAGCATCCGATCAGGATGTCGGGAATCTTGTTGAATTGCCCGGCTTGATATTGAAAAGAGTTTTCGATTTTGAGACTAAAATGCGGGGTTTATAATTGTTAGGCATGCGATGTCTAAGAAATTCATTTGGTCAGGCATGCGATGTCTGAGGTGGTTGCGGATTCCAACTGTTGTAGTTTTACACTTTCTTTTCTGTGACCGTAAGTGTAATATGTGATATCGCCGGTTTCGTTGCTATATGTCAACGACAATTGGGATGCGCATATTTACTTACGTTGATGACATGTGATATTATGTGTTGCTGGATATGTTATATTGGATCGTCGTGTTTGAATAGCCGGGTTTTTTTTATGTGAGATGAGTGTTTTTCATTTTCATTCGTGTAAAAGCTTGTATGTAATATTCTTTTATTGGGGCACTTCCAGGTTGCGGAAGATGTCACCTTTTGTATATTATTTACTTTTCCGCACTAGGATAGACCCAAGGAGGGGAGCACAAGTAACCGGGTTCTGGAGACCAGTGGGAGACCAACTCGAGGAGTCGAGTCCGGGTCTCCTAACTCTAGAATTGGTAGGGTTGCTTGCCGCTCTCGTAGGGGTCTAGGGGTGTGGGTTTGGCTATTCATCGCGACCGTGGAATCCGTGTTTTATACTGGCTCGTATTGAAAACACGGACGTCCTAGTATATCCAATATTTCATATGATTCTTCTGCTGCGATATCTGTGATGTGATCATGTGATGTTCTGTGATAGATACAGTATATAGTATATATGATATATTATATAGACGTTACTTATGTTTTACACCCGCGCTAGCCCTGCCCTGCTCTGCCGTTAGTTACCTAACCTAACGGTGCACGAGGGGACATCAAGGCGAATGCGGATGGCATAAGTGTACGTCGTATTTATCTGTAATGTTTAGGTAATTTAAATGATGGAACTTCATTAATGAGATTAATGAAAGAAAAGAAACGTAAGATGTTGTAGAATCGAATTTCAAAAATAAAACAGGTAGCTACAGTTCTTGCTTTGCACAGCGGTATATATGATATATCCTGCACCTTATTCGATAAGGAAAGGACCGAGATCCCTTCACCGGGAGTGACTCCTTTAGCAATAACTGGCAGATGCTACACACTCGGTTTGTCTTTTGATTGCTTTTAAGAGTTTTTGCTTTGCACAGTGATATATGTGATATATCCCGCACCTCATTCGACGAGGAAAGGACCGACGATCCCTTCACCGGGAGTGACTCCTTTAGCAAAACTAGAAAAGCCTCAAAAGCACTCCATTTCAAATTCATTCGATCCTACAACGATATCAAGTTCATTACGCAATAAGTCTTCAGAAAAACCTGTCGTAGCCCTCCGTCATTTCAGATAAGTCATGTTTAGTATTCGTGTTGCATTTGTTGACCTTGTCAAGGCGCAGTGTGCGGTAGCTAACCAGTATCTATCTGCTTATGCATATGATGCAGATTGGGTTAAGGTAGTCGTGCGGCCTTGTTGACCTTGTCAAGGGTTGTGCGGGTGGGTTTGATTCAATCAAGAAATGACGGGTTGAACTTGACTTGCGGTCTATGGTTTGTTGACCTTTTCAAGGTCATAGATCGTTCGGGGCAAAATATTATTGGGAATTTCAAGTGTTGAAATTTGCAATGAGATTGCATACCTTCTATGAGATAGTTGGATCCCGATACCCGCTGCGAGTAATTGTTACTCCTGGGAGAGTTTTACACATTACAATTAGCCGATCAAGTAGGTGTCTAGAAAGGTGTTAACGAGGTTACGCCTCTGGAAAAACGAGGTTTACATTAATTAGGTTCGTGCGAAAGCACGGGGGACCTCCCTCAAAGTACCGACACTGGCCTGGCTGAAAGATTGGCGAACTTGTAGTGTGTAATTAATCCCGGCTAGTCTTTCCTTTTAGGGTTTGAAGGAAGATTTGATAAAAAGCAGTGAGAGCCATCCTGATTAGATAAAATGATAACCAATCTATTCTTGCAAGAGCGCACGCTGAGTGTTTTCTTCTCTCTCTCTCTCCAGGTAGCGACCATATCACGCCTTAATCAAGATAATAATACGGATATTGACCGAACCCGCTTGTTATACTAAGCTGGGGAACGTTGGTCCCGCTCCAACTTATAATTATTATAAGACCGAGCAGGAAATTGGGGATTACCAGAATTCCCGTGCCGCCCAAACGAAGAGAGTGCATGCTGATGCATCATCTTCGGGTGTATTCATTACAAAGAACTGTTTCTCAGTATCCTCCGCATCCTTGGTATATGATACCGAATCAGGATCCCAGATATGTAATCTGTTACATAGGGCTGCAAAAGGCTAGAAAAACTGAGAACAGGTGATAAGTTTCATGAGACAGAAAACGGGGCAAGTGTTGCAGCCAAGTCTGTTGGTCACTGTCACCCTGTATTACAAATACATTGATTCTGAACAAATGCTATTAGATACCGAACCTGATATACAAAATCATATCAGTCTCTTTATTAGTAAAGAAATGATAAAATTTTGTATTATTGGATAATGTTTTGAACATTTCCTATATCAAAAGTTGATCGGTTCAGGCACGTTATCTAAAAGCATTGATGTTCTAAATCAAACTACAGTTCTTAAGTATATGGAACACACAAAAGAGGAAGAGTTCAGAAATGAACGAATCCTTCTTAAGGCATTGTAGACTAGGTCATATCAATGCGACCCGACTGGCTGAAGTTACATTTAGATGCATATTTAAATTAGTTTGAATTTACATCTTGTGAAACTCGCCAGTCATGTCACAAAGATTAGATGACCATAGCCCTGTTTATTGGAAACAGAGAAAGAGTTAGTGAACTCTTGGGATGATACATGTTGATGTATGTAAGTCCCCTGTCTACACATGCCAAGACCGGTTCTTTTACTTCATTACATTCTCTGATGATCTCTCAAGATTCAGACATATGTTCCTGTTGAAACACAAGTCCGAACCTTTTGAGATATTCACAGAATATAAGTTAGAAGTAGAGAACCAAAATACGGGTATAAGTATTATGTCCTATGATGAGATCAGGGAGGAGAATACTTGAGCACGGAATTCCTGGTTTATTCTAAAGGAGAATGAGATTCTCTCTCAGCATTACTCCTCCGTATACACCATAGCACGATGGTATATCGGGGCAGAACAATCACACCCTATATGATAAGGTGTGCTCTATGATGAGTACTACTGAGTTACCTGTTTCCTTTTGGGAGTTATGCGCTTGAGAAGCTGCATACCTATTGAATAGGGCTCCAATCAAATCAGTTGCCTACTATTTCATATGTGATATGGAAAGGGAAGAGCCCATGTCTTAAGCTAGTTAAGATTTGGGGTTGTCCGGCTTATGTCTAAAAGCAAAATCCGGACAAGCTCAAGGCAAGGTCTGTTATGTAGAACTGGAAATGTTCCATCCATACAAACTGCAGCTGATGATTTGATAGAACCAAAGGATTCAATAGATTCCAACGAACCTCAGCCTCTCTGCCGATCTAGAAGGGTTCCTCACCCACCTGAGAGATACTTCTGTTTCTCTATGACAGTGGGAGCGAGGATTGCATCATGAGATAATGACCCAACTAGTTTCGAGCTGGCCATCAGGAGTAAGACTCTGTAAGAATGGCTGGATGCTTAGTGATCTGAGATGGAATCCATGTACACCAACAAAGTATGGACTTTGGTTGCTATATCTGAAGGGTTAAATCCCCATCAGGAGAAAGTATATCTTGAGAAGATTACTTGGTGTAGATGGAAAAGTTGAGACTTTCAAAGCTAGACTTGTTAAAGGTTTTCGTCATCAACCAGGCGTGGATAATGATGAAACCTTTTCAAGTGGCTATGCTTAAGTCCATCCAGATCCTACTTGCCACGGCTACATACCATGACTACGATATCTGGTGGTTGGGTGTCATGACAGCTTTTCTAAATGATGTTTTAGAAGAGGGCGTCTATAAGTACACAGCCAGAGGGCCTCGCAGACAGTGGGAGCAGCGGAAACGTGTTCAAGATGCTTTATAAGATATAGCAGGCATCGCGGAGTTGGAACATCTGTTTTGATGAGATAGTCAAAAAGTTTGACATCATCAAAATGGTAGATGAACCTTGTATAAACAAAAAGGTAGTAGGGAGTATGGTGGCGATTCTCGTAGAGTACGTGGATGACATACTCTTGATAGGGAAAGAGTTTCCTATGCTACGCTCGATCAATCTCCGCTTATCACAATGATTCTCCACATAGGATCAAAGTGATACCTACTAAATCCAGGATTTTGGTTCTATGAGATAGATCCAAATGGATGTTAGGATACTCACTAGTTGTAGTGAGATGGTATCAGTTGATCCTGGGGAGAATCACTGGAAGTGTTCCAGAGTGATAAGAACGACTGAATGTCAGTCACAGGCATTGTCTTTACCCTCAGTAAAGGGACGGTATGTTGGAAGGGTTCCAAGCTAAATACCGTGGCATACTAGACGATAAAGGCAGGATACATCGCTACTTAAGATACTACCAAAGAGGCTGTTTGGGTGTATATTGGTTCATGAGATGAACTACGTTCCTACCATTGTGAGACAATGGAAGTGTGGCTTTGGCCCGGGAACCCCGGTCTTATCAGTGACCCAGACATAATCTAAGGCAGTATCACCTGATCATGGAGATGGTTGATCTCCAGGGTGATCAAGGTTAGGAGAACAGACTCAGAGGACAACACGGCGGATCCACTCACAAAGGCCTTTTCCCAGAGAGAGACTTTTATGGGATGGTTGAATATGAGATACTTCAACCACTGCTATCAGATGGCCCTAGTGCAAGTGGGAGATTGTTAGTTATATGTATGCCCTAGAGGCCATTGCTATACATAGGATGTATATTGTAGTGGATGCTGGGACATATATAGGGAGGACTTTCTTGCTCGACATGATAGTATCCTATCTGGTTACTCTTTACCTTAACGTGTACACTGATTGTCTCTCTGTTACATGTTGGTAAAGCCCTTAGGATGTGTACTTGACTACCTGGACTATGATGCGGATCATACTAGTGGGGACATGGTAGTCCATAGGTACATCCTTCAAAGTCCCTAGTCGTGGGTGTATCGAGACGGGGCATCGATATACCAGAGTAGACTAGCGTGTACCTTCTTGACCCATACAGATGGGCGATGGATGATCCCATATCCATTGGTGTTTGACATCAGAGGAGATATACGGGTGCTCAGTAGAGACTGGGTACACTGGACAGACTCGCAGAGAACTCCCAGATAGTATTATACCTTACGTCAGATGGCAGTTCTCTGGTGACACTGGTATGGAGTAGTCTGTTGACCCGAGATCGTCAAAGAGTCTTGTGTGGTTCCCACTGTGCTTTGATTTCCACCTTACCACATCCAAGAGGGCGTGCAAAACGGTGGTTTTTGGGTACAGTCCCGAGTCACATGGAGGCAATGAGCGATAGGAGGGGTTTCGTCTCTCCCGGTATAGGGAGTTGATGTTGCGCTGTGTTCGATTGGCTATAACCGGAAATCTCTGGCCAGGGTTGCTGAGATTTACTGGTAAGTGTTACCAGTAGTTTCTCGAATTGTTATAGACCTCAGATCGACACGACTTATCGAGCTATTGGGGTCTGACGTTTACCACCCCTAGGCGAGATATGCGACATATCAGACGATCAGACCGGACTGTACGGTAAGTGTTACTGGTTGGATTCACAGGAGTGTGAGCGGGCTTGCTCGTCGATCTTCTGATCGCTCAATACCCGGGTGGCCGTTACGTTTAGCAGACCGCTTGCGGCTTGTGGGTGCTTGATATGATCATCATCTGCTACCGGCGTATTGACGAGTCTTTAGAGTCCTACACAGAGGTTTTCTGGCTCAAGCGAAACGAAATAGGAGCGCATATGAGATATGTGCGGGACCGAGAATAATGAGTGTATGTGATACCGTATTTCATTCTCGCGATGAATGTGTCGTATGGTTGTATGCGATATAACCTAGTTATCAAATCAAGGATTGATTCGATAAATCGATACATTGTATACTAGTCGGTTGTGTGCGACATGACCGGATCATTGAATCAAGTGTTGATTTAATGATTTAATGCATAATTATATATTTGATATATTACTTTGCATTAACTAGTATTGGTTCACTTTAAATGGATTTTCTCACTTGCATTGCACAAGTTGTATATGTGATATACTTTTGTGCACTTGATTGTATCATGTTTGATGATACATGCTAACTTGGTTAAGTGTATGATTAAACCATGGTTAGTTAATGGTTAGGGTTTCATTTGATTCATTTATGCATTTATTTATTTTGTTTTGACAAAAGAAAAAGGGAAAATGGTTGCTTTCAAAGATGAAACTTCATGAAGGTTTGACTAAAGTGACCATTTTGTCTTCATGTCATAAACCTAACCATTCACTAACCCTAGTTGATTCTCTACACCTAACCATGGTTTGCTTATGATAAGAATTGATTTTCTTTTCTATTTTATTATTCTTATCATAACATTATCATCATCTTCTTCTTCTTCTTTAAGAAGAAAAGCTTGATAGCTTTAATGGCAAAGTGAGAAAAAGAGTGAGAAATCCAATTCTAAAGTGAACCCATCTCCTATTTCTTCATCCTCTACCTCTTGCCAAGTAGTATAGGGTGTTATCTTCATAAGTTTCATGACTTGGTGAAGTGGGAGCTTGATCTTGTGATGCCTCGACGTAGATCATCTTCGGCATCGAAGCCGACGACCAAGCCCGCCCATTTTTCCGATGAAGCCGATGCCAGAGTCCGGGATCCGATTTGGACAGCGAAGGGACATCATCGCGGAGCTATGGAGGTGGAGGACCGGATCTACAAAGGTTGTATTTCCGTTTTCTCTTTAGTTAAGTTGTTAATAAGTTTCTAGTTTCGCCTAAAATCTAGTTAACGATCCGTATTAGGTTTTCTCGGCACTTGTAAAATTTGAAATTGGTATGGTTGATGTCTTGTGAGACCTCATTAGTGTGCCTAGGAACCCTACAGTGGTATCAGAGCTACTAGGCATTGGATGTCGACCTATGGGGGGTTCTCACTGTGTGACAGTATGGCGAAGCATAGGCTCTTACCCCCAGGGTGTCCCGAGACCGGAAGGTGTTCCGGCGGGTTGTAGTCCTCGCGAGGGGGAATGCGTAAAAAGTAGCGGCTGAGGGACCCGTTGGTGCCACGGCGACCCCATTGGATGGGGTGGCTGCCTGACCTACACCAATTCCGGGAGAGACGAATCCCCAACAATCACTCACTGCCTCCATGTGGCTCGGGACTGTACCCAACCAAAACCTGTTTGCACGACTCAATAGAGCTGTGGTAGGGTAGTGATCAAAGCACAGTGGGAACTCACATGAAACAAATGACGATCTCAGATCCGAAGACTAACCTATACACATGTCACCTGAGAACTTCCATCTAACGATAGGTATAGTACCATCTGGAAGTTCTCGGCAAGTTCGTCCAGTGTACTCACACCCAGTGAGCACCTGTATATGATCTTAGATGCATCAGACCAGTGGCTGCGGGACCAACCATTGCCTCTCGTCGGGGCTAGAAACGTATACACTAGTCTACTCTGGAGTATTAATGCACAGTCTCGATACTCACGCGACTAGGAACTATTTAAGGATTTGCTTATAGACTACCCAGCTCCCACAAGTATGATCGTCATTATAATGTTGGTAGTCAAGCAAGATCCAACGGGGTTTATCAACATGTGGTCGACATATATAACATATGCACATGTTAAGATAAAGTCAAACCATAATAATATACTACTGTATCAAGTCTTTATCAATATGTGTAAGCAACTTAAAGCATCAATAGAAACAAATGCACTTATCCTGATAAAGACAACTCAAATAATATACTATATAACTGAGCAAGAATGTCCTGTACATACATACCCCAAGCATCCACATGTATACATATACAATAATGGACTCTAAGGCATACATATCCAACAATCTCCCATTTGCACTAATGGCCAGTAATTGGCGTACCGAATACCCAATGTCTGCTCTAAGGCCAGCTGTTGGCGTACCCCATATCCAACATCTTAAAAAGTCGCTCGAACTGGGCTTGAGGGAGGGCCTTTGTAAATGGATCCACCGTATTTTCTTTTGTATCCACTCTCCATACCTCGATCTCCTGGTGATCTATGATCTCCCTGATCAAGTGATACCGCCTTAAGATATGTCTGTTTTTCTGATAAGACTGTGGTTCCATCGCTAAAGCCATAACCCCATTGTTATCGCAATACAGAGGTAATGGATCAACAATGGACGGAATTACCTGAAGTTCAGTAATGAACTTCTTCATCCAGACCGCTTCTTTTGCGGCATCATTTGCAGCAATGTATTCAGCCTCCATCGTCGAGTCTGTGACGGTGTCCTGTTTGGAGCTCCTCCAACACACCGCCCCTCCGTTGAGGGTAAACACAAAACCCGAGACAGGCTTGCTGTCATCCTTATCACTCTGAAAGCTGGAATCGGTAAAGGACTCGACCTTAAGGTCTCCATTACCATATACTAAGAATATCTTCTTAGTCCTTCTCAGGTACTTGAGAATATTCTTCACAGCCGTCTAATGATCCTCACCTGGGTTTGACTGATACCGGCTCACCACACTCAGCGCGTATGCTACATCTGGTCTAGTACATAGCATCGCATACATTATAAATCCTACCGTCGAAACGTTGGGTATAATGCCCATGCGAACCCACTCCTAATCAGTCTTGGGAAACATCTCTTTGGAGAGGGTGATTCCGTGCAGTGCGGGTATGTTACCGCGTTTGGAATCTTCCATATTAAATCTCTTTAGTACGGTCTCTATGTACCAGGACTGTGAAAGTCTCAATAATCTCTTAGATCTATCTCTGTAGATCTTAATTCCTAGAATGCACGAAGCATCACCCAGGTCCTTCATGGAGAACCTTTATGACAAGAACAGCTTGACCGATTGTAGCATAGGAATATCGTTTCCTATCAAAATAATGCCGTCCACGTACAAGACTAGGAATACGACAGTTCTTCCTACAATCTTCTTATATATACATGGCTCATCCTCATTCTTGATGAAGTCAAAGTCCTTGACTGTTTCATCAAAACAGATGATCCAGCTCCGCGATGCCTGCTTTAATCCATAAATGGATTTAAGTAACTTGTACACCTTCCCGCTGCTCCCACTGTCTACAAAACCTTCTGGCTGATCCATATAAACGCACTCTTCCAAACTTCCGTTTAGAAAAGCCGTTTTTACGTCTATCTGCCAGATCTCATAGTCATGGAAGGCAGCAATGGCAGGTAGGATCCTAATGTATTTGAGCATAGCCACTGGAGAAAAGGTTTTGTCATAGTCCACTTTTGTTCTTTGACGAAAACCTTTTGCAACGAATCTAGCCTTATAGGTTTCCACCTGCCCATCTACACCAAATTTCCTTTTGTAGATCCATTTGCATCCAATGGGTTTTACCCCAGGTGGAGCAATATCCAAGGTCCACACTTTATTGGTATATATGGACTCTATTTCGGATCGCATAGCATCCAGCCATTTATTAGAGTCCCTACTGATAATGGCCTGCCCGAAACTAGTAGGATCATCTTCTTCTAAAATACAATCCTCTCGATCCCTGTCTATAAGAAAACCGTGGTATCTCTCGAGCGGATGAGAAATCCTACTAGATCTGCAGAGTGGATGAGGTTTGTCGAGTATATCTGAATCTAGCGGTTCCACCAAATCTTCAGTTATAGTTTGTGTTTCTGGAACTTCATCCAGTTCTACCGCGCTCCCACTAGTTTATTTTGCAAGAAACTGCCATTCTAAAAATTTGGCATTCCGAGAAACAATAATACTTTGTTCTTCTGCATGGTAGAATAGATACCCATTAGAATCCTTTGGGTATCCAACAAACTTACACAAAACTGACCGTGCCTCGAGTTTGTCTGGGTTCTGCTTTTTGACATAAGCAGGGCAACCCCAAATCTTAACACGTTTAAGATACAAACTCTTACCACTCCATATTTCATACGGAGTTTTAGGCATGGATTTGGATGGAACTTGATTCAAAATATATGTCGTTGTTTGAAGCGCATGTCCCCAGAATGAAAGAGACAACTCAGCACTACTCATCATGGAGCGAACCATATCCAATAGGGTGCGATTCCTCCGCTCCGATACCATTGTTTTGTAGTGTATACGGAGGAGTAAGCTGAGAGAGAATTCCATTCTCTTTTTGGTATACTAGGAATTCGGTGCTTAAGTACTCCCCTCCTCTATCAGATCGGAGGATCTTGATACTTTTGCCAGTCTGGTTCTCTACTTCGTTTCTGTATTTTTTGAATTTCTCAAAAGTTTCAGATCTGTGTTTCATAAGATACACATATCCGAACCTGGAGAGATCGTCAGTGAATGGGATGAAGTACGAGAACCAACCCCTTGTATTTATAGACATCGGACCACACACATCACTGTGTATGAGTCCCAAGAGCTCTTCTACTCTTTCTCCGTGACCAGTGAACGGAGATTTAGTCATCTTTTTCTTGAGACAAGACTGACAAGTTTCATAAGATGAAAATTCGAGCGTATTCAAATATCCATCCTTATGCAACTTACTTAGTCTATTCTCTCCGATATGACCAAGTCTACAATACCACAAGTAGGATTCGTTCTCTTCTGAACTCTTCCTCTTGCGTGTGTCTTATATATTGAAAACTGTGTTTTGATTTAAAACATAGATACCATTACACAATATACCTTCTGCAACCAATACCTGATTAAGGTAAATATTCATGATATTTCTATCAATAACAAACTTATATCCATCTTTATCAAGTAAAGAAACTGATATGATGTTGCAAACCATGGAAGGTATATAGTAGCAATTGTTCAAAATCATAGTATTGTCTTTTGGCAATACTGGGTGATATTCTCCGACGGCTGCAGCATCAACTTATGCTCTGTTCCCTACTCTGAGGGACATATCACCAAGTCCAACCATCCTACTTTTTCTCGGTCCCTGTAATAAATTATAGATATGAGATCCTTATCCGGTATCTAGTACTCAGGAGGTAGGACTGACCGAAAAATAGTTCTCAATAACAAAAACACCTGAAGAAGACGTAATAGTGTGTTTCTTCTTCATTGGGGTCATCGAGGAATTCATGCAATCCTCTTTCCCTTACTCATACTCATGACAGCAGTCATAGTTTAGAGCCGAACCAACATTCCCCAGTCCAGAATAAGAATTCTGATCGGTCAAGCGATATATTTTATTATCTTGATTAGGTTGTGAAATGATTGCTACCTGGATAAAGAGAAAAGAAACACTCGGCGTGCGCTCTTGCAAAATTAGATTGGTTATTAGTTTATCTAATCAGTTAGACTCCCACTGTTTCCTCGAATTCTCCATCAAACCTTAAAAGGAGAACTAGTCAGGATTAATCGCACGTTACAATACTTGCTTAACCTTTCGGCCAGGCTAGTGTCGTTACTTCGAAGGAGGTTTTCCAATGCTTTCGCGAAGTTCCTTAACTATATAACGTATTTTCCCTGGAGGCGTAGCCCCGCTAACACCGTTCTAGACACCTACTTGGTTTATAGCATTGATTGTTAAATGAAATAATCTTCCAAGAGTAATACTACTCATCAGTGGGATCGGGATCCAACTATCATTGTGTGATGACCTAGATGGAATCCACTCTAGTCACCACACTCTAGAAGGTATGCTAAACCTGCAAGTTTCATGTATATTTGAAACTCCCGATGTGATTTTTTCCCCTAACGACTTATGACCTTGACACAGTCAACATGTCATAAATCACTAGTTAAGTTCAACCCGTCATTGTCCTAGATTGCACTAGACCCACCCGCATGACCCTTGAAACAGTCAAAATGGTCATACAACTGTCCTAACCAATCGCATCATATGCCACAAACAAGTATTTCTCAGTTACCGTACACTACGCCTTAACACAGTCAACATACGCAGCACGAATACTAAGAAACACTTGTAAGAAATGACAGAAGGCTACGGCTGGGTTTTTGGCAAAAAACCCTTTAAGGTAATGAACTTGATATCGTTGAAGGAAGCTGAGCAGTTTTGAAAAGGAGTGGTTTAGGCTCCGCTTTTGAAAACTTCTGGTTTTGAAGAAAATCGAGTAATCTACAGTATAGACTTTTGCTCAAAAGGTCACTCCCCGCGAAGGGATCTCGACTCTTGCCTCCTGGAATGAGGTGCTGGATATTCACGACTAAATACCACTATGCAAAGCGAAAGAATATAACTATAGTTTTTCGAAATCTGTTCCAACAACATCTTTTAGCTTTCTTTTCTTTCATTAATAAAAATTAATGCGATCCCATCAATTAAACCTATCACACCAGAAAAGAACGAAAATACAATGTAAGTATATGCCATCCGTATTCACCATGGGGTCCCGTCATGCACCGTTAGGTTACTTAACTAACGGAAGAGCGGGGGATGGACTAGCGCGGATGCAAAACACATACAATATCTACTAGTGTGTGTGTATATATATATATATATATATATA
Source organism: Agapanthus africanus (assembly GCA_030015575.1). Classification (NCBI taxonomy): domain Eukaryota; kingdom Viridiplantae; phylum Streptophyta; class Magnoliopsida; order Asparagales; family Amaryllidaceae; genus Agapanthus; species Agapanthus africanus. The sequence goes on from CM057337.1 coordinate 187,994,176, forward strand.
TATATAACATTCGTCTCAGGCATGATAATAAGCAACATCACTGTTGGGGTAAAAAATTTCATCCCGGTTGACCAAGTCAAAATCAAAGTCAACCCCAAACCAAGTGGGCCCAAGCCCAGGTCAAGTGGGCCAATGCCCGGGTCGAGCCCGAACATGAAGCGGCCGGCCTCCCCTATGCCAAAATAAAAATTTTGTAATAATTAATTTTAGTGTATTTCTTTTATTTTATTGTATGAATAAATAAATGTAAGAAAAATGGGCATAAAACCAAATTTTTGTAAAACCCATGGCTCATGTGCAAAAAAAATGAGCACATGAGGCATGGGATGAGCAAACTGCTATTTTGTAAAGCCCAATGGGCTATATGTGAAGTTTGTAGCCTATAAAGGCAAACATGATGAAAATATCTATGACAACTTTCCCATTCTCTCCAAGAACTAGGGTTTGTGCCTCCATCCTCTCTCTTCCAAGTTCTTCCTCTTCATTCTCATTTTCCAATTTAATCAAGAGCTTAGCTCTTCTTTTTTAAAAACTAAATAAAGTTTTACCATAAACCCACCTCCCAAGACTCCATCAAGAGAAGAAAAAGGATCTCTTTTTTATCATCTAAGATCTAGATCTTGGAGTTTCAAGAGAACTCATTTTGGGTTTCTTCTCAAAAGAGAAAGGAGAAAATCTTTTGGAGTTTAACTCCACAAATAAAATTATTTTGGAGTTTAACTCCACTACAAAAATTCTTTTGGAGTTTAACACCACAGTAAAAATCCTTTTTTGGGGAGTTTAACTCTATATTAAATCTTTTTAGGAGTTTAACTCCATATAAAATTCTTTCGGAGTTTAACTCCACATTTAAAATTCCTTCGGAGTTCAACTCCATAATAAAAATCTTTTTGGAGTTAAAACTCCATTTAAAAATCCTTTTAGAGTTGAACTCCATTTAAAATTCTTTTGGAGTTTAACTCCGCAATAAAAATCTTTTTCGGAGTTGAACTCCATTTAAAGTTCTTTAGGAGCTTTACTCCATTTAAATTCATTCGGAGTTTAACTCCACAAATAAAATTCTTTTGGAGTTTAAATCCGCAATAAAAATCTTTTCGGAGTTAAACTCCATTTAAAACTATTTTTGGAGTTAAACTCCATTTAAAATCTTTTGGAGTTGAAATCCATGTAAAAAAAATTCTGGAGCCCTTTGGCCCCCTCACATGGAGAGGGCTCCCATTAAGTGGGAGCCCTTTTGCCCCTAACATTTGAGGGAGGGTCACCCCTGCATGCTAGGGGTCACCCTCCCCCCCCACATGTTAGCATGTGAGAGGTCGCATGGTAGCATGTGACCCTCCATGTCACATGCTAGCATGTGACCCCCCCTCCCACATGCTAGGGGTCACATGCTAGCATGTGACCCCCCCCACATGCCAGCATGTGAGGGGAGGCTCCCATTAAATGGGAGCCCAGGTTCCCCCTTTTATTTTTTTATTATTTTAATTTTTCTTTTCTTTTCTTTTCTTCTTTATTCCTTCTTTCTTTATTTTAATCTTTTTTTATTATCAAAAAAAAATAAATAAATGTTTAATAAATTATAAATAATATTTTAAAATAAAAAATATAATAAATTAAAATTAAAAAAACGTTTCTCTAAATATTTATCTACTTATTTATTTATTTTATATAACTATATATAACTATATATATATATATATATATATTTTCTTTAACAAATGGAACAAAACAAAAAAATACACACACACCAACGCATCGCATTGAGTTCGCATGTCCGGTTTGACCCGTCAATCAGAGGTTCTCTCACTTCAAACGCGAGGGGTAATTAACGGCAGCTTAGTCCACGGCTGCCGGAGATTTGAATCCCCACAATCAATAAACCCCAGCCTACCCTAGGCAGGGGGAATATATAATGCGCCTGACAAGCGCGCGCGTATTCTCATCTCAATGGGGTAACGAAAAACACCCTACAATCATAGAATCTCAGCAAGCAACACAGAATGGTGGATAATCTTGGAGCCTCGGGTTTCATTTGAGCCGCAAATGAGACCCGACGTTCCGGTCGTGTGGATAGTATGTGTAATGAAAACCTAGACCCCTACGAGCGCAGCAAATTACCCACCAATTCCAGAAGTGAGGAAACCCCAATCAACAAAGTGAATGGGCCACCCAGCACTTCACGGAATCCGGTAACTTGGACGCCCCTCCGTGGGTCATACTATACCCCATACGAGTGCGGTGAATAGCCCGCCAATTCAAGAGTGAAGTCCCCTCCGTCTCAACGCCATGAGATGCGGACTTGTTACCCTTTAGAACCTGGCTATTCGAGCACTCCACCGTGGGGTAATCCTAGTACAGAAAAGAAAAATATATGTACAATAGTGACATCGATCTCAACCCGGTCGTGACCCAATCAAATAATATACAACAAAGCAGTAACGGCGGTCCACATGTCAGATGCTCGCCCCGCAATAACAATGTACAAATGAATCTTAACTGTACTACTATCATTGCACTACAAGCTATCCACCACGACAATCCAACCACAACCACAGCACAAACACAGAACATCAATGTGAATGTCATGTTCGCAAACTCGTCTAAAAGAACATATAGCAGTTAGACGGGTTATACCGCTCTAATGACATTCACGGTCGCAGACAGTAGTGTATGTACTGAAACTCCACGTATATAAAATTTCGATCGACAAAAAACTTTCCGTATTAGCCCCAAGTGCAATCCAGTACTCAAACAAATCTAGGCCAGAAACTAAACATCCCAGAAATCACATTTCCATATAGTAGAGCTACAGAAGAAAATTTATGCACAAAGGCCCCATATCGACTGCAGAACCGCTGCAAAAACGCATGCTCTGCCGCGGTTCCGCGACCATATTATAGACTTGTGTGCCCAATTTTCTTTCGTCCTCCTAAGAAGCCCTGCACGAATTTTTAAGACACTGGAAATAATTTTTACACTTTGAAAAATCGGAAGAAACATGGATTTTTGAAATTGTGATTTCGGAAATATTTGTCGAACGATCTTTTAAGCACGTCAAAACTAGCTAGTTTAGATTTTATGGGTTAGTTATGATACCATGTTGGGTTGCACTGACGCCCTGGCCATCATTCATGGCCGTTTGCGGAACAAAAATTTTACTACGATTCAAAACTGGCGCTAGAATAACCAAATACCCGGATCTATCCATAAACCTAACTAGCAACTAGAGAAGCTATCTACTATGATCGAAGTATATACCTAAAGAACCAAGTCCTTCGGGTCTTCACTCCTCTCTTTTAGCTCCTCAAAGGATGTACGGATCGCGCTTGATCGACAGCCTCTTCGCGTCAAAAATGATCCACTCGAGAGTGTCTACTTTGAGCTCCTACCTCTAAACCGAGATAACTAGGTTACTTAGTATGCTAATCTAAATAGCCTAGATGATGTAGAGAGTGATGATAGATTAATTAGTCTCACTAACCCTAGATTTCTCAACACATGAGACAATTACGGTTTGAGGTAGAAGAAGATGAAGCTTGGAGGAGATGAGAGTGTAGAGTGAGCATCCAAAATGAAAATGGCTAAGTGTTGTGAATAATAATTCACTCCACAAAAATATCAAGCATACCCAAATAGTAAACCATGAGTCACCCTATGAGTCACCAAGTAGCCATGCTTCATTTAACACAAATGAACACCTCATACCTCTACCTCATTAACCATTTATCCAAAATGATAAAAAAAAATAATGAGGTGTCTTCTTCTAGAAGTATCTTGCACAATTACAAGAATACCCATCACCGTATATACATACCCGTATCCGTATTCCGAAAATATACGAATACAAAGAGACAAAATAATCCAATAATATAATACTAGGATCCGGCATAATCCAAAGCCCGCTAGTATTATCCGTCCGAACATCATACGTGCACAAGTACACGTATATGATCGAACCCTGCTGTAAAACCATACGGTCTCTACATCGTTTCATCCGAAGCAGGGAATCCCTCTGTCACGACCCGAAAAAGAAACGTGACTGGCACTTGAATCATGTGAAGTTTATAGGACCACACCTAATTCAAGTGAGCCAAAAGCCCAGAATCTAAATCTTTTAGGGAAAATAGTGGAGGTGGAGTTTTGAAATAAGGTTTACTGAAATCAAGTTCTTTCTTTAAGTACATAAATAATAGTATATGAAAACATAGTCTTGTATCTAACTTTAAAATCTTTTGTCATTTAGAAATTTCGGCAGCACCCCCTTTGTATGTTTTAACCCGAAAACAAATACAAGTAATAATAATATGCATCCCCAAGCGGGAGCTAGCTCTTCGCCAAATGGCGGAACAACCACGCAAGATATAAAAATATACAACATCGAAAAGCAAGGATCAAACACGGCAAGAATAACTAACATCATCAAGAAAACCAGAAAACAATAATAATACAAGAGCGCGACTCTAAGATTAAAAAATATACAACTGTGGTTTTCTAATTCTACTAAAAATACAAGTCTAGTTGATGGAGCTTTTTACTATATACAACTGAAATAAAATATACAAGTATGCAATAGCGGTCACAATGCAAAGTGTCCCACCTATCAATGCAAACACCTAGAAGGAAGTAGTGTGCTAGCAAGCCGTAATGGAACATGTACGGCCGGACCTGCAAGAAACTGTGGCACAACGGGGGTGAGTTGCCAACTCGTGAGTAGAAGACATCACCGAGAAGAAATCGTATATAAGACGATCTCTTAGGTCATACAATAATATACTAATAATACAATAAGCGTAACTGTATAACATAAGTGTGATATCAAGTACTCGTATCCGTGTCATGAGTAATAACATGTCATGTGTTGTAAGTCCACGGTAGCGCCCCGGCCGTCTAACAGACGCCAAATGCGGAACAAAAACTTTTTACAACTGGCGCTATCGCGTACTATAACCCGGATCTGCCATTAAAGCTAAACTAATAAACTACAAAATGAGTAGAAATGTTATACCGAATGATCTGGGTCCTTCGGTCTTTAACCATCATCCCACGCTTTGTTGCGGCTGCTCCGATCTCCTGAATCTCCAGTCTTCTCGTCCACGTGGCACCACGTCGACAGATCTTTAAACGGGCTCCCGTCTCTGAACCGAGGCAACTCGATCATCAAGTTTGCTAAAAGAGATGACCAAGATTGATGTAGAGAATGAGTAAAACACTTTGTCTCGTTACGTCCAAAGCCATGGACGAATGGTTAATGAAGTTGCCTTTTGGATCGGGTGAAATGAGAAATGAGGCTATCTAATTTCCATGAACCAAAACTATCATAAATCTTTTTACAAGCAACCATGCATATCTTGCAAGAGGGGGCCGGCCACTATATAAGAAGGGGTGGTGAGTGTAGGAGGACTGAAGGGGTGACTACAAGCAAAGCAAACTTATCATCTCACTTAATGAAAAGAATGAGTCACAAAAAAACATTAAATGCAAACCAATGAACATAAACCTAATCATTAACCTAGTCACCCTTGCATTAAATGAATCATTAAATGCACTAATGAGTCACTCAACACCTCACCATCCTAGTCATCATCTAGAAGCTTCCACACTCATCTCAAGAAAAGATAAATCCATCTTTAACCGAACGTTAAAGACGGGCGATAGAAAACTGGAAACTGGCAACTTCCAAAAGTGATAGATAACCCCGTAACAGTATAAACATACCCGCATTTGTATTACGACCGAATACAAATGCAACTGAGACAAAAATATTATATCTACACAGTATAATACTCAGATCCGGGTTAAACTAAAGCCTACCAGTATTATCTGCCCGAAAAATGACATGTGCGAAAACGCACGTGCATTTTCCGAACCCTGCCATAAAACCATACGGCCTCTACAACGTTTCGCCCGAACTTGGGAAACGGTCTGTGGGGGACTCTAATGACTCATCAACACACTGGCACTGGGTATAACCACTAACACATCAGAGGTACAAGCTGTACGTAACAGTTGCCTATGTATTGATTAGAAGGAAAGCTGACGAGCGAACTCATCCATAAACCCTACTGAGCCTGACAGTGACAATATCCATACAGTCCGGTCCATTCGTCTAAAGAGTATCGCATATCGAGTCTAGGGGGGTGGATAAAGTCAGACCCCTAATAACGTGATAAATCGTGTCGGCATGAAGCCCATCACCATCTGAGAAACTACTGATCCAAATCAGTAATTCTCCACTACCTTGGCCTAGGATTTCTAGTGATGGTCACCCGTGCACTGTGCGATATCAACCCCCAATACCGAGAGAGACGAATCCCCAACGATCCGCTCACTGCCTCCATGTGGCTCGGGACTGTACCCAAAAAATACCTGTTTGCACGTCTCCTTTGAGCGTGGTAGGGTAGAAATCAAAGCACAGTGGGAACTCACACGAGACAAATGACGATCTCAGGTCGAAAAACTAACCTGTACACATGTCACCAGAGAACTGCTATCTTACGATATGTATAATACCAAGTAGCATGTTCCCGGCGAGTCCTGTACGGTGTACTCAATGAGCACCTGTATATATCTTAGGTGAATCAACTGACACCAATGGCTTGTGAGACCAGCCACCGCCCCTCGTCGGGGTCTCGACTGTATACACTAGTCTACTCTGGAGTATCTATGCCCAGTCTCGAAACTCCCACGACTAGGGACACTTTAAGGATGTGCTTATAGACCCCAGCTCCCACGTATATGATCGCCATCATACTGCTGGCAGTCAAGCAAGAATCCTATGGTCTCTATCAACATGCAATAGTGAACTAAAGTATGTATACGATGATAAAGACAAACCAGATAGCATACTATCATCTCGAGTAAGACAGTCATGTCGGTATAGGTCCTCCCTCAATCATTGCAATCACATACCTGCGATCCAATAATTGACTTAGAGGGCACGATATCCAACAATCTCCCACTTACACTTAAGGCTATTATTGCGATGACGCATACTCATAGCCTCAGTGAGTGGATCCATCCTGATGTTTCTTTCTATGTCTCTCTTAATCTCAAGTTCGTGGAGAAAGCCATCTCCCGAATTGAGTAATACCTGTCTTAGAATATGTATGGATATCTGATGGGACTTAGTTCATAAATGAACTACAAATCCAAACTTCTTAGACTGTAGTGATCACTGAACCTAATCAGTATCCAGCACCATGCCTCCCACAGTATCCTCTTGGACCACCTGTCTATAATACTGTCCCTCGTCAGAGGGAAAACTATAACTCTGACAATCACTCTGTCATCCAGGTCACTTTGGAAGCCTGGAATGATAACCGTCTCCCGAAAGAGGCTGCCATTATCAAATCCATAGAACATCCATTCATGTTCTAAAATTGCTTCCTAATGTTTCTCCAGGATTGGATTAATATAAACTTATCGCATCTAGTGGAAAAACAACATCTGGTGTGGTACTTGACATCTCACGATTGACTCAATTGCCTAAGCAAGTGATCTGCCAATCATGCACATCCCTCTCCGCTTCAGTCTGTAAGACACCTTTAGAGAGGGTGACTCCATCATTTGCAGGTACACCACCATGCCAAGAGTCATCTATTCTAAAATACTATTAGAATATAGTCAAAGTACCCACATTGGGAAACTACCCAAATCTAGATCTAAAACCATAGATCTAGAAACCAGAATGTCCAATATTATATCCATATCCTGTCTGGAGAAACAACTGTGTGACGACCAAAGTACAACCGATCGTAGTATAGGAATTTTACTTCCTACTCTGTATATGTCATCCAAATACCTGGACATCACACCATACTACCTTCTTAACAGATCCATCCCCTATTCTGATGAAGTCAAAACCATGACTGTTACATCAAAATTAGATGATCTTTCTCTGCTATATCTGCTCAAGTCTATAAATAGATATAAGCTACTTACCCACTATGCTTCTGCTGCTCCCACTGACTACGACAACCCTCTGGCAGAATAATATATACGTCCGCTTCTAAAGCTAGTTTAGAACGACGCTATACTTAACCTCCTGCCGGGTCTCATAGCCTGGAACAACAGCTGTGTCAGTCTGGGTAAACAAGAACCTCCCTGTCACCATCCTTGAGGCTACCGGAGTACCTCTCGGGTGTCTGAGGTTACCTACCATATCTGCGGAGTGGCTATTGGAATGTCAAACCTGATTGAATATATAGGTTCTATTAAATTTTCTGTAATCGTTTGCGGTTCTGGAATCACTTCCAGTTCTACCATACTCCTACTACTGTTTTCTGAAAAAATCCATTTTACTAAAACTGTGGCGAGTCAAGAACAATATCACTATTAATCTTCCAGATGGTAGAAAGTTAACCCTCGTCAAAACCAGGGTCAACCCACGAACTGCTATTACAGAAACGTGCCTTGATTTATCCGGTGTCTGGTTTTAAGCATAAGCAGGACAACTCCCCGTATCTTAACATCGTTAAGATATGAACCATTCTATATACAATATAGAAATAGATGCACTAATTTAATTGGAACCAGATTCAAATCATGCAGCTGTCGCCAGTGCATATCAACTTAATGGAGAGAGGCTAATCAGCATTACTCAACTTAGGAATTCATTCAATTATGAGTAACCTGAAAGAGAAACAAGTTTCTCAAAATCATTACTATCAACTGAATACCAATCACAAGAATCTACATCTTCGATCTCTTTGAAGAATCCCGATACTTGCGATATTTGGTTCTCTACTTTATTCTTATACCCACAACTTCTCAAAACTTAGACCTTGTATTTCTACGAAACACTTGTCTAAAAACTAGAGAAGTCATAAGTAAACAGAACATAGTATGAGGACCTACCCCTTTGTCCTGATGGACACTGGACAACATACAATACTCTGTATAAGTCCGCTGAGTTGAATAACTCAAAAACTTATGCGTCGTAGGTTGAAAACTGTACTTATGGTTAAGAACTACTCCGTTGTTCAATGCTCCTTACCCAATCATATCTAATATAGGTAAATGTCACGGACATAATCTCAAAAAGTTATATCTCACTTTATAAAAATAAATGTACAGATATATCATTTTGAAATTGGTGCACAACAACGGATATTCAAAAACCAAATATATGTCGTCTGGCAAAAACTCAGGCGACTTCCTCAAATATCACCAATTACAACGAATTCCGATATAATGAGGATGATCACCTTATTCCTAATAACCTACTCCCTCTCATCATCTGTAAAACCATACAGATATGAGAATAAAACCTGGTAAATACATACCCTGGAGTAAGTATCTAATCGGGAAATCAGTTTTCCTTTAACAATGCAATGAAACATGAAAATGTTTCGTAGGGGTATTCTGATATTCCTAGTAATGTCTCTTCCATTATCCAATTCATGACTTTAACCGTATATTTTATTTGCCATCTCTTCAAATCCCTTTATTTGTCTTTATTCATTACCTTTTGTACACCATTGTTAGGCTAAATGGTTTTCTTCCTTCCCTACCGTTCGGCACCAGACTATGGTTTGGAAGTTGACTATCCAGTAAGCATAATAGGTGTACTCTCCTAATCCTAGGAGTACTCGCAACTTGAGAGATGGTGATGATAAAAAACAACTGAATAATACCTTATTCTATTTCTCCCGAACTGGGAAAAAAGCAAAGCTGAAATAGGAGTGGCGATGAAGTACGCGGTTTGATTGTGAATGATAGCAGTCGCAATTTACTTTGCCCTCTATCTAATCCCTTTATTTTGTCTTTAGTTATTACCATCTGTACACCCTACTTAGGCTAATTGGTTTTCTTCATTCCCTACCTTTCGGCACCTGCCTATGGTTTGGAAGAAGACTATCCAATAAGCGTAATAGGTGTACTCTTCTAAACCAAGGAGCCCTCGCAACCTGAGAGAAGGTGATAATAAAAGACAACTGAATAAACCAATTCTATTTCTCCTGAACCTGGATCCATCCTCGAAGAAGTCCCTTCGAGTTCGTATATAACCATACGATGGATCTATCCAATGGAAGTGGATGTCTGTAGTAATACGGGGTGTTCTGAGAAATACAAAGGGTAAAAGAAGGAGCGGAAATGACTTATGCAACTTTAGACAATCCAAAAGCCAGTATTTTAAGAAGGTTCGGTCAACTTGGTCACTGAATCATAGTCTAGGGTCGGTCAATGGTCGCTGCCAAAGAGAGAGAGAGAAAAGAAACACTCTGCGTGCACTCTAACCTAGATCAGAATGGTTATCACTTTATCTAATCAGGAAACCTCCCACTGTAATCTCAAATTCTCCTCCAAACCTGAAAGAAGAATTAGTCGGGATCACCCGAAGAGTAAACCAACTCATCAGTGAGAATCGGGATCCAACTATCATCACATGATAACTTGATGGAAGCCACTCAAGTTATCACGCTCCAGAAGGTATGCGCATACTTGGCAAGTTTCTTTATGTTTGAAACTCCCGATGAGATTTTTTTACCTCATGCTCTTATGACCTTGACTAAGGGCCAACAAATCATAAGTCACATGTCAAGTTTTTCCCGTCATTATCCAGGTTGATTTGAACCTACCCGTACATACTTTTGACTAAGGGCCAACAAAGTAATACGACTGTCCCAAACCAACGCATCTATCTATGCAACAAATGAATACCCAGCAGCTACCAAACACTATGCCTTGACTAAGGGCCAACAAACATAGCTTGAATACTACTGACTATCCATAAGAAATGACGGAGGGCTATGGCTGGTTTTTGGCGAAAATCCTTTAATGTAATGAACTTGATCTCGTTGAAGGAACCTGATAGCTTTTATAAAAATATAGTGAAGAAAACCTTTGCTAAAGAGGTCACTCCCAGTGAAGGGATCTCGGCTCTTTCCTCGTGGAATGAGGTGCAGGATATTCCAACTGAATATCTCGATGCAAAGCAACTTGTAATCGACTATATTGAAGTTATTACCCGGACGTAAACTTCTGCCCAAGGGGTCACTCCCGGTGAAGGGATCTCGGCCCTTGCCTCGTCGAATGAGGTGCAGGATATTCTAACTGAATACCGCTATGCAAAACAAAAGGAAACATCTTTGTAATAACACCTTTTAAAATTTGTTCCAACAACATCAAATATAGGTTTGTTTTATCCTTGCATTGATAAGAATCAATGCAGTCCCATTAATCAATCACACCAGAAAAGAACGAAAAATAAAATGTACGTATATGCCATACGCATTCGCCACAGGATCCCGTCATCACCCGTTAGGTTACTTAACTAACGACAGAGCGGGGACTGGACTAGCGCGGGTGTAAAACATATACAACATCTAATAGTATATATACCAATATACAATAATCGCTCCAGGCGTGATAATATGCAACATTACAGAAAAGTAATAAGCATCACAGAACAATACAGATAATCTGGGATCCCCGGGTTTCACAGAGCCGCTGATGAAACCCGACGTTCCCCTGGTCGTGTGGATAGCCTGTGCAATGAAACCTAGACCCCTACGGGTGCGGCAAGTTACCCGCCAAAACCTGAAGCGAGGCAGCCCCCTACAGCAAAAATGAATGGACCACCTGGCACTTCACAGAATCCGGTAACTTGAGCACCCCTCCTTGGGTCAACTTGTACCCCCTACGAGTGCGGCGAATAGTCTGCCAATTCTAGAGTGAGGCCCCTCTGCCTCTCAAAGCCATGAGATACGGACCCGTTGCCCTCCAGAACCCGGCTATCCGTGCACCCCGTCGCGGGGTAAACCTATTACAGAAAATAAATTATGTACAACGGGTACATCGACCTCAACCCGGTCGTGCCCCAAAAGAATATTATACAACAGGCAGTGACGGCAGTCCACATGTTGGACGCTCGCCCCGCAATATCAAATGTACAAATAAATCCAAACTGCACTACCATTGCACACTGCTATCCACCACGACAAATCCGCAACATCACAGTACAACACAGAACATCAACGCGAATATCACGTTCACAAATCCGTCTAAAAGAACTATAGCAATTAGACGCAATTTACCGCTCGAATGATATTCCCGGTCGGAGATATAAAGTAAGTACTGTATATTAACAAGTTTAAAATTTCGATCGACAAAATTTCCTGAAGTGGGCCCCACGAACTTCTGCTGTACAGTAACCAAATATGGGCCCAAAAGAAACATTCCAGAAACCATAATTCACTGTGTAGAAACTACTGTAGAAAATTGGAGTACCAATCTCACAAAATGGCGGCAGATCCGCGGCCAAACCCTTGTTTGGGCCGCGGATCCGCGGCGTTACTGTTGAGTTGGGCCACCAAATTTCACCAGTATTCTTATAAATGCCTGCTTGTTTTTCTGTGATGATCAAAATAATTTTTAGACCCTTTTAAAAATCGACAGAAACTTTAATGCAGAAAATTGTAGTTTCGGAAATTCGGTTCGATCGATGTTTTAAACGCGTTAGTACAAGTTAGTATAGCTTAATGGTGAGGCTCTGATACCACTGTAAGTCCACGGTAGCGCCCCGGCTGTCAAACAGACGCCAAATGCGGAACAAAAACTTTTTACAACTGGCGCTATCGCGTACTATAACCCAGATCTGCCATTAAAGCTAAACTAACAAACTACAAAGTGGGTAGAAATGTTATACCGAATGATCCGAGTCCTTCGGTCTTTAACCATCATCCCACGCTTTGTTGCGGCTGCTCCAATCTCCTGAATCTCCAGTCTTCTCGTCCAGGTGGCACCACGTCGACGGATCTTTAAACGGGCTCCCGCCTCTGAACCGAGGCAACTCGATCATCAAGTTTTCTAAAAGAGATGACCAAGATTGATGTAGAGAATGAGTAGAACACTTTGTCTCGTTACGTCCAAAACCATGGATGAACGGTTAATGAAGTTTCCTTTTGGATCGGGTGAAATGAAAAATGAGGCTACCTAATTTCCATGAACCAAAACTATCATAAATCTTTTTACAAGCAACCATGCATATCTTGCAAGAGGGGGCCAGCAACTATATACGAGGGGGGAGGTGAGTGTAGGAGGAATGAAGGGGTGACCACAAGCAAAGCAAACTTATCATCTCACTTAATGAAAAGAATGAGTCGCAAAAAAATATTAAATGCAAACCAATGAACATAAACCTAGTCATTAACCTAGTCACCCTTGCATTAAATGAATCATTAAATGCACTAATGAGTCACTTAACACCTCACCATCCTAGTCATCATCTAGAAGCTTCCACACTCATCTCAAGAAAAGTTAAATCCGTCTTTAACCGAACGTTAAAGACGGGCGATAGAAAACTGGAAAATGGCAACTTCCAAAAGTGATCCCGAAACGAATTTCAGGATAACCCCGTAACAGTATAAACATACCCGCATTTGTATTATGACCGAATACAAATGAAACTGAGACAAAGATATTATATCTACACAGTATAATACTCGGATCCGGCTTAAACTAAACCCTACTAGTATTATCTGCCCGAAAAATGACACGTGCGAAAACGCATGTGCATTTTGCGAACCCTGCCATAAAACCATACAGCCTCTACAACGTTTCGCCCGAACTTGGGAAACGGTCTGTGGGGGACTCTAATGACTTATCAACACACTGGTACTAGGTATAACCACTAGCACGTCAGAGGTACAAGCTGTACGTAACGGTTGCCTATGTATTGATTAGAAGGGAAGCTGATGAGCGAACTCATCCATAAACCCTACTGAGCCTGACAGTGACAATATCCGTACAGTCCGGTCCGTTCGTCTAAAGAGTATCGCATATCGAGTCTAGGGGTGTCACGATCCGAAATTGGCACGTGACGGCCCTAATATTACGCAACGTCTACAGGCGTAACGTAGTAAAAGAAAGCCAAAACCCAGAAATCTAAACCATTAAAAGACAAGAAAAGATAAGAAACATTGTATAAACCTTTAAAAAAAATCTCAAATATAAATTCTTTAAGTCCAATTTTCTTTCTTGAAAATTTCGGCAGCACCTCCTTTATAAAAACCAACCCCAAAAATGGGTACAGCATAAATATAATGTAAAGCATCCCCAACGGGAGCAAATCCACGCCCAAAGGCAGAAAACAACCACCACAACAAATATACGACGCCGTAGCGAAGAAAAAGAAGACGATAGAAAGGAAACTGTATAAAAGACAACAAATCCACAATTTATACAATATCGTCCTCACCAAGTCTCTAAGTCAACAACATAATAGTAGATGGAGAGTACAAGATACAACGAATATACAATACAAATACAGATAACCACCAAAATCCACCTGAACAAAACAGCACACTGTGACCCGATGCGGTATCTGTAGCAAAAGATGATAGATGAATAGCCAGCCTCGACTACTCTGAGGAACACTCTGTGACACCTGTGGCACAACGGGGGTGAGTAGCCAACTCGTGAATAGTAAATAACATATGCAGGTAATCGCAGGAATGTACGTACAGCATGAATCTAAGATATGCAATTTACAGTAATAACAGGTCATATGAATGTAGAATAATGGAAAGTACACTAACAAGTACAACCAGTATATATAAAGCAATAATGATATGACACAGTATGCAATAATCATGCAATGGGGGTATGAGAATGTAAATGTGCCACACTCATGAAAGGTACACTAACAGGTACTCCTAATACATGAAACAGTGCACAAATAGATAAAGGTGAGGTATGGAGTGAAATATGTCATTTTCACGGAATCCTGACATCGTGGTAGGATCACAATCCATCAAGACGAATCAAATCCCAATTCCTCAAATCAGCCCCCAAATTGGCTCTCATATCATCTAAGTATCGCATTCTCCTCAATTTCACAATATTAAGTATATCTCGTATATCCCGAATGTACAACATCAAGTATATCTCACATATATCGAATGTACAACATCAAGTATATATCACATATATCGAATGTACAACATCAAGTATATATCACATATATCAAATGTACAATATCAAGTGGATCTCACATATCTCGTATGTACCATATCAAGCATATCTCACATATCTCGAATGTACAACAGCAAGTGGATCTCACATATCTCGTATGTACCATATCAAGTATATCTCACATATATCTCCAGTATCCAATCTTAAATGAATCCCTTATATCCCGAATCAAATCTCCAGCAAAATTCTAACATCCTATATATAATGGCATAATAAATATGATGAGGTCAATACACATATATTAGCGTCCCATTCCCCTAATATTGGTGTAAGGGTATATATAACAGCGGCTCAATCCCCTGTTATATATACAAATGAGTAATTGGAAATATCATGAAACCAATGTGCCAAGCATCGACACAGAAATGCTGATCCATCAGGTGCTGTCTCCATGACTGGCCCCCCTGATGGGTACGTATCATACGCTATCCCGAGATCTCCAGTGCCTAGCTCTGACCCTCGCCTCTCGACGTATCCATACGCACATGACTCCCGTCGGTATCCACTCGATAGCCGATGAGTCATTGGTCCTGTCACCGGATGGTATGGTTCCCCTAAGCCTCATCGCCTAGCACCGCGAAATCGTTCTTGCTTCGAGGTACCCCCGGGCCCCACCATGTACCCACAGACGGTGCCTCCTCGCTCCTCGAATCGGGCATATATCAGAACCGATAAATCTCATGGTGGCTGCGGAAACATCAATATCAAGGAAACCGGGTCTTTCAAATAATGCATAATTTCATGAACTACCACGGTCCCCAAATCCAGAAAACATTATGAAAAATCCATATAACAATGCGAAAATCTATGAATATAATATGTGCGCCATATCTGAAATGCAAGCATATAAAGGAAAAACCGCTAATTAACTGCATCAAGTTAATACAAATATCATGCGGTTCCTATTTATCCACTTCTAAATAATATCAAGTGAAGGTAAACATGTAGCTAAAACCAGATGTATGTGAAATCAATAAGGTATAGCAAGGTAATGTGTCTACCTATAAGCAATGATATAGTATACCCCCTGGGTATAAGAACAGTATGTGCAAGGTATACCTGTAGCTATGACAGGGAGTGTGTATGTACCTATCACTAATGGTACAATACTCTATAGGAATACAGGTATGCTAAATGCCATATATGATAAGCAGTATGAATCAATGTCACAATGTTCCTAACCAAGCAATATAACATCTATAAGTGGTTTGTGTGTGACATGGCAATTATTGACGGTGTGTGTAGTATATAATCAGTGCTCGTGCAACATGAATCGTCAATAATATATGCAGTGTCCTACTACTACTAGTCCAGGCACAACTACATCTAAGTAATAGGGTAAAGGCGCAATTCTAACAATAACGTAGAATATGCGATAAGTAATAAAATCTCTAGCCCTGACGCATAACGCCATGCGGGCGATTCCCCTGTAGATATTAAATCTACTCACCAACGCTCCAAGCTAGGTGAAGCCTATCACCTGTTTTCCTCTTGTCGTAGCGTCCGAAGTCTCCGCTTGCGAACCTAAAATTTCACAAACACAACACATAAGCAAATATCCTGCATCGACGAAAAGACAACGAAACGCGATGAAAACGCCCGGAAAATTACACTGCGCGCTTAGCGCATCTATCGCGCACGATACCGGCCAAAAACCCTAATTGGGGTCGCTAAACTACAAAACACCATGACTGGACCCCGATCGTCCTGATCGTGCAACAAAACACAAGAATTACGAGGAATACAATAGATATAACCTCGTAACGACCAATCGAACCCACGTCGGAAAAATCCCGAAATCTAGTAAGCAACCTATCGCAAAATTCCGCACTAGTTTCAAGCTAATGCATATCTAGCGATAACAAACACCTTAAAATAGCTTAACTAATCTACCTAAACCATTCCTATATTTTTAACACTCGCTAATTATGTTTTAGCAAAAACCTAGTAAGCTAATTGCATAATTAAACAAAGTGATCATTAACAAAAATTAACATTTTCTACTAGGTTAATCTTCTCCAAAACACAAATTAACACTTCAAAAGAACACTAAACACAAACAAAATTTAACCCTAACATGAATTTCTTAAACCAAAAATAAATGAATTAATCATAATATAAAAACTAAACTAAACACATAATTAGCCAACTAAACTAGCTAGAATAAGATTAAAGCAAATATAAAAGGATTAAGGTAAGAATTATACCTCCCCAAGAACACAAAATGAAACTTAATCCAACATCTTAGCATCAAAAACCAAGCTTTAATGAAGATCCATGAAGAATTAGTGAAGGAAATGAAGGAAAAATGATTATATTTGAATTTGTATGAATTAAATTGGATTTTTCATGATTTATTTGATGAAAAATGAGTTGAAAATTGGTGGAAATGATGGAGGGAAGCACGGGGAAGGGAAGGGCTGGCCAATGGGAGAATGGGGGGATTTTTGGTGAAGTGTGTGGAATTTTCTAGCAAAAGAAAACAATTAATGCACATTTAAAGCAAAAATGCCACATTTTATTCATTTTCTTCTTTTTTTTTAAATAATTCCCTTTGACCAAAAATTATCTAGATATTTAAAAAGAAGGTTCTAAAATAATTTTAGTGATGATTCCCAAAAATTTTCATTTAGAAAAATTTTCCCGATTTACGCGCATATTTTACCGGCTAAAATAATATTTTATTTGGGAAAAATTCTATCTGAACCAAAACCTCCCAAATACCCCTAAAGTTTGCGCACAAGCTTTATTTTAGCTAAACTAGGTGCCGGTAAGCTTATACGGACGTTTGATCGAAATCGGGTTAAAACGGGAAAAACCGACAATTTTGCCCTAAAACGGAAAAATTCGCAAAACGATTTCTGAAACGTTACAAGGGGGGTGGATAAAGTCAGACCCCTAATAACGCGATAAATCATGTCGGCATGAAGCCCATCACCATCTGAGAAACTACTGATCCAAATCAGTAATTCTCCACTATCTCGGCCGAGGATTTCTAATGATGGCCACCCGTGCACTGTGCGATATCAACCCCCAATACCGGGAGAGAAGAATCCCCGACGATCCGCTCACTGCCTCCATGTGGCTCAGGACTGTACCCAAAAAATACCTGTTTGCACGTCTCCTTTGAGCGTGGTAGGGTAGAAATCAAAGCACAGTGGGAACTCACACGAGACAAATAACGATCTCAGGTCGACAAACTAACCTGTACACATGTCACCAGGGAACTGCTATCTTACGATATGTATAATACCAACTAGCATGTTCCCGGCGAGTCCTGTCCGGTGTACTCAATGAGCACCTGTATACATCTTAAGTGAACCAACTGACACCAATGGCTTGTGAGACCAGCCACCGCCCCTCGTCGGGGTCTCGACTGTATACACTAGTCTACTCTGGAGTATCGATGCCCTGTCTCGAAACTCCCACGACTATGGACACTTTAAGGATGTGCTTATAGACCCCGGCTCCCACGTATATGATCGCCATCATACTGCTGGCAGTCAAGCAAGAATCCTATGGGCTCTATCAACATGCAATAGTGAACTAAAGCATGTATACAATGATAAAGACAAACCAGATAGCATACTATCATATCGAGTAAGACAGTCATGTCGGTATAGGTCCTTCCTCAATCATTGCAATCACGTACCTGCGATCCAATAATTGACTTAGAGGGCACTATATCCAACATGTGTATCATGTAAGAATACATCATCCAACGTGCGTCCAGCAACGACACACAAATCAAGATAAAATCTGAGTGTCAAACACCGACACTCAAAAACATCATGAAGTCCGTGTCCAATAACGACACATAAATCCTTAAATCTCGGGCTCCGTCAGTCCGGATCGGCCCATATCATCTGATCTCATGACTACAGTCAGTATCCTCCAGATATCCTCCACGCTAAAATATCACCAGTAGGTAGTGCTCCCCTTCCCGGCTCATCGTTATCCGCACAAAATCACTCTCGCCCCGGGGTACCTTACCGGGTCAACTATGTACCCGCAGACGGTTCATCCTACTCCTCGAATCGGGTTCGAAAATCAAGCTCGGAACCGAAAAAACGTCATGGTGGACACGAAACATCATATTAAGGAAAACTGCATATTTCTCTTTTAAAATAATCATAAGTTTATAAAATTCACATGCGGTTTCCCAAATCCAGAAATCTCATGAAAAATCCGAAATCTCAAGATCATGAGTCAATGAATAGTGAATATCGGCATAAAACCACACAATAGTACATAACAAAATGAATATATAAATGCATGAGGTAACTAAGCAACGAATGCAATATCTAAACTAGCATATGAGAGCAAGTATACTAATAATGTGTTGAACTATCAGCTAGCAGATTATACCAATGAAGTAACGTTTTCTAAATTGTACGTGACATGGCAATTACCGATGATGATGTATGTGAGCCGGCAAGAAAGTGTACGTGCAACATGCGCATCATCGGTAATGGTACAGGTGTCCTAGCAGTCGATATCAAACAACTAATAGAAACACATAAATATATCTACAATGCGATGAGAACAGTATGAGTACAACGAAAGTAAATATTTAAAATAACAGCATAATCTACTATATAACTATATACGAGCCATACAGTTATAGTATTTAAAATAACACGAATCGTTGTTTTTAGAAAAGTAGGGGCTACGATGTTTCAGAAAATAATTATCAGTTTTGAGAATCTGTAGCATCTCTCGGTTGCCCATTTGAAAATATCGATGATTCGCTAGTTTTGAAAATAGGTATGACTCGAACTATATTTTAACGTCTACTTACTAAATTATGAAACTAACTAAAAGGCTAAGCTAAAACCTGGGTCAAGTAATGGAAAACTATATGTATCCGAGTCGATATATCTAGTAGTCGGCAATCCAGCCTCATATCGTCACGTACGCTAATATCTATCGTACGGTATCCTCGAGTCAAGAGTGCAGATCAATCATCATATAAATCTCGTACGGTAATATCCATCGTACGGCATCCTCAAAATCGAGGGTACGGGTCAAATATCATATGAATCATCAATCGTACGGTATTAATCATCGTACAATATCAATATCATAATCAATGGTACAGATCTAAGATCTCGTACAATCTATTATTTTATCAAGTCACATGTTACATGTTTGAATACATATCGCCCAACAATCCTTATAATATCATATCAAGAACGGTATTCGACTCAATCATATATCAAAATCTCACGGCATCATGCTCAATCATATCGACTCACATCCATTAACAAAAATTATCCTCATCCCATACGTATATGTATACTATACACACACACACATACACACACACATACACCCATCATAACACATGCGTGTGTGTGTGACAATACCCATCCTAAGGTTCTCGACTAAGGTAAACTACACTAGGGATAGATCTTTCTAGACCAAACCAAATCTAACCTAAGATCTCCAAGATACCCTATTTGCTAAGTATCCAGATATCGCATCCAAACTTACTAATATAGTAATACCCTATTCTACAGTTGTGGGGGTGCTATACGCCATCCATCCGACTTCCCCCGTAAATATACATCTACTCACCTTAATCCTCGCTTGCCAAAGTCAATGACGCCACGCGCTCCCTTGTCGTCTCAAAGTCCACACGGAGGTACCTACATATCACAACAAATCGTATCGTATCAAATATCCGATTCAAAAACCGACACGAAACGCGAGGTGCCTATAGGTTAGAACCTATAGCCTACGCATGCGAAAACAATCATAAAAGTCTCGTCATTGACGTACAAATGTCCAACAACCAAATCCACATTCAAATACCAAAAACCAAGTTTTTGAAATCGGAAAACATAGTTAAAACCAATACTAAATGCTCCCAGATTTTTGCACAGATAGTTAGGGACAAATCTAGTAATACAGTAGCTAAGTTGTGAGGAGTGTGAGCCATGGCCAAGATCCCAACACATAACCCAAAAACCTGGCCGACGAAATAGCCCATTTTTCTGGTGTCACCGGCCCAAGATGGGAGGATTGGTCTCGTTCTTCAATAGAGGATTCCTAGTGGTCTACTTAGGTCATAGAAATTGTTTGTTTTTCCTATAATCATCTCAGGTTGCTCCAAATTCATTATATCATCTCAATTTCCTCAAGAACATGATATCAGCAAATTCAAAGTACACGTCTTGGGGTTCTACACTCAGTTTGGTCCACAAAATTAACACTACAAGGGTTGTGGTCACCAATTACACTCAATTACACCTTTTCAACACACAAAATCTCCTAACCTTATCTTGGAACTTCCAAACATCACCAAGCTACACTAGTTAGTTCTAAACTACACTAAGATATATAGGGACGACTAACACTTAACTTAAAGTGTAGGGATTACCTTATAAGCAATTGAAGAAAATTCTAGGGTTGCCCAAGTGACTTAAAGTCCAATCTTGATCTACCTATAGGATTTGTAGTAAGGTTTAGAGTGATTTTTGTGAAGGGATTGTGGCATTTTAGTGTGGATTTTTGGGGAGGTTGTAAGGTGGATAAGAGATGAAGGAATAATGAAGAAGAGAAGAAGAATTGAAGATTTCAGCTCACCCCTCTCATTTCCTCTCGTTCACAGTGCAGGGATTTACTAGAATGTGCCCATACCATTCTTTTCTCTCTCCAATCTAAGTCAAAAAACGGGGAATGGACAAGGAATGAGCCCATGCCTCCATGTCACATTCCTTTATTCTTTCTTTCTTTTTTTAAAACCATAATTCAAAAAAATCCAAAACCATTTAAAAATAAATAATGAGCCATGGTTGTAAAAATGAAACAAGCATATTGCAACATGTCATTTTGCATGCATCACACATAAACAAGGTTAAATGCATATCTAGTAATTATTAATCGAGTTTAGAAATAAACTCGTATACAAATAATGTATAAATATTTATAAATATTCAAATCGATTAAACACCTCCAAAATCAATAATTATATTAATTTTCCAATTATTTTGAAAACTATACATGTATAATTACACCATATCATTAAAACCAAATTCTCACAATTTTACTAATATTCATGAAATTTATTATTTTAATTATTTAAATTCCCAAAAAAATAATGTTTTATTTTCTGAAATGTTACAATTTTCCCCCTTAAATAAATTCGGTCCCCGAATTTAAATTTAAACCCCCCAAATACTTAAAACATTTCGGTCAATATGTCACACCCCGCTTCCCAGAGTGCGCTAAGATCGGCACGTGACAGAGCCAACCATGCTACCTGTGGTTAGGAAATATCCATCCACAGTCACATTACGGCTGTCTATAAGATATCAAGAACAGTAGAAATAAAAATAAACTATCTAGTACATGTCCATATACCAGAATAAACGAGTCAAGAAATAATATATGCAAAAGCAATAAAATTCAAATAACAATAACATCTGGAATGTACGTCCCAAATACGGGCTCACATCAGGAAATGAAAATGCTGGAAGAAAACTAAACTAAACTAAACTAAATACCAAATTGCTTCTCACTGTCCGGCCTGTCAACTGAAGTACTCCTGGTCAGTCTGTGACAAAGATAGAGGATCTGGGCCATGCAAAATCCAGACGTCAGTGCGTCATAAAATCAAACAATAAAATATAATCAGGAGGTAACAAGATATGCAGGCATGAGTATGAACAGTAACATGAATATGGAACAGTGAAGTGTATGTACATGCGGTGAGTAATCTATGCTACTGGGTTAATTACTCTCAAGTCTTTGAAATCAATTTAATGAATCGTCGATATAACTCAATAGTATCCCGTGCATGCCCGGGACCACGGTCCAGATTCTCGGGCTAAAACCGAGACGTGCCGCTAAGCACAAAACAGGAAACATGTACAGATGAATGATGTTAGCAGCAGCATCCCGGAACTGGCCTAGCCCCCAAAACTGATCGGTATAAGCGTCGAACTATTGAGTTACAAGTCAGGTTTCATCATTGATTTCCCCTTACCCCCAAGTTATGTGTTCAAGTCAGGTATTGATAAGTATGGAGCTAATGCCAACACAGGATCAAGCAGGTATAGGTTTGTCTATGCAGACAACAGGATATGTCCGTTAGGACATATCAGGATTGTCGGCATTAGAAACAGGATCAGGTAATATGTCAAGTAGTGGTATATCAGGTCATGACAGGTAGTGCACAGGTATCAAACGGATGCTCATAATAAAACTGTAGCGAGTACGGGTGCATGATAAAGGTACGGATGTACAGTAACACATGGATGCACAAATATCTATCAAGGATTACATCTACAACTCCATGACTATGTATGATGCACATTATCACGCATGGGGTGCTAATATAACAGTAATATGAAATAATATGATCTAGCATGCAGCTAGATATATAATAAATGATACGGATACAAACGGGTATCTGAAAACACTAAAACATTAATATAGATGTACAATGCAATAAACATGTAATATTTTTTATTAATATGGATGCAAAATATGTATCATAGCATGTAGCAAGATAAACCTGCCTGAACGGATCTTACGACGGGGTGTATACGCAGCGTCCGACGTCGGGTAAACGTTGCAACGTTCACACACGCACACGGGATAGGTCCAGACAAAGCAAGAAGGTGACCACGCTAGCTGGGGATGCCCACTGGGTCAGCCTGATTGACCGCGACGACACAGCTCCGGTGAAGGCCGGGAAAAACCAGATCAAGAAAAGAGAAAGAAAGAAGAAGAAGAAGAAGAAGAAGAAGAAGAAGAAGAAAGAAGAGAAGAAGGAGACTGGGGTTTGGTGTTATGGGTTTAGGAGAAGGAGAGGAGGTTGTTGTGATGACGAGGAGGCGACGAGAAGGTCGGAGCTCCAGTGACAAGGGTTCACGCGAGGCTAGGGGGTTCGGGTGATGGGTTCTTGGTGTGCAGGGTTCTGGTCAGGGGTGCAGGGAAGAGGCTCTGGTGTTGGGGAGAGGGAGACGAGCGGGAAGAGGTGAAGACAAGGTGGGGGCGAGTACGTCGACGGAGACAGAGGCGATGATGGGTGTCGTCGGTGTGTGGGGGAGGAGCTCGGGGTTGGTCGGGGAAGGAGAGGAGGTGAGGTGGAAGAGGGTGAGGTGAGGTGAAGGAGGTCGAAGTCGAGAGTTAGGCGGCGGCGACGAGGCGTGGGCAAGAGCTAGTGTTAGGGTTCACGAGGTGGCGGGAAACGAAGACGAGAGGGGGAGAGAGAGAGGAACAGTGAATGTGAGGTATAGGTAAGTATATATATATATATATATATATATATATATATATATGTTTAAAATAAAATAATAATAAAAAGAATATGTTTATAGTATCAAAGATGCTGTGAGAGAGTAATTGGGGTTCATGAAATCTTTGAAAAAATATAAAATATATTTTCGTATATATCTTTAACAGTTAATATATAAATAATATAATATTAAGAAAATTTGAGTTTTTGGTTAATACAAAATTACTCCAAAACACGCCCGGGTCGGGTCTAAAATTATGGTTTGAAAATACGGTTAAGATACGTGTCAACCAAAACTAAAACAGGATATCCGGGTAACCAAAATGCATACCCCTAAGAACGGATACACGTAACGTGCACGTAGCTATCCAAACGAGTCCGTTTCATTGAACGAGACAAGAACACTATGTACGGATGCTACCACGGGGTCAGGAGTATGATGCAGGCTATACTAAACATTTTAAAAATATTTTATTTGACTTTATTTATTTTATTAAAAAAATGCAGATGCCAGAAATACAGCCAGTATGCAGTATAAACAAAAAAAATGAAAGTGCACGGATCCTCATAAATAGCCGGGATAAATCATAAACAGGAATCAATACGGGGTTCCAGCAAGCGGGTCGGGTAGGATACAAAGACGGATACCAATACAATATTCGCACCTAAAACACAATAAATCAAGAAATAGCCATAAATAATGAAATACCCAAAAGAACTGATATAAATGAACTAGGGTTACACAATAACTCAAATCAACGGGGCTCCGAGTATCATGAATACATAAAACATATCCTAGTGCAATGCATGCGCAATAAAAACAAGTGTAAAACTCAAAATCAAAACTCCGTCAGGCATCACGCAATCATCGGAGTTATGGCGAAAAATAAAAATGTCGAAATCCAATATGAAAACCAACATGATATACTCAAACCGATTACATTATATAGTATGCATCGTTGTAAAATCATCAAAACATCCAAATAGACATGCATGCAAAACCCTTTTTTCCTTTTTAAATCGCTGTGCGATGCGCGTTTCACAGCATAAGTGGCGGGCGTTCATTATAAGAAAATAGCCATATATATATCCTTTGTTTAACATATACGTTCAGCCTTTTGAAAATGATTTAGAAGGGTTTCCTTCGTAAGGTTTCCTGTCATCATGGACACATGTACACATGTCACCTGAGAACTTCCATCTGACGATAGGTATAGTACCATCTGGAAGTTCTCGGTGAGTCCGTCCTGTTGGGTTTTCCTAGCACCTACTGTAGAGTATGGAAGCATCACATATGCCACTTTAAAATTTTAAAGGTGCTAAGAAAACAAAACATGAATCTTTAACTAGAAGTTTAAGGTAACAACTAAAGTATTACATACTAATTTGAATCTATCGCTAAGTGTAGAGATTACAACCTTTTTAGACCTCCCTTAGCGACTCCTTGGACCTTTGAGAGTTTGGAACTGCTTGCTAGAGTCCTTCCTCGTCCACGATGATCCACCCGAAGTCACTTTGCCCAAAGCTCCTTTCTTTACTTGATTTGTGAAAGAAGTATAGCAAACACCCTACACAAATGGGCTAGATGTGTGTAGAATGATGAGGTGGTTTGTATTCTTTAATCAAAACCTTTTTTTTCACTAACTCACTCAAATGAAAACTCAAGAGAGCTTGGAGGAAAAAGAAGATGATGGCAAAAGCTTTTGTTAAAAGATAATGATAAGCTTAATGAATAAATGAGAAAAGAAAGTATATATATTTTCATTCTCTCATTTCAATCCATGGTTCAATAATATCTAGATATTTTCCATCTGGGTTAAAGTCCAAATGAAAAGTAAACCATGGGTTTAAGCTAGGTCAAAGTCAAGAAGAGTGTAGAAAAACCCATTAAAGATTTAATTTCCATTTGCCTTTTATAATCCAAATATAAATATATATATATATATATATATATATATATATATAATGCACATCAACATGTGCATACATACATGCATACATCTTCTTTAAAGAAAAAGTGTTTAAATAAAGAATTTAAACTAAAAGTCAAAAGTTAAATCAACACTTGATTTAACAAACCGGTCATATCACATACGACCCGACCAATAGAAAAGCGCCCAATTAACATACAGTATCATATACTCGCATTCAATCGGGTCCCCGCGCATATCTCATATGCACAACACATCGTTTCGCCTGAGCCAGGAAACTCCTGTGTGGGACTCTAAGACTCGTCAATACGCCGGCAGTGGGTGATGATCATATCAAACACCCACAAGCCGCAAGCGGGCAGCTAAACATAACGGCTACCCAGGTATTGAGCAATCAGAAGAAAACCAGCAAAGCTGTCAAAACTCCCGTCGAGCCAACTGGCAACACTTACCGTACAGTCCGGTCTCTTCGTCAAATATGTTGCATATCGAGTCTAGGGATAGAATCTTCGACCCCAATAACTCAATAAGTCATGCCGGTGTATGGCTCATAACAGATCGAGAAACTACTGATAACACTTATCAGTAAATCTCAGTAGCCCTGGCCAGTGACTTCCTGTTATAGCCAATCGAGCATAGCACAACATCAACTCCCAATACCGGGAGAGACGAAACCCCTCATGTCGCTCATTTCCTCCATGTGCCTCAGGACTGTACCCGAAGTCCACCTATTTGCACGACTCAGTAGAGCCATGGTAGGGTGGAGATCAAAGTACAGTAGGAGGACACACAAGACTCTATGACGATCTTGGGTCTACAAACTAACCTGTACCAGTGTTACCTGAGAACTGCTATCCGACGATAGATATAATACCACATAGGAGTTCTCGGCAAGTCCGTTCAGTGTACCCAGTCTCCACTGAGCACCCGCATACAATCTTTGATGTCATCACACCATATGGATATGGGATCATCCATCGCCAATTATATGGGACAAGAATGGTATACGCTAGTCTACTCTGTAATATCAATACCCTGTCTCGATACACCCACGACTAGGAACATTTAAAAGATATGCTTATAAACTACACATGTCCCACTAGTACGATCTATATCATAGGCGCAAGTCAAGCAAATATCCTATGGGCTTTATCAACATGTACCAAATAAATAAGATGCATGATCAAATAAACATGTCAAGATAAAGTAAACCAGATAGCATACTTGTTGGATATAGTGCTCTCAAAGTCAATTATTGGATCGCAGGCACGTGATTACAATGATTGAGGGAGGACCTATACCGGTAGAACAGTCTTACTCAAGATGATAGTATGCTATCTGGTTTATCTTTATCATCGTGTACATGCTTTAGGTGACATTATAGGTCACTATTGCACGTTGATAGAGCCCTTAGGATTCTTGCTTGACGGCCAGCAGTATGATGGTGATCATATACGTGGGAGCTGGGGTCTATAAGCACAACCTTAAAGTGGTCCCGAGTCGTGGAAGTTTCGAGACTGGGCATCGATACTCCATTAGTATGTTGGAGATAGTGCCCTCATAGTCAATTATTGGATCGCAGGTACGTGATTGCAATGATTGCGGAGGACCTATACCGGTAGGACAGTCTTACTCGAGATGATAGTATGCTATCTGGTTTGCCTTTATCAGTCGTGTACATGTTCAGGTGACTGATTACATGTTACACTTTGATAGAGCCCTTAGGATCTTGCTTTACCACCAACAGTATGATGGCGATCATATACGTGAGAGTTGGGTGGTTTATACGCATATCCTTAATTGTAGTCCCTAGTCGTGGGAGTTTCGAGACAGGGCATCGATACTCCGGAGTAGACTAGTGTGTACAGTCGAGACCCCGACAAGGGGCGGTGGCCGGTCTCACAAGCCACTGGTGTCAGTTGGATCACCTAAGATGTATACAGGTGCTCATTGGGTTATGAGTACACCGGACAGGACTCGCCGGGAACCTGCTAGTTGGTATTATACATATCGTCAGATAGCAGTTCCCTGGTGACATGTGTACAGGTTAGTTCATCGACCTGAGGTCGTCATTTGTCTCGTGTGAGTTCCCACTGTGCTTTGATTTCTACTCTACCACGGCTCAAAGGAGTCGTGCAAACAGGTAGTTTTTGGGTACAGTCCCGAGCCATATGGAGGCACGTGAGCGGATCGGCAGGGGATTCGTCTCTCCCGGTATTGGGGGAGAGGTCGTGCTGTGTCTAGGAGAGCCATTACACAAAGTCCATGGCCATGGCAGGAGATTTACTGGTAGGTACTCCAGTAGTATCTCAGGGTGTTATTGGGCTTCACTCCGACACGACTTATACTGCTATTGGGGGTCTGACGTTACTAGCCCCCTAGGCAGATATGCGATACTCATAGACGAACGGACCGGACTGTATATATATTATCGTTGTTAGGCTCAGTAGGGTTTCCGGATGAGTTCGCTCATCGGCCTCCCTTGAGGTCAGTCCATGGGCAGCCGTTACGCATAGCTAGTGCCGCTGTCGGTTTGTGGTTAAACCCACTGCCAGGGTACTGACGAGTCATTAGAGTCCCCCACAGACAGTTTCCCAAGTTCGGGCGAAACGTTGTAGAGGCCGTATGGTTTTATGGCAGGGTTCGGAAAATGCACGTGCGTTTACGCACGTGTTATTTTTCGGGCAGATGATACTGGTCGGCTTTGGTTTAAGCCGGATCCAAGTATTATATTGAGTAGATATAATATCTTTGTCTCAGTTGCATTTGTATTCGGTCGTAATACAAATGCGGGTATATTTATACAGTTACGGGGTTATCCTGAAAGTCGTTTCAGGATCACTTTTGGAAGTTGCCAGTTTCCAGTTTTCTATCACCCGTCTTTTAACATTCGGTTAAAGACGGATTTATCTTTTCTTGGATGAGGGTGAGTCATGCTTCTAGACGGTTCTAGAAGTTTCTAGAAAGTGGTGACAAGGATTATGACTCATGCTTTGATTTCAATGATTCTTGTTTTCCTTAAGATATTTGTTCTTGATATTTTGTGAGGATAAGCTTCTTATTATGGTCACCTCCTTGATTGCTCCTACACTCACCCTCCTCCTCCATATAAGTGGCCGGCCCCCTCTCCTCTCTCTCACTCTCACTTGAAGTTTTCATTTGGTTACAAAAGATATGATAGATTTTAGGGTGTATGGAATTTCACAGCTCATTTCATTCCATCGCCCGATTCCCACGACAACTTCATTAACCGATCGTCCACGGACTTGGACGAAGTGAGACAAAGTCATCTACTCATTCTCTACATTATTCTTGGTCGTCTCTTTTAGCAAACTTGATGACCGAGTTGCCTCGAGTCAGAGGCGGGAGCCCGTTTAAAGAATCAGAGACGTGGTGCCACTTGGACGAGCAGATAGGAGATCGACGAGATCGGAGCAGCCGCAACGGAGCGTGGGATGATGGTTAAAGAACGAAGGACTCGGATCGTTCGGTATAACCTTTCTACACTCTTTACAGTTTGTTAGTTTTGCAATAATAGAAGATCCGGGTTAAAGTATACGATAGCGCCAGTTAAAAAGTTTTTGTTCCGCATTTGGCGTCTGTAGACGGCCGGGGCGCTAGCGTAGACTTACAGTGGTATCAGAGCCTCACCATTTTGGTATACTAACTTGTGCTAACGCGTTTAAAACATCGATCGAACCGGAAATCAAAAACCGCATTTTTTCAATTTGACAGTTTCTGTTGATTTTAAATGGTGTCCTAAAAATATTCCACATATCACAGAAAGTTGTGCAGGGTTTCAGAAGTACAACGACAAAATTTGAGCACGTGAACCCACCAAACCACCGCGGAGTCGCGGCCAAACCCTTGGTTTGGCCGCGCATCCGCGGCCGTTCTATGGGATCAGTGCACCAAATTTTCTCTGTGTCTTCTCTGTTGGAATTTGGGGTTTTTGGTATATATCTTTTGGGCCCAGATTTTGTTACTGTTCAGCAGATTTGCGTGGGGCCCACTTTGTGATATTTAGTCGATCGAAATTTAAACATGTTAGTTTACAGTGCTTGCATTATATCTCCGACCGGGAATGTCATTTGATCGGTAAACCGCGTCTGATTGCTATAGTTCTTTTAGACGGGTTTGCGAACGTGACATTCGCGTTGATGTTCTGTGTTGTGCTGTGATGTTGCGGATTTTTCGTGGTGGATAGCAGTGTGCAATGATAGTGCAGTTTGAGTTTATT
The DNA here is from genome assembly GCA_030015575.1 of Agapanthus africanus. Classification (NCBI taxonomy): domain Eukaryota; kingdom Viridiplantae; phylum Streptophyta; class Magnoliopsida; order Asparagales; family Amaryllidaceae; genus Agapanthus; species Agapanthus africanus. The sequence continues at coordinate 188,024,570 of CM057337.1, forward strand.
TGTACATTTGATATTGCAGGGCGAGCGTCCAACATGTGGACTGCCGTCACTGCCTGTTGTATAATATTCTTTTGGGGCACGACCAGGTTGCGGTCGATGTACCTGTTGTACTATTTTTCATTACTGTACTAGGTTTTTGCCCCGAGACGGAGTGCACGGATAGCCGGGTTCTGGAAGGCAACGGGTCCGCATCTCATGGCTTTGAGAGGCAGAGGGGCCCCACTCTAAAATTGGCAAACTATTCGCCGCACTCGTAGGGGGTACAGGTTGACCCAAGGAGGGGTGCCCAAGATTACCGGATTCTGTGAAGTGATGGGTGGTCCATTCACTATGCTGTAAGGGGCTGCCTCGCTTCAGGTTTTTGCGGGTAACTTGCCGCACCCGTAGGGGTCTAGGTTTCATTGCACAGGCTATCCACACGACAGGGGAACGTCGGGTTTCAGCAGCGGCTCTGTGAAACTCGGGGATCCCAGATTATATGTATTGTTCTGTGATGCTTATTACTTTTCTGTAATGTTGCATATTATTACGCCTGGAGCGATTATTGTATATTGGTTTATATACTATTAGATGTTGTATATGTTTTACACCCGCGCTAGTCCAGTCCCCGCTCTGTCGTTAGTTAAGTAACCTAACGGGTGATGACGGGACCCAGTGACGAATGCGGATGGCATATACGTACATTTTATTTTCGTTCTTTTCTAGTGTGATTTTTGATAGGACTGTGTTGATTCTGATCAATGCAAAGTAAAACAAACATGTTTACAGTTGTTGGAACAAATTTAAAAAGTGTTATTGCAAAGACGTTTTCTTTTGTTATGCATAGCGGTATTCAGTAGAATATCCTGCGCCTCATTCGACGGGGCAAGGGCCGATATCCCTTCACCGGGACTGACCCCTTGGGCAGAAGTTTGCGTCAGGGTAATAATTTCACTATAGTCGATTACAAGTTGCTTTGCATAGCGGTATTCAGTGGAATATCCTGCACCTCATTCCACGAGGAAAGAGCCGAGATCCCTTCACCAGGAGTGACCTCTTTAGCACAGGTTTTCGCCACTATATTTTAAAAAGCTATCAGGTTCCTTCAGCGATATCAAGTTCACTACGTTAAAGGTTTTTCGCCAAAAACCAGCCGTAGCCCTCCGTCACTTCTTTTGGGTATTCAGTAGTATTCAAGCTATGTATTTTGACCTAACGCCAAGGCATAGTGTTTGGTAGCTGCTGGGTATTCAATTCTTGCATAGATAGATGAGTTGGTTTGGGACAGCCGTTCTGCCATTTTGACCTAACGCCAAGGGCATGTGCGGGTGGGTTCAAATTAACAAGATAGCGACGGGTAGAACTTGGCATGTGACTTATGACATTTTGACCTAACGCCAAGGTTATAAGAGCATGGGGCAAAAATCTTATCGGGAGTTTCTAAAGAAACTGAAACTTGCCAAGTATGCGCATACCTGAGTAATGTGGATGCATTCCATCACGTTATCATGCGATGAGAGTTGGATCCCGATTCCCACTGATGAGTTGGTTTACTCTTCGGGTGATCCCGATTGATTCTTCTTTCAGGTTTGGAGGAGAATTTGACAGGACAGTGGGAGGTTTCCGGATTAGATAAAGTGATAACCATTCTGATCTAGGTTAGAGTGCACGCAGAGTGTTTCTTTTCTCTCTCTCTTTGGCAGCGACCTTTGACCGACCCTAGACTATGACTCAGTGACCAGATTGACCGAACCTTCTTAAAATACTGGCTTTTGGATTGTCTATGTTGCATAAGTCATTGCCACTCCTTCTTCTACCCTTTGCATTTCTCAGAACACCCGTTTTTGCTACGGATATCCACTTCCATTGGATAGATCCATCGTATGGTTATATACGAACTCGAAGGAACTTCTTCGAGGATGGATCCAGGTTCAGGAGAAATAGAATTGGTTTATTCAGTTGTCTTTTATTATCACCTTCTCTCAGGTTGCGAGAGCTCCTTGGTTTAGGAGAGAACACCTATTACGCTTATTGGATAGTCTTATTCCAAACCATAGGCATGTGCTGAATGGTAGGGAATGAAGAAAACCAATTAGCTTAAGTAGGGTGTGCAGAAGGTAATATGTAAAGACAAAATAAAGGGATTAGAAAAAGGGCAAAGTAAATTGCGACTGATATCATTCACGACCAAACCGCGTACTTCATCGCCACTCCTATTTCACCTTTAAAAGGATAAGGTATTGTTCAGTTGACTTTTATCATCACCTTCTCTCAAGATATGAGTACTCCTTGGTTTAGGAGGGTACACCTATTATGCTTACTGGATATTCTTCTTCCAAACCATAGGCTGGTGCCGAACGGTAGGGAAGGAAGAAAACCATTTAGCCTAACGATGGTGTACAGAAGGTAACGACTAAAGACAAATAAAGGGATTTGGAGAGATGGCAATAAAATATACGGTTGAAGTCATGAATTGGATTATAGAAGAGGCATTGCTATGAATACCAGGATACCCCTACGAATCATTTTCATGTTTCAGTGCATTGTTAAAGAAAAACTGTTTTCCCGATTAGACACTTACTCCAAGGGTATGTATTTACCAGGTTTCATTCTCATATCTGTATGGTTTTACAGATGATGAGTGGGAGTAAGTTATTGGGAATTAGGTGATTATCCTCATTATATCGTAATTCGTTGTAATTGGTGATATTTGAGGAAATCGCCAGGGTACAGTTTTCAACCTACGACGCACAGGTTTTGAGTTGTTTAACTCAGCGGACTTATACAGAGTATTGTATGTTGTCCAAGTGTCCATCAGGACAAAGGGGTAGGTCCTCGTACTATGTTCTGTTTACTTATAACTTCTCTAATATTTAGATGAGTGTTTCGTAGAAATACAAGGTCTAAGTTTTGAGAAGTTGTGGGTATAAGAATAAAGTAGAGAACCAGGTGTCACAAGTATCGGGATTCTTCAAAGAGATCGAAGATGTAGATTCTTGTGATTGGTATTCAGATGATAGTAATGGTTTTGAAAAACTTGTTTCTCTTTCAGGTTGCTCATAATTGGATGGATTCCTAAGTTGAGTAATGCTGATTACCCTCTTTCCATTAAGTTGATATGCACTGGAGACAGTTGCATGATTTGAATCTGGTTCCAATTAAATAAGTGCCAAAGTTTCTATATTGGACATAGAATAGTTCGTACCTTAAAAGATGTTAAGGTACGGGGAGTTGTACAGCTTATGCTTAAAACCAGACTCTGGATAACTCAGGGCACGTTTCTGTAATGGCTGTTTGTGGGTTGACCCTGGCTATGACGAGGGTTGATATTCTACCATTTGGAGGATCAATAGTGATATTGTTCTTGACTCGCCACAGTTTTAGTAAAATGGATCTTTTTCAGAAAACAGTAGTGGGAGTATGGTAGAACTGGAAGTGATTCCAGAACCGCGAACGATTACGGAAAATTTAATAGGACCTATATATTCAATCAGGTTTGACATTCCAAATAGCCACTCCGCAGATATGGTGGGTAACCTAAGACACCCGAGAGGTACTTCGGTAGCCTCAAGGACGGTGACAGGGAGGTTCTTATCTACCCAGACTTGACACTACTGTTGTTCCAGGCCATGAGACCCGGTAGGAGGGTTGTCGTAGTCAGTGGGAGCAACGGAAGCATAGTGGGCAAGATGCTTATGTCTATTTATAGACTAGAGCAGTAATAGCGGAGATAGATCATCTAATTTTGATATGACAGTCATGGGTTTGACTTCAATCAGAATAGGGGATGGATCTGTTAAGAAGGTAGTAGGGTGTGATGTCAAGGTATCTGGATGACATACACAAAATAGGAAGTAAAATTCCTATACTACGATCGGTTGTACTGTGGTCGTCACACAGTTGTTTCTCCAGACAGGATATGGATATAATATTTGACATTCTGGTTTCTGGATCTATGGTATTAGATCTAGATTTGGGTAGTTTCCCAATGTGGGTACTTTGACGGATATTCTAATGGTTTTTGGAATAGTTGACTCCTAGCATGGTGGTGTACCTGCAGGATATGGAGTCACCCTCTCTAAAGGTGTCGTATAGACTAAAGGGGAGAGGGATGTGCATGATTGACAGATCACTTGCTTAGGAAACTGAGTCAATCATGAGATGTCAGGTACCACACCAGATGTTGTTTTTGCACTAGATGCGATGAGTTTATATTAATCCAATCCTGGAGAAACATAAGGATACAGTTTTAGAACATAAGTACATGTTCTACGGATTTGATGACGGCAGCCTCCTTCGGGAGACGGTTATCATTCCAGACTTCAAAGGTGACATGGTTGACAGAGTGATTGTCAGAGTTATAGTTTTCCCTCTGAAGAGGGACAGTATTATGGACAGGTGGTCCAAGAGGATACTGTGGGAGGCATGGTGCCGGATACTGATTAGGTTCAGTGATCGATACAGTCTAAGAAGTTTGGATTTGGAGTTCATTTATGAACTAGGTCCCATCAGATATCCAGACATATTCTAAGACAGGTATTACTCGATTCGGGAGATGGCTTTCTCCGCGAACTTGAGATTTAGAGAGATATAGAAAGAAACATCTAGGCGGATCCGCTCACTGAGGCTATTTCTCGAACACAATAGTTTTACAAACAGGCTTTGTGAAACTGATTAGTAGAGGAGTTGGATATTCGGTTTCACACGGGCTGTGAGTAGTCGACATCGCAATAATTAGACTTAAGTGCAAGTGGGAGATTGTTGGAGATAGTGCCCTCATAGTCAATTATTGGATCGCAGGTACGTGATTGCAATGATTGCGGAGGACCTATACCGGTAGGACAGTCTTACTCGAGATGATAGTATGCTATCTGGTTTGCCTTTATCAGTCGTGTACATGTTCAGGTGACTGATTACATGTTACACTTTGATAGAGCCCTTAGGATCTTGCTTTACCACCAACAGTATGATGGCGATCATATACGTGAGAGTTGTGTGGTTTATACGCATATCCTTAATTGTAGTCCCCAGTCGTGGGAGTTTCGAGACAGGGCATCGATACTCCGGAGTAGACTAGTGTGTACAGTCGAGACCCCGACGAGGGGCGGTGGCCGGTCTCACAAGCCACTGGTGTCAGTTGGATCACCTAAGATGTATACAGGTGCTCATTGGGTTATGAGTACACCGGACAGGACTCGCCGGGAACCTGCTAGTTGGTATTATACATATCGTCAGATAGCAGTTTCCTGGTGACATGTGTACAGGTTAGTTCATCGACCTGAGGTCGTCATTTGTCTCGTGTGAGTTCCCACTGTGCTTTGATTTCTACTCTACCACGGCTCAAAGGAGTCGTGCAAACAGGTAGTTTTTGGGTACAGTCCCGAGCCATATGGAGGCACGTGAGCGGATCGGCAGGGGATTCGTCTCTCCCGGTATTGGGGGAGAGGTCGTGCTGTGTCTAGGAGAGCCATTACACAAAGTCCATGGCCATGGCAGGAGATTTACTGGTAGGTACTCCAGTAGTATCTCAGGGTGTTATTGGGCTTCACTCCGACACGACTTATACTGCTATTGGGGGTCTGACGTTACTAGCCCCCTAGGCAGATATGCGATACTCATAGACGAACGGACCGGACTGTATATATATTATCGCTGTTAGGCTCAGTAGGGTTTCCGGATGAGTTCGCTCATCGGCCTCCCTTGAGGTCAGTCCATGGGCAGCCGTTACGCATAGCTAGTGCCGCTGACGGTTTGTGGTTAAACCCACTGCCAGGGTACTGACGAGTCATTAGAGTCCCCCACAGACAGTTTCCCAAGTTCGGGCGAAACGTTGTAGAGGCCGTATGGTTTTATGGCAGGGTTCGGAAAATGCACGTGCGTTTACGCACGTGTTATTTTTCGGGCAGATGATACTGGTCGGCTTTGGTTTAAGCCGGATCCAAGTATTATATTGAGTAGATATAATATCTTTGTCTCAGTTGCATTTGTATTCGGTCGTAATACAAATGCGGGTATATTTATACAGTTACGGGGTTATCCTGAAAGTCGTTTCAGGATCACTTTTGGAAGTTGCCAGTTTCCAGTTTTCTATCAGCCGTCTTTTAACATTCGGTTAAAGACGGATTTATCTTTTCTTGGATGAGGGTGAGTCATGCTTCTAGAAGGTTCTAGAAGTTTCTAGAAAGTGGTGACAAGGATTATGACTCATGCTTTGATTTCAATGATTCTTGTTTTCCTTAAGATATTTGTTCTTGATATTTTGTGAGGATAAGCTTCTTATTATGGTCACCTCCTTGATTGCTCCTACACTCACCCTCCTCCTCCTTATAAGTGGCCGGCCCTCTCTCCTCTCTCTCACTCTCACTTGAAGTTTTCATTTGGTTACAAAAGATATGATAGATTTTGGGGTGTATGGAATTTCACAGCTCATTTCATTCCATCGCCCGATTCCCACGACAACTTCATTAACCGATCGTCCACGGACTTGGACGAAGTGAGACAAAGTCATCTACTCATTCTCTACATCATTCTTGGTCGTCTCTTTTAGCAAACTTGACGACCGAGTTGCCTCGAGTCAGAGGCGGGAGCCCGTTTAAAGAATCAGAGACGTGGTGCCACTTGGACGAGCAGATAGGAGATCGACGAGATCGGAGCAGCCGCAACGGAGCGTGGGATGATGGTTAAAGAACGAAGGACTCGGATCGTTCGGTATAACCTTTCTACACTCTTTACAGTTTGTTAGTTTAGCAATAATGGAAGATCCGGGTTAAAGTATACGATAGCGCCAGTTAAAAAGTTTTTGTTCCGCATTTGGCGTCTGTAGACGGCCGGGGCGCTAGCGTAGACTTACATAGTAGACTAGTGTATACAGTCGAGACCCCGACGAGGGGCGGTGGCCGGTCTCACAAGCCATTAGTGTCAGTTGGTTCACCTAAGATGTATACAGGTGCTCATTGGGTCATGAGTACACCGGACAAGACTCGCCGGGAACATGCTAGTTGGTATTATACCTGACGTCAGATAGCAGTTCCCTGGTGACATGTGTTCAGGTTAGTTCATCGACCTGAGATCGTCATTTGTCCCGTATGAGTTCCCATTGTGCTTTGATTACTATCCTACCATGGCTCAAAGGAGTCGTGCAAACAGGTTTTAGTTGGGTACAGTCCCGAGCCACATAAAGGCAGTGAGCGGATCGGCAGGGGTTTCGTCTCTCCCGGTATTGTGGGTGAAATCGCGCTGTGTCTAGGAGAGCCATTACACGAAGTCCTTGGCCAAGGCAGGAGATTTACTGGTAGGTATTCCGGTAGTATCTCATGGTATTCTGGGCTACACTCCGACACGACTTGTACCGCTTTTGGGGGTCTGACTTTTACCAACCCTCTAGGCCGGAATGCGGATGCAGGTATGTATATACAGGTGAGGGGTATCCTTGTGATCCGTCACGAGTTTACTTTAGATGCTGCCGTATCTTTTTGTTGTAAACATTTGGATTAATGTTTACATGTGGAAATTGTGAGTGGAAATGATCATGAGGTGCATTTAATGTGACATGGACATGTTTAGTGACTCATGGTCTCTTTATTTGTGCTAATGTCACATTAGGATTTGATTATTATGTTAATATGATGCTTGAAGAGAGAGTGGACAGCCATATAGGCTTAGGATTGCTCTTGTATTATAATCACACTCTCATTTTCATCAACACAATAACACAAAAGAAATGAGCATCTTCTTCTTCTTCTTCCTCTAGCTCACTATTTCCACCAATGGCATCATCTTCAACCTCCATCCATACACTCGCATGTGTTGAGAATCAATGGATGCTTGAGACAAAGTGATCATACACATTCTCTACATCACCTTGGACACGTCGGCTAGCAAACTTCGTGTCCGAGTTGCTTCGGACGAAGCGGGAGCCCGTAAAAGGATTCGAAGATGTGGTGCCCTTTCCGAAGAGGAGAACGGAGATGCCGCAAGGAGCTTGGGTTGGTGGCCAAAGACCGAAGGACACGGATCGACTGGTATAGCTTTTCTAACCCTTCTCTAATTTGCTAGTTATAGGTTAATGGTTCGATCCGGGATTAAAGTCTGCGATAGCGCCGGTTTCAAGTTTAGAAAAAGTTTTCGTTTCCGCATTTTGGCCTCGGATAGACGGCCGGGGCGCTATCGTAGACTTACATGGTATCAGAGCCATGCCATTAAGCTTTACTAGCTTGTTCTAATGTATTTAAAATATCGATCGAACGAAATTTCTGAAACCGCAATTCCATTTCATGAAGTTTCTATCGAAATTTTTTTGTCTTCGAAAAATTATTTTTGAGTGTGTCAGAAAATCAGGCAGGCTTTTCTAAGACCACTGCAGAAATTTTGTAGAGTGATCTCACTGTAGCACCGCGGAACCGCGGCCGTACCCACGTTTTGGCCGCGATTCCGCCGCAGTACTGTAGCTTCACTGCACCAAATTTTCTACAGTGGTCTCTGACTTGGAATTGGGGTTTCTGGTATTTTTAGTTTTGGCCCAGATTATTTTGAGTGCTGGATTTGTGCTTGGGGCCCACTTCGGGAAATTTTATCGATCGAAAAATTTAAATATGTTAGTTTACAGAACTTACATTATATCTACGACCGTGAATGTCATTTGATCAGTAAATCTTGTCTAATTGCTATAGCCCTTTTAGACGGATTTGCGAACGTGACATTCACGTTGATGTTCTGTGTTGTGCTGTGATGTTGCGGATTTGTCGTGGTGGATATCCCGGATGCAATGGTAGTACAGTTTGGTTATATTTGTACATTTCATATTGCGGGGCGAGCGTCCGACATGTGGACTGCCGTCACTGCCTGTTTGTATATTATTCTTTTGGGGCACGACCGGGCTGAGGTCGATGTACCCGTTGTATATATATTTTTCTTTTCTGTACTAGGATTACCCCGCGGTGGGGTGCACGGATAACCGGGTTCTAGAGGACAACGGGCCCGCATCTCATGGCTTTGAGACGGAGGGGGCTTCACTCTAGAATTGGCGGGCTATTCGCCGCACTCATAGAGGGTATAGGTTGACCCAAGGAGGGGTGCCCAAGTTACCGGATTCCGTGAAGTGTTGTGTGGTCCATTCACTTTGTTGAAGGGGGCTGCCTCACTTCAGGTTTTGGCGGGTAACTTGCCGCACCCGTAGGGGTCTAGGATTTTATTGCACAGGCTATCCACACGACTAGGGGAACATCGGGTTTCAGTAGCGGCTCTATGAAACCCAGGGATCCCAGATTATCTGTATTGTTCTGTGATGCTTATTACTCTCTGTGATGTTGCATTTATCACGCTTGGAGCGATTATTATATATTGCTATATATATACTAGTAGATGTTGTATATGTTTTGCATCCGCGCTAGTCCAGTCCCCGCTCTGTCGTTAGTTAAGTAACCTAACGGGTGATGACGGGACCCAGTGGCGAATGCGGATGGCATATACATACATCGTATTTTCGTTCTTTATTGGTGTGATCAATTGATGGGACTGCATTGATTCGGATCAATGCAAGCTAAACAAACCTATTCTGACGTTGTTGGAACAATTTTCAAAAAGCTGTTATTACAAGAACATTTTCTTTTGTTTTGCACAGTGGTATTCAGTTATGAATATTCAGCACCTCAGTCGACGAGGCAAGGGCCGAGATCCCTTCACCGGGAGTGACCCCTTGGACAGAAGTTTGCGTCAGGGTAATAACTTCACTATAGCCGATTGCCTTTTATTTTGCATCGTGGTATTCAGTTGGAATATCCTGCACCTCATTCTATGGGGAAAGAGCCGAGATCCCTTCACCGGGAGTGACCTCTTTAGCAAAGGTTTTCGCCACTATATTTATAAAAAGCTATCCGGTTCCTTCAACGATATCAAGTTCATTACGTTAAAGGTTTTTCGCCAAAAACCATTTGTAGCCCTCCGTCATTTCAGAAAGGTAGCACTTAGTATTCATGCTATGTATGTTGGCCTTCGTCAAGGCATAGTGTATGGTAGCTATTTGTTACTTTTCTGCTGCATAGATAGATGCGTTAGTTTGGGACAGTCGTACTACTATTTTGGCCTTCGTCAAGGGTATGTACGGGTGGGTTCAAATTAACCTGGATAATGATGGGTAGAACTTGACATGTGACTTATGATTTGTTGACCTTCGTCAAGGTCATAAGAGCATAGGGTAAAAATCACATCGGGAGTTTCTAAAGAAACTGAAACTTGCCAGGCATGCGCATACCTTCTGGAGTGTGATAACGTGAGTGGATCCCATCATGTTATCATGCGATGATAGTTAGATCCCGATTCCCACTGATGAGTTGGTTTACTCCTCGGGTGATCCCGACTAATTCTTCTTTCAGGTTTGGAGGAGAATTTGAGGTTACAGTGGGAGGTTTCCTGATTAGATAAATTGATAACCATTCTGATCTAGGTTAGAGTGCACGCAGAGTGTTTCTTTTCTCTCTCTCTCTTGGCAGCGGCCATGGCCCGACCCTAGACTATGACTCAGTGACCAAGATTAACCGAACCTTCTTAAAACCACTAGCTTTTGGATTGTCAGAGTTGCATACCTCATTGCCACTCCTACTTTTACCCTTTTCTCCAGAACACCCTGTATTACTACGAACATCCACTTCCATTGGATAAAACCATCGTATGGTTATATACGAACTTGAAGGAACTTGTTCCAGATTCGAGAATGGTTTCCGGTTCTGGGGAAAATGAATAGGACTATTCAGTTGTCTTTTCCTTTTACCTTCTCTCAGGTTGCGAGTGCTCCTTGGATTAGGGGACAGTACACATGTTACGCTTATTGGATAGTCTTCATCCAAACCGTAGGCAGGTGCCGAACGGTGGGGAATGAAGAAAACCAATTAGCCTAACGATGGTGTACAGAAGGTATTAAGTAAAGACAAATAAAGGGATTAGTAAGAGGGCAAAGTAAATTGCGACTGCTATTCACGACCAAACCAAGTATTTCATCGCCAATCCTACTTCACCTTTGTATTTCTCCAGAACACTCCGTATCACTACGAAGGTCCACGGTTATTTGGATACTCCATCGTATGGTTATATACGAACTCGAAGGGACTTGTTACAGTTCGGGGATGGATTCTGGTTCAGGAGAAATAGGAATAAGGTTTTATTCAGTTGTCTTTTATCTTCACCTTCTCTCAGGTTACGAGTACTCGTAGGATTACGAGAGTACACCCATTATGCTTATTGGATAGTCTTCTTCCAAACCATAGGCTGGTGCCGAACGGTAGGGTGGAAAGAAAACTATTTAGCCTAAAGGGGTGTACAGAAGGTAATGACTAAAGACATATAAAGGGATTTGGAGAGATGGCAAGGAAATATACAGTTACAATCATGAATCTGATAATGGAAGAGGCATTACTTAGAATACCCGGATACCCCTTCGAAACATTTACAAGTTTCAGTTTCACTGTGTATTGTTAAAAGAAAACTGATTTCCCAATTAGTCCTTGATCCAGGGTATATATTTACCAGGTCTGATTCTCACATCTGTATGGTTTTACAGATGATGAGTGGGAGTAAGTTATTGGGAATTGGGTGATCATCCTCATTATATCGGGATTCGTTGTAATTGGTGATATTTGAGGAAATCGCCTGGGTTGTTTGCCGGACGGCAAATATTTGGTTTTGAATATCCATTGTTATGCACCAACTTCAAATTGATATATCTGTACGTTTATTTTTATAAAGTGAGATATAACTTTTTGAAATTATGTCCATGATATTTACCTATATCAGTTGATGGTTAGGTAAGGAGCATTCAACAGCGGTGTAATTCTTCATAACCATAGTACAGTTTTCAACCTACGACGAACAGGGTTTGAGTTATTCAACTCAGGGGACTCATACAAAGTATTATATGTTGTCCTGTGTCCATTTAGACAGAGGAGTTGGTACTCGTACTATATTCTGTTTACTTGTGACTTCTCTAGTTCTTAGACATGTGTTTCGTAGAAATGCAAGGTCTAAGTTTTAAGAAGTTATAGGTATAAGAATAAAGTAGAGAATCAGGTATTGCAAGTATCAGGATTCTTCAAGGTGATCGAAGATGTAGATACTTATGTATGGTATTCAGCTGATAGTAATGATTATGAGAACTTGCTTCTCTTTCAGGTTACTCATAATTGGATGCACTCCTAAGTTGAGTAATGCTGATCGGCCTCTCTCCATTTAGTTGACATGCATTGTAGACAGCTGCATGATTTGAATCTGGTTCTAATTAAATCAGTGCCTCTGTTTCTATATTGGATATAGAATAGTTCATATCTTAACAATGTTAAGGTACGGGGAGTTGTCCGGCTTATGCTTAAAACCAGATTCTGGATAACTCAAGGTGCGTTTCTGTAATGGCAGTTTGTGGGTTGACCCGGGCTATGACGAGGGTTGACTTTTTACCATCTGGAAGATCAATAGTGATATTGTTCTTGACTCGCCACAGTTTTAATAAAAATGGATTTTTTTAGAAAACAATAGTGGGGGTATGGTAGAACTGGAAGTGATTCCAGAACCGCAAACGATTACTGAAAATTTAATAGGACCTAAAGATTCAATCTGGTTTGACATTCCATTGGCCACTCCGCAGATATGGTGGGTAACCTCAGGCACCCGAGAGGTACTCCGGTAGCCTCAAGAAAGGTGACAAGGAGGTTCTTGTTTACCCAGACTTGCCATTGCTGTTGTTCCAGACTGTGAGACCCGGCAGGAGGATAAGTATAGCGTCGTTCTAAACTAGCTTTAGAAGTATACGTGTATATGACTCTGCCAGAGGCTGTAGGGTTACTAGGCACTCTAATAAGGTTCTACAAGGCATCAACCATGCCCGATTAAAATTTTAGCCGTGCCGAACAACCCTAAACAAGATCTTTGCTAGATAATTAGGGTCACACATGCTAGTAAATAACATTTATCACTAAGTGAATACGAAATACAACCTTTGTAGATCGGTACTTCACTTCTAAAGCTCCTTGTTGTAGTCCCTTCGCTGCGATCATGGTTCTCCCGGGCTCTTGCATGGCTTCACGAGGCGAAAGAAGCGTCCTTGCTTGAAGTCTTCGAGGTCAAAGATGATCTACGTCGAGAGAATACCAACTCAAGCTACTACTTCACTAACTTAGAGAATTAGTGAAGCAAACACCCTAAACTAAAGTGCTAGTCTAGTAGAGGATGGAGAAATAGGAAGTGGGTTCTCTTTAGAATTTGATTTCTCACAATCTTTCACTCTCTTTTTGAAACCCTAGCAAGCTTTTCTTTTGCTCAAAGAAGAAGAAGAAGATGAACAAAAGAAAAGATGAGGATAATGATCAAGTCAAGTGAGCTAACCATGGGTGAGTGAGTATCATATACTAACTCATGTAGAGACATAACCATGGCTAATCCAAAATGGTTAGGTTAATAAAAATCTAAAGTAAAACAAAGTTGGTGGACTTTGTCAAAGCATCCACAAGCTTCCATAAGCTTCATGCTTGTGACAAAAACTCCACTAATTTGTAATTACCTTAAATAATTATAAACCACCATTTAAAATAGAATGGTGTATGTCTTGCACACCCATGCATGATGTATCAACAACCATGATACAAAATGAAAACACATTTTAATATATATCACATATATATATTAAAGTTGTGCACATGTGAGAAAAATCCTTAAGTGAATAAATGTTAGTTAATGTAAATTAGTATATCATATATAAAATTATACACTAAATTATTAAATCAACACTTGACTTAATAATCCGGTCATATCATATATAACCGACTAACATCTAATGTATCGACTAATCGAATCAACACTTGATTCGATAACCCGGCTATATCTCATATAACTGACCGATACAAAAAGTCGCGAGAATAGAATACGGTATCGCATACACGCATTATTCTCGGTCCCGCATATATCACATACGTGCTCCTATTTCGTTTTGCCTGAGCCAGTAAAACCTCTATGTAGGACTCTAAAGACTCGTCAATACGCCGGCAGTAGGTGATGATCACATCAAGCACCCACAAACCGTCAACGGTACTAGCTGGACGTAACGGCTACCCGGGTATTGAGCGATCAGAAGATCAGCAAGCAAGCCCGCTCCAACTCCTGTAAAAGCATAACGGTAACACTTCCGGTACAGTCCGGTCTCCTCGTCTGATATGTCGCATATCAAGTCTAGGGATGGTAAACGTCAGACCCCAATAACCGATAAGTCGTGCCGATATGAGGCTCATAACGGGTCGAGAAACTACTGGTAACACTTACCAGTAAATCTCTAAATCAGCAATGGCCAGGGACTTCCCTGTTATGGCCAATCGAGCACAGCGCAACATCAACCACCAATACCGGGAGAGACGAAACCCCTCCTATCGCTCATTGCCTCCATGTGACTCGGGACTGTACCCAAAAACCACCGTTTTGCATGCCCTCTTGGACGTGGTAAGGTGGAAATCAAAGCACAGTGGGAATCACACAAGACTCTATGACGATCTCGGGTCTACAGACTAACCTGCACAAGTGTCACCAGAGAACTGCCATCTGACGTGAGGTATAATACCATCTGGGAGTTCTCGGCGAGTCCGTCCAGTGTACCCGGTCTCCACTGAGCACCCGTATACCATCTCTGATGTCAAACACCAATGGATATAGGATCATCCATCGCCCATCTCATGGGTCGAGAAGCATATACGCTAGTCTACTCTGGTATATCGATGCCCTGTCTCGATACACCTACGACTAGGAACATTAAAGGATGTACTTATGGACTACCATGGCCCCACTAGTATGATCTCCATCATAGTCCTGGTAGTCAAGTACACATCCTAAGGGCTTTACCAACATGTAACTATAAGACAGTATCAAGAGACAAGTATACATGTTAAGATAAAGAGCAACCAGATAGCATACTATCATATCGAGCAAGAAAGTCCTCTCTATATATGTCCAAGCATCCAATATAATATACATCTATACAATACTGGCCTCTAGAGCATACATACAACTAACAATCTCCCACTTGCACTAGGGCCAGCTGCTGTAGTATCGCATACCAAGCATCCCGAAGAGTCTCTCAAACTGTATCTGGGGAATGGCCTTCGTGAGTGGATCTGCAGTGTTGTTCTTCGTATCAACCCTCCTGACCTCGATCTCCCGGCGATCAACTATCTTCCGGATCAGGTGATACCGCCTCAGAATATACCTGGATCGCTGATGGGACCTGGGTTCCTTGGCCAAAACCACCGCTCCATTGTTATCACAATACAAAGGTATTGGATGCTCAATGGATGGAACCACTCTAAGTTCAGTAATGAACTTCTTGATCCAGACAGCCTCTTTGGCAGCATCGTTGGCAGCGATGTATTCAGCCTCCATCGTCGAGTCTGCCACGGTTTCCTGCTTGGAACTCTTCCAGCTAACCGCCCCTCTGTAACGGGTAAAGACAAATCCCGAGTGAGACTTAGAGTCGTCCTTATCACTCTGGATGCTCGAATCGGTAAAGGACTCCACTTGGAGTTCTCCGTTACCATACACCAAGAGCATCTCTTTAGTCCTTCGCAAGTACTTGAGAATGCTCTTCACAGCTGTCCAGTGACTCTCTCCAGGATCAGCTTGATACCTACTCACTACACTTAGTGAGTGTGCTACATCGGGTCTGGTACATAGCATCGCGTACATGATAGAGCCTACAGCTGAAGCATAAGGTATCCCTTGCATGCGAGCTCTCTCCAAATCAGTCTTCGGAGACATCTCTTTGGAGAGAGTAAGTCCAGAGATCGTGGGTAAGTTCCCACGCTTGGATTCTTCTATACTAAACCTCTTTAGTATGGTGTCAATGTACCTGGATTGGGACAATCCCAAATCTATCTCTATAGATCATAATTCCCAGTATGCAGGAGGCATCACCTAGATCTTTCATTGAGAATCTTTGTGATAAGAAGAGCTTGACCGATTGCAGCATAGGAATGTCATTTCCTATCAAAAGTATGTCGTCCACGTACAATACGAGGAAGACAACCTTACTCTCTGCCACCTTCTTATAGATACAAGGTTCGTCTACATTTTTGAAGAAATCAAACTCTTTGATAACGACGTCAAAGCAGATGTTCTAACTCCGCGATGCTTTCTTTAATCCATAAATGGATTTAAGCAGCTTACACACCTTCCCGCTGCTCCCACTAGCTACGAAGCCCTATGGCTGAGTCATGTACACGCTCTCTTCTAAATCAACATTTCGAAAGGCGGTCTTAACATCCATTTGCCAGATTTCGTAGTCATGATATGCAGCGATGGAAAGCATGATCCGGATGGATTTAAGCATAGCCACTGGAGAAAAGTTTTCGTCATAGTCCACACCTGGTTTTTGACGAAAACCCTTTGCAACAAGTCTAGCTTTGAAAGTCTCCACTTTCCCATCTACACCAAGTTTTTTCTTGAAGATCCACTTGCTCTCAATGGGTTTTACCCCTTCAGGAGCATCTTCCAAAGTCCATACTTTGTTGGTGTACATGGATTCCATCTCGGACCGCATAGCATTCAGCCATTTCACTGAGTCCCCACTCGTGATGGCCTGCTCGAAGCTAGTTGGGTCATCATCTACCATGATGCAATCCTCGCTCCCACCATCCATGAGAAAACCGTAGTATCTCTCAGGTGGGTGAGGAACCCTACTAGATCGGCGGAGTGGCGGGGGTTCATCAGGTACTACCGAATCCTCTGGTTCCACTAAATCTTCAGTTTGAGTTTATATAGACGGAATTTCTTCCAGTTCTACCTCGTTGCCATTAATTTCTTTTGTAAGAAATTCCTTTTCTAAAAAGGTGTCATGTCGAGAAACTAACACCTTATGTTCCTCGCTATAGTAGAAAAGATATCCATGTGAATGTTTGGGATATCCCACAAACTTGCATAGAACTGACCGTGCCTCTAGTTTGTCCGGATTTTGCCTTTTGACATAGGCCGGACAACCCCATATTTTAACTCGTTTAAGACATGGTCTCTTCCCACTCCATATCTCATATGGTGTGGTAGGTACAGATTTAGATGGAACTTGATTCAATAGGTATGTTGTCGTCTCCAGCGCATACCCCCAGAAGGAAATAGGTAACTCAGCTGTGCTCATCATAGAGCGCACCATATCTAATAGGGTGCGATTCCTCCGTTCTGATACACCATTGTGTTGTGGTGTATATGGAGGAGTTAGTTGAGAGAGAATCCCATTCTCTTTTAAGAAGTCCAGGAATTCATTGCTCAAGTATTCACCTCCTCGATCAGATCGAAGGATTTTAACACTTTTCCCGATTTGGTTATCGACTTCTTGTTTATATTCTCTAAATTTCTCAAAAGCTTCTGATTTGTGTTTCATCAGGAACACATACCCGAATCTAGAGAGATCGTCAATGAATGTAATGAAGTACGAAGAACTATCCCTGGCATGTGTAGATATAGGACCGCATACATCACTATGTACCAGTCCTAAGAGTTCCGTAACTCTTTCTCCGTGTCCCATAAACGGAGTTTTGGTCATCTTTCCTTTGAGACATGACTGGCAAGTATCATAAGATGAAAATTCAAAGGGATTCAAATATCCATCCTTATGCAACTTAGCTAGCCGTGTCGCATTGATGTGACCTAGTCTACAATGCCACAAGAAGGATTCGTTCATTTCTGAACTCTTTCTCTTGTGTGTGTTTTGTATATTAAGGACTATAGTTTGATTAAGAACGTATATGCCATTAAATAACGAAACTGATCCAATCAACTTTTGATTCAGGAATATGTTCATAACATCATCCTGTACTACAAAATTATATCCTTCTTTGCTCAATAAAGAAACTGATATAAGATTGCATATCAAGGTCGGAATATAATAGCATTCGTTCAGAACCAATATATTACCATTTGGTAACACAAGGTGATATTCGCCAACTGCTTTGGCTGCAACATTTGCACCATTCCCTACTCTTACGGAATGATCACCCTCTTCCAGTTCCCTACCTTTACGTAGCCCATGTAACATATTACATATATGGGATCCCGATCCGGTATCTAATACCCAGGACATAGAGTGAACTGAGAAACAGTTCTCTGTAACGAACACACCCGAAGAAAATACATCAACATGTACTTTCTTCATTCGGGTGGCATGGGAATCCTGGTATTCCCATATATCTTGTTCAGTCCTATAACTCTTATAAGAAAAAACGGAACAAACGTTCCCCAGCACAGTATAACATGCGGGTTTGGTCAATACATCCATATTATTATCTTGATTAAGACATGATATGGTCGCTACCTGGAGAGAGAGAAAAGAAAACACTTTAGCGTATGCTCTTGCAAGATCAGATTGGTTATTATTTTATCTAATCAGGATGGCTCCCACTGTTTTTATCAAATCTTCTTTCAAACCCTAAAAGGAAAGACTAGCCGGGATTAATTACACCCTATAACTTTGCCAATCTTTCAGCCAGGCCAGTGTCGGTACTTTGAGGGAGGTTCCCCATGCTTTCGCACGGACCTAATTAAAGTAAACCTCGTTTTCCCAGAGACGTAACCCCGTTGACACCTTTCTAGACACCTACTGGATAAGCTAATTGTCCTGTGTAAAACTCTCCCAGGAGTAACAATTACTCGCAGTGGGTATCGGGATCCAACTATCTCATAGAAGATATGCAATCTCATTGCAAATTTCAACACTTGAAATTCCCGATAATATTTTGCCCCTAACCCCTATGACCTTGACAAAGGCCAACAAATCATAGGATGCTAGTCAAGTTCAACCCGCCATTTCTTAATTGAATCAAACCCACCCGCACGACCCTTGACAAAGGCCAACAAGGTCGTACGACTACCCCAAAACAATCTGCATCATATGCATAAGCAGATAAGCACCATTCAGCTACCGCACACTACGCCTTGACAAAGGCCAACAAACGCAGCACGAATACTAAATAGTTCCTATCTGAAATGACGAAGGGCTACGACAGGTTTTTTTGAAAACCTATTGTGTAATGAACTTGATATCGTTGTAGAATCGAGTGAATTTTGAAATGGAGTGATTTTGAGACTTTTATTAGTTTTGCTAAAGAGGTCACTCCCGGTGAAGGGATCTCGGCTTTTTCCTCATCGAATAAGGTGCAGGACATATCATATATATCGCTATACAAAGAAAAACTCTAAAAGCAATCAAAAGACAAACCGAGTGTTGTAGCATTCTGCCAGTTTTGCTAAAGAGGTCACTCCCGGTGAAGGGATCTCGGCTCTTTCCTCATCGAATAAGGTGCAGGATATATCATATATATCGCTATGCAACGCAAAAACTGTAGCTACCCTTTTTGAAAATTTGATTCTACAACATCTTTTAGGTTTCTTTTCTTTCATTAATCACATTAATGAAGTCCCATCATTTAAGTCACCTAAACATCACAGATAAATACGACGTACACTTACGCCATCCGCATTCGCCTCGATGTCCATTCATGCACCGTTAGGTTAGGTAACTAACGGCAGAGCGGGGCAGGGCTAGCACGGGTGTAAAACATAAGTAACGTCTATATAATATATCATATATACTATATACAATATCTATCACAACATATCAAATGATCACATCACAGATATCGCAGCAGAAGAATCATATGAAACATTGGATATACTAGGACGTCCGTGTTTTATTTTGAACCTCTATAAAAAACGGATTCCACGGTCGCGATGAATAGCCAAACCCACACCCCTAGACCCCTACGAGAGTGGCAAGCAACCTTACCAATTCTAGAGTTAGGAGACCCGGACTCGACTCCTCGAGTTGGTCTCCTACTGGACTCTAGAACCCGGTTACTTGTGCTCTCCTCCTTAGGTCTATCCTAGTGCGGAAAAGTAAATAATATACAAATGGTGACATCAACCTCATCCCGGAAGTGCCCCAATAAAAGAATATTACATACAATGAATTTTACATGAATGAAAAATAAAAACCCTCATCTCACATAAAACCCCCGGCTATTCAAAAACGCGACGATCCAATATAACATATCCAGCAACACATAACATCACATGTCATCAACGTAAGTAAATATGCGTATCCCAATTGTCGTTGACATATAGCAACGAAACCGGCGATATCACATATTACACTTACGGTCGCAGAAAAGAAAGTGTAAAACTACAACATTTGGAATCCACAATCTCTTTAGACATCGTAAATCCGAAATATCACATACTTCGCATTGCATGCCTAACTATATGAATTCCACTTATTGTATCACATTCCAGATAAATAGACAGTATTAAACTTTCCGATCGAATAATCAAATACCCAAGATTTCCTAAATAGCTCAACACTTGAGCGGAGTTTAAAAATTCCAGAATACGTCACAGTACCAACGGTCCAGCCGTAGAAGGGTCAAGCCAACGCCTCACATGTGGCACGCAGTACTGCCCTAAACCCTAAGGTTTAGAGGCGGTTCAGACGGTCACATAATCGAGTTAAGGTTTGTGTTCTTCTAGAGGGTCCATCGGTTTACTTGCACGTTTTTCCGGAAGATTTAAACCCAAGAAAAAATTCAACACTTAAAAGTTTTTCGTGTCGGGAAAAAGCGAGTCAATGATATCCGTTCGAATATTTTAATACTTTCTAAATTATCCGGAAAACAGAACGAAATTAAATTTTCCGATCGAATCAACGTATACAAAATAATCCCCAGAACACTCAACACTTAAGGCATATTACAAATACCCAGAAATATTGTACCAGCACCTAAAAATATTACTGTGCCAAAACGAGTCAATAAGTCATATGTACGGCCGCGGATCCACGGCATAAGAAAGGTATTGCCGCGGTTCCGCGGCGGTCCGTACGACTTACTGTCTCTTTTTCCACAGTGATGCTTAAATTTCCCTGCTGAATATTTTGGGTATTTTTAATTCAGAAAAAATCACATTTTTAAAAATTTTCCAAAGAGGGGGTCTACTTTGTCGTATCGGGGTTCGATCGGAGTTTTAACTTCGTAAACACGTCGCCTAATGCTCTAGCTAGGCTCTGATACCACTGTAGGGTTACTAGGCACTCTAATAAGGTTCTACAAGGTATCAACCATGCCCGATTAAAATTTTAGCTGTGCCGAACAACCCTAAACAAGATCTTTGCTAGATAATTAGGGTCACACATGCTAGTAAATAACATTTATCACTAAGTGAATACAAAATACAACCTTTGTAGATCAGTCCTTCACTTCTAAAGCTCCTTGTTGTAGTCCCTTCGCTGCGATCATGGTTCTTCCGGGCTCTTGCATGGCTTCACGAAGCGAAAGAAGCATCCTTGCTTGAAGTCTTCGAGGCCGAAGATGATCTACGTCGAGAGAATACCAACTCAAGCTACTACTTCACTAACTTAGAGAATTAGTGAAGCAAACACCCTAAACTAAAGTGCTAGTCTAGTAGAGGATGGAGAAATAGGAAGTGGGTTCTCTTTAGAATTTGATTTCTCACATTCTTTCACTCTCTTTTTGAAACTCTAGCAAGCTTTTCTTTTGCTCAAAGAAGAAGAAGAAGATGAACAAAAGAAAAGATGAGAATAATGATCAAGTCAAGTGAGCTAACCATGGGTGAGTGAGTATCATATACTAACTCATGTAGAGAGATAACCATGGATAATCCAAAATGGTTAGGTTAATAAAAATCTAAAGTAAAACAAAGTTGGTGGACTTTGTCAAAGCATCCACAGGCTTCCACAAGCTTCATGCTTGTGACAAAAACTCCACTAATTTGTAATTACCTTAAATAATTATAAACCACCATTTAAAATAGAATGGTGTATGTCTTGCACACCCATGCATGATGTATCAACAACCATGATACAAAATGAAAACACATTTTAATATATATCACATATATATATATTAAAGTTGTGTATATGTGAGAAAAATCCTTAAGTGAACAAATGTTAGTTAAAGTAAATTAGTATATCATATATAAAATTATACACTAAATTATTAAATCAACACTTGACTTAATAATCCGGTCATATCATATATAACCGACTAATATCCAATGTATCGACTTATCGAATCAACACTTGATTCGATAACCCGGCTATATCTCATATAACCGACCGATACAAAAAGTCGCGAGAATAGAATACGGTATCGCATACACGCATTATTCTCGGTCCCGCACATATCATATACGTGCTCCTATTTCGTTTTGCCTGAGCCAGTAAAACCTCTATGTAGGACTCTAAAGACTCTTCAATACGCCGGCAGTAGGTGATGATCACATCAAGCACCCACAAACCGTCAGCGGTACTAGCTGGATGTAACGGCTACCCGGGTATTGAGCGATTAGAAGATCAGCAAGCAAGCCCGCTCCAACTCCTGTAAAAGCCTAACGGTAACACTTCCCGTACCGTCCGGTCTCCTCGTCTGATATGTCGCATATCAAGTCTAGGGGTGGTAAACGTCAGACCCCAATAACCGATAAGTCGTACCGATATGAGGCTCATAACGGGTCAAGAAACTACTGGTAACACTTACCAGTAAATCTCTAAATCAGCCCTGACCAGGGACTTCCCTGTTATGGCCAATCGAGCACAGCGCAACATCAACCCCCAATACCGGGAGACCCCTCCTATCGCTCATTGCCTCCATGTGACTCGGGACTGTACCCAAAACCACCGTTTTGCACGCCCTCTTGGACGTGGTAAGGTGGAAATCAAAGCACAGTGGGAATCACACAAGACTCTATGACGATCTCGGGTCTACAGACTAACCTGCACAAGTGTCACCAAAGAATTGCCATCTGACGTGAGGTATAATACCATCTGGGAGTTCTCGGCGAGTCCGTCCAGTGTACCGGGTCTCCACTGAGCACCCGTATACCATCTCTGATGTCAAACACCAATGGATATGGGATCATCCATCGCCCATCTCATGGGTCGAGAAGCGTATACGCTAGTCTACTCTGGTATATCGATGCCCTGTCTCGATACACCTACGACTAGGAACATTAAAGGATGTACTTATGGACTACCATGGCCCCACTAGTATGATCTGCATCATAGTCCTGGTAGTCAAGTACACATCCTAAGGGCTTTACCAACATGTAACTATAAGCCAGTATCAAGAGACAAGCACACATATTAAGATAAAGAGAAACCAGATAGCATACTATCATATCGAGAAAGAAAGTCCTCTCTATATATATCCAAGCATCCAATATAATATACATCATCTGTACAATACTGGCCTATAGGGCATACATACAACTAACAGAGGGTTGTCGTAGTCAGTGGGAGCAGCGGAAGTATAGTGGACAAGTAGCTTATGTCTATTTATAGACTAAAGCAGATATAGCGGAGATAGATCATCTATTTCTGATGTGACAGTCATAGGTTTGACTTCATCAGAATATGGGATGGATCTGTTAAGAAGGTAGTTGGGTGTGATGTCCTGGTATTTGGATGACATACACAGAGTAGGAAATGATATTCTTATACTACGATCGGTTATACTTTGGTTGTCACACAGTGGTTTCTCCACATAGGACATGAATATTATATTAGACATTCTGATTACTAGATCTATAGTTCTAGATCTAGATTTGGGTAGTTTCCCAATCTGGGTACTTAGACAGCATTCTACAGGTGTTTTAGAATGGACGACTCCTGGCACGGTAGTGTACCTGCAGGAGATGAAGTCACTCTCTCTAAAGGTGTCTTACAGACTAAAGTGGAGAGGGATGTACATGATTGACATATCACTTGCTTAGGCAATTGAGTCAATCATGAGATGTCAAGTACCACACCAAATGTCGTTTTTGCACTAGCTGCTATAAGTTCAGATATTAATCCAATCCTGGAGAAACATTCGGAAGCAGTTTTAGAAGATAAGTAGATGCTCTAGGGATATGATAACGACAGCCTTTTTCAGGAGACGGTTATCATTCCAGGCTTCCAAGGTGACCTGGATGACAGAGTGGCTGTCAGAGTTATAGTTTTCCCTCTGACGAGGGGCAGTGGTTTGGACAGGTGATCCAAGCGGACACTGAGGGAGGCATGACGCAGGATACTGATTAAGTTCAGTTGATGATACAGTCTAAGAAGTTTGGATTTGAAGTTCATTTATGAACTAGGTCCCATCAGATATCCAAACATATTCTAAGACAGGTATTGCTCATTTCGGGAGATGGCTTTCTCCGCGAACTTGAGATAAAGAGAGACATAGAAAGAAACATTAGGGCGGATCCACCCACTAAGGCTATTCCTCGAATGCAATAGTTTCGCAAACGGGCTTTGTGAAACTGATAAGTAGAGGAGTTGGGTGTTCGGTATCACACGGGCTGTGAGTATGCGGCATCGCAATAATTAGCCTTGAGTGCAAGTGGGAGATTGTTGGATATAGTGCCCTCAAAGTCAATTATTGGATCGCAGGCACGTGATTACAATGATTGAGGGGGGACCTATACCGGTAGGACAGTCTTACTCAAGATGATAGTATGCTATCTGGTTTATCTTTATCATCGTGTACATGCTTTAGGTGACATTACAGGTCACTATTGCACGTTGATAGAGACCTTAGGATTCTTGCTTGACGGCCAGCAGTATGATGGCGATCATATACGTGGAAGCTGGGGTCTATAAGCACATCCTTAAAGTGTTCCCTAGTCGTGGGAGTTTCGATACTGGGCATCGATACTCCATTAGTAGACTAGTGTATACAGTCGAGACCCCGAAGAGGGGCGGTGGCCGGTCTCACAAGCTATTGGTGTCAGTTGGTTCACCTAAGATGTATACAGGTGCTCATTGGGTCATGAGTACACCGGACAAGACTCGCCGGGAACATGCTAGTTGGTATTATACCTGACGTCAGATAGCAGTTCCCTGGTGACATGTGTACAGGTTAGTTCATCGACCTGAGATCGTTATTTGTCTCGTGTGAGTTCCCACTGTGCTTTGATTACTACCCTACCACGGCTCAAAGGAGTCGTGCAAATAGGTTTTAGTTGGGTACAGTCCCGAGCCACATGGAGGCAGTGAGCGGATCGGCAGGGGTTTCGTCTCTCCCGGTATTGGGGGTGAGATCACGCTGTGTCTAGGAGAGCCACTATACGAAGTCCTTGGCCAAAGCAGGAGATTTACTGGTAGGTATTCCAGTAGTATCTCAGGATGTTCTGGGCTACACTCCGACACGACTTGTACCGCTTTTGGGGGTCTGACTTTTACCAACCCCCTAGGCCCGACATGCGATACTCATAGACGAACGGATCGGACTGTACGGATATTGTCACTGACAGGCTCAGTAGGGTGTCAGGATGAGTCCGCTCATCGACCTCCCTTTTGGTCAATACCTGGTAGCCCGTTACGTACGGCTAGTACCACTAACGTGCTAGTGGTTAAATCCACAGCCAAAGTATTGACGAGTCTTTAGAGTCCCCCACAGACAGTTTCTCAAGTTTCGGGCGAAACGTTGTAGAGGCCGTATGATATATGGCAGGGTTCGATCATATACGTGCAGTAGTGCACGGATCATGATCGAGCGGATCATACTAGTGGGCTTTGGTTTAAGCCGGATCCTAGTATTAGATTTGTTGGATTACTTTAGTCTCATCGCATTCGCATTCAGTCGGAATGCGGATGCAGGTATGTATATACAGGTGAGGGGTATCCTTGTGATCCGTCACGAATTTACTTTAGATGCTACCGTATCTTTTTGTTGTAAACATTTGGATTAATATTTACATGTGGAAATTGTGAGTGGAAATGATCATGAGGTGCATTTAATGTGACATGGACATGTTTAGTGACTCATGGTCTCTTTTTTTGTGCTAATGTCATATTAGGATTTGATTATTGTGTTGATATGATGCTTGGAGAGAGAGTGGACAGCCATATAGGCTTGGGATTGCTCTTGTATTATAATCACACTCTCATTTTCATCAACACAATAACACAAAAGAAATGAGCCTCTTCTTCTTCTTCCTCTAGCTCACCATTTCCACCAATGGCATCATCTTCAACCTCCATCCATACACTCTCATGTGTTGAGAATCAATGGATACTTGAGACAAAGTGATCACACACATTCTTTACATTACCTTGGACACGTCGGCTAGCAAACTTCGTGTCCGAGTTGCTTCGGACGAAGCGGGAGCCCGTAAAAGGATTCGAAGATGTGGTGCCCTTTCCGACGAGAAGATCGGAGATGCCGTGGGGAACTTGGGTTGGTGGCCAAAGACCGAAGGACATAGATCGACCGGTATAGCTTTTCTAACCCTACTCTAGTTTGCTAATTATATGTTAATGGTTCGATCCAGGATTAAAGTCTGCGATAGCGCCGGTTTCAAGTTTAGAAAAAGTTTTCGTTTTCGCATTTTGTCCTGGGATAAACGGCCGGGGCGCTACCGTAGACTTACAATACTATCATGTCGAGCAAGAGTCATCTATACACATATATACATGTCCAAGCATCCACTATACATATAATGGCCTCTAGGGCATACATATATCTAACAATCTTCCACTTGCATTGAGGCCAATTATTGGCGTATCTCATACCCAACATCTCAAAAAGTCTCTCATGCTGCGGCTGTGGAAGGGCCTTGGTGAGTGGATCCGCGGTGTTATTCTTCGTATCTACTCTCCGAATCTCGATCTCTTGGCGATCTGCTATCTCCTGGATCAAATGATATTGTCTCAGGATGTGTCTGGACTTCTGATGGGACCTCGGTTCTTTAGCTAACGCCATAGCCCCATTATTATCTCAATACAATGGTATTGGATCAACAATGGTTGGAACTACTCATAGTTTCGCGATGAACTTCCTCATCCAGACGGCTTCCTTGGCAGCATCATTTGCAGCAATATACTCAGCTTCCATTGTGGAGTCTGCAACGGTATCCTGTTTAGAACTCTTCCAACTAACCGCCCCTCCATTGAGGGTAAATACAAACGCTAAGATAGATTTGTTGTCATCCTTATCATTTTGGAAGCTGGAATCGGTAAAGGCCTCCATTTGGAGATCCCCATTACCATACACCAAGAACAATTCTTTAGGCCTTCGTAAGTACTTAAGAATGTTCTTCACTGCAATCCAATGTTTCTCCCCTGGGTTGGATTGATACCTGCTCACTACAGCTAGTGCATAAGCCACATCAGGGCGAGTACACAACATCGCATACATTATAGATCCTATGGCTGAAGCGTAGGGTATAATGCTCATGCGAGCTCTCTCTTCATCAGTCTTTGGATAGAAGTCTTTGGAGAGAGTGATTCCATGACAAGCAGGCAAGGCATCACGCTTGGAATCTTCCATACTAAACCTTTTTAGGATGGTGTCAATGTACTTTGATTGAGACAATCCCAATAACCTCTTGGATCTATCTCTATAGATCTTTATGCCCAAAATGCATGAGGCATCACCCAGGTCCTTCATGGAGAACCTTTGTGATAAGAATAATTTGACCGATTGTAGCATAAGAATATCATTTCCTATCAAGAGAATGTCATCTACGTACAATACGAGGAATGTGACAGTACTCCCTACAATCTTCTTATAAATGCATGGTTCATCTATATTTTTTACAAAATCAAACTCTTTGATTGTATCATCAAAGCAGATGTTCCAGCTCTGTGAGGCCTACTTTAATCCATAAATGGATTTAAGCAACCTACATGCTTTTCCGCTGCTCCCACTGTCAATGAAACCCTCTGGTTGATCCTTAAAAACGCATTCTTCTAAATCACCATTTAGAAATGCAGTTTTATCGTCGATCTGCCAGATTTCATAATCATAGTGAGTAGCAATAGCAAGTAGGATCCGAATGGATTTAAGCATTAATACTGGAGAGAAAGTTTCATCATAGTCCAATCCTGGTCTTTGACGAAAACCTTTCGCTACAAGCCTTGCTTTAAAGGTCTCCACCTTTCCATATATACCAATATTTCTCTTAAAGATCCATTTGCACCCTACGGGTTTTATCCCGGGAGGTACAACGTCCAAAGTCCATACTTTGTTGGTATACATGGACTCCATTTCGGATCTCATGGCTTTCAGCCACTTCACTGAGACACCACTCGGATAGCTTGCTGAAAACTAGTAGGGTCATCATCATCCATGATACAATCTTCTTTATCACCATCAATGAGAAACCCATAGTATCTCACTGGTGGGCGAGAAGTTCTACTAGATCTCCGAAGCGGCTGAGGTTCTTGAAGTTCTACTGGAACATCAGTTTCAACCAATTCGTCCTGAGTAATTTGTGTCTTTAGAATTTCTTCTAGTTCTACCGCATTGCCATCAGTACTATTTGTAAAGATTTCATTTTCCAAAAATGTGGCATATTGAGAAACAAATACTTTTTTTCCTCTTTGTGGTAAAATAGATATCCATATGAATGTTTTGGATATCCCACAAATTTACACATGACCTATCGTGTCTCGAGTTTATCCGGATTCTGCTTTTTGAAAAAAGCCGGACAACCCTATATCATAACTCTTTTAAGAGATGGTCTCTTTCCACTCCATATCTCATATGGAGTGGTAGACACAGTCTTGGTTGGAACCCTATTTAACAGATACATTGTTGTCTCCAATGCATGCCCCCAAAAGGAAAGTGGTAGCTCAGCATCACACAGCATGGACCGTACCATATCTAATAGGGTACGATTCCTCCGTTCTGACACACCATTGTGCTGTGGTGTGTAAGGTGGAGTGAGCTGAGAGAGAATCCCATTCTCTTTTAAGAAGTCTGAAAACTCTGTACTCAAATACTCTCCACCTCGATCTGATTGAAGTTTCTTGATACTCAAGCCTGTTTGTTTTTCTACTTCAATTTTATACTCCTTGAATTTCTCGAAAGGTTCGGATTTATGCTTTAATAAAAACACGTGCCCGAATCTTGAGAAATCATCAGTAAAGGTAATGAAGTATGAAAAACCACCTTGTGCATGTGTAGACATTGGTCCGCATACATCACTATGTATGAGGCTTAAGAGTTCCACAGCTCTTTCTCCGTGTCCAGTAAACGGAGTTTTGGTCATTTTACCTTTGATACAAGACTGGTAAGTCGCAAAAGATTTATATTCAAAAAGGATTTAAATATCCATCTTTATGTAGCTTGTTTAGTCTTGTTTCATTAATATGACCAAGTCTACAATGCCAAAGAAAAGTTTCATTTATATCTGAAAATTTTCTTTTATTAGTATGTTGTATATTGAAAACTGTTAGTTGTATGTATGCCCTAGAGGCCAGTATTGTACAGATGATGTATATTATATTGGATGCTTGGACATATATGGAGATGACTTTCTTGCTCGATATGATAGTATGATATCTGGTTGCTCTTTATCTTAACATGTATACTTGTCTCTTTATATTGTCTTATAGTTACATGTTGGTAAAGCCCCTAGGATGTATACTTGACTACCTGGACTATGATGTGGATCATACTAGTGGGGACATGGTAGTCCATAAGTATATCCTTCAAGGTCCCTAGTCGTGGGTGTATCGAGACGGGGCATCGATATACCAGTGTAGACTAGCGTATACGCTTCTCGACCCATGAGATGGGCGATGGATGATCCCATATCCATTGGTGTTTGACATCAGAGAGGGTATACGGGTGCTCAGTGGAGACTGGGTTCACTGGACGGACTCGCCGAGAACTCCCAGATGGTATTATACCTCACGTCAGATGGCAGTTCTCAGGTGACACTTGTGCAGGTTAGTCTGTAGACCCGAGATCGTCATAGAGTCTTGTGTGATTCCCACTGTGCTTTGATTTCCACCTTACCACGTCCATGAGGGCGTGCAAAACGGTGGTTTTTGGGTACAGTCCCGAGTCACATGGAGGCAATGAGCGATAGGAGGGGTTTCGTCTCTCCCGGTATTGGGGGTTGATGTTGCTCTGTGCTCGATTGGCCATAACAGGGAAGTCCCTGGCCAGGGCTGTTTTAGAGATTTGCTGGTAAGTGTTACCAGTAGTTTCTCGACCCGTTATGGGCCTCACATCGGCACGACTTATCGGTTATTGGGGTCTGATATTTGCCACCCCTAGACTTGATATGCGACATATCAGACGAGGAGACCGGACTGCACAGGTAGTGTTGCCGGTTGGCTCGACGGGAGTTGTAGCAGATTCGCTTGTTCTCTTCTGATCGTTCAATACCCGGGTGGCCGTTACGTTTAGCTGACCGCTTGCGGCTTGGGGGTGCTTGATATGATCATCACCCACTGCCGGCGTATTGACGAGTCTTAGAGTCCCACAAAGGAGTTACCTAGTCCAGGCGAAATGTTGTGGTGCGCGTATGGGATATGCGCATGGACCCGATTAAAATGCGCGTATGGGATACCGTATATTGATCGGGTGGCTTGCTTTTTGTGGGGTCATATGTGATATGACCGGATTGATAAATCAAGTGTTGATTTATCATTTAACCATTAGCTTCTCACTTGGAATCCTTTCTTGAGTATGATGGATGTATGCATGCATGTATGCTTTCTTTATAGATTCATGCACATATGGATGTGCATACATACATACATACATACATCATTTATCATGCTTGCTTATACAAAGAAAATGGTGGCAATATAAGACTCACACCATGGTTTAAATATATGAGTTATTATTTGATTTTTTTTAAAACAAAAGAAAAGAACAAAAGGATAATTCATGGTTAGTTTCTACACTCTTCCTTAAACCTAACCATGCTCACCTACTTCTAACCATGGGTTAACCTTCTCTTTGTATTTTAAACTCAAATTAAATAATGTCTTTATCATCTAACCATGGTTTGAGATGAGAAGAAGAAAATATATATACATATATTTTCATTTTTCTTTTTAAGAGTTATCTTTTTCACTCTTGTTAAAAAGCATAGCCATCATCTTCTTCCTCCTTCTTCACTTGCTCTCTAGACTTTTGTAGTGAGCAAAATACATAACAAGATAGGATTTTGAAGTGAGAAAGCGAACCACAACACCATTCTACACAAGTCTAGCCCATTTGTTTAGAGTGTTAGCTTCATTTCATTCTCTTGATCGAGTGAAGTCGCAAGCTTGGACAAAGCGGACTCCGGGTGGATCATCGGTGACCTAGAGGAGTTCAAGCGGACCTTTTCCAAACCCCAAGTAGCCGAGGAGTCTAGCGTAGGGAGCTACAAAGGTTGTACTCTCAAAACCCTAGCTTTTCTTTCATGAGATGATATGAAAAATCTGAAACCCTAATTTTTCTAGGAACGATTCATTGTATGTTTACTTAGCACCCTAAAAATTCAATATTTGGTACATGTGATGCTTCCAATCCCTTCATGAGGTGCTAGGTAAACCCTTCAAAAACTGTGTGTTGGTTCAGGACGTAAATACCGTTATTTAATGTACCATACCTAATCAACAGTTGATTCAAGTTAATGTTCATAACATTATTCTGTAACACAAAATGATATCCTTCATTGTTCAACAAAGAAACGGATATTATATTGTTAGTGTATATGCCCTAGAGGCCATTACTGTATCATACTAGTTTGTATATTACTTAATGGATGCTTGGGATATTCACCTTGTATATACAATCTTGCTCAAAATAGTAGTATGCTACTTGGTTTGTTTCTACTTCAATGTGTACTTGTGTTTATTTCAGTATATCACTTATACGCATTAGTGGAGCCCTTAGGATCTTTGCTTGATTACCAGCGTTGTGATGGCAGTCACACTAGTGGGGGCTGGGTAATCTATAAGCACATCCTTATTCAGGTCCCTGGTCGCAGGACTATCGAGACAGGGCATCGATACTCCGGAGTAGACCAGCGCATGCGCTTCTCATCCCAGTGTGGGAGACGGTCTGTCCCACAGCCGTCAGTACGTCGTACTTGAGATAGTATGCGGGTGCTCGTTAGGTTACGGGTACACTGGACAGGACTCGTCGGGAACTGACTAGTTGGTATTATACCTATCGTCAGTTATCAGTTCCTAGGTGACATGAGTACAGCTTAGTCCGCTGACTTGACACTGTCACTTCGCCTCGAGTGTGTTCCCACTGTACTTTGATCACTACCCTACCACGGCTCAAAGGAGTCGTGCAAACAGGTGGTGGTTGGGTGCAGTCCCGAAGCACTTGGAGGCAGTGACGGTTAGACAGGATTCGTCTCTCCCGGTATTGGGGGTTGACATCGCGCTGTGTCTAGGAGAGCCATTACACGAGTAGTCCCTGGCCAGGGCAAACGAGATATACTGGTAGGTTTCCAGTGTTATCTCAGGGTGTATTGGGCTTCACTCCGGCACGACTTGTACCGCTTTTGGGGGACTGACGTTTACCGCCCCCTAGGCCCGCCATGCGATGTATCAGACGAACAGACCGGACTGTACGGAGAATGTCACGCTCAGGCTCAGTAGGAGTTCAGATGGGTTTCGCCTCGTCGGTCTTCTTGTCGGCATTACCTGGGGACCGTTACGCACAGCTAGTGCCGCTTGCGGTCTGTGGTTAAACCCACTGCCAGCGTAGTGTTGAGTCTTTAGAGTCCCACACAGAAAGCTTTTCGCCTTTAGGCAAAAGAGTAGAGGTCGCATGGTATTGCGACAGGTCGCATGGTTTTGCGACAGGGTTCGGTCACATCCGTGCACTTGTGCACGTACAGTGTCCGGACAGTTTACACTAGCGGGCTTTGGTTTAAGCCAGATCCTAGTGTACCTTATGGGATTGGATTTATCCAGTTTGCATTCGTATTCCTCGGAATGCGGATGCGGGTGTGTATGCACAGTTGACAGGGAGGCAGAGGCAGCGGATTCTCATTAGGGTTGTTGACAGTTGACCGTTGACTTTTTGACTTTATGCTCAACCCTAATGAGAATATGATATGTGATTAACTATTATATTAATTAAGTATTATGGTGATATGGTTGTTGACTTGTTGACTTTTGTTGACTTGTTGACTTTGGTGACTTGTTGACTTTTGTTGACTTGTTGACCGGTTGACTAGGCTTGACTAGTTGACCATCATGATAACCATGGTTATCATTTCATGCCAAAGACTTTTTCTTGCTTGTTCATTTGAGTAAAATGAGTGCATGACATGATAAGGTTATGGTTACTTCAACCATCACATAAGACTTTTGTTGATATGATGAGTTATCATTGCTTTGGATTATGAGAGGGTGAGAGACAAAATACTTGCTCATTCTTTCTTGCTCATTCTCTCTCTTGTTCTTGAGCTCTCCTCTTGCTCTCATCCTCAACCTCTTGCTCCCTCTCTTGATCTATGGTTCTCTTGTCTCATGAGTTGAGAATCAAGAACCATAGATAAAATCCCATTCTAAATCATCTCTACTCATTCTAGTTCACTAGGTTTAGCAAACCAAGTGAACTAGTTTCTTCAAAGAACGAAGAAGGAGCTAAAGGTTGGAGCTTTCAAGTGGATCTATTTTCGGCGTACGGAGACAACGAGAAGGAGCCATCGAACCACCATCGGAGCTTGAAGAGAAGGAGTTCAAGTTTAGGTATAACCATCTTCATCCGAGTAGCTAACTCTCTTTAGCATAGTTTGCTAGTTTTAGTTTAGACAACGATCCCGACCATAGTTTAGTCCATGTTGCCTCTTGCGATAAAAAATTCGTTTTTTATACCGTTTCCGCCTCCCCGTAAGAACCGGGGGTCGCAATATGGACTTACACTGGTATCAGAGCCTAACTAAACTTAAACTAGCTTGGTAGTGAAGTGTAACGAAGTTCGGAACCGAAAAAAATCACAAAACCGGATAATCACAAAAACTGAGTTTCTGTTGAAATTTTTTCTGCTCAAAATGAAAAACTTTATACTCCTAAATTCGGCTCAGGGTTTTGTGTGAACACCCAAGAAAAACGATACAGTGATTCGCCTAAAGTGCCGCGCTTCCGCCGCGTAATCCTTCTTAGACGCCGCGGAACCGCCGCGACTTGGTGTCTTCTCTGCATCGTTTTTCGTGCAGTGTGTTTGTGTGTTGGTTTTGGGATTTTTAAAATATATTATATGTGCCCAGATTTTCCAGAAAAGAAATTTCCTTTTGGGGTCCTATAATTCCGTATTTTTTCCGAACTTCACTGCACTTTGACTATGATGGTTATATCTGTGATGCTTGCATGTATTGAACGTCGGCTAATCGCTATAAGTCGATTAGTCGGGGTTATACATGATCTGTAATGTGCTGGAATGTGTATATGAATGTGTTGGACTGTCGCGGGTGAATAGCCGGGGTGGATGTGAGATGAGCTTTTGTTTTTCTTTCATTCATTGTAAATGTAAATTGATGTAATAATTATTATTTGTTTGACCGCACAACCGGGTCGGGGTTGTAGCCGTCATTGTATAATTCTTTTTACTGTTTTTGCTCCTAGGATAGACCCATGGAGGGGTGCACAAACTACCGAGTACTTGGCGGGTAGTTTGCCGCACCCGTAGGGGTCTTGGGTGGGGTATTTGGCTATTCACCGCGACCGTGTTATCCGCTTTTCGTTTCAGGCTCGAAAGGATTGCGGATTGCTAGTATATCCAATGCATTCATCTGTGATCTGTAATGTCTATCATTGCTTACTATTTAGGCGTTGCTTATGTTTTACAGACGCGCTAGCCCAGCCCCCGCTCTGTCGTTAGTTAAGTAACCTAACGGGTAATGACGGGGCCCAGTGGCGAATGCGAATGGCATAAGCGTACGTCATATTTTGGTTGTTTTCTGCAATGGTAGGGTTAAATGATGGGACGCATTAAAAGTACTAATGCAAGAATATCACGCATTAAAAGAACTAATGCAAGATAATAAACCAAGTTAAAGTCGTTGGAACACTTTCGAAAAACCACTCGGTTCTTTTCAAAACAAACTTTTAAAATACGGAGTTTGAGCCACTCCATTTAAAAGCTATCTCGTTCCATCGACCAAATCAAGTTCACTACGTTCACGGTTTTGCCAAAACCATCCGTAGCCCTCCATCATTTCAGTTAAATATTCGGTAGTATTCAAGCTATGTATTTTGACCTCACGCCAAGGCATAGTGATTGGTAGCTGCCGGATATTTATCTGTTGCATAGATAGAATGCGTTGGTTTGAGACAGTCGTACTGCCATTTTGGCCTACGTCAAGGGTATGTACGGGTGGATTCAAATTAACCTGGATAATGATGGGACGAACTTGACATGTGACTTATGACATTTTGACCTCACGCCAAGGTCATAAGAGCATGGGGCAAAAATCCACATCGGGAGTTTCATAAGTACTGAAACTTGCTAGATTTGCATACCATTTGGAGTGTGATGATTCTGGTAGGATTCCTTCAGTTTCGTCACGCGATGATATTTGGATCCCGATCCTACTGTGAGTATATGCTACTCCTCGGGAAATTTCTCACTTAACGATCAATGCTATAAACCTAGTAGGTGCCTAGAAAGGTGTTAGCGGGGCTACGCCCCAGGGAAAAGAGGTTCTCTAATTAAGGAACTTCGCGAAAGCGTTGGAAAACCTCCCTCGAAGTACCGACACCGGCCTGGCTGAACGGTTAAGCAAGTATTGTGCGGTGGATTGATCCCGGCTAATTCTTCCTTTATGGTTTGAGGAGGGGATTCGAGAAACAGTGGGAGCCATCCTGTTTAGACAAACTAAAAACCACTCTAAACTTGCAAGAGCATCATGCTGAGTGTTTCTTCTTCTCTCTCCTAATTGCAGCGACCAATCAACATGACTGGACTTAAGTTACTCCTAGATAAAAACAAACTGACAGGGCCAAACTACAAAGATTGGCTCAGGAATGTCAAGATCGCAATCACTTATGACAAGCTGGGGTATCTTCTTACCACCAAAGCTCCCCCTGTCCCTGGTCCAACTTCCAGCGTCGCGGATAAGGAAATCCGCAAGACTTGGGAGATTGATAGCGCGAAGGCCAAGTGCCTCCTGCTTGCCTCGATGGACAGCGAACATCAGAGGAGGCATGAGAATATGGACATGGAGTCCATATTGCTCCATACAAAAGAACTGTATGGAGAGCAATCACGTATCGCAAGATACGAAGCGTCGAAAAAGTTGTTTTCGACAAGAATGGCCGTCGGATCATCAGTAGCCGAGCACGTGCTAAAGATGATCGGCTTCATTGAGGAGCTCGCTGACCTAGGGATCACATTGGAGAGTGAGCTATATACGGATATAGTTCTCCAGTCCCTTCCTTCCACTTACGCCCAGTTTATACTGAACTTCAACCTACAAGAAAAAGAGGTTGAACTATCAGAGCTCCTCAACATGCTGAGGAGCGCAGAGGGCACCCTACAGAAAGGTAGGGAAACATCCACTTTGTTTGTAGGAGGATCATCTTCTTCTAGGTCCAAGGCGAAAGCCAAGGGAAAGAAGAAGAAGGCCCCCGCCAAACCAAGGGGCGGTGTTGGTAAAGTGGATACGAAGGGAAAAGGCAAAGCAACAAAGTTAGCGGGAAAGCTTGTGGATAAGGAAGAATGCTTCTATTGTCATAAGAAAGGACACTGGAAGAATGATTGCAGGGCCTGGAAGGCCAGAACACAGGAATTGAAGCAGGTTGCAGCTTCAGCTTCAGGTGTGTATGTTATTGAAAACTGTCTTTCAATAAACTCTACTTCCTGGATATTGGATACCGGATCAGGATCTCATATCTGTAATTCTTTGCAGGCGTTGAGAAACCGTAGTGTTTTGAAAGCAGGTGACATGACCCTCAGAGTTGCAAACGGAGCTAGCATGGATGCTAAAGCCGTGGGGGACTATCACTTGGGAATGTCAGATGGACATGTTTTTGGTTTTGCGTAATTGCTTTTTTGTACCCAACGCAACTTGTAATATCATTTCTGTATCTTTAGTTTCTAAAGAAGGTTATGAATTTGCGTTTGTAAGTAATGTTGTAAACATTCACCTTAATCAAGTTTTGATTGGGTCAGGTACATTGAGTAATGGTATATACGTGTTAAACCAACCACAGATTTTCAACGTCCAGAATACACACAAAAGAAAGTCTCCAGAAATAAATCAGACTTTCTTATGGCATTGTAGATTGGGTCACATCAATGAGAGAAGGTTGACTAAGTTACATACAGAAGGATATTTGAATGCGTTCGAATATCAATCGTATGCCACTTGTCAATCTTGTCTCAAAGGAAAGATGACAAAGACTCCATTTACTGGATAAGGAGTAAGAGCGAGCGAGCTCTTGGGACTCGTACATAGTGACGTGTGCGGTCCAATGTCTACACATGCCCGAAGCGGACATTCTTACTTCATTACTTTTACGGATGACTTCTCAAGGTACGGTTATGTCTTCTTAATGAAACATAAGTCCGAGGCCTTTGGAAAATTCCAAGAGTATAAGAATGAAGTAGAGAAACAGACCGGCAAAAGTATTAAGATTCTAAGATCGGATCGAGGTGGAGAATACTTAAGTGCCGAATTCCTGAATTACTTAAAAGAGAATGGTATTCTCTCTCAGCTTACTCCTCCATACACTCCGCAACATAACGGTGTATCGGAGAGACGGAACCGAACCCTATTGGATATGGTTCGGTCCATGATGAGTAACGCTGAGTTACCGCGATCATTCTGGGGATATGCGCTAGAATCAGCAGCATACCTTTTGAACCGAGTTCCGACTAAGACTGTGCCTACCACCCCATATGAAATGTGGAGTGGGAAGAAACCCTATCTTCAATATCTGAAGATCTGGGGATGTCCAGCTTTTGTCAAAAAGCAGCATGCGGACAAACTTGAGGCACGCTCAGTACTGTGCAAGTTTGTGGGATACCCAAAGAAAACCAGGGGGTATCTTTTCTACTACGCAGAGGAACAAAAAGTCCTTGTTTCTCGTAATGCCCACTTTCTAGAACACCAGTTCTTGGAAAAGGAAATTAGTGGGAGCGCAGTAGAACTAGAAGAAATTCCAGAACCACAGACTATTACTGAAAGGTTAGTGGAACCAGAGGGTTCAACAGAACAGGACATTCCTACGCCGCTCCGCAGGAGTAGTAGGCAGTCTCATCCGCCCGAGAGATACTGCGGTTTTCTCATAGACGGGGATAGAGAGGATTGCATCATAGATTATGATGAGCCTACTAGCTTCCAGCAGGCCGTTCAGAGCGTTGACTCAGTGAAATGGCTGGATGCAATGCGGACCGAAATGGAGTCCATGTACACCAACAAGGTATGGACGTTGGACATTGCTCCAGACGGGATAAAACCCGTAGGATGCAAGTGGATCTTCAAAAGGAAGATTGGTGTAGATGGACAGGTTGAGACCTATAAAGCTAGGCTGGTAGCAAAGGGTTTTCGTCAAAGACCTGGCTTGGACTACGACGAAACCTTTTCTCCAGTAGCCATGCTGAAATCCATTCGGATCCTTCTTGCCATTGCTGCCTTCCACGATTATGAGATCTGGCAAATGGACGTAAAGACAGCTTTTCTAAATGGAAATTTAGAGGAGTGTGTCTATATGGACCAGCCAGAGGGTTTCATTCAGAGTGGGAGCAGCGGAAAGGTGTGCAAGTTGCTTAAGTCCATCTATGGACTAAAGCAGGCATCGCGGAGTTGGAACATCTGCTTTGATGAGACGGTCAAAGAATTTGGCTTTATCAAAAATCCAGATGAACCATGCATCTATAGTAGATTTGTAGCGAGAACTGTAGTATTCCTCGTTTTATACGTGGATGACATTCTCTTAATAGGAAATGACATTCCTATGCTACAATCTGTCAAGGGGTTCTTGTCACACAGGTTCTCCATGAAAGACCTGGGTGATGCCTCATACATTCTGGGTATCCGGATCTACCGTGACAGATCCAAGAGGATATTAGGACTTTCACAGTCCAGGTACATCGACACCATACTGAAGAGATTCAGTATGGAAGATTCCAAGCGCGGTAACCTACCGGCTTGTCACGGGATCACCCTCTCTAAAGAGATGTCTCCCAAGACTGATTTGGAGAGGGATCGCATGTCTATTATACCCTACGCTTCTGCGGTAGGCTCTATAATGTATGCAATGTTGTGTACCAGACCGGATGTAGCTTATGCACTGAGTGTGGTAAGCCGGTATCAGTCTAACCCTGGGGAGAAACACTGGATAGCGGTAAAGAACATTCTCAAGTACCTGAGAAGGACTAAGGAGATGTTCTTGGTGTATGGCGGAAAGGACCTCCAGATCGAGGCCTTTGCTGACTCCAGCTTCCAGAGTGACAAGGATGATTCCAAGTCCATGTCGGGTTTTGTCTTTACCCTCAATGGAGGGGCGGTGTGTTGGAAGAGTTCCAAACAGGAAACCGTTGCAGACTCGACGATGGAAGCGGAATACATCGCTGCATCTGATGCCGCAAAAGAAGCTGTCTGGATGAGGAAGTTCTTGAAAGAACTTCAGGTGGTTCCGTCCATTGTTGATCCAATACCTCTGTATTGCGACAACAACGGGGCTATAGCTTTAGC
The DNA here is from genome assembly GCA_030015575.1 of Agapanthus africanus. Taxonomy (NCBI): domain Eukaryota; kingdom Viridiplantae; phylum Streptophyta; class Magnoliopsida; order Asparagales; family Amaryllidaceae; genus Agapanthus; species Agapanthus africanus. Next base: position 188,064,008 of record CM057337.1, read on the forward strand.
GAAGGAACCCAGGTCCCATCAGAAATCCAGGCACATCTTAAGGCGGTATCACCTGATCAGGGAGATCGTAGATCGCCAGGAGATCGAGGTTCGGAGAGTCGCTTCAGAAGACAACACTGCAGATCCATTCACCAAGGCCTTGCCCCAGACTCAGTTCGAGCGGCTGATCGAGATGATAGGTCTTCGATACGCCAGTACATGGCCTTAGTGCAAGTGGGAGATTGTTAGTGTATATGCCCTAGAGGCCATTACTGTATCATACTAGTTTGTATATTACTTAATGGATGCTTGGGATATTCACCTTGTATATACAATCTTGCTCAAAATAGTAGTATGCTACTTGGTTTGTTTCTACTTCAATGTGTACTTGTGTTTATTTCAGTATATCACTTATACGCATTAGTGGAGCCCTTAGGATCTTTGCTTGATTACCAGCGTTGTGATGGCAGTCACACTAGTAGGGGCTGGGTAATCTATAAGCACATCCTTATTCAGGTCCCTGGTCGCAGGACTATCGAGACAGGGCATCGATACTCCGGAGTAGACCAGCGCATGCGCTTCTCATCCCAGTGTGGGAGACGGTCTGTCCCACAGCCGTCAGTACGTCGTACTTGAGATAGTATGCGGGTGCTCGTTAGGTTACGGGTACACTGGACAGGACTCGTCGGGAACTGACTAGTTGGTATTATACCTATCGTCAGTTATCAGTTCCCAGGTGACATGAGTACAGCTTAGTCCGCTGACTTGACACTGTCACTTCGCCTCGGGTGTGTTCCCACTGTACTTTGATCACTACCCTACCACGGCTCAAAGGAGTCGTGCAAACAGGTGGTGGTTGGGTGCAGTCCCGAAGCACTTGGAGGCAGTGACGGTTAGACAGGATTCGTCTCTCCCGGTATTGGGGGTTGACATCGCGCTGTGTCTAGGGAGAGCCATTACACGAGTAGTCCCTGGCCAGGGCAAACGAGATATACTGGTAGGTTTCCAGTGTTATCTCAGGGTGTATTGGGCTTCACTCCGGCACGACTTGTACCGCTATTGGGGGACTGACGTTTACCGCCCCCTAGGCCCGCCATGCGATGTATCAGACGAACAGACCGGACTGTACGGAGAATGTCACGCTCAGGCTCAGTAGGAGTTCAGATGGGTTTCGCCTCGTCGGTCTTCTTGTCGGCATTACCTGGGGACCGTTACGCACAGCTAGTGCCGCTTGCGGTCTGTGGTTAAACCCACTGCCAGCGTAGTGTTGAGTCTTTAGAGTCCCACACAGAAAGCTTTTCGCCTTTAGGCAAAAGAGTAGAGGTCGCATGGTATTGCGACAGGTCGCATGGTTTTGCGACAGGGTTCGGTCACATCCGTGCACTTGTGCACGTACAGTGTCCGGACAGTTTACACTAGCGGGCTTTGGTTTAAGCCAGATCCTAGTGTACCTTATGGGATTGGATTTATCCAGTTTGCATTCGTGTTCCTCGGAACGCGGATGCGGGTGTGTATGCACAGTTGACAGGGAGGCAGAGGCAGCGGATTCTCATTAGGGTTGTTGACAGTTGACCGTTGACTTTTTGACTTTATGCTCAACCCTAATGAGAATATGATATGTGATTAACTATTATATTAATTAAGTATTATGGTGATATGGTTGTTGACTTGTTGACTTTTGTTGACTTGTTGACTTTGGTGACTTGTTGACTTTTGTTGACTTGTTGACCGGTTGACTAGGCTTGACTAGTTGACCATCATGATAACCATGGTTATCATTTCATGCCAAAGACTTTTTCTTGCTTGTTCATTTGAGTAAAATGAGTGCATGACATGATAAGGTTATGGTTACTTCAACCATCACATAAGACTTTTGTTGATATGATGAGTTATCATTGCTTTGGATTATGAGAGGGTGAGAGACAAAATACTTGCTCATTCTTTCTTGCTCATTCTCTCTCTTGTTCTTGAGCTCTCCTCTTGCTCTCATCCTCAACCTCTTGCTCCCTCTCTTGATCTATGGTTCTCTTGTCTCATGAGTTGAGAATCAAGAACCATAGATAAAATCCCATTCTAAATCATCTCTACTCATTCTAGTTCACTAGGTTTAGCAAACCAAGTGAACTAGTTTCTTCAAAGAACGAAGAAGGAGCTAAAGGTTGGAGCTTTCAAGTGGATCTATCTTCGGCGTACGGAGACAACGAGAAGGAGCCATCGAACCACCATCGGAGCTTGAAGAGAAGGAGTTCAAGTTTAGGTATAACCATCTTCATCCGAGTAGCTAACTCTCTTTAGCATAGTTTGCTAGTTTTAGTTTAGACAACGATCCCGACCATAGTTTAGTCCATGTTGCCTCTTGCGATAAAAAATTCGTTTTTTATACCGTTTCCGCCTCCCCGTAAGAACCGGGGGTCGCAATATGGACTTACACTGGTATCAGAGCCTAACTAAACTTAAACTAGCTTGGTAGTGAAGTGTAACGAAGTTCGGAACCGAAAAAAATCACAAAACCGGATAATCACAAAAACTGAGTTTCTGTTGAAATTTTTTCTGCTCAAAATGAAAAACTTTATACTCCTAAATTCGGCTCAGGGTTTTGTGTGAACACCCAAGAAAAACGATACAGTGATTCGCCTAAAGTGCCGCGCTTCCGCCGCGTAATCCTTCTTAGACGCCGCGGAACCGCCGCGACTTGGTGTCTTCTCTGCATCGTTTTTCGTGCAGTGTGTTTGTGTGTTGGTTTTGGGATTTTTAAAATATATTATATGTGCCCAGATTTTCCAGAAAAGAAATTTCCTTTTGGGGTCCTATAATTCCGTATTTTTTCCGAACTTCACTGCACTTTGACTATGATGGTTATATCTGTGATGCTTGCATGTATTGAACGTCGGCTAATCGCTATAAGTCGATTAGTCGGGGTTATACATGATCTGTAATGTGCTGGAATGTGTATATGAATGTGTTGGACTGTCGCGGGTGAATAGCCGGGGTGGATGTGAGATGAGCTTTTGTTTTTCTTTCATTCATTGTAAATGTAAATTGATGTAATAATTATTATTTGTTTGACCGCACAACCGGGTCGGGGTTGTAGCCGTCATTGTATAATTCTTTTTACTGTTTTTGCTCCTAGGATAGACCCATGGAGGGGTGCACAAACTACCGAGTACTTGGCGGGTAGTTTGCCGCACCCGTAGGGGTCTTGGGTGGGGTATTTGGCTATTCACCGCGACCGTGTTATCCGCTTTTCGTTTCAGGCTCGAAAGGATTGCGGATTGCTAGTATATCCAATGCATTCATCTGTGATCTGTAATGTCTATCATTGCTTACTATTTAGGCGTTGCTTATGTTTTACAGACGCGCTAGCCCAGCCCCCGCTCTGTCGTTAGTTAAGTAACCTAACGGGTAATGACGGGGCCCAGTGGCGAATGCGAATGGCATAAGCGTACGTCATATTTTGGTTGTTTTCTGCAATGGTAGGGTTAAATGATGGGACGCATTAAAAGTACTAATGCAAGAATATCACGCATTAAAAGAACTAATGCAAGATAATAAACCAAGTTAAAGTCGTTGGAACACTTTCGAAAAACCACTCGGTTCTTTTCAAAACAAACTTTTAAAATACGGAGTTTGAGCCACTCCATTTAAAAGCTATCTCGTTCCATCGACCAAATCAAGTTCACTACGTTCACGGTTTTGCCAAAACCATCCGTAGCCCTCCATCATTTCAGTTAAATATTCGGTAGTATTCAAGCTATGTATTTTGACCTCACGCCAAGGCATAGTGATTGGTAGCTGCCGGATATTTATCTGTTGCATAGATAGAATGCGTTGGTTTGAGACAGTCGTACTGCCATTTTGGCCTACGTCAAGGGTATGTACGGGTGGATTCAAATTAACCTGGATAATGATGGGACGAACTTGACATGTGACTTATGACATTTTGACCTCACGCCAAGGTCATAAGAGCATGGGGCAAAAATCCACATCGGGAGTTTCATAAGTACTGAAACTTGCTAGATTTGCATACCATTTGGAGTGTGATGATTCTGGTAGGATTCCTTCAGTTTCGTCACGCGATGATATTTGGATCCCGATCCTACTGTGAGTATATGCTACTCCTCGGGAAATTTCTCACTTAACGATCAATGCTATAAACCTAGTAGGTGCCTAGAAAGGTGTTAGCGGGGCTACGCCCCCAGGGAAAAGAGGTTCTCTAATTAAGGAACTTCGCGAAAGCGTTGGAAAACCTCCCTCGAAGTACCGACACCGGCCTGGCTGAACGGTTAAGCAAGTATTGTGCGGTGGGATTGATCCCGGCTAATTCTTCCTTTATGGTTTGAGGAGGGATTCGAGAAACAGTGGGAGCCATCCTGTTTAGACAAACTAAAAACCACTCTAAACTTGCAAGAGCATCATGCTGAGTGTTTCTTCTTCTCTCTCCTAATTGCAGCGACCAATCAACATGACTGGACTTAAGTTACTCCTAGATAAAAACAAACTGACAGGGCCAAACTACAAAGATTGGCTCAGGAATGTCAAGATCGCAATCACTTATGACAAGCTGGGGTATCTTCTTACCACCAAAGCTCCCCCTGTCCCTGGTCCAACTTCCAGCGTCGCGGATAAGGAAATCCGCAAGACTTGGGAGATTGATAGCGCGAAGGCCAAGTGCCTCCTGCTTGCCTCGATGGACAGCGAACATCAGAGGAGGCATGAGAATATGGACATGGAGTCCATATTGCTCCATACAAAAGAACTGTATGGAGAGCAATCACGTATCGCAAGATACGAAGCGTCGAAAAAGTTGTTTTCGACAAGAATGGCCGTCGGATCATCAGTAGCCGAGCACGTGCTAAAGATGATCGGCTTCATTGAGGAGCTCGCTGACCTAGGGATCACATTGGAGAGTGAGCTATATACGGATATAGTTCTCCAGTCCCTTCCTTCCACTTACGCCCAGTTTATACTGAACTTCAACCTACAAGAAAAGAGGTTGAACTATCAGAGCTCCTCAACATGCTGAGGAGCGCAGAGGGCACCCTACAGAAAGGTAGGGAAACATCCACTTTGTTTGTAGGAGGATCATCTTCTTCTAGGTCCAAGGCGAAAGCCAAGGGAAAGAAGAAGAAGGCCCCCGCCAAACCAAGGGGCGGTGTTGGTAAAGTGGATACGAAGGGAAAAGGCAAAGCAACAAAGTTAGCGGGAAAGCTTGTGGATAAGGAAGAATGCTTCTATTGTCATAAGAAAGGACACTGGAAGAATGATTGCAGGGCCTGGAAGGCCAGAACACAGGAATTGAAGCAGGTTGCAGCTTCAGCTTCAGGTGTGTATGTTATTGAAAACTGTCTTTCAATAAACTCTACTTCCTGGGTATTGGATACCGGATCAGGATCTCATATCTGTAATTCTTTGCAGGCGTTGAGAAACCGTAGTGTTTTGAAAGCAGGTGACATGACCCTCAGAGTTGCAAACGGAGCTAGCATGGATGCTAAAGCCGTGGGGGACTATCACCTGGGAATGTCAGATGGACATGTTTTTGGTTTTGCGTAATTGCTTTTTTGTACCCAACGCAACTTGTAATATCATTTCTGTATCTTTAGTTTCTAAAGAAGGTTATGAATTTGCGTTTGTAAGTAATGTTGTAAACATTCACCTTAATCAAGTTTTGATTGGGTCAGGTACATTGAGTAATGGTATATACGTGTTAAACCAACCACAGATTTTCAACGTCCAGAATACACACAAAAGAAAGTCTCCAGAAATAAATCAGACTTTCTTATGGCATTGTAGATTGGGTCACATCAATGAGAGAAGGTTGACTTAGTTACATACAGAAGGATATTTGAATGCGTTCGAATATCAATCGTATGCCACTTGTCAATCTTGTCTCAAAGGAAAGATGACAAAGACTCCATTTACTGGACAAGGAGTAAGAGCGAGCGAGCTCTTGGGACTCGTACATAGTGACGTGTGCGGTCCAATGTCTACACATGCCCGAAGCGGACATTCTTACTTCATTACTTTTACGGATGACTTCTCAAGGTACGGTTATGTCTTCTTAATGAAACATAAGTCCGAGGCCTTTGGAAAATTCCAAGAGTATAAGAATGAAGTAGAGAAACAGACCGGCAAAAGTATTAAGATTCTAAGATCGGATCGAGGTGGAGAATACTTAAGTGCCGAATTCCTGAATTACTTAAAAGAGAATGGTATTCTCTCTCAGCTTACTCCTCCATACACTCCGCAACATAACGGTGTATCGGAGAGACGGAACCGAACCCTATTGGATATGGTTCGGTCCATGATGAGTAACGCTGAGTTACCGCGATCATTCTGGGGATATGCGCTAGAATCAGCAGCATACCTTTTGAACCGAGTTCCGACTAAGACTGTGCCTACCACCCCATATGAAATGTGGAGTGGGAAGAAACCCTATCTTCAATATCTGAAGATCTGGGGATGTCCAGCTTTTGTCAAAAAGCAGCATGCGGACAAACTTGAGGCACGCTCAGTACTGTGCAAGTTTGTGGGATACCCAAAGAACACCAGGGGGTATCTTTTCTACTACGCAGAGGAACAAAAAGTCCTTGTTTCTCGTAATGCCCACTTTCTAGAACACCAGTTCTTGGAAAAGGAAATTAGTGGGAGCGCAGTAGAACTAGAAGAAATTCCAGAACCACAGACTATTACTGAAAGGTTAGTGGAACCAGAGGGTTCAACAGAACAGGACATTCCTACGCCGCTCCGCAGGAGTAGTAGGCAGTCTCATCCGCCCGAGAGATACTGCGGTTTTCTCATAGACGGGGATAGAGAGGATTGCATCATAGATTATGATGAGCCTACTAGCTTCCAGCAGGCCGTTCAGAGCGTTGACTCAGTGAAATGGCTGGATGCAATGCGGACCGAAATGGAGTCCATGTACACCAACAAGGTATGGACGTTGGACATTGCTCCAGACGGGGTAAAACCCGTAGGATGCAAGTGGATCTTCAAAAGGAAGATTGGTGTAGATGGACAGGTTGAGACCTATAAAGCTAGGCTGGTAGCAAAGGGTTTTCGTCAAAGACCTGGCTTGGACTACGACGAAACCTTTTCTCCAGTAGCCATGCTGAAATCCATTCGGATCCTTCTTGCCATTGCTGCCTTCCACGATTATGAGATCTGGCAAATGGACGTAAAGACAGCTTTTCTAAATGGAAATTTAGAGGAGTGTGTCTATATGGACCAGCCAGAGGGTTTCATTCAGAGTGGGAGCAGCGGAAAGGTGTGCAAGTTGCTTAAGTCCATCTATGGACTAAAGCAGGCATCGCGGAGTTGGAACATCTGCTTTGATGAGACGGTCAAAGAATTTGGCTTTATCAAAAATCCAGATGAACCATGCATCTATAGTAGATTTGTAGCGAGAACTGTAGTATTCCTCGTTTTATACGTGGATGACATTCTCTTAATAGGAAATGACATTCCTATGCTACAATCTGTCAAGGGGTTCTTGTCACACAGGTTCTCCATGAAAGACCTGGGTGATGCCTCATACATTCTGGGTATCCGGATCTACCGTGACAGATCCAAGAGGATATTAGGACTTTCACAGTCCAGGTACATCGACACCATACTGAAGAGATTCAGTATGGAAGATTCCAAGCGCGGTAACCTACCGGCTTGTCACGGGATCACCCTCTCTAAAGAGATGTCTCCCAAGACTGATTTGGAGAGGGATCGCATGTCTATTATACCCTACGCTTCTGCGGTAGGCTCTATAATGTATGCAATGTTGTGTACCAGACCGGATGTAGCTTATGCACTGAGTGTGGTAAGCCGGTATCAGTCTAACCCTGGGGAGAAACACTGGATAGCGGTAAAGAACATTCTCAAGTACCTGAGAAGGACTAAGGAGATGTTCTTGGTGTATGGCGGAAAGGACCTCCAGATCGAGGCCTTTGCTGACTCCAGCTTCCAGAGTGACAAGGATGATTCCAAGTCCATGTCGGGTTTTGTCTTTACCCTCAATGGAGGGGCGGTGTGTTGGAAGAGTTCCAAACAGGAAACCGTTGCAGACTCGACGATGGAAGCGGAATACATCGCTGCATCTGATGCCGCAAAAGAAGCTGTCTGGATGAGGAAGTTCTTGAAAGAACTTCAGGTGGTTCCGTCCATTGTTGATCCAATACCTCTGTATTGCGACAACAACGGGGCTATAGCTTTAGCGAAGGAACCCAGGTCCCATCAGAAATCCAGGCACATCTTAAGGCGGTATCACCTGATCAGGGAGATCGTAGATCGCCAGGAGATCGAGGTTCGGAGAGTCGCTTCAGAAGACAACACTGCAGATCCATTCACCAAGGCCTTGCCCCAGACTCAGTTCGAGCGGCTGATCGAGATGATAGGTCTTCGATACGCCAGTACATGGCCTTAGTGCAAGTGGGAGATTGTTAGTGTATATGCCCTAGAGGCCATTACTGTATCATACTAGTTTGTATATTACTTAATGGATGCTTGGGATATTCACCTTGTATATACAATCTTGCTCAAAATAGTAGTATGCTACTTGGTTTGTTTCTACTTCAATGTGTACTTGTGTTTATTTCAGTATATCACTTATACGCATTAGTGGAGCCCTTAGGATCTTTGCTTGATTACCAGCGTTGTGATGGCAGTCACACTAGTGGGGGCTGGGTAATCTATAAGCACATCCTTATTCAGGTCCCTGGTCGCAGGACTATCGAGACAGGGCATCGATACTCCGGAGTAGACCAGCGCATGCGCTTCTCATCCCAGTGTGGGAGACGGTCTGTCCCACAGCCGTCAGTACGTCGTACTTAAGATAGTATGCGGGTGCTCGTTAGGTTACGGGTACACTGGACAGGACTCGTCGGGAACTGACTAGTTGGTATTATACCTATCGTCAGTTATCAGTTCCCAGGTGACATGAGTACAGCTTAGTCCGCTGACTTGACACTGTCACTTCGCCTCGGGTGTGTTCCCACTGTACTTTGATCACTACCCTACCACGGCTCAAAGGAGTCGTGCAAACAGGTGGTGGTTGGGTGCAGTCCCGAAGCACTTGGAGGCAGTGACGGTTAGACAGGATTCGTCTCTCCCGGTATTGGGGGTTGACATCGCGCTGTGTCTAGGAGAGCCATTACACGAGTAGTCCCTGGCCAGGGCAAACGAGATATACTGGTAGGTTTCCAGTGTTATCTCAGGGTGTATTGGGCTTCACTCCGGCACGACTTGTACCGCTATTGGGGGACTGACGTTTACCGCCCCCTAGGCCCGCCATGCGATGTATCAGACGAACAGACCGGACTGTACGGAGAATGTCACGCTCAGGCTCAGTAGGAGTTCAGATGGGTTTCGCCTCGTCGGTCTTCTTGTCGGCATTACCTGGGGACCGTTACGCACAGCTAGTGCCGCTTGCGGTCTGTGGTTAAACCCACTGCCAGCGTAGTGTTGAGTCTTTAGAGTCCCACACAGAAAGCTTTTCGCCTTTAGGCAAAAGAGTAGAGGTCGCATGGTATTGCGACAGGTCGCATGGTTTTGCGACAGGGTTCGGTCACATCCGTGCACTTGTGCACGTACAGTGTCCGGACAGTTTACACTAGCGGGCTTTGGTTTAAGCCAGATCCTAGTGTACCTTATGGGATTGGATTTATCCAGTTTGCATTCGTGTTCCTCGGAACGCGGATGCGGGTGTGTATGCACAGTTGACAGGGAGGCAGAGGCAGCGGATTCTCATTAGGGTTGTTGACAGTTGACCGTTGACTTTTTGACTTTATGCTCAACCCTAATGAGAATATGATATGTGATTAACTATTATATTAATTAAGTATTATGGTGATATGGTTGTTGACTTGTTGACTTTTGTTGACTTGTTGACTTTGGTGACTTGTTGACTTTTGTTGACTTGTTGACCGGTTGACTAGGCTTGACTAGTTGACCATCATGATAACCATGGTTATCATTTCATGCCAAAGACTTTTTCTTGCTTGTTCATTTGAGTAAAATGAGTGCATGACATGATAAGGTTATGGTTACTTCAACCATCACATAAGACTTTTGTTGATATGATGAGTTATCATTGCTTTGGATTATGAGAGGGTGAGAGACAAAATACTTGCTCATTCTTTCTTGCTCATTCTCTCTCTTGTTCTTGAGCTCTCCTCTTGCTCTCATCCTCAACCTCTTGCTCCCTCTCTTGATCTATGGTTCTCTTGTCTCATGAGTTGAGAATCAAGAACCATAGATAAAATCCCATTCTAAATCATCTCTACTCATTCTAGTTCACTAGGTTTAGCAAACCAAGTGAACTAGTTTCTTCAAAGAACGAAGAAGGAGCTAAAGGTTGGAGCTTTCAAGTGGATCTATCTTCGGCGTACGGAGACAACGAGAAGGAGCCATCGAACCACCATCGGAGCTTGAAGAGAAGGAGTTCAAGTTTAGGTATAACCATCTTCATCCGAGTAGCTAACTCTCTTTAGCATAGTTTGCTAGTTTTAGTTTAGACAACGATCCCGACCATAGTTTAGTCCATGTTGCCTCTTGCGATAAAAAATTCGTTTTTTATACCGTTTCCGCCTCCCCGTAAGAACCGGGGGTCGCAATATGGACTTACACTGGTATCAGAGCCTAACTAAACTTAAACTAGCTTGGTAGTGAAGTGTAACGAAGTTCGGAACCGAAAAAAATCACAAAACCGGATAATCACAAAAACTGAGTTTCTGTTGAAATTTTTTCTGCTCAAAATGAAAAACTTTATACTCCTAAATTCGGCTCAGGGTTTTGTGTGAACACCCAAGAAAAACGATACAGTGATTCGCCTAAAGTGCCGCGCTTCCGCCGCGTAATCCTTCTTAGACGCCGCGGAACCGCCGCGACTTGGTGTCTTCTCTGCATCGTTTTTCGTGCAGTGTGTTTGTGTGTTGGTTTTGGGATTTTTAAAATATATTATATGTGCCCAGATTTTCCAGAAAAGAAATTTCCTTTTGGGGTCCTATAATTCCGTATTTTTTCCGAACTTCACTGCACTTTGACTATGATGGTTATATCTGTGATGCTTGCATGTATTGAACGTCGGCTAATCGCTATAAGTCGATTAGTCGGGGTTATACATGATCTGTAATGTGCTGGAATGTGTATATGAATGTGTTGGACTGTCGCGGGTGAATAGCCGGGGTGGATGTGAGATGAGCTTTTGTTTTTCTTTCATTCATTGTAAATGTAAATTGATGTAATAATTATTATTTGTTTGACCGCACAACCGGGTCGGGGTTGTAGCCGTCATTGTATAATTCTTTTTACTGTTTTTGCTCCTAGGATAGACCCATGGAGGGGTGCACAAACTACCGAGTACTTGGCGGGTAGTTTGCCGCACCCGTAGGGGTCTTGGGTGGGGTATTTGGCTATTCACCGCGACCGTGTTATCCGCTTTTCGTTTCAGGCTCGAAAGGATTGCGGATTGCTAGTATATCCAATGCATTCATCTGTGATCTGTAATGTCTATCATTGCTTACTATTTAGGCGTTGCTTATGTTTTACAGACGCGCTAGCCCAGCCCCCGCTCTGTCGTTAGTTAAGTAACCTAACGGGTAATGACGGGGCCCAGTGGCGAATGCGAATGGCATAAGCGTACGTCATATTTTGGTTGTTTTCTGCAATGGTAGGGTTAAATGATGGGACGCATTAAAAGTACTAATGCAAGAATATCACGCATTAAAAGAACTAATGCAAGATAATAAACCAAGTTAAAGTCGTTGGAACACTTTCGAAAAACCACTCGGTTCTTTTCAAAACAAACTTTTAAAATACGGAGTTTGAGCCACTCCATTTAAAAGCTATCTCGTTCCATCGACCAAATCAAGTTCACTACGTTCACGGTTTTGCCAAAACCATCCGTAGCCCTCCATCATTTCAGTTAAATATTCGGTAGTATTCAAGCTATGTATTTTGACCTCACGCCAAGGCATAGTGATTGGTAGCTGCCGGATATTTATCTGTTGCATAGATAGAATGCGTTGGTTTGAGACAGTCGTACTGCCATTTTGGCCTACGTCAAGGGTATGTACGGGTGGATTCAAATTAACCTGGATAATGATGGGACGAACTTGACATGTGACTTATGACATTTTGACCTCACGCCAAGGTCATAAGAGCATGGGGCAAAAATCCACATCGGGAGTTTCATAAGTACTGAAACTTGCTAGATTTGCATACCATTTGGAGTGTGATGATTCTGGTAGGATTCCTTCAGTTTCGTCACGCGATGATATTTGGATCCCGATCCTACTGTGAGTATATGCTACTCCTCGGGAAATTTCTCACTTAACGATCAATGCTATAAACCTAGTAGGTGCCTAGAAAGGTGTTAGCGGGGCTACGCCCCCAGGGAAAAGAGGTTCTCTAATTAAGGAACTTCGCGAAAGCGTTGGAAAACCTCCCTCGAAGTACCGACACCGGCCTGGCTGAACGGTTAAGCAAGTATTGTGCGGTGGGATTGATCCCGGCTAATTCTTCCTTTATGGTTTGAGGAGGGATTCGAGAAACAGTGGGAGCCATCCTGTTTAGACAAACTAAAAACCACTCTAAACTTGCAAGAGCATCATGCTGAGTGTTTCTTCTTCTCTCTCCTAATTGCAGCGACCAATCAACATGACTGGACTTAAGTTACTCCTAGATAAAAACAAACTGACAGGGCCAAACTACAAAGATTGGCTCAGGAATGTCAAGATCGCAATCACTTATGACAAGCTGGGGTATCTTCTTACCACCAAAGCTCCCCCTGTCCCTGGTCCAACTTCCAGCGTCGCGGATAAGGAAATCCGCAAGACTTGGGAGATTGATAGCGCGAAGGCCAAGTGCCTCCTGCTTGCCTCGATGGACAGCGAACATCAGAGGAGGCATGAGAATATGGACATGGAGTCCATATTGCTCCATACAAAAGAACTGTATGGAGAGCAATCACGTATCGCAAGATACGAAGCGTCGAAAAAGTTGTTTTCGACAAGAATGGCCGTCGGATCATCAGTAGCCGAGCACGTGCTAAAGATGATCGGCTTCATTGAGGAGCTCGCTGACCTAGGGATCACATTGGAGAGTGAGCTATATACGGATATAGTTCTCCAGTCCCTTCCTTCCACTTACGCCCAGTTTATACTGAACTTCAACCTACAAGAAAAAGAGGTTGAACTATCAGAGCTCCTCAACATGCTGAGGAGCGCAGAGGGCACCCTACAGAAAGGTAGGGAAACATCCACTTTGTTTGTAGGAGGATCATCTTCTTCTAGGTCCAAGGCGAAAGCCAAGGGAAAGAAGAAGAAGGCCCCCGCCAAACCAAGGGGCGGTGTTGGTAAAGTGGATACGAAGGGAAAAGGCAAAGCAACAAAGTTAGCGGGAAAGCTTGTGGATAAGGAAGAATGCTTCTATTGTCATAAGAAAGGACACTGGAAGAATGATTGCAGGGCCTGGAAGGCCAGAACACAGGAATTGAAGCAGGTTGCAGCTTCAGCTTCAGGTGTGTATGTTATTGAAAACTGTCTTTCAATAAACTCTACTTCCTGGGTATTGGATACCGGATCAGGATCTCATATCTGTAATTCTTTGCAGGCGTTGAGAAACCGTAGTGTTTTGAAAGCAGGTGACATGACCCTCAGAGTTGCAAACGGAGCTAGCATGGATGCTAAAGCCGTGGGGGACTATCACCTGGGAATGTCAGATGGACATGTTTTTGGTTTTGCGTAATTGCTTTTTTGTACCCAACGCAACTTGTAATATCATTTCTGTATCTTTAGTTTCTAAAGAAGGTTATGAATTTGCGTTTGTAAGTAATGTTGTAAACATTCACCTTAATCAAGTTTTGATTGGGTCAGGTACATTGAGTAATGGTATATACGTGTTAAACCAACCACAGATTTTCAACGTCCAGAATACACACAAAAGAAAGTCTCCAGAAATAAATCAGACTTTCTTATGGCATTGTAGATTGGGTCACATCAATGAGAGAAGGTTGACTAAGTTACATACAGAAGGATATTTGAATGCGTTCGAATATCAATCGTATGCCACTTGTCAATCTTGTCTCAAAGGAAAGATGACAAAGACTCCATTTACTGGACAAGGAGTAAGAGCGAGCGAGCTCTTGGGACTCGTACATAGTGACGTGTGCGGTCCAATGTCTACACATGCCCGAAGCGGACATTCTTACTTCATTACTTTTACGGATGACTTCTCAAGGTACGGTTATGTCTTCTTAATGAAACATAAGTCCGAGGCCTTTGGAAAATTCCAAGAGTATAAGAATGAAGTAGAGAAACAGACCGGCAAAAGTATTAAGATTCTAAGATCGGATCGAGGTGGAGAATACTTAAGTGCCGAATTCCTGAATTACTTAAAAGAGAATGGTATTCTCTCTCAGCTTACTCCTCCATACACTCCGCAACATAACGGTGTATCGGAGAGACGGAACCGAACCCTATTGGATATGGTTCGGTCCATGATGAGTAACGCTGAGTTACCGCGATCATTCTGGGGATATGCGCTAGAATCAGCAGCATACCTTTTGAACCGAGTTCCGACTAAGACTGTGCCTACCACCCCATATGAAATGTGGAGTGGGAAGAAACCCTATCTTCAATATCTGAAGATCTGGGGATGTCCAGCTTTTGTCAAAAAGCAGCATGCGGACAAACTTGAGGCACGCTCAGTACTGTGCAAGTTTGTGGGATACCCAAAGAACACCAGGGGGTATCTTTTCTACTACGCAGAGGAACAAAAAGTCCTTGTTTCTCGTAATGCCCACTTTCTAGAACACCAGTTCTTGGAAAAGGAAATTAGTGGGAGCGCAGTAGAACTAGAAGAAATTCCAGAACCACAGACTATTACTGAAAGGTTAGTGGAACCAGAGGGTTCAACAGAACAGGACATTCCTACGCCGCTCCGCAGGAGTAGTAGGCAGTCTCATCCGCCCGAGAGATACTGCGGTTTTCTCATAGACGGGGATAGAGAGGATTGCATCATAGATTATGATGAGCCTACTAGCTTCCAGCAGGCCGTTCAGAGCGTTGACTCAGTGAAATGGCTGGATGCAATGCGGACCGAAATGGAGTCCATGTACACCAACAAGGTATGGACGTTGGACATTGCTCCAGACGGGGTAAAACCCGTAGGATGCAAGTGGATCTTCAAAAGGAAGATTGGTGTAGATGGACAGGTTGAGACCTATAAAGCTAGGCTGGTAGCAAAGGGTTTTCGTCAAAGACCTGGCTTGGACTACGACGAAACCTTTTCTCCAGTAGCCATGCTGAAATCCATTCGGATCCTTCTTGCCATTGCTGCCTTCCACGATTATGAGATCTGGCAAATGGACGTAAAGACAGCTTTTCTAAATGGAAATTTAGAGGAGTGTGTCTATATGGACCAGCCAGAGGGTTTCATTCAGAGTGGGAGCAGCGGAAAGGTGTGCAAGTTGCTTAAGTCCATCTATGGACTAAAGCAGGCATCGCGGAGTTGGAACATCTGCTTTGATGAGACGGTCAAAGAATTTGGCTTTATCAAAAATCCAGATGAACCATGCATCTATAGTAGATTTGTAGCGAGAACTGTAGTATTCCTCGTTTTATACGTGGATGACATTCTCTTAATAGGAAATGACATTCCTATGCTACAATCTGTCAAGGGGTTCTTGTCACACAGGTTCTCCATGAAAGACCTGGGTGATGCCTCATACATTCTGGGTATCCGGATCTACCGTGACAGATCCAAGAGGATATTAGGACTTTCACAGTCCAGGTACATCGACACCATACTGAAGAGATTCAGTATGGAAGATTCCAAGCGCGGTAACCTACCGGCTTGTCACGGGATCACCCTCTCTAAAGAGATGTCTCCCAAGACTGATTTGGAGAGGGATCGCATATCTATTATACCCTACGCTTCTGCGGTAGGCTCTATAATGTATGCAATGTTGTGTACCAGACCGGATGTAGCTTATGCACTGAGTGTGGTAAGCCGGTATCAGTCTAACCCTGGGGAGAAACACTGGATAGCGGTAAAGAACATTCTCAAGTACCTGAGAAGGACTAAGGAGATGTTCTTGGTGTATGGCGGAAAGGACCTCCAGATCGAGGCCTTTGCTGACTCCAGCTTCCAGAGTGACAAGGATGATTCCAAGTCCATGTCGGGTTTTGTCTTTACCCTCAATGGAGGGGCGGTGTGTTGGAAGAGTTCCAAACAGGAAACCGTTGCAGACTCGACGATGGAAGCGGAATACATCGCTGCATCTGATGCCGCAAAAGAAGCTGTCTGGATGAGGAAGTTCTTGAAAGAACTTCAGGTGGTTCCGTCCATTGTTGATCCAATACCTCTGTATTGCGACAACAACGGGGCTATAGCTTTAGCGAAGGAACCCAGGTCCCATCAGAAATCCAGGCACATCTTAAGGCGGTATCACCTGATCAGGGAGATCGTAGATCGCCAGGAGATCGAGGTTCGGAGAGTCGCTTCAGAAGACAACACTGCAGATCCATTCACCAAGGCCTTGCCCCAGACTCAGTTCGAGCGGCTGATCGAGATGATAGGTCTTCGATACGCCAGTACATGGCCTTAGTGCAAGTGGGAGATTGTTAGTGTATATGCCCTAGAGGCCATTACTGTATCATACTAGTTTGTATATTACTTAATGGATGCTTGGAATATTCACCTTGTATATACAATCTTGCTCAAAATAGTAGTATGCTACTTGGTTTGTTTCTACTTCAATGTGTACTTGTGTTTATTTCAGTATATCACTTATACGCATTAGTGGAGCCCTTAGGATCTTTGCTTGATTACCAGCGTTGTGATGGCAGTCACACTAGTGGGGGCTGGGTAATCTATAAGCACATCCTTATTCAGGTCCCTGGTCGCAGGACTATCGAGACAGGGCATCGATACTCCGGAGTAGACCAGCGCATGCGCTTCTCATCCCAGTGTGGGAGACGGTCTGTCCCACAGCCGTCAGTACGTCGTACTTGAGATAGTATGCGGGTGCTCGTTAGGTTACGGGTACACTGGACAGGACTCGTCGGGAACTGACTAGTTGGTATTATACCTATCGTCAGTTATCAGTTCCCAGGTGACATGAGTACAGCTTAGTCCGCTGACTTGACACTGTCACTTCGCCTCGGGTGTGTTCCCACTGTACTTTGATCACTACCCTACCACGGCTCAAAGGAGTCGTGCAAACAGGTGGTGGTTGGGTGCAGTCCCGAAGCACTTGGAGGCAGTGACGGTTAGACAGGATTCGTCTCTCCCGGTATTGGGGGTTGACATCGCGCTGTGTCTAGGAGAGCCATTACACGAGTAGTCCCTGGCCAGGGCAAACGAGATATACTGGTAGGTTTCCAGTGTTATCTCAGGGTGTATTGGGCTTCACTCCGGCACGACTTGTACCGCTATTGGGGGACTGACGTTTACCGCCCCCTAGGCCCGCCATGCGATGTATCAGACGAACAGACCGGACTGTACGGAGAATGTCACGCTCAGGCTCAGTAGTAGTTCAGATGGGTTTCGCCTCGTCGGTCTTCTTGTCGGCATTACCTGGGGACCGTTATGCACAGCTAGTGCCGCTTGCGGTCTGTGGTTAAACCCACTGCCAGCGTAGTGTTGAGTCTTTAGAGTCCCACACAGAAAGCTTTTCGCCTTTAGGCAAAAGAGTAGAGGTCGCATGGTATTGCGACAGGTCGCATGGTTTTGCGACAGGGTTCGGTCACATCCGTGCACTTGTGCACGTACAGTGTCCGGACAGTTTACACTAGCGGGCTTTGGTTTAAGCCAGATCCTAGTGTACCTTATGGGATTGGATTTATCCAGTTTGCATTCGTGTTCCTCGGAACGCGGATGCGGGTGTGTATGCACAGTTGACAGGGAGGCAGAGGCAGCGGATTCTCATTAGGGTTGTTGACAGTTGACCGTTGACTTTTTGACTTTATGCTCAACCCTAATGAGAATATGATATGTGATTAACTATTATATTAATTAAGTATTATGGTGATATGGTTGTTGACTTGTTGACTTTTGTTGACTTGTTGACTTTGGTGACTTGTTGACTTTTGTTGACTTGTTGACCGGTTGACTAGGCTTGACTAGTTGACCATCATGATAACCATGGTTATCATTTCATGCCAAAGACTTTTTCTTGCTTGTTCATTTGAGTAAAATGAGTGCATGACATGATAAGGTTATGGTTACTTCAACCATCACATAAGACTTTTGTTGATATGATGAGTTATCATTGCTTTGGATTATGAGAGGGTGAGAGACAAAATACTTGCTCATTCTTTCTTGCTCATTCTCTCTCTTGTTCTTGAGCTCTCCTCTTGCTCTCATCCTCAACCTCTTGCTCCCTCTCTTGATCTATGGTTCTCTTGTCTCATGAGTTGAGAATCAAGAACCATAGATAAAATCCCATTCTAAATCATCTCTACTCATTCTAGTTCACTAGGTTTAGCAAACCAAGTGAACTAGTTTCTTCAAAGAACGAAGAAGGAGCTAAAGGTTGGAGCTTTCAAGTGGATCTATCTTCGGCGTACGGAGACAACGAGAAGGAGCCATCGAACCACCATCGGAGCTTGAAGAGAAGGAGTTCAAGTTTAGGTATAACCATCTTCATCCGAGTAGCTAACTCTCTTTAGCATAGTTTGCTAGTTTTAGTTTAGACAACGATCCCGACCATAGTTTAGTCCATGTTGCCTCTTGCGATAAAAAATTCGTTTTTTATACCGTTTCCGCCTCCCCGTAAGAACCGGGGGTCGCAATATGGACTTACATATATTACATAGCATACTTGGTACAAAATAACAAGGGTTTAAAACCATAATACAACCCGAAGGCAACCCCAGATGATACTCTCATACGGATACAGCATGTACATTGGAACCATTTCCAACCCGCAGAGTATGGTCTCCAGTCTTCAAAACTCTATTGTTTCTCAATCCCTGTATACAATTGTAGATATGAGAACCAGAAATGGTATCTAATACCCAAGATGCAGAGTTAATTGAAAAACAGTTCTCAGTTATAAACACACCTGAAGCGGAAGCATCGGCATGCTTCTTTTTCTTAAGATCAGCAAGATACACAGCACAGTTGCGTTTCCAATGTCCCGACTTGTGGCAGTAAAAATATTCTCCTTTTCCAATTCCCGCGGCCCCAGATTTGTCTTTCCCCTTCGCCTTTTGGACTCCACCTTTCGGTTTGGTGGACTTCTTCTTCTTCTTTCCCTTGGCCTTGACTTTTGGGATAGAAGAGGAAGATGGCCCAGCAAGCAGAGCAGGAGTCTTCGCTGTCTTAAGCGTGCTCTCTGCACTTCTCAACATATTGAGAAGTTCAGGCAATAATTTCTCCAAATCGTTCATATTGAAATTCACTATGAACGGAGCAAAGGCGGGGGGAGAGACTGCAAAACAATATCTGTATATTGCTCATCATCTATGGTCCATCCCAGTTCCTCAAGTTCTTTTATAAGACCAATCGTCTTCAAAACATGTTCTCCTACTGATGTGCCAGGAGCCATACGCATCTGAAACAACTTTTTAGATGCCTCGTATCGTAAAGTCCGAGATTGCTCTTCACACAACTCTTTTGTATGAAGAAAGATGGATTGAACATCCATCTTCTCGTGTTGCTTTTGATGAATATTGTCCATAGAAGAAAGCGCGGGGCACTTGGCTGTGTCACAATTAATATCCCATGTTTTTCGGATCTCCCTACCCGAAACAGATGATTCAGGTCCTGGGATGGGTGGGGCTTTGGTAGTGAGGACATATGATATTTTATCATATGTGAGTGCAATATTCAAGTTCCTCAACCATTCTTTATAATTCGGTCCTGTCAGTTTGTTTTTCTCTAAAAGAAGCTTAAGTCCCGTCATCGGTATCTGCTATCAGGAGAGAGAAAAGAATACACTCAGCGAAATGCTCTTGCAAAGAATTAGATTGGTTATTATCTTATCTAATCGATGTCTCCCGATGCTTTTATCAAATTTTCTTTCAAAACCTCAAAAGAAAACTAGCCAGGATTAATTACATTCTACAGTTTCGCTAACCGGTCAGCCAGGCCAGTGTCGGTACTTTGAGGGAGGTTCTTCGTGCTTTCGCACGGACCTAATTAAAATAAACCTCGTTTTTTCAGAGGTCATACCCTGTTGACACCTTTCTAGACACCTACTGGATTAGCTAATTGTAAAGTGCAAAACTCTCCTAGGAGTAACTCTTACTCACAGTGGGATCAGGATCCATCTATCATATAGAAGGTATGCAATCTCATTGCAAATTTCAACTCTTGAAACTTCCGATATGGTTTTTACCCCTAGTTACTTATGACCTTGGCTATGGTCAACATATCATAAGCACTAGTCAAGTTCTACCCGTCATTTCGAGATTAACTAGACCCACCCATATGATCCTTGACTATGATCAACATAATCACATGAATGTCCTAACTGATCGCATTATATGCTTTGTAGGAAGACATCACTTAGCTACCGTACACTACGCCTTGACTATAATCAACATACGTAGCACGAATACTAAGTACTCTGCTTCCTAAAATGACGGAGGGTTGCGGATGGTTTTTTATGAAAATATTTAACGCTTTGAACTTGATTTCATTGTAGAATCAAAACGGTTTAGAAAAGGAGTGGCTTAAGCCCCGCATCTTTTGAAACTTGCATTTTTCATAAAAAGGCCGAGTGTGTTTTAAATCCGATTCTACAACATCTTTAGGTTTCTTTTTCTTTACATTAATCTTATTAATGTAGTCCCGTCATTTAAGTTCATAAGCCATCACAGAAAAGAAACAAAAATAGAACGTATACTTATACCATCCACATTCGCCACAGTGTCCCATTATTCACCGTTAGGTTACTTAACTAACGGCGTAGCGGGGCGGGACTAGCGCGGGTGTAAAATATAAGCAACGTTTATTATATATCATATATATAATAATAATCTATTCGTCTCAGATAATAAGTAATCACATTACAGAATATCAACAGCAGAAGCACATATGAAAATAAAAAGGATATCTAGGAGGTCCATATTTTATATTCAGCCAACAATAGAAAATACGGATTCCACGGTCGCGATGAATAGCCAAGCCCACACCCCTAGACCCCTACGAGAGTGGCAAGTGACCCTGCCAATTCTAGATTTTAGGAGACCTGGTCTCGACTCCTCGATATGGCCTCCCACTGAACCCTAGAACCCAGTCATTTATGATCCCCACCTTGGGTCTATCCTAATGCGGAAAAGTAAATAATATACAATAATGGTGACATCATCCTCAACCCGGAAGTATCCCAAATAAAAGAATACTGCATACATTTAATCTTTACATGAATGAAAATAAAGACTCTCATCTCACATAAAACCCCCGGCTATTCGATCGCGACAATCCTGCACATCATATCTCAGCAACACATAATATCTCATATCATCAACGTAAGCAAGTATGTGTATCCCGATTGTCGTTGATGTATAGCAACGAAACCAGCGATACACCGCATACTACACTTACGGTCGCAGAAAAGAAAGTGTAAAACAACAATTGCAATCATCACAATCAAATATATCAAGACGATGTTTAACGTTTCGATCGAATCAACATACACCCACAATTTACCATGAGAGCTCAACACTTGAGCAAAGTCACAAATACTCAAAAACGCGCCACAGTGTCTATGGACCAGCCGTAGAAGGGGTTAACCAACGCCTCACCTATGACACCACGGAAATACGGCAAACCCTAAGGTTCGATCACGGTTCCGTGGGCATAGAATCGAGTTAAGGTTATTATGTTCTTCTAGAGGGTCCATAGGATACTTGCGCGACTATTGAATATGAAAGTAACTTAGGAAAATTACAACACTTGGAAATTTCAGCGGGGTCAAGATGTGGGGTTTTGAAGTTCGTTCGAACTGCTAAACATTGTCAAGGTTACCAATACAGTGTTACCGGAAAGTGACCTTGCTGGATAGGTATAAGTAGCAGCACAATCGCTTCAAGTGATTGGCTCTCACTTTGTTAACATAAGGAAGTGATTTCAAACGGCCCACTTCCTTCCTCAATTTGTTTTGTCCCACTTCCTGAGTTACACGAACTCCGACTTATCTGGCAACTGGACCAGGACGAAGTCGACTAAACTAAAGGCCCAACTTACTCGGGGCGAGGAAAGGAAGAGAACTAAACCACTTACTCTTTCGATTATACGACTACGAAACACTACGAATTAGCCCCTAATCAAAATAATCATCACAGGAAAATTTAGGCTACGCAAACAATACATGAAACCCCAAATACAGAAGAACAGAGCACTGGAGAAATACGGGGTGCAAAGGGGGCCGGCCAGCCCGGATCTGGTGGCTTGGTGCTCGGCCAAATTTCGAGCACCAGTCCCCGTATTTCACCCATGTTCTTATAATATCACATACTATATTCTGCAGCTGTTTAAATATTTTTAAAAGTACTTTTTAGAAAATTTCCAGAGAGCAAATTAGGGTTTCATAATATCGTATTTTCGGAGTCGATTTCATTTTCGTAATTGTATTAACATTGTGTCTAAAATTCTAGTTTGGCTCTGACACTATTGTTGGGTTTCCCTAGCACCTACTGTAGAGTATGGAAGTATCACACATGCCACTTTAAAATTTTAAAGGTGCTAAACAAACAAAACATGAATCTTTAACTAGAAGTTTAGGGTAACAACTAAAGTATCACATACTAATTTGATTATATCACTAAGTGTAGAGATTACAACCTTTGTAGACCTCCCTTAGCGACTCCTTGGACCTTTGAGAGTTTGGAACGGCTTGCTAGAGTCCTTCCTCGTCCACGATGATCCACCCGAAGTCCCTTTGCCCAAACCTCCTTGCTTTACTTGATTTGTGAAAGAAGTATAGCAAACACCCTACACAAATAGGCTAGATGTGTGTAGAATGATGAGATGGTTTGTATTCTTTAATCAAAACCCTTTCTTTTTCACTAACTCACTCAAATGAAAACTCAAGAGAGTTTGGAGGAAGAAGAAGATGATGGTAAAAGCTTTTGTTAAAAGATAATGATAAGCTTAATGAATAAATGAGAAAAGAAAGTATATATATTTTCTTTCTCTCATTTCAAACCATGGTTCAATAATGTCTAGATATTTTCCATTTGGGTTAAAATCCAAATGAAAAGTAAACCATGGGTTTAAGTTAGGTCAAAGTCAAGAAGAGTATAGAAAACCCATTAAAGATTTAATTTCCATTTGCCTTTTATAATCCAAATAGAATATATATATATATATATATATATTGAATCATGTAAGTCTTATATTGCCACCAATTGTGTATCATCAACCATGACACTATGCATGTATGTGTCCATGCACATCAACATGTGCATACATACATGCATACATCTTCTTTAAAGAAAAAGGGTTTAAATAAAGAATTTAAACTAAAAGTCAAATGTTAAATCAACACTTGATTTAACAAACCGGTCATATCACATACGACCCGACCAATAGAAAAGTGCCTAATTAACATACGATATCATATACTCGCATTCAATCGGGTCCCCGCGCATATCTTATATGCACACCAAATCGTTTCGCCTGAGCCAGGAAACTCCTGTGTGGGACTCTAAGACTCGTCAATACGCCGGCAGTGGGTGATGATCATATCAAACACCCACAAGCCGCAAGCGGGCAGCTAAACGTAACGGCTACCCGGGTATTGAGCGATCAGAAGAAAACCAGCAAAGCTGTCAAAACTCCCATCGAGCCAACTGGCAACACTTACCGTACAGTCTGGTCTCTTCGTCAGATATGTTGCACATCGAGTTTAGGGATGGAATCGCTGACCCCAATAACTCAATAAGTCATGCCGATGTATGGCTCATAACAGATCGAGAAACTACTGATAACACTTGTCAGTAAATCTCAGTAGCCCTGAATAGGGACTTCCTGTTATAGCCAATCGAGCATAGCACAACATCAACTCCCAATACCGGGAGAGACGAAACCCCTCCTGTCGCTCATTGCCTCCATGTACCTCGGGACTGTACCCAAAGTCCACCAGTTTGCACGACTCAGTAGATCCGTGGTAGGATGGAGATCAAAGTACAGTGGGAGGACACACAAGACTCTATGACGATCTTGGGTCTACAGACTAACATGTACCAGTGTTACCTGAGAACTGCTATCCGACGATAGATATAATACCATATAGGAGTTCTCGGCGAGTCCGTTCAGTGTACCCAGCCTCCACTGAGCACCCGCATACAATCTTTAGTGTCGTCACACCAGATGGATATGGGATCATCCATTGCCCATTATATTGGACAAGAATGGTATACACTAATCTACTCTGGAATATCGATGCCCTGTCTCGATACACCCACGACTATGAATATTTAAAGGATATGCTTATAAACTACACGTGTCCTACTAGTATGATCTACATCGTAGTCGCAGTAGTCAAGCAAATATCCTATGGGCTTTATCAGCATGTACCAAATGAATAAGATGCATGATCAAATGAACATGTCAAGATAAAGTAAACCAGATAGCATACTATCATGTCGAGCAAGAAAATCATCTATACACATATATACATGACCAAGCATCCACTATACATATAATGGCCTCTAGGGCATACATATATCTAACACGTCCAGTATACTCACACCCAGTAAGCAGGTATACGATCTTAGGTGCATCAAACCAATGGCTGCGGGACCAACCATTGCCCCTCGTCGGGGCTAGAAATGTATACACCAGTCTACTATGGAGTATCAATGCCCAGTCTCGATACTCACGCAACTAGGGACCATTTAAGAATGTGCTTATAGACTACCCAGCTCCCACAAGTATGATCACCATTATAACGCTGATAATTAAACAAGATCCTACAGGCTTTATCAACATGTGGTCGACATATATAACATATGCACATGTTAAGATAAAGTTAAACCATAATAGTATACTACTGTATCAAGTCTTTATTAATATGTGCAAGCAACATAAAGCATCAATAGAAACAAATGCATATATCCTTGGAGGGTGTTTTTCGTCACCCCAATGAGATGGGAATACGCGCGCTTGTCAGGCGCATTACAGATTCCCCCTGCCTAAGGTAGGGTGATCTTTATTGATTGTGAGGATCCGAATCTCCGGCAGCCGTGAACTAAGCTGTCGTTAATTACCTCTCGCCTTTAGAGCGAGAGAACCTCCGATTGAGGGGTCAAAAAGTTCATGCGAACTCAATGTGCAGTGTTGTGTTTTGAAGGGGTTTTGTTTATATCGGGGGCCCCACAGATTTTTTATGGGGGTCCCGCTACCCGGATGGCTGGCTGGGGGTCAAGGGGCCTAGTAACCCTCTTGTGGGGTGCAAGGCAGCGCCCCATTAGAAATTTTTTCTAATGGGTGAGGTATTTTTAGTGTGGAGTGTATATAAAATGAGGGGGAAATGGCGTCCAAAGGACGCGTGAGCGCCAGCGCCTCACATGCCTAGCACGCGGACGCTAGCGCTGGACGCTGGACGCTGGGCGCTGGGCGCTGGGCGCCTGCGTCCCTTATGCTTGGCACATGGACGCTGGGCGCCAGCGCCCCACGTGCTTGGCACGCGGGCGCTGGGCGTCAGCAAGAAAAAAGGACTTTGTCCCTGCACTGGGAGCTGTGCTCCCGATTTGACTTCTGGAATTAAACTCCTAAAAAGAGATTAATTTATGGAGTTGAACTCCAATAGATCTTGAATGGGGTTAAAATCCTAGAAATCTTTAGAAATGATCAAAGGGGGCCCCTTTGATTCTCTCCCCTTTGGCCCTGGATCTTCCCAAGATATGATTTTTGGAGATGGGTCTCCTTCTTCTTCCTCTCGGTTTCCCGGATCTTGGAGAAAGGGGGTGAGATTAAAAATCTTTCCTTTTTGAGATCTGATAGAAGATCTAAGCTCCCCTTTGTGGATTTTGTGGTGAAAAACTATTTATTTTTAGGAAAGGAAGAGTTAAACTCTTGATTTAATTCAAAAGGGGGAAGAAGGTTTTAGAACCTTGAGAAATGAGAAGGAGGCACAGACCCTAATTTTTTAGAGAGAGAAAAAATTTCTTCTTTATTTCATTATCAAGTTGCTTTGTATAGGCTTACACATTTACATATAGCCCCTTGGACTTTACAAAATGGCATTTTTCCCATCGCATGCCTCATGTGCTTATTTCTTTCGCACATGAGCCATGAGCTTTACAAAAATTTGGCTTTATACCCATAAAATTACATCAAAATTATTTATTACATGATTTTTATTTTTGCATGGGGGAGATTGGCCGTGGGGCTCGACTTGGGCAAGGGCCCGCTTGATCTGGGCTTGGGCCCGCTTACTTGGGGTTGACTTTGAATTTGACTTGATCAACCGGGGTGTAATTTTCGACCCCAACAAAGTGCCCTCCATCAATAAATGCACACCATACATGTGGGTTGTGTGCATGAAATTGATAGATCTTCTTTCACGTGGAGGCGACTTGATTTGGTTACCGTTTTTTGGGAAGCTGGCACTGCCCTTTTTACGACATGGATGGTCGGTGCTGCCCTTTTAGCGACGTGGACGGTCGGTTCTACCCTTTTTGCGACTTGGATGGTCGATGCTGCCTTTTTAGCGACGTGGATGGTCGATTCTGCCATTTTTGCAACTTGGACGGTCGGTTCTGACCTTTTTGCGACTTGGACGGTCGGTACTGCCCTTTTTGCGACTTGGACGGTCGGTGCTGCCCTTATAGCAACGTGGACGGTCGGTGTTGCCCTTTTTATGACTTGGACGGTCGGTTCTGCCATTTTAGCGACGTGGACGGTCGGTTCTTCCCCTTTTGCGACTTGGACGGTCGATGCTGCCCTTTTAGCGATATGGACGGTCGGTTCTGCCCTTTTAGCGACGTGGATGGTCGGTTCTGCCCTTTTAGCGATGTGGACGGTCGGTTCTGCCCTTTTAGTGACATGGATGGTCGGTGCTGCCATTTTAGCGACGTGGACGGTCGGTTCAGCCCTTTTTGCGACTTGGACGGTCGGTGCTGCCCTTTTAGCGACGTGGATGGTCGGTTATGCCCTTTTAGCAATATGGACGGTCGGTTCTGCCCTTTTAGCGACGTGGACGGTCGGTTCTACCCTTTTAGCGATGTGGACGGTCGGTTCTGCCCTTTTAGCAACGTGGACGGTCGGTGCTGCCCTTTTAGCGACGTGAACGGTCGGTTCTGCCCTTTTTGCGACGTGGACGATCGATGCTACCATTTTAGCGACGTGGACGGACGGTTCTTCCTTTTTTGCGACTTGGACGGTCGGTGCTGCCCTTTTAGCGACATGGACGGTCGGTTCTGCCCTTTTTGCGACATGGACGGTCGATGCTGCGCTTTTAGCGACGTGGACGGTCGATGCTGCCCTTTTACCGAAGTGGACGGTCGGTGCAGCCCTTTTACCGACATGGACGGTCGGTGCTTCCTTTTTAGCGACGTGGACGGTCGGTGCTTGATTTGAATTGCTCCGCTTCCTACGGTGTCGGAGTTGATTTTTTTGATTTGATTTGTTTTGGGAGTTCCTTATCCGTCCAGCGAGACTTTTGAGCTTAGAAGTGTTGTCGGGTGGGGACGTTGATTTGATCTGTTTCATTTTTGCCTTATTTGGCGGGATTTTTGAATTTGAGAGGAACTTGGAATTTGAATTTTGTTTGGCATCAATATTGCTGCACTGGAATAATGCCAGGAGCAACTCATCATTTTCCCCGGGAGGACTTGGGATTTGGTTTCCGGGTCGACATCAGCATTGCTGCACTGGAATAATGCCAGGAGCAACTCATCATTTGCCCCAGAAGGACTTGGGATTTGGTTTTTGGCTTGGCATCAGCATCGCTACACTGGAATATGGTACCAGGAGCGAATCATTATTTGCCATGAGTGGATTTGGGGATTTTGGTTTTAGTTTGGCATCAGCACCGCTACACCGGAATATGGTACCAGGAGCGAATCATCATTTGTCATGAGGGGATTTCCCTCGTTCCTAGTTTAACGGCTTAGGGGTCATCTGTTCCCAGTTTAACGACTTAGAGGTCATCTATTTCCAGTTTAAAGACTTAGGGGTCTATTGGGTCGAAAGTTTGGAATTTTGGGGTAAGGGTCGGCATCAGTGTTGCTAACACTAAAGTACAGGTGGCAGGAGCAATTCATCATTTGCCTTTTCCTGTTGGGGAGCGATGGCTTAAGAGACAGGTTTAGGACCCAATCACCTAAGGCTTTTCAATTTTATGAGTCATAAAGGATCCATAAAAGCATTTTCTCCCTACAAGTCGAAAAGATCCCGTAGGTGTATTTTCTCCTTAGAAGTCGTGAGGACCCCCAAGTGTATTTTTCCTTTGTGAGTCGTAAGAATCCCACGAAGGTGTTTTCTTACGAATCGAGAGGATCTCGTAAGTTTGTTCTCCTCATGTATCGTGAGGACACACGAGTGGGTTTTCCCAAATGGAGCATAATTCCAAGGGTGGAGATCGGCCACTAGACTGGTGGTTGCGGTAGGGCGTGGGTGTGATGAGAATTATTTGAGCCCGTGGATTGTATACGGTAGTCAATTTGAGGACCACCCGTAGGGCTGGGAGAATTTTGGAAAATTGAATTTTGGTTGGTGTCTGCATCGCTGCACTGAAGTATAGTACCAGGAGCGACTCATCATTCGCCGTTTGGGAACTTGGATTTTGGTTGGCGTCTGCATCGCTGCACTGGAGTATGGTACCAGGAGCGACTCATCATTCGCCGTTAGGGATTTGAATTTTGGTCGGCGTCTGCATCGCTGCACTGGAATATGGTACAAGGAGCAACTCATCATTCACCATTTGGAGTTTTTTTTACCGCGATTGCTCTATCATTTCAGCTTTTCTTATCGCGAAGGTCGCGAATGCCCTATCATTTTGGCTATTCATTCACGGCTGCCCCATCATTTCGGCTGTTTATTTTCAGTTTTATTTTACTCGCTGATTTTTATTGCGAGTTGCCCCATCATTTCGGCTTTATTTATTTATTTATTTATTTTTATTATTTACACATTTTTACATCCCCAGTTTAACGACTTAGAGGTCGACTCTTTTTAGAGAAAGGCAGATGTCTGAGAGAATCGGGTTTCCGGAGGACTTCAGTCTCCGTTTGTATGAAATTGGCGGTCGCGGCTTGACTGTTTGTTGTTGGATATAGTGCCCTCAGAGTCAATTATTGGATCACAGGCACGTGATTGCAATGATTGAGGGAGGACCTATACCGGTAGGACAGTCTTACTCAAGATGATAGTATGCTATCTGGTTTATCTTTATTATCGTGTACATGCTTTAGATGACATTACAGGTCACTATTGCATGATGATAGAGCCCTTAGGATTCTTGCTTGACGACCAGCAGTATGATGGAGATCATATACGTGGGAGCTGGGTCTATAAGCACATCTTTAAAGTGGTCCCTAGTCGTGGGAGTTTCGAAACTGGGCATCGATACTCCATTAGTAGACTAGTGTATACAGTCGAGACCCCGACGAGGGGCGGTGGCCGGTCCTACAAGCCATTGGTGTCAGTTGGTTCACCTAAGATGTATACAGGTGCTCAATGGGTCATGAGTACACCGGACAAGACTCGTCGGGAACATGCTAGTTGGTATTATACCTGACGTCAGATAGCAGTTCCCTGGTGACATGTATACAGATTAGTTCATCGACCTGAGATCGTCATTTGTCTCGTGTGAGTTCCCACTGTGCTTTGATTACTACCCTACCACGGCTCAAAAGAGTCGTGCAAACAGGTTTTAGTTGGGTACAGTCCCGAGCCACATGGAGGCAGTGAGCGGATCGGCAGGGGTTTCATCTCTCCCGGTATTGGGGGTGAGATCGCGCTGTGTCTAGAAGAGCCATTACACGAAGTCCTTGGCCAAGGCAGGAGATTTACTGGTAAGTATTCCAGTAGTATCTCAGAGTGTTCTGGGCTACACTCCGACACGACTTGTACCGCTTTTGGGGGTCTGACTTTTACCAACCCCTTAGGCCCGACATGCGATACTCATAGACGAATGGACCGGACTGTACGGATATTGTCACTAACAGGCTCAGTAGGGTGTCAGGATGAGTCCGCTCATCGACCTCCCTTTTTGTCAATACCTGGTAGCCCGTTACGTACGGCTAGTACCACTGACGTGCTAGTGGTTAAATCCACAGCCAAAGTATTGACGAGTCTTTAGAGTCCCCCACAGACAGTTTCTCAAGTTTCGAGCGAAACGTTATAGAGGCCGTATGATATATGGCAGGGTTCGATCATATACGTGCAGTAGTGCACGGATCATGATCGGACGGATCATACTAGTGGGCTTTGGTTTAAGCCGGATCCTAGTATTAGATTTGTTGGATTACTTTAGTCTCATCGCATTCGCATTCGGTCGAAATGTAGATGCAGGTATGTATATACAGATGAGGGGTATCCTTATGATCCGTCACGAGTTTACTTTAGATGTTGCCGTATCTTTTTGTTGTTGTAAACATTTGGGTTAATGTTTACATATGGAAATAATGAGCTAAAAGTCATGATTAGGAGCATTAATTGTGGCACATGCACAAGTGGTGACTCATGGTCTCTTTCTTTGTGCATGTGTCACATTATTTGATTAATTTGTGAGTTGAAATGAGAAGAAGAGAGAGAAGGGCAGCCATAGTGAGGTTTGCTCTTGTATTATTGATAATCTCTCACTCTCATTTTATCATACAACATAAGAAAAAGAAAGGCTTCTTCTTCTTCTTCATCTTCTTCCTCTAGCTCACAACCTCCATTGATGGCTTCATCTTCAACCTCCATCCATACACTCTCATGCGTTGAGAATCAATGGATGCAAGAGACAAAGTGATCACACACATTCTCTACATCAGCTTGGACACGTCGGCTAGCAAACTTCGTGTCCGAGTTGCTTCGGACGAAGCGGGAGCCCGTAAAAGGATTCGAAGATGTGGTGCCCTTTCCGACGAGGAGACCGGAGATCGGAGATGCCGCGAGGAGCTTGGGTTGGTGGCCAAAGACCGAAGGACACGGATCGATCGGTATAGCCTTTTCTAACCCTTATCTAGTTAGCTAGTTATAGGTTAATGGTTCGATCCGGGATTAAAGTCTGCGATAGCGCCGGTTTCAAGTTTAGAAAAAGTTTTCGTTTCCGCATTTTGGCCTCGGATAGACGGCCGGGGCGCTACCGTAGACTTACATGGTATCAGAGCCACGCCATTAACCTTTACTAGCTTGTTCTAACGTATTTAAACTATCGATCGAACAAAATTTCCGAAACCGCAATTTCAAAAATGAAGTTTCTGTCGAATTTTTTTTTGTGGTCAAAAAATTATTTTGAGTGTTGCAGAAAAACAGGCAGGCTTTTTTAAGAAATCTGAGAAAATTTGGTAGCATGATGCTACAGTAGAGCCGTGGAACCGCGGCCATACCCATGTTTTGGCCGCAGTTCCGCTGCCATTTTGTAGCTTCATTGCACCAAATTTTCTACAGTGGTCTTTAACTTGGAATTGGGGTTTCTGAAATTTTTTGTTTTGGCCCATATTATTTTGAGTACTGGGTATTGTACTTGGGGCCCACTTCGGGAAATTTTGTCGATCGAAAATTTTAAATATGTTAGTTCACAGTACTGACATTATATCTGTGACCGTGAATGTCATTTAATCGGTAAATCTTGTCCAATCGCTATAGCCCCTTTAGACGGATTTGCAAACGTGACATTCACGTTGATGTTCTGTGTTGTGCTGTGATATTGTGGATTTGTCGTGGTGGATAGCCTGGATGCAATGGTAGTACGTTTTGGTATTATTGTACATTTGATATTGCGGGGCGAGCGTCCAACATGTGGACTGCTGTCACTGCCTATTTGTATATTATTCTTTTGGGGCACGACCGGGCTGAGGTCGATGTACCCGTTGTATATATTTTTCTTTTCTGTACTAGGATTACCCCGCGGTGGGGTGCACGGATAGCCGGGTTCTAGAGGGCAACAGGCCCGCATCTCATGGCTTTGAGACGGAGGGGGCTTCACTCTAGAATTGGCGGTCAATTCGCCGCACTCGTAGGGGGTATAGGTTGACCCAAGGAGGGGTGCTCAAGTTACCGGATTCCGCGAAGCGCTGGGTGGTCCATTCACTTTGCTGTAGGGGGCTGCCTCGCTTCAGGTTTTGGCGGGTAACTTGCCGCGCCCGTAGGGGTCTAGGATTTCATTGCACAGGCTATCCACACGACCAGGGGAACGTCGGGTTTCAGTTGCGGCTCTATGAAACCCGGGGATCCCAGATTATCTGTATTGTTCTGTGTTGCTTATTATATTTCTGTGATACTGCATTTTATCACGCCATGAGCGAATATTATATATTGATATATATACTAGTAGATATTGTATATGTTTTACACCCGCGCTAGTCCAGTCCCCGCTCTGTCGTTAGTTAAGTAACCTAACGGGTGATGACGGGACCCAGTGGCGAATGCGGATGGCATATACGTACATCATATTTTTGTTCTTTTGTGGTGTGATTAATTGATGGGACTGCATTGATTCGGATCAATGCAAGATAAACAAACCTATTCTGATGTTGTTGGAACATTTTTCACAAAGCTGTTATTACAAGGACGTTCTCTTTTGATTTGCACAGTGGTATTCGGTTATGAATATCCAGCACCTCAGTCGACGAGGCAAGGGCCGAGATCCCTTCACCGGGAGTGACCCCTTGGGCAGAAGTTTTCGTCAGGGTAATAACTTCTCTATAGTCGATTGCTTTTTGCTTTGCATCGTGGTATTCAGTTGGAATATCCTGCACCTCATTCTACGGGGAAGAGCCGAGATCCCTTCACCGGGAGTGACCTCTTTAGCAAAGGTTTTCACCACTATATTTATAAAAAGCTATCCGATTCCTTCAACGATATCAAGTTCATTACGTTAAAGGTTTTTCGCCAAAAACCATTCGTAGCCCTCCGTCATTTCAGATGGGTAGCACTTAGTATTCACGCTATGTTTGTTGGCCAAAGTCAAGGCATAGTGTATGGTAGCTATTTGTTACCTTTCTGTTGTATAGATAGATGCGTTAGTTTTGGACAGTCGTACTGCTTTGTTGTCCAAAGTCAAGGGTAGGTACGGGTGGGTTCAAATTAACCTGGATAATAACGGGTAGAACTTGACATGTGACTTATGATTTGTTGGCCAAAATCAAGGTCATGAGAGCATGGGGTAAAAATCACATCGGGAGTTTCTAAAGAAACTGAAACTTGCCAGATATGCGCATACCTTCTGGAGTGTGATAACGTGAGTGGATTCCATCACATTATCATGCGATGATAGTTGGATCCCGATTCCCACTGATGAGTTGGTTTACTCCTCGGGTGATCCCGACTAATTCTTCTTTCAGGTTTGGAGGAGAATTTGAGGTTACAATGGGAGGTTTCCTGATTAGATAAATTGATAACCATTATGATCTAGGTTAGAGTGCACGCAGAGTGTTTCTTTTCTCTCTCTCTTTGGCAGCGACCATG
Organism: Agapanthus africanus; assembly: GCA_030015575.1. NCBI lineage: Eukaryota > Viridiplantae > Streptophyta > Magnoliopsida > Asparagales > Amaryllidaceae > Agapanthus > Agapanthus africanus. Next base: position 188,097,557 of record CM057337.1, read on the forward strand.
ACCCGACCCTTGACTATGATTCAGTGACCAAGTTAACCGAACCTTCTTAAAACACTGGCTTTTGGATTGTCTGAGTTGCATACCTCATTGCCACTCCTACTTTTACCCTTTTCTCCAGAACACCCCGTATTACTACGAACATTCACTTCCATTGGATAAAGCCATCGTATGGTTATATAAGAACTCGAAGGAATTTGTTCCAGATTCGAGGATGGTTTCCGGTTCTGGAGAAAATGAATAGGACTATTCAGTTGTCTTTTCCTTTTACCTTCTCTCAGGTTGCGAGTGCTCCTTGGATTAGGACAGTACACCTATTACGCTAATTGGATAGACTTCATCCAAACCATAGGTAGATGCCGAAAGGTAGGGCATGAAGAAAACCATTTAGCCTAAAAGGTGTACAGAAGGTATTAAGTAAAGGCAAATAAAGGGATTAGTAAGAGGGCAAAGTAAATTGCGACTGCTATTCACGACCAAGCCAAGTATTTCATCGCCACTCCTACTTCATCTTTGTATTTCTTCGGAACATCCCGTATCACTACGAAGATCCACAGTTTATTGGATACTCCATCGTATGGTTATATACGAACTCGAAGGGACTTGTTCCAGTTCGGGGATGGATTCTGGATCAGGAGAAATAGGAATAAGGTTTATTCAGTTGTCTTTTATCTTTACCTTCTATCGCGTTGCGAGTGCTCCTAGGATTAGGGGAGTACACCCATTATGCTTATTGGATAGTCTTCTTCCAAACCATAGGCTGGTGCCGAACGGTAGGGAAGGAAGAAAACCATTTGGCCTAAAGGTGGTGTACAGAAGGTAATGACTAAAGACATATAAAGGGATTTGGAGAGATGGCAAAGAAATATACGGTTACAGTTGTGAATCTGATAATGGAAGAGGCATTACTCAGAATACCCGGATACCCCTTCGAAACATTTACATGTTTCAGTTTCACTGTGTATTGTTAAAAGAAAACCAATTTCCCAATTAGTCCTTGCTCCAGGGTATGTATTTACCAGGTTTGATTCTCACATCTGTATGGTGTTACAGATGATGAGTGGAGGTAAATTATTGGGAATTGGGTGATCATCTTCATTATATTGGGATTCGTTGTAATTGGTGATATTTGAGAAAATCGCCTGGGTTGTTTGCCGGACGACAAATATTTGGTTTTGAATATCCATTGTTATGCACCAATTTCAAATTGATATATCTGTACGTTTATTTTTTATAAAGTGAGATATAACTTTTTGAAATTATGTCCATGACATTTACCTATATCAGTGGATGGTTAAGTAAGGAGCATTAAACAGCGGTGTAATTCTTCTTAACCATAAGTACAGTTTTCAACCTACAACACACAGGGAATGAGTTATTAGACTCAGGAGACTTATACAGAGTATTGTATGTTGTCCAGTGTCCATGAGGACAGAGGGGTTGGTACTCGTACTATATTCTGTTTACTTGTGACTTCTCTAGTTCTTAAACATGTGTTTCGTAGAAATGCAAGGTCTAAGTTTTGAGAAGTTATAGGTATAAGAATAAAGTAGAGAACCAGGTGTTGCAAGTATCAGGATTCTTCAAGGTGATCAAAGATGTAGATATTTGTGTATGGTATTCAGTTGATAGTAATGATTATGAGAACTTGCTTCTCTTTCAGGTTACTCATAATTGGATGCACTCCTAAATTGAGTAATGCTGATCGGCCTCTCTCCATTTAGTTGACATGCACTGGAGACAGCTGTATGATTTGAATCTGGTTCCAATTAAATCAGTTCCTCTATTTCTATATTGGATATAGAATAGTTCATATCTTAACAATGTTAAGGTACGGGGAGTTGTCCGGCTTATGCTTAAAACCAAACTTTGGATAACTCAAGGCGCGTTTCTGTAATGGTTGTTTGTGGGTTGACCGGGGCTATGACAAGGGTTGACTTTCTACCATCTGGAAGATCTATAGTGATGTTGCTCTTAACTCACCACAGTTTTGATAAAAATGGATTTTTCAGAAAACAGTAGTGGGAGTATGGTAGAACTGGAAGTGATTCCAGAACCGCAAACGATTACTGAAAATTTGACAAGAACCTAAAAATTCAATCTGGTTTGACATTCCATTGGCCACTCCGCAGATATGGTGGGTAACCTCAGGCACCCGAGAGGTACTCTGGTAGCCTCAAGGACGGTGACAGGGAGGTTCTTGTTTACCCAGACTTGCCATTGCTGTTGTTCCAGACTGTGAGACCCGGCAGGAGGATGAGTATAGCGTCGTTCTAAACTAGCTTTAGAAGTGTACGTGTATATGACTCTGCCAGAGGGTTGTCATAGTCAGTGGGAGCAGCGGAAGCATAGTGGACAAGTACCTTATGTCTATTTATGGACTAAAGCAAATATAGCAGAGATAGATCATCTATTTCTGATGTGACAGTCATAGGTTTGACTACATCAGAATAGGGGATGGATCTGTTAAGAAGGTAGTAGGGTGTGATGTCCTGGTATTTGGATGACATACACAGAGTAGGAAATGAAATTCCTATACTACGATCGGTTGTACTTTGGTTGTCACACAGTGTTTTCTCCACATAGGATATAGATATAATATCAGACATTCTGGTTACTAGATCTATGGTTTTAGATCTAGATTTGGGTAGTTTCCCAATCAGGGTATTTAAACAGCATTCTAAAGGTGTTTTAGAATGGACAACTCCTGGCACGGTAGTATACCTGCAGGTGATGGAGTCACCCTCTCTAAAGGTGTCTTACAGACTAAAGGGGAGAGGGATGTGCATGGTTGGCAGATCACTTGTTTAGGCAATTGAGTCAATCATGAGATGTCAAGTACCACACCAGATGTTGTTTTTGCAGTAGATGCAATAAGTTGATATTGATCCTATCCTGGAGAAACATTCGGAAGCAGTTTTAGAACATAAGTGGATATTCTAGGGATATGATAACGACAGCCTCTTTCGGGGGACGGTTATCATTCCAGGCTTCCAAGGTGACCTGAATGACAGAGTGACTGTCAGAGTTATAGTTTTCCCTCTGACGAGGGGCAGTATTTTGGACAGGTGGTCCAATCGGATACTGAGGGAGGCATGGCGCAGGATACTGATTAAGTTCAGTTGATGATACAGTCTAAGAAGTTTGGATTTGGAGTTCATTTATGAACTAGGTCCCATCAGATATCCAAACATATTCTAAGAATGGTATTGCTCATTTCGGGAGATGGCTTTCTCCGCGAACTTGAGATAAAGAGAGACATAGAAAGAAACATTAGGGCGGATCCACTCACTGAAGCTATTCCTCGAATGCAATAGTTTCACAAACGGGCTTTGTGAAACTGATTAGTAGAAGAGTTGGGTGTTCGGTATCATACGGGCTGTAAGTATACGGCATCGCAATAATTAGCCTTGAGTGCAAGTGGGAGATTGTTGGATATAGTGCCTTCAGAGTCAATTATTGGATCACAGGCACGTGATTGCAATGATTGAGGGGAGAGTCTTGCTCAAGATAATAGTATGCTATCTGGTTTATCTTTATCAGCGTATACATGCTTTAGGTGACATTACAGGTCACTGTTGCACGTTGATAGATCCCATAGGATTCTTGCTTGACGGCCGGCAGTATGATGGCGATCATATACATGGGAGCTGGGGTCTATAAGCACATCCTTAAAGTGGTCCCTAGTCGTGGGAGTTTCGAGACTGGACATCGATACTCCATTAGTAGACTAGTGTATACAGTCGAGACCCCGAGAGGGGCGGTGGCCGGTCTCAAAAGCCATTGGTGTCAGTTGGTTCACCTAAGATGTATTCAGGTGCTCATTGAGTTATGAGTACACTGGACAGGACTCGCCGGGAACATGCTAGTTGGTATTATACCTGACGTCAGATAGCAGTTCCCTGGTGACATGTGTACCGGTTAGTTCATCGACTTGAGATCGTCATTTGTCTCGTGTGAGTTCCCAATGTGCTTTGATTACTACCCTACCACGGCTTAAAGGAGTCGTGCAAACAGGTTTTAGTTGGGTACAGTCCCGAGCCACATGGAGGCAGTGAGTGGATCGGCAGGGGTTTCGTCTCTCCCGGTATTGGGGGTGAGATCGCGCTGTATCTAAGAGAGCAATTACACAAAGTCCTTGGCCAAGGCTGGAGATTTAATGGTAGGTATTCCAGTAGTATCTCAGGGTGTTCTAGGCTACACTCCGACACGACTTGTACCACTTTTGGGGGTCTGACTTTTACCAACCCCCTAGGCCCGACATACGATGCTCATAGACGAACGGGCCGGACTGTACGGATATTGTCACTGACAGGCTCAGTAGGGTGTCAGGATGAGTTCGCTCATCGACCTCCCTTTTGGTCAATACCTGGTAGCCCGTTACGTACAGCTAGTACCACTGACGTGCCAGTGGTTAAATCCACAGCCAAAGTATTGACTAGTCTTTAGAGTCCCCCACAGACAGTTTCTCAAGTTTCGGGCGAAACATTGTAGAGGCCATATGATATATGGCAGGGTTCGATCATATACGTGCAGTAGTGCACGGATCATGATCGGACGGATCATACTAGTGGGCTTTGGTTTAAACCGGATCCTAGTATTAGATTTGTTAGATTACTTTAGTCTCATCGCATTCGCATTCGGTCGGAATGTGGATGCAGGTATGTATATACAGGTGAGGAGTATCCTTGTGATCCGTCACGAGTTTACTTTAGATGTTGCCCTATTTTTTTGTTGTTATAAACATTTGGGTTAATGTTTACATATGGAAATAATGAGCTAAAAGTCATGATTAGGAGCATTAATTGTGGCACATGCACAAGTGGTGACTCATGGTCTCTTTCTTTGTGCATGTGTCACATTATTTGATTGATTTGTGAGTTGAAATGAGAAGAAGAGAGAGAAGGGCAGCCATAGTGAAGTTTGCTCTTGTATTATTGATAATCTCTCACTCTCATTTTATCATACAACATAAGAAAAAGATAGGCTTCTTCTTCTTCTTCCTCTAGCTCACAACCTCCATTGATGGCTTCATCTTCAACCTCCATCCATACACTCTCATGCGTTGAGAATCAATGGATGCAAGAGATAAAGTGATCACACACATTCTCTACATCAGCTTGGACACGTCGGCTAGCAAACTTCGTGTCCGAGTTGCTTCGGACGAAGCGGGAGCCCGTAAAAGGATTCGAAGATGTGGTGCCCTTTCCGACGAGGAGACCGGAGATCGGAGATGCCGTGAGGAGCTTGGGTTGGTGGCCAAAGACCGAAGGACACGGATCGATCGATATAGCCTTTTCTAACCCTTCTCTAGTTAGCTAATTATAGGTTAATGGTTTGATCCGGGATTAAAGTCTACGATAGCGCCAGTTTCAAGTTTAGAAAAAGTTTTTGTTTCCGCATTTTGGCCTCGGATAGATGGCCGGGGCGCTACCGTAGACTTACATTTATTAACACGCCTTTAGACAGTTCTATCTCTCCTGCCTTGTATTGCTTTTCGACCCAATCTTTAAAGACAAAGCAGTCATTAATGGCATGACCTATCACTCTGTGATAGGGGCAGTATTTAGGGTCGTCGATCATATTCGCTTCTTGCGGTCTCCTTGATTCTGGCAATTGTAGACCGTTTCTCAGGGCGTCCTTGAATATCTTGTGGACTTTGTCCCTTCTGAAGGAATAGACCTTATCCATCTTTTCTTTCAGTGGAGTTCTCCTCCTTCTCGGAACACTGGCTTTTGAGGCTGGTTGGCATTAGGCCCGTCCATCCCTCGCTTATTTCGGTTAGCCGAAGTGTTGAAAGATTCGGTATCGTCGGAACTTCCGCCTTTACGATTATCGTCCTTTCGGTTTCTCCAGGACCTATTGTTATTTTGTGAATCATAGGAGGACTCCTGCTTTGAGCGCTCCAACATCTGGACTTTCCTAGTCAGCTCTTGGAATGTTTTGAGATCCGCGGTGCATAAAAATGGGGCCATCCAATTGTTAAGATTTCCGACGAGGAGGCTGACAGATTGGTCCTGCTCTATCGGCGGTTCACAATTGACGGAGAGATTGCGCCATCGGCTTATAAAATCCGTGCTGCTTTCGTTGTTCTTTGGCTTGGTCCTCACGAGGTCGATAATGGTGATCTTATTGCTGACACTCGTGAACCTTTGTCGCAACAAAAATTCCATTTGGACGAAAGTAGTAACGGAGCCATCCGGTATGCTCGTGTACCAGTCGAAAGAGACATCGGTCAGGCTATTAACGAACTGGCGGAGGAGAAGTGCATCATTGCCCCCAGTATTCCTGCATTATGCTTTTAAATAAGCGATGTGCTGATTCGCATTTCCCGTCCCATCAAATCTTCCGAATTTGAGGAGGACATAACCATTAGGAAATTCTACCAGATCATACTGAACAGGATATGGTCTCCCACTACTGCTGATATGTTTTTACGCTTCGGCTTCGGCTACCAATGTTTTGACTTTGTTGGCAACCAAATCCATGATTTGATCTTGAGTTAGCGGGCTATTGTCATTGGTAGCCAAGACATTTCCCGAGATAGGATGCGACTGACTTTCAGGCGGTCTGCCCATCTTTGGATTTGAGGGAATAGATGTCGGCTATCTCGGGACACCGTTTCCCGGTTTATGAGCAGAACCCTGTGCTTGATTGGGCGGCTGAGAGGCAACTTGGGCCGTGAGCTGCATCACGATATTCGTCAAGTCATCAATTTTTTAGTAGAGCTTAGCCATCTCCCTGTCTTTGTTTCTGAGCTGCTTTTGGAGCTTATGGAGAAGTTGCTGCTCTGCGTTCCTGGGACGAAAGATTGGCTCCTCTTCGCTTTCCGAGCTCGACTCCTCATGAACCGAGGGATCTCTCTGCTTATCGGTCTCACTGGAAGAGTTTTCATTACCCCCTAGAGGATGCCGGTCGTGGGAAGTGGTAGCCACATTCATACCAGATTGGATTTGAGATGTGGTGGCCCCGTCCTTACTTTTGTTGTGCATGCCTACCATGTAGACAGTGTGGACCATATATCCAGCCCTCTCTTTATCTTTGGCGGGGCAACCCTGTTCTTAGAGCCTCATGAAGTTTAACCTAGCATGAATCCTAGCTATTTTGTTGGCTCTATATCTGAGCCTTTTCTGTCTTAGCTTCTCGATTTTGAGGGCCTGGCGGGCATCCGTCATCCAGGAAGCCATCGTGAGCTGATTAACGGGAAGCATAGAGAAAATACCCAATTGAGCGGTTGTCAGGAGCGCTGCTGGAGCTTGCCTGAGATACCTTGTTGCTTTGTTGGGTTTGATGGCCTTGCCCCCATCTGAGGCCAAAGAAAGTCGTTCAAACACCGACTTGCGTTTGGGTTGGGGAGCCTTCGAAACCACCACATTTGGCCTCCTGCCTTTCGAGGCCGGTTTGTCTGTTACCGGAGCTTGAGGAGCTGGGATGGCGTTAGCTGACATGAACAGAATAAAGCCAAATGGTAGCAGCAGCTCCTCCCATTATCGCCCAAGACTAGCCGCGAGGACCGTCCTTGTAGGGTTAGCTTAGCACCTTAACAAGGTTTTGGCAAGCATCAATCATGCTACTTTAAAATTTTGGGGTGCTAAACAAACCCCAACCAAGATTTTAGCTAGAGACTTAGGGTTAAACATGATATATAAACACTTTACATCTAAGTGAACAAGGAATACAACATTTGTAGACCGGTCCTTCACTTCAATAGCTCCGTGTAGTAGTCCCTTCGCTGCGATCACGATCCCCCGGACTCTAGAAAAGGCTCCCATGAAGAAACGAACAAGCTTGCTTCGAAGTTTTCGAGACCGAAGATAATCTACGTCGAGGAGACACTAGCTCATGCTATCTCTTCACTAATTGTGTAGATTAGTGAAGCAAACACCCTAAACTAAATGGATAATAGTATAGGATGATGAAGTAGGAAGTGGGCTCACTTTAGATATATTTTTCTCACAAGGAATCATCACTTTCACAAAAGCTAGAAAGCTTATAAACGAGGAAGAAGAAGATGAAACTCAAGTGATGAAAGAATGAATCCATTAAGGTTGCAACCATGGATGAGTATATCATATATCTAACCCTTGTAGAGAGTTAACCATTATGTATGGTTAATGGTTGGGTTGATAAATATCTTAAGGAAAACAAAAGAGTGGACTAAGTCAATGGTTATCTTGAAACTTTTCCAAGCTTCTAACCATCAAAATATCTCCACTAATTGTAATTACTTAAGAATAAATATTAACCCCAACATTAACCCTAGCATGGTGTAAGTCTCATGCATACATGTTGCATGTATAACCTAGCATGTCACAATATTATATATCACATATATAATATTTATGTAACAAAAGAAAACAATACAATAAACATATATCACATATATGTTAAATGCATCATAAGTGAGAATAATAAATATTTAAGTGAGCATATAACACACACACACACACACACACACACACATACATATATAATATATATTATTTCATCGAATCAACACTTGATCTGATAACCTGGCTATATCACATATAACCGGCCGATATCACATATCGCGAGAATAGAATACGGTATCACATACTCGTATAAATCTCGGTCCCGCACATATCGCATATGTGCTCCTACTCCATTTCGCATGAACCGGGAAACCTCTGTGTAGGACTCTAAAGACTCGTCAATACGCCGGCAGTAGGTGATGATCATATCAAACACCCACAAGCCGCAAGCGATCTGCTAAACGTAATGGTCACCCGGGTATTTAGCGATCAGAAGATCAACAAGCAAGCCTGCTATAACTCCTGCGATTCCAATCAGTAACACTACCGTACAGTCCGGTCTCTTCGTCTGATATGTCGCATATCACAGCCTAGGGGTGGTATAACGTCAGACCCCGATAGCCTGATAAGTCATGCCGATGCAAGGTCCATAACGGTTCGAGAAACTACTGATAACAGTTACCAGTAAATCTCAGCAACCCTGGCCAGGGATTTCCTGTTATGGTCAATCGAGCATAGCGCAACATCAACCCCCAATACCGGGAGAGACAAAACCCCTCATATCGCTCATTGTCTCCATGTGATTCGGGACTGTACCCAAAAGCCACCGTTTTACATGATCTCTTGACCGTGGTATGGTGGAAATCAAAGCACAGTAGGAATCACACAAGACTCTATGACGATCTCGGGTCTATAGACTAACTTGTACCAGTGTCACCAGAGAACTGCTATCCGACGATAGGTATAATACCATCTAGGAGTTCTCGGCGAGTCCGTCCAGTGTACCCAGTCTCCACTGAGCACCCGTATTCCTTCTCTGATGTCAAACACAAATGGATATGGGATCATCCATCGCCCATCAAATGGGTCAAAAAGCGCATACGCTAGTCTACTCTGGAGTACCGATGCCCTGTCTCGATACTCCCATGACTAGGAACATTTGAAGGATGTACTTATCGACTACCCTGTCCCCACTAGTATGATCTGTATCATAATCCTGATAGTCAAGTAATCATCCTAAGGGCTTTATCAACATGTGATCACAAAATAGTATTCATTAACATGTTAAGATAAAGAGCAACCAGATAGCATACTATCATGTCGAGCAAGAAAGTCCTCCCTATATATGTCCAAGCATCCACTACAATATACATCGCATGTACAGTAATGGCCTCTAGGGCATACATATAACTAACAATCTCTCACTTGCACTAAGACCATCTGTTGTAGTAACCAATACCCAACAATACAGCAGTGGTTGTAGTATCCCATAATCAACCATTGTAGAGAAGTCTCTCTAGGGGTAAGGTCTTTATGAGTGGATCCGCCGTGTTATCCTTCAGGTCTACTCTCCTAATCTCGATCCCTTGGAGATCATACATCTCCCTGATCAGGTGATACTTGCCTCAGAATATGTCTGGAACGCTGATGGGACTAGTGTTCCTAGGCCAAAACCACAACTCCATTGTTGTCATAATAACAGTTATTGGACGCTCAATGGTAGGAACTTTGTTCATCTTATGAACAATAAATGTCCAGACAGTCACTTTGGTAGTATCGTTGATAGTAAAGTATTCAGCCTTTATCGTCTAGTATGTCACGGTATCTATCTTGGAACTCTTCCAACATACCGTCCCTCCACTGAGGGTAAAAACAATGCCTGTGACTGACTCTCAGTCGAACTTATCACTCTGGAAGCTGGAACCAAGAACTTTCTTTTAGTACTTCTCAAGTACTTAAGAATGTCCTCCACAGCTTTCCAGTGATTCTCCCAAGATCCGATTGATTCATGATCACTACACCTAGTGAGTTATCTACATCTAGTATGGTACATAATATCGCATACTCTGATAGAGCCTACTGCCGAAACATAGGGTATCTCTTACACGCGAGCTCTCTTCAAATCAGTCTCTGGAGACATTTTTTTAGAGAGAGTGATCCATGAGTAAGTGGATGAACCACCACGCTTAGAATCTTCCATACTAAACCCTTTTAGTATGGTGTTTATGTACCTGGATTTGGGACACTCCCAATATCCACTTAGATCTATCACCATAGATCATAATCTACGAGATGCAGTAGGTATCATCCAGATCTTCTATTGAGAATCCCCGTGATAAGAGAAGCTTGACCGAGTGTAGCATAGGAAACCATTCCTATCAAGAGTATGTTTTCTACATACGATACGTGGAAGACAACCTTACTCTCTACAACCTTCTCGTATATATAAGGTTCATCTACTATTTTGATGAAGTCAAACTCTTTGACTATCATATCAGAACAGACGTTCCGTCTGCCTGAACCCGGTTGGGCCATCATCTCATGATGCAATCCTCGCTCCCACTGTCACCGAGAAGACTGTAGTATCTCTCAAGTGGATGAGGAACCCTATCAGATTCGCGGAGAGGCTGAGGTTCGTTGGAGACTATTGAATCCTTTGGTTTCACCAAATCATCAGCTGTTAGTTTGTCTAGCTGGAACTCCTTCCAGTTCTACCTCATGACCACTTATTTCTTCACAAGAAATAACTTTTCTAAAAAAGTGGCATGCTAAGAAACAAAACACCTTTTTCTCTTCGGATTGGTAGAAGATATTCCCTCACAAATGTTCGGGATATCCTACAAACTTACAGAACTGACCTTGCCTCGAGCTTGTCCGGATTTTGCTTTTCAACTTAGGCCAGACAACCCCATATCTTAACTCGTTTAAGACATGGACTCTTCCCATTCCATATCTCATATGTAGTGGTAGGCCCTGATTTGGATGGAACCTTATTCAATAGGTATGCAACTTCTCAAGTGCATAACACCAATAGGAAACAGGTAACTCAGCAGTACTCATCATAGAGCGCGCTATATCTCATAGAATGCGATACCTCCTCCCCAATACACCGTTATGCTCTCTTTTAATCGAAGGAGTAAGCTGAGAGAGAATCACATTCTCCTTTTGGAAACTCCAGGAACTCCATACGCAAGTATTCGGCTCCTCGATCACATCGTAGGACTTTAATACTTCTACCCGTTTGGTTCTTAAAAGAACCAACCTTGGCATTTGTAGGCATGGGACCATATACATCATCATGTATATGTCCCAAGAGTTCACTAACTCTTTCTCTGTTTCCAGTAAACGGAGTATTGGTCATCTTATCTTTGAAACAAGACTAGCAAGTAGCATAAGATAAAAATTCGAACATATTCTCATATTCATCCTTATGTAACTTAGCTAGTCGTGTCGCATTGATATGACCTAGTCTACAAAGCCTCAAGAAGGGTTCGTTCATTCCTGAACTGGTCCTCTTGTCTGTGTTCTATATACTTTGAACTGTAGTTTGATTTAGAACGTATATGCTATTATATAACGTGACTGATCGAATCAACTCTTGATTCAGGAAAATGTTCACAACATTATCCTCCAATACAGAATTATATCCTTCTTTAACTCAGTAAAGAACATGATGTAATGTTGTATATCAGGTTCGGTATGTAATAACAATTGTTCAGAATCAATGTATTTACTATTTGGTAATACAAGGTGATATCTGCCAACAGACTTGGCTGCAACAATTGCACCATTCTCTAACACATAGAGGCATATCACCCATTCTCAGTTCTCTACCTTTCTGTAGCTCTTGTAACATATTACATATGCGGGATCCCGATCCGGTATCACATACCCAGAACGTAGAGAATACTGAAAAACAGTTCTCGGTAATAAGGACACCCGAAGAATATGCATCATCATGCACTTTCTTCGAATGGGTGGCATGGGAATCCGGATATTCCCCTATTTCCTGCTCGGACTTATGACAGTTATAAGATAGAGCAGAACCAACATTCCTTAGCTCAGTATAATAAGCAGGTTTCGTCAATGCATCCATATTATTATCTTGATTAAGACGTGACATGTTTGCAACCAGGAGAGAGAGAGAAGAAAACACTCTACGTGCGCTTTTGCAAGATTAGATTGGTTATTAATTTATCTAATCAGGATGGCTCCCACTGTTTTAGTCAAATCTTCCTTCAAACCCTAAAAGGAAAGACTAGCCGGGATTAATTACACCTTACTAGTTCGCCAATCTTTCAGCCAGGCCAGTGTCGGTACTTTGAGGGAGGTTCCCTATGCTTTCGCACGGACCTAATTATAATAAACCTCATTTTCCCGGGGGCGTAACCCCGTTAACACCTTTCTAGACACCTACTTGATCGGCTAATTGTCATGTGTAAAACTCTCCTAGGAGTAACTCTTACTCGCAGTGGGTATCGGGATCGAACTATCTCATAGAAGGTATGCAATCTCATTGTAAATTTCAACACTTGAAATTCCCGATAATATTTTGCCCCAAGCCTCCTATGACCTTGACAGAGGTCAACAAACCATAGGCTGCTAGTCAAGTTCAACCCGTCATTTCCCGATTGAAATAAACCAACCCGCACGACCCTTGACAGAGGTCAACAAGGTCGCACGACTACCCTAATCCAATCGCATCATATGCTTTGCAGATATGCACTAATCATCTACCGCACACTACGCCTTGACAGAGGTCAACAAACGCAGCACGAATACTAAATAGTACTTATCTGAAATGACGAAGGACTACGCAGGTGTTTCCTGATTTAAAATCAGGAAAGCTTCTGTGGAAAGCTTCTATGGAAAGCTTCAAAAGGGGGTCACGTGCTCACACGTGACTAGTGATCACGTGTTGGCACGTGACACCTAAAAACGTCGTTAAGGCAAGTTCAATTCCCTGACTGCGAAGAAGGAAAAGAAAAGCTTCAAGGAGAGTCGCGTGCTCCCACGTGACCAGGGTCACGTGTTGGCACGTGACGTTTAAATACAAGCGTCAAAGGCACGTCGGGTAACTGACCAAGTCAAGAAAAAGGCTTCAGAAGAAGTCACGTGCTCCCACGTGACCAGGGTCACGTGTCGGCACGTGACGTTCAAGGCAGCAAGCGCGTCTCCAGAACAACCAAGGAAAGAGAGCTCAAACAAAGGGTCACGTGCTCACACGTGACCAGGGGTCACGTGGTAGCACGTGATGTTTAAGCAGCAATCAGAAGACACAGCGCAGAAAGCTCGTTCCAAAGGGGGTCACGTGCTCACACGTGACCATGGGTCACGTGGTCACACGTGACCGACTTTCAAAACCCATTTTTGACGACAGAATTAAATTCTGAAGGAAATTCGAATCTTTCCAAAGGAAAGTAATTATTTGGGACTAATCAAATTAAAGATTCAGAGATGATTAAAGATCATCTATCTATGGAAAATCTCGGCTTTGGGAAAGATTTCCCCCTTAAATCTAACCAAAATATCAAAGGAGAATCTCTGAATTCAAGATCCAATGGTGAATAAAATTCACCTAATAATCCAAAGGCCCAAAATGAATTATGGATGCAAATCAAATCTCCCAATGAAGATTCGTCAAAAAACTGATTGATGCGGCTGCCTCTCCTATAAATAGGAGCCAAGAGACAAAAAAAAAGAGATATACATGCGCAGAGAAGAAAAGAGAAAAGGAGAAGAGCTTTGATACTTCGAAAAGACTCAGATCTTCTGCAAAAAACCCTAGGTAAGAAAGGGAAGGCATTTTGAAAGAAGCAGAATTTAATTCTCAACAGAGTTTAACTCTGATAATATAAAAGCAGAAGAACTTATTTCTTCTCTCTTTGATAGAGGATCTGCAAAGTGCACATCTCCCCTTAAGGTTGAGAATTTAATTCTCAATGGGTTGAGATCCTGCCATGCAGATCCAAAACATAGAGAAGGAGTGCAAACTTGAGAATTTAATTCTCACAGAACTATAGGAATTTAATTCCTCCAAAATAAAGTGGGGCTAGACCCTATATCATGGGAATTTAATTCCTTCAAAACAAAAAAAAAGAGAAACAGGGTTTAACCCTAATTAAAGAACTTAGTTCTGTTGAAACAACGATCATCATTTCCTCAAAAATTTTATTAGGGTTCAACCCTATTCAGCCCTTCACATAAACGGGGAATTTAACTCCCGCAGAAAATTCAGAGTTAAACTCTATTCCAGAATACAAGTCTTCAAAAGAAAGAAGGATTTAATTCCTCTGAAATTAAAAAGTCTCCGGAATTTAATTCCTGAAAAAAGGAGTAACAAATCCTCTGAAAAAAACCACATTAAGGCAGGGTCACGTGTCACCACGTGACCCCCCCTCAAAAGCCCTACAGAAAACCCCTTTGAGGCAGCACCCCACGTGACCCACGTGACTTTCAGCAGAAGCCTTAACGCATAGGCATTTGAATGCCCATCACGTGCTGACACGTGATGCTATCAAAAGATGCAGTAATTTCAGCAGAACAAATGGAGGAAGGGCGCTCTCACGTGCTGCCACGTGACCCCTCTTGTCTTAGTGTTTAACACTAAATTGAAACTCTCGCACTCAGTGTTAAAATATTGTTGGGCCTTAGTGTTCAACACTAATTAAAAAGCTTTATCTGCAGTGTTCAACACTGATTACCTTAGTGTTTAAATACTAATCTGAGATCTTCATTTGCAGTGTTCAACACTGATCTGTTTTAGTGTTTAACACTAATTTGAGAAGCCTTATTGCTGGTGTTTAACACCAATTATTTCTTAGTGTTAAACACTAACTTGTTAACCGCATTCCCAGTGTTCAACACTGATTGCTCTATAGTGTTTAACACTAGGCTTTGGCCCAATTGGCTAAATGGATAGAGGCAAAGCCTCTCCTTCAATGGATCAGCAAAAAGTCAATGTTTCAGACCCGACTGGACTTAGCCCAAGCTGGCCATAAGTCCTCAATTTGTGATTAACTGGGCTAATGGGCTCATAACATAATTAATCAGTCTCGACCCCAAATTGGGTCAGGGACTATTAAATCCATTCCGGTTCTAGGGTACATCTCTTCACTCCTTTGAAACTTGGCATTGTAATCCCTCAATGTCTTCAAAGAGGTGACGGGTCCCGACGGCCACTCATGATATGGACTGTGGGGTCCTTAAACCCATGCCTAATGCAAAATTCCTGGTTACGTGGAACACGGATAATGTCACTCTTTGACCCCGTGGGAAACGTCCAGAGCGGATCCTGGTCCTCGCAGAGCACGGCAGTGAACCCGTGTGAAGCATCCAGAGCGGAGCCTGGTCCTCGCCAAGCACGGCAGTGAACCCGTGTGAAGCATCCAGAGCAAATACCGGACTGTGGGGTCCTTAAACCCATGGACTACGACGTCCTTAACCTTGACCGAGATGTCTTAAAACTAACAACGGACCGCAATGTCCTTAAACTACCCATGGACCGAAATGTCCCTAAACTACCCACGGACCGCAACGTCCTTAAACTACCCATGGACCGCAACGTCCCTAAACTAGAACAATAGGGCCCTCCATATGCTCTTTTGTCGGATCTAAACGGTCCCGTTTAAGTTGATCTTAGCCTCCAAAAATGGCTAACGCGTCCTTAAACCTTCAAACAGATTGGACTACGAATCCCCTAAATTAACTCCGGCTCGAGGGTACATCTCTGAACTCCTCTGACATCCGTCGTTGTAATCTTTCAACGTCGTCAGAGAGGTGATGAGTCCCGATGGCCATACATACGATGGACCACTACGTCCCTAAACTGGAACATTAGAGTCCAAACACTCTTCTGTCGGATCTAAACGATCCCGTTAAGTTGATCTTAGTCACAAAGTTAGACTAACGTATCCTTAACAAACGTTTGAGTTGATCTTAGCCTCAAGTATGGCTGACGTATCCTCAAACCAAACCCCCAAACCCAAATCTAAGATAATGCGGATTTGGACTAGTCCACGCCCTACGGGCGACGACATAACTCAGTCTCCGTAAACAATCCACGGGCAACAAAACAAACACCCACGACACGAAGTGACCATCTGGAGAAGGAGAAAGTTGTTACCGCAACGCGGTAGCGTAATTAACTGCAGGGGCTTGCGCCTGCAGGGAAGAGCGTCCCCACAATCAAAAACCCCTCAAATGAGGGGGAATCTGACGAAGTCTGCTACATCGGACGCATCCGTCTAAACCTTCGATACATGGTGCCATAAATCAACTTGGCATCTTCGGAGAGGTGGACGGATAGCACCAATTAGCATCTGCCCCGAATCTCAGGCAAGACGCGGTGTCGCGCCGTCTTTCGGAGGGGAACAGATTCTGGCACGCCCGGTGGGACCTTTTCCTCTTTCCACTCCACACTTCGTGTGTCGTGATTCGCGAACCAATCGCGGTTCGCTAATAGTTGCCCTTGGGTCTCAAGGTACTGAGAATTGGCATCTTGCTTATTGCAGAAAGCAAAGGATCGATGGCTTTCATCCCTGCGAAATCCTCCAACTGCTCAGACGGCAACTGCAGCCGACGCTCTGCCTCGCCAGGAGGTATAGCCTATGGATCCCAAGCTGCTTCGCTGTTCACAATGCCGATGGAACAGGTCACCCGCGCCACCACAGGATTGTTTTTTGGGACCATGATCCCGCCGACAAACTTTACCGTTCCAGTGCTGGCGAAGGAAACTCTCAAGAAGTCGGTCTTTGATCGTCTTACCCCTACCGCGGCTCCTCTCAACGAGTCGCCCAACGTCAACGCCTCGGTCTTCTCTAGACTGGGCCAGAAATCATGCGAGCTCATTACGGGGCCTACAATCTCAAAGAAGACTGCTTCTAAGAAAGTGAACACTCCCATACCCGAAATCGCCAAGGCAACCTCTCCAGCCAAAAAGTCGGTCTTTACAAGATTGACGGCTCCGGCCTTTGCTCCCGCTTCCCAGAGGACATCGGTCTTCGATAGGTTAACGCCAACAACAACCCCCCATCCACACAGGGGGCATGAAGAAACCATTCTTACCGCTGACCCTGCACCGTCCGCTCGACACTCTCGACGTCGCCATTGGCGCCGAGTGAGGAAGGCTGGGGGCAACTCTCCCTCCGGATTGACCCCACCAGCCCCGGTGGCCGAAGTTAATGCCGCTGTTCCGACTGGGAACAGTTTTGAAATGCTAAATAAGGTGCGAAGGAATTCCCCTACGGCAGTACTGAAGAAATCTCCTCCCTTACTAAAAAAGGTGGTGGAAACAAAACCCGAACAGCCTCGATCTCCTCAACGGCTGTCTTCCAAAATTTATAAGGTTTGGCGACAAGCCCGAGATTCGATCATCGATCCAAACTTCTCCCGCCAGCACAAGAAACTGAAAATCCAACCTGAAGCTGGTCACCAGGCTAAACCCCAAAAGGCTGTTGATCAACTGACTCATAAAAGGAGGAGGCCAGAGAGGACCCCACAGCATGCAACGACGGCTAAAAACACTAGGCCTAGACGCCCTAAGTCTGGGGGCATGATGGTCCACACTGTATACATGGCCTCTGGAAAGGAGGAGAGCCGCACTTCTACAGGCCATCGACCACTAACCCGATCCGTAACAAAATCCCAGGAGCAGCAACAAAAGCTCCAAGAAATGATGAATGCTATGGCCGCGCTCACCGGGCCAAAGGAAAGCCCAGAAGCGTCCTCAGACGCACGCCGGGAGGAAGAAACCGACGCTGAATTCCTTCGCCGAACACTGGAGAAAAGGGACAAAGAGGCGGCTGAACAAGCGGCCAACATACAACGGATGGGCCTTCTCTTTCAAGATGTGATAGGAATGATGATCCAGCAAGACTTACCAGCTGAAGATCCTCCGATTATTCTGGAGGACGACCGAGGAGAGACGTCAAATCCACCTCCAGCCCTCTCGACGGCCAAGGAAGAGACGATCTCTAAGGCTGACTTGGCTGACTACATAGCCCAGCAAATCCGAGTTCATCGCGCAACTGAGGCAGCTGGTCAGACCGTGAAAACCGGGCGGCCGTATCCGAGCTGGTACGATCAAATCAAATACCCGCAAGGCTATACGATACCGAAATTCCATGTGTATAAGGGGACCGGCAATCCCCATCAACATGTCGCCCAGTTTCGGGCCCTATGCGGTAACACCGGCGGTGACGATAAATTGTTGCTTCGCCAATTCGTGGGCAGCTTGTCAGAAACAGCGTTCGAATGGTATTCAGAACTCCCGAACGATTCCATCAAAACGTTCGCTGAAATGGAGTTGTTGTTCACTCAGCGATTTGCAAGTGCCAGCGAACGCACTCCAATAACTGCACTTATTAACGCCAGGGTAAAACCGGGTGAAACCTGGGTCCAGTACGCTATACGCTGGCGGAACTTGTGGTCGAGATGTGAGCAGCGCATCGAGGAAGCACCTGCGGTGGGCATGTTCGTGGGAACTCTAGACCCTCACGCAACTATCCCCCAGTTTATGATGTTCTTTAAGCCAACCACATTCCAGGCTCTGATCGACAAGTTAGCTCAGATGGACCAGATGGGTCATAGACCACCTACACCGAAGTCGGAACCTCGGAATGACAAGGGTAAAGGAAGGGCAACCTTTGTCGCGAATGCCCAACAGCAACCTAACGCCCCGAAATCGACGGATCAACTGGAGGAAAGACGCCGGTACTATAATGAGAAAATGAAGCGTCCCTACTCGTTCCCACAAGACAAGACGAAGCGGTTATTCGAGTTGGCAATACGCAACAGACTTATAAACCTACCAAATCCAAGGCGACCACCACACCCCACCGAGGTGAATAACTCCAACTACTGCCCTTATCATCAGACGGTAAGTCATCCGATTGAAGATTGCTTTGTCTTCAAAGGATGGATCGAAGATCAATACCTCCAGGGGAAATTTGTACTGTCCGAAAAGTGGAAGGTGAACCCACCACAACCGCATACTCCTAAGAAGGCCGATACACCGGGGGCAACCTGCTCCTTTATCGAAGAAGCTCCATGGGAGGTCGTGCTATCAACGAAGACCAAAAGAATGCTGAGAGACCTCCATGCATGCCCTGCGATCGAATGGAAGGACCCTCTTGAACCTCAAATTATCGAAGGGATGTTGAAGCCCCGCCCAATTATAAAGACTAACGATAAGAGCCGAAATACTCACGTCCAACCGTCAAAATCTTCGAAGAAAAAGAAGAAGAAATCCAAGAAGTCCGTGAAGCTTGGAAACGAGCACACGAACTTACAGAAGCAAATAGACGCGCTGGAAGAATACAATCAAAAGGCGCGAACTCCTGTCACACTGCTAGAGTTCCTCAACCATATCTTTCAAGAGGAAGATGAGGGGGAGAGCTCGTCGGATGAATCCGAAGGATATGTGGCGAGTTGTAACGTAATCTCCCACTCGTTTACCAATGATGGGAAAACTCCCGGCACTAAGAAGATGGAGGCAGAGCCTGTACCAGAGTGTCCATGGCCAACGGACGAAATGATCGACGCTTTTCTAGACAAGATTCGTCTAAAATGTAAAGCGGACCAGGAGCGTGAAATGACCACGCCGGAAAGAGCCAAATACGGACGACTGAACGGAAGAGTTGAACTACCTCCTCCAGAGCGAAAAGTATCCGAGGTAGACAAGAAGATATTCAAGACGAGAAAAAGGTTTGCCAAAGCCGTGTCAATGGGGATGAAGCTACCACCCTCGGAAGGAAACACACACGATGGGGTAGAGACGCACCCTGACTATTGCACATATCATCGGAAAATCTCACATCCCACGGAGGAGTGCGACGCCTTTAAGATATGGTGGCAAGGATATGTTGCTCATCGGCAACATTTTAAGCGCATGAAACGCGAGACCCGTCGAGAGCGAAGAAGTACCGTCGATGGGCAAAACAGAACGACTGGCAACTGTTGCATGGTTAACGCCAGGGGGTCACAAGTTCTCACCTTTGGGAGCGACTCTGATGAAGAAATGGCTCTGGGCCCTCTCTTTACAGAATCCGTTCTAGGAAAAAAGGAGGAATCAGAGGCCTGCGAGAACATCCAGCTGCGCAACCGCACGCTCCCGGAGAAGAATCTCGGTCCCGTCGGCCGAAAAGATAAGGGAAAGGAAAAGGTCATTGAAGATATCACTTTAGATGACCGGGTCATAAAAGAGCTAACTAACAAAGACCCTCCCAAAAAGGGTAAGGTGGACTATAACATCCTCGCGCACTTAAGGAAACTACCCTCTCAGCTTAGCATTCTTGATGCCCTTTTATTATCAAAAGAAGCGCGAGACTCACTCATTAAAGCGTTGCAAGAACCTGAACAATTCCAGGCCGTTCTCGCCACTGAAAGGATGAAGGATGAACTGGAGGAAGTGCATACAGCCGATGTCACTTTCGGTGATGAAGACCTTCTCCTCGGGACGTGCGACCACAACCGTCCCCTATATGTCTCTGGATACTGCCATGACATCAAGATAGGTAAGATCTTAGTGGATAATGGATCCTCCGTCAACCTCCTTAATGTTCGGGTGTTGAAGGAAATCTGCATGAGTGTGCAACACCTCGCTCGTGACAAAATTACTATCTCCGGTTTCGACTCTCAATCGTCACGGACTCTCGGATCTGTAATACTGACGTTACGCTTCGGACTTCTCGTCACAGACATCAAATTCCATGTCATTGACGCCAAGACCTGCTACAACGCCTTGCTCGGCCGTCCCTGGCTACACGAGTACAACATCATCCCTTCTACACAACATCAGTGTATGAAATACTTCAAGGATGGTTTCGAGTACACTGTAACAGGCGAGTTAAACCCGTTTTCTGTGAACGAAGTCCGCAAATACGAAGATGCGAAATACTTTTTGCCAGATTTCGAGGATACAGAAAGGTGTCGCGACCCGAAGAACAAAACCGCCGCCACCATTCCCGTTTTTGGGAGCGATACCGAAGAAGAGGAGGAAATAGTGTATACGGGGCCATCCCAACGCAACAACCTGGGGGCACCCACCCCCGTACCGGTCTTCGGGAGTGATTCGGAGGACGAGGTTAACGTCGTGTTCTCCAATCGGCTGTCAATACAGGCACCCCTTTGCGATGACCATAGTCTGCAAATCACCATGGTACCGCAAGAACACTATAAGGATCTCGACGCGCTTCAAACCCACAGCGTGCAGGACCTGCAAACATTTTACGTCCCTCCCAAGCGAAGGGGTGAAAAGGTGATCCTATTCTATCAATCCTCAGAGTCGAAGGTGGAGAAAGAGATCTGGCACGGCGTGGATGTTACACTTGACAGGCTCCAACCCATTCGTCTGCCTAGATACTATACAAATGGATTGAAGAAGTTATTGAAGCGCCAAGGAGTACCCTTAAAACAGACTGTGCGGCAGGCTCGGTTCTACAACAGGATTTGGGATGTCCCTGGGACCCAACGCAAATTGCCCAACGGAAAAATAGAAACACTTGGGCTTGGGTACGCGAGAACGGGAAAACAGGAGCGAGCCCACGGCAGCTACGCCATATATACCTTTGATGAAGAAGAAGGCGCCACGTCAGGAGAGACCAATCCCTCATCAAAACTAAACCCCGCGATCGAAGAGCCAAACCCGTTGTTTAAAAGACGAATGGGCAAGCCTACCACGAAAGCGAATCAGAAAATTCGGGAAGATCACAACCACGAAGTGGCCAGGCTGCAAAAGATAAAGATGTTCACCATCGTCAACCCGTCATACGAAAGGCTCGACGCAGGGACGGGAATAAATTAAGAAGCGAAAAAAGAAGCCGACAACAACGACGCAGGATTAGAGGGTTACGGGAATTGCGCGGCTCGGACTCGTCCCTCATGGAAAAGATGAGTCGAGCATACTCCTTCCCTCGAGACAAGACGGAACGGTTACTCAAGCTCGCCCTAAAACATCAGATGATCACGCTTCCAGAGTCTAGGCATCCTGAGCAGGCTAGCAAGGTCTCTCATCCGGGTTATTGCTCTTATCACCGAGCCATAGGACATCCGACCGAAGATTGCTTCACCTTCAAGAACTGGGTCGAGGACCAGTACCGACGGGGCAGATTCGCTTTATCCGACGGTTGGAAAGTAACGCCGCCGCAAAGGCACGAGCCTAAAGCCACAAGAGCAGAACCGGATCCGCCTCAGTCTTGGGAGCGAGTTCGCACCTGTTATATGATTACGATATTAAAAGAAGAGCCCGAGAACGAAGATGACCTTCCCCGGTGCTTCGAGAACAGCGATGACGAGTTGATCTCGGAATTTCCGCCCGCTCCGAAAGAACTGGAAGACGGTATACATACTACCGCAGATAACCTCAAGAAGATCGAGCTGGGATCGGCAGACGACCCGCGGCCGACATTTGTCAGCGAGCTGTTATCCGAGGAAAAGGTGGCCGCGTTAAAGAACGTGCTCCTACGGCATAAAGACTGCTTCGCGTGGAACTACTCCGAGATGCCAGGATTGGATCCGGAGATTGCAGTGCATAGATTAGCAATATCCCCGGATATCAAGCCAGTCAAGCAGGCGCCAAGGAGGATGCGACTTGAGCTGGAGATGAGCATCAACGCCGAAGTCAAGAAGTTGATCGATTCCGGATTTATCCAAGAAGTCCAATACCCCGATTGGATCGCCAATATCGTCCCGGTAATGAAGAAGAATGGAACGGTGCGCATATGCGTGGATTTCAGGGATCTCAATAAAGCATGCCCAAAGGACGATTTCCCGGTGCCGGTAACCGAGCTAATGATAGATAACACGTCTACTCACGAGATCTTCTCCTTTATGGATGGTTCTTCAGGATACAATCAGATAAAAATGCATCCCGAAGACCAGAAGCACACCGCTTTCCGGACCCCTTTGGGTGTATTCTGCTACAGGGTTATGCCCTTTGGCCTAAAGAACGCTGGCGCCACCTACCAAAGGGCCATGACAAAAATCTTCGACGATCTCATACACGACATCGTCGAATGCTATATCGATGACCTCGTAGTGAAGAGCATGTCATACGAAGAGCATTTAAAGCATCTCGAAACCGTATTTCAACGCCTTCGGCAATACAATTTGAAAATGAATCCCCTCAAATGCGCGTTTGGAGTCTCCTCGGGTAAATTCCTGGGATTCATCGTTCGACACCGAGGTATTGAAATAGATCCGTCAAAGATTAAAGCGATTATGGAAATGCCCCCGCCAAGAACCCTCAAACAGTTGCGGTCTCTCCAAGGGAAGCTCGCATACATCCGGCGATTTATCGCAAATCTTTCAGGCAAATGCCGCCCCTACAGTCACCTGATGAAGAAGGGAACCCCATTCGTCTGGGATCAAAAATGCCAAGGCGCACTAGACGAGATCAAGCAGTACCTGCAGAACCCGCCGGTATTAGCTGCGCCGGTCAAGGGAAAACCCCTCATTCTTTATACAACCGCCCTCGAAGGTTCCTTGGGCGCATTATGGGCACAAGAGAATGACCAGGGGAAAGAAAGAGCACTTTACTACTTAAGTCGAGTGCTACTGGGGGCAGAAAGCAATTACTCGCCCATTGAAAAGCATTGCTTGGCATTAATCTTTGCAGTAACGAAGCTCAGGCACTATGCGTTGGCGCATGAAGTCCGTCTCATTTCAAAGGTGGATCCCCTTAAATACCTGATGTCAAAGGCTATATTGACGGGACGACTCGCTAAATGGGCCCTACTCTTGATGGAGTTTTCGATAACATATCAACCCCTCAAGGCAGTAAAGGGCCAGGCCATTGCCGACTTCCTCGCTGAGCACCCGATACCGGCCGACTCTCCTCTAAACTGTGATTTGCCGGACGAGCATGCATTTGATGCAATTGGCGGTGGAAGCACACGATGGGAACTCTATTTCGATGGAGCGTCCTCCACAAAGAAACAGAAACAGGGTAACCCGATCATCAAATCGGGGATAGGCCTTATCTTTGTAACTCCACAAGGAGGGATAATGCGCTTCGCCTTCTCCTTAACAGAGTCAAGGACAAACAATGAAGCCGAATACGAAGCTCTGATAGCAGGCCTCGAAATCGCCATCAACATGGGAATTGAAGACCTCCACATATACGGGGATTCTCAGCTGGTCGTTAGCCAAATAAATGGTGACTACCAAACATGCAAACCAGAATTGGTGAAATACGGCGTAAAGGTGCGACAACTGTTGGCCCAGATCCCCTCCTATATTCTAGAGAACATACCGCGCGCGGAAAACAGCAAAGCAGACGCGTTGGCCAAACTCGCTAAAGAACTGGCTGACGAGAACCTCGATGACGTCAGAATCGTGGTACAAAGCCGTCGAGTGCTCGCCCCGGCAGAAATACCTCCGGAATTATATAAAGAAAAGGGAGCGATTCAGCAAGCGACCCTACAAATAAAAGACCGTGAGAAGGCTGAGGACTGGAGGGAAGTCTTCATAGACTACTTTAAGTCCCACCGAATGCCCGAAGAGGCGTCCTCAAGGCATCAGCTTATGAAACGAGCTCTATCCTTCGCTTTCGTCAACGATACCCTGTACAAGAGATCGTTTGATTTTCTATGGCTGAGATGCTTGGGACCTGACGAAGCGGAACGAGTCGTTCGAGAAGTTCACGACGGACTTTGCGGTTCTCACCAAGCAGGCCCAAAGATGAAGTTAAAAATTAAACGGATGGGTTACTACTGGCCCACGATGATCCAGGACTGCCTCGAGTATGCAAAGCAATGCCACTCATGCCAGATCCATGGAGACTTCATCCACCAACATCCGAATCCACTACACCCAACGGTGGCCAGCTGGCCATTCGAAATGTGGGGGACTGACATAGTCGGCCCCATAGAGCCGGCATCAGCCCGGGGACATCGTTTTATCCTGGCGACAACTGATTACTTCTCCAAATGGGCAGAAGCGGTACCACTGAGGGAAGTGAGGACGGAGAACATTCTCCATTTCTTCAAAACACACGTCATCTATCGGTTCGGAACCCCGCGACGGATTATCTCCGATAATGGGCCGGCCTACCGAAGCCATAAGATTAGCCGCTTCGCACAGCAGCACAATATAGACTGGAGATATTCTTCAGTTTACAACCCACGAGCTAACGGTCTGGCCGAGGCTTTCAATAAGACCTTGACGAAGATCATGAAAAAGACCGTCTCCAGGAATAAGAGAGACTGGCACGAAAGGCTGCAAGAAGCCCTCTGGGCTTATCGAACTACATTCAAGACGGCCACGAACACAACGCCGTACACGTTGGTATTTGGGACGGAAGCAGTTCTCCCCCTCGAGATAGAGTTACCCTCTCTACGAGTAGCAGTCCACCACGAGCTGACGAACGAAGAAAATGCTCACCTTCGGCTTGAGGAGCTTGACGCCCTCGATGAAACCCGGCTCATAGCGCAACAATATCTAGAAGCCTACAAAGCAAAGATGACGCGCTCGTACGAAAGATTGACCAGGCCGAGGACATTCCGCCAAGGCGAACTCGTGCTAGTGGTCAAAAGACCGATGATCCCCAATCGTGCCAAGCGGGGAAAATTTGAGCCAAACTATGAAGGCCCGTACATCATAGACAAGGTCTACCAGGGTGAAGCCTACCTACTCATGGACATACACGGTGAAAGGCCTTTCAGGCCAGTAAACGGCCGCTTCTTGAAGAAATACCATGCTTAATAAGCTGCAGCCTAGGTCAATGATGGATGACGACGACTATGTCCGCTCGCTATCTTCCTAAAGCTCAGACTTTACAAGCAGCAGCCGGCCTTCCTATATCGACGGACCGAAACGTCCTTAAACTATCGTCGGACCGAAACGTCCTTAAACTATCGTCGGACCGAAACGTCCTTAAACTAACAGCGGACCGAAACGTCCCTAAACTAATGCCGGACCGAAACGTCCTTAAACTAACAACGGACCGAAACGTCCTTAAACTAACAGCGGACCGAAACGTCCTTAAACTATCGACGGACCGAAACGTCCCTAAACTACCACCGCAACGTCCTTAGGTTGACGAGATGGATAAATAAAAAAAAATGATGATAAAAAAAAAAAAAAAAAAAAAAAAAAAAACGGTATGTCCATAAGCAAAATGGGCACGGATGAAAACCCGAAAAGGGCTCCGTGAGTAAAAACAGCAGGGCTGCCGGCAAGTGTTCGTGAAAACCCGAAAGGGCGCGACCTTGTAAAAAAAAAGAGAAGAGTAAAAATGATATAAATAAAAAAAACGGTATGTCCATAAGCAAAATGGGCACGGATGAAAACCCGAAAGGGCTCCGTGAGTAAAAACAGCAGGACTACCGGCGAGTGTTTGTGAAAACCCGAAAGGGCGCAACCTCGTTAAAGGACACTTACAGAGTCCTCTCGACCCTGTAAGGAGAAACCACCTGCGTGAGATCCTTACGACTCACAAAGGAGCAGCACACTTAGGGATCCTCACGATTCCTGAGGAGAAAATACACTTACGAGATCCTCACGACTCGTAAGGAGAATTCTCTTATGGGACCCTCACGGCTCATGAGATTTGAAAGTCTTAAGTTACAGAAACCTGAACCTGTTCTTAAGCAAATCCCCCACAACCTCCGATATTGCCCTACAAGAGGCTCAATACTGACCCTTGTATACAATCCACGGGCGCGAATAAACATTTCCCCAGCAAAGTCCAACCCTTGTAGGTCCTCTCGACCCATAAGGAGAAAACCCTCTTGTAGGATCCTTACGACTTACAGAGGAACATACACTTAGGAATCCTCACGACCCCTAAGGAGAAAAGACACCTGCAAGATCCTCACGACTTGTAGGGAGAAATACCTTTGTGAGACCTCTACGGCTCATGAAGTCAAAAGCCTTGGTTAACAGGACCCTTAACCCTGTTTGCTGAGCCACCTTTGTTCATTATCGACAAAGGCAAATGATGATTCGCTCCTGGCAACATTCCAGTTGTAGCGGTACTGATGCCGAGATCAGTGCTTAAAATCCAGGCTTGTAACGAAAAGCTAGCAAGCCACACATGCCTACAAAATAGCCGAAATGATGGGGCAACTTGCAATAAAAAGCAGCAAGTAGAAATGAAGGCATGAAAAATAGCCGAAATGATGGGGCAACTCGCAATAAAGAGCAGCGAGCAGAAAATAAATAAATAGCCGAAATGATCGGGCACCGCGAAAAATAGCCGAAATGATTGGGCAATCGCGACTTTCGCGATATAAAAGCTGAAATGATAGAGCATCGCGGAAAAAGAAATAAAATAAAAATAAAATTTATGCCCTACAGGTGATATTCCATCGCACCCTGTACACAATCCAAGGGCGTAAACAAAGAAGGGATCATACTTCTCCCCCAGGGTTCATCAGAAGAAGAAGCCAAGTCTCGACGGGTCACAAGCGACAACCCACAGTTCCATGACTCGGTGATGTACACGTCACCAGGAGTCAAACCTCCATCCCGTGAAATGCGGATACAATCAACAAAATTCCTGGTCACGTGGAACGCGGATAACGTCACTCTTTGACCCCGTGGAAAACGTCCAGAGCGGATCCTGGTCCTCGCAGAGCATGGCAGTGAACCCGTGCGAAGCATCCAGAGCGGAGCCTAGTCCTCGCCTAACGCGGCAGTGAACCCGTGTGAAGCATCTAGTGCAAACTTCCTGGTTACGTGGAACGCGGATAACGTCACTCTTTGACCCCGTGGAAAACGTCCAGAGCGGATCCTGGTCCTCGCAGAGCATGGCAGTGAACCCGTGCGAAGCATCCAGAGCGGAGCCTAGTCCTCGCCTAACGCGGCAGTGAACCCGTGTGAAGCATCTAGTGCAAACTTCCTGGTTACGTGGAACGCGGATAACGTCACTCTTTGACCCCGTGGAAAACGTCCAGAGCGGATCCTGGTCCTCGCAGAGCATGGCAGTGAACCCGTGCGAAGCATCCAGAGCGGAGCCTAGTCCTCGCCTAACGCGGCAGTGAACCCGTGTGAAGCATCTAGTGCAAACTTCCTGGTTACGTGGAACGCGGATAACGTCACTCTTTGACCCCGTGGAAAACGTCCAGAGCGGATCCTGGTCCTCGCAGAGCATGGCAGTGAACCCGTGCGAAGCATCCAGAGCGGAGCCTAGTCCTCGCCTAACGCGGCAGTGAACCCGTGTGAAGCATCTAGTGCAAACTTCCTGGTTACGTGGAACGCGGATAACGTCACTCTTTGACCCCGTGGAAAACGTCCAGAGCGGATCCTGGTCCTCGCAGAGCATGGCAGTGAACCCGTGCGAAGCATCCAGAGCGGAGCCTAGTCCTCGCCTAACGCGGCAGTGAACCCGTGTGAAGCATCTAGTGCAAACTTCCTGGTTACGTGGAACGCGGATAACGTCACTCTTTGACCCCGTGGAAAACGTCCAGAGCGGATCCTGGTCCTCGCAGAGCATGGCAGTGAACCCGTGCGAAGCATCCAGAGCGGAGCCTAGTCCTCGCCTAACGCGGCAGTGAACCCGTGTGAAGCATCTAGTGCAAACTTCCTGGTCACGTGGAACGCGGATAACGTCATTCTTTGACCCCGTGGAAAACGTCCAGAGCGGAGCCTGGTCCTCGCCAAGCACGGCAGTGAACCCGTGTGAAGCATCCAGAGCAAACACCGGACTGTGGAGTCCTTAAAATCCACGGACTATGACGTCCTTAACCTCGACCGTGATGTCTTAAAACTAACGATCAACCACCACGATTCCCTACGGATTTTGCCTTGGTTTAAGGGTACATCTCTTCACTCCTTTGATACCCGGCGTTGTAATTCTTCAACGTCTTCAAAGAGGTGACGGGTCCCTGTAACCAAACATCGGACTGTGGAGTCCCTAAATCCACGGACTATGAGGTCCTTAACCTTGACCGTGATTTCTTAAAACTAACATCGGACTGTGGAGTCCCTAAATCCACGGACTATGAGGTCCTTAACCTTGACCGTGATGTCTTAAAACTAACATCGGACTGTGGAGTCCCTAAATCCACGGACTATGAGGTCCTTAACCTTGACCGTGATGTCTTAAAACTAACATCGGACTGTGGAGTCCTTAAACCCACGGACTATGAGGTCCTTAACCTTGACCGCGACGTCTTTAAACTACGATACCTGGAGAGATCCCTAACCCCGTGAAATACGGAAAAAGGTGATCACACCCGACACTTGCAGGCCCTCACGACCTGTAAGAAAGAAAAACTCTCTTATGGGATCCTTACGACTCTCAAGGGAAAACCCTTTTAAGAATCCTCACGATTCTTAAGAAGAACTCACACCTATGGGATCCTCTCGACCTGTAGGGAGAAAAACTCTTTATGAGACCCTTGTGGCTCGTAAAAAGCAAAAGCCTTAGGAAACAGATCCTAACCCTGAATCCTAAGCCACGGCCGTCCTGCAAGAAGATTAAGATAGAATATCCGCAGAATGCATTCAATGAAAAGGAGACACATCATTAGCAAGAAAAATGTATCTTTTATTCATAAACCAAAACGGGTACAAAGTACAATTTATGGAAGGAACAAAAAGAAAATACTCTCATCCATGAGTATGTACAAAAAGGAAGAAAAAGATACAAATGTTTCAGGCCGGCGGGCGATTCAGCAACTTGGTCAGCTCATCCTGCTTTTGCTGAGCCACGGCTTCATGACGCAAGATCTCCAGAAGACGAGCCTCCGCCTGAGCTTGCTGGGCCTGATATGAAGCGAGCCGGGCTTCAAGCTCTTTTTCAGTAACCTTATGAGCCTCAACCCTCTCGCGAGTAAACGTGACGGCTTTGTCAAGAGCCACCACCTCTTTGATGGACTCCTGTAGCACCCGCCACAGTTCATACGCTTTATTGGCCCTGGCTGTGAGATTGGCTTGAAGCTCGCCCAGCGCCTTAGAGGCTAGCTCCCTCTCCGAGAATTTGCGGCCAAGCCTCTTTTCACATGACGTCATATTTGCCGCACATCGTGCTATCAGACCTCGCAACTCCGCTTTTGCAACCACGGCTTCTGAGGAAAGGCGAGAACATTCAAGAGCATACAAACAAGCCTCCACCTTCCTGCAGAACTCCACCCAGACCCGCACCACCTCCTCGCTATGATAGGTGGCAAGAAAAGGAAGAGAGCCGTTGGCTTCAGCGGCAAATGCTTCGGCCGTGGTCGTACTACCAGCACGGAGTTCCTCGATGAAAGAAGATAGGGAGACAAGGCTCAATTGGGCCAATCGCTCTGAAGCCCGCAAGGCATAGGGGCCGGACGGCATCACAATGCGCGATTCCAGAGCCATGGAAACTGGCAGGGCTGTTCAAGTTTGGCAAGTGTTAGTAAAACTCTTAAACGCGGAACGAATGAGATTATAATAAAAATGTCACTCACCGATAGTCATGCAAGTAGGAGCCGAAGGTTCCCCTGGCCCTTCGACAACCTCGACCTCATCGTCGGCTTCCAAAACTATAAGAGACATCAATGTCATTTCGCAAAATAGTAACAATACTATGGTAAAAAAAAAATGGCGAATGACACCAACCTTGCCCAGACGAGAGGACAATGCATTGAGGGGAGATCGCCTGCGGAGCTGCCATCTCCAATAAACGCTGAAATGACTGTCGGGGCGATAGATCCGCGATCGTGGCTGCCAAACCGCGCAATTCTGGGAAAAGATAAAAGGATTCAGACTATGAAAGGGTTGCTAAATTAAAACACAGAGGAATACCTTCAACAGTCCTCCCATTCTGAGCCGGGGGGATAGCAGCTTCAACGTTCTCCGTCATGACCTCAGGCTCCAACAAAGGGAGAGTAGTCCCGACTACCTCGCCCCCAGCCTTTGGGCCGCTCGCAGTAGGAGTCATTGGGGCGTAGGCCTCCAAAGGAGCCTCCTCCAAAGGGACAAGCACGCCCTGGCCAAGAACCGCCGCTGGAAATTCCACCGCGAGAGGAGCTTCGGCGGGCTTTAGCTTTAATAGGCCCGTAGGAAGCTCCCCCAGCGTCGAAGATTCTGCATAATCCAAATAAGAATAATGATGTATATGCACAGGCATAAATAGTCGGAGAGACTACAAAGGAAGCACAACGTACCTATACGCAAAGAAGCCCTCAATATGGCTTCTTCAAGCCGCTGCTCCTTCTCAAGGAGGTGGGCTCGCCGGGGTTCAAGCGTAGATTCATGACCGCCAGTCCACAAAGAGAGTGCATCAGCCGCGTCTTCTGAAGCGGCCTGCTTCAAAGCCCTTTCCCCCCATTCCTCTAAAGGGCCGATAAATCGCCGCCGAATCCACGAAGGGTCTTCGTAAAAAATTACAGCGGGATAAGACTTCTTCGGAACCTTGGCATTATGGGACGGGTCTTTCGAACGCCGTAAGGCCTCAGCCAGTTGTGCAGCCTCCTCGTCAGCCGAACTCGGGAAGAGAAGTCCCGTGTCTGACCCTTGCAAGGCCAAGGGTTCGTCTTCAACGACAGGCTCAGATTCCACCACAGAATCAAGCGGGGGAGTAGCCACTTTCCTCCGTCGTTTAGACCCAGAGCCGGCCGCTGAAGATAACCGCTTCCTCCCTCGCGAAGCCTTAGGGCGGCGCTGACCCACATCGCCTTCGGCACTCTCGTCCCTGTTACTTTCGCTCGGCGCCACAACCGAGGACAACGCCGCCGGTATCGACGCCACGGGGGACGGTACCGCTGCCGGCAGAGGTGCTACTACTGGAGCCCGTCTACCCCGCGATCGGGAACCCAAGGGCATACCAGCTGTTGGAGTAAGGTCCACCCCTGACTCTCCCGGAATGAGGGCGACGCCAATCTCCCTCAAAGGGAAGCGGACTGGAACCCTCGGTCGCAGTTTAGCTCTCGAAACCTGAGGAGGGGAGTCGTGACCAAGGAGAACCCTTCTTTCTTCAGCAATGATTGGGGTGATTCGATGAAGATACCAGCCCGTAAATGCACCTACGCATCGAGGCATATACTCGGCTTCAGGGACCATGAAATGAGAGCCGGTGTTCAACCGCATGAAATGATGGGCGGCATCGCGAACAGCGTCGAGCGAAGGGATCGGAGCGACTATAAAAGCCTCAAAAGGAACGCCTTGGTCGTATCCAAGCTGCCGGGCAAATCGGTGCGGATTGTACCGCATAAAAAGAGCTGCACTATCCTGGCGAAACACCAAGTAGCCTGGTCTAATTGAATACAAATGTATGGCCTCTCGGGGCTTCAGAGAAGGCGCGTCGTCCTTCGACTGATCCCAAAGTTGCTGAATGGGACCCGAAGGAGTAGACAGAACCCGATCATTAAAAACCAACCCGCCGGCAGTAGCGTGAGGGGAAATCAGCACCCGAATAGCCCCAAATTGAGTTGGATCGGCAGCAGAAGCACCCACCAGTCGCATGAGTCGCGGGAAGGTATAGGCGTCGTAAAAAGCGGGCCTCTGATGCATAGCAAAAGACCCCAGCACATGCATTTCGATCCACGACGTGAAATAATGAAGCGAAAAGTTCACTACGTCCACGCCAGGCGTAGAAGTATTAGCTGCGGTGCCTAATCCGTTATAGAGGTGCGCCAAGGCCGGGATGCCGATAGCCAACCTCGTCCCCTCAGCAATACGATGAGCCGGGTAGATGACCGAGGCTCTCATGAAGCGGCGATGCATGGGGATAACGAACCAACTAAGCCAGACGCTAACAAACCCCACAAAAAACGTCTCCTCGTCCATGCCTGGGGCAGCAATGGATTCAAAAGAGATCGGCGATATAATAGGGATGTAATACTGAGGTAGATCTGATTCGTTGGTCGGCAACCTCTTCGGGCCAAACCCAAAAGGGTCCCCGATGTTGGCAAACTTCGGGGCTGTCTTCGATAAGGCGTCCTCACGAAGGAAACGAGCAATGAAGCTCTTGAAAGTAACGCCCTGCTCTTCGGACTCGGTGAACAATCGGTCGAAGATACCTAGGGCCTTGATCAAACTGGGGCGCTTATGGCGAATGGCATTCTCAGCAGACAGACCGTCAACGGGGGCAGACTCGGGCTCAAAAACGTACTCGTCAGGAGGCAACAACTCCTCGTACAGATTACCCCTTATCGGCAACCCCGAGATATCATAGAATTCGGCCAAAGAAATCGAAACCTCTCGATCTCCCAGAATGAAAGTATTGGTAGGAAGATTCCACTGGTTCAAAAACGCCTTGACCCACCAGGCATGTGGGGACTTGTAATGGAATAGCGACGCGTATACGGCCTGATAAAGCCCAACTTTCTGCAATCGCGCCCGATGGGCAGAAAGGATGTAGCGAGCCCAAAGAAGGTAGCCCGTAGGATGCCTGGGAGTGAGCCCTATCTTATAAATCTGCCCCCACGGATGGGCCTCACCCTGGCAAATGCGCCGTCCCAAGATGTCTATAGCCGGGATCGGATGGTTCGGAATGCCGGTCGTCGAAGGCTCCAGTCTCCCCGTTGGAGTCCAATTGGGCATTTCCACGGCGAAAGCTGTCCTTGGAGGGTCCATCGGTAAAAATGGGAAAGTAGGCTCCGTTGGCACCGCGCAAAGAAAACTCCTGCGACCCTGAATAATCTGACTGTACCAAGGTCCCCATTGAAGAAGGTTGGCGCAGTTCGGGTCATGGGCTCTAATCATCGCCATCGCCTCTTCATCAGACGGTGACTGAGGAAAGGCCGCCTCCGAGCGAGAGAAAGGAAAACGTGGAGCAGAAGTCATCGCACCTGAAGACCAATAAAGGAAGACCGTTAGAAGAAAAGTCGGCAACGTGCATTCATGCATGAACATGAAGACTAGGTAAAGAAAGCAAAAAACAAAGATTCCTGGGACCATTGGCTACAAAACACATGGGCCCCGCAGAATCCAGATGACGGCACATCAATAATAAGGCCAAAACGCTACAATAAGACAAAGGGAATGTCCGCATTTAATAAAAGGTGGTAACCATGCATATTCCCCTCAAACAAGATCTGGCTAGGGCGCTACAGCGAACCCAACAAAATCAAGGGAATTAAATTCCCACAGAAGGCATCATTACAAAATCCCCATTGCATTAATGGCAGAAGAATCGCCTCGAGCCGAGAGACCCCAGAGATACTCTGTGTGAAGAAATCGAGTTCTTCATTGGAATTTAATTCCTTATTAAGGAAAGGGAATTAAATTCCCAGAAACATTTTGAATGGAATTAAATTCCATGGGTTTGAACCACCATCACCGTCTCCTTAAGGGATCATCTGAACCCTAAGTGATCTACTACGGGAAGTCAAGTGGTCTCATATTTTGGTTAAATTACTTGGAGAAAAATGAGTTCTTCGGGAAACCCTCGATCTGGATTTTAAATCCAGAGAGGTCTGTCAAAACAAAGGTGCTTCGACTACCATTACCTGAGGAAAAAGGGCCCTTTTCGAACAGAGTTAAACTCTGGAAAATCTTAAAACAGAGAACTAAGCTCTGGAAGAAGAGGATTAAATTCTCAAGGAAAAGTTCTCAGGAGAAGAAGATGAGCAGAGTGAAGGCTCCTATGAAGAGACAGCGGTATTTATAGAAAACAGTGGAAACGCTTCGTCTCCCCAGATCCCTAGATGAATCCAACGGTCGCAAGAGATGACAGCGTTGCACTCACGTGCTGACACGTGAGACCAACGCTGTGGGGGCATTTGTTTCCTGATTTAAAATCAGGAAAGCTTCTGTGGAAAGCTTCTATGGAAAGCTTCAAAAGGGGGTCACGTGCTCACACGTGACTAGTGATCACGTGTTGGCACGTGACACCTAAAAACGTCGTTAAGGCAAGTTCAATTCCCTGACTGCGAAGAAGGAAAAGAAAAGCTTCAAGGAGAGTCGCGTGCTCCCACGTGACCAGGGTCACGTGTTGGCACGTGACGTTTAAATACAAGCGTCAAAGGCACGTCGGGTAACTGACCAAGTCAAGAAAAAGGCTTCAGAAGAAGTCACGTGCTCCCACGTGACCAGGGTCACGTGTCGGCACGTGACGTTCAAGGCAGCAAGCGCGTCTCCAGAACAACCAAGGAAAGAGAGCTCAAACAAAGGGTCACGTGCTCACACGTGACCAGGGGTCACGTGGTAGCACGTGATGTTTAAGCAGCAATCAGAAGACACAGCGCAGAAAGCTCGTTCCAAAGGGGGTCACGTGCTCACACGTGACCATGGGTCACGTGGTCACACGTGACCGACTTTCAAAACCCATTTTTGACGACAGAATTAAATTCTGAAGGAAATTCGAATCTTTCCAAAGGAAAGTAATTATTTGGGACTAATCAAATTAAAGATTCAGAGATGATTAAAGATCATCTATCTATGGAAAATCTCGGCTTTGGGAAAGATTTCCCCCTTAAATCTAACCAAAATATCAAAGGAGAATCTCTGAATTCAAGATCCAATGGTGAATAAAATTCACCTAATAATCCAAAGGCCCAAAATGAATTATGGATGCAAATCAAATCTCCCAATGAAGATTCGTCAAAAAACTGATTGATGCGGCTGCCTCTCCTATAAATAGGAGCCAAGAGACAAAAAAAAAGAGATATACATGCGCAGAGAAGAAAAGAGAAAAGGAGAAGAGCTTTGATACTTCGAAAAGACTCAGATCTTCTGCAAAAAACCCTAGGTAAGAAAGGGAAGGCATTTTGAAAGAAGCAGAATTTAATTCTCAACAGAGTTTAACTCTGATAATATAAAAGCAGAAGAACTTATTTCTTCTCTCTTTGATAGAGGATCTGCAAAGTGCACATCTCCCCTTAAGGTTGAGAATTTAATTCTCAATGGGTTGAGATCCTGCCATGCAGATCCAAAACATAGAGAAGGAGTGCAAACTTGAGAATTTAATTCTCACAGAACTATAGGAATTTAATTCCTCCAAAATAAAGTGGGGCTAGACCCTATATCATGGGAATTTAATTCCTTCAAAACAAAAAAAAAGAGAAACAGGGTTTAACCCTAATTAAAGAACTTAGTTCTGTTGAAACAACGATCATCATTTCCTCAAAAATTTTATTAGGGTTCAACCCTATTCAGCCCTTCACATAAACGGGGAATTTAACTCCCGCAGAAAATTCAGAGTTAAACTCTATTCCAGAATACAAGTCTTCAAAAGAAAGAAGGATTTAATTCCTCTGAAATTAAAAAGTCTCCGGAATTTAATTCCTGAAAAAAGGAGTAACAAATCCTCTGAAAAAAACCACATTAAGGCAGGGTCACGTGTCACCACGTGACCCCCCCTCAAAAGCCCTACAGAAAACCCCTTTGAGGCAGCACCCCACGTGACCCACGTGACTTTCAGCAGAAGCCTTAACGCATAGGCATTTGAATGCCCATCACGTGCTGACACGTGATGCTATCAAAAGATGCAGTAATTTCAGCAGAACAAATGGAGGAAGGGCGCTCTCACGTGCTGCCACGTGACCCCTCTTGTCTTAGTGTTTAACACTAAATTGAAACTCTCGCACTCGGTGTTAAAATATTGTTGGGCCTTAGTGTTCAACACTAATTAAAAAGCTTTATCTGCAGTGTTCAACACTGATTACCTTAGTGTTTAAATACTAATCTGAGATCTTCATTTGCAGTGTTCAACACTGATCTGTTTTAGTGTTTAACACTAATTTGAGAAGCCTTATTGCTGGTGTTTAACACCAATTATTTCTTAGTGTTAAACACTAACTTGTTAACCGCATTCCCAGTGTTCAACACTGATTGCTCTATAGTGTTTAACACTAGGCTTTGGCCCAATTGGCTAAATGGATAGAGGCAAAGCCTCTCCTTCAATGGATCAGCAAAAAGTCAATGTTTCAGACCCGACTGGACTTAGCCCAAGCTGGCCATAAGTCCTCAATTTGTGATTAACTGGGCTAATGGGCTCATAACATAATTAATCAGTCTCGACCCCAAATTGGGTCAGGGACTATTAAATCCATTCCGGTTCTAGGGTACATCTCTTCACTCCTTTGAAACTTGGCATTGTAATCCCTCAATGTCTTCAAAGAGGTGACGGGTCCCGACGGCCACTCATGATATGGACTGTGGGGTCCTTAAACCCATGCCTAATGCAAAATTCCTGGTTACGTGGAACACGGATAATGTCACTCTTTGACCCCGTGGGAAACGTCCAGAGCGGATCCTGGTCCTCGCAGAGCACGGCAGTGAACCCGTGTGAAGCATCCAGAGTGGAGCCTGGTCCTCGCCAAGCACGGCAGTGAACCCGTGTGAAGCATCCAGAGCAAATACCGGACTGTGGGGTCCTTAAACCCATGGACTACGACGTCCTTAACCTTGACCGAGATGTCTTAAAACTAACAACGGACCGCAATGTCCTTAAACTACCCATGGACCGAAATGTCCCTAAACTACCCACGGACCGCAACGTCCTTAAACTACCCATGGACCGCAACGTCCCTAAACTAGAACAATAGGGCCCTCCATATGCTCTTTTGTCGGATCTAAACGGTCCCGTTTAAGTTGATCTTAGCCTCCAAAAATGGCTAACGCGTCCTTAAACCTTCAAACAGATTGGACTACGAATCCCCTAAATTAACTCCGGCTCGAGGGTACATCTCTGAACTCCTCTGACATCCGTCGTTGTAATCTTTCAACGTCGTCAGAGAGGTGATGAGTCCCGATGGCCATACATACGATGGACCACTACGTCCCTAAACTGGAACATTAGAGTCCAAACACTCTTCTGTCGGATCTAAACGATCCCGTTAAGTTGATCTTAGTCACAAAGTTAGACTAACGTATCCTTAACAAACGTTTGAGTTGATCTTAGCCTCAAGTATGGCTGACGTATCCTCAAACCAAACCCCCAAACCCAAATCTAAGATAATGCGGATTTGGACTAGTCCACGCCCTACGGGCGACGACATAACTCAGTCTCCGTAAACAATCCACGGGCAACAAAACAAACACCCACGACACGAAGTGACCATCTGGAGAAGGAGAAAGTTGTTACCGCAACGCGGTAGCGTAATTAACTGCAGGGGCTTGCGCCTGCAGGGAAGAGCGTCCCCACAATCAAAAACCCCTCAAATGAGGGGGAATCTGACGAAGTCTGCTACATCGGACGCATCCGTCTAAACCTTCGATACATGGTGCCATAAATCAACTTGGCATCTTCGGAGAGGTGGACGGATAGCACCAATTAGCATCTGCCCCGAATCTCAGGCAAGACGCGGTGTCGCGCCGTCTTTCGGAGGGGAACAGCAGGTTTTTAAGAAAACCCTTTGCGTAATGAACTTGATATCGTTGTAGAATCGAGTGAATTTTAAAAGAAGTGTTTTTGAGGCTTTTACTAGTTTTGCTAAAGAGGTCACTCCCGGTGAAGGGATCTCGCTCTTTCCTTATCGAATAAGATGCGGAATAATTCACAAATACCACTATGCAAAGTAAAAACTATAGAAGCAATTAAAAGACAAACCGAGTGGGTTGTAGCATCTGCTAGTTTCACTAAAGAGGTCACTCCCGGTGAAGGGATCTCAGCTCTTTCCTTATCGAATAAGGTGCTGGATATTCTACAAGGAATACCGCTATGCAAAGCAAGAACTAGAACTACCAGTTTTTAAATAAGTTTCTACAACATCTTTAGGTTTCTTTTATTTCATTAATCTCATAAATGAGGTCCCATTATTTAGTATGCTTCCCAAGCATCACATAAGAAACGAAAGCAGCAATATTTATTATATCTCATATATATAATATAGGCATTCATCTCAGAACATATCAAATGATCACATCACAGAATATCAGCAGCAGAAGAATCACATATGAAATATTGGATATACTAGGAATTCTGTGTTTTATTTAAGCCAGTAAAAACGCGGATTCCACAGTCGTGATGAATAGTCAAACCCATATCCCTAGACCCCTATGAGAGTGGCAAGCAACCCTACCAATTCTAGAGTTGGGTGACCCGGTCTCAACTCCTTGAGATGGTCTCCCACTATACCCTAAAACCCGGTCACTTGTGCTCCCCGCTTGGGTCTATTCTAATGCGGAAAAGTAAATAATATACAATTGTGACATCATCCTCAACCCGGAAGTGCCCCAATAAAAGAATATTACATACAAGCTTTTACATGAATGAAAATGAAAAACTCTCATCTCACATAAAACCCCGGGCTATTCAAACGCGACGATCCAATATAACATATCACAGCAACATATATCATCACATGTCATCAACGTAAGTAAATATACGTATCCCAATTTTCGTTGACATATAGCACCGAAACCGGCGATACACCACATATTACACTTACGGTCGCAGAAAAGAAAGTGAAAAACTACAACAGTTGGAATCCGCAACCATCTTAGACATCATAAACCCAATATATCACATACATTGGATTTCATGCCTAACCAAATGAATTCCTTAGACATCGCATGCCTAATAATTATAAACCCCGCATTTTAGTCTCGATATTGAAAACACTTAACAATAACCTGTCGAGTAATTCAACAAGATTCCCGATAACCTGATCGAATGCTCGTCGGAAACTTTAATAGACGGCCGCACCCCCCCATGCCGTCGACGAAGTGCACCAAGGAGGAACACCGCGGCCGCGAGCACCCGAACGGATGCTTTTGGCTATAGGGTTCTCCTACAGTCACTTGGTCGGGGCTATGGGGTGTGGCTCTCTAGTAAGGTTACCCGGCGAGTATCCGCGTACACTACGTAATTACGCCGGACTTTTGATCAACATCAAAATCCCGTGGCAACCGATCAAATGAGACTAAACCGCTAGATTTATAAAATTCAAACTAGTTATCACATAACCAATTATGTGGATTCCAAATATTGTATCACAATCACAGATAGCTAGGCGAAGTTAGATAATTCAATCGATGCAATGAATTCCCAAAAATTCCAAAAGAGCTCAACACTTGAGCACAGTTAAAGTTAACCAGAGACTTGCCACAGTACCTACGGACCAACAGCTGAAGGGCACGACCCAAGCCTCTTAAGTGGCGCCGCGGATCCGCCGCCAAAACCATGTTTTGGCCGTGGATCCGCGGTCACTTGGACGAATTAGGGTTTCTTTCTTCAAGTGTGTCCATAGAATTCCCTACATGATTTTCTGAGTACTTTTAAAATGGAAAAATCCAACTTTTGGAAAAAATTTCAGAAAGGGGGTCATTTCGGGCTTTTGGAGTTCGATCGGACTTTAAACTTCGTCTAGACAACGCCTAATGCTCTAGCTTGGCTCTGATACCACTGTAGGGTTAGCTTAGAACCTTAGCAAGGTTTTGGCAAGCATCAATCATACTACTTTAAAATTTTGGGGTGCTAAACAAACCCTAACCAAGATCTTAACTAGAAACTTAGGGTTAAATATAATATGTAAACACTTTACATCTAAGTGAACAAGGAATATAACCTTTGTAGACCGGTCCTTTACTTCAATAGCTCCGTATAGTAGTCCCTTCGCTGCGATCACGATCCCCCGGACTCTAGAAAAGGCTCCCATGAAGAAACGAACAAGCTTGCTTCGAAGTCTTCGAGGCCGAAGATGATCTACGTCGAGGAGACACTAGCTCATGTTATCTCTTCACTAATTGTGTAGATTAGTGAAGCAAACATCCTAAACTAAATGGCTAATAGTAGAGAATGATGAAGTAGGAAGTGGGCTCACTTTAGATATATTTTTCTCACAAGGAATCATCACTTTCACAAAAGCTAGAAATCTTAAAAATGAGGAAGAAGAAGATGAAACTCAAGTGATAAAAGAATGAATCCATTAAGGTTAAAAAT
Organism: Agapanthus africanus; assembly: GCA_030015575.1. Lineage (NCBI taxonomy): Eukaryota > Viridiplantae > Streptophyta > Magnoliopsida > Asparagales > Amaryllidaceae > Agapanthus > Agapanthus africanus. Next base: position 188,138,567 of record CM057337.1, read on the forward strand.
GCAACCATGGGTGAGTATATCATATATCTAACCCTTGTAGAGAGTTAACCATTGTGTATGGTTAATGGTTGGGTTGATAAATATCTTAAGGAAAACAAAAGAGTGGACTAAGTCAATAGTTATCTTGAAACTTTTCCAAGCTTCAAACCATCAAAATATCTCCACTAATTGTAATTACTTAAGAATAAATATTAACCCCAACATTAAACCTAGCATAGTGTAAATCCCATACATACATGTTGCATGTATAACCTAGCATGTCACAATATTATATATCACATATATAATATTTATGTAACAAAAGAAAACGATACAATAAACATATATCACATATATTTTAAATGCATCATAAGTGAGAATAATAAATATTTAAGTGAGCATAATATATATATACACACACACATATATATTATATATTATTTTTATCGAATCAACACTTGATCCGATAACCCGGCTATATCACATATAACCGGCCGATATCACATATCGCGAGAATAGAATACGGTATCACATACTCATATTAATCTCGGTCCCGCACATATCACATATGTGCTCCTACTCCGTTTCGCATGAACCAGGAAACCTCTGTGTAGGATTCTAAAGACTCGTCAATACGCCGGCAGTAGGTGATGATCATATCAAACACCCACAAGCCGTAAGCGTTCTGCTAAATGTAACGGCCACCCGGGTATTGAACGATCATAAGATCAACAAGCAAGCCTGCTATAACTCCTGCAAATCCAATCGGTAACACTACCGTACAGTCCGGTCTCTTCGTCTGATATGTCGCATATCACAGCCTAGGGATGGTATAACGTCAGACCCCCAATAGCCTAATAAGTCATGCCGATGTAAGGTCCATAACGATTCGAGAAACTACTGATAACACTTACCAGTAAATCTCAGCACAGGCCAGGGATTTCCTGTTATGGTCAATCGAGCATAGCGGAAAATCAACCCCCAATACCGGGAGAGACGAAACCCCTCCTATCGCTCATTGCCTCCATGTGATTCGGGACTGTACCCAAAAGCCACCGTTTTGCACGATCTCTTGACCGTGGTTTGGTGGAAATCAAAGCACAGTGGGAATCACACAAGACTCTATGACGATCTTGGGTCTACAGACTAACCTGTACCAGTGTCACCAGAGAACTGCTATCCGATGATAGGTATAATACCATCTAGGAGTTCTCAGCGAGTCCGTCCAGTGTACCCAGTCTTTACTGAGCACCCGTATGCCTTCTCTGATGTCAAACACAAATGGATATGGGATCATCCAACGCCCATCATATGGGTCAAGAAGCGCATACGCTAGTCTACTCTAGAGTACCGATGCCCTATCTCGATATTCCCACGGCTAGGAACATTTGAAGAATGTACTTATCGACTACCCTGTCCCCACTAGTATGATCTGCATCATAATCCTGATAGTCAAGTAATCATCCTAAGGGCTTTATCAACATGTGATCACAAAACAGTATTCGTTAACATGTTAAGATAAAGAGCAACCAGATAGCATACTATCATGTCGAGCAAGAAAGTCCTCCCTATATATGTCCAAGCATCCACTACAATATACATCGCATATACAGTAATGCCTTCTAGGGCATACATATAACTAACAGTCCCGGCGTCCATCTTCATTGTGTAGGAAATGGGAGCTGTGTCGAGAGCTGAGCTGATCCTTAGAGAAATTTTGTTGCGTACGGAAATTGCAATTTGAAATTTGTTAACCTGCACAAAGAAGCATGATTTCAGTACAGGCAATCGATATGTATATTGATTGAGTTCGCATGAACGTTTAACCCGAAATATGGGAGGAGAGATTTGTCCCACCGGGCGTGCCAGAATCTGTAGGGTGCTTTTCGTCACCCCATTGAGATGGGAATACGCGCGTGCTTGTCGGGTGCATTACAGATTCCCCCTGTCTAGGGTAGGCTGGGGTGTATTGATTGTGGGGATCCGAATCTCCGGCAGCCACAAACTAAGCTGCCGTTAATTACCCCTCGTCTTTGGAGCAAGAGAACCTTCGATTAACGGGTCAAACAGGTCATGCGAACTCAATGTGCAGTGTTGTATTTTGAAGGGGTTTTGTTTATATCGGGGGCCCTGCAGAGTTTTTACGGGGGTCCCGCTACCCAGATAGCGGGCTGGGAGTCAAGAGGGCTAGCACGCGGACGCTGGGCACTGGACGGTGGGTGCTGGGCGCCCCACGTGTTTGGCACGCGGGCACCGGGTGCTGGGCGCCCTACGTGTTTGGCACGCGGGCGCTGGGCGTCAGCAGGAAAAGGGACTTTTTCCCTGCACTGAGAGTTGTGCTCCCGATTTGACTTCTGGAGTTAAACTCCTAAAAAGAGATTAATTTATGGAGTTGAACTCTAACAGATCTTGAATGGGGTTAAACTCCTAGAAATCTTTAGAAATGATCAAAGGGGGCCCTTTTGATTCTCTCCCCTTTGGCCCTGAATCTTCCCAAGATGGGATTTTTGGAGATGGGTCTCCTTCTTCTTCCTCTAGGTTGGCCGGATCTTGGAGAAAGGGGGTCCGATTTAAAAATCTCCCCTTTTTGAGATCTGATGGAAGATCTGAGCTTCCCTTTGTGGGTTTTGTGATGAAAAACTATTTATTTTTAGGAAAGGAAGAGTTAAACTCTTGACTTAATTCAAAAAGGGGAAGAAGGTTTTAGAACCTTGAGGAAGGAGAAGGAGGCACGAGCCCTAATTTTTGAGAGAGAGAAAAAAGTTCTTCTTTATTTCATTATCAAGTTGCCTTGTATAGGCTTACACATTTACATATAGCTTCTTGGGCTTTACAAAATGGCATTTTGCCCATCCCATGCCTTATGTGCTTATTTCTTTCGCACATGAGCCAGGGCTTTACAAAAATTTGGCTTTATGCCCATCAAAATTACATCAAAATTATTTATTACATGATTTTTATTTTGGCATGGGGGAGATTGGCCGCGGGGCTCGACTTGGGTATAGGCCCACTTGATCTGGGCTTGGGCCCGCTTACTTGGGGTTGACTTTGACTTTGACTTGGTCAACCGGGGTGTAATTTTCGACTCCAACAATCCTGATAAAGACAACTCAAATAATATACTATATAACTGAGCAAGAATGTCTTGTACATATATACCGCCAGTATCCACATGTATACATATACAATAATGGCCTCTAGGGCATACATATCCAACATTTCTTAGTCATTAGAAACAAAAGATCTCTAGTTGTCGAAGAAGTTTTGTTTAAACTTTCTTAATCCTTTATGAAAACTTCTTCAATCGTTTTTAAATTTTTAATACTCTCTTGATAGAAGAGATTTTTCAGGGCCTTAAAAGTTTCTAGTAATTAGAAAAGAAAGATTTCTAGTTTTCGAAGAAGTTCTGTTTTAAGTTTTTCCTAATCTTTTGAAAAACTTCTTTCAATAGTTATTAAATGTTTTTAATCTCCAAAAACTCATTCCATTATCTCGTTTGAATCAAAACTTGATTTATCCTTTGAGATCAATAGGATTGTATAGTTGGTTCTGTAAAGATTTGTTAAAAATCTTGTTTGTATGGCCTACTGAAAAAAGGTCTAAGATCTTCACAACTCTAAGGGTTTCGGACTTGACCCTTCGTAAAAAGTCTAGGTGTTCTCCACCTGTAAGTGTAAAAGGTTTCGGACTTGAGCCTTTGGGAAAAAGTCTAGGTGTTCACCATCTGCAAATGTAAAGGTTCTAAGATCTGAGCCTGGCATAAGATCTGGGTTTCTCCACCCGTAAGGAGTCACTCGATAGTAAAGTTGAATTCTGAGCAGGAGCTCTCAGGCGAGGATTAGCCACAGAGTTGGTAAATCCTAGTTAACAATTCTCTGTGTCATTTACTTTCTGTCAATCTATGTTTGTGAAATTGTTTATTTTTATACATCGATTTTTATTCCGCTGCAAAATTTCTTAAATCCGCACAATTGCACTGAGTTTGCCACAAATCCTTATTCACCCCACCCACCCACCCACCCTCTAATACTGTTTTCAACCCACTTATTTAGCAATGCCTTTCAACCCTTGGGCAGCTTTACAAGATCCCACGTACGGTTCTTCTTCAAAGAATCCATCTCCTCGTTCATAGCTTGCTCTCACTGCTTGCTAGCACCATCTTGCGTTGCCTCTGCAAGGGATTCGGGCTCTCTTGAATCACTGTACAATATAAAGTCGGTAACAAGTATTTTAGGTAGCCTCCTCTCTCGTGTAGATCTCCTCGGAACTGATATATCTGGTTGCTGAACTTGGTCTTCAATTTGTTCTTGAACCTGATCCTGTACCGCCGTGCTCGTCTTCTCTATATTCTGATTTTTAGTTTAGATACGTGAGTACTCTCTTGAGTTCCATCTAACTCAACGAACTCTAACACTACACCATCCTTGGCTTTCTTTTCTTCTTTGTACAAGTGTTGCTCATCAAAGATGACGTTCCGGTTTCGTATTACCTTCTTACTTGTGTAATTACACAGCCGATATTCAAACTCATCTCCACCATACCCGATGAAAGAACACTTCTTAGACTTTGAGTCAAACTTACTCATTTTCGCCTTATCAATCAAAGAATATGCAATCCAACCAAATGCTTTTAAGTGCGAGTAATTAATTGGTTTACCTGACCAAATTTCTTCTGGAATACCTCCATCGAGCGCACTTGCTGGGTTTCTGTTGATCAGATACATTGGTGCATCGACTGATACTGCCCATATGAATTTCGACACATCCGCATCCAAGGTCATGCTCCGCACTCGCTCTAGGATTGTCTTGTTCATCCTTTAAGCAATGCCGTTCTATTGCAGCGTCCCTGGTACCTTCATCAACCAACAAATACCCTTCCATGATCAAAATGCCTCGAACTCTTGTGTGCAATATTCCCCGCCATTGTCGGACTTTAGGCACTCAACATGTAAGTCCGTGACACGCACCCCGCGTAACTGTGAGGAGGTGGAAGTTATGAAAAATGATTATTAAAGCATCGCAACACGGACTCGAGCACCTGGATCATGTCTAAACCCTAACTAGCAAGACATATGAAGAGGTTATCTACTCAAATAGGAGATTATACCTCATGATACATGTCCTTCAGGTCTTCATCGCTGTCCTCCTCGTCTACGTAGGCTCCAAGGATCGATCCGGATCGTAGCTTCTACGACGGCCTCCTCGAGTCAAAGGCGATCCACCCGAGAGTCTATAGTCCGAGCTCCACCTCAAAACCGAGGTAACTAGGGTAACAAGCTTGCTAAACTTGATGGCCTAGGTGATGTAGAGTATGAAGAAGGATTTATTTGTTTCTTAAAACCCTAGTTTACTCAACTCATGAGACCTTAAGGGTTTATGTTGAGAGGAAGAAGAAGAAAGCTAACATGAGAGCCCACTTGAAGAGAGAGAAAGTCTTTTGATAAATGATAATCCTCGTGATAAATGAGATGGCTACCTTGACTTGACTACAAGCATGGCATAGAAAAATATCTCATCAAAATATCTTGGTCACAAAAATATCTCACAAAAATATCTAAGTCAAAAAGTCAAACCAAGTCAAGTGGTCAAGCCAAGTCAAAAGGTCAAACATGTAGTCATGCTTCAATTATCATTTGCAAAAAAAAATACTTTCCTCCACCTCATAATTGTTTTAATCAAGTCAATGGTCAAAACCCTAATGAGGTGTCTCCTTCTATGCCCCTCTCATTCGTATATACATACCCGTATTCGTGTTCCGAGAAACATGAATAAAAAGTGACGAAACTGATCCATCAATATAATACTAGGATCCGGCTTAAACTAAAGCCCACTAGTATTATATGTCCGAACATCATATGCGCACAAGTACACGTAAGTGATCGAAGCCCTGCCGTAAAACCATACGGCCTCTACACCTTTTGCCCGATGCAGGGATGTTAGTTATATGTATTCCATAGAGGCCATTACTGTACATAGGATGTATATTGTAGTGGATGCTGGGACATATATAGGTATGACTTTCTTGCTCGACATGATAGTACGCTATCTGGTTGCTCTTTATCTTAACATGTATACTTGCAGTCTCTCTATTACATGTTGATAAAGCCCTTAGGATGTGTGCTCGACTTCCAGAACTATGATGTAGTTCATACTAGTGGGGCCTGGGTAGTCAATGAGTACATCCTTCAATGTTCCTAATCGTGGGAATATCGAGACGGGGCATCGATATTCCAGAGTAGACTAGCGTATATCTTCTCGACCCATGTGATGGGCGATGGATGATCCCATATCCATTGGTGTTTGACATCAGAGATGGTATGCGGGTGCTCAGTGGTGACTGGGTACACTGAACGGACTCGCCGAGAACTCCCAGATGGTATTATACCTCACGTCAGATGGCAGTTCTCTGGTGACACTGGTACAGCTTAGTCTGTTGACCCGAGATCGTCATAGAGTCTTGTGTGTCTCCCACTGTGCTTTGATTTCCACCCTACCACGGCTCTATTGAGTCATGCAAACAGGTGGTTTTTGGGTACAGTCCCGATTCACATGGAGGCAATGAGCGATAGGAGGGGATTCGTCTCTCCCGGTATTGGGGGTTGATGTTACGCTATGCTCGACTGGCCATAACTGGAAATCCCTGGCCAGGGTTGCAGTGATTTACTGGTAAGAGTTATCAGTAGTTTCACGCTTGTTATGGACCTTATATCGGCATGACTTATCAAGCTACTGGGGTCTGACGTTTACCACCCCTAGGCGAGATATGCGACATATCAGACGAACAGACCGGACTGTACGGTAAGTGTTGCTGGTTGGATTCACAGGAGTGTGAGCGGGCTTGCTCGTTGATCTTCTGATCGCTCAATACCCGGGTGGCCGTTACGTTTAGCAGACCGCTTGCGGCTTGTGGGTGTTTGATATGATCATCACCTGCTGCCGGCGTATTGACGAGTCTTTAGAGTCCTACACAGAGCTTTCCTGGCTCAAGCGAAACGAAATAGGAGCGCATATGAGATATGTGCGGGACCGAGAATAATACCAGTATGTGATACTGGATTCTGTTCTCGCGATTTGTATCATCGGACGGTTATATAAGATATAGCCGGGTTACCGAATCAAATGTTGATTCAATATATTGATACACTGGATATTAGTCGGTTATATGCGGTATAACCGGTTCATTAAATCAAGTGTTGATTTAATGATTTAATGTATAATTATATATTTGATATATTACTTTACATTAACTAGTATTTGTTCACTTAAGATTGATTTTCTCACTTGATGTGCACAAGTAGTATATGTGATATATTTTTGTGCACTTGATTGTATCATGTTTGATGATACATGCAAACTTGGGTGTGTGTATGCTATACACCATGTTTAGGTAAATGGTTAGGGTTTTATTTCCTTTATTTATTTTGGTTAAAAGAAAAAACTAAATGGTTGCTTTTGTTTTATGCAAGAAGCTTCTTGATGCTTCATGCATCTTTGACAAACTAACCATTTTGTTTTTATTCCTTAACCTAACCATTTCATCTAAACCTTAGTTTATTCTCTACATTAGTTACCTCACCCATGGTTGCTAAATGATAAGTATCACTTGATTTTCTTTTTTAGATAATTCATTTCATTATTTTCTTTCTTCTTCTTCTTCTTCATCTTCTTCATGAAGAAGAAAGCCATTGCTAGAAAATTCCAAGTGATGAATCCAAGTGAGAAATCCAATTCCAAAGTGAACCCACTTCCTATTTCTTCATCCTCCACCACTTGCCATGTAGTAGAGTGTGTTATCTTCACAAGTTTCATGACCTAGTGAAGATGGAGCTTAAGTTAGAGTTGCCTCGACGTAGATCATCTTCGGCATCGAAGTCAACGACCTAGCCTGATCATTTCTCCGACGAAACCATCGCTAGAGTCCAGGATCCGATGATCGCAGCGGAGGGACGTCATCACGGAGCTTTGGAAGTGGAGGACCGGATCTACAAAGGTTGTAGTCCCTTTCACTCTTAGTTAAAGTTGTTAACTTGCATGTTCTTTCGCCTTACCTCTAGTAACGATCTAGCATTAGGGTTCTTTAGTACATGGAAATTTTTTATTTTGGCATGGTTGATCAGTTGTAGAACCTCATGAGTGTGCCTAGGAACCCTACAGTAGTATCAGAGCCTAGCTAGAGCTTTAGGCGAAATGTAGACGATGTTAGAGATCCGATCGAACCACGAAACCCCGATCAAAACCCTTCTCTGTACATTTTTTCAAACTGTGGATTTTTGTGAATTAAAAATGCTCAGAAAATTAAGCAGGAAAATTTAAGAATTACTGTGAAGTACAGACCCCCTAACTCAAAAATTTGACCGCGGAACCGCGGCCAAACCAAGGGTTTGGCGGCGGTTCCGCGGCCAAAATTGTGACTTAGTCCCTGGTATTTCATGTAATTATTCTTAGGTCCTTTCTTGTTAATTTTTTCTGGGAATTTTTTAATTCCACTCAAGTGTTGAGTTTTCTAGGGTTGTATTGGGGACTCGTTGATTCGATCGGATAATTTAACTTCGTTTATGTTTTTCCGGATATTTTAGAAATTGTTAAAAAGTTCGACCGGATATAAATACCCACTTTTTCCCCTGCCGGGAAATTTCTAAGTGTTGGATTTTTCCGTAGTTTAAGAATGTTCTAAGTAGTGCAAGTAACGCGATGGACCCTCTAGAAGACAACAAACCTTAACTCGATTATGTGACCGTCTTGAACTGCCCTTTGAACCTTAGGGTTTGGGGCAGTACGGCATGCCACATGTGAGGCGTTGGCTTGACCCTTCTACGGCTGGACCGTTGGTACTGTGGCATGAAATGGATGTTTTTAAACTTATTTCAAGTGTTGAAAACCATTTGGGAAAACTTGGGTGTTTGATTGTTCGATCGCAAAGTTTAACATTTTCTATTTATCTGGAATGTGATACAATATTTGGAATCCACAAGTAGTTATGAGATAACTGAATGAATGTTATAAACATAGCACTTTAGTCTCACTTGATCGGTTGCCACGGAATTTTGATGTGATCAAAAGTCCGTCGCAATCACGTTGGATACGCGGATACTCGCCGGGTAAACTTAATAGACATCCATGCCCCATAGCCCCGACCAAGTGACTGTAGGAGAACCCCGTCGCCGAAAGCATCCGTTCGGGTGCTCGCGGCAGCGGTGTTCCGCCTTAGTGCACTTCGTCGACGGTATCGGGGGTGCGGCCGTCTACTAAAGTTTGCAACGAGCATTCGTTCTGGATATCGGGAATCTTGTTGAATTGCCCGACTTCATATTGAAAAGTGTTTTCGATAATGAGACTAAAATGCGGGGTTTATAATTGTTAGGCATGCGATATCTAAGGAATTCATTTGGTTAGGCATGCGATGTCTAAGCAGGTTTTGGATTCCAACTGTTGTAGTTTTATACTTTCTTTTCTGCGACCGTAAGTGTAATATGTGATATTGCCGGTTTCGTTGCTATATATCAACGACAATTGGGATGGGCATATTTACTTACGTTGATGACATGTGATGTTATGTGTTGCTGGATATGTTATATTGGATCGTCGTGTTTGAATAGCCGGGGGTTTTTATGTGAGATGAGTGTTTTTCATTTTCATTCATGTAAAAAACTTGTATGTAATATTCTTTTATTGGGGTACTTCCAGGTTGCGGATGATGTCACCATTTGTATATTATTTACTTTTCCGCATTAGGATAGACCCAAGGAGGGGAGCACAAGTAACCGGGTTCTAGGGTCCAGTGGGAGACCATCTCGAGGAGTCGAGTCCGGGTCTCCTAACCGTAGAATTGGTAGGGTTGCTTGCCGCTCTCGTAGGGGTCTAGGGGTGTAGGATTGGCTATTCATCACGACTGTGGAATCCGTGTTTTATTCAGGCTCAAAATAAAACACGGACGTCCTAATATATCCAATATTTCATATGATATTTTCTGCTGCGTTATCTGTGATGTGATCATGTGATATGTTCAAATAGATATTGCATATAGTATATATGATATATTATATAGACGTTGCTTATGTTTTACACCCACGCTAGCCCTGCCCCGCTCTGCTGTCATGCCCCGCTTCCCAGAGTACGCTAGATTGGGCACGTGACATAGCCAACCATGCTACCTGTGGGTAGGAAGTATCCATCCACAGTCACATTACGGCTGTAGAGATATCAAGAACAAGATAAACTATCTAAAACATGTCCACAATCCAGAATAATAAGAGTCAATGATAAATAAATGCGGAAGCAAATGATCCAATACAATAATAGAAAAGTATGTCCCATAATGCGGGCTCACATCTGGAAATAAGAGTGCAGGAAATAAAACTAACCACTACAGAACTCACAAATCAGCCTGCTGGCTGAAATACTCCTGCTCAGACAGCGACAGCGGTAAAGAATCTGGGCCATGCAAAACCCAGACGTCAGCGCGTCATGTCAACCAATAATATAGTATGCACAGTGTAATAGGCAATGCAGAAATAAACATGAATAAAGCAATAGTAGGAAACAAGCAGTGCAGGGTAGTGTGCAGTGGGTAACTAAACTGTTCTAACAGGTTTTCTATTCTAAAGTCTTTGAAATCGATTTGTGTAAACCTCCATGTAACTCAAAGGATATGTCCCGTTACCCCCCGGGACCACGGATCAGGAAGATGGGAACCAATAGTGGTTCTGTCCCGTTGCCCCCCGGGACCACGGATCAGGAAAATGTAAGAGTCACGAATGGCTCTGTCCCGTTACCCCCCGGGACCACGGATCAAGTAATACCCTTTTAAGTTACACTTTAGTTTACACTTTTGATTTTCCCATACCCCCAAGTTATATGTGTCAGGTCAGGTATTCAGTAATCAAGAACTAATGCCAACACAGGATCAGGTAACAGCAAGTTTTGTCTGGATAGACAACAGGAATGGTCCATGAGGACAACATGTCAGGTTTGTTGGCATTAGGCACGAGATCAGGTAACAGGTCGGGTCATGGTACATCAGGTCAAGCCAGGTAATGTATAAAGGTGTCATGTCATGTCAAGAGTGTACGGTACCATGTCATGTCAAGTAGGAAGTGTAACAGGTCATGTCAGGAAGCACAAGATGTCATGTGGGTGCTCATAATCAAACTAACATAAGCATGTGTATAAATAAACAAGCATGAGTACTATCAGAACAATAAACTGGAACATGTAATATGATATGCAAATAGATATAATTTCAAGGATATGGATGCACAGTTATCGATTAGGGTTACATTTATAGTTCCAATATTAATTAGGATGCAATTTATTAAATATGGAGTGTTAATATCACATTATTATGTAGTAATGTGATCTATGGATGCAATTATATGTATCTTAAATGCGATGGATGTAAACGGGTATCCGAAAAGTTATAAAACTATAAAATGGAAACGTGGGATGTACAACTAAGCAATATGTGATATAAATATTAATATGGATAGCATATTCAAAGCGATTAATAACTATAAAAGTGGTATTGATTAACCAACACAAGAAAGTTCCGTTCAGAAATTCAGCGTCATCCTAATTTGTAAAATAGCTTAAAAATAACAAACGTTCTCCAAAAGGGACGTGTCTTATACCAAAACGAAGATAATTCAATAAGGTTTTCAGTTTTATAAGTATAAGCATCTCAAGTTGTCCCTACAAAAAGTTATGAATATTCGAAGTTGAAAGTTTGCTGCTGGAATTTCCCTGGACAGCAGTTTGGAGACATTTTCATTTGCATTTTACGTTATTTAAACAATTTATTTTGCAAGTAAATATTTCATACATTTATAGTATTCTGAGTTAGCTTCGTAACGAACTAAAGAACGTATACTAATGATTTTTCTATGATTTATAATGAATTTTATAAGATAAGGTGTACAGTAAATTTCAGATTTGTCATATCCGATTTTCCAACGACGTTTCATGTGTAAACTATAAGATTTTCAAATGTATAACATTATAAAATGAAGATTATAAACTAATTAAAGATAATAATAATAATATTACGACGATATATATTTTAAATGCTATGGTTGCAGTATAATGTAATCTAGTATGTCACAAGATAAGTTTTCATGATCTAGATTTAATATGATATAAACGGATGCCAACGGAACATCGAAACGTTATAAAATTAAACATGAGGCACTATATTTAAACTATAGGTATGGTATTTATTTAAATAGGTATAAAATGAATTATATAGCATGTAGCAAGATTAACTTGCCTTGATGGGTCGCGAAACGGGAAAACGGAATGTTAACCGTCGGCGGGGGAAACTCGCGACGGGCGCACGGTTCACGGAATGAACCCAAACGACGAACAAAGGAACCACACGGGTCGGGGTACCTCGCTGGAACGTCGAGAAGCGTCACCGGCACGACGGAATTCCGGCAACAAAAGAACAGTTAAAAAAAATAAGAAACGAGACATGAAGGAAGAAGAGAAAGAATGATAAAGAGAAGTACGAGAGGATATATGAGAGAGAGAAAAAGTGGAGAGAGAGAAAGTGGGGCCCACGGGGTTAAAGGAGAGGTTGCGATTGGCTGAGAGAATAAATTGAGAAGGATATAAAATATTGTAAAAATATTATATGGTTAACTTAAAAATTTAAAAGATAGGTAATGAACAGTAAGATATCAGATTAGTTAGAAAAAATATATGCGAAGGTTTTAATAATATTAAAATTTGGGATTTTAGCGCCAAATGAAACATTTCCAAATTGCGCCCGGGTTGGGTCCAAAAATTCGAAATTCAAATAATAGGATTTTAAGCGGGTTCCAAATTTTAAAATGAAATGTTTTATGATTAAAAAAGCATACTCCCAAAACGGACACACGCACGTGCACGTAGCCATCCAAACTCGCCCGTTTCACTGAACGGGACGAGAACACAATGCACGGACGTTACCACGAAGCTAAGGGTGTCAAGTAGGCCAAGATAAATATTTTCAATTTTATTTTAGGTGCTAAAATTTGTTATATGCAGAATGACTTAGCCAGATAAAATTTTACAGTAAGACCCAAACAAGCAAGATAAATGAAATGAGTAATATCTAATGCTCAACCAATAATAGAAAATAGTAGTATTGGGCTCGGGTGTTACATTATACCCAACTACAAAAGAATTTCGTCCTCGAAATTCCAAAAATACAAGATAGAAAACTACAGGAAAAGGTGAAGAAACTTCTGTCGGATCTCGTCTTCTCGCTCCCACGTGGACTCTCCATGCGATCGATTACCCCAAGAAACTAGCACAAGGGGGATAACCTTGTTCTTAAGAACCTTTTCCCTTCGATCCATGATTTCAACCGGTCGCTCCTTAAAAGTCAGGTCTTCCCGTACTGTTAACTCCGAATGATCCAAGACGTGTGTTTCATCTCGAACATACCTTCGTAGTTGAGATACGTGAAACACATCATGCACACCTGCCAAGGACTACGGTAACGCCAAACGGTACGCTACCTCTCCAACGCGCTCCAATATCTCGAAGGGTCCAACGAATCGAGGACTAAGCTTTCCTCGACTCCCAAAACGGATCACCCCTCTAGTCGGTGATATCTTCAAGAATACCAAATCACCCACGGCGAACTCTAGAGGTCTTCTTGACGTGTCAGCCCAACTTTTCTATCTGTCTTGAGCTGCCTTCATATGCTTTCTGATGGTGTTAACCTTCTCCACTGTCTGTACCACCAAATCTGGTCCCAATAATCTTCGTTCACCAACATCATCCCAACAAACAGGTGAACGGCACTTACGACCATACAAAGCCTCAAACGGAGCCATCTGGATAGTTGCCTGAAAATTGTTATTGTAAAACAACTCCACCAAAAGTAGATGATCCTCCCAAGACCCCTTGAAGTCCAACATGCATGCTCTCAACATATTCTCAAGAGTTTGGATCGTTCTCTCCGACTGACCATCAGTTTGAGGATGATAAGCCGTGCTAAACTTCAATCGAGTCCCCAAACTTTCCTGTAAACTCCTCCAGAAGTGTGATAAGAACCGAGTGTCCTGATCGGACACGATACTCACCGGTACTCCATGCAATCTTACAATCTCCTGCATGTACCGCTCTGCCAAAGTCTCTGTTGATTGACCAACCTGAAAAGGAATAAAGTGAGCTGCCTTAGTCAATCGGTCAACAATTACCCATACTGCATCGTTGCCTTTTGGACTCCGCGGTAAAGCCGTCACGAAATCCATGGTTATATGTTCCCACTTCCACTGAGGAATCGAAAGTGGTTGCAATAAACCAGCAACCCTTTGATGTTCAGCCTTAACTTGCTGACACACCAAGCACTTTGCCACAAAGCGAGCAATCTCCCGCTTCATGCCCTCCCGCCAGAAATGCTGTCGAATATCTCGATACATCTTTGTGCCTCCTGGATGTACAAAATAAGCTGAACTGTGTGCCTCCTTCATAAGCTCTTCACGAACATCACCCTTTAGCACACACAAACGGCTACCATACCTCAATTAACCATCTTCGTGGATCAATAAATCTGTTCGTAACCCGGCTTCAACCTGCTCTCGAAACTTTTGCAGTCTAGGATCCTGCGATTGAGCTGCTTTAATATTCTCGATCAAAGACGAATGTACTTGCAGCTGCAACAACTGTCCCATAGAACGCGGTAGCACAACCTCCAAGTCAAATCTTCGAAAATCTGCGACGATCTCCTTCTGCGTAGTTAACACCTGAATTACTGGTAACCGACTAAGCGCATCCAGCACAACATTAACCTTCCCCGGATGGTACTTAAGATCAAGATCGTAGTCAGCCATCAGCTCCAACCATCTACGCTGCCTCATGTTAAGCTCCTTCTGTATGAACACATACTTCAAGCTCTTATGATCTGTAAAAACTTCGACTCTCTCGCCCAAAAGGTAGTGTCTCCAAATCTTCAAAGCGAAGATCACAGCCGCAAGCTCCAAGTCATGAGTTGGATAATTCTTCTCATGGGTCTTCAGTTGTCTTGATGCGTATGTTACTACCTTCCCATGCTGCATCAAAACACATCCCAATCCTTTCCCAGATGCGTCGCTGTGAATCACCAATCCTCCGGAATTGTCTGGCACGGTCAAAATAGGGGCGGTTATCAACTTCTGCTTCAACGTCTCGAAAGCTAACGCACACTTATCCGCACATACAAAAGGTACCTCCTTGCGCGTAAGCTTGGTCAACGGCTCTGCCAGACGAGCAAAGTTCTCCACAAATCTCCTGTAGTATCCGGCTAATCCAAGGAAATTTCTTATCTCAGCAACATTCTTTGGGATAGGCCAATCTCAAACTGCTGCAATCTTTTCTGGATCGACGGCAATGCCATCGCCAGACACAACATGCGCCAAAAACCTTACTTCCTCCAGCCAAAACTCGTACTTACTCATCTTCGCATACAATTTCTCCTATCTCAACGTCTGCAGTGCGATCTTCAAATGCTAAGCATGCTCTTCAAACTCTTCGAGTAAACCAGAATATCGTCAATGAATACCACAATGAACTGATCCAAGAACGGTGAAAAGATTCGGTTCATCAAGTCCATGAATACTGCCGGCGCATTCGTTACTCCGAAAGGCATCACTAGATACTCGTAATGTCCATACCGAGTTCGAAACGCCGTCTTGCAAATATCTTCTGCTTTCACTCGGACCTGATGATATCCGGATCGCAAATCCAGTTTCGAGAATACCCTCGCGCCACTAAGCTGCTCAAAAAGTTCTCCAATGCGAGGGATCGGGTACTTGTTCTTAATAGTTACCCGGTTTAATTCTCGATAATCGATTAACATCCTTCTCGTGCCATCCTTCTTCTTTACTAGAAGAACTGGAGCTCCCCAAGGCGAGTTGCTGCTTCGAATCCAACCCTTCTCAAGCAATTCAGCAACTTGTTTCTTAACTTCTTCCAATTCTACTGGTGCCATTGGATAATACGCTTTAGATACTGGCGCTGCACCAGGAATAAGGTCAATTGCGAACTCCACGTCTCGCTTCGGCGGTAAACCCGGTATATCTTCAAATACGTCCATAAAATCGCGAACAACCGCCGGCTCTTCACCACTATCAACTTCCATTGCTGCAAGAATATTGTTTGTCGGCCTAGCCCTAAACTCGACTGGCCCGACAGAACTGCTTCCTTACCGCAACTGCTGTCTGCTGTGAACTCCCAATTTTCCCGATATGCTCTACTGTTCTCGAGCTGCCGTAAGAACCTGTGAGAAAGTGGTCAAACCCAGGGAGACGGTCTGTCTTTGGATGTCCACATCCAATCTGCGCATGGACCTTCCTGCCCTGTCTGCATCGTTGGCGACTAAAGGTCTAGCGAGACTGCTGAGTCTCGTCCACTCTGCTGCATGCACGTCCACGGGTGCTCCATTCTGCCTCAGCCCAATAAAATTCTCTTCCATTTCCTTCCGTGTAGTCCGCGGGAAGCACTTCTCCTGGAAACTCTTAGAAAACTCCGCCCAACTGATCGGCTTGGGCAAGCGGGTCTCTTCCACAAGCCACCACTCTCGGGCGTAATCCACTAGCTGAATGTGCACCACATCAACTCTTTTGTCAACTGGAATCTGTGCCGCAATCAGTAAATTCTCCGTGTCAACTAGCCACTGCTCGGCTGACAACGGCTCCTCCAAACCAGTGAATGTAGACGGACCCCAAATGTCTGAAATCTGCCACGGTCCCTACTCGGTTAACTGGTTTAGCTCCAGCGTTGTTTACAGACTGCTGAACGATCTGCAAACCTTCCTGAAACGAATCTGCTATTGCTGGATCAGCTCAGTCTGTCTCTTTTGATTCTCCAGCATTCCTCTTATCACTCCAAGTATGGCGACTTCGTCCACACGCCTCTGGTACGTCTTCAAATTCTTATCGGCCATAACAAAACACCCAACATTAGCATGATGATAGATTCAAAATAAAGGTCAAGGCTAGAACTCCAAGATACTTAAATAGAGTACCGCATTGTAACTATGCCGCGGTATCATAGCCACAATTACATAACTCCATCCAAGTCACCTAAGTCCTAGAGATAACAAGGAATCAGGTTTTCGAATCGATATGCAAAGGAAGTTTGCACATCGTAAAAGATATAATCAGGAAGAATGTGATTCAAGAATGGTAAAACGGTCAAGGTGGCAGGACATGTTTCCTAAACACGGGTATTCTGATTCGTGTATTGGGTACAATACCCAACTACAAAAGAATCAACCCGACTATCCAATGTCTCTGATACCAAAAGAACCATGTCACGCCCCGCTTCCCAGAGTACGCTAGATTGGGCACGTGACATAGCCAACCATGCTACCTGTGGGTAGGAAGTATCCATCCACAGTCACATTACGGCTGTAGAGATATCAAGAACAAGATAAACTATTTAAAACATGTCCACAATCCAGAATAATAAGAGTCAATGATAAATAAATGCGGAAGCAAATGATCCAATACAATAATAGAAAAGTATGTCCCATAATGCGGGCTCACATCTGGAAATAAGAGTGCAGGAAATAAAACTAACCACTACAGAACTCATAAATCAGCATGCTGGCTGAAATACTCCTGCTCAGACAGCGACAGCGGTAAAGAATCTGGGCCATGCAAAACCCAGACGTCAGCGCATCATGTCAACCAATAATATAGTATGCACAGTGTAATAGGCAATGCAGAAATAAACATGAATAAAGTAATAGTAGGAAACAAGCAGTGCAGGGTAGTGTGCAGTGGGTAACTAAACTGTTCTAACAGGTTTTCTATTCTAAAGTCTTTGAAATCAATTTGTGTAAATCTCCATGTAACTCAAAGGATAAGTCCCGTTACCCCCCGGGACCACGGATCAGGAAGATGGGAACCAATAGTGGTTCTGTCCCGTTGCCCCCCGGGACCACGGATCAGGAAAATGTAAGAGTCACGAATGGCTCTGTCCCGTTACCCCCCGGGACCACGGATCAAGTAATACCCTTTTAAGTTACACTTTAGTTTACACTTTTGATTTCCCCATACCCCCAAGTTATATGTGTCAGGTCAGGTATTCAGTAATCAAGAACTAATGCCAACACAGGATCAGGTAACAGCAGGTTTTGTCTGGATAGACAACAGGAATGGTCCACAAGGACAACATGTCAGGTTTGTTGGCATTAGGCACGAGATCAGGTAACAGGTCGGGTCATGGTACATCAGGTCAAGCCAGGTAATGTATAAAAGTGTCATGTCATGTCAAGAGTGTACGGTACCATGTCATGTCAAGTAGGAAGTGTAACAGGTCATGTCAGGAAGCACAAGATGTCATGTGGGTGCTCATAATCAAACTAACATAAGCATGTGTATAAATAAACAAGCATGAGTACTATCAGAACAATAAACTGGAACATGTAATATGATATGCAAATAGATATAATTTCAAGGATATGGATGCACAGTTATCGATTAGGGTTACATTTATAGTTCCAATATTAATTAGGATGCAATTTATTAAATATGGAGTGTTAATATCACATTATTATGTAGTAATGTGATCTATGGATGCAATTATATGTATCTTAAATGCGATGGATGTAAACGGGTATCCGAAAAGTTATAAAACTATAAAATGAAAACGTGGGATGTACAACTAAGCAATATGTGATATAAATATTAATATGGATAGCATATTCAAAGCGATTAATAACTATAAAAGTGGTATTGATTAACCAACACAAGAAAGTTCCGTTCAGAAATTCAGCGTCACCCTAATTTGTAAAATAGCTTAAAAATAACAAACGTTCTCCAAAAGGGACGTGTCTTATACCAAAACGAAGATAATTCAATAAGGTTTTCAGTTTTATAAGTATAAACATCTCAGGTTGTCCCTACAAAAAGTTATGAATATTCGAAGTTGAAAGTTTGCTGCTGGAATTTCCCTGGACAGCAGTTTGGAGACATTTTCATTTGCATTTTATGTTATTTAAACAATTTATTTTGCAAGTAAATATTTCATACATTTATAGTATTCTGAGTTAGCTTCGTAACGAACTAAAGAACGTATACTAATAATTTTTCTATGATTTATAATGAATTTTATAAGATAAGGTGTACAGTAAATTTCAGATTTGTCATATCCGATTTTCCAACGACGTTTCATGTGTAAACTATAAGATTTTCAAATGTATAACATTATAAAATGAAGATTATAAACTAATTAAAGATAATAATAATAAATATTACGACGATATATATTTTAAATGCTATGGTTGCAGTATAATGTAATCTAGTATGTCACAAGATAAGTTTTCATGATCTAGATTTAATATGATATAAACGGATGCCAACGGAACATCGAAACGTTATAAAATTAAACATGAGGCACTAGATTTAAACTATAGGTATGGTATTTATTTAAATAGGTATAAAATGAATTATATAGCATGTAGCAAGATTAACTTGCCTTGATGGGTCGCGAAACGGGAAAACGGAACGTTAACCGTCGGCGGGGGAAACTCGCGACGGGCGCACGGTTCACGGAATGAACCCAAACGACGAACAAAGGAACCACACGGGTCGGGGTACCTCGCTGGAACGTCGAGAAGCATCACCGGCACGACGGAATTCCGGCAACAAAAGAACAGTTAAAAAAAATAAGAAACGAGACATGAAGGAAGAAGAGAAAGAATGATAAAGAGAAGTACGAGAGGATATATGAGAGAGAGAAAAAGTGGAGAGAGAGAAAGTGGGGCCCACGGGGTTAAAGGAGAGGTTGCGATTGGCTGAGAGAATAAATTGAGAAGGATATAAAATATTGTAAAAATATTATATGGTTAACTTAAAGATTTAAAAATAGGTAATGAACAGTAAGATATCAGATTAGTTAGAAAAAATATATGCGAAGGTTTTAATAATATTAAAATTTGGGATTTTGGCGCCAAATGAAACATTTTCAAATTGCGCCCGGGTTGGGTCCAAAAATTTGAAATTCAAATAGTAGGATTTTAAGCGGGTTCCAAATTTTAAAATGAAATGTTTTATGATTAAAAAAGCATACTCCCAAAACGGACACACGCACGTGCACGTAGCATCCAAACTCGCCCGTTTCACTGAACGGGACGAGAACACAATGCACGGACGCTACCACGAAGCTAAGGGTGTCAAGTAGGCCAAGATAAATATTTTCAATTTTATTTTAGGTGCTAAAATTTGTTATATGCAGAATGACTTAGCCAGATAAAATTTTACAGTAAGACCCAAACAAGCAAGATAAATGAAATGAGTAATATCTAATGCTCAACCAATAATAGAAAATAGTGGTATTGGGCTCGGGTGTTACATCTGCCGTTAGTTACCTAACCTAACGGTGCAGACGGGACATCGAGGCGAATGCGGATGGCATAAGCGTACGTTATATTTATCTGTGATGTTTAGGTGGACTTAAATGATGGGACATTCATTAATGAGATTAATGAAAGAAAATAAACCTAAAAGATGTTGTGGAATCGAATTTCAAAAATAAAAACAGGTAGCTACAGTTCTTGCTTTGCATCGCGGTGTTCCTTGTAGAACATCCTGCATCTTATTCGATAAGGAAAGGACCGAGATCCCTTCACCGGGAGTGACTCCTTTAGCAATAACTGGCAGATGCTACAACCCTCGGTTTGTCTTTTGATTGCTTCTATAGTTTTTGCTTTGCACAGCGGTATATATGATATATTCTGCACCTTGTTCGATGAGGAAAGGGCCGACGATCTCTTCACCGGGAGTGACTCCTTTAGCAAAACTAGAAAAGCCTCAAAAACACTCCATTTAAAAACCATTTGATTCCGCAACGAGATCAAGTTCAAAGCGTTAAAGGTTTTCATAAAAAACCATTCGCAACCCTCCGTCATTTTAGGAAGTAGAGTACTTAGTATCCGTGTTGTGTTTGTTGACCATAGTCAAGGCATAGTGTACGGTAGCTAAGTGATGTCTTCCTACACCGCATATGATGCGATTAGTTAGGACAGTCGCGTGACTTTGTTGACCTTAGTTAAGGGTCATGTGGGTGGGTCTAATTAATCACGAAATGCCGGGTAGAACTTGACTAGTGCTTATGATTTGTTGACCATAGTTAAGGTCATAAGTGCTAGGGGTAAAAACCTTTATCGGGAGTTTCAAGTGTTGAAATTTGCAATGAGATTGCATACCTTCTATATAATAGTTGGATCTCAATACCCACTGCGAGTAATGAAAGGTTCCTTGGCACACTATAGAGGTCTCACAAGGCATCAATCATGCCAATTTCAAATTTTATGGGTGCCGAGAAACCCTAATACGGATCATTGACTAGAAATCTAGGCGAAATATGAAACTAGTTAACACTTTAACTAAAGATAAGAAGCTACAACCTTTGTAGATCCGGTTATCCACTTCCTTAGCTCCACGTAGTCATCCTCTCGCTGTCCATCTCGAATCCTAGACTCAATCGTCGGCTTCATCGGAAAGACGAGCGGGCAAGGTCGTCGGCTTCGTGCCGAAGATGATCTACGTCGAGGTTTCACAAGTTCAAGCTCCGACTTCACAAATTTGTGAAACTTGTGAAGAAAACACCCAAAACAACTTGGCAATAGGTAGAGGGTGAAGAAATAGGAGGTGGGTTCACTTTAGAATTGGATTTCTCACTTTAGAACTCAAGTTGCCATTGATGGCATTAAGCTTTCATGAAGAAGAAGATGAAGAAGAAGAAAGAATATGATAAGTTTCTTATTTTAAAAATGAAACTAATATGAATACTTATCATATACTAACTATGGTCAAGTGTAGAGATTAAACTAAGGTTAGTTGGAATGGTTAGGGTTAAGGATGAGATAAGAATGGTGGACTTTGTCAAAACTTCAAGAAGCTTCAACATAGAAACAAAATAAGAAACCATTCATAATAATATCCAAAATGAATAAATAAATAAATAACTAAGTAAATAATCAAAACCCTAACCATTCATATAACCATGGTTTAATCTTTACACAAACCCAAGTGAGCAAGTATCATCAAACATGATACAAACAAGTGCACAAAAAATATATCATATATACAATGTGCATCAAGTGAGAAAATCCTTTTAAAATGAACCAATACTAGTTAATGCAAAGCAATATATCAAATATATAATTATACATTAAATCATTAAATCAACACTTGATTTAACGATCCGGTCATATCGCATATAATCGACTAATATCCTATGTATCGACTTATCGAATCAATCCTTGATTCGCATATAACCAATCGATACATTCATCGCGAGAATGAAATACGGTATCACATACACGCATTATTCTCGCTCCCGCACATATCTCATATGCGCTCCTATTTCGTTTCGCTTGAGCCAGGAAACCTCTGTGTAGGACTCTAAAGACTCGTCAATACGCCGGTAGCAGATGATGATCATATCAAGCACCCACAAGCCGCAAGCGGTCTGCTAAACGTAACGGCCACCCGGGTATTGAGCGATCAGAAGATCGACGAGCAAGCCCGCTCACACTCCTGTGAATCCAACCAGTAACACTTACCGTACAGTCCGGTCTGTTCGTCTGATATGTCGCATATCAAGTCTAAGGGTGGTAAACGTCAGACCCCAATAACCGATAAGTCGTGCCGATGTGAGGCTCATAACGGGCCGAGAAACTACTGGTAACACTTACCAGTAAATCTCTGATCAGCCCTGGCCAGGGACTTCCCTGTTACGGCCAATCGAGCACTGTGCAACATCAACCCCCAATACCGGGAGAGACGAAACCCCTCCTATCGCTCATTGCCTCCATGTGACTCGGGACTGTACCCAAAGACCACCGTTTTGCATGCCCTCATGGACGTGGTAAGGTGGAGATCAAAGCACAGTGGGAATCACACAAGACTCTATGACGATCTCGGGTCTACAGACTAACCTGCACAAGTGTCACCTGAGAACTGCCATCTGACGTGAGGTATAATACCATCTGGGAGTTCTCGGCGAGTCCGTCCAGTGTACCCAGTCTCCACTGAGCACCCGTACACCATCTCTGATGTCAAACACCAATGGATATGGGATCATCCATCGCCCATCTCATGGGTCGAGAAGCGTATACGCTAGTCTACACTGGTATATCGATGCCCCGTCTCGATACACCCACGACTAGAGACCTTGAAGGATGTACCTATGGACTACCATGTCCCCACTAGTATGATCTGCATCATAGTCCAGGTAGTCAAGTACACATCCTAATGGCTTTACCAACATGTAACTATAAGACAGTATAAAGAGACTAGTATACATGTTAAGATAAAGAGTAACCAGATAGCATACTATCATATCGAGCAAGAAAGTCATCTCTATATATATGTCCAAGCATCCAATATAATATACATCATCTGTACAATACTGGCCTCTAGGGCATACATACAACTAACAATCTCCCACTTGCACTAGGGCCAGCTGCTGTAGTATCGTATACCGAGCATCCCGAAGAGTCTCTCAAACTGTATCTGGGGAATGGCCTTCGTGAGTGGATCCGCCGTGTTGTTCTTCGTGTCAACCCTCCTGATCTCGATCTCCCGGCGATCAACTATCTCCCGGATCAGGTGATACCGCCTCAGAATATGCCTGAATCGCTGATGGGACCTGGGTTCCTTGGCCAAAGCCACCGCTCCATTGTTATCGCAATACAAAGGTATTGGATGCTCAATGGATGGAACTACTCCAAGTTCAGTAATGAACTTCTTGATCCAGACAGCCTCTTTGGCAGCATCGTTGGCAGCGATGTATTCAGCCTCCATCGTCGAGTCTGCCACGGTTTCCTGCTTGGAACTCTTCCAGCTAACCGCCCCTCCGTAAAGGGTAAAGACAAATCCCGACTGCGACTTAGAGTCGTCCTTATCACTCTGGAAGCTCGAATCGGTAAAGGACTCCACTTGGAGTTCTCCGTTACCATACACCAAGAGCATCTCTTTAGTCCTTCGCAAGTACTTGAGAATGCTCTTCACAGCTGTCCAGTGACTCTCTCCAGGATCGGCTTGATACCTGCTCACTACACTTAGTGAGTATGCTACATCGGGTCTGGTACATAGCATCGCGTACATGATAGAGCCTACAGCCGAAGCATAGGGTATCCCTTGCATGCGAGCTCTCTCCAAATCAGTCTTGGGAGACATCTCTTTGGAGAGAGTGACTCTAGAGATCGTGGGCAAGTTCCCACGCTTGGATTCTTCCATACTAAACCTCTTTAGTATGGTATCAATGTACCTGGATTGGGACAATCCCAATATCCTTTTAGATCTATCTCTATAGATCCTAATTCCCAATATGCAGGAGGCATCACCAAGATCTTTCATTGAGAATCTTTGTGATAAGAAGAGCTTGACCGATTGCAGCATAGGAATATCATTTCCTATCAAGAGTATGTCTTCCACGTACAATACGAGGAAGACGATCTTACTCTCTGCCACCTTCTTGTAGATACAAGGTTCATCTGGATTTTTGACGAAATCAAACTCTTTGATAACGACGTCAAAGCAGATGTTCCAACTCCGCGATGCTTGCTTTAATCCATAAATGGATTTAAGCAGCTTGCACACCTTCCCGCTGCTCCCACTATCCACGAAGCCCTCTGGCTGAGTCATGTACACGCACTCTTCTAAATCACCATTTAGGAAGGCGGTCTTAACATCCATTTGCCAGATTTCGTAATCATGATATGCAGCGATGGCAAGCATGATCCGGATGGATTTAAGCATAGCCACTGGAGAAAAGGTTTCGTCATAGTCCACACCTGGTCTTTGACGAAAACCTTTTGCTACAAGTCTAGCCTTGAAAGTCTCCACTTTCCCATCTACACCATGTTTCTTCTTGAAGATCCACTTGCTCCCAATGGGTTTTACCCCTTCAGGAGCAACTTCCAAAGTCCATACTTTGTTGGTGTACATGGATTCCATCTCGGACCGCATAGCATCCAGCCATTTCACTGAGTCCCTACTCGTGATGGCCTGCTCGAAGCTAGTTGGGTCATCATCCTCCATGATGCAATCCTCGCTCCCACCATCCATGAGAAAACCGTAGTATCTCTCAGGTTGGCGAGGAACCCTACTAGATCGGCGGAGAGGCTGAGGTTCATCGGGAGCTACTGAATCCTCTGGTTCAACCAAATCTTCTGTTGTAGTCTTTATTGCTGGAACCTCTTCCAGTTCTACCTCCTTGCCACTAATCTCTTTTTCAAGAAATTCCTTTTCTAAAAAGGTGGCATGTCGAGAAACAAACACCTTTTGTTCCTCGGTGTGGTAGAAGATATACCCGCGCGAATGTTTGGGATATCCAATAAACTTACACAGAATGGACCTTGCCGCGAGTTTGTCCGGATTTTACGTTTTTACATATGCCGGACAACCCCATATCTTAACATAATTAAGACATGGTCTCTTTCCTTTCCATATCTCATATGGAGTGGTTGGCACGGTTTTGGTGGGAACCATATTCAATAGACCTGCAGCTGTTTCCAGTGCATATCCCCAGAAGGAAATAGGTAACTCAGCTGTGCTCATCATAGAGCGCACCATATCCAATAGGGTGCGGTTCCTCCGTTCTGATACACCGTTGTGCTGTGGTGTATATGGAGGAGTCAGCTGAGAGAGAATCCCATTCTCTTTTAGGAAGTCCAGGAATTCATTGCTTAAGTATTCTCCTCCTCGATCAGATCGAAGGATTTTAATACTTTTTCCGGTTTGGTTCTCGACTTCTTGTTTATATTCTCTAAATTTCTCAAAAGCTTCTGATTTGTGTTTCATCAGGAACACATATCCGAATCTAGAGAGATCGTCAGTGAATGTAATGAAGTAGGAAGAACCATCCCTGGCATGTGTAGACATGGGACCGCATACATCACTATGTATCAGTCCCAAGAGTTCGGTAACTCTTTCTCCGTGTCCCGTAAACGGAGTTTTGGTCATCTTGCCTTTGAGACATGATTGGCAAGTGTCATAAGATGAAAATTCAAAAGGATTTAAATATCCATCCTTATGCAACTTAGCTAATCGTGTCGCATTGATGTGACCCAGTCTACAATGCCACAAGAAGGATTCGTTCAGTTCTGAACTCTTCCTCTTGTGTGTGTTTGTTATGCTCAGAACTGTTGATTGATTTAGAACATAAATGCCATTGCACAACGTGCCTGATCCAACCAACTTTTGGTTACGGAAAATGTTCATAACATTGTCCTGTAATACAAAATTATATCCCTCTTTACTCAATAAAGAAACCGATATAATGTTGCATATCAGGTTCGGCATGTAATAGCATTCGTTCAGAACCAATGTATTTCCAGTTGGTAATACAAGGTGATATTCTCCGACAGTCTTAGCTGCAACAATTGCACCATTTCCAACTCTAATGTCTTTATCACCTTCTCCAAGTTCTCTACCTTTCCTAAGCTCATGTAACTGATTACATATATGGGATCCTGACCCGGTATCTAATACCCAGGACGTAGAGCAAATGGAGAAACAGTTCTCTGTAACGAACACACCCGAAGAAAATGCATCAACATGTACTTTCTTCATTCGGGTGGCATGGGAATCCTGGTATTCCCCTATATCATGTTCATTCCTATAACTCTTATAAGAAAGAACGGAACCAACGTTCCCCAGCACAGTATAACATGCGGGTTCGGTCAATACATCCATATTATTATCTTTATTAGGGCATGAAATGGTCGCTACCTGGAGAGAGAGAGAAGAAAACACTTTAGCGTATGCTCGTGCAAGATCAGATTGGTTATTATCTTATCTAATCAGGATGGCTCCCACTGGTTTTTATCAAATCTTCCTTCAAACCCTAAAAGGAAAGACTAGCCGGGATTAATTACACACTACAAGTTCGCCAATCTTTCAGCCAGGCCAGTGTCGGTACTTTGAGGGAGGTCCCCCGTGCTTTCGCACGAACCTAATTAATGTAAACCTCGTTTTCCCAGAGACGTAACCTCGTTGACACCTTTCTAGACACCTACTTGATCGGCTAATTGCAATGTGCAAAACTCTTCCAGGAGTAACTCTTACTCGCAGCGGGTATCGGGATCCAACTATCTCATAGAAGGTATGCAATCTCATTGCAAATTCCAACACTTGAAATTCCCGATAACATTTTGCCCCTAGCGTCCTATGACCTTGACGCAGGCCAACAAACCATAGTGCGCTAGTCAAGTTCAACCCGTCATTTCCTGATTGAATTAAACCCACCCGTACGACCCTTGACGCAGGCCAACAAAGTCGCACGACTACCCTAATCCAATCTGCATCATATGCATAAGCAGGTAAATACTAGTTAGCTACCGCACACTACGCCTTGACGCAGGCCAACAAACGTAGCACGAATACTAACTACTACTTATCTGAAATGACGGAGGGCTACGCAGGTTTTTCTGAAAACCATTAGCGTAATGAACTTGATATCGTTGTAGAATCAAATGAAGTTTTGAAATGGAGTGATTTTGAGGCTTTTCTAGTTTTGCTAAAGGGGTCACTCCCGGTGAAGGGATCGTCAGCCCTTTCCTCGTCGAATGAGGTGCGGGATATATCATATATACCACTGTGCAAAGCAGAAACTATAGAAGCAATCAAAAGTCAAACCGAGTGTGTAGCATCTGCCAGTTATTGCTAAAGGAGTTACTCCCGGTGAAGGGATCTCGGTCCTTTCCTCATCGAATAAGGTGCGGGATATATCATATATATCGCTGTACAAAGCAAGAACTGTAGCTACCTGTTTTATTTAAAATTTGATTCCACAACATCTTAGGTTTCTTTTCTTTCATTAATCACATTAATGAAGTCCCATCATTTATGTACCTAAACATCACAGATAAATACGACGTACACTTATGCCATCCGCATTCGCCTCGATGTCCCCTCGTGCACCGTTAGGTTAGGTAACTAACGACAGAGCAGGGCAGGGCTAGTGCGGGTGCAAAACATAAGTAACGTCTATATAATATATCATATATACTATATACTGTATCCATCACAGAACATCACATGATCACATCACAGATATCGCAGCAGAAGAAACATATGAAATATTGGATATACTAGGACGTCCGTGTTTTCCATACGAGCCAGTATAAAACACGGATTCCACGGTCGTGATGAATAGCCAATCCCATACCCCTAGACCCCTACGAGAGCGGCAAGCAACCCTGTCAATTCTAGGGTTAGGAGACCCGGACTCGACTCCTCGAGTTGGTCTCCCACTGGACCCCAGAACCCGGTTACCTGTGCTCCCCTCCTTGGGTCTATCCTAATGCGGAAAAGAAAATAATATACAAAAGGTGACAACTTCCGCTACCTGGAAGTGCCCCAAATAAAAAGAATATTACATACAAGTTTTTACATGAATGAAAATGAAAAACACTCATCTCACATAAAAAAACCCCGGCTATTCAAACACGACGATCCAATATAACATATCCAGCAACACATAACATCACATGTCATCAACGTAAGTAAGTATGCATACCCCAATTGTCGTTGACGTATAGCAACGAAACCGGCGATATGAACATACTACACTTACGGTCACAGAAAAGAAAGTGTAAAACTACAACAGTTGGAATCCGCAACCTCTTTAAACATCACATGCCTAATCAGATGAAATACTTAGACATCACATGCCTAACAGTTACAAACCCCGCATTTTAGTCTCATTATCGAAAACTCTTTTCAATATCAAGTGAAACTAAACCGCTAGATTTATAACATTCATTCAGTTATCTCATAACTGTTTGTGAATTCCAATTATTGTATCACATTCCAGATAAACAGAAAATGTTAAACTTTCCGATCGAACAGTCGAATACCCAAGTTTTCCCGATACAGCTCAACACATGAAATAAGTCTAACAACATTCAGTTCGTGCCTCAGTACCAACGGTCCAGCCGTAGAAGGGTCAAGCCAACGCCTCACATGTGGCACGCCGTACTGCCCCAAACCCGAAGGTTCAAAGGGCAGTTCAAGACGGTCACATAATCGAGTTAAGGTTTGTTGTCTTCTAGAGGGTCCATCGCGTTACTTGCACTACTTAGAACGTCGTTAAACTACGGAAAAATCCAACACTTGGAAATTTCCCGACAGGGGAAAAATTGGGTATTTATATCCGGTCGAACTTTTTAACATATTCTTAAATTATCCGGAAAGCCACATAGACAAAAATTTGATAATCCGATCGAATCGTTGATTCCCAATACAACCCCAGAATACTCATCTGTAGAGTCACAATAAAAATACCCAGAAAATATAGCATTAAATTATATGAGTTACTGTGCAGAAATCACCAGACAAGGGGACAGTACGGCCGCGGAACCGCCGCACATGCCTAGCTTGTGCCGCGGTTCCGCAGTGGAAAAATCGATTCAGGTCCTCGTATTTCACAGTAATTCAAATAACACCCTGCTTATTTTTCTGCATATTTTTAATTGACAAAAATCCAAATTTTCAGAAAATTTCCAGAGAGCATTTTGGATTTTAGGGTTTCGGTTCGATCGGGTTTCAAACGTCGTCTAAGCATCGCCTAAGGCTCTAGCTAAGCTCTGATACCAGTGAAAGGTTCCTTGGCACACTATAGAGGTCTCACAATGCATCAATCATGCCAATTTCAAATTTTATGGGTGCCGAGAAACCCTAATACGGATCATTGACTAGAAATCTAGGCGAAATATGAAACCAGTTAACACTTTAACTAAAGATAAGAAGCTACAACCTTTGTAGATCCGGTTATCCACTTTCTTAGCTCCACGTAGTCGTCCTCTCGCTGTCCATCTCGAATCCTAGACTCAATCGTCGGCTTCATCGGAAAGACGAGCGGGCAAGGTCGTCGGCTTCGTGCCGAAGATGATCTACGTCGAGGTTTCACAAGTTCAAGCTCCGACTTCACAAATTTGTGAAACTTGTGAAGAAAACACCCAAAACAACTTGGCAAGAGGTAGAGGGTGAAGAAATAGGAGGTGGGTTCACTTTAGAATTGGATTTCTCACTTTAGAACTCAAGTTGTCATTGATGGCATTAAGCTTTCATGAAGAAGAAGATGAAGAAGAAGAAAGAATATGATAAGTTTCTTATTTTAAAAATGAAACTAATATGAATACTTATCATATACTAAATATGGTCAAGTGTAGAGATTAAACTAAGGTTAGTTGGAATGGTTAGGGTTAAGGATGAGATAAGAATGGTGGACTTTGTCAAAGCTTCAAGAAGCTTCAACATAGAAACAAAATAAGCCACCATTCTTAATAATATCCAAAATGAATAAATAAATAAATAACTAAGTAAATAATCAAAACCCTAACCATTCATATAACCATGGTTTAATCTTTACACAAACCCAAGTGAGCAAGTATCATCAAATATGATACAAACAAGTGCACAAAAAATATATCATATATACAATGTGCATCAAGTGAGAAAATCCTTTTAAAATGAACCAATACTAGTTAATGCAAAGCAATATATCAAATATATAATTATACATTAAATCATTAAATCAACACTTGATTTAACGATCCGGTCATATCGCATATAACCGACTAGTATCCTATGTATCGTCTTATCGAATCAATCCTTGATTCGATATCTAGGTTATATCGCATATAACCAATCGATACATTCATCGCGAGAATGAAATACGGTATCACATACACGCATTATTCTCTCTCCCGCACATATCTCATATGCGCTCCTATTTCGTTTCGCTTGAGCCAGGAAACCTCTGTGTAGGACTCTAAAGACTCGTCAATACACCGGTAGCAGATGATGATCATATCAAGCACCCACAAGCCGCAAGCGGTCTGCTAAACGTAACGGCCACCCGGGTATTAAGCGATCAGAAGATCGACGAGCAAGCCCGCTCACACTCCTGTGAATCCAACCAGTAACACTTACCGTCCAGTCCGGTCTGTTCGTCTGATATGTCGCATATCAAGTCTAGGGGTGGTAAACGTCAGACCCCAATAACCGATAAGTCATGCCGATGTGAGACTCATAACGGGTCGAGAAACTACTGGTAACACTTACCAGCAAATCTCTGATCAGCCCTGGCCAGGGACTTCCCTGTTACGGCCAATCGAGCACTGTGCAACATCAACCCCCAATACCGGGAGAGACGAAACCCCTCCTATCGCTCATTGCCTCCATGTGACTCGGGACTGTACCCAAAGACCACCGTTTTGCACGCCCTCATGGACGTGGTAAGGTGGAGATCAAAGCACAGTGGGAATCACACAAGACTCTATGACGATCTCAGGTCTACAGACTAACCTACACAAGTGTCACCTGAGAACTGCCATCTGACGTGAGGTATAATACCATCTGGGAGTTCTCGGTGAGTCCGTCCAGTGTACCCAGTCTCCACTGAGCACCCGTACACCATCTCTGATGTCAAACACCAATGGATATGGGATCATCCATCGCCCATCTCATGGGTCGAGAAGCGTATACGCTAGTCTACACTGGTATATCGATGCCCCGTCTCGATACACCCACGACTAGGGACCTTGAAGGATGTACCTATGGACTACCATGTCCCCACTAGTATGATCTGCATCATAGTCCAGGTAGTCAAGTACACATCCTAAGGGCTTTACCAACATGTAACTATAAGACAGTATAAAGAGACTAGTATACATGTTAAGATAAAGAGTAACCAGATAGCATACTATCATATCGAGCAAGAAAGTCATCTCTATATATATGTCCAAGCATCCAATATAATATACATCATCTGTACAATACTGGCCTCTAGGGCATACATACAACTAACAAGTAATTGTTACTCCTGGAAGAGTTTTGCACTTTACAATTAGCCGATCAAGTAGGTGTCTAGAAAGGTGTCAACGGGGTTACGCCTCTGGAAAAACGAGGTTTACTTTAATTAGGTCCGTGCGAAAGCACGGGGAACCTCCCTCAAAGTACCGACACTGGCCTGGCTGAAAGATTGGCGAACTTGTAGAGTGTAATTAATCCCGTCTAGTCTTTCCTTTTAAGGTTTGAAGGAAGATTTGATAAAAACAGTGGGAGCCATCCTGATTAGATAAAATATATAACCAATCTAATCTTGCAAGAGCGCATGCAGAGTGTTTTCTTCTCTCTCTCTCCAGGTAGCAACCACATCACACCTTAATCAAGATAATAATATGGATGTATTAACCGAACCCGCTTGTTATACTGAGCTGGGGAACGTTGGTCCCGCTCCAACTTATAATTATTATAAGACCGAGCAGGAATTAGGGGAATATCAAGATTCCCATGCCGCCCAAACGAAGAAAGTGCATATGATGCATCTTCTTCGGGTGTGTTCGTTACACAGAACTGTTTCTCAGTATCCTTTGCGTCCTGGGTATCTGATACCGGATCAGGATCCCAGATATGTAATCTGTTACATAGGGCTACAGAAAGGCAGAGAACTGAGAACGGGTGATAAGTTTCATGAGACAGAAAACGGTGCAAGTGTTACAGCCAAGTATGTTGGTCACTATCACCCTGTATTATCAATACATTGATTCTGAACAAATGCTATTAGATACCGAACCTGATATACAAAATCATATCAATCTCTTTATTTATTAAAGAAGGATATAATTTTGTATTGTTGAATATTGTTTTGAACATTTCAAAAGTTGATCGGTTCAGGCACGTTATCTAAAAGCATTGACGTTCTAAATCAAACTACAGTTCCTAATATACGGAACACACACAAGAGGAAGAGTTCATAAATGAACGAATCCTTCTTGAGGCATTGTAGACTGGGTCATATCAATGCGACGCGACTGGCTGAAGTTACATTTAGATGCATATTTAAATTAGTTTGAATTTACATCTTATGAAACTTTCCAGCCATGTCATAAAGATTAGATGACCATAGCTCTGTTTATTGGAAACAGAGAAAGAGTTAGTGAACTCTTGGGACTGATACATAGTGATGTATGCAAGGTCCCCTGTCTACACATGCCAGGACCGGTTCTTTGTACTTCATTACATTCTCTGATGATCTCTCAAGATTCATCCATATGTTCCTGTTGAAATATAAGTCCGAAGTTTTTGAGATATTCACAGAATATAAGTTAGAAGTAGAGAACCAAAAACTGGGTATAAGTATTATGTCCTATGATAAGACCAGGGAGGAGAATACTTGTGCATGGAATTCTTGGACTATTCTAAAGGAGAATGAGATTCTCTCTCGGTGTTACTCCTCTGAATACACCACAGCACAACGGTGTGTCGGGGCGGAGCAATCGCACCATATTAGATATGGTGTGCTCTATGATGAGTACTACCGAGTTACCTATTTCCTTTTGGGGTTGTGCACTTGAGAAGTTACATACCTATTGAATTGGATTCGAATCAAATCAGTATTTACCACTCCATATAAGATATGGTATGGGAAGAACCTATCTATTAAGTAAGTTAAGATTTGGGATTGTCCGGCCTATGTCAAAAGCAAAATCCGGACAAGATCGAGACAAGGTCAGTTCTGTAGAACTGGAAGGAGTTCCAGTTATACAAACTACAGCTGATGATTTGACAGAACCAAAGGATTCAATAGTCCCCAACGAACCTCAGCCTCTCCGCCGATCTGGTCGGGTTTCTCATCCGCCTGAGAGATACTTCAGTTTCTCGGTGACAGTGGGAGCGAGGATTGCATCATGAGATGATGACCTAACTAGTTTTGAGCTGGCCATCAAGAGTGGGGACTCTGTAAGAATGGCTGGATGCTTAGCGATCTGAGATGGAATCCATATACACCAACAAAGTATGGACTTTGGTTGCTATATCTGAAGGGTTAAATCCCTATCAGGAGCAAGTATATCTTGAGAAGATTACTTGGTGTAGATGGAAAAGTTGAGACTTTCAAATCTAGACTTGTTAAAGGTTTTCGTCATCGACCAGGCGTGGATAATGATGAAACCTTTTCCAGTGGCTATGCTTAAGTCCATCCGGATCCTACTTGCCACGGCTACATACCATGACTACGATATCTGGCGGTTGAGTGTCATGACTACTTTTCTAAATAATAATGATTTAGAAGAGAACGTCTATAAGAACATAGCCAGAGGGCTTCGTAAACAATGAGAGCAGCGGAAACGTGTGCAAGCTGCTTTATAGAATAAAGCAGGTATCGCGGAGTTGGAACGTCTGTTTTGAAGCGATAGTTAAAGAGTTTGACTTCATCAAAATGGTAGATGAATCTTGTATATATAAAAAGGTAGTAAAGAGTAAGGTGATCATCTTCGTATTGTATGTGGACAACATACTCTTGATAGGAAAGAGTTTCCTATACTCCATACGGTCAATCTCCTCTTATCACAAGAATTCTCCAAATAGGATAAAAGTGATACCTCCTAAATCCTAGGATTTGGATCTATGAGATAGATCTAAATGGATGTTAGGATTCTCACTAAGTTTAGTGAGATGGTATCAATCGATCCTGGGGAGAATCACTGGAAAGGTTCCAGGGTGATAAGGACGACTGAATGTCAGTCACAGGCAATGTCTTTACCCTCAGTAGAGGGACGGTATGTTGGAAGAGTTCCAAGCTATATACCGTGGCAGGCTAGACGATAAAGGCTGGTGACATCGCTATCAAAGATACTACCAAAGAGGCAGTTTGGGTGTATATTGGTTCATAAGATGAACTAGGTTCCTACCATTGTGTGACAATGGAAGTGTGGCTTTGGCCCAGGAACCCCGATCCCATCAGTGACCCAGACATATTCTGAGGCAGCATCACCTGATCATGGAGATAGTTGATCTCCAGGGTGATCGAGATTAGGAGAGTAGACTCAGAGGACAACACGGCGGATCCACTCACAAAGGCTTTTTCCCAGAGAGAGACTTTTTATGGGATGGTTGAGTATTAGATACCGCAACCACTGCTACAGATGGCCCTAGTGCAAGTGGGAGATTGTTAGTTATATGTATGCTCTAGAGGCCATTACTGTACATAGGATGTATATTGTAGTGGATGCTGGGACATATATAGGTATGACTTTCTTGCTCGACATGATAGTACGCTATCTGGTTGCTCTTTATCTTAACATGTATACTTACAGTCTCTCTATTACATGTTGATAAAGCCCTTAGGATGTGTGCTCGACTTTCAGGACTATGATGTAGTTCATACTAGTGGGTCCTGGGTAGTCAATGAGTACATCCTTCAATGTTCCTAGTCGTGGGAATATCGAGACGGGGCATCGATATTCCAGAGTAGACCAGCGTATATCTTCTCGACCCATGTGATGGGCGATGGATGATCCCATATCCATTGGTGTTTGACATCAGAGATGGTATGCGGGTGCTCAATGGTGACTGGGTACACTGAACGGACTCGCCGAGAACTCCCGGTATTATACCTCACGTCAGATGGCAGTTCTCTGGTGACACTGGTACAATAATGGCCTGTAGGGCATATACATTTTGAGTAAGACTTGTGTGTCTCCCACTGTGCTTTGATTTCCACCCTACCACGGCTCTATTGAGTCGTGCAAACAGGTGGTTTTTGGGTACAGTCCCGATTCACATGGAGGCAATGAGCGATAGGAGGGGATTCGTCTCTCCCGGTATTGGGGGTTGATATTGCGCTATGCTCGACTGGCCATAACTGGAAATCCCTGGCCAGGGTTGCAGTGATTTACTGGTAAGAGTTATCAGTAGTTTCACGCTTGTTATATACCTTATATTTATCAAGCTACTGGGGTCTGACGTTTACCACCCCTAGGCGAGATATGCGACATATCAGACGAACAGACCGGACTGTACGGTAAGTGTTGCTGGTTGGATTCACAGGAGTGTGAGCGGGCTTGCTCGTTGATCTTCTGATCGCTCAATACCCGGGTGGCCGTTACGTTTAGCAGACCGCTTGCGGCTTGTGGGTGTTTGATATGATCATCACCTGCTGCCGGCGTATTGACGAGTCTTTAGAGTCCTACACAGAGGTTTCCTGGCTCAAGCGAAATGAAATAGGAGCGCATATGAGATATGTGCGGGACCGAGAATAATACCACTATGTGATACTGGATTCTATTCTCACGATTTGTATCATCGGACGGTTATATAAGATATAGCCGGGTTACCGAATCAAATGCTGATTCGATATATTGATACACTTGATATTAGTCGGTTATATGCGGTATGACCGGATCATTAAATCAAGTGTTGATTTAATGATTTAATGTATAATTATATATTTGATATATTACTTTACATTAACTAGTATTTGTTCACTTAAGATTGATTTTCTCACTTGATGTGCACAAGTAGTATATGTGATATATTTTTGTGCACTTGATTGTATCATGTTTGATGATACATGCAAACTTGGGTGTGTGTATGCTATACACCATGTTTAGGTAAATGGTTAGGGTTTTATTTGCTTTATTTATTTTGGTTAAAAGAAAAAACTAAATGGTTGCTTTTGTTTTATGCAAGAAGCTTCTTGATGCTTCATGCATCTTTGACAAAGTAACCATTTTGTTTTTATTCCTTAACCTAACCATTTCATCTAAACCTTAGTTTATTCTCTACATTAGTTACCTCACCCATGGTTGCTAAATGATAAGCATCACTTGATTTTCTTTTTTAGATAATTCATTTCATTATTTTCTTTCTTCTTCTTCATCTTCTTCATGAAGAAGAAAGCCATTGCTAGAAAATTCCAAGTGATGAATCCAAGTGAAAAATCAAATTCCAAAGTGAACCCACTTCCTATTTCTTCATCCTCTACCACTTGCCATGTAGTAGAGTGTGTTATCTTCACAAGTTTCATGACCTAGTGAAGATGGAGCTTGAGTTAGAGTTGCCTCGACGTAGATCATCTTCGGCATCGAAGTCAACGACCTAGCCTGATCATTTCTCCGACGAAACCATCGCAAGAGTCCAGGATCCGATGATCGCAGCGGAGGGACGTCATCACGGAGCTTTGGAAGTGGAGGACCGGATCTACAAAGGTTTTAGTCCCTTTCACTCTTAGTTAAAGTTGTTATCTTGCATGTTCTTTCGCCTTACCTCTAGTAACGATCTAGCATTAGGGTTCTTTGGCACATGGAAATTTTTGATTTTGGAATGGTTGATCAGTTGTAGAACCTCATGAGTGTGCCTAGGAACCTTACATGGGAAACTCTCTGTGTGGGACTCTAAAGACTCGACACTACGCTGGCAGTGGGTTTAACCACAGGCCGCAAGCGGTACTAGCTGCACGTAACGGTCCCCAGGTAGATGTCGATAAGAAGGCCAATGAGGAAAACCCATCTGAACTCCTACTGAGCCTGAATGTGACAATCTCTGTACAGTTCGGTCTGTTCGTGTAAGAGTATCGCATATCGGGCCTATGGAGCGGTAAACGTCAGACCCCTAATAGCAGTATAAGTCGTGTCGGAGTGTAGCCCAGAACACCCTGAAAAAACTACTGGAATACCTACCAGTAAATCTTACTTGCCCTGGCCAGGGACATTGTGTAATGGCTCTCCAAATACAGCGCGATATCAACCCCCAATACCGGGAAAGACGAATCCTTTCTAACCGCCACTGCCTCCAAGTGCTTCGGGACTACACCCCACTACTACCTGTTTACACGACTCCTTTGAGCCGTGGTAGGATAGTAATCAAAGTACAGTGGGAACACACTCGAGGCGGAGTAGCAGTGTCAAGTCGACGGACTAAGTTGTACTCATGTCATCTGGGAACTACTACCCGACGATAGGTATAATACCCACCAGCAATTCCCGACGAGTCCTGTCCAGTGTACTCATAACCTAATGAGCACATGCATACTATCTCCAGTACGATGTACTAATGGCTGTGGGATAGACCATCTCCCCTTATAGGATGAGAAGCGTATACACTAGTCTACTCCGGAGTATCGATGCCCCGTCTCGATAATCCTATGACTAGGGACCTGTATATGGATGTGCTTGTAGATTATCCAGCCCCTACTAGTGTGACTGCCATCACACTTGTAATCAAGCAAAGATCCTAAGAGCTCTACTAATATGTATAAGCGACATGTTAAAAGGAACACATGCACATATTGAAGTAGAAACAAACTAAGTAGTATACTACCATTTTGAGTAAGACTGTCAATACAACTGTGAACATCCTAAGCTTCCATTAAGTAATATACAAACCAGTTTGATACAATAACGGCCTGTAGGGCATATACACTAACAATCTCTCACTTTGCACTAGGGCCATGTACTGGCGTATCGTAAACCTATCATCTCGATCAGCCGCTTGAACTGTGTCTGAGGAAAGGCCTTCGTGAGTGGATCTGCGGTATTATTCTCCGTATGTACTCTCCTCACCTCGATCTTTCGGCGATCTACGATCTCCCTTATCAGGTGGTACCGCCTCAAAATGTGTCTGGACTTCTGATGGGACCTGGGTTCCTTCGCTAAAGCTATAGCGTCGTTGTTGTCGCAATACAGCGGTATTGGATCAACAATGGTCGGAACCACCTAAAGTTCTGTGAGGAACTTTTTCATCCAGACAGCTTTTTTGCGGCATCGCAAGCAGCTATGTACTCCGCTTCCATCGTCGAGTCAGCAACGGTGTCCTGCTTGGAGCTCTTCCAACAGACCGCCCCTCCATTGAGGGTAAAGACATAACCCGACATGGACCTGGAGTCGTCCTTGTAACTCTGGAAGCTGGAGTCAGCAAAGGCCTCGATCTGGAGGTCTTTTCCGCCATACACCAAGAACATCTCCTTAGTCCTTTTCAGGTACTTGAGAATGTTCTTTACTGCTATCCAGTGCTTCTCCCCTGGGTTTGAATGATACCGGCTTACAACGCTCAATGCGTATGCTACATCTGGTCTGGTACATAATATCGCATACATTATAGAGCCTACCGCAGATGCGTAGGGTATAGTTGATATGCGAGCCCTTTCCAAATCAGTCTTTGGAGACATCTCTTTGGAGAGAGTGATTCCGTGATAGGCCGGTAGATTACCGCGCTTAGAATCTTCCATACTGAATCTTTTCAGTATGGTATCGATATACCTTGACTGTGAAAGTCCCACTATCCGTTTAGATCTATCACAATAGATCTGGATCCCCAGAATGTAGGAGGCATCACCCAGGTCCTTCATGGATAACCTCTGTGACAAAAATCATTTGACTGATTGTAGCATAGGAATGTCATTTCCTATCAATAGAATGTCATCCACGTATAAGACGAGGAATACCACAGTTCCCCCTACAATCTTACTATAAATGCATGATTCATCTGGATTTTTGATAAAGTCGAATTCTTTGACTGTATCATCAAAACAGATGTTCCAACTCCGCGATACCTGCTTTAGTCCATAAATGAACTTAAGCAACTTGCACACTTTCCCGCTGCTCCCACTTTGAATGAAACCCTCTGGCTGATTCATATAGACGCACTCATCCAAATTTCCATTTAGAAAAGCCGTCTTTACGTCCATCTGCCAGATCTCATAATCGTGGAAGGCAGCAATGGTAAGAAGGATCCGAATGGATTTGAGCATAGCCTATGGAGAAAAGGTTTCATTATAGTCCAAATCATGTCTTTGACGAAAACCTTTTGCAACAAGTCTAGCCTTATAGGTTTCAACCTGTCCATCTACACCAATCTTCTTTCTGAAGGTCCATTTGCAGCCTACAGATTTTACCCCTTCTGGAGCAATGTCCAAAGTCCATACTTTGTTGGTGTACATGGACTCCATCTCGGTCCGCATTGCATCCAGCCATTTTACTGATTCGCCGCTCTGAATGGCTTACTGGAAGCTAGTAGGCTCATCATTGTCAATGATGCAATCCTCTCGATCCCCGTCTATGAGAAAACCGAAGTATCTCTCGAGCGGATGAGACTGCCTACTACTTCTACGGAGTGGCGCTGGAATGTTCAGTTCTTCTGAAACCTCTGGTTCTACCAAGCTTTCAGTAATAGCTTGTGGTTCTGGAATTTCTTCCAGATCTATTGCGCTCCCACTTTTCTGATTTTCTAAAAATTCATATTCCAAGAAGTGGACATGACGAGAAACAAAGACCTTTTATTCCTCTGCGCAATAGAAATAATACCCTCTGGAGTTCTTTGGGTATCCTACAAACTTACACAGTACCGAGCGTGCCTCGAGTTTGCCCGAATGCTGCTTTTTAACAAAAGATGGACATCCCCATATCTTAAGGTACTTAAGATAGGGTTTCTTCCCACTCCACATCTGATATGGTGTGGTAGGCACAGTCTTGGTAGGAACCTTATTCGGAAGATATGCAGCTGATTCTAGTGCATAACCCTTCACGGCAACTCAGCGTTACTCATCATGGAACGAATCATATCCAATAGAGTTCAATTCCGCCTTTCCGATACACCGTTGTGTTGTGGTGTGTATGGAGGAGTAAGCTGAGAGAGAATTCCATTCTCTGTTAAGTAATCCAGGAACTCGGCACTCAAGTATTCACCACCTCGATCAGATCTCGGTGTCTTGATACTTTTGCCTGTTTGTTTTTCCACTTCATTCTTGTATTCCCGGAATTTCTCAAAGGCCTCGGATTTATACTTCATCAAGAAGACATGTCCATACCTAGAGAAATCATCCGTAAAAGTAATGAAATAGGAATAACAACTTCGTGCATATATAGATATTGGACCACACACATCGCTATGTATGAGTCCCAAGAGCGAGCTCGCTCTTACTCCGTGTCCAGTGAACGGAGTCTTTGTCATCCTTCCCATGAGACAAGATTGACAAGTTGGATAAGACTAATATTTGAATGGATCCAAATATCTCTCTCTATGTAACTTCGTCAATCGTGTTTCATTGATGTGACCCTGTCTACAATGCCATAAGAAAGCCTGATTTAATTCCGGAGACTTTCTTTTAAGTGTGTTCTGGACACTGAAAACCTGAGCTTGATTTAATACGTATATACCGTTATCTAATGTACCTGACCCAATCAGAGCCTGATTTAGGTGGATGTGGACCACATCGCTTACAAATATAAAATCATATACTTCCTTAGAAAGTAAGGATACAGATATGATGTTACAAGCTAGACTAGGTACATACAAACAGTTACGTAGAATCAATATCTGCCCACTTGTCAATCCAAGGTGATATTCCCTACGGATTCAGCGTCCACGCTCATTCCGTTAGCAACCCTGAGAGTCATATCATCTAACCTGATAACTCTACGGTTTCTCAAAGCCCGTAATGAATTACAGATATGAGATCCTGATCCGGTATCTAGTACCCAGGAAGTAGAGTTAATTGACATACAGTTTTCTATTACAAATACACCCGAAGTCGAAGCCACAACATGCTTCGGATCCTGGATTCTGGCTTTCAAACCCCTGTAATCCCTCTGCCAATGCCCTTTCTCATGACAATAGAAATATCCCTCCTTCCCTACTGTTAGCCCAGAAACTTTTGCCCTTCCCTGTCCTTCTACCTTACTGACACCGCATATCAGCTTTGTGGAGGTCTTCTTCTTCTCATCCTTTGCTTTCGCCTTGGATGCAGAAGAGGAAGATTCCCCAATAAGCTGAGTGGGTGTCACCCTGGTTTCCTTCAGGGTGCCCTCAACTGGAAGTATAACTTTCTTCCCCTGGGCAAAAGTAGATGGTAGGGACTGTAGAAACACGTCAGCATATGACCTGTTTCCCAATGTGGTCTCCAGGTCCGTGAGCTCATCAATACAGCTAGTCATCGTAATGACGTTGTCCCCTACAGATGACCCGACAGCCAACCTCACTTGAAGCAATTCTTTCGAGGTCTCATATCTTGCGATACGAGATTGCTCTCCATATAAATCTTTGTTATGGAGGAAGATGGAAGCTAAGTCCATCTTCTCGTGCTGCCTCTGATTTACACCATCCACTGAGGCCAACACGAAGCACTTGGCATTCACACTATCTTTTTCTGATGTCTTACGGATATCAATATCCGTGACGGTGGAAACTGGACCTGGGACGGCAGGGGCTTGAGTAGTAATGAGGTGTCCCAGCTTGTCATGGGTAATAGACAT
The DNA here is from genome assembly GCA_030015575.1 of Agapanthus africanus. Classification (NCBI taxonomy): domain Eukaryota; kingdom Viridiplantae; phylum Streptophyta; class Magnoliopsida; order Asparagales; family Amaryllidaceae; genus Agapanthus; species Agapanthus africanus. The sequence continues at coordinate 188,180,564 of CM057337.1, forward strand.
CTGGACAGACCTTTGCTAGTCATTATAGTCAGATTCAGTCATTTTATTATCTAGATGTAACCTATGTCTGGTCACTGGTTCACTGCAATTTAAGAGAGAGAAGAAAACACTTAGCATGATGTTCTTGCAAGTTTAGATTGGTTTTTAATTTATCTAAACAGGATGGCTCCCACTGTTTCTCGAATCCTTCCTCAAATCATAAAAGAAGAATTGGTCAGGATTAATCTCATCGTACAATACTTGCTTAACCGTTCAGCCAGGCTAGTGTTGGTACTTTGAAGGAGGTTTTACGACGCTTTCACGAAGTTCTTTAATTAAATAACCTCTTTTCCCTGGAGGCGTAGCCCCGCTAACACTGTTCTAGACACCTACTTGGTTTATAGCATTGATCGTTAAGTGAAGAATGTCCCGAGGAGTAGCGGATACTCACAGTAGGATCGAGATCCAAATATCATTGTATGATAACCCTGAAGGAATACTACCAACATTATCACACTGTAAATGGTATGCAGCACTAGCAAGTTTCAGTTTCTTTAGAAACTCCCGATGTGGATTTTTGCCCCATGCTCTTGTGACCTTGACGAATGCCAACAAATCATAAGTCACATGTCAAGTTCTACCCATCATTGTCCAGGTTAATTTGAACACACCCATATATACTTTTGACGAAGGCCAACAAGGTAATACGACTGTCCCAAATCAACGCATCTATCTATGCTACATATGAACACCCGGCAGCTACCAATCACTATGCCTTGACGAAGGCCAACAAACATAACTTGAATACTACTGACTATTCATATGAAATGACGGAGGGCTACGAATTGTTTTGGAGAAACCGTGAACATAGTGAACTTGATATAATCGAAGGATCCTGATGGCTTTTAAAAGAAGTGGTTTAAGCTCCGCATTTAAAAGTCTGCTGTTTTTAAAATAACTGAGTGGTTTTAAAATTTGTTCCAACGATTCATCTTTGGTTTGTTTGCTTTACATTAATGTAATGCAGTCCCATCAATTAACCTATCATTGCAGAAAACAACGAAAATACAACGTACACTTATGCCATCCGCATTCGCCACGGGGCCCCGTCATCACCCGTTAAGTTACTTAACTAACGACAGAGCGGGGGCTGGACTAGCGCGGATGCAAAACATAAGCAACGTCTAATATATAATACATATATAATAATATCCATTCGTCAGACGCAATGATAGGCATTCCAGATCACAAATGAACACATTGGATATACTAGGAATTCCGCATTTCGTTTAAGCCTCTAACGAAAATCGGATTCCACGGTCATGATGAATAGCCAAACCCCACCCCATACCCCTACGGGTGCGGCAAACTACCCGCCAAATACCCGAAGTGAAGCAACCTCCCTCAACAAAGTGAGTAGGCCACTCGGCACTTCAAAGTACCTGGTAGTTTGTGCACCCCACCTTGGGTCTATCCTAGGAGCAGAAACAGTAAAAAAATAATATACAACGGTGGCTACAACCTCAACCCAGATGTGCCCCGCAAAAAATAATATTATATCACTTTACAATTACTTCAAATGAATGAAATGAAAAACACTCATCTCACATCCCTGGCTATTCATCTACGACGATCCAACAAGTTCATATACACAAACCAACATCACATATCACATATATGTGCAACCCCCACTAATCGACGTATAGCGAATAGCAGATGTTCAGCACATATAACAACACAGATAAAAACCCGATTAGCAAATAACTTAAAATTTCGATCGAAAACTATTTTCCGTATCTACCCAAAATGCAAACCAGCACTTAAAATATCCTGGGTAGAAACAAAATATCCAAGAAGACAGAACACCCATAATAAGACAAACTGTGGAAAAATAAGCTGACTCGGCGTTGACTCGGCCGCGGAACAGCGGTGAATCACACCGATTTGCCGCGGTTCCGTGGTGGTCTAGCCGAGTTGTGGACTCGTTTTTCTCCAGTGTTCTTAGAATTCCCTGCAGTGAATTTTCATGCCTCTGAAATAATTTTTACGACGATTTTAAAAATCGATAGAAACTTTAGGGATCGGGGTGTTTAGTTTTCGAGTTTTCCGACGATCGAAGTTCTAATAAGTTGCTAACAAGCTAGTAAGGGTTTAGTAGGCTTTGATACCACTGTAAGTCCTTGTCACGCACCCCGCGTAACCGCGAGGAGGCGGAAGTTATGAAAAACGATTATCAAAGCATCGCAACACGGACTCGAGCACCCGGATCATGTCTAAACCCTAACTAGCAAGACATGTGAAGAGGTTATCTACTCGGATAGGAGATTATACCTCACGATATATGTCCTTCGAGTCTTCATCGCTATCCTCCTCATCTACGTAAGCTCCAAGGATCGATCCGGATCGTAACTTCTTCGACGGCCTCCTCGAGTCAAAGACGATCCACCCGAGAGTCTATAGTCCGAGCTCCACCTTAAAACCGAGGCAACTAGGGCAATAAGCTTGCTAAACTTGATGGCCTAGGTGATGTAGAGTATTAAGATGGATTTATTTGTCTCTTGAAACCCTAGTTTACTTCAACTCATGAGACCTTAAGGGTTTATGTTGAGAGGAAGAAGAAGAGAGCTAACGTGAGAGCTCACTTGAGGAGAGAGAAAGTCTTTTGATAAATGATAATCCTCATGATAAATGAGATGGCTACCTTGACTTGACTACAAGCATGGCATAGAAAAATATCTCATCAAAATATCTTGGTCACAAAAATATCTCACAAAAATATCTAAGTCAAACCAAGTCAAGTGGTCAAGCCAAGTCAAAAGGTCAAACATATAGTCATGCCTCAATTATCATTTACAAAATAACAAATACTTTCCTCCACCTCATAATTGTTTAAATCAAGTCAATGGCCAAAACCCTAATGAGGTGTCTCCTTCTATGCCCCCATCATCCGTATATACATACCCGCATTTGTGTTCCGAGAAACACGAATACAAGAGACGAAACTGATCCATCAATATAATATTAGGATCCGGCTTAAACCAAAACCCACTAGTATTATCCACCCAAATATCATACGCGCACAAGTACACGTAAGTGATCGAAGCCCTGCCGTAAAACCATACGGACTCTACACCTTTTGTCCGATGCAGGGAAACTCTCTGTGTGGGACTCTAAAGACTCGACACTACGCTGGCAGTGGGTGTAACCACAGGCCGCAAGCGGTACTAGCTGCACATAACGGTCGCCAGGTAGATGTCAATAAGAAGGCCGATGAGGAAAATCCATCCGAACTCCTACTGAGTCTGAATGTGACAATCTCTGTACAGTCCGGTCTGTTCGTCTACGAGTATCGCATATCGGGCCTAGGGGCAGTAAACGTCAGACCCCTAATAGCGGTATAAGTCGTGTCGGAGTGTAGCCCAAAACACCCTGAAAAACTACTGAAATACCTACCAGTAAATCTCACTTACCCTGGCCAGGGACTTTGTGTAATGGCTCTCCAAACACAGCGCGATATCAACCCCCAATACCATGAGAGACGAATCCTTTCTAACCGCCGCTGCCTCCAAGTGCTTCGGGACTGCACCCGACTACTACCTGTTTGCATGACTCTTTTGAGCCGTGGTAGGATAGTAATCAAAGTACAGTGGGAACACACTCGAGGCGGAGTAGCAGTGTCAAGTCGACGGACTAAGCGGTACGCATGTCACCTGGGAACTACTACCCGACGATAGGTATAATACCCACCAGCAGTTTCCGACGAGTCCTGTCCAGTGTACTCATAACCTAATGAGCACCTGCATACTATCTCCAGTACGACGTACTAATGGCTGTGGGACAGACCATCTCCCCTGCTGGTATGAGAAGCGTATACACTAGTCTACTCCGGAGTATCGATGCCCCGTCTCGATAATCCTACGACTAGGGACCTGTATAAGGATGTACTTGTAGATTACCCAGCCCCCACTAGTGTGACTTCCATCACAACGCTGATAATCGAGCAAAGATCCTAAGGGATCTACTAATATGTATAAGCGATATGTTAAAAAAAACACATACACATATTGAAGTAGAAACAAACCAAGTAGCATACTACCATTTTGAGCAAGACTGTCAATACAACTATGAATATCCCAAGCTTCCATTAAGTAATATGCAAACTAGTATGATACAATAATGGCCTCTAGGGCATATACACTAACATAACATTCGTCCATGTCTGGTTCAACACCTGCAAAATCTAGTGTTTAAAGAGACCAAATAAATTGAACTTCTTTTTCATCACATAAACCCGGGTCTTCCTGCTTGCATCATCTATGAAAATTACAAAGTACCGATTTCCTCTATAAGACACCACCGAAACCGGACCTTATACATCCGTATGAACCATCTCTACCTTCTTGGTCTTCTTAGCAACGCCTCCAATCTGAAATCTAAGTGCGCTTTGATTCCCACAAACGCGGCTCTCGCAAAGGCCCAGCTCTACCTTTTTCAGTCCAGAAAGAAGCCCTCTACCCTGAAGAATCTTCATATTCTTCTCACTAAGGTGCCCCAATATTTTGTACTACAACGAAGTCTCCGAATCTGTATCCGAACATGTTTCCAATGCAACCGAATCTCCACTGCTCCCTCTGAATGAATACAATGAATCGCCTAATTTGCCTCTTGAGACCACCAACGATCCTTTGGAAATCTTCCACTGAGAATTCCAAACACCGTCATATAACCTTCGTTATCTAGCTGACTTATAAAAATTAAGATTTTCTTCAAATCTGGAATGTGTCTCGCGTTCTTCAGCTTTATTTGACCTCCTCTTGACGGTTGCAGTATAATCGTACATTTTCCAACGATCTTGCACGGCTGACCGTTTCCTACCATCACATGCCCAAGATCCCCTTGAACATTCTCGTTAAAGTGATGTCGGCCTGAAGTGCAATGAAAGGATGCCCCCGAATCTAGGAACCAGGTATCCGCATTTGTACTCTCATTTGCCGATAGGCAAAGCCCCTGTTCCTCTTGTTCATTTCTAGAAACCACATTGGCTTCCTTTTCGTCTGCCTTCTCATCTGAGTCTTTTTTCAATAGTGTACATTCGCTTTTTTTGTGACCCTTCATTCCGCAATTTCAACAGTTGCCTTGGATCTTCCCTTTCAATTTTCTTCGGCTTTTAGACTTACCTTTCTTCCTTTTTCCCCTTTTCCATCGTTCTGGCGCGATTCTCCACTGAGAGTGCTAAAGTTCCCGAACTTCCACTCACATCCTTTCTCTGCATCTCATCGCTTAATATACAACTTACAGCATCATTAAACGTGAGAGTCCCTGAGATCGAGTTGCTTACTGCCATCACGGGATTTTCCAATCTCTCTGGCAACAAACAGAGAAATAACATGGCTCAAATTTCATCTTTAAACACGATTGAAACCGATTCAAGTTGGCTCGTCACGCTATTGAATTCGTTCAGATGCTTTATCACCGAACCGTTTTCTGCCATCTTCATGTTGAAATGGTTCTTCATCGGAAATATCTTATTTGATGTCGAGAGATTCTCATACAACTTCACTAATGTCGTCATTAGCCCCATGGTTGTCTTCTCCTTTGAGATGTTAAAGGTCACTTGCAGTAGCAAAAATAGCCTAATCGTTGTTAGGGCTTTTCTATCCAATAGATTCTATACCTCATCGGACATCTTCTCACGATTTTCGCCCAACAACAGAAGATACAAATCCTTCTGGTATAAGCAGTCCTCCATCTGCATGAGCCACCAACCATAATTGTGACTATTGAATTTCTCGATTCTTATCTTATTCTCTGCCATCTTTCGTCTACTGTCGTAGTAAACTCAACTTTTCTTTCGGATCTGAACTAATACCTTCAAAACTACAATCTAGGAAGATGGGGAAGAGAACACAAGCGTCGTTATCCACCATTAACCTAAATCGTAGAATCGAAAGATCTTTTGGTTCCCTAACCACGCTCTAATACCAATTGATGGGGATAAAAAAACGTGAGAAGAAACACGGAAATTATGCTTACGACCAATCACGCAATCCATGCAAAACCAATGAAAGATAAAACAAACAATAAAAGAGAGAACAAAATATTCACAAACTAAAGACAAGGGATTTGTTAACAAGGTTCACCCACCGTATGGCTAGTCGCCGGTAGAGCGGAATCTGCAATAGTCTACTAAATCTTAGAATCAAGTTATACCCACGAACAACCCTAAAAGATTTCTCCCAAATCTCTCTAGATCTTAGCCGTCATCCTCTCTCTATACAATAGTCTCTCAAATTAGCAGTACATTAATCATATGAGAGATCCCTATAAATAGGCAAACCCTAATCTTACCTAAAATAAGAGATAAACCCAAATTACAACAAGTCGGTTCACAACAGAAATCCCGACGACAGACGTCTGCACCAGACTTGGTCAGACGTCTGCCTCTTCTTTGCTTCTCTTTGGCTCCTTGGGCAGACGTCTGCACTTTTACCATCAGACGTCTACAGTTACTCTGGATTGGGTTTTAGCTTCTCCAAACGTCTGCCTCAGATATCCAGGTACGCTCTGTGACTGCTTCGACTCTTTGAAAGATGTCTGCACTTTTGCCACCTAACATCTATGTTTGCTCTGTTTTTTGGCTCGTTTCATGGTGCATGTCCAGACGTCTGCTCCTTCTTCAGACGTCTACAGGAAGTGATCTCTACAACATGCTTCGTATAATTTTCCATGCATGTACATATGCAAAGTAATAGTGGATGGGTGTATCCGATCGATGAAAATGTATGCAAAGTAATAGTGAAAGAGTTGACTGTAATTTTTCAAAATACATCTGAATCTTATATAATTTTCCATACATGTACATATACAAATTAATAGTGGACGGGTTGATTGCAATTTTCAAAACATAGTAAAGACCCCATCTAATTTTCCATCCACAGATGTTCAGGAAGAAGTTGCTTTCCATAGATATTACACTACAATCTAAATTGAATAGTGATAACCTGTATAAAAATAAATACAAATAATTCATCAGAATTAATATTGCGTGAATATGAAAATAAACTTAAAATGAATCAAGTGGACAATAATTTAAATTATAAGGGGGCGAAGGATTAATTTCTTGCTATAAGAGACTAAATGCAGATTTCCTTAAACATAAGGGGTGGGGTCTAATTTTCAATCCATGAAGACAAAGGAAAAGCTTGATCAGAGAATATTTCAAGAATATATTGAAATATTCTCTCATATGGCTTTATATATAATATATAGATAAATAGATAGATAGACAACATGGAATATTTTTCAAATATTCTTTTACATATGTCATACTGGGAATAAACTTATGAGTTGTTAAGTTTGTATGATACAAAAATTAGTTATTGAATCAAACAAAAAGGAATGAAGTGGATTTCTCATACCAACCCCCGTTACAAACCACTCCAATAATTATGTCACCGACTCATCAACCATCACAATCTCCTATTATAACTTCGCATACTTTCATCCCTCATTTCTAAAATAATCAATGATTTCATTTCTCTTCTTCTTATTTATTTTAACCACCATTTTCCCCTCAATCTTGTCATATCATTTCACCTTCTTGATCAACAATGCACCTAGGATGAACCCGAATAGCAATTTGCATGGTTTCTTCGAACAAGATCGGTCGCTGATTGGCCGGCTTCCTTTTCTAACAAATGCGAAAGTATTAAAATCAGGTGATGTGATCACGATTGAAGGGAATTTGATGGGAAAAGTTAAAGGAAAGATTCAAGGGATTTTTGTGACAAGTTTGGAAAATAATGTTAGTTGTATTGTAGCAATGAAGGCCATTTATGGTGCCGAAAAATCGAAGGATAGCTTGAGATTCTATGGAGAGTTTCGAAGAAATATCTATGAGAATTATGTTGCGGTTATTGGTGGCAGTGGAAGATATCGCGGGGCAAATGGGTTTGCTATGGTCAACACCATTGATCAGAGAGTTGTTGGTGGAACAGGGAGGAAGAAGAATCTATTGTTCAATGTGTATATCGAGTAATATGAGGATCAAGTTTATTAAAAATATCTATTTTCCAGATTGAAAAGAGAGGGAAGTTTCGCCGGTTTATGTTTTAGAAAGAGTCACGTTCATTAGACTCTTTTTCCAAGTTAAGAAATTATTGCTATGCAAGAGTCATCATCGCTCCCCTCTTTTAGCATAGAGTCGGTCTACTCTTTTATCGTTCGCTGCATAACTTGAACTCCTGACATCGTCATATTCTATAAACCTTTAGGCGAAATTACAGAGAAATCTCTCTCACTTTTGTTTGTCTTATTATACTAGCCACTTTATTTTAATTGCGGGTATTTTTTTCTTTTCGTTTTGTCAACTTTTTACTCCAATATTTCCTCTGGTTTCAACAATGGTTCATGAGCCAGACAATACCTGTACCAAAGGAGGATTTATTATAATAAAAATTGTGGGGAAAACTTATCCAAAACAAGAAAAACAGAAGCTAAAAGTTGTCACATACAACCTTCTTTATACACACATCATGTCATAAATCTAATGATTTCAATTTATCAATATACAAAGAGTGATAATTAAGTAACTAATATATTCACCATACCTATAGCTTATCATCTGTCATGCAGGGTTGAGGATTCCTCTTCATTCTTTGCCTTCCATTCCATTTCCAGTCTTGACTCTAAACTAACTACTCTGCTGTCTAACCAAGAGGTGATGTCTGAAAAGACGAGATCAATGTAACAATTTGCTGGACGTGGATTCATTGCTGGACGCTCAGCGGAGGTGAGGGCATGCCACATACCTGAATACAGCTTTAATGTCTTGTCATTGCCGGACACGGATTCAAATAACAATTTGCTGACTGAGGGATCGGTCACAATATCGTCTCCTCCATGAACTATCAAGAATGACAGAAAGACCTGATAAAAACATTCATGACGATTCAAATAAATTGCAATTAGCTTTTCTTTAACTTTTAGCCACTGCAAGTATTATTAAAATTGTGGCAGTATAAGTTCTTTTTTTTTTAATGGATATTAAATTATTAAACTTAACGGATTTAAGTCATGGAGATTATTGGAGATGTGTCTCACCAGATAAACAATAAGCAAGGTTTGGGGATAGCGAAAAATTCCATTTGGACTTGGGCTGGTTGGGCCAAAATAATTTCTTCAGTTACTAACAGGTAAGGAGATGAAACGTTGATATATAATGTTAAATTTAAAGTTGTTACTTATTATAAATAGAATATTATTATATAAATTACAGAGAGAATTTAAAGGAGGAGTCTTATTAGATAGGGGGGGGGGGGGGCCCTATTTAGATGGGTATTTTAAGGGTAAATTGTCAAAAAGCCCCGGCCCACTTCCAGCATGTCTAAAAGCCCATGATATTTCAAAATGGTGGACAAGTCTCTAATACATAAAATCTTTGGGGGAAAAACCCTCGACAGTACTTCCAGCATGTCTAAAAGCCCATGATATTTTCAAAATGCTATTCATCTTCTCTCTCTCCCTCCCTCCCTCTCTTCCTCCCCTCCTTCACTGCTTCTTCATACTCCGTTGTGCCTCCCTCCACTCCTCGTCCCTCCTCTTCCTCTTTTGTCATTACTCCGCGGCTCCTCTTCTTCCTCCATCATTCCGAGGGAGACGCTTTCGCCTCCCTCCACTCCTCCTTCCTCCGCCGTTGCTCCTCTCTCTCTCTCTCTCTCTCTCTCTCTCTCTCTCCCTCCGTCGTCACTCCTCCCTCCTCCGTTCCTTTGTCACTACTCTCCTTCCTCCACGGAAGGTGGGAAGGAAAGACGTCTGGGGGCGATCCCCCCACGCCTTCTATAATTTCTGTGTTTCTCTTCTATAATTTCCGATGGAAGTTAAAAACTGCTAATAAAACTATAGCAACCATCCTATAATTTCTGATTCATTGTTAAAAAATATCCTAACTAACTAAATAATTATCCATACTTCTGTTTAGTTATTAATTAAGATCCAGTAACTATCTTTTTTATTCTAATTCTAATTTTGATGCTTATCATCATATATTAATTAAAGAACACGGGCAATAATATTTGCCAGAGATATTTAACTACAATTGATAATGATATATAACAAAAACAACTGATTTAAAATTCTCATAAAGAAAATCCTATTTGCAAACCTATTGATCATATCTATCTAATTATATAATTGCATTCGCCTATAGAACAAAAGGAAAAGAAATTCAATTACAAATAATACTTGATCACATATTTTTCCTCCTCATTTCTTAATTATATTCAAAATTCTGAATCAATTTAAAATTAAGTTGTCTAATCATCATCTTCTTCGTACATTATAAAGGTATATTATAAATTTTTTCCTTGCTTTTACTGTTTCTTATGTTTCAGTTTAATTATTTGTATAGCATATGACTGTTATGAGGATATATGTGATGTGCATGAGATATATTTTTTAAAGATATATATGCTTGTTAAATATAAATATTCAAATAGAACCTTTGAATAACTCATAAATGTCAGTAAATTATATAATCAAACTCATTTAATCAAATATAAGATCCGAGTTTTGAGGTTCGATAGTTTATGTACATAACTTGCATAGTTTACATCCGCCCCTGCAAACTTAGAATCCTGGCTCCGTCCCTGTCATCCTCCATCATTCCGAGAGAGCCTCTCCCTCTCCCGCCGCTATTACTCCCTCTCCCGCCTTCGCTACACTCGCTCCTACTCCCTCCTTCGCCTTTTCTACTCCCTCCTCTTCCTTCTCTACCACTCCACCTCTCTTCTCCTCCTTCTGACCACTCTGAGATGATTTAGATGGAGAGGTCGTACTTAGATATTATAGCAAAGTGATCAGATATTAAAAGAAACGGCTTTAGATATTACAGCCAATTACATAAATACATGCAACTACTAAAATAATATTGGCAACTGGTTAGATATTACAAACAGTTGCATAGATAATACATCCAAGTGCTTAGATATTTCAGCCAAGAAGTTAATAGGATTATTAAATGGTTAGATTTTAAACGGACTGAAAACGAGATAGATATCACATGCAAGTCTTCAAATACTACAAGCAAGTCTTTCATACAGTGTCAGCTGTACAAGCTGACAACATACATGGGAAGGCCAATTTTGGAACATACGAAATTATAAATAGGAAAATGTATAGTAAAGGTTTTTGATTGGGCCAATGGATATTTTAATAAGAGAAAATGACTTTGGGGTTTTCAACCTTTCTAAAGTGGGCCATTTTTTTATACAATTTACCCCTTTTTAATATCCCATCCTTAAGGCTATGATATTTCCATATCTCCTCCTCAAATCTTAAGACATTTTCATATTTCACCCTCAAAAATTTAAAATTTCCATATTTCATCCTTAAAACTTTTAAATTATTCAAAACTCTCCTCATTGTTTATAAATTGGAACGTATTTCTGTCTTTTACATTTTTTGAACAACTTAAAAGGTTTTAGGGATGAAATATGGAAATACAAATTTTAAAGAATATGGAAATATGAAAAACTTAAGGGTGAAATATGAAAATAATAAAAATTTAGGGTGAGATATGGGAATCTCGAAGTTTTAGGAATGAGATGTATAGAAAAAACACTATTTAGAGATGTTAAATTAGAAGATGAAATCCTTATCTGGAAAAAAACTAATTTTATGGCATGATTAGATAGGTGCACTTATCTAAGGAATAAAACTTACTCCATGTTATAAATAAAGAGGTGTTTTTGCAATGGAAAATTGGCAAAGGACTACCGGAAAATGATGTAGTGGTTAAAGTTATATATGAGGGATGTAAATTCTCTTTAAAATGAGATCAAGAGAGGATATATGAGAGACTAAAGAAGACTAGGTGATGAAACTTTGGTTTCTTCATAATAAATTGTACACTTTAGGTGGTGTGGATACATAACAAGCAATTAAGCACAGCGAAAATACATATATCTGCCCTAAAATTTTACGATATATCCGATCCGATTAGTTAGTTCGTTTCTTGCCCACGTCACATAGAAGAAGATCTGATCTTTATCACCTCCAAGCAACAGCCGAAGGGAAACCACACTTTGGTAAAAAGCGAGAATCCCCCACTTAATCACCCCGCAATCCAACCCAAAATAGAAGAGGATGAAGAAGGAGACAACGGCAATCTAGTTTCTCTCTAGAAAAACTCTTTATGGATTATGCATCATATCTTTCTTTTATGTCTCATATATGAAACCCTAGCCTATTTGAATATATTGGACACCCACTTAATAGGCGGGTATTGGGCCGGATCGGGCCCAATGGCTAACATACTCCCGCTCGCACATTCGAGTGGGTGCCGTCCATAGCTCCCTAAGCTGGTTCCTTGAACCATTGATTCCCTGAATCAATTGTCTCCCTGAGAATCTCCTCCTTCTCTTCCTCATTCTTACCCATACATATATGTTGGTACAGTGTGGATTGTTGAGAACCTACAAACGGGTAGCCTTACAACCAGATCCGTTAGGACCAACACAAGGATCTCGTTAAAAGAGAACATAACCAAAAATATGTTAGGCTCATGAAATCTCTTCCCCCAGATCCGATCAGACATATCTGCTAAAGTACCTTCGATTTTTCTTAGAAGCGTACTTGAACACCTAGATATACCTCTTGATTCATCACACTCTTAAACTTCGCCACTATGGCGTCAATAAGAATTGGTCATGCGATACAATCAAAAGACATTCCAATCGATCTCCCTTTGGCTCTGAATAGTTAGGTCTATTATTCACCCGCTTTCCTGACACTACCCTGTATGTGCGGTATATTGTCATCGCAGCAGGAAACAGCAACCAAACTAGCAGACGCTCATAACATGTCTACCCAGACAGCCCAGTGTGCTAAGGGTATAGACCGCCAGTCCTTCCATGAAGGAGGTCGTCATAAAGACTCACACGGTGAGGGAGATGGAATCCATCTCTCGACCTCCTTACGTGCACGATCCAAGCGCACGACGTATGGCAACATGCTATGGTATAAAATTCTCTCTCTGTGAGCGTACGCCATTAAGGTTATACCGTACGGACCCAAATCCAATCCTCATGTGACTGACTTTCCCGGCCATATCGCCCTGCGATATGCCTGGGATCTCCCGAAAAGCTCACACCTCGTACGATGAGTCAGACATCTAGTCCGGTTATATGTAAACATGTAAAAGTGGACATGGAATAACCACTTCGGTCGATCGGCCTAAGCATATAGCAACCTCATCCTAACCTAGTCAGGACAACTCTATTAAGTGCTTCCACTGTCGCCATACCCAGTATGCAACAAAACAGTCACCGCTCCAAGCAGATGACGTCTAACACTTAGTCTCACCTTCGTATACTTCCCTAGCAAAAAGTGGATCTCTCGTGTGAGGGAGAGTTCCTACCTGCTGGCGTATCCTTATTAAATGTGTGCCATGCACACATCGTGTACCCCGTACACTTGTACTCCATGCCTGAAATAGTCAAACAAAATATAGAAATATCCATCCCAGATAATAAAGAAAGAAAGCTATACACCATCAATCTTAAAATATGCATGTATAAAATCGCCACCCATAATAATAATGTCAAATATAAGAGTAAAGTCTATCAAGCTATCGGAAATGCAATACGTCACCCAGGACGAAACCCAAACGCATATAGCGTTACTCAGCTATTTCCTTAGCCATCGGATCCCCGATCGTCTGACCTGAAGGAAAACCTTTTAGCTTAGACCACCATCTCATACCGCTTACTCCTTGATGAAGTGTCGTCAGATCTGTAAGTGCTTCAACTTCCCATATATATGCATACTCAAACGATTCCATATATATGGGATTGTTTGAGTATGCTGTCGTTGACCTGATGTCGCTATAAAGAAAAACCTTGTTTCCCTTGCGTGCGAAATCACACACAAACTCCCGAGAAATCACCTCAACCTAGCAGCCCCTTTGGCGCTACTGAGGTAGCCGCATATTCCACCCCTATGGTGAAAAAGCTACACCTCCTGCTTCTTGCTACTTCGAGTGATTGCTCTGCTATTATGCAAGAAAGCATGTACAGATGTGGATGTACGCATACCCATACCGTCGGCCCAGTCGGCATTTGTATGTCCACATGACTGCAAACCTGATTCCTCATAACACTATGTATTGTGAGCCGTCCCATATAAATACTTGAAAATACTCGTCACTTCATCATAACAAGCAAACCTACCACTAAGTCCAATCGACAAGGGCTATATGTCTTGTCAAATACACACTATGCATACATTAGACTACTGACTATGCAAAATGGAACCTATAAAATCTATCATTCTTCGTCAAAAGTCTTATAGCAAAGATAAAGACTAAAAATATGTCCATTAGTGACTAGAATAATAAGTTGGAGTGATTGTGCGGACTAAACTGTTTTAAGACATATCTCATGTGAGTCTCCGAAAACAAACATAGAATGCTCTTGAAACGACTCCTTTTGGATCCAATTCCCAAGCACAAACTCAACATCTCATGTGTTCTCTATAGCGAAAACAACCACTCCAAGTGGCATTCATTGTCTCCATGTCACTATTGGTCATCACAACATCGTTCACAACAAAATTTCTGAACTTACAGTTGTTGCATTCAATCATCATCAGTCCATATCCAATATAGATTGATAACATCAAACCAACAACTGCTTGGATAAGTGTCTCAAGTGATAAATGGACTCTCTGAGTCAACTCGAGTCACCTTGGTTTTGAAACCCGTAGGAAGATCTCCCGAATCTCCTTATCCAAATCTCCATCGACAATACGATTTAAGTTCTCAGGACTAGCTCAAAATCTTATGTGCAACGATTTGTTAATAGAGGCAAAACAGACGCAATCATCACCCCGGATGAAAAGTGTCTATTCGCTATCCACCTAGGCTAGGTGAATCCCTTCGCCAATAAACGTGCCTTGTATCTCTCTTTAATATCCTCCTTTCGCAAGACTTCGAAAAAACCCAGTTTTTATCAATAGTCTTGTGTCTAGCAGGATAATTTTGACCAAATCCCATACTTAATTCTCTAATGCTGACTCTTACTCCTCTTCTATTGTCATTATTCACTCCTTTGCAATAGGCCAATAAATAGCATCCTCACGTGATTTGGGTTCTGTAACCAATACGGAGTTACCATCGACGCCTCCACTTTGATATCGAAATATCGTTGGGGTGTCAATCCGCAGCACTATTTACAAGTCACTTGAGGATCTATGATTGGCTCCGAACCCTCTGCGGAAATATCGCTCCCCACGTAGTCAGCCATTGAAGGAACTAATTGCTTCTGCACCGTCAATCGACTAGGAGACTTCTCAATCTCGTGGAATCCCAAATCCTGACCTATTTCTGCCTTTTGCGTAAATTCCTCCCCGAGGAAATCGACGTCATGCGATCAAATATCTGTCACAGTCCTATAATAGACTCATGGACACAGGTGACCTCTCAGGTCTCTCGTTCATTAACTATACATAAAGTGTTACCTACACTGACTTTGAAAACACATGATCAAGAAAATAAGCCGCTGCCAACAGCGCGTCTCTCAAACAATATGTAAGATTGACCTTTGTCATTATATTCTTTAACATATCTAAGATTTCCTAATTCTCCTCTCTACAACATCATTTGGTTACAAAGTTTACGGTATCATCAGCTATCTGACGACTCTTTTTCCTTCATTCAGTTTCCTGAACTGCTAAAATAAATACCCATGGCTTACTTATAGTTTCCAGGACTGCTCCGTGAAACACGCACAATTCTCTTTGCTTGAACTGACTCTTCACTTCACTAATACCACGTTTGATACAAATCAACGCTTTAGTTTCGTATGAGATCAATAACCATATCGGGTAATTATTAATGAAGGTGTTAAATTAAAAAACTCCACTGCGTGTCTTCACGTTTATTGATCCGTATTTATCAGAGTGAATTATCTGTAATGGATATCCAAATAGTTTTACTCTGGTAGTTTTGCCTCCAAGGCAACTCTCACAAGTAAATGGTTTGACTTTGGCACAAATGCCTACTCATCCACCCCAGGTGGTTAAGTCATCCTATCTATTTATTAACATAATCTATCATGATACTCATGACATTTATAAAAGGGTCAATTCTCAAAGCCATAAGGAGCTCATAAGACAGATTGTCCCATTAAGCTATCCAAATATCTTAAACGGAAACTGAAACTGTAACCTGACAAGAAGATGATTTGTTGATGGTTATCTGCATCCCCGATACAGAATTGACCCATATATCCTCGACACATGATTTGCTTCCACAGACTTTTCTGCTCCAAGCAGAAGGCGTACTTCCACTCAATACCCTGACGAGTGGAGTGGTTCAAATTCCCACAGTCAAACATTGGACTTATTATATCCATTATTGCCAGCACATTTCTCCATGTCTGATGACTTAAGTTGTTAGCACGTTATTCCTGTTTTCGTAGCTCGATTGAATTCTTCTTACGGTAGGACACCCGCCTTACGCACCGTTGATCTCGTCAACATATCAGCAGCGCTCTTGGTTCTATCGTCCCTGGAGATTAAACCTTAAGTCTCAGTTACTCAAACGTACTAGAAAACGTCAACACATTCGCTTTCTGCATAACTAACTGCTTCATATATCAAGTAGAAAATATATAACCGCCTGCTGCTGTCACTCAACAGAATAACTGGAGCAGCACTGTTCAGATCCCGGATCAATGAAGACATAACTCTTAACTGTATCCATATTATGTGATTCGACTCCTTATATGAAAATAAAGTCAAACCAAGAAATAATGTGACGTTGCCACGTCATATAGATCACCCTGTAATCATCGCACAACTTATCTCTTGGCGTGCAGATACCCTGTAATTACCGCTCAATATAAACTGCGAGTGCTCAGCAATAAACATATGACCACTAATGACATCGCTCTTTATCATGTCCAACGAGTAGAACGATCCTAGATGCGTCAATCCTCCAAATATCGCTGCTTCTCGATGGCGCTACGTCGTATAGCCCCGCTACACTGTTGCCACCTCGATGGTGTTGCGTCGTGTAGCCCCGCTTCATCGCTGCCACATTGTCACCAGCGTCCAAGTCTTTCAGCTTGTTCATGTAATATTAAACTAATATTTCTATTTAATTATGTTATCGTCATTTATCATCTCACCCGTGGTGAGACTGTTGATATCCTAATTTTATTATGAATGCGTTAAGACTATAGCATATAATGGAGTACCGTTCTTTCCCAAAGTATGCTTCGTTTTCAATCCATCTTAACAACAATAATAAACCTATATCCCGAAGAAAGAGAAGGCCTATGGCCATAACCATATCCTTCAAAAGTATAAAATTTAAAATTTTGTTAAAATGATTGAAAAACAGATCACAGATTTCCTAGAAACGGAGTAAATTGAGTAGTTGAATCTATACTCTCGTCTACTCTCGAAATCTCCCACTTGAAATTTGTCAGATTAATGCAGTATGCGTCTTTATATATATAATATGCCATGCACAAGACAAAATGCAACAATTAATCTAATAAATTTCATTTTCATTTAAACCACCATATCTAATTTTGTCCGTTTTATTCGGGTTTTCATTTTATTCATGAAATTAATATACGCCTAGGCAGTCCTACTGGAACAACCACCCATCAAATCTCCAAGATTTCATGTGAGAATAAAAATCTGCAACTTTTGGTGAGCAAACAAAATTTTCGAAAAAAATATAACTCGCAGAGTTAACAGCAAAACCCTTAACTGACTCAAAACTTGAGTGGGAAACTCCCAAACTAAAATAAAATTCATAAAATAATTTCCTTAATTTCCTAGAAATTTTTTGGAATTTTTTGAATTATTTGGGATTTTTTCTGGATTTTCTGGGATTTTTCTGAATTTTCTGGGATTATTCTGGATTCTTTTTTTAAATAAAAAAAATGTACCCGGCTCAAGTCGCCGAGCCCATCTTGGCCCAGGGGCCTTAGCCCGGCCCGAGCCCACGTAGGCCTGATGGCTGGCCCCATATATTTTTATTTAAAAAATGTTTTTTTTAAATTGATTTTTTTTTAAAGAAAATAAATTTTCATAAATTATTTTTTTGTTAAGAAAATATTTAGCCCACCGCCACAATCAAAAAAAAAATTTGTTCCTAACCAAAATCCCAAGAAAAATAATTTCGGTTCCAAACCAAAAATCCAAAAAAATATATTTTGTTCCAAATCAAAAATCCAAAAATTATTTGGTTCCAATCCAAAATCCCTAAAAATCCAAACCAAAATCCAAAAAAAATATTGGTTCCAAACTAAAATCCAAAAAAAAAACATTTGATGCTATCACAAAAATCCAAAAAATCCCACAAGTTTTCTTTTATCCAAAAAAAAATTAGGTTAGGGTTCTAGGAAAAAATTGCGACATAGCCACCATTAATGCTCACAAAAGAGAGAAAAAATAAATTTTTCTTTTCAGACAAAAGATTCAATCTTTACAAAAATTTATCCCGTCTTTGTTCTATGGGCTATTTCACATCAACGAACTAAAAAAAACTATATCAAAACGTTATAAATAAAATAGATCTAATTTATGGTGACACATAATGATACAAAATAGATAGATTTTAAAAGATGCATTAAACGATAACCGTAATAGCATAAATCTATCATAAAATAATTTAAAAAATAATTTTTGATCTATGTTTAGATTTAAAAAAAACGCAACTTTTGAGTTGCGAAAATTTAAAAATCACAGATCTATAATTCTACGAACGTGGGATGCATGGCTCTGATACCATTGTACAGTTTAGATGACGTAAATACATAAGTAATCATGCACATCGAAAATACATGTATCCATCCTAAAAGTTTACGATATACCTGATCCGATTAGTTGGATCGTTTCTCGTCCACGTCACTTAGAAGATCTGATATTTATCGCCTCCAAGCAATAGCCGGAGGGAAACCACATTTTGATAGAAAACGAGAATCCCCCACTTGATCACCCCGCAAGCCAACCCAAACTAGAAGAGGATGAAGAAGAAGACGATGGCACTCTAGTTTTTCTCTATAAAAAAAACTCTATGTATCATGCATCATATCTCTCTCTGATATGTCTCATATATAAAACATCTACCTCTTATATATGAATATATAGGGCATCCACTCAAGTAAGCCGGTATTGGGCCGGATCGGACCCAATGGCTAACATAAACGAATCCTCATATTTGTAACGTGGATTAGGCTGAGTTTGATCGAGCCACGTTAAACCCCGTCATGCTTTCTTCTTGATTGGTTATTTTGCGTGGTATCAAATTTTGGTACCTTAAAAGTGTTGCCGATTCTGATATTTCTCAACGTATCCAAATCATACGTGATAACTTGATCGACACAGTCCTTTTGATTTTCGCGCCCTAAAACATGCTACACCAAATATTTATTTTTTCGAATATTCTGATTTTCTTTTGAATGGCTGGTTGTAGAAGTAAAAGTGTTCTCTTCAGGAGAATGTAAATGGGTTAAATATAACTCTTCTATTTTTCCTTCAAGAATAATTATCATGTTCATCCAACCCCTTTCATTTTTTGGGTATGTTAGAATATTTTCTTTAATGCTAGGTAGATTCATTAAGGAGTATGGAAAACAAAAGGAAATTTTTATATAAATCATGCATCATTATGATCGACATGAAACGTTGTAGAGGTCCGATATCCTAAAGGAAAAATAAAATGACCTTAAAACAAATAAATCACCTGAGAAAGGTTGTTTTCAATGTCTAAGCTCTCCATGAGAAGCTCAAGGCCTGTCCTCAACCTCGGCCTCCCCTTGTAACAACAAGGATTTGCCCTAATGTGTACAAAAAGTATTAACCAACATCTTTGTAGCACTTGTCTATACTCATTAATTGAACATAAAATAAGTTAACTAAAAGTTAAGCTGTATTTATATATACTTGCCTCCTTTCTTTTTTCAGGACTTTTGAATGCAACATCAATAATATCTTGAGTGGGGATTACTTTCCATGTGGTGGGTATGATGTTACACAACTTCTTCAATATGCTAATTATTGCATGATGAGTCATGGACTCTTCATAAATCAGGAAAAATTTACTGATTTTGGTAAAGAACCCAACTAGCAATAAAATTACATCTCTCTCTTTTTTCTCATAACTTCGAACTTTTGACACAGTGACAAGCGCTATAAGAAGCTAGAAAAATCTAATTGTGAGCATAATTAATAAGAAAAAGGTTATTTTTATAAATATTTTGGTCCTCCAAAACTTTGATGTCTTCAAAAAGACACTTCAAACTTCATATTTCTAAAAAACACACACAATTCTTCTCCATTAACTAAAAAGATACATCTGTTAGTAAGATTGCTTTCTTACCCTTATCTATCTTTTTCTTTCTCTCCTTTTCACTGCATAGACATAAGTAAAAGAAATTCTCTCCGCCGCCTCCTCATCGTCATCATCTCCATGACTCTTCTTCTCCTCTGTCTTTTTTCCATTTTCCCACCTTTCTACATTCTTCTCAAACCCTTCTCTATTTCCATTGCTCATCTCAAACCCAACACCAAATCTTATCTCCCTCTTTCTCTATTGCTCCTCTATCAAATCCAAACCCAAATCTCATCTCTCTTCCTCCACTCCTTCTATGTCAAACCCAATCCCCTTTCAAAGCCAAATTCAAATCCCATCCCTCTTCCTCCATTGCTCCTCTCTCAAACCCAAACCCAAATATCACCATCACTCGTTTTCTCCACTCTTCCATCCTCATCCCATCCGATCTCTCCAAACCTAGACCTCTTCCTTCATCTTGTTCATCAACCTCTCAACTACAAGAAATGCCGACCTGTAAGCATGACTAGCAATTAGGTAAGTAATTAGTCATTCGCTAACTTTAATGTCTAATTAGTGAAAACCGGATGTTAAATAGATGGATGTTAATAAGAGTGGTTAATTTAGTTTGATTTGAAGAATCAAGTGTCTATTTTAAAAATATCAAGTTTTTGGTGTCTTCTTTTGAAAATACTAAAGTTTTGGGGTCCAAAATTTTTTTTAAAAAAAACTTTAGAAAATATCTTAAGTAAAAAGATTTCACTACAAAAGAAAACCCATGTTCAGTCCAACAAATGATGCTTGGTATGTACAGACATTATAATATAAAATATATCTAACTTTTACTATAGCTTTAATATTTTGATATAGTGACATAGATTTACAAAATTGATCATTCTGCTTATTTAAGAGCATAAATTGTAATTTATTTCTAAATTAATTTTAATACCCTGCACATAAGAGCAACTAATTAATAGGGTGCCATTCCCAATAGGTTGGTTGCTTCCTATGATGAAGAAGAAGAACAGCTCCACCCATGGATTCTTCTAGAAGGAATCTTTGCTTCTTCTTATTCTCACTCATCTCTAATAGATGGGAAGAAAATAAACATAATTAAATAGTTTTAGTTTTTTATGAAACTCGTAATTAAGGGTTAATTGAATACAGTAAGTTTCGAAAAATCGAAATATGCTGTGCATCAATAGATATGCACCTCAGCACATAAAATTAGGGCTAATTTGACAATATCAGTGATTCACATGGTCATATATCACCTCACAAAGATGATTATATGGTCACATAATGTAATTGGCAGCCACATATTGCATCATGCATTGGCATAAAACACATAAAATCATTTAATTTTGGGTTATGAAGGAAGTATGGTTGAGATCTTTAAAATTGCATCTAAATCCAATTAACTTAGTAGGGCCGAAAAAAAACCTCTGATCTACTCATCCCTTTGGCCTTGTTCATTTTTTCTCTTTCCTCTCTCGTCTTTACAAAGGTTTGCTCCTACCAATTTTCCTCCCCACCCACCGCCGCCCGCCCTCCCTCCCTCCCTCCCAATAAAACTCCAGTAAGATAATGCTTTGATTATCTTTGGTTATATATTTATTTTTCTAGTTTGTGATGATGACAGAATTTTAATTGGTGTATTTTTTCTCACGGTTTGTACCTTAATTTGTGATGATTGATGAATTTTTTCAATCTTGAATATTAATTTATTGTTTTGATATGAATCTTTAATGCAGCAACGTGGATTACATATGTAATTAAGGTAAAGTATTTATCTTAGCATTACATTATGTTTATACATCTCGTTGAAAATTAATGATAACTCAGGTTTGATTATCATATGATATGATTGACTTTTTTTGTTTCTTTAAAATAAGCAAATGACTAAATAATTCCTTTATTTTAATCATATTTATATTATAGCCGAACTATATATTTTGTACACGATTTTCTATGACGAAAAAGGGTGGAGGTCATCTGTAGCCTCATGATCCAGCCTTAGAGATGGGTTGCCCCCTCTAACTTAAACATGGACCATCCTCCCTTTTTATCCTTTTGGAATGGCTGTCGATTGTGGCCAACCGCAACCTTATATATCTCTTTAAATATTTCCTTTCCATATTTTCTCATTTTATTGTTATTTATATATAATTTTCTAGATTTTTATTTTAAGAAATACTAATGGCATAATTCGCTTATGCGGGTATGTGGTCGCACACCGAATACCATAACATCATACATAGTTCAACTCATCTATATCTTGTCCCGGCACTTGTAATCTCTAAACCTACAACGCTATTTCAGTCCATATAGCCTGACTAGCCGCAATTATGTTGGATGCTGATAAACCGGCTATAAATGTAGATACATATAAAGAATGTTATATGCAATTAATTAACCTTAAATAATTATACAACATATAATATATGTTTATTCATTACCAAATATGTTTATAAAATGGTGAGAGCAATCATCAACAAGGCCATCAAAGCTTGGTATGTAGCCTTGAAGTCCGGATGATTTCCCATGGCCTTCAAAGTCAATTACATACACTCCAAACCCTGCCTCAACATGCCTTGTCCAAGATTCTACAATAAACAAAAAAGAAATAGTTAAAAACGCTATTTGTTATAGTAAAATCTCAATATTTTTTTATTTACTTAAAATGTCTTAGAAAACATTACCTCTCATAAATATGCTGCATTCAACTCCATAACCTACAAAATTGGGTGTGCAAGTGAAAATAAGAAAAAGTAACAAGACATTAAGACGTTAGCAAGACTTGTTGTTGTTGTTAGAGTACACGGCCCGTAGTGTCCCTGTAGTTTGCACCCTATAGTGGAACATACATTGTATGCATGTATTGGACTTTGCATGGTGCTTTTGCACTTAAATACAAAACCCCGTTAAAAAGAAAGAAAGGAATTAAGTGCAAATGCAGGACTTTAAGTGCAAACGTGCATTTGCACTTAAGTCCTTTCTCCATTTTAACGGGGTTTGCATTTAAGTGCAAAAGCACCATGAAAAGTCCAATCCATGCGCGTATGTTCCCCTGTAAGATGCACCCTATAAAGACATTGGCCATTATTTTTATTATTATTATTATTATATTTTTCAAATAATAAACTGTGAGCAAGAGTCGGCCTTGTACCCTTTTCTCAACAGCAAAAAGTTTTATTACTTTATTAAAGTGTCATTCACATTCTACAGTACAGTTTCAGTGACTGATCGAGTTCATAATTTCATAAAAATTAAGGCCAGAGATCTAGAATTTAAAATTAAACTGATCTTTCAAACTGAAGTTGTGGAAGACCTAAAGTTAACTTGGGTTTGGAGATATCAAATATAAGTGGATATATAAATCTCCATTAGAACCTTCGAAATAGAGTTGAGTAAACCCCAAATTAAAATTTAAGGTTAGGATGGAAACAACCTTCAATTCCATTCTAAATTATTTATAAAATTTGTTTTGCCAAACTAGGGCTAATTGAAAAGCATATACTAATTAACAAACGGCTAACGATTCCTCGACTAGCAGAATACTGATATGAAATACCATTTTTCCGATCGTCAACAAATTTTGTCTCTTAAATTTTTTTTCAGAAATAATATTGTTGATAGATATACACTAATATTCCATGATAATGACAAATAATCGAAAGCACCGATCAGAGGTATGCCTACAAATTTCTTTATTTTTCTTTAGAATAACAATCATTTCTGTTGTAAAATTCCGCCATAAATTGAATGATAAATGGCATTAAAATACCATAAACTATTGGTTCTCAGTAAAATACGTTAAAGTTTTATTTACCCATAAAATACCTTGAGAGCTACTTTTGAGAGTATTTTAGTGAAAAAAATCCCTAAAAATCATGATTTCAGTTATTTTGCTCAAGTAAAAAATTCTTACGGTGTTTTAGTGAAAAATGATGATAGTTGATGGTATTTTAGTGTAATCTACTCTCATCTGAAATTTAAGAGTACGATAATTTACCGTGACATATGAAGATTAAAGCCTTTGGCTCTTTATTTGATGGAAGCCAGCTGCATGTAAATAGCTTCACTCCATGAGGGCTGGATATAAATTCCTGAAGATATTGCATAAAATCATAAATAAGAGGGATATTAAAAAGAAAAATCGATGAAAACATGGATGGGATAAATTAAGAAAAATCAAAGAAATTAGTAGAATTTTATTTTGTTGAAATTAGCTAACCTCATCATATATATTCATATTTGATATCCATGAGAAAATGAGTCTACCGAACGAGAGAAAGGAGAAGAAGAAGAAGAAATAATGAGATATATATATTTATTTATTTGTACATATAGAAAGAGACCTAAAAAAAGATTATGAAAGATAAAATTATTGATTAATATAGATGTATATGGAAAAAGTCATGAATCATATGGATAGCGTAGAGGCCTCATTTTCTTCTCATGGAAAATTACTTATAGGTCTCTTACATGATTACATTTAATTTTTCATTTTTTATAAATGGATACGTACAATGTGCTTAAATTGCTAGAAAAAATCTGCAAAGAGAGCTAAAAATAGACTAAAAGAATAATAATATAAAAAATTCTAAATAAAAATCTTAATTGTTTACTTAAAATAATTGTCGATGATGTCTAACATAAGCACAATGCATTACAGCACGATGTACCATGGGGTGTTCAGGGTATCGCGTAACGGAAGCAATTCGAATAGGTTTATAGAGAATTTGTTTAAACCACTAGTGTTGATTTTAGAAATTATTGATTTGGACATTTTGTACAATTTTAGCAACAATATGGGCCTATAAAATGACTACCATTTAAAGCTTTCACTCTCCAAAATATTATAGATTTGGACAATTTGTAAAAATTGAAAAAAGTATCCAAAGATTGTGTAAACGCTTGTATATGATGGGTATGTAGGATTATACAAATCCCATAATTGAAGTTGAAGCCTCCACCATAAAATTTCTCCTCCAAAATAATGTGATTTGGATGCGTCTCTTTATTTGCTTCTTTTTACATTTTTTTTAATCCTTACAGTTGACTTGGAAATGGATGTAATTTTATTTTTAAAATTAGAATTGAGTGAGTTTTTGCATCCTTCGAATGGTTTTGAAAAGGGGAGTTCATTCTAATTAAAAGAGTGCATTCTATGCTAACTAGGCAGGTCTCGTGCAGGATCATATAGAATTAGATATATTTTATAAAAAGAAAATAAATAAGTTAAATATATTTTAGTTTATCAAGATAAACATGAGTAGAGAAAGTAGGAGGAGATAAAACCTTTGATGATGCGGACCATTTGAAAACGTGGTGAAAATTTCTCATTTTTTTTTGAATTTTTCACTGAAAGAATGAGAAATAGACATATAGACATCTTGAGTTCTAGTTATAATAGTAGAAATATTATGTTATGTATTTTTTTACCAACTCTAGTCATATACAATCACACTGGATTTTAAGCACGTACGTGCTATGCATATGATGATTAAAGAGTGGAATTATTAAAAAGAACCTCTAATTATATATATAATACAAAGGGGAAATCAAATGAGAATCTTTGGCCAAAAGGAGAATCTTTTGGTTAAAAGACAAAAATACTATTTTGATATTGCCTAAATTGCCCTAAGGCTTTTGCTAAGAGCAATACATGAGAGTATTTGGGCTTTTCCCTTTTTGTGTGTTGGTTTTAACTTAATTATCTTTTTATTTTGGTTAAATTACACTAAAATACCCTGAACCTTCAAGGTTTTTAACTAAAATATCTAAAGGTATATTTACCATATTAAAATACCTATAACTATATTTTCAAGAGATATTTTTCACTAAAATACTCTCAAAAGTAGCACTTAAGTTATTTTATAGTAATAATAAACTTTAAGATATTTTAGTGAAAGCCCATAATAGTTATAGGCATTTTAGTGTAATTTACCTTTTTATTTTTTTTATAATATGATACTTGATTCATCACTTTAATGACCCATCCTAAGTTCTTAGTCTTTTACACCTTAATTTCTCTAACAATGGTCGTATGATATTCTTTGCATTACACTTAAAGAGTGGAAGAACGATAAAGCATAAGAATTATTAAAGTATTATATTGTGTTGATATATATTGTTAACTCACAATCTAACAGCTTAAGCTTTTGGGTAAAGTGGTGCTTAGAGCACACCACCTTCAAAGGGTCATGGGTTCAACCCTTATAATTATCAATTTAAATTTTATTTGTTTACTCCCATTTATCCGTCTATACTAGCGAGAATTTCCGCTAACGGACTTTCTTTCCACGTGGCCCAAAATTCAAAGGCCAAGTAAGAGGAAGTATTAAAATATTATATTGTCTTAATATACATTGTTAATCCTCAACCTAAATATGGGGGATTAATTTAACCCCGCTACATTCTCAAATATTAATATAATAAAGCAGTCAAATAACAGTTTAAAGCTTCGAAAATAGTATTCATTTCCCATTCTTTTTCACTTTTTTCGAACAATTATAGTTTTTTGTCTAAGATGTTGATAGCAAAGACAATTGAAAAAGATTACTAATATAGGTTCAAAATTTTAATTTGACCAACATAGAAAACTAAAAATCCTTGACTAATTGATATGGATGGCTTGAATATGTTATAACTTCATATATTATTCATTTATGGAAAATTTTTGTTTCACTTATGTTTAGTTACATATATAATTCAAATTACACTAGAAACATTTGCCAGAAAATTAAAATTTAAAGATATAAAATTAATCAATATCATGTAACATACTTTGAGCAAGACTCTTAAGTTCAAGTTTAACATGTGTGGTCCACTTTTTTTAAAAAATGAAATTGTGTAACTTATATTAAATAATCATGTAGAAATATATGGATAGATAGAAGTTCAACCCAAATGGTCACTCAATTAAAGTATTAAAAGTTTCGTAATCATATTTTTCCCCTTCAAATTTGTAGGTTGTAATACTTATTTCCTAATTTACTATTAATAACACTTAATTAAAAATTAAAATTAATCTTGCTTTGGTAGTTAATTCCAAACATCTCTTTTTGATGGGGTTGAAGTTGTTCAATAAAATCTAATAATAACACTTGATTAAAAGTTAAAATTATTCTTGCTTTTGGTACTTAATTCCAAACATCTCTTTTGATGGGTAGAATAGTTGCTCCATCAAATCTTTTGATACATGAGCAATAAGTAATCTTTAATATATACATGTTATTTTCTTACATTGTATTACAGAGATTTTTTTATGCGGCTTAGACATATAAAGCGTTCTATGTTTTTTCTTGTTATAATGAGAAGGAAAAATATGAATTTTTCCATCACTACTATGAATATGACTTGCCCCTCCAGTTGGAACCGTAGAGTCAAACCACTGCCCTACGGTTCCCACCGTAGGGACAGAAATTTGAACAGTAGGTGCAAACGCCGTATGGACAGATAAATGCCCCTATGGATACTAATTTGCCCCTACGGTTGGAATGGTAGACGCAAAAGCACCTACCGATCCAACCGTACAGGCAATTATTTTTTTTATTTTCTGAAAAAAAATATATAATACTTAGGGGCAATAAATTTATGCCCCTACGGTGGAAACCGTAGGGGAAAAGTATTATAATTTTTTTTTTAAATAAGAAAAATATAATGTATTCTAATCTCCATGCTACAACATTTCTCTACCATATCGAAATAACTTCGTTAGGACAAGAATATACTCATGTTTCTTGAATAATTGCATAGTTTTTATGCTTAATCAAAAAATAATATTTATATTAATACAATAAGATCACGACGTGTGATCCATGGGACCTGACAAACAAGCACGCATAACCTAAGTTATCAACAACAATCAAATGATTATCTCAAAATAATATTAAAATGAAAACTTAATGCACACATTAAAAGAAAAGAAGTTGCAAAAATTTCATGAGGAACCTTATCGTGAAATCATTGATATGATAAAAGCTTTGGCAATCTGCAATCTTCTCTCAACTTCCTACTATAGTATGCATGTAGCAACAACTGTATGAGCCCCAATATAGATCCAATCCCATTAGGGAGCTGCAATGCACACGAAATTGTAAAACATGAAGTTAATTTGGGAATCAAAATTTAGCCGAAACGAAAGAGAGTTAATTGTTGTTAAGTTGGGGCCAGATGTCTTACATATATGAAGAAGTCTTGCAATAGTATCCCATGTGCAAAGAAAGAACCGCTCGTTAAGAACGTCGCTAGTGATAGGTAGAAAGGAATGAACTCAACACTTGTTGTCCGAATCACCAAGCTCTAACGAATATAACCATATACGTAAAGTTAATAAAGGGCTAAAGAATTATCTAATCGCAAGTAGATAGAGATGTCTCACAATGATGGACATTGGCGATGCAAACATCAATATAAGAGACGCAACACTTAGATACCCAACAAAGATTTGCCATTACAAGGATTCCATTGTCTTCATGTAAAAAGCGCACTTCCTGCATATACAAAGTTCAATGGTCAGTTAAGTATCATCAAATATATAGCCGGTGCATTGCATAAATCACTATACAACCTTCTCTAGATCATCAGTTGGGAAAACAACTGGCGGCACATATGCACATATAAATTAACGATCTCCTTAGGCTTAACCTATTTATTGCATTGTGGGCACTGCAAGAACACAGACGACGACAACAGCAGCAGCAGCTGTGAGCTTAAGTAGAAAAGCTCGATCACCGATTTCTAGTAGTTCACTATAACAAGTTACCTTTCCAGAACTGTTTCGACATCGAACCCATTTCTCTAAGCAAGATTTACCATACACATGTCCACAGGGTGTACAACTACACAACACCCAAACAATGACAATTCACAACATATTTCGATAAAAATTAGGGTATCAAAAAGGGATTTTTATTGAAAAAAATACCAACCAAAATCTCACTAGTGATAAGAACCCACCCATGGTTTAATGTCTCAAACATAAAAAAAAAAGTGGTTAAAATTGCACTACTGGGTAATGAGTTGATAAATTTGGTTCCTTTTACATAAAGCATAGATTAATTTCTTTAATATTTGAGTCAAACTCATCATAGAAAGGAAACTGTCAACATAATGTTAGAAAATTTTGAAATCATAGTTTAAACGCAAATGATATTAAAAGCATGCAACTTCAATCATATGCTAACAAATTTAAATATGATGTATCAGATGAATACAAAAATTGAAGTAATAGCATACGTATTCATTCATTTGAGAAAAGATTTATAACTTCACATCTATAATATGGCGTAACAATGAAGTTAAAAAAAACATGGAATCATGATTCTAAATCTTATTTATCTGCAAAAAATTATCTAAGCACATGATTCATAAACTTTTCGCATATTTTATCATGCCTATAGAAGCAAGATGGAAAAGGAAAAGGAATAATTAGAAACCAATTCATGTAAGCATTCTGATGCTTTTCAGTTCAACTTAGCCCTCAACAGAAAAAACTTTACTCATTATTCTTGTCATAAAAGCATTTTTGTTCAAAGCCATGTGGTCCTGCTTCAGTATGCTATGAATTTTGATATAGCAACAACAACTTTAAATTTCACAGCTATTGCTATAATCAATAAAGGAATCGATCCTCAATAGATATGGATCACATAAATTTTGATAATTTTATAGAAATAACCCAAGCATGAAAACTCCTCTCATACGAGATTTATTGTTCTAATTTGGAAGAATCTTACTCAACATCAATCGCACGCTAAAAAATACACATAACGCAAGCAAGCAGAAAATGAAGGCATAAGAGGCCGAAGTGAAATAGCAGATTTTGCAGATGAAGAAAGAATCTCGATAAATCAGATTCTCTTTTTACAGATCTAGCTTTCCCTTCTATCATCGTAATTTGCAGTTGCCCAAATGCCGCCAACCTCTCCTATAATCAGAACAGAAGGCGAATAATTTCTAATCCAATTTCAGCCAAAAAAATGGTCTCCAAAACCCATCTCTATAATTCTGAAACTAAACATCTAAAAATAACAATTTTTTTTAAAAAAAAATTACCTTACACGGTAGAATTTCGCGAGCTCACCACTGGAGGGAGGGGGTCGGCGCTGTTGCAGAGGAGAGTTGGAGATGGAGGATGTCGGCGCTGTTGCAGAGGGGGTCGGCGCTTGTTGCAGAGGCGGTCGGCGAGGAAGGGGATCGGCGAGGAGGAGGGGGCTCGCGATAGAGGCGGCGCTGGAGATCGGCGCTGGAGGATGGAGGCGGCGCTGGAGGTCGGCGATCGATCGATGAGGCGGAGGAGGAGGTCGGAGGAGAGGGCTTTGGAGGACCGGAGGAGGTCGGAGGTGGAGGGCCCGGTGGCGATAGAGGAGGCGCTGGAGGTCGGAGGAGGGGGACGAGAAGGATGGGGGCGCGGGGAAATTTTAATTTGGGAGGAAAAATTTTGGGGATTAGGGCGTGGTGGGAACGTTTAGGGGAAAAAACGTTTAGGGGATTAAAAATTTAACAAGAGAAAAGCCCACTGTGGACACTGTAGGAAAAAAGTCAGCGATTAAAAAAAATTTAATTTTTTTTAATCGCTGACTTTTTTCCTACAGTGTCCACAGTGGGCTTTTCTCTTGTTAAATTTTTACAATATTTTAATTATATGTATCTTTTTCCAGCGGTAGTTCTATTTATCTAAGATTCTAAATACTTTAAAAATGTTTATTACAAACAGTCTAGAATTCAAGCCAAGCCAAATAAAAAATTAAGAGGCACCTACAAAAAAAATTAACGGCCTCTCTTCTCATTTTGGCAATACACAACGAATAATTTTTTGTGCTTTAATTTGAATAATATATGTAAGTAGCCGTTATGTTCTTTTCTGTAATTTAATCATAAATTCGTTTGACGTTCAGACGTAAAGCGCATGGTATTTTCTTATATTATAAATAAGGGACTTGCAAAACGAATATTCTGCACCAAGTTGTAAGTGAAAAACAAATGCATAATTATTTTTTCATATTCCTTATTTACCCTTGAGAAGCTTCTTTATCTCACGCACAAGTAAAATGAAATCTAAGTTTTGATAATAAACTTGAGGGTAAATTGGTCTTCCAGGTGCTTTCCAACACTAATTATGCTTTCCAACACTAATTAATTAATGTTAAATGCACAGGAAATGCTACAACTCAAGTTCATTTCTTTGGACTGATTACAAATTACATTAGCATGAGACCCAAGTTTGCAAGGGTGAATATGTGAATGAATTCCTTTTTAAGTGGATTTACTTAAATCAAGAGAGTATTGTTTACTCCGCACAAGCTGCACGGCCCCTCATCCCCGCTTGCCTCGGAGTCTTCATTGATCGGAGCTCTCAGTTCTCATCATACTCAAAAGTTCATAAAACGGAACCGAATAGAAGATTTGGCTGAATAGTATTTGGTGACATACATCGAAAGAGATATGTTTAATATCATCGACAATAAAGCGATCATGCAATGCTTTTAAGATATAAAGCATAACAAATTGCTATTGAAACCAATAGTATTATCATGCATGATTAACTTATTGATAATTGTATTGTCATTGTTTCAAATCATGTGAAGATTCTTATTTGTTCAGGCCATTTAATTGATTAAGAAAATTTTCGGTACCCTCTCTGACCAAAATTCCTGGATCCATAGCTGTTTATTTGGATGGGGTTTCTATGAGTAAATCCACAGGAAAAAAAAAGTTTCAAACGGTCCATTCCTCTGAATTAAAAAAATTTTAAAAATTTGTTCAAAATTAATTTTTCTAATCCTAAACTTGACTTTTTCTCGGAAGCTGGAACTTAAGCCATTCCTTCTCTAAATCTCTTGTTTTTCTATTTTCTTTGATTATAACAAACAAACAAATAACTTTATTTTATTTTTTAATGTTCAACTGCTATTGTGAGTTATAAAGCCAAAATTCTTATTCTAAATCATTCCAAAGTGGAAACTCTTTATCATTTTTTACATGAAGGAATATAGGTGTATTCTGAGACATTATTATCCAAAATTCAATCCGTTGGATTTTAATCCGGACCATCTGAACATGCCATAAGGGGTTTTTCTTTTTGTATTCCTTTGATGTCCGACAAAATACTAACTTCTTTGACCCTTGGTGAAGGGGTTGAGGATGGAAAAAAGGGTTTTGGTGCTGGTGGATACTTATAATGTTTGGCTTGATATATCTTGAAGTAACCATGAACCCGTGTGTTACGCACTAGTTCACAATTAGTATGTATAAAAGATAATCACTGAGAGGGCCTGGTATATAATTTTCCATTTCAAATTCTAAAATGGATGCATGCCTACTTTTCAGCAAGGGGAAGGAGGAAGAAGAGAAAAGTTATACGTTTGTTTTATGGAATTATTTTCGACTATAAGATACAAATATAAATAAGAGTGAAATAGACTACATTTCAATATGAATATTCATAATTACAAATTAGAAATAAGAGAAATTTGTTTTCGGGCCGAAAGCTTAAGGCTGATTTATTTTTAAACCCATCAATTTCCAAAATTATGAGAACGCACAATTATTTTTATTTATTTATTCTTAAAATAAAGACCCACATTTATGGATACAATTTCTTTCTTTACAGTATTCTTTACTTTATTTTATTTATGATGAAAACAGTATTTATTTTTAAAAGACAATACCATCCTCCTTCCATCAAAATTGCATTGAGAGCCGAAACAGTTATTCTTTTTAATATTTTCCATACCTTCATATTTTATCTGCCTACCAATCGAAGAGAAAACTTCAAAATAATAAATCATACCGTATGCAACATTCAAAACAGCCGAAACCCATTTAAAGGCATATTGACGGAGGGCTGAATCACCTTCAGATGTTGCTTCCCGTTGATCTGCTGATGGAGGCGATAGACGGCTGAGATTTGATCTGCAGGGTGTCGCTCCTGAAGCGTGTGGATCTCAATGGATTTGAGATTGTGGTTGCCGACTTACCTGCAAGGAAGTACCGGGGTGGTTGTACCACCGAGGACCCTCCGACGATCAAGTTAGACTAGAGATCCGAGCAGAGTAACGGCTTAGTGGAGTAAAAATGGCTTACCTCGATCGTCTGGGAGAGGAGTTTATATAGGGGTGGCAGCAGGCGAGGCAGGCGTGAGAATCACGCCGACCGTTACGCTCCCGACGTCACGCCCGCGTGATGAGCGGGACCTCCCATTAATGGCTAGACAGGCTCGTTAATGGGGGATCGTGGTGGCGTGGAACGTGGGATGTAGCCGGCGGAGATCTCGCGCATGACGAGATTCGCGGGATGGCGGTTACGCCTGCAAGCGGTGCTGTTGGTCGGTCATCGAAGATGACCTCGGCGGGAGAGCTCGCGGACGAGCGGGAGAGCCGAGGTATCTTGGTTCTGCTCGAGCCCGGAGGCGAGCTGAGAGGGCCGAGGAGGCTCGAGCCTGCGATAGCTCGGAGATGAGCTGTGGGGCCAAGGCGGCCAATTGTGCTGGGGGCTCAGAGGTGAGCCAGCATTTTCTTGTAGGACGAGCTTAGGTGTGGTCTGGTCGACCGCTGTAAGTTCTTTCTTGCATGCTCTGGAACACTTCATCTGCCACGTGTCCTGATCAGGGAGACCACCGATATCGAGCATCATCATTAGCCCCCCACTCTCGTCCGGACCATCTGACGGGTTGGGCCGAGAGTGGTTTGCCGGATCACCCGAGGTGAGCTCCTTTCCGAAGATATCGTCGGGCGTGTCTCTGGGCAGTTGGTTGTCTTTTCTGGATGAGGCCAGCGAATCAAGGCGAGATCCTTTTCATTAAAGAGGGTGTGCCGGATCGTGTGCTCTTTGGTGAAGCGACGGGCCACGTGTCGGGTGCCGGTTTGCTGATGTGACGTGCCGTAGGCTTCTGGCATCCGATGGAACGCTGCCAATATGCTTGCGACAGGTGGAGTGATCGTGGCCGTTGAGTGCAGCGAACTGTTTTGGCGGGAGTCAACCATCGCCGTTGGATGAGGACGCCGACTGTATAAATCGAGAGGAGGCCTGATTCGGGGTCTCTCTCTCTCTCTTCACATTTCCTCATTCTGAGTCTTGTTAGATCGGCGCTCTCCTCTTTAGGTCGGATCTCAGCGTTTTCTCTTCTCAAGGATTTCTTCCCATCATGTTAGATGTCTTGTTTTGAGGAGTTTGTAGATGTCGTAGGGGTAGATACTAGGGATTCTTCCCCTGGGTTAGAGCCCCCTCGGGAAGTTGGGGTCAGATCCTCTCCCCGGGGTCGCATGTCTGGGACGGTTCCGGGAGTGGCGGCGGCGGACGCGCCTGGTGTGTCGTCCTCAGTAAGATATGAGGACGAGCTTGGCACCGCTCGGGCTCGTTTCCATATTCCCTCCGGCTACACGCTGCGATTGTCCGAGGAAGGAGAGAGGGCAGATCAGGTGAGGGGTAGAGAGATTGCCTTATACTTGGAAGCCCTTTGGGTCGGAATGCGCCTACCTTTCTCTCCCAAGGTTGTAGCCGCGTTAAATTAATTTGGGTTAGCCCTAGGCCAGCTGGTGCCGAACTCCTGGAGAATTCTCCTTGGGTTCCTGGTCCGGCTGAAGTTGCAGACGATCCCTTTTAGTCTGTCCATCCTCGCCTCCTCCCTTATTTATAAAAGTCACCCCGGAACTCATGCAGGCGACCCGAGGTGGGTTTACCTCTCCTTTAGGAAACAGCGAGGGAGTGTAACCGGGTCAGAGGCTGTCGTCCTGCCTTCTTCCATCCATGATTGGAAGAAGAAGTTTTTCTTCGTCGGGCCGCCAGAGGCTGAGGTCTGGCCTGTACCCGTCTAGTGGTCTAGGGATAGGTGCCGGTAGGGAAATCCGTCCAATGACCCCGACGCGGCGAGAGTGGCGGCGTGGGAGCCTATTCCTCGGGCTGATGTGCTACTTTCTGAAGGGCCCTCAGTTGGGCCTGGCTCAGCCCCACCCAGTTCGTCAGTAAGTTAGGAGCCGGTATTTTCTTTTACTTTGCTTG
Organism: Agapanthus africanus; assembly: GCA_030015575.1. Lineage (NCBI taxonomy): Eukaryota > Viridiplantae > Streptophyta > Magnoliopsida > Asparagales > Amaryllidaceae > Agapanthus > Agapanthus africanus. The sequence continues at coordinate 188,215,902 of CM057337.1, forward strand.
TGTCGCTGATTCCACTATTTCTTGTCTTGTGCAAAATCTATGGACGCGGGCCTCCTCCGAGCAGCTATGCGCAAGCCGAAGAAGGGGTCGAAGGCCGGAGGGGCCAGCTCTTCCCGTCAGACGTCGGTCCCGGCTTCCCCAGCAGCCGCCCCCCCAGTGCTGGAGTGCGGATCGCGTCCCGGGGCCCAGCCAGGTGCCGAGCAGAAAGAGGGATCGGGGAGAGGACGCCCGAACTTCGGAGGTGGAGACGAGCTCTCCGCCGTCGTCTCTCAAAAGGTTCCCTCGAACAGTTCCGTAGACCTCGGCCTCTCCGATCTTAGTGGACGAGGGGGAGCTCTGCTTCGAGGTGCCCTCGGGGCTTTCCGTCGCTGACAGCTTGCTGCACAACATGGAGAAGTCGGCCGGGGGCCGGGTCGCTGGGGGGACGCTGAAGGCTCAACCGGTGTCCATCGCCCAAGAGGCCCTGCAGGTTAGCGCTCGTACATCGTCTCATTGTTTGCAAGATTTGGTGTCCCTTTTTCTTTCTGACCCCCTCCGATTTCTTCAGGTCAGCACGTCGCTATCGTCGCCCGCATGGAGGTGGAGGAGATAGCCTCGGCGATGCGAGCTGCGGGCGAGCTGTCCTCGCTGGGGGAGAGCTCGAAGCGGGAGCTGGAGGCGGTGATGGCGAGGGTCGCTGCCCTCGAGGACGAGGTGGCTACCGGGAGGGAAGAGGCGGTAGCCACGAAGCAGGAGGCGCAAATAACTTTATTTTATTTTTTAATGTTCAACTGCTATTGTGAGTTATAAAGCCAAAATTCTTATTCTAAATCATTCCAAAGTGGAAACTCTTTATCATTTTTTACATGAAGGAATATAGGTGTATTCTGAGACATTATTATCCAAAATTCAATCCGTTGGATTTTAATCCGGACCATCTGAACATGCCATAAGGGGTTTTTCTTTTTGTATTCCTTTGATGTCCGACAAAATACTAACTTCTTTGACCCTTGGTGAAGGGGTTGAGGATGGAAAAAAGGGTTTTGGTGCTGGTGGATACTTATAATGTTTGGCTTGATATATCTTGAAGTAACCATGAACCCGTGTGTTACGCACTAGTTCACAATTAGTATGTATAAAAGATAATCACTGAGAGGGTCTGGTATATAATTTTCCATTTCAAATTCTAAAATGGATGCATGCCTACTTTTCAGCAAGGGGAAGGAGGAAGAAGAGAAAAGTTATACGTTTGTTTTATGGAATTATTTTCGACTATAAGATACAAATATAAATAAGAGTGAAATAGACTACATTTCAATATGAATATTCATAATTACAAATTAGAAATAAGAGAAATTTGTTTTCGGGCCGAAAGCTTAAGGCTGATTTATTTTTAAACCCATCAATTTCCAAAATTACGAGAACGCACAATTATTTTTATTTATTTATTCTTAAAATAAAGACCCACATTTATGGATACAATTTCTTTCTTTACAGTATTCTTTACTTTATTTTATTTATGATGAAAACAGTATTTATTTTTAAAAGACAATACCATCCTCCTTCCATCAAAATTGCATTGAGAGCCGAAACAGTTATTCTTTTTAATATTTTCCATACCTTCATATTTTATCATCTGCCTACCAATCGAAGAGAAAACTTCAAAATAATAAATCATACCGTATGCAACATTCAAAACAGCCGGAACCCATTTAAAGGCATATTGACGGAGGGCTGAATCTCCTTCAGATGTTGCTTCCCGTTGATCTGCTGATGGAGGCGATAGACGGCTGAGATTTGATCTGCAGGGTGTCGCTCCTGAAGCGTGTGGATCTCAATGGATTTGAGATTGTGGTTGCCGACTTACCTGCAAGGAAGTACCGGGGTGGTTGTACCACCGAGGACCCTCCGACGATCAAGTTAGACTAGAGATCCGAGCAGAGTAACGGCTTAGTGGAGTAAAAATGGCTTACCTCGATCGTCTGGGAGAGGAGTTTATATAGGGGTGGCAGCAGGCGAGGCAGGCGTGAGAATCACGCCGACCGTTACGCTCCCGACGTCATGCCCGCGTGATGAGCGGGACCTCCCATTAATGGCTAGACAGGCTCGTTAATGGGGGATCGTGGTGGCGTGGAACGTGGGATGTAGCCGGCGGAGATCTCGCGCATGACGAGATTCGCGGGATGGCGGTTACGCCTGCAAGCGGTGCTGTTGGTCGGTCGATGAGACCGAGGAAGATGACCTCGGCGGGAGAGCTCGCGGACGAGCGGGAGAGCCGAGGTATCTTGGTTCTGCTCGAGCCCGGAGGCGAGCTGAGAGGGCCGAGGAGGCTCGAGCCTGCGATAGCTCGGAGATGAGCTGTGGGGCCAAGGCGGCCAATTGTGCTGGGGGCTCAGAGGTGAGCCAGCGTTTTCTTGTAGGACGAGCTTAGGTGTGGTCTGGTCGACCGCTGTAAGTTCTTTCTTGCATGCTCTGGAACACTTCATCTGCCACGTGTCCTGATCAGGGAGACCACCGATATCGAGCATCATCATTAGCCCCCCACTCTCGTCCCGACCATCTGACGGGTTGGGCCGAGAGTGGTTTGCCGGATCACCCGAGGTGAGCTCCTTTCCGAAGATATCGTCGGGCGTGTCTCTGGGCAGTTGGTTGTCTTTTCTGGATGAGGCCAGCGAATCAAGGCGAGATCCTTTTCATTAAAGAGGGTGTGCCGGATCGTGTGCTCTTTGGTGAAGCGACGGGCCACGTGTCGGGTGCCGGTTTGCTGATGTGACGTGCCGTAGGCTTCTGGCATCCGATGGAACGCTGCCAATATGCTTGTGACAGGTGGAGTGATCGTGGCCGTTGAGTGCAGCGAACTGTTTTGGCGGGAGTCAACCATCGCCGTTGGATGAGGACGCCGACTGTATAAATCGAGAGGAGGCCTGATTCGGGGTCTCTCTCTCTCTTCACATTTCCTCATTCTGAGTCTTGTTAGATCGGCGCTCTCCTCTTTAGGTCGGATCTCAGCGTTTTCTCTTCTCAAGGATTTCTTCCCATCATGTTAGATGTCTTGTTTTGAGGAGTTTGTAGATGTCATAGGGGTAGATACTAGGGATTCTTCCCCTGGGTTAGAGCCCCCTCGGGAAGTTGGGGTCAGATCCTCTCCCCGGGGTCGCACGTCTGGGACGGTTCCGGGAGTGGCGGAGGCGGACGCGCCTGGTGCGTCGTCCTCAGTAAGATATGAGGACGAGCTTAGCACCGCTCGGGCTCGTTTCCATATTCCCTCCGGCTACACGCTGCGATTGTCCGAGGAAGGAGAGAGGGCAGATCAGGTGAGGGGTAGAGAGATTGCCTTATACTTGAAAGCCCTTTGGGTCGGAATGCGCCTACCTTTCTCTCCCAAGGTTGTAGCCGCGTTAAATTAATTTGGGTTAGCCCTAGGCCAGCTGGTGCCGAACTCCTGGAGAATTCTCCTTGGGTTCCTGTTCCGGCTGAAGTTGCAGACGATCCCTTTTAGTCTGTCCATCCTCGCCTCCTCCCTTATTTATAAAAGTCACCCCGGAACTCTTGCAGGCGACCCGAGGTGGGTTTACCTCTCCTTTAGGAAACAGCGAGGGAGTGTAACCGGGTCAGAGGCTGTCGTCCTGCCTTCTTCCATCCATGATTGGAAGAAGAAGTTTTTCTTCGTCGGGCCGCCAGAGGCTGAGGTCTGGCCTGTACCCGTCTAGTGGTCTAGGGATAGGTGCTGGCAGGGAAATCCGTCCAATGACCCCGACGCGGCGAGAGTGGCGGCGTGGGAGCCTATTCCTCAGGCTGATGTGCTACTTTCTGAAGGGCCCTCAGTTGGGCCGGGCTCAGCCCCACCCAGTTCGTCAGTAAGTTAGGAGCCGGTATTTCCTTTTACTTTGCTTGTGTCGCTGATTCCACTATTTCTTGTCTTGTGCAAAATCTATGGACGCGGGGCTCCTCCGAGCAGCTATGCGCAAGCCGAAGAAGGGGTCGAAGGCCGGAGGGGCCAGCTCTTCCCGTCAGACGTCGGTCCCGGCTTCCCCAGCAGCCGCCCCCCCAGCGCTGGAGTGCGGATCGCGTCCCGGGGCCCAGCCAGGTGCCGAGCAGAAAGAGGGATCGGGGAGAGGACGCCCGAACTTCGGAGGTGGAGACGAGCTCTCCGCCTTCGTCTCTCAAAAGGTTCCCTCGAACAGTTCCGTGGACCCCGGCCTCTCCGATCTTAGTGGACGAGGGGGAGCTCTGCTTCGAGGTGCCCTCGGGGCTTTCCGTCGCTGACAGCTTGCTGCACAACATGGAGAAGTCGGCCGGGGGCCGGGTCGCTGGGGGGACGCTGAAGGCTCAACCGGTGTCCATCGCCCAAGAGGCCCTGCAGGTTAGCGCTCGTACATCGTCTCATTGTTTGCAAGATTTGGTGTCCCTTTTTCTTTCTGACCCCCTCCGATTTCTTCAGGTCAGCACGTCGCTATCGTCGCCCGTATGGAGGTGGAGGAGATAGCCTCGGCGATGCGAGCTGCGGGCGAGCTGTCCTCGCTGGGGGGAGCTCGAAGCGGGAGCTGGAGGCGGTGATGGCGAGGGTCGCTGCCCTCGAGGACGAGGTGGCTGCCGGGAGGGAAGAGGCGGTAGCCACGAAGCAGGAGGCGGCGGCCGTGAAGCATGAAGTGGCCGCCTCGAAGCATGCGGTGTCCAGGTTCCGCGAGGCCGCCCAGGCTAAGCTTCAGGGCTCTGAGGTGCTCGTTGGCACCATGAAGAAGTCAGTGGGCACCCTCCGAAAGGAGCTAGGGGCTACGGTAGAGGCGACGAAGAGGGCCGATCTCAGGGCGGCGGAGGCGGCGGAGAACTTCCAGAAGTCGGAGTAGTTCTACACCGTCCTTGCCTCGGTCACCACCCTCATTTGGCACGAGGCTCTCAATGCCGTCAAGGCCCGGGTGCCGGAGTTTGCTGATGAAGAGCTCCGAGTAGAATATCCCCGCGGGGATGACGAGCAGGGGGATGCCCCCTGGAGCGCTGTCGGGGAAGGGACTCTTGGCGAGGGAGATGCCGCCGAGGCTCCTGTGATGGACGCATCCCCAGTTGTGGTGGACGTCGTGCTCACCGATATCGCGCCCAGCCCTGAGGCCTAGAGCCCCTTGTCTTCATGCTTTTTCTTCTTTTTGCCACCTCGGGTATTTTGTAGGCCTTCGGGCATTTTTGTAAGGTTGGGGAGCCCATAATTCCCTTGTAAAGACTCTTGACTCTTTGAATAAAGATTTTTTGTTTTCGCAGCAGTGCTTGTGCTTGTACTTCCTTTTGTTGGTAGATACTTGTATTTGCACAGACCGCCTTCATTTGCGTCGGTTCTTTGTCTAGCGGTCACATATCGAGTTAAATTTGTTCGATTGCCGAGTGTGCAAAGACCGGTGCGAAGACGGTATCTCCATGGCCCCGAAGTCGAGGTGGAGATTGCTTAGACGTAGAACCGGATGCCTCTTGTTGAGTTCATGTTCCTCAGTTGTTGGAGGGCCCATGAGTGGCCTACTAAGGATGGTGCCGAGCAGGGTAGCTGCTCGGTGCCTCTTGGCGAGGGCTTTGATCCCTGGTTTGTTAGGGTAGGGAGCTACTAGCCAGGGATTACCGAGCAAGGACGGGCCCGGTTGCCTCTTGCGAGGGCTTTGATTCTTAGCGCGGGAGGGGCCGTGAGTAGCCTACTAAGGATGGGGTCGAGCAAGATAGCTGCTCGGTGCCTCTTGGCGAGGGCTTTGATCCTTAGCGCGGGAGGGGCCGTGAGTGGCCTACTAAGGATGGGGCCGAGCAGGGTAGCTACTCGGTGCCTCTTGGCGAGGGCTTTGATCCTTAGCGCGGGAGGGGCCGTGAGTGGCCTACTAAGGATGAGGCCGAGCAGGGTAGCTGCTCGGTGCCTCTTGGCGAGGGCTTTGATCCTTAGCGCGGGAGGGGCTGTGAGTGGCCTGCTAAGGATGGCCGAGCAGGGTAGCTGCTCGGTGCCTCTTGGCGAGGGCTTTGATCCCTTGTTTGTTGGGGTAGGGAGCTACCGGCCAGGGATAACCGAGCAAGGGCAGGCCCGGTTACCTCTTACGAGGGCTTTGATCCTTAAGGACGGGCCAAGCAGGGTTACTGCCCGGTGCCTCTTGGCAAGGGCTTTGACCTCTGGTTTGGTAGGGAGCTACCAGCCAGGGATAACCGAATAAGGGCGGGTCCGGTTGCCTCTGGGAGGACTTTGATCCCTGGTTTGTTGGGGTAGGGTGCTACCAGGCAGGGATAACTGAACAAGGGCGGGTTCGGTTGCCTCTTGCGAGGGCTTTTCATCCTTAGCGGGAGGGCGTAAGTGGCCTACTAAGGATGGCCGAGCAGGGTTACTGCCCGGTGCCTCTTGGCGAGGGCTTTTTGTCCTTAAGGATGACCGAACAGGGTTGCTTCCCGGTGCCTCTTGGCGAGGGCTTTGATCCCTGGCGTTATGGGGTAGGGAAGCTACCAGCCAGGAATGGCCGAGCAGGGTAGCTACAGGGCTGCCTCTTGTGAGGGCTTTGATCCCTGGCGTTGTGTGGTAGGGAAGCTACAGGCCAGGGATAGCCGAGCAGGGTAGCTGCAGGGCTGCCTCTTGGTGAGGGTTTTGATCCCTGGCATTGTGTGGTAGGGAAGCTACAGGCCAGGGATAGCCGAGCAGGGGAGCTGCAGGGCTCCCTCTTGGCGAGGGCTTTGATCCCTGGCGTTGTGGGGTAGGGAGGCTACCAGCTAGGGATAGCCGAGCAGGGTAGCTGCTGGGCTGCCTCTTGCGAGGGCTTTGATCCCTGGCGTTGTTGTAGGGAAGCTACAGGCCTGGGATAGCCGAGCAGGGTAGCTGCAGGGCTGCCTCTTAGTGAGGTCTTTGAGCCCTGGCATTGTAGGGTAGGTGAGCTACCGGCCAGGGATAGCCGAGCAGGGTAGCCGCTCGGCTGCCTCTTGGCGAGGGCTTTGATCCCTGGCGTTGTGTGGTAGGGAAGCTACAGGCCAGGGATAGCCGAGCAGGGGAGCTGCAGGGCTGCCTCTTGGCGAGGGCTTTGATCCCTGGCGTTGTGGGGTAAGGAAGCTACCAGCCATGGATAGCCGGGCATGGTAGCTACTGGGCTGCCTCTTGCAAGGGCTTTGATCCCTAGCATTGTTGTAGGGAAGCTACAGGCCAGGGATAGCCGAGCAGGGTAGCTGCAGGGCTGCCTCTTGGTGAGGGCTTTGAGCCCTGGCGTTGTGGGGTAGGCGAGCTACCGGCCAGGGATAGCCGAACAGGGTAGCCGCTTGGCTGCCTCTTGGTGAGGGCTTTGACCTTTAAGCGTAGGAAACCTGCCAAGGATGAACCAATTAGTGAAGCTGCTCGGTCGTCTCTTGGTGTGGAATTAGATCCCTGGCCCTCGTTGTGACCTCAAGGAAGCTATGGCAGGACGATCTTCTCTATGGCTGGGTACCTCGTTTCTGTGTCTTTGAAGACGTGTCTCACGTAGTATACCGGCTTCTGCACTCCGTCGACCTCCCGGACGAACACTGAGCCTGCTGCTTGGTCGGATACCACCAAATACAGCAATAGCTTGTCCCCTTCGATCGGTCGGGTGAGCAGCGGTGGTGTCGCAAGGTGCCTCTTTAATTGGTCGAAGGCGGCCTGACACTCTTCCGACCACTCGAATCTCGGGATTTTCCTCAGAGCCTTGAAGAACGGGAGGCACTTTTCCCCAGACCTCGACATGAAACGGCTCAGAGCGGCCACCCGCCCGGTTAGTCGCATGATCTCGACGTTGGTCTTGGGCGCGGTCATATTGAGGATGGCGTCGATTTTTTCCGGGTTGGCCTCGATCCCACGATGGGTGACCATGAAGCCGAGGTACTTTCCTCCGGTGACCCCGAATGTGCACTTGGCGGGGTTCAGCTTCATCTTGAACTTGCGAAGTACCTCGAAGGCCTCGCCCAGGTCCTTGGTGTGGTCGGTCGACAAGACTGATTTGACGAGCATGTCGTCGACATAAACCTCCATGTTCCCGCCGATCTGTGGCTTGAACATGCTGTTGACCAACCGTTGGTGTGTAGCCCTGGCGTTCTTGAGGCCGAAGGGCATCACCTTGTAGCAGTATACCCCCCGGTCCGTTAATGCGGTAAGATCTTCGTCTGCCAGATTCATACGGATCTGATTGTAGCCGGAGAAGGCATCCATTAAGCACAACAGCTCATGGCCTGCCGAGCTGTCGACGAGCTGATCTATCCGAGGAAGAGGATAGTTGTCTTTGGGGTAGACCTTGTTGAGGTCGATGAAGTCGACGCACATGCGCCATTTCCCGCTTGATTTCTTGACCAGGACCACATTTGCTAGCCACTCCGAATAGGGCACATTCCAAATAAAGTTGGCGGTGAGGAGCCGATCTACCTCGTCCTCGATAGCCTTCTGTTTAACCGGGGCGAAGCTCCGCTTTTTTTGTCTGACGGGTCAGGCCGTAGGATCAACCCCGAGCTTGTGAGATATAATTTTAGGGTCGATCCCAGGCATGTTAGCAGGCGCCTAGGTAAACACATCGGAGTTGTTTCTGAGGAAATGGACCAGGTCATCTCGCTGGGTTCCTGTCAGAAGCGACCCGATCTGAACGAGTTTTTCGTCGTTCCCTTCTATGAGGGGGACCTCTGTCAGAGGCTCCATCGGGGTCCCTCGGACCTCAGTTTGCTCATCTCGAGTGTTTAGAGAACCCCTGATGTCACCCTCACCTTCGGCATCGTCGACCGGTCTCTCCGATGAAGATGTTGCGGTGAAGCAAACCTTTGCAATTCGCTGGTCTCCATAGACCTGACCTATCCTGCCTTGGTCGAGGGAGAACTTCATCGCCAGGTGATAGGTCGATATCTAGGCCCGGAGGGAGTTCGGTGTGGGGCGGCCGAGGAGGATGTTGTAGGCCGATAGAATTCTCGCTACGATGAACTCCACTGGCAGAGTCCGCATATGGTTGGCCTCCCCGATGTTGAACTGTAGAGTGATTACCCCTTCCGCCGGGATAGAGTAGTTGGTGAATCCTGAGAGGACGTGGGAAGTCGGGCTCAGGTCTGCCGAGGCGAGCCCCATGCGTAGGAAGCAGTCGTGGAAGAGAATGTCTGCCGAGCTTCCCGAGTCGACCATGATCCTGTGCACCTCGTATTGATAGACTCGAGCCATAATCACCAGGGGGTCGTTATGGGGCAAGGATATGCCATGAAAGTCCCCATCGTCAAAATTGATCGGCTCAGTCTCCCTCGACCTCTTTGTCGGTCGGCTGTCGGCCCCCGCGGCTGGCGCAGGGTGCTGAGTCTCGTATGTACCCGACGTACCCCCGGCCGTCATAACCACGATTTTCGACGAGCCTTGGTTTCCTTTGGTGAGGTTCCTTACGCCCCCCCGGTGGGTTTGTTTTTGAGCTGCCGTGGAGAGTCTCGCGTGCGTGACTTCGTCGAGAGAGGGGTGCCGGTCGTGCCTGTAAACAGGCGAGCTGACCGCCACCGCCTCGGGAGGGACAGGGGTGCGACGAGACTCGGGGCGAAACTTTCTAGCGTAAGACCTCGGAGCGAAACTTAGCGGTGCCTACCGGGTTTCCGAGTACGCCGTCCCGGGAAAACCGCGGTTGGCGGAATTGATGAGGCGGCGGTCGGCAGCGCCGACGCTGACGGGGTCTTCTCTTCCCCTGTAGGGGTCCTGGCCCCGAGGCGGGGGGCGACGACTTGGCGATCTTGCCCCGCTGTTTGGACGCAGACGAGTGCTTCCATGATGGACGCGAGTCGGTCTATCCGGCCGGCGAGGGCGTTGATGGTATTCGGCGGAGGAGGTTCGTCCGCGCCTCCGTTGAGGGGGAGGCGGCGGCTAGTGCTTGGATCGTCATAATGATCGCTTGCCATTAGGTTGGAATCGGGAGAGAAACTTTTGTTTTTGTGGAATCAAGGTGTTCCCAGACGGCGCCAGCTGACGGAGGGCTGAATCTCCTTCAGATGTTGCTTCCCGTTGATCTGCTGATGGCGGCGATGGATGGCTGAGATTTGATCTGTAGGGTGTCGCTCCTGAAGCGTGTGGATCTCAATGGGTTTGAGGTTGTGGTTGTCGAGTTACCTGCAAGGAAGTCCCGGGGTGGTTGTACCACCGAGGACCCTCCGACGATCAAGTTAGACTAGAGATCCGAGCAGAGTAACGATTTAGTGAAGTAAAAATGGCTTACCTTGATCGTATGGGAGAAGGGTTTATATAGCGGTGGCAGCAGTCGAGGCAGGCGCGAGAATCACGCCGGTCGTTACGCTCCCAACGTCACGCCCGCGTCATGAGCGGGACCTCCCATTAATGGCTAGACAGGCTCGTTAATGGGGGATCGTGGTGGCGTGGAACATGGGATGTGGCCGGCGGAGATCTCGCGCATGGCGATATTCATGGGATGGCAGCTATGCCTGCAAGCGGTGCTGTTGGTTGGTCGATGAGACCGAGGAAGATGACCTTGGCGGGAGAGCTCGCAGATGAGCGGGAGAGCCGAGGTATCTTGGTTTTGCTCGAGCCCGGAGGCGAGTTGAGAGGGCTGAGGAGGCTCGGGCCTGCGATAGCTCGGAGACGAGCTGTGGGGCTGAGGAGGCCAATTATGCTGGGGGCTTGGAGGTGAGCCAACGTTTGCTTGTCAAACGAGCGTAGGTGTGGTTTGGTCGACCACTGTAAGTCATTTCTTGCATGCTCTGGGACACTTCATCTGCCACGTGTCCTGATCTGGGAGACCACCGATATCGAGCATCATCACATATCAAATCGAGGAAAAACATTTGCCTATACCAAAAAAATATATAATTGAAAAGCCAAAAATGAAAAACCATTACAAAATAATAATTTTTGAGATTAGTGGAGTTAGGGTTCAATATGAGAGATGGAATGACGAAAATAATAATACTATCAGTAACTATTTACACTAAATGACGGCATGTTTTGCAAAACAATAGCTTGATTTTCAAAATCATACCATATATAGATACTTTTTGGGGAAAATTGTTTCCAGGCCCAATTTGAAGAAGAGATTTATCATTATATGTATAAAGTTCCAAAATCGTCAAAAAACACAAAATATGCTATTGAAATGCCTTTAAAACCAAATCCCAATGTATTCTTATTTGTATACATATTTATGTATATGTTACCAATAATTAATATTAGGATATGTGAACGATTAGACATGTTAAGATTTCAGCTGAATATTTGTCACGCCCCGCCCCCAATACAGAGAGTATTGTCCGTTCTGGCCGAAACCGCACGGTTTTGTCCTTCGGGGCGAACCGGACCCGACCAAGGGCCACTTCCCAAGAAGTCACCCATCCCAGAACTTCCCTGGCTCGAGCATGCTTAACTACGGAGTTCTCAAGCTCCTGTAGTGCTGGTTCACTTAAAAGGCGCCTATGTATTGAAGAGTGGTATCATTCGATTTATAGTACAGATCTGCCCCCTTTCGGAATGTATTCAGAAGAGCCCCCATTGTTCTATAGTGGGTCCCACGGACTCAAGAGGTAGCCCCCACGGATTCAAGAGGTGACCCCCGCCTACTTAACACGACACTTGGCGTGGCACTTTGTTCCGTGTGGCACTTTGCTCCGTGAGCAAGAACCGGATCCCGACAATATTACTTGGAGTTTCCTTATTTCCTCATTTTATTCTACCCTAATATCTTCCCTAACCTATCTTTTCTTCTTCATTGATCCTTCAAAAGAAAAAAATCCCAAGCTTCATATTTTCGATTTTCAATATAAAAAGTTTTTAACTCATCAAAACATATCATTATTTCAATCTGTGTTATTATGAATATATATGATTGATTTATTATTACGAAAATTGATAATTAATTTCTTTTTTTTACTTGGATAGATGAACTCTGATTTTCTTTTATGGCCCTCTCATTTTAAAGAGTCTTCTTCCTTATTTCCAATAGAGTTATTTACTGATGATGCTCGATATCGGAGGTCTCCCAGATCGGGACACGTGGCAGATGAAGTGTCCCAGAGCATGCAAGAAAGGACTTACAGTGGCCGACCAGACCACACCTATGCTCGTCCTATAAGAAAACGCTGGCTCACCTCCGAGCCCCCAGCACAATTGGCCTCCTCAGCCCCACAGCTTGCCTCCGAGCTATCGCAAGCCCGAGCCTCCTCGGCCCTCTCAACTCGCCTCCGGGCTCGAGCAGAACCAAGATACCTCGGCTCTCCCGCTGAGATCATCTTCCTCGGTCTCATCGACCGACCAACAACACCGCTTGCAGGCGTAACCGCCATCCCATGAATCTCGCCATGCGCGAGATCTCCGCCGTCCACATCCCGCGTTCCACGCCACCACGATCCCCCATTAACAAGCCTGTCTCGCCATTAATGTGAGGTCCCGCTCATCACGCGGGCTTAATGTTGGGAACGTAACGGCTGGCGTGATTTCGGTGCCTGCCTCGCCTGTTGCCACCGCTATATAAACCCCTTCTTCAGACAGTTCAAGTAAGCCATTTTTACTCCACTAAGTCGTTACTCTGCTCGGATCTCTAGTCTAACTTGATCGTCGGAGGGTCCTCGGTGGTACAACCACCCCGGGACTTCCTTGCAGGTAACTCAGCAACCACAACCTCAAACCCATTGAGATCCACACGCTTCAGGAGCGACACCATGCAGATCAAATCTCAGCCATCCATCGCCGCCATCAGCAGATCAACGGGAAGCAACATCTGAAGGAGATTCAGCCCTCCGTCAGCTGGCGCCGTCTGTGGGAAAACCTTGATTCCACAAAAACAAAAGTTCGCCTCCCGATCTCAACCTAATGGCGAGCGATCATCACGACGATCCAAGCACCAGCCCCGTCTCCCCCTCAACGGAGGCGCGGACGAGCCTCTTCCGCCGAATACCATCAACGCCCTCGCCGGCCGGATAGACCGACTCACGTCTTTTGTGGAGGCGCTGATCCGCGTCCAAACGGCGGGGCAAGATCACCAAGTCGCCGCTCCCCGCCTCGGGGCCAGGACCCCTACAGGGGGAGAGAAGGCTCCGTCCGCGTCGGCACTACCGACCACAGCCTCGCTACCTCCTACGGCCGAGGATCTCCCGGACCGATATGTTCTGAGACCTGCTAGGCGCCCCACAGTTCGACACCAAGGTCTGTCACCAGAGCACCTTGCCCAGAGATCCTCCGCGCACCTATCCCTCCGAGGAGATGTCTGTCAGCTTGCCTGCTACCAGGCATGACCGACATCCCCTCCCTCGATGGGGTCACGCGAACAGAACTCGCCATGGCTGCTCGAGGGCCACCTCGCCGGGGGATCTAAGGAACCTCCTTGAAAGGAACCGGAGCCACGGCCAGACGCAGGCCTCCAACAGCGGAGGCCGGGGATCAGAATGCGCCGAGTCGTCAGGATACCACGACCGACTCGAGGCCCTCGAGAAGAAGATCGAGGGCATGCACCGGGAAGGACACCGCTCGAGTGATGGGGCTAAGTATGCCACTGACTCGCTTACCAAACCGTTCACCGAGGAGCTGCTCGCCGTCCACGTCTCCTCCTGCAACAAGCCCCTAAAGGTCTCCCTCTTCGACGGCAAATCTGACCTGAAGGATCTCTTGGATGCATTCACCGCATGAATGGGCTTCCAAGACGACTCCGATGCCGCCTAGTGCCGAGCTTTCCCGGCCACTCTCATCTGCTCCGGGCGAGACTAGTTCTGAGGACTCGAGCCGGGCTCGATCTCAACTTTCGACGAGCTGGCCACACAATTCCTTGGCCACTTCATCGAGAACAGGCGGCAGAAGCGCACCGTCGACCATCTCTTCACGATCAAGAGTGGGGACAAGGAGACATTCAAAGCATACGTCACCCGCTTCTACAACACCCTTCTCGAGGTCCCAGAGCACCGGGACGAGATGGTCATCACAGCTCTGAGGTCTGGTCTTAGGCATAAGGAGTGGTTGCGCTCCTTTGCATTAGCGCAATCTAAGACCATGGCCGAGGTAAAGGCCTGGACCGAGCGCGAGGTCCAGCTCGAATCCGAGGTGAACGCAAACCTCCCCCGGGCCGAGCAATCCGACCAAAGGAAGAGGGCAAGAGAAGAGAGAAGGGGACCTGAGCGGCAAAACCCTACCTCCTAAAATTCCAGGAGTACACCCCACTCAACGTCTCCCAGGCGGTGTTACTAGAGGAGGCTAAGGGTGAGAGGTTCTTCAAGCTTCCCCCGGTCCCGCGAATGGTCTCAAAGCGAACCCGGGGCCCCTACTGCGGCTTTCATAGGTCGCTGGGCCACTCAACGGAGAGCTGCAAACAACTCCGAGACTATATTGAAGAGCTCATCCGTTCGGGGCACCTTTGCAGCGTACCTGAGGGACAAGCGGCAAGCTGACTGCGAGCAGGAGCAACGTCCCCCTCCAGCCGAGCTGACCATCGACCAAATCATGGCTGTCAGAGGAGGATACGTCCGGTACCCATGAAGCTCGGTACCCTATGCCGGGCATAGATGCCAACAGATATCCGGGGGGCTCGAGCCGCACGAATAGGAACATCTACTAGCATGTAGTTTCTTTTCAGAGCAATGTACATCTTTCTTGAGATCTTTTGTTTATATAATAAAGGGATCAATAGAGCATTGCAGAAAAAGAAAATCTTATTCATTTCAAAGGTACTGTAGGCTCCTCAGCCGTACAAATTTTTTTTTACAGTAGCAGGGGAACAGGGTACAGAGAACACTGCTTGTGGTACTTTGATGATATTTCCGCCAGTCGAGCCCTCGCAGCATCTAACCTCTGCCTTCGATCCCTCCCGCGAGCGTCGGCATCGCGCCTCAATTGGTAGCACTCACAGACGAGCGCTTCCGAGCAGTCTAGCCGACTCGCAGAAATCAGGCCGAAGCGCCTCAGAGACCTTAGCTTGCCTATGGCCTCGTTGAACAGTATCTCGGATAAGGGGTTGTAAAGCCCCGATGACGCCCTCCAGATGGAGTACATTAGCAGCTGTAGGAGGGAGAACAGCTGGGGGAGCAATCGGCCAAAGTGGTCCTCGATCCTGCCTATTACCAACTGCACCGTGTCCTCAGTGTAGTACGGGTCATAGAGATAGACATCCTTGAAGTTTATGATATCTTCGATAGTGAAAGGGAAGTCCTGCATTTTTTGCGTTTCGGGTGTGAGGAAGGGAGTAAACAATTACCCCCTCAGTCTTATAGCCTCTAACGCCCTTAGAGTTCAACGGTCGCCCATTTTCACCTACAGAAGTGCCGCCACGCGGCAGAAGTTGCGCCGATCGATGCGAAACTGAAACGACACTCTGTCGCTTCGTGTTCCCCACACAATCGTGACACGTGTTGCCTGCGACCGCACCTCTTCCCGGTGCGCCGACTGGCTATCAAAGTCAAAGACCTCACAAAGAGGCAACCCTGCAGCTACTCTGCTCAGCTATCCCTGGCCGGTAGCTCGCCTACCCCACAACGCCAGGGACCTAAGCCCTCATAAAGAGGCAGCCCTACAGCTACCCTGCTCGGCTATCCCTGGACGGTAGCTCCCCTACCCTACAACGCCAGGGATCTAAGCCCTCACCAAAAGGCGACCGAGCAGCTTCACTGCTTGGTTCATCCTTGACAGGTTTCCCACGCTTAAAGGTCAAAGCCCTCGCCAAGAGGCTACCGAGCGGCTACCCTGCTCGGCTATCCCTGGCCGGTAGCTCGCCCACCCCACAACGCCAGGGATTAAAGCCCTCACCAAGAGGCAACCCTGCAGCTACCCTGCTCGGCTATCCCTGACCTGTAGCTTCCCTACAACAACGCCAGGGATCAAAGCCCTCGCAAGAGGCAGACCAGCAGCTACCCCGCTCGGCTATCCCTGGCTGGTAGCTTCCCTACCCCATAATGCCAGGGATCAAAGCCCTCGCCAAGAGGCAGCTCTGCAGCTCCCCTGCTCGGCTATCCCTGGCCTGTACCTTCCTTATAACAATGTCAGGGATCAAAGCCCTCGCAAGAGGAAGCCCAGCAGCTACACTGCTCGGCTATCCCTGGCTGGTAGCTTCCCTACCCCACAATGCCAGGGATCAAAGCCCTCGCCAAGAGGCAGCCCTGCAGCTCCCCTGCTCGGTTATCCCTGGCCTATAGCTTCCCTACCATACAACGCCAGGGATCAAAGCCCTCACCAAGAGGCAGCTCTGCAGCTACCCTGCTCGGCTATCCCTGGCCTGTAGCTTCCCTACCATACAATGCCAGGGATCAAAGCCCTCACAAGAGGCAGTCTTGCAGCTACCCTGCTTGGCTATCCCTGGCTGGTAGCTTCCCTACCCCACAACGCCAGGTATCAAAGCCCTCGCCAAGAGGCACCGGGCAGCAACCCTGTTCGGTCATCCTTAAGGACAAAAAGCCCTTGCCAAGAGGCACCGGGCAGTAACCCTGCTCGTCCATCCTTAGTAGGCCACTTACGGCCCCTCCTGCGCTAAGGATGAAAAGCCCTCGCAAGAGGCAACCGAACCCGCCCTTGTTCGGTTATCCCTGCCTGGTAGCACCTTACCCCAACAAACCAGGGATCAAAGTCCTCCCAGAGGCAACTGGACCCGTCCATGTTCGGTTATCCCTAGCTGGTAGCTCCTTACCAAACCAGGGGTCAAAGCCCTCGCCAAGAGGCACCGGGCAGTAACCCTGCTCGGCCCGTCCTTAAGGATCAAAGCCATCCCAAGAGGCAACAGGGCCCGCCCTTGCTCGGTTATCCTTGGCTGGTAGCTCCCTACCCCAACTAACCAGGGATCAAAGCCCTCGCCAAGAGGCATCGAGTAGCTACCCTGCTCGGCCATCCTTAGAAGGCCACTCACGGCCCCTCCCGCGCTAAGGATCAAAGCCCTCGCCAAGAGGCACCGAGCAGGTACCCTGCTTGGCCATCCTTATCAGGCCACTCACGGCCCCTCCCGCTTTAAGGATCAAAGTCCTCGCCAAGAGGCACAGAGTAGCTACCCTGCTCAGCCCCATCCTTAGTAGGCCACTCACAGCCCCTCCCGCGCTAAGAATCAAAGCCCTCGCCAAGAGGCACTGAGCAGCTACCCTGCTCGGCCTCACCTTAGTAGGCCACTTACGGCCCCTCCCGCGCTCAGGATCAAAGCCCTCGCTAAGAGGCACCGAGGAGCTACCCTGCTTGGCCCCATCCTTAATAGGCCAATCACGGCCTCTCCCGCGCTAAGGATCAAAGCACTCGCAAGAAGCAATCGGGCTCGCTCTTACTCGGTAATCCCTAGCTGGTAGCTCTCTACCTCAACAAACTAGGGATGAAAGCCCTCGCCAAAAGGCACCAAGCAGCTACCCTGCTCAGCACCATCCTTAGTAGGCCACTCACGGCCCCTCCAACAACTGTGGAACATGAACTCAACAAGAGGCATCCGGTTCTACGTCTAAGCAATCTCCACCTCGAATCGGGGCCATAGAGATACCGTCTTCGCACCGGTCTTTTCACGGCAATCGAACAGATTCAACTCGATGTGTGACCGCTAGTCAAAGAACCGACGCAAAATGAAGGCAGTCTGTGCAAACACAAGTATCTACCAACAAAAGGAAGTACAAGCACAAACACTGCTGCGAAAACAAAAAATCTTTATTCAAAGAGTCAAGAGTCTTTACAAGGGTATTATGGGCTCCCCAGCTTTACAAAAATGCCCGAAGGCTTACAAAATATGCGAGGCGGCAAAAAGAAGAAAAAGCATGAAGACAAGGGGCTTCAGTCCTTAGGGCCGGGCGCGATACCGATGAGCTCGACGTCTAGCACAACTGGGGATGCGTCCTTCACAGGAGCCTCGGCGTCACCCTCGCCAAGAGTTCCTTCTCCGACAGCGCTCCCGGGGGCATCCCCCTGCTCATCATCCCCATGGGGATATTCTGCTCGGAGCTCTTCATCAGCAAACTCCGGCACCCGGGCCTTGACGGCGTCGAGAGCCTCATGCCAGATAAGGGTGGTGGCCGAGGCAAGGACGGTGTAGAACTGCTCTGACTTCTGGAAGTTCTCCACCGCCTCTGCCGCCCTGAGGTCGGCCCTCTTCGCCGCCTCTACCGCAGCCTCCAGCTCCTTTCGGAGGGTGCTCACTGACTTCTTCATGGTGCCGACGAGCACCTCAGAGCCATGAAGCTTGGCCTCGGCGGCCTCACGGAACCTGGCCACCTCATGCTTCGAGGAAACCACCTCCTGCTTCGCAGCCGCCGCCTCCTGCTTCGCCGCCGCCGCCTCCTTCTTTGCGATTGCCGCCTCTTCCCTCCCAGTAGCCACCTCGTCCTCGAGGGCAGCGACTCTCGCCATCACCGCCTCCAGCTCCCGCTTCGAGCTCTCCCCCAGCGAGGACAGCTCGCCCGCAGCTCGCATCGCCGAGGCTATCTCCTCCACCTCCATTCGGGCGACGATAGCGACGTGCTGACCTGAAGAAATTGGAGGGGGGTCAGAAAGAAAAAGGGGCACCAAATCTCGCAAACAATGAAATGATATACGAGTGCTAACCGGCAGGGCCTCTTGGGCGATGGACGCCAGTTGAGCCTTCAGCGTCCCTCCAGCGACCCGGCCCCCGGCCGATCTCTCCATGTTGTGCAGCAAGCTGTCAGCGACGGAAAGCCCCGAGGGCACCTCGAAGCAGAGCTCCCCCTCATCTACTAAGATCGGAGAGACCGAGGTCCGCGGAACTGTTCGGGGGAACCTTTTGAAAGACGACGGCGGAGAGCTCGTCTCCACCTCCGAAGTTCGGGCATCCTCTCCCCGAGCCCTCTTTCTGCTCGGCACCTGGCTGGGCCCCGGGACGCGATCCGCACTCGAGCACTGGGGGACGGCTGCTGGGGAAGTCGGGACCGACGTCTGACGGGAAGAGTTGGCCCTTCCAGCCTTCGACCCCTTCTTCGGCTTGCGCATAGCTGCTCGGAGGAGGCCCGCGTCCATAGTTTATGCACAAGATAAGATATAGTGAAATCAGGGACACAAACAAAGTAAAAACAAATACCAGCTCCTAACTTACCGACGAACTGGGTGGGGCTGAGCCCGGCCCAACTGAGGCCCCACTCAGAAAGCAGCACATCAGCCCGAGGAATAGGCTCCCACGCCGCCACTCTCGCCGCTGTTGAAGTCAAAATTTACACCCCGGTTGACCAAGTCAAAATCAAAGTCAACCCCAAGCTAGGTGAGCCCAAGCCCAGGTCAAGCGGGCCCATGCCCAAGTCGAGCCCGCAGCCAGCCTCCCATATGCCAACAACAAAATCATGTAATAAATAATTTCTATGTACTTGTTTATGCATGAATGTAAACAAAATGGGCATAAAGCCAATATTTTGTAAGCCCATGGCTTATGTGCAAAAATGAAATGGCACATGAGCCATGAGATGGCTAAAATGCCATTTTGCAAAGCCCAAGGGGCTATATGTAAATATGTAAGCCTATAAAAGGCAACATGATGATGAATAAAGAACACTTTTTCATTCCCCCAAAAAACTAGGGTTCTTTGTGCCTCCTGCTCCTTCTCCAAGGTTCTAAACCTTCTCAATTCTTTTGAATTAAATTAAGAGTTTTACTCTTTCTTTTCCAAAACTAAGTAGTTTTCCACCACAAAACCCACAAAGGGGAACTCAGATCTCCCATCAGATCTCAAAAAGGAGTGATTTTTAAAATCTCCTACTTCTTGATCTTCAAGATCCGGCCAAACAACAGAAGGAAGAAGAAGAACCCCTTTCATCAGCTTCAAAACATCCCAGGAGTTTAACTCCATACATATATACATAACAAATATTTTCTTTCTGAAGCACAGCTTCTGTTTCTTAGGCTAACAGCCACTTTTTCTCCCCGGCGCTCAAGCGCAGAGCACCCGCGTGCTGACACGTGGTGCGCTTGCGCTCAAGCGCAAGTCGCCCCGGTGGCGACACGTGGCGCGCTTGCGCTCAAGCGCAAGCGCCCGAGCGCAAGTCGCCCCGGTGCCGACACGTGGCGCGCTTGCGCCCAAGCGCAAGCGCTCGAGCGCAAGTCTCCCCTGTGCCGACACGTGCGCGCTTGCGCTCCAGCGCAGGCGCTCAAGTGCAAAGCGCCTACGTGCCGACATGTGGTGCGCTTGAGCGCCCAGCGCTCAAGCGTAGAGCGCCCACGTGCCGACACGTGGCACTCTAGCGCCTGAGCGCACAGCACCTAGGCGTACAGCGCCCAAGGTGCTGCCCCCACACATCCTTTGGATGCCTTTTCCCCCTCTTTCTTTTATATATATACATATATACATATATACATATATATACATATGTATACATATTTGCACATACACGTGCTCCACGACACTGTCCCTGTTAGAAAAAAATTTCTAACGGGGCGCTGCCCCGCACCCCGCAAGGGGGCTGCTAGCCCCCTTGACCCCCAGCCCGCTATCCGGGTAGCGGGACCCCCGTAAAAACTCTGCGTGGCTCCCGATATATCCAAACCCCCCTTTTCAAAACACAACACACGCACACCGCACATTGAGTTCGCATGACCAGTTTAACCCGTCAATCGGAGGTTCCCTCGCCCCAAAGGCGAGGGGTAATTAACGGCAGCTTAGTCCGCGGCTGCCGGAGATTCGGATCCCCATAATCAATAAACCCCGGCCTACCCTAGGCAGGGGGAATCTGTAGTACGCCTGACAAGCGCGCGCGTATTCCCATCTCAATGGGGTGACGAAAAACACCTTACAGCCGCGTCAGGGTCATTGGACGGATTTCCCTGCCAGCACCTATCCCTATAGCACTGGACGGGTACGGGCCAGTCCTCACCCTCTGGCGGCCCGACGAAGAAAAACTTCTTCTTCCAATTATGGATGGAAGAAGGCAGGACGACAACCCCTGACCCGGCTACACTCCCCCGCTGTTTCCTATAGGAGAGGTAAACCCACCTCGAGTCTCCCACACGAGTTCCGGGGTGACTTTTATAAATAAGGGAGGAGGCGAGGATGGACAGACTAAAGGGGATCGTCTGCAACTTCAGCCGGACCAGAAACCCAAGGAGAATTCTCCAGGAGTTTGGCACCAGCTGGCCTGGGGCTAACCCAAAATAATTTAACGTAGCTACAACCTCGGGAGAGAAAGGCAGGCACATTCCGGCCCAGAGAGCTTCCAGGTACAAGGCGATTTCTCTACCCCTCACATGATCTGCCCTCTCTCCTTCCTCGGCCAATCGCAGAGTGTAGCCGGAAGGAATATAGAAACGAGCCCGAGCGGTGGCAAGCTCGTCCTCATATCTTACTGAGGACGACGCACCAGGCACGTCTGCCGCCACCACTCCCGGAACCGCCCTGACGCGCGCCCCCGGGGGAGGATCTGACCCCAACTTCCTGAGGGGGATCCAACCCAGGGGAAGAATCTCTAGTATCTACCCTTACGACATCTACAAACTCCTCAAAACAAGACATCTAACCTGATGGGAAGAAATCCTTGAGAAGAGAAAACGCTGAGATCCGACCTAAAGGGGAGAGTGCCGAGCTAACATGACTCAGAATGAAGAAATGTGAAGAGAGAGAGGCCCCGAATCAGGCCTCCCCTCGATTTATACAGCCCGCGTCCTCATCCAACGGCGACGGTCGACTCCTGCCAAAACAGTTCGCTGCACGCAACGGCCACGATCACTCCACCTGTCGCAAGCACATTGGCAGCATCCTATCGGATGCCAGAAGCCTGCGGCACGTCACATCAGCCAACCGACACCCGACACGTGGCTCGTCACTTCACCAAAGAGCACACAATCCGGTGCACCCTCTTTAATGAAAAGGATCTCGCCTTGATTCGCTGGCCTCATCCAGAAAAGACAACCAACTGCCCAGAAACACGCCCGACGATATCTTCGGAAAGGAGCTCATCTCGGGTGATCCGGCAAACCACTCTCGGCCCGACCCGTCAGCTGGTCGGGACGAGAGTGGGGGGCTAATGATGATGCTCGATATCGGTGGTCTCCTAGATCAGGGCACGTGGCAGATGAAGTGTCCCAGAGCATGCAAGAAAGGACTTACAGTGGCCGACCACACCACACCTACGCTCGTCCAACAAGCAAACGTTGGCTCACCTTCAAGCCCCTAGCACAATTGGCCTCCTCGGCCCTATAGCCCGCCTCTGAGCTATCGCAGGCCCAAGCCTCCTCGGCCCTCTCAGCTTGCCTCCAGGTTCGAGCAGAACCAAGATACCTCGGCTCTCCCGCTCGTCCGCGAGCTCTTCTGCTGAGGTCATCTTCCTCGGTCTCATCGACCGAACAAAAGCACCGCTTGCAGGCGTAACCGCCATCCCGCGAATCTCGCCATGCGCGAGATCTCCGCTGGCCATATCCCACGTTCCACGCCACCACAATCCCCCCATTAACGAGCCTGTCTCGCTATTAATAGGAGGTCCCGCTCATCACGCGGGCGTGATGTCGGGAGTGTAACGGCCGGCATGATTCCCGCGCCTGCCTCGCCTGCTGCCACCGCTATATAAACCCCTTCTTCAGACAGTTCATGTAAGCCATTTTTACTTCACTACGCCGTTACTCTGCTCGGATGTCTAGTCTAACTTGATCGTCGGAGGGTCCTCAGTGGTACAACCACCTCTGGACTTCTTTGCAGGTAACTCGGCAACCACAAGCTCAAACCCCTTGAGATCCACATGCTTCAGGAGCGACACCCTGTAGATAAAATCTCAGCCATCCATCACCGCCATCAGCAGATCAACGGGAAGCAACATCTGAAGGAGATTCAGCCCTCCGTCATTTACAAAAGAAAAATAAGGATTGTGCTTAAAGTTACTAAAGAAAAAGTATTTTGTAAGATTAGGTATTGACGTTGATATACCAAATAAGAATTAATTTTCATTATTATAAGTGTTATAAGATAATCAAAATATTTGCGGCCTCAAGTTTCGACCGTAGAAGCCAATTGAAGTTAGGCTTACTGAAAATACGAATGGAGAAGTACAATTCGAGAATGGAGATTAGATTTAAGGATCAAACTTTAATCATTTAATTTGATTTAGGAAGGAGAAGTAAAAAGAGAAGAAAAGAACGAGCACAAGATCTCCTATTTACACTACGTATTTTTTAGAAAATACTTTGTCATATAAAAATAAGGGTAAAGCTGGGATTTTTGGAAAATATCATAATTATTATACGTATAAGTCATTTTGGGTTTCAATCTTTCATATTTTCAGAGTATTCAGTTTTTTGACGATTTTAGAAATGCACGAGTTTAAAAATAAGTTATTTCTTCAAAGCGGGTCCAGAAACAATTTTCTTTCATTTTTAACATTACCATTTAGAAAATGCAACTATTGCTTTTTATTGGGATTATTGGCTATAGTGTCCTCAAGTCAATTATTGAATCGCAGGCATAAGATTGTGATGATTGAGGGAGGACCTATACGGGTAGAACGGTCTTACTCGAGATGATAGTATACTATCTGGTTTGTCTTTATCATCATGTACATATTTTAGGTGGCATTAAAGATCACTATTATATATTGATAGAGCCTATAAGATTCTTGCTTGACTACCAGCATTATGATGACGATCATATAAGTGGAAGCTGGGTGATCTATAAGCACATCCTTAAATGTCCCTAGTCGTGGGAGTATCGAGACTGGGCATCGATACTCCAGAGTAGAATTGTGTGTACTTATCGAGACCCCGACTATGGACGGTGGCCGGTCTCATAAGCCATTGGTGTCAGTTAGTTACCTAAGATGATATACAGGTGCTCATTGGGTTATGAGTATACTGGATGGACTCGTCGGGAATATGCTAGTTGGTATTATACCTATTGTCAGATAGCAGTTCCCAGGTGACATGAGTATATGTTAGTCTATCGACCTGAGATCGTCATTTATCTCGTGTGAGTTCCCACTATGCTTTGATTACTATCTTACCACGGCTCAAAGGAGTCGTGTAAACAGGTTTTAGTTGGGTACAGTCCCGAGCCACATGGAGGCAGTGAGCGGATCGTCGGGAATTCGGCTCTCCCGGTATTGGGGGTTGATATCGCGTTGTGCAGGGTGGTCATCACCAAAAATCCTCGGCCGAGTTGGACAAGAATTACTGATTTGGATCAGTAGTTTCTCAGTGAGTGATGAGCTTCATACCGACACGAAATATCGCATTATTAAGGGTCTGACTTTATTCACCCTCTAGACCCGATATGCGATACTCTTAGACGAACAGACCAGACTGTATGGAGATTGTTACAGACAGGTTCAGTAGAGGTTTGGATAAGTTTGCTCGTCGGCCTTCCTTTCGCTCAATACCTGGGTAGCCGTTACGTACAGCTAGTGCCGCTGATATGCTTGTAGTTAAACCCACTGCCAGCGTATTGACGAGTCTTTAGAGTTCCACATAAAGGGTTTCTCTGGTTCTGGCAAAACGATGTAGTAGCCGTATTGGATACGTGCGGGGTTCTGATCAATTGATTGTACTTTGTACCCGGACTTTCGATCGGACAGTTGATAATCATAGCCGGCTCGGGTTTGAGCCAGATTATTAAATCAGGTATTGATTTAATAATTTACACATATATATATTTCGATATGTATATTCTAGTATTATGTTCTTTGTGTTATTCTATCTCTTCGAGTATTCGTGTTTCAGTACGAATACAGGTATGTATATACAGTAGAATGTAATCCGTATTTTTCCGGAAAACATTCTAGAAGATGGACACCTCATATTGGTTTGACCATTTATATTAAATGGATTATGAGGTGGCAAAGATTTGATGGGAGTATGGTGAGGACCATGCCTGCATAGTGTGCACAAATGAATTATTAATTTATTTGTGCATACTATTCAAGTTGGGCTTGATATTTTATTGAAAAGAATTGTTTTACAAAACCATTCTTCATGTGAGATTTTTCCTCACTTGAAAACGTTTGTTGATTTTTGATGAAATAAGAGAGATGGTTCATTCTTGAGAGCTTTCTTCTCTTCACCATTTGCTTCACTCCTCTTGAGTTTCTTGAGCTCTCTCCACCTTCAACTTCTTCCTCCTTTCAATCCTTTCATGTATTGAGAATTATGAAAAGAGGTGAGATGAGATAGATAAACACTTAGTTCACTCACTACATTCTAGACTTTCTAGATTAGCAACCTAGAAACCCTAGTTGCTTCACTTGCATCCTTTGATATGGAGCTAGAGTCATGACTACATTCCTCGGGTGGATCATCTTCGACGGAGGAAGACCGGCGGCCAAGTTCGTTCGAGCACGCCTCAAGGAGCTCAGGAAGGTGATGGAAGACCGAAGGACTTGGTTCTTTTGGTATAACACTCCTAACCCTTTAGTTTAGCTTCTTTAGTTGCTAGATAGGTTTCTGGTTTCGATCTTGGAGCGGGTTTTGTTTGCGCCAAAAAATTTTAAACGCCAGTTTTTGTTCCGCATCGGCCATGACCAGGGCGCCGATGAAACCCAACATGATATCATAGCCACCCATAAACCAATACTAGCCAGTTTGCACAAAGTTAAAATCTCAATCGACAAATTTTTCCGAATCGTATTTCCATATTATAGTGGTTGCTGTCGAATTTCAAAGGTGTTCCAAAAAATTTCTTGGGTATCTTAAAAATATGTGCAAGCAAAACTAAAGCTAAGAAAAAAATTTAGGCACATAACTCTAAAATTCCGCCGCGGAACCCTAGTCAAATGGCACATTTTGCCGAGGAACCGCGGCATTTTTTTTTACTACAGTGCCCCAATTTTTTTCAAGGGCTCTAGTTCATGGAAATATGATTTTTGGGATATTTGGTTTTGGTTCATATTTGTTTGAGTGTTGGTTTTGCATTTGGGGCCAATTTGGAAAAGTTTTAGTCGATCGAAATTTTAAGTGTGTGATTATCAGTACATGTGATTATATCTACGACCGTGAATATCATT
Source organism: Agapanthus africanus (assembly GCA_030015575.1). Classification (NCBI taxonomy): domain Eukaryota; kingdom Viridiplantae; phylum Streptophyta; class Magnoliopsida; order Asparagales; family Amaryllidaceae; genus Agapanthus; species Agapanthus africanus. The sequence goes on from CM057337.1 coordinate 188,241,690, forward strand.
GAGCGGTACAACCCGACTAGTTGCTATATGTTCAACTAGACGGGTTTATGAACATGATATTCACGTTGATGTTTTGTATTGTGCTGATATTGTGGTTAGATTGTCATGGTGAATAGCCTGTGGTGCAATGATAGTAGTACAGTTCAGATTCATTTGTATATTCGGTATAGCGCGGCCCGACATATGGACTGCTGTCTCTGCCAGATTGTATATTCTTTTATTGGGGCACGACCGGGTTGAGGTCGATGCCACCATTGTATATACTTTTCTTTTCTGTACTGGGATTACCCCATGGTGGAGTGCACGAATGGCCGGGTTCTAGAGGGCAAAAAGCCCGCATCTCAAGGCGTTTAGACGGAGGGGGCTACACTCTAGAATTGGAGGGCTATTCGCCGCACTCGTAGAGGGTATAAGTGACCCACGGAGGAGCGCTCAAGTTACCAAATTCTGTGAAGTGCTGGGTGGCCCATTCACTTTGTTGATTGGGGTTGCCTCACTTCTGAAATTGACGGGTAACTTGCCGCGCTCGTAGGGGTCCAGGTTTTCATTGCACGGGCTATCCGCACAACCGGGAACGTCGGGTCTCATTTGCGGCTCAAATGAAACCCGAGACTCCAAGATTATTTACCATTCTGTGTTACTTGCTGAGATTCTGTGATGTTGCTTATATCATGCCTGGGACGAATATTATATATATATATATATTTATATATACTAGTAGATGTTGTATATGTTTTGCACCCGCGCCAGTCCAGCCCCCACTCTACCGTTAGTTAAGTAACCTAACAGTGCATGACGGGGCCCAGTAGCGAATGCGGATGGCATATACATACATTTTATTTTCGTTCCTTTTCTGTGGTGTGATTTGGATTAATTGATAGGACTGCATTAATTCTGATTAATGTAATGAAAAATAAACCTAAATGATGTTGTTGGAACCAAATTTTCAAAAATTGTTATTACAGGACATTTCCTTTTGCTTTGCACAGTGGTATTCGGTTATGAATATCCAGCACCTCATTCGACGAGGCAAGAGCCGAGATCCCTTCATCGAGAATGATCTCTTGAGCGAAAGTTTGCGTCATCGTAATAACTTCATTATAGTCGATTCTTTTGTTTTGCATCGTAGTATTCGGTTTGGAATATCCTGCACCTTATTCGATGAGGAAAGAGCCGAGATCCCTTCATAGGGAGTGATCTCTTTAGCAAAAGTTTGCGCCACTGTATATTTGTAAAAAACCACTCGGTTCCTTCAACGATATTAAGTTTATTATGTTAAAAGTTTTTCACCAAAAACCAGCCATAGCCCTCCGTCATTTCAGATTAGTATTGCTTAGTATTCGTGCTGCGTTTGTTGACTGTGTCAAGACGTAGTGTGCGGTAGCTAAGTGGTGCTTGTTTGTAGTATGCAATGCGATTGGTTAGGACAGTCATGCGGCCTTGTTGACTGTGTCAAGGGCTCGTACGGATGGGTTTAATGCAATCAAGATAATGACAGGTTGAACTTGATTAGGACTCTTTGATTTGTTGACTGTGTCAAGGTCACTTGGGTCTTAGGGGTAAAAACCACATCGGGAGTTTCAAACATATAGGAAACTTGTCAGGCATGCGCATACCTTCTGGAGTGTGGTGACTTGAGTGGCTTCTATCAAGTTATCATGCGATGATAGTTGGATCCCGATTCCCACTGATGAGTAGGTGCTACTTCTCGGGTGATTTTTGATGATCCCGACTAATTCTCCTTTTGGATTTGGAGGAGAATTCAAGGAAACAGTGCGGGACATCCTGATTAGATAAAGTGATTAACCATTCAAATTTAGGTTAGAGTGCACGCTGAGTGTTTCTTTTCTATCTCTCTCTCTCTCTGGCAGCGACCTTGACCCGACCCTAAACTAAAACTCATGAACCAAATTAACCGAAGCTTCTTAAAACACTTTCATTTTTGGATTGTCATAGTCACATAACTAATTGCCGCTCCTACTTTTCCTTTTGCATTTCTCCGGAACATTTCGTATCACTACGAAGATCCACATTTCTTGGATATTTCATCGTATAGTTACATATGAACTGGAAGGAACTTGTTCCAGTTCGAGGATGGATTCTGTTTCTGGAGAAATTGAATAGGATTATTCAGTTGTTTTTTCCCTTTACCTTCTCTCGGGTTGCAAGAGCTCCTGGTATTAAAAGAGTACACCTATTGCGCTTATTGGATAGTCTTCTTCCAAACCATAGGCAGGTGCCGAAAGGTGGGAAAGGAAGAAAATCAATCAGCCTAAATGTGGTGTACAGAAGGTAATAAGTAAAGACATATAAAGGGATTAGAGTGAGGGCAAAGTAAATTGCGACTATTATCATTCACGACGAATCCGCGTATACCCCTGCCATTCCTACTTCCCCTTTGCATTTCTCCAGAACGCCCCGTATCACTATGAAAATCCACATTTATTGGATATGCTATCGTATAGTTACATACGAACTCGAAAAAACTTGTTTCTGATCGAGGATGGATTTTGGTTCTGGGGAAATAGAATAAAGATTATTCAGTTATCTTTTCTCTTTACCTTCTCTTAGGTTGCGAGGGTTGCTGGTATTAGGAGTGTACACCTATTACGCTTATTGGATAATTTTCTTCCAAATCTTAGGCCGGTTCCGAAAGATAGAGAAGGAAGAAAACCAATTAGCCTAAGTGAGGTGTACAGAAGGTAATAAGTAAAGACATATAAAGGGTTTGGAGTGAGGGTAAGGTAGTATACGGTTGCTGTCATGAATCTGGATAGTGGAAGAGGTATTACTAGGAATACCCGGATTCCCCTTCGAAACATTTTCATATTTCAGTTTTACTGTGCGATATTAATTGAAAACTGTTTTCCCAATTAGATTCTGACTCCAGGGTATGTATTTACCAGACTTGATTCTCATATCTGTATGGCGTTACAGATGCTGAGTGGAAGTAAGATATTGGGAATTGGGTGATTGTATCCTCAACATATCGGAATTCTTTGTAATTGGTGATATTTGAGGAAATCACCTAGGTTTTGCCTGACGGAAAATATTTGGTTTTAAATATCCGTTGTTATGCACCAATTTCAAACTGATATATCTATACGTTTATTTTATAAAGTAAGATATGACTTTTTGAAATTATGTCTATGATATTTACTTATATCAGTTGATAGTTAGGTAAGGTGCATTCAGCAACGGTATAATTCTTCTTAACCACAGTACAGTTTTCAAGCTATAACGCACAGAGTTTGAGTTATTAAACTCAGAGGACTTATACAAAAATTGTATGTTGTTCAGTGTCCATTAGGGCAAAAGGGTTTGTACTCGTACTATATTCTGTTTACTTTTGACTTCTCTAGTTTTGAACAAGTATTTTCGTTGAAATACAAGGTCCAAATTTTGAAAAGTTATAGGTATAAGAATAAAGTAGAGAACCATGTGTTGCAAAGTATCAGGATTCTTCAAGGTGATCGAAGATATAGATACTTGTGCTAGGTATTCCGTTGTAAGTAATAGTTTTGATAACTTACTTCTCTTACAGGTTACTCATACAAGGGTGCGTTCCTTGATGAGTAATGCTGCTTGACCTCCTTCCATTTTGTTGATATGCATTGGAAACGGCTGCATGTATTTTAAATCTGGTTCCAATTAAATTAGTGTCTTTGTTTCTATATAGTATATAGAATGGTTTCATATCTTAACGATGTTAAGGTATATGGAGTTGTCTGGCTTATGCTTAAAACCAGAATCTGGATAAACTCAAGGCACATTTCAGTAATGGCAGTTTGTGGGTTATCCCGGGTTTTGACGAGGGTTAACATTTGATTAATTCTGTGAAAAAGTGTGTTTGTAGTAAATAACCACAATCAATAACGGTGTCGCGTGTAGCTAGCCAAGATGAGTACGACTCATCCTCATGGATGCGTGGAACTTCTAATCTTGCTTTAGACGAGTTGATTAGAATAAAAGAATAGGGAGAATAGATTCTAGATCTATATTAAACACCGATATAGAATATATAAGAAGAGGGCTTGTAGAGTTCGTTAGGATTTAGTAGTCATAGATGACTAATAAAGATTACTCATTTTATCTTTTGATAGATTTAAAACTAGATAGATAGTGATGAATGAGAATTAGGGTTTTTGAAAGAAACTAGGGTTTCCCCACTATTGACCATTGTCCCTTCATTGACCTCTATTCATGTCTAGCCCTTAACAAAACAATTGTTAATCTGATCTCAAATCGCGGTCTAGACTATCAATAAATTGATAGCGCGCCCGATTAGGATGTTAACGAATTTTTTGCTAAACTTTATAAACTTCATAAGACTTAAAAGAAGTTAAAATATTTTCTCATCCATTGTTCTATCCTAATCCTACGAACCCTATCAAGCGGAGAATTACTCACGCATGATGAAAATAGAAGAAGAACGGATGGAGATCATAATGTAAATACAAAAATTAAATACGAACCAATTAATCTAATGATCTACCTTTATTAATCAACTTCATAAGTACAATTCTTCGAGTTTGGATTACAAGAGGAAGAAGAAATTGCTCTCGATCTCTGCCTCGTAGGAAGTAGATATTCCGTCGAATCTTACGTCAAATCGCGGACCTGTCGTGGATCACTTGTTCTTTGACGGTAATTTGCTTCGTGTAAAAGGTGATGATTTCTAGTTTTAGCTCTCGGTCCTATTTATAGTCACATAAGATACAAACCCTAGATTCCAAGTATTATGGTTTGTTGAGAAGATCCTACCCACAAAATCCCACACCCTAACTCCTCATATCGGCCGGGGAGCCTCAAATTGTATGTTTTGGCCGTGGTTGGGCGATGGGTTGGAGGAATCATTTGATAAAAATTCTTCTGCAACCTTATAATGACACATGGAGATTGTTGTGATATCTAGAATCTTCATATCTTCTCAGAGTCAGTATTGATTTTATGATTTAATTAAACTTCATCGGCAGATTTTTGATTCCCGACATCTCGATATCTCGATCTCCTGACCCGAGCCAAATCTTGCACAATATCTCCATGAATAATTTTAGTAATATTTGTTATAGAGATATTATTCTAACCATTTGTATGATGTAATATCTTTTAAAGAATCTTAATTAGAATATTTGATATGATATGCATAATAAAAATATTATATAAATATTATATGCATATATTTTCCTTTATAATGTTAATTATAATATATAAATATATGGTAAATAGTATTTTGCAGATAAATCCAAATATGTTCTATATTTATAATAAACACCTTTAGATATTTAAGAAAAGTAAGGAAAATGCTATTTCAAACGTGCGATATTTTCGACCGAACAACATTATACCATCAGGAAGATCAATAGTTATATTGTTTTTGACTCGCTACCAGTTTTAGTAAAATGGATTTTTTTCAGAAAACATTAGTGGGAGTGTGGTAGAACTGGAAGATATTCTAGAACCATAAACGATTACTGAAAATTTAGTAGAACATAAAAATTTAATTGGATTCAACAATCCATTAGCCACTCCGCAGATTTAGTGGGTAATCTCAGCCACCCGAGAGGTACTTCGGTGTCCTTGAAGACTGTGACAGGGAGGTTTTTGATTATCCAAACTTGCCATTACTGTTGTTCTAAACTATGAGATCTGGCAGGAGGATGAGTATAATATCGTTCTAAATTAGCTTTAGAAGTGCACGTGTATTGACTCTTCCAGAGGGTTGTTGTAGTCAGTGGGAGCAGCGGAAGCATGGTGGCAAGTAGCTTATGTCTATTTATAGGTTAAAGTAGATATAACGGAGATAGACCGTCTATTTTTGATGTGACAGTCATAAAATTTGACTTCATCAGAATAACAGAAGGATCTGGTAAGAATATAGTAGGGAGTGATGTCTTGGTATTTGGATGACACGCTCTTGATAGGAAGTGATATCCTATACTCGATCGGTTATACTGTGGTTATCATAAGGTGTTTCTCCACATAAGATCTGGATAAAATATCAGGGATTCAGGTTACTAGATCTATGGTTTTAGATCTAGATTTGGGAAGTGTCCCAATTTGGGTATTTGACACTATTCTAAAAGTGTTTAGAACGGACGACTCCTGACGTGGTGGTGTACCCGCAGGTGATGGAGTCACCCTCTCTAAATAGATGTCTTTCAGACCGATGAGGAGATGGATCTGCATGATTGGCAAATCACTTGCTTAGACAATTGAGTTAATCATGAAATGTCAAGTACCACACCAGATATTGCTTTTGCACTGAATGCATTAAGCATATATATTAATCCAATCCTGGAGAAATGTTGGGAAGCAGTTACGAACATAAATGGATGTTCTTGGTATATGGTAACGGCAGCCTCTTCCGAGAGGCGGTTATCATTTGAGGCTTCCAAGGTGACCTGAATGACAGAGTGGCTGTCAGAGTTATAGTTTTCCCTCTTTTGAGGGACAGTATATTGGACAGGTGGTCCAAACAGATACTGAGGAGGACATGGCGCAGGTTACTGATTAAATTCAGTGGAAGATACAGTCTAAGAAGTTTGTTGGATTTGGAGTTTATTTGTGAACTGGGTCCCATCAGATATCCAGACAAATTCTAAAACAAGTATCGCTCATTTCGGGAGATAGTTTTTCTCCGCGAAGTTGAGATATAGAGAGATAAAGAAAGAAACATTGGAACAGATCCACTCACTGAGACTATTTCTCAAATGCAATAGTTTCGCAAACGGGCTTTGCGAGACTGATTAGTAGAGAAGTTGGGTGTTCGATATCACATGGGCTGTGAGTATGCGACACCGCAGTAATCAGCCTTAAGTGCAAGTAGGAGATTGTTGGCTATAGTGCCATCAAGTCAATTATTGAATCGCAGGCACGCGATTGTGATGATTGAGGGAGGACCTATACGGGTAGAATAGTCTTACTCGAGATGATAGTATGCTATCTGATTTATCTTTATCATCATGTACATGCTTTAGGTGGCATTACAGATCACTGTTACATGTCGATAGAGCCCATATGATTCTTGCTTGATTACCGGCATTATGATGGTGATCATATAAGTGGGAGCTGGGTGGTCTATAAGCACATCCTTAAATGTCCCTAGTCGTGCGAGTATCGAGACTGGACATCAATACTCCGGAGTAGACCGGTGTGTACTTATCGAGACCCCGACGAGAGGCGGTGGCCGTCTCATAAGCCATTAGTGTCAGTTAGTCACCTAAGATAGTATACAGGTGCTCATTGGGTTATGAGTACACTGGACGGACTCGCCGGGAACATGCTAGTTGGTATTATACTTATTATCAGCTAGCAGTTCCCAGGTGACATGAGTACAGGTTAGTCTGTCGACCTGAGATCGTCATTTTTCTCGTGTGAGTTCCCACTGTGCTTTGATTACTACCCTACCATGGCTCAAAAGAGTCGTGCAAACAGCTTTTAGTTGGGTACAGTCCCGAGCTACATGGAGGCAGTGAGCGGATTGTCAGGGATTCGTCTTTCCCTGTATTGGGGGTTGATGTCGCGTTGTGTACGGGTGGCCATAACCAGAAATCCTTGGCCGAGGTGGACGAGAATTACTGATTTGGATCAGTAGTTTCTCAGTGGGTGATGGGTTTCATACCGACACGAAATATCGCGTTATTAGGGGGTCTGACTTTATTCACCCCTTAGACCCGATATGCGATACTCTTAGACGAACAGACCGGACTGTATGGAGATTGTCACGGACAGGCTCAGTAAGGGTTTGGATGAATTTGCTCGTTGGCCTTCCTTTCGCTCAATATCTGGGTAGCCGTTATGTACAGCTAGTGCCGCTGACGTGCTTGTGATTAAACCCACTGCCAGTGTATTGACGAGTCTTTAGAGTCCTACACAGAGGGTTTTCCTGGTTCTGGCGAAACGATGTAGTAGCCGTATTGGATACGTGCAGGGTTCCGATCAATTGATTGTACTTTGTACCCAGACTTTCGATCGGACAGTTGATAATACTAGCCGGCTCGGGTTTGAGCCGGATTATTAAATCAGGTATTGATTTAATAATTTACATATATATATTTCGATATGTATATTCTAGTATTATGTTCTTTGTGTTATTCTATCTCTTCGAGTATTCGTGTTTCGGAACGAATAAAAGTATGTATATACAGTAGAATGTAATCCGTATTTTTCCGGAAAATATTCTAGAAGGTGGACACCTCATATTGGTTTGACCATTTATATTAAATGGATTATGAGGCGGCAAAGATTTGATGGGAGTATGGTGATGACCATGCTTGCATAGTGTAAATCCCCGTTCCCATCAATAAATTTTTTCTATATTTTCCAAGTTCCCCGAATGTTTTCTCCTTCCTTGTAATTTTGCGTAATTGGTTGCTTAAGATTTTAACAATTGTTTTTTCCCCTAAACATTAAGCTAAAACAAAACCCTATAAAGTAAAAACTAAACAATTATATATACAAAATGAACCCAGCCCGTTTTCCCCATACACCAGCCCAACAGAACATATAAAACAAATCTTAATTAAATAAATTCCCTAATTCCCTTAAACCCCGGCCCAAACGAAAAATAAATGAATTAATTTTCCCCCCGGCCCAGCCCAAGCTTCCGAGCCCCAACACCCGCTCCAAACCCGACCCAACCCACTCCAACCTTTCCTCTTCCCCACAAAGCTTTCCCACTTGTTCTTTCTTCTGTGCGAACCACGTCACCCCCACGTCGCCAACGCCTCCGCTCGTTGCCCACGACCTCACGCGTGCGTCTCAACCATGCCTCGTCCCTCTCTCCCTCTCCCCCTCCTCACTCTCGACCTCTCGCTCTCACTCCTCTCCTCTCTCCCAACTCCCAGCCTCACTCCCACAACCCACTGTACCCCGACGACGACGACGACGACTGGAATCACCTCGTCCTTCCTCCATCACATCTCTCTCCACTTCACCCCCTCGCCTACACACCCTCTCCTCACCATCTCCAGCCACCGCAGAGCCTCCTGCACACCCTCCTCGCCACCGAGCTCCCATGCACCGCATCGCCGACGAGCTCCCCACTGCCCTGTCGACCTCTACATCCTCAGCATCATCACCATTACCACCAAACCCGAGCCCCCACTACCTCACTCCCTCACTCCAAAACCCACACCAAACTCATCGCCACAAGCCTCGAACCCTACTGCACCATCGCCGGAGTGGCCACCGCCGACCACCGCCGACCCCAGCATGCCTTAGGAGATCCACAGCATCACACTCCGCTTCCAGTGATCGCGAGCCATCCCCGAGCAACTCCGACGACGAACCCGAACGCGAGCCGAGGCCGTGAATCCAAACCGTGCCGTTCGTCGCGCTTTCGTGTCATTGCCACTGCTGTGCGTCGCCAAAGCGTCTCCAGGCAAGTACCATACTTGCTACATGCTAGATTATTTTCGTTACAAATCAAAATACTATTAATTCCATGTTTACGATTCATGAAAACTTATATGACATAGCTGTTTGATGCAAAACCCGAAAGAAAAATCTCCATTAAACTGACGGAACTTGATCATATATGCTATCCCGTGTGGCAATGAACATTGTGGTGAAATTTGACTGGAAAATTTAATCGTTACTGGCCTGAATGATCACCCCCAATTACGTTCGTTAAAACTGAATATTTCCCGCGTTTGAAACTTGTTAAAATCATAATTAATTATGTACATATTGAAAAGATGCGTTCGAGGTCTCAAATCGAAGCTGACTCGACGACCTAGAATCCTATAAAAGTTTTTAATTGTTTCTGTACTGAAAATATGACAAGAACTGATTCGGAGAGCGGCTTTGGACTGCAGTCCAGAGCAGCTCCGGCTGTTGATTTCTATCCCGTAGTGCTTACCCCTTTGCTGACTGAACTTGTATGTTGCGTAACCCTACACTTTATTGAATATGAAACTGTTAGCTAAATAACGCAAGTGATTTCACCCCTTTTTATCATCATTTACTATTTAAACTGCAATTTAAAAGAACCGGACGTATGGCAGTCCCAAACAGAAACAGAACTGATATCCTGGTGTTGAACAGTGCATAACTTCTGACGTAGAGACGCAATTGAGAATCTGTCTGGTGATTTGGAAACCTTATTGAAAACCCTAATTTCACTCAACTGTATCATTGCTAAATTATGATTCCAACTGGGTGAAAATTGTGTCGCGAAACGGACGTTCAGTTCAGAAACTGAATTTCCTGCAGCGAACACTTAAGTTGAAACGGCTGTAACTTGCAAACTAAATCCGATTGCACTGAAACAAATTTCTATGAACTGCCGACAGAGTATACTTGTTACCGTCCTTGTATTGTTTTACTGAATTTTGAACGCATGATTTACTGCAATTTTTGTAAGCTTGTAAGGTGCATAATAGTTCATATTACACATGACTTGTTAACTGCATAAATGTACACAACTTACCCAACGGCCATACACATAGTGATAGTGCACGTTATTATTCAGTGTACAATGTATTATCATGTGTGAATGATATTGGTTTGGGAGTGTCAAGTACGCCAATGGAAAAGTGAATGATTCGTGACAGTGATTAATACAGTGAACAGTGACAAAACCATGTTATTGGTGCATACTTGTACACGACTAAATCATAATCATCAATTGTGTAAACCTAGGGAAAAAGGGGAAATCGAAGTGGAAAGAGCATCGTATTTAGCGAGGAACGTGTTTTAGAGGATGATCATTCGAACATCGACTCTTATATATATTAGGTAGGATCTAGCGATCCGGCTGACAGGATTATGTCCCGGGCGTGTGGGCCGCTGTCTCGGGTATGTACGAGACCCTCGTTAAACATGATCCTCCTTTCCACAACTCGATTTCAAAAATGACTTAAAGACTGATAGGGACACAGATCATACTTCGCATCATTTAGTGACATAGTGATTACCCGCATTTTACATCCACTGTTATTGCCTTATTTACCTGTTTCATATCACTATTATAATATTGCTATTACGTCGCTCTGACGACCTAAGTATGCATGCTTAGATCTCGAGGAAGGACCAGCGCAGGAGTCGGATTTACCCTTCGAGCTAGCGGAGATTTAGTCTGGAGTACCTTTTTCTTCTTTTCTGCTTTCCCTAAAGAGATCTTGTATTTGAACTTGGTTAGTAGTTCTTTTCTTGTTTATTTGTAAATTGTGAACATGAAAGTTGATGTAATAATTTAGTGGTGTATTTCCTTTACTTCTGTGGTTTGTTTACTGATTACCATGTAATGCTAGAAGCCGAAGTGTGGCTACGGCGGGATCATTCCTTGACCGTAGGAGCATGGCTGGCCTAATCATCCCTCGTTTTCCGTATTTTGGGAAGCGGGGAGTGATACATAGTGTGCACAAATGAATTATTAATTCATTTGTGCATACTATTCAAATATGGGCTTGATATTTTATTGTAAAGAATTGTTTTACAAAACCATTCTTCATGCGAGATTTTTCTTCACTTGAAAACGTTTGTTCATTTTTTATGAAAGAAGAGAGATGGTTAATTCTTGAGAGCTCTCTTCTCCTCACCATTTGCTTCACTCCTCTTGAGTTTCTTGAGCTCTCTCCACCTTCTTCTTCCTCCTCCTTTCAATCCTTTCATGTGTTGAGAATCATGAGAAGAGGTGAGATGAGATAGATAAACACTTAGTTCACTCACTACATTCTAGACTTTTTAGATTAGCAACCTAAAAACCCTAATTGCTTCACTTGCATCCTTTGATATGGAGCTAGAGCCATGACTACATCTCTTGGGTGGATCATCTTCGACGGAGGAAGACCGGCGGCCAAGATCGTTCGAGCATGCCTCAAGGAGCTTAGGAAGGCGATGAAAGACCGAAGGACTTGGTTCTTTTAGTATAACACTCCTAATCTTTTAGTTTAGCTTCTTTAGTTGCTAGTATAGATTTATGGTTTCGATCTAGGAGCGGGTTTTGTTTGCGCCAAAAAATTTTAAACGCTAGTTTTTATTTCGTATCGGCCACGGTTGATGGCCAGGGCATCGGCAAAACCCAACAACCCGTTCATAATTATAACATATTTCGTTGAATGCTCACACTTTATTGAAAATAATAGGTTATTTTTTTGGTTATGTGAAAGCTGAATTCTTGAAAAAATATTTCAACTTAAATATGTCTAATTTGTAATAGGCTTATACTTTTAATATATCTTCAATATTTAGTTTATTTCACAATTTAAACTACGTGGATATAAAAATTAAACATCTTTTAAAATTGGTTCGGAGAACAAATTGCTCTAAAACTAATCCTCGCTATCGAAATGTAAGACCAATAAGGTAGAAATCTAAATACATGTCTCATTAAACAAGTATTTCATCAACAGGGTAGTCCCAGCTGATCCCATATGAGTGTTAACCCAATAAGGTAGAAATCTAAATACATGTCTCATTAAACAAGTCTTTCATCAACGGGGTAGTCCCAGATGATCCCATATGAGTGTTAACCTACACCCGCATGCGTATTTATGGGGAAATGGATTTTTAGCTAGTAGCAGATAAAACAACCATTGGCCACTACTTAATATGTCTCGATCTGATGGAGGCCTGGATCTCCTTCAGATGTTATCTTCCGTTGATCTCTTCGCGTAATGGCGGACGGTTGAGAATTGATCTGGGCGTTGATTCCTTTATCGTGTGGATCTCAATGGGCTTGGATTTGAGGTTGAACTGAGCTACCTCGATCATCTGAGAGAGGAGTTTATATAGCGGCAGTAATAGACAGGCCGGCGCGAGAATCACGTCGACCGTTACGCCCCTGACGCGAGATTCGCGGAGCCGTGGCTGAGGCGCCTGCGGGTCGGTAGGGTGAGACCGAGGAAGATCACCTTGGCTGGAGGCTCGGGCACGTGCGGGAGTCCGAGGCGTCTTGGTTCTGTGATAGCTCGGAGGCGAGCCGGGGTGGTCTGGAAGGTCACCAAAGGTCGGGAAACTCCTCAGCACGGGGGGCCCGAGGTGTGATCCCAACTGAAGTTCTTGATCCCTTCTTGTAGTTCTGGGGCACGTCATCTGCCAGGTGTCTGTATCTGGAGGGTCACTATACCGAGCCTCATCATTATCCCCCCACTCTCATCTCGACCCTCTCCTGGGTCGGGTCGAGAGTGGTATGACCGATCATCCGAGGTGAGTTCTCGTTCGAAGACATCGTCGGTTGTGCATTCTCGGGCAGAAAGTGGTATTTTCTTGATGGCGTCAGCGGATCAGGGGAGAGATCTCGCATTAAAGGGGAAGCGCCGGATCATGTGTACGCCCGTCGAAGTGACGGTCTACGTTTCTGGCGTTGGTTGGCTGGCGAGACGCGTCGCAGGCGTCCTTGTGCTCGAAGGGACGCGTCCAATGCGAGTGCGACAGGTGGAACGTTGTCGGTCGTTGGTTATGAAACGTTGTTTTGGCGGGAGTCGATCAGAGCCGTAGGATGCGTGCGCCGGCAGCTATAAATGGAGGTGGGATCCCCATCAGGGCCCATAACTCTTCATAATTTCCTCATCCTTAGTCATGTCAGCTCGGCGCTCTTCTCCTCAGTTTGAATTCCGTGCTATCAATCTCACGAGGATACCTTTCTTTGATCAGGTTAGATGTCTTCTTCAGAGGAGTCTGTAGATGTAGTGCGGGTAGAGTCTAGGGGGTCTTCTGAAGCTTTCTCTTCTACTTCTTCCTCTTCCCCCTCTGAGCTGGAGTTCACCCGAGAAGATAGGGTGGTCCCCAGAGTTCAGGGCGCGGGTGTTCTTGGCGTACGATCCTCGCTGAAGCGTGCGAAGGAGCTCGCTAATATCAAGACCCATTTCTTCATTCCTCCCGTCTATTCGCTTCGTCTGGCCGAGGAGGGGGAGAGGGCAAACCAGGTACGGGACAAGGAGATTGCTTATACCTGGAGGCTTTTGGGGTCGGGGTGCGTCTGCCCCTCTCCCCTGAGGTGAATGAGGCGTTGAGTTGTTTTGAGTTAGCTCCGGGCCAGCTAGTGCCGAACTCTTGGAGGATCCTCCTCGGGTTCCTGGTCCGGTTGAAATTGTGTCAGATCCCTTTCAGCCTGAACCTTCTCTTCTCCTCTCTTTGCTACAAAAACCACCTAGGCGCTCGTAGGGGCGAGCCGAGCTGGGTATACTTCTCCTTTAGAAGGCAATGGGGGGACACCCCCAGGTCGAGGGTCGTCGTAGTACCTTCTTCCATTCATAAATGGAAGAAGAAGTTTTTCTTTATCGCCCCGCCCGAGGGTGAGGATTGGCCTGTGCCCACCCAGTGGCAAAAGGCCAGCTGTCCGTGGGTGGGTCGGTCGAAAGATCCCGACGCGGTGGCAGTGTCAGAGTGGGAGCCCCTTCCTCGGGCTGATGTGCTGCTGTGTGAGCGGGCCCTCAGTTGGGCCGCGCTCAGCCCCGACCAGTACGCGGGTAAGTTAGGAATTTTCGGTCGGCTTGTTTTAGACTTGAGCACTCTTTTACTTTCCTGACGTTGTTGACTCCCCTGTATTTTGTCTTTCGCAGCACCTATGGACCTAAACAAGTTCCGGACGGCAGTGGTTGATGTGAAGAAGGAGAAGAAGGCCGGGGGCGCCGGCTCTTCTAGCCCAACGTCGGCTCCTGCCCCGCCGGTCTTGTCCCCGCCGGCGGCAGCTCCATCCAGGCGCCCAAGCGCTCCTCTGGCCCCCGAGTCCAACCGAACGCCGGTCCGTAAGTGTGCTCGGGAGCAGGAGCCCCGGGCTCCTAAGGTGGGAGCCGAGACCGGTTCCCATGCGTTGATTCTCAAGAGGTTCCACAGGACAGAGCCCTGCTCCCCGGCTTCCCCCATCCTCGTGGACGATGGGGAGCTTCGCTTCGAGGTGCCCTCGGGGCTTTCCATCGCTGACAGCCTTCTCTCTGAGATGGAGAGATCGGCCGGGGGCAGAATCCCTCGAGGGACCCTCTGGGCCCAAATGGCGATCATAGCTCAAGAGGCCGTGCAGGTTAGTGTTTGCACTCCACCTGGTTCTTTATTCAGCATTTTCGTTCGCGTGATCGGGTGTCTTCCTTTCCTCTTTAACCCTCTTCCTTTTCTTTAGGTCCTCCAGCACGTTGCCCTCATCGTCAACATGGAGGATAAGGAGATAGCCCTAGCGATGCAGACCGCAGGCCGTGAGGAGAGCTCAAGGCAGGAGCTGGAGGCGGCGAGGGAGAGAATTTCCGCCTTCGAAGACCGGGCGGCGGCCGTGAATCGGGAGACCGCCAGGTGCCGAGAGGCCGCCCGAGCCGCCGAGTCTCAGTTGGGGGATTTCAAGGTGCTCATCGCCACCATGAAGAAGACGGCGAGCTCCCTCTGGAACGAGAATGAGGTGGCGAAGGAGGGGGCGAACCGTGCCGAGCTTCGGGTGTCGAAGGTTGAGCTTCTGGCGTCGGAGGCGGTGGAGAGCTACAAGGGATCGGACCAGTTCTACGCCGACCTTGATCAAGCCGCTGGCGTTATTTGGCATGACACCCTTGATGTTGTTAAGGCCCAGATGCCGGAGTTCCCCGAAGGCAAGCTCCGGGTGGAGTACCCTCGTGCGGAAGACGCATGGGGGAAAGTCCCTGGAAACGTCGTGGGGGAAGAGGCCCTCAGTGGGAGCGTGGGAGACAAGTCGGTCACCGCGGCCCCCAATGCCAAGGCTCATGCGGCGGGTGCCGACCCTGAAGGCACCGTTCCGGTGGTCGAAGTGGACGCTCGGCTCATCGGGGTTCGCCCAATCCCTGAGGCCTGAACTTCCCCGCTTCTTCATTTTCCTTGCGCTAAAATACTTTGTAGGCCTTCGGGCGTTTTTGCAAGACTGGGGAGCTCATAATACCTTTGTAAATACTTCTGATTTTTGTGAATAGAAAATCCATTTTGCAGTTTCTTTGCGTGCACATTTTCCTTTTGTTTGTGGTAAACAATTGTACTTGCACGGTACTGCTTTCATCTTTAGGTCAGTATTTCATCTTGCGATTGCACGTCGAGTTGAATTCAATCATTTGCCAAGTGTGCAAAGACCGATGAAAGGATGGTATATCCATGACCCCGAAGTTGAGGTGGAGATCGCATAGACATGGATGGACCGAGCAGGGTCGATGCTCGATGCCTCTTGGCGAGGGCTTAGATTCTTGGCGTCGCGGGGTAGGGAACTACCAGCCAGGGATGATCGAGCAGGGTAGCTGCTCGGTCGCCTCTTTGGGAGGGCTTTGTTCCTTAGCATGGGAGGGACCGTTAGGGGCCTGGTAAGGATGGACCGAGGAATGAAGCTGCTCAGTTGCCTCTTGGAGAGGGCTTGGATCCCTGGTGTCGTGGGGTAGGGAACTACCAGTCAGGGATAATCGAGCAGGGGTGAGCACGGTTGCCTCTTGGCGAGAGCTTAGATCCCTGGCATTGTGGGGTAGGGAACTACCAGTTAGGATAACCGAGAAACGGCGAGCCCGGTTGCCTCTTGGCGAGGGCTTAGATCCTTAAGGACGGTCCGATCAGGGTTGCTGCCCGGTGCTTCTTGGTGAGGGCTTTGATCCTTAATGCGGGAGGGGCCGTAAGAGGCCTGCTAAGGACGGGCCAAGCAGGGTTACTACCCGGTGCCTCTTGGCGAGGTCTTAGATCCTTAAGGATGGGCCGAGCAGGGTTACTGCCCGGTGCCTCTTGGCGAGGTCTTTGATCCTTAGCACGGGAGGTGCTGGAAGTGGCCTGCTAAGGATGGGCCGAGCAGGGTTGCTGCCCTGTGCCTCTTGGTGATGGCTTAGATCCCTGGCGTCGTGGAGGTAGGGGACTACTAGCCAGGGATAACCGAGCAGGGTAGCTGCCCGGTTGCCTCATGGTGAGGGCTTCAATCCTTAGTGCGGGAGGGGCCGGAAGTAGCTTGCTTAGGATGGGCCGAGCAGGGTTGCTGCCCGGTGCTTCTTGGCGAGGGCTTAGATCCCTGGCGTCATGGAGGTAGGGGACTACCAGCCAGGGATAACCGAGCAGGGTAGCTTCCCGGTTTACTCTTGGCGAGGGCTTCGATCTTTAGCGCGGGAAGGGCCGGAAGTGGCCTGCTAAGGATGGACCGAGCAGTGAAACTGCTCTGTTGAGTCATAAGGTTCTGTCCGATATTCCACGGCGTTCGAACATCGGGAAGAGTGACCGTCGTGGTCGACACGTGTCATTAACGCGTGGGGGGAGGCAGAGCGTAAGAGCCACGTCGTTCCGATTTCGCCGAGAAAGGCGGGACGCCCGCCGCGTGGCCGTACAGTTGTGGAAGGCACGAGCGACTGTTGGACTCTTGAGGGCGCAGTGGGGCTATAAAGCGGAGGGCTTGTTGAGCACTCCTTTCTCCATCTCCAAAACGTAAGAATGGACACTTTTCCTTTTACCATCCCTGATATCATAACTTTCCTGGACGTGTACTTGTATGACCAGAACTGCACCGAGGATATGGTACAACTAGTTATAGGCCGTATCGAGGATCACTTTGGCCGACTGCTTCCCCGGCGCTCACCCCTTCTCCAGTTGTTGATGTACTCAATCTGGAGGGCGTCGCCAGGGCTGCACAACCCCCTATCCGAGCAGCTGAAGGACGAGGCGGTCAGTAAGCTGAGGTCTTTGTGCCGCTTCGACCTGATCTCGGCGGGTCGGCGAGATCACTCGGTGGCACTTGTCCTCGAGTGCTACCAACTGAGGTACCATGCAGACGTTCGCGGGCGGCATCAGAGGCAAAGGTCCGAGACGGCGAGGGCTCGGCTGGCGGAAATATGCTCGGAGTACCACGAGCAATGTTTCCTGCACTCTCTTCCCCTGCTATTGTAATTTTCTTTTATTTCAATGTACGGCTGAGGAGCCCATAGTACCCTTTGGAATAAATAAAACTGTTCTTTTTTGCAATTTCTTATTGTTCCCTTCTTATTATATGAACAGAAAGAATTTGAGAAAAGTTTACATTGCTTTAGTAAAAGAAGTGCATGCTAGTAGATGCCTTTTTTATTGGTATAGCTTGAGTTTCTCGGCGTTGTAGGGCCGTGGAAACTTGCGTCCTCCCGCATCTTGTTAACGGTAGGCTCCGCCGGGCAGTACCTCGGAGACGAGGAAAGGACCGTCCCATTTTGGGGAAAACTTATGCAGCCTGCCTTGGTCAACGAACTCGTTCCGCCTTAGGACTAAATCTCCGGCCTTGAAGAGGCTACGCTTGACTCGCGCATTGTAGTAGCGGGCGGTCTGTTGTTGATAGGCGGCAGCTCTGATTTGATCCCGGTCTCGTTTCTCTAACAAGATATCCAGGTTGGTTCGTAGTGCCGAGGTGTTTGCTTCATCGTCGAAGTGTTCAACCCGGTGACTGGGTAGCCCGATCTCCACTGGGACCATTGCCTCGGTCCTGTAGCAGAGACTAAAAGGGGTTTCCCCGATGGGGGTCTTCTTTGACGTGCGCAGGGCCTATAGGACCCGGGGCAATTCCTCGACCTAACTGCCTTGGCGTCCTTCTAGGCATGTCCGAAGACCTCGGAGGACGTCCCGATTAGCGAATTCATCTTACCCGTTATATTGGGGATGCGCGACAGCGGCAAACTTTATGAGGATATGATATTCATTGCAGAATTCCTTCACTTTTTCGTTTTCGAAGTTCGTCCCATGGTCGGTGATGATACACCTCGGGATGCCAAACCGGAGTATCACGTTGTTCTGCAGAAACTTGATTGTTGTGGTGGCATCTGGTTTCCTGATGGGGATGGCCTCGATCCATTTCGTGAAGTAATCCACTACAACGAGGACGTACTTGTGCCCGCCCATGCCGGTAGGGATCTGGCCTATCATGTCCATTCCCCACTAGGCGAACGGCCACGGTGAGGTTAGGGCGGTCAATTCGGTAGCCGGAAGGCGAGGTACGGTTCCGTGGAGTTGGCAACTTTTGCATCTCCTAATGAGCTTCTGGGTGTCTTGGTGAATAGTTGGCCAGTAGTACCCCTGGAGCAATGCCTTCTGGATTAAGGTGCGGGCCCCTTGGTGTATGCCGCCGACCCCTTCGTGGATCTCACGGAGGACGTGGTCGGCTTCATGGGGGTCGACACACCGGAACAAGGGCTGAGTGAAGGACTTCTTGTTGAGGTTCCCATTGCTCCAGATGAAGTGACGGGTTTTGGCTCGGAGACGGCGGGCTTCTCCCCGATCTTCTGGGAGCGTACCCTCCCTTAGGAATCCAACGAGGGGCTTCCTCTAGTCCTGGTCTTCTTCTTGGGCTGTGCATACATGGAGTGTTGTTGCCCTGTCTTCTACGCTAGGCCATGGCAAAATCTCAAAGAGGATGGACCACTTGTTGTTGGCCGAGTAGGATGAAGCCAGCTTACTCAGGGCGTCGGCTTGGGCGTTGAGCTGTCTGGGGATCTGCTCTACTGGACTTCATTGAATTTTTTCGAAGTCTTCTTACCTCGGCTAGATACTTCACCATCAGAGGTTCCCGAGCCTCGAAATGACCAGTCACTTGGCCAATGACTAGGGCCGAGTCGTTGCGGATCCGAATTGTTTTCAGCCCCAGCCCGGAGGCTATGCGCAGTTCGGCCAGCAGGCCTCGTATTCCGCCGCGTTATTTGAGGCCTTGAACCCGAGCTTCAGAGAATACTCCATTTTTGCCTCGTTCGGGCCCCGTAAGATGAGGCCAGTACCACAACCTTCCTCGGTCAAGGACCCGTCGACATAAAGGATCCAATCAGGGACTGAGTCGGGCTTCCCATCGACAGAGGGCTGAGCTGCGGGGACCGGCGTTACCTCCGGCTCCTTAGTAGGGATTGTGCACTCGACGACAAAATCAACCAGGGCTTGTGCTTTGATGGCCTGCCTCGGGCGTTATTTTATGTCAAACTGGAACAACTCCCACCTACACTTCTCCAAGCGGCCAGAGGACTCGGGTGAGGCGAGGATAGCTCCTAAGGGGCGTTCGGTAAGAACAAGGAGGGTGTGCGCCTGGAAATAGTGCCGCAGTTTCCTTGAGGCTACGATGAGTGCCAAGAAGATTCTCTCTATTGTTGGGTGCCTCGTTTCTGCGTCTTTGAAGATGTGGCTCACATAGTATATTGGCCTCTGGACTCCGTCGACCTCACGGACGAGCCTGCACCCGCTGCTTGGTCGGATACTACCAGATACAGCGATAGCTTGTCCCCTTCCACTGTCGGGTGAGCAGGGGTGGAGTTGTGAGGTGCCTATTCAATTGGTCAAAGGCAGTCTGGCACTCCACCGACTACTCAATCTCAAAATTTTCCTTAAAGCCTTAAAGAATAGGGGGCACTTCTCACCATACCTCGATATGAAACGTGACAGAGCGACTACTCGTCCTGTCAGCCGCATGATCTCGACGTTAATCTTGGGTGCGGCCATATTGAGGACGGCATTGATTTTCTCCGTGTTAGCTTCGATCCCACGGTGAGTGACCATGAAACCGAGGAACCTTCCTCCGGTGACCCCGAATGCGCACTTGGCGGGGTTCAGTTTCATCTTGAACTTGCGGAGTCCTTCAAAGGCCTCACCCAGGTCCTTGGTGTGGTCGGCCGAAGACACCGATTTGACGAGCATATCGTCGACATAAACTTCCATGTTCCTGCTGATCTGCGGCTTGAACATGCGATTGACCAAGCGTTGGTATGTAGCTTCAGCGTTTTTGAGGCCGAAAGGCATTACCTTGTAGCAGTGTACCCCCGGGTCCATTGTGAATGCGGTGAGATCTTCGTCTGCCGGATTCATACGGATCTGATTGTAGCCGGAGAAGGCGTCCATGAAGCTAAGTAGCTCATGTCCTGCTGAGATGTCGACGAGCTGATCTATCCAAGAGAGGGGATAGTTGTCTTTCGGGCATGCCTTGTTGAGGTCGGTGAAGTCGACGCACATGCACCACTTCCCGCTTGACTTTTTCACCATGACCACGTTTGCAAATCATTCGGAGTAAGGCACATTTCGAATGAAGTTGGCGGCGAGGAGCCTGTCTACCTCATCCTCGATTGCCTTCTGCTTGACCGGGGTGAAGCTTTGCTTCTTCTGCCTAATGGGTCGGGCCGTAGGATCTACCTCGAGCTTATGAGATATGATTTTGGGGTCGATCCCAGGCATGTTAGTAGGAGCCTAGGCGAAGACATCGGCGTTGTTTCTGAGGAAGCCAACTAGGTCGTCTCGCTGAGTCCCTGTCAGAAGCGACCCGATATGAACGGTACGTTCAACGTTCCCTTCTATGAGGGGGACCTCTATCAATAGATCCACCGGGGTCTCTCGGACCTCCTTTTGCTCGTCCTGAGTGTCCAGAGAACCCCTGATTTCACTCTCGGCCTCAACATCGTTGTTCGCCCGTTCGGACGAAGATGCCACGGTGAAGCAAACCTTCGTAGTCCGCTGGTCTCCGTAGGCCCGACCTATCCCGCCTTAGTCGAGCGGGAATTTCATAGCCAAGTGGAAGGTCGATATCTGGGCCCTAAGAGAGTTCAGCATTGGGCGACCGAGGAGGATGTTGTAGGCCGATGCGATTCTCGCTACGATGAATTCCACAGGCACTGTTCGCGTACGGCCGGCCTCCCCGACGTTAAACTGCAAAGTGATTACCCCTTCCGCCGGGATAGAGTGGTTGGTGAATCCTGACAGGACATAGGAGGTCGGCCTTAGGTCTGCCGGGGTGAGCCCCATGCGTAGAAAGTAGTCATAAAAGAGTATATCCGCCGAGCTCCTCGAGTCAGCCAGTATCCTTTGCACTTCGTATTGGTGGACACGAGCCGTAATCACCAGAGGGTCGTTATGGGGCAGGGATATACCGTGGAGGTCCTCGTCGTTGAAAACGATTGGCTCGGAATCCCTGACCTTCTTCCTCAGACGGCCGTTAGCCTCCACGACCGGCGTGGGGTGCTAAGCCTCGTAGGTACCCGACGTACCCCCCGCTGACATGTCCATGATTTAGTCGATTGTCAACTTACCAGGATGGGGATGTTGCTCTCGCTCACGGTCCGTCTGCTGCTTGTCTCGCAAGTAAGTCGCCAGGTGCCACGAACGGATGAGCTCCTCGATGTAGTCTCGGAGCTACTTACAGTTCTCTGTGGAGTGGCCCTGCGACCTATGGAAGCCGCAGTAGGGTCCCCAGGTGTGCTTTTCCGCCATACGCGAGACCGGAGGAAGTTTGAAGAACCTCTCGCTTGTAGCCTCCTCTAGCATTACCGTCTGGGAGACGTTGAGCGGGGTGTACTCTTGAAACTTCGGGGAGTAGGGCTTTAGCCGCTCAAGCTTCTTTTTCTCTTCCCTCGCCCTTTTCCTCTGGTCAGTTTGCTCTGTCCGGGGAAGATTTGCGTTTACCTCAGACTCGAGCTGGATATCTCGCTCGGTCCAGGCCTTTACCTCGGCCATGGTTTTAGGTTGCGCTAATGCAAAGGAGCGTAACCACTCCTTGTGCCTAAGACCTGACCTGAGAGCCGTAATGACCGTCCCGTCCCGGTGTTCTGGGAACTCGAGGAGGGCGTTGTAGAAGCGGATTACGTACCCTTTGAAGGTTTCCGTGTCCCCGCTTTTTATCGTGAATAGGTGGTCAATGGTCCGCTTCTGCAGCCTTTTCCCGAAAAAGCGGCTGAGGAATTGGGTGGCCAGCTCATCGAAGGTTGAGATCGAGCGTGGCGTGAGTTCTCGGAACCAGTCTCGCCCGGAGCAGATGAGAGTGGCCGGGAAAGCGCGGCATTGGGCGGCGTCAGAACAGTCTTGGAAACTCATCCCGGCCGTGAATGTGTCCAAATGGTCCTTTGGGTCGGACTTACCGTCGAAGAACGAGACCTTCGGGGGTTTGTTTCGGGAAGAGACGTGAACAGCGAGAAGCTCCTCGGTGAAGGTCTTCGTGAGCGAGTCGGCGGCGTATTTAGCCCCGTCGCTCGAATGACGACCTTCCCGATGCATGCTCTCGATTTTCTTTTCGAGGGTGTCGAGTCGGCCGCGGTATCCCAATGACTCGGCACATTCTGATCTTTGGCCTCTGTAACACCCGAGTTCATTTATACCAATTCCAGTTCTCGTATTTCTTTATTCGTGATATTTCTTGATTTAACGTATCTTGGGTGCGAATGGTGTTTTTACACTTTATATTGCATTCGACCCGACCCGCTTGCTTGAACCTGTTAGAGTTTTATCTATAGATTACATTGACTTGTTACATGGACACGTGCATCTCATGATTAGTTCATACATGCATTTTACCTGGTATTGCATCCTTTATCATATAACATTTTTAGGTCACGGAAAATAAATTAAAATTGCATTTCATAGCCTGCATGATACCCCTAACCCTGTGGTAGCGTCCGTGTATCTTGTTCTCGTCCCGTTCAGTGAAACGGACGTGTTTGGATGGTTACGCGCACGTACGTGCATCCGTTCTTGGGGGTATGCATTTTCTTTGACTGAACATTCATTTTGAAATTTGGAAGTCACATATATTTTTCATATTTTAAATATGAATTTTTGGACCCGACCCGGACATGTTTTGGAGTAAGTTCATATTTTGCCAAATCTCAAAACGGACTAATATTATAATATTATAATCTTTATTTTACTTGTAAAGTTTCTTAACTAAAAAAATATATATATATTTTAACTTAAAAATCTAATCTCAATCTCAATCTCTCTCTCTCTCCTAAATATATCTCTCTCTCTTTCCTCTAATATACTCATATATTAATCTTAACTTCCTAAACCACCTGATCGTACCTCTCTCTCTCTCTCTCTATATATATATATATATTTACATATTAATATATTAATTAATTATTTTTTTTATAAAAACACCACGTCTCTCTCTCTCTTTCTCTGCTTCTTCTTTATCTTTCGCTCCCGCCTTCACCTATGGAACCCCGCCCACGCCGCCGATCGCCTCGACGCCCTCGTCACCGTGACATTCTCCTTCCTTCACCTCCGACTACAACCCTAGCGACCCCTGCAACCCAAGATCCCCGACACCTAACCCATGCCTGCGACCCTCTTCCCTCATCGTGTCGCTGTTTCCGGCACCCTTACCACCGACCACCCTCGTCGGCATTTCCCTTGCCAGCTCCTCTCCATTTCCCATGCATCCCGAGCATCCCTTGCACAACCACAAGAACCCAGCACTCATCGTCGTGGTCGCAGCCATCATCGCCTCCTCCCCCTCGGCCATGCACGTTCTTGCCTCCATCTCCGAAACCTAACAACAACCCCGACACTAAACCCATTGCCGCCCTCGTCGTCTTCGATCGCCATAGCCGCCTGCTTCATCTCCCGTCGCCGAGACCCACGTTATCTTTATCGCCGCCTTCTTCTTCAACCTCTGTCGTCGCCACTGTCGTCTTGTTCTCCGCGCGACAGCAACAGCCGCAACAGCCAACTCGACGACACCAAATCCTTGACTGCAACAGCAGTTCGACGCCGTTCCGGGCCGTGAATCGAGACTCCAAGGTTTGGCCCAAGTTCGCGTGAATGAGACGGTCGTTTTCGTGCCTCCGGATCTCCGTTCTGACAGTGTTCGATTTTACGCACGAGGTGTTCGATGAAACGCACCAGATCGCGTCCAGACCGCGCATAGATCGCGTCCAGACCGCGCACCAGATCGTGTCCGTATCGCATCCAGATCTCGCACCAGATCGCGCCCAGACCGCGCACCAGATCGCCACTAGACCCAATACCGTGTTGTGCCGGTTCACACACCGTATCGTGACATGTCGCACCAGGCCGCCTGCATCTCGAACTTTGTTCTGAGACAAGTGAAACTTGCTACATGCTATTTTAAACTAGTCGTATGCTAAATTATTTATTTCCTGTTAAATCTCTAATTAGAATCGAAAGAAATGGATTTCAAGATAACCGTCTAAAGTTCCGTTTCACATTTTATTGTCCCGAACTTGAAACTTAATTTTGCATCTAAGTATTTATACCTAGTAATTACCTGTAAATGATAGACCACATGATCGCATTTGTTTATAGCCATGATACCCCTTTATTCCAGTTTTAACCTATCGGACATCCATGTGCAAATTTAACCGGTTTAATCACAACTGATAACCGTACAGCTAATTAAGTAAATCTGCTTTATTGCTTAACTTATTGTTTAGATTGTGTTGTTGATAACCATGCTTGATTATTTATAACCATGATTATGCTAGCTGTTTATGAGTACCCACATGTTATCTTGTACACCCTGACGTGACTTGTCTCACATATTACTTGACCTGACATGGTACCATACACTCTTTACATGACATGACATCTAAATACACTACTAGACTTGACCTGATGTACCATGGCTTTACCTGTTACCTGATCTTGTGTCTGATGCCAACAGACCTGACATATAGTCCTCTGTCAGTTCCTGCTGTCTATCCAGACAAACCTGCTCTTACCTGATCCTGTGTTGGCATTAGTTCTTAATTACGTAATACCTGACTTGAACACACATAACTTGGGGGTATGGGGAAATCAATGATGAAATCTGACTTGTAACTCGATAGTGTACTACCTTTACCGATTAGTTTTAGAGGCTAGGCCAGCCTTGGGATGATGCTGCTGACATCATTCATCTGTACATATTTCCTGTTTTAGTGCCTAGCGGCATGTCTCGGATTCAGCCTGAGAATCTTGACCGTGGTCCCGGGTATGCACGGGATACTATTGAGTTATATCGATGATTCATCAAATTGATTTCAAAGACTTGAGAGTAGATAACCCACTAGAACAGTTTAGTTTACTCACTGCACATTACCCTTCACTGCCCGATTTACATTACTGTTACACATGCTTTTCATTCATGATTATGTTTGCATTGCATGTTCCCTGTTTACATTTTATTACTTGATGACATGACGCGCTGACGTCTGGATTTTGCATGGCCCAGATTCTTCTACCTTTGTGCAGACTGATCAGGAGTATTGCCGCTGTTAGACGAGCGGTGAAGTTCCTGTCGGTATGAGTTTCACTTCTAGATGGTTCATTTATTATATCTTTTGGCTTCCGCATATTTTTATTTCTTGACTCTTTTACTCTGGCTTATAGACATGTACTAGATAGTTAGTTTACTTTCTTGTTCTTGATATCTCTACAGCCGTAATGTGACTGTGGAAGGATTTTTCCTATCCACAAGTAGCATGGTTGGCTATGTCACGTGCCCATCTTAGCGTACTCTGGGAAGCCGGGCGTGACAGCCTCTGCTGTCGGAGACCAGTGTCGGGCCGCGGCCCCGGTTCCTTTCGATGAGGTCCCTTAGGTCCCTCGATGAGGTAGTCTTTGAGCTGCCGTAACGAGTCTCGTCCGCGCGACCCCGTCGAGGGAGGGGGTGTCGGTCATGCCTGGGCACAGGCGAGCTGATCGACACCTCCTCGGGAGGGACAGAGGTTCGATGGGGCTCGGGGGCGCTCTGGCGACGGACCTCGGCGTTGAACTGTGGGGCGCCCAGCGGATGATAGAATATGTTGGCCCGTGTGATCTGCGGCCGCCGGAGGTAACGAGACAGTGGTCGGTAGTGCCGATGCGAGCATAGTCTTCTCTCCCTCTGTAGGGGTCCCGGTCCCGAGGTGGGGAGCGGCGACATGACGGACGCGAGTCGATCTATCCGAGCGGCTAGGGTGTTAATGTCATTCGGGGGAGGAGATTCGTCCGCGCCTCTGTTGTGGGGGAGGCGGCGGCTAGCGCTTGGATCATCATGGTGATCGCTCGCAATGGTGTTGGGATCGAAAGATGAACTTTCGTTGAGTGGAACAAGAGTTCCCACAGACGGCGCCAACTGATGGAGGCCTGGATCTCCTTCAGATATTATCTTCCATTGATCTCTTCACGTAATGGCGGACGGCTGAGAATTGATCTGGGGGTCGATTCCTTTATCGTGTGGATCTTAATGGGCTTGGATTTGAGGTTGAACCGAGCTACCTCGATCTTCTGAGAGAGGGGCTTATATAGCGGCAGCAATGGGCAGGCAGGCACGAGTGTCATGCCGGCCGTTACGCCCCTGACGTCATGCCCGCGTGATAGGCGGGATCCCTATTAATGGCGAGACATGCTCGTTAATGGGGGATCGTGATGGCGTAGAATGTGGGATCATGGGCGGTGGATATCTCGCGCATGGCGAGATTCGCGGAGCCGTGGCTGAGGCGCCTACGGGTCGGTCAGGGTGAGACCGAGGAAGATCACCTCGGCAGGAGGCTCGGGCACGAGCGGGAGTCCGTGGCGTCTTGGTTCTTTGATAGCTCGGAGGCGAGCCGGGGGTGGTCTTGAAGGTCACCATAAGTCGGGAAACTCCTCGGCACCGGGGGCCCAAGGTATGATCCCAACTGAAGTTCTTGATCCCTTCTTGTAGTTCTGGGACACGTCATCTGTCACGTGTCTGTATCTGGATGGTCACGATACCGAGCCTCATCACGATCTAACCATCAAATACAATATCGTCATCCTCCATTTTGTTCTTCATACCTATATGACTATGCGTATAAAAAGTGTATTGTAAATCATAAATCATGCCTTCACAAAATTATGTATATATATATATTCTCTTCAAAACCTTGTTCTTTATCCTTCCCACGCAGAAGAAAGCAACCACATGAATAAAATTAACCAACTTCACATCACATGATTAAATTGAATGTGTAACCATTAGAGGAAGGCTGCTAATATTGTATCAAGATTGACTAAAGAAAACAGTTATAACATGTCAATGTCTATTTAATTATCGCAGCATCACATCTAAAACAGGAGGCCAATGCAAATTAAGTACCCTTTTGTTTGGTTAAGGGGTCTGACCAAATTAATTTGCATTTGTTGCAGAAAACGAACTCTTCTGTCCCTTCTCTCCTCGAACAAAAAGGTAATGATAAAAGCTGGTGGCCAATCAAATATTTAGAGAGTGATGTGGCTTTCCAAATGCTTTTATTTGAAGTCAAGAAATATTAATGGTGCTCCTGTTTAAAATGATAAAACTCCTTTTGGACTCTTTAAATTAAAAACCCCTTTCATGCTTCGCTCATTACTAAAATTACCCTTCATACTTCGCTGATTACTATAAAAAAAACAGCTCATATTTCATATATACTCAAAAGCCTCCTCATACATTTAAATTGCACTAAAAAAACTTTGATCATTAGTTTTCTATCAAAAGCGAGCATCCCGTTAGGAAGATGTAACTGGAACCAGCGTTTGAACTGTTCTCTTACCTTCTAGGTATTTATGTAGGTCTTTCTCTCATAAAAAGAATCTACATTCTCGCTTAGTTGAAGATTGGAATTTAGCATAACTAAAAAATCGCACTTCGTTCAATTAAGGCTGCCCAAGAACTTGAAACTTGCAATTGAAGAAACAACGACACTGACAAGCTCATTGTTGGAGAAGATTGAAAGATGAGCCGGTTTTCAATGTCAATTTGAGATTTTTTTGATCGAAACTCTAATCCTAAAGTCAATTTGAGGGAAAATTTAAAAAATTTGGGAAAAGAATTCTTTTAACAAAAGAAAAGAAGCATGCTTGAATTTGTCATGAGCTTATTCATTCTACCATTTAGTTTATCTCTCCTCAAGAGCTCCTCCTCCTCCTTCTTCATTATCTTCTACCCTCTCATAAATTGAGAATCATGAAGATAAAAAGAGATATAAAAATACTAGAACACTACACTGCATCCTTTGCATCCTAGAATCCTTAGTTACTTCATTGATGAAGTTGATACTTGAACTTGGTTCTCTCTGGCGGATCATCTTCGGCGAAAGAGGACCGGCTTGCAAGCAAAATCATGGAGTCTCGATGAGCTATTGAAGATGAGGGACACGACTACAAGGGTTGCAATCCTAACCGAGTAGTGTAATCTTTCTCTTGGTGTTTTTTAGTTTAGGTGTTGTTTCCCCCAATCAGAGCAAAGCTCTGTTTAAAATTCAAAGTTTTAAAATGAAGCAACGCTTCAGATGCAGCGACAAGTGCGCTGCACCCTAAGCAGCGCACCACGTGCAAAGCACATGGGCGCTAGCGCTAGGTGCGCTGCGCTCTAAGTAACATGCCACGTGTGCGCTAGCGCTAGGTGCGCCGTGCTCCAAGCAGCGCACTACGTGTCAAACACAGATGCGCTGCCCTTCAAGCAACGCACCACGTGCAGAGCACGGGTGCGCTAGCACTGGAACTAAAAGCTCCCCACCGTTAGATCAAAAATCTAATAATAATGATAAATCATTAATTAATCAGAGTTAAATTCTGTTACGGAAAGATTCCTCAAAATCTTTCCAAATAACAAGATTGTGCTCTGTAAATCAGAGCACCGTTGGATCAATGATCCAATGGTAAATAAAAATTACCACAGGACAGAATAAATTCTGTATGGAAAGATTTTCCAATCTTGATAAAAATAAGAAGATTGACTTCTGTAAAACAGAAGCTCCAGGATCAAAGATCCAATGGTGGGGAAACATCCCCAAATCAATCAGAGAAAGATCTCTTTAACTGATTCAACAAATCAGCCTACACTATAAAAAGGCCCCTAGACTTCAAGTCTGAGTTATACAGAAAGAGAGAGAAACCTCCCCAAAAACTTTGAGAAAATTCAAAGATCAAGCTCTTGCAAAAAGATCTTTCTTCAAGGTAAAAATGATGATGATGAACACAGAAATGAAATCATCTCATAAAAAGAAGAATTCATTTCTTTAAAAAGATCATAGATCTACAAAGACCAAAAAGTCTTTCACTAAGAGATCAAAAGATCTCATCATAAAATAAAAGAAGAACTTACTTCTCATAGATCATAGATCTATAAGACTAAAGTCTCTCTCAAAGAGATCATGAACATCTCATTATAAAAAGGAGAATAATTCAATTCTGTTAAGGATCATAGATCCATAAAGGCAAAGCCTTTCACCAATATAAGAGATTGAAACAAAATAAGAACGATTGTTCTTAGATCTTGAGACAAAGTCTCTTTTAAAATGCTCAGATCATAAAATTGATCAAATGCGCTTTGCTCTCTTGAACTGCGCTTCTGCGCTCTCTGGACTGGCGCTCAGCGCCAAACGCGCCACGTGTCAATCACGTATGCGCCAATTAACTACTAGCGCTTTGCGCTCATAGGCTGGCGCTCAGCGCCAAGCGCACCACGTGTCACTCACGTGTGCGCCACTAAATTGAAAGCGCAATGCGCTCATGGATTAGCGCTCAGCGCTCATAAACTGGCATTATGCACTCATCATCTGGCGCCTAGCGCTAAGTGCGACACGTGTCCCTTACATGTACGCCACATGGCAGAAGCGCACTGCGCTTTTTGACTGGCGCAAAGCGCCTAGCGCGCCACGTGTTGCGCTGACAGAACATAAATTGTTCTTTAATAAGCCCAGAGCTCTAATGAATGCTCATCATTCAATAAAAGACAAAAATATTGTCAAGATATAAATCAATGCTCAGCATTGTTAAAAGGGCCAAGCCCAAATAAAGGCTCAACAGCCCAAGACAAATGCTAAACATTTTAACTTGATTGGACTTAGCCCAAGTTGGCCATAAGTCCTCAATTCAGATTTAACTGAGCCCATGCGCTCATAATCTAATTAATTAATCTTAGTCCCAAATTGGACTACAGATTCCCTAATCAACATTGGTTCAAGGGTATATCTCTGAACCCCTCTGATATGTGTCGTTGTAATCCTTCAACGTCTTCGGAGAGGTGACGGGTCCCGACAACCATACATTCCATAGACTATGATGTCTTTAAACTGGACTGTGGGGTCCCTTTAAACCAACGGACTATGATGTCCTTAACCTTGACTGTGAGGTCTTTAAACTCACGGACTGTGATGTCTTTAACCTTGACCGTGAGGTCTTTAAACTCACGGACTGTGATGTCCTTAACCTTGACTGTGAGGTCTTTAAACTCACGGACTGTGATGTCCTTAACCTTGACTGTGAGGTCTTTAAACTCACGGACTGTGATGTCCTTAATCTTGACTGTGATGTCTTTAAACTCACGGACTATGATGTCCTTAACCTTGGACCGAGATGTCCTTAAACTAACATTGGACCGTAATGTCCCTAAACTAATTATCGACCGCAATGTCCTTAAACTAAACAATAGAGCCCAATTGCTCTCTTGTTGGATCTAAATGATCCTGTTAAGTAGAACTTAGTCTAAAATTAGACTAACGTATCCTTAACAAATGGTTAAGTAGATCTTAGTCTAAAATTAGACTAACGTATGCTTAACAAATGGTTAAGTACATCTTAGTCTAAAATTAGACTAACGTATCCTTAACAAACGTTTAACTTGATCTTAATCTTAAATGAGATTAACGATCCTTAAACCCAACCTAAAACCCAAATCTAAGAAAATAAGGATTTGGACTAATCCACGCCCTACGGGCGACAACATAAATTAGTCTCCGTATACAATCCACGGGCAACCAAAAACAAAACAAACACACACGACACGAAGTGACCATCTAGAGAAGGAGAAAGTGGTACCGCGATGCGGTAGCGTAATTAACTGCAGGGGCTTGCGCCTGCAGGGAAGAGCGTCCCCATAATCAAAACCCCTTAAATGAGGGGGAATCTGATGAAGTCTGCTACATCGGTCGCATCCGTTTAAACCTTCGATACATGGTGCCATAAATCAACTTGGCATCTTCGGAGAGGTGGACGGATAGCACCAATTAGCATCTGCCCCGAATTCAGGCAAGACGGACCCGCGCGGTCGCGTCTCTGTGTTTCGGAGGGGAACAGATTCTGGCACGCCCGGTGGGACCTCTTCCTCTTTCCACTTCATATTTCGTGTGTCGTGTTCGCGAATGAATCGCGATTTAATATGGTTGCCCTTGGGTTCGAGGTACTAAGATTTGGTTTTGCTCTCGTGCAGAAAAAAGAAACGGCCTCTAACTGCTCCAGCTGCAACTGCAACTTCCGTTCCACCTCATCTGGAGGTGTAACCTACGGGCCCCAAACGGCCTCCCTGTTCAAGATGACAGTGGAGCAAGTAACTCAGGCCACCACTGGGCTGTTCTTTGGGACCATACTCCCACCCATGAACTTCAATGCCCCAATACCATTGCAGGAGGCTTCAAAGAAATCGGTCTTCGATCGGCTTACAACTACTGCGGCCCCTCTCAATGGGTCGCCCAACTCCACTGCCTCAGTTTTCAGCAGACTGGGCCAGAACGCTAACAAGCCCGTGATACCTGAAGCAGCCATCCCTAAGCGGATAGCCATCCCGGTTCAAGCGGACGAAATCATCGGAGATGCTTCTTATGCCAAGAAGTCAGTCTTCACAAGGCTGGCCATCCCGGCTCCTGCTCCAGGCGAAGTCCCCAAAGTTGCTTTCCCTGCCCAAAGGTCTGTCTTTGACAGATTGGACGTTGCTTCTCAACGGGCATCAGTCTTTAAGAGGTTAACGCCGACGAAAACCCTTCGCCAACACAGGGGGCATGAGGGAGTCACCCCCACAGCTGAAACAATCCCATCTGCACAAAATGCTCGCCGTCGTCACTGGCGCCGAGTAAGGAAGGCTGGGGGCAGCTCCCCTTCTAGACTAACTCCGCCAGCTCCTATGGTGGAAATCAATACTGCTGTTCCAACTGGGAACAGCTTTGAACCGCTTAGGAGGGTCCGTAAGAACTCTCTAACTGCCACGCTGAACAGATCTCCTCCACCCATGGAGATTACTACAGAAAAGAAGCCGGAGCAGCCTCCTCAGCGGCTGTCTTCCAAAATTTATAAAGTATGGCGACAGGTCCAGGAATCGGTGATCGACCAGGACTACTCTCGCCGATCAAAGAAGCTTAAAGCTCGACAAGGAGAAAACCATCATGTCAAGCCACAAAAGGCGACAGCCGTTTGGGTTCCCGCTGCAACGGCCCCATCGACTTCAGATGCTCACAAGAGAAGGAGGCCAGAGAAAGTCCCTGTGACCGCGACGAACCGCAAGGACGCTGAACTTAAACGCCCCAAGTCTGGGGCCATGGTAACACATACCATTTATATGGCTTCCGGAAAAGAGGAAAGCCGTGCTTCCATGGGTCATCGACCGCTTACCCGATCGATAACGAAGGCTCAGGAACAACAGCAGCAGAAACTTCAGGAGATGCTGACTGCAATGGCCGCACTCACTGGGCCGAAAGAAAATCCGGAGACCTCGGAGCAACGTCAGGAATAAGAGACTGATGCTGATTTCCTCCGAAGAATGCTCGAGAGGAAAGAAAAAGAGGCCGCGGACAAGCGGCCAAGATAAAACGAATGGCTCTCTTATTCCAAGATATGGCTGGAATGATGTTACAGCCGGAATCTCCAGCTGAAGACCCCCCCGATTATCATTGAAGACGACAGAGGGGAGACATCGAACCCTCCTCCGGCTCTTTCAGCAGCCAAGGAGGAGACCATCTCTAAGGCCGCTCTGGATGATTATATTGCTCAGCAAATACGAGCTCACCAGGCAAATGAAGCGGCTGGACAGATTGTTAAAACTGAACGACCCTATCCGGGTTGGTATGACCAAATAAAGTACCCGCCAGGATACACGATTCCTAAGTTTCATGTATACAAGGGGATAGGCAATCCCCATCAACATGTCGCTCAGTTCAGGGCTCTTTGCGGCCATACCGGAGGTGACGACAAATTGTTACTTCGCCAGTTCGTCGGCAGCTTGGCGGAAACGACCTTTGAGTGGTATTCGGAGCTGCCCAACCACTCCGTCAAAACTTTTACAGAGATGGAATTGCTGTTCACCCAACATTTTGCGAGCGCTAGTGAACGTACCCCAATCACAGCACTGATCAATGCCAGGGTGAAGCCAGGCAAAACTTGGGTTCAGTACGCGATTCGGTGGCAGAATCTGTGGTCAAAATGCGAACAATGCATCGAAGAAGCGCCTGCGGTGGGTATGTTCGTGGGCACTCTTGACCCTTAAGCGACCATCTTCCAATTCATGATGTTTTTCAAGCCTACCACCTTCCAAGCCTTGATTGACAAACTGGCCCAAATGGATCAGATGTGTCATAGACTATCTCCTTTGAAGCTGGAATCACGGAATGAAAAAGGGAAAGGGAAAGCGACCTTCGTCGCCAATACTCAACAACAGCCGAGCAACTTAAAGCCGGTTGTTCGCCAGAACAACGCGCGTCCACGCCAATCCCTCGAGGAGAGACTGGGACGTCCTTACTCGTTTCCTCGGGATAAAACGAGGAGACTGTTCGAGCTGGCAGTGCGCAACAGACTCATCAATCTGCCGGAGCCAAAACGTCTGTTGCAGCCAGGCGATGTCAACAATCCTAATTACTGCCCTTACCACCAAGCAGTAAGCCATCCAATCAAAGATTGCTTTGTCTTCAAAGGCTGGATTGAGGACCAATACCAACAAGGCAGGTTCGCATTATCCGAAAACTGGAAGATGAACCCGCCACAACCACATGATCCCGGGGCCATCGTGCTCATTCATAGAGAAAGCCCCTGAACCGAAAAGTCCGTAAACTAGAAACTCGCCTCAAATATGGCAACCACGGACCGAAACGTCGTTAAACTAACAATGGACCACTATGTCCTAAAACTGGGTATTGACCGAGACGTCGATAAACTACTACGGACTGCCAACTCGCGCTGTCCTCAGGCTGACGTGGTGTTGTAAAAATATGGTACGTCCACAAGCGAGATGGGCACGGATGAAAACCTGAAAGGTCTCCATGAGTAAAAACAGCGGGATTACCAGCAAGTTTGTGAAAACCCGAAAGGGCGCAATCTCGTTAAAAGACACTTGCAAGGTCCCTTCGACCTTGTGAGGAGAAAATACCTGCGTGGGATCCTTACGACTCACAAGGGAGCAACACACTTAGGGATCCCCACGATTCCTAAGGAGAAATTACACTTACGAGATCCTCACGACTCGTAAGGAGAATTCCTCTTTGAGACCCTCACGGCTCATAGGATTCAAAAGCCTTAAGCTACAGAGATCTGAACCTGTTCTTAAGCCATCACAATCTCCGATGCTGCCCTACAAGCGGTTCAATGCTGGCCCTTGTATACAATCTACGAGCGCGAATAAACATTTCCCTAACAAAGTCCCACCAGCGACTTGGGATATGTCTACACGGTGAACAACCCTTGTAAGTCCTCTCGACTTATAAGGAGAAATCACTCTTGTAAAATCCTTACGACTTGTAAGAGACCATACACTTAAGACTCCTCACGATTCTTAAGGAGAAAACCCACTTACGAGATCCTCACGACTCGTAGGAAGAAATACCTTCATGAGACCCTTACGGCTCATCAAGTCAAAAGTCTAAGTCGACAGGATCCTAACCCTGTTTACTAAGCCACCTTTGTTCGACATCCACAAAGGCAAATGATGATTCGCTCCTGGCAATATCCCAGTTGTAGCGATACCGATGCCTGAATCGGTATCAAATCACAAATTCGCAGCGAAAAGCCAGCGAGCCATAAATGCATATAAAATAGCCGAAATGATAGGGCAACTTGCATAAGAATCAGCAAGTAAAAAAATGTATGCATATAAAATAGCCGAAATGATTGGGCAACTCACAATAAAAAGCAGCGAGTAAATAAAACAAAGAGCCGAAATGATTGAGCACCGCGAAAAATAGCCGAAATGATTGGGCAATCGCGACTTTCGCGATATAAAAGCTGAAATGATAGAGCATCGCGGAAAGAAAAAATATATATAAATTGAAACTTTTTGTCCTACAGATAAGATCACATCGATCCCTGTATACAATCCAGGGGCACAAACAAAAAGGGAACCACACCTTCCCCCCAGGCTCCAACCGAAAGAGAGCCAAGTCTCGACGGTTCACAGACAATCTAGAGACCACCTTAGCATTAGTCTCATTACAGCAGACACAACGTCAGCAAAGCGGAGTGATGGCAAAACCCCAGCTCCACCTCAACATTCGTCTCGTTACAGCAGACGCAGCGTCAGCAAAGCGGAGTGATGGCAAAACCCCAGCTCCTCAGCATTCGTCTCGTTACACCAGACGCAATGTCAGCAACGACGTTCCTTCGCGGTCCAGCAGGATGCAGATGCAACGTCAACAAAAGACCTCATGGTCGAAGCAAAGCGGAGTGATGGCAAAACCCCAGCTCCTCAACATTCGTCTCATTACACCAGACGCAATGTCAACAACGGCGTTCCTTCGCAGTCTAGCAGGATGCAGATGCAATGTCAACGAAAGACCTCACGGTCGAAAGAAAGCGGAGTGATGGCAAAATACCAACTCCACCTCAGCATTCGTCTCGTTACACCAGACGCAATGTCAACAACGGCGTTCCTTCGCAGTCCAGCAGGATGCAGATGCAACATCAACGAAAGACCTCATGGTCGAAACAAAGCGGAGTGATGGCAAAATCCCAATTCCACCTCAGCATTCGTCTCGTTACACCAGACGCAATGTCAACAACGGCGTTCTTTCGCAGTCTAGCAGGATGCAGATGCAACGTCAACGAAAGACCTCACGGTCGAAACAGCCCGGAGTGGTCACCACCTCGACGTTCGTCTCGATACAGCAGACGAGATGTCACTACAGCGTCCTTCCTCCAACAGGATCCGGACACGCCAAAGCAAACGAAGCGAAGGCCAAATTCCTAGCTTCAGGGTCTTGACGGCAACTCATATAACATCTGAAAGACTATCGGAGATCATCCCACACCATTGCGGAGTGGTCACCACCTTGACGTTCGTCTCGATACAGCAGAAGAGATGTTACTACAGCGTTCTTCCTCCAATAGGATTCGTACACGCCAAAGCAAACGAAGCGAAGGCCAAATTCTTAGCTTCAGGGTCTTGACGGCAACTCATATAAAACCTGAAAGACTATCGGAGATCATCCCACACCAGCGCGGAGTGGTCACCACCTCGACGTTTGTCTCGATACAGCAGACGAGATGTTACTACAGCGTTCTTCCTCCAACAGAATTCGGACACGCTAAAACAAACGAAGCGAAGGCCAAATTCCTAGCTTCAGGGTCTTGACGGCAACTCATATAAAACCTGAAAGACTATCGGAGATCATCCCATACCAGCGCAGAGTGGTCACCACCTTGACGTTCGTCTCAATACAGCAGACGAGATGTCACCACAGCGTTCTTCCTCCAGCAGGATTCATACGCGACAATCAAACAACGGAGCCACGGCAAAATCCCTAGTTCCGAACCTCGACGGTTCACCAACAACCTAGAGACAACCGCGACATCCGTCTCGATACAGCAAACGCAATGCCAGCAAACGAAGCGAAGGCTAAATTCCTAGCTTCAGGGTCTTGACGACAACTCATATAAAACCTGAAAGACTATCGGAGATCATCCCATACCAGCGCGGAGTGGTCACCACCTCGACGTTCGTCTCGATACAGCAGATGAGATGTCACCACAGTGTTCTTCCTCCAACAGGATTCGGACACGCTAAAACAAACGAAGCGAAGGCCAAATTCCTAACTTCAGGGTCTTGACGGCAACTCATATAAAACCTGAAAGACTATCGGAGATCATTCCATACCAGCGCAGAGTGGTCACCACCTCGACGTTCGTCTCGATACAGCAGACGAGATGTCACCATAGCGTTCTTCCTCCAACAGGATTCGGACACGCTAAAAAAAACGAAGCGAAGTCCAAATTCCTAGCTTCAGGGTCTTGACGGCAACTCATATAAAACCTGAAATACTATCGGAGATCATCCCATACCAGCGCGGAGTGGTCACCACCTCGACGTTCGTCTCGATACAGCAGACGAGATGTCACCACAGCGTTCTTCCTCCAGCGGGATTCAGACGCGACAATCAAACAACGGAGCCATGGCAAAATCCCTAGTTCCGAACCTCGACGGTTCACCAACAACCTAGAGACAACCGCGACATTCGTCTCGATACAGCAGACGCAATGCCAGCAAACGAAGCGAAGGCTAAATTCCTAGCTTCAGGGTCTTGACGACAACTCATATAAAACCTGAAAGACTATCGGAGATCATCCCATACCAGCGTGGAGTGGTCACCACCTCGACGTTCGTCTCGATACAGCAGACGAGATGTCACCACAGCGTTCTTCCTCCAACACGATTTGGACACGCTAAAACAAACGAAGCGAAGGCCAAATTCCTAGCTTCAGGGTCTTGACGGCAACTCATATAAAATCTGAAAGACTATCGGAGATCATTCCATACCAGCGCAGAGTGGTCACCACCTCGACGTTCGTCTCGATACAGCAGACGAGTTGTAACCACAGCGTTCTTCCTCCAACAGGATTCGGACACGCTAAAACAAACGAAGCGAAGTCCAAATTCCTAACTTCAGGGTCTTGACGGCAACTCATATAAAACCTGAAATACTATCGAAGATCATCCCATACCAGCGCGGAGTAGTCACCACCTCGACGTTCGTCTCGATACAGCAGACGAGATGTCACCACAGCGTTCTTCCTCTAGCGGGATTCAGATACGACAATCAAACAACGGAGCCACGGCAAAATCCCTAGTTCCAAACCTCGATGGTTTACCAACAACCTAAAGACAACCGCGACATTCGTCTCGATACAGCTGACGCAATACCAGCAAATGAAGCAAAGGACAAATTCCTTGCTTCAGGATCTTGACGGCAACTCGTATAAAACCTGAAAGACTATCGGAAATCATCCCACACCAGCGCGGAGTGGTTATGACTCATCGAGGCTCCTCAAACTGAGCCTAACCTCAAGTAAAAAGCGGCATGGCAAAATTCCTAACGCTTACTCTTCCGACGGTCAAACTGCCTTGGAAGATTGCTTGAAGACGTCTTGTCCAGCCCCCGAAGGGATCGGAGACACGACAGTCGCAAGGCTACTCGAACAGCAAGATTGCCTATCGAGGGATACATCAGTTAACGCGATGGTACG
This sequence comes from Agapanthus africanus, assembly GCA_030015575.1. Classification (NCBI taxonomy): domain Eukaryota; kingdom Viridiplantae; phylum Streptophyta; class Magnoliopsida; order Asparagales; family Amaryllidaceae; genus Agapanthus; species Agapanthus africanus. The sequence continues at coordinate 188,280,486 of CM057337.1, forward strand.
ACGGGCAAAACCCTAGTACCACAAACCCTAACGGACCTCTGTCGTAAAGAACAGAGCTTAACTGTGACGTTGGTACATTCTTGCGAGAACTTCTCGACTCGTGACGAAATTAGTGTCTTTGCGAGAACTTCTCGATTCGTCTCGACTCGTAAGGAAAAGCCTTAGGCAATGGGGATAAGGACCTGTTTCCTAAGCACTGAGGCCCTGCAAGTCGGTCCAAAATAGACTCTTACATACTATTCACGGGCCACACTCTCCAAAGTCGAATCTCGACAAGCAGGGAAACAACCACTTACGAGTCCTCTCGACTTGTAAGAGGGAAAATTCTCTTGTGAGATCCTTACGACTCTCAAGAGAAAGCACACTTAGGAATCCTCACGATTCCTAATAAGAAAATACACCTACGAGATCCTCTCGACTCGTAGGGAGAAAAGTCTTTATGAGACCCTCACGGCTCATAAAATTGAAAAGTCTTAGGCAGCAGACCTGAACCTGCTTCCTAAGCCATCGTTACTTCTCGAAGGGTTCAAGACGGAATGCTCTCTATCATCTACAGGCTGCACTTGCTAAAAACACATGGCAACAACACGGCAAAGAGAAGAAAGCGACGGTAAGGAGAACATTTGATTCGCATTCAGTTAAGCATTCAAAGCGCACCCATTCATGCATGAGCGAAAAGGTTTAATGCATAAGATAAACACATGGAAATGGAAAAGATTGCCATTCATACTTCAGAAAATTCTTATATTGATGAAAACGGTAAACAAAAACGCCATTAAAGTGTTTACAAAGGCAAAACATCAAATCCAGGACATGGATTGAGAAATTTAAGAGTGAGGCCATCCAAAAATTTTTGGGCCTGTCGGACCATCTTCATGTGCATCCTTTCACGATCACAAGCGTCAGGATCCCCACTAATATCCTCCACCCTTCGATAAGCAGCAAGTATCGCCGCCTGTTGAAAAGCTTGATGCAGGATATCAACAAGGTTGTCTCGCCTTTTCTTTGAGATTAAACCCATCAGATACACCGAGTGCACCCTATCTTCAGCGTCGTCCAATGCTTTAAGCGGCATGCCGGCGTAAAATAGAGGAAGTGCTCCCCAGATCGCTTCCTCAATAAGCTTCAAGAGAGAGGAACGACGAGAGAGCAGTCGACCATTGTATGCATCAAAGCGACCCATAATTTCAGCACACTTGGCTTTTGTAAATTCTTGGTTTTGAGAATGGCCGAGTGCGCGAATGTCTCCTTAAGAAATAATCTCGTCGAGATCATGCGTATGAGCATCCATAAAGTCTGAAAAGGAAAATCAGTGAGAGTTAGTGGACAGACTGATTGAAAGAAAGCTTATTGAAACAAACACGGGATTTAAACAACTCTTGATATCCCCAAGGAGAAAATAAGTGTTAGTTAAATCACCCAACGAATTTAATCCTGTGCAATCAAGAAAGGAATCCTAAAATGGATTTCGCATTTAATAAAAGGTTCCTCTGGCCAATGAGTCAAACTCCTCGAGAGCAATGCTCTGCAGACAGGAATGACACCTGTCGAAGTCAATTATGAGGGGAATTAAAAATTCTCCGGGAATTCCAAGAGCCTTGCTCGGTAAAAATGATGGAATAACCCATCAGAAAAATTAAAATAAAATTTTTAATGGATTAAAATTCTAAGATCTTCAAAATCCATGAACAAACTCTTAAAAGTTCTTCATAAGAGATTAATAAATCTCCATTATTCAGGAGAGCAAAGCTCTGTTAATGGGTAAAACCCTAATAACATTTATTTGGATCTAAGATCTATGAAGAGCAAAGCTCTGTTAATGGGTAAAACCCTAAAAACATTTTGAGATCTATGATCTGAGAAAGAGCAAAGCTCTATTGATAAAGTTCAAATCTTACCAAAATTTGGCAGAGTTTTGACTCTTCAAGGTTCTTAAAATGAAGAGCTATGCTCTGAAAGAGAATAAAAATTCTCAGAAGACAAAAATGAAAATGAACAGAAATCATCCCAAGGGCCAAAGGTCCTATTTATAGGCACCAAATTGCCGTTTCAACTTCTGAGTTGATCTAAAGGCGCAGATGTTGCCACCGCTGCACTTACATGTGTGCCACGTGAGCGCAACGGTGGGGGGGCATTTGTTTCCCCCAATCAGAGCAAAGCTCTGTTTAAAATTCAAATTTTTGAAATGAAGCAACGCTTCAGATGCAGCGCCAAATGCGCTGCGCCCTAAGCAGCGCACCACGTGCAAAGCACGTGGGCGATAGCGCTAGGCGTGCTGCGCTCTAAGCAGCACGCCATGTGTGCGCTAGCGCTAGGTGCGCTGCGCACCAAACAGCGCACTACGTGTCAAACACAGGTGCGCTAGCGCAATGTGCGCTGCCCTTCAAGCAGCGCACCACGTGCAGAGCACGGGTGCGCTAGCACTGTAACTAAAAGCTCCCCACCATTAGATCAAAGATCTAATAATAATGATAAATCATTAATTAATCAGAGTTAAATTCTGTTAAGGAAAGATTCCTCAAAATCTTTCCAAATAACAAGATTGTGCTCTGTAAATCAGAGCACCGTTGGATCAATGATCTAATGGTAAATAAAAATTACCAAAGGACAGAATAAATTCTGTATGGAAAGATTTTCCAATCTTGTTAAAAACAAGAAAATTGACTTCTGTAAAACAGAAGCCCCAGGATCAAAGATCCAATGGTGGGGAAACATCCCCAAATCAATCAGAGAAAGATCTCTTTAACTGATTCAACAAATCAGCCTACCCTATAAAAAGGCCCCTAGACTTCAAGTCTGAGATGTACAGAAAGAGAGAGAAACCTCCCCAAAAACTTTGAGAAAATTCAAAGATCAAGCTGTTGCAAAAGGATCTTTCTTCAAGGTAAAAATGATGATGATGAACACAGAGATAAAATCATCTCATAGAAAGAAGAATTCATTTCTTTAAAAAGATCATAGATCTACAAAGACCAAAAAGCCTTTCACAAAGAGTTCAAAAGATCTCATCATAAAATAAAAGAAGAACTTACTTCTCACAGATCATAGATCTATAAGACTAAAGTCTCTCTCAAAGAGATCATGAACATCTCATTATAAAAATGAGAATAATTCAATTCTCTTAAGAATCATAGATCCATAAAGGCAAAGCCTTTCACCAATATAAGATATTGAAATAAAATAAGAACGATTGTTTTTAGATCTTGAGACAAAATCTCTTTTAAAAAGCTCAGATCATAAAATTGATCAAATGCGCTTTGCGCTCTTGAACTGCGCTTCTGCGCTCTTGAACTGCGCTTCTGCGCTCTCTGGACTGGCGCTCAGCGCCAAACGCGCCACGTGTCAATCACGTATGCGCCAATTAACCACTAGCGCTTTGCGCTCTTGAAATAGCGCACTGCGCTCATGGGCTGGCGCTCAGCACCAAGCGCACCACGTGTCACTCATGTGTGCGCCACTAAACTGAAAGTGCAATGCGCTCATGGATTAGCGCTCAGCGCTCATAAACTGGCATTATGCGCTCATCATCTGGCGCCTAGCGCCAAGTGCGACACGTGTCCCTTACATGTGCGCCACGTGACAAAAGCGCACTGCGCTTTTTGACTGGCGCAAAGTGCCTAGCGCGCCACGTGTTGCGCTGACAGAATATAAATTGTTCTTTAATAAGCTCAGAGCTCTGATGAATGCTCAGCATTCAATAAAAGACAAAAACATTGTCAAGATATAAATCAATGCTCAGCATTGTTAAAAGGGCCAAGCCCAAATAAAGGCTCAACAGCCCAAGACAAATGTTAAACATTTTAACTCGATTGGACTTAGCCCAAGTTGGCCATAAGTCCTCATTTCAGATTTAACTGAGCCCATGCGCTCATAATCTAATTAATTAATTTTAGTCCCAAATTGGACTACAGATTCCCCAATCAACATTGGTTCAAGGGTACATCTCTGAACCCCTCTGATATGTGTCGTTGTAATCCTTCAACGTCTTTAGAGAGGTGACGGGTCCTGACAACCATACATTCCATAGACTATGACGTCTTTAAACTGGACTGTGGGGTCCCTTTAAATGCACGGACTATGATGTCCTTAACCTTGACTGTAAGGTTTTTAAACTCACGGACTATGATGTCCTTAACCTTGACCGTGAGGTCTTTAAACTCACGGACTATGATGTCCTTAATCTTGACTGTGATGTTTTTAAACTCACGGACTATGATGTCCTTAACCTTGGACCGAGATGTTCTTAAACTAACATTGGACCGTAATATTCCTAAACTAATTATCGACCGCAATGTCCCTAAACTAAACAATAGAGCCCAATTGCTCTCTTGTTGGATCTAAATGATCCTGTTAAGTTGATCTTAGTCTAAAATTAGACTAACGTATCCTTAACAAATGGTTAAGTTGATCTTAGTCTAAAATTAGACTAACGTATCCTTAACAAACGTTTAAGTTGATCTTAGTCTCAAATGATTTTAACGATCCTTAAACCCAACCTAAAACCCAAATCTAAGAAAATACGGATTTGGACTAATCCACGCCCTACGGGCGACAACATAAATTAGTCTCCGTATACAACCCACGGACAACCAAAAACAAAACAAACACACACGACACGAAGTGACCATCTGGAGAAGGAGAAAATGGTTACCGTGATGCGGTAGCATAATTAACTGCAGGGGTTTGCGCCTGCAGGGAAGAGCGTCCCCACAATCAAAAACCCCTCAAATGAGGGGGAATCTGACGAAGTCTGCTATATCGGCCGCATCCGTTTAAATCTTCGATATATGGTGGCATAAATCAACTTGGTATTTTCGGAGAGGTGGACGGATAGCACCAATTAGCATCTGCCCCGAATTCAGGCAAAACGGTCCCTCGCAGTCGCGTCTCCGTGTTTCGGAGGGGAACAGGTGTTTGGTTAGATTCTTGGGTGTAAGTTTCTAATGTCATAAAAAAATTTGTTTTTGGATTCCATATTGGCTGTGAGTTAGCGGCGAGGGCACTAGAAACTTTCACAATGGAGAACTACCAAGTGGTGGCCGACATTTCGAAGAGCATCGACGTCTTCCGAAAGAAAAGACAGTAAGGACATGATCCAATTCCTACAGGATTGGAAACCGACCGACAATACGAGTGAAGACCAACTGAAAAGGAAGCAGGGACCAAATGAGAAATTTCAGTAAAATCATTCTATAGGGTTATTAGCGTCCGGGGGAAGCAAAGGTTTTTCTATGGTTCGCATATAAAAATGCAATTGAAACCGTGGATCATCTGTTTCTCCAATGCCCAATAGCGATTAGCATTTGGGAACGGATCAGTAGGAAAATGGGAGGTTTTGCACTACCAAATTCTTTCCATGATCTTTAGGGCTCTTGGAGAACTCTTTGTATTCCTGGTAGCACTTTATCTTTTTGTGACATTTGGACGCCGGCTATATGTTTGCTCATTTAGAAAGAGAGGAACAATAGAATTTTCAATCGCAAAGCTAAATCTATTAGTGGAATTGGTGGGTGGATTGATACGACTACATTATTTTGGACAGATGAGACTCGCGTGCCACATTCCTGTATAGAGCTTGAAGGTTTTATCTGTGCTCGAGACGGTTTCATATAGTGCTTGGCTTACCGATGGATCTGTAACTGTATCGTTTCCACCGTGAACTATCAGGAAGTTGTAATTGGTTTAGGTTTTTCTCAATGTCTAGGCTGGTCATGAGAAGCTCGTACCCAGTCCTAAGACGAGGCTTTCCCTTGTAGCAATAAGGGTTATTGTGAACCTGAAAAACTTTTCATAAATTATCGATTGTTAAATTTGACCTTGAGCCAACAATTAAATAACTAGAGTTGCTTAAGATATTCGCTAAAACCGACGGGCAGACAAGTTAGCATTTTCGCAGAACATCCTCGTTGACGACATGTCGATATGCGTTACGTAACATGTTACAAATTTAGATCAAACCAGAAGCAAGATTATAAAAGAGTAAATTGCTCCACATATTTGTTGAGATGGAATTTTTTTTGGTTGCTTGCCTCTTTTCTCCATTCAGGGTTCTTGATGGCACCATCAACGACTACATTATTTTGTCTAATTTGTACATAAAATATCTTAATTTTGTGTTGACGATGAAAGCTTTAGGCTGTCATTGGGAAGAATATAGAAACTAATTGACTTCTTCTTTAAAATAAAAGATTTTTATTTATTTAAAACACGGTTAGAAGAATCATCAAGAATTTAACACATCTACTAATTAGACAAAGTAAAACATGGAACTTTTATGAAAATTGATTTTTAAACCAGAAACACTTTTAAAAATATAAAGAATTACCTTAAGATTTAGGAAGACAATATCATCTTTCTTCCATCTAAAACACATTGAGTATCCGAACAAGATCAACTTGTAGATTTATGATTTTTTATTCTCTTTATTATTTAACTTTTCTTTCTTATTATCTTTTGTCTATACTTTATGTTATTCTTTTCAATATTTTCCACGCTTTCGTATTATGTCATCCTCCTACCAATTGAAGAGAAAAGTCTAAAGTAATAAATCAAACCATACGTGACATTCACAACAATCGCAACCCAGTCAAGGCACATCAAATTGAGAAAAAATATTTGCTCATAAAAAAACATAAAACAGAAACCTAAAAAATGCAAAATCATTACAAAAAAACATACTCTAAGATCGATGGAGTCAGGGCTCAAAGAGAAAGATGATATAACGGAATAATAACATTGCTCGGTAAATATTAACACTGTTAAATAAACAACGGTATAGTCCAATGATGTTTTGCATTGTTAATTTGTTATTGAGAAAATACATCTATTGCTTATTATTGTTTTCTCACAATTATGACATACTTCGTTGAATCCTAGCATTTAATCAAAAATCATAACATATTTTTCAGCTTAAGGGCAAAGCTGAATGTTTGAAAAAATATTACAACTAAAATATTGATAAATTGTAATAGGCTTATAACTATCATATATCTTTAGTATTGGAATCTTACACAATTTTTAAAATATGTGGGTTTAACTATAAACCATCTTCTAAAATTGGGTCTTTTGGAAACAATTTTCCCAAAAATAACCTCCAGTCGAACAGAAAGACCAGTAAGATAGAAATCTCAATATAAATCTCATTGAATTGGAAGGGTTTTTTTTAACATTTACCTCTTGAAAATCGAATATTTTCAAAAACCCCACTCATATTTGACTAATTGCTCATAACCCACTCGAAAATCTTAACCCACCTAAAAACCCCACTCCGGCTCACTTTGAGTTGATCAACATTTTTTGACCATCTGAAACTGCCGCTGGATGGAGTCAAAAGACTAAACTACCCCTGTCTTCTCCATTGCCTCCTCTTGCGTCCTCATCGACCGCCGCTGCTTCCATTAGCCTTCTCTCCTCCCTCAGTCTCCCCGTCTCCCTCCTCGCCAACACCCCTCTCGCATCCTTATCAATCGCCGTCGTCTCTATCAGCCCCCTTTCGTCCCTCAGCCTCTGGTCCTTCCTTACTTCCAACTTCTTCTCCACTGTCATTATCATCTTAACCCACCACCAATGTCAAACACCCAACACAACCACCCTCCATCGCTACCATCAGCACACCCATCCACCACTACAATCATCGCATTCCACCACCATTGCCACCTCCTTCTAACCCACCACCACCATCAATCACAAACAAAACCCTAAATAAACCCAAAAATCAAAATCAATCTCCATTTACATCTTCAAGAGAGAGAGAGAGAGAGAGAGGTAGGTGTGGGGAGCTCGAGAAGCTGGAGGAGGCGGTGCATAGGAGGGAGGCGGGGGCACAGAAAAGGAGGAGGGAAGCGGCGGCGGCCTGCGGGGGTGGAGGAATTGATGATGCTCGATATTGGTGATCTCCCAGATCGTGACACGTGGCAGACGACGTGTCCCAGGACATGCAAGAAAAGACCTACAGTGGCCGACCGGACCACTTCTGTGCCCGTCCCACAAACAAGCGCTGGCTCACCTCCGAGCCCCCAGCACAATTGGCCTCCTCGGCCTCACAGCTCGTCTCTGGGCTACTATAGAACCAAGATATCTCGGCTCTCCCGCTCATCTGCGAGCTCTCCCGCTGAGGTCATCTTCCTCGGTCTCATCAACCGACCAACGGCACTGCTCACAGGCGCAACCGCCATCCCATGAATCTCTCCATGCGCAAAATTTCCGCCGGCCACATCCCACGTTCCACGCCATCACGATCCCCCATTAATGAGCCTGTCTCGCCATTAATGGGAGATCCCGCTCATCACGCAGGCGTGACGTCGGGAGCGTAACGGCCGGCATGATTCTCGCGCCTGCCCTGCATGTTGCCACCGCTATATAAACCCTTTCTTCAGACAGTCCAAGTAAGCCATTTTTACTCCACTAAGCCGTTACTCTGCTCGGATTTCCTCTCTAACTTGACCGTCGGAGGGTCCTCGGTGGTACAACCACCCCGGGACTTCCTTGCAGGTAGCTCGGCGCAAACAACCTCAAACTCATTGAGATCCACACGCTTCAGGAGCCAGCCTCCAGATCAAATCTCAGCCGTCTATCGCCGCCATCAGCAGACCAGCGGAAGGTGACATCTTAGCGCGGATCTACCCCGCGTTAGCGCCGTCTGTGGGAAGTATTGATTCCACAAAACAAAAGTTCATCATCCGATCTTAATCTAATGGTGAGCGATCATCACGACGATCCCAGCACCAGCCGCCGCCTCCCTCTCAACGGATGCGCGAAAGAACCTCCTCCGTCGAATGCCGTCAATGCCCTTGCCGGCCAGATAGACCGACTCGCGTCTATCGTGGAGGCGCTCATCCGTGTCTAAATGGCAGGGCAAGTTCCCCAGGTTGCCGCCCCTCCGCCTCGAGACCGAGACCCCTACCGAGGGAGAGAAGACTCCGCACACTTCGGCACCACCGACTACCGTCTCGCTACCTCCCATGGCCGCAGATCTCCCGGGCCAATACCCTCTGCGACTCGCTAGGAGACCCATAGTTCAACACCGAGGTCCGTCACCAGAGCACCTCGTCCCGAGCCTCTTCGCGACCCTTTCCCTCCTGAGGAGATATAAGTTAACTCGCCTGTTCTCAGGCATAACCAACATCCCCTCCCTCGACGGAGTCGCGCGGACGGGACTCGCCACGGCGGCTCGAAGACCACCTCACCGGGGGATCTGAGGAACTTCATCGAGAGGAATCGGGGCCGCTCCCAGACGCGGGTCTCCAACAGCAGAGGCCGGGGATCGGAATGTGCCGAATCGTCGTGATACCACGGCCGACTCGACGCCCTCGAGAAGAAGATCGAGGGTATGCATCGGGAAGGTCACCGCTCGAGCGACGGGGCTAAATACGTCGCCGACTCGCTCACCAAGCCATTCACCGAGGAGCTGCTCGCCGTCTACGTCTCCTCCCGCAACAAGCCCCCAAAGGTCTCTTTCCTCGACGGTAAATTTGACCCGTAGGACCATTTGGATGCGTTCATCGCGGGAATGAGCTTCCAAGATAACTCTGACGCCACCCAGTGCTGAGCCTTCCCGACCACTCTCATCCGCTCCGGACGAGACTGGTTCAGAGGACTCAAGCCTCACTCGATCTCAACTATCGACGAGCTGGCCACCCAATTCCTTGTCCACTTCGTTGGGAACAGGCGGCAAAAACGTACAGTCGACCATCTCTTCACGATCAAGAGCGGGGACAAGGAGACGTTCAAAGCATACGTCACCCGCTTCTATAATATGCCCTTCTCGAGGTATCAGAGCACCGGGACGAGACCGTCATCACAGCACTTAGGTCTGGTCTTAGGCACAAGGAGTGGTTACGCTCCTTTGCATTAGCGCAACCAAAGACCACGGCCGAGGTAAAAGCCTGGACCGAGCGCAAGGTCCAGCTCAAATCCGAGGTGAATGCAAATCTCCCCCGGGCAGAGCAAGCCGACCAGAAGAAAAAGGCAAGGGAAAAGAGAAGGGGACCTGAGCGGGCAAAGCCCTATCTCCCGAAGTTTCAGGAATACACCCCGCTCAACGTCTCCCAGACAGTGCTACTAGAGGAGGCCAAGGGTGAGGGATTCTTCAAGCTTCCCCCGATCTCGCGAATGGCCTCAAAATGAACCCGGGGCCCCTATTGCGGTTTCCACAGGTCGCTAGGCCACTCCACAGAGTTCTGTAAGCAGCTCCGGGACTACGTCAAGGAGCTCATCCGTTCGGGACACTTCGCGGCGTACTTAAGGGACAAGCGGCAAGCTGACCGCGAGCAGGAGCAGCGTCCCTCTCCCGCCGAGCTGACCATCGGCCAAATCATGATCGTGTCAGCAGAGGACACGTCTGGCACCCACGAAGCTCAGTACCCTATGCCGGGCATAGAGGCCAACAGATACCCGAGGGGCTCAAGCTGCACAAATAAGAACATCTACTAGCATGCATTTCTTTTTAAGTCAATGCAAACCTTTCTTGAGATCTTTTTGTTTATATAATAAAAAGGATCAATGAAACATTGCAAAAATAAGAATCTTATTTATTTAAAAAAGGTACTATGGGCTCCTCAGCCATACATCGTCCAAAAAGAAAAATTACAATAGCGGGGGAAGGGGGTGCAGAGAACACTGCTCGTGATACTCTGAGGATATTTCCGCCAGCCGAGCCCTCGCAGCATCTAACCTATGCCCTCAATGCCTCCCGCGAACGTTAGTATCATGCCTCAATTGGTAGCACTCAAAGACGAGCGCCATTGAGCGATTTAGCCGACTCGCAGAGATCAGGCCGAAGCGCTCAGAGACCTTAGCTTACCAACGGCCTCGTCTTTCAGCTGTTCGGACAAGGGGTTGTAGAGCCCCGGCGACGCCCTCCAGATGGAGTACATCAGCAGCTGAAGTAGAGGGGAGCGCCGGGGGAGCAATCGACCAAAATGATCCTCGATGTGGCCTATCACCAACTGCACCGTGTCCTCAGTACAATACTGATTGTAGAGGTACACGTCCTCGAAGTTTATGATCTCGGGGATGGTGAAAGGGAAGTCCTCCATTCTTACGTTTTGGGTGTGAAGAAAGGAGTGATCAACGCTCTCTCCTCTTTATAGCCTGCTGCGCCCTCGAGAATCTAACAGTCGCCCATTTCACCCACATCTGTACCGCCACGTGGCAAACCTCGAGCCTTTCTTGGCGAAATCGAAACGATGCGGCCCCGGCGATTCGCCTTCCCCGCGCGTTAGATACACGTGTTGCCCGTGACTGTCACTATTCCCCATACTTACATTGGGAAGGTCGGAAAGAACTTTACGAGGAGGCGGCCGAGCAGCTGCCCTGCTCGGCCATCCTTGGCTGGTAGCTCCTTACCCCACAACGCCAGGGATCTAAACCCTCACCAAGAGGCAGCCAAGCGGCTACCCTGCTCGGCTATCCCTGGATGGTAGCTCCCTACCCCACAACGCCAGGGATCAAAGCCCTCGCCAAGAGGCAGCCGAGCGGCTACCCTGCCCGGCTATCCCTGGCCGATAGCTCCCCTACCCTGCAACGCCAGGGATCAAAGCCTTCACCAAGAGGCAGCCGAGCGGCTACCTTGCTCGGCTATCCCTGGCTGGTAGCTCCCCTACCCAACAACGCCAGGGATCAAAGCCCTCACCAAAAGGCAACTGAGCAGCTTCATTGCTCGGTCAGTCCTTAGCAGGCCTCCCATGGCCTTTCCAGCGCTAAGGATCTAAGCCCTCACGAAGAGGCAGCCGAGCGGCTACCCTGCTCAGCTGTCCCTGGCTGGTAGCTCCCTACCCCACAACGTCAGGGATCTAAGCCCTCATCAAGAGGCAGCTGAACGACTATCCTGCTCGGCTATCCCTGGCTGGTAGCTCCCTACCCCACAATGCCAGGGATCAAAGCCCTCGAAAGAGGCAACCAGGACCACCCTTGCTCGGCTATCCCTGGATGGTAGCTCCCTACCCCATAACGCCAGGGATCAAAGCCCTCGCCAAGAGGCAACTGAGCAGCTTCACCGCTCGGTCAATCCTTAGCAGGCCTCCCATGGCCTCTCAAGATCTAAGGATCTAAGCCCTCACGAAGAGGCAGCCGAGCGGCTACCTTGCTCGGCTATCCCTGGCTGGTAGCTCTCTACCCCACAACGTCAGGGATCTAAGCCCTCACCAAGAGGCAGCCGAGCGGCTACCCTGCTCGGCTATCCTTGGCTGGTAGCTCTTTACCCCAACAAACCAGGGATCAAAGCCCTCGCCAAGAGGCACCGAGCGGCAAACCTTCCTGGCCATCCTTAAGAATCAAAGCCCTCGCCAAGAGGCACCGGGCAGCAACCCTACTCGGCCATCCTTAGTAGGCCTCTTACGGCCCCTTCCGCGCTAAGGATAAAAAGCCCTCGAAAGAGGCAATCGGGCCAGCCCTTGCTCGGTTATCCCTGGCTGGTAGCTCCTTACCCCAACACACTAGGGATCAAAGCCCTCGCCAAGAGGCACCGGGCAGTAACCCTATCCGGCCCATCCTTAAAGATCAAAGCCCTCACCAAGAGGCACCGGGCAGCAACCCTGCTCGGCCATCCTTAGTAGGCTTCTTACGGCCCCTCCCGCTCTAAGGATAAAAAGCCCTCGAAAGAGGCAACCGGGTCCGCCCTTGCTCGGTTATCCCTGGCTGGTAGCTCCCTACCCTAACACACCAGGGATCAAAGCCCTCACCAAAAGGCAGCCAAGCGGCTACCCTGCTCGGCTATCCCTGGCCGGTAGCTCCCTACCCCACAACGCCAAGGATCAAAGCCCTCGCCAAGAGGCAACTGAGCAGCTTCACTGCTCGGTCAATCCTTATCAGGCCTCCCATGGCCTCTCCAGCGCTAAGGATCTAAGCCCTCACGAAGAAGCAGCGGAGCGGCTACCCTGCTCGGTTATCCCTGCTTGGTAGCTCCCTACCCCACAACACCAGGGATCTAAGCCCTCACCAAGAGGTAGCCGAGCGGCTACCCTGCTCGGCTATCCTTGGCTGGTAGCTTCCTACCCTAAAACGCCAGGGATCAAAGCCCTCGCCAAGAGGCACCGGGCAGCAACCCTGCTCGGCCATCCTTAGTAGGCCCCTAATGGCCTCTCCCGCGCTAAGGATAAAAAGCCATCGAAACAGGCAACCGGGCCCGCCCTTGCTCGGTTATCCCTGGCTGGTAGCTCCCTACCCCAGCACACCAGAGATCAAGGCCCTCGCCAAGAGGCACCGAGCAGCTACCCTGCTCAGTCCCATCCTTAGCATGCCTCTCCGAGCCTCCCACACTAAGGAACATGACCTCACCATGAGGCATCCGGTCTGTGTACGTCTGAGCGATCTCCACCTCGACTTCGGGGCCATGGAGATACCGTTTTTGCACACTGGGCAAATGAATAGATTCAACTCGACGTGTAATCGCTAGACGAAGAACCGATATAACACAAAAGCAGTACTATGCAACTACAAGTGTTTACCGACAAAGGAAAATACGCGCGCAAATACTACTGCAAAAAGTATTTATTCACAAAGTCAAAGTCTTTACAAGGGTATTGGGGGCTCCCCAGCCTTACAAAATTCCCGGAGGCCTACAGAATTCCCGATACAACAAAGAAATGAAACAAGAAGACGAGGGGCTTCAGGCCTCAGGGCCAGATGCAGCCTCTGGAAGCTCAGCGCCCATCACAGGAGCTTCGGCATCGCCCTCACCGGGAATCTCTTCCTCGGTCTCGCCCCCGAGGCCGTCACCCTGCTCGTCATCCCCACGAGGATATTCAGCTCGGAGCTCATCGTCAACGAACTCCGGCATCTGAGCCTTGACGGCATCGAGGGCCTCGTGCCAGATGGTGGTAGTGGCCGAGGCTAGGACGGTGTAAAAATGTTCCGACTTCTGGAAGCTCTCTACCGCCTTCGCCGCTCTGAGGTCGGTTCGCTTCACCCCCTCTACCGCCGCCTCCAGCTCCTTCCGGAGGGTGCTCTTTGACTTCTTCAAGGTGCCGACGAGCACCTTAGAGTCCTGAAACTTGGCCTGGGCGGCCTCGCGATACCTGGCAGACTCCTGCTTCACGGTCGCCACGTCCTGCTTCGGGGCCGCCATTTCCTGCTTCCTGGCCGCCACCTCGCCCTCCAAGGCAGCGACCTTCGCCATCGCTGCCTCCAGCTCCCGCTTTGAGCTTTCCTCCAGTGAGGAGAGCTCTCCCGCGGCTCGCACCGCCGGGGTAATTTCCTCTTCCTCCATATGGATGACGAGGGCGACGTGCTGGAGAACCTGAAGAAGTCAGAGGGGGTTCAGAAAGAAAGGAGATGCACCAAATCTTATGAATGGTAAGAAGCTGAAGCAAAAGTCAAGTAAAGTACGGGAACTAGCCTGCACGGCCTCTTGGGCGATTGCCGCCATCTGTGCGCTGAGAGTCCCCCGAGGGATCTTGCCCCCGGCCGACCTCTCCATGTCTAACAGCAAGCTGTCAGCGACGGAAAGCCCCAAGGGCACCTCAAAGCGGAGGCCTCTCTCCTCCACCAAGATCGGGGAGGCCGGGGTCCACGGAACTGTTCGGGGGAACCTCTTAAGAGGCGAAGACGGAGAGCCGGTCTCTATATCCGAAGCCTGTGCATCCTTTCCCCGAACCTGTTTTCTGCTCGGCACCTGGCTGGGCTCCGGGGCTCGACCCACAGTCGAACGCTGGGGTGGGACGGCTGCCGGGGGAACTGGGACAGACATCGGACGAGAAGAGCTGGCACTTCCAGCCTTCGATCCCTTCTTCGGCTTGCGCATGGCTGCTCGGAGGTGGCTCAAGTCCATGGGTTCTGCATAAGACAGAATACAATGGAATTAGCAACACAAACAGGAATGAAGACAAACGCAAGCTCCTAACTTACCGACGAACTGGGCGGGGCTGAGCCCAGCCCAACTAAGGGCTCGCTCAAAAAGCAGCACGTCGGCCTGAGGAATGGGCTCCCACTCTTCCACTTTCACTGCGTCGGGATCTTTGGACGGATTTCCTCCCCAGCACCTATCCCTAGACCACTGGGTGGGCACGGGCCAGTCCTCACCCTCTGGCGGCCTAACAAAGAAAAACTTCTTCTTCCAATCGTGGATAGAAGAAGGCAAGACGACGACTCCCGACCCGGCTGCACTCCCCCGTCGTTTCCTAAAGGAGAGGTAAACCCACCTCGGGTTGCCCGCGCTAGTGCCGGGGTGACCTTTGTAAATGTGAGAGGAGGCAAGGATGGACAGACCGAAGGGGATCGTCTGCAACTTCAAACGGACCAGGAACCCAAGGAGAATCCTCCAGGAGTTTAGCACTAGCTGGCCCAGGGCTAACCCGAAGTAATTCAGCGCTCTAACAACCTCGGGGGAGAAGGGCAGGTGCATTTCGGTCCAAAAGGCTTCCAAGTACAGGGCAATCTCCTTGCCCCGTACCTGATCTGCCCTCTCCCCCTCCCCGGACAAACGCAACGTGTAGCCGGGAGGAATATGGAAACGAGTTCGAGCATTGGCAAGCTCCTCCTCGTGCCTCACCGTAGACAGCATGCCAGGCGCATCCGCGACCTCCACTCGGGGGGCCGCCCCTGTCGCGTGACCCTGGGAAGGAGACCTAACCCTAGCTCCCTGGGAGGACTCCGGTCCAGAAGAAAAAGAAGAAGGGGAAGAAGAGGAAGACTCTACAGAGGGTTCCCTAGACTCTACACCAACTACATCTACAAACTCCTCAGAGGTAGACATCTAACCTGATGAAGAGGAGTCCTCGGAAAAGCAAATGCGGAAATCCCGACCTAAAGAGGAGAACGCCGAGCTAACAAGACCAAAGACGAGGAGATTATGAAGAGGAATGGGCCCTCATGTGGACCCCACCTCTACTTATTGCCACCGGCGTTCTTATCCAACGGCGATAGTCATCCCCCACCGAAATGGTCCAGTACACTCGACGGCCACGATCGCTCCACCTGTCGCATGCACATTGGCATATCCCCTCAGATGCCAGAGGTCTGCGGCCCGTCGCGTCAGCCAACCAGCGCCCGACACGTGGACTGTCGCTTCAGTAAACGTACACACGATCCGGCGCATCCTCTTTAATGCAGAGATCTCTCCCATGATCCGCTGGCGTCATCTAGAAAATACAACAGATTTCCCGGGAACACGTCCCGACGATATCTTCGAAAGGAGTTCACCTCGGGTGACCCGGCAGACCACTCTCGACCCGACCCGTCAGCTGGTTGAGATGAGAGTGGGGGGCTAATGATGATGCTCGATATCAGCGATCTCCCAGGTCGTGACACGTGGCAGACGACGTGTCCCAGGGCATGCAAGAAAGGACCTACAGTAGCTGACCAGACCACTCCTATGCCCGTCCCACAAACAAGCGCTGGCTCACCTCCGAGCCCCCAGCACAATTGGCCTCCTCGGCCTCACAGCTCGTCTCTGGGCTACCACAGAACCAAGATACCTCGGCTCTCCCGCTCATCCGTGAGCTCTCCCATCGAGGTCATCTTCCTCGGTCTCATTAACCGACCAACGGCACCGCTCACAGGCGCCCGCGAATCTCGCCAAGCGCGAGATTTCTGCCGGCCACATCCCATGTTCAACGCCGTCATGATCCCCTATTAACGAGCCTGTCTCGCCATTAATGGGAGATCCCGCTCATCACGCGGGCATGACGTCGGGAGCGTAACGGCCGGCGTGATTCTCGCGCCTGCTCTGTCTGCTGCCACCGCTATATAAACTCCTTCTTCAGACGGTCCAAGTAAGCCATTTTTACTCTACTAAGCCGTTACTCTGCTCGGATTTCCTCTCTAACTTGACCGTCGGAGGGTCCTCAGTGGTACAACCACCCCGGGACTTCCTTGTAGGTAGCTCGGCACAAACAACCTTGATTGATACGAAAAAGTGTATGTTTGTAGTTAACCGCAATCAATAACGGTGTCGCGTGTAGCTAGACCGAGATGAGTACGGGTCGTCCTCTGGGAAACGTGGAACCTTTTACTCTTACTTTAGATGCGTTGAGAAAGAGAGGAGGGATAAAGAATTTTATAGAATGGTTTCTAGATCTACGTTAAACAAGAATGTAAAATATAGATCTAGATTATTTTAGAGATTTAAATAATATAATAATAGGGCTTATAGGGTTCGTTAGGATTTAGTAGTTATGGACGATTAATTAAAGTTACCCTTTTTATCCATTAATAGATTTAGAACTAGAACGACGGTGATGTGTGTAGATTAGGGTTTCCGGAGGGAAAAGGAATCCCACTCTTAACCGTTATCTCGACACGGAACTCCGTTCATATCTAGCCTTTACCAAAACAATCATTAATCTAATCTCTAGTCACGGTCGGAACTAGCAAAGAATTGCTAGCGCGCCCGATTAGGATGTTAATGATTCTTTTGATAAAGTTCCTAAACTTTATAGGACTTAAAAAGGGTTTAATTATTTTCATCGTCCATTAGCCCACCCTAATCCTACGAACCCTAACAAGCGGAGAATTACTCGCGCTTGTTGGGAGAAGAAGATGAAAAGAAAGAGAGGGAAAACATAATGTAAAATGCAAAAGAATTAAATAAAATAACTACCTTTATTAATCAACTTGAACAATCTACACTTTGATTCCTTAGAAAATGATTACAAAGACTAGTTTGCTTCTCGATCTCTTCCAAGGAGGTAGACGAACAGTTGATGATCAGCCTGTATGCGTGAGCGTCTGGGGCTTCGTGATCTCGTCGGCTTGATAACTTTTCCAAGAGACTCTCGATGCCTTTTTATAGTGCAAAGTCAGAATATTTAGGTTGGAAACTTGGTAAAATTCACCAGAGAATCATGCCCCAAAATCTTGTGCTCTAAATCTTTGAAATTGCGGCGGATCCGCGGCCCAATGGTGGGTTTGGCCGCTGATCCGCGCTCAAAGGTGGGGATCATTTGATTCTTTTTCTTGAGCTTTCATCTGGTGACATGTGGCAATCCTAGGAATCCTCAGAATCTGAAAATCGTTTCTCGGTTGCTTCCAGACTTGGTCTCCAAGTTTGCTTCTTAATTTGGCAAGATTTCTTCAACAACTTGATTTGCTTGATTCTAGCCTTGGAAAATTCTGCACAACTTGGAAATATTCTGCATAACAACTCAAATAAGATTTTAGTAGACTTTGTTCTAATAGGATTAGGTCAATAATATTATTTGCATACATTTTCCTACCAAATGATAATTAAAATATATTAACACATGGAAAATAATGTTTTTACACATAAACCCTCATATGTATAATATATTATAATAAAGTCCTTTTTTAATATAAAAATGGTAGGAAAAATGTACTACAAATGTGCAGTTTTATCGACTGAACAAATACCCCCAAACTTATCTTTGATCGTACCGAGCAAACTAGTTTATTTAAGAGGAGAAAAAGAAAGGAGAAAACTAAGCACACTTTCGTAGGCAGACACGATTGCACTGAGCACGTGCAACAAGCCGTTAAACCTCTAGGTGTCCCTAGTAGGAGGTGTGTTGTCTCCTGAGGATTTTCAGCGGATTACACCCACAAAATCCTATAACAAAAGAAAGATGGTGAAATTTACATATAAAGATAAGAACCATAAAATAAAGGCCTTGAAAAGAAGAGTTTCCAACTATACTAGCTTTTCAGTTGTCATGAGCCCTATCTTAATAGTCATGAAAAAATGTTAGAAATCACATCATCCCTCAATAAAACATCGTCTTTATTCTTCATTCCTACCTTTCATCCAAACATTGATCATAGAACCCCATGTGTGTGTAAAGAACATCCCTACACTCGGAGAATTCAATTCAAGCTATCATACTCTTGTCCATTTACCTCAGTACTTTTTAATTTCATGAATACTTAGGTTTGCTCACACCTTTTCATGCGACCGTTAATACTTCTTAAGGTACTAACCGACCGATTACTCATGTGCTTGCTGATTCGGTGATAATATTTTCCTCGTCTTGCACCACCTAAGGCTTAGCAGTGACTCCCAGACCAGTTGGCCTTAGGGCACTAGGTGAAGAAGCACCCTCGCTATATTTTTTTTATTGCTGCCTTGGCGGTAACAAAACCAGTGTTCATTTTTTTTCTTTTCACCATTTTTATATTTTCTTCATTTTTTTTCATACTTTGGCTTTTAGACAAGAGCATTTCAAGGTATCCTCTACTATCCCGAGTTTCAAGACGTGTGTAAGTGCATATAGTAGGGTATCAACATTCAAATGTTTGGCTTCCAGAATAGAAACTATTTTTCAGACTTATTTTTATTCTCAGATTAGTGACTTCCTTCATTTTACTAACCCTTGGGACAACAGCTCATAACTACTTATTACTAGTTCGTGTAAGAAAACTTCTAATTTTCTTGGTTTTCTTAAACTATTCCTATCTTTTGGATGTATTTTTTCACTTTCTACTCGTTTGTTAAAATTTTTTTTTTTTAAATTTTTGAAAATGTTGTGCTTATGCAAAATATGATGCAAATTGATGTGTACATAAGCACAAACCTCCCCCAAACCTGTTTACAGCAGTGTCCTCACTGATGTCATCCGTTAAGCTCAAAAACCTGTAGACTTGGGAGGAAATTATTAATAGGGGCAAGAATATATGAAAGTGAAAATCCTCCCCCAAACTTAGTTTAGGCTCACAATTCTGTAAAAATCATTTTCTTTCAAGAGCCAAAATATACCACACCCCCCAAACTTGAGTTAAACACTTTTAATCTTTTAAAATCACACGAGGGGGTCAAGGTTATTGGTCAAGGTTATTGGTCAATGCCAAGCTTTGCAAAGACCAAAGGTCAACACCAACCATTCAAAAATTTTATCAATGAAGCACCAAGGTTGGTGGAAGAACATGTCACCTTTTGACAAGAAGAAGTGGGGAGGTGATAAGAGGTGTAATGGAAAAGGATTGCGTCTCAATTTGGAGAGACGACACAGTGATAGTGATGATGGATTACTCGTATTATCATGATTGTCCAAAAGAAGGGGTGGAGGTCCAATTTCTTCATCTTGGGGTTGATTCATCTCAACACCCGGGTCTTGTAAAAAAGCGAGCTCATCAGCGAAAATTTCCTCAAAGCTTTCGTCGATACCCCGAAGAATAATGTCATCAGAAAAAATGGGGTGATCGTCCAACTCTATAAAAAGTTCCTCATCAGTGTTAGATGTTGACCCGGACAACTCGGTGGAAGAGTCCGTGTCAAACAACGACATATGAAAAAAGTCAGAATTATGAGGTTGATCAAATTCGCTGCTGTCGACATCCATTAATTCGACAGAACACATATGAGCATGGCGTTCGGAGGGTTCACTTCCCAACTTGTAAATGTTAAGCTCAATTGACTTCTTTCCAAAGGATAGGGTCATAGAGCCGTTTCTACAATTGATTACTGCGTTGGAAGTGGCCAAAAAGGATCGACCGAGTATCACCGGGATTTGATTGCGTGGGTTTGCCACAGGTTGTGTATCAATAACGATAAAGTCCACGGGGAATATGAATTCCCCGACTTTGATTAACACATTCTCTAGCTCACCCCTAGGCTGGGTGATAGATCGATCGGCCATCTGAAGAGTGCAATACGCAGATTTTAACTCTCCGATCCCTAATTGCTCATAAACAGAATACGGAAGCAAGTTTACACTAGCACCTAGATCGAGTAGAGCACGATTGATATTTTTACCCCCAATAGAAATTGAAATTGTAGGACTTCCGGGGTCCTTTCGTTTCTTGGGAAGTTGTTGTGTAAAAGCTGTGCTCACATTACTCGTAAGGAAAACTTTTTTAGGTACTTGAACTTTTCTCTTCCTGGTGCACAAGTCCTTTAGGATTTTCGCATATGATGGAACTTGTTGAATAGCATCTAGGAGAGGAATGTTTATGTTAACTTGCTTAAAAATTTCCACAATCTTCTCCATTTGTGGACTTGGTCTGTTGCCCCTTAACCTGTTTGGATAAGGTGCTTGATCAATAAGTTTTGGGTCCAACGTTTGTGGAGAAGACTGTGGCGACGGATTCGATCCCAAAATTGGAGTGGGCATCGACTTAGATAGATTTGGCGAAATGTTCGAGCCTTGGGGAAAACGGAGAATAGGCTCGGATGAAGGTGGGAGACTAGACAAATTAGGGGAAGAAGAAGAAGAAGGGGTATCATTGGTGTCACTATCATCACACTGCTCACCCACTCGGTCATTCAGCACTTTTCCCGATCTCAACGTGGTAACAGCACTCACATTATAACTTTGTGAGTGGCCAGGTTTAGGTATGGGTTGAGATGGGAGTTTCCCTTTCTCTCTCGCACTCATTGCGGCGTTTAACTGTGCGATTTGGTTTTCTATTGATTTAATACTCTCACCATGGGAGGAGGAGTTTTTCGTTAGGGCATCAATAGAAGACCTCATCTCAGCCGAATTTTGCATGGATTGTTTCATGAACATATCCAAAGTTTATGCAAGTGAGTTGTCAGTACCGGCCACTTGTGGTGTAGAAATGTTGGCCGGATTTTGGAAATTTTGTGACTGAAAGGGGGGCTGATTTTGCGGTTGTGGTTGCTGTGAGGAGGTCTTTGATAATTGCTTTGTTGGTTTTGATTCCAAGCAAAGTTAGGATGATTCCTCCATCCTTGATTGTACGTGGAAGAATAAGGGTCGTTTCTAGGTCGCTGCTGAAAAGCAGCATTAGCTTGAAACGATGCATTCATAGGACATTCTTCCGTTAGGTGTGAAGGATCCGAACAGCAACCACAGACAGTCTTGGGAAGCGTGACCTGATTTAGGGAGACTGATGAAAGTTTTTTCTCAATAGAATCGAGTTTCTTTTGCATCGCTGCCATTTCGGCTTTTAGTGCGATGGAAACGTCGAGCTGGTGAATACCTCCCTTAGTTGTAGGTGGTCTTACGCTTTCCCACTGCAACGTGTGTTCAGCGAGATCTTCCATATATTTCCATACTTCACCATCATCTTTAGACATGAAATTGCATTGACACATTGTTTCAAGCATCTGCTTTGTCGCTGGATTAATGCCCTCATATATAATCAGACATAAATCCCATCTTTGTATTCCGTGATGGGGGCATTGGACAAGCAGATCTTTGAAACGTTCAAAGCACTTCCAAAATGGTTCATTGGGAAGCTGGGTGAACTGGTTAATCTCGCTCCTAACATGTGCAGTCTTATGATTTGGGTAAAACTTCTTAAGAAATGCTACGACGAATTCATCCCAATTAGTGATAGAGTGTGCGGCAGTATTATAAAGCCATTTTTCTGCCAAGTCGCACAGTGTGAATGGGAGAAGACGTAAGCGCATAGCATCTAAAGTCAATTGTGAAGTACCTATCATTGCGCATACGTTTTCGAATTTGGTGATGAAAACGTACGCGTCTTCCGACTCAAGCCCGTGAAATTTGGGCAGCAGATTGATGTAGTGGGGTTTAATTTCGAAATTATCCCCGTTAGGTGGTGGAAGAGATAGACAAGTAGGAAGGGGACCACGAATAGGATAGCATCTCTCTTGGAGAGAGATGCGCGGTGGATTCTGTGCACCTGTGGGTGGTGGCAGCGTGGTGTTATAATTAGATGGAGTGTCCTCCATCATGATCGATGTGGTGTGTGGTGGGGGAAAAGAAGATGAAGAAGTACCGATTTCGGTGTCGATAGAAGGAACGCGGACAAGACGGGCACTAGGATCCCGTGTCCAGCCGAGCATGCACTAAGCGGGTTTAGTGCAAGTGGCAGCGTGTGTGTGATTTTAAAATTGGCTTGTTTTGAAAAAGTGGGACTCAACACAAATCACCCTATGATGCACAAGCAACCCTAGAACTAAGGTCGCCTAGGTCTGCTAGACAGCTCCTAACTAAGGCTAGAAATAGGACCTCAAACCGCCTCTTCACGGATAAGTACGGCCAGGTAAGTGGGAAGGAACCACCGCTACAGTGGGCTTAATTAAAAACCACTAGCCTAGACACCGCAATGTCAGTTAGGATAAACGGCCGATGCCTATACTAGTCTTTTTCCTATTGAGCTCGACAGTCCTTAGAGTCTGGTCTAGATATTTTTTAAATTAATGAAGGGTTGATCTATATGCTCGGTTTGTGATTTGTGGGGCTTAGGAAGGGTGATAAAATCCCCACCTAATCTTGATTTGGTCTTTGCCCCTTAAAGTCCGTATTAAATATGCAAAACAAAACCAATCACAAAACTTTTGCAAAAAGATTTTTTTGAGCGGCGCAATTTTGCAAAGAATCCTGCAGAAAATAGATTTTATTGGATTTGAGGAGAGAGAGAAGGAGTTGAGAATCTTACCAGAGAGTTCTGTAGCCCTAATCCCTCCAAGCAGCCGCGTTTCCGCCGCAGGAAGCACCTTTGTGCCGCGGTTCCGCCGCGAGGTGGATGGATCGCTTGCTGAAAATTTTTCTGTGATCTCCTTTGCTCCTCTGGATCTCTAAAAATGTCTCTGTTTCCTGTTTTCCTCAATTCTGTGACTCTAGATCTCCTTGCAAAAAATCTACGCACAAATCGTTAAATATGCAATTTGCAGTTTTATTTTAATAATGATATGGCTCGTCTAAGAATTCAACACAAATAGTAAAAATAAAAAATTACGCACGTATCCTCGGCAACGGCGCCATTTGATTGGTACGAAAAGGTGTATGTTTGTAGTTAACCGCAATCAATAACGGTGTCGCGTGTAGCTAGACCGAGATGAGTACGAGTCGTCCTCTGGGAAACGTGGAACCTTTTACTCTTACTTTAGATGCGTTGAGAAAGAGAGGAGGGATAAAGAATTTTATAGAATGGTTTCTAGATCTACGTTAAACAAGAATGTAAAATATAGATCTAGATTATTTTAGAGATTTAAATAATATAATAATAGGGCTTGTAGGGTTCGTTAGGATTTAGTAGTTATGGACGATTAATTAAAGTTACCCTTTTTATCCATTAATAGATTTAGAACTAGAACGACGGTGATGCGTGTAGATTAGGGTTTCCGGAGGGAAAAGGAATCCCACTCTTAACCCTTATCTCGACACGGAACTCCGTTCATATCTAGCCTTTACCAAAACAATCATTAATCTAATCTCTAGTCGCGGTCGGAACTAGCAAAGAATTGCTAGCGCGCCCGATTAGGATGTTAATGATTCTTTTGATAAAGTTCCTAAACTTTATAGGACTTAAAAAGGGTTTAATTATTTTCATCGTCCATTAGCCTACCCTAATCCTACGAACCCTAACAAGCGGAGAATTACTCGCGCATGTTGGGAGAAGAAGATGAAAAGAAAGAGAGGGAAAACATAATGTAAAATGCAAAAGAATTAAATAAAATAACTACCTTTATTAATCAACTTGAACAATCTACACTTTGATTCCTTAGAAAATGATTACAAAGACTAGTTTGCTTCTCGATCTCTTCCAAGGAGGTAGACGAACAGTTGATGATCAGCCTGGATGCGTGAGCGTCTGGGGCTTCGTGATCTCGTCGGCTTGATAACTTTTCCAAGAGACTCTCGGTGCCTTTTTATAGTGCAAAGCCAGAATATTTAGGTTGGAAACTTGGTAAAATTCACCAGAGAATCATGCCCCAAAATCTTGTGCTCTAAATCTTTGAAATTGCGGCGGATCCGTGGCCCAATGGTGGGTTTGGCCGCGGATCCGCGCTCAAAGGTGGGGATCATTTGATTCTTTTTCTTGAGCTTTCATCTGGTGACATGTGGCAATCCTAGGAATCCTCAGAATCTGAAAATCGTTTCTCGGTTGCTTCCAGACTTGGTCTCCAAGTTTGCTTCTTAATTCGGCAAGATTTCTTCAACAACTTGATTTGCTTGATTCTAGCCTTGGAAAATTCTGCACAACTTGGAAATATTCTGCATAACAACTCAAATAAGATTTTAGTAGACTTTGTTCTAATAGGATTAGGTCAATAATATTATTTGCATACATTTTCCTACCAAATGATAATTAAAATATATTAACACATGAAAAATAATGTTTTTACACATAAACCCTCATATGTATAATATATTATAATAAAGTCCTTTTTTAATATAAAAATGGTAGGAAAAATGTACTACAAATGTGCAGTTTTATCGACTGAACAAACCTCAAACCCATTGAGATCCACACGCTTTAGGAGCCAGCCTCCAGATCAAATCTCAGCCATCTATCGCCGCCATCAGCAGACCGGCGGAAGGTAACATCTTGGCGCGGATCCACCCCGCGTCAGGAATTGATGTTGAGGTTGGATTCAGTTGTCGTCATGGTCATAGTCGGAGTCATCGGCAAGATCTGAGTCGTTCGACTGCATCCCTCCGGCATCTCCTTCAACATCGACGATTCGTCAGCAGCGGCCTGCGGTGGTGGAGGGAAGCGGCGGCGGGCTACGGTGGTAGAGAAATTGATGTTAAGGTTTGATGAGGGGACGGCAGTGCCGGCGAGGGTAAGGGGCAGCAACGGTCTTCACTGATCACAACACCCACCACCACCATTAACACTCACCACCACTACCCCCAACACCCATGCTGCATCAAACAAATCTGGCATGGCTCCTCTGGTTTCTTTTGGGTTGACCTATGGTTTCAGTCTTCACTGATCACAAAGGATATTGTCATGAACAGAAAAGGATATTGGGCAAAAGAAATTGGTTGAGAAAGGAGATATAATGTTTGAAGTGCATTAACCCTTAACTGCCCTCAGCCCTCTACCGCCACCGCCCCCACCCCACCCCCCCACCCCACCCCCTCATCAATTTCATCATCAATTTCCCTAATTTCACCATCATCAGTTTCATCATCATCATCCTTATCTAACCATGAAGGCGGGAGCACATAGGAGGAGGGAAGGGGCAGCGGGAGGAGGCAGCGCATGGGAGGTGACGGAGAAGAGAGAGGGAAGCAGTGGCGGAGATTCGAGGAGGGAGGTGGGGGCATCGAGGTGAGAGGATAGAGAGAGAGGTGAGGGAGAAGAGAGAGAGTGAAGAGAGGGAGAGAGGTGAAGGGTATTTTGGTCTTCTTATCTCTGTAACTAATCATGGTTAAAGGTTAACTTAATAAATGCCTACAGGAGTGGGGTATTTAGTTGACGGAGACATTTCTGTTGGATGTATATGCCTTAGAGGCCATTATTATATAGTTTAGGATTGTATATTACATATGGATGCTTGTGATATATATGTACAGTACAATTTTGCTCGATATAATTGTATGCTATCTGGTTTGTCTTTATCTCAATATGTGTATATATTCTATTTTATATTACGTATCTCGATTACATGCTGGTAAAACTCGTATGATCTTTGCTTGACTACTAGAGTTGTGATGGCGATCATACTCATGGGGTCTAGGTAGTCTATAAGCACATCCTTAAATTGGTCATAGTCGTTAGAGTTTCGAGATACGACATCGATACTTCGGAGTAGACTGGTGTATACGTTTCTTATTCTTGTGAGGGAAGGTGTCCTGTCCCACAGCCATTGGTGTTCGTCACCAAAAATTGTATACACGTGCTCATTAGGTTATGAGATACACTGAACGGACTCGCCGAGAACTTCTAGATGGTAATATACCTATCATCAGATAGCAATTCTCTGGTGACATAGGTACAAGTTAGTCTTTAGACCTGATATCATCATTCATCCCGACACCGACATTCGTCCCGAGTGTGTTCCCACTATCTTAGATTACTACCCTACTATGGTTTTAAAGAGTCGTGCAAATAGGTTTTAGTTGGGTACAGTCCCGAAGCACTTGGGACAGTGAGCGATAAAAAGGATTCATCTCTCCCGGTATAGGGAGTCGATGTCGCGTAGTGTTCGATTGGTCATCATCATATGAGCTTGGCCAAGATAGTTGAGATTTACTGATTGTGAGATCAGTAGTTTCTCGGGATGGTTTTGAGCCACATCGACACGAATTATTAGGGGTCTGATATTTTCCACCCCTTAAACCCAGTATACGATACTTTCAGATGAAGAGATCGGACTGTACAGATATTGTCACTTTCAGGCTGAGTAGGGATACAGACGAGTTTCCTTGTCAACCTTTTTTTCGTTCAATACCCAGGCAGCCATTATGTACAGCTAGTGCCACTAACGTGCTTGCGGTTAAACTCATTGCCAGCGTATTGTCGAGTGTTTAGAGTCCCACACATAGGGTTTCCCAGCTTAAGCGAAACGTTATAGTATACGTATTTTGATACATACTTAGATTCGATTAAATACGTGTTTTTGTACACATACTTTTTATCGGACATTTTGTTAATACTAGCTGGCTTGAAAGATAGCCAGATTGGCACATTTGGATAAAATGTGAGCTAGTATTATATGTCTCTTTTTAGTATCTCTCTTTTCGGTATTCGTATTTTGACAGAGTACGATATTTATACGAATATGGGTATTTGTATAAATATGTGTATTTGTGTCTTAATATAAATACGAGTATTTGTATTTTAATACAAATACAGGTATTCGTATTTTATACCGGCGTATATATTTGTAATATATATTTGTATTAGTGTATTTGTATATATTTACATACATACATACACACACATACAGATATATGTGTGTGTGCGCGCGCGCGCGCGCGCATATACATGATGCAGCTCTCTTTTCTCTTCTCATCTCTTCTTGAATGTGAGAGAATGGTGTGGGTTTGTGACTCACCATGGCGAGTCACAACTCCACCTATTTTCACACATAAAAGAAAAGAGAAAAAGAAAAAAATGAGGATGGTTATCTTTGTGAGACATGCTTGATATTTCATCAACATCACCGTTACCTTCTTCTTCCACTTCTCTTATTTTTTAGTGAGTTGAGAAAGGAAAAGAAAAGGAGAGAAAACATAGAGAATAACACTACTACATCTCTAGTGACCAGTTCCCAGTAAGTCTTGATCACTAGTTGCTTCACTTGTTATTTTAGTGTGAAGTTAGAACCTACGTTAGGGTTCTCTCGGTAGATCATCTTCAATAAGGAAGATCGACTCTCAAGCTCATTCCCGGTGGACCTAGGAGCGTAAGAAGTGGAAAGAAGACGAAGGACATGACTATAAAGGTAGCTAGTTCTAGCAATTACTCTAAACTCCTTGCTTTCTAGTTTAGTGTTTGATTTCGATTCTAAGACGTAGAAGTTCGTGCTCTCGTTGTATAAATTTTTGTTTTGTATTCCGCTTTGATCGCTAGTTAGCTGCACAAGCACAAGTATCTACTTACATGGTATCCGAGCCACCCAAACACTAGAATTAGTAGTAGATGATGTTTACGTTTCGAAACTAAAAATTTCCGAATTCTTCAGCTACGTAATCGTACGTTGTCTGAAAAGAAGCTCGGGCCTACAAACAAAGGTTCAAGCAAAAGAGACAAGGGAAAGGAAAAAGTCCCTGAGGAAATTGCCCTCGATGATGGAGTCGTCAAAGAGCTTGCAACCAAGGAACCGCCTGAGAAAAACAAGGTGGATTACAATGTCCTAGCACACCTGAGGAAGATACCCTCGCAACTAAGCATACTGGATGCTCTCCTTCTATCAAAAGAAGCACGAGATTCTCTAATCAAGGCAGTGCAAGAGTCTGATCAGTTCCAAGATTTCTTTGCGGAAGAAAAGATGAAGGACGAGCTGGCAGAGGTTCATACAGCTGACATCACATTCGGCGATGAAGATCTCCTCCTCGGAACGTACGAGCACAACCATCCTCTATATGTCACCGGGTACTGCCACGGCATTAAGATAGGCAAGATCCTGGTCGACAATGGGTCCTCTGTCAACCTTCTCAACGTGAAGGTGCTGAAGGAGATCTGCATGAACGTTCAGCACCTGGCTCGGGACAAAATTACCATCTCTGGGTTCGACTCGCAGTCATCACGGACGCTCGGGTCTGTAATACTGACGTTACGCTTCGGGATGCTCGTCATTGATATCAAATTTCATGTCATCGATGCCAAGACTTGCTATAACGCTCTGCTCGGCCGGCCTTGGTTACACGAATACAACATTATCCCTTCTACATAGCATCAGTGTATGAAGTACTTCAAAGACGGTCTCGAGTACACAGTTACAGGGGAACTAAAACCATTCTCCGTAAATGAAGTCTGCAAATATGAAGACGCTAAGTACTTCCTACCAGACTTCGAAGACACGGAAAGATGTCGTAAATCGGAGAATAAACAAAAAGCCATCGCCACCATCCCGATCTTTGGGAGCGATACTGAGGAGGATGAAGAGATAGTCTTCTCGGGGCAACTCCAAGGCAGCAGGCCAGGACCATCTACTTTTATTTTGGTCTTTGGCAGAGACTCTGAAGACGAGGTCAATGCAGTGTTCTCCTTCCGCCCATCAATGCAGACCTTCGCTGAAGCTGATCAGAATTTGCAAATCACCATGGTTCCGCAGCAGCATTACAGGGAACTTGATACGCTCGATACATACGGCGTGCAAGAGCTGCAGACCTTCTACGTTCCTCCTAGGTAGATAAATGAAAAGGCGATCCTCTTCTACCAATCTACGGAGAATAAAGTGGAAAAAGAAGTCTGTCATGGTGCTGATTTTATGCTTGACAGGCTTCAACCGATCCGTCTGCCCAGGTATTATGTAGAGGGATTGAAGAGGCTATTAAGATGCCAAGACGTACCCTTCAAACAGACCGCTCGGCAAGCCCAGTTCTACAACAAGATTTAGGACGTTCCTGGGGCTCAGCGAAAGATGCCCAACGGGAGGATGGAAACGACTGGGCTTGGATACGTTCGGTCTAAAAAACGGGAGCGATTCCATGGTTGCCATGTCATAAATGACTCCGGAGAAGAAGAGAATGCATTTCCAGATAGCGCCGATGTCGAGCCAAAGCGGGATGCCGCCGTAAAAATGCCAAACCCGTCATTCAAAGAACAAATTGACAAGCTAATAAGGGAAGCAGGTCAAAAGGTTCGGGATGACCACAGCGCGAAATGGCCATTTACGAGAAAGCCAGAATGCAACGTCTCATTTAGCAGGCTACGGAGGATGACGATGCTCTTCACGCTCAGCCCACTGTGCGCTCTTGCGGTAAGAAAAAAGCCCAACGTAGAAGCAACAATAAGGTGAAGAACGGGAATGACGTTCAAAAACAGTGAAGTGGATCCAATAAGCCACGCGATCAAGAAAAAGTCAGCTGGAATCCGTCTTTTATGAAAAAGATGGGTCGGGAATATTCTTTTCCTCGAGGCAAGACAAGGAAAATCTTTGACTTTGTCGTGAAACATCAAATGATGACACTCCCGGAGTCCAGGCACCCCGAACAAGTAAACGGGGTCTATCACCCGGATTATTGCTCCTACCACCGAGCAATAGGACATCCTCTCGAAGACTACTTCACCTTCAAAGACTGGGTTGAAGACCAGTATCAGTAAGGCAGGTTTGCTCTATCCGACAGTTAGAGGGTAGCCCCACCACGAAAGCATGAGCCAAAAGTGACCTACATTGCGAGGGTAAGTCCAGATCAACATCGAGCTTGGAAACGAGCTCGTACCTGCCACATGATAACACTGTCGAAAGAGGGAGAGCATGGGAATGTGGACAACCTCTCCCATTGCCTCGCAGATGAAAATGACGACGAGGTGATCTCAGAATTTCCATCGGTGCCAAAAGAGCCGGAGGATGGGATACATACTACGGCGGAAAATCTGAGGAAAATCGACTTGGGGACGATAAACGATCCGAGGCCAACGTTCGTCAGTGAGCTACTGTCCAAAGAGAAGGTGGCTACACTAAAAGACGTGCTTATGCGGTATAAAGATTGCTTCGTATGGAATTATTCCGAGATGCCGGGATTAGATCCGGAGATAGCTGTGCATAAACTGGCGATATCACCGGACATCAAGCCAGTCAAATAGGCTCCAAGAAGAATGCGGCTTGAACTTGAGATGAGTATCAATACCGAAGTCAAGAAGCTAATCGACTCCGGCTTCATCCAAGAAGTTCAATACCCTGACTGGATCTCCAATATTGTTCCGGTAATGAAGAAAAATGGGATAGTATGCATCTGTGTAGATTTTCGGGATCTCAACAAAGCCTGTCCGAAGGATGACTTCCCAGTGCCTGTTACCGAGCTTATGATCGATAACACATCCACCCATGAAGTCTTCTCCTTCATGGATGGATCTTCGGGGTATAATAAAATAAAGATGCATCCTGAAGACCAAAAGCATACTGCTTTCCGGACTTGCTGGGCATATTCTGCTATAAAATGATGCACTTCGGTCTGAAGAACGCTAGCGCTACCTACCAGAGGGCCATGACGAAGATCTTTGATGACCTCATACATGAGATTGTCGAATGTTATATCAACGACCTCATGGTGAAAAGTAAATCGTAAGAGGAGCACTGGAAGCATTTGAAAATAATGTTCCAGCGCCTTCGGAAATATAATCTGAAGATGAACCCCCTAAAATGTGCGTTTGGAGTCTCTTCAGGAAAATTCCGAGGATTCACCGTACGACACCGAGGTATCGAAATAGATCCATCAAAGATCAAGGCGATTATGGAAATGCCCTCGCCAAGAACTCTTAAGCAACTGCGGTCTCTCTAAGGAAAGCTCGCGTATATCCGATGATTCATAACTAACCTCTCCGGCAAATGTCGCCTCTACAGCCATCTAATGAAGAAGGGGACCCCGTTCGTTTGGGATCGTAAATGCCAAAATGCACCGGATGAAATCAAGCAATATCTGCTGAACCCGCCGGTACTGACTACTCCGGTCAAGGGAAAGTACCTTATCTTGTACACAACAGCCTTTGATGGTTCTCTAGGCGCGCTATGGGCACAGGAGAACGATCAGGGAAAAGAGAGAGCTCTCTACTATTTGAGTCAAGTTCTCCTGGAGGCAGAAAACAACTACTCTCCTATTGAAAAGCACTGCCTGGCACTGATCTTCGCGATAACGAAGTTTCGACTTTATACCTTGGCACATGGGGTCCATCTCATATCAAAAGTGGATCCTCTCAAATATCTGATGTTAAGAGCCATACTAACGGGAAGGCTTGCCAAATGGGCCCTCCTCTTGATGGAATTCTTAATAACGTATCGGCCTCTTAAGGCAGTGAAAGGCCAGGCCATCGCCGACTTTCTCGCTGAACATCCGATACCAGCCGATTCTCCCTTAAATTGTGAATTGCCAGAAGAACACGCATTTGACACAATCGACGGGGAGAAAGAAGAGAATGATGCCCGATGGGAACTATACTTCGACGGAGCATCTTCCTTGAAGAAGCAAAAGTAAAACACCCCCATAATCAAAGCCGGAGTATGCCTTATCTTTGTGACTCCACAAGGAGGGATAATACGCTTTGCCCTTTCCTTAATGGAGCCAAAAACAAATAAAAAAGCGGAATATGAAGCTTTGATAACGGGTCTTGAGATCGCTATTGACATGGGAATCGAAGACCTCCTCATATATGGAGACTCCCAGCTGGTCATTAGCCAAGTAAATGGCGATTATCAGACGTGCAAGCCAGAACTGATCAGGTATGGTGAAAGAGTGCAGCAACTGCTAACGCAAATCCCTTCCTACATCCTATAAAGCATACCGCGTGTGGAAAATAGCAAGGCGGATGTGTTAGCCAAGCTCGATAAAGAACTGGCCGACAAAAACCTCGATGACGTAAGGATCACTGTGCAAAGCCATCGGATTCTCGCGCTAGCAGAAATATCTCCGGAGTCGTCTGAAGGAAATGAAGCAACCAAACAAGGAGCCTGCCAAATAGAAGACGAAGAAAAGATTAAGGATTGGAGAGAAGTTTTCATAGACTACTTCAAATCTCATCGAACACCCGAAGACGCGTCGTCAAGACATCAACTCAAGAGGCGAGCCCTGTCTTTCGCCTTCGTCAATGATACTCTTTATAAGAGATCATTCGACTGCCTATGGCATAGATGCCTGGGACCAGAAGAAGCAAAGAGAGTCGTCCACGAAACTCACGACGAACTCTGTGGTTCTCATCAAGCTGGGCCAAAGATGAAGATGGAAATCAAAAGAATGGGTTACTACCGGCCCATAATGATTCAGGACTGCCTCGAATACACGAAGCAGTGTCACTCGTGCCAAATTCACGGGGACTTCATCCACCAGCATCCAAATCCGCTGCATCCAACACTGGCTAGTTGGTCGTTCGAAATGTAGGGAACCGATATAATCGGACCTATCGAACCAACATCATCCAAGAGACATTGGTTTATATTAGCGACGGCCGATTACTTCTCTAAGTGGGCAGAAGCAGTATCTCTAAAAGAAGTGAAGACGGAGAACATCTTCCATTTCTTCAGGACACACATCATCTACCGGTTCGGCACTCCACGACGGATCATCTCGGATAATGGGCCGGCCTACAGAAGCCATAAGATCAGCCGCTTCGCACAGCAGCATAATATAGATTGGAGATACTCGTCGGTCTATAATCCTCGAGCTAATGGTCTAGCTGAGGCTTTCAATAAGACCTTGACGAAGATCATAAAGAAAACAGTGTCCAGGAATAAAATGGACTGGCATGAGAGACTGCATGAAGCTCTCTGGGTGTATCGAACCACGTTCAAAATGGCCACGAATACAACGCCATTCTCGTTGGTACTCGGCACGGAGGCGGTACTTCCTTTGGAGGTGGAACTACCCTCTTTACGAGTGGCTTCGATACGAGCTGACGGATGAAGAAAATGCCCATCTTCGGCTTGAGGAGCTTGATGCCCTCGATGAAACTCGTCTCATGGCGCAGAAAAACCTGGAAGCTTACAAAGCAAGGATGGGGCGCTCATACGAAAGACTAACTAGGCCGAGAACATTCCGCCAAGACGAACTCGTACTAGTCGTAAAAAGAAATATGATCCCCAACCGTACAAAGCGGAGGAAATTCGAGCCAAACTATGAGGGTCCGTACATCATAGACAAGGTTTACCGAGATGGGGCCTACTTGCTCATGAATATGTATGGCGAAAGACCCTTCCGGCCAATAAACGACCGATTCCTTATGAAATACTATGCTTGCCAAGTCATAGCTCAGGTTAATGATAGATGACGACGCTCGTGTCCGCTCGCTGTCTTCCTGAGTCCAGACTCCATAAATAGTATCCGACAGAAACTTCGCCTCGAAGCTGGCCATGGATCGAGATGTCCCTAAACTAATAATGGACCGCAATGTCTCTAAACTAACAGTGGACCGAGATGTCCCTAAAACTGACAATGGACCGTAATGTCCTTAAACTAAGTACATCGTCTCAACTACGGCGACAGTGGAATTCAAGTCCATAGGCCCCGGCGGCGAGGACGGCAAATTAAGTCCCATCGGCAAACGGATAGGTCACCTGTGGCGAAACTATTTTCGAGAGTTTCATCGCTAAAAAAACCGGTACTCCCACAAGTGAAATGGGCACGGATGAAAACCCGAAAGGGCTCTGTGAGAAAAAACAGCAGGACTACCAGCGAGTTTGTGAAAACTTGAAAGGGCGTAGACTCGTAAAAAAAAACGGTACGTCCACAAGAGAAATGAGCACGGATGAAAACCTGAGAGGCCGCCGTGAGTAAAAACAGCAGGGCTACTGACGAGTTTGTGAAAACCTGAAAGGGCACAATCTTGTTAAAATAGAAACACCTGTAAGGTCCTCTCGACCTTGTGAGAAAAAATATCCGCGTGAGATCCTTATGACTCATAAGGGAGCAACACACTTAGGGATCCCCACGATTCCTAAGGAGAAATTACACTTACGAGATCCTCATGACTCGTAAGAAGAATTCCCCTTATGAGACCCTCACGGCTCATAGGATTCAAAAGCCTTAACCTACAGAGATCTGAACCTGCTCTTAAGCCGTTAAATCCCCAAAGTTGTCCTACAAGCGGTACAATGCTGGCCCTTATATAAAATCCATGGGCATAAATAAACGTTTCCCTCACCAAGTCCCACCAATGACGAGGAATGTCCTCATGTGGTGAACGACACTTATAAGTCCTCTCGACTTGTAAGGAGAAAACACTCTTGTAAAGATCCTTATGATTTGCAAGAGAAAATACCACTTAGGAGTCTTCACGACTCTTAAGGAGAAAATATACCTACGAGATCCTCACGACTCGTTAGGAGAAATACCTTCATGAGACCCTCATGAAGTCAAAAAGCCTTAGTCAACAGGATCCTAACCCTATTTGCTAAGCCATCTTTGTTCAAATCGATAAAGGTAAATGATGATTCGCTCCTGGCAATATCCCAGTTGTAGCAATGCTGATGCCTAAATCGGTATCAAATTCCAAGTCCTTTCACGGCAAATGATGATTCGCTCCTGGCAATATTCCAGTCGCAGCGATGCTGATGCTAAGATTGGTATCAGATCTCGAGTTCCATACTCGCAATAAAAATCAGCGAGCAAAAATGCATATGAAATAGCCGAAATGTTTAGGCAACTCACAATAAAAATCAGCAAGCAAAATATATGCATATAAAAACAGCCGAATTGGTTGGGCAACTCGCAATAAAAAGCAGTGAGTAAAAAGAAAAAATAGCCGAAATGATTGGGCACCGCGAAAAATAGCTGAAATGTTTGGACGATCGCGACTTTCGCGATATAAAAAAGCTGAAATGATAGAGTATCGTGGAAAGAAAAAAAATGATGATGAAATTTTTACCCTGCAGGTGAGTCCACATCGACCCCTGTATACAATCCATAGGCACAATGAAAAAGGGAACCGCATTTCCCACCAGGCTCCACCGGAAAGAGAGCCAGGTCTCGACAGCAACATCTACAGCCTAGAGATCAACAACGACGTTCCTTCTCACTCCAACAGGATGCAGATGCAGCGTCAACAAACGACCCTAGGGTCAAAACAACGGAGCCATGACAAAGTCCCTAGTTCCAAGCCTCGACGGTTCACAGACAACCTAGAGACAATCTCGACATTCGTCGCAGTATAGCAGACACAATGTCAATAAACGAAGCGAAGGAAGATCCCTAACTTCAGGGTCTTGACGACGACATCTACAGCCTAGAGATCACCACGACGTTCCTTCTCACACCAGCAGGATGCAGACGCAACATCAACAACCGACCCCAGGGTCAAAACAATGGAGCCATGCCAAAGTCCCTAGTTCCAAGACTCGATGGTTTACAGACAACCTAGAGACATCCTCTACATTCATCGCAATATTGCTGATACAATGTCAACAAACGAAGCAAAGGAAGATCTTTAGCTTCAGGGTCTTGACGGCAACTCAAATAAAACCTGAAAGACTATTGGAGATCATCCCACACCAGCGCGGAGTGGTTATGACTCATCGGGGCTCCTAAATTGAGCCCAACCTCAAGTAAAAAGCGGCATGGAAAATCCCCAATGCTTGCTCTTCCGACGGTAATATGACCTGGGAGATTACTTGAAGACGTCTTGTCCAGCCCCCGAAGGGATCAGAGACACGACAGTCGCGGGGCTACCCGAATAGCAAGATTGCTTATCGGGGAATGTATCAGCCAACGCGGCGGTACGACGGACAAAAACCTTAGTACCACAGACCCTAACGGACTTCTATCAGCAGAGGTTAACTGTGACGTTAGGATATTCTTGCGAGAGCTTCTCGATTCGTCTCGACTCGTAGGGAAAACAATGTTCCTGCGAGAGCTTCTCGATTCGTCTCGACTCGTAGAGAAAAACATCTTCGCGAAACCTTCATGAAGGTGAAAAGCCTTAGGCAACGGGGATATCAACCTGTTTCCTAAGCACTGGGGTCCTGCAAGTAGGTCCAAGATGGACTATTGTAAACTATCCACGGGCCACACTCTCCAAAGTCGAATATCGACAAGGAGAGAAAAAACCACTTACGGATCCTCTCGACTTGTAAAGGGGGAAAATTCTCTTGTGGGATCCTTACAACTCTCAAGAGAAAACGCACTTAGGAGTCCTCACGACTCCTAAGAAGAAAATACACTTACGGGATCCTCTCGACTCGTAGGGAGAAAAGTCTTTATGAGACCCTCACGGCTCATAAAGTTGAAAAGTCTTAGGCGGCAGATCTGAACCTGTTTCCTAAGCCATCGCTGCCCTATAAGGAGGTCAAGATGGACTATCTACGGGCCACATTTGCCAGAGTTACATGCCAATATGAAATAAAATATGTCTTTTATTTATGAATTCAAGTGAATACAAGATACATTTCATAAAGGAATCAAAATGAATACATGTTCATGAATCACAAGTTTACAGTCGGTACAAAAAAGATACAAAGACGGTTATTAAGGAGGAGGCGTCTTCAGCAAATCGGCAAGCCGCACGCGTGCTCCTCTCAATCCTTTCTCGTGGTCAGTTACCGCGGCCAACTCCGCTTCAACTTGAGTCCGTTGCTGCAAACAGGACGAAAGCTTTTCATCGATTTTTAGCAGGGCAGCTTCACAGTCCAGCATGACCTGCTCGGTGAAGTCAAGCACTCGCCTCAGAGTCAACCCATCCGAGATATATCGCTGGAGGTTGTCGAAAACAGCTTTAACTGCGCAACATTCACTTCAATCTGGGCGCGCAATCGGATAGCGCTCGAAGCCACCTCATGTTCTTTTCGTCTTAGGATCGCCTCTTATTCAAAATGGCAAATGAAAGGAACACTATGCTCGACCCACGCAGCCCACTGAGAGTTCGAAGCAAACACCTTAGGAGCGAGACGCTTGAGCTCAATCTCGTGCAGCCAAGCCTCGATCTTTCTACAGTAATCAACCCAAGAGCCGACGAGAACTTCATCATGCAAGTTCACGAGTGTCGCTAGCATTGGATTGACTTCAACGACAAAATCCGTAGCAGAAGTGAGGGCCTCGGCATTGAGATCTTTGATAAATTCGCTCAACATTCGCCGGCTATTTGCGGCGCCCCTAAAAGATATGCATTTAGCGAAGGGCTCTGCGAGCATTAGAATGCGAGACTCAAAAGAAGCTGGAGCCGGTGAAATTGCTGCAAAATGAATTATGGTCAAATGTCGACTCGGGAGATAAAGAAAATGCATGAGGGATGAAGTCTATTATACCGGCTGTGACAGGCGGCAGGATGGGGAGTACCGGAGGCACGGCTATTCTCTCGTCTCCTCCTCCGACCCGTGACGCTATGATCAATATGAAGAAAACTCAGCAACAATACGTCTATTCAAAAAAGAAGGGGGTATTAGCTGAAGAATATTTACCAGAAGGTGGAATGATTTCCGACTGAAAGGAAAAATACGGGTTCAACACCTGGTATAAGTGGTCGAAAAGGACTCCTGCAGAGTTGCGACAATATACTGTCAATACAAGGAGGATGGTACCGACAGTGAAATAAATAAGTCAGAAACCCATACCTTCCAATATTTGAGAGGGCACAGAAGAAGGCGAGGGGACAACGACCGTCAGAGCAGCTACCGGCGACACTTCTTCAGACGATATAGCCTCGGGGTTCATCGTGCCTATGCTCAAGAAAAACAAAATATCATCAGAAGGGCTGAACAGGATTGAAAAACTCGAAAATAGTGACCCAAGGACTACCTGATGGATCATGGACCAAAACCATGACGGAGACGTCACCAGGTGTAACGGCTTCTTCACTCTCTCTCTCGGAGGAATAGATTCTGCGCCGATAGCCCCATCCCCCGACTTGACGAGGGCCGTCATAACGCTTGCGATGCCCGCCGATACCAAGAAGCCATAGGGAGAAAGAGCAGTGGTCCGGACAGTCCCAGATTCCCGAGAAAGAGTAGCCACTTCGGGCTCTATAACCATCAACGTTTCACCTGCCATAACATCGCCAGGACTCGGACCTGTGTGAAAGAAAATGCGTATGTCAGAATTCGAGGACCGAGTTCTAATAAAAGACTGGGCGTTACGTTACCTTGGAGTATCATTTCAGTTTCTTCCCGAGCTGCGCGTGCAACCTGTCTATGGGCGGTAGACAGGGCAGAGGGAACATCCACCAAAGGAGTGTCAGCAGGCGGGATACTGCTTGAGCCTGCACCTGCGGACAAAATGACATCGTGCTCCCTCTCCGCATGCTCCCTATGCTTCTTGTTAGTCTGAGCAGTGAGAACTGATCTCCTTAAGACTTCCGACAGGGGAACGTCGTCGTCTGAATCGAGCTCTGCCTCCGGAGCTGCTCCGGTGTCCATCACCGGCTGCTTTAGCAAAGCCTCCTGTGGTGACTTTAGGATGGCCGTGGCTATAGTAGCTGGCTCTAGAAGTTTTGCTGCATCGCCACTTGGGATCAACACTGCACTTGGAATAATCTGAGTTGAGGTAGTCCCTGCAATAAAGTAAAAAGGAAGGTCAGAGCATGAATACAAAAAATAAAGGTGTAATGAAGCAACTTATATCAAGACCCAAAGAAGCGCGGAGCCTCTCTTCCTCCTCGAACGTCCTGAGGGAAGCCGTGACAGCCTCTTCGGCAGATATGCCTGTTGAAGAAAAGAGCGTTAGTAAAAACATAATAACGAGAAAGGGATAGACGCATAAGAATATAACTGCAGTATACCTGATTTTGCGAGGGAGATCAACGCCGCTTCCTCGTGAGCCAGTCGCTTGGAAGCTGTGAGGGCAGCCTGAAGATTAGTATCGGTCGCAGGCGTGTCGAACAAACCTTCGTTGGTACCGTATTCGCCCAAGCCCTCGCTGTAGGGAGCATGTAACTCCTGGCCAAATATGACATCGGCAGAAAATAGTGAGTTCTTCTTTTTCTGCGAGCGGACACCGGCGGCTGATGACAAGATTTTGCGCTTGAGAGGCATTTTCGGGTGGCGGGTCCCGATTTCTGTGCCAGTACTAGGTTCTGGGGACGCCACGGTTACCGCAGTTATGGGAACACTGGGTTGAGGCTTCTCAGGGAAGGCACGCCGGACCACAACCGTAGTGACTTCTCTTAAGGAGGGACGAACGGTGGTCCGTCGCTTCAAAAGGATTGATGGGTTACCAGTCGGGACAACATCCTTATGATCAAGTAATAGCCGCCTTTCTTCCCTGATAACAGCACCCGTCGCATGCTGGTACCACGCCACGTAGGCATTCGAAGCTTTTGGCACGTAGCTCGGCTTGCTGATGAGAAAGTTGGACCCCGTATTTAGTCGCATAAAGTGGTGCAGCGCGTTGCGAATACCCTCTTCCGTAGCAACCGGCTCGGCTAAGAATGCCTTGAGGGGAACACCCTGATTGTAGCCTAACTGTTGAGCGAAGCGGTGCGGGTTATACCTCATAAACAGTGCCGAGACGTTTTGCCTGAACACTAAAAAGCCCGGCCTAATAGAATACAAGTGTAAGATTTCCCGAGCCTTCAGCGTAGGATCCCCGTTTTTGA
This sequence comes from Agapanthus africanus, assembly GCA_030015575.1. Lineage (NCBI taxonomy): Eukaryota > Viridiplantae > Streptophyta > Magnoliopsida > Asparagales > Amaryllidaceae > Agapanthus > Agapanthus africanus. The sequence continues at coordinate 188,320,719 of CM057337.1, forward strand.
AAATATCACGCAGCGGTTACATTGCCTTGATAGATTCTTTGCCGATAGTTAAGACTCTATCGACTCATACTATCCCCGACTATACGCGGGCGAAGGACCAAACGCCGACCCTCTCGCTGGGACGGATCTAACGCAGAAGCGTCAACTAGAAACATGACACGGGGAAAGTTGTAGCTGTCATAGAAGTAGGCTCGTTTGTGAATACTGAAAGCACCCAACACGTGCATCTCGACCCATGACGTGAAGTAATGCAACGGAAGATGTACAGGCTTTATCCCTGGCTGAGTGGTATCTGCCGCTAAGCTCAGGCCGTGATATAGATGAGCTAGCCCTGCAATCCCGACGGCTACATGCGTCCTTATAACCATGCCGTGGGCCGGATAAAAAACGGACGGCCTCATGTAGCGAGGGTGAATCGGAAGCACAAACCAACGCAACTACAGGCCGATGAACCCCAGAAAGAACGTCTCTTCATCGACGTCTGAAGCAGAAAGTTCTGCAAAAGGGACGACCGGGGTGTTTGGAATAAAGAAATTTTTTAAATCCGCTTCTGCTGTTGGCTGGTTATCCAAAACGAAACCAAATGGGTCGTCAAGCTTGGCGAATTTTGCGGCTTGTTTTGACAAGACTTCAGGGCGAAGAAAGCGGGCGATGAAATCTGCGAAGCCGACTCCATGCCCTCCAGACTCTAAAAACATACTCTCATAAATGTTCAACACTTTGATTAGGCTTGGGAACCGGTGTTGAATGGCATTCTCCGGAGTGAGGCCCATTATCACTGATTTGGTGGCAAATATGTACTCATCAGGAGGAAGTATCTCCTCATAATGTTCCTCTCTGACGGGTAGGCCTGAAATTTCCGCAAACTCCTCCAAGGAAATAGAGACTTCCCGGTCCAAAAGAAGAAATGTGTGGGTTGGGATGTTCTACTGTTCCGAAAAAGTCTTAACCCACCACACATGAGGTGCGGGATATTGGAAGAGGGAAGCATATATGGTAGGATATAGCCCAAGCTTTAGCAGTAGCGACTTTTTGGCCGACAAGATATACCGGGCCCACTGTAGGTAGCCGGATGATTGGCGAAGAGTTAACCCTATCATATAGACTTGTCCCCAAGGGAGCGACTCGCCTTGACATATGCACCGCCCAAAATATCCAAAGACATCGGTGGCTGTACAGGTATTGATGCCATAGAAGGCTGAAGGCGACCCTCCGAACTCCAGATGACTTTCTCTACAGCATAATTCACTTGAGATGAGTCGGCGTAGTGAATTGTTGAAATTGGCTCTGACGGCACCGCATAAGAAAAACTGTGCCGACCCCGAATGATCTGATTATACCACGATCCCCACAAGTGAAGAGACTTCTGCTCCGGGTCGTGATCTTTAATAAGCGCGAAGACTTTCCGATCCACGGGCGTGTCGGCGAAGGCGCTCTTTGAACATACAAAAGGGAAAGAAGAGTCGGAAGACATAATACCTACACAAAGAGAGACGAGGGTTAGTTATCAACGCTATGTTCTGAACTCTGACACTTGGTACTTAGAAATTATATCGCACTGCAATGCAGAATAAAGGGACAAAAGGGGGACCCACAATATTAAGGTGACATCCCATCATTGATGGGCCAGTCACTTATTAAGGATGAAATCCTAAGAGGATTCTCATTTAATGAGAAACCTCATTAGGCTAAGGAGTTAAACTCGCACGAGAGCTGTGCTCTGCAAACAGATTTCACATCTGTCAACTTTAATTAAGAGGGGAATAAAATTCCCCCAAAAATTTCTAAAGAGCTATGCTCTGTAAAAACAATGGGTTAATCTACCAGAATCCTCAAAAGCAATGCTTTTTAACAGGGTAAAACCCCAAGATCTTTAAGATCTGCGAAGGAAACTCTGAGAGTTCTTCATGGAAGATGAACAGTGTTCTAATTAATGGGTTAAGCAACCCTAAAATACATCTTAAAATCTACGGTCTAAGAAGAGCAAAGCTCTGTTAATGGGTTCGATTATGATCCTTACCAAATTTTTGGGCAGAATTATAACTTTAGAAGGGATTTCTTTGGGCAGAGATCTAAGTTTTGAAAGGAGAATTAAATTCTCAGAAAAACGAAGAACAAGAGAAGATGAACAGCAGTCATCTCAATGGCCAAAGACCCTACTTATAGACACAGGAAGACGATTCAACTTCTAAGAAGATCCAACAGTGGAAAAGCTGCCACCGCTGCACTCACGTGTTAGCCACGTGAGCGCAACGGTAGAGGGGCATTTGTTTCCCCCAATAAAAGAGCAAGGCTCTGTTAAAAATTTGAAAAAAGGGCAGTGTCTCACGTGCCTTGCACGAGGGCGCCAGCGCCAAGAGTTAAAAACTCTGAGGCAGTGTCTCACGTGCCTTGCACGAGGGCGCCAGCGCCAATAGTTAAAAACTCTGAGGCAGCGCCTTACGTGCCTCGCACGAGGGCGCCGACGCCAGAACTAAAATCTCTCTGTTAAATAGAGCCATTGGATCAAAGATCCAACGGAGATGATAAATCATCAAAATACAAAATTAAATTCCGTCGAGGAAATATTCCTCAAATCTTTCTAAACAAGAAAGATTACTCTCTATAAAACAGAGTACCGTTGGATTAAAAAATCCAATGGTGATTAAAAATCATCTATATACAGAAAAATTCTGTATGGGAAAATATTTCCCTAATCTTGTTAAAAACAAGAAAAAAATTATCTGTAAAACAGAAATTCTTGGATCAAAGATCCAACGATGGATAAAATCCCCAAATCAATCAGGATCTCTTAACGAGAGATTTTTTTAACTAAATCAATAGATGTGTCTCTACTATAAAAAAGAGACTTCAAGTCTTGTAGAGAGAAACCCCCCATAAACTTTAGAGCAAGTAAGAAGAAAGTTTTAAGAGGGAAGAAAGAAGAATACCTTTCTTCGAGGTAAATAAAAAAAATAATAGAGATCATAGAATCTCATCTGCATATCCAATAGTTTAACCCTCATAAACGAACTTAGTTCTTTTCCTGGATCTGAGATCCATGAGACAAGTCTCCCACAAATGAGAATTTAATTCTCATGGGGATGAACTTGTTCTTGGGGATCAAAGATCCTGAAAAGAACAGAGAATTGAACTATTCAGAACAGAATACACAAATAAAAACTAGCGCCAAGCGCCTCACATGTCCCTCACGTGGGCGCTGCTCAATAAAGAGTGCTTAGTGTTGGAGATAGTGCCCTCAGAGTCAATTATTGGATCACAGGCACGTGATTGCAATGATTGATGGAGGACCTATGCCGGTAGGACAGTCTTACTCAAGATGATAGTATGCTATCTGGTTTACCTTTATCATCGTGTACTGCTTCAGGTGACCTTACAGGTTACTATTACACGTTGATAGAGCCCTTAGGATTCTTGCTTGACGACCAGTAGTATGATGGCGATCATATACGTGGGAGCTGGGGTCTATAAGCACATCCTTAAAAGGTCCTTAGTCGTGGGAGTTTTCGAGACAGGGTATCGATACCCCAGAGTAGACTAGTGTATACAGTCGAGACCCCGACGAGGGGCGGTGGCCGGTCTCACAAGCCACTGGTGTCAGTTGGTTCACCTAAGATGTATACAGGTGCTCATTGAGTTATGAGTACACTGGACAGGACTCGCCGGGAACATGCTAGTTGGTCTTATACCCGACGTCAGATAGCAGTTCCCTGGTGACATGTGTACAGGTTAGTTCATCGACCAGAGATCGTCATTTGTCTCGTGTGAGTTCCCACTGTACTTTGATTACTACCCTACCACGGCTCAAAGGAGTCATGCAAACAGGTTTTAGTTGGGTACAGTCCCGAGCCACATGGAGGCAGTGAGCGGATCTACAGGGGTTCGTCTCTCCCGGTATTAGGGGTGAGGTCGCGCTATGTCTAGGAGAGCCATTACACGAAGTCCTAGGCCAAGGCAGGAGATTTACTGGTAGGTATTCCAGTAGTATCTCAGGATGTTCTGGGCTACACTCCGACACGACTTGTACCGCTTTTGGGGGTCTGACTTTTACCAACCCCCTAGGCCCGCCATGCGATGCTCATAGACGAACGGATCGAACTGTACGGATATTGTCACTGACAGGCTCAGTAGGGTGTCAGGATGAGTTCGCTCATCGACGTTCCTTTTGGTCAATACCTGGTAGCCCGTTACGTATGGCTAATACCTCGGACGTGCTAGTGGTTAAATCCACAGCCAAAGTATTGACGAGTCTTTAGAGTCCCCCACAGACCGTTTTCTCAAGTTTCGGGCGAAACGCTGTAGAGGCCGTATGGAGATATGGCAGGGTTCAATCATATACGTGCGGTATTGCATGGATCATGATCAGATGGATAATACTAGCGGGCTTTGGTTTAAGCCGGATCCTAGTATTGTACAGTGTAGATTTTGTCTCATTGCATTTGTATTCGGCCAGAATACAAATGCGGGTATGTATATACAGTCGCGGGGTTTTCCTGTAATTTATTACGGGATCAGTTTTTTTAAGTTGCCCGTTTGCATTCCGTTTCGGCCATTTTCCTTTATTTCCTTTCTTTGGCTGAAAATTGGTGGAGGGGGTTATTTGCAATTGTGCAATTAACAAAGGAGAAGACTTTTTGTGGCACATGGTTGCTTCATGATTGTGCACCATCTATTGACTTCATTGATTTATCATTGCTTGAATTTTCTTGATGAGATGGTTGATGATTATATTCTCTCATCATCACTCATCATTCTTTCTTCATATTTCTTATGGTTACCTCCTCACTCCTCTTGTGCTCACCCCCTTTGTGTATTTCCTTCCTCATTCTTGTAAGGGGACTGGCCACTTTTGAGAGGGAGAGAGAGATGAGGATTGATTTTGTGAGGAGAAAAATCATTCATCTCATATTCTTTGCTTGCCACAAAAATTCCATAGTTCATTTCCTCCATCAAAATGGCAACTTCATACCCCAAAGAGACAAAACTTTCTACACTTCATCTACAGTATCCTTGGGCACGTCGACTCGCCAACTTCGTGCTCGAGTTGCCTCGGTCCAGAGGTGGGAGCCCATAAAAGAACCCGGCGATGTGGTGCCCTTCCGACGAGGAGATGAAGACCGGAGATTCCGCGGGGAGATCGGGACAACGACGAGAAGACCGAAGGACACTGATCGCTCGGTATATCTCTCTACCCCTTCTCTTGTTAGCTAGGAGTAGGTTAATGGCCCGATCCGGGTTTAAAAGTGCGCGGTGGTGCCGGTTTACAAGTTTTGTAAAAGTATCGTTTCCGCATTTTGACCTCGTTCAGACGGCCGGAGCGCCGCCGTGCACTTACATGGGTATCAGAGCCACGCCATTAACCTAGTCTAGCTTGCTCTAACATGTTTACAAGTTTGATCGAACGGATTTTTAAAAAACCCGCGTTTTCTGGTCTAGTTGCTGTCAATTTTATTTTTTGCACAAAAAAATTTTCTGGGCATGTCAAAAAATCGTGCAGGGTTTTTAATGGAATCTGGGAAAATTTGGTGGAGTGATCTTCCTGTTTAGCCGCGGAACCGCGGCCGTACCTCTACTTTGGCAGCGGTTCCACCGCAGTAATGAACAGTCACTGCACCAAATTTCTTCTGTTGGTTTCTGAGTTGAAAATGGGGTTTTTGGTATATTCGTTTTGGGCCCAGATTTTCTTTGAGTGCTACAGTTGTGCTTGGGGCCCACTTCGGAAAATTCAGTCGATCGAAAATTTTAAACATGTTAGTTCACAGTATTTACATTATATCTGCTACTGTGAATGTCATTTGATCGGTAAATCATGTCTAACTGCTATAGCCCTTTTAGACGGATTTGCGAACGTAACATTCACGCTGATGTTCTGTGTTGTGCTGTGATGTTGCGGATTGGTCGTGGGGGATAGCCTGGATGCAATGTTAGTACAGTTTTGGTATTTTTATGTACATTTGACATTGCGGGGCGAGCGTCCGACATGTGGACTACCGTCACTGCCTGTTTGTATATTATTCTTTTGGGGCACGACCGGGCTGAGATCGATGTACCCGTTGTATGTATATATTACTTTCTGTACTAGAATTACCCCAAGGTGGGGTGCACGGATAGACGGGTTCTAGAGGGCAACGGGCCCGCATCTCATGGCGTTGAGACGGAGGGGGATTCACTCTAGAATTGGCGGGCTATTCGTCGCACTCGTAGGGGGTACAGTTTGACCCAAGGAAGGGTGCCCAAGTTACCCGATTCCGTGAAGTGCTGGGTGGTCCATTCACGTTGCTGAAGGGGGCTGCCTCGCTTCAGGTTTTGGCGGGTAACTTGCCGCGCCCGTAGGGGTCTAGGATTTCATTGCACAGGCTATCCATACGACCAGAGGAACGTCGGGTTTCAGTAGTGGCTCTATGAAACTCGGGGATCCCAGATATCTGTATTGTTCTGTGATGCTTATTACATTTCTGTGATGTTGCATTTTATCACGCCTTGAGCGAATATTATATATTGATATATATACTAGTAGATGTTGTATATGTTTTGCATCCGCGCTAGTCCAGTCCCCGCTCTGTCGTTAGTTAAGTAACCTAACGGGTAATGACGGGACCCAGTGGCGAATGCGGATGGCATATACGTACATCATTAGTTTCGTTCTTTATTGGTGTGATCAATTGATGGGACTGCATTGATTCGGATCAATGCAAGCTAAACAAACCTATTCTGATGTTGTTGGAACAATTTTTCAAAAAGCTGTTATTGCAACGACGTTCTCTTTTGTTTTGCACAGTGGTATTCGGTTATGAATATCCAGCACCTCAGTCGACGAGGCAAGGGCCGAGATCCCTTCACCGGGAGTGACCCCTTAGACAGAAGTTTGCGTCAGGGTAATAACTTCACTATAGCTGATTGCCTTTTGCTTTGCATCGTGGTATTCAGTTGGAATATCCTGCACCTCATTCTATGGGGAAAGAGCCGAGATCCCTTCACCGGGAGTGACCTCTTTAGCAAAGTTTTTCGTCACTATATTTTTATAAAGCTATCCAGTTCCTTCAACGATATCAAGTTCATTACGTTAAAGGTTTTTCGCCAAAAACCATTCGTAGCCCTCCGTTGTTTCAGTTAAATGTTCGGTAGTATTCAAGCTATGTATTCTGATCTACGCCAAGGCATAGTGATTGGTAGCTACCGGATATTTATCTGTTGCATAGATAGATGCGTTAGTTTAGGACAGTCGTACTACTATTTTGGCCTACGTCAAGGGTATGTACGGGTGGGTTCAAATTAACCTGGACAATGACGGGTAGAACTTGACATGTGACTTATGATATTTTGGCCTACGTCAAGGTCATAAGAGCATGGGGCAAAAATCACATCAGGAGTTTCTAAAGAAACTGAAACTTGCCAGATATGCGCATACCTTCTGGAGTGTGATAACGTGAGCGGATTCCGTCACGTTATCATGCGATGATAGTTGGATCCCGATTCCCACTGATGAGTTGGTTTACTCCTCGGGTGATCCCGACTAATTCTTCTTTCAGGTTTGGAGGAGAATTTGATGGTACAGTGGGAGGTTTCCAAATTAGATAAATTGATAACCATTCTGATCTAGGTTAGAGTGCATGCTGAGTGTTTCTTTTCTCTCTCTCTTTGGCAGCGACCATGGCCCGACCCTTGACTATGACACAGTGACCAAATTAACCGAACCTTTTTAAACACTGGCTTTTGGATTGTCAGAGTTGCAAACCTCTTTGCCACTCCTACTTTTACCCTTTTCTCCAGAACATCCCGTATTACTACGAACATCCACTTCCATTGGATAAAACTATCGTATGGTTATATACGAACTCGAAGGAATTTATTCGAGGATTGTTTCCAGTTCTGGAGAAAACGAATAGGACTATTCAGTTGTCTTTTCCTCTTACATTCTCTCAGGTTGCGAGTGTTCCTAGGATTAAGACAGTACACCTATTACGAAAATTGGATAGTCTTCTTCCAAACCATAGGCAGGTGCCGACCGGTAGGGAATGAAGAAAACCAATTAGCCTAAAGATGGTGTACAGAAGGTATTATGTAAAGACAAATAAAGGGATTAGAAGGAGGGCAAGGTAAATTGCGACTGCTATTCACGACCAAACCAAGTATTTCATTACCACTCCCACTTCACCTTTGCATTTCTCCAGGACACTCCGTATCACTACGAAGATCCACAGTTTATTGGATACTCCATCGTATGGTTATATACGAACTCGAAAGGAACTTGTTCCAGTTCGGGGATGGATTCTGGTTCAGGAGAAATAGGAATAAGGTTTATTCAGGTGTCTTTTATCTTCACCTTCTCTCGCGTTGCGAGTGCTCCTAGGATTAGGACAGTACACCCATTACGCTTATTGGATAGTCTTCTTCCAAACCATAGGCTGGTGCCGAACGGTAGGGAAGGAAGAAAACCATTTAGCCTAAGAGGGTGTACAGAAGGTAATGACTAAAAACATATGAAGGGATGTGGAGAGATGGCATAGAAATATACGATTACAGTTGTGAATCTGGATAATGGAAGAGGCATTACTAGGAATACCCGGATACCCCTACGAAACATTTACATGTTTCAGTTTCACTGTGTATTGTTAAAAGAAAACTGATTTCCCAATTAGCCCTTGCTCCAGGGTATGCATTTACCAGGTATGATTCTCACATCTGTATGGTTTTACAGATGATGAGTGGGAGTAAGTTATTTGGAATTGGGTGATCATCCTCATTATATCGGGATTCGTTGTAATTGGTGATATTTGAGGAAATCACCTGGGTTGTTTGCCGGACGGCAAATATTTGGTTTTGAATATCCGTTGTTGTGCACCAATTTCAAATTGATATATCTGTACGTGTATTTTTATAGAGTGAGATATACCTTTTTGAAATTATGTCTATGACATTTACCTATATCAGTGGATGGTTAGGTAAGGAGTATTAAACAGCGGTGTAATTCTTCCTAACCATAAGTATGGTTTTCAACCTACGACACACAGGGAATGAGTCATTAGACTCAAGGGACTTATACAAAGTATTGTATATTGTCCAGTGTCCATTAGTACAGAGGGGTTGGTACTCGTACTAGATTCTGTTTACTTGTGACTTCTTTGGGTCTTAGACATGTGTTTCGTAGAAACATAAGGTCCAAGTTTTGAGAAGTTATAGGTATAAGAATAGAGTAGAGAACCAGGTGTTGCAAGTATCGGGATTCTTCAAGGTGATCGAAGATGTAGATACTTATGAAAGGTATTCAGTTGATAGTAATGATTAAGAGAACTTGCTTCTCTTTCAGGTTACTCATAATTGGAAGCATTCCTAAGTTGAGTAACGCTGATCGGCCTTCTTCCATTTAGTTGACATGCACTGGAGACAGCTGCATGATTTGAATCTGGTTCAATTAAATCTGTGCCTCTGGTTCAATATTAGATATAGAACAGTTCATATCTTAACGATGTTAAGGTATGGGGAGTTGTCCGGCTTATGTTTTAAACCAGACTCCGGATAACTCAAGGTATGTTTCTGTAATGGCTGTTGTGGGTTGACCCGGGCTATGACGAGGGTTGACTTTCTACAATCTGGAAGATCAATAGTGATATTGTTCTTGACTCGCCACAGTTTTAACAAAAATGGATTTTTTCAGAAAACAGTAGTGGGAGTATGGTAGAACTGGAAGTGATTCCAGAACCGCAGACGATTACTGAAAATTTGATAAGAACCTAAAGATTCAATTTGGTTTGACATTCCATTGGCCACTCCGCAGATACGGTGGGTAACCTCAGGCACCCGAGAGGTACTCCGGTAGCCTCAAGGACGGTGACAGAGAGGTTCTTGTTTACCCAGACTTGCCATTGCTGTTGTTCCAGACTGTAAGACCCGGCAGGAGGATGAGTATAGCGTCGTTCTGAACTGGCTTTAGAAGTGCACGTGTATATGACTCTGCCAGAGGGTTGTCGTAGTCAGTGGGAGCAGCGGAAGCATTGGTGGACAAGTGGCTTATGTCTATTTATAGACTAAAGCAGATGTAGCGGAGATAAATCATCTATTTCTGATATGACAGTCATAGGTTTGACTTCATCAGAATAGGGGATGGATCTGTTAAGAAGGTAGTAGGGTGTGATGTCCTGGTATTTAGATGACATACACAGAGTAGGAAGTGATATTCCTATACTACGATCGATTATGCTTTGGTTATCACACAGTGGTTTCTCCATATAGGATATGGATATCATATCAGATATTCTGGTTACTAGATCTATGGTTTTAGATCTAGATTTGGGTAGTTTCCCAATCTGGATACTTGGACAGCATTCTAAAGGTGTTTTAGGATGGACGACTCCTGGTATGGTAGTGTACCTGTAGGTGATGGAGTCACCCTCTCTAAAGGTGTCTTACAGACTAAAGTGGAGAGGGATATGCATGATTGGCAGATCACTTGCTTAGGCAATTGAGTCAATCATGTGATGTCAAGCACCACACCAGATGTTGTTTTTTGCAATAGATGCAATATGTTGATATTGATCCAATCCTGGAGAAACGAACGGAAGCAGTTTTAGAACATAAGTGGATGTTCTAGGGATATGATAACATCATCCTCATTCAGGAGACGGTTATCATTCCAGGCTTCCAAGGTGACCTGGACGGCAGAGTGACTGTCAGAGTTATAGTTTTCCCTCTGATGAGGGGCAGTACTATGGACAGGTGGTCCAGGCGGATATTGAGGGAGGCATGGTGCAGGATACTGATTAAGTTCAGTTGACGATACAGTCTAAGAAGTTTGGATTTGGAGTTCATTTATGAGCTAGGTCCCATCAGATATCCAGACATATTCTAAGACAGGTATTGCTCATTTCGGGAGATGGCTTTCTCCGCGAACTTGAGATAAAGAGAGACATAGAAAGAAACATCAAGGCGGATCCACTCACTGAGGCTATTCCTCGAACACATTAGTTTTGCAAACTGGTTTTGTGAGACTGATTAGTAGAGGAGTTGGGTGTTCGGTATCACACGAGCTGTGAGTATGCGACATCGCAATAATTAGCCTTGAGTGCAAGTGGGAGATTATTGGAGATAGTGCCCTCAGAGTCAATTATTGGATCACAGGCACGTGATTGCAATGATTGATGGAGGACCTATGCCAGTAGGACAGTCTTATTCAAGATGATAGTATGCTATCTGGTTTACCTTTATCATCGTGTACTGCTTCAGGTGACCTTATAGGTCACTATTACACGTTGATAGAGCCCTTAGGATTCTTGCTTGACGACCAGCAGTATGATGGCGATCATATACGTGGGAGCTGGGGGTCTATAAGCACATCCTTAAAAGGTCCCTAGTCGTGGGAGTTTTCGAGGCAGGGCATCGATACTCCAGAGTAGACTAGTGTATACAATCGAGACCCCGACGAGGGGCGGTGGCCGGTCTCACAAGCCACTGGTATCAGTTGGTTCACCTAAGATGTATACAGGTGCTCATTGGGTTATGAGTACACTGGACATGACTCGCCGGGAACATGCTAGTTGGTCTTATACCTGACGTCAGATAGTAGTTCCCTGGTGACATGTGTACAGGTTAGTTCATCGACCTGAGATCGCCATTTTTCTCGTGTGAGTTCCCACTGTACTTTGATTACTACCCTACCACGGGTCAAAGGAGTCGTGCAAACAGGTTTTAGTTGGGTACAGTCCCGAGCCATATGGAGGCAGTGAGCGGATCTACAGGGGTTCGTCTCTCCCGGTATTGGGGGTGAGGTTGCGCTGTGTCTAGGAGAGCCATTACACGAACTCCTTGGCCAAGGCAGGAGACTTACTGGTAGGTATTCCAGTAGTATCTCAGGGTGTTCTGGGCTACACTCCGACACGACTTGTACCGCTTTTGGTGGTATGATTTTTACCAACCCCTTAGGCCCGCCATGCGATCTGTTGGATATATGTATGCCCTAGAGGCCATTATATGATAGTGGATGTATTTATACATGTATATATATATATATATATATTCAGTGTACATTCTTGCTCGACATGATAGTATGCTATCTGGTTCTTCTTTATCTGACATGTTGATTTGATCATGCTTTTTATTCATTCATACATGTTGATAAAGCCCTGAGGATATAGGCTTGACTACTGTGATTATGATGGAGATCATACTAGTGGGACATCTATAGTTTATAAGCATATCCTGAAATGTCTCTAGTCGTAGGTGTATCGAGACGGGGCATCGATATACCAGAGTAGACTAGCATATATGATACTAGACCCATATGATGGACGATGGATGTTCCCACATTCATCGATGTTTGACATCGAGATCGTATACGGGTGCTCAGTGGTGACTGGGTACACTGGACAGACTCACCGAGAACTCCTATATGGAATTATATCTATCGTCGGATAGCAGTTCTCAGGTGACACTGGTGCACGTTAGTCTGTAGATCCGAGATCGTCATAGAGTCTTGTGTGTTCTCCCACTGTACTTTGATTACCACCCTACCACGGCTCTACTGAGTCGTGCAAACAGGTGACCGTTGGGTACAGTCCCGAGACACACGAAGGCGATGAGCGATAGGAGGGGTTTCGTCTCTCCCGGTATTGGAAGTTGATGCTGTGCTGTGCTCGACTTGCTATATCAGTAAGTCCCTGGCCAGGGCTGTTGAGATTTACTGATAAGTGTTATCAGTAGTTTCTCGATCTGTTATAGACCATTCATCGGCACGACTTATTGAGTTATTGGGGTCGACGTTACCATCCCTAGACTCGATATGCAACATATCTGACGAAGAGACCGGACTGTACGGTAGTGTTGCCGGTTGGCTCGACGGGAGTTGTAACAGGTTCGCTTGTTTTCTTCTGATCGATCAATACCCGGGTGGCCGTTACGTTTAGCTGACCGCTTGCGGCTTGGGGGTGCTTGATATGATCATCACCCACTGCCGGTGTATTGACGAGTCTTAGAGTCCCACAAAGGAGTTACCTAGTCCAGGAGGAACGTTGTGGTGCGCATATGCGATATGCGCGTGGACCCGGTTAAAATGCGCGTATGAGATACCGTATATTAATCGAGCGGCTTTCTTTTGGTCGGGTCGTATGTGATATGACCGGGTTGCTAAATCAAGTGTTGATTTATCATTAACCATTAGTTTCTCACTTGAAATCCTTTCTTGTCTTTATGTTGTATGCATGCATGTATGCATTCATTCTCATTCATGCACATAGGATGTGCATGGACACATACATGCATACATAATAGTTATCATGGTTGTTGATATAGTAGATGGTGGCAATATAAGACTCACACCATATATAAAATATATGGATATTATTTATTTGGAAAAAGGAAAATGAAATGGAAATTGTTTCATGGTTTATTTTATTATTCTTACACCAACCCCTTGACTAACCATGATTTAATTTCTATGGTCATTTCTTTTCCAAACAAAAATATCTAGATATTTTATAACCATGGTTTACAATGAGAGAGTGAAAATATATATATTTTCATTTTCTCATTTTCTTGATAAGCTTATCATTATCTTGAGTTCAAAAGCCATCATCTTCTTCTTCCTTTCTCCTTTGCTCTCTAGATTTCTCAAGTGAGCAAAAGAGTTATCAAGTTAGGATTTTGAAGTGAGAAAACCAACCACAACACCATTCTACACTAGTCTTGACCATTAGTGAAGAGTGTTAGCTTCCATTTCATCTCTTGATCTTGTGAAGTTTCAAGCTTGGACAAAGAGGACTCCGGGTGGATCATCGTGGACCTAGAGGATCTCAAGCGGACCTTTTTCCAACCCTCAAGTAGCCAAGGAGTCTAGCGTAGGGAGCTACAAAGGTTGTACTCTCAAAACCCTAGCTTTTTCTACTTGTGATGATGTATATGTAATGAAACCCTAAATTTCTAGTGATGATTCTTTGTATGTTCACTTAGCACCTTAAAAATTTGATTTTGACACATGTGATGTTTCTAAACTCTTCATGAGGTGCTAGGTAAACCTAACATGATGCTCATAGACGAACGGACTGGACTGTACGGATATTGTCACTGACAGGCTCAGTAGGGTGTAAGGATGAGTTCGCTCATCGACGTCCCTTTTGGTCAATACCTGGTAGCCCGTTACGTATGGCTAATACCACTGACGTGCTAGTAGTTAAATCCACAGCCAAAGTATTGACGAGTCTTTAGAGTCCCCCACAGACCGTTTTCTCAAGTTTCGAGCGAAACGCTGTAGAGGCCGTATGGAGATATGGCAGGGTTCGATCATATACGTGCGGTATTGCACGGATCATGATCGGACGGATAATACTAGCGGGCTTTGGTTTAAGCCGGATCCTAGTATTGTACAGTATAGATTTTGTCTCATTGCATTTGTATTCGGTCAGAATACAAATGCAGGTATGTATATACAGTCGCGGGGTTTTCCTGTAATTTATTACGGGATCAGTTTTTTGAAGTTGCCAGTTTGTATTCCGTTTCGGCCATTTTCCTTTGTTTCCTTTCTTTGGCTGAAAATTGGTGGAGGGGGTTATTTGCAATTGTGCAATTAACAAAGGAGAAGGCTTTTTGTGGCACATGATTGCTTCATGATTGTGCACCATCCATTGACTTCATTGATTCATCATTGCTTGACTTTGCTTGATGAGATGGTTGATGATTATATTCTTTCATCATCACTCATCATTCTTTCTTCACATTTCTTATGGTTACCTCCTCACTCCTCTTGTGCTCACCCCCTTGTGTATTTCCTTCCTCATTCTTGTAAGGGGGCAGGCCACTTTTGAGAGGGAGAGAGAGATGAGGATTGATTTTGTGAGGAGAAAAATCATTCATCTCATATTCTTTGCTTGCCACAAAAATTCCATAGTTCATTTCCTCCATCAAAATGGCAACTTCATACCCCAATGAGACAAAGCTTTCTACACTTCATCTACAGTATCCTTGGGCACGTCGACTCGCCAACTTCGTGCTCGAGTTGCCTCGGTCTAGAGGTGGGAGCCCGTAAAAGAACCCGACGATGTGGTACCCTTTCGACGAGGAGATGAAGACCGGAGATTCCGCGGGGAGATCGGGACGACGACGAGAAGACCGAAGGACACGGATCGCTCGGTATATCTCTCTACCCTTTCTCTTGTTAGCTAGGAGTAGGTTAATGGCCCGATCCGGGTTTAAAAGTACGCGGTGGTGCCGGTTTACAAGTTTTGTAAAAGTATCGTTTCCGCATTTTGGCCTTGTTCAGACGGCCAGGGCGCCGCCGTGCACTTACACTTAGCACTTAATGGTTGACGCTCAGCGCCAAGCGCCTCACATATCCCTCACGTGGGTGTTGCTCAATAAAGAGTGCTTAGCACTCAATGGTTAGCGCTCAGCGCCAAACGTCTCACGTGTCCTTCATGTGGGCGTTGCTTAATAAGGAGTGCCTAGCACTCAGTGGTTGGTGCTCAGTGCCAAGCGCCTCACGTGCTCCGCACGTAGGAGCCATAAAGAGTATTTAACACTCCATAAAAATAAAACAACAAAAAAAGAGAGGGGAAAGTAAAGCAAAGTATGAATGTCAGAACCCATATTAATGCTCAGCATTATTTGCACAGAAAAGAGACTGAGCCCAAGCAAGTGTTCAACACTTTATTCGAAGACTGAGTGGGTTGAGTCTAAGTTGACCAAATCCTCAATTCAGATCAACCGAACCCATGTACTCATCATTTTCCAAATTGGTCTTAGTCCCAAACACGACTACAGATCTCTCAACGGACATTGGTTCAAGGGTACATCTCCTCACATCTCTGATATATGTCGTTGCAATTCTTCAGCGTCTTCAGAGAGGTGGTGGGTCCCGATAACCAATAACTCTTTGGGGCACTCCTAAATTGACGGGCGCATCCCACTGCGGACCGCAACGTCCTTAAACTAACACAATGGAGCCTAAATGCTCTTTTGTTGGGTCTATATGATCCCAAAATTTTGTTGAGTAGATCTTAGCCTAAAATTAGACTAACGTATACTCAACAAATATTTAAGTTGATGTCACGCCCCGCTTTCCAGTATACGGGCAGAAGACGCGACGAGGCCATTACGTATTTACTCTGAAGTAAACACGCTGAGCGTATCTAAGCAATATAAATAAAATGCACAAGAGACAAAGACAATAGATATAAATTGAACAACAACTTTATTTATTAACATTCTTTTGTATAATGCATCTGAAAAGTAAATACATGGAATGAAAAGCAAAGCCTAAACAGTGGCATAACAGAAATGAAAGGTACTGAAATGAAATGTACAAGTATCTAGAGTTCAGGGTCGAAGGCAAGCTGGTCCAAGTCCTCGCTGGTGGGCTCGATCTCCTGAAGATCCGAATCACCTGAAAACATTCCAAAGAAGAAAGAAAGGGAATGTCGTCAGCGAACAATCGCTCGGTAAGTCCCAAAGATAAGGGAGATATAGAATGGACAGAGAGAGAGAGAGTGTATAGCTTTTAAAGTTGTATTATATTGTTATAATGTTGTATTTAGTATTAACGCTATTGTTTGTAGCTTGGTACAGAAGAGGCTAGTGTATACGAGAGGAGTCTCAGTAGACCAGAGATTAAGGTGAACGGAAAGTACAAGGAACCGTTCAACCACGGTACAATGGCAATTGAATTCAGGTTAAGTGTCTTAATGGTTGCAGTCTCGTGCCACTTCTAACACCTTCCGTACCAATCTACCCCTTAAACCCTGCGATGTCTTAATTGTATTGTTTGTATTATATTGTAAATTGTATTGTCTTATATAAATGGATGACTTGCCGAAACCATGATATCAGTAAATGGATGTAACTGGAGAATCATGCAGATGGATGTATATCCATGATTCAGTTCAGTCAAGTTGTATAGATTGATAGATTGAACAGATTGAATATATGGATTCATATTGAATTGTTATATATAATTGAATCTTATTCAAGTCAGATTGATTATATTGAGACTCGGTCTGAGTCAAACAATTAGAAAAGAAATTGAATCCTGAATTAGGTTTTGGTGTTATCGGTAACCGCTGCACATGGACGGCAGGATTTGTGTCTTTTTCAAAGACGATTACCGTGTTGATAACACCGTTTGTTAAGTTGTCTACCTTAAATAGGCAAGCATCCATATCTCCGGCTCCCTGAGACTCAAGAGACTGGTCCCGCTTAAACCTATATTTACTAGGGTTTTTAGGGTAATTTATAGAACTTGAGAGGGTTTTATGTAAAAATAATTTTGTATAATTTTCAAAATACACCTCAAGTATTTTATTGTCATCTTTAAAGTTTTTATTGATGTATATTTTATCATTGTGACATTTCTAGTGAATAAAACCTATTTTTCATAATATATGGTATTTATTTGTAAAGTATTGAACTTGTATAGAATTGCATGGTATTTTCATGTAAATTGATTCTTTTTGATAAGTTGAAATATTTATACTGTACCAAAAATAGATATTTTGATGATACATATATATTTATAAAATAATTTAATTTATTATTTTTCTAGAAATCTCATTTTCTTAAGATATTTGTATTTTTTAAATCTTTCGAGACCGTATGCTCCTTGCGGAGGTCTGCATCTCCCACTACTAAGCCCGAGGATGTGCGATAATCCGCACCATCCCGAAAGGGTTCACCGAAATGGGTTGTAGCGGCACATTGCAAAGATTTGTTTAAAATACATATCTTGTTGAAAAAGGTTTTTATAAGTTTGAGGTAGTTTTATGTAAAATCGTATTTCCCAAAACTATGTTCCTAAAGATTATCGTGTTATGTTACATATGAGTGTTGTGAGGAGGTAGGTCATTACCTCATGAACTATCTAAGGTATAGCTAGGGGTAATGATGTTTTATATAGAAACTAAACTATATGGTATTTTTCTGTAAAAGTGCTATAAAAATTGAAATATAAATTCTTTTGATATGAAACTTGTCAAGATGTTTTGTTAATATTTAATGATCATGATGTGAGAGTTTGGTATTATTGTTTTTAAGAAAATATGATTTTTTAGGAAAAACTGAATCGGAAGTTGGATTAACTCCACTTCCGTCAGGTTTTAGAATTCTAAGTTTTTAGAATAGTAAAGAGAAGGGGGAGAAGGGACTTACGGATTTGTTGATTAGAGAAGAGGAAAAGTAGGAAGTAGGAGGTGCCGGTGCGTCGTTTCGTCGCCGGAATCTTCTCGGGTCGCTGTCGGAAGTTCGCCGGAGCTTCGCCCTTGCTAACTCCACTTGCACACAAAAAGTCTTGGGATTTTTTTTCTTGAGAGTTTGGACAGAGTTTTGGAAGTGAGGAGGGGTGATTTTAGGTGTGGTATTTATAGGAAAACTTAGAATTTAGGGTAAATGAAAGGGTGTGAAAAAATATATTAAATTTTGCATTAAAAAAAATGTATTAAATTTAATAGGGGTGTTTTAAATTCTCTGTAATTGTGCAGGAAAAATGAACGGTACAGGAGTTATGGGGTAGGCCAAAGGTCTCTGGGAAGTGAAGAAAATCGGAGTTTGGCCCGAGTCGGACCGGCGGCGCCGGCTCGAGTCGACCGAGTTAGGGCTGGGGTCGTCGCCACGTGTATCTCGTCGTTTGGTCTACCTCCTGGACTCGTTTGTTTTATATGTGACTTTTGGTTTTTACGAGTTATGCACGTGTAGACTTTTGGGATTCTAAAAATTTAAAAGAAAACTAATTAAAAAATAATATGGCTAATGGTATTTGAACTCTGGTGCTTTGGTTCAGCAGTGCAAAGTCTTACCAATGAGCTACAAACTCCTTCTTCCTGTTCAAAATTGAATTGAATACTTATAGTACTCACAGGAAATGTAAATACCCCAAGTATACATTAATTTTAAATCAATTTTATGTACACAAGAATTGGAGTTGTTACAGTTGATCTTAATCTCAAACGAGATTAACGATCCTTAAATCAACCCAAACCCAAATCTAAGAATATATGGATTTGGACTAATCCACGCCCTACGGGCAACAACATAAATTAGTCTTCGTATACAATCCACGGGCAACCAAAAATAAAACAAACACACACGACACGAAGTGAACATCTGGAGCAGGAGAAAGTGGTTATCGCGATGCGATAACGTAGTTAACTGCAGGGGCTTGAGCTTGCAGGGAAGAGCGTCCTCACAATCAAAACCCCCTCGCAAATGAGGGGGAATCTGATGAAGTTTGCTTCAATGGCCGCATCCGTCCAAACCTCCGATACACGGTGTCATAAATCAACTTGGTATCTTTGGAGAGGTGGACGGATAAATCCAAATAGCATTTGCTCCAAATTGAGGCAAGACAATCCATCCCGGTTCGTCTCTGTTTTCGGCGGTAAACAAATATGTATATGAGAGACAATATAAAAATACCAGTGAACATGTTAAGATAAAGGCAACCAGATAGCATACTATCATGTCGAGCAAGAAAGTCCTCCATATATATGTCCAAGCATCCACTATATCATACAATAGTGGCCTCTAGGGTATACATATTACCAACAATCTCCCACTTGCACTAAGGCCAGTTGTTGTAGTATCTCATACCCAACATCCCAAAAAGTCTCTCGAATAGCATATGAGGAGGGACCTTCGTGAATGGATCCGCTGTATTATCCTTTGTGTCAACTCTTCTAACCTCGATCTCCCGGCGATCTACTATCATCCTGATCAGGTGATACCTCCTAAGAATATGTCTGGATCACTGATGGGACCGGGGTTCTTTAGCCAAAGCCACAGCTCCATTGTTATCACAATACACAGGAATTGGATGCGCAATGGATGGAACCACACAAAGTTTAGCTATGAACTTGTTCATCCATACAGCCTCTTTGGCAGTATCGTTGGTAGCGATGTATTCATCCTTCATCGTCGAGTCTGCTACGATATCTAGCTTGGAACTCTTCCAACATACCACTCCTTCATTGAGGCTGAAGACAAAACCCGAGACCGACTTACTGTCGTCCTTATTACTCTGGAAGCTTGAATCGGTAAAGGACTCCACCTGGAGTTCATGGTTACCATACATTAAGAACATCTCTTTAGTGCTTCTCAAGTACTTAAGAATGTTCTTCACAGCTGTCCAGTATTTCTCCCCTGGATCTGATTGATACCTACTCACTACACCTAGTGAGTAAGCTACATCTGGTCTGGTACATAACATCGCATACATGATAGACCCGACTGCCGAAACATAGGGCATCCTTTGTATGCGAGCTCTCTCTAAATCAGTTTTGGGAGACATTTCTTTGGAGAGAGTGATTCCTGAACAAGCGGGTAAATTACCACGCTTAGAATCTTCTATACTAAACCTCTTTAGTATGGTGTCTATGTACCTGGATTGGAACAATCCCAACATCCATCTAGATCTATCTCTATAGATCTTTATCCCCAGAATGTAGGAGACATCACCAAGATCTTTCATGGAGAACTTGTGTGATAAGAAGAGCTTGACCGAGTGTAGTATAGGAACATCGTTTTCTATCAAGAGTATGCTATCCACGTACAATACGAGGAAGATAACCTTACTCTCTGCAACCTTCTTATATATACATGGTTCATCTACATTTTTGATGAAGTCAAACTTTTTGATAGCTTCATCGAAATAGATGTTCCAGCCCCATGATGCCTGCTTTAATCCGTAGATTGATTTAGCAGCTTGCTCACACTTCCGCTGCTCCCACTATCTACGAAGCCCTCTGGCCATGTCATGTACACACTCTCTTTTAAATAACCATGTAGAAAAGAGGTCTTGACGTCCAACTTCCAGATTTCATAGTCATGGTATGCGGTAACGGCAAATAGGTTCCTGATGGGCTTAAGCATAGCCACTGGAGAAAAGGTTTCATCATAGTCGACACCTGGCCGTTGACGAAAACCTTTTGCTACAAGTCTAGCTTTGAAAGTCTCAACTTTTTCATCTACACCAATTATCTTCTCAAGATCCACTTGCTCCCGATGGGTTTTACCCATTCAGGAGCAATTTCCAAAGTCCATACTTTGTTGGTGTAGATGGGTTCCATCTCATATTGCAAAGCATCCAGCCATTTCATAGAGTCTCCACTTGTGATGGCATACTTGAAACTAGTTGGGTCATCATCTTCCATGATGAAATCCTCGCTCCCACCATCTATGAAAAAACCGTAGTATCTCTTAGGTGGATGAGAAACCCTATAAGATCTGCAGAGTGGCTGAGATTTGTCGGGGACTATTGAATCCTCCGGTTCCACCAAATCGTCAGTTATAGTTTGTGTTGCTGGAACTTATTTCAGTTCTACCTCATCACCACTAATCTCTTCCACAAGAAATTCCTTTTTCTAAAAAGGTGTCATGTTGAGAAACAAAACATCTTTTGTTACTCGGTGTGGTAGAAGATATATCCTTACGAATGTTTGGGATATCCTACAAACTTGCACAGAACTGACCTTGTCTCGAGCTTGTCCAGATTTTGCTTTTTAATATAGGCCGGACAACCCCATATCTTAACTCATTTAAGAGACCGTCTCTTCCCATTCCATATCTCATATGGAGTGGTAGGCACGGATTTGGTCGGAACTCTATTCAATAGATATGCAGCTATCTCAAATGCATAACCCTAAAAGGAAATAGGCAACTCAGTATTACTCATCATAGAGCGCACCATATCTAATAGGGTGCGATTCCACCTCTTTGATACTCCGTTGTGCTGTGGTGTATATGGAGGAGTAAGCTGAGAGAGAATCCTATTCTCTTTTAAGTAGTCTTTGAATTCCGTGCTCATGTATTCTCTTCCTCGATCATATCGAAGGATTTTAATACTTTTACCCGTTTGGTTCTCAACTTCGTACATATATTCATTGAATTTCTCAAAAAATTCAGATTTGTGTTTCAACAGGAATACATGTCCGTATCTTGAGAGATCATCGGTGAATTTAATAAAGTAAGAGGAACCATTCCTGGTATTTGTAGACATAGGACCGCATATATCACTATGTATCAGTCCCAAGAGTTCACTAGCTCTTTCTCCGTGTCCAGTAAATGGAGTTTTGATCATCTTGCCTTTGAGACATGTAACAACTCCAATTTCAATGTACAGAAAATTTATTTAAAAGTTAATGTACAAATGGAGTATTTGCAATCCTGTGTACGCTATAAACATTTGATTTACTTTTGAACAGCAAGAAAGCACGTGTAGCTCATTGGTAAAGCCTTGCACTGCTGTGACGTAGCCCATGTGATCGAATCCCCCCAGCCACATTATCTTTTTATTAATTTTTCTTTTAATTTTTTAGAAGCCCAAAGGTTTACACGTGCACTACATATAAAATGAAAAGTCACAGAATAATCAAACATGTGCACTGGGGTATACCAAGCGATAGGGACACGTGGCAGAGATCTCACCCCTCGTCACCGGTAAACGACTAGCGCGATTGGCTCCTATACCGGCATCGCCGGGCTGCCCGTAGGGGATGGTCTCCATTTCTTTTGCTTAGCACCCCTTGGCATACCTCACTTCTCCCATACTGTTTGATTTTTCTGCACATTTTCTAGAGAATTAAAAATGGGCATTGATCCACATTTTAATACACATTTTAATTCTATTCTTCATTACCCTAAACCCTAATTTTCCCTATAAATACCACACTCCATGTCACCCCTCCTCACTCAGAATTTCATTACAAAAACTCTATAAAATTTCCAAGTCCCAATTTGTTCAAGTGGAGTTAGCAAGAGGCTAAGTTCTGGCGACGTTCCAAGAAGAATCCTGCGACGAAACGACGCCCCGACGCTTTCCTAAGCTTCCCTCTTCTCCCCTCTATCTTAATAGCTTGAAAGTCCCCTCTCCTCCTCCCCCCCTCTCTTTTTCTATTCTAAAACTCTTCTTTTTCAAAACTCATTGGAAGCGGAGTTATTCCGACTTCCGATTCGTTTTTCTTTAAACATTCCATTTTTCCTAAACCATAAAATACCATACTTTCATATAATATTTAACAAATATAAATAAAAAAAATTGAACAAGTTTCATCTCAAAATAATTCATGTTGCAATCTTTATCTCATTTTTACAGTAAAATACCACCATATTTACAAACGATATTGTTACCCACTTTTTACCGTATTACCTTTAGAAAACTCACGATGTAATGACCTATCTCATCACAACACACATTCATGACATATCACGATTTATTTTTGGACAATATTTGTGAGAATATTACGAGTTACAATAAAATACTCTAAACTATTAAAAATCGTTTTCTTTAGAAAGAATGTTAATTAAATTCCTTGCAAATACGCCTCTACAATCTATTTTGGGGAACCCAGATCGGGATGGTGCGGGTTATCGCACGTCCTCAGACCTAGTAGAGCAAGATGCAGACCTCTGCAAGGAGCAGTCGATCTCGATGGAAATTTTAATACTATTTTTAAGAAAATGAGATTTCTACAAAAATAAATAAAATTTATTTTTATTAAATATATATATATATATATATATATATATATATGAATATTATCAAAAGATCTATTTTAAATATATTATACAAATATTCCATGTTTTTCTAAATCAAAGGAATCACAATTACATGAAAGTACCATTTCAATACAATACAATTCCAATATTTCAATAAAATACCATATACAATGAAAATTAGGTTCTACTCACTAGAAATTTCATTTTTATAAAATATATATCTATGAAAACCCTAAAGACAATAATTAAATACTTGAGGTGTATATTGAAAAATATATCAAACTATTTTTACGTAAAACCCTCTCAAGTTATATTAATTTACAATAAGAACCCTAGTAAACATAGGTTAAAGCGGGACCAGTTCTCTGGAGCCTCAGGGAGCCGGAGAATGTGGGTGCTTGCCTAACTAAGGTAGACTATCTAACAACGGTGTTATCAATACGGTAATTTTCTTGGAAAAAGACACAAATCTTGCCGTACATGTGCAGCAGTTACCAATAACATCAAAACTAATTCAGGACTTCAATTTTTTTTTCAAAATGTCTGACTCAGACCGACTCTCAATCTAATAAATCTGACTTGAATATGATTCAAGTATAAACTATAAGTCAACATGAACCCGTCTATTCAATCTATATCAATCTATTTTGACCGAACCGAACCATGGATATACTCTGTTTACTTGACTATCCATTTAGATCCATATTTACTGATATCATGGTTTCGGCAAGTCATTCATTTATATAACAAAATAATACAATCACTACAAAAGACATTGCGGGGGTTTAAAGGGGTAGATTGGTACGGAATGTGTTAGAAGTGGCACGAGACTGTAACCATAATACACCTAACCTGAATATCCATTGCCGTTATACCGTGGCTAAACGGTTTCTTGTGCTCCATATACCTTAGTCTCCAGATACTGGGACTCCTCTTGTATACACTGGCATATTCTGTACCAAGCTACAAATAACCGCGTTAACATTATAATCAAACATTACTAGTTATATTCACTTTCTGTCTATTCTACCTCTACTCATCTTTGGGACTTACCGAGCGATTGTTCGTTGACGACATTCCTTTTCTTCTTTCTTTGGAATATTGTCAGGTGGATCGGACTCACTGGAGATCGAGCCAAGTACTGAAGATTTGGAACAGTTAGCCTTTTGATCCAGAGCTGTAGGTACTTGTATATACCTTTTTATTTCAGTTATGCCATTGTTTAGGCATTGTTTTCCATTCATGTATTTACATTTCCATTTGTATTTGTAAAGAATTGTTAATAAATAAAAGTTGCTGTTCAATTACATTTATTGTCATTTTTCTTGTGTACATTTATTTTATATTGCTTAGATACGCTTAGCGTGTTCACTTCTGAGTAAATACGCAGCGGGCCTCGTCGCGCCTCCTTACCGTACACAGGGAAGCGGGGGCGTGACAAGATATGACTGACAAGTTTCATAAGATGTAAATTCAAACGGATTCAAATATCCATCCTTATGCAACTTAGCCAGTCTTGTTGCATTGATATGACCTAATCTACAATGCCACAAGAAGGCTTCGTTTATATCTGAACTGTTCCTCTTGTGTGTATTCTGTATACTTTAGAACTGTAGTTTAATTTAGAATGTATATACCGTTACACAACGTACCATACCTAATCAACACTTGATTTAGGAAAATATTCATAATATTTTTGGTACGAAATAACAGTCGCTCGGAATCATTGTGTTACCACTTGGTAATACAATATGATATTCGCCAATTGCTTTGGCTGCAACAATTGCACCTTTCCCTTCTCTAAGGGACATATCACCTATTCCCAGTTCTCTAACTCTCTTTAGCCCATTGAACAAATTATATACGTGAGATCCTGATCCGGTATCCAATACCTAGGACGTAGAGTAAACTGAGAAACGGTTCTCGGTAACGAACACACCCGAAGAAGATGCATCAGTATGCTCCTTCTTCGTTAAGGTGGCTTGGGAATCTGGATATTCTCCTATTCCTTGCTCAGACTTATGACAATTATAAGATAGAGCGGAACCTAGCCTAGTATAATAAGCGGGTTCGGTCAATACATCCATATTATTATCTTGATTAAGGCGTGTCATTGGTCGCTACCAGGAGAGAGAGAAGGATAATCACTTTTGTGTGCGCTCTTTGCAAGATTAGATTGGTTATTATTTTATCTAATCAGGATAGCTCCCACTATTTTTATCAAATCTTCCTTCAAAACTTATGTTCACCGCCGAAAGACGCGACCGGGACGTTGGGACGTCAGGGCCTGAATTCCGAGGGCAGATGCTAATTGGTGCAATCCGTCCATCTCTCTGAAGATGCCAAGTTGATTTATGGCACCGTGTATCGAAGGTTTAAACGGATATGGCCGATGTAGCAGACTTCGTCAGATTCCCCCTCTTTGAGGGGTTTTTGATTGTGGGGACGCTCTTCCCTGCAGGCGCAAGCCCCTGCAGTTAATTACGCTACCGCATCGCGGTAACCACTTTCTCCTTCTCCAGATGGTCATTTCGTATCGTGTGTGTTTGTTTTGTTTTTGGTTGCCCGTGGATTGTATACAAAGACTAATTTATATTGTCGCCCGTAGGGCGTGGATTAGTCCAAATCCGTATTTTCTTAGATTTGGGTTTGGGGGTTGGTTCAAGGATACGTTAGTCTGATTTGAGACTAAGATCAACTTAAACATTCGTTAAGAATACGTTAGTCTAATTTTAGACTAAGATCAACTTAACGGGATCGTTTAGATCCAACAAAAGAGTATTTGGGCTCTATTGTTTAGTTTAGGGACATTGCGGTCGATAACCAGTTTAAGGACATAGTGGTCCAATAACAGTTTAAGGATATAGTGGTCCAATACCAGTTTAAGGACATAGTGGTCCAATGATAAGGACATCATAGTCCGTGTCACGACCCGAAATAGCACGTGACTGGCCTTGAATCATATGAAGTCTATACGACCCCATCAAATTCAAATAAGCCAAAAGCCCAGAAATCTAAAACCATGTTTAAGGAGTAATTAAGGAAAACTAGTTTTAAGAAGTGAAGAAAACACGTTTTTTAAAAACAAGGTTTTTAAATAAGTTAGCCGAATATGCATTTTTAAAATCTCTAGTCTTTTCTGAAAATTTCGGTAGAGTTTCCTTTGTAAATACTGGCCCCGAACGGGATACAACATGAATAATATATATACAATGATAAAAGGCATCCCCAAGCGGGAGCTAGCTCTTCATCAATCGATGGTCACAACCACGCAAGCAATAAAATATACAACGCCGAAGGGCGAGGATCAAAACTCAAAGGAAAACTCAAAATCAACATGAAAACCATAATACTCTAACGCGCGACTCTAAGGTCGAAATAATACATAACTGGTTTTCTAAGTCTGAAACAATATACATATTTGGCTGATGGAATTACTAGATACAACTGAATAATACATAACAATGGTGGTTCTAATGCAAAAGAACCCACCTACCAAAGCAAATCACCCGTAAGGGAAGTAGTGTGCCAGAAAGCCGCAATGAAACCTATACGGCAAAACTTGCAAGAACTGTAGCACAACGGGGGTGAGTTGCCAACTCGTGAATAGAAAACATCACAGAGCAGAAATCGTATGTATGACACAATCCTAGGTCAATACGATCAGATATATAAATAAACCTCAAATGAATAAGTCTGAAGCATGATAAAGTGGCAGTATAACATCTATACATGAGTGTAGTGCCAAGTGCTCGTGCCAGTGCCTCAGGTAATAACAAATCATAAATATGAGATATGATCAATGTTGACTATATCATGAAGTTTATAAGTATGTGGATATCATCCAACCATGTGATCAATGTCATCAACATCAGCTATATGTATGTGGATCTCGTCCACGTGTCACCCAATGACAATAAGCATCATACATGTAAATATCATAAAAATATGCATGGAAGTATGCGGATGCAAATCAACATGTGTCGCTCGCGACATATCAAAATCATGGAACCTGAGTGTCAAGCATGGACACTCGAAAATATCATGAAACCTGCGCCTAGCATCGGCATGTAAATCCTCATATACATAGTGCTCCGTCAGTTCGGATCGGCCCACGGGTTCCGTCAGCCCGGATCGGCCCATATCATCTCTCGACTCCAGTCGGTATCCTCTGGATATCCGCCGAGCCTAAATACAATCACCGGTAGGTAGTGCTCCCTCTGCCAGGCTCACCGTCTGTATACACAGCATCCCTTTCTTGCCTCGGGGTACCATACCTGGCCCCACCATGTACCCGTACACAGCTCACGACTCCTCCTCGCATGGGGTATATATATACATCAGAACCGATAAAACTCATGGTGGGCGCACTGAAATATCATATCAAGGGTAATCGGGTTTTAAAACAATACATACTCTCTTTTGAAATACCCACGGTTCCCAAATCCAGAAATATCATGGAAACAACATATCTCAATGCGTATAATCATAAAGCATGATGTATGCGACATATAAAAGAAATGTAAGCATATCAGTATATCATGCAAGTATAGGTGTACAATAGATATGTGCACAAGTATGAGTGTACGATATGTATGTGCACAAGTATGAGTGTACAATATGTATGTACACAAGTATGCCCTGCAAGGGGTCATATCCTGAATGTAACAGTCCTACAGTGTAGTGACATGGCAATTATCGATGATGAAGTGTGTGAGCCGGCAAGCAGGTGTACGTGGAACATATGCATCATCGATAATGGTGCTGGTGTCCTAACAGCATGGTTTAATATAGCAATAAACACATGCAATGCGATGCAAATAGCATGAATATGCGGAAGTCGAATAATCAACACAACAGTGAAGAATATACAACAATATATAAATGTCATGCAGTTTTGCCATTTGAAATAAGACGGATCAGGGTTTTTACTAAAATAAGGGCTACGGTGTTTTTAAGGAAAGGTGCGTCTTTTGAAAATATCCGTAGAATCCTTTTGCCTGTCTTTAAAATACTCCCGATTCGTTTGTTTTTGAAATAGATATGATATCGGCCTAACCTAACATCTACTAGCAAACTACAGCTCTAACTAGCAAGTCCATCAGGAGAGGTATGGAAATCACCTAAATCTGAGTCGATATATATGTCTATATATATATATGTCTATATATATATATATATAATAGTCGGTGATCCCGCCTCAAAGGTACCGCGTATGATACAATATCATATGACATTCTCGAGTCATGAGTGCGGATCTATCATCAATATAAAGCTCGTACGGTAAATCATCGTACGGCATCCCAATAGCTGGGTACGGGTCAATATCACATTCCTCTCATCAATTATCAGGTATCCTTATCATCATATCTCATGATCTGGGGTACTGATCTAAGTCCAGTACAAATCCATACCATCTATATAAATATAAATGCGTGTGTGAAACACACGTCCAAAGGCCCGCTAAAATCTCATGTCGTATCCCAAATACGAACCACAATATATCACTGATCTCATGGCACTCTGCCCAATCTCCTCGACTCATCTCCAAATATCATCCACTATCCTCATCATCCAGGTATAACTATAACAAGTAAGCATGTGTGTGCGTGTGGGTGTAAACATATTCTAGGGTTCGCAACTAGGAACTATACTAGTTTACTTCTACGCCCTAATCTAACCATGGTACATCTAATCTCATCTCAATTATCCACGACACACAATAAGCTATCATATATAAAGTATATATATATATATATATATACTATACTAAACATCGAACTGCGGGGGTGCTATACGCCATCCACCCGACTTCCCCCATAGATATAATCTACTCACCTTGAATCCTGCGTGTCGGTGTCGATGCCGCCTTCATCTTCTTCATCGTCTCAAATCATCATGGGGGTACCTACATATCACACGTATCGCATCGCATTAAAACCAAATCGAAACCAAAACGATACGCTTAAAATCTTATAGGTTAGAACCTATAGGTACGATTTCGAAACCATCAAACAATCCTCGATATCGTCGTACAAACGCCAAGTAATCGAGGTAAAACGCAAATATACCAATCCAAAATTTAAAATACGCAAAACGAAAACACGAATTAAAACAACAACTCAGGAAAAAGGCTCCAGATTCTACCCTAGGTCAAATTGGACAATTTTGCATATACCAAGGGTCTAGTGTACATGAAATAAAGATTCAAAACCAACATGAGCCAAAATGGTGGGACCTAGGCCGCAATTTGCGGCCAATTGGATTAAATTTGCAACTAGTTTGGGGAATTAGGGGCTAGGGTTTTAGTGGTAGCTTCCTAGGTGCCTGCACATCCCTCTTTGTTCACAACATGATTTTCAGAGTCTTCTAGTGATAGCAGATTTCGATTAACCCTCACAGATTCCATAATTTTCCGATATCGGGTTTCTAAATCCGTATTCTGGGTTTCAAGTCTCTGGTTTAGGCCTGGTTTCTAGCACTAGGGGGTTTGTGTGGCATCTACTGAGCTTAATTACCCATCACAACTCAAAGTTCCCTCAAACCCTAACTAGAGTTTTCTAAGTCCACATAACCACTCAATATCGACATGAAACATGTATGGATGCATAAGCAATTGAAACACTACTCTAATGGTGCAGAAATTACCTCCTTTTTTTGAGTTGCTCAAAGTCCTCAAAATCTTCTCTTTCTTGGTCCAATGTGTTCTCTTGAGCTTGTGCATCCTTTTATGAAATGGGGTTTGGGTTTTGAGTTGATTTCCATGGTGTTTTTGAGGATGTAGAGAGGGGGCGAGAATGAGGCAGCAGCAGCAGTAGGAAGGACGGAGAGGGGAGAGGAAATGAGTGCGATAATGGTGGGGGAATGGCTCAAGACTAGGTCAAGGTAAACCCTCACCTTTCTCTCTCTCACCCATACCTATTATTATATTCGTTTCCTTTTCTTTTCTAATTTCTAACAATTAACAACCATGCTTAAACATGAAGGAAAACCATGGAAAAAAAATGTAACAAGTGTAAAATGATATGATGCATGTTTGCACAAAATATGCTAAAGATCCGATTAGCGATTTTTTAATCGCGATTATCACTAAATTAGCATATAATTAATCATAAAAACTTAAAAATGGCATAATTCGCATAAAACACCCTCTTTTTAGTAATTTCTATAATTTTCCAAAATTTTCCCATTTTATCAGTATTTAATTATACCGAAATATTAAAATATTCATTAAAAATAATATTAAATTATAAAAATTCCCAAAAATAATATTTTATTTTTTTGAAATGTTACAATCTTCCCCTCTTAAAGAAATTCGGTCCCCGAATTTATATTTTAAACCCCCCAAATTCTAAAACATTTCAATAATAAGTCCAAGTCGTCGGGGCTCCGAAATCATCAATGTATAAAACGCATCATAGCGCAATGCATGCGCATGAACATTGAGCAGATAGCTCAAAAAAAAACAAAACTCCGTCAAGCATCCCGCAATCATCGGAGTTATGGTAAGAAGACAAATGTCAAATCCGAAATAAAACCAATATGATATAAATCAGAACTATACATGTAAATATCTGAAGTAAATGCATGCTAAACCTTTTAAGTCGCTGTGCGATGCACGTATCGCGGCACAGTGGCGGACGTCTATTATAAGAAAATAACCATATATGTATATATCTTTTGTCTAATATGTACGTTCCGTCGTTTTGAAAACTGTTTAGAAAGGTCCCCTTATTTTAAACATGTCGTGTCATATCAGATACGTAGGTAAATACTGAGACTATAGCTCGCCTTTTGGAAATCTCTTCAATAACTATCAATGCATGCAAAATATATCCAAGTACTATCCTCTGACTAGTCCTGCTCAGTACGAAAACAATAGCAATTATCATAAAAACGTACTGCTCTATAAGAAATAAATCCCAAAAGGTATATAAGAATACCCTGTGCGTCTGGTGCGCACGGAAATCAAAATCCATATATGTGTCATACATGTGCACAGAAACAACATCAAGGTGCAACGGGTGTGCACGAAACATTTGTCATAGGCAATGTGTGTGCCTGACAGCAAAATCAGTTGCATCTGTGATGCACGAAAAATCTCGATTTAGCGCATCTGGTGTGCACTAAAATCGTATCTCAAAATATGCGCTTAACATGAGCGAAAATCCAAATCAAATGCACGGAGTGCAAGAAATCAACATCAATGTCGGAATCAAAATCGACGGTATACAATACGGCTCAATCAAAATCAGGTATACCGCGGTATATAAGCTCACATCCATGTGCATCAACGTGCACAAATCAAATCAAAACACTAAAAGTGCATGAAAACTATGCTGGAAGCATAAATCAAATCACAGGCATAAAATAGGCATGAAATCACAATCAATACCTTAAGCGTAATACTATGCACAAAATATGAATACCCAGTAGGTGTAACCATGGTGCACGAAAATTGAAATCATGGAACTCGGCCATCAAGACTAAATCATGCGAACAGATCGCCCAAAATACCGAAATCCAAGGTGACGGATACGTGATAATCGAATCACAAAATCACAAATCATAATTACCGTCGTCGATATTTTCTCCTTCAAGGTCGAGAAGGTGTCGGTGCATCTAATGCTAGCCCCACAAAATATTTACTTGCCTCTTGCTCACGGTCTGGCGTCCTCTGTCTCTGGGCCCTTATCTTCTCTGGTCACCTCTCAGTCAATCCTCACGGCCACTCGTAAAGCAGCACGTCACTGGCGCCGACATCTGGTCCTCTGAATACATATTACACATCTGATCCCGAGTGCAAATCTTATCGCAGCTGTGTCCTGGAAGGAATTCTGCTCAAGGTCTCTTCCGATCTCGTATATGCCGAACTGTACGAAGGCTGGTACTCTTGCATAATCTTTTCTTGCTCTATGGACATCTGCGTCCTCAGCATAGCATTTCCTCGGAAACTGGTCGCATCCCAACGCCTCTGTAGACATATCCGACCTTTAATCTTAACGGGAAGTAACAACAGCTCATCAGTATCACGCACGAACCTCTTGTCCTATTTGTCTGTATCGTCGTCCACTTCGACATCACGCCTCTATCTGCGCACTGCAATTGTTCTCGGCTACGGTCAATCCGAAGTCTCTCACACGGACTCGAAATCATGAACTCGGTATCTTCATCATTCTATAGAAGATATCTAGCCGAACACGTCCTCCGGAACTCGTCCCAACCTGTGGAGGTATACTCCACACTCGTCTGTTCTTGATCATCTCACAACGCATCTGGGTGAGGTCCTCTATCCGAACCTGGTCAACTATCTCGTCGACGATGCCGAACTTTGGCCTGCTGGGTGTGCGCAATATGACCACTCCTGGGTCCAAGTTTTCTCGTATAGTATAGTATTCCAGAAAGGTCCTGTCGAGGTTTCTCTCAAATCTCGTTTCTGCCGAATTGCCCGGAAGTTATCATCTTTACTATATCTGTTTCTCATTCCGGAACGGCTGTATGCTCATCGCGACTCCTTCTGGAAGGTATATCCATGTACAACGTCTCTGCATGCGTATCGCATCTCTAATGTCAGCGGAGTGGAACGTCATCTCGTCGAAATCTCGTGCGCACTCTTTACTCCACTTTGTTCCAAGGTCAACTGATTCAGACTCGTCTTCTCATGGCTGCATGGACTGCGCTCCAACGGCTATACTCGTATCTGGACTCTCCCAAGCAGTGTATCCCTTCACATGATATCTGAATAATGTCGAACCATCCGATCGATTTGTCAGAACCTCATAATCCCCCAAGAGATCAACATCTTGAGTATAGTTTAATAGTATTCCGGTACATACTACAACACCTGTGGACCGGCCGTAGAAGGGCAAACCCAAGCCTCACAAATGGCACCGCTAAACTGCCGTAAACCCTAAGGTTCGAAGGCGTTCCATGGTCATTACGTCGAGTTAGGGTTTCATTCTTCTAGATGGTCTATAGCATTACTTGCATTGTCTTCCGAATACTTTAAACTTGGAAATGGGTTCCTAATATTCGATCGTCTCTATCGACTCTCAACGAATCTGCGTGAAGTCGTCTCTAGCTGGAATCAATCAATCTGATGACCTCGCATCAGGGTAAGCGAACGAACCACATGTCCTAGTCATTCATCCTCGGGTGACTAGCGACCTTCCATCATATCTCTAAGTATATACTCATGCTGTAGTAGCTCCAACCTCTGGGCGATATCTCGTCATTTGCAGCAACAACTAGCTCATTCGTCTGTATGCTGAGCAGCGCCTCAATCATCATGAATAAGCGATATATCAATGGTCATCACATTCTGGCTGGCCTCGAGCAGTAGCCTGATCCTCTGGTGCAGATCTGCACGTCCGAGAAATCTCGTAAAAGCGATTCATCAACCGCTCATGGCGCGAAAACACAATAAAACGACGCCTCCATATGCAATCGTATGTCTCTGGAATCATGCCCTGGTCAGTCCTCATCCGTGACGAGCTCAAGCTGACGCAACTATAGCCGTAGCTCTCTCTGCCCGTGTAATCGTGGCAGCAAAATCATAACCAATATCGATGAGGATAGATCATAGGAATGAATATAATACTGTGCAAGGAAATGTACATCCTAAGGTTTCTTAAGCGGAGTAGCGTATTGTAAGTATGTCGTGGAACATACGTACGGTACGTCACTCTACTCAAGCTACCTACTCAATCAACCAAGGGTCATTCTACGCGACGAAAGTTCGGGTATAATACCCCCCTCGATAAGTCGAAGTTCCGTAAGGTCAAGCCTAAGTTCCGTATATATATATATAAATGCTCTAGGCTCCGCATAGTCAAACTTAGACTCGAACCAAGGTTAACCTAGCGCTCTGATACCAACTTTGTCACGACCCGAAATAGCACGTGACTGGCCTTGAATCATATGAAGTCTATACGACCCCATCAAATTCAAGTAAACCAAAAGCCCAGAAATCTAAAACCATGTTTAAGGAGTAATTAAGGAAAACTAGTTTTAAGAAGTGAAGGAAACACGTTTTTTAAAAACAAGGTTTTTAAATAAGTAAGCCAAATATGCATTTTTAAAATCTCTAGTCTTCTCTGAAAATTTCGGCAGAGTTTCCTTTGTAAATACTGGCCCCGAACGGGGTACAACATGAATAATATATATACAATGATAAAAGGCATCCCCAAGCGGGAGCTAGCTCTTCGTCAATCGACGGTCATAACCATACAAGCGGTAAAATATACAACGCCGAAGGGCGAGAATCAAAACTCAAAAAAAAACTCAAAATCAGCATGAAAACCATAATACTACAACGCGCGGCTCTAAGGTCGAAATAATACATAACTGGTTTTCTAAGTCTGAAACAATATACATGTTTGGTTGATGGAATTACTAGATACAACCGAATAATACATAACAATTGTGGTTCTGATGCAAAAGAACCCACCTACCAAAGCAAATCACCCGTAAGGGAAGCAGTGTGCCAGAAAGCCGCAATGAAACTTGTACGGCAAAACCTGCAAGAACTGTGGCACAACGGGGGTGAGTTGCCAACTCGTGAATAGAAAACATCACAGAGCAGAAATCGTATTTATGACACAATCCTAGGTCAATACGATCACATATATAAATAAACCTCAAATGAATAAGTCTGAAGCATGATAAAGTGGCAGTATAACATCTATACATGAGTGTAGTGCCAAGTGCTCGTGCCAGTGCCTCAAGTAATAACAAATCATAAATATGAGATATGATCAATGTCGACTATATCATCAATTCTATAAGTATGTGGATATCATCCAACCATGTGATCAATGTCATCAACATCAGCTATATGTATGTGGATCTCGTCCACGTGTCACCCAATGACAATAAGCATCATGCATGTAAATATTATAAACATATGCATGGAAGTATGAGGATGCAAATCAACATGTGTCGCTCGCGACATATCAAAATCATGGAACCTGAGTGTCAAGCATCGACACTCGAAAATATCATGAAACCTGCGCCAAGCATCGGCACGTAAATTCTCATATACATAGGGCTCCGTCAGTCCGGAACGGCCCACGGGCTCCGTCAGTCCGGATCGGCCCATATCATCTCTCGACTCCGGTCGGTATCTTCCGGATATCCGCCGAGCCTAAATACTATCACCGGTAGGTAGTGCTCCCTCTGCCAGGCTCACCGTCGTATACACAGCATCCCTTTCTTGTCCCGGGGTATCATACCGGGCCCCACCATGTACCCGCACATGGCTCATGACTCCTCCTCGCATGGGATATATATATACATCAGAAACGATAAAACTCATGGTGGGCGCATTGAAATATCATATCAAGGGTAACCGGGTTTTAAAACAATATATACTCTCTTTTGAAATACCCACGGTTCCCAAATCCAGAAATATCATGGAAACAACATATCTCAATGCGTATAATTATAAAGCATGATGTATGCGACATATAAAAGAAATGTAAGCATATCAGTATATCATGCAAGTATGGGTGTACAATAGGTATGTGCACAAGTATGAGTGTACGATATGTATGTGCACAAGTATGAGTGTACAATATGTATGTACACAAGTATGCCCTGCAAGGGGTCATATCCTGAATGTAACAGTCCTACAGTGTAGTGACATGGCAATTACCGATGATGAAGTGTGTGAGCCGGCAAGCAGGTGTACGTGGAACATATGCATCATCGATAATGGTGCTGGTGTCCTAACAGCATGGTTGTAATATAGCAATAAACACATGCAATGCGATGCGAATAGCATGAATATGCGGAAATCGAATAATCAACACAATAGTGAAGAATCTACAACAATATATAAATGTTATGCAGTTTTGCCATTTGAAATAAGACGGATCGAGGTTTTTAGTAAAATAAGAGCTACGGTGTTTTTAAGGAAAGGTGCGTCTTTTGAAAATATCCGTAGAATCCCTTTGCCTGTCTTTAAAATACTCCCGATTCGTTTGTTTTTTAAATATGTATGACATCGGCCTAACCTAACATCTACTAGCAAAACTACAGCTCTAACTAGCAAGTCCATCAGGAGGGGTATAGAAACCACCTAATTCTGAGTCGATATATATATATATATATATATATATATATATATATATATATAATAGTCAGTGATCCAGCCTCAAAGGTACCGCGTATGATACAATATCATATGACATTCTCGAGTCATGAATGCGGATCTATCATTAATAAAAAGCTCGTACGGTAAATCATCGTACGACATCCCAATAGCTGGGTACGGGTCAATATCACATTCCTCTCATCAATTATCAGGTATCCTTATCATCATATCTCATGATCTGGGGTACTGATCTAAGTCTAGTACAAATCCATACCATCTATATAAATATAAATGCGTGTGTGAAACACACGTCCAAAGGCCCGCTAAAATCTCATGTCGTATCCCAAATACGAACCACAATATATCACTGATCTCATGGCACTCTGCCCAATCTCCTCGACTCATCTCCAAATATCATCCACTATCCTCATCATCCAGGTATAACTATAACAAGTAAGCATGTGTGTGCGTGTGGGTGTAAACCTATTCTAGGGTTCACAACTAGGAACTATACTAGTTTACTTCTACGCCCTAATCTAACCATGGTACACATAATCTCATCTCAATTATCCACGACACACAATAAGCTATCATATATATAGTATATATATACTATACTAAACATCGAACTGCGGGGGTGCTATATGCCATCCACCCGACTTCCCCCGTAGATATAATCTACTCACTTTGAATCCGGCGTGTCGGTGTCGATGTCGCCTTCATCTTCTTCATCGTCTCGAATCATCGTGGGGGTACCTACATATCACACGTATCGCATCGCATTAAAACCAAATCGAAACCAAAACGATACGCTTAAAAGCTTATAGGTTAGAACCTATTGGTACGCTTTCAAAACCATCAAACAATTCTCGATATCGTCGTACAAACGCCAAGTAATCAAGGTAAAACGCAAATATACCAATCCAGAATTTAAAATATGCAAAACGAAAACACGAATTAAAACAACAACTCAGGAAAAAGGCTCCAGATTCTACCCTAGGTCAAATTGGACAATTTTGCATATACCAAGGGTCTAGTGTACATGAAATAAAGCTTCAGAGCCAACACGAGCCAAAATGGTGGGACCCAGGCCGCAATTTGCGGCCAATTGGATTAAATCTGTGGCCAGTTTAGGGAATTAGGGGTTAGGGTTTTGGTGGTAGCTTTCTAGGTGCCTGCACATCCCTCTGTGTTCACAAAATGATTTTCAGAGTCTTCTAGTGATAGCAGATTTCGATTAACCCTCACAGATTCCACAATTTTCCGATATCGGGTTTCTAAATCCGTATTCTGGGTTTCAAGTCTCTAGTTTAGGCCTGGTTTCTAGCATTAGGGGGTTTGTGTGGCCTTTACTGAGCTTAATTACCCATCACAACCCAAAGTTCCCTCAAACCCTAACTAGAATTTTCTAAGTCCACATAACCATTCAATATCGACATGAAACATGTATGGATGCATAAGGAATTCAAACACTACTCTAATGGTGCAGAAATAACCTCCTTTGGCAACTCAAGAATTTTCTTGAGTTGCTCAAAGTCTTCAAAATCTTCTCTTTCTTGGTCCAATATGCTTCTCTTGAGCTTGTGCATCCTTTTTGTGAAATGGGGTTTGGGTTTTGAGTTGATTTCCATGGTGTTTTTGAGGAGGTAGAGAGGGGGAGAGAATGAGGCAGCAGTAGCAGGAAGGAAGGAGAGGGGAGAGGAAATGAGTGGGATAATGGTGGGGGAATGGTTCAAGACTAGGTCAAGGTAAACCCTCACCTTTCTCTCTCTCACCCAGACCTATTATTATATTCTTTTCCTTTCCTTTTCTAATTTCTAACAATCAACAACCATTCTAAAACATGAAGGAAAGCCATGAAAAAAATATGTAACAAGTGTAAAATGATATGGTGCATATTTGCACAAAATATGCTAAAAATCCGATTAGCTATTTTTTAATCGCGATTAGCACTAAATTAGCATATAATTAATCATAAAAACTTAAAAATGACATAATTCACATAAAACACCCTCTTTTTAGTAATTTCAATAATTTTCCAAATTTTCCCCATTTTATCGGTATTTAATTATACCGAAATATTAAAATATTCATTAAAAATAATATTAAATTATAAAAATTCCCAAAAATAATATTTTATTTTTTTTGAAATGTTACAGTCCGTGAGTTTAAAGACGTCACAGTCAAGGTTAAGGACATCATAGTCCGTGAGTTTAAAGACATCACAGTCAAGGTTAAGGACATCATAGTCCATGAGTTTAAGGACCCCACAGTCCAAGTTTAGAGACATCATAGTCTGTAAGATTTACTTGTTGTCGGGACCCGTCACCTCTCTCAAGACGTTGAAGGATTACAACGACATATATCAGAGGAGTGAAGAGATGTACCCTTGGAGCAATGTTGGTTGAGAGATCTACAGTCCAATTTGGGGCTGAGATCTGTTAAAATATTTATGAGCAAATGAGCTCAATTAATATGAGTTGAGGACTTATGGCCAATCTTGGGCTAAGTCCAATTGAGTTAAAATGTTTAACATTTATTTTGGGCTGTTGAGCATTTGTTTGGGCTTGGCCCTGTTAACAATGTTGAGCATTGATTTGGATTTTGACAGTATTTCTGTCTTTTAGTACTGAGCACTCATAATAGGTCTGAGGCTTATTAAAGAACAATTTATGTTCTATCAGCGCCCACGTGAGGGACACGTGGTGCGCTTGGCGCTTT
Organism: Agapanthus africanus; assembly: GCA_030015575.1. Classification (NCBI taxonomy): domain Eukaryota; kingdom Viridiplantae; phylum Streptophyta; class Magnoliopsida; order Asparagales; family Amaryllidaceae; genus Agapanthus; species Agapanthus africanus. The sequence continues at coordinate 188,359,999 of CM057337.1, forward strand.
GTGCCAGTTAAAGAGCGCAGTGCGCTTCTGCTGAGTAGCGCACACATGAGTGACACGTGGCGCGCTTGGCGCTGAGCACCAGATGAAGAGCGCATTGCGCTATTAGTTCAGTGGCGCACACGTGAGTGACACGTGGTGCACTTGGCGCTGAGCGCAAGCCCATGAGCGCAGTGCTCTATTTCAGAAACGTAAGGCGTTGGTTGTTAAGCAGTACATGCGCGATTGACATGTGACGCATTTGGCGCTGAGCGCCAATCCAGAGAGCGCAGAAGCGCAGTTCAAGAGCGCAAAGCGCATCTTGATCAATTTTATGATCTGAGTAACAATTTCATGTTCTTTTAAAAGAGACTTTGTCTCAAGCTCCAAGAACAACCGTTCTTATTTTGTTTCAATCTGTTATATTGATGAAAGGCTTTGCCTTTATGGATCTATGATTCTTAAGAGAATTGAATTATTCTCCCCTTCTTTTATGTTGAGATGTTCATGATCCCAGAAAGACAATTTGTCTTATAGATCTATGATCTGTGAAAGAAGTAAGTACTTCTTTGTTTTATGATGAGATCTTTTTGATCTTTTTATAAAAGAGCTTGGTCTTTGTAGATCTATGATCTTTTAAAAAGAGAATTCTTCTTTTTAATTATGAGATTATTTCATCTCTTTGTTCATCACCATTCTTTTTACCGTGAAGAAAAAATCTTCTTTTGCCGAGAGCTATACTTCTCTTCCTGAAATCTCAAAGCTTATGGGGGGTTTCTTCTGTCCAAGACTCGAAGTCTTGGGTCCTTTATATAGGGGAGATTGGTTTGTTGAATCAGTTAAGGAGATCTTTTCTCCAATTGATTTGGGGAATTTCCCACCATTGGATCTTTGATCCAAGGGCTTCTGATTTACAGAAGGTAGTCTTCTTATTAATAAGATTGTGAAATCTTTCCAAACAGAATTTATTCTGTATTTTGGTGATTTTTTAATCACCATTGGATCATTAATCCAACGGTACCCTGATTTACAGAGCACAATTTTGTTATTTGGAAAGATTTTGAGAAATCTTTCCTTAATAGAATTTAATTCTGATTAATTAATGATTTATCATTATTATTAGATCTTTGATCTGACGGTGGGGAGCTTTTAGTTCCAGCGCTAGCGCACCCGTGCTTTGCACGTGGTGCGCTGCTTAGAGTGCAACGCACTTAGCGCTAGCGCACCCATGCTTTACACGTGGTGCGCCACTCAGAGCGCAGCGCACTTGGCACTAGCGCACACATGCCACTCAGAGCGCAGCGCACTGGGCGCTAGCGCACACGTGCTTTGCACGTGGTGCGCCGTTTGAGCACAGTGTACCTAGCGCTAGCGCACACGTTCTTTGCACGTGGTGCGCTGCTTGAGTGCAGCGCTCCTAGCGCTAGCGCACACGTGCTTTGCACGTGGTGCACTGTCTAGGGCGCAGCGCACTTGGCGCTGCACCTGAAGCGTTGCTTCATTTCAAAATTTGAATTTTGAACAGAGCTTTGCTCTGATTGGGGGAAACAAATGCCCCCCCACCGTTGCGCTCACGTGGCCCACACGTGAGTGCAGCGGTGGCAGAATCTCTTCCGTTGGATCAACTCAGAAGTTGAAATGGCTATTTATGCCTATAAATAGGACCCTTGGTCCTCATGATGATTTCTATTCATCTTCTTCCTTATTTTCTGAGAATTCTTATTCTCTCACAGAGCATAGCTCTCCATCTTAAGAATTTTCTTAAGGACAAAAACTCTGTCAAAATTTAGGTAAAGATTAAACCTTTTAATAATCTAGGTTTTACCCATCAACAGAGCTTTGCTCTTCATAGATATTTAATCTAAAGAAAACCCTTTAGGGTTTTATTAACAGAGCTTTGCTCTCTCAAATCATGTTGATTTGTTAATCTCTTATGAAGAACTCTTAAGAGTTCGTTCATGGATCTTGAAGATCTTAGAATTTTTAATTCATAAAAAATTGATTTCAATTTTTCTGATGGATTATTCTATCATCATTTTTTTCCAAAGTAAGGCTCTTGAGGAATTTTTATTCCTTCATGATTAGAGTTTGATAAGTGTCACTTTGTCACAGAGCACTGCTCTCAAAGGGAGATTTACTCCTCTGCCCGAGAGATCTCTCATTTAATGAGAATCAATTGAGGATTTCCTCATTTAATGACAACCTCATCAAATGATGAGGCTGTTTTATTAATGATGAACTGTCATCTAGATTTAGTGGGCCCCTTTTGGTCCCTCTCCACTGTATTGCAGTGTGGTACAAATTCTAAAGTACCAAGCGTCAGAATTAAATTATCGCACTGACAGTTGACTTTTGTCCTTTTTTTGCGCAGGCGACATGTCTTTCGATCCCCTTTTCCCGTTTGTTCATTCAGAAGGAGGATTCCCTGGAGCGCCTGTAGACCGAGAAGTCCTAGCTTTGATCAAAGATCATGACCCGGAACATAAGAATCTTCACCTCTGGGGGACATGGTACAACCACATTATTAAGGGTCGGCAGAGCTTTTCGTGCGCTGTACCCTCAGAGCCCATCATGGCGATCCATTACGCTGAACCACCCCGGGTGAACTATGCCGTGGAGATGGTTAATTGGACTTCAGAAGGTCTTCTTCAGTCTACTATGGCTTCGATACCCGTTCAGCCTCCAATGGCTTTGGACACCCTGGGGCGACGTATTTGTCAAGGCGAGGCGCGATCGTGGGGACAACCATATATGATTGGGCTAATTCCTCATCATCCAGCTGGCTATCTGCAATGGGCCCGCTACATTCTGTCAGCGAAGAAGTTGCAGTTGTTGAGGCTTGGGTTGTATCCCGCCATTTATGCTTCTCTCTTCCAGTATCCTACGTTTCCCGCCTGGTGGGTTAAGGCCTTTCTGGAGCAGTGGAATATTTCTACCCACACCTTCCTTTCGCTGGACCGAGAAGTATCAATCTTCTTAGAGGAATTTACAGAAGTTTCTAGCTTACCGGTCATGGGGGAGCATTATGAGGAACTGCTTCCTACGGATGAATACGTTTTTGGTGCCAAGCCAGTGATGACAGGCCTTACCCCGGAGAACGCCGTTCAACACCAATTTCCTAGTCTGATCAAAGTGTTGAATATTTATGAGGGCCTTTTTCTCGAATCTGGGAGCCGCGAGGTTAATTTCGAGGATTTCATCGCTCGTTTTCTTCATCCGGAAGTCCTCTCAAAGGAGGCTGCTAAATTCTCTACGCTTGAAGACCCTTTTGGCTTAGGTTTAAACAACCTGCCAACAGCGGAGGCAGCTCAGAAGAGTTTCTTCCTTCCCAACACTCCAGTTGTTTCTTTCGCGGAGGTCGCAGTCCCTAGGATTGATGAAGAAACGTTTTTTCTGGGGTTTCTTAGGCTATGGATTAGCTGGTTTGCGCTCCCGATGCACCTTCGCCGTATGAGGCCGTCTGTCTTCTACCCCGCTCACCGAATGGTTATTGGGGTGAAAGTGGCTGTCGGGGTTGCCGGGTTAGCTCATTTGTATTATGGTCTCAGCCAAGCGGCGGATACTACTGAACCCAGAGTGCAGCATGTGAACTTCTCGATGCATTACTTCATGTCATGGCTTGAGCTACATGCACTTGGCATTTTCGGTATCCATAAAAAGGCCTTCCTTCTATAACAGGTGTAGCTTCCCCTGGATTATGCGATTAGTCGGCGCATCTATTGTAAACCCGCCACCGCGGGAGGCTAGAGGTTTGCTCCTTCGCCCTCACATGGTTGGAGATGGCATGACTTTTACTGACAAGATTCTAACCATTGGCAAAGAGTCCGTAACCGCGGTGCAGCCATTACGGGACATTTTCAAGGATGGAGCCTCTGTTTTGAAAGCTCGGGAAATCCTTCATTTATATTCCATCAGACCGGGCTTTCTAGTGTTTAGGCAAAATGATGCGGCGTTATTTATGAGATACAACCCACACCGTTTCGCCCAGCAGCTGAGCTATAATCAGGGAGTCCCGCTGGAAGCTTTCCTGCTAGAACCTGCTGCCACCGAAGAGGGAATGCGAAATGCGCTACATCATTTTATGCACGTGAACACGGGGTCCAACTTCTTTATCAGCGAATCGAGCTGTGTCCCGAAAGCCCTTAATGTGTACGCGGCGTGGTATCAGCACTCAATGGGTGCCGTCATCAAGGAGGAGAAGCGATTGCTGCTCGATCGTAAGGGTGCACCCCCTGCCGGTGATCGAAACGTCCCTTTGAAGCGACGGGCCATTATCCGTCCTCCCTTAAGAGAAGCTGCCGTGATCGAAGTTCCGCGTGACAGGCCCGAGCTACCGATACCCCGTGCTCCCGTGGAGACGGCGAGTGTAGCTTCCCCCGAGTCCGGCGTGGGTTCAGATATCGGGACCCGTCGTCCTAAAGTGCCCACCAAGCGTAAGCTTGTGCTAGCTGCGATTGGAGCTCGCTCGCAGAAGAGGAAGAAGAAGTCGATCCTCTCTGTAGACGTTGTACTCGTCCAGGAGCCTCATGCTCCTTATAGCGAGGGCCTGAGCGAATATGGGACCAACGAAGGTCTATTCATAGTGCTGGACGATACTGATCTCGAGGCCGCCATTGCAGCTTCTGTGCGATCAGCAAGCCACAAAACGGGAATGGCCATCCTCGCGCAATCAAGTAAATATCAGCCGTAAGTTTCGTCATTGCATTATATTTTTATTATCATGTTTTGACTGACACTTTTCCTTCTTTAATAGGCATTTCTACTGAAGAGGCTCTCGCAGCTTCTCTTAATACTTTTGAGGAAGAGGAGAGGATTCGCGCTTCGCTGGGCGTTAGTATATCTCGGCTCATTGCATCTTCATTCTCCTTTCTTATGGACAATCTGACCCCTTCCTTATCTTATCGCAGGGACTACAATGCCAATCTTGCAAGGTGATGTGGAGATGCTTCCAGGGCCAGCCATCGAAGTCTCGGCCTCCTCAGCACTGCCGAAAGAGGCCTTACTCAAAGGACCGATGACGGATGCCATAACGGCTCTAGAGGTAACCCTTGGTGCGGACGATGATGTCCTATTGATGGAGGCTTCTAAAAGATCCGCTCTCATGGCCCAAGCGGAAAGGAAGCGTAGAATGCGCGCGGCAAAGGAGCGTAGTGCCGCCTTGACCGCGGGTGCAGGTTCGAGCGCTGCTACCCCTGCCTCTACTCCTTCAGAGGATATTTCGGCTACCTTGTCCACCGCCCATAGACAGGCAGCACGTGCTGCTTGGGAAGCACTCGGAAAACCGACTCAAGGTAACGTGACATTGGGTTCTTTTATCAAAGTTTTAACTTTCCGGTTCTCATATATCCTAGCTTGCAGGGCCGAGTCTTGCCGAAGAAGTGGCGGCAACCACCGAACTTGAGGTAGCGGCAGGTGAGACAGCCACGATCATTGAGCCCGAGGTGGCGGTGGGTGAGATAGCTACAGTCGCTGAGCCCGAGGCGGTGGTAGGTGAGGTGGCTAAAGTCGCCGAGCCCGAGGTAGCCACTCTTTCTCAAGAGTCGGGCACTGCTCCAATCGTCGCTCTTTCCCCTTGCGGCTCCTTGCCGTTACCGGGCGCTGCGAGTGTCACGACGATTCTCGTGGAATCGGGAGATGAGTCTACGGGTGGCGAGACCGTTCCGATGGAGGAGGGTGAGGCAGTTGCTGCATCCAGTGATGCCCTTGTCACGGTCTCGACCGGCGACTTACTAGGTAAATTTCAGGTTATTGCTTTCTATTTTATTCTGCAATCCCTTTTACCTTTTCTGACAGTACTTTTGTTTCGAATGCAGCTGCGGTGGGCGTTGAGGTTGTGCCACCCGAGGAAGTGCCACCAGTTGCCGCTTTGACGGTGACCGCCCCTTTGCCTTCTCTCGTACCCTCTCAACTGCTGGAAGGTGCGGATTTGCGACCCATCAGTCTCATTGCAGGCAGTATATTTCATGTACTGACATTGTATTGTTATATCCTTGAAGGAGTCCTTTTTGATCACCTGTATCAGGTGCTACACCCACACTTCTCTTTCCAGTCAGAGGTTGCCTCATCTAGTGGCGCTGGTGAGTACAGCCTTCAGCTAATGTCTTTTCTTTTACGGGCAGCCAAATCGTTTCTAATTATTATTTATTTTGATTGCAGCGCTACAGATCGAAAGAGGGAACGAAAGAACAGTTGCGCCGCTGGTACTCTCGGCCTTGCCACCTGCTGCAGCCGATATAGTAAACTCCATTGTTCATGAACCTCCTCTATTTCTCGAACCGTCATTTGACTGTGATTTGTTTTGCAGCGGTGATACCGACTTCAGCTCCATTCAAATCTCGAGTTGTAATGCCAGCAGGCCCCTTTTCTCGACGTTCATCTTCCAAAGGCGCTATGAATAGTCTGCGCATGTTGAGCGACTACATCGAGGAGCTTAACGTGGAGGCTCCCACATTTGCTGCAGATTTTGCCGCGGAGGTTAATCCTATGCTGGCGACGCTCGTGAACTTTCATAGTGAGGACGTCGTTGAGTCTTGGGTTAATCACTGCAGGGAAATTGAGGCCTGTCTGAACGAGCTCGAATTAGGACGTCCTGCTCCTAAGGTCTTGGCTGTGAACTCTCAGCGGGCTGCATGGGTCGAGCAGAGCACCCCCTACTTTCGTCATCTTGAACAGGAGGCGGCCTTAAAACATAAGGAGTGCGAAGAGACTTCAAGCGAATCTGCCTGGCTGCACGCTCAGGTTGATGCAAATGCTGCACAGTTGAAAGCTATCTTTGAAGGCCTTCTGCGATGCATCTCTGATGGGCTAACACTGAGGCAGAATCTAACAACTCCATTTTTAATGTACAAAGGATTGATTTAAATTCAATATATACTTGGAGTATTTATTGTTGCTGATATCTCTTTAAGTATTTATTTCACTCCATAATTACAAGAAGGAGCTTGTAGCTCATTGGTAACACCTTGCACTGCTGAACCAACCTACCAGAGTTCAAACCCTCTGCCCCACATTATTTTTAATATTATTTTGTTTTTGATTTTTTAGAATACCAACCGTTACATGTGTGTTTCTCACAAATTTCCTTCTACACATAAAAAGTTAGATGCACCATAAATCCCCCCAGGAGACCCCCCACCCATCGACGCTTTGACTCGGCCCGACTCGGCCGAGTCGGCCGGCGGACCGGCCGACTCGGTCCGGCGCCGCCGGCCGGACTTGGCCGGACTGCCGAGTCGTCAACATCGAAAGTGAGCATCTTGACTTGGTCTACCCCCTGCACACATTAAATTTCTAGATCGGTTACAGAGAGCACATTAAACCTCTTTTACTCAAAATTTTAATGATTTTTATTTAATTTTTACATTTTTTTAAATTAAAAACCCTAACCCTAGCCTAACCCTATAAATACACCCCTACCCTCTCATCCTAAATTTCTGAGTCCACTCTCTCAAAATTCCAAGAGAACTTTGGTACGTTGAAAACGAGCGAAAGGCAAAGCGCTGACGAAATCAACGGCGAAATTCCGGTGATCGTGCTAGGAGCTCTCAACGACGATTCGACGCACCGGCAAACCCTCGACTTCCCTCTCACTCATTAGTGTTGTCCAAACCCGTAAGTCCCCTCTTCTATCTTTCTTTTCTTTCATAAAAAATAAGAATTTACAAATCCGACGGAATCGGAACAAAACCGATTTCCGATTCGGTTTTCTATAAAATCTCACTTATCACCAATTCCATCATGCTTAAATATCTTTATGTTGACTATTAATCACTTAACAACTAATTTGAACAAGTTTTCTCACATGAAATGATAGCTTTTGCAATATATCGTATTCTTTCACTTAAATACCAAAATGTTTAGTTTTCACATTTAACCCCTTAACATTGCTATACCTTAAAGTAGATCACGAGATAATGACCTACCTCCACACACACGCAAATACAACCCTAAATGATATCATCAAAACTTAGAATACGATAATACAAGATTTTACATTTAAATACCATTTTCTTAATAAAACCTTTTCTAAAAGTTTTAGGTTCGATACACTTTTAAAACACATATCTTTTAATAGGAAAATACGATAAGTTGTGGACATCGATCATTTTTCTAAACCTGACTTTGTGGTGTCTAGGCTAGGCAAGTGGGAAAAGGTAACTTTAAAAGGTCCGTCTCACGATTCGTAAGCGGATCCCTCCTTTTCTCATTTGTACTTACCTGGCCACAATCGGCGGTGAAGAAGCGATTTGAGCCTTCTAACAACTTGTCGTTTAGACCATTTAGAAATAGTCTAGTTGAAATAGAAAACTCTAGAATCTAAAATACGGAAAAATCGACTTTTGTAAATAAATACCTTTTATTTTATAAAACCGTTTTCTAAAGGAATAGTATTTATAAAATCTTTGCAAAGCGCCACTACAACCCACCTTTGGGGAACTCGTTAGGGATAGTATGGTTTATCGTGCACTCTCGGCTTAGTAGTGCGAGATTCAGACCTCCGCAAGGAGTATTCGGTCTCGAAAGGTTTAAAATACGACATCTTAAGAAAATGAGACTTTTAAAGTATAAAATATTTATCGAAATTATTTTTTTTATAAATATATGTATATTTATCATTAAAATATCTATTATAAATATTCCACTTTTTCTAAAAATCACAAGACTAAATTTTACATTAAAATACCATGAATTTCAAATAAATCAATATTACAGATAAATACCTTTATTTATGTAATTAGGATATTTTTACTAGAAATATCACAAAATAAAATTACACTCATCATAACTTTAAAGACGAATAATAAATACTTGGGGTATATCTTGAAAACTATACAAAAGTATTTTTACATAAAACCTCCTCAAGCTTTATAAATTACCCTAAGGACCCTAGCATTTATAGAACTTCGATTTATATTTCTTCTGTCCGACTTGGGTTTGAGTCTGATCATAATCCGACTTGAATATGATTCAAGTACTATATAAGTCTATAAAATTCGAACTCAATATGAACACCTGAATCCCAGAATCCAGTTATCAATCTATACAACTTGACTGAATCAAACCATGGATATACATCCATTATCCCGTTATTCCATTTACCTGATTATGCAGTTACAACCTGTTTACTGATATCCTGATTTTGGTCAGTCATCCAACTTATACAATACAATACAACAATACAATCAAAACACTACGGGGTTTAAGGGGTAGATTGGTGCGGAAGGTGTTAGAAGTGGCACGAGACGGTAAGATTAAGACACCTAACCTATATTCCGTTACTGTTGTACCATGGCTCAACGGTTCCTTGTACATTCCGTTTGCCCTGGTCTCTAGCATACTGAGACCCCTCTCGTATACACTGGCATTCTTCCGTACCAAACTACAAACAACAGCGTAAACACAATATTCTACAATATTATACTTAAGAAGATACCTCTTATTCTGTAATTTCTAATTCTTCCTTATCTTTGGGACTTACCGAGCGACATGTTCGCTGACGACATTCTATTTCTTTCTTCTTTGAATGTCGTCAATTGTTTTGGACCCGTCAGAGATCGAGCCCACCGGTGAAGACTTGGATCAGTTCCACGAAGACCCCGAGCTTTAGACATTGTACCTTGTTCTATTCAGTATTTTCATTTCCTGTTATGCCATTGTTTAGGCATCACTTTTATTTCAGATATATTTACTTTTCATGCATTGTACAAAAGAATGTTATTAATAAAGTTGCTGTTATTTTTATATCTCTTGTCTCTTGTGATTTACCTTTGTATTGCTTAGATACGCTTAGCGTATTTACTTCACAGTAAATACGTAGCGGATCTCGTCGCGTCCCCTTCGCCGTACACCGGGAAGCGGGGCGTGACAGGCTTTGTTGGGGGCCCATGCAGGTCTGAGCTGTATAGAACCAAACTATGCAGTTCTGTTCTGCGTGAACATCCTAAGCAATATAACACAAGAACCAGCAACTAAAACATTCTTTACAATTCATGTTTCTTGAATCTTACAAATTTCTATTCCTTGAATCTTATCATTTCATGTATTTGAATCTGTCCTAACCCAAATTTTTCTTCAAGGTTATGGATTCCCCGAACAACACTATCACCAACGTCAATAACACACCTCCAGCACTACCTCTCACACCAGCTGTGCCTGCGCCAACTACCGAGTAAACAGTGCTACTTGAGGTGATCCGCAGCCTTCTCGAGGGACAGCAACAACTCCTGAACCGTCCCGAGACCGACGCACCGGGAGTAAAGCAATTCAGGTCTTTACATCCCAAGCAGTTCTCTGGTAAAGGAAGCCCTCTGGAAGCGGAAGAATGGGCACAAAGCATAGAAGACGATCTGGCAGCAGCTCAAGTGCCAGACATCGCTTGGGTCCGTGTGGCGAAACTACAACTCAAGGACAATGCTGGCAACTGGTGGAAGGCGGAAGAAAGCCGTCTGGTACAGCCTATTGAATGGAAGACTTTTCGCGAGAAGTTCGACGCGAAATACTTCCCTGTGACTGCCAGGTTTGCCATGGAGCAGCAGTTCATTCATCTACAACAGGGTTCGATGTGGGACAAATCAGTAGATGAGTATGACACTGAATTCACCATGCTAAGCCGGTAAGATATGTCACAACAGTTCAATTTTAGAATCTCACATACAGTCTTTAAACAGATTCGCGGCACACTTGATACCGACAGACGAGATCAGAGCCCGTCGCTTTCAACAAGGATTGGACACGGAGATTCAGGCTGCTCTAGCCATGGGAAAATTTCTGACTCATAAGGATGCTCTGGAAGCTGCCCGCAGTTATGAGGCAGTGATAAAAGAAAGGGGCAGACCTCAGTCTGCAGGAGTCAAACGCCCTGCCAACCAGATGGCAGGTGGAGCCTCGTCCAGACCACCTTTCGTGCCAAGGCGACCCGGAGTACCGAACCATCGTCCCAGCCCATCCTTTTGCACCTACTGCAAGAGAACTGGACATATGATGAAAGACTGCCGTCGAGCCAACCGTCTTTGCTTAGTCTGCAGCTCAGCTACTCATGATATTGGGTCTTGTCCACAAAGACAAAACCCAGTTGCTGCATCCAGGCCAGCAATTATCTATCCGCTGCGACCAGCTCTTCAGGCACCTGCTCCAAGACTTGCACTACCTGCACCACCCAGAGGACTACAAGCTGCACCACCTCCTCGTCAGTTCCATCAAGCTCAAAGGAACGTTCCGAGGAATGCTCCTCAGGCCAGGAGGAATGTACCAAGGCGCCAGGATTTCACGATGTCCGTGGAAGAAGCTGAGGCCACTGGCCAAGTCATCACTGGTAAACTTTTCTTTTCAAACTTTGCTTTTCTATCCTGCTACTTAGCTACATATTTTCCTATACCTAAAACATATCCCACATACCTTAGGTACAATTTTAGTATCCTCAATCCCCGCACTAGCACTGTTTGATACTGGAGCATCACACTGCTTTATGTCGCAACGGTTTTTTCGAACCCATGCGATTCCAGTCTCACCGCTTATATCCAGCTGGAATGTCAGTTCAGGAAATGGCGTTCTAAAGGCAACTATGGGATACAGCTTGTGTCCAGTCGTCATCTGCAGCAGAGAGTTTTATGCTGATTTCAAAGTACTGGACATACCGAACTTCGATGTGGTTCTAGGAATGGATTGGCTTGGAACTTTTTATGCTACCATCGATTGTCGTCAAAGGAGGGTAGTATTCGAGATTTCAGACCATCCGGTCTTCTATTTCAAAAGCGGAGACCGTACACTGGAGCCAAGTAGCTACAAAGCGAAGCCAAGAGAAGCAGTAGTTGCAGCAGCTCAAGCAGAGGAAGAATCAAGGCCAGATGTGGTTCGAGAGTTCGACGATGTATTTCCTGACGATATATCAGGTTTGCCTCCCGATCGAGCTCTTGAATTCAGTATTGATTTAGTACCAGAAGCACAACCGGTGATCAAAGCACCCTATCGTTAAGGTTTGAAGGAAGTCCGAACACAGTTGGACGAATTACTGGCGAAAGGATGGATTCGTCCCAGCACTTCAAGTTGGGGATCACCTGTACTACTTGTGAAGAAGAAGGAAGGTTCATACAGAATGTGCATCGATTACAGAGCTTTGAATGAAGTCTCTAGAAAGAACAAGTATCCACTTCCGCGCATCGACGATTTATTCGATCAGCTAAGTGGATCTTGTGTTTTCTCTAAATTGGATCTTCGTTCAGGTTATCATCAAGTGAAGGTCAAGGAAGATGATATTCACAAAACAGCTTTCAGAACTCGCTATGGACAGTACGAATTTTTAGTGATGCCATTTGGAGTGACCAACGCACCCGCAATATTTATGAACCTAATGAATCAAGTTTTCCGGGAGTACTTAGACAGGTTTGTTGTCATCTTCATCAACGACATCCTGGTGTATTCTAAGAGTCGGAAAGAACATGCAGAGCACTTATGAATTGTCCTAGAAACTCTTCGACAACATCAGCTTTATGCCAAGTACAGCAAGTGCGAGTTTTGGTTAAAGCAAGTTGGTTTTCTTGGACATATTATATCAGGAGAAGGAATCTCTGTGGATCCAGCGAAAGTTTCAACAGTTAGAGAATGGCTTACACCAACGTCAGTGAAGGATATTCGAAGTTTCTTGGGTTTAGCTAGATATTACAGAAGGTTTATTGAAGGCTTTTTAAAGATAGCAACGCCCCTGACCAAGCTTACACGTAAAGATGAAGAATTTGTGTGGTCAGAAGCATGCGAACAAGCTTTCGTAGAACTCAAGTCAAGGTTGACATCAGCACCTAATCTCGTCATACCGGATCAATCTGGAGGATTCGAAGTGCATTGCGATGCATCAGGTAAAGGAGTAGTATGTGTTCTACATCAGCACGGTAAGGTTGTGGGTTATGCTTCAAGACAGCTGAAGATTCATGAGCGCAATTATCTGACGCATGATCTGGAGTTGGCAGCCGTCATCTTTGCTCTCAAGATTTGGCGTCATTATCTACTTGGTGAACGAGCGAACATCTTGTTTACCCCAATCAGAGCAAAGCTCTGTTCAAATTCCAAGGCGGAAGACGAAGCAACGCTTCTGTTTCCCCCAATCAGAGCAAAGCTCTGCTTTGAAAATTAAAGTTAAAATAAATGAAGTAACGCTTCAGATTCACTGCGCTGCGTGCAGAGTGCCACGTGTCAAAATCAGACACGCCAGCGCAGAGAGCGCAACGCCCGAGGCAGCGCGCCCAATCAGAGCAAGGCTCTATTTAAAATAAAAATTAAAGGAAGCAACGCTTCAGTTGCGCAAGCGCTGCACTGCGCGACACGTGTTAGCAAGCGCAGTTGTGCAAGCGCAGTAGCACAAGCGCTGCGCTGCATGACATGTGTCAGCGCAAGCGCAGTTGTGCTGCGCGACACGTGTCAGCGCAGTTGCGCAAGCGCAGTTGCGCTGCGAGACACGTGTCACGCGCTGGGACGTTTGCGCCAAACAGAATTAAATTCTAAAAGATCTTTCTGTTCTTGTTAAAAACAAGAAGATTGCCTTCTGTAAAACAGAAGCCCTTGGATCAAAGATCCAACGGTAGGGAAAATTCCCCAAATCACTCAGAGAAGGATCTCTTTAACAAATTTATGGGCACTATATAAAGGACCCTAGACCCCAATTCAAAAGGGATCAACATTTGTGAAAAATCAAGAACTTAAAACAGAGAGAACTCTGAAGGATTTTCAAGAAGAAAAAGATAAAAACCTTTAAGATAGAAGAATTTCTTCTAATAGATCATTGTTCTAAGAACAAGATCAATGATCTTCAATAAAAAGAAATAAAAATAGTGCTTTGCACTTTTGAACCATTGGTTCTTTGAGATCAAGAAAAAAACAAGAAATACTTGTTTTCTTTGATCTAAATTAGATCAAGAAAATAAACAGTGCTTTGCACTTTTTTGTGAACCATTGGTTCTGGAATCTAAAAGATTCTCAAGTTAATAGTGCCTTGCACTTGCAAAACTGCACTGTTGCGCTCTTGGGTTGGCGCAAGCCACCAGAGAGCGCCACGTGTCAGCATCTGAACCACTTGCGCTATGCGCTCTAAGATAGAGCTTTGCTCTATGAAATTGGCGCAACTCACCACTGCGCGCCACGTGTCAGCAACGCAAGCGCAGCGCACTGGCACAGCGCACTGCACTTACATGACACGTGTCATCACCACAAGCACTTGCGCTCTTTGATTGGCGCAAAGCGCCTGACAAATGCAATACATTTTCTTTTGTTAAAGGGCCAGGCCCAAATCAAAAAGATCTAGTAGGCCAAAATAAATTGCAAAGCAATAAATGGGCAGAGCCCAGGTAAAATTGATGCTCTGCATCTGTTAATAAAAGGGCAGAGCCCAAGTAGAATTGGTGCTTTGTATCATTTATAAAATGAGCAGAGCCCAAAACAAATTGATGCTCTGCATCCTTTATGGGCAGAGCCCAAACAAAAATAAAAAAAAATAAAAGTGTTGAACTTTTTTCAACTGGACTTAGTCCAATCATGGCCGTAAATCCTCAAATTAAATTGACTGAGCACAGCTGCTCTCTTAAAAATCAATTTACATCCGGTTCGAGGGTACATCTCCGAACTCCTTTGACTCCTATCGTTGTAATCCTTCAACGACGTCAGAGAGGTGACGGGTTCCGACAACCACTCATCAATACGGATTATAGGATCCTTAAACCCACGGACTTAAGCGTCCTTACACTAAAATACGGATTGTGGGATCCTTAAACCCGCGGACTTATGCGTCCGTAAACTAAATATGGACCACCATGTCCCTAAACTGGAATATGGACCGCAATGTCCTTAAACTATCTATGGACCACCATGTCTGTAAACTGGAATATGGACCGCAATGTCCTTAAACTACCTATGGACCACCATGTCCCTAAACTGGAATATGGACCCCCATGTCCCTAAACTGGCAATGGACCCCCACGTCCCTAAACTGGAACCTGGACCACTATGTCCCTAAACTGGAACAATAGAGCCCCCAAACGCTCTTTCGTTGGATCTAAACGATCCCGTTTAAGTTGATCTTAGCCTCAAATATGGCTAACGTATCCTTAGACATTCAAACAAACTTTAGTCCCAAATCGGACTATAAGACACCCAATTAACTTTGGTTCAAGGGTACATCTCCGAACTCCTCTGACACATGTCGTTGTCATCTTTCAACGTCGTCAGAGAGGTGACGGGTCCTGACGGCCATATATTAAATGGACCACCATGTCCCTAAACTGGAAATGGATCTAGACGATCCCGTTAAGTAGATCTTAGTCTGGAAATTAGACTAACGTATCCTTAACAAACGTTTAAGTTGATCATAGCCCTAAATATGGCTAACGTATCCTTAAACCAAAACCCAAAACCCAAATCTAAGAAAGTACGGATTTGGACTAATCCACGTCCTACGGGCGACGAAATAAATAGTCTCCGTATACAATCCACGGGCAACCACAAACAAAACAAATACCCACGACACGAAGTGAAATTCTGGAGAAGGAGAAAGTTGTTACCGCGATGCGGTAGCGTAATTAACTGCAGGGGCTTGCGCCTGCAGGGAAGAGCGTCCCCACAATCAAAAACCCCTCAAGCAAGGGGGAATCTGACGAAGTCTGCTACATCGGCCGCATCCATCTAAACCTCCGATACACGGTGCCATAAATCAACTTGGCATCTTCGGAGAGGTGGACGGGTAAAACCATATAGCATCTGCCCCGAATCTCAGTGTCAGGACTTCGCAGTCCTGTGCGCCGTCTTTCGGAGGGGAACAGATTCTGGCACGGCCGGTGGGACCTTTTCCTCTTTCCACTCCACACTTCGTGTGTCGTGTTCGCGAACGAATCGCGATTTGCTGTGGTTGCCTGTGGATTCGAGGTACTAAGATTTGGTGTCTTGCTCCTTGCAGAAAACTGAAGATCAATGGCTTTAAACTGCACTGCCTGCAATTGCAACTCTCGCTCCGTCCTCGCTGGAGGAGTGACTTATGGGCCCCAAGCGGCCTCCCTTTTCAAGATGCCGGTGGAGCAAGCAACTCAAGCCACCACTGGATTATTCTTCGGGACCATGTTCCCACCAATGAGGTTCAATGTCCCAATGTCGTTACAAGAAGCCCCAAAGAAGTCGGTCTTTGATCGACTTACCACTGCTGCGGCCCCTCTCAACGGGTCGCCCAACTTCAAGACCTCAGTGTTAAACAAACTGGGCCAGAGAGTCTGCAAGCCCGCGACACCCGAAGTTGCTATCCCAAAGCGGATAGCCATCCCGGCTCAAGCGAATGAAATCATTGGAAAGGCTTCTCCTGCCAAAAAGTCAGTTTTTACGAGGGTGGCCATTCCGGCTTCTGCTCCAGGCAAGGCCCTCAAAGCTACTTCCTCTGCCCAGAGCAGGGGGCACAACGAAGTCACCCTTATGGCTGAAACAGCTCCATCCGCAAGACACGCCCGACGTCACCACTGGCGCCGAGTGAGGAAGGCTGGGGGCAATTCCCCCTCGGGGATAAGTCCGCCAGCTCCAACGGCGGAGATCGAGGCTGCTGTTCCAACCGAGAACAGCTTTGAATTGCTGAACAGGGTGTGCAGAAACTCTCCTACTGCGGTGTTGAAACGAACTCCTTCACCTGTGAAGAATACTCCGGAGAAGAAGCTAGAGCAGCCCCCTCAACGGCTGTCCTCTAAAATTTACAAAGTCTGGCGACAGGTCCAAGGGTCGGTGATTGATGAAAACTATCTCCGCCGACAGGAAAAAATGAAGGTTCGGCAGGAGAAGGATTACTCCGTTAAGCCACAAAAAGCAACAGCTACGTGTGTGCCCACTGCAACGGCCCCTTCATCTCCAATCCCTCAAAGGAAAAGGAGGCCGCAAAGAGCCTCTGTGAACATGGCGAAGCGTGAAAGCGCTGATCATAAACGCTCCAAGTCTGGGGGCATGGTGGTGCACACTGTTTATATGGCTTCCGGAAAGAAGGAAAGCCGTGCTTCGACAGGTCACCGGCCGCTCACCCGATCCGTGACAAAAGCCCAGGAGCAGCAACAGAAGCTTCAGGAAATGATGACTACAATGGCTGCTCTTACCGGGCCAAAAGAAAGCTCGGAGGCATCATCAGAACAGCGTCATGAGCAAGAAACCGATGCTGACTACCTACGCAGAGTCCTCAAAAAGAAGGACAAAGAAGCCGCAGAACAAGCGGCTAACATAAAACAAATGGCACTCCTCTTCCAAGATATGGTAGGGATGATGTTACAGCCGGACCCTCCAGCTGAAGACCCTCCGATCATTGTCGGAAACGACGGAGGGGAAACATCTAGTCCTCCTCCGGCTCTTGTAGCAGCCAAGGAAGAAACCATTTCCAAGGCCGTACTGGATGACTATATAGCTCAGCAAATACGAGCTCATCAGGCGAGTGAAGCAGCTGGGCAAATTGTTAGAACCGGACGACCCTATCTGGGCTGGTATGACCAAATCAGTTACCCGCAAGGATATACGATCCCTAAGTTCCACGTATATAAAGGGACAGGGAATCCACATTAGCATGTCGCTCAATTCAAGGCCTTATGCGGCAATACTGGAGGCGATGACAAATTGTTGCTTCGACAATTCGTCGGCAGCTTAGCAGAAACAGCCTTTGAATGGTATTCGGAGCTACCTAACGACTCTGTCAAAACATTTGCGGAGATGGAGCTACTGTTTACACAAAGATTCACGAGTGCTAGTGAACACGCCCCGATAACGGCACTGATAAATGCCAGGATAAGGCCAAGTGAAACTCAGGTCCAATACGCAACACGATGGCGGAACCTATGATCAAAATGCGAACAACGCATAGAAGAGGCACCTGCGGTAAGCATGTTCGTGGGTACCCTTGACCCTCAAGCGACCATCTCGCAATTCATGATGTTCTTCAGGCCGACCACCTTCCAAGCCCTGATCGACAAGCTAGCTCAAATGGACCAGATGGGCCATGGACCGTCTCCTCCAAAACCAGATTCTCGAAATGAGCAAGGAAAAGGGAAAGCGATTGTTGTCGCCAATGCTCAACAACCGCCGAGCAACTCAAAGCCGGTCGCTCGCCAAAACAACGTGCGTCCATGCCCATCCCTCGAAGAGAGACTAAGATGTCCTTACTCGTTTCCTCAGAATAAAACGAGAAGACTGTTCGAGCTGGCAGTGCGCAACAGACTTATCAATCTGCCGAGTCTAAAACGTCTGTCGCAGCCAGGCGATCTCAATAATCCCAATTATTGCCCTTACCACCAAATGGTAAGTCACCCGATCGAGGATTGTTTCGTCTTTAAAGGATGGATCGAGGATCAGTACCTACAGGGAAAGTTTGCGCTGTTTGAAAACTGGAAGGTAAACCCACCACAGCCGCACACTCCAAAGAAGACGGACACGATGGGGGCAGCTTGTTCTTTTGTTGAGGACGAAAACGATGGAGAAGGCTCATCAGATGAATCCGAAGACTACGTAGCGAGTTGTCATGTGATCTCTCACTCATTGTCGGATGATGAAGAGGCTCCTTGCGCCGAGGAACCGAGGGCGGACCCTGAACCAGAAATTCCGCGGCCGTCAGACGAGTTGATCGACGCCTTCCTGAATGAGATTTGTCTGAAAGTTAAAGCCAATCAAGAGCGTGGGATGGCCATACTGGAAGGAGCCAGACACCGACTACTAGGCCAAAGAGTCGAGGCATTTCCGTCAAATCAAAAGTCATCCGCTACGGATAAAAACAAATTCAAGACGAGGAAAAGGTTCGCTAAAGACCTATCAGTGGGAATGAAGCTACCACCCTCTGAAGAAAATACTCTCGATGGAGTAGAGATGTATCCTAACTTCTGCTTATATCATCAGAAGATCATACATCCTACCGAAGACTGCGACTCCTTTAAGTGTTGGTGGCAGGGATATATCGCTCAAAAGCAACACTTTAATAAGACAAAGTGTGAAGCTCATAGACATCAGAAAAATGCGATAGATGAGCACAAAAGAGCCGCTGACGACTGTCATATAGCCGACTCCAAAGGATCGCAAATTATCACTTTTGGAAGCAACTCTGACGAAGACTCTGCCCTCAACCCTCTCCTCAAGGAATCCATTTCAAAAATGAGAGAATTGAGAAGTTGCGAGAACGTTCAGCCGTGCAACCGCACGCTACTCGAAAAAAATCGCGGCCCTGTAAACAAGGGATTGAGCAAAAAGGATAAAGGGAAGGAAAAAACAGCCCTCGTAGCCAATACTCAACAGCAATTGGGTGGCCCTAGACCGGTCGTTTGCCAAAACAACAAGCGGCAACCCCTCCAGGAAAAGTTGAAACGTCCTTACTCATTTCCGCAAGATAAAACGAGAAGACTGTTCGAGCTGGCAGTGCGAGATAGACTCATCAATCTACCGAGTCCAAAACGTCCATTGCGGCCAGGCGATGTTAACAATCTCAATTATTGCCCTTACCACCAAACGGTAGGTCACCTGATCGAGAATTGCTACGTCTTCAAAAACTGGGTTGAAGACCAATACCAACAGGGCAAGTTCGTCATCTCCGAAAACTGGAAGGTGAGCCTGCCACAACCGCACGCTCCGAGAAAGATGGATACGCCGGGGGCATCATGCTCATTCATAGGGAAAGCCCTATAGACTGAAAAGTCAATAAACTAGATATTCGCCTCAAATACGACGATGATGGACCAAAACGTCCTTAAACTAAAGACGGACCGAAACGTCTTTAAACTAATGACGGACCGAAACGTCCTTAAACTACTACCGCAGCATTGTTAGGCTGGCGAGACAAAAAAAAAGAGAAAAAGAAAAAAATATATAAATAAATAAAAAACGGTATGTCCAGAAGCAAAAAGGGCACGGATGAAAACCCGAAAGGGCTCCGTGAGTAAAAACAGCAGGGCTACCGGCGAGTGTTCGTGAAAACCCGAAAGGGCGCGACCTCGTAAAAAAAAAGAGAAAATAAAAAGAATAAAAAAACGGTACGTCCATAAGCAAAATGGGCACGGATGAAAACCCGATAGAGCTTTGTGAGTAAAAACAGCAGGGCTACCGGCGAGTGTTTGTGAAAACCCGAAAGGGCGCAACCTCGTTAAAGGACACTTACAAGGTCCTCTCGACCTTGTAAGGAGAAACCACCTGCGTGAGATCCTTACGACTCACAAGGGAGCAACACACTTAGGGATCCCCACGATGCCTAAGGAGAAAATACACTTGCGAGATCCTCATGACTCGTAAGGAGAATTCTGTTATGGGACCCTCACGGCTCATAAGATTTGAAAGTCTTAAGTTACAGAGGCCTAAACCTGTGCTTAAGCAAACCCCCTACAACCTTCAATATTGCCCTACAAGTGGCTCAGCATTGACCCTTGTATACAATCTACGGGCACGAATAAACATTTCCCTAACCAAGTCCTATCCGTGACTGGGGATATGTATGCATGGTGAACAACCCTTGTAAGTCCTCTCGACATATAAGGAGAAAACCCTTTTGTAAGATCCTTACGACTTACAGGGGAACATACACTTAGGAATCCTCATGATACCTAAGGAGAAAACACACCTACTAGATCTTCACGACTTGTAGGGAGAAATACCTTTGTGAGACCCTTACGGCTCATGAAGTCAAAAGCCTTAGTCGATGGGATCCTAACCCTGTTCGCTAAGCCACCTTTGTTCGACATCGACATAGGCAAATGATGATTCGCTCCTGGCAACATTCCAGTTGTAGCGATGCTGATGCCTAAAACGGTATCAAATTTTGAGCCCTTTCATGGCAAACGATGATTCACTCCCGGCAATATTCCAGTTGTAGCGATGCTGATGCTGAGATTGGCACCGGATTCCAAGTTCCACACTCGCGAAAAAAAAAGAGACAGCGAGACATACGTGCATAAGAAATAGCCAAAATGATAGGGCAACTTGGAATAAAAATTAGCAAGTAAAAAAAATGTATGAATCCAAATCAGCCGAAATGATTGGGCAACTCGCAATAAAAAGCAGCGAGTGAAAATAAAATAAACGGCCGAAATGATTGGGCAACTCGCAATAAAAAGCAGCGAGTGAAAATGAAATAAATAGCCGAAATGATTGGGCACCGCGAAAAAATAGCCGAAATGATTGGGCAATCGCGATCTTCGCGATATAAAAAGCTGAAATGATAGAGCGTCGCGGAAAGAATAAAAAAAAATGAATGATGAAAGAATGAAGTTTTTGCCCTACAGGTGAGATCACACCGATCCCTGTATACAATCCAGGGGCGCAAACAGAGAGGGAACCATACCTTCCCAACAGGCTCCACCAGAAAGCGAAGCCAAGTCTCGACGGTTTATAGAAAATCTAGAGACAACCTCGACATTTATTGCAATATTGCAGACACAATGTCAACAAACGAAGCAAAAGAAGATCCCTAGCTTCAGGGTCTCGACGTCGATATCAACAACTTAGAGATCACCAACGGTGTTTCCCCTCACTCCAACCAGATGCAGACGTGACGTCAACAACCGACCTCGGAGTCGCAACGAAACGGAGCCATGGTAAAGTCCCTAGTTCCAAATCTCAAATGGCCATATCTACAGCCTGGAGACCAACAACGGCGTTCCTTCGCAGTCCAGCAAGATGTAGATGCAACGTCAATGAAAGACTTCACGGTTGAAACAAAGCGGAGCAACGACAAAATCCCAACTCCACCTTAGCATTCGTCTCGTTACAGCAGACGCAATGTCGACAACAGTGTCCTTCCTCCAATAGGATTCGGACATGACAAAGCAAATGAAGCGAAGGTCAAATTCCTAGCTTCAAGGTCTTAACGACGAGTCATATAAAGCCTGAAAGACAACTGGAGATCATCTCACACCAATGCGGAATGGTCACCACTTCGACGTTCGTATCGACACAGCAGGCGCAACACAATCAAACAAATGGAGCCACGGCAAAATCCCTAGTTCCAAATCTTGATGGTTCACCAGCAACCTAGAGACAACCGCGACGTTCATCTCGATACAGCAGACGAGTTGTCACCCCAGCGTTCTTCCTCCAGCAGGGTTCAGACGCAACACAATCAAACAAATGGAGCCACGGCAAAATCCCTAGTTTCAAATCTCGACGGTTCACCAGCAACCTAGAGACAACCGCGACGTTCGTCTCGATACAGCAGACGGGTTGTCACCCCAGCGTTCTTCCTCCAGCAGGGTTCAGACGCAACACAATCAAACAAATGGAGCCACGGCAAAATCCCTAGTTCCAAATCTCGACGGTTCACTAGCAACCTAGAGACAACCGCGACGTTCGTCTCGATACAGCAGATGAGTTGTCACCCCAGCGTTCTTCCTCCAGCAGGGTTCAGACGCGACAATCAAACTAATGGAGCCACGGCAAAATCCCTAGTTCCAAATCTCGATGGTTCACTAGCAACCTAGAGAAAACCGCGATGTTCTTCTCGATACAGCAGACGAGTTATCACCCCAGCGTTCTTCCTCCAGCAGGGTTCAGACACGACAATCACCAAAAGGAGTCACGGCAAAATCCCTGGTTCCAAACCTCGACGGTTCATAGACAACTTAGAGACAACCGCGACATTCGTCTCGATACAGCAGACGCGATGCCAGCAAACGAAGCAAAGGCCAAATTCCTAGCCTCAGGGTCTTGACGGCAACTCACATAAAACCTGAAAGACTATCGGAGATCATCCCACACCAGCGCGGAGTGGTTATGACTCATCGGGGCTCCCCAAAATGAGCCTAACCTCAAGTAAAAAGCGGCATGGCAAATTCCTAACACTTGCTCTTCCGATGGTCAAACTGCCTAGGAAGATTGCTTGAAGATGTCTTGTCCAGCCCCCGAAGGGATCTGAGACACGGGAGTCGCAGGGCTACTCGAACAGCACGATTGCCTATCGAGGAATATATCAGCTTATGCGACGGTACGACGGCCAAAACCCTAAGTACCACAGACCCTAACGGACTTCTGTCATAAAGAGCAGAGATCAACTGTGACGTTAGGATGTTCTTGCGAGAAATGCTCGATTCGTCTCGACTTGTGAAGAAATTGATGTCTTTGCGAGAACTTATCGATGCGGCTCGACTCGTGAGATAAAGCCTCAGGCAGTGGGCACAAAAGAAACCTGTTTCCTAAGCACTGGGACCCTGCAAGTTGGCCCAAAACGATCTCTTGCATACTATCCACGGGTCTCACTCTCCTACGTCGAATCTCGACAAGGAGGGAAACAACCGCTTACGGGTCCTCTCGACTCGTAAGAAGGGATAATTCTCTTATAAGATCTTTACGACTTGTAAGAGGAAAACACACTTAGGGATCCTCATGATCCCTAGGGAGAAAATCCACCTACGAGATCCTCTCGATCCGTAGGGAGAAAAGTCTTTATGAGACCCTCACGGCTCATAGAGTTGAAAAGTCTTAGGCGGCAAATCTGAACCTGCGGCCTAAGCCATCGCTATCTCTTGGAGAAATCTAGACGCTTACTCTATTATCTGCCAATTATGTTTATCAGGGTAACATGCGGATAATAAAAGAAAGAAGAAAGCGACAGAAAGAACATTTGATTGGCGTTAGATCAAGCATTCGAGACACATTCATTTATGCATGTGCAAAAGACTTAGAGCAAGGAATAAAGACAAGCTGGGATAAAATTTTTCTATTAATATTGCCAAAAGCTCTTACAATCATAAAAAGCAATAAATGAGAAACATTATTACAATGGAATAACCTCAAATTCAGGGCATGGATTGAGGAATTCAAAAGTAAGGCCATTCAGAGTTCTTCTGGCCTTTCTGATTATTCTCGTCCGCAACCTCTCGCGCTCCTGTGTGTCAAGATCCTCGGCGAGGCCCCCCAGCCTTCGATAAGCAGCGACTATCATCGTCTGCTGGAAAATTTGATGCAGGATGTCGATAAGGCTATCCCGCCGTTTCTTTGAGATCAGCCCCGACAGGTACACTGAATGCACCTTGTCTTCGGCTTCATCCAGCGCATTGAGCGGTAGGGCCTCGTGGAACCCCGGGAGTGCCCTCCAAATTGCTCCCAGCACGACTTTCAAGAGAGCAGAGCGGCGGGGGAGCAGCCAACCAACACGTGCGTTCAGACGACCCATGACCTCCGCACACCGGGCATCCGTAAACTCCTGGTCTTGTTGACGGCCCTGTACACGGATATCCTCGTAGGTGATGAATTCATGCAGACTGTATAGACGCACCGCCATAATGCCTGAAGGAAACGTCATTGGAAGATTAGCAATGATAAAAAGAGAGTTAAAACTCCTCGAGAGCAATGCTCTGCAGACAGGAGTGACACCTGTAAAAATCAGTAATGAGGAGAATTTGAGGAAAATCCCCTAAAAACATGGAGAGCTTTGCTCTGAAAAGATGATATAATAATAATAATAATATAAAATGCCATCTTTAACTTCCAAGATCCATGAAGAATTCTTAAGAGTTCTTCTATATGATTTGGAAGGAGCAAAGCTCCATTGCCGAGTTAAGAAAATCCCAAGAAAATCTTTTAGAGAGCAGAGCTCTATTAATGGAACCCTAATAGGGTTCTATTTAGTCCTCTTTAGACCCCTTTAGAGCAAAGCTCTGCTAAATGAAACCCTAAACGGGTCTTCTTTAGATCAGGGATTTATTGAGAGCAAGGCTCTTAAAATTGATTTAATTTCATCCAAATTAATTTTTTTTACCTAAAATTCTCTAAAGATTAAACTTTTAAAAGCGTTTAAACAAAATAGCAGGGCTCTGAGATTCTGAAAATAAAATTTTTGAAGATGAAAATCATCTAAAGGACCAAAGGTCCTATTTATAGGCATCAAGTGTCCTTTCAACTTCCAAAAGCTGCTGCAACGATTGAAATTTTGCCACCGCTGCGCTCACGCTTGGGGCCACGTAAGCGCAATGGTGGGGGGGCATTTGTTTATCCCAATCAGAGCAAAGCTCTGTTCAAATTCCAGGACGGGAGACGAAGCAACACTTCCGTTTCCCCCAATCAGAGCAAAGCTCTGCTTTGAAAATTAAAGTTAAAATAAATGAAGCAACGCTTCAGATCCCCTGCGCTGCGCGCAGAACGCCACATGTCAAAATCAGACACGCCAGCGCAGAGAGCGCAACGCCCAAGGCAGCGCGCCCAATCAGAACAAGGCTCTATTTAAAATAAAAATTAAAGGAAGCAACGCTTCAGTTGCGCAAGCGCTGCGCGACACATGTCAGCAAGCGCAGTTGCGCAAGCGCAGTAGAGCAAGCGCTGCGCTGCGCGACCCGTGTCAGCGCAAGCGCAGCTGCGCTGTGCTCTGCGCTGCGCGACACGTGTCAGCGCAGCTGCGCTGCGCTGCGCTCTGCGCTGCGCGACACTTGTCAGCGCAGCTGCGCTGCGCTCTGCGCTGCGCGACACGTGTCACGCGCTAGGGCGTTTGCGCCAAACAGAATTAAATTCTGAAAGATCTTTCTGTTCTTGTTAAAAACAAGAAGATTGCCTTCTGTAAAACAGAAGCCCTTGGATCAAAGATCCAACGGTGAGGAAAATTCCCCAAATCACTCAGAGAAGGATCTCTTTAACAAATTTATAGGCACTATATAAAGGACCCAAGACCCCAATTCAAAAGGGATCAACATTTGTGAAAAATCAAGAACTTAAAACAGAGAGAACTCTGAAGGATTTTCAAGAAGAAAAAGGTAAAAACCTTTAAGATAGAAGAATTTCTTCTAATAGATCATTGATCTAAGAACAAGATCAATGATCTTCAATAAAAAAGAAATAAAAATAGTGCTTTGCACTTTTGAACCATTGGTTTTTTGAGATCAAGAAAAAAACAAGAAATACTTGTTTTCTTTGATCTAAATTAGATCAAGAAAATAAACAGTGCTTTGCACTTTTTTGTGAACTATTGGTTTTGGAATCTAAAAGATTCTCAAGTTAATAGTGCCTTGCACTTGCAAAACTGCACTGTTGCGCTCTTCGGTTGGCGCAAGCCACCAGAGAGCGCCACGTGTCAACATCTGAACCACTTGCGCTATGTGCTCTAAGATAGAGCTTTGCTCTCTGAAATTGGCGCAACTCACAACAGCGCGTCACGTGTCAGCAGCGCAAGCGCAGCGCACTGGCGCAGCGCACTGCGCTTGCATGACACGTGTCATCACCACAAGCACTTGCGCTCTTTGATTGGCGCAAAGCGCTTGACAAATGCAATGCATTTTCTTTTATTAAAGGGCCAGGCCCAAATCAACAAGACCTAGTAGGCCAAAATAAATTTCAGAGCAATAAATAGGCAGAGCCCAGGTAAAATTGATGCTCTGCATCTTTTAATAAAAGGGCAGAGCCCAAGTAGAATTGGTGCTCTGCATCATTTATAAAATGAGCAGAGCCCAAAACAAATTGATGCTCTGCATCCTTTATGGGCAGAGCCCAAACAAAAATAAAAACAAATAAAAGTGTTGAACTTTTTTCAACTGGACTTAGTCCAATCATGGCCGTAAGTCCTCAAATTAAATTGACTGAGCACAGCTGCTCTCTTAAAAATCAATTTACATCCGGTTCGAGGGTACATCTCCGAACTCCTTTGACTCCTATCGTTGTAATCCTTCAACGACGTCAGAGAGGTGACAGGTCCCGACAACCACTCATCAATACGGATTGTGAGATCCTTAAACCCACGGACTTAAGCGTCCTTAAACTAAAATACGGATTGTGGGATCCTTAAACCCGCGGACTTATGCGTCCTTAAACTAAATATGGACCACCATGTCCCTAAACTGGAATATGGACCGCATTGTCCTTAACTATCTATGGACCACCATGTTTCTAAACTGGAATATGGACCGCAATGTCCTTAAACTACCTATGGACCACCATGTCCCTAAACTGGAATATGGACCCCCATGTCCCTAAACTGGCAATGGACCCCCATGTCCCTAAACTGGAACCTGGACCACATATCCCTAAACTGGAACAATAGAGCCCCCAAACGCTCTTTGCTCTTTCGTTGGATCTAAACGATCCTGTTTAAGTTGATCTTAGCCTCAAATATGGCTAACATATTTTTAAACATTCAAACAGACTTTAGTCCCAAATTGGACTATAAGACCCCCAATCAACTTTGGTTCAAGGGTACATCTTCGAACTCCTCTGACACATGTCGTTGTAATCCTTCAACGTCGTCAGAGAGGTGACGGGTCTCGACGGCCATATATTAAATGGACCACCATGTCCCTAAACTGGAAATGGATCTAAACGATCCCGTTAAGTAGATCTTAGTCTGGAAATTAGACTAACGTATCCTTAACAAACGTTTAAGTTGATCTTAGCCTCAAATATGGCTAACGTATCCTTAAACCAAAACCCAAAACCCAAATCTAAGAAAGTACGGATTTGGACTAATCCACGTCCTACGGGCGACGAAATAAATAGTCTCCGTATACAATCCACGGGCAACCATAAACAAAACAAACACCCACGACACGAAGTGAAATTCTGGAGAAGGAGAAAGTTGTTACCGTGATGCGGTAGCGTAATTAACTGCAGGGGCTTACGCCTGCAGAGAAGAGCGTCCCCATAATCTAAAACCCCTCAAGCGAGGGGGAATCTGACGAAGTCTGCTACATCGGCCGCATCCGTCTAAACCTCCGATACACAGTGCCATAAATCAACTTGGCATCTTCGGAGAGGTGGACGGGTAAAACCATATAGCATCTGCCCCGAATCTCAGTGTTAGGACTTCGCAGTCCTGTGCGCCGTCTTTCGGAGGGGAACACATCTACACAGATAATAAGAGCCTGAAGTATGTGTTTACTCAGAAGGAGTTGAATATGCGGCAGAGAAGATGGTTAGAACTCATGGTGGACTTTGACATCAACTTGCAATATCACCCAGGGAAGGTGAATGTAGTACCTGATGCTCTTAGTCGCCAACCATTAGCAATGAATCTCACTGCTCAGTGGAAGCTTCAACAAGATTTGCATCAGATGGAGATTGAAGTAATCATGCCAGGTAATGCTTCAAGTTTGATGAATTTGCAAGTTCAATCAACCATTGTCAATCAGATCAAAGAAGCTCAAGCAAGCGATGCTAAGTTGCAAAAGATCAGAGAACAAGTGGAGAATGGACTCAGAACAGACTTCATCATCCATGAAGACGGATCTTTGAGATACGGCAGCAGATTGTGTGTACCAAAAGGTCCTGTTCGGGAAGAGTTAATGAAAGAAGCTCATAGCTCTCCCTACTCAGTACACCCTGGAGGTACCAAAATGTACAAAGATCTACGTCAGAATTATTGGTGGCATGGAATGAAGCGTAAAGTAGACAGAAGCATCGCAAAATGCTTGGTGTGTCAGCAAGTAAAGGCTGAACATTACAGGACTGCTAGATTACTTCAACCGTTACCAATCCCAGAATGGAAGTGGAAACACATCACGATGGATTTTGTGACTGCTCTTCCTCGCAGCACAAAGGGTAATGATGTTGTATGGGTCATTATGGATCGACCCACAAAGTCGGCTCACTTCATCCTATTTCGAATTGGCCAATCTACTGAGACACTAGCAAAGAAATACATGGAGGTAATAATCTAATTAAGATTTAAACTCTTCATAATGTATTATCTCTGATACCCATGAACTCATACAGGAAATTGTGAGACTTCATGGAGTATCGGTCTGCATTGTCTCCGATCGTGACACCATGTTCCGATCGCAATTTTGGCAGAGTCTGCAAGCAAGCTTAGGAACAAGTCTGAACTTCAGCACGGCTTATCATCCACAAAAAGATGGTCAGTCGGAACGAACTATTCAGATCTTGGAGGATATGCTCAGAGCATGTATGTTAGACTTCAAAGGATCGTGGGAGGATCACCTACATCTTGTGGAGTTTTCATACAACAACAGCTACCAAGCAAGCATAGGAATGACACCTTTTGCAGCATTGCATGGAAGGAAGTGTCGATCGCCATTAAGTTGGGACGACATCGGAGATAGGGAACTTCTTGGACCAGAGATGATAGTAGCGACTGTTGATGTGGTTCGTACTATCAGGGAAAGGATGCGCATAGCCCAAGATCGACAGAAGCACTGGGCTGATGCAAAGAGAAGACACTTGGAGTTCCAGCCAGGAGATCACGTATTCTTGAAGATATCTTCGAACCGCGGAGTGATCCGATTTGGAAGACGGGGTAAACTAAGTCCGAGATATATTGGACCGTTCGACAAACTCGAACGAGTCAGTGAAGTGGCATACCGCTTAGCGCTTCCACCTTCATTGGAAGGAGTGCATAATGTGTTCCACATATCCCAACTCAGAAGGTATGCGAGTGACCCCAGCCATGTTCTCGATCATTCCGAACTCACGATACGGCACGATTTGTCTTATGAGCAACAGCCTGTGGAGATCTTGGACAGGAAGGTGAAGACACTTCGGAATAAGGAAGTTAACTTGGTTCGAGTGATGTGGAGGAAAGACACTCCAAGAGAGTCCACTTGGGAAAGGGAGGATGAAATGCGTACTAGATATCCACACCTTTTTGTAAACTAGTCCTCAAATAAAAGTTGTAAATTTCGAGGACGAAATTTTTGTAAGGAGGGTAGACTGTAACAACTCTATTTTTAATGTACAAAGAATTGATTTAAATTCAATGTATACTTAGAGTATTTATTGTTGCTGATATCTCTTTAAGTATTTATTTCACTCCATAATTACAAGAAGGACTCCATAATTACAAGAAGGAGCTTGTACCTCATTGGTAACACCTTGCACTGCTGAACCAAGCCACCAGAGTTTAAACCCCCTGCCCCACATTATTTTTAATATTATTTTGTTTTTGATTTTTTAGAATACCAACCGTTACACGTGCGTTTCTCACAAATTTCCTTCTACACATAAAAGGTTAGATGCACCATAAATCCCCCAAGGAGACCCCCCACCCATCGACGCTTCGACTCGGCCCGACTCGGCCGAGTCGGCCGGCGGACCGGCCTACTCGGTCCGGCGCCGCCGGCCGGACTTGGCCGGACAGCCGAGTCGTCAACATCGAAAGTGAGCATCTTGACTTGGCCCCCCCTGCACACACTAAATTTCTAGATCGGTTACAGAGAGCACATTAAACCTCTTTTACTCCAAATTTTAATGATTTTTATTTAATTTTTACATTTTTTAAATTAAAAACCCTAACCCTAGCCTAACCCTATAAATATACCCTTTACCCTCTCATCCTAAATTTCTGAGTCCACTCTCTCAAAATTCCAAGAGAACTTTGGTACGTTGAAAACGAGCGAAAGGCGAAACGCTGACGAAATCGACAGCGAAATTCCGGTGATCGTGGTAGGAGCTCTCAACGACGATTCAACGCATCGGCAAACCCTCGACTTCCCTCTCACTCATTAGTGTTGTCCAAACCCGTAAGTCCCCTCTTCTATCTTTCTTTTCTTTCATAAAAAATACGAATTTACAAACCCGACGGAATCGGAACAAAACCGATTTCCGATTCGGTTTTCTATAAAATCTCACTTATCATCAATTCCATCATACTTAAATATCTTTATGTTGACTATTAATCACTTAACAACTAATTTGAACAAGTTTTCTCACATGAAATGATAGCTTTTGCAATATATCGTATTCTTTCACTTAAATACCAAAATGTTTAGTTTTCACATTTAACCCCTTAACATTGCTATACCTTAAAGTAGATCACGAGGTAATGACCTACCTCCACACACACGCAAATACAATCCTAAATGATATCATCAAAACTTAGAATACGATAATACAAGATTTTACATTTAAATACCAATTTCATAATAAAACCTTTTCTAAAAGTTTTAGGTTCGATACATTTTTAAAACACATATCTTTTAATAGGAAAATACGATAAGTTGTGGACATCGATTGTTTATCTAAACCTGACTTTGTGGTGTCTAGGCTAGGCACGTGGGAAAAGGTAACTTTAAAAGGCCCGTCTCACGATTCGTGAGCGGATCCCTCCTTTTCTCATTTGTACTTACCTGGCCACAATCGGCGGTAAAGAGGCGATTTGAGCCTTCTAACAACTTATCGTTTAGACCATTTAGAAATAGTCTAGTTAAAATAGAAAACTCTAGAATCTAAAATACGGAAAAATCGACTTTTGCAAATAAATACCTTTTATTTTATAAAACCGTTTTCTAAAGGAATAGTATTTATAAAATCTTTGCAAAGCGCCACTACAACCCATCTTTGGGGAATCCGTTAGGGATAGTATGGTTTATCGTGCACCTTCGGCTTAGTAGTGCGAGATTCAGACCTCCGCAAGGAGCATTCGGTCTCGAAAGGTTTAAAATACGACATCTTAAGAAAATGAGACTTTTAAAGTATAAAATATTTATTGAAATTATTTTTGTATAAATATATGTATATTTATCATTAAAATATCTATTATAAATATTCCACTTTTTCTAAAAATCACAAGACTAAATTTTACATTAAAATACCAAGAATTTCAAATAAATCAATATTTCAGATAAATACCTTTATTTATGTAATTAGAATATTTTCACTAGAAATATCACAAAATAAAATTACACTCATCATAACTTTAAAGACGAATAATAAATACTTGGGGTGTATCTTGAAAACTATACAAAAGTATTTTTACATAAAACCTCCTCAAGCTTTATAAATTACCCTAAGGACCCTAGCAATTATAGAACTTCGATTTAAATTTCTTCTGTCCGACTCGGGTTTGAGTCTGATCATAATCCGACTTGAATATGGTCCAAGTACTATATAAATCTATAATATTCCAATTCAATATGAACACCTGAATCCCAGAATCCAGTTATCAATCTATACAACTTGACTGAATCAAACCATGGATATACATCCATTATCCCGTTATTCCATTTACCTGATTATGCAGTTACAACCTGTTTACTGATATCCTGGTTTTGGTCAGTCATCCAACTTATACATGTAGGGTTCCTAGGCACACTCATGAGGTTCCACAAGGCATCTACCATGCCAAAATCAAATTTTTATGTGCCGAACAACCCTATGCAAGATCGTATACTAGAGATTAGGCGAAACCAAAAGCAAGCAAACTACTTTGCTACTAAGTGAAAGGGATTACAACCTTTGTAGATCCGGTCCTTCACTTCTAAAGCTCCGTGTTGACGTCCCTTCGCTGCGATCATCGGGATCCCGGACTCTAGCGATGATTTCTTCGGAGAAATGAGCAGGCTAGGTCGTTGACTTCGAGCCCGAAGATGGTCTACGTCGAGGAGACTCAAGCTCAAGCTCCATCTTCACTTGGTCATGAACTTTGTGAAGAGAACACCCTATACTACATGGCAAGTGGTAGAGGATGAAGAAATACGAAGTGGGTTCACTTTGGATTTGGATTTCTCACTCTTTTTCTTCACTTGAAATTTTTCTAGCAAGGTTTTTCTTCACTTGAAGAAGATGAAGAAGAAGAAAAGAATAAGAATGAATAATGAATTAACTAAAATGAATAATCAAGTGAAGTATATCATAATGCAACCATGGGTGAGTTAACCTTTGTAGAGACTAAACCCTAGTTTGAGTTAATGGTTAGGCTAGTGAAATTCTCATGCAAAACAAAATGGTTAGACTTTGTCAAAGATACTTAAAAGCTTCATGAAGCTTCAAGCAAAAACAAAGAAAGCCACCATTTTGTTTTTGCAAAAATAAATAAAATAAATAAAACCCCAACCATTAACCTAAACATGGTGTAAGTCATACACACACCCAAGTTTGCATGTATCATCAATCATGATACAAACTAGTGCACAAACATATATCATATATACAACTTGTGCACATCAAGTGAGAAAATCAATCTTAAGTGAACAAATACTAGTTAATGTAAAGTAATATATCAAATATATAATTATACATTAAATCATTAAACCAATACTTGATTTAATGATCAGGTCATATCGCATATAACCGACAAATATCTAGTGTATCAATATATCGAATCAACACTTGATTCGGTAACCCGGCTATATCACATATAACCTTCCGATGATACAAATCGCGAGAATAGAACACAGTATCACATACTGGTATTATTCTCGGTCCCGCACATATCTCATATGCGCTCCTATTTTGTTTCGCTTGAGCCAGGAAACCTCTGTGTAGGACTCTAAAGACTCGTCAATACACCGGCAGTAGGTGGTGATCATATCAATCACCAACAAGCCGCAAGCGGTCTGCTAAACGTAACGGCCACCCGGGTATTGAGCGATCAGAAGATCAACGAGCAAGCCCGCTCACACACCTGCGAATCCAATCAGTAACACTTACCGCACAGTCCGGTCTGTTCGTCTGATATGTCGCATATCTCGCCTAGGGGTGGTAAACGTCAGACCCCAGTAGCTTGATAAGTCATGCCGATGTAAGGTCCATCACAAGCACGAAACTACTGATAACACTTATCAGTAAATTAGTGCAACCCTGGCCAGGGATTTTCAGTTATGGCCAGTCGAGCATAGCACAACATCAACCCCCAATACCGGGAGAGACGAATCCCCTCCTATCGCTCATTGCCTCCATGTGAATCGGGACTGTACCCAAGAACCACCTGTTTGCACGACTCAGTAGAGCCGTGGTAGAGTGGAAATCAAAGCACAGTGGGAGACACACAAGACTCTATGACGATCTCGGGTCAACAGACTAAGCTGTACCAGTGTCACCAGAGAACTGCCATCTGACTTAAGGTATAATACCATCTGGAAGTTCTCGGCGAGTCCGTTCAGTGTACCCAGTCACCACTGAGCACCCGCATACCATCTCTGATGTCAAACACCAATGGATATGGGATCATCCATCGCCCATCACATGGGTCGAGAAGATATACGCTAGTCTACTCTGGAATATCGATGCCCCGTCTCAATATTCCCACGACTAGGAACATTGAAGGATGTACTCATTGACTACCCAGGCCCCACTAGTATGATCTACATCATAGTCCTGGAAGTCGAGTATACATCCTAAGGGCTTTATCAACATGTAACAAAGAGACAGAAAGTATACATGTTAAGATAAAGAGTAACCAGATAGCGTACTATCATGTCGAACAAGAAAGTCCTACCTATATATGTCCCAGTATCCACTACAATATACATCTCATGTACAGTAATGGCCTCTAGGGCATACATATAACTAACAATCTCCCACTTGCACTAGGGCCATCTGTAGCAGTGGTTACAGTATCTCATAGTCAACCATCCCATAAAAGTCTCTCTCTGGGAAAAGGCCTTTGTGAGTGGATCCGCCGTGTTGTCCTCTAAGTCTATTCTCCTAACCTCGATCACCCTGGAGATCAACTATCTCCTTGATCAGGTGATGCTGCCTCAGAATATGTCTGGGTCACTGATGGGACCGGGGTTCATGGGCCAAAGCCACACTTCCATTGTCTCACAATGGTAGGAACCTAGTTCATCTTATAAACTAATATACACCCAAACTGCCTCTTTGGTAGTATCTTTGATAGTGATGTCACCAGCCTTTATCGTCTAGTTTGCCACGGTATCTCTTTTGGAACTCTTCCAACATACCATCCCTCTACTGAGGGTAAAGACAATGCCTGCGACTGACATTCAGTCGTCCTTATCACCCTGGAACCTTTCCAGTGATTCTCCCCAGGATCGATTTATACCATCTCACTACAACTAGTGAGAAATCTAACATCCAATTTGATCTATCTCATAGATCCAAAACCCAGGATTTAGGAGGTATCACTTTGATCCTATACGGAGAATCCATGTGATAAGAGGAGATTGACCGTGCGTAGCATAGGAAACTCTTTTCCTATCAAGAGTATGTTGTCCACGTACAATACGAGGATGACCACCTTACTCTCTACTACATTTTTGTATATACAAGGTTCATCTACGATTTTGATGAAGTCACACTCTTTGACTACCACATCAAAACAGATGTTCCAACTCCGCGATGCCTGCTTTATTCTGTAAAGCAACTTGCACACATTTCCGCTGCTCCCACTGTTTACGAAGCCCTCTGGCTGTGTACTTATAGACGTTCTCTTCTAAATCAGTATTTAGAAAAATAATCATGACATCCAACCATCAGATATCGTAGTCATGGTATGTAGCAATGTTAAGAAGGATTCGGATGGACTTAAGCATAGCCACTGGAAAATGTTTCATCATTATCCACGCCTTGTCGATGACGAAAAACTTTAACAAGTCTAGCTTTGAAAGTCTCAACTTTTCCATCTACACCAAGTAATCTTCTCAAGATATACTTGCTCCTGATGGGGATTCAACCCTTCAGATATAGCATCCAAAGTCCATACTTTGTCGGTGTACATGGATTCCATCTCAGATCGCTAAGCATCCAGCCATTCTTACAGAGTCCCTACTCTTGATGGCCTGCTCGAAACTAGTTGGGTCATCATCTCATGTTGCAATCCCCGCTCCCACTGTCATCGAGAAACCAAAGTATCTCTCAGGCGGATGAAGAACCCTACTAGATCGGCGGAGAGGCTGAGGTTCGTCGGAGACTATTGAATCCTTTGGTTCTATCAAATCATCAGCTGTAATTTGTATCGCTGGAACTACTTTCAGTTCTACAGAACTGACCTTTCCTCGATCTTGTTCGGATTTTGCTTTAGACATAGGCCGGACAATCCCAAATCTTAACTTGCTTAAGAGATGGGTTCTTCCCATACCATATCTTATATGGAGTGGTAGGCACTGATTTGATTCGAACATAATTCAATAGGTATGCAGCTTCTTAAGTGCATAACCCCCAAAAGGAAACAGGTAACTCCGCAGTACTCATCATAGAGCGCACCATATCATATAGGGTGTGATTGCTCCGTCCCGATACACCGACATGCTGTGGTGTATACGGAGGAGTAATGCTAAGAGAGAATCTCATTCTCCTTTAGAATAGTCCAGGAATCCCATGCTCAAGTATTCTCCTCCCTGATCACATCAAAGGACATAATACTTATACCCGTTTTTGGTTCTCTATTTCTGACTTATATTCGGTGATCATCTCAAAAGTTTCGGACTTATGTTTCAACAGGAACATATGTCTGAATCTAGAGAGATCATCAGTGAATGTAATGAAGTACAAAGAACCGGTCCTGGCATATGTAGAATGGGGACCTTTATACATCACTATGTATCAGTCCCAAGAGTTCACTAACTCTTTCTCTGTTTCCAGCAAACGGAGCTATGGTCATCTTATCTTTGTGACATGACTGGCAAGTTTCATAAGATGTAAATTTAAACTGATTTAAATATGCATCTAAATGTAACTCAGCTAGTCGGGTCGCATTGATATGACCTAGTCTACAATGCCTCAAGAAGAATTCGTTCATTTCTGAACTCTTCCTCTCGTGTGTGTTCTGTATACTAAGAACTGTAGTTTGATTTAGAACGTCAATGCTTTTAGATAACGTGCCTGAACCGATCAACTTTTGATATAGGAAATGTTCAAAACATTATCCAACAATACAAAATTATATCCTTTCTTTAGTAAATAAAGAGACTGATATGATGTTGTATATCAGGTTCGGTATCTAATAACATTCGTTCAGAATCAGTGTATTCTGGTAATACAGGGTGATAGTGACCAACAGACTTGGCTGCAACACTTGCACCGTTTTCTGTCTCATGAAACTTATCACCCGTTCTCAGTTCTCTACCTTTCTGTAGCCCATGTAACAAATTATATATACGGGATCCTGATCCGGTATTTAATACCCAGGATGTAGAGGATACTGAGAAACAGTCCTTTGCAATGAACACACCCGAAGAAGATGCATCATCATGCACTTTTTTCGTTTGAGCGGCATGGGAAATCTGGTATTCCCCTAATTCCTGCTCTGTCTTATAACAATTATAAGCTGGAGCGGGACCAACGTTCCCCAGCTCAGTATAACAAGCGGGTTCGGTCAATACATCCATATTATTATCTTGATTAAGGCGTGACATGGTCGCTACCTGGAGAGAGAGAGAAGAAAAACACTCTGCGTGCGCTCTTGCAAGATTAGATTGGTTATATATTTTATCTAATCAGGATGGCTCCCACTTTTTTTATCAAATCTTCCTTAAAACCCTAAAAGAAAAGACTAGCCGGGATTAATTACACTCTACAAGTTCGCCAATCTTTCAGCCAGGCCAGTGCCGGTACTTTGAGGGAGGTTCCCCGTGCTTTCGCATGGACCTAATTAAAATAAACCTCGTTTTCCCAAGGGCGTAACCCCGTTGACACCATTCTAGACACCTACTTGATCGGCTAATTGTAAAGTGCAAAACTCTCCCAGGAGTAACAATTACTCGCAGTGGGTATCGGGATCCAACTATCATATAGAAGGTATGCAATCTCATTGCAAATTTCAACACTTGAAACTCCCGATAAAGGTTTTTACCTCTAGCACCTATGACCTTGGCTATGGTCAACAAATCATAAGCACTAGTCAAGTTCTACCCGTCATTTCGTGATTAATTAGACCCACCCACATGACCCTTGGCTAAGGTCAACAAAGTCACGTGACTGTCCTAACTAATCGCATCATATGCGGTGTAGGAAGACATCACTTAGCTACCGTACACTGTGCCTTGACTATGGTCAACAAACACAGCACGAATACTAAGTACTCTACTTCATAAAATGACGGAGGGTTGCGGATAGTTTTTAAGAAAACCTTTAACGCTTTGAACTTGATCTCGTTGCGGAATCAAATGGTTTTAAAATGGAGTTCTTTTGAGGCTTTTACTAGCTTCGCTAAAGAGGTCACTCCCGGTAAAGGGATCTCGGCTCTTTCCTCGTCGAATGAGGTGCAGGATATTCACAATACCACTATGCAAAGCAAGAACTAGAAAAGCAATCAAAAGACAAACCGAAGGTTGTAGCATCTGCTAGTTATTGCTAAAGAGGTCACTCCCGGTGAAGGGATCGTCGGCTCTTTCCCCATCGAATAAGGTGCTGGATGTTTTACAAGGAACACCGCTATGCAAAGCAACAACTAGAGCTACCTGATTTTTGAAATTCGATTCCACAATATCTTTTAGGTTTATTTTCTTTCATTAATCTCATTAATGAATGTCCCATCATATAAGTCCACCTAAACATCACAGATAAATACAATGTACGCTTATGCCATCTGCATTCGCCTCGATATCCCGTCTGCACCGTTAGGTTAGGTAACTAACGGCAGAGCGGGGCAGGGCTAGCGCGGGTGTAAAACATAAGCAATGTTTATATAATATATCATATATACTATATACTATATCTATCTAAACATATCACATGATCACATCACAGATAACGCAGCAGAAAACATCATATGAAATATTGGATATACTAGGACGTCCGTGTTTTATTTTGAGCCTGTATAAAACACGGATTCCACGGTCGTGATGAATAGCCAATCCCACACCCCTAGACCCCTACGAGAGCGGCAAGCAACCCTACCAATTTTAGAGTTAGGAGACCCGGACTCGACTCCTCGAGATGGTCTCCCACTGGACCCTAGAACCCGGTTACTTGTGCTCCCCGCCTTGGGTCTATCCTAATGCGGAAAAGTAAATAATATACAATGGTGACATCATCCTCAACCCGGAAGTGCCCTAATAAAAGAATATTACATACAAGTTTTTTTACATGAATGAAAATGAAAAACACTCATCTCACATAAAAACCCCCGGCTATTCAAACACGACGATCCAATATAACATATCCAGCAACACATAACATCACATGTCATCAACGTAAGTAAATATGCTCATCCCAATTTTCGTTGACATATAGCAACGAAACCGGTGATATCACATATTACACTTACGGTCACAGAAAAGAAAGTGTAAAACTACAACAGATGGAATTCGTAACCTTCTTAGACATCGCATGCCTAACGATTATAAACCCAGCATTTTAGTCTCATTATCGAAAACACTTTTCAATATCAAGTCGGGCAATTCAACAAGATTCCCAACATCCTGAACGAATGCTCGTCGCAAACTTTTGTAGACGGCCGCACCCCCGGATGCCGTCGACGAAGTGCACTAAGGTGGAACACCGCTGCCGCGAGCACCCGAACGGATGCTTTTGGCGATGGGGTTCTCCTACAGTCACTTGGTCGGGACTATGGGGCGTGGCTGTCTGTTAAGTTTACCCGGCGAGTATCCGCGTACGCTACGTGATTGCAACGGACTTTTGATCACATCAAAATTCCGTGGCAACCGATCAAGTGAGACTAAACTGCTAGATTTATAACATTCAAATCAGTTATCTCATAACTATTTGTGGATTCCAAATATTGTATCACATTCCAGATAAATAGACAATGTTAAACTTTCCGATCGAATAATCAAACACCTAAGTTTTCCCAATAGCTCAACACTTGAGGGGAGTTTAAAAAACATCCACTTCCTGCCACAGTACCAACGGTCCAGCCGTAGAAGGGTCAAGCCAATGCCTCACATGTGGCACGCCGTACTGCCCTAAACCCTAAGGTTCAAAAGGCAGTTCAAGACGGTCACATAATCGAGTTAAGGTTTGTTGTCTTCTAGAGGGTCCATCGCGTTACTTGCACGACTTAGACGTTCTTAAACAACGGAAAAATCCAACACTTGGAAATTTTCCGGGTCGGGAAAAAATGAGTTATTGATATCAGGTCGAACTTTTTAACACTTTCTAAAATTACCCGGAAAAACTTAAAACAAAGTTAAAATATCCGATCAAATCATCGAGTCCCCAATACACCCCAGAAAACTCAACTGTTGAGTATAAATTAAAAATTCCCAGAAGAAACAGGAAACACCTACGGAGATAACTGTAGAAAATGGAGTGCCTAATCATCACATACAGCCGCGGAACCGCCGCAACAAGTAGGGTAGGGCCGCGGTTCCGCGGCGTTACTGTAGAGTTAGGTTGTCGTTTTCTGTAGTCTTCCTTAGAATTCCCTGCTCTATTTTCTGAGAATTTTTAATTAGGAAAAATTCATAGTTTTAAAAAATGTACAGAGAAGGGTTTTGATTAGGGTTTCGGGGTTCGATCAGGTTTCTAACTTCGTCTACACTTCACCTAAGGCTCTAGCTAGGCTCTGATACCACTGTAGGGTTCCTAGGCACACTCATGAGGTTCCACAAGGCATCTACCATGCCAAAATCAAATTTTTATGTGCCGAACAACCCTATGCAAGATCGTATACTAGAGATTAGGCGAAACCAAAAGCAAGCAAACTACTTTGCTACTAAGTGAAAGGGATTACAACCTTTGTAGATCCAGTCCTTCACTTCTAAAGCTCTGTGTTGACGTCCCTTCGCTGCGATCATCGAGATCCCGGACTCTAGCGATGGTTTCTTCGGAGAAATGAGTAGGCTAGGTCGTTGACTTCGAGGCCGAAGATGATTTACGTCGAGGAGACTCAAGCTCAAGCTCTATCTTCACTTGGTTTTGAACTTTATGAAGAGAACACCCTATACTACATGGCAAGTGGTAGAGGATGAAGAAATACAAGTGGGTTCACTTTGGATTTGGATTTCTCACTCTTTTTCTTCACTTGAAATTTTTCTAGCAAGGTTTTTCTTCACTTGAAGAAGATGAAGAAGAAGAAAAGAATAAGAATGAATAATGAATTAACTAAAATGAATAATCAAGTGAAGTATATCATAATGCAACCATGGGTGAGTTAACCTTTATAGAGACTAAACCCTAGTTTGAGTTAATGGTTAGGCTAGTGAAATTCTCATGCAAAACAAAATGGTTAGACTTTGTCAAAGATACTTAAAAACTTCATGAAGCTTCAAGCAAAAACAAAGAAAGCCACCATTTTGTTTTTGCCAAAATAAATAAAATAAATAAAACCCCAACCATTAACCTAAACATGGTGTAAGTCATACACACACCCAAGTTTGCATGTATCATCAATCATGATACAAACTAGTGCACAAACATATATCATATACGACTTGTGCACATCAAGTGAGAAAATCAATCTTAAGTGAACAAATACTAGTTAATGTAAAGTAATATATCAAATATATAATTATACATTAAATCATTAAATCAATACTTGATTTAATGATCAGGTCATATCGCATATAACCGACTAATATCTAGTGTATTAATATATCGAATCAACACTTGATTCGGTAACCCGGCTATATCACATATAACCGTCCGATGATACAAATCGCGAGAATAGAACACAGTATCACATACTGGTATTATTCTCGGTCCCGCACATATCTCATATGCACTCCTATTTCGTTTCGCTTGAGCCAGGAAACCTCTGTGTAAGACTCTAAAGACTCGTCAATACACCGGCAGTAGGTGGTGATCATATCAATCACCCACAAGCCGCAAGCGGTCTGCTAAACGTAACGGCCACCCGGGTATTGAGCGATCAGAAGATCAACGAGCAAGCCCGCTCACACTCCTGCGAATCCAATCAGTAACACTTACCGCACAGTCTGGTCTGTTCGTCTGATATGTCGCATATCTTGCCTAGGGGTGGTAAACGTCAGACCCCAGTAGCTTGATAAGTCATGCCGATGTAAGGTCTATAACAAGCACGAAACCACTGATAACACTTATCAGTAAATCAGTGCAACCCTGGCCAGGGATTTCCAATTATGGCCAGTCGAGCATAGCGCAACATCAACCCCCAATACCGGGAGAGACGAATCCCCTCTTATCGCTCATTGCCTCCATATGAATCGGGACTGTACCCAAGAACCACCTGTTTGCACGACTCAGTAGAGCCGTGGTAGGGTGGAAATCACAGCACAGTGGGAGACACACAAGACTCTATGACGATCTCGGGTCAACAGACTAAGCTGTACCAGTGTCACCAGAGAACTGCCATCTGACGTAAGGTATAATACCATCTGGGAGTTCTCGGTGAGTCCGTTCAGTGTACCTAGTCACCACTGAGCACCCGCATACCATCTCTGATGTCAAACACCAATGGATATGGGATCATCCATCGTCCATCACATGGGTCGAGAAGATATACGCTAGTCTACTCTGGAATATCGATGCCCCGTCTCGATATTCCCACGACTAGGAGCATTGAAGGATGTACTCATTGACTATCCAGGCCCCACTAGTATGATCTACATCATAGTCCTGGAAGTCGAGTATACATCCTAAGGGCTTTATCAACATGTAACAAAGAGACAGAAAGTATACATGTTAAGATAAAGAGCAACCAGATAGCGTACTATCATGAGCAAGATAGTCCTACCTATATATGTCCCAGCATCCACTACAATATATATCTCATGTAGAGTAATGGCCTCTAAGGCATACATATAACTAACAATACAATACAATACAACAATACAATCAAAACACTACGGGGTTTAAGGGGTAGATTGGTGCGGAAGGTGTTAGAAGTGGCACGAGACGGTAAGATTAAAACACATAACCTATATTCCGTTGCTGTTGTACCGTGGTTTAACGGTTCCTTGTACATTCCGTTTGCCCTGGTCTCTAGCATACTGAGACCCCTCTTGTATACACTGGCATCCTTACGTACCAAGCTACAAACAACAGCGTAAACGCAATATTCTACAATATTATACTTTAGAAGATACCACTTATTCTGTAATTTCTAGTTCTTCCTTATCTTTGGGACTTACCGAGCGACCTGTTCGCTGACGACATTCTATTTCTTTCTTCTTTGAAAGTCGTCAGGTGTTTTGGACTCGTCAGAGATTGAACCCACCGGTGAAGACTTGGATAAGTTCCACGAAGACCCCGAGCTCTAGACATTATACCTTGTTCTATTCAGTATTTTCATTTCGTGTTATGCCATTGTTTAGGCATCGCTTTTATTTCAGATGTATTTACCTTTCATGCATTGTACAAAAGAATGTTATTAATAAAGTTTTTGTTATTTTTATATCTCTTGTCTCTTGTGATTTACCTTTGTATTGCTTAGATACGCTTAGCGTATTTACTTCACAGTAAATAC
Source organism: Agapanthus africanus (assembly GCA_030015575.1). Lineage (NCBI taxonomy): Eukaryota > Viridiplantae > Streptophyta > Magnoliopsida > Asparagales > Amaryllidaceae > Agapanthus > Agapanthus africanus. The sequence continues at coordinate 188,402,945 of CM057337.1, forward strand.
GTAGCGGACCTCGTCGCGTCCCCTTCGCCATACACCGGGAAGCGGGGCGTGACACAGAAGCTCGACATCGTCGAGCGGGATGCACAGAATCGTGGGGCAGCTCAGTAGGCCATCGAGGAGCAACTTTCATCCTACTTGCAGCAACGAGCCCAGGTCGAAGCAGAGTTGGCCGCGGCAATTGACCAAGAAAAGGGGCTGGGGGAAGTGCGCGAGCGGTTGATTGGTCTATTGAAAACGCCTCCCTCTTAATAATTGTTTTTGTATTGATTAGACATTTGTAATTCATGATAAAAAAAATGTATCATCATTTTTTTATCCTTTCATATGATGTAACTTGTACTCCATCGAATTCATGAATAAAAGATACACTTTTTTGTTCTACTGTTGCTTCCTTTTTCTTGCTGTGTCGTTGCCATGTGATTTCAGCAAATGTGTCCTGTAGATAGTAAGTGACAGTCCATCTTAGACTCTCAGTAGGGTAACAATGGCTTAGGAAACAGGTTCAGGTCTGCTGCCTAAGACTTTTCAAATTTATGAGCCATGAGGGTCTCATAAAGATTTTTCTCCCTACGAGTCGAGAGGATCTCGTAGGTGTATTTTCTCCTTAAGAATCGTGAGGATTCCTAAGTGTGTTTTCTCTTGAGAGTCGTAAGGATCTCCCAAGAGAATTTTCCCGCGTACAAGTCGAGATGACTCGTAAGTGGTTGTTTCCCTCTTTGTCGATGTTTGACTTCAGAGAGTGTGGCCCGTGAATAGTATGCAAGCGCCTATCTTTAGACTAACTTGCAGGGCCCCAGTGCTTAGGAAATAGTTTTTTTTTTCAATCCCCACTGCTTAAGGCTTTTACCTGCGAGTCAAGACGAATCGAGAAGTTCTCGCAAAGACACTAATTTCCTCACGAGTCGAGACGAGTCGAGAAGTTCTCGCAAGAATGTCCTAACGTCACAGTTAACCTCTGCTCTTTACGACAGAGGTCCGTTAGGGTCTGTGGAACTAGGGTTTTTCCTGTCGTACCGTCACGTTGACTGATGTATTCCTCGATAAGCAATCTTGCTGTTCGAGCAGCCTTGCGACTGTCGTGTCTCTGATCTTTTCGGGGCTGGACAAGACGTCTTCAAGCAATCTTCCTAGGCAGTTTGACCGTCGGAAGAGCAAGCGTTAGGAATTTTGCCATGCCGTTTTTTACTTGAGGTTAGGCTCAGTTTGGGGAGCCCCGATGAGTCATAACCACTCCTCGCTGGTGTGGGATAATCTCCGATAGTCTTTCAGGTTTTATATGAGTTGCCGTCAAGACGCTGAAGCTAGGAATTTGGCCTTCGCTTCATTTGCTGGTATTGCGTCTGCTGTAACGGGATGAATGTCGCGGTTGTCTCTAGGTTGCGTGTGAACCGTCGAGGCTTAGAACTAGGGATTTTGCCGTGGCTCCGTTGTTTGATTGTCACGTCTGGATCCTGCTGGAGGAAGAATGCTGTGGTGACTTCGCGTCTACTGTATCGAGATGAATGCTGAGGTGAAGCTGGGATTTTGCCATCACTCCGCTTTATTTCGACCGTGAGATCTTTCGTTGACGTTGCATTTGTATCCTGCTGGACTGCGAATGAACGTCGTTGTTGACATTGCGTCTACTGTATCGAGACGAATGCTGAGGTGGAGCTGGGATTTTGCCATCACTCCGCTTGGTTTCGACCGTGAGGTCTTTCATTGACGTTGCATATGTATCCTGCTGGACTGCGAAGGAACGTCGTTGTTGACATTACGTCTGGTGTAACGAGATGAATGCTGAGGTGGAGCTGGGATTTTTCCATCACTCCGCTTTGTTTCGACCATGGGGTTTTTTGTTGACGTTGCATCTGCATCCTGCTGGACTGTGAAGGAACGCCGTTGTTGACATTGCGTCTGGTATAACGAGACGAATGCTGAGGTGGAGCTGGAATTTTGCCATCACTCCGCTTTATTTCGACCATGGGGTCTTTTGTTGACGTTGCATCTGCATCCTGTTGGACTGCAAAGGAACGCCGTTGTTGACATTGCGTCTGCTGTAGCGAGATGAATGCCGAGGTGGAGCTGGAATTTTGCCATCACTCCGCTTTGTTTCGACCATGGGGTCTTTTATTGACGTTGCATCTGCATCCTGCTGGACCGTGAAGGAACGCCATTGTTGACATTGCGTCTGCTGTAACGAGACGAATGTCGAGGTGGTCTCTAGGTTGTCTGTGAACCGTCGAGATTTAGAACTAGGGACTATGCCGTGGCTCCGTTTGGTGATGTTGCGTCCGAGTCCTATTGGAATGAGGAGGATCACCGTTGCTGATTTTTAGGCTGTAGATATTGCCGTTAAGATTTGGAACTAAGGATTATGCTGTGGCTCCGTTTCGTTGTGTCGCTTCCGTACCTTGCTGGCATAAGGAGGAACATTGTTATTGGTCTTCTGGGATGCAGATGTGACCGTCGAGACTTGGCCCTCTTTCTGATGGAGCCTGATGGGATGATATGGTTCCCTCTTTGTTTGCGCCCCTGGATTGTATACAGGGATCGATGTGATCTCACCTGTAGGGCAAAAAGTTTCGTTTTATATATTTTTCCTTCCGCGATGCTCTATCATTTCAGCTTTTATATCGCGAAAGTCGGGATTGCCCAATCATTTCGGCTATTTTTCGCGGTGCCCAATTATTTCGGCTATATTTTTTTTATTTACTCGCTGCTTTTTATTGCGAGTTGCCCAATCATTTCGGCTGTTTTTGTATGCATACATTTTTACTTGCTGATTTTGTTGCAAGTTGTCCCATCATTTCGGTCATTTCATATGCATTTTTGGCTCGTTGATTTTTATCGCAAGTATAGGATTTACGATCTGATACCGATTTAGGCATCAGCATCGCTACAACTGGGATATTGCCAGGAACGGATCATCATTTGCCTTTGTCGATGTCGAACAAAAGTGGCTTAGCGAACAGGGTTATGATCCTGTTGACTAAGGCTTTTGACTTCATGAGCCGTAAGGGTCTCATAAAGGTATTTCTCCCCGCGAGTCGTGAGGATCTCGTAGGTGCATTTTCTTCTTAGGAATCGTAAGGACTCCTAAGGGTATGGCTTCTCGTAAGTCGTAAGGATCTTACAAGAAGGCTTTCTCCTTATAAGTCGAGAGGACTTATAAGGGCTGTTCACTGTGCAAACATATCTCTAGTCACGGATGAGACTTTGTTAGGAAAATGTTTATTCACACCCGTGGATTGTATACAAGGGCCAGTATTGGGCCGCTTGTAGGGCAGTCTATGGGTTGTGATGGCTTAAGAACAGGTTCAGATCCTTGTAGCTTAAGGCTTTTGAATCTTATGAGCCGTGAGGGTCTCATAAGAGGGTTCTCCTTACGAGTCGTGAGGATCTCGTAAGTGTAATTTCTCCTTAAGAATCGTGAGGATCCCTAAGCGTGTTTCTCCTTTGTGAGTCTTAAGGATCTCACGCAGGTGGTTTCTCATTACAGGGTCGAGAGGACCTTGCAAGTGTCTTTTGATGAGATTGCGCCCTTTCGGGTTTTCACAAAACTCGCCGGTAGTCCCGCTGTTTTTACTCACGGAACCCTTTCGGGTTTTCATCCATGCCCATCTTGCTTATGGACATACCTTTTTTTTTGGCACCACGTCAGCCTGGGGACGGCGCGGGTCGGTAGTAGTTTAACGACGTTTCGGTCATTTGTCCGAGATTTTTTGGGCAACGTACGATTACGCTGCTAGATTTTCTCGCAAATCTTCACATTTTTTGTGTCGGGGGTGGATCCGTTGAAGAGAAGACTGAGGGCGATTTCTTCGTCAAAGTCGCTTCCAAAGGTGATAACTTGCGATCCCTTAGTATCGACTATGTGACAGTTGCCAGCGGCTCTTTCGCGCTCATCTGTCGTACTTTTCTGTTCCCGACGAGCCTTGCGCTTCACTCGTTGAACGTGTTGTCGGTGGGAAACATATCCCTGCCACCAGTTTTTAAAGGCTATGCACTCTTCGGTAGGGTGTGCAATCCTCTGATGGTATAAGCAGAAGTTAGGATGTATGTATGCTTCATCAAGATGTATACCGTCAGGAGAATTTCCTCTGAAAGAGGGCAACTTCATTCCCATCGATATGGCTTTGGCGAACCTTTTCATTGTCTTGAACCTGCTTTTATCTGTCGCGGGCATGCCACGGTCTGGTTGAGTTTTTTTAACCTTTTTGTCCAGTCGTCGGCGTTTGGCTTTTTCAAATATGGCCATTTGGCGCTCTCGATCAGCTTTGCTTTTCAGAAGAGCTTCGTTCAGGAATGCATCAATCATTTCGTCTGATGGCCCTAGAAGTTTCGGCCCAGGATCTGCCCCCAATTTCTTTGCGTCAGGAGCTTCTTCACTGTTTATCAGCGAATAAGAGATCACATGGCAGCTTGCCACATAATCCTCAGGTTCATTCGACGAGTCTTCTCCATTGTCGTCATCTCCGTCCTCAAGGACGTGGCTGAGAAATTCTTGGAGTGTGATTGGGGTCCGCGCCTTCTGGTTATATTCTTCCAGCGCGTCAATCTGTTTTTGTAGGTCCGTGCGCTTGTCATCAAGCTTCACGAGCTTTTTGGTCTTCTTCTTCTTCTTCGAAGACTTTGACAGTTGTGCCTGGGTGTTTTGCCCATTGCTATCAATTTTTAGTGTTGGGCGTAGTTTCAGCATCCCATCAATGACCTCGGGCTCTAGCACACTTTTCCACCTGACGGCTGGGCATGTGTGAAGATCCTTCAGCATTCTTTTCGTCTTGGCTGAAAGAGCGACCTCCCAGGGAGTTTCTTCTATAAAAGAGCATGATGCCCCCGGCATGTCCACTTTTTTAGGAGCATGAGGTTGTGGCGGGTTCACCTTCCAGTTTTCGGATAATGCGAACTTGCCTTGTTGGTGTTGGTCCTCAATCCAGCCTTTGAAGATGAAGCAATCTTCGATTAGATGGCTTACTGCTTGGTGGTAAGGGCAGTAATTAGGATTGTTGACATCGCCTGGCTGCAACGGACGTTTTGGATCCGGCAGATTGATGAGTCTGTTGCGCACTGCTACCTCGAACAGTCTTCTCGTTTTATTTTGGGGGAAACGAGTAAGGACGTCCCAGTCTCTCTTCGAGGGATGGGCATGGACGCATGTTGTTTTGGAGAACAACCGGTTTTAAGTTGCTCGGCTGTTGCTGAGCGTTGGCGACAAAGGTCGCTTTCCCGTTGCCTTTTTCGTTCCGAAAACCCACTTTTGAAGGGAAAGGCCTATGGCCCATCTGGTCCATTTGGGCCAGCTTGTCGATCAAGGCCTGGAAGGTGGTCGGCTTGAAGAACATCATGAATTGGGAGATGGTCGACTGAGGGTCAAGGGTCCACATGAACATGCCCACGGGAGGAGCTTCTTCTATACGTTGTTCGCATCTCGACCATAGGTTCTGCCACCGGATAGCATACTGCACCCATGTCTCTCTCGGCTTCACTCTGGTGTTGATCAATGCTGTGATCGGGGTGCGTTCGCTGGCACTCGTGAACCGCTGAGTGAATAGCAACTCCATTTCTGTAAATGTTTTGATGGAGTCGTCGGGAAGCTCCGAGTACCATTCAAACGCTGTCTCCGATAAGCTGCCAACAAATTGGTGAAGCAGCAGTTTATCATCACCCCCAGTATTACCGCATAAGGCTCTGAATTGAGCAATGTGCTGGTGCGGATTACCCGTCCCTTTATATACGTGGAATTTGGGGATCGTATATCCCGGTGGGTACCTTATTTGGTCATACCAGCCCGGATAGGGTCGTCCCGTTTTAACGATCTGTCCAGCCGCTTCGTTTTCCTGGTGAGCTCATATTTGCTGAGCAATGTAATCATCCAGAGCGGTTTTGGAGATGGTCTCCTCCTTGGCTGTTGAAAGAGCCGGAGGAGGGTTCGATGACTCCCCTCTGTCGTCTTTAATGATAATCGGGGGGTTTTCAGCTGGAGGTTCCGGCTGTAACATCATCCCGGCTATATCTTGGAACAAGAGAGCCATTCGTTTTATGTTGGCCGCTTGTTCCACGGCCTCTTTTTCTTTCCTCTCGAGCATTCTTCGGAGGAAATCATCATCAGTCTCTTATTCCTGCCGTTGCTCTGAGGTCTCTGGACTTTCTTTCAGCCCAGTGAGTGCGGCCATTGCAGTCAGCATCTCCTGAAGTTTCTGCTGATGTTGCTCCTGAGCTTTCGTTATCGATCGGGTAAGCGGTCGATGACCCATAGAAGCGCAGCTTTCTTCTTTTCCGGAAGCCATGTAAATAGTGTGGACCACCATGCCCCCAGACTTGGGGCGTTTCAGTTCAGCATCCTTTCGGTTCGCCGAAGTCACAGGGGCTTTCTCTGGCCTCCTTCTCTGGTGAGCATTTGAAGTCGAGGGGGCCGTTGCAGCGAGCACCCAAACGGCTGTCACCTTTTGTGGCTTGACATGATGGTTTTCTCCTTGTCGAGCTTTAAGCTTCTTTGATCGGCGAGAGTAGTCCTGGTCGATCACCGATTCCTGGACCTGTCGCTAGACTTTATAAATTTTAGAGGACAGCCGCTGAGGGGGCCACTCCGGCTTCTTTTCGGTAGTAATCTCCGTAGGTGGAGGAGATCTCTTAAGCGTGGCAATTGGAGAGTTCTTACGGACCCTCCTTAGCGGTTCAAAGCTGTTCCCAGTTGGAACAGCAGCATTGACTTCCACCGTTGGGGCTGGCGGAGTTAACCCAGACGGAGAGCTGCCCCGGCCTTCCTTACTCAACGCCAGTGATGAAGGCGAGCGTGGCGTGCGGATGGTGCTGGTTCGGCTATGGGGATGACTTCATCATGCCCTCTGTCTTGGCGGGGGGTTGTCGCCGGTGTCAGCCTCTTGAAGACCGATGCCCGTTGAGAAGCAGTATCTAATCTGTCAAAGACAGACCTTTCGGCAGGAGCGTGAGCCGGAGTGGCCAGCCTTGTGAAGACTGATCCTTTGATGGGAGAAGCTTCTTTAGTGACCTCGAGAGCAGGAATGGCTATCCGTTTTGGGATGGCCGCCTCAGGTATAGTGGGCTTCTTTGCGGGCCCAGTGGAGTTCTGGCCCAGTCTGTTGAAAACTGAGGCAGCGGAGTTGGGCGACCCGTTAAGCGGGGCCGCAGTAGTAGCAAGCCAATCGAAGACCGACTTCTTGGGAGCTTCTTGTGATGGTACAGCGGTGTTGAAGCTCATTGGCGGGAGCATGGTCCTGAAGAACAATCCGGTGGTAGCCTCCGTTACCTGTTCTACCGGCATTGTGAAAAGGGAGGCCGCTTGAGGCCCGTATGTTACACCTTCAGATGAGGCGGAACGAGAGTTGCAGTTGCAGCTGGTGCAGGTTGAAGCCATTGATCTTCTGTTTTCTGCACGGTGCAAGACACCAAACCTTAGTATCTTGAACCCAAGGGCAACCATATCAATCCACGATTTATTCGCGAAACATGACACACGAAGTGTGGAGTGGAAAGAGGAAAAGGTCCCACCGGGCGTGCCAGAATCTGTTCACCGCCGAAAGACGCGATCGGGACGTTGGGACGTCAGGGCCTGAATTCCGAGGGCAGATGCTAATTGGTGCTATCCGTCCACCTCCGAAGATGCCAAGTTGATTTATGATACCATGTATCGAAGGTTTAAACGGATGCGGCCGATATAGCAGACTTCGTCAGATTCCCCCTCTTTGAGGGGTTTTTGATTGCAGGGACGCTCTTCCCTGCAGGCGCAAGCCCATGCAGTTAATTACGCTACCGCATCACGGTAACCACTTTCTCTTTCTCTAGATTGTCACTTCGTGTCGTGTGTGTTTGTTTTGGTTTTAGTTGCCCGTGGATTGTATACGGAGACTAATTTATGTTGTCTCCCATAGGGCGTGGATTAGTCCAAATCCGTATTTTCTTAGATTTGGGTTTGGGGGTTGGTTCAAGGATATGTTAGTCTGATTTGAGACTAAGATCAACTTAAACGTTCGTTAAGGATACGAGTCTAATTTTAGACTAAGATCAACTTAACGGGATCGTTTAGATCCAACAAAAGAGCAATTGGGCTCTATTGTTTAGTTTAGGGACATTGCAGTTGATTACCAGTTTAAGGACATAGTGGTCCAATACCAGTTTAAGGACATAGTGGTCCAATGTTATGGACATCATAGTCCGTGAGTTTAAAGACATCACAGTCAAGGTTAAAGACATCATAGTCCGTGAGTTTAAAGACATCACAGTCAAGGTTAAGGACATCATAGTCCATGAGTTTAAGGACCCCACAGTCCAAGTTTAGAGACATCATAGTTTGTAAGATTTGCTGGTTGTCGGGACCCGTCACCTCTCTGAAGACTTTGAAGGATTACAACGACATATATCAGAGGAGTGAAGAGATGTGCCCTTAAACCAATGTTGGTTGAGAGATCTACAGTCCAATTTGGGGCTGCGATCTGTTAAAATATTTATGAGCAAATGGACTCAATTAATATGAGTTGAGGACTTATTGCCAATCTTGGGCTAATTCCAATTGAGTTAAAATGTTTAACATTTATTTTGGGCTGTTGAGCATTTGTTTGGGCTTGGCCCTTTTAACAATACTGAGCATTGATTTGGATTTTGACAGTATTTCTGTCTTTTAGTGCTGAGCACTCATAATAGCTCTGAGGCTTATTAAAGAACAATTTAGGTTCTGTCAGCGCCCACGTGAGGGAACGTGGTGCGCTTGGCGCTTTGCGCCAGTTAAAGAGAGCAGTGCGCTTCTGCTGGGTAGCGCACACATGAGTGACACGTGGCGTGCTTGGCACTGAGCACCAGATGAAGAGCGCATTACGCTAATTTATGAGCGCATTGCGCTATTAGTTCAGTGGCGCACACGTGAGTGACACGTGGTGCGCTTGACGCTGAGCGCAAGCCCATGAGCGCTATTTCAAAAGCGCAAGGCGTTGGTTGTTAAGCAGTATATGCGTGATTGACATGTGGCGCATTTGGCGCTGAGCGCTAATCCAGAGAGCGCAAAAGCGCAGTTCAAGAGCGCAAAGTGCATCTTGATCAATTTATAATCTGAGTAACAATTTCATGTTCTTTTAAAAGAGACTTTGTCTCAAGCTCCAAGAACAACCGTTCTTATTTTGTTTCAATCTCTTATATTGAAGAAATGCTTTGCCTTTATGGATCTATGATCCTTAAGAGAATTGAATTATTCTCCCCTTCTTTTATGTTGAGATGTTCATGATCCCAGAAAGAAAATTTGTCTTATAGATCAATGATCTATGAAAGAAGTAAGTACTTCTTTGTTTTATGATGAGATCTTTTTGATCTTTTTATAAAAGACCTTGGTCTTTGTAGATCTATGATCTTTTAAGAAGAGAATTCTTCATTTTAATTATAAGATGATTTCATTTATTTGTTCATCACCATTCTTTTTACTTTGAAGAAAAAATCTTCTTTTGCCGAGAGCTATGCTTCTCTTCCTGAAATCTCAAAGCTTATGGGGGGTTTCTTCTGTCCAAAACTTGAAGTCTTGGGTCCTTTATATAGGGAGGTTGGTTTGTTGAATCAGTTAAGGAGATCTTTTCTCCAATTGATTTAGGGAATTTCCCACCGTTGGATCTTTGATCCAAGGGCTTCTGATTTACAGAAGGTAGTCTTCTTATTAATAAGATTGGGAAATCTTTCCAAACAGAATTTATTCTGTATTTTGGTGATTTTTTAATCACCATAGGATCATTGATCCAACGGTGCCCTGATTTACAGAGCACAATTTTTTTATTTGGAAAGATTTTGAGAAATCTTTCCTTAACAGAATTTAATTCTGATTAATTAATGATTTATCATTATTATTAGATCTTTGATCTGACGGTAGGGAGATTTTAGTTCCAGCGCTAGCGCACCCGTACTTTGCACGTGGTGTGCTGCTTAGAGTGCAGCGCACTTAGCGCTAGCGCACCCGTGCTTTGCACGTGGTGCGCCACTCAGAGCGCAGCGCACTTGGCGCTAGCGCACACGTGCTTTGCACGTGGTGCACTGCCTAGGGCGCAGCGCACTTGGCGCTGCACCTGAAGCGTTGCTTCATTTCAAAATTTGAATTTTGAACAGAGCATTGCTCTAATTGGGGGAAACACCTTAAAAGGTAAGATTAGCCGGAATTAATTACACTTTATAAGTTCGCCAATCGTTCGGCCAGGCAGGTATTGGTACTCCGAGGGAGTCTCCACATGCTTTTATATGGAACTAATTAAATAATCTCGTTTCCACAGGGGGATAACCCCGTTAACACCTTTCTTAGACACCTACTTGATCGGCTAATTGTGAAGTGCAAAACTCTTCCGGGGGTAACACTTACTCGCAGTGGGTATCGGGATCCAACTATCATATAGAAAGTATGCAATCTCATTGCAAATTTCAAAACTTAAAATTCCCAATATCTGGTTTTACCCCTAGCGTCCTATGACCTTGACACGGGCCAACAAACCATAGGCTGCTAGTCAAGTTCAACCCGTTCATTTCGTGATTGAATTAAACCCACCTGTACGACCCTTGACGCAGGCCAAACAACGCCGTACGGCTACCCTAATCCAATCGCATCACATGCTGCAGATGAATATTAATCAGCTACCGTACACTATGCCTTAACGCAGGCCAAAAAACGCAGCACGAATACTAAATAGTACTTATCTGAAATGACGGAGGGCTACGGCTGGTTTTTAAGAAACCTTTAATGTAATGAACTTGATATCATTGTAAAATCTAGTGATTTGAAAAGGAGTTTTTTTTGTAGCTTTTGTTAGTTTTGCTAAAAAGGTCACTCTCGGTGAAGGGATCTCAGCTCTTTCCTCATCGAATAAGGTGCTGGATATTCATCAAGGAATACCACTATGCAAAACAAGAACTAGAGAAGCTATTAAAATAAAACTGAGTGGGTTATAGTATTTGCTAGTTTTGCTAAAGAGTTCACTCCCGGTGAAGAGATCTCGGCTCTTTCCTCATCGAATGAGGTGCTGGATATTCATCAAGGAATGCCACTAAGCAAAGCAAGAACTAGAGATAGTTTTGCTAGTTTCTTTTCTTTTCATTAATCTCATTAATGAACTCCCATCATTTAATGTTTCCTAAACATCACAGAAAAATGAAACGAAAATAGAACGTACGCTTATGCCTTCCGCATTCACCATGAAGCCCCGACATGAACCGTTAGGTTACTTAACTAACGGCAGAGCAGAGGCTGGACTAGCGCGGGTGCAAAATATAAGCAACGTTTATTATATATATCATATATATATAACATTCGTCTCACGCAGTTATATGATCACATCACAGAACCAAGCAGCAGAAGTCAACATATGAAATATTGGATATACTAAGAGATCCGTGTTTTAAATTAAGCCAATAATGAAAAACACGGATTCCACGGTCGTGATGAATAGCCAAACCCACGTCCCTAGACCCCTACGAGAGCGACAAGCAACCCTGCCAATTCTAGAGTTAGGAGACCCGGTCTCGACTCCTCGAGATGGACTCCCACTGGACTCTAGAACCCGGTTACTTGTGCTCCCTGCCTTGGGTCTATCCTAATGTGGAAAAGTAAATAATATACATCAATGGTACATCATCCTCAACTCAGAAGTGTCCCAATAAAAGAATATTACATACAAATTTTAGATGAATGAAAATTGAAAAACTCTCATCTCACATAAAACCCCCGGCTATTCAATCATGACGATCCAATATAACATATCACAACAACACATAACATCACATGTCATCAACGTAAGTAAATATGCGTATCCTAAATTTCGTTGACATATACCAACGAGATTTGAGATACCCCACATATTACACTTACGGTCGCAGAAAAGAAATGAAAAACTACAATAATTAGAATCCGTATTTTCTTAGACATCATAAACCTGGAACATCTCATATTCCGAATTTTATGCCTAACTTATAAACCTTGCATTTTAGTCTCAAATCGAAAACACTTTTTAGTAACTTAGTCGGGCAATTCAACAAGATTCCCGACTACCCGATCGAATGCTCATCGGAAACTTTAGTAGATGGCCGCACCCCCAATGCCGTCGACGAAGTGCACTTAGGCGGAACACCGTGGCCGCGAGCACTCGAGTGGATGTTTTTGGCAACGAGGTTCTCCTACAGTCACTTGGTCGGGGTTATGGGGCGTGGCTACCTAGTGAAGTTATTCGGCGAGTTTTCGTGTACGATACGCGATTGCGACGGAGTTTCGATCCGAACCGAAACTTCGTGGTAATTGATCAAAAAAGACTACAATATTAGATTTACAAAATACTAACTAGTTTTCACAAAACCAATTATTTTGGATTCTAAAAATTGTATCACATATCATCAAATTCTATACGACGTTAAACATTTTGATCGATTTATCGAACACCCTCAAATTCCAGAGACCTCAACAACTCGAGTCTCATTAAAAACATCCAGAAAGTGCCAAATAAGATACTGGAGCAGCATAAGAAGTAGGAGGAGACCAAAATATCCCAAAGTTGCGGCGGAACCGCGGCCAAACGGGGGGTTTAGCCGCGGTTCCGCGGCTCTTTGACGGTATTATGGCTTCGAATTTCTTGTGGCTCTAATAAATACTTGATTGATACGTTTTCCGGTGTGCATATAGAAAAGTGTATAGAAATCACAACCAAAAATATTTTGACCGCAGTCAATCACGGTGTCGATTTGTAGCGCGTTAGCGAGTGCGAATCGTCCTCAGGGAAAGTGTAATCCGTTCGTATTTCGAATTATATGAATTGAAAATTAAAGAAAAGAAAGAAAAGATAATTCAATTCAAGATTTTAAAGTTGAATTCAAGAATCATCTAGATCTAAATCTAAAATCAAGATAACATAAAGATCAAGAATCAAGAAGTGATGATATCCAATCCAAGAATCAAGAATCAAAGTGAGGCTCGTAGGAATCGATCGAATCTATAGACGTGATGAAATCTATTGATTACGTATTCTTATCCATTAATGAATTGATACTAGATTGATGACGATTTATCGAGGTTTAAGGATCTTTTAAAGAAACTAGGGTTTCTTCATCTCATCCTTTGTCCTTTCGATGAATCTCATTCAAATTCTAGCCTCGAGTAAATTCAAGAATCGGTCATGGATCACTAATTAAGAGCGAACACAATCAAGAAAGCATCGCTCGAAACTAGGTTGCCGATTCTTCAATTTACACGAGTTTACAAAACTTATAGGAATTAAGAATTGTTTCAAGATTTGTAACATCATCGTCTATTGATCGTCTCGATTCCTCCACGAGCGGAGTTTTACTCAAACATCATAACAAGAAACACAATCACAAATTGAGATCGAATCATGATGCAAGAATGTAAAGAAAGCAAGATATAGAAATTTCACCTTTATTTATCAACTATTTTGTTACAATTCTCTCAAGATCTACAAGAGGAAAGAACTCGATCGTTGATTTCGGCTTCGCTCGTCTTCTTGAGTCGCGGATCTCCTTGGATCACTTGCTCCGATGAAGTCCGGCGTCGCTTTCTAAAGGATCGAAGGCTTCATACTTGATTTGGTACTCGAAGTTCTTGATTTTGGCTTTGGATTTTGAATTGGGGATTAGGGTTTATAAGTCATGTCACTCAACTTGTATTGGGGAATGGTTAATGAACAACCGAACAACCTTTGAGAAGAAGCTCTAGGGTTCCTTTTATAGCCTTCACTAGCTTTGGCTTCTTTTAGAAGCTAGGTTTAGTTTAGCTTCCCTTGTAAGCTAGGTAGTTAGGTAGAAGCTTCTAAAGGTAGTTAGTTAAGCTTAGCTTCCTTCATAAGCTTGGAGGTTAGGGAGAAGCTTCTAGGTTTTAAGGTAGTTAAGTGGGAAGCTTGCTTTGGAAGCTTGGAAGTTTAGCTTAAATAAGGAGCTTGCTGATCTGGCAGAAGACTCTGGAGATTTCTGGAAATTGCCATAGCTTGATGAGGTTCTGGCCTTGTGAGAAAAATACTGGAGCAGAGATTTGCTGATGACGTGGCAAGACGGCCGTGGATCTGCGGCGCCAAGGGGGTTCTGGCTGCGGATCCGTAGCCCATTGGTGCCCTCTGTGCATCAAACTTTCTGCAATGCTTTATGATGACTTTAGATGTATCTTCTGATGTGTGGAATCTTTTATTTATCTTCAGTTCATTGCCAGATCTCAAGTCTTGGAGTTGGCGTATTTTTATCTGCCCTTTTTCACAAATTTGGCTTTTCTCCTGGAATTTCCTGCACAGATTCTCGAAACAAGTGTTGCGCTATACAAAGATGATGCGATGCCATGAGAAACACTCAATTTCCCTCGAAATGTCGGTTTTAAGGTATAACACATGTAATTTGGTATTTTACGGCTGTTTTGCTAATATGTGCCATATTCATACCGAACACTTATAGATGAGTGCAAATGGCAGGGAAATTGACGTGTTAAAAATACATTATTTTCGACTGATCAAATTCCCCCAAACTTATTTTCGGTCGTCCTGAGCGAATTGTTTTATTAAAAAGAGAAGGAGAAAATAAAGAAAGAGAAAAACTAACTAGCACACTTTTGTAGGCAATACGATTGCACTGAGCATGTGCAACAAGCCTTTAAACCTCTAGATGTCCCTAGTAGGAGGAGTGTTGTCTCCTGAGGATTTTCAGCGGATTACACCCACAAAATCCAATAATAAAAGGAAGACCGTGAAAGTTGCATATAAAGATAAGAATTATAAAAGAAAGACTTTGAAAATTAGGGTTTCCAACTATACTAGCTTTTCGGTTGTCATGAGCCCTATCTTAATAGTCATGAAAAAATGTCAGAAATCACATCATCCCTCAATAAAATATCGTCTTTATTCTTCATTCCTATCTTTCTTCCAAATATCGATCATATAACCCTACGAGTGTGTAATATACATCCCTACACCCGGAGAATTCAATTCAAGCTATCATACTCTTGTCCATCTGCCTCAGTACATTTTAATTTGATGAATATTTAGATTTGCTCACACACTTCCATGCGACCGTTAATACTTCTTGAGGTACTAACCAACCGATTAGTCATGTGCTTGCTTATGCAGTGTTTTTCCTCATCTTGCACCACCTAAGGCTTAGCAGTGACTCCCAGACCAGTTGGTCTAAGGCACTAGGTGAAGAGGCACCCTCGCTATATTTTTTTATTGCTGCTTTGGCGATAACAAAACCAGTGTTCATTTTTTTCACCATTTATATTTTTTTATTCATTTTTTTTATTTCTTTCATACTTTGGCTTTTAGACAAGAGCATTTCAAGGTATTCTCTACTATCCCGAGCTTCTAGATGTGTGTAGGTGCGTATAGTAGGGTATCAACGTTCAAAATATTTGGCTTCCAGAATAGGAACTATTTTTCAGACTTATTTTTATCCTCAGATTACTGACTTCCTTCATCTTACTAACCCTTGGGGCAACGGCTCATAACTACTTATTACTAGTTCGTATAAGAAAACTTCTAATTTTCTTGGTTTTCTTAAATTTTTTAAATCTTTTGGATGTAATTTTTCACTATCTAATCTTTTATTATCTTATTTATGTACAAAAAATATTTTTATCTTTATTTGAAATTTTTAAAATTTTTATAGGTTTTTTTTAAAGAAATGCTTTGTGCTTATGCAAAGTGATATGCAAATGATGGGAAAATAAGCACAAACCTCCCCCAAACTTGTTTTCAACAGTGTCCTCACTGTTGCCTTCCGCTATATCTACAAAAACCTGTAAGCCTGGGAGGAAATTTATTATCGGGGGCAAAATATTTAAGTGAAGATCCTCCCCCAAACTTATTCTTTTCACTCGCCTCCATTCAAAAGATGATACAGTAATTTACAGGACATGGAGGTGAGACGGAGGAATTTTAATCAAGATAAAATGGCTCCTGTAAGAACAGAAGCTCCTCCGTGGGGTCAGTGGAAAAATACGGCTTTAATCTATGTCCATTCACTTTGAAAAATGTACCGTTTTTAACATTTTTTACCTCAACTGCCCCGTGCGGGTATACAGACCGCACAACAAAAGGTCCATTCCACCGAGATCGTAGCTTACCCGCGTGAAGGTGTAGTCGTGAATCATAAAGAAGGACTTGTTGACCAGGTGTAAACGTTTTCCTCAAAATGTTTTTATCGTGAAAAACCTTAGTCCGATTCTTTACAATTACAGCGTTATTATAAGCTTCATCGCGGAGTTCGCTTTGCTCATTTAATTGCAGCTTCCGAAAGTTGCAGGCTTGATTCAAGTCAAAGTTGATTTCTTTAATAGCCCACATCGCTTTGTGCTCAATCTCGACTGGCAAGTGACAAGCCTTCCCAAACACTAACCTATATGGAAACATCCCTAGATCGGTTTTATATGCAGTTCGGAATGCCCAAAGAGCATCCGTCAATTTGGTCGACCAATCTTTTCTATTCTTCGCAACAGTTTTCTCCAGGATTTGTTTGATCTGTCTATTCGAAATTTCAGCTTGCCCGCTCGTTTGGGGATGATAGGGTGCAGAAAGTTTGTGGTTGATTGCGTATTTCCGCATCAAAGTTTCGAAAGACCTGTTGCAGAAATGTGTCCCGTTATCGCTAATGATAGCGCGTGGGTGTCCAAATCGCGAAAAGATGTTTTCTTTTAAGAACTTAATGACAACCTTCTTGTCATTAGTGCGACATGGAATAGCTTCAACCCACTTTGAGACGTAATCAACCGCAAGCAGTATGTACAAATTCCCAAAGAAGTTGGGAAAAGGACCCATAAAGTCAATGCCCCAATCATCGAAAATTTCAACCACTAAGATGGGTTGCTGTGGCATCTCATTTCTCCGGGAAATCCTACCCGTGTGTTGACACTGTGTACAGGTTTTGCAATGATCAAATGCGTCCTTGAACAAGGTCGGCCAATAAAAACCGCATTGCAAAACCTTCTCCGCCGTCTTTCTAGGACCGAAGTGACCCCCACATGCCTGATCATGACTAAAAGATAGAACACTCTTAAATTCCTCATTCGGGACATACCGGCGAATGATCTGGTCAGGACAATACTTAAACAGATATGGATCATCCCAGTAAAAGTGTTTTACTTGGGATAGAAAACGATATTTGTCCTGTTTTGACCAATCGCTGGGTATAAGTCCCGTGACAAGATAGTTCACAATATCCCTGAACCAAGGTTCATCGGATACGTTCAAGAGTTGTTCGTCCGGAAAAGAATCATTGATCGGCAGGGTCACAGGTGAAGAAGAGATGCATGAAAGATGGTCGGCTACAACGTTTTCACATCCTTTCTTATCTTTAATAACAAGATCAAATTCTTGTAATAGAAGGATCCAACGTATTAACCTACCTTTAGCATCTTTCTTCGCCAAAAGATATTTCAAAGCGGAGTGGTCAGTGTACACAACTATTGGTGAGCCAATCAAGTAAGGCCTGAATTTTTCTAATGCAAATACAACCGCCAAAAGTTCTTTTTCGGTAGTTGTATAGTTAATTTGAGCATCGTTCAGGGTCTTACTTGCGTAATAGATCACGTGTGGCATCTTTTCAATGTGTTGTCCTAAGACTGCACCAACTGCAAAATCTGATGCATCACACATAAGCTCAAAAGGGTGGTCCCAATCTGGAGACGATATAACGGGGGCTGTAGTGAGGGAGTGTTTGAGTGAGTCGAATGCTGCCTCACAATCCGAGTCAAAGTGGAAGGTCGTATCCCTGGCCAAGAGAAGAGTTAAAGGTCTAGCAATTTTGCTAAAATCCTTAATGAATCTCCTGTAAAAGCCCGCATGGCCAATAAAAGATCGGATATCCTTGACGCTTTTGGGATGAGGAAGGTTTTGAATGACATCTATCTTACCTCTGTCAACCTCAATGCCTTTCCGTGAAATAACATGTCCAAGCACAATTCCCTCTTGGACCATGAAATGGCATTATTCCCAATTCAAGATTAAGTTCTTCTCTTTGCAACGAGTAAGAACTGCGTCAAGATTCGATAGGCAGTCAGAAAAAGAGTCTCCGAAAATCGAGAAATCGTCCATGAAAATCTCCAAAAAATTCTTGACCATGTCCGAGAATATCCCCATCATACACCGCTGAAATGTAGCGGGAGTATTGCATAACCCAAAGGGCATGCGACTATAAGCAAAGGTACCAAAAGGACAAGTAAATGTGGTTTTATCTTGATCATTTTTGGCAATGGGGACCTGATTATAGCCAGAGTATCCGTCCATAAAACAATAATACTCACGTCCAGCTAAGCGTTCCAGCATCTGATCAATGAAAGGTAAAGGAAAGTGGTCTTTCCTCGTAGCGGCATTGAGTTTTCCGTAATCAATACATACACGCCACCCAGTTTGGGCGCGTGTCTGAATTAACTCATTTGCCTCATTGGTAATAACTGTGATGCCAGATTTCTTAGGGACGACATGAATTGGACTCACCCATTGGCTATCGGAGATTGGGTAAATAATACCATTGTTAAGGCATTTGACGATCTCTTTCTTCACCGCATCCTTCATGACGGGGTTCAACCGTCTCTGTGGTTCTCGGGTTGGTTTGGCATCATCCATCATGTGTATATGATGTTCAACAATCAAGGGACTAATCCCTTTGATGTCCGCCATGATCCAACCAAACGCCTGCCTATTAGATCTCAATACCGTCAAAAGTGCATTCTCTTGCTCTGATGCTAGAGAAGCGGATATGATAACCGGTAAAGACTCATTCTCACATAAATATGCATATTTAAGATGAGAAGGTAAAAGTTTGAGATCTAATGCTGGCAGAGAAATAATAGGAGGTGGGATCATCGAATGATTTTCGGAGTCACAAAGAAGCTCATAACCTGCGAAAGATACAGACTCGGATGGTGATGAGTCAGGAGTGTCAGACTCAAGCGTGGAAAATGTGTCCTCACTAAGATGTGCAAGATTAAACATTGATGTGGTAGTGTCGTCAAGATCTTCAAAGCAGAGTTCATCAACTCCGCAACTTTCAGGAGCAATCTCATGGACAGAGTACACATCAAGTATATGAGCAGAGGGTTCAGATGGCTGACTTCCAATTTTGTAGATGTTCAGTTCAATTGTCATATTTCCAAATGATAAGTTCATTGAACCGTTTCTACAGTTAATGACAGCATTGGAAGTGGCAAGGAATGGTCGACCCAAAATCACCGGAATCTGACTCCGTGGGTTTGCTACAGGTTGTGTATCGAGAACAATGAAGTCCACAGGGAATACAAATTCCCCGACTTTTATCAACACATCCTCTAGTTCACCCCTAGGTTTGGTGATTGAACGGTCTGCCATTTGGAGAGTGCAGTGAGCTGGTTTCAACTCTCCAATCCCTAGCTGCTCATAAACAGAGTATGGAAGCAAGTTAACACTTCCGCCAAGGTCTAAAAGAGCACGGTTTATGTTTTTACCCCCAATAGAAATCGATATCGTAGGACATCCTGGGTCCTTACGTTTCTTTGGTAGCTGTGGGATAAAAGCAGTGCTAACATTATTAAACATGAAGACCTTCTTTGGTATTTGAGTCTTCCTCTTCCTAGTGCACAAGTCTTTAAGAATTTTCGCATAAGCGGGGACTTGCTGAATAGCATCTAGGAGAGGGATGTTGATGTTAACATGTTTGAACATTTTCATAATCTTCTCCATATGTGGACTCGATTTGTTACCCTTTAACCGATTCAGATAAGGAGCTTTAGCAATAAGCGCTGGGTCCATCATAGAAGAAGGTGGTGTGTGTAGACGTGATCCCAGAATAGGAGTGGGGATCATCTGTGGAGGAATAGAAGAGGTGGGCTGAGGTGTCGAGCCTAGTGGGAAACGGAGAATAGGCTCATGAGAAGGCGGTGGAGTAGAAGAACAAGGGTCAGAAGTAGAAGTGTGTGTGTGAGGAAAGGTCTCAGCCGGGGTGTTATTGATAGATTTTTCAGTGTCATCAAACTCTTTCCCAACATGATTATTCAGCACTCTTCCTGATCTCAATGTTGTGATGGCATTTACATTGTAATGCCCAGAATTCGGTAGGGGTTGAGACGAAAATTTTCCTTTTTCTCTCGCACTCATTTCGGCTTTTAATTGTGCAGTTTGTTCTTCTATCGATTTAATATTCTCATTTTGAGAGACAACAATCTTCATCACATTATCGAAGGAAGATTGCATTTTTGTCATCCCTTGGATGGATTGTTTCATGAAAGTATCCAAGGTTTGTGCTAGTGCAAAGGTATTATCTGTACCGGTCAATTGCAAAGAGTTTTCATGTGGTGCAAAAGTGTTGGCCGGATTTTGGAAGTTTTGTGATTGGTAGGGGTGCTAACTCAATTGAAGTGGTTGTTGTTGTGGTGGAAGAGCCCTTTGGAAATTGTTTTGGTTTAGAACCGTGTTTTGAGTTTGTGATTGGTTCCAAGCAAAGTTAGGGTGATTCCTCCAACCCGGATTGTATGTGGAAGAATAAGGATCGTTTCTAGGTCTTTGAAAAGCAGCATTAGTATGCTCGTGACCTTGAAACGGAGAATTTAGCGGACATTCTTCCGTCAAATGAGAAGGATCAGAACAACATCCACATACAGTTTTGGAGAGTAACATTTGATTTAGGGCGGCATCTAAAAATTTGTTTTCCATAGTGTCGAATTTCTTGTGTAAAGCTGAAATTTCAGCTCTAACTCATATGGAAACATCCGATTGGTTATTGCCACCCCTAAACGATGGACTCTCCCACTGTAAAGATTTTTCAGCGAAATCTTCTAAGTATTTCAAAGCTTCTCCATCGTCTTTGGTCATAAAATTGCCTTGACACATGTTTTCAAGGCTCTGTTTAGTGGTAGGGTTACTGCCCTCATATATGATTCGGCACAGTTCCCATCTCGGGATTCCGTGATGTGGACATTGAACCAACAGATCCTTGAAGCGGTCAAGACATTTTGAAAATGGTTCATTTGGAAGCTGGGTGAATTGATTTATTTCGCTACGGACTCGAGCTGTCTTGTGATTAGGGTAGAATTTCTCAAGGAATGCTGCAACGAATTCTTCCCAATTCGTAATGGAATGTGCGGTAGTGTTATATAGCCACTTCTCGGCTATATCGCATAACGTAAATGGAAGAAGACGTAGACGCATAGCATCCACAGAAAGTTGTGACGTACCCGACATTGCGCATACATTTTCAAATTTGGTGATAAAGACATATGCGTCTTCAGACTCGAGACCGTGGTATTTGGGTAGAAGGTTGATGTATTGGGGTTTAATCTTAAAATTGTCCCCGTTGGCTGGTGGAATGGATAAGCAGGTCGAAAGAGGACCTCATATAGGATAGCACCTCTCTTAGAGAGAGATGCGGGGTGGATTCTGCGCACCTGCGGACAGCGGCAGATTAGTGGTAATGAAGTTCGATGGAGAATGATCCATCGATGTGGGTGTGGTGGTGGGTAAAGAAGAAGTAAATGTAGAAATACCGACTTCGGAGTCGATCGGGGGAACACGGACTAAACGGGCACTAGAATCCCGTGTCCAGCCTATCTTGCACTAAAAGGGTTTAGTACAAGTGGCAGCGTGAATATAATAAAGGGAAATGAATGAATGTGATTGGTGTTTGTTTTGAAAAATATACGGATTTTTTTTTAAAAATGATGCAAATCACAACAAATGCAACAAGCAACCCTAAAATCTAGTGGTCACCTAGGTCAAGGCTCTAGACCGCTCCTAACTGCCAAAAGACAAGTCGCAGGATCAATCCTCCACTGCCTCTTTGTCTCTCCTGTGGCCAGGTAAGTGTCAGGTAAGTGGGAGGTTCTCCACTACGTAAGTAGTGGGCCTAATTAAGTAACCACTTGCCTTAGACACACTTGCCTTAGACACCACAAGAGAAACGCGGATAAACAATGAATTACCCACGGCCTTCACTTGTTCTAAGTGAGCGCGACGGTCCATGGAGTCATGTCTAGATTTCTTTTAGTTAATGAGGGTAATGCGGATGCAATTTTGAGATTTTCAGGGCTTAGGAAGGGTAATGAACTCCCCACATAATCTGGATTTGGCCGTGCCCCTTAAATTCGGTATTAATATGCAAACAACCAAAAATCAAAACACGCACAATTTTTATTGCTTTTTGCGGCGCTGCGATTTTTGCAAAGAAACCTGCAGCAAATTTGTTATTGGAGCAGATGAAGAGAGAGATAAGAAAGTCAAGAAGTTACTGAGCAAGTTTTGGAACAGTGATGCTCTAGGATGGCCGCGCTTCCGCAGCGGGAGCCTCCTAATGCCGCGGATCCACGGTGGAAAGAAGAGTTCGCTGCAAAAAAAAAACTTACAGAATGCCTCTGTTCATCTCCTGAGCTCTCTGGAATATTCAGAAAATTTTTCCACAAGCTCCACAGATTCCAGATTTCCTTGCAACAAATCACAATGAATCGTTTAGCGTTTGCGCGAATTTTGATCTCAAAATTATAATGGAATAAACTTTTCAACTCAAATTTCAAAAACGAACGAATTAGCGCACTATCCCCGGCAACGGCGCCATTTGATTGATACGTTTTCCGGTGTGTATGTAGAAAAGCGTATAGAAATCACAACCAAAAATATTTTGACCGCAGTCAATAACGGTGTCGATTTGTAGCGCGTTAGCGAATGCGGATCGTCCTCAGGGAAAGTGTAATCCGTTCGTATTTTGAATTAGATGAATTGAAAATTAAAGAAAAAAAAAAGAAAAGAAAATTCAATTCAAGATTTTAAAGTTGAATTCAAGAATCATTTAGATCTAAATCTAAAATCAAGATAACATAAAGATCAAGAATCAAGAAGTGATGATATCCAATCCAAGAATCAAGAATCGAAGTGAGGCTCGTAGGAATCGATCGAATCTATAGACGTGATGAAATCTATTGATTACGTATTCTTATCCATTAATGAATTGATACTAGATCGATGACGATTTATCGAGGTTTAAAGATCTTTTAAAGAAACTAGGGTTTCTTCATCTCATCCTTTGTCCTTTCGATGAATCTCATTCAAATTCTAGCCTCGAGTAAATTCAAGAATCGATCGTGGATCACTAATTAAGAGCGAACACAATCAAGAAAGCATCGCTCGAAACTAGCTTGCCGATTCTTCAATTTACACGAGTTTACAAAACTTATAGGAATTAAGAATTGTTTCAAGATTTGTAACATCATCGTCTATTGATCGTCTCGATTCCTCCACGAGCGGAGTTTTACTCAAACATCATAACAAGAAACACAATCACAAATTGAGATCGAATCATGATGGAAGAATGTAAAGAAAGCAAGATATAGAAATTTCACCTTTATTTATCAACTATTTTGTTACAATTCTCTCAAGATCTACAAGAGGAAAGAACTCAATCGTTGATTTCTTCTTCGCTCGTCTTCTTGAGTCACGGATCTCCTTGGATCACTTGCTCCGATGAAGTCCGGCGTCGCTTTCTAAAGGATCGAAGGTTTCATGCTTGATTTGGTACTCGAAGTTCTTGATTTTGGCTTTGGATTTTGAATTGGGGATTAGGGTTTACAAGTCGTGTCCCTCAACTTGTATTGGAGAATGGTTAATGAACAACCGAACAACCTTTGAGAAGAAGCTCTAGGGTTCCTTTTATAGCCTTCACTAGTTTTGGCTTCCTTTAGAAGCTAGGTTTAGTTTAGCTTCGCTTGTAAGCTAGGTAGTTAGGTAGAAACTTCTAGAGGTAGTTAGTTAGGCTTAGCTTCCTCATAAGCTTGGAGGTTAGGGAGAAACTTCTAGGTTTTAAGGTAGTTAAGTGGGAAGCTTGCTTTGGAAGCTTGGAAGTTTGCTTGAATAAGGAGCTTGCTGATCTGGCAGAAGACTCTGGAGATTTCTGGAAATTGCCATAGCTTGATGAGGTTCTGGCCTTGTGAGAAAAATACTAGAGCAGAGATTTGCTGATGACGTGGCAAGACGGCCGCGGATCCGCAGCGCCAAGGGAGTTCTGGCCGCGGATCCGCGGCCCATTGGTGCCCTCTGTGCATCAAACTTTCTGCAATGCTTTATGATGACTTTAGGTGTATCTTCTGATGTGTGGAATCTTTTATTTATCTTCAGTTCATTGCCAGATCTCAAGTCTTGGAGTTGGCGTATTTTTATCAGCCCTTTTTCACAGATTTGGCTTTTCTCCTGGAATTTCCTGCACAGATTCTCAAAACAAGTGTTGCGCTATACAAAGATGATGCGATGCCATGATAAACACTCAATTTCCCTCGAAATGTCGGTTTTAAGGTATAACACATGTTATTTGGTATTTTACGGCTGTTTTGCTAATATGTGCCATATTCATACCGAACACTTATAGATGAGTGCAAATGGCAGGGAAATTGACGTGTTAAAAATAAATTATTTTCGACTGATCTATACTCTATACAATTTGCTGCATATTTTTAATCACAAAAATTTCAACTTTTGAAAAATCGACAGAAACTTCACAAATTCCGGGCTTAAAAAACCGATCGAACATTTTATAATCGTAAAGACCTTCCTCAATATTCTAGCTTGGCTCTGATACCCTGAAAGTGTTTACTAGCACCTCGATAGGATCAAAACCGGCATCATCCATGCAATTTTAAAATTTTTTAGGTGCTAAACAATACTAAACAAGGATCAAACTAGAATATTATGGTTTCTATGATGATATCATAAACTTTACACTAAGGGAAGGATGGTTACAACCTTTGTAAACTGTGTCCTTCTCTTCTAAAGCTCCGGGTTGTAGTCCACACGACTCCACTAGGCTCCACTTGAAGGTTGAACGAACCTGTTTCGATGACCTTCGTGCCGAAGATGATCCACCCGAAGTTCGCTAATCCAAGCTACCTCTTCACTAAACTCTTTAGTGAAGAAAACACGCTAAACCAAAGCGCTAATCTAGTGTAGGATGGTGAAGTAGGGATGTTGTTTGCTCACTAGGGTTCTCATAAGCTCAAGGGTTCACAACCCATGTGAGGGATTGAGCTTGGAGGTGGAGGTGAAGAAGATTAAGAGAGCTAGAGAGCAACTCATCACATGAGCTCAACTCAAGAAAATGGCTAAGTATGGAATGAAGTATATATTGGCTCTTTCTTGACCTCACTTATTCAAGCATGGAATTATTTGCATTAATAAATTGCACCATGCTTGAATAATGAGTCAAGGCTAATAAACAAATGTTAAAGCCTATGCTTCACACCATACATAAAATGTCTCCCCATTTTTCTACCTCATTTTCTATTTTCTAAAAATAGAAAATCCATGCCATGCTTCATATATATATATATATATATATATATATATATATATATATTATGAAGAATAAATAGTGAGCTAATAATATTAGTTAATATATAATTATATCAAATATAAATATATATCATATTATTAAATCAACACTTGATTTAATAATCCGGTTATATCACCTATAACCGACTAATATCATTTATCTATATATCACATTATCAAATCAATACATGGTTCAATAATCCGGTTATATCACATATAACCTAACCGATAACAAATAATCGCCAGATTACAATACGGTATCTCATACTCGTATTTAATCAGGCCCCCACACATATCAGCATATGTACCCTACTTCGTTTCGCTTGAACCAGGAAACTTCTATGTGGGACTCTAATGACCAGTCAATACGCCAGCAGTAAGTGATGATCACATCAGTCATCTACAAGCCGTCAGCGGTACTAGCTGGACTTAACGGCTACCCAGGTATTGAGCGAATAGAACATCAGCAAGCAAGCTTGTTCAAACTCCCGTGAAGCCTATAGGTAACACTAACCGTACAGTCCGATCTTTTTATCTGATATGTCGCATATCGAGTCTGAGGGTGGTATCGTCAGACCCCAATAATTTGATAAGTCATGCCGATGTAAGGCCTATAACGGTATGAAAAACTACTGATAACACTTACCAGTAAATCTCATCAACAGTCCTGGCCAGAGACTTCCTGTTATAGCCAATCGAGCATAGCGCAACATCAACTTCCTATACCGGGAGAGACGAAACTCCTCCTATCGCTCGTTACCTCCATGTGACTCGGGACTGTACCCAAAATCCATCTGTTTGCACGACTCGTTTGAGCCATGGTAGGGAGGAAATCAAAATACAGTGGGAACCATATAAGACTCTATGACGATCTCGGGTCTACAGACTAACCTGTACCAGTGTCACCAGAGAACCGCTATCTGACGATAGGTATAGTACCATCTAGGAGTTCTCGGTGAGTTCTGTTCAGTGTACCCGTTCTCTAATGAGCACCTGTGTACAATCTTTGATGTCAAACACCATTGGATATGGGGTCAACCATCGCTCCATATAGAGTCAAGAAATATACACACTAGTCTACTCTAGAATATCGATGCACTGTCTCAACATTCCCTCGACTAGGAACAGTTGAAGGATGTGCTTGTGGACTACCCAGGTCCCAGTAGTATGACCCGCATCATAGTCCTGGTAATCAAGCCTACATCTTAAGGGTTTTATCTACATGTATATGAGAGACAGTATAATAATACCAGTGAACATATTAAAATAAAGGCAACCAGATAGTATACTATCATGTCGAGCAAGAAAGTCCTCCATATATATGTCCAAGTATCCACTATATCATACAATAATGGCCTCTAGGGCATACATATCATTAACAGCGGCCACCGCGGATGTTGGGCGACATGCTTAGTCGTGGGCACTGACTTCGGTTGTTATTCCCGTTGTGGAGGGGATTTTACTTTTGTTTGTGAGAGGTGTATAGCTGAGTTGTATTTTACATTTTGCTCTTATAGCTGCTTTAGAACTTTGTAGTATCATTAAATTATCTTTTAGTGAAAGGCGGCGTAATTGAAAAAAACATGTCAACGTATATTTAGTTATTGTAGCATCACATCTAGAAACAAGAGGCCAGTGCAAATTAAGCACCCTTTTGATTGGTTGAGGGGTCTGACTAAATTAATTATAATTTGGATTTTTGCAGAAAACAAACTCTTCATACCCTTTCCCCTCAAACAAAAAAAGTAAAGAGAAAAGTCAGGGGCCAACCAAATGGTTGGAGATTGATTTGGCTTTCTACTCCTTTAGATGATAAAACTCATTTTTGACTGTTAGATCTTTCGAATGGTCTGAGCATTATTACAGCGTGTTGCAAATTTTACATTCCATTTTCATGGCATTGTAAATTTCATTCAATTGAAGTTCTCCTATAAGAAATCAATCGCAGCACAGATTATTGTTCGGGATGTTTAAGAGAAACGGGAAAAAAAAATTAGGTGTGAAAAACAAGTCTCATGAGATTGTACCCGGGGATGTTATCTCCAATACATCAATTAGAATGGCTAAGCTTTTTGATGGTATAGATTTTGATGGCCGATTGTTCGAAATTAGAGTGCACTTTCTTTTTTTGTTTTAATTCGATCTTGAGCTATTGTCTTGTAATATCTTTGATCTTATTTTCTTGTATTTAGTTTCCTTTCCATAACTATCTTATATTTTTAAAGGCTAAAATGCGGGAATCCCCCCTCACTTTTAACTGAAAAGCAATTAACCCTTATAAACTTGAAAAACATACACTTTATCCCTAAAACCTTAACGGTATTAGTTTTTCCATCCATATGACTTTTCTATGCCAAAAATGCCCCTAAAACATAAAACATATTGAATTTATCAACCTAATGTTCTCTTTTATTTTTATTTATTTTTTACCCTTTTAGATCCATTTTCATTCTTTTGATGATTATAAAGAAGATATATAATGTTTTGTATTATAGATTTTGGGGAAAATGATTTTAAAAGAAGTTTGGAAAGAAAAAATTTATAAAGAAGGAAGAGAGAAAGAATTTAGAGTAGAAAGGTTTGAGGGGCATTTTAGGTAGTATGCATCTCAAAAACTAACAATGTTAAATTTACGGGGTAAAGTGTATGTTATTTAAGCTTAGGGAAGTTTCTTGTATTTCAGACAAAAGTGAAAGGGGTTTATCCCATTTTAGCCTATTTTAAATATATAAGAGTTTGGGGCTTTTGCCTCCGCCTTTGGGAAAAAACACTACTACAAATAAGGGTTGCCCCTACAGATTTATCGGTAGGGGCAACCCTCTGCCCCTACGGATATGTACGTAGGGGCGAAAAAATACCCCGTAGGTGCAAAGGCCGCAGGTGCAAGTTGAGTCCCTGAACTTGCCCCTACGGACAAATTTAAGCCCCTACGGATATAACAGTAGGTGTTATAGCCCCTACGGAGTACCCCGTAGGGGTAATAAAATCATATATGTAATTTTTTTTTGAATATATTGTATATATCTACGGATATACCCGTAGGTCCTGTTTAGACCCCTACGGATAAATCCGTAGGGGATATAATGTAGCCCCTACGGAGACATCCGTAGGGGCTACTCCCAACACCCTGCACTGAGATCGGGGGGAAAATATCAGGAAACCTGATAATTTGCCCCTACGGATAAATTCGTAGAGGATGAACAGTTGCCCCTACGGACATATCCGTAGGGGCACTCCCAACACCCTGCACTGATATCAGGTGGGAAAATATCAGGTTTCCTGATAGTTTGCCCCTACGGATATGCCCGTAGGGGCAACATATATACCTACGGCTTAATCCGTAGGTACATATTGTCTGTATTTTTTTTTTAAAAATGGGCTGCTAGATTTTTTCCCGCCCTGTGCACAATACTATATACATCAATCAAATCATATATTGCAGTATTCATAATCACATCTCACGCATATATATAATATACAAAAGAAACCCAAAAACTGAATATGATATAAATACAAACCAATATCAATATCGTTTCAAAATGTAGTACAATGTGATATAAATACATGTTTCAAAAAATAAGAACCAAAAAGCTACCCTAGTTCGGTCCAGCTCCACCTCCGAATAACGTTAGAATAACGCGCGCCTGCTCATCGGTCAATACACTCTGCAATGCTGCATATAAGGGAGTCTGAGCGGCATGTGGAGCTGGCGATGTGGTCTGCGCAGCCGCCGTCGAGGTAGTCGCTTGCGGAGCCGCGGCTGCGGGAGTCTGAGTGGGCGGTGGAGCTACAGGAGCTGTCTGCGGAACCGCAGCCGATGTAGTGGCTTGCGGAGCCGCAGCCGAAGGAGATGCATGTGGAGGCTCGGCCGATCTACCCTGTCGCGTCTGGACATAACGTGTGTAAGAAGCGTGTAAGAACTGTGTATTATTCGAATTCGTTTCATTATTAAGTTATTTCGAAACCCTGTTTGGATATCTAGTTTGGAAAAGCGTTGTTTATTTTAATTACATATGTATGTATGATTAATCAGACTTAAGTCTAAAACCAAATAAGCTCAAGCTACGTACTAATTATGGATATGTTGATATGTATATAATATGAAATGATATTTTACTATAAAGTAGTATACATACCAGCATCTCCTTCGACTCCTGAATGGTGGCCCTCAAGCTATCCAGTTCATGATGGACATGCCGGCCACTGGAGACGGAGGAAGTAACCGCCGGGGTGGAGTCCAACCTCATATGGGCCCTGCTAGGGCCCAATCCCCGGCCTCTCTCCCAACCTCCGTGGTGCCCTCCGTGTGCGGCGTCCAGAACTGGGGTCAGCAGCCTCGGATCGTTCTGTCCGGTAAAATCGATCCCCGAGGCCTGGGCCTGCTCAACCACCCGCTCCTACACCCACATTAAGCAGTAAAGTATAAGTATAAAATTTAAACTTGAACCTTCCAAAACTAAAATTTCAAATTTGGGTAGAAAAAATATTAACACTTACGCAGTACTCCTGGGTAGCGACGTCGGGACATCGAAGCTCGCCCGTGGCGGAATCTGTCGAGGTGCCGTGGACGGCAAGATATGCGGACAGCACGCTCGGTGTACCACCTGACGCCACGGTCCGAGATGTCTGCAATATTAGAAAGTAACTCTTAATATTAGAAATATTAGAGAATAACTCTTAATATTGCAGAATATTAGAGAATAACTCTTAATTTACCGATAACTCCATGGCTCGAGTAATGTTCCTCGAGCCGCCTGTGTAAGTGGGGCGACCCCTCTTCGCCGACTTCCTGTTCTCCGTATTCTGAGCGGCCTGTTTCTGCACAACGCATTAACATTTAGTTTTCTAATTAAGAAACACAAAGAAATAAATTATATCATAAATAATGAATTAAATTTAAAATACATACTTGTTTGCGTTCGGAGTCGAAATAAGCGCACAATAGAGGCCATGTCTCTACGTCGACTCTCGCAAACGCCGGAGTAGATAGGAAGGCCGCTCTCTCTGCCTCGGGGGTCGCTATCCACAGGGAGTAGCAGTCGGCCTTCAGCTCATTCCTGTTGTATCGGACCTTGGCCTGCATGTTCTTCATCAGGCCATTGTACAGAGCATGAAGGTCGAGCACCCTCCCCGAGTGATCAGGGTCGGCTACAGGCTGAAAATCGTAATCCAACTGAAAATACAAAAAAAAAACATTGTTATTAGATTGCAAGTGTTAATAATAAATATATTGGATAGATCAAATGAAAATATATATTAATACATACCCGAGCCTGTTCAAAGAAGAGGGCGAATGAGCGCTGGTGCTGCTCGCCCCACTCAACGTGAAGTGGATAGTTCTTCACGATTCGACTCTCGTCCCCCAAATACCGGCCGAACCTCTCGGCATGAGGACCGGTATAGCGATAGTCAAGGGTAAAAAATAGGGGGAATGCTGCCTCCCTCCTAGCTCTATTAGGCCTCAGCCTATGGGACTGATTCGGGCCTCGAGTCCCCCTCTGGGGATGGAGAGGCCCTGCGTCTGCACGAAATATCAAGACAATCAATAATAAGACAAAGTTGTATTAAGAAATCAAGGTTAAACAAAAATTCAAGTGTGATATATACCTCCGGTGAATAACGCACGAGCCTGGGCCCGAGCAGCAGCACGAGCGGGACGATAGTTCCTCCGGTGAGGAACAACCGGGGTCCCGGACCCGGACGCATCCCCTCCAACTATAAAATAAACATCGACGCTAAATCTCCATGAAGCTCATATTTATTCTATAGAGCATATGTAAAATAAATAAATATTTTAAATTTATTCATACTAACCTGCAGACGATGCGGAGGGTACGGAAGCGGCAGGAGTAGCCCTTGTGGAAGGTGTGGACGCACCACCTATAATTAGACAATTAAAAATAGATTTTATAAGTAATTGCAAAAAGAATGTGTAGATCAATAATATAACGTTCTAAATCAATATGCATGAACTATAGGACATATAAACATACCCGCAGGTGCGGTGGTGTCACCACCTACAGCTAGACAATAATAAAAATTGCTAAGTAAGAGCAAAAGGAATGTGTATATTTATGATATAGCATTCTAAATCAATATACATACACTATATGATATATAAACATACCTGGAGGAGCGGGGGTGGCCTCTGTCCCAGATGTGGACGCAGGACCAACAACTAGACAATTAAAAATAGATTTGATAAGTAATTGCAAAAAGAATGTGTAGATCAATAATATAACGTTCTAAATCAATATGCATGAACTATAGGACATATAAACATACCCGCAGGTGCAGTGGTGTCACCACCTATAGCTAGACAATAATAAAAATTGCTAAGTAAGAGCAAAAGGAATGTGTATATTTATGATATAGCATTCTAAATCAATATACATACACTATATAATATATAAACATACCTGGAGGAGCGGGGGTGGCCTCTGTCCCAGATGTGGACGCATCACCAACAACTAGACAATCAAACATTGACAATATAAGTAATTTTGACATAAACAGGCATGAATATCTGTAATATTAAATTGAAAATGGATAGGCGTGCAGTATACCTGGATGTGTGGCAAAATCCACACGGAAGGAGGCATCCGAAGGGGTCTCCGATCTGGGTGCAAGACCGGCCCTCTGAAGCTCCCTACGGAGCTCTCCGGGCGGCAGAACCGCTCTGCCTCTGCCTCTGCCTCTGCCGCGGCTGGAGCTCCAGCCGCCCCTCGCTGCTCCCGACATCGTCATCAAATCTAGATAAACGGTTCGTGGACGCATTAGACAATCATTAAAAGTATTGACTATATATGATCTAGAGCGTAAAATGTGAAGTAATAATATAACATTACTGATAACCTTTTTCGTTTCGTGGGCGCATCATACATATCTACTTGGATTTCATCGTCGATGTCATTTCTAACCCACGTAACTTCATGATCGGTCGAAGACAACCCGTCCTTCGAAACAGACGGTCGGAGCATTTTAAGCCTTCTCTCTTCTTCGTCCTCATCGCTGTCCTCGTATTCTGGGACATCGTAGACATCTCTAGGTTTCCATCGGCATACAACACTCCACCCCGGATGCTTCAAACACTGTGAGTAGTATACTTGGAACGCTTGGTTCGGAAAGATAAACGGATCGTCTTGACCGTAAAATCGAAGTGTGTTCACACTGGTCAATCCATATTCATCTTTCCAAGTCCCAAGACTGCTTCTCCACCTGTCTGTATCGGTTCGCGGATCGTACCAAGTACAGTGGAATATATAAAAGGGTTCTGATCGTCCGGGATAGTGGATGCCGAGTATACAATTTAAGTACCCATAGTAAATCACACCGTCCGATCCTACCGTCGCAATACCACTATTCTGAGTGATTCTAGATGTTTCTATGTCCTTAACTTCGAATTTGTATCCAAGGACACCAAATCCTTTGTAATGTGCAACCTCCATACTAGGAAATTGAGTTAAACATCTTGAATCACTCTCAAATGATGCAGACAAGTTCGGATCGTGGATCTAACAAAACAAATTTTACGATAAATACATAACGATACAAGTTTAGATTAAAACTGATAGCAATAAAATGTAATTCGAATAACTTACATGCTCTGTGACCCAATCACAAAAATTATCCTGATGGTATTTTTCCAAACGCTCTTCGTTCCAATCAGGATGCCCCTCACGTACCTCGTTAAAATGAGTTCTGTTTTCGACAAATAATTGTGACATTAATATTATGTTATTTCATACACACACAAACACAGATATAACAATTAATCCAAAAGAACTTACTCTCTAATTTGTTCAAGACATACGCAATTAAGCAAGATAAACCGGTATATCTTGTTGATAAACATAGTGTCTACCCTCTTATACTCGGCTTTACCATATGGCCCGTCTTGAATTCTTCGTGGTCGGTTAAGCCTTGTCTCAATGTTTTCGTCCATATAGCGGGAACAAAATGTGGTTGCTTCATCAAGAAGATAACCTTGCATGATAGAACCCTCTGGTCGATTTTTATTGCGTATATACTTCTTAAGAGTGTAAAGGTACCTAATGAAAATATGTTGAATAAATAAACACGGGCATACATGACAAAAATAAATTTATAAATTGCGCGAAACGAAAAATTACACGTACCTCTCGACGGGATACATCCATCGATATTGTACCGGTCCGGCTAACTTCGCCTCAGTTGCAAGATGAACCGTCAAGTGTATTATGATATCGAAGAATGACGGTGGGAAAATACGCTCAAACTTGCAAAGTATCAACGCAATAGAATTTTCTAGTTTATCCAGCGTCGCAACCTCCAGCGTTTTAGCACACAACTCCCTGAAAAAACAACATAGGTCGTTGATTACTAGACCAACCGAGTCGGGGAGAGAAGTCCTGAGGGCTAATGGAAGAAGGTGCTCCACGATAACATGGTGGTCATGACTTTTCAGCCCATCGATCTTGCCCTTCACAATTTTTATTTTCTTGCTGAATGATCCTGAGAAACCTGTGGGGACTTTCAAATCATGCAACACCTGCAGGAATCTTTTCTTCTCCGGTTGTGACATATGATAAGCGGCATTGGGAAGTACAAACTTGCCCGGTTTACCCGCTACCGGTTTAGGGTGCAGTTCACTTCTTATTCCCCACTCTTGTAGATCCATCCGGGCATTCATGTTGTCTTTCGATTTCCCGTCTTTACACAGAAGCAAGTTAAGTATGTGCTCTGATACTCCCTTCTCTATATGCATGACGTCCAGACAATGGCGCACTGGATTTGTAGACCAGTACGGAAGCTCGAAGAAAATGCTTAACTTGTTCCAATATTGTGGTTTGACCTATCTCGTCGGATCCATCCCGAAGGTCACGTTATTGTAACCATCCCATTTAGCAGTCACGTCCTCTCCGGACAATGGGGATGGAGACCCAAGAAGCTCCTGATGACCATCAAAGTGAACCGTGTCTAACCTGTAGGGGTGGTCTGGAGGCAGAAAACGTCGATGGCCGCAATAACAAACCTTCCTGCTAAAATTCAAAAATTTTGATGTTGTGTGTTCATGGCAATGAGGACATGCTTTGTGACCATGTACGGACCAACCTGAAAGCATTCCATATGCAGGAAAGTCATTAATTGTCCACATTAAAGCCGCACGCAGTATGAAGGTTGTATTTGTGTTTGAATCATATGTCTCTACACCATCAATAAACAAAGTTTTCAGCTCCTCAATCAGAGGTCGGAGATAGACGTCGATATTGTTCCCCGGTGAGTTTGGTCCGTCGATAAGAAGAGGCATCATAAAGTATGATTGGTCCATAGCCAACCAAGGCGACAGATTATAAATTATCATTACAACGGGCCATGTACTGTGACTTCCAGCCATATAGTTGAATGGGCAGAAGCCATCGGCAGCCAGTCCGAGCCGGACATTGCGGGGATCGCTACTGAATATTGCGTGCCTCCT
This sequence comes from Agapanthus africanus, assembly GCA_030015575.1. Classification (NCBI taxonomy): domain Eukaryota; kingdom Viridiplantae; phylum Streptophyta; class Magnoliopsida; order Asparagales; family Amaryllidaceae; genus Agapanthus; species Agapanthus africanus. The sequence goes on from CM057337.1 coordinate 188,437,673, forward strand.
ATCAAAATCCTTCCATGCCGGTGAATCTCTTGGATGGCTCATTTTTCCATTTTCGCTTGGAGGAGCACGATGATGCCAAATCATTGCCTCGGCTGTTTTCTTGCACCTGAATAGCCTCTGTAGCCTCTGTGTTATGGGAAAATATCGTGCTATCTTCACAGGTATATCAGGCTTCTTATCAGAATCTTTCGGCTTATACCTGGCCTCTCCGCATGTTGGACACTCTTTCAAATCTGAATTCTCTTTCCGGTACAACACGCAATTTTTAGGACATGCTTGAATCTTCTCGCACTTTAGACCCAAATCAGACATCATTTTCTGGGCTTCGTACCAGCTTTCGGGCACATTATTTCCCGGAGGCATAGAGTCTTTCAAGAACGAAAGAAGCATTGTGAATGACTTGTTGCTCCATCCATTTAGACACTTAATTTGGAAAAGTTGGACGAACCATGAGAGGGTGGAATACTTCGCATTCTCATAAATTGGTTTCCTAGCATCATTCATGAAATTTTCATATTTATCCGCACGCGGTCCTTGACCGGAAGGAATGTCATCTTCGGTACGAATAGATTCACCTAGGGCAGCCTCTACCATATCCTCCATTTCTTCTGATGGAAATAAATTTCCGTATCCTGCCGTATTACCGAATTCTTCTTCTTCTCCTGCCGCATTATCGTGTTCTCCTTCTTCTACCGCAGTACTGCATTCTTCTCCTTCCCCGTGATATTTCCAAATTGAATAAAGTCTAGTAAACCCATGTTTTACAATATGAAGCTCTGCCAATTCTACCTTCTGCCAGTACTTATTGCCACATCTATCGCACGGACAGAGAATCTTCTCTATTATGATCTTATTATGTGCTCGTGCAAATTCAAGGAAAGCAGCAACCCCCGCGACAAACTTAGGTTGCATACGTTCTTTCCAATCCACATACATCCAGTCCTTAACTCTGACGTACTCATGGGCCATGTTAGACTGAATAACATATAAATTGTAGGTTATGCTGACTATATTGAGAAATATAAGAACGGGATAGTTACTGACAAAGGAGAAAATCCATGTATATGTTTTGTGTGTGCGTTTGTCGTTGAAAAGAATAAATTATCGCACGTTATGTTGACCGATAGACGGGGACTAAGTGGCGCTTTTAATTAGTTTCATATATGGGTATCGATGGGAATATGAAGGTTTCATATTATCATATATTGGTTTTAACCCGAACATCTCGAATCGCTCTCTGATTATGCGTTTGTATGTATGTGTTCCGACTGTCGGGGGTAGGCTTCTATCCCATTAAGAATGTATAGAGCGAACGCCCATCACTTGTGCTTTCAACCGTTTCGAGTAAATTTCGGCAGCACCTCCCCGCTGTTCTCCGAGTACACTGTAATAGAATAGATAATCATTTCAAAGCTGTGAAACAACGTTGAAATGAACATCTAATCTATCTTTGTACACGGAGAACCAGCGGAAAGGTACCGACGAAATATCTCGAAACGGATGAAAACACAAGTGAATGAAGGCGTTTGCTTTATACATTCTTAACTTGTCCACACGGGACAAATCTATGGGTTTCCATACGATTGAATTTTCTCGTCGCGCAGACTATACGACGGTTGTTAGTATCGAGCTATACTGTCCGATATTTAACAACCTTCGTATAGTTCTAGGTCACGACGAGCATCGCACATATGTTAACCGATAGACGGGGACTAAGTGGCGCTTTTAGTTTCATATACGGGTATCGATGGGAATATGAAGGTTTCATATCATCATCGAGTATCATATATTGGTTTTAACCCGAACATCTCGAGTCGCTCTCTGATTATGCGTTTGTATGTATGTGTTCCGGCTGTCGGGGGTAGGCTTCTATCCCATTAAGAATGTATAGAGCGAACGCCCATCACTTGTGCTTTCAACCGTTTCGAGTAAATTTCGGCAGCACCTCCCCGCTGTTCTCCGAGTACACTGTAATAGAATAGATAATCATTTCAAAGCTGTGAAACAACGTTGAAATGAACATCTAATCTATCTTTGTACACGGAGAACCAGTGGAAAGGTACCGACGAAATATCTCGAAACGGATGAAAACACAAGTGAATGAAGGCGTTTGCTTTATACATTCTTAACTTGTCCACACGGGACAAATCTATGGGTTACCATACGATTGAATTTTCTCGTCGCGCAGACTATACGACGGTTGTTAGTATCGAGCTATACTGTCCGATATTTAACAACCTTCGTATAGTTCTAGGTCACGACGAGCATCGCACGTATGTTAACCGATAGACGGGGACTAAGTGGCGCTTTAGTTTCATATACGGGTATCGATGGGAATATGAAGGTTTCATATCATCATCGAGTATCATATATTGGTTTTAACCCGAACATGTCGAGTCGCTCTCTAATTATGCGTTTGTATGTATGTGTTCCGGCTGTCGGGGGTAGGATTCTATCCCATTAAGAAAAAATGGAGTGTATTTCGCTGTGAGAGACTCTTCAAAGAAATGGAGGAAGAAGCACTAAAGAAAAAAGAGAGAAAAATAAGAATATAAAGTTGAAACTAAACTTGAGCTATCCGCTGAAATCATAAAGTATAGGAAAGTTGATTGAGTCTTGATCTATTGCTCTTTCTTTGCATTATCTCGTATGTCCATTTATAGATTTTAATGCCACATGAGATGTAATCAGTCAGCTCCCTATGGTTGTATTAATGTCAGCTCTTACACAATATGGGTATCTGCCTTACCATTAAGACAACTATGGAATATGTAAATTTAAAATGTAAGGCTAGCTTTCTATGTATTCTGAGGGACTGCTTGCATAGAACTTAGCTTGATCCTCTCAATTATTACACATAAATATGCTGACATGCCTCTCATAACCCTAACCCCAGCCCCACAGTAACCCTAACCCTAGCCCCAACCCTAACCCCAGCCCACCCTAACCCTACCCCAGCCCCACAGTAACCCTAACCCCAGCCCCACTCCAGCAGCAGCCGAACCCCAACCCTAACCCTATCCCGACCCCGACCCCGACCCCGACCGCCACCGCCACCGCGCCCCTGCCCAAACCCAACTCTCGCGCGCGCAACCCAGACCCAGCCATGAATAATCCAAAAATACTTTAATTTACCTCGAGATTTATACCTGAACGGGTGCGCTGGTGGGCTGGAGCGACGACGGTGGCGAATTGGCGAAGAAACCGGCGGTGGCGACGACGGTGGCGACGAAACCGGCGGTGGCGACGACGGTGGCGACGAAATCGGCGGTGGCGACGACGGTGGCGACTCTGCCCAACGACGGTGGCGACGCGACGGTGGCGATTTAGGGTTTTTCGTGCGCGTTTGAGGGAGAGAGAGAAAATGAGCGTAGGCTTTTCGATCTGGCTTTGTTTTAAAACGATATTTACTTGCCCCTACGGATATATCCGTAGGTCCTTTGTTTGCGCCACCGTAGGGGCAAACACCAAATTAAGAATTAATTTTTTTATTCTTGAACGTCAGTGCCCGTAGGGGCAACCCTTTAGCCCTACGGAGTAATCCGTAGGGCCAAGTAAAATCTGCCCCAACGGATAATTCCATCCGTAGGGGCAACCCCCTAATTTACTAGTGAAAAAAAGAAGAAGGAAAAAACCAGCCCAGAGATGTGACAATTTGAAGTCCATTTTCATCAACATACTTCCTTAAAAAATTAAAAATACCTAATAAATTAAATTAATACGATTTTGTTATATTAAAACTACAAATTTACAGATCATTTATTTTTTAATATGTTATTTGTTTAATCAATGTATCAAAGTGCTAGTAATAAATAATAACTTCATAGAGGATCAATGATTGTCACTATTATCTCACCATCAAAAGAACACTAGGCTAGATCACAACTCACAGTTCTTTATGCATAAATCAATACTTAACTCATGCTTATTTCCAACAACTTCCATAACAAATAATTTAATTGTATAGTATTAACTCTAACAAGCTATATAACCCTTCCCTCCCCGCCGCCCCCTCCCCCCCACCCCCACCCCCACATGTCATCAACTTAGCTTGGCCTTAGCCCAAATCTTCAGTTAGATACGGTCTAATATGGTTAGTAGGTGAACATATAATTGAATCACTATTAAATTTAAATTAAAATAGTCCTTATCAAACCACACCACAAGCAACTCCTTTTACCAAACATATACATGAACATCAATCAATTTTCAAAATTTACATAATGTGTGACACTTGTATTTTTGATCTAGCTAGGTTGTGAGGATCATGAAGGGCCTTGCTCTCCGATTCCGATTTTAATTTCTGCGGGACTACTCTCTCATCGAGCCATTGAATTATGTCTGAGAACACGAGATCGATGTTCTCTTCGGGCTCGCCCGAAGTTAGTGCGTGCCACATTCCTGTATAGAGCTTGAAGGTTTTATCTGTACTCGAGGCGGTTTCGTACAGTGCTTGGCTTACCGATGGATCTGTAACTGTATCGTCTCCGCCGTGAACTATCATGAAAGGAAGTTGTACTTGGTTTAGGTTTTTCTCAATGTCTAGGCTGGTCATGAGAAGCTCATACCCAGTCCTAAGACGAGGCTTTCCCTTGTAGCAATAAGGGTTATTGCGAACCTGAAAAGATATCATAAATTATCGGTTGTTAAATTTGACCTTGAGCTAACAATTAAATAACTAGAGTTGCTTAAGATATTCGCTAAAAGTGACTGGTAGACAAGTTAGCATTTTCGTAGAACATCCTCGACGACGACTTGTCGATATGCGTTACGTAACATGTTACAAATTTAGATCAAACCAGAAGCAAGATTATAAAAGAGTAAATTGCTCCACATATTTGTTGAGATGGAATTTTTTTTGGTTGCTTGCCTCTTTTCTCCATTCAGGGTTCTTGATGGCACTATCAATGATATCTTGAGTGGGGATTATCTTCCATGTTGGGATAACTTTGCACAGCCTTGTCAAAACATTGACCACGATTGGATGAGGCCTCATTTCTTCAGCAATCTGTCCAATAAATTAATCCACAGAATCTCTTATTAATTTATTTATTACAGAATATTAGCTCTCATCTTTATGATTATTATCTCCCTTCATTTATTTGTCTAATTTGTACATAAAATATCTTAATTTGGTTGGTGAGAAGAGGTCATTTTGAAGAGTATAGAAATGGACTATATGACTTCTTTAAAATAAAAAGAATCGTATTTGTTTTAAAAAAAAAAGGTAAGCAGAATCGGGAATTTAACATATCTAATATTAGCTTATTTGTACGGTTAAAAGACAGATGAGTCTATATATATCATTTAATTATCCGAACATGCATGAATTTCAGAAGAAAATACAAAAATGAACTTTTATTATAATATTTTATTAATGATGAGAAGTGCAAACCTTGCACATAGGTGCAACCAAAATAGCTCCATCCCAAAATGTTGGCATCTTTCTATCTAATTTGAGGACCACAGCTCCTCCCATAGACTCACCAAGTAGAAACCTCTTCTTCTTCCTGTGCTCTGCCCTCTCTATGAGCAAAAAAGTTACATAACAATTAAATAAACCTATGCATATGTGGCAGGAATCAAAAATTATCTCTCTCAATTCTCACTTCAACTCCAATCTTTTGTTACATGAACACTATTATAGAGTTTTAGTGAAGTTGCCAGAAAACTTTGGTAAGAGAAATTTCCTTTGTTAATGTAATAGGATTATTTCAAAATTAATTAAAATAATGGTTTGATCAATTACTATATATTTGAGCACTTACCACATACACTTGCAAAATGCTCATAGCAATCATCCACAAGCTTATCAAAGCTTTGAATGTAACCTTGCAATCCAGAGGATTTTCCATGGCCCTCATAATCCATCCCATATACTCCATAGCCAGCTTGTGCAAGTTTTATCCCAGTACCTGGTGAAAAATAATATAACAAATAATAATTTAATACTCTTTTCTTTAATAATTAAAAATGTAATAATTCTTCAAAATGAAAGTTTTTATTTAAAAAAAAAAATATGGCTCTTCACCTTTCATTGAGATGCTACACTCCATGGCATAACCTAAGAGAGAACCAAAAATCAGAAATATTCTAAAACAAACATTAATATTTCCAATAATAGAAATTAAAAAAAATTACCATGGCAGAGAAAGATCAAAGCTTTCGGGTCTCGATTTCCGGGAACCCATTGGCATGTAAAGATCTTCAATCCTCTAGAATTCAATATAATTTCCTAGAATAATGTTCCATATATGTGCATGGTTAGTTCTAGCTCAAATATCATGAAGAAAAAGATAAATTGAAACTTAAAATGAAAATAAATTAAAACCTCTTCATATTTGATCTTCTCTAAGCCTTGTGCCTGAAATAAAGACATATTGGAGGAAAGAGAAAGAAACCCAAGTCATTAAATGCTTAATTTTTAATGAACATATATGGAAAAAATTTGCATGGAGTATAGGTTTTTGTGAGGAACCTACCATTGATGAATACAAGATATGAGAATTATAGAGTGTGAGTAGGGATAATTTAGATTGATGGAAGAAGTTTGGAGCTTTTGGCACTATATATATGAAAAGGAATTAGACTTGGACAGCAAAGACTTAACTAATTCTTGCTTAATATAAAGAATTTTATAATGACTTTATAGATATAGATTAGATCCATACAAAGTCAAAACCTTTGTGCTCTTTCTTGCATCATCATACGTCAACTTTTATGATATTACAAACAACAATTTAAATTTGACAATTTTACAATAATGTTCTTCTCGGTCAGTTCTTGTACTTTTCTTTCTTTCATTTAATTGGATTACTGACTAAATCATAAGTTATCAGATGTTAGAAGAAACTCAAATTAATTTCTTTGAGCAAATATAGTTGGGATAACAAAATCACGGTTAATTTGATGTAGTTCAGTAAAGGTCTGAAAACATGTTGCCTTGAGAGCAATGGCTGAGTAGGGAATTTGAATACAGTATATCAAAAGCATAACTTATAAACATAAATTATCGCAGAGAAAGTTACAAGTGATCAAAATTCTAATTGATACAAGTGTGTTTTAATTTTAGTTACATCTATCAAAATCATCAGGTATTAGCTATTTTGAAATGTAAATTATGTAACCATATTTGAGTAGTGTTTAATTAAGTATATATAACATATAAAATCCAACTAGTTATTAGGTTTTGCAAGATAAGGATTAGTTGTTAAAATATCCTTTAAGCAAATCTATAGGAGAAACTTTCGGGAAACAACTCTCTTTTTAAAAGCAAATTTTTAGAGTATGCGTTATTCATTTTTGAAAGCAGTTTCTTAAAAGTATTTGTTATTTTTGATACAGAAATATCCTGGAAAAGATATGTACAGATTTGGCTCCGCCCATGTAAGAAATTTGCGGAAAGGATAATGGTGTGCTCCATCCCTCTAGTTTCTGCTCACACAAGAATACATGCAAAATATGCTAAAACTACATTTATCGAAAATAATGTAATAAGTAGGACATTGTGTGCCCACACTATAACGACCGTGCCCGTTTATAAAAGTACTTGTTTTATAAAGAAAATTATTTTTTAAAAAAATGAATTGTGATTTTCAAGATTTAATAAGAAAAGAAAATTATTTATTTTTTGAAAGACTAAAATTAAGGTTTTTAAAGATTTTTTTAAGATTTAATAAAAGAGGATTTATTAAAAGATTTTTTGGTTGAGGGAAGAATTTTTAGAAGGATAAAATAATTTATTTGTATTTTTAAAGCGGAGAAAAGAATTTATTTTAAATTAAAATCATTTTTAAAAATTTATTTGTTTCAAATTGTTTGTTGGGTTGTTTTGATTTGTTGTTTATTTATTTTGATTTTACTGGCTATTTTGGTTTTAAGCTAAATAAACTTCGACGAGCTAGCTAGCTTATATGTAAGGTGAGATAGGATTTTGTTTTTGGCCATCATAAAATTTCAGAAAATTCCAGAAAAAATACTGAATGATGTAGACTCCCTACCGTATAGGTGCTAGCCAAATTTCCGACTGATGGAGCTAGAGATTGGGAGAAAGAAATTTGGCAAGGCGAGAGATTGACAACCAATGTAGTAAGTCTTCTTTTCCACCCCTTTCCCTATGCTGGAAATTCTAAGAAAATTCCTAAAATTCCTAGACACCCTCCTCTAGCAGCCTTAGAAGTTTCAAGTCGATAGGATCTACGGTTTGGGAGTTATGATATCGGCAAGTCGGTTGTTACACCAATTAATTTGTACCCGGATAAGTCTTCCTTTCCTTCCTATGACTCACGTCGCTATGATCCCTCCACTGGACCCCTCTACATGTTTCCCATGAAAAATATTATCGTTAGAGGTATTAAAAGATAGGGTTTCCTAACGTCAAATTACATCAATTGATGTTTGTTCGATCTCTTGATTAAATGGTATAAATTTACCTTATCATTCTCATCACCGATCACCCCTTATCAACCCTTATCATGCTTGTTGTTTTTCATATTCCTATATTTAAATAGAACACGAATTCTTCTTCTTATTATTTTCAGTTGTTTGAATATCGACATGAAAACATTGTTTACCAGCACGAAAGTACTTGTTATATTTAATACATATGATACATGCACAACGGTAAATGCTATTGTATGTATAACTAAGTGCCATGCGGGATAAAGTGTCACGCCATGTTGGCGAGATCCGCCTCAATCCACGAGGGACGCCTCTGTTCATATGATATTCTGCCCTATTCTATTATTCCCGACTCGTAAAAATAAAATATTGTTTTTAAAAGATTAACAAGTCAATATTTTTATACAAGCTTGCTATATTTTTACTAGTTAGTTAGTGTGATGATATTTGAGCTATCGACATCATATCCTTTTTATTATCACCAGATTTGGAAGACTTACTCCGGCTTATCTCGCTGACGAATGTTTCCATGTTTGAAATATCCGTCAGATTTGGAGGTGAACAAGGACGAGGTGATGCCCAGTGACGTAAAAGCTTCAGGTGAAGACCCCGTGTACTATCGAAATATTCGCATTCTGGGTGTTATCCTTTTGCTATCTTTTATTTCGTTCTTATCAGCCACACTGTTTAAGGCTTCTTTTTCCATATATTGAAACTTGACGTATTCATGAAACTCTTTTTCATTATTGATAAATGTTGATTGGTTTGATCATGGAAATTTCTTGTAATATGCTACTATATGTACAGACGTTTAGCATATCTATATCGGGAAGATGTGCTTCTCGGTATAGATATGTTGTCATGAGTCTCTTCGTATCCCCGCTACCGTCATTTGGAAAGTAGGACGTGACAGATTTTATTGGTGACTCATGCAAGAATAGAAATAGTGTATTGCAAGAGTTATAAGTCGTCCCTAACATTTGTTGTTCTCCTTCAAATTCACTTCCTTGAATCTTTTTTAAATCCTTCCTTAATTTTCCTAGTGATCATGTCTCAACGCAACAGAAACAGGAACGTGAATTGTTCACACCAGAATATTGCATTTAATACCGCTCATTCTTCTGCCCGTTTGTATATAGGTAGATGATTTTGATCTGTATTTACTATATGATTACAGGTTATAGGTTTCCAGTCCAGAATAACGCAAATCACGCATAATCTCCACAGTTATGACAAACTTCAGAACAACTGCCAAAAAACAAATAAAATCCGAGTTCTAGTCGTCCACACTCGTTAAGTGTTGTCTACCAATTCAGGAGACAAGACGAATATAACGGTCATTCGTGTCTCGGATAAGAACAGAGTACGAGAGAGGCAGCACAAGAAATAAGATGCGTGGAGCTCGAGGGAGATCAAGGCCAAAAGTCAAAAACAGTTGCCATTTTGGACCATTAAAAATATGAGAATATTTTGGAACTCAAACAGAAAAACAAAGCAACATGAGGAAGAACAGAAAAAACGAGGCGCAAATTCTTCCAAACGACCGTGGATCCGCGGCTAAACATGGGTTTGGACGGCGGAGCCACGGCCATTACGTGGCGTCTCACGACCATTTTTCTGGGGTGTTTTTGTAATTGTATATGGGCTCAAAATATGATCCTAGAGTTTCACTCCTCTGTCTATATATACTCTAGATTTGAGCCAACCATGAATGCTTTTTCTTTTCCTTAGATTAGTGTAGTTTAGTGTATCGTTCTTCTTCTTCTTCTTTTTTATCTATTCTCCATTAAAATTATAGTGAGGGCTTTTTGAGTGGAAAATTAATGAAGATGAGGGTTTTTGTTATATCTTGCATCTTTAATTTCTTGCATTGTAATTTTAATTCCTAATGTAACTTTTATTATTTGTTTGTTAGAGTAGTTATTTTTTTTATTGTTTCTCTTTTCTTCTCTTCTAATCCGTATTTTCAAGCCATGATACCCAATGGAGTCCCTTACTTAGGTGATGGCCCAAGTAGTTAGCTTGTTATCTTTGTAAAACCCTATTTTTCCATTCTTTTTTCTCTTCTTTCTTGTTTTATTTTCTTTTAATGTGTAAATAATTTACTCACTTGTTAGGTCTAAGGAAGGTTCGTATGAGGGGTGGAAAAATCTCTTGTGCTTCTCTTCGCCAAACAACTTGAAGTGAATCTAGACCACACAAACACAATCCTTCACTTAGGCGCGCTATAAGTGACATATAGCTGCGACCTACGTCAAGAATTCTTTTAGGCGCACTACAACGTGACATATAGGTGTGACCTAATTGGAGACTTGGTTGTGTATATTTGGCCGAGAGTTGGAAATAAGATAAGAGCATGTAACAGACGGACAAGGGGCACTGGGAATAGATTTAGCGTTGGAAAGCTTGCTTAAACTCGCAAATCTCATTCCTATATTCTCCTAATCCCCGCTACTTCCGATTATTTCATTTCAAAAACGGCAAAAGACAAGCACAAGACTAATTCCTAACTCTACTAAGCAACCCTAACCATAACAAGTTCTTTTGAATATAAAATACAAACACTTAGGATAGAATTGAACAAATATATACATTCTTTAATTGACTCGTCTAAAATATGAACAAAAAACATACCATCTCCCAATGGACGACTCGTACTCAACCGGCTAGCTACCAAGCGACACCGACTTGATTGCGGTAAATAGAATAAGTAGAACGCATAACATAATCGCTACGCTTTCTGCTTGTCAATCATGAATCCTTCATCTCAATGTTGATCCCTTTTTCTAATCTGAGTTTAATTTGATGATATTTTTATAGAATTTTAGAGAAGATAGTTTTTGGGGTTTAACTTAATTGATTTGTATTGAATCTCAAAGGTATATATATACACTTTACATGATGAAGAAATAGTATAAAATCTTTCCTTATAAGAATAAAATCTTTCCTAACAAATAAAATCAGAAAAGTTATGGAAAGATTTGTAATCACAAAAATCTGCATCAGTTATGGAAATCTTTCCTAATATACTTCTGTAAGATTAAGGCTCCATTAGAAACTCCGATCTTTGAACGAAGTTTGATAAATTGACTGTGTCCAAGTGATTTTGTGAAAATATCCGCAAGTTGATCATAAGTGCTGATGTGGTGAACACAAATGGTGCCATCTTCAACGCATTCCCGAATAAAGTGATAGTCAAAAGCTATGTGCTCCATCCCAGAGTGGAAGACTGGGTTTGCACTAAGATAGGTAGCCCCAGTATTATCACAGTATAGAGATTGTGGTTTTTGCAGAATTACCTTGAATTCATATAGAAGATTTTTCACCCATAATACCTCGACCGTAGCATTCACAAGGGATTTATATTCAGCTTTGGAGGAGGATCGAAAGACAGTCTTTTGTCGACTCAAATTCTATGAGATGGGATTCGAGACTAGATAGAGAATATAGGCAATGGTGGAACGACCATCATCATGACTTCCATCCTATTCAGTGTCACCGAAGACATGAAAAGTTAGAAGAGATCGTCGGCAGAGATAAAGACCATGATGTATCGTACCTTTAAGGTAATGAAGAACACGTTTGAGTGTCGTCCAGTGAACTCTGTGGAAGAGTGCATAAATTGGGAAAAACGGTTGACGACAAATGAAACGTCTGGTCGAGTGAGAGAGTAGTTTTAAAGAGCACCAACTAGCTGACGATATGGCTTTGGGTTAACAGATGAAGACCCGTCATGAAAAAGTAGAAGAGTGGTATTGCATATTGGGATGGTAACTTCTTTAGCTCCATTCATGGAGAACTTTTTCAAAAGATCGGCGATGTGACGATGTTGAGATAGAAAGAGTCCTTGTGTCATGGGAATAAATTCTACCCCAAGAAAGTGATGAAGATCGCCGAAATCCTTTAGAGAAAAATGTTGTCCAAGTTGACAAACAAAAGATTGAAGGAATTGTACATTATTGCCTGTGAGAATAATGTCGTCAACATATACCAAGAAATAGGCTATGATGACATCCTTGGAGTAGATAAAAAGAGATGTATCCACTACGAAATTTGCGAAGCCATTTTGTAGAAGATAGAATTTGAGTTATTGATACCATGCCCTTGACGCTTACTTAAGACCATAGATAGCTTTACGTAGTGTGCAGACATGGTTGGGTAGGGAAGTGCGGAGAAAGACGTGCGGTTGATCCATATACACGTCTTCATGCAGAGTACTATTGAAAAAAGCACTGTTAATGTCGAGTTGACGAAGAAGCCATCCTTGGGAGAGTGATAGGCATAAGATTATACGCAGTGTTGTCGGCTTAATAACCGGGTTGAACGTGGCAGAATAGTCTAGATCAGGCCGTTGATGGAAGCCTTTGGCTACAAGGCGAGCTTTGTATCGAGCAATAGTATCGTCGGAGTTACACTTGATTCGGAAGACCCATTTGCAACCTACAAGATTCTGATTTGATTTGGGAACAAGATCCTATGTTCCATTCTTCATGAGGGCATCAAACTCTTCGGATATTGCAGTATGCCAGTTGGAATCCTTCGCAGATTGAGATATACAGGTCGGTTCAAGGGTTTGGGGGTATGGGATGAACAGTGGTATGGTTGATATATTGGGAGTCGAAGTATTTCGGGTTCGGTTTTCATTCATTATTGGTTTAGAGATTTAGGGGTCAGGGGGTAGGGGATAACTGTGGAGAGCGTAAATGTGGTTGAGCGGTTATGGAGGAGGTTGGGGAGGTAGGGACGGGTAGAATGGCGATGTTATCGAGATTGGAAGATGAGAATTGTGAAGAGTCGGTGGAGATGGAGAGATCGAGGGTATACGATGTTAATGATTGGGGTTCAATGGGGGTTGGGTTAGGTAAGGTAGATAGGATGTAAAGTTTGGTAGGTTGGGTATACGTGATTGGTTGCGATGCTGTGCTAGGGGAGGCAAAATCCTGCAGAAGTGCCTCTTGATTTCTACTAGATACCTGCATAGGAAAATTGGTTTCGACGAATTTGACGTGACGAGAAATGTAAATTTTGTGAGTGACGGGATCTAGACACTTATACATAGATTGAGATGTTGAATAATCTCAAAAAATGCAGCGAGTGGATCTAGATTGAAGTTTGGTACTAGGTCAAATCTTGCGGAAGAGCCTCTTGATGTCTACCAGATACCTCCTAGGACGTTGAATTTGATAATAATCTTTGACATTATTGTTAAATATGTATGCCCTAGAAACCATTATTATGTATTATATTGGATGCTGGGACATATGCATGTACAGGACAATCTTGCCCAAAATGATAGTATGCTATTTGGTTTTGACTTTTTATTAACGTGTATACATATTGTTTCTTGCTATTACATATACATATTGATAAAACCCTTAGGATATTTGCTTGACTACCGGTTTTATGATGTCGATCATACTAGTAGGGTCTGGATTGTCGATAAGCACATTCTTAAATGTTCCTAGTCATAGGGGTATCGAGACGGGGTATCGAGACAGGGTATCGATATTCCAAAATAGACTAGAGTATATGTTTCTTGACCCCATTTGGGACGATGGTTGATCCCACAACCATTGGTGTTTGACACCAAAAATTGTATACAGGTGCTCATTGAAGACTGGGTATACCAAACGGACTCGCCGAGAACTCCTAGATGGTACTATACATATCGTCAGATAACAGTTCTCTGGTGACACGAGTACAGGGTAGTATATAGATCTGAGATTGTCATAGTGCCTCATGTGGTCCCCACTGTACTTAGATTACTACCCTGCCATGGCTTTAAAGAGTTGTGCAAACAGGTAGTAGTTGGGTACAGTCCCCAGATCATTTAAAGGTAGTGAGCGATCGGAAAGGATTCGTCGCTTCCGGTATAAAAAGTTGATGTTGCCCAGTACGCGATTAGCTATAACCATAAGTCCCTGATCAGGGAAGCGAGATTTACTAATAAGCATCATCGGTAGTTCTCATTTGGTTAAGAGCTTGATATCGGCACGATTTATCAGGTTATTGGGAGTTTGATAGATTTCGTCTTCCAGGCCCAGTATGCGACACTCTTAGACGAAGAGACCGGACTGTACGGCGAGTGTCATCGATAGGCTCTGTAAGTTACGGACAAGCTTGCTTGTTGACCTTTCCTTCGTTCAATACCTGGATAGTCATTACGTACAACTAGTACTGCTGACACGCTTATGAGCTGTGGATGTGATCCGACAACTCACTGCCAGTGTATTGAAGAGTCTTTAGAGTCCCACACAGAGGGTTTGTCCACTCGAGCGAAATGATGTAGTGCACGTACGGCGATGCGTGCGGGGTCATATGTCTTAAACCGTATGAATTATGATACTAGCCGGTTTATGATTGAACCGGTCATTAAATCAATTGTTGATTTAATGATATAATTAATTATGTGATGATACATATAATTAAACTAGTATTATATTGTTTTCTATCTTAATTATATGGTTACATGTGATGAAACCATTTAATATGTTAAATTTATTTTGATATATTATCTTTTCTTTTTCTCTCATTTAATTTTTGCATGGCTAAGGGTATGGTGGCATTAGCATGCCATTCCTAATGACATGTGTTAGGATTTAAGAGAAAGGAAATTATGATTATGACATTAGTATTGAAAAATACTGGCCATAACTTCATTCACTTTCTCTTTCATCCTAAAGGGAGAGAAAAGAGTAGAGAGAAAAAAGAGAGTTTCATCCTCTATATCGCCTTCATCTCACATCTTAGCACCTTGTGAGGTTGAAGTAGTAGTTCAAGTGGTTTCTCTTTCATAGTGGATCATCTTCGACAAAAGGATCGGCAACCAAGCATCGTCCGATGCACAATTGGAGCCTAGCTTAGAGTTCAAACATAGAGAATGTCATGACCCGAAATGGCACATGACTGGTACTTGAATCATATGAAGTCTATAGGACCCCATTTAATTCAAGTAAGCCAAAAATCCCAGAAATCTAAACCATTTTAAGGAAGAAGTGAAGAAAACTAGTTTTTGAACAAGTGGTTTTAATAATATAAACCGAATATGCATTTTTAAAATCTCAAGTCTTTTCTAAAAATTTCGGCAGAGTTTCCTTTGTAAATACTAGCCCCAAAAGGGTACAACAAGTATAATATGAATAAAAGTATCCCCAAGCGGGAGCAAGCTCTTCGTCAATTGACGGTCACAACCACGCAAGCAAAATAATATATAACGCCGAAAGATGAGGATCAAAACTCAAAGGGAAACTCAATATCAGCATGAAAACCCATAATAATACAACGCGCGACTCTAAGGTCGAAAGAAAAATACAACTGGTCTGCTAAGGTTAATAAATATACAAGTCTGGTTAATGGAGTTTCTAGATACAACTGAAAATAAATAAAGTACAATGGTGGTCACGATGCAAGTGAACCCACCTATCAAAGCAATCACCCGGAAGGAATAGTGTGCCAGCAAAACCGCCAAGGAAACCTGTACGGCAAAACCTGTAAGAAACTGTGGCACAACGGGGGTGAGTTGCCAACCCGTGAGTAGAAAACATCACAGAGCAGAAATCGTGTGTATGACTCAATCCTAGATCATACGATCATAATATATCCTTAAAAAGATAAAGCCTGAAGCATAAAATAATGGCAAGGATAAACATCTATGCATAAGTGTGATCCCATGTGCTCGCGTCAGTGCCTCGGGTAGCAATATATCATAAATATGAGGTATAAATGCAATATAATGAAAACAGAATACATCATGAATGAGGAAACTATTTTCTTAATTTAGTGAGATTTCTGTATAATTAAATCGAGGTATTATCAATGAAATCAACATAGAATCAGTGTCAAGTATCGACACAAAAAATATAAATCTCAATATCTCAATATTTAAGGCTCCGGCTATCCGGACTGGCTTATATCATCAAATATCAATATCTAGGGCTCCGGCTATTCGGACTGGCCCATATAATCAGATCCCAAGACCACGTCGGTATCCTCCGGATATCCGGCGCGTCACAATAAAATCACCGGTCAGTAGTGCTCCCCTATCTCAGGCTCAATGCCATCATCTGCGACCATCTTGCCCCGGGGTACCGCACCGGGTACACCATACATCCACAGACGGTTCCTCCTTCTCCTCCTCGAATCGGGTGTATGATATCGCTCAAGAGCCGAGAAAACTCATGGTGGACATATCTCAAATCATATTATGAGAAAACCGCAATTTTATCTTTAAAAATGATAATCAGTTTATAAAATCTTTGCGGTTTCTCTAAATCCATAAATCTCATGGAAATCCGAAATCATAAATCACGATGTAAATAAATAATGAATACTGGGCTCCGGAAATCCGGACTGGCCCAAAATGTCATGGCGAATGAACATATAAATAAACATGAAAATCACAGTAATAAATGCAGTATCTAAACTAGCATATGAAAACAATAACATATAGCAACTATCAGCTAGCAAGCTATGTCAATGAAGTAATATTCTCTAAAGTGTACGTGACATAGCAATTACCGATGAAGATGTGTGTGAGCCGGCAAGCAAGTGTACGTGGAGCATACGCAATATCGGTAATGGTGCTAGTGTCCTAACAACAGATTTCATCATTTCTCACGAAAATACATATAGACATGCAATGCAATGCGAACAGCAGAATAAATGGTAAATGAATAGTAATTGCAGCAATAATATGTAGAACATGAATAATAACGCAACAATAAAGAATCTACATTATTATATATATGTCATACCATTTTGCTATTTGAAATAATACGAGTCATGGTCTTTTGAAAATAGGGCTACGGTGTTTTTAAGAAAAGTTATGTCCTTTGAAATATCCGTAGAATCTCTTGGCCTGTCTTTAAAATACTCACGATTCTTTGGTTTTGAAATAGGTATGACTCGAGTCTAGTCTAACGTCTATAAGTAAACTACATGACTAAACTAACAGACTAATCGAAAGGCTAAGGAAATCCACCTAAATCTGAGTCGATCTATATATATGTATATATATATATATATATATAATAGTCGGTGATCTCGCCTCAATAGTATCGCGTACGATACAATATATATATCATATGACATTCTCGAATCAAGAGTGCGGATCTATTATCATAATTATATCCCGTACGGTAAATCCATCGTACGGTATCCCAAATCAGGGTAAGTGTCAATATCATATTTATCTCATTATTCAATTGGTATACTTATCATCATATATCATGAGCTGGGTACCGATCTACGTCTAGTACATACTAATACCATTAATAATATATATGCGTGTTTCTAAAAACATATCGTCTAGAGATCCGCTATAATATCATGTCGTATCTCAAAATACGAACCAAATCACATCACCAATCTCGTGGTATCATGCCCAATCATATCGACTCATCTCCAAATACCATATACTATCCTTATATCCATGTATATGTATACGTATACACACACACACACACACAAACACACACACACACACACACACATACACACACACAGTCCCATACCTATGTGTGTGTGTGTGTATACACATATCCTCATATACGCATAAGAAGTAAAATGCATGCGAGTGTGTATGTATGAGTGTAAACCTTATTCTAGGGTTCGCGACTACAACTAACTACGACACTATCAATCAATTACACTAAAATTTAACCCATGATCTCCTAAATCTTACTTGCTAACTATCCATGTTTCACACAACACACACACACACACACACACACACACACACACACACATCGTATATATCGTATACTACACTTCGAACTGCGGGCGTGCTATACGCCATCCACCCGACTTCCCCCGTAGATATATATCTACTCACTTTGATCCTCGCTTGCCGATGCCGATTTCGCTATGCGCTTGCTTGTCATCTTAAAGCCCTCATGAGGGTACCTATATATATACACACAAGATATCGTAAACCGAAATCATGCACGAAAACCAAATTAGCACGAGTTCCACACATAGGTTAAAACCTATAGTTTACTCCCGCAAATCAACCAAATAACACTCGATATAAACATACAAACGTCAAGTGGCCGCTATCAAACCTAAATATCAAAACTTAAATTTAGAAACATTAAGGAATACAAAGCAGCAACAAAAGAAAATGGTCCCAGATTTTGTTTCAGGTGAAAACAAGGTCCACAAACAATACTGGGGTGATGTATAGGGTATAGCACCCAACTCCACTACATTGCCAGCCACACACCCCTAAATTCCGGCGAGCTCGGTTCTGGTAGCTTGGATTGGGTTCGTATTGGCAGGGTGGTCTCCTAGTGTCCAATCTAGGTCAATGGTATTGTTTGCTTTTCTTGTAAATGTTCCAGATCATCCCAGATTCCCTGCACCCACAAATTTACCCTCAAACCGACACGAAAGTTTCTAAATTCTGTATTTTGGGTTTGTTTCAGTTTGGTCTGGGTTTCTAGCACCAAAGGGGTTTAAGGTCACCACTAAGCTCAAATTCACCATCTCACTTCAAGGATTCCTCAAAACCTCTTCTACGAATTTTCAAAGTTCACAAACTACACTAATTCGGTTTTAAACTTAAATAGAGGCTATAGAAACTTAACTAATACACAAATGGTGAAAAGATTACCTCATTTGGCAACTCACGAAAATTCTTGAGTTGCTCCAAGTGCTCAAAATCCATTCTTTCTTGGTCCAAAGTGCTTGTTGTGAGCTTGTGCATGTTTTTTGTGAAAGGGAGATGAAGTTTTGAGTTGTTTTGAGGTGTGTTGTGAGGTGATAGAGGCGGGGGATGAAGGAGCTCAGCCATGGGGAGAAAGAAGAGAGAAAGGTGAAGATGATGAATGAAGCAAATGTGTTTTGGTCAATGGTAGACCCCTCACCCCTCTCTCTCTCTCTCATGCCCATCTCTCTTTGTTTAATGTTATTTCTTTTTCTTTCTCTTTTCTTTTCTTCTCCCAATAAATACAAAGCCATGCATGATAAAAAGAAAAGTGCATGTTGGAAAATGTAACAAAATGTAATATGACATGGTGCATGTCATGTGCACAAAACCGGATTAATACGAGATTAGCGATATTTAATCGCGACTAGCATTAAAATGGAACATAATTAATCAAAAAGAATTTATAATTTCTTAAATCATATAAAACACCCTCATTTCAGTAATTCCTATAATTTTCCAAATATTTCCCAATTTTCTATATTTAATTATACCGCATTATCAAAATATTCATAATATTTATTATTTAATTATAAAAATTCCTAAAAATAATATTTTATTTTTCTGAAATGTTACAATCTTCCCCCTTGAAGAAATTCGGTCCCTGAATTTAAATTTAAACTCCCCTAAGTTCTAAAATATTTCAGTAAAAGATCAAGTCGTCGGGGCTCGAAATCATAAGTACATAAAACAAATCATGGCGCAATGCATGAGCATGAAAAATGAGTATATAACTCAAAATCAAAACTCCGTCAAGCATACCGCAATCATCAGAGTTATGGTGAAGACACCAATATCAAAGTCCAATACGAAAACCAACATGATATACATCAAACTATACATGTACGTATCGTTAAACATCTGAAAGAAATGCATCCTAAACCTTTTCAAATCACTGTGTGATTCGCGTATCACTGCACAGTGGCGGACGTCTATTGTAAGAAAATAACTATATATATACACACACACCCTTTGTTTAATATATACATCCCGCCTTTTTGAAAAAAATAAATTTGAAGGGTTTTCCTTGTAAAACGTTTCGTGTCAACTCGGACATATAGATAAATACTGAGACTATAGCTCCCTTTGGAAATCCCTTCGATAACTATCAATGCATGCAAAAATATACTCAGGTACTGTCCTCTGACTAGTCCTGCTCAACTAATATACCCAATAGTAAATATCATAAAACATGCTGCTCAAAGGAAATCAATCCCAAATGTACATAAGAATGCCACGTGCGTCTGGTGCGCACAGAAATCGAAATCCATGAATGTGCCAAACATGTGCACAGAAACAAAATCTAAGTGCAACGGGTGTGCACGAAACACCTGTCAAAGGCAATGGGTATGCCTGACAGCAATATCAGGTGCATCTGATATGCATGAAGAATCTCGATTTAGTGCATCTGACGTGCACCAAAATCGCATCAAGCGCCTAAATATGCGCAAGAATCCAAATCAAGTGCACAAGGTGCACGCAAACAAGTATCGAGTGTCATAATCGAAATCGACGGTATACAACACATCTCAATCCAAATCCAAATCAGGTTTACCGTGGTATATAATCTCACAACCATGTGTATCAGCATACACAAAATCGAATCAAAATACTAAAAGTGCATGAAAACTATGCCGAAAGAATAAGTCAAATCACATGCATACCATAGATATGAAATCAAAATCAACATCTCGAATGACATCAAATCGAAGTCAAGTGCAACTATGGTGCATAAAATCTAAATCATGCAAATAAATCGTCCAAAATATCAAAATCAAAGATGGCGGAAACAGTTCCACTCTGGCACATCCTCTAAAGATCTCTGGCCAACTGTCATGGTCACTCATAACATGTCTCGTCGACGATGCCGAACTCTGGCCTACTGGGTATACGTAATATGACCGATCCTGGGTCTAAGTCTCCTCGTATAGTATTCCAGAAAGGTTCTGTCGAAGTCTCTCCCAAATCTCGTTTCTCCCGAACTGCCCGGAAGTTATCATCCTTTACTAAATCTCCTTCTCGTTCCGGAACGGCTGCATACTCATCGCGACTCCTTCTGCATGATATATCTATGTACAACGCCTCTGCATGAGTATCACATCTCTGATGTCAGCGGAGTGGAACGTCATCTCATCAAGATCTCGTACGAACCTCTTACTCCACTTTTCTCTAATGTCGACTGATTCGGACTCGTCTCTCCGTAGCTGCATGGACTGCGCTCCAACGGCTATACTCGTATCTGGAGTCTCCCAAGCAATGTATCCTATCACATGATATCCGAATGACGACGAACCTTTCGATCGATTTGTCAAGGTTCCATAATCCCCCAAGAGCTCAACATCTTGGATACAATTTAATAGTATTCCAATACATGCCACAGTACCTATGGACCAGCCGTAGAATGGCAAACCCAAGACTCATTAATGGCACCGCTGAACTGCTGCAAACCCTAAGGTTTCAAAGTGTTCTCATGGTCATTATATCGAGTTAGGGTTTCATTCTTCTAAAGGGTCCACGGAATTACTTGCATGTTTTTCCGAATACTTTAAACTTGGAAAAATGGGTTTTCTGATATTCGATCGTTTTCCTTCGACTCCCAACGTACCTGTGTGAAGACGTCTCTGACTGTAATCAATCAATCTGATGACCTCGCATCAGGGTAGGCAATGAATCACATGTCCTAGTCTTTCATCTTTGGTGACTAGAGATCTTTTATCATATCTCTAAGTATAACTCGTGCGGCATTAGCTTCAAATATCTGAGGCGATATCTCGTCAGTCGCAGCAACAACTGAATCATTCGTCCGCACGCTAAATAGTGCCTCAATCATCAAAATAATCGGTGTATTGACGGTCATCACATTCTAGCTGGCCTCTAGCAGTGGTCTAATCCTCTGGTGCTGATCTGCACGTCCGAGAAGTCTTGTGAAAGCGATCCATCAAACGTTCATGGCGTGAAAACACAATAAAATGACGCCTCTATGCAATCGTATGTCCCTGGAATCACGCCCTGGTCAGTCCTCGTCCGTGACGATCTCGTGCCGACGCAACTCTAGCCATAGCTCTCTCTGCCCGTGTAATCGTGGCAGCAAAAACCATAAACCAATATCGATGAGGATAGATCACGAATGAATATGATGCTGTGCAAGGAAATGTACATCCTAAGGCTTCTTAAGCGGAGTAGCGTATCGTAAGTATGCCGTAGAACATACACACAGTACGTCACTCTCCTTAAGTCACCTACTCCATCAACCAAGGTCAACCTATGCGACGAAAGTTCGGGTCTACTACCCCCTCGACCAAGTCTAAGTTCCGTAAGGTCAAGCCTAGGTTCCGAATATATATAAACGCCCTAGACTCCGCATAGTCAAATATAGACTCGAACCAAGGTTAACCTAGCGCTCTGATACCAACTTTGTCACGACCCGAAATGGCACGTGACTGGCACTTGAATCATATGAAGTTTATAAGACCTCATCTAATTCAAGTAAGCCAAAAATCCCAGAAATCTAAACCATTTTAAGGAAGAAGTGAAGAAAACTAGTTTTAAATAAGTGGTTTTAATAACATAAACCGAATATGCATTTTTAAAATCTCAAGTCTTTTCTGAAAATTTCGGCAAAGTTTCCTTTGTAAATACTGGCCCTAAAAGGGTACAACAAGCATAATATGAATAAAGGTATCCCAAGCGGGAGTCAGCTCTTCTTCAATTGACGGTCACAACCACGCAAGCAAAATAATATACAACGCCGAAAGGCGAGCATCAAAACTCAAAGAGAAACTCAATATCAGCAAGAAAACCCATAATAATACAACGCGCGACTCTAAGGTCGAAAAAAATACAACTGGTCTGCTAAGGTTAATAAATATACAAGTCTGGTTGATGGAGTTTCTAGATACAACTGAAAATAAATAAAGTACAATTATGGTCACGATGCAAGTGAACCCACCTACCAAAGCAATCACCCGAAAGGAATAGTGTGCCAGCAAATCCGCCAAGAAAACCTGTACGGCAAAACCTGCAAGAAACTGTGGCACAACGGGGGTGAGTTGCCAACTCGTGAGTAGAAAATATCACAGAGCAGAAATCGTGTATATGACTCAATCCTAGGTCATACGATCATAATATATCCTCAAAAAGATAAAGCCTGAAGCATAAAATAATGGCAAGGATAAACATCTATGCATAAGTGTGATCTCATGTGCTCGTGTCAGTGCCTCAGGTAGCAATATATCATAAATATGAGGTATGAATGCAATATAATGAAAACAGAGTGCATCATGAATGAGGAAACTATTTTTTTAATTTTGTGAGATTTCTGTATATTTAAATCGAGGTATCATCAATGAAATCAATATAGAATAAGTGTCAAGCATCGACACAAAAATATAAATCTAAATATCTCAATATCTCAGGCTCCGGCTATCCGGACTGGCCTATATCATCAAATATCAATATCTAGGGCTCCGGCTATCCGGACTGGCCCATATACTCAAATCCCAAGACCACGTCGGTATCCTCCGGATATCCGGCGCGTCACAATAAAATCACCGGTCAGTAGTGCTCCCCTGTCTCAGGCTCAACGCCATCATCTGCGACAATCTTGCCCCGGGGTACCGCACCGGGTCCACCATGCACCCACAGACGGTTCCTCCTCCTCCTCGAATCAGGTGTATGATATCACTCAAGAGCCGAGAAAACTCATGGTGGATATATCTCAAATCATATCATGAGAAAACCACAATTTTATCTTTAAAAATGATAATCAGTTTATAAAATCTTTGCGGTTTTTCTAAATCCAGAAATCTCATGGAAATCCAAAATCATAAATTACAATGTAAATAAATAATGAATACTAGGCTCCGGCAATCCAGACTGGCCCAAAATGTCATGGCGAATGAACATATAAATAAACATGAAAATCACAGTAATAAATGCAATGTCTAAACTAGCATATGAAAACAATAACATATAGAAACTATCAGCTAGCAAGTTATGTCAATGAAGTAATGTTCTCTAAAGTGTACGTGACATAGCAATTACCAATGGAGATGGATGTGAGCCGGCAAGCAACTGTACGTGGAGCATACCATCATCGTTAATGGTGCTGGTGTCCTAACAACAGGTTTCACCATTTCTCACGAAAATGCATATAGACATGTAATGCAATGCGAACAGCAGAATAAATGGCAAATGAATAGTAATTGCAGCAATAATATGCGGAACATGAATAATAACGCAACAATAAAGATTCTACATTATTATATATGTGGCATACCGTTTTGCCATTTGAAATAATACGAATCGTGGTGTTTTAAAAATATGGCTACGGTGTTTTTAAGAAAAGGTACGTCCTTTGAAATATCCATAGAATCCCTTGGCCTGTCTTTAAAATACTCATGATTCATTGGTTTTGAAATATGTATGACTCGAGTCTAGTCTAACATCTACAAGTAAACTACAGGACTAAACTAACAGGCTAATCGAAAGGGTAAGGAAATCCACCTAAATCTGAGTCGATCTATATATATAATAGTCGATGATCTCACCTCAATAGTATCGCGTACGATATAATATATATATTATATGACATCTTCGAGTCAAGGGTGCGGATCTATCATTATAATTATATCCCGTACGGTTAATCAATCGTACGGCATCCCAAATCAGGGTAAGGGTCAATATCCTATTTATCTCATTATTCAACTGGTATCCTTATCATCATATATCATGAGCTGGGTACTGATCTACGTCTAGTATATACTGACACCATCAATAATATATATGCGTGTGTCTGAAAACTCATCGCTTAAAGATCCCCTATAATATCATATCGTATCTCAAAATACGAACGAAATCACATCACCGATCTCGTGGCATCATGCCCAATCACATCGACACATCTCCAAATACCATATACTATCATCATATCCATGTATATGTATACGTATATATATATAAACATAGTCCCATACCTATGTGTGTGTGTGTGTGTATACATATCCCCATATACGCATAAGAAGTAAAATGCATGCGAGTGTGTGTGTGTGTGTGTGTGTGTGTGTGTGTGTAAACCTTATTCTAGGGTTCGTGACTACAACTAACTACGACACTATCAATCAATTACACTAAAATTTAACCCATGATCTCCTAAATCTTACTTCCTAACTATCCATGTTTCACACACACACACACACACACACACACACACACACACACACACACACACATCATATATATCGTATACTACACTTCGAACTGCGGGGTGCTATACACCATCCACCCGACTTTCCCCGTAGATATATATCTACTCACCTTGATCCTCGCTTGATGATGCCGATGTCGCCATGCGCTTGCTTGTCATCTCAAAGCCCTCGTGAGAGTACCTACATATATACAAACAAGACATCGTAAACCGAAATCACGTACGAAAACCAAATCGGCACGAGTACCACACATAGGTTAAAACCTATAGTTTACTCCCGCAAATCAACCAAATGACACTCGATATAGACGTACAAACGTCAAGTGACCGATATCAAACCTAAATATCAAAACTTAAATTCATAAACATTAAGGAATACAAAGCAGCAACAAAAGAAAATGGTCCCAGATTTTATTTCAGGTGAAAACAAGGTGCACAAACAATACTGGAGTGATGTATAGTATGTATATGATCTATATAAGAAACCTGGGCACCCAACTCCACTACATGGCCGGCCACACACCCCTAAATTCTGGCAAGCTCGGTTCTGGTAGCTTGGATTGGGTTCGTATTGGCAGGGTGGTCTCCTAGTGTCCAATCTAGATCAATGGTATTGTTTGCTTTTCTTGTAAATGTTCCAGGTCATCCCAGATTTCATGCACCCACAAATTTACCCTCAAACCGACACAAAAGTTTCTAAATTATGTATTTTGGGTTCGTTTCAGTTTGGTCTGGGTTTCTAGCACCAAGGGGGGTTTAAGGTCACCACTAAGCTCAAATTCACCATCTCACTTCAAGGATTCCTCAAAACCTCTTCTAGGAATTTTCAAAGTTCACAAACTACACTAAATCGGTTTTAAACTTAAATAGAGGCTATATAAACTTAACTAATACGCAAATGGTGAAAAAATTACCTCATTTGGCAACTCAAGAAAATTCTTGAGTTGCCCCAAGTGCTCAAAATCCATCCTTTCTTGGTCCAAAGTGTTTGTTGTGAGCTTGTGCATGGTTTTTGTGAAAGGGAGATGAAGTTTTGAGTTGTTTTGGGGTGTGTTGTGAGGTGATAGAGGAGGGGGATGAAGGAGCTCAGCCATGGAGAGAAAGAAGAAAGAAAGATGAAGATGATGAATGAAACAAATGGGTCTTGATCAATGGAAGACCCCTAACCTCTCTCTCTCTCTCATGCCCATCCCTCTTTGTTTAATGTTTTTTTCTTTTTCTTTCTCTTTTCTTTTCTTCTCCCAATAAATACAAAGCCATGCATGATAAAAAGAAAAGACCATGTAGGAAAATGTAACAAAATGTAATATGACATGGTGCATGTCATGTGCACAAAACCGGATTAATGCGAGATTGGCGATATTTAATCGCGACTAGCATTAAAATGGAACATAATTAATCAAAAAGAATTTATAATTGCTTAAATCATATAAAACACCCTCATTTCAGTAATTCCTATAATTTTCCAAATATTTCCCAATTTTCTGTATTTAATTATACCGCATTATCAAAATATTCATAATATTTATTATTTAATTATAAAAATTCCCAAAAATAATATTTATTTTTCTGAAATGTTACAGAAAAGTAACCGTTCAACCCAATTAGAGCTCAAAAAGAAGTATCAAAGGTTGTATGCTCTAAAAACTTGGTGTTTTTGTTTTTCCGTTTACAAGTTAAAGTCTTCAGGATGATCACTAGGGTTTTTTGTGTGTCATACATGCTAGAAAGAAAATTTTGATTTTTCCCTTCCGTCTCGCTTGAAAACCCTTTTGTTGGATGCATGACACACTTACATGGTATCAGATCCTACCCTAAAACTTCAACTTGCTCTTTACGATGTTTCATTTTCGAATCGACAAGTTTCAGTATTTGATTTCCATAATTGACCCCCTCTCTGTCCATTTTTTTGAAATGTCGTCTAAATTTTTTTGAAAAATATCATAGGACCAGTGGGAGATGTGGATCATCCAGAAGAAGCCCGGGGACCCATAAAGTAACCTAGGCCACCAAAAGACCGCTCCGGCGGCCTAGCTTTGTCTGTGGGCCCCAAGGCTTCTCCTGGGGCCACATCATTCGGAAATTAGGTACCATGTTTTTTCTTTTTGTATCAGATTGAATATATTAATATCTGGAGTTGTTTGATTTAAACGGAAACCTTGTTGATCAAAATCGAAACGTCGTGTGTGTTCTGCATAATGTTAAAGCGTCATAAAATGCCTTCTAATTGCTATAGGACAGTTAGAAGGGGTTGCGTATTTAATATATGCGATGATGTTGTTATTGTGGTTATGATGGTAAAAATGGACCGTCGTGTGAATACCCTTGTAAGAGATATTTTCTATTTGTAATTCATTTGATGTAAATATGTAATATTCTTTTGTTGGGGCACTTCCGGGAGTGAAGTCGTTGCCACCATTTGATGCATATATATATTTACTTTTCTGCATCTAGGAATGACCCGCGAAGGGATGCACAAATTACCAGGTTCTAGAATTCAGCGAGTGACCATCTCAAGGAGTTGAGACCCGGATCATTCAATTCTAGGATTGGCGGATAGTGTGCCGCACTCATAGGGGTCTAGGATAGATGAGATTCTGGCTATTCACACGAACATAGAATTCCGTATTTCGGTTGATGGCTCGATCAAAAGCGTTTTTCCTAGTATATATGTTTTTCTATTTCTCTGTGATGGTTGTATTCTGCTGTGATACTACTATTCATGCCTGAGATGAATGCTATATATTTATATATGATATAAATAAACGCTATTTATGTTTTGCATCCATGCCAGCCATGTCCCTGCTCTATCGTTAAGTAACCTAACGATACACATGATGGGACCCCATGACGAATCCGGATGAAATAAATGTGCATTCTATTTTCGTTTCTTCTGAAGTGAATAGGTTTTAAATGATGGGACTTTATTAATGAGATTAATGAAAAGAAATAAACCTAAAATTGATGTTGTAAGAACCATATTTGAAATCTACTCGGCTTTTTCATCAAAAACCAATCATTTCAAATACGCAGATTAAGCCACTCCTTTTCAAAACACTCGGTTCTTTCAACGATATTAAGTTCATTACATTAAAGGTTTTCATCAAAACCATTCGTATCCCTCCGTCATTTCAAATAAGTAGAGTACTTAGTATTCGAACTACGTTTGTTGATTTTTAGTCAAGGCGTAGTGTTTGGTAGCCAAGTGATGTCTCATTTGCCCTATGTGAAGCGATTAATTAGGACATTCGTGCGGGTTTGTTGATCTTTAGTCAATGGTCGTATCGGTAGGTCTAAATTAATCACGAAATAATGGGTAGAACTTGACTGGGACTCTTTGATTTGTTGATCTTTAGTCAAGGTCATAGGGTCCCAGGGGTAAAAACCATATCGGGAGTTTCAAGTTAGAAACTTGCAATAAGATTACATACTTTCTATATGATAGTTGGGTCCCGATTCCCACTGGAATAAGTGTTACTTCCGGGAAAGTTTTACACTTCACAATAGCTAACTCAGTAGGTGTATTATAAAGGTGTTAATGGGGCAACACCTCTGGGGAAAAGAGGTTCTCTGCAATTAAGGAACTTGGAGAATGCCTTGAAAAACTCTCTCGAAATACTGACACTGGCTTGGCTGAAAGGTTAGAGAACTTATGGACTGTAATTAATCCCGGCTAATTCTCCTTTTAAGGTTTTAGGGAGGATTTGATAAAAACTATGGGAGCAATCCTGATTAGACAAGATAATAAACTATTCTAATCTTACATGAGTATACGGTGAGTGTTTCTTTTCTCTCCCTATAACAGGAAGTGGCCATGACTGGACTAAAACTACTAGTAAAAAAGAACACATTGACCGAACCTAATTATAAGGACTGGCTGAGAAATGTCACCATTGCACTCACTTATGATAAAGTGGCATTTGTCTTCACCGGTAAAGCACCCCAGACCCCAGGTCCGGATTCCAGGGTTACAGACATCAAGGTCCGTAAAATGTGGGACCTAGACTATGCGAAAGCCACGTCCATAGTGCTGGCCTTTATGAACAATGAGCTTCAGAGGTAGCATGAGAATATGGACATACAATCCATATTTCTCTATTGTAAACATTTGTATAGAGTGCACTTTCATGTCGTAAGGTACGAGACCTCAAAAAGACTGTTTCAGATGAGGATGGATGTCGGATCATCTGTAGGAGAACACTTCCTTAAGATGATAAGTCTTATTGCAGAACTCGCAAACCTGGGATGCGTGTTAGAGAATAAGTTGTACATCAACTTGATTTTACAGTCCCTTCCCCATACCTTTTTGCTCAGTTCGCGCTGAATTTCAATATGCATGGGATAGAAGCTGACCATCCTAAGCTCCTTGAAAAAGGAAAAGACACCCGTTCTTGTTGTTAGGGAATCTTCTTCATCCAATCCTAAGGCTAAGGCCAAAGTAAAAAGGAAGAAGACCCCTACTAAATCAAAAAGTGGTGTCCAAAAGGTGAACGGTGTTCATACCATAATTTTGCATTATTATATTCCTCATTCTTAGTCATTTTACAAATAAACAGGTGTTTTTGATCAATGTCTGCTACATAGTTGCAGGTTACAGGTTCTCAGAACAAAAACGGTGAAAATGATGAAAAGACAATGCAAAAGTGAGACTACGACCAACAAATAGAAGAATCTTGATCAAGCCTACAGTTTGGAGAATAAACGAAGATAAAAAAACAAGTTCACAGAGTATAAAGGCAGCGCAAGGTTCAAGACTTCGACACGAAGCAAGTGGTAAAAGTTCACGACTTTATTCACTGTGGAAATCTGGAAGAAATATAGAAGACAAATTAAGAAATCAAGTAAAGAAAAAAGAAGCCAAAAGCAGAAGGAAGCAAACCAGAAAAATTGAGCCATCAAGGACTCTATTTGGCCGCGGAACCGCGGCCAAACATGGGTTTTGGCCGTGGTTCCGCGGCCATGCGTCGCCCGTGTCGGTGGAAATTTTCTGTGGTCGCTGGCGGTGCGTTGACTAGATTTCTTAGGGGGTAAAACTATAATTGCAGATATGACGCGATTGTAACCCTAGGGTTTCTATGTTCTATAAATAGAAACCCTAAAAACTCTTTTAGGATGGCTCTTCTTGTGCCTCATTTCATTTTATCAAAATTCAGATCTGTAAATTTCTGTAAAGTATAAAGAGTGCATCAAATTAGAGTAAGTTTTCAATTCATGCCCTAGTTAATTTTATTATCTGCCCTAGTATAATTTTCCTTTCTGCCCTAGTTAGATCTTTCATTATCTGCCCTAGTTAGATAGTTAGAAAATGTTTTTCAATTCTCTAATGAGTGGGTAGTCTCCTCACTTGTTAGGGTTAGATTTGGGGAAGGCTTGAGAGATGAAGATCTCTCACCCCTTTCTTGCTCATCATACGTTTTTATAGGACTCCATGCATACATGCACACACCGCTCCCTACGGCACCCTATCCCACGAGGTAGCGGTGATACCGTAGTATAAACGACCGGTTGAGCTTGTTTTCCATAGAGGTTAGGGTAAGGATTAAGAAAGGAAGGACAAGAACCTAGAGGAAGAAACATCGTTTCTTCCCGATGGTACTAATCCACTTTATTAATTATTACCATAACACCTCATTGATCTTAAACAGGGCATAGAAAGCGGTGAGGAATATTGACTTTCCAAACCTAACATAAACCTAACCCTAGCAAGATGTTAATCTAGATCAACTTAGTTTTTAGATTTAATCAATCCGACACCAATCGGAATTAACTCGTTATAACAAATCGAGAATACACAAAATCCCTGTGGACAAACCCGTACTCACCGGCTAGCTACCAAGTGACGCCGTTCTTGATTGCGGTTATAAACAATTCTTTGAACAAATCAAAAGGAAAGGACAAAGATGGGGCAGTGGAATCGGAGAAGGGAGAGTACTTCTATTGTCATAGGAAATGACACTAGAAGAGAAACTGTAGGGCTTATAAAGATAGCCTCAAGGAAAAGAAGCATAATGATGCTTGTGTGTTTGTAACAGAAAACTGCTTTTCTATTAACTCTGCTTCCTGGGTATATTGGATACCGGATCGGGTTCTCATATCTGTAATTCTTTGCAGTCATTGAGAAATAGAAGGTTTTTGAAGAAAAGAGATATGACCCTCAGGGTTGGGAATAACGCAAGTGTTGACTCCATAGCTGTTGGGGACTATTATCTTGGATTGCCAAGCGGACACATTTTGATTTTGAAGAACTGTTATTTTGTGCCAACTACGATGTGTAATATTATATCAGTTGCTTTATTAGATAAAGAAGGATATAGTTTCACATTAGAAAGTAATATTATGAACATTCACCTTAATCAAATATTGATTGGTACTGATTCACTAAATAAAGTAATTTATACTCTAAATCAACACACAGTTTTCAACATCCAACGCACAAAAAAAGATAGTCTGCATATATAAATGAAACTTACTTATGATATTGTAGACTCGATCATATAAATGAAACAAAACCTACTAAATTGCATAAAGATGGGTATTTGGATCCGTTTGAATATCAATCTTATGAAACTTGTCAATCCTGTTTAAAAGGTAAGATGACCAAAACTCCGTTTACTGGACACAGATAAAAGGCTACCGAGCTCTTGGGACTCATACATAGTGATATATGTGGACCGATATCTATAATGCAAGAAGCACATATTCCTACTTCATTACTTTTACTGATGATTTCTCAAGATTCAGATACGTGTTCTTGTTGAAACATAAGTCCGAAACCTTCAAAAGGTTCAAAGAGTATAAAAATGAAGTAGAGAAACAAAGGGAAAAAAGTATCAAAATATTTCAATCGGATCGAGATGGTGAATATTTAAGTACTGAATTCCTTGAATTCTTAAAAAAATGGGATTCTCTCTCAGCTTACTCCTCCGTATACACCACAGCATAACGGTGTATTGGAGCAGAGGAACCGCACCTTATTGGAAATGGTGCACTCTATGATGAGTAATGCTAAGTAGCCGCTTTCCTTTTAGGGTTATGCACTAGAGACAGCAGCATACCTGTTGAATCAAGTTCCAACCAAATCAGTGCCTACCACTCCGTATGAGATATGGAGTGGGAAGAGACCATGTCTTAAGTTCATTAAGATATGGGGTTACCCAGGTTATGTTAAAAATTAGAATCCGGACAAAGTTGAAGCTCGTTCAGTGTTATGTCAGTTTGTGGGATATTCTAAGTACTCGCAAGGATATCTTTTCTACCATGCAGAAGAACAAAAGATTGTTATTTCTCAAAATGCCACCTTTTTGGAAATGGAATTTATTACAAAAGAAATTAGTGGAGCACGGTAGAACTTGCAGAAATTCTAGAACCACAAACAGGAGCTTACGGTTTGGCTGAGCCACAGATTAAAAAACAAATCGACGAACCTCAGCCACCCCGTAGATCTTGTAGGCAATCTCATTCACCCGAGAGATACTACGGTTTTCTCATAGCTGGGGATCGAAAGAATTGCATCATCGACGATGATAAGCCTACTAGTTTTCAGCAGGCTATGATGAGTAGGGACTCGGTAAAGTGGATGGATGCTATGAGATCCAAAATGGAATCCATGAACACCAACAAAGTTTGGACTTTGGATGTTGTACCCCCTGGGATAAAACCTGTTGGATACAAGTGGATCTTTAAAAAGAATATTGGTGCAGATGGATAGGTAGAAATATATAAGGATAGAATTATTGCAAAAGGTTTTCGTCAAAGACCAGATATGGACTATGATGAAACCTTTTCTCTAGTGGTTATGCTTAAATCCATTCGGATCCTACATGCCATTGTGCCTTCCATGACTATGACATCTGGCAGATAGATATTAAAACTGCTTTTCTAAATCGTGATTTAGAAGAATATGTTTATATGGATCAGCCAGAAGGTTTCGTTGACAGTGGGAGCAGTGGGAAGGTGTGCAAGTTGATTAAATCTATTTATGGATTAAAACATGTATCGCGTAGTAGGAACATCTGGTTTAATAATGCAATTAAAGAGTTTGATTTTATCAAGAATGTGGATGAACCTTGTATTTATAAGAAACTTATAGGCAAAGCAGTGGTATTCTTCGTATTGTACATGGATGACATTCTCCTGATAGAAAATGATATTCTTATGCTACAAACTGTCAAAATTTTCTGTCATGAAAATTCTCCATGAAAGACATGGGTGATGTTTCCTACATACTGATGATTAAAATCTATAGAGATAGGTCTAAAAGACTTTTGGGATTGTCCCAATCCAGGAACATTGACACCATACTAAAAAGATTTAGTATGGAAGATTCCAAGTACGGTAATATGCCCGCTTGTCATGGAATCACCCTCTCCAAACAGATGTCCTCCCAAGATTGATGAAGACAGGTATCGCATAAGAATTATACCTTATACTTCGGTAGTCGGGTCTATAATATATGTGATATTATGTACCAGACCAAATATAGTTTACGCACTTAGTGTAGTAAGTCAGTATCAATTAAACTCAGGGGAGAAATATTGGACAGCTGTGAAGAACATTCTTAAGTACTTAAGAAGAACTAAAGACATGTTCTTTATGTATGGTAATAGTGACCTCCAAATAGAGGCCTTTACCAATTCCAGCTTTTAAAATGATACAGATGACAGCAAATCTAACTCACGTTATGTGTTTACCCTCAACGAAGGGACGATATGTTAGAATAGTTCCAAACAGGATACCGTAATAGACTCGACGATGGAGGCTGAGTACATCACTGCTAATGATGCTGCCAAAGAAGCGTTCTGGATGTGAAAGTTCATTGTAGATCTTGAGATGGTTCTGACCATTGCTGATCCAATACTCTTGTATTATGCTAACAATGGAGTTGTAACATTAGCAAAGGAACCATGGTCCCATCATAAATCCAGACACATCTTGAGGCAATATCATCTGATCAAGGAGACAGTTGATCGTAAGGAGATCGAGATACAGAGGGTAGATACAAAAGAAAACCCAGCGGATCCATTCACGAAGTTCATTCCCCAAGCACAATTCGAGCGACTTTTTGTGTTGTTGGGTATGCGATATGCCAATAACCGGCCCTGGTGCAAGTGGGAGATTGTTAGATATGTATTCCATAGAGGCCATTATTGTGTATTATATTAGATGCTGGGACATATGCATGTACAGGACAATCTTTCTCAAGATGATGGTATGCTATATGGTTTTGAATTATCTTAACATGTATACATATTTTTTCTTGCTATTACATATACATGTTGATAAAACCCATAGGATATTTGCTTGACTACCAGTTTTATGATGTCAATCATACTAGTGGGGCATGGGTAGTGGATAAGCACATCCTTAAATGTTCTTAGTCGTAGGGGTATTGAGATAGGGCATCGATATTCTCAAGTAAACTAGTGTATACATTTCTTGACCCCATACGGGACGATGGTTGATCCCACAACCATTGGCGTTTGACACCAAAGATTGTATACAGGTGCTCATTGGAGATTGAGTACACCGAACAGACTTGCCGAGAACTCCTAGATAGTACTATTCCTATCATCAGATAGCAGTTCTCTAGTGACACGAGTACAGGGTAGTCTGTAGACCTGAGATCGTCATAGTGTCTCATGTGGTCCCCACTTTACTTAGATTATTATCCTACCATGGATTTAAAGAGCTATGCAAACATGTATTAGTTGGGTACAGTCCCGAATCATATGGAAGTAGTGAGCAATCGGAAGGGATTCGTCTCTCTCGATATAGGGAGTTGATGTTGCGCATAGCGCGATTGGATATAACCATAAATCCATGATCATGGAAAAAGAGATTTACTGATAAGAATTATCGGTAGTTTATCATTTGGTTATGAGCATGATATCGGCACGATTTATCGGGTTATTATGAGTTTGACGATTTCCACCTTCCAGACCCGGTATACGACACTCTCAAATGAAGAGACGGGACTGTACGGTGAGTGCCATCGATAAGCTCAGTAGGGTACGGACAAGCTTTCTTGTCGACCTTTCTTTCGTTCAATACCTAGATAGTCGTTACATACAGCTAATATCACTGACGTACTTGTGAGTTATGGATGTGATCCGACAACACACTATCAGCGTATTGACGAGTCTTTAGAGTCCCGCACAGAGGGTTTGTCCACTCAAGCAAAATGATATAGTGCACGTACGACGATGCGTGTGGGGTCCAATTAGACATATGTCTTAAACCAGACGGATTATGATACTAGTCGGTTTATGATTGAACCGGGTCATTAAATAAATTTTTGATTTAATGATATAATTAATTATGTGATGATACATATAATTAAACTAGTATTATATTGTTCTCTCTCTCTCTCTCGATTATATGGATACATGTGATGAAACCATTTAATATAATAAATTTATTTTGACATATTTTCTTTTCTTTTTCTCTCATTTTATTTTTGCATGGCTAAGGGTACGGTGGCATTTGCATGCCATTCCTAAGGACATGTGTTAAGATTTAAGAGAAAGGGAATTATGGTTATGATATTAGTATTGAAAAATACTAGCTATAACTTCATTCACTTTCTTTTTCATCCTAAGAAGAGAAAAAGGAGTAGAGAGAAAGAGAGAGTTTCATTCTCTACATCACTTTCATCTCACATCTTAGCACCTTATGAGGTTGAAGTAGCAGTTCAAGTGGCCTCTCTTTCGCCATGGATCATCTTCGACGAATGGATTGGCAATCAAGCTTCTTTTGATGCACAATTGGAGCCCAGCTTGGAGTTTAAACAAAGAGGAGCAGCTGTTCAACCCAATTGGAGGTTAAGAAGAAGCATCAAAGGTTATATACTCTAAAAGCTTTTGGTTTTTGTTTTTCCTTTCGCAAGTTAAAGTCTTTAGGATGATCACTAGGGTTTTTTGTGTGCCATGGATGGTAGAAAGAAAATTTTGATTTTTCCTTTCCGCCTCGCTTGAAAACCCTCTAGTTGGATGCATGACACACTTACAATTATAGATTAGGCCACGTTTGGTAAGAGTACTTTAAAGAGAATGATTGATATTGATTTGCTTCCTAAAGTTAATTCTAATCTATCTACTTTAACATGCGAATATTGTGTACAATCAAAGATTTGTAAAATCTCTTTTAAATCCTTTAGTAGAGATACATCCTTATTAGACTTAATCTCAACCGACATTTGTGATAATAAGGATAATTTAACTAGTGGTGGAAAGTGTTATTTTATAATATTTATAGATGATTTTTCAAAATTTATCTATGTTTATTTGTTAAAAAATATTAAGGCTTTTGAAAAATTTAAACTCTTTAAGGCGGAAGTGAAAAATCAACTTGGCCTAAAAATCAAAAGAGTAAGGTGTGATCGTGGCGAAGAATATTTATCGAACGAGTTTAATAATTTTTGTGAAAATAATGGAATTGTTAGAGAAGTGACAGATCACTATACTCCACAACAAAATAGAGATGCCGAACGAAAAAATCGAACCTTACTTGAAATGGTTAGTGCTATGTTAATTTATTCTCATTTGCCTTTAAGTTTTTGGGGTGAAGCACTTTTCACCGCATGTTATATTACAAATTGAATTCTTCATAAAAATCAAGATAAAACCCCTCTTGAATTTTTGAAAATCGAAAACCTATTTTTAATTATTTTAAAGTTTCGGGTAACCTATTTTTAATTATTTTAAAGTTTTGGGTTGTATTACATATGCTTTAGATTCTTCTCATAAAAGACCTAAACTTAGTAGCAAAGCTATTAAGTCTATATCTTTGGGTTATGCTAAGAATAATAAAGCATTTAGATTTTTGAATTTAAAAACAAATTCTGTTTTTGAAACTATTTCCTCATAATTTTTTGAAAATCTTACTATTAAAGATGCGGATTCTTTAGAATTAGAAAAGGATTAGGCTAATGAATTAGAATCTTGTGTTAATTATGTTTCTGTTGGATATAGTGCCCTCAAGAAAATTATTGTAATTGCAAGTAAGCGATTATGATAATTGAACGAGAAATTATACAGGTAGCAGAGTCTTCTCGAGATGATAGTATACTATCTGATTTGTCTTTATCATTATGTGTACATTTTGATAATGCCCATAAGATTATTGCTTGACTACCAGTATTATGATGACGATCATATACGTGGGAGCTGGGTGGTCCATAAGCACATCCTTAAATGTCCATAGTCGAGAGAGTATCGAGATTGGGCATCGATACTCCGGAGTAGAGTAGTGTATACTTTTCGAGACCCAGACGAAGGGCGGTGGCCGGTCTCACAGGTCATTAGTGTTGCGTCACCTAAGATAGTATACATGTGCTCACTGGAGGTGAGTACACCGGACGGACTCGCTGAGAACTTCTAGATGGTATTATACCTATCGTCAGATGGAAGTTCTCTTATGGAATAAGTACGGGTTAGTCCTTTGATCTAAGATTTTCATTTGTCTCGTGTGAGTTTCCGTTGTACTTAGATTACTACCCTACCACGGCTATAAGGAGTCATGCAAAAAGGTTTTAGTTGAGTACAGTCTCGAACCACATGGAGCTAGTGAGCAATCGTTAGGGATTCGTCTCTCCCGGTATTGGAAGTCGATATCGCGCTGTGTTGGGTCAGCCATCACCAGAATTTCTTGGCCAAAGTGGGTGAGATTAACTGATGTGATGTCAGTAGTTTCTCAGTGGGTGATGAGATTTAGACCGGTACGACTTATCGGGTCAGTAGGGGTTTGACGTTATCCATCCCTTAGACCCAGTATGCAATACTCTCAGACGAAATGACCGGATTATACGGAGATTGTCACAGACATGCTCAGTAGGGGTACGGATGAGTTTGCTCGTCAGCCTTCTTTTCGCTAAATATCTAGGTAGCCGTTACGTACA
Source organism: Agapanthus africanus (assembly GCA_030015575.1). Classification (NCBI taxonomy): domain Eukaryota; kingdom Viridiplantae; phylum Streptophyta; class Magnoliopsida; order Asparagales; family Amaryllidaceae; genus Agapanthus; species Agapanthus africanus. The sequence goes on from CM057337.1 coordinate 188,475,878, forward strand.
GCTAGTGCCGCTGACGTGCTTGTGGTTAAACCCACTGCCAACGTATTGACGAGTCTTTAGAGTCCCACACAGAGGGTTTTTCCAATTCAGGCAAAATGATGCAATGGCCTTATATTGATACGTGCAGGGTTCCGATTAGGTATGTGTGCTAGTCACGCGGACTTCAATCGAGCGGATGATAATACTAGCCGGCTTAGGATTAAGCCGGATATTAAATCAAGTTTTCATTTAATAATATATATATATATATATTTCGATATGTATATTCTAGTATTATGTTCATTGTATTTTTCTATCTCTTGGGTATTTGTATTTTGATACGAATACGGGCATGTATTTGGGGGGACGTATTCTTTTATTTATACAAGAATACTACTATAAGAAGGATAACCCATTTCAAGGTTTTTCTTTTTAAGAAATTAAGAAATGAGATGGAAAAGAGAAATGGTGGAGGGTATGAGCAAATGAATTTATAATTCAATTTGCAAATACTATTCAAGCATGGTTGTAGTTTTAAAATAGAAAAATTCTTTTTACAAAAGTGTTGAAGCATGCTTGAATTTGTGAAGAAAATTATTCATTCTACCATTCTTGTTTCTCTCTCTTCCATGGCTCCTCCTCCTCCTTCTTCCTCTGCCTTCTCATGTGTTGAGATTCAAGAGGATTAAGAGAAAGAAAAATCATTAGAACACTCACACACATTACTGAGCATCTTAAATTAGCATCCTAGGATTTTTAGCTACTTTATGGATGAAATTGAAGCTTGAACTTGGTTCTCTCGGGTGAATCATTTTCGGCAAAGGGAGACCGGTTTGCAAGCGCGATCCAGAGCTCTTAAGAGCATGCTAGAGTTTAATCCAATTGAGCAAATGAAGACGCTACAAAGGTTGTGAATTCTATCTTGTTAGTATTCTAGTTTAGGTGTTTGGTTTACATTCTAGGGGATAAATTTTTAATGCCTTGAAAATTTTTGTTTTCGGATTTCGCATTGGCCGCAGGTTAGCGGCGAAGGCACTAAGAACTTTTAATGGTATGAGAGCCACCCAAATACCCTAAACTAGATAGATACGACTCCCAAATCCCGAATCCCGCCGGTTTTTGCCTTGCAAAAACTGTCGTAAAAACAGTAAGAAATTTCATGCTAACTTAATATTTTGACTCCTCGTGGGCTCTCGGTTTGAACCGAGAACCCGCGGGAAGGTGCGCGGGGACCCCGAGGTCATTTCGGGGGGACCTAGGGGGGCCCACACCCCCGAGACCACCCAAATGGTGGCTTTGGGGGGTGGGGACCCGAAACAGCCTCAGAAGGCAGTTTCGGATCTGCCCATCCTTATGGCCACCATAGGGTGGCCTAAGGGGTAGGTACCACCTTAGGTGTCTACTGGGTCGACGTTAATTTTATGCCAGGCCCCCCGTGAAGTTTTGGTTCACTCTGAGCTCATTTCGAACTCTCGGAGTGGATTTTAGCATGGAATTTCTTGTCGGTTTTTAGCAAACTTGATTTTCGGTGCTTTGGAAAATTGAAGTGTTGGCTATATGTGCGCGGTATTCGATTGTCATAGGGTTTGTGATGATTGTGTGTATTATAACGTTTAGTAAAACGTTATCTAATTGCTATATGTGTCAATTAGACGGGGTTACGGAATTGATACTCGCAAGTTTGCATGTTCTGTGATAGATATTGCGTAGTGGTTGTGGTTTTGTTGGATTTGTCGTGATGGATATCCCGGAGTGTGTAGTATTAGATGTAATTCTCTATGATGTAATGTATATTCATATTGCGTGGCAAGCGTCCGACATGTGGACTGCCGTCACTGCGGCTTGTATTATTCTTTGGGGCACGTCTAGGTTGCGGACGTAGTAACCATTATATATTCAGTTTTTCTATTACATGCACTAGGATTACCCCGCGGCGGAGTGCTCGAGTAGCCGGGTTCTAGAGGGCAACGAGCCTCCATCTCATGGCGTTGAGACCGGGGTGTCTTACTCTAGAATTGGCGGGCTATTCGCCGCACTCGTATGGGGTATAGGATTGGCCCACGGAGGGGTGCCCAAGTCACCTGATTTTGGAAGTGCTGGGTGGCTCATTCACTTCGTTGATTGGGGTTGCCTCACTTCTGATATTGGCGGGTGACCTGCCGCACTTGTAGGGGTTTAGAATCCGATACTACGGGCTATCCACACGACTGGAAAATTGCATTTCATATTTGGTTCCATTGAAATGTATTTTTCCTAGATTATATGCATTTCCATACTGTGTTTGCTTCTGCTGTGATACTTCTGTGATGTTACTTGATATCATGCGTGAGACAAAAGTTGCTATATATATTATATATTTAGTAGACGCTATATATGTTTTGCATCCACGCTAGTCCTATCCCTGCCCTGCTGTAAGTTAAGTAACCTTACGGTGAAGACTCGGGACCCTATGGCGAATGCGAATGACATATATGTGCGTGCTTATTTTCGTTTCTTTTTTGGCATGATATGATTAATTGATGGGACTGCATTAACTGATTAATGTAAGGAAAATAAACCTAAATGATGTTGTCGGAACCAATTTTTAAAACTACTAGGTTTTCTTCAAAACCATGGTCGTATTCTTTTGCTTTGCATAGAGCAATTCGGTTAGGAATATCCTGCACTTCATTCGATGATGAAAGAGCCTTGATCCGTTCATAGGGAGTATGCTCTTAAGCAAAAGTTTATGTTACTATTTTTAAAAGTGGAGCCTAAACCACTCCTTTTCAAAACTGCTCGAGTTCCTTCAACGATATCAAGTTCATTACGTTAAAAGTTTTTCGCCAAAAACCAGCTGTAGCCCTCCATCATTTCAGATTAGTATTGCTTAGTATTCATGTTGCGTATGTTGACCTAGTCAAGGCGTAGTGTTCGGTAGTTCTGTAATACTTTTCTGCTCTATGGTGATGCGATTGATTAGGACAGTCATACGGTCATTTTGACCTAGTCAAGGGCTTGTACGGGTGGGTCTAATCAATCCAGAATAATGACGGGTTGTACTTGACTTGCGACTTATGATATGTTGACCTAATCAAGGTCATAAATCGTTTAGGGCAAAAATCATATCGGGAGTTTCAAATATAAGGGAAACCTGCCAGGCATGCACATACCTTCTGGAGATTGGTGACTTGAGTGGCTTCCATCAAGTAATCAAGTGATGATAGTTGGGTCCCGATTCCCACTGATGAGTAGTTTACTCCTCGAGTTATCCCGACTAATTATCTTTTTAGGGTTTGAAGGAGAATTCGAGAAAACAGTGGGAGCCACCCAGATTAGATAAAGTGATTAACCAATCTAATTTAGATTAAAGTGCACGCTCAGTGTTTCTTTTCTCTCTCCGGTTTGCGACCATGACCTGCCTTAAACTATAACTCAACACATAGTTGACTGACCTTTTTACCATCCGATTTTGGATTGCCATGATTCATGACAAAGTCACATATATCCCTTCTACTCCTACTTTTCTTTGCTTTTTCTCCAAAATACTCTCTATCACTATGGAGATCCATACTATTTGGAAAGACCATCTTGTATAGTTACATACGAACTTGAAGAAACTTGTTTCAGTTCGAGGATGGCCATAGGTTCTAGATAAATTGAATAGGATTATTCGGTTGTTTTTTCTCTTTACCTTCTCTCAAATTGTAAGGGCTCCTAGTATTAGGAGAGTACACCTATTACGCTTATTAGATAGTTTTCCTCTAAACCTTAGCCTGGTATCGAATGGTAGGGAAAGAAGAAAACCAATTAGCCTAAATGTGGTGTATAGAAGGTAAGAAGTAAAGATATATAAAGGGATTGGAGTGAGAGCAAGGAGATTTGTGACTACTGTCATGAATCTGGATAGTGGAAGAAGCATTACTAGGAATACCCGGCTATCCTCTCGAAACATTTTCATGTTTCAGTTTTCCTGTGCGATGTCAATTGAAAACTGTTTTCTCAATTAGATTCTGACTCTAAGATATGCATTTACCAGACTTGATTCTCGCATCTGTATGGCGTTACAGACGCTGAGTGGGAATAGAATATTGGGAATTGGGTAATTAGATCCTCAATATCAGGATTCTTTGTAATTTGTGATATTTGAGGAAATCACCTGGGTTTGCCTTATGGCGAATATTTGGTTTTGAATAACCGTTGTTATGTACCAATTTTTAAAATTGAATATCTGTATCTTTATTTTATAAAGTGAGATATAAATTTTGAAAATTGTGTTCTAAACATTTACCTTTATCAGTTGAGAATAAGGTAAGGTGCATAGATTAACGATACATACATTCTTAACCAAATACAGTTTTCAAGTTACAATACACGAAATTTGAGTCAATATACTTTAGGGACTTATACAAGGTAATGTATGTTGTCCGATATCCATTAGGACAAGGGGTTGTACTCGTACTATATTCCGTTTACTTATTACTTCACTGGTTTTAGATACGTATTTCGTTGAAATATAAGGTCCATATTTTAAAAAGTTATAGGTATAAGAATAAAGTAGAGAACCATGCGCTGGAAGTATCAGGATTCTTCGAGGTGATCGAAGATATAGATACTTATGCTAGATATTCTATCATAGTTGTTGGGGTCAAAATTTACACCCCGGTTGACCAAGTCAAAGTCAAGGTCAACCCCAAACCAGGTGGGCCCAAGCCCAGATCAAGCGGACCCATGCCCAAGTCGAGCCCGCGGCCAGCCTACCCAGGCCAACATAGAAATCATGTAACAAATAATTTTGATGTAATTTTTTGTGCATGAATGTAAGCAAAATGGGCATCAAGCCAAATTTTTGTAAAGCCCATGGCTTATGTGCAAAAAGAAATGGCACATGAACCATGGGATGGGCAAAATGCCATTTTGTAAAGCCGAAGGGGCTATATGTAAATATGTAAGCCTATATAAGGCAACATGATGATGAATAAAGTATATACTTTTCATTCCCCTCAAAATCTAAGGTTTGTGTCTCTTTCCCCTTTCTGAAGGTTCTAAACCTTCTTCTTTCTTTTGAATTAAATCAAGAGTTTTACTCTTCCTTCTCCAAAACTAAATAGTTTTTCACCATAAAACCCACAAAGGGAAACTCAGATCTGCCATCAGATCTCAGAAAGGAGAGATTTTTAAAATCCCATATTTCTTGATCTTCAAGATCCAGCCAACAAAGGAAGAAGAATGAGACCCATCTCCAGAAACCCCACTTTGGGGAAGAACTAAGCTCAAGGGGAGAAGCCCCTTCATCAGCTTCAAAATATTCTAGGAGTTTAACTCCTCATATATATATACATAGAAAATAATAAGTGCTCCTTTCTGGGAGTACAACTCCCATTGCAGGGACCAAATCCTTTTTGCCGCCCGAGCGCCCACGTTCCTGGTACGTGAGGCGCTAGCGCCCTTGCGCTCAAAACGCTAGCGCCCGAGCGTCCACGTGCTGACACATAGGGCGCTAGCGCTCAAAGCGTTAGCGCCCTTACGCTCAAAGCGCTAGCGCCTACGTGCTGACACGTAGGGGCGCTAGCGCCCTTGCGCTCAGAGCGTTAGCGCCCAAAGCGCTAGCGCCCGAGCGCCCACGTGCCTGGCATGTGGGGCGCTAGCGCTCAAAGTGCTTGCATCAAAAGCGTTGGCGCATTTTTTCCCACGTATCGTTTGGATGCATTTTCCCTTTCTTTATATATATATGTGTGTGTGTGTGTGTACACACACACACATACTCTACAACACTGTCCCTCTCAAAAAAATTTGGGCCGGGGTGCTGTCCCGCACCCCGCAAGAGGGCTGCTAGCCTTCTTGACCACCAGCCTGCTATCCGGGTAGCAGGACCCCCGTAAAAACTCTGCGGGGCCCCCGATATATTCAAAACCCTTTTTGAAACGCAACACATGCACACGGCACGTTGAGTTCGCATGACTAGTTTAACCCGTCAATCGGAGGTTTTCTCGCTCCAAAGGCGAGGGGTAATTAACGGCAGCATAGTCCGCGGCTGCCGGAGATTTGGATCCCCACAATCAATAAACCTCAGCCTACTCTATGCAGGGGGAATCTGTAATGCTCCTGATAAGCGCGCGCGTATTCCCATCTCAATGGGGTGACGAAAAATACCCTACAGATTCTGGCATGCCCGGTGGGACCAATCTCTCCTCCCATATTTCGGGTTAAGCTTTCATGCGAACTCAATTAATATGCATATCAATTGCCTGTACTAAAATCATGTTTTTTGTGTAGGTTAACGTTCTCTAATTCCAATCTTCGGACGCAGCAAAGATGCCTCCAAGGATCAGCTTAGCTCTTGACACAGCTCCCATCTGCTACACGATGAAGATGGACGCCAGGACGGTCCTTCCGGCCAGTCTTGGGCGATAATAGGAAGAGCCGCCGCTACCATTTGGCTCTATTCTATTCGTGTCAGCTAACGCCATCCCATCTCCTCAAGCCCCGGTGACAAACAAACCGGTCTAGAAAGGCAAGAGGCCAAATGTGGTGGTCTCGAAGGCGTCCCAACTCAAACGCAAGTTGGTGTTTGAACGACTCTCCTTGGCCCCAGCTAGGGGCAAGTCCATCAACACCAACAAAGCAACAGGGCGTCTCGAGTAAGCTCCGACGATGCCCCTGACAACTGTTCGATCAGGTGTCTTCTCTAAGCTTCCCGCTAATCGACTCACGGTGGCTTCCCAGGAAACAGATGCCCGCCAAGCCCTTAAAATTGAGATGCTAAGGCAGAAAAGGCTCAGATATAAAGCCAACAAAAGGGCTTGGGCTCCTTCTAGGCTGAACCTCATGAGGTTCGAGGAGCAGGGTTACCTCACCAATGATGAGGGGATGGCTGAATATCTTATCCACACCGTCTACATGGTGGGCATGCGTCCCGGCGACAGCCTTCGCAGCAAAAGCAAGGATAGGGCCATCACATCTCAAATCCAACCTGGTGTGAATATAGCTGTCACTTCTCAAGACCAGCATCCTCCGGAGGGTGATGAAAATCCTCCCAGTGAGGCTGATAGGCAGAGAGAGCCCTCAGTTCATGAGCAGTCGGGCTCGGAAAACGAAGATGAGCAACTTTCCATCCTAAGACCGTAGAGCAGCAACTTCTCCAAGAGCTTCGAAAACAGCTCAGAAGCAAAGACAAGGAGATGACCAAGCTCTACTCAAAGATCGACGACTTGATAAATGTCTTCTTACGGCTTACGGCCCAACTTGCTTCTCAGCCGCCCAATCAAGCGCAGGGCTCTGCTCATGAACCGGAAAACGGTGTCCCGAGATAGCCGACGCCTATTCCCTCAATTCCAAAGCTGGGTGGACCGCACGAAAATTAGTCGCATCCTATCTCGGGAAATATCTTGGCTACTGATGACAGTAGCCCTCTAACTCAAGATCAAATTATGGATTTGGTTGCTAGCAAAGTCAAAACATTGGTAGCTGAAGCCGAAACGCAAAAAGATGTTAGCAGTAGCGGGAGACCATATCCTGCTCAGTATGATCTGGTAGAATTTCCTAGCGGTTATGTCATCCCTAATTTTGGAAGATTCGATGGGATGGGAATGCGAATCAGCATATTACCCACTTTAAAGTCTCATGCTGGAATACTAGGGGCAATGATGTGCTTCTCCTCCGCCAGTTCGTTAATAGCTTGACCGATGTTGCTTTCGACTGGTACGCGAGCATACCGGATGGCTCCGTCACAACTTTCATCCAAATGGAGTCTCTGTTTCGGCAGAGGTTCATGAGTGTCAGTGATAAGATCACCATCGCCGACCTTGTAAGTACCAAGCCAAAGAACAACGAAAGCAACACGGATTTTATAACCCAATGGCGCAATCTCTCCGTCAAATGTGAACCGCCGATAGAGCAAGACCAATCTGTCAGTCTCCTTGTCGGAAATCTCAACAATTGGATGGCCCTGTTTCTATGCACCGCGGGTCTCAAAACATTCCAAGAGCTAACCAAAAAAGTCCAAATGTTAGAGTGCTCAAAGCAGGAGTCCTCCTCGGATTCCCAAAATAACGATAGGACCTGGAGAAACCGAAAGGACTATAATCGCAAAGGCGGAAATTCCGACGATTCTGAATCTTTTAACACTTCGGCTAACCGAAATGAGCAAGGAATGAGTGGGCCTAATACCAACCAGCCTCGGAAGCCAGTGTTCGGAGAGGGAGGAGAATCTCCACTGAAAGAGAAACTAGATAAGGTATATTCCTTCAGAAGGGACAAAATCCGTAAAATATTCAAAGACGCCCTGAGGAATGGTCTACAACTGCCTGAGTCAAAAAGACCGCAGGAAGCGACTATGACCAACAACCCCAAATACTGCCCCTATCACAGAGTGATAGGTCATGCCATTGAGGACTGCTTCGTGTTCAAAGATTGGGTCGAAAAGCAATACAAGGCAAGAGAGATAGAACTGTCTAAAGGCGTGTTAACAAACAGTCCAGCTGCGACCACCAATTTCATACAAACGGAGACCGAAGTTCTTCGTGAAACTGATTCTCTCAGACATCTGCCTTTCTCTGAAAACAATCGACCACCACGTCATTAAACTGGGAACAGTCGACCTCTAAGTCGTTAAACCGGGAATGTAAATATATATATATATGTAAATAAACAAAAAAATGTGTAAATAAAAGAAAAATAAAGAAAATCCGAAATGATGGGGCAACTCGCAATAAAAATCAGCGGATAAAATAAAGATGAAAATAAAGCCGAAATGATGGGGCAACCGCAAATAAAAGCCGAAATGATGGAGCAATCGCGAACTTCGCGATAAGAAAAGCTGAAATGATAAGAGCAACAAAAACAAAAACAACAAAAACAAAAACAAAAAAACGGCGAATGATGAGTCGCTCCTGGTACCATATTCTAGTGTTGCGATGCAGACGCCAACCAAAATCCAATTTCTCAAAATTCTCCCGGCCCTATGGTTAGTCTCCAAATTGACTGCCATATACAATCCACGGGCTCAAATAATTCTCAGCATACCCATGCCCCACCACAATCACCAGTTACGCAGCCGGTCTCCGCCCTTAGAATTATGCTCCATTTGGGAAGACCCACTCATGTGTCCTCACGATACGTGAGGAGAAAATCCCCGCGTGAGATCCTTACGACTCACAAAGGAAAAACAAACTTGGGGGTTCTCACGACTCCTAAGGAGAAAATGCACCTACGGGATCCTTACGACTCGTAGGGAGAAAATGCTTCTATGGGACCTTTACGGCCCATAAAATTGAAAAGCCTTAGGTGATAGGGATCTAAACCTGTCTCCTAAGCCATCGCTTCCCAATAAGTGTCGAATGATAAGTCGCTCTTGGTACCATATTCCAGTGCAGCGATGCAGACGCTAACCAAATTCCAAATCCCATACCCCAATGGCGAATGATGAGTCGCTCCTGGTACCATATTCCAGTGTAGCGATGCAGACAACAACCAAATTCTAACTCCCATACCCCAACGGAGAATGATGAGTCGCTCCTGGTACCATATTCTGGTGCAGTGATGCAGACACCAACAAAGTCCCAAAATTTTTACGGCCCTACGGTCTGGATCATACATCCTGCAAAACCGTATACAATCCACGGGCGTAAAACGATCTTAATCTCTCCCAAGTCCTACCGGCGAGACTACATTTAAAGTCCCACCGGTGGTGAAAAAAATGGTATGTCCACAAGAAAAATGGGCACGGATGAAAACCCGAAAGGACTCCGTGAGTAAAAACAGCAGGACTGCCGGCGAGTTTGTGAAAACCCGAAAGGGCGCAAACTCATGAAAAAGAGATGAAAAGCACTCACAAAGTCCTCTCGGCTTTGTGAGGAGAAAATTCCCGCGTGAGATCTTTACGACTCACAAAGGAGCAACACACTTAGGAGTCCCCATGACTCCTAAGGAGAAAATACACCTATGGGATCCTTATGACCCGCAGGGAGAAAATGCTTTGTGAGACCCTTACGGCTCACAAAATTGAAAAGTCTTAGGTAATAGGGACCTAAAACCTGTCTCCTAAACCATCGCTTCCTGATAAGCAAGCGCAAATGACGATTCGCTCCTGGTACCATATTCCAGTGTAGCGATACTGATGCCAAGCAAAAACCAATTCCCAAACCCTCCCGGGGCAGATGATGAATTGCTCCTGACATTATTCTAGTGCAGCAATGCAGATGCCGACCAAAACCAAAATTCCCAAATCCTCTCATGGCAAATGGTGAGTCGCTTCTGATACCATATTCTAGTATAGCGATGCCGATGTCAGCCCAAATCAAACCAACAACCTCTGCGGCGGAATCATGCTCCGTCCCAGAATTTATCCCGTGTCGAAATCATACTTCGCCTCGGGATATCTACCTTCCCTGCCGAAGTTATGCTCCACCTCGGAATCAAGTCGACCAACAAGCTCTGCGCCAAAATCATGCTTCGTCTCAGAGTGCACCCCGTGTCGAAATCATGCTTCGCCTCGATGTACCTGCCTTCCCTATCGAAAATATGCTTCATCTCAGAATCAAGTCAGCCAACAAGCTCTGCGCCGGAATCATGCTCCGTCTCAGAATGTACCCCGTGTCGAAATCAATGCTTCGCCTCGGAGTATTTGCCTTCCCTGTCGGAATTATGCTTCGCCTGGGAATCAAGCTCTGCATCGAATTATGCTTCGATCAGAATGTCTGCCACTCTTTGGAATGATGCTCCGATCCCTGGAATCATGTTCCGCTCTTCGGAATGATGCTCCGATCCCTGGAATCATGCTCCGCTCTTCGGAATGATGCTCCGATCCTCGGAATTATGCTCCGTCCCTTTGGAATGATGCTCCGCTCTTTTGAACGATGCTCCGACCATGGAATGATGCTCCGCTCTTCGGAATGATGCTCCGATCCCTGGAATCATGCTCCGCTCTTCGGAATGATGCTCCGATCCTCGGAATTATGCTCCGCCCCTTTAGAATGATGCTCCGCCCTTCGGAATGATGCTCCGGACCATGGAATTATGCTTCACTCTTCAGAATGATGCTCCGATCCCTGGAATCATGCTCCGCTCTTCGGAATGATGCTCCGATCCTCGGAATTATGCTCCGCCCCTTTGGAATGATGCTCCGCCCTTCGGAATGATGCTCCGGACCCTGGAATCATGCTCCGCTCTTCGGAATGATGCTCCGATCCCTGGAATAATGCTCCGATCCCTGGAATCATGCTCTGCTCTTTAGAACGATGCTCTGATTATGGAATTATGCTCCGCTCTTCGGAATGATGCTCCGATCCCTGGAATCATGCTCCGCTCTTCGGAATGATGCTCCGATCCTCGGAATTATACTCCGCCCCTTTGGGATGATGCACCGCCCCTGGAATGATGTTCTACCTTGAAGTCCAACTTCAAGATCCATCAATTTCGTGCACACAACTCATGCATGCGGTGTGCATTCATTGATGGGGGGCACTTTGTTAGGGTCAAAATTTGCACCCTGGTTGACCAAGTCAAAGTCAAGGTCAACCCCAAGCCAGGTGGGCCTAAGCCCAGGTCAAGCGGGCCCATGCCTAAGTCGAGCCCACGGCCAGCCTACCCATGCCAACAAAGAAATCATTTAACAAATAATTTTGATGTAATTTTTTATGCATGAATGTAAGCAAAATGGGCATCAAGCCAAATTTTTGTAAATCCCATGGCTTATGTGCAAAAAGAAATGGCACATGAGCCATGGGATGGGCAAAATACCATTTTGTAAAGCCAAAGGGGCTATATGTAAATATGTAAGCCTATATAAGGCAACATGATGATGAATAAAGTATATACTTTTCATTCCCCTCAAAATCTAAGGTTTGTGCCTCTTTCCCCTTTCTGAAGGTTCCAAACCTTCTTCATTCTTTTGAATTAAATCAAGAGTTTTACTCTTCTTTTTCCAAAACTAAATAGCTTTTCACCATAAAACCCACAAAGGGGAACTCAGATCTACCATCAGATCTCAGAAAGGAGAGATTTTTAAAATCTCATATTTCTTGATCTTCAAGATCCAGCCAACAAACGAAGAAGAAGGAGACCCATCTCCAGAAACCCCACTTTGGGGAAGAACTAGGGCTCAAGGGGAGAAGCCCCTTCATCAGCTTCAAAATATCCTAGGAGTTTAACTCCTCATACACACGCGCGCGCACACACAAAAAAAAAAAATAAGTGCTCCTTTCTGGGAGTACAACTCCCATTGTAGGGACCAAGTCTCTTTTGCCGCCAGAGCACCCACGTACCTGGCACGTGAGGCGCTAGCGCCCTGCGCTCAAAGCGCTAGCGCCCGAGCGACCACGTGCTGACACGTGGGGCGCTAGCGCCTTTACGCTCAGAGCGCTAGCGCCCGAGCGCCCACGTGCTGACACGTGGGGCGCTAGCGCCTTTGCGCTCAGAGCGCTAGCGCCCAGAGCACTAGCGTCTGAGCGCCCACGTGCCTGGCATGTGGGGCGCTAGTGCTCAAAGCGCTAGCGCTCTTGCACTCAAAGCGTTGGCGCTCTAACGCTCTTGCGCTCAAAGCGCTAGCATGCAAAGCGCTGACGCTTTTTTTCCCACGCATCCTTTGGATGTCCTTTCCTTTTCTTTATATATATATATATATATGTATACACACACACACACACATACTCTACAACACTGTCCCTCTTAAAAAACTTTGCGGGGCCCCCGATATATCCAAAACCCTTTCTAAAACACAACACACGCACATGGCACGTTGAGTTCGCATGAATAGTTTAACCCGTCAATCGGAGGTTCTCTCGCTCCAAAGGTGAGGGGTAATTAACGGCAGTTTAGTCCGCGGCTGCCGGAGATTCGGTTCCCCACAATCAATAAACCCTAGCTTACCCTAGGCAGGGGGAATCTGTAATGCGCCTGACAAGCGCGTGTGTATTCCCATCTCAATGGGGAGACGAAAAACACCCTACAATAGTAATATTTGAGAACTTGCTTCTCTCTCAGGTTACTCATCCGTGGGTGCGCTCCTTGATGAGTAATGTTGCATGGCCTTTTTCCATATGGGATATGCACTGGACACAGTTGCATAACAATTGAATATAGTTCCATCTAAATTAGTGCCTTTGATTCTATGAGGACATAGAATGGTTGCATATCTTGAGGATGTTAAGATATGGAGTTATCCAGTTTCTATTTAAAAGCTGAATCCGGACAAATTCAAGGCATGTTTCTATAACAGCAGTTTGTGGGTTATTCTAGACTTTTAGCAAGGGTTTACCATCTACCATTTCAAGCTCAAAGGTTATTTTGTTCTTGAATCACCACTTTTTTTATAAAAGGAATTTTTTTCAAAAGAAACAAGTGGGAGTATGGTAGAACTGGAAGTGATTCCAGAACCATAAACAGTTACTGAAAATTTAGTGGAACTTAGAGATTCAATTGGATTCGACAATCCATTAGCCAATTCGCGGATTTAGTGGGTAATCTCAGCCACCCGAAAAGTAATTCGGTCTCCTCAAAGACGGTGGCAGGAAGGTTTTTATAACCCAAGCTTGTCATTAATGCCATCCTTGATTATGAGATCTAGCAAGTGGATGACTATAACGTCATTCTAAATTGAATTTAGAAGCGCAAGTGTATATGACTCTGCCAGAGGGTTGTTGTACTCAGTGGGAGCAGCAGAAGTGCGGTGAGAAAATTTCTTATGTCTATTTATAAACTAATGCAAGAAGAGTGGAGACGGATCATCTGTTTTGATGAAAAAGTCATGGAGTTCGACTTCATCAGAACAACAGATGGACCTGGTAAGAAGATAGCAGGGAGTGATGTCCTGGTATTTGGATGACGTACTCCTGATAGGAATTGATGTTCCTATACTTTGATCGGTTATACTATGGTTGTCACAATATATTTTCTCCATATAGGATCTGGACAAAATATCAGGAATTCTGGTGAATAGATCCATGGTTTTAGATCTAGCTTTGGGAAGTGTCCCAATTCGGATACCTTGACACTATTCTAAAGTGTTTTTAGAATGGACGACTCTTGGCGTGGTCGTGTACCCGCAGATGAGGAAGTCACCCTCTCTAAAGAGATGTCTTCTAGTCTGAAGAGGAGAGCGATTTGCATGATTGACATATCACTTACTTAGGCAATTGAATCAATCACGAGATGTTAAGTACCATGTCAGATACTGCTTTTTCACAAGCTGCAATAAGTGTTGGATATAGTGCCCTCAAGGAAATTATTATGATTGCAAATAGGCGATTATGATAATTGAGGGAGGACCAATACAGGTAGAACAGTTTTGCTCGAAATGATAGTATATTATCTGGTTTGTTTTCATCATTGATGAAGCCTGTAGGATTCTTACTTGACTACCAGTATTATGATGGCGATCATATACGTTGGAGCTGGACTGTCTATAAGCATATCCTTAAATGTCCTTAGTCATGGGAGTATCGAGACCGGGCATCGATATTCCAGAGTAGACTGGTGTATACGTTTCTAGATCCCGACAAGGGGCGGTGGCCGGTCTCATAAGCCATTGGTGTTGTAGGGTTCCTAGGCACTCTCAAGAGGTCTCACAAGGCATCAACCATGCGAATTTCAAATTTTATGGGTGCCGAGAAACCCTAATACGGATCGTCGACTAGAAATTTAGGCGAAACAGAAAACTAGTTAACATCTTAACTAAAGGAGAGAGGCTACAAGCTTTGTAGATCCGGATATCCACTTTCTTGGCTCCACGTAGGCGTCCTCTCGCTGTCCATCTCGAATCCCGGACTCAATCGTCGGCTTGATCGGAGAAATGGGCGGACTAGGTCGTCGGCTTCGTGCCGAAGATGATCTACGTGGAGGCATCACAAGTTCAAGCTCCGACTTCACAAATTTGTGAAACTTGTGAAGAAAACACCCAAAACAACTTGGCAAGAGGTAGAGGGTGAAGAAATAGGAGGTGGGTTCACTTTAGAATTGGATTTCTCACTTTAGAACTCAAGTTGCCATTGATGGCATCAAGCTTTTTCTTTTGTAGATGAAGAAGAAGATGAAGCTAGAATTATGATAAGTGTTAAGTTAAAATGAATAATAAATGAATACTTATCATAAACTAACTAGGGTAGAGTGTAGAGAATAGACCATGGTTACTTGGATGGGTTAGGGTTAAGCATGAAGACAAGAATGGTTAAGAAGTCAAAGCTTCATGAAGCTTCAACTAGAAACAAACATAGCCACCATTCTTATCTAAATCATTTCCAAATAAACAAATGAACAAATAAATAAATAAATGAATATGCAAAACCCTAATCATCAAATTAACCATGGTTTAATTCTATACACTTAACTATATGATCAAGTATCATCAAACATGATACAAATATGTGCACAAAAGTATATCACATATACTTCTTGCACATCAAGTGAGAAAATCCATTTAAAGTGAACTAATACTAGTTAATGCAAATTAATATATCAAATATATAATTATACATTAAATCATTAAATCAACACTTGATTTAACGATCCGGTCATATCGCATATAACCGACTAGTATCCTATGTATCGGCTTATCGAATCAATGATTCGATAACTAGGTTATATCGAATATAACCAATCGATATATTTATCGCGAGAATGGAATACGGTATCACATACACGCATTATTCTCGGTCCTGCACATATCTCATATGCGCTCCTATTTCGTTTCGCTTGAGCCAGGAAACCTCTGTGTAGGACTCTAAAGACTCGTCAATACGCCGGTAGCAGATGATGATCATATCAAGCACCCACAAGCCGCAAGCGGTCTGCTAAACGTAACGGCCATCCGGGTATTGAGCGATCAGAAGATCGACGAGCTAGCCCGCTCACACTCCTGTGAATCCAACCAGTAACACTTACCGTACAGTCCGGTCTGTTCGTCTGATATGTCGCATATCAAGTCTAGGGGTGGTAAACGTCAGACCCCAATAACCGATAAGTCGTGCCGATGTGAGGCTCACAACGGGTCGAGAAACTACTGATAACACTTACCAGCAAATCTCTGATCAGCCCTGGCCAGGGACTTCCCTGTTACGGCCAATCGAGCACAGCGCAACATCAACCCCCAATACCGGAAGAGACGAAACCCCTCCTATCGCTCATTGCCTCCATGTGACTCGGGACTGTACCCAAAGACCACCGTTTTGCACGCCCTCATGGACGTGGTAAGGTGGAGATCAAAGCACAGTGGGAATCACACAAGACTCTATGACGATCTCGGGTCTACAGACTAACCTGTACAAGTGTCACCTGAGAACTGCCATCTGACGTGAGGTATAATACCATCTGGGAGTTCTCGGCGAGTCCGTCCAGTGTACCCAGTCTCCACTGAGCACCCGTATACCATCTCTGATGTCAAACACCAATGGATATGGGATCATCCATCGCCCATCTCATGGGTCGAGAAGCGTATATGCTAATCTACACTGGTATATCGATGTCCTGTCTCGATACACCCACGACTAGGGACCTTGAAGGATGTACTTATGGACTACCATGTCCCCACTAGTATGATCTGCATCATAGTCCAGGTAGTCAAGTACACATCCTAAGGGCTTTATCAACATGTAACTATAAGACAGTTAAAGAGACAAGTGTACATGTTAAGATAAAGAGTAACCAGATAGCATACTATCATATCGAGCAAGAAAGTCATCTATATATATGTCCAAGCATCCAATATAATATACATCATCTGTACAATACTGGCCTCTAGGGCATACATACAACTAACAATCTCCCACTTGCACTAGGGCCAGCTGCTGTAGTATCGCATACCGAGCATCCCGAAGAGTCTCTCAAACTGTATCTGGGGAATGGCCTTCGTGAGTGGATCCGCCGTGTTGTTCTTCGTGTCAACCCTCCTGACCTCGATCTCCCGGCGATCAACTATCTCCCGGATTAGGTGATACCGCCCCAGAATATGCCTGGATCGCTGATGGGACCTGGGTTCCTTGGCCAAAGCCACCGCTCCATTGTTATCGCAATACAAAGGTATTGGATGCTCAATGGATGGAACCACTCCAAGTTCAGTAATGAACTTCTTGATCCAGACAGCCTCTTTGGAAGCATCGTTGGCAGCGATGTATTCAGCTTCCATCGTCGAGTCTGCCACGGTTTCCAGCTTGGAACTCTTCCAGCTAACCGCCCCTCCGTAAAGGGTAAAGACAAATCCCGACTGCGACTTAGAGTCGTCCTTATCACTCTGGAAGCTCGAATCGGTAAAGGACTCCACTTGGAGTTCTCCATTACCATACACCAAGAGCATCTCTTTAGTCCTTCGTAAGTACTTCAGAATGCTCTTCACAGCTGTCCAGTGACTCTCTCCAGGATTATCTTGATACCTGCTCACTACACTTAGTGAGTATGCTACATCGGGTCTGGTACATAGCATCGCATACATGATAGAGCCTACAGCCGAAGCATAGGATATCCCTTGCATGCGAGCTCTCTCCAAATCAGTTTTGGGAGACATCTCTTTGGAGAGAGTGACTCCAGAGATCGTGGGCAAGTTCCCACGCTTGGATTCTTCCATACTAAACCTTTTTAGTATGGTGTCAATGTACCTGGATTGGGACAATCCTAATATCCGTTTGGATCTATCTCTATAGATCCTAATTCCCAATATGCAGGAGGCATCACCAAGATCTTTCATCGAGAATCTTTGTGATAAGAAGAGCTTGACCGATTGCAGTATAGGAATATCATTTCCTATCAAGAGTATGTCGTCTACGTACAATACGAGGAAGACAACCTTACTCTCTGCCTCCTTCTTGTAGATACAAGGTTCATCTGGATTTTTGATGAAATCAAACTCTTTGATAACGACGTCAAAGCAGATGTTCCAACTCCGCGATGCTTGCTTTAATCCATAAATGGATTTAAGCAGCTTGCACACTTCCCGCTGCTCCCACTGTCTACGAAGCCCTCTGGCTGAGTCATGTACACGCACTCTTCTAAATCACCGTTTAGAAAGGCGGTCTTAACATCCATTTGCCAGATTTCGTAGTCATGATATGCAGCGATGGCAAGCATGATCCGGATGGATTTAAGCATAGCCACTGGAGAAAAGGTTTCGTCATAGTCCACACCTGGTCTTTGACGAAAACCTTTTGCAACAAGTCTAGCTTTGAAAGTCTCCACTTTCCCATCTACACCAAGTTTTTTCTTGAAGATCCACTTGCTCCCGATGGGTTTTACCCCTTCAGGAGCAACTTCCAAAGTCCACACTTTGTTGGTGTACATGGATTCCATCTCGGATCGCATAGCATCCAGCCATTTCACTGAGTCACTACTCGTGATGGCCTGCTCGAAGCTAGTTGGGTCATCATCCTCCATGATGCAATCCTCGCTTCCACCGTCCATGAGAAAACCGTAGTATCTCTCAGGTTGGCGAGGAACCCTACTAGATCGGCGGAGAGGCTGAGGTTCATTGGGAGCTACTGAATCTTCTGGTTCCACTAAATCTTCAGTTACAGTTTGTGTATCTGGAACCTCTTCCAGCTCTACCACTTTGCCACTAATTTCTTTTTCAAGGAATTCCTTTTCTAAAAAGGTGGCATATTGAGAAACAAATACCTTTTGTTCTTCAGCATGGTAGAAAAAATATCCTTGTGAATTCTTAGGATATCCCACAAACTTGCAAAGAACTGACCCTGCCTCGAATTTGTCTGGATTTTGCCTTTTGACATAGGCCGGACAACCCCATATCTTTACTCGTTTAAAATATGGTCTCTTTCCACTTCATATCTTATATGGTGTGGTAGGTACAGATTTAGATGGAACTTGATTCAATAGGTATGTTTGTGTTTCCAGCGCATATCCCCAGAAGGAAATAGGTAACTCAGCTGTGCTCATCATAGAGCGCACCATATCTAATAGGGTGCGGTTCCTCCGTTCTGATACACCGTTGTGCTGTGGTGTATATGGAGGAGTTAGCTGAGAGAGAATCCCATTCTCTTTTAGGAAGTCCAGGAATTCATTGCTTAAGTATTCACCTCCTCGATCAGATCGAAGGATTTTAATATTTTTTCCGGTTTGGTTTTCGACTTCTTGTTTATATTTTCTAAATTTCTCAAAAGCTTCTGATTTGTGTTTCATCAGGAACACATATCCGAATCTGGAGAGATCGTCAGTGAATGTAATGAAGTACGAAGAACCATCCCTGGCATGTGTAGACATGGGACCGCATACATCACTATGTATCAGTCCCAAGAGTTCGGTAACTCTTTCTCCGTGTCCCGTAAACGGAGTTTTGGTCATCTTGCATTTGAGACATGACTGGCAAGTGTCATAAGATGAAAATTCGAATGATTTCAAATATCCATCCTTATGCAACTTAGCCAGTCGTGTCGCATTGATGTGACCCAGTCTACAATGCCACAAGAAGGATTCGTTCAGTTCTGAACTCTTCCTCTTGTGTGTGTTTGTTATGCTTAGAACTGTTGATTGGTTTAGAACATAAATGCCATTGCACAACGTGCCTGATCTAACCAACTTTTGGTTACGGAAAATGTTCATAACATTGTCCTGTAATACAAAATTATATCCCTCTTTGCTCAACAAAGAAACCGATATAATGTTGCATATCAGGTTCGGCATGTAATAGCATTCGTTCAGAACCAATGTATTACCAGTTGGTAATACAAGGTGATATTCCCCGACAGTCTTAGCTGCAATAATTGTACCATTTCCAACTCTAATATCTTTATCACCTTCTCCAAGTTCTCTACCTTTCCTAAGCCCATGTAACTGATTACATATATGGGATCCTGACCCGGTATCTAATACCCAGGACGTAGAGCAAATGGAGAAACAGTTCTCTGTAACGAACACACCCGAAGAAAATGCATCATCATGTACCTTCTTCATTCGGGTGGCATGGGAATCCTGGTATTCCCCTATATCCTGTTCAGTCCTATAACTCTTATAGGTAAGAACGGAACCAACGTTCCCCAGCATTGTATAACATGCGGCTTCGGTCAATACATCCATATTATTATCTTTATTAGGGCATGAAATGGTCGCTACCTGGAGAGAGAGAGAAGAAAACACTTTAGCGTAAGCTCGTGCAAGATCAGATTGGTTATTATCTTATCTAATCAGGATGGCTCCCACTGATTTTTATCAAATCTTCCTTCAAACCCTAAAAGAAAAGACTAGCCGGGATTAATTACAGACTACAAGTTCGCCAAACTTTCAGCCAGGCCAGTGTCGGTACTTTGAGGGAGGTCCCCCGTGCTTTCGCACGAACCTAATTAATATAAACCTCGTTTTCCCAGAGGCGTAACCCCGTTGACACCTTTCTAGACACCTACTTGATCAGCTAATTGCAATGTGTAAAACTCTCCCAGGAGTAACTCTTACTCGCAGTGGGTATCGGGATCCAACTATCTCATAGAAGGTATGCAATCTCATTGCAAATTTCAACACTTGAAATTCCCGATAATATTTTGCCCCTAGCAGCTATATGACCTTAACATAGTCAACAAATCATAAGTGCTAGTCAAGTTCAACCCGTCATTTCTCGATTGAATTAAACCCACCCGCACGACCCTTAACATAGTCAACAAAGTCGCACGACTGCCCTAATCCAATCGCATCATATGCTTATGCAGATAAGCACTAATTAGCTACCGCACACTACGCCTTAACATAGTCAACAAACGTAGCACGAATACTAACTAGTACTTATCTGAGATGACGGAGGGCTACGATAGGTTTTCTGAAAACCTATTGCGTATTGAACTTGATATCGTTGTAGAATCAAATGAAGTTTTGAAATGAAATGATTTTGAGGCTTTTCTAGTTTTGCTAAAGGGGTCACTCCCGGTGAAGGGATCGTCGGCCCTTTCCTCGTCGAATGAGGTACGGGATATATCATATATATCATAGTGCAAAGCAGAAAATATAGAAGCAATCAAAAGTCAAACCGAGTGTGTAGCATCTGCCAGCTATTGCTAAAGGAGTCACTCCTGGTGAAAGGATCTCGGTCCTTTCCTCATCGAATAAGGTGCAGGGTATATCACATATACCACTATGCAAAGCAAGAACTGTAGCTACCTGTTTTGTTTAAAATTTGATTCTACAACATCTTAGGTTTCTTTTCTTTCATTAATCACATTAATGAAGTCCCATCATTTAAATACCTAAACATCACAGATAGATATGACGTACACTTATGCCATCCGCATTCGCCTCGATGTCCCCTCGTGCACCGTTAGGTTAGGTAACTAACGACAGAGCAGGGCAGGGTTAGTGCGGGTGCAAAACATAAGTAACGTCTATATAATATATCATATATACTATATACTGTATCTATCACAGAACATCTCACATGATCACATCACAGATATCGCAGCAGAAGAAACATATGAAACATTGGATATTCTAGGACGTCCGTGTTTTCAATACGAACCAGTATAAAACACGGATTCCATAGTCGTGATGAATAGCCAATCCCACACCCCTAGACCCCTACGAGAGCGGCAAGCAACCCTACCAATTCTAGGGTTAGGAGACCCGGACTCGACTCCTCGAGATGGTCTCCCACTGGACTCTAGAACCCGGTCACTTGTGCTCCCCTTCTTGGGTCTATCCCAGTGCCGAAAAGTAAATAATATACAAAGGTGACGACTTCCGCAACCTGGAAGTGCCCCAATAAAAGAATATTACATACAAGTTTTTACATGAATGAAAAATGAAAAACACCCATCTCACATAAAAACCCCCGGCTATTCGAACACGACAATCCAATATAACATATCCAGCAACACATAACATCACATGTCATCAACTTAAGTAAATATGCGCATCCCAATTGTCGTTGACATATAGCAACGAAACCGGCGATATCACATATTACACTTACGGTCACAGAAAAGAAAGTGTAAAACTACAACAATTGGAATCCGCAACCTCTTTAGACATCGCATGCCTAATCAAATGAAATACTTAGACATCACATGCCTAACAGTTATAAACCCCGCATTTTAGTCCCATTATCGAAAACTCTTTTCAATATCAAGTGAGACTAAACCGCTAGATTTATAACATTCATCCAGTTATCTCATAACTGTTTGTGAATTCCAATTATTGTATCCCATTTCGGATAAATAGAATATATTAAACTTTTCGATCGAACATTTGAACACCCAAGTTTTCCCGAAACCGTTCAACACATGAAATAGTTTCAAAGACATTCACTTCATGCCTCAGTACCAACGGTCCAGCCGTAGAAGGGTCAAGCCAACGCCTCATATATGGCACGCCGTACTGCCCCAAACCCGAAGGTTCGAAGGGCAGTTCAAGACGGTCACATAATCGAGTTAAGGTTTGTTGTCTTCTAGAGGGACCATCGCATTACTTGCACTACTTAGAACGTCCTTAAATCACAGAAAAATCCAACACTTGGAAATTTTCCGGCAGGGGAAAAGTTGGGTATTTATATCCGGTCGAACTTTTTAACATATTCTAAAGTTATCCGGAAAACCACATAGACAAGATTTGATAATCCGATCGAATCGTCGATTCCCAATACAACCCCAGAACACTCAACTCTTGAGTCAAATTAAAAATTCCCAGAAAACTCAGCATAATTAAATAGGAGTTACTGTGCAAAAAGAGGATGATGACGTCATCATCTTGCCGCGGAACCGCCGCAGAATCCAGGCTTCTGCCGCGGTTCCGCCGCACTATGGAGGAATAGGGTGATCGTGTTTCACAGTAATTCTTAGAAAGTCCTGCTGAATTTTCTGCATATTTTTAATTTGGAGAAAACCCAGTTTTTAAAAAATGTACAGAGAGCACTTGGGTTTTAGGGTTTCGGGTTCGTTCGGGTTTCAAACGTCGTCTAGACTTCGCCTAAGGCTCTAGCTAGGCTCTGATACCACTGTAGGGTTCCTAGGCACTCTCAAGAGGTCTCACAAGGCATCAACCATGCGAATTTCAAATTTTATGGGTGCCGAGAAACCCTAATACGGATCGTCAACTAGAAATTTAGGTGAAACAGAAAACTAGTTAACATCTTAACTAAAGGAGAGAGGCTACAAGCTTTGTAGATCCGGATATCCACTTCCTTGGCTCCACGTAGGCGTCCTCTCGCTGTCCATCTCGAATCCCGGACTCAATCGTCGGCTTGATCGGAGAAATGGGCGGACTAGGTCGTCGGCTTCGTGCCGAAGATGATCTACGTCGAGGCATCACAAGTTCAAGATCCGACTTCACAAATTTGTGAAACTTGTGAAGAAAACACCCAAAATAACTTGGCAAGAGGTAGAGGGTGAAGAAATAGGAATGTTGCGCCACGGCAGCGCCCCGGCCGTCTATCCGAGGCCAAATTGCGGAATCAAAAATTTTCCTTACTCGGAAACCGGCGCTACCGCGGACAAAGAAAACCCAGATCGTTTACCATTAACCTAATGCTAGCAATCAAGAGAGGGGAAGAGATGTACCGACTGATCCGAGTCCTCCGGTCTTCATCTCCACTCCGATCTCCTCGCGGGATCTCCGTTCGTCTCCTCCTCGTCGGAAAGGGCACCACATCGCCTGTAGCTTTTACGGGCTCCCACCTCAATACCGAGGCAACTCGGGCGCGAAGCTGGCGAATTGACGCGTCCAAGATTTGCTGTAGGAAGTGTAGTGTAGAGTGCATGTCTCACTTTGGGGTTTGTAGTTGCCTTGATGGAGGAATAAGGTTATGGAAAAATGGTGCTTTCATTTTTCCAAAACTAGATGAATGAGATGATGAAATGAGTGCTACAACAAAATAGAAATTTCTCTCATCCTCTCACCAAAAAGTGGCCGGCCATTCAACTTGAGAAAATGGTGGAGGGAATGAAAACAAAATGTAGCAAGAAGGGAGGTGATTGTAGGATCAATCAAGAGGTGACCACATCAAAGACATCATGATAACAAAACTTACATCAAACCATACCCATTCATTTCTCATTAAATGCAAGTGATGGTGCAAGATATCATAATCAATACAATTGCAATAAACCCCTCCACAAGGTGTTATTTGCAAAACTGCAAATTACCCCCTCCATCGGAAAAGTCCGGCCGGGAAAGAACAAAGAAAAACCGGCCGGAACGAAATGCAAACTGGCAACTCCAGAAAACTGGTCCCGTAATAAATTACAGGAAAACCCCGATACTGTGCATACACACCCGCATCTGTATTCCGTCCGGATACAAATGCAATGAGACAAAATCTACAGTGTACTAAACTAGGATCAGGCTTAAACCAAAGCCGGCTAGTAATATCCGTTCGATCCTGATCCGTGCAATACCGCACGTATCTGATCAAACCCTGCCATATATCCATACGGCCACTAGTACAAACCGTCCGATCCTGATCCGTGCAATACCGCACGTATCTGATCGGACCCTGCCATATCTCCATACGGCCTCTACAGCGTTTCGCCCGAAAGCTGAGTAACTGAAAGTGTGGTGGACTCTAAAGACTCGTCAATACTATGGCTGTGGATTTAACCACTAGCACGTCAGAGGTATAAGCCAATACGTGACGGGCCACCAGCTATTGACCAAAAGGGACGTCGATGAGCGAACTCATCCTGACACCCTACTGAGCCTGTCAGTGACAATATCCGTACAGTCCGGTCCGTTCGTCTATGAGGATCACATGTCGGGCTTAGGGGGTTGGTAAAAGTCAGACCCCCAAAGGCGGTACAAGTCGTGTCGGAGTGTAGCCCAGAACACCCTGAGATACTACTGGAATACTTACCAGTAAATCTCCTGCCTCGGCCGAGGGCTTTGTGTAATGGCTCTCCTAGACACAGCGCGACCTCACCCCCAATACCGGGAGAGACGAACCCCTGCAGATCCGCTCACTGCCTCCATGTGGCTCGGGACTGTACCCAACTAAAACCTGTTTGCACGACTCCTTTGAGCCGTGGTAGGGTAGTAATCAAAGCACAGTGGGAACTCACACGAGACAAATGACGATCTCAGGTCGATGAACTAACCTGTACACATGTCACCAGGGAACTGCTATCTGACATCTGGTATAAGACCAACTAGAGTCCTGTCCGGTGTACTCATAACCCAATGAGCACCTGTATACATCTTAGGTGAACTAACTGACACCAGTGGCTTATGAGACCGGCCACCGCCCCTCGTCGGGGTCTCGACTGTATACACTAGTCTACTAATGGAGTATCGATGCCCAGTCTCGAAACTCCCACGACTAGGGACCTTTTAAGGATGTGCTTATAGACCCCAGCTCCCACGTATATGATCGCCATCATACTACTGGTCGTCAAGCAAGAATCCTAGGGGCTCTATCAACGTGTAATAGCGACATGTCAGGTCACCTAAAGCAGTACACGATGATAAAGATAAACCAGATAGCATACTATCATCTCGAGTAAGACTGTCCTACCGGGATAGGTCCTCCCTCAATCATTGCAATCACGTGCCTGTGATCCAATAAATGACTCTGAGGGCACTATCTCCAACAATCTCCCACTTGCACTCAAGGCTAATTATTGCGATGTCGCATACTCACAGCCCGTGTGATACCGAACACCCAACTCCTCTACTAGTCAGTCTCACAAAGCTCGTTTGTGAAACTATTGCGTTCGAGGAATAGCCTCAGTGAGTGGATCCGCTGTGATGTTTCTTTCTATGTCTCTCTATATCTCAAGTTCGCGGAGAAAGCCATCTCCCGAAATGAGCAATACCTGTCTTAGAATGTCTGGATGTCTGATGGGACCTAGCTCATAAATGAACTCCAAATCCAAACTTCTTAGACTGTATCATCAACTGAACTTAATCAGTATCCTGCGCCATGCTTCCCTCAGTATTGCCTTGGACCACCTGTCCAAAATACAGTCCCTCATCAGAGGGAGAACTATAACTCTGACAACCTCCTTGTCGTCCATGTCACCTTGGAAGCCTGGAGTGATAACCGTCTCCTAAAGGAGGCAGCCGTTATCATATCCCTAGAACATTCACTTATGTTCTAAAACTGCTTCCGACTGTTCCTCCAGGATTGGATCAATATCAACTTATTGCATCTAGTGCAAGAACAACATCTGGTGTGGTACTTGACATCTTATGATTGACTCAATTGCCTAAGCAAGTGATCTGTCAATCATGCGTATCCCTCTCCCCTTTAGTCTGTAAGACACCTTTAGAGAAGGTGACTCCATTACCTGCAGGTGTACTACCGTGCCAGGAGTCGTCCATTCTAAATACTCATAGAATGCTGTCAAGGTACCCAGATTAGGAAACCACCCAAATCTAGATCTAAAACCATAGATCTAGTAACCAGAATGTCTGATATAATATCCAAGTCCTGTGTGGAGAAACCACTGTGTGACAACCAAAGTATAACCGATCGTATTGTAGGAGTTTCCTTTCCTACTCTGTGTATGTCATCCGAAACCAGGACATCACACCCTACTACCTTCTCAACAGATCCATCCCCTATTCTGATGACGTCAAACCCATGACTGTCACATCAGAAACTGATGATCTAACTCCGCTATATCTGCTTTAGTCTATAAATAGACATAAGCATGAAGTCCACCAATGCTTCCGCTGCTCCCACTGACTGCGACAACCCTCTGCCAGAGTCATATAGACGTGCACTTCTAAAGCTAGTTTAGAACGACGCTATACTCATTCTCCTGCCGGGTCTCGCAGCCTGGAACAACAACAATGGCAAGTGTGGGTAAACAAGAACTTCCCTGTCACCGTCCTTGAGGCTACCGGAGTACCTCTCGGGTGCCTGAAGTTACCCACCTTATATGCGGAGTGGCCAATGGAATGTCAAATCAGATTGAATCTTTAGGTTCCTTATCAAATCTTCAGTAATCGTTTGCGGTTCTGGAATCACTTCCAGTTCTACCATACTCCCACTGCTGTTTTTGAAAAAATCCATTTTTAATAAAACTGTGGCGAGTCTAGAACAATATTTCTATTGATCTGCCAGATGGTAGAAAATCAACCCTCGTCATAGCCTGGGTCAACCCACAAACAGCCATTACAGAAACGTGCCTTGAGTTGTCCAGTGTCTGGTTTTAATCATAAGCCGGACAACTCCCCGTACCTTAACATCGTTAAGATATGAACTGTTCTATATCCAATATAGAACCAGAGGCACTGATTCAATTGAACCAGATTCAAATCATGCAGCTATCTCCAGTGCATGTAAACTAAATGGAAGGAGGCCGATCAGCGTTACTCAACTTAGGAATGCTTCCAATTATGAGTAACCTGAAAGAGAAGCAATTTCTCTTTATCATTACTATCAACTGAATGCCATACATAAGTATCTACATCTTCTATCACTTTGAAGAATCCCGATACTTGCTATACCTGGTTCTCTACTCTATTCAAATACCTATAACTCCTCAAAACTTAGACCCTGTATTCTTACGAAACACATGTCTAAGAACTAGAGAAGTTAAAAGTAAGCAGAATATAGTATGAGGACCAACCCCTCTGTCCTAATGGACACTGGACAACATACAATACTCTGTATAAGTCCGCTGAGTCTAACAACTCTTTCACTGTGCGTTGTAGGTTGAAAACTGTACTTATGGTTAAGAAGAATTACACCGGTGTTGAATGCTCCTTACCTAACCATCCACTGATATAGGTAAATGTCATCGACATAATATCAAAAGGTATATCTCACTCTATGAAAAATAGACGTACAGATATATCAATTTGAAATTGGTGCACAACAGCGGATATTCAAAACTAAATATTTGCAGACCGGCAAACAGCCCAGGTGATCTCCTCAAGTATCACCGATTACGACGAATCCCGATATAATGAGGATGATCACCCAATTCCAAATAACTTACTTCCACTCATCATCTGTAAAACCATACAGATGCGAGAATCAAACCTGGTAAATACATACCCTGGAGCATGTGTCTAATCGGGAAATCAGTTTTCTTTTAACAGTACACAGTTGAACTGAAACATTGAAATGTTTCGATGGGGTATCCTGGTATTCCTAGTAATGCCTCTTCCAGATTCACGACTGTAACCGTATAGTTCTTTGCCACCTCTCCAAATCCCTTTATATGTCTTTAGTCATTACCGTCTGCACACCCCTTTAGGCCAAATGGTTTTCTTCTTTCCCTACCGTTCGGCACCAGCCTATGGTTTGGAAGAAGACTATCCAAAAAGCATAAAGGGTGTACTGTCCTAATCCTAGGAGCACTCGCAACGCGAGAGAAGATGAAGATAAAAGACACCTGAATATACTTTATTCCTATTTCTCCTGAACCGGGATCCATCCCCGAACTGGAACAAGTTCCTTTCGAGTTCGTATATAACCATACGATGGAGTATCCAAATAAACTGTGGATCTTCGTAGTGATACGGAGTGTCCTGGAGAAATACAAAGGTGATTTAGATTTGGCGAAGATATACTCGGTTTGGTCGTGAATAGCAGTCGCAATTTACTTTGCCCTTTTACTAATCCCTTGCTTTGTCTTAACTTAATACCTTCTGTACACCATCGTTATGCTAATTGGTTTTCTTCATTCCCCACCGTTCGGCACCAGCCTAAGGTTTGGAAGAAGACTATCCAATTTGCGTAATAGGTGTACTATCTTCTAAACCAAGGAGTACTCGCAATGAGAGAAGGTGAAAAGAAAAGACAACTGAATAATCCTATTCGTTTTCTCCAGAACCAGAAACCATCCTCGAAATCCTTCGAGTTCGTATATAATCGTACGATGGTTTTGTCCAATGGAAGTGGACGTTCGTAGTAATACGGGGTGTCCTGGAGAAAAGGGTAAAAGTAGGAGTGGCAATGAGGTCTGCAACTCTGACAATCCAAAAGCCAGTGTTAAGAAGGTTCGGTCAACTTGGTCACTGAGTCATAGTCCAGGGTCGGGTCAATGGTCGCTGCCAGAGAGAGAGAAAAGAAACACTCAGCGTGCACTCTAACCTAGATCGGAATGGTTACCACTTTGTCTAATCTGGAAACCTCCCACTGTACCTCAAATTCTCCTCCAAACCTGAAAGAAGAATTAGTCGGGGTCACCCGAGGAGTAAACTAACTCATCAGTGGGAATCGGGATCCAACTATCATCGCATGATAACCTGACGGAATCCACTCAAGTCACCACACTCCAAAAGGTATGCGCATGCCTGGCAAGTTTCAGTTCTTTTGAAACTCCCGATGTGATTTTTACCCCAAGCGGTTTATGACCTTGACTAGGTCAACAAACCATAAACCGCCAGTCAAGTTCAACCCGTCATTATTCTGGATTGCATTAAACCCACCCGTACGTGCCCTTGACTAGGTCAACAAGGCCGCACGACTGTCTTAACCAATCCCACTTATGCAACAAACAAGTACCACTCAGCTACCGAACACTACGTCTTGACTAGGTCAACAAACGCAGCACGAATACTAAATAATACCCGTAGGAAATGACGGAGGGCTACGGCTGGTTTTTGGCGAAAAACCTTTAACGTAATGAACTTGATATCGTTGAAGGAACTGCATAGCCTTTTATAAAATATAGTGACGAAAACCTTTACTAAAGAGGTCACTCCCGGTGAAGGGATCTCGGCTCTTTCCCCGTAGAATGAGGTGCAGGATATTCCAACTGAATACCACGATGCAAAGCAAAAGTAATCGGCTATAGTGAAGTTAATGCCCTGACGCAAACTTCTGTCCAAGGGGTCACTCCCGGTGAAGGGATCTCGGCCCTTGCCTCGTCGACTGAGGAGCAGGATATTCCAAATGAATACCACGATGCAAAACAAAAGTGAACGTCCTTACAATAACAGCTTTTTGAAAAGTGTTCCAACAACATTAGAAAAGGTTTGTTTATCTTGCATTGATCCGAATCAACGCAGTCCCATCAATTAATCACACCATAAAGAACGAAAATATACTGACGTACGTATATGCCATCCGCATTCGCCACTGGGTCCCGTCATCACCCGTTAGGTTAGCTAACTAACGGCAGAGCGGGGACTGGACTAGCGCGGATGAAAAACATATACAACATCTACTAATATATATACCAATATATTATATTCGCTCAAGGCGTGAATAAAATGCAACATCACAGAAATATGCAGCAACACAGAACAATACAGATATCTGGAAGCCCCGGGTTTCACAGAGCCGCTGCTGAAACCCGACGTTCCCCTGGTCGTGTGGATAGCCTGTGCAATGAAAACCTAGACCCCTACGGGCGCGGCAAGTCACCTGCCAAAACCTGAAGCGAGGCAGCCCCCTTCAGCTCCGTGAATGGACCACCCAGCACTTCACGGAATCCGGTAACTTGGGCACCCCTCCTGGGTCAACCAGTACCCCCTACGAGTGCGGCGAATAGCCCGCCAATCTTGGAGTGAAGCCCCCTCCATCCCAATGCCATGAGATGCGGGCTTGCTGCCCTCCAGAACCCGGCTATCCGTGCACCCCACCGCGGGGCAAAGCTAGTACAAAAAGTAAAATATACATACACCGGGTACATCGACCGCAACCAGGTCGTGCCCCAAAAGAATAATACAAACAGGCAGTGACGGCAGTCCACATGTCGGACGCTCGCCCCGCAATATCAAATGTACATAATACAACAAAACTGTACTAGTATTGCATCCAGGCTATCCCCCACGACCGATCCGCAACAACACAGCATAAACATAGAACATCAACGTGAAAGTCATGTTCGCAAATCCGTCTAACCGGGCTATAGCAGTTAGGCGGGATTTACCGATCAAGTGACATTCACGGTCGCAGATATAATGTAAATACTGTGAAATAATGTGTTTAAAATATCCAATCGATCAAGAATTAACAAGTGGGCCCCCAACCAATACTGTAGCACTCACAGAAATTCTGGGCCCAATTTTAATATTCCAAAACCCCTATTTTGGGCCCACAAGCCCACTACAAAAATATAATCAAATGACCCATCATTATGGCCGCGGATCCGCGGCCTCCAGAGTGGTAATGGCCGCGGATCCGCGGTTGTACGGACCGATCAATATTCCAAATTTTTGCAGTGATCTTAGGACTCTCTGTACATCATTCTGCAATCACCTGAAAAAATTTTCGAGCACGGAAAAAATCGACAGAAAACTGATGCACACAAAAACGCGGATTTTGGAATTTTGGTCGATCGGATAAGTAAAACGCATTAGAAAAAGCTAGACAAGGTTAATGGCGTGGCTCTGATACCATGTTGCGCCACGGCAGCGCCCCGGCCGTCTATCCGAGGCCAAATTGCGGAATCAAAAATTTTCCTTACTCGGAAACCGGCGCTACCGCGGACAAAGAAAACCCGGATCGTTTACCATTAACCTAATGCTAGCAATCAAGAGAGGGGAAGAGATGTACCGACTGATCCGAGTCCTCCGGTCTTCATCTCCACTCCGATCTCCTCGCGGGATCTCCGTCCGTCTCCTCCTCGTCGGAAAGGGCACCACATCGCCTGAAGCTTTTACGGGCTCCCACCTCAATACCGAGGCAACTCGGGCGCGAAGCTGGCGAATCGACGCGTCCAAGATTTGCTGTAGGAAGTGTAGTGTAGAGTGCATGTCTCACTTTGGGGTTTGTAGTTGCCTTGATGGAGGAATAAGGTTATGGAAAAATGGTGCTTTCATTTTTCCAAAACTAGATGAATGAGATGATGAAATGAGTGCTACAACAAAATGGAAATTTCTCTCATCCTCTCACCAAAAAGTGGCCGGCCATTCAACTTGAGAAAATGGTGGAGGGAATGAAAACAAAATGTAGCGAGAAGGGAGGTGATTGTAGGATCAATCAAGAGGTGACAACATCAAAGACATCATGATAACAAAACTTACATCAAACCATACCCATTCATTTCTCATTAAATGCAAGTGATGGTGCAAGATATCATAATCAATACAATTGCAATAAACCCCTCCACAAGGTGTTATTTGCAAAACTGCAAATTACCCCCTCCATCGGAAAAGTCCGGCCGGGAAAGAACAAAGAAAAACCGGCCGGAACGGAATGCAAACTGGCAACTCCAGAAAACTGGTCCCGTAATAAATTACAGGAAAACCCCGATACTGTGCATACACACCCGCATCTGTATTCCGTCCGGATACAAATGCAATGAGACAAAATCTACAGTGTACTAAACTAGGATCCGGCTTAAACCAAAGCCGGCTAGTAATATCCGTTCGATCCTGATCCGTGCAATACCGCACGTATCTGATCAAACCCTGCCATATATCCATACGGCCACTAGTACAAACCGTCCGATCCTGATCCGTGCAATACCGCACGTATCTGATCGGACCCTGCCATATCTCCATACGG
This sequence comes from Agapanthus africanus, assembly GCA_030015575.1. Lineage (NCBI taxonomy): Eukaryota > Viridiplantae > Streptophyta > Magnoliopsida > Asparagales > Amaryllidaceae > Agapanthus > Agapanthus africanus. The sequence goes on from CM057337.1 coordinate 188,508,156, forward strand.
CCTCTACAGCGTTTCGCCCGAAAGCTTAGTAACTGAAAGTGTGGTGGACTCTAAAGACTCGTCAATACTATGGCTGTGGATTTAACCACTAGCACGTCAGAGGTATAAGCCAATACGTGACGGGCCACCAGCTATTGACCAAAAGGGACGTCGATGAGCGAACTCATCCTGACACCCTACTGAGCCTGTCAGTGACAATATCCGTACAGTCCGGTCCGTTCGTCTATGAGGATCACATGTCGGGCCTAGGGGGTTGGTAAAAGTCAGACCCCCAAAGGCGGTACAAGTCGTGTCGGAGTGTAGCCCAGAACACCCTGAGATACTACTGGAATACTTACCAGTAAATCTCCTGCCTCGGCCGAGGGCTTTGTGTAATGGCTCTCCTAGAAACAGCGCGACCTCATCCCCAATACCGGGAGAGACGAACCCCTGCAGATCCGCTCACTGCCTCCATATGGCTCGGGACTGTACCCAACTAAAACCTGTTTGCACGACTCCTTTGAGCCGTGGTAGGGTAGTAATCAAAGCACAGTGGGAACTCACACGAGACAAATGACGATCTCAGGTCGATGAACTAACCTGTACACATGTCACCAGGGAACTGCTATCTGACATCTGGTATAAGACCAACTAGCAGGTTCCCGGCGAGTCCTGTCCGGTGTACTCATAACCCAATGAGCACCTGTATACATCTTAGGTGAACTAACTGACACCAGTGGCTCGTGAGACTGGCCACCGCCCCTCGTCGGGGTCTCGACTGTATACACTAGTCTACTAATGGAGTATCGATGCCCAGTCTCGAAACTCCCACGACTAGGGACCTTTTAAGGATGTGCTTATAGACCCCAGCTCCCACGTATATGATCGCCATCATACTGCTGGTCGTCAAGCAAGAATCCTAAGGGCTCTATCAACGTGTAATAGCGATATGTCAGGTCACCTAAAGCAGTACACGATGATAAAGATAAACCAGATAGCATACTATCATCTCGAGTAAGACTGTCCTACCGGGATAGGTCCTCCCTCAATCATTGCAATCACGTGCCTGTGATCCAATAAATGACTCTGAGGGCACTATCTCCAACAGTGGGTTCACTTTAGAATTGGATTTCTCACTTTAGAACTCAAGTTGCCATTGATGGCATCAAGCTTTTTCTTTTGTAGATGAAGAAGAAGATGAAGCTAGAATTATGATAAGTGTTAAGTTAAAATGAATAATAAATGAATACTTATCATAAACTAACTAGGGTAGAGTGTAGAGAATAGACCATGGTTACTTGGATGGGTTAGGGTTAAGCATGAAGACAAGAATGGTTAAGAAGTCAAAGCTTCATGAAGCTTCAACTAGAAACAAACATAGCCACCATTCTTATCTAAACCATTTCTAAATAAACAAATGAACAAATAAATAAATAAATGAATATGCAAAACCCTAATCATCAAATTAACCATGGTTTAATTCTATACACTTAACTATATGATCAAGTATCATCAAACATGATACAAATATGTGCACAAAAGTATATCACATATACTTCTTGCACATCAAGTGAGAAAATCCATTTAAAGTGAACTAATACTAGTTAATGCAAAGTAATATATCAAATATATAATTATACATTAAATCATTAAATCAACACTTGATTTAACGATCCGGTCATATCGCATATAACCGACTAGTATCCTATGTATCGGTTTATCGAATCAATGATTCGATAACTAGGTTATATCGAATATAACCAATCGATATATTTATCGCGAGAATGGAATACGGTATCACATACACGCATTATTCTCGGTCCTGCACATATCTCATATGCGCTCCTATTTCGTTTCGCTTGAGCCAGGAAACCTCTGTGTAGGACTCTAAAGACTCGTCAATACGCCGGTAGCAGATGATGATCATATCAAGCACCCACAAGCCGCAAGCGGTCTGCTAAACGTAACGGCCATCCGGGTATTGAGCGATCAGAAGATCGACGAGCTAGCCCGCTCACACTCCTGTGAATCCAACCAGTAACACTTACCGTACAGTCCGGTCTGTTCGTATGATATGTCGCATATCAAGTCTAGGGGTGGTAAACGTCAGACCCCAATAACCGATAAGTCGTGCCGATGTGAGGCTCACAACGGGTCGATAAACTACTGGTAACACTTACCAGCAAATCTCTGATCAGCCCTGGCCAGGGACTTCCCTGTTACGGCCAATCGAGCACAGCGCAACATCAACCCCCAATACCGGAAGAGACGAAACCCCTCCTATCGCTCATTGCCTCCATGTGACTCGGGACTATGCCCAAAGACCACCGTTTTGCACGCCCTCATGGACGTGGTAAGGTGGAGATCAAAGCACAGTGGGAATCACACAAGACTCTATGACGATCTCGGGTCTACAGACTAACCTGTACAAGTGTCACCTGAGAACTGCCATCTGACGTGAGGTATAATACCATCTGGGAGTTCTCGGCGAGTCCGTCCAGTGTACCCAGTCTCCACTGAGCACCCGTATACCATCTCTGATGTCAAACACCAATGGATATGGGATCATCCATCGCCCATCTCATGGGTCGAGAAGCGTATACGCTAGTCTACACTGGTATATCGATGTCCTGTCTCGATACACCCACGACTAGGGACCTTGAAGGATGTACTTATGGACTACCATGTCCCCACTAGTATGATCTGCATCATAGTCCAGGTAGTCAAGTACACATCCTAAGGGCTTTATCAACATGTAACTATAAGACAGTTAAAGAGACAAGTGTACATGTTAAGATAAAGAGTAACCAGATAGCATACTATCATATCGAGCAAGAAAGTCATCTATATATATGTCCAAGCATCCAATATAATATACATCATCTGTACAATACTGGCCTCTAGGGCATACATACAACTAACAGGTGTTGTGTCACCTAAGATGGTATACAGGTGCTCACCGGAGGTGAGTACACCGGACGGACTCGCCGAGAATTTCTAGATGGTATTATATCTATCATCAGATGGAAGTTCTCAGGTGGCATGAGTACATGTTAATCTTTTGACCTGAGATTGTCATTTGTCTCATGTGAGTTCCCACTATACTTTGATTACTACCCTACCACGGCTCAAATGAGTCGTGCAAACAGGTTTTAGTTGAGTACAGTCCCGAGCCACATGAAGGCAGTGATCGATTGTCAGAGATTCGTCTCTCCTGGTATTAGGAGTCGATGTCGCGCTATATTCAGTTGGCCATCACCCTAAATCCGTGGTCACGGTGGATAAGATTTACTGATAGTTGATCAGTAGTATCTCTGTTGGTGATGGGCTTGACTCAGACATGACTTACCGGGTTATTAGGGGTCTGATGTTATCCACCCCTAGACCCGATATGCGATACTCTTTGACGATAAAACCGGTCTGTACGGATATTGTTACATTCAAGTCAGTAGGGTAAGCACATACTTGATTATCGACCCCCCTTTCGGCAAGTATCTGGGTAGCCGTTACATACAGCTAGTGCCGCTGACGTGCTTGTGGTTAAACCCACTGCCAGTGTATTGTCAAGCTTTTAGAGTCCCATACAGAGGTTTTTCCCGGTTCAGGTAATAGATGTAGGAGCCTACGTTGGTACGTGCAGGGTCTGAATGAATACGTGTATGGGCTACACGGACTTTAATCGGACGGTTGATAATACTAGATGGCTTAGGATTAATCCGGATTATTAAATCATGTTTTGATTTAATAATTTATATATATATATATATATATATATATATTTTAGTATTATTGTTCACTATTCATTTTCTTTTTTTGGTGCTTTCCGTATTTTTATATGGACATACGTATATGTAGCGATACATATACCGGATGAAGTATTCTGTATTTATACGAGAATACTTATAGAAGAAAGACACATCATATTTATTCTTTTATTTAAAAAATCAAATGGGAAATAAGGTGGAGGGTGAGTTGGCATGAAGCATGGTTGGACATGTAAATGCGTATGGCTTGGCTTTTTATATTGATATATTCTTTTGGATGCACTATTGATGCATGTTGGTAAAAGGAGAAGCCATTCACTTCTACACTTGATTTTTCCTACATTCTTGAGTTCATGCTTCATGAGAAAAAAAAACTTAGCCATTCTCCTCACCTTCTTCTTGCTCTTTCTTGAGCATGGTTATAGAGAAGAAAAATAATTAGTGGAAAAATTCCTACATCACCCATAATCCATCCTTAGCAAGTTTGGAGTGTCGGTTGGAGCCTTTTCCGGTTTCACTCGGGTGGATCTTCATCGGCAAAGGTGGTCTCCTTTCAAACGTGTTCCCGGTGTCTACGAGCTTGTAAGAGTTTTCCACAATTAGGTGGACACGCGTCGAAAGTTGTATTTCTATACCCTTGCATGTTTTAGCTTTCTAGTTTTAGGTGTTTGGATCGAATCCTAGGGTTTACATGTTTGGTGCTTTCATAAAGTTTTTGTTTTCGCTTCCGTCTTGGCCGCGGCCTCCGCGGCGCGAGCGCCGAACACCAACAATAACCATATATTAATCCAATTCTAGAGAAACATCGAGAAGTAATTAAGAACATAAGATGATGTTCTTGATGTATGGTGATGACAACTCATGCAGGAGGCGGATACCGGTTTAGGCTTTCAAGGTGACCTGAATGACAGAGTAGCTGTCAGAGTTATAAGACCCTCTCCTGAGGTGCAGTATGTGGGATAGTTTTCCAAGCAGGATAATGAGATGGTCATGGCGCTGGGTGCTGATTACATCAGCAATGGATACAATCTAAGAAGCTTGTTGGATTTGGTGTTCATGTTATGAACAAGGCCCCATCAAAATATCCAGACAAGTTCTAAGATAAGTATCGCTCATTTCGGGAGATAGTCGTTCTCTGCGAAGTTAAGATATAAAGAGATAAAGATAGAAACATTAGAGAAGATCCACTCACCGAGGCTATTTCTCGAACACGTAAATTTCTCAAAACAAGTTTTGAGAAACTGGCTAGTAGAGAAGTTAGGTATTCGGTAACACACGAGCAGTGAGTATGCGATACCACAATAATTAGCCTTAAGTGCAAGTGGGAGATTGTTGGATATAGTGCACTCAATGCAATTATTGTAATTTCAAGTTGGCGATTATGATAATTGAACGAGAACCTAAACAGGTAGAACAGTCTTACTCGAGATGATAGTATGCTATCTGCTTTGTCTTTATCATTATGTGTATACGTTTTGATAAAACCCGTAGGATTATTGCTTGACTATCAGCATTATGATGGCGATCATATGCATGGGAGCTGGGTGGTCCATAAGCACATCCTTAAATGTCCTAGTCGAGAGAGTATCAAGATTAAGTATCGATACTCCGGGATAGACTAGTGTATAATTTTTGAGACCCCGACGAGTGGCAGTGGCCGGTCTCACAAGACATTAGTGTTGAGTCACCTAAGATAGTATACTGGTACTCACTGGAGGTGAGTACACCGGACGGACTCGCCGAGAACTTCTAGATGGTATTATGCCTATCGTTAGATGGAAGTTCTCTTGCGACATGAGTATAGGTTAGTCTTTTGACCTGAGATTTTCATTTGTCTTATATGAGTTCCCACTGTACTTAGACTTCTACCCTACCACGGCTCAAAGAAGTCACGCAAACAGGTTTTAGTTGGGTACAGTCCCGAGCCACATGGAGGCAGTGAACAATCGTCAGGAATTCATATCTCCCGATATTGGAAGTCGATATCACGCTGTGTTGGGTCAGCCATCACCAGAAATGTTTGGCCAAGGTGGATGAGATTTACTGATGTGATGTCAGTAGTTTCTCAGTAGGTGATGAGCTTCAGACCGGCCCAACTTATCGGGTTAGTAGGGGTCTGACGTTATCCACCCATAGTCCCGGTATGCGATACTCTCAGACGAAGAGACCGGATTGTACGGAGATTGTCATAGACAGGCTTAGTAAGGGTACGTATGAGTTTGCTCGTCGAACTTCCTTTCGCTCAATACCTAGATAACCGTTACGTATAGTTAGTGCCGCTGACGTGCTTGTGGTAAACCCACTGCCAGCGTAATGATGAGTTTTTAGAGTTTCACACGGAGGGTTTTCCAGTTCAGACAAAATGATGCAGTGGCCGTATATTGATATGTGCAGGGTTCCGATTAGGTATGTGTGCTAGCCACGCGGACTTCAATAGGGCGGATGATAAGACTAGCCGGCTTAGGATTAAACCGGATTATTAAATCAAGTTTTGATTTAATAATTTACATATATATATTTCGATATGTATATTCTAGTATTATGTTCATTATATTTTTCTATCTCTTGAGTATTCGTATTTTGATACGAATACGGGTATATATTTGCGAGGACGTATTCTTATATTTATACAACAAATGATACCGTTAAGTTGTCTAACCTGAATAGGCAAACACCCACTTTCTCTGGCTTTCTGGGGCTCAAGAGAACTAATACCGCTTAAACCGATATTAATTTAGAGTTTTTAAATATTTATTATTGTTATTTGCATTTTTCGAGGGGGTTTTGTGAAAAATACTTTAATATTATTTAAAAATAAATCTCGAGGCTGATTTATAATATTTATGGTTTTCAATAACATGTATTTTAATTGTTGTGGTATTTTAGCGATAAAACCTAACTTTTAAAAGTTTATGGTATTATGAAAACTAGCTATTTTGGAAACTTGATGGTATTTTATTAAAATTTCAATTTTCATTAAAAATATTTTTTCACAAGTTGTTTTTATTGAAAATACGGATTGGTAGTTTTATATAAATTTTTCAACGTTTGTTTTGTTTAGAAAAGTCGTATTTCTACAAAACCGTATTTTTATTTCTTTTCGAGACCGAATACTCCGGGAGAAGTTCTGCATCTCGCTCTACTATCCCAAGGATGTGCGATAATCCGCACCATCCATTAGCGGGTCCCCTAACGAGGGTTGTAGAGGTGTAATTGCCAAGAATTCAAAAATATCGATTAAAAAAATCCCTTTCGTAAAACTGTGGTATTTTAATGAAAAACTTATTCTCTGAATTAACCATATACTTAGAATATCGTGCTATGAATCAAAAGTGTGAGTGTGGGGTAGATCGTTATCCCATGAATTTCTATAGGTATATATGCTAGATATCGAAAAAAGGGTACTCTTTAAGTTCAACAAACTTTATTTTAAATTCATTTGATTTGTAAGTGAAACATGACATGTAATTGGTGGTATGATGGTAAGTAATAATTTCTTGTTAATACTAATATGAAACTATAATGGATATGTCAAAACATTACAACAATTAAATTAAAAGTGATGTTAGTCACTAAAAGTCGTATTTTGATGGTGATTTAAGAAGAGGCAAAAGGACAAGTCAAGAGGGTTGAAACCTACAAATTTGAATGTAGGATAGAAAAAAAGGGAGATAGGGATGGAGGCTAACGGTTTCTGTTTGTACTCGTATAAGTGAGTAAAAGAAAAGAAGAAATCTCAGTTGAGCAACCGAGACCTACGGTGCTTGGAGACTTGAGCTTGGATCCGATTACGCGCTCAAGAACGGATTTTAGGTAGCTAACGCGCGGAGGAACGAACTTGAACGACGGAGTCGGCTTAGATTTATGCGCTTAACTTTCTTTGCTAGAGTGAGGCTTGAGAAAGATAATTTTTTGAGTGGTATTTTAAGAATAATTTAGGAGAAGAACTAAGGAGAAAGGCTAGATATTTATAGAGGTAAATATAGGTGTAGAGGAATTTAAAAAAGATAATAAAATGTATTAAAAATGATGGTAAAGGGGTAGATGAAGCGTCTGGGATTCTCTGGTTAATTGTAGAAAAATCAAATAGGAAAAAGGAGTAGTGGAGAGCTGAAGGGATGTACGTGCAAAAAATGAAGGGAATTAAGGCTATATCAACCGCCGGTGGCGGTCCAAATGAGGAAACCGGTGGTCTAAAAGTGGAGTTTGATCTCGGGGTTCATGCAGTGCATTCATCTGGGTATTTATGGTTTGATGATTTTTCCAAGAGGCTCTCGGTCCTTATTTATAGTCACAGAGCCAGAACTCTAGTTTCCTAATATGGAAACTAGTTGTTAGCATCCTAACCACCACAATCCAATATCTCAACTTTTCAAATCCGCGGCGGAACCGCGGCCATTGGACATGCTTGGTCGCGGATCCGCCTCTTTTTGGTGAGATCATGGCCTCTAATTTTTGTAGCTTCATATCTGTAACACTTGGTAATCTTTTGAGTATCTAGACTTTGAAAATCTTTTCTATATTTCTACCAGAATTAGTTTCTTGAATATCTTTGGTAGATTTGATTTGCCAACTTTGATTTCCTTGATTTCAGCCCTGAAAATTCTGCACAATAACTCAACAAACAAGATTAGTAGAGTTTGTTTTATTGAGATATTAACTTAACCATTAAGAATTGGTCAAAAGTATTAATAAGGTAAGCATATTTAAATGGGTCAAATGTTACATGGATATTATATGCTTACTTTTTCCTATAAAATATTATTTATAATATATAAACACATGAAAATAGTATTTTACAGATAAACCCTCATATGTATCATATATTATAATAAACACCTTTTATTATATAATAATAGTAGGAAAAATATCATATTAAATGTGCAGATTTATCAACTGAATACTCCGTCTAATGCACGTGCAACTCTTGAACTTCTGAAAAATTAAAAAAAATATTAAAAATAATTGGAACTAATGGGATTCGAACTTGCAAGCTATAGAACTGCAATATAGAGACTTAACCAGTGAGTTAAAAAGTTTCTTGTACATAGGTTATCAAAAATAACTTATAACTCGAAATCGGGATAGAAATACACCTTTTTATTAATATTGGATCAATAAAAGTGTATATGACTTTTAGGGTCATTACAATACTTCTAAAAGAAGGACAACTCATTTCAAGGTTTTTTTTAAAGAAATTAAGAAATGAGATGGAAAAGAGAAATGGTGGAAGGTATGGACAAATGAATTTATAATTTGCAAATATTAGTCAAGTATGGTTATAGTTTTAAACTGAAAAAAATTCATTTTACAAAAGCGTTGAAGAATGCTTGAATTTGTAAAGAAAATTATTCATTCTACCATTCTTGTTTCTCTCTCTTCCATGGCTCCTCCTCCTTCTTCTTCCTGTAGCTTCTCATGTGTTGAGATTTAAGAGAATTAAGAGAAAGAAAAAGTATTAGAACACTCACACACATCACTAAATATCCTAAATTAGCATTCTAGAATTTCTAGTTACTTCATGGATGAAGTTGAAGCTTGAACTTGGTTCTCTCGGATGGATCATGTTCGGCGAAGAGAGACCGGCTTGCAAGTATGATCCGGAGCTCTTGAGAGTATGCTAGAGTCCAACACTATTGGAGTAAATGAAGACGGTAAAAAGTTGTGAATTCTATCTTGTTAGTATTCTAGTTTTTGTGTTTGGTTTAGATTTTAGGGTATAAGTTTTCAGTGCCTTAAAAAATTTTGCTTTCAAATTCCGCATCGGTCGCGGGTTAGTGGCAAAGACGCTAGGAACTTTCTGTTTCTAGTGATAATATTGACAATTCTGATTCTAATACCATCTCTAAAGTTCCAATTAATATTGAACCGGAATTAAGGAGAAGTAAAAGACACAGAATTGAAAAGATCTAGGATCCGGCATGTTTATTAATTTGCTAGATGATAATCCTTGGGATTTTGTGGAGGCTATGGCTTTGGCCGATGCACTTTTATGGAAAAAAAAAGTCTCTGGATGATGAAATTAAGTTTATTGATGATAACAAACATGGCTTTTGACTACTCTTCCTCCTACTACCAGCAAGACTGTTGGTAGCAAATGGGTTCTCATTAAAAAGTATAAAACTAATGGAAGCATAGACAAGTATAAAGCTAGATTGGTTTCCAAAGGTTTTTCTCAAAAATATGGTTTTGATTATTTTGAAACTTTTTCTCTAGTTACTAGAATTATTTCTCTTAGATCTGTGTTTGTCATCGCGTCTATATATAATCTTAAGATTCATCAAATGGACATTAAAACGACGTTTTGAAACAGTGAAGTAGAAGAAGAGATATATATAAATCAACCGGAGGGTCATACTATTAAAGGATAAGAAAATAAGGTTTGTAATTTGAAAAAGATTTTTTATGATTTAAAACAAAATCCTAGAGAATGGTTTAAAAAATTTAGAGAAGCTTTGAAAAGTTTTGGTTTTAGAAGCAATAAAGTAGAAAGTTGTGTTTTTTTAAACTGCACCAATTCTTATAAAATTGTTATTACTCTTTTTTTTGATTATTTATTGATTTTTCGCACTTACATAAATTGTATTAATGAGACCAAAAGATTTTTAATTCATATTTTTGATATTAAAGATCTTGGTGAAGTTGATACATTTTTGGGTATTAGAGTGATTAAAAAAATAATACTTTTATTTTGACTCAATCACATTATATTGAAAAATTACTTAGAAAATATAATTTCTTTGACTGTAAACCAAGTGTTACTCCTTTTGAACCTCATCACCATTTGGTTCCTAAGGAACCTATTAGGCAAGAAGAGTGATGATACGCTATATTGGCGATCTCCCAGATCAGGACACGTGGCAGATGACGTGTCCCAAAACTCATAAGAAAGAGCCCACAGAGGCCGACCAGGCCACCCCTGTACCCGACCTGCAAGCACAAGCTGGCTCTCCTCAGGCCCCCCTGCAAATTGGCCTCCATGGCCTCTCAACTCGCCTCGAGCTACCATAGGACCAAGATGTCTCGACCCTCCCGCTTGTTCCCGAGCTCCCCTGTCGAGGCCATCTTTTTCGGTCCCTCCGACCGACCAACTCCACCACTCACAGATGTAACCGCCGCTCCGCAAATCTCGCCATGCGCGGATTCTCCGCCGGCAATATCCCATGGTCCAGGCCATCACGATCCCCATTAACGGACGATCCGCTTATTACGCAGGCATGACGTCGGGGGCGTAACTGCAAGCGAGATTCTCGCCCCTGCTACTACGTGCTGCCGCCACTATATAAACCCCCATCACAGAGGGGTCAAGTAAGCTTTTTTCACCCCACTTAGCCGTTACTCTACTCGGATCTTGTGCTAACTTGATCGTCGGAGGGTCCTCGGTGGTACTAAACCACCCCGTGACTTCTTTACAGGTACTCGGCGCGAACTCCTCAAAACCACCAATCTCCTCAAAACCCATTGAGACCCACACGCAACAGGAGATCACCTCCAAGATCCACCAGGAGATCGACGAAAAACAACATCTGATGGAGACCCGAAAAGGACCCCCATCAGTTAGCGCCGAATGTGGGAAACTAAACTCCACAAAAAAACAAAGTTGGCCTTCCGATCTCCATCCACATGGCAAGCGATCACCCTGAAGATCCAAGCACCCGCCGTCGCCTCCCCCTCAATGGAGGCGCGGATGCGACCATACCAGCACTAAAGCACCGGATCCCATCAAGAATTATGGTCATGACGACAGGGGGTCAGTCGAGCGCCTGCAAGACTCAGCACCCCACGCTAGCAACGGAAGCCAACAGCCGCCCGAGCAAAAAGGCCAGGGACCACGAGCCTATCACCTTTGGCGGCAAGGATCTCCATGGCATATCCATGCCCCATAACGACCCTCTGGTGATCATGGCCCGAATCTACCGGATACTTGTCGACTCAGGCATCTCGGCAGACATCCTCTTCCACTACTGCTTTCTGCGCATGAGGCTCACCCCAGCAGACTTGAAACCGACTTCCCACAGCTTTTCAGGGTTCACCAACTACCCCATCCCGGCGGAAGGGGTGGTCAACCTGCAGTTCAACGTCGGGAAGCCCGGCCACACCCGCACGTTGCCTGTGGACTTCATCGTAGTAAAGGTCCTATCAGCCTACAACGTCCTCCTTGGCCGCCCGATGCTGAAATCCCTCCAGGCCCAGATATCGACCTACCACCTGGCGATGATGTTCCCTCTCGATCAGGGCGGGACAGGTCGGGTCTACGGAGACCAGCGGGTCACGAAGGTATGCCTTACCGAAACATCTTCATCTGACCAGCCGGCCGACGGCGCTGAGGTAAAAGACGACATCAAGGGTTCTCTAGACACCCGAGACGAGCAAAAGGAGGTCCGGGGGACACCGGTCGAACCACTGACCGAGGTGCCCCTGACAGAGGGGGACGATGAAAAAACCGTCTAGGTAGGATCGCACCTGACAGGAACTCAGCGAGCTGACCTGGTCGGTTTCCTCAGAAATAACTCCGACGTCTTCGCCTGGGCGCCTGCTGACATGCCTGGGATCGACCCCAAAATCATTTCTCACAAGCTCGGGGTTGATCCTACGGCCCGACCCGTCAGATAGAAAAAGCGAAGCTTCGCCCCAGTCAAACAGAAGGCTATCGAAGATGAGGTTGATCGATTTCTCGCCGCCAACTTCATTCGGAATGTACCCTACTCGGAGTGGCTGACGAACGTAGTTCTGGTCAAGAAGTCAACCGGGAAGTGGCGCATGTGCGTCGACTTCACCGACTTCAATAAGGCCTACCCCAAGGACAACTATCCTCTCCCTTGGATAGATCAGCTCGTCGACAGCTCGGCCGGCCACGAGCTGTTGAGTTTCAAGGATACTTTCTCCGGCTACAATCAAATCCGTATGAAACCGGAAGATGAAAATCTTACCGCATTCACAACGGACCGGGGGGTATACTGCTACAAGGTGATGCCCTTCGGCCTTAAGAACACCGGGGCCACGTACCAACGGTTGGTCAATCACATGTTCAAGCCACAGATCGGTAGGAATATGGAGGTCTACGTTGACGATATGCTCATCAAATCCGTCTCGTCGGCCGACCACGCCAAGGATCTGGGCGAGGCTTTCGAAGTGCTCCGCAAGTTCAAGATGAAGCTAAACCCCGCCAAGTGCGCATTCGGAGTCACCGGGGGAAAGTTCCTCGGTTTCATGGTCACCCACCGTGGAATCGAACCTAACCCAGAGAAAATCAACGCTATCCTCAACATGGTCGCGCCCAAGACCAACGTCGAGATCATGCGGCTCACGGGATGTGTCGCTGCTCTGAGCCATTTCATGTTCAGGTTGGGGGAGAAATGCCTCCCATTCTTCAAAGCTCTGAGGAAGATTCCTAGATTCGAGTGGTCGGAGGAGTGCCAGGCCGCCTTCGACCAATTGAAGAAGTATCTCGCGATGCCACCACTGCTCACCCGACCAGTTGAAGGAGACGAATTGTCACTGTATCTGACGGTATCCGACCAAGCAGCGGGCTCGGTACTCGTCCGAGAGTTCGGTGGAGTGCAGAAGCCGGTGTACTATGTGAGCCATGTATTTAAGGACGCGGAAATGAGATATCCAGCTATAGAGAAGATTGTCTTGACCCTCGTAGTGGCCTCAAGGAAGCTACATCACTACTTCCAAGCACACACCATCCTCGTCCTCACTGAGCGCCCGTTGGGGCTATCCTTGTATCACCGGAATCCTCGGGCCGCTTAGAGAAGTGGAGGTGGGAACTATCTCAGTTTGACATAAAATATCGCCTGAGGCAGGCCATTAAAGTGCAGGCCCTGACCGATTTCATCATTGAATGCACCATCCTTAGCAAGGAACCAGAGTCCACGCCGACCCTCGCAACTCAGTGTCCCATCGCGGAAAGGCCTGGCTCGGTTCCTGAGTGGGTTATCTACGTCGACGGGTCTTCAACCGAGGAAAGCTGTGGTGCCGGCCTCATTATCCGGGGCCCAAACGAGGCAGAAATGGAGAACTCTCTGAAGCTCGGTTTCAAATTCTCGAACAACACGGCAGAGTACGAGGCCTTCCTGGCTGGATTGCGCATGGCCGCTGGGCTGGGGCTGAAGATAATTCGAATTCACAGCGACTCGGCCCTAGTCGTTGGCCATGTGACCGGCCGTTTTGAAGCTCGGGAGCCTCTGATGATGAAGTATCTGGACGAGGTAAGGAAACTCCATAGGAACTTTGACGAAGTCCAAGTAGAACAAATACCCAGGCAGCTGAATGCCCAAGCCGACGCCCTGAGCAAACTGGCTTCGTCATATTCGACCAACAATAAGCGGTCTATCCTCTTCGAAACCTTGCCTCAGCCCAGCATGGAAGACGGAGCAACAACACTCCACGTATATGCAGCGCAGGAAGGCGACTAAGATTGGAGAAAGCTCCTCGTGGAATTCCTGAAGGACGGCACGCTCCCAGAGGATCGGGAAGCCGCCTGCCGTCTCCGGGCCAAAGCCCGTCACTTCATCTGGAGCAATGGGAACTTCTACAAGAAATCCTTCACTCAGCCCCCGCTCCGGTGCATCGACCCCCATGAAGCCGACTACGTTCTCCGTGAAATCCATGAGGGGGTTGGCGGTGCGCACCAAGAGGCCTGAACCTTGATCCAAAAGGTGTTGCTCCAGTGGTACTACTGGCTTACTGTTCATGAGGACGCTCAGAAGCTAGTTAGAAGATGCAAGAGTTGCCAACTCTACGGCAGCATCCCTCGCCTCCCCGCTACCGAGCTGACCGTCCTAACATCCCCATGGCCGTTCGCCCAGTGGGGATTGGACATGATCGGCCAGTTCCCTATCGGTACGGGCGGGCACAGATATGTCCTCGTCGCGGTAGACTACTTCACCAAGTGGATCGAGGCCGTCCCCATCAGGAAACCGGATACCGCCACGACTATCAGGTTCCTGCAAAACAATTTGATACTCCGGTTCGGCATACCGAGTTGTATCATTACCGACCATGGTACGAACTTCGAGAATGAGAATATGAAGGACTTCTGCAAGGAATACCATATCCTCATGAAGTTCGCCGCGGTCGCGCATCCCCAATGCAACGGGCAGGCCGAAGTCGCTAACCGAGACGTCCTCCGAGGTCTCCGAGCCTGCCTAGAAGGGCAACAAGGCAGTTGGGTCAAAGAACTGCCCCGGGTCTTATGGGCCCTACGCACGTCAAAGAAGATCCCCACCGGGGAAACCCTTTTCAGCCTCTGGTACGGGACCGAGGCAATGGTCCCAGCGGAGATCGGGCTACCCATTCATCAGGTCGAACACTTCGACGACGATGCGAACATCTCGGCGCTACGGACCAACCTGGACATCTTATTGGAGAAGAGAGACCGGGCTCATATCAGGGCTGTCGCTTATCAACAACAAACGGCCGATACTACAACGGTCGGGTCAAGCGCCGCTCCTTCAAGACCGGAGATCTGGTCCTACGGCGGAACTAGTTCATCGATCAAGGTAAGCTACACAAGTTCTCCCCAAAATGGGACGGTCCTTTCTTCGTCTCTGAGGTACTCCCTGGCGGAGCCCATCGCCTACAAGACGCGGACGGACGCAAGTTCCCACGGTCTTACAACGCCGAGAAGCTCAAGCTATACCAATGAGGTCAAGGCCAACGAGTGTGTACCCACGATGTAAATGTTTCTAAAAATCCTTTCCATTAAAATAAAGGAAATGTCAGAACATTGAAAATAGAGTTCTGTCTTTGTGATCTGAAGCCCTCACCAAAGAGGCAACCGCGCAGCTTCACTGCCCGGTTATCCTTAGCAGGCCTCCTACGGCCCTCCAACGCTAAGGATCGGAGTCTTCCTTAGAGGAAACCGAGCAGCTACCCTGCTCGGCTATCCCTGGCCGGTAGCTTTCCTACTCGCAACGCCAGGGACCAAAGCCTTCGCCAAGAGGCAACCGTGCAGCTTCACTGCCCTGTTATCCTTAGCGGACCTCCTACGGCCCCTCCAACGCTAAGGATCAAAGTCCTCCCAGATGCAGTCGAGCCCGACCCTCGCTCGGCTATCCCTGGCCGGTAGCTTCCCTACTCTCAACGCCAGAGATTAAAGCCCTTGCCAAGAGGCAACCGCGCAACTTCACTGCCCGGTTATCCTTAGCCGACCTCCTACGGCCCCTCCAACGCTAAGGATCAAAGTCTTCCCAGAGGCAGTCGAGCCCGACCCTCGCTTAGCTATCCCCGGCTGGTAGCTTCCTACTACAACCGACAGGGATCAAAAAGTCCTCCCAGAGGCAGTCGAGCCCGACCCTCGCTCAGCTATCCTTCAGGACAAAAGCCCTCGGCAAGAGGCACCGGGCATTAACCCTGCTCGGCCAAGGGTCCTTGGTAGGATTCTTACAGCCCCTCCCGCGCTAAGGACCAGAGTCCTCCTTTGAGGCAGTCGAGCCCTTGCTTGGCTATCCCCGGCCGGTAGCTTCCTACCACAACCGATAGGGATCAAAGTTCTCGCCAAGAGGCACTGGGCAGTAACCCTGCTCGGTTCCCATCCTGAAGGATCAAAGCCCTCGCAAGAGGCAACCGAGCCCGACCCTTGCTCGGTCATCTCCAGCTAGTAGCACCCTACCCATGACGCCAGGGATCAAAGCCCTCGCAAGAGGCATCTGAGCGGCTACCCCGCTCGATCATCCCAGGCTGGTAGTTGCCTACCCATGATGCCAGAGATCCAAGCCCTCGCCCAGAGGCAACCGTGCAGCTTCACTACCCGGTTATCCTTAGTAAGCTTCTTACGGCCCCCCACGCTAAGGATCGAAGCCCTCCTTAGAGGCGGCTGAGTGGCTACCCTGCTCAGTCATCTCCGGCTGGTAGCTCACTACCCATGACACCAGGGATTAAAGCCCTCGCAAGAGGCATCTGAGTGGTTACCCCGCTCGGTCATCCCCGGCTGGTAGTTGCCTACCCACGACGCCAGAGATCAAAGCCCTCGCCAAGAGGCAACCGAGCAGCTTCCATGCTCGGTCATCCCATATGGGCATCCTCCAGCCCACCAGATGCTGCTAGTTCGAAGTCCTCATAACGAGGCCACTGGGCTCCTATCTGCTCGGTAAATCTACGGCGAGCAGCATGCTACTCATCAAATGCCGCAGACCCGAAACCTCATTGAGAGACTTCAGGTATGTCCAAGTCTGAGCAATCCCCCCTGGACTTCGGGGCTATGGGGATACCTCCTTCTCAGCAGCACTTGGCACGCTTGACAAGTGATCGAAATTAACTCGACGTACGATCGCCTAACATGGAAGCCCAACAGTGCAAGCAAGGATATTCTACGAGCACTCTTTGTAGGGTGTTTTTCGTCACCCCATTGAGATGGGAATACGCGCGCGCTTGTCAGGCGTACTACAGATTCCCCCTGCCTAGGGTAGGCCGGGGGTTAATGATTGTGGGGATCCGAATCTCCGGCAGCCGCGGACTAAGCTGCCGTTAATTACCCCTCGCCTTTGGGGCGAGGGAACCTCCGATTAACGGGTTAAAAATGGTCATGCGAACTCAATGTGCAGTGTACGTGTGTTGTGTTTTGAAAGGGGGGGTTTGGATATATCGGGAGCCACGCAGAGTTTTTACGGGGGTCCCGCTACCCGGATAGCGGGCTGGGGGTCAAGGGGGCTAGCAGCCCCCTTGCGGGGTTCGGGGCAGCGCCCCGGCCCGAAAAATTTTTTTTGAGGGGGAGAATGTTGCGGAGTATGTGTGTGTATAAATTTGTATACATATTTATATATGTATGTAGGTACACAAAAAGAGAGGGAAAAGACATCCAAGGGATGCGCAGGTGCGCAAGCGCGCGCGCCACGTGTCGGCACGCGGGCGCGAGCTTGCCACGTGTCGGCACGCGGGCGACTTGCGCACTTGCGCAGGTGCGCAAGCGCGCGCGCCACGTGTCGGCACGCGGGCGACTTGCGCACTTGCGCAGGCGCGCAGGTGAGGCACAACAGGCTTTTAGCCTAAAAAAAAATTTCTCAGAAGAGAAATCAGAGAGGAGTTGGACTCCTGAATGTGTTTTTGGGGTTAATGGAAGGGTTCTTCTTCTTCCTCCTGTTGCTTGCTGGATCTTGAAGATCAAGAGATGTGAAATCTCAAAATCTCTCCTTTTTAAGATCTAATGACAGATCCAAGTTCCCCTTTGTGGGTTTTGTGGTGGAAAACTATTTAGTTTAAAAAAAGGAGGAGTAAAACTCTTGATTTAATTCAAGAGAAAGAAGAAGGTTTTGGAACCTTGAAGAAGGAGAAAGATCTCAGATCTAATTTTTTTTGGAGAGAATGAAAAGTGTTACTTTATTCATCATCATTTTGCCTTTTATAGGCTTACATATTTACATATAGCCCCTTGGGCTTTTCAAAAATGGCATTTTAGCCATCCCATGGCTCATGTGACATTTCATTTTTGCACATAAGCCATGGGCTTACAAAATATTGGCTTTGTGCCCATTTTTTTTTTTCATTCATGCATAAACAATTACATAAAAATTATTTATTACATGATTTTGTTGTTGGCATGTGGGAGGCTGGCTGCGGGCTCGACTTGGGCATGGGCCCGCTTGACCTAGGCTTGGGCCCACCTGGCTTGGGGTTGACCTTGACTTTGACTCGGTCAACGGGGGTGTAAATTTTTACCCCAACAAAGTGCCCCCCATCAATAAATGCACACAGCATATGTGGATCGTGTGCATGAAATTGATGGATCTTCTTTCACGTGGGGGCGACTTGCTTTGGTTCCCGCTTTTCGGGACGCACTGCCCTTTTTATGACGTGGACGGTCGACGCTTGACGCGTCTCCGAGACGGAGTGTCCGTGGTAGACGTTTCCCTGGCCCGGAGCTATCTGGTTCCTTGTTTTTAGGAAGCCTGCACTGCCCTTTTTGCGACATGGACGGTCGACGCTCTGTTCCGGAGCGATTTGGTAGACTTGTCCCCGGCAAGGAGTGTCGCTGGTCGACGTTTCCCCGAGGTGGAGTGTCGGTCGTAGGACGTTTCCCCGAGACGGAATGCCTGTCGTAGGACGTTTCCCCGAGACGGAGTGCCTGGGTAGGACGTATCCCCGAGACGGAGTGCCTGTTGTAGGACGTATCCCCGAGACGGAGTGCCTGTGGTTGGACGTATCCCCGAGACGGAGTGCCTGTTGTAGGACGTATTCCCGAGACGGAGTGTCTGATGGTAGGACGTATCCCCGAGATGGAGTGCCTGTGGTAGGACGTATCCCCGAGACGGAGTGTCTGATGGTAGGACGTATCCCCGAGACGGAGTGCCTGTGGTAGGACGTATCCCCGTCTGTTGTAGAACGTATCCCCGAGACGGGGTGCCTGTTGTAGGACGTATCCCCGATACGGAGTGCCTGTTGTAGGACGTATCCCCGAGACGGAGTGCCTGTCGTAGGACGTTTCCCCGAGACGGAGTGCCTGTGGTAGGACGTATCCCCGAGACGGAGTGCCTGTTGTAGGACGTATCCCCGAGACGGAGTGCCTGATGGTAGGACGTATCCCCGAGACGGAGTGCCTGTGGTAGGACGTATCCCCGAGACGGAGTGCCTGTGGTAGGACGTATCCCCGAGACGGAGTGTCTGATGGTAGGACGTATCCCCGGTACGGAGTGCTTGTTGTAGGACGTATCCCCGGTACGGAGTGCCTGTTGTAGGGCGTTTCCCCGGTACGGAGTGTCTGATGGTAGGACGTATCCCCGAGACGGAGTGCCTGTGGTAGGACGTATCCCCGAGACGGAGTGCCTGTGGTAGGACGTATCCCCGAGACGGAGTGTCTGATGGTAGGACGTATCCCCGGTACGGAGTGCCTGTTGTAGGACGTATCCCCGGTACGGAGTGCCTGTTGTAGGGCGTTTCCCCGGTACGGAGTGTCTGTGTTGGACGTTTCCCGGATGCAGAGTGTCTGTGTTGGACGTTTCCCGGATGCAGAGTGTCACTTGTTGACGCAGAGGTCGATGTTGGAATTGGTTGGTTTGATTTGTTTGATTTGAGTCGACATCAACATCGCTATACTGTAATATGGTACCAGGAGCGAATCATCATTTGTCATGAGAGAATTTCGGGATTGGTATTTTTGTCGGCATCTGCATTGCTGCACTGGAATAATGCCAGGAGCAACTCATCATTTGCCCCGGGAGGATTTGGATTTGTTTTTTTTTTCGTTTGGCATCTGCATTGCTGCACTGGAATAATGCCAGGAGCAACTCATCATGTGCCTGAGAGGATTTGGGAATTGGTTTTTGTTTGGCATTAGCATTGCTGCACTGGAATGATGCCAGGAGCAACTCATCATTTGCCCCGGGAGGACTTGGGAGAGATTGGGATCGTTTTACGCCCGTGGGTTGTATACGGTTTTGCAGGATGTATGATCCAGACCGTAGGGCCGGAAAAAATTTTGGGACATTGTTGGCGTCTGCATCGCTGCACTGGAATATGGTACCAGGAGCGACTCATCATTCGCCGTTGGGACATAGGATTTAGAATTTGGTTGGCGTCTGCATCGCTGCACTGGAATATGGTACCAAGAGCGACTCATCATTCGCCATTTGGGGTATGGGAGTTGGAATTTGGTTGGCGTCTGCATCGCTGCACTGGAATGTAGTACCAGTAGCGACTCATCATTCGCCATTGGGGATTGGGGAGCGATGGCTTAGGAGACAGGTTTAGATCCCTATCACCTAAGGCTTTTCAATTTTATGGGCCATGAGGGTCCCATAAAGTATTTTCTCCCTACGAGTCGTAAGGATCCCGTAGGTGCATTTTCTCCTTAGGAGTCGTGAGGACCCCCAAGTGTGTTCTTCCTTTGTGAGTCGTAAGGACCCCACAAAGGCTTGTTCCTCTCATGTATCGTGAGGACACATGAGTGGGTCTTCTTAATGGAGCATAATTCCAAAGGCGGAGACCAGCCGCGTAACTGGTGATTGCGGTGGGGCATGGGTATGCTGAGAATTATTTGAGCCCGTGGATTGTATACGGTAGTCAATTTGGGGACTAACCGTAGGGCTGGGAGAATTTTGGAAATTTGAATTTTTGTTGGCGTCTGCATCGCTGCACTGGAATATGGTACCAGGAGCGACTCATCATTCGCCATTTTTTTTTTTTACCGCGATTGCTCTATCATTTCAGCTTTTCTTGTCGCGAAGGTCGCGATTGCCCTATCATTTCGGCTATTTGTTCGCGGTTGCCCCATCATTTCGGCTTTATTTTCATTTTTATTTTTACTCGCTGATTTTTATTGCGAGTTGCCCCATCATTTCGGCTTTTCTTTATTTTTCTTTTATTTACACATTTTTTTTTTTTACATTTTTTTTACATTTCCAGTTTAACGACTTAGAGGTCGATTGTTCCCAGTTTAATGACGTGGTGGTCGATTATTCCCAGTTTAAAGACTTGGTGGTCCGTTATTCCCAGTTTAAAGACTTGGAGGTCTGTCATTCCCAGTTTAATGACGTGGTGGTCAACGGGTGTTCCCAGTTTAACGACGTGGTGGTCCTTTTTGCTTATCCCAGCTCCTTGAACTTTGATCTTGGCGGAGCTGTGTTGATGACCTAGCTCTGTGGCTTGCCGATACATCCGAGAATTGTGAGGCTTTTCCAAGCTTATATTGGTCCTCTGCCCAATCTTTGAAAACATAGCAGTCTTCGATGGTATGACCCACCACTCTGTGATATGGGCAGTATATGGGATTGCCGATCATGTTCATTTCTTGTGGCCTCTTTGGAGCAGGCAGTTGCAGACCGCTGTTCAGGGCGTCCATGAATATTTTGCGGACTTCATCCCTCCTGAAGGAGTATACCTTCTTCTTTCCCTCCATTGGAGTAGGTGCCTTTACTGATGCTGGTCCTCGAGGCACATGTCTGGGAGGATTAGGTTCCCGAAAGGTTTCGGTCTCTATTCGCATGAAATCGGCGATCGTAGCTTGATTGTTTGCTAGCACGCCTTTAGATAGTTCTATCTCTCCCATCTTATATTGCCTTTCGACCCAATCTTTGAAGACGAAGCAGTCCTCAATGGCATGACCGATCACCCGGTGATAGGGGCAATATTCTGGGTCGTCGGTCATATTCGCTTCTTGCGGTCTCTTTGATTCCGGCAGTTGTAGACCGTTCTTCAGGGCGTCCTTGAATATCTTGTGGACCTTTTCCCTTTTGAAGGAATAGACCTTTTCCAGCTTCTCTTTCAGAGGCGATTCCCCCCCGGTGTATGTATCGGAGGGACTGGAGGCTGATTGCGGCCGTTTTTCACGAAGGCGCTCCGCTTTTAGGTTGAAAGGGATATCAGTTGGCTGTCTCCGGGTATCAATCCCTGGCTCATGAGCCAAAATTTGATTCTGCTGCAATTGCAGTCGGGCGACTTGGGTCGCGAGATCTGCCACGACGTTTGCCAGCTCGTCGACTTTGGAATAGACCTCGGCCATCTTCTCATCCCTGTCCTGAAATTGCCTTTGAAGCCATTGGAATAATGCTTGCTCTGTAGTTCCGGCTATGACAACCGGGTAATCTTTATTGCCTGAGCTCCATTCCGTAGGAACCACGGGCTCCTCTGGCTTATCGGCCTGAGCAGGCTCTTCATCATTTAGATCGAGCCGATGCTGGGTAGCGTCAACCGTATCATCACCATGGCTGTGAAGAAGAAGAGGGTTCGTTTCTTCATGTCCGGCCATGTAGACAGTGTGGATAACACATTCAGCCGTTCTTTCACCACTGGCAGCTGGTTTCGCGGAGCGGTCCGGGCTTTGGAAATTCATAAATTTTAACATGGCCAGAGCCCTAGCCCTTTTGTTGGCTCTATATCTGAGCCGCTTCTGCCTCAGCTTCTCTGCCTTAATCGCTTGGCAGGCTTCTGCTCTTCGGGAAGCCGCCATAGGCCGAGTGATGGGGATGCTTGAGAAGATACCCGATCGAGCAGTTGTTAAGGGCACCGCCAGAGCTTGCTCGAGAGGCCTTGTTGCTTTGTCAGTGTTGATGGCCTTGCCCCCAGCTGGGGTCAAGGAAAGTCGTTCAGACACCGACTTGCGTTTGGGTTGGGGAGCCCTCGAGATCACCACATTTGGTCTCCTGCCTTTCAAGACCGGTTTGTCTGCCACCGGGGCTTGAGGAGCTAGGATGGCGCCAACTGGCATGAACATGATAGAGCCGAATGGTAGCAGCGGCTCCTCCCATTGTCGCCCAAGACTGGCCGGAAGGACCGTCCTGGAGTCTATCTTCATCATGTATGAGATGAGAGCCGTGTTGAGAGCTGAGCAGGTTTTTGGAGACATCGTTGAGAAGTGATTGCTTGAGAACCTGCATGAAAGAGCATTATTTTAGTATAAATACAGGTATATACATCGATTGAGTTCGCATGAACGCTTAACCCGAAATATGGGAAGAGAGATTGGTCCCACCGGGCGTGCCAGAATCTGTAGGGTGTTTTTCGTCACCCCATTGAGATGGGAATACGCGCGCGCTTGTCAGGCGTACTACAGATTCCCCCTGCCTAGGGTAGGCCGGGGGTTAATGATTGTGGGGATCCGAATCTCCGGCAGCCGCGGACTAAGCTGCCGTTAATTACCCCTCGCCTTTGGGGCGAGGGAACCTCCGATTAACGGGTTAAAAATGGTCATGCGAACTCAATGTGCAGTGTACGTGTGTTGTGTTTTGAAAGGGGGGGTTTGGATATATCGGGAGCCCGAAAAAATTTTTTTGAGGGGGAGAATGTTGCGGAGTATGTGTGTGTATAAATTTGTATACATATGTATATATGTATGTAGGTACACAAAAAGAGAGGGAAAAGACATCCAAGGGATGCGCAGGTGCGCAAGCGCGCGCGCCACGTGTCGGCACGCGGGCGCCTTGCGCACTTGCGCAGGTGCGCAAGCGCGCGCGCCACGTGTCGGCACGCGGGCGACTTGCGCACTTGCGCAGGCGCGCAGGTGAGGCACAACAGGCTTTTAGCCTAAAAAAAAATTTCTCAGAAGAGAAATCAGAGAGGAGTTGGACTCCTGAATGTGTTTTTGGGGTTAATGGAAGGGTTCTTCTTCTTCCTCCTGTTGCTTGCTGGATCTTGAAGATCAAGAGATGTGAAATCTCAAAATCTCTCCTTTTTAAGATCTAATGACAGATCCAAGTTCCCCTTTGTGGGTTTTGTGGTGGAAAACTATTTAGTTTAAAAAAAGGAGGAGTAAAACTCTTGATTTAATTCAAGAGAAAGAAGAAGGTTTTGGAACCTTGAAGAAGGAGAAAGATCTCAGATCTAATTTTTTTTGGAGAGAATGAAAAGTGTTACTTTATTCATCATCATTTTGCCTTTTATAGGCTTACATATTTACATATAGCCCCTTGGGCTTTTCAAAAATGGCATTTTAGCCATCCCATGGCTCATGTGACATTTCATTTTTGCACATAAGCCATGGGCTTACAAAATATTGGCTTTGTGCCCATTTTTTTTTTCATTCATGCATAAACAATTACATAAAAATTATTTATTACATGATTTTGTTGTTGGCATGTGGGAGGCTGGCTGCGGGCTCGACTTGGGCATGGGCCCGCTTGACCTAGGCTTGGGCCCACCTGGCTTGGGGTTGACCTTGACTTTGACTCGGTCAACGGGGGTGTAAATTTTTACCCCAACACTCTTCACATCCAAAAGATAAAGTGCTAAGAAATGAAACAGCAAGAGTTTTACTGACACAAGCAAAATGTTTTTACAAGGATATTTTGGGCTCCCTAGCCTTAAAGTCTTTACAAAGAGTATTTTGGGCTCCCCAGCCTTACAAAGTTCCGGACGCTTACAAAAGAGGGACGAGGAAATATCAAAAAGGCCTAAGTCACAAACCCCCTCCTGCGCCTCGCTTCCCTCATCACTGTCATCACAGTCTGCTGGAGGCTTCACCACCTGAGGCTTTGCCATCAGGGGTACGCCTCGCTTCCCTCATCGCTGTCTGCCGGAGGCTTTGCCACCAGGAGTGGGACCTAAGCATGGAGCTCGCCATCGGCGAACTCAGGAAGCTGCTCCTTCAAGGCATCTAGAGCCTTATTCCATGCGACGGTGGAATGCTCGCCAAGCTCGGTGTGAAACTGCTCTGACACCTTGTAATCGGCCACAGCCTTCCTAGCCCGAACCTCGGCAATCCCGGCTGCCCGAAGCACCGCCTCGGCATCCCCCTGCTGGCGTTTCTCTCCTTCTCCATGGCCACGAAACGATCGGCCAGATTCGCCAGCTTCGCCTTAGCAACTCGGTGGGATGCACTCAGGCGACGATAGGCACCCTGGTTTGCTGAGATGGCGAGCTCCGCAGCCTCCGCTCAGGCTTCCAGGACATCGGCCCTCGCCCTCTCTAGACGCAGGTCACGTCGCAGGACTTCAACCTCTGAAGGAAATGCTTCCACCGGCCTCGGTGCGTGGAACGCCCCCTCGGCCTCCATACGAGTAATGAGGGTGCAGTGTTGAAGGACCTGATGTGAAATGGATGAGAAACTTGGAGACGCTCGAGCCAAAAGAAGGAAGGTCAAAAAAACAACGCGTGGAGGAGTTCATACCTGGACCGTCCCTTGGGCTATGGCCTCCATTTGGACCCTCAGGGTGCCATGCAGAAGCCTCCCCCAGCTGACTCTTCCATTTCGGCGGGCAGGCCGGCAGCGACAAAAAGCCCAGATGGAGCCATGAAGTCGACATCCCCCTCCTGCACGGGAATCCCCTCAGGGACCCTCGATGGCGGCGCACGAGAGATTGTCCTTTTCCTCTTAAGGAGGACCCCGTCCCCACCCTCCCCTGCGTCCCTCGTCTAGAGTTCGGATGACTATGAACGTTTCTGGCCGCCGCTGGAACAATCACCAGGAGTCCTCAGCGAAGCGGACGGCCCTGCCACCGGCGGAACATTCGGCGCAGGATACGAGCCAGCTGGGGGCACGGACGCATCGCTGGCCTCCCTCTAGAACGAGAAACCCAAAGAGTGGGAACAAACCATGTATCCAACCCAAAAGAGGAAGAGCGCCGAGCAACCAAGACTTAGAAGGAAGAAAATATGAAGGATAGGGGCCCTGGAGTGGGCCCCGCCTCTATTTATCAACGCAATCGCCCTCATCCAACGGCGTCCTTTATCTCCCGCCAAAGCGCCTCCTTGCGTCCAACAGCTCCGATCGCTCCACTTGTCGTTCTCATACTGGGCCGCATCCCATCAGACACCGCAGGTCTGCACACGTCGCGTCGGCCAACCGACGCTTGACACGCGGACCGTCGCTTCAGTGATAGGATACACGAACCGGTGCACCTTCCTTAAACGCAGAGATCTCGCCCTGATTCGCTGGCAGGAAAGACAGCTGACAGCCCGGGGATGCGTCCCGACGAAATCTTAGGAGGGAGCTCACCCCGGGCGGCCCGACAGTCCACTCTTGATCCGACCCGCCAGCTGGACGGGACAAGAGTGGGGGGCTAATGATGATGCACTATATTGGCGATCTCCCAGATCAGGACACATGGCAGATGACGTGTCCCAGAACTCAGAAGAAAGGGCCCACAGGGGCTGACCAGGCCACCCCTGTACCCGACCTGCAAGCACAAGCTGGCTCTCTTCAGAGCCCCATGCAAATTGGCCTCCCCGGCCTCTCAGCTCACCCCGAGCTACCACAGGACCAAGATGCCTCGGCCCTCCCGCTCATTCCCGAGCTCCCTCGCCAAGGCCATCTTCCTCAGTCCCTCCGACCGACCAACTCCACCACTCACAGGCGTAACCGCCGCTCCGCAAATCTCGCCATGCGCGGATTCTCCGCCGACAACATCCCTTATTCCACGCCATCACGATCCCCATTAACGGGCGATCCGCTTATTACGCGGGCGTGACGTCGGGAGCGTAACTGCCGGCGAGATTCTCATGCCTGCTACTGCGTGCTACCGCCACTATATAAACCCCCATCACAGAAGGGTCAAGTAAGCTTTTTTCCCCCCCATTTAGCCGTTACTCTGCTCGGATCTTGTGCTAACTTGATCGTCGGAGGGTCCTCGGTGGTACCAAACCACCCCGGGACTTTCTTCCAGGTACTCGTCGCGAACTCATCAAAACCACCAATCTCCTCAAAACTAATTGAGACCCACACGCAACAGGAGATCACCTCTAAGATCCACCGGGAGATCGACGGAAGACAACATCTGACGGAGACCCGAAAAGAACCTCCATAAAAAAGTATGCTAGTATTATTGGTAGTATTATGCATCTAATAAACTTTACTAGATCCGATATTGCATATGCCGTAGGCCAACCATGTAGATACAATAGTAAACCAAGTAATGATCATTGGAAAGAGTTTATTAGATTAATGAGATATTTAAAGAACACTATTAATCTTGGTTTACATTATAAAGGTAATTCACATGTTTTATAATGTGATGCCAATTGGGCAACTAATAAAGTAGATTCCAAATCAACTAACTAGTGGTTGGTTGTTTACTTATATGGTGGTTGTATTATATCTTGGACTTCTCAAAAATAAAAATGCATTGCTTTACCGATTCTAGAAGCTGAACATATTGTTATGTCTGAAGCTAACAAGGAGATTAAATGGGTACGTCAATTTTTGTTCGGAATTCCTTTTATTGAAAAACTCAATAAAACAATTACCATGTATTGTGATAATCAGGATGCAATTCATATATCTAAAAACAAAAGTCTTATTAGTGCTAGTAGGTTTATTGCTATTAGATATAACTATTTGAGAAAGCTTGAAAAGAAATGTAAGATCTCTATAGAGTATTTACCAACTAAACATATGTTGGCGGGTTTTTTTAACTAAATCATTATCCGGTAAAAGGATAATTAAAGCCTGGGGAGGTATGGGACTATTACCAATCTAATAGATATTTCCTATGACGTTAGAGAATATCTATAAAATATGGCTATAATGATGTATTTCAAAGTGCACTTAAAATTTGTGAAATAGTGGGATGGTTTTCACTATTTTTATGTACCATATCTGGTTTGTGCGCTTAATTCTAGAACTAAGGATGGACGCAAGTCCTTAACAAACTTTGATGAGTGAAATGAGGCTGTGGACACTCATGAGTTTTCCTTTGCAAGTAAGAAAGTGAGAGCCGCTCCCTAAAGGGTTCTCGGTAAGACCCTAGAATACTTGCTAAACCGGGATCAGTGCATGGTCTATAATGTGATGCTTTAGAGAATCGAGTATCCATATACAGTGTGAACATTTATTCATTTACATTTTGACATTTGGGGTTAATTTCTCAATTGTCTAATATACTTAATTCTTGTTGAAGCATAAGGTTCAAGTCGAAGTCCGTCTGTAGGTATGCACTGTAAAATTATCCAAAATTTTGTTTTCATTTTTTAAAAATAAATCTTTTTTACGTATTTAATTTTTTATTAGAAAATTAGTGGGGAATTGTTGGATATTTCCTAATAATAAACTAAGTAATTATTTTTGAAATATAGTTATTTTATAAAATGTTTCCAAGTTTGTCTCTGTTTTGTTTGGAGCATGTGTGTAATTTGAGTGCTAATTGAAGAGCTTATGTGTTGGGCTCATAATTGGTCCATTTCAATTTTGAATTGGCTAATAATAGTTAATGGCCACAAATGCATGAGTTATTTTAGCGGGGTTCAATGGTTAATTAAATCAAACGTTTCACTGATTTAATCAAGCTTGTATGTAACACCTCCACTAGTAAAATAAGGGGTTGCCCCTACGGATAACAACATCCGTGGGGGCAGATAAACTTTGGCCCTACGGATTAATCCGTAGGGCCAAACGGTTGCCCCTACGGTCCTTCCATATTTATTTAAAAATTATTAAATCTTAAAGTGTTGTTTGTCCCTACGGAGCCGCAAACCAAGCACGTACGGTTATATCCGTAGGGGCATCTAAATAAGAATTTAAGTGATCGATCTCTACGCTGATTATTTCTTATTCCCTTTATCGATCACAGTTGCGCGCGAACCCAAATCCCCAAACTCTCGACGTTCCCGCCGATCGCCGTTCTCGTCGTCGCCAGCGTCGTCGTCGCCAGCGCCGACCGAATCGTCGTCGCCACCGCCTGCTTCTTCCTCATCTCCGTTCGTCGTCTCCATCACCTACTTCTTCAACCAACGGCAAATTCGTCGTCTCCACCGATTCGTCGTCTCCATCACCTACTTCTTCAACCAACGGCAAATTCGTCGTCTCCACCGATTCGTCGTTGCCACCGTCTGCACAGGTTAGGAAATCTTAATTAAACAAATTTTTGATTGTTTTAGGTCTATGGTTCATAGTTTGGGTAGGCATCGGTTGGGGTTAGGGTTAGGGGTGGGGCTGGGGGGCTGCTGTTACGGTTGGGGTTGGGGTTCGGCAGGGGGTAGCGGTTGGGGTTGGGGTTGTGTGTCCCTGAGCACTTCTTGATTGGGGCTGGGGCTGCGGGCTGGGGCTCGGGCTGGGGTTGGGGCTGGGGCTGGGGCTGGGGCTGCAGCTAGGGCTGTGGTTAGGGTTGGGGTTCGGGCTCGGGCTGCTGTTAGCGTTAGGGTTGGGGCTGGAGCTGAGGCTAGGGTTGGGGTTGGGGTTCGGCAAGGGGTTGCTGTTGGGGTTGGGGTTGGGGTTAGGATTAGGGTTAGGGTTGAGGTTGGGGTTTTGGATTTCAGGGTCTAAGCTTTTTTCTTTGAATTGTTTTGTTTTGTTGCTGGTTCTCAGATGAAGGGTGAATTTAGGGTTAGGTATTAGCTATCTGGTTGATCTTGGAACGCAATTTTGAAGATCAAATATTTACTTTATAATTTGATCAGGTTTGAATTGTTGGGTTCTTGTCGTTTGTGTTGCAATGTTAGTATTTTCTAATGTTGTCTAATGAGATTGGAGGGCCTTGATATGCTCTACGATATGCATTTCTAACGATTTGTCCTGCAGTCTGATACCAAGAACAACAAGTAACGAATAATAGAAAGGATGAGTCGTGTATTTAGGAAAAAGCAGAAAATGTTTTTTCTGACACCGTATACCCAATTTTCCCACACACACCCCTTCACACATGAAAGTTGGCAGAAGATGTTTTTCTGGTAACATCTTCAGCATCATCGAGACTTAATTGCATTTGAAAGGAAGATATATATTCTTTCAACTTAAATTTATATTATATTCATCTTATTTATTGATTTCTTTTCTATGTTGCAGGTATGTATCTCAATCTCAAGTCTAATACATCTTAGTTCTTTAATGCTCAATTCTCAAAGGAGCTTAGTTCTCCAAGATAGGAGCATGCTCCTCCCTATAATGCGCATATGCGCAAGCGCCACGTTCACTACGTGCAACGCACGTGTGCCCGCCATGCGCGCACCACGTGCAATGCACGTGCGCACCACGTGCAATATTAAAAGGAGCTTAGTTCTCCATAGGAGCTTAGTTATCCAAGATAGGAGGATGCTCCTCCCCATAATGCGCATACGCGCAAGCGCCATGTGCTCTACGTGCAACGCACGTGTGCCCGCCATGCGCGCACCACGTGCAATGCACGTGCGCACCGCATGAGAATATTCAATAATATTAAAAGGAGCTTAGTTCTCCAAGTTAGGAGCCTGCTCCTCTCCATAATGTGCATATGCGCAAGCGCCATGTGCGCTACGTGCAACACACGTATGTCCGCTATGCGCGCACCACGTGCAATGCACGTGCGCACTACATGAGAACATTTAATATTATTAAAAGGAGATATGTTCTCCGTAGGAGCTTAAGTCTAATGCACATACACGGATTTTCTCCTTTGTCAGTAACTATCCCGTTCTTATATTTCTCAAAATAGTAAGCATAACCTACAATTTATATGTTATACAGTCTAACATGGCCTATGAGTACGTCAGAGCTAAGGACTGGATGTATGTGGATTGGAAACAACGTATGCAACCTAAGTTTGTCGCAGGAGTTGCTGCTTTCCTTGAATTTGCACGCGCACATAATAAGATCATAATACAGAAGATTCTCTGTCCGTGCGATAGATGTGGCAATAAGTACTGGCAGAATATAGAATTGGCAGAGCTTCATATTATAAAACATGGGTTTACTAGACTTTATACAACTTGGAAATATCACGGGGAAGGAGAAGAATGCAGTACTGCGGCAGAAGAAGTAGAACACGATAATGCGACAGGAGAAGAAGAATTCGGTAATGCGGCAGAAGGAGAAGGCGGTAATTTATTTCCATCAGAAGAAATGGAGGATATGGTAGAGGCTGCCCTAGGTGAATCTATTCGTACCGAAGATGACATTCCTTCCGGTCAAGGACCTCGTGCGGATAAATAAGAAAATTTCATGAATGATGCTAGGAAACCAATTTATGAGAATGCGAAGTATTCCACCCTCTCATGGTTCGTCCAACTTTTCCAGATTAAGTGTCTAAATGGATGGAGCAACAAGTCATTCACAATGCTTCTTTCGTTCTTGAAAGATTCTATGCCTCCGGGAAATAATGTGCCCGACAGCTGGTACGAAGCCCAGAAGATGATGTCTGATTTGGGTCTAAAGTGCGAGAAGATTCAAGCATGTCCTAAAAATTGCGTGTTGTACAGGAAAGAGAATTCAGATTTGAAAGAGTGTCTAACATACGGAGAGGCCAGGTATAAGCCGAAAGATTCTGATAAGAAGCCTGATATACCTGTGAAGATAGCACGATACTTTCCCATAACACAGAGGCTACAGAGGCTATTCAGATGCAAGAAAACAGCCGGGGCAATGATTTGGCATCACCGTGCTCCTCCAAGTGAAGATGGAAAAATGAACCATCCAAGAGATTCACCGGCATGGAAGGATTTCGATAGGAGGCATGCAATATTCAGTAGCGATCCTCGCAATGTCCGGCTCGGACTGGCTACTGATGGCTTCTGCCCATTCAACTATATGGCTGGAAGTCACAGCACATGGCCCGTTGTAATGATAATTTATAATCTGTCGCCTTGGTTGGCTATGGACCAATCATACTTTATGATGTCTCTTCTTATCGACAGACCAAACTCACCGGGGAACAATATCGACGTCTATCTCCGACCTCTGATCGAGGAGTTGAAATCTTTGTTCGTTGATGGTGTAGAGACATATGATGCAAACACAAAGACAACCTTCATACTGCGTGCGGCTTTAATGTGGACAATTAATGATTTTCCTGCGTATGGAATGCTATTAGGTTGGTCCGTACATGGTCACAAAGCATGTCCTCATTACCATGAACACACAACATCGAAATTCTTGAATATTAGCAGGAAGGTTTGTTATTGCGGCTATCGACGTTTCCTGCCTCCAGACCACCCCTATAGGTTAGACACGGTTCACTTTAATGGTCATCAGGAGCTTCTTGGACCTCCATCCCCATTGTCCGGAGAGGACGTGGCTGCTAAATGGGATGGTTACAATAACGTGACCTTCGGGATGGATCCGACGAAACAGGTCAAACCACCATATTGGAACAAGTTAAGCATTTTCTTCGAGCTTCCGTATTGGTCTACAAATTCAGTGCGCCATTGTCTGGACATCATGCATATAGAGAAGGGAGTATCAGAGCACATACTTAACTTGCTTTTTTGTAAAGACGGGAAATCTAAAGACAACATGAATGCTCGGATGGATCTACAAGAGTGGGGAATAAGAAGTGAATTGCACCCTAGACCGGTAGCAGGTAAACCGGGTAGGTGGAGAAGCAATCTTGGAACATGGAAAGATGAATATGGATTGACCAGTGTGAACACACTTCGATTTTACTGTCAGGAAGATCCATTTATCTTTCCGAACCAAGCATTCCAAGTATACTACTCACAATATTTGAAGCATCCGGGGTGGAGTGTTGTATGCCGATGGAAACCCAGAGATGTCTACGATGTCCCAGAATACGAGGACATCGATGAGGACGAAGAAGAGAGAATGCTTAAAGTGCTCCGACCGTCTGTTTCGAAGGACGGGTTGTCTTCGACCGATCATGAAGTTACGTGGGTTAGAAATGACATCGACGATGAAATCCAAGTAGATATGTATAATGCGCCCACGAAACGAAAAAGGTTATCAGTAATATTATATTATTACTTCACATTTTACGCTCTATACATATATAGTCAATACTTTTAATGATTGTCTAATGAGTCCATGAACCGTTTATCTAGATTTGATGACGATGTCGGGAGCAGCGAGGGGCGGCAAGAGCTCCAGCCGCGGCAGAGGCAGAGGCAGAGCGGTTCTACCTCCCGGAGAGCTCCGTAGGGAGCTTCAGAGGGCTGGTCTTGCACCCAGATCGGAGACCCCTTCGGATGCCTCCTTCCGTGTGGATTTTGCCATACATCCAGGTATACTGCACGCATATCCATTTTGAATGTAATATTACAGATATTCATGCCTGTTTATGTCAAAATTACTTATATTGTCAATATTTGATTGTCTAGTTATTGGTGATGCGTCCACATCTGGGACAGAGGCCACTCCTGTTGGATATATGTATGCCTTAGAGGCAATTATGTGATAGTGGATGTATCTATACATGTATATATATTCAGTTTGCATTCTTGCTCGACATGATAGTATGCTATCTGGTTCTACTTTATCTGACATGTTGATTTGATCATGCTTTTATTCATTCACACATGCTGATAAAGCCCTGAGGATATCGGCTTGACTACTCTGATTATGATGGAGATCATACTAGTGGGACATCTGTAGTCTATAAGCATATCCTGGAACGTCCCTAGTTGTAGGTATATCGAGACGGGGCATTGATATACCAGAGTAGACTAGCGTATATGATACTAGACCCATACGATGGGCGATGGATGTTCCCACATTCATCGATGTTTGACATCAAGATCACATACGGGTGCTCCGTGGTGACTGAGTACACTGGACGGACTCACCGAGAACTCCTATATGGAATTATATCTATCGTCGGATAGGAGTTCTCAGGTGACACTGGTACAGGTTAGTCTGTAGACCCGAGATCGTCATGGAGTCTTGTGTGTTCTCCCACTGTACTTTGATTGCCACCCTACCACGGCTCTACTGAGTCGTGCAAACAGGTGGTCGTTGGGTACAGTCCCGAGACACACGAAGACGATGAGCGATAGGAGGGGTTTTGTCTCTCCCGGTATTGGGAGTTGATGCTGTGCTGTGCCCGACTGGTTATAACAACAAATCCCTGGCCAGGGCTGCTGAGATTTGCTGATAAGTGTTATCAGTAGTTTCTCGATCTGTTATAGACCATTCACCGGCACGACTTATTGAGTTATTGGGGTCGACGTGACCATCCCTAGGCTCGATATGCAGCATATCTGACGAAGAGACCAGACTGTACGGTAGTGTTGCCGGATGGCTCGACGGGAGTTGTAGCAGGTTCGCTTGTTGTCTTCTGATCGCTCAATACCCGGGTGGCCGTTACGTTTAGCTGACCGCTTGCGGCTTGAGGGTACCTGATACGATCATCACCCTCTGCCGGCGTATTGACGAGTCTTAGAGTCCCACAAAGGAGTTACCTAGTCCAGGCGAAACGTTGTGGTGCGCGTATGCGATATGCGCATGCACCCGATTAAAATGTGCGTATATGATACCGAACATTGATCGGGTGAACTGCTTTTGGTGGGGTCATATGAGATATGACCGGATTGATAAATTAAGTGTTGATTTATCATTTAACCATTAGTTTTCTCACTTAAAACCTTTTTCTTGGATGATGGATGTGTACATGCATGTGTGCTTTTCTTTCTTTATTTCATGCTAGTTTCATGCACATATGGATGTGCATACATACACACATACATACACCCATCTATCATGGTTGTTAATATATGGAAATGGTGGCAATATAAGACCCACACCATGGATTAAATAATGGATTATTATTTGATTTTGGATTTAAAAGAAAATGAAAAGGAAAGGATAATCATTCTAGCTTCTACATTCTTCCTTTGACCTAACCATGGTCAACTACCACTAACCTAGGGTTATCCTTCTCTTTATCATTTAAAACTCAAGTTAAATAATGTCTCCATCACTTTAACCATGGTTCATAGTAAGAAGAAATGAAATATATATTGATATATTTCTTTTTCTTCTCATGGGTTACTTTTCACCTCTTGTTAAAAATTGCCACCATCTTCTTCCTCTTTCTCTTTTGCTCTCTAGTTTTTTCTAGTGAGTAAATACCACTTAAAGAAAGGTTTTTGAAGTGAGAAAGTTAACCACAACTTCATTCTACACAAGCTTAGCCGTCTTGTTTAGAGTGTTCTCTTCGGTTTTACGAAGTTGCGAGCTTGGACGGAGAACTCCGTGGTGGATCGTCGTGGACATAAGAGGACTTCAAGAGGACCTCCGTTCAACACCCTAAAGACCAAGGAGTCCAGCGAAAGGGAGCTACAAAGGTTGTAGTCTCGAAACCCTAGATTAGTTCGCTTTTATATTTCGAAACCCTAATTTTCTAGGATCGATTCCTTTGCATGTTCGTTTAGCACCATAAAAATTTAAACTTTTGGACATGTGATGCTTCAAAACTCTTCATAGGGTGCTAGACAAAACTTACATTGGTATCAGAGCCGACCTAAAACATTAGGAGACGATTTTACGAAGTGAAAATCCCGATCGGACAAAAATACGGTTTTCTTGGACCCTCTCTGGACAAATTCTAAAATCTGATCTTTTTCAGAATTAAAAATACTTAAAAAATATAGCAGGGAAATATAAGAGTTATGGTGAAATACGAACACGTGAACAGTTAATGTGGCGGCGGAACCACGGCAAATCCTTGCTTAGGCCGCGGTTCCGCGGCCTTACTGTAGTATCATTGCATGGGGATTTCACTGTAATTCATATTTCTGTTTGTATAGTGTTTTAGGTATGTTTAATCTGAATGTTGTACTGTATTATCTGGAGATGGTTTTGGACGCGTTATTTTGATCGGTATTTTCATTTCGTAGCTTTTCCGGGTAAATTAGAAAGTATTGAAGTGTTTGAACGAATATCATTTGCTCGCTATTCACGGGGTTTAAATACTTTGGAGATACGTGCAAGTCTTTTTGCTGTGGTCCCTCTAGAAGACAACAAACCTTAACTCGATTATGTGACCGTCTCGAACTGCCCTTTGAACCTTAGGGTTTGGGGCAGTACGGCGTGCCACATGTGAGGCGTTGGCTTGACCCTTCTACGGCTGGACCGCTACTACTGTGTCACACTCCGGATTTTTGAACCCTGCTCAAGTGTTGAGCTTTAGTGAATCTTGGGTACTTGATCGTTCGTTCGAAAACTTTAATACTGTCTGTTTGTCTGGAATGTGATACAATATGTGGAATTCATATAGTTTAGGCATAAAATACGAAATATGTGATGTTTCGCATTTATGATGTCTAAAGAGAATCTGGATTCCAAATATTGTAGTTTTACACTTTCTTTTCTGTGACCGTAAGTGTAGTATGTTCGATATCGCCGGTTTCGTTGCTATACATCAACAACAATCGGGGTACGCATACTTACTTACGTTGATGATATGTGATATTATGTGTTGCTGAGATATGATGTGCAGGATTGTCGCGATTGAATAGCCGGGGGGTTTTATGTGAGATGAGAGTTTTATATTTTCATTCATGTAAATTCAAATGTAATGTAATATTCTTTTATTTGGGGCACTTCCAGGTTGCGGTTGTGTCACCAGTGTTGTATATTATTTACTTTTCCATATTAGGATGGAGCCAAGGAGGGGAGCACAGGTGGCCGGGTTCTGGGGTTCAGTGGGAGGCCATCTCGAGGAGTCGAGACCGGGTCTCCTAAACTCCAGAATTGGTAGGGTCACTTGCCGCTCTCGTAGGGGTCCAGGGTGTGGGCTTGGCTATTCATCGCGACTGTGGAATCCGTATTTTCTATTCTGGCTAAATACTAAATACGGACGTCCTAGGATATCCCACGTTATATCTATGTTTCTGCTGCCTGTGTTCTGTGATATCTGAGACGAATGACATATTATATATATGATATATAGTAGACGTTGCTTATGTTTTACACCCGCGCTAGTCCCGTCCCGGTATGCCGTTAGTTAAGTAACCTAACGGTGCATAACGGAACATTGCGGCGAATGCGGATGGCATAAGCGTACGTGTTATTTTCGTTTCATTTCTGTGATTGGCTTAAGGACTTAAATGATGGGTTTACATTAATGTGATTAATGTAAATGAAAATAAACCTAAAAAGATGTTGTAGAATCGGATTTGAAAACTACTCGGCTATTTATGAAAAAACTACATTTCAAAACTGCGGAGCTTAAGCCACTCCTTTTGAAAACTGTTTGATTCTACAACGATATCAAGTTCAAAGCGTTAAAGATTTTCTTAAAAATCAGTAGCAACCCTCCGTCATTTTAGGAAGTAGAGTACTTAGTATTCGTGCTACGTTTGTTGACTTTAGTTAAGGCGTAGTGTACGGTAGCTAAGTGATGTCTTCCTACACTGCATATGATGCAGATTAATTAGGACATTCATACGGCTTTGTTGACCATAGTTAAGGGTCATATGGGTGGGTCTAATTGATCAAGAAATGACGGGTAGAACTTGACTGGTACTTATGATTTGTTGACCATAGTTAAGGTCATAAGTACTAGGGGTAAAAATTACATCGGGAATTTCAAATGTTGAAATTTGCAATGAGATTGCATACCTTCCATGTGATGGTTGGATCCCGATCCCACTGTGGGCAATAGTTGCTCCTAGGAGAGTTTTACAGTTTACAATTAGCTAACTCATTAGGTGTGTAGAAAGGTGTTAACGGGGCTCCGCCTCTGGGAAAACGAGGTTTACTCTAATTAGGTCCGTGCGAAAGCACGGGGAAGCTCCCTCAAAGTACCGACACTGGCCTGGCTGAACGGTTAGCGAAGTTGTAGACTGTAATTAATCCTTGCTAGTTTTTCTTTTTAAGGTTTGAAAGAAAAACTTGATAAAAAGCAGTGGGAAACATCGATTAGACAAGATAATAAACCAATCTAATCTGTGCAAGAGCTTTCGCTGAGTGTATTCTTTTCTCTCTCTTAATGGCAGATACCAATGACTGGACTTAAGCTTCTACTAGATAAAAACAAACTGAATGGGACCAACTATAAGGACTGGCTGAGGAATCTGAAGATCGCATTGACTTATGATAAAGTATCATATGTCCTCACGGCTTCAGCCCCGCCCGTCCCACGTCCAAAATCCTCAGTTGCGGACATTGAAGTCCGCAAGACATGGGACGCTGACTGTGCCACGGCAAAATGCCTCGCGCTTGCATCGATAGACAACACACATCAAAAGCAGCATGAGGACATGGACATTCATGGTATATTGCTCCATACAAAGGAGTTGTATGGGGAGCAATCTCGCGTATTACGATATGAAGCATCAAAGAAACTGTTTCAGATGCGAATGGCCCCTGGCACACCAGTAGGAGACCATGTTTTGAAGATGATAACTCTTATAGATGAGCTTGAGGATCTTGGATGGACAATGGACAATGAACAATATATAGATATTATTCTGCAGTCCCTCCCCTCCACCTTTGCTCAGTTCATAGTGAACTTTAACATGCATGGCATGGAGAAGGAACTCCCTGAACTCCTTAATATGTTAAGGAGTGCAGAGAGCACTATGAAGTCAGCAAAACCTCCCGTTATGACTATTGGACAGTCTTCTTCTTCTCACCCGAAAGCTAAGGCCAAGGGAAAGAAAAAGAAGAAACCCACTAATCCTAAGGGCGGAGTTAAAAAGGTGAAAGGAAAGGGAAAGTCCAAAGCTGGAGACCCGGGGAAAGGCGAGTGTTTTCATTGCCACAAGACAGGACATTGGAAGCGCAATTGCACGGAGTACCTAAGTCTCAAGAAGAAGCATGGTGATGCTTCTGCTTCAGGTGCGTTTGTGACTGAAAACTGTTTTTCTATAAACTCTGCTTCCTGGGTATTGGATACCGGTTCAGGTTCTCACATTTGCAATTCTATGCAGGGGCTGAGAAATAGCAAGGTTTTGAAGACAGGTGACCATACTCTCCGCGTTGGAAATGGTTCCAATGTACATACAGTCGCAGTGGGAGAGTATCACTTGGGGTTGCCATCTGGATGTATTTTGATTTTGAATCCATGTTATTTTGTACCAAGTATGCTATGTAATATAATATCCGTTTCTTTGTTGGACAATGAAGGATATAATTTTGTGTTGCAGAACAATATTATGAACATTCACCTAAATCAAATGTTGGTTGGGTATGGTACGCTTAATAACGGAATATATGTCCTAAATCAACACACAGTTTTCAGTATACAACACACTAATAAAAGAAAACTTTCAGAATTAAATGAAGCTTTTCTTTGGCACTATAGACTTGGTCATATTAACGAAACAAGACTAAACAAGTTACACAAAGATGGATATTTAAATTTTTTTGAATATAAATCTTATGCGACTTGCCAGTCTTGTATCAAGGGTAAAATGACCAAAACTCCGTTTACCGGACACGGAGAAAGAACTACTCAGCTCCTTGGCCTCATACATAGTGATGTATGTGGGCCAATGTCTACACAGGCTAGAGGCGGTTTTTCATACTTCATTACATTCACCGACGATTTCTCAAGATTCGGTCATGTATTTTTATTAAAGCACAAGTCCGACGCTTTCGAGAAATTCATTGAATATAAACAAGAAGTAGAAAAACAAACCGGCTTGAGTATTAAAATGCTTCGATCAGATCGAGGTGGAGAGTATCTCAGTACAGAATTTGCAAACTTCCTAAAAGAGAACGGGATTCTCTTTCAGCTCACTCCTCCTTACACACCACGGCACAACGGTGTATCAGAACGACGGAATAGGACCCTATTAGATATGGTCCGGTCCATGATGAGTGACGCTGAGTTACCAGTCTCGTTTTGGGGGCATGCATTGGAGACTGCAGCGTTTCTGCTAAACAGGGTTCCAACCAAAGCCGTGTCTACCACGCCATATGAGATATGGAATGGGAAGAGACCATCTCTTAAGAGAATTAAGATTTGGGGTTGCCCGGCCTATGTTAGAAAACAGAATCCGGACAAACTCGAGACACATTCAGTCATGTGTAACTTTGTGGGATATCCAAAGAATTCTTATGGATATCTGTTCTACCACAAAGAGGAACAAAAAGTGTTTGTTTCTCAGTATGCCACATTCTTGGAAAAAGAGTTTTTCACAGATAAAGATGATGGCAAGGTAGTAGATCTAGAAGAGGTTCTGGAGACACAAACTACAAATGACGATTTGGTTGAACCGGCTGTTGCAACAGAAACTGAAGAACCTCGGCCACTCCGTAGGTCTGGTAGGA
Organism: Agapanthus africanus; assembly: GCA_030015575.1. Lineage (NCBI taxonomy): Eukaryota > Viridiplantae > Streptophyta > Magnoliopsida > Asparagales > Amaryllidaceae > Agapanthus > Agapanthus africanus. Next base: position 188,548,191 of record CM057337.1, read on the forward strand.
CTTCTCGCCCACCGGAGAGGTACTACGGTTTCCTCATTGATGGTAACGGAGAAGATTGCATCATGGATGATGATGATCCTACCAGTTTTCAGCAAGCTATCACGAGTGGTGACTCTGTGAAGTGGCTGGATGCCATGAGATCCGAAATGGAGTCTATGTACACCAACAAAGTATGGACTTTAGACGTTGTACCCCCTGGGGTAAAACCTGTAGGGTGCAAATGGATCTTTAAAAGAAAGATTGGTGTGGATGGGCAGGTAGAGACCTATAAGGCAAGACTTGTGGCGAAAGGTTTTCGTCAAAGACCAGGTTTGGACTATGATGAAACTTTTTCGCCCGTAGCCATGCTTAAATCCACTCGAATCCTACTTGCTATTGCTGCTCACTACGACTATGAAATCTGGCAGATGGACGTTAAAACAGCATTTCTAAATGGAGATTTAGAAGAATGCGTTTATATGGATCAGCCAGAGGGCTTCATTGACAGTGGGAGCAGCGAGAAAGCATGTAGATTGCTTAAATCCATATATGGGTTAAAGCAGGCATCTCGGAGTTGGAACATCTATTTCGATGATGTTATCAAAGAGTTTGATTTCATCAAAAATCCAGATGAACCTTGTGTTTATAAGAAGGCTGTGGGAAGAGCTGTCACATTCCTCGTATTGTACGTGGATGACATTCTTCTGATAGGAAATGATATTCCTATGCTACAGTCGGTCAAATCATTCTTATCACTAAGGTTCTCCATGAAGGACCTGGGTGATGCCACATACATCCTGGGCATAAGGATCTATAGGGATAGATCCAAAAAGTTATTAGGATTGTCCCAAACCAGGTACATCAACACCATCCTAAAGAGGTTTAGTATGGAAGACTCCAAGCGGGGTGCCTTACCCGCTTGCCATGGAGTCACTCTCTCCAAGGATTCTTGTCCAAAGACCGATGAAGAGAGAGCTCGCATGAGCATTATACCTTATGCTTCGGCAGTAGGATCTATAATGTATGTGATGTTATGTACACGCCCAGATGTAGCTTATGCACTTAGTGTTGTAAGCAGGTATCAATCCAACCCAGGGGAGAACCACTGGACAACTGTGAAGAACATTCTTAAGTACTTACGAAGGACTAAAGAATTGTTCTTGGTGTATGGTAATACAGATCTCCAAATGGAGGCCTTTACCGATTCGAGCTTCCAGAGCGATAAGGATGACAGCAAATCTATCTCAGGGTTTGTATTTACCCTCAATGGAGGGGCGGTAAGTTGGAAGAGTTCCAAACAAGATACCGTTGCAGACTCTACGATGGAAGCTGAGTACATTGCTGCAAATGATGCCGCCAAGGAAGCCGTCTGGATGAAGAAGTTCGTTTTGGAGCTAGGAGTAGTTCCAACCATTATTGATCCAATACCTTTGTATTGTGACAATAATGGGGCGATGGCGTTAGCCATGGAGCCCAGATCCCATCAGCGGTCCAGACATATCCTGAGGCGCTTTCATTTGATCTGGGAGATTGTAGATCGCCGCGAGATCGAGATTAAGAGATTAGATACAAAGAACAACGCCGCGGATCCACTCACCAAGGCCCTCCCTCAGCCACAGCATGAGCGACTTTTTGAGATGTTAGGTATGAGATACGCCAATAACTGGCCTTAGTGCAAGAGGGAGATTGTTGGATATATGTATGCCCTAGAGGCCATTATGTGATAGTGGATGTATCTATACATGTATATGTATTCAGTTTGCATTCTTGCTCGACCTGATAGTATGCTATCTAGTTCTACTTTATCTGACATGTTGATTTGATCATGCTTTTATTCATTCATACATGCTGATAAAGCCCTGAGGATATCGGCTTGACTACTCTGATTATGATGGAGATCATACTAGTGGGACATCTGTAGTCTATAAGCATATCCTGGAACGTCCCTAGTCGTAGGTATATCGAGACGGGGCATTGATATACCAGAGTAGACTAGCGTATATGATACTAGACCCATACGATGGGCGATGGATGTTCCCACATCCATCGATGTTTGACATCAAGATCACATACGGGTGCTCAGTGGTGACTGAGTACACTGGACGGACTCACCGAGAACTCCTATATGGAATTATATCTATCGTCAGATAGCAGTTCTCAGGTGACACTGGTACAGGTTAGTCTGTAGACCCGAGATCGTCATGGAGTCTTGTGTGTTCTCCCACTGTACTTTGATTGCCATCCTACCACGGCTCTACTGAGTCGTGCAAATAGGTGGCTGTTGGGTACAGTCCCGAGACACACGAAGACGATGAGCGATAGGAGGGGTTTCGTCTCTCCCGGTATTGGGAGTTGATGCTGTGCTGTGCCCGACTGGTTATAACAGCAAGTCCCTGGCCAGGGCTGCTGAGATTTGCTGATAAGTGTTATCAGTAGTTTCTCGATATGTTATAGACCATTCACCGGCACGACTTATTGAGTTATTGGGGTCGACGTGACCATCCCTAGGCTCGATATGCATCATATCTGACGAAGAGACCGGACTATACGGTAGTGTCGCCGGATGGCTCGACGGGAGTTGTAGCAGGTTCGCTTGTTGTCTTCTGATCGCTCAATACCCGGGTGGCCGTTACGTTTAGCTGACCGCTTGCGGCTTGAGGGTACCTGATATGATCATCACCCTCTGCCGGCGTATTGACGAGTCTTAGAGTCCCACAAAAGAGTTACCCAGTCCAGGCGAAACGTTGTGGTGCGCGTATGCGATATGCGCATGCACCCGATTAAAATGTGCGTATATGATACCGAACATTGATCGAGTGAACTGCTTTTGGTGGGGTCATATGAGATATGACCGGATTGATAAATCAATTGTTGATTTATCATTTAACCATTAGTTTTCTCACTTAAAACATTTTTCTTGGATGATGGATGTGTGCATGCATGTGTGCTTTTCTTTCTTTATTTCATGCTAATTTCATGCACATATGGATGTGCATACATACACACATACATACACCCATCTATCATGGTTGTTAATATATGGAAATGGTGGCAATATAAGACTCACACCATGGATTAAATAATGGATTATTATTTGATTTTGGATTTAAAAGAAAATGAAAAGGAAAGGATAATCATTCTAGCTTCTACATTCTTCCTTTGACCTAACCATGCTCAACTACCACTAACCTTGGGTTATCCTTCTCTTTATCATTTAAAACTCAAGTTAAATAATGTATCCATCACTTTAACCATGGTTCATAGTAAGAAGAAATGAAATATATATTGATATATTTCTTTTTCTTCTCATGGGTTATTTTTCACCTCTTGTTAAAAATTGCCACCATCTTCTTCCTCTTTCTCTTTTGCTCTCTGGTTTTTTCTAGTGAGTAAATACCACTTAAAGAAAGGTTTTTGAAGTGAGAAACTTAACCACAACTTCATTCTACACAAGCTTAGCCGTCTTGTTTAGAGTGTTCTCTTCGGTTTTACGAAGTTGCGAGCTTGGACGGAGAACTCCGTGGTGGATCGTCGTGGACACAAGAGGACTTCAAGAGGACCTCCGTTCAACACCCTAGAGACCAAGGAGTCCAGCGAAAGGGAGCTACAAAGGTTGTAGTCTCGAAACCCTAGATTAGTTCGCTTTATATTTCGAAACCCTAATTTTCTAGGATCGATTCCTTTGCATGTTCGTTTAGCACCATAAAAATTTAAACTTTTGGACATGTGATGCTTCAAAACTCTTCATAGGGTGCTAGACAAAACTTACAACTCCCGCTCCTCCAGGTATGTTTATATATCATATAGTGCATGTAAATTGATTTAGAATGCTATATCATAAATATACACACATTCCTTTTGCTCTTACTTAGCAATTTTTATTATTGTCTAGCTGTAGGTGGTGACACCACCGCACCTGCGGGTATATTTATATATCCTATAGTACATGCATATTGATTTAGAACGTTATATTATTGATCTACACATTCTTTTTGTAATTACTTATATAATCTATTTTTAATTGTCTAATTATAGGTGGTGCATCCACATCTTCCGCAGGGGCCACTCCTGCCGCATCCATACCATCCGCATCGTCTGCAGGTTAGTATGAAAAAATATAAAATATTTATTCATTTTACATATGCTCTATAGAATAAATATGAACTTCATGGAAATTTAGCGTCAATGTTTATTTTCTAGTTGCAGGGGATGCGTCCGCATCCGGGACCCCGGTTGTTCCTCACCGGAGGAACTATCATCCAGCTCGTGCTGTTGCCCGGGCCCAGGCTCGTGCGATAGTCACCGGAGATATATATCACACTTCAATTTTCGCTTAAGCTTGATTTCTTATTAAAACTTTGTCTTAATATTGATTGTCTTGATATTTCGTGCAGACGTAGGGCCTCCCCATCCCCAGAGGGGGACTCGAGGCCCGAATCAGTCGCATAGGCTGAGGCCTAATAGAGCTAGGGGGGAGGCATCATTCCCCCTCCTTTTTACCCTTGACTATCGCTATACCGGTCCTCATGCCGAGAGGTTCGGCCGGTATATGGGGGATGAGAGCCAGCTCATGAAGAACTATCCACTTCACGTTGAGTGGGGCGAGCAGCACCGGCGCTCATTCGCCCTCTTCTTTGATCAGGCTCGGGTACGTATTAACGGCCTATTTTCATTTGATTTATCCAATATATTTATTATTAACACTTGCAATCTAATAACAATGTTTTTTTGTATTTTCAGTTGGATTACGATTTTCAGCTTGTAGCCGACCCTGATCAACCTGGGAGGGTGCTCGACCTTCATGCTCTGTACAATGGCCTGATAAAGAACATGCAGACCAAGGTCCGATACAACAGGAATGAGCTGAAGGCCGACTACTACTCCCTGTGGATGGCGACCCCCGAGGCAGAGAGAGCGGCCCTCCTATCTACTCCGGCGTTTGCGAGAGTCGACGTAGAGACATGGCCTCTATTATGCGATTATTTCGACTCCCAACGCAAACAGGTATGTATTTTAAATGTAATTCATTATTTATGATATAATTTATTTCTTTGTGTTCCTTAATTAGAAAACTAAATGTTAATGCGTTGTGCAGAAACAGGCTGCTCAGAATACAGAGAACAGGAAGTCGGCGAAGAGGGGTCGCCCCACTTACACAGGTGGCTCGAGGAATATTACTCGAGCCATGGAGTTATCGGTAAATTACAATAGACCGACCTTTCTAAAATTCTGCAATATTAAGAGTTATTTTCTAATATTTCTAATATTAAGAGTTATTTTCTAATATTGCAGACAGCTCGGACCGTGGCGCAAGGTGGTACACCGAGCGTGCTGTCCGCATATCTTGCCGTCCACGGCACCTCGACAGATCCCGCCACGGGCGAGCTTCGATATCCCGACGTCGCTACCCAGGAGTATTGCGTAAGTGTTAAATATTTATTCTACCCATATTTGAAATTTTAGTTTTGGAAGCTTCAAGTTTAAATTTTATACTTATACTTACTGCTCAATGTGGGTGTAGGAGCGAGTGGTTGAGCAGGCCGACGCTTCGGGGATCGATTTTACCGGACAGAACGATCCGAGGCTGCTGACCCCAGTTCTGGACGCCGCACACGGAGGGCACTATGGAGGTTGGGAGAGAGGCCGGGGACTGGGCCCTAGCAGGACCCATATGAGGTTGGACTCCACCCCGGCGGTTACTTCCTCCGTCTCCAGTGAGCGACGTGTCCAGCAGGAACTGGAGAGCTTGAGGGCCACCGTTGAGGAGTTGAAGGAGATGCTGGTATATATACTACTTTATAGTAAAATATCATGTCATATTATACATATCAACATATCCATAATTAGTACGTAGCTTGAGCTTATTTGGTTTTAGAGTTAGGTTTGATTAATCATACATACATATGTAATTAAAATAAACAACGGTTATCCAAACTAGATATCCAAATGGGATTTCGAAATAACTTGATAATGATACGAATTCGAGTAATACACAGTTCTTACACGCTTCTTACACACGTTAGGTCCAGACGCGACAGGGTACATGTCATGCATCTCCTTCGGCTGCGGCTCCGCAAGCCACTACATCTGCTGCGGTTCCGTAGACAGCTCCTATAGCTCCAGCGCCCGCTCAGACTCCCGCAGCCACGGCTCAGCAAGCGACTCCCTCGACGGCGGCTGCGCAGACCACATCGCCAGCTCCACAGGACGCTCAGACTCCCGCTCGCGCCGAATTGCAAACTTTATTGACCGAGGAGCAGGCGCGCGTTATTCTATCGTTATTCAGAGGTGGAGCTGGACCGAGCTAGGATAGCTTTTTGGTTATTATTTTTTGAATATTGGTTTATATTGATATTGATATTGGTTTATTTTTTGAATATTGGTTTATATTGATATTGATATTGGTTTATTTACATATTGTACTATATTTTTAAACGATATTGATATTGATATTGGTTTATATTTATATCATATTCAGTATTTGGGTTTCTTTTGTATATTATATGCGTGAGATGTGATTATGAATATTGCGATATATGTTGTGTGATGATTAATATTATATTTTACTGATATATATATTATTGTGCACAGGGCGAGAAAAAATAAGGCAGCCCCTTTTTAAGAAAAAGATAATGTGTACCTACGGATTAATCCGTAGGTACACATGCTGCCCCTACGGATTAAGCCGTAGGGGCAAAATATCAGCAGTAACTGATATTTCCTCCTGATCTCAGTGTCAGGGGGATTGGGCTTGTCCCTACGGATATATCCGTAGGGGCAAACAAAGACCCCTATGGATATATCCGTAGGGGCAAAATATCAGGATTCCTGATATTTTGCCCCTACGGATATGTACCTACGCATATATCCATAGGGGATACTTCTTGGCCCTACGGATATATCTGTAGGTACAGTTAATATAATTAAAATAACCATAAATAAAATAACTTTTTTTTTCCCTACGTCCTAATCCGTAGGTGCAAATGTACCTACACAGAACTCCGTATGGGCAAGTTTTTGTCCGTAGGGGCGAGTGTAGGGCTTCGACTTGCACCTATGGCGTTTGCACCTACAGATGAATTTTTTGCCCCTACGGATATATCCGTAGGGGCAGTGCTTTGCCCCTACGGATAAATCCGTAGAGGCAACCATTATTCGTAGTAGTGCTCGTAGCATTGAGATCTTCGGACATCATGGTGATCTGCTTTGTCTCCATTCAGTGCGGACTGTTGCGGACATATGGTGATCTGAGTATGGAACCACTTCAGAACAATGGTATCGGGTCCCTGAAGTATATTCCGAAAGAGAACAGAACTGCATTAATGATACCACCCTCAATTACAAAACCATACCACATCCCGATTCCCAAAATACGGAGAATACGAGGGTGACTAGGCCTGAAATACTCCTACAGTCAAAGAATAATCCTGCCGCTCTCACATTTCGGTTTCTAGCAGTACATGATAGCAGTAATCTAACTCAGACGATGAGATAATACAGTCACAAAAACTATCAGATATAAAGAAAACTGAGCGCAACAGATACAAACAAAAGAGACAACTAATCAGTGATATCAAAGGAATGATCAGCGGATTCACTGGTCTGGATCTCGGCAGTCTTCTCGAAATAAGACAGGTCCAATTCTTCCTCTGAGCATGCATACTTATGTCGTCAGAGCGACATAATATTATAATATAATAATACTAAACATTTGACAGTAAATAGTGAAGCATGAAACAGCGGTATAAAGTACTAACATGAATTTGTAGAATAACATAAACGGGTAGCGGTAATGGGCATAGATCATGGTAGTAATCTAGGTTAATATGCAAGTCACTAAACTAACAGTTTTTATGTCATTTGATATTGATCGGTGGAATGTATTCTCATGTTTAGCAAGGGTCTCGTGCATGCCTGAGATAACGGTCAAAAATGTGCCCGGGACATATTCTGTCAGCCGTGCCGCTAGGCATAAATACTTACACTGTCACGACCAGCGAAAGGCACGTGAATGGCATTTAAATCACATGAAGTCTATAAGCCTCCACCGTAACCCAAGTAAGCCAAAAACCGGGAATCAAAACCTTTTTAAGGAAATAGTAGAGGTGAAGTTTTGAAAAAAGTTTATCAATGAAATCAAGTTCCCTTTTTTAAAGTATAAGTAAATATTGTTTGAAAATACAAATGGGTTTTAGATTAAGCTTTGAAAACATTTTCGTCCTTTAAAATTTTGGCGGTACCTTCTTTGCAAATTTTGATAAAACCGGTACATACAAATAAATTTAATATCAGTGTCCCAAATCGGGAGCCATCTCATCGCCCCATCAGCGGAATCACAGCCATGTAGTAATATACGACATCCAAAGCGAAGATCAACATAAGAACAAGTAAGAAAATACTAAAAGCATAGTCAACTCGACTCTATTCAAGCTCGATATCTAAAAGAATAATATACAAGTCTCGTATCTAAGTCCAAAAAATATATAAGTTTTGGTTGATAGAGTTTTAAACTAGATTATAAAACAATATACATATACAAGGGACGGTTATGATCTGCAATATAACCTACCCACCAAGGTAATCATCCGAAGAAGAAGAAGCGTGCTGGCAAAGCGTTACTGATTTGAGCGGTCGGTCCTGCAAGAAGCTAAGGCACAACGGGGGTGAGTTGCCAACTCGTGGGTAAGAAGATATCACAGGGTGGAAATCGAAATGCATGACGATCTACCAAGGTCATTCAGTATAATACTATCATACTGTGTGATAACGAATATAAATATGTATATGCATAAGTATCGCATTAGTATTTATAAGCGCGTTATATCGGATGGCGTACAACACGTATGATCCTCATGATCAATTAATATATCGAAATATGCCATCCATAACAATATATATCATCAAGTAAGTGTCCATCATCGATACTCGAAATCATCGTATCAACTAAGTGTCCAGCATCGACACTCGAAATCATCATAAATCCTGTGTCAGGCATCGACATGTAAAACCCAAATACCGTAGGCACCGTCTCTTCAGACTGGTCCACTCTCAATATCAATAGTCCCAATAGGTATCTCCTGAATATCCGCCGTACTGTAATCTATCTCCGGTATCGAGTGTCCTCACTAGGCTCCCCGCCTTACATGCGGTCTTCCTGTCCCTCAGTCTCGACAGGGTCCACTATTTATCCGACTGTATACTCTCCCACTCAGTCTGGATAACGTAGCATGTCCGCAACCGTATATTTCCCCTACTCGGTTTAGAATAAAAAAAATCAAAAAATATCAAGCTCATGGTGGACGTCCAATCATCTTATTAAGAGAAAACCGTATTTTTAAAACATGTTCATGTTTTTTAAATCACATCGCAGTTCTCAATTCAATGGAAAACATTAATTTCCGAAGAACAACATTTGCATAACTCATTTTGATTGTATTAGATGTGTGTGTGTAGCAGTGTCCCATACCACTGAGATATATCATGATAAATAAAAATATCATAAAATCCATGTCGATCGTATACGAATACCCATAGCAATGGTATTCGCATCTCAAATAAGCAAGTATCATAATGCGTCATGCATATATATATATATATATATATATATATATATATATATAATCAACACACAAACAGGCATGGCAGTTCCTACTGTGTCGTGGCAATACTAATGATGTATAGTGTAGCATACGCGTATGTGCTCGTGCAGCATGGCAATCATTAGTAATTGTACAAGTGTTCTATCAAATCTTTCGCATAAGAATAGTTCTCAATTCCTATCAATAGCATATATATATATATATATATATATATATATATATATATATATATAAACTAATCAATCCCCTGTATATAGGGAAGTCATGATAAACTGTTTCGATATCTACATGGGTATAACGTAGCATAGCAGTCCTACCGTATCATGGCAGTATCAATGATGTGTTGTGTAACATGCGCATCTGAGATATGTGCAGTATAGCAAAAATTGGTAGTTGTGCAGTACTCTACAAGTGTGTTTATAAAGCATGTCAATTGTAAACTAGCCTACAAAACTAATTCAAACTAATGGTGTAAGCATAGCGTATACATTAAAGTAATCGATCCATGAGCGTATAAAGAGTAGAATAATTATAACGTGAATAGGCGTTAATATAGATACTTACTTACGAGCTATATAATTATAGTTTAAAATAGAACGAAATTTTATTTTAGAAATAAAGAGGCTACGATATTTTTGAAATAGATATCATTTGAAAATCCGTAGCACATCCTTGACATTATTATTTTTAAGTAGGAAATGGATCGTTAGTTTTTAAAATAAATATAGCTCTAAACATCTTATAAAGTCCGAATTCGGGATTAAACAAGACTCCCCAAGTCAAATGAATATCAGCCGTATTCGACAATCTATACTCATCACATCATATACGGAATCTCCCTTGTACGATATCATCCAATCAATACAGTACGGATCTATAGTCGCGTACGCCAACTCAAATAAAGTACGAACATCTAATCGCGTACAACACATAACAATAACCCCCCTCCCCCCTACACACACACATAGCCTAATAGCTATGAAATAGACACTAAGTGTATAACTATCTACTAAATATACGAATATACAAATATGGTGTTCTAGAATGACTCTACAGTCTAGGTATACGGTTCTAATGTATAGTATTATAATTAATACGGTTGCGGGGGTGTTATAGCCATCTACCCAACTTCCTCCATAGATAAACATCTACTCACATATACACGCCTCCCTCTAGTCGAAGCTGACGAACGCCTTACCCTTCTTCGTTGTCTCGAAAGTTCCTGCGATCAAACCTACAATCGAACCATAATACAACCGCATGAAAATCCAAATTGAAAATGATGCAATTGAGTTTCGCACACATAGGTTTGAACCTATGGCTAACACACGCTTAATATAACAAAATACCCCGACGTCGATGTACAGACGTCGAACGATCAAGTCACGACATAGAAATCCAAAAATACCAAGTTTAAAACCTTAAAACATCGTCAAAAACAACTTAAAATGCTTCCAGATTTTGATATATGAAATATAGTTTGAAATAAATTACCAGTGGCCTAAATATCATGTGAACAAGACACCAACAAAAACCCAAACCCTAATTCTACTGTAGGGCCGCCAATTAGCCGCAAATTTCGGCCCTTTAGATGAGTTAGGGGTTCGTCTTCATATGGTGGTCTCCTGATTGTCTAACTAGGTCATTAGGATACATTTTTTATTTTACAGAGATCCCAATTAACTCCAAAATTCGTTTGAACTTCAAAACTCAAAGAAAATACATTTTAGAAACTTATAACACTCTAAAACCTATACATGCACTAAAATACCCCCATCTATCCCTAATTAGGCTGTGATTTGCTAAGAAACTATCCCAGCACAACATACACTTCAAAAATTATTTTGAATTATCAAAACCAACTAGAGGTTAATCATAACTTAAAAACTAAAGTTATCATGACAAGTATACTTGAAACATGGTTAAAGAGGGCATTTTTACCTTTTGATTGAGATTAAAAGTGTTCCAGGGTTGGAAAATGGCTTCAAAATGAAGACTTGGTTGCCACTTCAAGATTTAGATGAAAAATTGAGTTTCTTTAATGAAGGAAATGGAGGGATTAGTGTTTGCGTATATGGGTTTGGAGTTGGAGATGGAGAAGATGGAGAAAGAAATGGAGAAGGAGAAGGAATGGAGATAATGAATGATTGTGCCAAGTCATAACCCCCCTTCATTCTCTCTCCCATTCTTATTATTTTAATAACCATACCTCTATGTCTCCATGTCTCCCTCTCTGTTTCTTAATTTTAAAAGAAAAGAAAATCTAACAACAAAGAAAATAAGCAAACTTGCATTAACTTGCCATGGTACATTTAAAAAGATAATTAGGAAAAAAAGCATTAGTTTTAGTATGCTACTTGTATGAATATAATTACATGTTAATTTATGAAAAACTCACTTAAATAAAAACTCTCATAAATAATAATACACTTTATTTCCAAATAAATTCCATATATGAAGGTATAAGCTCATACCAATCTATGAAAAACCCAAATCCATACACAGTATTATTTCTATAAAACTCGTAACATTATATTTAAATTATAAAATAATATTTAAAATCTTCAAAATGTTACAATATCCTCCACTTAAAGAAATTCGGTCTCCGAATTTAAATTTACCCCAAATCTCAAAATATTTTGACCACTCAAATCAAATCACATCAACGGGGCTTCAAAATTACGAACAAGCTAGAAACATCATAGCGTAACGCGTGTGCATGAAAACAAAGTACAAAACTCAAATAACCGAAACTCCAATAGTGCTATGTGAATCGAATAAGCTACGATAAAAAATGCAATTTGCGAAATCAACCGTTTAAATCAAGCACACGACCAAGCACCAATATAATCAAGTTTATAATACATATATAGCACGCATTCATGTGAAATCATACATGTAGCTGAAAGATGTATGTATGAAAGATCCTTTCAAAATAACCGTATGATGTGCATATCACGGCACAAGTAGCTGACGTCCATTTATGAAGAAAACCACACTCACACGTTTCGCTTAAGATATACATCCCGTCTTTTGAAAATAATTTAAAAGGATTTTCTTTTGTAAAATCTTATGTCGCTCAAAGACACGTAGGAAAATAATGAGACTATAGCTCCTTTAAAAACTCATTCTGTATACATCAATTTATGCAAAATATTTCAGGTACTGTCTCTCAGACCAGTCCTGTTAGGCTACTATATAACATTATATATCCATAAAAATGTGATACTCGAAAAAGAAATCAATCTCAACAGGTATGCACGAAAACCTAACCACATGCGACTGGTGCGCATGAAATCGAAGTCAAAATCAAGTCCAATGAGTGCATGGAAACGAAAATCGAGTGAAACGGGTGTGCACGAAAATATCTGTCAAGAGCAATGGGTGTGTGCGAACACAATATCAAGTGCATCAAATGCATATGAAAACAACATTAAGTGCATCTAGGGTGGACTAAATCAAAATCGGGAGCATCTAATGTGCATGAAAGCAAATAAAGTGCATCGGGGTGCACGAAATCAACATCAAGTGCATCGGGGCGCATGGAAACATCAATATGTGCAACGAGTGTGCACAAAACAATATCAAGTATAATGGATGTGCACAAAAACATAGATCAAGTGCAACTGCTGTGCACAAAAAAAAAATCTATCAGGTGCAGCTACGGTGCACGAAAATATCAATTATAAAACTCAATCATCAAAACAAAAGAGTCAAAATGATGAAAGTGTGATACTCGGATCATCAAAACACAAATCGAAACAAATGACATTGAAGTTCACTCTTTTCAATGTCGAAAGTTGCCTGTGCACCCGGAGCTGGCAGAGCAAGAATTTCCACTTACCTTCTGCCTACGGACTGGTGTCCTATGTCCCTAAGTTCTTGTTCTCTCTGCAGACCACCAAATTCACAGCCTCTCGACTCGACAGCCTGATAGGGAGTAGCGACGGAAACAGTCCCGCTCTGACGCCTCCTGGCCAAGTAACCTAGCCACTCACAATGTAGCACGTTGACGGCGGCGGCTTCTGGCCTTCCGAGTACGCGCCATACTATTGACCCTGGTTCTGTTCTTTATCTCTATAGTATTTCGGAAAGAACCCGCCACGGCTTCTTCCGATCTCATCTTTGTCGAACTGCCCGTAACTGGCACTCCTTAATGAATCCGCTTCCGTTTCGGAACATCTGCAATCTCATCAAGACTTTCCTTCGAAAATGTGGCCATATCCAACGCATCTGCATACGTATCAAATCTCTAACACCAACGGAGAGGAATAACTACTCATTGAGATCTCGTACGAATCACTTAATCCACTTCTCTACAGTATCGACCCAGTAGGAATCATATCTCGATAGTTGTGTAAACTGCAATTCATACCCGGCTATGGTCATATCCGGAGTCCTACGCAAAGAATCGAAACTATGAACTCGGGCATCTCTGACACTCTGTGGAGGAAATATGGCTAAGTACACCCTCGAAAACTCGTCCCAAGTCATCGGAGGAAGACCCACTGCTCGGCCTCTCTCAATCGACTCACACCATGTCTGAGCAAGACCCTTCAAACAGAAACTAGCCAACTCAACTGATCTCGTATCGGAGCATCTCAACGAACGATATATCCTAAACGCTCTATCCAGGAATGACTAAGGATTCTTTATCACATCCCTGCCTGTAAACGCCAGCGACATCAGCTTCATGAACTCAGAAAGCAACACCTCAAAAATCCCAGTAACGACTGGTACAACTATTTGAACAGTATTCAGCACAACGATCCCTGGAGTAGGCTGTACAACAACAGGCCTCTCAGTCCGGCTGACCCCAAACAATGACCCGACCATCTGGAGTGGATCCAAAACACTCGCTTCTAAACGAGAAATCCTATCATAAAAGGATAATCACTCTGTTCCTATGTCACCGAGATAACACCCTGGCCAGTTCTCGTCCCTGACAAGCTCGTCCTGACCGCAACTCTAGCCGCAGCCCTCTCGGCTCACGTAGACATGATGACGGGAACCACAAACTAGTATTGGTGAGAATAGATGGAAAAAACGAACAGAAGAAAGGATCTCAAAATATATATTCTAAGGTCATTTAAGCGAAGTATCGTATCGTAACTATGCCCGGAACATACGTACGGTATGTTACTCTATTTGAGCTTTATACTCTATTATACCAAGGTCAACCTACGTAATGAAAGTTTGAGTCTAATACCCCCAAATTCAAGTCTAAGTTCCGTAAGGTTAAGCCTAGGTTCCGAAATATACGCCCTAGACTCCACATAGTCAAAGCTAGACTCGAACAAAGGTTAAACCTAACGCTCTGATATTAACTTTGTCATGACCCGGAAAAGGTACGTGACCGGCACTTGAATCGCGTGAAGTCTATAGGACCCCACCGTAACTCAAGTAAGCCAAAAACCATGAATATAAACCTTTTTAAGGAAATAGTGGAGGTGAAGTTTTGAAAAGAGGTGAAGTTTTGAAAAAAGGTTATCAATTAAATCAAGTTCCCCCTTTTAAAGTATAAGTAAAGTTTGTTTGAAAATACAAATGGATTTTAGATTAAGATTTGAAAACATTTTCGTCATTTAAAATTTTGGTGGCAACTCCTTTTTAAATTTTGATAAAATCAATACATACACATAAATTTAATATCAGCGTCCTCAATTGGGAGCTATCTCATAGCTCCATCGGCGGAATCACAACCACGCAGTAATATACGACGTCCAAGGCGAAGATCAATACAAGAACAAGTAAGAAAATACTAAAAGCATCGTCAACTCGACTATATCCAAGCTCGACATCTAAAAGAATAATATACAAGTCTCGTCTCTAAGTCCACAAAATATACAAGTTTTGGTCGATGGAGTTTTTAACTAGATCATAAAAGAATACACACACACACACACACACACACACATAAGGGGCGTTTATGATCTGGAATGTAACCCATCTACCAAGGCAATCGCTCAAAGAAGAAGAAGCATGCCTGCAACCTGCTACTGATCCGAGCAGTCGGTCATGCAAGAAACTAAGGCACAACGGGGATGAATTGCCAACTCGTGAATAAGAAGATATCAGAGGGTAGAAATCAAAATGCGTAACGATCTACGTAGGTGTGATAATGATTATAAATATGTATATGGATAAGTATCACATTTGTATCTGTAAGCGCGTCGTATCGGATCGCGCACAACACCCAAGATCCCCATGATCAATTAATATATGAAAATATGTCATCCATAACAATATATATTATTAAGTGAGTGTCCATTATCGACACTCGAAATCATCGTATCAATTGAGTGTCCAGCATCGACACTCGAAATCATCATAAATCATGTGTTCAGTATCGAAACATAAGACCCAAATATCGTAGGCGCCGTCTCTTCAGACCGGTCCTCTCTCGATATCAATAGTCCCGGTCGGTATCTTCCGAATATCCGCCGTACTCTAATCTATCTCCGGTATCAAGTGTTCTCGCTAGGCTCCCCGCCTCACATGCGGTCTTCCTGCCCCTCGGCCTCAACCGGGTCCACCATATATCCGACTGTATACTCCCACATTCAGTCCGGATAACGTAGCATGTCCGCAACCATATATCTCCCCCACTTGGTTCGGAATAAAATCAAATCAGAAAATATCAAGCTCATGGTGGATGTCAAATCATCATATCAAGAGAAAACTGTATTTTTAAAACATGCTCAAGTTTTGTAAATCACATCGCGGTTCCCAATTCAATGGAAAACATTAAGTTCCAAAGAACAGCATTTGCATAATTTATATATATATATATATATATATATATATATATATATATATATATCAATATCCCATACCACTAAAATATATCATCATAAATAAAAATATCATAAAATCCATGTCGATCATGTACGAATGTCCATGGCAATGGTATTCGCATCTCAAATGAACAAGTATCATAATGCGTCGTACATATATATATATAATCAACACACGAATAGGCATAGCGGTTCCTACTGTTTCGTGGCAATACTAATGATGTGTAGTGTAGAATACGCGTATGTATTCGTGCAGTATGGCAATCATTAGTAGTTGGGCAAATATTCTATCAATTTTTTTCATATAAGAATAACTCTCAATTCGTATCAACAGCATATATATATATATATATATATATATATATATATATATATATATATATATATATATAAATCAATCCCCTGTATATAGGTAAGTCATGATAAACTGTATCGACGTCTATATGGGTATAACGTAGTATAGCAGTCCTACTGTGTCATGGCAGTACTAATGATGTGTTGTGTAACATGCGCGTCTGTGATATGTGCAGCATAGCAATCATTGATAGTTGTGCAGTGTTCTACAAGTGTGTTCGTATAACATGTTAATTGTATCAATTGTAAACTAGCCTACAAAGCTAATTCGAACTAATGATGTAAGCATAGCGTATACAATAAAGTAATCGATGCGTGAGCGTATAAAGAGTAGAATAATCATAACGTGAACATGTATTAATACAGATAATTACTTACGAGCTATACAATTATAATTTAAAATAGAACAAAACATTATTTTAGAAATAAGGAGGTTATGATATTTTTGAAATAGATATCATTTGAAAACCCGTAGCGCATCCTTAACATTATCATTTTTAAGTAGGAAACGGATCGTGATTGTTAATTTTTTTTTGTTTATCAAATGATCCCCGGCAACGGCGCCATTTGATTGAAACGATTTCGGATTGTGTGAATGGAAATTGTAAAGAAATCGCAACCAAAAATATTTTGACCGCAATCAATAACAGTGTCGGTTGTAGCGCGTTAGTAAGTGCGGATCGTCCACGGGGAAAGTGTAATCGTTCGTCTTTTGATTTAGATGAGTTGAAACTTTAAAGAAAAGAAAACAAACAATTCATGATTTATATTTGAAGTTCAAGAATTAGAAAATATAGATCTAATAACAAGAAAAAGATAGAATCAAGAATTGATAGTTTGATGATTTTTCCAACCAAATATCAAGAATCGAAATGAGGCTCGTAGGAATCGATCAGATCTATAGATATGATGTAATCTTACGATGACGTATTCTTATCCTTCGATGAATTGATACTAGATCGATGATGATCGATCGAGAAATTAGGGATTTCTTATGAAACTAGGGTTTCATCTTATCTCTTGTTCTTTTGTCGATATCATTCACATTCTAGCCTCTAGTAAAAACGATCGTAGATCCGTAATTTCGAGCGATCACAATCAAGAAAGCATCGCAACGAAATTAGGTCATCTATTCTTGAACTTGCTAGGGTTTACAAAGTTCGTAGGACTCAAGAATCGTATTAAGATTTGTTACATCATCATTCTATTGATCGTCTCGACTCTTTTACGAGCGGAGTTTTACTCGAACATCACAACAAGAACTACAATTACAAATTGAGATCGAATCATGATGCAAGAATTTAAAGAAAGCAAGATTAAAGAATTTCACCTTTTATTTATATCAATAATTTCATTACATTCGCTCAAGAACTACAAGAGGAAGAACTCGATCGTCGATTTGGCTTCGCTCGGCTCCGTGAGTCGCGGATCGGCTTGGATCACTTGCTCGATTGGAGATCGGCTCCGCTCCTAAAAGGTTGAAGGGCTTCTTGCTTGATTGGTACTCAAGATCTTGACTTTTGATTGGAATTAGGGTTAGGGTTTCGCACAAGTCTTGTCACTAGACTTGTAGAAGAAAATGGTGTAAGAATGAACAACTAAAGAACAACCCCAACCCTTAGATCTAGGTTCCCATTTATAGAAAACCAAACCCTAGATCTAGGATTTGAATTTTAAGTTTCCCTCCAAAAGTTTGTTAGCAAGATTTGAATTTCCCTCGAAAAGTTAGTCAGAGGAGAAGCTTCTATATGTGATTAGTTAGGAGGGAGCTTCTAGAAGAGGTTAGTTAGGAGCTTAATTAGGATTAGCTTAATTAAACATCTTTTGCTGATCTGGCAGAAGCTTCGAGAGAATTCTAGAATTTGAAGCATATGAAATGAATATAGGCCTCGAGAGATGAATTGTGCACTAAAAATGGAATGATGATCTGACCAAACCGCCGCGGAACCGTGGCTCAAGCTGGCTCCCGCCGCGGTTCCGCGGCGCTTTGGAGGAGTTGGGGCTTGGGCTCTCTGGTGATTGCTTGGGCTGATGTATGGGCCTTTCTTTGATATGCTGATTTGGATATTTCCTTCTGAATTGCTACCAGATCTGAAAACATGGAGTTGGTGTATTTTTGATCAGCTTCTTTTGACTTTGCTCCTGCAATTTCTGGCATAAATCTCGATACAAGTGTTGCGCAATACAGGAATGATGCGATGCCATAAAATACAGTCAATTTCCCTTAAAATGCCGGTTTAAAAGTCTAACACATGCAATCTGATATTTTACGACTGATTTGCTAATATGTGAAATATGAATGCCGAACACTTCTAAATGAGTGCAAATGATAGGGAAATTGCCGGTTAAAAGATGCAATATTTTCAACTGATCAAATTCCCCCAAACTTATTTTCGATCGTCTCGAGCGAATTGTTTTATTAAAAAGAGAAAGAGAAAATAAAGAAAGAGAAAAACTATCTAGCCACTTTCGTAGGCAACACGATTGCACTGAGCATGTGCAACAAGCCTTTAAACCTCTAGGTGTCCCTAGTAGGAAGAGTGTTGTCTCCTGAGGGTTTTCAGCGGATTGCACCCACAAAATCCGATAACAAAAGGAAGATCATGAATATTACATTTAAAGAAAAGAATTGTAAAAGAAAAGCTTTGAAAATTAGGGTTTCCAACTAAGCTAGCTTTTCGGTTGTCATGAGCCCTATCTTAATGGTCATGAAAAGATGTCAGAAATCACGTCCTCCTCAATAAAACATCGTCCTATTCTTCATTCCTATCTTTCATCCAAACATCGATCATATAACCCTGCGTGTGTGTAAAGGACATCCCTACACCCAGAGAATTAAATTCAAGCTATCATACTCTTACCCATCAGCCTCAGTACTTTTTAATTAATGAATATTTGGATGTGCTCACACACTTTCATGCGACCGTTAATACTTCTTGAGGTACTAACCGTCTGATTACTCATGTGCTTACTTATTTGGTGTATTTTCCTCGTCTTGCACCACCTCAAGCATAGCAGTGACTCCCAGACCAGTTGGCCTTAGGGCACTAGGTGAAGAGGCACCCTCGCTATATATTTTTATTGCCCTTGGTGATAAAAAAACCAGTGTCCATTTTTCTCACCACTTTATATTTTTTATTCACTTTTTTCTTTTTATTTCCTTCATACATCGGCTTTAAGACAAGAGCATTTCAAGGTATCCTCTACTATCCCGGGCTTCAAGACGTGTGTAAGTGCGAATAGCAGGGTATCAACGTTCAAAATGTTTGGCTTCCAGAATAGAAACTATTTTTCAGACTTATTTTTATCCTCAGATTAGTGACTTCTTTCATCTTACTAACCCTTGGGACAATGGCTCATAACTACTTATTACTAGTTCGTATAAGAAAATTTTTAATTTTCTTGGTTTTCTTAAATTTTTCTAATCTCATGGATGTAATTTTTCACTATCTAATCTTTTATTATCTTATTTATGTACAAAAAATGTTTTTATCTTTTTGAATTTTTTTAAAATTTTTTTATAGGTTTTTAAAAAAATGTTTTGTGCTTATGCAAATGATATGCAAATGATGTCGAAAAACCTGTAAGCTTGGGAGGAATTTATTAGTGGGGGCAAAATATTTAAGTGAAGAACCTCTCCCAAACTTATTTTTGGCTCAAAATTTTGTAAAAATTTCTTTTCAAGAGCCCGATTAATGAAATGCCCCCCCTCCAAACTTGAGTTATGCAATGTTAAGCTTTGAAAATCATATGAGGGGGTCAAAAATCAATGGTCGATGCCAAGCTTTGCAAAGACCGAATGTCAACACCAACCATTCAAAAATTTTATCAATGCAGTGCTCTGGTTGGTGGAAGAAAAAGTGGGGAAAGGTTAAGTGGTGGAAGAGAGTGTGTGTGTCTCATTTTGGAGAGACGATGCAGTGAATGTGATGGATTACTCGCATTCTTTTTACAGTTTAGAAGAAGGGGTGGAGGTTCAATTTCAGTGATTGAGAGATGATTCATCTCAACACCCGTGTCATTCAAAAATGCGAGTTCATCAGCGAAGATCTCCTCAAAAGTTCCATCTATACCCCGATAAATAATTTCATCACAAAGTGCGGGGTGATCTTCAGACTCTAAAAGCAGTTCATAATCCGTGTTAATTGTTGACCCGGACATCTCGGTGGAAGAGTCCGTATGTGTATGATACATAGTTGGGTCAAACAATAACGTATGAAAAGATTCAAGATCGGTATCAGGAGGATCATCAAATTCGCTGCTGTCGACATCCATTAAGTCGACAGAACAAACCTAAGCAGTAGGTTCGGAGGATACACTTCCCAACTTGTAAATGTTCAGCTCTATTGACCTATTCCCGAAGGATAGGGTCATAGAACCGTTACGACAGTTGATGATAGCATTGGAAGTGGCCAAAAAGGGGCGACCTAAAATCACCGGAATTTGATTCCGTGGGTTCGCTACAGGCTGTGTATCAAGTACAATAAAATCCACAGGGAATACAAATTCCCCAATTTTTATTAACACATCCTCCATTTCACCCCTATGTTTCGTGATTGATCGGTCAGCCATCTGAAGAGTTATGTTCGAAGGCTTTAACACTTCGATACCTAGTTGCTCGTATACCGAGTAAGGAAGCAAGTTAACACTAGCGCCAATGTCAAGTAAAGCACGGTTGATGTGTTTCTCCCCAATAGAAATGGAAATAGTAGGACAGTCAGGGTCCTTACGTTTCCGTGGTAATTGTTGGGGGAAAGTCGTGTCTACAGTACTTGACATGAAGATTTTTTTTAGGCACTTGAGTCTTCCTCTTCCTAGTGCATAAGTTCTTAAGAGTTTTTGCATATGACGGAACTTGTTGAATAACATCTAAGAGAGAGATGTTGATGTTAACTTCCTTAAACATGTCCACAATCTTCTCCATTTGGGCATCATGTTTCTTGGGCCTCAACCTATTTGGAAATGGAGCTCTATCAATAAGTGTTGGGTCCAACATTTGTGGAGAAGTTTGTGGGGGTGGAAAAGATGAGGTGGGTGGAGGGTTCGAGCCTTTGGGAACACGGAGAATAGGCTCGGAAGAAGAAGGTAAGTTAGACGAAATAGGGTAAGAAGTAGAAGTGTGAGAGGAAGTGGAAGTGGAAGCCAGGGTGTTAATGATCAATTCATCATTATCAATTTGTTCACCCGAATGATTGTCTAGCACTCTTCCAGATCTCAACGTTGTAAAAGCGTCCACATTAGTGTAATGTGAAGGTCTAGGATCAGGTACGGGTTGAAATGGAAGATTCCCTTCTTCTCTAGCACTTATTTTGGCTGTTATTCGTTCAATTTGTGCTTCCATTGGTTTGATATTCTCATTTTGAGTGAGAATGATCTTTATCATATTATCGATGGAAGATTGAAAACTTGCCGACTCTTGGATGGATTGTTTCATGAAAGTAACCAAGGTTTGCACCAGTGCAGAGATATTATCAGTACCGGCCAATTGCAAAGAGTTTTCATGTAGTACAAAAGTGTTGGCAGGATTTTGAAAATTTTGCGGTTGGAAGGGGTGCTGACTCAATTGAAGTGGTGGTTGCTGTTGTGGTGGAGGGACCCTTTGAAAATTGTTTAGGATTGGAACCGTAATTTGAGATTGTGATTGGTTCCAAACAAAGTTCGGGTGATTCCTCCAATCTTGATTATATGAGGAAGAAGAGAGATAGTTTCCTGGTCTTAGCTGAAGTGAAGCATTAGTGTGACCTTGAAACGGTACATTCAAAGGACATTCTTCCGTCAAATGTGAAGGGTTTGAACAGCAGCCACACACGGTTTTGGGAAGTGTGGATTGGTTTAGGGAGGCTGAAGAGATTTTGTTTTCTATAGCATCGAGTTTCCTTTGTATTGCGGCCATTTCGGCTTTCATGGTGACGAAAACATCGAGCTGATTGACATCTTCCCTAGGTGATGGTGGTCTAACACTTTCCCATCGTGATGTGTTTTGAGCTAAATTTTCTAGGTATTTCCAAGCTTCACCATCATCTTTAGATAGGAATTGGCAATGACACATGGTTTCAAGCATCTGTCTAGTAGTGAGATCAATACCCTCATAGATAATTCGACACAAATCCCATCTGGAGATTCCGTGATGAGGGCATTGGATAAGAAGATCCTTGAACCGTTCAAAGCATTTCCAAAATGGTTCATTGGGAAGTTGGGTAAATTTGGAGATTTCTCTCCGAACACGGGCGGTCTTGTGATTGGGATAAAATTTCTTAAGGAATGCTGCAACAAATTCGTCCCATGTTGAAATAGAATGTGCGGATGTAATGTAAAGCCACTTCTCGGATAAATCGCACAAAGTGAATGGAAGAAGACGTAAACGCAGAGCATCCAAAGATAGTTGTGAATTTCCCATCAAAGCACATACGTTTTCAAATTTGGAAATAAACACGTATGCGTTTTCAGAATCAAGACCATGAAATTTGGGTAACAGTTTGATGAATTGGGGGTTGATTTCAAAATTTTCCCCGTTGGCAGGTGGTATAGAAAGACAGGTAGGAAGGATAACACGTGTAGGATAGCATCTCTCTTGGAGAGAAATGCGTGGAAGATTCTGCACACCTGCGGGCGGTGGCAGAGTAGTGTTAAAGTTTGATGGATTTGGGTCCATCGCGGTTGTGGTGGGTGGTAGGGGAGAAGATGAAGAATTACCGACTCTGGGGTCGATAAAAGAAACGCGGACAAAACGGGAAATGGAATCCCGTGTCCAGCCTAACATTGTGCTAAACGGTTGTAGCATAAGTGGCAGCGTTGGTATAATTAGAGGAAATGATGAATGCGGTGTTTGTTTTGAAAATATACGGATTTCTTTAAAAAATGATGTGATCACAACAAATGCAACAAGCAAAACCCTAATTCTATTGGTCACCTAGGTCAGGCTCTAGACCGCTCCTAACTGCCAAAAGACAGGTCGCAGGATAAATCCTCCACTGCCTCCTTGTCTCCCTGTGGCCAGGTAAGTGTCAGGTAAGTGGGAAGATACTCCACTACGTAAGTAGTGGGCCTAACTAATAACCACTACCCTTCGACACACTTGCCTTAGACACCACAAGAAAACGCGGATAAGCAATGAATTACCCACGGCGTTTCTTGTCCTAAGTGAGCGTGACGGTCCTTAGAGTCATCTCTAGATATTTTTTCGTTAATGAGGGTAAATGCGGATGCAAGTTTGTGATTTTTGGGGCTTAGAAAGGGTAATGAACTCCCCATCTAATCTGGATTTGGTCTTTGCCCCTTAATGTCCGTATTAATTATGCAAACAACCACGAAAATCAAAAACAAGCATAATTTAATTTTTACAATTTGCGCGCTGCGATTATTTGCAAAGAAACCTGCACAAAATGTTAATTGGAGTAGATGAGGTAAGAGATAAGAAAGTACAGAGAGTTACTGAGCAATTTTGGTTCAATGAACAGTCACCGCCACCGCGCTTCCGCCGCAATAGAAGGCTAAAGCCGCGGATCCGCCGCGGTCCAAGGAGATCTCTGCACAAAAAAAATTGGTACTATTCCTAGTTGCCTCCTGAGCTCTCTGGACTTCTCTGAAATTTTTTTCTCAAGCTCCTCAAATTCCAGATTTCCTCGCAATCAAATCACAACAACTCGTATTAGGGTTTGTGCGAGTTTAGATCTAAAAATTATAATGGAATAAATCTTTCAACTTAAATTTCAAAATACGAACAATTAACGCACAATCCCCGGCAACGGCGCCATTTGATTGAAACTATTTCGGATTGTGTGAATGGAAATTGTAAATAAATCACAACCAAAAATATTTTGACCGCAATCAATAACGGTGTCGGTTGTAGCGCGTTAGTAAGTGCGGATTGTCCACAGGGAAAGTGTAATCGTTCGTCTTTTGATTTAGATGAGTTGAAACTTTAAAGAAAAGAAAACAAACAATTCATAATTTATATTTGAAGTTCAAGAATTAGAAAATATAGATCTAATAACAAGAAAAAGATAGAATCAAGAATTGATAGTTTGATGATTTTTCCAACCAAATATCAAGAATCGAAATGAGGCTCGTAGGAATCGATCGGATATATAGATGTGATGTAATCTTACAATGACGTATTCTTATCCTTCGATGAATTGATACTAGATCGATGATGATCGATCGAGAAATTAGGGATTTCTTATGAAAATAGGGTTTCATCTTATCCCTTGTTCTTTCGTCGATATCATTCACATTCTAGCCTCTAGTAAATTCAAGAAATGATCGTAGATCCTTAATTTCGAGCGAACACAATCAAGAAAGCATCGCAACGAAATTAGGTCATCGATTCTTGAACTTGCTAGGGTTTACAAAGCTCGTAGGACTCAAGAATCGTATTAAGATTTGTTACATCATCATTCTATTGATCGTCTCGACTCCTTTACGAGCGGAGTTTTACTCGAACATCACAACAAGAACTACAATTACAAATTGAGATCGAATCATGATGCAAGAATTTAAAGAAAGCAAGATTAAAGAATTTCACCTTTTATTTATATCAACAATTTCATTACATTCGCTCAAGAACTACAAGAGGAAGAACTCGATCGTCGATTTGGCTTCGCTCGGCTCCGTGAGTCGCGGATCGGCTTGGATCACTTGCTCGATTGGAGATCGGCTCCGCTCCTAAAAGGTTGAAGGGCTTCTTGCTTGATTGGTACTCAAGATCTTGACTTTTGATTGGAATTAGGGTTAGGGTTTCGCACAAGTCTTGTCACTAGACTTGTGGAAGAAAATGGTGTAAGAATGAACAACTAAAGAACAACCCCAACCCTTAGATCTAGGTTCCCATTTATAGAAAACCAAACCCTAGATCTAGGATTTGAATTTTAAGTTTCCCTCCAAAAGTTTGTTAGCAAGATTTGAATTTCCCTCCAAAAGTTAGTTAGAGGAGAAGCTTCTAAATGTGATTAGTTAGGAGAGAGCTTCTAAAAGAGGTTAGTTAGGAGCTTAATTAGGATTAGCTTAATTAAACTTCTTTTGCTGATCTGGTAGAAGCTTCGAGAGAATTCTAGAATTTGAAGCATGTGAAATGAATATAGGCCTCGAGAGATGAATTGTGCACTAAAAATGGAATGATGATCTGACCAAACCGCCGCGGAACCGCGGCTCAAGCTGGCTCCCACCGCGGTTCCGCGGCGCTTTGGAGGAGTTGAGGCTTGGGCTCTCTGGTGATTGCTTGGGCTGATGTATGGGCTTTTCTTTGATATGCTGATTTGGATATTTCCTTCTGAATTGCTACCAGATCTGAAAACATGGAGTTGGTGTATTTTTGATCAGCTTCTTTTGATTTTGCTCCTGCAATTTCCTGCACAAATCTCGACACAAGTGTTGCGCAATACAGGGATGATGCGATGCCATAAAATACAGTCAATTTCCCTTAAAGTGCCGGTTTAAAAGTCTAACACATGCAACCTGATATTTTACGACTGATTTGCTAATATGTGAAATATGAATGCCGAACACTTCTAAATGAGTGCAAATGATAGGGAAATTGCCGGTTAAAAGATGCAATATTTTCGACTGATCAGATCGTTAGTTTTTAAAATATGTATAGCTCTAAATATCTCATAAAGTCCCAATTCGGTATTGAACAAGACTTCTCGAGTCAAATGAATATCGACTGTATTCGGCAATCTATCCTCATAAACTCAGTAAGTTTAATACTAACATTTACTTCTAATTTACTGATTGTTATGGTTTGATGTTGTATTCTTGCTAACCCTTATGCTTAGTTTTTATACATCATGCTCGGACATACCAAAGGTAAGTAAAGAACGTAACAGACCCGTTTCTTTCCTTGCATTGAACTTCGACATTTTGATGGTTTATGCTTTGCCACCGCCTTGATAAGCCATGCTTCATTTCGGAATCAACATAAAGAGGGAACACTCATGATCAAAAGAGCGTTGAAGAATTCTCCACGATTCAACCATCCGAACCGGAGCCACGGCCGCCTTTTCTTACCTTTGTTTCTATAAATTCGTAGTTTCTTATTTTTTTGACAAACTAAATTGTTTCTCTTTGAACCTTTAACAACAACTTCTAATCACTAATTCCCTCTGGATCGACCCATACTTACCGACTAGCTACAACGCACCATACACTTGCGGTTTGTAAATTTTAAAACGAGTCTGAGGTCGCGTGCGCCTTATTTCTAAAATCTATCTTTCAAAACACATAGGCGTGCGTGCGTAAAGTCCCACTTCTTCTGAAGAGGTAAAACCCATTAGGAGCAAGTAGATCTTTCGAGATCAGTGCAGATGGAAAGATATTAACCTAATAAGGCTATACCTGTAGTAAAAAGTTTTCATCAAATACCCGGTATGGATTGTGATGAAACTATTATTTCGGTATCTGTGCTGAAGTCCATACGGATATAATTTACCACTGCTATTTTCATGACTAGGATATTTGGCAGATGGGTGACTATTATATCTTTTTAGATGAGGATTTAGAAGTATACATGTATATGACTCTACCAAAGGGTTATCATAGTCAGTAGGAGCAGCGGAAGGTGTGTAAGTCGTTTTAGTCTATTTTAGACTAAAATATGTATAACAGAGATGGATCATCTGTTTTGATGTTGCGGTCAAATTGTTTGACTTCATCAAAATGGGAGATGGGCCTGGTATATGTAAGAAGGGAGTATGGAGTACTGTCATACTTCTCATATGGAATGCGGATGACGTAGTTCTGATAGGAAGTGGTGTTCCTATACTAAAATCGGTAAAATTATGGTTATAAGGTGTTTCTCCCTATAGGATTTAGATATCAGTCTAATCCTGGAGAAACATAGAGTAGCAGTGAAGAGCATATAATATTCTTGGTGTATGGTAACGGCATTCCAGCTTCCCAAGTAACATAGAAGACAGAGCGTCGGTCACGAGTAATAAATTTACTCTCTTCTAAGGAGCAGTATATTAGAAAGAGTTTCAAGTGGGATACTGAGGTAGTTGTGGAGCTGGAGTATAGGATACATCCTAAGATGTTGTTTGGATAAATATGTTTGTTCCCTTATAAAAATTCAGAAGAAGAAGGGAAGGGGAAAATTCTCCACTAATGGAAGTATCACGTGTGAGCACGTGATCATCAATCCCTTACAAAGAGACTCAGAGAGGGAAAAGGAGAAAGTTCCCGCTAATGGAGCATCACGTGCAAGCACGTGATGCATCTGTATGCAGAATAGGCAGCTCCGTTTAAAAGGTAGCAACTAAAAGCCTCACATGGAAGCACGTGATCGTCTTTTCACACAAAACGTGTGGGACTCAGTTATAAAACAAACAAAGAATAAAGAGGCTCACGTGTTACCATGTGATGCCTTGCCTCTGTTGGACTCCTGCATGCAAACAAACCAAATTAATTCTGTGAGGGACCACGTGGTACATGTGATGGCTCCTATGCCTTCTGAACAGATAGAATTAAATTCTAAACAAAGGGATCAAAAGCACTACTTTGGAAAATATTTTCTTGGATCTTTCTAAATAAGAAAGATTGCACTCTGTAAAGTAGAGCGCCGTTGGATTAAAAATCCAAAGGTGATTAAAAATCACCAATCTACAGAAAGATTCTGTGCAAGGATATATCTTCCTAAATTTGCCAGGAACAACAAAAAAAATATTTTCTGTAAAATAGAAGTCTTTGGATTAAAAATCCAACGGTGAATAAAATTCACCAAGTGATCTAAAAGATCATATTGGTTATAAAATCAATCAAAATCTTTCAATGAGAGATTTGCTGAACAAACTGATTCTTTTCTTTCTCCTATAAATAGGAGCCAAGAAGGAGAAAAGAGAGAGAGAGAGAAGGAGAGAGAAAAACCCCCTTGAAAGCAAAAAAAGAGAATTTAATTCTCAAACCAAGAGTTTAACTTTTCTAAAAGAACTTAGTTCTTCCTCTGGTTAAGGTCTGCAGAAGCGGATCTCCCCACAAGTTGAGAATTTAATTCTCATCGGGGAGATTCTGTCATGCAGATTCAAAACCTATGGGAAAGAACTGAATCCAAAAGAGTTTAACTCTTGCAAAACATATAGGAATTTAATTCCTCTGAAACTTGGGTTTAACCCTTTAAAAAAGAATTTAATCCTTTTAAAGAACAAAAGGAGAACTTGATTCCCCAGAACCATTGTTTATCACAGAAAACTGCATTTTATACCGCCCATTCTTATACTCGTTTGTTTATAGATAGGTGCTTTTAATCCGTGTTTGCTACGTATTTATAGGTTACAGATTTCCGGTCTAAAATAATACAAATCAGACAAAATCTCCACAGTTATGCCAATATCCAGAACATCTGTCACAGACAGATAAAAGCCGGGTTCCGGTCATCTGTATCCGTCCAGTGCCGCGTACCAGCTCCAGAGATAAGACATATGACAGTGGTCATTCGTTTCTCGGACAAGCACAAAGCACGAGAGGGACAAGCACAAAGCACGAGAGGGAAAAGCACAAATCACGAGTGGGTATGGTGCATTCAATGCATAAAGTGTTGATGTGATTCAAAAATTCAAAAATTCAAACTTCCCTCCAAACTTTGGGTGCATTCAAATTCAAATTAAAGGAAAGGTCTTGTTCTTTTGCCTATAAAAGGAAACCATTGGGTAAGGAAGAAAGAATCCAATTTTGCCATTCTTTAGTGTCATTTTGTCCAAGTTTTCTTTTCTCTTTTCCTGTAAATAGCGTAGTCCCCTTGAGATCCTTGTCTTCTCTTGATCTTTCAACCTCTTCATTGAGCTTGAAGGTTTAAGTGTTGGTATTTGATCTCAAGGGTTGTATCATTTTGGAAGGAATAAAGTCTCTTTTGTGCTTCATTTTGCCTTGGGTTTTTAGCTCTCCCTTGATCTTGCAACCTCTTAATTGAGCTTGCAAGTTTAAGTTTGGGTTATTAAACCCATGGTGTGTAACTTGTTCCATGGTTTCTAGTTCTCTTTCTTGCTTTTTATTACTTGCTTTATATTCATGCTTTACTTTCATGCACTTAAATTCTATGCACTTACTTAATTCTCAATCTTTTCTTCTCTTTGTTTATCTTTTCTTTTGTTCTTTTGGTTTGTTTTGTGAATGGTTGTTAATATGGTGTTGTTAGAAAGAAATACGATATTGTAAGTTAACGTTTCGTTCCTCATTTTCTTTTCCCGTTATTTTCCTTTGAACTCCGCCCAAACGTTACGCAAATGCTCCATTAGGCACCCCACCCTACCAAGGTAACGGTGATTCCTAACCGCGACCGGTTGCGTTCGGTTTGGCCGGAGGCGAAAGCAAGAGACAAGAACGGAAGGACAAGGGTCAATAAGCCGGATTCCTTAAATCCCCTAATCCACGTTGTTGCCGATTGCTCTAGCTTCAATTGGTCAAGACTCAGCTCAAAGGTTTTGAATACGGATTTCCTTAGCTTACACTTTCGTATCTTTTCCTAGCAACTTTACTTATGCATATAACACATAGGGTAGATAAGAACAATTCCACCCTCGCGCATTAACTCGTTACGACAAGAACGTAAAACGCTTCGTCTCCCTGTGGATCGACTCGTGCTCAACCGGCTAGCTGCAAAGCGACACTGTCTTGATCACGGTTAAACTTTAGAACTCTTAAAACTTGACACGCCAAAAGCGTGCGATCAAATGGCGCCGTTGTCGGGGAGGTGGTAACCTTTTTAGTTTTTGTTATTTCGGGTTAATCATTGTACAACTCATTTATACTTCTAACACTATTTTCAAAATCAACTAAAAATTTCAAAAAAAAACAAAGCCAAAACAAAAACTAACACAAACTAACATCTTTTTGTTCTCTGGAATTTGACCTGCTTACACTCTGTAACTCATCTGAAAAGATAAACAATACCAGTGTGGCATTAGTAGAACACTGTGATTGCTGTTGAAATTTGGAGCCCCAAATCCCAAGGAAATCCGGCGACACACCCTCCAATTCCGGCGTCGCCTGCCGTACCTCATCATCTTGTCTCCAAGTTTTCCCCTGTGCTCCAGTGTTCTATTTTTGTCTTATTGTTATTGTTTGTTTTTTTATAATTTTTAGTGTGCAGGTATTTGGGCATCCGTATCGCTTTTTCGCACTAATATCTGTTTTTCCGATATTTTCAGATTTTACTGATTTGCGAACTGCGAGCGTGGGGAGCAAAGTGTATATTCAAGGGTAAGGTGATTGCAAAGTACAGTGCCAAAGATCCGGGTAGTTTGACCCGCGCAAGCGAAGTTTTCAAGCTTACCGGATTTGATTCAACGGGGATTTCCTAACCCCAAAACTTAACGGTACGTACTTTACTAACACTTTCTTTTCAAATCCGACGCATCCAATAGACTATTCTTTGCAGGATTCTTTGCAAGTTCGCTAGCAAACGCTAAACTTGACTAACCCGTATTTGTTGCAGTGCCATGCTTAAAGTAAAAAATGATTGTTTGATTCTTTGAACAAAATTTTTTTGAATTGCGCATTGCATACATTAATACGGACTTAAGGGCAAGCGAACCCCACAACATACGGTAAATGATTTCATCACCTTTTCCGTAGCCCACAAATTACAAAACTGAGCATAAACGTTTACCCGCACAAAGTTTAAAAGAAATTAGACTTTAAGCCTTAAGGACTTCGCGCTCACTAGGAGAAGTTAACTGTGCTTAGAACCTCGCTTAACGGTATATTGTTTACGGAGTGTTTAGGAAAGTGTTAACGGCGAAACCGCCAAAAGAGAAAGGGTTATTTAATTAAGGACCTTCGCGAAAGCGTTGAAAAACCTTCCCTTATCTCTGCACTTACCTGGCCTCGTGATCAGTATAACTTGAGCCCGTTTCTCGACACAATTTGACTTTGACAATCAAGTTCTTGAGCAGGTCTAGTTGACGTAGGTGAACCCTAGACCTATTAGGTGCGTGGTATTTTTGTGTCGTGAATGTTTTTGTCCAGATTCTTTTTGTGTGTATATTTCATTCTTTTGTTGGTAACTAACTTATAAAAAAATCACATTCTTTTTCTTCTTCTTTCTGTCATCATATCATGGGTACCCCACCTCGAAAAACTCTTGCCGAACTTTGGTACCCACAACCAGACATTACCTCATACGGTTCTTACTTTGGCCGAACTTCGAACGATTCATCCATGCCCAAAATTTCGTTGAGAGATCGGATAGACGCGTCTAGGACAAACAATTGGACTCCGCAATCCACTTCGTATCAATCATTTCAAACATTCACCCCTTCTCATTTTGATACCCCATCTGAGAGTATTGTTGCGACTCCGAGACCAATGTCCATTGCTGAACACATCGCACAATCTCGTAGCCGATCTTTCACTCCTTTCACCGCTTCAAATTCTTTTGATCAACCATTCCAACCTTCTTATCATAACGTTGATCATCATCCTGTCCAACCATTCGATTCCTATCAATCCTACCCGACTTTTACACCCTCCCTAGACATTGCTTCTGAATCGTCATTTGGGAGTTTTCAGTATCCAAAAAACTTTGAATCTTTTACTGAAACCCCTTCACAACCCATATCTAGTCTTGAACAGTCATTGGAAGACTTTAAGGTAGCGTCATGCCAACAGATGATAGATTTGAATGCGTCCATAGCCGCCCTCATACAACCTATTGACCCGGTAGTTAGTTTTCAACTAACTCCAAATTTTCCAATGTATGATGAGGCGGTAGGACAGGTTGAGAATTTGTGTGATGAGAGTGAGTTGTACCCCCTTCCAAGTCAAACTTACCCATCACAAATTGAATCACACAACTCCGGTTTTGAATGTCTATCTAATGTTCCAAACGATTCACCGATTGAAGATAGAATGATTAATGGGTTGTGCAACTTTGTAGTGTTTGATTTACCCGATTGTGAAGGGTCCCTTTTGAGTGAAACCACACCCAATCCTTTTGACCTCTACACCTCCATCTTAGAACCAGAATCGATTGAAATCCATGCTTTTGATGAGGTGTCTGAGAAAATTGATTTTCACTTGATTGAAGATATTGACGCTGGGAATATTTCGGATGATGAACCCACAGATTTGGCTGAGTTTTTCTCTCCAATTCATCATCCTGAGTCATTAAATGTTTTTCCCAAACTTCATATGCATCTTGATTTTGATGATAAATGCATGGATGGGATAATTTTTGAGGAGAATTTTAAGGATATTTTTTAGTATGAAACAGTTCTTGATGATGAGTCGGATTTTTCAATTCATCCTATCCCTTTCATTGACTGTGTATACCCTCCTGAATCTTTAACCGATGACCTTCCTCAATCACCCCCCTCCATCCTTTTCATCGTTATGACCTTGCAAGTAACCGTATCACTTCCATTTCCATTGTCTGGTTTACCAATTTCGGCTTACCCATGGTTTCTTACGAATCTTGAGGGATTTGACTCCATTTCTCGATGGGTTAATAGATTAGCACAAAAGCTTCTTACACATCAGTCATCACAAATTGTGCTAATCTATTCACTTCATTTCCACCCTCAAGTTCGTACTCTATTTCTTTTTACCTTCCTCTATTATTCTTCTCATATACCGGGACTGTATACCACTTCTATCCGCATACGGTCTCGCGTATTCTCCATTTCTTACCTCTCCACATTCTTTCACCAACCGCCACTTTATAACGATAAGATCTTTGAATGGTTGGTGCTCACTTTTGGCCTGTGTAAGGCCTTGTATAGATTGATACTGTTCTCTTTCCCCCCTAATTCTGAACTTCAACGCTTAACAGTGGAAACACTGTTTTACTTAAGTTTGGGGGGACTCTTTTTGTGTATATATTTTTGGTTTTTCTTTTTGTTTTGTATATAATTTGTTTTTGGGAGAGCCGACAATTTTGACCCTCTTGGTGTAGCCTGACAGTGAGGGCACTGTCAAGTTTATGTTTGGGGGTGTGCTCGGTAAGCCTTCTTTCTTCGCATTCATTTGTATATTTTGCATTTGCATACTTATTTTAAAACCCACAAAAATCAAAAAAAATTACAAAAATATAAAAACTTTGTCTTCAAGTTAGCTAATAGAGTAACTTAGATTTTATTCCGAAAGTTTAGTTGATATATTAGAAATAACTAAATCCTAGGTTTAGGAATTGAAAACCCTAAAAATAACCCTCATTCTGTTTAAACTTGGTGATTATACGTCCTTACAGTTTTTTTATAGAAGTAGGTAATCTTGAGTTCAGTTCTTGAGTTAAGTCAAGATGAAGGGAAAGTATTGAAACTTTACTGAAGGATAAGTCTGAAAAATAGTTTCTATTCTTGAGTCCAAAATTAGAAAGTATATACCCTACAAACTGCACTTACACGTACCTTGAAACTTGGGATAGTAGAGAATACCTAGAAATATTCTTGCCTGAAAACCTAGTATGAAAGAAAAAACGGTATTTAAAGCTAAACACCAAAAAAGCATCATTGAAAAATATATCCGGTCTTGAAAAAGAAAAATAAAGAAAAGAAAAAAAAAGGAAGAAAAATAAATAAAGTCAAGACCTGGAAACTGCTAATTACGCTTTAAGCTTATACATTCAGTAATCGGCTGTTGGTGCCTCAAGAAGCATTAATAGTCGCATGAAGGTGTGTGAGCAAATCCGTCCATCATTAAATAAAAAGAAGTGGTATTAGGTATTAGGGCAAGGGTACTATAGCTTGAATTGAATTCTTGAGTATAGGGGTGCAAGTTTACACACACGTATGGGTATACAATCGATATTTGGAGGAAAGATAGAAATAAAGATAAGACTTATGTTTTCTGTAAAATTGATAAAAATCCCTGATTTAAGACCGCACTCTAGAAGGAAAACTCAGGAGATACCAAAACATTTCTAAACTTTTTTGGAACGTATAGGATCTTGGGTTAAATAGATAGGAAGTGTGAAGCATAAGGGTTGGATATTTCTAACTTAGGATGATAAAATTTTTAAGCTAGATACTAAACTATATGAGTAGAATCGATGTTAACTTATGAAACTAGCTTGACAGGATTTTGTGGGTGTAATCCGCTGAAAACCCTCAGGAGACAACACTCCTCCTACTGGGGACACCTAGAGGTTTAACGGCTTATTGCACATGCTCAGTGCAATCGCGTTCCCTACGAAAGTGCGGTTAGGATTCTCTTTTGTGAATAAATGGTTTTGCTCAGGACGAGCAAAAGATGAGTTTGGGGGTATTTGTTTATCACAGAAAACTGCATTTTATACCGCCCATTCTTATGCTCGTTTGTTTATAGATAGGAGCTTTTAATCCGTGTTTGCTACATATTTACAGGTTACAGGTTTCCGGTCTAAAATAATACAAATCAGACAAAATCTCTACAGTTATGCCAATATCCAGAACATCTGTCACAGACAGATAAAAGCCGGGTTCCGGTCATCTGTATCCGTCCAGTGCCGCGTACCAGCTCCAGAGACAAGACATATGACAGTGGTCATTCGTTTCTCGGACAAGCACAAAGCACGATAGGGAAAAGCACAAAGCACGAGTGGGTATGGTGCATTCAACGCATAAAGTGTTGATGTGATTCAAAAATTCAAAAATTCAAACTTCTCTCCAAACTTTGGGTGCATTCAAATTCAAATTAAAGGAAAGGTCTTGTTCTTTTGCCTATAAAAGGAAACCATTGGGTAAGGAAAAAGGAATCCAATTTTGCCATTCTTTAGTCTCATTTTGTCCAAGTTTTCTTTTCTCTTTTCCTGTAAATAGTTTAGTCCCCTTGAGATCCTTGCCTTCTCTTGATCTTTCAACCTCTTCATTGAGCTTGAAGGTTTAAGGGTTGGTATTTGATCTCAAGGGTTGTATCATTTTGGAAGGAATAAAGTCTCTTTTGTGGTTCATTTTGCCTTGGGTTTTTAGCTCTCCCTTGATCTTGCAACCTCTTAATTGAGCTTGCAAGTTTAAGTTTGGGTTATTAAACCCATGGTGTGTAACTTGTTCCATGGTTCCTAGTTCTCTTTCTTGCTTTTTATTACTTGTTTTACATTCATGCTTTACTTTCATGCACTTAAATTCCATGCACTTACTTAATGCTCAATCTTTTCTTCTCTTTGTTTATCTTTTCTTTTGTTCTTTTGGTTTGTTTTGTGAATGGTTGTTAATATGGTGTTGTTAGGAAGAAATACGATATTGTAAGTTAACGTTCCGTTCCTCATTTTCTTTTCCCGTTATTTTCCTTTGAACTTCGCCCAAACGTTACGCAAGCGCTCCGTTAGGCACCCTACCCTACCAAGGTAACGGTGATTCCTAATCGCGACCGGTTGCGTTCGGTTTGGCCGGAGGCGAAAACAAGAGACAAGAACGGAAGGACAAGGGTCAATAAGCCGGATTCTTTAAATCCCCTAATCCACGTTGTTACCGATTGCTCTAACTTCAATTGGTCAAGACTCGGCTCAAAGGTTTTGAATACGGATTTTCTTAGCTTACACTTTCGTATCTTTTCCTAACAACTTTACTTGTGCATATAACACATAGGGTAGATAAGAATAATTCCACCCTCGCGCATTAACTCGTTACGACAAGAACGTAAAACGCTCCGTCTCCCTGTGGATCGACCCGTGCTCAACCGGCTAGCTGCAAAGCGACACCGTCTTGATCGCGGTTAAACTTTAGAACTCTTAAAACTCGACACGCCGAAAGCGTGCGATCAA
Organism: Agapanthus africanus; assembly: GCA_030015575.1. Taxonomy (NCBI): domain Eukaryota; kingdom Viridiplantae; phylum Streptophyta; class Magnoliopsida; order Asparagales; family Amaryllidaceae; genus Agapanthus; species Agapanthus africanus. The sequence continues at coordinate 188,584,586 of CM057337.1, forward strand.
TCATAGAAGAACAGCCTGGTGATTCATTAGCGTTCAACGCTACACCAATAAAAGCTCACGTCTTCCCACATGAGCACCATTGAGGAACGAAAAAGGAAAGACTGAGATCTAGCCACGTGACCCCCGTGACCCCTAAGAAGTGCTCAGCACTTATAAAAGAGAAAAGGGAATAAACCCTATTTTTGGAGCGCCTCACATGACCCCACGTGACCCTTGAAAAGTGCTCATCACTTATAAAAGAGAAAAGGGAATAAACCCTATTTTTGGAGCACCTCACGTGACCCCATGTGACCCCTGAGAAGTGCTCAGCACTTATAAAAGAGAAAAGGGAATAAACCCTATTTTTGGAGCGCCTCACGTGACCCCCCGTGACCCCCAAGTAGTACTTAGCACTTATAAAGCAAAAAGGGAATAAATCAAAAGCAGTTTCCATTTTTTGGGCGCCTCACGTGATCTCACGTGACCCAATAGCGCTCGGCACTTAGAAAAGAATAAGGGAATAAACCCAAAGAAAGAGCGCCTCAAATTCTTGAAGTTTAATACTACTTCAAGCGCCTCAAGTGATCCCACGTGAGCACCTCTGAATTTTAGTGTTTAACACTATTTTGAACACCTCAACGTGAACGCTGAATATACTAGTGTTGAACACTATGAAATGCTAATATTAGCCAGACTCAGACCAAATTTCCCAAAGACCATCAATTGAGCCCCTCATGCTCAGGATCTCCAAAACCAATCTCAACCCCGAAGACAGCTAATGAGCTACCACCCCATCCCTCCAGTCAGGACATTGATTCAAGGGTACATCTCTTCATACCTCTGATACATGTCGTTGTAATTCTTCAAAGTCTTCAGAGAGATGGAGGGTCCCAATAACTGATAACCTTTGGCGTATCCCCAAACTGGTTAAACCAAAACCCCATGGACTATGAGGTCCTTAAACTCATGGACTATGATATCCTTAAACTTTATGGATTGTGAGGTCTTTAAACTCATAGACTATGATGTCTTTAAACCGGACTATGAGGTCCTTAAACTCATGAACTATGATGTCCTTAAACTTTACGGACTATGATGTCCTTAAACCCAATAGACCGCAATGTCCCTAAACTAAAACAATAGAGTCCAAATGCTCTTTTGTTGGATCTAAATGATCCTGTTAAGTAGATCTTAGTCTAAAATTGGACTAACGAATCCTTAACAAACGTTTAAGTTGATCTTAGTCTCAAATGAGATTAACGATCCTTAAACCCAACCCAAAATCAAAACTAAGAAAATACGGATTTGGGCTAATCTACGCCCTACGAGCGACAACATAAATTAGTCTCCGTATACAATCCACGGGCAACCAAAAATAAAACAAATACACACGATACAAAGTGACCTTCTAGAGAAGGAGAAAGTGGTTACTGTGATGCGGTAGCGTAATTAATTGCAGGGGCTTATGCCTGTAGGGAAGAGCATCCCCACAATCAAAAACCCCTCGTATAAGAAGGGGAATCTGACGAAGTCTGCTACAACGGCCACATCCGTCTAAACCTCCGATACACGGTGCCATAAATCAACTTGGCATCTTCGGAGAGGCGGACGAATAAAACTAAATAGCATCTGCCCCCAAATTCAGGCAAGACGACCTACGCGGTTCCATTTCTATATTTCGGCGGAGAACAACGTTCATTTATGAACTTGATCCCATCAGATGTCCAAACAAAATTCTAAGGTAGGTATCGCTCATTTCGGAAGATAGTTGATATCCGCGAAGTTGAGATACAGAGATATATAGTTAGAAACATTGTGGTGGATCCACTCACTGAGCCTATTTCTCAAATACGGTTTGCGAAACTGTTAGAAAAGAAGTTGGGTATAAGATATCGCAAAAATTAGTCTTAAGTGCAAGTGGGAGATTTTTGGATATAGGTGCCCTCAAGACAATTATTATAATTGAAGAAGGACTTATACGGAGAACAATCTTACTCGAGATGATAGTGTGCTATCTGGTTTGTCTTTATCTGTCATGTGTATACATTTTACTAGTTATTACGTATCGCTAATACATGAGATAGAGCCCTTAGGATTTTGCTTGCCTATCAGGATTAATGATAGGGATCATACTAGTAGGACCTGAGATAGTCTATAAGTACATCCTTAAATTTTCCTAGTCGTAGGAATATCGAGACTGGGCATTGATACTCCAGTTTAGATTAGTGTGTACGTTTCCTGACCCGGTTGAAGGGCGATAGCTAATCCTACAGCTATTGGTGTTTGACACCGAGAATTGTATTCAAGTGCTCATAAGAGTATGAGTTACACTTGATGGACTTACCGAGAACTCCTAGATGGTTTTATACTAATGTCAAGTAGCAGTTCTATTGTGACGAAAGTACAGGGCAGTCGCTTGACCTGAGATCGCCATAGTGCCTTGTGTGTGTTCCCACTATACTTTGATTACTACCCTACCACGTCTCAAAAGAATCGTGCAAATAAGTTTTAGTTGGGTATAATCCCAAAGCACATGGAGGCAGTAAGCGGTCAAGGGGATTCATCTCTCCCGATATAAAGAGTCAATGTCATACGGTGTAGGACATATCTATAACCATAAGTCTATGGCCACAGCAAGTGTGTTAAACTGAGAAGTGTTATCAATTGTATCTCTATTGGTTATGAGTTCAATGTCAGCACGAATTATTGGGTTATTAGGGGTCTGACAGTTCCACCCCCAAACCCGGTATACGATACTCTTTGACAAAGAGACCGAAATATATGGTATTCGTCGCTTATAGACTTTATAGAGTCCGGATGAGTTTGCTCGTTGACCTGCATTTATCTTGCTCATACCTAGGTAGCCGTTACGTATAGCTAGTACCGCTGACGAGCTTGTGGGTTAACCCGTGAAGGGATTGAATCTGAAAGTGTTTCAGATTTAATCGGATATGATCATGTATAACCTACTGCCAGTGTATCGACAGATCTTTAGAGTCCCGCAATGAAATTACTTGCCCAGGCGAAACGATAATGTGGCGTGTGTATAGGATACATGCAAGGGTTCGATTAAATAGTATATGTGATACGCGTGATTTAATTGGACGATTGATATACTAGCCTATTTATTTATAAAACCGGAATATTAAGTCAAGTGTTGAATTAATAACCATATATGTGATATGATTTCTAGTATATGTGTATATATATATAATACACACTCTCTCTTTCTCTCTCATTAGTATTTGATACTGATGGATTTATTTATGTATATCATTAGTATTTGATACTGATGAATTTATTTATGTATAGGATACATATATTCTTCTCTTTAAAATTATGTGTGTGTGTATGGATACATATACACTCTTCCATTTATATGTATTTGATACATATAATACACGTTATGTATATGATACATTGTGTATTTGTATTTTGATACAAATACATTTTCTTTGTTATTGAAAAATAAATAAAGAATGCATGTGGGGCCCACTCTATGTTTAGATGACATAAAGAGAGAGAGGGTGAAAGAGAGAAGAGTTTTTTGAAACTCTTTATATATATATATATATATATATATATATATATATATATATAATAATAATAATAATAATAATAATAAGTTGAGAAAAAGATAAGAGATGAAAAGAAAAGAAAGGAAAAGAATAGAACAAAATAGAAAAGAAAAGAAAAGGAGGTTTCCTTTTTCCTTCTCTCTTCTTCTATGATTTATTTCCTTTTTCTCTTCATATTTTTCTTGATGAAGGATGGCTACTACTTCTTCCCTTTCTTGATTTTTCTAAGTTAGGGAAAAAGAATTAGAAAGAGAAAAGGAGAGAGATTATCATAACCACATCACCCTTCTCATTTACCTAGCAAGTTCAATGAGTGAGATTCTTCACTTGAGAAGTGAAGATGGAGTTTTGGGTTTGGGACTTTCATGCGGATCATCTACGGCGAGGCAATCGGCGTCCAAACACTTCTGGGAGCTCACAAGTCTAGCGAGAGTTTTCCGATAGATGATCGGACACGCTACGAAGGTTTTAGCTCCCTAAAATCCAATCTAGTTCTTTTACTTGCTCTCTTTGTAAGCTAGTTCATGTGTTTAGATGATTGCTTGGTGTTTGCGGGTGTTTGTGCTCTTAGGATTTTTTGGTTATCCGTGTTATTTCGCTTCTGTTGTGCCTACTAATGAGCACAAACATCCCTACAAAGAGTTTGAGGAGAGAGGAAGTGGAGGAGATGGTGGTTGAGAAGACGATCGGCTGCAGCGAGGTGGTCGACATGAGCTCCGATAGGGGTGGTTGCAGGTGTTGGCGACTGGTCGAGGGTGTTGGAGTTGGGTGCTCGGGTTGTTAGGAGTGAGGTTAGTGCAGGAAGGTGCTAGGGGGTAGGGGAGATGGCGAGGGGCTCTGGTGGTGGTCGACGGCGGCAGAGAAGGGTCTGGCAACAGTGGTGGAGTCGGGTGTGTGGGTGTGCGGTGATGAGAGAGAAAGAGGAGAGAGTGAGTGAGATAAAGATTTAGAGAGAGAAAGAGAGTTGAGAGAGATGAGGACAACGGCGGGGGATCTCGGGGTTAGTTGGGAAGGAGCGGGTCTCGTAGAGGAAGAAGCGGGGACGTTGGAGGCATGGGCGAGAGAAGAGAGAAAAGAGAACATGAGAGGAGAGAGAGAAAAAAGAGAGGTAGAAGAAAGGGGGAGTAGGTTCGGGTAGGGTCGGGTCTGGGTTTGGTTTGGGATTGGCCGAGTGTGGGCTTGGGCTTAGGTTTAGGAAAAATATTAGGTTGATAGGAAAGTAGAAGGAAAAAATATAGGAAAATATGGGGAAAAGTTTCATTAAAATAAGGAAAAATTATAAGGGAGACTAGGTATTACATCATACCACCCTTATTGAAAATTTCGTCCTCAAAATTCAAAGAACGAAAACAACAAAACAACGAAATCAACGAAACATGCAACTATTCAAATGATAGGAAGGTTGTTGACGAATCCTATCATTGTAGCTATTTTCTCTGTGGGCAATCGTCGACACGATACTCACCGGATCCATAAATCAAATACTGTCCTTTGGCCTGACGACAGTCCTTCTAAAGGTGCCTCGATCCTTTGCAATAACCGCAAACCAGGGTTTCCACTGCTGCTGTTGCTGCTCCTGAGAAATGAATGAGTGCTTCATCTGTACTACTCCTTGCTTCAGAACTGGGATCGTTCCGCGAGAAGGAGCTGCTTCTTCTGATTGAACTGCTGGGGACCTCTTATCCTGGGTTCATTGACTTTTAGCCTTTTCCGCCAACCTTTCTTGTACTCGGACAGCATTAAGCACCTATGCGAAGGTCTAAAGTGTAGGGTGTTTTTCGTTACCCCATTGAGATGGGAATACGCACGCGCTTGTCAGGCATACTACAGATTCTCCCTGCCTAGGATAGATGAGGGTTTATTGATTGTGGGGATCCAAATCTCCGGCAGCCGCGGACTAAGCTACCGTTAATTACCCCTCATCTTTGAAGCGAGGGAACCTCCGATTGACGGAACAACTAGTCATGCGAACTCAATATGCAGTGTGCGTGTGTTGTGTTTTGGAAGGGTTTTGGATATATCGGGGGCCCCGCAGAGTGTAGCTAGTACGAGAGCGCCCTCGGGAGCAGAAAGAACAACTGTAGATCCTACTTGAGGAGTAATCACCCTTAGACCTTTTGCTAGGAGATCGATCTTCTTCTCTTGAGCTTCAACAATAGACGTTGGCACACTAAAGATCTTGTCGGTGCGATCATGGGAATTGGTATCCAAGAAATGGTTTACTGAGAAGGCCATATCGCTGAAACATAAGTAGGGAAGGGAATCAGATATATGGTTGGAATAAGATGAGGATCATATGATATCTATTGATGATGTAACAAGAATCATATGAGAGTGGAAGACAATATAATGGGGTACAACTCAAGAGATCCTTAACTAAACTGTATTCTCATTCTAAACCCGATACTCTGATACCAACAAAACCATGTCATGCCCCGCTTCCCAAAATACAGAGAATACGAGGGTGACTACGCCGGCCATGCTCCTACGGTCAAGGAATAATCCTGCCGTAGTCACACTTCGACTTCCAGCAGTATATAGTAGCAGTAATCTAACTCAGACGATGAGATAATACAGTCACAAAAACTATCATATATAAAGGAAACTGAGTGCAACAGATACAAACAAAAAAGACAACTAACCATTGATCTCAAAGGAATGATACAGCGGGTTCACTGGTCTGGATCACCGTGATCTTCTCGAAATAAGGAATGTCCACTTCTTCCTCTGAGCATGCATACACATGTCGTCAGAGCGATATAATATTATAATATAATAATACTAAACATGTGACAGTAAATAGTGAAATATGAAACAGCGGTATAAAGCACTAACATGAATTTATAAAATAACATAAATGGGTAGTGGTAGTGGGCATGGATCATGGCAGTAATCTAGGTTAATATGCAAGTCACTAAACTAACAGTCTTTATGTCATTTGAAATCGATAGGTAGAATTTATCCTCATGTTTATCAAAGGTTTCGTGCATGCCCGAGACAACGGTCAAAAATGTGCCTGGGACATAACCCAATCTGCCGTGCCGCAAGGCACAAATACCTATACGTATCACTGTCACTAATATCGAATATCACTGTCACTAATATCGAATGATCATCCTCTAAATCATTAAATACCTCTCTAAATACGAGTTCAGTTCCACCTTGATTTCCTTATTTCCCCACGTTTCAATATATGTTCAAGTATCTAACGGGTTGTATACAAGTACGTATCCCTATTTTTCAATCACTATCCATGTTCGATCAATTTCACTGTTCAATCACTTCACTAGCATACTTGCTACAACCAATCGATACCACTATCACTCGACAATGCACTATAAACACTAGGGTATTGATGTAAACGGTCACTAATCACTACAGGTAAAAAGGTCAAGCTATATAATGAGAATGCAGCAAAATACCCTAAGAATATAACACAGGCATTCGGTGTTGTTCATGTTGTGAAAATCACGGTTAATCATACGTGTAGAATCAAACAAAACAATATAAAAGACATAAACAATAAACTCAGTTATCTAAGCAAAAAAATTGAATCTGTATCAATCGAGGGTCTGGTTAAGAAGATACGATTATTTAAAAGAGGCTGTTCGCTGCGGAAATCCGAGTTTCTGAACTGGAAGCCCAACTTCACGCGCAGTTTACTACACATTTTGTTTAGATTCAAGTGTTACTCTAGTTGAATAAAACTAGGCTCTATCTGTTATATTTCTAGCGCATCAAGCAGATCAATGATAGCTTCTGTGTACTAGGATATATGTTCAGTTTAGCATCAAGATGTATAAACTGTCACTGCAGAAAACTGCAGGACATGTCAACAATCTAAAATATAATTAAAATATCAAACGACGGTAAAATTGAATGAGACTAGAACCTAAGTTATCTAACTTAATTATCTACGCGACGATATAGGACTCTGTGTATTTTCAGGTTTATGTAGGGATGTAAAATCGATTAAATTCAGGTATCAACATGAAAAACTGCAAAAATCAGCCGTATACATTGATAATATAAACTATGTTAAAATATCAAATTGCGACATAATTCAGTGGAACTAGTGGCATAAGAAAGCTAACTCAATTTCCCACGTATTTATATAGGTTTCCTCACATTTGTGCATTCGAACAGTGAGTTACAGGTGCTCGATTTTAGGTATTCGTAGAGATTTCTGTTCTGGACTGCAGTCCAGAGCCACAAATCCCTTCAGTTTTCGCTATCTAAATGATACTGAAAGTGTTTCTTAGCACCACCACAAGATTTTAACCATCATCATGTATGCAATTTTAAAATTTTTGGGGTGCAAAGCAACACTAGCCTAGAATCTAACTAGAGTATTAGGGTTTAAAGCATGATATAAATGGAACTATACTAAGTGAAAGAGTTTACAACCTTTATAGCCCAAGTTCTTCACTTCTAAAGCTCCGGGTAGTAGTCCCTACGACTCATCGTGGCTCCACTTGAAGAAAGATCGAGCTTGCTCCTTGATCTTCTACGCCGAAGATGATCCACACAAAGTTTCTCTAGGTCAAGCTATCTCTTCACTAATTTAGTATTAGTGAAGTAAACAATCTAGTCTAAAGTGCTAATCTAAATTAGGATGATGAAATAGGGTGTTTAGCTCACTAAAAAAACACTAAAGCCCTAGGGTTCATAATACATGTGAGGGTTAGGGTTTTGAGGAGGAAGAAGATGAAGAGAACAAGAGAGTGTGTGAAATGAGCTCAAGAAAAAAAATACAAGTGAAGAACGGCTTCTCTCTTGACCTCACTTATTGAAGCATCCAATATTATCAAATAATATATTAGAACCATGCTTCAATAGTGATAACAAATGAATAAACTAAAGAAAAAGCTATGCCTCACCCATTCCACAAATATCTTTCATTTTCCACCTCATTTTTTCTATTTTCTTAAAATAGAAAATCATATATATATACACACACACACACACATACATATAAATATATATTAAGAGAATAATAATTAGTGAGCAATAATATTAGTTAATATATAATTATATCAAATATAAATATATATCATATTATTAAATTAACACTTGATTCAATAATCCGGTTATATCACATATAACCGACTAATATCATTTATCTGTATATCGCATTATCAAATCAACACTTGATTCAATAATCTGGTTATATCACATATAACCTAACCGATATCATATGATGCCAGATTAGAATACGGTATCACATACTCGTATTTAATCAGGCTCCCGCACATATCAGCATATGTGCCCTATTTCATTTCGCTTGAACAATGAAACCTCTGTGTGGGACTCTAAAGACTTGTCAATACGCCAGCAGTAGGTGATGATCACATCAGTCATCCAAACGCCGTCAGCGGTACTAGCTGGACGTAACGGCTACCCAGGTATTGAGTGAATAGAAGATCAACAAGTAAGCTTGTCCAAACTCCCGTGAAGCCTATAAGTAAAACTTACTGTACAGTCTGGTCTTTTCATCTGATATGTCGCATATCGAGTCTAGGGGTGGAATCGTCAGATCCCAGTAACTTGATAAGCCATGCCGATGTGTGGCTCATAACGGTTCGAGAAACTACTGATAACACTTACCAGTAAATCTCATCGGCCCTGACCAGGGACTTGCTGTTATAGCCAATCGAGCATAGCGCAACATCAACTCCCAATACCGAGAGAGACGAAACCCCTCTTATTGCTCACTACCTCTATGTGACTCGGGACTGTACCTAAAGTCCACCTGTTTGCACGACTCCTTTGAGCTGTGGTAGGAAGGAATCAAAACACAGTGGGAACCACACAAGACACTATGATGAGCTTGGGTCTACAGACTAACCTGTACCAGTGTCACCAGAGAACTGATATCTGACGATAGGTATAGTAACATCTAGGAGTTCTCGGCGAGTTCTGTTCGGTGTACCTATTCTCTAATGAGCACCTGTGTACAATCTTTGATGTCAAACACCAATGGTTATGGGATCAACCATCGCCCCCTACAGGGTCAAGAAACGTACACACTAGTTTACTCTGGAATATCGATGCCCTGTCTCGATACTCTCTCGACTAGGAACAGTTAAAAGGATGTGCTTGTGGACTACACAAGTCCCAGTAGTATGATCCGCATCATAGTCCTGGTAGTCAAGCAAACATCCTAAGGGCTTTATCAACATGTATCAGAGAGACAGTATAATAATATAAGTGTACATATTAAGATAAAGAGCAAACAGATAGCATACTATCAAATCGAGAAAGAAAGTCCTCTATATATATGTCCAAGCATCCACTATATCATACAATAATGGTCTCTAGGGCATACATATTCCTAACAGATACGATATTCAGTAAAAGTCATCATAAATTCATAGATTATCTAGTTCTCTTCGCAGCGATCCTAAGAACGCTATGATCCAATTTTTTTATGATTTATTATGAATTTTACGGGATGTCCTGCACGGGAAAAACCAGATTTCGTATCGGTTATCGGGGACGTCACTTTATGTGTGAAAAAATATTAATTTGCAATTAAATTTCACCAAGGTATTCGTTATTAGTAATAGAGTCTAATGATCATAAGTCCAGCCATCTTAAAGTATGTTCCATCTAAAGTTTCACATCAAATGTTTAGTACGTTATATCTGTATCTCATCATATATAACAATTTCAAAAGATTTTGATCTATATGTTTATCTATACTAATATCCGTTGATTTTAAACTCAAGCCGAGAAGTTTCGTATCAGTTTTAACGATAACGTGCACTTACATAATTCATACAATTTCAATCTTTCTTGTATATATGTATATGTATCTATAATTGAGTATGTAGTTAATTAACAGTGGGTTTTAAAATATAACAATAGTATGACTTAGTAAGTGAAGGGTTCCACGTTCCTGTGACGAAGTCCATGGTACGGCAGCGACGACAATGATCTACAGCCACGGCACGGGCATAGCACGGCGAGGGTTTGGCTAGTGCTCGGTCTTGGGACTTGGCATGGATACTACGGAGCACAGGGCCTGGCGCGAGGCGGCAATGTATGGATGTGAGGAAAAGGCAGCGACGACAAGGAGGCTATCGGTGACGGTGATAGGCGGCAGCACGGCGAGGCTCGAGTTTGTGAGTAACATGGTGGTGGTGATGAGACTATAGTGGTAGCGAGGAGGTGAGCGATGGGTGGACAGCGAGGTGTCGGTCACTGGAAGGTTCGTCAGTGGTATGAGGCCACGGTGGTCGTGTAAGTAGTTGGCCTCGACGGTGGTGGAGCTAGGGAGTGGAGGCTTATGGGGTTGCGGTTGGTCGTGGAGAAGAGTTCGAGGAGAGAGGAGGTGGAGGAGCTGGTGGTATACCTACGGAGTTCTAGATGGTACTATACCTATCGTCAGATAGCAGTTCTTAGGTGACATGAGTACAGGTTAGTCTTCTGATCCAAGATCGTCATTTGTCTCGTGTGAGTTCCCACTGTACTTTGATCACTACCCTACCACGGCTCTGCTAAGTCATGCAAACAAGTTTTGGTTGGGTACAGTCCCAAGCCATATGGAGACAGTGAGTGATTGTTGGGGATTCGTCTCTCCCAGTATAAGGAGTCGATATCGCACTGTGTTCGATTGGTCAGGACCATAAGACCTTGGCCAAGGCAGTTGGGATTTATTGATAGGTTGATCAGTAGTTTTCCGGATTGGTCCTGAGCCGCATCAGCATGAATTATCGGGTTATTAGGGTCTGATGTTTACCACCCCCTAGACCCGGGATGCGATACTCCTAAACGAAGAGACCGGACTCTACGGAGATTGTCACGGATAAGCTCAGTAGGGATCCGGATGAGTTTGCTCGTCGGCCTTCCTTCTCGACAGGTACCCGGGTAGCCGTTACGTACAGCTAGTGCCGCTGAGGTGTTTGTGGTTATGGATTTATCCAGTAACTCACTACCGGCGTACTGTCGAGTCTTTAAATTCCCATACAGAGGGTTTCCCTGGTTTAGGCAAAATGATGTGGTAGCCGTATTGGATACGTGCAGGGTTTCAATCGATTGATAGTACTATGTACCAGGACTTTCTATCGGATAGTTGATAATACTAGCCGGCTCGGGATTGAGCCGTATTATTAAATCAGGTATTGATTTAATAATTTACATATATATATTTCGATATGTATATTATAGTATTATGTTCTTTGTGTTATTCTATTTCATCAGGTATTCGTATTTCGGCACGAATACAGATATGTATATACTGTAGACTGTAATCCGTATTTTATATGGAAAACATTCTAGAAGGTGGACACCCCATTATTGGTTATTTCCATTTATCTTTAAATGGATAATGAGGTGTCAAGTATGGTAAGGAGAGTATGATGAGAGCCATGCCTCAATAGTGTTGACAAATGAATTTTCGATTCATTTGTGCTCACTATTGATGCATGGTTGGATATTGTTTATTATAAAATTTGTTTTACAAAACCATTGTGAGTTTTCTCTCTCACATGCTAGCTTCATTTTTTCCTTGAGCTCACCATTTGCTTCACTCTCCTCTCCCTCTCTTGAGCTCCTCCACCTTCATCATCTACCTCCTCTCTACACTCTCATGTGTTGAGAAACAAAAGAGGAGGTGAGATAGTGACATAGAAACACATAGAACCTTAGACTACATCCTTGAATTCTTTGACTGGCAATCTTAGTTCACTAGTTTCTCCATAGACACTTGGTTTGGAGCTAGAGCCATCGACCACATCTCTCGAGCGGATCATCTTCGATGGAGGAGGACCGACGAACAAACTAGATCTCGAAGGACCGAAGGAGCAAGCAAAGGAGATCAAGCTCGATCATGGAGGCCACTTGGAGCTAAGGAAGAGGAGACAAGACCGAAGGACACGGATCTTTTGGTAAGACTCTTTTCATAGTAGATAGCTCCTCTAGTGTTAGCTAGTTTAGTGTTTATGGTAGATTCGGTTAGTGGGTTTCATTTAATGCCAGTTTTAAACCCCGATAAAAAAATTTATTCTGCAAATGGCCATGGTAGATGGCCGGGGTGATAGTGTAACCCAACATGGTATCAGAGCCAGCACATAAACCCTTAACTAGCTAGTTTGGACGTATTTAAAATATCGATCGACAAAACTTTTCAAATCTCAATTTCAAGAATTATACTTTCAGTAGAATTTTAAAACTGTTCAAAAAATATTTTCAGTAGCCTTAAAAATACATGCAGGGTATTTTAGAAACACATAAGAAATTTGAGCACATGATCTTTTAATTCCACAGCGGAACCGCCGCGAGACGTGCCTGTTTGCTGCGGTTCCGCGATTGGATTTGGGCCACTGTGCTCGAAAATTCTTCTGTGGTTCTATTGTCTGAAATTGTGATTTTTGAGATGTATGGTACTGGCCCAGATTTGTTCGGGTACTGGTTAGCACTTGGGGCCTATTCGGAAAAGTTTAGTCGATCAAAATTTTAAAATACATGGTTTTTATCAGTACATGTGTTACTATCCACGACTGTGAATGTCATTTGAGCGGTATAACCCGTCTAACTGCTATATGTCCTTTTAGACGGGTTTACGAACATGACATTCACATTGATTTTCTGTGATTGTGCTGATATTATGGTTGGATTATCGTGATGGATAGCTTACGGTGCAATGGTAGTAGTACAATTAATATTCATTTGTACATTTGTTATTGCGGAGCGAGCGTCCGATATGTGGACAGTCGTTTCTGCCGTGTTGTATATTATTTTATTAAGGCACGACCGGGTTGAGGTGGATGTCACCTTTGTACATATATTTTCATTTTTTGTACTAGGATTACCCCGTGGTGGAGTGCTCGAATAGCCGGGTTCTAGAGGGCAACGAGCCTGCATCTTATGGCGTTATGACGGAGGGGGCTTCTTTCTAGAATTGGCGGGCTATTCGCCGCACTCATAGAGTGTATAGGATGACCCATGGAGGGGCACTCAAGTTACCGGATCCCGTGAAATGCTGGGTGGCATATTCACTTTTTTGATTGGGGTTGCATCACTTCTAGGATTGGCGGGTAACTTGCCATGCTCGTAGGGGTCCAGGTTTTCATTGCACGGGCTATCCACACGACCAGGAATGTCAGGTTTTATTTGCGGCTCAAGAGAAACCCGAGACTCCAAGATTATCCACCATTCTGTGTTGCTTATTGTTGATATGTGATGTTGCTTATATCATGCCTGGGACGAATGTTATATATATTTATATATATACTAGTAGATGTTGTATATGTTTTGCACCCGTGCTAGTCCAGCCCCCGCTCTGCCGTTAGTTAAGTAATCTAATTGTACATGACGAGGTCCCGTGGTAAATGCGGATGGCATATACGTACATTGTATTTTTGTTCTTTTCTGGTGTGATAGGAATTAATTGATGGGACCGCATTAATTTTGAATAATGCAAGAAAAGAAACTTAAAAGATGTTCTTGGAACAAATTTCGAAAAACTGTAGTAATATTCTTTCGCTTTGCATAGTGGTGTTCAGACATGAACATCAAGCACCTCATTCTAGGAGGCAAGAGCCTAGATCCCTTCGCAGGGAGCGACCTCTTGAGCAAAAGTTTATATTATAGATTACTCAGTTTTCTTCAAAACCACTAGTTTTCAAAAGCGGAGTCTAAACCACTCCTTTTCAAAACTACTTGGTTCCTTCAACGATATCAAGTTCATTACGTTAAAAGGTTTTTCGCCAAAACCCAGCTGTAGCCGTCCGTCATTTCTTACGAGTGTTGCTTAGTATTCGTGATATGTATGTTGACTGTGTCAAGACGTGGTGTACGGTAGCTGAGAAATACTTGTTTGTGGCATATGATGCGATTGGTTAGGACAGTCATATGACCAGTTTGACTGTGTCAAGGGTCATGCGGGTTGGTCTAATGCAATCTAGGACAATAACGGGTTGAACTTGACTAGCGACTTATGACATGTTGACCGTGTCAAGGTCATAAGTCGTCAGGGGCAAAAACCACATCGGGAGTTTCAAATATACAGGAAACTTGATAGTGTTGTGTACTTTCTGGAGTGTGGTGACTAGAGTGGATTCCATCTAGGTCATCGCACAATGATAGTTGGATCTCGATCCCCCTGATGAGTAGGATTACTCTTAGAAGATTTTTTCACTTAGCAATCAATACTATAAACCAAGTAGGTGTCTAGAACGGTATTAGCGGGGCTACGCCTCCAGGAAAAAGAGGTTATATAATTAAGGAACTTCGCGAAAGCGTTGGAACACCTCTCTCGAAGTACCAACACTACCCTGGCCGAAAGGTTAAGTAATATTGTGACGTGCGATTAATCCTGACTAGTTCTCTTTTAGGGTTTGAAGAAGAATTCGAGGAAACAGTGGAAGCCATCCTAATTAGATAAACTAATAACTAATCTAATTTTGCAAGAGCGCACGCTGAGTGCTTCTTTTCTCTCTCTTCAGGTAGCAACTATTTCACGCCTTAATCAAGATAATAAAATGTATCACTTAACCGATCCGAATTCTTATTCGGGGCTGGGGAACGTCGGTTTGGCTCTAACATATGACAACAGTCATGAGTATGAGCAGAAGAAAGAGGATTGCATGAATTCCTTGATGACCCCATCAAAGAAGAAGTATACTATTGCATCTCCTTCAGGTGTTCTTATTATTGAGAACAGCTTTTCGGTCAGCCCTACCTCCTGGGTACTAGATACCGGATCAGGATCTCATATCTGTAATTTATTACAGGGACTGAGAAAAAGTAGGACGGTTGAGCCCGGTGATATGTCCCTCAGAGTAGGGAACAGAGCACAAGTTGATGCTGCTTGCCGTCGGTGAATATCACCTAGCATTGCCAAGTGGCAATACTATGATTTTGAACAATTGCTACTATGTATCTTCTATGGTTTGCAACATCATATCAGTTTCTTTACTTGATAAAGATGGATATAACTTTGTTCTTGATAGAAATGTCATGAACATCTACCTTGATAAGATATTGGTTGCAGAAGGTACACTGTATAATGGTATCTATGTTCTAAATCAAAATGCAGTTTTCAATATACAAAACACACACAAGAGGAAGAGTTCAGAAGTGAACGGATCCTACTTGTGGCATTGTATACTTGGTCATATCGGAGAGAAAAGACTAAGTATCATAAAGATGGATTTTTAGATATGTTCGGATTTTCATCTTATGAAACTTGTCAGTCTTATCTCAAGGGAAAGATGACCAAATCTCTGTTCACCGGACACGGAGAAAGAGCATCAGAGCTCTTGGGACTCATACACAGTGATGTATGTGGTCCGATGTCTATAAATGCGAGGGGTGGGTTCTCGTACTTCATCACATTCACTGACGATCTCTCTAGGTTCGAATATGTGTATCTCATGAAACACAAATATGAAGCTTTTGAGAAATTCAAAGAATATAAAAACGAAGTAGAAAACCAGACTGGAAAAAGTATCAAGATCCTCTGATCTGATAGAGGAGGGGAGTACTTAAGTACGAAATTCAT
The DNA here is from genome assembly GCA_030015575.1 of Agapanthus africanus. NCBI lineage: Eukaryota > Viridiplantae > Streptophyta > Magnoliopsida > Asparagales > Amaryllidaceae > Agapanthus > Agapanthus africanus. Next base: position 188,600,651 of record CM057337.1, read on the forward strand.
AGAATACCTAAAAGAGAATGGAATTCTCTCTCAGCTTACTCCTCTATATACACCACAGAACAATGGTGTATCGGAGCGGAGGAATCGTACCCTATTAGATATGGTTCACTCCATGATGAGTAGTGCTGAATTGCCTGTTTCATTCTGGGGATATGCGCTCCAGACAGCGGCACATCTTTTGAATTAAGTTCCATCTAAATTCATGCCTAAAACTCCATATGAAATATGGAGTGACAAAAGTCTTTATCTTAAACGTGTTAAGATTTGGGGTTGCCCTGCTTATGTCAAAAAGCATAACCCAGAAAAACTCGAGGCACGATCAGTTTTGTGTAAGTTTGTGGGATACCCAAAGGATTCTAATAGGTATCTATCTACCATGCAGAGGAACAAAAGATTATTGTTTCTCGGAATGCTAAATTTTTAGAATGGCAGTTTCTTTCAAAAGAAACCAGTAGGAGCACGGTAGAACTGGATGAAATTCCAGAAACACAAACTATAACTGAAGATTTGGTGGAACCGCTAGATTCAGTAATACCCGACGAATCTCAGCCACTCCGCAAATTTAGTAGGATTTCTCATCCGCCCGAGAGATACTACGGTTTTCTCATAGACGGGGATCGAGAGGATTGAATCTTGGAAGAAGATTATCCTACTAGTTTCAAGCAGGCCATTATCAGTAGGGACTCTGATAAGTGGCTGGATGCTATGCGATCCGAAATGGAGTCCATGTACGCCAATAAAGTGTGGACCTTGGATATTGCTCCACCTGCGGTAAAACCCGTTGGATGCAAATGGATATACATAAGGAAGACTGGTGTAGATGGGCAGGTGGAAACCTATAAGGCTAGACTTGTTGTAAAAGGTTTTCATCAAAGACTGGGTGTGGACTATGACGAAATCTTTTCTCCAGTGGATATGCTCAAATCCATTCGGATCCTACCTGTCATTTCTGCCTTTCATGACTATGAAATCTGGCAGTTGGACGTAAAAACATCTTTTCTAAATGGAAGTTTGGAACAGTGCGTTTATATGGATCAGCCGGAGGGTTTTGTAGACAGTGGGAGCGGCGGGAAGGTGTGCAAATTGCTTAAATCCATTTATGGATTAAAGCAGGCATCGCGGAACTGGAACATCTGTTTTGAAGAACAGTCAAGGAATTTGACTTCATTAAGAACGAGGATGAGCTATGTATATATAAGAAGATTGTAGGACGAACTGTCGTATTCCTAGTCTTGTACATGGATGAACTTTTTCGATAGGAAATGATATTCCTATGCTACAATCAGTCAAGTTGTTTTTATCACAATGGTTCTCCATGAAGGACCTGGGTGATGCCTCCTACATTCTAGAGATAGATCAAAGAGATTATTAGGACTTTCGTAGTTCAGGTACATAGAGACCGTACTAAAAAGATTTAGTATGAAAGATTCCAAGCACGGTAACATATCCGTATTGTACGGAATCACCCTCTCCAAAGAGATGTCTTCTAAGACTGATGAGGAGAGGGTTTGCATGAGCATTATACCCTATGCTTTGGTGGTAGGATCTATAATGTATGCGATGCTATGTACAAGACCAAATGTAACTTACGCGCTTAGCGTGGTGAGCCGGTATAAGTCAGACTCAGGTGAGAACCACTGGACGGCAGTGAAGAACATTCTGAAGTACCTGAGAAAGACCAAGGATATGTTCATTGTTTACGGTAATAGAGACCTGCAGGTCGAGTCCTTTACCGATTCAAGCTTCCAGAGTGACAAGGATAACAGCAAGTCTGTCTCGGGTTTTGTGTTTACCCTCAATAGAGGGTAGGTGTGTTGGAAGAGTTCCTAACAGGACAGCTGTTAGGGTATATGCCCTAGAGGCCATTATTGTATCATACTGGTTTGTATATTACTTAATGGAAGCTTGGGATATTCACAGTTGTATTGACAGTCTTGCTCAAAATGGTAGTATATTACTTGGTTTGTTTCTACTTCAATATGTGCATGTGTTTCTTTTAGCATATCGCTTATACATATTAGTAGAGCTCTTAGGATCTTTGCTTGATTATCAGCGTTGTAATGGCAGTCACACTAGTGGGGGCTGGGTAATCTACATGCACATCCTTATATAGGTCCCTAGTCGTAGGATTATCGAGACGGGGCATCGATACTCCGGAGTAGACTAGTGTATACGCTTCTTATCCCAGTAGGGGAGATGGTCTGTCCCACAGCCATTAGTACGTCGTACTGGAGATAGTATGCAGGTGCTCATTAGGTTATGAGTACACTAGACAGGACTCGTCGGGAAGTGCTGGTGGGTATTATACCTATCGTCGGGTAGTAGTTCCGAGGTGACATAAGTACAGCTTAGTTCGTCGATTTGACACTGCTACCTCGCCTCGAGTGTGTTCCCACTATACTTTGATTACTACCCTACCACGGCTCAAAGGAGTCGTGTAAGAAGGTAGTAGTTGGATGCAGTCCCGAAGCTCTTGGAGGCAGTGGCGGTTAGAAAGGATTCATCTCTTCCGGTATTGAGGGTTGATATCGCGCTGTGTTTGGAGTGCCATTACACAAAGTCCCTGGTCAGGGCAAGTGAGATTTACTGGTAGGTATTCCAGTAGTTTCTCAAGATATTCTGGGCTACACTCCGACACGACTTATACCGCTATTAGGGGTCTGACGTTTACCGCCTCCTAGGCTCGATATGCCATACTCTTAGACGAACAAACCGGACTGTACGGAGATTGTCACATTCAGGCTTAGTAGGAGTTCGGATGGGTTTTTCTCATCGGCTTTCTTATCGATATCTACCCGGGGACCGTTACGTGCAGCTAGTACCGCTTGTGGCCTGTGGTTAAACCCACTGCCAGCGTAGTGTCGAGTCTTTAGAGTCTCACATAAAGAGTTTCCCTGTACCGGGCAAAAGGTGTAGAGGCTGTATGGTTTTACGGCAGGGCTTCGATCACTTACGTGCACTTGTGCGTGTATGATGTTCGGGCGGATAATACTAGTGGGCTTTAGTTTAAGCCGGATCCTAGTATTATATTGATGGATCATTTTCGTCTTTTTGTATTCGTATTCTTCGGAATACGGATGCGGGTGTGTATGCTCGGATGAGAGGGGCAAGGAGACACCTCATTAGGGTTTTGACCATTGACTTGATTAAAACAATTATGAGATAGAGGAAAGTATTTGTTATTTTGTAAATGATAATTGAGCATGGCTACATGTTTGACCTTTTGACTTGGCTTGACCACTTGACTTGTTTTGACTTTTTGACTTAGATATTTTTGCTAGATATTTTATGGCACTAGATATTTTGGAGGAGATATTTTATGATGCCATGCTTATGGTCAAGTCAATGGGAGCCATCACATTTTCAATTATCATTTATCAAAAGACTTTCTCTTTCCTTAAGTGAGCTCTCATGCTAGCTCTCTTCTTCTTCCTCACTACAAAACCCTAAAATCTCTCATGTGTTAGGAATCCTAGGGTTTCAAGAGACAAATAAATCTATCTTCATACTCTACATCACCCAGGCCATTAAGTTTAGCAAGCTTGTTGCCCTAGTTACCTCGGTTTTAAGGTGGAGCTCGGACTATAGACTCTTGGGTGGATCGTCTTTGACTCGAGGAGGCCATTGAAGAAGCTACGATCCGTATTGATCCTTGGAGGCTACGTAGACGAGGAGGTTAGCGATGAAGACCCGAAGGACAAGTGTCGTGAGGTATAACTTCGTATCCGAGTAGTTAAACCTCAAGTAGTTTGCTAGCTAGGGTTTATGGACGATCCTTGGTTCTAGTCGGTGTTGCAAAGCTCGTAAAAATCATTTTTTGCAAATTTCGCCACCCCGAGAACACGTGGGTTGCACGACATCAACTTACAGTGGTATCAGAGACTTTCATAAATCTTAGATACCTTGTAACGATGTTAGAATTCCGCTGTTTTTGTCGTGGAAAAACTGTCGACAAAAACAGTTTTCAAAAGTGAGGTTTTGAGTTGTTTGCACACCCCGCGGGCTCACGGTTTGAACCGAGAAGCCGTGGGGTGAAGCGTGCGCACCCCGGGGACAACTGGGGGGAAAAACGGCCGGTACCACTCCCCAAGACCACCACTTGGTGGCCTTGGGGGCTGGTGACCTGAGAGCACCAGAAACAGGTGCTCTCGGGTTTTCCCTCCTTTGGGGCCCACCTCATGGTGGCCCCCAGGGGTGGGTACCCCCCATCGAAGCCCCCCATTCGATGTATTATCATGTATCTTCTCCTCCGCGAAGATTCGGGCGGGTTTCGAGTTCGTTTCAACTCCCGGATTGGCTCAAAACTTTCAGATTTGGAACTTTAGCTCACTGGATTTTCGAGTCTTGGAAAATTGTTTAAGTTTGCTAATTGCGTGCGGAATTCTAATGTCGTTGTTACTTTACAAGATATGTGATGAATATATATGTTTGTAAACGTCGACTAATTGCTATACGTCGATTAGTCAGGGTTGCACATATCTGTGAAGTGGTGGTTTGTGTATATGAACTTGTTGGATCGTCGTGAATGAATAGCCGGGGATGTGAGATGAGGGTTTTCATTCTTTCATTTGATGTATAAATTTGTAAAGTTATGTAATATTATTTTTGCGGGGCACATCGGGGTTAAGGTTGTAGCCACCGTTGTATTATTTCTTTTACTGTTTTTGCTCCTAGGATAGACTCAAGGTAGGGTGCACAAACTACTGGGTATTTTGACGTGCCGAGTGACCTACTCACTTTGTTGAGGGAGGTTGCTTCACTTCGGGTATTTAGCGGGTAGTTTTCCGCACCCGTAGGGTTCTAGGGTAGGGTTTGGCTATTCATCACGACCGTGGAATTTGTCTTTCGTTACAGGCTCAAACGAAACACGGAATTCCTAGTATATCCAATGTGTTCATCTGTGATTTGGAATGCCTATCATTGCGTCTGACGAATGGATATTATTATATATGTATTATATAATAGACGTTGCTTATGATTTGCATTCGCGCTAGTCCAGCCCCCGCTCTGTCGTTAGTTAAGTAACCTAACGGGTGATGACGGGGCCCCATGGAGAATGCGGATAGCATAAGCAAATGTTGTATTTTCGTTGTTTTCTGCAATGGTAGGTTAATTGATAGGACTGCATTACATTAATGCAAAGAAAACAAAGCAAAGCTGAATTATTGGAACAAATTTTAAAACCACTCGGTTATTTTAAAACATCAGACTTTTAAATGCGGAGCTTAAACCACTCCTTTTAAAAGCTATCAGGTTCCATCGATTATATCAAGTTCACTACGTTCACGGTTTCGCCAAAACCATTCGTAGCCCTCCGTCATTTCATATGAATATTCAATAGTATTCAAGCTATGTTTGTTGGCCTTAGTCGCATAGTGATTGGTAGCTGCTGGGTATTCATATATTGCATAAATAGATGCGTTGGTTTGGGACAGCCGTACTACTTTGTTGGCCTTAATCAAGGGTATGTACGGGTGGGTTCAAATTAACCTGGACAATGACGGGTAGAACTTGACATGTGACTTATGATTTGTTGGCCTTTGTCATGGTCATAAGAGCATGGGGCAAAAATCCACATTGGGAGTTTCTAAAAAAACTGAAACTTTCTAGTGTTGCATACCATTTGGAGTGTGATAATTTTGGTAAGATTCCTTCAACTTTATCACATGATGATATTTAGATCCTGATCCTACTGTGAATATATGCTACTCCTCGGGAGATTTTTTCACTAACGATCAATGTTATAAACCAAGTAGGTGTCTAGAACAGTGTTAGCAGAGCTACGCCTCCAGGGAAAAGAGGTTATTTAATTAAGGAACTTCGCGAAAGCGTCGTAAAACCTCCCTCGAAGTATCGACACTAGCCTGGCTGAACGGTTAAGCAAGTATTGTACGGTGAGATTAATCCTGACTAGTTCTTCTTTTATGGTTTGAGAAAGGATTCGAGAAACAGTCAGAGCCATCATGTTTAGATAAATTAAAAACCAATCTAAACTTGTAAGAGCATCATGCTAAGTGTTTTCTTCTCTCTCTCTCTTGCAGCGTCCCCGTGACCAGACATAGGTTATATCTAGATAATAAAATGACTGAATCTGACTATAATGACTAGCAAAGGTCTGTCCAGATGTGCATTGCCTATGACAAGCTGGGACACCTTATTACTACTCAAGCACCTACCATCCCTGGTCCAGTTTCCACCGTCGCGGATATTGATATCCGTAATATATCGGAAAAGGATAATGCGAATGCCAAGTGCCTCGTATTAGCCTCAGTGGATGGTGTAAACCAGAGGCAACACGAGAAGATGGACTTAGCCTCCATCTTCCTCCATAACAAAGATTTATATGGAGAGCAATCTCGTATCGCAAGATATGAGACCTCGAAGGAATTGCTTCAAGCGAAGTTGGTTGTCGGGTCATCTGTAGGGGACAACGTCCTTATGATGACTAGCCATATTGATGAGCTCACAGACCTGGAGACCACATTGGGAAACATGTCATATGATGACTTGTTTCTACAGTCCCTACCATCTACTTTTTCCCAGGAGAAGAAAGTTATACTTCCAGTCGAGGGCACCCTAAAGGAAACCAGGGTGACACCCACTCAGCTTATTGGGGAGTCTTCCTCTTCTGCATCCAAGGCGAAAGAAAAGGGTGAGAAGAAGAAGACCTCCACGAAGCCGATATGTGGTGTCAGTAAGGTAGAAGGACAGGGAAGGGCAAAAGTTTCTAGGCTAACAGTAGAGAAAGAGGGATATTCCTATTGTCACGGGAAAAGGCATTGGCAAAGGGATTACAGGGCTTTGAAAGCCAGAATCCAGGATCCGAAACATGTTGTGGCTTCGACTTCGGGTGTGTTTGTAATCGAAAACTGTATGTCAATTAACTCTACTTCCAGGGTACTAGGTACCGGATCAGGATCTCATATCTGTAATTCATTACAGGCTTTGAGAAACTGTAGAGTTATCAGGTTAGGCGATACGACTCTCAGAGTTGCGAACGGAATGAGCGTGGACGTTGAATCCATAGGGGAATATCATCTAGGATTGATAAGTGGGCAGATATTGATTCTATGTAACTGTTTGTATGTACCTAGTCTAACTTGTAATATCATATCCGTATCCTTACTTTCTAAGGAAGGATATGATTTTACATTTGTAAGCGATGTGGTCCACATCCACCTAAATTAAGCTCTGATTGGGTCAGGTACATTAGATAACGGTATATACGTATTAAATCAAGCTCAAGTTCTCAGTGTCCAGAACACACTTAAACGAAAGTCTTCGGAATTAAATCAGTCTTTCTTATGGTATTGTAGACTAGGTCACATCAATAAAATACGGTTGACGAAGCTACATAGAGAGGGATATTTGGATCCGTTCGAATATCAGTCTTATGCAACTTGTCAATCTTGTCTCATGGGAAAGATGACAAAGACTCCGTTCATTGGATACGGAGTAAGAGCGAGCGAGCTCTTGGAACTCATACACAGCGATGTATGTGGTCCAATGTCTACACATGCGAAGTGGTTATTCCTATTTCATTACTTTTACGGATGATTTCTCTAGGTATGGACATGTCTTCTTGATGAAGCATAAATCCGAGGCCTTTGAGAAATTCCGGGAATACAAGAATGAAGTGGAAAAACAAACAGGCAAAAGTATCAAGACACTAAGATCTAATCGAGGTGGTGAGTACTTAAGTGCCGAGTTCCTGGACTACTTAAAAAAGAATGAAATTCTCTCTCAGCTTACTTCTCTATACACGCCACAACACAATGGTGTATCGGAAAGGCGGAACAGAACCCTATTGGATATGGTTCGTTCAATGATGAGTAAGGCTAAGTTGACACGATCCTTGTGGGGACATGCACTAGAATCAGCTGCATATCTTTTGAACCAGGTTCCTAGTAAGTCACTGCCTACCACACCATATCAGATGTGAGAGTGGGAAGAAACCCTGTCTTAAACACATTAAGAAATGGGATGTCCAGCTTTTGTAAAAAAGCAGCATACGGACAAGCTCGAGGCACGATCAGTACAGTGTAAGTTTGTGGGATACCCAAAGAACTGTAACACCTTAGATTTCGGTTAGTGTTCGTTTAGACGTTAATGCGGGTTTACTGTAAAAAGTTTACCAATTCGGGTTCCTCACATTTTATAACATTAAATTAATAATTTATTATTATTTGTTATGAGCATACACGCACGTGTGCACGTAAATGTGAGGTTTGTTTGTGCTAATCTTGTTCTTAGCAACCATGACATATAACCTTTTATCTTATCCTTTTTGCTTTAACCCTAATCCTTGCCCTAATCCTAGATATTTGTGTGAGAGAGAAGATATTTGTTTTGGAGTGATGAGGTGTGTGTGAAAACATTTATGGTCCATTAATGAAGTGGTTATACTCAACCTTAACCTCACCCTACACCCACCTCCCTCTCTCTTATCCTCACACACTCTCTCATTTCTTCTATCTCCTTTATTCTCTCATATCTCTCACCTCACAACTGAACACTCTAATTTTTATCACAATTTCATCTTAAAAACTTCACAAATCTCAAAAAAATTACACCTTTTTCTTGGATTTGCCTCTTGGATGCCATGGAGTGTGCAAAGCTTGGATCTTTGAGTTCTTTTGAGTAGGTAATGATCTCTATCTGTTCTTTATATAGTTTTTGTGTTGTGTAGATTTTTAGATTTAGTTTAGAATGTTTAAAGTTAAGTTTTTGTGCATAATATCGTATTTTTAGTGTCGTATATGACATCTGTGATCTGCTGTGACCTGGAGTTTTTACTAGAAAACCAAACAATGTAGTTGTGTTGTACCAGTGACCATATGACCTCACCTGGAGCACGAGCCCAAGGATCTCGGACTCGGCCAGCGACATGCAGGGGATTTCCAGCGACCTCGGTCGTGGGTAGGAGTTAGGGTTTGGGTTTTTCTGGGTAGGTGTCGCAGTGGTTTAGGTGTTTTTGGTCTTGTTTGATTGTTGAGTTTTATCAGTATGCAAAATCTGGGATCACCTAAGTAGTTTCTTGTGTTTCGTTTAAGCGCGATACGTTATACGACACGGATCGTGCACTTTGTGTGATTTTTCTCTTAGGTTGTTTTCGTCGTGTCGCTACGCACGTTAGCCACAATACGAACACTTGAGAGTATGTTTTGTGTTGTTGCGTTGGTTAAATATAGTTTGTATGTGTTTTTGGTAAATTGCTAATATATTTCTGTTATGTTGTTTTATTGTGTTAGGTTTGCAGGCGGGGGACTTCGGACAACTGCTACAAAGGGAAAATAGGTGGTTGGCTTCACTTAGCCAGGAGTGTTGGTGAGTAGATTTAACATCTACAGGGAATTCGCCCGCATGGTGTTCATCACATAATATTGTATTTTATATTCCCCATTCTTATGCATTTTACAATGAAAACAGGTGCTTTTGACGCATGTCTGCTACATGTTACAGGTTACAGGTTCTTGGACAGGAAACAGTGAAAACGATGAAAAGATAATGCAAAAGTGGACTTTAACCAACAAACAGAGAATCTTGATCAAGCCTACATGAAAATCAGTTCACAAAGCAAGATTCAAGACATCGACTCAAAGCGAACGGTTAAAAATCCATTGCGAATTGTTCACTGGAAATCTGGAACTAACCTAGAAGCCCAAATGGAAAACAACATATATAAACAGGAATAAAAAGTCACCAGAAGCCAGAAGAAAAAAGCCCAGAGCCCAATTCCATTTTTTGGCCGCGGAAGCGCGGCCAAACAGGGCCTCGAGCCGCGCTTCCGCGGCCGTCTAGAGCACGGAGTTCAAGATTTTTTTTTCCATAATGCAGAGCGGCGTAGATCTTTGACTTGGACATTTCTTAGAGGGCATTTTTGTAAATTCAGATGTGCGAATCAAAATGTAACCTAGGGTTTCCTATTATCTATAAATAAGACTCTAATCATTGTAATTTCTCATGCCTCTTTTCAATCAATAAATTCAGAATTTCTGAGAGTAAATTTCAGATCTGTTCTTCTTGTTTGGAGGGAGCCGTCAAACTAGTAAGTATTTTTATCTCTTTTAATTTAATGTCTTCTCATCCCCTAATGAGCGAGTAGTCTCCTCGCTTGTTAGGGTTAGCCTTAGGGAAAGGGTTGAGAGATGAAATCTCTCGCCCCTTTCAATGCCACCTTCACCTAATGAAAAAGAACTTCACGCATACGAGCACAACCGCTCCCTGCGGCATCCTACCCTTCGAGGTAACGATGAACCGTAGTATAAAGGGCCGGTTCTGCGCGTTTTCCGTGAGGGTTAGGATAATTATCAATAAAGGTAGGATACAAATCTAGAGGAAGAAACATCTTCCCAAAAGATTTGTATCCACTTTATTGATAATTAACTTAACATCTAAGAGATCTAAAAAAGGAAGGTATTGAAAGCGGTGAGGAAAAAAATCTTTAATTTCCAAAACTTCCCCTAATCCTAACCCTAGCAAGATTCTTAATTAAATTAATTAGATCTAATCTTTAGATTTTTATAAACCTACCAAAACTACAAAAAGAATCAACTCGTTAAATCACTTTAAAGAAATTTACCCGTCTCTGTGGATCGACCCGTACTCACCGGCTAGCTGCGAAGCGACGCCGTTTCTGATTGCGGTAAACTCATAATTTTAGGAATAATCAAATGGCGCCGTTGCCGGGGACGGCGTAATCTTTCTTTTTTGTGAATTTTCGGGTTGATATAAATTTTAAAAAATTATAAAAATCTGAAAAATCAAAAATATAAAAAAAAATATCATCTTTTATTGTTTGAAGGGTACTCTTTGTGAATCTTTGCAGGTTTCACGGATCTGGAATTTTACAGAGGGCAAATCAGAAGTTGGTGCATAAAAACAGAGGAGAAATTGGACAGAGGAGCAGTACAAAAATTTCCAAAGCCCGATACCTCTTTTCGACCGCTCTTCCGCCGCATTATCCCACTTAGCGCCGCGCTTCCGCCGCCTTCTGGAGGGTTCTCTACGCAATTTTTGCTGGGTTTGCTTGTCTCATTCTTCCCTCTACAAATCTCCATATATCTTTTGCCAAATCTTCTGCAGGATTCTTCGCGCTAAAAATCTTCTTCCCCCTTCCAATAATTGATTTTCTGCAGGATTCTTTGCGCCGCGCTTAAAAGCAAATTGATTGCAAGTGATTTACTGCTTTGCATACTTTAATCTGACTTTAAGGGGCTATTGACCAATTCAGATTGGGTGGGGATTTCATTACCCTTCCCAGGACCCCAGAAATCACTTAAAGCATCTGCATTGACCACTTTTAATCTAAAAAATATTAGACTCAGCCCTAAGGACGTCGAGCTCAATAGGACAGAGGATTAGTATAGGCATCGGCCGTTTATCCTAACCGACATTGCGGTGACTAGGCTAGTGGTTTTTAATTAGGCCCACTGTAGTGGTGGTTCCTTCCCACTTACCTGGCCGTACTTGTCCGTGAAGAGGCGGTTTGAGGTTCTATCTCTAGCCCTTTGGAACAGTTAGGAGCTGTCTAGCTGACCTAGGTGACCCTAGACTTAGGTCTGATTGTGCATGTGTGGTTAATTGCAGTTGTGTCACTAGTCTCTTTTAAAAATCTTTTTGCAAAAGCTCACTTAAAAAGAAAAAGGAAAATCTTTTCAAAACTTGCAACTTGTCGCTAAAGAATCTTTGCACTCACTTACACCACTTCTTCTCAAAGTCGTTTTCTTACCCTCACATTCTGTTTTCTGACTGCACTACCCTTTAGTGTATGTCATCTTGGACTAGGGATACTAACGCCCGATTAGTCCGTGTTTCGTTGGTACCGACCAACGAACCCTTCGACGAACCCTTCGTCGACGTTCCCTCCTTCTCATTACCTCCATCTTCCAATTCTTCTTTCGAAGGTATGTCGGGACACGACCCCAACTATACCTTGCCGACGGGAATGATTCCGCCTCCGTTAGGTGCGAATAACCCGAATCTCCCGCCTGTCGAAGCGCCCGCACGAGTCGCGCTCCAGGATCTTTTCTACCCCGTCCGCACCGCCCTTCCCACTTGTCTTTCCCTCCCACCGGCTAATGGGGACAACTTTGAGATAAAACCACAATTCATCAATATGCTGCCTAAGTTTCATGGTTTGGAATCCGAAGATGCATATATTTTTATTAATAAATTCCAAAACGTTTGCGGCATGATGAAGACAACCCAATTAAGTGATGACGCAATAAGGCTAAGGGTCATTCCTTTTACCTTATGTGACCTAGCCGAGAAGTGGCTATACAGCACTGCATCACACTCCATTAGAAATTGGGACGAGTTTGTGAGAGCTTTTCTGAAAAAGTTCTATCCTCACCACAAAACTGCTAGAATCCGAAACGAAATCATACAATTTTCACAGCTTCCGTCCGAACCATTCTGGAAGTGTTTCGAGAGATTTAAAGACCTACTTGTTCAATACCCTCATCATGGGATAGAAAGGTGGCAACTTTGCCAAACATTATACGAGGGATTGAACGCAGCAACGAAGCAGTTGCTTGAAACAATATGTCAAGGTCATTTTCTCTCTAAATCTAGCGACGAAGCTTGGCAGTTTCTTGAGGACCTAAGTGAGCAAACAATCCAATGGGAGAGTACCAAGACCACATCATCTTCTTCAGTTGGTCAATCTAGGGCAGGCATACATCAAATAGATATGTCGATAGCTATGAAGGCCGAGATGGCCTCACTTATGAAAAAGCTAGAAGCGATTGAGACCAAAATCTCATCGACTTCTCCTGCCCCTACTCTACCCACACGAACTGTTTGTGCTTGTTGTTCTAATCCATCACATCTCACCAAAGAGTGCCCTTATAATGCACCCATTCAAGGGCAGGATCAAGTCAATGCTGCATTCCAGCAAAGACAAAGAAACGATCCTTACTCTTCGACATACAATCAGGGGTGGAGGAGTCACCCAAATTTCGCTTGGAACCAAAATCAACAAGTCCAAGGGAATAACAATTTTCAAAGAGCTCCTCCACAACAACAACAAGCACCCTTACAAACTCAAAACCAGCAACCTTTCCAACAACAACCTTATACAAATCAAACGAACAATTTGGTTCAACCTAATGATGATAAGGTTAGCTCGCTCGAGAAAAGTCTTGAAGCATTTCTCAAGCAAACTACAGATTCCGCAGCAAGATTTGAAAGTTATGTTCAATCTTTAATGAATAACAATGCCTCACATGATCAAAGTATCAAATCTATTGAGGCACAAATTGCACAATTAACTGCTGCGTTGAGCGAGAGAGAAAAGGGAAAGCTTCCATCTCAACCATTGCCCAATCCCGGTCACACACTAAACGCATATAACAATCACAATGTGAATGCGGTGACCACGTTGAGATCCGGAAGAGAGTTGCAAAATAATGTGGAAACTAGTGATGACATCCCCGCCGGTGGTTCTTCTTCCCCTTCTTCATTTTCTTCACTTCCTTCTTCACCTTTTTCTTTAGAGCCTATTCTCCACCCTTCACACGGCTCTACTTCTTCTGACTCGAACGGACCCATTTCTAACAACACGAACACATCCACACTGGGATCCGTTCTTATACCACATTCTACTCCACAGACTTGTGACTCAACAAATTTTCAAAATACACCATTTCCAAACAGGTTGAGTCCTAATAAACCAAATGCACAAGTGGAGAAGATTGTGGAGATCTTTAAGCAGGTTAGCATAAACATACCTCTCTTGGATGCTATCCAACAAGTCCCTTCATATGCGAAAATCTTAAAGGGCTTATGCACTTCAAAGAGAAAGGCATCTCAAGTACCCAAGAAAGTGCTAGTGGCTAGTGCAGTGAGCAATGCTATTAACCACCATCAAACCTTACCCCAAAAACGAAAGGACCCCGGCTGTCCTACTATTTCAATCACAATTGGGGATAAGCAAATTAATCGTGCACTTTTAGATCTTGGGTCTAGTGTTAACCTGATTCCTTACTCCGTGTACGAACAATTAGGGGTTGGAGAGTTGAAACCCACTCGTTGCACTCTCCAAATGGCTGATCGATCTATCACCTATCCAAGGGGTCAACTAGAGGATGTGTTGATCAAAGTCGGGGAATTCATATTCCCCGTTGACTTTATCGTTATGGATACACAACCTGTTGTTAACCCAAGAAACCAAATTCCGGTGATTCTTGGTCGACCATTTTTGGCCACTTCCAATGCCATAATAAATTGTCGCAATGGCTCCATGACTCTATCCTTCGGAAAGAGGTCTAGTGAGTTCAATATTTATAAGATGGGAAGTCTGCCCCCCGTGCCTAAAATTAGTACACGAGAAGTTTGCTCTATTCACGAAATCACGCAGGAGGACTGCGAGCTTGAAGGATTTCTATTTGATGAAAACAGTTTTGACGCCACTAGTGCGTCCCTCCTTGAGCCTACTACTGTTGACACAACCGATGCTGATTATCAATGTTTCACTTTTTCGGATGACGACGACTCACAGCCCGAATATGAGTCGTTTGAGTTTTTGGATGAGTCAGTAGAACCATCCGAATCGGTTGTTTGCAGTGATTTCGAACCTGTGTTAGAGTCCTTTGAGTTCGAGGTAGATTCCGCAATGGTTCTTTCGCCTCAGAAATTCGAACTCATGCCCTTGCCGTCTCACCGTAGATATGCTTATATAGGTGAGAATGAGACTTTTCCCATTATCATATCAGCCTCTCTAGCCTTCGAGCAAGAGAACGCTATTTTAAAAGTCTTACAAGATAGGCGGCAAGTTTTCAGTTGGACTATGGCGGACATCGAGGAGATCAGTTCCCTCCTAAGTAAATATCATACACATTTGACGGATGATGCCATGTCAATAGAGGACACACGGGAACATCTTGGGGATATTGTGGTGAGCCAACTTCCTCCCTTAGAAGTTGAACTACCCCCATTTCTTTTAATAAGGTACGAGAATGCCAACACTCCATTGATTGCTGATCACTTACATTCTCGTATCGATGCCTCACCATCACCTGTATATTCACCTCCACACCTCCCATTCCACTACTTCTATCTTCCCCAATTCTTTGCGGACCACCACTACTTATTTTTTCACCCACCAATATTCTTTACTGATAAATTTTTCAAATGGTTGGTATTGACTTTTGGCCTATGCAAGGTTGGGCAGTATTGTCTAACATAGTTTAATTGAAGTTTGGGGGAGGGTCTTTTTGTATATATTTTTGTTTTCTTTTTCTCTAAGAAATAAAAATAAAAATTTCAAAACATTAAAAATACAAAAAAAAAATGTAAATAAATAAACAGGGGAGTGCCGGTATTTTGACCCTCTTGGTTTAGCATGACAGTGAGGACACTGTCAAGTTCAAGTTTGGGGGTATGCTCGGTACGTCTTCTTCCTTCGCATTCATTTGTACATATTTTTGCATTTGCATACTTATTTGAAAACACATAAAAATTTGAAAATTTTGAAAAATTATAAAAATAAATGTATTCAATTTTGGCTAATTGACTAGAGTTTGACAAATAGGTCAACTGGTTAGGAACAACTAGATCTTAGACTTAGTAAATTAAAAACCCTAAAAATAACCTTTCTTAAAGTTTAACGGTAGAAAGTATATGCCTTGTAGTTTATTTAGAAATAGGCAAATCTTGGGTTCACTTTTTGGGCTAAGTCGAAACAAGGGAAGAGTATTGATGTTCTTATTAGAGTATAAGTTTGAAAAATAGTTCCTAGCTTAAGTCTAGATTCTGAAAACGTATACCCTACAATTTGCACAATCACACACCTTGAAACTTGGAATAGTAGAGGAGACCTTGAAATGCTCTTGTCTAAAGTCCTTAGTACAATGAAAATAAAAGAAAAAAAAAGTGAATAAAAAAAAAAATGGACACTGGTTTCTGTGATTACTTAAGGCTGTAAAAATAGAAAAATATTTAGCGAGGGTGCTTCATCACCTAGTGCCTTAGACCAACTGGTTTGGGAGTCACTGCTAAAGCCTTGGGTGTTGCAAAGACTAGGAAGTACGCTTTAAAGTGCAAACGCATTTTGTAATCGGTCGTTGGTACCTCAAGAAGTATTAACGGTCGCATGAAGGATGTGTAAGCAAATTTCATTCACCAATTAATAAGTACTTTGGACAATGGACTAGGGCATGATTGCTTGAATTGAATTTCCAAGTGTAGGGGTGATCTTTACACACACGTAGGGGTATGTGATTGGAATTTAGATAAAAGAGAGGAATGAAAGATAGAATTTGTATCTTTAATGGAGTTGATAGAAAATTCCTAAGTAGAGATGAAACCCTAGAAGGAAGACTTAAGAAATGCCGAAAGCTAAGTAATTCTACATAACATATATAATCCTAAGTTAAATAATGAGGAAGTGTGAAGAATATGGGTGTATAATTTGCGGGTCGACGATAATAGAATTCTTAGTTAGAAAACCTAATTGGAGAACAAAAGTCGAAAGGCCAAATTGATAGGATTTTGTGGGTAGTATCCGCTGAAAACCCTCAGGAGACAACACTCCTCCTACTAGGGACACCTAGAGGTTTAACGGCTTATTGCACGAGCTCAGTGCAATCGCGTTTCCCTGCGAAAGTGCGGTTAGGTTTTTTGTAGAGAATAAAACAATAAGTTTGCTCGAGGACGAGCAAAAGATAAGTTTGGGGGTATTTGTTCATCACATAATATTGTATTTTATATTCCCCATTCTTATGCATTTTACAATGAAAACAGGTGCTTTTGACGCATGTCTGCTACATGTTACAGGTTACAGGTTCTTGGACAGGAAACAGTGAAAACGATGAAAAGATAATGCAAAAGTGGACTTTAACCAACAAACAGAGAATCTTGATCAAGCCTACATGAAGATCAGTTCACAAAGCAAGATTCAAGACATCGACTCAAAGCGAACGGTTAAAAATCCATTGCGAATTGTTCACTGGAAATCTGGAACTAACCTAGAAGCCCAAATGGAAAACAACATATATAAACAGGAATAAAAAGTCACCAGAAGCCAGAAGAAAAAAGCCCAGAGCCCAATTCCATTTTTTGGCCGCGGAAGCGCGGCCAAACAGAGCCTCGAGCCGCGCTTCCGCGGCCGTCTAGAGCACGGAGTTCAAGATTTTTTTTCCATAATGCAGAGCGGCGTAGATCTTTGACTTGGACATTTCTTAGAGGGCATTTTTGTAAATTCAGATGTGCGAATCAAAATGTAACCTAGGGTTTCCTATTATCTATAAATAGGACTCTAATCATTGTAATTTCTCATGCCTCTTTTCAATCAATAAATTCAGAATTTCTGAGAGTAAATTTCAGATCTGTTCTTCTTGTTTGGAGGGAGCCGTCAAACTAGTAAGTATTTTTATCTCTTTTAATTTAATGTCTTCTCATCCCCTAATGAGCGAGTAGTCTCCTCGCTTGTTAGGGTTAGCCTTAGGGAAAGGGTTGAGAGATGAAATCTCTCGCCCCTTTCAATGCCACCTTCACCTAATGAAAAAGAACTTCACGCATACGAGCACAACCGCTCCCTGCGGCATCCTACCCTTCGAGGTAACGATGAACCGTAGTATAAAGGGCCGGTTCCGCGCGTTTTCCGTGAGGGTTAGGATAATTATCAATAAAGGTAGGATACAAATCTAGAGGAAGAAACATCTTCCCAAAAGATTTGTATCCACTTTATTGATAATTAACTTAACATCTAAGAGATCTAAAAAAGGAAGGTATTGAAAGCGGTGAGGAAAAAAATCTTTAATTTCCAAAACTTCCCCTAATCCTAACCCTAGCAAGATTCTTAATTAAATTAATTAGATCTAATCTTTAGATTTTTATAAACCTACCAAAACTACAAAAAGAATCAACTCGTTAAATCACTTTAAAGAAATTTACCCGTCTCTGTGGATCGACCCGTACTCACCGGCTAGCTGCGAAGCGACGCCGTTTCTGATTGCGGTAAACTCATAATTTTAGGAATAATCACATGGCGTTATGCATCTGGGCTAGAGATGACTTAACTTGTCGCATATTCTATTTCATATTTAGAATTGCGCATTCACCCTTCTGCTTAGTTAATTGTTGTGCTTGGACTAGTATCCTTAGGACACTGCACTATTATTGACGGTTCATGTTGCACGAGCACTGATTGTATGTCACACACACCGACAATAATTGCCATGTCACGCACAACCCACATATAGAAATGATATTGTTTGGTTAGAGACATTGAGACATTGATTCATATTTTTTATGCATATGACTTATAGCATATCTGTAGACCTACATGCTTACACATATGCCTTGACATACGTACATACTAGTTACCTGTATACCTATAGAGTATTGTACCATTAGCGGTTGGTACATACACACTTAATGACATAGCTACAGGTATACCATGCATACATACTTCACGTATACCCAGGGGGTATATTACATCATTACTTATAAGTAGATACATATACCTTGCTATACCTTTATGTTTACACATATATCTGGTTATAGCTACAAGTTTACCGTTACTTGATGTTATTTAGAATTGGAGAAATTAGGAACTGTATGATATTTATATTAACTTGTTACAATTAATTAGCGGTTTTTCCTTTATATGCTTATATTTTAGTTGCATGTTGCATATATTATATTCATGGATTTCGCATTGAGATATGGTTTTCATATGATGTTTTCTGGATTGTTTTACTCCTGCGTATATATATCAGTGGTATGGGACACTGATATATATATGTATACCCATCGTATATATATATATCAGTGGTATAGGACGCTGATATATATATATATATATATATATATATATATATATATATATATATATATATATATCAGTGGTATAGGACGCTGATATATATATATATATATATATATATATATATATATAGAGAGAGAGAGAGAGAGAGACACACACACACACACATCATATATCATCATGATGATATATGCAAATATACTTATTCATTATATGAGTGGGTCTATATAGTCGATGAGTGGGGCTTATGTGCTCGATGTGAGGGGCATATATGGTCGATGAGTGGGGCCTATGTGCTCGATGTGAGGGGCCTATATGGTCGATGTGAGAGGCATATGTGCTTGGGGCCTATGTGCTCGATATTGTATGTATGTATGTATGTGTGTGTGTGTGTGTGTCTATATGAGTTTTACTCGATATTGAATTTTATGAGATTTACTTAATATCGGACCTAGGATATAAGAGATTCACTTGATATTGGATTTAGAATATTTGACATTACTTGATATTGTACATAAAGGATATATGAGATTTACTTAATATCGGACCTAGGATATAAGAGATTCACTTGATATTGGATTTAGGACATTTGAGATTACTTGATATTGTACATAAAGGATATATGAGATTCACTTGATTTTGTACATTCAGGATATATGAGAATTATTCGATATTGTATATTAAGGATTTGTGAGACTTATATGATATAAGAGCCAATTTGGGGGCTGATTTGAAAATTTTGGGATTTAGATTGTCTTGATGGATTTTGATCCTACCACGATGTCAGGATTCCGTAGAAATGACATATTGCATTCCATACTTCACATTTATTGTTTATGCACTGCTTCATGTATTATTAATACCTGTTAGTGTACCTTTCATGACTGTTGCATTTATATACTTCATTTTATATGCATTGCTTTATATGTTAGTTGTACCTGTTAGAGTACCTTTCATGATTGTTGCGTATATACATTCTCATATCATTATTGCATGATTATTACATACCGATTTTCATATTATTGCTTCATGTATTTGTAGTAACCGTTAGTGTACTTTTCATGATTATTGCATTCATATGACCCTTTATTGCTATTAATTGCATATGTTAGATTCGCGTTGTATGTGCATACTTGCGATTACCTGTATATGTTATTTACTATTCACGAGTTGGAAACTCAGCCCCGTTATGCCACAGTTGTTTTGCAGGTTGTTCCCCAGAGTAGTCGAGGCAGGCTATTCATCTATCTTATCATCTTTTGCTGCGGATACCGCATCGGCTCGCTGTGTGCAGTTTTGCTTTAGGTGGGTTTTGTGGTTATTCGTTGTTGTATTGTATATTCGTTGTATCCTTGTACTCCCCATCTACTATTTTCATGTTGACTTAGAGACTTGATGTGAGGACGATATTGTATATTATTTTGTGACTTGGTTGTCTTTTATATAGTTTCCTTTTATCGTCTTTTATTTCTTCGCTACGGCGTCGTATATATGTTGTGGTGGTTGTTTTCCGCCTTTGGGCGTGTATTTGCTCCCGTTTGGGGATGCTTTCCTTTTATCTTTGTTGTACCCATTTTTTGGGTTAGTTTTTACAAAGGAGGTGCTGCCAAAATTTTAAAGAAAGAAAAGTTTGACTTTTAAAGAATTTGGGTTGCGATTTCAAAAGTTTAAACAATGTTTCTTATCTTTCTTGTCTTTTAATGGTTTAGATTTCTAGGTTTTGGTTTTCTTTTACTGCGTTACGCCTGTAGACGTTGCATAGTATTAGGGCCATCACGTGCCAATTTCGGCTCATGAAAAAGTTGGTATCAGAGCGCTAGATTTTACCTTTCGGAGTGTAGGATGACCTTGGTATGATGGAGTAGGTAGCATAAGCAGAGTAATGTAGTGTGTGTATGTCTGCAGCATACTCACGTTGCGGTGCTCCGTCTAAAGTGACCTAAGTACAAATTGCTTGAAATTCCTTCCTTGATAATTCATATCCTTATGATTCGATTTCCGTGTTCATATCGAATCCTATCTCTATTTATAGCCTTTGCCGCCGACGACTATGGGGACTCAGAGAGGTGCAGCGAGGGCCGAGGTCAGAATTGACTCGGGTAGGACGAGGACTGACCAGGATGGCACGCTCGTTGCACAGGAGCAAACGGATCCGCCTTCGACAGATAATATCGCTAGGCTTGTGGCAGAGATGCAGGACTTGCGCCAGACGATGAGTTCTTTGGTTGAGGCCATTTGAGCGCAGCGACAGGAGGTTGTCACCCTTGTTACCCAGTTGTTCCTTGCGATCAGCACACAATATTCCGTCACCTACATAGCACCAGTGGATGCAGCCCTAGTTGACGAGACAAGTATTCCAGAGACTTTGGGAGTTCCGGAACCGTGGAGGACTCGTACCGGTGTACCAGCCCAGAGACAGAGGCCTAGTCGTCGAGACAGCTTTCATGACCATCGTGGGAGTAGCAGAGGCTTGAGACGAGAGCAGTGTTACCTAGATCAGCCGTTTGTTGTGTAACTTCTGTCAGCGATTCTTTTGTTGCGCGACACGTATTTCAGTCGTGTGCCAATCGGATAGGAGACAGGGATTCGTCCATCACTCGATCCTTCTAGAGATGTTGGATTTGACGTTCTCCTGGGCATGTACTGGTTAGCTACATGCTAGGCGTCTGTGGACTACCGTGAAAAAACAGTCAGGTGTTGTTTTCCCCGGCGAGTCAGTTCTTGTTGTGTAGGGGGACAGTGGAGCCTCCTCTCACAGCTTGAATTCAGCCTTTTTCGCTAGTCGGCTTTTAAGGAGAAGATGTCAAGGATTCTTGGCGTTCATTCATGATAACGGAGCCACAGTGGGTCTGTTGGACCGGCTTTCCTATCGTGCGAGAGTTTTTCGATGTTGTTCCAGATGAGCCGGCGGAGCTCAGGGAGCTTAAGGATCAGCTGTAGAGTTGTTTGTTAGGGAGGCTAGTGCGTCTGAGTGTTTTGTATTGGAGAGCACCTATTTCTGTTCGTCAAGGAGAAGAACGGCAGTTGAGGTTGTGTATTGATTGATCGTCAGCTGAACCGGCTTACGGTGCAGATAGGTATCCTTTACCTCGCATTGACGATTTCTTCGATTAGCTCCAGAGTGTGAGACATTTTCTAAGTTTGTTTGGGATCGGGTCATCATTGTTGCGGGTTCGGAGTGATGACATTCCGAAGACTGCCTTGTGCGTGCTATAGGCTTTGTGTGTTTTGGTAGTGTCATTGGACTCACCAATGCCCTAGCAGCATCCGTAGATATGATGAACCATATTTCTTTAGGCCTTTCCTCGACCAGTTTATTGTTGTGTCATTGATGAAATTCTGGTCTATTCTAATTTGTCATGATGGACAGGAGTAGACTTGAAGATTTGTTTTGCAGACATTGTGAGAGTGCCAGCTGTTTGCTAGATTCTCGGAGTGTTCCTTCAGGCTTGTTGTGTTGACTCCTAGGTCTTGTAGTTACGGGAGACGGTTTTGTATGGTTCCGAGGAAGATCGAGACCGTACAGTTTTGGCCCAGACTTGTGTGCAGGACGGAGGTCCACAGATTTTGGGCTTAGCAGGTTTTTACCGCCGTTTTGTGCAGTATTACTAATGTATCGCTGCACCGTTGACTGGACTGACCAGAAAGGAGGTTCCTTTTCTTTGGACTGAGGCATGCGTGCGGAGTTTTCGGCAGTTGAACACTCGGTTAACAACTGCATCGGTTCTTTCCTTGCTTTCTGGTTCCGGCGACTTTGTTGTTTAACTGTGATGTTTCACGAGTGGGGCTCGATTTTGCGTTGATGCGACATTATAGAGTTATCGCTGTTGCTTCCATACAGTTGGAGGAAGTACGAGCAGGATATCCCATCATGATCTGGAGATGGCCGCGGTGGTCGTGCGTTAGAGATTTGGAGACACTACTTGTTCGGAGAGTCATGTCAGATTTTCACAGACTACCAGAGCTTAATGTACATCTTCCTGCAGCGGATTTTGATTGTTGAGAAAGTCTTCTGCAAATTTACAGTTCTTGTGCGATCATTGAGTACAGCTTAAGTTCGCCTCTATTGAGGGGACAGCTTGCTCATATCCGCGCCCGACCACCTTTCCTTAATCGCTTTCGCGAGACACAGCCCGCCGATGCTCGTTCGTCAGAGATACTTGAGCATACTCGGCTGGGTAAAGATTCAAAGACCTTGAATTATGACCAAATGTGCTACGTTTAGGGACGTGTTTGTGTACCTGATACTATTGGGTAGAGACGCGAAATCCTAGAGCAGGCACATCTTTCAACTTTCTGTACTCATTCAAGTACCACCAGCATTTGACGTGACTTGTGAGATAGTTATGGGTGGGCAGGGATGTAGAGAGAAGTTTCAAGTTTCGTTTCAAGGTGTCTGTCTTGTTGTGTGCTAAGGTTGAGCATCCGAGACCGGCTGGAGAGTTGTACCTTTAACCATTCCGGAGTGGGAATGGGAGCAAATCTCCACGAATTTCGTTATGGTGTCTATCCAGGTTTAGTCAGGGTGTGACTTCATTTGGATGTTTGTCATCCGGTTATACTCGGTTTGCTCAGTTGTCCTTTGTTAAGTTGTGCGTTGCACGGAGTTCTTTCATGCGTCGTATCCAATGAGGGCACCCTGTTCGCTTGCCGTCTTGGGCAGGAGCTTCAGGAAGTCTTGGGTACTGGTTGAGCTTTAGCTCTGCCTTTCCATCCGCAGGATGATGGTTTTATGAGAGCGGGCTATACCGACTCTGGAGGATATGCTTGTGCGTGCGTACTATTTGTTGTCAGCTGTTGGGATCGTCACTTGCCATTGTTAAGGTTCTCCTTCGATAGCAGTTATCAGGAGGCACTCCAACTGGCAACCTTTAGGTTTAGTTGTTAGGTTGTGTCGATCACCAGTCTGTTTTTCTGACTCTACGTAGTAGGATTTTTGGACCCCAGCTAGTCTAGAGATTTCGGAGATGATCCAGTTGGTTCAGTTCAGGATGAGAGTAGTCCATTGCGGACAGAGGTCTTATACCAACGGTAGTGGTCGTAGACTCGAGTTCGAAGTGGGAGATCATGTATTCCTACTGACTTTCTGATAAATGACGCGTTGAGTTTTGGGAAGCTTATCCCGGGATTATAGGTCCTTTTAAAATCCTTAAAGCGAGCTAGTTCCGTTGCCTTTGATTTGGCACTTCCGCCCAGATTATTGAGTATTCACCCCGTATTCCTTGTGTCGATACTTTGCAATTACCTTCATGACCTTTCTCACATGATTCAGCACCAGACCATTTAGCTTGAGACGTGATCTTTCGTTCACCCGCAGCCAATTGTGTTAACGGCTCGGTAGGTAGAGAAACTTCGGTCAAGGATCTTGCCATCTGTGAAGGGTTTTCTTGGACGTAGCTGTATAGTGAGGTAATCACTTGGAAGACTACGAGCGAGATATGAGAGTTTTGTAATCTTCCTTGAAGGTACGCTTAGTGAGAATTTTAAATTCGGAGACGAATTTTTATAAGGGGGAGATTGTAACGCCTTAGATTTCGGTTAGTATTCGTTTAGACGTTAATGCGGGTTTACTGTAAATAGTTTACCAATTCGGGTTCCTCGCATTTTATAACATTTAATTAATAATTTATTATTATTTTTTATGAGCATGCACTCACGTGTGCACGTAAATGTGAGGTTTGTTTGTGCTAATCTTGTTCTTAGCAACCATGACACTTAACCTTTTATCTTATCCTTTTTGCTTTAACCCTAATTCTTTCCCTAATCCTAGATATTTGTGTGTGAGAGAAGATATTTGTTTTGGAGTGATGAGGTGTGTGTGAAAACATTTATGGTGCATTAATGAAGTGGTTATACTCACCCTTAACCTCACCCTACACTCACCTCCCTCTCTCTTATCCTCACACACACTCATTTCTTCTATCACCTTTATTCTCTCATATCTCTCACCTCACAACTGAACACTCTCATTTCTATCACAATTTCATCTCAAAAACTTCACAAATCTACTAAATAATACCTTTTTCTTGGATTTGCCTCTTGGATGCCATGGAGTGTGCAAAGCTTGGATCTTTGAGTTCTTTTGAGTAGGTAATGATCTCTATCTGTTCTTTATATATTTTTTGTGTTGTATAGATTTTTAGATTTAGTTTAGAATGTTTAAAGTTAAGTTTTTGTGCATAATATCATATTTTTAATGTCGTATATGACATCTGTGATCTGCTGTGACCCGGAGTTTTTACTAGAAAACCAAACAATATAGTTGTGTTGTACCAGTGACCATAGGACCTCACCTGGAGCACGAACCCAAGGATCTCGGACTAGGCCGGCGACATGCAGGGGATTTCCGGCAACCTCGGCCATGGGTAGGAGTTAGGGTTTGGGTTTTTCTGGGTAGGTGTCTGCAGTGGTTTAGGTGTTTTTGGTCTTGTTTGATTGTTGAGTTTTCTCAGTATGCAAAATCTGGGATCACCTAGGTAGTTTCTTGTGTTTCGTTTAAGCGCGATACGTTATACGACACGGATCATGCACTTTGTGTGATTTTGCTCTTAGGTTGTTTTCGTCGTGTCGCTACGTATGTTAGCCACAATTCGAACACTTGAGAGTATGTTTTGTGTTGTTGCATTGGTTAAATGTAGTTTGTATGTGTTTTGGGTATATTGCTAATATATTTCTGTTATGTGTTTTATTGTGTTAGGTTTGCAGGAGGGGACTTTGGACACTGCTACAAAGGGAAAACAGGTGGTTGGCTTCACTTAGCCAGGAGCATTGGTGAGTAGATTTAACATCTATAAGGGAATCACCCGCATGGCGTTATGCGTCTGGGCTAGAGATGACTTGACTTGTCGCATATTCTATTTCATATTTAGAATTGCGCATTCATCCTTCTGCTTAGTTAATTGTTGTGCTTGGACTAGTATCCTTAGGACACTGCACTATTATTGACGGCTCATGTTGCACGAGCACTGATTGTATGTCACACACACCGTCAATAATTGTCATATCACGCACAACCCACATATAGAAATGATATTGTTTGGTTATGGACATTGAGACATTGATTCATATTTCTTTATGCATATGACGTATAGCATACCTGTAGACTTACATGCTTACACATATGCCTTGACATACGTACATGCTAGTTACCTGTATACCTATAGAGTATTGTACCATTAGCGATTGGTACATACACACTTAATGACATAGCTACAGGTATACCTTGCATACATACTTTACTTATACCCAGGGGGTATATTACATCATTACTTATAGGTAGATACATATACCTTGCTATACCTTTAAGTTTATACATATATCTGGTTATAGCTACATGTTTACCTTTACTTGATGTTATTTAGAATTGGAGAAATTAGGAACCGCATGATATTTATATTAACTTGTTGCAGTTAATTAGCGTCTTTTCCTTTATATGCTTACATTTCAGTTGCATGTTGCATATATTATATTCATGGATTTCGCATTGAGATATGGTTTTCATATGATGTTTTCTGGATTGTTTTACTCCTGCGCATATATATCAGTGGTATGGGACGCTGATATATATATATGTATACCCATCGTATATATATATATCAGTGGTATGGGATGCTGATATATATATATATATACACCCACATCATATATCATCATGATGATATATGCAAATATACTTATTCATTATATGAGTGGGCCTATATGATCGATGAGTGGGGCCTATGTGCTCGGGGCCTATGTGCTCGATGTGAGAGGCCTATATGGTCGATGAATGGGGCCTATGTGCTCGGGGCCTATGTGCTCGATATTCTCTCTCTCTCTCTCTCTATATATATATATATATATATATATATATATATATATATATATATATATATATATATATATATATATATATGAGTTTTACTCGATATTGAATTTTATAAGATTTACTTAATATCGGACCTAGGATATAAGAGATTCACTTGATATTAGATTTAGGACATTTGAGATTACTTGATATTGTACATAAAGGATATATGAGATTTACTTAATATCGGACCTAGGATATAAGAGATTCACTTGATATTGGATTTAGGACATTTGAGATTACTAGATATTGTACATAAAGGATATATGAGATTCACTTGATTTTGTACATTCAGGATATATGAGAATTATTCGATATTGTACATTAAGGATTTGTGAGACTTATATGATATAAGCGCCAATTTGGGGGCTGATTTGAGGAATTTGGGATTTGGATTGTCTTGATGGATTTTGATCCTACCACGATGTCAGAATTCCGTGGAAATGACATATTTCATTCCATACTTTACATTTATTGTTTATGCACTGCTTCATGTATTAGTAGTACCTTTTAGTGTACCTTTCATGACTGTTGCATTTACATACTTCATTTTATATGCATTGCTTCATGTGTTAGTTGTACCTGTTAGAGTACCTTTCATAATTGTTGCGTATATACATTCTCATATCATTATTGCATGATTATTACTTACCGATTGTCATATTATTGCTTCATGTATTTGTAGTAACCGTTAGTGTACTTTTCATGATTATTGCATTCATATGACCTTTTATTGCTATTAATTGCATATGTTAGATTTGCGCTGTGCGTGCATACTTGCGATTACCTGTATATGTTATTTACTATTCATGAGTTGGCAACTCACCCCCATAGTTCCACAGTTGTTTTGCAGGTTGTTCCTCAGAGTAGTCGAGGCAGCTATTCATCTATCTTATCATCTTTTGCTGCGGATACCGCATCGGTTCACTGTGTGCAGTTTTGCTTTAGGTGGGTTTTGTGGTTATTCATTGTTGTATTGTATATTCGTTGTATCATTGTACTCTCCATCTACTATTTTCATGTTGACTTAGAGACTTGATGTGAGGACGATATTGTATATTATTTTGTGACTTGGTTGTCTTTTATACAGTTTCCTTTTATCGTCTTGTATTTCTTCGCTACGGCGTCGTATATCTGTTGTGGTGGTTGTTTTCCGTCTTTGGGCGTGTATTTGCTCCCGTTTGGGGATGCTTTCCTTTTATCTTTGTTGTACCCATTTTTGGTGTTAGTTTATACAAAGGTGGTGCTGCCAAAATTTTAAAAAAAGAAAAGTTTGACTTTTAAAGAATTTGGGTTGCGATTTCAAAAGTTTAAACAATGTTTCTTATCTTTCTTGTCTTTTAATGGTTTAGATTTCTGGGTTTTGGCTTTCTTTTACTGCGTTACGCCGGTAGACGTTGCGTAGTATTAGAGCCGTCACGTGCCAATTTCGGGTCGTGACAAGAACTCTAAGGGGTATCTTTTCTATTACGCAAAGGAGCAAAAGGTATTTGTTTCCCGTCATGCCTGCTTCTTGGAAACTGAATTTTTAGAAAATCAGATAAGTGGGAGCGCAATAGAACTGGAAGAAATTCTAGAACCGCAAGCTATTACTGAAAGCTTGGTAGAGCAATAGATTTCAGAAGAACCGGACATCCCCGCGCTACCCCGCAGAAGTAGTAGGCAGTCTCATCCGCCCGAGAGATACTACGATTTTCTTGTAGACGGGGATCAAGAGGATTGCATCATTGACATTAATGAGCCTACTAGCTTCCAACAAGCCATTAAGAGCGGCGACTCGGTAAAATGGCTAGATGCAATGCGGACCGAGATGGAGTCCATGTACACGAACAAAGTATGGACTTTGGAAATTGCTCCAGAAGGGGTAAAACCCGTAGGCTGCAAATGGATCTTCAGAAAGAAGATTGGTGTAGATGGATAGGTTGAAACCTATAAAGCTAGACTTGTTGCAAAAGGTTTTCGTCAAAGACCTGGTTTAGACTATGATGAAACCTTTTCCCCAGTGGCTATGCTCAAATCCATTCGGATCCTTCTTACCATTGCTGCCTTCTACGATTATGAGATTTGGCAGATGGAAGTGAAGACGGCTTTTCTAAATGGAAATTTGGAAGAGTGCGTCTATATGGATCAGCCAGAGGGTTTCATTCAGAGTGAGAGCAGCGGAAAAGTGTGCAGGCTGCTTAAGTCCATTTATGGACTAAAGCAGGTATCGCGGAGTTGGAATATCTTTTTTGATGATACAGTAAAATAATTCGACTTTATCAAAAATCCAGATGAACCATGCATATATAGTAAGATTGTAGCGAGAAATGTGGTATTCCTCGCTTGTACGTGGATGACATTCTCTAGATAGGAAATGACATTCCTATGCTACAATCAGTCAAAGGATTCTTGTCACAGAGGTTCTCCGTTAAAGACCTAGGTGATGCCAACTACATTCTGGGGATCCATATCTATCGTGATAGATCTAAGAGGATGTTGGGACTTTCGCAGTTCAGGTACATCGACACTATACTGAAAAGATTCAGTATGGAAGATTCAAAGCGCGGTAATCTATCGGCTTGTCACGGAATCACCCTCTCCAAAGAAATGTCTCCAAAGACTTATTTGGAAAGGGCTCGCATGTTTACTATACCCTATGCATCTGCGGTAGGCTCTATAATGTATGCAATATTGTGTACCAGACCAGATGTAGCATACGCATTGAGCGTTGTAAGCCGGTATCAGTCAAACCCAGGGGAGAAGTACTGGATAGCAGTAAAGAACATTCTCAAATACCTGAGAAGGACTAAGGAGATGTTTTTGGTGTATGGCAGAAAAGACCTCCAGATTGAGGCCTTTGCTGACTCCAGCTTCCAGAGTGACAAGGATGACTCCAAGTCCATGTCGGGTTGTGTCTTTACCCTCAATGGAGGGGCGGTCTATTGGAAGAGCTCCAAGCAGGACACCGTTGCTGACTCGACGATAGAAGCGGAGCACATAGCTGCTTGCGATACCGCAAAAGAAGCTGTCTGGATGAAGAAGTTCTTCACAGAACTTCAGGTGGTTCCGACCATTGTTGATCCAATACCTCTGTATTGCGACAACAACGGCGCTATAGCTTTAGCAAAGGAACCCAGGTCCTATCAGAAGTCTAGACACATTTTGAGGCGGTACCACCTGATCAGGGAGATCATAGATCGCTAGGAGAACGAGGTGAGGAGAGTAGATACGGAGAATAACACTGCAGATCCACTCACAAAGGCCATCCCTCAGACACGGTTCGAGCGGCTGACCGAGATGATAGGTCTACAATACGCCAGTACATGGCCCTAGTGCAAGTGGGAAATTGTTAGTGTATATGCCCTAGAGGCCATTATTGTATCATACTGGTTTGTATATTACTTAAGGGAAGCTTGGGTTATTCACAGTTGTATTGACAGTCATGCTCAAAATGGTAGTATGCTACTTGGTTTGTTTCTACTTCAATATGTGCATGTATTTCTTTTAGCATATCGCTTATACATATTAGTAGAGCCCTTAAGATCTTTGCTTGATTACCAGCGTTGTGATGGCAGTCACACTAGTGGGAGCTGGGTAATCTACAAGCACATCCATTACAGGTCCTTAGTCGTAGGATTATCGAGACGGGGTATCGATACTCCGGAGTAGACTAGTGTATACGCTTCTCATCCCAGCAGTGGAGATGGTCTGTCCCATAACCATTAGTACGTCGTACTGGAGATAGTATGCAGGTGCTCATTAGGTTATGAGTACACTGGACAGGACTCGTCGGGAACTGCTGGTGGGTATTATACTTATCGTCGGGTAGTAGTTCCCAGGTGACATGAGTACAACTTAGTATGTCGACTTAACACTGCTACTCCGCCTCGAGTGTGTTCCCACTGTACTTTGATTATTGCCCTACTACGGCTCAAAGGAGTCGTGCAAACAGGTAGTAGTTGGGTGCAGTCCCGAAGCACTTGGAGGCAGTGGCGGTTAGAAAGGATTCGTCTCTCCCGGTATTGGGGGTTGATATCGCGCTGTGTTTGGAGAGACATTACACAAAGTCCCTGGCCAAGGCAAGTGAGATTTACTGGTAGGTATTCCAGTAGTTTCTCAAGGTGTTCTGGGCTACACTCCGACACAACTTATACCGCTATTAGGGGTCTGGCGTTTACCGCCCCCTAGGCCCGATATGCGATACTCTTAGATGAACAGACCGGACTGTATGGAGATTGTCACATTCAGGCTCAGTAGGAATTCGGATGGGTTTTCTTCATCGGCCTTCTTATCGACATCTACCTGGGGACCGTTACGTGTAGCTAGTACCGCTTGCGGCCTGTGGTTAAACCCACTGCTAGCGTAGTGTCGAGTCTTTAGAGTCCCACACAGAGAGTTTCCCTGCACCGGGCAAAAGGTGTAGAAGCCGTATGGTTTTACGGCAGGGCTTCGATCACTTACATGCACTTGTGTGCGTATGATGTTCGGGCGGATAATACTAGTGAGTTTTGATTTAAGCCGGATCCTAGTATTATATTGATGGATCAGTTTCGTCTCTTTGTATTCGTATTCTTCGGAATACGGATGCGGGTGTGTATGCACGGATGAGAGGGGCAAAGAAGGAGACACCTCATTAGGGTTTTGACCATTGACTTGATTAAAACAATTATGAGGTGGAGGAAATTATTTGTTATTTTGTAAATGATAATTGAGCATGGCTACATGTTTGACCTTTTGACTTGGCTTCACCACTTAAGTTGGTTTGACTTTTTGACTTAGATATTTTTTCTAGATATTTTGTGGCACTAGATATTTTGGAGGAGATATTTTATGATGCCATGCTTGTGGTCAAGTCAAGGGGTGCCATCACATTTTCAATTATCATTTATCAAAAGACTTTCTCTTTCCTCAAGTGAGCTCTCATGCTAGCTCTCTTCTTCTTCCTCACCACAAAACCGTAAAAGCTCTCATGTGTTGAGAATCCTAGGGTTTCAAGAGACAAATAAATCCATCTTCATACTCTACATCACCTAGTCCATCAAGTTTAGCAAGCTTGTTGCCATAGTTACCTCGGTCTTGAGGTGGAGCCCGGACTATAGACTCTCGGGTGGATCGTCTTTGACTCGAGGAGACCGTTGAAGAAGTTACGATCCGGATCGATCCATGGAGCCTGCATAGACGAGGAGGACAGCGATGAAGACCCGAATGACAAGTATCATGAGGTATAACTTCGTATCCGAGTAGTTAAAGCTCAAGTAGTTTGCTAGCTATGGTTTATGGACGATCCTTGATTCTAGTCAGTGTTGCGAAGCTCGTAAAAATCATTGTTTGCAAATTCCGTCTCCCCGCGAACACGTAGGGTGCGCGATATTGACTTACAACATCGTCGCAGACTCGGCGATAGAGGCTGAATACATTGGTGCCAGCGATGCTGCAAAAGAAGTCGTCTGAATTAAGATGTTCATTACTGAACTTGAGGTCATTCCGTCTATTGTTAATCCGATACCTTTGTATTGCGATAACAATGGAGCTATAGTTTTAGCGAAGGAGCCATGGTCTTATCAGAAATCCAGACACATCTTGAGGTGGTATCACCTGATCAGGGAGATCGTTGATCGCCAGGAGATCGAGATGCAGAGAGTGGACACAAAAGACAACACGGCGGATCCATTCACGCAGGCCCTCCCTCAAGCACGGTTCGAGTGACTTTTTGAGATGTTGGGTATGCGATACGCCAACAGCTGGCCCTAGAGCAGATCTTGGGTACTCGGTACGCCAATATATAGCCTTAGTGCAAGTGGGAGATTATTGGATATATATGCCCTAGAGGCCATTATTGTCTATGTATACATGTGGATGCTTGGACATATATATGTACATGACAATCTTGCTCGATATGATAGTATGCTATCTGGTTTTTCTTTATCTTAACATGTGCGTATGTCTTACTTGTTATTACATATCATTTATACATGTTGATAAAGCCTATAAGATCATTGCTTGACTACCGGCGTTGTGATGGCGATCATACTTGTGGGAGCCGGGTAGTCGATAAGCATATCCTTAAAAGGTCCCTAGTCATGGGAATATAGAGACTGGGCATCGATATTCCAGAGTAGACTGGTGTATACGTTTCTAAACCCCGACGAGGGACGATGGTTGGTCCCGCAGCCATTGGTCTTTTGCACCTAAGATCGTATACAGGTGCTCGGTGGGGATGAGTATACTGGACGAACTCGCCGAGAACTTCTAGATGGTACTATACCTATCGTCAGATAGAAGTTCTCATGTGACATGAGTACAGGTTAGTCTTCTGACCCGAGATCGTCATTTGTCTCGTGTGATTTCCTACTGTACTTTGATCACTATCCTACCATGGCTCTACTGAGTCGTGCAAACAAGTTTTGGTTGGGTACAGTCCCGAGCCACATGGAAATAGTGAGTGATTGTTGGGGATTCGTCTCTCCCGGTATAGGGAGTCGATATCGCACTGTGTTTGATTGGTCAGGACCATAAGACCTTGGTCAAGAAAATTGGGATTTACTGATAGGTTGATCAGTAGTTTCTCGGATTGGTCCTGAGCCGCATCGGCATGAATTATCGGGTTATTAGGGTTTGACGTTTACCACCCCCTAGACCCGGTATGCGATACTCTTAAACAAAGAGACCGGGCTGTACGAAGATTGTCACAGATAGGCTCAGTAGGGATCCGGATGAGTTTGCTCGTCGGACTTCCTTTTCGACAGGTACTCGGGCAGCCGTTATGTACAGCTAGTGTCGCTGACATACTTGTGGTTATGGATTTATCCAGTAACTTACTACCGGCGTACTGTCGAGTCCTTAGAGTCCCACACAGAGGGTTTCCCTGGTTCAGGCAAAATGATGTAGTAGCCGTATTGGATACGTGCAGGGTTTCGATCGATTGATTGTACTATGTACCAGGACTTTCGATCGGACAATTTATAATACTAGCCGGCTCGGGATTGAGCCGGATTATTAAATCAGGTATTGATTTAATAATTTACATATATATTTCGATATGTATATTCTAGTATTATGTTCTTTGTGTTATTCTATCTCATTGGGTATTCGTAATTTGATACAAATACAGGTATGTATATACTGTAGACTATAATCCGTATTTTATACGAAAAACATTCTAGAAGGTGGACACCTCATTAGTGGTTATTTCCATTTTTCTTTAAATGGATAATGAGGTGTAAAGTATGGTAAGGAGAGTATGGTGAGAGCCATCCATCAATAGTATTGACAAATGAATTTTCAATTCATTTGTGCTCACTATTGAAGCATGGCTGGATATTGTTTATTGTAAAAATTGTTTTACAAAACCATTCTGAGTTTTTTTCTCTCACATGCTAGCATCATTTTTTCCTTGAGCTCTCCATTTGCTTCACTCTCCTCTCCCTCTCTTGAGCTCCTCCACCTTCAACATCTGCCTCCTCTCTACACTCTCATATATTGTGAAACAAGAGAGGATGTGAGATAGTGAGATAGAAACACATAGAACCTTAGACTACATCCTAGAGTTCTTAGACTAGCAATCTAAGTTCACTAGTTGCTCCATAGACACTTGGTTTGGAGCTAGAGCCATGGACCACATCCCTCGGTGGATCATCTTTGATGGAGAAGGACTGACGAACAAACTAGATCTCGGAGGACCGAAGTGAAAGTGTTTATTCCCACCACCACTGGGTTTTACTAGCATCAAGCATGCCATTTTAAAAATTTTGGGGTGCCAATTAACACTAAATAAGAACCGAAACTAGATGATTAGGGTTTAACTATGATATAACAAAAACTTCAACTAAGTGAAGGATACTACAACCTTTGTATACCGTGTACTTCTCTTCTCAAGCTCCGTGTAGTAGTCCACGCGACTCCACTAGGCTCCACTTGAAGTTGGATCGAGCTTCATTTGTGATGTTTGTGCCGAAGATGATCCACCCGAAGCTCCGCTAATCCAAGCTACCTCTTCACTAAACTCTTTAGTAAAAGAAACACACTACACCAAAGTGCTAATCTAGTATAGGATGATGATGTAGGGGTGTTGTTTGCTCACTAGGGTTCTCACAAGCTCAAGGGTTCACAACTCAAGTGAGAGATTGAGCTTGGAGGTAGAGGTGAAGAAGATGGAAAGAGCTAGAGAGCCAATGAGCTCATGTTAAGAAAATGAACAAGTGTTTAAAAATGCAAGTCAAGTATGGCTTTTACAAACTCACACTTATTGAAGTATCAATTTTTCTCAATAATAAAAATGAAGCCATGCTTCAATAGTGAAGTAAGATGAATAAAATATTCATCAAGCCATGCTTCACCCCATTCCTCAAAAGTCTCCTCTTTTCCAACTTACATTTTCTATTTTCTAAAAAAATAAAAAATCAACCATGCTTCATATATATATATATATATATATATATATATATATATATATATATATATATAAAGATAAGAAAATAATTAGTGAGCAATAATATTAGTTAATATATAATTATATCAAATATATATATATATATATATATCATATTATTAAATCAACATTTGATTTAATAATCCGGTTATATCACATATAACCGAATAATATCATTTATCTATATATCACATTATCAAATCAACATTTGATTCAATAATCCAGTTATAACACATATAACCTAACCGATATCATATGACGTCAGATTGGAATACGGTATCACATACTCGTATTTAATCAGGCTCCCGCATATATCAGCATATGTGCCCTAATTTGTTTCACTTGAACTATGAAACCTCTGTGTGGGACTCTAAAAACTCATCAATACGCCAGTAGTTGGTGATGATCACATCAGTCACCCACAAGCTGTCAGCGGTACTAGCTGGACGTAAAGGCTACCCAGGTATTGAGCGAATAGAAGAACAACAAGCAAGCTTGTCCAAACTCTCATGAAGCCTATAAGTAACACTTACCATACAATCTGGTCTCTTCGTTTGATATGTCGCATATCAAGTTTAGGGGTAGAATTGTCAGACCCCAATAACTTGATAAGTCATGCGATGTGTAGCCTATAACGGTACGAGAAACTACTGATAACTCTTACCAATAAATCTCATCAACAGCCCTGGCCAGGGACTTCCTATTATAGCCAATCGAGCATAACGCAACATCAACTCTCTATACCAGGAAAGACAAAACCCCTCCTATCGCTCATTGCCTCCATGTGACTCGGGATTGTACCCAAAATCCACCTGTTTGCACGACTCCTTTAAGCCGTGGTAGGGAGGAAATCAATGCACAGTGGGAACCACACAAGACTCTATGCCGATCTTGGGTCTACAGACTAACCTGTACTAGTGTCACCAGAGAACTGCTATCTGATGATAGGGATAGTACCATCAAGGAGTTCTTGGAGAGTCCTGTACGGTGTACCCATTCTCTAATGAGTACCTGTGTATAATCATTGATGTCAAACACCAATGGATATGGGATCAACCATCGCCCCTTACAGGGTCAAGAAACGTACACACTAGTCTACTTTGGAATATCGATGCCCTGACTCGATACTCCCTAAACTAGGAACTGTTAAAGGATGTGCTTGTAGACTATATAAGTCCCAGTAGTATGATCTGCATCGTAGTCTTGGTAGTCGAGCAAACATCCTAAGGGCTTTATCAACATGTATATGAGAGACAGTATAATAATACCAGTGAACATGTTAAGATAAAGGCAACTAGATAGCATACTATCATGTCGAGCAAGAAAGTCCTCTATATATATGTCCAAGCATCCATTATATCATACAATAATGGCCTCTAGGACATACATATTCCTAACAATCTCCCACTTGCACTAAGGCCAGTTGTTGTAGTATCCCATACCCAACATCCCAAAAAGTCTCTTGAATTGCATCTAGGGGAGGGCCTTCGTGAGTGGATCCGCTGTGTTATCCTTCGTGTCAACTATCCTGAACTCGATCTCCCGGCGATCTACGATCAGGTGATACCGTCTAAGAATATGTCTGGATCAATGATGGGACCGGAGTTTCTTAGCCAAAGCCACAGCTCCATTGTTATTACAATACAGAAGTATTGGATGCTCAATAAATGGAACCACACTAATTTCAGCTATGAACTTCTTCATCCAGATAGCCTCTTTGGCAGTATCGTTGGCAGCGATATATTCAACCTCCATCGTTGATTCTGCTACGGTATCTTGCTTGGAACTCTTCCAACATACCGCCCATCCGTTGAGGGTAAAGACAAAACCCGAGACCGACTTACTGTCGTCCTTATCACTCTGGAAACTCGAATCGGTAAAGGACTCCACCTGGAGTTCACCACTACCATACACCAAGAACATTTCTTTATTCCTTCTCAAGTACTTAAGAATGTTCTTCACAGCTGTCTGGTAGTTTTCTCTAGGATCTGATTGATACCTACTCACTATACCTAGTGAGTAAGCTACATCTAGTCTGGTACATAACATTGCATACATGATAGACCCGACTGCCGATATATAGGGTATCTCTTACATGCGAGCTCTTTCCAAATCAGTCTTGGGAGACATCTCTTTGGAGAGAGTGATTTCTGAGCAAGCGGGTAAATTACCACGCTTAGAATCTTCCATATTAAATCTCTTTAGTATGGTGTCTATATACATAGATTGGGACAATCCCATCATCCGTTTAGATCTATCTTTATAGATCTTTATCTCCAAGATGTAGGAAGCATCACCAAGATCTTTCATGGAGAACTAGTGTGATAAGAAGAGCTTGACCGAGTGTAGCAAAAGAACATCGTTTCCTATCAAGAGTATGTCATCCATGTACAATACGAGAAAGACAACCTTACTCTCTACAACCTTCTTATATATACATGGTTCATCTACATTTTTTATGATGTCAAACTCTTTGATAGCTTTGTCAAAACAGATGTTCCAATTCTGCGATGCCTGCTTTAATCCGTAAATTGATTTAAGAAGCTTACACACGCTTCTGCTGCTCCCACTGTCTACGAAGCCCTATGGCTGTGCCATGTACACACTCTCTTATAAATCACCATTTAAAAAAGCAGTCTTGACATCCATCTGTCGGATTTCATAGTCATGGTATGCAGCAACGGCAAGTAGGATCCTTATGGACTTAAGCATAGCGACAGGAGAAAATGTTTCATCATAGTCGACACCTGGTCGTTGACGAAAACCTTTTGCTACAAGTCTAGTTTTGAAGCTCTCAACCTTTCCATCTACACCAATTTTCTTCTTAAAGATCCACTTGCTCCTGATGGGTTTTACCCCTTCAGGAGCAACTTCCAAAGTCCATACTTTGTTGGTGTACATGGATTCCATCTCAGATCTCTTAGCATCCAGTCATTTCACAGAGTCCCCACTTATGATGGCCTACTCAAAACTAGTTGGGTCATCATCTTCCATGATGCAATCCTCGCTCCTACCATCTATGAGAAAACCGTAGTATCTCTCAGGTGGATGAGGAACCCTACTAGATCTGCAGAGTGGTTGGGGTTCGTTGGGGACTATCGAATCCTTCGGTTCCACCAAATTGTCAGTTACAGTTTGTGTAGCTGAAACTTCTTCCAGTTTTACCTCGTTACCACTAATTTCTTTTATAAGAAATTTCTTTTCTAAAAAGGTGGCATGTTGAGCAACTGTCACGCCCCGCTTCCCAGTGTACGGCGAAGTGGACGCGACGAGGCCCGCTACGTATGTACTCAGAAGTACATACGCTAAGCGTATCTAAGCAATATAAAATAAATACACAAGAGACAAGAGTATAAAAGAACAGCAACTTTTATTTAATAACATTCTTTGTACAATACATAGAAAGGAAAATACAACTGAAATAAAGATGCCTAAACAGTGGCATAACAGGAAAAGGAAAGTACTGAAAAGAAAGTGTACAATAAAATTATACTGCTGGGTCTTCGGTAAATTACTCCAAGTCTTCTTCTGTTGGCTCTACTTCTGCCAGGTCCAAGTCACCTGACGACATTTAAAGAAGAGAGAGCAGAATGTCGTCAGCGAACAGATCGCTCGGTAAGTCCCAAAGGTAAGAGGGAAGTAGAGAAGACATTATAAGAAGATACATTATTAAAGTGTAAACTATTGTTGTAATGTTATGTTAACGCTGTTATTTGTAGCTTGGTACAGAAGAATGCCAGTGTATACGAGGGAAGTCTCACTTGCCAGAGACTAGGGCACGTGTAGTACAAGGAACCGTTATGCCACGGTACAACAGCAATAGGATTCAGGTTAGGTGTATTAATCTGACCATCTCGTGCCACCTTTAACACCTTCCGTATCAATCTACCCCTTAAACCCCGCGATGTCTTGTTTGTATTGTTATCTTGTAAAATTGTATTGATTGTAAGATTGATTAACTGACTGACCGAAACCATGATATCAAGAAACGATTATAACCGTAGAGTCATGTAAATGGAATACTGGAAATCATGTAAAAGGAATATCCATGGTTCGGTTCAGTCAAGTTATATAGATTGTTAACTAGAATCTGGAATTCATGTATTCATCTTGAGTTAGAATATAAAAGAATATAGATTGACTTGAAACATATTCAAGTCAGAAATAGTCAGACTCTAACCCGAGTCAGACTACAAGAAGGTAATTTGATGTTCAATAATTGTTAGGGGCCTTATTGTAATTTATAAAACTTGAGGGGTTTATTGTAAAAAGTAATATTGTATAGTTTTCAAAATACACCTCAAGTAATTAATTACCATATTTATGTACATACAACAATTTAATGATCAAGATAAATATGCATACATGTTTGAATAGCATGAAATGGGTCAAGTATATTATTCGAGTAACTACCATAAACAATGCTGTAAAGAAATATTATGTACGACTAATTAATCAAGTTGAACGAATGCGGAATATAAACAGAAATATGGCTCTAAATGTTTTGCATGCGTGAGTTCTACTTTCACCTAAATACGACTACCGGTTTGAGAGATATTTATGTTTTCGTATCATCGCGCAAAACAGATCAGAATCTATTCGGCACCGTCACATATTTTTAAAACGCAGTTTGAGTTAATTTCTATCGGTTTTCAGGTTATGAAAATTATTAGAAAATTGTAGGTATTTCGATGAACTTATCGAAAACACCAAAATTCACATGATTTGGATTTGTAAAGATCTAGTTATGATCATTTTAATATCAGCGTTTAAAACAGAAATTAAGATTTCTGGACAACAACTATATATTCTATTGCAAAGCCTATATCAGGTTGTTTCATGCATTCATAAGTAATATAATATACAGAAAATTATAGTTCTATCAATGGTGCATCTACACATCTAAATTTTGTCACAAACGGACATCGGGTGTTCGAGTTATGTCCAATTTAAAAACAGTGTGCGAATCGGAACAGATTCTGTCCAGATCCGTCACTTAATATTGTAATGCAGTTTTCATTATCTTAGATGGGTTTTCAGTAAAACTATAAAACTAAGAAAATCTAGATCATTCAATTTAGATATCAAAAACACCTGAGTTTGCTCAATTTGGATACCGGTATACCAAGTTATATGTCCTAGAAGTTAACCGATAACTGCAGTTTTCTGTTTTACGATCAGTGAATAAATACGATATAATTCCTAAACCGTAATGCTGATCGATCTAAAATTTTTACAGCGTGTACAAAATAATATATTCTATCATATGTAAATTTCATGAAATTTTCAGAATTGAAAATTATTTTATAAAAATTATTTTAAAACTAAAGGCATTGATATGTCATATGTGAGAAATGAGAAAACCATGGTATTTATTCGTAACTTCATTTTTTTTTTTACAAACTTTAAATAAAGTTATTTAAAATAAAACAACAAACATGCAATCCTAATTGGTCACTATGAAATCTTAACATGTGAATTGAGAGTAATGAAAAAGACTTTACAAACTATATATGTGTGTATGTTTGTGTGTTCATTATTTATATATGTATCAACTTAATTAATTATTTAGGAACTATGATATGTTAAGGGAAGTTTTTCATGTCAATATAAAATAAGAGAAATATAAAGAGAAAAAGAAAGAAATGGAGGGAGGGAAAAAGAGAAGGGACTTACATGCACAAGCCGGTATTGTCACCGGGCTTGTCTATCAGCCGACAGCCTCGCGTTAATAGCGAGACCTTCTTGAAAACTTCTTCATGTTCTTCTTCTTGGACTCTAGGTGAAGAGGAAGAAGTGAGAGATAGAAAATGTGAGAAAGGAAAAGATAGAGGAGGACAATAAAGATGGTGTAATGGTGAATTATGTATAATAATATATGCATTCAACATGAGAATTAAAAGAGAAATGAAAGGTCACCATTCATTTTGGAAATGAAAGGTCTCATTTGTAGGTTATGAGAAGAATAAAAAATGATAAAAAATAATTGCAAGAATGGGGATTTGAACATGTGACTTATGGAATAATAATGCAAAGACTTAACCAATGAGCTATAAGGTTGTTCATACATATATTTAATTAGAATTAAATATATGATGTTGCTTAAAAAGAAAATGGGCTTTTTAGATGGGCTATAGAGAATAAGAATAATGGATTTGGGTTAAATATTTATGAAAGGAAAAATAAGAATGAGAAGTTAAAAGCTTAAATATAAGAAAAAGAAATTGTACCTAGAAAAAAAATACATAATAGATTAAGGAATAAAATAATAATAAATTTAATAGAAAAAGGAAAATACCAAGTACAAATAAATACGGTATATTATTGAAGAGGGATAATACAAATGTATAAAGATTTTGGGATCATTACAGCAACAAACACATTTTGTTCCTCACAATGGTAAAAGAGATATGCATGCGAATTCTTTGGATATCCTACAAAGTTACATAAAACTGACCTTAACTCAAGATTGTCCGGATTTTGCTTTTTGATATAGGCCGGACAACCCCATATCTTAACTCATTTAAGATACGGACTCTTTCCACTCCATATCTCATAGGTGTTTTAGGCACAGATTTTGATGGCACTTGATTCAATAAGTATGCGGCTGTCTCAAGCGCATATCCCCAAAAAGAAATAGATAAATTAGTAATACTCATCATAGAGCGCACCATATTTAATAGGGTGTGATTTCTCCACTCCGATACTCCGTTGTGCTGTGGTGCGATTTCTCTTTTAAATAGTCACGAAATTCCGTGCTCAAGTATTCTCCTCCCCAATCAGATCGAAAGATTTTAATACTTTTACCCATTTGGTCCTCCACTTCGCACTTATATTCCTTGAATTTCTCAAAAGATTCAAATTTGTGTTTCATCAGGAACATGTGTCCGTATCTTGAGAGATCATCGGTGAATGTAATAAAATACAATGAACCAATCCTGGCATGCATAGACATAAGACCGCATACATCACTATGTATCAGTCCCAACAGTTCAGTAGCTCTTTCACCTTGTCCAGTAAACGGTGTCTTGGTCATCTTGCCTTTGAGACAGGACTAGCAAATTTTATAAGATGTAAATTCGAACTGATTCAAAAATCCATCTTCAAGCAACTTAGCTAGTCGTGTCGCATTGATATGACCTAGTCTACAATACCACAAGAAGGCTTCATTCATTTCTGAACTTTTTCTCTTGTGTGTGTTCTGTATATTCAAAACTGTAATTTCATTCAGAACGTATATACCGTTATACAACGTACCAAACCCAATCAACACTTGATTTAGGAAAATGTTCATAGCATTATCCTCCAGTACAAAATTATATCCTTCTTTATGCAATAAAGAGACTGATATAATATTGCACATCATCTTCGGTACGTAATAACAGTCGTTCAGAATCATTGTATTACCACTTGGTAATACAAGGTGATATTCTTTAACTGCTTTGGCTACAATAATTACACCATTCCCTACTGTTAGAGACTTATCATCCTTTTCCAGTTCTCTACCTCTCTTTAGCCCATGTAACAAATTACATACGTGGGATCCTAATCCGGTATCCAATACCCAGGACGTAGAGTATACTGAGAAACAGTTTTCGGTAACGAAAACCTTCGAAGAAGATGCATCATCATGCTCTTTCTTCACTCGGGTGGCGTGGGAATCCTGATATCTACTATTCCCTACTCGGACTTATGACAATTATAAGATAAAGCGGAACCAATGTTCCCCAGTTCAGTATAATAAGTGGGTTCGGTCAATACATCCATATTATTATCTTGATTAAGATATGTCATTGGTCGCTGCCTGGAAAGAGAGAAGGAAACACTTTACCGTGCGCTCTTGTAAGATTAGATTGGTAATTATCTTATCTAATCAGGACGACTCCCACTGTTTTTATCAAATCTTCCTTCAAACCCTAAAAGGTAAGATTAGACGGGATTAATTACACCCTACAAATTTGCCAATCGTTCGGCCAAGCAGGTATTGGTACTCTGAGAGAGTCTCCCCATACCTTCGCATGGAACTAATTAAATAACCTCGTTTTCGCAGGGGCATAACCCCGTTAACACCTTTCTTAGACACCTACTTGATCAGCAAATTGTAAAGTGGAAAACTTTCTCAGAAGTAACTCTTACTCGCAGTGGGTATCGGGATCCAACTATCTCATAGAAAGTATGCAATCTCATTGCAAATTTCAACATTTGAAATTCCCAATATTTGTTTTTACCCCAAGCGATTTATGACCTTGATAAGGTCAACAAACCATAAACCGCAAGTCAAGTTCTACCCATTCATTTCATGATTGAATTAAACCCACCCACATGATCCTTTGTAGAGTTACTAGGCACACTCATGAGGTTCTACAAGGCATCAACCATGCCAAAATCAAATTTTTATATGATGAACAACCTTATGCAAGATCGTATACTAGAGGTAAGGCGAAACTAAAATCAAGCAAACTACTTTGCTACTAAGTGAAAGGGATTACAACCTTTGTAGATCCGGTCCTTCACTTCTAAAGCTCCGTGTTGACGTCCCTTCGCTGCGATCATCGGGATCCCGGACCTTAGCGACTGTTCCCCTCCGAAAGACGGCGCGACACCGCGTCTTGCCTGAGATTCAGGGCAGATGCTAATTGGTGCTATCCGTCCACCTCTCCGAAGATGCCAAGTTGATTTATGGCACCGTGTATCGGAGGTTTAGACGGATGCGTCCGATGTAGCAGACTTCGTCAGATTCCCCCTCGAATGAGGGGTTTTTGATTGT
Source organism: Agapanthus africanus (assembly GCA_030015575.1). Classification (NCBI taxonomy): domain Eukaryota; kingdom Viridiplantae; phylum Streptophyta; class Magnoliopsida; order Asparagales; family Amaryllidaceae; genus Agapanthus; species Agapanthus africanus. Next base: position 188,644,446 of record CM057337.1, read on the forward strand.
GGGGACGCTCTTCCCTGCAGGCGCAAGCCCCTGCAGTTAATTACGCTACCGCATTGCGGTAACAACTTTCTCCTTCTCCAGATGGTCGCTTCGTGTCGTGGGTGTTTGCTTTGTATTTTGTTGCCCGTGGATTGTTTACGGAGACTGGGTTATGTCGTCGCCCGTAGGGCGTGGACTAGTCCAAATCCGTATTATCTTAGATTTGGGTTTGGGGGGGTTTGGTTTGAGGATACGTCAGCCATACTTGAGGCTAAGATCAACCCAAACGTTTGTTAAGGATACGTTAGTCCAGTTTGAGACTAAGATCAACTTAACGAGATCGTTTAGATCCGACAAAGGAGCGTTTGGGCTCTATTGTTCCAGTTTAGGGACATAGTGGTCCATCGTATGTATGGCCGTCGGGACCCGTCACCTCTCTGACGACGTTGAAGGATTACAACGACGGATGTCAGAGGAGTTCAGAGATATACCCTCGAGCCAGAGTTAATTGGGGGATTCATAGTCCAGTCTGTTTGAAGGTTTAAGGATACGTTAGCCATCTTTGAGGCTAAGATCAACTTAAACGGGACCGTTTAGATCCGACAAAAGAGCATACGGGGCTCTATTGTTCTAGTTTAAGGACATTGCGGTCCACGGGTAGTTTAAGGACGTTGCGGTCCATGGGTAGTTTAAGGACGTTGCTGTCCATTGTTAGTTTTAAGACATCTCGGTCAAGGATAAGGACGTCGTAGTCCATGGGTTTAAGGACCCCACAGTCCATTGTTAGTTTTAAGACATTTCGGTCAAGGTTAAGGACGTCGTAGTCCATGGGTTTAAGGACCCCACAGTCCGGTATGTGCTCTGGATGCTTCACACGGGTTCACTGCCGTGCTCTGCGAGGACCAGGCTCCGCTCTGGACGTTTTCCACGAGGTCAAAGAGTGACATTATCCGCGTTCCACGTAACCAGGAATTTGAATTAAACACGGGTTTAAGGACCCCGCAGTCCGTATCAATGTGTGGTCGTCGGGACCCATCACCTCTTTGAAGGCATTGAGGGATTACAATGCCAAGTATCAAAGGAGTGAAGAGATGTACCCTAGAACCGGAGTGGATTAAATAGTCCTTGGCCCAATTTGGGGTCAAGACGAATTAATTATGTTATGAGTCCATTGGACCAGTTGATCACAAATTGAGGACTTATGGCCATCTTGGGCTAAGTCCAAACAGGAGAGGCTTTGCCTCCATCCATTTAGGCCAATCGGGCCAAAGCCTAGTGTTAAACACTTCAGAACAGTCAGTGTTGAACATTGGGAATGAGGTTGACAAGTTAGTGTTTAACACTAAGAGATAATTGGTGTTAAACACCAGCAACAAGGCTTTTCAAATTAGTGTTAAACACTAAAACAGATCAGTGTTGAACACTGCAAATGAAGATCTCAGATTAGTGTTTAAACACTAAGGTAATCAGTGTTGAACACTGCAAATAAAGCTTTTTAATTAGTGTTGAATACTAAAGCCCAACAGTATTTTAACACTGGGTTCGAGAGTTTCAATTTAGTGTTAAACACTAAGACAAGAGGGGTCACGTGGCAGCACGTGAGAGCGCCCTCCCTTCATTTATTCTACTGAGATTATCGCATCTTTCAGAGCATCACATGCTATCACGTGATGGGCATTCAAATGCCTATGTATTAGAGCTTCTGCCAAGGGTCACGTGGATCACGTGGGGTGCTGCCTCAAAGGGGCTTTCTTGTAGATCTCTTGGGGGGTCACGTGATGACACGTGACCCTGCCTCTATGTATTTTGTTTAGAAGCTTTGTTAATCTTCTTTCAGGAATTAAATTCCTCGAGCTGTGAATTTCAGAGGAATTAAATTCCTACTTCCTTTCGAAGACTTTGTATTCTGGAATAGAGTTTAACTCTGAATTTTCTGTAGGAATTAAATTCCTCATATATGTGAAGGGCTGAATAGGGTTAAACCCTAATAAAAGTTTTTAAGGAGTTTAAACTTCCATCCTCTATTAAATTATGATTAAGGGAATTAAATTCCCGATGTTTCAACAGCACTGGGTTTTTTAATTAGGGTTAAACCCTGTTTCTTTTTTTGTTCTGAAGGAATTAAATTCCCATGATATAGGGTCAAGCCCTACTTTTGTTTTAAAGGAATTAAATTCCTATAGTTCTGTGAGAATTAAATTCTCGTGGTTGCATTCCTTCTCTGTGTTTTTGGATCTGCATGGCAGGATCTCAACCCATTGAGAATTAAATTCTCAACCTTAAGGGGAGATGTGCACTTTGCAGATCCTCTATCAAAGAGAGAAGAAATATGTTCTTCTGTTTTTACATTATCAGAGTTAAACTCTGTTGAGAATTAAATTCTCTTTCTTTCAAAAGGCCTTCCCTTTTCTTACCTAGGGCTTTTGCAGAAGATCCGAGTCTTTTCGAAGTATCAAAGCTCTCCTCCTTTTTTTCTTTTTTCTTCTCTGCGCATCTATATCTATCTATGTCTCTTGGCTCCTATTTATAGGAGAAGCAGCCGAATCAATCAGTTTTGTGACGAATCTTCATTGAGAGATTTGATTTGCATCCATCATTCGTTTTTGACCTTTGGATTATTAGGTGAATTTTATTCACCATTGGATTTTAAATCCAGAGATTCTCCTTTGTTATTTTGGTTAGATTTAAAGGGGAAATCTTTCCAAACCCGAGATTTTCCTATAGATAGGTGATATTTAAATCACTTCTGAGTCTTTAATTTGATCGGCCCCAGATAATCACTCTCCTTTGGAAAGATTTAAATCTCCTTCAGAATTTAATTCTGTCGTCAAAATGGGCTTTGAAAGCCGGTCACGTGTGACCTCGTGACCCATGGTCACGTGTGGACACGTGACCCACTCTGGAATGAAGAATCCTCTTTCTTTCTGCGCTGTCTTCTGGTTGCTATTTTAGTCATCACGTGTGAACACGTGACCCCTGTTGGGAGCCCCTTTCCTTAACTCAACTGGGGAACGAGTCCTCTCCTTTGAGCGTCACGTGCCAACACGTGACCTCTTCTGAAGCCTTTTCCTTGACTTGATCAGGGAACTGGTGTGCCTTTTGACTCTTGCGTTTAAATGTCACGTGTCGCCATGTGACCCGGGTCACGTGGGAGCACGTGACTCTTTCTGAAGCCCCCTTTTCTTCAACGTAGTCAGTATACTGAACTTGCCTTGATGATGTTTTTAGGTGTCACGTGCCAACACGTGACCGCTAGTCACGTGTAAGCACGTGACCCTCTTCTGAAGCTTTTCCCAGAAGCTTTCCTGATTTTAAATCAGGAAACAAATGCCCCCACAGCGTTGTTCTCACGTGTCTACAAGTGAGTGCAACGCTGTCACCTCTTGTGACCGTTGGATCTGTTTTGGGAGTATGATAGATGACTCGTCCTTTTCAGAAGCGCCTTTACTTTTTCATCCTCTTCTTTTCAAACCTTTCTTTTAAGAGTTTGATTCTCATTCCCAAAGCTTAGTTTTCTGTTGTGTCTGTGCAGGGCCACTTTATCCTCCAATCGAAGGCTAGTGTTCACGTATTGCCCATGCAGGGCTCTGCTTGATAGGGACGTTTCATTTCCCCAACCTGATTCCAATGCGTCGTTGGATTTCATTTCCAACGCTCTCCCCTTCTTTCCGGGCTTTGAGAATCGTCCCACCATGCACAACGTTTTTTTGTGCATAGCATTAAATGCTCCCCTTTATAACCTGAACCCATTCCTTGCTTCTTTTCTTCACAGAGAAATCCATTCATACCTTAAGGTGATCATCTTTGAGAACCCGATCAATCGCCATGGCTTGCAATCGTCCCCATGCTCGTCGGCAACCATGGGATGTGCCCATTGAGGAGATAATCCTTCGCTTCGCTGCGCGGCTGGCAGATCCCCTTCTCACCGACGATGAATGTGACACGGTGATATATGAGCTACTGACACGTCGGGGCTCTCCTCTTCCCATGGGCTCCATTTGGCTCCGGATGATCCTCATGTCCGTGCTTGCAGATATACCCCCTCATCCGGCGGAGATGACTTCGACGATTCTTGACGCGGCAGAGGACAAGCTCGAGTGCTTTCATGAGGCTTGTCTAATCACTCAAGCTCTGAAGGATCACTCAGTTCATTTACTGAGTCAGATAAGAGCTCGTCGGGCCGTCATGTCTGCTTTCGCTGATGAGCACGGCTCCAACCGGTGGGGAGCGACTCCTCGCGAAAACCGCCGTTTTGACGTGCTGGAGAAGGCAGAGAGGGAGTTGGAGAATTTTGTGCTTTGCTTTGTTAACCCTTGTATTTCTGACCCCTTGTTTGGTGATCTTTTCCCACCAATGTAATATGTTTGAATCAATGTACTCCTTTAATCATTGGTGGTTTGCATGCTTTCTGTTAAATTTTCATGCTTGTCAGATAGTCGTACGTGTGTCTTGCTTGCGTAAACGAGTTGCATGTTTTTCTCATGGGAATTTTCTTTAATTGCGAGCACCAGCGTTACGTTGTATGCGCATCAATGCCTCGGGTAACATTTCCTTTTAAACATTCGCACAGCTGCAAATGCGCGCCTGATAGGATACAGATCAGAAACTTTCCTTGTTATCTCCCGTATCGGGTGGCTTGCGCTGGCCTTAGATTGAATATTGTTGTCGAAGGGAGGTTTATAAATGAAGACATATTCTTCCCTTCAATGGTGTGTCCCCTTTCTATTGAATGCGTTCTGCGGACAATTTATCTTGATCTCTTTGCAGGACAGCGATGGCTTAGGATTCAGGGTTAAGATCTTCTTCCTAAGACTTTTGCATGTTATAAGCCACGAGGGTCTCATAAAGAGTTTTTCTCCCTACAGGTCAAGAGGATCCCATAGGTGTAAGTTCTTCTTAGAGATCGTGAGGATCCTTAAGAGAGTTTTCTCTTGAGAGTCGTAAGGATCTCACAAGAGAGTTTTTCTTCCTTACAGGTCGTGAGGGCCTGCAAGTGCTGGATGTGATCATCCTTATCCGTGTTTCACGAAGTCAGGGATCTCTCAAGGTATCGTAGTTTAAAGACGTCACGGTCAAGGTTAAGGACCTCATAGTCCGTGGATTTAAGGACTCCACGGTCCGCTGTTAGTTTTAAGACATCACGGTCAAGGTTAAGGACCTCATAGTCCGTGGATTTAGGGACTCCACAATCCGGTGTTTGGTTGCAGGGACCCGTCACCTCTTTGAAGACGTTGAGGAATTACAACGCCAGGTATCAAAGGAGTGAAGAGATGTACCCTTAGACCAAGGCAAAATCCGTAGGGAATCGGGGTGGTTGATCGTTAGTTTTAAGACATCACGGTCAAGGTTAAGGACGTCATAGTCCATGGATTTTAAGGACTCCACAGTCCGGTATTTGCTCTGGATGCTTCACACGGGTTTACCGACGTGCTTGGCGAGGACCAGGCTCCGCTCTGGACGTTTTCCACGGGGTCAAAGAGTGACATTATCCGCGTTCCACGTGACCAGGAATTTTGCACTAGATGCTTGACACGGGTTCACTGCCGCGTTAGGCGAGGACTAGGCTCCGCTCTGGATGCTTTGCACAGGTTCACTACCATGCTCTGCGAGGACCAGGATCCGCTCTGGACGTTTTCCACGAGGTCAAAGAGTGACATTATCCGCGTTCCACGTGACCATGAATTTTGCACTAGATGCTTCACACGGGTTCACTGCCGCGTTAGGCGAGGACTAGGCTCCGCTCTGGATGCTTCGCACGGGTTCACTGCCATGCTCTGCGAGGACCAGGATCCGCTCTGGACGTTTTCCACGGGGTCAATGAGTGACATTATCCGCGTTCCACGTGACCAGGAATTTTGCACTAGATGCTTCACACGGGTTCACTGCCGCGTTAGGCGAGGACTAGGCTCCGCTCTGGATGCTTCGCACGGGTTCACTGACATCCTCTGCGAGGACCAGGATCAGCTCTGGACGTTTTCCACGGGGTCAAAGAGTGACATTATCCGCGTTATACGTGACCAGGAATTTTGCACTAGATGCTTCACACGGGTTCACTGCTGCGTTAGGCGAGGACTAGGCTCCGCTCTGGATGCTTTGCACGGGCTCACTACCATGCTCTGCGAGGACCAGGATCCGCTCTGGACGTTTTCCACGGGGTCAAAGAGTGACATTATCCGCGTTCCACGTGACCAGGAATTTTGCACTAGATGCTTCACACGGGTTCACCGCCGCGTTAGGCGAGGACTAGGCTCCGCTCTGGATGCTTCGCACGGGTTCACTGCCATGCTCTGCGAGGACCAGGATCCGCTCTGGACGTTTTCCATGGGGTCAAAGAGTGACATTATCCGCGTTCTACGTGACCAGGAATTTTGCACTAGATGCTTCACACGGGTTCACTGCCACGTTAGGCGAGGACTAGGCTCCGCTCTGGATGCTTCGCACGGGTTCACTGCCATGCTCTGCGAGGACCAGGATCCGCTCTGGACGTTTTCCACGGGGTCAAAGAGTGACATTATCCGCGTTCTACGTGACCAGGAATTTTGCACCATATATCCGCATTTCACGGGGTGAAGGTTTGACTGTTGGCGAGATGTACCCCACCGAGCCATGGAACTAGGAGTTGCCGCTGTTCCGCTTAGCTTGAAGTTGTGTCCGTTGTTACGAGACGAGTATTGGGATGATCTTTAAGTCGCTCGTGACCCGTCAAGGTTCGACTTCTTCTTCTAATGAAACCTGGGGAGGAAGAGTGCGACTCCTTCTTTGTTTGCGCCCCTGGATTGTATACAGGGATTGGTGTAGCGTCACCTGTAGGGCAAAAAGTTTCATTCTTTCATTCATTTTTTTTTATTCTTTCCGCGATGCTTTATCATTTCAGCTTTTTATATCGCGAAAATCGCGATTGCCCAATCATTTCGGCTATGTTTTCGCGGTGCCCAATCATTTCGGCTATTTTTTTTTATGCCTTCATTCTTACTTGCTGCTTTTTATTGCAAGTTGCCCCATCATTTCGGCTATTTTGTAGGCATGTGTGGCTTGCTAGCTTTTTCGCCGCAAGCTTGGATTTTGGACACCGATTTCGGCGTCAGCATCGCTGCAACTGGTATGTTGCCAGGAGCGAATCATCATTTGCCTCTGTCGATGTTGAACAAAGGTGGCTTAGCAAACCGGGTTAGGATCCTGTCGGCTAAGGCTTTTGACTTCATGAGCCGTAAGGGTCTCACAAAGGTATTTCTCCCTACAAGTCGTGAGGATCTTGCAGGTGTATTTTCTCCTTAGGGATCGTGAGGATTCCTAAGTGTATGTTCCTCTGTAAGTCGTAAGGATCCTACAAGAGGGTTTTCTCCTTATAAGTCGAGAGGACCTACAAGGGTTGCTCATCATATGGACATATCCCCAGTCACGGGTGTGACTTTGCTGGGGAAATGTTTATTCGCGCCCGTGGATTGTATACAAGGGTCAGTATTGAGCCTCTTGTAGGGCATGTATTGGAGGTTGTGGAGGATTTGCTTAAGAACAGGTTCAGGTTTCTGTAACTTAAGACTTTCAAATCTCATGAGCCGTGAGGGTCCCATAAGAGAATTCTCCTTACGAGTCGTGAGGATCTCGTAAGTGTATTTTCTCCTTAGGAATCGTGAGGATCCTTAAGTGTGCTGCTCCTTTGTGAGTCGTAGGGATCTCACGCAGGTGGTTTCTCCTTACAAGGTCGAGAGGACCCTACAAGTGTCTTTTAACGAGGTTGCGCCCTTTCGGGTTTTCACAAACACTCGCCGGTAGTCCTGCTGTTTTTACTCACGGAGCCCTTTTCGGGTTTTCATCCGTGCCCATTTTGCTTATGGACATACCCCCTTTTTTTTCTTTTTCATTCATTTTTTTTTACAAGGTCGCGCCCTTTCGGGTTTTCACGAACACTTGCCGGCAACCCTGCTGTTTTTACTCACGGAGCCCTTTCGGGTTTTCATCCGTGCCCACTTTGCTTATGGACATACCGTTTTTTTTGTTTTTTTTTTATTTTAATTTTTTTTTATTTATCCATCTCGTCAACCGAAGGACGTTGCGGTAGTAGTTTAGGGACGTTTCGGTCCGTCGATAGTTTAAGGACGTTTCGGTCCGCTGTTAGTTTAAGGACGTTTCGGTCCTTCGATAGTTTAAGGACGTTTCGGTCCGTCGATAGTTTAAGGACGTTTCGGTCCGTCGATAGTTTAAGGACGTTTCGGTCCGCTGTTAGTTTAAGGACGTTTCGGTCCGCTGTTAGTTTAAGGACGTTTCGGTCCGTCGATATGGGAAGGCCGGCTGCTGCTTGTAAAGTCTGAGCCTAGGAAGACAGCGAGCGGACATAGTCGTCGTCATCTATCATTGACCCAGGCCGTGGCTTATTAAGCGTAGTATTTCTTTAAGAAGCGGCCGTTTATTGGCCTGAGAGGCCTTTCACCGTGCATGTCCATGAGTAGGTAGGCTCCACCCTGGTAGACCTTGTCTATGATGTACGGGCCTTCATAGTTTGGCTCAAATTTTCCTCGCTTGGCACGATTGGGGATCATAGGTCTTTTGACCACTAGTACGAGTTCGCCTTGGCGGAATGTCCTCAGCCTGGTCAATCTTTCGTACGAGCGCGTCATCTTTGCTTTGTAGGCTTCTAGATGTTGTTGCGCTATGAGCCGGGTTTCATCGAGGGCATCAAGCTCCTCAAGCCGAAGGTGAGCATTTTCTTCGTTCGTCAGCTCGTGGTGGACTGCTACTCGTAGAGAGGGTAACTCTATCTCGAGGGGGAGCACTGCTTCTGTCCCAAATACCAACGCGTACGGCGTTGTGTTTGTGGCCGTCTTGAATGTAGTTCGATAAGCCCAAAGGGCTTCTTGCAGCTTTTCATGCCAGTCTCTCTTATTCCTGGAAACGGTCTTTTTTATGATCTTCGTCAAGGTCTTATTGAAAGCCTCGGCCAGGCCGTTAGCTCGTGGATTGTAAACTGAAGAATATCTCCAGTCTATATTGTGCTGCTGTGCGAAGCGGCTAATCTTATGGCTTCGGTAGGCCGGCCCATTATCGGAGATAATCCGCCGTGGGGTCCCAAACCGATAGATGACGTGCGTCTTGAAGAAGTGGAGAATATTCTCCGTCTTCACTTCCTTTAGGGGTACTGCTTCTGCCCATTTGGAGAAGTAATCAGTTGTCGCCAGGATAAAGCGGTGTCCCCTGGATGATGCTGGCTCAATGGGGCCGACTATGTCAGTCCCCCACATTTCGAATGGCCAACTAGCCAGCGTCGGGTGCAGTGGGTTCGGATGTTGGTGGATGAAGTCTCCATGGATCTGGCATGAGTGGCATTGCTTCGCATACTCGAGGCAGTCCTGGATCATCGTGGGCCAGTAATAACCCATCCGTTTAATTTTTAACTTCATCTTTGGGCCTGCCTGGTGAGAACCGCAAAGTCCGTCATGAACTTCCTGAATGACTCTTTCTGCTTCGTCAGGTCCCAAGCATCTCAGCCATAGGGAATCAAACGATCTCTTGTATAGAATGTAGTTAACAAAAGCGAAAGATAAAGCTCGTTTCATGAGCTGATGTCTTGAGGACGCTTCTTCGGGCATTCGGTGGGATTTAAAGTAGTCTATGAAGACTTCCCTCCAGTCTTCGGCCTTGTCATGGTCTTTTGTTTGTAGGGTCATCTGCTCAGTCGTTCCTTTTTTTCTGCATGATTCCGGAGATATTTCTGCCGGGGCGAGCACTCGACGGCTTTGTACCACGATTCTGACGTCATCGAGGTTTTCGTCAGCCAGTTCTTTAGCAAGTTTAGCCAAGGCGTCTGCTTTGCTGTTTTCCGCGCGCGGTATGTTCTCCAAAGTATAGGAGGGAATTTGGGTCAATAGTTGTTGCACCCTTTCGCCGTACTTTACCAACTCCGGCTTGCACGTTTGGTAGTCACCATTTACTTGACTAACGACCAGCTGAGAATCCCCGTATATAAGAAGGTCTTCAATTCCCATGTCGATGGCGATCTCGAGGCCTGCTATCAGAGCTTCGTATTCGGCTTCATTGTTCGTCCTCGGTTCTGTTAAGGAGAAGGCGAAGCGCATTATCCCTCCTTGTGGAGTTGCAAAGATGAGGCCTATCCCTGATTTGACCATTGGGACACCTTGTTTTTGTTTCTTTATGGAGGATGCTCCATCGAAATAGAGTTCCCATCGGGTGCTTCCGCCGCTAATCGCATCAAATGCATGCTCGTCCGGCAAATCACAGCTCAGGGGAGAATTGGCCGGTATCGGGTGCTCGGCGAGGAAGTCGGCAATGGCCTGGCCTTTCACTGCCTTGAGAGGTTGATACGTTATCGAGAACTCTATCAAGAGCAGGGCCCACTTAGCAAGTCGTCCCGTTAGTATGGCTTTCGACATCAAATATTTGAGAGGGTCCACCTTTGAAATAAGGCGGACTTTATGTGCTAATGCGTAATGTCTAAGCTTTGTTATTGCGAAGATCAACGCCAGGCAGTGCTTTTCAATGGGGGAATGGTTGCTTTCTGCCCCCAGCAGCACTCGACTTAAGTAGTAAAGTGCTCTTTCTTTCCCCTGATCGTTCTCTTGTCCCCATAATGCGCCTAAAGAACCTTCAAGGGCGGTTGTATAAAGAATGAGGGGCTTTCCCCTCACTGGAGCAGCCAACACTGGAGGGTTTTGCAAGTACTGCTTGATTTCGTCTAGTGCACCTTGACATTTGTGATCCCAAACGAATGGAGTTCCCTTTTTCATCAGGTGGCCGTAAGGACGGCATTTGCCCGAAAGATTAGCGATAAACCGCCGGATGTATGCGAGCTTCCCTTGGAGAGACCGCAACTGCTTGAGGGTTCTTGGCGGAGGCATTTCCATGATCGCCTTAATCTTTGACGGATCTATTTCAATACCTCGGTTTCGAACGATGAATCCTAGGAATTTGCCCGAGGAGACTCCAAACGCGCATTTGAGGGGATTCATTTTCAAATTATATTGCCGAAGGCGTTGAAATACAGTCTCCAGATGCTTTAAATGTTCTCCGTATGACATGCTCTTTACTACGAGGTCATCGATATAGCACTCGACGATGTCATGTATGAGGTCGTCGAAGATCTTTGTCATGGCCCTTTGATAGGTGGCGCCAGCGTTCTTTAGACCAAAGGGCATAACCTTGTAGCAAAATATACCCAAAGGGGTGCGGAAAGCGGTATGCTTCTGGTCTTCGGGATGCATCTTTATCTGATTGTATCCTGACGATCCATCCATGAAGGACAAAACCTCGTGAGTTGACGTGTTATCTATCATTAGCTCGGTTACCGGTACTGGGAAATCATCCTTTGGACAGGCTTTATTGAGATCCCTGAAATCCACGCATATGCGTACCGTCCCGTTCTTTTTCATTACCGGGACGATATTGGCGATCCAGTCGGGATATTGGACTTCTTGGATAAATCCAGAATCGATCAGCTTCTTGACTTCGGCGTTGATGCTCATCTCAAGCTCGAGTCGCATCCTCCTTGGCGCCTGTTTGACTGGCTTGATATCTGGGGATATTGCTAATCTATGTACAGCAATCTCCGGATCTAATCCTGGCATCTCGGAGTAGTTCCACGCGAAGCAATCTTTATGCCGTAGAAGCACGTTCTTTAACGCAGCCACCTTTTCTTCGGATAACAGCTCGCTGACAATTGTCGGTCGCGGGTCGTCTGCCGATCCCAACTCAATCTTCTTGAGGTTATCTGCAGTAGTATGTATACCATCTTCCAGTTCTTTCGGAGCGGGCGGAAATTCCGAGATCACCTCCTCATCGCTGTTCTCAAAGCACCGGGGAAGGTCATCTACGTTCTCGGGCTCTTCTCCTAATATCGTAATCGTGTAACAAGTGCGAACCCGCTCCCTGGACTGAGGTGGACCCGGTTCTGCTCTTGCGGCCTTGGGCTCATGCTTTTGCGGCGGCGTTACCTTCCAGCCGTCGGATAAAGCGAATCTGCCCCATCGGTACTGGTCCTCGACCCAGTTCTTGAAGGTGAAGCAGTCTTCGGTAGGATGTCCTATGGCTTGGTGATAAGAGCAATAACTCGGATGAGAATCCTTGCTAGCTTGCTCAGGATGTCTAGACTCTGGAAGCGTGATCATTTGATGCTTTATAGCGAGGTTGAGTAACCTCTCCATCTTGTCTCGGGGGAAGGAGTACGCTCGACTCATCTTCTTCATGAGGGACAAACCCGAGCCGCTTCTTGATTTATTTCCGTCCCTGCGCCGGGCCTTTCGTACAACGGATTGACGAGGATAAGCGTCTTTGTCTTTTGCAGCACGTTGAGATAGACGTTGCGTCCTGGCCTTCTCGTAGATGGCCATTTCGCGGTTGTGGTCTTCCCAAGCTTTCTGACCCATTTTCCTGATAGGCTTGCCCATTCGTTCTTCAAACGACGAACTCGGCGCTTTAATCGCGGGGTCTAGTTTTGATGGGGGGTTGGCATCTCCTGACAGGGCGTCCTCCTCTTCATCAAAGGTATATATAGCGTAGCTGCTGTGAGCCCGTTCCCGTTTTCCGGCTCTTGCGTATCCAAGCCCGAGTGTTTCCATCTTCCCGTTGGGCAATTTGCGTTGAGTCCCGGGGACATCCCAAATCCTGTTGTAGAACCGCGCCTGCCGAACGGTCTGTTCTAAGGGTACTCCTTGGCGCTTCAATAGCTTCTTTAATCCATTTGTATAGTATCTGGGCAGGCGGATGGGTCAGAGCCTGTCAAGTGTAGCATCCGCGCCATTCCAGATCTCTTTCTCTATTTTCGACTCTGAGGATCGGTAGAATAGGATCACCTTCTCACCCCTTCGCCTGGGAGGGACGTAAAATGTTTGCAGGTCCTGCACATTGTGAGCCTGAAGCGTGTCGAGATCCTTGTAGTGTTCTCGCGGTACTATGGTGATTTGCAAACTATGGTCATCGCCAGGGGGTGCTTGTATTGACAGCCGATTGGAGAACACAGCATTGACTTCGTCTTCTGAATCACTTCCGAAGACCAACACGGGGGCGGGCGTCCCCAGGTTGTTGCGTTGAGATGGCCCTGCGTAAACTATCTCTTCTTCTTCTTCGGTATCGCTCCCGAAAACAGGGATGGTGGCGGCGGCTTTGTTCTCCGGATTGCGACACCTTTCTGTATCCTCGAAATCTGGCAAAAAGTACTTCGAATCTTCGTATTTGCGGACTTCGTTCACGGAAAATGGGTTTAACTCACCTGTTACGGTGTACTCGAAACCATCCTTAAAGTACTTCATACACTGATGTTGTGTAGAAGGGATGATATTGTACTCGTGTAGCCAAGGACGGCCGAGCAAGGCGTTGTAGCAGGTCTTGGCGTCAATGACATGGAACTTGATGTCTGTGACGAGAAGCCCAAAGCGTAAGGTTAGTATCACAGATCCGAGAGTCCGTGACGATTGTGAATCGAAACCGGAGATAGTAATCTTGTCACGAGCGAGGTGTTGCACGCTCATGCAGATTTCCTTCAACACCCGAACATTAAGGAGATTGACGGAGGATCCATTGTCCACCAGGATCTTGCCTATCTTGATATCATGGCAGTATCCGGAGACATATAGGGGACGGTTGTGGTCGCACGTCCCGAGAAGGAGGTCTTCATCACCGAAAGTGACGTCGGCCGTATGCACTTCCTCCAGTTCATCCTTCATCTTTTCAGTGGCTAGGAAGGCTTGGAATTGCTCGGGTTCTTGTAACGCCTTAATTAGTGAGTCTCGCGCTTCTTTCGATAATAGGAGGGCATCAAGAATGCTAAGCTGAGAAGGTAGCTTCCTTAGGTGCGCGAGGATGTTATAGTCCACTTTACTCTTCCTAGGAGGGTCTTTGGCAGCCAGCTCTCTCATGACTTGGTCATCTAAAGTGATATCTTCAGTGACCTTTTCCTTTCCCTTATCCTTTCTATTCCCGGGCCCGAGATTCTTTTCTGGGAATGTGCGATTGCGCAGCTGAATGTTCTCGCAGGCCTCCGATTTCCCCTCTTTCCCCAAAACAGATTCTTTAAAGAGAGGGCCCAGAGCCATTTCTTCATCAGAGTCGCTCCCAAAGGTGAGAACTTGTGACCCCCTGGCGTTAACCATGCAACAGTTGCCAGTCGTTCTGTTGTGCCCATCGACAGTACTTCTTCGTTCCCGACGGATCTTGCGTTTCATGCGTTTAACATGTTGCCGACGAGCGACATATCCTTGCCACCATATCTTAAAGGCGTCGCACTCCTCCGTGGGGTGTGAGACTTTCCGGTGATATGCGCAATAGTCAGGGTGCCTTTCCACCCTATCGTGTGTGTTTCCTTCCGAGGGCGGTAGCTTCGTCCCCATTGACATGGCTTTAGCAAACCTTTTTCTCGTCTTGAATATCTTCTTGTCTACTTCGGATACCTTTCGCTCTGGCGGAGGTAGTTCAACTCTTCCGTTCAGTCGCCCGCATTTGGCTCTTTCCGACGTGGTCATCTCACGCTCCTGGTCCGCTTTACATTTTAGACGAATCTCGTCTAGAAAAGCGTCGATCATTTCGTCCGTTGGCCATGCACGCTCTGGTACAGGCTCTGCCTCCAGCTTTTTAGTGCCAGGAGTTTTCCCCTCATCGGTAAACGAGCGGGAGATTACGTTACAACTCGCCACATATCCTTCGGATTCATCCGACGAGCTTTCTCCATCATCTTCCTCTTGAAAGATGTGGTTGAGGAACTCTTGCAGTGTGACAGGAGTTCGCGCCTTTTGATTGTACTCTTCCAGTGCGTCGATTTGCTTCTGCAAGTTCGTGTGCTCTTTTCCAGGCTTCACGGACTTCTTAGATCTCTTCTTCTTTTTCTTCGAAGATTTTGACGATTGGGCGTGAGTATCTGGGCTCTTACCGTGGGTCTTTGTAGTCGGGCGGCGCCTTAGCATCCCTTCGATAATTTGAGGTTCAAGAGGGTCCTTCCATTCGATCGCAGGGCACGCATGAAGGTCTCTCAGCATTCTTCTGGTTTTAGTTGATAGCACGACCTCCCATGGAGCTTCTTCAATAAAAGAACATGTTGCCCCCGGCGTATCCGCTTTCCTAGGAGCATGCGGCTGTGGGGGGTTCACCTTCCACTTTTCAGACAGTACAAACTTCCCCTGGAGGTACTGGTCTTCAATCCATCCTTTGAAGACGAAGCAATCTTCAATCGGATGACCTACCGTTTGATGGTAAGGGCAATAGTTAGGGTTATTCACTTCGGTGGGTTGCGGCGGTCGCCTTGGATTTGGCAGGTTTATAAGTCTGTTGCGTACTGCCAGCTCGAATAGCCATTTCATCTTGTCCCGTGGGAACGAGTAGGGACGCTTCATCTTCTCATTATAATACCGACGTCTTTCCTCGAGTTGATCTGCCGGTTTCGGGGCGTTAGGTTGCTGCTGGGCATTCGCAACAAGGGTTGCCCTCCCTTTACCCTTGTCATTCCGAGGTTCCGACTTCGGTGTAGGTGATCTATGACCCATCTGGTCCATCTGAGCCAACTTGTCGATCAGAGCCTGGAATGTGGTTGGCTTAAAGAACATCATAAACTGGGAGATAGTTGCGTGAGGGTCTAGAGTTCCCACGAACATGCCCACCGCAGGTGCTTCCTCAATGCGTTGCTCACATCTCGACCACAAGTTCCGCCAGCGTATAGCGTACTGGACCCAGGTTTCGCCCGATTTTACCCTGGCATTAATAAGTGCAGTTATTGGAGTGCGTTCGCTGGCACTTGCAAATCGCTGAGTGAACAACAACTCCATTTCAGCGAACGTTTTGATAGAATCGTTCGGGAGTTCCGAATACCATTCGAACGCTGTTTCTGATAAGCTGCCCACGAACTGGCGGAGCAACAATTTATCATCACCGCCGGTATTACCGCAGAGGGCCCGAAACTGGGCGACATGTTGATGGGGATTGCCGGTCCCCTTATACACATGGAATTTTGGTATCGTATAGCCTTGCGGGTATTTGATTTGGTCGTACCAGCTCGGATACGGCCGCCCTGTTTTCACGACTTGACCAGCTGCCTCAGTAGCATGATGAACCCGGATTTGCTGGGCTATGTAGTCAGCCAAGTCAGCCTTAGAGATTGCCTCCTCCTTGGCCGTTGAGAGAGCTGGTGGTGGATTTGACGTTTCTCCTCGGTCGTCTTCAAGAACGATTGGAGGATCCTCGGCGGGTAAGTCCTGCTGGATCATAATTCCTATCACATCTTGGAAGAGAAGGCCCATCCGTTGTA
Organism: Agapanthus africanus; assembly: GCA_030015575.1. Taxonomy (NCBI): domain Eukaryota; kingdom Viridiplantae; phylum Streptophyta; class Magnoliopsida; order Asparagales; family Amaryllidaceae; genus Agapanthus; species Agapanthus africanus. The sequence continues at coordinate 188,660,662 of CM057337.1, forward strand.
TATTGGCCGCTTGTTCAGCAGCCTCTTTATCCCTTTTCTCCAGTGTCCGGGGAAGGAATTCAGCATCGGTTTCTTCCTCCCGACGTGCGTCTGAGGATGTTTCTGGGTTTTATTTTGGCCCGGTGAGCGCGGCCATAGCATTCATCATTTCTTGAAGCTTTTGTTGCTGCTCTTGAGCCTTCGTCACGGATCGGGTTAGCGGTCGGTGGCCCGTAGACGTGCGGCTTTCCTCTTTTCCAGAGGCCATGTAAACAGTGTGCATCACCATGCCCCCAGACTTAGGGCGTCTGGGCTCAGTGCTTTTAGCCGTCGCTGCATGCTGTGGGGTCCTCTCTGGCCTCCTCCTTTTATGAGCCATGGAGGTTGAAGGGGGCGTTGAGGTGGGCGTCCAGACAGCCTTTTGGGGTTTAGCCTGGTGACCAGCTTCCGGTTGGATTTTCAGCTTTTTGTGTTGGCGGGAGAAGTTCGGATCGATGATCGAGTCCCGTGCCTGCCCCTAAACCTTATAGATTTTGGAAGACAGCCGTTGAGGAGATCGGGGTTGTTCGGGTTTTATTTCGACAACCTTTTGTAATGAGGGAGGAGACCTCTTCAGCACTGCCGTAGGAGAATTCCTTCGCACCTTATTTAGCATTTCAAAGCTGTTCCCAGTTGGAACAGCAGCATTAACCTCTGCCATCGGGGCCGATGGAGTCAACCCGGAGGGGGAGTTGCCCCCAGCCTTCCTTACTCGGTGCCAATGGCGACGTCGAGCGTGTCGAGCGGACGGTGTAGGTTTAGCGGTAAGAATGGTTTTGTCTTGCCCCCTGTCTGGGTGGGGGGGTGCAGTTGGTATTAGCCTGTCAAAGACCGAGGTCCTTTGGGCAGCAGGAGCGGGAGCTGAAGCCGTCAATCTTGTAAAGACCGACCTTTTGGCCGGAGAGGCTACCTTGACGACTTTGGGGGCAGGAGCGGCCACCTTCTTAGAAGCAGCCTTCTCTGAGATTGTAGGTCCCATGATGGGTTCGCGGGATTTCTGGCCCAATCTAGAGAAGACCGAGGCGTTGACGTTGGCCGACTCGTTGAGGGGAGCCGCGGCAGGGGTAAAACGATCAAAGACCGACTTCTTGAGAGCTTCCGTTGTCAGCACTGGAGCGGTGAAGTTTGTCGGCGGGACCATGGTCCCAAAGAACAATCCTGTGGTGGCGCGAGTGACCTGTTCCACGGGCATTGTGAATAGCGAAGCAGCTTGGGGTCCGTAGGCTATACCTCCTGGCGAGGCAGAGCGTTGGTTGCAATTGTAGTCTGAGCAGTTGGAGAATTTCACGGAAGTAGAAGCCATCGATCCTTTGCCTTCTGCAATAAGCAAGACGCCAATTCTTAGTATCTTGAAACCCAAGGGCAACCATTAGCGAACCGCGATTGGTTCGCGAGTCACGACACACGAAGTGTGGAATGGAAAGAGGAAAAGGTCACACCGGGCGTGCCAGAATCTGTTCCCCTCCGAAAGACGGCGCGACACCGCGTCTTGCCTGAGATTCGGGGCAGATGCTAATTGGTGCTATCCGTCCACCTCTCCGAAGATGCCAAGTTGATTTATGGCACCGTGTATCGGAGGTTTAGACGGATGCGTCCGATGTAGCAGACTTCGTCAGATTCCCCCTCGATTGAGGGGTTTTTGATTGTGGGGACGCTCTTCCCTGCAGGCGCAAGCCCCTGCAGTTAATTACGCTAACGCATTGCGGTAACAACTTTCTCCTTCTCCAGATGGTCACTTCGTGTCATGGGTGTTTGCTTTGTATTTTGTTGCCCGTGGATTGTTTACGGAGACTGAGTTATGTCGTCGCCCGTAGGGCGTGGACTAGTCCAAATCCGTATTATCTTAGATTTGGGTTTGGGGGGGTTTGGTTTGAGGATACGTCAGCCATACTTGAGGCTAAGATCAACTCAAACGTTTGTTAAGGATACGTTAGTCCAGTTTGAGACTAAGATCAACTTAACGAGATCGTTTAGATCCGACAAAGGAGCGTTTGGGCTCTATTGTTCCAGTTTAGGGACATAGTGGTCCATCGTATGTATGGCCGTCGGGACCCGTCACCTCTCTGACGACGTTGAAGGATTACAACGACGGATGTCAGAGGAGTTCAGAGATATACCCTCGAGCCAGAGTTAATTGGGGGATTCATAGTCCAGTCTGTTTGAAGGTTTAAGGATACGTTAGCCATCTTTGAGGCTAAGATCAACTTAAACGGGACCGTTTAGATCCGACAAAAGAGCATACGGGGCTCTATTGTTCTAGTTTAAGGACATTGCGGTCCACGGGTAGTTTAAGGACGTTGCGGTCCATGGGTAATTTAAGGACGTTGCGGTCCATTGTTAGTTTTAAGACATCTCGGTCAAGGTTAAGGACGTCGTAGTCCATGGGTTTAAGGACCCCACAGTCCATTGTTAGTTTTAAGACATTTCGGTCAAGGTTAAGGACATCGTAGTCCATGGGTTTAAGTACCCCACAGTCCGGTATGTGCTCTGGATGCTTCACACGGGTTCACTGCCGTGCTCTGCGAGGACCAGGCTCCGCTCTGGACGTTTTCCACGGGGTCAAAGAGTGACATTATCCGCGTTCCACGTAACCAGGAATTTGCATTAAACACGGGTTTAAGGACCCCGCAGTCCGTATCAATGTGTGGTCGTCGGGACCCGTCACCTCTTTGAAGGCATTGAGGGATTACAATGCCAAGTATCAAAGGAGTGAAGAGATGTACCCTAGAACCGGAGTGGATTAAATAGTCCTTGGCCCAATTTGGGGTCAAGACGAATTAATTATGTTATGAGTCCATTGGACCAGTTGATCACAAATTGAGGACTTATGGCCATCTTGGGCTAAGTCCAAACAGGAGAGGCTTTGCCTCCATCCATTTAGGCCAATCGGGCCAAAGCTTAGTGTTAAACACTTCAGAACAGTCAGTGTTGAACATTGGGAATGAGGTTGACAAGTTAGTGTTTAACACTAAGAGATAATTGGTGTTAAACACCAGCAACAAGGCTTTTCAAATTAGTGTTAAACACTAAAACAGATCAGTGTTGAACACTGCAAATGAAGATCTCAGATTAGTGTTTAAACACTAAGGTAATCAGTGTTGAACACTGCAAATAAAGCTTTTTAATTAGTGTTGAATACTAAAGCCCAACAGTATTTTAACACTGGGTTCGAGAGTTTCAATTTAGTGTTACACTAAGACAAGAGGGGTCACGTGGCAGCACGTGAGAGCGCCCTCCCTTCATTTATTCTACTGAGATTATCGCATCTTTCAGAGCATCACGTGCTATCACGTGATGGGCATTCAAATGCCTATGTATTAGAGCTTCTGCCAAGGGTCACGTGGATCACGTGGGGTGCTGCCTCAAAGGGGCTTTCTTGTAGATCTCTTGGGGGGTCACGTGATGACACGTGACCCTGCCTCTATGTATTTTGTTTAGAAGCTTTGTTAATCTTCTTTCAGGAATTAAATTCCTCGAGCTGTGAATTTCAGAGGAATTAAATTCCTACTTCCTTTCGAAGACTTTGTATTCTGGAATAGAGTTTAACTCTGAATTTTCTGTAGGAATTAAATTCCTCATATATGTGAAGGGCTGAATAGGGTTAAACCCTAATAAAAGTTTTTAAGGAGTTTAAACTTCCATCCTCTATTAAATTATGATTAAGGGAATTAAATTCCCGATGTTTCAACAGCACTGGGTTTTTTAATTAGGGTTAAACCCTGTTTCTTTTTTTGTTCTGAAGGAATTAAATTCCCATGATAATGGGTCAAGCCCTACTTTTGTTTTAAAGGAATTAAATTCCTATAGTTCTGTGAGAATTAAATTCTCGTGGTTGCATTCCTTCTCTGTGTTTTTGGATCTGCATGGCAGGATCTCAACCCATTGAGAATTAAATTCTCAACCTTAAGGGGAGATGTGCACTTTGCAGATCCTCTATCAAAGAGAGAAGAAATATGTTCTTCTGTTTTTACATTTTCAGAGTTAAACTCTGTTGAGAATTAAATTCTCTTTCTTTCAAAAGGCCTTCCCTTTTCTTACCTAGGGCTTTTGCAGAAGATCCGAGTCTTTTCGAAGTATCAAAGCTCTCCTCCTTTTTTTCTTTTTTCTTCTCTGCGCATCTATATCTATCTATGTCTCTTGGCTCCTATTTATAGGAGAAGCAGCCGAATCAATCAGTTTTGTGACGAATCTTCATTGAGAGATTTGATTTACATCCATCATTCGTTTTTGACCTTTGGATTATTAGGTGAATTTTATTCACCATTGGATTTTAAATCCAGAGATTCTCCTTTGTTATTTTGGTTAGATTTAAAGGGGAAATCTTTCCAAACCCGAGATTTTCCTATAGATAGGTGATATTTAAATCACTTCTGAGTCTTTAATTTGATCGGCCCCAGATAATCACTCTCCTTTGGAAAGATTTAAATCTCCTTCAGAATTTAATTCTGTCGTCAAAATGGGCTTTGAAAGCCGGTCACGTGTGACCTCGTGACCCATGGTCACGTGTGGACACGTGACCCACTCTGGAATGAAGAATCCTCTTTCTTTCTGCGCTGTCTTCTGGTTGCTGTTTTAGTCATCACGTGTGAACACGTGACCCCTGTTGGGAGCCCCTTTCCTTAACTCAACTGGGGAACGAGTCCTCTCCTTTGAGCGTCACATGCCAACACGTGACCTCTTCTGAAGCCTTTTCCTTGACTTGATCAGGGAACTGGTGTGCCTTTTGACTCTTGCGTTTAAATGTCACGTGTCGCCATGTGACCCGGGTCACGTGGGAGCACGTGACTCTTTCTGAAGCCCCCTTTTCTTCAACGTAGTCAGTATACTGAACTTGCCTTGATGATGTTTTTAGGTGTCATGTCCCAACACGTGACCGCTAGTCACGTGTAAGCACGTGACCCTCTTCTGAAGCTTTTCCCAGAAGCTTTCCTGATTTTAAATCAGGAAACAAATGCCCCCACAGCGTTGTTCTCACGTGTCTGCAAGTGAGTGCAACGCTGTCACCTCTTGTGACCGTTGGATCTGTTTTGGGAGTAGGATAGATGACTCGTCCTTTTCAGAAGCGCCTTTACTTTTTCATCCTCTTCTTTTCAAACCTTTCTTTTAAGAGTTTGATTCTCATTTCCAAAGCTTAGTTTTCTGTTGTGTCTGTGCAGGGCCACTTTATCCTCCAATCGAAGGCTAGTGTTCACGTATTGCCCATGCAGGGCTCTGCTTGATAGGGACGTTTCATTTCCCCAATCTGATTCCAATGCGTCGTTGGATTTCATTTCCAACGCTCTCCCCTTCTTTCCGGGCTTTGAGAATCGTCCCACCATGCACAACGTTTTTTGTGCATAGCATTAAATGCTCCCCTTTATAACCTGAACCCATTCCTTGCTTCTTTTCTTCACAGAGAAATCCATTCATACCTTAAGGTGATCATCTTTGAGAACCCGATCAATCGCCATGGCTTGCAATCGTCCCCATGCTCGTCGGCAACCATGGGATGTGCCCATTGAGGAGATAATCCTTCGCTTCGCTGCGCGGCTGGCAGATCCCCTTCTCACCGACGATGAATGTGACACGGTGATGTATGAGCTACTGACACGTCGGGGCTCTCCTCTTCCCATGGACTCCATTTGGCTCCGGATGATCCTCATGTCCGTGCTTGCCGATATACCCCCTCATCCGGCGGAGATGACTTCGACGATTCTTGACGCGGCAGAGGACAAGCTCGAGTGCTTTCATGAGGCTTGTCTAATCACTCAAGCTTTGAAGGATCACTCAGTTCATTTACTGAGTCAGATAAGAGCTCGTCGGGCCGTCATGTCTGCTTTCGCTGATGAGCACGGCTCCAACCGGTGGGGAGCGACTCCTCGCGAAAACCGCCGTTTTGACGTGCTGGAGAAGGCAGAGAGGGAGTTGGAGAATTTTGTGCTTTGCTTTGTTAACCCTTGTATTTCTGACCACTTGTTTGGTGATCTTTTCCCACCAATGTAATATGTTTGAATCAATGTACTCCTTTAATCATTGGTGGTTTGCATGCTTTCTGTTGAATTTTCATGCTTGTCAGATAGTCGTACGTGTGTCTTGCTTGCGTAAACGAGTTGCATGTTTTTCTCATGGGAATTTTCTTTAATTGCGAGCACCAGCGTTACGTTGTATGCGCATCAATGCCTCGGGTAACATTTCCTTTTAAACATTCGCACAGCTGCAAATGCGCGCCTGATAGGATACAGATCAGAAACTTTCCTTGTTATCTCCCGTATCGGGTGGCTTGCGCTGGCCTTAGATTGAATATTGTTGTCGAAGGGAGGTTTATAAATGAAGACATATTCTTCCCTTCAATGGTGTGTCCCGTTTCTATTGAATGCGTTCTGCGGACAATTTATCTTGATCTCTTTGCAGGACAGCGATGGCTTAGGATTCAGGGTTAAGATCTGCTTCCTAAGACTTTTGCATCTTATAAGCCACGAGGGTCTCATAAAGAGTTTTTCTCCCTACAGGTCAAGAGGATCCCATAGGTGTAAGTTCTTCTTAGAGATCGTGAGGATCCTTAAGAGAGTTTTCTCTTGAGATTCGTAAGGATCTCACAAGAGAGTTTTTCTTCCTTACAGGTCGTGAGGGCCTGCAAGTGCTGGATGTGATCATCCTTATCCGTGTTTCACGAAGTCAGGGATCTCTCAAGGTATCGTAGTTTAAAGACGTCACGGTCAAGGTTAAGGACCTCATAGTCCGTGGATTTAAGGACTCCACGGTCCGCTGTTAGTTTTATGACATCACGGTCAAGGTTAAGGACCTCATAGTCCGTGGATTTAGGGACTCCACAGTCCGGTGTTTGGTTGCAGGGACCCGTCACCTCTTTGAAGACGTTGAGGAATTACAACGCCGGGTATCAAAGGAGTGAAGAGATGTACCCTTAGACCAAGGCAAAATCCGTAGGGAATCGGGGTGGTTGATCGTTAGTTTTAAGACATCACGGTCAAGGTTAAGGACGTCATAGTCCGTGGATTTTAAGGAATCCACAGTCCGGTATTTGCTCTGGATGCTTCACACGGGTTTACCGCCGTGCTTGGCGAGGACCAGGCTCCGCTCTGGACGTTTTCCACGGGGTCAAAGAGTGACATTATCCGCGTTCCACGTGACCAGGAATTTTGCACTAGATGCTTCACACGGGTTCACTGCCGCGTTAGGCGAGGACTAGGCTCCGCTCTGGATGCTTTGCACGGGTTCACTACCATGCTTTGCGAGGACTAGGATCCGCTCTGGACGTTTTCCACGAGGTCAAAGAGTGACATTATCCGCGTTCCACGTGACCAGGAATTTTGCACTAGATGCTTCACACGGGTTCACTGCCGCGTTAGGCGAGGACTAGGCTCCACTCTAGATGCTTCGCACGGGTTCACTGCCATGCTCTGCGAGGACCAGGATCCGCTCTGGACGTTTTCCACGGGGTCAAAGAGTGACATTATCCGCGTTCCACGTGACCAGGAATTTTGCACTAGATGCTTCACACGGGTTCACTGCCGCGTTAGGCGAGGACTAGGCTCCGCTCTGGATGCTTCGCACGGGTTCACTGCCATGCTCTGCGAGGACCAGGATCCGCTCTGGACGTTTTCCACGGGGTCAAAGAGTGACATTATCCATGTTCTACGTGACCAGGAATTTTGCACTAGATGCTTCACACGGGTTCACTGCCGCGTTAGGCGAGGACTAGGCTCCGCTCTGGATGCTTTGCACGGGCTCACTACCATGCTCTGCGAGGACCAGGATCCGCTCTGGACGTTTTCCACGGGGTCAAAGAGTGACATTATCCGCGTTCCACGTGACCAGGAATTTTGCACTAGATGCTTCACACGGGTTCACCGCCGCGTTAGGCGAGGACTAGGCTCCGCTCTGGATGCTTCGCACGGGTTCACTGCCATGCTCTGTGAGGACCAGGATCCGCTCTGGACGTTTTCCATGGGGTCAAAGAGTGACATTATCCGCGTTCTACGTGACCAGGAATTTTGCACTAGATGCTTCACACAGGTTCACTGCCACGTTAGGCGAGGACTAGGCTCCGCTCTGGATGCTTCGCACGGGTTCACTGCCATGCTCTGCGAGGACCAGGATCCGCTCTGGACGTTTTCCACGGGGTCAAAGAGTGATATTATCCGCGTTCTACGTGACCAGGAATTTTGCACCATATATCCGCATTTCACGGGGTGAAGGTTTGACTGTTGGCGAGATGTACCCCACCGAGCCATGGAACTGGGAGTTGCCGCTGTTCCGCTTAGTTTGAAGTTGTGTCCGTTGTTACGAGACGAGTATTGGGATGATCTTTAAGTCGCTCGTGACCCGTCAAGGTTCGGCTTCTTCTTCTAATGAAACCTGGGGAGGAAGAGTGCGACTCCTTCTTTGTTTGCGTCCCTGGATTGTATACAGGGATTGGTGTAGCGTCACCTGTAGGGCAAAAAGTTTCATTCTTTCATTCATTTTTTTTTATTCTTTCCGCGATGCTATATCATTTCAGCTTTTTATATCGCAAAAATCGCGATTGCCCAATCATTTCGGCTATTTTTTCGCGGTGCCCAATCATTTCGGCTATTTTTTTTTTATGCCTTCATTCTTACTTGCTGCTTTTTATTGCAAGTTGCCCCATCATTTCGGCTATTTTGTAGGCATGTGTGGCTTGCTAGCTTTTTCGCCGCAAGCTTGGATTTTGGACACTGATTTCAGCGTCAGCATCGCTGCAACTGGTATGTTGCCAGGAGCGAATCATCATTTGCCTCTGTCGATGTTGAACAAAGGTGGCTTAGCAAACCGGGTTAGGATCCTGTCGGCTAAGGCTTTTGACTTCATGAGCCGTAAGGGTCTCACAAAGGTATTTCTCCCTACAAGTCGTGAGGATCTTGCAGGTGTATTTTCTCCTTAGGGATCGTGAGGATTCCTAAGTGTATGTTCCTCTGTAAGTCGTAAGGATCCTACAAGAGGGTTTTCTCCTTATAAGTCGAGAGGACCTACAAGGGTTGCTCATCATATGGACATATCCCCAGTCACGGGTGTGACTTTGCTGGGGAAATGTTTATTCGCGCCCGTGGATTGTATACAAGGGTCAGTATTAAGCCTCTTGTAGGGCATGTATTGGAGGTTGTGGAGGATTTGCTTAAGAACAGGTTCAGGTTTCTGTAACTTAAGACTTTCAAATCTCATGAGCCGTGAGGGTCCCATAAGAGAATTCTCCTTACGAGTCGTGAGGATCTCGTAAGTGTATTTTCTCCTTAGGAATCGTGAGGATCCCTAAGTGTGCTGCTCCTTTGTGAGTCGTAGGGATCTCACGCAGGTGGTTTCTCCTTACAAGGTCGAGAGGACCCTACAAGTGTCTTTTAACGAGGTTGCGCCCTTTCGGGTTTTCACAAACACTCGCCGGTAGTCCTGCTGTTTTTACTCACGGAGCCCTTTTCGGGTTTTCATCCGTGCCCATTTTGCTTATTGACATACCCACTTTTTTTTTCTTTTTCATTCATTTTTTTTTACAAGGTCGCGCCCTTTCGGGTTTTCACGAACACTTGCCGGCAGCCCTGCTGTTTTTACTCACGGAGCCCTTTCGGGTTTTCATCCGTGCCCACTTTGCTTATGGACATACCGTTTTTTTTGTTTTTTTTTTTATTTTGTTTTTATTTATTTATCCATCTCGTCAACCTAAGGACGTTGCGGTAGTAGTTTAGGGACGTTTCGGTCCGTCGATAGTTTAAGGACGTTTCGGTCTGTCGATAGTTTAAGGACGTTTCGGTCCGCCGTTAGTTTAAGGACGTTTCGGTCCGTCGATAGTTTAAGGACGTTTCGGTCCGCTGTTAGTTTAAGGACGTTTCGGTCCGCTGTTAGTTTAAGGACGTTTCGGTCCGTCGATATGGGAAGGCCGGCTGCTGCTTGTAAAGTCTGAGCCTAGGAAGACAGCAAGCGGACATAGTCGTCGTCATCTATCATTGAACCAGGCCGCGGCTTATTAAGCGTAGTATTTCTTTAAGAAGCGGCCGTTTATTGGCCTGAGAGGCCTTTCACCGTGCATGTCCATGAGTAGGTAGGCTCTACCCTGGTAGACCTTGTCTATGATGTACGGGCCTTCATAGTTTGGCTCAAATTTTCCTCGCTTGGCACGATTGGGGATCATAGGTCTTTTGACCACTAGTACGAGTTCGCCTTGGCGGAATGTCCTCGGCCTGGTCAATCTTTCGTACGAGCGCGTCATCTTTGCTTTGTAGGCTTCTAGATGTTGTTGCGCTATGAGCCGGGTTTCATCGAGGGCATCAAGCTCCTCAAGCCGAAGGTGAGCATTTTCTTCATTCGTCAGCTCGTGGTGGACTGCTACTCGTAGAGAGGGTAACTCTATCTCGAGGGGGAGCACTGCTTCTATCCCAAATACCAAGGCGTACGGCGTTGTGTTTGTGGCCGTCTTGAATGTAGTTCGATAAGCCCAAAGGGCTTCTTGCAGCTTTTCGTGCCAGTCTATCTTATTCCTGGAAACGGTCTTTTTTATGATCTTCGTCAAGGTCTTATTGAAAGCCTCGGCCAGGCCGTTAACTCGTGGATTGTAAACTGAAGAATATCTCCAGTCTATATTGTGCTGCTGTGCGAAGCGGCTAATCTTATGGCTTCGGTAGGCCGGCCCATTATCGGAGATAATCCGCCGTGGGGTCCCAAACCGATAGATGACGTGCGTCTTGAAGAAGTGGAGAATATTCTCCGTCTTCACTTCCTTCAGAGGTACTGCTTCTGCCCATTTGGAGAAGTAATCAGTTGTCGCCAGGATAAAGCGGTGTCCCCTGGATGATGCTGGCTCAATGGGACCGATATGTCAGTCCCCCACATTTCGAATGGCCAACTAGCCAGCGTCGGGTGCAGTGGGTTCGGATGTTGGTGGATGAAGTCTCCATGGATCTGGCATGAGTGGCATTGCTTCGCATACTCGAGGCAGTCCTGGATCATCGTGGGCCAGTAATAACCCATCCGTTTAATTTTTAACTTCATCTTTGGGCCTGCCTGGTGAGAACCGCAAAGTCCGTCATGAACTTCCTGAATGACTCTTTCTGCTTCGTCAGGTCCCAAGCATCTCAGCCATAGGGAATCAAATGATCTCTTGTATAGAATGTAGTTGACAAAAGCGAAAGATAAAGCTCGTTTCATGAGCTGATGTCTTGAGGACGCTTCTTCGGGCATTCGGTGGGATTTAAAGTAGTCTATGAAGACTTCCCTCCAGTCTTCGGCCTTCTCATGGTCTTTTGTTTGTAGGGTCATCTGCTCAGTCGTTCCTTTTTTTCCGCATGATTCCGGAGATATTTCTGCCGGGGCGAGCACTCGACGGCTTTGTACCACGATTCTGACGTCATCGAGGTTTTCGTCAGCCAGTTCTTTAGCAAGTTTAGCCAACGCGTCTGCTTTGCTGTTTTCCGCGCGCGGTATGTTCTCCAAAGTATAGGAGGGAATTTGGGTCAATAGTTGTTGCACCCTTTCGCCGTACTTTACCAACTCCGGCTTGCACGTTTGGTAGTCACCATTTACTTGACTAACGACCAGCTGAGAATCCCCGTATATAAGAAGGTCTTCAATTCCCATGTCGATGGCGATCTCGAGGCCTGCTATCAGAGCTTCGTATTCGGCTTCATTGTTCGTCCTCGGTTCTGTTAAGGAGAAGGCGAAGCGCATTATCCCTCCTTGTGGAGTTGCAAAGATGAGGCCTATCCCTGATTTGACCATTGGGACACCTTGTTTTTGTTTCTTTATGGAGGATGCTCCATCAAAATAGAGTTCCCATCGGGTGCTTCCGCCGCTAATCGCATCAAATGCATGCTCGTCCGGCAAATCACAGCTCAGAGGAGAATTGGCCGGTATCGGGTGCTCGGCGAGGAAGTCGGCAATGGCCTGGCCTTTCACTGCCTTGAGAGGTTGATACGTTATCGAGAACTCTATCAAGAGCAGGGCCCACTTAGCAAGTCGTCCCGTCAGTATGGCTTTCGACATCAAATATTTGAGAGGGTCCACCTTTGAAATAAGGCGGACTTCATGTGCTAATGCGTAATGTCTAAGCTTTGTTATTGCGAAGATCAACGCCAGGCAGTGCTTTTCAATGGGGGAATAGTTGCTTTCTGCCCCCAGCAGCACTCGACTTAAGTAGTAAAGTGCTCTTTCTTTCCCCTGATCGTTCTCTTGTGCCCATAATGCGCCTAAAGAACCTTCAAGGGCGGTTGTATAAAGAATGAGGGGCTTTCCCCTCACTGGAGCAGCCAACACTGGAGGGTTTTGCAAGTACTGCTTGATTTCGTCTAGTGCACCTTGACATTTGTGATCCCAAACGAATGGAGTTCCCTTTTTCATCAGGTGGCCGTAAGGACGGCATTTGCCCGAAAGATTAGCGATAAACCGTCGGATGTATGCGAGCTTCCCTTAGAGAGACCGCAACTGCTTGAGGGTTCTTGGCGGAGGCATTTCCATGATCGCCTTAATCTTTGACGGATCTATTTCAATACCTCGGTGTCGAACGATGAATCCTAGGAATTTGCCCAAGGAGACTCCAAACGCGCATTTGAGGGGATTCATTTTCGAATTATATTGCCGAAGGCGTTGAAATACAGTCTCCAGATGCTTTAAATGTTCTCCGTATGACATGCTCTTTACTACGAGGTCATCGATATAGCACTCGACGATGTCATGTATGAGGTCGTCGAAGATCTTTGTCATGGCCCTTTGATAGGTGGCGCCAGCGTTCTTTAGACCAAAGGGCATAACCTTGTAGCAAAATATACCCAAAGGGGTGCGGAAAGCGGTATGCTTCTGGTCTTCGGGATGCATCTTTATCTGATTGTATCCTGACGATCCATCCATGAAGGACAAAACCTCGTGAGTTGACGTGTTATCTATCATTAGCTCGGTTACCGGTACTGGGAAATCATCCTTTGGACAGGCTTTATTGAGATCCCTGAAATCCACGCATATGCGTACCGTCCCGTTCTTTTTCATTACCGGGACGATATTGGCGATCCAGTCGGGATATTGGACTTCTTGGATAAATCCAGAATCGATCAGCTTCTTGACTTCGGCGTTGATGCTCATCTCAAGCTCGAGTCGCATCCTCCTTGGCGCCTGTTTGACTGGCTTGATATCTGGGGATATTGCTAATCTATGTACAGCAATCTCTGGATCTAATCCTGGCATCTCGGAGTAGTTCCACGCGAAGCAATCTTTATGCCGTAGAAGCACGTTCTTTAACGCAGCCACCTTTTCTTCGGATAACAGCTCGCTGAAAAATGTCGGTCGCGGGTCGTCTGCCGATCCCAACTCAATCTTCTTGAGGTTATCTGCAGTAGTATGTATACCATCTTCCAGTTCTTTCGGAGCGGGCGGAAATTCCGAGATCACCTCCTCATCGCTGTTCTCAAAGCACCGGGGAAGGTCATCTACGTTCTCGGGCTTTTCTCCTAATATCGTAATCGTGTAACAAGTGCGAACCCGCTCCCTGGACTGAGGTGGACCCGGTTCTGCTCTTGCGGCCTTGGGCTCATGCTTTTGCGGCGGCGTTACCTTCCAGCCGTCGGATAAAGCGAATCTGCCCCATCGGTACTGGTCCTCGACCCAGTTCTTGAAGGTGAAGCAGTCTTCGGTAGGATGTCCTATGGCTTGGTGATAAGAGCAATAACTCGGATGAGAATCCTTGCTAGCTTGCTCAGGATGTCTAGACTCTGGAAGCGTGATCATTTGATGCTTTATAGAGAGGTTGAGTAACCTCTCCGTCTTGTCTCGGGGGAAGGAGTACGCTCGACTCATCTTCTTCATGAGGGACAAACCCGAGCCGCTTCTTGATTTATTTCCGTCCCTGCGCCGGGCCTTTCGTACAACGGATTGATGAGGATAAGCGTCTTTGTCTTTTGCAGCACGTTGAGATAGATGTTGCGTCCTGGCCTTCTCGTAGATGGCCATTTCGCGGTTGTGGTCTTCCCAAGCTTTCTGACCCATTTTCCTGATAGGCTTGCCCATTCGTTCTTCAAACGACGGACTCGGCACCTTAATCGCGGGGTCTAGTTTTGATGGGGGGTTGGCATCTCCTGACAGGGCGTCCTCCTCTTCATCAAAGGTATATATAGCGTAGCTACTGTGAGCCCGTTCCCGTTTTCCGGCTCTTGCGTATCCAAGCCCGAGTGTTTCCATCTTCCCGTTGGGCAATTTGCGTTGAGTCCCGGGGACATCCCAAATCCTGTTGTAGAACCGCGCCTGCCGAACGGTCTGTTCTAAGGGTACTCCTTGGCGCTTCAATAGCTTCTTTAATCCATTTGTATAGTATCTGGGCAGGCGGATGGGTCGGAGCCTGTCAAGTGTAGCATCCGCGCCATTCCAGATCTCTTTCTTTATTTTCGACTCTGAGGATCGGTAGAATAGGATCACCTTCTCACCCCTTCGCCTGGGAGGGACGTAAAATGTTTGCAGGTCCTGCACATTGTGAGCCTGAAGCGTGTCGAGATCCTTGTAGTGTTCTCACGGTACTATGGTGATTTGCAAACTATGGTCATCGCCAGGGGGTGCTTGTATTGACAGCCGATTGGAGAACACAGCATTGACTTCATCTTCTGAATCACTTCCGAAGACCAACACGGGGGCGGGCGTCCCCAGGTTGTTGCGTTGAGATGGCCCTGCGTAAACTATCTCTTCTTCTTCTTCGGTATCGCTCCCGAAAACAGGGATGGTGGCGGCGGCTTTGTTCTCCGGATTGCGACACCTTTCTGTATCCTAGAAATCTGGCAAAAAGTACTTCTCATCTTCGTATTTGCGGACTTCGTTCACGGAAAATGGGTTTAACTCACCTGTTACAATGTACTCGAAACCATCCTTAAAGTACTTCATACACTGATGTTGTGTAGAAGGGATGATATTGTACTCGTGTAGCCAAGGACGGCCGAGTAAGGCGTTGTAGCAGGTCTTGGCGTCAATGACATGGAACTTGATGTCTGTGACGAGAACCCCAAACCGTAAGGTTAGTATCACAGATCCGAGAGTCCGTGACGATTGTGAATCGAAACCGAAGATAGTAATCTTGTCACGAGCGAGGTGTTGCACGCTCATGCAGATTTCCTTCAACACCTGAACATTAAGGAGATTGACGGAGGATCCATTGTCCACCAGGATCTTGCCTATCTTGATATCATGGCAGTATCCGGAGACATATAGGGGACGGTTGTGGTCGCACGTCCCGAGAAGGAGGTCTTCATCACCGAAAGTGACGTCGGCCGTATGCACTTCCTCCAGTTCATCCTCCATCTTTTCAGTGGCGAGGAAGGCTTGGAATTGCTCGGGTTCTTGTAACACCTTAATTAGTGAGTCTCGCGCTTCTTTCGATAATAGGAGGGCATCGAGAATGCTAAGCTGAGAAGGTAGCTTCCTTAGGTGCGCGAGGATGTTATAGTCCACTTTACTCTTCCTAGGAGGGTCTTTGGCAGCCAGCTCTCTCATGACTTGGTCATCTAAAGTGATATCTTCAGTGACATTTTCCTTTCCCTTATCCTTTCTATTCCCGGGCCCGAGATTCTTTTCTGGGAGTGTGCGATTGCGCAGCTGAATGTTCTCGCAGGCCTCCGATTCCTCCTCTTTCCCCAAAACAGATTCTTTAAAGAGAGGGCCCAGAGCCATTTCTTCATCAGAGTCGCTCCCAAAGGTGAGAAATTGTGACCCCCTGGCGTTAACCATGCAACAGTTGCCAGTCGTTCTGTTGTGCCCATCGACAGTACTTCTTCGTTCCCGACGGATCTTGCGTTTCATGCGTTTAACATGTTGCCGACGAGCGACATATCCTTGCCACCATATCTTAAAGGCGTCGCACTCCTCCGTGGGGTGTGAGACTTTCCGGTGATATGCGCAATAGTCAGGGTGCCTTTCCACCCTATCGTGTGTGTTTCCTTCCGAGGGCGGTAGCTTCGTCCCCATTGACATGGCTTTAGCAAACCTTTTTCTCGTCTTGAATATCTTCTTGTCTACTTCGGATACCTTTCGCTCTGGCGGAGGTAGTTCAACTCTTCCGTTCAGTCGCCCGCATTTGGCTCTTTCCGACGTGGTCATCTCACGCTCCTGGTCCGCTTTACATTTTAGACGAATCTCGTCTAGAAAAGCGTCGATCATTTCGTCCGTTGGCCATGCACGCTCTGGTACAGGCTCTGCCTCCAGCTTTTTAGTGCCAGGAGTTTTCCCCTCATCGGTAAACGAGCGGGAGATTACGTTACAACTCGCCACATATCCTTCGGATTCATCCGACGAGCTTTCTCCATCATCTTCCTCTTGAAAGATGTGGTTGAGGAACTCTTGCAGTGTGACAGGAGTTCGCGCCTTTTGATTGTACTCTTCCAGTGCGTCGATTTGCTTCTGCAAGTTCGTGTGCTCTTTTCCAGGCTTCACGGACTTCTTAGATCTCTTCTTCTTTTTCTTCGAAGATTTTGACGATTGGGCGTGAGTATCTGGGCTCTTACCTTGGGTCTTTGTAGTCGGGCGGCGCCTTAGCATCCCTTCGATAATTTGAGGTTCAAGAGGGTCCTTCCATTCGATCGCAGGGCACGCATGAAGGTCTCTCAGCATTCTTCTGGTTTTAGTTGATAGCACGACCTCCCATGGAGCTTCTTCAATAAAAGAACATGTTGCCCCCGGCGTATCCGCTTTCCTAGGAGCATGCGGCTGTGGGGGGTTCACCTTCCACTTTTCAGACAGTACAAACTTCCCCTGGAGGTACTGGTCTTCAATCCATCCTTTGAAGACGAAGCAATCTTCAATCGGATGACCTACCGTTTGATGGTAAGGGCAATAGTTAGGGTTATTCACTTCGGTGGGTTGCGGCGGTCGCCTTGGATTTGGCAGGTTTATAAGTCTGTTGCGTACTGCCAGCTCGAATAGCCATTTCATCTTGTCCCGTGGGAACGAGTAGGGACGCTTCATCTTCTCATTATAATACCGACGTCTTTCCTCGAGTTGATCTGCCGGTTTCGGGGCGTTAGGTTGCTGCTGGGCATTCGCAACAAGGGTTGCCCTCCCTTTACCCTTGTCATTCCGAGGTTCCGACTTCGGTGTAGGTGATCTATGACCCATCTGGTCCATCTGAGCCAACTTGTCGATCAGAGCCTGGAATGTGGTTGGCTTAAAGAACATCATAAACTGGGAGATAGTTGCGTGAGGGTCTAGAGTTCCCACGAACATGCCCACCGCAGGTGCTTCCTCAATGCGTTGCTCACATCTCGACCACAAGTTCCGCCAGCGTATAGCGTACTGGACCCAGGTTTCGCCCGGTTTTACCCTGGCATTAATAAGTGCAGTTATTGGAGTGCGTTCGCTGGCACTTGCAAATCGCTGAGTGAACAACAACTCCATTTCAGCGAACGTTTTGATAGAATCGTTCGGGAGTTCCGAATACCATTCGAACGCTGTTTCTGATAAGCTGCCCACGAACTGGCGGAGCAACAATTTATCATCACCGCCGGTATTACCGCAGAGGGCCCGAAACTGGGCGACATGTTGATGGGGATTGCCGGTCCCCTTATACACATGGAATTTTGGTATCGTATAGCCTTGCGGGTATTTGATTTGGTCGTACCAGCTCGGATACGGCCGCCCTGTTTTCACGACTTGACCAGCTGCCTCAGTAGCATGATGAACCCGGATTTGCTGGGCTATGTAGTCAGCCAAGTCAGCCTTAGAGATTGCCTCCTCCTTGGCCGTTGAGAGAGCTGGTGGTGGATTTGACGTTTCTCCTCGGTCGTCTTCAAGAACGATTGGAGGATCCTCGGCGGGTAAGTCCTGCTGGATCATCATTCCTATCACATCTTGGAAGAGAAGGCCCATCCGTTGTATATTGGCCGCTTGTTCAGCAGCCTCTTTATCCCTTTTCTCCAGTGTCCGGGGAAGGAATTCAGCATCGGTTTCTTCCTCCCGACGTGCGTCTGAGGATGTTTCTGGGTTTTATTTTGGCCCGGTGAGCGCGGCCATAGCATTCATCATTTCTTGAAGCTTTTGTTGCTGCTCTTGAGCCTTCGTCACGGATCGGGTTAGCGGTCGGTGGCCCGTAGACGTGCGGCTTTCCTCTTTTCCAGAGGCCATGTAAACAGTGTGCATCACCATGCCCCCAGACTTAGGGCGTCTGGGCTCAGTGCTTTTAGCCGTCGCTGCATGCTGTGGGGTCCTCTCTGGCCTCCTCCTTTTATGAGCCATGGAGGTTGAAGGGGGCGTTGAGGTGGGCGTCCAGACAGCCTTTTGGGGTTTAGCCTGGTGACCAGCTTCCGGTTGGATTTTCAGCTTTTTGTGTTGGCGGGAGAAGTTCGGATCGATGATCGAGTCCCGTGCCTGCCGCTAAACCTTATAGATTTTGGAAGACAGCCGTTGAGGAGATCGGGGTTGTTCGGGTTTTATTTCGACAACCTTTTGTAATGAGGGAGGAGACCTCTTCAGCACTGCCGTAGGAGAATTCCTTCGCACCTTATTTAGCATTTCAAAGCTGTTCCCAGTTGGAACAGCAGCATTAACCTCTGCCATCGGGGCCGATGGAGTCAACCCGGAGGGGGAGTTGCCCCCAGCCTTCCTTACTCGGTGCCAATGGCGACGTCGAGCGTTTCTAGCGGACGGTGTAGGTTTAGCGGTAAGAATGGTTTCGTCTTGCCCCCTGTCTGGGTGGGGGGTGCAGTTGGTATTAGCCTGTCAAAGACCGAGGTCCTTTGGGCAGCAGGAGCGGGAGCTGAAGCCGTCAATCTTGTAAAGACCGACCTTTTGGCCGGAGAGGCTACCTTGACGACTTTGGGGGCAGGAGCGGCCACCTTCTTAGAAGCAGCCTTCTCTGAGATTGTAGGTCCCATGATGGGTTCGCGGGATTTCTGGCCCAATCTAGAGAAGACCGAGGCGTTGACGTTGGCCGACTCGTTGAGGGGAGCCGCGGCAGGGGTAAGACGATCAAAGACCGACTTCTTGAGAGCTTCCGTTGTCAGCACTGGAGCGGTGAATTTTGTCGGCGGGACCATGGTCCCAAAGAACAATCCTGTGGTGGCGCGAGTGACCTGTTCCACAGGCATTGTGAATAGCGAAGCAGCTTGGGGTCCGTAGGCTATACCTCCTGGCGAGGCAGAGCGTTGGTTGCAATTGTAGTCTGAGCAGTTGGAGAATTTCACGGAAGTAGAAGCCATCGATCCTTTGCCTTCTGCAATAAGCAAGACGCCAATTCTTAGTATCTTGAAACCCAAGGGCAACCATTAGCGAACCGCGATTGGTTCGCGAGTCACGACACACGAAGTGTGGAGTGGAAAGAGGAAAAGGTCCCACCGGGCGTGCCAGAATCTGTTCCCCTCCGAAAGACGGCGCGACACCGCGTCTTGCCTGAGATTCGGGGCAGATGCTAATTGGTGCAATCCGTCCACCTCTCCGAAGATGCCAAGTTGATTTATGGCACCGTGTATCGGAGGTTTAGACGGATGCGTCCGATGTAGCAGACTTCGTCAGATTCCCCCTCGATTGAGGGGTTTTTGATTGTGGGGACGCTCTTCCCTGCAGGCGCAAGCCCCTGCAGTTAATTACGCTACCGCATTGCGGTAACAACTTTCTCCTTCTCCAGATGGTCACTTCGTGTCATGGGTGTTTGCTTTGTATTTTGTTGCCCGTGGATTGTTACGGAGACTGAGTTATGTCGTCGCCCGTAGGGCGTGGACTAGTCCAAATCCGTATTATCTTAGATTTGGGTTTGGGGGGGTTTGGTTTGAGGATACGTCAGCCATACTTGAGGCTAAGATCAACTCAAACGTTTGTTAAGGATACGTTAGTCCAGTTTGAGACTAAGATCAACTTAACGAGATCGTTTAGATCCGACAAAGGAGCGTTTGGGCTCTATTGTTCCAGTTTAGGGACATAGTGGTCCATCGTATGTATGGCCGTCGGGACCCGTCACCTCTCTGACGACGTTGAAGGATTACAACGACGGATGTCAGAGGAGTTCAGAGATATACCCTCGAGCCAGAGTTAATTGGGGGATTCATAGTCCAGTCTGTTTGAAGGTTTAAGGATACGTTAGCCATCTTTGAGGCTAAGATCAACTTAAACGGGACCGTTTAGATCCGACAAAAGAGCATACGGGGCTCTATTGTTCTAGTTTAAGGACATTACGGTCCACGGGTAGTTTAAGGACGTCGCGGTCCATGGGTAGTTTAAGGACGTTGCGGTCCATTGTTAATTTTAAGACATCTCAGTCAAGGTTAAGGACGTCGTAGTCCATGGGTTTAAGGACCCCACAGTCCATTGTTAGTTTTAAGACATTTCGGTCAAGGTTAAGGACGTCGTAGTCCATGGGTTTAAGGACCCCACAGTCCGGTATGTGCTCTGGATGCTTCACACGGGTTCACTGCCGTGCTCTGCGAGGACCAGGCTCCGCTCTGGACGTTTTCCACGGGGTCAAAGAGTGACATTATCCGCGTTCCACGTAACCAGGAATTTGCATTAAACACGGGTTTAAGGACCCCGCAGTCCGTATCAATGTGTGGTCGTCGGGACCCGTCACCTCTTTGAAGGCATTGAGGGATTACAATGCCAAATATCAAAGGAGTGAAGAGATGTACCCTAGAACCGGAGTGGATTAAATAGTCCTTGGCCCAATTTGGGGTCAAGACGAATTAATTATGTTATGAGTCCATTGGACCAGTTGATCACAAATTGAGGACTTATGGCCATCTTGGGCTAAGTCCAAACAGGAGAGCCTTTGCCTCCATCCATTTAGGCCAATTGAGCCAAAGCCTAGTGTTAAACACTTCAGAACAGTCAGTGTTGAACATTGGGAATGAGGTTGACAAGTTAGTGTTTAACACTAAGAGATAATTGGTGTTAAACACTAGCAACAAGGCTTTTCAAATTAGTGTTAAACACTAAAACAGATCAGTGTTCAACACTGCAAATGAAGATCTCAGATTAGTGTTTAAACACTAAGGTAATCAGTGTTGAACACTGCAAATAAAGCTTTTTAATTAGTGTTGAACACTAAAGCCCAACAGTATTTTAACACTGGGTTCGAGAGTTTCAATTTAGTGTTAAACTCTAAGACAAGAGGGGTCACGTGGCAGCACGTGAGAGCGCCCTCCCTTCATTTATTCTACTGAGATTATCGCATCTTTCAGAGCATCACGTGCTATCACGTGATGGGCATTCAAATGCCTATGTATTAGAGCTTCTGCCAAGGGTCACGTGGATCACGTGGGGTGCTGCCTCAAAGGGGCTTTCTTGTAGATCTCTTGGGGGGTCACGTGATGACACGTGACCCTGCCTCTATGTATTTTGTTTAGAAACTTTGTTAATCTTCTTTCAGGAATTAAATTCCTCGAGCTGTGAATTTCAGAGGAATTAAATTCCTACTTCCTTTCGAAGACTTTGTATTCTGGAATAGAGTTTAACTCTGAATTTTCTGTAGGAATTAAATTCCTCATATATGTGAATGGCTGAATAGGGTTAAACCCTAATAAAAGTTTTTAAGGAGTTTAAACTTCCATCCTCTGTTAAATTATGATTAAGGGAATTAAATTCCCGATGTTTCAACAGCACTGGGTGTTTTAATTAGGGTTAAACCCTGTTTCTTTTTTTGTTCTGAAGGAATTAAATTCCCATGATATAGGGTCAAGCCCTACTTTTGTTTTAAAGGAATTAAATTCCTATAGTTCTGTGAGAATTAAATTCTCGTGGTTGCATTCCTTCTCTGTGTTTTTGGATCTGCATGGCAGGATCTCAACCCATTGAGAATTAAATTCGCAACCTTAAGGGGAGATGTGCACTTTGCAGATCCTCTATCAAAGAGAGAATAAATATGTTCTTCTGTTTTTACATTATCAGAGTTAAACTCTGTTGAGAATTAAATTCTCTTTCTTTCAAAAGGCCTTCCCTTTTCTTACCTAGGGTTTTTGCAGAAAATCCGAGTCTTTTCAAAGTATCAAAGCTCTCCTCCTTTTTTTCTTTTTTCTTCTCTGTGCATCTATATCTATCTATGTCTCTTGGCTCCTATTTATAGGAGATGCAGCCGAATCAATCAGTTTTGTGACGAATCTTCATTGAGAGATTTGATTTGCATCCATCATTCGTTTTTGACCTTTGGATTATTAGGTGAATTTTATTCACCATTGGATTTTAAATCCAGAGATTCTCCTTTGTTATTTTGGTTAGATTTAAAGGGGAAATCTTTCCAAACCCGAGATTTTCCTATAGATAGGTGATATTTAAATCACTTCTGAGTCTTTAATTTGATCGGCCCCAGATAATCACTCTTCTTTGGAAAGATTTAAATCTCCTTCAGAATTTAATTCTGTCGTCAAAATGGGCTTTGAAAGCCGGTCACGTGTGACCTCGTGACCCATGGTCACGTGTGGACACGTGACCCACTCTGGAATGAAGAATCCTCTTTCTTTCTGCGCTGTCTTCTGGTTGCTGTTTTAGTCATCACGTGTTAACACGTGACCGTTGGTCATGTGTGAACACGTGACCCCTGTTGGGAGCCCCTTTCCTTAACTCAACTGGGGAACGAGTCCTCTCCTTTGAGCGTCACGTGCCAACACGTGACCTCTTCTGAAGCCTTTTCCTTCACTTGATCAGGGAACTGGTGTGCCTTTTGACTCTTGCGTTTAAATGTCACGTGTCGCCACGTGACCCGGGTCACGTGGGAGCACGTGACTCTTTCTGAAGCCCCATTTTCTTCAATGTAGTCAGTATACTGAACTTGCCTTGATGATGTTTTTAGGTGTCACGTGCCAACACGTGACCGCTAGTCCCGTGTAAGCACGTGACCCTCTTCTGAAGCTTTTCCCAGAAGCTTTCCTGATTTTAAATCAAGAAACAGGTTTCTTCGAAGAAATGAGCGGGCTAGGTCGTTAACTTCGAGGCCGAAGATGATCTACGTCGGGGAGACTCAAACTCAAGTTATTCCTTCACTTGGTCAAGAACTTTATGAAGAGAACACCCTATACTACATAGCAAGTAGTAGAGGATGAAGAAATAGGAAGTGGGCTCACTTTAGAATTGTTTTTCTCACACTTTTTCTCATGGCACCATTGGAGCTAGCAAGCTTTTGATGAAGCTTGATGAAGAAGAAGAAGAAGAAAAGAATAATGAATAATTGAATCCAAATGAAAATTATCCTTTTAATTATGGCACCATGGTTGAGTTAAGCCCTCATGCTTAACTCATGTAGAGAATTAACCAAAGTATTAGGTTAAGGGTTGGATTAACTAATATCCTAAGGAAATGACAAAGGAGTTGACTTTGTCAATGTTTCTTCAAGCTTCATGAAGCTTGATTACTTTGACCAAAGTCTCATCTCTTTTGTTATTTGTTAGGAAATTAGTAAACCCTAATTTAACCTTGATTTGGTTTAAGTCTCATACACACATCTTGTATGTATCATCAAACATGATACAAATATGTACACTTGCATATATCACATATAAACAATGTGCACAATCTAGTGAGAAAACCGATCTTAAGTGAACCAATACTAGTTAATGTAAATTAATATATCAAATATATAATTATACATTAAATCATTAAATCAACACTTAATTTAACGATCCGGTCATAACCGACTAATATCATGTGTAACAACTTATCGAATCAACACTTTATCCGATAACCCGGCTATATCGCATACAACCGATCAATATCACGAATCACAAGAATAGAATACGGTATCTCATATCGTATTAATCTCGGTCCCGCGCATATCTCATATGCGCTCCTATTACGTTTCGCTTGAGTCAGGAAACCCCTGTGTAGGACTCTAAAAACTCATCAATACGCCGGCAGTAGGTGATGATCATATCAAACACCCACAAGCCGCAAGTGGTCTGCTAAACGTAACGGCCACCCGGGTATTGAGTGATCAAAAGATCAACGAGCAAGCCTGCTCACACTCCTGCGAATCCAATCAGTAACACTTACCGCACAGTCCGGTCTGTTCGTCTGATATGTCGCATATCTCGCCTAGGGGTGGTAAACGTCAGACCCCAGTAGCTTGATAAGTCATGCCAATGTAAGGTCCATAACAAGTATGAAACTACTGATAACACTTACCAGTAAATCAGTGCAGCCCTGGCCAGGGATTTCCAGTTATGGCCAGTCGAGCATAGCGCAACATCAACCCTCAATACCGGGAGAGACGAATCCCCTCCTATCGCTCATTGCCTCCATGTGAATCGGGACTGTACCCAAAGACCACCTATTTGCACGACTCAGTAGAGCCGTGGTAGGCTGGAAATCAAAGCACAGTGGGAGACACACAAGACTCTATGACGATCTCGGGTCAACAGATTAAGCTGTACCAGTGTCACTAGAGAACTGCCATCTGACGTGAGGTATAATACCATCTGGGAGTTCTCGGCGAGTCCCTTTAGTGTACCCAGTCACCACTGAGCACCTGCATACCATCTCTGATGTCAAACACCAATAGATATGGGATCATCCATCGCCCATCACATGGGTCGAGAAAATATACGCTAGTCTACTCTGGAATATCGATGCCCCGTCTTGATATTCCCACGACTAGGAACATTGAAAGATGTACTCATGGACTACCCAGGCCCCACTAGTATGATCTACATCATAGTCCTGCAAGTCGAGCATATATCCTAAGGGCTTTATCAACATGTAATAGAGAGACAGCAAGTATACATGTTAAGATAAAGAGTAACCAGATAGCGTACTATCATGTCGAGCAAGAAAGTCCTACCTATATATGTCCCAGCATCCACTACAATATACATCTCATGTACAGTAATGGCCTTTACGGCATACATATAACTAACAATCTCCCACTTGCACTAAGGCCGTCTGTAGCAGTGGTTGCAGTATCTCATACTCAACCATCCCATATAAGTCTCTCTCTGGGAAAAAGCCTTTGTGAGTGGATCCGCCGTGTTGTCCTCTGAGTCTTCTCTCCTAACCTTGATCACCCTGGAGATCAACTATCTCCATGATCAGATGATGTTGCCTCAGAATATGTCTAGGTCACTGATGGGACCGGGGTTCCTGGGCCAAAGCCACACTTCCATTGTCACACAATGGTAGGAACCTAGTTCATCTCATGAACCAATATACACCCAAACTGCCTCTTTGGTAGTATCTTTGATAGCGATGTCACCAGCCTTTATCGTCCAGTTTGCCACGGTATCTCGCTTGGAACTCTTCCAACATACCGTCCCTCCACTGAGGGTAAAGACAGTGCGTGCGACTGACATTCAGTCGTCCTTATCACCCCGGAACTTTTCCAGTGATTCTCCCCAGGATCGATTGATACCATCTCACTACACCTAGTGAGAATCCTAATATCCATTTAGATATATCTCATAGATATAAAATCTAGGATTTAGGAGGTATCACCTTTATCCTATTGGAGAATCCTTGTGATAAGAGGATATTGACCGTGTGTAGTATAGGAAACTCTTCTCCTACCAAGAGTATGTTGTCCACGTACAATACGAGGATCACCACCATACTCCCTACTATCTTTTTGTATATACAAGGTTCATCTACCATTTTGATGAAGTCAAACTCTTTGACTACCACATCAAAACAGACGTTCCAACTCCGCGATGCCTGCTTTATCCTGTAGAGCAACTTACTCACGTTTCCGCTGCTCCCACTGTTTTTAACGCCTTCTGGCTGTGTACTTATAGACGCGCTCTTCTAAATCAGTATTTAGAAAAATAGTCATGACACCCAACCACCAGATATCGTAGTCATGGTATGTAGCAATGTTAAGTAGGATCCGGATGGACTTAAGCATAGCCACTGGAAAATGTTTCATCATTATCCACGCCTGGTCAATGATGAAAAACTTTAACAAGTCTAGCTTTGAAAGTCTCAACTTTTCCATCTATACCAGGTAATCTTCTCAAGATATACTTGCTCCTGATGGGGATTCAACCCTTCAGATATAGCATTCAAAGTCCATACTTTGTCGGTGTACATGGATTCCATCTCAGATCGCTAAGCATCCAGCCATTCTTACAGAGTCCCTACTCTTGATGGCCTGCTCGAAACTAGCTGGGTCATCATCTCATGATGCAATCCTCGCTCCCACTGTCATTGAGAAAATGAAGTATCTCTCAGGCGGATGAGGAACCCTGCTAGATCGGCGGAGAGGCTGAGGTTCGTCGGAGACTATTGAATCCTTTGGTTCTATCAAATCATCAGCTGTAGTTTGTATAGATGGAACTCCTTCCAGTTCTACAGAACTGACCTTGCCTCGATCTTGTCCTGATTTTGCTTTTGACATAGGCCGGACAATGCCAAATCTTAACTTACCTAAGAGATAGGCTCTTCCCATACCATATCTCATATGGAGTGGTAGGCACTGATTTGATTGGAATCCAATTCAATAGGTATGCAGCTTCTTAAGTGCACAACCCCCAAAAGGAAATAGGTAACTCAGTAGTACTCATCATAGAGCGCACCATATATCATAGGGTGAGATTGCTCCGTCCCGATACACCGTTGTGCTATGGTGTATATGGAGGAGTAATGCTGAGAGAGAATCTCATTCTCCTTTAGAATAGTCCAGGAATTCCGTGCACAAGTATTCTCCTCTTTGATCTTCATCAAAGGACATAATACTTATACCCGTATTTTGGATCTCTACTTCTAACTTATATTCTGTGAACATCTCAAAAGTTTCGGACTTATGTTTCAACAGGAACATATGGCTGAATCTTGAAAGATCATCAGAGAATGTAATGAAGTACAAAGAACCAGTCATGGCATATGTAGACTGGGGACCTTTATACATCACTATGTATCAGTCCTAAGAGTTCAATAACTCTTTCTCTGTTTCAAGTAAACAGAGCTATGGTCATCTTATCTTTGTAACATGACTAGCAAGTTTCATAAGATGTAAATTCAAGCTAATTTAAATATGCATCTAAATGTAACTTAGCTAGTCGGGTCGCATTGACATGACCTAGTCTACAATGCCTTAAGAAGAATTCGTTCATTTCTGAACTCTTCCTCTCGTGTGTGTTCTGTATACTAAGAAGTGTAGTTTGATTTAGAACGTCAATGCTTTTAGATAACGTGCCTGAACCGATCAACTTTTGATATAGGAAATGTTCAAAACATTATCCAACAATACAAAATTATATCCTTCTTTAATAAATAAAGAGACTGATATGATGTTGTATATCAGGTTCGGTATCTAATAACATTCGTTCAGAATCAATGTATTTGGAAATACAGGGAGATGGTGACCAACAGACTTGGCTGCAACACTTGCACCGTTTTCTGTCTCATGAAACACATCACCCGTTCTCAGTTCTCTACCTTTCTGTAGCCCATGTAACAGATTACATATGCGGGATCCTGATCCGGTATCTAATACCCAGGACGTAGAGGATACAGAGAAACGGTTCTTTGTAATGAACACACCCGAAGAAGATGCATCATCATGCAGTGTCTTCATTTGGGTGGCATGGGAATCTTGGTATTCCCCTAATTCATGCTCGGTCTTATAACAATTATAAGTTGGAGCGGGACCAACGTTCCCCAGCTCATTATAACTAGCGGGTTCGGTCAATACATCCATATTATTATCTTGATTAAGGCGTGACATGGTCGCTACCTGGAGAGAGAGAGAAGAAAACACTCTGCGTGTGCTCTTGCAAGATTAGATTGGTTATATATTTTATCTAATCAGGATGGCTCCCACTGTTTTTATCAAATCTTCCTTCAAACCTTAAAAGGAAAGACTAGCCGGGATTAATTACACTCTACAAGTTCGCCAATTTTTCAGCCACCAGTGCCGGTACTTTGAGGGAGCTTCCCCGTGCTTTTGCACGGACCTAATTAAAATAAACCTCGTTTTCCCATGGGCGTAACCCCGTTGACACCTTTCTAGACACCTACTTGATCGGCTAATTGTAAAGTGCAAAACTCTCCCAGGAGTAACAATTACTCGCAGTGAGTATCGGGATCCAACTATCTCACAGAAGGTATGCAATCTCATTGCAAATTTCAACACTTGAAACTCCCGATAAAGGTTTTTACCCCTAGCACTTATGACCTTAACTGTGGTCAACAAATCATAAGTACTAGTCAAGTTCTACCTGTCATTTTGTGATTAATTAGACCCACCCACATGACCCTTAACTAAGGTCAACAAAGTCACGCGACTGTCCTAACTAATCGTATCATATGCGGTGTAGGAAGACATCACTTAGCTACCGTACACTGTGTCTTGACTATGGTCAACAAACACAGCACGAATACTAAGTACTCTACTTCCTAAAATGACGGAGGGTTGCGGATGGTTTTTAATAAAACCTTTAACGCTTTGAACTTGATCTCGTTGCGGAATCAAATGGTTTTTAAATGGAGTGTTTTTGAGGCTTTTCTAGTTTTGCTAAAGCGGTCACTCCCGGTGAAGGGATCGTCGGCCCTTTCCTCATCGAATAAGGTACAGGATATATCATATATACCGCTATGCAAAGCAAAAACTATAGAAGCAATCAAAAGACAAACCGAGGGTTGTAACATCTGCTAATTTTTGCTAAAGAGGTCACTCCCGGTGAAGGGATCGTCGGCTCTTTCCTTATCGAATAAGGTGCTGGATGTTCTATAAGGAACACCACTATGCAAAGCAACAACTAGAGCTACCTAATTTTTGAAATTCGATTCCACAACATCTTTTAGGTTTATTTTCTTTCATTATTCGTATTAATGAATGTCCCATCATTTAAGTCCACCTAAACATCACAGATAAATACAACGTACGCTTATGCCATCCGCATTCGCCTCGATGTCCCGTCTGCACCGTTAGGTTAGGTAACTAACGGCAGAGCGGGGCAGGGCTAGCACGGGTGTAAAACATAAGCAACGTCTATATAATATATTATATATACTATACAGTATCAATCTGAACATATCACATGATCACATCATAGATAACGCAGCAGAAAATATCATATGAAATATTGGATATACTAGGACGTCCGTGTTTTATTTTGAGCATGTATAAAACACGGATTCCACGGTCGTGATGAATAGCCAAACCCACACCCCTAGACCCCTACGAGAGCGGCAAGCAACCCTACCAATTCTAGAGTTAGGAGACCCGGACTCGACTCCTCGAGATGGTCTCCCACTGGACCCTAGAACCCGGTTACTTGTGCTCCCCGCCTTGGGTCTATCCTAATGCGGAAAAGTAAATAATATATAAAGGTGACATCATCCTCAACCCGGAAGTGCCCCAATAAAAGAATATTACATACAAGTTTTTTACATGAATGAAAAAGAAAAACTCTCATCTCACATAAAAAAAACCCGGCTATTCAAACACGATGATCCAATATAACATATCCAGCAACACATAATATCCCATATCATCAACGTAAGCAAGTATGCATATCCCGATTGTCGTTGATGTATAGCAACGAAGCCGGCGATACACAACATACTACGCTTACGGTCACAGAAAAGAAAGTGTAAAACTACAACAGTTGGAATCCGCAACCTCCTTAGACATCTCATGCCTAACCAAATGAATTCCTTAGACAGCGCATGCCTAAATTTTATAAACCCCTCATTTTAGTCTCATTATCGAAAACTCTTTTCAATATCAAGTTGGGCAATTCAACAAGATTCCCGACATCCAGAACGAATGCTCGTCGCAAACTTTAGTAGACGGCTGCACCCCGATACCGTTGACGAAGTGCACTAAGGCGGAACACCGCTACCGCGAGCACCCGAACGGATGCTTTCGGCGACGGGGTTCTCCTACAGTCACTTGGTCGGGGCTATGGGGCATGGCTGTCTATTAAGTTTACCGGCAAGTATCCGCGTATGCTACGTGATTGCGACGGACTTTTGATCACATCAAAATCCCGTGGCAACCGATCAAGTGAGACTAAACTGCTAGATTTATAGCATTCAAACTAGTTATCTCATAACTACTTGTGGATTCCAAATATTGTATCACATTCCAGATAAATAGACAATGTTAAACTTTCCGATCGAATAATCAAACACCCAAGTTTTCCCAAATAGCTCAACACTTGAGGGGAGTTTAAAAACATCCATTTCATGCCACAGTACCAACGGTCCAGCCGTAGAAGGGTCAAGCCAACGCCTCACATGTGGCACGCCGTACTGCCCCAAACCCTAAGGTTCAAAAGGCAGTTCAAGACGGTCACATAATCGAGTTAAGGTTTGTTGTCTTCTAGAGGGTCCATCGCGTTACTTGCACGATTTAGACGTTCTTAAACAACGGAAAAATCTAACACTTGGAAATTTTCCGGCAGGGGAAAAAGTGAGATATTGATATCCGGTCGAACTTTTTAACACGTTCTAAAATATCCGGAAAAACAAAATAAACAAAGTTAAATAATCCGATCGAATCATCGAGTCCCCAATACAACCCAGAAAACTCAACTATTGAGTATAAATTAAAAATTCCCAGAAAATACAGGAATTACAGAAAGAAATTACTGTGCAAACTACGTGGCATGATTCACCATTATGGCCGCGGAACCGCCGCGCAAGCCAGGGTAGGGCCGCGGTTCCATGGCGCATTGATCGATATGGGGGCACGTGCTCCACAGTAACTCTTAGAAAACCCTGCTGAATTTTTTGGATATTTTTAATTCACAAAAATCCACAGCTTCAAAAAATGTACAAAGAAGGGTATCGATTTGGGTTTCGGGGTTCGATCGGGTTTCTAATTTCGTCTACACTTCACCTAAATCTCTAGCTAGGCTCTGATACCACTATAGAGTTACTAGGCACACTCATGAGGTTCTACAAGGTATCAACCATGCCAAAATCAAATTTTTATGTGCCGAACAACCCTATGCAAGATCGTATACTAAAGGTAAGGCGAAACTAAAAGCAAGCAAACTACTTTGCTATTAAGTGAAAGGGATTACAACCTTTGTAGATCCGGTCCTTCACTTCTAAAGCTCCGTGTTGACGTACCTTCGCTGCGATCATCGGGATCCCGGACCCTAGCGATGGTTTCTTCGAAGAAATGAGCGGGCTAGGTTGTTGACTTCGAGGCCGAAGATGATCTACATCGGGGAGACTCAAACTCAAGCTATTCCTTCACTTGGTCAAGAACTTTGTGAAGAGAACACCCTATACTACATGGAAAGTAGTAGAGGATGAAGAAATAGGAAGTGGGCTCACTTTAGAATTTTTTTCTCACACTTTTTCTCATGGCACCATTGGAGCTAGCAAGCTTTTGATGAAGCTTGATGAAGAAGAAGAAGAAGAAAAGAATAATGAATAATTGAATCCAAATGAAACTTATCCTTTTAATTATGGCACCATGGTTGAGTTAAGCCCTCATACTTAACTCATGTAGAGAATTAACCAAAGTATTAGGTTAAGGGTTGGGTTAACTAATATCCTAAGGAAATGACAAAGGAGTTGACTTTGTCAATGTTTCTTCAAGCTTCATGAAGCTTGATAACTTTGACCAAAGTCTCATCTCTTATGTTATTTGTTAGGAAATTAGTAAACCCTAATTTAACCTTGATTTGGTTTAAGTCTCATACACACATCTTGTATATATCATCAAACATGATACAAACATGTACACTTGCATATATCACATATAAACAATGTGCACAATCTAGTGAGAAAATCGATCTTAAGTGAACCAATACTGGTTAATGTAAAGTAATATATCAAATATATAATTATACATTAAATAATTAAATTAACACTTGATTTAACGATCCGGTCATAACCGACTAATATCATGTGTAACAACTTATCGAATCAACACTTGATCCGATAACCCGGCTATATCGCATACAACCGATCAATATCACGAATCGTGAGAATAGAATACGGTATCTCATATCGTATTAATCTCGGTCCCGAACATATCTCATATGCGATCCTATTTCGTTTCTCTTGAGTCAGGAAACCCCTGTGTAGGACTCTAAAGACTCGTCAATACGCCGGCAGTAGGTGATGATCATATCAAACACCCACAAGCCGCAAGCGGTCTGCTAAACGTAACGGCCACCCGGGTATTGAGCGATCAGAAGATCAACGAGCAAGCCTGCTCACACTCTTGCGAATCCAATCAGCAACACTTACCTCACAGTCCGGTCTGTTCGTCTGATATGTCGCATATCTCGCCTAGGGGTGGTAAACGTCAGACCCCAGTAGCTTGATAAATCATGCCGATGTAAGGTCCATAACAAGCATGAAACTACTGATAATACTTACCAGTAAATCAGTGCAGCCCTGGCCAGGGATTTCCAGTTATGGCCAGTCGAGCATAGCGCAACATCAACTCCCAATACCGGGAGAGACGAATCCCCTCCTATCGCTCATTGCCTCCATGTGAATCGGGACTGTACCCAAAGACCACCTGTTTGCACGACTCAGTAGAGACGTGGTAGGATGGAAATCAAAGCACAGTGGAAGACACACAAGACTCTATGACGATCTTGGGTCAACGGACTAAGCTGTACCAGTGTCACCAGAGAACTGCCATCTGACGTGAGGTATAATACCATCTAGGTGTTCTCGGCGAGTCCGTTTAGTGTACCCAGTCACCACTGAGCACCCGCATACCATCTCTGATGTCAAACACCAATGGATATGGGATCATCCATCGCCCATCACATGGATCGAGAAAATATACGCTAGTCTACTCTGGAATATCGATGCCCCGTCTCGATATTCCCACGACTAGGAACATTGAAGGATGTACTCATGGACTACCCAGGCCCCAGTAGTATGATCTACATCATAGTCCTGCAAGTCGAGCACATATCCTAAGGGCTTTATCAACATGTAATAGAGAGACAGCAAGTATACATGTTAAGATAAAGAGTAACCAGATAGCGTGCTATCATGTCGAGCAAGAAAGTCCTACCTATATATATCCCAGCATCCACTACAATATACATCTCATGTACAGTAATGGCCTCTAGGGCATACATATAACTAACATCCTTGACAAGGTCAACAAGGTCGTACGACTACCCTAATCCAATCACATCATATGCGGCAGATAAGCACTAATCAGCTACCGCACACTACGCCTTGACAAGGTCAACAAACGCAGCATGAATACTAAATAGCACTTATCTAAAATGACGGAGGGCTACGACTGGTTTTGAAGAAAACCTTTAACGTAATGAACTTGATATCGTTGTAGAATCTAGTGATTTGAAAAGGAGTGTTTTTTGTAGCTTTTGCTAGTATTGCTAAAGAGGTCACTCCCGGTGAAGAGATCTCGGCTCTTTCCTCATCGAATGAGGTGCTGGATATTCATCAAGGAATACCACTATACAAAGAAAGAACTAGAGAAGCTATTAAAACAAAACCAAGTGGGTTATAGCATTTGCTGGTTTTGCTAAAGAGGTCACTCTCGGTGAAGGGATCTCGGTTCTTTCCTCCTCGATTGAGGTGCTGGATATTCATCAAGAAATACCATAATGAAAAGCAAGAACTAGAGCCACCTTTTTAAAATTTCGATTCTACAACATCTTTAGATTTCTTTTCTTTTCATTAATCTCATTAATGAAGTCCCATCATTTATGTTTCCATAAACATCACAGAAAAGAACCGAAATAGAACGTACGCTTATGCCATCCGCATTCGCCACAGGGCTCCGTCATGCACCGTTAGGTTACTTAACTAACGGAAGAGTGGGGGCTGGACTAGTGCGGGTGCAAAACATAAGCAACGTTTATTATATATCTCATATATATAGCATTCGTCTCACGCGGTTATATGATCATATCACAGAACTAAGCAGTAGAAGTCAACATATGAAATATACGATATACTAGGAGGTCCGTGTTTTAAATTAAGCCAATAATGAAAAACACGGATTCCACGGTTGTGATGAATAGCCAAACCCACATTCCTAGACCCCTACGAAAGCGGCAAGCAACCCTGCTAATTCTAGAGTTAGGAGACTCGGTCTCGACTCCTCGAGATGGTCTCCCACTGGACTCTAGAACCCGGTTACTTGTGCTCCCCGCCTTGGGTCTATCCTAATGCAGAAAAGTAAATAATATATATCAATGGTAATATCATCCTCAACCCGGAAGTGTACCAATAAAAGAATATTACATACAAATTTTACATGAATTAAAATTGAAAAACTCTCATCTCACATAAAAAAACCCGGCTATTCAATTACGACGATCCAATATAACATATCACAGCAACACATAACATCACATGTCATCAACGTAAATAAATATGTATATCCCGAATGTCGTTGATATATAGCAACGAGATTTGGGATACCCTACTGTTCCCTTATAAAATATAAATAATGAACAAAAAGTGATGGAAAAAAATTCCCCAAATGGAATATCACGTGCCCGCACGTGATGCGCCTTGGAGCAAAGATTATAGGCATTGCGCTCAACAAATAAGGCTGAAATTGAGTCTCACGTGAAGACACGTGAGCATCTATATAAAAAGTATATAGGCGCCTTTCTAAAAAAAATAACAGGCCAGAAAAGCTCACGTGCTAACGCGTGATGCTTTTCTCTGGGACTGCTGCATACAAGCAAACCGGTCTAATGCTATGGGTCACGTGCTACACGTGAGGGTTCCTAATGCCTTCTGAGCCGATAGAATTAAATTCTAAATAAGAGAGATCAAAATCCTATTTGGAAAATATTTCCTTGAATCTTTCTAAACAAGAAAGATTACACTATGTAAAGCAGAGCACCGTTTGGATTAAAGATCCAATGATGATTAAAAAATCACCAAGCTACAGAATAAGCTATGTATGGGAAAATATTTCCCCAATCTTTCTAAATAAGAAAGCTTATGCTCTGTAAAATAGAACACCGTTGGATTAAAAATCCAATGGTGATTAAAAAAAATCACCAACCTACAGAATAAGCTCTGTATGGGAAAATATTTTTCCAATCTTGTTAAAAACAAGAAAAATGTCTACTATAAAACAGAAGTCCCTGGATCAAAAATCCAACGGCGGATAAAATCCCCGAATCAATCAAAAAGTCTCTCAATGAGAGATTTTCTTAACTAAATCAACAAACTTGTCTCTACTATATAAAGGACTCGAGAATGAAAAGAGAAACAGAGGAGACCCCCTATAAGATTTGAAAAATAGAAGAGGAAAAGTTCTTTTTGAAGAAAAGAAATCCTAGATAAGAAAAAAAGGACCTAGAGATCATTTTATCTCCTTATACAAGAGTTTAACTCTTCCAAACAAGAACTTAGTTCTTCCTCTGGTTGAGATCTGCAGAAGCAGATCTCCACACAAGTTGAGAATTTAATTCTCATCAGGGAGATTTTGTCATGTGATTATATATCTCTATTAACCGCAAACAAGAATGGCGTCGCATAAGGCTAGCCGGTGAGTACGGGTTGGTCCACAGGGATTTTGTGAATTTCCTAGTCGCGCTAACGAGTTAATTCCGAAGGGTGTTCGAATTGGTTATTAAATCTAAAAACCTAATTATTCTATACTACGATTATCTAGATCTAGTCTTGCTAGGGTTAGGTTTAGGGATGGTTTGAAAATGCAGGTAAATCTCAACGCTTTCATACCCGAATGAAGATCTATGAGGAGTTATGGTAATTATCAATAAAGGGGATTAGATCCATTCGGGAAGGTGTTCGTTCCTCTAGGTTCTTGTCCTTCCTTTAGAGATCCTTACCTTAACCTCCATGGAAAACGCGCACAACCGGGCCTTTACACTACGGTGTCATCGTTACTTCGAGGGGTAGGATGCCGTAGGGCGCGGTGTGTGCGTGTATGCATGGAGTCCTATTGTAAATATTTGATGGGTAAGAAAGGGATGAGAGATCTCATCTCTCAAAAGCCTTCCCCAAAGCTAACTCTAAACAAGTTCCTAGGGCATAAAATTAAATCTACCTAGGGCAAAGAATTGAAATCTAAACTAGAGCGAGGAATTAAATCTACTTACAGATGCATTTCTCCAATCATCAATGCAGGGTTGTCGGATCTGAATTTCTGAATTGAAGAGAGGCACCGATGCTCTCCATAAAGAATTCTGAATTTATTATTTAAAAGGAGGCATAAGGAATTACAATGATTAGAGTTCTATTTATAGGAAATAGAAACCCTAGGTTACATTTTGATCCGCATGTCTACAATTACAAAAATAGCCCTATAAAGACCAGTCAATGCCGCCACAAACTTTTGGTAAAAAGCAATCTTCCTTTTGTCTTCTTCTGGCCGTGGAACCGCGGCAATGGTGGGATTGGGTCGCGGTTCCGTGGCCCTTTGATGAGTTTAGATGATGAAAATTTAGGGTTTTGTTCTGGGTCCTTTTTTGCTTCTGGTTCTTTGGTTCTTT
This sequence comes from Agapanthus africanus, assembly GCA_030015575.1. Taxonomy (NCBI): domain Eukaryota; kingdom Viridiplantae; phylum Streptophyta; class Magnoliopsida; order Asparagales; family Amaryllidaceae; genus Agapanthus; species Agapanthus africanus. The sequence continues at coordinate 188,696,991 of CM057337.1, forward strand.
TACAAATTGGGCTTCTACATTAGTTCCAGATCTTCAGTGAACAATTTGCAATGGATTTTTAACCGTCCGCTTTGTCATCTTGGATCTTGCATTGCCTTGTACTTTGTGAATTTTATCTTTAATGTAGGCTTGATCAAGAGTCCTCTGTTTGTTGGTTAAAGTCCATATTTTCATCGTCTTTACGTCGTTTTCACTGTTTCTTGTCCAAGAAACTGTAACCTGTAACATGTAGCAGACATGCATCAAAAGCACCTGTTTATTTATAAAAAGAATAAGAATGGGGAATATAATAAAGCAATATTATGGTGTGAACAAATACCCCCAAACTTATCTTTTGCTCGTCCTCGAGCAAACTTATTTTTATTCACTAAAATCCTAACCTAGCCGCACTTTCGCAGGGAAACGCGATTGCACTGAGCACGTGCAACAAGCCGTTAAACCTCTAGGTGTCCCTAGTAGGAGGAGTGTTGTCTCCTGAGGGTTTTCAGCGGATACTACCCACAAAATCCTATCAATTTGGCTGTTCGACTTTTGTTTTCAATTAGGTTTTCTAACAAAGAATTCTATTATCGTCGACTCGTAAATTATCCACCCATATTCTTCACACTTCCTCATCATTTAACTTAAGATTATATATGTTCTATAGACTTACCTAGCTTTCGGCATTTCTTAAGTTTTCCTTCTAGGGTTCCATCTCCACTTAGGAATTTCTATCAACCCTTACTAAAGATACAAGTTCTATTATTCACTCCTTTCTCTTATCTAAACTCCAATCATATACCCCTACATGTGTGTAATAATCACCCCTACACTTGGAAATTCAAATCAAGCAATCATACCCTTGTCCGTTGTCCAAAGCACTTATTAATTGGTGAATTTAAATGAATTTTGCTTACACATCCTTCATGCGATCATTAATACTTCTTGAGGTACCAACGACCGATTACAAGATATGTTTGCACTTTTAAAGTGTAATTCCTAGTCTTGGAACACCCAAGGCTTTTAGCAGTGACTCCCAAACCAGTTGGTCTAAGGCACTAGGTGATGAAGCACCCTCGCTAAATATTTTTCTATTTTTGCAGCCTTAAGTAATCACAAAAACCAGTGTTCATTTTTTTTATTCTTTATTCACACTTTTTTTTCCTTTTATTTTCTTTGTACTAAGGACTTTAGACAAGAGCATTTCAAGGTCCCATCTACTATTCCAAGTTTCAAGGTGCGTGATTGTGCAAATTGTAGGGTATATATTTTCAGAATCTAGACTTAAGCTAAGAACTATTTTTCAAACTTATACTCTAATAAGAACATCAATACTTTTCCTTTGTTTCGACTTAGCCCAAGAAGTGAACCCAAAATTTGTCTATTTCTAAATAAACTACAAAGACATATACTTTCAACCGCTAAACTTTAAGAAATGTTATTTTTAGGGTTTCTAATTCACTAAGTCTAAGATCTAGTTGTTCCTAACCAGTTAACCTATTTGTCAATCTCAAGTCAATTAGCCAAAATTGAATACAATAATTTTTATAATTTTTGAAATTTTTCAATTTTTATGGGTTTTCAAATAAGTATGCAAATATAAAAATATGTATAAATAAATGCGAAGGAAGAAGACGTACCGAGCATACCCCCAAACTTGAACTTGACAGTGTCCTCACTGTCATGCTAAACCAAAAGGGTCAAAAATTGTCGGCACTCCCCTGTTTATTTATTTACAATTTTTTAATTTTTTTATGTTTTGAAATTTTTTTTTAATTTTTTTATAGAAAAAGAAAACAAAGAATATATATACATATATACAACAAGGTTCTCCCCAAACTTAAGTTTGGCCTTACACAAGCCAAAGATTAGCACCAATCATTCAAAAATCTTATCGTGGTAAAGGTATAGTTGGTGCAAGAATGGGGTAGAAAGAAAAGAAATGAGAAGCACATGAGACCGTGTGGAAAGAAGGGTAGAATATAGTCTCGGTGGAGGAGAGGAATGACGGAAGGAGAAAGAAGTGGATTACGATCTTGAGGGTGTAAATCGAGTGAATAAATTAGCGCAATATGTGATGACCGATGTGTTAAAAGCGATTGCGCTAACCTATCAACCCGTCGTGCAATGGGGTCAAATCCCTCAAGATTCGCAAGAAAACATGGGAATGCCGAACTTGGTATCGGAGATGAAAGCGTAACGGTCTCTTGTATGGTCGGAACAATAGGAAGGACGAAAGGGAGTGAATTAGGGATAGTATCATTCTCACCGTAGTAAACTGTCTCGAACTTGAAAGATTCCATTAATGGTTCGAAACTACTGTAAGCAACCGAGTCTAATGGTTCAACTAACTCATCTGAAAATGTAAAGGACTCAAACTCAGGCGGTGAGTCATCAACATCATCCGAAAAAGTGAAATACTCGTACGTGTTATCGGCTGTGAGAACTGTGTCAGATTCAAAGGAAAATTTTTCAAGCTCACAGTCTTCAAGCGTGGTCGGAACGATGGAAAAGAGGGAGGGTGATATAACAGTCAAAGGTTCAGGAGGCTGAATTGGAAAATCAGACACATCAAACAGAAATGATTCAACCTCAATATGATCCTCAAAACTCTCCTCAATACTATCCTTATAATTCTCCTCAAGATTCAACTCATCCATGCCATTATCATCAACATCAAGACGCATATGAAGTTCGGGAGAAACATCTAATGACTCGGGATGATGAGTTGAACATAAAATTTCAATCAAATCGACAGGTTCATCATCCGAAATATTCCCGGCGTCTATATCCTCAATCAAGTGAAAATAATTTTTCTTAGACACCTCATCAAAAGCATGGATATCTATCGATTTAGGTTCTAGATGGGAGGTGTAAAGATCGAAGGGATTAGGTGTGGTTTCACTTGAAAGGGGTTCCTCACAATTTGGCAAATCAAACACTACAAAATCACACAACTCGTTTTTATTTTGAACTTGTGAATCATTTAGGATATTCGATGGAAAACTGGAGTTGTGAACTTCAATTGGGCAAGGGTAGGTCTGATTTGGAAATCGTCTCACATTCTCACTCTGTCCAACCGCCTCCTTATACATTGAAAAATTTGGAGCTAGCGGGAAACTAACTACCGGTTCACTAGGTTGCATAAGGACGACCACGGACGCTTCCACATTCCTAGTCATTTTATTTGTTGCTGCAATATAAGCCTCCAACGACTCTTCCAAACTAGACTTAGGTGGTGAGGGGGGTTTCGGTAAAAGATTCAAAATGGTGTGGATATGCAAAACTCCCAACAAGCTGTGTAGAAACAGTGTGTAGTGAAGGTGGAAAGGTCGGGTAGGACTGGTAGGAAGTGGGTGGTTGGGCAGGTGTAGGGTCAACATGTGGATAAAAAGGTGAATAATCGTGCGGATCCCTAGAACTAGATGAGTGGAGATGGATGAAAGATCGGCTGCGAGATTGAGCAATATGCTCAGCAATGGACATCGGCTTAGGAGTGACAGAAGGACTCGAAAAAGTGGTGTCAACATATTGAAGTGGTAAAGGTTGACTTGGTTGACACGAAGTGGGTTGAAAAGTCAAACTGTTTTTCCTAGACGCCTCTATTTGATCTTTCAAAGATATTTTAGGCATGGAGGGATCGTCTTTAAATTGACCGAACAAATTGACGTACGACGCAAAATTAGGTTCGGGATACCAAAGTTCGGCAAGTGATTTATTATGTGGGGTACCCATGTTGGAAGGAAGGGTGAAAGAAAGAAAGATGTGTGGTGGTTGTGCAAGGATTTATTTGCGGCAAAAATTTTGCAAGTTTCTATAAAAGATTTGTCCCTTTTTTTTCTTTTTCTTTATTTGGAAATTGTTGCAACAAGATTGTTAATTAAAGATATGCAACCGAAAAATATTACTTGCAATCAGTTATTATTTTAAGCATATCACAAAGAATCTTTATTTGGAAAAAATTGTTGCAAAAAGATATTCGAGAAAAGATATGCAACAAAAAAGATTACTTGCAATCACTTTCTATTTTAAACGAGGCGCACAAATCCTGCACAAGATTGTTATTTGAAAAGAGAAAGATTTTTAAAGCGAAAGGAATCCTGCAGAAGATTTGACAAAAGATATATGGGGATTTGCATAGGAGAGAAATAGGAAACAAACCGTGCAAAAAGTTCGCGATGATGATGCAAGAGGGCCGCGGAAAGGCGACGGGAGCGCGCTTAGGCCGCGGTTTAGCGGTGGGATGGAGGCTTTAGGTCTCTAAAAAATTTCTGTTGTTCTGTCCTTGCAATACCTCTCTGTTTTGATGTATCTTTTTCTTTTTAGAACTCTGAATTTTTCCAGATCCGTCAATCCTGCAAAGATTCACAAAAAAAAGTACCCTTTCCAAAAAAATAAAAAATGATATATTTTTTATATTTTTTTGGATTTTTTTTAGATTTTTATGATTTTTTAAATTTAGATTAACCCGAAATTGCAAAAAGGAAAATTCTACGCCATCCCTGGCAACGGCGCCATTTGATTATATATCGCTATTAACCGCAATCAAGAACGGCGTCGCATGAAGCTAGCCGGTGAGTACGGGTCGGTCCACAGGGATTTTGTGAATTTCCTAGTCACGCTAACGAGTTAATTCCGAAGGGTGTTCGAATTGGTTATTAAATCTAAAAACCTAATTATTCTATACTACGATTATCTAGATCTAGTCTTGCTAGGGTTAGGTTTAGGGATGGTTTGGAAATGGAGGTAAATCTCAACGCTTTCATACCCGAATGAAGATCTATGAGGAGTTATGGTAATTATCAATAAAGGGGATTAGATCCATTCGGGAAGGTGATCCTTCCTCTAGGTTCTTGTCCTTCCTTTAGAGATCCTTACCCTAACCTCCATGGAAAACACGCACAACCGGGCCTTTACACTACGGTGTCATCGTTATCTCGAGGGGTAGGATGCCGTAGGGCGCGGTGTGTGCGTGTATGCATGGAGTCCTATTGTAAATATTTGATGGGTAAGAAAGGGATGAGAGATCTCATCTCTCAAAAGCCTTCCCCAAAGCTAACTCTAAACAAGTTCCTAGGGCATGAAATTAAATCTACCTAGGGCAAAGAATTGAAATCTAAACTAGAGCAAAGAATTAAATCTACTTACAGATGCATTTCTCCAATCATCAATGCAGGGTTTTCAGATCTGAATTTCTGAATTTAAGAGAGGCACCAATGCTCTCCATAAAGAATTCTGAATTTATTATTCAAAAGGAGGCATAAGGAATTACAATGATTAGAGTTCTATTTATAGGAAATAGAAACCCTAGGTTACATTTTGATCCGCATGTCTACATTACAAAAATAGCCCTATAAAGACCAGTCAACGCCGCCACAAATTTTGGTAAAAAGCAATCTTCCTTTTGTCTTCTTCTGGCCGCGGAACCGCGGCAATGGTGGGATTGGGCCGCGGTTCTGCGACCTTTTGATGAGTTTAGATGATGAAAATTTAGGGTTTTGTTCTGGGTCTTTTTTTGCTTCTGGTTCTTTGGTTCTTTTACAAATTGGGCTTTTACATTAGTTCCAGATCTTCAGTGAACAATTTGCAATGGATTTTTAACCGTCCGCTTTGTCATCTTGGATCTTGTATTGCCTTGTACTTTGTGAATTTTATCTTTGATGTAGGCTTGATCAAGAGTCCTCTATTTGTTGGTTAAAATCCATATTTTCATCGTCTTTACGTCGTTTTCACCGTTTCCTGTCCAAGAACCTGTAACCTGTAACATGTAGTAGACATGCGTCAAAAGCACCTGTTTATTTATAAAAAGAATAAAAATGGGGAATATAATAAAGCAATATTATGGTGTGAACATCATGCGGTTCCAAAACTTAGAGGAAAGAATTAAGTTTGAAGAATTTAATTCTTCCAAAAGATATAGAAATTTAATTCCTCTGACAAAACTAGGGTTTAACCCTGCATAAAAAAGAAGAAGAGAACGACTGAGATCGAGTCACGTGATTCCACGTGACCCCCTTAATAGTGCTTAGCACTTTCAGAAGGAAAATGGAATAAACCCAAAGACAGTCCCCATTTTAGGGTGCCGCACGTGCTCCCACGTGACCCCCAAACAGTTGTTCAACACTCATATGAAAAAAGGGGAAATTCCAAAGACAATTCTCATTCTGGGGCGCCTCACGTGGTCCCACGTGACCCCCAATAATGCTTATCACTTTTAAAAGGAAAAGGGAATAAACCCAAAGAATCAGTGCCCAACTCTGGGGTGCCTCATGTGTCCACACGTGATGGCCACGAGATTTATGTGTTTAACACTTATATGTATAGACGGGGATTTGAACCCAAGAATACCACACCAACCCTCGGGTGCCTCACGTGCCATACGTGAGCGCTCCAAATTATAATGTTTAACATTTCTTTAGATCATCATATGGGAGCACGTGAGCGCCAAGCAAATGTTAGTGTTTAACACTATAAGAAGTCGATCTTATCCTAAACATAGCCAAGTCTCCCGAGGCCAAAACCCTTTTTCAACCGAGTCTGCCTATGCTCAGGTCTCCCCAAATCAATCTTAGTTCCAAATGATGTCCTAATATATGGTATCTAAAATGGCGTTTATTCCACCATGATTTTTCCCTTCAATCTGGAGTTCGGTTCAAGTGTACATCTCTCCGCACCTCTGATGCATGTCGTTATAATTCTTCAACGATGTCAGAGATTTGGAGGGTCCCGACAACCAACAGCTCTTGGATGCACTCTTAAACCCATGAGCATAACCCAATGGACCGTAATGTCCTTAAACTAGATGTGGACCGCAATGTCCTTAAACTAAACTATCATCCCAAAAATGGTGACCTATGGACCGTAATATCCTTAAACTAGCTACGGACCGAGATGTCCTTAAATTAGCTGTGGACCGCAACGTTCTGAAACTGAAACGATAGTGCCCAAATGCTCTTTCATTGGATCAAAAATGATCCTGAACTGTAACATTTCAGAAAAATAAAATATTATTTTTTGGAATTTTTATAATTAAATAATAAATATTATGAATATTTTAATGGTGCGGTATAATAAAATACAGTTAAATTGGGGAAAATTTGGAAAATTATAGAAATTACTGAAATGAGGGTGATTTATGTGATTTAGGCAAATTATAGATTTTTATAATTAATTATACGCTATTTTAATGTTAATCGCGATTAAATATCACTAATCGCGCGTTAAGCCGGATTTGTACGCATGACATGCACCATTTCATATTTCACATTGTTACATTTTCCTACCATGATCTTTTGTTGATTTTTCATGCATGGTTCTATTTTTAAAATAAGAAGAAAAGAAAAGAAAAAAAAGAAACAGAATTAAAAATTTAGGCATGGGGTGACAAGAGAGTATGGGCAAGAGAGAGAAGAGAGAGAGAGGTGGGGGGTTCCTTGACCCATGGCTCATTCCATCACTCTTCATCCTCTTCATATTTTTCCTTCCCTCATCCATGGCTTCCCTCCTCCTTCCACCACCTACACCCTCTCATTTCACCCCATTCCTACATCAAAACACATCATCCTCTTCACAAAAAACATGCACAAGCTCACTACTTGCATTTTGGACCAAGAAAAATAGGATTTTGATGCTCTAGGGGATTCTTGAGTGGCAAATGAGGTATAATTCAAGACTTCTAGCTAAGTTTCTAGTGTTATTATTTTCTAGTATGGTTTAGAGTAATGATATGGTGGTTTAGTGAGGTTTAAAATTTCTAAGTAGAGGTTAGGGTTGGATTTGAGTTGAGATGGTGAAATTGAACCTTGGTGGTGACCTTAAACCCCCCTATTGTCTAAAACCCAGACCAATCTAAACTAAAAACCTAAAACCCAAATTTCTAACTTGTCATGTCGGTTTTGTGAATATATAGTGGGTGCAGGAAAATCTGGAATGATCCGAGACTAATACTAGAAAAGCAAACAACTCTAATAGCCTAAATGGACCACCACGAGACCACCCTGCCAAAACGAGGCCCCAATTCCCCACCAGAACCGAGCTCACCGGATTTAGGGCTAATGTGGCCGGCCACTCTGTAAACTTGGGTGCCCAGGTTGCTTCTGTAGGTCATATACCCTATATACAAGACCCTAGTACTGTTTGTTTAACTAATTTTTACCTAAACTAAAATCTGGAGCAAATTTCTTGAGTTGCTGCCTTGCATTTCTTAGTATTCATGACTTAAAGTTTTGGTATTTGATATTGTATTCCGTCGTTTGGCGTTTGAACGTCAACGACTAGGGTTGTTGATCATGTTTTGCATGCGATGCTATAGGTTTTGACCTATGAGCGAAACGTGTGCCGTTTTGGTTTTCCGCCTTGATTTTAATACACATTGCGATTGCGTTATATATGTAGGTACCCCGACGAGGACCTCGAGATGACAAGCAAGCGCATGGCAACATCAGCAAGCAAAGGATCAGGTGAGTAGATATATATCTACGGGGGAAGTCGGGTGGATGGCGTATAGCACTCCCGCAGTTTCGTAGTGTCGTATACGAATACGTATACATAAATATTTATATGTTTATTGTGAGACCATGACTATCTTGATAAGTATAAGTGTTCATGGGTTAGTTTAATGTAATTATAAGTTACTTAGTTTAGCTTCCTAGTCGCGAAACCCTAGTTTTATGTTTTGCATACACCCACATGCACACACATGCTTACTTTGGTACACTTGTGCGTATGTGGGAATATGTATATGATTATACACACACACACACACACATAGGTATGGGACTATATATATATATATATATATATATATATATATATATATACACACACACACACACGTATACTTATACATGGATGATGAGGATTGTTTATGGTACTTGGAGATGAGTCGAAGAGATTGGGCATGATGCCATGAGATCGGTGATATGTTTTGATTCGTATTATGAAATACGACATGAGATTATAGCAAGCCATTAGGTGTGTGTTTTCATACCATGTGTATATATTCAGATGGTATCAGTTTGTACTAGACTTAGATTAGTACCCCCAGTTCATGAGATATGATGATAAGGACACCAGATGAATAATGAGATGAATGTGATATTTGACCCGTACCCAGATTTGGGATGCCGTACGATGGATTTACCGTACGAGATATGTATTGATGATAGATCTGCACTCTTGACTCGAGGATGTCATATTGTATATTGTATCGTATGTGATACTATTGAGGTGGGATCACCGACTATTATATTTTATATGTATCGACTCAGATTAGGTGGTTTCCGTACCTTCTCGATTAGCCTGTTAGTTTAGTCCTGTAGTTACTTGTAGACGTTAGACTAGACTCGAGTCATACCCATTTCAAAACTAACGAATCGTAAGTATTTTAAAGACAGGACAAGGGATTCTATAGATATTTCAAAGGACGTACATTTTTTCCTTAAAAAACACCGTAGCCCCTATTTTTTCCCAAACATCACGATTCGTGTGATTTCAAATGATAAACTGTATGACTCGTATAACTAATGTAGATTCCTTATTGTTGCATTTATTTTCCTTTTCCATATATTCATGTTGTTATTAGCGCATCGCATGCTTATATACTTGTGATTTATGTTATATTAAACCCATGTTGTCAGGACACTAGCACTATTACCGATGATGCGTATTCTCCACGTACACCTTCTTGCCGGCTCACACACTTCATCATCGATAATTGCCATATCACTACACTGTAGGATTGTTGCATCAGGATATGACTCCTTGCATGCCATACTTGCGTACATACATATTGTACACTCATACTTGCGTACATACATATTATACACTCATACTTGCATACATACATATTTGCACATACATAGATGATTCTGGCTTGATTTCGGAGATTTGAGAACCGCAAGATATATTTTAAACCTGGATTTATTTGAAAGAGCGGTTTTTCCTTGATATGTGCATATTACTGTTCCATGTTGCATGATATACGGATATGCTTACATTTCTGTTAGATGTCGCATACATCATGTTTTATGATTATACGTATTGAGATATACTGTTTTCATGAGATTTCTGGATTTGAGAACCGTGGATATTTCAAAAGAAACTATGTATTGTTTTAAAAACCTGGTTTCTCTTGATATGATATTTCAGTGCGTCCACCATGCGTTTTCTCAGTTCTGAGACGTATGATAGAAACCCGATTCGAGGAGGTGGATGATCTGTTTGCGGGTTCATGGTGGACCCGGTATGGTTTCCCGGGGCGAGAAATGTTTTTCTTGGAGTAGAGGATGAGCCTGGCAGGGTGGCTAGTACCTACCGGTGATTGGTTGGACCTGGCATCTATCCGGAGGATACCGACCGGAATCGAGAGAAGTTATAGGCCGATCCGGACTGACGGAGCCCGAGAGATATGAGGATTTACGTGCCGATGCTGGGCACGGGTTTCATGATGTTTTGAGTGTCGATGCTGGACACTCAGGTTCCATGATTTGATGTGTCGCGAGGAACACACGTTGATTTATATCCTCATATTTTCATGCATATGCTTTTATGAGTTTTACATGCATGATATTGTTGTGTCATTGGTTGACACGTGGACGAGATCTACATGCATACAGGCATCGATTTCATAGTTGGGTGATATCCACATAGTTATAAACTTCATGATATAGTTGACACTGATTCATGTTGATTACATTGATCATACCTCATATTTATGATATGTTGCTACCTGAGGCACTGACACGAGCACTTGGTATTACACTGATGTATAGATGTTTACCCTTGCCACTTTATCATGCTTCAGACTTTATCATTTTGGGGTTTATATATATATATATATATATATATATATATATATATATATATATATATATATATATATATATATATATATATACATATACATATACATATACATATACATATATATATATATATATTATGATCGTTTTGACCTAGAATTGAGTCATACATACGATTTCTGCTCTGTAATGTGTTCTACTCATGAGTTGGTAACTCACCACCGTTATGCCACGGTTTCTTGCAGGTTTTGCCATACAGGTTTTTCCTTGGCGGCTTTGTTGGCACATTACTTCATTCCGGGTGATTTCTTTGGTAGGTGGGTTCACTCGCATCGTGACCGCCATTGTACTTATTTATATTCAGTTGTATCTAGTAATTCCATCAACCAGACTTGTACATTTATTGCAGACTTAGAAAACCAGTTGTATATATTCTTTCGACCTTAGAGTCGCGCGTTGTATTAATATGGTTTTCTTGATGATTTTGAGTTTTGGTCCTCGCCCTTCGGCGTTGTATATTATATTACTTGCGTGATTGTGACCGTCGATTGACGAAGATCTATCTCCCGCTTGGGGATGCCTTTTATCATTATGCATATATTATTCATGTTGTACCCCATTTGGGGCCAGTATTTACAAAGGAAACTCTGCCAAAATTTTCAGAAAAGACTTAGGATTTTAAAAATGCATACTTCGGCTTATGTTTTTAAAACCACTTGTTTTAAAACTAGTTTTCTTCACTTTTTCCTTAAAATGGCTTAGATTTCTGGGATTTTTGGCTTACTTGAATTAGATGGGGTCCTATAAACTTCATATGATTCAAGTGCCAGTCACGTGCCATTTCGGGTCGTGACATGAACCCCCGTTAAGTAAATCTTAGTCCAATATCGGATTAACGTATCCTTAACAAATATTTAAGTCGATCTTAATCTCGAACAAGGTTAACGATCCTTAAATCAAACCAAACCCAAATCTAAGAAAATACGAATTTGGACGAATCCACGCCCTACGGGCGACAACACAAATTAGTCTCCGTATACAATCCACGGGCAACCAAAAATAAAACAAACACATACGACACGTAGTGACCTTATGGAGCAGGAGAAAGTGATTATCGCTATGCGGTAACGTAATTAACTGTAGGGGCTTGCGCCTGCAGGGAAGAGCGTTCCCACAATCAAAATCCCCTCACAACGAGGGGGAATCTGACGACGTCTGCTACAACGGCTGCATCCGACCAGACCTCCGATACACGGTGCCATAAATCAACTTGGCATCTTCGGAGAGGTGGACGGATAAAACCAAATAGCACATTCCCCCAAATGCAGGCAAGACGTTTGTCTTTCCTGGCTTTCGGCGGTAAACAAATTCTGGCACGCCCGGTGGGACCTTTTCCTCTTTCCACTCCACACTTTGTGTGTCGTGTTCGCGAACGAATCGCGGTTTAATATGGTTGCCCCTGGATTCGAGGTACTAAGATTTGGTGTCTTGCTCTGTGCAGAAGAGAAGATGGCATCGATGGCTTCCAACTGCACCAATTGCAAAAGCAACTCCCACTCCGTCCCTGCTGGAGGAGTGACTTATGGGCCCCAAGCGACCTCCATCTTTGCAATGCCTGTGGAACAAGTGACTCAGACCACCACTGGACTGTTCTTGGGAACCATGCTCCCGCCAATGAGCTTCAATTCTTCAATGCCATCACAAGAAGCCCTAAAGAAGTCGGTCTTTGATCGGCTCGCAACCACCATGGCCCCTCTCAATGGGTCATCCAAGTCTGTCGTCTCAGTCTTCGATAGGCTGAGCCAAAACTCCACTGGGCCCGTAAAGAGACCCACAATACCTGAAGGGGTTATCCCGAAGCGAATAGCCATTCCAGCTCCGGTAAACGAATTCATCAAAGGGGTTTCTCCGGCTAAGGGATCGGTCTTCGCAAGACTGGCCGTTCCAATTCCTGCTACGGGTGAGGTCGTTACAAGTGCTTCCCCTATTTAAAAGTCAGTTTCGACAGGTTAGATGTTCCCTCTCAACGGACGTCAGTCTTTGACAGGTTGGCACCAAAAGTAACTTCTCATCAAAACTAGGGGCATGACAAGGTCGCTTCTACAACTGAGGTGATCCCATCCGCAAGACACGCTTGACGTCTCCACTGGCGCCGAGTGAGGAAAACTGGGGGTAGTTCCCCCTCTGGACTTACCCCACCAGCTCCAATGGTGGAAATTGACGCTGTTGTTCCAACTGGGAACAACTTCAAGCTGCTCAGGAGGGTGCATAAGAACTCTCCAACCACTGTACTAAAGAAGTCTCCTCCGTCTGTTGAAAACACAACACAGGCAAAATCGGAACAGCCCCCTCACCGGTTGTCCTCCAAGATCCATAGAGTCTGGCGGAAAGTCCAAGACTCTGTAATTGACAAAGATTACTCTCGCTGGCTGAAGAAGACGAAGGCTCGACAAGAGGAGGACCATCCAACCGCCATACCACGAAAGGTATCATCTGCATGGGTGCTTGCCGCAACGGCCCCCTCAACTTCGACCTCCCATAAGAGGAGAAGGCCGAGAAGATCCCCCTGCCCACGACAAATTTCAAAGGCAGTGGTCCCAAATGCCCTAAGTCGAGGGGCATGATTGTGCATACCGTCTACATGGAATCCGGAAAAGAGGATAGTCGTGCTTCCGTGGGTCATCGACCACTCACACGGTCTGTGACGAATGCTCAGGAGCAGCAACAAAAGCTCCAGGAGATGTTGACAAGGATGGCCGCACTACTGGGCAGAAAGAAAGCCCGGAAGCATCGTTGGAACAACACCAGGAGCAGGAGACCGACACCGAATTCCTACGGAGGGTGCTTGAAAATAAAGATAAAGAGGCCGCGGAACAAGCGGCTAATATAAAATAGATGGCGCTTCTGTTCCAAGACATGGTTGGGATGATGATCCAGCCGGATCCTCCAGCTGAAGACCCTCCAGTAATCATTGAAGACGATAGAGAGGAGACATCGAACCCTCCTTCGGCTTTATCAGCAACCACGGAGGAGACGAACTCCAAAGCTACCGTTGATGACTACATTGCTCAACAAATACGAGCTCATCAAGCGAACAAAGCGGCAGGCCAGGTCGTTAGAACTGGACGACCATATCCATCCTGGTACGACCAAATTAAGTACCCGCCAGGATATACGATCCCCAAATTCCATATGTATAAGGGGACGGGCAATCCACACCAACACATTGCTCAATTCAGTGCTTTGTGCGATAACACCGAGGGCGATGACAAACTATTACTTCGCCAATTTGTCGGCAGCTTGGCGGAGACAGCATTTGAATGGTATTCGGAGCTTCCAAATGACTCCATCAAGACATTTACGGAGATGGAAATACTTTTCACACAACGGTTCGCAAGCGCAAGCGGGGGCACCCCAATCACGGCATTAATCAACGCCAGAGTGAAGCCGGGAGAAACATGGTTTCAGTATGCAATTCCGTGGCGGAACTATGGTCAAAATGCGAACAACGCATAGAAGAAGCTCCTGCCGTAGGCATGTTCGTGGGGACCCTCGACCCTCAGAAAACTATATCCCAATTTATGATGTTCTTCAAGCTGACCACCTTCCAGGCCTTGATTGACAAGCTGGCCCAAATGGACCAGATGGGTCATAGGCCGTCCTCTTCAAAAACCGATCTCCAGAATGAAAAGGGCAAAGGGAAAGCGACTTTCATCGCCAATGCTCAACAACAACCGGGTGACCCGAAACCGGTTGCTCACCAAAATAATAAACTAAGATCCCTTAGAGAAAAGTTGAGACGTCCTTACTCGTTCCCCCCAGATAAGACGAGGAGAATATTCGAACTAGCGGTGCGCAACAGGCTCATCACTCTGCCGGATCCAAGACGCACACTGCAGCTTGGCGACATCAACAATCCAAATTACTGCCCATACCACCGAATAGTGTGACACCCAATCGAAGATTGCTACATCTTCAAAAACTGGGTTGAAGACCAGTACCAGCAGGGCAAGTTCGTGTTGTCCGAAAACTGAAAGATAAACCCGCCACAGCAGCACATTCCTAAAAAGGTGGATACGCCAGGGGCATCCTGCTCGTTTGTAGAAGAAGCTCCATGGGAAGTGGTCCTTTTGGCTAAAATTAAAAGGATGCTGAAAGATCTTCAAGCGTGTCCGGCGATCAAATGGAAAAACCTGATGGAGCCTGAGATTATTGACAGAATGCTGAAACCGAGCCCAACGCTGAAAGTTGGTAGTGATGGGCAAAACCTTTAGGACAAGCCTCCGAAATATTTAAAGAAAAAGAAGAAGGCCAAGAAGCCCATGCAGCTCAACGGCAATCGTATAGGTCTGCAAAAATACATCGACGCACTGGAGGAATACAACCAAAAAGCGCGGACCTCGGTCACATTGCAAGAATTCTTCAAGCATGTTCTCGAGAATGGAAACAGTGACATTAATAAAGGAGACGATTCTTCAGAAGAACCCGAGGATTATGTGGCGATCTGCCACATGATCTCTCACTCATAGATAAACGGCAAAGAAGCTCCTGACGTAGAGAAACTGGGGGCAGATCCAGAACCAAAACCCATGGAACCGTCAGATGACCTCATCGACAAACTGCTGAACGAAGCTCTTCAAAAGAGCAAACCTGATCGAGAACGTGAGGCGGCCATTTACGAAAAGGCCAAGCGTCCTGAAAAGTCTCCGGTGATGAGAAGCCATAAAGTACCTCAACCGGATCAAAGTGCCATTGCCACCAACAAGAGCAGAATCAAGATAAAGAAGCAGTTCGCCAAAGCTCTGTCAATGGGAATGAAGCTGCCACCTTCCAAAGAAAATACTTTTGGGAGTATGTGCCTCAACGAACCGGATGTACATTAGAACTACTGCTTATACCATCGGAAGGTCACGCACCCTACCGAAGAGTGCAATGCCTTCAAGAAGTGGTAGCAGGGATACGTTGCCCACCGACAACACTTCAAGCGAATAAAGCGCAAAGCCCGTCGGGAGCAGAGAAGCACGACAGATGAGCATAAAGGAACAGCCGGTAACTGTCATATGGTTGATGCCATCCTGACAAGAGCAAAACCTCAAGTTCTTACCTTCGGGAGAGATTCTGACAAAGAAATAGCCCTCGATCCTCTCTTCAAGGAATTCACCTCTGAAAAAGAAGAGGAGATGAAGAACTATGAGAACATTCAGCTGCGTAACCGTACGTTGCAAAAGGGACAAAGGGAAGGAAAAAGTCTCTTGGGAGATTGCTTTCGATGATAGAGCTGTCGAAGAGCTCACAGCCAACGACCCGCTCAAGAAGAATAAAGTGGATTACAATGTCCTGACACATCTGAGAAAGATACCCTCATAATTAAGTATCTTGGATTCCTTTCTCCTGTCTAAAGAGGCACGAGATTCCCTGATCAAGGCGTTACAAGAGCCCGACCAGTTTCAAGTCTTCCTGGCGGAAGAAAAGACGAAGGACGAGCTGGAAGAAGTCCACACGGCTGATACCACCTTCAGCGATGAAGACCTCCTTATCGGAACGTGCGAGCACAACCGTCCGCTGTATGTAACCGGGTATTGTCATGATATCAAGATAGGGAAGATCCTGGTCGACAACGGGTCCTCCGTCAACCTTCTCAATGTAAGAGTTTGAAAGAGATTTGCATGAACATTCAGCACTTGGCTCGGGATAAAATTACCATCTTCGGTTTTGATTCCCAATCATCACAAATGCTCGGGTCTATAATACTGACATTACGCTTTGGGCTGCTCGTCACTGACATCAAGTTCCATGTTATTGACACCAAGAGTTACTACAACGCTTTGCTCGGCAGTCCTTGATTACATGAGGACAACATCATCCCTTCTACACAACATCAGTGTATGAAGTACTTCAAAGATAGCCTCGAGTACACAGTTACAGGGGAGCTGAACCCATTCTCCTTAAATGAAGTCCGCAAATATGAAGACGCTAAATACTTCTTACCCGACTTCGAAGACATAGAAAGATGTCGCAAACCGGAGAATAAACAAAAAGCTATCGCCACTATCCCGATATTCGGGAGCGATACCGAAGAGGATGAAGAGATGGTATACTCGAGACAACCCCAAGGCAATAGGCCAGGACCATCTGCTCATATTCTGGTCTTTGGCAGTGACTCTGAGGACGAGGCCAACGCAGTGCTCTCCGTCCGCCTGCCAATGCAGACCTTTGCTGGAGCTGAACAGAGTTTATAGATTACCCTGGTCCCACAGCGGCATTACAAAGAACTTGATGCACTTGATACGCACAGCGTGCAAGAGTTGCAGACCTTCTATGTCCCTCTTAAGCAAAGAGGTGAGAAGGCGATCCTTTTCTACCAATCCACGGAGACTAAAGTGGAGAAAGAAGTATGGCACGGTGCCGAACCTGCGCTCGACGGGCTTCAACCAGTCCGTCTGCCCAGATACTACGCAGAGGAACTGAAAAGGCTATTGAGACGCCAAGGCGTACCCTTCAAACAGACTGTTCGACAAGCCCAGTTCTATAACAAGATTTAGGACGTTCCCGGGACTCAGCGGAGGATGCCTAATAGGAGAATGGAGACGACCGACCTTGGATACTTTCGATCCAATAAAAGGGAGCGATTCCATAGCTGTCATGTCATAAATAATTCCGGTGGAGAAACGAATGCATTTCCAGATGGCGTTGATGTCAAACCAGAGCGAGATCCCACCGTGAGAACACCAAGCCCGTCATTCGAAGAACAGATTGACAAGCTAATAAAAGAAGCAGGTCAAAAGGTTTAGGATGACCATAGCCGCGAAATGGCTATTTACGAGAAGGCCAGGACGCAGCGTAGCATTTAGCAGGTTACGAAAGGAGAAGACGACGGTGCCCTTCACCCCCAGCCCGCTGTGCGCTCTCGTGGCAAGAAAAAAGCCCGACGTAGAAGTAAAAGCAAGGTGAAGAACAGAGACGGCGTTCAAAAACAGCGAAGCGGATCCAAGAAGCCGCGCGAGCAAGAAAAAGTCAGCTGGAACCCATCTTTTATGAAGAAGATAGGTCGGGAGTACTGTTTCCCTCAAGACAAGATAAGGAAAATATCCAACCTCGTCATGAAGTATCAAATGATGACGATCCCAGAGTCTCAATACCCCCAAACAGACAAAGGAGGTCCATCACCCGGATTATTGCTCCTACCAACGAATAATGGGACATCCTCTTGAAAACTGCTTCACCTTCAAAGACTGGATTGAGGATCAGTATCAGCAAGGTAGGTTTGCTCTATCGGATAGCTGGAGGGTAGTCCCGCCATGAAAGCATGAGCCGAGAGCAACCTATACTGTGAGGGAAAGTCTAGATCAGCATCGAGCTTAGAAACGAGCTCATACATGCCATATGATAACATTCTCAAAAGAAGGAGAGCACAAGAATACGAACGATCTCTCCCAGTGCTTCGCAATTGAAGATGAGGACGAGATGATCTCAGAATTTCCACCGGCGCGAAAAGAGCTGGAAGATGGAATACACACCACAGCAGACAACTTGAGAAAAATCGACTTGGGGACGGCAAACGACCCAAGGCCAACGTTCGTCAGTGAGCTGCTGTCTGAGAAATAGGTAGCCACGTTAAAGGACGTGCTTATACAGTATAGAGACTGTTTTGCATGGAACTATTCCGAGATGCAGGGATTAGATCCAGAGATAGCTGTGCATAAACCGGCGATATCGCCAAACGTCAAGCCAGTCGAACAGGCGCCAA
Organism: Agapanthus africanus; assembly: GCA_030015575.1. Taxonomy (NCBI): domain Eukaryota; kingdom Viridiplantae; phylum Streptophyta; class Magnoliopsida; order Asparagales; family Amaryllidaceae; genus Agapanthus; species Agapanthus africanus. The sequence goes on from CM057337.1 coordinate 188,715,519, forward strand.
GAAGAATGCAGCTCGAGCTTGAAATGAGTATCACTGTCGAAGTCAAGAAGCTAATTGACTCTGGCTTCATCCAAGAAGTTCAATACCCTGACTGGATCGCCTATATCGTTCCGGTAATGAAGAAAAATGGGACAGTACGCATCTGCGTAGATTTTCAGGATCTCAACAAAGCTTGTCCGAAAGATGACTTCCCAGTGCCTGTTACTGAGCTGATGATCGATAACACATCCACCCATGAAGTCTTCTCCTTCATGGACGGATCCTCATGGTACAACCAAATCAAGATGCATCCTGAAGACTAAAAGCATACTATTTTCCGGACCCCGCTAGGTTTCTGCTACAAAGTGATGCCCTTCGGTCTGAAGAACGCTGGCGCCACTTACCAAAGAGCCATGACAAAGATCTTTGATAACCTCATACACGAGATTGTCGAATGCTATATTGACGACCTCGTGGTGAAAAGCAAATCGTATGAAGAGCACTGGGAGCATCTGAAGATAGTGTTTCAGCGCCTTCGGAAGTACAACCTGAAGATGAACCCTCTGAAATGCATGTTTGGAATTTCCTCGGGAAAATTCCTAGGATTCATCATACGACACCGGGGCATCGAAATAGACCCGTCAAAGATCAAGGCGATTATGGAAATGCCTTCGCCAAGAACTTTCAAGCAACTGCGGTCTCTCCAAGGAAAGCTCGCGTATATCCGGCAGTTCATAGCTAACCTCTCCGGCAAATGCCGTCCTTACAGTCATCTAATGAAGAAAGGGACCCTGTTCATTTGGGATCGCAAATGCCAAAGCGCACTGGACGAAATCAAGCAATATCTACAAAACCCGCCGTTACTGACCGCTCAGGTCAAGGGAAAGCCCTTCATCCTGTACACAACAGCCCTTGAAGGTTCGTTAGGCGCGCTATGGGCACAGGAGAATGATCAGGGAAAGGAGAGAGCTCTTTATTATTTGAGTCGAGTTCTCCTGAGGGAAGAAAATAACTACTCTCCAATCGAAAAGCATTGCCTGGCATTGCTCTTCTCGGTAACGAAGCTCCGACATTATGCCTTGGCACATGAGATTCATCTCATATCAAAGGTGGATCCTCTCAAATATTTGATGTCGAAAGCCATATTAACAGGAAGGCTTGCTAAATGGGCCCTCCTCTTAATGGAGTTCCCGATAGTATATCGACCCCTCAAGGCAATAAAAGGCTAGGTCATCGCTGACTTTCTCGCTGAGCATCTGATACCAGCTAATTCTCCCTTAAACTACGAGTTGCCGTACGAACACGCGTTTGATGCAATCGATGGGGAGAAAGAAGGGAGTGATACCCGATGGGAACTCTACTTCGATGGAGCATCGTCTATGAAGAAGCGAAAGCAAAATACCCTTATAATCAAAGCTGGGATAGGCCTTATCCCCGTAACTCCGCAAGGAGGGATAATGCGTTTCGCCCTTTTCCTTAACGAAGCCAAGAACAAATAACGAAGCGGAATTTGAAGCTTTGATAGCAGGTCTCGAGATCGTCATTGACATGGGAATCGAAAACCTCCTCATATATGGAGACTACCAACTGGTCGTCAGCCAAGTGAATGGCGACCATCAGACATGTAAACCTGAGTTGGTAAAATATGGAGAGAGAGTGCAGCAATTGCTGACATAAATCCCCACCTACACCTTGGAAAGCATACCGCGTGCGGAAAATAGCAAGGCGGATGCGTTAGCCAAGCTTGCTAAAGAACTGGCCGACGAAAACCTCGATGACGTAAGGATCATTGTGCGAACTCGCCAGATTCTCGCACCAGCAGAAATATCTCTGAAGACGTCTAAAGGAGAAGAAGCAACCAAAGAAGAGGCCTTCCAATTGGAGGATGAAGAAAAGGCGAAGGATTGGAGAGAAGTCTTCATAGACTACTTCAAATCCCATCGAACGCCTGAAGACGCGTCGTCAAGACATCAGCTTATGAAGCGACCCTTGTCTTTCGCCTTCGTCCACGGTACTCTTTATAAGAGATCGTTCGATTTTCTGTGGCTGAGATGCCTGAGACTAGAAGAAGCAAGAAGGGTCGTTCAAGAAACTCATAACGGACTCTGTGGTTCCTATCAAGCTAGGCCAAAGATGAAGCTTAAAATTAAAAGAATGGGTTACTATTGGCCCATTATAATTCAGGACTGCCTCGAATATGCGAAGCAGTGTCACTCGTGACAAATTCATAGGGACTTCATTCACCATCATCCAAATCCGCTACACCCAACATTGGCTAGCTGGCCATTCGAAATGTTGGGAACCGGTATAATCGGGCCCATCGAGCCAATAAACATCGGTTCATACTAGCAACAACCGATTACTTTTCTAAATGGGCAGAAGCAATACCGTTAAGAGAGGTGAAGACGGAGAACATCCTCCATTTCTTCAAGACACATGTCATCTACCGGTTCGGCACTCCGCGACAGATCATCTCGGATAATGGGCCGGCTTACAGAAGCCATAAGATTAGTTGCTTCGCACAACAGCATAATATAGATTGGAGATATTCTTCAGTTTATAATCCCCGAGCTAACGGTCTGGCTGAGGCTTTTAACAAGACCTTGACAAAGATCATAAAGAAAACGGTGTCTGGAAAGAAGAAGGACCGGCATGAAAGATTGCATGAAGCTCTCTGGACCTATCGGACCATGTTCAAGATGGCCACAAACACAACGCCATTTGTGTTAGTATTCGGCATGAAAGAGGTACGTCCCTTGGAGATAGAGCTACCCTGTCTACGAGTGGCGGTTCGGTACGAACTGACGGATGAAGAAAATGCCCATCTTCGGCTTGAGGAGCTCGATGCCCTCGATGAAACTCGTCTCATGGTGCAGCAAAAACTAGAAGCTTAAAAAGTAAGGATGACACGCTTATACAAAAGATTGACTAGGCCGAGAACATTCCGCCAAGACGAACCCGTGCTAGTCGTAAAAAGACCTATGATCCCCAATTGTACTAAACGGGGGGAATTCAAGCCGAACTATGAGGGCCCGTACATCATAGACATGGTCTACCAAGGCGGGGCCTACTTGCTCATGGATATGCATGGCGAAAGACCCTTTAGGCCAATAAACGGCCGATTCCTTAAGAAATACTACGCTTGACAAATTACGGCTCAGGTTAATGATGGATGACGACGCTCATGTCCGCTCTCTATCTCCCTAAGTCGAAACTCTATAAGTAGTATCCAGCGAAACCTCAACTCAAAAGCTACGGACCGAGATGTCCTTAAACTAGCTACGAACCGAGATGTCCTTAAACTAGCTGTGGACCGAGATGTCTTTAAACTAACAATGGACTGAGATGTACTTAAACTAACATTAGACCGAGATGTCTTTAAACTAACAACGGCCCGAGATGTCCCTAAACTAACAACATCGCCTCAAACACGGCGGTAGTGGAGTTCATGTCCATAAGTCCCAGCGGTGAGGACTGTGACTCAAATCCCATCGGCAAACAAATGGGCCACATGCGGAAAATTATTCTCGAGAGTTTCATCCAAAAAAAACGGTACGTACACAAGCAAAATGGGCATGAATGAAAACCCGAAAGGGCTCCGTGAGTAAAAACAACAGGGCTACCGGCGAGCTTGTGAAAACCCGAAAGGGCGCAATCTCGTTAAAATAAAAACACCCGCAAGGTCCTCTCGACCCTGTAAGGAGAAAATACCAGCGTGAGATCCTTACGACTCACAAGTGAGCAACACACTTAGGGATCCCCACGATCCCTAAGGAGAAATTACACTTACGAGATCCTCATGACTCGTAAGGAGAATTCCCCCCTATGAGACCCTCATGGCTCATAAGATTCGAATGTCTTAAGTTACAGAGATCTGAACCTGTTCTTAAGCCATCACATCCCCCAGTTTTCCCTATAAACGGTTCAATATTGACCCTTGTATACAATCCACGGGCGCAAATAGACGTTTCCCCCACCAAGTTCCACCAACGACGAGGAATGTCCTCATGTGGTGAACAACACTTGTAAGTCCTCTCGACTTATAAAGTGAAAACACTCTTGTAAGATCCTTACGACTTATAAGAGAACACGCACTTAAGAATCCTCACGATTCCTAAGGAGAAAACGTACTTACAATATCCTCACGACTCGTAGGGATAAACACCTTTATGAGACCCTTACGGCTCATGAAGTCAAAAGCCTTAGTCGACAGGACCCTAACCCTGTTTGCTAAGCCACCTTTGTTCGAATCGACAAAAGCAAATGATGATTCGCTCCTGGCAATGTCCCGGTAGTAGCGATGCTGATGCCTAAATCGGTATCAAATTCTAAGTCCTTTCACGGCAAATGATGATTCGCTCCTGGCAATATTCCAGTCACAGTGATGCTGATGCTAAGATTGGTATCAGATACTGAGTTCCATACTCGCAGCAAAAAATCAGCGAGCCAAAAATGCATATGAAATAGCCGAAATGATAGGGCAACTTGCAACAAAAATCAGAAAGTAAAATATATGTATATAAAAATAGCCGAAATGATTGGGCAACTCGCAATAAAAAGCGGTGAGTAAAGAAAAAGAAAATAGCCGAAATGATTGGGCACCGCGAAAAATAGCCGAAATGATTGGGCGATCGCGGCTTTCGCAATATAAAAAGCTTAAACGATAAAGCATCACGGAAAGAAACAAATAAAATGAAACTTTTGCCCTGCAGGTGAGATCACATCGACCCCTATATACAATCCATGGGCACAAACGAAAAGGGAACCATATTGTCCCACCAGGCTCCGTCAAAGGGAAGCCAGATCTCAATGGCTACATCTACAGCCTAGAAATCAACAACGGTGTTCCTTCTCGTTCCAACCAGAAGCAGATACGACGTCAACAAAACGGAGACATGGCAAAGTCCCTAGTTCCAAATCCCGACGGTTCACAGACAGCCTAGAGATCAACAACGGCGTTTCTTCTCACTCCAGCAGAATGCAGATGCTACATCAACTAAACGGAGCCATGGCAAAGTCCCTAGTTCCAAATCTCGACGGTTCACAGACAATCTAGATACCACCTTGGAACCATGGAAAAGTCCCTAGTTCCAAATCTCGACGGCAATATCGACAGCCTAGAGATCAACAACAGCGTTCTTCCTCCCTCGAGCAGGATACAGACGCGACATCAACAAACGGAGCCATAGCAAAGTCCCCTAGTTCCAAATCTCAACGGTTTACAGACAACCCAAAAACAATCTCGACATTAGTCACAATATTGCAGACACAATGTCAACCAACGAAGTAAAGAAAGATCCCTAGCTTTAGGGTCTTGACGGCAACTCAAATGAGACCTAAAAGACTATCGAAAATCATCCTGCTCCAGCGCAGAGTGGTCATGACTCATCGAGGCTCCCAAACTGAGCCTAACCTCCAGTAAAAAGCGATATGGAATATCCCTAACGCTTGCTCTTTCGACGGTAATATTACCTGGAAGATTACTTGAAGACATCTTGTCCATCCCCCGAAAGGATCAGAAACACGACAGCTGCGGGGCTACCCGAACAACAAGATTGAATATCGGGAAATATATCAGCCAACACGACCGTGCGACGGGTAAAAAACCCTAGTACCACAGACCCAAACGGAATTCTATTAGCAGGAGTTAACTTTGATGTTAGGACACCCTTGCGAGAACTTCTCGATTCGTCTCGACTCGTAAGGAAATTAGTGTCCTTGCGAGAACTTCTCGATTCGTCTCGACTCGTAGGGAAAAGCCTTGGAAAATAGGGATAAGGACCTGTTTCCTAAGCATTGGGGTCCAGCAAGTCGGTCCAAAATAGACTATTGCATACTATTCACGGGCCACACTCTCCAAAGTTGAATATCGACAAGGAGAAAAACAACCACTTACGAGTCCTCTCGACCTGTAAGGGGGAAAAATTCTCTTGTGAGATCCTTACGACTCTCAAGAGAAAACACACACATAGGAGTCCTCACGACTCCTAATGAGAAAATACACCTGCGGGATCCTCTCGACTCGTAGGGAGAAAAGTCTTTATGAGACCCTCACGGCTCATAAAGTTGAAATGTCTTGGACGGCAAATCTGGACCTGTCTTCTAAGCCATTCACTGCCCTGCAAGGATATCAAGGTAGACTATCTACAAGACGCATTTGCTAAAGGGAAACGCCAATATGAAATAAAATATGTCTTTTATTCATAAATCAAAATGAATACAAGATACTCTAATTCAGGAGTAAATACAAAAAAGGAGAATATACAAAAAAATCTTTAAGCCGGCGGATGGTGCAATAAGTTCGTCTGTAACACCCGAGCCCAATACTACTATTTTCTATTACTGGTTGAGTGTTAGATATTACTCGTTTCATTTATCTTGCTTGTTTGAGTTTTACTGTAAAATTTTAACTGGCTAAGGCATTTCTGCACATAACAAATTTTAGCACCTAAAGTAAAATTAAAAATATCTATCTTGGCCTACTCGTCACCCCTAGCCGCGTAGTAGCGTCCGTGCGTCGAGTTCTCATCCCGTTCGGTGAAACGGGCGAGTTTGGACGACTACGCGCGCGTGCAGGTGTCCGACTTGGGGGTATGCTTTTTAATCATAAAACATTTCATTTTGAAATTTGGAACCCGCTTAAAATCCTATTATTTGAATTTCGAATTTTTGGACCCAACCCGGGCGCGATTTGAAAATGTTTCATTTAGCGCCAAAATCCCAAAATTAATAAAATATTCAAACCTTATAATATTTCATATATATTTATACCCTTACTGTTAACATAATATTCTTAAATCTCTTAAAAAAAATTCTTTTAACCACTTAAAATCCTTATCAGCCAATCACGAGGCTCGTTTACCCCATGGGCCCCTCCTATCCCTCTCTCTCTCCATCTCTCACGTCTCTCTCTCTCTCTCTCTCCACTTTCTCTCTCTCTCTCTCATATATTCTCTCATACTTCTCTTTATCATTCTTTCTCTTCTTGCTTCATGTCTCGTTTCTCATTTTTTTTTAACTGTTCTTTTGTTGCCGGAATTCTGTCGTGCCGGTGACGCTTCTCGACGTTCCAGCGAGGTACCCCGACCCGTGTAGTTCCTTTGTTCGTCGTTTGGGTTCATTCCGTGAACCGTGCGCCCGTCGCGAGTTTTCCCTGCCGACGGTTAACGTTCCGTTTTCCCGATTCGCGACCCATCGAGGCAAGTTAATCTTGCTACATGCTATATAATTCATTTTATACCTATTTAAATAAATACCATACCTATAGTTTAAATCTAGTGCCCCATGTTTAATTTTATAACGTTTCGATGTTCCGTTTGCATCCGTTTATATCATATTAAATCTAGATCATGAAAACTTTTCTTGTGACATACTAGATTACATTATACTGCATCCATATCAATTAAAATATACATCATCGTAATATTTCTTATTATTATCTTTAATTAGTTTATAATCTGCATTTTATGATATTATATATATTTAAAATATTATAGTTTACACATGAAACGTCGTTGAAAAATCGGATATGACAAATCTGAAATTTACTATACACCTTATCTTATAAAATTCATTATAAATCATAGAAAAATCATTTCTTTAGTTCATTACGAAGCTAACTCAGAATACTATAACTCTATGAAATATTTACTTGCAAAATAAATTGTTTAAATAACGTAAAATGCAAATGAAAATGTCTCCAAACTGCTGTCCAGGGAAATTCCAGCAGCAAACTTTCAATTTCGAATGTTCATAACTTTTTGTAGGGACAACCTGAGATGCTTATACTTATAAAACTGAAAAGCTTATTGAATTATCTTTGTTTTGGTATAAGACACGTCCGTTTTGGAGAACGTTTGTTATTTTTAAGCTATTTTACAAATTAGGATGACGCTGAATTTCTGAACGGAACTTTCTTGTGCATGGTTAATCAATACCACTTTTATAGTTATTAATCGCTTTGAATATGCTATCCATATTAATATTATTATATCAATATTTATATCACATATTGCTTAGTTGTACATCCCACATTACTATTTTATAGTTTTATAACTTTTCGGATACCCGTTTGCATCCATCGCATTTAAGATACATATAATTGCATCCATAGATCACATTACTACATAATAATGTGATATTAACACTCCATGTTTAATAAATTGCATCCTAATTAATATTGGAACTATAAATGTAACCCTAATCGATAACTGTGCATCCATGTCCTTGAAATTATATCTATTTGCATATCATATTACATGTTCCAGTTTATTGTTCTGATAGTACTCATGCTTGTTTATTTATACACATGCTTATGTTAGTTTGATTATGAGCACCCACATGACATCTTGTGCTTCCTGGCATAACCTGTTACACTTCCTACTATACCTGACATGGTACCGTGTACTGTTGACTTGACCGATGTATCATGACTTGACCCGTTACCTGATCTTGTGTCTAATGCCAACAAACCTGACATACATTCCTCATGGACCGTTCCTATTGTCTATCCAGACAAACCTGCTTTTACCTGATCCTGTGTTGGCATTAGTTCTTGATTACTGAATACCTGACTTGACATACACAACCTGGGGGTATGGGGAAATCAAAAGTGTAAACTAAAGTGTAACTTAAAAAGGTATTGCTTGATCCGTAGCCCCGGGGGGTAACGGGACAGAGCCATTCGTGACTCTTACATTTTCCTGATCCGTGGTCCCGGGGGGTAACGGGACAGAACCACTATTGGTTCACATATTCCTGATCCGTGGTCCCGGGGGGTAACGAGACATATCCTTTGAGTTACATGGAGGATTACTCAAATTGATTTCAAAGACTTTAGAATAGAAAACCTGATAGAACAGTTTAGTTTACCCATTGCACGCTACCCTGTACTGGTATGATTCATATTATTGTTATTCTTGCTGTATTCATGTTTATATTACATTGCCTGCTACACTGTTCATATTATATTACTTAATGACATGGCGCGCTGACGTCTGGGTTTTGCATGGCCCAGATTCCGTACCGCTGTTGCAGTCCGAGCAGGAGTACTTCAGCCAGCAGGCTGAGCTGTGAGTTCAGTAGTAGTTAGTTTTATTTCCTGCATTTATTTCCTGATGTGAGCCCGCATTATGGGACACACTTTTCAGTTATTTGTATTAGATCATTTGCTTCCGCATTTATTTATTATTGACTCCTGTTATTCTGGATTATGGACATGTTTTAGATAGTCTTATCTTGTTCTTGATATCTCTACAGCCGTAATGTGACTGTGGATGGATACTTCCTACCCACAGGTAGCATGGTTGGCTATTTCACGTGCCCAATCTAGCGTACTCTGGAAAGCGGGGCGTGACATGGTTCTTTTGGTATCAGAGCCATAGGATAGTCGGGTTGATTCTTTTGTAGTTGGGTATTGTACCCAATACACGAATCAGAATACCCGTGTTTAGGAAACATGTCCTGCCACCTTGACCGTTTTACCATTCTTGAATCACATTCTTCTTGATTATATCTTTTACGATGTGCATACTTCCTTTGCATATCGATTCGAAAACCTGATTCCTTGTTATCTCTAGGACTTAGGCGACTTGGATGGAGTTATGTAATTGTGGCTATGATACCGCGGCATAGTTACAATGCGATACTCTATTTAAGTATCTTGGAGTTCTAGCCTTGATCTATATTCAAAATCTATCATCATGCTAATGTTGGGTGTTTTGAGTTTAGGATTATAGCCGGTAAGAAATTGAAGACACACCAGAGGCGTGTGGACGAAGCCGCTATGCTTGGAGTGATAAGAGGAATGCTGGAGAATCAAAGAAACAGACCGAGCTGATCCAGCAGCAAGCGAACTCATTTCGGGAAGGTTTGCGGATCGTTCAGCAGTCTACGAACAATGTTGGAGCTAGACCAGTGACCGAGTAGGGACCGTAGCAGATTTCAGGCGGTTGGGTCCGTCTACATTTACTGGTTTAAAGGAGCCATTGCCAGTGGAGCAGTGGCTAGTTGACACAGAGAACTTGCTTTTTGCGGCACAGATTCCAGATGACAAAAAAGTTGTTGTGGTACGGATTCAGCTAGTGGACTACGCCCGAGAATGGTGGCTTGTTGAGGAGACCCGCTTGCCCAAGCCGATCAAGTGGGCGGATTTTTCTAAGAGTTTCCTGGAGAAGTTCTTCCCGCGGACTGCACGGGAGGAAATGGAAGAGAAGTTCATCGGACTAAAGCAGAAGGGAGCACCCGTAGATGTGCATATAGCAGAATGGACGAGACTCAGTAGTTTCGCTGGACCTTTAGTTGCCAGCGATGCAGACAGGGCACGGAGGTTCATGCGCAGACTGGACGTGGACATCCAGAGGCAGATTGTCTCCCTGGGTTTGACCACTTTCTCACAAATACTTGCAGCAGCCAAGAGCAGCAGAGTTTATCTGGGATGAAAGGGAGTTTGCAGCAGACAGCAGTTGCGTTAAGGAAGCAGTTCGGTCGAGCCGGTCGAGTTTAGGGCTAGGCCGACAAACAATATTCTTGCATCAATGGAAGTGATGAAAGTAAAGAGCTGGCTGTTGTTCGTGATTCTATGGACGTGTTTGAAGATATATCGGGTTTACCGCCGAGGAGAGACGTAGAGTTCGCAATTGATCTTATTCCTGGTGCAGCGCCAGTATCTAAAGCGTATTATCCCATGGCACCAGTGGAATTGGAAGAAGTTAAGAAACAAGTTGCTGAATTGCTTGAAAGGGGTTGGATTCGAAGCAGCAACTCGCATTGGGGAGCTCCAGTTCTTCTAGTAAAGAAGAAGGATGGCACGAGAAGGATGTGCATCGATTACCGGGAATTAAACCGGGTAACTATTAAGAACAAGTATCCGATCCCTCGCATTGGAGAACTTTTTGAGCAGCTTAGTGGCGCGAGGGTATTCTCGAAACTGGATTTGCTATCCGGACATCATCAGGTCCGAGTGAAGGTAGAAGATATTTGCAAGACGGCGTTTCGAACTCGGTATGGACACTACGAGTATCTAGTGATGCCTTTCGGAGTAACGAATGCGCCGGCAGTATTTATGGATTTGATGAACCGAATCTTTTCACCGTTCTTGGACCAGTTTATTGTGGTATTCATTGACGATATTCTGGTTTACTCGAAGAGTTTTGAGGAACATGCTGAGCATTTGAAGATCGCGCTGCAGACATTGAGACAAGAGAAATTGTATGCGAAGATGAGTAAGTGCGAGTTTTGGCTGGAGGAAGTAAGGTTTTTGGGGCATGTTGTGTCTGGCGATGGCATTGCCGTCGATCCAGAAAAGATTGCAGCAGTTCGAGATTGGCCTATTCCAAAGAATGTTGCTGAGATAAGAAGTTTCCTTGGATTAGCCGGATACTACAGGAGATTTGTGGAGAACTTTGCTTGTCTGGCAGAGCCGTTAACCAAGCTTAGCACAAGGAGGTACCTTTTGCATGGGCGGATAAGTGTGCGTTAGCTTTCGAGACGTTGAAGCAGAAGTTGATAACCGCCCCTATCCTGACCGTACCAGACAATTCCGGAGGACTGGTGATTCATAGCGACGCATCTGGGAAAGGATTGGGATGTGATTTGATGCAGCATGGGAAGGTCGTAGCATACGCGTCAAGACAACTGAAGACCCATGAGAAGAATTACCCAACTCATGACTTGAAGCTTGCGGCGGTGATCTTCGCTTTGAAGATTTGGAGACACTACCTTTTGGGTAAGAGAGTCGAAGTTTTTACAGATCACAAGAGTTTGAAGTATGTGTTCACTCAAAAGGAGTTGAACATGAGGCAGCGGAGATGGTTGGATCTGATGGCCGACTACGACCTTGATCTTAAGTACCATCCGGGAAAAGTTAACGTCGTGCCAGATGCGCTTAGTCGGTTACCAGCAATTCAGGTGTTAACTACGCAGAGGGAGGTCATTGCGGATTTTCGAAGATTTGACTTGGAGGTTGTGCTACCACATTCTACGGGACAGTTGATACAGTTGCAAGTACAGTCGTCCTTGGTTGAGAAGATTAAAGCGGCACAATCGCAGGATCCTAGACTGCAAAAGTTTCGAGAGCAGGTTGAAGCCGGACTACGAACAGATTTACTGGTCCACGAAGATGGTTCGTTGAGATATGGTAGCCGCTTGTGTATGCCAAAGGGAGATGTTCGTGAAGAGCTTATGAAGGAGGCACATAGTTCAGCTTACTCTGTACATCCAGGAGGCACAAAGATGTACCGTGATATTCGACAGCAATTCTAGTGGGAAGGCATGAAACGGGAGATTGCTCGCTTCGTGGCTAAGTGCTTGGTATGTCAGCAAGTCAAGACTGAACACCAAAGGGTTGCTGGTTTGTTGCACCCACTTCCGATTCCTCAGTGGAAGTAGGAACATATAACCATGGATTTCGTGACGGCTTTACCGCGGAGTCCAAAGGGAAACAATGCAGTATGGGTGATTGTCGATCGGTTGACCAAGGCAGCTCACTTTATACCTTTCCGAGTTGGTCAATCAACGGAGACTTTGGCAGAACGGTACATGCAGGAGATTGTAAGATTGCATGGCGTACCGGTGAGCATCGTGTCCGATCGGGACACTTGGTTCTTATCACACTTCTGGAGGAGTTTACAGGAAAGTTTGGGGACTCGATTGAAGTTTAGCACAGCTTATCATCCTCAAACTGATGGTCAGTCGGAGAGAACGATCCAAACTCTTGAGGATATGTTGAGAGCATGCATGTTGGACTTCAAGGGGTCTTGGGAGGATCATCTACTTTTGGTGGAGTTGTCTTACAACAACAGTTTTCAGGCAACTATTCAGATGGCTCCATTTGAAGCTTTGTATGGTCGTAAATGCCGTTCACCTGTTTGTTGGGACGATGTCGGTGAACGAAGATTATTGGGACCAGATTTGGTTGTGCAGACAGTTGAGAAGGTTAACCCTATCAGAAATCATACGAAGGCAGCACAGGACCGACAGAAGAGTTAGGCAGATACGTCAAGAAGACCTCTAGAGTTCACCGTGGGTGATTTGGTATTCTTGAAGATATCACTGACTAGAGGGGTGATTCGTTTTGGAAGTCGAGGAAAGCTTAGTCCTCGATTCGTTGGACCCTTGAGATCGTGGAGCGTGTTGGTGAGGTAGCGTATCGTTTGGCGTTACTGCAGTCCTTGGAAAATGTGCACGATGTGTTTCACATATCTCAACTCCGTAAGTATGTTCTAGATGAAACACACGTTTTGGATCATTCGGAGTTAACAGTACGGGAGGACCTAACTTTTGAGGAGCGACCGGTTGAAATCATGGATCGAAGGGAAAAGGTTCTTAAGAACAAGGTTATCCCCCTTGTGCTAGTTTCTTGGGGTAATCGATCGCATGGAGAGTCCACGTGGGAGCGAGAAGACGAGATCCGACAGAAGTTTCCTTACCTTTTCCTGTAGTTTTCTATCTTGTATTCTTGGAATTTCGAGGACGAAATTCTTTTGTAGTTGGGTATAATGTAACACCCGAGCCCAATACTACTATTTTTTGTTACTGGTTGAGTGTTAGATATTACTCGTTTCATTTATCTTGCTTGTTTGAGTCTTACTGTAAAATTTTAACTGGTTAAGGCATTTCTACACATAACAAATTTTAGCACCTAAAGTAAAATTAAAAATATCTATCTTGGCCTACTCGTCACCCCTAACCGCGTGGTAGCGTCCATGCGTCGAGTTCTCATCCCGTTCGGTGAAACGGGCGAGTTTGGACGACTACGCGCGCGTGCAGGTGTCCGACTTAGGGGTATGCTTTTTAATCATAAAACATTTCATTTTGAAATTTGGAACCCGCTTAAAATCCTATTATTTGAATTTCGAATTTTTGGACCCAACCCGGGCGCGATTTGAAAATGTTTCATTTAGCGCCAAAATCCCAAAATTAATAAAATATTCAAACCTTATAATATTTCATATATATTTATGCCCTTACTGTTAACATAATATTCTTAAATCTCTTAAGAAAAATTCTTTTAACCACTTAAAATCCTTATCAGCCAATCACGAGGCTCGTTTACCCCGTGGGCCCCTCCTATCCCTCTCTCTCTCCATCTCTCACGTCTCTCTCTCTCTCTCCACTTTCTCTCTCTCTCTCTCTCATATATTCTCTCATACTTCTCTTTATCATTCTTTCTCTTCTTGCTTCATGTCTCGTTTCTCATTTTTTTTAACTGTTCTTTTGTTGCCGGAATTCCGTCATGCCGGTGACGCTTCTCGACGTTCCAGCGAGGTACCCCGACCCGTGTGGTTCCTTTGTTCGTCATTTGGGTTCATTCCGTGAACCGTGCGCCCGTCGCGAGTTTTTCCCGCCGACGGTTAACGTTCCGTTTTCCCGATTTGCGACCCATCGAGGCAAGTTAATCTTGCTACATGCTATATAATTCATTTTATACCTATTTAAATAAATACCATACATATAGTTTAAATCTAGTGCCCCATGTTTAATTTTATAACGTTTCGATGTTCCGTTTGCATCCGTTTATATCATATTAAATCTAGATCATAAAAACTTTTCTTGTGACATACTAGATTACATTATACTGCATCCATATCAATTAAAATATACATCGTCGTAATATTTCTTATTATTATCTTTAATTAGTTTATAATCTGCATTTTATGATATTATATATATTTAAAATATTATAGTTTACACATGAAACGTCGTTGAAAAATCGGATATGACAAATCTGAAATTTACTGTACACCTTATCTTATAAAATTCATTATAAATCATAGAAAAATCATTAGTATACGTTCTTTAGTTCGTTACGAAGCTAACTCATAATACTATAACTCTATGAAATATTTACTTGCAAAATAAATTGTTTAAATAACGTAAAATTCAAATGAAAATGTCTCCAAACTGCTGTCCAGGGAAATTCCAGCAGCAAACTTTCAACTTCGAATGTTCATAACTTTTTGTAGGGACAACCTGAGATGCTTATACTTATAAACTGAAAACCTTATTGAATTATCTTTGTTTTGGTATAAGACACGTCCGTTTTGGAGAACGTTTGTTATTTTTAAGCTATTTTACAAATTAGGATGACGCTGAATTTCTGAACGGAACTTTCTCGTGCATGGTTAATCAATACCACTTTTATAGTTATTAATCGCTTTGAATATGCTATCCATATTAATATTATTATATCAATATTTATATCACATATTGCTTAGTTGTACATCCCACATTACTATTTTATAGTTTTATAACTTTTCGTATACCCGTTTGCATCCATCGCATTTACGATACATATAATTGCATCCATATATCACATTACTACATAATAATGTGATATTAACACTCCATGTTTAATAAATTGCATCCTAATTAATATTGGAACTATAAATGTAACCCTAATCGATAACTGTGCATCCATGTCCTTGAAATTATATCTATTTGCATATCATATTACATGTTCCAGTTTATTGTTCTGATAGTACTCATGCTTGTTTATTTATACACATGCTTATGTTAGTTTGATTATGAGCACCCACATGACATCTTGTGCTTCCTGACATAACCTGTTACACTTCCTACTATACCTGATATGGTACCGTGTACTGTTGACTTGACCGATGTATCATGACTTGACCCGTTACCTGATCTTGTGTCTAATGCCAACAAACCTGACATGCAGTCCTCATGGACCGTTCCTGTTGTCTATCCAGACAAACCTGCTTTTACCTGATCCTGTGTTGGCATTAGTCCTTGATTACTGAATACCTGACTTGACATACACAACCTGGGGGTATGGGGAAATCAAAAGTGTAAACTAAAGTGTAACTTAAAAGGGTATTGCTTGATCCGTAGCCCCGGGGGGTAACGGGACAGAGCCATTCGTGACTCTTACATTTTCCTGATCCGTGGTCCCGGGGGGTAACGGGACAGAACCACTATTGGTTCACATATTCCTGATCCGTGGTCCCGGGGGGTAACGGGACATATCCTTTGAGTTACATGGAGGATTACTCAAATTGATTTCAAAGACTTTAGAATAGAAAACCTGATAGAACAGTTTATTTTACCCATTGCACGCTACCCTGTACTGGTATGATTCATATTATTGTTATTCTTGTTGTATTCATGTTTATATTACATTGCCTGCTACACTATTCATATTATATTACTTGATGACATGGCGCGCTGACGTCTGGGTTTTGCATGGCCCAGATTCCGTACCGCTGTTGCAGTCCGAGTAGGAGTACTTCAGCCAGCAGGCTGAGCTGTGAGTTCAGTAGTAGTTAGTTTTATTTCCTGCATTTATTTCCTGATGTGAGCCCGTATTATGGGACACACTTTTCAGTTATTTGTATTGGATCATTTGCTTCCGTATTTATTTATTATTGACTCCTGTTATTCTGGATTATGGACATGTTTTAGATAGTCTTATCTTGTTCTTGATATCTCTACACCCGTAATGTGACTGTGGATGGATACTTCCGACCCACAGGTAGCATGGTTGGCTATGTCACGTGCCCAATCTAGCGTACTCTGGGAAGCGGAGCGTGACATCGTCAGTTCAACATTTGTCACACCCCGCTTCCCGGTATACGGCGAAGGGGACGGGACTAGTCCGCTATGTATTTACTCAGAAGCAAATACGCTAAGCGTAACTAAGCAATATAAAAGAAAATGTACACAAGAGACAAGGTATAATAAAAACAGCAACTTTTATTTATTAACATTCTTTTGTACAATGCATGAAAAGGAAATACAACTGAAATAAAAGCGATGCCTAAACAATGGCATAACAGGAAATGAAAAGTACTGAATAGAAAAATGTACAATGTCTAGAGCTCAGGGTCTTCGCTGTACTGCTCCAAGTCTTCTGCTGTTGGTTCGATCTCTGACGGGTCCAAATCACCTGACGACATTCAAAGAAGAAAGAAATAGAATGTCGTCAGCGAACAGGTCGCTCGGTAAGTCCTAAAGATAAGAAGAAAGTAGAATAAACAGAATAAGAAGGTATCTTTTAAAGTTGTATTATTTTGTTGTAATGTTGTATTAACGATGTTGTTTGTAGCTAGGTACAGAAGAATGCCAGTGTATACGAGAGGAGTCTCTATATGCCAGAGACTAGAGGTATGTATAGTACAAGGAACCGTTTATGCCACGGTACAACAACAACTGGATTCATGTTAGGTGTATTAAGTCTTACAGTCTCGTGCCACTTTTAACACCTTCCGTACCAATCTACCCCTTAAACCCCGTAGTGTTTTATTTGTATTGTAAATTGTATTGAGTGTAAAATTGAAAGACTGGCCGAAACCATGATATCAGTAAACGGATGTAACCGTAGAATCATGTAAGTGGAATAACTGGAGAACCATGTAAATGGAATGTATATCCATGGTTCGGTTCGGTCAAGTTGTATAGATTGATAATTGGATTCATGGATTCATATTGAATTGTAATATTGAAGATTGTAGATTGTAGATTGTACTTGAATCATATTTAAGTCAGATTATACAGAGACTCAAACTGAGTCAGACAATTAGCAAAGTAAATTGAAGTCCTGATTGTTTTTTTTTAATTTGTCTACCTTAGATAGGCAAGAACCCACTTCTCTGGCTTCCTGGGGCTCAAGGGATTGGTTCTGCTTAAACCTATGTTTACTAAGATCCTTAGGGTAATTTATAGAACTTGAGGGGGTTTATGTAAAATACTTTTATATACTTTTCAATATACACCTCATTTATATTTCGTCTTTAGAGTTGTAATGAATGTGGATTTTATATTGTGATGTTTCTAGTGAAAATATCCTAGTTTCATAAATAAAGGTATTTATCTGTAATATTGATTTATTTGGAATTCATGGTATTTTAGTGTAAAATTTATTCTTGTATTTTTAGAAAAAGAGGAATATTTATATCATAACAAAATAGATATTTTAATGATAAATATACATATATTTATACAAAAATAATTTTAATATATTTTTTTATATTCTAAAAATCTCATTTTCTTAAGATGTCGTATTTTAAATCTTTTCAGACCGAATACTCTTTGCGGAGGTCTAAATCTCACACTACTAAGCCCGAGGATGTGCGATAATCCGCACCATCCCGAACGGGTTCCCCAAAATGAGTTGTAGCGGCGCTTTGCAAAGATTGTAAAATACTAAATCTTTTAGAAAACGGTTTTATGAAGTAAATGATATTTATTTGTCAATTTTCCGTATTCTATGTTTTAGGATCTCCTAAGTCAACTAGACCATTCCTAACTGGTCCAAACGATAAGTTGTGAGATACTTCAAATCGCCATTTCACCGCCAATTGTGGCCAGGTAAGTACAAGTGAAGAAAGGAGGGATCCGCTCACGAATCACCGTGAAACGGGCCTTTTAAAGTTACTTTTCTCACTTGCCTAGCCCAGACACCACAAAGTCAGGTTTAGATAAACGACTGATGTCCACAACTTATCGTATTTTCATAATAAGAGGTATTTATTTTAAAAGTGTATCAATACTAAATCTTTTAGTAATGGTTTTAATAAGTCAAGGGTATTTAAATGAAAATATTGTTTTCTCGTATTCTAAATTTTCGATGGTATCGTGTTAGGTTGTATATGAGTGTGTGGGGAGGTAGGTCGTTATCTCGTGCTCTACTTTAAAGGTATAGCAAGTTTAATGAAGCTAAATATAAAGTTGAAATAATGTGGTATTTAAGTGAAAAAAGTACAATAAATTGAAATAGCTATCATTTCATGTGATGAAACTTGATCAATTTGGTTGATTAGTGTTTTATAGTCATCATGAGGAAGTTTAAGTATAATTGTATTAGTGAGAAGTGGAATTTTATAGGAAACCGAATCGGAAATCGGATTTGTTCCGATTCCGTCGGGTTTTGTAAAACCGTATTTTTAGATAGAAGAGATAGGTAGAATTTGGCACTTACTGGTTTTAGATCACACAAGAGGGTGAGAGGGAAGTAGAGAAATCGCCGGTAGTTCCTAAAACGATCGCCGGAAGTTCCGCCGGAAATTCGTCGAAACTTCGCCTCGAGCTTGTTTTCAAAGTACACAAGTTTTTCTTGGAATTTTGAGAGAGTGGGCTCAGAATTTTGGGGTGAGAGAGTAGAAGGTAGGGGTGTATTTATACGGTTAGGCTAGGGTTAGGGTAGGTGTAGGGTTTTTAAATAAAAATTGTAAAAATGTGTGAAAAAATCATTAAAAATGGATTAAATAGGGTATAATTAACTCTCTGGAACGAATCTCATAAATTAAAGTGTGCAGGGGGTTTCAGAAGACGAAAAGACAAAAAAATTCAGTTGACGACTCGGCCGTCCGGCCGAGTCCGGCGGGCAGCGCCGGCCCGAGTCGGCCGGTCCGCCGGCCGACTCGGCCGAATCGGGCCAGTCGAGGGTCGGGTAGGTGGGAGGTCACCGGGGGTAGGCACTGGTGCTTTCAGATTTTCAGGTTCAGTTCAAGTTTTGGAAGTTATTGTGTGTGGACTGTTGGGCTTCCAAAGAATTTAAAATAAAATAAATACAAAAATAATATGGGGCATAGGATTTGAACTCTGGTGGCTTGGTTCAGCAGTGCAAGGTATTACCAATGAGCTACAAGCTCCTTCTTGTAATTATTGTGTGAAATAAATAATTAAAGTGGTAACAGCAACATTAAATACTCCAAGTATACTTTAAATTTAAACCAAATTTATGTCACTAAAAATGGAGTTGTTACAGTCTACTCTCGTTACAAAAATTTCGTTCTCGAAATTTATAACTTTTATTTGAGGACTAGTTTACAAAGAGGTGTGGATTTCTTGCACGCATTTTGTCTTCCCTTTCCTGAGTGGACTCTCCCGGAGTGTCTTTCCTCCACATTACCCGGACCAAGTTAACTTTCTGGTTACGAAGTGTCTACACCTTCCTGTCCAGGATCTCCACAGGCTGTTGCTCACAAGACAAGTCGGGCTGTATGGTGAGCTCGGAATGATCAAGAACTTGGCTGGGGTCACTCACATATCTTCTGAGTTGGGATATGTGGAACACATTATGCACTCCTTCCAATGAGGGTGGAAGCGCTAAGCGGTATGCCACTTCACCGACTCGTTCGAGTATGTCGAACGGTCCAATGTATCTCGGACTTAATTTACCCCATCTTCCAAATCGGATCACTCCGCGGTTCGGAGATATCTTCAAGAATACATAATCTCCTGATTGGAACTCCAAGTGTCGTCTCTTTGCATCAGCCCAGTGCTCCTGTCGATCTTGGGTTATGCGCATCCTTTCTCTGATAGTACGAACCACATCAACGGTCGCTACTATCATCTCTGGTCCAAGGAGTTCCCTATCTCCGATGTCGTCCCAACTTAATGGTGATCGACACTTCCTTCCATATAATGCTGCAAAAGGTGCCATTCCTATGCTTGCTTGGTAGCTGTTATTGTACGCGAACTCCACAAGATGCAGGTGATCTTCCCACGATCCTTTGAAGTCTAACATACACGCTCTGAGCATATCCTCCAAGATCTGAATAGTTCGCTCAGACTGACAATCTGTTTGTGGATGATAAGTCGTGCTGAAGTTCAGACTTGTTCCCAAGGTTGCTTGCAGACTCTGCCAAAATTGCGATCGGAACCTGGTGTCACGATCGGAGATAATGCAGACCGGTACTCCATAAAGCCTCACAATTTCCTGTATGAGTTCATGGGTATCAGAGATAGTATATTATGAAGAGTTTAAATCTTAAATAGATTATTACCTCCATGTACTTCTTTGCTAGTGTCTCAGTAAATTGGCCAACTCGAAATGGGATGAAGTGAGCCGACTTTGTGAGTCGATCCACAATGACCCATATGGCATCGTTACTTTTTGTGCTGTGAGGAAGAGCAGTCATAAAATCCATCGTGATGTATTGCCACTTCCATTCTGGGACTGGTAACGGTTGAAGTAGTCCAGCTATCCTGTGATATTCAGCCTTTACTTGCTGACACACCAAGCATTTTGCGACGCTTCTGGTTACTTCACGCTTCATTCCATGCCACCAATAATTCTGACGTAGATCTTTGTACATTTTGGTACACCCAGGATGTACTGAGTTGGGAGAGTTGTGAGCTTCTTTCATTAACTCTTCCCGAACAGGACCTTTTGGTACACACAATCTGCTGCCGTATCTCAAAGATCCGTCTTCATGGATGATGAAGTCTGTTCTGAGTCCATTCTCCACTTGTTCTCTGATCCTTTGCAACTTTGCATCACTTGCTTGAGCTGTTTTGATCTGATTGACAATGGTTGATTGAACTTGTAAATTCATCAAACTTGAAGCGTTACCTGGCATGACTACTTCAATCTCCATCTGATGCAAGTCTTGTTGAAGCTTCCACTGAGCGGTGAGATTCATTGCTAATGATTGGCGACTAAGTGCATTAGGTATTACATTCACCTTCCCTGGGTGATATTGCAAGTTGATGTCAAAGTCCGCCATGAGTTCTAACCATCTTCTCTGCCGCATATTCAACTCCTTCTGAGTAAACACGTACTTCAGAATTTTATGATCTGTGTAGATGTTCACTCATTCACCAAGTAGGTAATGGCGCCAAATCTTGAGAGCGAAGACGACGGCTGCCAACTCCAGGTCATGCGTCGGATAATTGCGCTCATGAGTCTTCAGTTGTCTTGAAGCATAAGCCACAACCTTACTGTGCTGATATAGAACACATCCTAATCCCTTACCGGATGCATCACAATGCACTTCGAATCCTCCAGATTGATCCGGTATTATGAGAATAGGTGTTGATGTCAACCTTGACTTGAGTTCTACGAAAGCTTGTTCGCATTCTTCTGACCACACAAATTCCTCATCTTTACATGTGAGCTTGGTCAGGGGTGTTGCTATCTTCGAAAATCCTTCAATGAACCTTCTGTAATATCCAGCTAAACCCAAGAAACTCCGAATGTCCTTCACTGACTTTGGTGTAGACCATTCGCTAACTGCTGAAACCTTCGCTGGATCCACAGAGATTCCTTCTCCTGATACGATATGTCCAAGAAAACTAACTTGCTTTAGCCAAAACTCACACTTGCTGTACTTGGCATAAAGCCGATATTGTCGAAGAGTTTCCAGGACAATCCGTAGGTACTCTGCATGCTCTTCCCGACTCTTAGAATACACCAGGATGTCGTCAATGAAGATGACAACAAACTTGTCTAAGTACTCTCGGAAAACTTGATTCATTAGGTTCATGAATATTGCCGGTGCATTGGTCACTCCAAATGTCATCACTAGAAATTCGTAATATTCATAGCGAGTTCTGAAAGCTATTTTGTGAATATCAGCTACCTTGACCTTCACTTGATGATAACCTGAACGAAGATCCAATTTAGAGAAAACACAAGATCCACTTAGCTGATCGAATAAATCGTCGATGCGCGGAAGTGGATACTTGTTCTTTATAGTGACTTCGTTCAAGGCTCTGTAATCGATGCACATTCTGTATGAACCTTCCTTCTTCTTCACAAGTAGTACAGGTGCTCCCTAACTTGAAGTGCTGGGACGAATCTATCCTTTCGCCAATAATTCATCCAACTGTGTTCGGACTCCTTCAAACCTTTTGGACTTAATCTATAAGGTGCTTTGATCACCGGTTGTGCTCCTGGTACTAAATCAATACTGAATTCAAGAGCTCGATCGGGAGGCAAACCTGATATATCGTCAGGAAATACATCGTCGAACTCTCGAACTACCTCTGGTCTTGATTCTTCCTCCCTTGAGCTGCTGCAACTACTGCTTCTCTTGGCTTTGCTTTATAGGTACCTGGCTCTAGGGTACGGTCTCCGCTTTTGAAATAGAAGACCGGATGGTCTGGAATCTCGAATACTACCCTCCTTTGACGACAGTCGATGGTAGCATAAAAAGTTCCAAGCCAATCCATACCTAGAACCACATCGAAGTTCGGTATGTCTAGCACTTTGAAGTCAGCATAAAACTCTCTGCTGCAGACGACGACCAGACACAAGCTGTATCCCATGGTTGCCTTTAGAACGCCATTTCCTGAACTGACATTCCAGCTGGATACAAGCGGTGAGACTGGAATCGTATGGGTTCGGACAAACCGTTGCGACATAAAGCAGTGAGATGCTCCAGTATCAAACAGTGCTAATGCAGGTAGTGAGGCTACTAAGATTGTACCTAAGGTATGTGGGATATGTTTTAGGTATAGGGAAAAGTATGTAAATAAGTAACAAGATTGAAAAGAAAGATTTGAGAAGAAAAGTTTACCAGTGATGACTTGGCCAGTGGCCTCAGTTTCTTCCACTGACATAATGAAAGCCTGGCGTCTTGGTACATTCCTCCTGGCCTGAGGAGCATTCCTCGGAATGTTCCTTTGAGCTTGATGGAACTGACGAGGAGGTGGTGCAGCTTGTGGTCCTCTGGGTGGTGCAGGTAGTGCAAGTCTTGGAGCAAGGGCTTGGATGGCTAGGCGCTGTGGGTAATTGTTTGCTAGCTTGGGTGTAGCAATTGGATTTTGTTTATGAGGACAAGACCCAATACCATGAGCAGCTGAGCCGCAGATCAAGCAAAGGTTGTTCGTACGCCGGCAATCTTTCGCCAAATGCCCATTTCTCTTGCAATAGTTACAAAAGGCTGGGCTGGGCCTGTTGATTGGTGCTCCTGGACGTCTTGGCACAAAAGGTGGTCTGGACGAGGCTCCTCCTGCCATCTTGTTGGCAGGACGCTTAACTCCTGCAAACTGAGGTCTGCCCCTTGCTTTTATCACTTCCTCATAACTGCGGGTAGCTTCCAGAGCATCCTCAGCCTGAATTTCTGTGTCCAAACCTTGTTGAAAGTGACGGGCTCTGATATCATCCGTCGGTATCAAGTGTGCCGCGAACCTGTTTAAAGGATTGTGTTAATTGTGTAGTATGTGATATTTAAAAAATTTGAAATACTGTGACATATCTTACCGACTTAGCATGGTGAATTCAGCATCATACTCATCTACTGACTTGTCCCACATCGAACCTTGTTGTAGATGAATAAACTGCTGTTCCATGGAAAACCTGGCAGTCACAGGGAAGTACTTCGCGTCGAACTTCTCGCGAAAAGTCTTCCATTCAATAGGCTGTACAAGACGGCTTTCTTCTGCCTTCCAACAGTTGCGAGCATTGTCCGTGAGCTGCAGTTTCGCCACACGGACCCAAGCTATGTCTGGCACTTGTGCTGCCGCCAGATCATCCTCTATACTTTGTGCCCATTCCTCAGCTTCAAGAGGGCTTCCCTTTCTGGAGAACTGCTTGGGATGTAAAGCCCTGAATTGCTTTACCCCAGGTGCGTCAGTCTCAGGACGGTTCAGGAGTTGTTGCTGTCCCTCAAGAAGGCTGCGGATCGCCTCAAGTAAAACCGTTTGCTCGGTGGGTGGAGCAGGAACAGCAGGTGTGAGAGGTAGTGGTGGAGGGGTGTTGTTGACATTGGTGCTGGTGTTGTTCGGGGAATCCATAACCTTGAAGAAAAATTTGGGTTAGGACAGATTCAAATACTTGAAATGATAAGATTCAAGAAATATGAAATTGTAAGATTCAAGGAACATGAATTGTAAAGAATGTTTTAGTTACTGGTTCTTGTGTTATATTGCTTAGGTTGTTCACGCAGAACAGAATTGCATGGCAATGTTCCATACAACTCTGACCTGCATGGGTCACCAACCAAAACCTGTCACGCCCTGCTTCCCGGTATACGGTGAAGGGGACGGGACTGGTCCGCTACGATTTACCCAGAAGCAAATACGCTAAGCGTAACTAAGCAATATAAAAGAAAATGTACACAAGAGATAAGGTATAATAAAAACAGCAACTTTTATTTATTAACATTCTTTTGTACAATGCATGAAAAGGAAATACAACTGAAATAAAAGCGATGCCTAAACAATGGCATAACAGGAAATGAAAAGTACTGAATGGAAAAATGTACAATGTCTAGAGCTCAAGGTCTTCGCTGTACTGCTCCAAATCTTCTGCAGTTGGTTCGATCTCTGACAGGTCCAAATCACCTGACGACATTCAAAGAAGAAAGAAATAGAATGTCGTCAGCGAACAGGTCGCTCGGTAAGTCCTAAAGATAAGAGGAAAGTAGAATAAACATAATAAGAAGGTATCTTTTAAAGTTGTATTATTTTGTTGTAAAGCTGTATTAACGATGTTGTTTGTAGCTTGGTACAGAAGAATGCCAGTGTATACGAGAGAAGTCTCTATATGCCAGAGACTAGAGGCATGTATAGTACAAGGAACCGTTTATGCCACGGTACAACAACAACTGGATTCATGTTAGGTGTATTAAGTCTTACAGTCTCATGCCACTTTTAACACCTTCCGTACCAATCTACCCCTTAAACCCCGTAGTGTTTTATTTGTATTGTAAATTGTATTGAGTGTAAAATTGAAAGACTAACCGAAACCATGATATCAGTAAACGGATGTAACCGTAGAATCATGTAAGTGGAATAACTGGAGAACCATGTAAATGGAATGTATATCCATGGTTCGGTTCGGTCAAATTGTATAGATTGATAATTGGATTCATGGATTCATTTGAATTGTAATATTGAAGATTGTAGATTGTAGATTGTACTTGAATCATATTCAAATCAGATTATACAGAGACTCAAACTGAGTCAGACAATTAGCAAAGTAAATTGAAGTCCTGATTGTTTTTGTTAATTTGTCTACCTTAGATAGGCAAGCACCCACTTCTCCGGCTTCCTGGGGCTTAAGAGATTGGTTCTGCTTAAACCTATGTTTACTAGGGTCCTTAGGGTAATTTATAGAACTTGAGGGGGTTTTATGTAAAATACTTTTATATACTTTTCAAAATACACTTCAAGTAGTTATATTTCGTTTTTAGAGTTGTAATGAATATGGATTTTATATTATGATATTTCTATTGAAAATATCCTAGTTTCATAAATAAAGATATTTATCTGTAATATTGATTTATTTGGAATTCATGGTATTTTAGTGTAAAATTTATTCTTGTGATTTTTAGAAAAAGTGGAATATTTATATCATAACAAAATAGGTATTTTAATGATAAATATACATATATTTATACAAAAATAATTTTATATATTTTTTTATATTCTAAAAATCTCATTTTCTTAAGATATCGTATTTTAAATCTTTCGAGACTGAATACTCCTTGCGGAGGACTAAATCTCGCACTACTAAGCCCGAGGATGTGCGATAATCCGCATCATTCCGAACGGGTTCCCCAAAATGTGTTGTAGCGGCGTTTTGCAAAGATTGTAAAATACTAAATCCTTTAGAAAATGGTTTTATGAAGTAAATGGTATTTATTTGTCAATTTTCCGTATTCTATGATTTAGGGTCTCCTAAGTCAACTAGACTATTCCTAACTGGTACAAACGACAAGTTGTGAGATGCCTCAAATCGTCTCTTCACCGCCAATTGTGGCCAGGTAAGTACAAGTGAAGAAAGGAGAGATCCGCTCACGAATCACTGTGAGACGGGCCTTTTAAAATGACCTTTCTCACTTGCCTAGCCTAGACACCACAAAGTCAGGTTTAGATAAACGACTGATATCCACAACTTATTGTATTTTCATAATCAGAGGTATTTATTTTAAAAGTGTATCAATACTAAATCTTTTAGTAATGGTTTTATTAAGTCAAGGGTATTTAAATGAAAATATTGTTTTCTCGTATTCTAAGTTTTCGATGGTATCGTGTTAGGTTGTATGAGTGTGTGAGGAGGCAGGTCGTTACCTCGTGCTCTACTTTAAAGGTATAACAAGTTTAATGGAGCTAAATGTAAAGTTGAAACAATGTGGTATTTAAGTGAAAAAATACGATAAATTGAAATAGCTATCATTTCATGTGATGAAACTTGATCAATTTGGTTGATTAGTGTTTAATAGTGATCATGAGGAAGTTTAAGTATAATTGTATTAGTGAGAAGTGGAATTTTATAGGCAACCGAATCGGAAATCGGATTTGTTTCGATTCCGTCGGTTTTGTAAAACCGTATTTTTAGATAGAAAAGATAGGTAGAATTTGGGACTTACGGATTTTAGATCACACAAGAGGGTGAGAGAGAAGTAGAGGAATCACCGATGTGCTGCGTCGTCGCTGGTAGTTCCTAAAACGATCGCCGGAAGTTCCGCCGGAAATTCGTCGGAGTTTCGCCTCGAGCTTGTTTTCAAAGTACACAAGTTTTTCTTAGAATTTTGAGAGAGTGGGCTCAGAATTTTGGGGTAAGAGAGTAAAGGGTAGGGGGTGTATTTATAGGGTTAGGCTACGGTTAGAGTAGGTGTAGGGATTTTAAATAAAAATTGTAAAAATGTGTGAAAAAAATCATTAAAATGGATTAAATAGGGTATAATTACCTCTCTGGAACCGATCTCATAAATTAAAGTGTGCAGGGTGTTTCAGAAGGCGAAAAGACAAAAAATTTCAGTTGACGACTCGGCCGTCCGGCCGAGTCCGGCCGGCGGCGCCGGCCCGAGTCGGCCTGTCCGCCGGCCGACTCGGCCGACTCGGGCCGACTCGGCCGACTCGGACCGAGTCGGGGGTCGGGTAGGTGGGGGTCGCCGGGGGTAGGCACTGGTGCTTTCAGATTTTCAAGTTCAGTTCAACTTTTGGAAGTTATTGTGTGTGGACTGTTGGGCTTCCAAAGAATTTAAAACAAAATAAATACAAAAATAATGTGGGGCATGGGATTTGAACTCTGGTGGCTTGGTTCAGCAGTGCAAGGTATTACCAATGAGCTACAAGCTCTTTCTTGTAATTATTGTGTGAAATAAATACTTAAAGTGGTAACAGCGACATTAAATACTCCAAGTATAATTTAAATTTAAATCAAATTTATGTACACTAAAAATGGAGTTGTTACATCATTCTTCCACTGGGCCTCGGCTTCAAGCTTTGTTATTGCCACAAGACGGGTCTCCGCATGAGACTGTTGAGTCCGATATGAAATGAACCGACTCTCAAGCTCCTTTTTAGTAACTTTATGAGCTTCAACCATCTCGCGGGTAATGATAACGGTTTTATCAGGAGCTACCACATCTGTGATAGCTTCTTGAAGCACCCGCCAAATTTCTTACGCACGAGTGGCCTTAGTAGTGAGTTGAGCCTGGAGTTCCCCAAAAGCAGTTGAAACTAGCTCTCTCTCCGAAAATTTCCGGTTGAGTCTCTTCTCACAAGACTGTAGATTAGCGGCGCACCGCTCAATCCACCCCCGCAGGCTTACCTTTGCAGTCAGGAGCTCGGAAGGAAGGCGTATGCACTCAAGGTTATGTAAGCAAGCCTCCACTCGGCGACAATACTCAACCTAAACATGCACAAACCATGTACCATGCAAGGCAATAAGGAGAATCTTTGGTGCACACCCCACTAAGCATGCATTCGCGACTGTATGCCTGCTTAAATGGAAATGATGTCCAAAATGCGCTGATTTGCGAGCAACACGACAATAGCACTCGTACTTAAAAGAAAATTCCTAAGGGTAAAGTATAAAGCTCATGTACAGAGGTGGGATACACGTATGAATATATGATGAGCAGAAAACATTCAACAGTCAATAATAAGATAAATACATCGATATAAATATACTACTCTACAGAGAAAAGATCACCAAATATAGGATCAGAGATACAGGGGTTAACAAAACAAAATACAAAGTTCTCCAATTCCCTCTCTGTCCTCTCCACCATGTCGAAGCGACGATCTTCGCGAGGAGTTGCTCCCCACCGATTAGTATCGTGCTCATCAGCGAAAACGGACATGATGGCCCGCCTGGCTCATATCTGACTCGGTAAATGAACCGAACGATCCTTCAAAGCCTGGGTAATTAAGCGTGCCTCGTGGAAACACTCAATTTTGTCATCCGCCGTATCAAGAGTCGTTGGAGTCATCTCCTCCGGATGAGGGAGAATATCAGCAAGCACAGACAAGAAAATCATCCTGAGCCAAATGGAACCCATAGGAAGAGGAGAGCCCCTATAGGCCAAGAGTTCGTACAATGCCGCGTCACATTGGTCATCAGTGAAAAGAGGATCCGCTAACTGCACGGCAAAATGAGGAATAATCTCCTCGATAGGCACCTCCCAGGGTTGCCGATGAGCGTGGGGACGGTTGCAAGCCATAACCTTTGGTTTGTTTCTCAAAATGATCACCCTAAGGTCTAAATGTTTCTCTCTCTGTGAAGAAAGAGGAAGATGTAGCTTCGGGTTATAAAGAGATGCATTCAAAGCTATGTAGGGTTCCTAGGCACGCTCAAGAGGTCTTACAAGGCATCAACCATGCCAAATTCGAATTTTTTCAGTGCCGAGAAACCCTAATGCGATCGTTAACTAGAGTTTAGGCGAAACAACAAGCTACTAAACTACTTTAGTGCTAAAGGAAAGTGACTACAACCTTTGTAGATCCGGTCCTCCACTTCCTAGGCTCCGTGATGACATCCCTCCGCTGTACCTATCGGAATCCGGACTCTGGCTATGGTTTCGTCGGAGAAATGATCGGGCTAGGTCGTCAACTTCGATGCCGAAGATGATCTACGTCGAGGCAACTTAAGATCAAGCTCCAACTTCACCAAGTCATGAAACTTGTGAAGAAAACACCCTATACTACTTGGCAAGTGGTAGAGGATGAAGAAATAGGAAGTGGGTTCACTTTAGAATTGGATTTCTCACTCTTTTTCTCATGTTGCCATTAATGGTAGCAAGCTTTCTTCTTGTTGAAGAAGAAGAAGAAGAAGAAAAAGAAATATGATAAGAATAATCAAAATAGAAAATAAAGTGATTCTTATCATATTTTCAACCATGGTTTAGTGTAGAGAATAAACTAGGGTTAGGTGAATGGTTAGGGTTAAGGCAAAAGACAAAATGGTAGACTTATTCAAAGCTTCATGAAACTTCAACAACAAAACAAACTAAGCCGCCATTTCATTTTTGCCCAAAAATGAATTAATGAATAAATAAATAAATGAATAAGTAAATAAACAAAACCCTAACCATTCACTTAAACATGGTTTAAACTAAACATATACCCAAACTTGCATGTATCATCAAACATGATACAATCAAGTGCACAAAAATATATCACATATACAATGTGCACATCAAGTGAGAAAATCCATTTTAAGTGAACAAATACTAGTTAATGTAAAGTAATATATCAAATATATAATCATGCATTAAATCATTAAATCAACACTTGATTTAACGATCCGGTCATATCGCATATAACCGACTAATATCCAGTGTATCAATGTATCGAATCAACATTTGATTCGGTAACCCGGCTATATCATATATAACCGTCCAATGATACAAATCGCGAGAATAGAATACAGTATCACATACTGGTATTATTCTCGGTCCCGCACATATCTCATATGCGCTCCTATTTCATTTCGCTTGAGCCAGGAAACCTCTGTGTAGGACTCTAAAGACTCGTCAATACGACGGCAGCAGGTGATGATCATATCAAACACCCACAAGCCGCAAGCGGTCTGCTAAACGTAACGGCCACCCGGGTATTGAGCGATCAGAAGATCGATGAGCAAGCCCGCTCACACTCCTGTGAATCCAACAAGTAACACTTACCGTACAGTCCGGTCTCGTCGTCTGATATGTCGCATATCTCTCCTAGGGGTGGTAAACGCCAGACCCCAATAGCTCGATAAGTCGTGTCGTTATGAGGTCTATAACAGTTCGAGAAACTACTGGTAACATTTACCAGTAAATCTCAGCAACCATGGCCAGAGATTTTCGGTTATATCCAATCGAACACAGCGCAACATCAACTCCCTATACCGGGAGAGACGAATCCCCTCCTATCGCTCATTGCCTCCATGTGACTCGGGACTGTACCCAAAAACCACCGTTTTGCACGCCCTCTTGGACGTGGTAAGGTGGAAATCAAAGCACAGTGGGAATCACACAAGACTCTATGACGATCTCGGGTCAACAGACTACTCTGTACCAGTGTCACCAGAGAACTGCCATCTGATGTAAGGTATAATACCATCTAGGAGTTCTCGGCGAGTCCGTCCAGTGTACCCAGTCTCCACTGAGCACCCGTATATCATCTCTGATGTCAAACACCAATGGATATGGGATCATCCATCACCCATCTGTATGGGTCGAGAAGGTATACGCTAGTCTACTCTGGTATATCGATGCCCCGTCTCGATACACCTACGACTAGGGACCTTGAAGGATGTACTTATAGACTACCATGTCCCCACTAGTATGATCCGCATCACAGTCCAGGTAGTCAAGTACACATCTAAGGGCTTTACCAATATGTAACAGAGAGACAATCAGTGTACACGTTAAGGTAAAGATCAACCAGATAGTATACTATCATGTCGAGCAAGAAAGTCCTCCCTATATATGTCCAAGCATCCACTACAATATACATCCTATGTATAGTAATAGCCTCTAGGGCATACATATAACTAACAAGCTATGCACAGAAAATGTCGTGCATGGTGGAGCTATTCCCAAGGCCAAAAAAGGGGGGCATGGGAAAAGAAAGGGGTGACTCATTGGAATTAGAGTAGAGAGGCGAAACGACCTCATCAGCGGAGCCTCACGTGCGTAGCACGTGAATACCCACGTTGATCCTTTTGAAAGCTAAAGAAGCACCGCACGTACATAACACGTAAGCGCCGGCACTAGTTCAGGATTAAACTCCCCAACAGCTCCTCATGCGTAAAACACGTGAATACCAACAACAGTATAACAACACTTCATGCAGAATACATGTGAGCATAAAAAAGGGGGAAAGAGGATGTTTTGTCATTCATACTCCAGGAACTTGTACATGGTATAAAAACAAAAGAAAATGTTTACAATGGTAAAACACTTAATCCTGGACATGGATTGAGGAATTCAGAAGCAAGGCCGAGTAAAATGCTTCTGACTTCTCTGACCATTTTCGTGTGCATCTTCTTACGAATGCAAGCGTCGGGATTTTTGCCGATGTCATCCGTCCTCTGATAGGCAGAGATTATCGTCGTTTGTTGGAAAACTTGATGCAAGATATCAACAAGACCATCTCGCCGCCTCTTCGAGATCAAACCCATCAGATATACTGAGTGCAGCTTATCTTCGGTATCATCAAGTGCCTCAAGCGGCATGGCTACGTTAAATTCAGGAAGTGCTTCCTAAATCGCCCCCACTATGATCTTCAATAGAGCGGAACGACGGGGGGGTAGTCGACCGTTGTATTCATCGAAGCGACGCATAACCTCAGCGCGTTGGGCATTCGTAAACTCCTGGTTTTGACTGCGGCCTTGGACGCGAATGTCTTCATAGGAGATAATTTCGTCAAGATCATACATATAAACGGTCATAGTATCTTAAAAGAAAAATCGGCAAGAGTTTAGCGATCGAGATGATCAAGAAAATGCTTATTATAAGAATCTAAAAGGATTCTCGTTAAACGGACACGGGAGTTTAAACAACTCTTGACATTCTCATAGAGAAAACAAGATCTGTTAAAATACCCAACAAATTTGAATTTGTGCAAGTAAGGAAAAACCCTATGAAAATATGCTCAAGAACACCAGGGAATGAAATTCCAGAAAGGCCCTCTTGATCTTTAGAGCAAAGCTCGTTGGTGAGGAATTAAATTCTTTTTATGCGATAGAATTAAATTCCAGAAACCCCCATAATGAGGAAAAGAAAAATAAAAATGCCATCAATCCTTAAAGATCAGAGGGGGAATGCCCAAGACATTGAGGTTTACTACTCAAAGATCACGTCTTTGGATCTCTGAGAGATGGGTTTCAGAAAGGTAGCAAAGCTCTTATGGTGGATTTAAAAACCCGAAATTTTTTTTTTAAGAAAAGGGTTTCTTTGTTATTCAAGATCATTACCTTAAAAGGGTTTCTTTTTCTAACAGGGTTTAACTCTGAAATTGCAATAGGCAGAGAACTAAGCTCTGAAGACGAGAATTAAATTCTTAAAGAAAATAAGGAAGGAAGAAGATGAAAGAACGGTGGCTTCCCAAAGACCAAACCCTTGCATTTATAAGACGTGATAAGAGCGGTTCACCTTCCCTTTCCCCTAGGCAATCCAACGGCTGTAAAGGTGACAACGTTGCAATCACGTGAGAACAACGCTATGGGGGCATTTGTTCTCTCATAAAAAATAAATAATGAACAAAAAGCGATGGAAAAAAATCCCCAAATGGAGCATCACGTGCCCGCACGTGATGCGCCCTGGAGCAAAAATTATAGGCATTGCGCTCAACAAATAAGGCTGAAATTAAGCCTCACGTGAAGGCACGTGAGCATCTATATACAAAGTATATAGGCGCCTTCCTAAAACAAATAACAGGCCAGAAAAGCTCACGTGCCAACACGTGATGCTTTTTTCTGGGACTGCTGCATATAAGCAAACCGGTCTAATATTATGGGTCACGTGCTATACGTGAGGGTTCCTAATGCCTTCTGAGCCGATAGAATTAAATTCTAAATAAGAGGAATCAAAACCCTATTTGGAAAATATTTTCTTGAATCTTTCTAAACAAGAAAGATTACGTTCTGTAAAGCAGAGCACCGTTGGATTAAAGATCCAATGGTGATTAAAAAATCACCAAGCTATAGAATAAGCTCTATATGAGAAAATATTTCCCCAATCTTTCTAAACAAGAAAATTTATGCTCTGTAAAACAGAGCACCGTTGGATTAAAGATCCAATGGTGATTAAAAAATCACCAAGCTACAGAATAAGATCTGTATGGGAAAATATTTTTCCAATCTTGTTAAAAATAAGAAAAATGTCTTCTGTAAAATAAAAGTCCCTGGATCAAAAATCAAACAGCGGATAAAATCTCCGAATCAATCAAAAAATCTCTCAATGAGAGATTTCCTTAACTAAATCAACAAACTTGCCCATACTATATAAAGGACTCGAGACTGAAAAGAGAAACAGAGGAGACCCCCTATAAGATTTGAAAAAAAAAAGAGGAAGAGTTCTCTTTGAAGAAAAGAAACCCTAGGTAAGAAAAAAGGACCTAGAGATCATTTTATCTCCTCATACAAGAGTTTAACTCTTCCAAACAAGAATTTAGTTCTTCCTCTGGTTGAGGTCTGCAGAAGTAGATCTCCCCACAAGTTGAGAATTTAATTCTCATCAGGGAGATTCTGTCATACAGTTCCAAAATTTAGAGGAAAGAACTAAGTTTGAAGAATTTAATTCTTCCAAAAGATATAGGAATTTAATTTCTCTGACAAAACTAGGGTTTAACCCTGCATAAAAAAAAGAAGAGAATGACTGAGATCGAGTCACGTGATTCCACGTGACACCCCTAATAGTGCTTAGCACTTTCAAAAGGAAAAGGGAATAAACCCAAAGACGGTCCCCATTTTAGGGCGCCTCATGTGCTCCCACGTGACCCCCAAACAGTTGTTCAACACTCATATGAAAAAGGGGGAAATTCCAAAGACAAATCCCATTCTGGGGCGTCTCACGTGATCCTGCGTGAACCCCAATAATGCTTATCACTTTTAAAAGGAAAAGGGAATAAGCCCAAAGAATCAGTGTCCAACTCTGGGGCGCCTCACGTGTCCACACATGATGGCCACGAGATTTAAGTGTTTAACACTTATATGTATAGACGGGGATTTGAACCCAAGGATACCACACCAACCCTCGGGTGCCTCACGTGCCACACGTGAGCGCTCCAAATTTCAATGTTTAACATTGCTTTAGAGCATCACATGGGAGCACGTGAGCGCCAAGCAAATGTTAGTGTTTAACACTATGAGAAGTCGACCTTAGCCTAAACGTAGCCAAGTCTCCCGCGGCCAAAACCCTTTTTCAACCGAGTCTGCCTATGCTCGGGTCTCCCCAAATCGATCTTAGTTCCAAATGATGTCCTTACAGATGGTATCTAAAATGATGTTCATTCCACTATGATCTTTCCCTTCAATCTAGAGTTCGGTTCAAGGTTACATCTCTCCACACCTCTGATGCATGTCGTTGTAATTCTTCAACGATGTCAGAAAGGTGGAGGGTCCCGACAACCAACAGCTTTTGGATGCACTCTCAATCTCATGAGCATACCCCAATGGACCGTAATGTCCTTAAACTAGTTATGGACCGCAATGTCCTTAAACTAAACTATCATCCCAAAAATGGTGACCTATGGACTGTAATTTCCTTAAACTAGCTACAGACCGAGATGTCCTTAAACTAGCTGTGGACCGCAACGTCCTGAAACTGAAACGATAGTGCCCAAATGCTCTTTCGTTGGATCAAAAATGATCCTGAATCCCCGTTAAGTAGATCTTAGTCCAATATCAGATTAACGTATTCTTAACAAATATTTAAGTTGATCTTAATCTCGAACAAGGTTAACGATCTTGAAATCAAACCAAACCCAAATCTAAGAAAATACAGATTTGGACTAATCAACGCCTTACGGGCGACAACACAAATTAGTCTCCGTATACAATCCACGGGTAACAAAAAATAAAACAAACACACACGACACGAAGTGACCTTATGGAGAAGAAGAAAGTGATTATCGCTATGCGGTAACGTAATTAACTGCAGGGCTTACGCCTGCAGGGAAGAGCATCCCCACAATCAAAAAACCCTCACAACGAAGGGGAATCTGACGGAGTCTGCTACAACGGCCGCATCAGTCCAGACCTCCGATACACGGTGCCATAAATAAACTTGGCATTT
Source organism: Agapanthus africanus (assembly GCA_030015575.1). NCBI lineage: Eukaryota > Viridiplantae > Streptophyta > Magnoliopsida > Asparagales > Amaryllidaceae > Agapanthus > Agapanthus africanus. Next base: position 188,751,206 of record CM057337.1, read on the forward strand.
TCGGAGAGGTGGACGACTAAAACCAAATAGCATCTGCCCCCAAATGCAGGCTAGATGTTTGTCTTTCCCGGCTTTCAGCGGTAAACACCCACATATTACACTTACAGTCGCAAAAAAGAAATGAAAAACTACAATAATTAAAATCCGTATTTCCTTAGATATCATAAACCCGGAATATCTCATATGCCGAATTTCATGCCTAACCTATAAACCTTGCATTTTAGTCTCATATTGAAAACACTTTTAAATAACTTAGTCAGGTAATTCAACAAGATTCCCAACTACCCGATCGAATACTCGTCGAGAACTTTAGTAGATGGCCGCACCCCCGATGCCGTCAACCAAGTGCACTTAGGCGGAACACCGTGGCCTGAGCACCCTAGTGGATGCTTTTGGTAATGGGGTTATCCTAAAGTGTAACATTTCAGAAAAATAAAATATTATTTTTGGGAATTTTTATAATTAAATAATGAATATATTGAATATTTTAATAAGGCGGTATAATTAAATACCGATAAATGGGGAAAATTTGGAAAATTATTGGATTTAAGCAAATTATAAGTTTTTATGATTAATTATACACTATTTAGTGCTAATCGTGATTAAATATCGCTAATCGCGCATTAAGCTTGTTTTGTGCAAAACATGCACCATGTCACATTTTGACACTTGTTTCATTTTGTCATGGCTTTTTCCTTCTCTTGCATGGTTTTGTTTTAGAAAAAGAAAAGAAAACAAAAGATAAAGATAAGAAAAGAAAAGAAAAGATAAAGAAAACAAGAAAAAGAAAAGGTCAAAGAGGTATGGGCAAGAGAGAGAAGGAGAGGGGTTCCATTGACCTTTGGCATTCTTCTTCACTACATTTCTCTCATCATCTCTCTCCCCTTCACTCCCATGGCAGCACCCCCATCTCCCTCCTCCACTTCAAGCCTCAAAACACCCCCAAAACAACACCAAAACATCATCCCCACTTCACAAAAAGCATGCACAAGCTCATAAGCTACACTTTGGACCAAGAAAGTTTGTATTTTAGGCTCTTGGGCAACTCAAGAATTTTCTTAAGTTGCTAAATGAGGTAATTCTTTCACATTAAGTATAGTATTTCATTTCCTTTAGCATCTTGTGTAGTTTAAAACTGATTTAGTAAAGTATTGTGAACTATGAAAATTTTAAGTTGAGGTTAGGGTTTGGAATTGATTACAAGGGTGCAATTGAGCTTAGTAGTGACCTTAAACCCCCTTTAGTGACAGTATATTGGACTAAACCATAAACTTAAACCCCAAAACATAAACTTAGAAACCCCGATTATCGGAAATTTATGAGAATAGTGATGGTATTTTTGCGATCACAGAGGGATGTGCAGGTGATATGGAGCATACCTTAGAGACCCAAGACCAAAACCTAACACCAGGGCCACAAATTTAATCCCCTGGGCCGCAATTTGCGACCTGGGTACCTCATTTTGGGTTCTTGCTTCGTCTGTAGCTCCTATGTCAGTAAAATAGACCCTTTACATATGCAACTTTGGCTAATTTGGCTTAGGGTAAAATCTGGAGCATGTTTTCTAAGTTTCTGGATTTGTTTTACGGGTTTTATGAAATTTGGTTTCGGTAATTGATATTGTGTTTCCGTCGTGTGGCGTTTGTGTTGGATATAGTGCCCTCAAAGTCAATTATTGGATCGCAGGTAGGTGATTGCAATAATTGCAGAGGACCTATACCGGTAGGACAGACTTACTCGAGATGATATTATGCTATCCGGTTTGCCTTTATCAGTCGTGTATAGGTTCAGGTGACTGATCACGATTACACTTTGATAGAGCCTTTAGGATCTTGCTTGACTACCAACAGTATGAGGGCGATCATATACGTGAGAGTTGGGTGGTCTATAAGCATATCCTTAATAGTGGTCCCTAGTCGTGGGAGTTTCGAGACAGGGCATCGATACTCCGGAGTAGACTAGTGTATACAGTCGAGACCCTGACGAGGGGCGGTGGCCGGTCTCATAAGCCACTGGTGTCAGTTGGATCACCTAAGATGTATACAGGTGCTCATTGGGTTATAAGTACACCGGACAGGACTCGTTGGGAACCTGCTAGTTGGTATTATACATATCGTCAGATAGCAGTTCCCTGGTGACATGTGTACAGGTTAGTTCATCGACCTGAGGTCATCATTTGTCTCGTGTGAGTTCCCACTGTGCTTTGATTTCTACCCTACCACGGCTCAAAGGAGTCATGCAAACAGGTAGTTTTTGGGTACAGTCCCGAGCCATATGGAGGCACGTGAGCAGAACGGCAAGGGATTCGTCTCTCCCGGTATTGGGGGTGGAGGTCGCGCTGTGTCTAGGAAAGCCATTGCACCAAGTCCTTGGCCAAGGCAGGTGAGATTTACTGGTAGGTACTCCAGTAGTATCTCAGGGTGTTCAGGGCTTGTCTCCGACACGACTTATACAGCTATTGGGGGTCTGACGTTACTAGCCCCCTAGGCCGGATATGCGATACTCATAGACGAACGGACCGGACTGTATATACATTGTCACTGTTAGGCTCAGTAGGGTTTCCGGATGAGTTCGCTCATCGGCCTCCCTTGAGGTCAGTCCATGGGCAGCCGTTACGCATAGCTAGTGCCGCTGACGGTTTGTGGTTAAACCCACTGCCAGGGTACTGACGAGTCATTAGAGTCCCCCACAGACAGTTTCCCAAGTTCGGGCAAAACGTTGCAGAGGCCGTATGGTTTTATGGCAGGGTTCGGAAAATGCACGTGCGTTTACGCACGTGTCATATTTCGGGCAGATAATACTGGTGGGCTTTGGTTTAAGCCGAATCCATGTATTATACAGAGTAGATATAATATCTTTGTCTCAGTTGCATTTGTATTCGGTCGTAATACAAATGCGGGTATGTTTATACAGTTACGGGGTTATCCTGAAATTCGTTTCGGGATCACTTTTGGAAGTTGCCAGTTTCCAGTTTTCTATCAGCCGTCTTTTAACATTTGGTTAAATACGGATTTATCTTTTCTTGAGATGAGTGTGGAAGCTTCTAGAAGGTTCTAGAAGTGGTGAGGTGTTTAGTGAGTCATGGTTGCATTTAATGATTCCATTAATGCTTGATGACTAGCTTAATGATTCATCATTTCATTAAGTGTGTTCACACTTGAGATATTTTCTTATTATCACCTCCCCCTCTCCTACACTCACCCCCACCTCTATATATGTGGCCGGCCTCTTCCCCCTCTCTCTCACTCACTCACTTGATTTGATTCATTCGGAAAAAAGATGATAGGTTTCGGTGTATGGAATTTCACAGCTCATTTCATTCCATCGCCCGATTCCCGCGGCAGCTTCATTAACCGTTCGTCCATGGTTTTGGACGAAGCAAGACAAAGTATTCCACTCATTCTCTACATCAATCTTGGTCGTCTCTTTTAGCAAACTTGACGACCGAGTTGCCTCGAGTCAGAGGCGGGAGCCCGTTTAAAGATCCGATGACGTGGTGCCACCTGGAAGAGGAGATCGGAGATCGACGAGATCGGAGCAGCCGCAACGGAGCGAGGGATGATGGTTAAAGAACGAAGAACTCGGATCGTTCGGTATAACCTTTCTTCCCTCTTTGTAGATTGTTAGTTTAGCGTTAATGGCAGATCCGGGTTATAGTATGCGATAGCGCCAGTTAAAAAAGTTTTTGTTCCGCATTTTAGCGTCTGAAAGACGGCCGGGGCGCTACCGTAGACTTACATGGTATCAGAGCCACGCCATTAAGCTTTACTAACTTGTGCTAACGCGTTTAAAAGATCGATCAAACGGATTTTCGAAAATCGCAATTTTCAAGTTTAAAGTTTCTGTTGAATTTAAATCTGGTCTAAAAATTTTTTTGAGCATCTCAGAAATTCAAGCAGGCTTTTTAAAGAACACAGAAGAAATTCGACCCACTGATCCGACCGTACGGCCGCAGAACCGCCGCCAAAGCCATGCTTTGGCCGCGGAACCGCGGCCGTCTAGGTGAATCAGTGGACCATCTTTCTTCTGTGGATTCTACTTGGGAAATTGTGGTTTCTGGAACTGTTCATTTGGGCCCAATGTTTTTTACTGTACAGCAGATTTGCGTGGGGCCCACTTCGGGAAATTTAGTCGATCGAAATTTAAATGTGTTAGTTTACAGTGCTTACATTATATCTCCGACCGTGAATGTCATTTGATCGGTAAACTGCGTCTGATTGCTATAGTTCTTTTAGACGGGTTTGCGAACGTGATATTCGCGTTGATGTTCTGTGTTGTGCTGTGATGTTGCGGATTTGTCGTGGTGGATAGCAGTGTGCAATGGTAGTGCAGTTTGGATTTATTTGTACATTTGATATTGTGGGGCGAGCGTCCAACTTGTGGACTGCCGTCACTGCCTGTTGTATAATATTCTTTTGGGGCACGACCAGGTTGCGGTCGATGTACCTGTTGTACTTTTTTTTCCATTTTCTGTACTAGGTTTTACCCCGCGATGGAGTGTACGGATAGCCGGATTCTAGAGGGCAACGGGTCCGCATCTCATGGCTTTGAGAGGCAGAGGGGCCCCACTCTAGAATTGGCAGACTATTCGCCACACTCGTAGGGGGTACAGGTTGACCCAAGAAGGGGTGCTCAAGCTACCGGATTCCGTGAAGTGCTTGGTGGTCCATTCACTATGCTGTTGGGGGCTGCCTCACTTCAGGTTTTGGCGGGTAACTTGCCGCACCCGTAGGGGTCTAGGTTTCATTGCACAGGCTATCCACACGACAAGGGAACGTTGGGTTTCAGCAACGGCTCTGTGAAACTCGGGGATCCCAGATTATCTGTATTGTTCTATGATGCTTATTACTTTTCTGTAATGTTGCATATTATCACGCCTGGAGCGATTATTGTATATTGGTATATATACTATTAGATGTTGTATATGTTTTACACCCGCGCTAGTCCAGTCCCCACTCTGTCGTTAGTTAAGTAACCTAACGGGTGATGACGGGACCCAGTGACGAATGCGGATGGTATATACGTACATTTTATTTTCGTTCTTTTCTGGTGTGATTAATTGATGGGACTGCGTTGATTCTGATCAACGCAAAGTAAAACAAACCTATTTGGATGTTGTTGGAACAATTTAAAAAGTGTTATTACAAAGATATTTCCTTTTGTTTTGCACAGTGGTATTCGGTTGGAATATCCTGCACCTCATTCGACGGGGCAAGGGCCGATATCCCGTCACCGGGACTGACCCCTTGGGCAGAAGTTTGCGTCAGGGTAATAACTTCACTATAGTCGATTACATGTTGCTTTGCATCGCGGTATTCAGTGGAATATCTTGCACCTCATTCCACGAGGAAAGAGCCGAGATCCCTTCACCGGGAGTGACCTCTTTAGCAAAGGTTTTCGCCACTATATTTTATAAAAAGCTATCAGGTTCCTTCAACGAGATCAAGTTCATTACGTTAAAGGTTTTTCGCCAAAAACCAGCCGTAGCCCTCCATCATTTCTTATGGATGGTCAGTAATATTCAAGCTATGTTTGTTGGCTTTCGTCAAGGCATAGTGTTTGGTAGTTGCTGGGGTATTCATTTGTTGCATAGATAGATGAGTTGGTTTGGGACAGTCGTATTACCTTGTTGGCTTTCGTCAAGGGTATGTACGGGTGGGTTCGAATTAACAAGATAATGACGGGCAGAACTTGACATGTGACTTATGATTTGTTGGCTTTCGTCAAGGTCATAAGAACATGGGGTCAAAATCACATCGGGAGTTTCTAAAGAAACTGAAACTTGCCAGGCATGCGCATACCTTCTGGAGTGTGATAACGCGAGTGGATTCCGTCACGTTATCATGCGATGAGAGTTGGATCCCGATTCCCACTGATGAGTTGGTTTACTCTTCGGGTGACCCCGATTAATTCTTCTTTCAGGTTTGGAGGAGAATTTGACAGTACAGTGGGAGATTTCCGGATTAGATAAAGTGATAACCATTCTGATCTAGGATAGAGTGCACGCAGAGTGTTTCTTTTCTCTCTCTCTCTTTGGCAGCGACCTTTGACCGACCCTAGACTATGACTCAGTGACCAAGTTGACCGAACCTTCTTAAAATACTGGCTTTTGGATTGTCTATGTTGCATAAGTCATTGCCACTCCTTCTTCTACCCTTTGCATTTCTCAGAACACCCGTATTACTACGGACATCCACTTCCATTGGATAGATCCATCGTATGGTTATATAAGAACTCGAAGGGACTTCTTCGAGGATGGATCAAGGTTCAGGAGAAATAGAATTGGTTTATTCAGTTGTCTTTTATTATCACCTTCTCTCAGGTTGCGAGGGCTCCTTGGTTTAGGAGAGTACACCTATTACGCTTATTGGATAGTCTTCTTCCAAACCATAGGCAGGTGCCGAAAGGTAGGGAATGAAGAAATCCAATCAGCCTAAGTAGGGTGTATACAAGGTAATATGTAAAGACAAAATAAAGGGATTAGAAAGAGGGCAAAGTAAGTTGCGACTATTATCATTCACGACCAAACCACGTACTTCATCGCCACTCCTATTTCACTTTTAAAAGAATAAGGTATTATTCTGTTGTCTTTTATCATCACCTTCTCTCAGTTGCGAGTACTCCTTGGTATAGGAGGGTACACCTATTATTCTTACTGGATAGTCTTCTTCCAAACCATAGGCTGGTGCCGAACGGTAGGGAAGGAAGAAAACCATTTAGCCTAACGATGGTGTACAGAAGGTAACGACTAAAGACAAATAAAGGGATTTGGAGAGATGGCAAAGAAATATACAGTTAAAGTCATGAATTGGATTATGGAAGAGGCATTACTATGAATACCAGGATACCCCTACGAAACATTTTCATGTTTCAGTGCATTGTTAATGGAAAACTGTTTTCCCGATTAGATACTTACTCCAGGGTGTGTATTCACCAGGTTTCATTCTCATATCTGTATGGTTTTACAGATGATGAGTGGGAGGAAGTTATTGGGAATTAGGTGATCATCCTCATTATATCGGAATTCGTTGTAATTGGTGATATTTGAGGAAATCGCCAGGGTACAGTTTTCAACCTACAACGCACAGGTTTTGAGTTATTTAACTCAGCGGACTTATACAGAGTATTGTATGTTGTCCAGTGTCCATCAGGACAAAGGGGTAGGTCCTCGTACTATGTTCTGTTTACTTATAACTTCTCTAGTTTTTAGACAAGTGTTTCGTAGAAATACAAGGTCTAAGTTTTGAGAAGTTGTGGGTATAAGAATAAAGTAGAGAACCAGATGTCGCAAGTATCGGGATTCTTCAAAGAGATCGAAGATGTAGATACTTATGATCGGTATTCAGATGATAGTAAATGTTTTGAGAAACTTGTTTCTCTTTCAGGTTAATCATAATTGGATGGATTCCTAAGTTGAGTAATGCTGATTAGCCTCTCTCCATTAAAGTTGATATGCACTGGAGACAGCTGCATGATTAGAATCTGGTTCCAATTAAATAAGTGCCAAAGTTTCTATATTGGATATAGAATGGTTCGTATCTTAACGATATTAAGGTACGGGGAGTTGTCCGGCTTATGCTTAAAACCAGACTCTGGATAACTCAGGGTACGTTTCTGTAATGGCAGTTTGTGGGTTGGCCCAGGCTATGATGAGGGTTGACATTCTACCATCTGGAAGATCAATAGTGATATTGTTCTTGACTCGCCACAGTTTTAGTAAAATGGATTTTTTCAGAAAACAGTAGTGGGAGTATGGTAGAACTGGAAGTGATTCCAGAACTGCAAATGATTACGGAAAATTTAATAGGACCAATAGATTCAATCAGGTTTGACATTCCATTAGCCACTCTGCAGATATGGTGGGTAACCTCAGACACCCGAGAGGTACTTCGGTAGCCTCAAGGACGGTGACAGGGAGGTTCTTATCTACCCATACTTGACACTACTGTTGTTCCAGGCTATGAGACCCGGTAGGAGGGTTGTTGTGGTCAGTGGGAGCAGCGGAAGCATAGTGGGCAAGTAGCTTATGTCTATTTATAGACTAGAGCAGTTATAGCGGAGATTGATCATCTAATTTTGATGTGACAGTCATGGGTTTGACTTCATCAGAATAGGGGATGGATCTGTTAAGAAGGTAGTAGGGTGTGTTGTCCTGGTATTTGGATGACATACAGAGAGTAGGAAGTAAAATTCCTATACTACGATCGGTTGTACTGTGGTCGTCACACAGTTGTTTCTCCAGACAGGATATGGATATAATATTTGACATTCTGGTTTCTAGATCTATGGTTTTAGATCTGGATTTGGGTAGTTTCCCAATGTGGGTGCTTTGACAGTATTCTAATGGTTTTTAGAATAGATGACTCCTGGCATGGTGGTGTACCTGCAGGTGATGGAGTCACCCTCTCTAAAGGTGTCTTACAGACTAAAGGGGAGAGGGATGTGCATGATTGGCAGATCACTTGCTTAGGCAATTGAGTCAATCATGAGATGTCAAGTACCACACCAAATGTTATTTTTGCACTAGATGCAATAAGTTTGTATTAATCCAATCCTGGAGAAACATAAGGAAGCAGTTTTAGAACATAAGTGCATGTTCTAAGGATTTGATGACGGCAGCCTCCTTCAGGAGACGGTTATCATTCCAGGCTTCAAAGGTGACATGGATGACAGAGTGATTGTCAGAGTTATAGTTTTCCCTCTGACGAAGGGGGCAGTATTATGGACAGGAGGTCCAAGAGGATACTGTGGGAGGCATGGTGCCGGATACTGATTAGGTTCAGTTATCGATAAGTCTAAGAAGTTTGGATTTGGAGTTCATTTATGAACTAGGTCCCATCAGATATCCAGACATATTCTAAGACAGGTATTACTCAATTCGGGAGATGGCTTTCTCCGCGAACTTGAGATTAAGAGAGACATAGAAAGAAACATCAGGGCGGATCCACTCACTGAGGCTATTTCTCGAACACAATAGTTTTACAAACGGGCTTTATGAAACTGATTAGTAGGGGAGTTGGGTGTTGGTTTCACACGGGCTGTGAGTACGCAACATCGCAATAATTAGCCTTAAGTGCAAGTGGGAGATTGTTGGATATAGTGCCCTCAAAGTCAATTATTGGATCGCAGGTACGTGATTGCAATGATTGCGGAGGACCTATACCGGTAGGACAGTCTTACTCGAGATGATATTATGCTATCTGGTTTGCCTTTATCAGTCGTGTATAGGTTCAGGTGACTGATCACGATTACACTTTGATAGAGCCCTTAGGATCTTGCTTGACTACCAACAGTATGAGGGCGATCATATACGTGAGAGTTGGGTGGTCTATAAGCATATCCTTAATAGTGGTCCCTAGTCGTGGGAGTTTCGAGACAGGGCATCGATACTCCGGAGTAGACTAGTGTATACAGTCGAGACCCCGACGAGGGGCGGTGGCCGGTCTCACAAGCCACTGGTGTCAGTTGGATCACCTAAGATGTATACAGGTGCTCATTGGGTTATGAGTATACCGGACAGGACTCGCTGGGAACCTACTAGTTGGTATTATACATATCGTCAGATAGCAGTTCCCTGGTGACATGTGTACAGGTTAGTTCATCGACCTGAGGTCGTCATTTGTCTCGTGTGAGTTCCCACTGTGCTTTGATTTCTACCCTACCACGGCTCAAAGGAGTCGTGCAAACAGGTAGTTTTTGGGTACAGTCCCGAGCCACATGGAGGCACGTGAGCGGATCGGCAGGGGATTCGTCTCTCCCGGTATTGGGGGTGGAGGTCGCACTGTGTCTAAGAAAGCCATTACACCAAGTCCTTGGCCAAGGCAGGTGAGATTTACTGGTAGGTACTCCAGTAGTATCTCAGGGTGTTCAGGGCTTGTCTCCGACACGACTTATACAGCTATTAGGGGTCTGACGTTACTAGCCCCCTAGGCCGGATATACGATACTCATAGACGAATGGACCGGACTGTATATACATTGTCACTGTTAGGCTCAGTAGGGTTTCCGGATGAGTTCGCTCATCGGCCTCCCTTGAGGTCAGTCCATGGGCAGCCGTTACACATAGCTAGTGCCGCTGACAGTTTGTGGTTAAACCCACTGCCAGGGTACTGACGAGTCATTAGAGTCCCTCACAGACAGTTTCCCAAGTTCGGGCGAAACGTTGCAGAGGCCGTATGGTTTTATGGCAGGGATCGGAAAATGCACGTGCGTTTACGCACGTGTCATATTTCGGGCAGATAATACTGGTGGGCTTTGGTGTAAGCCGAATCCATGTATTATACAGAGTAGATATAATATCTTTGTCTCAGTTGCATTTGTATTCGGTCGTAATACAAATGCGGGTATGTTTATACAGTTACGGGGTTATCCTGAAATTCGTTTCGGGATCACTTTTGGAAGTTGCCAGTTTCCAGTTTTCTATCAGCCGTCTTTTAACATTTGGTTAAATACGGATTTATCTTTTCTTAAGATGAGTGTGGAAGCTTCTAGAAAGTTCTAGAAGTGGTGAGGTGTTTAGTGAGTCATGGTTGCATTTAATGATTCCATTAATGCTTGATGACTAGCTTAATGATTCATCATTTCATTAAGTGTGTTCACACTTTGTGTTCATACTTGAGATATTTTCTTATTATCACCTCGCCCTCTCCTACACTCACCCCCACCTCTATATATGTGGCCGGCCTCTTCCCCCTCTCTCTCACTCACTCACTTGATTTGATTCATTCGGAAAAAAGATGATAGGTTTCGGTGTATGGTATTTCACAGCTCATTTCATTCTATCACCCGATTCCCACGGCAGCTTCATTAACCGTTCGTCCATGGTTTTGGACGAAGCGAGACAAAGTATTCCACTCATTCTCTACATCAATCTTGGTCGTCTCTTTTAGCAAACTTGACGACCGAGTTGCCTCGAGTCAGAGGCGGGAGCCCGTTTAAAGATCCGATGACGTGGTGCCACCTGGACGAGGAGATCGGAGATCGACGAGATCGGAGCAGCCGCAACGGAGCGAGGGATGATGGTTAAAGAACGAAGGACTCGGATCGTTCGGTATAACCTTTCTTCCCTCTTTGTAGATTGTTAGTTTAGCGTTAATGGCAGATCCGGGTTATAGTATGCGATAGCGCCAGTTAAAAAAGTTTTTGTTCCGCATTTTGGCGTCTGAAAGACGGCCGGGGCACTACCGTAGACTTACAGTTTGAACGCCAACGAATAGGGTTATTAGTTGTGTTTTGCATGCGAGACTATAGGTTTTAACCTATCGGTGTTTCGTACGACATTTTGGTTTTTGTGTGTGATTTCGTTTACGATACTATATGTGATATGTAGGTACCTCACGAGGACTTCGAGACGACAAGCAAGCGCGTGGTGACGTCGGCATCGGCAAGCGAAGATCAAGATGAGTAGATTTATATCTACGGGGGAAGTCGAGTGGATGGCGTGTAGCACCTCCGCAAAGTTATGAGAAACAATGTGATGTGATTTAAATATATTTTTACATGTTAGTGTATGATATGAACCTTAGCAAGAAAAGCTTTAGGAGATTAGGGGTTAGTGTTAGCGAAAATTGAAGAAAGGACTTTAGTCGATTTCTTAGTCACGAAACCCTAGAGTAAAGATTTGCATACACGCACATACACATACTCGCATACATTTACTTCTTTGTACGTATTGGGGACACATATATTGGTATTCAGTGTCTTGGATGATGAGGATGTTATATGATACTTGAGAATGAGTCGATATGATCGGACATGATGCCGTGAGATATTTAATATGTGACCGAGATATGTCATGATGTTATAGCGGATCGTTGGACGACGATACCATATGGATGATGATATATATGATAGTTGACATATGATCGAGATATGAGATGAGATTTGTTATGGTAATCATAATGGATCGCTTGGGCGATGTATACTTCTATATGATAATATGTGTCGATGACATCGGATTGTATAAGACTTTAGATCAGTAACCAGATCATGATATTGTTGATGATATTAGTGGTGTACTAGACCTAGATCAGTACCCATGTTCACGATTGGTGATGATGATGATACCTGATGAATAATGAGATAAATGTGATATTTGACCCGTATCCAGATTTGAGATGACGTACGATAGATTTACCGTACGAAATATAGTTATGAGGTTAGATCCGCGCTCTTGACTCGAGGATGTCATATTATTTATTGTATCGTACGTGATACTATTAAGGCGAGATCACCGACTACTAGATATATATATAGATCGACTCAGACTTAGATAGATTCCCTTACCCTTTTGACTAGGCTCGAGTCATACTCATTTTCAAAAGTGGAGAATCGTGAGTATTTTAAATACCAAACTGTATGAATCGTATATTGGGTAGGTATATTTTTCAGTGTTGCTGTTACTACATCACTTTCTGTATATACATGATGTTTCATCGCATTGCATGCTTGTACATATGTTATCTGTAATTATCATGAAACCCTGATGTCAGAACACCAACACCATTACCGATGATGCGTATGTTCCACGTACACCTGCTTGTCGGCTCACACACATCATCATCGGTAATTGCCATGTCACGTACATTTTAGAAAATACTATTCATTGACATAACTTGCTAGTTGATAGTTGCAATATATTATAGCTTTCATATGCTAATTTAACTATTGCATTTATTGCATAATAGCAGATTCATTCACATATACTCATTGGTCATGCAGCACTACGGAGATTTATGTCGATATTCACGGTTTACTTACTCTTGATTCTTGGATTTCGGATTTCCATCAGATTTCTGGATTTGGGGGAAAACCGCAAGAATATATATAAACTTCTCTCTCTCCCTCTTTTTAAAATACAAGTTGCGGTTTTCTCATGATGTATGAGTCGTCCACCATGAGTTTTCATGATTGCTGTTGGATTTCGAGACCCATTGCGAAGAGAGGATAAACCGTCTCAGGTACATGATGGGCCCGGTAAGGTACCCCGGGGCAATAAGCTTGAGTTGTAGACGATGAGCCTGGAAGGGGAGTACTACCTACCGATGATTTTACCTGGCGTGGCGGATATCCGGAGGATACCGTCCGTGGTCATGTGATTTGATGATATGGGCCGATCCAGACTGACGGAGCCCTAGATATTGAGATATTGAGATATTGGGATTTGAGACACTGAGATTTTGAGATTTGAGATATTGGGATACTCAGATATTGAGATACTGAGATTTATGTTTTGTGTCAATACTTGACACTGATTTCTCTATTGATTCCATGATGTATTCCGTTTCCATTCGTCATGCATTCATACATCATATATCTGATATGTTGCTATCTGAGGTACTGACACGAGCATGTAGTATTACACTTACATAGATGGACCAGGATATTTATTTGAGGATATTACTTGATATGATCTAGGATAGCGCCATACATGCGATTTCTACTCATAGATGTTTTCTACTCACGAGTTGGCAACTCACCCCCGTTGTGCCACAGTTCCTTACAGGTTTTGCCGTACAGGTTTCGTTGCAGCTTTGCTGGCACACTGTTCCTTCCGGGTGATTACTTTGGTAGGTAGGATCTTTTGCATCAGGACCACCATTGTATATTTGTTATTTCAGTTGTATCTAGTAAAACTCCATCAACCAGACTTGTATATTTGATAGAGATAGATGACCAGTGTATATTCTTTCGACCTTAGAGTCGTGCATTGTATTATTATGGTTTTCTTGATGATTTTGAGTTCCTTTTGAGCTTTGATCCTCGCCTTTGGCGTTCTATATTATATTGCATTGTGTGGTTTTTTCCGTCGATTGATGAAGAGCTAGCTCCCGCTTGGAGATGCCTTTATTCATTATATATGTTTTATCAGGTTTTGTACCCGTTTGGGATCAGTTTTTACAAAGGAAACTCTGCCAAAATTTTTAGAAAAGACTTGAGATTTTAAAAATACATATTTCAGCTTCTGTTGTTAAACTTCTTGCTTTAAATTGGTTTTCCTTCACTCTACTGCTTTACTTGGTTTGGATTTCTGGGTTTTGGCTTACTTAGATTACGTACACCTCTAGACGTTTCGTAGTTTAAGTGCCGGTCATGTTCCGTACTTTTCGGGTCGTGACATAAAGTCACTTGGTCGGGGCTATGGGGCGTGGCTACCTAGTAAAGTTATCTGGCGAGTATTCAAGTACGATGCGTGATTGCCACGGAGTTTTAATCCGAATTGAAACTTCGTAGCAATCGATCAATAGAGACTAACAAGCTAGATTTATAAACAAACTAGTTTTCGCAAAACTAATTTAATTTGGATTCCAACTACTGTATCATATATTAAAGTTAAACCCGAAACGATGTAAAAATTACGACTACAAAACACTCTGTATTAGCCCTAATAGAAAAGTTAACATCATATGTAAACTGGGCTAATCAAACATGACCTGAAACCCCAAAACCCAAGCAGGAAGAACACCAAAAAATATGAGACCAAAAAGATAATGTACGGCTGGCGAGGCCAGCATTTTTTGCATTTTCGCCGGTTGAAATGTGGAGTTTTGGTCTCATTTTTGTTCAGTGTTCTGGTTATATCATATATAATATTCTGCAACTGTTTAAAAAAAATTCAGAGTCCATTTAAAAATCAACAGAAAGCTGATGTTTGGGTTTCCGGTTTCGGAGTTGTTTTGTTTTCGTAATTCTACAAAGATCATCTAATTTTCTAGTTTTGGCTCCGATACCATGAAAGTGTTTATTACCACCACTACTGGGTTTTACTAGCATCAAGTATGCCATTTTAAAAATTTTGGGATGCTAATTAACAATAAACAAGAATCGAAACTAGATGATTAGGGTTTATCTATGATATAACAAAAGCTTTAACTAAGTAAAGGATGCTACAACCTTTGTAGACCGTGTCCTTCTCTTCTCAAGCTCCGTGTAGTAGTCCGATCGAGCTTCCTTTGCGATCTTCGTACCGAAGATGATCCACCCGAAGCTCTGCTAATCCAAGCAATCTCTTCACTAAACTTTTTAATGAAGGAAACCCACTACACCAAAGTACTAATCTAATATAGGATGGTGAAGTAGGGATATTGTTTGCTCACTAGGATTCTCACAAGCTTAAGGGTTCACAACTCATGTGAGGAATTGAGCTTGGAGGTGGAGGTGAAGAAGATGGAAAGAGCTAGAGAGCAAATGAGCTCATGTCAAGAAAATAAACAAGTGTTCAAAAATGCAAGTCAAGTATGGCTTTTACAAACTCACACTCATTGAAGCATTAATTTTTCTCAATAATAAAAATGAAGCCATGCTTCAATAGTGAAGTAAGATGAATAAAATATTCATCATGCCACGCTTCACCCCATTCTTTAAAAGTCTCCTCTTTTCCACCTCACATTTTCTATTTTCTAAAAAAATAGAAAATCAACCATGCTTCATAATATATATACATATATATATATATATATATATATATATATTGTCACGACCCAAAGGTACGGAACATGACTGGTACTTAAATTACGAAACGTCTCAAGGCGTAACATAATCTAAGTAAGCCAAAACCCAGAAATCTAAACAACTTAAAGAAAAAGAGTGAAGGAAAACTTGTCTAACGAAAACAATTTTAGCAAAATAAGCCGCACTAAACATTTAAAAATATCCAATTTTCCCGAAAATTTCGGCAGAGTCTCTTTTGCTAATACTGGCCCCCAAACGGGTACAAAACAAGAATACATATATATAATGAATAAAGGCATCCCTAAGCGGGAGCTAGCTCTTCGCCAATGGCGGAACACAACCACATGCAATTAATATATATCATAAAGTGAAAAATAAGCATCTAAAAGAAAGAAATAAAAAAAACACCACGTCGGCTCAAGTGAGCATCGACACCAAAAACCACAAACACATGTCTCACGAGTCTCACCGTCTAGTCCAATATACAAGGGTAGATAAGGTAGATGGAATGTACCAGATACAAATGATACACAAAATGGGAATAAAATATCCTCGCAACACACCTACAAGCAAGCTGCAAATCAAGCAAATGAAGCCAAAAAGAGAAAGTACGTTCGCCGCTACTGCGCTGACGGGTCAAACCTGCAAGATACTGTAGCACAACGGGGGTGAGTTGCCAACTCGTGAATAGTAAGTAACATCTAATAAGGCTATCATAAGCATGCACACAATGCATCACAGCCTACATATATCAATACAATGCGATGCACTCGTATGGATGCAATATGAATGCATAATCAAACATGAAACTTGAACATGTCTTGTATGAGAAAATCTTTATTCTTATCTTAGAAAAACATCTGTGCAATAAACCGAAGTATCATCAATGAAATCAACAGAAAATCTGTGTCAAGTATCGACACAATATATGTATATCTCTATATCCCAATGTCCCAATATCTCGATATCTCAATGTCTTAATATCTCGGGCTCCGTCAGTCCGGATCGGCCCATCTCATCATATCTCACGACCGCGGTCGGTATCCTCCAGATATCCGCCACGCCAATAATAACTGGTAGGTAGTGCTCTCATGTCAGGCTCATCGTCATCCCCATGAAAAACCTCTCGCCCCGGGGTACCATATCAGGTCCACCATATACCCATAGACGGTGCATCTCACTCCTCAAATCAGGTATGATACAGCTCAAGAACCGAGAAAACATATGGTGGACGCCATACACACCATATCACTAGAAAACCGCAAATTTCTATATTTAAAAATGATAATAGGTTTATAAAATTCTTGCGGTTTTCCCCAAAATCCAGAAATCTCATAAGTACTGAAATCTTCAAGAAGAACCACAATGTGTAAACATGTCGATGATGATGAAAGTCTATGATACGGTAGTATATACCATGCGAAGTACGGCCAGAAGCCATGCATGAATCATGATGAAATGAGGTATGTATGACTAACAATCCTATGTATCCATCTTAATGAAATGAATATACAAGTGCAAGTCTATAGATCATATATGATGCAAATGCACAGATACCTATTCTAAGCAAGTTCTATAGTGTTCATGATATAGCAATTACCAATGGCATGTGTGTTCACATAGAATAGTGCGTGTGCGCATGGACCAATGGTAATGGTGCAAGTGTCCTATGAGATAATATCATATATATATGCAATGCAATGAGATGAATGGCTAGAAGACTACACATATAAATACAAGCACTACTAGTAATCCTAACTATCGGGCGCCTCGCGCCATCCAGACGATTCCCCCATTGATGCGTATATCTACTCACCAGGACGCCTCGGCTAATCTGATCCGATCTCAGCCTTGTCATTCCACGCCACGTCCAATGCTTTTGCACCCGATCCTAGAATCGCACACAAGTAAATAAGAGGATAGATATATGAATAGTCGCGGACACAAACGACACAAGTCATCCACGCGCACAACTAGACGCGCACGCACTTGGTACACAAAATGCGCTCGCGACAACGCCACAAACCACCACTAGGGCCGCTATACGTGACAACTACCAAGCCTAGAACCCAATCGTACTAATTGTGCATTCACAACACGCTAAATATTATATGAAATAGGTTGTAAATCATCAAAACCTCAAACTTAATTAAAATCAAATTTTTTTTCAAAAACTTAGTAAGTATCACCTAACCATTTTAGTGCAAATCTAGATGTTTTAGCAATTCTAGTGGCCACAATGTTCATTTAATATCTTAATTAGGTCACACAAATATTAACTAGATTTTAATCTCACTTATTTATATTAATTCTAAAAATTTAGTTTGCAAGATTATATAATTAAGACAAATTAAAAGTAACAATTAGCAAACTAACAACTAGTTTAGGTTTGGAAAGACTTAAGATGTTAAACTACACATTGTAACTATAAACAAATGATAAAAACCCTAACTTGATCTCAAACCCTTCTCTTGAAAACTAAATCTTGCAATTACCATATTTAAACACCTAAATAGATTATATTGAAGTAATTATCCAACAAGTAACCATTGAGTTAAGATTATACCTCAACAATCATGAGATCTAGCTTGCAACTTAGCCTTCCAAAATGCTCTCTTGCTCCTAGATCCAAGCTAGTTTGGGCTAAGGAATAATGGGTGAAGGTTTATCTATGAATTAATGGGAATTTGTATGGATTTTTGATGCCAAATGAAGAATTTTTTTTGAGAGGAAATGAAGTGGAGAAAATGGTGAGAGGGGTTGCCTTGGTTTTGGCCAAGAGAGGGAGAGGAGTGTGTGTGGGTGTGTATAGAAATTTCCAAGTCAAGAAAAGCGCCATTTCACATCTAATAATTAATATCTTAATAATTATATTTTATTTTATTTTTTAAGCCTAGATTTCTCTAGAACTTTAGAGATAAAACAAAAAGATAGAATATGTTACAAACTAGATTCTAGGTTGTCATGGTTCACATTTGTGTAATTAACCCATTCTCATTTGTAATTTACATTAATTAAATGTATAAATGAAAGCTTAAAATATTATTAAAAATAATTAAATAAGGAAAAATATTTAAGTAAACTAACAATTTATAAGTGACTAAAGAAATACCAAATACTAGCAATTATATAGTTAAAATAGGTGTATTTAAGTCTATATTGAAAAAATAATTATATCTTGGTTTTTACGGAAAACCCAAGTTATTTTACCAATTATCGGAAAATTCACCTAATCGATTTTTAAAACGTTACAATCTTCCCCCCTTAAAGAAATTCGGTCCCCGAATTTAAAATCTAACTACGCTTATCCTCGAAAAGATGGGAATATTTCTCTCTCATCTCGTCCTCGGCTTCCCATGTGACCTCTTCGCTATTCGGACCACGCCAAAGAACCATTACGGTCGGTATGACCTTAAATCTCAGTTTCTTCACCTGCCGATCTAGAATGACTATCGGCTGCTCGGTGAAAGAAAGATTGCGTTCCAGCTGGATCGTCTGATACTGTATCGCGTGACAGGGATCATGAAGGTACTTGCGGAGTATCGATACATGAAACACGAGGTGAACATCTGGAAAGCTAGGTGGAAGATCCTAACAATAAGCAACTGTACTGATACGCTCGAGAAACTCAAAGGGACCCATATTTCTGGGACTACGCTTCCCTTTCTTTCCGAATCTCAACACGCCCTTCATTAAAGAAACCCTCAAGAAAACATGATTGCCTATTGTAAACTAAAGTATGCGCAGACGTCGGTCTGCATTAGATTTCTGCCTGCTCTGGGGCGCTCTCATCCTATCCCGAATCAACTAAATCTTCTCAGTTGTCTCCTGCACAATCTGCGGCCCCAAAATACTGCTCTCATTGAGCTCTATCCAACATACGGACGATCTTAGACATTTCATGGAAGCTGTTATTATAGAAAAACAATCGATTTCAAGCTACGCCCTCGTTACTGCCCATAGGAGAAGTAATGGGTAGGGATGACAGGATTTTGACCAGCAAGAAACCTTAGAAACTTGCGCTAGCACTCAATTGGTTTGAATAACGCGTGCTATATTTCAAAATCAAGGGCAAGTGGCGATCCCAACTGCCACGAAATCTAGAACGCAAGCTCGGAGTATGTCCTCAAGAATCTATATGGTCCACTCTGATTGACCGTCGGTCTGTAGGTGGAAGCTATACTAAAACTCAATCGGGGTGTCCAAAGCCTCCTGAAGTTTCTGCTATTGTCGGATGGTGAACTGGGTGCCTCAGTCGGGCACAATACAAGTCGAAACTCCATGCAATCGCACAATCTCATCAACATGTATCTGAGCATACTGAACATACCCGAAAGTGATCTTACTGGCAGAAAATGAGCTGCTTTCGTTAATCGGTCTACGATTACTCAAATAGAATCATACTCTCAACTGGTTCTAGGTAGACCCATGATAAATCTATAGAGATCTGCTCTCATTTCCACTCCTGAATGGGAAAAGGTTGTAATTCTCCCGCTAACCCCTAATACTCGGCCTTGACTTGCTGACAAGTCAGCATCCCGAAACAAAATCTGTGATATCTCGCTTCATCCCTTCACACTAGTAGACTTCTCTCAAATCATAATACCTCTTGGTGGAACCTGGATGAACACTATATGCTGACCGATGCGCCTCCTAAAAAATCTCGCGTCTCAGTCCCTCGGAATTTGGCACACATAGTCGAGTCCAAATCATAGTACTCCCTGGTCATCAATCACGAACTCTAAATCTCTGCCCCATCAAACCTGCTCCATGATCTCTAACAAACGAACGTCATCGTACTGTGCCTCACGGATATGATCAAATAATTGTGGATGTGCACGGACACGAGCAAGTTGTCCCTCTGTCGACGTAACTCGAACTGTACTCGGCTATTACAAAGAATCTGCTAATCCGCTGTCGACTGTCTCTGAACTGTGCTCAACCAAGAAAAGTTACCTCCAGGCCTCCGACTCAAAGCATCTACCACAACATTCTCCTTACCCGAATGATAAAGAATCTCGCAGTCATATTCTTTCATTAGCTCCATCCAACGGCGCTGCTCAAATTCAAATCTCGCTGCTGAAAGTTGTAATGTCTCCAGATCTTAAGTGTAAAAACCACCGCAGTCATCTCTAAGTCATGCGTGGAATAGTTCTGCTCGTGCTTATTCAACTGCTGAAAAGCATCGCAATAACTAACAAAACCGCCTGATCCTGAAGGAAAAAATAATATTGGCGCGTAGTCAAACGAGTCTATAACTGCCGAAAGATCTGCTTGCATGCCTCGGTCCAAAGAAAAGGACCTCTCTTCTGGGTCAACCCGGTCAATGTTGTAGCTATATGAGAAAAATCATGTATTAAATGTTGATAGTATCCGTCCAACCCCAAAAGCTGCGAACTACGTCACGAATACAGGTCTAGGCCAGTGCTGAACGGCCTCGACCTTCTTCGGTTCCATACTTACCATCTCTCGTAACTACGTGACCAAAGAAGTCAACACTATCCAACCAGAAAACACACTTGGGTAATTTAGCAAATAGCTGGCGCTCCCTCAAAGTCTGTAACGAAATCCTCAATTACTGTCCAGGCTCCACTCGGCTCTAAAAGTACACTAAGACGTCCTTAAAGAACACGATGATAGACTGATCAAGAAACGGCCTAAATATACGGTTCATCAAGTCCATAACGTTGTTGGGGCATTGGTGAGCCCGAACGACAGCACCAAGAACTCATAATACCCGTAATGTGTATGAAAAGCAGTCTTCGGAATATCATTCTCTCGAACCCACAACCGGTAGTAGCCTGAACGCAAGTCAATCTTCGAGAAATGTCCCGCACCCTGGAACTAATCAAATAAATCGTCGGTACGAGCTAAGGGATATTTGTTCTGCATAGTAATCCGATTCAACTGACGATAATCGATGCGCCAACACAAACTGCCGTCTTTCTTCTTGACAAGCAGAACAGGATCACCCCAAGGAGACACACTTGGACGAATAAGCCTTTTATCCAACAAATCTTACTGTTGGGGTCAAAATTTGCACCCCAGTTGACCGGGTCAAAGTCAAGGTCAACCCCAAGTAAGCGGGCCCAAGCCCAAGCAGGTGAGCCCATGCCCAAGTCGAGCCGCGAGACCGGCCTCCCCATGCCAAAATAAAAATTATGTAACAAATAATTTTGATGTAATTTTTTGCGCATGAATGTAAGGAATTTGGGCATAAAGCCAAATTTTTGTAAAGCCTATAGCTTATGTGCAAAAAGGAATAGCACATGAGACATGGGATGGGCAAAATGCCATTTTGTAAAGCCCAAGGGGCTATGTGTAAATGTGTAAGCCTATAAGAGGCAACATGATGAAAATATCTAGGAGACTTTTCATTCTCTCAAAAATCTTGGATTCTGTGTGCCTCCTCCTCCTTCCTCAAGGTTCTAAACCTTCTTCCCCCTTTTTAATTAAATCAAGAGTTTTACTCTTCCTTTTCCAAAACTAAATAGTTTTTCACTACAAAACCCACAAAAGAGAGCCCAGATCTTCCATTAGATCTCAAAAAGGGGAAATTTTTAAATCTCATATCTCTTGTTCTTCAAGAGACGGCCAACAAAGGATGAAGAAGGAGACCCGTCTCCAAAGACCCTACTTTGGGGAAGATCCAAGGCTCAAGGGGAGAAGCCCCTTCATCAGCTTCAAAAATACCTTAGGAGTTTAACTCTTCAGATACACACACACACAAAATAAGAAGTATTTCTTTCTGAGAGTACAACTCCCAGTGCAGGGACCACAACTCCCAGTGCAGGGACCAAGTCCCTTTTGCCGTCCAGCGCCCGAGCGCCCACGTGTTTGGTACGTGAGGGCTAGCTCCCAAAGCGCTAGCGCCCAAGCACCCAAACCGTGAGCGCCCGGGCGCTCACGTTCCTGGCACGTGTGGCACAAGCGCCCAAAGCGATAGCGCCCGGGCGCCCACGTACCTGGCACGTGTGGCGCTAGCGCCCGGGCGCCCATGTGCCTGGCAAGTGTGGCGCTAGCGCCCAAAGCGCGAGCGCCCACGTGCCTGGCACGTAAGGCGCTAGTGCTCAAAGCGCTAGCGCCCGAGCGCCCACGTTCCTGGCACGTGAGGCGCTATCGCCCACGTAGAGCGCCCAAGGCGATAGTGCCAACGCCCAAGCGCCCGCGTGACATGCACGTGAGGCGCTGGCGTTTTCTCCCACGCATTCTTTGGATGCTCTTTCCCTTATATATATATATATATATATATATATAGCCCGTTAGAAACAATTTCTAACGGGGCACTGCCCCGCATCCCGACCCCCAGCCCACTATCCGGGTAGCGAGACCCCCGTAAAAACTCTGCAGAGCTCCCGATATATCCAAAACCCCTTCAAAACACAACACTGCATATTGAGTTCGCATGACCAGTTTAACCCGTTAATCGAAGGTTCCCTCGCTCCAAAAGCGAGGGATAATTAACGGCAACTTAGTCCGCGGCTGCCGGAGATTCGGATCCCCACAATCAATAAACCCCAGCCTACCCTAGGCAGGGGGAATCTGTAATGCGCCTGACAAGCGCCCGCGTATTCCCATCTCAATGGGGTGACGAAAAACACCCTACAGATTCTGGCATGCCCGGTGGGACCAATCTCTCCTCCCATATTTCGGGTTAAACGTTCATGCGAACTCAATCAATGGACATATCGATCGCCTGTACTGAAATCATGCTTCTTTGCGCAGGTTAACAAATTTCAAATTGCAATCTCCGGAAGCAACAAAATGTCTCTAAGGATCAGCTCAGCTCTCGACACAGCTCCCATCTCCTACACGATGAAGATGGACGCCAGGACGGTCCTCCCAGCCAGTCTCGGGCGATAATGGGAGGAGCCGCGGCTACCATTTGGCTCTATTATGTTCGTGTCCGCTAACGTCGTCCCAGCTCCTCAAGCTCCGGTAACAGAAAAACCGGTCTCAAAAAGGAAAAGGCCGAATGTCATGGTCGCGAGGGCACCTCAGCCCAAGCACAAATCCGTTACCGAATGACTCTCCATCGCTCTAGCTGGGGGTAGGGCCATCAACGTCAACAAAGCAACGGGGCATCTCGGGCAAGCTCCAGCGGTACCCTCGACAACTGCTCGATCGGGTATCTTCTTTAAGCTCCCCATCAATCGACTCACGGTGGCCTCCCAGAAAATGGATGCCCGCCAAGCCCTCAAAATCGAGAAGCTAAGACAGAAAAGGCTCGGATACAGAGCCAACAAAAGGGCTAGGGCTCACGCTAGGCTGAGCTTCATGAGGTTCGAAGAACAGGGTTACCCCGCCAAAGATGAGGAAATGGCTGGATATGTGGTCCACACTGTCTACATGGTGGGAACGCGCAGCAAGAGCAAGGATTGGGCCATTACATCTCAAATCCAATCCGGTGTGAATGTGGTTGTCACTTCCCAAGACCAACATCCTCCGGAAGATAATGAAAATCCTCCCAATGAAGCTGATAAGCGGAGAGATCCCTCGGATCATGAGGAGTCGGGCTCGGAAAGTGAAGATGAGCCAATTTTCCGTCCCAAGAACACAGAGCAGCAACTTCTTCAAGTGCTCCGAAAACAGCTCAGAAGCAAAGACAAGAGATGGCCAAGCTCTACTCAAAAATTGACGACTTGACAAACGTCGTATTACAGCTCATGGCCCAACTTGCCTCTCAGCCACCCAATCAAGCACAGGGCTCTGCTCATGAACCGGGAAACGGTGTCCTGAGACAGCCGACGCCTATTCCCTCAAATCCAAAAGTGGGCCGACCGCATGAAAATCAGTCGCATCCTATCTCG
Source organism: Agapanthus africanus (assembly GCA_030015575.1). NCBI lineage: Eukaryota > Viridiplantae > Streptophyta > Magnoliopsida > Asparagales > Amaryllidaceae > Agapanthus > Agapanthus africanus. The sequence goes on from CM057337.1 coordinate 188,775,465, forward strand.
GGAAATATCTTGGCTACCGATGACAGTAGCCCGCTAACTCAAGATCAAATAATGGATTTAGTTGCCAACAAAATCAAAATATTGGTAGCTGAAGCCGAAGCGCAAAAAGATATTAGCAGCAGCGGGAGACCATATCTTGCTCAGTATGATCTGGTAGAATTTCCCAGCGGCTATGTCATCCCTAAATTCGGAAGATTTGATGGGACGGGAAATGCGAATCAGCAAATCGCCCACTTCAAAGCCTCATGTGGGAATACTGGGGGCAATGATGCGCTTCTTCTCCGCCAGTTCGTTAATAGCTTGACCGATATTGCTTTCGACTGGTACGCGAGCATACCAGATGGCTCTGTCATAACTTTCGTCCAAATGGAATCTTTGTTCCGACAAAGATTCATGAGTGTCAGCGATAAAATCACCATTGCCGACCTCGTAAGGACCAAGCCAAAGAACAACGAAAGCAGCATGGATTTTATAACCCGATGGCGCAATCTCTCCGTCAAATGTGAACCGCCGATAGAGCATGACTAATCTGTCAGTCTCCTTGTCGGAAATCTCAACAATTGGATGGCCCCGTTTCTATACACCGCGGGTCTCAAAACATTCCAAGAGCTGACCAGGAAAGTTCAGTTGCTGGAGCGCTCAAAGCAGGAGTCCTCCTTGGATTCCCAAAATAACAATAGGTCCTGGAAAAACCGAAAAGACGAAAATCGCAAAGGCGGAAACTCCGATGATTCTGAATCTTTCAACACTTAGGCTAACCGAAATAAGTTAGGGATGAGCGGGCCTAATGTCAACCAGCCTCGGAAGCCAGTGTTAGGAGAGGGAGGAGAATCTCCATTGAAAGAGTAGCTGGATAAGGTCTATTCCTTCAGAAAGGACAAAATCCGTAAAATATTCAAAAACGCCCTGAGGAACGGTCTACAACTACCAGAGTCAAAAAGACCACAGGAAGCGAATATGACCGACGACCCCAAATACTGCCCCTATCACAGAGTGATATGTCATGCCATTAAGGGCTGCTTCATCTTCAAAGATTAGGTCGAAAAGCAATACAAGGCAGGAGAGATAGAACTATCCAAAAGTGTGTTAACAAACAGTCAAGCTGCGACTGCCAATTTCATACAAACGGAAACCGAAGTTCTTCGTAAAACTGATTCTCTCAGACATCTGACTTTCTCTGAAAACAATCGACCACCACGTCATTAAACTAGGAACAGTCGACCTCTAAGTAGTTAAACTGGGAATGTAAAAAAATGTGTGTAAATAAAAAATGTGTAAATAAAAAAAAGAGTCTAAGTAAAAAACCATAAAAAATAAAAAAAATAAAAAAAATAAAATGCCGAAATGATGGGGTAACTTGCAATAAAAATCAGCGAGTAAAAATAAAAATGAAAATAAATCCGAAATGATGGGGCAACTGCGAATAAAAAGCCGAAATGACAGGGCAATCGCGACCTTCGCGATAAGAAAAGCTGAAATGATAGAGCAATCGCGGTAAAAGAAACGACGAATGATGAGTCGCTCCTGGTATCATATTCCAGTACAGCGATGCATACGCCAATCAAAATTTCAAATCTCTGAATGTCCCAATGGCGAATGATGAGTCGCTCCTGCTACCAAATTCCAGTGCAGCCATGCAGACGCCAACCAAATTCCAAATCCCATACCCCAACGGCGAATGATGAGTCGCTCCTGATACCATATTCCAGTGCAGCGATGCAGACGCCAATCAAAATTTCAAATCTCTGAATGTCCCAATGGCGAATGATGAGTCGCTCCTGGTACCATATTCCAGTGCAGCGATGCAGACGCAAACCAAATTCCAAATCCCATACCCCAATGGCGAATGATGAGTCGTTCCTGGTGCCATATTCCAGTACAGCGATGCAGACGCCAACAAAGCTCCCGAAATTTTTCCGGCCCTACGGTCTGGATCATACATCCTACAAAACCGTATACAATCCACGAGCGTAAAACGATCCCAATCTCTCCCAAGTCTTACCGGCGAGACCACATTCAAAGTCCACCGGCGGTGAAGATTCAAAAAAAAAGGTATGTCCACAAGAAAAATAGACACAGATGAAAACCCGAAAGGGCTCCGTGAGTAAAAACAGCAGGACTGCCGGCGAGTTTGTGAAAACCCGAAAGGGCGCAAACTCGTGAAAAAGAGATGAAATGCACTCGCAAAGTCCTCTCGACTTTGTGAGGAGAAAATTCCCACGTGAGATCCTTACGACTCACAAAGGAGCAACACACTTGGGAGTCCCCACGACTCCTAAGGAGAAAATGCACTTACGGGATCCTTACGACTCGTAGGGAGAAAATGCTTTTATCGGACCCTTACGGCCCATGAAATTGAAAAGCCTTAGGTGATAGGGATCCAAACCTGTCTCCTAAGCCATCGCTTCCCAACAGGGAAAGGCAAATGATGATTCGCTCCTGGTACCATATTCCAGTGTAGTGGTGCTGATGCCGACCCAAAAACCAATTCCTAAATCCTCCTAGGGCAATTGATGAGTTGCTCCTCACATTATTCCAGTGCAGCAATGCAGATGCCGACCGAAACCAAAATCCCCAAATCCTCTCAAAGACAGATGCTGATTCACTTCTGGTACCATATTCCAGTGTAGCGATGCTGATGTCAACCCAAATCAAATCAAACCAACAAGCTCTGCGGCGGAATCATACTTCGTCTCAGAATGTATCCCGTGTCGAAATCATGCTTCGCCTCGAAGTATCCACCTGCCCTGTCGGAATTATGCTTCGCCTGGGAATCATCCTCTACATCAAAACCAGTGACACTCCATGCCAGGGAAATGTCGACCACAGACACTCCGTGGCGGGGACAAGTCAACCAGTGACCTCCTCATCGAAATTATGCTCTTCCCTGGAATCAAGTCAACCAGCGAACTCCTTATCGGAATTATGCTCCACCCTGAAATCAAGTCAACCAGTGACCTCCTCGTCGGAATTATGCTCCGCCCTGGAATCAAGTCAACCAGCGACCTCCTCGTCGGAATTATGCTCCGCCCTGGAATCAAGTCAACAAGCGACCTCCTCATTGGAATTAAGCTCCGTCTCAGAATCAAGTCGACCAACAAGCTCTGCGTCGGAATCATGCTTCGTCTCAGAGTGTACCCCGCGTTGAAATCAAGCTTCGCTTCGGTGTATCTGCCTTCCCTGTCAGAATTATGCTTCGGCTCGGAATCAACCAGCGACCTCCTCGTCAGAATTGAGCTCCGCCGCGGAATCAAGTCGACTAACAAGCTCTACGCCGGAACCATGTTTCATCTCAAAGTGTCCCCCGCGTCGAAATCAAGTTTCACCTCGGAGTATCTGCCTTCCCTGTCGGAATTATACTTCGCCTGGGATCAAACTCTGCATCGAAATTATGCTTCGGTCAGAATGTCTGCCGCCCGTCGGAATTATGCTCCGACCCTTTTGGAATCATGCTCCGCTCGTCGGAATTATGCTCCGACCCTTTGGAATCATGCTCCGCTCGTCGGAATTATGCTCCGATCCCTGGGATCATGCTCCGCTCTTCGGAATGATGCTCCGATCCTCGGAATTATACTCCGATCCCCGAAGTTATGCTCATCGGAATCATGCTTCGATCCCTGGAATTGTGCTCCAAAAATCGAAATTATGCTCCGACTCTTCGAAATGATACTCCGACCCTGGAATTATGCTCCGCAAATCGGAATGATGCTCCAATCCCCGAGAATCATGCTCCCCAAGGGATGCTCCGCCCCCGGAATGATATTCTACCTCGAAGTCCAGCTTCAAGATCCATCAATTTCATGCACACAACTCATATACGCGGTGTGCATTTATTGATGGGGGCACTTTGTTGGGGTCAAAATTTGTACCCTAGTTGACCGGGTCTAAGTCAAGGTCAACCCCAAGTAAGCGGGCCCAAGCCCAAGCAGGTGAACCCATGCCCAAGTCGAGCCCCGTGGCCGGCCTCCCCATGCCAAAATAAAAATTATGTAACAAATAATTTTGATGTAATTTTTTGCGCATGAATGTAAGCAAAATGGGTATAAAGCCAAAATTTTATAAAGCCCATGGCTTATATGCAAAAAAAATAGCACATGAGACATGGATGGGCAAAATACCATTTTGTAAAGCCCAAGGGGCTATGTGTAAATGTGTAAGCCTATAAGAAGCAACATGATGAAAATATCTAGGAGACTTTTCATTCTCTCAAAAATTTAGGGTTCTTTGTGCCTCCTTCTCCTTCCTTAAGGTTCTAAACCTTCTTCCCCTTTTTCAATTAAATCAAAAGTTTTACTTTCCAAAACTAAATAGTTTTTCACCACAAAACCCACAAAGGGGAGTCCAGATCTTCCATTAGATCTCAAAAAGGGAAGATTTTTAAATCCCATACCTCTTGTTCTTCAAGAGCCGGCAAACAAAGGAGGAAGAAGGAGACCCATATCCAAAGACCCTACTTTGGGGAAGATCCAGGGCTCAAGGGGAGAAGCCCCTTCATCAGCTTCAAAAATACCTTAGGAGTTTAACTCCTCACACACACACACACACACACACACACACACAAAATAATAAGTATTTCTTTCTGGGAGTACAACTCCCAGTGCAGGGACCAAGTCCCTTTTTCCGCCCAGCGCCCGAGCGCCCACATGTTTAGCACGTGAGGCGCTAGCGCCCAAAGCGCGAGCGCCTGAGCGCCCAAAGCGCGAGCGCCTGAGCGCCCAAAGCGCGAGCGCCTGAGCGCCCACGTGCCTAGCACGTGTGGTGCTAACGCCCAATGCGCTAGCGCCCGGGCGTCCACGTGCCTGGCACGTGTGGCGCTAGAGCCCAATGCGCTAGCGCCCGGGCGCCTACGTGCCTGGGCGCCCATATGCCTAGCATATGAGGCGCTAGCGCCCAAGACGATCGCCCCAGCGCCCGAGCACCCGCGTGCCATGCACGAGAGGCGTTGGCGCTTTCTCCCACGCATCCTTTGGATGCCCTTTCCCTTACACACACACACACACACATACACATACTCTACAACACTGTCCCCCGTTAGAAAAAATTTCTAACGCGGCGCTGCCCCACACCCCGCAAGGGAGATGCTAGCCCCCTTGACCCCCAGCCCGCTATCCAGGTAGCGGGAGCCCCGTAAAAACTCTGTGGGGCCCTCGATATATCCAAAACTCCTTCAAAACACAACACTGCAAATTGAGTTTGCATGACCAGTTTAACCCGTTAATCGAAGGTTCCCTCACTCCAAAGGCGAGGGGTAATTAATGGCAGCTTAGTCCGTGGCTGCCGGAGATTCGAATCCCCGCAATCAATAAACTCCCGGCATACCCTAAGCAGGGGGAATCTGTAATATGCCTGACAAGCGCGCGCGTATTTCCATCTCAATGGGGTGACAAAAACACCCTACACTTACAACTGATCATTTAGCTCTTTAAGCTCCGCCAGGTCCATCTGATATGGCGGTATAGAAGAAGGCTCCATGCCGAGAATCATGTCAAAGTAGAACTCAATATCGTGCTCTGGCGACAAACCAAGCAACTTGCCAGAAAAGACATCTTAAAATTCCCTTACAATCGGGACCTGGTCCAACGGGACCTCTGCGGCACTTAACATCACAAACAGACACCAAGAATCCCTGACATCCTTTCCTCAGGAGCTGACTAACGTGGAGAAAAGAAATCAAATCGGGAAAGGTAGCACTAAGGTCTCCTAGAATAACAAGAACTGGCTCACCCAGAAAACTAAATCTGACTGCCTTCTCACTGCAGTCCACAAACGCAAAATGCGTAACTAACCAATCCATGCCCAGAAGAACTTCGAAGTCCAACAAATCGAGAAGAATCAAATTGATAGAAGAATCCCTATCTCTGATACGAACAAACAAACACGAACGAAAACATTTCGAGCGACAAAAGATTAGCCTACGGAAGAAATCACAACAAGCGGCTGATTTAGTAAGGACTACTATCGGCTAAACTTTGATACAAAATATATGGATACCATTTCAAACGACACCAGAAAGAATATCCGTCACAACGGCATCTGTCTAACTGCTTTTGAGCTGATATACCGGTACAATTCCGCTTCGGTCCAGAAACGGCTGAAGTCTCAGAAATGCGCTCCTCTAATAGTAAGGTTGCAATCATAGCAGCGGCGTAAGTGTCAAAATGCTGGGCACTAATAGCAAGAAATAACTACATGTCCAATCCCCATACAAACCTCTTTATCCATTTCACTTCAGTGTCCACCAGGTAAGGAGCATATCGGACCGCTGAGTAAACTAAATGTCATACTCGGACACTGTCATCTTTGCAGTCTTGCACAAAGACTCAAAACTACGAGCTCGGACATCTCGAACGCTCTTCGGAAGAAAACGAGCAAGAAATACAGCTGTGAAATCATCCCAAGTCATAGGAGGTAGATCTGCAGCTCGGCCTCTCTCAACCGACTCGCATCACGTCTGAGCAAGACCCTCTAGACGAAAACTCGTAAGCTCAACCCATCTCTCGTCAGAACATCTCAGTGAACGACAAATCCTAGCCATCCTGTCGAGGAATGTCTGCGGATCCTCCGCCGCATATGTGCCGGTACAAACTAAAGGCTTCAGCCTCAAAAACTCCTGCAAGGATACGGAAGTAGTCTCGGTAACAACAGAAACAGCTGCCTGAGCAGCAGGTACAATCACAGTCCCTGCAGTAGGAGGGACATCATCGACTCTCAGAGCTCGGCTAACCTCAACTAATAAGCTAACCATCTGTCACAAGTCTTAAATACTCGACTCCAGCCTATCTATCCGGCCTGGAAAAAGTGGATCACTCTTTCCTTGAGGGGTAGGTGTACTGCCCTGATCGGTCCTCGTCTCAAATGAGGCTGCTCTAATCTCATCTCTAGCGGCAGCCCTCTGGCCCTCGTAGTCTCCGGCGGCATAGCGGTTGGAGCAAGAACAGGATTGATAGGAACATCGTGATCGAATCATAGGTTTTCCGGAATCAAGGAAGGAAATACAAGCAAATATATATCCTAAGGTTACTTAGGCGGAGTACTGTATCGTAAGTATGTCGCGGAACATACACACGCTATGTCATTCTGCTTAAGTCACCTCCTCCATCTACCAAGGGTCATCCTACACTCAGAAAGGTAAAATCTATTGCTCTGATACCAACTTTGTCACGACCCGAAGGTACGGAACGTGACCGGCACTTAAATTACGAAACATCTCAAGGTGTAACGTAATCTAAATAAGCCAAAGCCCAGAAATCTAAACCACTTAAAGAAAAAGAGTGAAGGAAAACTTGTTTAACGAAAACAATTTTAGCAAAATAAGCCGCATTAAACATTTAAAAACATCCAATTTTCCCGAAAATTTCGGCAAAGTCTCCTTTATAAATACTGACCCTCAAACGGGTACAAAACAAGAATACATATACGTAATGAATAAAGGCGTCCCCAAGCGGGAGCTAGCTCTTCGCCAATGGCAGAACACAACCACATGCAATTAATATATATCATAAAGGGCAAAATAAGCATCTGAAAGTAAGAAATAAGAAAAACACCACGTCGGCTCAAGTGAGCATCGACACCAAAAACCATAAATACAAGTCTCACGAGTCTCACCGTCTAGTCCAATATACAAGGGTAGATAAAATAGATGGAGTGTACTAGATACAAATGATAAACAAAGTGGGAATAAAATATCCTCGCAACCCACCTACGAGCAAGCTGCAAATCAAGCAAATGAAGCCAAAAAGACGAAGTACGCCCGCCGCTACTGCTGACGGGTCAAACCAGCAAGATACTGTGGTACAACGGGGGTGAATTGCCGACTCGTGAGTAGTAAATAACATCTAATAAAACTATCGTAAGCATGCACGCAATGCGTCACAGCCTACATATATCAATACAATGCGATACACTCATATGGATGCAATATGAATACATAATCAAACACGAAATTTGAACATGTCTAGTATGAGAAAATCTTTATTCTTATCTTAGAAAAACATCTATGCAATAAACCGAAGTATCATCAATAAAATCAACAGAAAATCCGTGTCAAGTATCGACACAATATATGTATTGTTGGAGATAGTGCCCTCAGAGTCAATTATTGGATCACAGGCACGTGATTGCAATGATTGAGGGAGGACCTATCCCAGTAGGACAGTCTTACTCAAGATGATAGTATGCTATCTGGTTTACCTTTATCATCGTGTACTGCTTTAGGTGACTTTACTGATCACTATTGCACGTTGATAGAGCCCCTAGGATTCTTGCTTGACTACCAGCAGTATGAGGGCGATCATATACGTGGGAGCTGGTAGTCTATAAGCACATCCTTAAAAGGTCCCTAGTCGTGGGAGTTTCGAGACAGGGCATCGATACTCCAGAGTAGACTAGTGTATACAGTCGAGACCCCGATGAGGGGTGGTGGCCGGTCTCACAAGCCACTGGTGTCAGTTGGTTCACCTAAGATGTATACAGGTGCTCATTGGGTTATGAGTACACCGGACAGGACTCGTCGGGAATATGCTAGTTGGTCTTATACCTGACGTCAGATAGCAATTCCCTGGTGATATGTGTACAGGTTAGTTCATCGACCTGAGATCGTCATTTGTCTCGTGTGAGTTCCCACTGTACTTTGATTACTACCTTACCACGCTCAAAGGAGACGTGCAAATAGGTTTTAGTTGGGTACAGTCCCGAGCCACATGGAGGCAGTGAGAGGATCTGCAGGGGTTCGTCTCTCCCGGTATTGTAGGTGAGGTCGCGCTGTGTCTAGGAGAGCCAGTACATGAAAGTCCTTAGCCAAGACAGGAGATTTACTGGTAGGTATTCCAGTAGTATCTCAGGGTGTTTTGGGCTACACTCCGACACGACTTGTACCGCTTTTTGGGGTCTGACTTTTACCAACCCCCTAGGCCCGCCATGCGATGCTCATAGACGAACGGACCGGACTGTACGGATATTGTCACTGACAGGCTCAGTAGGGTGTCAGGATGAGTTCGCTCAGAGACGTCCCTTTTGGTCAATAGCTGGTGGCCCGTCACGTATGGCTAATACCTCTGACGTGCTAGTGGTTAAATCCACAGCATAGTATTGACGAGTCTTTAGAGTCCCTCACAGACCAGTTGCTCAAGTTTCGGGCGAAACGCTGTAGAGGCCGTATGGAGATATGGCAGGATTCGATCAGATACGTGCGGTATTGCACGGATCAGGATCGGACGGTTAATACTAGCGGGATTTGGTTTAAGCCGGATCCTAGCATTGTACAGTGTAGATTTTGTCTCATTGCATTTGTATTTCGGTCGAAATACAAATGCGGGTATGTATATACAGTAGCGGGGTTTTCCTGTAATATATTACGGGATCAGTTTTTTGGAGTTGCCAGTTTGTTTTCCGTTTCAGCCATATTTCTTTGTATCTTTCATTGGCTGAAGATTGGTGGAGGAGGGCTTATTTGCATTTTTGCAAATAAGCATTTTGAAGGGTTGTCTTTGCATATTGTAGTGTCATGATGGTTGCACCATCCCTTGACTTCTTGACTTCTCCATGGTTGATTGACTTTGGGTTCATGATGGTTGATTTGGAGTGAAGTTTTGGTTGTGATGATAATTCATCATCATCACATCTTTTTCTCTCTCATGCATGATAGCCTTTTGACTTGCTCTCTTTTGGATTAGTTAGACCTCTCCCTCATTCTCTCACTCTCTCTCCCTACCTCATATGGCCGGCTAAGCAAAAGATGGGGCTGCCCATTATTTTGTGTGGGATTTTTTGGCTCTCTTGTGCTTAAAAAAATCCCAAACTTCATCTCCAAAAATTCTATCATCTCATTCCTCTACCATATGGCAACTCCTTTAAATCCCATTGAGACAATAGAGCACTACACTTCATTCTACAGCAAACCTTGGGCACGTCGACTGGCCAACTTCGTGCCCGAGTTGCCTCGGACCAGAGGCGGGAGCCCGTAAAAGAAGCCGGTGATGTGGTGCCCTTCCGATGAGGAGATGAAGATCGGAGATTCCGCGGGAGATCGGGACGACGGCGAGGAGACCGGAAGACTCGGATCACTCGGTATATCTCTCTACCCGTTCTCTGGTTAGCTAGGACTAGATTAATGGCACGATCCGGGATTTTTGTGCGCGGTGGTGCCGGTTCAAAAGTTTAAAGTAAAGTATCGTTTCCACATTTTGGCCTCGGATTGATGGTCGGGGCGCCTCCGTGCACTTACATGTATATCTCTATATCCTAAAATCTCAATATCTCGATGTCTCAATGTCTCAATATCTCAATATCTCAGGCTCCGTCAGTCCGGATCGGCCCATCTCATCAGATCTCACGACTACGATCGGTATCCTCCGGATATCTGCCGCGCCAATAATAACCGGTAGGTAGTGCTCCCCCGCCGGGCTCATTGTCATCCCTACGAAAACACTCTCATCCCGGGGTACCATACCGAGTCCACCATGTACCCGCAAACGGTGCATCCCCTTTTCGAATCGGGTATGATACAGTTCAAGAACTGAGAAAACACATGGTGGACGCCATACACACCATATCACGAGAAAACCGCAAATTTCTATTTTTAAAAACGATAATAGGTTTATAAAATTCTTACGGTTTTCCCCAAAATCCAAAAATCTCAAAAGTACTGAAATCCTCAAGAAGAATCACAATGTGTAAACATGTCGATGATGATGGAAGTCTATGATACAGTAGTATATACCATGCAAAATACGGCCAGAAGCTATGCATGAATCATGATGCAATGAGGTATGTATGTATGACTAACAATCCTACGTATCCATCTTAATGAAATGAATATACAAATACAAGTCTACAGATCATATATGATGCAAATGCACAGATACCTATTCAAAGCAAGTTCTATAGTGTTCGTGACATAGCAATTACAAATGGCGTGTGTGTTCATATAGAATAGTGCGCGTGCGGCATGGACCAATGGTAATGGTGCAATTTTCTTATGAGATAATATCATATATATATATATATATATGAGATGATGCAATGTAATGAGATGAATGATTAGGAGACCACGTATATAAATACAAGCACTACTAGTAATCCTAACTATCGGGCGTCTCGCGCCATCCAGACGATCCCCCCATAAATGTGTACATCTACTCACTGGGACGCCTCGACTAATCTGATCCGATCTCAGCCTTGTCATTCCGCGCCACGTCCGACACCTCTGCACCCGATCCTAAAATCGCACACAAGTAAATAAGAGGATAGATATATGAATAGTCACGGACACAAACGACACAAGTCATCCACACGCACAACTAGACGCACACACACTTGGTGCACAAAACGCGCTCGCGACAACCCCACAAACCACCACTAGGGTCGCTATACGTGACAACTACCAAATCTAGAACCCAATCGTACCAATCGCGCATTCACAACACGCTAAATATTATATGAAATAGGTTGTAAATTATCAAAACCTCAAACTTAATTAAAATCGATTTTTTTCCAAAAACCTAGTAAGCATCACCTAACCATTTTAGTGCAAATCTAGATATTTTAGCAATTCTAGTGGCCACAATATTCACTTAATATCTTAATTAGGTCACACAAATATTAACTAGATTTTAATCCCACTTATTTACATAAATCCTAAAAATTTAGTTTGCAGGATTATATAATTAAGATCAAAAGTAACAATTAGCAAACTAACAACTAGTTTAGGTTTGGAAAGACTTAAGATGTTAAACTACACATTGTAACCATAAACAAATGATAAAAACCCTAACTTGATCTCAAACCCTTCTCTTAAAAACTAAATCTTGCAATTAAAACCATATTTAAACACCTAAATAGATTAGATTGAAGTAATTATCCAACAAGTAACTATTGGGTTAAGATTATACCTCAATAATCATAAGATCTAGCTTGCAACTTAGCCTCCCAAAATACTCACTTGCTCCTAAATCCAAGCTAGTTTGGGCTAAGGAATAATGGGTGAAGATTTTTCTATGAATTAGTGGGAATTTATGTGGAATTTTGATGCCAAATGAAGAATTTTTTTTGAGAGGAAATGAAGTGGAGAAAATGGTGAGAGGGGCTGCCTTGGTTTCGGCCAAGAGAGGGAGAGGAGTATGGGTGGGTGTGTGTAGAAATTTCTAAGTTAAGAAAAGCCCTATTTCACATCTAATAATTAATATCTTAATAATTAAATTTTATTTTATTTTTTAAGCCTAGATTTCTCTAGAACTGTAGAGATAAAACAAAAAGATAGAATATGTTACAAACTAGATTCTAGGTTATCATGGTTCACATTTGTGTAATTAACCCATTCTCATTTGTAATTTACACTAATTAAATGTATAAATGAAAGCTTAAATATTATTAAAAATAATTAATTAAGGAAAAATATTTAAGTAAACTAACAATTTATAAGTTTCTAAATAAATACCAAATACTAGTAATTACATAGTTAAAATAGGTGTATTTAAGTCTATATTGAAAAAATAATTATATCTTGATTTTTACGGAAAACACAAGTTATTTTACCAATTATCGGAAAATTCACCTAAACGATTTTTAAAACATTATATATATATATATATATATATATATATATATATAAAGATAAGCAAATAATTAGTGAGCAATAATATTAGTTAATATATAATTAAATCAAATATAAATATATATCATATTATTAAATCAACACTTGATTTAATAATCCGGTTATAGCACATATAACCGACTAATATCATTTATCTGTATATCACATTATCGAATCAACACTTGATTCAATAATCCGGTTATATCACATATAACCTAACTAATATCAAATGACCACTAAATTAGAATACAGTATCATATACTTGTATTTAATCAGGCCTCCCCGTACATATCAGCATATGGGCCCTACTTCGTTTCGCTTAAACTAGGAAACTTCTGTGTGAGACTCTAAAAACTCGTCAATATGCCAGCAGTAGATAATGATCGTATCAGTTACCCACAAGCCGTCAGCGGTACTAGCTGGAAGTAACGGCTACCCAGGTATTGAACGAATAGAATATCAACAAGTAAGCTTGTCCAAACTCCCATGAAGTCTATAAGTAACACTTACCGTACAATCTGGTCTCTTCGTCTGATATGTCGCATATCGAGTCTGGGGGTGGAATCGTCAGACCCCAATAACTTGATAAGTCATACCGATGTGTGGCCTATAACGGTACGAGAAACTACTGATAACTCCTACCAGAAAATATCATCAACAGCCCTGGCCAGAGACTTCCTGTTATTACCAATCGAGCATAGCGCAACATCAACTTCCTATACCGGGATAGACGAAACCCCTCCTATCGCTCATTGCCTCCATATGACTCGGAACTGTACCCAAAATCCACCTGTTTGCACGACTCCTTTGAGCCGTGGTAAAGAGGAAATCAAAGCACAGTGGAAACCACACAAGTCTCTATGACGATCTCGGGTCTACAGACTAATTTATACCAGTGTCATCAGAGAACTGCTATCTGACGATAGGTATAGTACCATCTAAGAGTTCTCGGCGAGTCCTAATCGGTGTACTCATTCTCTAATGAGCACATGTGTACAATCTTTGATGTCAAACACCAATGGATATGGGATCAACCATCGCCCCTTACAGGGTCAAGAAACGTACACACTAGTCTACTCTGGAATATCGATGTCCTGTCTCGATACTCTCTCGACTATGAACTGTTAAAGGATGTGCTTGTAGACTATACAAGTCTCAGTAGTATGATCTGCATCATAGTCCTGGTAGTCAAGCAAACATCCTAAGGGCTTTATCAACATGTATATGAGAGATAGTATAATAATACCAGTGAACATGTTAAGATAAAGACAACCAGATACCATTCTATCATGTCGAGCAAGAAAGTCCTCTGTATATATGTCCAAGCATCCACTATATCATACAATAATGGCCTCTAGGGCATACATATTCTTAATAATAAAAAACTATGGTTTTTGGGTTAGCCATTTTGGCCATCTCCCGGGTCCCCATGTCTTGTCTTGAGCTCGAATTTCTTTGATGTAACTAAAACAATAGAGAAATTCGAGACCAGAGCAAGCAAAGGAGATCAAGCTCGATCATGGAGGCCACTTGGAGCTAAGGAAGAGGAGACAAGACCGAAGGACACAGATATTTTGGTGAGACTCTTTTTCATGGTAAATAGCTCCTCTAGTGTTAGCTAATTTAGGGTTTATGGTAGATCCGGTTAGTGGGTTTCATTTAGCGCCAGTTTTAAATCCCGATAAAAATTTTGTTCCGCAAATAGCCACGATGGATGATCAGGGTGCTAGTGTAACCCAACAATGCTGGAGTTGGGTGCTCAGGTTGTTAGGATTGGGGTCGGTGCAGGGAGGTGCTAGGGGGCAGGGGAGATGCCGAGAGGCTCGGGTGGTGGTCGACGGCGGCAGAGAAGGGTCCGGCGACGGTGGTGGAGCTCGGGTGTGTGGGTGTGCAGTGATGAGAGAGAAGGAGAGAGCGGGTGAGATAGAGATTTAGGTAGAGAAAGAGAGTTGTTGAGAGAGATGGGGGTGGCAGCAAAGGGATCTCGGGGTTCGTCGGGAAGGAGTGGGTCTCGTAGAGGAGGAACCGGGGATGTTGGAGGCATGGACGAGAGGAGAGAAGAAAAAAAAGAATACAAGAGGAGAAAGAGAGAAAAGAGAGGGAGAAGAAAGGGGGGTGGGTTTGGATAGGGTCAAGTCTGGGTTTGGTTTGGGCTGGACCGGGTGTGGGCTTGGGCTAGGGTTTAGGAAAAATAGTTAAGGAAAAATATTAAGCTAATAGAAAAGTAGAAGAAGAAAAAAATAAAGAAAAAATATGGAAAAAAAAAGTTTATTAAAATACGGAAAAATTACAATGGAAACCGGGTATTACACTTTGTCACCATTTAACTCAAAAAATTAATGGCTAATCTTTTTACGGTATGATTGTGCATTCAAAGTAATGAAAGTTTTGGCCTTTCATCATAATTGAAAATGAATTTGTATGCAATAATTCAATCACTAAAAATTTAGCACATTACTCCATATTTAAGATATAACAAAATTTTATCTTCTTCTTTCTTGTTTTCCTTAAGATCTGGATACTTGATTCACGAATCCATAAAAGAGTGCAACTTTTATAGGATTCGAACATTACCGAGTTGGTCATTGTATCCCGAGGATAGCAATTCTGTTGGGACCATCTACATCCAGTGGAGAAATCACTATCTTAAAGATCGAGAGTGTTGCGTCTTGCCCAACGACCCAAAAAATTATATTTCCTTCTTAAAATCTCTATGAATTTTCCCAAACTATATGAGTAGGTACATAATTTTGTTACACCACACACTTAAACACATGGTGTGGAATCCATGCACTTAAACATGGGACCCTCGGATCTTGTGAGTATCGTGTTGTTTGTTGTGCAAAAAAGAGCTGTGTAAAAAATCCTTTTTCCTTTATTTTATCAAAAGAGAAATACATATATGAGTAGAGAGTTGAAGGAGATAAAATCTTTGATGATGTGGATCCTCTGAGAGCATGGTGAAATTTTCTTATTTTCTTGAATTTTTCACTGAAAAATGAGAAATAGAAATATGTACATCTTGAGTTGTAGTTTTAATGGTAGAGATATTATGTTATGTATTTTTTTAGCAAATGGAGTCCCATTCAATCACACTAAATAAGAGAGTGGAATTATTAGAAAGAATATGAATAAAAGATAATGACATGCCCTGCTTCCTAAAATATACGGAAACAGAGTCAATGACAAGACCCGCAACGTATTTATACCGAGAGGCATACCCCCTCGATATAAATACGTTAAACGTCTAGCAAGTTATAACATGACAAGAAATAATAATAATAATATTTTTGAAGTAAATAAAATATATCCAAATGTTATTACATTATCCAAATAATTCAAAAGAAGTCTACATTGACAACCTTGAACAAGTAAAGCATTTATTAAAAGAAAATTCAAGTTGAACAAGTAAAGCATTTATTAAAAGAAAATTCAAGAAAACAAAGTAATGAAAGGGCTCAGACGAACTGCTCTCAAGAAGAATGATCAATCGACTTGGTTTGCGAAAAGCTCCAAGTCTCCCTCAGAAATCTCCTGCTCACCCTGCAAATCTTGATCTGCCTCCAACCATAACGACATGTCAATCAAACAGAAATGTTGTCAGATAGCAGTTCATATAATTCTTTCAAGAGTAAGGTGAGTTTATGAGCGTATAAAAAGAAATGAAAGCAGGATAAACATGTTATGTGTATAGCATGAACAAAAAGTACATAATATGCGGTCACAAATATCATAGTAGGCAGTGAGTTTATGAGCGTATAAAAAGAAATGAAAGCAGGATAAACATGTTATGTGTATAGCATGAACAAAAAGTACATAATATGCGATCACAAATATCATAGTAGGCAGTTCTAAATAAACATGGCAAACAAATATCATAGTAGGTAGTTCTAAATAAACATGGCAATAACCTACATGTGAACGTGAGTTTAAATTTACCAAGAGCAGTGTATGTCAATTTCGGAGAGTATTCCGCCGGTCTCACGGAACAACAGGAATAATATGTTAGGGTTAGCATTTCGTTTACGTCCCAGAACCACAGCAACATGATCATGAAGGTTAGCATTACGTTAATCCCACGGAACCACTGGAGTACAATACATTAGGGGATTCTCGAAATATTGTTCACGATCTTTACTAAACTCACATCTCCATGTTAAACATTCATGCATATATCCGATGACATTGACTTTCAAGAGTATATATTAGAGTGTGAACCATTAATGACACGCGCGCACGGCTTTCCAAAATATAGAGGCGGAGACACAACAAGGTCCACGACTTATTTATACCAATAAGCACTCCTTATCGATACATTTTTTTAAAAAAGATTAGAGGTAATCCATCCAGTTTCATTACAGTGATAAAACATGAAGACGAAGAACCTTAATAAATATTTGCTTTTGTAAAGGTATTTTGCATGTTGTGACTGTTTGATAATATATAGAAATCTCCAGGGTTGTTTTGAAAAATTGTATAAGAAAAGAAAATTGTAATATTCAACTCTTGAGTTCTACGTGTGAAGACTGACCCTTTTAGTTATAGAAAATTGTAATATTCAACTCTTGAGTTCTACGTGTGAGGACTGACCCTTTTAGTTATAGAAAAGGTCTAAAGAGACATGTAACCAGAAACTTGCAATTATAATAAATTTTGTATTATTATTAAATCATAAATCGCAGCATAATTTGTGCCTTTAAGAGGTTGAGTGTGTAAGACTCACACCACGTGGCACGTGCGTTGACCCTTTTTACAAGCCAATGCAATATGCGCTGGGATTTCTTCACATTAAAATAATGTGTTGCCACGTGGCAGGTTTTTTTGAATGGGAGTATCATTGAACAGGATATGGTCGGATCTTAAAGAGACAAGACTGGACCCTAAATGGTGGGAATATACGTTGGGTTGAATACTTGGATAAATCTATGCCATGGAGATTGGACCCTAAAGACGGAGCGAGATAAGACAAGACTGGACCCTAAATGGTAGAAAAATCTTACACAAAAAGGAAACACATCCAAGGGTTATGCAAGGGCTTATGTTAGAAAAATCTTACACAAAAAGGAAACATTATGCTAGGGCTTGCACGGTGCATGCCTTGCATAGCAGATTTTTTCAAAATACTTGGATCCAATAGCAGAAGTCCAATAAGAAATATTAAAGCTGCTGGATTCAATTTTTTGTTGTTCAATCATTTATGTTTCTGCAATTTAAGATAAAATCAATTGTTTAGACTTTTGGTACGACAAATACATTGATAAATCAACGAGCGGCCATTTGTGTTTAAAATCTCTTTAATATTTAACTAATGTGACCTTGGGAAGTCCAGACTGGATTTGTCGTATATGTACAAATAATGGCTGCTCACATTTGAATGAATTAATTTTGCTTTATGTTCAAATTCTTGCATCGGGAAGACGAGGGAAACTTATCGATCCTTAGAATAGATTTTCTGTCTTGAAAGTTTGGTCGAGGTCGTCACATGAGCTCGAACGGTGAGGATTTGCACCTCCTTGAACCAAAACACGGCAAAGCCTAAATCTCAAGGCAAGAAATCAAAACCAAGAAAAGACTTTGATTCGCTTAAAGTCTAATTATTGAATTCAACACCTATTGCTTCTAATCGTTCTATTCTGGTTTGAATTTGACCAATTTGTCGGTATATTAATCGTCAACTCCTATTAGGTTATTAAAATGCCCAATAAACAGTAATGACATTAGACAGCATAACGCAGTGGGATTAGCGTGTCTGACTTCGGATTCAGAAGGTCGTGGATCCGACTCCCACTGTGGTTGTTTATTCATTTTATTTTGTTTTTTGCAATTTCTAATGTCTTTTTGCAAAAATTTCTTTTGTAAAGATGATGAGAAAATGTAAAAATTCCGCTTCTATGCTGTGGTTGTAATTTATGATTTCTTGGCGAAAAGGCGAAGAAAGCATATCCCTTATTTTCATTAATCTCTGAGCATATATAGACTACAATCTAAAGAAATACTCTCCAACGAAAGAATAATTTGAAATTGAAAAGCTAACTAGATAAAGTAAAGTTGATAAATATATCTGCCTACAACTGCATGTGGAAAAACAGCAACAGATAAAAAAAAGGGAAAAAAAGCAATTTAAGCAACATACAAGAAGTTTTTGCCTCCTAAAAGCAGAGTGGGTCAGAAGCTGTGGATACATGGTTGTGTGGCGTCCAAGCACAAACATAGCTATCCCAATGATTTAAGATTGTGCTTGAGCAAATCAGTTTCCAAATTCAAGATTTTCAGTCTTGCAAATGTTATATGAAATGTACGTAGATTCAATATTATTCGAAAAGTTCGGAAAAAATCATCCAATCCATAAATTCTTGATGCTTGAACTAAATATGTTATAAAACTTTCTTCTTAAAGGATAGTTTAAGGAAAACACGTATAAAAGATAGAAGATGAGTAGACACATCCGCTGACAATTCCTCAATACCTGACTAGACAAAAGATAAAGATAAATACTACAAATTTATACCCTAAACTTCTCGCTGTATAGTTATCGATGAATTATTCAATGAGAATTAATTTGCCAATAAGTGATCATAACAAATATAAATAATAATGCAAATAAAGTTATATAGCAAAGTTATAACATGAGTTAAGAATTATCAAGAGAGTGATCTCTTCAATTGGCATCACCACTTGTGCAGATTGCTAAGATGTTAATCCCTCAACGGTTCAAAACCCCTTATAAAAGACTCCCGGTGATGGACGCTGAGGAGTTGATCCATATTGCTACTCGGATGCCCAATACAGTTAATAAGAATTAATTATAAAGAATTTCATAGACACCAAAACGTAAATAGTAGCTTAGGTTTGCTAAAGATAATCTCCGCAAACACGATGTGTGTGTATTCATGTTTGTCCATGATTAGAAATGAAAATGAACGTTTTCGGCGGATAAATAACTGTTAAATTATAAGCAAAATGATATGATCTATAGGCAAAACCATAACGTTTGATTTGAGCCGGTTGGCAAAAGGCCTGTATATTCAAAAGCAGGCTAAAATAGTAAGGATATAAATGGAGTCAAGACCTTTGCTTAAATAGACACTAGTAGACTAGACCTTGAATCAGGCCTCTTGATCGGTATTACCAAAGCACGCTAAATTCACAACAATCATTGGATCACCAGGTTGATGCATTTAGTTTCGGGAATGCTCATCTTCCACTTCATAAGAATTAATAGGGGGATCAGTCATATGTCCCATAATCACATCCTTTAAATTCCTCTTATACAGATATTATTTTTAAGGTAACTACAGTTGGTAATGAAATCTCACACAAATCATGTCTTCGACTCGTTACGAATATAATACTCAACCCAACACATTTCACATCACATGAGCAATTGCTTCATATCTTATAAAGCATAATGCATCAGATACCAGCAATAAGAGTGTAACTTCGTAAGTTAGTGCCTAACAAGAATCATTTATTTTGTTTGCTTCTACCACATTGAAACTTCTTCTTGGGAACAAATCGCCAATCAGACGGATTAGGTTAAATAAGTAGGTGATCCCTTTTTTCAGCAACCCTTCACGATTCTTGGGTTTCCCACATAGTCTACAGCAAGATATATTTAAACATCATAATAGAGTAATAACCAACATTGGTTCCATAAATTACTTGAGAAGCAGGGTGCCAGGGTTGTATATGAATATATGTCCATGCTTATTTTGGTACATATATTCTTGTCTCTATCATATAATATTAAACATCCATCTAGGTAGGTAACCCTTGACTCATCAAGAAGGTTGTAGGGTTAAGCCAATAACAGATATCACCAACAATTAAAATCTGGCATGTTTGATCAGCAAATTGTTCCTATGAGGAAGGTTCATTGTGGTGAAAACAAACAAAATAAATGATTCTTATGGAACACTGACCAATGGAGTTACGCATGTATCAGTAGTACATGATGCATTAAGCTGCATTATATTGTTGTCGTCTTATATCCTATGATGATAGTGCTTATATAGTATGACAACGGTTATGTTGGATATTATACTCTCAAAGCTAATGTATGAATTACATGAGGTATCACTGTGGATCACAACATTTCTTTCCGTTACATGTGAGAAATCATAAAACCAAAAACGACAATATTGTGTAACTTGAGGTTGTATATTTAGCAACTCTCATAATGCATATAATAATGTTCGACCAAATGCTTCGACCGGATGAATCAACAATTGATGTTATTGTGTGCGCTTCATTAAGATCTGATCAAAAGGCTTAATTCAAGAACCAGTCTAGTGGTGTGAGTAAGTGAATATACATTGTCAAAACTGTCATAACCAAATTCACAAAATACGATGTTAATGGTATATGTATATTCAAAAAAAAATTATTGTAACATGATTTATTTAGGTGGAGAGCCTGAAAATTTTGGATAAACACTTGTCACTTGGTAGTAAAAAAACAATTTTCAAGCTATTAACTTATTTTGTTCCTTATTGTACTTGTAGTTTTTCTTTATTCTTTAACTGTGCATGTCCTACTTCCTGTCTAACCCTGCTATAGTTTAGGCCTGCTTTCGTCAGGTTGATCAAAGCTAACGCCACAAAGTTTTGTCTGCAAATTAAAACATCTATTTGATTATTCCCCAATAATCTAAGCATCCACCCAAACAAAGCAACCTTAGACAGCTCCGCTTTAGGGCTAAGTTGAGGAATTAAGCGGTTAAAGTGCTTAACCAAAATTTGAGTTGACTAGACCACCTAAGAGGTCATTTAGTGCAATGTTTTAAAAAGTGATCGCCTATGCGGTATAAAGTTTACCACCCCGCATTGGCCCGCTTAATCAGGATTTAGGGTGTTATTATGCTCACCCTTATACCCTTTTATATATGCATTTTTTCTTCGTAAATTGGATATAATTTATAATATATTAGAATTAACCGTCTAGGCAACGTAAAGAGTCTCACCACCCTTATTGGCATGCTTAATCAAGATGCTATGCTCATCCTTATATTCTTTTATATATACATTTTCTCGTCAATTAAGGTATGAGTTGTGATACACAATGGTAGTTTTAGCAATGTTAGAATATAATGATAGAATTTTACATCCAAACTTCAATCTGTGGTTGTATTTCACCTATCAATTTATAGTTTTTTGTTCAACCATAAGGATCATGACCTTACCGTCAATGACGCCAACAAACTTCCATGAAGCTGTCGCCATCGAGGATCGGTTTTGAACTTCAACCAAGAGAATTAGGACTCGATCTTGCCTACGCCAACGAACTTTGGATTAATTTTCCTATTACTTTAGCTTGGCTCACGGCTCGGTCTTAAATATCGACTTTGACTTCGATAAACCTTATATTTGTTTATAATTAAAACAAAATCCAGCAGAATTTGTTTCAGTGTCATCTAGCATTTTTAACCTAAATCTACCGCAAGAGCAAACAAAAAATTAGAAATAAATAAACAATGCCATATGAAAATGACGCCATTGAGCATGTTCATCTAGCCATTTACAAGTGAAAAAGTTAATGCCCGTTAAGAGCCTAAGCGACAGCTTCAACCATTAAGCCCTTAGGCCGCATAGCTTTTTTCCACTTTTAAATCATTGTTTAGGCGTCTTCGAAGCGTTTCTGCATTGCTATTTGTTTATTCCATAGTGTTTTAAAACATTATCCAAGTAATATTACACATAAAATCAAATTTTGTGATGTTAAATGTATATTAAATATATTTTTAGGCCATGTATCATTCACCTTTCGACAGAGCCTCATTCTGGTCAGTCAATAATACTTGAGGCAAATGTCTGCACATAAAATAATTCGGCCCATGTATGCAGGCCGAATGACTGGGCTTTTAAAGATTCGGTTCGAAATGAAATATGTCGCGGGAATCTTTAAAAGACCGGTTATGAAAATTTGGTGGATTTGTTATGGAAAGATTTATGAAATCTTATGAACAGCATGGCCCGATAGCCAGCACACATGAGGTTTGACGAGTAGAGTGCTCGCGAGCTACCATGCTCCAGTATCGTCCTCATCGGAGGATTTATTACAAGCAATATGCAAAACTTCAAGTCTGGAGACGTGCTCAGTGACTTGAGCATAAGATGAGGAAAGAATCAAGCCCAAAATGCCATCCACCATTGAGTAAATGCCGAAAAGCAAACGATTCAAGGAACCGAATTCAGCGTGTAAGCGAAGCAGTGGATGGTTGTTTTCAACATAAACGCTGAAAATTCTAAAATACCCTTGGCTAAATCAGCGTCTAGGATTAGTCTTTCCCTACGCCCGAAGGTGACCAAAAAGATGATCGGCTCTGGGATGCTCTAAGACATACCAAACTGCCTAGCGGCCATGTGAGACTGATAGACATCGACGTCGTCGATCGCGACACTAAACAAGAGATTTCAAGGAACGATTCTTTTATACGACCATTTGAGACTATTGGAAAGTTCTAAATCATGTTGGTATAAAGAGAACGGTCATACTCATCAATTTCATAAAACCGTCTGAACTACCGGCAAAACGAAGTGGCTCATGATGTAGAACTTTGTGCCTAAAAGAGTACTCGGGTGAAATGGAGTCTACAATTCCTCTGGGGCCTGGGAAGTACATGAAGAGCCATAGTAGGACCCAAGGTTGGGTGTGGGCTTGGTCCAGATGGCTATCGACCCACAGATTGAGACAATATTACAGGTGGCGAGAAGAATCTGGCAGAATGGGGTGTTGGGACTTTTGACCAAAGCAATGGCTAAGGAAAGGTATTGAAAGGCCGGCTTCTTGACGGTGGTCATGAAGACATTCTTATGCAGCCAGAAAAGGACGATGATATGCCCGTCACGAGAGAGACGACACCGCCGAATTGTTTGCACTTGGCCATGAAAGAGGTATAGGAACCTTTGACTTTGAACTTGTCGCAGATTGTTGTCTCGGATAAAAAGTACATGTTGAGAATAGTGGAAGTGGCCGACCCAAATTGAAAGTGAAAATGTTCAATGTGGACGACTAGAAAAGAAGGGCGGGCAAAGGATCAAGATTGAGAGAATGGGGTTCGAGAGAAAGGGCAAGACGAGATGAGATACCTAATTGCGCCCAGTGAAAGCAGTAAGGTGTTTGTAGACTCGCTCGTATCATCCTTTTAGTACGATTATAGGCCAAATGTTGGTGAGCTTGGACAAGCCATCCTCGAACGTCTCCAATGCCGACGCGGTGCCGGTAAGAGCTCGACCGAAAATCCCCACTTCATCTAGCCGACGTGAGAAGAAATTGGCACAAATTGTCGGCGTCTCTGCGGCAAAAGATTGAGGACCTATTAAGGCGTAACCAAAGGCCTCAAAGCTCCTACTAGGAATGACACCCCCTTGAGGAGAGAGGATGTTCACGGCAAGGATTCGCAAAGTGGGAATGTAGGATCCCTTTTAAAGAACTTATGGCAAATTGAGATTGGCATGGTAGGGTTTTACATAAGATTTCTGTTGATGCTCATAGATTAGGGATTCTAGAGAGGAGGATCAAAGAAGCAAAAGATTTCTTTTGAGCTGTTGGAGCTTTGGGAATTAGGGTTTTGAAATCATGAAGGTTAAAAGAAAACAGAGCTCGCTCTCCTCTTTGATAAAAGGCTAGGGCCTCACTGATGGATGCCACGTGGAAATAATAGTCTCGAATGAATCACGTGGTCAACGGTTTCTTGCCAGGTCCTAGATTCATCGAGTGATCGAGCCACATGATGTTTGGCAAATCAAAGGTATAATGATGCGATTTGCGAGATGACGATGGATGTATCAAATTTAATGTGAGATCTTAAGGGCCATGTATCATTCACCTTTCGGCAAAGCCTCATGCGGGTCAGTCAATAATACATGAGGAAAATGTTTGCGCATAAAATAATTCGGCCAATGTTTGCATGCCGAATGACTGGTAATAGCTTTTAAAGATTCGGTTCGAAATGAAATATTTCATGGGAAGTTTTAAGACACTGGTTATGAAGATTCGGTGGATTTGTTATTGAAAGATTTATGAAATCTTATGAACAGCATGGAAGGTTTTCATTGGTAAACTGGTGCGACTTAAAGGTGAAGCATCAGATCTGGTGTTTGTGGCGGTAGGTTTGAAAATTAAAAGCCAAAAGATAACACGAGAAGGATTCAATCAACTATCCAGAAACCTTATTGCTAGTTTTATCCCTGAGGCTCTTATAGCCGCTTTTATAAGTCTTATGATAACGTAGTTTCCCAGCAATCAACGCCAATGATCTCAAAGCCCTGATAAGACTTGAGAAGTCCAGCCCTCCTCGATCAGGTAAGGCCTCCACGTTCCATTATAAATAGAAAAATTGCAAGATAAGATGAAGGAACGACCCTCGGCAAGCCCATCGACACGTGAACCCTCAAACTTGCGCAGCGCTGATCGGGATTTGGGTTTTGCTCGGTTTTGCTGGGTGCTCCTAAAAGGGATAAAACTCGTAAGTAGCATGTAGATCTTTCAAGCTCAATGCAAATGGAAAGGTATTGACCTACTTGTGGTAAACGGTATTCATCAAATACCCGAGATGGATTATGATGATACTGTTAGTTCAGTGTCTGTGCTAAAGTCCATACGGATAAAACTTACCACTATTGTTTTCATGATTATGATATCTGGCGGTGGATGACTATAACGTCTTTCTAAATTGGATTCACAAATGTACGTGTATATGACTCTGCCGGAAGGTGGTTGTAGTCGGTGAAAGCAGCGGAAGTGTGCAAATTGCTTAAGTCTATTAGTAGACTAAAGCAGGTAATGCGCAAATGGATCATCTGTTTTGATATTACGGTCTAAATGTTTGACTTCATCAAAATAAAAAAATGAACCCGATATTTGTAAGAAGGATGTAAGAAGTAATGTTAGGTTCCCCATAATGATGTGGATCACATACTCTTGATTGAAAGTATTACTCCCATGCTACAATCGGTTAAAATATAGTTGTCATAAATGTTCCTCAACATAGCATTTGGGCTATAGATCTGGATACTAGGTCTACACAGAAATATCTAGATAAGTTTTGGGATTGTCTCAATAAAGATACTCTGACACCATTCTAAAGGGGTTTAGAATGGACGACTCCTAACATGGTAGTGTACCCGCAAGTAGTAGAGTCACCATCTCCAAAGAGTTGTCTTCTGGACTGATGAGAAGGACTCGCATGAATGATATTCCACTTGCTTCGGCGATTGGGTCGGACATGCGATGTAATGTACCAGACCAGATAATGCTATTGTACTTGATGAAACAAGAGATATTAACCCAATCCTGAAGAAACATAGGAAGCAATTAAGAACAAAAGAGTATGTTCTGGGAATTTGGTAATGGCAGTCTCCATCAGGCGGTGACTACTGATTCCAGCTTCTAACGTGACATGGATGACAGAGTGTGTCGCGAGATATTAGTTTACCCTCTTCTGAGAAGCAGTATATTGGAAAGAGTTCCAAACGGGATATTAAGGTAGTCGTGACGCTGAGTGCTGATTGTGAATCAATAAAGGATATATCCTAATATATTGTTTGGATAAATACATTCAGTTATAAACATGATCTCATTAGATTTCCAAACAAAATTCTAAGATAGGTATCGATCATTTCGGGTGATAGTTGATCTCCGTGAAGTTGACATACAAAGAGAGATAGTTAGAAATATTGTGGTGGATCCACTCATCGAGACTATTTCTTGAACGTGATTTTCGAAACTGTTAGTAGAGAAGTTGGATACGCGATAGCACATGAGATGTGGGTATGCGATACCATAATAATTGGTCTTAAGTGCAAGTGAGATTGTTGGATATACGTGCCCTCAAAGCAATTATTGTAATTGAAGGAGGACCTATACGGAGAAAAACATTACTCAAGATGATGGTATGCTATCCGGTTTGTCTTTATCCGTTATGTGTGCTTTACTCGTTATCACGTATCGCTAATACATGAGATAAAATCCATGGGATCTTTGTTTGACTACCAGGATTATGATAGAGAACATACTATTGGGTCCTAATAGTTCATAAGCACATCTTTAAATGTCCATAATCATAGGAGTATCGAGACTGGATATCGGTACTCCAGTTTAGACTAGTGTATATGTTTCTTGACCTTAAACAGGGCGATGGTCGATCCTATAGCCATTGGTGTTTGACATTAAAAATTGTAAATAGATGCTCATCAGAGGAGTTTTACTGGATGGACTCACCGAGAACTCCGGGTAAGTATTATACCAATTGTTAGATAACATTTCTCTGATGGCATGAGTACAGAGTAGTCCTTAGACCTGAGATCGCTATAATGTCTTGTGTGTGTTCCCTCTGTACTTTGATTACTACCATATCATGTCTCTACTGAGTCATGCAAGTAGGTTTTAGTTGGATAAAATCCCGAAGCACATGGAGGCAATAAGCAATCGAAAGAATTTGTCTCCCGGTATAAGGGTTGCACTGTACTTGATTAACCATAACCGGAAGTTTTTGGCCGAAACGGTTGAGATAAAATGGTAAGTGTTATCAGTTATATCTCAAGAGGTTATGCGGCTTACATCAACATGACTTATCGGGTTATTGGGAATCTGAGAGTTTCCACACCACCACCACCACCACCCGATCCTGTATGTGACTCTGATACAAAGAGACCGGACCATACGAAGACGGTCACTGATATGCTCTGATTGCATTCGGATGAGTTTGCTTGCTGGCATTTCTTTTGATTAATACCAGGATAGCCGTTACGTACAGTTAGTACTGCTGACGTGCTTGTGGATTGACGAATGTGGTCCTAATCTATTGCCAACGTATTGATCGAGTGTTTAGAGACCCACAGAGGTTTTTCCTGCTCAGGAAAAATGATGCAGTGCACGTATGGGGATACGTGTAGGAGTACGATTATATGCGATAATCGGACGTTCGACAATACTAGACAGTTTAGGTTTAAACCGGATTATTAAATCATGTGATGATTTTATATATATATATATATATATATATATATATATATATATATATATATATATATATATATAACATTCTAGTATTACGTTCATATTATATTTCTCTCATTTGGTACAAATACGGGAATATGTATGGGATACATAAATTTTGTGTATAATAGATGGTATGTTATTTATATGATAAATAATTCAAATATCTAAATAAATACACCTCATTTCTAATAATGGAAAAAGAAAAGTAAAGAGAATGTGGCATAATATATAAGTATGGAAGCATGGTTGTTAATTTTATATAGAAAATGTTTTAACATAAAAGAAAATACAACCATTCGGTACCCAATTTTAGGATGACACATCTCTCTTCTTTTTTATTCTTCATTTCTAGATAATGAGAGTGCCATTTTTTTATGAGGGGAAAAATTTGTGAGCCTAATTACATCACTTAATCAAGGGGATTAGCATCCCACTTAATTAAGTTTCTTCATTAGGTTGATTCCAAGAGTGAAATGAAACATGAGAACGGGTTTCCTCGATGCGGATTATCTTCGGCGAGGAGACCGGCTTGCAAACTCGTCATGGATGTGGCGGTGTTTAACTCGGGTCTTCCGCGATTGGATGGACACGCTACAAAGGTTGTAGCTTACTAAACTCTCCTCCAAATATTTTGGTTTTGCAACATCTAATAAATGTTAAGATCTTGTTTTATGGAATCAGTGGCTAAGTTTTCTAAAATTTTGATTTTTCCATTCCGCCGCGGTTCGCAAGCATTGTGACCCTAGCACCGTACCTTACAATACTATCATTGGGTTCCATGGAGTAAAATCTGCAAGCCTTTAATAGAGGGTGGATTGAATGTTAGAAGTCTGGAGGCAGTATCACAGGCATATATATTAAAAAGAGCATGGAAATTTTATAAAAAAAAAGGAAATTCTTTATGGGCAGATTTCATGAGGCAGAAATATACAAAGAACTGCACTCTCATGGCTCCTCAAGTTGCATCAAATATTTGGAGGAAAATTCATAAAGTCCTACCAATCATCATAGTTATTCTAAATGGATAATTGGCAAGGGGGAGATTGATTTTTGGTCCTGCACATTGCATGATGAGATGCCTTTAAGAATTTTCGCAACAGGGTCTGTGCAGCCTGTAAAAATAAAAGAGATTCTTGTTGATGGTGTATGGGACTTCACAGCTATCCAACATCACATTCCACAAAGTATGTTAGATAATATAAAGTCAAGGAATTATGTCACTGATTTTTCTCCTGTTTCTTTAATTTGGAAGCCTCACAAGTTCTCTCTCTCAAGTCAGCTTGGTGTATATCCAAAAATTCTGGCATACCACACATGATGTTAAGATTTATTTCTAACGAGCAAATTCCAAGAAGAATTTTGATTTTCGCCGAGAGGATTCTCACTGATACACTACCTCTGGATTCTACTGTTCAGAGGTTGGGCTTCTCTCTTCCTAGCAAGTGCATTTGTTGTGATTCCCCTTCTCAAGCAAATCTGCAACATCTTTTTTGGGGGTGATATGGCTAGAGCACTGTGGCTCAACGTTTTTTCAGCTTCTAAAATCAGAGTCGGCATGGTTAACTGGAGCTCTATCACTAGCTGTTTGAACTACAGGTATGATAGAAATGGTTTTAATTGCATTTCTAAGTGGATTCCTCATTTGTTTTGTGGAATATGAGGAGAACATGGTGTTCAGTTAGGATGCAGGAGGGGCATATTTCTGTTGAAGCAGCTTGGCAAAGTTTCTTATATGACTTGAGGGGGTTGGTATTAATTCACAGAAAATATGTTCCATCTGCTAACAATGAAGAAATACTGGAAGCGTTGTCAATAAATGATATTGTATGTCATATTCATAGAGCAAGAAGAATTATCATTACCAGATAGCTACTGCCTCCATCAGGGAAATTCAAACTGAATGCAGATGGTGCTAAATCTTTAAATACAAATTCTGCAGCTGTGCTAAGAAACTCAAAAGGGGACATTATCTTTATCTCCAAATTTTTCTATGAAAATTGCGTATCTTTGGAAGCTGAAGCTAGAGCTATTCTGGATGGTCTCTTGCAGCCTTACTTTATGAAGGGTTATTTTTTCGAAATAGGGTGCATTAAAATTATATAATTTAAATTATAATTAGCAGAGGACGGTTTCCTGCCCTCTCAATCCCCACCCCGCATAGAGAACGGATTTCTAGAAGCCGGCCCCACCCATACAATGAAAAGGGCGGGTTCCTAAAACCCGCCCTCTTCATAGGCTTGGTGGGGGCTCCTAGAACCCGCCATGTTTAAAATTTAAAAAAATAAATAAATAAAATAAGAATTTAAAAAATCTAGTTTAAAAACCACTCAATAAATATTAAGATTGTTGTTTTCGCTACGGACGGGTGACAAGTGTTATTACAGTTCATATAGAATTACTATAAATATGAAGCTTAAATACACTTTAATAACAAAATGAATCCATCAAAATAATTGGATACTTTGACATCCATTTGTAAAAGTATACAATTATCGTTTTCTCTTTCCCTTTCCCAATCCGAAGAGGCTTGACATAAGCCTATGCCTCTTAGGGTGACTGGACGACCCTCCAGTTTCTTGGGTATATGGCGGCGGCGGCGGCTGCTCTTCTGCTTCATCTTCAATATCGTCTTGGACAGGTTGTTATTCCACAAATCCTGAATAGGGGACAAGTGTCGTATATGTGCTGCCTCCCAACAACTGTATATAGGAGGAAAAATTTGTCTTCCAACTGGGTTGTTGTTGCGAAGAACTTGTCCTGGTTTCATGCAGCAGCTGTTGCACAAAACTTGGCCCCATGGCTACGAAAAACCAGACCCACAAGACTGCTGTTGTTGTGCAAAACCTGTCCCCAAAAACTGTTGCTCCGGTTATTGCGCTTGTTCAATATGTCAGGATTGCTGCTGACAGTATGGCGCTCCGAACTACTGATCCCACTGCTCTGGATCTCCTTGATGCTGCGGCTCTGGTGCCGGCACATGCTGCTGCTCTAGCGATGGGGATAAATGCGGAAGCATATTACATGAACTGAATATACCACCAATATATGAGTTTACAGTAGAAAATAAAGCCCGAGTATCTGGACCAGCATCAGTCGGATATGGATCATGTATCGATGATTGAATATGATGCAACCCACGAGCCTATCTTTACATTAAAAATAAGATATAATTAATGACTTATACCGCCGGATGTTAAAAACTAATTTAATTTAAAAAATTTAACTTACCATTTCTCGTTCCACGTGGCCTCTAGGATCGTACTGCCGGATGTTTGGAAAGTCGTAAGGAGAACAGAAAGATATCTTACAATGACACGCTTATACCATTGTAGATATGTTTTTGTAGCGTCGGTGGTTGTTTGGTCACCTATGTGCTGTAAGGCAATTTTACGCTGTCTATCCTCCCATCTCAGTAAATATTGATGATGGCGCTCCCTCCAATCGCGCTCCGCCTTTCCTCCTCGCATGTCTCCCTTTATTGTCATAGGCGCAGACAGCGGAACATGAATATGTTGCAATCTACTAAACTGTCGCAACACCCGGTCCAGTAGGTGCATGACCACGATATTAATGCATAGTAATGGGCATCGAGCCCGCTAAACCGGCTCTCCTTCGATACAGATACCGGATAATCCTTACAGACGATCTGCTGTATAAGACGTCCACGTGAACTGCGAAAATGACATAGTAAAAAAATTGTAATGAAGCTAATTTAAAAATTTTAAACAAAGTTAATTAGTTAATGTATGGTTACCTGAGTTGCCTCCATGCTATCCAACTCATCTCTATAATAGTTAAGTACTCGACGAGAAGCCTTATAAGATTTCTTGCCACTCCACCAAGAGCCGAGAGGCTTTGCAGGGGTATCCACGGTAGAAATATTAATGCTATTTGGTCTTCCCATACACATGTACTCCCATGACCAAATCTATATATAAAGTGACATAATATTAGAAAGAATCAATATTACAATTTTACAAATGCCTACCTATTCAAAAATATTATGTTCCTGAACTAATGTAATGCAGCCTTAAATTTTATTCTTCGTAGGAATACATGTCTTATCTAGTTCCTCGTAAAGATAGACCAGGACCCCTACTCCCCAAGCATACTGGCCACACACATCAAAATCTGTAAGAAACCCAAGGTATAAAAGATGGACATGCGTTGCCGATTGGTCCGGTATCAACCAAGAACCGATCATGTACAGAATGTAGACACGCGTTGTTAGTTATATATATGCCCAAGAAGCCATTACTGTACATGGGATGGATATTGTAGTGGATGCTTGAACATATATGGGGAGGTCTTTCTTG
Source organism: Agapanthus africanus (assembly GCA_030015575.1). Classification (NCBI taxonomy): domain Eukaryota; kingdom Viridiplantae; phylum Streptophyta; class Magnoliopsida; order Asparagales; family Amaryllidaceae; genus Agapanthus; species Agapanthus africanus. The sequence continues at coordinate 188,807,370 of CM057337.1, forward strand.
CTCAATATGATAGTATGCTATCTGGTTGTACTTTATCTTAATATGTAGACTTGTATAAGTGATGTTGTCTTGCTCTCACATGTTGATAAAGCCCTTAGGATGTGTACTTGACTACCAGGACTATGATGGAGATCATACTAATGGGGCCAAGGGTACTCCACAAGTACACTCTATAATTGTTCCTAATCGAGAGTGTATCGAGACAGGGCATCGATATTCCAGAGTAGACTAGCGTATACGCATCTTGACTCATATGATGGACGATGGATGATCCTACATCCATTGGTGTTTGACATCAAAGATGGTATGCGGATGCTCAGTGGAGACTGGGTACACTGAACGGACTCGCCGAGAACTCCTAGATGGTATTATACCTATCGTCGGATAGCAATTCTCTGGTGACATTGGTACAGGTTAGTCTGTCGACCCGAGATCGTCATAGAGTCTTGTGTAATTCCCACCGTGCTTTGATTTCCACCTTACCACGGTCAAGAGATCGTGCAAAATGGTGGTTTTTGGTATAGTCCCGAGTCATATGGAGGCAACGAGCGATAGGAAGGAATTCATCTCTCCCGGTATTGGGGGTTGATGTTGCGCTATGCTTGATTGGCCATAACAGGAAATCCCTAGCCAGGATTGCTGAGATTTACTAGTAAGTGTTATCAGTAGTTTCTCGAACCGTTATGGACCTTACATCGGCATGACTTATCAGGCTATTGGGGTCTGACGTTATACCACCCCAGGCTGTGATATGCGACATATCAGACGAAGAGACCAGACTGTACGGTAGTGTTACTGATTGGATTCGCAGGAGTACGAGCAGGCTTGCATGTTGATCTTCTAATCGCTCGATACCCGGATGGCCGTTACGTTTAACAGACCTCTTGCGGCTTGTGGGTGTTTGATATGATCAGCACCTACTGTCTGCGTATTGACGAGTCTTCAAAGTCCTACACATAGGTTTCCTGGTTCATGCGAAACGAAATAGGAGCACATATGTGATATGTGCAGGACCGAGTTAATGCACGTATGTGATATCGCATTATATTCTCGCGATATGTGATATCGGTCGGTTATATGTGATATAAGCGGGTTATCGGATCAAGTGTTGATTCGATAAGTTGATTCATATGATATTAGTCGGTTGTATGTAATATAGCCGGATTATTAAATTAAGTATTGGTTTGATAATTTAATGTATAATTATATATTTGATATATTAACTTACATTAACTAATATTTGCTCACTAAGTATTCTTTTTCTCACTTGTGTGCATATAGTATATATGAGATATATATTAATGTACATTTTATTGTGTCATGCTTGATGCCACATCCTTCATGGGTGTATGAGACTTACACCATGCTTGATTTAATGTATGGTTTTTATTTATCAAAGTAATTCAAAAATGAATGGATATTTGGCATGGCTACAAGCTTGTAGAAGCTTGTGGAAACATTGACCAAGTCCACCATTTTTGTTTCACTTGTAGATATTTATTAACCTAACCATTAAACCTAGCCCTAGTTAAGTTTCTACATGAGTTAGTGTATAACACTAACTCACCCATGATTCATATTCTCACATCATGAATTCATTCTCTCATTCTTCACTTGATCATCTTCTTCTTCATTGAAAAAGCTTTCTAGCTTTTGAAATGGTGACAAAATATTGTAAGAAAAATAAAACTAAAATGAGCGCATTTCCTACTTCATCATTCTCTACTATTAGTCATTTAGTTTAGAGTGTTTGCTTCACTAAATCCTAATTTAGTGAAGAGGTAGCATGAGCTTGAATCTCCTCGACGTAGATCAAGACTTCGAGTAAGTTTGCATCTTTCACCTTGTGGAGCCTCTCAAGAGTACGAGAGATCATTACTCACAGCGAAGGGACTTCTACACGGAGCATTTGAAGTGAAGGACCGGTCTACAAAGATTGTATTCCGCATTCACTTAGATGTTAAGATGTTAACATGTTAGTTCGTTTAAATCTCTAGTTAAGATTCTTGGTTATGGTTGTTTAGAACGACAAATTTTTGAAAACGGCATGGAAGATGCCTCCCGAAACCTTACTGCCGCGCTAAGTAACCCTGCAGTGGTATCAGAGCCATGCTAGAAAATTAAACGATATTTGTTAGATTACGAAACCGAAACGACTCCGAAACTTGAAACACTTAAACTTAGTTTCTGTCGATTTTAAAAAGTCATCAAATTTTTTTTTAAACAACTGCAGAATGTTATATGAGATATAACATGAACACTGAAAATTTGAGGCGATTCTACCCAAAAGTGGCCGGTCACAATGCTCAAAAATCCGAGCTCCTCGGGTGAATAGTGGAATTTGGGCTTCAAATTTTCATGGTGTCCCAGTATCTGGGTTTTGGTGTTTCAGGTGTAGTTTTTTTTTGCTAAATTTGCATGTGACATTAACTTTCTGCAAAGGCAACTCGGAGTGTTTCGCAGTCATAATTCTAACATGTATTCGGGTTATTTAGACGACGTTAAAAAGTTCGAATGAATATCAATAACTCATATTTTCCCTCGCTGGAAATTTTCCAAGTGTTGGATTTTTCTTAGTTTAAAATATTCAGAAAATCATACAGGTTATTCTGTAGACCCTCTAGAAGAACAAAACTCTAACTCGATTCTGTGATCGTCAGAACCGCCATCAAACCCTAGTGTTTATGGTAGTTCAGCAGTGCCACAGGTAGGGCATTGGTTGACCCTTCTACGGCCGGTTCATAGGTGTTGTGGCATATTCTGGATGCCTTTTTAGACTCCGCTCAAGTGTTGAGCTTGTTGGGAATTTTTGGGTGTTTGTTTATTCGACCGAAAAGTTTAACTTCGTCTAGCTATCTGTGATTGTGATACAATATTTGGAATCCACATAATTAGTTATGAGATAACTAGTTTGAATTTTATAAATCTAACAGTTTAGTCTCATTTGATCGGTTGCTACGGAATTTTGATGTGGACCAAAAGTCCGTCGCAATTACGTAGTGTACGCGGATACTCGCCGGGTAACCTTATTAAATAGCCATGCCCAATAGCCCCGACCAAGTGACTGTAAGAGAACCCCGTCACCAAAAGCATCTGTTCGGGTGCTCGCGGCCGCGGTGTTCCGCTTTAGTGCACTTCGTCGACGGCATCGGGGGTTGCGGCCGTCTACTAAAGTTTCCGACGAGCATTCGATCAGATTATCGGGAATCTTGTTGAATTACCCGACAGGTTATTGGAAAGTGTTTTCAATATCGAGACTAAAATACGGGGTTCATAATTGTTAGGCATGTGATGTCTAAGAAATTCATTTGGTTAGGCATGAAATCCAATGTATGTGATACATTGGGTTTATGATGTCTAAGGTGGTTGCGAATTCCAACTGTTGTAGTTTCACTTTCTTTTATGCGACCGTAAGTGTAATATGTGATGTATCGCCGGTTTCGGTGCTATATGTCAACGACAATTGGGATACACATATTTACTTACGTTGATGATATGTGATATTATGTGTTGCTGTGATATGTTATATTGGATCGTCGTGTTTTGAATAGCCGAGAGTTTTTATGTGAGATAAGAGTTTTTCATTTTCATTCATGTAAAATTTATTGGGGCACTTCCGGGTTAAGGATGATATCACCATTGATGTATATTATTTACTTTTCCGCATTAGGATAGACCCAAGGCAGCGAGCACAAGTAACCGGGTTCTAGGGTCCAGTGGAAGACCATCTCGAGGAATCGAGACCGGGTCTCCTAACTCTAAAATTGGTAGGATTGCTTGCCGCTCTCGTAGGGGTCTAAGGATGTGGGTTTGGCTATTCATCGCGACCGTGGAATACGCGTTTTTTATTGGCTTAATTAAAACACGGAATTTCTAGTATATCCAATATTTCATATGTGTTCTTCTGCTGCTGATATTTTGTGATGTGATCACTTGATATGTTCTGAGACGAATGTCTATATTATATATATGATATATAATAACTATTGTAGCTTTCGTTTCTTATGTGATGCTTAGGAAGCATAATAAAATGGGACTTCATTAATGAGATTAATGAAATAAAAGAAACATAAAGATGTTGTAGAAACTTTTTTAAAAACTGGTAGCTCTAGTTCTTGCTTTGCATAGCGGTATTCCTTGTAGAATATCCATCACTTTATTCGATAAGGAAAAAGCCGAGATCCCTTCATCGGGAGTGACCTCTTTAGCGAAACTAGCAGATGCTACAACCCACTCGGTTTGTCTTTTGATTGCTTCTATAGTTTTTTGCTTTGCAAAGTGGTATTTGTGAAATATCCTGCACCTTATTCGATAAGAAAAGAGCCGAGATCCCTTCACCGGGAATGACCTCTTTAGCAAAACTAGTAAAAGCCTCAAAAACACACCTTTTCAAAATCACTTGATTCTACAACGATATCAAGTTCATTACGCAAAAGGTTTTCTTAAAAACTTGTCGTATCCCTCCGTCATTTCAGATAAGTACTACTTAGTATTCGTGCCATGTTTGTTGACCATATTAAGGCGTAATGTGCGGTAGCTGATTAGTGCTTATCTGCATAAGCATATGATGCGATTGGATTAGGGTAGTCGTACGACTTTGTTGACCATGTTAAGGGTCGTGGGGGTGGGTTTAATTCAATCAGAAAATGACGGGTTAAACTTCGCTAGCACTTATGATTTGTTGGCCATGTTAAGGTCATAAGTCGCTAGGGGCAAAAGTATTATCGGGAATTTCAAGTGTTGAAATTTGCAATGAGATTGCATACCTTCTATGAGATAGTTGGATCCCGATACCCAATCAAGTAGGTATCTAAAAAGGTGTCAACGGGGTTAAGCCTCTGGAAAAACGAGGTTTATTTTAATTAGGTCCGTGCGAAAGCACGGGGAATCTCCCTCAAAGTACCGACACTGGCCTGGATGAAAGATTGGCGAACTTGTAGCGTGTAATTAATCCCGGCTAGTCTTTTCTTTTAGGGTTTGAAGGAAAATTTGATAAAAACAGTGGGAGCCTTCCTGATTAGATAAAATAATAACCAATCTAATCTTAGAAGAGCGCACGCAGAGTGTTTTATTCTCTCTATCCTGGTAGCGACCGTGTCACGCCTTAATCAAGATAATAATATGGATGTCTTGACCGAACCTACTTATTATACTGAGTTAGGGAACGTTGGTTCTGCTCTATCTTATAACTGTTATAAGTCGGAGCAGGAAATAGGGGAATATTCGGACTCCCATGCCACCCAATTGAAGAAATTTCATGTTGATGCATCTTCTTCGGGTGTATTCATTACCAAGAACTGTTTCTCAGTATCCTCTACGTTCTAGGTATGAGATACCGGATCAGGATCCCACAAATGTAAGAGTTACATGGGCTACAGAAAGGTAGAGAACTGAGAATATGTGATATATCTCTAAGAGTTAGAGAATGATGCAATTGTTGCAGCCAAATCAGTTGGCAAATATCACCTTGTATTGATACATTGATTCTAAACGAATGCTATTACATACCGAATCTGATATACAACATTACATCAGTTTCTTTATTAAGTTAAAGAATGATATAATTCTGTATTGGAGGATAATGTTGTGAACATTTTCCTGAATCAAGAGTTGATTGGATCAGGCACGTTATGTAATGGCATATAAGTTCTAAATCAAAGCACAGTTCAAAGTATCTAGAACACACACTTTCTTGTGGTATTGTACACTAGGTCATATCAATGCGACACGACCAGCCAAGTTACATAAGGATGAATATGAGAATCTGTTCGAATTTTCATCTTATGATACTTGCCAGTCTTGTCACAAAGATAAAGTGACCAATACTCCGTTTAGTGGAAACAGAGAAAGAGTTACTGAACTCTTGGGACGGATACATGATGATGTATACGGTTCTATGTCTACAAATGCCAAGGTTGGTTCTTAGTACTTCATTATATTCACTGATCATCTCTCAGAATTCGGACATATGTTCCTGTTGAAACACAAGTCTGAAACTTTTGAGAAATTCAAGAAATATAAGCTTGAAGTTGAGAACCATACGGGTAGAAATATTAAGTCCTTCGATATGATCGAGGAGAAGAATACTTGCGCATGGAATTCCTGGAGTTTCTAAAAGGAATATGTGATTCTCTCTCAGCTTACTCCTTCGATTACACCACAGCACAACGGTGTATCGGGACGGAGGTATCGCATCCTATGAGATATGGTGCGCTCTATGATGAGTACTGCTGAATTACCTGTTTCCTTTTGGGTGTTATGCACTTGAGAAGCTGCATACTTATTGAATAGGGTTCCATCCAAATCAGGACCTACCACTACATATGAGATATGGAATGGGAAGAGACCGTGTCTTAAACGAGTTAAGATATGGGGTTGTCCGGCCTGTGTTGAAAGGCAGAATCTGGATAAGCTCGAGGCAAGGTCAGTTCTGTAAGTTTGTTAGGATATCTCAAACATTTGTGAGGGAATATCTTCTACAACTCTGAGGAGCAAAAGGTGTTTTGTTTCTCAGTATGCCGCCTTTTTAGAAAAGGAATTTCTTGTGAAGAAATTTGTGGTCATGAGGTAGAACTGGAAGGAGCTCTAGCTAAACAAACTAACAGCTGATGATTTGGTGAAACCAAAAGATTCAATAGTCTCCAACGAACCTCAGTCTATCCGCGAATCTGGTAGGGTCCTCATCCACTTGAGAGATACTGCGATCTTCTCGGTGACAGTGGGAGCGAGGATTGCATCATGGTAGATGATGGCACAACTAGGTTCAGACAGGCCATCACGAGTGGAGACTCTGTGAAAAGACCGGATGCTTTGCGATCAAAGATGGAATCCATGTACACCAACAAAATATGACTTTGTATGTTGCACCCGAAGGGGTAAAACCCATTGGGAGCAAATGGATCTTAAAAAGATTCTTGGTGTAGATGGAAAAGTTGAGATATTCAAAGCTATGGTTAAGTCCATCAGAATCAATGCACGCATCGCGGAGTTGGAACATCTGTTTTGATGTGGCAGTCAAAGAGTTTGACTTCATCAAAATGGTAGATGAACCTAGTATATACAAGAAGATTGTAGAGAATGAGGTTGTCTTACACGTATTGTATGTAGATGACATACTCTTGATAGGAAATGGTTTCTTATGCTACACTCGGTCAAGCTCCGCTTATCACGAGAATTCTCAATATAAGATCTGGATGATACCTACATCTTGTGGATTATAATCTATGGTGATAGATCTAAATGGAGTTTGGGAGTGTCCCAAATCCAGGTACATTAACACCGTACTAAAGGGGTTTAGTATGGAGGATTCTAAGCGTGGTGGTTCGCCCACTTAATAAGGAATCACTCGCGTGCAAGGAATAACCTATGCTTCGGCAGTAGGCTCTATCATGTATGCGATGTTATGTACCAGACCAGATATAGATGACTTACTAGGTGTAGTAATCAGGAATCAATCGGATCTTGGGAGAATCACTAGATAGCTGTGGAGGACATTCTTAAGTACTTGAGAAGCACTAAATGAATGTTCTTAGTTCGAGCTTCCAGAGTGATAAGGTCGACTGAAAGTCAGTCACATGCATTGTCTTTACCCTCAGTGGAGGGACGGTATGTTGGAAGAGTTCCAAGCTAGATACCATGACATACTAGACGATGAAGGCTGAATACATTGCTACCAACGATACTATCAGAGTGGCTTTCTGGACATTTATTGTTCATGAGATGAACAAGGTTCCTACCATTGAGCGTCCAATAACTGTTATTGTGACAACAATGGAGTTGAGGTTTTGGCTTAGGAAAGCAGGTCCCATCAGCGTTCCAGACATATTCTGAGGCTAGAATCACCTGATCAGGGAGATGGTTGATCTCCAGCGGATCGAGGTCAGGAGAGTTGACACGAAGGATAACACGACGGATCCACTCACCAAAGCATGCTTCTCAAATACTATTTGAGAGATTTTGGGATGGTTGAGTATGAGATATTGTTGGGTATTGGATATTACAACAGATTGGCCTTAGTGCAAGTGGAAGATTGTTAGTTATATGTATACCCTAGAGGCCATTACTATACATGGGATGTATATTGTAATGGATGCTTGGACATATATGAGGACTTTCTTGCTCAACATGATAGTATGATATCTGGTTGCATTTTGTCTTAACATTTTAACATGTATAAGTGATGCTGTCTTGCTCTCACATGTTGATAAAGCCTTTAGGATGTGTACTTGACTACCAGGACTATGATGGAGATCATACTAGTGGGGCCAAGTGTACTCCACAAGTACACCCTATAATTGTTTCTAGTCGAGGGTGTATTGAGACAGGGCATCGATATTCCAAAGTAGACTAGCGTATACGCATCTTGACTCATATGATGGACGATGGATGATCCAACATCCATTGGTGTTTGACATCAAAGATGGTATGCGGATGCTCAGTGGAGACTCGGTATACTGAACGGACTCGCCGAAAACTCCTAGATGGTATTATACCTATCGTCAGATAGCAGTTCTCTGGTGACACTGGTGCAGATTAGTCTGTCGACCCGAGATCGTCATAGAGTCTTGTGTGATTCCCACTGTGCTTTGATTTCCACCTTACCACGGTCAAGAGATCGTGCAAAACGGTGGTTTTTGGTACAGTCCCGAGTCACATGGAGGCAATGGGCGATAGGAGGGAATTCGTCTCTCCCGGTATTGGGGGTTGATGTTGCGCTATGCTTGATTGGCCATAATAGGAAATCCCTGGCCAGGGTTGCTAAGATTTACTGGTAAGTGTTATCAGTAGTTTCTCGAACCGTTATGGACCTTGCATCGGCATGACTTATCAGGCTATTGGGGTCTGACGTTATACCACCCCGGGCTGTGATATACGACATATCAGACGAAGAGACCGGACTGTACGGTAGTGTTACTGATTGGATTCGCAAGAGTACGATCAGGCTTGCTTGTTTATCTTCTGATCGCTCGATACCCGGGTGGCCGTTACGTTTAGCAGACCGCTTGCGGCTTGTGGGTGTTTGATATGATCATCATCTACTGTCTGCGTATTGACGAGTCTTCAAAGTCCTACACAGAGGTTTCCTGGTTCATGCGAAACGAAATAGGAGCACATATGTGATATGTGCAGGACCGAGTTAATGCACGTATGTGATATCGCATTATATTCTCGCGATATATGATATCGGTCGGTTATATGTGATATAACCGGATTATCGGATCAAGTGTTGATTCGATAAGTTGATTCATATGATATTAGTCGGTTGTATATGATATAGCCGGATTATTAAATTAAGTGTTGGTTTGATAATTTAATGTATAATTATATATTTGATATATTAACTTACATTAACTAATATTTGCTCACTAAGTATTTTTTTCTCACTTGTATGCATATAGTATATATGTGATATATATTAATGTACATTTTATTATGTCATGCTTGATGCCACATCCTTCATGGGTGTATGAGACTTACACCATACTTGATTTAATGTATGGTTTTTATTTATCAAAGTAATTCAAAAATGAATGGATATTTAGCATGGCTACAAGCTTGTAGAAGCTTGTGGAAACATTGACCAAGTCCACCATTTTTATTTCACTTGTAGATATTTATCAACCTAACCATTAAACCTAACCCTAGTTAAGTCTCTACATGAGTTAGTGTATGACACTAACTCACCCATGGTTCATATTCTCACCTCATGAGTTCATTCTCTCATTCTTCACTTAATCATCTTCTTCTTCATTGAAAAAACTTTCTAGCTTTTGAAATGGTGAGAAAATATTGTGAAAAAAATAAAACTAAAGTGAGCTCATTTCCTATTTCATTATTCTCTACTATTAGTCATATAGTTTAGGGTGTTTGCTTCACTAAACCTTAATTTAGTGAAGAGGTAGCATGAGTTTGAGTCTTCTCGACGTAGATCATCTTCGGCTTCGAAGACTTCGAGTAAATTTGCATGTTTCACCTTGTGGAGCCTCTCAAGAGTTCGGGAGATCATTACTCGCAGCGAAGGAACTTCTACACGGAGAATTTGAAGTGAAGGACCGATCTACAAAGGTTGTATTCCGCATTCACTTAGATGTTAGGATGTTAACATGTTAGTTCGTTTAAATCTCTAGTTAAGATTCTTGGTTAGGGTTGTTTAGAACGGCAAATTTTTGAAAACGGCATGGACGATACCTCCCGAAACCTTTCTGCCGCGCTAAGTAACCCTACACGTGCATGTCTATCCAAAACATTATCAGTAGCTTCATCAGGGATATTAGTAAATGTATCTTTGAACCAGTTTAAACTGATTTTATACCCTTAGTATACCCTCCTCGTACCTGAATTTTACAACTAATTTTTAATTAATATCACTGTAACATACTTAAACTTTTGATTAAAAAAAATTACGAATTATACCTGTCCGAGAGCAGACTCAATATATGTACCCAATATGAATGCTCGGTATCTGGACCCACAATTGTACCTCCAACAAATCCAAGGCCAATCACTCGTAAACCAAATAAAAAGCCAATATTCTGGAGTATGATAGTGGCATCCCACCATCTAAGATGAAAAGTGTGAGTCTCTTTTCTCCAAAGCTCAACAAGAGAGGTAACGAGACTGTGGTCGATTTGGATATGACGAAGCAATGAAGCTTTATAAAATCCGGCTCTTCGAATCCGCTCGATTATACGATAATCAGTAACTTGCCACTTGTCAAAATTATAACTGACGAATGTAAGATTTATCTCCACTCTGCAAAATTTAATCATATTATTTTCAACTATTAGAATTAAAAGAAATGGGGAATTGAAACAAATTTAAATAAGTTTTGAATTTTTTCTCCCCGTGTAATATACTGAAAAATCTATAACCGTTTTGATTTACGAGCAGTGATTTATCGAACGGTTGATTCTCCATTGAAATTTTTTTGATCATACAATTACGGAAAGATTAGGGCAGTTGGTAGGTTTAGAAGCGAATATGGACAGAGATAGTGAAAATCAGAGCGAAGAAGACGGGATTTTTTAGGGAAAGGATGACGTATTCCAAGAACCCGCCCTCACCTTTGCCCACAGAAAGCTTCTGTTTTTTCTTAAAACATAATGTCAAGTATGCTGTCAAATCATGCTTTTGTTTTTTTCTTAAAACATATTCTCAAATGTGTTGTCAAATCTTACTTTAAAAAAGTATATGTGATAATAGGAAAATTTTGGTTTTTTTAAAGTAATCATAGGTGTGTTGTCAAATCTATGTTTAAAAAAAATCTCAATCTCTCGATTCCCTGATCCCGGTCTCTCACCTCAAAAGGAGAGAACAGGCTCTTAGAACACGCCCCCTTCAATAATTTTCTGCCAGCGGGTTTCTAAAACCCGCCCTCTAAATTAAAAATAAGAAATATAAATAATTTTACTTAACCAATAGCCCGTGACTCTGACCCATTGTATTGTCAAATCGAATTTGTCACAACGGAATAGCGGGTTACAAGAAGCCGCCCTCTCATTTAAAAAGGAGAAGGCGGGTTCTTGAAACATGCCCCCGTTAATATTTTAAATAATTTTATTTAATCCAAGACAAGCATGTGACCCCTTTATCTCCCCTCCCCTCAAATTTAAAAGGGGATAGCAGGTTCCAAGAACGCGTGACCCCTTTACCACCAATCACCTATAAAAAACCCTCTCTCCCCTCCCATTTGCTCTCCATTCTGCTCTGATTTGCATTTGCACCTCCTACAAAATCTCATTTGCATCCTTTTAAATGTATGTTAATTTAATTTAAAATTTATTTAATTTTCAAAGAATATAATCATTATATCAGTTGTTAACGTTTTTTATTTATTGTTGGGTTGATATTGTTTGATGCAGATAATGGCAAGTTTAAGTTTATTTGTTGTATGTAAATACGATGGCCAGATTGTGACAAGTGCACAAAATCCCGAGTATATGGACGGGTGAGCAAAAATTATGCGATTAGAATTATCAACGACTTATAATGAACTCGAGGATAAAGTGTTTAAAATCACGAAATACGACTCCATGAAATTAAGCTTAAATTAAGTTGAATATGGGCTCTGTTTAGTGGAAATGCATTGGTTGAAATTATAGACGATGCATCAATATTTTCGATGATAGATTTCGGTCTGGCAAACACCCGACATTCTTTTGAACTTTTAGTTCAGAATGAACAATTGGAAGTATCAGATATCGCTCCAACGGGTAATTTTGATGGTAATGCTGGAGGTAGTTCATGGGGATACGATCTCATGGTTAACGATGATACCGTTAGTCTCAGTGGTAACTGTTAGTGTATATGCCCTAGAGGCCATTACTGTATCATACTAGTTTGTATATTACTTAATGGAAGCTTGGGATATTCACAGTTGTATATACAATCTTGCTCGAAATGGTAGTATGCTACTTGGTTTGTCTCTGCTTTAATATGTGCATGTGTTTCTTTTAGCATATTGCTGGTATACATATTAGTAGAGCCCTTAGGATCTTTGCTTGATTACCAGCGTTGTGATGGCGCTCGCACTCGTGGGAGCTGGGTAATCTATAAGCACATCCTTATACAGGTCCCTGGTCGTTGGACTATCGAGACAGGGCATCGATACTCCGGAGTAGACTAGCGTATGCGCTTCTTATCCCAGTGTGGGAGACGGTCTGTCCCACAGCCGTTAGTACGTCGTACTTGGGATAGTATGCGGGTGCTCGTTAGGTTACGAGTACACTGGACAGGACTCGTCGGGAACTGTTGGTTGGTAATATACCTATCGTCAGTTATCAGTTCTCAGGTGACATGAGTACAGCTTAGTCCGCTGACTTGACACTGTCACTTCGCCTCGAGTGTGTTCCCACTGCACTTTGATTACTACCCTACCACGGCTCAAAGGAGCTGTGCAAACAGGTAGGTTTTGGGTGCAGTCCCGAAGCACTTGGAGGCAGTGACGGTTAGACAGGATTCGTCTCTCCCGGTATTGGGGGTTGACATCGCGCTGTGTCCAGGAGAGCCATTACACGAGTAGTCCCTGGCCAGGGCAAGCGAGATATACTGGTAGGTTTCCAGTGTTATCTCAGGGTGTTCTGGGCTACACTCCGACACGACTTGTACCGCTATTAGGGGACTGACGTTCACCGCCCCCCTAGGCCCGCCATGCGATGTATCAGACGAACAGACCGGACTGTACGGAGATTGTCACATACAGGCTCAGTAGGAGTGCAGATGGGGTTCACCTCGTCAGTCTTCTTATCGACATCTACCTGGGGACCGTTACGTACAGCTAGTGCCGCTTGCGGTCTGTGGTTAAACCCACTGCCAGCGTAGTGTCGAGTCTTTAGAGTCCCACACAGAGAGCTATTCGCCTTTAGGCAAAATGAGTAGAGGTCGCATGGTTTTGCGACAGGGTTCGTTCGCATCCGCGCACTTGTGCACGTTTGCTGTCCGGACAGTTTATACTAGCGGGCTTTGGTTTAAGCCGGATCCTAGTATATGATTAGAAATTGGTTTTTCTCATTGTGTTCGTGTTCCTCGGATCACGAATGCGGGTGCGTATGCACAGTTGCTTGAGATTGAGGGAGAGGACCTTGATTAGGGTTAATGGCTATTGTCATTTTATTAACCCTAATATTTATGTGTGTGTTATTGTTAATTAGTAATTAGTTTGATAATTATCCATGGTTGTGGTTATTGACCTTTTGACTTCTTTGACTTGTTGACCAAGGTTGACACTTTGACCATCATAATTTCTTTTGGAAGATGCTTTTTGATCTTTGCAATTTGAAATGATAATGGTCATGTCATGATTTACCATGATAATTATCTAGCTAATTATTCAATTAAATTAATTCACACATATTAGTGAGAAGAGCTCTATTATTTTCTCATTCTCTCATATCATTTCTCTCTCTTATTCATCCTCTCCCTCAAGCTCTCTCCCTCTCATGTGTTGAGAAACAAAAAGCTTGAGAAAAACCTTCACTTGATCCTCTCTACTCTCTTCTAGGGTTCAAGTCTTAGCATTTCTTGCACTCTAGTTACTCCTAGCTTGGAGTTGAAGCTAAAGGTGGTGGCTTTCAAGTGGATCTTTCTTTGACGGAAGAAGACAAGCAAGGTGAGGCCTTTCTACCATTCCAACGAGCAAGGAGAGAAGGACTAAAGACCAAAGGTATAACCTTTCTACAACTTAGTTAGTTGTTAGTTTACTTTAGCTAGTTTTCGTTTAGCAAAGATCCTCACAAGCAAAGTCCATGTTGCCTAAGTCATTAAAAATCCGTTTTTTATTATGTTTTCCGCCTCCCGTAAGCACCGGGATGGGCAACACGGACTTACACTGGTATCAGAGCCTAACTAAACCTAAACTAGCTAAGTAGTTAAGTGTAACGAAGTTTCGAAACCGGAAAATCGAAAAACCAAACTTGCAAAACCCTAGTTTCTGTTAATATTTTTTCTGCTCAAAATAAAAATATTTATACTTGTAAAATCGTCTCAGGGTTTTGTGAATACACCCAAGAAAAACGATACCCTAATTCCCTCAAGTCGCCGCCCTTCCGCCGCATGAAGTAGGTATATGCGGCGGAACCGCCGCGGATTGTCGTGATCGGCGCATCGTTTTTCGTGCAGAGTGTGTTGTTGTTGGTTTTCGGATTTTTAGGATATATTATATGTACCCAGATTTTCCAGAACTAAAATTTACTTTTGGGGGCCTATAAATCCGTATTTTTCGGAACTTCACTACACTTTAACTACATCGGTTATATCTGTAATGCTTGCATGTATTGAACGTCGGCTAATCGCTATAAGACGATTAGTCGGGGTTATACATGATCTGTGATTGTTATTGGTTTGTGGATATGAATGGATTGGATTGTCGCGGGTGAATGGCCGGGGTGGATGTGAGATGAGCGTTGTTTTTCTTTCATTCATTTGTAACATGTAAATTGATGTAATAATATTCTTTGTATGGCCGCACAACCGGGTCGGGGTTGTAGCCGTCATTGTATAATTCTTTTTACTGTTTTTGCTCCTAGGATAGACCCATGGAGGGGGTGCACAAACTACCGGGTATCTCGAAGTGCCGAGTGGCCTACTCACGGTGGTGAGGGAGGTTGCTTCGCTTCGGGTGCTTGGCGGGTAGTTTGCCGCACCCGTAGGGGTCTTGGGTGGGGTATTGGCTATTCACCGCGACCGTGTAATCCGCTTTGCGTTGCAGGCTCGAACGCATTGCGGATTCCGAGTATATCCAATGTATTCATCTGTGATCTGTAATGTCTATCATTGCTATATATTTATATATAATAACTATTTAGGCGTTGCTTATGTTTTACAGCCGCGCTAGCCCAGCCCCCGCTCTGTCGTTAGTTAAGTAACCTAACGGGTGATGACGGGGCCCCGTGGCGAATGCGAATGGCATAAGCGTACGTCATATTTTGGTTGTTTTCTGCAATGGTAGGATTAAATGATGGGACGCATTAAAAGAACTAATGCAAGAAATAAACCAAGTAAAAGTCGATTGGAACACTTTGAAAACCACTCGGTTCTTTTCAAAACTAAACTTTTAAACGCGGAGCTTGAACCACTCCTTTTAAAAGCTATCTCGTTCCATCGATTATATCAAGTTCACTACGTTCACGGTTTCGCCAAAACCATCCGTAGCCCTCCATCATTTCGGTTAAATATTCGGTAGTATTCAAGCTATGTATTTTGACCTCACGCCAAGGCATAGTGATTGGTAGCTACCGGATATTTATCCGTTGCATAGATAGAATGCGTTGATTTGAGACAGTCGTACTGCCGTTTTGGCCTACGTCAAGGGTAGGTACGGGTGGGTTCAAATTAACCAGGATAATGATGGGAAGAACTTGACATGTGACTTATGACATTTTGACCTCACGCCAAGGTCATAAGAGCATGGGGCAAAAATCCACATCGGGAGTTTCATAAGTACTGAAACTTGCTAGCGTTGCATACCATTTGGAGTGTGATAATTCTGGTAGGATTCCTTCGGTTTTATCACGCGATGATATTTGGATCCCGATCCTACTGTGAGTATATGCTACTCCTCGGGAAAACTCTCACTTAACGATCAATGCTATAAACCTAGTAGGTGCCTAGAAAGGTGTTAGCGGGGCTACGCCCACAGGGAAAAGAGGTTACTTAATTAAGGAACTTCGCGAAAGCGTTGGAAAACCTCCCTCGAAGTACCGACACTGGCCTGGCTGAACGGTTAAGCAAGTATTGTACGGTGAGAATGATCCCGGCTAATCCTTTTCTTTACGGTTTGAGAAGGGATTCGAGAGACAGTGGGAGCCATCCAGTTTAGACAAACTAAAAACCACTCTAAACTTGCAAGAGCATCATGCTAAAGTGTTTCTTTTCTCTCTCCTAATTGCAGCGACCATTCAAGATGACCGGACTTAAGTTACTATTAGATAAAAACATATTGACAGGGCCAAACTACAAAGATTGGCTCAGGAATGTCAAGATGGCTATCACTTATGACAAGCTGGGATATATACTTACCACCAAAGCTCCCCCTGTCCCAGGTCCCACCTCCAGCGTCGCGGATGTTGAAATCCGTAAGACATGAGAGATAGATTGCGCGAGGGCCAGATGCCTCGTATTAGCCTCGATGGACAACGACCATCAGAGGAGGCACGAGAATATGGACCTAGAGTCCATATTTCTCCATACAAAAGAACTGTATGGAGAGCAGTCTCGTATCGCTAGATACGAAGTGTCGAAGAAGCTCTTTTCGGCAAGGTTGGCCGTCGGATCATCGGTAGCGGACCACGTGCTTAAGATGATCGGCTACATAGAGGAGCTCGCGGACCTTGGGACCACGTTGGAGAATGAACTCTATACCGATTTGATTCTCCAGTCCCTTCCTTCCACTTACGCCCAGTTCATTCTTAACTTCAACATGCAAGGAAAGGAGGTTGAACTTGCCGAGCTTCTGAACATGTTGAGGACTGCTGAGGGCACCCTACAGAAGGGTAGGGAGACATCCACTTTGTTTGTAGGAGGATCTTCCTCTTCTAGGTCCAGGGCGAAAGCCAAGGGCAAGAAGAAGAAAGCCCCCGCCAAACCAAGAGGCGGTGTCGGTAAAGTGGATACGAAGGGAAAGGGTAAAGCAACAAAGGTAGCGGGGAAGCTGGTGGGGAAGGAAGAATGCTTCTATTGTCACAAAAGTGGTCACTGGAAACAAGATTGCAAGGCTTGGAAAGCCAGAACACAGGATTTGAAGCGAGTTGCAGCTTCAGCTTCAGGTGTGTATGTTATTGAAAATTGTCTATCAATAAACTCTACTTCCTGGGTATTGGATACCGGATCAGGATCTCATATCTGTAATTCTTTGCAGGCGTTGAGAAAGCGTAGAGTTTTGAAGGCAGGTGACATGACCCTCAGAGTTGCGAACGGTGCTAGCATGGATGCTGAGGCCGTGGGGGACTATCACCTGGGATTATCAGATGGACACTTTTTGGTTTTGCGTAGTTGTTATTATGTACCAAATGCAACCTGTAATATCATTTCTGTATCTTTATTATCTAAAGAAGGTTATGAATTTGCATTTGTAAGTAATGTAGTGAACATTCACCTTAATCAAGTGTTGATTGGGTCAGGTACATTGAACAACGGTATATACGTTTTAAACCAACCACAGATTTTCAATATCCAGAATACACACAAAAGAAAGTCTCCAGAAATTAATAAAACTTTCTTATGGCATTGTAGACTGGGTCACATCAACGAGAGAAGATTGACTAAGTTACATACTGAAGGATATTTAGATTCGTTCGAATATCAATCGTATGCAACTTGTCAATCCTGTCTCAAAGGAAAGATGACAAAGGCTCCGTTTTCTGGACACGGAGAAAGAGCGAGCGAGCTCTTGGGACTCGTACACAGCGACGTGTGCGGTCCAATGTCTACACATGCGCGAAGCGGTTTTTCTTACTTCATAACTTTTACGGATGATTTCTTAAGATTCGGACATGTCTTCTTAATGAAGCATAAATCCGAAGCTTTTGATAAGTTCCAGGAATATAAGAATGAAGTAGAAAAACAAACAGGCAAAAGTATCAAGATCCTAAGATCGGATCGAGGAGGAGAATACTTAAGTGCCGAATTCCTGAACTATTTAAAAGAGAATGGAATTCTCTCTCAGCTTACTCCTCCATACACTCCGCAACATAACGGTGTATCGGAGAGACGGAACCGAACCCTATTGGATATGGTACGGTCCATGATGAGTAACGCTGAGTTACCGCGATCATTCTGGGGATATGCGCTAGAAACAGCTGCATATCTTTTGAACCGTGTTCCCACTAAGACTGTGCCTACCACACCATATGAGTTATGGAGTGGGAAGAAACCCTATCTTCAATACTTGAAGATTTGGGGATGTCCAGCTTATGTCAAAAAGCAGCATGTGGACAAGCTCGAGGCACGCTCAGTACTGTGCAAGTTTGTGGGATACCCAAAGAACTCCAGGGGGTATCTTTTCTATTACGCAGAGGAACAAAAAGTCCTTGTTTCTCGCAATGCCCACTTTCTAGAACATCAGTTCATAGAAAAAGAAATAAGTGGGAGCGCAATAGAACTGGAAGAAATTCCAGAACCACAAACTACTACTGAAAGTTTAGTGGAACCAGAAGGTTCAAAAGAACAGGACATTCCTATGCCACTCCGCAGGAGTAGTAGGCAGTGTCATCCGCCCGAGAGATACTACGGTTTTCTCATTGACGGGGATAGAGAAGACTGCATCCTGGATTGTGATGAGCCTACTAGCTTCCAGCAAGCCATTCAGAGCGTCGACTCGGTAAAATGGCTGGATGCAATGCGGACCGAGATGGAGTCCATGTACACCAACAAGGTATGGACGTTGGACATTGCTCCAGACGGGGTAAAACCCGTAGGATGCAAGTGGATCTTCAAAAGGAAGATTGGTGTAGATGGACAGGTTGAGACCTATAAAGCTAGACTGGTAGCAAAGGGTTTTCGTCAGCGACCTGGTTTGGACTATGACGAAACCTTTTCTCCAGTAGCTATGCTGAAATCCATTCGGATCCTTCTTGCCATCGCTGCTTTCCACGATTATGAGATTTGGCAGATGGACGTAAAGACAGCTTTTCTAAATGGTCATTTAGAGGAGTGTGTCTATATGGACCAGCCAGAAGGTTTCATTCAGGGTGGGAGCAGCGGAAAGGTGTGCAAGTTGCTCAAGTCCATTTATGGACTCAAGCAGGCATCGCGAAGTTGGAACATCTGTTTTGATGAGACGGTCAAAGAATTTGGCTTTATCAAAAATCCAGATGAACCATGCATCTATTGTAGATTTGTAGCGAGAACTGTAGTATTCCTCGTTTTATACGTGGATGACATTCTCTTAATAGGAAATGACATTCCTATGCTACAATCTGTCAAGGGGTTCTTGTCACACAGGTTCTCCATGAAAGACCTGGGTGATGCCTCCTACATTCTGGGTATCCGGATCTACCGTGACAGATCCAAGAGGATATTAGGACTCTCGCAGTCCAGGTACATCGACACCATACTGAAGAGATTCAGTATGGAAGATTCCAAGCGCGGTAATCTACCGGCTTGTCACGGGATCACCCTCTCCAAAGAGATGTCTCCCAAGACTGATTTGGAGAGGGATCGCATGTCTATTATACCCTACGCTTCTGCGGTAGGCTCTATAATGTATGCGATGTTGTGTACCAGACCGGATGTGGCTTATGCACTGAGTGTGGTAAGCAGGTATCAGTCAAACCCTGGGGAGAAACATTGGATAGCAGTAAAGAACATTCTCAAGTACCTGAGAAGGACTAAGGAGATGTTCTTGGTGTATGGCGGAAAAGACCTGCAGGTTGAGGCCTTTGCTGACTCCAGCTTCCAGAGTGACAAGGATGATTCCAAGTCCATGTCGGGTTTTGTATTTACCCTCAATGGAGGGGCGGTGTGTTGGAAGAGCTCCAAACAGGAAACCGTTGCTGACTCGACTATGGAAGCGGAATACATCGCTGCATCTGATGCCGCAAAAGAAGCTGTCTGGATGAGGAAGTTCTTGAAAGAACTTCAGGTGGTTCCGTCCATTGTTGACCCAATACCTCTGTATTGCGACAACAACGGGGCTATAGCTTTAGCGAAGGAACCCAGGTCCCATCAGAAATCCAGACACATCTTAAGGCGGTATCACCTGATCAGGGAGATCGTAGATCGCCAAGAGATCGAGGTCCGGAGAGTTGCATCAGAGGATAACACAGCAGATCCATTCACGAAGGCCCTACCCCAGACTCAGTTCGAGCGGCTGATCGAGATGATAGGTCTTCGATACGCCAGTACATGGCCTTAGTGCAAGTGGGAGATTGTTAGTGTATATGCCCTAGAGGCCATTACTGTATCATACTAGTTTGTATATTACTTAATGGAAGCTTGGGATATTCACAGTTGTATATACAATCTTGCTCGAAATGGTAGTATGCTACTTGGTTTGTCTCTGCTTTAATATGTGCATGTGTTTCTTTTAGCATATTGCTGGTATACATATTAGTAGAGCCCTTAGGATCTTTGCTTGATTACCAGCGTTGTGATGGCGCTCGCACTCGTGGGAGCTGGGTAATCTATAAGCACATCATTATACAGGTCCCTGGTCGTTGGACTATCGAGACAGGGCATCGATACTCCGGAGTAGACTAGCGTATGCGCTTCTCATCCCAGTGTGGGAGACGGTCTGTCCCACAGCCGTTAGTACGTCGTACTTGGGATAGTATGCGGGTGCTCGTTAGGTTACGAGTACACTGGACAGGACTCGTCGGGAACTGTTGGTTGGTAATATACCTATCGTCAGTTATCAGTTCCCAGGTGACATGAGTACAGCTTAGTCCGCTGACTTGACACTGTCACTTCGCCTCGAGTGTGTTCCCACTGCACTTTGATTACTACCCTACCACGGCTCAAAGGAGCTGTGCAAACAGGTAGTTTTTGGGTGCAGTCCCGAAGCACTTGGAGGCAGTGACGGTTAGACAGGATTCGTCTCTCCCGGTATTGGGGGTTGACATCGCGCTGTGTCCAGGAGAGCCATTACACGAGTAGTCCCTGGCCAGGGCAAGCGAGATATACTGGTAGGTTTCCAGTGTTATCTCAGGGTGTTCTGGGCTACACTCCGACACGACTTGTACCGCTATTAGGGGACTGACGTTCACCGCCCCCTAGGCCCGCCATGCGATGTATCAGACGAACAGACCGGACTGTACGGAGATTGTCACATACAGGCTCAGTAGGAGTGCAGATGGGGTTCACCTCGTCAGTCTTCTTATCGACATCTACCTGGGGACCGTTACGTACAGCTAGTGCCGCTTGCGGTCTGTGGTTAAACCCACTGCCAGCGTAGTGTCGAGTCTTTAGAGTCCCACACAGAGAGCTATTCGCCTTTAGGCAAAATGAGTAGAGGTCGCATGGTTTTGCGACAGGGTTCGTTCGCATCCGCGCACTTGTGCACGTTTGCTGTCCGGACAGTTTATACTAGCGGGCTTTGGTTTAAGCCGGATCCTAGTATATGATTAGAGATTGGTTTTTCTCATTGTGTTCGTGTTCCTCGGATCACGAATGCGGGTGCGTATGCACAGTTGCTTGAGATTGAGGGAGAGGACCTTGATTAGGGTTAATGGCTATTGTCATTTTATTAACCCTAATATTTATGTGTGTGTTATTGTTAATTAGTAATTAGTTTGATAATTATCCATGGTTGTGGTTATTGACCTTTTGACTTCTTTGACTTGTTGACCAAGGTTGACACTTTGACCATCATAATTTCTTTTGGAAGATGCTTTTTGATCTTTGCAATTTGAAATGATAATGGTCATGTCATGATTTACCATGATAATTATCTAGCTAATTATTCAATTAAATTAATTCACACATATTAGTGAGAAGAGCTCTATTATTTTCTCATTCTCTCATATCATTTCTCTCTCTTGTTCATCCTCTCCCTCAAGCTCTCTCCCTCTCATGTGTTGAGAAACAAAAAGCTTGAGAAAAACCTTCACTTGATCCTCTCTACTCTCTTCTAGGGTTCAAGTCTTAGCATTTCTTGCACTCTAGTTACTCCTAGCTTGGAGTTGAAGCTAAAGGTGGTGGCTTTCAAGTGGATCTTTCTTTGACGGAAGAAGACAAGCAAGGTGAGGCCTTTCTACCATTCCAACGAGCAAGGAGAGAAGGACTAAAGACCAAAGGTATAACCTTTCTACAACTTAGTTAGTTGTTAGTTTACTTTAGCTAGTTTTCGTTTAGCAAAGATCCTCACAAGCAAAGTCCATGTTGCCTAAGTCATTAAAAATCCGTTTTTTATTATGTTTTCCGCCTCCCGTAAGCACCGGGATGGGCAACACGGACTTACAGTAACTATACACATCATTATTCAAACCTTCAAACTCAAGGGTAATTATTTTATAAATCCTCTTTTTGTAATTCCAAAATACTAATATATTTTATATATTAAATACAGATTTTTCTAATTGACTGCTGCAATTGCATGCATCTCTGAAAAACAACAAGGATTACCATATACAAACATTTCAAAGATAAATCAATCTGAAATTAGTGGTGATTATGTTTATATTCTTCGTAATACAAAAATATAAAGAAAAATTTATATACTAAACGCAGATTTTCCCATACCTCCGCATCATTCCAGCACGATCTAAGTAGCGTATTCTGAGCATGTCCGTTCACGTCTTTCCGATCTTTTCACCCCGAACCATCCACATTATACCGACCTCAACCATCATATATTTCACCCGAGAAATATGTTGCTACGGGTGATATTGATATGGGTAACAGTGATAATGATGAAACTGGTGAAGGTCATCTAGGGGAGGATAGCGTGGATTATACCACTGGATTGAATGAAGTAGTATTGATTGATGACATGGCTGCGAATAATAATTTTGTTAAGCTAGAAGATCCCGGACTCGATCCGCTGGAAGATGATAGTTGGGTAGATTTAGCCATGGCAGAAGTAAATACTGAACCCTATTTGGAAGCGACTGTAGCAGGTGAAGATTGCGTCACTGTTGGAGATATGTTTCAGGAAAAAGTAGATCTTATTTGTAAACTGAAGTCGTGGGCTATTCAAAAAAATGTTACATTCAAAACCGAAGAGTCAAATAAAACGTACTATACCATGGTATGTACGAAAGCTCCTGAATGTAAGTGGAGATTGCATGCATGTTTCAAAAGAGCCAAAACTTGGAAGGTCACGAAATACAACAAAGAACATAATTGTATCAATTCTATTATGTTAAAAGATCACAGGAATTGCACTTCATCTTACATTTGCTCACTAATCATATCACTAATCCGTACAGATGTGGTGACGACTCCCCAAGAGATACGGCTCTACGTCAGCGGAGAGCACAAAATTCAGATTTCGTATGTGAAAGCATGGGATGCTCGTAGAAAGGCAATATGCAAGATATTTGGGGATTGAGAAAGCTCATACAACTCACCGGTCCTTTTTATGGAAGCCATAAAAGCATCAAATCCGGGGTCCGTACACCGATTAAAAACCACAGAAACAGATGTCGATGGTTGCGTCAGATTTCAAAGAATTTTCTGGTGCTTTGCTCCTTGTGCGGCTAGTTTCACACACCATCGGCCGATAATGTGCGTGGATGTGACGTATCTATATAGTAAGTACAGAGCTTGCATGCTAATTGCTACAGGTGTTGATGCTAATAACGGTATATTTCCGTTAGGATTTTCTATTGTCTAAAGTGAAAATACATCATCCTGGTCATGGTTTTTTCGTCAACTCAAAAATATCACATCTGTTATTGATAAAACAGATTTATGTATCATATAGACATCTAGAAATACTAGCTGCAATGAAAGATGTATTCCAGACGACCCCACATAGGTTTTGCCTGCGGCACTTCAGACAAAATTTTGATAGAAAATTTAAAAATTCAGATCTACAAAAGATTATGTACAAAGCCGGTGAAGCGTCGGACCCTAATGTTCATGACATGTACATGAGGAAAATTAGAGAGATGAATCAAGCAGTGAAAAGGTAGTTAGATGACTATCCAGTACGCATGTGGTCGCAAGCACATGATAATGGATACAGATATCTACTAATGACCACTAATACGTCTGAAAGCTTCAACAACGTCCTTAAAGGTGTTAGAGGCTTACCGATACATGGGTTGATTGTTCGAACCTGTTTTAGAGTGAATACTTTGTACAAAGAAGGGAAAAGTCTTTGGCGATGGAGACTCCACTCACCGCGTATTACAAAGATATATTTCGAAAAAGAGAGCGCAGATCACAATACTACAGATCTGAAAGGTTTGACACAGCAGAGTTTCAAGTTACGAGAAATAATGGGAATCAATATACTGTAAATTTTAGAGATGAAAGGCTCTCTTCGTGCACATGCGGTGTTTTCCAGCAACATTTACCTTGTGCCCACACAATTGCTGCTGCGAGCAGCATGCATAACTCACATTACAATTTTGCTTCCCGTTGCTATACAGTTTCCAATTACCTAGACGCATACGATCCAAAATTTCATTTTATACCAGACAGTCGCTATTAGCACTATTATACTGGGAACAGACAAACACCAACTGTATAACCACCAGACAAAAATATAGGATCCGGAAGATCTAAGGTGCGTCGAGATCGAATGACAATGGATGCTGAACCTCGGTAAAGACACGGCAGATGTAGCCTATGCAAACAACCAGATCATTATAGGACCAGATGTCCAGAACAGTCAACATGGACGGGACCCTCTAGATCGTGACAAGTGCATGGAAGGAAAATCAGTTAGCGCTTGTAAAGAAACTTGTACAATTTACATTTTTGTATGATATGATTTTTTTGTATTATTATTTTGATGGATTATTTTGTTAATGAAGTGTATATAAGCTTCATATTTATAGTAATTCTATATGAGCTGTAACAACACTTGTCACCCGTCCGTAACAAAAACAACAATCTTATTATTTATTCAAGGTTTTTTAAACGAGATTTTTTAATTAAATTTTAAACATGGCGAGTTTTAGGAATAGAACCCGCCCCACCAAGAAGATGAAAAGGACGGGTTTTAGCCCTCTCCTTTATAAAGGAAAGGGCGGGTTCTAGAACCCGCCCTCTTAATTGTATGGGTGGGGGCGGGTTCTAGGAACCCACCCTCTGTGCAGGGTGGGGCCTAATAAGACGGGTAACCGCCCTACTCTGCTAAATATAATTTAAATTATATTATTTTAATAATTTTAATATATATAGACCCTATTTCGAAAAAAATCCCTTCAACGGTACCATGGGTGTAGAGATATTGTATTAAATTTGAATCCCCATATCTATGAGTTGATATAGCAAGTATACAATAGGTCAGAGTCACGGGCTATTGGGTTAAGAGTCACGAGCTATTGGTTAAGTAAAATTATTTATATTCCTTATTTTTAATTTAGAAGGCGGGTTTTAGAAACCCGCTGGCAGAAAATTATTGAAGAGGGCATTTTCTATGAACCCTCCCTTTCCTTTTGAGGTGAGAGAACGGGATCAGGGAATAAAGGGATTGAGATTCTTTTTTAAACATAGATTTGACAACACACCTATGATTACTTTAAAAAAAAACAAAAGTTTCCTATTATCACATCTACTTTTTTAAAGTAAGATTTGACAACACACTTAAGAATATATTTTAAGAAAAAAACAAAAGTATGATTTGACAACACACTTGAAATTATGTTTTAAGAAAAAACAGAAGTTTTCTGTGGGCAAAGATAAGGACGGGTTCTTGGAACACATCCTCCTTTCTCTATAAAACTTCGTCCTCTTCGTTCTGATTTTCACCATCTCTATCCAAATTCCCTTTTAAACCCACCAACTGTCCCAATCTTTCAGTAATTGTAATATCAAAAAATATTCAATGGAGAATCAACCATTCGACAAATCACTGCTCGTAAATCAAAACGACCATAAATCTTTCAGTATATTACACAGAGAGGAAAGATTCAAAGCTTATTATATTTGTTTCAATTCCCCGTTTCTTTTAATTCTAATAATTGAAAATGATATGATTAAATTTTGCAGGATGGGGATAATCTTACAGTCACCAGTCATAGTTATGACAAGTGGCAAGTTACTGATTATCGTATAATCGAGCAAATTCGAAAAGTCGGATTTTATGAAGCTTCATTGTTTCGTCATATCCAAATCGATCACAGTCTCGTTACCTCTCTTGTTGGGTGTCGGAGAAAAGAGACACACAATTTTCATCTTAGATGAGGTGAGGCCACTATCACACTCCAGGATATTAGCGTTTTACTTGGTTTACAGGTGAATAGCCTTGAATTGGTTGGAGGTATAATTATGGGTCCAGATACCAAACACCCATATTGGGATACATATATTGAGTCTGCTCTCGGACAGGTATAATTCGTAATTTTTTTTAATCAAAAGTCTATGTATGTTACAGTGATATTAATTAACAATTAATTGTCAAATTCAGGTATCATGAGGGTATACTAAGAGATATAAGATCACTTTAAATTGGTTCAAAGATACATTTACTAATATTCCTGATGAAACTACCAATGATGTCTTGGATAAACATACACGTGCCTACATTCTTTACATGATTAGTTTTTGGTTGATGCCGGACCAATCGGCAACGCATGTCCATGCTTTATATCTTGGGTTTGTTACGGACTTTGATGTGTGTGGCCAGTATGCTTGGGGAGCAAGGGTCCTGACCTATCTTTACGGGGAACTAGATAAGGTATGTGCTCCTACGAAGAATAAATTTGTGGCTGCATTATATTAGTTCAGGTACATAATATTTTTAAATAGGTAGGCATTTGTAAAATTATAATATTGATTCTTTCTAATATTATGACACTTTATGTATAGATTTGATCATGGGAGCACATGTGTATGGGAATACCGGATCGTATTAATATTTCTGTCGTGGATACCCCTAGAAAGCCTCGCAGCTCTTGGTGGAGTGGCAAGAAATCTTATAAGGCTCATCGTCGAGTACTTAACTATTATAGAGATGAGTTGGATAGCATGGAGACAACTCAGGTAACCATACATTAGGTAATTAACTTTGTTTAAAAAAATTTAATTAGCTTCATTACAATTTTTGTACTATGTTATTTGCGCAGTTCACATGGACGCCTTATACAGCAGATCGTCTGCAAGGATTACCCGGCATCTGTATCGAAGGAGAGCTGATTTGGCAGAATCAATGCCCACTATTCTGCATTAGTTTCGTGGTCTTGCACCTACCGGACCGGGTGTTGCGACAGTTTAGTAGATTGCAACATATTCCTGTTCCGCCGTCTGCGCCTATGACAATAGAAAGAGACATGCGAGAAGGAAAGACGGGGAGTGATTGGAGGGAGCATCATTATCAATATTTGCTGAGATGGGAGGATAGACAGCGTAATATTGCCTTACAGCAAATAGGTAACCAAACAACCACCAACGCTACAAAAACCTATCTACAATGGTATAAGCGTGTCACTGTAAGATATCTTTCTGCTCCCCCTAACGACTTTCCAAACATCCGGCAGTACGAGCCTAGAGGTCACGTGGAACGAGAAATGATAAGCTAATTTTTTTTAATTAAAATAGTTTTTAACATCCGGCGGTATGAGTCAATAATTATATCTTACTTTTAATGTAACGACAGTCTCATGGGTTGCATCATATACAATCATTAATGCAGGATCCATATCCGACTGATGCTGGTCAAAATACTCGGGCTTTATTTTCTACTGTAGACTTATATATTGGTGGTATATTCAGTTCATACAATATGCTTCCACATTTATCGTCATCGCTAGAGCAGCGGCATAAGCCGGCACCAGAGCCGCAGCATGAGCCGTCACCAAAGCAGCAGTATGAACCGAACCAGAGCCGCAGCATCAGGAAGATCAAGAGCAGCGGGATCAGTGGTTCAGAGCACCATACTGTCAGCAGCAATCCTGGCATATTGAACAAGCGCCACCGGAGCAACAACAGTTTTGGGGAACAAGTTTTGCGCAACAACAGCAGTCTTGAGGGTCAGGTTTTTTGCAACAGCAGCAGTCTTAGAGGTCAGGTTTTGTGCAACCATGGGGGCCAGGTTTTATGCAACAGCAGCAGCATGAAATCAGAACAGGTTCATCGCAACAACAGCCCATTTGAGAGACAGAATTTTCATCCTACATACATTTGTTGGGAGGAAGCACATATCCGACACCTGTCCCACATTCAGAATTTACGGAACAACATGTCCAAGACGATACTGAAGACGAAACAGAAGAGCAGGCACCGCTGCCGCCGCCATATACCCAAGAAACGGGAGAGTCGTCCCGTCACCCCAAGAGGCATAGGCTTATGTCAAAGCCTCCTCGGAAAGGGAAAGCGATAATTGTATACTTTTACAAATGGATGTCAAAGTGTCCAATTATATTAATGGATTCATTTTGTTATTGAAATGTATATGAGCTACATATTTATAGTAATCTATATGAACTGTAATAACACTTGTCACCTGTCCGTAGCAAAAACAACAATCTTATTATTATTTATTGAGGGTATTTTAAACGAGATTTTTTAAATTCTTATTTTATTTATTTATTTATTTAAATTTTAAACATGGCGGCGGGTTCCTAGAACTCCCATGAAGAGTGCGGGTTCTAGGAACCTGCCCTCTCCTTTATAAAGGAGAGGACGGGTTCCTAGAACCCGCCTTCTTCATTGTATGGATGGGGACGGGTTCTAGTAACCCGCTCTCTGTGCGGGATGGAGCCTGAGAAGACGGGAACCGCCCTAATCTGCTAAATATAATTTAAATTATTTTATTTTAATAATTTTAATATATATACACCCTATTTCGGGAAAAAAAAACCTTTATGAATATTGAAAACATTGAGAATGAGTGTTAAAATCTTGGTGGAATGCATAAAGGGTAAAAATAGAGCTGCGTGGAAGATTCAATGGACTGCAAATACCATTGGATGCATGCTGGTAAAGTTGAAAGCTGATATCTCACATCTACAGAGAAAACAACAGGTTGGCTGACTTTGCAGCTAAAGATGGGGGTGCAGTCAAAATGTTCTAGCTCTTGTTTCACTAAGAATCTCCCAATTTCTATAAAGAATTTGGCGAAGTTGGACTTGGCTGTTTTGCCAAGTCTCAGGGTTGTATCTCAAGCTGATACCTAAAAATAATATGAGGAGACAGAGCGGGAGAAAAAGTTATACTTTAGAAGAATTAGCAAATGGACCAAGGTTTTCTTACTCACATTTACAAAGGCGATAATGAGCTCTTTTTGTACCTGCAGTAAATAGCTTGGCAATATATATTTTAGATGTGTCCTTAAACTCAGATAAAGCATCAATCAGTTCTAAAAATGGTCTTTTCTCACCTGGATCTCACCTGGGATGAAAAATATGAAGCAAAAAGATGTTCATTTTGCAAAACTCAATTTTTACATCGAGTCTGCAGTGGAGATCAGGGATCTCAGAGTTTCTATTGAAGTAAAAGGAAGATTTCAGCTCAAAAAGCTTGTTGGGACATTGAAAATGAGATCATGCTCTTGTTTGTCCTTCTACTCGGATAGAGCTTCAATCAGTTCAAAAAATGGTTTTTTCTCACCTGGGATGAAAAATATGAATCAAAAAGATGTTTTCTTTTTTTTGCAAAACTCAATTTTTACATCGAGTTTGCAGTGGAGATCAGGGATCTCAAAGATTCTATTGAGGTAAAAGGAAGATTTCAGTTCAAAAAGCTTGTTGGGACCTTGAAAATGAGATCACGCTCTTCAAATGGAGCTGGAACTTACTTTTGATCTTACCTGGAGCCCTTTGTGTATGATGTATTCGAGAATCTTAGTCGAAAATGTAAAGATTTGTTGTGATTTTTGAAGAGGAGAACGAGAAGGGAGAAAAAGCTCAGAGGATCCGCCGCTTTGTGGAGAGGAAACCCTAATTGGAAAAGTGTATATATAGGCCGTTTTGTGGACTGTTTGTAATGGGCCAAGCCCACGAACTTTTATTAATAAAATTTTCTGGTACTTTTTCATAGTACATTCAAAAAAAATCCTCATACTACATTCAAAAAAAAATCATACCAGGTCACTGTTTGGTTGCAGAACTATGAAAGAACTGAACAGTAGAATCCAAAAATTTGAGAGGATTCATTAATGTTTTGTTTGGTTGGGAAATTTGGATTTGTAGAATTACTTTGTTTTTTATGGAGGGTCCACCGCAAAATAAGGATCGTTGAATCCTAAAAAAATTGGAGAATTTGCAAGGGTTTAGCACTATTCATTGTACTTTTAGATGGGTTCCGGATGCTTTATTTATTTAATAATTCTCTTTTTATCTATCTCTCTCTAAAATCCTCAAATTCAAATCCCACTTTCTTTTCATCAAGGAAACAAAGATTATAAGGATCTACAAATTCAATATAAGGAATCCAATACCAACCAGACAACAAACTACTAAATCCAGAAATTTTCAACCGTGCTATTTTAAAATCCAAATTTCATAATCTTACAACCAAACAGTCCCTAACCAAGCAACTATTCTAACCCTAAACTAAAAGCAGTAATATTTTTAAGTCAAAAGGAGAAGAATTGAATCTTGTTTTTACAACAAAAAAAAATTCTGGACATGGCTGTTCAAAATATTAAATATTTGGATGTTGCATATGAAATTAACTTTTAGTCCATAAAACCATTGAGAAAATATAGATAAAATAAGAATGAAGGCACGCCGACTATCATATACACAGGGTCATGATGTGATCAATCAAAAGAGAGATTTATTATGCCTACATTACTACAAATAAAATATCATGTTTTGCTATTGCACATAAAATTAATGTTATCAACTTTATTTTATCTTTACAGTGAATAAAATCCATGTGTGCCTTTCGTATACATGATTTATAAAAGAAACTTCTATATTTTTTTATTATATATACAATGCAAACTTCTACGGTATGTGTCCCATGTATAAAAAGACTGGTTTATACAGGTCAAGCAAGTCATAAATGTCGAATATGAAACTTAAATACTAACATGCCGTTCCAATATTTTTGTCATCAGAACTTTCTTGATGTCGACAATTTTCATGGACAGTATGGTATAGGAACATTCGTGATTAGGATACATTCTTTCACATCTATACATTTTGATGCATGTTTCAAAACAGTAAAACGGGTGTGCATGCACAGCCGGCCTTAGTTGTGACGTGCACAGCCACATTAATCTTTTCAAGTTATCATGCCATCTTCATAATAACTTTTCAATATTTGCATTAAGCAAGTTATTCCTGGCATTACAAAATCGCTATAGCTATGTGGTTCTTTGGTACGTCATATATTAAGGTCATATTTACAATTTTGACTTTAGAACAAATTATTATGGATATTTCACTTGCTTCGTTCAAATGTTCAACACAATAAAATCAAAATGCAGAGATCCACCATGCATCGGTTGGAAATAAACATTTAAACCTTCAACTTCTATATTTTATAGACAAATCACACGACGCTGAGCTATTACAGGAGTCTTGAACTATGTTGCATCTATTCATCCGTCTTGATATCGGGAGGGTATAAACTGAACAAAGGTTTTGAAATCCATAAAAATAAAGATAAACGAAACATTAATGAAGAGGAAATATGATGGATGCTAACTCAACTAAGAAGAGAACCCTTCGCAAAGTTGAATTCTAAACTTGGATTATAAAGTAACGGGTCCTCTTATCACTGACAGCTAATTAAATAGATTATTGCTTACATTTTAGCATTGTCTTTTAGTTGTACAAATTTGAGATTCTTTTGATTTCTATAACAGGTATACTTTTCAAAGTGTGAATCGGCTGCTTCACACTTTGAAAAGGATGTATAATAAGTAATTAAAATGCCATTAGAGCTTAATAGGTCTTTGCTATACCGCAAAGCCGATCTTTCACTATGCAAATAAAACACGGGGCAAAACATATAAACAGCCTACACCCACTTTTGTCTCTACATATAAAGACCGTAGGTTCATTAAATCTTAAACTCAATTTATCTTAGGGTGATCCAAAACTTTCTGCAATTGGCTAGGTTGGAGGTCAAGACAAGACATTGAATATTTAAATAATCAATAAAGTAAGGTAATTGAATTAATTTTTTTACCTTTTGACCTTTTTGAAGTAAGTTTTTTTTTTCTCTTTTCCTAATTTTTTTTTAATCTATGTATTTGACCTTAAACAAAATTAGAAAACTTAAACCAAGTAGGAAAATCTAGACTAAAATGGTATGCAACAAAGAAAATGAAAAGTCTAATCCTCTTTGTTTTTTTGGTTACGGTAAATTCGTAAAATTTGATTCGTATAAGTTTACGAATACAAAACAATTATCCGGCCATGAGATCTTTCTTTATTTTTCTTTTCTTATAAAATTTACAAATACCGAGTATGGTATTAGTGTGTAGAAATAGAAGACCACCAAGACGACTTATCGGATACCGAACTCGAACCCGACCCGCTAAACAGCTCCATCAGCTTCCTTCTCAAATCCTCAGGCGCGTACCTCACGACCACCACGTCACCCGACTCAAATATCGGCCGATACGTCTCGTAGAACCCCCGATACGCCTGCACGATCAGCTCCGCCGCCAACTCCCTCATCTCCTCCCTCATCCCCTCGTCGAAAACCACCCACTCCCTCTGCACCCTCACCGCCTCCTCGAACGCTGCATAGAAACCCGTAATCCTCTCCGCCGCCGCCGCCGCCTCCTCACCCGCCGCCGGGACCGCCGCCGCCATTCTCGCCCATGCCAGCCTCTCGTAGCTCGACGCGTAGTGCCTCGCCTTCGATTCGTGAGTCAGAACCCAATCCTCTCCTACAACCTCCATCAATTTGCTTTCCTTCACAATTTTCACAATGTACTGTAAATTATTCGTTAAAAAGAGATAAGATTGCGCTGCTTCTTTGTAGATCTCGGATTTGCCGTCCAATTTGCAGAGGAGGACGAAGATCAGCCACTCGATTCGGATCGAGATCGGCGAAGGCATCGATTCCAAGGACGAGGACGGCGACGCCGGAGCTTGCAACGGGAAATCGGCAAAGATATCGGCCAGGATGAGCTCGTAATCGGCCGTTCGGATAAGGTAATTCATAGCGTATATCGTCAGCTGATGAACCCCGCCGCCGATGGCGAGGCTCTTTGATGCGTTCTTCTGAATCGCCGACTCGAACTCGGCGACGGTGGATCTTGCAGCTTCGCGTAGAGTCGAGAGCGTGGATTGAGCTTGAGATCGCACGGCCTCAGTCGATTCGCAGCTGAACACTGATTCAATGTCGGAGAAATGATCCGACATCGAGCTGTAGAGATCCAAGATCCGAAACAGTCTTTCCGGCGACCGCTTCAATCTCGCGACGAGCTCAGGGAAGGCGACGAACTGAACGGCTGCTTCTATGGTGATCTCGGCGAAGCAGGAGTCGCGTATCGAATCGGATCCTGCGAAGACGTGATCGCAGAGGATCCGCTCGCCCGATAGCAGCGTTCGGATGGCGATCGGGGATGCGTCGATCCATGATCGGATCTTGAGGTCGAGCAGCTCCCAGTCGAGCTTCTGGATCTGCGCCAGGGTCGATTTCTCGAACCCTAGACGGTACAAACCCTCGTCCACTATCGATTTCCGAAGACTCTTGTAAACCTTGACGCATTCCTTCCCGTAGCCCGCGTCGATCATGGTCTCGGCGATCGTCTTCAGATCAGCCATGGCGATCGCCGAAGCCCGCGCGACTTCGTCGAAGGAGTCGCCGACAGTCCTGATCGTCTCGTCTTCGGATTCGAGATCGGGGTCGGAGACGCTGGACCTCGCCGATCGGTGGTGGGAAACCGATTCCGGATCCAATTTGTCTCGGTTCGACGACAGGATCTGATGAAACTCCTTCTCAAGCCTCTTCATTGCGACCTGCATCAGGCTCTGAGCTCGGACCGCCGACTGGGACCGAGTTCTAGGGCTGTCGATGCAATCGTTCGACGTGAAGAAGATCATTGCGCGTTGGAGATCGCGGACGGCGTGGCAGAACTGGGCGGACTCTTCACGGGTGTCGTAGAACAGGGGGGCGAGGTTCGATTTGGGTGAGCTTAGGTCGTATTTTCTGATGATTGATTCGGCATTGGAGATGTTTTCTTCCATGATAGCAGAGGAGAAGGAATGAATGGACCTGAGCTTTTCCCCGGGTTTGTCGGGGGAATGACGATGCTGGTTGCTGCTGCAGATGAAGAGGCTGAGGATGCTTTTTCTTGGCATCTTTGGAGCCAGAGATTTTGGGAAACTAGGTTTGAATTCTGAGAGGAGAGGGACTGGGGAGTTTGGTTTATATAGGGAAGTTGGAGCCGCCAAAATTTTAATTATTAGGAAGGGGAAAAGGGTGTTTGGTGTCAATTTGTCCAAAAATGCTTAAACCTACCGCCCTTGAAATCCTACCCCTTTCTATCTAAGAGCTGGTTCTACTAAACGCCATCTGTTTGGCTGGTTCTACTAAATTGCAAACTAAATATGGATATTCGACTGACCAATAAGCCTGTTTATTTATAATTGCAAGAATATAATAAAAAAAATTACAAATTTCCTAAGCTTTCCAACCACCGCATCATCATCCCTATCGTTACCATTGGCCTTGTTTGGCAACACGGATATGGTTTTCAGACCTCGATCGATTGTGCGGTTTTCAGATGCTAAACTCTAAAATGTAAAAATATGCCATGTTTAACAACCAAAATCAAGTACCCAAACACCGTGGTTTCGAAAACTTTTGAGGGGTCCAAACATCATTTTTTCTAAATTCCAAAAAGAGTGGAGTTTCGAAAAGTTTGTGTCGGCGCTCTTTATTTCCTCTCAGGCACGCTTAAAAATATGCCGGTAGACCTTGGTTTCATAACTACCTTTCCAAACAAGCTTAAACTTTGCAAAACTCCAATTTTAAACAACTAATCTTTATACATATGACACCACTGCTACAGGAAAATAAGCCTCATTTCCTGGAGTGAAACCGCGGTTTTGCTCTAAAACAAATATGATTTCCAAAATTTAATTTCTTGCCAAACCAGGCCTAAAATTTTTTTAAAAAGAAAAGAAAATCTTATGTTAACTTTAACAACTCCCTCTGTATTCTCTTTGTTGTAACTAAACGGTCTCTTTTTAGATTCTCTCTCCTAGAATAATTTAATTGGAATATCAATTTGTTATAGTTTAATTGGTACTCACGATTCTAAAAATAAATGTTTTGAGCCCACCAAGTGTCTGCAGGAGGCATTTGGTTTTGTTGTCTCAAGCTGTGAACTCATTTCTTGAGGCACGTGATCTACTTACATTATTAATATGTCTTGTATTGCATATGTAACAGGCTCATATGATCCTAAACGTAAAATTTTGTTTATGAAATATCTTTATTATTTTGGCACGATACTAGGTGTCTACGCGTCTGTCATTTGTTTCTGTATGTAGATCGTCTTTTGAATTCTAGTACGGAGATGCGAGTGCAACAATACAAAATAAAAGTAAAGGATGAGCAGTTCTTATATTATAACTAAAATTACAAAAGTAAGATTTTAGATGCGTTAGTTAAATTAATTGGTCTAATGGCATATTGTCTTTCCAAATGCAACACCCAAAACCCATGACAATTATTTAAATGGAGAAATTTAATTTTATGAATGAGACGATGATTAAATAATTTGCCGGCAGCAGCGTTGAAAAGGTGGAATTGTTCTCCTCCCATGATGTTGTGTCCTGTTGTGCGTAGCGAATTTTTGGGTCAGGCGATGGACATTTGGTGGGCCGTAGCAAATAAATTAAGGTTAATTTTCACTTAACCCCTCTTAAGTTTGAGATCTGATGGTGCATCGCTGTCATATAACCACACTCTACATTTCAAAATAAGACAAAATATGCCTTCCGAGATTTTGATGTTATGTCCTACTAGCGTTTTTGCACGTTCTTTCCACGTATTTATAGGAATTTTTTTGATAGATTTATTTTTCTTTCCTTTCTAGTCATTTATCCTCTCCCCCCCCAACACACACACCCCACACCCCACCCAACCCAAAAAAAAAAGAATTTTGTTGGAAAATGTCATAAAATTAATTGATCAAATTTAACCCTAGAATTACTCTAATGGATTGAACATTTAGACATCAATGACATGAAAATAGAAAACCAAAACAACTTAAGGAGGAGCAAATTTCATAGAATGATGTAATTATTAGATCATGTTATGATATACAAAAAAAAAACAGAACATTGTAAAATAAAAAGGAATTTAAAAGATGAGAAAAAGAAATGTCATGTCAGAAAAAGGAATGGATGATAGAAGAAAAAGCAAACAGAGAAATGGAGAACAAAAAAATTCTGAAAGGAGAAAAATGGATTTTTATTTATATTTAAAGATAGAGGATTATCTGGTCAATTCACCAGCTTTATTTTGAGTCACAAGTTAGAAAAACATAAAATGGCAATTTCAAGCATTTTGAAAAATAAAAGGGTTATGCACCCCAAGCATAGAGGGTTCAGTGAAATATAGCTATAACTTAAGGAAACCATTAAAGAAAGGGTGGCGATATTGCCGATTTTTATTCGATAAATCCACTTCAAGAATTGTGTATGAATAAAATTAATCCGGACCATATCATCCTTTAATTTTTGTCTTTTTATGATGTTCTACTTTTGATCTTGATCCGGAACTCGTTCATGGCGTTGATATAGCACAGCCCCGTGTCGATCGCATGATGGTCGTCGGCAAGATCATGAAGATCCACGGCTTCACGGGCTCGAGCCTCGTTGGCAACACGATCGAGTCCCTCCATCATGTTGCCGAGATCCTCTTGCGATGAGATGGAGATAAGGGCGTCGAGGTTCTCGTCGGAGAGCTGGTAATTGACGATACCGATTTCGTCTCCGAACACGCCGACGATCTTGGCCAGCAGATCTGCTGGGGTTGGAGAACGTCGGAGCGAGAGGACCAAGTCGAGGAGAGGGCAAAGGTTGAGGAGGCAGACGTGGGAAAAGGAATTGGGTGGGAAGGGAGGAGATATGGCCGGTGAGGTCGGTGGCGGAGAGGTCGGTGGCGATGGCTGACGGGTGAGGGGTCAAAGACGGGGGAGGAACAATAGGACGCGATTTGAGGGGAAGGAATTAAAAGCTGATTTGATCGGGGTTAATTTTGTTCATACATAGGTTTTGATGGAGATTTATCAAATGAGGGTTTGACAATACGACATCCTGAAAAAACAGATCACTTAGCTCAGTTGGTACCAATTCCCTCTCCTATATGAAAGGTCGCAAGTCCGATTCCATGAAAGGGATTGTTTTCAAGAAGAGGCTAGGGCCTCATGTCTTTTTCATTTTTCTTTTTGTTTCTTTTTCTTTTCAAGTCTATGTCGGATCTATTTCATTGGTGGGCGAAAGTGGGCCATACGTATGGGTAGCTTTAGTGGGTCCCATCTTCAATGGCTGTAGAGTTCTTTTTTAGGCTTTGCTTGAACATTATTTTTTATATAAAAGTATAACTATTATATTAATTTTATCATTGAAGAGAACGATTAATTTATACGAATTTTAGGATATGCTACATATTCCATTATTTTTTTCCCTCTCTCTATAACAAGATGGTAAATCCTTATGATTTTTTTTTGGAAGTTAAATGTTGATTTAGAAATGGCAAATTTGGGTTCATTTTCACTATTCCTTCGAACCAAATTATCAAGAGATTTTTTGATTTTTATTAAATTAAACTGGACGTAACGTTCACTATATAAATGAAATCTACTTTCTGAAAGCAACTCATTTTAACCCCTTGTTAACTTTCCATTCTTATTTTCTTTTTTTGAAAAGAAACTTCCCATTCTTTTTGGTCACGACATTTGCAAGGACTAACATGTCAGGATTAAAATAGCCTGGCTTATAATCCAACTTAATTGGTAAAGATGAATATGAACAATAATTGCCAAATATGAAGATAGAAATTATTAAAAACTTTATAAAGGAAAATAAAATATGAACATGCAACTTCTTCTTGTTATATGATGAACATATCAACCTTTGCAACGAATTTTCTATACTTTTTCCCTTGCACCTTTATAGGATAGTGTTGCTTCTAATATGACAAATTTGTGAATTAAGATCATTTAAACAATAAAAGGGAGACCAAAGGGCCAATTTATTTATTATTTTATTCGGCACATGTCTGTAAGTTCTAATCTAAACACATACTCACGCACACCACACAACACGCATTCAGGAGACCCACGCATTTGTCCCGAAAGAGTTAAATTGTGGGCACTTTCCCTCTGGGGCTTCTGGAGTTCTAACCTGCACTCTCCCCCAGAATGAAAGTGCCTATACCAATTGAGCTAATGTACGTAAACCCTTTCTATCATGTGATGTACTCTTTCTATTCTTTCTATCATTAGTAGTAAAGATTTCTTTTTCTATTCATTTGCAACCCTTTCATGGATGCTGGATGAAGTTTCGTTGATTATTTCAGAAAATATTTGAAGAATTGATTATGTACAAATATTCCTGAGATTACTTGATTTTAGGTATAAACTTTAGTTCATGCTTCCTCCCTTCCACAATATGAGCCTTTTTTTTGCTTTGCACATCCTAATCTGATTGAATGTTCTTAAATATATGATGTTATAAATGCAAATTTCCTATTTTATCCTGTTAACTATTCATTAATTTCTTAATATTTAAACAAACATGGATTTATTGAGGGTCAGTTTAAAAAAATTTAGTATTTATGCATCGATAATCGAAGTTTCTTTTTAATATTGTAAAGGGACTAATATTTTTAATTCAAAAAAGAGAGCGCAAAAAGACTTATATAATGAAATGAAGGGGTATTAGGTGGTGATAGAAAAAGCCAACAATTAGTTTTCAACGAAAAAGGTAATTTGATGAAACAAATGGGATCAGGGTCGACCACAGCCCGTGCGCGTGATGGAAAGGGGTTGTAGTTGGCCATGGCTCTATACGACTCTAATTAGAATTAGTATTTATTTATACATCTTTGTAAAATTTTCAATGTTTTCATGTCATGCGAATGCGATATCAATTTATTTTGTACTTTCAACTTTCTTTTCCTTCGTTTTTTCCCCCTTTTTGTTTGCTTGGTTTATTTCTAGAGAGAAAAAGGCAACTTTAAAACTCACCAGCTTTAGCTTCAAATCACGTGGACAAGAAGCAAAAGAAAAATTCGAGGAGAGTGTCAATAAAGTTGTCATCATTAATTTGCATGTTTGCAATGCAAATCAAAAGTCCAAATCCACTCCCTTTCAATCGCCAAATTCTAGATTCATGCAATACTTTTCGATATATTATCATTTGATTACGAATTCAATATGATAAAGTCTTGTTTTGGCATTATCTCACACGAACCTCAAGTCAGAGTGCAGGAAAAATAATTAGAATTAGGGGTCCTAAATAATAAAATATACGGGGATTTTTCTCAATTCTTTATTCTTTTTTAAAGGAGATTACTTATTCCTGAGAAACATGATATTGAATTTTCTGATTAACCATGAAAGGATTTGAAACTTGTAATGCTTGCTATTTACTAGTTTTTGTTTAATATAATTTTGCTTTTTCCGCGGAGCCTTCTTTACTTTTTGAGAGAAGAAAAATCACAAATGTTACCTAATATAAATCGTATATCATCTCAATTACTAGCAAGCATGAGAAAATGTAGAGGAGACTAGATGCTCACAAAGCCAGAAAGAAAGAAAGAAAGAAAAATGCAACTAGATTCAGAAATTGATGAAAAGCACATTAAAGGAACATGTATTAAGTTTATCAGATGAAAATTAAAAAATGTCATGTTATTATATTGCCCTGCAATTAGAATCGTTCGAAGATAAGTCATAACTATGTGATATATGAAAAGATCCAACTTGAAACAAATTTTGTCGGCTATATATAAACCTGACATCAATCAAGAGGCTCTGTTAATCAGTGCCAAATTTCTCGTGTAGCGGAAAACAACGTGCGGACTTTTTATAATTAACACCGGCCGATTAGGCGGTTATATGTAGACACTCATCATGAATATTGAGAAAGAAAAAAGCATGAACTACTTGCATTTGAATATGCATTCAACTTTAAAACACCGAATAGTCCGAGCTCGATACGGCAACATACTCATACATCAACATCAATCAAAAACAAGAACCCAAGATAATCAATTACAGCAAGAATGTTGATGATGCTCGGTACTGAGCACTCTCCAGATCATGACACGTGGCAGATGACGTGTCCCAGGACTTGCGGGAAAGGAGCAGGAATGGTACATTGGTCGAATGCCCCGGGCCTTCGACCTGAGGATGTTCCCGACATTCAGTGGCCTTCCCGACGACTCCTGTGCTCGCCTTACAAACAACTATTGGCTCGCCTCCGAGCCCTCCCGCATGCTGAGTTCCCTCAGTCCTCCTAGCTCGCCTCCGAGCCTCCCGCCGAGCTTATTTTCCTCGGTCTCATCGACTGTCCCATAGCACCGATCACAGGCGTCTTCGCCACGGCTCCGGGAATCTCGCCTGACGCGAGATATCCGCCGCCCACGATCCCGCGTTCCACGCCATCTTGTTCCCCCATTAATGAGCGCATCTCGTCATTAATGGGAAATCCCGCCTTTCACGCAGGCGTAACGCCAGGGGCGTAACGGCCGGCGTGAATCTCGCGCCCGCCAGCCCATGGCTGTTGTTCAGTCGAAAATATTGCAATTTTTAACATAATAATTTCCTCACTTTTCTATTCATCTTATGGTGTTTGTTATTAATATAACACGTATTATAAGTTCGTTTGGAAAATATCAATTACCACGTGTTATACATTATAATCAACATTCTGGAAGGAAATTGTGTGTTTATTATTTCAAGCATAATATTGTATATCTCAACAATCTTCAGTGAGATTTTTGTGCAGAAAATTGTTTCAGGACAGATATCGGAATCACAAAGTCGCCGACAAAATACAGCAAATCAAAGAGTTAAAATCTGGCAGAGATTCAGAAGAGATAAAAAGATTCCGGATATCAATTATAAACCCTGAAACCAACATAAGAAGACCACAGAAAAATGAAGCAGTGATCACACTAAACGGCCACGGATCCGCGGCCGAGTCAGCCCGATCCGCCGCGGATCCGCGGTCGAGTTGTAGGCTCCGGTGACGACATTTCTCCAGAAGCTTCCCTAAAGCTCCTTAGCTTGTTGAAGATGCTCCACTGTAACAATCTTGTTCTGGAAACTTCTCTCCAACAGCCTAGCTTCTTGAGGAAACTTGATAACCCCCCTATTCTAGAAATTTCCTTACAACTACCTAGATTCTAGTGGAAAATTGGTGAAGGGCTATATAAAAGAACTAAGTCTTCATTTTAAAAGGTTGAACAATTTTCTACACAAGTTGAGTGACACAACTTGTAACATCCAAAACCAAATCCAATTCAATTCAAGATCAAGATCCAAATCAAGAATCATTGAGAGCAATATCAAGCGACGACATCAAAGATCCTTTACGCGAAGCCGATCATCATCAAGAGCGCGAGATCCTCGACAGGTCTAAGTCTCACGGAGATCAAGCAAAGCGAAATTCGACGGAATAGTTATCTCTTCAAGGGAGCGATCGAGAGCAATTCTTGTAAGCTCGGATTAAAGGAATATGTAATTAGAAGTTGATTAATAAAGGTGATTCATTCATTAATTCTTGCTTTCTTTAAATTCTTGCATTATGAAATTTCTAATTCTTGATTCTTTTGTTTTCATGATGCGTGAGTAAATCTCCGCTTGTTAAGGATTCGAAGGAATTCGGTAGATCAAATGGTAATGAACTCCTATACGCATCTTAAGTCTTATGAGAATTATGAAATTTAGGAAAAAGAATCGTCAATGACCAAATTCGGAACGAGATCACCGTTCTTGATAATTTCGTTGCAATTTGGGATTAAATGATTGATGATTCTCTTTGTTAAAGGCTAGATTTAAATGATGATCAATGAAAAGACAAGGGATAGTGAAGGAGAAACCCTAGTTTCTCCAAAAGATCTCTAATCTTCATTCATCGCCATCATTCTAACTATAATTCATCAATAGATAAGATAAGTAATTTTTAGTATTCATCATTACTACTAATTCCTATCGAATCCTACAAGCTATTCTTCATATTCTTGATAAACTAAAATTGATTTTGGACACTTTCTTGATTTCTAATTCTTGAACATTTTCTTGATTTTCTTGAAATGATAAACTCAATTAAATCTTGAATCACTTTCTTGAATTTTCTTTACTATTTTCTTTCAACTCAACTAAAACAAGAACGAATAAATACACGGATCTCAGTGGACGACCCGTACTCATTAACGAGCTACATCGACACCGTTATTGATTGCGGTTATAAATTCTTTGGTTGTGATTATATTTTTCATATCATTTTCGTCACAATTTAGTACACAACAAACATTTTAGACCAATCAGCTGTCACTATATAAACCCCTCTCTCAGACGACTCAGGTAACGCAATTTAACCCCAATAAGCTGATACTCTGCCCATTTAGCCCGTCTAACTTGATCGTCGGAGGGTCCTCGGTGACACAACCATCCCGGGACTTCCTTACAGGTAGCTCGGCTTCATCCACTTTAAGCCTATTGAGATCCACACGCACCAAGGGGAAACCCTCAAACCAAATCTCAGCCACTCATCACCGCTCGTTGCGGATCAACGGAAGGTAACATCTGAAGGAGATCCAGAGCTCCATCAGTTGGCGCCGTCTGTGGGAACATCATCTAGTTCCACTCAACGAAAGTTCAGCATCCGATCTAGAACATATGGCGAGTGATCACCGCGACGACCCGAGCTCCAGCCGCCGTCTTCCCCACAACGGATACGCGGGTGGATCCCCTCCTCCCCCGAACACCATTCACGCCCTATCGGCTCGGATAGATCGGCTCGCGTCCGTTGTGGATGCGCTTGTCCGCGTCAAAACGGTGAGACAAGCTCCCCAAGTCACCGTTCCTTCACCTTGGGAGCGACACATGGGGAGAGAAGACACTACCCACGCCGGCACTTCTGGGCACCGCCTCGCTATCTCGGGCGGCCACAGATGCCCTGTGGCGACCAACTCGATGACTCGGTGGGCGCCTCACAGTTCCACACCGAGGTCTCTTGCCAGAGCACTCCGCCCTGAGGCCCAT
This sequence comes from Agapanthus africanus, assembly GCA_030015575.1. Classification (NCBI taxonomy): domain Eukaryota; kingdom Viridiplantae; phylum Streptophyta; class Magnoliopsida; order Asparagales; family Amaryllidaceae; genus Agapanthus; species Agapanthus africanus. The sequence goes on from CM057337.1 coordinate 188,850,622, forward strand.
CACACTTCTGTCCCTCCCAAAGAGGTGTCGGTCAGCTCGTCTGCTCCCAGGCATGACCGGCGCCCCCTCCCTCGATATGGTCGCGTGGACGAGACTAACTACGGTAGCTCGAAAACGACTTTGCCAGGGGACCTAAGGAACCTCATCGAACGGAACCGAAGCCGCGGCCAGGCGCAGGTCGCCAGCAGCAGAGGCCATAAATCAGAGTATGCCGAATTGTCGGGATACCACGATCGACTCGACGCCCTCGAAAAGAAGATCGAGGTCATACATCGGAAAAATCGTCCTTCAAGCGACGATGCTAAATATGTCGCCGACTCGCTCACGAAGCCCTTCACCAAAGAGCTACTCGCCGTCCACGTCTCCTCCTGGAACAAGCCTCCAAAGGTCTCCCTCTTCGACGGAAAGTCCGGCCCGAAAGACCATTTGGACGCGTTCACAGCCGGGATGAGTTTCCGGGACAATTCCGACACCGCGCAATGCCGTGCTTTCCCCGCCACTCTCATCCGCTTTGGACGAGACTGGTTCTGAGGACTCGCACTATGCTCGATCTCTACCTTCGATGAGCTGACCACCCAATTCCTCGGTCATTTCGTCAGGAACAGGCGGTAGAAGCGGACCGTTGATCATCTCTTCACCATAAAGTGCGGGGACAAAGAATCCTTCAATGGATACGTCACCCTCTTCTACAACGCTCTCCTTAAGGTCCCAGAGCACCGGGACGAGACGGTCATTATGGCCCTTAGGTCGGATCTTAGGCACAAGGAGTGGCTACGCTCCTTTGTATTAGCGCAACCTAACACTATGGCCGAGGTAAAGTCCTAGACCGAGCGTGAGATCTAGCTTGAGTCCGAGGTGAACGCCAACCTTACCCGGACAGAGCAAGCCGATCAGAAGAAATGGGCCAGGGAGGAGAAAAAGAAGATTGAGCGGCCAAAACCCTACTCCCCGAAGTTTCAGGAGTACACCCCGCTCAACGTCTCCCAGACGGAACTGTTGGAGGAGGCAAAAGGCGAGAGGTTCTTCAAACTCCCCCCAGTCTCGAATAGGGCGGCCAAGCATACCTGGGGCCCCTACTGCGCTTTCCACAAGTCGCAGGGCCACCCTACCGAGAACTGCAAGTAGCTCCGAGACTACATCGAGGAGTTGATCCGCTCAGGCCACCTAGCAAGGTACTTGCGAGACAAGCGGCAAGCCGACCGTGAGCAAGAGCACCATCCCCCTCCCGGCGAGTTGACAATCGGCCAAATCATGGTCGTGTCAGCGGGGGGTACGACGGGGACCGACGAAACGCGGCGCCCCTTACTGGTCGAGGGGACTGGCAGCCTAAGGAAGAGGGCAAAAGCGGCCGAGCCGATCATCTTTACCGACGAGGACCTCCACGGGATATCCCTACCTCACAACGACCCTCTGGTGATCACAGCCCGGGTCTACCGCTACGAAGTGCAGAGGATATTGGTCGACTCGGGAAGCTCGGCGGACATTCTACGTATGTGACTCACCCCGTCGGACCTAAGGCCGACCGCCCACATCCTGTCGGGGTTCACCAACCACTCCATCCCGGCGGAAGGGGTAATCACCCTCGAACTTAACATCGGGGGGACGGGTCATACGCGCACCATGCCTGTGGAGTTTATCGTCGCGAGAATTCCATCGACCTATAACATCCTCCTAGGTCGCCCGACACTGAACTCCCTCCGGGCCCAGATATCGACCTACCACCTAGCGATGAAGTTCCTACTCGACCAAGGCGGGATAGGTCAGGCTTACGGGAACCAACGAACCGCAAAGGTTTGCTTCACAACAACATCTACGTCTGAGCGGCCAAACAATGACCTTGAGAGCGAGGATGATATCAAGGGTTCCCTGGATACTCGAGACAAGCAAAAAGAGGTCCGAGGAACCCCAGTGTAACCATTGACTGAGTTCCCCCTTGCGGAGGGGGACAATGAGCGAACCGTTCAGATCGGGCCACTCTTGATGGGGAATCGCCGAGACGACCTGATCCACTTCTTCAGAAATAACTCGGACATATTCGCCTGGGCGCCTGCCGACATTCCTGGGATTAACCCCAAAATCATATCACATAAGCTCGGAATGGACCCTACGGTCCAGCCCGTCAGGCAGAAAAAGTGAAGCTTTGCCCCGATCAAACAAAAAGCGATCGAGGACAAAGTAGACAGGCTCCTCACCGCCAACTTCATTCGAAACGTGCCTTACTCGGAATGGTTGGCGAATGCAGTCATGGTTAAAAAGTCTAGCGGGAAGTGGCGCATGTGCGTCGACTTCACTGACCTAAATAAGGCATGCCCGAAAGACAACTATCCCCTCCTTCGGATAAATCAGCTCGTCGACAGTTCGGCAGGCCACGAGCTATTTAGCTTCATGGATGCTTTCTCCGGCTACAACCAGATCCATATGAATCTGGCGGACGAGGATCTTACCGCATTCATAATGGACCGGGGGTTATACTGCTATATGGTGATGCCCTTCGGCCTCAAAAACGCCGGGGCTACGTACCAACGCTTGGTTAATCGGATGTTCAGCCACAGATCGACAGGAACATGGAGGTTTATGTCGACGACATGCTCGTCAAATCGACCTCGTCCGATGAACACGCTAAGGATCTGGGCGAGGCCTTCGACGTCCTCCACAAATACAAGATGAAACTGAACCCCGCCAAGTGCGCATTCGGGGTCACCAGTGGAAAGTTCCTCGTCTTCATGGTCACCCACCGTGAAATCGAGGCTAACCCGGAGAAAATCAGCGCCATCCTCAACATGGCCATGCCCAAGACTAACATCGAAATCAGGCGGCTAACAGGGCGGGTAGCCGCTCTGAGTCGTTTCATGTCAAGATCCGGGGAAAAGTGGCTCCCGTTCTTCAAATCTCTAAGGAAGATACCAAAGTTCGAATGGTCAGAGGAGTGCCAGACCGCCTTTGAGCAATTAAAGAGGCACCTTGCAACTCCCCCACTGCTCATCCGGCCAGTTAAAGGGGACGAGCTATCGCTATATCTAGCGGTGTCTGACCAAGCTGCAGGTTCGGTGCTCGTCTGAGAGGTCGAGGGAGTCCAGAAGCCGGTATACTATGTGAGCCGTGTCTTCAAGGACGAGGAAACGAGGTACCCGACCATAGAGAAGATCGTCTTGGCACTCATCATGGCCTCAAGGAAACTACGGCACTATTTCCAGGTGCACACCATCCTCGTTATTACCGAGCGGCCTTTAGGGGCTATCCTCGTCTCCCCCGAGTCCTCTGGTCGTTTGGAGAAATGGATGTGGGAGTTGTCCCAGTTCGACATAAAATACCGCCCGAGGCAGGCTATCAAGGCACAAGTCCTGGCCAATTTTATCGTCGAATGCACCATCCCCTGTAAAGAGTCAGAATCCATGCCGGCCCCCGGAACTCAACCCTCAACCGATGAGGCACCCGACTCCGTCCCTGATTGGGTCCTTTACGTCGACGGGTCCTCAACCGAGGAAGGCTGTGGTGCCGGCCTCATCATTCAGGGCCCGAACGAGGTAGAGATGGAGTATTCTCTGAAACTCGGGTTCAAAGCCTCCAACAATGCAGCGGAATACGAGGCCTTCCTGGCCGGACTACGGATGGCCTCCGGAGTGGGGCTGAAAACGATCCGGATCCGTAGTGACTCCGCCCTAGTCATGGGCCAAGTGACCAGCCGATTCGAGGCACATGAGCCTTTGATGGTGAAGTATCTGGCCGAGGTGAGAAGATTACGAAAGGACTTCGACGAAGACTGTTCTCCGCCGAAAGACGCGACCGGGACGTTGGGACGTCCGGCCTGAATTTCGAGGGCAGATGCTATTTGGTTTTATCCGTCCACCTCTCCGAAGATGCCAAGTTGATTTATGGCACCATATATAGAAGGTTTAAACGGATGCGGCCGATGTAGCAGACTTTGTCGGATTCCCCCTAGTTTGAAGGGTTTTTGATTGTGGGGACGCTCTTCCCTGCAGGCGCAAGCTCCTGCAGTTAATTACGCTTCCTCATCGCGGTAACCACTTTCTCCTTCTCCAGATGGTCATTTCGTGTCGTGCGTGTTTGTTTTGTTTTTGGTTGCCCGTGGATTGTATACGGAGACTAATTTATGTTGTCGCCCGTAGGGCGTGGATTAGTCCAAATCCGTATCTTCTTAGATTTGGGTTTGGGGTTGGGTTTAAGGATACGTTAGTCTCATTTGAGACTAAGATCAATTTAAACGTTTGTTAAGGATATGTTAGTCTAATTTTAGACTAAGATCGATATAACGAGATCATTTAGATCCAACAAGAGAGCATTTGGGCTCTATTGTTTAGTTTAGGGACGTTGCGGTCCATTAGTTTAAGGACATTACGGTCCAAGGTTAAGGACATCATAGTCCATAGGCTTAAGGACCCCACGGTCCAAAGTTAAGGACATTATAGTCCATGGGTTTAAGGACCCCACAGTCCAAGATTAAGGATATCATAGTCCATGGGTTTAAGGACCCCACAGTCCAAGGTTAAGGACATCATACTCCATGGGTTTAAGGACCCCACAGTCCAAGGTTTAGGACATCATAGTCCATGGGCTTAAGGACCCCACAGTCCGTCGAATGTTTGGTCGTCGGGACCCGTCACCTCTCTGAAGACGTTGAAGGATTACAACGACAAATATCAGAGGAGTGAAGAGATATACCCTTAAACCAATAGTGGTTGGGAGATCTGTAGTCCAATTGGGACTAAGATTTGAGATTTATGAGCATATGGGCTCAATTAATCTGAATGAGGGGTTTATGGTCAACTTGGGCTCGGCCCACTCAGTTAAAATGTTAAACATTTAACAATGTCGAGCATTGATTTGAGTTCTGACAATATTTTTGTCTTTTACTGAACGCTGAGCATTCATCATAGCTCTGGGCTTTATTTATAGAACAATTTATGTTCTTTTAGCGCATACGTGAGGAGCATGTGGCGCGCTTGGCGCTTTACGCCAGTCAAAGAGTGCAGAGCGCTTCTGGGATATAGCGCACACGTGAGGAGCACGTGGTGCGCTTGGCGCTGAGCGCCAGTCCATGAGCGCAAAGCGCCAGTTTATGCGCGCAAAGCACTATTTGTTCAGTGGCGCACACGTGAGGAGCACGTGGTGCGCTTGGCGCTGAGCGCCAGTCCATGAGCGCAAAGTGCTATTTATTAAGTGGCGCACACGTGAGGAACACGTGGTGCGCTTGGCGTTGTGCGCTAGTCAAAGAGCGCAGAAGCGCATCTGATCAGTTTTATGATCTGAGAAATAAATTCTCGTTTATAAGAGAGTTTGTCTCAAGACTCTAAGAACAAAGTTCTTATTTTACAGGAGATGTTTCAATCTCTTATTCTGGTGAAAGGCTTTGCCTTTATGGATCCGTGATCCTAAGAGAATTGAGTTGTTCTCCCCCCTTTTTATATTGAGCTACTATGATCTCTGAAAGACAATTTGTCTTATAGATCTATGATCTGAAGAAGGTTAAGTTCTTCCTCTTACTTTTTTTTATGATGAGATACTTTGATCTCTTTTTGAAAATACCTTAGTCTTATAGATCTATGATCTGTGAGAAGAATTATTTTCTTCTTTTATATGAGACGATTTCGTCTTTCTGTTCTTTTTACCTTGAAGAAAGTTTTCTTCTTCTGAGAGCTTGCTCTTTGTCTTTGAATTTCTCAAAGTTTATGGGGGGTTCCTCTCTTTGTTTTTGTATCTCCGAGACTTGAAGTCTGAGGTCCTTTTTATAGTGAAGACCGATATGTTCAATCAGTTAAAGAGATCTTGTCTTTAATTGATTTGGGGATGTCTCCCCCATTGGATTTTTGATCCAAAGACTTCTGTTTTACAGAAAGCAATCTTCTTGTTTTTAACAAGATTAAGAAATTTTTTCCCACACAGAATTTATTTCGTACTTTGGTGATTTTTAATCACCTTTGGATCATTGATCCAACGGTGCTCTGATTTACAGAGCACAATCTTCTTGTTTGGAAAGATTTTAAGGAATCTTTTCTTAACAGAATTTTATTCTGGTTAATTGATGATTTATCATCTTTATTGGATTTTTGATCTGACGGTGGGGAGCTTTTAGTTTCAGCGCTAGCGCACTCGTGCTTTGCACGTGGTGCACTGCTTAGAGTGCAGCGCTCTTAGCGCTAGCGCACACGTGCTTTGTACGTGGTGCGCTATTTGGGGTACAGCGCACTTGGCGCTGCTATGAAGCACTGCTTCATTTCAAAATTTGAAATTTGAACAGAGCTTTGCTCTGATTGGGGGAAACAAATGCCCCCCACCGTTGCGCTCACGTGGCCCACACGTGAGTGCGGCGGTGGCAGCATCTGCGCCCTTAGATCAACTCAGAAGTTAAAACGGCATCTCAGTGCCTATAAATGGGGCCCTTGGCCCTTGGGATGATTTCTGTTCATCTTCTTCCTTGTTTTCTGAGAATTATTTCCCCTTCAGAACATAGCTCTTCATCTTAAGAATTTTCTTAAGGACGGAACTCTGTCAAAATTTAGGTAAAGATTAAATCTTTTAAAGGATTATTTAATAATCCAGGGTTTCACCCATTAACATAGCTTTGCTCTTCATAGATCTTCGATCTAAAGAAAACTTTTTTTTAGGGTTTTATTAACAGAGCTTTGCTCTCTTGAAATCATAAATCTAAAGAGATCTTTCTTAGGGTTTCTTAACCCATTAACAGAGCTTTGCTCATTTCAAATCATATAGATTTGTTAATTTCTTATGAAGAACTCTTAGAGTTTGTTTATAGATCTTGAAGATCTTAGAATTTTAATTTATTAAAAATTTTATTTTAAGTTTTCTGATGGGTTATTCCATCAGTTTTACAGAGCAAGGCTCTTAGAATTCTCGGGGAATTTTTAATTCCCCTCATAACTGACTTAGACAGGTGTCATTCCTGTCTGTAGAGTATTGCTCTCGAGAAGTTTAACTCCTTGGCCCGAGGGGTCCTTTTCATTAAATGCGAAATCCTTTTTTAGGATTCCTCTCTTAATTGTACAGAATTAAATTCATTGGGTGATTTAATTAGTACTTATTTCCTCCTTGGGGATATCAAGAGTTGTTTAAATCCCGATGTCTGTTTTTAATAAGGATTTTCTTAATCAGTCTGTCCACTAACTCCTGTCGATTTTCTTTTTAAGACGTTATGGACGCTCATATGTATGATCTCGATGAAATTATTTCTTACAGAGACATTCGCGCAGTCGGCCGTTCTCAAAACCAGGAATTCACAAACGCCCAGTGTGCTGAAATTATGGGTCGCTTTGATGCATATAATGGTCGACTGCTTCCTCGTCGTTCCTCTCTCTTGAAGCTTATTGTGGGAGCGATCTGGGGAGCACTTCCTCTATTCTATGCCGGCATGCCACTTAAGGCATTGGACGATGCCGAAGATAAGGTGCACTCGGTGTATCTGATAGGCTTAATCTCAAAGAAAAGGCGAGACAACCTTGTTGATATCCTGCATCAAGCTTTTCAGTAGGCAGCGATACTCGCTGCCTATCGAAGGGTGGAGGACATCAGTAGGGATCCTGACGCTTGTGATCGTGAAAAGATGCACACGAAGATGGTCCAAGAGGCCCGAAATTTTTTGGATGGCCTCACTTTTGAATTTCTCAATCCATGTCCTGGATTTGATGTCTTGCCTTTATAAACATTTTAATGGCGTTTTTGTTTACTGTTTTCATCAATGTAGGAATTTTCTGAAGTACGAATAGCAAGATTTTCCATTTCCATGTGTTTATTTTATGCATTAAACCTTTTCGCACATGCATGAATGGGTACGCTTTGAACGCTTAACTGAATGCGAATCAAATGTTCTCCTTACTATCGCTTTCTTCTCTTTGCTGTGTCGTTGCCATATGATTTGAGCAAGTGTGGCCTGTAGATAGTAAGTGACGGACCATCTTGGACTCTTTGCGGGGTAATGATGGCTTAGAAAATAGGTTCAGGTCTGCTGCCTAAGACTTTTCAATTTTATGAGCCGTGAGGGTCTCATAAAGACTTTTCTCCCTACGAGTCGAGAGGATCTCACAGGTGTATTTTCTCCTTAGGAATCGTGAGGATTCCTAAGTGGGTTTTCTCTCGAGAGTCGTAAGGATCTCACAAGAGAATTTTCTCCTTACCCGAGAGGACTCGTAAGTGGTTGCTTCCTTTCTTGTCGATGTTTGACTTAAGAGAGTGTGGCCTGTAGAAAATCTACCTTGACCTCTCTGTGAGGCAATGATGGCTTAGAAGATAGGGTTAGGATCTGCCACCTAAAACTTTTCAACTTTATGAACCGTGAGAGTCTCATAATGACTTTTCTCCCTATGAGTCGAGAGGATCTCGCAGGTGTGGTTTCTCCTTAGGAATCGTGAGGATTCCCAAGTGCGTTTTCTCTTGAGAGTCGTAAGGATGTCACAAGAGAATTTTCTCCTTACAAGTCGAGAGGACTCGTAAGTGATTGTTGAGTTGACCTGCTCTCGAGTCAAAGCATTGCTTTGACGGGGAGTTCGAGAGTTTACTCTGGCTGTTTCCCACGGAGTCAGGATTGATTTTAGCCGTGTTCTACGGGGCCAGGAGGGGTTGACTTTGGCCATACGGAGTCAGGATTGACTTTAGCCGTACGGGGTCAGGGGTTGCTCTGGTCGTTTCCCACGGGTTAGGATTGACTTTAGCCGTGTTCTACGGGACCAAGATTTGCTCTGGCCGTTTCCCACGAGGTCAGGATTGACTTTAGCCGTGTTCTACGAGGTCAGGATTGACTTTAGCTGTGTTCTATGGGGCCAGGATTTGCTCTGGGCGTTTCCCACGGGGTCAGGATTGACTTTAGCCGTGTTCTACGGGACCAGGATTTGCTCTGGCCGTTTCCTACGGGGTCAGGATTGACTTTAGCCGTGTTCTACGGGACCAGGATTTGCTCTGGCCGTTTTCCACAGGGTCAGGATTAACTTTAGCCGTGTTCTACGGGACCAGGATTTGCTCTGGCCGTTTCCCACGGGGTCAGGATTGACTTTAGCCGTGTTCTACGGGACCAGGATTTGCTCTGGGCGTTTCCCACGGGGTCAGAATTGACTTTAGCCGTGTTCTACGGGACCAGTATTTGCTCTGGTTGTTTCTCACGGGGTCAGGATTGACATTAGCCGTGTTCTACGGGACCAGGATTTGTTCTGGGCGTTTCCCACGGGGTCAGGATTGACATTAGCCGTGTTCTACGGGACTAGGATTTGCTCTGGGCGTTTCCCACGGGGTCAGGATTGACATTAGCCGTGTTCTACAGGACCAGGATGTGCTCTGGGCGTTTCACACGGGGTCAGGATTGACTTTAGCCGTGTTCTACGGGACCAGGATTTGCTCTCTCGGTTGTCTATGAAACATCGAGGTTTGGAACGGGGACTTTGCCATGGCTCCAAGGTTGATTGTCGCGTCTGAATCCAGCTGGAATGAGGAGGAATGCTGTTGGTGATCTCTAGGCTGTCTGTGAACTGTCGAGATTTGGAGCATGGAATTTGCCATGGCTCCAAGGTTGATTGTCGCATCTGAATCCTGCTGGAATGAGCAGGAACGCTGTTGGTGATCTCTAGGCTGTCTGTGAACCGTCAAGATTTGGAACAGGGACTTTGCCATGGCTCCAAGGTTGATTGTCGCGTCTGAATCCTGCTGGAATGAGGAGGAACGCTGTTGGTGATCTCTAGGCTGTCTGTGAACCGTCGAGATTTGGAACATGGACTTTGCCATGGCTCCAAGGTAGTCTCTAGGTTGTCTGTGAACCGTCAAGATTTGGCTCTCTTTCTGATGGAGCCTGGTGGGAAGGTATGGTTCTCTTTTTGTTTGTGTCCCTGGATTGTATACAGGGATCGATGTGATCTCACCTGTAGGGCAAAAAATTTCATTTTATATATTTTTTCTTTCCGCGATACTCTATCATTTCATCTTTTATATCGCGAGAGTCACGATTGCCCAATCATTTCGGCTATTTTTCGCGGCGCCCAATCATTTCGGCTATTTTATATGCATATATTTGTACTTGCTGATTTTGTTGCAAGTTGCCCCATCATTTCGGCTATTTCATATGCATTTTTTTTTGGCTCGCTGACTTTTTGCCGCGAGTAAGGAACTTGGGATCTGATACCGTTTAGGCATCAGCATCGCTACAACTGGGATATTGCCATGAGCGAATCATCATTTGCCTTTGTCGGTTCGAACAAAGGTGGCTTACCAAACAGGGTTAAGATCCTGTCGACTAAGGCTTTTGACTTCATGAGCCGTAAGGGTCTCATAAAGGTGTTTCTCCCTACGAGTCGTGAGGATCTCGTAGGTGCGTTTTCTCCTTAAGAATCGTGAGGATTCTTAAGTGTATGGTCTCTTATAAGTCGTAAGGATCTCACAAGAGTGCTTTCTCCTTATAAGTCGAGAGGACTTATAAGGGTCGTTCACCGTGTGAGCATATCCCTAGTCGCTGATGGGACTCTATTAGGGAAATGTTTATTCGTGCCCGTGGATTGTATACAAGGGTCAATATTGAACCGCTTGTAGGGAAGTCTGGGGATTGTGATGGCTTAAGAACAGGTTCAGATCCCTATAGCTTAAGGCTTTTGAATCTTATGAGCCGTGAGGGTCTCATAGGGGAATTCTCCTTACGAGTCGTGAGGATCTCGTAAGTGTAACTTCTCCTTAGGAATCGTGGGGATCCCTAAGTGTGTTGCTCCCTTATGAGTCATAATGATCTCACGCAGGTATTTTCTCGTTACAAGGTCGAGAGGATCTTGCAAGTGTCTTTTAACGAGATTGCGCTCTTTCGGGTTTTCACAAACTCGCCGGTAGCCCTGCTGTTTTTACTCACTGATCCCTTTCGGGTTTTCATCCATGTCCATTTCGCTTATGAACGTACTTTTTTTTCTGCGTCAGCCTTAGGGTGCTGCGGTTTGTAGTAGTTTAAGAACGTTACGGTCCGTAGTTAGTTTTAGGACATTTCGGTCCATTGTTAGTTTTAGGACATCTCGGTCCATCGTTAGTTTTAGGACGTTACGGTCCATCATTGGTTTTAGGACATTGCGTTGTTAGTTTAGGGACGTTTCGGTCCGTTGTTAGTTTTAGGACATCTCAGTCCGTTGTTGCCATATTTAAGGCGAATTTCTAGTTTATGGACTTTCCGGTTCATAGGGCTTTCTCTATGAATGAGCACGATACCCCCGGCATGTCCATCTTTTTCGGAGCATGTGGTTATGGCGGATTCACCTTCCAGTTTTCAAATAGCGCAAACTTGCCTTGTTGGCATTGGTCTTCAACCCAGTTTTTGAAGACGTAGGAATCTTCGATTGGGTGACCCACTACTCTATGGTAGGGATAATAGTTAGGATGGTTGACGTCACCAAGTTGCGGTGGGTGTCTCGGATCCGGCTGAGTGATAAGCCCGTTGCGCATTGCCAGTTCGAACAGTCTTCTTGTTTTATCCCGGGGAAATGAATAAGGGCGCTTCATTTTCTCATTAAAGAATCACCGTCTCTCGTCTTGGCGATCAGTTAGTTTTGGACCACTGGGCTGCTGTTGTGCATTGGCGATGAAGGTTGCTTCCCCTTTCCCCTTTTCGTTTCGAGGCTCCATTTTCGAGGAAGACGGTCTATGACCTATTTGATCCATTTGGGCCAGCTTGTCAATCAAGGCCTAGAAAGTAGTTGGCTTGAAGAACATCATGAATTAGGAAATGGTCGCCTGAGGGTCGAGAGTACCCACAGACATGACTACCGTAGGAGCCTCTTCAATGTGCTGTTCGCACTTCGACCATTGATTCCGCCACCGTATCGCGTACTGGACCGAAGTTTCTCCCAGCTTCACCCTGGCATTGATCAGCGAGGTGATCGGGGTGCGCTCGCTAGCGCTTGCGAACCTCTGCATGAACAGTAACTCCATTTCTGCAAATGTCTTAATAGAGTCATTCGGGAGTTCCAAATACCACTCGAATGCTGTCTCCGACAAGCTGCCAACAAACTGGCGGAGCAGTAGTTTATCATCACCTCCAGTGTTGCTGCACAGAGCCATAAATTGAGCAACGTGCTGGTGTGGATTTCCCGTCCCCTTATGTACGTGGAATTTAGGGATTGTGTATCCCGGCGGGTACTTTATTTGGTCGTACCAATCCGGATAGGGTCGTACAGTCTTAACAATTTGCCCAGCCGCTTCATTCTCCTGATAAACTCGTATCTGCTGAGTGATGTAATAATCCAGGGCGGCTTTTGAGATGGTCTCCTCTTTGGCTGCTGAACAAACCGGAAGAGGGTTTGACGTCTCCGCTCGGTCGTCTTCGAGGACAATCGGAGGATCATCAGCTGGAGGATCCGGCTGTAACATCATCCCGACCATGTCTTAGAATAAGAACGCCATTCGTTTTATGTTGGCAGCTTGTTCCGCTGCCTCTTTGTCCTTCTTTTTGAGAATTCTACGGAGGAACTCAGCATCAGTTTCTTGTTCTTGACGTTGCTCCGATAACGTTTCCGGGCTTTCTTTTGGCCCTGTGAGTACGGCCATTTGCGTCAACATTTCCTGGAGCTTCTGTTGTTGCTCCTGGGCCTTTGTTACGGATCTGGTAAGTGGTCGATGGCCCGTAGAGATACGGCTATCCTTTTTTCCGGATGCCATATAGACAGTATGTACCACCATGCCCTCAGACTTAGGGCATTTAGATTCAGTGTTCTTGCGATTTGTCGCAGACACTGGGATTTTCTCCAGCCTTCTCCTCTTGTGAGCGGTCGAAGTTGAGGGGGCCGTTGTAGTGAACACCCAAGTAGTGCCTTCTGTTGCTTGATAGGGTGGTCATTCATCTTTTTCTGTCGGCGGAGATAGTCTTGATCTATCGCGGAGTCCTGGACCTGTCGCCAAACTTTATAAATTTTAGAGGACAGCCGCTTAGGGGGCTGCTCTAGCTTCGTCTTTGTAGGGTTCTCCATTGGTGGAGGAGATCTTTTTAATACAGCAGTCGGAGAGTTTTTGAGTACCCTCCTTAGTGGTTCAAAGCTGTTCCCAGTTGGAACAGCAGCATCAACTTCCACTATTGGAGCTGGCGGATTCAGTCCAGAAGGGGAATTGCCCCCAGCTTTCCTCACTCGGCACCAGTGGCGACGTCGAGCATGTCGTGCGGCCGGGATCACCTCCGCTGTTGGATCAGCTTTTCCATGCCCCCTGTTCTGATGAGAGTCTGTTGTTGGCGCCAGCCTGTCAAAGACAGATGCTCGCTGGGAGGGAATGGTCAACCTGACAAAAGCCGACCTTCGAGTAGGGAGAGCAGTTTGGACGACCTCCACTGTAGCAGGAGTTGGAGTGTCCTTCTCTGGTATTGCGAGCCTCTTTGCGGGCCCACTTGAGCTTTGACCCAGCCTGTCGAAGACTGAGGTATTGTAGTTAGACGACCCGCTGAGAGGGGCCGTGGTGGTTGCAAGCCGATAAAAGACCGACTTCTTCGCAGCTTCCTATGACGGCATCTGAACGCTGAAGCTCGTTGGTGGGATCATGGTCTCGAAGAATACCCCAGTGGTGGCTTGGGTCACTTATTCCACCGGCATTGTGAAAAGAGAGGCTGCTTGGGGCCCGTAGGTTACTCCTCCAGATGAGGCGGAACGGGAGTTGTTATTGCAGCTGGAGCAGTTAGAGGCCATTGATATTCTTTTTCTGCATGGGAGAAAAACCAAATCTTAGTACCTCGAACCCAAGGGCAACCATATCAAACCGCAATACGTTCGCGAAACACGACACACGAAGTGTGGAGTGGAAAGAGGAAGAGGTCCCACCGGGCGTGCCAGAATCTGTTCTCCGCCGAAAGACGCGACCGGGACGTTGGTACATCCGGCCTGAATTTCGAGGGTAGATGCTATTTGGTTTTATCCGTCCACCTCTCCGAACATGCCAAGTTGATTTATGGCACCATATATCGAAGGTTTAAACGGATGCGGCCGATGTAGCAGACTTCGTCAGATTCCCCCTCGTTTGAGGGGTTTTTGATTGTGGGGACGCTCTTCCCTGCAAGCGCAAGCCCCTGCAGTTAATTACGCTACCGCATCGCGGTAACCACTTTCTCCTTCTCCAGATGGTCACTTCGTATCGTGCATATTTGTTTTGTTTTTGGTTGCCCGTGGATTGTATACGGAGACTAATTTATGTTATCGCCCGTAGGGCGTGGATTAGTCCAAATCCGTATCTTCTTAGATTTGGGTTTGAAGTTGGGTTTAAGGATACGTTAGTCTCATTTAAGACTAAGATCAACTTAAAGGTTTGTTAAGGATATGTTAGCCTAATTTTAGACTAAGATCGACTTAATGGGATCATTTAGATCCAACAAGAGAGCATTTGGGCTCTATTGTTTAGTTTAGGGACATTGCGGTCTATTAGTTTAAGGACATTACGGTCCAAGGTTAAGGACATCATAGTCCATGGGCTTAAGGACCCCACAGTCCAAGGTTTAGGACATCATAGTCCATGGGTTTAAGGACCCCACAGTCCAAGGTTAAGGACATCATAGTCCATGGGTTTAAGGACCCCACAGTCCAAGGTTAAGGACATCATAGTCCATGGGCTTAAGGACCCCACAGTTCGTCGAATGTTTGGTCGTCGGGACCCGTCACCTCTCTAAAGACGTTGAAGGATTACAACGACAAATATTAGAGGAGTGAAGAGATGTACCCTTAAACCAATGGTGGTTGGGAGATCTGTAGTCCAATTGGGACTAAGATCTGAGATTTATGAGCATATGGGCTCAATTAATCTGAATGAGGGGTTTATGGCCAACTTGGGCTCGGCCCACTCAGTTAAAATGTTAAATATTTAACAATGTCGAGCATTGATTTGAGTTCTGACAATATTTTTGTCTTTTACTGAATGCTGAGCATTCATCATAGCTCTGGCTTTATTTATAGAACAATTTATGTTCTTTTAGCGCACACGTGAGGAACACGTGGCGCGTTTGGTGCTTTGCGCCAGTCAAAGAGTGCAGAGCGCTTCTGGGATATAGCGCACACATGAGGAGCACGTGGCGCGCTTGGCGCTGAGCGCCAGTCCATGAGCGCAAAGCACCAGTTTATGAGCGCAAAGCGCTATTTGTTCAGTGGCGCACACGTGAGGAGCATGTGGTGCGCTTGGCGCTGAGCGCCAGTCCATGAGCGCAAAGCGCTATTTGTTAAGTGGCGCACATGTGAGGAGCACGTGGTGCGCTTGGCGCTGTGCGCCAGTCAAAGAGCGCAGAAGCGCATCTGATCAGTTTTATGATCTGAGAAATAAATTCTCGTTTATAAGAGACTTTGTCTCAAGGTTCTAAGAACAAAGTTCTTATTTTATAGGAGATATTTCAATCTCTTATTCTGGTGAATGCTTTGCCTTTATGGATCTGTGATCCTAAGAGAATTGAGTTATTCTCCCCCCTTTTTATATTGAGATACTATGATCTCTGAAAGACAATTTGTCTTATAGATCTATGATCTGAAGAAGGTTAAGTTCTTCCTCTTACTTTTTTTTATGATGAGATACTTTGATCTCTTTTTGAAAAGACCTTAGTCTTATAGATCTATGATCTATGAGAAGAATTATGTTCTTCTTTTATTTTTCGTCTTTCTGTTCTTTTTACCTTGAAGAAAGTTTTCTTCTTCTGAGAGCTTGCTCTTTGTCTTTGAATTTCTCAAAATTTATGGGGGGTTCCTCTCTTTGTTTCTATATCTCCGAGACTTGAAGTCTTAGGTCCCTTTTATAGTGAAGGCTGATTTGTTCAATGAGTTAAAGAGATCTTGTCTCTAATTGATTTGGGGATGTCTCCCCCGTTGGATCTTTGATCCAAAGGCTTCTGTTTTACAGAAGGCAATCTTCTTGTATTTAACAAGATTGGGAAATCTTTTCCCACACAGAATTTATTCTGTATTTTGGTGATTTTTAATCACCTTTGGATCATTGATCCAACAGTGCTCTGATTTACAGAGCACAATCTTCTTGTTTGGAAAGATTTTGAGGAATCTTTCCCTAACAGAATTTTATTCTGGTTAATTGATGATTTATCATCTTTATTGGATCTTTGATCTGACAGTGGGGAGCTTTTAGTTCTAGCGCTAGCGCACTCGTGCTTTGCACGTAGTGCACTGCTTAGAGTACAACGCTCTTAGCGCTAGCGCACACGTGCTTTGCACGCGGTGCGCTACTTGGGGTGCAGCGCAGTTAGCTCCAGCGCACACGTGCTTTGCACGTGGCGCGCTACTTGGGGTGCAGCGCACTTGGCGCGCTACTTGGGGTGCAGCGCACTTGGCGCTGCTATGAAGCGCTGCTTCATTTCAAAATTTGAAATTTGAACAGAGCTTTGCTCTGATTGGGGGAAACAAAGACCAAGTAGAGCAGATCCCCAGACAACTAAACGCCCAGGTCGACGCCTTGAGTAAGCTGGCTTCATCTTATATGGCCAACAACAAGAGAAACATTCTCTTCGAGGTCTTACCACGGCCCAGCGTGGAAGATGGGGCGACGCCACTTCAAGTGTACACAGCCCGAGAAGAAGACCGGGATTGGAGGAAGCCCCTCATGGAATTCCTGAGGGAAGGTACACTCCCAGAAGATCGGGGGAAGCCCGCCGTCTCCAAACCAAAGCTCGCCATTTCGTCTGGAGGAATGGGAACCTCTACAAGAAATCCTTCACTCAACCCCTGCTCCGGTGCGTCGACCCCCACGAGGCCAACTACATCCTCCGTGAGATTCACGAAAGGGTTGGCGGAGCGCACCAAGGGGCCCACACCTTAATCCAGAAGGCACTGCTCCAAGGGTACTGTTGGCCGACGATTCATCCGAACGCCCAGAAGCTCGTCAGGAGGTGTAAAAGCTGCCAACTCCATGGCAGCATACCTCGCCTTCCGGCTATCGAGCTAACGGCCCTAACCTCCCCCTGGCTGTTTGCCCAGTGGGGAATGGACATGATAGGCCAGTTCCCTACCGGTACGGACGGACACAAGTATGTCCTCGTCGCAGTGGACTACTTCACGAATTTGATCGAGGCCGTCCCCATCAGGAAATCGAACGCCACTACGACTATCAAGTTCCTGCTGAACAACGTAATACTCCGGTTCGGTATCCCGAGGTGTATCATCACCGACCACGGGACAAATTTCGAGAACGAAAAGGTTAAGGAATTCTGCAGCGAATACCATATCCTTATGAAGTTTGCCGCGGTCGCGCATCCCCAGTGCAACGGGCAGGCCGAGGTCGCTAATCGGGACGTCATCCGAGGTCTTCGGACACGCCTAGAAGGACGACTGGGCAGCTAGGTCGAGGAACTACCCTGGATCTTATGGGCCTTGCGCACGTCGAAGAAGACCCCCACCGGAGAGACCCCTTTCAGCCTCTGCTACGACACCAAGGCAATGGTCCCAGAGGAGATCGGGCTGCCCAGTCATAGGGTCGAGCACTTCGACGACGAAGCCAACACCTCGGCCTTCCGGACTAATCTGGACTTCTGTTAGAGAAACGGGACCGGGCTCAGATCAGAGCTGCCTCTTATCAACAGCAAACCGCCCGGTACTATAACACGTGAGTCAAGCGTCGCTTCTTCGAAACCGGAGATTTAGTCCTAAGGCGGAACGAGTTCGTCGATCAAGGCAAGCTACATAAGTTTTCCCCGAAATGGGACGGTCCCTTCCTCGTCTCCGAGGTCCTGCCCGGCGGAGCCTATCGTTTACAAGATGCGAATGGTCGCAAATTTCCACGGCCTTACAACGTCGAGAAACTCAAGCTGTATCTCTGAAAAGAATATCTATGAATGTGTTGGGGTCAAAATTTGCACCCCAGTTGACCAAGTCAAAGTCAAGGTCAACCCCAAGTAAGCGGGCCCAAGCCCAGCTCAAAAGGACCCATGCCCAAGGCGAGCCCCGCGGCCAGCCTCCCCCATGCCAAAATAAAAATCATGTAATAAGTAATTTTGATGTAATTTTTTATGCATGAATGTAAGCAAAATGGGTATAAAGCCAAATTTTTGTAAAGCCCATGGCTCATATGCAAAAGAAATGAGCACATGAGGCATGGGATGGGCAAAATGCTATTTTGTAAAGCCCAAGTGGCTATATGTAAATGTGTAAACCTATATAAGGCAACATGATGATGAATAAAAAGAATAACAATTGATTTCTCCCCAAAAACTAGGGTTTGTGCCTCCATCCTCTCTCTTCCAAGTTCTTCCTCTTCCTTTTCATTTTCCAATTAAATCAAGAGCTTAGCTCTTCTTTTTTTTTAGAACTAAATAAAGTTTTACCATAAACCCACCTCCCAAGACTCCATCAAGAGAAGAAAAAGGGTCTTTTTTTTATCATCCAAGATCTAGATGTTGGAGTTTCAAGAGAACCCATTTTGGGTTTCTTCTCAAAAGAGAAAGGAGAAAATCTTTTTGGAGTTTAACTCCATTTAAGATTCTTTTGGAGTTCAACTCCACCATAAAATTCCTTTTGGAGTTGAACCCCATTTAAAATTCTTTTGGAGTTCAACTCCACAATAAAATTCCTTTTAGAGTTAAACTTCTTCTAAAATTCTTCTGGAGTTTAACTCCATAATAAAAATCTTTTTAGGAGTTTAACTCCATTTAAAATTCTTTTAGAGTTCAACTCCATAATAAAAATTCCTTTCGGAGTTCAACTCCCTTTTAAAATTCTTCTAGAGTTTAACTCCACAATAAAAATCTGTTTAGAGTTGAAACTCCACATTTAAAGTTCGAAAAAAAGAAGAAGAAAGAATAGTGGGTGCCCTTTTGCCCCCCCTCACATGGTGCCACGTGAGGGGGAAGGATCCCCTTTAAATGGGAACCCCCCTCCCCTCCCGTGGTGCCATGTGAGGGAAAGGGCTTTCATTTAAATGGGAGTCCCCCCTTTTTCCCCCCTCACGTGGTGCCACGTGAGGGAAAGGGCCCTCATTAAATGGGAGCCCCCTTTGCCCCCCTCACGTGAGGAAACGTGAGGGGGAAGGCGCCCTTTTAAAGGGAGCCCCTCGGTCCCCCTCACGTGTCCCTCACGTGAGGACACGTGAGGGGGAAGGCTCCCATTTAATGGGAGCCTCTTTGGCCCCTCCCTCACATGAGGGCACGTGAGGAGGAAAGGCTCCCATTTAATGGAAGCCCTTTTGCCTCTCTCACGTGAGGGCATGTGAGGCTCCCATGAAATGGGATCTCTCTTCTTCCCCTGACGTGAGTGGGGAAAAGCTCACAACAAGAATTTTTTTGGAGTTTAACTCCACATTAAATTTTTTAGGAGTTTAACTCCATTTAAAATTCTTTTGGAGTTTAACCCCACAATAAAATCTTTTTGGAGTTGAACTCCACAAAAAAAACAAACAAACAAAAAAAACACAACACTGCACATTGAGTTCGCATGACTTGTTTGACCCGTCAATCGGAGGTTCTCTTGCTCAAAAGACGAGGGGTAATTAACGGCAGCTTAGTCCGCGGCTGCCGGAGATTCGGATCCCCACAATCATTAAACCCCGGCCTATCGTAGGCAGGGAGAATCTGTAGTACCCTGATAAGTGCGCGCGTATTGTAGGGTTCCTAGGCACTCTTATGAGGGTTCATAAGGCATCAACCATGCCCGAATAAAATTTTAGACGTGCCGAACAACCCAAAGCCGGGATCTTTGCTAGATTATTAGGGTTTAACATGCAAGTAAACATCTTTACAATTAAGTGTGAGGGATTACAACCTTTGTAGTCCGCTCCTTCGCTTCATAAGCTCCGAGTAGAAGTCCCTTCGCCGCGATCCACGATCTCCCGGACTCAAGAGAGGCTCCACGACTCGAACGATCCATGCTAGCTTGTAGTGTTCCTTTTCTCCGATGATCTACGTCGAAATTGCTATAACTCAAGCTCTCTCACTCTAATGAGGTGAACACCCTAATCTAATTGGTTAGATTAGATAAGGATGATGGAGTAGTATTTATGCTTTCTTTTTATATCATATTCTCACATAAAAACATCACAAAAGGAAAACCTAGTAAGCTTTCTCAAAGCTCAAGGTTGAAGATGAAGATGAAAAATGAGTTAAACCTTTTGTGATGAATAATGAAATGAATATATGAATAATAATGCAACCATGGTCAAGGATGACAAGGATAACCCTTGTAGAGAATTAACTAGGGCTAGGGTTTGGTTGGGTTAAAGAATGAGTCATAATAAAATATCAACCATAATATCTAACTCATGACAAAAGAAATTCCTTCTAGAAGGTGCAAGAAACATCCAACCCAAATCAAACCCTAACCTTGTTTAATCTCCACTAAACAAGTTGCATTAGTAATCATATCATGTTACAATAATATATATCACATATATATTATATATTTGTAACAAAAGAAAATAATACAATTAACATATATCGCATATATATTAATGTATTACCCGGTGAGAAAATGAAATAATAAAGCGAGCTAATATTAGATAATGTAATACAATATATCATATATATTATTATATATTAAATTATCGAATCAACACTTGATCCGACAATCCGGCTATATCGAATATAACCGACTAATATATCATGTACCGATTCATCGAATCAACACTTGATCCGATGACCCGGCTCATATCTAAATATCGCGAGAATATAATACGGTATCTCATATTGCATTATCCTCGGTCCTGCACATATCACATATGTGCCCCTACTCCGTTTTTCCTGAGTCAAGAAACCTCTGTGTAGTACTCTAAAGAATCGTCAATACGCCGGTAGCAGGTGATGATCATATCAAACACCCACAAGCTGCAAGCGGTCATCTAAACGTAACAGCCACCCAGGTATTGAGCGATCAGAAGATCAACAAGCTAGCCTGTACGTTCTCCTGTGAATCCAATCAGTAACACTCCCGTACAGTCCGGTCTCTTCGTCTAATATGTCGCATATCAAGTCTAGGGGTGGTATACGTCAGACCCCAGTAACCGATAAGTCGTGTCGATGTGAGACTCATAACGGGTCGAGAAACTACTGGTAACACTTACCAGTAAATCTCTATATCAGCCCTGGCCAGAGACTTCCAGTTATAGCCAATCGAACACAGCACAACATCAACTCCCTATACCGGGAGAGACGAATCCCCTCCTATCGCTCATTGCCTCTATGTGATTCGGGACTGCACCCAAAAGCCACCGTTTTGCACGCCCTCTTGGACATGGTAAGATGGAAATCAAAGCACAGTGGGAATCACACAAGAATCTATGACGATCTCGGGTCTACAGATTACCCTGTACCAGTGTCACCGGAGAACTGCCATCTGACGTGTAGTATATCACCATCTGGGAGTTCTCGGCGAGTCCGTCCAGTGTACCCAGTCTCCACTGAGCATCCGTACACCATCCTTGATGTCAAACACCGATGGATATGGGATGATCCATCGCCCATCATATGGGTCAAGATGCGTATACGCTAGTCTACTCTGGTGTATCGATGCCCTGTCTCGATATACCCTCGACTAGGAACAGTTATAGGATGTACTCATCGACTACCATGGCCCCATTAGTATGATCTCATCATAGTCCCAGTAGTCGAGTACAGATCCTAAGGGCTTTATCAACATATGAGAGAAAGACAGTAAACCAATACAAGTCAACATGTTAAGATAAAGTGAAATCAAATAGCATACTATCATGAAGAGCAAGAAAGTCCTCTCTATATATATCCAAGCCTCCATTATAATATACATCATATGTACAACAATGGCCTCTAGGGCATATACATAACTAACAATCTCCCACTTGCACTAAGGCCAGCTGCTGTAGTATCTCATACCTAGCATCCCGAATAATCTCTCAAATTGTATCTGGGGAATAACCTTCGTGAATGGATCCGCAGTGTTGTCCTTCGTATCTACTCTCCTGACCTCGATCTCCCAGCGGTCAACTATCTCCCTGATTAGGTGATACCGCCTCAGAATATGTCTGGACTTTTGATGGGACCTGGGTTCCTTGGCCAAAGCCACAACTCCATTGTTATCGCAATATAGAGGTATTGGATGTTCAATGGATGGAACCACACCAAGTTCACTAATGAACTTCTTTATCCAGACAGCCTCTTTGGCAGTATCGTTGGCAGCGATGTATTCAGCCTCCATCGTCGAGTCTGCAACGGTATCCTGTTTGGAACTCTTCCAACATACCGCCCCTCCATTGAGGGTAAAGACAAATCCCGAGTGCGACTTAGAGTCGTCCTTATCACTTTGGAAGCTGGAATCGGTAAAGGACTCCACCTAGAGTTCTCCGTTACCATACACCAAGAACATCTCCTTAGTCCTTCGTAAGCACTTGAGAATGTTCTTCACAGCTGTTCAGTGACTCTCTCCAGGATCTGCTTGATACCGACTCACTACACTTAGTCAGTATGCTACATCGGGTCTGGTACATAGCATCACATACATGATAGAGCCTACTGCCGAAGCATAGGGTATTCCTTGTATGCGAGCTCTCTCCAAATCAGTCTTGGGAGACATCTCTTTGGAGAGAGTGAGTCCAGAGATCGTGGGTAGGTTCCCATGCTTAGATTCTTCCTTACTAAACCTCTTTAGTATGGTGTCAATGTACCTGGATTGGGACAATCCCAGTATCCGTTTAGATCTATCTCTATAGATCATAATTCCCAGTATGCAGGAGGATCACCTAGATCTTTCATTGAGAATCTTTGTGATAAGAAGAGCTTGACTGATTGCAGCATAGGAACATCATTTCCCATCAAGAGTATGTCATCCACGTACAATACGAGGAATACAACCTTACTCTCTGCAAGCTTCTTATAAATACAAGGTTCATCTATATTTTTTATGAAGTCAAACTCTTTGACTACAACATCAAAACAGATGTTCCAATTCCGCGATGCTTGCTTTAACCCATAAATGGATTTAAGCAGCTTGCACACCTTTCCGCTGCTCCAACTATCAACGAAGCCCTCTGGCTGAGTCATGTACACGCACTCTTCTAAATCACCATTTAGAAAGGCGGTCTTAACATCCATTTTCCAGATTTCGTAGTCATGATATGCAGCCATGGCAAGTAAGATCCGGATGGACTTAAGCATAGCTACTGAAGAAAAGGTTTCGTCATAATCCACACCTGGTCGTTGACGAAAACCCTTTGCAACAAGTCTAGCTTTGAAAGTCTCAACTTTTTCATCTACACCAATTTTCTTTTTAAAGATCCACTTGCTCCCAATGGGTTTTACCCCTTCAGGAGCATTTTCCAAAGTCCATACTTTGTTGGTGTACATGGATTCCATCTCAGACCGCATTGCATCCAGCCATTTCACAGAGTTACCACTCGTGATGGCCTGCTCGAAACTAGTCGGGTCATCATCTTCCATGATGCAATCTTCGCTCCCACCATCAATGAGAAAACCGTAGTATCTCTCAGGTGGATGAGAAACCCTGCTAGATCGGCAGAGAGGCTGGGGTTCATCGGGTACTACTGAATCCTCTGGTTCTACCATGTCTTCTGTTATAGTTTGTGTCGCTGGAACCTCTTCCAGTTCTACCTCAATGCCACTAATCTGTTTCATAAGAAAATCTTTTTCTAAGAAAGTGGCATGTCGAGAAACAAACACCTTTTGTTCCTCGGGGTGGTAGAAGATATACCCTTGTGAATTTTTGGGATATCCTACAAAGTTACATAGGACAGACCTTGCCTCGAATTTGTCCAGATTTTGTCTTTTGACATAGGCCGGACAACCCCATATCTTAACATACTTAAGAGATGGTATCTTCCCTTTCCATATCTCATATGGAGTGGTAGGCACTGATTTGGTAGGAACCATATTCAATAGGTGTATGGCTGTTTCAAGCGCATACCCCCAGAAGGAAATAGGCAACTCAGCAGTGCTCATCATAGAGCGCACCATATCTAATAGGGTGCGATTCCTCCGCTCCGATACACCGTTGTGATGTGGTGTATAAGGAGGAGTAAGCTGAGAGAGAATCCCATTCTCTTTTAGATAATCTAGGAACTCATTTCTTAAGTATTCTCCTCCTCGATCAGATCGAAGGATCTTAATACTTTTGCCTGTTTGGTTCTCTACTTCGTGCTTATATTCTCTGAATTTCTCAAAAGCATCAGACTTGTGTCTTATCAGGAACACATGTCCGTATCTTGAGAGATCGTCAGTGAATGTAATGAAGTAAGAAGAACCGTTCCTGGTATGTGTAGACATAGGACCGCATACATCACTATGTACCAGTCCTAAGAGTTCCGTAACTCTTTCTCCATGTCCACTAAACGGAGCTTTGGTCATTTTGCCTTTGAGACATGAATGGCAAGTGTCATAAGATGATAATTCGAACGGATTCAAATATCCATCCTTATGTAACTTAGCTAGTCGTGTCGCATTGATATGACCAAGTCTACAATACCACAAGAAGGATTCGTTCATTTCTGAACTCTTCCTCTTGTGTGTGTTTTGTATATTAAGGACTGTATGTTGATTGAGAATGAATATGCCATTATGTAACGAGCCTGATCCAATCAACTTTTGATTTAGGAAGATGTTCATAACATTATCCTGTATTACAAAATTATATCCTTCTTTACTTAATAAAGAAACTGATATAATGTTGCACATCATGTTCGGTATATAATAGCACTCGTTCAGAATCAAAGTATTACTACTTGGTAATACTAGGTGATATTCGCCAACTGCTTTGGCTGCAATATTTGCACCATTCTCTACTTGTACGGAATGATCACCCTTTCCCAGTTCTCTACCTTTACGTAGCCCACGTAACAATTTACATATGTGGGATCCCGATCCGGTATCTAATACCCAGGACGTAGGGTGAACTGAGAAACAGTTCTCAATAACTAACACACCCGAAGAAGGTACATCAACATGCATGTTCTCCATTTGGGCGGTGTGAGAATCCGGATATTCTACTATTCCCTGTTCAGTCTTATAACTCTTATAAGAAAGAACGGGACCAACGTTCCCTTGCTCAGTATAATAAGCGGGTTCAGTCAATACATCCATTTTATTATCTTGATTAAGTCCTGACACGGTCGCTACCTGAAGAGAGAGAGAAGTAAACACTTTAGCGTATGCTCTTACAAGATTAAATTGGTTATTATCTTATCTAATCAGGATATCTCCCACTGTTTTTATCAAATCTTCCTTCAAACCCTAAAAGGTAAGATTAGCCGGGATTAATCACACCCTGCAATTTCGTCAATCTTTCAGCCAGATCAGTGTTGGTACTTGAGGGAGGTTCCCCGTGCTTTCGCACGGACCTAATTAAAATAAACCTCGTCTTCCCAGAGGCATAACCTCGTTAACACCTTTCTAGACACCTACTTGATCGGCTAATTGTCTTGTGTAAAATTCTCCCAGGAGTAACTCTTACTCGCAGTGGGTATCGGGATCCAACTATCTCATAGGAGGTATACAATCTCATTGCAAATTTCAACACTTGAAATTCCCGATAATACTTTTGCCCCTAACGTGCTATGACCTTAACGAATGCTAAACAACCCATAGTGCGCTAGTCAAGTTCAACCCATACATTTCTTGATTGAATTAAACCCACCCGCACGACCCTTGATGAATGCCAAACAACGCCGTACGAATACCCTAATCCAATCTCATCATATGCTATAGATAAATAGTAAATAGCTACCGTATACCACGCCTTGACGAATGCCAAACTACCATAGCACGAATACTAAGTAATATTTATCTGAAATGTCGGAGGGCTACGCAGGTTTTTCAGAAAACCATGAGTATAATGAACTTGATATCGTCGTAGAATCAAGTGGTTTTTGAAAAAGGAGTATTTTTGAGGCTTTTCTAGTTTCGCTAAAGAGGTCACTCCCGGTGAAGGGATCTCAGCTCTTTCCCCATCGAATAAGGTGCAGGATATATCATATATACCGATGTGCAAAGCAAGAACTATAGAAGATGTCAAAAACTAAACCGCGAGTTTGTAGCATCTGCCAGTTTCGCTAAAAAGGTCACTCCTGGTGAAGGGATCTCGGCTCTTTCCTCATCGAATAAGGTGCAGGGTATATCATATATACCGCTATGCAAAGCAAAATTGTAGCTACCTTTTATATAAAGTTTTGATTCTACAACATCTTTTAGGTTTCTTTTCTTTTTATTAATCTCATTAATAAATCCCATCAGCTTATGCTTCCTAAGCATCACAGAAGAAACGAAAGCAGTAATATTTATATAACAGCATATATATATATATATATATATATATAGTATAAGCATTCGTCTCAGGCAGTAATATGATCTCATTACAGAACATTGCAGTAGAAGAACATATATGAAATATTGGATATACTAGGATGTCCGTGTTTTTAATACGAGTCTGTATAAAACACGGATTCCACAGTCGCGATGAATAGCCAAACCCACATCCCTAGACCCCTATGAGAGCGGCAAGTAACACTGCCAATTCTAGGGTTAGGAGACCCGGTCTCGACTCCTCGAGATGGCCTCCTGTTCATACTATAATATTGCATTATTATATTCCCCATTCTTATTCGTTTTACAAATAAACAGGTGCTTTTGACGCATGTCTGCTACATATTACAGGTTACAGATTCTTGGATCTAAAACAGTGAAAAAGGTAAAAGACGATGTAAAAGTGGAACTACAACCAACAAATAGAAGGATCTTGATCAAGCCCACATAAAGATCAGTTTACAGAGTACAAAGGCAGCGCAAGGTCCAAGATTTCAAAGCGAACGGTTAAAAGTCCACTGCACTACACACTGTGAAGATCTGGAGAAGAAACAGAAGTCAATCTGAGAAAAGACATATATAACAGGAAGAACAAGACATCAGGAGCCCACAACGGAATTTACAAGGCCCAAGCCCACTTCTTAACCGCGGAACCGCGGCCAAACCAGGCCTCGGGCCGCGGTTCCGCGGCGGTCTTGATGATCTATTGGCAGTAAATTTTGCCATAAAGATGGCGGCGCTGACTAAGTCAACCTAGGGCTATTTTGATAAATGTAGACATGCGAATCAATTGTAACCTAGGGTTTCCTATCCTCTATAAATAGGAACTCTAAATTATTGTAAAGGCTATGCCTCCCTTCATTAATAAATTTTAGAATTCTTTTGGAGAGCATCGGTGCCTCTTTTCATTTCATGAATTCAGATCTGACAACCCTGTGTTGATGTTTGGAGAGAGCCATCTGTTAAGTAGGTAATTTTTCATTCTTTGCTCTAGGTAGATTTAATTCTTTGCCCTAGATAATTGTTTAGGGTTAGCTTTGGGGAAGGCTTTTGAGAGATGAGATCTCTCATCCCTTTCTTACCCATCACATATAATCAATAGGACTCCATGCATACACGCACACACCGCACCCTACGGCATCCCATCCCTCGAGGTAGCGGTGATACCATAGTATAAAGGCCCGGTTGCGCGTGTTTTCCATGGAGGTTAGGGTAAGGATTGATAAAGGAAGGACAAGAAACTAAAGGAAGAAAACATCTTCCCGATGATTCTAATCCCTTTTATTAATAATTACCATAACTCCTCTTAGATCCTAATTTGGGTATAGAAAGCGTTGAGATTTATTTACATTTCCAAACCATTCCTAAACCTAACCCTAGCAAGAATTAGATCTAGATAATTTTAGTATAGATAGATTTAGATTTTAGATTTAATAAATCAATCCGAACATTCATCGGAATTAACTCGTTAGCGCGACTAGGAAAACACAAAATCCCTGTGGACCGACCCGTACTCACCGGCTAGCTACAAGCGACGCCGTTCTTGATTGCGGTAAATTATTTTTGATCGACAAAATCACTCCAAATCAAATGGTGCCGTTGCCGGGGATGGCGTGTTATTTTCTTTTTGCAATTTCGGGTTAATATAAATTAAAAAAATCATAAAAATCTGAAAAATCACAAAAAATATATAAAAATATATCATCTGTTATTTTTGGAAAGGGTACTTTGTTGTTTGAATTTTGCAGGATCTATATACAAATTCGGATCTGGAAATATTCAGAAGGCGAAACAGAAAATATCTAATCTAAACCAACAGAGGAGTTTCCCAATAGAGCACAGAAGAAATCTTGGCACCCAAACCGACACCCCGACCGCGCATCCGCCGTGCAAACCCCAATCTGACCGCGGAAACGCGGTGCTTTGGAGGCATCAGAAGCCACAAAATTTTCTCGGGATCCAAGCCGACTTCCCCGCCGCGGAACCGTGGTGGGACCCCCTCTTTTGCCGCGGAAAAGCTGCAGGTTGGTGGCGACATTTGTCCAAATTTGCACTGTAAGCTTCTCCGTTCTTCCTCTGCGAAAATCTCAATATATCTTCTGAAAAATTCCTGCAGGATTCTGTGCGCTTTAAAAATCTTCCCCCTTCCAAATAACAAATCTTGTGTAGGATTCTTTGCGCGCATTTAAAATAAAAATTGATTGCAAGAAATCTTTTCTGTTTTGCATATCTTTTCTCAAATTGCAATAACAAAAAAATCTTTGATTGCAAGTGATTTACTGTTTTGCATATCATTAATCGGATTTTAAGGGGCTTTTGACCAATTCAGATTGGGTGGGGATTTCATCACCCTTCCCAGGACCCCAGAAATCACATAAGGCATTTGCATTGACCATTCTTAATTAAAAAATACTAGACTCAGCCCTAAAGACTTCGAGCTCAATAGGACAGAGGACTAGTTATAGGCATCAGCCGTTAATCCTAACCTGACTTTGCCGTGTCTAGGCAAGTGTGTCTAAAGCAAGTGGTTACTTAATTAGGACCGCTACTTGTAGCGGGGAGCCTCCCACTTACCTGGCACTTACCTGGCCGCAATTAGCGGTGAAGAGGCGGTTTGAGGTCCTATTTCTAGCCCTTTGGAACAGTTAGGAGCTGTCTAGCTGACCTAGGTGACCCTAGATCTAGGTCTGATTGTGCATTTCTGGTTGATTGCATTTGTGTCTAAGCCCTTTATCGAATTTTTTTTTTGCAAACAGTTTCAAATAAAGAGCAAAAGGAAAAAAGGAAATTTTTTTATAAAAACTTGCAAGAATTTTGTCGCTAAGAAATCCTTGCACCCCACTTACACCCACCTTCTTTCTCTTCTCCTTCTGACATCATGGGTACCCCACCTCATAAATCTCTTGCCGAACTTTGGTATCCCGAACCTAACTTTGCCTCGTACGTCAATTGTTTCGGTCGATTTAAGAAAGATCCCTCCGTGCCCAAAATTTCTTTGAAAGATCAAATTGAAGCGTTTAGGAGAAACAGTTTGACTTCACAACCCACTTTGTGTCAACCATGTCAACCTTCACTACCTTCGTACGTTGATACCACTTTTTCAAGTCCTGCTGTAACTCCTAAACCGATGTCCATTGCTGAGCATATTGCTCAATCTCGTAGCCGATCTTTCACCCCTCTCCCCTCATCTAGTTCTAGGAATCAACAAGTCCATCCACCTTTTCATCCACATGTTGATCCTAATCCTGTCCAACCATCCACTTCCTACCAGTCCTACTCGACTTTCCCACCTTCACTAGACCCTGTTTCTATACAGCCTTTTAGGAGTTTCACGTATCCAAACAATTTCGAATCTTTTACCGAAACCCCTTCACCACCCATGTCTAGTTTGGAACAGTCGTTGGCAGCTTATATTGCAGCAACAAACAAAATGACTAGGAATGTGGAAGCGTCCATGGCCGCCCTTATGCAACCTAGTGAACAGGCAGCTAGTTTCCAACTAGCTCCAAATTTTTCAATGTATGAGGAGGCGGTTGGACAGAGGGAGAATTTGAGAGGAGTGAGTGAGTTCTACACATTCCCAAATCAGACCTACACATACCCTATTGAAGCCCACAACTCCGGTTTTCCATCGATTGTCCCAAATGATTCACATGTTGAAAATAAAAACGAGTTGTGTGATTTTGTAGTGCTTGATTTGCCAAATTGTGAAGAACCCCTTTCAAGTGAAATCACACTTAATCATTTCGATCTTTATACCTCCAATCTAGAACCTAAATCGATAAATATCCATGCTTTTGAGGAGGTGTCAGAAAAAATTGATTTTCACTTGATTGAGGATATAGACTCCGGGAATATTTCGGATGATGATCCTGTCGATTTGATTGAAATTTTATGTCCAATTCATCATCCCGAGTCATTAGATGTTTCTCCCGAACTTCATATGCGTCTTGATTTTGATGATAATGGCATGGATAGGCTAAATATTGAGGAGAATTGTAAGGATAGTATCGAGGAGAGTATTGAGGATAATATTGAAGTTGAACCATTTCTGTTTGATGTGTCGGATTTTCCAATTCATCCTCCCGAATCTTTAACCGTTATATCACCCTCCCTCCTTTCCATCGTTCCGACCACGATCACGCTTGAAGACTGTGAGCTTGAAAATTTTTCCTTTGAATCTGACACAGTTCTCACAGCCGATAACACTTACGAGTGTTTCACTTTTTCGGACGATGTTGATGACTCACCGCCCGAGTTTAAGTCATTTACATTTTCAGATGAGTTAGTTGAACCATCAGACTCGGTTGCTTACAGTCGTTTCGAACCATTGATGGAATCTTTCAAGTTCGAGACAGTTTACTACGGTGAGAATGAGACTATCCCTAATTCACTCCCTTCCATCCTTCCTATTGTTCCGACCGTACAAGAGACCGTTACGCTTTCATCTACAATACCAAGTTCGGTGTACCCATGCTTTCTTGCAAATCTTGAGGGATTTGACCCTATTTCTCGACGAGTTGATAGGTTAGCACAATCGCTTTTAACACATCGGTCATCACAAATTGCGCTAATTTATTCACTCGATTTACACCCTCAAGATCGTACTCCACTTCTTTCTCCTTTCCGCCATTCTTCTCCTCCACCGAGACCATATTCTACCCTTCTTCCCACACGGTCTCGTGTGTTTCTCATTTCTTTCCTCTACACCCCATTATTTCACCAACTCGGCCATTATCACGATAAGATTTTTGAATGGTTGGTACTAACCTTTGGCTTGTGTAAGGCCAAGCTTAAGTTTGGGGGGAACCTTGTTGTATATATGTATATATATTTTTGTTTTCTTTTTCTATAAAAAAATAATAATAATAAAAAAAAATAAAAAAAATAAAAAAAATTATAAATAAATAAACAGGGGCGTGCCGACATTTTGACCCTCTTGGTGTAGCATGACAGTGAGGACACTGTCAAGTTTAAGTTTGGGGGTATGCTCGGTAAGTCTTCTTCCTTCGCATTTATGTGTACATTTTTTGCATTTGCATACTTTTTTGAAAATCCATAAAAATTGAAAAATTTCAAAAATTATAAAAATTAATGTATTCAATTTTGGCATATTTGATTTAAGTTTGACAAATAGGTTAACTGGCTAGGAACAACTAGATTTTAGACTTAGTAAATTAAAAAACCCTAAAAATAACCTTCCTTAAGGTTTAACGGTAGAGAGTATATGTCTTTGTAGTTTAGTTAGAAAT
Source organism: Agapanthus africanus (assembly GCA_030015575.1). Classification (NCBI taxonomy): domain Eukaryota; kingdom Viridiplantae; phylum Streptophyta; class Magnoliopsida; order Asparagales; family Amaryllidaceae; genus Agapanthus; species Agapanthus africanus. The sequence goes on from CM057337.1 coordinate 188,882,083, forward strand.
AGGCAAATTTTGAGTTAACTTTTTGGGCTAAATCGAAATAAAGGAAAAGTATTGATATTTTATTAGAGTATAAGTTTGAAAAATAGTTCCTAATTTAAGTCTAGATTCTGAAAATTTATACCCTACAAATTGCACTAACACACACCTTGAAACTTGGAATAGTAGAGGAGACCTTGAAATGCTCTTGTCTAAAGTCCTTAGCGCGAAGAAAATAAAAGAAAAAGTGTGAATAAAGAAAAAAAAAATGAACACTGGTTTTTGTGATTACTTAAGGCTGCAAAAATAGAAAAATATTTAGCGAGGGTGCTTCATCACCTAGTGCCTTAGACCAACTGGTTTGGGAGCCACTGCTAAAAGCCTTGGGTGTTGCAAGACTAGGAATTACGCTTTAAAGTGCAAACATATCTTGTAATCGGTTGTTGGTACCTCAAGAAGTATTAACGGTCGCATGAAGAATGTGTAAGCAAAAATTCAATTAAAAATTCACCAATTAATAAGTGCTTTGGACAACGGACAAGAGTACGATTGCTTGATTTGAATTTCCAAGTGTAGGGGTGATTTATACACACACGTAGGGGTATGTGATTGGAGTTTAGATGAGAGAAAGGAATGAAGAATAGAACTTGTATCTTTAGTAGAGTTAATAAAAATTCCTAAGTGGAGATGAAACCCTAGAAGGAAAACTTAAGAAATATCGAAAGCTAAGTAGGTCTGCAGAACATATATAATCTTAAGTTAGATGATGAGGAAGTGTGAAGAATATGGGTGGATAATTTACGAGTCGACGATAATAAAATTCCTTGTTAGAAAACCTAATTGGAGAACAAAAGTCGAAAAGCCAAATTGATAGGATTTTGTGGGTAGTATCCGCTGAAAACCCTCAGGAGACAACACTCCTCCTACTAGGGACACCTAGAGGTTTAACGGCTTGTTGGACGTGCTCAGTGCCATCGCGTTTCCCTGCGAAAGTGCGGTTAGGTTTTTTGTAGAGAATAAGAATAAGTTTGCTCGAGGACGAGCAAAACATAAGTTTGGGGGTATTTGTTCATACCATAATATTGCATTATTATATTCTCCATTCTTATTCGTTTTACAAATAAATAGGTGCTTTTGACGCATGTCTGCTGCATATTACAGGTTACAGATTCTTGGATCTAAAACAGTGAAAAAGGTAAAAGACGATGTAAAAGTGGAACTACAACCAACAAATAGAAGGATATTGATCAAGCCTACATAAAGATAAGTTTACAGAGTACGAAGGTAGCGCAAGGTCCAAGATTTCAAAGCGAACGGTTAAAAGTCCACTGCACTACACACTGTGAAGATCTGGAGAAGAAAAAGAAGTCAATCTGAGAAAAGACATATATAAACAGGAAGAACAAGACATCAGGAGCCCACAACGGAATTTACAAGGCCCAAGCCCACTTCTTAACCGCGGAACCGCGGCCAAACCAGGCCTCGGGCCGCGGTTCCGCGGCGGTCTTGATGATCTATTGGCAGTAAATTTTACCATAAAGATGGCGGCGCTGACTAAGTCAACCTAGGGCTATTTTGGTAAATGTAGACATGCGAATCAATTGTAACCTAGGGTTTCCTATCCTCTATAAATAGGAACTCTAAATCATTGTAAAGGCTATGCCTCCCTTCATTAATAAATTTTAGAATTCTTTTGGAGAGCATCGGTGTCTCTTTTCATTTCATGAATTCAGATCTGACAACCCTGTGTTGATGTTTGGAGAGAGCCATCTGTTAAGTAGGTAATTTTTCATTATTTGCCCTAGGTAGATTTAATTCTTTGCCCTAGATAATTGTTTAGGGTTAGTTTTGGGGAAGGCTTTTGAGAGATGAGATCTCTCATCCCTTTCTTACCCATCACATATAATCAATAGGACTCCATGCATACACGCACACACCGCGTCCTACGGCACCCTATCCCTCGAGGTAGCGGTGATACCGTAGTATAAAGGCCCGGTTGCGCGTGTTTTCCATGGAGGTTAGAGTAAGGATTGATAAAGGAAGGACAAGAAACTACAGGAAGAAAACATCTTCCCGATGATTCTAATCCCTTTTATTAATAATTACCATAACTCCTCTTAGATCCTAATTTGGGTATAGAAAGCATTGAGATTTATTTACATTTCCAAACCATTCCTAAACCTAACCCTAGCAAGACTTAGATCTAGATAATTTTAGTATAGATAGATTTAGATTTTAGATTTAAGAAATCAATCCGAACATTCATCGGAATTAACTCGTTAGCGCGACTAGGAAAACACAAAATCCTTGTGGACCGACCCGTACTCACCGGCTAGCTACAAGCGACGCCGTTCTTGATTGCGGTAAATTATTTTTGATCGACAAAATCACTCCAAATCATCTCCCACTGTACCCTAGAACCCGGTTACTTATGCTCCTCTCCTTGGGTCTACCTAATGCGGAAAAGTAAATAATATACACTGGTGACATCAACCTCATCCCGGAAGTGCCCCAATAAAAGAATATTACATACAAATGAATTTTACATGAATGAAAATAAAAACCCTCATCTCACATAAAACCCCCCGGCTATTCAGAACACGACGATCCAATATAACATATCACAGCAACACATAATATCTCATATCATCAACATAAGTAAGTATGCATACACCGATCGTCGTTAATGTATAGCAACGAAAACCGGCAATACAACTACATACTACACTTACGGTCACAGAAAAGAAATTGTAAAACTACAACATTTGGAATCCACAAACTCTTTAGACATCGTAAATCTGAAAAATCACATATTTCGCATTTCATGCCTAACTGTATGAATTCCACATATTGTATCACATTCCAGATAAATAGACAGTATTAAACTTTCCGAACGAATAATCAAATACCCAAGATTTCCTAAATAGCTCAACACTTGAGCGGAGTTCAAACAGTCCCAGAATACGTCACAGTACCAATGGTCCAGCCGTAGAAGGGTCATGCCAACGCCTCACATGTGGCACGCCGTACTGCCCCAAACCCTAAGGTTTAGAGGCGGTTCAGACGGTCACATAATCGAGTTAAGGTTTGTGTTCTTCTAGAGGGACCACCGCGTTACTTGCACATTTTTCCGAAAGATTTAAACTCAAGAAAAATTCAACACTTGAAAGTTTTTCGTGCCGGAAAAAATGAGTTAATGATATCCATTCGAACATTTTAACAGTTTCTAAATATCCGGAAAACTTAACGAAATTAAACTATCCGATCGAATCAATGAATTTAAAATAATCCCCAGAACACTCAACACTTGAGTCATATTAAAAATACCCAGAAATATACACTTACAGGTATGGATATTACTGTACAAAACACTAACCCTAATTCTACTGTTCAGCCGCGAAATCGCCGCGCAAGCAAGGTATTGCCGCGGTTTCGCGGTGCTACAGTGGAATTGGGATATCGTATTTTACAGTAACTCTAATAATTCCTTGCTGATTTTTTTGAGTATTTTTAATGCAGAAAAAATCACATTTTTACAAAATTTCCAGAGAGGGGTCTATTTCGACGTTTCGAGCTTCGATCAGAGTTTTAACTTCGTATACACGTCGCCTAATGCTTTAGCTAGGCTCTGATACCATTGTAGGGTTCCTAGGCACTCTTGTGAGGGTTCATAAGGCATCAACCATGTCCGAATAAAATTTTAGACGTGCCGAACAACCCAAAGCCGGGATCTTTGCTAGATTATTAGGGTTTAACATGCAAGTAAATATCTTTACAACTAAGTGTGAGGGATTACAATCTTTGTAGTCCGCTCCTTTGCTTCATAAGCTCCGAGTAGAAGTCCCTTCGCCGCGATCCACCATCTCCCGGACTCAAGAGAGGCTCCACGACTCGAACGATCCATGCTAGCTTGTAGTGTTCCTTTTCTCCGATGATCTACGTCGAAGTTGCTATAACTCAAGCTTTCTCACTCTAATGGTGTGAACACCCTAATCTAATTAGCTAGATTAGATGATGATGATGGAGTAGTATTTATGCTTTCTTTTTATATCATATTCTCACATAAAAACATCACAAAAGGAAAACCTAGTAAGCTTTCTCAAAGCTCAAGGTTGAAGATGAAGATGAAAAATGAGTTAAACCTTTTGTGATGAATAATGAAATGAATATATGAATAATAATGCAACCATGGTCAAGGATGACAAGGATAACCCTTGTAGAGAATTAACTAGGGCTAGGGTTTGGTTGGGTTAAAGAATGAGTCATAAGAAAATATCAACCATAATATCTAACTCATGACAAAAGAAATTCCTTCTAGAAGGTGCAAGAAACATCCAACCCAAATCAAACCCTAACCTTGTTTAATCTCCACTAAACAAGTTGCATTAGTAATCATATCATGTTACAATAATATATATCACATATATATTATATATTTGTAACAAAAGAAAATAATACAATTAACATATATCGCATATATATCAATGTATTACCCGGTGAGAAAATGAAATAATAAAGCGAGCCAATATTATATAATGTAATACAATATATCATATATATTATTATACATTAAATCATCGAATCAACACTTGATCCGACAATCCGGCTATATCGAATATAACCGACTAATATATCATGTACCGATTCATCGAATCAACACTTGATCCGATGACCCGGCTCATATCTAAATATCGCGAGAATATAATACGGTATCTCATATCGCATTATCCTCGGTCCTGCACATATCACATATGTGCCCCTATTCCGTTTTGCCTGAGCCAAAAAGCTCTGTGTAGGACTCTAAAGAATCGTCAATACGCCGGTAGCAGGTGATGATCATATCAAACACCCACAAGCTGCAAACGGTCAGCTAAACATAACAGCCACCCAGGTATTGAGCGATCAGAAGATCAACAAGCTAGCCCGTACGTTCTCTTGTGAATCCAATCAGTAACACTCCCGTACAGTCCAGTCTGTTCGTCTGATATGTCGCATATCAAGTCTAGGGGTGGTATACGTCAGACCCCGGTAACTGATAAGTCGTGTCAATGTGAGGCTCATAACAGGTCGAGAAACTACTGGTAACACTTACCAGTATATCTCTATATCAGCCCTGGCCAGGGACTTCCAGTTATAGCCAATCGAACACAGCACAACATCAACTCCCTATACCGGGAGAGACGAATCCCCTCCTATCCCTCATTGCCTCCATGTGATTCGGGACTGTACCCAAAAGCCACCGTTTTGCACGCCCTCTTGGACGTGGTAAGGTGGAAATCAAAGCACAGTGGGAATCACACAAGACTCTATGACGATCTCGGGTCTACAGACTACCCTGTACCAGTGTCACCGGAGAACTGCCATCTGACGTGTGGTATATCACCATCTGAGAGTTCTCGGAGAGTCCGTCCAGTGTACCCAGTCTCCACTGAGCACCCGTACACCATCCTTGATGTCAAACACCGATGGATATGGGATCATCCATCGCCCATCATATGGGTCAAGATGCGTATACGCTAGTCTACTCTGGTGTATCGATGCCCTGTCTCGATATACCCTCGACTAGGAACAGTTATAGGATGTACTCATCGACTTCCGTGGCCCTACTAGTATGATCTCATCATAATCCCAGTAGTCGAGTACAGATCCTAAGGACTTTATCAACATGTGAGAGAAAGACAGTAAACCAATACAAGTCAACATGTTAAGATAAAGTGAAACCAAATAGTATACTATCATGACGAGCAAAAAAGTCCTCTCTATATATATCCAAGCATCCATTATAATATACATCATATGTACAACAATGGCCTCTAGAGCATATACATAACTAACACGTATTCCCAATTCAATGGGGTGACGAAAAACACCCTACAGATTCTGGCACGCCCGGTGGGACAGATCTCTCCTCCCATATTTTGGGTTAAACGTTCATTCGAACTCAATCAATATACATATCGATTGCCTGTACTGAAATCATGCTTCTTCGTGCAGGTTAACAAATTTCAAATTGCAATTTCCGGACACTACAAAATGTCTCTAAGGATCAGCTCAGCTCTCAACACCGCTCCCATCTCCTACATGATGAAGATGGACTCCCGAATGGTCCTCCCGGCCAGTCTCAGGAGATAATGGGAGGAGCCGCCGCTACCATTTGGCTCTATTCTGTTCGTGTTAGCTAACGCCATCCCAGCTCCTCAAGCTTCGGTAACAGACAAACCGGCCTTGAAAGGTAAGAGGCCAAATGTCATGGTCGCGAGGGCACCTCAGCCCAAGTGCAAGTCCGTTTCCGAACGACTCTACATTGCTCCAGCTGGGGGCAAGGCCATCAACACGAACAAAGCAACGAGGCGTCTCGCGCAAGCTCCAGCGGTGCCCTCGACAACTGCTCGATCGGGTATCTTCTCTAAGCTCCTCATCAATCGACTCACGGTGGCTTCCCAGGAAACAGATTCCCGCCAAGCCCTTAAAATTGAGAAGCTAAGGCAGAAAAGGCTCAGATATAGAGCCAACAAAAGAGCTAGGGCTCCTGCTAGGCTGAACTTCATGAGGTTCGAAGAACAGGGTTACCCCACCAAAGATGAGGAAATGGCTGGATATATTGTCCACACTGTCTATATGGTGGGCACGCGCAGCAAGAGCATGGGGCCACTACATCTCAAATCTAATCTGGTGTGAATATGGCTGTAACTTCCCAATACCAGCATCCTCCAGAAGATAATGAAAACCCTCCCAGTGAAGCTGATAAGTGGAGAGATCCCTCAGTTCATGAGGAGTCGGGCTCGAAAAGCGAAGAGGAGCCAATCTTCCATCCCAAGAACGCAGAGCAACAACTTCTCTAAGAGCTCCGAAAACAGCTCAGAAGTAAAGATAAGGAGATTGCCAAACTTTACTCCAAAATTGACGACTTGACGAATGTCGTCTTGCAGCTCACGGCCTGACTTGCCTCTCAGCAGCCTAATCAAGCGCAGGGCTCTACTCATGAACCGGGAAACGGTGTTGTTCCCTCATAAAATACAAGAAAAAAATAGGGCATCACGTGCCGACACGTGATCAGGGGTCACGTGCCGACACGTGATGGTTTCCTGAGAACTCTGGAATAATAAGAATTGAATTCTGATCAAAAGGGGTCGCGTGCCCACACGTGATGGGCCTTTAAACCCACTGAAAGGAATTAAAAGGTATAAAAAAACAGCAAGAAAAAACCCCAATGGGGCATCACGTGCCCACACGTAACCAGGGGTCGCATGCACGTGATGAGCTCCCGAGTTCTTTAAAATAATAGAATTAAATTGTGGTTAAATGCTTAATTAGTGGGTCACGGGCCACCATGTGATAGGGTCTTAAAACTCTCTTAGTTAATGGAAAGAAAACCCTAAATGGGGCATCACGTGTCCACACGTGACAGGGGGTCACGTGCCAACACGTGATTGGTTCCTAAGATCTCTGAACTAATAGAATTAAATTCTAATTAAATTGTCAATCAGTGGGGTCACGTGCCAACACGTGATAGGCTCTTAAACCTTCTAAACTAATAGAATTAAATTCTAATTAAGGGAAATCAAAAGGCCTAATATTTCCCTGATCTTTCCAAACAAAAAGATTGCACTCTGTAAAGGAAACACCGTTAGATTAAAAATCTAATAGTGATTAAAAAATCACCAATTTATAGAAAGATTCTATACAAGGAAAGATTTTCCTAAAATCTGCCAGGAACAGCAAATAAAATATCTTTTGGATTAAAAATCCAATGGTGGATAAAATTCACAGAGTGATCTAAAAGATCATGTTGGTTACAAAATCGATAAAATCTTTTAATGAAAGATTGATTAAACAAACCGATTCTTTTCTTTCTCCTATAAATAGGAGCCAAGAAAAGAAGAGTAAAAAGATAGACAATAACAGAGAGAGAATACAAAAAAAGAGAGAGAATTTAATTCTCTAGAGAGAAAAGAAGATCTCTTCAGAGAAGAAAGAAACCCTAGGTAAGAGAGGAAAAGAGATCATTCTATAAGCTCCAAAAAAAAAAAAGGAGAATTTAATTCTCAAACTAAGAGTTTAACTCTTCTGAATAAGAACTTAGTCCTTCCTTTGGATGAAGATCTGCAGAAACAGATCTCCCCATAAGTTGAGAATTTAATTCTCATCGGGGAGATTCTGCCATGCAGATCCAAAACTTAGAGAGAGAATTGGGTTTAAAGAATTTAATTCTTCCAAATACATAGGAATTTAATTCCTCTAAATAAAATTAGGGTTTAACCCTATAAAAGAATTTAATTCTTAAACAAGAGACTTAGACTTTTCATGCACGTAAAAAGATCAAGTACCCAATATGATCACGTGGCAACACGTGACCCTCTCCTCAATGGTCAAAAAAGAATGAATGAGATGGGGTCACGTGCTCCCACGTGACCCTTGGATAAATTCCTCAAAATAAAGAGAATAAAGCCAAGTCAGAACAGATTTTGGGCGCCTCACGTGCCCCCACGTGGCCCCTCACAAACCCCTCTTTAAAAAAAAGAGAAAACGAGGTAAAACTGAGGAGTTAATACCCAATGCATGGGCACCATCACGTGTTCACACGTGATGATCACAAAGATTAAGTGTTTAACACTTACCTGCATATTCTGAGAATAAAATAAAAGAAGCTTGGCCCAATCCTCGGGCGCTTCACGTGTCCTCACGTGAGCGCTTCATTTTTTTTAGTGTTTAACACTATTTTAAGCGCTTCATCCTTAGTGTTTAACACTATTTTAAATGCATCACGTGGGAACACGTGATCGCCAGATATGTGCTAGTGTTTAACACTATATTCAAACCAGTCTTAGCCCAAATTAGCTAAGTCTTCCAGAGGCAAGACTCCCCTTTGACTGAACCTCAAATACACTCTTGTCTTCCAAAATTGATCATCTCATATGGCATACGAGTGCTCAGCACTCAATAAAAGACAAAAATATTGTCAGAATCCAGACCCATGCTTAGCATTGCTAAATAAAGGGGGGGCTGAGCCCAGACAAATGTTTAGCAACCCAAACAAATGTCCAACATTTTAAACCTAATTGGACTTAGCCCAAGTTGGCCATAAGTCCTCAATTCAGATTTAACTGAGCCTATGTGCTCATAATCTAATTAATTGATCTTAGTCCCAAATTGGACTACAGATCTCCTAACCCACATCGGTTCAAGGGTACATCTCTTCATTCCTCTGATATGTGTCGTTGTAATTCTTCAACGTCTTCAGAGAGGTAACGGGTCCTAACAACCAGCAAATCTTACAGATTATGATGTCTCTAAACTGGACTGTGAGGTCCTTAAACTCATGGACTATGATGTCCTTAATCTTATGGACCGTGATGTCCCTAAACTAAACTCTACAGGCTATGATGTCTCTAAACTGGACTGTGAGGTCCTTAAGCCCATGGACTATGATGTCCTTAACCTTTACAGACTATGATGTCTTTAAACTGGACCGTAATGTCCTTAAACTAACAATGGACCGCAATGTCCCTAAACTAAACAATAGAGCCCAAATGCTCTTTTGTTGGATCTAAATGATCATGTTAAGTTGATCTTAGTCTAAAATTAGACTAACGTATCCTTAACAAACGTTTAAGTTGATCTTAGTCACAAATGAGATTAACGATCCTTAAACCCAACCCAAACCCAAATCTAAGAAAATACGGATTTGGACTAATCCACGCCCTACGGGCGACAACATAAATTAGTTTCTGTATACAATCCACGGGCAACCAAAAAACAAAACAAACACCCACGACACAAATTGACCATTTGGAGAAGGAGAAAGTGGTTACTGCGATGCGGTAGCGTAATTAACTGCAGGGGCTTGCGCCTGCAGGGAAGAGCGTCCCCACAATCAAAAACCCCTCAATGAGGGGGAATCTGACGAAGTCTGCTATATCGGCTGCATCCGTTTAAACCTTCGATACACGGTGCTATAAATCAACTTGGTATCTTCGGAGAGGTGGACGGATAAAACCAAATAGCATCTGCCCCCAAATTCAGGCAAGACGTTTGTCTTCCCGGTTTTTGGCGGAGAACACATTCTGGCACGCCCGATAGGACCTTTTCCTCTTTCCACTCCACACTTCGTGTGTCGTGTTTCGCGAACGAATCGCGGTTTGACATGGTTGCCTTTGGATGTGAAGTACTAAGATTTGGTATCTTGCTCCGTGCAGAAAACAGAAGATCAATGGCTTCAAACTGCACTAACTGCAACTGCAACTGCAACTCTCGCTCTGTCCCGTCTGGCGGAGTAACCTACGGGCCCCAAGCGGCCTCCATTTTCACAATGCCGGTGGAACAAGTGACCCAAGCCACCACTGGGCTATTCTTCGGCACAATGATCCTGCCAACAAGCTTCAGCGCTCCTGTACCATCGCAAGAGGCTTCGAAGAAGTCGGTCTTTGATCGGCTTGCCACTATTGCGGCCCTCTCAACGGGCGTCCAAGTCCACTGCCTCATTTTTCAACAGACTGGGCCGAAGCTCAGATGGGCCCATGAAGAAGCCCATAATTCCTGAAGAGGTTATCCCATAGCGGATAACCATTCCTGCCCCTGAAGTCGTCAGAGTGGCTTCCCCTGCTTAGGAGTCGGTCTTTGCAAAACTGGCTGTTTCAGCCCCTATTCTAGACAAAGTCATGAAGGCTGTTTCCCCTGTTCGAAAGTCGGCCTTCGCAAGACCGACCATCCCTTCCCAACGGACGTCGGTCTTCGACAGGATAGCGCCAATAACAGTCCCTCCTCAAAATAAGGGGCATGAGGAAGCTCAACCAACAGCGGAGGTGATCCTGGCCGCTCGACATGCTCGACGTCGCCACTAGCGTCGAGTAAGGAAAGCTGGGGGCAGCTCTTCGTCTGGACTGACTCCGCCAGCTCCAATGGTGGAAGTTGATGCTGCTGTTCCAACTGGGAATAGCTTTGAACTACTTAACAGGGTGCGCACGAATTCGCCAACTGCCGTGCTAAAAAAGTCTCCTCCACCTGTTGAAAAGATCACAAAGGTGAAGCCGGAGCAGCCCCCTCAGCGGCTATCCTCTAAAGTTTACAAGGTTTAGCGTTAGGTTCAGGACTCCGTGATAGATCAAGACTATCTCCGCCGACAGAAAGAGATCAAGGTTCGGCAAGAAAAAGACCACCCTGTCATACCGCAGGAGATGTCATCTACTCGGGTGCCCGCTGCAACGGCCCCCTCAACTTCGACCGCCCACAAGAGGAGAAGGCCGGAGAAGATCCCTACGACCAATCTCAAAGGCGCCGAACCTAAACGCCCCAAGTCTGGGGGCATGGTGGTGCACACTGTTTATATGGCATTCGGGAAAGAGGATAGCCGTATCTCTACGGGTCATCGACCGCTTACGCGATCCGTGAAAAAAGCCCAGGAGCAGCAACAGAAGCTTCAGGAAATGCTAACGCAAATGGCCGCAAAAGAAAGCTCGGAAGCGTCATCAGAGTAGCGTTATGAACAGGAAACCGATGCTGACTTCCTCCGCAGAATCCTCAAAAAGAAAGACAGAGAAGCAGCAGAACAAGAGGCCAATATAAAACGAATGCCGCTTCTCTTCCAAGACATGGTCGGGATGATGATACAGCCGGATCCTCCGGCTGAAGACCCTCCGATTTTTCTTGAAGATGACAGAGGGGAGACATCGAACCTTCTTCCGTCTTGTTCAGCAGCCAAAGAGGATACCATCTCCAAATCCGCCCTGGATGATTACATCGCTCAACAGATACGAGCTCACCAGGTGAATGAAGCGGCCAGTCAGATTGTTAAGACTGGACGACCATATTCGGGTTGGTACGACCAAATAAAGTACCCGTCGGGATATACGATCCCTAAATTCCATGTATATAAGGGGACGGGGAACCCGCACCAACATGTGGCTCAATTCAGGGCTCTGTGCGGCAACACCGGAGGTGACGATATGCTACTGCTCCGCCAGTTTGTTGGCAGCTTGTCGGAGACAGCATTCGAGTGGTATTCGGAACTCCCGAATGACTCTATCAAGACATTTGCAGGGATGGAGCTGCTATTCACCCAAAGTTTTTCGAGCGCTAGCGACATACCCCAATCACGGTGCTGATCAATGCCAGGGTGAAGCCGGGAGAAACTTGGGTCCAGTACGCGATACGGTGGCGGAATCTATGGTCGAAGTGCGAACAACGCATCGAAGAGGCTCCTGCAGTGGGCATGTTTGTGGGAACCCTCAATCCGCTGGCGACCATATCCCAATTCATGATGTTCTTCAAGCCGACCACCTTCCAGACCTTGATTGATAAGCTGGCCCAAATGGACCAGATAGGTCATAAGTTTTCCTTTTCAAAGACAGAGCCGCGGAATGAAAAGGGCAAAGGGAAAGCGACCTTTATCGCCAATGCTCAACAACAGCCGAACAACTTAAAACCGGTTGTTCGCCAAAGCAACGTGCTTCTATGCCAATCCTTCGAGGAGAGACTGGGACGTCCCTACTCGTTTCCGCGGGAGAAAACAAAAAGACTATTCGAGCTGGCAGTGCGCAACAGGCTCATCAATCTGCCAGATCCAAGACGTCCACTGCAGCCCGGCGATGCTAACAATCCCAGCTACTGCCCTTACCACCAAGCAGTAAGACATCCAATTGAAGATTGCTTCGTCTTTAATGGCTGGATTGAAGACCAATACCAACAGGGCAAATTCGTACTGTCCGAGAACTGGAAAGTAAACCCGCCTCAACCGCATGCTCTTAAAAGGGGGACACGCCGGGGGCATCATGCTCTTTTGTTGAAGAAGCTCCATGGGAGGTCGCTCTTTCAGCCAAAACGAAAAGAATGCTGAAGGACCTCCAAACATGCCCAGCGATCAAATGGAAAAGTCCGCTGGAACCTGAAGTCATCAAGGGAATGCTGAAGCCGCGCTTAACTCCAAAAATTGGTGGTAATAGTCAAAGCGCCCATACCCAGCCGTCAAAGTCTTTGAAGAAGAAGAAAAAGACCAAAAAGCCCGTGAAGCCTGATGACATGCGCACGGACCTGCAAAAACATATTGACGCGCTGGAAGAATATAACCAGAAAGCGCGGACCCCAGTCACACTCCAAGAATTTCTCAGCCACATCCTTGAGGACAGAGACGATGACAATGATGGGGGAGAGGACTCGGCAGATGAAACTGAGGGCTATGTGGCAAGCTGCCACATGATCTCTTACTCGTCGATGGATGGTGAAGAAGCACCTGATGCAAAGAAACTGGGGGCAGATCCAGAACCGGAATCAAAACCCTTAGAATTGTCTGACAAGATCATCGACCTACTGCTGAACGAAGCCCGTCAGAAGAGCAAGGATGATCGAGAACGCGAAATGGCTAGATTCGAAAAGGCCAGGAGTCGGCGTCAATTTAAAGAAGTCATGGGTCATGAAATACCCCAACCAGATCAAAGCACTTCTGTCGCCAGCAAAAGTGGGTTCAAGACGAAGAAACGGTTCGCCAAAGCCATATCGATGGGAATGAAGCTGCCACCCTCCGAAGGAAACACCCCTGATGGGATACACCTTGATGAAGGGGGTGCACATCCAAATTACTGCTTGTACCATCGAAAGACCACGCACCCTACTAAGGAATGCAACGCCTTTAAAAATTGGTGGCAGGGATACGTTGCTCATCGACAGCAGTTCAAGCGGATGAAGCGCAAAACTCGTCGAGAACAAAGGAGCACGACAGACGAACGAGGAAGAGCTGCCGGCAACTGTCACATGGTTGATAGCAGGGGATCGCAAGTTCTCACCTTCGGGAGTGATTCTGAAGAAGAAGTGACTCTCGGCCCTCTCTTCAAAGAATCCACCTCAGGAAAAGAGGAAGAACCGAAGAGCTGCGAGAACATTCAGCCGCGCAATCGCACGCTACCAGAAAAGAATCTCGGACCCGCAAACAAGGGATTGAACAAAAAGGATAAGGGGAAAGAAAAGGTCCCTGAGGATATCGCCCTCGATGATCGAGTCGTCGAAGAGCTTGCAGCCAAGGACCCGCCTAAGAAAAACAAGGTGGATTACAATGTTCTGGCACACCTGAGGAAGATACCCTCACAGCTAAGCATTCTCGACGCCCTTCTACTATCTAAGGAGGCGAATGATTCTTTGATCAAGGCACTACAAGAGCCCGAGCAGTTCCAAGCTTTCCTCGCTGAAGAAAAGATGAAGGACGAGCTGGAAGAAGTGCACATGGCCGATATCACCTTCGGCGATGAAGATCTCCTCCTCAGGATGTGCGAGCATAACCGTCCCCTTTATGTCTCCGGATACTGTGATGATATCAAGATAGGCAAAATTCTAGTCGACAATGGATCCTCCGTTAACCTTCTCAATGTAAGAGTGTTGAAGGAGATCTGCATGAGCGTTCAACACCTCGCTCGGGATAAGATTACTATCTCTGGGTTCGACTCTCAGTCATCACGGACGTTCGGGTCTGAGATTCTGACGTTACGCTTTGGGTTACTGGTCACTGACATCAAGTTCCACGTCATTGATGCGAAGACTTGCTATAACGCTTTGCTCGGCAGACCTTGGTTACACGAGTACAATATCATCCCTTCTACACAACATCAGTGTATGAAGTATTTTAAGGATGGTCTCGAATACACTGTGACAGGGGAACTGAACCCATTTTCCGTGAACGAAGTTCGCAAATATGAGGATGCAAAGTATTTCCTGCCAGACTTTGAAGACACGGAAAGGTGCCATAAGCCAGAGAATGAGCAAAAATCTATCACTATCATTCCGGTCTTCGGGAGCGATACCGAGAAGGACAAAGAGATAGTCTATTCTGGGCTGCCCCAATACACCAAGCCGGGACCGTCCACCCCTATGTTGGTCTTCGGAAGTGACTCTGAAGATGAAATCAATGCATTATTCTCTGCTCGGCCATTAATACAAGCCTCCACTGGAGAAGATCAAAGCTTGCAAGTTGCCATGGTTCCGCAAGAGCATTACAAAGAGCTCGATGCACTTGAAACTTATAGTGTACAAGAGCTGCAAATATTCTACGTCCCTCCCAAGCGAAGAGATGAAAAGGCGATCTTCTTTTATCAAGTCACGGAAACCAAAGTGGAGAAAGAAGTCTGGCATGGTGCCGATTCGACGCTTAACAGACTTTAGCCCATCCGACTGCCCAGATACTACACAGAAGGATTGAAGAGGCTGTTGAGGCGCCAAGGCGTACCCCTTAAGCAGACCACACGACAAGCTCAGTTCTACAATATGATCTGGAACGCCCCCGGAACTCAGCGAAAATTGCCCACCGGGAGAATGGAAACGATCAGGCTTGGATATATTCGATCCAAGAAACGGGAGCGAGTCCATGGCTGCTACGTCATACATGACTTTGATGAAGAAGGAGATGTTCTGTTAAAAGATGCTAACCTTGAACCAAAACGAGGTCCCGCCATGAAAATGCTAAGTCCGTCGTTTGAAGAGCAGATGGACAAGCTAATAAGGGAAGCGGGTCAAAAGGTCCGGGATGATCATAACCGCGAAATGTCCATCTACAAGAAAGCCAGGACGCAACGCCTCCTTCAGCAGGCTATAGAGAATGACGATGCCCTTCGTTGCTAGTCTGTTAGACAGAAGACCCGACGCAAAAACAAACTGAAGAACGGAAAAAACGTTCGACAGCAACGAAGCGGATCCAAGAAGTCACGCGATCGAAAATCGAGCAGCCGAGATCCGTCTCTTATAAAGAAGATGAGTCGAGCATATTCTTTTCCCCAAGAAAAGACAAAGAAAATCTTCGACCTCGTCATGAAACATCAGATGATTACGCTCCCAGAGTCCAAGCACCCCGATCGAGCAAATGAGGTTTATCACCCAGACTATTGCTCCTATCACCGAGTGATAGGACATCCTATTGAATACTGCTTCACCTTCAAAGACTGGGTTGAAGACCAGTATCAACTCGGCAGATTCGCTCTATCCAACAGTTGGAGGGTAAGCCTGCCATGGAAGCATGAATCAAAAGCCACTTATGCGATGAGAGTAGAACCAGATCAACATCGGTCTTGGAAACAATCTCATACCTGTCACGTAATAACGCTGACAGAAGAAGGAGTGCTCGAGAATATGGATGACCCCTCATGGTGCTTCAAAAACAATGATGATGAAGTGATCTCAGAGTTTCCACCGGCGCCAAAAGAGCTGGAAGATGGGATACATACTACTGCAGATAACCTTAGAAAAATTGATTTGGGGACGACAAACGACCCGCGGCCTACGTTCGTCAGCGAGTTGCTGTCTGAAGAAAAGGTGGCTACGCTAAAAGTCGTGCTCATGCAATATAAAGACTGTTTTGCATGGAACTACTCCGAAATGCCGGGACTAGATCCAGAGGTAGCTGTGCACAAATTAGCGATATCTCCGAACATCAAGCCAATCAAACAAACACCAAGAAGGATGCGGCTCGAATTTGAAATGAGCATTAATGCCGAGGTCAAGAAGCTAATTGACTCCGGCTTCATCCAAGAGGTTCAGTACCCCGATTGGATCGCCAACATTGTCCCAGTCATGAAGAAGAATGGGACGGTGCGCATCTGCGTAGACTTTCGGGATCTTAACAAAGCCTGTCCTAAGGATGACTTTCCTGTACCGGTCACCGAGCTGATGATAGACAACACGTCCACTCACGAGGTCTTCTCCTTCATGGACGGCTCATCAGAGTATAATCAAATAAAAATGCATCCCGAAGACCAGAAGCATACCGCTTTTCGGACTCCGCTAGGCATATTCTGCTATAAAATGATGCCTTTCGGTCTGAAGAACGCCGGCGCCACCCATCAGAGGGCCATGAAGAAGATCTTTGATGACCTTATATACGAGATTGTCGAATGTTATATCGACGACCTCGTGATAAAAAGCAAATCGCACGAAGAGCATTGGGAGCATCTAAAAAAGTGTTCCAACGCCTTCGGAAATACAATCTGAAGATGAACCCTCTCAAATGCACATTCGGAGTCTCCTTAGGTAAATTCCTAGGGTTCATTGTACGACATCGAGGCATCGAAATCGACCCATCGAAGATCAGGGCGATTATGGAAATGCCTCCGCCAAGGACCCTGAAACAACTGCGGTCTCTCCAAGGGAAGCTCGCATATATCCGACGATTCATAGACAATCTCTCCGGCAAATGCCGCCCCTACGGTCATTTAATGAAGAAGGGAACTCCGTTCGTCTGGGATAGCAAATGCCAAAGCGCACTAGATGAAATCAAGCAATACCTGCAGAACCCGCCAGTACTGACCGCTCCAGTCAAGGGAAAGCCTCTTATCTTGTATACAACGGCCCTTGAAGGTTCTTTAGGCGCGCTATAGGCACAGGAGAATGACCAAGGGAAGGAGAGAGATTTTTACTATTTGAGCTGAGTTCTCCTGGGGGCAGAAAACAATTACTCCCCTATCGAAAAACATTGCCTGGCGTTAATCTTTGCGATAATGAAGCTTCGGCATTATGCTTTGGCGCATGAGATCTATCTCATATCAAAAGTGGATCCTCTCAAATATTTGATGTCAAAAGCCATACTAACAGGGCGACTCGCTAAATGGGCCCTGCTCCTGATGGAGTTCTCGATAACTTATCGTCCGCTCAAGGCAGTGAAAGGCCAGGCCATCGCCGACTTCCTCACTGAGCATCCTATACCTGCCGATTCATCCCTAAATTACGAATTGCCAGATGAGCACACGTTTGACACGATCGATGGGAAGAAAGGAGAGAGTGACACCCGATGGGAACTCTACTTCGATGGGGCATCTTCTATGAAGAAGCGAAAGCACAGCTCCCCCATAATCAAATCTGGGGTAGGCCTCATCTTCGTGACTCCACAAAGAGGGATAATGCACTTCACCTTTTCCTTAACAGAGCCGAGGACAAACAACGAAGCCGAATACGAAGCTTTGATAGCAGGTCTTGAGATCGCTGTCGACATGGGAATCGAAAACCTCCTCATATACGGAGACTCCCAACTGGTTGTTAGTCAAGTAAACGACGACTATCAAACGAGCAAACCAGAGTTGGTAAAGTACGGTGAGAAAGTGCAACAATTTCTGGCTCAAATTCCCACCTACGCTCTAGAAAGCATACCGCGTGCGGAAAATAGCAAAGTAGATGCGTTAGCCAAACTCGCTAAAGAACTGGCTGACGAAAACCTCGATGATGTAAGGATCGTGGTACAAAGCCGTCGGGTTCTTGCACCAGCAGAAATATCTCCAGAATCATCTGAAGAAAAGGAAGCGACCAAGCAAACAGCCTTACAAATAAAAGATCAGGAAAATGCTAAGAATTGGAAAGAAGTCTTTATAGACTACTTCAAATCCCGACGAACACCTGAAGATGCATCCTCAAGACATCAGCTCATGAAACGAGCTCTGTCTTTCGCCTTCGTCAATGATACTCTGTACAAGAGATCGTTCGACTCTCTAAGGCTAAGATGCCTGGGGCCGGAAGAAGTAAAGAGAGTCGTCCAAGAAACTCACGACGGACTCTGCGGTTCTCATCAAGCCGGGACAAAGATGAAGTTGAAGATCAAAAGGATGGGCTACTATTGGCCCACGATGATCGAGGACTGCCTTGAATACGCGAAGCAGTGCCACTCATGCCAAATTCACGGGGACTTTATCCACCAGCATTCAAATCCACTACATCCAACGGTGGCTAGCTGGCCGTTTGAAATATAGGGAACTGACATAATCGGGCCTATTGAACCGTCATCGTCCAGAAGGCATCGGTTCATACTGGCAACAACCGACTACTTCTCCAAGTGGGCAGAAGCAGTACCGCTATGAGAAGTGAAGACGTAGAATATCCTCCATTTCTTCAAGACACACGTCATCTATCGGTTCGACACTCCGCGACGGATTATCTCCGATAACGGGCCGGCCTACAAAAGCCATAAAATCAGCCGCTTCGCACAGCAGCATAATATAGACTGGAGATACTCTTCGGTCTATAATCCCTGAGCTAATGGTCTGGCTGAGGCTTTCAAAAAGACCCTGACGAAGATCGTGAAAAAGACGGTGTTCAAAAATAAGAAGGACTGGCATGAGAGACTGCATGAAGCTCTCTGGGTGTATCGGACCACGTTCAAAACGGCCACAAACACAACGCCGTATGCATTGGTATTCGGTACTGAAGCAGTACTCCCTTTGGAGATAGAGTTACCCTCCTTACGAGTGGCAGTTCATTACGAGCTAACGGATGAAGAGAATGCTCATCTTCGGCTTGAAGAGCTTGATGCCCTCGACGAAACTCAGCTCATGGCGCAGCAAAACTTGGAAGCTTACAAAGCAAACATGACGCGCTCATATGAGAGATTGACTAGGCCGACAACATTCTGCCAAGGCGAGCTCATGCTAGTGGTCAAGAGACCCATGATCCCCAATCGTGCCAAATGGGGGAAATTCGAGCCAAACTATGAGGGCCCATACATCATAGACAAAATCTACCAGGATGAGGCTTATTTGCTCATGGATATGCATGGCGAAAGACCCTTCAGGCCAATAAACGGCCGTTTCTTGAAGAAATACTACACTTGACGAGTTACATCCTAGGTTAATGATAGATGACGACGCCTATGTCCGCTCGCTATCTTCCCAAGCCCAAACTCTATGAGTGGTAGTCAACGAAATCGTTGCAACAAAGGACCGAAATATTCCTAAACTAACGATGGACCGAAACGTCCTTAAACTAACAATTAACCGAGACGTCGATAAACTACTATGGACCGCAGAATCCCAAGGCTGACGCGAAAAAAAAACGGTACGTCCATAAGCAAGATGGGCACGGATGAAAACCCGAAAGGGCTCCGTGAGTAAAAACAGCAGGACTGCCAGCGAGTTGGTGAAAATCCGGAAGGGCGCAATCTCGTTAAAAGACACTTGCAAGGTCCTCTCGACCCTGTAAGGAAAAAATACCTGCGTGAGATCCTTACGACTCACAAGGGAGTAACACACTTAGGAATCCCCATGATTCCTAAGGAGGAAGTACACTTACGAGATCCTCATGACTCGTAAGGAGAATTCCCCTTTGAGACCCTCACGGCTCATAAGATTCAAAAGCCTGAAGCTACAGGGATCTGAACCTGTTCTTAAGCCATCACAACCCACAGACTGCCCTACAAGCGCTTCAATATTGACCCTTGTATACAATCCACAGGCACGAATAAATATTTCCCTAACCAAGTCCCACTAGCGACTAGGGATATGCTTACACGGTGAACGACCCTTGTAAGTCCTCTCGACTTATAAGGAGAAAACACTCTTGTAAGACCCTTACGACTTATAAGAGAACATACACTTAAGAATCCTCACGATTTTTAAGGAAAAAACGCACTTACGAGATCCCCACGACTCGTAGGGAGAAACACCTTTATGAGACCCTTACGGCTTATGAAGATAAAAGCCTTAGTCGACAGGATCCTAACCCTGTCTGCTAAGCCACCTTTGTTTAAAACCGACAAAGGCAAATGATGATTCGCTCCTGGCAATATCCCAGTTGTAGCGATGCTGATGCCTAAATCGGTATCAGATCCTAAGCCTCATACTCGCGGCAAAAGTCAGCGAGCCATATATGCATATAATAGCCGAAATGATGGGGCAACTTGCAACAAAATCAGCAAGTAAAATATATGCATATAAAAGCCGAAATGATTGGGCACCGCGAAAAATAGCCGAAATGATTGGGCAATCGCGACTTTCACGATATAAAAAAGCTGAAATGATAGAGCATCGCGGAAATATAAAAGAAATAATAACAAAATGAAACTCTTGCCCTACAGATGAGATCACATCGATCCCTGTATACAATCCAGGGGCACAAACAAAGAGGGAACCATATTATCCCACCATACTCCATCGGAAAGAGAGCCAAGTCTCGATGGCAACATCTATAGCCTGGAGACTCACAACGGCGTTCCTCCTCATTCTAGCAAGACTCGAACGCGACAATCAACCTCGGAGCCACGGCGAAGTCCCTAGTTCCAAGCCTCGACGGTTCATCAGCAATCCAGAGACCACCTCGATATTCGTCTCGACACAGCAGACGAGATGTCACCACAGCGTTCTTCCTCCAACAGGATTCGGACGCGCCAAAACAACGAAGCAAAGGCAATATTCCTAGCTTCAGGGTCTTGACGGCAACTCATATAGAACCTGAAAGACTATCAGAGATCATCCCACACCAGCGCGGAGTGATCACCACCGCGACATTCATCTCGATACAGCAGAAGCAATGCTAGCAAACGAAGCAAAGGCAATATTCCTAGCTTCAGGGTCTTGACGGCAACTCATATAAAACCTGAAAGACTATCGGAGATCATCCCACACCAGCGCGGAGTGATCACCACCGCGACATTTGTCTCGATACAGCAAACGCAATGCCAGTAAACGAAGCGAAGGCAATATTCCTAGCTTCAGGGTCTTGACAGCAACTCATATAAAACCTGAAAGATTATCGGAGATCATCCCACACCAGCGCGGAGTGATCACCACCACGATATTCATCTCGATACAGCAGACGCAATGCCAGCAAATGAAGCGAAGGCAATATTCCTAACTTCAGGGTCTTGACGGCAACTCATATAAAACCTGAAAGACTATCAGAGATCATCCCACACCAGCGAGGAGTGGTCACCACCTCGACGTTCATCTCGATACAGCAAACGAGATGTCGCCACAGCATTCTTCCTCCAGCAGGATTCAGACGCGACAATCAAACAACGGAGTCACGGCGAAGTCCCTAGTTCCAAACCTCGACGGTTCACCAACAACCTAGAGACAACCACGACATTCGTCTCGATACAGTAGACGCAATGCCAGCAAACGAAGCGAAGGCAATATTCCTAGCTTCAGGGTCTTGACGGCAACTCATATAAAACCTGAAAGACTATCGGAGATCATCCTACGCCAGCGCGGAGTGGTTATGACTCATCGGGGCTCCCAAACTGAGCCTAACCCCAAGTAAAAAGCGACATGGAATATCCCTAACGCTTGTTCTTTCGACGGTAATACTACCTAGAAGATTGCTTGAAGACGTCTTGTCCAGCCCTGAAGGGATCAGAGACACGACAGTCGCAAGGCTACTCGAACAGCAAAATTGCCTATCGAGGAAAACATCAGCCAACGCGACGGTACGACGGACACAACCCTAGTACCACAGACCCTAACGGACCTCTGTCGTATAGAGCAGAGGTTAACTGTAACGTTAGGACATCCTTGCGAGAACTTCTTGATTCGTCTCGACTCGTAAGGCAAAGCCTTAGGCAATGGGGATTAAAAAACCTGTTTCCTAAGCACTGGGGCCCTGCAAGTCGGTCCTGTTGGGGTCAAAATTTGCATCCCAGTTGACCGAATCAAAGTCAAATTCAACCCTAAGCCAGGTGGGCCCAAGCCCAGGTCAAGCAGGCCCATGCCCAAGCCGAGCCCGCGGCCAAGCCTCCCTATGCCAACAACAAAATCATGTAATAAATAATTTTTATGTAATTTTTTATGCATGAATGGGCATAAAACCAAATTTTTATAAAGCCCATGGCTTATGTGCAAAAAGAAATGGCACATGAGCCATGGGATGGGCAAAATACCATTTTGTAAAGCCCAAGGGGCTATATGCAAATATGTAAGCCTATATAAGGCAACATGATGATGAATAAAATATATAATTTTTCATTCCCCTCAAAATCTAGGGTTTGTGCCTCTTTCCCCCTTTCTGAAGGTTCTACACCTTCTTCTTTCTTTTGAGTTAAATCAAGAGTTTTACCCTTCCTTTTCTAAAACTAAATAGTTTTTCACCACAAAACCCACAAAGGGGAACTCAGATCTCCTATCAGATCTCAAAAAGAAGAGATTTTTAAAATCTCACATCTCTTGATCTTCAAGATCCTGCCAACAGAGGAGAAAGAAGGTGACCCATCTACATAAACCCCACTTTGGGGAAGAACTAGGGCTCAAGGGGAGAAGCCCTTCATCAGCTTCAAAACATCCTAAGAGTTTAACTCCTCACACACACACACACACACACAAAATAATAAGTGCTCATTTCTGAGAGTAAAACTCCCATTGCAGGGACCAAGTCCTTTTTGCCGTCCGAACGCCCATATGCTGACACGTGGGGCGCTAGCGCTCTTGCGCTCAGAGTGCTAGCGCCCGAGCGCCCACATGCTGACACGTGGGGCGCTAGCACTCAAAGCGCTAGTGTCCTTGAGCTCAGAGCGCTAGCGCCCGAGCGCCCACGTGCTGACACGTGGGGCGCTAGCGCTCAAAACGCTAGTGCCCTTGCGCTCAGAGCGCTAGCGTCCAAAGCGCTAGCGCCCGAGCGCCCACGTGCTGGCACGTGAGGCGCCAGCGCTCAAAGCGCTAACACCCAAAGCGCTGACGCTTTTTTTTCCACGCATCCTTTGGATGCCCTTTCCCTTATTTTATTTTATATATATGTATATATACACACACACATATCCTCTACAACACTAGCCCTCTCAAAAAAAATTTTGGGCCGGGGCGCTGCTAACTCCCTTGACCCCCAGCCCGCTATCCGGGTAGCGGGACCCCCGTAAAAACTCTGCGAGCCCCCCGATATATCCAAAACCCCTTCAAAACACAACACTGCACATTGAGTTCGCATGACCAGTTTAACCCGTTAATCGGAGATTCCCTCGCTCCAAAGGCGAGGGGTAATTAACGGCAGCTTAGTCCGCGGCTGCCGGAGATTCGGATCCCCACGATCAATAAACCCCAGCCTACCCTAGGCAGGGGGAATCTATAGTACGCCTGACAAGCGCGCGCGTATTCCCATCTCAATGGGGTGACGAAAAACACCCTACAGAATTTGGCACGCCCGGTGGGACCTATCTTTCCTCCCATATTTCGGGTTAAGCATTCATGCGAACTCAATTAATATGCATATCAATTGCCTGTACTGAAATCATGTTTTTTTTGTGCAGGTTAACGTTCTACAATTGCAATCTTCGGAAGCAGCAAAGATGTCTCCAAAGATGAACCCAGCTCTCGACACAGCTCCTATCTCCTACACGATGAAGATGGACGCCAGGACGGTCCTCCCGGCCAGTCTCGGGCGACAATGGGAAGAGCCGCCGCTACCATTTGGCTCTATTCTGTTCGTGTCAGCTAACGCCATCCCAGCTCCTCAAGCCCCGGTGACAGACAAACCGGTTTCGAAAGGAAAGAGGCCAAATGTGGTGGTCTCGAAGGTGCCCCAACTCAAACGCAAGTCGGTGTTTGAGCGACTCTCCTTGTCCCCAGCTGAAGGCAAGGCCATCAACACCAACAAAGCAATAAGGCGTCTTGAGCAAGCTCCGGCGGTGCCCCTGACAACTGCTCGATCGGGTGTCTTCTCTAAGCTCCCTGCTAATCGACTCACGGTGGCTTCCCAGGAAATGGATGCCCGCCAAGCCCTTAAAACTGAGAAGCTAAAGCAGAAAATGCTCAGGTATAGAGCCAACAAAAGGGCTAGGGCTCCTGCTAGGCTGAACCTCATGAGGTTCGAGGAACAGGGTTACCCCGCCAAAGATGAGGGGATGGCTGAATGTGTTATCCACACCGTCTATATGGTAGGCACGCGTCCCAGCGAAAACCTTCGCAGCAAAAGCAAAGATGGAGCAACCACATCTCAAATCCAATCTGGCTTGAATGTGGTTGCCGTTTCCCAAGAACAACCGCCTCTGCTGGGTGATGAAAACCCTCTCGGTGAGGCTGATAGGCAGAGAGAGCCCTCAGTTCATGCGGAGTCAGGCTCGGAAAGCGAAGATGAGCCAAATTTCCGTCCTAAGACCCAGAACAACTACTTCTCCAAGTGCTCCGAAAACAGCTCAGAAGCAAAGACAAGGAGATGGCCAAGCTCTACTCAAAGATCGACGACTTGACAAATGTCGTCTTACGGCTTACGGCCCAACTTGCCTCTCAGCCGCCCAATCAAGCGCAGGGCTCTGCTCATGAACCGGTAAACGGTGTCCCGAGACAGCCGACGCCTATTCCCTCAAATCCAAAGGTGGGCAGACCGCACGAAAGCCAGTCGCATCCTATCTTAGGAAATGCCTTGGCTACCGATGACAGTAGCCCGCTAACTCAAGATCAAATCATGAATTTGGTTGCCAACAAAGTCAAAACATTGGTAGCCGAAGCCAAAGCGCAAAAAGATATCAGCAGCAGTGGGAGACCATATCCTGCTCAGTATGATCTAGTAGAATTTCCTAGAGGCTATGTCATCCCTAAATTCGGAAGATTTGATGGGACGGGAAATGCGAATCAGCACATCGCCCACTTCAAATCCACATGCGGGAATACTGGGGGCAACGATGCGCTTCTCCTCCGCTAGTTCGTTAATAGCTTGACCGATGTTGCTTTCGACTTGTACACGAGCATACCGGATGGCTCCGTTACTACTTTCGTCCAAATGGAATCTTTGTTTCGACAAAGGTTCATGAGCGTCAGCGATAAGATCACCATTGTCGAGCTCGTAAGGACCAAGCCCAAGAACAACAAAAGAAGCACGGATTTTATAATCCGATGGCGCAATCTCTCCGTCAAATGTGAACCGCCGATAGAGCAGGACCAATCTGTCAGTCTTCTTGTCGGAAATCTCAACAATTGGATGGCCCCGTTTCTATGCACCGCGGATCTCAAAACATTCCAAGAGCTAACCAGGAAAGTTCAGATGCTGGAGCGCTCAAAGCAGGAGTCCTCCTCGGATTCCTAAAATAACAATAGGTCCTGGAGAAACCGAAAGGACGATAATCGCAAAGACGGAAACTCCGATGATTCTGAATCTTTCAACACTTCGGCTAACCGAAATAACCAAGGGTTGAGCAGGCCTAATGCCAACCAGCCTCGAAAGCCAGTGTTCGGAGAGGGAGGAGAATCTCCACTGAAAGAGAAGCTGGATAAGGTCTATTCCTTCAAAAGGGACAAAATCCGTAAAATATTCAAAGACGCCCTGAGGAACGGTCTACAACTGCCAAAGTCAAAAAGACCGCAGGAAGCGAATATGACCGACGACCCCAAATACTGCCCCTATCACAGAGTGATAGGTCATGCCATTGAGGAATGCTTCATCTTCAAAGATTGGGTCGAAAAGCAATACCAGGCAGGAGAGATAGAACTGTCTAAAGGCGTGTTAACAAACAGTCCAGCTGCGACCGCCAATTTCATACAAACGGAGACCGAAGTTCTTCGTGAAACTGATTCTCTCAGACATCTGCCTTTCTCTGAAAACAGTCGACCGCCACGTCATTAAACTGGGAACAATCGACCTTTAAGTCGTTAAACTGGAAATGTAAAATATATATATATATATATATGTAAATAAACAAAAAATGTGTAAATAAAAGAAAAATAAAGAAAAGTCGAAATAATGGGGCAACTCGCAATAAAAATTAGCGAGTAAAATAAAGATGAAAAATAAATCCGAAATGATAGGGCAACCGCGAATAAATAGCCGAAATGATAGGGCAATCGGGACCTTCGCGATAAGAAAAGCTGAAATGATAGAGCAATCGCGGTAAAACAAAAAAAATGCAAAAACAAAAAAAAACACAAACAAAACAAAACAAAAAACGGCGAATGATGAGTCGCTCCTGGTACCATATTCCAGTGCAGCAATGCAGACACCAACCAAAATCCAATTCCCCAAAATTCTTCCAGCCCTACGGCCAGTCCCCAAATTGACTACCGTATACAATCCACGGGCTCAAATAATTCTCATCATACTCATGCCCCACCGTAATCACCAGTTACGCGGCTGGTCTCCGCCCTTGATATTATGGTCCATTGGAAAGACCCACTCATGTATCCTCACGATGCATGAGGAGAACAAACCTTCGTGGGATCCTTTCGACTCATAAAGGAAAAACACACTTGGGAGTCCTCACGACTCCTAAGGAGAAAATACACCTACGGGATCCTTACGACCCGTAGGGAGAAAAGGCTTTTATGGGACCCTTACGGCCCATAAAATTGAAAAGCCTTAGGTGATAGGGATCCAAACCTGTCTCCTAAGCCATCGCTCCCCAATCCCCAAGTGGCGAATGATGAGTCGCTCCTGGTGCCATATTCCAGTATAGCGATGCAGACGCCAACTAAATTCTAAATCCCAATGGCGAATGATGAGTCGCTCCTGGCACCATATTCCAGTGCAGCGATGCAGACGCCAACCAAATTCCAAACCCTATGCCCTAAGCGGCGAATGATGAGTCGCTCCTGGTACCATATTCCAGTGCAGCGATGCAGACGCCAACAGGTCCAAGATGGACTCTTGCATACTATTCACGGGCCACACTCTCTGAAGTTGAACATCGACAAAGAGAGAAACAACCACTTACGAGTCATCTTAACTTGTAGGCGGGAAAATTCTCTTGTGAGATCCTTACGACTCTCAAGAGAAAATGCACTTAGGAATCCTCACAATTCCTAAGGAGAAAATACACCTACGAGATCCTCTCGACTCGTAGGGAGAAAAATCTTTTTGAGATCCTCACGACTCATGAAGTTGGAAAGTCTTAGGAAGCAGACCTGAACCTGCTTCCTAAGCCATCGATACCCTACAAGAAGGCTAGGACGAAATATTCTCTATGCTTGCCAGAGTAACACAGCGATAATACAGCAAAGAGGAAAAATGACAGAGGGGGGCAAGAAAAATATGTCTTTTATTCATGAATACAAATTACAATCTATGAAAGAATCAACAAAAAAAAAAATACTCTCATTTTGGAGTATGTACAAAAGAAGAATAAAAGGAAAAATATGCAAATTTTCAAGCTGGCGGACAATTTAACAGATTTGTCAGTTCATCCTTTTTCCGCTGGACCTCGGCTTCATAATTTGTTATCGCTACGAGACGGGCCTCCGCTTGAAACAGTTAGGCCTGGTACGAGGCAAGCCGATTCTCAAGCTCCTGTTCGGTGACTTTGTGGGCTTCAAACATCTCGCGGGTAGAAATGACGGCTTTATCAATAGCAACCACCTTCTTAATAGCTTCTTGAAGCACCCGCCAGAGTTCATACGCCTGAGTGGTCTTGGCCGTAAGTTCAGCTTGAAGTTCCCCTAGCGCATTTGAAGCTAGCTTCCTCTCTGAAAATTTTCGGCTGAGCCTCTTCTCGCATGACAGCATATTTGCGGCGCACCGTTCAATCAGCCCCCGCAAGCTTGCCTTTGCAGCCACAACCTCTGAAGGAAGGCGCGTACATTCAAGACTATGCAAACAAGCCTCCACCCGACGACAAAACTAAACCCAGACTTGCACTAATGTTTCACTATGGTAAGCAGCAAGAAAGGGGAGAGAACTGTTGGCTTCGGCGGCAAATTCTTCGGCCGTGATCAAGCGACCAGCACGAAGGTCTTCGATCAGAGCTGACAAAGAGTGAATGCTTAGCTTTGCCATTCGTTCAGAGGCACGTAGAGCATAGGGGTCGGGCGGCATGACGATGCGAGATTCCAGCGTGGTAAGAACTGGCAATTGTTAGTTGTATATATGCCCTAGAGGCCATTGTTGTACATATGATGTATATTATAGTGGATGCTTGGATATATATAGAGAGGACTTTCTTGCTCGATATGATAGTATGCTATCTGGTTTCTCTTTGTCTAAACATGTTGACTTGTATCGGTTTACTGTCTTACTCTCACATGTTGATAAAGCCCTTAGGATATGTACTCGACTACTAGGACTATGATGAGATCATACTAGTGGGGCCATGGTAGTCAACGAGTACATCCTTTAACTGTTCCTAGTTGAAGGTGTATCGAGACAGGGCATCGATACACCAGAGTAGACTAGCGTATATGCATCTTGATGCATATGATGGGCGATGGATGATACCATATCCATCGGTGTTTGACATCAAAGATGGTGTACGGGTGCTCAGTGGAGACTGGGTACACTGAACGGACTCGCCGAGAACTCCTAGATGGTATTATACCTATCGTCAGATAGCAGTTCTCTGGTGACACTGGTACAGGTTAGTCTGTAGACCCGAGATCGTCATAAAGTCTTGTGTGATTCCCACTGTGCTTTGATTTCCACCTTACCACGTCCAAGAGGGCGTGCAAAACGGTGTCTTTTGGGTACAGTCCCGAATCACATGGAGGCAATGAGCGATACTAGGGGTTTCGTCTCTCCCGGTATTGAGGGTTGATGTTGCGCTGTGTTCGATTGGCTATAACTGGAAGTCTCTAGCCAGGGATGTTATGGAGATTTACTGGTAAGAGTTATCAGTGGTTTCTCGACCTGTTATGAGCCTCACATCGACACGACATATCGGTTACTGGGGTCTGACGTTTACCACCCCTAGACTGGATATGCGACATATGAGACGAAAAGACCGGACTGTACGGTAGTGTTACTGATTGGATTCACGGGAGTTTTGATAGCTTCGCTGGTTTTCTTCCGATCGCTCAAAACCCGGGTGGCCGTTACGTTTAGCTGACCGCTTGCGGTTTGTCGGTGTTTAATATGATCATCATCCACTGCTGGCGTATTGATGAGTCTTAGAGTCCCACATAGGAGTTTCCTAGCTCAAGCAAAACGATGTGGTGTGCATATGAGATATGCGCGGGGACCCGATTGAATGCGAGTATGTGATACCGTATGTTAATCGGGCACTTTACTATTGGTCGGGTCGTATGTGATATGACCGGATTGTTAAATCAAGTGTTGATTTAACATTTGACTTTTAGTTTAATTCTTTATTTAAAACATTTTCTTTAAGGAAGTTGTATGCATGCATGTATGCACATGTTGATGTGCATGGACACATACATACATACATGGATAGTTATCATGGTTGATGATACACTATATGGTGGCAATGCAAGACTCACATGGTTGTTAATATATATATATATATATATATATATATATATATATATATTCATTTTTGAGTTAAAACTAAGGATAATTCACTCATGGTTAAAGATTATCTTCATTTGACTTTGTGACCATTCTTGACCTAACCTTTAACCTTGGGTTAATTCTCTTTTGGATTTTAACTCAATCTAAAATATCTAAGATATTAACTAACTATGGTTTGAGGAGAGAGGGATATAATATGATTATTTCATTCTCATCTCAATAATCAAGTTCATTATTCATCACAAAAAGAAAAATAGCTTGAGCTCTGCCATCATCTTCTTCTTTCTCTTTCTCTTGATATTTCATTTGAGTGAGTTAGTAAAAAAGAAAGGGTTTTGATTAGAAAATACAAACCACCTAATCATTCTACACACATCTAGCCCATTTGTGTAGGGTGTTTTGCTACACTTCATCATGGATCAAGTAAAGCAAGGAGCTTTGGGCAAAGGGACTTCGGGTGGATTATCGTGGACTTGGAAGGTTGCTAGCGATCCGTTCCAAACTCTCAAAGGTTCAAGGAGTCATCAAAGAGAGACTACAAAGGTTGTAATCTCTACTTTTAGTGATAGATAGTTCTTTCTATGTGATACAAACCTTGTTACCCTAATAATTCTAGTTAAGATTCTTGGATAGTTTGCTTTACACCTCTCTAAATTTTAAAGTGGCATGAGTGATGCTACCAAACCCTAGACTAGGTGCAAGGGAAATCAAACAGTGGTATCAGAGCCAAGCTAGAATTTTAGACACGGTATTAGAACTATTACGAAAACGAAATCGACTTCGAAAATACAATATTACGAAACCCTAATCTTGCTCTCTGTAATTTTTTTTAAAAGTCGTCTAATTTTTTTTTAAATAACTGCAGAAGACCATTTGAGACAAACTAAGAACTCAGGGGAAATACGGAGGGGAGTGCTCGGATTTTGGCCAAGCACGAGGCCCCTACAACCGAGCAGGCCGGCCTCCTTGGCTCCAATCCCCCCCTCCCCCCCCCGTATTGCTCCAGTGCTCTGTTGTCTTCTATTTGGGGTTTCTAGTATTTTTTGCTTAGCCCAATTTTTCATGTGATGATTGTTTTGACCTGGGGCCATTTCATAGTGTTTCGTAGTCGTATAATCTAATACTGTATTTGTAACACTTGAGTTTATGTTTAGTGGTAATTGTGTGTTAATGTGGGATTTTTGGTAAAAAGTTTACCAAAACGGATTCCTGATAATTTATCTGGTTTTATAGACATTTTATTAGAATTTTATCTTGACTGCACACACTTGTGCATGTTAATGTGGTTTAAGTCTAGGGTTTCCATGTTTAGGTGAGCTTGTGGGTTAACCATGTTTAGGCAACCATGATGGCCTAACACACTTGGTTAAGCTAATTGGGTTAATTATGAGCTAATTAGTTTTAATTAACGGTGATTAGGATTTAAGGTTGACTTGTGTTGAGGTGAAAGAGAGATTATGATGGGTGTCATGCAAGCATTTAATGTGAGAGAGAGAATGGTGGCTATGGTTATGTCACCCTCCACCTCTTTTCAAAACTTTTACACATCTCTCTCACACTCTCTTTCACATAACATCAACACCAAACCAACATCAGCAGCCCAATTTCAGCACACACATCAGCCCAATTTCAGCACACACATCAGCCAATATCAGCTCAATTCAGCCACCAAACCAACACCAGCTACTGCACAAGCAACAACAACATCATTTCAAACAACATCAGCAGCCCCCAACTTCATACAACAGCAGTAGCAGCTGAAAAAGCAAGAAAAACACCATAAAAACAGCAGCAACACCATCTTTAACATCAGCCACATCAGCCCGTAGCATCATTGCAACAACAGCTGCAACAACAGCCTCATCAGCAGCCCCAACTCCATATACAGCACTCACACAACAATACAACATCAGCACAACCACAACACAAATCCATCAGCATCTGCACCTGAAACAACACCACAACAACACCAACAACACCACACCAACAACATCAGCAACATCAGCAGCAGCAGCAGCATCAGCAACTCAGCAGCAGCAGCAACGTCATCTTCTTTCCTTCTTCTCTTCTCCTTCATCTAGGATCTCTAGAGGTATAACCCCTTAACTCAACTCCTATCTTGCTAAGTTATAGTTGTTGAGCTGGAATTTAGTGTATTAAGTAGATTAGTGCTAGTTTTAGGTAAATTTGAGTGAGATTTGACCAAGTGCTGGTTTTGATTGTTAGTATAGCCTCATTAGGTGTGTTTGAGACCAGTTAACCCCAGAATACCCCAGATTTCCAGTTAGTTACCTGAAAGTTTCGACTTAGCGTATTTTAGCGATTTTGTCGACTTTTTGACCTTTCTAAGATTTGCTATCACCCGGGACTTCCTAAAATAAAATTGAGTTGGCATAGAGATGTGCAGGCAAATAGAAACCAACACCTAAAACCCTAGCCCCCAACTCCATTTTCTGGCCACAAAAATATTCCCTCTGGCCGCAATTTGTGGCCAGACCAGGGTGAAAACCCCCTCGTTTTTGGTGCACGGCTCTTTTACCTGTAAACTTGACCCTGGGTATGTCTAGTTTTGTCTGATTCCAATCAGGGTAGAATCTGGGTTGATTTTCTTGAGTTGGCGCATGATTTACGACTTGTTTAGCATGGATTTTTGGTATTTGGTGATTCGTTTCTGTCGGGTGGCGTTTGAACGCCAACGGCAGAGGGTTATTGGCCGTGTTTGCACGCGAGGCTGTAGGTTTTTACCTATCGGCGTAGCGTGTACCGTTTTGGTTTTCGATGTGATTTTCATGTGTTTTAGCGTGTGATATTCTTGTAGGTACCCCATGTGGCGTCGAGGCGTTGGAGATGCAAATGGCGACGTCGGCATCGGCACGCATAAAGCTAGGTGAGTAGATTTATATCTACGGGGAGAAGTCGGGTGGATGGCGTATAACACCCCCGCAATTCGTAGTGATGTATACGGATGCGTATACACACATATAATTATCATATGTTGTTTTGAAATTATTGATGTTAAAGATGGATATTTGGTGTGCTTGGATGATTTAGTGCCGCGAAACCCTAGAGTAGAGGCCGCACCACACATGCACACACACATACATACTTGCATACATTCTTATTCATAGGTGCTTATGGGATTCTATATAGTTATGTGTTCACATGGGTATGGGACTATGTGTTCGCATACGGACTTGAGGATGATACTTGGGATTGAGATGAGTCGAGGATATTTGATCTGAGATTATGATATCGGTGATATGGCAGGATTCAAACTTGAGATACGTCCTGATGTTATAGCGGATCTGTGGATGACGATGCCATGTGAATAGTGATATATATATAAAATGATCGACATGTGATTATGTTATGAGATATGATATGATATGATATGACAAGATAATTATGGTAGGCCGCATAGGGCGATGTATACTCCTTTGTGATGATATGTGCTGACGATATCGATTTATACGAGACTGTCGATCAGTAGTCAGATCATGATTATAGTGATGATATTAGCACTGTACTAGACGTAAGTCAGTACCTGGATTATGATATTTGATAAAGAGAATACCAGATGAATGATATGACGAATGTGATATTGACCCGTACCCAGATTTGGGATGCCGTACGACGGATTTACGTACGAGCTATATTTTTATATTTGATCCGCACTCTTGACTTGGGAATAACTGATTATAGAGATATGGTATCAGATGTGATATTATCGAGGCGGGATCACCGACTAATATATATATATATATATATATGTATGTATCGACTCAGAGGTTAGGCGGTTTCCCTTACCTTCAGTTAGCCTATTGGCTCAGCCCTAAAGTTGATGTAGCTGTATGACTCTTATGACATTAAATGCAGTTTAGCTATCATTGTGTTAGTATTCAGCTCCCGCACATTATTGTTGTTGCTCCGGATCGCATACTTATTGGATTCATATTCTATTGTTGATATCATACTGTTAGGACACCAGCACCATTACCGATGATGCGTATGTACCACGTACACTTACTTGCCGGCTCACACACATCTTCATCGGTAATTGCCATGTCATGTACACTTAGAGAATATTACTGCTTGATTTAGCTTGTTAGCTAGTAGTTTGACATGATATTAGTGTACTTGTCTTATATGCCAGCTTAGATATTGTAGTTATTACTTGTTACTTCATGCATACTGTTATTCATTGTTATGCCGCATTCATGGATTCTCATGTCTATATTCATGGTTTTACATGCTATTGATGATTTGGATTCGGATTTCCATGAGATTTTCTGGATTTGGGGGGAAAACCGTAAAACTTATATAAACTGCTTTTCTCTCTTTTTAAATAAAAAGTGCGGTTTTCCCATGATGTATGAGTCGTCCACCATGAGTTTTGCTGATGGATTTCGAGACCCGATTCGAGGAGGCAGATGAACCGTTTCGGGTACATGGTGGGCCCGGTGCGGTACCCCGAAGTAAAAGGATCGCAGATGATGGCGTTGAGCCTGGCAGGAGAGTACTACCGACCGGTGATTTTACCCGACGCGTCGGATATCCGGAGGATACCGTCGTGGTCTTGAGATGGATGGTAGGGCCCGGTCTGGACTGACGGCGCCCTAGATATTGTGATTGAGATATTGCGATTTTGAGATATCGAGGTACAGAGATTGCGACACAGAGATATCGAGATATTTGGATACTTGTTTTGTGTCGATGCTAGGCACTGTTTTATGCTGATTTTATTTATGATACCTCATTTTAAAAATACAGAAATCTCACTAATTTATGAAAGCAGTTTTCTTCAGTACATGCATTCTGTTTCATGCATTCATACATCATCCATATGATACATTGCTACCTGAGGCACTGACATGGGCACATAAGAATTCATTCGGGTTAGATATTTACCCTAGCCATTGTTATAGGCTGCTGGTTATATATTTGAGGATTATATATTATGATCGTATGACCTAGGATTGCATCATACATGCGATTTTCTGTTCGTAGATATTTTTCTACTCACGAGTTGGCAACTCACCCCCGTTGTGCCCCAGTTTCTTACAGGTTTCGCCGTACAGGTTTCATTACGGCTTTGCTGGCACTATTTCCATTTCCGGGTGACTTGCTAGTAGGTGGGTTTATTGTATCGTACCCATCATTATACATTGTATATTATATTTCAGTTGTATCTAGAAGTTCCATCAACCAAACATGTATTTATTTGAGTTAGAGACCTGTGATGTTTATTCTTTCGACCTTAGAGTCGCACGTTATATTTCTATGGATTTCATGCTGTTTGAGTTTCCTTTTCTGTTGTGATCCTCGCCTTTAGGCGTTGTATATTATATTGCAAACTGGTTGATTTAAAAATGGTTTTCCTTCGCTCCACTACTTTTCTTGGTTTGGATTTCTGGGTTCGGCTTACTTAGAGTACGTACGCCTCGAGACGTTCGTAGTCTAAGTGCCGGTCATATTCCGTACTTTTGGGACGTGACAGTATTGGTAACCTTGACAATGTTTAGCAGTTTGAACGAACTTCAAAACCCCACTTTTTGACTCCGCTGAAATTTCTAAGTGTTGTAATTTTCCTAAGTTAACTTTATATTTAATAGTCGCACAAGTATCCTATGGACCCTCTAGAAGATCATAATAACCTTAACTCGATTCTATGCCCACGGAACCGCGATCGAACCTTAAGGTTTGCCGTAGTTCCGTAGTGTCATAGGTGAGGTGTTGGTTAACTCCTTCTACGGCTGGACCATAGACACTGTGGCGCGTTTTTGAGTATTTGTAACTTTTCTCAAATGTTGAGCTCACGGGGTAATTTGTGAGTATATGTTGATTCGATCGAAACGTTAAATATTGTCTTGAAATATCTGTAATGTGATACAATATGTGGAATTCATAAAGTTAGGCATGAAATCCGCAATATGTGATATTTCGGGTTTACGATGTCTAAGGTGATTTTGGATTCCAAATATTGTAGTTTTTCACTTTCTTTTCTGCAACCGTAAGTGTAGTATGTGGGGTATTTCCGACTTCGTTGCTATACATCAACGACAATTGGGATACGCATACTTGCTTACGTTGATGATATGAGATATTATGTGTTGCAGTGATATGTTATATTGGATTGTCGTGTTCTGAATAGCCGGGGGTTTTATGTGAGATGAGGGTTTTTATTTTCATTCATGTAAAATTCATTGTATGTGGGGCATCACGTGCCCACACGTGTTCGAGGGTCACGTGCCGGCACGTGATGGTTTCCTGAGGACTCTGGAATAATAAGAATTGAATTCTGATCAAAAGGGGTCACGTGCCCACACGTGATGGGCCTTTAAACCCACTGAAAGGAATTAAAAGATATAATAAAACAGCAAGAAAAAACCCCAATAGGGCATCACATGCCCACACGTGACCAGGGGTCGCGTGTCGACACGTGATGAGTTCCCGAGTTCTTTAAAATAATAGAATTAAATTCTGGTTAAATGCTTAATCAGTGGGTCACGGGCCACCACGTGATAGGGTCTTAAAACTCTCTGAGTTAATGGAAAGAAAACCCTAAATGGGGCATCACGTGCCCATACGTGACAGGGGGTCACGTGTCAACACGTGATGGGTTATTAAGATCTCTGAACTAATAGAATTAAATTCTAATTAAATGGTTAATCGGTGGGGTCACGTGCCAACACGTGATAGGCTCTTAAACTTTCTAAACTAATAGAATTAAATTCTAATTAAGGGAAATCAAAAACCCTAATATTTCCCTAAATCTTTCCAAACAAAAAGATTGCACTATGTAAAGGAAACACCGTTGGATTAAAAATCTAATGGTGATTAAAAAATCACCAATTTATAGAAAGATTCTATACAAGGAAAGATTTTCCTAAAATCTTCCAGGAACAGCAAATAAAATATCTTATAGATTAAAAATCCAATGGTGAATAAAATTCACCGAGTGATCTAAAAGATCATGTTGGTTATAAAATCGATAAAATCTTTCAATGAAAAATTGATTAAACAAACTGATTCTTTTCTTTCTCCTATAAATAGGAGCCAAGAAGAGAAGAGGAAAAAGATAGACAATAACAGAGAGAGAATACAAAAAAAGAGAGAGAATTTAATTCTCTAAAGAGAAAAGAAGATCTCTTCAGAGAAGAAAGAAACCCTAAGTAAGAGAGGAAAAGAGATCATTCTATAAGCTCCCAAAAAAAACAAAAAAGAGAATTTAATTCTCAAACTAAGAGTTTAACTCTTCTGAATAAGAACTTTGTTCTTCCATTGGTTGAAAATCTGCAGAAGCAGATCTCCCCATAAGTTGAGAATTTAATTCTCATCGGGGAGATTCTGTCATGCAGATCCAAAACATAGAGGGAGAATTGGGTTTAAAGAATTTAATTCTTCCAAATACACAGGAATTTAATTCCTCTAAATAAAATTAGGGTTTAACCCTATAAAAGAATTTAATTCTTAAACAAGGGACTTAGACTTTTCATGCACGTAAAAAGATCAAGTACCCAATATGATCACGTAGCAACACGTGACCCTTCCCTCAATGGTCAAAAAAGAATGAATGAGACGGGGTCACGTGCTCCTACGTGACCTTTGGATAAATTCCTTAAAATAAAGAGAACAAAGCCAAGTCAGAACAGATTTTGGGCGCCTCACATGCCCCCACGTGACCCCTGACAAACACCTCTTTAAAAAAAGGAGAAAACGAGGTAAAACTGAGGAGTTAATACCCAATGCATGGGCACCATCACGTGTTCACACGTGATGATCACAAAGATTAAGTGCTTAACACTTACCTGCATATTTTGAGAATAAAATAAAGGAAGCTTGGCCTAATCCTCGGGTGCCTCACGTGTCCTCACGTGAGCGCTTCATTTTTTTTAGTGTTTAAAACTATTTTAAGCGCTTCATCCCTAGTGTTTAACACTATTTTAAATGCATCACGTGGGAACACGTGATCGCCAGATATGTGCTAGTGTTTAACACTATATTCAAACCAGTCTTAGCCCAAATTAACTAAGTCTTCCAGAGGTAAGACTCCCCTTTGACTGAACCTCAAATACACTCTTGTCTTCCAAAATTGATCATCTCATATGGCATACGAGTGCTCAACACTCAATAAAAGACAAAAATATTGTCAGAACCCAGACCCATGCTTAGCATTGCTAAATAAAAAGGGTCTGAGCCCAGACAAATGTTTAGCAGCCCAAACAAATGTCCAACATTTTAAACCTAATTGGACTTAGCCCAAGTTGGCCATAAGTCCTCAATTCAGATTTAACTGAGCCCATGTACTCGTAATCTAATTAATTGATCTTAGTCCCAAATTGGACTACAGATCTCCTAACCCACATCGGTTCAAGGGTACATCTCTTCATTCCTCTGATATGTGTCGTTGTAATTCTTCAACGTCTTCAGAGAGGTAACGGGTCCTAACAACCAGCAAATCTTACAGACTATGATGTCTCTAAACTGGACTGTGAGGTCCTTAAACTCATGGACTATGATGTCCTTAATCTTATGCACCGTGATGTCCCTAAACTAAACCCTACAGACTATGATGTCTTTAAACTGGACTGTGAGGTCCTTAAGCTCATGGACTATGATGTCCTTAATCTTTACAGACTATAATGTCTTTAAACTGGACCGTAATGTC
Source organism: Agapanthus africanus (assembly GCA_030015575.1). Lineage (NCBI taxonomy): Eukaryota > Viridiplantae > Streptophyta > Magnoliopsida > Asparagales > Amaryllidaceae > Agapanthus > Agapanthus africanus. The sequence goes on from CM057337.1 coordinate 188,920,607, forward strand.
CTTAAACTAACAATGGACCGCAATGTCCCTAAATTAAATAATAGAGCCCAAATGCTCTTTTGTTGGATCTAAATGATCCTGTTAAGTTGATCTTAGTCTAAAATTAGACTAACGTATCCTTAAAAAACGTTTAAGTTGATCTTAGTCTCAAATGAGATTAGCGATCCTTAATCCCAAATCTAAGAAAATACGGATTTGGACTAATCCACGCCCTACGGGCGACAACATAAATTAATCTCCGTATACAATCCATGGGTAACCAAAAAACAGAGCAAACACCCACGACACTAAGTGACCATTTGGAGAAGGAGAAAGAGATTACCGCGATGCGGTAGCGTAATTAACTGCAGGGGCTTGCGCCTGCAGGGAAGTGCGTCTCCACAATCAAAAACCCCTCAACGAGGGGGAATCTGACGAACTTTGCTACATCGGCCGCATCTGTTTAAACCTTCGATACACGGTGCCATAAATCAACTTGGCATCTTCGGAGAGGTGGACGGATAAAACCAAATAGCATCTGCCCCCAAATTCAGGCAAGACGTTTGTCTTCCCGGTTTTTGGCGGAGAACAGGTGTCCCAAGGCAGCCGACGCCTATTCCCTCAAATCCAAAGGTGGGCGGACCGCATGAAAATCAGTCGTATCCTATCTCGGCAAATGTTGTGGTAACCAATGACAGTAGCCCGCTAACTCAAGATCAAATCATGGATTTGGTTGCCAACAAAATCAAAACATTGGTAGCCGAAGCCGAAGCGCAAAAAGATATCAGCAGTAGTGGGAGACCATATCTTGCTCAGTATGATCTGGTAGAATTTCCTAGCGACTATGTCATCCCTAAATTCGGAAGATTTGATGGGACGGGAAATGCGAATCAGCACATCGCCCACTTTAAAGCCTCATGCGGGAATACTGGGGGCAGTGATGTGTTTCTCCTCCGCCAGTTCGTTAATAGCTTGACCGATGTTTCTTTCGACTGGTACGAGAGCATACCGGATGGCTCCGTCATAGCTTTCGTCCAAATGGAATCTCTGTTTTGACAGAGGTTCATGAGCGTCAGCGATAAGATCACCATTGCCGACCTCATAAGGACCAAGCCAAACAACAACGAAAGCAGCACGAATTTTATAACCCGATGGCGCAATCACTCCGTCAAATGTGAACCTCCGATAGAGCAGGACCAATCTGTCAGCCTCCTCGTCGGAAATCTCAACAATTGGATGGCCCCGTTTCTATGCACCGCGGGACTCAAAACATTCCAAGAGCTGACCAGGAATGTTCAGATGCTGGAGCGCTCAAAGCAAGAGTCCTCCTCGGATTCCCAAAATAACAATAGGTCCTGGAGAAACTGAAAGGACGATAATCGCAAAGGCGGAAATTCTGACGATACTGAATCTTTTAACACTTCGGCTAACCGAAATAAGCAAGGGATGAGCGGGCCTAATGCCAACCAGCCTCGGAAGGCAGTGTTTAGAGAGGGAGAAAAATCTTCACTGAAAGAGAAGCTGGATAAGGTCTATTCCTTCAGAAGGGACAAAGTCCGTAAAATATTCAAAGATGCCCTAAGAAACGGTCTACAATTGCCAGAATCAAAAAGACCGCAAGAAGCGAATATGATCGATGACCCTAAATACTGCTCCTATCACAGAGTAATAGGTAATGCCATTGAGGACTGCTTCATCTTCAAAGATTGGGTCGAAAAGCAATACAAGGCAGGAGAGATAGAACTGTCTAAAGGAGTGTTAACAAACAGTTAAGCTGCGACCGCCAATTTCATACAAACGGAGACCGAAGTCCTTCGGGAACCTGATTCTCTCAGACATCTGCCTTTCTTTGAAAATAGCTGACCGCCATGTTATTAAACTGGGAATAATCGACCTCTAAGTCGTTAAACTGGGAATGTAAATAAAAAAAAGTGTGAATAAAAACAAAAGAAAAGACGAAATGATGGGGCAACTCGCAATAAAAATCAGCGAGTAAAATAAATAAGAAAATAAAGCCGAAACGATGGGGCAACCGCGAATAAAAAGCCGAAATGATAGGGCAATCGCAACCTTCGCGATAAGAAAAGCTGAAATGATAGAGCAATCGCGGAAAAAAAAAAGAAAAAAAAACAAAAAAAGTGGCGAATGATGAGTCGCTCCTGGTACCATATTCCAGTGTAGCGATGCAGACGCCAACCAAATTCTAAATGTCCCAACGGCGAATGATGAGTCGCTCCTGGTACCATATTCCAGTGTAGCGATGCAAACGCCAACCAACTTCCAAATCCCAAAACGGCGAATGATGAGTCTCTCCTGGTACCATATTCCAGTGCAGCGATGCAGACGCCAACCAAAATCCAATTTCCCAAAATTCTCTCATCCCTACGGTTGGTCCCCAAACTGACTACCGTATACAATCCACGGGCTTAAATAATTCTCATCATACCCAGGCCCCACGGTCGGTCTCCGTCATCGGAATTATGCTCCATTTGGAAAGACCCACTCATGTGTCCTCATAATACATGGGGAGAACAAAACTTATGAGATCCTCACGACTCGTAAGAAAACACATTCGTGGGATCCTTACGCCTCACAAAGGAAAAACACACTTGGGAGTCCCCACGACTCCTAAGGAGAAAGTACACCTACGAGATCCTTTCGACTCGTAGGGAGAAAATACTTTTATGAGACCCTTGCGGCTCATAAAATTGGAAAGTCTTAGGTGATAAGGACCTAAACCTGTCTCCTAAGCCATTGCTCCCCAACAGGAAAAGGCAAATGATGAATTGCTCCTGTCACATGTGCTTCAGTGTTAGCAACGTTGATGCCTACCTTAACCCCAAAATTCCAAACTCCAAATCAATAGACCCCTAAGTCTTTAAACTGGGAATAGATGACCTCTAAGTCGTTAAACTGGGAACAGATGACCCCTAAGTCGTTAAACTGGGAACGAGGGAAATCTCCTCATGGCAAATGATGATTCGCTCTTGGTACCATATTCCAGTGTAGCGATGCTGATGCCAAACCAAAACCCAAATCCCCAAATCCTGTCATGGAAAATGATGATTCGCTTCTGGTACCATATTCCAGTGTAGCGGTGTTGATATCAACCCAAATCACATCAAATCAGCAAAAAAACCAATGACCTTCCTGGCAGAATCAAGCTCCACCTCGGAAACAAGTCAACTTCATCCCTGACACCGCAAGAAGCGGAGCAAGTCAAATCCAGCACCGAACGTCCACGTCGCTAAAAGGGCAGCACCGACCGTCCACATCGCTAAAAGGGCAGAACCGACCGTCCACGTCGCTAAAAGGGCAGCACCGACCGTCCATGTCGTAAAAAGGGCAGTGCCAGCATCCCACAAAGCGGGAACCGAATCACTCCGTGCCGGGGAAACGTCTACCACGGACACTCCGTCTCGGAGACGCGTCAAGCGTCGACCGTCCATGTCATAAAAAGGGCAGTGCCAGCTTCCCACAAAGCGGGAACCAAATCAAGTTGCCTCTACGTGAAAGAAGATCCATCAATTTCATGCGCACGACCCAAATGTGCGATATGCATTCATTGATGGGGGGCATTTTGTTGGGGTCAAAATTTGCACCCCAGTTGACCAAGTCAAATTCAAGGTCAACCCCAAGTAAGCAGGCCCAAGCCTAGCTCAAGAGGGCCCATGCCCAAGGCGAGCCCCGCGGCCAGCCCTCCATGCCAAAATAAAAATCATGTAATAAATAATTTTGATGTAATTTTTTATGCATGAATGTAAGTAAAATGGGCATAAAGCCAAATTTTTGTAAAGCCCATGACTCATGTGCAAAAGAAATGAGCACATGAGGCATAGGATGGGCAAAATGCCATTTTGTAAAGCCCAAGGGGCTATATGTAAATGTGTAAGCCTATATAAGACAATATGATGATGAATAAAAAGAATAACAATTGATTTCTCCCTAAAAACTAGGGTTTGTGCCTCCATCCTCTCTCTTCCAAGATCTTCCTCTTCTTTTTCATTTTCCAATTAAATCAAGAGCTTAGCTCTTCTTTTTTTAAAAACTAAATAAAGTTTTACCATAAACCCACCTTCCAAGACTCCATCAAGAGAAGAAAAAGGGTCTCTTTTTTTATCATCCAAGATCTAGATCTTGGAGTTTCAAGAGAACCCATTTTGGATTTCTTCTCAAAAGAGAAAGGAGAAAATCTTTTCGAAGTTTAACTCCATTTAAGATTCTTTTGGAGTTCAACTCCACCATAAAATTCGTTTTGGAGTTGAACTCCATTTAAAATTCTTTTGGAGTTCAACTCCACAATAAAATTTCTTTTGGAGTTAAACTCTCTCTAAAATTCTTCTGGAGTTTAACTCCACAATAAAAACTTTTTTAGGAGTTTAACTTCATTTAAAATTCTTTTGGAGTTCAACTCCACGATAAAATTCCTTTCGGAGTTAAACTCTCTCTAAAATTCTTCTGGAGTTTAACTCCACAATAAAAATCTTTTTAGGAGTTTAACTCCATTTAAAATTCTTTTGGGGTTCAACTCCATAATAAAAATTCGTTTCGGAATTCAACTCCCTTTTAAAATTCTTCTGGAGTTTAACTCCACAATAAAATTCTGTTTGGAGTTGAAACTCCACATTTAAAGTTCGAAAAAAAAGAAGAAGAAAGAATAGTGGGTGCCCAATTGCCCCTCCCCCCCTCACGTGGTGCCACGTAAGGGGGAAGGCTACCCTTTAAATGGGAACCCCCCACACGTGGTGCCACGTGAGGGAAGGGGCTCCCATTTAAATGGGAGCCCCCCTTTCCCCCCCTCACGTAGTGCTACGTGAGGGAAGGGGCCCTCATTAAATGGGAGCCCCCGCCCCTTGGTCCTCCTCACATGAGGAGGAAGGCTCCCTTTTAATGGGAGCCCCTCGGTCCCCCTCACGTGGAAGGCTCCCATTTAATGGGAGCCCTTTTGGCCCCTCCCTCACGTGAGGGGGAAAGGCTCCAATTTAATGGGAGCCCTTTTGCTTCTCTCGCGTGAGGATATGTGAGGCTCCCATTAAATGGAAGTCTCTCTCCTTCCCCTGACGTGAGTGGGGAAAAGCCCACAACAAGAATTCTTTTGGAGTTTAACTCCACAATAAATTTTTTTGGGGGAGTTTAACTCCACATTAAATCTTTTTAAGAGTTTAACTCCATTTAAAATTCTTTTGGAGTTTAACCCCACAATAAAATCTTCTTGGAGTTGAACTCCACAAAAAACAAACAAAAAAAAAACACAACTATGCACATTGAGTTCGCATTACTTGTTTGACCCGTCAATCGGGGGTTCTCTCGCTCCAAAGGTGAGGGGTAATTAACAGCTGCTTAGTCCACGGCTGCCAGAGATTCGGATCCCCATAATCATTAAACCCCGGCCTACCCTAGGCAGGGGGAATCTATAGTACCCCTGACAAGCGTGCGCGTATTCCCATCTCAACGGAGTGACGAAAAACACCCTACAGAATGTATATTTCTTCTTTCACAAAAGCGATGTAAAATTTTCTTTTTATTTAATAATAAGAGGGAAACAATTGAGCATCGCAAAAAGGAGAATTTTATTTATTCGAAAGGTATTGTAGGCTCCTCAGCCTTACATCAAAAAGAAAAAGAAAAATTCTTACAACAGCGAGGGAAGGGGGTGCAAGAAGCATTGCTCGTGGTACTCCGAAGAAACTGCCATCAGCCGAGCCCTGGCCGTCTCGGACCTCTGCCTCTGATGCTATCCGCGAACCCCCGAGGCCGCGGACGGGCCGGAGGGCTCTACAGGCGGGCACCTATCGGCGAGATGCCTCGGTTGGTAACACTCGAGGATGAGTGCCACCGAGCGATCCCGCCGACTCATCGAGATCAGGCCGAGACGGCATAGCGATCTCAGCTTGCCAACCGCCTCATCCTTCAGTTGTTCGAACAAGGGGTTGTGCAGCCCCGGCGACGCCCTCCAAATCGAATACATCAGCAGCTGGAGTAGGGACGATCGCCGGGGAAGTAGGCGGCCGACACGATCCTCAACACGCCGAACCACCGCCTGCAATGTCTCCTCGGAGCTCCGCTGATCATACAAATATACGTCTTCGAAGGAAATGATCTCGGAAATGGAGAAAGGAAATCCGTCCATTATTATGTTTCGGGGTGCAAAGCTAAGTATGGGCAACACACCCTTCTCTATTTATAACCCCAAACAGGATCCCTAAGGACCCAAATTTGCGCGCGCATGGACGCGAATCCTGGGATCCACCCAAATTACTCCAACACCGCACCACCACGTGGCGGAAATCCATTATTTCTCGATGAACCGAAGTCAGACCGATGCGGCTCTTCGAAACGCTTCGCCTCCCCCGTGCGTTTCTGACACGTGCCGCCCGCGACGATCACTCTTCCCGATGTTCACACACCAAGGAAGGTTGGACAGAACCTCGCAAAGCCGAGCATCTCCCCTGCCGAGTCCATCCTTGGCTGGTAATCTCTTACCCGACGACGCCAGGGATCAAAGCCCTCATCCAGAGGCCACCGAACAGCTTCCCTGCTCGGTCCATCCTTGGCTGGTAATCTCTTACCCAACGACGCCAAAGATTAAAGCCCTCATCGAGAGGTCACCGAGTGGCTTCCCTTCTCGACCCAACGATGCCAAGGATCAAAGCCCTCATCAAGAGGCCACCGAGCAGCTTCCCTGCTCGGTCCATCCTTGGCTGGTAATCTCTTACCCAACGACGCCAAGGATCAAAGCCCTCATCGAGAGGCCACCGAGCTTCTTCCTTGCTCGGTCCATCCTTGGCTGGTAATCTCTTACCCAACGACGCCAAGGATCAAAGCCCTCATCAAGAGGCCACCGAGCGGCTTCCCTGCTCGGTCCATCCTTGGCTAGTAATCTCTTACCCAACGACACTAAGGATCAAAGCCCTCATCGAGAGGCCATCGAGCGGCTTCCCTGCACGGTCCATCCTTGGCTGGTAATCTCTTACCCAACGATGCCAAGGATCAAAGCCCTCATCGAGAGGCCATCGAGCGGCTTCCCTGCTCAGTCCATCCTTGGCTGGTAATCTCTTACCCAACGACGCCAAAGATCAAAGCCCTCATCAAGAGGCCACCGAGCGGCTTCCCTGCTCGGTCCATCCTTGGCTGGTAATCTCTTACCCAACGACGCACCCAATGACGCCAAGGATCAAAGCCCTCATCAAGAGGCCACCGAGCAGCTTCCCTGCTCGGTCCATCCTTGGCCGGTAATCTCTTACCCAACGACGCCAAGGATCAAAGCCATCATCAAGAGGCCATCAAGCAGCTTCCCTGCTCGGTCCATCCTTGGCCGGTAATCTCTTACCCAACGACGCCAAGGATCAAAGCCCCCATCAAGAGGCCACCGAGCGGCTTCCCTGCTCGGTCCATCCTTGGCCGGTAATATCTTACCCAACGATACCAAGGATCAAAGCCCTCATCAAGAGGCCACCGAGCGGCTTCCCTGCTCGGTCCATCCTTGGCTGGTAATATCTTACCCAACGACGCCAAGGATCAAAGCCCTCATCAAGAGGCCACCGAGCGGCTTCCCTGCTCGGTCCATCCTTGGCTAGTAATCTCGTACCCAACGACGCTAAGGATCAAAGCCCTCATCGAGAGGCCACCGAGCGGCTTCCCTGCTCGGTCCATCCTTGGCTGGTAATCTCTTACCCAACGATGCCAAGGATCAAAGCCCTCATCGAGAGGCCACCGAGCAGCTTCCCTGCTCAATCCATTCTTAGAGGGTGACTTCCTACCCGTCTTTACTAAGCGATCCCCTCCTCGACTTCGGGGCCATGGAGATACCGACCTCGTACCGGTTTTTGCACACTTGGCAAATGATTGGGTTCAACTCGACGTGCGATCGCCAGATGAAGGACCGGTCTCCGACCTAACACATCATGAAAGCAGTACCGCGCAAATGGAGATTTTACCACAAACAAAGGGAAAATATGTACGCAAAGAATACAACAAAATGATTTCATTCACAAAGGTCGGAAGTCTTTACAGGGATATTATGGGCTCCCCAGCCTTACAAAAACGCCCGGAGGCTTATAAAATTTCAGCGCAAAAGAAAATAAGAAGAAGGCGAAGAGATTCAGGCCTCGGGGCCGGGGAGAACCTCGACGAGCTCCGCTTCCACCACGATGGCCGGGATGGCGGCTGGTGGGTCGGCGCCCACTGCAGGAGCCTCGACGTCGGGAGCCGGGGCGACCAACTTCTCCCCGACGCTCCCACCTAGGGCCTTTCCCCCGGCGACGCTTCTGGGGGCATTCCTCTGCGCCTCACCCTCAAGGGGCTACTCACCCCAGAGATCGCCGTCAGGAAACTCCGGCATCATGGCCTTGACGGCGTCGAGGGCCTCATGCCAAACGAGGGCATCGGCTTCAGCGAGGTCGGTATAGTACTGGTCCGACTTCTTGTAGTTTTCCACCGCCTTCGCTGCTCGGAGGTCGGCGCGCCTAACTCCTTCCTTCGCCGCCTCGTTCTCCCTCTTGAGGGTGCTCGCCGTCTTCTTCAGGGTGTTGACAAGCACCCTGGCATATTCCAACTTGGGCTCGGTGGCCTGGTTGGAGTCCCTCAAGACTCGGACGGCCTCTCGGTAGTTGGCGATCTCCCGATCCCCGGCCGCCACCCGGTCTTCGAGGGCGGTGACCCTCTCCTCTGCCACTTGCAGCTCCAGCCTCGAGCTCTCCTCCCGCGAGGAGGACTCGCCCGCGATCTGCATCGCCGGGGCAATTTCCTCGTCCTCTATGCTGACAACGAGGGCGCAGTGCTGGAGGACCTAAAGAAAACAAAGGAGGGGTTAAAAAGAAAAGGGGGCGTCCAATCTTGTGAACAAAAAGTACGAAATAAAAACCCGAGTGGGGGCCGAACACTGATCTGCACGACCTCCTGGGCTATGGCCGCCATTTGGGCCCTGAGAGTCCCCGAGGGATTCTGCCCCCGACCGACCTTTCCATCTCCGAGAGCAGGCTGTCGGCGACGGAAAGCCCCGAAGGCACATCGAAGCGAAGCTCCCCTTTATCTACGATGATCGGGGAAGCCGGGGTACGGGGCCCCATCCTATGGTACCTCTTGAGGAGGGGCACGCGGACATCCTCCTCGTCTTCGAGGTCCGGGACCCGGGGCTCCTGCTCCCGAGCGTGTTTGCGGCTCTGCGCTCGGGAGGGCTCTGAGGTCCGGGGCGTGCTCGAGTGCCTGGCCGGAGCGGCCGCCGGTGGAGCCGGGCTCGAAGCAGGACGTGACGGGCTGGCGCCTCCGGCCTTCCTCCCTTTCTTCTGTTCGACGAGGGCCGCCCGAAATTTAGCTCGGTCCATCGGTTCTGCAACAAAGTAAAAATACAAAGAAAGAGTTTAGCAACGCCAGAAAAAAAAGGAAGAATACACAAGTCTAAACAGGTCGCCTAAAACTCCTAACTTACCCACAAGCTGAGCGGGGCTGAGCCCGGCCCAACTGAGGGTCTGCTCAGACAGCAACACATCGGCCCGGGGGAAGGGCTCCCACTCCGCCACCGCCACCGCCACCGCCACCGCATCGGGATCATTCAACTGCCTCACCCACGGGCAGTTGGTCCCGTGCCACTGAATGGGCACAGGCCAATCCTCACCCTCGGGTGGCCCGACAAACAAAAACTTCTCCTTCAACTCGTGAATGGAAGAAGGTACTGCGGCGACCCACGACCCAGCCGCACCTCCTCGGTGCTTTCTAAAAGAAATATATACCCAGCTCGGCTCATCCTTGCGAGTGCCGGGGTGGTTTTTGTAGCAGAGAGAGGAAAGGAGAAGGTTCAGACTGAAAGAGATCTCCCGCAATTTCAACCGGATCAGGAACCCGAGGAGAATCCTCTAGGAGTTCGGCACTAACTGGCCTGGGGTTAGCTGAAAACAACGCAACGCCGCACTCACCTCGGGAGAGAAGGGCAGGTGCATTCCGGTCCAAAAAGCCTCTAAGTACAAGGCAATCTCCTTGCCTTGTACCTGATCTGCCCTCTCTCCCTCCCCGGCCAAACGAAGCGAGTAGTCGGGGGGAATGTGGAAGCGAGACCGAATTGTGGTGAGCTCATCCACGTGCCTCACAAGGGAAACTACGTTGCGGACACTCCTGGCGCTCGCTTTGGAGACCGTCCCCGCCGCACGACCCCGGGAAGCGCGACTAACCCTAACCTCCCGGGAAGATTCTGACCCGGACGAAGAAGAGGAAGCTGCAGAAGACTCCCTAGACTCTACCCGAACTATTTCTACGCACTCCTCAGAGGAAGACATCTAACCTGATCAAGAGAAAGGGTCCTCCGAGGAAAGAACGCAGGAAATCCGACTTAGAGGGAAGAACGCCGAGCTAATACACGAAGGGAAGAGGAAATTATAGCGAAGTGTGGACCCTCGGGGGGATCCCACCTTTATTTATAACCTTCTTCGAACACATCCAGCGGCGCCGATCGTCTCCTGCCAAAATGACACTTCGCATTCAACGGCCATCAACGCTCCACCTGTCGCACGCGCATTGGGCGCGTCCCATCGAGCGCGAGAACACCAGCGGCCCGTCACGTCAGCCAACCAGCGTCGGACACGTGACCTGGCGCTCCGATGAACGTACATCCGAATCGGCGCTTTCTCTTTAATGCAAGATCTCTTCCCTGATCCGCTGACGTCATCAAATAAGAACTTAGCCCGGGTGACCAGTTAGACCACTCTCGACCCGACCCATAAATAGGTCAGGACGAAAGTGGGGGGCTAATGATGATGCTCGGTACTGAGTACTCCCCCAAGATCATGACACGTGGCAGATGACGTGTCCCAGGGCTTGCGGGAAAGGAGCAGGAACGGTACATTGGAAGAATGCCCCGGACCTTCGACCCGAAGATGTTCCCGACCTTTAGTGGCCTTCCCGACGACTCCTGTGCCCGCCTTACAAACAACTATTGGCTCGCCTCCGAGCCCTCCCGCACTCTGAGTTCCCTCAGCCCTCCTAGCTCGCCTCCGAGCTATCATATGAACCAAGCCTACTCGGCCTCCCGCTCGCCTCCGAGCCTCCCGCCGAGCTTATTTTCCTTGGTCTCATCGACCGACTTATAGCACCGATCACAGGCGTCTCCGCCACGGTTCCGCGAATCTCGCCTGATGCGAGATATCCGCCGCCCACGATCCCGCGTTCCACCATCTCATTCCCCCATTAACGAGCGCATCTCATCATTAATGAGAAATCCCGCCTTTCACGCAGGCGTAATGCCAGGGGCGTAACGGCTGGCGTGAATCTCACGCCCGCCAGCCCACGGCTGCCACTGTATAAACCCCTCTCTCAGACGACTCAGGTAAAGTAATTTTACCCCAATAAGCCGCTACTCTGCCCATTTAGCCCGTCTAACTTGATCGTCGAAGGGTCTTCGGTGGCACAACCACCCCGGGACTTCCTTGCAGGTAGCTCGGCTTCATCCACTTCAAGCCCATTGAAATTCACACGCACCAAGGGGAAACCCTCAGACCCAATCTCAGCCGCTCATCACCACTCGTTGCGGATCAACGAAAGGTAACATCTGAAGGAGATCCAGAGCTCCATCAAATGCACAATTTATTCTAGCAGATTAAATATATATTGTCAAGAAAGAACACTACAGGCGATGCATATAACCTAATTCTCAACTGCTGTAACTTCAAAGAAGATGAATCTAAATCTTAAAGGCAAGGGGAAAATGTGTTATATATCTAGCTGGCTAAACTAATAATTAAATGAATATAAAGAATAAAAATATCTTTTAGGGTAAGCATTGAAAAAGCAGTGATAGGTTTATTATTCAGGATCTAAGCTTGGAGACAAAATTAAGAGGATAGATGGTCAAATAATAGTACCAAAGGTATGAGGTAAGAGCCATCAACTTCTATATATGAAAACCAAGGTCAATGCTTTTATATATATATATATATATATATATATATATATATGAGAATGAAAGAGGAAAGATGCCATATGAGAGAATTTCCTCCTATGGCGTCGAAAAAATACAACCTCCATCGTTTTTTCCGACGATTAGCATCCATCATTTTCATCGTTATCATCTAAGATATGGGTACATCAAATTTCATTTGATTCTACAACTTTTTCGCCGTTGAATTAGTGGGTTCAAAATTAACGGTTTACCGACAATAGAACTTTTTACATTACTAAATCAACAGTGAAAAAGTTATAGAATCACATGAAATTTGGTGTACCCACATCTTAGATGATAACGATGAAGATGATGAAGTCCGATCGTCGGAAAACACGATGGAGAGTGTATTTTTTTGACACCATAGGAGGAAATTCCCTCCTATGGCCTCTTTCCTCCATTATTCTCTCTCTCTCTCTATATATATGAGAATAATGGAGGAAAGATGCCATAGAAGGGAATTTGCACCTATGGCGTCGAAAAAATACAACCTCCATCATTTTTTCCGACGATCGGCACCCTTCATTTTCATCGTTATCATCTAAGATATGGGTATACCAAATTTCATGTGATTCCACAACCTTTTCACCGCTGAATTAGTGGGTTCAAAATTAACGGTTTACCGACAATAGAACTTTTTACATTGCTAAATCAACAGTGAAAATGTTGTAGAATCACATGAAATTTGGTGTATCCACATCATAGATGATAACGATGAAGATGATGGAGTTCGATCGTCGGAAAACACGATGGAGTTTATATTTTTTCAACGCCATAGGAGGAAATTCCCTCCTATGGCTCGTTCCTCCATTATTCTCTCTCTCTCTCTCTTTCTCTCTCTCTCTCTCTCTCTATATATATATATATATATATATATATTCGACGATCAGAACCCATCATTAACATTTTTATCATGTAAGATATAGATACACTAAATTTCATGTGATTCCACCACTTTTTCACCATTGAATTAGTAATGTAAAAAGTTCTATTATCGGTAAACCGTTAATTTTGCACCCACTAATCAACAGTGAAAAGATGATCGAATCACATGAAATTTGATGTATTCACATCTTACTTCAGGCATAGCTAATGAAACGAGCCGAAGCAATTCGTTTCGGAATTCGTTTGCTTCGCCTAGCAGGCAAAGCGAATTTTTCTCGCATCGCCGGCTAGACGAGATGAGGGCAACAGTATCAAAGCCAGAACCCGTTCACTTCGCCTCGCTGGTTCACGAGGCAAGGCAAATTCGCCGAGCCAGACGAATTTTTAGCCCAACTCGGTGGCTATTTTCTTATAAAAAAATTTAAAATTTAAAAATTAAAATTAGGCTTAAAATTTGAAATTTAAACAAGTTTTTATAGTAGAAAAATCTTAATCAAATTACAATTTCATAATACAATTTGTTATTTTTTTTATATTAAAGACCAAACCCACTCGGGCAGCCTGCGTATCCCTCCCAAATATTGATCTCAATAAGAGGGAATCGGGTCTACGTAGTTCTTTTTCTACTATTACAAATCTTACTCACTAATCATCGGCGCCGGTTGTGGTTCCTGCTCCTTCGGCGTTGGTCTCGTCCGATCCTGTAACTCCTCAGGTGGATAATCCGAGTCCAAAGCGATTGCATTTTGTTTCCTGACGGCTGCTGCTTCCCAATCTTGCGAGAAAATCATGCACTCTATTGTGTCGTGCGCCAAACTGCTTATCTTCTCGTTTAATATCCCGTCACCTATACTAAAAGCACTTTCCGACGCTACTGTGTACATTGGAACGGTTAGTAAATCACGAGCCATGGTAGAAAGCACCGGATACAAATATCCGTGGTTTTTCCACCAGGCTAAAATATCAAAATCATCTATAGTTAAATCTACATCTGACTTAGTTTGTAAAAATATTGATAACTCGTTTAAAAATGACAATAATGAGCCTATCGGACCTTTTGCCCTTTTTCTGTTAAATAAGTGCTAAAACTGGAGTCGAAGCACGCAAACTAGTTAAGGGCGGTGATCTACTAGTTCTACCAGAAAAAGATCGTGCAACATACAAATCAAACACTTCATCTAAATTACTTCTAACGATACTAACATATGCATCATTATCTACACCATGTCCCATGGCCGTGTGGAACCCGGTTAAAAGAGTCTCCAAACCTTCTAATTTAATTCTAGGATTCATTACCGAACATAAACAGTAAATAATTGGAACTTCAGAGAAATATTTAGAAATCTTAGCTAGCATAGTAAGTATCGGATGGTGAAATATTGGATTTTCAACGTGACAAGCAAAACAATTAGCTATATTATACAATTCAGAGACAAGAATATAAGAAATGAGGGTATAAGTAGCAGAAAATAGTTCGGTTGCTATTTTAAAAGTCATAAGAAAATATTTAAAAAGATGTGCAACCGTCCATTGATTGGGGGTTAAGTGATTTTCTACAAGTATTTTTTCATTCCACACGTTACTAATAATTCTGGTTGTCTTTAATGCAGTACGAAATATGTCATATATACTATTCCACCTAATGACCACATCTTTTTTAAGAGATGGTCTTACACCTGCAGCTAGGCAACTAGTTTTGTATTCAGCTTTTCTTTTTCCGGAACTTTTAATAAACCTACATGCATTTTTAATTGTTTAAATATTTGTATTATATACAGTATATGCATCCTGTACAACAAAGTTAAGTATATGACATGCACAACGAATATGAAAAAACGACAACTGGAAATTGGTTTGCATAGCCTAATGAGTTCAGCAATAGCAGAATTATTGTTGCTAACATTATCGAAAGAAATAGAATTTTTTTTATTTACACAATGATATTCTTCTAAAATAGATCTAATTTCAGAAGTTATATGGAAAGTAATGTGCCCGTATGGAAATTTTCTAGCAATAATTCTTTTTTGCAAAAACCAGTCAGAATCTATCCAATATGCAATAACACAGATCCAGAGAAGCTCCTTTCTATCCGTCCAAATATCAGAAATTAATGAATTACCGGTATCTAAAGAAGAAAGAGCACCAATTAATACCTGTTTACCGTCGTTGTAGAGGCTAAAACGACAATTTTTAAACGTAGTCTTTGGAATCCTTTTGAATGCCGGTTGCAACACCGTTTGAACGTACCGCTCAAAATCCGCACTTTCTTCGAATCCGAGAACCTGTTCATCTGTTATAACATATCTTGCTATTTCTGAAACATTTAAATCATGATTATATTGAAAAATACCTTGACCGGCAAAACCAATTTGTGTTTGTGTAGTGGAGAAACCGGCCGGGATTTCTAAATGTTTTTTTTGCATGTTTATTCAAACTATCGGTGCCAACACTATTTTTGTGTTTATATGCATTACCACAATATTTGCAAACGGTGTATCTAACACCGTCCTTAAATTCAACTTTATAGTGATCCTAAATATCACTAGTAGTCACACGTTTTTTAGCTTCTTTTGATGTTTGGGTGGATCCTTCCGCTTGTTGTTTGGGATGAGGAATTTGGATTTGATGCGTATCGGATGAACCCTCCATATCAATATTTTAACTACTTGTTAAAAAAATAGTGTTAGAGTAGAAAATTAGAAATAATAAATTAAAAACAAGAAATAAGAAAGAGAGAAGAATGGGTCGATCGGAGGCTCGAAGATTCGAAAACTCGAAGTCGGACTGTCGGAAGATCGGATAGGAGTTTCTATTCTTTAAAGAGATGGAAATTTCCACAATAGTAATAGAGATTAAGATTAATTTTTGTAGAAAGATGAGAATTTTTTTTTGGAAGAGAAGAGTTTGGAATGAGAAGAAATGGGGTCTGGAAGGGTATTTATAGGTTTTGGGCGGGGGGGTTTGAATCTTTTACCCGTTTGTAGTCGTTACGAGGCGAGGTGAATCGAAATTCGCCTCGCTTCGTCTAGATCCAACCGTTAGTAGCTGTTGGATGGAAATTTCAAAGCGAGGCGAAACGAACCCGAGGTGAGGCGAAGCGATTCGTCGAGCAGGCGGCCGAGTTCAAAGCGAATCTGTGGCGAATCGGTCAACGAGGCGAGGCGAACCGGTGAGTCTTGCTGATTCGTGGCGATTCCCGAGACCAAGCGAGGCTAGTTAAGCGAGGCGAACTACAACAAAGCAGGACCGGAAAAGTTGGGAACCCGCTCGCTTCGCCAATTCATGGTCGGTGAGGCGAATTGATTCGCCAAATTCACCCACGTTATCACGAAGCGAAGCGAATCGATTCGCCGTCGATTTGTTTCATTAGTCGGGCCTATCTTACATGATAAAGATGATGATGATAGGTATCGATCGTCGAAAAAAATCATGGAGGGTATATTTTTTCGACGCCATAAGAGGAAATTCCCTTCTATGGCACATTTCCTCCATTATATATATATATATAATGAAGAAAAGAGGTTTTAGAAGGCTTTTGCGTCAGGTGGCGTAAAAAACTACACCCTCCACAATTTTATTCGACGATCAGCACCCATCATTTCCATCTTCATCATCTAAGATGTGGATACGCCGAATTTCATGTGATTTTACTACTTTTCACCATTGAATTAGCAATGTAAAAAGTTCTATTGTCAGTAAACCATTAATTTTGCGCCCACAACGGTGAAAAGTGGCGGAATCACATGAAATTCGGTGTATCCACATCTTAGATGATAAAAAGAAAAATGATGGGTGCCGATCGTCGAAAAAAGTCATGGAGGGTGTATTTTTTCGATATCATAGGAGGAAATTCCCTGCACCTTTCCTCCATTATCCTCATACACACACACATTAGAACTTGTGCACATGTGTTGCACGTGTCAAATTTAATATTTCATATTTGTGAGAACGAGTATATATGTAAATTATGAGGATTTATGTGTAAATGTGCATTTCATATAAGTGAGAATGAGTATATGTATAAATATTGAGGGTTTATGTGTAAATTCACATTGCAAGGCATCATTTTTTTCTGTTTTCTTCCTTGATAAGGTGGAGCCCCTAAGAGAAGAGGATGATAGGGTGGAGACCCAGGAGAAATGATTTTTCTTTGAATTTTGGAGAAAGGAGAGGGTGTCCATCCACCTCACCAAGAGGGGTATTTGCATTATAAAGAAAAAAAAAAATATATATATATATATATATATATATGAGGGAATTTCCTCCTATGGCGTCGAAAAAATATACCCCATCGTGTTTTCCGACGATCGGAACCCATCATTTTCATCGTTATCATCTAAGATGTGGCTACACCAAATTTCATATGATTCTACAACTTTTTCACCGTTGATTTAACAATGTAAAAAGTTCTATTGTCGGTAAACCGTTAATTTTGAACCCACTAATTCAACGGTGAAAATGTTGTAGAATCACATGAAATTTGGTGTACCCATATCTTAGATGATAACGATGAAGATGATGAGTTCCGATCGTCAGAAAACACGATGTGGGGTGTATTTTATCGACGTAATAGGAGGAAATTCCCTCCTATGGCATCATTCCTCCATTATTCTCTCTCTCTCTCTCTCTCTCTATATATATATATATATTAATCCAATGAAATTATTATAAGAAGAACCAATTTGATTATGGAATGTGTCCATGTCTCAATATTCAAATTGCTCAAAAATTCTGGCAGTCGATCCACGTAACGTCAACAATTTATATTTGTTAGATAATTTTTCTGCATTTTATACACTAAAATACCATAAAATTTAGATAAGCATAAGCAAGTTGACTTTTTGAAGTTGACTAGTTACTGATGGCTAAAGAAATGAAATGCTCCTCTACTGAGAAATTTCATAAGAAACCTATGGCCATAAATTGATTCTTATCATTTGTATAAATTAAGATATAATATATAGTCACATGCAAAATCATCTGAACTGCATCTCAGTATAAGAAAGCTTCTACACATGAATTTGTGTGCATTCCCTAAAATTGTATGCAAAATATATTTATCAATTATATATGCAGGATAGGTGACAGATTCAAAAATATATATCATAAGTCGGTAGACAGGGGAACTGATATTTGATAGATGTCAAATTTATGCATGTAAAAAGCATTTACTGTGGATAAAATTTTGGGATACCTAAATCACTCTGATTTTAATCAACTTTTTGAGTCCTTAAATAGTGAGGCAAAACAATGCCCCTTTAGCATAGTGGAAAAACCTTCTTATAGTTGAGCGAGAGGTATGGGATTCCAACCATGCTTGCATCATGTTACAGCTTGTTATTAAAAAAAAAATCATTGATACAAGCGTTTAGCATGACTTTTATGATTAGGTATGTGAAAACTAGATTCGAAAAGTAGCAACCAAAAGAGAAAATTAACATTGGATTTAACATGGCTCAAAGCAAGCAAAGTTGTTTATGATGTTATAAGAATAGAATTTACCGAGCCAATCCGTTTAGAATCTCTATTGGAATATGTTTCATTTCGCTTTTGCTTATATCCGTTCTTTATATTTGAACATAATTCCATATATAAATATGGTATATCTTTTTTCCTTCTTTTAAACTTCTTCAAAAACTCTGGGAATTTGAAGCCAGCCATCTAGACAAACCTTTCTTTAGATAAACTTTCCCTTTGTTATGGTTTTCACAATTAGAAATTTGACACTAATTTGAAAAGGGATAGGGATGTTATCGTAAAACCATGTCAGATCTTTTCTGAAGTTTTGCTTCATATCCGACCCTATTTTGATAGGAAAAGATTATGATGATGAATCTCCTTAAGATCTTTGTTCCGCGCCTTTATCCGACCCTCTATCTATTTTTTTTCTCTGTATCCTCTAAACGATAGTCCGCATGCCCTTATTAAAATATTGAATACCCATAAAACAATATAAAGATTGCATTGCATTAGGTCAAATAGAAGCTACATGGAAGCATACATTAATATATATATTTTAACTTAGTTTATCCATAGGGCAAGATGTATAACAGCTCTCCATAAGTAAAGTCAACTCCAACCATGCACAATATATATAACATTATCTACTTAATTATCTGTCTAATCTAATGCTTATCAATTTGTAATGACCATATAAAAGCTGAAGAATGAATATTAAAGCTCATACTGCAGGCATCATGACACAAATGTTATAGCTAATATGCAAAGCTTATCCTCCAACAAGATAACAGCATCAACTTATCAAGACAAAATCTGCAGCCTTTGTTTTGCAATAACATAATAAACATTGTTAATGGATTTTGAAAAGTCGATAGTGATACAAAATTTGCCTTAACAAAAAATTTGGGAAGTTTAAAAGATTCTGGATTTCTTTATATTTCAGGTACAATTTTGGCATCATATACATTAACATACAATTGTAGTTGGATAAATATATATGATGGATAAAGACTAACATCTGCAGGTTATATGCCCCAACTACATAAGCAAGTTGGCTTTTAAAAGTTGGCTTGTTTAATTGACATACAAATAAACAAGCTCTTCTTCTGCGAAGTAACAAAGAAACTTGTATCCTTGTCAAAACTAAGATTGGCAAATAATTTAACAAGTCAATACATAATTATCCAATATTTTAACTCACACAGACACATGAAACATCATCTAATTTACAGCTCTAGAAGATGAAAACTTTAGCATGCATGCACATGAATTTGTGTGCTCTACAAGATATGATTGTCAATTTCGCATTTAAAAATTAGATTTTCAGATCATATCCACGTGTGAATTTGTTATAGAGCACACCATTGACACATTCTAAAACGTTTTGGTCTGAAATAAATCTAAGGATTTCAAAGCCCTGGTCTTTTAGGGCCGACTTTTGATCCCGATATCATCTTTTAATCTGAAAGTCCGAACGGCTATTATGACATCATTCTGGAGAAGGAATTTTATGCTCTGATGTACGCTTGTACCAACCAACGTCCATTATGCTCCGAGGTCGAAGGTATTATAAGGGTAGCACGAGGGTAATGCCAGAGATTGGTAGTTTAAGGCATCAGTCAAGAAAAGGTTGCTTAAAGGGTTAAAAAAAAGAGTTACTTCATAGTCAAGTAATAAATGATAGTTTAAATATTTTGAGTATTCCATTATATGATCTGTAAACCCTAGTTATTTTTATTATAAATAGAATGGTAGATCAAGTTGTTTTCCTCCGACGCTATGCTTAACAACACAATTATCTCATCCTTAATAGCTTTCTTGAGTATAATCACCCCATCCTTGAACATGATAACAGTGTTAGTTATCTATCTAATCCTTATCAATTGCCAAGACGACACTGATATCTTAAAAAACACTGAAACTAGCAACATGGGTCACCACAGAAATTTCATGCTCATGCAAGTTTCTCCTCCCACTATGATATAATTGTGAAACGACCCTTCCACCGTACCAAAACTCCGAAATTATGACGAGGGTTGAAGGAATATATTTTATATTCTAACAATAATAGCAAGTACTTATTAATATAATAACTGTAGCCTTGTGTGCAATGACACAACAAACATTGTTAATGGTTTTTGGTCTCCTACAATACAATAATAAAAGTTCAAGAACCATATTTCCTCAAGTCTAATCGAAAAGCAATTCTATCACAATATATAAACATTTCATGCTGTTTAAATTAATGTGTATTGCAAATTGTCTTTCGAATAAATTGCTGAAATCTGGTCTCGTTGAATCTATGACAACCTCATTTTTCAAATGACATACTTAAAGGGCAAAATGAGAGCAAAATAACCGGCATAGATATTTAAAAATTAATGTCGCAAGCAACATCAAGAGGCAGATTAATATTAGCCGCATAGGTAGTAAATAAGGAAACCATTATGGCATGTATTAGATCATAAACAGGGACATACATAGTTCATACATAAGCTTAATTGTCATTATAATTAGTACACAAATATTGGCTTATGATTACTGTTAAGTGTTAAGTAATTCTTCAGGTAGCAGAAGTACCTTCTACAGCACCAAGTTCATCAACAGGTCTTGGCACAGCTTGCCATCCTGTGCAAACCTGAAGAATTTCTCTGAGAGGCTCGGATGCAGGTTCCATGGTCCATTTTGGGTAAAAATCTTGAGCCTTGAAGATACACTTTTCATCGGCACCGGCGCCTTCTGATATACAAGGTTGAGCACAGTTCAGAAATAGATCGCCATCTGATCTTATAAATCCACAGGTGCCCTTGTCTTTATCGGCTGCCTGCGCCGTCATGGAAAAAATGAATGTATAAGCATGGTTTGAAAACTTGGCCAATCCCGATCCGAGATGCCCGATTCCAATCCAAAAAATGGTTGTCCGATTTTTGATACCGATATCGTCCAATATTGAGGTATATTGGGTTTAATAGGGTTCTAATATTAAGTGTAATGATGGATTGGTGGTTTCATCAATAGGTTATTAGCTTATGGTTTATATGACATCACCAAATTACTCAAAACATATCCCAAAAAAAACCTCTGTATTACAAATTATTAAGATAACCATTTTAGACATAATTACTTGCTAAAGAATTTGCCAAATACTTCATAGTTGCTTTTTTTTAAAATTTATTTAAAGAATTTCATAATTTTCAAAAAAGTTTTTGTCAAACGATATAAATCGGATACTTCTGATCCGAGATATCCGATAGTCTGATACGGCCGATTTTGATCATTATTCGAAATGGTGAACGATTTCTACCTCAGTCTAATTCACCACAAGTGAACGAGGCATGCGAGTTGATCCGGTCGATTAATATTGATGATTCTATCACCAGTGATGCTTTATGTTGGAAATCTTTTCATTTGGGTACATTCACCACAAAATCGGCAAAAACATCACTTCTACCATAACTTTGCTTTGCTTGATATATTCTCAGGTTAAATTTGTTTGGTTTCACATGTCCATTCCAAAAAACTCTTTTCGCCTATGACAAGCAATTCTTGGAAAATTAAAAACTCTTAATCTACTTCAAGCAAGAGATATTGGTGAAAGAGAACAATGCATTCTATGAAAGGTCAATCCGAAAGGTATAAACATCTATTTTTTTGAGTGTGGAGTCTCTAGTTGGGTGGTCCGAGTATCATTAGCAAGTTGCAAGCTTTACACCATTTAATCTTCATGACATCATAGATTTTAACCAACTAAATGCTTATTTAAGAAAACCAATCAGAGCATTACTTCGTATGCTGGTTGCAAATATTGTTTGGCATATTTAGAAATAACATGATTATTGAATTTTTTGATATCATCGTAGGTTTAATGAGATAGCTCTTCGAGATGTTATTTCTGACACTTCTATTAGAGTAGCCAAGTTCTTTGATACTACGGCTCTTGGTGGTGGAATAATTGCTCGAATTAGAGTGCCACCACCTTCGATTTTAAAAGTTTGATCTTAGGCAATTGTCTTGTAATAACCTTGATCTTATTTTCTTGTGTTTAGTTTTCTTTTTGTAACTATCTTTTATCTTAATATAATATTAAAATTTGGGCCTTTTGCCCTAGCCTTTGGCAATAAAATAAAATAAAATAAAAATTAGCTACTATTAGATAGAAAGCTTATCAGTAATTCTAATTCCATGGAAAAGGATCAAACACATAGGGAGCATTAAGAATGTGCATGACCAAGAAACTTCCCTATATAAAGAGACCATGACCAAGAAACTTCCCTATATAAAGAAACAATATATTCTAAACTATTTCAACATGATAATATGTTAAACGATAAAAGAGAAAAGAATTAGTTAAAGAGAAATTAGGTAACATAATACGTAGTATAAGAAGAGGTGGATGTCGATAACGTTGATACCAGCAAATAGTAGAAACTGTACTAAATGCGGAAGGCAGCACATCCAAATAGCATAGACCATTAACTTCTTTACCTCCACCAATCTACTCTTTTATTTGATTGTCCTAAATCACAAAGTAATTAGAAGAGAAAGTTATTGAATACTTAAAATCATTGGTAAGACGAACAGATAAAAGATTTGTACGAAGTGAAGGAACAACGAGAACACTTTTAAACGGTAAGGAAGATGTTACATCTTGGTACAACCATGAACATGAAGGATATCCTTATTGGCAATGAAAATGAATTTATACGAAGTGGAAAATACAGAGTTAGAAATAATATGAGTTATGTGGTCAGAAGCTCCGGAGTCAAGAACCTAAGGGTTTAACTGAGATAGTAGAGATATACATGATATGATTAAGTTGGTAGTAGAGATATACGAGAAAATATGTTGCATGTGCTGTAAATTTTCAGAAGAGATCTGCGAGAAGGAGGATGCTGGCGGTTAGTTCGTTGTGGATGGAGGAGTCGTACTCTATCGGACAGTAAGAGTCTGATCCGGATAGCCATATTTCTTTTAG
This sequence comes from Agapanthus africanus, assembly GCA_030015575.1. Taxonomy (NCBI): domain Eukaryota; kingdom Viridiplantae; phylum Streptophyta; class Magnoliopsida; order Asparagales; family Amaryllidaceae; genus Agapanthus; species Agapanthus africanus. The sequence continues at coordinate 188,943,832 of CM057337.1, forward strand.
CAGAATTGATTTGTATGGTTGGTACGACCGTAAAGAGAGCAAGAAAGGGAATCACGACCACGTCCACGACCATGACCAGATGGAAATCCTTGGCCACGACCCTGAGCAACAAGGGCAGAAGATGGAGCCTCCACTGTAAAAGCGCCTAGTGGAAGGACACAATAAGTAGTAGCGAGAATACCATTCAAGATAGATGTAGCGTCTTGAAAGAAAAGAAATGAGTGAATTCCATCTAAGTGAGACTCCATCTTAACCAAATAAAGAGTCCCAATAAGAGCCTCACACTGACTCTTGGTAACGGCTAGATCAGAGAAGATGTGGTCCCATCTCAAATCTCTTTACTTGTCAGAAGATGGCCTTCAGCCGCTCTATGATATCTTCAATGAACTCACTACTGCTACTCCAGGTGATGATCTACATGCCTTTGGGGCTCGGTTCCGGGGGCTATATACTATGTTGGAATAGTTTAGAATATATTGTTATTAGGTACACCGTACCATGATGCTTAAGCATCAAGTAATTGCAATCTCTATATAAAGAGACCATTGATCATATAATAAAGCATATCTTTCTCCTCTCTTTTAACCTTCAACACGGTATCAGAGCAGGTCTCCTAAATCTTAACCTTAATCCTCTCAAAGAAAAGAAAATCAAATCAAATCAAAACCCTAGTCGACAAATCGCCACCCCCCTCAGCCCCTCGACGTCTCTGTCCTCGCCTCCCTCGCCTCCCTCGTTGCACCTTGCATCGATTGCGTGCCGCCTCGCAGATCTCGCAGATTGATTGCTGCCCCTCGTATCGATCGCGTGCCGCCTTTAATCTCGAGATCCCTGCACCCACCGCGCACCGCGTCTCGCTGCGCCCGCATTAATCCTTATTGCCTCGCATTGATCACCTGAAAGCAGCAGGATTCATGAATTTAAAAACAGGGTACCAAGCTTGAATAAACCCTAGTATTTTTCTCTCGCTCTTTATATGCTAGATCTACACTTTCTATTACTTACTCTCTTTGCGTGAGACGTACAATATGACGAACAACAAGATTGATCATCCTGTTTCTGATTACAAAACGGATTTTCGTCTAACTATCTTGACTTTCACTGGCTCTAATAATTTTTTGGAATGGACGCACGACATTTAACGAGCCCTCAAAAAGAAGGGCCTTCATCACTATCTCTTTCAGGAAACTCCACCAATCTCCGATACGCAGTATTCATCTTGGTCTCAGAATGACAGCAAAATCTGCACTTGGTTTACAAACTCTATGGAGCCCCGATATTATCAGGCTATTATGTATCTCCCTACTGTGAAGAAAATATGGTTCCATCTCAAATCTTTTTACTCGTCGGAAGATAGCCTTCGGCGGCTATATGATATCTTCAATGAACTCACTACCGCTACTCCCAGATAATGATCTACATGCCTTTGGGGCCCGGTTCCAGGGGCTTCCAGAAGAATGGAATATAATGATCAACCCATCTCCTCTTATCCTGCTGTTACCAAGAGTCAGCATGAGGCTCTCATCAGGACTATTTATTTAGCTAAAATGAACCCTCACTTGGATGGAGTTCGCTCTTTTCTTCTTTCTCAAGACAGTACGCCTATCTTGAATAGTATTCTCACTGCTACTTATCGTGTCTCTCCATTAAGGCTTCCACAGCGGAGGCCCTATCTTCTTCCCTTGTTGCTTAGGACTGTGGCCGAGAATCTCCCTCTAATCATGGATGTGCTCCTATTGGTACTCTGGATCATGGGAGACAGGCTCGCGAACGTGGTCGTGGTTCCTTTCCTTGCTCTCATTGTGATCGTACCAACCATACAGATCAATTCTGCTGGGAGAAGCATGGCTATATGGATCGGACTCCTGCCGCCTAACAGAGTGCGGCTCCTCCATCCACAGTGATCCAACCACCAGCATCATCATCCTCGCAGATCCCTCCTGAAGACTTGCAGCACGTCCAACGTATTTTCTCTCATATCTTTACTTCCAATTTAACTGCATCAGGTATATCTCGGTTAAACCCTTGGGTCCTTGACTCCGGAGCTTCAGACCACATGACTCATACTGCAACTCTATGTTTTCCGCTTCGCATAAATTCATTTCCATTGCCAATGGAGATGTCATTCATGTTCGTGGTTGTACTAATATTGATATGACATTTTCTTTACCGCTTAAAAATGTTCTAATTATTCCTTTACTTCGTACAAATGTTTTATCAGTTTATCGCCTTACCAATGATTTCAATTGTTCAAAAACTTTCGCTTCTACTAATTTTATGATCCAGGACAACCAAACGAAGGAGCAAATTGGTGAGGGTAAAGAATTTAATGTCCTGTACTACTTGGATGTGCCTCCTCCGTATTTACTGTTGTTTCTACTATTTGCTGGCATCAACGTCTTAGACATCCACCTCCTCCTATGCTACATACTATGTTACCTGATTTTTCTTTATATAATTTTTTATGCGAGTCATGTATTTTGAGGAAACATTTTCGTTCCACTTTTTCTTCAATTAATAAACGTAGTTTTTCGATATTTGAGTTAGTCCATTCTGACATTTGAAGTCCTTATAAACATACTAGCATATTTGACTACAAATATTTTGTCACTTTTATTGATGATCACTCTAAAATGAAATGGTTGTTTCTTTTACATGATTGATCTGAATTACTACGTGTGTTTCAAACATTTATTACTGAAGTGGTTAATCAGTTTAATACATTTTTTAAAACTCTAAGAACTGATAATACAAAAGAATATATGAGTTGTATTTTCACTCTTTGCCAATCTCGTGAGATTATTCATCAAACTTTCTGCTCATACATACCACAACAAAATGGTATTGCCGAAAGAAAAAACCGCCACTTATTTGGCATTGCTCGGTCTATTATGCTTAACATGCATGTCCCAAAACGGTTTTGGAATTTTGCCTTACTTACTGCATATTTTTTGATTAATTGCACGTCTTCCGCGATTCTTCAAAATCAAACACCGTTTTTTATTTTATTTCTCAACCAAGACCCTTTTCCCTTTTCTCCTAAAGTATTTGGATGTGTTTGCTACGTTCATAATCACCGATTAACTTGCAATAAATTAGATCCTAGGACTGTCAAACATATATTTGTTGGTTATACCAGGCCTAAAAAAGGTTATGTTTGTCTACTTCCCTCTACATCCAGTATCGTAATCTCTCGTGATATCACCTTTTTTTAGGATCAGCCCTTTTACCCCAGCGGAAAGTTTTCCCGTCCCGCTGCCGCCACTTCCTATACCTCCAGATGACCAATCAATTCAAACCAAATCTACTACTGTCGAAGTTTCTCATTCTCCTCCGATTACACATGTCTATAGGCGTCGACCGAGAGCCGTGATAGATTCAACGGCAAATACTGAAACTCCTCCTCCATGTATACAACCGGAAGCTGACGAGCTCTCACCTCTCCCTCCTTTTGACGGTTTGTCCAACGACTTACCAATTGCTCTTCGCAAAGGTAAACGAACACACACTACTTCTCATCCTATTGCTTCATTTATTTCATGTCACCGTCTTACTCCTGCTCTGTGTCAGTTTGTCTCTTTCTTGCCTGATGTTTTCCTTCCTAACTCTGTTCAAGAAACTATGAGTCATCCAGATTGGCATAGGGCTATGATGGAAGAGTTGCACGCACTGAAGTCTAATCACACTTGGAATTTGATCAGCCTCCCTTCATAGAAAAGGTGATTGGTTGCAAGTGGGTCTTTGCCATCAAACATAATCATGATGGCAGTGTATCTCGTTTGAAGGTCCATCTTGTTGCCAAAGGTTATACTCAGTGAAATGGTGTCGACTATACTGAGACTTTTTCTCCAGTAGCCAAACTCACTACTGTTCGTGTCTTGATCTCTCTTGCAGTTACCCGCGATTGGTTTCTATCAGCTAGACGTCAAGAATGTCTTCCTTAATGACAATCTTTCCGAGACGGTTTATATACAGCAGCCTCCTGGTTTTGAGCGTGAGGGGAGTCTCTTGTATGTTATCTTAAAAAAACTATCTATGAGCTAAAACAATCTACTCAGGTATGATTCGATAAATTCAGCATGGTCCTAAAAAAGATAAATTTCACAAGAAACTCGGCAGATCCATCTCTTTTTATATATAGACGGAAAGAAGGAATAGTTATTCTCCTTATTTATGTTGATGACATAATCCTCACTGGAGATGATTACGAGGGTATATATAAGGTCAAAACTCATTTGGTCTCACATTTTCACACCAAAGATTTTAGTCATCTACGGTAGTTTCTTGGTATAGAGGTATCTCGAAATAAGAGATCATTATTTCTCCCATAGCGAAAGTATACGGTCGATCTACTTAAAGCAACATGATTTCTTGGCTGTCGCCCTGCTGATACTTCCACAGATATAACAGTAAAGTTGTCTCGCGTTAGCTCATTTGATGACCAGCAACTTTCCGATCCAGATCGGTATCGACGATTGGTTGGGAAGCTAATCTATCTCACGGTTACTCGTCCGGACATATTCTTTGCAGTCAACACAGTGAGTCAGTTTATGCAGGCGCCCTTAGTTTCCCATCTTCCGGCTGTTGAGTACATTCTCCGCTATTTGAAGCGTGCACTCGGACATGTCTTCTCTATAAACCTTTTTCTAATTTGTCTCTTATAACCTATGTTGATGTCGATTTTGCCGGATATGTGGATGATTGTCGCTCCACGAGTAGATTTTATGTTTTCTTTGCGGAAAATCTAGTTCCTTGGCACAACAAGAAGCAACATGTTGCACACTCATCGGTCAAGGCTGAATATAGGGTTATGGTCCATACCGTCTCAGAATTATCGTAGCTCTCCACATTACTTCGAGATCTCAGTGTTAGTTCTACAACACCAGCAACCTTGTTATATGACAATAAATCTGCAATTCATATTTCAAAGAATCCAGTATTTCACGAACGCACAAAACACATTGAAGTGGATTACCATTTTATCTGGGAGAAAATAGTTGAAAAGAAAGTTAATCTCTATCATGTTTCTACTCATGCACAGATTGCAGATATTTTGACGAAATCTCTTCTAAAACCCATATTCGTTCATCTATTGTCCAAGCTATGCATTATTGATATCTATACTCCAGTTTGAGGGGGGGTGTTGTAATAGTTTAGAATATATTGTTATTAGGGTACACCGTACCATGATGATTAAGTATTAAGTAATTGTAATCCTTATATAAAGAGACCATTGGTCACATAATAAAGCATCTCTTTCTTCTTTGTTTTAACATTTAACAATAACAATCAAATGAAACAGAGAAATCTACTCATCTTAAAACATCCCAAAAACGGCAGTTCTATCAACAAATTGGAAAATAAATATTTACTTTGTATTTTTTCTCATGTGTAAAAGAAGCTTGCCAGTGAACTTTTCTACCAAAATATTACGTTTTCTTTTGTTTTGAATAAACTCTAAATATTGTATTATTGATACTAAATAACCAGTAAACATAAGTTATTGATATACATGTCAAGGAAAGCACATTTACCAATCTTATCGGTGGGTACACATAACTAATAAACCATTTACATTCCCTTCTCTTCGTTCTACAGGTGACAAAGATTTATCTGAATGTGTACTTCTCTGTTTTCTGGTGTTAAATTATTCTAAAGACCCTCATATTGAGAAAATTTCTTATGCATTTTATAGTAGCAATGTTCAGATATGGGTAATAAACTACCGAAATTCATTTTCTGCCAAAGGGATAACAGAGCCTTTGAATTCTAAAATAAACGAGAGAAGAGAGAAGAGAAATGCACCTTCTCTGTCAAATATTTAAACACGGTCTTCTTCTGCCCAGCTTCATATATATTGCACTGTGAAACAATCTGAAAGAAAGCATAAAAACAGAAAAAATTCATCAAGAATGCTTTATAAATGCATAATTTTGAAAATTTCTCTTTTAAGAACATTCTGATGATTTAGATAAAAACATGAACCTGCGATTCAACACTAGCACAAACAGCGTATATTCCCCAATTTCTAGTGTAATTGTTGTAAAGATGAACTTTGCCAAATCTAACACGGGGGTGCCTTTGCCGTGTCCCATCAAAAAAGCAATGATGCATCGTCACACGAATGCACCTATCGTTGCAGTCGTTGCAATCAGCTCCAATAAGCATGGCTTTATCGTGCATCGAGAAGTGACATCTGTTTAACAAGATAGCTATATTGTTAGCATGAAAAAGATAGATCTGTGACTTGTAATCATCTGCAGTTTTCGTTACGTTACTTTAGAATAACATGCTGACTCTAATCTTCATCCGCTCCTCAAATTTTTAGTTGAATATAAAAGTAAAAACACATCTCAATATTAAATTACATTGTACAAAAACCTGGATTCAGCTATATTTCCAACCTCTAATTTAATTTAAACTAGCGGAAAATCATAGGAATTGAATTCTTCTGAGAATGTAGCAAATGTGAACCATGATGAATTATTAATATCCCTGCCTTCATTTGCAGCATACTTGATATGGATGATTCACAGTATGCTGACATTTACAAAGTAGCTACACTGAAAAATAGTAACTCAACGAACATTTTAAGGGCTTTGGTTCCTATAAAAACCATTTTCATATTACTAACCTGTGCTGAACATCACTGACTGTGCCTTAAGCACGCATCAACCAAGGCCATAAGAATTTCCAAATCACATAACAATGTCACATTCGCCCAAAAGCTTAGGCCATGTTTGGATACCCATATTCCAATGGGGGAAAAAACTAGATTCCTTTTTTCCATTGGACTGAGCCAATCCAAGAAATTGGCTATTTTAGTTAATTTTTTATGAAGAATTCCAATAGAAAAGGACCCAGAAATATTGCTATTCCATTGGATTCTAAAGACCCAATTTTTCTAATCCAAAACTCTCTCTCTCCCCCAATTTTTCTAATCCAAAACTCTCTCTCTCTCTCTCTCTCTCTCACTCTCTCTCAATGACACATCATTATATCAATCTCTCTTTTTCTTTCTTTCCCTCACCTTAATGGTATCCTTATCCCAACCATCCAAACATGTATTATGTTACCAAAATCCATTGGAATTTTACTTTTAAAATGCATGTGCTTTCCAAAATATTTTAATCCTAAAGTCAATCCTATGGACTCCAACCCTACCTATCCAAATATGGCCTAAGGGGTGCATATCAAGCTAAATTAACACATGGGTCTTTTAATCCACATAATAATGTATCCAATGGAAAGATGTGTCAATTTAGAAGACAGAATAAATTGTGTAAATAAATATATGTAAATTGATAATAATCAGGTGTGAACTAAGAATCTCTTGAAACCTAATGGTCTGGTACCATTCTAAGAACCACTTCAATCAAAAGCTTGAGTTGATCAGTAGTGGGTTAACAATGCATATCACGCTAATCAATTCTTAACAATGCCAAAACTGATCTTTTTCTTTTCTTCTTACCTTGAAACAGTGATATCAGTACTTTCACGTGTGATGTCAATTAGCCCATCACTAAAATCGCGCAAGCTGCAACGATCGATCCATATATTCCTTGAATTTGGTTTTATTTGGATTGCATCAACATCATGTCCCCTACCTCCTTCAAACTCCAGGTTGCAAATAATGACATGTTCACATTCTCTTAATTGAAATCCTTTGCCTGTTATTGTAATCTTTTGCCCTCGGCCATCAATTGTCTTATACGATGAGACCCTGATATATGAATTGAGCTGAATTGTCCCAGAAACTTCAAAGACTATCCATAGAGGTTCTATTCTGCGGCAGCCCTCACGAAGTGAACCACATCCATCATCTGCATGATGTGGCATTTGTCTGTTAAAACTGACTAAAGAATACCAGGACACACAGATGGAGAATTATAAATATAAAAAATAAACATGACTTATTAAGCCGAAACTTCATTGCGATCACTCTAAGGCAAGTTTTAAGCCGAAACTTCATTGCGGTCACTCTAAGGCAAGTTATGTACACTTTTCAGGAAAAGATTAAGCGAGAAACATAGAAGAAATCACATTGAAGATACTATTGTCACCCAAGTGTACATTCTTCTCATATAAACACAAGCAGAACAATTTATCTGCCATCATACAGCCACATCTGCAAATGAGATTTTAAGGGGGCATGCATAATCAAGAAAAGAACGAAATGGAGCAAGTTTATCGACTCCAAAAAAATTAAGAGAGTCTAATATGCTGCAAAACTCAATTGTAGTTATAAAGGTAACTAATGACAATTGCACATATAAGATTAAAACAAATTTTGCGGTATATAAACACATATAGATATATAGACAGAAGAAATACATTGCACAAATCATTACCTTGCAATCCCTAATCAGCTCAATACCATCCAATTGCAAAACATGGAATTAAAATGGGGATGCAAGCTCATAGAAAAACTATCATCTTCGGATGTCACCGTCTTGACAGGGTTGGATAGAAGATGTTGGAAATGGAAATCAAATGTGGATTTTTCTGTGAGTTCGACTTATGCATTAGTTAATGACGGTGGCCTCAAATTCAAGAAGGCGGCATAATTTGGACTGTGTTGGTGCCGCTTAAGATTAGGATATTCCTATGGCTATTGCTTAATGACACTGTTTTAACTAGAGATCACTTGCTCTGTAGACATATCCTTGTACCCTCCTCTTGCTGGTTTTGTGATTGTGGAGTTAGAGAATCTTGAGACTGCACATCATTTGTTCTTTGAGTGTTTACGAGCGATGGATGGTTTGGATATGGGCGTGTGATAGAAATTGTGTTTTGCATCCTCCATTGAATCTTTATTCTTATGGCGAGATTGGAGAGCACTAAACATACATAGTGATAATAGAAAAGGTGGAAATATTTGCTGCCAGCAGTGTTTTTGGGTCTATGGCATAATAGGAATGGCTGTTGTTTTAACGATACTGCATTTAAGACAAACAGTTTGTTGAGTATGAGTGATGATCTCTTTGTGCTTTGGACATGGTCTGCTGCAAAGAGCAAGAAAACAATGAAGCCAGGATTGATTATCCCACGACTTGAGAAACAAGGAAATGACAACAGGAATGCTGGTGGTGGAATTGGGGGCTAGGTGGAGCTCGCGTCGAGCCTTTTTGGGTGGCTGCAGGTGGTTACTGATTGGGTGGTATGCTATGGCCATGATGTATCACATTACTCGATTGCGGTATTAACGAAACGCTTTAATATAAGGTGTATGCTGGGGTTCTGAAGTATTTTTGGGATAGGCTGTGGTACTCTGCTATCCACAATGGCCTTCGATGTGTATGTAGTGTGGTTTAGTTGCTTATATTCGACGGGGTATCCATCGTTAGACTGTTTAGATGTTTGGTGTCATGTTAACATTACGTTTCATTATTTTGTAAAACTCAGTTTATGATAACATTATGTTTCATTATTTTGACTGCCAGCTGTTTTCGGGTCCATGGCATAATAGGAATGGTTTATTGTTTTAACGATACTGCATCGGGTCTGCTGCAAAGAGCAAGAAAACAATGAAGCCAGGATTGATTATCCCACGACTTGAGAAACAAGGAAATGACAACAGGAATGCTGGTGGTCACATTACTCGATTGCGGTATTAACGATACGCTTTAATTTAAGGTGTATGCTGGGGTTATGAAGTATTATTGGGATAGGCTGTGGTTCTCTGCTATCCACAATGGGCATGCATTGTTACTGTTTAGATGTTTGGTGTCGTGTTAACATTCCGTTTCATTATTTTTGTAAAACTCGGTTTGGGCCCACAACTCAAGCCTTATAGAGATTTATCACACCTTATATTTTATACCTATATGCATCCCACAATTTTCACGATGTGGAACTAAATGTTATCCACATGCTCAACCTCACGTGCAATGAGGGCTCAAACCTCACATGTGTGATATGGACAAACAAACACCCGAGCTCTGAGCTCTGATACCATGTAAAACTCAGTTTGGGCTCACAACACAAGGGATTTTAACATAGTGAAACTTGATCCAAAAGACTCAACTCTTATGGAGGTTTATCTCATCTTATTTCTTACACTCCTATGCATCCCACAATTTTCACGGTGTGGAACTAAATGTTATCCACATTCTAAACAGTTTTAATGAAGCTTGGTGGGTGTCCAGTATTTATATCAAAAAATGAAAAATGAAAAATCATGCAATTAACTAGTGAATAAAATCTATCATCTTTATTGTCCTAAATTTGCAAGCCCTTGGAGGCCAGATCACCGAGAATCATGAAAGGTGTTAAACAAATGGTAGGTCTTGTCCCTTGTTTCCTTCACAAGTTGCAACACCTTGTCTGATCTTTAATGGAGCCTTTCTTCGTAGACAGCCTCATATTGATGAGGAAAAGGCGTGGATGATGATGATACAAACAACTGATTGGTTCTGCGCTCCCATCTTAATTTAAAACGAATTTATGCACAAGCAAAACTCTAGATACCAAGATAACAAGCAAACTTTCCAAAAACAACTGTGACTCTCTCCAAGAAGATTTCCATATTTTATTTTAAGCCAGGAAATCCCACAACCTAGTGACATCCTTAAAAAAAGTTTCAACCTTTGTTAAGATTCATAGGCACCATAGTAGCTTCTGTTATCTAAGTTGTTAAATAGGGTTATGGAAATCCCCTCTCTTGTGCATAATTATCTCCTAGCAATCATAAAACCTCGCCAAATCGACCTTCTGTGAGCTATTACTTCATAGCCAACCCAATTTTGGTTGGAAAAAATAAGGCTTAGATGATAATTGAGCAAAAGATCCCAACTTTATCTAAAGCAAGAGAAATCCAAAAAATCTCCAGTGACATCTACCAAAGAGAAAAAGGAAAAGAATGACTGCAAATGCGAACCAAAACCCTAACCCTAACATTTTTTTCGGCCCAAATTACCTTCCAAGCTCGTAACGCGATACACAGCTCCATGGAGGCCGCCAATGGCGCTCCGGCCGAATCCCTCAGCTTGGCCGGCCATGGCGCGAAGGCTGGAGTCCACGTGGCAGTAGGGCAGAGCAGCCATCTCCTCCTCCTTCAGATCTCGATGCTGTGATCGAGATTAAGAAGAAGAAGAAGATTAAGGAGGGTTTTTTATTGTTTCATTTGTTGCATGAGAAACAGAAAGCTGCCGTTTTGGGGGAAAAGGAAACGGCGAGGGTTTCCAATGATAGGCGCAATGAAGAGAGAAAGAGATGAAGCCATTGATATGAGACGGTTCCGAAATTAGGCGGTTCCGCTTGCTTTAAAAAGCAGCAGGTTTTAACTAATTCCATTCAACTAATATTTTTGGCTCATAATAAATTACATATCTACACCGTCCAAATAAATCGACGGCTAATATTCAAATAATTAATAATTATAAAAGGATCCGAATCCATTTTCTCACGGGCATAATTCAACCTTTAATTGATTCCAAGAAACGCTAAATTAAATCCTCATCTATTTTTTCTGAATCAAACTAGAATCGGATTGTGCGTATATTGGTCTTCAATTAATGTCTCTACAAACATCAAGTTATTGATATAAAAGCATTAATAATCGATGCTAGTTCCTTCATAATATTGCATAAATCCTTGTTATTATTATGTCCAGAAAAATAAATAGAGTGCCAAAAATTAGCATCGTATCGATCGATGAGATAATACAAACATTAAACTGTTGACAACATACTGAATTAACTCCAAAAGTTGATGAGATAAAACAAACATTAAACTGTTGAAAACATACTGAATTAACTCCAAAAGTTGATGAGATAAAACAAATATTAAACTGTTGAAAACATACTGAATTAACTCCAAAAGTTGATCAAACAAATCCGCAGGCTTTTGTTCCTTAACTAACCATTCCATCTAATTCTAGAATTTTAATGAGCTTTGTTATATATATAGAGACACACACACACACACAAGCCAACACTTTCCATAAACAACACAATAAACAAAAACCTAAAAATAATAATAATAAGATTGTGGAAATCGCTATAAATCTAGGCAAGAGTGTATAAAATATTTGGAAATCATAAGCAAGTTTAGGCTGTAGCTCCACGACACTCATATCTACCTTCTGAAACCAGCTGTATCGAATTTGAAGCAAAACCTCTTTTAATCACTTCTTCTTTTATTCCTTCAAATTCCCAGCTTCTCTCAAGCTTGATACACTATCTCTCCCTTCTCAAATCATTATAAAGCAATGCAGCCTAAATAATTAAGCTTATTGACACATCCCTAATCATTTGGTCGAAAATTCCTTTTTGCCGTTTAAAGTGAGGGATTCGAATAGAGAACCGCACACCTAATGGGGAAGTGTCTTTGCTGCTTGAGCTAATCGTAACGGCTGTGATTCTTGTAATTAAATAAAATTTTGTTTTATTTTTATATATGAGTTAATTATTTTTAGAAAAGAAAATGAACGAAAAAGGAAAATCTTATTTGAGAAAAGAGAATTATTTAAAAAGATATTTTTGTGGGAGAAAAGAATTTTCGAAAAGATAAAATTATTTTAAGTATTTTTAAAGAGAAGAAAAGTATTTGATTTTAATTTAAAACCAATTTTTAAAAAACCCAAAACCCTTTTCTTTTAAATACCCAAGCCCATTATTTTTAAACCCAGGATGTTTTCTTTTAATTACAAGAATGAAACAAAAGAGAGAGAAGGGGCCAGGCCACGTTGGCGGCGGCGCATGTGGGCGGCGGCGTGCACGCGCGCGAGGAACGGGCGGCTGTCGGCCGCGGCTGCGCCTTGGGCCGCATGTGGTCTGCGGTTGCGCGGGTTCTGGGCTTCTGGCCCATATTCAACGAGCCATGAACTCCTATACATACATGTTCTCCAAGCAGTTTGGCATTGAAAAAAATTCCCAAGGATTCCGAAAGAATTCTCAAAAATTCCAGACCCATTCGTCTAGCTGCTGTAGAAATTTGAAGTCAGATGAAGTCGCGGTTTGAGAGATAGAGGCTCGGCAAGTTAAGGGTTGTTATACCGATTTGTGTTTCGGGTTACTTCTTCTCCCCCTCTTCTTCTCATTCCGTCGCCGAATTCTCCCGCCATGCTCGCACTGTGATTTTTTGAACCCTCACATGCTTCGCCTGTTAAATAATTCAAAATATTATCGACTTTATAATAAAACGGAACTACAAGTTAATGTCGGTTAATTCTGGAATTTTAGGGACAACGGTACTAAAACCCCTGTAATCCCTACATATGAACTCTGTTTTGGACAAATCTTCATTTGATCGGTATCTACTCAATAATAACTACAGTTTTTCGTGTTTATGATTTTTTCGAAAAACGATGTTTAAAGCTATTAATCTGCATTGCAATTTACTGCATGCATGAAAATACTTGATAAGTGGAAACTACTTGACTCGTGATTAAAAACTTGATTCGTGTTAGCGGTTAGCTCTTGTTATTGATACTCATGCCTAGAAATTGCAAGGACTTCATGACACGGGGTTTTTGGGTATGTTCGCTCTAAAACTAAATCTGCACATAAGTCAAATAGATCAGCGCAACACAGTCTCCTTCAACAAATGGATCGTCGTTAAAAGAAGAGGAGAACATTCTTCGTAAACAATAATAATAGACACTTTGGTTGCATGGATAATAATGATGATAAACACAACAAAGATAATAGTCATCCAGACATCATATTTTATTGATAAAAATTATGCTACAGCTACATATGATTTGATGATAATAGCATACTTTCAAAACCTGGATCATGACTTCGTCTTGAAGACCGGGTGCAAGAGCAGGAATGGATAATTGATCGTTTAAAAAGTGTTCGTAAAGTAACCACAATCAAGACGGTGTCGCTAGTAGCTAGTCGTGATGAGTACGGGTCGTCCGCATGGAAACGTAAACCTTCTTATTGTTTTAGACGAGTTGATGAAAAATTGGTTTATTGGTTGTAGATCTATTTGAAACGGATGCAAGATTTATAAAGAAGAGTTTTGTAGGGTTCATAGGACTTAGCAGTAATAGATGAATAATTAAAAATGGCTCCTTTTATTTTTTAATAGTTTAAAACTAGATCGATAGTGATGAATGTATTAGGGTTCTTTTGGAAGAAACTAGGGTTTCCCCACTCTTAACCCTTGTCCTTCTATTGATCTCTATTCATGCCTAATTTTTACCAAAATAAGTGTTAAACCAATCTCAAATCGTGGTCGTAACTAGCAATAAATTGGTAGCGCGCCCGATAAGGATGTTAACATTTATTTTGCTAAAGTTTATAGACTTTAAAATGTATAAAAGAACTTAAATAATTTTATCATCCATTGATCTACTCTACCCTACGAACCCTAACAAGCTAGGAATTACTCGCTCATATCTTGAGATAGAAGAAAGGATGAAGAAGAAAATATGATTAAGATGCAGAAATAAAATGCAGAATTTGAATGCTGAAAGTAAATGCGAAAAGACTAATAAGAAGACTACATTTATTAATCAACTATTGCATTTATAAATCCTTTGAAGGTAGATTACAAGAACCTTAGTTTTTGCTCTCGCTCTATGTCTTGTTGGAGGTAGATGACTAGCTGATGATCACCTGGATGCGTGGATCGCTTTGGACCTCTTGATCATTTCGGATTGATGATTTTAGATGTGAAGCTCTCGGTCCTATTTATTGTCACAGAAATTAGAAACTCTAGGTACCATCTGTGATTATATACTGATACGATCCAACTCCCAAAATCTCAAATCCTACGGCCTAAGATGCGCCGCGGATCCGCCGCGAATAGTATGATTTGGCCACCCAATCGCGGTTCTTTGGAGGAATCATCACTTGAGATTTTTTCTGCTCATTCTTGTTGATACGTGGAGATCCCTTCGATATCTGGATTCTGAGAATAATACTCGGAATCTCTGCCGTTGCTAGATCTTACGATTTGCTTTCATATTTCGGCAAATTTGATTCCGACATCCCGGATCTCCTGATCGGTTTCCAGGCCTGAGCTAAATATTTGCACAATATCTCAAATCAAAGTGTCAATAATATTTGGTATTTTTTGGAGATATTATCCTAACTATTTTATATGATATTAAATCTTAAGAATATGGTTAGAAATTTTTGATATGATATGCATATTTTAATTACTAAGATATCATTTAAATATTATATGCATGTATTTTCCCTCATTATGTTAATTATAACGTAGAAACATATGGTAATAAATTTTTTACATATAAATCCTCATATGTTTTATAATTACAATAAAGATCTTTTAGAACTTAACAATAGTGGGGAAAATAATCATTCAAATGTGCAATAATTTATACTAATCAAATACCCCCAAACTTAATTTTGATCGTTCCAAGCAAACTAGTTATTAAAGAGAAAAGAAGAAAAAGAAAAAGAAAAACCCAGCACACTTTCGTAGACAACACGATTGCAATAAGCACGTGCAACAAGCCTTTGAACCTATAGGTGTCCCTAGTAGGAGAAGTGTTATCTTTTGAGAGTTTTCAGCGGATTACACCCATAAAATCACATAATAAAAGAAAGATGATGAAAGTTACATATAAATATAAGGAACATAAAAAAGAAAGAACTTGAAAATAAGAATTTCAAACTACACTAGCTTTTAGTAGACATGAGTCTTATCTTAATAGTCATGAAAATATGTCAGAAATCACGTCATCCTTCAATAAAATATCGCCTTTAGTATTCTTCCCTATCTTTCTTCCAAACATGGATTATATACCCTTACGTGTGTGTAAAAGACATCCCTATACTTAGAGAATTCAATTCAAACTATCATACTCTATCTTCCTTAGTATTTTTTAGTCGGTGAATATTTCAGATGGAATTGCTCACACATTCTTCATACGACCGTTAAAACTTCTTGAGGTACTAATCAATCGATTACCAAATGTGCTCACTCTTTTAGGTGTAATTAGCAATATCCTCGTCTTGTAACACCTAAGACTTAGCAGTGGCTTCCAAACCAGTTGGTCTAAGACACTGGGTGATAAAGCGGCCACGCTATATTTTTTTATGCTGCCTTAAATAATTACAAAACCAGTGTTCATTTTTCTCCACCATTTTTTTCATTTGTATTTTTTGTTTATATATTTATTTTCTTTCATGCTAAAGCTTTTAGACAAGACCATTTCAAGGTATGCTCTACTATCCCAAGTTTCAAGATGTGTGCAAGTGCAAATAGTAGGGTATCAACGTTCAGATGTTTAAACTCAATAATAGGGACTGTTTTTTCAGACTTATTTCTATCCTCAGATTAGTGAATCCCTTTATCTTACTAAGCTTTGGGACAACAGTTCATGACTACCTATTACTAGTTTCGTTATAAAATATCTAATTTTCTTACTTTTCTTAAACCTTTCCTTCCTATTATATGTATTTTTCACTTTCTAACTTTCATTATCAAATTTTTTTGTGGTATTATTCAGTATAATGCAAAATGATGCGTGAATAACCACAAATCTCCCCCAAACCTATTTGCAGCAGTGTTCTCACTGATGTCATTTGTTAAAATTAAAACCTGTAGACTTGGGAGGAAAAGTTTAGTAAAGAGGACAAGAATTAATGACAGTGAAATCCTCCCCCAAGCTTATTTTTGGCTCATAATTTTGTAAAAAATTATTTTCTTTCAAGAGCCAAATATTTTCTCCCCCTCCCCAAACTTGAGTAAAATAGTATTAACCATTTAAAATTATAAGAGGGGGTAAAGTTATTGGTATATGCAAAGCTTTATAAAGACCAAAAGTCAACACCAACCATTCGAATATTTTATCAATATAACACAATGGTTGGTGGAGATTATAGATGTAAAAAAGTGGGGAGATAGGAGGAAGAGTTGATTGGGTTTACGTCTCGGTTGGTAGAAACGAAACGGTGATGGTGCACTACTCGCATTCTCGTTCTTGATAAGAAGAAGGGGTGGCGGTTCAACTTCTTTGGGCGGGGGTTGATTCATCACAACTCGCATGTCTTCTAGAAATGCGAGTTCTTCGGCAAAAATATATTTAAAACTTTCATAGAGATTCCGAATGATAATCTCATCGGAAAGGAAGTTATGAGACTTGGACATCTCGATTAAACCAGTCGACAAGTCAAAGGGTTCGGACTTAGGTGTGGTCTAGTCGACAGAAAGGTCTTCACGTGTATAGTAAATAGTAGGATCAAACAATAACGCACAAGTGGCGTCGAGACCAGTATCATGAAGCTCTTCAAATTCGTAACTGTCGGAAGTTATCTTTTCGACAGAACATACATGAGCATAGGGTTCGGAGGGTTGACTTCCTAGCTTGTAGATGTTAAGCTCAATTGTCATCTTCCTAAAGGATAGGCTCATAGAACTGTTACGATAATTGATTATTGTGTTTGAAGTTGCTAGGAAAGGTCGACCTAGGATCACCAGAATTTGGTTCTGTGGGTTCGCTATAAGCTATGTACCTATAACTATAAAGTTCACAGGGAATATAAATTCCCCGACTTTGATTAACACGTTCTCTGGCTCACCTCGAGATTGGGTGATATATCGATCGACCATCTGGAGAGAGCAACGCATAGGTTTCTATTCTCCCATCCCTAATTGCTTAAATAGAATACGGAAGTAAGTTAACACTAGCACCTAAATCGAATAGAGCACGACTGATATTTTTACCCCCAATAGTTATAGATATTGTAGGACAACCGAGGTCCTTACGTTTTGTGGGCACCAATTGGGTAAGAGAATTGCTCATATTACTTTTCTTATTTTATTAACTCGTTGCCGTTTGCTTCTGTGAATTATATCAATACTTTACTCCTACAATTATGTATTTGTATTTGTTGCGACAATACCCCGGGAAGGATTGATTTGAGGATGAGGAATTAGTGGATTCGCTCGCTTTCTTCCTTCCCGTCCTTCGTTTAGTACGATAGAATTTTTACTTTTCTTTCAGGAAGTGTTTGAACAAAGGAGATATTTTGCAATTGACTCGAGACCTAGGACCTAACCTAATAAGTATCTTATCGGAAACTTCAAAAAAAAAAAGAAAGTATTGAATTCTCAAATTCAATAAATAGATTTAATCTCCTGCCCCTATCTCGATGGGAGGAAACCAAAGCTCGTATTTTCTGTTGAGTAGCGGTTCGGGTAAGTCTTGAATGAGCCCCTATAAAGGTTGATGCAAATAAATGAATTTTTATTCCGCCAATTGAACACAATCAAGTCTAGATGATACAACGAAAAAAAGAAGATGGGTAGAAAAAATTATTAGATACCATTGACTTTGGTATCTAATAAGTTCTACCTACTATTGGATTTGAACCAATGACTCCCGCCTTATGAAAGCAATACTCTAACCACTGAGTTAAGTAGGTGATTTATCATCACAAAAAAAAGACCCATCGTTTCAGGGATTATAAGTGGAATATTATTTCTAAGCAATACCAATCCGCTAACAGTAAACGGATCAGAGAGCTATTCTGTTCTGTGGGATCCTATCTTGACAAGAAATTAGATTTCCGTTCACAGACTCAAAAATTCAGGTCAAATTGGAACCATTAACAATTTCCTTTGAATTAGTGAACGGTTCTTCAATTTTGATCTCCATTGAAATTTTGTTTCCTTAAATGGAAAAAGAAAATTAAATTGATTAATGACCAATCAGCATTCATTTTTTTCAAATAATAAATCCTTTTCAATTTCAATTATAACAACATATATGTGTATATGTAAACCCCAGAACATAAATTGTTACCTAGATACCAAGTCGGGTCTCTCTCTTATATATATATATCCCTATAGAAAAAAACATTTTTAGGTACTTGAGTTTTTCTTTTCCTAGTGCACAAGTCCTTTAAAATTTTCGCATAGGACGGAACTTATTTGATAGTATCTAGGAGAGCAATATTTATATCAACTTGTTTAAAAATGTCCACAATATTCTCCATTTGGGGACTCAGTCGGTTGGCCCTCAACATGTTTGGAAAATGAGCTTTATCAATAAGGGTTGGGTCCAACTTTTGAGGAAAAGTTTGTGAGGATAGAATGGATCCCAAAATTGGATTTAGGATGGTTGTAGATGGTAATTCTTTCAAGAAAGTGGGATGAGGGTTCGAGCCTAGTGGAGAATGGAGAAAAGGCTCGAAAGAAGATGTTGGATTAGACGAAATAGGAGTAGAAATAGTAGCCGGAGTTTCATCAATATCATCGACTTCAACTTGTTCACCAACATTGTTATTCATCACGCTTCCCGATCTCAACATAGTTACGGCATTCACGTTATTGTTGGGGTCAAAAATTACGCCCTGGTTGACCAAGTCAAAGTCAACCCCAAGTAAGCGGGCCCAAGCCCAGGTCAAGTGGGCCCATGCCCAAGTCGAGTCGCGCTGTCGGCCTCTCCCATGCCAAAATGGAAATCATGTAATAAATAATTTTGATATAATTTTTATGAATAAATGTAAGAAAAATGGGCATAAAGCCAAATTTTTGTAAAGCCCATGGCTCATGTGCAAAAGAAATGAGTATATGAGGCATGAGTTGGGCAAAATGCCATTTTGTAAAGCCCAAGGGGCTGTGTGTAAATTTGTAAGCCTATAGAAGGCAACATGATGATGAAATGAAAAAAAAGAATTCATTCTCTCAAAAGCTATGGTTTTTATGTCTCCTTCTTTTTCCTCAAGGTTCTAAATCTTCTCCTTTTTTTTAATTAAATCAAGAGTTTCACTCTTCCTTTTCCAAAAAGAAATAGTTTTTCACCACAAAACCCTTGAAGGGGAATACGGATCTTCCATCAAATCTCCAAAGGGGGAGATTTTTAAATCTCACCCTCTTTTCTCCAAGATCCAGCCAACAGAGAGGAGGAAGAAAGAGACCCATCTCTAAAAACCCCACTTTGGGGAAGATCTGAGGCTTAGGAGAGGATCCAAGGCTCAGGGGAGAAGAAAGGGGTCCTCTCTGATCATCTTCAAAGATTTCTGCGAGTTCAACTCCATTTCTCAAAATCTCTGGGAGTTTAACTCCATAAATAAAATTCTTTTAGGGGTTTAACTCCATTTAAAATGTTTTGGAGTTTAACTCCATAAATCAAACTCTTTTGGGAGTTTAACTCCCCTCAAGATCCTTTCAAGAGTTTAACTCTTAATCCCGGGGCTAAGCCTCTTTTTTCTGCAAGATTTTAACTCCTGATCACGTGCCGAACACGTGAGGCACTGGCACCCACTCGCCTCTCACATGGCCCGCGGGCGCTCGACGCCCATAAGCCGCACACGTGAGGCGCCGACGCCCAGTGCCCACGCGCCTCTCATGTGGCCTGCGGGCGCCCGGCGCCTATGCGCCTCTCAAGTGGCCAGCTAACGCCCAGCGCCCATATGACCCGCTGGCGCCCAGCGCCCATGTGGCCCGCTAGCGCCCAGCGCCCACGCGCCACTCACGCATCCTTAAGACGCTCCCACCCCACTTTTTTTTATACACTCCACACTCAAAACGCGTTCCCTGTGAGAAAAAATTTCTAACAAGGCACTGCCACGCACCCTGCAAGAGAGCTGCTTGTCCTATTGACCCCCAGCCCGCTAACTGAGTAGAGGGACCCCTGTAAACTCTGCGAGGCCCTCGATATATCCAAAACCCCTCAAAACACACATACGCACACTGCACATTGAGTTCGCATGACCAGTTTTACCCGTCAATCAGAGGTTCTCTCGCTCCAAATGCGAGGGGTAATTAACGACAGCTTAGGCCGCGGTTGCCGGAGATTCGGATCCCCACAATCAATAAACCCCCGCCTACCGTAGATATGGGGAATCTGTAGTATGCCTGACAAGCGAAGCGTATTCCCATCTCAATGGGGTGACGAAAAACACCCTACAGTTATAATTTTGAAAGATGATATTCGAACTTTGTGAGTGGCCAGGATTTAGTAGAGGCTGAGATGGAAGTCCTCCTTTCTCTCTCTCGCTCATCGCGGTATTTAACTGTGCAAATTGTGCTTCTATCGATTTTATGCTTTCACTGTGGGAAGCAGTGTATTGCACTAATGTTTGGATAGAAGACGTTAAATTAGCCGTCGTTTGCGTGGATTGTTTAATGAACGTTCTAAGTTACGTTCGAGCACAGATGTTTTATCGGTACCGGCCATTGAAATATTAGTATAAGGATCAAAGTTGTTGGCCAGGTTTTGAAAAGATTGCGGTTGAAAGGGGTGCCGATTTTGTTGTGGTGGCTGCTGTTGCTGTGTGGGGAGGCCTTTGATAGTTTCTTGAGAATTGGTTTTGATTTTGAGTTTGGTTTTGGTTCCAAGCAAAATTAGGATGATTCCTCCATCCCTAATTGTATGTGGAAGAATAATAATCGTTTCTAGATCATTACTGAAAAACAGCATTAGTTTGTGTTTGACCTTGAAATGGAGGTTTTAAAGGACATTCTTCCGTTAAATGTGATGGGTCAGAACATCAACCACACCCAGTTTTGGCGAGCATTGTTGGGGTCAAAAATTACACCCCGGTTGACCAAGTCAAAGTCAAAGTCAACCCCAAGTCAAGTGAGCCCAAACCCAGATCAAGTGGGCTCATGCCTGAGTCGATCCCGAACATAAAGCGACCGACCTCCTCCATGCCAAAATAAAAATCATGTAATAAATAATTTTTGATGTAATTTTTTTTATGCATGAATGTAAGAAATGGGTATAAAGCCAAATTTTTGTAAAGCACATAACTCATGTGCAAAAGAAATGAGCACATGCGGTATGAGATGGGTAAAATGCCATTTTGTAAAGCCCAAGGGGTTATATGTAAATTTGTAAGCCTATATAAGGCAACATGATAATGAAATAAAGCATAATAATTCATTTGCTCAAATTCTAGGGTTTTTACCTCCTTCCCCTTCCTCAAGATTCTAAAACCTTCTCCCCCTTTTTGAATTAAATCGAGAGTTTAACTCTTCCTTTTTCAAAAATAAATAGTTTTTCACCATAAAACTCTTGAAGGGGAGCTCGGATATGCCATTAAATCCCTAAAAGGGGAGATTTTAAGTCACACCTCCCCTTTTTCCCCAAGATCCAGCCAACAGGGAGGAAGAAGAAGGATACCCATCTCCAAAATTCCCATTCCAGGAGTATCCGAGGCTCAAAAAAATATCCAAAGATTTCTATGAGTTTAACTCCATTCAAGATATGTTGGAGTTTAACTCTATAAATTAACCCCCTTTTTAGGAGTTTAACTCCAAATCTATACATAATCTCTGTTGGGAGTTCAACTCCTAACCCATGGGCTAAGCCCTTTTCCCGTCGGTGTTTCCAGAAGTCGCGTGCCGCGCACGTGACCCGCGGACATCCAGCGGTCGCATGCAGGGCACGTAACCCACAGGCGCTAAGCGCCCACGTGCGCCTCACGCGACTCCCCCCCATATGCCATGCACACGTCTTTAAGACGCTTCTCACCCATCATTTTTTGTGAACTCCACACCAGAAACACGTCCCCCGTTAGGAAAATTTTCTAACGAGGCATTGCCTCGCACCCCGCAAGAGGGCTGCTAGCCCCCTTGACCCCCAGCCCGCTATCCGGGTAGCGAGACCCCCGTAAAACTCTGCGGGCCCCCCGATATATCCAAAACCCTTTCAAAACATACTTACACTGCACATCGAGTTCGCATGACCAGTTTGACCCGTCAATCGGAGGTTCCTTTGCTCCAAAGGCGAGAGCTAATTAACGACAGCTTAGTCCGCGGCTGCCGGAGATTTGGATCCCCACAATCAATAAACCCCCGCCTACCCTAGGCAAGGGGAATCTATAGTATGCCTGACAAGCGCGTGCGTATTCCCATCTCAATGGGATGACGGAAAACACCCAACAGGTTTTGGCACACCCGGTGGGACCGATCTCTCCTCCCATATTTAGGGTTAAACATCCATGCGAACTCAATCAACATATACATTGATTGTTTGTACTGAAATCATGCTTCTATTTGCAGGTTAACGACTTTCGACTGTAATCTTCGGACGCAGCAAAATGTCTCCAAGGACAAGCTCAGCTCTCGAAACAACTCCCATCTCCTATACGATGAAGATGGACACCAGGACGGTCCTCCCGGCCAGTCTCGGGCTAAAGTGGGAGGAGCCGCCACTGTCATTTGGCTCTATTTTGTTCGTGCCAGCTAACGCCATCCCAGCTCTCCAAGCTCCAGTAATAGAAAGACCGGCCTCGAAAGGCAGGAGGCCAAATGTGGTGGTCTTGATGGCGCCCCAACCCAAACGCAAGTTGATGTTTGAACGACTTTCCTTGGCCCCAGCTGGGGGCAAGGCCATCAACACCAACAAAGAAACAAGGCATCTCGAGCAAGCTCCAGTGGCATCCCTGACAACTTCTAAATTGGGTATCTTCTCTAAGCTTCCCGTTAATCGGCTCACGATGGCTTTCTGGATGACAGATGCTCGCCAAGCCCTCAAAATCGAGAAGCTAAGACTGAAAAGGCTCAGATACAGAGCCAACAAAAGGGTTAGGGCTCATGCTAGGCTGAACTCCATGAGGCTCCAGGAACAGGGTTACCCCGCCAAAGATAAAGAGACGGCTGGATATGTGGTCCACACTGTCTACATGGTGGGCACGCGCAGCAAGAGAAAGGATGGAGCCACTACATCTCAAATCCAATCTGGTGTGAATGTGGCTGTCACTTCCCAAGACCAGCATCCTCCGGAAGGTAATGAAAATCCTCCTATTGAGGCTGATAAGCAGAGAGATCCCTTGGTTCATGAGGAGTCGGGCTCGGAAAGCGAAGAGGAGCCAATCTTCCGTACCAAGAACGTGGAGCAGCAACTTCTCTATGAGCTCCAAAAGCAGCTCAGAAACAAAGACAGGGAGATGCCCAAGCTTTACTCGAAGATTGACGACTTGACAAACGTCGTCTTACAGCTCACGGCCCAAGTTGCCTCTCAGCCGCCTAATGAAGTGCAAGGCTCCGTTCATGAACCGGGAAACAGTGTCGATAGCAACCCGCTAACGAAAGAGCAAGTCATGGATTTGGTCACCAACAAAGTCAAAAACATTGGTAGCCGAAGTCGGAGAGCAAAAAGATGTCAGTAGTAGCGGGAGACCATACCCTGCTCGGTACGATCTTGTGGAGTTTCCCACTGGCTATGTCGACCCCAAATTTAAAAGGTTCGATGGGACGGGAAATGCGAACCGGCACATTGCCCAATTTAAAGCATCATGTGCGAACACTGGGGGTAATGATGCGCTCCTTCTCCGCCAGTTTGTCAATAGCTTGACCGATGTTGCTTTCGATTGGTATGCAAGCATACCGGATGACTTGACCACTACGTTCGCTCAAATAGAATCCATGTTCAAGCAAAGGTTCATGACTGTCAGCGATAAAATCACCATTGCCGACCTCGTAAGGACCGAGCCAAAGAACAACGAAAGCAACATGGATTTTATAATCCAATGGCTCAATCTCTCTATCAAATGTGAACCGCCGTTGGAGCAAGACCAATCCATCAGTCTTCTTATAGAAAATCTGAACGGCTGGATGAAACCTTTCCTGTGCACCGCAGGCCTTAAAACATTCCAAGAGCTGACCAAGAAAGTTCAAATGTTGGAACACTCAAAACCCGAGTCTACGCAGAATCTCCAATTCACAAACAGACCGAGACATCGGAGGGACGACAACCGGAAAAACAAAAGTTCCAACAGCACCGATTCTCTAAATAAGCAGAGAGCGAGCAGAGCAAAGACTAACAAATCTCGAGAGCCAACTTTGGAGGAAAGAAGAAATAAGGTCTACTCTTTCAGAAGGGATAAGGTTTACAAAATTTTCAAAGATGCTCTGAAGAATGGCCTGCGGCTACCAGAACCAAAAAGGCTAAGTGAAGCGAGCAGGACTAATCATCCCAATTTTTGCCCATACCACCGAGTTCTAGGGCACACTATTGAAGATTGTTGCTGTCACGCCCCGCTTCCCAGAGTGCGCTAAGATCGGCACGTGACAGAACCAACCAAGCTACCTGTGGCTAAGAAACATCCCTCCACGGTCACATTACGGTTGTCTATAGATATCAAGAACAGGAAAATAAAAGAAACTATCAAGTACATGTCTATGAGCCAGAAATAACGAGTCAAGAAATAATATGCGGAAGCAATAAATTCAAGTAACAATAACAATTTGGAAAGTACGTCCCAAAATACGGGCTCACATCAGGAATAAAAGTACAAAAATAAAAACTAACTAGCAACTAACATGATCTTCACTGCTCGGCTTGTTGGTCAAAATACTCCTGAACTGCCTGCGACAGAGATAGAGGATCTGGGCCATGCAAAACCCAGACGTCAGTGCGTCATGATATCAACCAATAATAAATGAACTGGATACACAAGATATGCAGGCATGAATCATAAACAGTAACATGAATGTAATAAGTAAATACGAATATAGACCAGTGAAGTGTATCAATATATGTGACGTGCAGTGATCGATCTAAACAGTGCTACTGGGTTATCTATTCTAAAGTTTCTTTGAAATCAATTAATGTAATTCTCCATGTAACTCAAAGAATATGTCCCCTTACCCCCCGGGACCACGGATCAGGAATATGTGTACCAAGAGTGGCTCTGTCCCGTTACCCCTCGGGACCACGGATCAAGATGTAAGAGTCACGAATGACTCTGTCCCGTTACGCCCCGGGACCACGGATTAAGTAATATCCTTTTAAGTTACACTTTAATTTACACTTTTGATTTTCCCATACCCCCAAGGTTATGTGTTCAAGTCAGGTATCGATAATCTGGAGCTACTGCCAACACAGGATCAAGCAGGTACAGGTTTGTCTAAATAGACAACAGGATATGTCCGTAGGGACAACAGGTCAAGATTGTCGGCATTAGTAACAAGATCAGGTATCAAGTCAAGCAGTGGTATATCAAGTCATGACAGGTAGTGCATATGTGTCAAGCGGATGCACATAATAAAACTGTAGCAAGTATGGATGCACGGTAAAAGCATGGATACACAAATATTTTGTCAGGGGTACATCATGACTATGTAGGATGCACATTATCAAGAAGGGGTATTACTGTAACAATATTATGAATTAATACGACATGGCATGCAACTGGATATAAAGAATTAATGGTATGGGTACACAATAAAATATGGATGCATGAATAACTATTAGGGATTGCAACTGTAGCTCCATTACTATGTAGGATGCACATTTTCTAGCATGGGGTGTTAATGTAGCAGTAATATAAAATAACGTGACATGGAATGCAAATAGATATATAATTAATAGTATGGATGCATAAACATCGATCAGGGTTACATTTACAGTTCCAAGACTAAGTGGGATGCATATTATTAAGCATGGGGTGTTACTACAATAATAATATGAATTAATGTGATCTATAGATGCAGTTATATATATTTTAAATGAGATGGATGCAAACGGGTATCCGAAAACAATAAAACTGTAAAATGGTAATGTGGGATGCATAACTAAACATTATGTGATGTTATCATTCAAATGGGTGCAGTATATTGTACTATAGCATGTAGCAAGATAAACTTGCATGCGACTAGATATATAAATAACGGTATGGATGCATACGGGTATCGAAAAACTGTAAAATTGTAATATGGACGCATAACTAAACAATATGTAATATTATTATTCGCATGAATGCAAAATATAGTAGTATAGCATTTAGCAAGATAAACTTGCCTCGATCGAACACGATGGATATGCATGGCACGTCCGACGTCGGTAAATCGTCGCAACGCATACGCGGCACGCGGGACGGGTCCAGGCAAGGCAAGAGGGTGATCACGCAGGCAAGGTATGTTCACTGGATCGTCGGATCGGCAGCGTCGACGCAACTCCGGTGATCGCTGAAAAAGATCAAGAATCAAGAAAAGAAAAATAAAAAGAAGAAGAAGAAGAAAAAAGAGAAGAAGGTGTTGGTGCTCACTGGGGTTGGTGCTCAAGAAAACAGAAGAGAGATGAGGGCGACGATGGGATCAACGGAGCTCCGGCGAGGGTGCAGTGTGCTCGGGTGAGGGGTTGCGGGTGTTAAAGAGTGTGCAGGGTTTTAACAGAGAAGAGACGAAACAAAGGAGGATAAGAGGTGGTGAAGGTGGTGATGAGATGAGGGTCGTCGGTGGTGGAGATCGGCGAAGTGAGTACCTAGGGTTTGGGTGTGCAGGGTTCTGTGGGTTAGGGTTGGTGTGTGCAGGCTCGGGAGAAGAGAGGGAAGATGAGGAAGAAGATGATGACGAGGAGGAGGAGATGATGAGGATGGAGGCTTGGGTTGAGGTCGAGGGCAGAGGAGTAGGGTTAGGGTTTCTTTCGCAGTGGGTTCTCGTGGGCGCTCGGGGGTTTTTAAAGAGAAGAAGAGAAGGGAGGTGACGAGAACGCGGAGGGCGGTGACCAGAGTCGAAGAGCGAACAGTGTTCGAGAGAGGAGAGAGAGAGGCGTTCGAGAGGAGAGAGAAAGGGAGAGAGCGAGTGGGGAGAGAGAGAGTGCTGCGGGAGAGAGAAAGAAAGGAAGAGAGAGTGTGAGGTTGTTATTAAGTTAAGATTTTAATTTTAAAAAAATATTTTCAGTTATAAAAAATTAAAATGTGTTAATAATAATTAAAATATTATATTAATAAAATTTAATTTTCTGGTAAATACAAACTTAGTCTAAAACACGTCCGGGTCGGGTCTAAAAATTTAGTTTCAAAATATGAAAAATATACATGTCAACCAAAATTAAAATTGGATATCCGGGTTACAAAAATGCATATCCCCAAGAACGGATGCACGCACGTGCGCGTAGCCATCCAAACAAGTTCGTTTCACTGAATGGGACGAGAACAAAATGCGCGGATGCTACCACAGGGTTAGGGGTATCATGCAGGCCATGCAATGTATTTTTAAAATATTTTATGTGAATTTAAATGTTATATATAAAAATTTGCAGATGCCAGATATAATGCGAGTATGCAATGTATAAATTAAAATGAAAGTGCACGAGTCTACGTAACAAGTCAGGATAGATCATAAATATGAATCAAGACAGGTTTCAAGCAAGCGGGTTGGGTCGGATGCAAATACAGATGTCAAATATACTATTCGCACCCAAAATACAGTAAATCAGGAAAATACCATAAATAAAGAAATACTTGAAACAGAACTGGTATAAATGAACTAGGGTGTTACATTATACCCAACTACAAAAAGAATTTCGTCCTCAAAATTCTTAGAACAAGGAAAGATAAATAATCAAGAATCTATAAGAATAGGTGTGGAAATATTTGTCGAATCTCATCTTCTCGTTCCCAAGTCGATTCTCCATGCGAGCGATTTCCCCAAGAAACAAGTACGAGAGGGATAACCTTGTTCTTAAGGACCTTTTCTCTTCGATCAACAATCGACATCGACGTTCCTCAAAGGTTAAATCTTCTCTTACAGTCAGCTCCGAATGATCTAACACGTGTGTTTCATCTCGAACATACTTACGGAGTTGAGATACATGAAACACGTCATGAACATTCGCCAAAGATTGTGGTAACGCCAATCGATAAGCCACTTCTCCAACACGCTCCAAAATCTCGAAAAGCCCCACGAATCGAGGACTAAATTTGCCTCGACTCCCAAAACGAATCAATCTTCTAGTTGGTGATATCTTCAAGAATACCAGATCACCAACAACGAACTCTAGAGGTCTTCTCGATGTGTCGGCCCAACTCTTCTGCCGATCTTGTGCTGCCTTCATATGATTTCGGATAGTATTAACTTTCTCCACGGTTTGCACGATTAAATCCGGTTCCAACAATCTTCGTTCTCTAATATCGTCCCAACAAACAGGTGAACGACACTTGCGACCATATAATGCTTCGAATGGAGACATCTGAATAGTCGCCTGAAAACTGTTATTGTAAAAAAACTCCACCAAGAGTAAATGATCCTCCCACGAACCCTTGAAGTCCAACATGCAAGCTCTCAACATGTCTTCAAGAGTTTGGATCGTTCTCTCTGACTGGCCATCTGTCTGGAGATGATAAGCTGTGCTGAACTTCAATCGCGTACCCAAGCTTTCTTGTAAACTCCACCAGAAGTGCGATAAGAATCGGGTATCACGATCGGAAACGATGCTCACAGGTACTCCATGCAATCTCACAATTTCCTGCATGTACCATTCTGCCAACGCTTCCGTTGACTGACCAACTCGAAATGGTATGAAATGAGTTGCATTGGTCAATCGATCAACAATCACCCAAATTGCATTGTTGCCCTTTGGACTCCACGGTAAAGCTGTCACGAAATCCATGGTTATATGTTCTCACTTCCATTGAGGAATCGGAAGTGGTTGCAGTAAACCAGCAACCCTTTGATGTTCAGCCTTAACTTGCTGAAACACCAAGCACTTCACTACAAAGCGAGTAATCTCCCTTTTCATGCCTTCCCACCAGAAATGCCGTCTTAGATCGTGGTGCATCTTCGTGCCTCCTGACTATATGGAATATGCGGAACTGTGCGCCTCCTTCATACTTCTTCGTGAATATCTCCTGTTGGCACACATAAACGGCTACCATATCGCAACGAACCATCTTCATGAATTAACAAGTCCGTACGAAGTCCAGCTTCAACCTGTTCTCGAAACTTCTGCAATCTTGGGTCCTGTGGCTGTGCTGCTTTAATATTATCGATCAACGACGACTGTACTTGCAGCTGCATCAACTGTCCCGAAGAATGCGGTAGCACGATCTCCAACTTGAATCTCCGAAAATCTTCGATAAGCTCCTTTTGTGCAGTCAACATCCGAATTGCTGGCAACCGACTAAGCGCATCCGGCACAACATTAACTTTCCCCGGATGGTACTTAAGATCAAGATCGTAGTCAGCCATCAGCTCCAACCATCTACGCTGCCTCATGTTAAGCTCTTTCTGTATGAACACGTACTTTAGGTTTTTATGATCGGTGAATACTTCGACCATTTCGTCTAATAAGTAGTGTCTCCAAATCTTCAAAGCGAAAATCACTGCTGCAAGCTCCAAATCATGAGTTGGGTAATTCTTCTCATGGATCTTCAACTGTCTCGATGCGTAAGCTATAACTTTCCCATACTGTATCAAAACACATCTCAAACCTTTCCCTAATGCGTCGCTGTGAATCACCAATCCTCCGGAACTGTCTGCTACAGTCAAAATAGGAGCGGTTATCAACCTTTGCTTCAACACCTCAAAAGCTGACGCACACTTATCCATCCATACAAACGGTACTTCCTTGCGCGTAAGCTTGGTCAAAGGCTCAGCCAAACGAGCAAAATTCTCCACGAACCTTCTGTAATATCCGGCAAGTCCAAGAAAACTTCTGATCTCTGCTACGTTCTTCGGAATCGGCCAATCTTGAACTGCTGCAATCTTCTCGGGATCAACGGCGATTCCATCTCCGGATATGACGTCCC
Source organism: Agapanthus africanus (assembly GCA_030015575.1). Lineage (NCBI taxonomy): Eukaryota > Viridiplantae > Streptophyta > Magnoliopsida > Asparagales > Amaryllidaceae > Agapanthus > Agapanthus africanus. The sequence goes on from CM057337.1 coordinate 188,974,242, forward strand.
CCAAAAACTTCACTTCTTCAAGCCAAAACTCGCACTTGCTCATCTTTGCATATAATCTTTCTTGCCTTAACGTCTGCAATGCGATCTTCAAGTGTTCTGCATGCTCTTCTAGGCTCCTCGAATAGACCAGAATATCATCGATGAACATCACTATAAACTGGTCCAAGAACGGTGCAAAGATTCGGTTCATCAAGTCCATAAATATCGCCGGTCAATTCGTGACTCCGAATGGCATCACTAAATACTCGTAATGTCTATACTGAGTTCGGAACGCAGTCTTGCAAATATCCTCTGGTTTAACGCAGACCTGATGATATCCGAATCGCAAATCCAGCTTCGAAATACCCTCGAGCCATTAAGTTGCTCGAATAATTCGCCAATGCGAGGGATCGGGTACTTATTCTTAATAGTCACCCGGTTTAATTCTCGATAATCGATGCACATCCTCCTTGTGCCATCATTCTTCTTGACTAGAAGAACTGGAGCTCCCCAAGATGAATTGCTGCTGCGAATCCAACTCTTCTCAAGCAATTCGGTAACCTGTTTCTTGACTTCTTCCAACTCCACTGGTGCCATCGAATAATACGCCTTTGAGATTGGCGCTGCACCAAGAACAAGATCAATCGCGAATTCCACATCTCGCTTTGGCGGTAAACCCGAGATGTCCTCGAACACGTCCATGGACTCTCGAACTACAGCCGGCGCTTCCTCCTTATCAACTTCCATCGACGAAAGAACATTGTTTGTCGGCCTAGTCCTAAACTCGACCGGCCCGGCAGAACTGCTTCCTCCAGTGAAAACAAACTCCGGATGTTCGGAATCTGGAAAATCACTTTCTTTACCCTACAATCAATGTGAGCGTGGAAAGTGCCGAGAAAGTCCATTCCCAAGACAACGTCATAGTTGCCGGTATCGATCACCAAGAAATCTGCAAATAACTCCCGTCTGCAAATAACAACCGAACAATCCTTACATTCTCTACTAGCTATGATCTTCCCATTCCCAGTGTGTATGTCCCAACAACTAGACAGGGTCGTGCAAGAAATCGAGTGTGCAACAATAAATTTGGACGACATAAAACAATGGGATGCACCAGAATCGAATAATTCTAATGCAGGAAAATCATGAATAAGTTAGATACGTGAAACAACTTCCTCTGAAGCCTTGGCCTCTTCAGCCGTCAGAGTAAAGGCTCGAGCTTGATTGGGTCCCTGAGTTAACTGCTTCTGCCCCCTGAAACTGCTTCTGCGGTGGCCTCTGAACATCATCCTTCAAACAAAGTTTCGACGGGCAAACATTAATAGTATGATCAGCTGATCCGCAAACCAAACAAAGTCCAAGCTTCCTCCGACAATCCTTCTGCTGATGTCCGGGTAGATAGCAAAAGTCACACATCATTCATCCTCTCTGCTCGGGTACGACAGGCTTCTTCATCGGTACTACGCCACGTCGGTTCACCGAAATACCTCTGCGTATAGGCGCTCGGTTCGGCGCAAACGCCGGCTTCCGCACTGCAATTGCCTGCTGCTGCGTACCCCCAGTCTTCACTGATAAGCTCTGCTGCTCTCGAGCTGCTTTAAGAACTTGAGAGAAAGTGGTCAACTCAGAGATATGATGTGCCTCTGAATTTCCACGTCCAAACTTTGCATGAACCTCCTTGCCCTATCAGCATCGTTGGCAACCAAAGGTTCAGCGAATCTATTAAGCCGTGTCCACTCAGCCGCATGTACATCCACGAGTACGCCGTTCTATTTTAAACTGCTTTTCTTCCATTTCCTCCCGTGCAGTCTGCGGGAAGAACTTCTCCAAGAAACTCTTCGAAAAATCTGCCCAACTGATCGGCTTGGGCAAGAGGGTCTCTTCCATAAGCCACCATTCATGGGGATAGTCTATTAATTGGATGCGTACGACATCCACTCTCTTGTCCTCTGGAATCTGTGCCACAACGAGAAAATTCTCCGTATCAACCAGCCACTGCTCTGCTGGCAACGGCTCCTCCAGACCAGTGAAGACGGACGGACCAAGTCTCCTGAAATCCGCCACGGTACCCACATGCTCCACTGGTTTGGCCGCAACATTGTTTACGGACTGCTGGAGGGTCCGCAAACTATCCTGAAAAGCTTCGGCTTGCCACTGGTTCAGCTCGGTCTGCCGCTTCTGGTTCTCCAGCATCCCACGAATTACTCCAAGCAAAGTGGCGTCATCAACAGGCCTCTGGTACGATCGCAGATTTCTGTCCGCCATGATTCTGAAGCCAAAACACCGAAGAGGATTAACAAGATAAATAAGATTCAATAAACAGGATATAAGAAGCAAGATATTTATAGATTCAAGGATGGCAAGATAACAATAAGGCAGGACATGCTCCTAGTTACGAGTATTCTAATTCGTGTATTGGGTCCAATACCCAACTATAAAAGAATCAAACCCGATTAACCTAAATCCTATGGCTCTGATACCAAACAAATCCTGTCACGCCCCGCTTCCCAGAGTGTGCTAAAATCGGCACGTGACAGAGCCAACCATGCTACATGTGGCTAGGAAACATCCCTCCACAGTCACATTACGGCTGTCTATAGATATCAAGAACAGGAAAAGAAAAGAAACTATCTAGTATATGTCCATGAGCCAGAAATAACGAGTCAAGAAATAATATGCGGAAGCAATAAATTCAAGTAACAATAACAATCTGGAAAGTACATCCTAAAATACGGGCTCACATCAGGAATGAAAGTACGAAAATAAAACTAAACTAACTAGCAACTAACATGATCTTCACTGCTCGGCTTGTTGGTCAAAATACTCCTGAACTGCCTGCGACAGAGATAGAGGATCTGGGCCATGCAAAACCCAGACGTCAGTGCGTCATGATATCAACCAATAATAAATGAACAGGATACACAAGATATGCAGGCATGAATCATAAACAGTAACATGAATGTAATAAGTAAATACGGATATAGACCAGTGAAGTGTATCAATATATGTGACGTGCAGTGATCAATCTAAACAGTGCTACTGGGTTATCTATTCTAAAGTTTCTTTGAAATCAATTAATGTAATACTCCATGTAACTCAAAGAATATGTCCCCTTACCCTCCGAGACCACGGGTCAGGAATATGTGAACCAAGAGTGGTTCTGTCCCGTTACCCCTCGGGACCACGGATCAAGATGTAAAAGTCACGAATGACTCTGTCCCGTTACCCCCCGGGACCACGGATCAAACAATACCCTTTTAAGTTACGCTTTAGTTTACACTTTTGATTTCCCCATACCCCTAAGGTTATGTGTTCAAGTCAGGTATCGATAATCTGGAGCTACTGCTAACACAGGATCAAGCAGGTACAGGTTTGTCTAAATAGACAACAGGATGTGTCCGTAGGGACAACAGGTCAAGATTGTCGGCATTAGTAACAAGATCAGGTATCAAGTCAAGCAGTGGTATATCAAGTCATGATAGGTAGTGCACATGTGTCAAGCGGATGCTCATAATAAAACTGTAGCAAGTACGGATGCATGGTAAAAGCATGGATGCACAAATATTTTGTCAGGGGTACATCATGACTATGTAGGATGCACATTATCAAGCATGGGGTATTACTGTAACAATATTATGAATTAATACGACATGGCATGCAACTGGATATAAAGAATTAATGGTATGGGTACACAATAAAACATGGATGCATGAATAACTATTAGGGATTGCAACTGTAGCTCCATTACTATGTAGAATGCACATTTTCTAGCATGGGGTATTAATGTAGCAGTAATATGAAATAACGTGATATGGAATGCAAATAAATATATAATTAATGGTATGGATATAAATATCGATCAGTGTTACATTTACAGTTCCAAGACTAAGTGGGATGCACATTATTAAGCATGGGGTGTTACTACAATAATAATATGAATTAATATGATCTATAGATGCAGTTATATATATTTTAAATGAGATGGATGCAAACGGGTATCCGAAAACAGTAAAACTGTAAAATGGTAATGTGGGATGCATAACTAAACATTATGTGATGTTATCATTCAAATGGGTGCAGTATATTGTACTATAGCATGTAGCAAGATAAACTTGCATGCGACTAGATATGTAAATAACGGTATGGATGCATACGGGTATCGAAAAACTGTAAAATTGTAATATGGACGCATAACTAAACAATATGTAATATTATTATTCGCATGAATGCAAAATATAGTAGTATAGCATGTAGCAAGATAAACTTGTCTCGATCGAATCACACGACGGATACGCACGGCACGTCCGACGTCGGTAAATCGTCGCAACGCACACGCGGCACGCTGGACGGGTCCAGGCAAGGCAAGAGGGTGATCACGCATGCAAGGTACGTTCACTGGATCGTCGGATCGGCAACGTCGACGCAAATCCGGCTATCGCTGAAAAAGATCAAGAATCAAGAAAAGAAAAAGAAGAAGAAGAAGAAGAAGAAGAAAGAGAAGAAGGGGTTGGTGCTTACTGGGGTTGGTGTTCAGGAAAGCAGAAGAGAGGTGAGGGCGACGATGGGATCAACGGAGCTCCGGCGAGGGTGCAGTGTGCTCGGGTGAGGGGTTGCGGGTTTTAAAGAGTGTGCAGGGTTTTAACAGAGAAGAGAAGAAACGAAGGAGGAGAAGAGGTGGTGAAGGTGATGATGAGATGAGGTTCGTCGGCGGTGGAGATCGGCGAGGTGAGGAGCTAGGGTTTGGGTGTGCAGGGTTCTGTGGGTTAGGGTTGGTGTGTGCAGGCTCAGGAGAAGAGAGGGAAGATGAGGAAGAATATGATGACGAGGAGGAGGAGATGATGAGGATGGAGGCTCGAGTTGAGGTCAAGGGCAGAGGAGTAAGGTTAGGGTTTCTTTCGCAGTGGGTTCTCGTGGGCGCTCGGGGGTTTTTAAAGAGAAGAAGAGAGAAAGAAGAGAAGGGAGGTGACGAGAACGCGGAGGGCGGTGACCAGAGTCGAGGAGCGAACAGTGTTCGCAAGAGGAGAGAGAGGCGTTCGAGAGGAGAGAGAAAGGGGGAGAGAGAGCGAGTGGGGAGAGAGAGAGAGTGCTGCTGGAGAGAGAAAGAACGGAAGAGAGAGAGTGAGGTTGCTATTAAGTTAAGATTTTAATTTTAAAAAAATATGTTTAGTTATAAAAATTTAAACTGTGTTAATAATAATTAAAATATTATATTAATAAAATTTGATTTTTTGGTAAATACAAACTTAGTCCAAAACACGTCCGGGTTGGGTCTAAAATTTTAGTTTCAAAATATGAAAAATATACATTTCGACCAAAATTAAAATTGGATATCCGGGTAACGAAAATGCATACCCCCAAGTACAGATGCACGCACGTGTGCGTAGCCATCCAAACAAGTCCGTTTCACTGAACGGGACGAGAACAAGATGCGCGGATACTACCACAGGGTTAGGGGTATCATGCAGGCCATGCAATGTATTTTTAAAATATTTTATATGACTTTAAATGTTATATATAAAAATATGCAGATTCCAGTGTTCATATCAGAATTTTGCATTATTATATTCCCCATTCTTAATCATATTGCAAATAAATAAGTACTTTTGATCCATGTCTGCTAAATAGTTGCAGGTTACAGGTTCTCAGAACAAATACAGTGAAAATGGTGAAAAAACGCTACAAAAGTGAGACTACGACCAACAAATAGAAGAATCTTTATGCCGCCTACAGCTTAAGGAACAAATGAGGATCACTGAACAGTTCGATTGTACAAAGTACAAGGGCAGCACAAGATTCAAGACTTCAACGCGAAGTAAACGGTAAAAGTCCACAAATCCTGCATTGTTGAAAATCTAGAAGAAAGTAGAAAAGATTCTGAGAAACCAAGTGAAGAAAATAGATGGAAAAAGCAACTTGAAGAAACACAGAAGAAATGAGCCTACGAGCCTATCAAACGGCCGCGGAACCGCGGCCAAACAAGGCTTCTGGCCGCAGATCCGCGGCCGGCAGTGCACGTGTCGGTGGGGTGACGATGCGTTAACCGGGTCTTCTTAGGGTAGATTTGTAAATTTATGAATGGATCAGAATATAACCTAGGGTTTCCTGTATCTATAAATAGGAGAGCAAAAGGCCAATAATTCTCGTGCCTCTTTTGGGTGCCTCTTTTGAGATGCCTCTTTTTATTTATCTATTTTAGAATTTCAATTCCTGTAATGTTCGAAGAGTGCATCAAATAAAAAGTAAGTCTTTTTCTTTACCTTGCCTTAATTATGTTCGAAGAGTGCATCAAATAAAAAGTAAGTCTTTTTCTTTACCTTGCCTTAATTAATTTTCTTTTCTTCCCTAGTTAAAAATTTATGTATTTGCCGTAGTTATAACTTTTATTTATCTGCCGTAGTTGTTAAATTAAAATCATAAAAATGAAATATTTTATCAATTCCCTAATGAGTGAGCAGTTCCTCACTTGTTAGGGTTAGGTTTGGGAAGGTTTGAGAGAAGGATATCTCTCCCCCTCCTTTTCTTGCCCTCATAATGTTTAATTAGGACTCTATGCAAATCAAACACACGCCGCTCACTACGGCACCATATCCCACGAGGTAGCAGTGATACCCTAGTTTAAGACTGGTTGTGATTGATTTCCATAGAGGTTAGGGATAAGAGTTAAGAAAGGACGGATAAGGACCAAAAGGAAGAAACCTAGTTTCTTCCCGCTCGTGCTAATCCCCTTTGTTAACTATTACCCTAACACCTAAAATCCTAATTAGGGCATTAAAAGTAGCGAGAAGAATCCATATTTTGAACTGACTTAACCCTAACCCTAGCAAGCCTTTTAATTGATTTAATCTCATTCTTAGATCTTAAAATTAAAACCTAAAATCTTTTGGACTTAACTTGTTAGAACATAAAGAAAAGGAATCTATCTCCCTGTGGACCGACCCGTACTCAACCAGCTAGCTACCAAGCGACACCGTTCTTGATTGCGGTATATCTAAACTTTGATTTTAAAACGCACGCACAAAATCTCTTCAATCAAATGGCGCCGTTTCCAGGGAGACGGTAGTCTCTTTCTTTGTGTAATTTCGGGTAAAAAAAATAAATAAAAAATAAAAAAATTTAAAAATTATAAAAATTGAAAAATTTTAAAACAAATTTTTTTTATAAAATAAAAAAATTCATCTTGTTCTTTTTGAGAGGTTGTGTGAATTGTGCAGGAAAAGAAGACAGATTCAGATCTGGAAAATCCCAGTGAACAAATCAAGAAACAGAAAATCTTAACAAACGGGGAAGAATCCAAACAACACAGAGAAATATTTTGAAGATCTGAACCGACTAGTTGACCGCGGAACCGTACCTGCTTTTGACAGCGGAAACGCGGCGGCTTGCTGACGTCAGCAGGTGGAATCTTCTCTGTAAGCATTCTTGTCTTCTCTGTAACCCCCTGATCTCCTCTGAAAAATTTTCCTGCAGGGTTCTTTGCGCAAAAATTTTTCTCCCTCTCTAATAAATTGTTTTTGTATAGGATTCTTTGCGCTGTAAAATAAAAAAAAATTTTGAAAGTGTTTTAGATTTTTGGTGTGTTTACTGCTTTACATTTTTTAAAACGGACTTTTAAAGGGCTATAACACCAATCCAGATTGGATGGGGATTTCATTACCCTTTCTAGGACCCCAAAAATCACAAAAAGCATTCGCATCAACCATCGAGTTAATTAAAAAAGATTAGACTCAGCCTATAAGGACTGTCATGCTCATTAGGACAAAAGAATAGTTGTAGGCATCGGTCGTTTATCTAAACCAGATTTTGTGGTGTCTAGACTAGACAAGTGGGAAGGATAATTTTAAAAAGCCCGTCTCACGGTGATTCGTGAGCGGATCTCTCCTTTCTTTACTTATGCTCACATGGCCACAATTGGCGGTGAAGAGGCGATTTGAGGATCTTACAACTTGCCCTTTGGATCAGTTAGGAGCAGTCTAGTTGACTTAGGAGACCCTAGCTCTAGGCTTGATTGTGCATGCTTATATTATGACTGTTTGAAAGTGTGTAGTAGTCCGTAAAAATTTTGCAAAAACTCTTTCTAAAAGAAAAAAAACTTTCAAAAATTTCAGAAACACAAAAACAAACAATTTCTAAAAATAAATAAATAAATAAATAAATAAAAATATTAAAATATTAAAAAAATAATAATAAAAAAATCATCACATTCTTTTTCTTCTCCTTTCTTACATCATGAGTACCCCGCCTCCCAAAACTTTTGCCGAACTTTGGTACCATCACCCAAACATTATTTCCCACGCGCATTGTTTTGGTCGAATTACGGACGACCCCTCCATGCCCAAAATTTCTTTGAAAGATCGAATAGAAGCGTCTAGGAGAAATAGTTGGACTCAGCAATCCATTTTGTATCAACCATTTCAACCTTCACCACCTTCTTACGTTGATACTCCTTTTTCGAGTCCTGTTGTAACTCCGAAACCCATGTTTATTGCTGAACATATTGAACAATCTCATAACTGATTTTTCACTCATTTCAACACTTCCAGTTCTTGGGATCAACAAGTCATTCACCTTTTTATCCAAATGTTGATCCTACTCCTGTCCAACCATTCAATTCCTACCAGTCCTACCCGACTTTCGCACCTTCCCTAGACATTGCTTCTACACAGCCATTTGGGAGTTTTCAGAATCCAAACAATTTTGAATCTTTTACTAAAACCCCTTCACAACCCATGTATAGTCTGGAACAGTCGTTGGAAGCTTATATTGTAGCAACAAACTAACAGATGAGGAATTTGAGTGCGTCCATTACCGCCCTTAATTCATTAAGACAACCTAGTGAACCCGTAGCTAGTTTCCAACTAGCTCCAAATTTTCCAATGTATGATGAGGCGGCTGGACAGATTGAGAATTTGAGTGGAGAGAGTGAGCTGTACACCCTTCCAAATCAAACCTATCCATTCCGAATTGAATCCCACAACTCCGGTTTTGAATGTCTATCAAGTATCCCAAATGATTCACCAGTTGAAAATAAAACATTTAATGAGTTGTGCGACTTTGTAGTGCTTGATTTGCCAGATTGTGAAGGGTCTCTTTCGAGTGAACCCACACCCAATCCTTTTAACCTCTACACCTCCACTCTAGAACCTGAATTGATAAATATCCATGCTTTTGATGAGGTGTCTGAAAAAATTGATTTTCACTTGATTGAGGATATTGACGCAGGGAATATTTTAGATGATGAACCCGCAGATTTGGCCTAGTTTTTCTCTCTAATTCATCATCCCGAATCATTAAATGTTTTTCCCGGACTTCATATGCGTCTTGATTTCGATGAGAATGACATGGATAAGCTAAATTTTGAGGAGAATATTGAGGAAATTATTGAGGATAAACCAATTTTGTTTGATGGGTCGGATTTTCCAATTCATCCTGTTCCTTCCACTGACTGTGTACACCCTACTGAACCTTTAACTGTGACCCTTCCTAAATCATTCCCCTTCGTCCTTTCCATCGTTCCGACCGCGCACGAGACCGTATCGCTTTCATTTCCAATGTCTGGTTTACCAAGTTCGACGTACCCATGTTTGCTCACGAATCTTGAGGGATTTGACCTCATTTCTCAGTGGGTTGATAGGTTAGCACAATTGCTTTTTACACATCGGTCATTACAAAATGTGCTAATTTATACACTCCATCTTCACCCTCAAGTTCGTATTTAACTTCTTTCTCCCACTTTCTCAGGTTCCTCTTCTATTCTTCCTATAATTTCAGAGAGTGTTAATGAATCAGAATCCGATATTTTGAGTTCGATAATTCTATAATTCTAGGAAAATAACTTGATTTAGACGCTTTTGAAAATAAGGTAAATGAGCCTTACGACTATCCTACCTTCATAATTTTTGAAAAATCAAGTGTGTTGAATTCTGGCGCGACACTTATTGACATTGAAACGTTCAATCGAACCTTCGATGAATGTTTCGAAGATATTTTCGCCGACAAACTCGCATTCTTAAATGACACGAATTTTGTGATTAATCAACCTCCACCTGAAGAAGTCGAACCGCCACCATTTCTTTTTCCCTTCTACCATTCTTCTCCTCCACCGAGACCGTACACTGCTTCTATCTCCACACGGTCTCGTGTGCTTCTCATTTCTTTTCTCTACACTCCATTCTTTCACCAACCACAACATTATAACGATAAAAATTTTGAATGGTTGGTGCTAACCTTTGGGCTGTGTAAGGCCTTGTATAGCTTGATACTGTGTTTTTCTCCTCCTTAACTCTGAACTTTAATGCTTCAACAGTGGAAACACCGTTTCACTTAAGTTTGGGGGGGACCTTTTTGTATATATATTTTGTTTTCTTTTTCTGTTAATAATAATAATAATAATAAGAGATAAAAAAAAAGCAGGGGAGTGCCGACAATTTTGACCCTCTTGGTGTAGCCTGACAATGAGGACTCTGTCAAGTTTAAGTTTGGGGGTATGCTCGGTAAGCCTTCTTCCTTCGCTTTCATATGTATATTTTTACATTTGCATACTTATTTTCAAACCCATAAAAATTGAAAATTTTAAAAATTATAAAAATTGAAAAATTCAATTTTGGCCATAATTGACTTAAGTTTGACAAGGCGGTTAACTAGTTAGGAAAAACTAGATTCTAGACTTAGTAAACTAAAAACCCTAAAAATAACCTTTCTTAAAATTTAACGGTAGAAATATATGTTTTTGTAGTTTACTTAGAAATAGGCAAATTTTAAGTTCACTTCTTGGGCTAAGTCAAAATAAGGGAAGAGTATTGAAATTTTTATTGAAGTGTAAATCTGAAAAATAATTCTGAACCTTAAGTCTAAATTCTAAAAATATATACCCTACAACTTGCACAAACACGAACCTTAAAACTTGGAATAGTAGAGGATACCTTGAAATGCTCTTGTCTAAAGTCCTTAGTATGAAGGAAAATAAAATAAAAATACAGGTGTGAATAAAGAGATTAAAAAAAATGAACACTGGTTTTGTAATTACTTAAAGCTGCATAAATAGAAAAATATAGCGAGGGTGCTTTATCACCTAGTGCCTTAAACCAACTGGTTTGGGAGCCACTGTTAAAGCCTTAGGTATTACAATACGAGGAATTACGCCATAATGTGCAAACACATTTTGTAATCGGTCGTTAGTACCTCAAGAAGTATTAACGGTCGCATGAAAGATGTGTGAGCAATTTCATCTAAAAATTCACAAACTAAAAGTACTTTGGATGATGGACAAGAGTATAAGAGCTTGAATTGAATTTCTAAGTGTAGGGGTGATCAATACACACACGTAGGGGTATATGATTAGGGTTTGGATGAGAGATAGGAATGAAAAATAGGACTTATAAAAATTCCTAAGTTGAGATGGAACCTTAGAAGGAAAACTCAAAAGAAGCTAAAGGATAAATAAATTTACAGAATATATACAATCTTAAGTTAAATGATAAGTAAGAGTGAAAAATATGGGTTAATAATTTCTGAGTTTAGGATAATAGAAATTCTTGCTAGGATACCGAATTGAAGAATGAAAGTCAATAGACCAAATTGACAGGATTTTGTGGGTAGGATCCGCTGAAAACCCTCAGGAGACAACACTCCTTCTACTAGGGACGCCTAGAGTTTTAACGGCTTGTTGCACGAGCTCAGTGCAATCGCGTTTCCCTGCGAAAGTGAGGTTAGGATTTTGTTGAGAATAAAAATGGCTTTGCTCGGGACGAGCAAAAGATAAATTTGGGGGTATTTGTTCATATCAGAATTTTGCATTATTATATTTCCCATTCTTAGTCATATTATAAATAAATAGATACTTTTGATCCATGTCTGCTAAATAGTTGCAGGTTACAGGTTCTCAGAATAAATACAGTGAAAATGGTGAAAAAACGCTACAAAAGTGAGACTACGACCAACAAATAGAAGAATCTTTATGCCGCCTACAGCTTAAGGAACAAATGAAGATCACTGAACAGTTCGATTGTACAAAGTACAATGGCAGCACAAGATTCAAGACTTCAACACGAAGTAAACGGTAAAAGTCCATAAATCCTGCACTGTTGGAAATCTGGAAGAAAGTAGAAAAGATTCTGAGAAACCAAGTGAAGAAAATAGATGGAAAAAACAACTTGAAGCAACACAGAAGAAATGAGCCTACGAGCCCATCAAATGGCCGCAGAACCGCGGCCAAACAAGGCTTCTGGCCGCAGATCCGTAGCCGTGCAGTGCACGTGTCGGTGGGGTGACGGTGCGTTGATCGGGTCTTCTTAGGGTAGATTTGTAAATTTATGAATGAATCAGGAGAGCAAAATGCCAATAATTCTCATGCCTCTTTTGGGTGCCTCTTTTGAGATGCCTCTTTTTATTTATCTATTTTAGAATTTCAATTCCTGTAATGTTTGAAGAATGCATCAAATAAAAAGTAAGTCTTTTTCTTTACCTTACCTTAGTTAATTTTCTTTTCTGCCTTAGTTATAAATTTATTTATTTGCCGTAGTTATAACTTTTATTTATCTGCCGTAGTTGTTAAATTAAAATCATAAAAATGAAATCTTTTACCAATTCCCTAATGAGTGAGTAGTTCCTAACTTATTAGGGTTAGGTTTGGGAAGGTTTGAGAGAAGGATATCTCTCTCCCCCTTTTCTTGCCTTCATAATTTTTAATTAGGACTCTATGCAAATCAAACACACACCGCTCACTACGGCACCCTATACCACGAGGTAACGGTGATACCCTAATTTAAGACCGGTTGTGATTGATTTCCATAAAGGTTAGGGATAAGAGTTAAGAAAGGACGGACAAGGACCAAAAGGAAGAAACCTAGTTTCTTCCCGCTCGTGCTAATCCCCTTTGTTAACTATTACCCTAACACCTAAAATCCTAACTAGGGCATTAAAAGCAGTGAGAAGAATCCATATTTCGAACTGACTTAACCCTAACCCTAGAAAGACTTTTAATTGATTTAATTTCATTCTTAGATCTTAAAATTAAAACCCAAAATCTTTTGGACTTGAATCGTTAGAACATAAAGAAAAGGAATCAATCTCCCTGTGGACCGATCCGTACTCAACCGGCTAGCTACCAAGCGACACCGTTCTTAATTGCGGTATATCTAAACTTTGATTTTAAAACGCACGCATAAAATCTCTTCAATCAGCCAGATATAATGCGAGTATGCAATGTATAAATTAAAATGAAAGTGCACGAGTCTACGTAACAAGTCAGGATAGATCATAAATATGAATCAAGACAGGTTTCAAGCAAGCGGGTCGGGTCGGATGCAAATACAGATGTCAAATATACTATTCACACCCAAAACACAGTAAATCTGGAAAATATCATAAATAAAGAAATACTTGAAACAGAACTGGTATAAATGAACTAGGGTGTTATAATTGCATATTCAAAGATTGGGTTGAAAAGCAATACAAGACAGGAGAGATAGAACTGTCTAAACGCGTGTTAACAAACAATCAAGCTGTGACCGCCAATTTCATACAAATTGAGACCGAAGTCCTTCGGGAACCTGATTCTCTAAGACATCTGCTTTTCTCTGAAAAGAGCGGACCAAGGCAACAAGCTAAGAGCCAAGCGAGCAATATTACTAATGAAGAAGCAATAGACGGGTACACAACCCATACGGTCTACATGATGGAGCTCAGAGGAACAAGTCCTCCAACACCTTATAGCTATGACAGTGACGCGGTTGTTGCCATCCAACACAGGCTCGATCCAAATGATGAAGAGCCCGCTCAGGCTATTGAGCCAAAGAAACCCATGGTTCTTGCTGAATCAAGCTCATGCGGTAAGGATGATCCCGTTTTCGTATCCGGGATTATAGAACAAGCATTATTTCAATGGCTTCAAAAACAACTTCAGGACAGAGACAAGAAGATGGCCAAGGTCCATTCCTAAGTCGACGAGCTGGAAAACATCGTGGCAGATCTCACGACCCAAGTCGCCCGATTGCAATTACAGCAAAATAAAATTTTGGTTCGTGAGCTAGGGATTGATATCCGGAAGCAGCCAACCGATACTCCCTCCAGCCAAAGAGCGGAACACTTTTGCGAAAAACAGTCACGATCAGCTTCCAGTCTCTCCGATACATACCCTGAATAGGATAAGCGGACAGCAGGCGAACCAAAGACTGATCGGCCTCAAGGACCAGCATCAGTAAGGGCACCTACTCTGATGGAGAGAAAGAAGAAGGTGTACTCCTTCAGGAGGGATAAAGTCCGGGAAATGTTCGTGGACGCCTTGAACAACGGTCTGCAGCTGCCTATTCCAAAGAGACCACATGAAATGAACATGACCGGCAATCCCATATACTGCCCATATCATAGAATGGTGAGTCATACCATTGAAGACTGCTATATTTTCAAAGATTGGGTGGAGAACCAATGCAAACTGGGAAAGCCTCACAGTCGTCAGATATACCGACAAGCTACAGAGCTACGGTCATCAACACAACTCCGCCAAGATCAAAGTTCGAGAAGTTGGGATAAGCAAACCGGACCACCACGTAGTTAAACTGGGAACAAACGACCCCTAAGTCGTTAAACTGGGAATGTAAAAAAATGTGTGTAAATAAAAAAAATGTGTAAATAAAAGGAGAAAAAAGAAAAGCCGAAATGATGGGGCAACTCGCAATAAAAATCAGCGAGTAAAATAAAGATAAAAAAATAAAGCCGAAATGATGGGGCAACCGCAAATAAATAGCCGAAATGATAGGGCAATCGCGACTTTCGCGATAAAAAAGCTGAAATGATAGAGCAATCATGGTAAAATAAAAAAAATCTCCAAATGGCGAGTGATGGGTCGCTCCCGGTACCATATTCCAGTGTAGCGATGCAGACGCCAACCAAAATTTCAAATCTCTGAATGTCCCAACGGCGAATGATGAGTCACTCCTAGTACCATATTCCAGTGCAGCGATACAGACGCCAACAAAATCCCAAAATTCTCCCAGCCTTACGGTTGGTCCCCAAGTTGATTACCGTATACAGTCCACAGGCTCAAATAATTCTCATCATACCCATACCCCACCGCAATCACCAGTCCAGTGGCCGGTCTCCGCCCTTGGAATTATGCTCCATTTGGGAAGACCCACTCTTGTGTCTTCACGATACATGAGGAGAAAAAACTTACGAGATCCTATCTCCCTACGATCCGAGTTCGAGCTGTTGGAATTGGAATATGACTCGTAAGAAAACACCTTCGTGGGATCCGTACGACTCACGAAGGAAAAACACACTTGGGAGTCCCCACGAAACCTAAGGAGAAAGTACACCTACGAGATCCTTTCGACTCGTGGGGAGGAAATGCTTTTATGGGACCCTTACGGCTCATAAAATTAAAAAGTCTTAAGTGATAGGGACTTAAACCTATCTCCTAAACCATCGCTCCCCAACAGGGAATGGCAAATGATGAATCGCTCCTGGCACCTGTGCTTCAGTGTTAGCAACGCTGATGCCGACCCTAACCCCAAAATTCCAAACTTCTGATCCAATAGACCCTTAAGTCTTTAAACTGGGAACAGATTACCCCTAAGTCGTTAAATTGGGAACATATGACCCCTAAGTCATTAAACCGAGAACATAAAACCTTTAAGTCTTTAAGCTGAGAACAGATGATCTCTAAGTCGTTAAACTAGAAACAGATGACCCCTAAGTCGTTAAACTGGGAACGAGGGAAATCCCCTCACGGCAAATGATGATTCGCTCATGGTACCATATTCCAGTATAGCGAAGCTGATGCCAAACCAAAACCAAAATCCCTAAATCCACTCATGGCAAATGATGATTTACTCCTAATACTATATTCCAGTGTAGCAATGCTGATATCAACCCAAATCAAATCAAACTAACAACCTCTGAGGCAGAATCATGCTTCGTCCCAGAATGTACCCCGTGTCGAAATCATGCTTCGCCTCGGGATATCTACCTTCCCTGCCGAAATTATGCTCCGCCTCGGAATCAAGTCAACCAGCGACACTCCATGCCGGGGACAAGTTGAACAGCCAGCGACACTCCGTGCTGATGAAACGTCAAGCAGACACTCTGTACCGGGGACACATTAAACAGCCGACACTCCGTAACGAGGAAACATCAAGCAGACACTCCGCCTCGGGTACACGTCAACCAGCGACACTCCGTGCCGGGGACACGTCAAACAGACACTCCGCCTCGGGGAAACGCCCAACAGTGACACTCCGTGCAGGGGACAAGTCAACCAGTGACACTCTATACCGAGGACACGTCTACCAGCGACACTCTGTGCCAGGGAAATGTCAAACAGACACTCCGCGTCAGGGATACGTCATACACCGACAATCTGTCTCGGAGACACGTCAAGTATCCACCATCCATGTCGTAAAAAGGGCAGTCCAGCTTCCCAAAAGCAGGAACCAAATCAAGTTGCCTCCATGCGAAAGAAGATTCATTAATTTCATGCATACGACCCATATGTGTGGTATGCATTTATTGATGGGGGCACTTTGTTGGGGTCAAAAATTACACCCCGGTTGACCAAGTCAAAGTCAAAGTCAAAGTCAACCCCAAGCCAAGTGGGCCCAAGCCCAGATCAAGTGGACTCATGCCCGAGTCAAGCCCGAACATGAAGCGGCCGGACTGCTCCATGCCAAAATAAAAATCATGTAATAAATAATTTTGATGTAATTTTTTTTATGCATGAATATAAGAAAAATGGGTATAAAGCCAAATTTTTGTAAAGCTCATAGCTCATGTGCAAAAGAAATGAGCACATGAGACATGGGATGGGCAAAATGCCATTTTGTAAAGCTCAACGGGATATATGTAAATTTGTAAGTCTATATAAGACAACATGATAATGAAATAAAGCATAATAATTCATTTTCTCAAATTCTAGGGTTTGTGCCTCCTTCCCCTTCCTCAAGGTTCTAAAACCTTCTCCTCCTTTTTGAATTAAATCGAGAATTTAACTCTTTCTTTTTCAAAAATAAATAGTTTTTACCATAAAACTCTTGAAGGGAAGCTCAGATCTGCCATCAAATCCCTAAAATGGGGGATTTTAAGTCACACCTCCCCTTTTCCCCCCAAGATCCAGCCAACAAAAAGGTAGAAGAAGGATACCCATCTCCAAAAATCCCATTCTAGGAGGATCCGAGGCTCAAAAGAAGATCCAAAGATTTCTAGGAGTTTAACTCCATTCAAGATCTGTTGGAATTTAACTCTATAAATCAACCCCCTTTTTGGGAGTTTAATTCCAAATCTATACATAATCTCTGTTGGGAGTTCAACTCATAACCCAGGGGCTAAGCCCCTTTTCCCGCGGGTGTTTCCAGCGGTCGCGTGCCGCTCACGTGACCCGCGGACGTCCAGCGATCGCATGCAGGGTACGTGACCCACAGGCGCTAAGCGCCCACATGCGCCTCACGGACCCGTGGGCACTCAGCGCCCAGCGGTGGCGTGCTGCGCACGTGACCCGCTGGCGCCCAGCGCCCACGCACCTGGCACTTGACCCGCGGGCGCCCGCATCCTGTAACGTTTCAGAAAAATAAAATATTGTTTTTGGGGATTTTTGTAATTAAATAATATTATATTGAATATTTTTAATAAGGTGGTATAATTAAATACCAACAAATTGGGAAAATTTTTGAAAATTATGGAAATTACTGAAATGAAGGTGCTTTATGTGATTTATGCAAATTATAAGTTTTTATGATTAATTGTACACTATTTAGTGCTAACCGCGATTAAATATCGCTAATCGTGTATTAAGCCGGATTTGTGCACCATATCACATTTTTAGCACTTGTTACATTTTTCCACATGTCTTCTCTTTATTTCTTCATGCATTCTTGTTTTAAAGTGAGAAAGCAGATGAAAAGAAAAGAAAACAAAAGAAAATGGAATAAAGAATGGAGGGATGGGCATGAGAGAGAGTAAGAGGGTGAGGGGTCAAACCTTGGACCGAGCTCCCATTCCTTCTTCATTCCTTCATCATTTTTCCTCCCCTCATTCTCTCATGGCTGCTGCCCCATCTCCCCCTCCTCTTCACCCTCACAAAACACCCCCAAAAGAACATCAAAACTCCATCTCCATTTCACAGAAAAAACATGCACAAGATCATCCTAAGCACTTTGGACCAAGCAAGTCCTGATTTTGAGCATTTGGGGCAACTCAAGAATTTTCTTGAGTTGCCAAATGAGATAATTTCTGAACCATTAGTGTAGTACTTAGTTTACTTTAGCTTCCATGCATGTTTAGAAGTGATTAGACGATATTTAGTGAGTTTTGGAAATTCCAAGTTAGGGTTTGAGGAATTTTGAACTGGGATTGTGTAATTGAGATTAGTAAAGGCTATACAACCCTTTTAGTGACAGTATATTGGACTAAACCATAAACTTAAACCCCAAAACATAAACTTAGAAACCCCGATATCGGAGAATTTTGGATTCTATGAGCGTATATTGACATCTGTTATCACCCGGGACACCTGAAAAATATTTAGCGAAGACTGAGAGATGTGCAGGCAACCTAGAACCTATACCCAAAACCTGAGACCCCCACTCCATGTTATGGCCACAATTTTACTCATTTTGGCCACAAATTTCACCCTGGGAAGAGTGGAATTGATCCGTGTTTGGTCCAGGGCTTTATCTCCAGTAAATTAGACCCTCCATATGTGCAAAATTGGCAAATTTCACCTAAGGTAAAATCTGGGACCATTTTCTTGAGTTGATGCATAGTTTTGCGACTTTGTTTTAATTTGAGATTTGGTATTTGATATTGTGTTCCGTCATCTGATGTTTTTACGTCAGCGACGGGGGTTGTTTAGTGGTTTTGCAGGCGTAGACTATAAGTTCTAACCTATAAGTGATTCGCATGCAGGTTTGGTTTTCATGTTCGATTCTTGATACTATATGACGCATTAGAAATTGTAGGTACCCCCACGTGGACTTTATGACGACGAGAATGAGCGTGGCATCATCGACTTCGGCAAGCGAAGACCAAGGTGAGTGGATCTATATCCACGGGGGAAGTCGGGTGGATGGCGTATAGCACCCCCGCAAGTTTTTGATAGAAACCGATTCGTAATAAATGGTTAAGGAAACCTTTAATGGAAAACTATAAATAGACTTAAAAGATAGTTAGAGAAACCATATTAGAAACTAATTGATAGTTAGAAGTGATATGATACGACTAGTATGTGATGACGGAACTTGAAGATGATATTTGATGATATTGCTGTTTAGGGTACTATAGGACTAGATAGTCGACGTAGGTGTGTCATCCGATTCATACATATTTCCAAACTGAAGAATTATATGCATCTTTTAAACGGATATCTTGAGGGATGTTATGGATTTTCAAATGATATCTTTTCTTTAAAAACACCGTAGCCCCTACTTTCAAAACTACGATTCGCACCTTTCAAAAACTGTTTGTATGGTTCGGGTGTGTATGTTAGATTAGATACTTATGCTTATAGTAAAGGTAGAATGTATTTGTAAAATTGACATGATAAGAGATATAAATGCGATGAAAAGGATATATGATGCGATATGATGATTTGGTGATTTGTTGGTATACGGATGCGAGTCGATTGAGATGATTTATACCCTGTCGGTCCCCTGATATAAGATTATTGCGGATGTGACCTGGGACATAGGTATATAGAGATATTTATATGTTGTGAATCGTGAGTGATAGCCGTACGAGACGTTAGGTCCGTACCCTCCTCGTCTTATAGGATGATAGGATCCCTGATAGCTTAATGCCGCCGTACAATGACTTTCCGTACGTGATGAGTCTGACTTGAGGTTTGATCCATATCCTTGACTAGAGGATGCCGTACGATGGATTATACCGTACGCTATGCTGTGAGGCTGGATGCCGATTGATAGATTCACCGACTCGATCATGTTAGATATGTATACCTTATAGATTTTAGCTGATGATTTACCTTATACTGCATTCATGTTACTCTCATTGCATTGCATATACCTGTGTTAGTACACTTTCACCATTATCGATAATGCGTATGTTACACGTACACAGATTTGCCGGCTCACACACTTCATCATCGATGATTGCCATGTCACTACACAGTAGGATTGCTGCATCATGATATAACTCCTAGCATAGTGTACTTGTTATAGTTACATATGCACCTTTATACGATGTTGCATCTGACTAGGGAGAAATTGGGAACCACATGATATATTTTAAAACTGGAATCATTTAAAGGAGCGGTTTTCCTTTAATATGATACATCACTGTTCCATGCTTACATTTCTATCATATGTCGCATATATCATGCTTTATGATTTTACGCATTGAGATATGCTGTTTTCATGAGATTTCTGGATTTGAGAACCGTGGCTATTTCAAACGAGTATGTACTGTTTTAAAAACCTGGTTTCTCTTGATATAATATTTCAGTGTGTCCACCATGTGTTTTCTCGGTTCTGAGAGTGACATGTGAAACCCGATTCGAGGAGACGGATGATTCCGTTTGCGGGTACATGGTGGACCCGGTATGGTACCCCGGGACGAGAGAGATTTTGTGTGGATGACGATGAGCCTGCCAGAGGGACTACTACCTACCGGCAATAGTATTTGGGCTCAGCGGATATCCGGAGGATACCGACCGTAGTCGAGAGATGATATAGGCCGATCCGGACCGACGGAGCCCGTGGGCCGATCCGGACTGACGGAGCCCGAGATATGAGGATTTATGTGTCGATGCTGGACACGGGTTTCATGATATTTTCGGGCGTCGATGTTGGACACCCAGGTTCCATGATTTTGATGTGTCGCGAGGGACACCGTTGATTTATATCCTAATACTTTCATGCACACTCTTTTATGATATTTACGCGCGTACAGACATTGATTATATGGTTGGATAAGATCCGCATGCATACATACATTGATTACATTGTTGGCACATATGATGACCAGGTCACCCTAGATATCATAGTATTTACCTTCATGATATAGTTGACCTAGGAGTCGTTGTTTATTCGATTTCTATCTGTTGATATTTTTCTACTCACGAGTTGGCAACTCACCCCCGTTGTGCCACAGTTCTTGCAGGTTGATCGCTTAGATCAGTAGCGTCTTTGCTGGCACACAATTGCATTCGGGTGTTTTGCATTGGTAGGTGGGACATTTGTATTGTACCCACTCTTATATCTATATTTCATATTGTATCTAGTTAACTCCATCAATCAAAATTAGTAATTTGTATAAGTAATGAGACTTAGTGGGATTGTGGTTGCGAGACTTAGAGCGAGGGTTTTTTCGCTACTTGTGGTTTATATGTCTTGCTTTTCTTTATCTTTTTGTGGTGAACTTCGTCGTTGGGCGTCGTATACTTATTTATACTGTCTTGCGTGGTTATGATCCGCCGTTTGGCGAAGAGTTAGCTCCCGTTTGGGGATGCCATCATTCTTGTTATGTATTTGTGGTTTTGGATCAAAATATACAAAGGAGGTGCTGCCCAAATTTTTAAAAGATGAAATACATTTTCAAACTAGTAAATTTCACTTGAATTTTTATGTTCCTTTTTTATGCATTAAGAAAACTTGATTTCATTATATCTTTATTTCAAAACTTCACCTCCTTTATTTTTCTTTAAAAGGTTTAGATTTCTGGGTTTCAGCTTACTTGAATTCCGTTACGCCTTTAGACGTTGCGTGATTCAAGTGCAGGTCATGAGCTAATATTTCGGGTCGTGACAAAGTTGGTATCAGAGCGCTAGGTTTAACCTTGGTTCGAGTCTATGTTTGACTATGCGGAGTCTAGGGCGCGTATGTATTTCGGAACCTAGGCTTGACCTTACGGAACTTAGACTTGAACGGGGGCGGGGGGGGGGGGTATTAGACCCGAACTTTCGTTTCATAGGTTGACCCTGATTGAAGGAGTAGGTAGCTTGAGTAGAGTGACGTACCGTACGTATGTTCCGCAACATATTTACGATGCGATACTCCACTTAAGAAACCTAAGGATATACATATTTTTGAGACTTATGATTCTCTTCATATTCATGATTATACATCCATTTGAGATCCTTGATTCTATTCGTTTCCATGATCATACTCTCATTGATGCTGTTCCTTCTTATGATCATGTATTCATTCTGGATTCGTCGTTTCCTTTCATGCCGTTGATCTGCTTTCTTCGATACTCGATTGAGGTTCCTGTCACCATGGTTTGAGCACAGATTGAGCTGCTGCTAGTGATGCGGTCAGGGCGAGCTCGTCTGGTATGAGAGCTGACCATTGTGTTTTCGGGTGACATGGGAACGTCTCGATATAGTGTTAGTTGTGACCTCTTGTGGAGACGAGTGCTTGGTTTTACACCGGATGATCGGGCCATTGTTAGAGCTGTCAGTTGCGAGAGGACTGTTGATGTATAGCATAACTCAGAGATTTTGATGCCGCCTACCGTGCAGACAGATGACCCAGCTGTTGCTGAGATTGATAGGATGTCGCTTCCAGAGCTTACGAGCTGAGATTGCCGGAGATTCCAGGCAGAAATGCGACAGATGATAGCTAGCCTACCCCGAGCTGAGAGATGAAGGTGATTCGTCAGATTGATGAGCCGACGTAGGCCTAGTTGAGTTGAAGATTTCCAGTGTGGAGAGTCTT
The DNA here is from genome assembly GCA_030015575.1 of Agapanthus africanus. Classification (NCBI taxonomy): domain Eukaryota; kingdom Viridiplantae; phylum Streptophyta; class Magnoliopsida; order Asparagales; family Amaryllidaceae; genus Agapanthus; species Agapanthus africanus. The sequence continues at coordinate 188,996,882 of CM057337.1, forward strand.
AATCAGATCTAGAGCAGACCGATCCAGAGATGACCGTCGATGTACCGTCTTTCCTGGAGGATTGAGGCATTGTTTAGCGTGCGGACGAAGGGTATTCGTATGTCGCCTAGGCGAAGTTAAAAAGTTCGAGGGAGTGTCAGAAACCCATTTTCCCAAGTTTAAAGTGTTCGGAGCAACATGCAGGTAATTCTGTGGACCCTCTAGAAGAATGAAACTCTAACTCGACATGATGACCATGGAACCGTTTTAAACCTTAGGGTTTGCGGCAGTTTAGCGGTGCCATTAGTGAGGCTTGGGTTTGCCCTTCTACGGCTGGTCCAGAGGTACTGTGGTATGTACCAGATGTTTTTAGACTGTGCTCAGGTGTTGAGCATTCGGGAAATTTTGGGACCTCGAGACTCAATCGAAAAGTTTGACGTCATCCAGATATTATGTGATGAGAGACAAGTAAGTTGACCAGCTTCGGATAGAGGACCTCACCCAGATGCGTTGTGCGTTAATCGAGGACGGACGAGTATTGAGTATTCCTCCAACAGTTAGGACGAGTTGCTGAGGACGTGTTCAGTCAGATATCTTCTACAGAGTGATGAAGATACCGAGTTCGTGACTTTGAGTCCGTGTGAGAGACTTCGGATTGACCGTGGCCGAAAACAGTTGCAGGGCGCAGATAGCATGACGTGACGTCAAAGTGGACGATGATACAGACGAGTGGAGCCAGAGGTTCGTGCAACATGCTGACGAGCTGTTGTTACTCCCCGTTGATGCCAGAGGATCTGATATGTATGCCGAGGCGTTGGGATGCGGCCAGTTCCTGAGGAAATGTTGTGCTGAGAACGCAGATGTCTAGAAAACGAGAAAGGAATATGTAAGAGTACTGGCCTTCGTACAGTTCGGTATGGGCGAGATCGGAAGAGACCTTGAGCAGGATTCCTTCTAGAACACTGCTGCAATAAGATTTGCACCCAGGATCAGTTGTATCACGTGTATTCAGAGGACCAGAGGCCGACGCCAGTGACATGCTGTTTTAGGAGTGGTCATGATGATTGACCGAGAGATGACTAGAGAAGTGCCAGGACGGAATCGTCCCTGTTAGCACACCTGACTGGGCCGATGAGCCGATGGATTGCGTGATTGGTAAATCCACAGAGAAGATAAGGACCCAAAGACCGAGGACGCCAGACTGTGAGCAGAAGGCAAGCGGATGTTCTTGTTCTGTAGGTATTAGGCGCACCGATTTATTTTTCGACATTGTAGGAGGTGTACCTCAATTTCATTTGTTGTGATTCGCGTTGTGATCCGACTATCATGCTTATATCGCTTGGATTTGAGTTTTGATGATTGAGTTTCATGATATTGTTTTCGTGCACCATGGCTGCATCTGCTGGGTATTGACATTTTGGGCATAGTTATCGCACTGGATATATATTTTATACACCGTTGTGTTGATTTGCGATTTATTTTTCGACATTGTAGGAGGTGTATCTCAATCTCTCCTCCCATATTTCGGGTTAAATATCCATGCGAACTCAATCAATATACATATATATATTTATACTAAAATAATGCTCTTTCATGCAGGTTTTCAAACAATCAATTTTCAACAATGTCTCCAAAGATGAACTCAGCTCTCAGCACGACTCCCATCTCCTACACGATGAAGATGGACGCTAGGATGGTCCTTCCTGCCAGTCTCGGGCGACAGTGGAAGGAGCCGCCGCTACATTTGGCTCTATTATGTTCGTATCAGCTAACGCCGTCCTAGCTCCTCAAGCTCCGGTAACAGACAAACCGGTCTCAAAAGGGAAAAGGACGAATGTCATGGTCGCGAGGGCCCCTTAGCCCGAGCACAAATCTGTTTCCGAACGACTCTCCATCGCTCCAGCTGGGGGCAAGGACATCAACATCAACGAAGCAACGGGACATCTCGAGCAAGCTCCAGCGGTACCTTCGACAATTGCTCGATCGGGTATCTTCTTTAAGCTCCCTATCAATCGACCACCACGTCATTAAACTGGGAACAGTCGACCACTACATCATTAAACTGGGAATAATTAACCTCTAAGTCGTTAAACTGGGAATGTAAAAAAAATGTGTGTAAATAAAAAAATGTGTAAATAAAAGAAATAAAAGAAAAGCCGAAATGATGGGGCAACTCGCAATAAAAATCAGCGGGTAAAAATAAAAATGAAAATAAAGCCGAAATGATGGGGCAACCGTGAATAAATAGCCAAAATGATAGGGCAATCGCGACCTTCGCGATAAGAAAAGCTGAAATGATAGAGCAATCGCGGTAAAAAAAACGGCGAATGATGAGTCGCTCCTAGTACCATATTCCAGTGCAGCGATGTAGACGTCAACCAAAATTCAATTTCCTAAAATTCTCCAGCCCTACGGTTAGTCCCCAACTTGACTACCGTATACAATCCATGGGCTCAAATAATTCTCACCATGCCCATTCCCCACCGCAATCACCAGTTACGCGGCTGGTCTCCGCCCTCAGAATTATTCTCCATTGGGAAGACCCACTCATGTGTCCTCATGATACATGAGGAGAACAAACCTTCGTGGGATCCTTACGACTCACAAAGGAAAAACACACTTGGGGGTCCTCACGACTCCTAAGAAGAAAATGCACCTACGGGATCCTTACGACTCGTAGGGAGAAAATACTTTTATGGGACCCTTACGGCCCATAAAATTGAAAAGCCTTAGGTGATAGGGATCTAAACCTGTCTCCTAAGCCATCGCTCCCCAATCCCCAAGTGGCGAATAATGAGTCGCTCCTGGTACCATATTCTAGTGCAGTGATGTAGACGCCAACCAAATTCCAAATCGCATACCCCAACGGCGAATGATGAGTCGCTTTTGGTACCATATTCCAGTGCAGCGATGCAGACGCCAACAAAGTCCTGAAATTTTTCCAGCCCTATGGTCTGGATCATACATCCTGCAAAACCGTATACAATCCACGGGCGTAAAACAATCCCAATCTCTCCCGAGTCCTACTGGTGAGACAACATTCAAAGTCAAAAAAAAAAAAAAAATTGGTATGTCCACAAGCAAAATGGGCACGGATGAAAACCCGAAAGGGCTCCGTGAGTAAAAACAGCAGGACTACCTGCGAGTTTGTAAGAACCCGAAAGGGCGCGAACTTGTAAAAAAGATGTGAAATGCACTCGCAAAGTCCTCTCGACTTTGTGAGGAGAAAATTCCCGCGTGAGATCCTTACGACTCACAAAGGAACAACACCCTTAGGAGTCCCCACGACTCCTAAGGAGAAAATACACCTACGAGATCCTTTCGACTCGTAGGGAGAAAATGCTTTTATGGGACCCTTATGGCCCATAAAATTGAAAAGCCTTAGACGATAGGGATCTAAACCTGTCTCCTAAGCCACCAATTCCCGAATCTTCCCGGGGCAAATGATGAGTTGCTCCTGGCATTATTCCAGTGCAGCAATGCAGATGCCGAAAAATACCAATTCCTAAATCCTCTCAAAGACAGATGATGATTCGCTCCTGGTACCATATTCCAGTATGGTGATGCTGATGTCAACCCAAATCACAATCAACAAATCAACTTCAACTCCGACACCGCAGAAAGCGGAGCAAGTCAGAATCCAATCTCGACACCGCAAGCAGCGGAGCAAGTCAAGTTCACCCCTAACACTGCAGGAAGCAGAGCAAGTCAAATAGAGCATCGACCGTCCATGTCGCAAAAAGGTCAGTGCAGGTTTCCTACAAAGCAGGAACTAGATCACTCCGGGCCAGGGAAACGTCTACCACGGACACTCCGTCTTGGAGATGCGTCAAGCGTCAACCGCCCATGTCGTAAAAAGGGCAGTGCAGGCTTCCTGCAAATCGGGAACCAAATCGTTCCGGATCAGAGCGTCGACCGTCCATGTCGTAAAAAGGGCAGTGCAGGCTTCCTGCAAAGCAGGAACCAAATCGCTCTGGATCAGAGCGTCGACCGTCCATGTCGTAAAAAGGGCAGTGCAGGCTTCCCGCAAATCGGGAACCAAATCGCTCCGGATTAGAGCGTCGACCGTCCATGTCATAAAAAGGGAAGTGCAGGCTTCCCACAAATCAGGAACCAAATCGCTCCGGATCAGAGCGTCGACCGTCCATGTCGCAAAAAGGGCAGTGCAGGCTTCCCACAAATCGGGAACCAAATCGCTCCGGATCAGAGCGTCGACCGTCCATGTCACAAAAAGGGCAGTGCAGGCTTCCCACAAATCAGGAACCAAATCGCTCCGGATCAGAGCGTCGACCGTCCATGTCGCAAAAAGAGCAGTGCAGGCTTCCTGCAAATCGGGAACCAAATCGCTCCGGGTCAGAGCGTCGACCATCCATGTCGCAAAAAGGCAGTGCAGGCTTCCCATAAATCAGGAACCAAATCGCTCCGGACCAGAGCGTCGACCGTCCATGTCGTAAAAAGGGCAGTGCAGGCTTCCTACAAAGCAGGAACCAGATCACTCCGGGCCAGGGAAACGTCTACCATGGACACTCCGTCTCGAAGACGCGTCAAACGTCGACCGTCCATGTCGCAAAAAGGGAAGTGCAGGCTTCCTACAAAGCTGGAACCAGATCACTCCGGGCCAGGGAAATGTCTACCACGGACACTCCATCTCGGATACGCGTCAAGCGTCGACCGTCCATGTCGCAAAAAAGGCAGTGCAGGCTTCCCACAAATCGGGAACCAAATCGCTCCGGGCCAGGAAAACGTCTACCACGGACACTCCGTCTCGGAGACCAGTCAAGCGTCGACCGACCATGTCATAAAAAGGGCAGTGCCGGCTTCCCAAAAGCGGGAACCAAATCAAGTCGCCTCCACATGAAAGAAGATCCATCAATTTCATGCACACGACCCATGTATATGGTGTGCATTATTGATGGGGGCACTTTTTTGGGGTCGAAAATTGCACCCCGGTTGACCAAGTCAAAGTCAAGGTCAACCCCAAACCAAGTGGGCCCAAGCCCAGATCAAGTGGGCCCATGCCCAGGTCGAGTTCGAACATGAAGCGACCGGCCCTCCTCCATGCTGAAATAAAAAATCATGTAACAAATAATTTTGATGTAATTTTTTGTGCATGAATGTAAGCAAAATGGGCATAAAACCAAATTTTTGTAAAGCCCATGGCTTATGTGCAAAATAAAATAGCACATGAGCCATGGGATGGGCAAAATGCCATTTTGTAAAGCCCAAGGGGCTATATGTAAATGTGTAAGCGTATATAAGGCAACATGATGATGAATAAAATATAGACTTTTCATTCCCCAAAAATTAGGGCCTGTGCCTCTTTCTCCTTCCTCAAGGTTCTAAAACCTTCTTCTTTCTTTTGAATTAAATCAAGAGTTTTACTCTTCTTTTTCCAAAACTAAATAGTTTTTCACCACAAAATCCACAAAGAGGAGCTTGGATCTTCCATTAGATCTCAAAAAGGGGAGATTTTTAAATCTCACCCCCTTTCTCCAAGATCCGGCCAAACGACAGGAAGAAGAAGGAGACCATCTCCAGAAACCCCACTTTGGGGAAGATCCAGGGCTCAAGGGGAGAAGCCCCTTCACCAGCCTCAAAATATCCTGGGAGTTTAACTCCTCATATATATACATATATACAAAATAATAAGTGCTCCTTTCTGGGAGTACAACTCCCATTGCAGGGACCAAATCCCTTTTGCCTCCCGAACGCCCAAAGCGCTAGCGCCCTTGCACTCAGAGCGCTAGTGCCCGAGCGCCTGGCACGTGGGGCGCTAGCGCCTGAGCGCCTGGCACGTAGGGCGCTAGCGCTCTTGCGCTCCGAGCGCTAGCGCCCGAGCGCCCACGTGCCTGGCACGTGGGGCGCTAGCGCCCGAACGCCAACGTGCCTGGCACGTGGGGCGCTAGCGCCTGAGCGCTCAAAGCGCTGGCGCTTTTTCCCACGCATCCTTTGGATGCCCTTTCCTTTTTTTTTATATATATGTATATATACATACACACATACTCCACACTAAAAACACCTCCCCCATTAGGAAAAATTTCTAACGGGGCGTTGTCCCGTACCCCGCAAGGGGGCTGCTAGTCCCCTCCCCCAGCCCGCTATCCGGGTAGCGGGACCCCCGTAAAAACTCTGTGGGGCCCCGATATATCTAAAAACCCCTTTTAAAACACAACACACGCACACTGCACATTGAGTTCGCATGACCAGTTTAACCCGTTAATCGGAGGTTCCCTCACTCCAAAGGCGATGGGCAATTAACGACAGCTTAGTCCGCGGTTGCCGGAGATTCGGATCCCCAAAATCAATAAACCCCTGCCTACTCTAGGCAAGGGGAATCTGTACTGCGCCTGACAAGCGCACGTGTATTCTCATCTCAATGGGGTGACGAAAAACACCCTACACCCTTGAAAGTTGGGTTGTGCCCATGATTGCACATACGTTCTCGAATTTGGTTATGAAAACATATGCGTCTTTGGATTCAAGCTCGTGAAATTTGGGCAACAAGTTGATAGAGTGGGGTTTAATTATGAAATTATCCCCATTGGCCGGTGGAACAGACAGACAAGTAGGAAGGGGTCCACGCACGGGGTAGTATCTTTCTTGGAGAGAGATGCGCGGTGGATTCTGTGCACCTACGGGTAGTGGCAGGGTGGTATCATTAAGTCTCGATGGAGATCCGTCCATTTCGGGAGATATGGTGGGTGGAGGGGAAAAAGAAGATGAAGAAGCACCGACTTCGGAGTCGATAGCAAAAACGTGGACAAGACGGGCACTAGAATCCCATGTCCAGTTGATCATGCACTAAGCGGGTTTTGTGCACGTGGCAGCGTGTGTGAGAATGATTTTTTTTAAAAAAGAAGTTTGTTTTGAAATAAATCGGACTTAAGGCTTGACTCAACAAATCACAAACATGCACAATCAATCCTTAGAACTAGGGTCACCTAGGTCAAGTCACTAGACCGCTTCTTGACTTCCAAAGGACAAGTCGCAGGATCAATCCCCTACCACCTCTTTATCGCTCTTGTGACCAGGTAAGTGGGAGGTATCCACTATACGAATCACCGAAAATAGCGGACCTAATTAAGTAACCACTTTCCTTAGTCACACTTGCCTAGACACCACAAAAGAAATGCGGATAAGCGATAGATTACCCACGACTCTCTTCTGTCCTAATTGAGCGTGACGGTCCTTAGAGACTTGGTCTAGATATTTTTTAATTAATGTCGGGTGAAAGTATGCTCGTTTTGTGATTTATGGGGCCTAGGAAGGGTGATAAAATCTCCAACTAATCTGAATTTGGGTTATTGCCTCTTAATTGTAGGGTTACCTAGCACGACAGCAAGGTTTCGGGAGGTATCGTCCATGCCAATTTCAAATTTTTTGCCATGCTAAACAACCCTAACCCTAGAATCATAACTAGAGATTTAGACGAAACAACAATGTAAACAACTTTACATCTAAGTGAATGAGGAATACAACCTTTATAGACCAGTCATTTACATCTAAAGCTCCGTATAGTAGTCCCTTCTCTCTAAGTAGTGAACACCCGAACTCTAGTAAGGGTTCACATGAAGAAATGAACAAGCTTGCTCGAAGTCTTCGAGGCCGAAGATGATCTACGTCGAGAAGACTCAAGCTCATGCTATCTCTTTACTAATGATAGATTAGTGAAGCAAACACCCTAAACTAAATGGATAATATAGTAGAGGACGATGAAGTAGGAATTTTGCTCACTTTATATTTATTTTTCTCACAATATTTCTTCATTTTGAGAAAAGCTAGCAATCTTTCTCTTGATGAAGAAGAAGATGAAGTGGAGAAGAGAATAAAACTCATGAGGTGAGAATAGCAACCATGGGTGAGTTTGTATCATATACTAACTCATGTAGAGACTAAACTATGGCTAAGGATAATGGTTAGATTAATAAATATCTCATGTAAAACAAACTTAGTGGACTGAGTCAATGGTTAGCATAAGCTACTCCAAGTTTCCAACCATGAAAAATTTCCATCAATTTTGAATTACTTGGATAAATAAAAACCCTAATATTATCTTAAGTATAGTGTAAGTTTCATACACCCATGTAGCATGTGGTATCAAACATGACACAAAAGTTATACATTAATATATATCACATATATACTAAGTGTACACAAGTGAGAAAAAGAAATGTTTAAGTGAGCTAATATTAGTTAATATAATTCAATATATCAAATATATAAATATACATTAAATTATTAAATCAACACCTGATTTAATAATCCGACTATATCACATACAACCGGCTAATATCAAATGTAACAACTTATCGAATCAACACTTGATCCGATAACTCGGCTATATCACATATAACCGGCCGATATCACATATCGCGATAATAGAATGCGGTATCACATACGCGCATTAATCTCGGTCCCGCACATATCACATATGTGCTCCTACTTCGTTTCGCATGAACCAAGAAACCTCTGTGTAGGACTCTAAAGACTCGTCAATACGCCGGCAGTATGTGATGATCAAACATCCATAATCCGCAAGCTGTCTGCTAAACGTAACGGCCATCCGGGTATTGAGCGATCAGATGATCAACAAGCAAGCCTGCTCATACTCCCGCGAATCCAATTAGTAACACTACCGTACAGTCTGGTCTCTTCGTCTGATATATCGCATATCGCAGTCTGGGGGTGGTAAAATGTCAGACCCCAATAGCCTGATAAGTCATGCCGTTGTGAGGCTTATAATGGTTCGAGAAACTACTGATAACACTTACCAGTATATCTCAGCAACCCTGGCCAGGGATTTCCTGTTATGGCCAATTGAGCATAGCGCAACATCAACCCCCAATACTGGGAGAGACAAAATTCCTTCCTATCGCTCATTGCCTCCATGTGACTCGGGATTGTACCCAAAAACCACCGTTTTGCATGATCTCTTGAACGTGGTGAGGTGGAAATCAAAACACAGTGGGAATCACACAAGACTCTATGACGATCTCGGGCCGACAAACTAACCTGTACCAGTTTCACCAGAGAACTGCTATCTAACGATAGGTATAATAACATCTAGGAGTTCTCAGCGAGTCCATTCAGTATACCCAGTCTCCACTGAGCACCCGTATACCATCTCTGATGTCAAACACCAATGGATATAGGATCATCCATCGCCCATCATATGGGTCGAGAAGCGTATACGCTAGTCTAATCTGAAATATCGATGCCCTGTCTCAATATTCCCACGACTAGGAATAATTGAAGGATGTACTTACCGACTACCTCTGCCCTATTAGTATGATCTGTATCATTATCCTGGTAGTCAAGTACTCATTCTAAGGGCTTTATCAACATATAATAGAGAGACAATAAATGTACACTTTAAGATAAAGAGCAACCAGATGGCATACTATCATGTCGAGCAAGAAAGTACTCCCTATATATGTCCAAGTATCCACTATAATATACATCACATGTATAATAATGGCCTCTAGGGCATACATATAACTAACAATCTCCTACTTGCACTAAGGTCATTTGTTGTAGTATCTCATACTCAACGTCCCATTAAAGTCTCTCTAGGGAAAGGTCTCTATGAGTGGATCCGCCGTGTTATCCTTCACATCAACTCTCCTTACCTCGATCCCTTGGAGATCAACCATCTCCCTGATCAGGCGATACTGTCCTTAGAATATGTCCGGATCGCTGATAGGACAGGCGTTCCTAGGCCAAAGCCACAACTCCATTGCTGTCACAATAACGGTTATTGGACGCTCAATGGTAGGAACTATGCTCATCTCATGAACAAGAATTATCCAAACATCCACTTTGGTAGTATCGTTGGTAGCGATGTATTCAGCCTTTATCGTCTAGTATGTTACGATATCTAGTTTGGAACTCTTCCAACATACCGTCCCTCTACTGAGGGTAAAGACAATGTCTGTGACTGACTTTGAGTCGACTTTATCACTCTAGAAACTTGAACCAAGAACATTATTTTAGTGCTTCTGAAGTACTTAAGAATGTCCTCCACAGCCGTCCAGTGATTCTCCTAAGATCCGATTGATTCCCGATCACTACACCTAGTGATTTAGCTACATCTGGTCTGGTATATAACATCATATACATGATAGAGCCTACTGCCGAAGCATAGGGTATCCCTTGTACGTGAGCTCTCTCTAAATCAGTCTCGGCAGACATCTTTTTGGAGAGCGTGATTCATAAGTAAGTGGGCGAACCACCGCGCTTAGAATCCTCCATACTAAACCCCTTTAGTATGGTGTTAATGTACCTGGATTTGGAACACTCCCAACATCCACTTAGATCTATCACCATAGATCATAAACCACAAGATGTAGTAGGTATCATTTAGATCATTCATGGAGAATCCTCGTGATAAGAGAAGCTTGACCGAGTGTAGCATAGGAAACCATTTCCTACCAAGAGTATGTCATCTACGTACAATACGTGGAAAACAACCTTACTCTCTACAGCCTTCTTATATATACAAGGTTCATCTACCTTTTTGATGAAGTCAAACTCTTTGACTGTCACATAAAAACAGATGTTCCAACTCTGCGATACTTGCTTTAATCCTGATGGACTTAAGCATGGCTTTGAAAGTCTCAACTTTTCCATCTACACCAAGAATCTTCTCAAGATCCATTTGCTCTCAATGGGTTTTACCCCTTCAGGTGCAACATTCAAAGTCATACTTTGTTGGTGTACATGGATTCCATCTCTGATCGTATAGCATCCAGCCTTTTCACAGAGTCCCTACTTGTGATGGCCTGGCTGAACCTAGTTGGGTCATCATCTACCATGATACAATCCTCGCTCCTATTGTCACCGAGAAGACCGTAGTATCTCTCAAGTGGATGAGGAACCCTACCAGATTCGCGGGGAAGCTGAGATTCATTGGAGACTATTGAATCCTTTGGTTTCACTAAATTATCAGCTGTTAGTTTGTCTAGCTGGAACTCCTTCCAGTTCTACCTCATGTCCACAAATTTCTTCACAAGAAATTCCTTTTCTAAAAAAGTGGCATGCTGAGAAACAAAACACCTTTTGCTCCTCAGAATGGTAGAAGATATACCCTCGCAAATATTTGGGATATCCTAACAAACTTATACAGAACCGATCTTGCCTCGAGCTTGTCCGGATTTTGTTTTTCAACATGGGCCGGACAACCCCATATCTTAACTCGTTTAAGACATAGTCTCTTCCCATACCATATCTCATATGGAGTGGTGAGCACTTATTTGGTTGGAACCCCATTCAATAGGTATGTAGCTTCTCAAGTGCATAACCCCCAAAAGGAAACAGGCAACTCAGCAGTACTCATTATAGAGCGCGCCATATCTCATAGGGTGCGAAACCTCCGTCCCGATACACCATGGTGCTGTGGTGTACACGAAAGAGTAAGCTGAGAGAGAATCTCATTCTCCTTTTAGAAACTCCAGGAACTCCATGCGCAAGTATTCTCCTCCTCGATCACATCGAAGAACTTAATACTTCTGCCAGTTTGGTTCTTATCTTCAAGCTTATATTCCTTGAATTTCTTAAAATTTTCAGACTTGTGTTTCAACAGGAACATATGTCCGAATCTTGAGAGACCGTTGATAAATGTAATAAAGTACAAAGAACCTGTTTACTGCCGAAAGACGTGACCGGGACGTTAGGATGTCTGGCCTGAATTTTGGGGGCAGATGCTATTTGGGTTTATCCGTCCACCTCTCTAAAGATGCCAAGTTAATTTATGGTACCGTGTATTGGAGGTTTAGACGGATGCGGCTGTTGTGGCAGACTTCGTCAAATTCCCCCTCATTGTGAGGGGTTTTTGATTGTGGGGACGCTCTTCCCTATAAGCGCAAGACCTTAAAGTTAATTACGTTACCGCGTAGCGATAACCACTTTCTCCTACTCCAGAAGGTCATTTCGTGTCGTGTGTGTTTGTTTTATTTTTGGTTGCTCGTGGATTGTATACGGAGACTAATTTATGTTGCCGCCCGTAGGGCGTGGATTAGTCCAAATCCGTATTTTCTTAGATTTGGGTTTGGTTTGATTTAAGGATTGTTAATCTCATTTGGGATTAAGATCAACTTAAATATTTGTTAAGGATACGTTAATCTGATATTGGACTAAGATCTACTTAATGGGGGTTCAGAATCATTTTTGATCCAATGAAGGAGCATTTGGGTTCTATCGTTTTAGTTTAGGGATGTTACGGTCCACAGATCATCATTTTTGGTATGGGGGTTTAGTTTAAGGACATTGCGGTCCACAGCTAGTTTATGAACGTTACAGTCCATGGCTAGTTTAAGGACATTGCGGTCCACGGAATTGTTGGTTGTCGGGACCCGCCACCTCTCTGAAGATGTTGAAGAATTACAATAACATGTATCAGAGGTATGGGGAGATGTATCCTTGAACCAATGTCAGTTGAGAGATCAGTAGTTGGGTTTGGAACCAAGACCAATTTGGAAAATCGTGAGCACATGGGCTCGCTTGATCTGAATTAGGGACTTTTGGTCAACTTGGACTCAGCCCACTCAGTTTTTTAATAAAGTGTTAAACACTTGTTTAGGCTCGGTCCCTTTTTTGTGCAACAATGTTGAGCATTGATATGGGCTCTGACGCTTACCCTATTTCTTTGTTTTTTATGGAGTGTTAAACACTCTTTATGGCGCTGGGCTCTATTTGCAGAGCGCTTTATGTTAAACATCGCCCACATGAGGGGAACATGAGGCGCTGGGCGCCAACCAATGAGTGCAGAGAACTTTTTATTTTAGCAATGCCTACGTGAGGGGCACGTGGGGTGCTTGGCGCCGGGCGCCACGCGCTAGGCGCTCTTTATTTAGGCAGCGCCCACGTGAGGGGCACATAGGGCGCTTGGCGCTGAGCGACCACCACTGAGTGCTAAGCACTCTTTATTTGGGCAGCGCCCACGTGAGGGGCACATGGGGCGCTTGGCGCTGAGCGACCACCACTGAGTGCTAAGCACTCTTTATTTGGGCAGCACCCACGTGAGGGGTGCGTGAGGCACTTGGCGCTGTCTCTTTCTTTGTGTATTTTTCTGAAGAGTTCAACTCTTTGTTCTCCCCTGGATCTTCAATCCCTAAAAAAACAAATTCATCCCCATGAGAATTAAATTCTCATTTGTGGGAGAATTGTCTCATGGATCTTAGATCCAGGGAAAGAACTATGTTCTTTTATAAGGATTAAACCTTTGGGTATGCAAATGAGATACTATGATCTCTATTTACCTTGAAAAAAGTTCTTCTTCTTCCTTCCCTCTTTAAAGCTCTTTTTGCTTGCTCTTCTTTTTGAACTTTAAGTTTATGGGGGGTCCTCTCTTTAGACTTGAAGTCTTGGAGCCTTTATATAGTGGAGGCAAATTTGTTGATTTAGTTAAAGAAATCTCTCATTGAGAGATCCTCAATTGATTTGGGGAATTTATCCACCATTGGATCTTTAATCCAAGGACTTCTATTTTACAAAAATATTTTTCTTGTTTTTAACAAGATTGGATAATATTTTCTATACAGAGCTTATTCTATAATTTGGTGATTTTTAATCACCATTGGATCTCTAATCCAACGGTTCTCTGTTTTACAGAGCGTAATCTTTCTTATTTAGAAAGATTGGGGAAATAATTTTCCCTACAGAGCTTATTCTGTAGCTTGGTGATTTTTAATCACCATTGGATCTTTAATCCAACGGTGCTCTATTTTACAGAGCATAATCTTTCTTGTTTAGAAAGATTGGAGAAAATATTTTCCCCTACAGAGCTTATTCTGTAGTTTGGTGATTTTTAAGCACCATTGGATCTTTAATCCAACGGTGCTCTATTCTACAGAGCGTAATCTTTCTTATTTAGAAAGATTTGAGGAGTATTTCTTCAATCAGAATTTAATTATGTGTTTTGATGATTTATCATCTCCGTTGGATCTTCGATCCAACGACAGAGAACTTTTAGTTCTGGCGCCAGCGCCCTCGTGCGGGGCACATGAGGCGCTGCCTCAGAGTTTATAACTCTTGGCGTTGGTGCCCTCGTGCAAGGTACGTGAGGCGCTGCCTCAGAGTTTTTTAACTCTTATTTAATAGATTTCTTTTTGTGTTTTGCACATTGGCGCCCGCGTAAGGTGCACATGAGGCGCCATCATAGGATTTAATTCTATCCGAGGCAGTACCTACATGTTTTGCATGTGGAGCTTTCACTTTATTTTTATTTTATTATTATTATTTTATAAGGGAGAAAGTTTTGAGCCAAAATTTTGGTGGGAACAAATGCCCCCCACTACTTTACCCACATAAGTATGTACGTAGGTGAAGTAGTGCAGAGTTATGCATGGCCTTAGAATTGAGGGCTTAGGGGACAAGTTTAGAGTCCTTTTAGCCTAAGACTTTTTGTCAAGACGAGTTGAGAAGTTCTCGCAGGAACGTTATTTTCCCTACGAGTCGAGACGAATCGAGAAGTTCTCGACGCTAATTTCCCTACGAGTCGGGGCGAATCGAGAAGTTCTCGCAAGGACATCATTTTCCTTACGAGTCGAGACAAATCGAGAAGTTCTCACAAGGACACTAATTTCCTTACGAGTCGAGACGAATCGAGAATTTCTCGCAAGGACACTAATTTCTTTACGAGTCGAAACGAATCGAGAAGTGATGGCTTAGGAAACAGGTTCAGATCAGCAGCCTAAGACTTTTCAACTTTATGAGCCGTGAGGATCTCATAAAGACTTTTCTCCCTACGAGTCGAGAGGATCCCCCAGGTGTCTTTTCTCCTTAGGAGCTGTGAGGACTCCTAAGTGCGTTTCCTCTTAAGAGTCGTAAGGATCTCATAAGAGAATTTTTCTCGCTTACAAGTCGAGAGGAGTCGTAAATGGTTGTTTCCCTCCTTATCGAGATTTGACTTTGGAGAGTGTGGCCCGTAGATAGTCCATCTTGATCTCCTTATAGGGCAGCGATGGCTTAGAAGACAGGTTCAGATCGGCCACCTAAGACTTTTCAATTTTATGAGCCGTGACGGTCTCATAAAGGGTTTTCTCCCTACGAGTCGAGAGGATCCCGTAGGTGTATTTTCTCCTTAGAAATCGTGAGGACTCCTAAGTGCATTTTCTCTTTAGAGTCGTAAGGATCTCACAAAAGAATTTTCCCCCTTATAAGTCGAGAGGACTCGTAAGTGGTTGTCTCTCCTTGTCGATATTCGACTTCGGAGAGTGTGGCCCATGAATAGTATGCAATAGTCCATCTTGAACCGACTTGCAGGGCCCCAGTGCTTAGAAAACAGGTCGTTATCCGCATTGCCTAAGGCTTTTCCCTACGAGTCGAGACGAATCGAGAAGTTCTCGCAAGGACACTAATTTCCTGACGAGTCGAGACAAATCGAGAAGTTCTCGCAAGGGTTTTCTAACGTCACAGTTAACTCCTGCTAATAGAAGTCCATTAAAGTCTGTGGTACTAGGGTTTTTTACCCGTCGCACCGTCGCGTTGGCTGATATATTCCCCGATATGCAATCTTGCTGTTCGGGTAGCCCAACGACTGTTGTGTCTCTGATCCCTTCGAGGGCTGGACAAGACGTCTTCAAGTAATCTTCCAGGTAATATTACCGTCGAAAGAGCAAGCGTTAGGGATATTCCATGTCGCTTTTTACTTGAGCATAGGCTCAGTTTGGGAGCCCCGATGAGTCATGACCATTCCGCGCTGGAGTGGGATGGTCTCCGATAGTCTTTCAGGTCTCATTTGAGTTGCCGTTAAGACCCTGAAACTAGGGATCTTCTTTTTCTTCATTGGTTGACATTGTGTCTGCGATGTTGCGACGAATGTCGAGATTGTCTCTGGGTTGTCTGTGAACCGTCGAGATTTGGAACTAGGGAACTTTGCCATGGCTCCTGTTCCCTCATACAATATCAGGAATACCCCAATGGGGCATCACGTGTCCACACATGACCAGAGGTCACGTGCAGATACGTGATGAGTTCCTAAGATCTCTGATTCATAGAATTAAATTCTAATCAAACAATCAATCAGTGGAATCACGTGTCCACACGTGATGGGCCCTTAAACCCGCTAAAAAGAATTAAAAAGAATAATAAAACGACAGGGAAAAACCCCAACGGGGCGTCACGTGTCCACACGTGACCAAGGGTCACATGTTGACACGTGATGATTCCTGTGCCTTTTAAAACAACAGAATTAAATTCTGGTTAAAATAGGGGGGTCACGTGTCAACACGTGATGGGTTCCTAAGCTCTTTAATTAATAGAATTAAATTCTATTTAAAAGATCAAACAGTGGGATCACGTGCCAACACGTCATAGGTTTTTAAGCCTTCTGAGCTAATAGAATTAAATTCTAATTAAGAGGGAATCAAGAACCCTAACTGGAAATATATTTCTCTAAATCCTTCCAAACAAAAAAGATGGTGCTCTGTAAAATGGAGCACCGTTGGATTAAAAATCCAATGGTGATTAAAAATCACCAATTTATGGAAAGATTTTATACAAGAAAAGATTTCCCTGAAAATTGCCAAGAATAACAGATAAAATATCTTTTGGATTAAAAATCCAATGGTGAATAAAATTCACTGGATGATCTAAAAGATCATGTTGGTTACAAAAACAACCAAAATCTTTCAATGAAAGATTGACTAAATAAATTGATTATTTTCTTTCTCCTATAAATAGGAGCTAAGAAGAGAAAGGGAGGGACTTTTTTTTGGAGAGGTACAACAACAGAGAGAAAAAAGAGAGGAGAATTTAATTCTCAAGAGAGAAAAGAAGATTTCTTCAGAAGAGAAAAGAAACCCTAGGTGAGAAAAGGGAAAGATATATAAGCTCCATAAAACAAAAGAGAATTTAATTCTCAAATTAAGAGTTTAACTCTTCTGAATAAGAAATTAGTTCTTTCTTTGGTTGAATATCTGCAGAAGCAGATCTCCCCACAAGTTGAGAATTTAATTCTCATCGGGGAGATTCTGCCATGCAGATCCAAAACTGAGAGGGAGAATTTAAGTTTAAGGAATTTAATTCCTCCAAATTCATAGGAATTTAATTCCTTCCAATGAAACTAGGGTTTAACCCTACATAAGAATTTAATTCTTCCAAATTCATAGGAATTTAATTCCTCCCAATAAAACTAGGGTTTAACCCTACATAAGAATTTAATTCTCCAAATTCATAGGAATTTAATTCCTTTCAATGAAACTAGAGTTTAACCCTACATAAGAATTTAATTTCCCCAAATTCATAGGAATTTAATTCCTCTAAACAGAATTAGGGTTTAACCCTATAAAGAATTTAATTCTTAAAACAAGAGACTTAAAGCTCTCCATGTACGTAAAGATCAAATATCCAACATGATCACGTGGTAACACGTGACTCTTCATCCCAACGAACAAAAAGGAATGACTGAGGCAATGCCTCATGTACTCCCACGTGACCCTCAAAATAAAAGAGAACAAAACCAAAGGCAGTACTGATCCAGGGCGCCTCACGTGTCCCCACATAACCCCTAACAAATACCCTTTTCAAAAGAATAAAATAAGGGAAGACAGAAGAATTGATGCCCAACGCAGAGGCATTGTCACGTGTCCACACGTGATGATTTCAAAGACTGAAAGTGTTTAACACTTATTTGAATATTCTAAGAACAAAATAAAGAAAGTCTGGCCCCATCTTCAGATGCCCCCACGTGACCCCACGTGACCATAATCAATTTTATTGTTTAACACTAAGCGTTTCGTCCTTAGTGTTTAACACTATTTTCAGTACATCACGTGGGAGCACGTGATCGCCAAATATTCTCTTGTGTTTAACACTATTTTAAAACCAATCTTAGCACAAATTGGCTAAGTTTTCCAGAGGCAAGCCTTTCCTTCAACTGAACCTCAAAATTGATCATTTCATATGATATGCAGAGTAAAGCCTCGAGCTATAATGAAGGGTTTAATGCTCAGCCAAAGACAAAATGTTGTCAGACCCCCCAAACCCCTGTTTAGCATTGCTAAATAATGGGGGGGCTAAACTCAGACAAATGTTCAACAGTCCAACAAAGGGCCAACATTTCAAACTTAATTGGACTTAGCCCAAATTTGCCTTAAGTCCTCAATTCAAATTTAACTGAGCCAATGTGCTCATAATCTAATTAATTGATCTTAGTCCTAAATTGGACTACAGATTTCCCAAATCAACTTTAATTCAAGGGTACATCTCTTCACTCCTTTAAGATTTGTCGTTGTAATCCTTCAACGTCTTCAAAGAGGTGACGGGTCTCGATAACCAATCATTCCATGGACTGTGGGGTCCCTAAACTCATGGAATATGATGTCCTTAACCTCGGACTGTAGGGTCCCTTTAAACCCACGGACTATGATGTCCTTAACCTCGGACTGTGGGGTTCTTTAAACCCATGGACTATGATGTCCTTAACCTCGGACTGTGGGGGTCCTTAAGCCCATAGATTATGATGTCCTTAACCTTGAACCGAGATGTCCTTAAACTAACAATGGACCACCATGTCCTTAAACTGGTAATCAACCGCAATGTCCCTAAACTAAACAATAGAGCCCGGATGCTCTTTTGTTGGATCTAAACGATTCCGTTAAGTTGATCTTAGTCTGAAATTAGACTAACGTATCCTTAACATACGTTTAAGTTGATCTTAGTCTCTAATGAGACTAACGTATCCTTAAACCCAACCCCCAAATCCAAATCTAAGAAAATACGGATTTGGACTAATCCACGTCCTACGGGCGACAACATAAATTAGTCTCCGTATACAATCCATGGGCAACCAAAAGCAAAATAAACACACACGACATGAAGTGACCATCTGGAGAAGGAGAAAGTGGTTACCGTGATGCGGTAGCGTAATTAACTGCAGGGACTTGCGCCTGCAGGGAAGAGCACCCCACAATCAAAAACCCCTCATCATGAGGGGGAATCTGACGAAGTCTGCTACATCGGCCGCATCCGTTTAAATCTTCGATACATGGTTCCATAAATCAACTTGGTATCTTCGGAGAGGTGGACGGATAGCACTAATTAGCATCTGCCCCCAAATTCAGGCAAGACGGACCTACACGGTCGCGTCTCTGTGTTTCGGAGGGGAACAGCTCCGTTTGTTGATGTCATGCCTGTATCCTGTTGGAGGGAGGAAGAACACTGTTGGTTGATCTCTAGGCTGTGGATGCCGCCGTCGAGACTTGGAACTAGGGACTTTGCCATGGTTACGGGGTAGTCTCTAGGTTGTCTGTGAACCATCAAGGTTTGGAACTAGGGAACTTTGTCGTGGCTCCGAGGTAGTCTTAAGGCTGTCTGTGAACCGTCGAGATTTGGAGCTAGGGGACTTTGCCATGGCTTGTTTTGTTGACATTGTATCTGTTTTTGGTTGAAACGAGAAGGAACGCCGTTATTGATTTCTAGGCTATAGATGTAGTCATCGAGATCGGGCTTCCCCTTTGACGAAGCTTGGTGGGACGATATGGTTCCCTTTCTGTTTGTGCCTATAGATAGTATACAGGGGTCAATATGATCTCACTTGCAGGGCAAAAGTTTCATTTTATTTTATTTCCATCTGCGATGCTCTATCATTTCAGCTTTTTATATCTTGAAAGTCGCGATTGCCAAATCATTTTGGCTATTTTTTTTCACAGTGCCCAATCATTTCGGCTATTTTCTTTTTCTTTACTCGCTGCTTTTTATTGCGAGTTGCCCAATCATTTTGGTTATTTTCGTATGCATATATTTTACTTGCTGATTTTTGTTGCAAGTTGCCCTATCATTTCGGCTATTTTATATGCATTCATGGCTCGCTGATTTTTTGCTGTGAGTATGAAACTTGAGATCTGATACCAATCTTAACATCAGCATCGCTACGACTGGAATATTGACAGGAGCGAATCATCATTTGCCATGAAAGGACTTGGAATTCGATACCGATTTAGGCATCAGCATCGCTATAATTGGGATATTGCCAGGAGCGAATCATCATTTGCCTTTGTCGATTCGAGCAAAGGTGGCTTAGCAAACAGGGTTAAGATCTTGTCGACTAAGGCTTTTTAACTTCATGAGCCGTAAGGGTCTCATAAAGATGTTTCTCCCTATGAGTCGTGAGGATCTTGTAGGTGCAATTTTCTCCTTAGGAATCGTGAGGATTCTTAAGTGTTTGTTCTCTTATAAGTCGTAGGGATCTTATAAGAGTGCTTTCTCCTTATAAGTCGAGAGGACTTACAAGTGTATTTTCTCCTTATAAGTCGAGAGGACTTACAAGTGTCGTTCACCATATAAGGACATTCCTCGTCGTTGGTGGGACTTGGTGAGGGAAACGTTTATTTGTGCCCGTGGATTGTATACAAAGGTCAATATTGAACCGCTTGTAGGGTAATTTGGGGAATGTGATGGCTTAAGAACATGCTCAGATCCCTGTAGCTTAAGGCTTTTGAATCCTACGAGCCATGAGAGACTCATAGAGGGAATTCTCCTTAAGGGTCGTGAGGATCTCGTAAGTGTAATTTCTCCTTAGGAATCGTGGGGATCCATAAGTGTGTTGCTCCCTTGTGAGTCATAAGGATCTCACGCGGGTAATTTCTCCTCACAAGGTCGAGAGGACCTTGCAGGTGTCTTTATTTTAACGAGATTGCGCCCTTTAGGGTTTTCACAAACACGCCGGTAGTCCTGCTATTTTTACTCACGGCGCCCTTTCGGGTTTTCATCCATGCCCATTTCGCTTGTGGACGTACCTTTTTTTTTGGCAAGGAAATTCTCAAGAATAGTTTCACCGTATGTGGCCTATTTGTTTGCCAGTAGGATTTGAGTCGCGGTCCGTGGACTTGCACTCCACTACTGCCGTGTTTGAAGCAACGTTGTTAGTTTAGGGACTTCTTAGTCCGTTGTTAGTTTAAAGACATCTCGGTCCAATGTTAGTTTAAGGACGTCTCGGTCCATAGCTAGTTTAAGGACGTTACGGTCCATAGTTAGTTTAAGGACGTTGCGGTCCGTTGTTAGTTTTAAGGACGTTACGGTCCATAGCTAGTTTAAGGACATTACGGTCCGTAGCTAGTTTAAGGATGTTGCGGTCCGTTGTTAGTTTTAAGGACGTTATGGTCCGTAGCTCTCCATGTTTGAGATGGAGTACTATTGGGTACTACTCTTAGAGTTTTGACTCAAGAAGATAGCGAGCGGACATAGGCGTCGTCATCTATCATTGACCTGGGCTGTGACTCGTCAGGCGTAGTATTTTTTCAGAAATCGGCCGTTTATTAGCCGAAAGGGCCTTTCGCCATGCATATCTATGAGCAAGTAGGCTCCACCTTGGTAGACCTTGTCTATGATGTACGGGCCCTTATAGTTCGGCTCAAATTTCTCCCGTTTAGCACGGTTGGGGATCATAGGTCTTTTTACGACTAGCACGAGTTCGCCTTGGCGGAATATTCTCGGCCTAGTCAATCTTTCGTATGAGAGCGTCATCCTTACTTTGTAAGCCTCCAAGATTTGCTGCGCCATGAGATGAGTTTCATCAAGGGCATCGAGCTCCTTAAGCCGAAGATGGGCATTTTCTTCATCCGTCAGCTCGTATCGAACTGTTACTCATAAAGAGGGTAGCTCTATATCACGACCCGAAGGTACGGAACGTGACTGGCACTTAAATTATGAGCGTCTCAAGGCGTAACGTAATCTAAGTAAGCCAAAACCCAGATAGGGTAGATGGAGTGTACTAGATACAAAGTAATATACAAAGTGAAAACAAGATATCTTCGCAACCCACCTATGAGCAAGTCGCAAGTCCAAGCAAATGAAGCAAAGGAAGAAGTACGCCTGCCTCTACTATGCTAATGTGTCGGACCTGCAAGATATTGTGGCAGAACGGGGGTGAGTTGCCAACTCGTGAGTAGTAAGTAACATCTAATAAGGCTATCGTAGGCACGCACGCAATGCGTCACAGCCTACATATACCGATATGATGCAATGCACTAGCATGTGTGCAACATGAATGCATAATCACATGAAACCTGAATATGTTTGGTACGAGAAAATCCGTATTCTTATCTTTGTAAAAACTTTTGTAAAATAACTGAAGTATCATCAATGAAATCAACTGAAATCCGTGTCAAGAATCGACACTAAATATGTATGTCTCAATGCCTCAATATCACAATGTCTCGACATCTCAATGTCATAATATCTCAATGTCTCAATATCTCGGGCTCCGTCGGTCCGGATCGGCCCATATCATCAAATCTCACGACAACGGTCAGTATCCTCCGGATATCCACCGTGCCAGACATCGCCAGTAGGTAGTCTGCCCCTGCCAGGCTCATCGTCTACAACTCGAGCTTCTTGCCCCAGGGTACTGTACCGGGCCCACCATGTATCCGAAACGGTTCATCCTACTTCTCGAATCGGGTCTCGAAATCCAACAGCAATCATGAAAACTCATGGTGGACGACACATACATCACGAGAAAACCGCAACTTTCATTTTTTTAAAAGATAATAAGTTTATAAATTCTTACGGTTTTCCCCAAAAATCCAGAAATCTCATAAATAATGAAATCCTTGAGAAGAATCACAATATAGCAACATCTCGTGATGTGGAAATCTATGATACGGTAATATATATCATACGAAATACGGCCAGAAGCTATGCATGAATCATGATGCAATAAATGCACAAATATCTATTCTAAGCAAGTTCTATAGTGTTCGTGACATAGCAATTACCAATGGCATATGTGTTCGCATAAATAGTGCACGTGCTGCAGGAACCAATAGTAATGGTGCAAGTGTCCTATAAGATGGTATCACGCATATATATATATATATATATATATATATATATATATATATATATATATAGATAGATAGATATACATACATGAGATGATGCAATGCAATGAGATGCATAACTAGTAAACTACGCATATAATGCAAGTACTATAAGTAATACTAAACCATCGGGCGCTTCGCGCCATCCAGATGATCCCCCCATAGATGTGTACATCTACTCACCGGGACGCAACGGTTAATCCGATCTGATCTCCGCCCTGTCTTTCCGCGCCGCGTCCGACGCCTCTGCACCCGATCCTAGAATTCCGCACAAGCAATTAAAAGGATAAATATACGATTAGTCGCGGGACAAACGACACAAATCAATCACATGCCCTAACTAGACGCGCGCGCACTTGGTGCACAAAACGCGCTTGCGACAACACCACAACCCACGACTAGGGTCGCTATACGTGACCATAACCATATCTAAAACCCAATCGCGTATTCACAACTCATTAAATATTAAATGAATTAGGTTGTAGTTCAATTCAACTTCAAACTCACTTAAAACCCAATTATTCCAAAAACCTAGTAAGCCTCCATTTGCCATTTTTGTTCAAATCTACATGTTTTAACAATTCTAGTGGACACAGTGCTCACTAAATAACTTAATTAAGTCACACAAACCATAACTAAAATTTTATCTCACCAATTTATATTAAATCTAAAAACCTAGTTTACAAATAGCTTAATTAGAACAATTTAAATGTAAAAATTAGCAAATTTAGCGACTAGATTACATTTGCATGCCTTAAGATGATAACCTACACTTAGTTAACTTGATTTATTGATCAAAATCCTAACTTGGATTCAAACCCTAATCTTGAATTTTCTAAACTTGAAATTGGAACCATTTAATTACCTAATTAAATTGATTTAAAGTAATTAACCAATAATTAAACTCTAGTGTTAGGATTATACCTCAACAAACATGAGATCAAACATGCAAATCTTAGCCTCCAAAATTCTAACTTTGCTCCAAGATCCAAGCTTGTTTGGTCAAAGAATAATGGGTAAAGATTTAATTAGGAATTATGGGGGATTTATATTGATTTTTGATGAATTTTTGAAGAATTTTTTGAAGAGAAAAGAGGTGGTGAAATGGGAAATGGGGGGCTGCCAAGTTCGGCCAGGTTTCAAGAAAGAAAGAGAGAGAAAGAGAGAAAATGTGTGGATTGGTGTAGAAACATCTATAATTAATACATCTTTTAACCTCTTTTCAATAATTATTTATTTTCTTTTTTCTAATATTTCATTCTATAATTTTCTAGAACCCTCATGACAACTCCAATTCATTTCAAAGTAACATGTTACATTTTGTTTTAGTGTGTCATGGTGCACAATTTTGTAATTAACCCATTTCTAATTTGTAATTTACACTAATTAAATGTATAATTGAAAGCTTAAATTATTATTTGAATTAATTAATTAAGGAAAAATATTTAAGTAAACTAACAATTTATAAGTGACTAAATAACTACCAAAAACTAGCAATTACATAGTTAAAATATGTGTTTTTAATTCTATGATGAAAAATAATTATAGTTAAGTTTTACAGAAAATACGATTTATTTTGCCGATTATCAGAAAATTCACCTAAAGGATTTTATTTATTTATTTATTTTCACGTTACACTCTATCTCCAAGAGAAGAACTGCTTTTGTTCCGAATACCAATGTAAATGGCGTTGTATTTGTGGTCGCCTTGAACGTAGTCTGATAGGCCCAGAGAGCTTCATGCAATCTCTTGTGCCAGTCCTTTTTATTTCTGGACACTGTTTTCTTTATGATTTTTGTCAAGGTCTTGTTGAAAGCCTCAGGCAGACCGTTAGCTTGGGGAATATAAACTGAAGAATATCTCCAATCTATTTTATACTGCTGTGCGAAGCGGTTGATCTTATGGCTTTTGTAGGTCGACCCATTATCCGAGATGATCCGTCGCGGAGTGCCGAACCGGTAGATGACATGCGTCCTGAAGAAATGGAGGATGTTCTCCGTCTTCACCTCCCTTAACGGTATTGCTTCTGCCTATTTGGAGAAGTAATCGGTTGTTGCCAATATGAACCAATGTCTCTTGGACGATGCTGGCTCGATGGGCCCGATTATATCGGTTCTCCACATTTCGAACGGCCAACTAGCCAATGTCGGATGTAGCAGATTTGGATGCTGATGGATGAAGTCCCCGTGAATTTGGCACGAGTGACACTGCTTCGTATATTCGAGGCAGTTCTGAACCATTGTGGGCCAATAGTAGCCCATTTTTTGATCTTCAGCTTCATCTTTGGCCCAGCTTGATGGGAACCGCAAAGTCCGTCATGAGTTTCTTGGACGACCATTTTTGCTTCTTCTGGTCCCAGGCATTTCAGCCATAGACAATCAAATGATCTCTTATAAAAAGTACCATTAACGAAGGGGAAAGACATGGCTCGCTTCATGAGCTGATGTCTTGACGACGCGTCTTCGGGCATTCGATGGGATTTGAAGTAGTCTATGAAGAATTCTCTCCAATCTCTCGCCCTTTTTTCATCCTCCAACTGGAAGGCCTCTTGTTCGGTTGCTTCCTCTCCTTTAGGCGTCTTCGGAGACATTTCTGCTGGAGCGAGAATCCGGCGACTTTACACAATGATCTTTATGTCATCGAGGTTTTCATAGACCAGTTCTTTAGCAAGCTTGGCTAACGCATCCGCTTTGCTATTTTTCGCACGCGGTATGCTTTCTATGGTGTAGGAGGGGATTTGCGTCAGCAATTGCTGCACTTTCACCATACCTGATCATTTCTAGCTTGCACGTCTGGTAGTCACCATTTACTTGGCTAACGACCAGCTGGGAGTCTCCATATATGAGGAGGTTTTCGATTCCCATGTTGACAGCAATCTCGAGACCTGCTATCAAAGCTTCATACTCGGCCTCATTATTTGTTCTCAGCTCCATTAAAGAAAGGGCAAAATGCATTATCCCCCCTTGTGGAGTCATAAAGATAAGGCCCACCCCGGCTTTAATCATGGGGGTATTTTGCTTTCGCTTCTTCAAGGAGGATGCTCCATCGAAGTAGAGTTCTCATCGGGTATCACTTCCTTCTTTCTCCCCGTCGATTGCATCAAACGCGTGTTCGTCCGGCAACTCACAGTTCAAGGGAGAGTCGGCAGGTATCGGATGCTCAGCGAGAAAATCGGTGATGACCTGAACTTTTATTGCCTTGAGGGGTCGATATACTATCGAGAACTCCATCAAGAGGAGGGCCCATTTGGCAAGCCTTCCCATTAGCATGGCTCTTGACATCAAGTACTTGAGAGGATCCACCTTTGATATGAGTTGGACCTCATGTGCCAAGATGTAATGTCGGAGCTTTGTTACTGCGAAGATCAGTGCCAGGCGATGCTTTTCGATAGGGGAGTAGTTATTTTTTGCCCCCGGGAGAACTCGAATCAAATAATAGAGCGCTCTCTCCTTCCCTTGGTCATTCTATTATGCCCATAGCACGTCTAAAAAACCTTCAAGGGCCGTTGTGTATAAGATGAGGGGCTTTCCCTTGACCGGCGCGATCAGTACCAGCGGGTTCTGCAGATATTGCTTGATTTAGTCCAGTGCGCTTTGGCATTTACGATCCCAAACGACGGGGTCCCCTTCTTCATTAGATGACTATAAGGGTGGCATTTGCCGAAGAGGTTAGCTATCAACTGTCGAATATACGCAAGCTTTCCTTGGAGAGATCTCAATTGCTTGAGAGTTCTTGGCGAAGGCATTTCTATAATCGTCCTGATCTTCGACGGGACTATTTCGATGCCCAGGTGTCGCACGATGAATCCTAGGAATTTTCCTGAGGAAACTCCAAACGTGCATTTCAGAGGGTTCATCTTCAGATTATATTTCCGAAGACGCTGGAACACTATTTTCAAATGCTCCCAATGTTCCTCGTATGATTTGCTTTTCACCACGAGCTCGTTGATGTAACATTCAACAATCTCATGTACGAGGTCATCGAAGATCTTTGTCATGACCCTCTGGTAGGTGGCATCAGCGTTCTTCAGACTGAATGGCATCACTTTGTAGCAGAATATACCCAGCAGAGTCTGGAAAGCAGTGTGTTTTTGGTATTCAGGATGTATCTTGATTTGGTTGTACCCTGAGGATCCGTCCATGAAGGAGAAGACTTCATGGGTGGATGTGTTATCGATCATCAAATCGGTGACAGGCACTGGGAAGTCGTCTTTCGGACAATCTTTGTTGAGATCCCAAAAATCTACGCAGACGCGTACTGTCCCATTTTTCTTCATTACCGGAACGATATTGGCGATCCACTCGGGGTATTGAACTTCTTGGATGAAGCCGGAGTCGATTAGCTTCTTGACTTCGGCATTGATACTCATTTCAAGCTTGAGCCGCATTCTTCTTGGCGCATGTTTGACTGGCTTGACGTCCGGCGATATCGCTAGTTTATGCACAGCTACCTCTGGGTCTAATCCCGACATCTCGGAATAGTTCCATGCGAAACAGTCTTTATACTGCATAAGCACGTCTTTTAACGTGGCTATCTATTTCTCAGACAGCAGCTCACTGACAAACGTTGGCCTTGGCTCGTTTGCCGTCCCCAAGTCGATTTTTCTCAGGTTGTCTACTGTGGTGTGTATCCCATCTTTCAGCTCTTTTGGCGCCGGTGGAAATTCTGAAATCAACTCATTCTCATCTTCATTTGCGAAGCATTAGGAGAGATTGTCCATATTCTCGTGCTCTCCCTCCTTTGAGAATGTTATCATATGGCAGGTATGAGCTCGTTTCCAAGCTCGATGCCGATCTAGAGTTTCCCTCGCAGTGTAGGTGGTTCTCGGCTCATGCTTTCGTGGCGGGGCTACCCTCCAAATATCGGATAGAGCAAACATGCCTTACTGATATTGATCTTCAACCCAATATTTGAAGGTGAAGCAGTCTTCTAGAGGATTTCCCACTACTCGGTGGTAGGAGCAATAATCCGGGCGATGGACCTCGTTTATCTGTTCGGGGTATCGAGACTCCGGGAGCGTCATCATTTGATGCTTTATGACAAGGTCGAATATTTTCCTTGTCTTGTCTTGAGGGAAAGAGTATTCTGGACCCATCTTCTTCATGAAATACGGGTTCCGGCTGAATTTTCCTCGCTCGCGTGGTTTCTTGGATCCGCTTTGCTGTCTTAGAATGTCGTCCTCGTTCTTGACCATGCTGTTGTTTCTATATCAGGCTTTCTTTTTGCCACGAGAGCGCACAGCGGATTGGGGGTGAAAGGGATCGTCATCCTCCGTAGCCTGCTGAATGATACGTTGCGTCCTGGCTTTTTCGTAAATGGCCATTTTGCGGCTGTGGTCATCCCGAACTCTTTGACCTGCTTTTCTTATTAGCTTGTCAATCTGCTCTTCGAATGACAGACTTGATATTCATACGGCAGGATCTCGTTCTGGTTCGACATCAACGCTGTCCGGAAATGTGTTCGCTGCTCCACCGGAGTTATTTATGATGTAGCAGCCATGGAATCGCTCCCATTTCTTGGACCGAATGTATCCAAGGCCAGTTGTCTCCATTCTCCCATTGGGCATCTTCTGTTGAGTCCCAGGAGCGTTCCAAATCCTGTTATAGAACTGGGCTTGTCGAGCAGTCTGTTTAGAGGGTACGCCTTGGCGTCTCAATAGTCTTTTCAGTCCCTCTGCGTAGTATCTGGGCAGACGGATAGGTTGAAGCCTGTCGAGCGCAGGTTCAGCACCGTGCCATACCTCTCTCTCCACTTTAGTCTCGGTGGATTGATAGAAAATGATCGCCTTCTCACTTCTTTGGCGAAGAGGGACGTAGAAAGTCTGCAGCTCTTGCACGCTGTACGTATCAAGTGCATCAAGTTCTTTGTAATGCCGTTGCGGGACTACGGTAATCTGTAAACTCTGGTCAGCTTCAGCAAAGGCCTGTATTGATGGGCGGACGGAGAATACCGCATTGGCCCCGTCCTCAGAGTCACTGCCAAAGACTAGTATAGGAGTAGATGGTCCTGGCCTATTTCCTTGGGGTTGTCCCAAGTAGACCATCTCTTCGTCCTCCTCAGTATCGCTCCCAAATATCGGGATAGTGGCGATGGCTTTTTGCTTGTTCTCCGGTTTGCGACATCTTTCCATGTCTTCAAAGCATAGTAAGAAGTACTTAGCGTCTTCATATTTACAGACTTTATTTACGGAGAATAGGTTCAGCTCCCCTGTAACTGTGTACTCTAGGCCGTCCTTGAAGTACTTCATACACTGATGTTGTGTAGAAGGGATGATGTTGTACTCATATAACCAAGGCCTACCGAGCAAAGCGTTGTAGCAAGTTTTGGCGTCAATAACATGGAACTTGATGTCGGTGACGAGCAGCCCAAAGCGTAGTGTCAATATTACGGACCCGAGCGTTTGTGATGACTGCGAGTCGAACCCGGAGATAGTAATTTTATCCCGAGCCAGGTGCTGCACGTTCATGCAAATCTTCTTCAACACCCTTACATTGAGAAGGTTGACGGAGGACCCGTTGTCGACCAGGATCTTCTCTATCTTGATGTCGTGACAATACCCGATTACATACAGCGGACAGTTGTGCTCGCACGTTCCTAGAAGGAGGTCTTCATCGTTGAAGGTGATATCAGCCGCGTGGACTTCTTCCGGCTCATCCTTCATCTTTTCTTCCGCCAGGAAGGCTCGAAACTGGTCGGGCTCTTGTAACGCCATGATCAGGGAATCTCGTGCTTCTTTAGACAGGAGAAGGGCATCCAAGATACTCAATTGTGAGGGTATCTTTCTCAGATGCGCCATGACATTGTAATCCACCTTGTTCTTCTTGAGCGGGTCCTTGGATGTGAGCTCTTTAACGACTCTATCATCGAGGGCAATCTCCTCAGGGACTTTTTTCCCTTTATCCCTTTTGCCTGAACCTTTGTTTGAAGGTCTGAGGTTCTTTTCAGGTAACGTACGATGACGCAGCTGAATGTTCTCACAGTTCTTCATCTCCTCTTCTTTTTCAGAGGTGAATTCCTTGAAGAGAGGTTCGAGGGCTATTTCTTCGTCAGAATCGCTCCCGAAGGTAAGAACTTGAGGTTTTGCTCTTGTCGGGATGGCATCAACCATATGACAGTTGCCGGTTGTTCCTTCACGCTCGTCTGTCGCGCTTCTCTATTCCCGACGGGCTCTGCGCTTCATTCGCTTGAATTGTTGTCGGTAGGCAACGTATCCCTGCCACCACTTCTTGAAGGCATTGCACTCTTCGATAGGGTGTGTGACCCTCCGATGATACAAGCAGTATTTTGGATGGACATCCGGTTCGTCAAGGCACGTATTCCCGGAAGTATTTTTTTTGGAAGGTGGCAGCTTTATTCCCATCGACAGAGCTTTGGCGAACTGCTTCCTTATCTTGATTTTGCTTCTGCTGGTGGCAAGGGCACTTTGATCCGGTTGAGGCACTTTATGGCTTCTCATCACCAGAGCTTTTTCGGCCTAACACCGGCATTTGTCCTTTTCGTAAATGGCCGCTTCACGTTCTCGATCAGGTTTGCTCTTTTGAAGAGCTTCATTCAGCAGCTTATCGATGAGGTTATCTGACGGCTCCATGGGTTTTGGTTCCGAATCTGACCCCAGTTTCTCTATGTCGGGAGCTTCTTTGTCATTTATCGACGAGTGAGAGATCATGTGGCAGCTCGCCACATACTCCTCGGGTTCTTTTGACGAGTCATCTCCTTCATCAATGTCATTGTCTCCGTTCTCAAGAATATGCTTGAGGAATTCTTCCAATGTGATTGGGGTCCGCGCTTTTTGGTTGTACTCCTCCAGCGCGTCGGTGTACTTTTGCAGACCCGTACGATTGCCGTCGAGCTGCATGGGCTTCTTGGCCTTCTTCTTTTTCTTTGAAAACTTCGGAGGCTTGGCCTGGAGGTTTTGTCCATCATTACCGACTTTTGGCGTCGGGCGAGGCTTCAGCATTCCGTCAATAATTTCAGGCTCCAGCAGGTTTTTCTACCTAATCACCGGACATGCTTGAAGAACCTTCAGCATTCTTTTAGTTTGAGCCGAAAGGATAACTTCCCACGGAGCTTCTTCTACATATGAGCATGATGCCCCCGGCGTATCCACCTTTTTAGGAGCATGCTGCTGCGGCGGGTTTACCTTTCAATTTTCGGACAACGCGAACTTGCCCTATTGGTACTGGTCCTCAACCCAGTTTTTAAAGACGTAGTAATCTTCGATTGGATGGCCCACTATTCAGTGGTAGGGGTAGTAGTTGGGACTGTTGACGTCACCCGGTTGCAGTAGGCGTCTCGGATCCGGCAGAGTGATGAGCCAGTTGCGCACCACCAGTTCGAATAGTCTACTCATTTTGTCCCGGAGAAACGAGTAAGGACGTCTCAACTTCACTTCGAGGGTTCGCGGTCTACTGTTTTGTCGAGCCACCGGCTCCGGGTCACTCGATTGTTTTTAGCGTTGGCGACAAAGGTCGCTTTCCCTTTCCCCATTTCATTCCGGGGATCTGTTTTAGAAGAGGACGGCCTATGGCCCATCTGATCCATTTGGACCAGTTTGTCAATCGAGGCCTAGAAGGTGGTCGGCTTGAAGAACATCATAAACAGGGATATAGTTGCCTGAGGATCAAGGGTCCCCACGAACATGCCCACAGTAGAGGCTTCTTCTATGCACTGTTCACATTTTGACCATAGGTTACGCCACCGAATTGCGTATTGAACCCAGGTCTCTCCCGGTTTCACTCTGGCGTTGATTAATGCCGTGATTGGGGTGCGCTCGCTTGCGCTTGCGAACCGCTGTGTAAATAGTAGCTCTATTTCTGCAAATGTCTTGACAGAGTCAATTGGGAGCTCGGAATACTATTCAAATGCCGTCTCCGCCAAGCTGCCGACATATTGGCGAAGCAATAGTTTGTCATCGCCTCCAGTATTGCCTCATAGAGCTCTGAATTGAGCAACGTGTTGGTGCGGATTGCCCGTCCCCTTATACATATGGAATTTGGGGATCGTATATCCTGGAGGGTATTTAATTTGCTCGTACCAGCCTGGGTAAGGTCTCCCAGTTCTAACGACCTGTCCTGCCGCTTCGTTCGCTTGATGAGCTCGTATCTGCTGAGCTATGTAGTCATCAAGGGTAGCTTTGGAGATCGTCTCCTTCCTGGCTGCTGATAAAACCGGAGGAGGGTTTGATGTCTCCCCTCTATCGTCTTCAATGATTATTAGAGGGTCTTCATTTGGAAGATCCGGTTGTATCATCATACCAACCATGTCTTGGAACAGAAGGGCCATCTGTTTTTTATTAGCCGCTTGTTCCGCGGTCTTTTTATCTTTCTTTTCAAGCACCCTCCGTAGGAATTCGGTGTCGGTCTCCTGCTCTTGGCGTTGTTCCGACGATACTTCCGGGTTTTCTTTCTGCCCAGTGAGTGCGGACATTCTTGTCAACATCTCTTGGAGCTTTTATTGTTGCTCCTGAGCTTTTGTCACAGACCGTGTGAGTGATCGATAACTCGTGGAAGTACGGCTTTCCTCTTTCCCGGAAGCCATATAGACGGTATACACAACCATACCCCCAGACTTGGGGGCGTTTTGATCCCTTACGCTCAGAATTTGTCTGAGGTAGTGGTTGATTCTCTGGCCTTCTCTTTTTGTGGGAGGTCGAGGTTGAGGGGGCCATTGCGGCAGGCACCCATGCAGATGACACCTTTCATGGTATGGCGGTTGGATGGTCCTCCTCTTGCCGAGCCTTCGTCTTTTTCAGCTGGCGAGAGTAATCTTTGTCAATTACAGAGTCCTGGACTTTCTGCTAACTCTGTGGATCTTGGAGGACAACCGCTGAGGAGGTTGTTCCGGCTTCACCTGTGTTGTGTTTTCGACAGGCAGAAGAGACTTCTTTAGAATGGCAGTTGGAGAGTTCTTACGCACCCTCCTGAATAGCTCGAAACTGTTCCCAGTTGGAACAGCAGTGTCAGTTTCCACCGTTGGAGATGGTGGGGTAAGTCCAGAGGGAGAGTTGCCCCTAGCTTCCCTCACTCGGCGCCAGTGGCGACGTCGAGCATGCCGTGCAGATAGGAACAATTCAGTTACGGGAGTGGCCTCGTCATGCCCCTTGCTTTGATGAGAGGCTGCTGTTGGTGCCAACCTTTTGAAAACTGACGTCCGTTGAGAGGGAATGTCTAACCTGTCAAAGACTGAGTTTCGAATAGGGGAAGCACTTGTAACGACCTCACCCATGGCAGGAGTTGGAATGGCCAGTCTTGCGAAGACCGATCCCTTAGCAGGAGAAGCCCCTTTGACGACTTCGTCTACCGGAGATGGAATGGCTATCCGCTTCGGGATAATTCTTTCAGGTATTGCAGGTCTCTTTGTGAGCCCACTTGAGCTTTGGCTCAGCCTGTCGAAGACTGAGGCGACGGACTTGGACAACCCGCCGTGGTAGTTGCAAGCCGATCGAAGACTGACTTCTTCGGAGCCTCATGTGACGTTACTGAAGCATTGAAGCTCATTGGCGGGAGCATGGTCCCTAATAACAATCCAGTGGTGGCATGAGTCACCTGTTCCACTGGCATTGCGAAGATGGAGGCCGCTTGGCGCCCATAAGTTACTCCTCCAGCAGGGATGGAGTGGGAGTTATTGTTGCAATTGGTGCAGTTGGAAGCCATCAATGTCATCGTCTCTTCTGCACAGGAGCAAGACACCAAATCTTAGTACCTCGAATTCAGGGGCAACCATTTTAAACCATGATTCGTTCGCGAACACGACACACGAAATGTGGAGTGGAAATAGGAAAAGGTCCCACCGGGCGTGCCAGAATCTGTTTACCGCCGAAAGACGCGACCTGGACGTTAGGACGTCTGGCCTGAATTTTGGGGGCAGGTGCTATTTGGGTTTATCCGTCCACCTCTCTGAAGATGCCAAGTTTATTTATGGCACCATGTATCGGAGGTTTAGACGGATGCGGCCGTCGTAGCAAACTTCGTCAAATTCCCCCTCGTTGTGAGGGTTTTTTTATTGTGAGGACGCTCTTCTCTACAGGCGTAAGCCCCTGCAGTTAATTACATTTCTGCGTAGCGATAACCACTTTCTCCTGCTCCAGAAGGTCACTTCGTGTCATGTGTGTTTGTTTTATTTTTAGTTGCTCATGGATTGTATACGGAGACTAATTTATGTTGCCACCCGTAGGGCATGGATTATTCCAAATCCGTATTTTCTTAGATTTGGGTTTAGTTTAATTTAAGGATCGTTGATCTCATTTGGGATTAAGATCAACTTAAATATTTGTTAAGGATATGTTAATCCGATATTGGACTAAGATCTACTTAACGGGGGTTCAGGATCATTTTTTATCCAATGAAGGAGCATTTGGGCTCTATCGTTTTAGTTTAGGGACGTTACGGTCCACAGATCACCATTTTTGGTATAGAGGTTTAGTTTAAGGACGTTGCGGTCCACAACTAGTTTAAGAATGTTACGGTCCATGGCTAGTTTAAGGACATTACGGTCTACGGAATTGTTGGTTGTCGGGACCCGCCACCTCTCTGAAAACGTTGAAGAATTACAACGACATGTATCAGAGGTGTGGGTAGATGTACCCTTGAACCAATGTCAGTTGGGAGATCTGTAGTTGGGTTTGGGATTAAGACCAATTTAGAAAAGTTGTGAGCACATGGGCTCGCTTGATCTGAATTAGGGACTTTTGGTCAACTTGGACTCAGCCCACTCAGTTTTTTAATAAAGTGTTAAACACTTGTTTGAGCTCGGTCCTTTTTTTATGCAACAATGCTGAGCATTGATATGGGCTCTGACACTCACCCTATTTCTTTGTTTTTTATGGAGTGTTAAACACTCTTTAAGGCGTTGGGCTCTATTTATAGAGCGCTTTATGTTAAACAGCGCCCACGTGAGGGGTACATGAGGCGCTTGGCGCTGGACGCCAACCAATGAGTGCAGAGCACTCTTTATTTTAGCAACGCCCATGTGAGGGGCACGTGGGGCGCTTAGTGCCAGGCGCCAACCACTGAGCGCTAGGCGCTCTTTATTTGGGTAGCGCCCACGTGAGGGGCACGTGAGGAGCTTGGCGCTGAGTGACCACCATTGAGTGCTAAGCATTTTTTATTTGGGCAGCGCCCATGTGAGGGGCATGTGGGGCGCTTGGCGCTGAGCGACCACCACTGAGTACTAAGTACTCTTTATTTGAGCAGCGCCCACATGAGGGGCACGTGAGGTGCTTGGCGCTGTCTCTTTCTATGTGTATTTTTCTGAAGAGTTCAACTCTTTGTTCTCCCCTGAATCTTCAATCCCTAAAAAACAAATTCATCCCCATAAGAATTAAATTATCATTTGTGGGAGACTTGTCTCATATATCTCAAATCCAGGGAAAGAACTATGTTCTTTTATAAGGATTAAACCCTTAGGTATGCAGATGAGATACTATGATCTCTATTTACCTTGAAGAAAGTTCTTCTTCTTCCTTCTCTCTTTAAAGCTCTTTTTGCTTGCTCTTCTTTTTGAACTTGAAGTTTATGGGGGGTTCTTCTCTTTAGACTTGAAGTCTTTGGGCCTTTATATAGTGGAGGCAAATTTGTTGATTTAGTTAAAGAAATCTCTTATTGAGAGATCCTCAATTGATTTGGGGATTTTATCCACCGTTGGATCTTTGATCCAAGGACTTCTGTTTTACAGAAGATATTTTTCTTGTTTTTAAAAAGATTGGAAAATGTTTTCCATACAGACCTTATTTTGTAATTTGGTGATTTTTAATCACCTTTGGATCTCTAATCCAACGGTGCTCTATTTTACAGAGCTTAATCTTTCTTGTTTAGAAAGATTGGGGAAATATTTTCCCCAACAGAGCTTATTCCGTAGCTTGGTGATTTTTTATCACCATTGGATTTTTAATCCAACGGTGCTCTGTTTTACAGAGCATAATCTTTCTTGTTTAGAAAGATTGAGGAAATATTTTCCCGTGCAGAGCTTATTCTGTAGTTTGGTGATTTTTAATCACCATTGGATCTTTAATCCAATGGTGCTCTGCTCTACAGAGCGTAATCTTTCTTATTTAGAAAGATTTTAGGAGTATTTCCTTAATCAGAATTTAATTCTGTGTTTTGGTGATTTATCATCTCCGTTGGATCTTCGATCCAACGGCAGAGAACTTTTAGTTCTGGCGCCAGCGCCCTCGTGTGGGGCACGTGAAGCGCTGCCTCAGAGTTTTTAACTCTTGGCGCTGGCGCCCTCGTGCAAGGCACGTGAGGCGCTGGCGCCCTCGTGCAAGGCACGTGAGGCGCTGGCGCCCTCGTGCAAGGCACGTGAGGCGCTGCCTCAGAGTTTTTTAATTCTTATTTAATAGATTTCTTTTTGTGCTTTGCACATTGGCGCCCGCGTGAGGAGCACGTGAGGCGCCATCATTGGATTTAATTCTATCCGAGGCAGTACCTACATGCTTTGCATGTGGAGCTTTCCCTTTATTTTTATTTTTATTTTATTGTTATTATTTTATAAGGGAGCAAGTTTTGAGCCAAAATTTTGGCAGGAACAGAACCAACCCTGGCATTTGTAGACATAGTACCGCATACATCATTATGTATCCGTCCCAAGAGTTCAGTAACTTTTTCTCTGTTTCCAGTAAACGGAGTATTGGTCATTTTACCTTTGAGACAAGACTGGCAAGTATCATAAGATGAAAATTCAAACAGATTCTCATATTCATCCTTATGTAACTTAGCTGGTCGTGTCGCATTGATATGACCTAGTCTACAATACCACAAGAAGGATTCGTTCATTTCTGAAGTACTTCTCTTGTGTGTGTTCTAGATACTTTGAACTGTTGTTTGATTTAGAACGTCTATGCCATTACATAACGTGCCTGATCCAATCAACTCTTGATTCAGGAAAATGTTCACAACAATATCCTGCAATACAAAATTATATCCTTCTTTAGCTTAATAAAGAATCTGATGTAATGTTGTATATCAGGTTCGGTATCTAATAACATTTGTTCAGAATCAATGTATTTACCATTTGGTAATACAAGGTGATATTTGCCAACTGACTTGGCTGCAACAATTGCATCATTCTCTAACACTTAGAGTCATATCATCCCATCCCAGTTCTCTACCTTTCTGTAGCCTATGTAACTCTTACATATGTTGGATCCTGATCCGGTATCTCATACCTAGGACATAGAGGATACTGAGAAATAGTTCTCGGTAACGAACACACCCGAAGAATATACATCAACATGCTCATTCCTCGATTGGGTCGTGTGGAAATCCGGATATTTCCCTATTTCCTGCTCGGACTTATAACAATTAAAAAACAGAGCGGAACCAACGTTCCCCAGCGCAGTATAATAAGCAGGTTTGGTCAAAACATCCATATTATTATCTTGATTAAGGCGTGACATGGTCGCTACCAGGAGAGAGAGAGAAGAAAACGCTCTGTGTATGCTCTTGCAAGATCAGATTGGTTATTATTTTATCTAATCAGGATGGCTCCCACTGTTTTTATCAACTCTTCCTACAAACCCTAAAAGGTAAGGCTGGCCGGAATTAATTACACCCTACAACTTTGCCAATCTTTCGGCCAGGCCAGTGTCGGTATTTTGAGGGAGGTTCCCCGTGCTTACGTACGGAGCTAATTAAATAAACCTCATTTCCCAGGGACGTAACCCCGTCAACACCTTTCTAGACACCTACTTTGATCGGCTAATTGTAATGTGTAAAACTCTTCCAGGAGTAACTCTTACTCGCAGTGAGTATCGGGATCCAACTATCTTATAGAAGGTATGCAATCTCATTGCAAATTTCAACACTTGAAATTCCTGATAATAGTTTTTACCCCCAGCGTCCTATGACCTTGACGGAGACCAAACTACCCATAGGGCGCTAGTCAAGTTCAACCCGTACATTTCTTGATTGAATTAGACTTACCCGGACGACCCTTGACGGAGGCCAAACAGCGCCGTACGAATACCCTAATCCAATCGCATCTCATACTGCAGATAAGTACTAATCAGCTACCGCACACTACGCCTTGACGGAGACCAAACTACCGTAGCACGAATACTAAAATAGCGCTTATCTGAAATGATGGAGGCCTACGTAGGTTTTTAAGAAAACCATGAGCGTAATGAACTTGATATCATTGTAGAATCGAGTGATTTTAAAAAGGAGTGTTTTTTAGGCTTTTGCTAGTTTTACTAAAGATGTCACTCCCGGTGAAGGGATCTCGGCTCTTTCCTTATCGAATGAGATGCTGGATATTTCACAAATACCACTATGTAAAGTATGAACTAAAAAAGCAATCAAAATACAAAACCGAGTGGGTTGTAGTATCTGCCAGTTTCACTAAAGAGGTCACTCCCGGTGAAGGGATCTCGGCTCTTTCCTTATCGAATAAGGTGCTAGATATTCTATAAGGAATACCGCTATGCAAAGC
Source organism: Agapanthus africanus (assembly GCA_030015575.1). Lineage (NCBI taxonomy): Eukaryota > Viridiplantae > Streptophyta > Magnoliopsida > Asparagales > Amaryllidaceae > Agapanthus > Agapanthus africanus. The sequence continues at coordinate 189,035,110 of CM057337.1, forward strand.
AAGAAATAGAGCTATCAGTTTTTAAAACAAGATTCTGCAATATCTTTAGGTTTCTTTTATTTCATTAATCTCATTAATGAAGTCCCATCAAATATGCTTCCTAAGCATCACATAAGAAACGAAAGTATCAATATTTATTATATCTCATATATATAATATAAGTAATCGTCTCAACATATCAAGTGATCACATCAGAGAATATCAGCAGCAGAACACATATGAAATATTGGATATACTAGGAATTCCGTGATTTAATTAAGCCAATAAAAACGCGGATTCCACGGTCGTGATGAATAGCCAAACCCACATCCCTAGAGCCCTATGAGAGCAGCAAGCTGTTGGGGTAAAAATTTACACCCCGGTTGACCAAGTCAAGATCAAAGTCAACCCCAAGCCAAGTGGGCCCAAGCCCCGGGTCAAGTGGGCCAATGCCCGGGTCGAGTCCGAACATGAAGCGGCCGGCCTTCCCCATGCCAAAATAAAAATTTTGTAATAAATAATTTTGTTGTATTTATTTTATTTTATTTTATGAATAAATGTAAGGAAAATGGGCATAAAGCCAAATTTTTGTAAAGCCCATGGCTTATGCGCAAAAAGAAATGGCACATGAGCCATGGGATAGGCAAAATGCCATTTTGTGAAGCCCAAGGGGCTATATGTAAAGTGTATAGCCTATAAGGCAAGGATAATAAAAATATCCCAACAACTTTTTTCTCTCTCCAAAAAAAAAATCCAGATCTGAGATCTTTCTCCTTTCTCAAGGTTCTAAAATCTTCTTCTTTCTTTTGAATTAAATCAAAAGTTTTACTCTTCCTTTTATAAAAACTAAATAGTTTTTCACCACAAAACCCACAAAGGGGAACTCAGATCTTCCATCAGATCTAAAAAAGAAGAGATTTTTAAAATCTCACATCTCTTGATCTTCAAGATCCTGCCAACAGAGGAGGAAGAAAGAGACCCATCTCCAGAAACCCCACTTTGGGGAAGAACTAGGGCTCAAGGGGAGAAGCCCTTCATCAGCTTCAAAACATCCTAGGAGTTTAACTCCTCATACACACACAAACACACAACACACACACACACACACACACACACACACACACACACAAAAAAAAAATAATAAGCGCTCCTTTCTGGGAGTACAACTCCCATTGCAGGGACCAAGTCCCTTTTGCAGCCCGAGAGCCCAAGTGCTGACACGTGGGGCGCTAGCGCTCAAAGCGCTAGCGCCCTTGCATTCAGAGCGCTAGCGCCCAAAGCGCTAGCGCCCGAGCGCCCACGTGCTGACACGTGGGGCGTTAGCGCTCAAAGCGCTAGCGTCCTCGTGCTCAAAGCGCAGGCGTCCAAAATGCTAGTGCCCGAGTGCCCACGTGCTGACACGTGGGGCGTTAGCACTCAAAGTGCTAGCGCCCTTGCGCTCAGAGTGTTAGCGCCCAAAGCGCTAGCGCCCGAGCGCCCACGTGCTGACATGTGGGGCGCTAGCGCTCAGAACGCTAGCTCTCTTGCGCTCAAAGCGCTAGCGCCCGAGCGCCCACTGCTGATACGTGGGGCGCTAGCGCTCTTGCGCTCAAAGCGCCAGTGCCCAAAGCGCTGGCGCTTTTTCCCACACATCCTTTGGATGCCCTTTCCCTTTTTCATACACGCGCGCGCACACACACACACACTCTACAACACTGTCCCTCTCAAAAAAAATTGGCCGGGGCGCTGCCCCGCACCCCGCAAGGGAGCTGCTAGCCCTCTTGACCCCCAGCCCGCTATCCGGGTAGCGGGACCCCCGTAAAAACTCTACGTGGCTCCCGATATATCCAAGCCCCATCCAAAACAAAACAACATACACTGCACATTGAGTTCGCATGATCAGTTTAACCTGTCAATCGGAGGTTCCCTCACTCCAAAGGCGAGGGGTAATTAACGGCAGCTTCGTCCGCGGCTGCCGGAGATTCGGATCCCCACAATCAATAAACCCCAGCCTACCCTAGGCAGGGGGAATCTGTAGTACTCCTGGCGAGCACGCGTATTCCTATCTTAATAGGGTGATAAAAAACACCCTACAGATTCTGGAACGCCCGGTGGGACCTATCTCTCCTCCCATATTTCGGGTTAAACGTTCATGCGAACTCAATCAATATATACATATCGATTGTTTGTACTGAAATGATGGTTTTTTTTCATGCAGCAATCAACTTTCAATGACAATGTCTCCCAAGACGAATTCAGCTTCCAACGCGACCCCAATCTCGTACGTGGTCAAGGTCAATACTCGTGTGGTTCTCCCCGCAAGCCTCAGTCGACAGTGGGAGGAACTGCCCCGCCAGTTTGGTTCCGTCATCATCTACCCTGCCGAAAGTGCTCATCTGGCAGAAATCCCGACGAAACAGATGGCCAATCCGGTCTCAAGGGGCAAGAGGCCAAATGTTGTGATCACTAAGGCACCACAACCGAAGCTTAAGACAGTGTCTAAATGACTCTCTTGTGCTCCAGCTGGGGGCAAGATTTCTGGTACAAAGAGCAACATCAAACGTTGCAGACAAGCTCCGGTGATGACTCTAGCAAATGCACGATCAGGCGTATCTCCAAAGTCCTCCATCGCCCGGTCTATGGTGGCTTCCCGAAGAGCCGGAGCCTGCCAAGTGCTTAAAACAGAAAAGTTAACGCAGAAGCGGCTCAGGTATCGAGCCAACAAGAGGGCCAGAGCTTCGGCCGGGTGGAATCGTATGAGATTCCAAGAGCAAAATCATCCTGCGACGATAGCTGAATCGGCCGTAAAAATCAGCAATTCCTTCGAACCTCTGAAGTGGGTTCAGAGAAATGCCATGACCGCCAGGATCAAGAAGACAGCAGTCCGAACAATGCCACGAAGGGATGTGTCCCAGCCCCAACAGAAAAAGTATGACACTGTCTCTTCAAGAGTCTATCAAGCGCTCTGTGCCGCACGAAAGCAGTGGGGAAAACCCAGAAAAGAAGCGCAAACCCCATTCAAGAACCTGGTCAGGCCAGCCACCTTCAATCGACTGCCCGATACCGAAACAGGGGGTCAGGACAGCGATCTGTGAAATCAGCCGCCGATAATAAAAAGACGGCTGGATATGTTATCCATACGGTCTATATGGCAGGCGGGCGCCCCAGCAACAACCTTCGCAGCAAAAGCAAGGATGGGGCCACCACATCTCAAGCCCAATCTGGCTTGAATGTGGTTGCCGCTTCCCAAGAACAGCCGCCTCCGCTGGATGATGAAAACCCTCTCAAAGAGGACGATAGGCAAAAAGACCCTTCGGTCCAGGAAGAGTCAAGCTCGGACATCGAGGAAGAGTCAAGCTCGGACAGCTCAAGAGCAAGGATAAAGAGATGGACAAGCTCTATTCAAAAATTGATGACCTAACGAATGTTGTGATGCAGCTTACGGCTCAAATTGCTCGAGCGCCTCCCAATCAAGCACAAGTCTCTACTCATCAACCGGATGATGATAATCCGAAGCAGCCAATGCCTGTTCCTTTAGGTCCAAGACTGGTCGAGCCGCACGAAAGCCGGCCACATTCCGCTTTTAGGGACGCCTTGGCCCCAGACAACACTATCCCGCTAACACAAGATCGGATAATGGATTTGGTCACCAGCAAGGTTAAAACATTGGTGGCCGAAGCTGAAGCTCAGAAAGAAATTGGTAGTACTAGGCGACCATATCCCGCACAGTACGATCTGATCGAGTTCCCGAGCGGCTACGTCATTCCTAAGTTCGGAAGGTTCGACGGGACGGGAAATGCAAATCAACACGTCGCCCACTTCAAAGCATCGTGCGGAAATACAGGGGGCAATGATGCGCTCCTTCTTCGTCAGTTTATCAACAGCCTGACCGGCGTCGCTTTTGACTAGTACGCGAGTATACCAGACGGGTCCGTCATTACCTTTGCCCAAATGGAGTCTCTGTTTCGGCAAAGGTTCATGAGTGTCAGTGATAAAATCTCCATTGCTGACCTTGTGAGGACCAAGCCGGGGAAGAATGAAAGCAACACCGACTTTATCGCCCGATGGCGTAATCTCACAGTCAAGTGCGAACTGCTGCTGGAGCAGGACCAGTCCGTCAGCCTTCTCATTGGGAACCTCAGTAATTGGATGGTCCCATTCTTGTGTACAGTGGGTCTCAAGACGTTTCAAGAGCTAACCAAGAAAGTCCTAATGCTGGAACGCTCGAAGCAAGATTCTACCCCGGACTCTCAGAGAGACAAGACTTGGAAAAGCAAGCGGGACAACAACCGTAGAAGCGGGAGTTCCAGCAGTACCAATGTCTTCAATGCGTCCGACAATGAAGAAAAGCGAAGGGCGGGCGAATCCAAAACCAACCGGTCTCGAAAGCCATTGCTGGGAGGAGATGGGCCTTCCCTAGAGGAGAAAAAGAACAAGATTTACTCTTTCAGAAGGGACAAGGTCCGCAAGATATTTAAAGATACCTTGAACAACGGCCTACAATTGCTGGAGTCGAAAAGACCCCAAGAAGCAAAAATGACCGACAATCCCCTGTATTGCCCATACCACCGAGTAGTGAGCCATGCGATCGAGGATTGCTATATCTTCAAGGATTGGGTTGAGAAGCAGTACAAGGCTGGAGAGATCGAGCTGTCCAAAAGTGTGTTGGTGAACAATCAAGTTGCAACCACCAACTTTATACAGACAGAAGCTGAAGCCTTTTGGGAGCAGACAGCCGAACCCGCTGTCCCGAGAAATGAAACGGACTCATCACAGCCTCCGTGGAGTACGCACATATCTAATAAGACGAAAAAGATGATAAAGCTACTTCAGAAAGAGCCCAGGACTGAATGGGAAGGGCAGAAGAAGCCTACCTTTCTAGCTGCCAATGCGGCTCCATCAGGCTCAAAATCCAAAAAGCTCAAGAAGAAGAAAAGTGCAGCTCGGCGCGAAAAGGAGTCTGCATGGAGATTGACCATTCAAAAATATATCGATTTTCTCAAAGAATATGAACAGAAGGAAAGAACTCTGATTCAATTAAAGGAGTTTCTCCCTGTACAAGCGGCTGAAATTCTGGAGGAGTTAGAAGAAGACTCCAATGAAGAGATCCCAGTAGTGACTTGCTACGCCATCCATCTTGGCAGCGACTCTGAAGAGGAGCTCTGTTTTCCTAAAGAGGATGAGGAGCTCGCCACAAAGACCAACCAAATCCAGCTTAGAAGCGGCAGGGCTCTACCGCCAAATCAGGGCAACGCCCCAGAAGGGAAGGAAAAACAAGTCGCTAATGAAGAAGATGGCAGAGAACTTGCTCATGAAGATTCGAATCCTTCCCCAGTAGACTATAATGTCTTGGCTCATCTCCGAAAGCTTCCATCTCTCCTTAGCATCTATGATGCCTTAGTTCTATCTCAAGAGCTTAGAGATGTTCTCATTCATGCTCTACAAAACCCTGAGCGGTATCAGGCTCGCTTTGCGGAAATTAATATGAAAGAAGCTCAGTACACTTTGCAAGCTGCCGCAGTCGCGTTTAAGGATGAAGACTTGCTACTGGGAACGGCTGAGCATAATCGGCCGCTTTACGTGACCGGGTACAACGACGGAGATCGGATTAATCGCATATTGATTGATCCGGGGTCCTCAGTGAACATCATGAACTTGCGGACACTGAAGAGTTTGTCAATGGACATCCGACACCTGTCAAGGGAAAGGATTGTCATTCAAGGTTTCAATCAAAACTGCCAGCAAGTTCTGAGGTCTATAGCCTTGCCAATCAAATTCGGGGATCTGCAAACTGAAGCTAAGATATACGTGATCGATGCCGACACGTCTTATAAGATTCTCTTAGGACGGCCGTGGCTCCATGATTACGGCATCGTCCCGTCAACTCTCCATCAATGCATGAAGTATACTAAAAATGGCGAAGAAAGACGCATTGACGGAGACATCCAGCCGTTCGGTGTGCATGAAGTCCGATATGAAGACTCTCGGTACTTTATGAACCACCAAAATGCTAAGCCACAACTGACTAAGGATAGAGCGGCCTCAAGACTCAAAGGCAAATCTGAGCCGGCTGTCACTTTCAAAAGCAAAAACGCCCAAATGCGCCCGCATTTCGGTAGCAACACTGATAAGTCCGACGCTGGAAGTCCATCCTTTCGTAAAACTCGCCCTCATTTAGGTAGTGATATGGACGAATCTGTTACTGAAGCCCCATCTAGCAGCAAAGTCCGCCCTCATCTTAGCAGCGACACTGAAGAGTCAAAGGAAGAGGACCTGTCGTGCAACAGCGGTGCAGATTGGACCCCCATGCAACAAGCGAAACTATGAGAGACCTTCGAAATTGCAGAAGGGTCCCTAGCCGTCACAAGGGTACCGGAGCAGATGTGCAAAGAGCTCGATGCGTTATCAGTCTCCACTGTGGACCAGCTGAAAACTTTCTACGTCCCCGGAAGGAAAAGTGGACAGAAAGGCATCCTGTTTTATGGGTCAAACCCAATTGTGCACCCGGACGATTTGTCTGTCGCGTGCCTTCCCTATGAGAGAGGCATAAGAGGCGTCCTCAATCCCAGATACTATGCACCCGAGATGCGGGAATATTTCAAAAAGTGCGGATGACGGTTATATCAAACGGAGTCCGAAGCAAAGTTTTATGAAGGGCCATGGCATCCGCCCCAGGTCCGAGCACTCATCGATGGACGAATTCCAGATAGACGGGGCATAGGCTACATTCAAACTGATTCCAAAGCGTGCTACATGATCCATGTCGGTGAGGCCGGCGAAAGATCAAATGATGATGACGAGATAGCCGAACCAGAAGAAGCTCCTCAAGAGCTCGAAGATGGCGGACAAGCAACCTTTGACGAGCTAACCGAGATTGACTTAGGAACGCCCGATAATCCAAGGCCGACCTATATCAACACACTCTTGTCAGAGGAAATGAAAGAGCAAATAATTGGCCGGCTGCATGAGTTCGTTGACTGCTTCGCGTGGACATACAAAGAAATGCATGGCCTGTCCCCTGAAGTGGTCGTGCATAAACTGGCTATATCTCCTGATGCTAAGCCAGTCAAACAAGCTCCTCGAAGAATAAGAAGGGAACTAGAAGAAAAGGTCATCGAGGAAACCAAGAAGCTCATCGATGCCAGCTTTATCAGAGAAGAGAAATATGCGGACTGGATCGCATGCATAGTCCCAGTAAAGAAGAAAAATGGGCAGATCCGAGTTTGTGTCGATTTCAGGGATCTCAACAAGGCATGTCCTAAAGACGACTTCCCGCTACCGGTCATGGAAATGATGGTCGATGACACCTCAAATTACGAACTATTCACCTTTATGGATGACTCGTCTGGATATAATCAGATCAAGATGTCGCCTGAGGATGAGAAACACACAGCATTTCGAACCTCGATCGGGATATACTGCTACAAAGTGATGCCGTTCGGACTGAAGAACGCAGGTGCTACATATCAAAAGGCAATGACCAATATCTTTGATGACCTAATCCATAAAGTCGTCGAATGCTATGTTGATGATCTGGTCGTCAAGAGTAAAGTCAAGGCCGATCACGTCCAAGATCTTAGGACCGTTCTCACCAGGCTGAGAGAGTATGACCTGAAAATGAATCCTCTGAAGTGTGCTTTTGGCGTGTCATCGGGAAAATTCCTGGGCTTCATAGTCCGACATCGAGGGATCGACGTTGACCCATCAAAGATAAAGGCCATCATGGAGATGTCCCCTCCGAAGAGTCTGACGCAGCTAAGATCTTTTCAAGGCAAGCTTGCTTATATATGGAGGTTTATCTCAAATTTATCGGGAAGATGTAGGCCCTTCTCAAAGCTCATGAAGAAAGGGGCTCCTTTTATCTGGGATGCCGAATGTCAAGCAGCGGTAGAAAGCATCAAACAGTACTTGCTGCACCCTCCAGTGCTGGCCGCTCCCATTCCGAATAAGCCGCTGATTCTCTACACTGCCGCGCTGGATGAGTCACTCGGTGCGCTCCTTGCCCAGAACAACGAGAAGGGAAAAGAAAATGCCCTCTACTACCTCAGTCGAACTCTAGTCAGGGCGGAACACAACTATTCCCCAATCGAAAAGCAATGCCTGGCTCTGATATTTGCTGTGAAGAAGCTGAGGCACTATCTGCTCGCTTATTAGGTTATGCTGATCTCCAAGGTCGACCCGCTCAAACACTTGATGACCAAAGCAAGCATAACCGGCAGAATGGCAAGATGGGCTATCATGCTACTTGAGTTTGACATAGTTTATACTCCTCAGAAAGCAATAAAAGGGCAAGCTCTTGCAGACTTTCTTGCTGCTCATCCCATACCAGAAAGGTCACCACTCAATTGCGAGTTACCCAACGAACAAGTGCTGCACCTCGAGAATGACAAGCCATGTTGGGAGCTCTACTTCGATAGGGCCTCATCGATAAGGACCTCCAGTAAATCAAGCGTCTCGGAGATAAAAGCAGGGATAGGATTGGTGTTCATCACGCCAACAATGGGAACCCTACGGCGTTCTTTTGCTCTCACCGAGCCTCGCACAAACAATGAGGCCGAGTATGAAGCTCTGATAGCTAGTTTGGAGCTCGCCATAGTAATGGAAATCCTTCGGCTACGGGTTTACGGTGACTCCCAGCTTGTCGTCAACCAAGTAAGCGGCGACTATAAGATATACAAACCCGAGTTAGCTCGGTACCGAAGCCGGGTAGTGGAACTCATGAAACGGTTCACTCACATTGAACTAATGAGAGTCCCCAGAGCGTTGAACGGAAAAGCTGACATACTCACTCGCCTAGCCAAGGAGCTGGCTGATCCTGATATGGATGAAATTCTGATCACAGTCAGGAGCCGGCAAATTCTACCCCCAGTCTCTCTACGAGAACAGGAAAGCGCGGAACAGAAGAGCAGTCCGTCCGAAGAAGCTTCGATCATCCAAGACGATCCCGATTGGAGAGGACCTTTCATAGAGTACCTCCGATACGACAAGCTGCCCGAAGGAAAATCTGCAAGAATTCAGCTGAAGAAGAGAGCTCTCCGATACATGTTTGTAAATGATATGCTATATCGCAGGTCATATGACCAACTCTGGCTCAGGTGTCTGTCATCGGCCGAAGCCCAAAGGGTCATGAAAGAAGTTCACTCGGGCATTTGCGGTGCTCACCAATCTGGCCCCAAGATGCGACTTCAAATTAAACGGCTTGGGTATTACTGGCCCACCATGATACGGGATTGCGGAGAGTATGCAAAGAAATGTTATATCTGCCAAATTCACAGTGATTTCATTCACAAGCATCCCAATCCGTTGCATCCTACGGTGGCGTCGTGGCCCTTCGAAGTCTGGGGAACCGACATAGTTGGCCCAATTGATCCTCCGACATCCAGAGGCCACCGGTTCTTACTGGCTGCAACAGACTACTTCTCTAAATGGGCTGAAGCTGTCCCGCTAAAAGAAGTCAAGACAGAAGATATTCTGACATTCTTCCAGCATAATATTCTATGCCGCTTCGGTACGCCAAGAAAAATCATTTCTGACAACGGGCATTCTTTCAAGAGCTTCAAAATCTCAAGGTTCGCTACTCAGCACAAGATAGACTGGAGATATTCCTCCATTTATAATCCAAGAGCCAATAGGCTAGCCGGAGCCTTCAATAAGACTCTATGCAAGCTCCTGAGGAAAAATGCTTCAGCCAACAAGAGAGACTGGAACCTCAAACTTCACGAGGCGTTGTAGGCATATCGTACCACGCACCGTACTCCAACTCAGTCCACTCCATACTCATTGCTCTTCGGAGTGAAGGCGGTCCTCCCCCTCGAAGTCGAAGTTCCAAGCTTAAGAATGGCCGTTCAGCACGAGTTGACGGAGGAGGAAAACATGCTCCTTTGACTTGAAGAGCTTGACGCCCTCGAAGAAAAGAGGCTTGCAGTACAGCAGAATCTGGAGCTGTACCGAGCCTAAATGTCACGGGCCTATAACAAGATAACTCGTCTCCGCGTTTTCAAGAAAGGCTAATTGGTGTTGGTCCTCAAAAGACCGATCATCCCAAGTCGACATGCTAAGGGAAAATTCGAGCCAAACTGGAAAAGACCATACATCATAGAGAAAGTGTTCGACGGAGGATCCTACCAACTAATAAGTGCGGAGGGAGAAATGCCCATGCCACCCATCAACGGCCGATATCTCAAGAAATACTACGCGTAAATACTCCAAGTCGCAGGCGAATTGAGCACACCGGCCTTACGGTCTGGATCATACAACCTGCAAAACCGTATACAATCCACGGGCGCAAACGACCCCTATCTCCTCCAAGTCCCGCCGGTGAGACTACTTTTAAAGTCCTACCAGCGACAAAAAAAAATAAATAAATAAATAAAATAAAATAAAATGCGGTATGTCCACAAGCAAAACGGGCACGGATGAAAACCCGAAAGGGCTCCGTGAGTAAAAGCGGCAGAACTGCCAGCGAGTTTGTGAAAACCCGAAAGGGCGCAAACTCGTGAAAAGAGATAAAATACACTCGCAAAGTCCTCTCGACCTTGTGAGGAGAAAATCCCTGCGTGAGATCCTTACGACTCACAAAGGGGCAACACACTTAGGAATCCTCATGATTCCTAAGGAGAATTGATTTGTATACGTTTGTTTTGTGATCAAAGAATTTGTTAACCGCAATCAAGAACGGCGTCACTTGGTAACTAGCCGGTGAGTACGGGTCGGTCCACAGGGATTTTGTGAATTTCCTAATTGTTCTTACGAGTTAATTCCGAACGGTGTGAACGGATTGATTAAATCTAAAAACTAAATTAATCTAGATCTAAATCTTGCTAGGGTTAGGTTTAGGGTAAGTTTGGAAAGTCAATAAATTTAACCGCTTTCTATACCCAAATTAAGATCGCTTTAGGAGTTATGGTAATTATTAATAAAGGGGATTAGTACCATCGGGAAGAGACGGTGTTTCTTCCTCTAGGTTCTTGTCCTTCCTTTCTTGATCCTTACCATAACCTCCATGGAAAGCACGCTCAACCGGGCCTTTATACTACGGTATCACCGCTACCTTGTGGGATAGGGTGTCGTAGGGAGCGGTGTGTGCATGTATGCATGGAGTCCTATTAATTATATGTGATGGGCAAGAAAGGGGTGAGAGATCTTCATCTCTCAAGCCTTCCCCAAGCTAACCCTAACAAGCGAGGAGACTACTCGCTCATTAGGGAATTGAAGAACAGATCTAAACTATCTATCAAGGGTAAGGAATTAAATCTAAACTAGGGCAAGAATAGAAATTACCTAGGGCAGATAATAAATTTAACCTAGGGCAAATAAAAAGAACTACTTACAAATTGATGCTCTCCAAAAGAAGTCTGAATTTTATTAATGAAAGGAGGCATAATCTAATACAAGAATTTGGGTCTCTATTTATAGGACATAGAAAACCCTAGATTTACAATCGCCGCATGTATGCTTTTATAAAATTGCCCTTAGGTAGACTGGTCAACGCGCCGCCAGCATTTTGGTAAAAAATTTCGCCACTACGGGCTCAGCACAGCCGCGGAACCGCGGCCTAGGCCAGGTTTGGCCGCGGTTCCGCGGCCAAATTGTAGGTTTGTTGGGAATGTTTTTCTGTGCTGGTTCTGCTTCTCTTTGTCTTCCTATATCTTTGGTTGGTTCTTCAGAATAGCTTCTATTTCTTTTCCAGATCTCCACAGTGAGTAATGTAGTGGACTTTAACCGTTCGCTTTGTGTCGAACTCTTGAACCTTGCGCTACCTTGTACTTTGTGAACTGATCTTCATGTAGGCTTGATCAAGATCCTTCTGTTTGTTGGTCGTAGTCTCACTTTTGCATCGTCTTTTATCTTTTTCACTATTTTTGTTCCGAGAACCTGTAACCTGTAACTATGTAGCAGACATGGGTCAAAAGCACCTGTTTATTTGTAAAATGACTAGTAATGGGAAATATAATAATGCAATATTATGATATGAACAAATACCTCCAAACTTATCTTTTGCTTGTCCTCGAGCAAACCTAGTTTTATTCTCGACAAAATCCTAACCTCACTTTCGCAGGGAATCACGATTGCACTGAGCTCGTGTAACAAGCCATTAAACCTCTAGGTGTCCCTAGTAGGAGGAGTGTTGTCTCCTGAGGGTTTTCAGCGGATACTACCCATAAAATCCTTTCAATTTTGCTCATTGACTTTTATTCTCCAATTAGGTTTTCTAACAAGGAATTCTATTATCTTCGACTTGTAAATTATCCACCCGTATTCTTCACTCTTCCTTATCATTTAACTTAAGATTATATATGTTCTATAGACTTACTTAGCTTTCGGCATCTTTTAAGTTTTCCTTCTAAGGTTCTATCTCAACTTAGGAATTTTTATCATCTCTATTAAAGATATAAGTCATATTCTTCATTCCTATCTCTTATCTAAATCTTAATCACATACCCTTACGTGTGTGTATATATCACCCCTGCACTTGGAAATTCAAATCAAGCAATCATACTCTTGTCCGTCGTCCAAAGCACTTCTTACTTGGTGGATTTTTAGATGAATTTCGCTCACACATCCTTCATGTGACCGTTAATACTTCTTGAGGTACCAACAACCGATTACAAGATGTGTTTGCATATTAAGGCGTAATTCCTAGTCTTGCAACACCTAAGGCTTTAGCAGTGACTCCCAAACCAGTTGGTCTAAGGCACTAGGTGATGAAGCACCCTCGCTAAATACTTTTTCTATTTTTGCAGCCTTAAGTAATCACAAAAACCAGTGTTCATTTTTTATTATCTCTTTATTCGCACTTGAATTTTTATTTCATTTTCTTCGTACTAAAAACTTTAGACAAGAGCATTTCAAGGTCTCCTCTACTGTTCCAAGTTTCAAGGTTCGTGTTTGTGCAATTTGTAGGGTATATATTTTCACAATTTAGACTTAACCTTAGGAATTATTTTTCAAACTTATACTTTAATAAAAATATCAATACTCTTCCCTTGTTTTAACTTAGCCCAAGAAGTGAACTCGAAATTTGCCTATTTCTAAATAAACTACAAAGACATATACTTTCTACCGTTAAATTTTAAGAAAGGTTATTTTTAGGGTTTTTAATTTACTAAGTCTAAGATCTAGTTGTTTCTAGCTAGTTAACATATTTGTCAAACTTAAGTCAAATATGGCCAAAATTGAATACTTTAATTTTTATAATTTTTTAAAATTTTCAGTTTTTTATGGGTTTTAAAATAAGTATGCAAATGCAAAAATATACACATGAATGTGAAGGAAGAAAGCTTACTGAGCACACCCCCAAACTTAAACTTGACAGTGTCCTCACTGTCATGCTACACCAAGAGGGTTGAGAATGTCGGCACGCCCCTGTTTATTTATTTATAAAATATTTTTTTTATTGTTAAAAGAAAAACAAAAATATATATACAACAAGGTTCCCCCCAAACTTAAGTGAAACAGTGTTTCCACTGTTTAAGCGTTAAAGTTTAGAGTTAGGAAGGAGAAAAATCAAATTATATAAGGCCTTACACAGACCAAAAGTTAGCACCAACCATTCAAAAATTCTATTGTGATAATGGTGGGGTTGGTGAAAGAATGGAGTGTAAAGAAAAGAAATGAGACACACACGAGACCGTGTGGGAAGAAGGGTGGAATATGGTCTCGGTGGAGGAGAAGAATGGCGGAAAAGAGAAAGAAGTGTAGTACGATCTTGAGGGTGTAAATCGAGTGAATAAATTAGCGCAATTTGTGATGACCGTTGTGTTAAAAGTGATTGTGCTAATCTATCAACCCATCGAGAAATAGGGTCAAATCCCTCAAGATTCGTGAGAAAACATGGGTACGAAGAACTTGGTAAACCCTCCATTGAAAATGGAAACGCGACGGAGTCTTGCGTGGTCGAAACGATAGGAAGGACGAAAGAGAGTGATTTAGGGATAGTCTTATTCTCACCTAAGTAATCTGTCTCGAACTTGAAGAATTCCATCAATGGTTCGAAATGACTGTAAGCAACCGAGTCTGATGGTTCAACTAACTCATCTGAAAATTCAAAAGACTCAAACTTGGGATGTGAGTTTTCAACATCGTCCGAAAAAGTGAAGCACTCGTTATCATTATCGTCTGTGAGAACTATGTTAGATTCAAAGAGGAATGCACTAGTGGCGTCAAAACCGTTATGATCAAACAGAAATTTTTCAAGCTCACAGTCCTCAAGCGTGATCTTTGGTGTGCTCGGAACAATGGAAGGGAGGGGGACTGATTTAGGAAGTATAACAGTTAAAAGTTCAGGAGGATGAATTGGAAAATCCGACACAACAAACAAAAATGGTTCATCCTCAATACTATCCTCAATACTCTCATCAATACTATCCTCATAATTCTCCTCAAAATTTAGCTTATCCATGCCATTATCATCAAAATCAAGACGCATATGAAGTTCGGGAGAAACATTTAATGACTCGAGATGATGAATTGGAGATAAAATTTCAGTCAAATTTACGGGTTCATCATCCAAAATATTCCCTGCGTCTATATCCTCAATCAAGTGAAAATCAATATTTTCTGACACCTCATCAAAAGTATGGATATTTATCAATTTAGGTTCTAGAGTGGAGGTGTAAATATCAAAAGGATTGGTGATGGTTTCACTCGAAAGGGACCCTTCATAATCTGGCAAATCAATCACTACAAAGTCGCACAACTCATTAAATGTTTTATTTTCAACTGATGAATCATTTGGAACACTTGTTTGAAAACCGGAATTGTGGGATTCAATTGGGTATGGGTAGGTTTGATTTGGAAAGGTGTAGAACTCACTCTCTCCTCTCAAATTCTCACTATGTCCAACCGCCTCCTCATACATTGGAATTTTTGGAGCTAGTTGGAAACTAGCTACCGGGTCACTGGGTTGTATAAGGGCGGCTATGGACGCATCCACATTCCTTAACATTTGGTTTGTCGCTACCATATAGGCTTCTAACGACTGTTCCAAACTAGACATGGGTTGTAAAGGGGTTTCGGTAAAAGATTCAAAATTGTTTGGATACGTGAAACTCCCAAATGGCTGTGTAGAAGCAATGTCTAGGGAAGGTGTGAAAGTTGGGTAGGACTGGTAGAAATTGAATGGTTGGACAAAAGTAGGATCAACATTTGGATAAAAAGGTGAATGGACTTGTTGATCCCAAGAACTGGATGTGTTGAGAGGAGTGAAAGATCGGCTACGAGATTGTTCAATATGCTCAACAATAGACATGGGTTTAGGAGTTACAACAGGACTCGAAAAAGTGGTATCAACGTACGAAGGTGGTGAAGGTTGACATGGTTGTTGCAAAGTCGAACTGTTTCTCCTAGACGCTTCTATTCGATCTTTGAAAGAAATTTTGGGCATAGAGGGGTCGTCCGTAAATCGACCAAAATAATTCGCGTAAGAGGCAAAGTTTGGTTCAGGGTACCAAAGTTCGGCAAAAGATTTATGAGGTGGGGTACCCATGATGTAAAAAGGAGAAGAGAAAGAAGGTGGGTGGTGCAAGGAGTTCTTAGCGACAAAATTTGCAAGTCTTTTTTTTAAAAAAAAATTTCCTCTTTTTCTTTTATTTGGAACTTTTTTGCAAAAAAGATTTTCGATAAAAGGCTTAAACACACTTTCAATAAACCACAAATGCACAATCAGGCCTAGATCTAGGGTCAAATAGGTCAGCTAGACAGCTCCAACTGTTCCAAAGGGCTAGAAATAGGACCTCAAACCGCTTCTTCACCGCCAATTGCGGCCAAGTAAGTGCCAGGTGAGTGGGAGGCTCTCCACTACAAGTAGTGGCCCTAATTAAGTAACCACTCACTTTAGACACACTTGCCTAGACACCGCAAAGTCAGGTTAGGATCAACGGCCGATGCCTACAACTAGTCCTCTGTCCTATTGAGCGCGAAGTCCTTAGGGCTGAGTCTAGTATTTTTTAATTAATTAATAATGGTCAATGCATATGCCTTATGTGATTTCTGGGGTCCTGAGAAGGGTGATGAAGTCTCCACCCAATCTGGATTGGTCTCAAGCCCCTTAAAGTCCGATTAAAAATATGCAAAGCAGTAACAATCACTTGCGATCAAATTTTTATATTTTTAGCGTGGCACAAAGAATCCTGCATAAGATCAATTATTGGAAGGGGGAGAGATTTTTAAGCGCAAAGAATCCTGCAGGCAAATTTACAGAGGAGATATCAAGGATTGAAGTGGAAGAACAGAGGAGCTTACAGTGAAGATTCCAAGTGATGACGTCAGCATCAAGCCGCGTTTCCGCGGTCGGAGGGGGGTTCTTGCCGCTGATCCGCGGTCTTCAGTAGGGTTCAAGTCTCCAGAAAAAATTTCAATTGATGACGTCACTACACCGCGGTGGTTCCGCGGTCAGAAGCTGGTCAACGCGGCGGAAGCGCGGTCATGTGGTCGGTTCAGATCCCAAGATTTCTTCTGTTGTTCTGTTGTTGAAATCCTCTGTTGTTCAGATCTTTCGTTTTCTGTTTCGCTTTCTGGATTTTTCCAGATCCGAACTCGATTGTAGATCCTGCAAAATTCAAACAAAAATACCCTTCACAAATTAACAAAATGATAAATTTTTATATTTTTTTATATTTTTCAGTTTTTATGATTTTTTTAATTTTATATTAACCCGAAATTGCAAAAAGAAAATAACACGCCATCCCCGGCAACGGCGCCATTTGGTTTGTATACGTTTGTTTTGTGATCAAAGAATTTGTTAACCGCAATCAAGAACGGCGTCGCTTGGTAGCTAGCCGGTGAGTACGGGTCGGTCCACAGGGATTTTGTGAATTTCCTAATTGTTCTTACGAGTTAATTCCGAACGGTGTGAACGGATTGATTAAATCTAAAAACTAAATTAATCTAGATCTAATTCTTGCTAGGGTTAGGTTTAGGGTAAGTTTAGAAAGTCAATAAATCTAACCGCTTTCTATACCCAAATTAAGATCTCTTTAGGAGTTATAGTAATTATTAATAAAGGGGATTAGTACCATCGGGAAGAAACGATGTTTCTTCCTCTAGGTTCTTGTCCTTCCTTTCTTGATCCTTACCCTAACCTCCATGGAAAACACGCTCAACTGGGCCTTTATACTACGGTATCACCGCTACCTCGTGGGATAGGGTGCCGCAGGGAGCGGTGTGTGCATGTATGCACAGAGTCCTAATAATTATATGTGATGGGTAAGAAAGGGGTGAGAGATCGTCATCTCTCAAGCCTTCCCCAAGCTGACCCTAACAAGCGAGGAGACTACTCGCTCATTAGGGAATTGAAGAACGGATCTAAACTATCTATCTAGGGCAAGAAATTAAATCTAAACTAGGGCAAGAATAGAAATTACCTATGGCAGATAATAAATTTAACCTAGGGCAAATAAAAAGAACTACTTACAAATTGATGCTCTCCAAAAGAAATCTGAATTTTATTAATGAAAGGAGGCATAACCTAATACAAGAATTTGGGTCTCTATTTATAGGACATAGAAAACCCTAGGTTTACAATCGCCGCATGTATGCTTTTACAAAATTGCTTCTAGGAAGACTAGTCAACGCGCCGCCAGCATTTTGGTAAAAAATTTCGCCACTACGGGCTCAGCACGGCCGCGGAACCGCGGCCGTAGGCCAGGTTTGGCCGCGGTTCCGCGGCCAAATTGTAGGCTTGTTGGGAATGTTTTTCTGTGCTGGTTCTGCTTCTCTTTGTCTTCCTATATCTTTGGTTGGTTCTTCAGAATATCTTCTATTTCTTTTCCAGATCTCCACAGTGAGTAATGTAGTGGACTTTAACCATTCGCTTTGTGTCGAACTCTTGAACCTTGCGCTGCCTTGTACTTTGTGAACTGATCTTCATGTAGGCTTGATCAAGATCCTTCTATTTGTTGGTCGTAGTCTCACTTTTGCATCGTCTTTTATCTTTTTCACTGTTTTTGTTCCGAGAACCTGTAACCTGTAACTATGTAGCAGACATGGGTCAAAAGCACCTGTTTATTTGTAAAATGACTAGGAATGGGGAATATAATAATGCAATATTATGATATGAACAAGAATATACACCTGCGAGATCCTCTCGACTCGTAGGGAGAAAATGCTTTTATGAGACCCTTACGGCTCATAAAATTGAAAAGCTTAGGTGATAGGGACCCAAACCTGTCTCCTAAGCCATCGTTCCCCAACGGGCAATGGCAAATGATGAGTCGCTCCTGGCATTTCGCTTCAGTGTTAGCGGTGCTTATGCCGACCAAAAACCCAAATCCCAAGTCCTCCCGAGGCAAATGATGAGTTGCTCCTGGCATTATTCCAGTGCAGCAATACTGATGCCAAACAAGATCCAAATTCCAAGTCCCCAAACGGCGAATGATGAGTCGCTCCTGGTACCATATTCCAGTGCAGCGATGCAGACGCCAACCAAAATCCAATTTCTCAAAATTCTCCCGACCCTACGGTTAGTCCCCAAATTGACTACCATATACAATCCACGGGCTCAAATAATTATCATCATACCCATACCCCACCGCAATCACCAGTCCAGCGGCCAGTCTTCGCCCTTGGACTTATGCTCCATTTTGGAAGACCCACTCATGTGTCCTCACGATACATGAGGAGAACCAACTTACGGGATCCTCACGACTCGTAAGAAAACACCTTCATGGGATCCTTACGACTCATAAAGGAAAAATACACTTGGGAGTCCCCACGACTCCTAAGGAGAAAGTGCACCTATGAGATTCTTTCGACTCATAGGCAGAAAATGCTTTTATAAGACCCTTACGGCTCATAAAATTGAAAAGCTTAGGTGATAAGGACCTAAACCTGTCTCCTAAGCCACCGCTTCCCAACAGGAAAAGGCAAATGATGAATTGCTCCTGGCACATGTGCTTCAGTGTTAGCAACGCTGATGCCTGCCCTAACCCCAACCCAATAGACCCCTAAGTCTTTAAACTGGGAACAGATGACCTCCAAGTCATTAAACTGGGAACAGATGACCCCTAAGTCGTTAAACTGGGAATGAGGGAAATCGCCTCATGACAAATGATGATTCGCTCCTGGTACCATATTCCAGTGCAGCGGTGCTGATGTCAACCCAAATCATATCGAATCGGCAAGTCAACTTCAACCCTGACACCGCAAGAAGCGGAGCAAGTTAAATCAAGCACCGACCGTCCACATCGCTAAAAGGGCAGCACCGACCGTCCCAGTCGCTAAAAGGGCAGAACCGACCGTCCAAGTCGCTAAAAGGGCAGAACCGACCGTCCAAGTCGCTAAAATGGCAGCACCGACCGTCCAAGTCGCTAAAAGGGAAGAACCGACCGTCCAAGTAGCTAAAATGGCAGCATCGACCGTCCAAGTCGCTAAAAGGGCGGTATCGACCGTCCACGTCGCTAAAAGGGCAGCACCGACCGTCCACGTCGCAAAAAGGGCAGCACCGACCGTCCACATCGCTAAAATGGCAGCACCGACCATCCACGTCGTAAAAAGGGCAGCATCGACCGTCCAAGTCGCAAAAAGGCAGAACCGACCGTCCAAGTCGCTAAAAGGGCAGTATCAACCGTCCACGTCGCTAAAATGGTAGCACCGACCGTCCACGTCGCAAAAAGAGCAGTATCGACTGTCCAAGTCGCAAAAAGGGCAGAATCGACCGTCCACGTCGCTAAAATGGCAGAAACGACATCCACGTCGTTAAAACGGAGTCGACCTCCACGTGAAAGAAGATCCATCAATTTCATGTACACGACCCACATATGTGGTGTGCATTTATTGATGGGGGCAATTTGTTGGGGTAAAAATTTACACCCCGGTTGACCAAGTCAAGATCAAAGTCAACCCCAAGCTAAGTGGGCCCAAGCCCCGGGTCGAGCGGGCCAATGCCCGGGTCAAGCCCGAACATGAAGCGGCCGGCCTTCGCCCATGCCAAAATAAAAATTTTGTAATAAATAATTTTGTTGTATTTCTTTTGTTTTATTTTATGAATAAATGTAAGGAAAATGGGCATAAAGCCAAATTTTTGTAAAGCCCATGGCTTATGTGCAAAAAGAAATGGCACATGAGCCATGGGATAGGCAAAATGCCATTTTGTGAAGCCCAAAGGGCTATATGTAAAGTGTATAGCCTATAAAGGCAAGATAATGAAAATATCCCAACAACTTTTTTCTCTCTCCAAAAAACAAATCCAGATCTGAGATCTTTCTCCTTTCTCAAGGTTCTAAAACCTTCTTCTTTCTTTTGAATTAAATCAAGAGTTTTACTCTTCCTTTTATAAAAACTAAATAGTTTTTCACCACAAAACCCATAAAGGGGAACTCAGATCTTCCATCAGATCTCAAAAAGAAGAGATTTTTAAAATCTCACATCTCTTGATTTTCAAGATCCTGCCAACAGAGAAGGAAGAAGGAGACCCATCTCCAGAAACCCCACTTTGGGGAAGAACTAGGGCTCAAGGGGAGAAGCCCTTCATCAGCTTCAAAACATCCTAGGAGTTTAACTCCTCACACACACACACACACACACACACACACACACAAAATAAAAAGCGCTCCTTTCTGGGAGTACAACTCCCATTGCAGAGACCAAGTCCCTTTTGCAGCCTGAACGCTCACGTGCTGACACGTGGGGCGCTAGCGCTCAAAGCGCTAGTGCCCTTGCGTTCAGAGCGCTAGCGCCCGAGCGTCCACGTGCTAACACGTGGGGCGTTAGCGCTCAAAGCGCTAGCGCCCTCGCGCTCAGAGCGCTAACGCCCAAAGCGCTAGCACCCGAGCGCCCACGTGCTGACATGTGGGGCGTTAGCGCTCAAAGCGCTAGCGCCCTTACGCTCAGAGTGTTAGCGCCTAAAACGCTAGCGTCCGAGCGTCCACGTGCTGACACGTGGGGCGCTAGCGCTCATAGCGCTAACGCCCTTGCGCTCAAAGCGCTAGCGCCCACGTGCTGACACGTGGGGCGCTAGCGCTCTTGCGCTCAGAGCGCCAGCACCCAAAGCGCTGGCGCTTTTTCCCACGCATCCTTTGGATGCCCTTTCCCTTTTTCATACACACACACACACATACTCTACAACACTGTCCCTCTCAAAAAAAAATTGGCCGTGTCGCTGTCCCGCACCCCGCAAGGGGGCTGCTAGCCCTCTTGACCCCCAGCCCGCTATCCGGGTAGCGGGACCCCCGTAAAAACTCTGCGTGGCTCCCGATATACCCAAGCCCTATCCAAAACAAAACACACGTACACTACACATTGAGTTCGCATGACCAGTTTAACCCGTCAATCGGAGGTTCCCTCGCTCCAAAGGCGAGGGGTAATTAACGGCAGCTTAGTCCGCGGCTGCCGAAGATTTGGATCCCCACAATCAATAAACCCCGGCCTACCCTAGGCAGGGGGAATCTGTAGTACGCCTGGCGATTGAGCGTGTATTCCCATCTCAATGGGGTAACGAAAAACACCCTACACAAGCAACCCTTCCAATTCTAGAGTTAGGATACCCGGTCTCGACTCCTCGAGATGGTCTCCCACTGGACCCTAGAACCCGGTTACTTGTTGTCTCCTCCTTGGGTCTATCCTAATGCGGAAAAGTAAATACTATACATCAATGGTGACATCATCCTCAACCCGGAAATGCTCCAATAAAAGAATATTATATACAAGTTTTTACATGAATTAAAATGAAAAACTCTCATCTCACATAAAAAAATCCCGGCTATTCAAAACACGACGATCCAATATAACATATCACACCAACACATAACATCACATGTCATCAATATAAGTAAATATGTGTATCCCAATTGTCGTTGACGTATAGCAACGAAACCGGCGATACACCACATATTACACATACGGACGCAGAAAAGAAAGTGAAAAACTACAACAATTAGAATCCGCAACCACCTTAGATATCATAAATCCAATGTATCACATACTTTAGATTTTATGACTAACCAAATAAATTCCTTAGACATCGCATGCCTAACAATTATAAACCCCGCATTTTAGTCTCGATATTGAAAACACTTTCCAATAACCAGTCGGATAATTCAACAAGATTCCCGATAACCTGATCGAATGCTCGTCAGAAACTTTAGTAGATGGCCGCACCCCCGATGCCGTCGACGAAGTGCACTAAGGCAGAATACCGCGGCTGCGAGCACCCGAACGGATGCTTTTGGCGACAGGGTTCTCCTACAGTCACTTGATGTGGATCAAAAGTCCTTCACAATCACGTAGTGTACGCAGATACTCGCCGGGTAACCTTACTAGATAGCCATGCCCTATACCCCCGACCAAGTGACAGTAGGAGAACCCTGTCGCCAAAAGCATCCGTTCGGGTGCTCGCAGCCGTGGTATTCCGCCTTAGTGCACTTTAGTAGACGGCTACACCCCCGATGCCGTCGACGAAGTGCACTAAGGCGGAACATCATGGCTGCGAGCATCCGAACGGCTGCTTTTGGCGACGGGGTTCTCCTACAGTCACTTGGTCGGGGCTATGGGGCGTGGCTATCTAGTAAAGTTACCCGGCGAGTATCCGCCTACACTACGTGATTGCGATGGACTTTATCCACATCAAAATCCCGTGGCAACCGATCAAATGAAACTAACTTGTTAGATTTATAAAATTCAAACTATTTATCACATAACTAATTATTGTGAATTCCAAATATTGTATCACAATCACAGATAGCTAGACGATTTTAAACTTTTCGATCGAATAAACAAACACCCAAAATTTCCCAAAGAGCTCAACACTTGAGCGGAGTCTAAAAATACTCAAAACATACCACAACACCTATAGACCAGCCGTAGAAGGGTCAACCCTTGCCTCACCTATGGTGCCGCGGAACTACACCAAACCCTAGGGTTTGGTGGCGGTTCCGACGATCACAGAATCGAGTTAGGGTTTCGTTCTTCTAGAGGGTCCACAGAATCACATGCATGATTTTCTGAAGATCTTAAACTTGGAAAAAAATCCAACTCTTGAAAAATTTCCAGCGAGGGAAAAATTGGGTTATTGATAGCCGCTCGAACTTTTTAACGTCGTCTAAATAAGCCGAAACAATATTAAAATTATGAATACGAAACACTCTGAATTGCCAATACTGTAAGACCACATCACATGCAATATTAGGAAAAACAAGAAACACCTGAAACACTAAAACCCAGAGACCAGAATATAGAACAAAAACGAAGCCAAAAAGGCATGATGGGGCCGGCCAGCTCGGAAAAATAGCCCATGTCATAGGGTCAAAACCGGCGAAGGGGGTTTGTATTTGTTCATTGTTCATGTTACATCTCATATAACATTTTGCAACTGCTTAAAAAACTTTTAGAGGCCATTTAAAAATCGACAGAAACTAGGTTTTAGTGTTGCATGTTTCGGAGTAGTTTCGGTTTCGTAATCTAACAAATTTCGTCTCATTCTCTAGCTTGGCTCTGATACCACTGTAGGGTTACCTAGCATGACAGTAAGGTTTCGGGAGGCATCGTCCATGCCAATTTCAAATTTTTTGCCATGCTAAACAACCCTAACCCTAGAATCTTAACTAGAGATTTAGACGAAACAACAATGTAAACAACTTTACATCTAAGTGAATGAGAAATACAACCTTTGTAGACCGGTCCTTCACTTCTAAAGCTCCGTGTAGTAGTCTCTTCGCTCCAAGTAGTGAACATCCGAACTCTAGTAAGGGTTCACATGAAGAAATGAACAAGCTTGCTCGAAGTTTTCGAGGCCGAAGATGATCTACATCGAGAAGACTCAAACTCACGCTACCTCTTCACTAATGGTAGCTTAGTCCAGCAAACACCTTAAACTAAATGGCTAATATAGTAGGGAATGATGAAGTAGGAATTTTGCTCACTTTAGATTTATTTTTCTCACAATATTTCTTCACTTTGAAAAAAGCTAGCAATCTTTCTCTTGATGAAGAAGAAGATGAAGTGGAGAAGAGAATGAAACTCAAGAGGTGAGAATAACAACCATGGGTGAGTTTGTATCATATACTAACTCATATAGAGACTAAACTATGGCTAAGGATAATGGTTAGGTTAATAAATATCTCATGTAAAACAAAGTTAGTGGACTAAGTCAATGGTTAGCATAAGCTTCTCCAAGCTTCCAACCATGACAAATTTCCATCAATTTTGAATTACTTGGATAAATAAAAACCCTAATATTATCTTAAGTATAGTGTAAGTCTCATACACCCATGTAGTATGTGGCATCAAACATGACACAAAAGTTGTACATTAATATATATCACATATATACTAAGTGTACACAAGTGAGAAAAAGAAATGTTTAAGTGAGATAATATTAGTTAATATAATTCAATATATCAAATATATAAATATACATTAAATTATTAAATCAACACCTGATTTAATAATCCGGCTATATCACATACAACCGGCTAATATCAAATGTAACAACTTATCGAATCAACACTTGATCCGATAACCCGGCTATATCATATATAACTGACCGATATCACATATCGCGAGAATAGAATGCGGTATCACATACGCGTATTAATCTCGGTCCCGCACATATCACATATGTGATCCTACTTCGTTTCGCATGAACCAGGAAAGCTTTGTGTAGGACTCTAAAGACTCGTCAATACGCCGGCAGTAGGTGATGATCATATCAAACACCCACAAGCCGCAAGCGGTCTGCTAAACGTAACGGCCACCCGGGTATTGAGCGATCAGAAGATCAACAAGCAAGCCTGATCATACTCCTGCAAATCCAATCAGTAACACTACCGTACAGTCCGGTCTCTTCGTCTGATATGTTGCATATCGCAGCCTGGGGGTGGTAAAACATCAGACCCTAATAGCCTGATAAGTCATGCCGATGTGAGGCTCATAACGGTTCGAGAAACTATTGGTAACACTTACCAGTAGATCTCAACAACCCTGGCCAGGGATTTCCTGTTATGGCCAATCGAGCATAACGCAACATCAACCTCCAATACCGGAAGAGAAGAAAGTCCTTCCAATCGCTCATTGCCTCCATATGACTCGGGACTATACCCAAAAACCACAATTTTGCACGATCTCTTGAACGTGGTGAGTTAGAAACCAAAGCACGGTGGGAATCACACAAGACTCTATGACGACGACAAACTAATCTGTACCAGTGTCACCAGAGAACTGTTATCTGACGATAGGTATAATACCATCAAGAGTTCTCGGCGAGTCCGTTAAGTGTACCCAGTCTCCACTGAGCACCCGTATACCATCTCTGATGTCAAACACCAATGGATATGGGATCATCCATCACCCATCATACGGGTCGAGAAGCGTATACGCCAGCCTATTCTGGAATATCGATACCATGTCTCGATATTCCCGTGACTAGAAACAATTGAAAGATGTACTTACCGACTACCTCTACCCCCACTAGTATGATCTGCATCATAATCCAAGTAGTCAAGTACTCATCCTAAGGGTTTTATCAACATGTAATAGAGAGACAATAAATGTACATGTTAAGATAAAGAGCAACCAAATAGCATACTATCATGTCGAGCAAGAAAGTCCTCCCTATATATGTCCAAGCATCCACTATAATATACATCACATGTATAATAATAGCCTCTAGGGCATACATATAACTAACATTAATGTCTGGTTAAGATATGCACAAATAAACCAATATCAAAATACGCAAAAAGATTTTTTTTTTAGCAGCGATATTTGTAAAGAATCCTGCAGTCAAAATCATATTATTGGATTTTAGAGAAGAGGGAAAGATATTAAAAATTTATCTGAAGATTTCGAGGGCCAACTCCTCACTTCCGCCGCCGTTCCGCGGCCAATTACCAACTTTTGCCGCGGTTCCACCGCGCTATAGAGGGATCTCTTGATAATTTTTCTTCAGTGCTCCCATCTGCTCATCTGGACCATTTTGAAAGTCACTGAATCTCTGATTCTTTGCTCCAGTTACTCAAGATTCCCTTACAAAACTCGCATGATAATCGTTAAATACACAAGATACGGTTTTGTTTATTTTATGATATGGATTTAAGAATTTAACCCGAATAGCAAGAAAAAAATTACGAATGTTTCCCCGGCAACGGCGCCATTTGATTGATCGTTTGAAAAGTGTTCGCAAAGTAACCACAATCAAGACGGTGTCGTTAATAGCTAGCCACGATGAGTACGGGTCATTCGCAGGGAAACGTGAACCTTCTTCTTGATTTAGACGAGTTGATGAAAGCTTAGTTGATTGCTTGTAGATCTATTTGAAACAAATGTAAGATTTATAAAGAATAGGCTTGTAGGGTTCATAAGACTTAGTAGTAATGGATGAATAATTAAAAATAACTCATTTTATCTTTTAATAGTTTAAAACTAGATCGATAGTGATGAATGTAGATAATGATTCTTTTGGAAGAAATTAGGGTTTCCCCACTCTTAACCCTTGTTCTTGCATTGATCTCTATTCATGTCTAATCTTTACCAAAACAAGTATTAAACCAATCTCAAATCGTGGTCGTGACTAGCAATAAATTGGTAGCGTGTCCGATAAGGATGTTAACATTTATTTTGCTAAAGTTTATAGACTTTAAAATGTATAAAAGAAGTTAAATAATTTTATCATCCATTGATCTACCCTACTCTATGAACCCTAGCAAGTTAGGAATTACTCGCTCATGGTTTCAGATAGAAGAAAGGATGAAGAAGAAAACATGATTAAGATGCAGAAATTGAATGCTGAAAGTAAATGCGAAAAGACTAATAAAAATACTACCTTTATCAATCAACTATTGCATTTACAAATCCTTTGAAGGTAGATTACAAGAACCCTACCTTTTGCTCACGCTCTCTATCTTGTTGGAGGTAAATGACTAGCTGATGATCACATGGATGCGTGTATCGCTTTGGACCTCTTGATCAGTTCAGATTGATGATTTTAGATGTGTAGCTTTCGGTCCTATTTATAGTCACAGAAATTAGAAACCCTAGGTACCATATGTGATTATATGCCGATACGATCCAACTCCCAAAATCTCAGATCCTACAGCTCAAGATGCGCCGCGGATCCACCGCGAATAGTATGATTTGGCCGCCCAACCGCGGCTCTTTGGTGGAATCATCACCTGAGATTTTTTCTGCTTATTCTTGTTGATATGTGGAGATCCCTTCGATATCTGGATTCTGAGAATAATGCTCTGAATCTCTATCGTTGTTAGATCTTATGAAATACTTCCATATTTCGGCAGATTTGATTCCGACATCCCGGATCTCCTGATCGGTTTCTAGACCTGCGCTAAATATTTGCACAATATATCAAATTAAAGTGTTGGTAATATTTGGTATTTTTTTGAGATATTATCCTAACCATTTTATATGATATTAAATCTTAAGAATATGGTTAGAAATATCTGATATGATATGCATATTTTAATTACTAAAATATCATATAAATATTATATGCATGTATTTTCCCTCATTATGTTAATTATAATTTAGAAACATATGATAATAAAATTTTTACACATAATCCCTCATATGTTCTATAATTACAATAAAGACATTTTAGAACTTAACAATAGTGGGGAAAATAATCATTCAAATATGCAATATTTTATACTAATCAATGGACATCTAAATCTCCTACACATCAAGCCTCAAATCGAATCTTGATATATCGGCTACACCGCTCAACTTGCTTTCAATATCGAGCGCATGAATGGACGTTTAAATCGCTCGGTCGTTTGTTGCCAGACAGAGCGGGAGCCAATCGTCTCTCCTAGACCGAGATCAATCCAGAAATCACAACACAAGAGCAGGGATGGATGTCTAAATCCACTGTGTTGTGACCGCCAAGCTTGATACGATCGGAGGCCGAGATCGATTTTATTATCATGTCATGAGAGTATGGATGGACATATGAACCTCTCATAGCCATAATAACAGCCCCGATCCAGCCCTCGGCACCCTTGGCTATACCCCAATCGGCGTTATATGAGTGTTGGCGTGCCGAAAGAAGGGCCGAGGGGCGTTCCTTCATCTCCATGCTTTGCTTTCTGTAGGTACAAAGGAATGCAGAGGCATACTTGATCGAGAATGGCTGGTCGTTTCAAGTCTTGACAGGGTCTCAATGAAGATGGCATTAGTTGTCGGGAACTAGATTGAATTAACTAATTTAGGGTGGCTAAAAAACCCCAAAACTAGGAAAATTGATAATTGGTTGATTGATTGACCGAGGGTCTTTATCGTTCCATGATTTGTGCTTTTATAATCTCCCAACCCTAGTTTTAACTTAGCGGCCAAGTAATATCTTTGTCATTCGGTTATGATTTCTGCAAATCTTTCCAATCTCTTTGAATCTTAGTCTTTACCGCGGATCAATCGATCCTACCTAATCGAACAGCACCCCCGACCCATGGTCTATTTAGGCCGAACCTGTTTATCTTTCAAATCCAATGAACCCGTTTGGCCCACCCCTCTGAGCTTTATTCATGTGTAAACAGGTAGTTTGGGAGAAGGATGTGATACGTGTTTTTCATGAGTCTTCCATCGTTGCCGTGATTTCAGGCATAGACGGAAACTAGCCAAAATGTTTTTATCGTTCCGTGGGTCCAGGCATAGACGAAAACTAGCTAAAATGTTTTATCGTTCCGTGGGTCCGGGCATAGACGAAAGCAAAATCTGTTTTTATCGTTGCCATTGTTCTGGACACTGACAGAATACCTCCAAACATTGTACACTTTTGTTACCCGAACTCTTGCACGCGAACATCGACATTTCTTGAAACGATATGTTATATAGACTTGCATGCCTCGTTCACCGACATTGTTTACCATGTTACTATATGATGGCCTTTGGTTATACCATTAGTATTTCTAGGAGACTTATCCGAGCAAAAGCTCGCTGATGGATGTTTCTGTTGTTTGATATGTCCGTTAAATTTAGTTTCGGTTCAGGACAAGTCTACGCCCGGTGAGATGGGCCTATCGGCCGAAGACCTTTCTCACTTCCAGCCTCTTTCAAAGTACTAGCTTTTCCATTTTTGTTATCGATCACTGTATGTCATGTATTTTGGACATGCCTCGTGTTTGAAGGATTTATATCATTTAAAACTTGTTGCACTTGTTGAATCTTCAATTATCTTGTTGTAATAATGTTGGTTGGATTTGTGATATAAGACCTTGTAATACGAGTTCTACATGCTAGATGTTTAGCTTGTCTGTATCGGGAATACGTATTTCTCAGTATAAATACGTCACAGGTCTCAATTACGTCTCTGCCACCTCGGAAGAGGGACATGACACTAAGGCTCTTTGACCATTACAACAAATCAAATAAATCATAGCGTCATCATGTTATTATTGGTATTCTTTGGGGGTCCCCGGTCGGGGTGTCTATCGGGTCCGGCCCGGAGCCTGCCGGGCCCGAATACCCCTAACCCAAACTCGGCTCGGCCCATAGCCCGGCTAGGGTCAGGCCAGCTCATTTAAAAATTTTGATTTTTTAAAAGAAAAATTAAAAGTAAATTTATATTTTTATTAAAAAAAAATTGAAAATATTTTTAACCCGAATTTCGTGTAGGTCCCGGGACAGGCCTAGATATTTTATTAATTAAAAAATATTTTGAGGAGGGACATAAGTTGGCAAACCTTACCCCTTATACAATTGCCAAAAAAATTAAAAATACAATTCAATGAAAAAAAAACTAACTAGTTAGCTTCTATCGGTCTTTACTCTTCATCGGTGTCAGAGTCTTCAATACTCTTAACATGTTATTGTCTGGTTTCTGTATTGAACCAATATTTTTGGCACACTGCGATCTCCAATGCATCAGCCAATAGTCTCGCTCTCTTGTTGCTCAGAACTCTGTTATCTGCACTAAAAGCAGATTCCGAAACTACTGTGGACACCGAAATTGTTAGTAAATCACGAGTTATGGCAGAAAGCATAGGATACATGTGTCCATGTGTTTTCCACCAATCCAAAATATCAAGATTATTTATTTGATCCACGATAAGAAAATTAGTGAAATCAATTTGCAAATATATTGTAAGCTCATTATAAGTAGAAGAAATAGAAACGGTTGTTTTTTGTTTTTTTTTTGCTGCAAAACCTGAAATATTCCTTTTTTGGAAGTTTGTTGTGAAGGGCAAAATAAAGAAAAAGTTCTGTTTTAACCGTACTGTCCGTACTATGCATCATATATTGCATACAATTCATATAAATAATAATCTAAAACATTTTTATAATCTCCTATATCTGTACATAAGTTTTCATGGTATCCATCCAATAAAAATAATAAATTAGCTTCTTTAAGTTTAAGATAAAAAACAGATGCTAAACAAAATAATACAGGAACTTTTCACCAATATTTATTCAATTTCGTAAGCATGCTATGTAACATTCCAGCAACTGCACTTTCAGGATCAATTACATGCTCATTAATAATTTTACTAATATAAAATAACGATTCTACTGCTAAACATGTAGTAGGATAATAAATACCAGATAAATATTTAGTTGCATTGTAAAATATTTATAAAAATTTCAAAATATATTCACAATCAAACCAATCATAATCCTCTAAATTATTATTGAGCATTTGTTCCTCATAAAATAAAGTAATGGGCTCCTGATATTTTAAAACATATTTCAACATCTCATAAGTGGAATTCTATCTAGTTGGAATGTTGAATTTGAAAGATCTAAATTTTAAATTTAATTGGGTACAAATTTGCTTAAAAATATGTTTTCGGGGTCCAGAGGTTTCAATAAACATTATTGCATTTTTAAGTTTCGCTAAATGAGGGTCGATTATAGTAAGACCATCATGCACAATTAAATTTAACACATGGCATGCACATCTTTGATGAAATAATTCTCCATTCAAAATATGATTTAAATTATTTTTAAAATTAATATAACAGAATTATTATTAGTAGTATTATCAAAACTAACAAAAATTAATTTATTTTGAATATTATATTCACATATAGTAGTCAAAATACAATTACTTATATTATTTCCACTATGTGGACACTCCATTTTTGAAAAACCAATAATTCTTTTTTGTAAAAACCAATCATTATCAATGAAATATGCAGTAACACAAATATAATCCATACCCCATTTTGTAGTCCAAACATCAGAAGTTAATGCAATTTTACGCTTAAAATTTGCAAAAATATCAAACAAATTGGTTTTACCATCACGAAATTTTTTTAAAATATCATTTCTAAATGTTGTTCTGAGTACTCTTTGAAATGATGGATTATATACATTTTTTTTCCAATCTTTACAGCCACTTTTCTTTCCCCAAAATTCCTAAATTTTTCTGTCAAATTGGTTTTATGATTACGATTTTGATCAAAGTATCTCAAGTTAATCATGTAAACCGGCTCATCTTTCTTAACTTTCTCTAGCAATGAGCTTGTCCAGCATTGTTGTCCCTGCAATTGCAAGTTTCAAGTTTGTGGACAAGCTCATTTAAAAGGAGAGCGATGCTTTCCCTACGCTAAATCCTAATCTTCAACTAATCGAAGACGTGTTTTCTTTTTTATAAAAGAAAAAACCTACCTAAATACTAAGAATGTAAAAGAACAACCCAAACACAAGTTACAACTCCATATTCCTAACGAGACACTAATTTTTACTGGAAAACCAGTGAGGGGTTTTCTTAGTGCAATTTAAATTTATGAGGACTTTTAAGTAAATACGAAGAATGGAGTGTTTTTTAGTAATTGGCGATGTACGACCGGACAATTAGTAAAATGCCCTTTCATTTTTCATAAAAAACAGTTTTAAGTGATGAGTTCAGTTTTTTTTCCCTGATATCAAGTGATGGTTAGCTACGGTTATAGCTTTTTGTTGGATTATATATATATATATATAGAGAGAGAGAGAGAGAGAATAATGGAGGAAAGAGGCCATAGGAGGGAATTCCCTCCTATGGCGTCAAAAAAATACCCCATCCACCAATTTTTCCGACGATCGGCCCCCATCATCTTCATCGTCATCGTCTAAGATGTGCGTACACCAAATTTCATGTGATTCCACAACTTTTTCACCGTTGATTTAGCAATGTAAAAAGTTCTATTGTCGGTAAACCGTTAATTTTGAACCCACTAAATCAACGGTGAAAAAGTTGTGGAATCACATGAAATTTGATGTACGCACATCTTAGACGATGACGATGAAGATGATGAGGGCCGATCGTCGGAAAAATTGATGGAGGGGGTATTTTTCCGACGCCATAGGAGGGAATTCCCTCCTATGGCATCTTTCCTCCATTATTCTCATATATATATATATATATATATATATATATTCTTTGAGGAATAGGAAAAGCCACATAATATTTTGTGGGCCCACTCCATTGAAAACGTAAGCCCTACCAACAAAATTTCTCAATCCCCAAAATTTCTCTTAAGTTTACCCTTTTCGGTAAATTACACTGAAGTACGCTTGACTATCAAGTCTTTTCACTAAAATACCTTAAACCTTTTCGATTACAGTAAAATACCTCAGGTACCAAAAGCGAAATCAAATCCCTTGAAAGCCCTTCAAGTTCTAGCCCTTTCTATTTAGTTTTGAGCTTGGAGAGAGAAGAGAGAGGGAGGGAGATTGGGGAAAGAGATGTCGTATCTGTTGCCGCATCTTCACTCAGGATGGGCGGTGGATCAGGCGATCCTGGCCGAGGAGGAGCGCCTCGTCATCATCCGATTCGGCCACGATTGGGACGAAACCTGTATGCAGGTAAACTCTATTCAAACCCTAACCCTAATTTCTCTCTTTCCGATTCTCTATTCAAAGCCTAACCCTAATTTCATAGGATTTTATGTTGGTAGCCCTTTTATGCATCGACTAGGGTTTCCTCTTTTGATTAAAGTTGTTGTTTTTTTTCTTTTTCACTTTACCTTTTTATATGTTAATTTATTTTAGTGCTTTCTATCCATGGATCCTTGATGCGAATACCTTGATGATGGCCGAATTGATCAATTATACAGGAATTTTAACAAGGATTCAGTAAATTATGGTTTCACACCAGGTACTAATTTGGGGGGAAAACATACAATAAATAAGTTAATCGATTGTGCTCCAAGTAGCATATGGCTACCTCTTATAAGTAACATATAAAACTTCCTTCGAAGGTGTTGTAAGATGATGAATGGAAACGTAGTTTCTTATAAGTTATAACAAACTTGCCATGTCAATGGCGTATTTAAATTTGATCCCTAACATAAATCAGATATATACGGTAAGCAGGCAAAGTTATAACTAAAACATTCATAATTAAATCTCTTTGCAAAGTATTCCCAACCTTCTCAATCCTTTCATTAACCCCTAACGTTTCTCCTCTATTTGCAAATCCATATGTCTTTCTCCATTTCCTCCGAGCTCTGCTGATTTTTGATGCCCTCATCATCATGCTCCGGCTTCTTAAGCTAGCCAAGGACGCATCATTTATTTAATGAAACCAAGTTGATTATGTGTGGATGAGTTTTATAAGATTTTCTTCATAGATATTCAACGAAGTTTTTTTTGTTATTCGTTAATTACCTAATTAGAAACTCCTTTATGTGGGCATATTGGGGGGTGCAACGAAAGACATTTGTTGAGACATGTAAATTTAGCTTTATCTCATAGTACTGAAAAGGTTCCATCACTTGGGTGTGGTTTCAAAGTTTTCTTATGCATGAGTTCCTTTAAGGCTGTAATTGGCCGGTGGAAACTAAGCAATAAGCTTGGAAACTAGGAAAAGCTATCAATATTTCTTCTGAAGTTTCCCTTTTAAGAAAATCATAAAAGGGTCAAGGCTTTGCTTGCCACGAAGAAATCAACAGAATCCATTAGAGACCCTGAACCTAAGCTTACGAAGGTTTCATCGAAACATTTAACGCATTTGGGTTTGGAAAAGTAATTTGCTCTTTAGGCACTAAATATTCCAACATGACACTTCGGTTACAATTATTAAATTTTAGTTGGATTATAGTTTACAAACTTTAATCTTCATTTTTGGAAATCCAAACTTGGAAGAATCTCTGTGTGATGGCAAATGATATCTAGGGAATCTAAATCAATCAAGTTTTTATTTTATTTATTTTGATTTTGAAACCACTATATTGCCGATATGACACCACATAAATCAGTTTGATGCTAATGCCTAAATTAAGATTTCAAATATTGATGTTATTGGTGTTCTGGTTGATTAAATAGAACACTTTATTTGCGTTATGGTCAAGATCATTGTGTTCCGTTTTGTAATTTGGAAGAGGGTACATGAGATAATATGGACAGTAGAGGTTAGGAGCATGACCAAATAATGAAAATTATTTTTTGGTTAGAGGGAGAGAGAAGAAAGAGAGCTTTGGGGGAAATGGACTGAGAGTTTAGATCTCTCCTCTTTTTATATCAAGTTAAAGATGTAACAATTACATGATTGCCCTTCTAATCTAACACACTTAATATAGACACCATAGATATTCTAACAATGTTATCAATGTTCTAAATGCCGTGTATGTCGGCATGTAAATTTTCATGTCGATGGCGGATGTCGGGATCTATGTTATCATAAATTGCTATACCACTAGCGAATTGCGAATTGGAACTATCGTTCCCAATTCGGGAACACTAGCGCTCCGGATCGGAAGAATCACCGTCGAACCCATTAAAAACTTAGGTTAAATGAGGCATATAATTGAGGTTGTGTTAGATTATACTAAAAATATGTTTGTTTTAGCAAAAAATTGAAATATATATGTATATTATAAATCAATACGCACACAAACATACAAACGATCCACAAATATTCATTTTCTAGATGTATGTATTCCATCTTATATAATCATATGGAGGAATATTATCCTTATCGTACCGGGATCCACAACAAGTGGTGTTCCCGTTTTCGTTCCTTGTATTGAAACGTTAGGCGTTCCGGTTTACATTGGTCGGGATATGTCTGCAACATTTTCTAAATGCCAAAATGTAATTTTTTTTGTTTGATTTAGTTCTTAATAATGTTAATAGGTAATATATATATATATATATTATAAATATAATTAACGTTACAATTATTAAGATATTTTAAAGCTATTCTCAATGATAGATCACCTAACAAATTAGAAAAACTTTTAAGAAAACAATAAATTTACTCGATTTATTGAAGAAATTATAAAAAAACCTATGATAATCTAACCTTTTGCTTCATCCAGAGATAATCCAATAAGCTACAAAAGATTTGTCAAAGACATTCAAATCTAAGGTTTTGTCGAGTATTTTTCGAAGATGAAAGGAAAGACACTTAGATGTAGAGTTTTGTCGAGATAAAAGATTTTGAGAATAAAGAATCCAGTTGCTGATTTGGGAGTTTTTTTAACTATTGGAATTGGTAAATTGCAAGTTGGTTTTAAATTAGTATCCGAATACCTAAAGCAAAACATTATAGAGAAGTCACGACTTTTGACCGGTTATCTCACTTGAGTTACCTCATGACATGATCGACATTTATCCAAAATGAAAAATCATATCATTTTCTCTATAGTTCTGATATATGAGCCGACATCCGACATATGTCACCAACATTTCGAACGATATGTGTAATGTTTTAAAAAGTGTCTTTCTAGACATCTTGATCTAAGTAGCTGCTTAGGTGGTCCGGTGCGTCCAAGCGTTCTGCATTATAGTGATAAAGCGGTGTGAAACTGATATCCTATTATTCATCTAAATAGACACTTGTTGATTTAACATAGATATTTAAATAGTTGAGTGGGTATGCTTAGATGTATGAGCGCTATAGACTTATAGTAATTTTATTGCCACATCTTCCCAATAGTGTACTCCATATAAAGTTTTGTTAAACGTGTATCTAGATTAGTCTTGATGTGAGCATAACATTGAAATTAAATTCCAGTCACTTTTAAATCAGCATTTTTAGTTTATGCTTTAGAAAATGCTTATCTAGTTATGCAAATAAAAAAACAACAAAAAAATGCTTTAAAAATAATTAGAATTAATAATTAACAAATAATGTACAAGAAACAACAAATAAAAAAGGTCATTGATTTTTTGAAGGGCTTGAGTGTTGTTTAAGAAGGCTAGGTACATCGGCCGCTTTGCTTTTTTCCGCTTTTGAAACGTTAATTTGTTTTGTCTTTTGTCCCTTTTCAAAATCAAATCATCATTACGAACCATTTTTGTGAACTTGTCACATCCAATTTCTCATCTAATTTTTCAAAATAGAATTTTGCTTCGGGGCACCCGTTCTTGGCCTTTGGAAACGTGTTGTAACTTAGCAATAAAAGATTCCGGTATATCCAATGAATATGTGACACTTGTCAGTTAATTTCGTTAACCACAGTCAATTCAAAGCGCTAATAATCTGTCATTCAATTGCAAATCAATTCTCTCTTCTTTATCTTTTCTCTTACGCACTACACTCAACACATCTTCTTTTCTTTATTTTCCATTGTTTTCCTTTCCTTTCCTTCTTTACTATATTTTTGAATTACTCTTGGACTTCCAACTGACCCATCAATATTTTGCCCCACTCCCAAATCAGTTTTTTCATCAATTTTTGTCATAACCTCGCCTTCACATTTAGTAATAATTTCTTCTTCTTTAAATTAAAAAAAAACACTTAAAAATTAAGTGAAAACCAAGGACATAAGCTCAACCCATCGTTCGTCCCCCCTTTCCCTTTCTCATCTGTGAGACTTTTTCCCTTTTCCTTTCGAGGGAAAAGTTGGACAATAAAAGAGTTTGTCTCATGCATTTTATTAAAATTATGTAGCAATTACAATTACAAAAACCGAGTAACAACAGTAATCTCCTCTACCCCGACCGCTTTTCTTAAAAATATAAAACAAAAAACAAACAAAATTAAAACAGAGAAGATAAAGAAACACGCAGAAAAAGAACAACTAGTTTCAAATCAACAATTCTCGACTTAAAGCTCTGTGGAAATTACATTCCACCAATGCAGCTCTTGAGAAACACAAGGCTTCAGAATTCTTTCTTAACAAATTCTCTTCATATGCTGCCAACACTATCCCTTTTCTGCATAGCCAATTTCATGTCCATAATCTTGTGCTCCATATATATTTTCCTCATGAACCTGCTTCATATTACAATCTAGAGTAAAAATATGATAGCCATTTAGATCTATATTTACAAGAAAAGCTAAGGCACTCGCTGTATGATAGGAAAGCATATGGAAATCACGTTAAATATAATTAGAATCCTTATTTAATTAACCGGAACATTACTCAACTAGTTCTCAAACACTCACACTCCTCTCTTTATAAAGATGCACCAAATCTATAACAAATGCCTCTCATCTTGTCCCCTGCAACTCCCTTTTCCACCCCTCATCCACACCTCCACTCATTGATTCAAAATCTAGAAGACCCAAATCCTCTCAGCTTGCCAATTCATAACCTTAACACTATCCGTTTCCAATTCAACC
Source organism: Agapanthus africanus (assembly GCA_030015575.1). Classification (NCBI taxonomy): domain Eukaryota; kingdom Viridiplantae; phylum Streptophyta; class Magnoliopsida; order Asparagales; family Amaryllidaceae; genus Agapanthus; species Agapanthus africanus. The sequence goes on from CM057337.1 coordinate 189,072,509, forward strand.
CAAATACATCACCTTCATCGATCATCTTCGATCAGCGGCAAGGCTGTCGTCGTCGAGCTCGATCATCTTAATTTTGACGCCATCTCCGTTGCCCGCAGCCCCAATGACCAAAAACTAACCCCAACCTCCCGGGTCTCTCCCTTCGTCGTAGTTTTCTTCGGTGTCGCTGATCTCCAATCTAACCTTGACACTTTTCCGGCAAAAAAGGATGGAGGTGGTTGTTTTCATCGAAAGAAAAAGAAAGGAAAAAGGAGGTGATGATTGAGTATAGATTGGAGACAAGAGAATGAACTTGTCTGTTATTTGATTTATTTAAATGGAAAAGGATGCTTTGATGTGATGTTAACAGTGCATGTGATGAGCTCTTATTTTCACATAGGAATTGATAACCGGCTGACTGATTTTACCAGTTACAACTTTCATCTAACAGTGTCTATTCAATCCGTACAACATATTAAAATATATTAAAACCCCATCGAAGTTGGACTCTTCAAAATGGCCTCTTTGTTTGCCTGTTATGTATCACTTGATATATAAAACTTCTTGTCCAAATCTTAAAATAGCCTCCTTCTTGGCCATTTGGAGGTATGCGTGATACCGTTTTATGGACCAGTAGATAGGCATTTTGCTTTTGTTTCGATAAGGTTATGTTTGAGAAGTTTCCTAATACATTAATTCCAAGTCTCTCCCACCCACCCTCCCCCGCTTATACTTTATTACAGTGGGCGTGTGTTCAAGTTTTGTGGTTTCTTTTATGAGTTCCTTTCCGTTTGGAAAGCTCTCCAAATTCATAATAGTACAATATTAGATGCATTTTATAGAGCTTTTCAGATATGGGCAGATGGATGGAAGACATAAAGTTTTAGGATAAAGAATTCGGGACAAGGATATTCAGTTTGTGGAAGCTGAAGCACTCTTAAGGCCTGTTCGGTTGTTGGAATAAAATATTAGGAATGAGAATTGGGGTCTGTCAAGCTTCTTTTTTGTCTCATGGAATTCTCATTCCTTTGTTTGTTTGTGAAGAATTGAAATGCATTTTGTCTCCTTCAATTTCTTTTTTGTTTGGTTGCTACAAAAGAAAATGGGAATTAGATTTTGGGAATTAGGATAAAGATACATGGTGATTTTAAGAAGCTCTCACCTTATTAATTAACAAACAACATATATTTTCAATGCACCTAATGAGAGAGAAAGGTAGGTGACCATAACTTTGCCCAATAAAATAATACCCTATAATCCTACGGGTCAATAGGAATGGGCAATTTTCTACCCAAAAAAAAGCTTGGATTTGGAATTGCCAAAAATGTGATGTCAATTTCCAAAACCTGCAATTCCTATTCAATGCAAACAAAAAGGGAATGACAATTCCATGCTTTTTTGTTTTGATGAATAGCGTTTTGTTCCCCAATTCTTATTTTTTTTTTGGCAATTCCTTGCAAACAAACATGCCCCTTGTGGGTGGTATCACTATTACACTTGATGCAGAAAATGAAAGAACTATATCGTGGCAGTTTAGTTCTCTTAGGATATTTTCTTATTAGAACTGTAACTGCAAGCTGAAAACAAGAACAGAAACCTGTTCCGTATGAAGCACAGATACAAATACTTCAACTGGGGAGTTGATACCTTATGAAATACCCTGCTTATTCAAATGTGTTGGTACTTGATGGATGCTCGTCAAATGTTTCTTTTATATCAAAATTTCTAACGTATTATAGACATTTTGGAATGCAATGATGATTACGGTGTCAAGGAAATAAGTACATTGAAAAATTGATACTTTCAAGGATGATCAAAGTATAGTACAACTTACAATAAAAATCAATGTCATTGTATTTCTATGTAGTCCTTAAAAATGTTCAACTGTTGATCCTTCCAGATGGATGAGGTGCTGGCTTCAGTTGCAGAGACCATAAAGAACTTTGCGGTGCTATACCTTGTGGATATCACAGAGGTACCGGACTTCAACACCATGTATGAGCTGTATGACCCATCAACAATCATGTTCTTCTTCCGCAACAAACATATAATGATTGATCTTGGCACCGGAAACAACAACAAGATCAACTGGGCCATGAAGGACAAGCAGGAGTTCATCGACATTGTTGAAACTGTGTTTAGGGGTGCCAGAAAAGGCCGTGGTCTCGTCATTGCCCCAAAAGATTACTCCACCAAATACCGTTACTGATGGCACTCCTATTTTGGGGGATCTCTATTGGACATATGTGGCTTTATTTTGCTCTTGCTCTTTGTATAGGGGAATATAGATGTGTTTCCCAATTTGGATTAATTCAACATATGCAATATTGCATGCTGAATGCTGTTAAAGTGGAAATCCTATTTCAATCTGCTTCATCCTGAACTTTTAATGATAGAAAAGGATTCATTGTTGGAGTCTGGAAGGTAAAAATTTAAGTGTTTGTTTGAGCCTGACCTTATTTTGGGATGGGAGCAAAACAAGCTGTGCAATATTTGTGATTTCATTGCTTGTAGTAGGCACCTATTTTGCTTCTAGCCGCGGCTGGGAAGGTCTATTTGCATATGTAGATATGCTTGGTTAGAGGCGATGCATTAATTCTTGTGCATCCCACCTGGTGATATTTTGCGAAACTTGTTTAATAACTGCATTACTTTTTTATAGCGTTGCTATATGTTTCAAGAGCTATATGTTGTGATTAAGTCTAAGAATTGCTATAATTAAAAATGCATTGAGCTGATACGAATTATCATTTTACTGTTACCAAATAATCATTCTAAAATTATACAGCCCTTCATATGTCTAGTATCTTTTAAGGTGTCTACTATATTTAAATCCTCATAGTTTAAACTCGAAATGCGTAAATATATACAAAGGAACAGTTTTTATTGAAATATATAAACCACCCAAATGTTTCATGACAAAACACCAATATCTTGGACTGCAAACGGTAACCAACATTTTGGCCCAAAAAAAATGGCAACCGACATGCATAAAGTTATATGAACTCAAGACCAAAACAACACATGAATTAAATTTACACTTTCCAATTCTAAATTTTGAAGCAATGAACTCCCACTACATGCTTGCTTTTTATCACTAAAATAAATATCAGCATGCATGCTTTCTCATGGGAAATTCATTAAAATTGTTTAATATTGTTCAATTCACTCATCAAACTCCCAGCCTAAAATATCTTCATTGGACCACTCTCCACTTGCATCTACAAACTCTGAAAGTTCAGATCCCTGGTATAATTGATGTGCTTTTGCTGCTTTAGGAGTCTCATTTCTTTTGGTCTTTTTAGGTGTATCCGTGGCTTTGGGAGTTCGAAATGAAAGCTTTGCCGATTTCTCACCTGATGAACTCTTGTTTTCTTTTGGAGCCTCTAAATTTAATTTCGGCCTTTCTATAGATCCAAATTCCACTCTCATTTTATCGATGTCGTCGAATAGTTCTTTGATATCAGGATCATCTCTCCTGCATTTTCGAAAACCATGATTCGTCTTGTTAATAAAATGACGATATACGTCAAAAGGCTAAATTGCACGATGCACATATAACGAGATACCACCTGCTCATTTTGAAAGCTGCAGCTTGCGCTTTAGTTTATATTTTTTCCGTCTCTGCACCTTTTTATTTTCAAAATGAGAAATTGGGGCCTAAAGTGCCGCTATAGGGATGCACCGAACAGGACACTTACACGGAATTACACTGCATATTGCCTATTAAATAAAATGATATGACATAAAATGAATCCAATGTTTATTATGAGGAATACCATATCACCCAATAGAATGTTACCCCGTCAAAGTCACTATATGGTGCACCCTACAGTGACAATTCAGTCCCTGATCCCAAAATACACATCGAGGAAAAATTAACATGCAATGCTGGTGATAAAATGGCAGGACATCAAGCTTAATTTTGGGATAGGTAATATGCGGAGACAGAAAGATCCAAGAGGCAATTATAGCAAAAGATCAACGCAGCTTTCGAGATGAGAAGGCGGTATCATGCTATACAAGCAAAAGTGTCAGGTTTCATGCACTCTAACCTATATGAAAAGAGAGATTAGGTATTGAACCTCAGCGTGTGAGTTTGCGTAGTGTAAAACAGCTCTTTCATTTGATCAACGATACCCAGAGCAGCTACAATCTGTGAAAATATATATTGAAGTCAATGAGCATATAAATAGAATGATTTTGATATCACTGCCTTGCCAAGAACAGTAGAAACAAAATATTAAAGTGATGTCACCAAATATTTCTAACAAAGATGGTAGCTTTAGTTTTAGAATGAAAAGGATGAAAGCATTTATAAAGATATTAGATATGCATGCGTGAGTTTTGGGTAATAACTATCAAAGTGCTATGCAAGCGACTTTTGGACTATATTTACCTAATTAACCTAACAAAACAATCAGCATCGATATTACCACGAAGATTATCTCATGACCAAAAGTAAATATAGATTAATTCAGGACACCACTTTCCCTATATTAGTCAGGGAACATGAAATATAAATCTAAAAATATGAAACTGGAAAATTACCAGGCTCCCTCTAGTTTTTTTGCTCTTAGGCCGAATACGACATTCCCAACACTCATCCCGATGTTTGTTGTGAATTAAAGTGACCGGGAAGGTTGTTTTCTCTCACCCGACACATGCAGTTGGTACTTTGAATGATTAGCATGCCTTTTCGTCCTTATTTCTGGGATTTCGAATGTCGAGACTTAGGCCTAGTTTGGATAAACACTTTCCATCGGATTTAAAGCCTAGATTCCATTTTTATTCCCAATTGGATCAATCCGACAAAATGGTTTGTTTGGATGTGCTTTTAACGAGTCAATCCATAGGAAAAATAACTCCCGCCTATTCCTCCGGATTATAAAAATTAGCTCAAAGCTAATTTTCTTTTCCTAAACTTGCGAGCTTACTTTTTCTTGGAACTTGAACCATTTATCATATCCTTTTTTTTATCTCTCATCTTTTCTCAATCCTACCATCCAAACAATCTATTTTTTATCTTCAAAATCTAACATTTCTAATCCTATCCCAAACTATCCAAACATACATTTAGCATGAAAATATCTATCATTTTTAACTTGAGAGGACATAGGTGCATTCCGGGATATTATTATCCCAAATTAGATCCGAAGGATTTTAATCCGAAATACCAAAACATGCCCTTAGTTTGGCAGGAAGTAGGAACCAACATCTAACCTTTTGAACCTGAATAGACACTAAGGCCACGTTTTGTTTATTTCGTTGCAACAGAATAACTGGAAGACGGTATTTTTTTTCTCCATCAAGACAGTTAACTATATGCACTGCATATAGATTATTCATTATAGACCGTTTACGCAATCTAAAGATAAGAGTTTCACTCAGTCATGCAAGCACGAACCCACATACGCACATCATAAGTAGAATCATTAAGAAATTTGCTTACCAGGAAATATGTTTAGGTTTATAACTAAATGTTTTCTGACTTGTTTTCCATCTTGTGCGCTTTACAATTAATAACATTTAATTGTAATACAGTACATCATCACTGTCATCATCTAAGCTCAGGAACCTCAAACATAGAATTTGACCAAGTTTTCAAGGTGATATGATTAGCTACAGGAAAATCATTCTCAGCTTCAAAGTGCAAGTTTAGCCAAAGAGCCAAATTACATCACAATTACAAAACCTAAGCACAGGATAAACATAGAAGAAAATATACCTTTCCTTCGGATTCCAAACATTCCTTCTCAAGGGATTTCTGAGATTTCGAGTTGCTTGAAACTTCATCTGAACTCATCATCAACTCCGGCCTGCAAAATGTGACGATTGGAAAAATAAATAAATAAGAGGAGCAAAACCTACATATCCTGCTTTATATAATAAGCGTTCATTAAAGAAAATCTACAGTACCTTTCGCCGAAGCTCTTTAAGCTATCCACCAATGTTCTGATACGACTTACAGAAGGTCCCAGTTCTTCCTATCAATTTTTTATTGAAAAATAATAATGAAGGACACCTGTATATTATCTTAAACATTTCAAATAAGCTTTTGGGAATGCAAATACCTTGCATGCCAAAAGATGATGTTTTATCAGCCTCAAAAAACAGTTCCCATATTTCTCCAACTCATCACTTCAACATGGATAAATATAAACATATGAAAAATATTATAATGTACACTTCATTAATAAGAAGGGTGTAAAGGGTAAGGTTTGCAGCTTCGGTGTTAATTTACATACCTGGTCTGTTTTTCTTTGTGTTCCATGTATGATGACTGAAAACCCCAGGTTTCCTCCAAGAATTTGATCCATGCATGCACAGTATCAGCCTCTACTTTAAATGAAACAATAGATCTTGAGAGCTCATTCTCCTAAAGAGATTAAAAGACAATAAAGGGTCTGAGTATGTCTTAGAAAAAGAATCAGAGTGCTTCCTAGATAACCTGCTTCAGAACAGTGAGAAATTAAGATATGAAAATATGTTAAACCTTTGATTTTAAGTGCAAAATGATCTGATTGCTTGCTTCATCAAAATGATCCCTCTCTTCCCTATGTTTTTTGAGGCGTATAAGAGCGGACTTCAGAGAGAGATTAACCTACGAGATATGATTATGTTAAATGCATTTATAAATTCTAAACATGTGGTTTCAAACAATAACTCTACTCAGAACAAACTTATCATCCTTATTCAGTTCCCTTTCTTTAAAAAATATGGGTGTGCACGTGCTTACACAAACATACGCATGACCAAACCCCCCACCCCATCCCCAAAAAATATTAATAGTAATAATAAATAAACAAATAAATAAAATTTTAGAAAAAAGCCAAGCAAACCAAGAACCACGAAAAATATATTATTTGACAAAAGAATATATCAATGAAAGTACTAATACCTTCATCAATTCAGCTTCGAGCTTGTCTCTTTTCCTTTCTAGTCCATCAATCTCAGCAGCTAATCCCTGGGATAAGTTGATAAAAAAAATCTCTGTGATTTCTAACTATCTGAGCTAACAAACTAGCTTAATCGGATAAAGGAACGGATATATGTACTCATCTTTCAACATGAATAAATTAAGAGAAAGAACAAAAACACATGACATACAGAAATACAATATAAAAAAGTGTCAATAGGCTTATTATTCTCCAAATATCATGTGCAAAGTGCAATATTCCGAAGATTAAAGTTAGGCACATGGTTTGCGGCCTCCATGCCAAGTGAAACATGAATTTATGTATGTTTGAATTTGTAGGTGTCATAAGGCTCATACCATAAAATGACAATGGCAACTTTAGAATTTACTCAATCAATGTGGCAGACGGCAATTATGATACCATCAAAAAACCATTAGAACTAGCTTCGAGAAGATAAATATGCTTGCCTTTGTTGGAATACCTTTTCAGCTTCACTGTTTTCATGGGCCTTGGTCACACGGAAGTTTAGAGCCTCTTCTAGATGAGTCCTGCAAATTAACGTGGAAGAAAGAACTAAAGAAGTCATGTAATGACTTGTTTATCTAGGGGAAGAACAAATGCCATTATGCTTAATCAATTTCTATGGCTGTCAACAACTATTACTATCATACGGTCCTTGCAAGGATTTGTTTCTCTTATAATTAAAAACTACCTGAAGGGTATTGGAAAGTTTTCTTTAAAATTGTAATGAAAATTCTTAACCATATATGTGCAAAAATAAGAAATATATAATCAAGCTCAGCATTCAAATCAAATCAAATTAAATGTAAGATCCAAAGGACAGATCATGTAGTATTACCTAGCAATAGCATACCCTACAGCACAGGAAATTCTTTAATGCATGCTCATTGTGAGCCAAGGAAAGCAATCACCAACAAATGTCTACGAGACTGTGCAGATTAATGTGACGAAAAGGTTTAATCAACACTTAGAATGGTAGATTGGCTTCTAAAATTTTTCACAGATTGCACTGAGCTATTTATTATACTCTCTCCTTAATCCTAGACTTGCTCTCCATGAAGCGGGGGGGGGGGGGGGGGGGGGGGGGGGGGGGAAGCTAAATGGATTTTACCTTGATAAACTTTCATCACAAATTCTTTTAAAAAAATTGTTTCCTGTATTTTGCAATTAAATTTTACAGTTAATAACCCTGTTTTTGCAATATGTCATTAATTCATGATAAAATACTAAGCCACAATTAGCCAAAAAAACAAAAGGAAGGGTTGGATGGGGAAACAGAAGCTTCATTTCCACTGAAGTCCATTGAAGGCAAGAGATGAACTAGCGAGAAAATACATTATATATCCATTTATTCAGCTAGCATATACAAAACAGATATGCATATAAGTTGATAGATAAAAATATGAGCCAAAAAGCGAATCCCAAAAGTTTAGAGAAAGAATATACATAGCAACCTGTGATCTGAAATACGCAGTTCTGCCTTTGAAGAGGAGTTAGCAAGAGATTCTCCTAGAACTTTTAATTTATGGACCTGACATTTTAGTGAACAGATGTTACAAGTAACCAATTTGAATAGAGAAATAAAGCATGATGTTAATTACAGTTATTTACTAATTTAGGTGAGATTCACAGTTATATCTTATATGTCCTAAAAATTATATCATGGAATAGCAGACCAGAAAATTCTAGAAAATGTTTGATGATATAGTTGAAAATTGAAGCTCAAGTCTTTGATTATGCAGATATTGATTACAATAAGTAACTCTCACTGTTCCAAGACAGCCATGGGTCTAGCCAATTTTGAGAAGATCGTTAGAGAAATGAAAATGCATCATAAAAGTAGTTATCGATGTTTCATAAATCTAGTTGAAAAATACCTGATCTTGCACTAGTCTACATGGTTTAGCAACTAAAATTCATGCATCAAAAATCACCATTAAGACAAAAGAAAGAAACACTCAAACCTAACTTGAAAGCAATCATTTATAGCATGATGATATAAAAAAGTAGCCATTAAAGTAAAACAGGACGGGAGGAAAATCACAAGCGTGCCTTTTCAGAATGCATCTGGATTGTGTCTCCATTGTTTATGAACCTCTTCTTTAGTAATAGCTCTTCAAGTTTAGAACACAGCTGAACTTCTGCAAGTGCTTCTTTCATACACTATAAATCAAATTATAAGAAATTTGTCCAACACACGGAAGTAAATCTGAGATGTGCTTTTAATATTGATACACACTTTTTTTAGTAATAGCATCAGGATTACCTCCACAGCTGCAAGTTCTTTTTTTGCAGATGCTTGTCTGCAATGTTCATTCGAAGAATTGCACAATGCTTCCATTCCATCAACCCTTTTCCGCAAACTTGAGGCTTCCGCATCTATTCTGAAAACAAAATAAGTAAAGCAAGAAATCTAGTCAACCCCTCTTTAGGCTTATCCCTTCAAACAAGAACAGACAACAAAAGTCTCATGCAATCTATACAAGCATGAGAATAACATATGCAATTTTGATGGAAAATATATTATCTAAATTATTGATGCAGAAATTTAGGCAATTCATGCCTGAATATTATATCATTAAACCTGATTCCAGAATATTGGCCTCGATACATATGCTCAATCAACTATATTGCCCCGAGACATATCAGGAATGGCATCAATGAAGAATATAAAGGATGTATTAATGTATTATTGCCTGCTTTCCTTTATGCGAGATTTCTAGTCCCAAATATGTTCTTTGTATGCTATAAACATATCTATATTATGGACACATGTTTCAGTAAGCAGGAAAAAAAACGGAAACATGGATATAGATGCCTTATAATCCGACGAAATTGACCTGCCTTGAGGAACCATTCTAGCAAGATTTTCCAGGATTGCTTAAAATACAAAAAAGTTGGCCCGGTTTTGTGGTAAAATAATTGGTCTACAGTTCATTCTAAAGAATTGCATACGGTTATCAAGACTGCATACTAAAGAAGTTCAATCTATTAGTCACTCATTCAGAACAGAACGATATGACCCTCCGCTCCTCCCTAGTTTAATAAATTAATCATACCTGCAGGTGTGAATAAAACAATAACTCCTGCTTATATAAGAATAAAGCATTACAGAAACTCTGTAAACTGACCTTGTAAGATCAGCATTCAGTTTCACACCTGAAATTGCTCTTTGAGCAAATTGGAGCAACTCTTCCCGCTTAACCTGGAAATACTCGTAAGATAATGGCACATTAATGTAGAGAGATCTACAGGTAATAAATTTTATCATTCTAATGCAAAGTATCATCAGGCATATCGGATATGGGAGCAACCAACGGCTACAATGGGAAAGTGAGACCAAAGACATTACTGAAATTTTTTTGTTATAGATGACTAATTTGATTGTAGCAAAACAAGACAATTCAACATTTAGGCAACATAAACGGCAATGGTTTTATTTAAAAGTAGCTCACATGCAGCTAACGTCATATGGAAAATCTATCATCTTTTCCTTCTTCTAGATCTTACCCCTAATCTAGGAGACTTTGGAGGACGCAAGGTAGCCATTTAGGATATGGAAAGCCCACTCTTCTTTATAGCTTTCTCGATCCGAAAGGGCCTAATAATTTGCTCGTCTAGGAAATGTCAATATTCAAATAAATGCATCGCTATATATGGAATTATGGATGCATATAATTAGTGAAACTGTGTAGCATCAGGTCAAAGTAATAATAATCTTGTTGAGCACACAGAATGCAAATGATTTTTCTGAATATACTACAGCTAAGTAAATATGTAACATCCATACCAAAACTTCATCATGGTAACTTGAGAATGCTTTTGCAAGTTGCTGTATACTACTCAAAACTTTATTATGGACTTCCTTGTCTCCTGTCAAACAGAGTCTGCATATAATTACCAAGAAATGCTTAGATGCTAATTTCAAGAAAGCGATAAGTTCTGTTTGTGTATGAGAAATACTTATTTACCGGGTCTGACTTTTTTCATAACTAAAATTGGATATCAAGTCTAAATTAACCAACTGTTGTCTAAAATTCGGGAAGTCAAGAAATCAGTTTAATTTTGAGGTGTGAGCTTGTCGGATCTTGGTTAGGGACTTTCCAATTTTAGTGTAGTAAAACCAAATTTCGATGTGAATGTAATAGGTGTCATGTAATGTTATATTTTCCAAAAAGGCTTACTTCCTTAAACCTCCCAAAATATTTCAGTGTTTGGCAAGAAACTCCCAACAGGTTTCTAATCTAAAAAAAAATACTATGACTAATGGTGCCATGTCACCACTAACGGCGCATGCCATTGCCACATCATTCTTTACAAAAATTCAAAAAGCCCAAAAATACGCATCTTCATCCTCCATCCTCTTCTTCTCCACTCCAAACCCTAACCCTACACCTTCTCTCTCCTCCATCTACCACCGGCATGCCGCCATCGCCACCCTCCTCTTTCTTCTTCCCTAACAAACCCAACCCCAACCTCTACATACTCCCTCCATCCCCATCTCCGCTCGCCCCCAAATTCCCGCCAACACCTCTGCTCCACAACTCTCCTCAGTAATCAACCACCCCCCAGTCCCAGTCAAAGTCCCAGAGCAGCCGCCGCTCCTCTCTCATCTCTCTCCATCATCATCATCCTTTCTTAACCTAACCCAACACCTCTTCCACCACCGCACTCCTTGTCTTTGTTGCGGATCGAGACAATCACAAAGCCAAATTAGAGATATAAAAAAGTAGAACAAATCACAGGAAAATAGAAATACGAGCACTTACGAATTGGCGAAGACGAAGCTTTATTAATATCAAAATCCGGAGGAGTACAAATCGATGGAGAATTACAAATCCCTCTTAAATAAACCCTAGCTCTCTCACAAAACAATAGGATCTCTCAATCTATCAAAAGCTATCAGTCCTAGAGCTAATACAAACTATTATATAAATATCATACAAAAGATTTCCCTAAAAAACTAATTTCCAAACAAAATAAGTATCCAGCCCAAACAGACGGCAGACGTCTAGTTAAGGAATAGGCAAAAGTCTGGAATTGTATCACGAAAATCCAGAGTGCTACCAGACGTCTGCAGAAAGATCTGATAGACATCTGGAATTCCAATCGAAATAACAGAGCATTTGGCAGACGTCTAAACCTCAACGGGACGGATGCCTGCATAAGGGAAGATCACTCGTACGAGGTGAAGGCTCGCGATGAGTTTCAGATGTTTGCCTTGCTGATAACACCAAATCTTCGAGTTTTTCGTGATAATGTTGGATCTTCAAAATATGAAATCTTCATGGATCTAAATGTGAGGCATATCTAACAAATCTCCATCTTGCTCGCATTTCACAAACTCCTCCATCAAAGTAATAACAGCTTTCACCTTCACCGCAAAAGCCCTAAAGAGCTCAATGAGTGTGTCCCACTCCAATTAAGTTTAAGCAGTGTTCAAACTTAACAACTGAAATAGACTTCAATATGTCAGCCGGATTATCCGTTGTGCCAACCTTCTTCACTGCAATCTCTTCTTTTTCAACGATCTCCTACACAAACCAGTAACGTATATTGATGTGCTTCATCCTATCATGATGCATCCGATCTTCGTCAAGTAGCGTTTTGGTTATCACAATAGACCATTATGATATATTTTTGAATACCAAGTTCTAAAAATAGTCTTTTCAACCAGATTGCCTCCTTAACGGCCGCAACGGCCATATACCCAGTCTCCGTTGTAGACAACGCTACCGTAAGCTGCAAAGAAGCACGCCAACTAATGACATATCCTCCCAAAGAGAATACATAACTGGTGATCGATCCGCGACTATCAAGATCACCTATATAACCGGAGTCGCTCAATCCAACTAAATCGTCGTCGTCCTATCCAAAACCAACCCCACGTCAGATGTACCTTGAAGGTATCGTAAAATCCATTTCACCGCTTGCCAATGGCTTTTTCCAGGAGATTTCATATAACGACTAACAACACTAACGACGTGTGAAATGTCGGGTCGTATACAAATCATGGCATATATAACACTACCTACCGCACTCGCAAATAGAACAATCGACATGTATCAAATCTTATCCTCTGTCTGCGATGATGAACGAGCTGCAAGTTTAAAATGAACCGCCAACGGAATACTTACAAATTTTGCGCCTGCCATACCAAAACGCTCCAAAACTCTCAACATATCGCTGTTGAGATAAGTATAGCTTTCCTACTTTGCGATTGTGCCTGATCTCCATACCAGATATTTTCTTAACCACAACCTTGGTCTCAAACTTACTTTTTAGCCGTCTCTTCAAAATCTGAATATCAATCATATATCTCGCTGATATTAACATATCATCAACATAAAACAACAAATATATGTAAGAACCATCGGCGAGCTTCTTCGAATATACACAACTATCGTCTATACTTCTTGCAAACCCTATTTCTTTCATGAAGGAGTCAAACTTCTTATACCAACGTCTTGGTGATTGCTTCAAACCCGTAGAAAGACTTCTCTAACAAACACGTGGTCTTTTTTCTTTCAACTTCAAAACCTTCGGGCTGTTGCAAGCACCAAAACGTCGTGCAAGAATGTGGTTTTCATATTGAGTTGCTTAAGCTCCAAATCTTGCATAGCTATCAAACCGAGCAAGACACGTATAGAGGTGTGTTTAACGACCGGAGAAAATACCTCAGTAAAGTCAACTCCACACAACTGCGAATAGCCTTTATCTACCAACCGCGCCTTGTATCTCGTATCAACTTTCCTTTGGTCACCTTCTTTCTTCTTAAAAACCCACTTGCACTATCTTCTTTCCTCTGTCGGGCTTCACGAGCTTCTAAGCCTGGTTCTTATGAAGAGACTCAATCTCTTCATTTATAACGACTAGCCAACGAGCTGCTTCATTAGATGAGATTGCTTCTTTATAACTTGTCGGCTTGCTACTATCAACCGTCTTTGCAACGGATAACGCATACGCCACTAGGTCATCGTAAACATACATTTATGGCGGTCTAATGTCCTTTCTCTGTCGGTTAGGAGCGAGTAAATACTCCTCATCATGGGACTGCTTATCATGAGCTTCTTCAAACGATAGCAAATGAGAGATCTCCTGTGAACCCAACCTCTCATCGACCTCAATATCAACTCTCGGCTCGTCCTTCCTTGAATCGTTTACAATTAGAGATTCATTGTTGTTCGGTTTCAACATAGCAGATTCATCAAACATCACATCTCTGCTGATCATAAATTTATACAACATTAGATCCGAACATCACAATCTGTAACCTTCAATGCCGGTAGTATAATCGAGAAATATACATTTCTTTGCTGGAGGATCTAACTTGCCTTTACGGCAATCTGCATAAGCGGGACAACCGAATACCTTAAGTGTTGAATAATTAGCGTGTTTTCCCGACCATACCTGCTCCGGTGTTTTACTTCCTAGCGATATATGAGGTGACCGATTCATAAAATAACACGCCGTATTTAATGCTTCTGCCCAAAACTCCTTTCCGAGCCCTGCGTTAGACAACATACACCGTGCTTTCTCCAAAAGAATCTGGTTCATCCGCTCCGCGACTCCGTTCTACTGTAGTGTGTAGACAACGGTATAATGTCGAACTATCCTTTCGTTTTTGCAGAAATTATTGAAATCTCCACTGCAAAACTCTAACCCGTTGTCTATCCTCGGTCTTTTGATCTGCCTGCCTGTCTGCTTCTCAAACAAAACGCCTTCCATTGCTTGAATATAGTAAACCCATCACTTCTGTGTTTCAATAAGTTGACTCAAACCTTTCTCGAAAAATTATCAATGAAGGTAAGCAGATATTTGGCACTGCTTCCTCTAGAAGCAACTGGAGAGGGTCCCCAAAATTCCGAATGGATATAATCAAGAGTATCTTTTATGTTGTGCATCTCCGATCTGAAGCTAACACGTTTCTGCTTCTCAAAAACGCAATGTTCACAAAACTCTAGATTCGTCGTACTCTTCCCACTAAGTAGGCCCTATTTCGACTACCCGGCCATACTTCTCTCGCTCATATGTCCGAGCTTTATGTGTCATAATCTGATAGTTTCCGAATCTGTCATAAATTTGGATGATGTGGCCGCCAATCCGGAAGTCGTCAAACCCTGCAGCGAATACAAAGAACCTTTTTTTAAACTCTTTATCACAACGAGAATACTTTTGGTTATCTTTAAAACTCCACCTTCAGCGAAAACTTATAACCCTTATCGTCGAGTGCACCCAAAGAGATGAGGTTTTTCTTCAAGTCGGGTACATGCCTGACTTCCACCAACGTCCTCACAACACCATCGAGCATCTTGATTTGGATTGTCGCTTTGCCGATATCTCGGCACGAGCTATTGTTGTCCATCAAAACCACTCCACCATCAACGAACTCATACGTGGTGAACACCCTATTGGGACACACATAGTAAGAACAACCCGAATCCATGATCCACTCGTCCTTGGATCGATATGCGCTGTCAAGAACCACAAGATCTTCTCCTTCCACTATACTCGCTTCAACCGAAAACTTCTTTGATTTGTCTTCCTGCTTTAGCTTGTTCTGCAACTTAAATCAATCTATCTTGAAGCGGTCCTTCTTACAATAATTGCAGGTCATAATCTTCTCCTTCCGCTATACTCGCTTCCGTCGAAAACTCCTTCGATTTGTCTTTCTGTTTCAGCTTATTCTGCAACTTAAAACAATCGACCTTAAAATACCCCTTCTTACAATAATTGCAGGTCATATTTTTATCCTTAGATTTCGACCGCGATTTCTTTCTATTTTCTTTCGGATCTCTCTTCTCCGCTCGCCCCCGAACAAATAAGGTGGGCGATGAACCATCTGCTTCGGTAGAAATCAATTCCTTGTCGATTTTCTCTTTGGTCATCAAATTCTCCTTGACATCTTTTGTTGAGATCGTGTCTCGTCCATAAACCATGGTGTCACGGAAGTGCTCATATGAGGATAGTAACGAACACAACAAGAGAAAATGCTGATTTTCATCATCAATTTTAATATCAATCTTATCCAGATCTTTAATGATTGAATTAAACTCACCAACGTAGGATTTTATTGAAGAACCTTCTGACATGCGAAGTGTGTAGAGACGCTACTTCAACAGGAGTCGATTCGTATGAGATTTACTTAAATATAACTCTTCCAATTTATTCCACAAATCAGCCGATGTCTTCTCCTCCAAAACTTCTTATAGATCTTCGTTTGTCCGACATAAGTAGATAGCCGTGAAAGCCTTTTCATACATCTCCTCCCAAGCTTCATTCGTCATAATGGAAGTCTTTTTATCCTTCCCATGAATCGCCTTCTTTAAATTGTTTTGAGTCAAAACGGCAATCATACGGATTTGCCGCAAACTAAAACTCATATTTCCATCGAACTTCATGATTGTCAGAGACATGATGCGGGATCAATCAAAAAACACGATGTGCTAACAAATCCTTAACTTCAAAATCACGATCTAAGAAAGTGGGGAAGATGACGTAGTTGTTGTTATCCACCGTTGACCTAGATCGCAAAATTAAAGACCTAATGGCTCAACCAAAAAATCCCACAACGAAACAATAGCTCTGATACCAGTTTGTTGCGGATCAAGACAATCACAAAGCCAAACTAGAGATAGAGAGAAGTAGAACAAATCACACGCAAATAGAAATACGAGCACTTACGAATTGGCGCGGGCGAAGCTTTATTAATATCAAAATCCGGAAGAGTACAAATCGATGGAGAATTACAAATCCCTTTCAAATAAACCCTAGCTCTCTCAAAATACAATAGGATCTCTCAATCTATCAAAAGCTATCACATCTAGGGCTAATACAAACTATTATATAAATAACATACAAAAGATTTCCCTAAAAAACTAATTTCCAAACAAATGAGGTGTCCAGCCCAAACAGACGGCAGACGCCTGCTGCAGGAATAGGCAGACGTCTGCCTCCTTCAGCATGCGTTTAAAATTGTATCACGAAAATCCAGACATCTGCAGAAGGATCTGGCATACGTCTGAAATTCCAATCGAAATAACATGGCACTTGGCTGATGTCTGAACCTCAATGGGACAGACGCCTGCATAAGAGAAGATCACGCGTATGAGGCGGAGGCAGACATCTGTTGCGATGAGCTTGAGACACCTGCCTTGCTAATAACACCAAATCTTGGGTTCTTCGTGATAATGTCGGATCTTCAAAATAGGAAATTTTCAGGAATCTAAATATGAAGCATATCTAACAGTTTTGCCGGCCACTTCCTCCGGCCACCGCCGGCTACCTCCTTCACCCACCGCCATCCCCGCCGATGTTTAATTAACAATTATTTCGAATTGTTAATAAAAATAATTAATAATTATTTAACTGAAATTAATTGAAATTAATAAAAGGGTAAAAAGGTCATTTAATATGCAGAGTCAACACCATCAAGCGTAGACTGTTAGTCAACTAGTTTGTTTGGGATATGAAACCTTTTAGTAGTTTGTCACCAAACCATGAAATATTTTGGGAGTTTTATAGAAGCAAGCCTTTTCCAAATTTTGTGTAATAAGCAGCATTGACTCATTATTCCCTGGAACTATCTTTAATCTCTGTATAAATTAGAGATGTGGGCTCCAACTATGCATTAATTACTCTTATAACTCCAATTCACATCCACATCCAAAGTCAAATAGGGAACAAATTTTTTTATTTAAAAAACTCAGCTTTAGAAGGATCACATCATTAAAACGGTTGCAAGCAGACTCACTCAAATATCTCCAACAAGAGTAAAACTTCTTCCGCATTTGGTGAGTCCAAAATCTGAGTCACACAAAAAGTTAACCTGCGGTTAACGTCCATCATCAGCAAGAACACTTCTCGACATGAAAATGCAATCAGAAATTATGAACATAAGCATAAACAGTTCCACCATTAACAACAAAATAGTTATAATTGCATAAGCCTGCAAGAGAAGTTTCGAACATCACACAAAATGTCCAATAGAGGATCCTCCACCATGGTAACAATTAATAATCGTATATTCCAGAATTGACTCCAACGAGTCCATTTGATCCTAGGCTCTGAGCAACTGAAAATATACTTGAGACTATCACATACTACCTAGAGCTTATGTGTTATGGTTTATTATCATGCAATGCAAATAGAACACAATATCGAATTTTATCCTTAGTGTAAGGTGGTATGATGGTATTTAAATTTTGAACCCAGGAGAGCTCTAATCCATGTTGGTAACAAAACTATTCAAAAGCTTAAGCTTGTGAGTGGAGGGGCAACAATTGTTGTATACCATCCAGAAACATAGAAGTGGACGGACATTCAAATACATTAAACCAAAAGCAAGATTTCACTTTTGATTATCCAGTGTAAAGAATTCAGTTTGTTAACTTATTTTCCTATAACCCATTAATTACACATTAACTTGCATACAACAAAAGGGAAGGTTAATAAGAAATCACTTCTAACAAATACTTTATATCGATCGACTTCTTATAAAGATTAAAGTTTATTTAAAATTGAGGGTTGGCCCATCTTATTGGGTTTTTTACTTTCCACATAGAGGATGCCATTGGCTCTGATTGTATGTTAAAGTTGAGGGAGTGATGTGCTTTTTAATAGGTACACATGAGCATTTGATATAAGTGGGTTCCAACAATAAGACTCAAGCCCGGTTGAGGTTTGGCTCATCTTAAATGTTATACCCATGTGTTTCTTTTGTTGTTTCCAATGTGGAACTATCTTTAAAAGTCATATCATTTAGTTTTTTTACTTTCAACAACTTCAAAGCACAAAAAATGCACAGAACCATGTAATCTCCAAGCTGTTGGCAATCAAAAAATATTAGAGGCATCTTATTTTGTAACAGAAGATATTTCCCTACTTGATAAATGGGAAAATAAATAGCGGGCATAAACATAGAGTTGACTCACCATGGACAATGTAATGCCTTCAAGCGCTTGACTATGAAGAAAGACATCACGGAAGTTCATAGAATCGCCTTCAAAATCAGAAACAGAAAATAATCCCTGTTCATAAGAAACAAACCAACAGCGCATCAGTACGTCAGTCTTTTGGTTAAACCGGTAACCATCAATCATGAGATACAGTAAAACAAGAAAATAAATTATGTTTCAACATTCAGTTGCTATTCACCTCCCAGTTAATTAGCAGCTATCTTACCTTTCTTAATGCTTACTTCATGTCATATTTCAACCATCTAAAACAATTTTCCCTTGCCTTCAAGCAGAGAAACCCAGAGTTCGTACAAATGGATGAAATTCATATTTCATTTATCCAATCATTCGTCTCAAGAACATGTAATGATATTTGTAGGTTTGTTTATTATGTATTCGTTAGCTGTTATGTATGCCATTATGTATGTCAAGAGAATCACTTTACCCAAAAGCTTAAGCTGTTAGGTTATAGAATAACAATATATATCAAGATAACATAATACTTCCATACTCCCCCTCACACGGGTCATTGAATTTCGGGCCACGTAGAAAGAAAGGACTCTAGCGGAAATTCTCGCCAGTATAGACGGAACAAAGAGGGTAAACAAATATAATTTAAATTGAGAACTACGAGGTTTGAACCCAGGACCCCTTGAACCTAGTGTGCTCTGATACCATGTCAAGAACTACTTCACCCAAAAGCTTAAGTTATTAGGTTGTGGGATAATAATGTATATAAAGACAACATAATAGTGTAATACTTTAATAATGTAGGTATCATGTTATCTGCTCACCGTGTGTTGGGGAACAGCTTGATGTTGTTATCTTATAGTAGCAGCGGTTCTGTGTTCCATTAACTTTTGTTTGATATGTTCAATGAAGCTTTCTAGCTTACCACTATTTCTATCGAAAAGCATGTGATGATTTTTGACATAAATTAGATACTTGCTATCGGTAAGAAGTGATTTACCATGCATATATATCCATACCATTGACAGGTAAGTTACTATTGTAAAAAGATAGAAATCACAACTACTAAACTAATACAGATGATAAAGAAGACTGAATATCAGTGTTTTAAAAGGCGGAGGCGTGAGGCGAAACGTTCGACCTTCGGCTAGGCGAGGCGTTAGGCTTCGAGGCGTGAGGTGTAAGCTTCACGATTTTCGTATTTTTTTAATTATAAATACACATAAATGGAGAAAATTCAGAATATAAAATAATATTATGGTCTTACTTAACTCATATGTCAAAACAAAGATGTCCTTAACATAATAAATTATGGATGTTAATTAATATTTAATAATAATATAGTTTTATAATGTAGTTTTAATTTTTAAATTATCAATGACTACTGAATCTTTTGTTTAGATAGAGAAGAAGAAAGATAGAAATGTTATGTCTTGCTTTATTAACCCAAAGTCCAAACCCAATAACCTATCCCTTTGTAACTCTTTTATTGTTGGATATGTATGCCTTAAAGACATGTATTGTATAGGATGCTAGGAATATGTATGTACAAGATAATCTTGCTCAGTTATTATATAGCATACTATTTGGGTTGTCTTTATCTAAACATGTGTATTTGTTTTTCTTATTGCTTTGTATTGCTTATACATGTTGATAAACCCTCAATACAGTAGTATACTATTTTGGTTTGCCTTTATCTTAACATGAGCATATGTTTTACTTGTTATTACATATCGCTGATACATGTTGATAAAACCCATAGGATTTTGCTTGACTACCAGCGTTATGATGATGATCATACTTGTGGAGGCTGGGTAGTCCATAAGCACATTCTTAAATATTCCAAGTAGCATGAGTATCGAGATTGGGCATCAATATTCCAAAGTAGACTTGTGTATACGTTTCTAGACCCCGACAAGAGGCGGTAGTTGGTCCCACAGCCATTGGTGTGATCACCTAAGATTGTATCCAGATACTCACTAGGGATGAGTATACTGGACGGACTCGCCGAGAACTTCTAAATGGTGTTACACCTATCGTCGAATGGCAGTTCTCAGGTGACAGGAGTACAGGTTAGTTTTTAGACCTGAGATCGTCTTTTGTCCATATGAGTTCCCACTGTACTTAGATTACTACCCTACCACGGCTCTACTGAGTCGTACAAACAGGTTATGGTTGGGTACAGTCCCGAACCACATGGAGGCAGTGAGCGATTGTCAAGGATTCGTCTCTCCCGGTATTGGGAGTCAATATCGCACTGTGTCCGGTTGGTTAGCACCATAAACCTTGGCCAAGGCAGATGGGATTTACTGATGGTTAGATCAGTGGTTTCTCATATCGGTCCTAGGTCACATCGACACAACTTATCCGGTATGCGATACTCTTAGCCGAAAAGACGGGATTGTACGGAGATTGTCATGGATATGCTCAGTAGATGTTCGGATGAGCTTGCTCATCGGCTTTCTTTTTGACAGATACTTGAGTAGCCGTTACGTACAGCTAGTGTCGCTGAGGCGCTTGTGGTTAAATCTACTGCCAACGTATTGTCGAGTTTTTAGAGCATCACTCAAAGGGTTTCCCCAGTTCAAGGGGAAACGATGTAGAGGCCGTATATTTATACGTGCAGGGTTCCGATTAAATACGTGTACCAGTTGCGCGAAATTTAATCGGACGGGTTGTAATACTAGCGGCCTTAGAATTAAGCCGAATTATTAAATCAAATATTGATTTAATACTAGTATTATATTAGTAGTGTTATTTTATCTCTAGGGCATTTGTATTTTGGTACGAATACGGGTATGTATATACGGTAGAAAGTATTTTGTATTTATACAAAATATATTCTAGAAGAGAGACACCTCATTTTTGCATTTTCCATTTATTCATTTATTTGGAACTGAGGTGGAAGGTTATGTGGCAAATGAGAATGGTGTAAGGTATGGCTTCATTTGGTATTACCATTCACGTATGGTAACCATTTTTAATTGTGAAAATCTTTTCACGAAACAAAATGATTATGATATTTTTCACAACCTTGCTCTCAATTTCACTAGCTTCTTCTCTTTCCTCTCTTCTTCTTTAACCCTAATCCTTCTCATGTGTTGAGAACCATACGATTTAGAGATAGATAAATACTATTAACATGTTGGCTATAGTGCTCTCAAGTCAATTATTGTAATCGCAGGCACGCGATTGTGATGATTGAGAGATGACCTATACGGGTAGAACAGTTTTACTCAAAATGATAGTATGCTATCCGGTTGTCTTTATCATCATGTGCATGCATTATGCGGTATCACAGATCACTATTATATGTTTGATAGAACTCATAGGATTCTTGCTTGACTACCAGTATTATGATGACGATCATATACGTGGAAGCTGGGTGGTCTATAAGCACATCCTTAAATGTCCCTAGTCGAGGGAGTATCAAGACCGGGCATCGATACTCCGGAGTAGACTAGCGTATACTTTTCGAGACCCCGACGAGGGGCGGGGCCGGTCTCACAAACCATTGGTGTCAGTTAGTCATCTAAGATAGTATACATGTGCTTATTGGGTTATGAGTACGCTAGACGGACATGGTATTATACCTATTGTCAGATAGCAGTTCCCAGGTGACATGGGTATAGGTTAGTCTGTCGGCTTGAGATTGTCATTTGTCTCGTGTGAGTTCCCACCGTGCTTTGATTACTACCCTACCACGGCTCAAAGTAGTCGTGCAAACAGGTTTTAGTTGGGTGCAGTCCTGAGCCACATGGAGGCAATAAGCGGATTGTCGGGGATTCGTCTCTCCCGGTATTGGGGGTTAATGTTGCGCGGTGCACGGGTAGCCATCACCAGAAATCATTGGCCAAGGTAGACGAGAATTACTGATTTGGATCAGTAGTTTCTCAGTGGATGATGGGCTTCATACCGATATGAAATATCGTGTTATTAGGGGTCTGACTTTATCCACCCGTAGACTCGTTATGCGATACTCTTAGACGAACAGACCAGACTGTATGGAGATTGTCACTGACAGGCTCAGTAAGGGTTCGGATGAGTTTGCTCGTCGGCCTTCCTTTCACTCAATACCTGGGTAGCTGTTACGTACAGCTAGTGCCGCTGACGTGCTTGTTGTTAAACTCACTGCCAGCGTATTGACGAGTTTTTAGAGTTCCATACTGAGGGTTTCCCTGGTTCTGACGAAATGATGTAGTAACCGTATTGGATACATGCAGGGTTCCGATCGAATGATTGTACTTGTTACCCGGACTTTCGATCGGACGGTTGATAATACTAGCCGGCTCGGGTTTGAGCCGGATTATTAAGTCAGGTATTGATTTAATAATTTACGTATATGTATTTCGATATGTATATTCTAGTATTATGTTCTTTGTGTTATTCTATCTCTTTGGGTATTCGTATTTCGGTACGAATACATGTATGTATATACATTAGAGTGTAATCCGTATTTATACGGAAAACATTCTAGAAGGTGGACACCTTATTTTAGATTTTATCCATTTACTTTATATGGAAATGAGGTGTAAAAGAAAGAGGGGGGAGTATTGTGAGAGCTATGCTTCAATAGTGTAGCACAAATAAATTGTTAATTCATTTATGCAAACTATTCAAGCATGGTTGGAATTGTTTATTGAAAAAATGAGATATACAAAACCATACTTCATGGTTTGCTCTCTTGGTTGGATTTTTCATTTTTGGAGATTAATTTTTATTCTCACCATTAGCTTCACTCTCCTCACTTCTTTTCTTGAGCTCCTCCATCTTCATCTTCAACCTCCTCTCTACAATCTCATGTGTTAAGAATCAAGAAAGGAGGTGAGATAGATACACACATAGAACACTTCACTACATCCTAAACACTTTAAATTAGCAATCTAAATTCTCTAGTTGCTCCATTAGACTCTTAGTATGAAGCTAGAACTATGAGCTTCATCACTCGGGTGGATCATCTTCGACGGAGAAAGACCAGTGATCAAGCTCAATCCAAAGTATCTCAAGAAGCTAAGAAAGATGGTAGAAGACCGAAGGACACGTATCATTCGGTATAACACCTTCTATCACAGTAGTTAACACCTTTACTTGCTAGTTTCATGTTTGGTTTCGATTCTAGGTAGTTGTTTCTAGCGCCAAGTTTTTTAAACACCAAAATTTTTCGTTCCGCAACGGCCGCGGTCGACCGCCAGGACGTTCAGAACCCCAACATAGTATCAGAGCCGCCCAAACATTAGAAACTAGTAGTAAACGATGCATTAGTTTCAAAATCGAAAAATTCTGATTTCAAAACCCACTCTCTGTTCTGAAATTTTTGTGGTCTCTAAATTTTTTTAAAACAAGTGTAGAGACTTAGTCTAGACATGTATGTGACACACGATGTAAACAGGCCCATTCCATGCAAACTTGGCCAGCCAAATCCTTGAAATTCTCGATCTCACCTTTTTACTATTCACTTCTGGGTCTCGTTTTCATCCAGTGTCTGGGGTTTTGTAAATTGGTGTTTTTGGTCTTGTTTGATTTCCCCAGATTTCACTTAGTGTTGTCTTTTCTTTGGGGGGGCTTGGAAAGTTTCAAAACTTGGAATTTTGCATCATTGATATCTGTGATGTGGTGTATGTGTTTTTCAAACGTCGTTTATTTGCTATATGTCGTTTAGATGGGGTTGCACAAACTTGTTTATACTGTTGTGATGTTGATATCTTTGATGGCTATGTTCGGATTGTTGTGTGGGATAGCCTCTAGTGCAATGGTAGTTGTACAGTTTAGATTCATTTGTATATTCAGTATTGCGGGGTAAGCGTCCGACATGTGGACAGCCGTCTCTGCCAGATTGTATATTATTTTATTGGGGCATGACCGGGTTGAGGTCGATGTCACCATTATATATATATATATATATATATATATATATATATATATATACTTTTCTTTTCTGTACTAGGATTATCCCGTGGTAGAGTGCTCGAGTAGCCGGGTTCTAGAGAGCAACGGGCCTGCATCCCATGGCTGAGACGAAGGGGACCTTACTCTAGAATTGGCGGGCTATTCGTCGCACTCGTAGGGGGTATAGGATGGCCCACGGAGGAGTGCTCAAGTTACCGGATTCCGTGAAGTGCTGGATGGCGCATTCACTTTGTTGATTGGGGTTGCCTCACTTCTGGGATTGGCGGGTAACTTTCCGCACTCGTAGGGGTCTTGGTTATACATTGCGCAGGCTATCCACACGACCGGAGAACGTCGGGTTTCACTTACTACTCATGTGAGACCTGGGGATCCTAGATTATCCATTATTCTGTGATGCTTATCGTTTTTCTGTGATGTTGCTTATATCATGTCTGGGACGAATGTTATATATATATTTATATATACAAATGGATGTTGTATATGTTTTGCATCCGCGCTAGTCCAGCCTCCGCTCTGCCGTTAATTAAGTAACCTAACAGTGCATGACGGGGCCCCGTGGCGAATGTGGATGGCATATACGTACATTGTACTTTCGTTCTTTTCTGGTGTGATATGGATTAATTGATGGGACTGCATTAATTCTAATTAATGCAAAGAAAAATAAACTTAAATGATGTTGGAACCAATTTTTGAAAACTGTTATTACAGACATTTCTTTTTGTTTTGCTGTGCGGTATTCGGTTCTGAATATCCAGCACCTCATTCGACGAGACAAGAGCCGAGATCCTTTCATAGGGAGTGACCTCTTGGGCAAAAGTTTGTGTAATTGTAATAACTTCACTATAGTCGATTCTTTTGCTTTGCATTGTTGTATTCGGTTAGGAGTATCCTGCACCTCATTCGATGAGGAAAGAGCCGAGATCCCTTCACAGGAAGTGGCCTCTTTAGCAAAAGTTTACGCCGGTATATATTTGTAAAACCACTCGGTTCCTTCAACGATATCAAGTTCATTACGTTAAAGGTTTTTCGCCAAAAACCAGCCGTAGCCTTCCGTCATTTCAAATTAGTAATGCTTAGTATTCATGCTACGTTTGTCGTTACTATTCGCGGAGACGTAGTGTGCAGTAGCTCTGTAATGCTTTTCTGTCACATGAATATGTGGATTGGTTAGGACAGTCGTACGACTTTATTGATCATTTGTCAAGGGTCGTGCGGGTGGGTTTAACGCAATCAAGATAGTGACGGGATGAACTCGATTAAGACCCTTGATTTGTTGGTTATTCGTCAGGGTCCTTGGGTCCTAAGGGCAAAAACCACATCAGGAGTTTCAAACATACAGGAAACTTGTCAAGCATGCGCATACCTTCTGGAGTGTGGTAACTTGAGTAGCTTCCATCAAGTTATCATGCGACGATAGTTAGATCCCGATTCGCACTGATGAGTAGGTGTTACTTCTCGGGTGATTTTCAAATAATCCTGACTAATTCTCCTTTTAGGATTTGAAGTAGAATTCGATAAAACAGTGGGAGCCATCCTAATTAGATAAAGTGATTAACCAATCTAATTTAGGTTAGAGTGCACGCTGAATGTTTTTTTCTTTCTCTTTGGCAACGATCATTCCCTGACCCTAAACTAAAACTCATGAACCAAATTAACCGAACTTTCTTAAACACTTTGGCTTTTGGATTGTCATAGTCGCATATATCCCTGCCACTCTTACTTTCCCTTTGTATTTTTTCAGAACACTCTGTATCACTATGAAGATCTATATTGCTTGGATATTCCATCGTATAGTTACATACGAACTCGAAGAAACTTGTTTCGGTTCGAGAATGGTTTCCGGTTCGGGAGAAATTGAATAGGCTTATTCGGTTGTCTTTTCTCTTTACCTTCTCTCAGGTTGCGAGGGCTCCTGGTATTAGGAGAGTACACCTATTACGCTTATTGGATAGTCTTCTTCCAAAGCTTAGGCGGGTGCCGAAAAGAAGGGAAGGAAGAAAACCAATTAGCCTAAGAATGGTGTACAGAAGGTAAGAAGTAAAGATATATAAAGGGATTGAAGTGAGAACAAGAAAATATACAGTTACTGTCATGAATCTGGATATTGAAAGAGACATTACTAGGAATACCCAGCCACCCCTTCGAAACATTTTCATGTTTCAGTTTTACTGTGCGGTGTTAATTGAAAACTGTTTTCCCTATTAGATTCTGACTCCAAGGTATATATTTACCAGATTTGATTCACATCTGTACGGCGTTACATATGCTGAGTGGGAGTAAGATATTGGGAATTGAATGATTAGATCCTCAATATATCAGAATTCTTTGTAATTGGTGATTTTTGGTGAAATCACCTAGGTTTTGCCTAACGGCAAATATTTGGTTTTGAATATCCGTTGTTATGCACCAATTTCAAACTGATATATCTGTACATTTATTTTATAAAGTGAGATATAACCTTTTGAAATTATGTCTATGGCATTTACCGATATCAGTTGATGGTTAGGTAAGGAGCGTTCAACAGCAGTGTAATTCTTCTTAACCATAGTACAATTTTCAATCTACGACGCACAGGATTTGAGTTATCAAACTCATAGGACTTATACAAAGTATTGTATGTTGTCCAATGTCCGTTAGGACAAAGGGGTTGGTACCCGTACTATATTCCGTTTACTTATGACTTCTCTGGTTTTAGACAAGTATTTTTTTGAAATACTAGGTCCAAATTTTGAAAAGTTATAGATATAAGAATAAAATAGAGAACCATATATTGCAAATATCAGGATCCTTCGGAGTGATCGAAGATGTAGATACTTATACTAGATATTCCGTCGTAAGTAATAGTTTCGAGAACTTGCTTCTCTCTCAGGTTACTCATCCGTGAGCACGCTTCTTGATGAGTAATGTTGCTTGACCTTCTTTCATTTAGTTGATATGCACTGGAAACGACTGTATGTATTTTGAATCTGGTTCCAACTAAATTAGTATCTTTGTTTCTATATTAGATATAGAATAGATTCACATCTTAACGATGTTAAGGTATATGGAGTTGTCCGGTTTATGCTTAAACCCAGAATCTGGATAAACACTAGGCACGTTTCAATAATGGTAGTTTGTGGGTTATCCCAGACTTTGACGAGGGTTAACATTCTACCATTTGGAAGATCAATAGTTATATTGTTCTTGACTCGCCACAGTTTTAGTAAAATGAATTCTTTTCAGAAAACATTAATGGGGGTATGATAGAACTGAAAGTGATTCCAGAACCACAAACGATTACTGAAAATTTAGTAGAACCTAAACATTCAATTGGATTCGACAATCCATTAGCCACTCCGCAGATTTGGTGGGTAACCTCGGCCACTCGAGAGGTACTTCGGTCTCCTCAAAGACGGTAACAGGGAGGTTTCTGATTACTCAAACTTGCTATTACTGCTGTCATAAACTATGAGTTCTGGTAGGAGTATGAGTATAACGTCGTTCTAAATCTGTTTTAGAAGTGCACGTGTATATGACTCTGCCAGAAGGTTGTTGTAGTCAGTGGGAGTAGCGGAAGCATAGTGGACAAGTAGCTTATATTTATTTATAGACTAAAGCAGGTATAGCGGAGATAGATCATCTATTTTTGATGTGACAGTCATAGAGTTTGACTTCATCAGAATAATAGATGGACCTGATGAAAAGGTAGTAGGAAGTTGTGTCCTGGTATTTGGATGACATGCTCTTGGTAGGAAGTGATCTTCCTAGACTACGATCGGCTATACTGTGGTTGTCACAAAGTGTTTCTCCACATAGGATCTGGATAAAATATCAGGGATTCTGGTCACTAGATCTTATGGTTTTAGATCTAAATTTGGGAAGTGTCCCAATTTAGGTACTTCGACACTATTCTAAAAGTGTTTTAGAATGGACGACTCCTGGCGTGGTGGTGCACCTGCAGCTGATGGAGTCACCATCTTTAAAGAGATGTCTTCTAGACCGATGAAGAGAGAGATTTGCATGATTGATATATCACTTGCTTAGGCAATTGAGTCAATAATGAAATGTCAAGTACCACACCAGATATTGCTTTTGCAATGGATGTAATAAGCATATATATTAATCTAATCCTGGAGAAACATTGGGAAGCAGTTATGAACATAAGTAGATGTTCTTGGTATATGGTAACGGCAGCCTCCTTATGGAGGCGGTTCATTTCAGGCTTCCAAGATGACCTAGATGACAGAGTGACTGTCAGGGTTATAGTTTTCCCTTTTTTTGAGTGGTAGTATGTTGGACAGGTGGTCCAAGTGGATACTGAGAAAGGCATGGCGCAGGATACTGATTAAATTCAGTGGAAGATACGGTCTAAGAAATTTGTTGGATTTGGAGTTCATTTGTGAACTGGGTCCCATCAGATATCCAGACAAACTCTAAAACCGGTATCGCTCATTTCGGGAGATAGTCTTTCTCCGCGAAGTTAAGATATAAAGAGATAAAGATAGAAACATGGAGCGGATCCACTCACTGAGCGTATTTCTCGAACGCAATAGTTTCACAAACGAACTTTGCGAGAGTGATTAGTAGAGAAGTTGGGTGTTCGGTATCATACGGGCTGTGAGCATGCGACACCGCAATAATTAGCCTTAAATGTAAGTGGGAAATTGTTGGCTATAGTGCCCTCGAGTCAATTATTGTAATCGCAGGCACACGATTGTGATGATTGAGGGAGGACTTATACGGGTAGAACGGTCTTACTCAAAATGATAGTATGCTATCTGGTTTGCCTTTATCATCATGTACATGCATTATGTGGTATTACAGATCACTATTACATGTTGATAGAGCCTATAGAATTCTTGCTTGACTACCAGCATTATGGTGGCGATCATATACGTGAGAGCTGGGTGGTCTATAGGCACATCCTTAAATGTCCATAGTCGAGGGAGTATCGAGACTAGGCATAGATACTCCGGAGTAGACTAGTGTATACTTTTCGAGACCCCGACGAGAGGCGGTGGCCGGTCTCACAAGTCATTAGTATCAGTTAGTCACTTAAGATAATATACATGTGCTCATTGGGTTATGAGTACACTGGATGGACTCGCCGGAAACATGCTAGATAGTATTATACCTATTGTCAGATAGCAGTTCCCAGGTAACATAAGTACAGGTTAGTCTGTCGACCTGAGATCGTCATTTGTCTCGTGTGAGTTCCCACTGTGCTTTGATTACTACCCTACCACAGCTCTACTGAGGCGTGCAAACAGTAGTTAACACCTTTACTTGCTAGTTTCATGTTTGGTTTCAATTCTAGGTAGTTGTTTCTAACGCCAAGTTTTTTAAACACCAAAATTTTTCGTTCCGCAACGACCACGGTCGACGGCCAGGGCGCTAGGAATCCCAACATAACAATCTCTGCATCTCCTAAATGAGCTAGACTAGCAAACTAGTTTGTTTAGTTACTTCATTTGTGAAGTGCAAGCTTGAACCATATTTCTTCGAATGTATCATCTAGGATTGAGGAGGCTAACGTCCAAGCTCGATTCGGACAGACTAAAAGCTAAGGAAGAGGATTTTGAAGACCTGAAGGACACGAATTCTTTAGACATAACATCCTTTCATAGTAGTTAAATCCTTCTAGTTGCTAGTTTAGGATTATGGTTTGATCACTTGGGGTTTTATTGATTGTGCTTGTTCAAAATTTGATTTTTATGCATTCTGCCTATTTACTAGAATTGTATAGTAGGCATAATTAATTAACATGGTATCAGAGTCATTCCATAACCTTTAACTAACTAGTTACAACGTTCAAATTCCGCCGTTTTTGTCACGCAAAAACCGCCAACAAAAACAGCCCCGAAATTCTTAGTTTTAACATGTTCGTGCTCCTTGCGGGCTCACGGTTTAGACTGAGAAGCCGCGGGGTGTTGCGTGGGTATCCCTGGGTTCGCCTCCCGAGACCACCATGAGATGGCCTAAGGGTGGGGACCCGAACCCTACCCCAATGGATAGGCTCGGGTCTGCCACCCCTTGGGGCCACCTCATGGTGGCCTTGGGGATGGTACCCCTTAGGCCTCCCAAGCGAACGTTAATTTTGGGTAATTCACCCCGCGAAGGTTTTGACGAGTTCGAGTTCGTTGCGACTCCCGAATTGGTTTAAAACGTTGGAATTTTAGGGGTTTTATGAACTGTTTTTCCAGTTTCGGGAAAACTTGTTGTGTTTGCATTTTGTGCATGGGATTCTATTGTCGTAGCTTTCGTTATTTGCTTTTGTGATGCGTATACGTGTTGTGAACGTCTTCTAATCGCTATACGTCGATTAGAAGAGATTACACGTAATTTACTTACCTGTAATGTTGCTTGAGATATCTCTGTGATGGTTTCGACGGATTGTCGTGTTGGATAGCCTTTTCTGCGATGTCTGTTGTACAGTTTTGAATTCTTCTGTATATTCATTATTGCGGGGCAAGCATCTGACTTGTGGACTACCGTTTCTGCCAGTTTGTATATTCTTTTATTAGGCACGTTTGGGTTGAGGTCGATGTCACCATTGTATATTATTTCATTTCTGTACTAGGATAAACCCACGGAGAAGTGCTCGAATAACTTGGTTCTAGAGTGCGCTAGGTGGTCGTCTCGCAGTAGTGAGTTCGAGCTGTCTCGCTCTAGAATTGGCGGGCTATTCGCCGCACTTATAAGGGTTTTAGGATGACCCACGGTGGAGTGCACAGGTTACAGGATTCCGTGAAGCGCCGGGTGGCCCACTAGTGTCATTGAATGATGGTTTCCTTATTTCTAGAATTGGCGGGTAACTTGCCTCACTCGTAGGGGTCTTGGTTCTATATTACACAGGCTATCCACACGACCGGAGAACGTCGAGTTTCATTTGCAGCTCAAATGAAGCGTGGGGCTCTTAGATTATCCACTATTCCATATTGCTTATTGCTTGTCTGTGATGTTGCTTATATCATACCTGATATGACCATATATAATATAAATGTTGTATATATTTTGCATCCGCGCTAGCTCTACCCCTACTCTGTCGTTAGTTAAGTAACTTAACGGTGTATGACGGGGCCCCGTGGCGAATGTGGATGACATATACGTACATTCTATTTTCGTTATTTTCTGATGTGATAGGAATTAATTAATATGACCGCATTAATTTTGATTATCGCAAGAAAATAAACCTAAAAGATGTTGGAATCAAATTTCAAAACCACTTGGTTCTTTTCAAAACTACTCGGTTTTCTACAAAACAAATATTTTCAAAATTGAGCTTAAACCACTCGTTTCGAAATCACTAGATTCCTTAAACGATATCAAGTTCATTATGTTAAAGGTTTTCGCCAAAAACTAGTCGCAACCCTCCATCATTTCCTATAAGCATTACTTAGTATTCGTGCTACGTATGTTGACCTAATCAAGACGTAGTGTACGGTAACTAAATAGTGCTTGTTTGTAGCAAGAGATGAGATTATCTAGGACAGTCGCATCGCTATGTTGACCTAGTCAAGAGCTTATGCGGGTGGGTCTAAATTAATTAAGATAATGACAAATTGAACTTAACTGGCGGTTTATGATATGTTGATCTAGTCAAAGTCATAAGCCGTTAGGGGCAAAAACCACATCGGGGGTTTCAAATATACAGGAAACTTGCTAATGTCACATACTTTCTGAAGTATGGTGACTGAGTGGTTTCGATCTAGATTACCACACGATGATAGTTGGGTCCCGATCCAACTGATCAGTATGATTACTCTTGGGAGATATTTTTTCATTTCACAATTAGCTAAAATATTAGGTTCTAGAAAGATGTTAACAGAGATACGTCTCTGCGGAAACGAGATTTATTCTATTTAGGTCCATGCGAAGCACGGGAAACCTCCCTCGGAATACCAACACTCACTTGGCCAGACGGTTAGCGAACTTGTAAGGTGTTAATAATCCCGACTAGTTCTCCTTTTAAGGTTTAAAAAAGAATACGAGCAAACAGTGGGAGCATTAGATTAATTAAAAATCAATCTAATCTTACAAGAGCATACGCTGAGTGTTTATTTTCTCTCTGCAAGTAGCAACCATGTCATGCCTTAATCAAGATAATAAAATGTATAACTTGACCGAACCAGCTTATTACACTAAGTTAGGAAACGTCGGTTCGGCTCTAACCTGTGACAACTATCACGATTATGGGCAAGGGAAAAGAAATGCAGACTTCCATTTGACCCTGA
Organism: Agapanthus africanus; assembly: GCA_030015575.1. NCBI lineage: Eukaryota > Viridiplantae > Streptophyta > Magnoliopsida > Asparagales > Amaryllidaceae > Agapanthus > Agapanthus africanus. Next base: position 189,105,476 of record CM057337.1, read on the forward strand.
TGAAGGAGAAGCATTCTAATCCATCTTTTTCTGGTATTCTTGCTATTGAGAACTGTTTTTCGGTCAGTCCTACCTCCTGGATACTAGATGTCGGATCAGGATTTTAAATTTGTAATTTATTATAGGGACTGAGAAAAAGTAGGATGGTTAGACCTGGTGATGTCCCTCAAAGTAGGGAACGAAACACAAGTTGATGCCGCTGTCGTTGGTGAATATCATCTAGTATTGCCAAGCGACAATACTATGATTATGAAAGACCGCAACTATGTACCTTCCATACCTTGCAACATTATATCAATTTCTTCATTAGATAAAAATGGATATAATTTTGTTCTAGATAGAAATATCATGAACATTTACCTAAATCAGGTACGGGTTGCAAAAAGTACATTATGTAATGGTATCTATGTTCTAAATCAAAACACAGTTTTCAATGTACAGAACACACATAAGAGGAAGAGTTCACATGTAAACGAAGCCTACTTGTAGTATTGTAGATTTGGTCATGTCAATGAGAAAAGACCAGCCAAGTTGCATAATGATGGATTTTTGAATTCGTTCGAATTCATCTTATAAAACTTGCCAGTCCTCTCAAAGGAAAGATGACCAAAACCCCGTTTACGGAACACGGAGAGAGAGCTACAGAGCTCTTAAGACTCATACACAGTGATGTATGTGGTCGAATGTCTACACGTCTCGTACTTCATTACATTCACTGATGATCTTTCTAGGTTCGGATATGTATTTCTGATGAAACACAAATCTGAAACTTTTGAGAAATTCAAGAAATATAAGAACGAAGTAGAGAATCAGACTGGCAAAAATATTAAGATCCTTCGATCTGATCGAGAAGGAGAATACTTGAGCACAGAATTCCTAGACTATCTAAAAGAGAATGGTATTCTCTTTCAGCTTACTCCTCCGTATACACACCACAGCACAACGGTATATCGGAGTGGAAGAACCGCATCTTTTTTAATATGATTCGCTCCATGATGAGTAATGCTGGTTGCCTCTTTCATTTTGGGGATATGCATTTCAAACAGCGGCATATCTATTAAACGATGTTCCATCCAAATCCGTGCCTAAGACACCATTTGAAATATGGAATGGTAAAAGACCATATCTTAAACGATTTAAGATATGGGGTTGTCCGGCTTACGTTAAAAACATAATCCGGATAAATTAGAGGCATGGTCAGTTCTATGTAAGTTTGTGGAATATCCAAAGAATGGTTACAGATATCTGTTCTACCACACCGAAAAACAAAAGGTGTTTGCTGCTCAGCACGCCACCTTTTTAGAGTAGCAATTTCTTTCAAAATAAATTAGTAGGGGTACGGTAGAACAGAAAGAAATTCTAGAACCACAAACTGAAACCGAGGATTTGGTAAAACCTCAAGATTCAATAACTCCGGACGAAGCACAGCCACTCCGCAAATCTAGTAGGATTCATCGTCCGCCCGAGAGATACTATGGTTTTCTTATAGACAGAGATCGAGAGGATTGCATATTAAAAGATCCTACTAGTTTCGAGCAAGCCATTACCAGTAGAGACTCTGTAAAATGGCTGGATACAATGCGGTCTGAAATGGAATCCATGTACACCAATAAAGTTTGGACTTTGGACGTTGCTCCTCCTGGGGTAAAACCCGTTGGATGCAAGTGGATTTTCAAGAAGAAGAATGGTGTAGATGGACGGAAGGAAACCTATAAGGCTAGACTTGTTGCAAAAGGTTTTCATCAAAGACCAGATGTGGACTATGACGAAACCTTTTCTCCAGTGGCTATACTCAAAACCATTCGGATCCTACTTGCCATTGCTGCCTTCCATGACAATGATATCTGGCAGATGGACGTAAAAACGTTTTTTTCTAAATGAAAGTTTACAAGAGTGCGTTTATATGGATCAGCCGGAGGGATTCGTAGACAGTGGGAGCAACGAGAATATGTGCAAGTTGCTTAAATCCATTTATGCATTAAAACAGGTATCGCGGAGCTGGAACATCTGTTTCGATGAGACGGTCAAGGAATTTGACTTCATCAAAAACGAAGATGAGCCATGTATATATAAGAAGATTGTAGGGAGAACTGTCGTATTCCTAGTCTTGTACGTGGATGACACTCTCTTAATAGGAAATGACATTCATATGCTACAATCGGTCGGGCTGTTCTTGTCACAAAAATTCTCCATGAAAGACCTGGGTGATGCCTCCTACATTCTGAGGATTAAGATCTACAGAGATAGATCTAAGAGATTATTGGGACTCTCACAGTTCAGGTACATAAACACCAATCTAAAGAGTTTTAGTATGGAAGATTCCAAGCGTGGTAATATACCCGTTTTGCACGGAATCACTCTCCAAAGATATGGCTCTCAAGACTGATAAGGAGAGGGCTCACATGAGTATTATACCCTATGCTTCAGCGATAGGATCTATAATATATGTGATGCTATGTACCAGAACAAATGTAGTTTACACGCTTAGCGTGGTGGACCGATATCAGTCGAACCCAGATGAGAATCATTGGACAGCTGTGAAGAACATTCTGAAGTACCTAAGAAGGACTAAAGAGATGTTTTTGGTTTACGGTAATGGAGACCTCCAGGTAGAGTTCTTCACCGACTCAAGCTTCCAAAGTGATAAGAATGACAGCAAGTCTGTCTCGGGTTATATATTTATTCTCAACGGAGATCCGGTCTCTTGGAAGAGCTCTAAATAGGACACCTTCGCAGACCCGACGATGGAGGCTGAAAACATTGTTGCCAACGATGCCGCAAAAGAATCGGTTTGGATGAAGAAGTTCATTACTGAACTTGAGGTGGTTCTGTCCATTATTCATCCAATACCTTTATATTGCGACAACAATGGGTTATGGCTTTAGCGAAGGAACCACGATCCCATTAGAAATCCAGACATCTTGAGACGGTATCACCTGGTCAGGAAGATTATAGATCACTGAGAGATCAAGTTCTAGAGGGTAGATACGAAAGAGAACACGGCGGATCCATTCATAAAGGTCTTCCCTCAAACGCAGTTCGAGCGACTTTTCGAGATGTTGGATATGCGATACGCCAACATCTGGGCCTAGATCAGACGTTGGGTATTCGATACGCCAATTACAAACCTTAGTGCAAGTGGGAGATTGTTAAATATGTATGCCCTAGAGGCCTATATTGTATAGGATGCTAGGGATATGTATGTACAAGACAATCTTGCTCAGTTATATAGTATACTATTTGGGTTGTCTTTATCTAAACATGAGTATTTGTTTTTTTATTACTTTGTATTGCTTATACATGTTGATAAAGTCTCGATACGGTAGTATACTATTTTGGTTGTTTTTATCTTAACATGAGCATATGTTTTACTTGTTATCACATATCGTTGATACATGTTGATAAAGCCCATAGGATTTTGCTTGACTACCAGCGCTATAATGGCGATCATACTTATGCGGGCTAGATAGTCCATAACCACATGCTTAAATGTCCCAAGTCAGGAGTATCGAGATTGGGTATCGATATTCCAGAGTAAACTTGTGTATACGTTTCTAGATCTCGACGATAGGTGGTGGTTGTTCCCACGGTCATTGGTATGATCATCTAAGATTGTATACAAGAGTTCAGTAGGGGTAAGTATACTGGACAGACTCGCCGAGAACTTCTAGATGGTATTATACCTATTGTCAGATAATAGTTCTCAGGTGACATGAGTATATGTTAATTTTTAGACCTGAGATCGTCATTTGTCTCGTGTGAGTTCCCACTGTATTTAAATTACTACCCTACCACGGCTCTACTGAGTCGTGCAAACGGGTTTTGGTTGGATACAGTCCCGAACCACACGAAGACAGTGAGTGATTGTCAAGAATTCGTCTCCCGCTATTGGGAGTCGATATCGCACTGCCCGGTGGTCAGAACCATAAGACCTTGGCTAATGCAAATGAGATTTACTGATAGTTAGATCAGTGGTTTCCCAGATCGGTCCTGGGCCACATCCACACGACTTATCGGGTTATTAGAGGTCTGACGTTTACCACCCTCTAGACCCGGTATGCGATACTCTTAGATGAAGAGACCAGACTGTACAGAGATTGTCACGAATAGACTCAATAGGGGTTCGGATGAGCTTGCTCGTCAGCCTTCTTTTCGACAGGTACCCGAGTAGCCGTTACGTACAGCTAGTGTCACTGACGCGCTTTTGGTTAAACGCACTGCCAGCGTATTGTCGAGTATTTAGAGTCTCACACAGAGGGTTTTCCTGGTTCAGGAGGAACAATGTAACGAACATATGTTTATACGTGCAGGGTTCCGATTCAATACGTGTACCAGTTGCACGGAATTTAATCGGACAGGTTGTAATACTAGCAGGCTTAGGATTAAACTGGATTATTAAATCAAATATTGATTTAATACTAGTATTATATTAGTAGCATTATTCTATCTCTAGCGTATTTGTATTTTGATACGAATACGGGTATGTATATATGGTAGAAAGTATTTTGTAATTATACAAAATACATTCTAGAAGGAGAACACCTCATTTTTGCACTTTCCATTTATTCATTTATTTGGAAATAGGGTAGAGGGTTATGTGGTAAATGAGATGGTGTAAGGTATGGCCAAATGAATTTTTAATTCTAATTCATTTGGTGTAACTATTCATGTATGGTAGCCATTTTTAATTGTGAAGTTCTTTTCACAAAACAAAATGGTTATGCTATTTTTCATTACCTTGCTCTCATTTTCACTAGCTTCTTCTCTCTCCTCTCTTCTTCCTCAACCTTAATTCTTCTCGTGTTGAGAACCATAGGGTTTAGAGATAGATAAATAATATTAACAATCTCTATATCTTCTAAATGAGCTAGACTAGCAAACTAGTTTGTTTAGTTACTTCATTTATGAAATGTAAGCTTGAACCATATTCTTTCGGATGGATCATATAGGATTGAGGAGGCTAATGTCCAAGCTCGATTCCGACAGACTAGGAGCTAAGGAAGAGAATTTTAAAGACCCAAAGGGCACGAATCCTTTAGGTATAACATCCTTTCATAGTAGTTAATTCTTTCTAATTGCTAGTTTAGGGTTATGGTTTGATCGCTTGGGGTTTTGTTAATTGTGCTTGCTCAAAATTTGATTTTGTGCATTCCATCTCTCTACTAGAATTGTATAGCGAGCACAATTAATTAACACTTAATACAGCACCACAAAGAAAAAACCTAGTGCTTTCGCGCGTGGGTTCCCTGCGCCGCCAACAGTGGAAGAACGAAACTTTCTTCTCTCACGGCACCTTCGATTCTTGCCTTTTAATTTCGATCTCGCTGCCAACTTGCGCAGCACCTTCGATACTCGCCTCCTAATCTCGATTTCGCTGCCAACTTGCAATCTAGAAGACAAAATCCATGATCCAGATTAGAATTTAAGTTTTTCTGATTTTTTCCAAACAAAAGAAGCGTACACTTCAAAACGCTTCACGATTGAAGTGTACGCTTTGCCCGCCTCAATAAAACCTCACGAATGAAGCGTATGCTTCAAGGAAAGGTCTCGCTTCTCCTCTGCGCTTAAGGGCGAAGCCCTAGCCATTCGCCTTGAGGCGTGCCTCTGAAATGCCTTCAAAAACACGGCTGAATATATAAATTGAAAAACTTGAATTCTGAGTAACAAAAGTTCCATGAGCAAACAAAGTTGAGAGCAGAATTTCAGTTTTCCTTAATGTGACGATGTGTCTTCAGTTTGTCATCAAATTGGATGACAGGTTAAGAACTACCTTTAGGTGTAAACAACTTCATAACTTAAGGCAGCCAATCTACTCACCAATAGATATTTATCAACTGATCCACTGATATTGAAATAACTAACAAAATAATTAATACACTCACCAAAGGAGCATTTCTAGGTCCAAGAGATCGTTGTTGTTCCAAAATTTTCGTTTTATCTGAAATTCCATGTATTCTTTCAACTCCTTTCAGTGAAAGTATCAGTTGTCTTAAGAGTTCAACCCTCTCTTCCCCCCTACAAGACACGACGACTTCTTCCAATCTTTGTGCTGTGTGCTTGAAGTTTTTATAGTTCTGAGTACCCTGTAAAATGATAAAAGTTACATGATCCCCATATATTCCATTGTACAACTTATCCGACAAAACTTTTATATAATTCCACAGAAAATTTACTAACAGAGACAGTTCCATTTATAAGTGAACCAAGTGAAAATAATAGATATGGAAGGGTCACTTGTCATGAGCAGTTGGGCACTTCACAACAAATTCCTAGAAAAGAGGATATGGGGACATGGCGATATGACCCCACACATATGCATGTGTATATGTATGTACTATGTACATAGTACATAAACACATATGGTAAAATGAAGTACATAGTACATACACACACATGGTAAAATAAATTTTAAAAAACTATTACCATAATCCACATGCATCTATAAGAACTAACAAGTAATCTGCATTTAAAACAGTAGGAATGAACGATTAAAATCATAAGTCGATACTTATATAGTTATATTACAGATAGAATAAGACTTATAACCTGATTATACGAAATCAAACAGCATATGCCCATCCAAAGAAGAGTTGCCCATAAAAACGGATAATAACGTTGTATAAACTATTAATAAATTGATGATAACGATGGCCAAAATTCTAATTTAACAAAATCAAGTTATCAACCACACACACACACACATAAATATGTATGTATGTGTGTGTGTACACACACACATGTGTGTGTGTGTAAAGTAAGAAACATCACCTAAGTTTATACATAAATCGAGTTTTGACACGAAAAATATGATGAAAACATGTTATTTTTACTAAAGGAATCGACATGCATAAGCAGTGGCGGATCCTGAACCTTTTTTCAGGTGGGGCAAGAAAATTTATATTATAGAAACAATGAAGCCAGGAATTTATGTCAAGTGGGACATAATCTAAAAAAGAAAAATTGTTACAGACATGATTTAAGGATAAGTAAACATGAGCATAATATCTTCACACTAACTATAACTCTCGTCTCAAATATCACCTTTTGTCCATAAAGTTTAGAAATAAGTTACTTGACTTATAAGTTTTATTCTACAAACAACTTTTACAAATATATAACTATATCGAGTTTTTAGATGAATGAATATAGCAAAAATATGATGATTGTTAGTATATTGGTTCACTTAATACTTGGATTGTGAGCTAGCATTTTGAAATCATCATATGCAAAAAATCTTTAATAAGAGATAGTGAAACTCTAAACTTTTTGTATTAAATAAAAAAATTTAAATCATAAATTGGTTGTATAAGTTTCATTCTAAGCATCTTTTGTTTTGCCCAGATATAAAATTTATAGAATTTGTGGAAAAGCATGGAATGAAAACAGCAAAAAATATAATTTTGTGAGAACAAAGTATGTAGTGATAATGGAATAAATTATAGTCTAGTGAGCAGCAAAATTTTGTTGCTAAAGGAAAAAATGCTGAACAAGAGCATCAAACATGAGACCATCCATATCAATCAAAACTTCAAACTCAAAAGCAATTACCGACAGGCCGAATGCAAAATTCGTTAGATTGGGCAGCTTGATTCATTATATTAAATTACCAACCCATATGACTACATATATATAAAGCGAATTCTTTGATCCAGGTGAGGCGACTGCCTAACCTCGCCTCCATAAGGATCCGCCCCTGTGCATGAGACATGCATACAACACATACATAGCGTGTCCAAGAGCTCTCAAAAATGCCGGCCTCAGATAGATACGGGCAGACACAACATCCCGTTGGAAATGGCAATGATTCATAGGTTAAGAACCAACCTGGAGTACATATATAAGCATGTAGTATGTATCTACTTAATTTAAAGTATAGAGAAATAGCTATGTATGGTCCATGTAATACCCGTAAGGTGATGTGCCACCCATGTGATGCCTAACAGTGGTGATCGTTAGGCCTATATAATTCCTGTAGACTCATAACACTTGAATGTTTATGAATTCTTATGTGATTAATATAACTCCATGTCAGATATTTGGGTGGAAGGTGAAGGCCATAATAAGAAGTTTGATCTAAAGCTATCGCCTTAACCTTTTGATTCAGATAGCAACATAAGGTCTTCACTGGTCAACACTCAAGGCATCGATTGAATCCAAGCATATCATACCTATGCTTGTTCGGCAATACCATTTTTTACTCCCGGTAAAATGCCCTTAGACAGCTTTTCACTTGACAAGCACTATTATATACATGGCTTTGGCAGACAATAGTGAATAGATTTGAAACCCGAGCAACTTGCTATTCAGAAATCCTTAGATAGATTACAGTAACTATCTAGGATGAAGAATGTGATCTCTCTGGGTACTAGATTTGGATTGTGAAATCCAAATTATATTCTTTCAGTTAACTTATATGACTATACCAATAGTGAATGAGGTTAGTGTAGCTGCCACGCAGATCGGTTATCTAGAAAAACCTATTAGTGACCATTAAAAGATCTCAACTAGTTTGCTAACACTCATCACCCCTGACCACATCGGTCTCGATTGACTCTCTATCAAATTGTATCAGACTATTCACTAATCCAAGGCCATCTTAGTGCTAAGATTAGGTGCATATGAAGCAATGATTTTCAATTAACCATTTTTATTTCTTATTTTTTGTCATTTAAGCATTGTCAATCTGGAAAACTGTTGATTGGTACAATTTTAGTGTACTCAATCGATCAATCGAGAACCTAATCAGCAAATTGAAACAAATGAAAGATGGGATATCAAAAATAAGGGGATGAAGATTAATACGATGCGATCTTGAAGGAGCTTGGCGCCGCCGGAGACGGCCTGGCCGGCTTGCTGGACGACGGAGCCGGCGTAGGTCTTGACGGTGCGTCCGATAGGGTTCCGTCCGCTGGCCTCGACGGCTCTGTTGACGGCGCTCTTCAGCCACGACATGGCGCTCGCTCTCCTCCTTCTTCAAAGAGAAGATGAAGATGAAGACGAGGATGAAGAAAATTGAGAAGAGTAATTCTAAATGGTGAGGGGTTAATTTGAGAGAAGGGAAGGGACTGGAAATGGTCATTGGAATCGCACCGAGGGTTTCGGCTACGTTTCGCTCCCTGCTGTTTCATCGGAATGGAAGATGAAGACAAAGCCCCTTGTTCTCCGCATCTTTGAAAGAATGGATCCGGATCCCTTACCCGCATCCCTTACCCGCATCCAGTTCCTAAAATCCTCTGATTTTTCAACTATTCGGTGGTGCGCACGTGCAAAAATAAAGGAGGAGAAGGAGAAGGGTTTTTTACTATAGCCCCCAAACATAGAAAACTCATTTCTATCTCCAAAAACTTGGTATTTACTTTTTATCCCGTAAAACTAATAAAATACATCATTTTACTTATTTTATGATTTCCATCAACTTTTAATGACATAATATCAGGTTTTTCTTTAAAATATCACAACCTCTCTTCTTATTTGAAAATACACAATTTCTTCACCGAATTGAAATTAAAGTTTAAGCTTCTGCTGCACATTTTACAAAATCGGCCATGAAATCAGGAGTATTTTCAACATCTTTCTCTAACTATGAAGAAGTTGAATGCATCTGCGGCCTTACTTGTTGTTTTCGAGTAAACGGTAAACCTAAAATCCGTGGAGAAAAAATAAAGTTAAAGTTGACAGGTTTTTTCCGACGGAAATTGTAAATGGGGTAAAATAATGAATATTATTAGTTTTGGGGTAAAAAGTAAACACCAAGTTTTCGGGGATTAGAAAGGAATTTATTATGTTTTGGAGGGCTACTACTAAAAAAACCCAAAAAAGAAATCCTGAAGAAAGTGAAATAGAAAGTAGGGAAAACTGTATTTAAACCTCTAAGATCTAAAAGCAATTTGATTAGGTTCCCGGGTCCAAATGACTTGTGAATGAACCCGCAGTACCAAGAATTCCTTTCTTTAAATCCCTGCAGTATGATTTTGATATTATTTATTATCCTTATATTTTGTTATTATCCACACTGCCCTTAACCCTCTCTTCTGCATCCTCATCTCCCTCTTAAGCTTTTAATTTTTCATTACCAACTCTCTCCACATCCATCTACATTGATTTTTAACTAATCCAATATCTCGACGAATCAAATGCCCATTAACAATTCTTGTTAAGAAGTCCAAAACTCTAATCATTTTTTCTTTCCTGGCAAAACAAAAATAAATCGATAATAAAAATCCAAATTAGCTTCTAATTTTGATATGGATGGTTTTTGAATGTTGAATTTTTTGGAAGAAAGTAATATGTGATATAGAGTTTGTCACATCCCGCTTCCCAAAATACGGGATACGAGGAATGACTAGGCCAGCCATACTTCTACGATCAGGGAATAATCCCACCGTAGTCACACTTCGGCTTCTAGCATTACATGGTAGTCAATAAACAGTGCTTGAGTAAAGGAAAAATCACAGTTCACAACTTTATTACATTGCAATTTAAAAGATTTCGAGGTACATTTATTTCACAGAATAAACAACTAACCAATAAAACAAATGCTGAAATCAAAGAAAGTAGCGCTGGCGATGCAGTCTAGATCTCCGCAGTCTCGAAGGATAAATCCTGCTCCTGGGCTGGATCCACTCCGTCCTCTGAGTATGCATACTCAGGTCGTCAGGGCGACACATATAACAATAAATATGTAACATGGGCGTGCGGTATTATTAAGCATGAGAAGTACAATGAATTGTAGATCATGTGTATAATAACATCAACTGAATATGAATAGCGCAATGTGAGTATCATGTTAGTGAACTAGGCAATGCATATGTCACTACTTAACGGTCACTAAATCAATGAAATCAATTGGTGGAGAGGAAACTCGTGTTTAACAAGGGTCTCGTGCATGTCCGAGACTACGGTCCACTGTGTCCGGGACATAACCCTGTCAGCCGTGCCGCTAGGCCCACAACCTAAAATATGTGTGTATGTGTGTGTGTGTATAAATATCACTGACAGCAAATTATCATCCTCTATATCACTGTACCTCGCTAAATACGAGTTCAATTCCAACTTGATTTCTCCATTCCTCAGGTTATGGTATGCATTCATGTATTGAATAGGTTGTGGACAAATACGTATCACTGTCGCTTTCAATCACTTTTCCACTTATCAATATCACTGTCGTATTTTCCACAACCCAATCACTAATATTAATATATCGACAATGCAGATGATCATTATGCAGCAGGTATAACTCAAGCATGAAAATATGCAGAAATGCACTGAACAGGTATTCATTATTCTAGAACGACCAATGCCATGTAATTGGTAAAATTCACGATAAATCATACACATAGAATAGACCAAAACAGTATAAAGGGCGTATGAAGTACACTGGATTATCTAAACAGTAAAATTTATTTCAGGTCAATCGGAGTTCAAGTTAGGGAATTATCATCGTTTGAAGGCAGCGATCGATTTCTGGGATTCCAGTTTTAGAACTGGAAGCCCAACTTCGCGCGCATTTTATCAGTAATTATGTTCAGATTCAGCTATTTCCCTAGTTGAATAAAATTTATTTCTGCCAGTTAAGTTTCCAACGCACCAAACGGATTATCAATCGCACCTCTACCTCAGAAGTTATGTTCATATTAATGTGTCAATGTAACAAACATTTCTGCAGAAACTGCAGAACGCATTGACATTCTAAAATACAATTTAAATACCAAAAGACCGTAAAAATGCACGGTACCAATTTCATGTGTTAGATAATTAAGTTATCTACGCGACCATATGAGGCTCCGTGCATTTACAGTTTTAAGCAGGTATGTACAGGTGCTTAGAATTCAGTTTTCCCCATAGATTGCTACCCCGGACTGCAGTCCAGAATTGCGTTCCTCATCATTTTTCAGGGTCATGGGATTGCATTATTTCAAAACCAATTACATAGTATTATAGGCTGTCTCGTTAGGTTCGATACGAGCCCTGGAACACCTTGATTAGGTTTATTTTTAATTAACTACTAATTTTACAACGTGATGGGTACGGTGATTTTCAGATTTGACGTAACCAATAGGGATTTCATTTTACATTCAATGCCTTAACGATTTGATACAAATTTCTTATACGTCACTCGTTAACATCAATCGGAACTTCTAATAATAAAACTTGGGGATTTTAATAGGGTAAACGCATCGAGCACTCGGTACGTGTAGGGGGATGCTATCTACTTGTACATACACACATCATACATTATACCCATTTAAACCGTTAACTACATTTACTAATTACATAAATACGTAGCATGAATTGAACAAGTGAAGGGGGTTCACTTGTCTGTGATGAAGTCGATGGTAAAGCAATGACGGCAACGAAAATGGCACGACACAGGTACGATCGCTGCACGATGCGCGCTCGACTTGGCTAGATCGGAGTACTCGGCTCAGCATTGGCGTGGAGGTGGTCACGGCAGGGGGTTTCCAGCGACTTCGTCGAAGTGCTCGGGTGCAGAGGGGTTGCCGGCGGTGAGCTCAGGCGGCTCAGGGGATTGGAGCTGGTGAGTCAGGGAGCTCGGGGGCTGCAGGGGAGCAGTGCAGTAGGCTCTGGCTCTGGCGAGGTCGGCTGAAGCACCGAGGCGACAGGGTCGGAGCTCAGATGAGATGCAGGGACGAGGGAGTTGGGTTCGTCGGCGAGATGCAGGGGGTCGGTGTTGATGGTGGTGGGTGCTCAGTTTGGTGGTGATGCAGATGAGACGAGGGTGTTGGCAGTTGAGGTGTTGGGAAAGAGGAGAGGAAATGTTGGGAAGCTCGCGGCGGTGTTCGGAGCTTGGGGGGAGTTCGGTGACATGAGGTAGGGGGTTTGACTTGGAAGAGAAGGAGAGAGAGAGAGCGAAGCAGAGAGGGGGAGATGAGGGAAGAGAACGGGAGAGATGCAAAGAGGTGGAGAGTGGGAAAGAGACGTTGGAGAGAAGAGAGGAGGCAGGTGCGGGGATCCCGGGTTCGTTGGCGACGAGGCCACATCCACGTGGAGTCGTTCTCACGGAGGTGAGCATGAGGAAGGGAAGTCGTAGGGCGCTGTTGGGGACTTGGAGCCGTTGGGGGTGAGCGGGTCGAGTGGAGGCTGGCGCGAGGAACGCGAGCGGGCGCGAGAAGCGGGCGTGGGTGCGATCGTCATGGGCGCGAGGAGCGGGGGCGAGGAGGTTGCGCGAAGGAAGTGGCGGGAAAAGGGAACGAGAGAGGAAGATGAGGGGAAGCGGGTCGGGTCGGGTTGGCGTGGGTCGGGTCGGGTAGAATAGGATTGTGTTTTAGTTTAGGTTTAAGAGTTTAGGAAATTAGTTTAAATAATAAAAAAACATATAAAAAATGAAATAAATTTGGATTAAATTATGGAAAAATACGGAAAATTTTATTCGGAACTGGGGATTTACAGAGTTGATTGGGGGAAAAACGAATTTAGACTTGATAGGGTTTGAAGAAGAAGATGGGCGTGGAGGAAGGAGAAGGAAGATCAAGAAAAAACAAAAATTAAAATAAATGTAGCAGTTTCGCTGATAAATGTAATATTCTTATAGATAAATATAGCGGTTTTATTAAAAATGCAGTGCTTTCTACATAAATATAGCAGTTTTCATGTAAATATAGTAGTTTTACTATAAAATGTAGTAATATATGAAATGATTGTAGTAATTTCTATAAAAGGGTAGTATTGAAATTAAAAAGGCTAGGGTGTTAAATAAATGAATTTTTAAAATTAAGGGGGTTTTAACAAGTCTTTTTATACAGGGACTTAGGGCTATTCCTTTTTGGACATAAGACCTTAGATACATTTTTTCCTGAAAATTAACAAATCATGGCTCTTATTTGTTTTCCTAAAATAATTATGAGAAATGTGGGCATCTCTTTTCTTTTTATTTTCTTGAAAGGTATTCCGGTGTTAACGCACCTAAATTCATTAATAGAGAGTTAATGAACCACAAACGCTTCGCAGGCATCCCAATACATCAACATGTCTTATGCACGAGCTAAAAAAAAACCGGAAATCCTAATACCAACATAAAACGGTCCCATAATGGTTATAACTAGATCAAGGTGAAGTCAGTCCACATCACAAGCAACCATGCTACAATCTCCAACGAGCCAGGACTGCCTCGCATTCATCTCTGAAGACTGAAGTACTGCTGTGTAGATCTCTTTGCATTCGAGCTCCTGGACACCTCATGAAGTGTTTTCAATAGGATGAGGTCCCAGGAGTGCAATGCCTTGACTATTCTTGAAGCTTAATCAGAACGATGGCATCTTGTCAATGTTCCCACGGACTTTGCATTTCGGAGAACTCCACGGCACGTAAGCAAATTTCATTCCTATGCAACCAAATTGTCTACGGTAGATGATTTCTCAAAAAAAATTATGATCGATCAAAAAGTCAACATTCCATAACTTTTTTTATTGGCACCGTCTATCTTCATCACACACACACAACAATTTTCACATGATTTTGATACACTTTGACCTTCAATTTGGCTGTTATGATTTGAGGTAAGCATAAGAAGTATGGAGATCACGATTTTTTTGGTGTATGTGCATCCTAAACATGTTAATCAATATAAAGGGTGCACATCATCATAAAGAGTTATGCAAAGTTGATATTTTGGTCATATAGAAAAGAAACCATTTGGATATCCACATTTCTATTATTATAAGGCGAACTCCAAATGTGTTTATAAGATCCTTAATTGATGGTCTCTGTTTTTATAAGAAATTGAAAAATGAATAAAATCATTTTACTTTATTTCCTTGTATGAAACTATTGAATCATCAACCTATTATAATATTTTAATTTACTCGATATTCAAATTTCAAACAGCATCCTTCCACATCTTATCCGCATTCAACATCCAAACAATCCATGTTATTTATTATTACATCTTAATAATTAAATTACATAACATCCTATTCAAGGCTTCAAATAAAATTAATAGATTTTAATAAGGCTGGGGTCGACCGCGGCCTAATGACTGCGGTCGCGAGACTTTGCCCGGGGCTGGGGGAGGAGCGGGCCCACCTCAACCCTCTTAAACCCTCTTTTCGGGGGTCGTGCCCAATGACTGCACCTCAAGGGCCTGTTTGGTTGCAGGATTATGGAATTTGGATTCCAAAATATTACGGTTGAAATTTCTGGATTTGGTAATTTGTTGTTTGATTGGTTTTGGATTCTTAGTATTGGATTTGTAGATCCTTATAATCTTTGTTTGGTTGGTGAAATAAATGGGATTTGGATTTGAGGATTTTAGAGAGAGATAGATAGAGAGAGGATTATTAAATAAATAAAGTACACGGGTCCATCTAAAAGTACAATAAATAGTGCCAAATCCTAAAAATTTCTTGAAATTTTTTAGGATTCAAGAATCCTTGTTTTGTGGTGGGTCCTCCCATAAAAAACAAAGAAATCCTAGAATCCACATTTATCAACCAAACACAAAATCATGGAGTCTCAGGATTCCACAATCCAAAATCCACTCCAAATCCATAATCCTGCAAGCAAACAGTCCCCAAGTTTACTTTATAAAATATACTGTACGTTACTTGCATGGTACGTACAAAAATAGTAGTTTCTCATGATTAAAACATCTTTCGACTTGAGCTGTATCTTTCATTCTCTTGCAACAACCCCATGTGGCCACTTGCTTGCTATTTTATTTTCTCTGACTTTAATAAAACAGCGGACCCATAAATCTGGCCCTCAAACTCATATGTATTAAGAAAATACACGCATCACGAGCAATACCAACCAAGTTTCGCTAATCTTAGAAATGGCTTTTACTGCTACACCGGCCTCATAGCCAAACTGGTGATAGCCACAGTCCTCTTCCCTGTGCTCATCACACCGCAGGATTCTTCTGGCAAGCTATTTCTGTTGTTAGTTTGAAACTATTGGTAACATTTGTATATGGGAAATAGTCACATATTGGATGGAGAGACGAATATCCAAACCTTTATAATAATTCCCAATATTTAAGTAATATCTTGAACAAAATGGGTTATGAGCCAAGTGGGCCTATTTTCTAGTTGGATTATAATATTTATTTATTATTGTCTTTGATAAGGCACGGCCACTTAGAAAACTGTCCTTGAAGATTTTTTACGTGCTCGATCCAGACTTGCCGCCAATCTCAGATTCAACCTCAACTTCAAATGATGCCGAGAGTGCCAAGACAGAGAAAAACAAACGTGAAGAAGATGAACTGGTTGTTGCGAGTACATTCTCAATTCCTTCACCGATCGTCTGTATGATCTTTACAGAAATATGAAGACACCAAAAGAAATCTGGGATGTCCTTAAAACAAAGTACAAAAATGAGAAGAAAGGTACGGATAAATTTCTCGCGCTTAAATATTTTTAATTTAAGATGATTGATGACATGCCAATCATGGATCAAGTGCATGAATTACAAATTCTCATCTCCAAACCGAGCGCACTTAAAATTAAAGTCCCTGATTCGTTTTATATTGGAGCAATACTATCTAAACTTTCTTTTACTTGGAATGAATACAGAAAGAAAATTATGCACTCTTCTGAAAATTTTACCATAAAACAATTTCAGACTAATCTATAGATTGAGGCAGAGAACCGTGCACGTGACATTATTTTTCTTAGTTCTAAATCTAACTCTAAAATGAATCATGTCAGTAAAAATGATCATAGAAAATTTTAGAACAATTTCAAAGTTCAGAAAAAGGGAAATGATTTTAAGAATTCTAATTTTGCAAAGAAGAAATTGCCTTATTATAACCGTGGGAAGAAATGCCACTATATTAAAGATTGCAAATTCAGAAATACCGGGAAAAAACTTGGTTTCAGATCAGAAAATAACAAGGTAAATCTAATAGAAAATGAAGTCAAAGAACTTGTTGCTTTGGTTTCTGACATGCAGATAGACATGATTACGGAATTACATATGGCTGCGGTAACTAGAACTGCAGATTGGTGACTGGATTTGTTAGGAATATGTATGTCCTAGAGGCCATTATTGTATGACACAGTGGATGCTTGGACATATATATAGAGGACTTTCTTGCTCAACATGATAGTATGCTATCTGGTTGCTCTTTATCTTAACATGTACACTTGTATTATTATATCGTCTCTCTGTTACATATTGATAAAATCCTTAGGATGTAGGCTTGAATACCAGGACTATGATGCAGATCATACTAGTGGGGCTTGTGTAGTTCACAAGCACATCCTTTAACAGTTCCTAGTCGAGAGAGTATCGAGACAGGGCATCGATATTCTAGAGTAGACCAGTGTATACGTTTCTTGACCCTGTATAGGGCGATGGTTGATCCCACAACTATTGGCGTTTGACATCAAAGATTATACACAGGTGCTCATTAAAGAATGTGTACACTGAACAAGACTCGCCGAGAACTCCTAGATGGTACCATACCTATCGTCAGATAGCAGTTCTCTAGTGACACTTGTACAGATTAGTCTGTAAACCCGAGATCGTCATAGTGTCTTGTGTGGTTCTCACTGTGCTTTGATTTCCTCCCTACCACGGCTCAAAGGAGTTATGCAAACAGGTGGATTTTGGGTACAGTCCCGAGTCACATGGAGGCAGTGAGCAATAGGAGGGGTTTCGTCTCTCCCAGTATTGGGAGTTGATGTTGCACTATGCTCGATTGGCTATAACAGCAAGTCCCTGTCCGGGCTGATGAGATTTACTGGTAAGTGTTATCAGTAGTTTCTTAAACGGTTATAGGCCACACATCGGCATGACTTATCAAGTTACCGGGGTCTGACGATTCCACCCTCAGACTCGATATGCGACATATTAGACGAAGAGATCGAACTGTACAGTAAGTGTTGCTTATAGGCTTTACGGGAGTTTGGACAAGTTTGCTTGTTAATCTTCTATTCGTTCAATACCTGGGGAGCCGTTACGTCCAGCCAGTACCGCTAACGGCTTGTGGGTATCTGATATGATCATTACCTACTGCTGACGTATTGACGAGTCTTTAGAGTCCCATACAGAGGTTTCCTAGTTTAAGCGAAACGAAATAGGGCACATATGGTGATATGTGCGGGAGCTTGATTAAATACGAGTATGTGATACCGTATTCTAATCTCGCGATATTTGATATCAGTCAGGTTATATGTGATATACCGGATTATTGAATCAAGTGTTGATTTAATAATTTGATATATATATATGTTATATATATTAACTAGTATTGAATATTAGTCGGATATATATGATATAACCGGATTATTGAATCAAGTGTTGATTTAATAACGTGATATATATATCTATCTATCTATATATATATATATATTAGTCGGTTATATATGATATAACCGGATTATTGAATCAAGTGTTAATTTAATAATTTGATATATATTAATATATTTGATATATACATATGTATTAACTAATATCAAAGCCCACTTAAGATTTTCTTCTCTTTATACATATTAATGTATATATATATATGATATATATAATTATATGTATTAATTATTGTATCTTGGTGTTGGGGTAAAAAATTACACACCGGTTGACCAAGTCAAAATCAAAGTCAACCCTAAGCCAAGTGGACCCAAGCCCAGATCAAGACCGATCATGGAAGGGACCGGCCCCATGACAAAAAGAATGAAGCCATAGATTGGTTTAATGTAATTCTTTTATTTTATAGAAATAAAGGTATGAAAGATGGGCAGAAAGCCAAAATTTTGTAAACCATATGACTTATGTGCAAAAGGAAATAAGCACATAAGGTATGGGGTGGCACAAATGCCATTTGGCAAAACTCAAGGGGCTATATGTAAAGTGTGTTGCCTATAAAGGCAAACATGATAAAAAAATCAAGGACAACTTTTCATTCTCTCAAATTCTAGGGTTTGTGCCTCCTTCTCCTTCTTTAAGGTTCTAAACCTTCTTTCTTTTTTAGAATTAAATCAAGAGTTCAATCACTCTTTTTCCAAAAAGAAACTGTTTTCACCATAAAACCCTTAAAAGGGAACTCGGATCTTTCATCAAATCCCCAAAATGGGAGATTTTTGAGTTTCACCCATCTTTTTCTGCAAGATCTAGCTAACGGAGAAAAGGAAGAAGGAGATCCTTTTCCAAAAATCCCATTTCGGGAAGATCCAAGGCTCAAAAGGAGATTCAGGGCTAAAGGGGAGAAGAAAGGGGTCCCATCTGACCATCTTCAAAGATTTCTAGGAGTTTAACTCCATTCAAGATCTGTTGAAGTTTAACTCCATAAACAAAACCCTTTTTAGGAGTTTAACTCCAAATATATACATAATCCTTGCTTGGAATTCAACTTCAAAGCCCGTTGGGAGTTCAACTCTCAGCCCAGGGGCTAAGCCCCTTTGCCGCTGGTGTTTCTAGGGGTCGCATGCCGCGCACATGACCCGCGGGCGCTCAGCGCTCGCGTGCACCTCACGGGATCTACGGGCTCTCGGCGCTCAGCGGTTGCGTGCAGGGCATGTGACCTGCGGGCGCCCAGCGCCCAGTAGTCGCGTGCTGCGCACGAGACCCGCGGGCGCCCACTTGCCTGGCACGTGACCCGCGGGCATCAAGCGCCCCCGTGCCTGGCACGTGACCCGCGGTCTCCAAGCGCCCACGCGCCAGGCACGTGACCCATGGACGTCTAGCGCCCACGTGCCATGCACGCGTCTTTAAGACGCTCCCCACCCCTCATTTTCCATGTACCCCACACCCAAAACACATCCTCGTTGGGAAATTTTTTCTAACGAGGCACTTCCCTGCACCCCGCAAGGGGGCTACTAGACCCCTTGACCCCCAGCCTGCTATCTGGGTAGCGGGACTCCCGTAAACTTTGCGAGGCCCCCGAAATATCCAAAACCCTTTCGAAACACAAAACACACACGACACTTTGAGTTCGCATGACCAGTTTGACCTGTCAATCGGAGGTCCCCTCGCTCCAAAAGCGAGGGATAATTAACGGCGACTTAGTCCGCGGCTGCCGGAGATTCGGATCCCTACGATTAATAGACCCCTGGCCTACCTTAGGCAGGGGGAATCTGTATATTCCTGACAAGCGCGCGCATATTCCCATCTCAACGGGGTGACGAAAAAACACCCAACAGATTCTGGCATGCCCGGTGGGACCCTTCTCTCCTCCCATATCTCGGGTCAAGCGTTCATGCAAACTCATTTAACATATATACCGACATTTGTACTGAAGTAATGTTCCTTTCGTGCAGAAATCAACTTTCAACGATGATATCACCCAAGATGAATTCAGCTGCCGATGCGACCCCAATCTCGTACGTAGTTAAGATCAATGCTCGTGTGGTTCTCCCTGTCAGTCTCAGCCGGCAATGGGAGGATCCACTCTGTCAATTTAGTTTGGTCGTCATCTACCCTGCTGGAAGCGCTCATTTGGCGGAGGTCCCGACAAACCAAGTGGCCAAACCGACCTCAAGGGGCAGGAGGCCGAACGTCGTGGTCACCAGAGTATCCCACCGCAAATGCAAATCCGTATTCAAACGGCTCTCCACTGTTCCAACTGGGGGCAAAGCCGTCAACACCAATGGGGCTACAAAGCAGCTCCAGCAAGCTCAGACGTTGCCCTTGACGATCGATCGAGCATGCATATTCTCTAGACTCTCTGTCAGTCGGTCTACGATGTCGTCCCGAAGGGCCGAAGCCTGCCAAGTGTTCAAAACAGAAAGGTTGAGACAGAAATGGCTCAGGTATCGAGCCAACAAAAGGGCTAGGACTACGGCCAGGTGGAATCTTGTGAGGTTCCAAGAGCAGGGTTACCCCGCGATGACGGCTGAGGCGGCCGTAAAAGTCAACAACTCCTTCGAACCCCTAAAGTGGGTTCAGAAAAACGCCATGATCGCCAAAATCAAGAAGACAACAGTCCGAACGATACTACAAAGAGACGTGTTCCAGCCCCAACAGAGAAAGTATGACACCGTCTCTTCAAGAGTCTATCAAGCGCTCTATTTCACGCGAAAACAGTGGGGCAAAGCCAAAAAGGAAGCGCCAACACCATTCAAGAACCCGGTCAGGCCATACATCTTCAATCGATTGTTCGTTACCGAAACAAAAGGGCCCCGACAGCGGTCCACGAAATCGGTTACCAATAATGAAGGGACGACCGAATATGTTATTCATACTGTCTATATGGCGGGCACGCGCCCCAGCGACAACCTTCGCAGCAAAAGTAAGGATAAGGCCACCACATCCCAAGCCCAATCTGGCTTGAATGTTGTTGCCGCTTTCCAAGATCAGTCGCCTCCGCTGGATGATGAGAACCCTCTCGATGAGGCCGACAGGTAGAAAGACCCCTCAGTCCATGTGGAATCAAGCTCGGACAGCGAGGAAGAGCTGACTTTCCATCCCAGGACCGTAGAGCAAGAGCTGCTTCAAGAGCTTTGAAAATAGCTCAGGAGCAAAGATAAAAAGATGGCCAAGCTTTATTCAAAAATTGACGACCTAACGAACGTTGTGATGTAGCTCACGGTTCAGATTGCTTGGATGCCTCCCAATCAAGCACAAGTCTCTACCCATGAGCCGGATGATGACAACCCGAAGCAACCGATGCCTATCCCCTTGGGTCCAAGATTGGGCGAGCCGCACGAAAGCCGGCCACACTTCGCTTCTGGGGACGCCTTAGCCCCAGATAGCACCATCCCGCTAACACAAGATCGGGTAATGGATTTGGTCACTAGCAAGGTTAAAACATTGGTAGCTGAAGCTAAAGCCCAGAAAGAAATCGGCAGTATTAGGCGGCCATATCCCGCACAGTACGATCTGATCGAGTTCCCGAGCGGCTACGTCATTCCTAAGTTCGGAAGATTTGATGGGACGGGAAACGCAAATCAGCACGTCGCCCACTTTAAAGCGTCGTGTGGAAATACAGGGGGCAATGATGTGCTCCTTCTTCGTCAGTTTATCAATAGCCTGACTGGTGTTGCTTTCGACTGGTACGCGAGCATACCAGACGAGTCCGTCATTACTTTTGCCCAAATGGAGTCTCTGTTTCGGCAAAGATTCATGAGTGTTAGTGACAAAATCTTTATCGCTGACCTCGTGAGAACCAAGCCGGGGAAAAACGAAAGCAACACGGGCTTTATTGCCCGATGGCGCAACCCCACTGTCAAGTGCGAACCGCCGCTAGAGCAGGACCAGTCTCTCAACCTCCTTATTGGGAACCTCAACAATTGGATGGTCCCATTCTTGTGTACAGCAGGCCTCAAGACGTTTCAGAAGCTGACCAAGAAAGTTCAAATGTTGGAACGCTCGAAGCAAAAGTCTGCCCCGGACTCTCAGAGAGACAAGACTTGGAAAAGCAAGAGAGACGACAACCGTAGAAGTGGGAATTCCAGCAATACCAACGTCTTCAATGCGTCCGATAATGAAGACAAGCGAAAGGCGGGCGAATCCAAAACCAACCGGTCTTAAAAGCCAGTGTTGGGAGGAGAAGGGCCTTCCCTAGAGGAGAAAAAGAACAAGATTTACTCTTTCAGAAAGGATAAGATCTGCAAGATATTCAAAGATGCCTTGATCAATGGTTTACAATTGCCAGAGTCAAAAAGATCCCACGAAGCAAAAATGACCGACAATCCCCTGTATTTCCCGTATCACAGAGTAGTGAGCCATGCGATCGAGAATTGCTATATTTTCAAAGACTGGGTCTAGAAGCAGTATAAGACTGGAGAGATCGAGCTGTCCAAGAGTGTGTTGGTGAACAATCAAATTGCAACCACCAACTCTATACAGACAGAAGCTGAAGCCTTATGGGAGCAAACAGCTGAACCCGCTGCCCCTAGGAATGAATCCGACTCGCCGCAGCCTCCGTGGAGTGCGCACATATCTAATAAGACGAAGAAGATGCTAAAGCTACTTCGGAAAGAGCCCAGAACAGAATGGGAAGGGCAGAAGAATCCCACCATTCCAGCTGCCAATTCGGCTCCATCAGGCTCAAAATCCAAAAAGCTCAAGAAGAAGAAAAGTGCAGCTCGACGCGAAAAGGAGTCTGCAGGGAGATTGACCATTCAAAAATATATCGATTCCCTCGAAGACTATGAACAGAAGGAAAGAACTCTAATTCAATTGAAGAAGTTCTTCCCTGTAGAAGCGGCTGAGATTCTGGAGGAGCTAAAGAAGACTCCAATGAAGAGATTCCTATAGTGACATGCTACGCCATCCATCTTGGCAGCGACTCTGAGGAGGAGCTCCATTTTTCCGATGAGGACGAGGAGCTCGCCACAAAGGCCAACCAAATCCAGCTTAGAAGCGGCAGGGCTCTACCGCCAAATCAGGGCGATGCCCCAAAAGGAAAGGAAAAACAGGTAGCTAATGAGGAAGATGGCAGAGAACCGGCTAATGAAAACTCAAGTCCTTCCTCAGTGGACTACAATGTCTTGGCTCATCTCCGGAAGCTTCCGTCTTTTCTGAGCATCTACGATACCTTGGTCCTATCTAAAGAGCTTAGAGATGTTCTCATTCACGCTCTACAAAATCCCGAGCGGTACCAGGCTCGCTTTGCGGAAATCAATATGAAAGAAGCCTAGTACACCCTGTATACTGCCGCGGTCACGTTTAAGGACAAATACCTGCTACTGGGAACAACTGAGCATAACCGGCCGCTTTACGTGACCGGGTACAGCGATGGAGCTCGGATTAATCGCATATTGATTGATTCGGGATCCTCAGTGAACATCATGAACTTGCGGACTCTGAAGAGTTTGTCAATGGACGTTCGACACCTATCAAGGGAAAGGATTGTCATTCAAAGCTTCAATCAAAACTGCCAGCAAGTTCTGGGGTCTATAGCTCTGCCAATCAAATTTGGGGATCTGCAAACCGAAGCTAAAATATACATGATCGACACCGACACGTCTTATAAAATTCTCTTGGGACGGCCGTGGCTCCACGATTACAGCATCGTTCCGTCAACTTTCCATCAATGCATGAAGTATACTAAAAATGGCGAAGAAAGACGCATTGATGGAGACATCCAGCCGTTCGGTGTGTATGAATTCCGATATGAAGATTCTCGGTACTTTGTGAACCTCCAAAATGCTGAGCCACAGCTGACCAAAGATAGAACGGCCCCGAAAATCAAAAGCAAGTCTGAGCCGGCTGTTGTTGGATATAGTGCCCTCAAAGTCAATTATTGGATCGCAGATTCGTGATTGCAATGATTGAGGAGGACCTATACATGTAGGACAGTCTTACTCGAGATGATAGTATACTATCTGGTTTGTCTTTATCATCGTGTACAGCCTTTAGGTGGCATGATCACTATTACACGTTGATAGAGCCCTTAGGATTCTTGCTTGACTACCAGCAGTATGATGGCAATCATATACGTGAGAGTTGGGTAGTCCATAAGCACATCCTTAAAAGTGGTCCCTAGTCGTGGGAGTTTCGAGATAGGGCATCGATACTCCGGAGTAGACTAGTGTATAAAGTCGAGACCCCGACGAAGGGTGGTGGCCGGTCTCACAAGCCATTGGTGTCAGTTGGATCACCTAAGATGTATACAGGTGCTCATTGGGTTATGAGTGCACCGGACAGGACTCGCCGGGAACCTGCTAGTTGGTATTATACCTAGCATCAGATAGCAGTTTCCTGGTGACATGTGTACAGGTTAGTTCATCGACCTTAGGTCATCATTTGTCTCGTGTGAGTTCCCACTGTGCTTAGATTACTACCCTACCACGGCTCAAAGGAGTCGCGCAAACATGTTTTAGTTGGGTACAGTCCCGAGCCACATAGAGGCAGTGAGCGGATCGGCAGGGGATTCGTCTCTCCCGGTATTGGGGGTGAGATCGCGCTGTGTCCAGAAGAGCCATTACACCAAGTCCTTGGCCAAGGCAGGTGAGAATTACCGGTAGGTATTCCAGTAGTTTCTCAGGGTGTTCAGAGCTATCCTCCGACATGACTTATACCGCTATTGAGGTCTGACGTTACCAGCCCCCTAGACCCGATATGCGATGCTCATAGACGAACGGACCGGACTGTACAGATATTGTCACTGATAGGTTCAGTAGGGTTCCAGGATGAGTTCGCTCATCGGCTTCCCTTTCGGTCAGTACATGGGTAGCCGTTACGCACAGCTAGTGCCGCTGACGTGCTTGTGGTTAAACCCACTGCCAGGATACTGACGAGTCTTCAGAGTCCCCCACAGATAGTTTCCCAAGTTCGGACGAAACGTTGTAGAGGCTGTATGGTTTTATGGCAGGGTTCGAACATGCACGTGCATTTGTGCACGTGTTATATTTCGGACAGATAATACTGGTGGGCTTTGGTTTAAGCCGGATCCAAGTATTATATTGAGTCGGAATATTTTAGTCTCATCATATTCGTATTCGGTCGAAATATGGATACAGGTATGTATATACAGGTGAGGGGTATTCTCGTAATCCATTACGAGATTACTTTAGAAGATGCATTTCTTTTTGGGTTAATCATTTTGGTTTAAATGATTATTGGATTTGGAAAGTGTGACTTATTTGGATGACACATTTCTTCTAGCATGTTCACTAGTGACTCATGCTAATGAGTCACTAAGTGAGTCATGATAGAATTAATGGTGTTTTGTTTTTGGTAAGATATTTTTGAGGGTTTGTGTGGGATATTTTTGTGAGATCTTTTCTATGTTTAAAGTCACAAAACCTCATTATATCTTCTTACCAAAATGGGAGGGCGGCCATGTGTTTTTTGATGGTTGGTTTTTGCTCTCTTGAGATAATTTCTTGAGCTCACACTCTTCATCTCTTTGCATCTTCTTCAACCTCCACCCTAACCCTCTCATGTGATGAGAACCCTAGGGTGTTTGAGATAAAGTATTCCACCCATTCTCTACTTCATCTTGGACATGTCGGTTGATGTACTTCATGTCCGAGTTGCTTCGGTATAGAGGCGGGAGCCCGTATAAAGATTCGTTGACGTGGTGCCACCTCGACGAAAAGATCGGAGTCGCAGCGAGGAGCGTGGGATGATGGCTAAAGACCGAAGGACACGGATCGATCGGTATAGCCTTTCTACCTCTTTACAGTTTGTTAGTTTAGCGTTAATGGCAAGATCCGGGTTATAGTATGCGATTGCGCCAGTTGTAAAAGTTTTTGTTCCACGTTTGGCCTCAGATTATTAGCCAGGGCGCTACCGTAGACTTATATGGTATCAGAGCCACGACATTAACCTTTACTAGCTTGTTCTAACATGTTTAAAACATCGATCAGACGAAATTTCCAAAACCGCGATTCCAAAGTTAAAGTTTCTGTCGAAATTTTTTTGTCATCTAAAAATTATTTTGAGTATGTCAGAAAATTGAGCAGGATTTTCTAAGACTGCAGAAGAAATTTGGTAGACTGATCCCACAAAACCGCCACGGAACCGCCGCAGAACCCATGGGTTTGCCGCGGTTCCGCCGCCGTTTTGGGGCTTCAGTGCAACATTTTTCTTCTAGGTGTCTTTCATATGGAATTGTGGTTTTGGAATATTTTGTTTGGGCCCAGATTTGTTTGAGTACTGGATTTGTACTTGGGGCCTACTTCGGAAAGTTTTGTCGATCGGGGTTTTAAATATGTTAGTTCGCAGTGCTTACATTATATCTCCGACCGTGAATGTCATTCGAGCGGTAAATCATGTCTAATTGCTATAGTCCTTTTAGACGGGTTTGTGAACGTGACATTCGCGTTGATGTTCTGTGTTGTGCTGTGATGTTGCGGATTTGTCGTGGTGGATAGCTGTGTGCAATGGTAGTGCAGTCTGGATTTATTTGTACATTTGATATCGCGGGGCGAGCTTCCGACATGTGGACTGCCGTCGCTGCCTATTTGTATATTATTCTTTTGGGGCACGACCGGGTTGAGCTCGATGTACCCGTTGTACATATTTTCATTTCTGTACTAGGGTTACCCCGCGACGGAGTGCACGGATAGCCGGGTTCTGGAGGGCAACGGGTCCGCATCTCATGGCTTTGAGAGAGAGGAGACCTCACTCTAGGATTGGCAGGCTATTCGCCGCACTCGTAGGGGGTACAGGTTGACCCAAGAAGGGGTGCTCAAGTTACCAGATTCCATGAAGTGTCGGGTGGTTCATTCACTTTGTTGAAGGGGGCTGCCTCGCTTCAGGTTTTGGCGGGTAACTTGCCGCACCTGTAGGGGTCTAGGTTTACATTGCACAGGCTATCCACACGACCAGGGGAACGTCGGGTTTCAGTAGTAGCTCTGTGAAACCCGAGGATCCCAGATTATCTGTATTGTTCTGTGATACTTATTACTTTTCTGTAATGTTGCATTTATCACGCCTGGAGCGATTATTGTATATTGGTATATATACTAGTAGATGTTGTATATGTTTTACACCCGCGCTAGTCCAGTCCCCGCTCTGTCGTTAGTTAAGTAACCTGACGGGTGATGACGGGACCCAGTGACGAATGCGGATGGCTTATACGTACATTTTATTTTCGTTCTTTTCTGGTGTGATTAATTGATGGGACTGCGTTGATTTTGATCAATGCAAGGAAAACAAACCTGTTTGACGTTGTTGGAACAATTTTCAAAAAGTGTTATTACAAAGAAGTTTTCTTTTGTTTTGCATAGTGGTATTCAGTTAGAATATCCTACACCTCATTCGACGAGGCAAGGGCCGAGATCCCTTCACCGGGAGTGACCCCTTGGGCAGAAGTTTGCGTCGGGGTAATAACTTCACTATAATCGATTACTTGTTGCTCTGCATCACGGTATTCAGTTGGAATATCCTGCACCTCATTCCACGAGGAAAGAGCCGAGATCCCTTCACCGGGAGTGACCTCTTTAGCAAAGGTTTTCGCCGCTATATTTTTGTAAAAAGCTATCAGGTTCCTTCAGCGATATCAAGTTCATTACGTTAAAGGTTTTTCGCCAAAAACCAGCCGTAGCCCTCCGTCATTTCAGTTGGGTATTCAGTAGTATTCAAGCTATGTATTTTGACCAACGCCAAGGTATAGTGTTTGGTAGCTGCTGGGTATTCATCTGTTGCATAGATAGATGAGTTAGTTTGGGACAGTCGTTCTGCCATTTGGCCAACGTCAGGGGTATGTACGAGTGGGTTCAAATTAACAAGATAATGATGGGTAGAACTTGACATGTGACTTATGGCATTTTGGCTAACGTCAAGGTCATAAGAGCATGGGGCAAAAATCCACATCAGGAGTTTCTAAAGAAACTGAAAGTTGCCAGGCATGCGCATTCCTTCTGGAGTGTGATAACGTCAGTGGATTCCTTCACGTTATCACGCGATGATAGTTGGATCCCGATTCCCACTGATGAGTTGGTTTACTCTTCGGGTGATCCCGACTAATTCTTTTTTCAGGTTTGGAGGAGAATTTGACGGTACAGTGGGAGGTTTTCTGATTAGATAAAATGACAACCATTCTGATATAGGTTAGAGTGCACGCAGAGTGTTTCTTCTCTCTCTCTATCTTTGGCAGCGACCATTGACCGACCCTAGACTATGACTCAGTGACCAAGTTGACTGAACCTTCTTAAAATACTGGCTTTTGGATTGTCTGAGTTGCATACATCATTGCCGCTCCTTCTTTTACCCTTTGAATTTCTCCAGAACATCTCGTATCACTACGAACATCCACTTCCATTGGATAAATCCATCGTATGGTTATATACGAACTCGAAGGGACTTCTTCGAGGATGGATTTAGGTTCAGGAGAAATTGAATTGGTTTATTCAGTTGTCTTTTATCATTACCTTCTCTCAAGTTGCTAGTACTCCTAGGATTAGAAGAGTACACCTATTATGCTTACTGGATAGTCTTCTTCCAAACCATAGGCTGGTGTTGAACGGTAGGAAAGGAAGAAAACCATTTAGCCTAACGATGGTGTACAAAAGGTAACAACTAAAGACAAATAAAGGGATTTTGAGAGATGGTAAAGAAATATACGGTTACAGTCATGAATTAGATTATGGAAGAGACATTACTACGAATACCCGGAAACCCCTTCGAAACATTTTCATGTTTCAGTTTCACCGTGCATTGTTAAAGGAAAACTGATTTCCCGATTAGATGCTTACTCCAGGATATGTATTTACCAGGTATGATTCTCACATCTGCATGGTTTTTCAGATGATGAGTGGGAGTAACTTATTGGGAATTAGGTGACCATCCTCATTATATCGGAATTCGTTGTAATTTGTGATATTTGAGGAAATCGCCTGAGTTTTTGCCGGACGACAAGTATTTGGTTTTGAGTATCCGTTGTTGTGCACCAATTTCAAACTGATATATCTGTATGTTTACTTTTATAAAGTGAGATACAACTTTTTGAAATTATGTCCGTGACATTTACCTATATCAGTTGACGATTGGGTAAGGAGCATTGAACAACGGAGTAGTTCTTAACCATAAGTACAGTTTTCAACCTACGATGCACAGGTTTTGAGTTATTCAACTCAGCGGACTTATACAGAGTATTGTATGTTGTCCAGTGTCCATCAGGACAAAGGGGTTGGTCCTCGTACTTTGTTCTGTTTACTTGTGACTTTTCTAGTTTTTAGACAAGTGTTTCGTTGAAATACAATGTCTAAGTTTTGAGAAGTTGTAGGTATAGAAACAAAGTAGAGAACCAGGTGTCGCAAGTATCGGGATTCTTCAAGGTGATCGAAGATGTAGATACTTGTGATTGGTATTCAGTTGATAGTAATGGTTTTGAGAAACTTGTTTCTCTTTCGGGTTACTCATAATTGGATGCATTCCTAAGTTGAGTAATACTGATCGGCCTCTCTCCATTAAGTTGATATGCATTGGAGACAGCTGCATGATTTGAATCTGGTTCCAATTAAATAAGTGCCAAAGTTTTATATTGGATATAGAATGGTTCGTATCTTAACGATATTAAGGTACGGGGAGTTGTCCGGCTTATGCTTAAAACCAGAATCTGGATAACTCAAGGCACGTTTCTGTAATGACAGTTTATGGGTTGACCCGGGCTATGTCGAGGGTTGACTTTCTACCATCTGGAAGATCAATAGTGATATTGTTCTTGACTCGCCACAGTTTTAGTAAAATGGATTTTTTCAGAAAACAGTAGTGGGAGTATAGTAGAACTGGAAGTGATTCCAGAACCGCAAACGATTACGGAAAATTTAATAGGACCTAAAGATTCAATCAAGTTTGACATTCCATTAGCCACTCCGCAGATATGGTGGGTAACCTCAGGCACCTGAGAGGTACTCCAGTAGCCTCAAGGACGGTGACAGGGAGGTTCTTGTTTACCCAGACTTGACACTACTGTTGTTCCAGGCTATGAGACCGGGCAGGAGGATGAGTATAGCGTCGTTCTAAACTAGTTTTAGAAGTGCACGTATATATTATTCTGCCAGAGGGTTGTTGTGGTCAGTGGGAGCAGCGGAAGCATAGTGGACAAGTAGCTTATGTCTATTTATAGACTAGAGCAGATATAGCAGAGATGGATCATCTAATTTTGATGTGACAGTCATGGATTTGACTTCATCAGAATAGGGGATGGATCTGTTAAGAAGGTAATAGGGTGTGATGTCCTGGTATTTGGATGACATACACAGAGTAGGAAGTAAAATTCCTATACTACGATCGGTTAAACTGTGGTTGTCACACAGTTGTTTCTCCACACAGAATATGGATATAATATCAGACATTCTGGTTACTAGATCTATGGTTTTAGATCTAGATTTGGGTAGTTTCCCAATTTGGGTACTTAGACGGTATTCTAATGGTATTTAGAATAGATGACTCCTGGCATGGTGGTGTACTTACAGGTGATGGAGTCTCCCTCTCTAAAGGTGTCTTACAGACTAAAGGGAAGAGGGACGTGCATGATTGTCATATCACTTGCTTAGGCAATTGAGTCGATCATGAGATGTCAAGTACCACACCAGATGTTGTTTTTGCACTAGATGCAATAAGTTTATATTAATCCAATCCTGGAGAAACATTCGGAAGCAGTTTTAGAACATAAGTGGATGTTCTACGGATTTGATGACGGCAGCCTCTTTCGGAGACGGTTATCATTCCAGGCTTCCAAGGTGACATAGATGACAGCGTGATTGTCAGAGTTATAGTTTTCCCTCTGACGAGGGGTAGTAGTTTGGACAGGTGGTCTAACAGGATACTGTGGGAGGCATGGTGCAGGATACTGATTAGGTTCAGTTGACGATACAGTCTAAGAAGTTTGGATTTGGAGTTCATTTATGAACTAGGTCCCATCAGATATCCAGACATATTCTAAGACAGGTATTACTCAATTCGGGAGATGACTTTCTCCACGAACTTGAGATTAAGAGAGACATAGAAAGAAGCATCAGGGCGGATCCACTCATTGAGGCTATTTCTCGAATACAAGAGTTTTACAACGAGCTTTGTGGAACTGATTAGTAAAGGAGTTGGGTGTTCGGTATCACACGGGCTGTGAGTATGCGATATCGCAATAATTAACCTTAAGTGCACGTGGGAGATTGTTGGATATAGTGTCTTCAAAGTCAATTATTGGATCGCAGATTCGTGATTGCAATGATTGAGGAGGACCTATACCAGTAGGACAGTCTTACTCGAGATGATAGTATACTATCTGGTTTGTCTTTATCATCGTGTACAGCCTTTAGGTGGCATGATCACTATTACACGTTGATAGAGCCCTTAGGATTCTTGCTTGACTACCAGTAGTATGATGGCGATCATATACGTGAGAGTTGGGTAGTCCATAAGCACATCCTTAAAAATGGTCCCTAGTCGTGGGAGTTTCGAGATAGGGCATCGATACTCCGGAGTAGACTAGTGTATACAGTCGAGACCTCGACGAGGGGCGGTGGCCGGTCTCATAAGCCATTGGTGTCAGTTGGATCACCTAAAATGTATACAGGTGCTCATTGGGTTATGAGTGCACCGGACAGGACTCGCCGGGAACCTGCTAGTTGGTATTATACCTAGCGTCAGATAGCAGTTCCCTGGTGACATGTGTACAGATTAGTTCATCGACCTGAGGTCGTCATTTGTCTCGTGTGAGTTCCCACTGTGCTTAGATTACTACCCTACCACGGCTCAAAGGAGTCGTGCAAACAGGTTTTAGTTGGGTACAGTCCCGAGCCACATAGAGGCAGTGAGCGGATCGGCAGGGGATTCGTCTCTCCCGGTATTGGGGGTGAGATCGCGCTGTGTCCAGGAGAGCCATTACACCAAGTCCTTAGCCAAGGCAGGTGAGAATTACCGGTAGGTATTCCAGTAGTTTCTCAGGGTGTTCAGGGCTACCCTCCGACACGACTTATACCGCTATTGGGGTCTGACGTTACCAGTCCCCTAGGCCCGATATGCGATGCTCATAGACGAACGGACCGGACTGCACAGATATTGTCACTGATAGGCTCAGTAGGGTTCTAGGATGAGTTCGCTCATCGGCTTCCCTTTCGGTCAGTACATGGGCAGCCGCTACGCACAGCTAGTACCGCTGACGTGCTTGTGGTTAAACCCACTGCCAGGATACTGACGAGTCTTTAGAGTCCCCTACAGATAGTTTCCCAAGTTCGGGCGAAACGTTGTAGAGGCCGTATGGTTTTATGGCAGGGTTCGAACATGCACGTGCATTTGTGCATGTGTCATATTTCAGACAGATAATACTGGTGGGCTTTGGTTTAAGCCGGATCCAAATATTATATTGAGTCGGAATATTTTAGTCTCATCGTATTCGTATTCGGTCGAAATATGGATACAGGTATGTATATACAGGTGAGGGGTATTCTCGTAATCCGTTACGAGATTACTTTAGAAGATGCATTTCTTTTTGGGTTAATCATTTTGGTTTAAATGATTATTGGATTTGGAAAGTGTGACTCATTTGGATGACACATTTCTTCTAGCATGTTCACTAGTGACTCATGCTAATGAGTCACTAAGTGAGTCATGATAGAATTAATGGTGTTTTGTTTTTGGTAAGATATTTTTGAGGGTTTGTGTGGGATATTTTTGTGAGATCTTTTCTATGTTTAAAGTCACAAAACCTCATTATATCTTCTTACCAAAATGAGAGGGCAGCCATGTGTTTTTTGATGGTTGGTTTTTGCTCTCTTGAGATAATTTCTTGAGCTTACACTCTTCATCTCTTTGCATCTTCTTCAACCTCCACCCTAACCCTCTCATGTGATTAGAACCCTAGGGTGTTTGAGACAAACTATTCCACTCATTCTCTACTTCATCTTGGACATGTCGGTTGATATACTTCATGTCCGAGTTACCTCGGTATAGAGGCGGGAGCCCGTATAAAGATTCGTTGACGTGGTGCCACCTCGACGAGAAGATCGGAGTCGCAGCGAGGAGCGTGGGATGATGGCTAAAGACCGAAGGACACGGATCGATCGGTATAGCCTTTCTACCTCTTTACAGTTTGTTAGTTTAGCGTTAATGGCAAGATCCGGGTTATAGTATGCGATAGCGCCAATTGTAAAAGTTTTTGTTATGCGTTTGGCCTCAGATTATTGGCCGGGGCACTACCGTAGACTTACAGCTGTCACTTTCAAAAGCAAAACCCCCTAAGTGCGTCCGCATTTCGGCAGTGACACTGATAAGTCCGACGTTGGAAGTACGTCCGTCCATAAAAACCGCCCTCATTTTGGTAGAGATACGGATGAGTCTGATATTGAAAGCCCATCCGACAGCAAAATTCGCCCTCGTTTAGGCAGCGACACTGAAGAGTCGGAGAAAGAGAACCTGCCTTGCAACAGCTATACAGATTGGGCTCCCACGCAACACGCAAAGCTACGAGAGACCTTCGAAGTTGCAGAAAGGTCCCTAGCCGTCATAAGGGTGTCAGTGTAGATGTGCAAAGAGCTCGATGCATTATTGGTCTCCACCGTGGATCAGCTGAAAACTTTCTACGTTCCGTGAAGGAAAAGTAGACAGAAGAGCGTCCTGTTTTATGGGTCAAATCTTGTCGCGCATCCGGGCGATTTTTCTGTGACATGCCCTCCATACGAGAGAGGCATAAGGGCCGTCTTCAATCCCAGATATTATGTGCCCGAGATGCGGGAATACTTTAAAAAGTGCGGGTGTCAGCTATATCAAATGGACTCCGAAGCAAAGTTTTACGAAGGGCTATGACATCCGCCTCAGGTTCGAGCACTCATCGATGGATGAATCCCAGATAGACGGGGCATGGGTTTTATTCAACCTGACGTCAAGACATGCTACATGATCCATATTGGTGAAGCCAGCAAAGTGTCAAATGATGAATATGAGCTAGCCGAGCCAGAAGAAGCCCCTCAAGAGTTCGAAAATGGCGGACAAGCAACCTTCGACGAGCTAACCGAGGTTGATTTGGGAATGCCCGATAATCCAAGGCCGACCTACATCAGCTCACTCTTGTCAGAGGAAATGAAAGAGCAGATAATCGCCATGCTGCATGAGTTCGCCGACTGCTTCACATGGACGTACAAAGAAATGTCTGTCCTCTCCCCTAAAGTGGTCGTGCATAAGCTGGCTATATCTCCTGATGCCAAGCCAGTCAAACAAGCTCCTCGAAGAATGAGAAGGAAGCTAGAAGAAAAGGTCATCAAGAAAACCAAGAAACTCATCGATGCCTCAGAGAAGAGAAATATGCGGACTGGATCGCATGCATCATCCTGGTGAAAAAGAAGAATGGGCAGATCTGAGTTTGCGTCGATTTCAGAGACCTTAACAAGGCATGCCCTAAAGATGATTTCCCGCTACTGGTCATAGAAATGATGGTCGACGATACCTCAAATTACGAGCTGTTGACCTTTACGGATGGCTCGTCTGGATATAATCAGATCAAGATGTCACCCGAGGATAAGAAACACATAGCATTCCAAACCCCGATCGGAATATACTGCTACAAGGTGATGCCATTCGGACTGAAAAATGCAGGCGCCACATATCAAAGGGCAATGACCAAAATCTTTGATGACTTAATCCATAAAGTCATCGAATGTTATGTTGATGATTTGGTTGTTAAGACCGAAGCCAAGGCCGATCACATCCGAGATCTCAGGACCGTATTCACTCGACTGAGGGAATACGATATGAAGATGAATCCTCTGAAGTGCGCTTTTGGCGTGTCATCGGGAAAATTCCCGGGCTTTAAAGTCTGATATCGAGGGATCGAAGTTGACTCATCAAAGATAAATGCCATCATGGAGATGACCCCACCGAAGAATCTGATGCAGCTGAGATCTTTTCAAGGCAAGCTTGCTTATATACGAAGGTTTATCTCAAATTTATCGGGGAGATGTAGGACCTTCTCAAAGCTCATGAAGAAAGGAGCTCTTTTTGTCTGGGATGCCGAATGTTAAGAAGCATTTGAAAATATCAAACAGTACCTGCTGCACCCTCCAGTGCTTGCTGCTCCCATTCCAAATAAACTGTTGATTCTCTATACTACCGCGCTAGATGAGTCACCCGGTGCACTCCTCGCCCAGAACAATGAAGAGGGAAAAAAGAACGCCCTCTACTACCTCAGTCGAACGTTAGTCGGGGTGGAACATAATTATTCCCCGATCGAAAAGCAGTGCCTGGCCCTGATATTTGCCATGAAAAAGCTAAGACACCATCTTCTCACTCATCGGGTTATGCTGATCTCTAAGGTCGACCCGCTCAAACACTTAATGACCAAAGCAAGCCTAGCCGGTAGAATGGAAAGATGGGCTGTCATGCTGCTTGAATTTGACATAATCTATACCCCTCAGAAAGCAGTAAAAGGGCAAGCCATGTTGCGAGTTATCCGACGAACAAGTGCTCCATCTCGAGGATGACGAGCCATGTTGGAAGCTCTACTTCGACGGAGCCTCATTAATCAGAACCTCCAGCAAATCAAGCGTCACACAGATAAAAGCAGGGATAAGATTGGTGTTCATCACGCCATCGATGGGAACCCTACGACGTTCTTTTGCTCTCACCGAGCCTCGCACAAACAACGAGGCTGAGTACGAAGCTCTGATAGCTGGTTTGGAGCTCGCTATAGAAATGGAAATCTTTCGGTTACAAGTCTACGATGATTCCCAGCTTGTTGTCAACCAAGTAAGCGACGACTATAAGATATATAAACCCGAGTTAGCTCGGTACAGAAGCCGGGTGGTAGAGCTTATGAAACAGTTCACCCATATTGAACTGATGAGAGTTCCTAGGGCATTGAATGGAAAATCTGACGTACTTGCTCGCTTAGCCAAGGAGCTGGCTGATCCTGACATGGATGAAATTCTGATCACAGTCAGGAGCCGGCAAATTCTGCTCCCAGTCTCTTTACAAGAGGAGGGAAGCGGAGAACAAAAGAGCAATCCTGCCGAAGAAGCTCTGATCATCCAAGATGAGCTCGATTGGAGAGAACCCTTCATAGAGTACCTCCAATACGACAAGCTGCCCGAACGAAAATCTGTGATGATTCAGCTGAAGAAGAGAGCTCTTCGATACATGTTTGTAAATAATATGCCGCAGATCATATGACCAATTCTGGTTCAGATGTTTGTCATCGGCCGAAGCCTAAAAAGTCATGAAAGAATTTCACTCAGGCGTCTGCGAAGCTCACCAATCTGCCCCCAAAATGCGGCTTCAAATCAAACGGCTTGGATATTATTGGCCTACCATGATAAGGGATTGTGAAGAGCATGCAAAGAAGTGTCATCTCTACCAAATTCACGGTGACTTCATTCACAAGTATTCCAATCCGTTGCATCCTACGGTGGCGTCATGGCCCTTCGAAGTTTGGGGCACCGACATACTTGGTCTAATTGATCCTCCATCATTTAAAGGCCACCAGTTCATATTGGCCGCAACTGACTACTTCTCTAGGTGGGCTGAAACTGTCCCACTAACAGAAGTCAAGACAGAAGATATTCTGACATTCTTCCGGCATAATATTCTATACCGCTTCGGTATACCGAAAAGAATCATATCTGACAGCGGGCCTTCTTTCAAGAGCTTCAAAGTCTCAAGGTTCGCTACTCAGCATAAGATAGACTGGAGATATTCCTCCATCTATAATCTAAGAGCCAATGGGCTAGCCGAAGCCTTCAATAAGACTCTACGAAAGCTCCTGGGGAAAATACTTCAGCCAACAAGAGAGACTGGAATCTCAAGCTCCACGAGGCATTGTGGGCATATCGTACCACACACCGCACTCCAATTCAGTCCACTCCATACTCACTACTCTTTGGAGCGGAAGCAATCCTCCCGCTCGAAGTCGAAGTTCCAAGCCTAAGAATGGCCGTCCAAAACGGGTTGACGGAGGAGGAAAACATCCTCCTTCGGCTCGAAGAGCTCGATGCCCTCGAAGAAAAGAGGCTCGCAGTACAGCAAAATTTGGAGCTATACCGAGCCCAAATGTCATGGGCCTATGATAAGATGACCCGTCTCCGTGGTTTTAGGAAAGGCGAATTGGTGTTGGTTCTCAAAAGACCGATCATCCCTAATCGACATGCCAAAGGAAAATTCGAGCCAAACTAGGAAATACCATACGTCATCGAGAAAGTGTTTGATGGAGGATCCTACCAGTTGATAAATGCCGAGGGAGAAAGGCCCATGCCACCCATCAATGGCCGATACCTCAAGAAATACTACGCATGAATACTCCAAGTCACAGGCGAATTGAGCACACCGGCCCTACGGACTAAATCATACATCCTGTAAAACTGTATATAATCTACGGGCGCAAATGACCCCTATCTCTCCCAAATCCTACCGGCGAGACTACATTTAAAGTCCCGTCGGCGATGAAAAAAAAGTATGTCCACAAGCGAAACGGGCACGGATGAAAACCCGAAAGGGCTCTGTGAGTAAAAACAGCAGGACTGTCAGCGAATTTGTGAAAACCCGAAAGGACGCAAACTCGTGAAAAGAGATGAAATGCACTCGCAAAATCCTCTTGACCTTATGAAAAAAATCCCTACGTGATCCTTACGACTCACAAAGGAGCAACACACTTAGGAATCCCCACGATTCCTAGGGAGAAATACACCTGCGAGATCCTCTCGACTCGTAGAGAGAAAATGTTAGGGATATGTATGCCCTAGAGGCCATTATTGTACATTGATGTATATTATAGTAGATGCTTGGACATATATATAGAGAACCTTCTTCCTTAACATGATTGTATGCTATCTAGTTACCCTTTATCTTAACATGTATTATTATACTATCTCTCTTATACATATTGATAAAGCCCTTAAGATGTTGGCTTGACTACCAGGACTATGATGCAGATCATACTACTGGGACTTGTGTAGTCTACAAGCACATCATTTAACAGTTCCTAGTTGAGGGAGTATCGAGACAGGGCATCGATATTCCAGAGTAGACTAGTGTATACGTTTATTGACCCTGTAGGGGGCGATGGTTGATCCCATATCCATTGGTGTTTGACATCAAAGATTGTACACAGGTGCTCATTAGAGAATGGGTACACCGAAAAGGACTCGCCGTGAACTCTTAGATGGTAATATACTGATCGTCAGATAGCAGTTCTTTGGTGACACTTGTACATGTTAGTCTGTAGATCCGAGATCGTCATAGAGTCTTGAGTGGATCCCACTGTGCTTTGATTTCCTCCTACCATGGCTCAAAGGAGTTGTGCAAATAGGTAGATTTTGGGTACAGTCCCGAGTTACATGGAGGCAATGAGCGATAGGAGGGGTTTTGTCTATCCCGGTATGGGGGGTTGGTGTTGCGCTGTGCTCGATTGGCTATAATAGGAAGTCCCTGGCCAGGGCTATTGATGAGATTTATTGGTAAGTGTTATTAGTAGTTTCTCGTACCGTTATAGGCCACACATCGGCATGACTTATCAAATTATTGGGGTCTGACGATTCCACCCCCAGACTCGATATGCGGCATATCAGACGAAGAGACCGGACTGTATGGTAAGTGTTACTTATAGGCTTCATGGGAGTTTGGACAAGTTTGCTTATTGATCTTCTATTCGCTCAATACCTGGGTAGCCGTTACGTGCAGCTAGTGCCGCTGACGGCTTGTGGGTAACCGATGTGATCATTACCCACTGTTGGTGTATTGATGAGTCTTTAAAGTCCCACACAGAAGTTTCATAGTTCGAGCGAAACGAAGTAGGGTACATATGCTGATATGTGCGGGGGTCTGATTAAATACGAGTATGTGATACCGTATTCTAATCTGGCGGTTATCTGTTATCGGTCAGGTTATATGTGATATAACCGGATTATTGAATCAAGTGTTGATTTGATAATGTGATATACAGATAAATGATATTAGTCGGTTATATATGATATAACCGGATTATTAAATCAAGTGTTGATTTAATAATATGATATATATTTATATTTGATATAATTATATATTAACTAATATTATTGCTCACTAATTATTTGCTTATCTTTATATATATATATATATATATATATATGAAGCATGGTTGTTTTTTTATTTTTAGAAAATAGAAAAAAGAGGTGGAAAATGGGGAGACTTTTGTGGAATGGTGAAGCATAGCTTTAATGTTTATTATATTGGTCTTAACTCACTATTGAAGCATGATTCCATTTGATTATAGTTTTAAAATGGATGCTTCAATTATTGAAAAAGATATAAGCCATTCTTTACTTGTTTTTCACTTGATGCTTGAACACTTATTCATTTCCTCACTTGAGCTCCTTGCTCTATAGCTTTCTCCATCTTCTTCACCTCTACCTCCAAGCTCAATCCCTCACATGAGTTTTGAACTCTTGAGCTTGTGAGAACCCTAGGGAACAAACTGTTAGTTGTATGTATGTCCTAGAGACCATTATTGTACATGATTGTATATTATAGTGGATGCTTGGACATATATAGGGAGGACTTTCTTACTCGATATGATAGCATGCTATCTGGTTACTCTTTATCTTAACATGTATACTTGTACTGTCTCTTTGTTACATGTTGATAAAGCCCTTAGAATGTGGACTTGACAACCAGGACTATGATAGAGATCATATTAGTGGGGCAGGGTAGTCCACAAGTTCATCCTTTAATTGTTCCTAGTCGTGGATGTATCGAGACGGGGTATCGATATTACAGAGTAGACTAGCGTATATGTTTCTTGACCCATTTGATGGGCGATGGATGATCCCACATCCATTGGTGTTTGACATCAAAGATTGTATACGGGTGCTCAGTGAAGACTGGGTACACTGAACAGGGCTCGCCGAGAACTCCTAGATGGTATTATACCTAACGTCAGATAGCAGTTCTCTGGTCACATTGGTACAGGTTAGTCTGTAGATCCGAGATCGTCATAGAGTCTTGTGTGATTCCCACTGTGCTTTGATTTCCACCTTACCACGTTCAAGAGAGCGTGCAAAATGGTGGTTTTTGGGTATAGTCCTGAGTCACATGGAGGCAATAAGCGATATGAGGGGTTTCGTCTATCCCGGTATGGGGTGTTGGTGTTGCGCTGTGCTCGATTGGCCATAACAGGAAGCCCCTGGCCAGGACTGATGCTGAGATTTACTGGTAAGTGTTATCAGTTGTTTCTCGACTCGTTATGAGCCTCATATCGGCATGACTTATCAAGTTATTGGGGTCTGACGTTTACCACCCCCAGACTAGATATGCGACATATCAAACGAAGAGACTGGACTGTACGGTAGTGTTACTTATTGGATTCACGGGAGTATGAACAAGCTTGCTTGTTGATCTTCTGATCGCTCAATACCCGGGTAGCCGTTACGTCCAGCTAGTACCGCTGACGGCTTGTGGGTAACTGATATGATCATTACCTACTGCTGGCGTATTGACGAGTCTTTAGAGTTCTACACAGAGATTTCCTAGCTCATGCGAAACGAAGTAGGGCACATATGTGATATGTGCGGGACCGAGACTAATACGTGTATGTGATACCGTATTTTAATCTCGCGATATAGGTTATATGTGATATAACCGGATTATTGGATCAAGTGTTGATTCAATAATTTATTTTATGATATTAGTCGGTTGTATGTGATATAGCCGGATTATTAAATCAAGTGTTGATTTAATAATTTAATGTATGATTATATATTTGATATATTAATATACTGTTTCCTGATTTAAAATCAGGAAAACTTACGGAAGAGGCTTAAGAAAAGGGTCACGTGCTCACACGTGACCAGCAGTCACGTGTTGGTACGTGACATCTAAAAGCATCGGCAAGGCAAATTCAGTTTCCCAACTACATCAAAGAAAAGGGCTTCAGAAAGGGTCACGTGCTCCCACGTGATCAGGGTCACGTGTTGGCACGTGGCACTCAAAAGCAGCAGACTCAATTCCCTGATCAAATCAAGTAAAAGGCTCCGGGCGAGGGTCACGTGCTCACACGTGACCAGGGGTCATGTGGTGGCACGTGACGGCTAAGCAGCGGCCAGAAGACAGAGCGCAAAGAGAAGAAGATGGCTCGTTCCCAGGGGGTCACGTGCTCACACGTGACCAAGGGTTACGTGGCCACACGTGACCGGCTCTCAAAGCCTATCTGTTAACAGAATTAAATTCTGAGAAAGGACCTCTCAAATCTTTCCAAAGGAACCGATTGAATTACAGATTTAAAGGTGATTAAA
Source organism: Agapanthus africanus (assembly GCA_030015575.1). Taxonomy (NCBI): domain Eukaryota; kingdom Viridiplantae; phylum Streptophyta; class Magnoliopsida; order Asparagales; family Amaryllidaceae; genus Agapanthus; species Agapanthus africanus. Next base: position 189,147,022 of record CM057337.1, read on the forward strand.
TATCATCTATTTGTGGAAAAAGCCTGAACTTGGAATGATTTCCCCTTAAAATCTAACCGAAATAACAAAGGAGAATCTCTGGATTTAAAATCCAATGGTGAATAAAATTCACCTAATAATCCAAAGGTCCAAAACGAATGGGGAATACAAATCAAATCTCTCAATGAAAGATTCACCAAAACGAATTGATTCGGCTGCTTCTCCTATAAATAGGAGCCAAGAGACACACAGAGAGACATACATGCAGAAAGGAATCGATACGTAAAAAAGAAGAAGAGAGCCTTGATACTTTGGAGGAATTTGGATCTTCTGCAAAAGAAAACCCTAGGTAAGAAAGGGAAGGCTTCTTGAAAGAAAAAGAGAATTTAATTCTCAACAGAGTTTAACTCTGATATAAAACAGAAGAACATAGTTCTCTCTTTGGTGGAGGATCTGTAAAGTGCACATCTCCCTTTGAATTGAGAATTCTCATTGGGTTGAGATCCTGCCATGCAGATCCAAAGCATAGAGAGGGAATGGAAGCTTGAGAATTTAATTCTCACAGAACTATAGGAATTTAATTCCTTTAAAATAAAATTAGGGTTTAACCCTATGTTATGGGAATTTAATTCCTTCAGAATGAACAGAATCAGGGTTCAACCCTAGAAAAATAACAAGAATTTAATTCCTTTTAAAAAAAAAAAGAGAGAAGAAATTAGGGTTTTCACCTTATGACAGAATCTCATACCTCTCTAAAGGAGAGTGGGAATTTAATTCCTTTTAAAGCTTTTATTAGGGTTTAACCCTATGATGGAATTCAGTTCTTCACATATATGAGGGATTTAATTCCTACAGAAAATTCAGAGTTCAACTCGATCCCAGAATATAAATCTTCAGAAGGGAATAGGAATTTAATTCCTCTTAAATTTATCGTTAGGGTTCAACCCTACGAAGGATTTAATTCTTAAAAAGGGATTGACAGATCTTCTAAAAAACATACAAAGAGGCAGGGTCACGTGCCACCACGTGACCCCTGAAAAGAACCACAGAGAAGGACCTTTGAGGCAGTGCCTCACGTGACCCACGTGACCCACGGCAGAAGCTTTAACATACATGCATTTAAATGCCCGTCACGTGATGGCACGTGATGCTCTAAAAGATGCACTATTCTCAGCATAACAAATGAAGGGAGGGCGCCCTCACGTGCTACCACGTGACCCCTCTTGCCTTAGTGTTTAACACTAAATTGGAACCCCTGAATCCAGTGTGAAAACACTGTTTGGCCTTAGTGTTCAACACTAATCAAAGAACTTTATTTGCAGTGTTTAACACTGAATTTCTTAGTGTTTAACACTAATTTGAAGCCTCTGCTGCTAGTGTTTGACACTGATTTGCTCTAGTGTTTAACACTAATTTGAACCCCTCGTTGCTGGTGTTTAACACCAACTGTCTTTTAGTGTTGAAACACTAACTTGATCCCAGTGTTCGACATTGCTGAATTAATGATAGCCCAATTGGCTAAATGGCCAGAGCCAAAGCCTCTCTTTCAAAGCCAATATTCTAAGCATGATTGGACTTAGCCCAAGATGGCCATAAGTCCTCAATTCAGACTTAACCGGGTTAATGGGCTCATAACATAATTAATTGGTCTTGATCCCAAATTGGGCCAAAGACTATTTAATCCACCCCGGTTCAAGGGTACATCTCTTCACTCCTTTGATACTTGGCGTTGTAATTCCTCAACGTCTTCAAAGAGGTGACGGGTCCCGATGACCACACATTGACACGGACTGTGTGGTCCTTAAACTCATGGACTATGAGGTCCTTAACCTTGACCGAGATGTCTTAAAACTAACAACGGACTGTGGGGTCCTTAAACTCATGGACTATGAGGTCCTTAACCTTGACCGAGATGTCTTAAAACTAACAACGGACTGTGGGGTCCTTAAACTCATGGACTATGAGGTCCTTAACCTTGACCGAGATGTCTTAAAACTAACAACGGACTGTGGGGTCCTTAAACTCATGGACTATGAGGTCCTTAACCTTGACCGAGATGTCTTAAAACTAACAACGGACCGTGGGGTCCTTAAACCCATGGACTATGACGTCCTTAACCTTGACCGCAATGTCTTAAAACTAACATTGGACCGCAATGTCCTTAAACTACCCATGGACCGCAATGTCCTTAAATTACCTATTGACTAACATTGGACCGCAATGTTCTTAAACTACCCATGGACCGCAATGTCCTTAAATTACCTATTGACCGCAATGTCACTAAACTAAACAATAGAGCCCCCCTTTTATTGCTCTCTTGTTGGATCTAAACGATCCCGTTAAGTCGATCTTAGTCTAAAAACTAGACTAACGTATCCTTAACAAACGTTTAAGTCGATCTTAGGCTTAGATGAGGCTAACGTATCCTTAAACCCAAACCCCCAAATCCAAATCTAAGATAATACGGATTTGGACTAGTCCACGCCCTACGGGCGACGACATAACTCAGTCTCCGTATACAATCCACGGGCAACTAAACATAAAAGAAATACACATGACACGAAGTGACCATCTGGAGAAGGAGAAAGTGGTTACCGCGATGCAGTAGCGTAATTAACTGCAGGGGCTTGCGCCTGCAGGGAAGAGCGTCCCCACAATCAAAAACCCCTCAAGCGAGGGGGAATCTGACGAAGTCTGCTACATCGGACGCATCCGTTTAAACCTTCGATATACGGTGCCATAAATCAACTTGGCATCTTCGGAGAGGTGGACGGATAGCACCAGTTAGCATCTGCCCCGAACCCCAGGCGAGACGTCAGTCCCGGCCGCCGTTCTGAGGGGAACAGATTCTGGCACGCCCGGTGGGACCTTTTCCTCTTTCCACTCCACACTTCGTGTGTCGTGATTCGCGAACCAATCGCGGTTCGCTAATGGTTGCCCTTGGGTTTCAAGATACTAAGACTTGGCGTCTTGCTTATTGCAGAAAGCAAAGAATCAATGGCTTCCACTTGTGCGAAATGCTCCAACTGCAACTGCAACCGGCGCTCCGCCTCGCCAGGAGGTATAGCCTACGGGCCCCAAGCTGCTTCGCTGTTCACAATGCCCGTGGAACAGGTCACTCAAACCACCACCGGGTTGTTTTTCGGGACCATGCTCCCGCCAATGAGCTTCACCGCTCCTGTGCTGACACCGGAAGCTCCCAAGAAATTGGTTTTTGATCGTCTTATCCCTGCCGCGGCCCCTCTCAACGGGTCGCCCAACATCAGCGCCTCGGTCTTCTCTAGATTGGGCCAGAACTCCTGTGGACCCACGATGGGGCCTACAATCCCAGAGAAGGCTGCTTCTAAGAAAGTGACCGGTCCTGCTCCTGAAGTCGTCAAGGCGGCTTCCCTTGCCAAGAAGTCGGTCTTTACAAGATTGACGGCTCCAGCTCCCGCTCCTACTACCCAAAGGACATCGATCTTTGACAGGCTAACGCCGGCAGCGACCCCCCACCTACACAGGGGGCAAGACGAAGCCATCCTCACCGCTGAACCAGCACCGTCTGCTCGACACGCTTGACGTCGTCATTGGCGCCGAGTAAGGAAGGCTGGGGGCAACTCCCCCTCTGGGCTAACTCCACCAGCCCCAACGGTGGAAGTTAATGCTGCCGTTCCAACTGGGAACAGCTTCGAGATGCTAAATAAGGTGCGAAGGAATTCTCCTACCGCAGTGCTAAAGAGGTCTCCTCCTCTATTAAAAAAGGTTGCGGAAATAAAGCCAGAACAGCCCCGATCCCCTCAACGGCTGTCTTCCAAAATCTATAAGGTGTGGCGGCAGGCCCGAGACTCGATGATCGATCCAAACTTCTCCCACCAGCACAAGAAGCTGAAAATCCAACAGGAAGCCAGTTACCAGGCTAAACCACGAAAGGCTGTCTGGGTGCCCACCTCAACGGCCCCCTCAACTTCCACTGCTCATAAAAGGAGGAAGTCGGAGAAGATCCCCCAGCCTGCAACGACAGCTAAAGGCACTAAGCCCAGACGCCCTAAGTCTGGGGGCGTGATGGTCCATAACGTATACATGGCGTCAGGAAAGGAAGACAGCCGTGCGTCTACAGGTCATAGACTGCTTACACGGTCGGTGACCAAAGCTCAGGAGCAACAGCAAAAGCTCCAGGAAATGATGAATGCTATGGCCGCACTTACCGGGCCAAAAGAAAACCCAGAAACGTCTTCGGACGAACGCCAGGAGGAAGAAACCGACGCCAAATTCCTTCGCCGAATATTGGAGAAGAAGGACAAAGTGGCTGCTGAACAAGCAGCCAACATACAGCGTATGGGCCTTCTCTTCCAAGATATGATAGGAATGATGATCCAACAGGACTCACTCGCTGAGGATCCCCCGATCGTTCTTGAAGACAACTGGGGAGAAACGTCAAATCCACCGCCGGCCCTCTCAACGGCCAAGGAGGAGACAATTTCTAAGGCTGATTTGGTCGACTATATAGCCCAGCAAATCCGGGTTCATCATGCGACTGAGGCAGCTGGTCAATTCGTCAAAACGGGGTGGCCGTATCCAAGCTGGTACGACCAAATCAAATATCCGTCGGGTTATACAATACCAAAATTTCACGTGTATAAGGAGACCGGCAATCCCCACCAACATGTCGCCCAGTTCAGGGCCCTTTGCGGTAACACCGGCGGAGATGATAAACTGTTGCTTCGCCAATTCGTGGGTAGCTTATTAGAAACAGCGTTCGAATGGTATTCAGAACTCCCGAACGATTCTATCAAGACGTTCGCTGAAATGGAGTTGCTATTTACTCAGCGATTCGCGAGCGCCAGCGAACGCACTCCAATAACGGCATTGATTAACGCCAGGGTAAAACCAGGCGAAACTTGGGTCCAGTATGCTATACGCTGGCGGAATTTGTGGTCGAAATGCGAGCAACGCATTGAGGAAGCGCCCGCAGTGGGCATGTTCGTGGGAACCCTAGACCCTCACGCAACTATCTCCCAGTTTATGATGTTCTTTAAGCCAACCACATTCCAGGCTTTAATCGACAAGTTGGCTCAGATGGACCAGATGGGTCATAGACCACCTCCCCCGAAGCCAGAACCTCGGAATGACAAGGGTAAAGGAAAGGCCATCTTCGTCGTGAATGCCCAGCAGCAACCCAATGCCCCAAAGCTGACGGATCAACTGAAAGAAAGACGCCGGTATTATAATGAGAAGATGAAGCGTCCCTACTCGTTCCCACGGGATAAGACGAAACGGCTATTCGAGCTGGCAGTACGCAACAGACTTATAAACCTGCCAAATCCAAGGCGACCGCCACAACCCACTGAGATGAACAACTCCAACTATTGCCCTTATCATCAAACGGTAAGCCATCCGATTGAGGATTGCTTCGTTTTCAAAGGATGGATTGAAGATCAATACCTCCAGGGAAAGTTTGCGCTGTCCGAAAAGTGGAAAGTGAACCCGCCACAGCCGCATACTCCTAAGAAAGCAGACATACCGGGGGCAACCTGTTCCTTTATTGAAGAAGCTCCATGGGAAGTCGTGCTTTCAACTAAAACCAAAAGAATGCTGAGGGACCTTCATGCGTGCCCGGCGGTCGAATGGAAGGACCCGCTGGAACCCCAGATCATCGAAGGAATGCTGAGGCTGCGCCCAACTACAAAAAGCGGTGGTGATGGCCTAAGTACCCATGCCCTACCGTCAAAATCTTCGAAGAAAAAGAAGAAGAAATCTAAGAAGCCCAGGAAGCCTGGAGACAAGCGCACGAACTTGCAGAAGCAAATCGACGCGCTGAAAGAGTACAATCAAAAGGCGCGAACTCCTGTCACGCTGCAAGAATTCCTCAACCACATCTTTCAGGTGGAAGATGATGGAGAAAGCTCGTCGGATGAATCCGAGGGATATGTGGCGAGTTGTAACGTAATCTCCCACTCGTTTACCGACGATGAAAAAACTCCTGGCACTAAGAAACTGGAGACAGAGCCTGAACCAGAGCTTGTGTGGCCAAGAGATGAAATGATCGACGTCTTTCTAGACGAGATTCGTTTGAAGAGTAAAGCGGATCAGGAGCGTGAGATGGCCGCATCGGAAGGAGCCAAATGCAGGCGACTGGACGAAAGAGTTGAAGTACTCCTGCCAGATCGAAAGGCACCCGAGGCAGACAAGAAGATATTCAAGACGAGGAAAAGGTTTGCCAAAGCCATGTCAATGGGAATGAAGCTACCACCCTCGGAAGGAAACACGCTTGATGGGGCGGAGAGGCACCCTATTTATTGCGCATATCATCGGAAGATTTCACACCCTACGGAGGAGTGCGACGCCTTTAGGATATGGTGGCAGGAATATGTTGCTCATCGACAACATTTTAAGCGCATGAAACGCAAGACCCGCCGGGAACGAAGAAGTACCGCCGACGGGCACAACAGAACCACTGGCAACTGTTACATGGTTAACGCCGGAGGGTCACAAGTTCTCACCTTTGGGAGAGACTCTGATGAAGAAATGGCTCTGGGCCCTCTCTTTAAAGAATCCGTTTTGGGGAAAGAGGGAGAACCAGAGGCCTGCGAAAACATTCAGCTGTGCAATCGCACGCTCCCGGAAAAGAATCTCGGGCCCGCAAATAGAAAAGATAAGGGGAAGGAAAAGGTCACTGAGGATATCACTTTAGATGACCAAGTCATGAAAGAGCTGACTACCAAAGACCCTCCCAGGAAGGGCAAGGTGGACTACAACATCCTGGCGCACCTAAGGAAGCTACCTTCTCAACTTAGCATTCTCGATGCCCTCCTATTATCAAAAGAAGCGCGAGATTCACTAATTAAGGCGTTACAAGAACCCGAACAATTCCAAGCCTTCCTCGCCACGGAAAGGATGAAGGATGAACTGGAGGAAGTGCATACGGCCGACATCACTTTCGGTGATGAAGACCTCCTTCTCGGGACGTGCGACCACAACCATCCCCTATATGTCTCTGGATACTGCCATGACATCAAGATAGGCAAGATCCTGGTGGATAATGGATCCTCCGTCAATCTCCTTAACGTTCGGGTGTTAAAGGAAATCTGCATGAGTGTGCAACACCTCGCTCGTGACAAAATTACCATCTCCGGTTTCGACTCCCAATCGTCACGGACTCTCGGATTCGTGATACCAACATTACGCTTCGGACTTCTCGTCACAGACATCAAATTCCATGCCATTGACGCCAAGACCTGCTACAACGCCTTGCTCGGTCGCCCTTGGTTACACGAGTACAACATCATCCCTTCTACACAATATCAGTGTATGAAGTACTTCAAGGATGGTTTCGAGTATACCGTAACAGGTGAGCTAAACCCATTTTCCGTAAACGAAGTCCGCAAATACGAAGATGCGAAGTACTTTTTGCCAGATTTCGAGGATACAGAAAGGTGTCGCAAGCCGGAGAACAAATCCGCCGCCACCATCTCTATTTTCGGGAGCGATACCGAAGAAGAAGAAGAGATAGTTTATGCTGGGCCGTCTCAACGCAACAACCCGGGGACGTCCGCCCCCATGTTGATCTTCGGAAGTGACTCGGAAGATGAGGTTAATTCCGTGTTCTCCAATCGGCCGTCAATACAAGCATCACCTAGCGATGATCAGAGCTTGCAAATCATCATGGTGCCGCAAGAACACTACAAGGATCTCGACACACTTCAAGCTTACAATGTGCAGGACCTGCAGACGTTTTACGTCCCTCCCAGGCAAAGGGGTGAGAAGGTAATCCTATTCTACCGATCCTCAGAGACGAAAGTAGAGAAAGAGATCTGGCATGGCGCGGATGCTACACTCGACAGACTCCAACCCATCCGTTTGCCCAGATATTACGCAAATGGACTAAAGAGGCTATTGAAGCGCCAAGGAGTACCCTTAAAACAGACTGTTCGACAAGCTCGGTTCTACAACAGGATTCGGGATGTCCCTGGGACTCAACGCAAATTGCCCAACGGGAAAATGGAAACACTTGGGCTTGGATACGTGAGAGTCGGAAAACGGGAACGGGCCCACAGTAGCTACGCCGTATATACCTTTGATGAAGAAGAAGACGCCCCGTCGGGAAATGCCAACCCCTCATCAAAACTAGATCCCACGATTGAAGAGCCGAGTCCGTCGTTTGAAGAACGAATGGACAAGCTTGTCAGGAAAGCGGGTCAAAAAGCTCGGGAAGACCACAACCGCGAGATGGCCATTTACGAGAAGGCCAGGGCGCAACGTCTGTTTCAACAGGTTGCAAAAGACAAAGATGCTCCTCCCTGTCAACCCGTTGTACAAAAGGCCCGACGCAGAGGCAGAAATAAATCAAGAAACGGAAAGAAAAGCCGACACCAACGACGCAGGATTAAAGAGTTGCGTGATCGGGTATTGCGCGGTCCGGATTTGTCCCTCATGAAGAAGATGAGTCGAGCGTATTCCTTCCCCCGAGACAAGACAGAGAGGTTACTCGAGCTCGCTATAAAACATCAAATGATCGCGCTTCCAGAGTCTAAGCACCCTGAGCAAGCTAACAAGGCTTCTCACCTGAGCTATTGCTCTTATCACCGAGCCATAGGACATCCTACCGAAGACTGCTTCACCTTCAAGAACTGGGTCGAGGACCAGTACCAACAGGGCAGATTCGCTTTATCCAACGGCTGGAGGGTAACGCCACCACAAAAGCACGAACCCAAAGCCGCAAGAGCAGAACCGGATCCACCTCAGTCCTGGAAGCGGATTTGCACCTGTTACATGATTACGATATTAAAAGAAGAGCCCGAGAACATGGATGACCTTCCCTGGTGCTTCGAGAACAGCAATGATGAGGTGATCTCAGAATTTCCGTCAGCTCCGAAAGAACTGGAAGATGGCATACATACTACTGCAGATGACCTCAAGAAGATTGAGTTGGGATCGACGGATGATCCGCGACCGACATTCGTCAGCGAGCTGCTATCTGAAGAAAGGGTGGCTGCGTTAAAGAACGTGCTTCTACAGCATAAAGACTGCTTCGCGTGGAACTATTCCGAGATGCCAGGATTAGATCCGGAGATTGCTGTGCATAAATTAGCAATATCCCCAGATATCAAGCCAGTCAAGTAGGCGCCAAGAAGGATACGACTCGAGCTTGAAATGAGCATCAACGCCGAAGTCAAGAAGCTGATCGATTCTGGATTTATCCAAGAAGTCCAATATCCCGACTGGATCGCCAATATCGTCCCGGTAATGAAGAAAAACGGGACGGTACGCATATGCGTGGATTCCAGAGATCTCAATAAAGCCTGTCCGAAGGACGATTTCCCAGTACCGGTAATCGAGCTAATGATAGATAACACGTCCACTCACGAAGTTTTCTCCTTTATGGACGGTTCATCAGGGTATAATCAGATAAAGATGCATCCCGAAGACCAGAAGCACACCGCTTTCCGGACCCCTTTGGGTATATTCTGCTACAAGGTAATGCCCTTCGGTTTAAAGAATGCCGGTGCCACTTATCAAAGGGCCATGACGAAGATCTTCGATGACCTTATACATGAAATCGTCGAATGCTATATCGACGACCTCGTTGTTAAAAGCAAGTCATATGAGGAACATCTCGAGCATCTGAAGACCGTATTTCAACGCCTTCGGCAATATAATTTGAAGATGAATCCCCTCAAATGCGCGTTTGGAGTCTCCTCGGGTAAATTCCTGGGATTCATCATCCGACACCGAGGTATCGAAGTAGATCCATCTAAGATCAAGGCGATCATGGAAATGCCTCCGCCAAGAACCCTCAAACAGTTGCGGTCTCTCCAAGGGAAGCTCGCATACATCCGGTGATTTATCGCCAATCTTTCAGGCAAGTGCCGTCCTTACAGCCACCTGATGAAGAAGGGAACTCCATTCGTTTGGGATTACAAATGCCAAGGTGCACTGGACGAGATCAAGCAGTACTTGCAGAACCCTCCGGTGTTGGCTGCGCCGGTCAAGGGAAAACCCCTCATTCTTTATACAACCGCCCTCGAAGGTTTCTTAGGCGCATTATGGGCACAAGAAAACGATCAAGGAAAAGAGAGAGCACTCTACTACTTAAGTCGAGTTCTGCTGGGGGCAGAAAGCAACTACTCTCTTATTGAAAAACACTGCCTGGCGTTGATCTTCGCGATAACAAATCTCAGGCACTATGCGTTGGCGCACGAAGTCCGTCTCATCTCGAAGGTGGACCCTCTTAAATATTTGATGTCAAAGGCCATATTGACGGGTCGACTCGCTAAATGGGCTCTACTCCTGATGGAGTTCTAGATAACCTATCAACCTCTCAAGGCAGTGAAAGGCCAGGCCATCGCCGATTTTCTCGCTGAACATCCGATACCGGCTGATTCTCCTCTAAATTGCGATTTGCTAGACGAACATGCGTTTGACGCGATCGACAGCGGTGGTACCCGATGGGAACTCTATTTCGATGGAGCGTCCTCCATAAAGAAGCGCAAACAAGGTATCCCAATGATCAAATCGGGGGTATGCCTCATCTTCGTAACTCCACAAGGAGGGATAATGCGCTTCGCCTTCTCCTTAACAGAGCCGAGGACAAACAATGAAGCCGAATACGAAGCTTTGATAGCAGGCTTCGAGATCACCATCGACATGGGAATTGAAGACCTCCTTATATACGGGGATTCTCAACTGGTCGTTAGTCAAGTAAATGGTGACTACCAAACGTGCAAACCGGAGTTGGTGAAGTACGGCGAAAAGATGCAACAACCGTTGACCAAAATTCCTTCCTATACTTTGGAAAGCATACCACGCACGGAAAATAGCAAAGCGGACGCGTTGGCTAAGCTCGCTAAAGAATTGGTTGACGAAAACCTCGATGACGTCAGAATCGTGGTACAGAGCCGTCGAGTGCTCGCACCAGCAGAAATATCTCCGGAATCATCCGAAGAAAAGGGAGCGATTGAGCAGACGACTCTACAAATAAAAGACCGTGAAAGGGTTGAGGATTGGAGGAAAGTCTTCATAGACTATTTTAAGTCCCACCGAATGCCCGAAGAAGCGTCCTCAAGACATCAGCTCATGAAACGAGCTCTATCTTTCGCTTTCGTCAATAATACTCTGAATAGGAGGTCGTTTGATTCTCTGTGGCTGAGATGTTTAGGACCTGACGAAGCAGAAAGAGTCGTTCAAGAGGTTCATGACGGAATCTGTGGTTCTCATCAAGCAGGCCCGAAGATGAAGTTAAAAATTAAACGGATGGGTTACTACTGGCCCACGATGATCCAGGACTGCCTTGAATATGCGAAGCAATGCCACTCGTGCCAAATCCACGGGGATTTCATCCACCAGCATCCGAATCCACTACATCCGACGGTGGCTAGCTGGCCATTCGAAATGTGGGGGACTGACGTAGTCGGCCCCATCGAACCAGCATCGTCCCGGGGACATCGTTTCATCCTGGCGACAACTGATTACTTCCCCAAATGGGCAGAAGCAGTACCGCTGAGGGAAGTGAAGACGGAGAATATCCTCCACTTCTTCAAGACGCACGTCATCTATCGGTTTGGAACTCCACGGCGGATTATCTCCGATAACGGGCCAGCCTACAGAAGCCATAAGATTAGCCGCTTCGCGCAGCAGCACAATATAGACTGGAGATATTCTTCAGTTTACAATCTGCGAGCTAATGGTCTAGCCGAGGCCTTCAATAAGACCTTGACAAAAATCATAAAAAAGACGGTGTCCCGAAATAAGAAAGACTGGCACGAGAGGCTGCAAGAGGCCCTTTGGGCCTATCGAACTACGTTCAAGACGGCCACGAACATAACGCCGTACGCACTGGTATTCGGTACGGAAGCGGTACTCCCCCTTGAAATAGAGCTACCCTCTCTACGAATGGCAGTCCACTACGAACTGACGAACGAAGAAAATGCTAACCTTCGGCTCGAGGAGCTTGATGCTCTCGAAGAAACACGGCTCATAGCGCAACAAAATCTAGAAGCTTATAAAGCAAAGATGACGCGCTCATACGAAAGATTGACCCGACCGAGGACATTCCGCCAAGGCGAACTTGTGTTAGTGGTCAAAAGGCCTATGATCCCCAATCGCGCCAAGCGGGGAAAATTCGAGCCAAACTATGAAGGCCCGTACATCATAGATAAGGTCTACCAGGGTGGGGCCTATCTACTCATGGTCATGCACGGTGAAAGGCCTTTCAGGCCGATAAACGGCCGCTTCCTAAAGAAATACTACGCTTAATGAGCCACAGCCTTGGTCAATGATAGATGACGACGACTATGTCCGCTCGCTATCTTCCTAAACTCAGACTCTATAAGCAGTAGCCGGCCTTTCCCGAACGGACCGAAACGTACTTAAACTAACGACGGACCGAAACGTCCTTAAACTAGCGACGGACCGAAACGTCCTTAAACTAACGACGGACCGAAACGTCCTTAAACTAATACCGCAGCGTCCTTAGGCTGACGAGATAAAAAAATATAATAAATAAGAACGGTATGTCCATAAGCAAAAAGGGCACGGATGAAAACCCGAAAGGGCTCCGTGAGTAAAAACAGCAGGGCTACCGGCAAGCGTTCGTGAAAACCCGAAAGGCCGCGGCCTCGTAAAAAATAAAGGAGAAAAAGAAAATGAAAAGAATAAAAAAAAATGGTATGTCCATAAACAAAATGGGCACGGATGAAAACCCGAAAGGGCTCCGTGAGTAAAAACAGCAGGGCTACCGGCGAGTGTTTGTGAAAACCCGAAAGGGCGCAACCTCGTTAAGAGACACTTATAAGGTCCTCTCGACCTTGCAAGGAGAAACCACCCGCGTGAGATCCTTACGACTCACAAAGGAGCAACACACTTAGGGATCCCCACGATTCCTAGGGAGAAAATACACTTGCGAGATCCTCACGACTCGTAAGGAGAATTCTCTTATGGGACCCTCACGGCTTATGAGATTTGAAAGTCTTAAGTTACAGAAACCTAAACCTGTTCTTAAGCAAATCCCCCACAACCTTCGATACTGCCCTGCAAGCGGCTCAATACTGACCCTTGTATACAATCCACGGGCGCGAATAAACATTTCCCCAGCAAGCTCCCATCCGTGACTAGGGATATGTCCATATGGTGAGCAGCCCTTTTAGGTCTTCTCGACCTATAAGGAGAAAGCCCTCTTGTAGGATCCCTACGACTTACAGAGGAACATACACTTAGGAATCCTCACGATTCCTAGGAAGAAAATACACCTATGAGATCCTCACGACTTGTAGGGAGAAATACCTTCGTGAGACCCCTACGGCTCATGAAATCAAAAGCCTTAGTCGACGGGACCCTAACCCTGTTTGCTAAGCCATCTTTGTTCAACATCGACAGAGGCAGATGATGATTCGCTCCTGGCCATATCCCAGTTGCAGCGGTGCTGATGCCGAAATCGGTATCTAAAATCCAAGCTCGCAGCGAAAAGGCTAGCGAGCCACACATGCATACGAAATAGCCGAAATGATGGGGCAACTTGCAATAAAAAGCAGCAAGTAAAAATGTATGCATAAAAAATAGCCGAAATGATAGGGCAACTCGCAATAAAAAGCAGCGAGTAAAAATAATAATAATAATAATAAATAGCCGAAATGATTGGGCACCGCGAAAAAATAGCCGAAATGATGGGGCAATCGCGACCTTCGCGATATAAAAGCTGAAATGATAGAGCATCGCGGAAAAAGAAATAAAATAAAAATTAAATTTATGCCCTACAGGTGATGTTCCATCATACCCTGTACACAATCCAAGGGCGTAAACAAAAAAGGATCGTACTTCTCCCCCAGGTTTCATCAGAAGAAGAAGCCAAATCTCGACGGGCCAAAGGAGACCTGGAGATCGTTTCAACACTCGTCTCGTAACAACGGACACAACTCTAAGCTAAGCGGAACAGCGGCAGCTCCCAGTTCCATGGCTCGGTGGTATACATATCGCCAACAGTCAAACTTCCATCCCGTGAAATGCGGATACAATCAGCAAAATTCCTGGTTACGTGGAACGCGGATAACGTCACTCTTTGACCCCGTGGAAAACGTCCAGAGCGGATCCTGGTCCTCGCAGAGCACGGCAGTGAACCCGTGTGAACCATCCAGAGCGGAGCCTAGTCCTCGCCAAGCACGGCAGTGAACCCGTGTGAAGCATCTAGTGCAAAATTCCTGGTTACGAGGAACGCGGATAACGTCACTCTTTGACCCCGTGGAAAACATCCAGAGCGGATCCTGGTCCTCGCAGAGCACGACAGTGAACCCGTGTGAAGCATCCAGAGCGGAGCTTAGTCCTCGCCAAGCACGGCAGTGAACCCGTGTGAAGCATCTAGTGCAAAATTCCTGGTTATGTGGAACGCGGATAACGTCACTCTTTGACCCCGTGGAAAACGTCTAGAGCGGATCCTGGTCCTTGCAGAGCACGGCAGTGAACCCGTGTGAAGCATCCAGAGCGGAGCCTAGTCCTCGCCGAGTACGGCAGTGAACCCTTGTGAAGCATCTAGTGCAAAATTCTTGGTTACGTGGAACGCGGATAACGTCACTCTTTGACCCCATGGAAAACGTCCAGAGCGGAGCCTGGTCCTCGCCGAGCACGACAGTGAACCCGTGTGAAGCATCTAGTGCAAAATTCCTGGTTACGTGGAACGCGGATAACGTCACTCTTTGACCCCGTGGAAAACGTCCAGAGCGGATCCTGGTCCTCGCAGAGCACGGCAGTGAACCCGTGTGAAGCATCCAGAGCGGAGCCTAGTCCTCGCCGAGCACGGCAGTAAACCCGTATGAAGCATCTAGTGCAAAATTCCTGGTTACGTGGAACGCGGATAACGTCACTCTTTGACCCCGTGGAAAACGTCCAGAGCGGATCCTGGTCCTCGCAGAGCACGGCAGTGAACCTGTGTGAAGCATCCAGAGCGGAGCCTGGTCCTCGCCAAGCACGACAGTGAACCCGTGTGAAGCATCCAGAGCAAACACCGGACTGTGGAGTCCTTAAAATCCACGGACTATGATGTCCTTAACCTCGACCGTAATGTCTTAAAACAAACGATCAACCACCCCGATTCCCTACGGATTCTACCTTGGTTTAAGGGGTACATCTCTTCACTCCTTTGATACCTGGCGTTGTAATTCCTCGACGTCTTCAAAGAGGTGACGGGTCCCTGCAACCAAACAACGGACTGTAGAGTCCCTAAATCCACGGACTATGAGGTCCTTAACCTTGACCGTGATGTCTTAAAACTAACATCGGACTGTGGAGTCCCTAAATCCACGGACTATGAGGTCCTTAACCTTGACCGTGATGTCTTAAAACTAACATCGGACTGTGGAGTCCCTAAATCCACGGACTATGAGGTCCTTAACCTTGACCGTGATGTCTTAAAACTAACATCGGACTGTGGAGTCCTTAAATCCATGGACTATGAGATCCTTAACCTTGACCGTGATGTCTTTAAACTATGATACCCTGAGCGACCCCTGACCCCGTGAAACACGGATAAGGGTGACCACATCCAGCACTTGCAGGTCCTCACGACCTGTAAGGAAGAAAACTCTCTTGTGAGATCCTTACGACTCTCAAGGGAAAAACTCGCTTAAGAATCCTCGCGATTCTTAAGAAGAACTTACACCTATGGGACCCTCTCGACCTATAGGGAGAGAAACTCTTTATGATATCCTCGTGGCTCATAAAGTACAAAAGTCTTAGGAAGCGGATCTTAACCCTGAATCCTAAACCACCGATGCCCTGCAAGGAGATCAAGATAAATTGTTCACGGAATGCATTCGATAAAAGAGACACGCCGTTGAGAAGAAAAATGTATCTTTTATTCATGAACCAAAATGGATACAAAGTACAATTCATGAAAGAAACAAAAGAAAGATACTCTCATCCATGAGTATGTACAAAAAGAGAAAAGAAAAGATACAAGTCTTCAAGCCGGCGGGCGATGTAGCAATTTTACTAGCTCATCTTTCTGTTGCTGAGCCACGGCTTCATGACGTAAGATCTCCAGAAGACGAGCCTCCGCCTGAGCCTGCCGGGCCTGATATGAAGCAAGCCGAGCTTCAAGCTCTTTCTCAGTGGCCTTATGGGCCTCAACCCTTTCACGAGTGAACGTGGCAGCTTTATCGAGAGCCACCACCTCTTTGATGGACTCCTGAAGCACCCGCCAGAGTTCATACGCTTTGTTGGCTTTGGCCGTGAGATTGGCTTGAAGCTCGCTCAGCGCCTTGGAAGCTAGCTCCCTCTCCGAGAATTTGCGGCCAAGCCTCTTCTCGCATGACGTCATGTTGGCCGCGCATCGTGCTATCAGACCCTGCAACTCCGCTTTTGCAGCCACGACTTCCGAGGAAAGGCGAGAACATTCAAGGGCATGCAAGCGAGCCTCCACATGCCGACAGAACTCCACCCAGACTCGCACCACTTCTTCGCTATGGTAGGTGGCGAGAAAAGGAAGAGAACCGTTAGCTTCGGCGGCAAACGCTTCAGCGGTGGTCGCGCTACCAGCACGGAGCTCCTCAATCAAAGATGATAAGGAGACAAGGCTTAATTGGGCCAAGCGTTCTGAAGCCCACAAGGCGTAAGGGCCGGGCGGCATCACGATGCGCGACTCCAACGCCGTGGAGACTGGCAGAGCTGTTCAAATTTGGAAGATGTCAGTGAAATTCTTAAGCAAAGAACGAATGAGAGTTTGATGAAATGTCGCTTACCGACAGTCGTGCAAGTGAGAGCTGAAGGTTCCCCTGGCCCTTCGAGAACCTCGACCTCATCATCGGCCTCCAAAACTGTAGAAAACATCAATGTCAATACGCAAAATAACGACGATGCTATGAGAAGTGATGGACGACACCAACCTTGCCCGGATGAGAGGACAATGCGTTGGGGGGATATCGCTTGTGGAGCCGCCATCTCCAGCAGACGCTGAAAGGATTGCCGGGGAGACAGATCGACAATAGAGGCCGCCAACTCGCGTAATTCTGAGAAAACAAAAGAGTTCAGACAACGGAAAGGCTGCTAATTTAAAATTCAGAAGGTTACCTTCAACACTTCTCCCGTTCTGAGTCGGGGGGATAGCAGCCTCGACAGCCTCTGCCGGAACCTTGGGCTCCAACAGAGGGAGGGTAGTCCCCACTACCTCCATCTCAGCCTCTGAGCCGCCTTCGGAAAGAGCCATTGAGGCGGCGACCTCCAAAGGAGCCTCCCTCAAAGGGGCAAGCACTCCTTGATCAAGAACCGCCGCTGGAGGCTCTACCATAAGAGGAGCAGCCTCGTCAGCCCCCTCCACATCGAGCAATGCTTCATCGGGAATTTCGGCAGGCTTTAGCTTCAATGAGCCCGTAGGGAGCTCCCCCAGCGTCGAAGATTCTGCACAATTCAAATAAGAATAAGGATACACATATACAGGCGTGAATAATCTGAAGAACTACAAAAAGAACAACAACGTACCGATGCGCAAAGAAGCCCTCAATATGGCTTCTTCAAGCCGCTGCTCCTTCTCAAGGAGGTGGGCTCGCCGGGGTTCAAGGGTAGACTCATGGCCGCCGGTCCATAAAGAAAGTGCGTCCGCTGCGTCTTCTGAAGCGGCCTGCTTCAGAGCCCTTTCCCCCCATTCCTCCAAAGGACCGATAAATCACCGCCGAATCCACGAAGGGTCTTCGTAAAAAATTACAGCGGGATAGGACTTCTTCGGAACCTTGGCGTTATGAGACACGTCTTTGGAACGCCGTATGGCCTCAGCCAACTGTGTGGCCTCCTCATCGGCCGAACTCGGGAAGAGAAGACCAACGTCTGACTCTTGCAGGGCCAATGATTCGTCTTTAAGGATAGGCTCAGACTCAGCCAAAGAATCGAGCAAATTGGTGGCCGCTTTCTTCCGCCGCTTATACCCAGAGCCGGTCGCCGAGGATGACCGTTTCCTCCCCCGCGAAGCCTTAGGGCGGCGCTGACCCACATCACCTACGACGCCCTCATCTCTATTACCCTCGCCTGGCGCCATGACCGAGGATGACACTGTCTTTGTCGATGCCACGGGGGGCGGTGCTGCTACAGGCGGCGGTGCTACTACTAGGGCCCTTCCACCTCGCGAGCGGGAACCCAGGGGCATACCAGCCGTTGGAGTAAGGTTTACCTCCAATTCTCCTGGGATGAGCGCAGTGCCGGTATCCCTTAGAGGGAAGCGGACCGGAGCCCTCGGTCGCAGCTTAGCTCCTGGAACCAGAGGAGGGGCATCGTGGCCAAGAAGCACCCTCCTTTCCTCAAGAATGATTGGGTTGACCCGATGAAGATACCAACCCGTAAACGCGCCCATGCACCGGGGCAGGTATTCAGCTTCAGGGACCATGAAGTGGGAGCCGGTGTTTAGCCTCATGAAATGATGAGCGGCATCGCGAACGGCATCGAGCGAAGGGATCGGGGCGACTATAAAAGCCTCGAAAGGAACACCCTGGTCGTATCCAAGTTGTCGGGCGAATCGATGCAGATTGTACCGCATGAAAAGAGCTGCACTGTCCTGGCGAAACACCAAGTAGCCCGGTCTAATTGTATACAAGTGCGCAGCCTCCCAAGGCTTCAAAGAAGGTGCGTTGTCTTTCGACTGGTCCCAGAGTTGTTGAACTGGACCTGAGGGAGTAGACAAGACCCGATCATTAAAAACCATCCCGCCAGCGGCAGCGTAAGGAGAAATCAGCACCCGAATAGCCCTGAACTGAGTCGGGTCGGCGGCAGAAGCATCCACTAATCGCATAAGTCGTGGGAAGGGGTAGGCATCGTAAAATGAGGGCCTCTGATGCATGGCAAAAGCCCCCAGCACATGCATTTCGACCCATGACGTGAAATAATGAAGCGAAAAGTTTACTACATCCACGCCGGGAGTAGAGGTATTAGCTGCGGTGCCCAACCCGTGATAAAGATGCGCCAACGCCGGGATACCGACGGCCAACCGCGTCCCTTCAGCTATACAATGAGCCGGGTAGATAACCGAAGCCCTCATAAAACGACGATGCATGGGGATGACAAACCAACTGAGCCAGACACTGACAAACCCCACGAAGAACGTCTCCTCGTCAATACCGGGTGCTGCAATGGACTCAAAAGACATCGGTGGCATGATGGGGATATAGTATTGAGATAGATCCGATTCAGTGGTCGGCAGCTTCTTCGGACCAAACCCAAAGGGGTCTCTAATGTTGGCGAACTTCGGAGCTGTCTTCAACACGACCTCCTCATGAAGGAAACAAGCAATGAAGCTCTTGAAAGTAACACCCTGCTCTTCGGATTCGGTGAACAATCGGTTGAAGATACCTAGCGCCTTGATCAAACTGGGACGCTTGTGGCGAATGACGTTCTCAATAGACAAGCCGTCAGCCGGTGCAGACTCGGGCTCGAAGACATACTCGTCAGGAGGCAACAACTCCTCATGCAGTGCACCCCTGATTGGCAATCCCGAGATTTCATAAAATTCTATCAGAGAGATCGAGACCTCGCGATCTCCTAGAATGAAACTGTTGGTGGGAAGATTCCATTGGTTCAAAAACGCCTTAACCCACCAGACATGCGGGGACTTATAATGGAAGAGTGACGCGTATATTGCCTGATAAAGTCCGACCTTCTGCAGCCGCGCACGATGGGTGGCAAGGATGTAGCGAGCCCAGAGAAGGTAGCCCGTAGGGTGTCGGGGAGTGAGCCCTATCTTATAGATCTGCCCCCACGGGTGGGCCTCACCCTGGCAAATACGCCGCCCCAAGATATCTATGGCCGGGATCGGATGGTTCGGAATACCGGTCGTTGAAGGCTCGAGCCTCCCGTTGGAGTCCAGTTGGGCATTTCCACAGCAAAAACCATTCTCGGAGGGCCCATCGGCAAGAATGGGAAAGTAGGCTCTGTCGGTACTGCACAGAGGAAACTCCGGCGACCCCGGATAATATGGCTATACCAAGTTCCCCATAGAAGCAAGTTGGTGCAGTTCGGGTCATGAGCCCGGATCATCGCCATCACTTCCTCATCGGATGGTGATTGAGGAAAAGCGGCCTCCGAACGAGTAAAGGGAAAACACGGAGCAGAAGCCATCGCACCTGAAATCGAATGAAAGAAGACCGTTAAAAGCAAAGTCAGCAATATATATCCATGCATGAACATGAAGACTAGTTAAAGAAAGCAACAGTAGATTTTTCTGGGACCATTTGCTACAAAACACATGGGCCCCACAGAATCAAGATGACGGCTCATTAATAATGAAACCGAGCAGTTGTAATAAGACAAAGGGGATACCCTCATTAAATAAAAAAATGAGTTTCAAGTGGCTCTACACATTCTCCTAAAGAACAAATCTACCTCGGGCTCTATAACAAATCAAACAAGACCAGGAGAATTAAATTCCCACAAAAGACATCATTGCAACCGTCTTCTTCACTAATTGCAGAAGGACAACCTCGAGCCAAGAGACCCTAAGGAGCCTCCATGCGAAGAAACTGAGTTCTTTATAGGAATTAAAATTCCTTATTAAGAAAAGGGAATTAAATTTTTTCCCCAAAAGCATTTTTTCTATAAACGGAGTTAAACTCCATGGATCATCGTCTAAGCCCTAAGAGATCTACTTTTGAAGGCTAAAATGGTTTCATACTTTGGTTAAAAAGCTCGAAGAAAAATGGGTTCTTTGTTAAAAAAGGGGGGGGGGTAAAAACCCTTGTTTTGGATTTAAAATCCAGAGGAACATGAAAGTTCACTGTTTGTCCAAGAACATTACCTGAGGAAAAAGGGTCACTTGAACAGAGTTAAACTCTGAAGATGGTTTCAAGACAGAGAACTAAGCTCTGGAAGAAGAGAATTAAATTCTCAGGAAAAAGTTTGCAAGGAGGAAGACAAGCAAAGTGGAGGCGTCTCTGAAATGACCCCAATATTTATAGGAGGTGATGGGAACGCTTCATTTCCCAAAATCCCTAGAGGAATCCAACGGTCATAAAAGTGACAGCGTTGCACTCACGTGCAGACACGTGAGAACAACGCTGTGGGGGCATTTGTTTCCTGATTTAAAATCAGGAAAACCTACGGAAGAGGCTTCAGAAAAGGGTCACGTGCTCACACGTGACCAGCAGTCACGTGTTGGCACGTGACATCTAAAGTATCGGCAAGGCAAATTCAGTTTCCCAACTACATCAAAGAAAAGGGCTTCAGAAAGGGTCACGTACTCCCACGTGACCAGGGTCACGTGTTGGCACGTGACACTCAAAAGCAGCAGACTCAATTCCCTGATCAAATCAAGTAAAAGGCTCCGGGCGAGGGTCACGTGCTCACACGTGACTAGGGATCACGTGGTGGCACGTGACGGCTAAGCAGCGGCCAGAAGACAGAGCGCAAAGAGAAGAAGATGGCTCGTTCTCAGGGGGTCACGTGCTCACACGTGACCTGTAGGGTTCCTAGGCACCCTAATGAGGTCATACAAGGCATCGAACATGCCAAATTAAAATTTTAACGGTGCCGAGAGACCCGACTACGGATCGTTTGCTAGATGTTTAGGCGAAAAAGCTAACTAGTTAACACTTAACTACATGATACGGAAATACAACCTTTGTAGATCCGGTGCTCCACCTCCATAGCTCTGCAACGAGGTCCTCTCCGCTGTCCAAATCAAATCCGGGCTCAAGCGTCGGCTTCGTCGGAGAATGGGCAAGCTAGGTCGTCGATGTCCATGCCGAAGATGATCTACGTCGAGGCATCGCTAAATCAAGCTCCGACTTCACCAAGTCAAGAAACTTGTGAAGAAAACACACTCTACTACTTGGCAAGAGGTAGAGGATGAAGAAATAGGAGTTGGGTTAACTTTAGAATTGGATTTCTCACTCATTTCCATCACTTGCCATTGATGGGGCAAGCTTTCTTCACTTGAAGAAATGGAAGAAGAGAAAGATGATATATGATAAGTTAATTAAAAATCAATAGAAAAACAATACTTATCATAATATTAACTCTAGTCAAGTGTAGAGAATGAATCATGGTTAGTGGGAATGGTTAGGGTTAAGAATGAGATAAGAATGGTTGACTTGATCAAAGCTTCATGAAGCTTCAACTAAAGAACAAAATTAGCCACCATTCTTTTCTCTTTTCTTTTATTCATTTATCAAAAATAAAAGGATAATTAAATAAGATAAATGAATAACAAATAATAAACCCTAACCATTTCATTAACCAAGGTTTAATACTTTACACTTAACCAAAAAGCATGTATCATCAAACATGATACAAGCAAGTGCACAAAATCATATCGCATATGCAATGCGCACACCCGAGTGAGAAAATCCATTTTAAAGTGAACCGATACTAGTTAATGCAAAGTAATATATCAAATATACAATTACGCATTAAATCATTAAATCAACACTTGATTCAATGATCCGGTCATGTCGCACATAACCGACTGGTATCATTAGTAACAACTTATCGAATCAATCACTTGATCCGATAACCCAGCTATATCGCATATAACCAATCAATGTCACATCGCGAGAATCAAATACAGTATCACATACTGGTATCATTCTCGGTCCCGCACATATCTCATATGCACTCCTATATCGTTTCGCTTGAGCCAGGAAACCTCTGTGTAGGACTCTAAAGACTCGTCAATACGCCGGCAGCAGATGATGATCATATCAATCATCCACAAGCCGCAAGCGGTCTGCTAAACGTAACGGCCACCCGGGTATTGAGCGATCTGAAGATCGACGAGCAAGCCCGCTCACACTCCAGTGAATCCAACCAGTAACACTACCGTATAGTCCGGTCTGATCGTCTGATATGTCGCATATCTCGCCTAGGGGTGGCAAACGTCAGACCCCAATAGCTCGATAAGTCGTGTCGATATGAGGTCTATAACTGTTCGAGAAACTACTGGTAACACTTACCAGTAAATCTCAGCAACCATGGCCAGGGATTTCCTGTTATAGCCAATCGAACACAGCGCAACATCAACCCCCTATACCGGGAGAGACGAATCCCCTCCTATCGCTCATTGCCTCCATGTGACTCGGGACTGTACCCAAAAACCACCGTTTTGCACGCCCTCTTGGACGTGGTAAGATGGAAATCAAAGCACAGTGGGAACCACACAAGACTCTATGACGATCTCGGGTCAACAGACTACTCTGTACCAGTGTCACCAGAGAACTGCCATCTGACGTGAGGTATAATACCATCTGGGAGTTCTCGGAGAGTCCGTCCAGTGTACCCAGTCTCCACTGAGCACCCGTATATCATCTCTGATGTCAAACACCAATGGATATGGGATCATCCATCGCCCATCTGTATGGGTCGAGAAGGCATACGCTAGTCTACTCTGGTATATCGATGCCCCGTCTCGATACACCCACGACTAGGGACTTTGAAGGATGTACTTATGGACTACCATGTCCCCACTAGTATGATCCGCATCATAGTCCAGGTAGTCAAGTACAGATCCTAAGGGCTTTACCAACATGCAACAGAGAGACAATCAGTATACACGTTAAGGTAAAGTTCAACCAGATAGCATACTATCATGTCGAGCAAGAAAGTCCTCCCTATATACGTCCCAGCATCCACTACAATATACATCCTATGTACAGTAATGGCCTCTAGGGCATACATATAACTAACAATCTCCCACTTGCACTAGGGCCATCTGTAGCAGTGGTTTGAAGTATCTCATACTCAACCATCCCATAAAAGTCTCTCTCTGGGAACAGGCCTTTGTGAGTGGATCCGCTGTGTTGTCCTCTGAATCTACTCTCCTAACCTCGATCACCCTGGAGATCAACTATCTCCATGATCAGGCGATGCTGCCTTAGAATAAGTATGGATCACCGATGGGACCGGCGTTCCTCGGCATGAGCCACAACTCCATTGTCTCACAATGGTAGGAACGTAGTTCATCTCATGAACTAATATACACCCAAACAGCCTCTTTGGTAGCATCTTAAGTAGCGATGTATCCAGCCTTTATCGTCTAGTATGTCACGGTATCTGGTTTGGAACTCTTCCAACATACCGTCCCTTCACTGAGGGTAAAGACAATGCCCGTGACTGACATTCAGTCGTCTTTATCACCCTGGAACCTTTCCAGTGATTCTCCCCAGGATCGATTGATACCATCTCACTACAACTAGTGAGATTCCTAACATCCATTTAGATCTATCTCATAGATTCAAAATCCAGGATTTAGTAGGTATCACTTTGATCCTTATGTGGAGAATCCATGTGATAAACGGAGATTGATCGAGCGTAGCATAAGAAACTCCTTTCTTATCAAGAGTATGTCATCCACGTACTCTACGAGGATCACCACCATACTCCCTACTACCTTTTTGTTTATACAAGGTTCTTCTACCATTTTGATGATGTCAAACTCTTTGACTAATCCATCAAAACAGACGTTCCAACTCCGCGATGCCTGCTTTATCCTATAAAGCATCTTGCACACGTTTCCGCTGCTCCCACTGTCTACGAGGCCCTCTGGCTGTGTACTTATAGACGCACTCTTCTAAAACATCATTTAGAAAAGCAGTCGTGACACCCAACCACCAGATATCGTAGTCATGGTATGTAGCCGTAGCAAGTAGGATCCGAATGGACTTAAGCATAGCTACTTGAAAAAGTTTCATCATTATCCACGCCTGGTCAATGACGAAAACCTTTAACAAGTCTAGCTTTGAAAGTCTCAACTTTTCCATGTACACCAAGTAATCTTCTCAAGATATACCTGCTCCTGATGGGGATTTAACCCTTCAGATATAGCAACCAAAGTCCATACTTCGTTGGTGTATAAGGATTCCATCTCAGATCACTAAGCATCCATCCATTCTTACAGAGTCTTACTCCTGATGGCCAGTTCGAAACTAGTTGGGTCATCATCTCATGATGCAATCCTCGCTCCCACTGTCATAGAGGAACCGAAGTATCTCTCAGGTGGGTGAGGAACCCTACTAGATTGGCGGAGAGGCTGAGGTTCGTTGGTTTCCACTGAATCCTCTGGTTGTACCAAATCATCTGCTGTAGTTTGTATAGCTGGAACACTTCCAGTTCTACATAACAGACCTTGCCTCGAGCTTGTCCGGATTTTGCTTTTCAGACATAGGCCGGACAACCCCAAATCTTAACTAACTTAAGACATGGGCTCTTCCCTTTCCATATCTCATATGGAATGGTAGGCAACTGATTTGATTGGAACCCTATTCAATAGGTATGCAGCTTCTCAAGTGCATAACACCCAAAAGGAAATAGGTAGCTCAGTATTACTCATCATAGAGCACACCTTATCACATAGGGTGTAATAGCTCCACCCCGATATACCATCGTGCTATGGTGTATGCGGAGGAGTAATGCTGAGAGAGAATCTCATTCTCCTTTAGAAAAGTCCAGGATTTCCGTGCTCAAGTATTCTCCTCCTCGATCTCATCAAAGGACATAATACTTTTATCCGTATTTTGGTTCTCTACTTCTCGCTTATATTCTGTGAATATCTCAAAAGGTTCGGACTTGTGTTTCAACAAGAACATATGTCTGAATCTAAAGAGATCATCAGAGAACGTAATGAAGTATAAAGAACCAGTCTGGCATGTGTAGACAGGGGACCTTACATACATCAACATGTATCATCCCAAGAATTTACTAACTCTTTCTCTGTTTCCAGTAAACGGAGCTATGGTCATCTTATCTCTATGACATGACTGGCGAGTTTCACAAGATGTAAATTCAAACTGATTTAAATATGCATCTTTATGTAACTCTAGCTAGTCGGGTCACATTGATCTGACCTAGTCTATAATGCCTCAAGAAGAATTCGTTCATTTCTGAACTCTTCCTCTTGTGTGTGATCCGTATACTAAGAACTGTAGTTTGATTTAGAACATTAATGCTTTTAGATAACGTGCCTGAACCGATCAACTTTTGATATAGGAAATGTTCAAAACATTATCCATCAATACAAAATTTTATCATTTCTTTACTAATAAAGAGATAGATATGATTTTGTATATCAGGTTCGGTATCTAATAACATTCGTTCAGAATCAATGTATTTGGAATACAGGGTGACAGTGACCAACAGACTTGGCTGCAACACTTGTCCCGTTTTCTGCCTCATGAAACTTATCACCCGTTCTCAGTTCTCTACCTATCTGTAGCCCTATGTAACAGATTACATATCTGGGATCCTGATCTGGTATCATATACTCAGGATGCGGAGAATACTGAGAAACAGTTCTGTATAATGAACACACCCGAAGATGATGCATCAGCATGCACTCTCTTCGTTTGGGCGGCACGGGAATTCTGGTAATCCCCAATTTCCTGCTCTGTCTTATAACAATTATAAGTTGGAGCGGGACCAACATTCCCCAGCTCAGTATAACAAGCGGGTTCGGTCAATATTCCGTTTTATTATCTTGATTAAGGCATGATATGGTCGCTACCTGGAGAGAGAGAGAAGAAAACACTCAGCGTGCGCTCTTGCAAGAATAGATTGGTTATTATTTTATCTAATCAGGATGGCTCCCACTGCTTTTTATCAAATCTTCCTTCAAACCCTAAAAGGAAAGACTAGCCGGGATTAATTACACACTACAAGTTCGCCAATCTTTCAGCCAGGCCAGTGTCGGTACTTTGAGGGAGGTCCCCCGTGCTTTCGCACGAACCTAATTAATGTAAACCTCGTTTTCCCAGAGGCGTAACCCCGTTGACACCTTTCTAGACACCTACTTGATCGGCTAATTGTAATGTATAAAACTCTCCCAGGAGTAACTCTTACTCGCAGCGGGTATCGGGATCCAACTATCTCATAGAAGGTATGCAATCTCATTGCAAATTTCAACACTTGAAATTCCCGATAATATTTTGCCCCTAACCTCCTATGACCTTGACAAAGGCCAACAAACCATAGGATGCTAGTCAAGTTCAACCCGTCATTTCCTGATTGAATTAAACCCACCCGCACGGCCCTTGACAAAGGCCAACAAGGTCGCACGACTACCCTAACTCAATCTGCATCATATGCATAAGCAGATAAGCACCAGTTAGCTACCGCACACTGCGCCTTAACAAAGGCCAACAAACGCAGCACGAATACTAACTACTACTTATCTGAAATGACGGAGGGCTACGACAGGTTTTTCTGAAAACCTATTGCGTAATGAACTTGATATCGTTGTAGGATCGAATGAATTTTGAAATGGAGTGTTTTTGAGGCTTTTCTAGTTTTGCTAAAGGAGTCACTCCCGGTGAAGGGATCGTCGGTCCTTTCCTCGTCGAATGAGGTGCGGGATATATCATATATATCACTGTGCAAAGCAAAAACACTTAAAAGCAATCAAAAGACAAACCGAGTGTGTAGCATCTGCCAGTTATTGCTAAAGGAGTCACTTCCGATGAAGGGATCTCGGTCCTTTCCTCATCGAATAAGGTGCAGGATATATCACATATACCGCTGTGCAAAGCAAGAACTGTAGCTACCTGTTTTATTTTGAAATTCAATTCTACAACATCTTAGGTTTCTTTTATTTCATTAATCACATTAATGAAGTCCCATCTTTTATGTACCTAAACATCACAGATAAATACGACGTACACTTATGCCATCCGCATTCGCCTCGATGTCCCCTCGTGCACCGTTAGGTTAGGTAACTAACGGCAGAGCAGGGCAGGGCTAGCGCGGGTGTAAAACATAAGTAACATCTATATAATATATCATATATACTATATACTGTATCTATCACAGAACATCACATGATCACATCATAGATATCGCAGCAGAAGAATCATATGAAATATTGGATATACTAGGACGTCCGTGTTTTTAATACGAGCCAGTATAAAACACGGATTCCACGGTCGCGATGAATAGCCAAACCCACATCCCTAGACCCCTACGAGAGCGGCAAGCAACCCTACCAATTCTAGAGTTAGGAGACCCGGCCTCGACTCCTCGAGTTGGTCTCCCACTGGACTCCAGAACCCGGTTACTTGTGCCCTCCTCCTTGGGTCTATCCTAGTGCAGAAAAGTAAATAATATACAACAGGTGACAACTCCCGCAACCTGGAAGCGCCCCAATAAAAGAATATTACATACAAGTTTTTACATGAATGAAAATGAAAAACACTCATCTCACATAAAAACCCCCGGCTATTCAAACACGACGATCCAATATAACATATCCAGCAACACATAACATCACATGTCATCAACGTAAGTAAATATGTCCATCCCAATTGTCGTTGACATATAGCAACGAAACCGGCGATATCACATATTACACTTACGGTCACAGAAAAGAAAGTGTAAAACTACAACAGTTGGAATCCGCAACCACCTCAGACATCGCATGCCTGACCAAATGAATTCCTTAGACATCGCATGCCTAACAATTATAAACCCCGCATTTTAGTCTCATTATCGAAAACACTTTTCAATACCAAGTCGGGCAATTCAACAGGATTCCTGACATTTTGATCGAATGCTCGTCGCAAACTTCAGTAGACGGCCGCACCCCCGATACCGTCGACAAAGTGCACCAAGGCGGAACACCGCTACCGCGAGCACCCGAACGGATGCTTTCGGCGACGGGGTTCTCCTACAGTCACTTGGTCGGGGCTATGGGGCGAGGCTGTCTATTAAGTTTACCCGGCGAGTATCCGCGTACACTACGTGATTGCGACGGACTTTTGATCACATCAAAATTCCGTGGCAACCGATCAAGTGAGACTAAACTGCTGTGTTTATAACATTCATTTAGTTATCTCATAACTATTGTGAATTCCAATTATTGTATCCCATTCCAGATAAACAGAAAATGTTAAACTTTCCGATCGAACAATCGAACACCCAAGTTTTCCCGATACAGATCAACACATGAAACAAGTCTAACAACATTCCGTTCGTGCCTCAGTACCAACGGTCCAGCCGTAGAAGGGTCAAGCCAACGCCTCACATGTGGCACGCCGTACTGCCCCAAACCCGAAGGTTCAAAGGGCAGTTCAAGACGGTCACATAATCGAGTTAAGGTTTGTTGTCTTCTAGAGGGTCCATCGCGTTACTTGCACTACTTAGAACGTCGTCAAACTACGGAAAAATCCAACACTTGGAAATTTCCCGACAGGGGAAAAGTTGGGTATTTATATCCGGTCGAACTTTTTAACATATTCTAAAAATTTATCCGGAAAGCCACACAGACAAAATTCGATAATCCGATCGAACATTCGAATCCCCAAAACAATCCAAAAAATTCAACTCTTGAATAAATTTTAAACATTCCCAGAAAATCCAGAAGAATTTATCAGGTATTACTGTGCAAACAGTAAGGGATGACGTCATCAAGGGGCCGCTGATCCGCCGCAGAAGACATGATTCTGACGCGGATCCGCCGCGAAATTTACTGTTCACCAGAAACTTTTTGCACCGTAATTCTTATTTTTCCCTGCTGAATTTTTTAGCAATTTTTAATTTGGAAAAACTCACTGTTTTCAAAAAAGTACAGAGAGCAAGATTGATTTGGTGTTTCGGGTTCGATCGGGTTTCAAATTCCGTCTAGACTTCGCCTAAGGCTCTAGCTAGGCTCTGATACCACGGTAGGGTTCCTAGGCACCCTAATGAGGTCATACAAGGCATCGAACATGCCAAATTAAAATTTTAACGGTGCCGAGAGACCCGACTACGGATCGTTTGCTAGATGTTTAGGCGAAAAAGCTAACTAGTTAACACTTAACTACATGATACGGAAATACAACCTTTGTAGATCCGGTGCTCCACCTCCATAGCTCCGCAACGAGGTCCTCTCCGCTGTCCAAATCAAATCCGGGCTCAAGCGTCGGCTTCGTCGGAGAATGGGCAAGCTAGGTCGTCGATGTCCATGCCGAAGATGATCTACGTCGAGGCATCGCTAAATCAAGCTCCGACTTCACCAAGTCAAGAAACTTGTGAAGAAAACACACTCTACTACTTGGCAAGAGGTAGAGGATGAAGAAATAGGAGTTGGGTTAACTTTAGAATTGGATTTCTCACTCATTTCCATCACTTGCCATTGATGGGGCAAGCTTTCTTCACTTGAAGAAATGGAAGAAGAGAAAGATGATATATGATAAGTTAATTAAAAATCAATAGAAAAACAATACTTATCATAATATTAACTCTAGTCAAGTGTAGAGAATGAATCATGGTTAGTGGGAATGGTTAGGGTTAAGAATGAGATAAGAATGGTTGACTTGATCAAAGCTTCATGAAGCTTCAACTAAAGAACAAAATTAGCCACCATTCTTTTCTCTTTTCTTTTATTCATTTATCAAAAATAAAAGGATAATTAAATAAGATAAATGAATAACAAATAATAAACCCTAACCATTTCATTAACCAAGGTTTAATATTTTACACTTAACCAAAAAGCATGTATCATCAAACATGATACAAGCAAGTGCACAAAATCATATCGCATATGCAATGCGCACACCCGAGTGAGAAAATCCATTTTAAAGTGAACCGTTACTAGTTAATGCAAAGTAATATATCAAATATACAATTACGCATTAAATCATTAAATCAACACTTGATTCAATGATCCGGTCATGTCGCACATAACCGACTGGTATCATTAGTAACAACTTATCGAATCAATCACTTGATCCGATAACCCGGCTATATCGCATATAACCGATCAATGTCACATCGCGAGAATCAAATACAGTATCACATACTGGTATCATTCTCGGTCCCGCACATATCTCATATGCACTCCTATATCGTTTCGCTTGAGCCAGGAAACCTCTGTGTAGGACTCTAAAGACTCGTCAATACGCCGGCAGCAGATGATGATCATATCAAGCATCCACAAGCCGCAAGCGGTCTGCTAAAAGTAACGGCCACCCGGGTATTGAGCGATCTGAAGATCGACGAGCAAGCCCGCTCACACTCCAGTGAATCCAACCAGTAACACTACCGTACAGTCCGGTCTGATCGTCTGATATGTCGCATATCTCGCCTAGGGGTGGCAAACGTCAGACCCCAATAGCTCGATAAGTCGTGTCGATATGAGGTCTATAACTGTTCGAGAAACTACTGGTAACACTTACCAGTAAATCTCAGCAACCCTGGCCAGGGATTTCCTGTTATAGCCAATCGAACACAGCGCAACATCAACCCCCTATACCGGGAGAGACGAATCCCCTCCTATCGCTCATTGCCTCCATGTGACTCGGGACTGTACCCAAAATCCACCATTTTGCACGCCCTCTTGGACGTGGTAAGATGGAAATCAAAGCACAGTGGGAACCACACAAGACTCTATGACGATCTCGGGTCAACAGACTACTCTGTACCAGTGTCACCAGAGAACTGCCATCTAACGTGAGGTATAATACCATCTGGGAGTTCTCGGCGAGTCCGTCCAGTGTACCCAGTCTCCACTGAGCACCCGTATATCATCTCTGATGTCAAACACCAATGGATATGGGATCATCCATCGCCCATCTGTATGGATCGAGAAGGCATACGCTAGTCTACTCTGGTATATCGATGCCCCGTCTCGATACACCCACGACTAGGGACTTTGAAGGATGTACTTATGGACTACCATGTCCCCACTAGTATGATCCGCATCATAGTCCAGGTAGTCAAGTACAGATCCTAAGGGCTTTACCAACATGCAACAGAGAGACAATCAGTATACACGTTAAGGTAAAGTTCAACCAGATAGCATACAATCATGTCGAGCAAGAAAGTCCTCCCTATATACGTCCCAGCATCCACTACAATATACATCCTATGTACAGTAATGGCCTCTAGGGCATACATATAACTAACATGACCAAGGGTCACGTGGCCACACGTGACTGGCTCTCAAAGCCTATCTGTTAACAGAATTAAATTCTGAGAAAGGACCTCTCAAATCTTTCCAAAGGAACCGATTGAATTACAGATTTAAAGGTGATTAAATATCATCTATTTATGGAAAAAGCCTGAGCTTGGAAAGATTTCCCCTTAAAATCTAACCGAAATAACAAAGGAGAATCTCTGGATTTAAAATCCAATGGTGAATAAAATTCACCTAATAATCCAAAGGTCCAAAATGAATGGTGAATACAAATCAAATCTCTCAATGAAAGATTCACCAAAACGAATTGATTCGGCTGCTTCTCCTATAAATAGGAGCCAAGAGACACACAGAGAGACATACATGCAGAAAGGAATCGATACGTAAAAAAAAAGAAGAGAGCCTTGATACTTTTGAGGAATTTGGATATTCTGCAAAAGAAAACCCTAGGTAAGAAAGGGAAGGCTTCATGAAAGAAAAAGAGAATTTAATTCTCAACAGAGTTTAACTCTGATATAAAACAGAAGAACATAGTTCTCTCTTTGGTGGAGGATCTGTAAAGTGCACATCTCCCTTTGAATTGAGAATTTAATTCTCATTGGGTTGAGATCCTGCCATGCAGATCCAAAGCATAGAGAGGGAATGGAAGCTTAAGAATTTAATTTTCACAGAACTATAGGAATTTAATTCCTTTAAAATAAAATTAGGGTTTAACCCTATGTTATGGGAATTTAATTCCTTCAGAATGAACAGAATCAGTGTTCAACCCTAGAAAAATAACAAAAATTTAATTCCTTTTAAAAAAAAAAAGAGAGAAGAAATTAGGGTTTTCACTCTATGACAGAATCTCATACCTCTCTAAAAGAGAGTGGGAATTTAATTCCTTTTAAAGCTTTTATTAGGGTTTAACCCTATGATGGAATTCAGTTCTTCACATATATGAGGGATTTAATTCCTACAGAAAATTCAGAGTTCAACTCTATCCCAGAATATAAATCTTCAGAAGGGAATAGGAATTTAATTCCTCTTAAATTTATCGTTAGGGTTCAACCCTACGAAGGATTTAATTCTTAAAAAGGGATTAACAGATCTTCTAAAAAACATACAAAGAGGGAGGGTCACGTGCCACCACGTGACCCCCGAAAAGAACCACAGAGAAGGACCTTTGAGGCAGTGCCTCACGTGACCCACGTGAGAAGCTTTAACATACAGGCATTTAAATGCCCGTCACGTGATGGCACGTGATGCTCTAAAAGATGCACTATTCTCAGCAGAACAAATGAAGGGAGGGCGCCCTCACGTGCTACCACGTGACCCCTCTTGCTTTAGTGTTTAACACTAAATTGGAACCCCTGAATCCAGTGTGAAAACACTGTTTGGCTTTAGTGTTCAACACTAATCAAAGAACTTTATTTGCAGTGTTTAACACTGAATTTCTTAGTGTTTAACACTAATTTGAAGCCTCTGCTGCTAGTGTTTGACACTGATTTGCTCTAGTGTTTAACACTAATTTGAACCCCTCGTTGCTGGTGTTTAACACCAACTGTCTTTTAGTGTTGAAACACTAACTTGATCCCAGTGTTCGACATTGCTGAATTAACGATAGCCCAATTGGCTAAATGGCCAGAGGCAAAGCCTCTCTTTCAAAGCCAATATTCTAAGCATGATTGGACTTAGCCCAAGATGGCCATAAGTCCTCAATTCAGACTTAACCGGGCTAATGGGCTCATAACATAATTAATTGGTCTTGATCCCAAATTGGGCCAAAGACTATTTAATCCACCCCGGTTCAAGGGTACATCTCTTCACTCCTTTGATACTTGGCGTTGTAATTCCTCAACGTCTTCAAAGAGGTGACGGGTCCCGATGACCACATATTGACACGGACTGTGGGGTCCTTAAACTCATAGACTATGAGGTCCTTAACCTTGACCGAGATGTCTTAAAACTAACAACGGACTGTGGGGTCCTTAAACTCATGGACTATGAGTCCTTAACCTTGACCGAGATGTCTTAAAACCAACAACGGACTGTGGGGTCCTTAAATTCATGGACTATGAGGTCCTTAACCTTGACCGAGATGTCTTAAAACTAACAACGGACTGTGGGGTCCTTAAACTCATGGACTATGAGGTCCTTAACCTTGACCGAGATGTCTTAAAACTAACAGCGGGCTGTGGGGTCCTTAAACTCATGGACTATGAGGTCCTTAACCTTGACCGAGATGTCTTAAAACTAACAACGGACTGTGGGGTCCTTAAACCCATGGACTATGACGTCCTTAACCTTGACCGCAATGTCCTAAAACTAACATTGGACCGCAATGTCCTTAAACTACTCATGGACCGCAATGTCCTTAAACTACCTATTGACCGCAATGTCACTAAACTAAACAACAGAGCCCCCCCTTTTATTGCTCTCTTGTTGGATCTAAACGATCCCGTTAAGTCGATCTTAGTCTAAAAACTAGACTAACGTATCCTTAACAAACGTTTAAGTCGATCTTAGGCTCAGATGAGGCTAACGTATCCTTAAACCCAAACCCCCAAACCCAAATCTAAGATAATACGGATTTGGACTAGTCCACGCCCTACGGGCCACGACATAACTCAGTCTCCGTATACAATCCACGGGCAACTAAACATTAAAGAAATACACACGACACCAAGTGACCATCTGGAGAAGGAGAAAGTGGTTACCGCGATGCGGTAGCGTAATTAACTGCAGGGGCTTGCGCCTGCAGGGAAGAGCGTCCCCACAATCAAAAACCTCTCAAGCGAGGGGGAATCTGACGAAGTCTGCTACATCGGACGCATCCGTTTAAACCTTCGATATACGGTGCCATAAATCAACTTGGCATCTTCGGAGAGGTGGACGGATAGCACCAGTTAGCATCTGCCCCGAACCCCAGGCGAGACGTCAGTCCCGGCCGCCGTTCGGAGGGGAACATATACATTAACTAATATTAGCTCACTTAAGAAAATGTTTTCTCCTTATACATTTAAATATATATGTGATATATATTAATATATTTATTTTGTATCATGCTAGATGATACATTGGATTTAGGTGTATGAGACTCATACCTAATTTAAGATAATTTGGGTATTTAAATATTAAGGGGAAAATCAAAATTAGGTGGAAATTAGCATGGCTAAGATGCTTGTGGAAGAATGGAGAAGCTTTGACTTTAGTCCACTAATTTTATTTTACTCTAGATATTTATTAACCTAACCATTATCTTTAGCCATGGTTAAGTCTCTACATGAGTTATATGGGATATTTTCTCATCATAGTTCACATTTTTTTGATCACTTGTGTTTTCTTTCTTCATCTCCTTCATTGCTTTCTAACTCTTGAGTGAGAAGAAAAAGAAAAAGAGAAAAAGAATTCTAAAGTGAGCAAAATTCCTACTTCACCGATCTATACTAAACTAGATATTTTGTATAGGTTGTTTCTTCACTAGTTCATCAATTAGTGAAGAGATAGCTTGAGTTAGCGATTCTTTAACGTAGATCATCTTCGGCCTCGAAGACCCTTGAGTAATCTCGTTCCTTTCGCCTAGTGGAGCCTAACGAGAGTCCGGAAGACCACTACTTAGAGCAAAAGGACTACTACATGGAGCTTTTGAAGTGAAGGACCGGTCTACAAAGCTTGTATTCCTTATTCACTTAGAGTAAAGTTATTTACTTGCTTAGTTAAACCCTAATTCTCTAGTTTGATCCTTGGTTCAGGCTTGCTCGGCATCCTAAAATTTTAAAATAGCATACTTGATGCTTGCCGAAACCGTGTCGGGGTGCTAAGCGAACCCAGCACAAACAAAACCCCTACTTCACCATCCTACACTTGATTAACACTCAAGTATAGTGTGTTTCCTTCACTAAAGAGTTTAGTGAAGAGAAAGCTTGGATTAGCGGAGCTTCGGATGGATTATCTTCGGCATGAAGATCGCAAAGGAAGCTCGATCCAACTTTAAGTGGAGCCTAGTGGAGTCGCGTGGACTACTACACGGAGCTTTTGAAGAGAAGGACACGGTCTATAAAGGTTGTAGCATTCTTCACTTAGTTAAAGTTTTTGTTATATCATAGTTAAACCCTAATCATCTAGTTTCGATTCTTATTTAGTGTTGATTAGCACCCCAAAATTTTTAAAATGGCATGCTTGATGCTAGTAAAACCGAGTGGTCGTGCTAACAAATACTTTAAGAAAATGTTTTTATGAGACCCTTACGGCTCCTAAAATTGAAAAGCCTTAGATGATAGGGATCTAAACCTGTCTCCTAAGCCACGTTCCCTAACGGGCATGACAAATGATGAGTCGCTCCTGACACTACGTTCTAGTGTTAGCGGTGCTAATGCCGACCCAAAAATCAAATCCCAAGTCCTCCCGGGGCAAATGATGAGTTGCTCATGGCATTATTCCAGTGCAACAATGCTGATGCCGACCCACCCCAGGTCTTCCTGTAAAACTTTAGAATTTGCGATTAGTGTTAGTTAGACGATAATGCGGGTTTTCTATAAAAAGTTTACCATTTTAGGTTCCTCACATTTTATAACATTTAATTAATAATTTATTATTATTTGTTATGGCTTGCACACACATGTGCATGTTAATGTGAGGGTGTGTTTGTGTTAATCGTGTTTTGTAACCATGACAACCTTTAAGTAAATCCTTGCCTTGTTTAAACCTTAACCTAGCATTTAACCCTAATCTCTACATATTTGTGTGAGGAGAGATATTTTCTTGAGTTTTGTTTGAATGAGGAGGTGGCAAGTGAGTCATGGCATGCATTTATGAGTGGAGGTGCACTCACCCTATGCTCACCTCTCTCTCTCTTCATCTCACTTTCTCATTATCATTTCACACTCTCATTCTTCTATCTCTTTCTCATTTCTCTTCACTTTCCTCAACCCTCAACTGAACACTTACCTTCTCATCACAAAACCTTCACTAAACTTCACAAAATCTCACCCGAATCATTTCTTAAACCTTGTTTTGCCTCTTGGATACCTTGGAGCTTGGAAAACTAGGATTTTTGAGCTTGTAGGAGTAGGTAATGATCTCTTTCTGTTAAGTAAGTCTTTTTAATATTGCGTAGCTTATTCGTTTCAGTTTAGAACACGTAATGTTTCGTTTCGTGTAAATATCGTATTTTTTAGTGTAGTTTTGGGTCTCGGATGATCAACTATCAAACCAGGTATTTGTTGGAAAAGTTCCCATCACAGTGACCTAGAACCCACCATAAAAACCCGAGCCCAATCCTTTTCAAGATGGCTGCAGGTTTATTGGTTCTGGCCGTAATTTGCGACCAGAGTGGGGGCTGGGTGGTTGTATTTTGGTCTGGGGGTCTCTGGGGTTTTTTGTGGTCTTGTGGTATGTGCAATTTTTACAAATTGTTTGTGTAGCAAAATCTGGGAACACTTTGCTAGTTTCTAGTGTTTCGATTACACGCGTTACATTATCCGATACGGTTCGTGTCTTTGTGTATCTGTTGCTCTTGGGTTAATTTCATAGTATCGCTATGCGCATTAGCCACTAGACGAACACTTGAGAGTATGTTTGGAGTTGATGCGTCGGTCAAACGTGGTTGGTACGTGTTATTGGTTGATTGCTAATATACACTTGTTATGTTGTTTTATGATCTTAGGGACGCAGGCGG
The DNA here is from genome assembly GCA_030015575.1 of Agapanthus africanus. Classification (NCBI taxonomy): domain Eukaryota; kingdom Viridiplantae; phylum Streptophyta; class Magnoliopsida; order Asparagales; family Amaryllidaceae; genus Agapanthus; species Agapanthus africanus. Next base: position 189,184,476 of record CM057337.1, read on the forward strand.
GGACTTCGGACGCTGCGAAGAAGGGAAAGCGAGTGGTTGGCTTTACTTAGCCCCAGGATCATCAATGAGTAGATTTAACATCTATAGGGGAATCGCCGCATGGCGTTATGCGTCTGGGCTAGATATGATATAATATTAGCCGCATATTAAATTGCACATATAGAGATTGTGCATAAAACTTCATTGCATATTATTACTTGTTGTGCTTGGACTTGTACCCTTTGGACACTGCACTATTATTGACGGATCATGTTGCACGAGCACTGATTGTATGCCACTCACACCGTCAATAATTGCCATGACACGCACAACACTTATACATACGTGAGATTGTATTGGTTAGGGATATTGAGACATTGATTCATATTCCATTGCGCATATGACATATAGCATACCTGTATACCTATATGCTTACACATATGCCTTGCCATGCCTATATGCTAGCTACCGATATACCTATATGGTATTGTACCATTAGTGATAGGTATAAACACACACGGGACATAGCTACACGTACATCTTGCATACATTCTTACATGTACACCCGTATACCTTGATATAGCTGCACATATACCTGGAGGGTATTGTATCATTATTGACATGTATATACACATACCTAGCTTGATATAGCTACACATATACCTGGAGGGTATTACATCATTACTAATAGGTAGATGCACATATCTTGCTATACCGACATGGTTACGCATACTTGGCTATAGCTACATGTTCACCTTTATATGATGTTGTATGGATTTTGGAGAAATTAGGAACCGCATGATATACTTAATAACTTGTTGCAGTTAAATAGCGGTTTTTCCTTATATGCTCATATTACTGTTTCATGTTGCATATATTATATTTCATGGATTTCGCATTGAGATATGGTTTTCATATGATGTTTTCTGGATTGTTTTACTCCTGCGTATATATATCAGTGGTATGTGACGCTGATATATATATATGTATCCCCATTGTATATATATATATATATATCAGTGGTATGGGACGCTGTTATATATGTACACGTACATAATATATCATCATAATGATTTATGCAAATATACTTATTCATTATATATGTGGGCCGATTCAATGGCGGGGTCGATATGTGGGCCGATTCAATGGCCAGGCCGATATTATGGTCGATGTGAAGGGCCTATGTGCCCGATGTGAGAGGCATATGTTTTATTCCGTACTCCGCATTTAATTGATATGCATTGCTTCATGTATTAATAGTACCTGATAGAGTATCTTTCATGACTATTGCATATATATATATATTGCTGTTTATTTCTATCAGCATGCATGTGATAGATTAGCGCAGTACGTGCATACTTGCGATTACCTGCATATTTTATTTACTATTCATGAGTTGGCAACTCACCCCCGTTGTGCCACAGGGTTGTACAGGTTGTCCCTCAGAGCAGTCAGAGGCAGGACTTTCATCTATCGTATCATCTTTTGCAGCGGATACCGCTACGGCTGACTGGGTGCAGTTTTGCTATAGGTGGGTTTTGCGGTTATCCGATGTTGCTCATTGTATATTCGTTGTATCCAGTACTCTCCATCTACCATTTTCATGTATTGACTTGGAGACGAGTTGTGAGGACGATATTGTATATTATTTGTGACTTGGAGATTTTCATGCTGTTCATTTTATATCGTCTTTTTCTTCGCTACGGCGTCGTATATCTGTTGTGGTGGTTGTTTTCCGCCTTTGGGCGTGGATTTGCTCCCGTTTGGGGATGCTTTACTTATATCTTTTGTTGTACCCTTTTTGGGGGCTTGTTTTACAAGGAAGGTGCTGCCAAATTTTAAAAGGAAATAAATTTAGACTTTAAAGAATTTGATTGAGATTTCAAAAGTTTTAACAATGTTATTATCACATACTACTTTTGATGGTTTAGATTGCTGGGTTTTTGGCTTACTTGAGTTACGTTACGCCTGGAGACGTTATGTGTTTAAGTGCCGTCACGTGCCAAATTTCGGGTCGTGACAAAGTTGGTATCAGAGCGCTAGGTTTTACCTTTCGGAATGTAGGATGACCTTGGTATGATAGAGTGGGTAGCTCAAGCAGAGTGATGTAGCGTGTGTATGTCCGCGACATACTTACGACACGGTACTCGGCCTAAGTGACCTAAGTACTAATTGCTTGAAATTCCTTCCATGATGATACATATCCTTATGATTCGATTTTCGTATTCATATCGAATCCTATTTCCATTTATAGCCTTTTGCCGCCGATGACTTTGAGGGCTCAGAGAGAGGCAGCGAGGGCCGAGGTCAGAGTTGACTCGTTTGGGACGAGGACTGATCAGGACAGTGCGCTCGTTGCACAGGAGCAGATTGATCCGCCTTTGATAGATCGTATCGCTAGGCTTGAGGCAGATATGCAGGACTCACGCTAGACGATGAGGTCGTTGGTTGAGACCAGTCGAGCGCAGCGACAGGAGGTTGTCACCCCTGTTACCCAGTTATTCCTTGCAATCAGCACACAACATTGTGTTACTTATACATCAGCAGTGGATGCAGCCCGTTTAGCTGAGGAGCGTCTTCCCGAGACTTTAGGAGTTCCGAGACCGAGGAGGGCTCGTACAGGTGTATCAGCCCAGAGACAGAGGCTTAGTCGCCGAGACAGATTTCGGTTACGTCGCAGGGGTAGCAGAGGTTCTGGACGAGGACAGTCGTTTATCTCTTATCCCCAGGAGGATCGGCAGCCATCGTATGGATGTTTCTGGTGCGGGAGATTCCATCACCTCGTCAGAGATTGTACCTTGGTATGCCGAAGGAGGACATCTGTACCATATGATACCTTACCACCTTCATCTTAGGGAGAGTCGCCTGTTCCGCCTGTTGTGGATCCGCGTCAGACTTATGTTCAGAGAGGTCGTGGTCGTGGAGGATTTATTCCGAGAGTACAGGATGGTAGAGGAGGATTGCCAGTTGTGGGTAGAGGGCAGGCACGAGCGTTTGCTTCTACTCATCGGGACGCGCGGGCGTCCAATGCAGAGTTTCAGGTATTCATATTCGTATGTTCTTTTGTTGCGTATGTCTGTTTAATTTGAGATCTATGCACTCGTTTGTTCTACACACTTTGTGCCGTGGTTCGGCCGAGAGTCGTGTATGCTAGATCAGCCGTTTGTTGTGTTAACTCCTGTTAGCGATCCTTTAGTTACGCGATACGTGTTTCGATCATGTGCCAATTGGGTAGGAGATAGAGATTTGTCCGTCGATTTGATCCTTCTTGAGATGTTGGACTTTGATGTTCTCCTGGGCACGGACTGGTTAGCTACGTGCTATGCGTCTATGGACTGCCGCGAGGAAATAGTCAGGTTTTGTTTTCCCGGCGAGTCTGTTCTTGTTGTGCAGGGGGGACTGTGGTGCCGCCCCTCACAGCTTGATTTCAGCCTTTTTTGCTTGTCGGCATAGAGGAGAGGATGCCGTGGATTCTTGGCTTTCATTTATGATACGGAGCCACAGTGGGTTCGTTGGATCGAGTTCCTATCGTGCGAGAGTTTTCCGACGTTGTTCCAGATGAGCCGGTGGAGCTTAAGGATCGGCTGCAGAGTTGCTAGATAGGGGGACTTGTGCGTCCGAGTGATTTGCTTTGGGGAGCTCCTACTCTATTCGTCAAGGAGAAGGACGGCAGTTTGAGATTGTGTATTGATTAATCGTCAATTGAATCGAGTTACGGTACGGATTTGGGTATCCTTTACCTCGCTTGACGATTTCTACGATTAGCTCCAGGGTGCGGGATATTTTTCTAAGTTTGTTTGGGATCAGGTCATCATTGGTTGCGGTTCGGAGTGATGACATTTCGAAGACTTCTTTTGTGCACGCCACTGGCTTTATGAGTTTTTAGTGGTGTCGTTGGACTCACCAATGCCCTAGCAGCATTCATGGGTGTGATGAACCAGATTCTTCAGGCCGTTCCTTGACCAGTGGATTGTTGTGTTATAGATGACATTCTGGTCTTTTCCAAGAGTCGTGAGGAACATGAGCAGTACTTGAGGATTTCTTTGCAGACGTCGAGCGAGTACTAGCTGTTTGCTAAATTTCCGAAGTGCTTCCTTCAGGCTTGATAGTGTTGACATCCTTGGTCATGTGGTTATGGGAGACAGTATTCGTATGGACCCGAGGAAGATTGAGGCCGTACAGCTTTGGCCCAGACCTGATCAGGGATAGAGGTCGGCAGATTTTTGGGCTTAGCCGGTTTTTACCGCCCTTTCGTCCAGGATTTCTTGAGTATCGCTGCACCTTTGACCGTATTGACAGGGAAAGGGGTTCTTTTCTTTTGACTGAGGCATGCGTGCTGAGTTTTCAGTGGTTGAAAGACTTGGTAGACGACTGCACCAGTTCTATCCTTGTTTCTGGATCGGGCGACTTGTTCGTTTATTATGATGTTTCGCGAGTGGGGCTCGATTGTGTACTGATGTAGCATGGTAGAGTTATCGCTTATGCTTTCCGATAGTTGGAGGAAGTATGAGTAGGATTTATCCCACTCATGATCTGGAGATGGCCGCGGTGGTTTTGCTCTGGAGATTTGGGGACACTACTTTGTTCCCTGATTAAAAATCAGGAATTATCTCAATGAGGTATCACGTGTTCAAACGTGACCAAGGGTCACGTGTTGACACGTGATCTCCTTTACAGAATTAAATTCTAAGCAAGCAGAAGTGTAAACAAAAGGCTAAGGAAAGACTCCAATGGGGCGTCACGTGCTCACACGTGACCAAGGGTCACGTGCTGACATATGATGGTCTTTAGCCCAGTTAAAATACAGAATTAAATTCTGAATGAAGAGGAGTCACGTGCCAACACGTGATAGGCTTTGAAAGCCTTATAAATTGATAGAATTAAATTCTAATTAAGGGAAATCAAAGACCCTAACTGGGAAAGTATTTCCCCAAATCTTTCCAAACAAAAAAGGATTATGTGGGACCGTTGGATTAAAAATCCAAGGGTGATTAAGAATTACCAATTTATGGAAAGATTTTAGACAAGGAAAGGTTTCCCTAAAATTCACCAAAAATAACAAACAGAATATCTTTTGGATTAAAAATCCAATAGTGAATAAAATTCACTAAGAAATCTAAAAGATCATATTAGTTATAAAAAACAAACAAAATCATTCAATGAAAGATTTACTAAACAAATTGATTCTTTTCCTTCTCCTATAAATAGGAGCCAAGAAAAGAAGAAAGAGATATAATTTTTGGGGAGATAGAATTTTGAGATCTTGAAATTTCTGAAGGCAAATAGCAGAGAGAAAAGAAAGGAGAATTTAATTCTCAAGAAAAAAAACCCTAGGTGAGAAAAGGAAAGGGATCAAAACTTCAAAAAGAGAATTTAATTCTCAATCTAAGAGTTTAACTCTTCTGCAAAAAGAACTTAGTTCTTTCTCTGGTTGAAAATCTGCAGAAGCAAATCTCCCCATAGGTTGAGAATTTAATTCTCATCGGGTTGAGATTCTGCCATGCAGATCCAAAACATAGAGGGGGAATTGAGTTTAGAGAATTTAATTCTCCCAAAGATTAAACTAGGGTTTAACCCTATATGAGAATTTAATTCTCCCAAAGATTAAACTAGGGTTTAACCCTATATGGGAATTTAATTCTCCCAAAGTTATAGGAATTTAATTCCTCAAAAATAAAACTAGGGTTCAACCCTATATGAGAATTTAATTCTCCTAAATTTATAGGAATTTAATTCCACCAAATAAAATTAGGGTTCAACCCTGCATGAGAATTCAATTCTCCTAAAATCATAGGAATTTAATTCCTTCAAGACAGAATTGGGGTTTAACCCTATATAAGAATTTAATTCTTTCACATGCATAGGAATTTAATTCCTCTAAAACATAATTAGGGTTTAACCTTACAGAGAATTTAATTCCTAAAATAAAGAGACTTGAAAGATCTCCATGCACTTAAAGAACATGGGTCACGTGATGACACGTGACCCCAATCCGCAGTGATCAGAAAGAAAGAATAAAGCCAGGTCACGTGCCCCCATGTGACCTCTAACAGATCCCCCAAAAATGAGAAGGAAAAGCTTTGAGGCAATGCCTCACGTGCCCCCACGTGACCCTCATAATATAGGGAACAAAAGCAAAGGCAGTATTGGCTTTGGGCGCCCTCACGTGTTACCACGTGACCTCTAATAAATATTTTAATAATCAGTGCACAAATCTCCATCACGTGCCAACACGTGATGGCCAGAAAATCAAAAGTGTTTAACACTTATTTGCAGAACAAAGTAAAAGGGATCTGGCCCTACATTTGGGTGTCCTCACGTGTCCCCACGTGACCCATCCCTATTTAGTGTTTAACATTAATTTAAGAGATTTATTTCCAGTGTTTAACACTATTTTCCTCTAGTGTTTAACACTAATTCGAGAATTCTATTTAATTGAGTAAAATTCAGAGCTATAATGTTTAATGCCCATTCAAAGATAAAAGTTATCAGAGCCCTCAAATTCTTGTTTAGCATTGCTGAATGATGAGGGGCTGAACCCAGACAAATGTCTACTGGTCCAATAAAGGGCCAATATTTCAAACTTAATTGGACTTAGCCCAAGTTGGCCATAAGTCCTCAATTCAGTTTTAACTGAGCCAATGTGCTCATAATCTAACTAATGGATTTTAGTTCCAAATTGGACTACAGATCACCCAATCAACTCCGGTTCGAGGGTAGATGTAACACCCGAGCCCAATACTACTATTTTCTGTTACTGATTGAGCATTAGTGTGGTACTCATTTCATCTAGTTTGCTTGTTGTTGCTTACTGCAAAATTTTTACCCGGCAAGGTCATTTCTACATATAACAATATTTAGCAATTAAAATAAAATAAAAAATATCCATCTTAGCCTACTTGACACCCTTAACCCCGTTGTAGCGTCCGTGCATCGTGTTCTCGTCCCGTTCGGTGAAACGAGCGAGTTTGGATGGCTACGCGCGCGTACATGTGTCTGTCTTGGGGGTATGCTTTTTAATCATAAGACACTTAATTTTAAAATTTGGAACCCGCTTAAAATCCTATTATTTCAATTTCGAATTTTTGGACCCGACCCGGGCGCGATTCGGAAATGTTTTATTTAGCGCCAAAATCCCAAATTTTATATATTTTTAAAACCAACGTATATTACTTTTAACCTTAAATTTTACTGTTTACTTATCTTTTAAATCTTTTAAATAAAATCTCCACCAATCCGATCCCTTTTTCTCATTTCTCCCGTGGGCCCCATCTCGTAAATCTCTCTCTCTCTCTCTTTTCCCCTCAAATATCTCTCTCTCTCTCTAACAATATTCTCTTTCTCTCTCTCTCTTTTTTTTAAAAAACTACTGTTTCCTTCCCCATAATTTCCTCACGAGAGAACCCAGAAAACCCCCACAAGCCCTCGCGAGAACCCTAGCCACCTTCACCCATCACCACCGCAGCCCTACGCCGGCACCACCGTCGCCTACTCCCGCACCTCCTCACCTCACCTAGTCCCTCGTCCTCCTTCCCGTGCGCCTGCACCCTCACAGCGGCCTCGCCCTCACCGCTGCAGCCGCCTGCTCACCACCCGCGGCCACCAGAAACCGTTCCAGCGTCTCGCCGCCGACGATCACCTCGTCGTCTTTCCCTCACCATCATCCTCCTTCTCCCGGTGCACCCCGACCAGACCCACGACCACCTGCACACCAGCCGCAGCCATCCGCAGCCCCTGCAGCTTCTCTGCGGCCACCGGCGACCACCTGCGCCGCCCCTGGTCGTCGCCGACGATCACCCGACCACCCCAGAACACCTTGTAAGTGCTTCTCCATCTCATCCTTCCTCTCTTCATTTTCAAACTGAAAAGAAAACGGCTGGATCAATTCTGCAGATCGCCGGAGACGTCGTTCTCGCCGCCGTCGATCTCGCCGTCGTTGCTAGTGCCCTCTGAGACCCAGTAAGTATCCCCCATCTTCTTCTTCTTCCCCGTTCTCTGTTCCTTTCTCCTTTCTCTAGATATACACCCTTTAGAAACCCTATTCACTGTTTTGTATCTCGCCGGAATCCGGCCGTGCCGGCGACGTGTCCCGACGATCCAGCAAGATACTCTGATCCGCATGGTTCCATTGTTTGTTGTTTGGGTTCAATCCGTAAACCGTGCGTCCGTCGCGAGTTTTCCCGCCGACATTTACGTCCCGTTTTCCCGGTTCGCGACCCGTCGAGGCAAGTACCCCTTGCTACATGCTATACAATAGTTACATAGATGTATTGACACCCTAAACCTTTAAAATTTAACTTGGTATAATCGTTTCCCATTTTCGGTTACAATATTGCATTATATCATTTTACTGTTAAACATGGAACTTATAATTTGCAAATTGAACCTAATAATCATATATACCTGCTCAATCACATTTTACTGTTAAAATAGCTGGTAGCATTTATCCCTGTAGTTCTGTTACATTCGGACACTCGTATGCATTTAACCTGAAATAACTGTATTGAACCGTTACATAAATTATTGCACCGCTAAGGGTGCTTAAACCTGTTAACATGACTAAACGGCTATATCGTTTTACTGCACTCTTGTAATTTGAATGAAACTGCTTATTACGTAATTCATTGCTTATCTCATGTTGTTAATCCCCATGTTTGACTATATATCTGATTGTGAGCACACCCACGACATTGTGTACATCTTGACCTGACATTGCTACACATGTATATATTGATATACCTGACATGATACCGTATACTGTTGACTTGACCTGATGTACCATGACTCGACCCGTTACCTGATCTTGTGTCTAATGCCAACAAACCCGACATGTAGTCCTCATGGACCGTTCCTGTTGTCTATCCAGACAAACCTGCTTTTACCTGATCCTGTGTTGGCATTAGTTCTTGATTACTGAATACCTGACTCAACATACATAACTTGGGGGTATGGGGAAATCAAAGGTGAAACCTGACTTGTAACTCAACAGTTCGATACCTGTTCCGATCAGTCTTACGGGCTAGGCCAGCCCCGGAGTGATGATGTTGACATCACTCGCCCATCCTGCTACCTGTTACTGCCTAGTGGCACGTCTCGGTTTCAGCCCCGAGGATCTTGACCGTGGTCCCGGGCACGCACGAGATACTATTGAGTTACATCGACGATTCATCAATTGATTTCAAAGACTTTAGAATAGAAAACCTGATAGAACAGTTTAGTTACCCACTGCACACTACCCTGCACTGCTTGATTCACATTTTTGCTACTTTCGTTTTATTCATGTTTATTTTACATTGCCTGTTACATTGTTCATATTATATTACTTGTTGACATGACGCGCCGACGTCTGGGTTTTGCATGGCCCAGATTCCGTACCGCTGTCGCAGTCTGAGCAGGAGTACTTCAGCCAGCAGGCTGAGCTGTGAGTTCAGTAGTAGTTAGTTTTATTTCCTGCATTTATTTCCTGATGTGAGCCCGCATTATGGGACATACTTTTCAGTCATTTGTATTGGATCATTTGCTTCCGCATTTATTTATTATTGACTCCTGTTATTCTGGATTATGGACATGTTTCTAGATAGTTTTATCTTGTTCTTGATATCTCTATATCCGTAATGTGACTGTGGATGGATACTTCCTACCCATAGGTAGCATGGTTGGCTATGTCACATGCCCAATCTAGCGTACTCTGGGAAGCGGGGCGTGACATGGTTCTTTTGGTATCAGAACCTTAGGTTAGTTGGGTTGATTCTTTTGTAGTTGGGTATTGTACCCAATACATGAATCAGGATGCCCGTGTTTAGGAAACATGTCCTGCCACTTTGCCGTTTACCATTCTTGAATCACATTCTTCCTGATTATATCTTTTACGATGTGCAAACTTCCTTTGCATATCGACTCGAAAAACATGATTTCTTGTTATCTCTAGGACTTAGGCGACTTGGGTGGAGTTAAGTAATTGTGGCTATGATACCGCGGTATAGTTACAATGCGGTACTCTATTTAAGTATCTTGGAGTTCTAGCCTTGATCTATATATTGAATCTATCATCATGCTAATGTTGGGTGTTTTGATTTCAGGAATATGGCAGATAAGAATTTGAAGACGTACCAGAAGCGTGTGGACGAAGCCGCCATGCTTGGAGTGATAAGAGGAATGCTGGAAAATCAAAAGAGACAGACCGGGCTGATCCAGCAGCAAGCAGAATCATTCCAGGAAGGTTTGCGGACCGTTCAGCAGTCCGTAGACAGGGTTGAAGCTAAACCAGTTGATCGAGTTAGGACCGTGGCAGATTTCAGACGTTTGGGTCCGTCTACATTCACTGGTTTGGAGGAGCCGTTGCCAGCCGAGCAGTGGCTAGTTGACACGGAGAATTTGCTGATTGCGGCACAGATTCCAGATGAAAAAAGAGTTGATGTGGTGCGCATTCAGTTAGTGGACTACGCTCGAGAATGGTGGCTTGTGGAGGAGACCCGCTTGCCCAAGCCGATCAAGTGGGCGGATTTTTCTAAGAGTTTCCTGGAGAAGTTCTTCCCGCGGACTGCACGGGAGGAAATGGAAGAGAAGTTTATTGGGCTAAGGCAGAATTGAGCACCCGTGGATGTGCATGCAGCAGAGTGGACGAGACTCAGCAGATTCACTGGACCTTTAGTTGCCAACGATGCAGACAGGGCACGAAGGTTCATGCGCAGTTTGGATGTGGACATCCAAAGGAAGATTGTCTCCCTGGGTTTGACCACTTTCTCACAGGTTCTTACGGCAGCTCGGGAACAGCAGAGTTTATCTGGGATGAAAGGGAGCTTGCAGCAGACAGCAGTTGCGGCAAGGAAGCCCGCATTTATACCTAACAGAGCTCATGGTCGCAGAGGTATTCCAGTGGACCGTCGAGGTGTAGCACCCATGAAGAAGCCTGTGATCGTTGATCGAAGAAAGAGCGTGATTTGTGACTACTGCCGTTTACCTGGGCACGTGCAGAAGGATTGTTGAAGAAGGCTGGGACTTTGTTTGGTTTGTGGAGCGGCTGATCACACAGTTGGTGCCTGTCCGTTGAAGCTTCGTACGAGGGATGATATTCAGAAGCCTCCGCAGAAACCGTTCCAAGGGAAAAAACAGCTGACTCAAGGACCTAATCAGGCTCGAGCTTTTACCTTGACAGCTGAGGAAGCTAAGGCATCAGGAGAAGTGGGTTCAGGTATTCTACTCGTTCATGGTTTTCCCGCAGTGGCATTATTTGATTCTGGTGCATCCCATTGTTTTATGTCATCCAAGTTTATAACTACACACTCGATTGCCTGCACGACCCTGTCTAGTTTCTGGGACATACACACTGGGAATGGGAAAATTATATCTAGTAGGGAATGTAAAGATTGTACAGTTGTTGTGTGCGGACGGGAGCTTTTTGCAGATTTCTTGGTGATTGATACGGGCAGCTATGAAGTAGTCTTGGGAATGGATTTTCTTGGCACTTTCCACGCTCACATTGACTGTAGGGCAAGGAAAGTAATTTTCCAGATTCCCGGACATCCCTAGTTTACCTTTACTGGAGGAAGCAGTTCTGTCGGGCCAGTCGAGTTTAGGGCTAGGCCGACAAACAGTATTCTTGCAGCAATGGAAGTTGATAGTGGTGAAGAGCCGGCGGTTATTCGTGATTTTATGGACGTATTTGAAGATATATCGGGTTTACCGCCGAAGCAAGACGTGGAGTTCGCAATTGATCTTATTCCTGGTGCAGCGCCAGTATCTAAAGCGTATTATCCAATGGCACCAGTAGAGTTGGAAGAAGTTAAGAAACAAGTTGCTGAATTGCTTGAGAAGGGTTGGATTCGAAGCAGTAACTCACCGTGGGGAGCTCCAGTTCTTCTAGTAAAGAAGAAGGATGGCACAAGAAGGATGTGCATCGACTATCGAGAATTAAACCGGGTGACTATTAAGAACAAGTACCCGATCCCTCGCATTGGAGAACTTTTTGAGCAGCTTAGTGGCGCGAGGGTATTCTCGAAGCTGGATTTGCGATCCGGATATCATCAGGTCTGAGTGAAAACAGAAGATATTTGCAAGACGGCGTTCTGAACTCGATATGGACATTACGAGTACTTAGTGATGCCCTTCGGAGTAACGAATGCGCCGGCAGTATTCATGGACTTGATGAACCGAATCTTTTCACCGTTCTTGGACCATTTTATTGTGGTATTCATTGACGATATTCTGGTTTACTCGAAGAGTTTTGAAGAGCATGCTGAGCATTTGAAGATCGCACTGCAGACATTGAGACAGGAGAAATTGTATGCGAAGATGAGTAAGTGCGAGTTTTGGGTGGAGGAAGTGAAGTTTTTGGGGCATGTTGTGTCTGGCGATGGCATTGCCGTCGATCCAGAAAAGATTGCAGCAGTTCGAGATTGGCCGATTCCAAAGAATGTTGCTGAGATAAGAAGTTTCCTTGGATTAGCCGGATACTACAGGAGATTTGTGGAGAACTTTGCTCGTCTGGCAGAGCCGTTGACCAAGCTTATGCGTAAGGAGGTACCTTTTGCATGGACGGATAATTGTGCGTTAGCTTTTGAGACGTTGAAGCAGAAGTTGATAATTGCCCCTATTCTGACCGTGCCAGACAATTCCGGAGGATTGGTGATTCACAGCGACGCATCTGGGAAAGGATTGGGATGTGTTTTGATGCAGCATGGGAAGGTCGTAGCATACGCACCGAGACAATTGAAGACCCATGAGAAGAATTATCCAATTCATGACTTGGAGCTTGCGGCTGTGATTTTCGCTTTGAAGATTTGGAGACACTACCTTTTGGGCGAAAGGGTCGAAGTTTTTACAGATCATAAGAGCTTGAAGTATGTGTTCACACAGAAGGAGCCGAATATGAGGCAGCGTAGATGGTTGGAGCTGATGGCTGACTACAATCTTGATCTTAAGTACCATCCGGGGAAGGTTAATGTTGTGCCGGATGCGCTTAGTCGGTTACCAGCAATTCGGGTGTTAACTACGTAGAAGGAGATCGTTGCAGATTTTTGAAGATTTTACTTGGAGGTTGTGCTACCGCGTTCTACGGGACAGTTGATGCAGCTGCAAGTGCAGTCGTCTTTGATCGAGAAAATTAAAGCAGCACAATCGCAGGATCCTAGATTGCAAAAGTTTCGAGAGCAGGTTGAAGCTGGACTACGAACAGATTTACTAATCTACGAAGATGGTTCGTTGAGGTATGGTAGCCGTTTATGTGTGCCAAAGGGAGATGTTCGTGAAGAGCTTATGAAGGAGGCACACAGTTCAGCTTATTCTGTACATCAAGGAGGCACAAAGATGTACCAAGATATTCGACAGCATTTCTGGTGGGAAGGCATGAAACGGGAGATTGCGCGCTTTGTGGCTAAGTGCTTGATGTGTCAGCAAGTTAAGGCTGAACATCAAAGGGTTGCTGGTTTATTGCAACCACTTCCGATTCCTCAGTGGAAGTGGGAACATATAACCATGGATTTCATGACGGCTTTACTGCAGAGTCCAAAGGGCAACAATGCAGTATGGGTGATTGTTGATCGGTTGACCAAGGCAGCTTACTTTATTCCTTTCCGGATTGGTCAATCAACGGAGACTTTGGCAGAGCGGGACATGCAGGAGATTGTAAGATTGCATGGGGTACCGGTGAGCATCGTGTCCGATCGGGACACTCGGTTCTTATCACACTTCTGGAGGAGTTTACAGGAAAGTTTGGGGACTCGATTGAAGTTTAGCACAGTTTATCATCCTCAAACTGATGGCCAGTCGGAGAGAACGATCCAAACTCTTGAAGATATGTTGAGAGCATGCATGTTGGACTTCAAGGGTTCATGGGAGGATCATCTACACTTGGTGGAGTTTTCTTACAACAACAGTTTTTAGGCTACTATCCAGATGGCTCCATTTGAAGCATTGTATGGTCGTAAGTGCCGTTCACCTGTTTGTTGGGATGATGTCGGTGAACGTAGGTTATTGGGACCAGATTTGGTTGTGCAGACAGTTGAGAAGGTTAACACTATCAGAAATCTTATGAAGACAGCACAAGACCGACAGAAGAGTTGGGCAGACACGTCAAGAAGACCTCTAGAGTTCGCCGTGGGTGATTTGGTGTTCTTGAAGATATCACCGACTAGAGGGGTGATTCGTTTTGGGAGTCGAGGAAAGCTTAGTCCTCGATTCGTTGGACCCTTTGAGATCTTGGAGCGTGTTGGTGAGGCAGCGTACCGTTTGGCGTTACCGCAGTCCTTGGCAAGTGTGCACGATGTGTTTCACGTATCTCAACTCCGTAAGTATGTTCGAGATGAAACACACGTTTTGGATCATTCGGAGTTAACAGTACGAGAAGATTTGACTTTTGAGGAGCGACCGGTTGAAATTGTGGATCGAAGGAAAAAGGTTCTTAAGAACAAGGTTATCCCCCTTGTGCTTGTCTCTTGGGGTAATCGCTCGCATGGAGAGTCCACTTGGGAACGAGAAGATGAAATCCGGCAGAAGTTTCCTCACCTTTTCTTGTAGTTATCTATCTTTGTATTCTTGGAATTTCGAGGACGAAATTCTTTTCGTAGTTGGGTATAATGTAACACCCGAGCCCAATACTACTATTTTCTGTTACTGATTGAGCATTAGTGTGGTACTCATTTCATCTAGTTTGCTTGTTGTTGATTACTGCAAAATTTTTACCCGGCAAGGTCATTTCTACATATAACAATTTTTGGCATTTAAAATAAAATTAAAAATATCCATCTTAGCCTACTTGACACCCCTAACCCCGTTGTAGCGTCCGTGTATCGTGTTCTCGTCCCGTTCGGTGAAACGGGCGAGTTTGGATGGCTACGCGCGCGTACATGTGTCTGTCTTGGGGGTATGCTTTTTAATCATAAGACACTTAATTTTAAAATTTGGAACCCGCTTAAAATCCTATTATTTCAATTTCGAATTTTTGGACCCGACCCGGGCGCGATTCGGAAATGTTTTATTTAGCGCCAAAATCCCAAATTTTATATATTTTTAAAACCAACGTATATTACTTTTAACCTTAAATTTTACTGTTTACTTATCTTTTAAATCTTTTAAATAAAATCTCAACCAATCCGATCCCTTTTTCTCATTTCTCCCGTGGGCCCCATCTCGTAAATCTCTCCCTCTCTCTCTCTTTTCTCCTCAAATTTCTCTCTCTCTCTCTAACAATATTCTCCTTCTCTCTCTCTTTTTTTTAAAAAACTACTGTTTCCTTCCCCATAATTTCCTCACGAGAGAACCCAGAAAACCCCCACGAGCCCTCGCGAGAACCCTAGCCACCTTCACCCATCACCACTGCAGCCCTACGCCGGCACCACCGTCGTCTACGCCCGCACCTCCTCACCTCACCTAGCCCCTCGTCCTCCTTCCCGTGCGCCTGCACCCTCACAGCGGCCTCGCCTTCGCCGCTGCAGTCGCCTGCTCACCACCCGCGACCACCAGAAACCGTTCCAGCGTCTCGCCGCCGCCGATCACCTCGTCGTCTTTCCCTCACCATCATCCTCCTTCTCCCGGTGCACCCCGACCAGACCCATGACCACCTGCACACCACCTGCAGCCACCTGCAACCCCTGCAGCTTCTCTGCGGCCACCGGCGACCACCTGCGCCGCCCCTGGTCGTCGCCGACGATCACCCGACCACCCCAGAACACCTTGTAAGTGCTTCTCCATCTCATCCTTCCTCTCTTCGTTTTCAAACTGAAAAGAAAACGGCTGGATCAATTCTGCAGATCGCCGGAGACGTCGTTCTCGCCGCCGTCGATCTCGCCGTCGTTGCTAGTGCCCTTTGAGACCCAGTAAGTATCCCCCATCTTCTTCTTCTTCCCCGTTCTCTGTTCCTTTCTCCTTTCTCTAGATATACACCCTTTAGAAACCCTATTCACTGTTTTGTATCTCGCCGGAATCCGGCCGTGCCGGCGATGTGTCCCGACGATCCAGCAAGGTACTCTGATCCGCGTGGTTCCATTGTTCATTGTTTGGGTTCAATCCGTGAACCGTGCGTCCGTCGCGAGTTTTCCCGCCGACATTTACGTCCCGTTTTCCCGGTTCGCGACCTGTCGAGGCAAGTACCCCTTACTACATGCTATACAAATGTTACATAGATGTATTGACACCCTAAACCTTTAAAATTTAACTTGGTATAATCGTTTCCCATTTTCGGTTACAATATTGCATTATATCATTTTACTGTTAAACATGGAACTTATAGTTTGCAAAATGAACCTAATAATCATATATACCTGCTCAATCACATTTTACTGTTAAAATAGCTGGTAGCATTTATCCCTATAGTTTTGTTACATTCGGACACTCGTATGCATTTAACCTGAAATAACTGTATTGAACCGTTACATAAATTATTGCACCGCTAAGGGTGCTTAAACCTGTTAACATGACTAAACGGCTATATCGTTTTACTGCATTCTTGTAATTTGAATGAAACTGCTTATTACGTAATTCATTGCTTATATCATGTTGTTAATACCCATGTTTGACTATATATCTGATTGTGAGCACACCCACGACATTGTGTACATCTTGACCTGACATTGCTACACATGTATATATTGATATACCTGACATGGTACCGTATACTGTTGACTTGACTTGATGTACCATGACTCGACCCGTTACCTGATCTTGTGTCTAATGCCAACAAACCCAACATGTAGTCCTCATGGACCGTTCCTGTTGTCTATCCAGACAAACCTGCTTTTACCTGATCCTGTGTTGGCATTAGTTCTTGATTACTGAATACCTGACTCGACATACATAACTTGGGGGTATGGGGAAATCAAAGGTGAAACCTGACTTGTAACTCAACAGTTCGATACCTGTTCTGATCAGTCTTACGGGCTAGGCCAGCCCCGGAGTGATGATGCTGACATCACTCGCCCATCCTGCTACCTGTTACTGCCTAGCGGCACGTCTCGGATTCAGCCTCAAGGATCTTGACCGTGGTCCCGGGCACGCACGGAATACTATTGAGTTACATCGACGATTCATCAATTGATTTCAAAGACTTTAGAATAGAAAACCTGATAGAACAGTTTAGTTACCTACTGCACACTACCCTGCACTGCTTGATTCACATTTGCTACTTTCGTTTTATTCATGTTTATTTTACATTGCCTGTTACATTGTTCATATTATATTACTTGTTGACATGACGCGCTGACGTCTGGGTTTTGCATGGCCCAGATTCCGTACCGCTGTCGCAGTCCGAGCAGGAGTACTTCAGCCAGCAGGCTGAGCTGTGAGTTCAGTAGTAGTTAGTTTTATTTCCCGCATTTATTTCCTGATGTGAGCCCGCATTATGGGACATACTTTTCAGTCATTTGTATTGGATCATTTGCTTCCGCATTTATTTATTATTGACTCCTGTTATTCTGGATTATGGACATGTTTCTAGATAGTTTTATTTTGTTCTTGATATCTCTACAGCCGTAATGTGACTGTGGATGGATACTTCCTACCCACAGGTAGCATAGTTGGCTATGTCATGTGCCCAATCTAGCGTACTCTGGGAAGCAGAGCGTGACAGTACATCTCTTCACTCCTCTGATATTTGTCGTTGTAATCCTTCAACATCTTCAGAGAGGTGACGGGTCCCGACAACCACACATTTCACGGACTATGATGTCCTTAACCTCGATTGTGATGTCTTTAAACTAACATTGGACTGTGAGGTCTTTAAACTCATGGACTATGATGTCCTTAACCTCGACCAGGATGTCTTTAAACTAACATTGGACTGTGGGGTCCTTAAACTCACGGACTATGATGTCCTTAACCTCGACCGTGATGTCTTTAAACTAACAATGGACTGTGGGGTCCTTAAACTCACGGACTATGATGTTCTTAACCTCGACCGTGATGTCTTTAAACTAACAGTGGACTGTGGGGTCCTTAAACTCATGGACTATGATATCCTTAACCTCGACCGTGATGTTTTTAAACTAACATTGGACTGTGGGGTCCTTAAACTCATGGACTATGATATCCTTAACCTCGACCGTGATGTCTTTAAACTAACAATCGACCGTGATGTCTTTAAACTAACAATGGACCGTAATGTCCTTAAACTAATCGACCGCAATGTCCCTAAACTAAACAATAGAGCCCAAATGCTCTTTTGTAGGATCTAAATGATCCTGTTAAGTTGATCTTAGTCTAAAATTAGACTAACGTATCCTTAACTAATGTTTAAGTTGATCTTAGTCTCAAATGAGACTAACGTATCCTTAAACCCAACCCCCAAACCCAAATCTAAGAAAATACGGATTTGGACTAATCCACGCCCTACGAACGACAACATAAATTAGTCTCTGTATACAATCCACGGGCAACCAAAAATAAAACAAACATACACGACACGAAGTGACCATCTGAAGAAGGAGAAAGTGGTTACCGCGATGCGGTAGCGTAATTAACTGCAGGGGCTTGCGCCTGCAGGGAAGAGCGTCCCCACAATCAAAAACCCCTTGAACGAGAGGGAATCTGACGAAGTCTGCTACATCGGCCGCATCCGTTTAAACCTTCGATACATGGTGCCATAAATCAACTTAGCATCTTCGGAGAGGTGGACGGATAACACCAATTAGCATCTGCCCCGAAATTCAGGCAAGACGAACCTACGCGGTCGCGTCTCTGTGTTTCGGAGGGGAACAGATTCTGGCACGCCCGGTGGGACCTTTTCCTCTTTCCACTCCATACTTCGTGTGTCGTGTTTTTCCCGTGATCAGATAATCGCGGTGTGTATGTTTTTGGTTGCCCTTAGGGGAGTGGATACTGAAGTCGGCGTTTCGTCTATATGAAGAATGGCGTTTGCCCCCACCTTAGTAACTCAGGCTCTATCATATCTGGAAGAGTCAAGTATGAGCCACTTGCAGGTTCAAATCTCTGCAATCCGGCTCTTCAAGAAATCAACGGGCTTCTCTTTGGATCGATGCTCCCACCTCCCACCTTCGGTGCCTCAACGCTGATGGAGGAGGCCCAGAGGAAATCTGTCTTCCACAGGCTGGCTCCCCAAGCTGCAAATTTGTCGATAGAATCAGCCCTCCAACAGCTGGCACCTGCCAAGGACCAAGGTCGACGCAGGGGGCAGAATATTTAGGCTTTCAAAGGAAACAGGGGGCAGGCTCCGGCAGAATCCTGAAGCTAGTCAAATCCCGGCCGTAAGAAACGGTCGACATCGATATCAGCATCATACGAAATGAGCTGGGGGCAGTTCTCCGTATGGTTATGTTTCAACCCCAGTGGTGAATGTTGTTGTTCTAACTGGGAACAGCTTCAAATTGTTGTGAAAGGTCAGACAAAGTACTCCTACCGCAATACTAAAGAAGTCTCCGCAGCCCATGAGAGCAAAAACTAGTTCGCTCCCTGAGGAAACTTTCCTCATCTATATATAAGGTGTGGAAGCAGGTGAAGAGGAATCACCCCAAGACGGATCTTGATACAGCGGTTCCTCCCAAAACTAAAGCGGCTTTTCACAATAAGAGGCCTAATAAAGCTCAAATACCCGGAGCAAACTCCAAAGGCCAAAACTCCAAACATCCCAAGCCTGGGGGCATGGTAGTTCCAATAGTCTATGTGGTGAATTCCAAAGACGAAGTTCGAGTTTCTACTAGTCACCGACCTTAAACTCGGTCCTTGACAAAAGTTCAATTGCAACGTGAAAATCTGCAGGAGATGCTTTCTTAGGCAGCATCACTCGCTAATCCATCGTCTAAGACAAATCCCGAAGACGCACCTGGAGAAGAACAGAGCACGAGTTGGACATTGATTTCCTAAATCACGCTAAAAAAAATGGTACGTCCGCAAGCAAAATAGGCACGGATGAAAACTCGAAAGGGCTCCGTGAGTAAAAACAGCAGGGCTACCGGCGAGTCTGTGAAAACCCGAAAGGGCGCAGACTCGTAAAAAATTTATGCACACTGGCAAGGTTCTCTCGACCTTGTAAGGAGAACAAGCGAATGAGATCTCCCACCCAGACTATTGCTCCTATCACCGAGCAATAGGACATCCTCTCGAAGACTGCTTCACCTTCAAGAACTGGGTTGAAGACCAATATCAGCTTGGCAAGTTCGCTTTATCTAACAGCTGGAGGGTAAATCCGCCACAGAAGCATGAACCGAAAGCCGCACATACAGCGAGAGTAGAACCAGATCAACATCGGTCTTGGAAGCGAGCTCATACCTGTTATATGATAACGCAATCAAAAGAAGAGCCCGAGAATATGGATGACCTCCCTTGGTGCCTCGATAACGATGATGACGAGGTGATCTCAGAGTTTCCACCGGCGCCAAAAGAGCTGGAAGATGGAATACATACTACAGCAGATAACCTCAAGAAAATTGATTTGGGGACGGCGTGTGACCCGCGACCGACATTCGTCAGTGAGCTGCTGTCTGAAGAAAAGGTGACTGCACTAAAAGACGTGCTTATGCAGCATAAAGATTGCTTCGTATGGAACTATTTCGAGATGCCAGGACTAGATCCGGAGATTGCTGAACATAAATTGGCAATATCTCCAGACGTCAAACCGGTCAAACAAGCACCAAGAAGAATGCGGCTCGAGCTTGAGATGAGCATCAATGCCGAGGTCAAGAAACTAATCGACTCTGGCTTCATCCAAGAGGTTCAGTATCCTGACTGGATTGCTACATCGTCCCGGTGATAAAGAAAAATGGAACGGTGTGCATATGTGTGGACTTTGGGGATCTCAATAAAGCCTGCCCGAAAGACAACTTCCCAGTACTGGTCATCGAGCTGATGATAGACAATACATCCACTCATGAAGTTTTCTCCTTCATGGACGGCTTGTCAGGATACAATCAGATAAAGATGCATCCCGAGGACCAGAAACATACCGCTTTCCGGACCCCTTTGGGCATATTCTGCTACAAGGTGATGCCTTTCGGTCTAAAGAACGTCGGTGCCACCTATCAGAGGGCCATGACGAAGATCTTCGATGACCTCATACATGAGATCATCGAATGCTATATCGACGACCTCGTGGTGAAAAGAAAATCATACGAGGAACTTTTAGAGCATTTGAGAATCGTGTTTCAACGCCTTCGGCAATAAAACTTGAAGGTGAACCCTCTTAAATGCGCGTTCGGAGTTTCCTCGGGCAAATTCCTAGGATTCATCGTCCGACACCAGGGCATCGAGATAGATCCGTCAAAGATCAAGGCGATCATGGAAATGCCCCCGCCAAGGACTCTCAAGCAATTGCGGTCTCTCTAAGGGAAGCTCGCGTATATCCGATGATTTATAGCCAATCTCTCAGGAAAGTACCGTCCTTATAGCCACCTGAGTAAGAAGGGAACCCCTTTCGTCTGGGATCGTAAATGCCAAAGCGCGCTGGACGAAATCAAGTAGTACCTGCAGAATCCTCCAGTACTGGCCGCTTCGGTCAAGGGAAAGCCTTTCATTCTTTATACAACAGCCCTCGAAGGTTCTTTAGGTGCGCTATGGGAACAAGAGAACGACCAAGGGATGGAAAGAGCCCTCTACTATTTGAGTCGAGTTCTACTGGGGGCAGAAAGCAATTATTCTCCCATCGAAAAGCACTGCCTGGCATTGATCTTCGCGATAACGAAGTTCAGGCACTATGCGTTGGCGCATGAAGTCCATCTTATATCGAAGGTGGATCCTCTTAAATATTTGATGTCGAAGGCCATATTAACAGGGCGGCTCGCTAAATGGGCCTTGCTCTTGATAGAGTTCTCGATAACTTAACGACCTCTTAAGGCAGTGAAAGGACAGGCCATCGCCGACTTCCTCGCTGAGCATCCGATACCTGACGAATCTCCCTTGAACTGCGAATTACCAGACGAACATGCGTTTGACACGATCGACGAGGATTATACCCGGTGGGAACTTTACTTCGATGGGGCATCCTCTATGAAGAAGCGCAAACAAAGCACCCCTGTAATCAAATCGGGGGTAGGTCTCATCTTCATAACTCCACAAGGAGGGATAATGCGCTTCGCCTTCTCCTTGATAGAGCCGAGGACAAACAATGAAGCCGAGTATGAAGCTTTGATAGCAGGTCTCGAGATCGCCATCGACATGGGAATTGAAAACCTGCTCATATACGGAGACTCCCAACTGGTCGTTAGTCAAATAAACGGCGACTACCAAACGTGCAAGCCAAAGTTGGTGAAGTACGGCGAGAGAGTACAGTAACTACTGACTTAAATACCTTCCTACACCTTGGAAAGAATACCGCGTGCAGAAAATAACAAGGCGGATGCATTAGCCAAGCTTGCTAAAGAATTGGCCGATGAGAACCTCGATGACGTAAGAATCGTGATACAAAGCCGTCGGGTTCTTGCACCAGCAGAAATATCTCCGGAATCGTCCAAGGAAAAGGGAGCGACCGAGCAAATGGCTCTACAAGTAAAAGACTAAGAAAAGGTTGAGGATTGGAGGGAAGTCTTTATAGACTACTTCAAATCTCGTCGAACACCTGAAGATGCATCCTCAAAACATCAGCTCATGAAGCGAGCCCTATCTTTCGCATTCGTCAACGATACTCTGTATAAGAGGTCGTTTGATTCTCTGTGGTTAAGATGCCTGGGACCTGAAGAAGCAAAAAGAGTCGTCCAAGAAACTCACGACGGACTCTGCGGTTCTCATCAAGCCGGCCCGAAGATGAAGCTGAAGATCAAACGGATGGGCTACTATTGGCCCACGATGATCCAAGACTGCCTTGAGTATGCGAAGCAATGCCACTCGTGCCAGATCTATAGGGACTTCATCCATCAGCATCCAAATCCTCTACATCCAATGGTGGCTAGCTGACCGTTCGAAATGTGGGGGACTGACATAATCGGCCCCATCTAACCAGCATCGTCCAGAGGACATCGGTTCATTTTGGCAACAACTGATTACTTCTCCAAATGGTCAGAAGCAGTACCGCTGAGGGAAGTAAAGACGGAGAATATCCTCCATTTTTTCAAGACACACGTCATTTATCGGTTTGGAACTTCACGACGGATCATCTCCAATAACGGGCCAGCCTACAGAAGCCACAAGATCAGCCGCTTCGCACAACAGCATAACATAGACTGGAGATATTCCTCAGTCTATAATCCTCGAGCTAACGGTCTAGCTGAAGGTTTCAACAAGACCTTGACAAAGATCGTGAAAAAGACGGTGTCCCGAAATAAGAAGGACTGGCACGAGAGACTCCATGAAGCTCTCTGGGCGTATCGAACTACGTTCAAAACGGCCACGAACACAACACCATACGTATTGGTATTCGGTACGGAGGCGGTACTCCCTCTCGAGGTAGAGCTACCCTCTTTACGAGTGGCTGTTCATTACGAGCTAACGGACGGAGAGAATGCTCACATTCGGCTTGAGGAGCTCGATGCCCTTGATGAAACCCGGCTCATAGCGCAACAAAATCTGGAGGCTTATAAAACAAAGATGACGCGCTCATACGAAAGATTGACTAGGCCGAGGACATTCCGCCAAGGCGAACTCATGCTAGTAGTCAAAAGACCTGTGATCCCCAATCGTGCCAAACGGGGAAATTCGAGCCGAACTATGAAGGCCCGTATATCATAGACAAGGTCTACCAGGGTGGGGCCTATCTACTCATGGACATGCATGGGGAAAGACCTTTCAGGCCAATAAACGGTCGCTTCCTGAAAAAGTATTACGCCTGACGAGTCACGGCCTAGGTCAATGATAGATGACGATGACTATGTCCGCTCGCTATCTTCCTAAGCCCGAACTCTATAAGTAGTAGCTGGCGCCGCGGACCGAAATGTCCTTAAACTAACAACGGACTGAAACATTCTTAAACTAACGGCGGACCAAAACGTCCTTAAACTAACAACGGACCACTATGTCCTAAAACTAGCCGTTGACCGAAATGTCGATAAACTACGGTGGATTGCGGCTTCTCAATGCTAGTAAAAAAAAGAAGAATAAAAAAAAAGAGAAAAAAAGAAAACGGTATGTCCATAAGCAAAATGGGCATGGATGAAAACCCGAAAAGGCTCCGTGAGTAAAAACAGCAGGGCTACCAGCGAGTTTTGTGAAAACCCGAAAGGGCGCAATCTCGTTAGAATAAAAAAAAAGAAGAAAAAATATATATAAAAGAAAATGGTATGTCCATAAGCAAAATGGGCACGGATGAAAACCCGAAAGGGCTCCGTGAGTAAAAACAGCAGGGCTACCGGCGAGTGTTTGTGAAAACCCGAAAGGGCACAACCTCGTTAAAAGACACTTGCAAGGTCCTCTCGACCTTGTAAGGAGAAATCGCCTGCGTGAGATCCTTACGACTCACAAGGGAGCAACACACTTAGGGATCCCCACGATTCCTAAGGAGAAATTACACTTGCGAGATCCTCACGACTCGTAAGGAGAACCCTCTTATGAGACCCTCATGGCTCATAAGATTCAAAAGTCTTAAACTACAGGGATCTGAACCTGTTCTTAAGCTGCCCCCACAACCTCTAATACTGCCCTACAAGCGGCTCAATGCTGACCCTTATATACAATCCACGGGCGCGAATAAACATTTCCCTAACGAAGTTCCATCCGTGACTAGGGATATGTCTATACGGTGAACAACCCTTAGAAGGAGAAAATACGCTTGTAAGATCCTTACGACTCATAAGAAACTGTACACTTAGGAGTCCTCACGATTCCTAAGGAGAAAATGCACCTATGAGATCCTCACGACTCGCAGGGAGAAATACCTTTATGAGACTCTTACGGCTCGTGAAGTCAAAAGCCTTAGTCGACAGGATCTTAACCCTGTTTACTAAGCCACCTTTGTTCGACACCGACAGAGGCAAATGATGATTCGCTCCTGGCAATATCCCGGTTATAGTGATGCTGATGCCGAAACCAGTGTCTAATTCCAAACTTGCAGCAAAAAACTAGCGAGCCACACATGCATACGAAATAGCCAAAATGATGGGGCAACTTGCAAAAAAAATCAGCAAGTAAAAATATATGTATGCAAAATAGCCGAAATGATTGGGCAACTCGCAATAAAAAGCAGCGAGTAAAAAATAAAACAAATAGCTGAAATGATTGGGCACCGCGAAAAGTAGCCGAAATGATTGGGCAATCGCGACCTTCGCGATATAAAAGCTGAAATGATAGAGCATCGCGGAAAGAAATAAAATAAAATGAAATTTATTCCCTACAGATGATATCACAGCAATCCCTGTATACAATCTAGGGGTGCAAACAAAGAAGGAATCACACTTTTCCTCCCTAGGTTTCATCAGAAGAAGAAGCCAAATCTCAACGGTTCACAGATAGCCTGGAGATCATCTCAACATTCGTCTCATTACAACAGACACAACATTAAGCAAAGCGGAACAGCGGCAACCCCCAGTTCCATGACTTGGCGGTGCACAGATGACCGAGAGTCAAACCCCGACTCCGTGAAATACGGATAAAGTCAAAAATTCCTGATTACGTGGAACGCGGCTTATGTCAATCCTGACCCCGTGGGAAGCATCCAGAGCAGAGCCTGGTCCTCGCAGAACACGGAAGTGAACCCGTGGGAAGCATCCAGAGTAAATTCCTGGTTACGTGGAACGCGGCTTATGTTAATCCTGACCCCGTACGAAACGTCCAGAGCGGATCCTAGTCCTCGCAGAGCACGGCAATGACCCCGTGTGAAGCATCCAGAGCGGAGCCTGGTCCTCGTAGAACACGGCAGTGAACCCGTGGGAAGCATCTAGAGCAAATTCCTGGCTACATGGAATGCGGCTTATGTCAATCCTGACCCCGTGGGAAACGTCCAGAGCGGATCCTGGTCCTCGCAGAGCACGGCAATGACCCCGTGTGAAGCATCCAGTGCAGAGCCTGGTCCTCGCACAACACGGCAGTGAACCCGTGGGAAGCATCCAGAGCAAAATTCCTGGTCACGTGAAAGGCGGCTTATGTCAATCCTGACCCCGTGGGAAACGTCCAGAGCGGATCCTGGTCCTCGCAGAGCACGGTAATGACCCCGTGTGAAGCATCCAGAGCGGAGCCTGGTCCTCGTAGAACACGGCAGTGAACCCGTGGGAAGCATCTAGAGCAAATTCCTGGCTACATGGAATGCGGCTTATGTCAATCCTGACCCCGTGGGAAACGTCCAGAGCGGATCCTGGTCCTCGCAGAGCACGGCAATGACCCCGTGTGAAGCATCCAGTGCAGAGCCTGGTCCTCGCACAACACGGCAGTGAACCCGTGGGAAGCATCCAGAGCAAAATTCCTGGTCACGTGAAAGGCGGCTTATGTCAATCCTGACCCCGTGGGAAACGTCCAGAGCGGATCCTGGTCCTCGCAGAGCACGGCAATGACCCCGTGTGAAGTATCCAGAGTGGAGCTTGGTCCTCACAGAACACGGCGGTGAACCCGTGGGAAGCATCCAGAGCAAAATTCCTGGCTACGTGGGACGCGGCTTACGTCAATCCTGACCCCGTGGGAAACGTCCAGAGCGGATCCTGGTCCTCGCAGAGCACGGCAATGACCCCGTGTGAAGCATCCAGAACAGAGCCTGGTCCTCACAGAACACGGCAGTGAACCCGTGGGAAGCATCTAGAGCAAATTCCTGGTTATGTGGAACGCGGCTTACGTCAATCCTGACCACGTGGGAAACGTCCAGAGCGGATCTTGGTCCTCGTAGAGCACGGCAATGACCCCGTGTGAAGCATCCAGAGCGGAGCCTGGTCTTTGCAGAGCACGGCAGTGACCCCGTGGGAAGCATCCAGAGCAAATTCCTGGTTATGTGGAACGCGGCTTATGTCAATCTTGACCCCGTAGGAAACGTCCAGAGCGGATCCTGGTTCTCGCAGAGCATGGCAATGACCCCGTGTGAAGCATCCAGAGCGGAGCCTGGTCCTCGTAGAACACGGCAGTGAACCCGTGGGAAGTATCTAGAGCAAATTCCTGGCTACGTGGAACGCGGCTTATGTCAATCCTGACCCCGTGGGAAACGTCCAGAGCGGATCCTAGTCCTCGCAGAGCACGGCAATGACCCCGTGTGAAGCATCCAGTGTGGAGCCTGGTCCTCGCAGAACACGGCAGTGAACCCGTGGGAAGCATCCAGAGCAAAATTCCTAGTTATGTGGAACGCGGCTTATGTCAATCCTGACCCCGTGAGAAACGTCCAGAGCGGATCCTGGTCCTCGCAGAGCACGACAATGACCCCGTGTGAAGCATCCAGAGCGGAGCCTGTCCTCGCAGAACACGACAGTGAACCCGTGGGAAGCATCCAGAGCAAAATTCCTGGTCACGTGGAACGCGGATAATGTCAATTCTGACCCTGTGGGAAACGTCCAGAGCGGAGCCTGGTCCTCGCAGAACACGGCAGTGAACCCGTGGGAAGCATCCAGAGCAACTCCTGATTCCGCGAAATGCGGATGATGATAACCTCACCCATCACTTACGGGTCCTCACGACTCGTAAGGGAGCAAACTCTCTTGTGAGATCTTTACGACTTACAAGAGAAAACATACTTAGGAATCCTCACGATTCTTAAGGAGAAATTACACCTATGGGATCCTCTCGATCGGTAGGGAGAAAATTCTTTATGAGACCCTCACGGCTCATAAAGTTGAAAAGTCTTCGGAGGCAGATCTTAACCCTGAATCCTAAGCCATCGTTGCCCTGCAAAGAAATCGAGATAACACCATCTACAGAATACATTTGATAAAAAGGACACACCATCATGGAGGAAAAATATATCTTTTATTCATGAATCAAAATGAATACAAAGTACAATTCATGAAAGAAAAAAAATGTACTCTCATTCAGGGGCATGTACAAAGGAAGAAAAAAAATATATACATATACAATTCTTCAAGTCGGCGGGCGATTTAGCAGATTTTCCA
Organism: Agapanthus africanus; assembly: GCA_030015575.1. Classification (NCBI taxonomy): domain Eukaryota; kingdom Viridiplantae; phylum Streptophyta; class Magnoliopsida; order Asparagales; family Amaryllidaceae; genus Agapanthus; species Agapanthus africanus. The sequence continues at coordinate 189,212,339 of CM057337.1, forward strand.
GTTCATCCCTCTTTCGCTGGGCCTCGCCTTCCTGATTCAGTATCGCCAAAAGACGGGCCTCCGCCTGAGCTTGTTGGGCCTGGTACGAGGCAAGCCGGCCTTCAAGCTCTTTCTCAGTAGCCTTATGGGCCTCATCCATTTCACGAGTGAACACGGCGGCTTTATCGATGGCTACCACCTCCTTGATGGTCTTTTGAAGCACTCGCCATAGTTCATACGCTTTATTGGCCTTGGCCGTAAGGTTGGCCTGAAGCTCCCTCAGCGCTTTCGAAGCCAGCTCCCTCTCTGAAAACTTGCGGCCGAGCCTCTTCTCGCATGACACCATATTCGCCGCACACCGCTCAATTAGGCCCCGTAAACTCGCTTTCGCGGCTACAACCTCTGAAGAAAGTCATGTACATTCTAGCACATGCAAGCAAGCCTCCACCTGCCGACAAAACTCAACCCAGACTTGCACCACTGCTTCACTATGATAGGTGGCAAGAAAGGGAAGAGAGCCGTTAGCTTCAGCAGCAAACGCTTCGGCCGTGATTAGACTGCCGACGCGAAGTTCCTCGATTAGGGATGACAGAGAGGCGAGGCTTAGTTTTGCCATACGTTCTGAGGCATGCAGAGCATAGGGGCCGGGTGGCATGGCGATGCATGACTCCAGTGCCGTAAGAACTAGCAAAGCTGTTCAGATTTATAAACAGTCAGCGAAACTTATAAGCAAAGAACAAGTGGAACGACTTTGGGACTTTACTTACCCACAGTCATACAAGAGAGATCTGAAGGCTCCCCAGGCTCTTCAAGAATCTCAACTTCATTATCGGCCTCCAGAATTGTAAAAGACATTAATGTCATTTTATGAAATAGTGATAATGCTGTGAAAAGAAGGTAAACAACATTAACCTTGCCCGGAGGAGAGGACGATGCGCTGAGGAGATATCGCTTGCGGAGCAGCCATCTCCAACAGGCGCTGGAAAGACTGCCTGGGAGACAGATTAGCAATAGAGGCCGCCAATCCGCGCAATTCTGAAAAGACAAAAGGGTTCAGATAATGGAAAGATTACTAATTTAAAATATAGAAAGTTACCTTCGACGCTCCTCCCATTCTGAGCTGGAGGGATAGCAGCTTCAACGGCCTCCGCCGTGGCCTCGGACACATCATCGGGGATACGGGCTGGTGTAGCGGCCTCTGAGGAAGGAGCAGCGGCTACCGCTGCGGGCTCCAACGAAAGGACGGTAGCCTCGACTACCTACACCCTAGCCTCCGGGTCGCTCTCAGGAAGATCCGTTGGAACGGCGACTGCCGAAGGTGCCTCCCCCGAGGGAGAAAGTGCTTTGGGAGCAGGAACCACCGCATGAGACTCTATCGCAAGAAAAACAGTCGCATCAACCCCCTCCACACTGATCGGTGCTTCACTAGGGATATCAGCAGACTCTACGGTCAGAGCACGGCTTAGAGCCTCCGCCGCCGCCGTCGCCGAAGTCCCTGCAAAGTTTATACAAAGATAAGGATACATATATGTGTATACAAGTAATATGAAATATTACAAAGAAATACAGGAACATACCGATGCGCAAGGGTGCTTCCAGTATGGCTTGTTCAAACCGACGCTCCTTCATAAGGAGATATGCTCTCCGAGGTCCGAGGGTGGACTCGTGGCCACTGGTCCACAGTGAAAGCGCGTCCTCGGCGTCGGCTGAAACAGCCTGTTTAAGGGCCCTTTCGCCCCATTCTTCTAAAGGGCTGATGAATCGTCGCCGGATCCACGGTGGGTCTTTGTAAAAGATGACGGCGGGATAAGGCTTCTTCGGAATCCTTACATTCTCCGATTCATCTTGCGAACATCGTATAGCCTCAGCCAATTGTGCGGCTTCCTTGGCAGATGAACTCGGGAAGAGTAGGCCACCATCCAATTCTTGCATAGCCAACGGCTCATCCTGAAGAATAGGCTCAGACTCTATTAAAGAGTCGAGCAGATTAGTAGCCGTCTTCCTCCGCCGTTTGGATCCAGAACCGACCCCCGAAGACGACCGTTTCCTCCCCCGTGGAGCTCTGGCACGACGTTGACCCACTTCACCTTCAACGCCCTCGCCTCCAACTCCCTCGCTTGGCGGTGCTGCCGTGGACGACACGGCCATTGTCGACGCCGCGGACGATGATACTGATATCGACGCCCTATTAGCCCTCGATTGAGCCCCCAGTGGCATACCAGCTGTGGGAGTGAAGTCCACTTCCGCCGCCCCCGGAATAAGCACAACACTGGTGTCCCTCAAAGGAAAGCGAACCGGTGCATGCGGTCGTGGCGGAACTCCAGTAGCTTGAGCTGGAATAGGAGCGCTGTATCCAAGAAACACCCTCTTCTCCTCAGCAATAATCGGACTGACCCGATGAAGGTACCAGCCCGTGAAGGATCCTACGCATCGGGGAATATGGTCAGCCATGAACCGAGAACCAGTGTTCAGCCTCACGAAGTGATGAGCAGCGTCACGAACAGCTTCAGGTGATGGGACGGGCGCAACTGTAAATGCCTCGAAGGGGACGCCCTGATCATACCCAGGTTGCTGGGCAAATCGGTGTGGGTTTTACCGCATGAAAATGGCCGCACTGTTCTAACGAAACACTAGGTAACCTGGTCAGATCGCATACAGGTGCATGGCTTCCCTGGGCTTCAGAGAAGGTACCCCCTCTTTCAACAAGTCGTGGAGCTGTTGTACCGGTCCTGAGGGAGAAGATAGAACCTGATCAACGAATACCAATCCGCCCGTACTAGCATAGGGAGCGATCAACATGCGAATGGCCCCGGACTGAGTCGGGTCAGGAGCAGAAGCACCCACCAGCCGCATGAGTCGCGGAAAAGTGTAGGCGTCATAAAATGTGGGTCTCTGGTGTGCAGCAAAGGCCCCCAACACGTGCATTTCAATCCAAGACGTGAAGTAATGAAGAGAGAAATTTACCACGTCCACACCTGGAGTTGAGGTATTAGCCGCGGTGTCTAACCCATGATAAAGGTGCGCTAGCGCGGGGAGGCCTACAGCTAGCCGTGTCCCCTCAGCGATACAATGAGCAGGGTAGATAACCGAGGCTCTCATAAAACGGCGATGCATGGGGATGACAAACCAGCTAAGCCAGACGCTGATGAAGCCTACAAAAAAAGTCTCCTCATCCATGCCGGGAGCTGCAATCGACTCGAAAGATACCACCGACATGATAGGAATATAGTACTGCGGCAGGTCCTCTTCCTTAGTTGGCCGCCTGTTCAAACCAAACCCAAAGGGGTCATTAATGTTCGCAAACTTCGGAGCCGTCTTCGATAGGACACCCTCGCGAAGGAAGGAAGCGATAAAACTCTTAAAAGTGACGCCCGGCCTCTCTGATTCTGTGAACAGTTTGTCAAAAATGCCCAGGGTCTTGATCAATCTCGGGCGCTTGTGGCGGACGGCGTTCTCGGTAGACAGGCCGTCAAGCATTGCAGGCTCGTTTTCAAAGACATAGTCGTCCGCGGGCAGCAATTCCTCATAAAGTGTCCCCCTGATCGGCAGCCCCGAGATCTCGAGAAATTCTTCCAAGGAAATCGAAACTTCATAGTCCTCTAGAAGGAAGATGTTGGTGGGAAGATTCCATTGATTCACGAAGGCCTTAACCCACCAGACATGAGGAGATTGGTAGTAGAAGAGGGATGCATATATCGCCTGATAAAGCCCAATCTTCTGTAGTCGCGCGCAATGGGCAGACAAGATGTAACGAGCCCTAAGAAGATAGCCCGTGGGGTGTCGAGGGGTAAGCCCTATCTTGTAAATCTGCCCCCTTGGCTGGGCTTCGCCCTGACAAATGCGGCGCCCCAAAATATCTATAGCCAGGACCGGATGGTTCGGAATACCAGTTGTTGAAGGCTCGAGCCGTCCCATAGGGGTCCAATTCGGTATCTCCACAGCAAAGGCAGTCTGTGGAGGATCCATCGGCAGGAATGGATAGGTAGGCTCCGTCGTCATCTCGCAAAGGAAACTGCGGTGGCCGCGAATGATGTGACCGTACCAGGTCCCCCACAAAAGCAAGTTGGTGCGATTCGGGTCATGAGCCCTGATCATAGCCATTACTTCCTCGTCAGATGGTGACTGAGGAAATGCAGCTTCCGAGCGAGTGAAAGGGAAGTATGGAACAGAAGTCATTGTGCCTGAAATAAAAGAAAGGAAAACTGTTAAAGCGAAGCCAACAGTGTATATATATATATGTTTATAAATGTATATACGTAAAAAGACTGTGGAAGAAAGCGATAGAGGACTCATTTTATGGGACTATTGGTTACAAAACACATAGGTCCCACAAAATCAAGATGGCGGCTCGCTAATGATGAGACAAAGCAATTACAATGAGACAAAAAGAAGATTCTCAATAAATGGACAGTGGATTTTAAATGACCCTACACATTACTCAAAAAGAAATCCATCTTGGACTCTGCAAAAATCAAGCTGAGCAGGGGAATTAAATTCCCAGAAAACCCTACTGCAAATCTTTTCTTTTGTTGCAAAGAGACAACTCAGAGCAGGAAAACCCCAAGAAGCTCTCTGGAAAGAACTAAGTTCTTTATAGGAATTAAGTTCCATTTTAAAAAGGGGAATTAAATTCCCAGAAACATTTTTCAGAGCCAAAGCTCTTTGAGATGGAATTAAATTCCATGGAAAAGACAAGCATCGTCGTCGATCCCTGAAGATCAGAGAAACCCTAAAGGGTCTGTTGATTAAAGAATGAGTGGTTTTCTTTTTAAAGAACTTAAGAAAAAATGGGTTCTTGTTAAAGGGGAAAACCCTTAGTGTGGATTTAAAATCCAATAAAGAGTTCTGTGAAAGTTTTTCGGTCGTTCAAAGCCATTACCTGAAGAAAAGGGTCTTTCTTGAACAGAGTTAAACTCTGGAAATTTTCAAAGCAGAGAACTAAGCTCTGGAAAAGAGAATTAAATTCTCAAAGGGAAAAAGTTAACAAGGAAGGAGATGAAAGAGTGGAGGCGCTTCTGAAGAGACCCTTGCATTTATAGGATGTGATGGGAAACGTTTCATCTTCCCTATTCCCTAGACAGATCCAACGGTCACAAAGGTGACAGCGTTGCACTCACGTGCTGACACGTGAGAGCAACGCTGTGAGGGCATTTGTTCCCTGATTAAAAATCTGGAATTACCTCAATAAGGTATCACGTGTTGACACGTGACCAAGGGTCACGTGTTGATACGTGATCTCTTTTACAGAATTAAATTCTAAGCAAGCAGAAGTGTAAACAAAAGGCTAAGGAAATACTCCAATGGGGCGTCACGTGCTCACACGTGACCAAGGGTCACGTGCTGACACGTGATGGTCTTTAGCCCAGTTAAAATACATAATTAAATTCTGAATGAAGAAGAGTCACGTGCCAACACGTGATAGGTTTTGAAAGCCTTATAATTTGATAGAATTAAATTCTAATTAAGGAAAATCAAAGACCCTAACTGGGAAAGTATTTCCCCAAATCTTTCCAAACAAAAAAGGATTATGGGAAACCGTTGGATTAAAAATCCAAAGGTGATTAAGAATCACCAATTTATGGAAAGATTTTAGACAAGGAAAGATTTCCCTAAAATTCACCAAAAATAACAAACAGAATATCTTTTGGATTAAAAATACAATGGTGAATAAAATTCACTAAGAAATCTAAAAGACCATATTAGTTATGAAAAACAAACAAAATCTTTTAATGAAAGATTTACTAAACAAATTGATTCTTTTCCTACTCCTATAAATAGGAGCCAAGAAGAGAAAAAAGAGATAGAATTTTTGGGGAGATAGAATTTTGAGATCTTGAAATTTCTAAAGGCAAATAGCAGAGAGAAAAGAAAGGAGAATTTAATTCTCAAGAAAGAAAACCCTAGGTGAGAAAAGGAAAGGGATCAAAACTTCAAAAAGAGAATTTAATTCTCAATCTAAGAGTTTAACTCTTCTGCAAAAAGAACTTAGTTCTTCCTCTGGTTGAAGATCTGCAGAAGCAAATCTTCCCATAGGTTGAGAATTTAATTCTCATCGGGTTGAGATTCTTCCATGCAGATCTAAAACTTAGAGGGGGAATTGAGTTTAGAGAATTTAATTCTCCCAAAGATTAAACTAGGGTTTAACCCTATATGAGAATTTAATTCTCCCAAAGTTATAGGAATTTAATTCCTCAAAGATAAAACTAGGGTTCAACCCTATATGAGAATTTAATTCTCCTAAATTTATAGGAATTTAATTCCTCCAAATAAAATTAGGGTTCAACCCTGCATGAGAATTCAATTCTCCCAAAATCACAGGAATTTAATTCCTTCAAGACAGAACTGGGGTTTAACCCTATATAAGAATTTAATTCTTTCACATGCATAGGAATTTAATTCCTCTAAAATATAATTAGGGTTTAACCCTACAGAGAATTTAATTCTTAAAATAAAGAGGCTTGAAAGATCTCCATGCACGTAAAGAACATGGGTCACGTGATGACACGTGACCCTAATCCGCAGTGATCAGAAAGAAAGAATAAAGCCAGGTCACGTGCCCCCATGTGACCTCTAACAGATCCCCCAAAAATGAGAAGGAAAAGCTTTGAGGCAATGCCTCATGTGCCCCCACGTGACCCTCATAATATAGGGAACAAAAGCAAAGGCAGTATTGGCTTTGTGCGCCCTCACGTGTTACCACGTGACCCCTAATAAATGTTTTAATAATCAGCGCACAAATCTCCATCACGTGCCAACACGTGATGGCCAGAAAATCAAAAGTGTTTAAAACTTATTTGCAGAACAAAGTAAAAGGGATCTGGCCCCACCTTTAGGTGTCCTCACGTGTCCCCACGTGACCCATCCTTATTTAGTGTTTAACACTAATTTAAGGGTTTTATTTCCAGTGTTTAACACCGTTATCCTCTAGTATTTAACACTAATTCGAGAATTCTATTTAATTGAGTAAAATTCAGAGCTATAATGTTTAATGCCCATTCAAAGATAAAAAGTTATCAGAGCCCTCAAATTATTGTTTAGCATTGCTGAATGATGAGGGGCTGAACCCAGACAAATGTCTAATGGTCTAATAAAGGGCCAATATTTCAAACTTAATTGGACTTAGCCCAAGTTGGCCATAAGTCCTTAATTCAGTTTTAACTGAGCCAATGTGCTCATAATCTAACTAATGGATCTTAGTTCCAAATTGGACTACAGATCACCCAATCAACTCTGGTTCGAGGGTACATCTCTTCACTCCTCTGATATTTGTTGTTGTAATCCTTCAATGTCTTCAGAGAGGTGACGGGTCCCGACAACCACACATTTCACGGACTATGATGTCCTTAACCTCGACCGTGATGTCTTTAAACTAACATTGGACTATGAGGTCCTTAAACTCAAGGACTATGATGTTCTTAACCTCGACCGGGATGTCTTTAAACTAACCTTGGACTGTGGGGTCCTTAAACTCATGGACTATGATGTCCTTAATCTCGACCGTGATGTCTTTAAACTAACATTGGACTGTGGGGTCCTTAAACTCACGGACTATGATGTCCTTAACCTCGACCGTGATGTCTTTAAACTAACAATGGACTGTGGGGTCCTTAAACTCACGGACTATGATGTCCTTAACCTCGACCGTGATGTCTTTAAACTAACAATGGACTGTGGGGTCCTTAAACTCACGGACTATGATGTCCTTAATCTCGACCGTGATGTCTTTAAACTAACAATGGACTGTGGGGTCCTTAAACTCATGGACTATGATGTCCTTATCCTCGACAGTGATGTCTTTAAACTAACATTGGACTGTGGGGTCCTTAAACTTATGGACTATGATGTCCTTAACCTCTTCCGTGATGTCTTTAAACTAACAATCGACCGTGATGTCTTTAAACTAACAATGGACCGCAATGTCCTTAAACTAATCGACCGCAATGTCCCTAAACTAAACAATAGAGCCCAAATGCTCTTTTGTAGGATCTAAATGATCCCGTTAAGTTGATCTTAGTCTAAAATTAGACTAACGTATCCTTAACTAATGTTTAAGTTGATCTTAGTCTCAAATGAGACTAATGTATCCTTGAACCCAACCCCCTAACCCAAATCTAAGAAAATACGGATTTGGACCAATCCACACCCTACGGGCGACAATATAAATTAGTCTCTGTATACAATCCACGGGCAACCAAAAATAAAACAAACATACACGACACGAAGTGACCATCTGGAGAAGGAGAAAGTGGTTATCGCGATGCGGTAGCGTAATTAACTGCAGGGGCTTGCGCCTGCAGGGAAGAGCGTCCCCACAATCAAAAACCCCTCGAACGAGGGGGAATCTGACGAAGTCTGCTATATCGGCCGCATCCGTTTAAACCTTCGATACATGGTGCCATAAATCAACTTGGCATCTTCGGAGAGGTGGACGGATAGCACCAATTATCATCTTCCCTGAAATTCAGGCAAGACGAACCTACACGGTCGCGTCTGTGTGTTTCGGAGTGTACGGAGAGTCGTGTCAGATTTTCACGGACCACCAGAGCTTAGTGTAAATCTTCCTGCAGCGGGTTTTGATTGTTGAGACAGCGCCGTTGGATGGAGCTTGTGAAGTATTGTGATTGTGAGATCCTTTATTACCCGTGGCAAAACGATTGTGGTAGCTGATGCTTGAGTCGTAGGCCGGGGGTAGTTTGTTCCAGTTGTGCGCAGTTCAGAGACAGTCTTCTGCAGATTTACAGTTCTTGTGCGACAGATGAGTACGGTTAAGTTCGCCTCTACTGAGGGGATAGCTTGCTCATGTCCGCACCCGTCCACTTTTACTTGATCGTTTTCATGAGGCACAACCCACCGATGCTCGTTGTTTGAGATTCTGAGCATGTTCGGCTGGGTAAAAGTTCAGAGTTCTTGATTTATGACCAGGGTGTGCTACGTTAGGGACTCGATTCCGTGTACCCGATATTGATGGGTAGAGACGCGAGGTCCTAGAGCAGGCACATCAGTCGGCTTTCTGTGTTCATCTAAGTGCCACCGAGATGTAACGTGACTTATGAGTTGGTTACTGGTGGGCAGGGATGAAGAGTGAAGTTTCAGATTTTTTTTGAGGTGCTTGGCTTGTCAGTGAGCTAAGGTTGAGCATTTGAGGCCGGCTGGAGAGTTGAAACCTTTTTACCATTCCAGAGTGGGAATGGGAGCAGATCTCCATGAATTTCGTTGTGGTGTCTACCCAGGTCTAGTCGAGGGTATGGCCCCATTTGGGTGATTTGTTGTCCGGTTATGCTCACTATGCTCTGTTTGCTCGTTGCTCTTCGGTAAGTTTGTACGTTTGCACGGAGTTCCTTCATGCGTTGTATCCGATAGAGGCACCCAGTTCGCTAGCCGTCTTTGGCAGAAGCTTCAGGAAGCCTTGGGTACAGGTTGAGCTTTAGCTCCGCTTTCCGTCTGTAGGCCGATGGTCAGATAGAGTGGACTATACAGACTTTGGAGGATATGCTTGTGTGTAGTACTAATTGTTTGTTGGCAGTTGGGATCGTCACTTGCCATTGATGCAATTCTCCTACGATAACAGTTATCAGGAGACATTTCAATTGGCAACTTTCAAGCCTTGTGTGGTAGGTTGTATCGATCGCCAGTCTGTTTTACTGACTCCGCGAGAGCAGGATTTTTGGACCCCAGCTAGTCGAGAGGTTCGGAGAAGATCCAGTTGATTCAGGTCAGGATGAGAGCAGCCCAGTGCAGATAGAAGTCTTATGCCAACCGTGGTGGTCGCAGACTTGAGTTCGCGGTGGGAGATCATGTATTCCTATGGATTTTCCGATGAATGGCATGTTGAATTTTGGGGAGCTTAGTCCCGGAATTGTAGGTCCTTTTGAAATCCTTTAGCGAGTTAGTACCGTTGCCTATAATTTGGCACTTCCGCAAAGATTTTTGAATATTCATCCCGTATTCCTTGTGTTTATGCTTTGCAAATACCTTCATGACCTTTCTCACATGATTCAGCATCAGACCGTTTAGCTTGGACATGATCTTTTCGTTCACCGGCAGCCGACAGTGTTAGTTGATCGGCAGGTGGAGAAACTTCGGTCAAGGATCTTGCCATCTGTGGAGGTTTTTCTTTGGCGTAGCCGTATAGTGAGGAGATCACTTGGGAGGCTACGAGCGAGATGTGGATGATTTGCATTCATCTCTTTGAAGGTATGCATAGTAAGAATTTTAAATTCGGAGACGAATTTTCTATACAGGGGGAGATTGTAAAACCTTAGAATTTGCGATTAGTGTTAATTAGACGATAATGTGGGTTTTCTATAAAAAGTTTACCATTTTGGATTCCTCACATTTTATAACATTTAATTAATAATTTATTATTATTTGTTATGGCTTGCATACACATGTGCATGTTAATGTGAGGGTGTGTTTGCGTTAATCGTGTTTTGTAACCAGGATAACCTTTAAGTAAATCCTTGCCTTGTTTAAACCTTAACCTAGCATTTAACCCTAATCTCTAGATATTTGTGTGAGGAGAGATATTTTCGTGAGTTTTGTTTGGATGAGGAGGTGGCAAGTGAGTCATGGCTTGCATTTATGAATGGAGGTGCACTCACCCTATGCTCACCTCTCTCTCTCTTTTCATCTCACTCTCTCATTATCATTTCACACTCTCATTCTTCTATCTCTTTCTCATTTCTCTTCACTTTTCTCAACCCTCAACTGAACACTTACCTTCTCATCACAAAACCTTCACTAAACTTCACAAAATCTCACCCGAATTATTTCTTAAATCTTGTTTTGCCTCTTGGATGCCTTGGAGCTTGGAAAGCTAGGATCTTTGAGTTTGTGGGAGTAGGTAATGATCTTTTTCTGTTAAGTAAGTCTTTTTAATGTTGTGTAGCTTATTCGTTTCAGTTTAGAACGCGTAATGTTTCGTTTCACGCAAATATCGTATTTTTTAGTGTAGTTTTGGGTCTCGGATGATCTGCTATCAAACCAGGTATTTGTTGGAAAAGTTCCCATCACAGTGACCTAGAACCCACCATAAAAACCCGAGCCTAATCCCTTTCAAGATGGCCGTAGATTTATTGGTTCTGGCCGCAATTTGCGGCCAGAGTGGGGGCTGGGTGGTTGTATTTTTGTCTGGGGGTCTCTGGGGTTGTGTGTGGTCTTGTGGTAAATGCAATTTTTACAAATTGTTTGTGTAGCAAAATCTGGGATCACTTTGATAGTTTCTAGTGTTTCGATTACGCGCGTTACGTTATCCGATACGGTTTGTGTCTTTGTGTATCTGTTGCTCTTGGGTTAATTTCGTAGTGTCTCTACGCGTGTTAGCCACTAGACGAACACTTGAGAGTATGTTTGGATTTGATGCGTCGGTCAAATGTAGTTGGTACGTGTTATTGTTCAATTGCTAATATACACTTGTTATGTTGTTTTATGATCTTAGGGACGCAGGCGGGGACTTCGGACGCTGCGAAGAAGGGAAAGCGAGTGGTTGGCTTTACTTAGCCCCAGGATCATCAGTGAGTAGATTTAACATCTATAGGGGAATCGCCCGAATGGCGTTATGCGTCTGGGCTAGATATGATATGGTATTAGCCGCATGTTATATTGCACATATAGAGATTGTGCATAAAACTTCATTGCATATTATTATTTGTTATGCTTGGACTTGTACCCTTTGGACACTGCACTATTATTGATGGCTCATGTTGCATGAGCACTGATTGTATGCCACTCACATCGTCAATAATTTTCATGACACACACAACATTTATACATACGTGAGATTGTATTGGTTAGGGACATTGAGACATTGATTCATATTCCATTGCGCATATGACATATAACATACCTGTATACCTATATACTTACACATATGCCTTGCCATGCCTACATGCTAGCCATCCATATACCTATATGGTATTGTACCATTAGTGATAGGTACAAACACACATGATACATAGCTACATGTACATCTTGCATACATACTTACATGTACACCCGTATACTTTGATATAGCTACACATATACCTGAAGGGTATTGTATCATTATTGATATGTATATATACATACTTAGCTTGATATAGCTACACATATACCTGAAGGGTATTACATCATTACTGATAGGTAGATGCATATATTTTGCTATACCGACATGATTACGCATACCTGGTTATAGCTACATGTTCACCTTTATATGATGTTGTATGGAATTTGGAGAAATTAGGAACCGCATGATATACTTAATAACTTGTTGCAGTTAAATAGCGGTTTTTCCTTATATGCTCATATTACTGTTTCATGTTGCATATATTATATTTCATGGATTTCGCATTGAGATATGGTTTTCATATGATGTTTTCTGGATTGTTTTACTCCTGCGTATATATATATCAGTGGTATGGGACGCTGATATTGTAAGTCCACGTTGCGACCCCCGGTTCTTACGGGGAGGCGGAAACGGTATAAAAATCAAATTTTTAGCGCATGGGGCAACATGGACTAACAAAGTCGGGATCTTTTCCTAAACTAAAACTAGCAAACTTGCTAAAGAGAGTTTAGCTACTCGGAAAGATGGTTATACCTAAACTTGAACTCCTTCTTCTTCAAACCTTGTAGAGGTTGATGGTTCTTTCCTCGTCGCCTTCATCCGTCGAAGATGGATCCACCTGAGGGTTCAACCTTCGGGCTCTTACTCGAACTTTGAGTGAACTAGAATCTCCGGCTTGCTAAACCCTTGATCCTAGAGTGAGTAGAGAGTGTCTAAGGGGTGCTTTTCTTTTAAGGAGAGGGATTCTCAACACATGAGAAGGATTCTCCTTTGGCTAGAGGAAGAAGAAGATGAAGTGAGGAGAGAGAATGGTTATGAAAGAATGAGCTATCTTTTTCTTTTTGCAACCATATCAAAAAGAAAAAGAATTATCTAAATAATAATAATTCAAATGAGAATAGTTGATGGTAGTTTTGGAATGACCACTATCATACTTCATTAAATGAAATGTAAGCAAGAATCAAGGAGCATCCTTACAAAGTAATGATGATGGTCAAACATTCAACCATGGTCAACAAGTCAACCATGGTCAACAAGTCAACAAAACCAACCATAACATAATTTCATTTAATTACTATTATTAATAGATATCTCACTAATTCATTAGGGTTTGGAAAAAGACGACTGTCAACTGTGCATACGCACCCGTTCCGAAACCCTAATGAAAAACCTCTTCCTCTGTCTCAAACAACTGTGCATACACACCTGCATTCTCATTCCGAGGAACAAGAATACCGAGATATAAAAGCAACCCCAAAACATATACCAGTATCTGGCTCAAACCAGAGCCAGCCAGTAAAATCCGTCCGGACTCCAAACGTGCACAAGTGCGCGGATGAGAACGAACCCTGTCGCAAAACCATGCGACCTCTACTCTGTTTTGCCCAGAGGCGAATACCCTCTGTGTGGGACTCTAAAGACTCGACACTACGCTGGCGGTGGGTTTAACCACAGACCGCAAGTGGCACTAGCTGTGCGTAACGGTCCCCAGGTAGATACCGACAAGAAGGCTGACGAGGTGAACCCCATCTGAACTCCTACTGAGTCTGAATGTGACATTCTCCGTACAGTCCGGTCTGTTCGTCTGATACATCGCATGTCGGGCCTAGGGGGCGGTAAAACGTCAGTCCCCCAATAGCGGTACAAGTCGTGTCGGAGTGAAGCCCAAAACACCTTGAGATAACACTGGAAGCCTACCAGTATATCTCGCTTGCCCTGGCCAGGGACTACTTGTGTAATGGCTCTCCTAGACACAGCGCGATGTCAACCCCCAATACCGGGAGAGACGAATCCTGTCTAACCGTCACTGCCTCCAAGTGCTTCGGGACTGCACCCAACCACTACCTGTTTGCACGACTCTTTTGAGCCGTGGTAGGGTAGTGATCAAAGTGCAGTGGGAACACACTCGAGGCGAAGTGCCAGTGTCAAGTCAGCGGACTAAGCTGTACTCATGTCACCTGGGAACTGATAACTGACGATAGGTATAATACCAACCTGTCAGTTCCCAACGAGTCCTGTCCAGTGTACTCGTAACCTAACGAGCACCCGTATACTATCTCCAGTACGACGTACTGATGGCTGTGGGACAGACCATCTCCCACACTGGGATGAGAAGCGCATACGCTAGTCTACTCCGGAGTATTGATGCCCTGTCTCGATAGTCCTGCGACTAGGGACCTGTATAAGGATGAGCTTATAGATTACCCAGCCCCCACTAGTGTGACTGTCATCACAACGCTGGTAATCAAGCAAAGATCCTAAGGGCTCCACTAATGCGTATAGGTGATATCGCAAAATAAACACATGTACACATTGAAGTAGAAACAAACCAAGTAGCATACTACTATATTGAGAAAGATTGTTTATACAAGGTGAATATCCCAAGCTTCCATTAAGTAATATACAAACTAGTATGATACAGTAATGGCCTCTAGGGCATATACACTAACAATCTCCCACTTGCACTAAGGCCATGTACTGACGTATCGAAGACCTATCATCTCGATTAGCCGCTCGAACTGAGTCTGGGGTAGGGCCTTGGTGAATGGATCTGCAGTGTTTTCTTCTGAAGCAACCCTCCGAACCTCGATCTCCTTGCGATCCACGATCTCCCTGATCAGGTGATACCGCCTCAAGATGTGCCTGGATCTCTGATGGGACCTGGGTTCCTTCGCTAAAGCTATAGCCCCGTTGTTGTCGCAATACAGAGGTATTGGGTCAACAATGGATGGAACCACCTGAAGTTCTTTCAAGAACTTCCTCATCCAGACAGCTTCTTTTGCGGCATCAGATGCAGCGATGTATTCCGCTTCCATAGTCGAGTCTGCAACGGTTTCCTGTTTGGAACTCTTCCAACACACCGCCCCTCCATTGAGGGTAAAGACAAAACCCGACATGGACTTGGAATCATCCTTGTCACTCTGGAAGCTGGAGTCAGCAAAGGCCTCGATCTGGAGGTCTTTTCCGCCATACACCAAGAACATCTCCTTAGTCCTCCTCAGGTACTTGAGAATGTTCTTTACAGCTATCCAGTATTTCTCCCCAGGGTTTGACTGATACCTGCTTACCACACTCAGTGCATAAGCTACATCCGGTCTGGTACACAACATCGCATACATTATAGAGCCTAAAGCGTAGGGTATAATAGACATGCGATCCCTCTCCAAATCAGTCTTGGGAGACATCTCTTTAGAGAGGGTGATCCCGTGACAAGCCGGTAGGTTACCGCGCTTGGAATCTTCCATACTGAATCTTTTCAGTATAGTGTCGATGTACCTGGACTGTGAAAGTCCTAATATCCTCTTGGATCTATCACGATGGATCCGGATCCCCAGGATGTATGAGGCATCACCCAGGTCTTTCATGGAGAACCTGTGTGACAAGAAACCCTTGACAGATTGTAGCATAGGAATGTCATTTCCTATTAAGAGAATGTCATCCACGTATAAAACAAGGAATACTACAGTTCTCGCTACAAATCTACTATAGATGCATGGTTCATCTGGATTTTTGATAAAGTCAAATTCCTTGACTGTCTCATCAAAACAGATGTTCCAACTCCGCGATGCCTGCTTTAGTCCATAGATGGACTTAAGCAACTTGCACACCTTTCCGCTGCTCCCACTCTGAATGAAACCCTCTGGCTGATCCATATAGACACACTCCTCTAAATTTCCATTTAGAAAAGCGGTTTTTACGTCCATCTGCCAAATCTCATAATCGTGGAAGGCAGCAATGGCAAGAAGGATCCGAATGGATTTCAGCATAGCCACTGGAGAAAAGGTTTCATCATAGTCCAAGCCAGGTCTTTGACGGAAACCCTTTGCTACAAGTCTAGCTTTATAGGTCTCAACCTGTCCATCTACACCAATCTTCCTTTTGAAGATCCACTTGCATCCTACGGGTTTTACCCCGTCTGGAGCAATGTCCAACGTCCATACTTTGTTGGTGTACATGGACTCCATTTCGGTCCTCATTGCATCCAGCCATTTTACCGAGTCAACGCTCTGAACGGCCTGCTGGAAGCTAGTAGGCTCATCATAATCTATGATGCAATCCTCTCTATCCCCGTCTATGAGAAAACCGTAGTATCTCTCGGGCGGATGAGACTGCCTACTACTCCTGCGGAGCGGCGTAGGAATGTCCTGTTCATTTGAACCCTCTGGTTCTACTAAGCTTTCAGTAATAGCTCGTGGTTCTGGAATTTCTTCCAGTTCTACTGTGCTCCCACTTATCTGGTTTTCCAAAAACTCAGTTTCCAAGAAGTAGGCATGACGAGAAACAAGAACTTTTTGTTCCTCTTCACAGTAGAAGAAATATCCCTTGGAGTTCTTTGGATATCCCACGAATTTACACTGTACTGAGCGTGCCTCGAGCTTGTCCGCATGCTGCTTTTTAACAAAAGCTGGACATCCCCAAGTCTTAATGTGACTGAGATGGGGCCTCTTCTCACACCACATCTCATATGGTGTAGTAGGCACAGTCTTAGTAGGAACTCGGTTCAATAGGTACGCGGCTGATTCTAGCGCATACCCCCAGAATGATCGCGGTAACTCAGCGTTACTCATCATGGACCGTACCATATCCAATAGGGTTCGGTTCCGTCTCTCCGATACACCGTTGTGTTGCGGAGTGTATGGAGGAGTAAGCTGAGAGAGAATCCTGTTCTCTTTTAAATAATTCAGGAACTCGGCACTTAAGTATTCTTCACCTCGATCCGATCTTAGAATCTTGATACTTTTGCCGGTTTGTTTTTCTACTTCATTCTTAAATTCCTGGAATTTTTCAAAAGCTTCGGACTTATGTTTTATTAAGAAGACATAACCGTATTTTGAAAAATCATCCGTAAAAGTAATGAAGTAAGAATAACCGCTTCGCGCATGTGTAGACATTGGACCGCACACGTCGCTGTGTACGAGTCCCAAGAGCTCGCTCGCTCTTACTCCGTGTCCAGTGAACGGAGTCTTTATCATCTTTCCTTTGAGACATGATTGACAAGTGGCATATGATTGATATTCGAACGGATCCAAATATCCTTCTGTATGTAACTTAGTCAACCTTCTCTCATTGATGTGACCCAGTCTACAATGCTATAAGAAGGTCTGATTGATATCTGGAGACTTTCTTTTGTGTGTATTCTGGACATTGAAAATCTGTGGTTGGTTTAATACGTATATACCATTGCTCAGTGTACCTGACCCAATCAGAACTTGATTAAGGTGAATGTTTACAACATTACTTACAAACGCAAATTCATAACCTTCTTTAGAAACCAAAGATACAGAAATGATATTACAAGTTGCGTTGGGTACAAAAAAGCAATTACGCAAAACCAAAACATGCCCATCTGACATTAACAGGTGATAGTCCCCCACGGCTTTAGCATCCATGCTAGCTCCGTTCGCAACTCTGAGGGTCATGTCACCTGCCTTCAAAACCCTACGGTTTCTCAACACCTGCAAAGAATTACAGATATGAGATCCTGATCCGGTATCCAATACCCAAGAAGTAGAGTTTATAGAAAGACAGTTTTCAATAACATACACACCTGAAGCTGAAGCCGCAACCTGCTTCAGTTCCTGTGTCCTGGCTTTCCAAGCCCTGCAATCTTTCTTCCAGTGTCCACTCTTGTGACAATAGAAGCATTCCTCTTTACCCACAAGCTTCCCCGCTATCTTTGTTGCCTTTTCCTTTCCCTTCGTACCCACTCTACTAACACCGCCTCTTGCTTTGGCGGGGGCTTTCTTCCTCTTTCCCTTGGCTTTCGCCTTGGACCTAGAGGAAGAAGATCCTCCTACAAACAAAGCGGGTGTATCCCTACCCTTCTGTAGGGTGCCCTCTGCGCTCCTCAACAGGTTGAGGAGTTCTGAAAGTTCAACTTCCTTTTCTTGTAAGTTGAAGTTCAGTATAAACTGGGCGTAAGTGGATGGAAGGGACTGGAGAATTAAATCCGTATAGAGTTCACTGTCCAACGTGGTCCCAAGTTCCGCGAGCTCCTCAGTGTAGCCAATCATCTTAAGCACGTGGTCCGCTACCGATGATCCGACGGCCAACTTTGTCGAAAATAACTTCTTCGACACTTCGTATCTTGCGATACGAGACTGCTCTCCATACAGTTCTTTTGTATGGAGAAATATGGACTCGAGGTCCATATTCTCATGCCTCCTCTGATGTTCGTTGTCAATAGAGGCAAGCACGAGGCACCTGGCCTTCGCGCAATCAATCTCCCAAGTCTTACGGATTTCCTTATCCGCGACGCTGGAGGTGGGACCTGGGACGGGGGGAGCTTTGGTGGTAAGAAGATACCCCAGCTTGTCGTAAGTGATTGCCAATTTGACATTCCTGAGCCAATCTTTGTAGTTTGGCCCTGTCAGTATGTTTTTATCTAGAAGTAACTTAAGTCCAGTCATTTCGATTTGGTCGCTGCAGGGGGAGAGAAGAAACACTTAGCACGATGCTCTTGCAAGTTTAGAATGGTTTTTAATTTGTCTAAACAGGATGGCTCCCACTGTCTCTCGAATCCCTCCTCAAACCACAAAGGAAGAATTAGCCGGGATCAAACCCACCGCACAATACTTGCTTAACCGTTCAGCCAGGCCAGTGTCGGTACTTCGAGAGAGGTTTTCCAACGCTTTCGCGAAGTTCCTTAATTTAAGAACCTCTTTTCCATGGGGGCGTAGCCCCGCTAACACCTTTCTAGGCACCTACTAGGTTTATAGCATTGATCGTTTAGTGAGAAATTTCCCGAGGAGTAGCATATACTCACAGTAGGATCGGGATCCAAATATCATCGCGTGACGAAAATGAAGGAATCCTACCATAATCATCACACTCCAAATGGTATGCAAATCTAGCAAGTTTCAGTACTTATGAAACTCCCGATGTGGATTTTTGCCCCATGCTCTTATGACCTTGACTTTGGCCAACAAATCACAAGTCACATGTCAAGTTCTTCCCGTCGTTCTCCAGGTTAATTTGAATCCACCCGTACATACCCTTGACTTTGGCCAACAAGGCAGTACGACTGTTCCAAATCAACGCATCTATCTATGCTGCACATGAATATCCAATAGCTACCAATCACTATGCCTTGACTTTGGCCAACAAACACAGCTTGAATACTATTGACTATTTATGTGAAACGACGGAGGGCTACGAATGGTTTTGGTAAAACCGTGAACGTAGTGAACTTGATATAATCGATGGAACGAGATAGCTTTTAGAAGGAGTGGCTCAAGCTCCGCATTTAAAAGTTAGTTTTGAAAAGAACCGAGTGGTTTTTCGAAAGTGTTCCAACGACTTTAACTTGGTTTATTATCTTGCATTAGTTCTTTTAATGCGTGATATTCTTGCATTAGTTCTTTTAATGCGTCCCATCATTTAATCCTACCATTGCAGAAAACAACCAAAATATGACGTACGCTTATGCCATTCGCATTCGCCACGGGGTCCCGTCATCACTCGTTAGGTTACTTAACTAACGACAGAGCGGGGGCTGGGCTAGCGCGGCTGTAAAACATAAGCAACGCCTAAATAGAAAGCAATGATAGACATTACAGATCACAGATGAATACATTGGATATACTAGCAATCCGCAATCCGTTCGAGCCTTCAACAAAAAGCGGATTACACGGTCGCGGTGAATAGCAAATACCCCACCCAAGACCCCTACGGGTGCGGCAAACTACCCGCCAAGTACCCGGTAGTTTGTGCACCCCTCCATGGGTCTATCCTAGGAGCAAAAACAGTAAAAAGAATTATACAATGACGGCTACAACCCCGACCCGGTTGTGCGGCCATACAAATAATATTATTACATCAATTTACATTTACAAATGAATGAAAGAAAAACAAAAGCTCATCTCACATCCACCCCGGCTATTCACCCGCGACAGTCCAACATATTCATATACACATTCCAACATCAAACACAGATCACAGAGATGTATAACCCCGACTAATCGACTTATAGCGATTAGCCGACGTTCAATACATGCAAACATCACAGATATAACCATCATAGTCAAACTGCAGTGAAGTTCGGAAAAAAATACGGAATTATAGGACCTCAAAAGTAAATTTCTGCTCTGGAAAATCTGGGCACATATAACATATTTTAAAAATCCCAAAACCAACACAGAGACACACTGCACGAAACCCGATCACCAGAAGACACTAAACGGCGGTGGATCCGCGGCTATAAGAATAGGTGAGGCCGCGGATCCGCGGCGGTTTGAAGGAGTTAGGGGATCGTTTTTCTTGGGTGTTCACACAAAACCCTGAGCCGAATTTAGGTGTATAACAAAACTTGTTTTGACCAGAAAATTTTTTAACAGAAACTAGGGTTTTGTAAAAGTTTGGTTTTTGGATTTTTCGGTTCCGAACTTCGTTACACTTCACTACCAAGCTAGTTTAAGTTTAGTTAGGCTCTGATACCACTGTAAGTCCACGTTGCGACCCCCGGTTCTTACGGGGAGGCAGAAACGGTATAAAAATCAAATTTTTAGCGCATGGGGCAACATGGACTAACAAAGTCGGGATCTTTTCCTAAACTAAAACTAGCAAACTTGCTAAAGAGAGTTTAGCTACTCGGAAAGATGGTTATACCTAAACTTGAACTCCTTCTTCTTCAAACCTTGTAGAGGTTGATGGTTCTTTCCTCGTCGCCTTCTTCCGTCGAAGATGGATCCACCTGAGGGTTCAACCTTCGGGCTCTTACTCGAACTTTGAGTGAACTAGAATCTCCGGCTTGCTAAACCCTTGATCCTAGAGTGAGTAGAGAGTGTCTAAGGGGTGCTTTTCTTTTAAGGAGAGGGATTCTCAACACATGAGAAGGATTCTCCTTTGGCTAGAGGAAGAAGAAGATGAAGTGAGGAAAGAGAATGGTTATGAAAGAATGAGCTATCTTTTTCTTTTTGCAACCATATCAAAAAGAAAAAGAATTATCTAAATAATAATAATTCAAATGAGAATAGTTGATGGTAGTTTTGGAATGACCACTATCATACTTCATTAAATGAAATGTAAGCAAGAATCAAGGAGCATCCTTACAAAGTAATGATGATGGTCAAACATTCAACCATGGTCAACAAGTCAACAAAACCAACCATAACATAATTTCATTTAATTACTATTATTAATAGACATCTCACTAATTCATTAGGGTTTGGAAAAAGACGACTGTCAACTGTGCATACGCACCCGTTCCGAAACCCTAATGAAAAACCTCTTCCTCTGTCTCAAACAACTGTGCATACACACCTGCATTCTCGTTCCGAGGAACAAGAATACCGAGATATAAAAGCAACCCCAAAACATATACCAGTATCTGGCTCAAACCAGAGCCAGCCAGTAAAATCCGTCCGGACTCCAAACGTGCACAAGTGCGCGGATGAGAACGAACCCTGTCGCAAAACCATGCGACCTCTACTCTGTTTTGCCCAGAGGCGAATACCCTCTGTGTGGGACTCTAAAGACTCGACACTACGCTGGCAGTGGGTTTAACCACAGACCGCAAGCGGCACTAGCTGTGCGTAACGGTCCCCAGGTAGATGCCGACAAGAAGGCTGACGAGGTGAACCCCATCTGAACTCCTACTGAGTCTGAATGTGACATTCTCCGTACAGTCCGATCTGTTCGTCTGATACATCGCATGTCGGGCCTAGGGGGCGGTAAAACGTCAGTCCCCCAATAGCGGTACAAGTCGTGTCGGAGTGAAGCCCAAAACACCCTGAGATAACACTGGAAGCCTACCAGTATATCTCGCTTGCCCTGGCCAGGGACTACTTGTGTAATGGCTCTCCTAGACACAGCGCGATGTCAACCCCCAATACCGGGAGAGACGAATCCTGTCTAACCGTCACTGCCTCCAAGTGCTTCGGGACTGCACCCAACCACTACCTGTTTGCACGACTCTTTTGAGCCGTGGTAGGGTAGTGATCAAAGTGCAGTGGGAACACACTCGAGGCGAAGTGCCAGTGTCAAGTCAGCGGACTAAGCTGTACTCATGTCACCTGGGAACTGATAACTGACGATAGGTATAATACCAACCTGTCAGTTCCCGACGAGTCCTGTCCAGTGTACTCGTAACCTAACGAGCACCCGTATACTATCTCCAGTACGACGTACTGATGGCTGTGGGACAGACCATCTCCCACACTGGGATGAGAAGCGCATACGCTAGTCTACTCCGGAGTATTGATGCCCTGTCTCGATAGTCCTGCGACTAGGGACCTGTATAAGGATGAGCTTATAGATTACCCAGCCCCCACTAGTGTGACTGCCATCACAACGCTGGTAATCAAGCAAAGATCCTAAGGGCTCCACTAATGCGTATAGGTGATATCGCAAAATAAACACATGTACACATTGAAGTAGAAACAAACCAAGTAGCATACTACTATATTGAGCAAGATTGTTTATACAAGATGAATATCCTAAGCTTCCATTAAGTAATATACAAACTAGTATGATACAGTAATGGCCTCTAGGGCATATACACTAACAATCTCCCACTTGCACTAAGGCCATGTACTGGCGTATCGAAGACCTATCATCTCGATTAGCCGCTCGAACTGAGTCTGGGGTAGGGCCTTGGTGAATGGATCTGCAGTGTTTTCTTCTGAAGCAACCCTCCGAACCTCGATCTCCTTGCGATCCACGATCTCCCTGATCAGGTGATACCGCCTCAAGATGTGCCTGGATCTCTGATGGGACCTGGGTTCCTTCGCTAAAGCTATAGCCCCGTTGTTGTCGCAATACAGAGGTATTGGGTCAACAATGGACGGAACCACCTGAAGTTCTTTCAAGAACTTCCTCATCCAGACAGCTTCTTTTGCGGCATCAGATGCAGCGATGTATTCCGCTTCCATAGTCGAGTCTGCAACGGTTTCCTGTTTGGAACTCTTTCAACACACCGCCCCTCCATTGAGGGTAAAGACAAAACCCGACATGGACTTGGAATCATCCTTGTCACTCTGGAAGCTGGAGTCAGCAAAGGTCTCGATCTGGAGGTCTTTTCCGCCATACACCAAGAACATCTCCTTAGTCCTCCTCAGGTACTTGAGAATGTTCTTTACAGCTATCCAGTGTTTCTCCCCAGGGTTTGACTGATACCTGCTTACCACACTCAGTGCATAAGCTACATCCGGTCTGGTACACAACATCGCATACATTATAGAGCCTAAAGCGTAGGGTATAATAGACATGCGATCCCTCTCCAAATCAGTCTTGGGAGACATCTCTTTAGAGAGGGTGATCCCGTGACAAGCCGGTAGGTTACCGCGCTTGGAATCTTCCATACTGAATCTTTTCAGTATAGTGTCGATGTACCTGGACTGTGAAAGTCTTAATATCCTCTTGGATCTATCACGATGGATCCGGATCCCCAGGATGTATGAGGCATCACCCAGGTCTTTCATGGAGAACCTGTGTGACAAGAAACCCTTGACAGATTGTAGCATAGGAATGTCATTTCCTATTAAGAGAATGTCATCCACGTATAAAACAAGGAATACTACAGTTCTCGCTACAAATCTACTATAGATGCATGGTTCATCTGGATTTTTGATAAAGTCAAATTCCTTGACTGTCTCATCAAAACAGATGTTCCAACTCCGCGATGCCTGCTTTAGTCCATAGATGGACTTAAGCAACTTGCACACCTTTCCGCTGCTCCCACTCTGAATGAAACCCTCTGGCTGATCCATATAGACACACTCCTCTAAATTTCCATTTAGAAAAGCGGTTTTTACGTCCATCTGCCAAATCTCATAATCGTGGAAGGCAGCAATGGCAAGAAGGATCCGAATGGATTTCAGCATAGCCACTGGAGAAAAGGTTTCGTCATAGTCCAAGCCAGGTCTTTGACGGAAACCCTTTGCTACAAGTCTAGCTTTATAGGTCTCAACCTGTCCATCTACACCAATCTTCCTTTTGAAGATCCACTTGCATCCTACGGGTTTTACCCCGTCTGGAGCAATGTCCAACGTCCATACTTTGTTGGTGTACATGGACTCCATTTCGGTCCTCATTGCATCCAGCCATTTTACCGAGTCAACGCTCTGAACGGCCTGCTGGAAGCTAGTAGGCTCATCATAATCTATGATGCAATCCTCTCTATCCCTGTCTATGAGAAAACCGTAGTATCTCTCGGGCGGATGAGACTGTCTACTACTCCTGCGGAGCGGCGTAGGAATGTCCTGTTCATTTGAACCCTCTGGTTCTACTAAGCTTTCAGTAATAGCTCGTGGTTCTGGAATTTCTTCCAGTTCTACTGTGCTCCCACTTATCTGGTTTTCCAAAAACTCAGTTTCCAAGAAGTAGGCATGACGAGAAACAAGAACTTTTTGTTCCTCTTCACAGTAGAAGAAATATCCCTTGGAGTTCTTTGGATATCCCACGAATTTACACTGTACTGAGCGTGCCTCGAGCTTGTCCGCATGCTGCTTTTTAACAAAAGCTGGACATCCCCAAGTCTTAATGTGACTGAAATGGGGCCTCTTCCCACACCACATCTCATATGGTGTAGTAGGCACAGTCTTAGTCACTTTGACCGTACCATATCCAATAGGGTTCGGTTCCGTCTCTCCGATACACCGTTGTGTTGCGGAGTGTATGGAGGAGTAAGCTGAGAGAGAATCCCGTTTTCTTTTAAATAATTCAGGAACTCGGCACTTAAGTATTCTCCACCTCGATCCGATCTTAGAATCTTGATACTTTTGCCGGTTTGTTTTTCTACTTCATTCTTAAATTCCTGGAATTTTTCAAAAGCTTCGGACTTATGTTTTATTAAGAAGACATAACCGTATTTTGAAAAATCATCCGTAAAAGTAATGAAGTAAGAATAACCGCTTCGCGCATGTGTAGACATTGGACCGCACACGTCGCTGTGTACGAGTCCCAAGAGCTCGCTCGCTCTTACTCCGTGTCCAGTGAACGGAGTCTTTGTCATCTTTCCTTTGAGACAGGATTGACAAGTGGCATATGATTGATATAAGAACGGATCCAAATATCCTTCTGTATGTAACTTAGTCAACCTTCTCTCATTGATGTGACCCAGTCTACAATGCCATAAGAAGGTCTGATTGATATCTGGAGACTTTCTTTTGTGTGTATTCTGGACATTGAAAATCTGTGGTTGGTTTAATACGTATATACCATTGCTCAGTGTACCTGACCCAATCAGAACTTGATTAAGGTGAATGTTTACAACATTACTTACAAACGCAAATTCATAACCTTCTTTAGAAACCAAAGATACAGAAATGATAATTCTTTTTTTGGCCAACCCCAAGCCAAGTGGGCCCAAGCCTAGGTCAAGACCGAGCATGGAAGGGACCATCCCCATGACAAAAAGAATGAAGCCATAGATTGGTTTAATGTAATTCTTTTTTTTATAGAAATAAATGTATGAAAGATGGGCAGAAAGCCAAAATTTTGTAAACCCCATGATTTATGTGCAAAAGGAAATAAACACATAAGGCATGGGCTGACCAAGTGCCATTTGGCAAAGTTCAAAGGGTTATTTGTAAAGTGTGTAGCCTATAAAGGCAAACATGATGAAAAAATGTAGGAAAACTTTTCATTCTCTCAAATTCTAGGATTTATGCCTCATTCTCCTTCCGCAAGGATTTAAACCTTCTATCTTTTTTTGAATTAAATCAAGAGTTCAATACTTCTTTTTCCAAAAAGAAACTATTTTCACCATAAAACCCTTAAAGGGGAACTCGGATCTTTCATCAAATCCCTAAAAAAGGAGATTTTTTAGTTCTATCCTTTTTTTCTGCAAGATCCAGCCAACGAAGAGGAGGAAGAAGGAGACTCTTTTCCAAAAATCCCATTTCGGGAAGATCCAAATCTCAAAAGGAGATCTAGGGCTAAAGGGGAGAAGAAAGGGGTCCCTTCCGACCATCTTCAAAGATTTCTAGGAGTTTAACTCCATTCAAGATCTGTTGGAGTTTAACTCCATAAACAAAACCCATTTTAGGAGTTTAACTCCAAATCTATACATAATTCCTGCTAGGAGTTCAACTCCAAAACCCCTTGGGTGTTCAACTCCCAGTCCTGGGGCTAAGCCCTTTTTCCGCTAGTGTTTCTAGTGGTCGCGTCCTGCACACGTGACCCACGGGCCCCAGCGGTCGCATGCCGTGCACGTGACCCGTGGGCGCTCAGCGTCCATATGCGCCTCACGGGATCCACGGGCGCTCAGCGCTCAGCGGTCGCGTGCATGGCACATGACCCGCGGGCGCCCAGCGCCCAGCGGTCGTGTGCCACGCATGTGACCTGATGGCGACCAGCGGTTGTGTGTAGGGCACGTGACCCGCGGGCGTCCAGCTCCCATGTGCCTGGCACGTGACCCGTGGGCTTCAAGCGCCCACGCGCTTGGCACATGACCCGCGGGCTTCAAGAGGCCACGCGCCAGGCACGTGACCCGTGGGCGTCTGGCACCCACGTGCCATGCACGCATCTTTAAGACGCTCCTCACCCCTCATTTCCCATGCACTCCACACCCAAAACATCACCCCGTAAGATGGCTGCTAGCCCCCTTGACCCCCAGTCCGCTATCCGGGTAGCGAGACCCCCGTAAACTCTGTGAGGCCCCCGATATATCCAAAACCCTTTCAAAACAAAACACACACACACACACGGCACTTTGAGTTCGCATGACCAGTTTGACCCGTCAATCGGAGGTTCTCTTGCTCCAAAAGCGAGAGATAATTAACGACAGCTTAGTCCATGGCTGCCGGAGATTCGGATCACCATGATCAATAAACCCCGACCTATCTTAGACAAGGGGAATCTGTATACGCCTGGCAAGCGCGCGCGTAATCCCATCTCAATGGGGTGACGAAAAAACACCCTACACTTGGTTGAGGATACATAGAACTAGGATGTATGAGAATCACACTTGAAGTGAGATGAGTAGATAATGGTTGATTTATAAATAAAAGAAAATGGAAATGAGTTATTTTCTCAAGATGCTTGTGGAAGCTTTGAGAAGCCATGACTCACCCCATTCTCTTTGTTTTATTCATAGATATTTTCCCAACATCTCATCAACTCACTTCATGGTTCGCTCTCTCTCCATCCAAGTTCATCTCCCATTCTCATATTCTCTTCTCTTCTCTAGGTTTTCTTGAGGTGAGAAAAAGAAAAGAAAAGAAGAAAATAAAGTGAGCAAAATTCCTACTTCATCAATCTACACTAATCTATCCCATTAGTTTAGGTTGTTTGCTTCACTGATACTTTGATTAGTGAAGAGTGAGCTTAAGTTAGAGAGACTTCAAAGTGGATCATCTTCGGCTTCGAAGACTACAAAGTAAGCTCGTTTCTTTTACCAAGTGGAGTCAAAGAAGAGTTCTAGGGACTACTACTTAGAGCTTTAGAAGTGAAGGACCGGTCTACAAAGGTTGTAAACCCTTTTCACTTAGTTTAGAACTTGCTTTCTTGCACTAAAACCTTAATTCTTTAGTTCGATTCTAGGTTAGTATAGCTTAGACCTCTAGATTTTTTAAAATTGCATACTTTATACTTGTATAGAACTAGTAGAGATGCTAGGACATACTTTCATGGTATCAGAGTCAAGCTAGAGATTTAGACGTAGTCTAAACGACATTAAAGTGTTCGATCGAAGTTTCGAAACCCGAAAATTACTAGTTTCTGTCCAATTTTTCAAAAGTTTTTCAGATTAAAAATTCCTAGAAAATCATGCAAGTAATTTTATGGAGCCCCAAGAAATTCGAGAGCCTAACTCCATCAAATGGCTGCGGAACCGCCGCCTAAACCTTAGTTTGGCCGCGGTTCCGCCGCCGATTTGATGAGTTGTGGTCTCGTTTTTCTTCTGTTGCTCCATTGTGTCATTTTGGACGTTCTGGGTATTTTTAGTGAGGCTCAAGTTGTTGAGGTCTCTGTGATTTGTAGGAGTTTGAAAAATCGATCGAAATGTTTAACACCGTCTAGATAGTTGGGATATGTGATATAATTTTTGGAATCCACATTGATTAGTTTTGTGAAAACTAGTTAGCATTTTGTAAATCTAGTATTTTAGTCTCATTTGATGGATTTCCACGGAGTTTTGATTCGGATCAAAACTCCGTCGCAATCTCGTATCATACGCGAATAGTTGCCGGGAGACACTAGTAGACAGCCACGCCTCATAGCCCCGACCAAGTGACTATAGGAGAACCCCATGGCCAAAAGCATCCAATCAGGTGCTGGCGGCCGTGGTATTCTGCTCAAGTGCACTTCGTTGACGGTATCGGGGGTGCGGCCATCTACTAAAGTTCCCGACGAGCATTCGATCATTTAATCGGAAATCTTGTTGAATTACCCGACCGATTTTTGAAAAGTGTTTTCAATTCGAGACTTAAATGCAAGGTTTATAGGGTTAGGCGTGAAATCCAAAGTATGTGATATTCCAGGTTTATGATGTCTAAGGATGATGCGGATTCTAATTATTGTACTTTTCATTTCTTTTTTACGACCGTAAGTGTAATATATGGGGTATCTCTGATCTCGTTGCTATACGTCAACGACATTAGAGATACGCATATTTACTTACGTTGATAATATGTGATGTTATTGTGTTGCTGGTTGATATCTTATATTGGATCGTCATGATTGAATAGCCCGGGAGTTTTGCGTGAGATGGGAGTTTTTCAATTTTTATTCACATAAAATTTGTATGTAATATTCTTTTATTGGGACACTTCCGGGTTGAGGTTGTCGTCTCCATTGATGTATATTATTTAATTTTCCGCATTATGATAGACCCAAGACGGGGATCACAAGTAACCGGGTTCTAGAGTCCAGTGAGAGGCCATCTCGAGGAGTCGAGACTGGGTCGCCTAACTCTAGAATTAGCAGGGTTGCTTGCCGCTCTCGTAGGGGTCTAGGGATGTAGGTTTTGCTATTCATCACGACCGTGGAATCTGTGTTTTCATTACCGATTTAATCTAAAACACAGACCTTCTAGTATATCCAATATTTCACATACCTGCTTCTGCTGATTCTGTGATATGATGTGATCATATAACTGTGTGAGACGAATGCTACTTATATATATGAAATACCAGTAGATACTATATATGTTTTGCATCCACGCTAGTCCCGACCCCGCCCTGTCGTTGTTTACTGCCGAAATCGGGAGACAAAACTGCGTAGGTCATCTTGCCTGAATTTGGGGGCAGATGCTATTTGGATTTGTCCGTCCACCTCTCCGAAAATGCCAAGTTGATTTATGGCACCGTGTATCGGAGGTTTGGACGGATGCGGCCGTTGTAGCAGACTTCGTTAGATCCCCCCTCGCTTGTGAGGGCTTTTTGATTTTAGGGACGCTCTTCCCTGCAGGCGCAAGCCCCTGCAGTTAATTACGTTACCGCGTAGCGATAACCACTTTCTCCTGCTCTAGAAGGTCACTTCGTGTCGTGTGTGTTTGATTTATTTTTGGTTGCCTATGGATTGTATACGGAGACTAATTTATGTTGTCGCCCGTAAGGCGTGGATTAGTCCAAATCCGTATATTCTTAGATTTGGATTTGGGTTGATTTAAGAATCGTTAATCTCGTTTGAGATTAAGATCAACTTAAATATTTGTTGAGGATACGTTAGTCTAATTTTAGACTAAGATCTACTCAACAGAATTTTGGGATCATTCAGACCCAACAAAAGAGCATTTTGGCTCTATTGCTTTAGTTTAAGGACGTTTCGGTCCGTTGTTAGTTTAAGGACGTTTCGGTCCGCATTGGGATGTGCCCATCGGTTTGGGAGTGCACCAAAGAGTTGTTGGTTGTCGGGACCCACCATATCTCTGAAGACGTTGAAGAATTGCAACGACATGTATCAGAGGTGTGGAGAGATGTACCCTTGAACCACTTTCCAGATTGAGGGGAGATGTGGGATGAATATCCTGTCAGAAGATCAGTAGTCTTGTTTGGGACTAAGTCCAACTTGGAAAATAATGAGCACATGGGTTCGGTTGATCTGAATTAGGGATATGATCGACTTGGGCTTAGCCCACTCAGTCTTTGTCATTTAAATAAAGTGCTTGTCATTTAAATAAAGTGCTAAACACTTGCTTGGGTTCAGTCCCCATTCTGTGCGAACAATGCTGGGCATTTATATGGGTTCTCATGCTCACACTTTACTTTACTTTTTCTCCCTTTTGTTTTTTATGGAGTGTTAAACACACTTTATGGCGCCCACATGTGGAGCACGTGAGGCGCTTGGCGCTGAGTGCCAATCACTGAGTGTTAGGCACTCCTTATTGAGTAGCACCCACGTGAGGGGCACGTGAGGCACTTGGCGCTGAGCGTCAACCACTGAGTGCTAGGCACTCCTTATTGAGTAGTGCCCACGTGAGGGTCACGTAAGGCGCTTGACGCTGAGTGTTAACCACCGAGTGCTAGGCATTCCTTATTGAGCAGCGTCCATGTTAGGGGCACGTGAGGCGCTAGGATTTCTTCGTATATTCTGTTATGAAGAGTTCAATTCTCTGTTCTTTTCTGGATCTTTGATCCCTAAGAACAAGTTCGCCCTAATGAGAATTAAATTCTCATTTATGGAAGACTTGTCTCATGGATCTCGGATCCAGAGAAAGAACCAAGTTCTTTTATAAGGGTTAAACCCTTGGATATGCAGATGAGATACTCTGATCTCTATTATTTTTATTTACCTCGACGAGAGGTATTCTTCTTTCTTCCCTCTTAACGATTTCTTCTTGCTTGCTTTTTTTTTTTAGTTTATGGGGGGTTCCTCCGTACAAGACTTGTAGTTTTGGATCCTTTATATAGTAGATGCAAGTTTGTTGATTTAGTTAAAAAAATCTCTCATTGAGAGATCTTTAATTAATTTGGGAATTTTATCCACCGTTGGATCTTTGATCTAAGGACTTCTGTTTTACAGAAGATATGTTTCTTGTTTTTAACAAGATTAGGGAAATATTTTTCCATACAGAATTTATTCTGCAGATAGGTGATTTTTAATCACCATTGGATTTTTAATCCAACAGTGCTCTATTTTACAGAAAGTAATCTTTCTTGTTTAGAAAGATTTGAGAAATATTTCCTCAGAAGAATTTAATTCTGCGTTTTGATAATTTATCGCCTCCGTTGGATCTTTGATCCAACGGCTCTATCTAACAGAGAGCTTTTAGTTCTGGCGCTGGCGCCCTCGTGCGAGGCACGTGAGGCGCTGCCTAAGAATTTTTAACTCTTGGCGCTGGCGCCCTCGTGCAAGGCACGTGAGGCGCTGCCTCGGAGTTTTTTAAACACTTAGCGCTGTAGGGTGTTTTTCGTTACCCCATTGAGATGGGAATACGCGCGTGCTTGTCAGGCGTACTACAGATTCCCCCTGCCTAGGGTAGGCCGGGGTTTAATGATTGTGAGGATCCGAATCTCCGGCAACCGCGGACTAAGCTGCCGTTAATTACGCCTCTCCATTGGGGCGAGAGAACCTCCGATTAACGGGTTAAACTGGTCATGCGAAATCAATGTGCAGTGTGCGTGTGTTGTGTTTTTAAAGGGGGTTTTGGATATATTGGGAGCCACGCAGAGTTTTTACGGGGGTCCCGCTACCCGGATAGCGGGCTGGGGGTCAAGGAGGCTAGCAGCCCCCTTGCGGGGTGCGGGGCAGCGCCCCGTTAGAAATTTTTTTCTAACAGGGACAGTGTCGTGGAGTATGTGTGTATGTACATATGTATAGATATACATGTATATATATATAAAGGGAAAAAGACATCCAAAGGATGCGTGAGGCAGCACCTTGGGCGTTGTGCGCCTAGGTGCTGTGCGCTCAGGCGCTAGAGTGCCACGTGTCGGCACGTGGGCGCTCTGCGCTTGAGCGCAAGCGCGCCACGTGTCGGCACCGGGGCGACTTGCGCTTGAGCGCAAGCGCGCCACGTGTCGGCACGTGGGCGCTCTGCGCTCGAGCGCTCTGCGCTCGAGCGCTAAGCGCTTGAGTGCAAGCGCGGGCACGCGGGCGCTCTGCGCTTGAGCGCCGGTGAGAAAAGGAGGCTTTTAGCCTAAGAAACAGAAGCTATACTTCAGAAAGGAAATATTTATTATATATATATATATATATATATCTATTTAAATATATGGAGTTAAACTTCTGAAATGTTTTGGTTGATGAAAGGGGTTCTTCTTCTTCCTCCTCTGTTGGCTGGATCTTGATGATCAAGAGATGTGAGATCTAAAAATCTCTCTTTTCTGAGATCTAATGGTAGATCCAAGTTCCCCTTTAGGGGTTTTATGGTGGAAGACTTCTTAGTTTTTGCAAAGAAAGAGTAAAACTCTTGATTTAAGTCAAAGAAATGAGAAGGTTTAGAACCTTGGAAGGAGCAGGAGGCACAAGAGATCTCAGATCTAAAATTTTTTGTGGAGAGAATGAAAAGTGTTTTTTTATTCATCATCATGTTACCTTTTATAGGCTTACATATTTGCATATAGCCCCTTGGGCTTTACAAAAATGATATTTTAGCCATCCCATAGCTCATGTGCCATTTCATTTTTGCACATAAGCCATGGGCTTACAAAATATTGGCTTTATGCCCATTTTGCATACATTCATGTATAAAAAATTACATAAAAATTATTTATTACATGATTTTGTTGTTGGCATGGGGAGGCTGGCTGCGGGCTCGACTTAGGCATGGGCCCGCTTGACCTGGGCTTGGGCCCACCTAGCTTGGGGA
This sequence comes from Agapanthus africanus, assembly GCA_030015575.1. Classification (NCBI taxonomy): domain Eukaryota; kingdom Viridiplantae; phylum Streptophyta; class Magnoliopsida; order Asparagales; family Amaryllidaceae; genus Agapanthus; species Agapanthus africanus. Next base: position 189,245,053 of record CM057337.1, read on the forward strand.
TTGACCTTGACTTTGACTCGGTCAACCGGGGTGTAAATTTTTACCCCAACAAATTGCCCCCCATCAATGAATGCACACCACACATGTGGGTCGTGTGCATGAAATTGATGGATCTTGAAGCTAAACTTCGAGGCGGAACATCATTCCGGGGGCGGAGCATCATCCCGGGGAGCATGATTCCCGGGGATCGGAGCATCATTCTGATTCGCGGAGCATAATTCCATGGTTGGAGTATCCCTTGGGGAGCATGATTCTCGGGGATCGGAGCATCATTCCGAAATGCAGAGCATGATTCCAGGGATCGGAGCATGATTCCAGGGGATCGGAGCATCATTCCGATGGGCGGAGCATGGTTCCAGGGATCGGAGCATCATTTTGATGAGCGGAGCATGATTCCGGGGGATCGGAGCATCATTCCGATGGGTGGAGCATGGTTCCAGGGATCGGAGCATGGTTCCAGGGATCGGAGCATGATTCCAGGGTTCGGAGTATCATTCCGAAGCGCGGAGCATGATTCCAAGATTCGGAGCATCATTCCGAAGAGCGGAGCATAATTCCAGAGTTCGGAGCATCTTTCCGAAGAGCGGAGCATAATTGCATGGTTCGGAGCATCATTCCGATGGGCGGAGCATAATTCCTGGGGATCGGAGCATCATTCCGATGGGCGGAGCATGGTTCCAGGGGATCGGAGTATCATTCCGATGGGTGGAGCATGGTTCCAGGGATCGGAGCATCATTCCGATGAGCGGGGCATGATTCCAGGGTTCGGAGTATCATTCCGAAGCGCGGAGCATGATTCCAAGATTCGGAGCATCATTCCGAAGAGCGGAGCATAATTCCAGAGTTCGGAGCATCTTTCCGAAGAGCGGAGCATAATTCCAGGGTTCGGAGCATCATTCCGATGGGCGGAGCATAATTCCAGGATTCGGAGAATCATTCCGAAGGGCGGAGCATAATTCCAGGATTCGGAGCATCATTCTGAAGGGCGGAGCATAATTCCAGAGATCGGAGCATCATTCCGATGATCGGAGCATAATTCCAGGGTCCGGAGCATCTTTCCGAAGAGCGAAGCATGATTCCAGGGATCGGAGCATCATTCCGATGAGCGGAGCATCATTCCAAGTTCGGAGCATCTTTCCGAAGAGCGGAGCATGATTCCAGGGATCGGAGCATCATTCCGATGAGCGGAGCATAGTTCCAGAGATCGGAGCATCATTCCGATGAGCGGAGCATGATTCCAGGGTTCGGAGCATCTTTCCGAAGAGCGGAGCATGATTCCAGGGATCGGAGCATCATTCCGATGAGCGGAGCATAATTCCAGAGATCGGAGCATCATTCCGATGAGCGGAGCATGATTCCAGGGTTCGGAGCATCATTCCGAAGAGCGGAGCATGATTCCAGGGTTCGGAGCATCATTCCGAAGAGCGGAGCATGATTCCAGGGATCAGAGCATCATTCCGATGAGCGGAGCATGATTCCGTGGATCGGAGCATCATTCCGATGAGCGGAGCATAATTCCAGAGATCGGAGCATCATTCCGATGAACGGAGCATGATTCCAGGGTTCGGAGCATCATTCCGAAGAGCGGAGCATGATTCCAGGGATCGGAGCATCATTCCGAGGAGCGGCAGACATTCTGACCGAAGCATGATTTCGATACAGAGGTAGATTCCTAGGCGAAGTATAATTCCGACAAGGAAGGCAAATACACCAAGGCGAAGCATCATTTCGACACGGGGTATATTCTGAGACGGAGCATGATTCCGGCGCAGAGCTTGTTGGCTGACTTGATTCCGAGATGAAGCATAATTTCGACAGGGAATGTAGGTACACCGAGGCGAAGCATTATTTCGACACGGGGTGCATTCTGAGACGAAGCATAATTCCGACGCAGAGCTTGCTAGTTGACTTGATTCCGAGGCGGAGCATAATTCCGACGATGAGGTCGTTGGTTGATTCCGAGCCGAAGCATAATTCCGACAAGGAAAGCAGGTACATCGAGGCGAAACATGATTTCGACGCGGGGTACACTCTGAGACGAAGTATGATTCCGATGCAGAGCTGGTTAGTTGCTTTGATCCCGAGGCGGAGCATAATTCCGGCAGGGAAGGTGGGTATCCCGAGGCGAAGCATGATTTTGACACGGGGTGAATTCTGGGACGAAGCATAATTCCGCCGCAGAGGTTGTTTCTTTGATTTGATTTGGGTTGACATCAGCATCGCTACACTGGAATATGGTACCAGGAGCGAATCATCATCTGTCTTGAGAGGATTTGGGAATTGGTTTTCTGTCGGCATCTGCATTGCTGCACTGGAATAATACCAGGAGCAACTCATCATGTGCCCCTGGAGGATTTGGATTTGGTTTTTTGTTTGGCATCTGCATTGCTGCAACTCATCATTTGCCCCAGGAGGATTTGGATTTGGTTTTTTGTTTGGCATCTGCATTGCTGCACTGGAATAATGCCAGGAGCAACCCATCATTTACATTTGCTTATTAGGAAACGATGGCTTAGGAGACAGGTTTTAGGTCCCTATCACCTAAGACTTTTCAATTTTATGGGCCGTAAGGGTCCCATAAAAGCATTTTCTCCCTACGAGTTGAAAGGATCTCGTAGGTGTATTTTCTCCTTAGGAGTCGTGGGGACTCCTAAGTGTGTTGCTCCTTTGTGAGTCGTAAGGATCTCACGCGGGAATTTTCTCCTCACAAAGTCGAGAGGACTTTGCGAGTGCATTTCATTTCTTCTTTTTTTTACGAGTTTGCGCCCTTTCGGGTTTTCACAAACTCGCCGGCAGTCCTGCTGTTTTTACTCACGGAGCCCTTTCGGGTTTTCATCCGTGCCCATTTTGCTTGTGGACATACCATTCTTTTTATTTTTTATTATTTATTTATTTATTTATTTATTTATTTTATTTATTTTATTTTTGGTGGGACTTTGAATGTGGTCTCACTGGTAGGACTTGAGAGAGATTGGGATCGTTTTACGCCCGTGGATTGTATACGGTTTTGCAGGATGTATGATCCAGACCGTAGGGCCAAAAACATTTTGGGTCTTTGTTGGCGTCTGCATCGCTGCACTGGAATATGGTACCAGGAGCGACTCATCATTCGCCGTTGGGATTTGGGATTTGGCTGGCGTCTGCATCGCTGCACTGGGATATGGTACCAGTAGCGACTCATCATTCGCCATTGGGGGTATGAAATTTGGTTGGCGTCTGCATCGCTGCACTGGAATATGGTACCAGGAGCGACTCATCATTCGCCACTTTGGGATTTGAATTTGGAATTTGGTTGGCGTCTGCATCGCTACACAGGAATATGGTACCAGGAGCGACTCATCATTCGCCGCTTGGGAATTTGAGTTTGGAATTTGGTTGGCGTCTGCATCGCTGCACTAGAATATGGTACCAGGAGCGACTCATCATTCGCGACTTGGGGATTGGGGAGCGATGGCTTAGGAGACAAGTTTAGATCCCTATCGTCTAAGGCTTTTCAATTTTATGGACCGTGAGGGTCCCATAAAAGCATTTTCTCCCTACGAGTCGTAAGGATCCCGTAGGTGCATTTTCTCCTTAGGAGTCGTGAGGATTTCTAAGGGTGTTTTTCCTTTGTGAGTCGTAAGGATCCCACAAAGGTTTGTTCTCCTCATGTATCGTGAGGACACATGAGTGGGTCTTCTTAATGGAGCATAATTCCAAAAGCGGAGACCAGCCGCGTGACTGGTGATTACGGTGGGGCATGGGTATGATGAGAATTATTTGAGCCCGTGGATTGTATACGGTATTCAATTCGGGGACTGGCCGTAGGGCTGGGAGAATTTTGGGAAATTGGATTTTGGTTGGCGTCTGCATCGCTGCACTGGAATATGGTACCAGGAGCGACTCATCATTCGCCGTTTTTTTGTTTTGTTTTTGTTTTTGTTTTACCGCGATTGCTCTATCATTTCAGCTTTTCTTATCGCGAAGGTCGCGATTGCCCCATCATTTCGGCTTTTATTCGCGGTTGCCCCATCATTTCGGCTTTATTTTCATTTTTATTTTTACTCGCTGATTTTTATTGCGAGTTGCCCCATCATTTCGGCTTTTCTTTATTTTTCTTTTATTTACACATTTTTTTTATATACACACATTTTTTTTACATTCCCAGTTTAACGACTTAGAGGTCGACTGTTCCCAGTTTAATGACGTGGTGGTCGACTGTTCCCAGTTTAATGACGTGGTGGTCGATTGTTTTCAGAGAGAGGCGGATATCTGAGAGAATCAGTTTCACGAAGAACTTCGGTCTCCGTTTGTATGAAATTGGCGGTTGCAGCTGGACTGTTTGTTAACACGCCTTTAGACAGTTCTATCTCTCCTTCTTTTTATTGTTTTTCGACCCAATCTTTAAAAACGAAGCAGTCCTCAATGGCATGACCTATCACTTTGTGATAGGGGCAGTATTTAGGGTCGTCGGTCCCACCGGACGTGCCAGAATCTGTAGGGTGTTTTTCGTCGCTCTTGGGCTTGGTCCTTACGAGCTCGGCAATGGTAATCTCATCGCTGACGCTCATGAACCTCTGCCGAAACAGAGACTCCATTTGGACAAAAGTTGTGACGGAGCCATCCGGTATGCTCGCGTACCAGTCGAAAGCAACATCGGTCAAGCTATTAACGAACTGGCGGAGGAGAAGCGCATCGTTACCCCCAGTGTTCCCGCATGAGGCTTTGAAGTGGGCGATATACTGATTCGCATTTCCCGTCCCATCGAATCTTCCAAATTTGGGGATGACATAGCCGCTAGGAAATTCCACCAGATCATACTGAGCAGGATATGGTCTCCTACTACTGCTAACATCTTTTTGCGCTTCAGCTTCGGCCCCCAGTGTTTTGACTTTGCTGGCAACCAAATCCATGATTTGATCTTGAGTTAGCGGGCTACTGTCATCGGTAGCCAAGACATTTCCCGAGATAGGATGCGACTGATTTTCATGCGGTTCACCCACTTTTGGATTTGAGGGAATAGGCGTCGGATGCTTTAGGACACCATTTCCAGGTTCATGAGAGCCCTGCGCCTGATTGGGCGGCTGAGAGGCAAGTTGGGCCGTGAGCTGTAAGACGACGTTTGTCAAGTCGTCAATTTTTGAGTAGAGCTTGGCCATCTCCTTGTCTTTGCTTCTGAGCTGTTTTCGGAGCTCTTGGAGAAGTTGCTGCTCTGCGTTCTTAGGACGGAAGATTGTCTCATCTTCGCTTTCCGAGCCCGACTCCTCATGAACCGAGGGCTCTCTTTGTCTATCAGCCTCATCGAGAGGGTTTTCATCATCCAGCAGAGGCGGCTGTTCTTGGGAAGTGGCAACCACATTCAAGCCAGATTGGATTTGAGATGTGGTGGCCCCGTCCTTGCTCTTGCTGTGCGTGCCCACTACGTAGACAGTGTGGATAACATATTCAGCCATCCCCTCATCTTTAGCGGGGTAACCCTGTTCCTCGAACCTCATGAGGTTCAGCCTACCAGGAGCCCTAGCCCTTTTGTTGGCTCTATATCTGAGCCTTTTCTGCCTTAGCTTCTCAATTTTAAGGGCTTGGCGGGCATTCATTCCCTGGGAAGCCACCGTGAGTCGATTAGCGGGGAGCTTAGAGAAGACACCCGATCGAGCAGTTGTCAGAGGCACCGCCGGAGCTTGCTCGAGACGCGTCGTAGCTTTGTTGGTGTTGATGGCCTTGCCCCTAGCTGGGGCCATGGAGAGTTGTTCGGAAACGGACTTGCGCTTGGGCTGAGGTGCCCTCGCGACCACCACATTTGGTCTCCTGCCTTTCGAGACCGGTTTGTTTGCCACTGGGGCTTGAGGAGCCGGGATGATGCCCACAGGTATGAACATAATAGAGCCGAATGGTAGCAGCGGCTCCTCCCATTGTCGTCCGAGACTTGCCGGAAGGACCGTCCTGGAGTCTATCTTCATCGTGTAGGAGACGGGAGCTGAGTTCATCATCGAAGACATCGTCGGAAGGTGATTGCTTGAAAATCTGCATGAAAGAGCATTATTTTAGTATAAATACAGGTATGTATAATGACTGAGTTCGCATGAATGCTTAACCCGAAATATGGGAGGAGAGATTAGTCCCACCGGGCGTGCCAGAATCTGTAGGGTGTTTTTCATCACCCCATTAAGATGAGAATACGCGCGTGCTTGTCAGGCGTACTACAGATTCCCCCTGCCTAGGGTAGGCCGGGGTTTAATGATTGTGGGGATCCGAATCTCCGGCAGCCGCGGACTAAGCTGCCGTTAATTACGCCTCGCCTTTGGGGCGAGGGAACCTCCGATTAACGGGTTAAACTGGTCATGCGAACTCAATGTGCAGTGTGCGTGTGTTGTGTTTTTAAAGGGGTTTTTGGATATATTGGGAGCCACGCAGAGTTTTTACGGGGGTCCCGCTACCCGGATATCGGGCTGGGGGTCAAGGAGGCTAGCAGCCCCCTTGCGGGGTGCGGGGCAGCGCCCCATTAGAATTTTTTTTCTAACAGGGACAGTGTCGTGGAGTATGTGTGTATGTACATATGTATAGATATACATGTATATATATAAAAAGGGGAAAAGACATCCAAAGGATGCGTGGGGCAGCACCTTGGACGCTGTGCGCCTAGGTGCTGTGCGCTCAGGCGCTAGAGTACCACGTGTCGGCACATGGGCGCTCTGCGCTTGAGCGCAAGCGCGCCACGTATCGGCACGTGGGCTCTCTGTGCTTGAGTGCAAACGCGCCACGTATCGGCACGGGGGCGACTTGCGCTCGAGCGCTTGAGCGCAAGCGCGCCACGTGTCAGCACGGGGCAACTTGCGCTCGAGCGCTTGCACTGGAGCGCAAGCGCGCCACGTGTCGGCACCGGGACGACTTGCACTTGAGCGCAAGCGCGCCACATGTCGGCACATGGGTGCTTTGCGCTCGAGCGCTGAGCGCTTGAGTGCAAGCGCGCCACGTGTCGGCACGCGGGCGCTCTGCGCTTGAGCGCCGGCGAGAAAAGGAGGCTTTTAGCCTAAGAAACAGAAGCTATGCTTCAGAAAGGAAAATTTATTATATATATATATCTATTTAAATATATGGAGTTAAACTCCTGAAATGTTTTGGTTGATGAAATGGGTTCTTCTTCTTCCTCCTCTGTTGGCTGGATCTTGATGATCAAGAGATGTGAGATCTAAAAATCTCTCCTTTCTGAGATCTAATGGTAGATCCAAGTTCCCTTTTGGGGGTTTTGTGGTGGAAGACTTCTTAGTTTTTGAAAAGAAAGAGTAAAACTCTTGATTTAATTCAAAGAAATGAGAAGGTTTAGAACCTTGGAGAAGGAGCAGGAGGCACAAGAGATCTCAGATCTAAAATTTTTTGTGGAGAGAATGAAAAGTGTTTTTTTTATTCATCATCATGTTACCTTTTATAGGCTTACATATTTGCATATAGCCCCTTGGGCTTTACAAAAATGGCATTTTAGCCATCCCATAGCTCATGTGCCATTTCATTTTTGCACATAAGCCATGGGCTTACAAAATATTGGCTTTATGCCCATTTTGCATACATTCATGTATAAAAAATTACATAAAAATTATTTATTACATGATTTTGTTGTTGGCATGGGGAGGCTGGCCGCGGGCTCGACTTAGGCATGGGCCCGCTTGACCTGGGCTTGGGCCCACCTAGCTTGGGGATTGACCTTGACTTTGACTCGGTCAACCGGGGTGTAAATTTTTACCCCAACAGGCGCTGGCGCCCTCGTGCAAAGCACGTGAGGCGCTGCCTAAGAATTTTTAACTCTTGGTGCTGGCGTCCTTGTGCAAGGCACGTGAGGCGCTACGTTTCAAAATTTTGAATAGAGCTTTACTCTTTTATTGGGGGAAACAAATTCCCCCCACCGTTGCGCTCACGTGGCTTACACGTGAGTGCAGTGGTGACAACTTTTCGACCGTTGAATCTTCTTGGAAGTTAAATCATCTTCCTAAGCCTATAAATAGGGCCTTTGGCCCTTGAGATGACTGTTGTTCATCTTCTCTTGTTTTTCTTTTTTCTGAGAATTTAATTCTCGTTTCAGAGCTTAGATCTCTGCCCAAAGAAATCCTTTCTAGAGTTAGAACTCTGCCTAAAAATTTGGTAAGGATTATAATCGAACCCATTAACAGAGCTTTGCTCTTCTTAGATCGAAGATCTTAAGATGTATTTTAGGGTTTCTTAACCCGTTAATCAGAGCACTGCTTATCCTCCATGAAGAACTCTTAGAGTTTCTAGGATCTTTCTTTCAGAATCTTAAAGATCTTGAGGTTTTTCCCTGTTAAAAATCTTTGCTTTTGAGGGTTCTGGTAGATTATCCCATTGTTTTTACAGAGCATAGCTCTTAAAAATTTTAGGGAAATTTATTCCCCTCTTAATTAAATTTGACAGATATGAAATCTGTTTGCAGAGCACAGCTCTCGAGAGAGTTTAACTCCTTAGCCCAATAAGGTTTTTCATTAAATGAGAATCCTTTTAGGATTCCATCCTTAATAAGTGACTGCCCTATCAATGATGAGGCGTTACCACTGTTTTTATTTTAGATTCTAAGAATCTTGATATTTAATTTCTAACCTTTTACTGAATTTTCTTTCCAGATACTATGGCTGCCCATCTGTATGATCTTGACGAGATTATCTCCTATGAAGACATTCGCGTCCAAGGCCACTGTCAAGGCCAGGGGTTTACGGATGCCCAATGCGCAAGGTGATGCGTCACTTCGATGAATACAACGGTCGACTATTCCCCCGTTGTTCCGCTCTTTTGAAAATTATTGTTGGTGCGATTTGGGAAGCACTTCCTGAATTTAACGAGGTTATGCAGCTTGAGGCACTTGATGATGCCGAAGACAAGGTGCACTCAGTATATCTGATGGGCCTGACCTCGAAGAGGCGGCAGGATGATCTTGTCGATATTTTGCATCAGGTCTTCCAATAAACGGCGATAATCTCCGCCAACCAGAGGACGGATGATATTGGCAGGGATTCCGACGCTTGCATTCGTGAGAAGATGCATAAGAAAATGGTCAGAGAGGCCAGAAGCATTTTACTCGGACTTGCTTCTGAATTCCTAAATCCATGTTCGGGATTCAGTGTCTTGCCATTGTAAACATTTTGATGATATTTTTATTTTGTTGTTATCACCGATGTATAAATTTTCCCAAGTATGAATGATAAAACTTCATTTTCTTTTATACCACTGCTCATAGGTGCCTTATGTGGAGTAGTAGTTACTTATATATATATAAAATGCCGGGGCCCCCGCGTTATACGTGCGAGGCACTGTGATTGGCGCCGGCGCCCATATGTTATACGCATGAGGCACTATCACTGGTTCTAATTCTTTGAAGGATTGGCGCTAAGATAGAAGCTTGACTTCACCGAGCGGGCCATACAGGATTGCGAAACTGTCAAGCAGGAAGTCACTGAGAAGCTTTTGTCCTACTTGCAATGACGGGCTCAAATTGAAGCGGAGTTGGCTACAGTAGCTGACCACAAGAAAGGATTGAGAGGAGCGCGCGAGCAGCTTATCAATTTGTTGAAGACGCCTCCTCCTTAATAACTGTCATTGTACCTTTTTTCTTGTACCAACTGTAAACTTGTGATTCATGAATAACGTGTATTCATTCTGATTCGTTTATGAAATGTATCTTGTATTCACTTGAATTCATGAATAAAAGATATATTTTATTTTATATTGGCATGTAACTTTAGCAAATGTGGCCCGTAGATAGTCCATCTTGATCTCCTTGTATGGCAGTGATAGCTTAGGAAACAAGTTTGGATCTGCCGCCTAAGACTTTTCAACTTTATGAGCCGTGAGAGTCTCACAAAGACTTTTCTCCTTACGAGTCGAGAGGATCCCGTAGGTCTATTTTCTCCTTAGGAATCGTGAGGACTCCTAAGTGCATTTTCTCTTGAGAGTCATAAGGATCTCACAAGAGAATTTTCCCCTTTACAAGTCGAGATGACTCGTAAGTGGGTTTTTTTCTTGTCGATATTCGACTTTGGAGAATATGGCCCGTGGATAGTGTACAATAGTCCATCTTGGACCTACTTGCAGGGCCACAGTGCTTAGGAAACAGGTTGATATCCCCGTTGCCTAAGGCTTTCCACTTTCATAATCCGTGAGGGTTTCATGAAGATGTTTTTCCCTACGAATCGAGACGAGTCGAGAAGTTCTCGCAGGAACATTGTTTTCCCTATGAGTCGAGACGAGTCGAGAAGTTCTCGCAAGAATGTCCTAATATCACAGTTAACCTCTGCTCTTTATGACAGAGGTCCATTAGGGTCTGTGGTACTAGGATTTTGGTCCATCGTACTGTCGCGTTGGCTGATGCATTTCCCAATACGCAATATTGCTGTTCGAGTAGCCCCACGACTGTCGTGTCTCTGATCCCTTCGGAGGTTGGACAAGACGTCTTCAAGTAATCTCCCAGGTCATATTACTGTCAAAAGAGCAAGCGTTAGGGATTTTCCATACCGATTTTTACTTGAGGTCAGGCTCAATTTAGGAGCCCCGACGAGTCATGACCACTCCGCGCTGGTGTAGGATGATCTCCGATAGTCTTTTAGGTTTTATTTGAGTTGCCGTCAAGCTAGGGATCTTCCTTTACTTCATTTGTTGACATTGTTTCTGCTATATTGCGACGAATGTCGAAGTTGTCTCTAGGTTGTCTGTGAACCGTCGAGGCTCGGAACTAGGGACTTTGCCAGGCTCCATTATTTTGATCCTGGGGTCGGTTGTTAACGTTGTATCTACATCCTGCTGGAGTGAGAAGAAACGCCATTGTTGATCTCTAGGCTGTCTGTGAACCGTCGAGATTTGGAACTAGGGACTCTGCCATGGCTCCGATGTAGTCTCTAGGTTGTCAGTGAATCGTCGAGATTTGAAACTAGGGACTTTTCCATGGCTCCGTTTGCTGACGTCGCGTCTGCATCCTTCTAGAGTGAGGAAGAACGCCGTTGTTGATCTCTAAGCTGTCTGTGAACCGTCGAGACGTGGCACTCCTTCTGATGGAGCCTGGTGGAAACATATGGTTCCCTTTTCATTTATACCCATGGATTGTATACAGGGGTTCATGTGGACTCACCTGCAGGGCAAAAGTTTCATCATTTTTTTTATTTCTTTCCGCGATGCTCTATCATTTCAGCTTTTTTTATATCGTGAAAGTCGCGATCGCCCAATCATTTCGGCTCTTTATCACGGTGCCCAATCATTTCGGCTATTCTTTTCTTTTTACTCGCTGCTTTTTATTGCGAGTTGCCCAAACATTTCGGCTGTTTTTATATGCATATATGATTGTTTGCGTTTTTACGTATTCTTAATTTTTAATTACCACAATCAAGACGGTATCGCTTGGTAGCTAGCCGGTTGAGTACGGGTCGATTCACAGGGAGATGTAATCTTTTCCTTTATGTTTTAACGAGTTAAATCCAAATATTTTGGGTTTTGTGTTAAGATCTACTAACGAGATTAAAGATGATAAAGGACTTGCTAGGGTTAGGATTAGGTTAGTTCAAGTTAGGAATATCTCACCTCTTTCAATGCCCTTTTTAATATCGGTGTTAAGATAATCGGCAACAACGGGGATTAGCACGAGTAGGAAGGAACTTGCAAGTATAAGCTAGGCTTTCCATGCTTGGTTTCTTCCTTTTGGTCCCTGTCCTTCCGTTCTTGTCTCTTAGCCCTAATCTCCAATTAATTCAACCACAACCGGTCTAACTAGGGAATCACCGCTATTATGTAGAATATGATGCCGTAGTCAGCGGATTGTGGTTCAATTAAAGGGAGTCCGAATTAAGGTGTTGGGCAAAGAAAGGAGTGAGAGAGATTTCCTTCTCTCAAACCTTCCTTCTCCTGCCCTAATAAGTGAGAAATTACTCACCCATTAAAAAGATAAAAATAAATCTAGAGGGAAGGTAGAAAGAATTTAGGTTAAGAGGAATTTACAACTAGCTATTTGAGACCTCACCTTGGCAAGGATCTTACTTAAGTATCATCGTTGTAAAAATAAATAGAAAAGGAGATGACAAAAGAAAAACACTGATTTAATTCTACGACTAAGTTAACAAATGAAAATTGCAGATAATAAAAATGCGATAAAGAAATGCGAGAAAAATAAAAAGAACTTACTTTTATTGATAACCTCTCAAAAACTCACTACAATTTTTCATAGAGATTTTTAAATTCTAGATCTAAAAATAAAAAGAGGCATGCTAATTTGGTTTTGAGCTTTCCTATTTATAGATAGAAAAATCCTAGGTTTACATTCTGATCCATACACGAAATTACAAAACTACCCCAAGAGAGCCGAGTCAAAGCACCGACACTGCCACCGACATGCGCAGAACGCGGCCGCGGTTTCGCAGCAAAAGTGCCTGATTGGCCGCGGTTCCGTGGCCAATTGGTGGAATCGTGGGTCCATCTTTTCAGGGCTTCTCTATGTTGCTTATATCTTCTGTTTTATTCACTTGGTTTCTCAGAATCTCTTCAATTTCCTTCTAGATTTCCAACAGTCCAGAATGATGTGGACTTTTGCCTTGAGCTCCGCGTTGAAGTCTTGGATCTTGTGCTGCCCTTGTGTTTTGTGCATTGAAGTGCCTAATGATTTTCCATTTGTCCCTTGAACTGGTAGGCGGCATCATACGGATGGTTAGCGGAGATCAGTATTCATCTGTTGTTGGTTGTAGTCCCGCATTTGTTATGACTTTTCATGAATTTCACTGTAAGAGCTGAGAACCTGTAAGCTGCAACTATTTAGCAGACATGGATCAAAAGTACCTACTTATATGCAATGTGATTAAGAATGGGAGATATAAAAATGCAAAAATCTGATATGAATAAATACCCCTAAACTTATCTTTTGCTCGTCCCGAGCAAAGCCAATTTTATTCTCAAAAAGTCCTAAACTCACTTTCGCAGGGAACGCGATTGCATTGAGCTCGTGCAACAAGCCGTTAAACCTCTAGGTGTCCCTAGTAGGAGGAGTGTTGTCTCCTGAGGGTTTTCAGCGGATACTACCCATAAAATCCGATCAATTTGGCCATTGATTCTAATTCTTCAATTCAATATTTTAGCAAGAAATTCTATCATCTTTAACTTAGAAATCATCAACCCGTATTATTCACACTTTCTTTTCATTTAACTTAAGATTATATACGTTTTTCCCTCTTATAAAGCTTTCAGCATTTCCTAAGTTTTCCTTTTAAGGCACGGTCTTAACTCAGGAATTTTTATCATCTCTACTGAAGATTTAAGCCCTATCTTTTATTCCTATCTCTCCTCCAAACTCCAATCATATACCCCTACGTATGTGTAATTATCATCCCTACACTTGGAATTTCAATTCAATCTATCATACTCTTGTCCATCTTCCAAAATACTTTTAGTTGGTGAATTTTAGATGAAATTGCTCACATATCCTTCATGCGATCATTAATACTTCTTGAGATACTAAACGACCGATTACAAAATGTGCTTGCGCATTTATGCATAAATCCTCGTTTTGCAACACCTGAGGCTTAGCAGTGACTCCCAAACCAGTTGGTCTAAGGCACCAGGTGATAAAGCATCCTCGCTATATATTTTTTATGCTGCCTTAAGCAATTACAAAACCAGGGTTCATTTTTTCTCTCATTATTCACCACTTATACTTTTATTTTATTTTCCTTCATACTAAGGATTTTAGACAAGAGCATTTCAAGGTATCCTCTACTATCCCAAGTTTCAAGATGTGTGTAAGTGCGTAAAGTAGGGTATATATTTTCAGAATTTGGACTTAAGGTTCAGAATTATTTTTTCAGACTTATACTTCAAATAAAGTTTTCAATACTCTTCCCTTATTTCGACTTAGCCCAAGAACTGAACTCAAAATTTGCTTATTTCCAAATAAACTACAAGGACGTATATTTTCTACAGTTAAACTTTAAGAAAAGTTATTTTTAGGGTTTTTAATTTACTAAGTTTAGGATCTAGTTTTTCCCAACTAGTCAACCGTCATGTTGAACTTGAGTCAAATATGGCCAAAATTGAAATTTTCAATTGTTAAAATTTTTCTACTTTTATATTTTTTAATATTTTTAAATATTTTTAATTTTGATATTTTTTTATAAAGATGCAAAGCGGAATTAAATATGCAAAGAAAAAAAACAAATATGTACAAAAAAAATAAAAATAAAAATATGCAGATGCAGTGCAAAGATAACTATTTACAATACCCTCACCCCCAAACTTATTAATAGCAACGGTCTCATTGGTCCCTGCGGCGTCTACTAGACGCGTCCTCACTGGTCCCAGCCTCTCCTCTATCAGCCCTCCGTCCCCTCGATCGTGATCGGGAACGTTCCTCTCTTGCCAGCAGGGTGCTCATGCCCTGTTCCAGGCTTGTTATTCGCTGATCAAAATTAGTCAGCATCCCTATCACTCTTTCTACCCCCCTATGGGTTCGTCTAATCAAGCACGCTTGTGCAGCGGGGGTAAGCTCTTCGTCGCTGTGGAGTTCGAGCTAGGGGTCTTGGCCATCACGTCCTCGGCCGGCTCGGTGCGCGACCATAAATCATGTAAACGTGTGTAGGACGTGGAGACACCCTCAAGGAGGGGTCGAATGGGAATACTACCATGCATATAAAATTCAAATTCCTCAATAAGGAGGAAATGGCGACACAGTTGTGTCACCAACATAGTGCATGGATAATTGGCAGCCCTCTTGCCAGCGCCAATCGAGTGAAGCAGCACTGTGCACATATCGTAACTAGGGTTTCGAGTTATTAGTGTATGCACTATGTGTAGGGATGGTGTGAAAAAAGTTGTGTTATGCGAACTTCCAAAAATATTATTTTGTGCCCAACGGCACACAGTTAAAACATTCACAAAAAGCGTTCGAGCCTGAATGCCTTTTTGTGGCTCTATAGAACAATCATTTCCCATTAAGGGTATGTAGTCCTCAAATAGGAGGGGTTGATCGTGAATGGGGAGTCGTGGTATTAATGTGACTTCATGAATGAAGTCCCTATCAATCAAAATTTCCCTATCCCCCCACATTAATTTAATGTACCCATGTTGTGCAAGACAACCTTCCTCCATACATTCATAAAAACGGGCAACTAGATCCGGAAGCGCGAATGCATTCGGATGGTTAAATAATAAAAAGTTCTATCCACGCTTTCGAATCTCTTCGTCGAAATAACTGCCATAAACATTATGTGCAAACAACTGGGAAAAATCCCTTTCAAACTGCAGTGTAGGTGCCATCACAGAGAAAAAAATGCAAAAAGTAGTAAATTTACAGAGAGTAAATAGAGATGCAAACCTCCTTTGAAAGTTTCAGAGGGCGAAGAAGCAAGGCGGCGGCAAGAACGTGCTTCGGCGGCGGTTCCGCGGTAGGAAGGGGCGATCTCTCTGCTTTTTCTGCTGCAGCGGCTAGGGTTTTTCAGAAGGTGAAATTTAGGGTTCTGTAAATGCAGAGGAGGGGTCGGGGTGTTTTTATAGGGTTTATTGGTTATTTGTACAAAAGACCCCTTGAAAAGAAAATTTTATTATATATTTTTATTTTTATTTATTTATTTAATAGAACTGAATGTTTACAAAAATATCCCTGAAAATTTAAAATTTTTAAATTTTTTTATTATTATTTTTATATATTTACAAGTGTACATACCCCCAAACTTATTTGAAACAGTATTTCCACTATTTATGGCTGGATAACCGAAGTTTGGTGGTAAGCGGAGAAAGATTAGTCGATGTAAACTGGCTCCTGTAACATCAGGAGCTCCTCCGAAGGGTCGACGGTGAGGAACAATTTTAACCTATGTCCGTTCACTTTGAAGAGTGAACAATCCTCAGGATTTTCTAAATCGACCGCACCGTGCGGATATACAGTCCGCACAAAATATGATCCTTTCTAGCGAGATCTAAGCTTCTCAGGATGGAAATGTAACCGGGTGTCATAGAGAAGTACCTGTTGACCATGTGGAAAGTTTTGCGCATAAGGTGTTTATCATGAAACGCCTTCGTTCGGTTCTTAACGACAACCGCATTCTCATAAGCTTCATCCCGAAGCTCGTTTAGTTCGTTTATCTGCAGCTTCCGATGGCTGCCCGCATTATTAAGAGATAAATTCAACTCCTTAATCGCCCAAAATGCTCGGTGCTCAATTTCCACTGGAAGGTGGCAAGCCTTTCCATAAACAAGCCGATAAGGAGACATGCCAAGATCAGTCTTATATGCAGTTCGAAATTTCCAAAGGGCATCAGTGAGTTTTAAAGACCAATCCTTATGGTTCTTAGAAACCGTTTTCTCAAAAATCTGTTTGATTTGACGATTAGACACTTCGGCTTACCCACATGTTTGAGGGTGGTAGGGCATCGATAGCTTATGATTAATGGAGTATTTCCGCATTAAGGCTTTGAAAGTCCTATTACAGATTTGTGTTCCATTGTCACTAATGATTGCACGGGGGTGTCCAAACCGGGAAAAGACGTTTTCCTTAAGGAATCTAATGACAACCTTGTTGTCGTTAGTCCGGCTGGGCACGGCCTCGACCCATTTAGAGACATAATCAACAGCTACAAGAATATATAGGTTCCCAAAAGAGCTTGGAAACGGCCCCATAAAATCAATCCCCCATACATCGAAAATCTTGACAACCAATATTGGTTGGAGCGGAATCTCGTTTCTCCTGGATATCCGGCCCAAGTGTTGGCACCGGGAGCAAGTCTTGCAGTAATCATAAGCATCTTTGAAGAGTTGTGGCCAGTAGAAGCCACACTGCAAGATCTTCTCGGCTGTCTTTCTCGGGCCAAAATGCCCGCCACAAGCTTGATCATGGCAAAATGACAGCACACTCTTGAATTTATTATTAGGCACACACCGACGAATAATCTGGCCAGGACAGTATTTAAACAGATAGGGTTCGTCCCAGTAAAAGTGCTTCACTTGGGATAAGAATCAAAGTCTGTCCTGACTTGACCACTCATTTGGTAGTAATCCTGTTGCTAAATAATTCACAATATCTACGAACCAGGGTTCGCATGATACTGTCAAGAGCCGTTCATCCGGAAAAACATTGTTTATTGGAAGTGAAAGCGTTGGCGAAGAAGGAAGTCGCGAAAGATGGTCGGCCACTACGTTTTCACATCCTCTTTTGTCTTTGATGACAATGTCAAACTCTTGGAGTAAGAGGATCTAACGTATCAGCTGAGATTTTGCGTCCTTCTTTGCAAAAAGATGGTGTAGAGCAGAATGGTCTGTGTAAACAATGACTGGAGAGCCGATTAAGTAGGGCCAGAATTTTTCTAATGCAAACACAACAGCCAAGAATTCCTTCTCGGTTGTTGTGTAATTTAACTAGGCATCGTTCAGGGTTCGGCTAGTATAATAGATTACGTGCAGCATCTTGTCGATGTGCTGCCCCAGGACAGAACCGATGGCAAAGTCAGATGCATCACACATAATCTCAAATGGCTACGTCCAGTCAGGAGAAGAAAGTACGGGAGCAGAAGTGAGTGAGCTTTTAAGTGATTCAAATGCAGTCACACAGCTCGAGTTGAAATTAAATGTGGTGTCCTTGGCCAACAGAAGAGTCAAGGGTCTAGCAATTTTGCTGAAATCCTTGATAAACCGTCTATGGAAACCGGCGTGGCCAAGAAAAGCTCAGATGTCTCTAACGTACTTGGGAGGAGGAAGATTGGAAATGACCTCAATCTTAGCTTTATCCACCTCAATGCCATTTTGGGATATGATATGTCCTAAGACAATACCTTCGCGCACCATGAAGTGACATTTCTCCCAATTCAAAGTTAGGTTTTTATCCTTACACCGGGTAAGGACAGCATCGAGATGCAGCAAACACTCATCAAAGGAATCACCGAAAATGGAGAAATCATCCATGAAGATCTCCAAGAATTTTCCCACCATGTCTGAGAAAATTCCCATCATACACCGCTGGAAGGTAGCGGGTGCATTGCATAACCTAAAGGGCATGCGGCGATATGCAAACGTGCCGAAAGGACACGTGAATGTGGTCTTGTCCTGGTCTTTTTCGGCAATGGGAATTTGATTATAGCCGGAGTAGCCATCCAAAAAGCAGTAGTATTCATGCTCAGCCAATTGTTCAAGCATTTGGTCAATAAAAGGTAGCGGAAAGTGCTCTTTCCGCGTTGCGGCGTTGAGTTTTCTATAATCAATGCATACTCACCACCCAGTTTGGGTGCGAGTAGGAATTAACTCGTTCGCCTCATTGGTTATGACCGTTATGCCCGACTTCTTGGGGACAACGTGAATGGGGCTAACCCACTGGCTATCAGAGATAGGATAAATGATACCACTATTTAGACACTTTACGATCTCCTTTTTAACAGCCTCCTTCATGACTGGGTTGAGTCGTCTCTGAGGATCCCTGGCTGGTTTGACATCATCCATCATATGAATATGATGTTCAACTATCAGGGGACTAATCCCCTTGATGTCCGCCATAGTCCAGCCAAAAGCTTGCCGATTGCTTTGTAAGACCGTTAGAAGGGCTTTCTCTTGCTCTGAAGCTAGAGAAGCCGAGATGATGATAGGGAGGGTCTCGTTCTCACCTAAATAAGCATATTTGAGGTGAGACGGCAACGGCTTAAGTTCGAGCACCGGAGGTGAAACAATTGAAGGTAGGAACGGCGAAAATGTCTCGAACTCGAAGGATTCTAACAGCGGTTCAAAACGAGTGTACGCGACCGAGTCGGATGGTTCGACTAATGCATCCGAAAATTCAAAAGATTCAAGCTCGGGTGGCGACAAGTCAAGATCATTCGAGAAAGTGAAACACTCATAATCACTGTCGGGAGAAGTATCAGATTCAAGAAGAAACGCACTAGTGGCGTCAAGATTGCTGTGATCGAACAAATTTTTTTCGAACTCACAGTCCTCAGGGACAATCTCCTGAATCGAACAAATGTCTAGTATATGAGCATTAGGTTCGGAGGGCTGATTCCCCAACCTAAAAATGTTGAGTTCACTTGTCATGTTTCCAAAAGATAGGTTCATCAAACCATTTCGACAATTGATCACAGCATTAGAGGTTGCAAGGAATGGACGACCGAGTATCACCGGAATTTGATTCCGGGGGTTAGCTACAGGTTGTGTGTCTAAAACAATAAAATTAATAGGGAATATGAAGTCCCCAACCTTTATTAACACATTCTCTAGCTCATCCCTAGGATGGGTGATAGATCGGTCGGCCATTTGGAGAGTACAGTGTGTGGGTTTTAACTCTCCTACACCTAGTTGCTCATATACCGAATACGGAAGCAGGTTAACACTGGCACCAAGATCCAAAAGTGCACGGTTGATGTTCTTATCCCCAATAGTTATTGAAATTGTAGGACGGCCAGGGTCCTTTCGTTTTTGAGGTAAAGGTTGGGTAAGAGCATCACTGCACTAGCTAAGAAAACTTTCTTGGGTACCTGAGATTTCCTCTTCTTAGTGCACAAGTCCTTCAAGATTTTTGCGTAAGAAGAGACTTGTTGGATTTCATCCAAGAGGGGAATGTTAATGCTAACCTGTTTAAACAACTCGACAATCTTCTCCATTTATGGATTTTGTTTATTGGATCTCAACCGGTTTGGAAATGGAACATTTTGGAAATTGGGTGATTCCAATGCTTGTGGAAGAGATTGCGGAGTTGGAACAGATCCCAGTCCTGGTGTTTTCATGGAGTGAGATGTGGGTCCGTTCGGAGTAGCAGAAGAAGTAGAGTGTTGTGAAGAATGGAGAACATGCTCAGAAGACGAAGAAGAAGAAGAAGCGGCCAGGGTGTCTTTATCTATGCCAACGTTGTTGTGCAACATCCTTCCAGATCTCAACGTTGTCACAGTACTCACATTGTGGTTTTGTTGTTCAAGAGCAACTTGTGCATTATGTAGGTGGCCAGGATTTGGGAGTGATTGAGATGGAAGCTTCCCTTTCTCTCGCTCGCTTAAAGCTGCATTCAGTTGTGCAATCTGGGCTTCGATAGTTTTGATACTTTGCCTATGTGAAGCAGTGTGTTGCACCAAAGTCTGAATTGAAGACTGGATGTTGGCGGAGGATTGAGTCGATTGCTTTACAAATGCCTCCAGACTTCGTTCTAGCGAGGAAACCTTATCGTTGTTTGATGGAACAAAATTGTTTTTAGAATAAGAATTGTTGGGTGCAAAATTGTTCGTAGGATTTTGAAAAGGTTAGGGTTGGAAAGATTGCTGATATTGATTTTGAGCTTGTTGTTGAGGAGGAGGAGGCCTTTGGAAGTTTTTGTGGCCTTGAAATTGTTGCTGGTTCTGATTCCAGGCGAAATTGGGGTGGTTCCTCCAACCAGGATTGTAAGTGGATTAGTATGGATCATTTCTTTATCTTTGCTGAATGCAGCATTGACCTGATCTTGTCCTTGAGCAGGTGGGTTGTAAGGACACTCTTCGGTCAGATGGGATGGGTCTGAACAACAAGCGCATATGGTATGAGGGGGAAGAACAGGTGTAAGAGAAGGAGATGAAAACTTACTCTCAATTGCTTCTAGTTTTCGTGTGATCGCTGCCATTTCGTCTTT
The DNA here is from genome assembly GCA_030015575.1 of Agapanthus africanus. Classification (NCBI taxonomy): domain Eukaryota; kingdom Viridiplantae; phylum Streptophyta; class Magnoliopsida; order Asparagales; family Amaryllidaceae; genus Agapanthus; species Agapanthus africanus. The sequence continues at coordinate 189,265,622 of CM057337.1, forward strand.
CATTGCAATTAAGATATCAAGTTGATGAACGCCTGCCTTAGATAGACCGGACGAAGTAGATGAAGTGTTCGGTCTAGTGCTTTCCCACTGAAGCGTTCGCTCCGCGAGATCGTCGAAAAATTGCCAAGCTTCCTCGTCAGATTTGGTTAGGCAGTGGCCTTGACAAATGGTCTCCAGCAACTGCTTAGTTGCGGGATTCAGGCCCTCATATAAGGTCTGACAAAGTTGCCATCTCTTAATACCGTGATGCGGGCATTGAACAAGAAGGTCTTTGTATCGGTCAAAGCACTTCCAAAAAGGTTCGGCAGGAAGTTATGAAAATTGGTTAATTTCGTTTCTTCTTCTCGCGGTTTTGTGATTTGGGTAGAATTTTTTTAGAAACGCTTTTACGAACTCATCCCAACTGTTTATGGAATGCGATGCGGTACTATACAGCCACTTCTCAGCTAGGTCACACAGAGTGAAAGGAATGACTCGTAGCCGTATAGCATCGTCAGACAGTTGGGTCGTCTTCATCATTGCACAGACGTTCTGGAATTTGTTAATGAAGATGCAAGTATCTTCGGATTCCAGCCCGTGAAATTTAGGCAACATGTTGATGAAGTGGGGCTTAATTTCAAAATTATCCCCATTAGCCGGTGGAAGTGAAAGACAGGTAGGAAGTGTGGAGCGGTTAGGATAGAAACAATCCTGGAGCGCGATTCGCTGAGGCGCTTCAACAGGATGTGGTTGCGGGTTATTCGCACCCAGATGAGGTGGAATCAGTCCCGAGGGAGGTAAAGGGATGTTAGGAGGAAATCCTGACATCTCAGAAGAATTTGGTGGTGATGAAAATGAAGATGTAGATGTATGAACAGAATTCCGGTCAACTTCGGAGTTGGCCGGCAAAGGTAATAGTGAAAGAGGTGTGGAGGGAGTTTCGACGTCGGAGTCGATCGCGTAGTCGGTAGCGACTAACGAAACACGGATTAGGCGGGCACTATTGTCCCGAGTCCAACCAGACATACACTAAACAAGTTTAGTATAGTCAAAACGTAGAATGTGAGGGTAAGAAAACGTTAATGGAGAAATGCGGATGAAAGGTGGGTGAAATGGGATTCTAGCGACAAAGGGAGTGTTTTTATAAAAGTTTTTATTTTGTGTTTTTTTTTCTTTTTATTTTAGAAAGAGTTTTGTAAAAATATGTACGGACTTACTTCAAACAATCACAGTTAAAATATGCATAATCAAACCTAGAGCTACGGTCTTCTAAGTCTACTAGGCTGCTCCTAACTGTTCCAAAGTGACAAATTGTGAGATAAACCTCAAATCGTCTCTTCACTGCCAATTGTGGCCAGGTAAGCACAAATGAAGAAAGGAGGGTTTCGCTCACGAATCACCGTGAGACGGGCCTTTTAAGATTACCTTTCTCACTTGTCTAGCCTAGGCATCACAACATTCCTCTGTCTTAATGAGCACGAAAGTTCTTAGTTGGCTGAGTCTAGATATTTTTTAATTAAGCTTAAGGGTGATGCGTATGCTTTTAGTGATTTTTGGGGTCTTAGGAAGGGTGATGAAATCCTCACCCAATCTGAATTGGTGTTATAGCACCTTAAATTCCGTATTAATTATGCAAAGCAGGAACAACCAAAAAATCTAAAACACTTTCAAAAATTTTATTTTGGCTGCGGCGCAAAGAATCCTGCACAAAAATCAGTTTATTGGAGAAGGGAAGAGAATCTGTGCAAAGAATCTTGCAGGAAAAATATTTCAGTGGAGTGCAGAGGAAAGGAGAGGAGAAAAGAGATACCCACAGAGAGTTTTTAGTTGCTGACATCACCCGTTGACAACGGTTCCGGGGTCAAACCCTTGATTCTGTCGCGGTTCCGCGGCTGAACAGTTGGTTTGGATCTTCAAATTTGGTCTATGTGCTTAACTGGTTCTCCTCTTTCTGTTTAGATCCCCTGAATTTTGATTTGTTCACTGAGTTTACTCCAGAACTGAAACTGAGTTTGCTCCAAGCCTGCACACTTGCAAAAAAACTAATCAAAAATAACAAGATAATTTTTTTTGTTTTTGTTTTTTCAATTTTTCAATTTTTATATTTTTTTAATTAATCCGAAACTACATAAAGAAATAAACTACCGTCTTCCCGGCAACGACGCCATTTGATTGTTTGCGTTTTTGCGTATTCTTTATTTTTAATTACCGCAATCAAGACGGTGTCGCTTGGTAGCTAGCCGGTTGAGTACCGGTCGATCGACAGGTAGATGGAATCTTTTTCTTTATGTTTTAACGAGTTAAATCCAAATATTTTGGGTTTTATGTTAAGATCTACTAACGAGATAAAAGATGATAAAGGACTTTCTAGGGTTAGGATTAGGTTAGTTCAAGTTAGGAATATCTCATCTCTTTCAATGCCTTTTTTAATATCGATGTTAAGCTAATCGGCAACAACGGGGATTAGCACGACTAGGAAGGAACTTGCAAGTATAAGCTAGGCTTTTCATACTTAGTTTCTTCTTTTTGGTCCGTGTCCTTCCGTTCTTTTCTCTTAGCCCTAACCTCCAATTAATTCAACCACAACCGGTCTAACTAGGGAATCACCGCTATCATGTAGGATAGGATGCCGTAGTGAGCAGATTGTGGTTCAATTAAAGGAAGTCCGAATTACGGTGTTGGGCAAAGAAAGGTGTGAGAGAGATTTCCTTCTCTCAAACCTTCCTTCTCCTGCCCTAACAAGTGAGAAATTACTCACCCATTAAAAAGATAAAAATAAAACAAGAGGGAATGTAGAAAGAATTTAGGTTAAGAGGAATTTACAACTAGCTATTTGAGACCTCACCTAGGCAAGGATCTTACTCAAGTATCATCGTTGTAAAAAAAAATAGAAAAGGAGATAACAAAAGAAAAACACTGATTTAATTCTACGACTAAGTTAACAAATGAAAATTGCAGATAATAAAAATGCGATAAACAAATGTGAGAAAAATAAAAAGAACTTACTTTTATTGATAACCTCTCAAAAACTCACTACAATTTTTCATAGAGAATTTTAAATTTTAGATCTAAAAATAAAAAGAGGCATGCTAATTTGGCTTTGAGCTTTCCTATTTATAGATAGAAAAACCCTAGGTTTACATTCTGATCCATACACGAAATTGCAAAACTACCCCAAAAGAGCCGAGTTAAAGTACCGACACTGCCATCGACATGCGCAGAACGCGGCCACGGTTCCACGGCAAAAGTGCCTGATTGGCCGCGGTTCTGCGACCAATTGGTGGAATCGTGGGGCCATCTTTTCAGGGCTTCTCCATGTTGCTTATATCTTCTGTTTTATTCACCTGGTTTCTCAGAATCTCTTCAATTTCCTTCCATATTTCCAACAGTGCAGAATGATGTGGACTTTTGCCTTGAGCTCCGCGTTGAAGTCTTGGATCTTGTGCTGCCCTTGTGCTTTATGCATTGAAGTGCCTAATGATTTTCCATTTGTCCCTTGAACTGGTAGGCGGCATCATACGGATGGTTAGCGGAGATCAGTATTCATCTGTTGTTTGTCGTAGTCCCGCATTTGTTGTGACTTTTCATGAATTTCACCGTAAAGAGCTGAGAACCTGCAACCTGCAACTATTTAGCAGACATGGATCAAAAGTACCTACTTATATGCAATGTGATTAAGAATGGGTGATATAAAAATGCAAAAATCTAATATGAACAATATATTTCGCTCGCTGATTTTTATTGTGAGTTGCCCCATCATTCGACTATTTCATATGCATATATTTTGCTTGTTAATTTTTATTGCGAGTATGGATCTTGAGATCTGATACCAATCTCGGCATCAGCACCGCTGCAACTGGAATATTGTCAAGAGCGAATCATCATTTGCCTTGAAAGGACGTAGACTTTGATACCAATTTTGGTATCAGTATCGCTCCGACTGGAATATTGCCAGGAGCGAATCATTATTTGCCTTCACTTATTTGAACAAAGGTGGCTTAGCAAACAGGATTAGGATCCCGCCGACTAAGGCTTTTTGACTTCATGAGCCGTAAGGGTCTCATAAAGGTATTTCTCCCTATGAGTCATGAGAATCTCGTAGGTGTATTTTCTCCTTAGGAGCCATGAGGACTCCTAAGTGATATTTTCTCTTGCAAGTCGTAAGAATCTTACAAGAGTGTTTTCTCCTTACAAGTCGAGAGGATTTATAAGTGTCGTTCACCACATGAGAACATTCCTCGTCATTTGTGGAACTTGGTAGGGAAATCGTTTATTTGTTCCCGTGGAATGTATACAAGAGCCAATATCGACCGTTTGTAGGGCAACTTGCGGAGTGTGATGGCTTAAGAACAGGTTCAGGCCCCTGTATCTTAAGGCTTTTGAATCCTATGAGCCGTGAGGGTCTCATAAATGGAAATTCTCCTTACGAGTCGTGAGGATCTCGTAAGTGTAATTTCTCGTTAGGAATCATGGGGATCCCTAAGCGTGTTGCTCTCTTGTGAGTCGTAAGGATCTCACGCAGGTGTTTTCTCCTCACAAGGTCGAAAGGACCTTACAGTTGTTTTTATTTTAACGAGATCGCGCCCTTTCAGGTTTTCACAAGCTCGCCGGTAGCCCTGCTGTTTTTACTCATGGAGCCCTTTTGGGTATTCATCCGTGCCCATTTCGCTTGTGAACGTACCATTTTTTTAACAACGAGATTGCGCCCTTTCAAGTTTTCACAAACTCGCCGGCAGCCCTACTGTTTTTACTCAAGGAGCCCTTTCGGGTTTTCTTCCGTGCCCATTTCGCTTGTGGGCGTATCGCTTTTTTTTTTCTTCCGCCAATGGCACTTAGAGGGGACTTCGCTACCAGGGTAGCTACGTAGCCAGCGGAATTTGAGTGGCAGCTCTTGCCATTGGGACTTGTGGACTTGCATTCCATTATCGCCGCGCTTGAGACGACATATTTAGTTTAAGGACATTACGGTCCAATGTTAGTTTAGGGACATCTCGGTCCATTGTTAGTTTAGGGACATCTCGGTCCATTGCTAGCTTCGAGACGAAGTTTTGCCGGATACTGCTTATAAAGTTTGGACTCTGGAAGACAGCGAGGGGACACGAGCGTCGTCATCTATCGTTAACTTGAGCCGTGACTTTGTCAAGCATAGTATTTCTTAAGGAGTTGGTCGTTTATTGGCCGGAAGGGTCTTTCGCTATGCATATCCATGAGCAAGTAGGCCCCACCTTGGTAGACCTTTTCTATGATGTACGGGCCTTCATAATTTGGCTCGAATTTCCCCCGCTTTGCACGGTTGGGGATCATAGGTCTTTTTAGACTAGCACGAGTTCGCCTTGGCGGAATATTCTTGGCCTAGTTAGTCTTTCGTATGAGCGTGTCATCCTTACTTTATAAGCTTTCAGGTTTTGCTGCGCCATGAGACGAATTTCATCGAGGGTATCGAGCTCCTCAAGCTGAAGATGGGCATTTTCTTCATCCGTTAGCTCGTATCGAACTGCCACTCGTAGAGAGGGTAGTTCTATATCCAAGGAAAGTACTACCTCCGTGCCGAATACCAACACGAATGGCGTTATATTCGTGGCCGTTTTGAACGTGGTTCGATAAGCCCAGAGTGCTTCATGCAGCCTCTCGTGCCAGTCCTTTTTATTTCTGGCCACTGTTTTCTTTATAATCTTCATCAGGGTCTTGTTGAAAGCCTCAACTAGACCGTTAGCTCAGAGATTATAGACTGAAGAGTATCTCCAATCTATATTATGCTGCTGTGCGAAGTGGTTGATCTTATGGCTCCTGTAGGCCGATCCATTATCCGAGATGATTTGTCGCGGAGTGCCGACCGGTAGATGACATGTGTCCTGAAGAAATGGAGGATGTTCTCCGTCTTCATCTCTCTTAGCGGTACTGTCTCTGCCAATTTAGAGAATTAATCGGTTGTTGCCAGTATGAACCGATATCCTTTGGATGATACTGGTTCTATAGGCCCGATTATATCGGTTCCCCATATTTCGAACGGCCAGCTAGTCAATATTGGGTGTAGAGGATTTGGATACTGGTGGATGAAGTCCCCATGAATTTGGCACGAGTGACATTGCTTCGCATATTCAAGGCAGTCCTATATCATTGTGGACCAATAGTAACCCATTCTCTTGATCTTCAGCTTCATCTTTGGGCCAGCCTGATGAGAACCGTAGAGTCCGTCGTGAGTTTCTTGGACAACCCTCCTTACTTCCTCTGGTCCCAAGCATCTTAGCCACAAACTGTCGAACGATATCTTATATAGAGTATCATTGACGAAGGCGAAGGATAGAGCTTGTTTCATGAGCTGATATCTTGACGACGCGTTTTAAGGCGTTCGATGGGATTTGAAGTAGTCTATAAAGACTTCCCTTCAATCCTTGACTTTTTCTTCGTCTTCTATTCGGAGGACCACTTGTTTGGTCGCTTCCTTTCTTTCAGAAGACTCCGGAGATATTTCTACTGGTGCGAGAATCTGGCAGCTTTGCACAATGATCCTTACGTCATCGAGGTTTTCGTCGGCTAGTTCTTTAGCGAGCTTGGCAAACGCATCCGCCTTGCTATTTCCCGTCCGCGGTATGCTTTCCAGGATGTAGGAGGGAATTTAGGTTAGCAGTTGATGCACTCTTTCGCCATATTTTACCAACCCCGGTTTACTCGTGTATGAGGTCATCGAAGATCTTCGTCATAGCCCTCTGATAGGTAGCGCCTGCGTTCTTCAAGCCAAAAGGCATCACCTTATAGAAGAATATGCTTAGCGGGGTTCGGAAGGTGGTGTGCTTTTGGTCTTCGGGATGCATCTTTATTTGATTGTACCCCAAAGATCCGTCCATGAAAGAAAAGACCTCATGGGTAGATGTGTTATCGATCATCAGCTTGGTAACGGGCACTGGGAAGTCATCCTTCGGACAAACTTTGTTGAGATCCCGAAAGTCCACGCAGATGCGTACTGTCCCATTTTTCTTCATTACTGGGACAATATTGGATCTAGTCAGGGTATTGAACTTCCTTGATGAGGCCGGAGTCAATTAGCTTCTTGACTTCGGCATTGATGCTCATCTTGAGTTCGAGCCGCATTCTTCTTGGCGCCTGTTTGACTGGATTGACGTTCGGTGATATCGCCAGTTTATGCACAGCTATTTCTGGATCTAGTCCCGGCATCTCGGAATATTTCCACATGAAGCAGTCTTTATACTGCATAAGCACGTCCTTTAGCATGGCCACCTGCTTTTCAGACAGCAGCTCACTGACGAACGTTGGCCTCGGTTCGTTTTTCGTCCCCAAGTCGATTTTTCTCAGGTTGTCCGCTGTGGTGTGTATCCCATCCTCCAGCTCTTTTGGCGGCGGTGGAAATTCTGAGATCATCTCGTCCTCATTCTCATTTGAGAAGCATTGGGAGAGGTCGTCCATATCCTCGTGCTCCCCTTTCTTTGAGAATGTTATCACGTGGTAGGTACGGGTTTGTTTCCAAGCTCGATGTTGATCTGGACTTGCCCTCGTAGTGTAGGTCGCTTTCGGCTCATACTTTCGCGGTGGGAACACCCTCCAACTGTCGGATAGAGAGAACCTACACTGTTGATATTGGTCTTCGATCCAGTCTTTGAAGGTGAAGCAGTCTTCAAGAGGATGCCCTATTGCTCGGTGGTAGGAGCAATAATCTAGGTGATGGACCTCGTTTACTTATTCGGGGTGCCTAGACTCCGGGAGTGTTATCATTTGATGCTTCATGAGAAGGACAAAGATTTTCTTTGTCTTGTCTTGAGGGTACGAGTATTCCCGACCTATCTTCTTCATAAAAGACGGATTCCAGCTGAATTTTTCTCGATTGCATGTCTTCTTAGATCCGCTTCGCTGTTTTTGAATGTTATTCTCTTTCTTCACCTTGTTGTTGCTTCTGCGTCGGGCTTTTTCCTTGCCACGAGAGCGCACATCGGGCTGAGGGTGAAGGGCATCGTAATCTTCTGTAGCCTGCTGAATGAGACGTTGTATCCTGGCTTTCTCGTAAATGGCCATTTCGCGGTAGTGGTTATCCCGAACATTTTGACCCGCTTCCCTTATTAGCTTGTCAATTTGTTCTTCGAATAACGGGCCTGGCATTTTTACGGCGGAATCCCGCTTTGGTTCAATATCAGCACTATCTGGAAGAGCATTCCCTTCTCCACCAGAGTCCTTTATAACATGGCAGCCATGGAATCGCTCCCGTTTCTTGGACCGAACGTATCCAAGCCCAGTTGTCTCCATCCCCCTGTTGGATATCTTTCGCTGAGCCTCGGGAACGTCCCAAATCTTGTTGTAGAACTGGGCTTGTCGAGCGGTTTGCTTGAAGGGCACATCCTGGCATTTTAATAGCCTCTTCAATCCCTCTGCGTAGTACCTGGGCAAACGGATTGGTTGAAGCCTGTCAAGCGCAAGATTGGTGTCGTGCCGGACTTCTTTTTTCACTTTTGTCTCCGCAGATTGGTAGAAGAGGATCGCCTTTTCACCTCTTTGTCTGGAAGGAATGTAGAAGGCCTGCAGCTCTTGCACGCCGTACGTATCGAGCGCATCAAGTTCCTTATAATACTGCTGCGGAACCATGGTGATTTATAAACTCTGATCAGCTCCAGTGAAGGTTTTTGCTGACGGGCGGACGGAGAACACTGCATCGGTCTTGTTCTCAGAGTCACTACCGAAGACCAAAATAGGGGTAGATGGTCTGGGCATATTGCCTTGGGGTTGCCCCGAGAAGTCTATCTCTTCATCCTCTTTGGTATCGCTCCTAAAGATCGGGATGGTGGCGACGTCTTTTTGTTTATTCTCCGGTTTACGACATCTTTCCGTGTCTTCGAAGTCTGGTAAGAAGTACTTGGCGTCTTCTTATTTGCGGACTTCATTTACAGAGAATGTGTTTAGCTCCCCTGTAACTGTGTACTCGAGACCGTCTTTGAAGTACTTCATACACTAATGTTGTGTAGAAGGGGTGATATTGTATTCGTGTAACCAAGGCCGGCCGAGCAGAGAGTTATAGAAAGTCTTGGCGTCAACGACATGAAATTTGATGTCAGTGATGAGCATCCCAAAGCGTAATGTCAGTATCACAGACCCAAGGGTCCGTGATGACTGCGAGTCGAACTCGGAGATGGTAATTTTGTCCTGAGCCAGGTGCTGAACATTCATGTAGATCTCTTTCAGCACTCTCACATTGAGAAGGTTGACAGAGGACCCGTTGTCGACCAGGATCTTCCCTATCTTAATGCCGTGGCAGTACCCGGTGACGTATAGAGTATGGTTGTGCTCGCATATTCCGAGGAGGAGATCTTCATCGCCGAATATGAGTTCGGCTGTATGAACCTTTGCCAGCTCGTCCTTCATCTTTTCTTCCGTAAAAATGCTTGAAACTGATCAGGCTCTTGCAGTGCCTTGATCAGAGAATCTCATGCTTCTTTGGACAGGAGGAGAGCATCCAGTATGCTCAGTTGTGAGGGTATCTTCCTCAGGTGTGCCAGGACATTGTAATTCATCTTATTTTTCTTAGGCGGGTCTTTGGCTGCAAGCTCTTTGGCGACTCCATCATCGAGGGCAATTTCCCCAAGGACTTTTTCCTTCTCCTTGTCTCTTTTGCTTGAGCCTTTATTTGTTAGCCCGAGGTTCTTCTCAGGCAGCGTGTGGTTACGTAGCTGAATGTTCTCGCATTTCTTCGCCTCTTCTTCTTTTCCAAAGGCGGATTCTTTGAAGAGAGGGCCAAGGGTTATTTCTTCCTCAGAATCGCTCCCGAACGTGAGAACTTGAGTTTTCCCTTTTGTCAAACTGGTATCAACCATATGACAGTTGCCAGTCATTTTTCCGCGCTCATCTGTCACACTTTTTCGCTATCGACGAGCTTCACGCTCCATCCTCTTAAGGTGTTGTCGGTGGGTAACGTATCCTTGCCACCACTTCTTGAAGGCACCTCACTCTTTGGTGGGGTGTGTAACTTTCCGATGGTATAAGCAGTAGCTTGGATGTACATCCGCTTCATCAAGCAGCATACTCCCGGGAGTATTTCCTTTGAAAGGTGGCAGCTTCATCCCCATCGACAAGGTTTTGGCGAACCGTTTCCCCATCTTAAACCTGCTTTTGTCTGTCGCGGGTGTTCTTCAATCTGGTTGGAGTACTTCATGACTCTTCCTCGCCGCAGCTTCTTCATTCTGACGCCAACGCTTGGCCTTTTCATATATGACCGTTTTACGCTCTCGGTTAGCTTTGCTCTTCTAAAAGGCTTCGTTCAGCAGCCTGTCAATCAGGTCGTCTGACGGTTCCAGAGATCTTGGGACCGATCCTGCCCCCAGTTTCCTCGCGTTTCTTTCCGACGCCGAGAGAGTTTCTTCATCTTTTAACGACGAGTGAGAAACCATGTGGCAACTCGCTACATAATCCTCGGATTCTTCTAACGAGTTGTTCCCCACATCATTGTCGTTGTCCCCATTCTCAAGGATATGATTGAGAAACTCTTCGAGAGTGACCGGGGTCCGCACCTTCTGGTTATACTCCTCCAGCGTGCCAATATACTTTTGCAGGTCTGTACGCTCGTTATCAGGCTGTACGGGCTTCTTGGTCTTCTTCTTTTTCTTCGAAGACTTTGAAGGCTTGACCTGGGTGTTTTTTCCATCGTTACCAGCTTTCGGTGTTGAGCGTGGTTTAAGCATCCCCTCAATGATCTCGGGCTCTAGCGGGCTTTTCCATTTGATCGCCGGACATGCTTGATGATACTTCAGCATTCTCTTAGTTTTAGCTGAAAGGACAACTTCCCACGAAGCTTCTTCTGCAAATGAGCATGATGCCGCTGGCGTATCCACCTTTTTAGGAGCGTGCGGCTTTGGCGGGTTTACCTTCCAGTTTTCGAACAGTGCGAACTTGGCTTGTTGGTATTGGTCCTCAACCCAGTTTTTTAAGACGTAGCAATCTTCGATTGGGTGACCCATTATTCTGTTGTATGGGCAGTGGTTGGGACTGTTGACGTCACCAGGCTACAGTTGGCGTCTTGGATTCGGCAGAGTGATGTGCTTGTTGCGCACCGCCAGTTCGAATAGTCTCCTCATTTTATCCAAGGGAAACGAGTAAGGACGTCTCAACTTCACTTCGAGAGATCGGCGTTTGTTGCTCTGGCGAGCCACCGGTTTCGGGTCACTCGGTTGTTGTTGAGCGTTGGCAACGAAGGTCGCTTTTCTTTTGCCCTTTTCATTCCGGAGATCTGTTTTTGAAGAGGACGACCTATGGCCCATCTGGTACATTTGAACCAGCTTGTCGATCAAAGCCTGGAAAGTGGTCGGCTTGAAGAACATCATAAACTAGGATATAGTCGCCTGAGGATCGAGGGTCCCTAGAATATGTCACGGCAGGAGCTTCTTCGATGCGTTGTTCCCATTTTGACAATAGGTTCCGCCACCGAATTGCGTATTGAACCCAGGTCTCTCCTGACTTCACCCTAGCATTGATTAATGCCGTGATTGGGCGCTTGCGAACCGCTGTGTGAATAGTAATTTCATCTCCGTAAATGTTTTGACAGAATCATTTAGGAGCTCGGAGTACCATTCAAATGCCGTCTCCGACAAGCTGCCAACAAACTGGCGAAGCAGCAATTTGTCGTCGCCTCTAGTATTACCGCACAAAGCTCTGAATTGAGCAATATGCTGGTGTGGATTTCCCGTCCCCTTATACACATGGAACTTAGGGATCGTATATCCTGGCGGGTACTTGATTTGATCTTACCAGCCTGGATAAGGTTGCCCAGTTCTGAAGAATTGGCTTGTCGCTTTACTCGCTTGAAGAACTCATATTTGTTGAGCTATGTAGTCATCAAGGGCAACCTTGGAAATTGTCTCTTCTTGGGCTGCTGAGACAGCCGAAAGAGAGTTTGACGTTTCCCCTCTGTCATCTTTGATGATTATCGGAGGGTCTTCGGCTGGAGGTTTCGGTTGGATCATCATCCGAACCATGTCTTGGAACAGAAGTGTCATCTGTTTTATATTAGCAGCCTGTTCTACGGCCTCCTTATCCTTCCTTTCCAGCACCCTTCACAAGAACTCGGTGTCAGTCTCTTGTTCCTGGCGCTGCTCAGACGTTGATTCCCGGCTTTTTTCTGCCCGGTGAGTGCTGACATTTTCATTAGCATTTCTTGGAGCTTTTGTTATTGCTCCTAAGCTTTTGTCAACGGCCAAGTGAGTGGTCGATGACCTACAGAAGCACGGCCTTCCTCTTTCCCGGAAGACATGTACACCGTGTGCACGATCATGCCCCTAGACTTAGGGCGTTTGGATCCATCACCCTTGGGATTTGCCGCCGGTGGTGGTAGATTTTCTGGCCTTCTCTTTTTGTGAGAAGTCAAAGTCGAAGGAGCTACTGTAACAGGCGCCTGAGAAGTCCCTCGCTGCATGCTAAAGGGATGACTTCCCTCTTATCGAACCTTCATTTTCTCCGGTCGATAAGAATAGTTCTTGTTGATCACAGAATCCTGAACTTTCCGCCAGACTCTGTGGCTTCGGGAGGAAATACGCTGAGGGGGCTGTTCCGGCTTCGCCTGTACCAAGTTTTCAACATGTGGGGGAGATTTCTTCAGCACCGTGGTCGGAGTGTTCTTTCGCACCTTTCCTAGCGGTTCAAAGCTGTTCCTAGTTGGAACAACAACGTCAACTTCCACCATTGGAGCTAGTGGAGTAAGCCTAGATGGAGAGTTGCCCCCAGCTTTCCTCACTCAGCGCCAGTGACGACATCGAGCATGCCTTGCAGATGGGATTGTCTCAGTTGTTGGAGTGACTTCGTCATGCCCCCTGCTCTGATGAAGGGCTACTGCTGGTGCCAGCCTACTGAAGACTGACGGCTGTTGAGAGGGGACGGTCAATCTTTCGAAGGCCGACCTTTTGGTAGGGGGAGCAGTCTTGATGACCTCGCCGGAAGCAGGAGTTGGAATGGACAATCTTGCGAAGACCGACCCTTTAGTAGGAGAAGCCCCTTTGACGACTTGAACTGGAATGGCTATCCGCTTCAGGACAACCCCTTCAGGTATTGCGAGCCTCTTTGCGGCCCAATTGAGCCGCGGCTCAGCCTGTTAAAGACTGAGGCGTTAGAATTGGACGACCTGTTGAGAGGGGCCGTGAAGATTGCAAGTCGATCGAAGACCGACATCTTGGGAGACTCTTGTGATGGCACTGGGGTACTGAAGCATGCTGGCGGGATCATAGTCTCAAAGAACAGTCCAATGGTGGCTTGAGTCACCTTCTCCACCGGCATTGCAAAGATGGAGGCCGCTTGGGGCCCGTAAGTCACTCCTCCAGTCAGGGTGGAGCGAGAGTTGCTGTTGCAGGTGCAGTTGGAAGCCATTGATTTCTCTTCTCTTCTGCATAGGAGCAAGACACCAAATCTTAGTACCTCGAATTCAGGGGCAGCCATATTAAACCGCGATTTCTTTACGAATACGACACACGAAGTGTGGAGTGGAAAGAGGAAAAGGTCCTACTGGGCGTGCCAGAATCTGTTTACCGCCGAAATTGGGAGACGAAACCGCATAGGTCGTCGTGCCTGAATTTGAGGGCAGATGCTATTTGGATTTGTCCGTCCACCTCTCTGAAGATACCAAGTTGATTTATGGCACCGTGTATCGGAGGTTTGGACAGATGCGGCCGTTGTAGCAGATTTTGTTAGATTCCCCCTTGTTTGTGAGGGGTTTTTGATTGTGGGGACGCTCTTCCCTGCAGGCGCAAGCCCCTGCAGTTAATTACGTTACCACGTAGCGATAACCACTTTCTCCTGCTCCAGAAGGTCACTTCGTGTCGTGTGTGTTTGTTTTATTTTTGGTTGCCCATGGATTGTATATGGTGACTAATTTATGTTATCGCCTGTAGGGTGTGAATTAGTCCAAATCCGTATATTCTTAGATTTGGGTTTGGCTTGATTTAAGGATCGTTAATCTCGTTTGAGATTAAGATCAACTTAAATGTTTGTTGAGGATACGTTAGTCTAATTTTAGACTAAGATCTACTCAACAAGATTTTGGGATCATTCACACCCAACAAAAGAGCATTTAGGCTCTATTGCTTTAGTTTAAGGACGTTTCGGTCCGTTGTTAGTTTAAGGACGTTTCAGACTGCATTGGGATGTGCCCATCGGTTTGGAAGTGCACCAAAGAGTTGTTGGTTGTCGGGACCTGCTATCTCTCTGAAGACGTTGAAGAATTACAACGCATGTATCAGAGGTGTGGAGAAATGTACCCTTGAACCACTTTCCAGATTGATGGGAGATGTGCGATGAATATACTGTCGGAAGATTAGTATTCATGTTTGGGACTAAGACCCACTTGGAAATAATGAGCACATGGGCTCGGTTGATCTGAATTAGGGATCTGGTTGACTTGGGCTTAGCCCACTCAGTCTTTGTCATTTAAATAAAGTGCTTGTCATTTAAATAAAGTGCTAAACACTTGCTTGGGCTCAGTCCCCTTTCTGTGCGAACAATGCTGGGCATTTATATGGGTTCTAATGCCCACACTTTACTTTACTTTTCCCCTTTTTTTTATGGAGTGTTAAACACTCTTTATGGCGCCCACATGCGGAGCACGTGAGGCGCTTGGTGCTGAGCGCCATCCACTGAGTGCTAGGCACTCCTTATTGAGTAGCGTCCACGTGAGGGGCACGTGAGGCGCTTAGCGCTGAGCGCCAACCACTGAGTGCTTCTTGAGTAGCGCCCACATGAGGGGCACGTGAGGCGCTTGGCGCTAGGTTTTCTTCGTATATTCTGTTATGAAGAGTTCAATTCTCTGTTCTTTTCTGGATCTTTGATCCCCAAGATCAAGTTCACCCCAAAGAGAATTAAATTCTTATTTGTGGGAGACTTGTCTCATGGATCTCGGATCCAGAGAAAGAACTAAGTTCTTTTATAAGGGTTAAACCCTTGGATATGCAGATGAGATGCTCTGATCTCCATTGTTTTTATTTACCTCGACGAGAGGTATTCTTCTTTCTTCCCTCTTAAAGATTTCTTCTTGCTTGCTCTTTTTTTTTTGAAGTTTATGGGGGGGGGGGTTTCCTCCGTACAAGACTTGAAGTCTTGGGTCCTTTATATAGTAGAGGCAAGTTTGCTGATTTAGTTAAAGAAATCTCTCATTGAGAGATCTTTCATTGATTTGGGGATTTTATCCACCGTTGGATATTTGATCCAAGAACTTCTGTTTTACAGAGAATATCTTTCTTCTTTTTAACAAGATTAGGGAAATATTTTTCCATAAAGAATTTATTCTGCAGATAGGTGATTTTTAATCACCATTAGATTTTTAATCCAACAGTGCTCTATTTTACAGAGAGCAATCTTTCTTGTTTAGAAAGATTTGAGGAATATTTCCTCAGCAGAATTTAATTCTGCGTTTTGATGATTTATCACCTCCGTTGGATCTTTGATCCAATGGCTCTGTCTAACAGAGAGCTTTTAGTTCTGGCACTGACGCCCTCGTGCGAGGCACATGAGGCGCTGCCTAAGAATTTTTAACTCTTGGCGCTGGCGCCCTTGTGCAAGGCACGTGAGGCGCTGCCTCAGAGTTTTTTAAACTCTTAGCGTTGGCGCCATCGTGTAAGGCATGTGAGGCGCTACCTAAGAATTTTTAACTCTTGGCGCTGGCGCCCTCGTGCAAGGCACGTAAGGCGCTGCCTCAGATTTTTTTAAACTCTTAGCGTTGGCGCCCTCGAGTAAGGAATGTGAGGCGCTACCTAAGAATTTTTAACTCTTGGCGCTGGCGCCCTCGTGCAAGGTACGTGAGACGCTGCCTCAGAGTTTTTTAAACTTTTGGCGCTGGCGCCCTCGTGCAAGGCACGTGAGGCGCTACCTTTCAGATTTTGAACAGAGCTTTGCTCTTTTATTGGGAAAACAGCCGTAAGTTAAGTTACTTTACGGTGAAGACCCGGGTCCCTGTGGCGAATGCGGATGGAATATTTGTGTGTTTTATTTTCGTTTCTTCTGTGATATTTAGGAAATATAAATGATGGGGCCTCATTAATGAGATTAATGAAAAGAAAAGAAACCTAAAGATGTTGTAGAATCAAAATTTTCAAAAAGGTAGCTCTAGGTTTTTTCTTTGCATAGTGATATTCCTTTATGAATATCCAGCACCTCATTCGATGAGGAAAGAGCCTAGATCCCTTCACCGGGAATGGCCTCTTTAGCAAAACTAGTATATACTACAACCCACTTGGTTTGTTTTGAAAACTACTCGATTTTAAAACGGAGCTTAAACCACTCCTTTTCAAATCACTAGATTCTACAACGATATCAAGTTCATTACGTTAAAGGTTTTCTTCAAAACCAATCGTAACCCTCTGTCATTTCAGATAAGTGCTATTTAGTATTCGTTTGTTAACCTTGTCAAGGCGTAGTGTGCGGTAGCTGATTAGTGCTTATCTGCCGCATATGATGCGATTGGATTAAGGTAGTCGTACGACCTTGTTGACCTTTTTAAGGGTCGGGCGGGTGGGTTTAATTCAATCACGAAATGACGGGTTGAACATGACTTGCGGTTTATGATTTGTTGACCTTGTTAAGGTCATAAACCGCATGGGGTAAACACAGATATTAGGAATTTCAAGTGTTGGGTGCTATTTAGTATTCGTACTGCGTTTGTTGACCTTGTCAAGACGTAGTGTGCGGTAGCTGATTAGTGCTTATCTGCCGCATACGATGCGACTGGATTAGGATAGTCGTACGACCTTGTTGACCTTGTTAAGGGTCGTGCACGTGGGTTTAATTCAATCAAGAAATGACGGGTTGAACTTGACTTGCGGTTTATGATTTGTTGACCTTGTTAAGGTCATAAACCGCATGGGGGGAAAAACAGATATTGGGAATTTCAAGTGTTGAAATTTGCAATGAGATTGCATACCTTCTATATGATAGTTGGATCCCGATATCCACTGCGAGTAAGTGTTACTCCTGAGAGAGTTTTCCACTTTACAATTAGCTGATTCGGTAGGTGTCTAAGAAAGGTATTAACGGAGTTATGCCCCTGCGGAAACGAGGTTATTTAATTAGTTCCATGCGAAAGCACGGAGAGACTCCCTCGGAGTACCAATACCTTCCTGGCTGACCGATTGACGAACTTGTAGGGTGTAATTAATCCCGGCTAATTTTATTTTTTAGGGTTTGAAGGATGATTTGATAAAACTAGTGGGAGCCATCCTGATTAAATAAGATAATAACCAATCTAATCTTGCAAGAGCGCATGCTAAAGTGTTTTCTTCTCTCTCTTCAGGTAGCGACCATGACATGCCTTAATCAAGATAATAATATGGATGTATTGACCGAACCCGCTTATCATACTAAGTTGGGGAACGTTGGTTCCGCTCTATCTTATGACTGTCATAAGTCTGAGCAAGGGATAGGGGAATGCATGGATTCCCATGCAACCCGAACGAAGAAACAGCATGCTGATGCATCTTCTTCGGGTGTGTTTGTTATTGAGAACTGTTTCTCAGTCTGCTCTACGTCCTGTGAATTAGATATCGGATCAGGATCCCATATTTGTAATCAGTTACAAGTGTTAAGAAGAAGTAGAGAACTGGGAAAGGGTGATATGTCTCTCAGAGTAGCGAACGGAGCAATTGTTGCTGCCGAAGCTGTCGGCGAATATCACCTTGTGTTACCAAATGGTAATACATTGATTTTGAACGACTGTTATTTGGTACCATCGATGATGTGAAACATAATATCCGTCTCTTTATTAGATAAATAAGGATATAACTTTGCACTAGAGAAAAATGTTATGAACATTTTCCTAAATCAAGTGTTAATTGGGTTTGGTACGTTGTGTAATGGTATATACATTCTAAATCAAAATACAGTTCTAAATATACAGAACACACACAAGAGGAAAAATTCAGAAATGAACGAAGTCTTCTTGTATCATTGTAGACTTGGTCATATCAATGCGATAAGACTAGCGAAATTACATAAAGATGGATATTTGAATCCGTCCGAATTTACATCTTATAAAACTTGCCAGTCATGTCTCAAAGGAAAGATGACCAAAACTCCGTTTACTAGACACGGAGAAAGAGCTACTGAACTCTTGGGACTGATACATAGTGATTTATGCAGTTCTATGTCTACATATGCCAGGACTGGTTTCTCGTTCTTCATTACATTCACCGATGATCTCTCAAGATTCGGACATGTTTTCCTGTTGAAACACAAATCTGAAGCTTTTGAGAAATTCAAGGAATATAAGTACGAAATAGAGAACCAGACAGGTAAAAGTATTAAAATCCTTCGATCTGATTGAGGAGGAGAATACTTAAGTACTGAATTCCGAGATTATCTAAAAGAGAATGGGATTCTCTCTCAGCTTACTCCTCAGTATACACCACAGCACAATGGAGTATCGGAACGGAGAAATCGCACCCTATTAGATATGGTGCATTCTATGATGAGTATTGCTGAGTTACCTATTTCCTTTTAAGGTTGTGCACTTGAGACAGCTGCATACTTATTGAATCAAGTTCCATCAAAATCTGTGCCTAAAACACCATATAAGATATGGAGTGGAAAGAGACCATATCTTAAACGAGTTAAGATACAGGGTTGTCCGGCCGATGTTAAAAAACAGAATCCGGAAAAACTCGAGGCATGATCAGTTCTTTACAAGTTTGTGGGATATCCAAAGAATTCACATGGATATATCTTCTACCACACTGAGGAACAAAAGGTGTTTGTTTCTCAATATGCCACCTTTTTAGAAAAGGAATTTTTTGTGAAAGAAATTAGTGGTGATGAGGTAGAACTGAAAGAAGTTCCAGAAACACAAACTACAACTGATGATTTGATAGAACCGGATGATTCAATAGTCCCCGACGAACCTCAGCCACTCCGCAGATCTAGTAGGGTTCCTCATCCACCTGAGAGATACTACAGTTTTCTCATAGACGGTTGGAGCGAGAATTACATCATGGAAGATGATGACCCAACTAGTTTCGAGCAGGCCATCACAAGTAGGGACTTTGTGAAATGGTTGGATGCTATGCGATCTGAGATTGAATCCATGTACACCAACAAAGTATGGATTTTGGAAGTTGCTCCTGAAGGGGTAAAACTCATTGGGAGCAAGTAGATTTTTAAGAAGAAACTTGGTGTGGATGGAAAGGTTGAGACCTTCAAAGCTAGACTTGTAGCAAAAGATTTTCGTCAACGACCAGGCGTCGATTATGATGAAACATTTTTTCCAGTGGCTGTGCTTAAGTCTATCAGGATCCTACTTGCCATTACTGCATACCATGACTATGAAATCTGGCAGATGGACGTCAAGACCGCTTTTCTAAATGTTGATTTAGAAGAGAGTGTGTATATGACACAGCCAGAGAGCTTCATAGACAGTAGGAGCAGCGGAAAGGTGTGCAAGCTGCTTAAATCAATATACGGATTAAAACAGGTATCGTGAAGCTGGAACATCTGTTTTGATGTAGCAGTCAAAGAGTTGTACTTCATCAAAAATATAGATAAACCTTGTATATACAAAAAGGTTGTTGAGGGTAAAGTTGTCTTCCTCGTATTGTATGTGGATGACATACTCTTGATAGGAAATGATGTTCCTATGCTGCACTTGGTCAAATTCTTCCTATCACAAAAGTTCTCCATGAAAGATCTAGGTGATGCTTCCTACATCCTGGGGATAAAGATCTATAGGGATAAATCTAAAAGAATGTTGGAATTGTCCTAATCCAGGTACATAGACACCATACTAAAGTGGTTTAGTATGGAAGATTCTAAGCGTGGTTGTAACACCCTAGTTCATTTATACCAGTTCTTTTGGGTATTTCTGTATTTATGGCTATTTCTTGATTTATTGTTGTTTGGGTGTGAATAGTATAATTGGTATCTGTATTTGCATCCGACCCGACCCGACCCGCTTGCTGGAAACCCGTCTTGATTCCTGTTTTTGATTTATCCAGGCTAGTTATAAGGATTCGTGCACTTTCATATTTTTTATTCTGCATACTTGCATTATATCGAGTATCTGCATTTTTTTAATAAAACAAGTAAAGTTAAATAAAATATTTTAAAAATGTCTAGAATGGCCTGCATCATACCCTTGACCCTGTGGTAGCATCCACACATCTTGTTCTCGTCCCGTTCAGTAAAACGGACTCGTTTGGATAGCTACGTGCATGCTACGTGTATCCGTTCTTCGGGGTATGCATTTTCGTTATCCGGATATCGTATTTTGGTTTTGATTGATACGTATATTATCCGTATTTTCAAACCGTAATTTTAGACCCAACCCAACCCGGGTATATTTTGGACTATTTTTTATTTTAGCCAAAATCTCAAAATATACAATACTATATTCTAACATATATTTTAACAATTTAACTTAAATTTTAAAACTAAAAATATTTTTTAAATCAAATCTATCCTAACAACACACAGAAAATCTCTGCCTCTCTCTCTCCTCCATATATATATTATATACACATTTTTTCTTTAAAAAAAAAACACACACACGTACACCTCTCTCTCTCCTCCCTCATCTTCTTCTTCGTTTTCTTTTCGTTTTCCCGCCTCGCGCCCGCGCCCCTCGCATGCCTCGCCGTCTCGACCCCCTCACCGCCGACGACCCAAACCCTCTTCGTCTTCACATCGACCACTTCCTCACCTCACTACCACCCCGTGAGATCCCCGACGACAAACCCCGCGACCCATACCCATCGCCGCACCCTCACCCGACCTCACCTCCGATACACCTCGCCGCCGACCACCTCGTCGGCCTTTTCTTCATCACCGCGACCTCCTCTCCACTCCCCTGCACCACAAGCTTTCCCTGCACAAACCTGTTAGTTATGTGTATGCCCTAGATGCCATTATTGTACATATGGTCGTGTGGATAACCTGTGCAATGAAACCTAGACCCCTACGGGTGCGGCAAGTTACCCCCCAAAACCTGAAGCGAGGTAGTCCCCACAGTATAGTGAACGGAACACCCGGCACTTCACGGAATCCGGTAAATTGAGCACCCCTCCTTGGGTCAAACTGTACCCCCTACGAGTGCGGCGAATAGTCTGCCAATTCTAGAGTGAGGTCCTTCTGCCTCTCAAAGCCATGAGATACGGACCCGTTGCCCTCCAGAACCCGGCTATCCGTGCACTCCTTCGCGGGATAAACCTAGTACAGAAAATAAAATATGTACAACGGGTACATCGACCTCAACCCGGTCGTGCCCCAAAAGAATATTATACAACAGGCAGTGACGACAGTCCACATGTTGGACGCTCACTCCGCAATATCAAATGTACAAATAAATCCAAATAGTACTATCATTGCACCCTGCTATCCACCATGACATATTCGCAACAACACAGCACAACACAGAATATCAACGCGAATGTCACGATCACAAACCCGTCTAAAAGAACTATAGCAATCAGACGCGGTTTACCGATCAAATGACATTCCCGGTCGGAGATATAATGTAAATACTGCATACTAACAAGTTTAAAATATCGATCGACAAAATTTCCCGAAGTGGGCCCCACGTACATCTGTTGTACAGTAATAAAATCTGGGCCCAAAAGAAATATTCCAAAACACACAATTTCCACAAAGAAGCTCTCTGGAAAAAGTTGGTGCACTGTTCCCACTAAAGCGCCGCGGTTCCGCTGTCAAACCCTAGGTTTGACCGCGGATCCGCGGTGGTCTTATGGGATCACGTGCCAAAATTTTCCAGTATGCTTAGAAAAGCCTGCTTAGTTTTCTGTGATATGTAAAATAATTTTTAGACACTGTTTAAAATCGACAGAAACTTTAACCCTGGAATTTGCGATTTTCGAAAATCCATTCGATCAATATTTTAAACGCGTTAGCACAAGTTAGTATAGCTTAATGGTAAGGCTCTGATACCACTGTAAGTCCACGGTAGCGCCCCGGCCGTCTAACATACGACAAATGCGGAACAAAAACTTTTACAACTGGCGCTATCGCGTACTATAACCCGGATCTACCATTAAAGCTAAACTAACAAATTACAAAGTGGGTAGAAATGTTATACCGAACGATCCGAGTCCTTCGGTCTTCAACCATCATCCCACGCTTTGTTGCGGCTGCTCCGATCTCCTGAATCTCCAGTCTCGTCGTCTAGGTGGCACCACATCGACGGATCTTTAAACGGGCTCCCGCCTCTGAACCGAGGCAACTCGATCATCAAGTTTACTAAAAGAGATGACCAAGATTGATGTAGAGAATGAGTAAAACAGTTTGTCTCGTTACGTCCAAAGCTATGGACGAACGGTTAATGAAGTTGCCATTTGTATCGGGTAAATGAGAAATCGGCTATTCTAATTTTCATGAACCAAACTCTATTCTTTTCTTTTGCAAAATCAATCCCTTCTCTCAAATGAGAGGGCCTGCCATATATAGATGGTGGGGGGGAGGTGAGTGTAGGAGGGGGAAGGTGACCATAACCATAATGAAGAGAGTGAGTCACAATAACACCTTGTATGAACACAATTAATGAAAACAATGAATCACCTTAACTAGTCACCAAATCATTTAATGCAATAATCAATGCACTAATGACTCACTAGCCTAGTCACCATCCTAGTCACCATCTAGAAACATCTAGAGCCTTCCACACTCATCAAGAAAAGATAAATCCGTCTTTAACCGAATGTTAAAGACGGGTGATAGAAAACAGGAAACTGGCAACTTCCAAAAGTGATCCTGAAACGAATTTCAGGATAACCCCGTATCAGTATAAACATACCCGCATTTGTATTACGACCGAATACAAATGCAACTGAGACAAAGATATTATATCTACACAGCATAATACTTGGATCCGGCTTAAACCAAAGCCGACCAGTATTATCTGCCCGAAAAACGACACGTGCGAAAATGCACGTGCATTTTCCGAACCTTGCCATAAAACCATACGGCCTCTACAACGTTTCGCCCGAACTTGGGAAAGTGTCTGTGGGGGACTCTAATGACTCATTAATACACTGGCACTGGGTATAACCTCTAGCACGTCAGAGGTACAAGCTGTGCGTAACGGTTGCCTATATATTGATTGGAAGGGAAGCTGATGAGCGAACTCATCCATAAACCCTACTGAGCCTAACAGTGACAAAATACATACAGTCCGGTCCGTTCGTCTATGAGTATCGCATATCTGCCTAGGGGGCTAGTAACGTCAGACACCCAATAGTGGTATAAGTCGTGTCAGAGAGTGGACCAGAACACCCTGAGATACTACTGGAGAACCTTCCAGTAAATCTCCTGTCTCGGCCGAGGGCTTTGTGTAATGGCTCTCCTAGACACAGCGCGATCTCACCCTCAATACCGGGAGAGACGAATCCCCTGCCGATCCGCTCACTTGCCTCCATGTAGCTCGGGACTGTACCCAAAAAAGACCTATTTGCAATACTCCTTTGAGCCGTGGTAAGGTAGAAATCAAAGCACAGTGGGAACTCACACGAGACAAATGACGACCTCAGATCGATGAACTAACCTGTACACATGTCACCAGGGAACTGCTATCTGACGATATGTATAATACCAACTAGCAGGTTCCCGGCGAGTCCTGTCCGGTGTACTCATAACCCAATGAGCACCTGTATACATCTTAGGTGAACCAACTAACACCAATGGCTTGCGAGACCGGCCACCGCCCCTCGTCGGGGTCTCGACTGTATACACTAGTCTACTCTGGAGTATCGATGCCTTGTCTCGAAACTCCCACGACTAGGGACACTTTAAGGATGTGCTTATAGACTCCAGCTCCCACGTATATGATCGCCATCATACTGCTGGTAGTCAAGCAAGAATCCTATGGGCTCTATCAATCATGCAATAGCGAACTAAAGCATGTATACGATGATAAAGACAAACTAGATAGCATACTATCATCTTGAGCAAGACTGTCATATCGGTATAGGTCCTGCCTTAATCATTGCAATCACGTACCTACGATCCAATAATTGACTTTGAGGGCACTATCTCAAACAATCTCCTACTTGCACTTAAGGCTAATTATTGCGATGTCGCATACTCACAGCCCGTGTGATACCGAACATCCAACTCCTCTACTAATCAGTTTCACAAAGCTAGTTTGTAAAACTCTTGTGTTCGAGAAATAGCCTCAGTGAGTGGATCCGCCCTGAAGTTTCTATCTATGTCTCTCTTAATCTCAAGTTCGCGGAGAAAGCCATCTCCCGAATTGAGCAATTTCTGTCTTAGAATATGTCTGAATATCTGATAGGACCTAGTTTATAAATGAACTCCTAATTCAAACTTCTTATACTGTATTGATAACTGAACCTAATCAGTATCCAGCACCATGTCTCCCACAGTATCCTCTTGGACCACCTGTCCATAATACTGTCCCTCGTCAGAGGGAAAACTATAACTCTGACAATCACTCTGTCATCCATGTCACCTTGGAAGCCTGGAATGATAACCGTCTCCCTAAGGAGGCTGCCGTCATCAAATCCGTAGAACATGCACTTATGTTCTAAAACTGCTTTCTTATGTTTCTCCAGGATTGGATTAATATAAAATTATCGCATCTAGTGCAAAAACAACATCTGGTGTGGTACTTGACATCTCATGATTGACTCAATTGCCTAAGCAAGTGATTTGCCAATCATGCACATCCCTCTCTCCTTTAGTCTCTAAGACACCTTTAGAGAGGGTGACTCCATCACCTGCAGGTACACCACCATGACAAGAGTCATCTATTCTAAAATACTATTAGAATACTGTCAAAGTACCCACATTGGGAAACTATCCAAATCTTGATCTAAAACCATAGATCTAGAAACCAGAATGTCTGATATTATATCCATATCCTTTGTGGAGAAACAACTGTGTGACGACCAAAGTACAACCGATCGTAGTATAGGAATTTTACTTCCTACTCTGTGTATGTCATCCAAATACCAGGACATCACACCTTACTACCTTCTTAACAGATCCATCCCCTATTCTAATGAAGTCAAACCCATGACTTTCACATCAAAAATAGATGATCTATCTCCGCTATAACTGCTCAAGTCTATAAATAGACATAAGCTACTTGCCCACTATGCTTCCGCTGCTCCCACTGACTACGACAACCCTCTGGCAGAATAATATATACGTGCACTTCTAAAGCTAGTTTAGAACGACGCTATACTTATTCTCCTGCTGGGTCTCATAGCCTGGAACAATCGTAGTGTCAAGTCTGGGTAAACAAGAACCTCCCTGTCACCGTCCTTGAGGCTACCGGAGTATTTCTCGGGTGTCTGAGGTTACCCACCATATCTGCGGAGTGGCTATTGGAATGTCTAAACCTGATTGAATATATAGGTCCTATTAAATTTTCCGTAATCGTTTGCGGTTCTGGAATCACTTCCAGTTCTACCATACTCCCACTACTGTTTTCTGAAAAAATCCATTTTACTAAAACTGTGGCGAGTCAAGAACAATATCACTATTGATCTTCTAGATGGTAGAAATGTCAACCTTCGTCAAAACCAGGGTCAACCCACAAACTGCCATTACAGAAACGTGCCTTGAGTTATCTAGTGTCTGGTTTTAAGCATAAGCTGGACAACTCTCCGTACCTTAACATTGTAAGTCGATGTACAACACCCCACGACTTGCGGGGAGGCGGAAATATGAAAAACGATCTTTTTCTTTGTTTAAACATCGAATAACCGAATGAATCGAAGCTAAACGATAACTAACATCAAACATAGAAGTTAACAACTACTATGTAAAGGAATTATACCTAACGAATCGTGTCCTTCGTCTTTACGAACTCCACCTCCTTCCTCGGCTTTCTCGAAGTAGTAGACGATCCACCCGAGAGCTTTATTCAAAGCTTAGCCTCTAAACTTGAGGCAACTAAACTTCTTTAGGTGCTAATCAAAGAAGCTAGGTGATATAGAGTGAGGGTTATGGTTTAATTAGTCTAACTAATCCTTGTACTCAACACATGAGAGGGGAGGATTAGGGTTTGAAGAGGGAGAGCTTGAGGAGAGAGAAGGTGAAGATAATAATGAAGTGAGAATAATGAGTTGTGATAATATATATCAAGCATTTCTTTTATCAAGAAAAGAAAAGAAATGAATTTAACAACCATGCTTGATAATATTTAGTGATGATTCACATCCATGAGTCATTAAGCATTTATGATGCATTAATGACATGGATGAATCATCCATATGACTCACTAATCACATTCATTGTATATGCCACCTAAACCTCCTTAGTCACCATCTTCTAGAAGCTTCTCGTGCAATTACGAGAACGCCCCTCCTTTCCGCAAAAATACGGAAAAACTTTAGACTGTATAAATCCAATAACCGGATACCAGTAACTGGCTTAAACCAAAGCCGACTGGTAAAAACTGTCCGAAAGTCGTACGTGCGTAAACACACGTATGCGTCCGAACCCTTGTCGTAAAACCATACGACCTCTATATCGTTTCGCCTGGAGTAGGGAAACTCTCTGTGTGGGACTCTAGAGACTCGACTACTACGCTGGCAGTGGGTTTAACCACAGACCGCAAGCGGCACTAGCTGTACGTAATGGTCCCCAGGTAGATGTCGATAAGAAGGCCGATGAGGAAACCCATCCGAACTCCTACTGAGCCTGCTGTGACAATCTCCATACAGTCCGGTCCGTTCGTCTTAGACTATCGCATATCGGGCCTAGGGGGGCGGCAAGCGTCAGCCCCCTAATAGCGGTATAAGTCGTGTCGGAGGGAAGCCCATTACACCCTAAGAAACTACTGGAACCTACCATCAAATCTCGCTTGCCCTGGCCAGGGACTTTGCGTAATGGCTCTCTGACACAGCGCGATATCAACTCCCAATACCGGGAGAGACGAATCCTGTCTAACCGCTACTGCCTCCAAATGCTCGGGACTGCACCCAACTGCTACCTGTTTACACGACTCCTTTGAGCCATGGTAGGGTAGCAATCTAAGAACAGTGGGACACACTCGAGGCGAAGTAGCAGTGTCAAGTCTGCGGACTATGCTGTACTCATGTCACCTGGGAACTGTTCACTGACGACTGGTATAAAACCAACCAACAGTTCCCTGTGAGTCCTGTCCGGTGTACCCGTAACCTAACGAGCACCTGCATACTATCTCCAGTACGACGTACTGACGGCTGTGGGACAGACCATCTCCCCAACTGTGATGAGAAGCGTACACACTGGTCTACTCCGGAGTATCGATGCCCTGTCTCGATAATCCAACGACTAGGGACCTGAATAAGGATGTGCTTGTAGACTACCCAGCCCCTACTAGTGTGACTGCCATCACAACGCTGGTAGTCAAGCAAGATCCTAAGAGCTCTATCAATACGTATACTCACATATTAAGATAGAAAAACCAAGTAGCATACTACCATGTTTAGCAAGACTGTTATATACATGTGAATATCCCAAGCTTCCATTAAGTAATATACAAACTAGTATGATACAGTAATGGCCTTCTAGGGCATAAACACTAACAATCTCCCACTTGCACTAGGGCCATGTACTGGCGTATCGAAGACCGATGATCTCGAGTAGCCTCTCGAACTGAATCTGAGGTAGGGCCTTTGTGAATGGATCAGCAATGTTCTCTTCAGAAGCAACTCTCCGAACCTCGATCTCCTGACGATCAATGATCTCCCTGATCAGGTGATACCGCCTTAAGATGTGTCTGGATTTCTGATGGGACCTTGGTTCTTTTGCTAAAGCTATAGCTCCGTTGTTGTCGCAATATAGAGGTATTGGATCAACTATGGTACGAACCACCTGAAGTTCTGTTAGGAACTTCTTCATCCAGACTGCTTCTTTTGCGGCATCGTAAGCAGCTATATACTCCGCTTCCATCGTTGAGTCAGCAACGGTGTCCTGCTTGGAGCTCTTCCAGCATACCGCCCCTCCATTGAGGGTAAAGACATAACCCGACATGGACTTGGAATCGTCCTTATCACTCTGGAAGCCGGAATCAGCAAAGGCCTCCAACCTGAGGTCTTTTCCGCCGTAAACCAAGAACATCTCCTTAGTCCTTCTCAGGTACTTGAGAATGTTCTTTACTGCTATCCAGTGCTTCTCCCCTGGGTCTGACTGATACCGGCTTACCACGCTCAGTGCGTAAGCTACATCTGGTCTGGTGCACAACATCGCATACATTATAGAGCCTACCGCAGAAGCGTAGGGTATAATAGACTTGCGTTCCCTTTCCAAATCAGTCTTGGGAGACATCTCTTTGGAGAGGGTGATTCCGTGACAAGCCGGTAGATTACCGTGCTTAGAATCTTCCATACTGAATCTTTTCAGTACAGTGTCGATATACCTGGACTGCGAAAGTCCCAACATCCTCTTGGATCTATCATGATAGATCCGGATCCCCAGAATGTAAGAGGCATCACCCAGGTCTTTCATGGAGAACTTGTGTGACAAGAATCCTTTTACAGATTGTAGCATAGGAATGTCATTTCCTATCAATAGAATGTCATCTACGTACAAGACGAGGAATACGACACTTCTGGCTACAACTTTACTATATATGCACGGTTCATCTGGATTTTTGATAAAGTCATATTGTTTGACTGTCTCATCAAAACAGATGTTCCAACTCCGCGATGCCTGCTTTAGTCCATAAATGGACTTAAGCAGCTTGCATACTTTCCCGCTGCTCCCACTCTGATTGAAACCCTCTGGCTGATCCATATAGACGCACTCTTCTAAATTTCCATTCAGAAAAGCCGTCTTTACGTCCATCTGCCAGATTTCATAATCATGGAAGGCAGCAATAGCAAGAAGGACCCGAATGGATTTGAGCATAGCCACTGGAGAAAAAGTTTCGTCATAGTCCAAACCAGGTCTGACGAAAACCCTTTGCAACAAGTCTAGCCTTATAGGTTTCCACCTGTCCATCTACACCAATCTTTTTCTTGAAGATCCATTTGCATCCTATGGGTTTTACCCCATCTCGAGCAAAGTCCAAAGTCCATACTTTGTTGGTGTACATGGACTCCATTTCGGTCCGCATTGCATCTAGCCATCGTACCGAGTCGCCGCTCTGGATGGCCTGCTGGAAGTCAGTAGGTTCATCATCATCTATGATGCAATCCTCTCTATCCCCATCTATGAGAAAACCGTAGTATCTCTCAGGCGGATGAGACGGCCTACTATTCCTGCGGAGGGGTGCGGGACTGTCCTGTTCTTCTTGAACTACCGGTTCTACCAAACTTTCAGTATTAGTTTGTGGTTCTGGAATTTCTTCCAGTTCTATTTCGCTCCCACTTGATTCCTTTTCTAAAAACTGATGTTCTAGAAAATGGGCATTACGAGAAACAAATACCTTTTGTTCCTCTGCGTAGTAGAATAGATATCCCCTGGAGTTCTTTAGATATCCCACAAACTTACACTTTACTGATCGTGCCTCGAGCTTGTCCACATGCTGCTTTTTAACAAAAGCTGGACATCCCCAAATCTTTATATACTGTAGATGGGGTTTCTTCCCGCTCCACATCTGATATGGAGTGGTAGGCACAGTCTTGGTAGGAACCATGTTCAAAAGATATGCCGCTGATTCTAGCGCATAACCCCA
Organism: Agapanthus africanus; assembly: GCA_030015575.1. NCBI lineage: Eukaryota > Viridiplantae > Streptophyta > Magnoliopsida > Asparagales > Amaryllidaceae > Agapanthus > Agapanthus africanus. Next base: position 189,295,194 of record CM057337.1, read on the forward strand.
GAAAGATCGCGGTAACTCAGCATTACTCATCATGGATCGTACCATATCCAATAGGGTTCGATTCCGTCTCTCCGATACATCGTTATGCTGTGGAGTGTATGGAGGAGTAAGCTGAGAGAGAATTCCTTTCTCTTTTAGGTAACCTAGGAACTCGGCACTTAAGTATTCTCCACCTCGATCAGATCTCAGTGTCTTAATACTTTTGCCTGTTTGGTTTTCTACTTCATTCTTATACTCTCGGAATTTCTCAAAAGCCTCGGATTTATGTTTCATCAGATAAATGAATCCGTATCTTGAGTAATCATCCGTGAAAGTAATGAAATAGGAAAAACCACCTCTTGCATGTGTAGACATTGGACCGCATACATCGCTGTGTATGAGTCCTAAGAGCTCGGTCGCTCTTACTCCATGTCCAGTAAATGGAGTCTTTGTCATCTTTCCTTTGAGACAAGATTGACAAGTGTCATAAGTTTGATATTCGAACGAGTCCAAATATCCTTCTCTATGCAACTTAGTCAACCTTCTCTCATTGATGTGACCCAGTCTACAATGCCATAAGAAAGCTTTATTTAAATCTGGAGACTTTCTTTTTAGTGTGTTCTGGACATTGAAAATTTGGAGTTGGTTTAAAACATATATACCGTTATTTAGTGTACCGGACCCAATCAAACCATGATTAAGGTGGATGTTAACAACATCTCTTACAAACGTGAAATCATAACCTTTATTTGATAACAAGGAAACTGATATGATATTACACGTTAAGCTTGGTACAAAAAAACAGTTATGTAAAACCAAAATGTGTCCACTCGTCAATCCTAGGTGATAATCCCCGACGGACGCAGCTCCCACGCTAGCTCCGTTAGCAACTTTTAGGGTCATATCACCTTCCTTCAGCACTCTACGGTTTCTCAGTGCCTGCAATGAATTGCAAATATGAGATCCTGATCCGGTATCCAATACCCAGGAAGTAGAGTTGATCGACAGACAATTCTCAATTACAAACACACCTGAAGTCGAAGCCACAGCTTGCTTCGGTTCCTGGTTCTTGGCGTTCCACGCCTTGCAATCCTTCTTCCAGTGCCCTTTCCTGTGACAATAGAAGCACTCATCCTGGCCAACTACCGGTACCGCAAACTTTTTCTTTCCCTTCCCTCCCACCTTACTAACACCTCCTCTAGGTTTGGTGGCGGCCTTCTTCTTCCTTCCTTTGGCCCTAGCCTTGGACCCGGAAGAAGATGCACCGCTAACAAACATAGCGGGTGTTTCCCTTGCTTTCTGCAAGGTGCCCTTTGCACTCCTTAACATGTTCAGGAGTTCCGGAAGTTCAACTTCTTTTCTTTGAAGGTTGAAGTTCAGGATAAACTGGGCGTAGGTGTGAGGAAGGGACTGGAGAATAAGGTCTGTATAGAGCTCATTATCCAAAGTCGTCCCAAGGTCTGCGAGCTCTTCAATATAGCCGATCATCTTTAGGACATGTTCTCCTACCGATGACCCGACAGCCAACCTCGCTCGAAACAAGTTCTTAGAGGTCTCGTATCTTGCTATACGAGATTGCTCTCCATAAAGTTCCTTTGTATGGAGAAATATGCCATCTAGGGTCATATCCTCGTGCCTCCTCTGATGTTCATTGTTCATTGAGGCAAGCACGATGCACTTGGCTTTCGCGCAATCTAAATCCCAGGTTTTGCGGATTTCCTTATCCGCATTGCTGGATTTGGGACCAGGGACAGCAGGTGCCGTAGCGGTGAGGACGTACCCTAATTTGTCATAGGTCAAAGCTATTTTGACATTCCGCAGCCAATCTTTATAATTTGGCCCTGTCAGTATATTTTTCTCTAAAAGTAACTTAAGTCCAGTCATTTTCAGGGTCGCTGCAATTAGGAGAGAGAGAAGAAAACTCTTTAGCATGATGCTTTTGCAAGTTTAGAGTGGTTTTTAGTTTATCTAAACTGGATGGCTCCCACTGTTTCTCGAATCCTTCCTCAAACCATAAAAGAAGAATTAGCCAGGACTATTCTCACCGTACAATACTTGCTTAACCGTTCAGCCAGGCTAGTATCGATACTTCGAGGGAGGTTTTCCAACGCTTTCGCGAAGTTCCTTATTTAAATAACCTCTTTTCTCTGGGGGCGTAACCCCGCTGACACCTTTCTTGACACCTACTTGGTTTATAGCATTGATCGTTAAGTGACGAATCTCCTGATAAGTAGCATATACTCACAGTAGGATCGGGATCCAAATATCATCGTATGATAATGTTGAAGGAATCCTACCAACATTCATCAAACTCCGAATGGTATGCATCTCTTTGCAAATTTCAGTTTCTTTAGAAATTCCCGATATATATTTTTGCCCCATGCTCTTATGATCTTGGCGTTAGGTCAAAATGTCATAAGTCACATGTCAAGTTCTACCCATCATTATCTTGTCAATTTGAACCCATCCGTATATATCCTTGACGTTCGGCCAAAATGATAATACGACTGTCCCAAACTAACTCATCTATCTTATGCAACAAATGAATACCCAGTAGCTACCAAACACTATGCCTTGGCGTTAGGTCAAAATACATAGCTTGAATACTACTGAATACCCAGATGAAATGACGGAGGGCTACGAATGGTTTTGGCAAAACCGTGAACGTAGTGAACTTGATATAACCGAAGGAACCTGATAGCTTTTAAAAGGAGTGGTTACAGCTCCGCATTTAAAAATATCTGTTTTTAAAATTAACCGAGTGGTTTCTTTTAAATTGTTCCAACGATTAAACTTTTGGTTTATTTTCTTTGCATTATAAATAATGCGTCCCATCAATAAACTATCATTGCAGAAAACAACGAAAATACAACGTCCTCTTATGCCATCCGCATTCGCCACGGGGTCCCGTCATCACCCGTTAGGTTACTTAACTAACGACAGAGCGGGGGCTGGGCTAGCGCGGGTGTAAAACATAAGTGACGTCTAAATAGCTATCATATATAGATATTGTACATTCGTCAGAAGCAATAATAGGCATTCCAGATCACAGATGAAATTTATTGGATTTGCAAGTAATCCGTGTTTGTTTTGAGCCTGCAACAAAAGACGGATTACACAGTTGTGATGAATAGCCATTACCCCACCCAAGACCCCAACGGGTACGGCAAACTACCCGCCCGGCAGTTTGTGCACCCCACCTTGGGTCTGTCCTAGGAGCAAAAACAGTAAAATGAAATAATACAACGGTGGCTACAACCGCAACCTGGATGTGCCCCACAAAATAATATTACAACAAATTACATTTACATCAAATGAATTAAATAATAACCCATCACATAACCCCGGCTATACATCACAACAGTCCAACACAGTTCATATCCACAAATAGTAAAAACCATTACAGAAATGTGCAACCCCCTACCAACCGTAATACTAGCAGTTAGGGGAGGTTTACGAACACATTATACAAACACAGATATAATCCAACAAGTAAATACTGTATAATTTCGATCGATTAAACACTTTTAATTTTACTCCAATACTTCTCTGTAAATCTGAAACCTGAGCAAAAATAAAAACTTCCAGAAAATACCAAATATCACAGAGAAGCAACACAGGAAATTTGGGTTCCTGAATCGCCAACTCGGCGGCGGAAGCGCGGCGGAACGGTGCGATCCGCCGCGGTTCCGCGGCGCTTTAGGCGATTCAGCGGCCCAAATTTCTTGAGTGTTCTTCTACTGTCTTTTTAAGCTTTCTGAACCTCCCTGAAAAATTTTTGGACTTCATTTAAAATTCGACAGAAACTTGTGATTTCGGGGTTTTCCGGTTTCGTTTTTTCCGTTCGAAATTCATACAAATTTGCAAGTAAGTTATTTATTGTTTAGCGAGGCTCTGATACCACTGTAAGTCGATGTACAACACCCCACGACTTACGGGGAGGCGGAAATATGAAAAACGATCTTGTTCTTTGCTTAAACATCGACTAACCGCATGAATCGAAGCTAAACGATAACTAACATCAAACATAGAAGTTAACAACTACTATGTAAAGGAATTATACCTAACGAATCGTGTTCTTCGTCTTTACGAACTCCACCTCCTTCCTCGGCCTTCTCGAAGTAGTAGACGATCCACCCGAGAGCTTTACTCCAAGCTTAGCCTCTAAACTTGAGGCAACTAAACTTCTTTAGGTGCTAATCAAAGAAGCTAGGTGATATAGAGTGAGGGTTATGGTTTAATTAGTCTAACTAATCCTTGTACTCAACACATGAGAGGGGAGGATTAGGGTTTGAAGAGGGAGAGCTTGAGGAGAGAGAAGGTGAAGATAATAATGAAGTGAGAATAATGAGTTATGATAATATATATCAAGCATTTCTTTTATCAAGAAAAGAAAAGAAATGAATTTAACAACCATGCTTGATAATATCTAGTGATGATTCACATCCATGAGTCATTAAGCATTTATGATGCATTAATGACATGGATGAATCATCCATATGACTCACTAATCACATTCATTGTATATGCCACCTAAACCTCCTTAGTCACCATCTTCTAGAAGCTTCTCGTGCAATTACGAGAACGCCCCTCCTTTCCGCAAAAATACGGAAAAACTTTAGACTGTATAAATCCAATAACCGGATACCAGTAACTGGCTTAAACCAAAGCCGACTGGTAAAAACTGTCCGAAAGTCGTACGTGCGTAAACACACGTATGCGTCCGAACCCATGTCGTAAAACCATACGACCTCTATATCGTTTCGCCTGGAGTAGGGAAACTCTCTGTGTGGGACTCTAGAGACTCGACTACTACGCTAGCAGTGGGTTTAACCACAGACCGCAAGCGGCACTAGCTGTACGTAACGGTCCCCAGGTAGATGTCGATAAGAAGGCCGATGAGGAAACCCATCCGAACTCCTACTGAGCCTGCTGTGACAATCTCCATACAGTCCGGTCCGTTCGTCTTAGACTATCGTATATCGGGCCTAGGGGGGCGGCAAGCGTCAGTCCCCTAATAGCGGTATAAGTCGTGTCGGAGGGAAGCCCATTACACCCTGAGAAACTACTGGAACCTACCAGCAAATCTCGCTTGCCCTGGCCAGGGACTTTGCGTAATGGCTCTCTGACACAGCGCGATATCAACTCCCAATACCGGGAGAGACGAATCCTGTCTAACCGCCACTGCCTCCAAGTGCTCGGGACTGCACCCAACTGCTACCTGTTTGCATGAATCCTTTGAGCCGTGGTAGGGTAGCAATCTAAGAACAGTGGGACACACTCGAGGCGAAGTAGCAGTGTCAAGTCTGCGGACTATGCTGTACTCATGTCACCTGGGAACTGTTCACTGACGACTGGTATAAAACCAACCAACAGTTCCCTGTGAGTCCTGTCCGGTGTACCCGTAACCTAACGAGCACCTGCATACTATCTCCAGTACGACATACTGACGGCTGTGGGACAGACCATCTTCCCAACTGGGATGAGAAGCGTACACACTAGTCTACTCCGGAGTATCGATACCCTGTCTCGATAATCCAACGACTAGGGACCTGAATAAGGATGTGCTTGTAGACTACCCAGCCCCCACTAGTGTGACTGCCATCACAACGCTGGTAGTCAAGCAAGATCCTAAGAGCTCTATCAATACGTATACTCACATATTAAGATAGAAAAACCAAGTAGCATACTACCATGTTTAGCAAGACTGTTATATACATGTGAATATCCCAAGCTTCCATTAAGTAATATACAAACTGGTATGATACAGTAATGGCCTTCTAGGGCATAAACACTAACAAACATCGTTAAGATATGAACCATTCTATATACCATATAGAAATAGAGGCACTAATTTAATTGGAACCAGATTCAAATCATGCAGCTGTCTCCAGTGCATATCAACTTAATGGAAAGTGGCTACTTAGCATTACTCAACTTAGGAATCCATCCAATTATGAGTAACCCGAAAGAGAAACAAGTTTCTCAAAACCATTACTATCAACTAAATACCAATCACAAGAATCTACATCTTCAATCTCTTTGAAGAATCCCGATACTTGCGATACCTGGTTCTCTACTTTATTCTTATACCCACAACTTCTCATAACTTAGACATTGTATTTCTATGAAACACTTGTCTAAAAACTAGAGAAGTCACAAGTAAACAGAACATAGTACGAGGACCTACCCCTTTGTCCTGATGGACACTGAACAATATACAATACTCTGTATAAGTCCTCTGAGTTTGAATAACTCAAAACCTGTGCATCGTAGGTTGAAAACTGTACCGCGGAGATTTCCTTAAATATCACCAATTACAATGAATTCCGATATAATGAGGATAATCACCTAATTTCCAATAACTTACTCCCACTCATCATCTGTAAAACCATACAGATATGAGAATGAAACCCGGTAAATACATACCCTGGAGTAAGTATGTAATCGGGAAATCAGTTTTCCTTTAACAATGCACTGAAACATGAAAATGTTTTGTAGGGGTATCCTGGTATTCCTAGTAATGCCTCTTCCATAATCCAATTCACGACTATAACCGTATATTTCATTGCCACCTCTCCAAATCCCTTTATTTGTCTTTATCCATTACCTTCTGTACACCCCTTAGGCTAAGTGGTTTTCTTCCTTCCCTACCGTTCGGCACCAGCCTATGGTTTGGAAGAAGATTATCTAGTAAGCATAATAGGTGTACTCTCCTAATCCTAGGAGTACTCGCAACTTGAGAGAAGGTGGTGATAAAAGACAACTGAATAATACCTTATTCTATTAAAGGTGAAATAGGAGTGGCGATGAAGTACGCGGTTTGGTCGTGAATGATAACAGTTGCAATTTACTTTGCCCTCTTTCTAAACCCTTTATTTTGTCTTTACATATTACCTTCTGCACACCCTACTTAGGCTAATTGGTTTTCTTCATTCCCTACCTTTCGGCAGCTGCCTATGGTTTGGAATAAGACTATCCAATAAGCGTAATAGGTGTACCCTCCTAAACCAAGGAGCCCTCACAACCTGAGAGAAGGTGATAATAAAAGACAACTGAATAATCAATTCTATTTCTCCTGAACCTGGATCCATCCTTGAAGAAGTCCCTCCGAGTTCGTATATAACCATACGATGGATCTATCCAATGGAAGTGGATGTCCGTAGTAATACGGGGTGTTCTGAGAAATGCAAAGGGTAAAGAAGGAGCGGCAATGACTTATACAACTTAAGACAATCCAAAAGCCAGTATTTTAAGAAGGTTCGGTCAACTTTGGTCACTGTGTCATAGTCTAGGGTCGGTCAAAGGTCGCTGCCAAAGCGAGAGAGAGAAAAGAAACACTCAGCGTGCACTCTAACCTAGATCAGAATGGTTATCACTTTATCTAATCAGGAAACCTCCCACTGTAATCTCAAATTCTCCTCCAAACCTGAAAGAAGAATTAGTCGGGATCACCCGAAGAGTAAACCAACTCATCAGTAAGAATCGGGATCCAACTATCATCGTATGATAACTTGATGGAAGCCACTCAAGTTATCACACTCCAGAAGGTATGCGCATGCCTGGCAAGTTTGCTGTATCTTTGAAACTCCTGATGTGATTTTTGCCCCATGCTCTTATGACCTTGGCGTTGGTCAAAATATCATAAGTCACATGTCAAGTTCTGCCCGTCATTGTCCATGTCAATTTGAACCCACCCGCACATGCCCTTGACGTTGGCCAAAATGGCAGAACGACTGTCCCAAACCAACTCATCTATCTATGCAACAGATGAATACCCAGCAGCTACCAAACACTATGCCTTGGCGTTGGTCAAAATACATAGCTTGAATACTACTGAATACCCAAAAGAAATGACGGAGGGCTACGACTGGTTTTTGGCGAAAAAACCTTTAACGTAATGAACTTGATCTTGTTTGAAGGAACCTGATAGCTTTTTATAAAAATATAGTGACGAAAAACCTTTTGCTAAAGAGGTCACTCCCGGTGAAGGGATCTCGGCTCTTTCCTCATGGAATGAGGTGCAGGATATTCCAACTGAATACCGCTATGCAAAGCAACTTGTAATCGACTATAATGAAGTTATTACCCTGACGCAAATTTCTGCCCAAGGGGTCTTTCCCGGTGAAGGGATATCAGCCCTTGCCTCGTCGAATGAGGTGCAGGATATTCCAACTGAATATCACTATGCAAAACGAAAGGAAATATCTTTGTAATAACACCTTTTAAAATTTGTTCCAACAACTGCCAAATATAGGTTTGTTTTATTCTTGCATTGATAAGAATCAATGCAGTCCCATCAATCAATCATACCAGAAAAGAATGAAAATATAATGTACGTATATGCCATCTGCATTGGGTCCCGTCATCACCCGTCAGGTTACTTAACTAACGACAGAGCGGGGGCTGGACTAGCGCGGGTGTAAAACATATACAACATCTAATAGTACATATACCAATATACAATAATCGCTCCAGGCGTGATAATATGCAACATTACAGAAAAATAATAAGCATCACAGAATAATACAGATAATCTGGGATCCCCGGGTTTCACAGAGCCGCTGCTGAAACCTGACGTTCCCCTGGTCGTGTGGATAGCCTGTGCAACGAAACCTAGACCCCTATGGATGCGGCAAGTTACCCGCCAAAACCTGAAGCGAGGTAGTCCCCACAGTATAGTGAATGGAACACCCGGCACTTCACGGAATCCGGTAAATTGAGCACCCCTCCTTGGGTCAAACTGTACCCCCTACGAGTGCGGCGAATAGTCTGCCAATTCTAGAGTGAGGTCCCTCTGCCTCTCAAAGCCATGAGATACAGACCTGTTGCCCTCCAGAACCCGGCTATCCGTGCACTCCTTCGCGGGATAAACCTAGTACAGAAAATAAAATAAGTTCAACGGGTACATCGACTTCAACCCGGTCGTGCCCCAAAAGAATATTATACAACAGGCAGTGACGGCAGTCCACATATTGGACGCTCACTCCGCAATATCAAATGTACAAATAAATCCAAACAGCACTATCATTGCACCCTGCTATCCACCACGACATATCCGCAACAACACAGCACAACACAGAACATCAACGCGAATGTCACGTTCGCAAACCCGTCTAAAAGAACTATAGCAATCAGATGCGGTTTACCGATCAAATGACATTCCCGGTCGGAGATATAATGTAAATACTGCATACTAACAAGATTAAAATATCGATCGACAAAATTTCCCGAAGTGGGCCCCACGTACATCTGCTGTACAGTAATAAAATCTGGGCCTAAAAGAAATATTCCAAAACCCACAATTTCCACAAAGAAGCTCTCTGGAAAAAGTTGGTGCACTGTTCCCACTAAAGCACCGCGGTTCCGCGGTCAAACCCTAGGTTTGACCGTGGATCCACGGTGGTCTTATGGGATCACGTGCCCAAAATTTTCCAGTATGCTTAGAAAAGCTTGGTTAGTTTTCTATGATATGTAAAATAATTTTTAGACACTGTTTAAAATCTACAGAAACTTTAACCCTGGAATTTGTGGTTTTCGAAAATCCGTTCGATCGATATTTTAAACGCGTTAGCACAAGTTAGTATAGCTTAATGGTGAGGCTCTGATAACACTGTAAGTCCACGGTAGCGCCCCGGCCGTCTAACAGACGCCAAATGCGGAACAAAAACTTTTACAACTGGCGCTATCTCATACTATAACCCGGATCTGCCATTAAAACTAAACTAACAAATTACAAAGTAGGTAAAAATGTTATACCGAACGATCCGAGTCCTTCGGTCTTCAACCATCATCCCACGCTTTGTTGCGGCTGCTCCGATCTCCTGAATCTCCAGTCTCGTCGTCCAGGTGGCACCACGTCGACGGATCTTTAAACGGGCTCCCGCCTCTGAACCGAGGCAACTCGATCATCAAGTTTGCTAAAAGAGATGACCAAGATTGATGTAGAGAATGAGTAAAACAGTTTGTCTCGTTACGTCCAAAGCTATGGACGAACGGTTAATGAAGTTGCCATTTGTATCGGGTAAATGAGAAATCGGCTATTCTAATTTTCATGAACCAAACTCTATTCTTTTCTTTTGCAAAATCAATCCTTTCTCTCAAATGAGAGGGCCGGCCATATATAGATGGTGGGGGAGGGGTGAGTGTAGGAGGGGGAAGGTGACCATAACCATAATGAAGAGAGTGAGTCACAATAACACCTTGTATGAACACAATTAATGAAAACAATGAATCACCTTAACTAGTCACCAAATCATTTAATGCAATAATCAATGCACTAATGACTCACTAGCCTAGTCACCATCCTAGTCACCATCTAGAAACATCTAGAGCCTTCCACACTCATCAAGAAAAGATAAATCCGTCTTTAACCGAATGTTAAAGACGGATGATAGAAAACAGGAAACTGGCAACTTCCAAAAGTGATCCTGAAACGAATTTCAGGATAACCCCGTATCAGTATAAACATACCCGCATTTGTATTACGACCGAATACAAATGCAACTGAGACAAAGATATTATATCTACACAGCATAATACTCGGATCCGGCTTAAACCAAAGCCGACCAGTATCATCTGCTCGAAAAACGACACGTGCGAAAATGCACGTGCATTTTCCGAACCTTGCCATAAAACCATACGGCCTCTACAACGTTTCGCCCGAACTTGGGAAAGTGTCTGTGGGGGACTCTAATAACTCATCAACACACTGGCATTGGGTATAACCTCTAGCACGTCAGAGGTACAAGCTGTACGTAACGGTTACCTATGTATTGATTGGAAGGGAAGCTGATGAGCGAACTCATCCATAAACCCTACTGAGCATAACAGTGACAATATACATACAGTCCGGTCCGTTCGTCTATGAGTATCGCATATCTGCCTAGGGGGCTAGTAGCGTTAGACCCCCAATAGCGGTATAAGTCGTGTCAGAGAGTGGCCCAGAATACCCTGAGATACTACTGGAGTACCTACCAGTAAATCTCCTGCCTCGGCCGAGGGCTTTGTGTAATGGCTCTCCTAGACACAGCGCGATCTCACCCCCAATACCGAGAGAGACGAATCCCCTGCCGATCCGCTCACTTGCCTCCATGTGGCTCGGGACTGTACCCAAAAAAGACCTATTTGCACGACTCCTTTGAGCCGTGGTAGGGTAGAAATCAAAGCACAGTGGGAACTCACACGAGATAAATGACGACCTCAGGTCGATGAATTAGCCTGCGTTAGTTGTATGTATGCCCTAGAGGCCAGTATTGTACAGATGATGTATATTATATTGGATGCTTGGACATATATAGAGAGGACTTTCTTGCTCGATATGATAGTATGCTATCTGGTTGCTCTTTACTTTAACATGTATACATGTCTCTTTATAATGTCTTATTGTTACATGTTGGTAAAGCCCTTAGGATGTGTACTTGACTACCTGGACTATGATGCGGATCATAATAGTGGGGACATGGTAGTCCATAAGTACATCCTTCAAGGTCTCTAGTCGTGGGTGTATCGAGACGGGGCATCGATACACCAGAGTAGACTAGCGTATACGTTTCTCGACCCATGAGATGGGCGATGGATGATCCCATATCCATTGGTGTTTGACATCAGAGATGGTATACGGGTGCTCAGTGGAGACTGGCTACACTGGACGGACTCGCCGAGAACTCCCAGATGGTATTATACCTCACGTCAGATGGCAGTTCTCTGGTGACACTTGTGCAGGTTAGTCTGTAGACCCGAGATCGTCATAGAGTCTTGTGTGATTCCCACTGTGTTTTGATTTCCACCTTACCACGTCCATGAGGGCATGCAAAACGGTGCTTTTTGGGTACAGTCCCGAGTCACATGGAGGCAATGAGCGATAGGAGGGGTTTCGTCTCTCCCGGTATTGGGGGTTGATGTTGCGCTGTGCTCGATTGGCCGTAACAGGGATGTCCCTGGCCAGGGCTGATTAGAGATTTACTGGTAAGTGTTACCAGTAGTTTTTACTGGTAAGTGTTACCAGTAGTTTCTCGACCCGTTATGAGCCTCACATCGGCACGACTTATTGGTTATTGGGGTCTGATGTTTACCACCCCTAGACTTGATATGCGACATATCAGACGAGGAGACCGGACTGTACGGGAAGTGTTGCCGGCAGGCTTTCACAGGAGTTGGAGCGGGCTTGCTTGCTGATCTTCTGATTGCTCAATACCCGGGTGGCCGTTACGTCCAGCTAGTACCGCTGACGGCTTTTGGGTGCGTGATGTGATTATCACCTACTGCCAGCGTATTGACGAGTCTTTAGAGTCCTACATAGAGGTTTTACCGGCTCAGGCAAAACGAAATAAGAGCACGTATATGATATGTGCGAGACCGAGAATAAATGCGAGTATGTGATACCGTATTCTATTCTCGCGACTTTTTGTATCGGTCAGTTATATATGATATGACCGGGTTATCGAATCAAGTGTTGATTCGATAAGTCGATACGATGGATGTTAGCCGGTTATATGAGATATGACCGGATTATTAAGTCAAGTGTTGATTTAATAATTAAGTGTATAATTGTATATTAGATATACTAGTTTACATTTACTAACACATGTTCACTTAGAGTTTTTTCTCACTTGTACACATTTTTACTATGTATATGATATATATGAAAATGTGTTGTATTTTTGTATCATGGTTGATGATACACTATATATGGGTGTATGAGACTTACACTTTGCTAATTTTTATTTTGGGTTTTTAATATCTAAACTAATTACAAAATCAAGTGGAGGATTAGAAAATGCATGAAGCTTGTGGAAGCTTGTGGATGCATTGACTAATTCAACTTGGTTTTGTTTTTACTATGGATATTTCTTAACCCAACCATAAAGATTAGCCTAGGGTTAAGTCTCTACAAGGGTTAGTATATGATACTCACTCACCATGGTTACTCTTCTCACTTGATCATTATCCTCATCTCTTTCTTTTCTTCTTCTTTTTCATTTGTAAAAAGAAAAAAAGGAAACTAGGGTTTGATCCAAAGTGAGAAACAAAGTGAGAAATAAAATTCTAAAGAGAACCCACTTCCTATTTCTCCATCCTCTACTAGATTAGCACTTTAGTATAGGGTGTTTACTTCACTAATTCTCAAGTTAGTGAAGTAGAAGCTTGAGTCGGAATTCCCTCGACTTAGATCATCTTCGGCCTCGGAGACTTCAAGCAAGGTCGCACCTTTCGCCTCGCGAAGCCATGCAAGGGTCTGGGAGAACCACGATCGCAGCGAAGGGACTTCATCAAGGAGCTAAAGAAGTGGAGGAACGATCTACAAAGGTTGTATATCGCATTCCCTTTAGTGTAAAGTTGTTTACATGCCTTTAGTTTCGCCTAAACTCTAGTTAACGATCTTTCTTAGTGTTATTCGGCACATAAAAATTTAATTTTGGCATGGTCGATACCTTGTAGAGCCTTGCTAGTGTGCTTAGTAACCCTACAACCTGTACACATGTCACCAGGGAACTGTTATTTGACGATATGTATAATACCAACTAGCAGGTTCCCGACGAATCCTGTCCGGTGTACTCATAACCCAATGAGCACCTGTATACATCTTAGGTGAACCAACTAACACCAATGGCTTGCGAGACCGGCCACCGCCCCTCATCGGGGTCTCGACTGTATACACTAGTCTATTCTAGAGTATCGATGCCCTGTCTCGAAACTCCCACGACTAGGGACACTTTAAGGATGTGCTTATAGACTCCAGCTCCCACGTATATGATCGCCATCATACTGCTGGTAGTCAAGCAAGAATCCTATGGGCTCTACCAATCATGCAATAGTAAACTAAAGCATGTATACGATGATAAAGACAAACCAGATAGCATACTATCATCTTGAGCAAGACTGTCATATCGGTATAGGTCCTGCCTCAATCATTGCAATCACGTACCTGCGATCCAATAATTGACTTTGAGGGCACTATCTCCAACAGGTTAGTATGCAGAACCGAGATTGTCATAGAGTCTTGTAACATTTTAGAAAAATAAAATATTATTTTTGGGAATTTTTATAATTTAATAATATTATATTGAATATTTTAATAAGGCGGTATAATTAAATACCGATAAATGGGGGAAAAATTTAGAAAATTATAGAAATTACTGAAATGAGGATGCTTTATTGGGATTTAAGCAAATTATGAAATTTTATGATTTATTATACACTATTTTAGTGCTAATCGCGATTAAATATCGTTAATCGCGCATTAAGCTTGTTTTGTACAAAACATGCACCATGTCATTTTAACACTTGTTACATTTTTATCATGGCTTTTTCTCTTTATCATGCATGGTTTTGATTTTTAAAAGAGAAGAGAAAAGAAAAGGAAAAGAAAAGAAAAGAAAAAGGAAAATGATAAAATAAGGAGGTATGGGCATGAGAGACAGTGGTGAGGGGGTCAACCTTGGTCATGGCCTTGTTCTCATTCCATCATCTTCATCTTTTCCTTCTCCCTCTCATGCTTGGTTGCTGCCCCTCTCTCCTACCTCCACTTCTTCACCTCAAAACAACCCCAAAACATCATCTCCTCTTCACAAATGTTGTGCACAAGCTCACAAGCCACACTATGGATCAAGAAAGTTTGCATTTTGGTGCTCTAGGGGATTCATGAGTGCTAAATGAGGTAATTTCATCACCATTAGAGTATTATTACATTCTATTAGCTTCTATTGTTAGTTTGGAATCGATATATCGAGGTTTAGCGAACTTTGAAAATTTCAAGTTAGGGTTTGAGAAATCCTTGAGTTGTGAAGTGCAATTGAGTGTAGTAGTGACCTTAAAACCCCCTTAATGATAACTTTTTGGACTAAAACAGAGACTTAAACCCCTATTAGCGAACTTAGAAATCCCCGATATCCGTATTTTATGGAATTCTGTAGGGAATTTGAAATCTGCTAACACTCGAGGACCTGAAAAATTATTTAGCAAACACTGAGAGATAAGCACGCACCCAGGAAGCTAACCCCAAAACCTGAGCCACCCTCTCCATGTTCTGGCTGCACTTTTATTCGATTTGGCTGCAAATTGCGGCCAGAGCGGGATCATTTGGGTTCGTATTTATTCTGTGGCTTTATCTCCGGTAAACTAGACCCTCCATATGTGCAAAATTGGCTAATTTCACATAGGGTAAAATCTGAGACCATTTCCTTGAGTTGCTACCTTGTTTTGCGATTCGTTTTGACTTGAATTTTCGTATTTGATATTGTGTTTCCATCGTGTGGCGTTTGAACGTCAACGACTAGGGTTATTGGTCGTGTTTGCATGCGAGGCTATAGGTTTTGACCTATAAGCGAGACGTGTGCCGTTTTGGTTTTCCGACTTGGTTTTAATATGCATTTTTCGATTGTGTATATATGTAGGTACCCCCCTACGAGGATTCAAGACGATGAAGAAGATGATGGCGACATCGACATCGGCAAGCAAGAGCAGGTGAGTAGATATATATCTACGGGGAAGTCGGGTGGATGGCGTATAGCACCCCCGCAGTTCGTAAAATAGAACGCGAATGCGTCATGATATACATATATAGCTATATACTTATATAGTATCCTTATGATGTGATTACTTAGCTAGGAATGCTTTAGAGGACTTGATGGATAGTGTCGTTAGCTAGCTTTTAGTCGCGAACCCTAACGTAGTTATTACACACACACACACACTTGCATACATTTATTTACATGTGCGTATATGTGGATATGTATATATACACACACACACATGGGTATGGGACTGTGTGTGTGTGTGTGTGTGTGTGTGTACATGGATTATGAGGATAGTACTTGGGATTGGAGATGAGTCGATGAGTTTGGGCTTGAGGCCATGAGATCAGTGATATGACATGGTTCGTATTTGAGATACGACATGATATTTTCGCGGGTCCTTTAGACGTGGTGTTTTCATACACACGCATGCATATATATAGATGGTATCATTTTGTACTAGACTTAGATCAGTACCCCAGTTCATGAGATATGATGATCATGATACCAGATAAATGATGTGATGAATGTGATATTTGACCCGTACCCAGATTGGGATACCGTACGATGGATTTACCGTACGAGCTATATTGATGATAGATCAGCACCCTTGACTCGAGAATGTCATATTATATTTATATTGTATCGTACGTGATATTATTGAGGCGGGATCACCGACTATTATATTTTTATGTATCGACTCAGATTTAGGTGGTTTTCTCTTACCCTTTCGGTTAGATTGTTCGTTTAGTCCTGTAGTTTACTTGTAGATGTTAGACTAGACTCAGGTCATACCGATTTCAAAACTAATGAATCGTGAGTATTTTAAAGACAGACAAAGGGATTATACGGACATTTTCAAAAGACGCATCTTTTCTAAAACACAGTAGCCCTTATTTTCGAAACACCATAATTTATGTTATTTCAAATGGCAAAACTGTATGACATATATATATATATAGTTATTCAGCTCCCGCATATTATTGCTGTTCGTATCGCATTTGCATGCTTATATTGTGTTTCATATGCCATTATTGAGATCATACTGTCAGGACACCAGCACCATTACCGATGATGCGTATGCTCCACATACACCTGCTTGCTGGCTCACACACATCATCATCGGTAATTGCCATGTCACGTACACTTAGAGAATATTATTTCATTGACATAACTTGCTAACGGATAGTTGCAACGTGTTATAGCTTCATATGCTAGTTTAACTATTGCATTCATTGCATGAGAGCAGTTGCATTCATATATACTCATTGTTCATGCAGCATTACGGAGATTTATGCCGATATTCACTGTTTACTTACTCTTGATTCTTGGATTTCGGATTTCCATGAGATTTCTGGATTTGGGGGAAAACCGCAAGAATATATATAAACTTCTCTCTCTCTCCCTCTTTTTAAAATCCAAGTTGCGGTTTTCTCATGATGTATGAGTCGTCCACCATGAGTTTTCATGATTGCTGTTGGATTTCGAGACCCGTTGCGAGGAGAGGATGAACCGTCTCGGGTACATGGTGGGCCCGGTAAGGTACCCCGGGGCAATAAGCTCGAGTTGTAGACGATGAGCCTGGCAGGGGAGCACTACCTACTGGTGATTATACCTGGCGCGGTGGATATCCGGAGGATAACGCCCGTGGTCATGTGATTTGATAATATGGGCCGATTCGGACTGACGGATCCTTAGATTTTGAGATATTGAGATATTGGGATTTGAGACACTGAGATTTTGAGATTTGAGATATTGGGATTTGAGACACTGAGATTTTGAGATTTGAGATATTGGGATACTGAGATATTGAGATTTATATTTTGTGTCGATACTTGATACTGATTTCTCAGTTGATTTCATTGATGATACTCGATTTATATACATACAGAAATCTCACTAAAACAAGAAAACAGTTGTCTCTCTCATGATGTATTCTGTTTTCATTCGTAATGCATTCATACATCATATATATATCTGATATGTTGCTATCTGAGGCACCGACACGAGCACGTGGTATTGCACCTATATGTAGATGGTTCAGGATATTATTTGAGAATATTACTTGATATGACCTAGGATGCGTCATACATGCGATTTCTGCTCTGTGATGTTTTCTACTCACGAATTGGCAACTCACCCCTGTTGTGCCACAGTTCCTTGCACGTTTTGCTGTACATGTTTCGTTGCGTCTTGCTGGCACACTGTTCCTTCCGGGTGATTGCTTTGGTAGGTGGGTTCACTTGCATCGTGACCACCATTGTGTATTTATTATTTCAGCTGTATCTAGAAACTCCATCAACCAAACTTGTATATTATTTTCAGACTTAGAAAACCAGTTGTTATTCTTTTGACCTTAGAATCGCGAGTTGTATTATTATGGTTTTATTGTTGATTTTGAGTTTCTTTTTGAGTTTTGATCCTCGCCCTTTGGTGTTATATATTATTATTGCTTGCGTGGTTGTGACCGTCGATTGACGAAGAGCTAGCTCCCGCTTGAGGATGCCTTTTATCATTTATGTATATATTATTCATGTTGTACCCCGTTCGGGGCCTGTATTTACAAAGGAAACTCTGCCGAAATTTTCAGAAAAGACTTGATGTTTTAAAAATGCATATTCGGCTTATTCTATCAAACACTTTCTTTAAAAATGGTTTAGATTTCTGGAATTTTGGCTTACTTGAATTAGATGGAGCCCTATGGACTTCATATGATTCCAGTGCCAGTCACGTGCCATTTCCGGGTCGTGACAAGTCTTGTGGGGCTCCCACCGTGCTTTGATTTTCTTCCTACCACGCTCAAGAGGAGTCGTGCAAACAGGTGGATTTTGGGTACAGTCCCGAGTCGTATGGAGGCAATGAGTGATAGGAGGGGTTTCGTCTCTCCCGGTATTGGGGGTTGATGTTGCGCTATACTCGATTGGCAATAACTGGAAGTCTCTGGCCAGGGCTGATATGGAGATCTACTAATAAGTGTTATCAGTAGTTTCTCGACCTGTTATGAGCCTCACATCGGCATGACTTGTCACGTTACTGGGGTCTGAGGATTTCCACCCCTAGACATGATATGCGACATATCAGGCGAAGAGACCGGACTGTACGGTAGTGTTACTGATAGGCTTCATGGAGACCATGGACAGGCTTGCTTGTTGATCTTCATATCGCTCAATACCCGGGTAGTCGTTATGTTCAGCTAGTACCGCTGACGACTTGTAGGTGACTGATATGATCATCACCTACTGTCGGCGTATTGACGAGTCTTTAGAGTCCCAGACAGAAGTTCCCTGGTTCAAACGAAACGAAGTAGGACACATATGCAATATGTGTGTGGACCCAATTAAATACGAATATGTGATACCGTATTGTAATCTGGCAGTCATCTGTTATTGGTGCGGTTATGTGTGATATAACCAGATTGTCGAATCAAGTGTTGATTCGATAATGTGATGTACAGATAAATGATATTATTCGGTCATATATAATATAACCGGATTATTAGATCAAGTGTTGATTTAATAATGTAATATAAATTATATATGATATAATTATATATTAACTAATATCAGTAGCTCACTAATTAATCCTCATTAAATATATATTAATATATATGATATATACATACATATATATATATATTTATTATAATGAAGCATGGCATTTTCTTTTCTATTTTATGAAAATAGAAATGAGGTGTAAAGTTGAAGCATGGTTGCAAGTATGGGTTATATACTTCTTTATTCATTCTTGACTCACTATTCAAGTATGGTTGCAATTTAACATTGCATAATTCCAAGCTTGAATGAGTGAGGGGTCTTGATATCATTTTCATTATGTTCATTCCAAAAGACCTATCCATTTTTTCTCATGCTTGCTCGCATGCTTCTTCCTCCTCCTCTTGCTTTGCCTCAAGCTTCAACCCTCACATGTGATGTGAATCATGAAGCTTGAACACAAATTAGTGAGCTCTTAACATCCCCTACTTCATCATCTCACACCATTCTAGCAAATTAGTGTGATGTGTTTCATACACTAAAGAGTTTAGTGTAGTGGTAGCTTGAACTAGCAGGAGCTTCATGGTGGATCATCTTTGGCGCGAAGGCAACGAAGAAAGCTTGTTCAAAGTCTTAAGAGAAGTCTTGTGGAGTCGCGGGAATACTACTCGGAGCATATTGAAGAGAAGGACCGTCTACAAAGGTTGTATTCTTAATCTTTTTAGATGTAAAGATGTTTGCATTCTATTCCGACTAAATCTCTAGTTATCGATTCTAGCGTAGGGTTCTTTGTAACGACAAATTATTAAAAACGGCATGCACGATGCCCCGTGAAACCTTGTTGTCGTTATAAGGAACCCTTCAGTGGTATCAGAGCCAAACTAGAGAATTAGACGGATTGCGTAGAATTACGAAACCGAAAAACTCCGAAACTTGAAACCCTAAAATTCCAGTTTCTGTCGAATTTTAAAAGTTGTCAAAAAATTATTTAAACAAGTGCAGAATGTAGTATGGGACAGTATATGAACACAGCACAAAATTCAACCCAAGCCATCGGTTTTTGGCCGGCGACAAGGCCATGAAATCCGGCGACGCCGGATTTCTTAAGGAGTTTGGGTTTGAGTTTTGTGGCGTGTTCTGGTCTCTGGATTTTGGTGTTTCAGGTGTTGTTTATTTTTTCTAAATTTGCATGTGATATTTATTTACCAAAACAGCAACTCGGAGTATTTCATAGTCATAATTCTAACTATTTTCGGGCTATTTTAAACGGTGTTAAAATGTTCGAACGGATAGTAAATACCCACTTTGACCCTCGCTGGAAATTTATTCAAAAGTTGGATCTTTTCTGTAGTTTGAAACATTCAAATATCGTACAAGTTATTCGATGAACCCTCCAGAAGAACGAAACCTTAACTCGATTATGTGACCGTCAGAACTGCCACTGAACCTTAGGGTTTATGATGGTTCAATGGTGCCACATGTGAGGCATTGATTGGCCCTTCTACGGCTGGTTCGTTGGTACTGTGGCATGTGATAGATACTTTCAAACTACGCTCAAATGTTGAGCTTATTGGGTAATTATGGGTGTTTGTTGATTCGATCGGAATGTTTAATATCGTCTAATGATTTGATGACATGTGATGTTCTGTGTTACTTGGATATGTTATATTGGATCGTCGAGTTTTGAATAGCCGGGGGTTTTATGTGAGATGAGAGTTTTTATTTTCATTCATGTGAAATTCATTGTATATAATATTCTTTTATTGGGGCACTTCCGGGGTGAGGATGATATCACCATTGTTGTATATTATTTACTTTTCCGCATTAGTATAGACCCAAGGTGGGGAGCACAAGTAACCGGGTTCTAGAGTCCAGTGGGAGACCATCTCGAGGAGTCGAGTCCGGGTCTCCTAAGTCTAGAATTGGTAGGGTTGCTTGCTTCTCTCGTAGGGGTCTAGGGATGTGGGTTTGGCTATTCATCGCGACCGTGGAATCCGTGTTTTATACTGGCTTAAATTAAAACACGGAATTCCTAGTATATCCAATATTTCATATGTTATCTTCTGCTGCTGATGTCATGTGATGTGATCACTTTATATGCGTGAGACGAATGCTTTATTATTGTATATGTGATATATAATAAACGTTGCTTATGTTTTGCACCCGCGCTAGTCCCATCCCGCTATATCGTTAATTAAGTAACCTAACGGTGCATAACGGGACACTGTGGCGAATGCGGATGGCATAAGCGTACGTTGTATTTTCGTTTCTTCTGTGATGCTTAGGAAGCTTAATTGATGGGACTTCATTAATGAGATTAATGAAAGAAAAGAAACCTAAAGATACTGTAGAATCAAATTTTCAAAAAGGGTAGCTTTAGTTTTTGCTTTGCATAGCGGTATTCCTTGTAGAATATCCAACACCTTATTCTATAAGGAAAGAGCCAAGATCCCTTCACCGGGAGTGACCTCTTTAGCAAAATTAGCAAATGCTACAAATCACTCGGTTTAGTTTTTTGATTGCTTCTATAAGTTCTTACGTTGCATAGCGGTATTCCTTGTAGAATATTCAGCACCTTATTCGATAAGGAAAGAGCCGAGATCCCTTCACCGGGAGTGACCTCTTTAGCGAAGCTAGAAAAGCCTCAAAAACACTCCTTTTCAAAATCACTAGATTCTACAACGATATCAAGTTCATTACGCTCATGTTTTTTCTAAGAACCTGTGTAGCCCTCCGTCATTTCAGATAGGTACTATTTAGTATTCGTGCTGCGTTTGTTGACCTCTGTCAAGGCGTAGTGTGTGGTAGCTGATTACTGCTTATCTGTAAAGCATGTGATGCGATTGGATTAGGGTAGTCATACGACCTTGTTGATCTCTGTCAAGGGTCGTGCGGGTGGATTTGATTCAATCAGAAATGACAGGTTGAACTTGACTGTTGCACTATGATTTGTTGACCTCTGTCAAGGTCATAGCGTGCTAGGGGTAAAAGAATTATCGGGAATTTCAAGTGTTGAAATTTTCAATGAGATTGCATACCTTCTATGAAATAGTTGGATCCTGATACCCACTGCGAGTAAGAGTTACTCCTGGGAGAGTTTTACACATAACAATTAACTAATCAAGTAGGTGTCTAGAAAGGTGTTAACGGGGTCATATCCCTGGGGAAATGGGGTTTATTCTAATTAGGTCCGTGCGAAAGCACGGGGAACCTCCCTCAAAGTACCAACATTGGTCTGGCTGAAAGATTGGCGAACTTGTAAAGTGTAATTAATCCCGGCTAGTCTTACCTTTTACGGTTTGAAGGAAGATTTGATAAAAACAGTAGGAGACGTCCTAATTAGATAAGATAATAACCAATCTAATCTTGCAAAGAGCGCACGCTAACGTGTTTTCTTCTATCTTTCTCCAGGCAGCAACCAATGTCACGCCTTAATCAAGATAATAATATGGATGTATTGACTAAACCCACTTGTTATACTGAGCAGGGGAACGTTGCTCCCGCTCCAACTTATAAGTGTTATAAGTCTGAGCAGGAGATAGGAACATATCCGGATTCCCACACCGCCCAAACGAAGAATAAGCATGTTGATGCATCTTCTTCGGGTGTATTAGTCACAGAGAACTGTTTCTCAGTACACTCTACGTCCTGGATATTAGATACCGGATCGGGATCCCATATATACAATATATTGCATGGGCTAAGGAAAGGTAGAAAACTAGGAAGAGATGATCATTCCCTAAAAGTAGGGAATGGTGCAAATGTTGCAGCCAAACCAGTTGGTGAATATCACCTTGTATTACCAACAGGAATACATTGAACGACTGTTACTACCTACCCTCTATGATATGCAATTTAATATCAATCTCTTTATTAGATAAAGAAGGATATAATTTTGTAGTAGAGAATAATGTTATGAACATTTACCTAAATCAAGTGTTGATTGGGTTTGGTGCGTTATGTAACGGATTGTACGTTCTGAATCAAAACACAGTTCTTAACATACAAAACACACACATGAGGAAGAGTTTAGAAATGAACGAATCCTTCTTGTGGCATTGTAGACTAGGTCATATCAATACGACACGACTAGCTAAGTTGCATAAAGATGGATATTTGAATCCGTTCGAATTTTCATCTTATGACACTTGTCGGTCATGTCTCAAAGGCAAGATGACCAAAACTCCGTTTACAGGACACGGAGAAAGAGCTACTGAACTCTTGGGACTAATACATAGTGATGTATGCGGTCCCATGTCTACGCATGCCAGGAATGGTTTCTCGTACTTCATTACATTCACTGACGATCTCTCAAAATTCGGTCGTGTGTTCCTGTTGAAACACAAGTCTGAAGCTTTTGAGAAATTCAAAGAATATAAATCCGAAGTCGAAAACCAAACGGGTAAAAGTACTAAAATCCTTCCATCTGATCGAAGAGGTGAATACTTGAGCACAGAATTCCTGGACTATCTAAAAGAGAATGGGATTCTCTCTCAACTTACTCCTTCGTATACACCACAGCACAACGGTGTATCAGAGCGGAGGAATCGCACCCTATTAGATATGGTGCGCTCTATGATGAGCACCGCTGAGTTGCCCATTTTCTTTTGAGGTTATGCGCTTGAAGCAGCCGCATACCTATTGAATCAAGTTCCATCAAAATCTGTACCTACTAAACCATATGAGATATGGAGTGGGAAGAGACCATGTCTTAAACGAGTTAAGATATGGGGTTGTCCGGCCTATGCCAAAAAGCAAAATCCGGACAAACTCGAGGCATGATCAATTCTTTGTAAGTTTGTTGGATATCCTAAATATTCAAATGGATATCTATTCTACCACAGTGAACAACAAAATTTGTTTGTTGCTCAACATGCCACCTTTTTAGAAAAGGAATTTCTTGCAAAAGAAATTGGTGGCGAAGAGGTAGAGCTGGAAGAAGCTCCAGCAGAATAAACTAAACTGAAGATTTAGTGGAACCAAAGAATTCAGTAGTTTCCAACGAACCCCAGCCTCTCCGCATATCTAGTAGGGTTCCTCATCCACCTGAGAGATACTTCGGTTTTCTCGTTGATGGTGGGAGCGAGTATTGCATCATGGAAGATGATGACCCAACTAGCTTCGAGCAGGCCATCACGAGTGGGCACTCTGTGAAATGGCTGGATGCAATGCGATCTGAGATGGAATCCATGTACACTAATAAAGTATGGACTTTGGAAGTTGCTCTTGAAGGGGTAAAACCCATTGGGAGCAAATGGATCTTTAAGAAGAAACTTGATGTAGATGGAAAAGTTGAGACTTTCAAAGCTAGGCTTGTTGCAAAAGGTTTTTGTCAAAGACCAGGCGTAGATTATGATGAAACCTTTTCTCCAGTGGCTATGCTTAAGTCCATCCGGATCCTACTTGCCATCGCTGCATACCATGACTACGAAATCTGGCAAATGGATGTTTAGACCGCCTTTCTAAATGGTGTTTAGAAGAGACCGTATACATGACTCAGCCAGAGGGCTTCGTAGACAGTGGGAGCAGTAGAAAAATGTGCAAGCTGCTTAAATCCATCTACGGATTAAAGCAGGTATCGCGGAGTTAGAACATCTGTTTGGATGAGGTAGTCAAAGAGTTTGACTTCATCAAAAATATAGATGAACCATATATATACAAGAAGGTTGCAGAGAGTAAGGTCGTCTTCCTTGTATTGTATGTGGATGGCATACTCTTGATAGGAAATGATGTTCCTATACTGCACTCGGTCAAGCTCTTCTTATCACAGAGATTCTCAATGAAAGATCTAGGTGATGCCTCCTACATCTTAGGGATTAAGATCTATAGAGATAGATCTAAACGGATACTGGGATTTTCCCAATCCAGGTACATAGACACCGTACTAAAGATGTTTAGTATGGAAGAGTCCAAGCGTGGGAATGTACCCACGATCTCTGGACCCACTCTCTCCAAAGAGATATCTCCCAAGACTGATTTGGAGAGAACTCGCATGCAAGGGATACCCTATGCTTCGGCAGTAGGCTCTATCATGTATGCGATGTTATGTACCAGACCCGATATAGCGTACTCACTAAGTGTAGTGAGTAGGTATCAAGCAGATCTAGGAGAGAATCACTGGACAGCCGTTAAGAACATTCTCAAGTACTTGAGAAGGACTAAGGATATGTTCTTAGTGTACGTTAACGGTGAACTCCAAGTGGAGTCCTTTACTGACTCGAGCTTTCAGAGTGATAAGGACGACAGTAAGTCGGTCTCGGGTTTTGTCTTTACCCTCAATGGAGGGGCGGTGTGTTGGAAGAGTTCCAAGAAAGACACCGTTGCAGACTCGACGATGGAGGCTGAATACATCGCTGCCAACAAAGCTGCCAAAGAAGCTGTCTGGATGAAGAAGTTCATTACTGAGCTTGGTGTGGTTCCATCCATTGATCATCCAATACCCGTGTATTGTGATAACAATGGAGCGGTGGCTTTGGCCAAGGAACCCAGGTCCCATCAGAGATCCAGACATATTCTGAGACGGTATCACCTAATCCGGGAGATAGTAGATCGCCAGGAGATCGAGGTCAGGAGAGTTGACACGAAGAACAACGTAGCAGATCCACTCACGAAGGCCCTCCTTCAGACGCAATTTGAGAGACTCTTTGGAATGTTGGGTAAGAGATGCTTAGTTATGTGTATTCCCTAGAGGCCATTATTGTACATATGATGTATATTATAGTGGATGCTTGGATACATATATATACAGAGAGGACTTTCTTGCTCGACATGATAGTATGCTATCTGGTTACTTTTATCTTAACATGTAGACTTGTATTGTGATACTGTCTTGCTCTCAAGTGTTGATAAAGCCATTAGAATATATACTTGACAACCAGGACTATGATGTAGATCAAACTTGTGGGGCCAGGATAGTTCACAAGTACATCCTTCAATTGTTCCTAGTTGAGGGAATATCGAGACAGGACATCGATATTCCAGAGTAGACTAGCGTATACGCTTCTTGACCCATATGATGGGCGATGGATGATCCCACATCCATTGGTGTTTGACATCAGAGATGGTATACGGGTGCTCAGTGGAGACTGGGTACACTGAACAGGATTCGCCGAGAACTCCTATGTGGTAGTATACCTATCGTCAGATAGCAGTCCTCTGGTGACACTGGTACAGGTTAGTTTATAGACCCGAGATCATCATAGTGTCTTGTGCGGCTCCCATTGTGCTTTGATTTCCTCCCTACCACGCTCAGGAGTCGTGCAAACAGGTGGATTTTGGGTACAGTCCCGAGTCGTATGGAGGCAATGAGCGATAGGAGGGGTTTCGTCTCTCCCGGTATTGAGGGTTGATGTTGCGCTATGCTCGCTTGGCAATAACTGGAAATCCCTGGCCAGGGCTGATATGGAGATCTACTGATAAGTGTTATCAGTAGTTTCTCGACCTGTTATGAGCCTTACATCGGCATGACTTATCACGTTACTGGGGTCTGACGATTTCCACCCCTAGACATGATATGCGACATATTAAGCTAAGAGACCGGACTGTACGGTAGTGTTACTGATAGGCTTCATGGAGACCATGGACAGGCTTGCTTGTTGATCTTCATATCGCTCAATACCTTGGTAGCCGTTACGTCCAGCTAGTACCGTTGACGGTAGGTGACTGATATGATCATCACCTACTGCCGGCGTATTGACGAGTCTTTAGAGTCCCACACAGAAGTTCCCCGGTTCAAGCGAAACGAAGTAGGACACACATGTGATATGTGTGTGGGCCCGATTAAATACGAATATGTGATACCGTATTGTAATCTGGCAGTCATCTGTTATCGGTGCGGTTATATGTGAGATAACCAGATTGTCGAATCAAGTGTTGATTCAATAATGTGATGTACAGATAAATGATATTAGTCGGTCATATATTATATAACCGGATTATTAGATCAAGTGTTGATTTAATAATGTAATATAAATTATATGTGATTTAATTATATATTAACTAATATCATTAGCTCACTAATTATATATGATACATACATACATACATACATACATACATACATACATATATATATATATATATATATATATTATAATGAAGCATGGCATTTTCTTTTCTATTTTGTGAAATAGAAATGAGGTGTAAAGTTGAAGCATGGTTGCAAGCATGGGTTATATACTTCTTTATTCATTCTTGACTCACTATTCAAGTATGGTTGCAATTTAATATTGCATAATTCCAAGCTTGAATGAGTGAGGGGTCTTGATATTATTTTCATTATATTCATTCCAAAAGACTTAGCCATTTTTTTCTCATGCTTGCTCTCATGCTTCTTCTTCCTCCTCTTGCTTTGCCTCAAGCTTCAATCCTCACATGTGATGTGAATCATGAAGCTTGAGCACAAATTAGTGAGCTCTTAACATCCCCTACTTCATCATCTCACACCATTCTAGCAAATTAGTGTGATGTGTTTCATACACTAAAGAGTTTAGTGTAGTGGTAGCTTGAACTAGTAAGAGCTTCGTGGTGGATCATCTTTGGCGCGAAGGTAACGAAGGAAGCTTGTTCAAAGTCTCAAGAGAAGCCTTGTGGAGTCGTAGGACCACTTCTCGGAGCATATTGAAGAGAAGGACCGTCTACAAAGGTTGTATTCTTGATCCTTTTAGATGTAAAGATATTTGCATTCTATTCCGACTAAATCTCTAGTTAACGATTCTAGCATAGGGTTCTTTGTAACGACAAATTTTTAATAACGGCATGCACGATGCCCCCCGAAACCTTGCTATAGTTATAAGGAACCCTTCAGACCCGACACCAAGAACCCGCGCCTGCAACCCTCCTCCTCACCCACGTCGCCGTTGCCGGCACCCTTACCGCCGACCATCCTCGTCGGCCTCCCCTTGTCACCAGCTCCGCCTCCTTATCTTCCTTCTCCCTGAAGCCAACCCACTCCCCGCAGCAACCCATCCCCGAGCTTTAACCTTGAACCCTCAACCCCCACTGCCTTGCCGTCGGACCCCATCGCCGGAAAACCCGTCGACGTCATCACCCTCTCTGTCCTCGCCTTCTCCTCTGTCCTAGATACCCCGAGCAAACACCACAGTAACACTCTTCTCCTTCTTCTTCTACTTCTTCTTCTCTTTTTCTTAGTTTTTGATTCCGGTGATCGCCGTCGGAGCCGTGCCCGTCGCCGACGCTGAGGTCGACCCAGTAGACATTTCCAGCCAGCGTGGTCACCTTCTTGCTTTGCCTGGACCTGTCCCGTGTTCCAGGTGTGATTTGCGGCGTTTACCCGACGTCGGAAGTAGCGTACGCACCCCGTCGTGAGATCCGATCAGGCAAGTTTATCTTGCTACATGCTATGATACTTATTTTGCATCTATATAAATAAAAATATCACATGTTTATTGCATTGTACATCCATGTTAGTGTTTTACTGTTTTCGGATAGCCGTACGCATCCATAACATTAATTACATATCTGGTTACATGCAAGTTAGCTTGATACATGCTATATTATTATACTTGCATCTATATTAGTAAAAATATTGCATATTTATTGTAATGTGCATCCATGTTACAGTTTTACCGTTTTTTCGATATCCGTTCGCATCCGTATCATTTATTACATATCTAGCCGCATGCCATATCATATTATTTCATATTACTGTTATATTAGCACCCCATGCTTGATAACGTGCATCCTTCATAGTCATGGAGTTGTAGATTTAATCCCTGATAGATATTTGTGCATCTGTATTTTACTGTGCATCCGTACTTTTATCGTGCATCCGTGCTTGCTATAGTTTTATTATGAGCATCCGTTGGATACACTGTGCACTACCTAACGTGACCTGTTATACCACTGCTTGACTTGATACCTGATCCTGTTCCTAATGCCGACAATCCTGACTTGTCGTCCTGACGGACGTATCCTGTTGTCTATATAGACAAACTTGTACCCGCTTGATCCTGTGTTGGCATTAGTTCCAGATTATCAATACCTGACTTAAACACATAACACTGGGGGCATAGGGAAATCAAAAGTGTAACTGAAGTGTAGCTTAAAAGGGTATTACTTGATCCGTGGTCCCGGAGGATAACAGGACAGAATCATTCGTGATTCTTACTTGATCCGTAGTCCCAGGGGATAACGGGACATAGCCATTCGTGACTCCCACTACCTGACCCTTGGTCCCGGGGGATAACGTGACATATTCTTTTGAGTTACATGGAGGAGTACATTAATTGATTTCAAACAAACTTTAGAATAGATAACCCAGTAGCACAGTTTAGATTAATCACCGCATGTCACATACACTGATACACTTCACTGTTCTATATCCGTGTTTACTTATTACATTCATGTTACTGTTTATAATTCATACCTGCATATCTTGTTACCTCCTGGTTATATTCTATTATTTGATATTATGACGCATTGACGTCTGGGTTTTGCATGGCCCAGATCCTTTATCTCTTTCGCAGGCCGACCAGGAGCACTTCAGTCGATAGGCCGAACAGTGAGGAGCAATTTGGCATGTTAGTGTTTAGCTTAGTTTAGTTTTTTTTTCAGCATTTTCATTTCTTGATGTAAGCCCGTATTTGGGACGTACTTTCCAGATTGTTACTGTTTATTGGATTTATTGCTTCCGCACATTTATATTTCTTGACTCGTTTATTCTGGCATATGGAAATATACTAGATAGTTTATTTTATTTTATCATTCTTGATATCTTATAGACAGCCGTAATGTGACTGTGGAGGGATGTTTCCTAGCCACAGGTAGCATGGTTGGCTCTGTCACGTGCCGATCTTAGCGCACTCTGGGACGCGGGGCGTGACAGTGGTAATTTACCAGCTTGTTTATGAATCACTCTCTCCAAAGATACGACTCCAAAGACTGATTTGGAGAGGGCTCGCATGCAAGAGATACCCTATGCTTCTGCAGTTGGGTCTATCATATATGCGATGTTATGCACCAGACCGGATGTAGCTTATGCACTTAGTGTGGTAAGTAGGTATCAATCAGACCCAGGGGAGAAGCACTGGACAGCTGTGAAGAACATTCTTAAGTACTTGAGAAGGACTAAAGAAATGTTCTTGGTGTATGGTAACGGTGAGCTCCAGGTGGAGTCCTTTACCGATTCGAGCTTTCAGAGTGATAAGGACGACAGCAAGTCTGTCTCGGGTTTTGTCTTCACCCTCAATGAAAGGGCGGTATGTTGGAAGAGTTCTAAGCAAGATACCATGGCAGACTCGACGATGGAGGCTGAACACATCGCTGCCAACAATGCTGCCAAAGATGCTGTCTGGATGAAGAAGTTCATTGCTGAACTTAGTGTGGTTCCATCCAATGAGAATCCAATATCCTTGTATTGTGATAACAATGGAGCTGTGGCTTTGGCTAAGGAACCCCAGTCCCATCAGCGATCCAGACATATTCTGAGGTGGTATCATCTGATTCGGGAGATAATTGGTCGCCGGGAGATCGAGATCAGGAGAGTTGATGCGAAGGACGATATAGCGGATCCATTCACGAAGGCCCTCCCCCAGATGCAGTTTGAGAGACTTTTTGGGATGTTGGGTATGAGATACTACAACAACTGGCCTTAGTACAAGTGGGAGATTGTTAGGAATATGTATGCTCTAGAGGCCATTATTGTATGATATAGTGGATGCTTGGACATATATATAGAGGACTTTCTTGCTCGACATGATAGTATGCTATCCGGTTGCTTTTTATCTTAACATGTATACTTGTATTATTATACTGTATCTCTGTTACATGTTGATAAAGCCCTTAGGATGTTGGCTTGGCTACTAGGACTATGATGCAGATCATACTAGCGGGGCTTGTGTAATCCACAAGCACATCCTTTAACAGTTCCTAGTTGAGAGAGTATCGAGACAGGGTATCGATATTCCAGAGTAGACCAGTATGTACGTTTCTTGATCCTGTATGGGGCGATGGTTGATCCCATAACCATTGGTGTTTGACATCAAAGATTGTACACAGGTTCTCATTAGAGGATGGGTACACTGAACAGTACTCGTCGAGAACTTCTAGATGGTACCATACCTATCGTCAGATAGAAGTTCTATGGTGACACTTGTACAGGTTAGTCTGTAGATCCGAGATCGTCATAGTGTCTTATGTGGTTCACACTGTTCTTTGATTTCCTTCTTACTACGGCTCAAAGGAGTCATGCAAATAGGTGGATTTTGGGTACAATCCCGAGTCATATGGAGACAGTGACCGATAGGAGGGGTTTCGTCTCTCCCGGTATTGGGAGTTGATGTTGCGCTGTGCTCGATTTACTATAACAACAAGTCCCTGGTCAGGGCTGATGAGATTTACTGGTAAGTGTTATCAGTAGTTTCTCGAACGGTTATAGGCCACACATCGGCATGACTTATCAAGTTACTGGGGTTTGACGATTCCACCCTCAGACTTGATATGCGACATATTAGACGAAGAGATCGAACTGTACAGTAAGTGTTGCTTATAGGCTTTACGGGAGTTTGGACAAGTTTGCTTGTTGATCTTCTATTCGTTCAATACCTGGGGAGCCGTTACGTCCAGCTAGTACCGCTGACGGTTTATGGGTATCTGATGTGATCATTACCTACTGCCGGCGTATTGACGAGTCTTTAGAGTCCCACACAGAGGTTTCCTCGCTCAAGCGAAATGAAGTAGGGCACATATGGTGATATGTGCGGGAGCTTGATTAAATACGAGTATGTGATACCGTATTCTAATCTTGCGATATTTGATATCAGTCAGGTTATATGTGATATAATTGGATTATTGAATCAAGTGTTGATTCAATGGTATATGTATATGTTGTTAATATATATATATATATATATATTTGTATATTTGATATATATTTGTATATTTGATATTAGCCGTTTTATATTTGATATAGCCGGATTATTGAATCAAGTGTTGATTTAATAATTTGATATATATATATATATATGTTATATATATATTAACTGGTATTGAATATTAGACGGTTATATGTGATATAACCGGATTATTGAATCAAGTGTTGATTTAATAATGTGATATACATATACATATATATATATGATATTAGTCGGTCATATATAATATAATCGGATTATTGAATTAAGTGTTGATTTAATAATTTGATATATACATATATATTAACTAATATCAAAGCTCACTTAAGATTTTCTTCTCTTTATACATATTAATGTATATATATGTGATATATATAATTATATGTATTAATTATTGTATCATGGTTGATGATACATAGAATTAGGATGTATGAGAATCACCTTGAAGTGAGATGAGTAGATAATAGTGATTTATGAATAAAAGAAAATGGAAATGAGTCATTTTCTTAAGATGCTTGTGGAAGCTTTGAGAAGCCATGACTCACCCCATTCTCTTTGTTTTGTTCATATATATTTTT
The DNA here is from genome assembly GCA_030015575.1 of Agapanthus africanus. Classification (NCBI taxonomy): domain Eukaryota; kingdom Viridiplantae; phylum Streptophyta; class Magnoliopsida; order Asparagales; family Amaryllidaceae; genus Agapanthus; species Agapanthus africanus. Next base: position 189,327,629 of record CM057337.1, read on the forward strand.
CCGCCATCTCATCAACTCACTTCATGGTTCACTCTCTCTCCATCCAAGTTCATCTCCCATTCTCATATTCTTTTCTCTTCTCTAGGTTTTCTTGAGGCGAGAAAAAGTAAAGAAAAGAAGAAAATAAAGTGAGCAAAATTCCTACTTCATCAACCTACACTAATCTAGCCTATTAGCTTAGGTTGTTTGCTTCACTGATATTTTAATTAGTGAAGAGTGGGCTTAAGTTAGAGAGACTTCAAGGTGGATCATCTTCGGCTTCGAAGACTACAAAGCAAGCTCGTTCCTTTCACCAAGTGGAGTCAAAGAAGAGTTCTAGGGATTACTACTTGAAGATTTAGAAGTGAAGGACCGGTCTACAAAAGTTGTAAACCTTTTTCACTTAGTTTAGAATTTGCTTTCTTGCACTAAAACCTTAATTCTCTAGTTCAATTCTAGATTAGTATAGGTTAGACCTATAGATTTTTTAAAATTGCATAATTGATACTTGTATAGAACTAGTAGAGGTGCTAAGACATACTTTCAGGATTCTAGCGCAACTATCCTTGTATGCAATAATAAAGAAATGTTTAAAACTTACACGGATCAGAAAGAACCTGAAGAAGTGTTGATGGGAAACCACGTTTCCGCCAAAGTGCTCGGTAAAGGAAGTGTTGAATTGAAGTTTACATTTGGATGTAAACTTACTCTGCTTAATGTATTTCATATTCCTGATTTGTGGAAAAATCTTGTATCTGCAAATCTGTTGTTCAAGAAGGGATTTAAAATTGTTCTAGAGTCTGACAAAGTTGTAATATCAAAAAATGGTATGTTTGTAGAAAATGGATATTCCTGTGATGGCATGTTCAAACTCAGCATTAATGAAATAAATTGTATATTTGCTTATATTGTTGAGTATTCTTATTTTTTGTGGCATGCTGGATTATGTCATTTAAATTTTCTCTCTTTAAAATATATGTCTAAACATGGTTATCTTGCATGTCAGAATGATCATAATGATAAATGTGAAATTTACGTAGAAGCAAAAATAACTAGAAAACCTTTTCCTAAAATTGAAAGATATACTAATTTATTAGAACTTGTTCATTCTGATATTTGTGAATTAAATGATCAATTAACTAGAGGAGAAAAAAGATATTTCATAACTTTTACTGATGATCATTCTTGTTTTACATATGTATATTTATTGAGAACAAAAGATAAAGCATTTGAGAAATTTAAAGAGTACAAGTCTGTTGTAGAAAATCAGAAAGATAAAAAGATTAAAATCTTTAGAAGCAGTAGAGGAGGAGAATATTTTTCTGATTCTTTTTCTTAATTTTGCGAAATTCATGGTATTATCCATCAAAAAACTGTACCTTATACGTCTCAACACAATGGATTAGCCGAAAGAAAAAATAGAATTTTAGTTGAAATGGTAAATACTATGCTTTTAAATGCTAAATTACCTTTTAATTTTTGGGGTGAGGCTTTTTTAACAGCATATTATATTCATAATAGAATACCATCCAAGAAAACTCATATTTCACCATATGAAATTTGGAATGGTAGAAACCCAATTTAAACTATATTAAAGTGTGGGGGTACATAGCATATTATAAAGTGACTAATCCATATAAATCTAAATTAGGGCCGAGAGGTATTAGAAGTGTATTTATTGGATATGCATAAAATTCTAAAGCATATCGAATTCTAAATTTAGAATCAAATATATAATTGAATCGATACATGTTGAATTTTTTGAAAATAAATTTATGCATGATAATATTGATTCTAATTTGAATAATAAGGAAGATGCGGCAACTTCTAAGAAAATTACCAATGAGAAAAGAAGAGAAAGTAATGAAAGTATTGAACTAAGGAAAAGTCAAAGAATCAGAAAAGAAAAATCTTTTGGTCCTGATTTTATTGATTTGCGTTCGATAGTTTTTCTCGTTGAAGGAGATAGAACCAAAGTGCTTAACAAAGTACCTATTCTATTTAATATAGAAGATGATCCTAAAATATTTAGCGAAGTAATGTCTTTAAGAGATGCTGCATTTTGGAAAGAGGCTATTGATGATGAAATGGACTCAATAATATCTAACAATGCTTGGATATTGGTTGACTTGTCTCAAGGATCTAAGCCTATAAAGTGTAGATGAGTATTTAGAAGAAAACAAAATACAGATGGCTATATACAAACTTTCAAAGCAAGATTAGTGGCTAAAGAATTCACACAAAAGGAGAGCATAGATTATATTGATACTTATGCACCTGTGGCTAGAATAACATCCATTAGAGTTCTTATAACTTTGGTTTCGATATATAATTTTTATGTGCCTCAAATGGATGTAAAAACAGCCTTTTTAAATGATGAATTAAATAAGGAAATATACATGGAACAACCCGAAGGTTTCATATTTTCTGGGAATGAGAACAAAGTTTGTAAATTAACTAAGCCGCTATATGGTTTAAAACAGGCCCCTAAACAATAGCATGAGAAATTTGATAAAGCAACAATATCAAATTGTTTTAAGTATAATAGTGCAGATAAATGTATATGTTCTAAATTCAATCAGAATTATGGAGTAATTATATGTCTATATGTCGATGACATGTTAATATTTGATACAAACATGATAGGAATAAGAAACAAAAAAGTATTTAACTTCAGTATTCAAAATGAAAGATTTGAATGAAGTAGATACTATTTTAGGAATTAAGGTGAAAAAATATAGTGAAAGGTTTGTACTAAGCCAATCTCATTGTATAGAGAAATTATTAAATAAATTCCAACATCTTAATATTAAAGAAAGTGTTACTCCGTATGATCCGAGTATGAAATTAAATGAGAATTGTGACAATGTGGTTGGACAATTAGAATATGCTAGTACTATTGGAAGCCTTATGTATGCAATGTATTGTACAAGACCTGATATTAATTTTGCGGTATGCAAATTGTCACGATACACCAGTAAACCCACTACAAATCATTGGAAGGTCATCAGTAGAGTTTTTGGGTATCCAAAAAGAACAAAAGAGTTTGGTCTATTTTATTTCAATTATCCTGTAGTATTAGATGGTTATTCGGATGCAAGTTGGATCACAAGTGCAAGTGATAATAAATCCATAACAGGTTGGGTATTTACAATCGAAGGCGGTGTTATTAGTTGGGCCTCTAAGAAACAAATCTGCATCACACATTCAACAATAGAATCTGAATTTGTCACTTTGGCTGCTACCGGTAAGGAAGCGGAATGACTGAGAAATTTATTATTGGATATAGAGTTGTGGACACAACCAATGTCATCTATTTCCCTGCACTGCGATAGTGAAGCGACTATGTCTAGAGCTTATAATAATATTTATAATGGTAAATCTAGACACATTAGCTTAAGATATGAATATGTTCAAGATTTAATTACTAATGGAATAATTACTATAGTTTATGTGAGATCTGCAAAGAATTTAGCAGATCCCTTTACCAAGGCATTATCTAGAGATTTGGTAAAGAATACATCGATCAGAATGGAACTTAAATATTTACAATTTGGCACCAGTAATGGTAACCCAACTTTAATTATTAAAAACTAATTTTAATAATTCAATGGGTAATAACAAGTTACTGTCATGTGCCTGTATTGTACTTGACCCATCATTCTTATATAAATAAGTATCTAGTGATGTCTGTTACGATAAAGAGGATGAGCGAAATCTCTTAATGAAGTTATTTAATTTTTAAATATCCACAGTAACAGGGATATAATAAAGGAAACTCCACCTATAGTAGCATAGAAGTGATTCCACTTCAACAAGAGGTATGAAGTGTTCTCTTGTAAATGCTTATGAAGACCAAGAGTAGCACATGGCCATAATAATGCTAAAGGGATTATAAACCTCTTAGAAAATAAGATAAATATTGTGCGTGTTGTATTTCAAATTTTAATAATAAAAGTTTTGGTTTAATCTATGGATACCAATAATTTTGTTAGAGGGTTGATATATATACACTAATGGAAGGTTTAAATTGAGAGATACCTTTTTTTTATGCATAATATTTCTCACGAGAGATGTGGTTGCAACCAATATATACAAACTAGCGGGGGATTGTTGGTACTTTGAATCTATAGGTAGCATTTGTATATGGGAAATAGTCCTATATTGGATGGAGAGACGAATGTCCAAACCTTTATAATAATTCCCAATATTTAAGTAATATCTTGAACAAATTAGGTTATGAGCCAAGTGGGCCTAATTTCTAGTGGGCTTATAATATTTATTTATTATTGTCTTTGATAGGACACTTGGGGCATCTTGGGTTTGATTTGATAGCAGAGTTTGTCTTTTTTGAATTTCGAATTCAAACGTTGTCAGTTTTGTTATCTGAACAATTACATTCGTCCAAACAGTTGTGTCTGTTCAACTTCATAAATTAAGTTTTTCTCTTCACAGATTTTGTATCTTCTTCTCATTATCTTCTAAGAGAGTTTCAGGTGTTTTGTTGTATCTTGGGGCTGATTGACTTCTGCTGTACTCTCATAACGGGGGCAATATCATTTTTCGGAAAGTGTATCATACATGCCTCAAAACTTTTAATTTTGTCTTAACCGAACTACAAAATTAACACTTCCTAGACGGCGCAGGTTAGCAGCTACTTCTAGCCTAATTTTATTTGAAAAGTGTTATGTATGCATGCAAACCACGGTTTCTGGAACAGTACTATTGCAGGTTAATTTTACTCGGATTGAAAAATCACTATTTGAATATTCATTATAACAATGTTTCCGGTTTTGGTGCTTGAATCCAAACTAAATAAATGTTTAGGTTTTGGTGATTGCATATGTACATGCTTAATTAGAATATAGTTTTGCGGATTCCCTTTAGATTAAAATTTTGTAAATTACTCGCGATTTCTGGTTTCGAAGACTCTCAAAACCCAAGATTTCAGAACTCTATTATGGTAATGAATGGACTTTGGAGCTGATTTTTGGCTCACCACAATCAAAGATTTCGATTGTTGAATGTGCAGGTGAGAGATGTTTAGAGATCGGTGGGAAATTTGTGACGTTCACAGCAATCGGAGTGTATTTGGAAGGAACGGTGGTACCGTCACTCACCAGTAAATGGAGAGGGAAAACAGCAAGTGAGCTTGTTACTTCTGTCGATTTCTACGGTGATATTTATACATGTAACAGATGATACGTGATGGAGGTCCTTTTCGGGTCTCCGTCAGATGCTGTCTTCCGTTGATCTCCCGGTAGATTTTGGTGGTGATATTCTGTTGCGTGTGGATCTCAATGGATTTTGATGAGATTGGTGATTTGAAGGGTTTAGCGCCGAGTACCTGCGAAGAAGTCCCGGGGTGGTTTGGTACCACCGAAGACCCTCCGACGATCAAGTTAGTGCTAGATCCAAGCAGAGTAACGGCTAAGTAGAATTAAAAATGGCTTACTTGACCCCTCTGTGATGGGGGTTTATATAGCTGGCGGCATGCAACAGTAGGCGCGAGAATCTCACCGGCCGTTACGCTCCCGACGTCGCGCCCGCGTGAAGAGCGGATCGCCCATTAATGGGGTCGTGATGGCGTGGAGTGTGGGACATTGCTGGCGGAGAATCTGCGCTGGTGAGAGTTGCGGAACGGCGATTACGCCTGCGAGTGGTGGAGTCGGTCGGAGGGATCGAGGAAGACGGTCTCGGCTGGGGAGCTCGGAACCGAGCAAGAAGGCTGAGGAGTCTTGGTCCTGTGGCAGCTCGGGGCGAGCTGAGGGGCCGAGGACGCAAATTTGCAGGGGCCCCGAGGAGGGCCAGCTTATGCTTGCAGGTCGGGTACATGGGTGGCCTGGTCAGCCTCTGTGGGCCCTTCCTCTCGGGTCTTGGGACATGTCATCCGCCATGTGTCCTGTTCTCGCATCGCCAATATTGAGCATCATCATTAGCCCCCCACTCTTATCCCGACCAGTTAGCGGGTCGGGTCAGGAGTGGACTGCCAGGCCTCCCGAGGTGAGCTCCTTCCTAGGGCTTTGTCGGGACGAGTCCTTGGGCCGTTGGTTGTCTTTTCTACTAGCGAATCAGGGCGAGATCTCTGCATTTAAGGATGGTGCGCCGGTTCGTGCATTCTGCCACTGAAGCGACGGTCCACGTGTCAAGCGTCGATTGGCCGATGCGACGTATGCAGGCCTGCGGCGTCTGATGGGACGCGGTCCAGCGTAGGATCGACACGTGGAGCGTTCGGAGCCGCTGGACGCGAGGAGTCGTTTTGGCGGGAGATGACGGGCGTCGTTGGATGAGGCTACTTGCAGCAATAAGTAGGGACGGGGCTTGCTCCAGGGCCCCTACCCCTTCATATTTCCTCTCTCCTAAGTCGCGGTTGTTCGGCGTTCTTCTTCTTTTTGAATACATGGTTCGTTCCTACTCTTTAGGTTGCTCACGCCAGAGGGAGGCTAGTGGCGCGGCCGAGCCCCTGGCTGGCTCATGCCCTGCGCCGGATGTTCTGCCGGCGATAGGGCCGTCTGCTTCGTTGACGGCTCCTAGTGGTTGTTCCGGCGGCGGCCAGAGATGTCCACAATTATCCGAGCCCCAGACGAGGGACAGAGGGGAGGGCGAGAACGGGGCCCTTCATAAGAGAAAGAGGACAATTTCTCGCGCGTCATCGTCGAGGGTCCCTGAGGGGATTTTCATGCAGGAGGGGGCGCCGTCTTCACGGTTCCGTCTGGGCTTTCCGTTGCCGCTGGCCTGCTCGCCGGGATGGAGGAGTCGACTGGGGGAAAGCTTCTGCATGGCTCCCTGAGGGCCCAACTGGAGGCTATTGCCCAGGGGGCAGTCCAGGTACGAACTCTTCTACGTGTAGTTTTTATGGTATTTCTTTCTTTGCCTCGAGGGCCTCCTAGTTTCTCATCCGCTTTCCGTCAGGTCCTTCAACACTACGCCCTTGCCACACGGATGGAGGCCGAGGGGGCGTTCCACGCACCGAGGCCAGTAGAAGCGTTTCCCTCGGAGGTCGAGGTTTTGCGGCGTGACCTGCGCCTGGAGAGGGCAAGGGACGGCGTCCTGGTAGCCCGTGCGGAGGCTGCGGAACTTGCCAATTCAGCGAATCGGGGTGTCCATCGTCGTCTGAGTGCGTCCCTCCGGGTCGCTGATAGGAAGCTGGCAGATCTAGCCGAACGCTTCGCGGCCATGGAGAAGGAGATGGACGCCAGCAGGGGAGATGCTGAGGCGGAGCTTCTGGAGGCCCAGGTTGCCGAGGTTCGGGCTAAGAAAGCTGTGGCCGATTATAAGGCGTCAAAGCAATTTTACGTCGAGCTCGGGGAGTATTCTGCCGTCGCATGGAACAAGGCCCTGGACGCCGTGAAGGAGAAGCTTCCCGAGTTCGCCGATGGCGAGCTCTGCGCTCGGGTTCCGCTCCCGGTGGCGAGGCCTCCGGTGGAAGATGGCGAGGGGAGCGGGGCACGCCCCTGGTGGCGAAATCTCCGGCGGTAAAGCCCCCGGCAGCCGTGATGTCAGCGATGAGAGGACCGAAGTAAGCTTCCGGGCAGTTTGTAGGGCTGGGGAGCCCCAGAATACCCTTTGTAAAAACTTTGCCTTTGGTAATAAAAGAAAATTCTTGTTTCATCGGTTTGCATTCCATCTTCTGTATGTGAAGAATGTTTGTAAAATATCTCTGCTTGCACTGTTGGGTCAGCTATCTGTCTAGCGATCGTTCGTCGGGTTGATTTCGATCACTTGCCAAGCGTTGCCGACCTCGTATCTCCATCACTTGCCAAGCGCTGCCGAGGAGGCATCTCCATGGCCTCGGAGTCGAGGGGGGATCTCTTAGACTTCGATGAACTTGTTGCCCCTTTTTGGGGCCTCAGATCCTTTGCGTTAGTAGGGTTGTAAGAAGCCCGCCAAGGATAAACGGGCGGTGAAGCTGCGCGGTCTCCTCTTTGTGAGGGCTTTGATCTCTGGCGTCGCGGGTAGGCAGCTACCAGCGTGGGATGACCAAGCGGGGCAGCCGCTCGGATGCCTCTTGCGAGGACTTCGATCCCTGGCGTCATGGGTAGGGAGCTACCAGCCGGAGATGACCGAGCAGGGTAGCTGCTCGGTCGCCTCTTGTGAGGGCTTGGATCCTTAGTGTTGGAGCGGTTGTAGGAAGCCCACTAAGGATGACCGGGCAGTGAAGCTGCGCGATTGCCTCTTGGCGAGGGCTTTGATCTCTGGCGTCGCGGGTAGGCAACTACCAGCCTGGGATGACCGAGCGGGGCAGCCGCTCGGATGCCTCTTGCGAGGGATTCGATCCCTGGCGTCATGGGTAGGGAGCTACCAGTCGGAGATGACCGAGCAGGGTAGCTGGTCGGTTGCCTCTTGCGAGGGCTTTGATCCTTCAGGACGGGGACCGAGCAGGGTTACTGCCCAGTGCCTCTTGGCGAGGACTTTGATCCCTGTCGATTGTGGTAGGAAGCTACCAGCTGGGGATAGCCGAGCAAGGACTCGACTGCCTCTGGGAGGACTTTGGTCCTTAGCGCGGGAGGGGCTGTAGAATCCGACCAAGGACCTTTGGCCGGGCAGGGTTACTGCCCGGTGCCTCTTGGTGAGGGCTTTTGTCCTGAAGGATAGCCGAGCGAGGGATCCTCAGGCTCGACTGCCTCTGGGAGGGCTTTTTGATCCCCGGCGTTGCGGTAGGGAAGCTGCCCGCTGGGGATAGCCGAGCGAGGGATCCTCGGGATCGACTGCCTCTGGGAGGGCTTTTTAGTCCTTAGTGTCAGGGGGCTGCAGGAAGCCTACTAAGGATAGCCGGGCAGTAGGTTGCGCGACCGCCTCTTGGCGAGGGCCTTGAATTGTAAAGATGGGAATATACTCGGGATGATTCGACGTTTCTTTATTCGTATGGACATGAATTTTAGAGAACGCTTTACACCATCTTTGTGAAAGGGAAAAAGAGGGGGGGGTGGTATACACTCGTTGGCTTTGACCTTACTGGTATAGCTTGAGCTTCTCGGCATTGTAAGGCCGCGGAAGCTTTCGTCCGTCCGCGTCTTGTAGGCGGTAGGCTCCGCCGGGGAGCGCCTCAAAGACGAGGAAGGGACCCTCCCACTTTGGGAAGAACTTGTGAAGCCTGCCTTGGTCGGTGAACTCGTTCCGCCGCAGGACCAGGTCCCCGGTCTTGAAGGTGCGGTGTTTGACCCGAGCGTTATAGTATCGGGCCGTTTATTGTTGATAGGTGGCAGCTCTGATCTGAGCCTGATCCCTCTTTTCCAACAAGATGTCGAGGTTGGTCCATAGCGCCGAGGTGTTTGCGTCATCGTCGAAGTGCTCGACCCGGTGACTGGGCAGCCCTATCTCTGCCGGGACCATCGCTTCGGTCCCGTAGCAGAGGCTGAAGATGGTCTCCCCGGTGGGAGTCTTTTTTGACGTGCGCAAGGCCCATAAGACCCGGGGCAGTTCTTCGACCCAACTGCCTTGTCACCCTTCTAAGCGGGGCTAGAGACCTCGGAGGACGTCTCGGTTAGCAACCTCGGCCTGCCCGTTGCATTGGGGATGCGCGACCGCGGCGAACTTCATGAGGATATGGTACTCTTTGCAGAAGTCCTTCACTTTCTCGTTCTCGAAGTTCGTCCCGTGGTCGGTAATGATGCACCTCGGGATGCTAAACCGGAGTATCAAGTTGTTTTGCAGGAACTTGATGGTTGTGGCGGCGTCCGGTTTCCTGATGGAGACGGCCTCAATCCACTTGGTGAAGTAGTCCACCGCGACGAGGACGTATTTGTACCCGCCTATCCCGGTAGGGAACTAGCCGATCATATCCAACCCGCACTGGGCGAACGGCCATGGGGATGTCAGGGCGGTCAGCTCGGTAGCCGGGAGGCTGGAAATGATGCCGTGGAGCTGGAAGCTCTTGCACCTCCTGACCAGGTTCAGGGCGTCCTCGTGCATGGTGGTCCATTAGTATCCTTGGAGTAACGCTTTTTGGATCAAGGTTCGAGCCTCCTGGTGTGCACCGCCCACCCCTTCATGGATTTCCCGAACGACGTAGTCGACTTCATGGGGGTCAATGCACCGGAGCAGGGGCTGAGTGAAGGCCTTCTTGTAGAGGTTCCTGTTGCTCCAGACGAAGTGGCAGGCTTTGGCCCGGAGACGGCGGGCGGCTGCCCGGTCCTCCGGGAGCGCGCCGTCTTTTAGGAACTCCACGAGGGGCTTCCTCCAATCCTGGTCGCTCTCCTGCGCCGCGTACATGTGGAGTGTCGTCGCTCCGTCCCCCACGCTGGGTCGAGGCAAGGTTTCGAAGAGGATATACCGCTTATTGTTGGCCGAGTATAACGAAGCCAGCTTGCTCAGGGCGTCTACTTAGGCATTCGGCTGCCTGGGTATTTGTTCTACCTAGACTTCGTCGAAGTTTCTTCGGAGTTTCCTTACTTCATCTAGGTACTTCATCATCAGAGGCTCTCGAGCTTCGAAGCGGCCGGTCACTTGACCGACAATAAGGGCCGAGTCGCTGCGAATTCGAATTATCTTCAGCCCCAGCCCGACGGTCATGCGCAGTCCGGCCAGGAGGGCCTCATACTCTGCCGCGTTGTTCGATGCTTTGAAACCGAGCCTCAAAGAATACTCCATCTCTGCATCGTTTGGGCCCCGAATAATGAGGCCGGCCCCGCAGCCTTCCTCGGTAGAAGACCCGTCGATGTAGATGACCCACTCCGGAACCGAGCCAGGGCCTTCCGTGACGAGACATTGGGTTGCGAGGGGCGGCGCGGACTCCGGTTTCTTGCTAGGGATGGTGCATTCGACGACGAAATCGGCCAAGGCCTGCGCTTTGATGGCTTGTCTAGGGCGATACCTTATGTCGAACTGAGATAGCTCCCACCTCCATTTTTCTAGGCGGCCCGAGGATTCTGGTGATGCTAGGATAGCTCCCAACGGGCGTTCGGTAAGGACGATGATGGTGTGTGCTTGGAAGTAGTGCCGCAACTTTTGCAAGGTTACCACGAGGGCTAAGACAATCTTCTCAATGGCGGGGAACCTCGTTTCCGCGTCCTTAAACACGTGGCTCACATAGTACACCGGCTTCTGTGCCCCCTCGGCCTTTCGGACGAGCACCGAGCCTGTTGCTCAGTCGGACACTGCCAGATACAGCGACAGCTCATCCCCTTCCACTGGTCGGGTGAGCAGCGGCGACGTTGCGAGGTGCTTCTTCAATTGGTCGAAGGCGGCTTGGCATTCCTCCGACCACTCGAACCTCGGAATTTTCCTCAGCGCCTTAAAGAATGAAAGGCACTTCTCCCCCGACCTGGACATGAAATGGCTCAGAGCGGCGACCCGCCCCGTGAGCCGCATGATCTCGACGTTGGTCTTGGGCGCGACCATATTCAGGATAGCGTCGATCTTCTCTGGGTTAGCCTCAATTACGCGGTGAGTGACCATGAACCCGAGGAACTTTCCCCCGGTGACTCTGAATGCGCACTTGGCGGGGTTTAGCTTCATGTTGAACTTGCGGAGCACTTCGAAAGCCTCGCCAAGGTCCTTGGCATGGTCGGCCGACGAGATGGACTTGACGAGCATGTCATCAACGTAGACTTCCATATTCATGCCGATCTGTGGCTTGAACATGCGGTTGACTAGCCTTTAGTACGTGGCCCCGGCGTTCTTGAGGCCGAAGGGCATCACCTTGTGGCAGTACACTCCCCGGTCCGTTGTGAATGCGGTCAGATCTTCATCTTCAGGATTCATACGGATTTGGTTGTAGCCGGGGAAAGCGTCCATGAAGCTCAACAGCTCGTGGCCTGCCGAGCTGTCGACGAGCTGGTCTATGCGAGGGAGCGGAAAGTTGTCCTTGGGATAGGCCTTATTGAGGTTGGTGAAGTCGACGCACATACGCCATTTCCCGCTTGACTTCTTGACCAGAACTACGTTTGCCAGCCACTCCGAGTAGGGCACATTTCTGATGAAGTTGGCGGCGAGGAGCCGATCAACCTCCTCCTCGATAGCCTTCTGTTTGACCGGGGTGAAACTTCTTTTCTTCTGTCTGACGGGCCGGGCAGCAGAATCAACCCCGAGCTTGTGAGAGATGATTTTGGGGTCGATCCCAGGCATGTCAGCAGGCGCCCAGGCGAAGACGTCGGAGTTGCTTCTGAGGAATCTGATCAGGTCATCCCGCTGAGTCCCTGTCAGGAGCGATCCGACCTGGACGGTTTTTCCGTGGTCTCCTCCTGTTAATGGCACCTCGGTCAGAGGTTCAACCGTGCTCCACGGACCTCCTTCCTCTCGTCTCAGGTGTCTAGGGAACCTTTGATGTCGTCACACGCCACAGCGTCGTCGGTACGCTGCTCGGGCAAAGGCGTTTCGGTAAGGCCTATCTTCGCGACTCGCTGGCTCCCGTATGCCCAACCTATCCTGCCCCGGTCGAGAGGGAACTTTATCGCCAGGTAGTAGGTCGAGATCTGGGCCTGGAGGGAGTTCAGCGTCGGGCGGCCGAGGAGGACGTTGTAAGCCGATGGGACTTTCGCTACGATGAAGTCCACAGGCAGTGTGCGCGTGTGGCCGGGCTCCCCGATCGTGAACTGCAGGGTGACCACCCCTTGCACCGGGATGGAGTGGTTGGTGAACCCCGAGAGGACGTGAGAGGTCGGTTTCAGTTCTGCTGGGGTGAGCCCCATACGCAGGAAGCAGTTGTGGAAGAGGATGTCTGCTGAACTGCCCGAATCGACGAGTATCCGGTGGACCTCGTACCGGTGGATTTGGGCTGTGATCACCAGCGGGTCGTTGTGGGGCACGGATATGCCGTGGAGATCCTCGTCGCCAAAGGTGATGGGCTCTCGGCCTCTAGCCCTTTTGCTCGGGCGGTCACCGGAGCCCGTGAAACGGCAGCCAGCGGGGGAGCCGATGACATTCGGTGAGGGTTCGCCCGCGCCTCCGTTGAGAGGGAGGCGACAGCGGGTATTTGGATCTTCAGGGGGATCGGTTGCCATGTTGGCGGAGATCGGAAGGCCAACTTTATGTTTTGTGGAGTTAGCTTCCCACAGACGGCGCCAACTGATGGAGGTCCTTTTCGGGTCTCCGTCAGTTGCTGTCTTCCGTTGATCTTCCGGTAGATTTTGGTGGTGATCTTCTGTTGCGTGTGGATCTCAATGGGTTTTGATGAGATTGGTGATTTGAGGGGTTTAGCGCCGAGTACTTGCAAAGAAGTCCCGAGGTGGTTTGGTACCACCGAGGACCCTCCGACAATCAAATAAGTGCTAGATCCAAGCAGAGTAACGGTTAAGTGGAATTAAAAATGGCTTACTTGACCCCTCTGCAATGGGGGTTTATATAGCGGCGGCAGCACGCAGCAGTAGACGCGAAAAACTCGCCGGCCGTTACGCTCCCGACGTCATGCCCGCGTGAAGAGCGGATCGCCCATTAATGGGGTCATGATGACGTGGAGCGTGGGACGTTGCTGGCAGAAAATCTAAGCGTGGTGAGATTTGCGGAGCGGCGGTTACGCCTGCGAGTGGTGGAGTTGGTCGGTCGGAGGGACTGAGGAAGACGGTCTCGGCTGGGGAGCTCGGAACCGAGCAAAAGGGCTGAGGAGTCTTGGTCCTGTAGCAGCTCGGGGCGAGCTGAGGGGCCGAGGAGGCAAATTTGCAGGGGGCCCCGAGGCGGGCCAGCTTGTGTTTGTAGGTCGGGTACAAGGGTGGTCTGGTCGGTCTCTGTGGGCCCTTCTTCTCGGGTCTTGGGACATGTCATCCGCCACGTGTCCTGATCTCGCATCGTCAATATCGAGCATCATCAATACGGCTAAAATATTTTGATTTAATAAGTTTAATATTTTCTATTTTAAACTTGATGATCAACCTCAGTATATGAATCTAAGATTTTATAGCAAATCAATCATGCGCTATTTAAACTGCATTTCTGGATTTTTCTAAATTTCCATTCCTTGCGGAACTCCAATCGCATAAATACAACTTAATTAGGATGCAAATTTTTCGGGTTGGGTAAATATTGAGACCAAAACCTGCCTGTTGAAATACTACCCGACGGGAACCCGCTATGTATACAGGGCACCATTCATATGCTAGTAATACAGTTCAACTCATTTGTAGAGTACATTGTAAACCTGTCAGATTTGGATAGTTTTTGCGCTTATGCTTTAGAATTCGCGACATGTATGCAATATATTGAAAAAAGTGCGAAATCCCGCCTGATTTCCCCCCTAGATAAAATATTCTTTTCAGCAATGTATTTTGAAATAAATAATTCAAACTATTTAGTATAGATTTGGGACGATATTTGACTCAAGACTTTTGAAGTCCATCAAATTTTCTTTAAATTTTGATATTGTTGTCGTTCACGGGTATGATCAATGCAACTTGTGTGACTTTGGAGCATTTTGGTACACACACAACATCCTTCTGTGTTTGACGTAAGTTTTGGTCTAATGAGCTCCAAGTAAATTTGCTTAATAACACTCATTTGCTAGCAAAAATTTCTTCTATTTTTGTTCATATAGTAGAAATTTATATATATATATATATATATATATATATATATAATTTACCTCGCTTACAACTATTTTATAATTTATGTTCAATTTGATACCCATTTGGAACATCTGTTTTGATATGGCAGTCAAAAAATTTGACTTCATAAAAAAAATAGATGAACCTTATAAATATAAAAAAGTAGTAGAGAGTAAGATAGTCTTCCTCGTATTGTACATGGATGACATACTCTTGATAGAAAATGATGTTCCTATACCGCACTCGGTCAAACTCTTTCTATCACAAAAATTCTCCATTAAAGATATGGGTGATACTTCTTACATTCTGGGGATAAAGATCTATAGATATAGATCTAAAAATATGTTGGGATTGTCCCAATTCAGGTACATAGACATCATACTAAAGAGTTTTAGTATGGCAGATTTTAAGCGTGGCGATTTACCCGTTTGTTCAGAAATCACTTTCTCCAAAGAGATGTCTCCTAAGACTGATCTGGAGAGGGCTCGCATGCACGTGATACCCTATACTTCTGCAGTTGGGTCTATAATATACGCGGTGTCATGCACCAGACCGGATGTAGCTTACGCACTTAGTGTTGTAAGTATGTATCAATCAGACTCAGGGGAGAAGCACCGGACAGCTGTGAAGAACATTCTTAAGTATTTGAGAAGGACTAAAGAGATGTTCTTGGTGTATTGTAACCGTGAACTTCAGGTGGAGTCCTTTTCCGATTCGAGCTTTCAGAGTGATAAGGACGATGGCAAGTCTCTCTCGGATTTTGTCTTCATCCTAAATTAGGGGGCAGTATGTTGGAAGAGTTCTAAGAAAGATACCGTAGCAGACTCGATGATGGAGGCTGAATACATCGCTGCTAACGATACGGCCAAAGAGGCTGTCTGGATAACCAAGTTCATTGCTGAACTTGGTGTGGTTCCTTCCATTGAGGATCTAATACCCTTGTATTATAATAACAATGGAGCTGTGGTTTTGGCCAAGAAACCCCGGTCCTATCAGCGATCCAGACATATTCTGAGGCGGTATCACCTGATCCGGGAGATAGTTGAACTCCGGGAGATCGAGGTCAGGAGAGTAGATACGATGGACAACATAGCGGATCCACTCACGAAGGCCCTCCCCCAGATGAAGTTTGAGAGAATTTTTGGGATGTTGGGTATGCAATACTACAACAACTGGTCTTAGTGCAAGTGGGAGATTGTTAGGAATATGTATACCCTAGAGGCCATTATTGTATGATATAGTGGATGCTTGGACATATATATAGAGAACTTTCTTACTCGATATGATAGTATGCTATCTGGTTGCTCTATATCTTAACATGTACATTTATATAATATTCTGTCTCTCTGATACATATTGATAAAGACCTAAGGATGTTGGCTTGACTATCAGGAGTATGATGCAGACCATACTAGTGGGGCTTATGTAGTCCGCAAGCACATCCTTTAACAATTCTTAGTCGAGGGAGTATCGAGACAGAACATCGATATTCTAGAGTGGACTAGTGTGTACGTTTCTTGACCCTATATAGGGCGATAGTTGATCCCACAATCATTGGTGTTTGACATCAGAAATTTTGCACAGGTGCTCATTAGAGAATGGGTACACCGAATAGGACTCGCCGAGAATTCCTAGATGGTACCATACCTATCGTCAGATAGCAGTTCTCTGGTGATACTTGTACAGGTTACTCTATAGACCCGAGATCGTCATAGTGTCTTGTGTGGTTCCCACAGTGCTTTTATTTCCTCCCCACCACAGCTCAAAGGAGTCGTGCAAACAGGTGGATTTTGGGTACAGTCCCGAGTCACATGGAGGCAGTGAGCGATAGGAGGGGTTTCGTCTCTCCCGGTATTGGGAGTTGATGTTGTGCTATACTCGATTGGCTATAACAGCAAGTCCAAGGCCAGAGCTGATGAGATTTACTGGTAAGAGTTATCAGTAGTTTCTCGAAAGGTTATAGGCCACACATCGACATGACTTATCAAGTTACTGTGGTCTGACGATTCCACCCCTAGACTCGATATGCGACATATCAGACGAAGAGACCAGACTGTACGGTAAGTGTTGCTTATAAGCTCTACGGGAGTTTGGACAAGTTTGCTTGTTGATCTTCTATTCGTTCAATACCTGGATAGCCGTTACGTCCAGCTAGTACCGCCGACGGCTTATGCGTATCTGATGTGATCATTACCTACTGCTGGCGTATTGACGAGTCTTTAGAGCCCCACACAGAGATTTCCTAGCTCAAGCGAAACGAAGTGTCACGTCCCGCTTCCCAGAATGCGCTAAGATCGGCACGTGACAGAGCCAACCATACTACCTGTGGCTAGGAAACATCCCTCCACAGTCACAATACGGCTGTCTAGAGATATCAAGAACAGTAAAGTAAAATAAACTACCTAGTACATGTCCATATGCCAGAATAAACGAGTCAAGAAATAATACGCGGAAGCAATAAATTCAAGTAACAATAACAATCTGGAAAGTACGTCCAATAATATGGGCTCACATCAGGAATGAAAATACGAAATAAAACTAAACTAACTAGCTACTAACATGATCTTCACTGCTCAGCTTGTTGGTCAAAATATTCCTGAACTGCCTGCGACAGAGATAGAGGATCTGGGCCATACAAAACCCAGACGTCAGTGTGTCATGATATCAACCAATAATAAATGAACAGGATACACGAGATATGCAGGCATGAATCATAAACAGTAATAAGAGTATAACAGTATTACGAATACGGAATAGTGAAGGGTATCGATATATGTGATATGCAGTGATCAATCTAAACTGTGCTACTGGGTATCTATTCTTAAGTTTGTTTGAAATCAATTAATGTAATTCTCAATGTAACTCAAAGGATATGTCCCGTTATCCCCCGGGACCACGGATCAGGTAGTGGGAGTTATGAATGACTCTGTCCCGTTATCCCCCAGGACCACGGATCAAGTAAGAATCACGAATGATTCTGTCCCGTTATCCCCCGGGACTACGGATCAAGTAATACCTTTGTAAGCTACACTTTAGTTTACACTTTTGATTTCCCCACACCCTAAGATTATGTGTTCAAGTCAGGTATTGATAGATCTGAAGCTAATGCCAACACAGGATCAAGCAGGAACAGGTTTGTCTATACATACAACAGGATATGTCCATCGAGACAACATGTCAAGATTGTCGGCATTAGAAACAAGATCAGGTAACATATCAAGTAGTGATATATCAGGTCATGTCAGGTAGTGTACATATATCAAGTCAAGTAATGGTGTATCAGGTCATGTCAAGTAGTGCACAGTGAATCAAATGGGTGGCCAACAGTACAATGTAGCAAGTATTGAATCAGGGTAAAAGTACGGATGTACTATAAAAGCATGGATGCACAAATATCTATCAGGGGTTACATCATGACTATGTAGGATGTACGTTATCAAGCATGGGGTACTAATGTAATAAAAATATGAATTAATGTAATATGGCATGCAACTAGGTATATAATTAATGGTATTGATGCTCAAATATCGATCAGGGGTTACATTTATAGTTTCAAGTCTAAGTGGGATTCACATTATTAAGCATGGGGTGTTACTACAATCATAACATGAATTACTATGGTCTATATATGCAGTTATATATATTTTAAATGATATGGATGTAAACGGGTATCCGAAAACGGAAAACTTTAATATGGATGTATAATGTGATAAACAGGTAACATTTTACTCATATGGATGCATAATATTATACCTAGCATGTAGCAAGATGGATTAGCATGCGACTAGATATGTAAATAATAATATGGATGCACACGGACGTCGTATAACAGTAAAATGATAAAAATGGCAATGTGAGATGTACAAATAAGCAATATGAAATGTTATTATTCAATTGGGTGCATTATATTGTAGTATAGCATGTAGCAAGATTAACTTGCCTGGATGGATCACAATACAGATATGTACGGCACGTCGGATGTCGGTAAAAGTTGCGATGCACACACGCGTGCCCGGAACGGAACCAGCCAATGCAAGAAGTGACCACGCTGCACGAGAACGTCTTCTGGGTCACCCAGATCGGCAGTGGCTAGCACGGCTCCGGTGATGACCAGAAACGCGAATCCAAGAAATCAAGAGAAAAAGAAGAAGAAGAAGGAGAAGAAGAAGAGAGGAAAAAGAGTGTTGTTCTGGGTGTGGGTGCTCTAGGATCAGAGGAGTCGACAAGGGGAGGCCGACGAGGGCGGTCGGCGGTGAGGGTGCCGGCAATGGCGACACAGGCGAGGGCAGGGGCTGCAGGCACGGGTTCGGGCGTGCAGGTGTGCCTTCGGGGTTCTTGGTGCAGTAAAGGGCTATGGTGTGAGGAGAAGGAGAGAAGATGGAGGAATGTGTCGACGAGGTCGACGGCGAGGGATCGGCGGTCGGGAAGATGGGCGGCGTGCGGCGATGATGGGTGCAGGTGAAGAGGTCGGGTGAGGCATGGGGTCACGGGGTCATGGGTTCATCGCGAGAGGAGTCATGGGGAGAGGAGAGAGGTGGTATCGTCGGAGATGAGGGGATGTTGATGACGACGAGGGTGGAGGCGGCACTGGCGATGGGTTCGTCGGGGAGTTGGTTGCAGGGGAGAGAGGAAGTGAGCGGGGAGAGGAGGTCGAGGAGGGGAAGAATATGGTGGTGAGGGTTGACGGTGGCGGCGATGAATTAGGGTTAGTGTTTCAAGATTAGGCGGCGGTACGTGAGGAAGAAGAGAGAAACGTGGGTTAATAGGGTTTTTTAAAAAAATATTATATATATATATATATATATATATATATATATAGGAGGGGGAGAGAAAGAGAGTAGTCTGTTACCAAAATTTAAAAAATCTATTAAAAAATTTTTAAAACGAAATAAATTATAGGAAAAAAAACGCAAGGATAAAATATTAGTTAAGTTTTGAGATTTTGGCTAATACAAAAAATAATCCAAAACACGCCCGGGTCGGGTCTAAAATTATGGTTTTAAAATACGGTTAATATACGTTTTGGCCAAAACTAAAATAGGATATCTGGATAACGAAAATGCATACCCCCAAGAACGGATGCACGTACGTGCGCGTAGCCATACAAACAAGTCCGTTTCACTGAACGGGACGAGAACAATATGCACGGATGCTACCACAGGGTTAGGGGTATCATGCAGGCCATGCAATGTATTTTTAAAATATTTTATGTGACTTTAAATGTTATACTTAAAAATGCAGATGCCAGATAAATGCCAATATGCAGTATACAATAATGTAAGTGTACGAGTCCATATAATAAGCCAGGATAAACTATAAACATGAATCAAGACTGGTTTCAAGCAAGCGGGTCAGGTCAGATGCGAATACAGATGTCAAATATACTATTCGCACCCAAAGTACAGTAAATCAGGAAAATGCCATAAATAAAGAAATACTTGAAATAGAACTGGTATAAATGAACTAGGGTGTTACATTATACCCAACTACAAAAGAATTTCGTCCTCGAAATTCCCAAGACAAGAAAAGGTAAATAACATGAATCTACAAGAATAGGTGTGGAAACTTCTGTCGAATCTCGTCTTCTCGTTCCCAAGTCGATTTTCTATGCGAGCGATTTCCCCAAGAAACAAGTACGAGAGGGATAACCCTGTTCTTAAGGACCTTTTCTCTTCGATCAACAATCGACATCGGTCGTTCCTCAAAAGTCAAATCCTCTCTTACAGTCAGCTCTGAATGATCCAGCACGTGTGTTTCATCTCGATCATACTTACGGAGTTAAGATAAATGAAACACGTCATAAACATTCGCCAAAGATTGTGATAACGCCAATCGATAAGCCACTTCTCCAACACGCTCCAAAATCTCGAAAGGCCCCACGAATCGAGGACTAAACTTGCCTCGACTCCCAAAATGAATCACTCTTCTAGTCGGTGATATCATCAAGAATACCATATCACCAACCGCGAACTCTAGAGGTCTTCTCGATGTGTCGGCACAACTCTTCTGCTGATCTTGTGCTGCCTTCATATGATTTCGGATAGTATTAACTTTCTCCACAATTTGCACGATCAAATCCGGTCCCAACAATCTTCGTTCTCCAATATCGTCCCAACAAACAGGTGAACGACACTTGCGACCATAGAAAGGTTCGAATGGAGTCATCTGAATAGTCGCCTGAAAACTGTTGTTGTACGAAAACTCCACCAAGTGTAGATGATCCTCCCATGAACCCTTGAAGTCTAACATGCAAGCTCTCAACATGTCTTCAAGAGTTTGGATCGTTCTCTCCGACTGGCCATCTGTCTAGGGATGATAAGCTGTGCTAAACTTCAATCGCATCCCCAAACTTTCCTGTAAACTCCTCCAGAAGTGTGATAAGAATCGGGTGTCACGGTCGGACACGATGCTCACAGGTACTCCATGCAATCTCATAATCTCCTACATGTACCGTTCCGCCAACGCTTCCGTTGATTGACCAACTCGAAATGGTATGAAATGAGCTGCCTTGGTCAATCGATCAACAATCACCCAAACTGCATTGTTGCCCTTTGGACTCCGCGGTAGAGCTGTCACGAAATCCATAGTTATATGTTCCCACTTCTATTGAGGAATCGGAAGTGGTTGCAATAAACCAGCGACCCTTTGATATTCAGCCTTAACTTGCTGACACACCAAGCATTTCGCTACAAAGCGAGCAATCTCCTTTTTCATGCCTTCCCACCAGAAATGTCGTCTTAGATCGCGATACATCTTTGTGCCTCCTGGATGTACGGAATATGCGAAACTGTGCGCCTCCTTCATAACTTCTTCATGAATATCTCCTTTTGGCACACACAAATGGCTACCATATCACAATGAACCATCTTCATGAATTAACAAGTCCGTACGAAGTCCAGCTTCAACCTGTTCTCGAAACTTCTGCAATCTTGGGTCCTGTGACTGCGCTGCTTTAATATTATCGATCAACGACGACTGTACTTGCAGCTGCATCAACTGTTTCAAAGAATGCGGTAGCACGATCTCCAACTCGAATCTCCGAAAATCTTCGATAAGCTCCTTCTGTGCAGTCAACATCCGAATTGCTGACAACCAACTAAGCGCATCCGGCACTACATTAACTTTCCCCGGATGGTA
This sequence comes from Agapanthus africanus, assembly GCA_030015575.1. NCBI lineage: Eukaryota > Viridiplantae > Streptophyta > Magnoliopsida > Asparagales > Amaryllidaceae > Agapanthus > Agapanthus africanus. The sequence goes on from CM057337.1 coordinate 189,349,219, forward strand.
ATTAAGATCAAGATCATAGTCAGCCATCAGCTCCAACCATCTACGATGCCTCATGTTTAGCTCTTTTTGTGTGAATACATACTTTAGGCTTTTGTGATCGGTGAATACTTCGACTCTTTCGTCCAATAAGTAGTGTTTCCAAATCTTCAAAGCGAAAATCACTGCTGCTAGCTCCAAATCATGAGTTGGGTAACTCTTCTTATGGGACTTCAACTGTCTCGATGCGTAGGCTATAACCTTCCCATGCTGCATCAAAACACATCCCAAACATTTCCCAGATGCGTCGCTGTGAATCACCAATCCTCCGGAACCGTCTGGTACGGTCAAAATAGGAGCGGTTATCAATCTCTGCTTCAACACCTCAAAAGCTGATGCACACTTATCTGTCCATACAAACGGTACTTCCTTGCGCGTAAGCTTGGTCAAAGGCTCAACCAAACGGGCAAAATTCTCTACGAATCTTCTGTAATACCCGGCGAGTCCAAGAAAGCTTCTGATCTCTGCTACGTTCTTCGGGATTGGCCAATCTTGAACTGCTGCAATCTTCTCAGGTTCAATGGCGATTCCATCTCCGGATACAACATGCCCCAAAAACTTCACTTCTTCAAGCCAAAACTCGCACTTGCTCATCTTTGCATACAATCTTTCTTGCCTCAATGTCTGCAGTGCGATTTTCAAGTGTTTTGCATGCTCCTCAATGCTTCTCGAATACACCAGAATATCATCAATAAACACCATAATAAACTGGTCCAAGAACGGTGAAAAGATTAGGTTCATCAAGTCCATAAATATCGCCGGTGCATTCGTGACTCCGAATGGCATCACTAAATACTCGTAGTGTCCATACCAAGTTTGGAATGCAGTCTTGCAAATATCCTCTGATTTAACTCGGACCTGATAATATCCGGATCGTAAATCCAGTTTCGAGAATACCCTCACGCCATTGAGTTGCTCGAATAATTGTCACGCCCCGCTTCCCAGAGTACGCAAGATTGGGCACGTGACATAGCCAACCATGCTACCTGTGGGTAGGAAGTATCCATCCACAGTCACATTACGGTTGTAAGGATATCAAGAACAAGATAATAAGCTAATCTAATACATGTCCAAATCCATAATAACAAGAATCAATAAACAATAAGTGCGGAAGCTAATGATCCAATACAATGAATAAACAGTACGTCCCATAATGTGGGCTCACATCTGGAAATGAAATGAAATAAATAAACTAAACCCTAAGGAACTCACAGTTCAGCCTGCTGGCTGAAGTACTCCTGCTCGGTCGTCGACAGTGGTACGGAATCTGGGCCATGCAAAACCCAGACGTCAGCGCGTCATGACATCAAGTATATAGTATAAACATGGTAATAAGCAATGCAAGTATGAACATGAATAAAGCAGTAATAAGAAATAACAAGCAGGGTAATGTGCAATGGTGACTAAACTGTCCTATCAGGTTTTCTACTCTATAGTCTTTGAAACCAATTGATGAATCGTCGATGTAACCCAATAGTATCCCGTACATACCCGGGACCACGGCCACAATATTCTCGGCTGCAGCCGAGACATGCCGTTAGGCACAGAATAGGAAAGTGTACACTCGGTATTACCCTGTACATACCCGGGATCACGGCCACAATATTCTCGGCTGAAACCGAGACATGCCGTTAGGCACAGAATAGGAAAGTGTACACTCGGTATTACCCCGTACATACCCGGGATCACGGCCACAATATTCTCGGCTGAAACCGAGACATGCCGTTAGGCACAGAATAGGAATGTGTACACTCGAACGGTAGTGAACTGTCGAGTTACAAGTCAGGTTCATCTTTGATTTTCCCATACCCCCAAGCTATGTATGTCAGGTCAGGTATTCAGTAGTCAAGGACTAATACCAACACAAAATCCGGTAAGAGTAGGTCCGTCTGGATAGACAGCAGGGATGGTCGGGTTTGTCGGCATTAGGCATGAAATCATGAAACAAGTCATGTCATGGTACAACAGGATGAGTCGGTATGTATGTATATGTCATGTGTAGCAGGGTCAGGCCAATATGTAGTGCAATCAGGTATGTGCTCACAACAGTTATACAATCAAATAATGAACAGCAGCAGGAAACAGTAAATAACCATATCATTCCATGTAACAACAGTGATGTTTTGTATTCTCTTATTAACGGGTTCAAGCACCCTGGAGTGCAATAGTCACAAGGTGGAACAATATTAACCATACGTAATGAAACCACGTGAAATTAAACTAAAATATAATAATTGTCTCATGGGTGATTTAACAATTAAAGCAGATGTGATCCAATTTTTTTATTTAGTTGAATTATGGATTGATAGTGGGTTGATTAATTACGAGGAACTATTATAACGATTCCATGTTAAAGATAACTGCAACTGTCAATTCTAACTCATAATATGATATCAATTACCATCATTAAGTTGTTGTATTATCTAGTATGAATTCAACTGCGTGGCAAGACTAGATCTCGCACGCTAGCATGTTAAAGCAAGTATTCAGATACTTACCTCGACGGTTTTGCAAACCGGAACACGGATGCGATGTCGGCAGAAAACGCGATATGATAGCACGGGCCACGGATCGAGCCCCAACAGAGAACAACGGGATCACACGGACCAGGGTACTTCGCTGGAGCGTTGGGTTCGCCAAGACGGCACGGTCGGATTTCGGCAGAAACACGGCAACGAGTTAGCAACACACGATAAACTTAATGTGATCAGCGGGGGGGGGGGTGATTTGCAAAAGGGAAAGATGAGGAAGGCTTACTGAGAGGCACCAGGGGTAACCCCGGCGAGCTTGATGGCGCTGGAATGCCGGCGAGGCAGCGACGGCGGCTGCAAAGGCTTGAATGGCCTCGGGGTTCGCGGGAGAGGGTGCTGCGACGAGTGAGGGAGAGGGTGGTCGGCTCTGGTGGTCGAGGGGGAGACGGAGGTGGCTCTGGTGACGGCGGCGAGGATCGCCGGCGCGTTCTCCGGCGAACAGCGGAGGGTAGGTGAAGGGGTTATGGCCTCGGGTTGGTGGTCCGGCGAGGGGAGGAGGGAAGCGACGACGAGGTCGGGACGAGGAGGGTGAGAGGGAGTCTCGGGAGTCGTCGGCGACGAGAGGCGGCGTCGACGTCGGGCTCTGCAGTGGTTGGAGGCGTCGTCGGGTTGGGTGCAGGTGCGGGAATCGGCGGAGGAAGGAGGTAAGTGGGTGCGGCTAGTCTCGTGGTGGCGAGGGCGGCGACGGCGAGGTCGCGGGGAGGTCGACGGCGAAGAACGAGGGGCTAGGGTTAGGGTTCTGAGGCGTTTTCTCGTGAAGAAGAGGATGCGTAGGGGCGGCTGCATGGATGAAAACTTATAGAGGAAGAGAGAGAGAGAGATTGAAGAGAGAGAGAGAAAAGATTTGATGATGATGAGAGAGAGAGAGACAGGGAAAGGATTTGGAGGCGGGGCCCACAAAACTCAGCCTCGTGATTGGCTGATCACGAGATAAAGGAGAAGGAATTGAAGGATTTTAACGGTTAGGTAAATTATATTCGTATAATATAGTTTAAGATATTAAATTTAAATGGGCCTTTTTGGCGCGAAATGAAACATTTCCAAATCGCGCCCGGGTTGCGCCCAAATGTTCCAAATTCAAATTATAGGATTTTAAGCGGGTTCCAAATTTCGAAAAGAGGTGTTTAATGATTAAAATGCATGCCCCCAAGTCGGACACTTGCACGCGCGCGTAGTCGTCCAAACTTGCCCGTTTAGCCGAACGGGACGGAATCTCGACACGCGGACGCTACCACGCGACTAGTGGCGACGAGTAGGCCAACATGGACACTTTTAATTTCATTTTAGGGGTTAAAATTTGTTATGTGCCAAAATGACTTAACCGGTTAAAATTTAGCAATAAACCCCAGAAAAACAGAATAATTGGAAATGAGCAATATATATAACCCTCAACTAGTAATATAGATAGTATTATTGGGCTCGGGTGTTACATCATACCCAACTACAAAAGAATTTCGTCCTCGAAATTCCAAGGATACAAGATAGCTAACTACTGAAAAAGGTGAGGGAATTTCTGTCGGATCTCGTCTTCTCGCTCCCAAGTGGATTCTCCATGCGATCGGTTACCCCAAGAAACTAGCACAAGAGGGATAACCTTGTTCTTAAGAACCTTTTCTCTTCGATCCTTGATTTCAACTGGTCGCTCCTCAAAAGTCAGGTCCTCTCGCACAGTCAACTCCGAATGATCCAAGACATGAGTCTCATTACGAACATACCTCCGTAGTTGAGACACATGAAACACGTCGTGAACTCCTGCTAATGACGGTGGTAACGCCAACCGGTACGATACCTCTCCAACACGCTCCAATATCTCGAAGGGTCCAACGAATCGGGGACTAAGCTTTCCCCGACTTCCAAAGCGAATCACTCCTCTAGTCGGTGATATCTTCAGGAATACCAAATCACCCACGGCGAACTCTAGAGGTCTTCTTGACGTGTCGGCCCAACTTTTCTGTCTGTCTTGAGCTGCCTTCATATGCTTCCTGATTGTATTCACCTTCTCGACTGTCTGCACCACCAAATCTGGTCCTAGTAACCTTCGTTCACCAACATCATCCCAACAAACAGGTGAACGGCACTTGCGACCATACAGTGCTTCAAACGGGGCCATCTGAATAGTTGCTTGGAAGCTATTGTTGTACGAAAACTCCACCAGGTGTAGATGATCTTCCCAAGAACCTTTGAAGTCCAACATGCAAGCCCTCAACATATCTTCAAGGGTCTGGATCGTTCTCTCCGATTGTCCATCAGTCTGAGGATGATAAGCTGTGCTAAACTTCAATCGAGTCCCCAAACTTTCTTGTAAACTCCTCCAAAAGTGCGACAAGAATCGAGTGTCCCGATCGGACACGATGCTTACCGGCACTCCATGCAATCTGACAATCTCCTGCATGTATCGCTCTGCCAAGGTCTCTGTCGATTGACCAACCCGAAAAGGAATAAAGTGAGCTGCCTTGGTCAACCGATCGACAACCACCCATACAGCATTGTTGCCCTTTGGACTCCGCGGTAAAGCCGTCACGAAATCCATGGTTATATGTTCCCACTTCCACTGAGGAATCGGAAGTGGTTGCAACAAACCAGCAACCCTTTGGTGTTCAGCCTTGACTTGCTGACACACCAAGCACTTAGCCACGAAGCGAGCAATTTCCCGTTTCATACCTTCCCACCAGAAGTGCTGTCGAATATCTCGGTACATCTTTGTCCCTCCTGGATGTACAGAGTAAGCTGAACTGTGTGCCTCCTTCATAAGCTCTTCACGCACATCTCCTTTTGGCACACACACACGGCTACCATATCTCAACGAACCATCTTCATGGATCAGTAAATCGGTTCGTAGTCCGGCTCCAACCTTTTCTCGAAACTTTTGCAGTCTAGGATCCTGCGATTGTGTCGCTTTAATCCTCTAAACTAAGGACGATTGTACTTGCAACTGCATCAACTGTCCTGTAGCATGTGGTAGCACAACCTCCAAGTCAAATCTCCGAAAATCCTCAATGATCTCTCTCTGTGCAGTCAATATCTGAATTGCTGGTAACCGGCTCAGCGCATCCGGCACGACGTTGACCTTTCCCGGATGGTACTTAAGATCGAGGTCATAGTCGGCCATCAGCTCCAACCATCTGCGTTGCCTCATGTTCAACTCCTTCTGAGTGAACACATATTTCAAACTCTTGTGATCTGTAAAGACTTCAACTCTCTCGCCCAAAAGGTAGTGTCTCCAAATCTTCAGGGCGAAGATCACGGCTGCAAGCTCTAACTCATGAGTCGGATAGTTCTTCTCATGAGTCTTCAGTTGTCTCGATGCGTAAGCGACGACTTTCCCATTCTGCATTAAAACACATCCCAATCCTTTTCCAGATGCGTCGCTGTGAATCACCAGTCCTCCTGAATTATCCGGTACGGTCAGGATCGGGGCGGTTATCAACTTCTGCTTCAACGTCTCGAAGGCCAATGCACATCCATCCGTCCAAACAAACGGTACCTCCTTACGCGTAAGCTTGGTTAACGGCTTAGCTAAACGAGCGAAGTTCTCCACAAATCTTCTGTAGTAACCGGCGAGTCCAAGAAAACTTCTTATCTCCGCAACATTCTTTGGAACAGGCCAATCCCGAACTGCTGTAATCTTCTCGGGATCAACGGCGATTCCTTTGCCCGACACAACATGCCCCAGAAACTTCACTTCTTCCAGCCAGAATTCACACTTACTCATCTTCGCAAATAACTTCTCTTGTCTCAGCATCAGCAGTGCGATCCGTAAGTGCTCAGCATGCTCCTCCGGACTCTTCGAGTACACCAGAATATCGTCAATGAATACCACAATAAACTGGTTCAAGAACGGTGAAAAGTTCCTGTTCATCAAATCCATGAATATTGCTAGCGCATTAGTCACACCGAAGGGCATCACTAGATACTCGAAATGTCCATATCGAGTTCGAAACGCCGTCTTGCAAATGTCTTCTGCTTTCACTCGGACCTGATGATATCCTGATCGCAAGTCCAGTTTCGAGAATACCCTCGCGCCACTAAGCTGCTCAAAAAGTTCTCCAATGCGAGGGATCGGGTATTTGTTCTTAATAGTCACCCGGTTCAATTCTCGATAATCAATGCACATCCTTCTCGTGCCATCCTTCTTCTTTACTAAAAGGACTGGAGCTCCCCAAGGTGAGTTGCTGCTTCGAATCCATCCCTTCTCGAGTAATTCACCCACTTGTTTCTTAACTTCTTCCAATTCCACCGGTGCCATCGGATAATAAGATTTTGATACTGGCGCTGCACCAGGAATAAGGTCAATCGCAAACTCCACATCTCGCTTCGGCGGTAAGCCCGAAATATCTTCAAACACATCCATAAAGTCGCGGACAACTGCCGGCTCTTCATTACTATCCACTACCATAGCCGCAAGAACACTGTTCGTCGGCCTAGCCCTAAACTCGACTGGCCCGACAGAACTGCTTCCTCCAATGAAAGTAAACTCAGGGTGTCCGGGAATCTGGAAAATTACTTTCCTTGCCCTACAATCAATGTGTGCGTGGAAAGTGCCAAGAAAATCCATTCCCAAGACTACTTCAAAACTGCCCGTATCAATCACCAAGAAATCTGCAAAAAGCTCCCGTCCACAAACAACAACTGTACAATCTCTACATTCCTTACTAGCTATGATTTTCCCATTCCCAGTGTGTATGTCCCAGAAACTAGACAGAGTCGTGCAGGTGATCGAGTGTGTAGTTATAAATTTGGATGACATAAAACAGTGGGATGCTCCGGAATCAAATAATGCCAATGCGGGAAAACCACGAACGAGTACAGCACCTGAAACCACTTCTCCTGATGCCTTGGCTTCCTCAGCTGTCAATGTGAAAGCTCGACCCTGGTTGGGTCCTTGTGTCAGCTGCTTCTGCCCTTGGAACGGTCTCTGCGGAGGCTTCCGTATATCATCTCTCGTGCGAAGCTTCGACGGACAAGCACCAACTGCGTGATCGGCTGCTCCACAAACCAGACAAAGTCCCAGTCTCCTTCGACAATCCTTTTGCATGTGGCCCGGTAAATTGCAGTAGTTACAACTTATGCTCTTTCTTCGATCGACGATCACAGGCTTCTTCATTGGCGCTACACCTCGACGGTCCACTGGAATACCTCTGCGCCCATGATCTCGGTTAGGTACAAATGCAGGCTTCCTGGCCGCAACTGCTGTCTGGTGAAGGTTCCCTTTCGATCCTGATAAACTCTGCTGCTCTCTGGCTGCCGCAAGAACCTGTGAGAAAGTGGTCAAACCCAGGGAGACAATCTGCCTCTGGATGTCCACATCCAAACTGCGCAAGAACCTTCACGCCCTGTCTGCCTCCTTGGCGACTAAGGGTCCAGCGAAACGGCTGAGTCTCGTCCATTCCGCTGCATGTACATCTACAGCTGCTCCATTTTGTCTCAGCCCAATAAATCTCTCCTCCATTTCCTCCCGTGCAGTCCGCGGGAAGAACTTTTCCAAGAAACTTTTAGAGAAATCCGCCCAACTGATTGGCTTGGACAAGCGGGTCTCCTCCACAAGTCACCACTCTCGGGCGTAATCCACCAGCTGAATGCGTACCACATCAACTCTCTTGTCTTCAGGGATCTGTGCCGCAATCAGTAAATTCTCCGTGTCCACTAGCTACTGCTCGGCTGGCAACGGTTCCTCCAAGCCGGTGAAAGTAGTAAGACCCAACCGTCTGAAATCTGCCACGGTCCCTACTCGGTCGACTGGCTTCGCTACAGCGGTGTTTACAGACTGCTGCATAGCCTGCAAACCCTCCTGAAATGAATCCGCTTGCTGCTGGATCAGCTCAGTTTGCCTCTTCTGATTTTCCAACATCCCACGTATCACTCCTAACATGGCGGCTTCATCCACACGCCTCTGATACGTCTTGAAATTCTTATCTGCCATGGTCCTGAAATCAAAACAACAACATTAGCATGATGGTAGATTCAATATATAAATCAAGACTAGAACTCCAAGATACTTAAATAGAGTGCTGCATTGTAGCTATGCCGCGGTATCATAGCCGCAATTACTTAACTCCACCCAAGTCGCCTAAGTCCTAGAGATAACAAGAAATTAGGTTTTCGAGTTGACAATGCAAAGTAAGTTTGCATGCCGACATGATCCGGAAGAATGATTCAAGGATGGTAAAACGGTCAAAGTGGCAGGACATGTTTCCTAATCACGGTATTCTGATTCGTGTATCGGGTGCGATACCCAACTACAAAGAATCATCCCAATTAACCTATGTCTCTGATACCAAAAGAACCATGTCACGCCCCGCTTCCCAGAGTACGCAAGATTGGGCACGTGACATAGCCAACCATGCTACCTGTGGGTAGGAAGTATCCATCCACAGTCACATTACGGTTGTAAGGATATCAAGAACAAGATAATAAGCTAATCTAATACATGTCCAAATCCATAATAACAAGAATCAATAAACAATAAGTGCGGAAGCTAATGATCCAATACAATGAATAAACAGTACGTCCCATAATGCGGGCTCACATCTGGAAATGAAATGAAATAAATAAACTAAACCCTAAGGAACTCACAGTTCAGCCTGCTGGCTGAAGTACTCTTGCTCGGTCGTCGACAGTGGTACGGAATCTGGGCCATGCAAAACCCAGACGTCAGCGCGTCATGACATCAAGTATATAGTATAAACATGGTAATAAGCAATGTAAGTATGAACATGAATAAAGCAGTAATAAGAAATAACAAGCAGGGTAATGTGCAATGGTGACTAAACTGTCCTATCAGGTTTTCTACTCTATAGTCTTTGAAACCAATTGATGAATCGTCGATGTAACCCAATAGTATCCCGTACATACCCGGGACCACGGCCACAATATTCTCGGCTGCAGCCGAGACATGCCGTTAGGCACAGAATAGGAAAGTGTACACTCGGTATTACCCCGTACATACCCGGGATCACGGCCACAATATTCTCGGCTGAAACCGAGACATGCCGTTAGGCACAGAATAGGAAAGTGTACACTCGGTATTACCCCGTACATACCCGGGATCACGGCCACAATATTCTCGGCTGAAACCGAGACATGCCGTTAGGCACAGAATAGGAATGTGTACACTCGAACGGTAGTGAACTGTCGAGTTACAAGTCAGGTTCATCTTTGATTTCCCCATACCCCCAAGCTATGTATGTCAGGTCAGGTATTCAGTAGTCAAGGACTAATGCCAACACAAAATCCGGTAAGAGTAGGTCCGTCTGGATAGACAGCAGGGATGGTCGGGTTTGTCGGCATTAGGCATGAAATCATGAAACAAGTCATGTCATGGTACAACAGGATGAGTCGGTATGTATGTATATGTCATGTGTAGCAGGGTCAGGCCAATATGTAGTGCAATCAGGTATGTGCTCACAACAGTTATACAATCAAATAATGAACAGCAGCAGGAAACAGTAAATAACCATATCATTCCATGTAACAACAGTGATGTTTTGTATTCTCTTATTAACGGGTTCAAGCACCCTGGAGTGCAATAGTCACAAGGTGGAAAAATATTAACCATACGTAATGAAACCACGTGAAATTAAACTAAAATATAATAATTGTCTCATGGGTGATTTAACAATTAAAGCAGATGTGATCCAATTTTTTTATTTAGTTGAATTATGGATTGATAGTGGGTTGATTAATTACGAGGAACTATTATAATGATTCCATGTTAAAGATAACTGCAACTGTCAATTCTAACTCATAATATGATATCAATTACCATCATTAAGTTGTTGTATTATCTAGTATGAATTCAACTGCGTGGCAAGACTAGATCTCGCACGCTAGCATGTTAAAGCAAGTATTCAGATACTTACCTCGACGGTTTTGCAAACCGGAACACGGATGCGATGTCGGCAGAAAACGCGATATGATAGCACGGGCCACGGATCGAGCCCCAACAGAGAACAACGGGATCACACGGACCAGGGTACTTCGCTGGAGCGTTGGGTTCGCCAAGACGGCACGGTCGGATTTCGGCAGAAACACGACAACGAGTTAGCAACACACGATAAACTTAATGTGATCAGCGGGGGGGGGGTGATTTGCAAAAGGGAAAGATGAGGAAGGCTTACCGAGAGGCACCAGGGGTAACCCCGGCGAGCTCGACGGCGCTGGAACGCCGGCGAGGCAGCGACGGCGGCTGCAAAGGCTTGAATGGCCTCGGGGTTCGCGGGAGAGGGTGCTGCGACGAGTGGGGGAGAGGGTGGTCGGCTCTGGTGGTCGAGGGGGAGACGGAGGTGGCTCTGGTGACGGCGGCGAGGATCGCCGGCGCGTTCTCCGGCGAACAGCGGAGGGTAGGTGAAGGGGTTATGGCCTCGGGTTGGTGGTCCGGCGAGGGGAGGAGGGAAGCGACGACGAGGTCGGGACGAGGAGGGTGAGAGGGAGTCGCGGGAGTCATCGGCGACGAGAGGCGGCGTCGACGTCGGGCTCTGCAATGGTTGGAGGCGTCGTCGGGTTGGGTGCAGGTGCGGGAATCGGCGGAGGAAGGAGGTAAGTGGGTGCGGCTAGTCTCGTGGTGGCGAGGGCGGCGACGGCGAGGTCGCGGGGAGGTCGACGGCGAAGAACGAGGGGCTAGGGTTAGGGTTCTGAGGCGTTTTCTCGTGAAGAAGAGGATGCGTAGGGGCGGCTGCATGGATGAAAACTTATAGAGGAAGAGAGAGAGAGAGATTGAAGAGAGAGAGAGAAAAGATTTGATGATGATGAGAGAGAGAGAGACAGGGAAAGGATTTGGAGGCGGGGCCCACAAAACTCAGCCTCGTGATTGGCTGATCACGAGATAAAGGAGAAGGAATTGAAGGATTTTAACGGTTAGGTAAATTATATTCGTATAATATAGTTTAAGATATTAAATTTAAATGGGCATTTTTGGCGCGAAATGAAACATTTCCAAATCGCGCCCGGGTTGCGCCAAAATGTTCCAAATTCAAATTATAGGATTTTAAGCGGGTTCCAAATTTCGAAAAGAGGTGTTTAATGATTAAAATGCATGCTCCCAAGTCGGACACTTGCACGCGCACGTAGTCGTCCAAACTTGCCCGTTTAGCCGAACGGGACGGAATCTCGACACGCGGACGCTACCACGCTACTAGTGGCGACGAGTAGGCCAACATGGATACTTTTAATTTCATTTTAGGGGTTAAAATTTGTTATGTGCCAAAATGACTTAACCGGTTAAAATTTAGCAATAAACCCCAGAAAAACAGAATAATTGGAAATGAGCAATATATATAACCCTCAACTAGTAATATAGATAGTATTATTGGGCTCGGGTGTTACAATAATTCTCCAATGCGAGAGATCGGGTACTTGTTCTTAATATTCACCCAGTTTAATTCTCGATAATCGATGCACATCCTCCTTGTGCCATCTTTCTTCTTTACTAGAAGAACTGGAGCTCCCCAAGATGAATTGCTGCTGTGAATCCAACCCTTCTCAAGTAATTCGGTAATCTGCTTCTTGACTTCTTCCAACTCCACTGGTGCCATTGGATAGTACGCATTTGAGATTGGCGCTGCACCACGAACAAGATCGATCGCGAACTCTACATCTCGTTTTGGCAGTAAACCCGAAATGTCCTCGAACATATCCATGAACTCTTGAACTATAGCGGGCGATTCCTCCTTATCAACTTCCATTGACGAAAGAACATAGATTGTCGGCCTAGCCCTAAACTCGACTGGCACGACAGAACTGCTTCCTCCAGCAAAAACAAACTCCGGATGTCCGGGAATCTGGAAAATCACTTTCTTTGCCCTATAACCAATGTGAGCGTGGAAAGTGCCGAGAAAATCCATTCCCAAGACAACTTCATAACTGTCGGTATCAATCACCAAGAAATCTGCAAATAACTCCCGTCCACAAATAACAACTGAACAATCCTTACATTCTTTACTAGTTATGATCTTCCCATTCCAAGTGTGTATGTCCCAACAACTAGACAGGGTCGTGCAAGAAATCGAGTGTGCAGCAATAAACTTGGACGACATAAAACAATGGGATGTACCAGAATCAAATAATACTAATGCGGGAAAATCATGAACCAGTAGGATACCTGAAACAACTTCCTCTGAAGCTTTGGCCTCTTCAGCCGTCAGGGTAAAGGCTCGAGCTTGATTGGGTCCTTGAGTCAACTGCTTCTTCCCCTGAAACTGCTTCTGCGGTGGCCTCTGAACATCATCCTTCAAACGAAGCTTCGACGGGCAAACACTGATAGTATGATTTGCTGATCCGCAAACCAAACAAAGTCCAAGCTTCCTCCGATAATCCTTCTGTTGATGTCCGGGAAAATGGCAGTAATCACAAATCATGCTCCTTCTTTGATCAGCAACGACGGGCTTCTTCATAGGTGCTACGCCACGTCGGTTCACCGGAATACCTCTGCGCATAGGTGCTCGGTTCGGCGCAAATGCCGGCTTCCGCACTGCAACTGCCTGCTGCTGCGTACCCCCAGTCTTCACCGATAAGCTCTGCTGCTCTCGGGCCACCTTAAGAACTTGAAAGAAAGTGGTCAATCCCAGAGATATAATGTGCCTCTGGATTTCCACGTCCAAACTGCGCATGAACCTCCTTGCCCTATCAGCATCGTTGGCAACTAAAGGTCCAGCGAATCTACTGAGCCGTGTCCACTCAGCCGCATGTACATCCATGGGTATGCCATTCTGCTTCAAACTGATAAACTTTTCTTCCATTTCCTCCCGTGCAGTCTGCGGGAAAAAATTCTCTAAGAAACTCTTCGAAAAATCTGCCCAACTGATCAGCTTGGGCAAGCGGGTCTCTTCCACAAGCCACCATTCACGGGCATAGTCTACCAATTGGATGCGTACAACATCCACTCTCTTGTCCTCTGGAAACTGTGCCACAATGAGCAAATTCTCCATATTAACCAGCCACTGCTCCGTTGGCAACGGCTCCTCCAGACCAGTGAAGACGGACGGACCAAGTCTCCTGAAATCCGCCACGATACCCACACGCTCCACTGGTTTGGCCGCAACAATGTTTACGGACTGTTGGACGGTCCGCAAACCTTCCTAAAAAGCTTGGGCTTGTGTCACGCCCCGCTTCCCAGTGTACGGCGAAGTCGACGTGACGAGGCCCGCTACGTATATACTCAGAAGTACATACGCTAAGCGTAACTAAGCAATATAAAGTAAATCACAAGAGACAAATGATAAAGAAATAACAGCAACTTTTATTAATAACATTCTTTGTACAATGCGTAAAAAGAAAATACAACTGAAATGAAAAGCGATGCCTAGACAGTGGCATAACAGAAAATGAAAATGCTGGAAAGAACAAGGTACAGTATCTAGAGCTCGGGATCTTCCTGGAACTGCTCCAAATCTTCACCGGTGGGCTCGATCTCAACTTGGTCCAACGCACCTGACGACATTCAAAGAAGAAAGAAATAGAATGTCGTCAGCGAACAGGCCGCTCGGTAAGTCCCAAGATAAAGAAGAATTAGGAAGACAGTGTAAAAGTATTTTCTAAAGTATTATATTGTTGAATACTGTGGAATATTGAGTTAACGCTGTTGTTTGTAGCTTGGTACAGAAGGATGCCAGTGTATACGAGGGGAGTCTCACTTGCCAGAGACTAAGGCACGTGCAGTACAAGGAACCGTTATGCCACGGTACAACAGCAATAGAATTCAGGTTAGGTGTCTTAATCTGACCACCTCGTGCCACTTTTAACACCTTCCATACCAATCTACCCCTTAAACCCCGTAGTGCTTTAACAGTATTGTTGTATTGGAATATGTAAGTTGGATGACTGACCAAAACCATGATATCAGTAAACATGATGTAACTGTATAATCAGGTAAATGGAATATCAGGATAATGGATGAATATCCATGGTTTGATTCAGTCAAAATGAATATATTGTTAACTGGATTCAGGGATTCATGTATTTAAATTGTGTTGTAATATAAAAGAATATAGATTGACTTGAATCATATTCAAGTCAGAAATAGTCAGACTCTAACCCGAGTCAGACTAAAAGAAAGGTAGTTTGAAGTTCAATATTAGTTAGGGGCCTTATTGTAATTTGTAAAACTTGAGGGGGTTTTATGCAAAAAGTACTTTTGTATAGTTTTCAAAATACACCTCAAGTATTTAATATTCGTCTTTATAGTTATAATGAGTGTGAATTTTATTTGTGTTATTCTAGTGAATATATTCTAATAAAAGTATTAATTGTTTTATTAGAATTTCATGGTATTTTAATATAACTTTTAATCTTGGAATTTTAGGAAAAAGTGGAAACTTTATATTATAATAAAATAGGTGTTTAAATGATAATTATATCTATATATTAACACATGAATAACTTTTAAATGAATATTTTATTTTCAAAAATCTCATTTTTCTTAAATGTCGTATTTTAAACCTTTCGAGACCGAATGCTCCTTGCGGAGGTCTGAATCTCGCACTACTAGCCTGCGGGTGCACGATGAACCGTACTATCCCTAACAGGTTCCCCATAAGTGGGTTGTAGCGGCACTTTGCTTAGTTTTATAAATACTTTTCATTTAGGAAAACGGTTTTATAAATATAAGGTATTTATTTGTAAAAGAGTATAGTTTTCCATATTTTAGTTATTAGGGTTTCCTAAGCCAACTAGCATATTTCTAAGGTCTAAACGATGAGTCATTAGAAGTCTCAAATCGCCTCTTCACCGTCAATTGCGGCCAGGTAAGTGCCAGGTAAGTGGGAAGGAACCACAGTCGTGGGCCTAATTAAAAACCACTAGCCTAGACACACTTGCCTAGACACCACAAGACAGTTTAGATAAACGATCGATGTCCATGACCTATCGTGCCTTTATTTTAAAAGGTTTCATTTAGGATTGTGTACGACTTAAAGCTTTTAGAAAAGGTAAAGAATATGGTATTTTAGTGAAAAGTCCTGTATTTTCGTATTCTATGTTTTGATGTTTATCAATTAGGGTTATATTTGAGTGTGTGTAGAGGTAGGTCATTACCTCGTGACTTATTTTAAGTTTTGATGAAGTTTAGAGGTGAAACATGACATATTAAACTTAAAGGTATTAAAGAGCAAGAATACGGTATTTGAAAACGTTATCATTTCATGTGTGAAATTTCATTCAAATTGATTTCTACAAGTTTAGTGATCAAGATAAACATATTTAGGAGTGAGGGAATTAATTAGAACAAGAAAAATAAACTTTGTGGTATTTTTATGAAAAGAATACGGTTTTGCAAAGAAGTTATCATTTCATGTGAGAAAGTTTGTTTAAATTAGTTTATGGGTGATTAATAGTCAACATGAATATGGGTAGGTATTATGTATTAGGTGACAAGTGGAAATTTGCAGAAAAACGAATCGGAAATCGGTTTGTTCCGATTTCCGTCGGGTTCCAAAAAGTCGTATTTTTATATTAAAGAAAAGAGAGATAGAAGAGATGGGACTTACGGGTTTGGACAAGCTAAGGAGGCTAAGGAATGTGGTGGTTGTCGATGCGTCGGAAACGTCGTGAAGGTTCTAGTCCGGTCGCCGGAATCCGTCGTTGGTTTCGGCAGCGCTTCGCTTCTCGCTCTTCGTACCGAGTTCTCGAGAATTTGGGAGAGTGGACTTAGAGTTGTGAGGTGAAAAGGTAGAGGGTAGGGGTCTTTATATAGGGCTAGGCTAGGGTTAGGGTTAGGATTAAAAAAATATTTAAAAAAATATAAATTCATTAAAAATTCGTTAAATTTGGACTTAAAAGAGGTTTAATGAAAAATCAGTAACAGTACAGGGAAAATGAACCATGCAGGGGGGTTGACCAAGTCAACACGAAACTTTTTCGTGTTGACGACTCGGCCGACCGGCCGAGTCCGGCCAGCGGCGCCGGCCGATTCGGCCGAGTCGCCGGCCGATTCGGCCGAGTCAGGGCCTAGTCGGGTCTCGTTGGGTAGGGAATTGTCTGGGGGAGATTTTGGTATACTTTATTTTTTATAAATTGCATTAATTTGTGAGTTATGGCTGTTTGACCGTTTGACTTCCCAAAAAATTAAAACAAAATGATATAAAAATTATGTGGGGCATGGGATTCGAACTCTGGTGGCTTGGTTCAGCAGTGTAAGGTATTACCAGTGAGCTACAAGCTCCTTCTTGTAATTATTGTAAGGAAATAGATACTTAAATTGTTTCCAGCAACATCAATACTCCAAGTATACTTCATATTTAAAGCAAATTTTGGTATACAAAAATTGGAGTTGTAACAATCTACCCTCCTTACAAAAATTTCGTCCTCGAAATTTACAACTTTTATTTTGAGGACTAGTTTACAAAAAGGTACGGATATCTTGCACGCATTTCATCCTCCCTTTCCCACGTGGATTCTCCTGGAGTGTCTTTCCTCCACATTACCCGGACCAAATTAACTTCCTTGTTCCGAAGTTCTTCACTTTCCTGTCCAGGATCTCCATAGGTTGTTGCTCACAAGACAAATCGGGCTGTATCATGAGCTCGGAATGATCAAGTACATGGCTGGGGTCACTCACATACCTTCTGAGTTGGGATATGTGGAACACGTTATGCACTCCTTCCAATGAGGGGGGAGCGCTAAACGATATGCCACTTCACCGACTCGTTCGAGTATATCGAACGGTCCAATGTATCTTGGACTCAACTTTCCCCGTCTTCCAAATCTGATCACTCCGCGGTTCGGAGAGATTTTCAGGAATACATAATCTCCTGGCTGGAACTCCATCAACCCAGTGTTTCTGTCTATCTTGGGCTATGCGCATTCTTTCCCTGATAGTACAAACCACATCAACGGTCGCTACTATCATCTCTGGTCCAAGGAGTTCTCTATCTCCGATGTCGTCTCAACTTAATGGCGATCGACACTTCCTTCCATATAAAGCTGCAAAAGGTGACATTCCTATACTTGCTTGGTAGCTGTTGTTGTACGCAAACTCCACAAGATGCAGGTGATCTTCCAACGATCCTTTGAAGTCGAGCATACATGCTCTGAGCATATCTTCCAAGATCTGAATAGTTCGTTCCGACTGACCATCTGTTTGTGGATGATAAGCCGTGCTGAAGTTCAGACTTGTTCCCAAGCTAGCTTGCAGACTCTGCCAAAATTGCGATCGGAACCTGGTGTCACGATCGGAGACAATGCAGACCGGTACTCCATGAAGTCTCACAATTTCCTGTATGAGTTCATGGGTATCAGAGATAGTACATTATGAAGAGTTTTAAATCTAAATTAGATTATTACCTCCATGTACTTCTTCGCTAGTGCCTCAGTTGATTGGCCAACTCGAAATGGGATGAAGTGAACCGACTTTGTGAGTCGATCCACAATGACCCAAATCGCATCGTTACCCTATGTGCTGCGAGGAAGGGCAGTTACAAAGTCCATCGTGATGTGCTGCCAGTTCCATTCTGGGATTGGTAACGGTTGAAGTAGTACAGCTGTCCTGTGATGTTCAGCTTTTACCTGCTGACATACCAAACATTTTGCGACACTTCTGGCTACTTCACGCTTCATTCCATGCCACCAATAATTCTGACGTAGATCTTTGTACATTTTGGTACCTCCAGGATGTACTGAATAGGGAGAGCTGTGAGCTTCTTTCATTAACTCTTTCCGAAGAGGACCTTTTGGTATACACAATCTGCTGCCGTATCTCAAAGATCCGTCTTCATGGATGATGAAATCTGTTCTGAGTCCATTCTCCACTTGTTCTCTGATCTTTTGCAACTTAGCATTGCTGGCTTGAGCTGATTTGATCTGATTGACAATGGTTGATTGAACCTGTAGATTCATCAAACTTGAAGCATCACCTGGCATGACTAGTTCAATCTCCATCTGATGTAGGTCTTGCTGAAGCTTCCACCGTGCGGTGAGATTCATTGCTAATGGTTGGCGACTAAGAGCATCAGGTACTACGTTCACCTTCCCTGGATGATATTGCAAGTTGATATCAAAGTCCGCCATAAGTTCTAACCATCTTCTTTACCGCATATTCAACTCCTTCTGAGTAAACACGTACTTCAGACTTTTATGATCTGTGTAGATGTTCACTCGTTCACCAAGTAAGTAGTTTCGCCAAATTTTGAGAGCAAAAATGACGAATGCCAACTCCAAATCATGCGTCGGATAATTGCGCTCATGAGTTTTCAGTTGTCTTGAAGCATAAGCCACAACCTTACCGTGCTGATGTAGAACACATCCTAATCCCTTACCGGATGCATCATAATGCACTTCGAATCCTCCAGATTGATCCGGTATTACGAGAATAGGTGCAGATGTCAGTCTTGACTTGAGTTCTACGAAAACTTGCTCGCATGCTTCTGACCACACAAATTCTTCATCTTTTCATGTGAGCTTGGTCAGGGGTGTTGCTATCTTCGAAAAGCCTTCAATAAATCTTCTGTAATATCCAGCTAATCCCAAAAAACTCCGTATGTCCTTCACTGACTTTGGTGTAGGCCATTCGCTAACTGCTGAAACTTTTGCTGGATCCACAGAAATTCCTTCTCCTGATACGATATGTCCAAGAAAACCAACTTGATTTAGCCAAAACTCGCACTTGCTGTACTTGGCATAAAGCTTATGTTGTCGAAGAGTTTCAAGGACAATTCGTAGGTGCTCCGCATGTTCTTTCCGATTCTTAGAATATACCAGGATGTCGTCGATGAAGATGACAACGAACCAGTCTAAATACTCCTGGAAGACTTGGTTCATAAGGTTCATGAAGATTGCTGGTGCATTGGTCACTCCAAATGGCATTACTAAAAATTCATAATGCCCATAGCGAGTTCTGAAAGCTGTTTTGTGAATATCAGCTTCCTTGACCTTCACTTGATGATAACCTGAACGAAGATCTAGTTTAGAGAAGACGCAAGATCCACTTAGCTGATCGAATAAATCATCGATGCGCGGGAATGGATACTTATTCTTTATAGTAACTTCATTCAAGGCCCTATAGTCGATGCACATTCTATATGAACCTTCCTTCTTCTTCACCAATAGTACAAGTTCTCCCCAACTTGAAGTGCTGGGTCGAATCCATCCTTTCGCCAGTAATTTGTCCAACTGTGTTCGAACTTCCTTCAAACCTTCCGGACTTAGTCTATACGGTGCTTTGATCACTGGTTGTGCTCCTGGTACTAAGTCAATACTGAATTCAAGAGCTCGATCGGGAGGCAAACCTGATATATCGTCAGGGAATACATCGTCGAACTCTCGAACTACCTCCGGTCTTGATTCTTCCTCTGCCTGAGCTGCTGCAACGACTGCTTCCCTTGGCTTCGCTTTGTAGGTACTTGGCTCTAGTGTATGGTCTCCACTCTTGAAATAGAAGACCGGATGATCTGGAATCTCAAATACTACCCTCCTTTGACGACAGTCGATGGTAGCATAAAAGGTTCCAAGCCAGTCCATTCCTAGAACCACATCGAAATTTGGTATGTCCAGTACCTTGAAGTCAGCATAAAACTCTCGACTGCAGACGACGACTGGACACATGCTGTATCCCATAGTTGCCTTTAGAACACCATTTCCAGAACTGACGTTCCAGCTGGATACAAGCGGTGAGATTGGAATCGCATGGGTTCGGACAAACCGTTGCGACATAAAGCAGTGGGATGCTCCAGTATCAAACAGTGCAAGTGCAGGTAGTGAAACTACTAGGATTGTACCTAAGGTATATGGGATAGATTTTAGGTATAGGGAAAGTGTGCAGGTAACCAAACTAAAAGATAAGTTTGAGAAAGAAGATTTACCAGTGATGACTTGGCCAGTGGCCTCAGCTTCTTCCACAGACATCATGAAAGCCTGGCGCTTTGGCACATTCCTCCTGGCCTGAGGAACATTCCTCGGAACGTTCTTTTGAGCTTGATGGAACTGTCGAGGAGGTGGTGCAGCTTGTGGTCCCCTGGGTGGTGCTGGCAGTGCAAGTCTGGGAGCAGGTGCCTGAAGAGCTGGTCGCTGATGATAAGTAATTGCTGGCCTGGGTGCAGCAACTGGGTTCTGTCTTTGGGGACAAGACCCAATACCATGAGTGGTTGAACCGCAGATCAAGTAAAGGCGGTTGGCTCGACGGCAGTCCTTCATCATATGTCCAGTTCTCTTGCAGTAGGTGCAAAAGACTGGGCTAGGACGATGGGTTGGTACTCCGGGTCGCCTTGGCACGAAAGATGGTCTGGACGTGGCTCCACCTGCCATCTGGTTGGCAGGGCGTTTGACTCCTGCAGACTGAGGTCTGCCCCTCTCTTTTATGACTGCCTCATAACTGCGGGCAGCTTCTAGAGCTTCTTCATGAGTCAAAAACTTTCATGTGGCTAGAGCAGCCTTAATCTCTGTGTCCAAACCTTGCTGAAAACGACGGGCTCTGATCTCGTCCGTCGGTATCAGGTGTGCCGCGAATCTGTTTAAAGATTGTGTTAGCTGTGTAGTATGTGATATTTTAAAAATTAAACTATTGTGACATATCTTACCGGCTCAACATAGTGAACTCAGCATCGTATTCATCTACCGATTTCTCCCACATTGATCCTTGCTGTAGATGAATATACTGCTGCTCCATAGCGAACCTGGCAGTCACAGGGAAATATTTCGCGTCAAACTTCTCGCGAAATGTTTTCCATTCAATCGGTTGTACCAGACGGGTTTCTTCCGCCTTCCACCAATTGCGAGCATTATCCGTGAGCTGTAGCTTCGCTACACGGACCCAAGCGTTATCTGGCACTTGAGCTGCTGCCAGATCGTCTTCGATGCTTTGTGCCCATTCTTCTGCTTCGAGAGGGCTTCCTTTACCCGAAAATTGCTTTGGGTGCAAAGCTCTGAATTGCTTTATTCCCGGTGCATCTGTCTCAGGACGGCTCAATAGTTGTTGCTGCCCTTCGAGAAGACTGCGGATCGCATCAAATAGCATTGTTTGCTCAGTGGGTGGTGCCAGAACAACTGGTGTGAGAGGTAGTGCTGGAGGAGTGTTGTTGACGTTGGTGCTGGTGTTGTTCGGGGAATCCATGACCTTGAAGAAAAATTTGGATTAGGACAGATTCAAATACATGAAATGATAAGATTCAAAGAATAGAAATTTGCAAGATTCAAGGAACATGAATTGTAAAGAATGTTTTAGTTGCTGGTTCTTGTGTTATATTGCTTAGGTTGTTCACGCAGACCAGAACTGCATGACAGGGATTCATACAGCTCTGACCTGCATGGGCCACCAACAAAACCTGTCACGCCCCGCTTCCCAGTGTACGGCGAAGTAGACGCGACGAGGCCCGCTACGTATATACTCAGAAGTACATACGCTAAGCGTAACTAAGCAATATAAAATAAATCACAAGAGACAAATGATGTAGAAATAACAGCAACTTTTATTAATAACACTCTTTGTACAATGCATGAAAAGAAAATACAACTGAAATGAAAAGCGATGCCTAAACAGTGGCATAACAGGAAATTAAAAAAATACTGGGAAGAACAAGGTACGATATCTAGAGCTCGGGGTCTTCGTTAAACTGCTCCAAGTCTTCACCGGTGGGCTCAATCTCAGCTTGATCCAACGCACCTGACGACATTCAAAGAAGAAAGAAATAGAATGTCGTCAGCGAACAGGTCGTTCGGTAAGTCCCAAGATAAAGAAGAATTAGGAAGACAGTGTAAAAGTATTTTCTAAAGTATTATATTGTTGAATACTGTGGAATATTGAGTTAACGTTGTTGTTTGTACCTTGGTACAGAAGGATGCCAGTGTATACGAGGGGAGTCTCACTTGCCAGAGACTAAGGCACATGTAGTACAAGGAACCGTTATGCCACGGTACGACAGCAATAGGATTCAGGTTAGGTGTCTTAATCTGACCATCTCGTGCCACCTTTAACACCTTCCATACCAATCTACCCCTTAAACCCCGTAGTGCTTTAACAGTATTGTTGTATTGGAATATGTAAGTTGGATGACTGACCAAAACCATGATATCAGTAAACATGATGTAACTGTATAATCAGGTAAATGGAATATCAGGATAATGGATGAATATCCATGGTTTGATTCAGTCAAAATGAATATATTGTTAACTGGATTCAGGGATTCATGTATTTAAATTGTGTTGTAATATAAAAGAATATAGATTGACTTGAATCATATTCAAGTCAGAAATAGTCAGACTCTAACCCGAGTCAGACTAAAAGAAAGGTAGTTTGAAGTTCAATATTAGTTAGGGGCCTTATTGTAATTTGTAAAACTTGAGGGGGTTTTATGCAAAAAGTACTTTTGTATAGTTTTCAAAATACACCTCAAGTATTTAATATTCGTCTTTATAGTTATAATGAGTGTGAATTTTATTTGTGTTATTCTAGTGAATATATTCTAATAAAAGTATTAATTGTTTTATTAGAATTTCATGGTATTTTAATGTAACTTTTAATCTTGGAATTTTAGGAAAAAGTGGAAACTTTATATTATAATAAAATAGGTGTTTAAATGATAATTATATCTATATATTAACACATGAATAACTTTTAAATGAATATTTTATTTTCAAAAATCTCATTTTTCTTAAATGTCGTATTTTAAACCTTTCGAGACCGAATGCTCCTTGCGGAGGTCTGAATCTCGCACTACTAGCCTGCGGGTGCACGATGAACCATACTATCCCTAAAAGGTTCCCCATAAGTGGGTTGTAGCGGCACTTTGCTTCGGTTTATAAATACTTTTCATTTAGGAAAACGATTTTATAAATATAAGGTATTTATTTGTAAAAGAGTATAGTTTTCCATATTTTAGTTATTAGGGTTTCCTAAGCCAACTAGCATATTTCTAAGGTCTAAACGATGAGTCATTAGAAGTCTCAAATCGCCTCTTCACCGTCAATTGCGGCCAGGTAAGTGCCAGGTAAGTGGGAAGGAACCACAGTCGTGGGCCTAATTAAAAACCACTAGCCTAGACACACTTGCCTAGACACCACAAGACAGTTTAGATAAACGATCGATGTCCATGACCTATCGTGCCTTTATTTTAAA
Source organism: Agapanthus africanus (assembly GCA_030015575.1). Classification (NCBI taxonomy): domain Eukaryota; kingdom Viridiplantae; phylum Streptophyta; class Magnoliopsida; order Asparagales; family Amaryllidaceae; genus Agapanthus; species Agapanthus africanus. The sequence goes on from CM057337.1 coordinate 189,372,820, forward strand.
AGGTTTTATTTAGGATTGTGTACGACTTAAAGCTTTTAGAAAAGGTAAAGAATATGGTATTTTCGTGAAAAGTCCTGTATTTTCGTATTCTATATTTTGATGTTTATCAATTAGGGTTATATTTGAGTGTGTGTAGAGGTAGGTCATTATCTCGTGACTTATTTTAAGTTTTGATGAAGTTTAGAGGTGAAACATGACATATTAAACTTAAAGGTATTAAAGAGCAAGAATACGGTATTTGAAAACGTTATCATTTCATGTGTGAAATTTCATTCAAATTGATTTCTACAAGTTTAGTGATCAAGATAATCATATTTAGGAGTGAGGGAATTAATTATCACAAGAAAAATAAACTTCGTGGTATTTTTATGAAAAGAATACGGTTTTGCAAAGAAGTTATCATTTCATGTGAGAAAGTTTGTTTAAATTAGTTTATGGGTGATTAATAGTCAACATGAATATGGGTAGGTATTATATATTAGGTGACAAGTGGAAATTTGCAGAAAAACGAATCGGAAATCGGTTTGTTCCGATTTCCGTCGGGTTCCAAAAAATCGTATTTTTATATTAAAGAAAAGAGAGATAGAAGAGATGGGACTTACGGGTTTGGACAAGCTAAGGAGGCTAAGGAATGTGGTGGTTGTCGATGCGTCGGAAACGTCGTGAAGGTTCTAGTCCGGTCGCCGGAATCCGTCGTTGGTTTCGGCAGCGCTTCGCTTCTCGCTCTTCGTACCGAGTTCTCAAGAATTTGGGAGAGTGGACTTAGAGTTGTGAGGTGAAAAGGTAGAGGGTAAGGGTCTTTATATAGGACTAGGCTAGGGTTAGGGTTAGGATTAAAAAAATATTTTAAAAAATATAAATTCATTAAAAATTCATTAAATTTGGACTTAAAAGAGGTTTAATGAAAAATCAGTAACAGTACAGGGAAAATGAACCATGCAGGGGGGTTGACCAAGTCAACACGAAACCTTTTCGTGTTGACGACTCGGCCGACCGGCCGAGTCCGGCCGGCGGCGCCGGCCGATTCGGCCGAGTCAGGGCCGAGTCGGGTCTCGTTGGGTGGGGAATTGTCTGGGGGAGATTTTGGTATACTTTATTTTTTATAAATTGCATTAATTTATGAGTTATGGTTGTTTGACCGTTTGACTTCCCAAAAAAATTAAAACAAAATGATATAAAAATTATGTGGGGCATGAGATTCGAACTCTGGTGGCTTGGTTCAGCAGTGCAAGGTATTACCAGTGAGCTACAAGCTCCTTCTTGTAATTATTGTAAGGAAATAAATACTTAAATTGTTTCCAGCAACATCAATACTCCAAGTATACATCATATTTAAAGCAAATTTTGGTATATAAAAATTGGAGTTGTTACAGCTTGCCGCTGGTTCAGCTCGGTCTGCCGCTTCTGGTTCTCCAGCATCCCACGAATTACTCCAAGCAAACAGGCGTCATCAACACGCCTCTGGTACGCTCTCAGATTTCTATCCGCCATGATTCTGAAGCCAAAACACCAAAGAGAATTAGCAACATAAACCAGATTCAATAAACAGGATACAAGAAGCAAGATAGTTATGGATTCAAGGATGGCAAGATAGCAATAAGGCAAGACATGCTCCTAGTTATGAGTATTCTGATTCGTGTATTGGGTCCAATACCCAACTACAAAAGAATCAAACCCGATTAACCTATAACCTATGGCTCTGATACCAAACAAACCCTGTCACGCCCCACTTCCCAGAGTGCGCTAAGATCGGCACGTGACAGAGCCAACCATGCTACCTATGGCTAGTAAACATCACTCTATAGTCACAATACGGCTGTCTAGAGATATCAAGAACAGTAAAGTAAAATAAACTACCTAGTACATGTCCATATGCCAGAATAAACAAGTCAAGAAATAATATGCGGAAGCAATAAATTCAAGTAACAATAACAATCTGGAAAGTACGTCCCATAATACGGGCTCACATCAGGAATGAAAATACGAAATAAAACTAAACTAACTAGCTACTAACATGATCTTCACTGCTCAGCTTGTTGGTCAAAATACTCCTGAACTGCCTGCGACAGAGATAGAGGATCTGGGCCATGCAAAACCCAGACGTCAGTGCGTCATGATATCAACCAATAATAAATGAACAGGATACACGAGATATGCAGGCATGAATCATAAATAGTAATAAGAGTATAACAATATCACGAATAAGGAACAGTGAAGGGTATCGATATATGTGACGTGCAGTGATCAATCTAAACTGTGCTACTGGGTATCTATTCTAAAGTTTGTTTGAAATCAATTAATGTAATCCTCAATGTAACTCAAAGGATATGTCCCGTTATCCCCCGGGACCACGGATCAGGTAGTGGGAGTCATGAATGACTCTGTCTCGTTATCCCCCGAGACCACGGATCAAGTAAGAATCATGAATGATTCAGTCCCGTTATCCTCCGGGACCACGGATCAAGTAATACCCTTGTAAGCTACACTTTAGTTTACACTTTTGATTTCCCCACACCCCCAAGGTTATGTGTTCAAGTCAGGTATTGATAAATCTGATGCTAATGCGAACACAGGATCAAGCAGGAACAGGATTGTCTATACAGACAACAGGATATGTCCATCGGGACAACATGTCAGGATTGTCGGAAATAGAAACAGGATCAGGTAACATGTCAAGTAGTGATATATCAGGTCATGTCAGGTAGTGTACAGGTATCAAGTCAAGTAATTGTGTATCAGGTCATGTCAAGTAGTGCACAGTGAATCAAATGGGTGCCCAACAGTACAATGTAGCAAGTATTGAATCAGGGTAAAAGTACGGATGTACAATAAAAGCAAGGATGCACAAATATCTATCAGGGGTTATATCATGACTATGTAGGATGTACGTTATCAAGCATGGGGTACTAATGTAATAATAATATGAATTAATGTAATATGGCATGCAACTAGGTACATAACTAATGGTATGGATGCACAAATATCGATCAGGGTTACATTTATAGCTTCAAGTCTAAGTGGGATTCACATTATTAAGCATAGGGTGTTACTACAATCATAACATGAATTACTATGGTCTATAGATACAGTTATATATATTTTAAATGATATGGATGCAAACGGGTATCCGAAAACGGTAAAACTTTAATATGGATGTATAATGTGATAAACGGGTAACATTTTACTCATATGGATGCATAATATTATACCTAGCATGTAGCAAGATGGATTAACATGCGACTAAATATGTAAATAATAATCTGGATGCACACGGACGTCGTATAATAGTAAAATGATAAAAATGGTAATGCGGGATGTACAACTAAGCAATATGAAATGTTATTATTCAATTGGGTGCATTATATTGTAGTATAGCATGTAGCAAGATTAACTTGCCTGGATGGATCACAATACGGATACGTACGGCACGTCGGATGTTGGTAAAAGCTGCAATGCACACACGCGTGCCCGGAACGGAACCAGTGTTCTCCGCCGAAAACGGGGACGCGACCGTGTAGGTCCGTCTTGCCTGAATTTGGGGGCAGATGCTAATTGGTGCTATCCGTCCACCTCTCCGAAGATGCCAAGTTGATTTATGGCACCGTGTATCGAAGGTTTAAACGGATGCGGCCGATATAGCAGACTTCGTCAGATTCCCCCTCATTGAGGGGTTTTTGATTGTGGGGACGCTCTTCCCTGCAGGCGCAAGCCCCTGCAGTTAATTACGCTACCGCATCGCGGTAACCACTTTCTCCTTCTCCAGATGGTCACTTCGTGTCGTGGGTGTTTTTTTGTTTTTGGTTGCCCGTGGATTGTATACGAAGACTAATTTATGTTGTTGCCCGTAGGGTGTGGATTAGTCCAAATCTGTATTTTCTTAGATTTGGGTTTGGGGTTGGGTTTAAGGATACGTTAGTCTCATTTGAGACTAAGATCAACTTAAACGTTCGTTGAGAATACGTTAGTCTAATTTTAGAATAAGATCAACTCAACATGATTATTTAGATCCAACAAAAGAGCATTTGGACTCTATTGTTTAGCTTAGAGACATTGCGGTCGATTAGTTTAAGGACATTACGGTCCAAGGTTAAGAACATCATAGTCCATGGGCTTAAGGACCCCACAGTCAGAGGTTAAGGACATCATTGTCCATTGGTTTAAGGACCCCACAGTCCGAGGTTATGGACATCATAGTCCGTGGGTTTAAGGACCCCACAGTCTAGTTTAATGACGTCATAGTCTATGAAATGTATGGTTGTCGGGACTCGTCACCTTTCTGAAGATGTTGAAGGATTACAACGACAAATATCAGAGGAGTAAAGAGATGTACCCTTGAACCAATTTTGGTTATGAGATCTGTAGTCCAATTTGAGACTAAGATCAAAAGATTTGTGAGCATATGGGCTCAATTAATCTGAATTGAGGACTTATGGCCAATCTTGGGCTAAGTCCAATCAAGTTAAAAATGTTTAACATTTATTTTGGGCTGTTGAGCATTTATTTGGGTTTGGCCCTTTTAACAATGCTGAGCAGTGACTTGCATTCTGACAATGTTTTGTCTTTTATTGAATGTTGAGTATTCATCAGAGCTCTGGTCTTATAAAAGAACAATTTATGTTCTATCAGCACACACGTGAAGGGCACGTGGCGCGCTTGGCGCTTTGCGCCAGTCAAAGAGCGCAGTGCACTTCTTCCGCGTAGCGTACACATGAGGGACACATGTTGCGCTTGGCACTGAGCGCCAGATGATGGGCGCAGAGCGCCAGTTTTATGAGCGCAAAGCGCTAGTTCAAAAAGCGCAAAGCGCCTCTGTTTAAGTAGCGCACACGTGTGAGACACGTGGCGCGCTTGGCGCTATGTGCCAGATAATGAGCGCAGTGCGCTTCTGTTGATTGGAGCGCTAAGGCTATGCAACGCTTTGCGCTAGATGTGGAGCACTGAAGCACTTTAAATTAAGAGCGCTATGGCTCTTCTTTTATGCAACTTAGATCAGTTTGTGCCCTAAGAGTTAAATTCTCTTTTTATAAGAGACTTTGTCTCAAAGTTTTAAGAACAAAGTTATTATTTTATAGGAGATATTTCAATCTCTTATTTTAGTGAAAGGTTTTGCCTTTATGGATCTTTGAACCTAAGAGAATTGAATTATTCTCCCCTTTTATGATGAGATGATCTCTGAAGAACAATTTGTCTTATAGATCTATAATCTGTGAGAAGAATTATGTTCTTCTTTTTATTTTATGATGAGATCCTTTGATCTCTTTGTGAAAGACCTTGGTCTTGTAGATTTATGATCTTTTAAGAAGTAAATTCTTCTTTTAATTATGAGATGATTTCATCTATCTGTTCTTTTTTTTAACCTTGAAGAAACTCTTCTTTTTCTGAGAGCTTGGCTCTTCTTTCTGAGACCTCTCAAAACTTATGGGGGGTTCCTCTCTATGCTTCTGTATCTCCTTTCTCTGAGACTTGAAGTCTTAGGGCCTTTATATAAGGCAAGCTGATCAGTTCAATCAGTTAAGGAGATCTTTTCTCCAATTGATTTGGGAATTTCCCTACCGTTGGATCTTTGATCCAAGGACTTCTGATTTACAGAAGGCAATCTTCTTGTTTTTAACAAGATTGAGAAATCTTTCCATACAGAATTTATTCTATACTTTTGGTGATTTTTAATCACCATTGGGTCATTGATCCAACGGTGCTCTAATTTACAGAGCACAATCTTTTTGTTTGGAAAGATTTTGAGAAATCTTTCCTTAATAGAATTTAATTCTAATTAATTAATGATTTATTATTATTATTGGATCATTGATCTGACGGTGGGGGGCTTTTAGTTCCAGCGCTAGAGCACCCGTGCTTTGCACGTGGTGCGCTGCTTAGAGCGCAGCGCACTTAGCGCTAGTGCATCCGTGCTTTGCACGTGGTGCGCTGCTTAGAGCACAGCGCACGAAGCGCTAGCGCACACGTGCTTTGCACGTGGTGCGCTACTTAGGGTACGGTGCACTCAGCGCTAGCGCATCCGTGTTTTACACGTGGTGCGCTGCTTAGAGCGCAGCGCATGTAGCGCCAGTGCACACGTGCTTTGCACGTGGTGTGCTACTTAGGGCGCAGCGTACTTGGCGCTGCTTCTGAAGCGTTGCTTCATTTCAAAATTTGAATTTTGAACAGAGCTTTGCTCTGATTGGGGGAAACAAATGCCCCCCACCGTTGCGCTTGTTAGTGTATATGCCCTAGGGGCCATTATTGTATCATATTAGTTTGTATATTACTTAATGGAAGCTTGGGATATTCACATGTATATAAAAGTCTTGCTAAACATGGTAGTATGCTACTTGGTTTTTCTATCTTAATATGTGAGTATACGTATTGATAGAGCTCTTAGGATCTTGCTTGACTACCAGTGTTGTGATGGCAGTCACACTAGTGGGGGCTGGGTAGTCTACAAGCACATCCTTATTCAGGTCCCTAGTCGTTGGATTATCGAGACAGAGCATCGATACTCCGGAGTAGACTAGTGTGTACGCTTCTCATCCCAGTTGGGGAGATGGTCTGTCCCACAGCCGTCAGTACGTCGTACTGGAGATAGTATGCAGGTACTCGTTAGGTTACGGGTACACCGGACAGGACTCACAGGGAACTGTTGGTTGGTTTTATACCAGTCGTCAGTGAACAGTTCCCAGGTGACATGAGTATAGCATAGTCCGCAGACTTGACACTACTACTTCGCCTCGAGTGTGTCCCACTGTTCTTAGATTGCTACCCTACCACGGCTCAAAGGAGTCGTGCAAACAGGTAGCAGTTGGGTGCAGTCCCAAGCACTTGGAGGTAGTGGCGGTTAGATAGGATTCGTCTCTCCCGGTATTGGGGGTTGATATCGCGCTGTGTCAGAAAGCCATTATGCAAAGTCCCTGGCCAGGGCAAGCGAGATTTGCTGGTAGGTTCCAGTAGTTTCTCAGGGTGTAATGGGCTTCGCTCCGATACGACTTATACCGTTATTAGGGGACTGACGCTTGCCGCCCCCCTAGGCCCAATATGCGATAATCTTAGACGAACGGACCGGACTGTATGGAGATTGTCACATCAGACTCAGTAGGAGTTCGGATGGGTTTCCTCATTGGCCTTCTTATCGACATCTACCTGGGGACCGTTACGTACAGCTAGTGCCGCTTGCGGTCTGTGGTTAAACCCACTGCAAGCGTAGTAGTCGAGTCTCTAGAGTCCCACGCAGAGAGTTTCCCTACTCCAGGCGAAACGATATAGAGGTCGTATGGTTTTACGACAAAGGTTCGGACGCATACGTGTGTTTATGCACGTACGACTTTCGGACAGTTTTTACTAGTCGGCTTTGGTTTAAGCCAGTTACTAGTATCCGGTTATTGGATTTATACAGTCTAAAATTTTTCCGTGTTTTCACGGATAGGAGGGGCGTTCTCGTAATTGTGCGAGAAGCTTCTAGAAGATGGTGACTAAGGTGGTTTAGGTGGCATATATATTGAATGAGATTAGTGAGTCATATGGATGATTCATCCATGTCATTAATGCTTCATAATTGCTTAATGACTCATGGAGATGAATCACCACAAGATATTTATCAAGCATGGTTGTAAATCATTTTCTTTTATTTTCTTGATAAATAAATATGCTTGATATATATTATGATAACTCATTTTCTCTTCTCATTATTATGTTCATCTTCTCTCTCCTCAAGCTCTCTCTCTTCAAACCCTAATCCTCCCCTCTCATGTGTTGAGTATAAGGATTAGTTAGACTACTTAATCCATAACCATACTCTATTTCATCTAGGTACTTTGATTAGCACTTAAAGATACCTAGTTGCCTCAAGTTTAGAGGCAAAGCTTGGAGTTTAGCTCTCGTGGTGGATCGTCTACTACTTGGAGAAGGCCGAAGAGGAGGTGGAGTTCGTAAAGACGAAGGACACGGTTCTTTAGGTATAATCCCTTTACATAGTAGTTTAGAACTTCTATGTTTGATGTTAGTTATCGTTTAGCTTCGATTCATGCGGTTAGTCGATGTTTAAGCAAAGAACAAGATCGTTTTTCATATTTCCGCCTCCCCGCAAGTCGTGTGGTGTTATACATCGACTTACAGTGGTATCAGAGCCTCGCTAAACAATAAATAACTCACTTGCAAAATTGTATGAATTTCGAACGAAAAAAACAAAACCGAAAAACCCCGATATCATGGTATTCTGTCGATTTTTAAATGTGGTCCAAAAATTTTTCAGGGACCTTTAGAAAGCTCAAAATGATAGTATTAGAACACCCAAGAAAACTGGGCTCACGAATCGACTAAAGTGCCGCGGAACCGCGGCGGATCCCACCGATCCGCCGCGATTCCGCCGCCGAGTTGCCGATTCATCAGCCCAATTTTCCTGTGTTGGTTCTCTGTGATATTTGGTATTTTCTGGAATTTTTTAATTTTTGCTCAGGTTTCAGATTTACAGAGAAGTATTGGAGCAAAATTAAATGTGTTTAATCGATCGAAATTATACGGTATTTGCTTGTTGGATTATATCTGTGTTTGTATAATGTGTTCGTAAACCTCCCCTAACTGCTAGTATGTCGGTTGGCAGGGGGTTGCACATTTCTGTAATGGATTTTATCTGTTTGTGTATATGAACTGTGTTGGACTGTTGTGATGTATAGCCGGGGTTATGTGATGGGTTATTATTTAATTCATTTGATGTAAATGTAATTTGTTGTAATATTATTTTGCGGGGCACATCCAGGTTGCGGTTGTAGCCACCGTTGTATTATTTCATTTTACTGTTTATTCTCCTAGGACAGACCCAAGGTGGGGTGCACAAACTGCCGGGCGGGTAGTTTGTCGTACCCGTTAGGGTCTTGGGTGGGGTAATGGCTATTCATCACAACTGTGTAATCCGTCTTTTGTTGCAGGCTCAAAACAAACACGGATTGCTTGCAAATCCAATAAAGTTCATCTGTGATCTGGAATGAATATTATTGCGTCCGACGAATGTAAAATATCTATATATATGATAGCTATTTAGACGTCACTTATGTTTTACACCCGCGCTAGCCCAGCCCCCGCTCTGTCGTTAGTTAAGTAACCTAACGGGTGATGACGGGACCCAGTGGCGAATGCGGATGGCATAAGAGGACGTTGTATTTTCGTTGTTTTCTGCAATGAAAGGTTAATGATGGGACACATTATTTATAATGCAAAGAAAATAAACCAAAAGTTTAATCGTTGGAACAATTTAAAAGAAACCACTCGGTTAATTTTAAAAACAGATATTTTTAATGCGGAGCTTTAACCACTCCTTTTAAAAGCTATCAGGTTCCTTCGGTTATATCAAGTTCACTACGTTCACGGTTTCGCCAAAACCATTCGTAGCCCTCTGTCATTTCATCTGGGTATTCAGTAGTATTCAAGCTATGTATTTTGACCTAACGCCAAGGCATAGTGTTTGGTACCTACTGGGTATTCATTTGTTGCATAGATAGATGAGTTAGTTTGTGACAGTCGTATTATCATTTTGGCCGAACGTCAAGGATATATACGGATGGGTTCAAATTGACAAGATAATGATGGGTAGAACTTGACATGTGATTTATGACATTTTGACCTAACGCCAAGGTCATAAGAGCATGGGGCAAAAATAAATATCGGGAATTTCTAAAGAAACTGAAATTTGCAAAGAGATGCATACCATTTGGAGTTTGATGAATGTTGGTAGGATTCCTTCAACATTATCATACGATGATATTTGGATCCCGATCCTACTGTGAGTATATGCTACTTATCAGGAGATTCGTCACTTAACGATCAATGCTATAAACAAGTATGTGTCAAGAAAGGTGTCAGCGAGGTTACGCCCCCAGAGAAAAGAGGTTATTTAATTAAGGAACTTCGCGAAAGCGTTGGAAAACCTCCCTCGAAGTATCGACACTAGCCTGGCTGAACGGTTAAGCAAGTATTGTACGGTGAGAATAGTCCTGGCTAATTCTTCTTTTATGGTTTGAGGAAGGATTCGAGAAACAGTGGGAGCCATCCAGTTTAGATAAACTAAAAACCACTCTAAACTTGCAAGAGTATCATGCTAAAGAGTTTTCTTCTCTCTCTCCTAATTGCAGCGACCCTGAAAATGACTGGACTTAAGTTACTTTTAGAGAAAAATATACTGACAGGGTCAAACTATAAAGATTGGCTGCGGAATGTCAAAATGGCTTTGACCTATGACAAATTGGGGTACGTCCTCACCGCTACAACACCTGCTGTCCCTGGTCCCAAATCCAGTAATGCGGATAAGGAAATCCGCAAAACCTGGGATTTCGATTGCGCGAAAGCCAAGTGCATCGTGCTTGCCTCGATGAACAATGAACATCAGAGGAGGCACGAGGATATGGAACTAGATGGCATATTTCTCCATACAAAGGAACTTTATGGAGAGCAATCTCGTATAGCAAGATACGAGATCTCTAAGAACTTGTTTCGAGCGAGGTTGGCTGTCGGGTCATCGGTAGGAGAACATGTCCTAAAGATGATCGGCTATATAGAAGAGCTCGCAGACCTTGGGACGACTTTGGATAATGAGCTCTATACAGACCTTATTCTCCAGTCCCTTCCTTCCACCTATGCCCAGTTTATCCTGAACTTCAACATTCAAAGAAAAGAAGTTGAACTTCCGGAACTCCTGAACATGTTAAGGAGTGCAGAGGGACCTTGCAGAAAGCAAGGGAAACACCCGCTATGTTTGTTAGCGGTGCATCTTCTTCCGGGTCCAAGGCTAGGGCCAAAGGAAGGAAGAAGAAGGCCGCCACCAAACCTAGAGGAGGTGTTAGTAAGGTGGGAGGGAAGGGAAAGAAAAAGTTTGCGGTACCGGTAGTGGGCCAGGATGAGTGCTTCCATTGTCACAGGAAAGAGCACTGGAAGAAAGATTGCAAGGCGTGGAACACCAAGAACCAGGAACCGAAGCAAGCTGTGGCTTCGACTTCAGGTGTGTTTGTGATTGAAAATTGTCTGTCAATTAACTCTACTTCCTGGGTATTGGATACCGGATCAGGATCTCATATTTGCAATTCATTGCAGGCACTGAGAAACCGTAGAGTGCTGAAGGAAGCTGATATGACCCTAAAGGTTGCTAACGGAGCTAGCGTGGGAGCTGCGTCCGTCGGGGATTATCACCTGGGATTGACAAGTGGACACATTTTGGTTTTACATAACTGTTTTTTTGTACCAAGCTTAACGTGTAATATCATATCAGTTTCCTTGTTATCAAATAAAGGTTATGATTTCACGTTTGTAAGAGATGTTGTTAACATTGTAAGGTTAGTCTAGCACCCTATGAAGTATTTTGAAGCATCGCATGACCCAAAGTTTAAATTTTTATGGTGCTAAACGAACATGCAAATGAATCGATCCTAGAAAATTAGGGTTTCGAAATATAAAGCGAACTAATCTAGGGTTTCGAGACTACAACCTTTGTAGCTTCCTTTCGCTGGACTCCTTGGTCTCTAGGGTATTGAACGGAGGTCCTCTTGAAGTCCTCTTGTGTCCACGACGATCCATCACGGAGATCTCCGTCCAGGCTCGCAACTTCGTCAAACCGAAGAGAACACTCTAAACAAAACGGCTAAGCTTGTGTAGAATGAAGTTGTGGTTAAGTTTCTCACTTCAAAAACCTATCTTTAAATGGTATTTGCTCACTAGAAAAAACTAGAGAGCAAAAGAGAAAGAGGAAGAAGATGGTGGCAATTTTTAACAAGAGGTAAAAAGATAACTCATGAGAAGAAAAAGAAATATATCAATATATATTTTATTTCTTCTCACTATGAACCATGGTTAAAGTGATGGAGACATTATTTAACTTGAGTTTTAAATGATAAAGAGAAGGATAACCCTAGGTTAGTGGTAGTTGAGCATGGTTAGGTCAAAGGAAGAATGTAGAAGCAAGAATGATTATCCTTTCCTTTTCATTTTCTTTTAAATCCAAAATCAAGTAATAATCCATTATATAATCCATGGTGTGAGTCTTATATTGCCACCATTTCCATATGCTAACAACCATGATGGATGAGTGTATGTATGTGTGCATGTATGCACATCCACATGTGCATGAAACTAGCATGAAAGAAAGAAAGAAAAGCACACATGCATGCACACATCCATCATCCAAGAAAAGGTTTTAAGTGAGAAAACTAATGGTTAAATGATAAATCAACACTTGATTTATCAATCCGGTCATATCTCATATGACCCCACCAAAAGTAGTTCACCCGATCAATGTTCGGTATCATATACGCACATTTCAATCGGGTGCATGCGCATATCGCATACGCGCACCACAACGTTTCTCCTGGACTGGGTAACTCCTTTGTGGGACTCTAAGACTCATCAATTCGCCGGCAGAGGGTGATGATCATATCAAGTACCCTCAAGCCGCAAGCGGTCAGCTAAACGTAACGGCCACCCGGGTATTGAGCGATCAGAAGACAACAAGCGAACCTGCTACAACTCCCGTCGAGCCATCCGGCAACACTACCGTACAGTCCGGTCTCTTCGTCAGATATGCTGCATATCGAGCCTAGGGATGGTCACGTCGACCCTAATAACTCAATAAGTCATGCCGGTGAATGGTCTATAACAGATCGAGAAACTACTGATAACACTTATCAGCAAATCTCAGCAGCCCTGGCCAGGGACTTGCTGTTATAACCAGTCAGGCACAGCACAGCATCAACTCCCAATACCGGGAGAGACGAAACCCCTCCTATCGCTCATCGTCTTCGTGTGTCTCGGGACTGTACCCAACGGCCACCTGTTTGCACGACTCAGTAGAGCCGTGGTAGGGTGGCAATCAAAGTACAGTGGGAGAACACACAAGACTCCATGACGATCTCGGGTCTACAGACTAACCTGTACCAGTGTCACCTGAGAACTGCTATCCGACGATAGATATAATTTCATATAGGAGTTCTCGGTGAGTCCGTCCAGTGTACTCAGTCACCACTGAGCACCCGTATGTGATCTTGATGTCAAACATCGATGAATGTGGGAACATCCATCGCCCATCGTATGGGTCTAGTATCATATACGCTAGTCTACTCTGGTATATCAATGCCCCGTCTCGATATACCTATGACTAGGGACGTTCCAGGATATGCTCATAGACTACAGATGTCCCACTAGTATGATCTCCATCATAATCAGAGTAGTCAAGCCGATATCCTCAGGGCTTTATCAGCATGTATGAATGAATAAAAGCATGATCAAATCAACATGTCAGATAAAGAAGAACCAGATAGCATACTATCATGTCGAGCAAGAATGCAAACTGAATATATATATATACATGTATAGATACATCCACTATCACATAATGGCCTCTAGGGCATACATATATCCAACAAACATCCACCTTAATCATGGTTTGATTGGGTCCGGTACACTAAATAACGGTATATATGTTTTAAACCAACTCCAAATTTTCAATGTCCAGAACACACTAAAAAGAAAGTCTCCAGATTTAAATAAAGCTTTCTTATGGCATTGTAGACTGGGTCACATCAATGAGAGAATGTTGACTAAGTTGCATAGAGAAGGGTATTTGGACTCGTTCGAATATCAAACTTATGACACTTGTCAATCTTGTCTCAAAGGAAAGATGACAAAGACTCCATTTACTGGACATGGAGTAAGAGCGAGCGAGCTCTTAGGACTCATACACAGCGATGTATGTGGTCCAATGTCTATGCATGCAAGAGGCGGTTTTTCCTATTTCATTACTTTCACGGATGATTACTCAAGATACGGATTCATTTATCTGATGAAACATAAATCCGAGGCTTTTGAGAAATTCCAAGAGTATAAGAATGAAGTGGAAAACCAAACCGGTAAAAGTATCAAGACACTAAGATCTGATCGAGGTGGTGAATACTTGAGTGCCGAGTTCCTAGGTTACCTAAAAGAGAAAGGAATTCTCTCTCAGCTTACTCCTCCATACACTCCACAGCATAACGGTGTATCGGAGAGACGGAATCGAACCCTATTGGATATGATACGATCCATGATGAGTAATACTGAGTTACCGCGATCTTTTTGGGTTTATGCGCTAGAATCAGCGGCATATCTTCTAAACATGGTACCTACCAACACTGTGCCTACCACTCCATATCAGATGTGGAGCGGGAAGAAACCCCATCTACAGTATATAAAGATTTGGGGATGTCCAGCTTTTGTTAAAAAGCAGCATGTGGACAAGCTCGAGGCACGATCAGTAAAATGTAAGTTTGTGGGATATCCAAAGAACTCCAGGGGATATCTATTCTATTACGCAGAGGAACAAAAGGTATTTGTTTCTCGTAATGCCCATTTTCTAGAACATCAGTTTTTAGAAAAGGAATCAAGTGGGAGCGAAATAGAACTGGAAGAAATTCCAGAACCACAAACTGCTACTGAAAGTTTGGTAGAATCGGTAGTTCAAGAAGAACAGGACATTCCCGCACCCCTCCGCAGAAGTAGTAGGCCGTCTCATCCGCCTGAGAGATACTACGGTTTTCTCATAGATGGGGATAGAAAGGATTGCATCATAGATGATGATGAACCTACTGACTTCCAGCAGGCCATCCAGAGCGGCGACTCGGTACGATGGCTAGATGCAATGCGAACCGAAATGGAGTCCATGTACACCAACAAAGTATGGACTTTGGACTTTGCTCCAGATGGGGTAAAACCCATAGGATGCAAATGGATCTTCAAGAAAAAGATTGGTGTAGATGGACAGGTGGAAACCTATAAGGCTAGACTTGTTGCAAAGGGTTTTCGTCAAAGACCTGGTTTGGACTATGACGAAACTTTTTCTCCAGTGGCTATGCTCAAATCCATTCGGGTCCTTCTTGCTATTGCTGCCTTCCATGATTATGAAATCTGGCAGATGGACGTAAAGACGGCTTTTCTGAATGGAAATTTAGAAGAGTGCGTCTATATGGATCAGCCAGAGGGTTTCAATCAGAGTGGGAGCAGCGGGAAAGTATGCAAGCTGCTTAAGTCCATTTATGGACTAAAGCAGGCATCGCGGAGTTGGAACATCTGTTTTGATGAGACAGTCAAAGAATATGACTTTATCAAAAATCCAGATGAACCGTGCATATATAGTAAAGTTGTAGCCAGAAGTGTCGTATTCCTCGTCTTGTACGTGGATGACATTCTATTGATAGGAAATGACATTCCTATGCTACAATCTGTCAAAGGATTCTTGTCACACAGGTTCTCCATGAAAGACCTGTGTGATGCCTCTTACATTCTGGGGATCCGGATCTATCGTGATAGATCCAAGAGGATGTTGGGACTTTCGCAGTCCAGGTATATCGACACTGTACTGAAAAGATTCAGTATAGAAGATTCTAAGCGCGGTAATCTACCGGCTTGTCACGGAATCACCCTCTCCAAAGAGATGTCTCCCAAGACTGATTTGGAAAGGGAACGCATGTCTATTATACCCTACGCTTCTGCGGTAGGCTCTATAATATATGCGATGTTGTGCACCAGACCAGATGTAGCTTACGCACTGAGCGTGGTAAGCCGGTATCAGTCAGACCCAGGAGAGAAGCACTGGATAGCAGTAAAGAACATTCTCAAGTACCTGAGAAGGACTAAGGAGATGTTCTTGGTTTACGGCGGAAAAGACCTCAGGTTGGAGGCCTTTGCTGATTCCGGCTTCCGGAGTGATAAGGACGATTCCAAGTCCATGTCGGGTTATGTCTTTACCCTCAATGGAGGGGCGGTGTGCTGGAAGAGCTCCAAGCAGGACACCGTTGCTGACTCGACGATGGAAGCGGAGTATATAGCTGCTTGCGATGCCGCAAAAGAAGCAGTCTGGATGAAGAAGTTCCTGACAGAACTTCAGGTGGTTCCTACCATAGTTGATCCAATACCTCTGTATTGCGACAACAACGGAGCTATAGCTTTAGCGAAGGAACCAAGTTCCCATCAGAAGTCCAGACACATCTTAAGGCGGTATCACCTGATCAGGGAGATCATTGATCGTCGGGAGATCGAGGTTCGGAGAGTTGCTTCTGAAGAGAACATTGTTGATCCATTCACAAAGGCCCTACCTCAGATTCAGTTCGAGAGGCTACTCGAGATCATCGGTCTTCGATATGCCAGTACATGGCCCTAGTGCAAGTGGGAGATTGTTAGTGTATATGCCCTAGGGGCCATTATTGTATCATACTAGTTTGTATATTACTTAATGGAAGCTTGGGATATTCACATGTATATAACAGTCTTGCTAAACATGGTAGTATGCTACTTGGTTTTTCTATCTTAATATGTGAGTATACGTATTGATAGAGCTCTTAGGATCTTGCTTGACTACCAGCGTTGTGATGGCAGTCACACTAGTGGGGGCTGGGTAGTCTACAAGCACATCCTTATTCAGGTCCCTAGTTGTTGGATTATCGAGACAGGGCATCGATACTCCGGAGTAGACTAGTGTGTATGCTTCTCATCCCAGTTGGGGAGATGGTCTGTCCCACAGCCGTCAGTACGTCGTACTGGAGATAGTATGCAGGTGCTCGTTAGGTTACGGGTACACCGGACAGGACTCACAGGGAACTGTTGGTTGGTTTTATACCAGTCGTCAGTGAACAGTTCCCAGGTGACATGAGTACAGCATAGTCCGCAGACTTGACACTGCTACTTCGCCTCGAGTGTGTCCCACTGTTCTTAGATTGCTACCCTACCACGGCTTTAAGGAGTCGTGCAAACAGGTAGCAGTTGGGTGCAGTCCCGAGCACTTGGAGGCAGTGGCCGTTAGACAGGATTCGTCTCTCCCGGTATTGGGGGTTGATGTCGCGCTGTGTCAGAGTGCCATTACGCAAAGTCCCTGACCAGGGCAAGCGAGATTTGCTGGTAGGTTCCAGTAGTTTCTCAGGGTGTAATGGGCTTCGCTCCGACACGACTTATACCGCTATCAGGGGACTGACGCTTGCCGCCCCGTAGGCCCGATATGCGATATCTTAGACGAACGGACCGGACTGTATGGAGATTGTCACATCAGACTCAGTAGGAGTTCGGATGGATTTCCTCATCGGCCTTCTTATCGACATCTACTTGGGGACCGTTACGTATAGCTAGTGCCGCTTGCGGTCTGTGGTTAAACCCACTGCCAGCGTAGTAGTCGAGTCTCTAGAGTCCCACGCAGTGAGTTTCCCTACTCCAGGCGAAACGATATAGAGGTCGTATGGTTTTACGACAAGGGTTCGGACGCATACGTGTATTTACGCACGTACGACTTTCGGACAGTTTTTACTAGTCGGCTTTGGTTTAAGCCAGTTACTAGTATCCGGTTATTGGATTTATACAGTCTAAAGTTTTTCCGTGTTTTCACGGATATGAGGGGCGTTCTCGTAATTGTGCGAGAAGCTTCTAGAAGATGGTGACTAAGGAGGTTTAGGTGGCATATACATTGAATGAGATTAGTGAGTCATATGGATGATTCATCCATGTCATTAATGCTTCATAATTGCTTAATGACTCATGGAGATGAATCACCACAAGATATTTATCAAGCATGGTTTTAAATCATTTTCTTTTATTTTCTTGATAAATAAATATGCTTGATATATATTATGATAACTCATTTTCTCTTCTCATTATTATGTTCATCTTCTCTCTCCTCAAGCTCTCTCTCTCTTCAAACCCTAATCCTCCCCTCTCATGTATTGAGTACAAGGATTAGTTAGACTACTTAATCCATAACAATACTCTATTTCATCTAGGTACTTTGATTAGCACTTAAAGATACCTAGTTGCCTCAAGTTTAGAGGCAAAGCTTGGAGTTTAGCTCTCGTGGTGGATCGTCTACTACTTGGAGAAGGCCGAAGAGGAGGTGGAGTTCGTAAAGACGAAGGACACGGTTCTTTAGGTATAATCCCTTTACATAGTAGTTTAGAACTTCTATGTTTGATGTTAGTTATCGTTTAGCTTCGATTCATGCGGTTAGTCGATGTTTAAGCAAAGAACAAGATCGTTTTTAATATTTCCGCCTCCCCGCAAGTCGTGTGGTGTTGTACATCGACTTACAGCGCTCACATGGCCTACACGTGAGTGCAGCGGTGGCAGCATCGGCCACGTGAGCGCAACGGTGGCAACATCTACGCCCTTGGATCAACTCAGAAGTTGAAACGGCATCTCAGTGCCTATAAATAGGACCCTTGGACCTTAGGATGATTTATGTTCATCTTCCTTCTTGTTTTCTGAGAATTTTTATTCTCCCATAGAGCATAGCTTTTTGTCTTAAGAACTTCTTTTAAGGACAGAACTCCATCAAAACTTAGGTAAAGATTAAATCTTTTAAAGGATTATTTAAGAATTTAGGGTTTCACCCATTAACAGAGCTTTGCTCTTCATAGATCTTTGATCTAAAGGAAATCCTTTTAGGGTTTTATTAACAGAGCCTTGCTCTCTTGGAATCATAGATCTAAAGAGATCTTTCTTGGGGTTTCTTAACCCATTAATGGAGCTTTGCTCTTTTTAAATCTCATAGATTCATTAATCTTTCATCAAGAACTCTTAAGAATTTGTTCATGGATCTTAAAGACCTTGGAATTTTATTCCATAAAAAAAATTATTTTTAATTTTTCTTATGGTTATTCCATCATTTCTTCAGAGCAAGGCTCTTCAGGAATTTTTATTCCTTCATCATTAGAGTTTGACAGATGTCACTCTGTCACAGAGCACTGCTCTCAAGGAGATTAACTCCTTGGCCCGAGGAACCTTTTTATTAAATGCGAAATCTTTTTTAGGATTCCTTTCTTGATTGCACAGGATTAAATTCGTTGGGTGATTAATTAGCACTTATTTCCTCCTCAGGGATATCAAGAGTTGTTTAAATCTCGTGTTTGTTTCAATAAGCTTTCTTTTAATCAGTCTGTCTACTAACTCTCATTGATTTTCCTTTTCAGACTTTATGGATGCTCATATGTATGATCTCGACGAAATGATTTCTTATGGATACATTCGCGCACTCGGCCGTTCTCAAAACCAAGAATTTACCAACGCCCAGTGTGCTGAAATTATGGGTCGCTTTGATGCATATAATGATCGACTGCTCCCTCGTCGTTCCTCTCTCTTGAAGCTTATTATGGGAGTGATCTGGGGAGCACTTCCTCTATTTTACGCCGGCATGCCGCTTAAAATATTGGACGACGCCGAAGATAAGGTGCACTCGGTGTATCTGATGGGCTTAATCTCAAAGAAAAGGCGAGACAACCTTGTTGATATCCTGCATCAAGCTTTTCAACAGGAGAAGATACTTGCTGCTTATCGAAGGGTGGAGGACATCAGTGGGGATCCTGATGCTTATGATCGTGAAAGGATGCACATGAAGATGGTCCGAGAGGCCCGAAAAAATTTGGATGGCCTCACTCTTAAAATTCTCAATCCATGTCCTGGATTTAATATTTTGCCTTTGTAAACACTTTAGTGGCGTTTTTGTTTACCGTTTTCACCAATGTAAGAATTTTCTGAAGTATGAATGGCAAACTTTTCCATTTCCATGTGTTTATCTTATGCATTAAACCTTTTCACTCATGAATGAATGGGTGTGCTTTGAATGCTTAACTGAATGCGAATCAAATGTTCTCCTGACCGTTGCTTTCTTCTCTTTGTCGTGTTGTTGCCATGTGTTTTTAGCAAGTGCAGCCTGTAGATGATAGAGAGCATTCCGTGTTGAACCCTTCGAGAGGTAACGATGGCTTAGGAAGCAGGTTCAGGTCTGCCGCCTAAGACTTTTTAATTTTATGAGCCGTGAGGGTCTCATAAAGACTCTTCTCACTACGAGTCGAGAGGATCTCGTAGGTGTATTTTCTCCTTAGGAATCGTGAGGATTCATAAGTGTGCTTTCTCTTGAGAGTCGTAAGGATCTCACAAGAGAATTTTCCCTCTTACAAGTCGAGAGGACTCGTAAGTGGTTGTTTCCCTCCTTATCAAGATTCGACTTTGGAGTGTAGGGTTACTAGGCACTATCACAAGGGTCTATAAGGCATCAACCATGCCAAATTTAAAATTTAGAAGTGTCGAACAAGCTAAAGCGAGGATCTTTGCTAGATAATTAGGGTTAACAAAGTATGTAAACAACTTTACATCTAAAGAAAAGGGATTACAACCTTTGTAGTCCGCTCCTTCGCTTCATAAGCTCCGAGTAGTAGTCCCTTCGCCGCGATCCATGAACTTCCGGACTTTAGAGAGGCTCCACAAGCCGAATGATCTATGCTTGCTTGAAGTCTTCCTTTTCGAAGATAATCTACCTTGAAGAATCTTTAACTCAATCTCTCACTTCTCTAATCAAGTATTAGTGAAGTGAACACCCTAATCTAAGTATCTAGATTAGATGAGGATGATGAAGTAGGAATTTGGCTCTCATTTGTTTTCAAAATCTCACTTAATATCATCACAAAAGAAAAACCTAGTACAGCTTTTTCAAGAGCTCAAGGAAGAAGAAGATGAATAATTTTTTTTGTGATGAATAATGAATTATTGCCCATGGTTACAATTGCAACTCTTGGTTAATAAAGAAAGGCTTTAACCATTGTAGAGATTTAACTAGGGTAAAGGGTTTGGGTTGAATTAGGAAATATCTCCACAAAATATCAACAAAATATCTTTGCTTAAAACAAAACAAAGCTTCTAGAAGCTTCATGAAAAAGCTAACCCAAATCAAACCCTAACTATATTTAATCTCCACAAATCATGTTGCATTTGTAATCATAACTTGTTACAATATTATATATCACATATATAATATATTTTTGTAACAAAAGAAAATAATACATTTAACATATATCGCATATATATCAATATATTATCCGGTGAGAAAATGAATCAATAAAGCGAGCCAATACTAGTTAATGTAATGTAATATATCACATATATAATTATACATTAAATTATCGAATCAACACTTTATCCGACAATCCGGCTATATCGTATATAACCGACTAATATAACATGTACCGATTCATCGAATCAACACTTGATCCGATGACCCGGCTATATCATATATCGGGAGAATAGAATACGGTATCTCATATCGTATTATTCTCAGTCCCGCACATATCATATATGTACTCCTACTCCGTTTTGCCTGAGTCAAGAGACCTCTGTGTAGGACTCTAAAGAATCGTCAATACGCCGGCAGAAAATGATGATCATATCAAACACCCACAAGCTGCAAGCGGTCAGCTAAACGTAACAGCCACCCAGGTATTGAGCGATCAGAAAATCAACAAGCAAGCCTATACATTGTTCTGTGAATCCAGTCAGTAACACTACCTTACAGTCCGGTCTCTTCGTCTGATATGTCGCATATCCAGTCTAGTGGTGGTATACGTTAGACCCCAGTAACCGATAAGTCGTGTCGATGTGAGGCTCATAACAGGTCGAGAAACTACTGATAACACTTACCAGTAGCACTCTATATCAGCCCTGGCCAGGGACTTCCAGTTATAGCCAATCGAACACAGCACAACATCAACTCCCTATACCGGGAGAGACGAAACCCCTCCTATCGCTCATTGCCTCCATGTGATTCAAGACTGTACCCAAAAGCCACCGTTTTGCATGCCCTCTTGGACGTGGTAAGGTGGAAATCAAAACAGAGTAGGAATCATACAAGACTCTATGACGATCTCGAGTCTACAGACTACCCTGTACCAGTGTCACCAGAGAACTGCCATCTGACGTGAGGTATAATACCATCTGGGAGTTCTCGGCGAGTCCGTTCAGTGTACCCAGTCTCCACTGAGCACCCGTACACCATCTTTGATGTCAAACACCGATGGATATGGGATCATCCATCACCCATCATATGGGTCAAGATGCGTATACGCTAGTCTACTCTGGTGTATCGATGCCCTGTCTCGATACACCCTCGACTAGGAACAATTATAGGATGTACTCATAGACTACCGTGGCCCCATTAGTATGATCTCATCATAGTACCAGTAGTCGAGTACATATCCTAAGGGCTTTATCAACATGTGAGAGTAAGACAGTGAACTAATATAAGTCAACATGTTAAGACAAAGTGAAACCAAATAGCATACTATCATGTCGAGCAAGAAAGTCCTCTCTATATATATTCAAGCATCGACTATAATATACATCATATGTACAACAATGGCCTCTAGGGCATATATATAACTAACAATCTCCCACTTGCACTAAGGCTAGCTGTTGTAGTATCTCATACCCAACATCCCGAAGAGTCTCTCAAACTGTGTCTGGGGAATGGCCTTCATGAGTGGATCCGCAGTGTTGTCCTTCGTATCAACTCTCCTGACCTCGATCTCCCGGCGATCAACTATCTCCCGGATCAGGTGATACCGCCTCAGAATATGTCTAGACTTCTGATGGGACCTGGGTTCCTTGGCCAAACCCACAGCTCCATTGTTATCACAATACAAAGGTATTGGATGCTCAATGGATGGAACCACACCAAGTTCAGTAATGAACTTCTTCATCCAGACAGACTCTTTTGCAGCATCGTTGGCAGCGATGTATTCAGCCTCCATCGTCGAGTCTGCAACGATTTCCTATTTGGAACTCTTCCAACACACCGCCCCTCCATTGAGGGTAAAGATAAATCCCAAGTGCGACTTGGAGTCGTCTTTATCACTTTGGAAGCTAGAATCGGTAAAGGACTCCACCTGGAGTTCTCCGTTACCATACACCAAGAACATCTCCTTAGTTCTTCTCACGTACTTGAGAATGTTCTTCACAGCTATCCAGTGACTCTCTCCAGGATCTGCTTGATACCTACTTACTATACTTAGTGAGTATGGTACATCGGGTCTGGTACATAGCATCACATATATGATAGAGCCTACTGCCGAAGCATAGGGTATCCCTTGCATGCGAGCTCTCTCCAAATCAGTCTTGCGAGACATCTCTTTAGAGAGAGTGAGTCCAGAGATCGTGGGTAGGTTCCCATGCTTGGATTCTTCCATACTAAACCTCTTTAGTATGGTGTCAATGTACCTGGATTGGGACAATCCCAGTATCCGTTTAGATCTATCTCTATAGATCATTATTCCCAGTATGCATGAGGCATCACCTAGATCTTTCATTGAGAATTTTTGTGATAAGAAGAGCTTGACCGATTGCAGCATAGGAACATCATTTCCTATCAAGAGTATGCCATCGACGTACAATACGAGGAAGACAACCTTACTCTCTGCAACCTTTTTATATATACAAGGTTCATCTACGTTTTTGATGAAGTCAAATTCTTTGACTACAACATCAAAGCAGATGTTCCAACTCCGCGATGCCTGCTTTAACGCGTAGATGGATTTAAGCAGCTTGCATACCTTTCCGCTGCTCCCACTATCTACGAAGCCCTCTGGCTGAGTCATGTACACGCACTCCTCTAAATCACCATTTAGAAAGGCGTTCTAATATCCATTTGCCAGATTTCATAGTCATGGTATGTAGCAATGGCAAGTAAGATCCGGATGGACTTAAGCATAGCCACTGGAGAAAAGGTTTCGTCATAATCCACACCTGGTCGTTGACGAAAACCCTTTGCAACAAGTCTAGCTTTGTAAGTCTCAACTTTTCCATCTACACCAAGTTTCTTCTTAAAGATCCATTTGCTCCCAATGGGTTTTACCCCTTCAGGAGCAACTTCCAAAATCCATACTTTGTTTATGTACATGGATTCCATCTCAGATCGCATTGTATCCAGCCATTTCATAGAGTTACCACTTGTGATGGCCTGCTCGAAACTAGTCGGGTCATCATCTTCCATGATGCAATCCTCGCTCCCACCATCAACGAGAAAACCGTAGTATCTCTCAGGTGGATGAGAAACCCTACTAGATCGGCGGAGCGGCTGAGGTTCGTCGGGAACTACTGAATCCTCTGGTTCCAATAAATTATCAGTCGTAGTTTGTGCTGCTGAAACTTCTTCCAGCTCTACCTCTTTGCCACTAATTTCTTTAACAAGAAATTCCTTTTCTAAAAAGGTAGCATGCTGAGAAACAAACACCTTTTGTTCCTCGGTGTGGTAGAAGATATACCCGCGTGGATGTTTGGGATATCCAATAAACTTACACAGAATAGACCTTGCCCCGAGCTTGTCCGAATTTTGTGTTTTCACATACGCCGGACAACCCCATATCCTAATATAATTAAGATATGGTCTCTTTCCTTTCCATATCTCATATGGAGTGGTGGGCACAGATTTGGTGAGAACCATATTCAATAGGTCTGCAGCTGTCTCCAGTGTAAATCCCCAGAAGAAAATAGGTAACTCAGCATTGCTCATCATAGAGCGCACCATATCTAATAGGGTATGATTCCTCCGCTCCAATACACCGTTGTGCTGTGGTGTATAAAGAGGAGTAAGCTGAGAGAGAATCCCATTCTCTTTTAGATAGTCCAGGAACTCATTGCTTAAGTATTCTCCTCCTCGATCAGATCGTAGGATCTTAATACTTTTTCTCGTTTGGTTCTCTACTTCGTGCTTATATTCCCTGAATTTCTCAAAAGCTTCAGACTTATATTTCATCAGGAACACATGTCCGTATCTTGAGAGATCTTCAGTGAATGTAATGAAGTAGGAAGAACCGTTCCTGGCATGTGTAGACATGGGTCCACATACATCACTATGTATCAGCCCCAAGAGTTCTGTAACTCTTACTCCGTGTCCATTAAACGGAGTTTTGGTCATTTTGTCTTTGAGACATGACTGGCAAGTGTCATAAGATGATAATTCAAATGGATTCAAATATCCATCCTTATGCAATTTAGCTAGCCGTGTCGCATTGATATGACCTAGTCTACAATGCCACAAGAAGGATTCGTTTATTTCTGAACTTTTCCTCTTGTTTGTGTTCTGTACATTAAGAATTGTAGTTTGATTTAAAACGTACATGCCATTATTTAACGATCCTGATCCTATCAACTTTTGATTCAGGAATATGTTCATAGCATTATCCTATATTAAAAAAATTATATCCTTCTTTATTCAATAAAGTAACTGATATAATATTGCATATCAGGGTCGGAATGTAATAGCATTCGTTCAGAATCAATGTATTACCTTTTGGTAACACAAGGTGATATTCGCCAACAGCCTTGGCTGCAGCATTTGCACCATTCCATACTGTTACGGAATTGTCACCCATTCCCAGTTCTCTACCTTTACATAGCCCATGTAACATATTACATATGTGGGATCCCGATCCAGTATCTAATACTCAAGACGTATAGTGAACTGAGAAACAGTTCTCGATAACAAACACACCCGGAGAAGATGCATCAGCATGCTGGTTCTTCATCTGGGTGGCGTGAGAATCCAGATAGTCTCCTATTTCCTACTCGGTCTTATAACACTTATAAGAATGAACGGGACCAACGTTCCCCTGCTCAGTATAATAAGCGGGTTCAGTCAATACATCCATATTATTATCTTTATTAAGGCCTGACTTGGTCGCTACCTGGAAAGAGAGAGAAGAAAAACACTTTAGCGTATGCTCTTGCAAGATTAGATTGGTTATTATCTTATCTAATCAGGATGTCTCCCACTGTTTTCATCAAATCTTCCTTCAAACCCTAAAAGGAAAGACTACCCGGGATTAATTACACCTTACAAGTTCGCCAATCTTTCAGCCAGGCCAATGTTGGTATTTTGAGGGAGGTTCCTCGTGCTTTCGCACGGACCTAATTAAAATAAACCTCGTTTTCCCAGAGGCATAACCCCGTAAACACCTTTCTAGTCACCTACTTGATCGGCTAATTGTCCTGTGTAAAATTCTCCTAGGAGTAACTCTTACTCGCAGTGGGTATCAGGATCCATCTATCTCATAGAAGGTATGCAATCTCATTGCAAATTTCAACACTTGAAATTCCCGATAATGCTTTTACCCCTAGCGTCCTATGACCTTGACGCAGGCTAACAAACCATAGTCCGCTAGTCATGTTCAACCCGTACATTTCTTGATTGAATTAAACCCATCCGTACGACCCTTGTCGCAGGCCAACAAAGTCGTACGACTACCCTAATCCAATCACATCTCATGTTGCAGATAAGTATTAGTTAGCTACCGCACACTACGCCTTGACGCGGGCCAACAAACGTAGCACGAATACTAAGTAATATCTATCTGAAATGTCGGAGGGTTACGTAGGTTTTTCAGAAAACCATGAGCGTAATGAACTTGATATCGTTGTAGAAACAAGTGATTTTGAAAAGGAGTGTTTTTGAAGCTTTTCCAGTTTTGCTAAAGAGGTCACTCCCGGTGAAGGTTTCTCGGCTCTTACCTTATCGAATAAGGTGCAGGATATTTCACAAATACCGCTGTGCAAATCAAGAACTATAGAAGCAATCAAAAACAAAACCGCGAGTTTGTAGCATCTGCCAATTTGCTAAAGAGGTCACTCCCGGTGAAGGGATCTCGGCTCTTTCCTCATCGAATAAGGCGCAGGGTATATCATATATACCGCTATGCAAAGCAAAATTGTAGCTACCCTTTTTATAAAGTTTTGATTCTACAACATCTTTTAGGTTTCTTTTCTTTTATTAATCTCATTAATAAATCTCATCAATTATGCTTCCTAAGCATCACAGAAGAAACGAAAGCTGCAATATTTATATATCATATATATAGTATAAGCATTCGTCTCAGGCAGTAATATGATCTCATCACAGAACATAGCAGCAGAAGATAACATATGAAATATTGGATATACTAGGACGTCCGTGTTTTATATCGAGCCTGTACAAAACACGGATTCCACGGTCGCGATGAATAGCCAAACCCACATTCCTAGACCCCTATGAGAGCGGCAAGCAACACTGCCAATTTTAAGGTTAGGAGACCCGGTCTCGACTCCTCGAGATGGCCTCCCACTGGACCCTGGAACCCGGTTACTTGTGCTCCCCTCCTTGGGTCTACCTAATGCGGAAAAATAATAATATACAATGGTGACATCATCCTCAACCTGGAAGTGCCCTAATAAAAGAATATTACATACAATGAATTTTACATGAATGAAAATAAAGAATCTCTCATCTCACATAAAACCCCCGGCTATTCAGAACACGACGATCCAATATAACATATCACGGCAACACATAATATCTCATATCATCAACGTAAGCAAGTATGCGTATCCCGATTGTCGTTAATGTATAGCAACGAAGCCGGTGATACACCGCATACTATGCTTACGGTCATAGAAAAGAAAGTGTAAAACTACAATATTTGGAATCCACAATCACTTTAGACATCTTAAATCCGAAATATCACATACTTCGCATTTCTTGCCTAACTATATGAATTCCACATATTGTATCACATACCAGATAAATAGACAATGTTAAACTTTCCGATCGAATAATCAAATACCCAAGATTTCCCAAATAGCTCAACACTTGAGCGGAGTTCAAAAAACCCAGAACATGTCACTTCGCCAATGAACCAGTCGTAGAAGGGTCAAACCAACACCTCACATGTGGCAACGCTAAACTACCACAAACCCTAGGGTTCAGTGGCAGTTTTGACGGTCACATAATCGAGTTAAGGTTACGTTCTTCTAGAGGGTCCACAGATACGCTAGCATGATTTCCCGAAAGTTTTAAACAGAGGAAAAATCCAACAATTGAAAGTTTTCCGTCATGAAAAAATGAGTTATTGATATCCGTTCGAACCTTTTAACACGTTCTAAATTACCCGAAAAACTAAACGATGTTAAACTTTCCGATCGAATCAACGAATTCCAAAGATTTCCAGAAAACTCAACACTTGAGTAATATTAAAAATTCCCAGAAGCATGTAGTAATACCTACGGATGTTACCCAGAAACAACTAACCCTAATACCCAAGTACGGCCGCGGAACCGCCGCCAAAAGCCTGTTATGGCCGCGGTTCCGCGGCGACTTTAAGGAATTAGGGGCTCGTATTTCTCTGTTATCCATAGAATCACCTGCTTATTTTTTTTGAGTATTTTGAATACGGAAAAAACCATTTTTTAAAAAAAATTCCAGAGAGGGGGTCAAAAACGACGTTTCGGGGTTCGATCGGACTTTTAACTTCATCTACACGTCGCCTAATGCTCTAGATAGGCTCTGATACCACTGTAGGGTTAATAGGCACTATCACAAGGGTCTATAAGGCATCAACCATGCCAAATTTAAAATTTAGAAGTGCCGAACAACCTAAAGTGAGGATCTTTGCTAGATAATTAGGGTTAACAAAGCATGTAAACAACTTTACATCTAAAGGAAAGGGATTAAAACCTTTGTAGTACGCTCCTTCGCTTTGTAAGCTCCGAGTAGTAGGCCCTTCCCCACGATCCATGAACTTCCGGACTCTAGAGAGTCTCCACAAGCCGAATGATCCATGCATGCTTGAAGTCTTCCTTTTCGAAGATGATCTACCTTGAAGAATTTTTAACTCAAGCTCTCACTTCTC
Source organism: Agapanthus africanus (assembly GCA_030015575.1). Taxonomy (NCBI): domain Eukaryota; kingdom Viridiplantae; phylum Streptophyta; class Magnoliopsida; order Asparagales; family Amaryllidaceae; genus Agapanthus; species Agapanthus africanus. The sequence continues at coordinate 189,401,280 of CM057337.1, forward strand.
TAATCAAGTATTAGTGAAGTGAACACCCTAATCTAGGTGGCTAGATTAGATGAGGATAAAGAAGTAGGAATTTGGCTCTCATTTGTTTTCAAAATCTCACTCAATATCATCACAAAAGAAAAACCTAGTAAAGCTTTTTCAAGAGCTCAAAGAAGAAGAAGATGAATAATTCCTTTTGTGATGAATAATGAATTATTGCCCATGGTTACAATTGCAACCCTTCGTTAATAAAGAAAGGCTTTAACCATTGTAGAAATTTAACTAGGGTAAAGGGTTTGGGTTGGGTTAGGAAATATCTCCACAAAATATCTTTGCTTAAAACAAAACAAAGTTTCTAGAAGCTTCATGAAAAAGCTAACCCAAATCAAACCCTAACTATGTTTAATCTCCACAAATCATGTTGCATTTGTATTCATAACTTGTTACAATATTATATATCACATATATAATATATTTTTGTAACAAAAGAAAATAATACATTTAACATATATCGCATATATATCAATGTATTATCCGGTGAGAAAATGAATCAATAAAGCGAGCCAATATTAGTTAATGTAATGTAATATATCACATATATAATTATACATTAAATTATCGAATCAACACTTGATCCGACAATCCGGCTATATCGCATATAACCGACTAATATAACATGTACCGATTCATCGAATCAACACTTGATCGGATGACCCGGCTATATCATATATTGCGAGAATAGAATACGGTATTTCATATCGTATTATTCTCGGTCCCGCACATATCATATATGTGCTCCTACTCCGTTTTGCCTGAGTCAAGTGACCTTTGTGTAGGACTCTAAAGAATCGTCAATACGCCGGCAGTAAGTGATGATCATATCAAACACCCATAAGCTGCAAGCGGTCAGCTAAACGTAACAGCCACCCAGGTATTGAGCGATCAGAAGATCAACAAGCAAGCCTATACATTCTCCTGTGAATCCAGTCAGTAACACTACCGTACAGTCCGGTCTCTTCGTCTGATATGTCGCATATCCAGTCTAGGGGTGGTATACGTCAGACCCCAGTAACCGATAAGTCGTGTCAATGTGAGGCTCATAACAGGTCGAGAAACTACCGATAACACTGTAGCACTCTATATCAGCCCTGGCTAGGGACTTCTTGTTATAGCCAATCAAACACAGCACAACATCAACTCCCTATACCGGGAGAGACGAAACCCCTCCTATCGCTCATTGCCTCCATGTGATTCGGGACTGTCCCCAAAAGCCACCGTTTCGCATGCCCTCTTGGACGTGGTAAGGTAGAAATCAAAACACAGTGGGAATCACACAAGACTCTATGACGATCTCGGGTCTACAGACTACCATGTACCAGTGTCACCAGAGAACTGTCATCTGACATAAGGTATAATACCATCTAGGAGTTCTCGGCGAGTCCGTTCAGTGTACCCAGTCTCCACTGAGCACCCGTACACCATCTTTGATGTCAAACACCGATGGATTTGGGATCATCCATCGCCTATCATGTGGGTCAAGATGCGTATACGCTAGTCTACTCTGGTGTATCGATGCCCTGTCTCGATACACTCTCGACTAGAAACAGTTATAGGATGTACTCATAGACTACCGTGGCCCCACTAGTATGATCTCATCATAGTACCAGTAGTCGAGTACATATCCTAAGTGCTTTATCAACATGTGAGAGCAAGACAGTGAACTAATATAAGTCAACATGTTAAGACAAAGTGAAACCAAATAGCATACTATCATGTCAAGCAAGAAAGTCCTCTCTATATATATCCAAGCATCCACTATAATATACATCATATGTACAACAATGGCCTCTAGGGCATATATATAACTAACATGGAGAGTGTGGCCCGTGAATAGTATGCAAGAGTCCATTTTGGACCTACTTGCAGGGCCCCAGTGCTTAGGAAACAGGTCCTTATCCCCATTGCCTAAGGCTTTTCCCTACGAGTCGAGTCGAGACGAATCGAGAAGTTCTCGCAAAGACACTAATTTCCTCACGAGTCGAGACGAGTCGAGAAGTTCTCGCAAGAATGTCCTAACATCATAGTTAACCTCTGCTCTTTACGACAGAGGTCCGTTAGGGTCTGTAGTACTAGGGTTTTGCCTGTCGTACCGTCGCGTTTGCTGATGTATCCCTCGATAGGCAATCTTGCTGTTCGAGTAGCCTTGCGACTGTCATGTCTCTGATCCCTTCGGGTCTGGACAAGACATCTTCAAGCAATCTTCCTAGGCAGTTTGACCGTCGGAAGAGCAAGCATTAGGAATTTCGCCATGCTGCTTTTTACTTGAGGTTAGGCTCATTTTGGGGAGCCCCGACTAGTCATAACCACTCCGTGCTGGTGTGGGATGATCTCCGATAGTCTTTTAGATTTTACATGAGTTGCTGTCAAGACCCTAAAGCTAGGAATTTGGCCTTTGCTTTGTTTGCTGACATTGCGTCTGCTGTATCGAGACGAATGGCGCGGTTGTCTCTAGGTTGTTGGTGAACCATCGAGGTTTAGAATTAAGGATTTTGCCGTGGCTCCGTTGTTTGATTGTTGCATCTGAATCCTGCTGGAAGAACGCTGTGGTGACATCTCGTCTACTGTATCGAGACGAACGTCGAGGTGGTGACTACTCCGCGCTGGTGTGGGATGATCTCCGATAGTCTTTCAGATTTTATGTGAGTTGCCGTCAAGACCCTGAAGCTAGGAATTTGGCCTTCGCTTCGTTTGCTTTGGCATGTCCGAATCCTGTTGGAGGAAGGACGCTGTAGTGGCGTCTCGTCTGCTATATCGAAACGAACGTCGAGGTGGTGACCACTCCGCGCTGGTGTGGGATGATCTCCGATAGTCTTTCAGGTTTTATATGAGTTGCCGTCAAGACCCTAAAGCTAGGAATTTGGCCTTCGCTTCATTTGCTTTGGCGTGTCCGAATCCTGTTGGAGGAAGGATGCTGTGGTGACATCTCGTCTGCTGTATCGAGACGAACGTCGAGGTGTTGACCACTCCGCGCTGGTGTGGGATGATCTCCGATAGTCTTTCAGGTTTTATATGAGTTGCCGTCAAGACCCTGAAGCTAGGAACTTGGCCTTCGCTTTGTTTGCTTTAGCGTGTCCGAATCCTGTTGGAGGAAGAACGCTGTAGTGACATCTCGTCTGCTGTATCGAGACGAACGTCGAGGTGGTGACCACTCTGCGCTGGTATAGGATGATCTCCGATAGTCTTTCAGGTTTTATATGAGTTGCCGTCAATACCCTGAAGCTAGGAATTTGGCCTTCGCTTCATTTGCTTTGGCATTGCGTCTGCTATATCGAGACGAATGCCGCGTTTGTCTCTAGGTTGTTGGTGAACCGTCGAGATTTGGAACTAGGGATTTTATCGTGGCTCTGTTGTTTTAACTCTGGGTGACATTGCATCTGCTGTAAGGAGACGAATGCTGAGATGGAGCTGGGATTTTGCCATCACTCCGCCTTGTTTCGACCGTGAGGTCTTTTGTTGACGTTGCATCTGCATTCTGCTGAACTGCGAAGAAACGCCGTTGTCGACATTGCGTCTGATATAACGAGACAAATGCTGAGATGGAGCTGGGATTTTGCCATCACTCCGCTTTGTTTTGACCGTGAGGTCTTTCGTTGACGTTGCATCTGCATTCTGCTGAACTGCGAAGGAACGTCGTTGTCGACATTACGTCTGCTATAACGAGACGAATGCTGAGGTAGAGCTGGGATTTTGCCGTCACTCCGCTTTGTTTCGACCGTGAGGTCTTTCGCTGACGTTGCATCTGCATTCTGCTGAACTGCGAAAGAACACCGCTGTCGACATTGCGTCTGCTGTAACGAGACGGATGCTGAGGTGGAGCTGGGATTTTGCCGTCGCTCCGCTTTGTTTCAACTATGGGGTCTTTCGTTGGCGTTGCATCTGCATCCTAATGGACTGCAAAGGAACGCCGTTGTTGACATTGTGTTTGCTGTAACGAGATAAATGCTGAGGTGGATCTGGGATTTTGCCGTCACTCCGCTTTGTTTCGACCGTGAGGTCTTTCGCTGACGTTGCATCTGCATTCTGCTGAACTGCGAAGGAACGCCGTTGTCGACATTGCGTCTGCTGTAACGAGATGAATGCTGAGGTGGAGCTGGGATCTTGCCGTCACTCCGCTTTGTTTCGACCATGGGATCTTTCGTTGACGTTGCATCGGCATCCTGCTGGACAGCGTTGACATTGCGTCTGCTGTAACGAGACGAATGCTGAGGTAGAGCTGGGATTTTTCCGTCACTCCACTTTGTTTTTGTTAGTGTATATTCCCTAGAGGCCATTACTGTATCATACTAGTTTGTATATTACTTAATGGAAGCTTGGGATATTCACAGTTGTATATACAATCTTGCTCGAAATGGTAGTATGCTACTTGGTTTGTCTCTGCTTTAATATGCGCATGTGTTTCTTTTAGCATATCGCTGATATACATATTAGTAGAGCCCTCAGGATCTTTGCTTGATTACCAGCGTTGTGATGGCGCTCAAACTCGTGGGAGCTGGGTGATCTATAAGCACATCCTTATACAGGTCCCTAGTCGTTGGACTATCGAGACAAGGCATCGATACTCCGGAGTAGACTAGCGTATGCGCTTCTCATCCCAGCATGGGAGACGGTCTGTCCCACAGCCGTCAGTACGTCGTACTTGAGATAGTATGCGGGTGCTCGTTAGGTTACGAGTACACTGGACAGGACTCGTCGGGAACTGTTGGTTGGTATTATACCTATCGTCAGTTATCAGTTCCCAGGTGACATGAGTACAGCTTAGTCCGCTGACTTGATACTGTCACTTCGCCTCGAGTGTGTTCCCACTGCACTTTGATTACTACCCTACCACGGCTCAAAGGAGTCGTGCAAACAGGTAGTTTTTGGGTGCAGTCCCGAAGCACTTGGAGGCGGTGACGGTTAGACAGGATTCGTCTCTCCCGGTATTGGGGGTTGACATCGCGCTGTGTCCAGGAGAGCCATTACACGAGTAGTCCCTGGCCAGGGCAAGCGAGATATACTGGTAGGTTTCCAGTGTTATCTCAGGGTGTTCTGGGCTACACTCCGACATGACTTGTACCGCTATTAGGGGACTGACGTTCACCGCCCCCTAGGCACGCCATGCGATGTATCAGACGAACAGACCGGACTGTACGGAGATTGTCACATACAGGCTCAGTAGGAGTTCAGATGGGGTTCACCTCGTCAGTCTTCTTATCGACATCTACCTGGGGACCGTTACGTACAGCTAGTGCCGCTTGCGGTCTGTGGTTAAACCCACTGCCAGCGTAGTGTCGAGTCTTTAGAGTCCCACACAGAGAGCTATTCGCCTTTAGACAAAATGAGTAGAGGTCGCATGGTTTTGCGACAGGGTTCGTTCACATCCGCGCACTTATGCACGTTTGCTGTCCGGACAGCTTATACTAGCGGGCTTTGGTTTAAGCCAGATCCTAGTATAGATTTGGGATTGGTTTTTTCTCTTTGTATTCGTGTTCCTCGGATCACGAATACGGGTGCGTATGCACAGTTGCTTGAGACAGAGGGAGAGGACTTTGATTAGGGTTAATGACTATTGTCATTTTATTAACCCTAATGCTTATGTGTGTATTATTGTTAATTGATATTAGTTTAATAATTGTGCATGGTTATGGTTGTTGACCATTTGACCTATCTTGACTTGTTGACCTTGTTGACACTTTGACCATCATCATTTCATTTGGAAGATGCTCTTTGATCCTTGCAATTTGCATTAAAAATGAAATGATAATGGTCATGTCTTGATTAAGCCATGACAATTATCTCACTAATTATCTAATTACAATAATTCACACATATATGTGAGAATGGTTTATTTTTCTCTCATTCTATCATACACATTCTCTCTCTTGTTCTTCCTCTCCCTCAAGCTCTCCCCTCTCATGTGTTGAAAAACACTTGAGCTTGAGAAAAACCCTCTCTTGATAATCTCTACTCTCATCTAGGGTTCAAGGATTAGCACTTCTTGCACCCTAGTTACTTCTAGCTTGGAGTTGAAGCCAAAGGTCGAGGCTTTCGGGTGGATCCTTCTTCGACGAGAGAAGACGACAAAGGTGACCTCCTTCCACCACTCCAAGGAGCAAGGAGAGAAGGACATAAAGCCCAAGGTATAACCTTTCTAGCACTTAGCTAGTTTCTAGTTAGCTTTAGCTTGCTTTTTTTTAGCAAAGATCCTTCATAGTCTAGTCCATGTTGCCTAAGTTGAAAAAAATCCGATTTTTATTCCGTTTTCCGCCTCCCCGCAAGTACCGGGATGGGCAACGTGGACTTACAGTGGTATCAGAGCCTAACTAAACATAAACTAGCTAGGTAGTGGAGTGTATCGAAGTTCGAATCGGAAAAATCGAAAAACTGAGTTTTCAAAACCCTAAGTTTCTGTTAATTTTTTTCCTGCTCAAAATAAAATTTGTCATACTCCAAAAATCATCTCAGGGTTTTCTTAAGAAGCACAGCAAACCCGGTCCAGTGAGTCGTCTAAACCGCCGCGGTTCAGCGGCAATAGCAAGCTATTGCCGCGGAACCGCCGCCGTTTTGACTCTTCACTGAGTCGAGTTTGGTGCAGTTTTCTTATGGCTTGGTTTTAGGATTTTTAAGATGGTTTATATGTTCCCAGGTTTTCCAGAATAGAAATTTGTTTTTGGGGGCCTATAAATCCGTATTTTTTTCGGAACTTCAATACACTTTGACTAAAAGGTTATATCTGTGATGTTTACATGTATTGAACGTCGGCTAATCGCTATATGTCGATTAGTCTGGATTATACATATCTGTGATCTGTGATTGATGATGGTATGTGTATATGAATGGGTTGGATTGTCGCGGATGAATAGCCGGGGTGGATGTGAGATGAGTGTTGCTTTTTCTTTCATTCATTGTAATATGTAAATTGATGTAATATTATTATTTGTTTGGCCGCACAACCGGGTCGGGGTTGTAGCCGTCATTGTATAATTCTTTTTACTGTTTTTGCTCCTAGGATAGACCCATGGAGGGGGTGCACAAACTACCGGGTATCTCGAAGTGCCGAGTGGCCTACTCACGGTGGTGAGGGAGGTTGCTTCGCTTCGGGTACTTGGCGGGTAGTTTGCCGCACCCGTAGGGGTCTTGGGTGGGGTATTGGCTATTCACCGCGACCGTGTAATCCGCTTTTCGTTGCAGGCTCGAACGGATTGCGGATTCCTAGTATATCCAATGTATTCATCTGTGATCTGTAATGTCTATCATTGCTATATATTTATATATGATAACTATTTAGGCGTTGCTTATGTTTTACAGCCGCGCTAGCCCAGCCCCCGCTCTGTCGTTAGTTAAGTAACCTAACGGGTGATGACGGGGCCCCGTGGCGAATGCGAATGGCATAAGCGTACGTCATATTTTGGTTGTTTTCTGCAATGGTAGGATTAAATGATGGGACGCATTAAAAGAACTAATGCAAGAAAATAAACCAAGTAAAAGTCGATTGGAACACTTTGAAAACCACTCGGTTCTTTTCAAAACTAAACTTTTAAACGCGGAGCTTGAACCACTCCTTTTAAAAGCTATCTCGTTCCATCGATTATATCAAGTTCACTACGTTCACGGTTTCGCCAAAACCATTCGTAGCCCTCCGTCATTCCACATGAATGGTCAAAAGTATTCAAGCTATGTATTTTGGCCAAAGTCAAGGCATAGTGATTGGTAGCTATTGGGTATTCATGTGCAGCATAGATAGATGCGTTGGTTTGGGACAGTCGTGCTGCCATTTTGGCCAAAGTCAAGGGTAGGTATGGGTGGGTCCAAATTAACCAGGAGAATGACGGGTAGAACTTGACATGTGACTTATGATATTTTGGCCAAAGTCAAGGTCATAAGAGCATAGGGCAAAAATCCACATCGGGAGTTTCATAAGTACTGAAACTTGCTAGCGCTGCATACCATTTGGAGTGTGATAATTCTGGTAGGATTCCTTCGGTTTTATCACGCGATGATATTTGGATCCCGATCCTACTGTGAGTATATGCTACTCCTCGGGAAAACTCTCACTTAACGATCAATGCTATAAACTTAGTAGGTGTCTAGAAAGGTGTTAGCGGGGCTACGCCCACAGGGAAAAGAGGTTACTTAATTAAGGAACTTCGCGAAAGCGTTGGAAAACCTCCCTCGAAGTACCGACACTGGCCTGGCTGAACGGTTAAGCAAGTATTGTACGATGAGATTGATCCTGACTAATCCTTTCTTTACGGTTTGAGAAGGGATTCGAGAGACAGTGGGAGCCATCCAGTTTAGACAAATTAAAAACCACTCTAAACTTGCAAGAGCATCATGCTAAAGTGTTTCTTTTCTCTCTCCTAATTGCAGTGACCATTCAACATGACCGGACTTAAGTTATTACTAGATAAAAACATATTGACAGGGCCAAACTACAAAGATTGGCTCAGGAATGTCAAGATGGCAATCACTTATGACAAGTTGGGGTATGTCCTTACCACCAAAGCTCCCCCTGTCCCAGGTCCCAAAACCAGTGTCGTAGATAGGGAAATCTACAAGACCTGGGAAATAGATTGCGCGAAGGCCAGATGCCTCGTACTAGCCTCGATGGACAACGAACATCAGAGGAGGCACGAGAATATGGACCTAGAGTCCATATTTCTTCATACAAAAAAACTGTATGGAGAGCAGTCTCGTATCGCAAGATACGAAGTGTCAAAGAAGTTGTTTTCGGCAAGGTTGGCCGTCGGATCATCGGTAGCGGAACACGTGCTTAAGATGATTGGCTACATTGAGGAGCTCGCGGACCTTGGGACCACGTTGGAGAATGAACTCTATACTGATTTGATTCTCCAGTCCCTTCCTTCCACTTACGCCCAGTTTATTCTTAACTTCAACATGCAAGGAAAGGAGTTGAACTTTTCGAGCTTCTGAACATATTGAGGAGTGCTGAGGGCACCCTACAGAAGGGTAGGGAGACATCCACTTTGTTTGTAGGAGGATCTTCCTCTTGTAGGTCCAGGGCGAAAGCCAAGGGCAAGAAGAAGAAAGCCCCCGCCAAACCAAGGGGCGGTGTCGGTAAAGTGGATACGAAGGGAAAAGGAAAAGCAACAAAGATAGCGGGGAAGCTAGTGGGGAAGGAAGAATGCTTCTATTGTCACAAAAGTGGTCACTGGAAACAGGATTGCAAGGCTTGGAAGGCCAGAACACAGGATTTGAAGCGAGCTTCAGCCTCAGGTTCAGGTGTGTATGTTATTGAAAACTGTCTATCAATAAACTCTACTTCCTGGGTATTGGATACCGGATCAGGATCTCATATCTGTAATTCTTTGCAGGCGTTGAGAAAGCGTAGAGTTTTGAAGGCAGGTGATATGACCCTCAGAGTTGCAAACGGTGCTAGCATGGATGCTGAGGCCGTGGGGGACTATCACCTGGGATTGTCGGATGGACACTTTTTGGTTTTGCGTAGTTGTTATTATGTACCAAATGCAACCTGTAATATCATTTCTGTATCTTTATTATCTAAAGAAGGTTATGAATTTGCATTTGTAAGTAATGTAGTGAACATTCACCTTAATCAAGTTTTGATTGGGTCAGGTATATTGAACAACGGTATATACGTATTAAACCAGCCACAGATTTTCAATGTCCAGAATACACACAAAAGAAAGTCTCCAGAAATCGATAAAACTTTCTTATGGCATTGTAGACTGGGTCACATCAATGAGAGAAGGTTGACTAAGTTACATGCAGAAGGATATTTGGATTCGTTCGAATATCAATCGTATGCAACTTGTCAATCCTGTCTCAAGGGAAAGATGACAAAGACTCCGTTCACTGGACACGGAGTAAGAGCGAGCGAGCTCTTGGGACTCGTACACAGCGACGTGTGCGGTCCAATGTCTACACATGCATGAAGCGGTTATTCTTACTTCATTACTTTTACGGATGACTTTTCAAGGTACGGTTATGTCTTCTTAATGAAACATAAATCCGAGGCTTTTGAAAAATTCCAGGAATATAAGAATGAAGTAGAAAAACAAACAGGCAAAAGTATCAAGGCACTGAGATCTGATCGAGGTTGTGAATACTTGAGTGCCGAGTTCCTGGATTACTTAAAAGAGAATGGAATTCTCTATCAGCTTACTCCTCCATACACTCCGCAACATAACGGTGTATCGGAGAGACGGAACCGAACCCTATTGGATATGGTACGGTCCATGATGAGTAATGCTGAGTTGCCGCGATCATTCTGGGGATATGCGCTAGAATCAGCTGCATACCTTTTGAACCGAGTTCCAACTAAGACTGTGCCTACTACACCATATCAGATGTGGTGTGGGAAGAGACCCTATCTTAATGACATTAAGACATGGGGATGTCCAGCTTTTGTAAAAAAGCAGCATGCGGACAAGCTCGAGGCACGCTCAGTACAGTGCAAGTTTGTGGGATATCCAAAGAGCTCCAAGGGATATTACTTCTATTGCGAAGAGGAGCAAGAAGTCCTTGTTTCTCGCCATGCCCAATTTCTAGAACACCAGTTCATAGAAAAAGAATTAAGTGGGAGCGCAATAGAACTGGAAGAAATTCCAGAACCACGAGCTATTACTGAAAGCTTAGTAGAACCAGAGGGTTCGAAAGATCAAGACATTCCCACGCCACTCCGCAGGAGTAGTAGGCAGTCTTATCCGCCCGAGAGATACTACGGTTTTCTCATTGACGGGGATAGAGAGGATTGCATCATAGACTTTGATGAGCCTACTAGCTTCCAGCAAGCCATTCAGAGCGTCGACTCGGTAAAATGGCTGGATGCAATGCGGACCGAAATGGAGTCCATGTACACCAACAAAGTATGGACGTTGGACATTGCTCCAGATGGGGTAAAACCCGTATGATGCAAGTGGATCTTCAAAAGGAAGATTGGTGTAGATGGACAGGTTGAGACCTATAAAGCTAGACTGGTAGCAAAGGGTTTTCGTCAGTGACCTGGTTTGGACTATGATGAAACCTTTTCTCCAGTAGCTATGCTGAAATCCATTCAGATCCTTCTTGCCATTGCTGCCTTCCACGATTATGAGATTTGGCAGATGGACGTAAAGACAGCTTTTCTAAATGGACATTTAGAGGAGTGTGTCTATATGGATCAGCCAGAGGGTTTCATTCAGAGTGGGAGCAGCGGAAAGGTGTGCAAGTTGCTTAAGTCCATTTATGGACTAAAGCAGGCATCGCGAAGTTGGAACATCTGTTTTGATGAGACGGTCAAGGAATTTGGCTTTATCAAAAATCCAGATGAACCATGTATCTATTGTAGATTTGTAGCGAGAACTGTAGTATTCCTCGTTTTATACGTGGATGACATTCTCTTGATAGGAAATGACATTCCTATGCTACAATCTGTCAAGGAGTTCTTGTCACACAGGTTCTCCATGAAAGACCTGGGTGATGCCTTATACATTCTGGGTATCCGGATCTACCGTGACAGATCCAAGAGGATATTAGGACTTTCACAGTCCAGGTACATCGACACCATACTGAAGAGATTCAGTATGGAAGATTCCAAGCGCGGTAATCTACCGGCTTGTCACGGGATCACCCTCTCCAAAGAGATGTCTCCCAAGACTGATTTGGAGAGGGATCGCATGTCTATTATACGCTACGCTTCTGCGGTAGGCTCTATAATGTATGTGATGTTGTGTACCAGACCGGATGTGGCTTATGCACTGAGTGTGGTAAGCAGGTATCAGTCAAACCCTGGGGAGAAACATTGGATAGCAGTAAAGAACATTCTCAAGTACCTGAGAAGGACTAAGGAGATGTTCTTGGTGTATGGCGGAAAAGACCTGCAGATTGAGGCCTTTGCTGACTCCAGCTTCCAGAGTGACAAGGATGATTCCAAGTCCATGTCGGGTTTTGTCTTTACCCTCAATGGAGGGGCGGTGTGTTAGAAGAGCTCCAAACAGGAAACCGTTGCTGACTCGACTATGGAAGCGGAATACATCGCTGCATCTGATGCCGTAAAAGAAGCTGTCTGGATGAGGAAGTTCTTGAGAGAACTTCAGGTGGTTCCGTCCATTGTTGACCCAATACCTCTGTATTGCGACAACAACGGGGCTATAGCTTTAGCGAAGGAACCCAGGTCCCATCAGAAATCCAGACACATCTTAAGTCGGTATCACCTGATCAGGGAGATCATAGATCGCCAGGAGATCGAGGTTCGGAGGGTTGCTTCAGAAGATAACACAGCAGATCCATTCACCAAGGCCTTGCCCCAGACTCAGTTCGAGCGGCTGATCGAGATGATAGGTCTTCGATACGCCAGTACATGGCCTTAGTGCAAGTGGGAGATTGTTAGTGTATATGCCCTAGAGGCCATTACTGTATCATACTAGTTTGTATATTACTTAATGGAAGCTTGGGATATTCACAGTTGTATATACAATCTTTCTCGAAATGGTAGTATGCTACTTGGTTTGTCTCTGCTTTAATATGTGCATGTGTTTCTTTTAGCATATCGCTGATATACATATTAGTAGAGCCCTTAGGATCTTTGCTTGATTACCAGCGTTGTGATGGCGCTCACACTCGTGGGAGCTGGGTGATCTATAAGCACATCCTTATACAGGTCCCTAGTCGTTGGACTATCGAGACAGGGCATCGATACTCCGGAGTAGACTAGCGTATGCGCTTCTCATCCCAGTATGGGAGACGGTCTGTCCCACAGCCGTCAGTACGTCGTACTTGAGATAGTATGCGGGTGCTCGTTAGGTTACGAGTACACTGGACAGGACTCGTCGGGAATTGTTGGTTGGTATTATACCTATCGTCAGTTATCAGTTCCCAGGTGACATGAGTACAGCTTAGTCCGCTGACTTGATACTGTCACTTCGCCTCGAGTGTGTTCCCACTGCACTTTGATTACTACCCTACCACGGCTCAAAGGAGTCATGCAAACAGGTAGTTTTTGGGTGCAGTCCCGAAGCACTTGGAGGCGGTGACGGTTAGACAGGATTCGTCTCTCCCGGTATTGGGGGTTGACATCGCGCTGTGTCCAGGAGAGCCATTACATGAGTAGTCCCTGGCCAGGGCAAGCGAGATATACTGGTAGGTTTCCAGTGTTATCTCAGGGTGTTCTGGGCTACACTCCGACACGACTTGTACCGCTATTAGGGGACTGACGTTCACCGCCCCCCTAGGCCCGCCATGCGATGTATCAGACGAACAGACCGGACTGTACGGAGATTGTCACATACAGGCTCAGTAGGAGTTCAGATGGGGTTCACCTCGTCAGTCTTCTTATCGACATCTACTTGGGGACCGTTACGTACAGCTAGTGCCGCTTGCGCTCTGTGGTTAAACCCACTGCCAGCGTAGTGTCGAGTCTTTAGAGTCCCACACAGAGAGCTATTCGCCTTTAGGCAAAATGAGTAGAGGTCGCATGGTTTTGCGACAGGGTTCGTTCACATCCGCGCACTTGTGCACGTTTGCTGTCCGGACAGCTTATACTAGCGGGCTTTGGTTTAAGCCAGATCTTAGTATAGATTTGGGATTGGTTTTTTCTCTTTGTATTCGTGTTCCTCGGATCACGAATACGGGTGCGTATGCACAGTTGCTTGAGACAGAGTGAGAGGACTTTGATTAGGGTTAATGACTATTGTCATTTTATTAACCCTAATGCTTATGTGTGTATTATTGTTAATTGATATTAGTTTAATAATTGTGCATGGTTATGGTTGTTGACCATTTGACCTATCTTGACTTGTTGACCTTGTTGACACTTTGACCATCATCATTTCATTTGGAAGATGCTCTTTGATCCTTACAATTTACATTAAAAATGAAATGATAATGGTCATGTCTTGATTAAGCCATGACAATTATCTCACTAATTATCTAATTACAATAATTCACACATATATGTGAGAATGGTTTATTTTTTTCTCATTCTATCATACACATTCTCTCTCTTGTTTTTCCTTTCCCTCAAGCTCTCCCCTCTCATGTGTTGAGAAACACTTGAGCTTGAGAAAAACCCTCTCTTGATAATCTCTACTCTCATCTAGGGTTCAAGGATTAGCACTTCTTGCACCCTAGTTACTTCTAGCTTGGAGTTGAAGCCAAAGGTCGAGGCTTTCGGGTGGATCCTTCTTCGACGAGAGAAGACGACAAAGGTGACCTCCTTCCACCTTTCTAGCACTTAGCTAGTTTCTAGTTAGCTTTAGCTTATTTTTGTTTAGCAAAGATCCTTTATAGTCTAGTCCATGTTGCCTAAGTTAAAAAAAATCCGATTTTTATTCCGTTTTCCGCCTCCCCGCAAGTACCGGGGTGAGCAACGTGGACTTACAGTTTTGACCGTGAGGTCTTTCGCTGACATTGCATCTGCATCCTGCTGGACTGCGAAGGAACGCCATTGTTGACATTGCGTTTGCTGTAACGAGACGAATGTTGAGGTGGAGCTGGGATTATGTCGTCACTCCGCTTTGCTGACATTGCGTCTGCTGTAACAAGACGAATGTCGAGGTGGTCTCTAGGTTGTCTGTGAACCGTCGAGATTTGGAACCAGGGACTATGCCGTAGCTCTGTTTGGTGATGTTGCGTCTGAGTCCTGCTGGAATAAGGAGGAATGCCGTTGTGGGTCTTCAGTCTATAGATGCGGCCGTTGAGACTTGGCTCTTTTTCTGATGGAGGCTGGGGGGATAATATGGTTCCCTCTTTATCTGCACCCCTGGATTGTGTACAGGGATCGACGTGATCTCACCTGTAGGGCAAAAAGATTCATTTTATATATTTTTGTTTCCGCGATGCTCTATCATTTCAGCTTTTATATCGCGAAAGTCGCGATTGTCCAATCATTTCGGCTATTTTTCACGGTGCCCAATCATTTCGGCTATTTGTTTTATTTACTCGCTGATTTTTATTGCGAGTTGCCCAACCATTTCGGCTATTTTGTATGCATACATTTTTACTTGCTGATTTTGTGGTAAGTTGCCTCATCATTTCGGCTATTTCGTATGTATTTGTGGCTCGCTGGCTTTTCGCCGCAAGTTTAGGATTTGATACCGATTTAGGCATCAGCATCGCTACAACTGGGATATTGCCAGGCGCGCATCATCATTTGCCTTTGTCGATGTCGAACAAAGGTGGCTTAGCGAATAGGGTTAGGATCTTGTCAACTAAGGCTTTTAACTTTACGAGCCGTAAGGGTATCATAAAGGTATTTCTCCCTACGAGTCGTAAGGATCCCGTAGGTGCGTTTTCTCCCTAGGATCATGAGGATTCCTAAGTGTGCGTTCTCTTATAAGTCGTAAGGATCTTACAAGAGTGTTTTCTCCTTATAAGTCAAGAGGACCTATAAGTGTTTGTTCACCGTGTGAGTATATCCCTAGTCGTTGATGGGACTCTGTTAGGGAAATGTCCATTCGTGCCCGTGGATTGTATACAAGGGTCAATATTGAACCGCTTGTAGGGTAAAATTAAAGATTGTGATGGCTTAAGAACAGGTTCAGATCCCTGTAACTTAAGGCTTTTGAACCCTATGAGCCGTGAGAGTCTCAAAGGGGAATTCTCCTTATGAGTCGTGAGGATCTCGTAAGTGTAAGTTCTCCTTAAGAATCGTGGGGATCCCTAAGTGTGTTTCTCCTTTGTGAGTCGTAGGGATCTCACGCAGTTGGTTTCTCCTTACAGGGTCGAGAGGACCTTGCAAGTGTCTTCTGACGAAATTGCGCCCTTTCGGGTTTTCACAAAACTCGCCGGTAGTCCCGCTGTTTTTACTCACGGAGCCCTTTCAGGTTTTAATCTGTGCCCATTTCGCTTATGGACGTACCCTTTTTTTACCACGTCAGCCTGGGGATGCCGCGGGTCTGCAGTAGTTTAAAAACATTTTGGTCATAGGTCCGAGATTTTTCGGGCAACGTACGATTACACAGCTAGATTTTCTCGCAAATCTTTGCATCTTTTGTGTCGGAGGTGGATTCCTTGAAAAGAGGGCTGAGGGCAATTTTTTCGTCAGAGTCGCTTTCAAAGGTGATAACTTGCGATCCCTCGGTGTCGACTATGTGACAGTTGCCAGCAGCTTTTTTTCGCTCATCTGTCGCGCTTTTCTGTTCCTGACGAGCCTTGCACTTCACTCGTTGAACGTGTTGTCGGTGGGCAACATATCCCTGCCGCCAGTTTTTAAAGGCTATGCACTCCTCGGTAGGGTGTGCAATCCTCTGATGGTATAAGCAGAAGTTATGATGAATGTCCGCTTCATCAAGATGTATACCGCCAGGAGAATTTCCTCTGAAAGAGGGCAACTTCATTCCTATTGACAGGGCCCTAGCGAATCATTTCCTTACTTTAAGCATGCTTTTGCTGGCGATAGGCATGCTTTGATCTGGTGGTAATGTTTCAACCCTTTCGTCTAGTCGCCGGCCTTTGGCCTTTTCAAATACGGCCATCTCGCGCTCCCGGTCATCTTTGCTTTTCAGAAGAGCTTCGTTCAGGAATGCGTCAATCATTTCTTCTGATGGTCCTAGGAGTTCCGGCTCAGGATCTTCCCCCAATTTCTTTGCGTCAAGAGCTTCTTCACCGTTTATCAACGAGTGAGAGATCATATGGCAGCTTGCTACATAATCCTCAGGTTCATCTGACGAGTCTTCTCCATTGTCATCATCTCCGTCCTCAAGGACGTGGCTGAGAAATTCTTGGAGTGTGACTGGGGTCCGCGCCTTCTGATTATATTCTTCCACCGCGTTAATATGTTTTTGCAGTTCCGTGCGCTTGTCATCAGGCTTCACGGGCTTTTTGGTCTTCTTCTTTTTCTTCAAAGACTTTGACGGCCAGTTGCGAGCGCTTTGACTATCACCACCAATTTTTGGAGTTGGGCACGGCTTCAACATTCCTTCGATGATCTCGAGTTCTAGCTAATTTTTCCATCTAATCGCCGGGCATGTTTGGAGATCCTTCAGCATTCTTTTTGTTTTGGTTGAAAGAGCGACCTCCCTCGGAGCTTCCCTTATGAATGAACACGATGCCCCCAGCATGTCCATCTTTTTCGGATCATGTGGTTGTGGCGGGTTCATCTTCCATTTTTCAGACAGCGCGAACTTGCCTTGTTGGTATTGGTCCTCAATCCAGCCTTTAGAAACGAAGCAATTTTCGATTGGATGGTTTACTTCTTGGTGGTAAGGGAAGTAATTAGGATTGTTGACATCGCCTGGCTGCAACGGACGTTTTGGATTCGGCAGATTGATGAGTCTGTTGCGTACTGCCAGCTCGAACAGTCTCCTCGTTTTATCCCGGGGAAATGAGTAAGGACGTCCCAGTCTCTCCTCGAGGGATGGGCATGGGCGTGCATTGTTTTGGCGAACAACCGGCTTTAAGTTGCTCGGCTGTTGTTGAGTATTAGCGACGAATGTCGCTTTCCCCTTCCCTTTTTCGTTTCGAGGCTCCGACTTCGAAGAGGAAGGCATGTGGCCCATCTGGTCCATTTGTGCCAGCTTGTCGATCAAGGCCTGAAAGGTAGTCGGCTTGAAAAACATCATGAACTGAGATATGGTCACCTGAGGGTCTAGGATACCCACGAACATGCCTACCGCAGGCTCTTCTTCGATGCGCTGCTCGCACTTCGACCACAAATTCCGCCATCGTATTACGTATTGAACCCATGTCTCTCCAGGCTTCACCCTGGCATTGATCAATGCCGTTATTGGGGTGCATTCACTAGCACTCATGAAACGCTGGGTGAATAGTAGCTCCATCTCTGCAAAGGTTTTGACGGAGTCGTTGGGAAGTTCCGAATACCACTCAAATGCTGTTTCTGACAAGCTGCCAACGAATTGGCGAAGCAACAGTTTGTCGTCGCCTACAGTGTTGCCGCACAAGGCTCTGAATTGAGCGACGTGCTGATGCGGATTTCCCATCCCCTTATATACGTGGAATTTGCGGATCGTGTATCCCGGTGGGTACTTTATTTGGTCATACCAACCCGGATAGGGTCGTCCAGTTTTAACAATTTGCCCAGCCGCTTCATTCGCCTAATGAACTCGTATCTGCTGAGCGATGTAATCATCCAGGGCGGCCTTGGAGATGGTTCCTCCTAGGCTGCTGAAAGAGCCGGAGGAGGGTTCGATGTCTCCCCTCTGTCGTCTTCAATGATAATCGGGGGGTCTTCAACTGGAGGTTCCGGATGTAATATCATCCCGGCCATGTCTTGGAACAAAAGAGCCATTCGTTTTATGTTGGCCGCCTGTTCCGCGGCCTCCTTTTCTTTCCTCTCGAGCATTCTTTGGAGGAATTCGGCATCAGTTTCTTGTTCCTGACGCTGCTCTGAGGTCTCTGGATTTTCTTTCAGCCCAGTGAGTGCGGCCATAGCTGTTAGCATTTCTTAGAGCTTTTGTTGTTGTTGCTCCTGAGCCCTAGTCACTGACCACGTAAGCGGTCGATGACCTGTGGAGATACGGCTATCCTCTTTTCCGGATGCCATATAGATGGTGTGCACCACCATGCCCCCAGCCTTGGGGCATTTGGATTCAATGTTCTTGCGATTCGCCGCAGACACCAGAATTTTCTCCAGCTTTCTCCTCTTATGAGCGGTCGAAGTTGAGGGGGCCGTTGCAGTGGGCACCTAAACAGCTGTCGCCTTTTGTGGCTTGACAGGATGGTTCTCTTCTTGCTGAACTTTCACATTTTTCTGTCGGCGAGAGTAATCTTGATCAATCACCGATTCCTGAACCTGTCGCCAAACTTTGTAAATTTTAGAGGACAACCGCTGAGGGGGCTTCTCTAGCTTTGCCTTTGGGGCATTCTCCACAGGTGGAGGAGATCTCTTCAGCACGGCAGTTGGGGAGTTTTTGCGCACCCTCCTTAACGGTTCAAAATTGTTCCCAGTTGGAACAGCAGCATCGATTTCCACCGTTGGAACCGCCGGAGTCAGTCCAGAAGGAGAGTTGCCCCCAGCCTTCCTTACTCGGCGCCAGTGGCGGCGTCGAGCTTGTCTTGCAGTTGGAATTATCTCAGCTGTAGGAGTGACTTTCTCATGCCTCCAGTGTTGGTCAGAAGTTATCGTTGTCAGCCTATTGAAGCCTAATGTCCGCTGAGTGGGGATAGCCAACCTGTCGAAGGCCGACTTTCGAACAAGAGCAGTCTTGGTGACTTTGTTTGGAGCGATAGCCGAAACAGTCAGTCTTGTAAAGACCGACTCCTTAACAGGGGAAGCCGTCTTGGAGACTTCAAGAGTAGGAATGGCTATTCGCTTCGGGATGGCCGCTTTAGGTATTGCGGGCTTCTTCACGGGTCCACTTGAGCTTTGGCCCAGTCTGTTGAAAACTGAGGCACTGGATTTGGGCGACCCGTTGAGAGGGGCCGCGGTAGTTGTAAGCCGATCAAAGGCCGACTTCTTCGGAGCTTCTTGCGATGGTAATGGGGCATTGAAGCTCATTGGTGGGAGCATGGTCCCAAAGAATAGCCCTGTGGTGGCTTGCGTCACCTGGTCCACCGACATCGTAAAAAGGGAGGCCGCTTGAGGCCCGTAGGTCACTCCTCCGGTGAGGACGGAGTGAGAGTTGTTGCAATTAGTGCAGTTTGAAGCCATTAATCTTCTGTTTTTCTGCACGGAGCAAGATACCAAATCTTAGTACTTCACATCTAAAGGCAACCATGTCAAACCGCGACTTGTTCGCGAAACACGACACACGAAGTGTGGAGTGAAAAGAGGAAAAGGTCCCACCGGGCGTGGCAGAATCTGTTCTTCGCCGAAAACGGGGACGCGACCGCGTAGGTCCGTCTTGCCTGAATTTGGGGGCAGATGCCAATTGGTGCTATCCGTCCACCTCTCCGAAGATACCAAGTTGATTTATGGCACCGTGTATCGAAGGTTTAAACGGATGCGGCCGATATAGCAGACTTCGTCAGATTCCCCCTCATTGAGGGGTTTTTGATTGTGGGGACGCTCTTCCCTGCAGGCGCAAGCCCCTGCAGTTAATTACACTACCGCATCGCAGTAACCACTTTCTCCTTCTCCAGATGGTCACTTCATGTCGTGGGTGTTTGTTTTGTTTTTGGTTGCCCGTGGATTGTATACGGAGACTAATTTATGTTGTCGCCCGTAGGGCGTGGATTAGTCCAAATCCGTATTTTCTTAGATTTGGGTTTGGGTTTGGGTTTAAGAATACGTTAGTCTCATTTGAGACTAAGATCAACTTAAACGTTCGTTGAGGATACGTTAGTCTAATTTTAGACTAAGATCAACTCAACAGGATCGTTTAGATCCAACAAAAGAGCATTTGGACTCTATTATTTAGTTTAGAGACATTGCGGTCGATTAGTTTAAGGACATTACGGTCCAAGGTTAAGGGCATCATAGTCCATGGGCTTAAGGACCCCACAGTCCGAGGTTAAGGACATCATAGTCAGTAGGTTTAAGGACCCCACAGTCCAGTTTAAAGACGTCATAGTCTATGAAATGTATGGTTGTCGGGACCCGTCACCTCTCTGAAGACGTTGAAGGATTACAACGATAAATATCAGAGGTGTAAAGAGATGTACCCTTGAACCAATTTTGGTTGAGAGATCTGTAGTCCAATTTGAGACTAAGATCAAAAGATTTGTGAGCATATGGGATCAATTAATCTGAATTGAGGACTTATGGCCAATCTTGGGCTAAGTCCAATCAAGTTAAAAATGTTTAACATTTATTTTGGGTTGTTGAGCATTTATTTGGGCTTGGCTCTTTTAACAATGCTGAGCATTGACTTGCATTCTGACAATATTTTGTCTTTTATTGAATGCTGGGCATTCATCTGAGCTCTGGGCTTATTAAAGAATAATTTATGTTCTATCAGCGCACACGTGAAGGGCACATGGCGCGCTTGGCGCTTGGCGCCAGTCAAAAAGCGCAGTGTGCTTCTGTCGCGTAGCGCACACGTGAGGGACACGTGTTGCGCTTGACGCTGAGTGCCAGATGATGGTCGCAGAGCGCCAGTTTTATGAGCACAAAGCGCTAGTTCAAAGAGCGCAAAGCACTTATGTTTAAGTAGCGCGCACGTGGGAGACACGTGGCACGCTTCGCGCTATGCGCCAGATAATGAGCGCAGTGCGCTTCTGTTGATTGGAGCGCTAAGGCTATGCAGCGCTTTGCGCTAGATGTGGAGCGCTGAAGCGCTTTAAATTAAAAGCGCTATGACTCTTCTTTTATGCAACTTAGATCAGTTTGCGCCCCGAGAGTTAAATTCTCTTTTTATAAGGGACTTTGTCTCAAAGTTTTAAGAACAAAGTTCTTATTTTATAGGAGATATTTCAATCTCTTATTTTAGTGAAAGGCTTTGCCTTTATGGATCTTTGATCCTAAGAGAATTGAATTATTCTCCCCTTTTATGATGAGATGATCTCTGAAAGACAATTTGTCTTATAGATCTACGATCTGTGAGAAGAATTATGTTCTTCTTTTTATTTTATAATGAGATCCTTTGATCTCTTTGTGAAAGACCTTGGTCTTTTAGATCTATGATCTTTTAAGAAGTAAATTCTTCTTTTAATTATGAGATGATTTCATCTCTCTGTTCGTTTTTTTTACCTTGAAGAAACTCTTCTTTTTCTGAGAGCTTGGATCTTCTTTCTAAGATCTCTCAAAGCTTATGGGGGTTCCTCTCTATGCTTATGTATCTCCTTTCTCTGAGACTTGAAGTCTTGGGGCCTTTATATAGGGCAAGCTGATCAGTTCAATCAGTTAAGGAGATCTTTTCTCCAATTGATTTGGGAATTTCCCTACCGTTGGATCTTTGATCTAAGGGCTTCTGATTTACAGAAGGAAATCTTCTTGTTTTTAATAAGATTGGGAAATCTTTCCATTCAGAATTTATTCTGTACTTTTGGTGATTTTTAATCACCATTGGGTCATTGATCCAACGGTGTTCTGATTTACAGAGCACAATCTTGTTGTTTGGAAAGATTTTGAGGAATCTTTCCTTAACAGAATTTAATTCTGATTAATTAATGATTTATAATTATTATTGGATCTTTGATCTGACGGTGGGGGGCTTTTAGTTCCAGCGCTAGCGCACCCGTGCTTTGCACATGGTGCGCTGCTTAGGGCGCAGCGCTAGCGCATCTGTGCTTTGCACATGGTGCGCTGCTTAGAGCGCACCTAGCGCTAGCGCACCATGTGAAGCACGTGGTGCGCTGCTTAGGGCGCAGCGCACTTGGCGCTGCTTCTGAAGCGTTGCTTCATTTCAAAATTTGAATTTTGAACAGAGCTTTGCTCTGATTGGGGGAAACAACCAGCCAATGCAAGAAGTGACCACGCTGCATGAGAACGTCTTCTAGGTCGCCCAAATCGGCAGTGGCGAGCACGGCTCCAGTGACGACCGGAAACACGAATCCAAGAAATCAAGAGAAGAAGAAGAAAGAGGAGAAGAAGAGAGTAAGAAGAGTGTTGTTCTGGGTGTGGGTGCTTAATAATGTGAATCCCACGTCTCTCTCTTCTTCCTCACGTACCGCCGCCTCATCTCGAAACCCTAACCCAAACTCGTCGCCACCATCGTCAACCCTCACCACCATATTCTTTCCCTCCTCGACCTCCTCTCCCCGCTCACTTCCTCTCTCCCCTACAACCAACTCCCCGACGAACCCATCGCTGCCCTCATGCCCGCACCCATCGCCAGTGCCGCCACCACCCTCGTCGTTGTCAACATCCCCTCATCTCCGACGACACCACCTCTCTCCTCTCCCCATGACTCCTCTCGCGATGAACCCACGACCCCGAGACCCCATGCCTCACCCGACCTCTTCGCCTTCACCCATCATCGCCGCGCGCCGCCCATCTTCCCGACCGCCGATCCCTCGCCGTCAACCTCGTCGACACATTCCTCCATCTTCTCTCTTTCTCCTCACACCATAGCCCTTCCCTGCACTAAGAACCCCGAAGGCACACCTGCACTCCCGAACCCGCGCCTGCAGCCCCTGCTCTCGCCTGTGTCGCCATTACCGGCACCCTCACCACCGACCGCCCTCGTCGGCCTCCCCTTGTCGACTCCTCTAACTCCAGAGCACCCACACCAAGAACAACACTCTTCTTCCTCTCTTCTTCTTCGTCTTCTTCTTCTCTTGATTTCTTGGATTCGCGTTTCCGGCCGTCACCGGAGCCGTGCTCGCCACTGCCGATCCGGGTTACCCAGAAGACGTTCTCGCGCAGCGTGGTCACTTCTTGCATTGGCTGGTTCCGTTCCGGGCATGCGTGTGTGCATCGCAACTTTTACCGATATCCGACGTGCCGTACGTATCCGTATTGTGATCCATCCAAGCAAATTAATCTTGCTACATGCTATACTTCAATATAATGCACCCAATTGAATAATAACATTTCATATTGCTTATTTGTACATCCCAGATTACCATTATTATCATTTTACTGTTATACGACGTCCGTGTGCATTCATATTATTATTTACATATGTGGTCGCATACTAATCCATCTTTCTACATGTTAGGTATAATATTATGCATTCATATGAGTAAAATGTTACCCGTTTATCACATTATACATCCATATTAAAGTTTTACCATTTTCGGATACCTGTTTGCATCCATATCATTTAAATATATATAACTGCACCTATAGATCATAGTAATTCATGTTATGATTGTAGTAACACCTCATGCTTAATAATGCGAATCTCACTTAGACTTGAAGCTATAAATGTAAACCCTGATCGATATTTGTGCATCTATACCATTAATTATGTACCTAGTTGCATGACATATTACATTAATTCATATTATTATTACATTAGTACCCCATGCTTGATAACGTACATCTTACATAGTCATGATGTAACCCCTGATAGATATTTGTGCATCCATGCTTTTATCGTACATCCGTACTTTTACCCTGATTCAATACTTGCTACATTGTACTGTTGGGCACCCATTTGATTCACTGTGCACTACTTGACATGACCTGATACACCATTACTTGACTTGATACATGTACACTACCTGACATGACCTGATATATCACTACTTGACATATTACCTGATCCTGTTTCTAATGCCGACAATCCTGACATGTTGTCCCGATGGACATATCCTGTTGTCTGTATAGACAAACCTGTTCCTTCTTGATCCTGTGTTGGCATTAGCTTCAGATTTATCAATACCTGACTTGAACACATAACCTTGGGGGTGTGGGGAAATCAAAAGTGTAAACTAAAGTGTAGCTTACAAGGGTAATACTTGATCCGTGGTCCCGGGGGATAACGGGACAGAATCATTTGTGATTCTTACTCGATCCGTGGTCCCGGGGGATAACGGGACAGAGTCATTCATGACTCTCACTACCTGATCCGTGGTCCCGGGGGATAACGGGACATATCCTTTGAGTTACATGGAGGATTACATTCATTGATTTCAAACAAACTTTAGAATAGATACCCAGTAGCACAATTTAGATTGATCACTGCACGTCACATATATTGATACCCTTCACTGTTCTTTATTCGTGATACTGTTATACTCTTATTACTGTTTATGATTCATGCCTGCATATCTTGTGTATCCTATTCATTTATTATTGGTTGATATCATGATGCACTGACATCTGGGTTTTGCATGGCCCAGATCCTCTATCTCTGTCGCAGGCAGTTCAGAAGTATTTTGACCAACAAGCTGAGCAGTGAAGATCATGTTAGTAGCTAGTTAGTTTAGTTTTATTTCGTATTTTCATTCCTGATGTGAGCCCGTATTATGGGACGTACTTTCCAGATTGTTATTGTTACTTGAATTTATTGCTTCCGCATATTATTTCTTGACTCGTTTTTTCTGGCATATAGACATGTACTGGGTAGTTTATTTTACTTTATTATTCTTGATATCTCTAGGCAGCCGTGATGTGACTGTAGAGGGATGTTTCCTAACCACAGGTAGCATGGTTGGCTCTGTTACATGCCGATCTTAGCGCACTCTGAGAAGTGAGGAAGAAGAGAGATATGTAGGTTAATAGGGTTTTTTAAAAACATAAATATAATATATATATATAGGAGGGGGAGAGAGAGAGAGAGAGAGAGAGAGTAGTCTATTACCAAAATTTAAAAAATCTTTTAAAAAAATTTTAAAACGAAATAAATTATAGGAAACAGTTTAAAAAATGTAAGGATAAAATATTAGTTAAGTTTTGAGATTTTGGCTAATACAAAAAATTGTCCAAAACACGCTCGGATCGGGTTTAAATTATGGTTTTAAAATACGGTTAATATACGTTTCGACCAAAACTAAAATATGATATCCGGGTAACGAAAATGCATACCCCTAAGAACGGATGCACGTACGTGCACGTAGCCATCCAAACAAGTCCATTTCACTGAACGGGAAGAGAAAAAGATGCGTGGATGCTGCCACAGGGTCAGGGGTATCATGCAGATCATGCAATGTATTTTTAAAATATTTTATGTGACTTTAAATGTTATACATAAAAATGAAGATGCCAGATAAATGCTAATATGCAGTATACAATAATGTAAGTGCATGAGTCCATATAATAAGCCAGGATAAACTATAAACATGAATCAAGACCGGTTTCAAGCAAGCGGGTCGGGTCGGATGCGAATACAGATGTCAAATATACTATTCGCACCCAAAGTACAGTAAATCAGGAAATGCCATAAATAAAGAAATACTTGAAATAGAACTGGTATAAATGAACTAGGGTGTTACACGAAGTAGGGCACATATGGAGATATGTGCGGGAGCTTGATTAAATACGAGTATGTGATATAACCGGATTATTGAATCAAGTGTTGATTCAATGATCTTTGTATATGTTGTTTAGATATATTTGATATTAGCCGGATTATATTTGATATAGCCGGATTATTGAATCAAGTGTTGATTTAATAATTTGATATATATATATATAAACTAATATTAAATATTACCTGGTTGTATGTGATATGACCAGATTATTGAATCAAGTGTTGATTTAATAATTTGATATATATTTATATTGATATTAGTCGGTTATATATGATTTAATAATTTGATATACATTTATATTGATTTAATAATTTGATATACATTTATATTGATATTAGTCGGTTATATAAACCCACCGTTGTCGGTCCCAAGTCCGGATGAGAAAGGGTGAGGGTTGTGGTAGGTTTGTGACAGCCAACGTAAAACTTTGTCACGTTCTATTACATGAACCATAATAAGAATATCGTTGGGGCGTCCCCTACTCAGCGACGCGCTACATCGGATCCCGGGTGTAGTGTTAAGTATGCAAGGGCTTCTAGGTCGTCGTCCAGAAACGGCGCGCTACATCGGACCCCGGGTGTAGTGACAAATAAGCAAGGTTCGTCGTCCAGAAACGGCGCGCTACATCGGACCCCGGGTGTAGTGACAAATAAGCAAGGACCCCGGGTGTAGTGACAAATAAGCAAGGTTCGTCGTCCAGAAATGACGCGTTACATCGGACCCCGGGTGTAGTGACAAATAAGCAAGGGTTTCATAGGATCCGTCTAGCTTCCTGGAACATAGGTTCCCTTACAGGTAGACTAATAGAATTAGTAGAGGTGATGATTAGGAGGAGAGTTGGTATTATGTGTTTGCAAGAAACTAAGTGGGTAGGTGAAAAGAGTAGAGTCATAGAGCCTTGGGGTTATAAGCTTTGGTATACGGGTAGAGATAAAAATCGTAATGAGGTAGGCATAATCATAGATAGACGGTTGCTTGAGGATGTAGTTGAGATTAGGAGAAAAGGTGATAGAATTTTACTGGTTAAGCTTGTTAGTTGTATGTATGCCCTAGAGGCCAGTATTGTACAGATGATGTATATTATATTGGATGCTTGGACATAAATAGAGATGACTTTCTTGCTCGATATGATAGTATGCTATCTGGTTACTCTTTATCTTAACATGTACACTTGTCTCTTTAAACTGTCTTATAGTTACATGTTGGTAAAGCCCTTAGGATGTGTACTTGACTGCCTGGACTATGATGCAGATCATACTAGTGGGGACATGGTAGTCCATAAGTACATCCTTCAAGGTCCCTAGTCATGGGTGTATCGAGACGGGGCATCGATATACCAGTGTAGACTAGCGTATACGCTTCTCGACCCATGAGATGGGCGATGGATGATCCCATATCCATTGGTGTTTGACATCAGAGATGGTGTATGGGTGCTCAGTGGAGAATGGGTACACTGGACGGACTCGCCGAGAACTCCCAGATGGTATTATACCCCACGTCAGATGGCACTTCTCAGGTGACACTTGTACAGGTTAGTCTGTAGACCCGAGATCGTCATAGAGTCTTGTGTGATTCCCACTGTGCTTTGATCTCCACCTTACCACGTCCATGAGGGCATGCAAAATGGTGGTCTTTGGGCACAGTCCCGAGTCACATGGAGGCAATGAGCGATAGGATGGGTTTCGTCTCTCCCGGTATTGGGGGTTGATGTTGCGCAGTGCTCGATTGGCCGTAGCAGGGAAGTCCCTGGCCAGGGCTGATCAGAGATTTGCTGGTAAGTGTTACCAGTAGTTTCTCGACCCGTTATGAGCCTCATATCGGCACGACTTATCGGGTTATTGGTGTCTGACGTTTACCACCCCTAGACTTGATATGCGACATATCAGACGAAGAGACCGGACTGTACGATAAGTGTTACTGGTTGGATTCACAGGAGTGTGAGCGGGCTAGCTCGTCGATCTTCTGATCGCTCAATACCCGGATGGCCGTTACGTTTAGCAGACCGCTTGCGGCTTGTGGGTGCTTGATATGATCATCATCTGCTACCGGCGTATTGACGAGTCTTTAGAGCCCCACACAGAGGTTTCCTGGCTCAAGCGAAACGAAATAGGAGCGCATATGAGATGTGTGCAGGACCGAGAATAATGCGTGTATGTGATACCGCATTTCATTCTCGCGATAAATGTTTTGATTGGTTATATTCGATATGACCTAGTTATCGAATCATTGATTCGATAAATCGATACATTGAATACTAGTCGGTTATGTGCGACATGACCGGATCATTGAATCAAATGTTGATTTAATGATTTAATGTATAATTATATATTTGATATATTACTTTGCATTAACTAGTATTGGTTCACTTTATATGGATTTTCTCACTTGGTGTGCATGATGTATATGTGATATACTTTTGTGCACTTGAATGTATCATATTTGATGATGCATGTTTATATGGTTAAGTATAAAGAATAAAACCATGGTTAAGTAGATAATTAGGGTTTTGTTTTAATCACTCATTT
Organism: Agapanthus africanus; assembly: GCA_030015575.1. NCBI lineage: Eukaryota > Viridiplantae > Streptophyta > Magnoliopsida > Asparagales > Amaryllidaceae > Agapanthus > Agapanthus africanus. Next base: position 189,429,545 of record CM057337.1, read on the forward strand.
ATTTATCCATTCCTTTTTATTTAAATAATTTTATGAAAACAAAATGGTTTTCTTTTTGTCATGAAGCTTGATGAAGCTTCATGAAGGTTTGACTCAAAGACCATTTTGTCTTCATGCTAAACCCTAACTATTCCCACTTACCATGGTTTGCTCTCTACACTTAACCTTAGTTTGATTATGATAAGTATTGTTTTTCTTTTCATTTTAAAATAGACTTATCATAATTCTAGCTCATCTTCTTCTTCATCTTCAAGTTTGAAACCTTGAGGCCATCAATGGCAACTTGAGCTTGAGAGTGAGAAATCCAATTCTAAAGAGAACCCACCTCCTATTTCTTCATCCTCCACCTCTTGCCAAGTACTAGAGTGTGTTTTCTTCACAAGTTTCATCACTTTGTGAAGTGGGAGCTTGATCTAGCGATGCCTCGACGTAGATCATCTTCGGCATCGTCGTCGATGACCAAGCCCGTTCATTCTCCGATGACGCCGACGCTAGAGCCCGGAGTTCGACTTGGACAGCGAGGAGACTTCGTTGCGGAGCCGTGGAGGTGGATATCCGGATCTACAAAGGTTGTAATTTCCATATTCTAGTAGTTAAGTGTTAACTAGTTTACTTTTCGCCTAGATTTCTAGCAACGATCCGTTAACTAGGGTTTCTCGGCACCCATAATTTTTGAAATTGGCATGTTCGATGCCTTGTGAGACCTCTATAGGGTGCCTAAGAACCTACAGTGGTATCAGAGCCTAGATAGAGCCTTAGGCGAAGTCTAGATGGCGTTTGAAGCCCGAACGAACCCGAAACCCCAAACCAAACATGCTCTCTGTCCTTTTTCTAAAATCGGGGATTTTTCCACATTAAAAATATGCAGAAAAATCAGCAGGCTAATCTAAGAGTTACTGTGAATTTCGATGGACTAATTCCATCAAAGAGCCGTGGATCCGCGGCACGAGCATGGCTCGTGCGGCGGATGCGCGGCGCTTTTGTCGTTTTGTGCATTTTAATTTTCACAGTAATTCTCACTTTTCTGTGGTGGTTTTCCTGGGAATTTTTAATATTCATTCAAGAGTTGAATTTTCCAGGGTTGTTTTGGGGATTCGGTATTTCGATCGGATTATCAAATTTCGTCTTTTGTGTATTTCCGGATAATTTTCAGAATATGTTAAAAAGTTCGACCGGATATAAATACCCAATTTTTCCCCTGTCGGGAAATTTCCAAGTGTTGGATTTTTCCGTAGTTTAACGACGTTCTAAGTAGTGCAAGTAACGCGATGGACCCTCTAGAAGACAACAAACCTTAACTCGATTATGTGACCGTCTTGAACTGCCTTTTGAACCTTCGGGTTTGGGGCAGTACGTCGTGCCACATGTGAGGCGTTGGCTTGATCCTTCTACGGCTGGACCGTCGGTACTGAGGCACGAACTGAATGTTGTTAGACTTATTTCATGTGTTGAGCTGTATCGGGAAAACTTGGGTATTCGGATGTTCGATCGGAAAGTTTAACATTTTCTGTTTATCTGGAATGTGATACAATAATTGGAATTCACAAACAGTTATGTGATAACTGAATGAATGTTATAAATCTAGCGGTTTAGTTTCACTTTATATTGAAAAGTGTTTTCGATAATGAGACTAAAATGCGGGGTTTATAACTGTTAGGCATGTGATGTCTAAGTATTTCATTTGATTAGGCATGTGATGTCTAAAGAAGTTGCGGATTCCAATTGTTGTAGTTTTACACTTTCTTTTCTGTGACCGTAAGTGTAGTATGTTCATATCGCCGGTTTCGTTGCTATACGTCAACGACAATTGGGGTATGCATACTTACTTACGTTGATGGCATGTGATGTTATGTGTTGCTGGATATGTTATATTGGATCGTCGTGTTCGAATAGCCGGGGGTTTTTATGTGAGATGAGTGTTTTTCATTTTCATTCATGTAAAAACTTGTATGTAATATTCTTTTATTTGGGGCACTTCCAGGTAGCGGAAGTTGTCACCTTTTGTATATTATTTACTTTTCCGCATTAGGATAGACCCAAGGAGGGGAGCACAAGTAACCGGGTTCTGGGGTCCAGTGGGAGACCAACTCGAGGAGTCGAGTCCGGGTCTCCTAACCCTAGAATTGGCAGGGTTGATTGCCGCTCTCGTAGGGGTCTAGGGGTGTGGGATTGGCTATTCATCACGACCGTGGAATCCGTGTTTTATACTGGCTCGTATTGAAAACACGGACGTCCTAGTATATCCAATATTTCATATGTTTCTTCTGCTGCGATATCTGTGTTGTGACTCTGTGATGGATATAGTATATAGTATATATGATATATTATATAGACGTTACTTATGTTTTACACCCGCGCTAGCCCTGCTCTGCTCTGTCGTTAGTTACCTAACCTAACGGTGCACGAGGGGACATCGAGGCGAATGCGGATGGCATAAGTGTACGTCATATCTATCTGTGATGTTTAGGTATTTAAATGATGGGACTTCATTAATGTGATTAATGAAAGATAAGAAACCTAAGATGTTGTGGAATCGAATTTTAAAATAAAACAGGTAGCTACAGTTCTTGCTTTGCACAGCGGTATATATGATATACCCTGCACCTTATTCGATGAGGAAAGGACCGAGATCCCTTCACCGGGAGTGACTCCTTTAGCAATAACTGGCAGATGCTACACACTCGGTTTGCTTTTGACTGCTTTTGGGTTTTTGCTTTGCACAGCGATATATATGATATATCCCGCACCTCATTCGACGAGGAAAGGGCCGACGATCCCTTCACCGGGAGTGACCCCTTTAGCAAAACTAGAAAAGCCTCAAAATCACTCCATTTCAAAACTTCATTTGATTCTACAACGATATCAAGTTCATTACGCAATAGGTTTTCAGAAAAACCTGTCGTAGCCCTCCGTCATTTCAGATAAGTACTAGTTAGTATTCGTGCTGCGGTTGTTTGGCATGCGTCAAGGCGTAGTGTACGGTAGCTAACTAGTGCTTATCTGCTAACATACGATGCGATTGGATTAGGGTATTCGCACGGCGTTGTTTGGCATGCGTCAAGGGTCGTGCGGGTGGGTTTAATTCAATCAAGAAATGTACGGGTTGAACTTGACTAGCGGACTATGGGTTGTTTGGCATGCGTCAAGGTCATAGCACGCTAGGGGCAAAATATTATCGGGAATTTCAAGTGTTGAAATTTGCAATGAGATTGCATACCTTCTATGAGATAGTTGGATCCCGATACCCGCTGCGAGTAAGAGTTACTCCTGGGAGAGTTTTACACATTGCAATTAGCCGATCAAGTAGGTGTCTAGAAAGGTGTTAACGAGGTTACGTCTCTGGGAAAACGAGGTTTACACTAATTAGGTTCGTGCGAAAGCACGGGGGACCTCCCTTAAAGTACCGACACTGGCCTGGCTGAAAGATTGGCGAACTTGTAGTGTGTAATTAATCCCGGCTAGTCTTTCCTTTTAGGGTTTGAAGGAAGATTTGATAAAAAGCAGTGGGAGCCATCCTGATTAGATAATATAATAACCAATCTGATCTTGCACGAGCATACGCTAAAGTGTTTTCTTCTCTCTCTCTCCAGGTAGCGACCATTTTATGCCCTAATGAAGATAATAATATGGATGTATTGACCGAACCCGCATATTATACTGTGCTGGGGAACGTTGGTTCCGTTCTTTCTTATAAGAGTTATAGGACTGAACAGGATATAGGGGAATACCAGGATTCCCATGCCACCCGAATGAAGAAAGTACATGTTGATGCATTTTCTTCGGGTGTGTTCGTTACTGAGAACTGTTTCTCTATTTGCTCTACGTCCTGGGTATTAGATACCGGATCAGGATCCCACATATGTAATCAGTTACATGGGCTAAGGAAAGGTAGAGAACTTGGAGAATGTGATAAAGACATTAGAGTTGGAAATGGTGCAATTGTTGCAGCTAAGACTGTCGGGGAATATCACCTTGTATTACCAACTGGTAATACAATGGTTCTGAACGAATGCTATTACATGCCGAACCTGATATGCAACATTATATCGGTTTCTTTATTAAGTAAAGAGGGATATAATTTTGTATTACAGGATAATGTTATGAACATTTTCCGTAACCAAAAGTTGGTTGGATCAGGCACGTTGTGCAATGGCATTTATGTTCTAAATCAATCAACAGTTCTGAGCATAACAAACACACACAAGAGGAAGAGTTCAGAACTGAACGAATCCTTCTTGTGGCATTGTAGACTGGGTCACATCAATGCGACACGACTGGCTAAGTTGCATAAGGATGGATATTTAAATCCGTTTGAATTTTCATCTTATGACACTTGCCAGTCATGTCTCAAAGGCAAGATGACCAAAACTCCGTTTACGGGACACGGAGAAAGAGTTACCGAACTCTTAGGACTTATACATAATGATGTATGCGGCCCATGTCTACACATGCCAGGGATGGTTCTTCATACTTCATTACATTCACTGACGATCTCTCTAGGTTCGGGTATGTGTTCCTGATGAAACACAAATCAGAAGCTTTTGAGAAATTTAGGAAATATAAACAAGAAGTTGAGAACCAAACCGGAAAAAGTATTAAAATCCTACGATCTGATCGAGGAGGAGAATACTTAAGCAATGAATTCCTGGAATTCCTAAAAGAGAATGGGATTCTCTCTCAGCTGACTCCTCCATATACACCACAGCACAACGGTGTATCTGAACGGAGAAACCGCACCCTATTAGATATGGTGCGCTCAATGATGAGTACAGCTGAGTTACCTATTTCCTTCTGGGGACATGCGCTTGAGACAGCCATGGACCTATTGAATAGAGTTCCTACCAAATCAGTGCCTACCACTCCATATGAGATATGGAAAGGGAAGAGACCACATCTTAATTATATTAAGATATGGGGTTGTCCAGCCTATGTCAAAAGACAAAATCCGGACAAACTCGAGGCAAGATCTGTCTTATGTAAGTTTGTAGGATATCCCAAAAATTCACAAGGGTATATCTTCTACCACCCCGAGGAACAAAAGGTGTTTGTTTCTCGACATGCCACTTTCTTAGAAAAAAGTTTTCTTATGAAACAGATAAGTGGCATTGAGGTAGAACTGGAAGAGGTTCCAGCGACACAGACTACAACAGAAGATTTGGTTGAACCAGAGGATTCCGTAGTTCCCGATGAACCCCAGCTACTCCGCCGATCTAGTAGGGTTCCTCGCCAACCTGAGAGATACTACGGTTTTCTCATGGACGGTGGGAGCGAGGATTGCATCATGGAGGATGATGACCCAACTAGCTTCGAGCAGGCCATCACGAGTGGGGACTCAGTGAAATGGCTGGATGCTATGCGGTCTGAGATGGAATCCATGTACACCAACAAAGTATGGACTTTGGAAGTTGCTCCTGAAGGGGTAAAACCCATTGGGAGCAAGTGGATCTTCAAGAAGAAACTTGGTGTAGATGCGAAAGTGGAGACTTTCAAAGCTAGACTTGTAGCAAAGGGTTTTCGTCAAAGACCAGGTGTGGACTATGACGAGACCTTTTCTCCAGTGGCTATGCTTAAATCCATCCGGATCATGCTTGCCATCGCTGCATATCATGATTACGAAATCTGGCAAATGGATGTTAAGACCGCCTTTCTAAATGGTGATTTAGAAGAGTGCGTGTACATGACTCAGCCAGAGGGTTTCGTAGACAGTGGGAGCAGCGGGAAGGTGTGCAAGCTGCTTAAATCCATTTATGGATTAAAGCATGCATCGCGGAGTTGGAACATCTGCTTTGATGTCGTTATCAAAGAGTTTGATTTCGTCAAAAACCCAGATGAACCTTGTATTTACAAGAAGGTGGCAGGGAGTAAGGTTGTCTTCCTCGTATTGTACGTGGACGACATACTCTTGATAGGAAATGATATTCCTATGCTGCAATCGGTCAAGCTCTTCTTATCACAAAGATTCTCAATGAAAGATCTTGGTGATGCCTCCTGCATATTGGGAATCAGGATCTATAGAGATAGATCCAAAAGGATTTTGGGATTGTCCCAATCCAGGTACATTGACACCATACTAAAGAGGTTTAGTATGGAAGAGTCCAAGCGTGGGAACTTGCCCACGATCTCTGGAGTCACTCTCTCCAAAGAGATGTCTCCCAAGACTGATTTGGAGAGAGCTCGCATGCAAGGGATACCCTATGCTTCGGCAGTAGGCTCTATCATGTATGCAATGCTATGTACCAGACCCGATGTAGCATAATCACTAAGTGTAGTGAGCAGGTATCAAGCTGATCCTGGAGAGAGTCACTGGACAGCTGTGAAGAGCATTCTCAAGTATTTACGAAGGACTAGAGATATGTTCTTGGTGTATGGTAACGGAGAGCTCCAAGTGGAGTCCTTTACCGATTCGAGCTTCCAGAGTGATAAGGACGACTCTAAGTCGCAGTCGGGCTTTGTCTTTACCCTTTACGGAGGGGCGGTTAGCTGGAAGAGTTCCAAGCAGGAAACCGTGGCAGACTCGACGATGGAGGTTGAATACATCGCTGCCAACGATACTGCCAAAGAGGCTGTCTGGATCAAGAAGTTTATTACTGAACTTGGAGTGGTTCCATCCATTGAGCATCCAATACCTTTGTATTGCGATAACAATGGAGCGGTGGCTTTGGCCAAGGAACCCAGGTCCCATCAGCGATCCAGGCATATTCTGAGGCGGTATCACCTGATCCGGGAGATAGTTGATCGCCGGGAGATCGAGGTCAGGAGGGTTGACACGAAGAACAACACCGCGGATCCACTCACAAAGGCCATTCCCCAGATACAGTTTGAGAGACTCTTCGGGATGCTCGGTATGCGATACTACAGCAGCTGGCCCTAGTGCAAGTGGGAGATTATTAGTTGTATGTATGCCCTAGAGGCCAGTATTGTACAGATGATGTATATTATATTGGATGCTTGAACATATATAGAGATGACTTTCTTGCTCGATATGATAGTATGCTCTCTGGTTACTCTTTATCTTAACATGTACACTTGTCTCTTTAAACTGTCTTATAGTTACATGTTGGTAAAGCCCTTAGGATGTGTACTTGACTGCCTGGACTATGATGCAGATCATACTAGTGGGGACATGGTAGTCCATAAGTACATCCTTCAATGTCCCTAGTCGTGGGTGTATCGAGACGGGGCATCGATATACCAGTGTAGACTAGCGTATACGCTTCTCGACCCATGAGATGGGCGATGGATGATCCCATATCTATTGGTGTTTGACATCAGAGATGGTGTACGGGTCCTCAGTGGAGACTGGGTACACTGGACGGACTCGCCGAGAACTCCCAGATGGTATTATACCTCACGTCAGATGGCAGTTCTCAGGTGACACTTGTACAGGTTAGTCTGTAGACCCGAGATCGTCATAGAGTCTTGTGTGATTCCCACTGTGCTTTGATCTCCACCTTACCACGTCCATGAGGGCATGCAAAACGGTGGTCTTTGGGCACAGTCCCGAGTCACATGGAGGCAATGAGCGATAGGAGGGGTTTCATCTCTCCCGGTATTGGGGGTTGATGTTGCGCAGTGCTCGATTGGCCGTAGCAGGGAAGTCCCTGGCCAGGGCTGATCAGAGATTTGCTGGTAAGTGTTACCGGTAGTTTCTCGACCCGTTATGAGCCTCACATCGGCACGACTTATCGGTTTATTGGGATCTGACGTTTACCACCCATAGACTTGATATGCGACATATCAGACGAAGAGACCGGACTGTACGGTAAGTGTTACTGGTTGGATTCACAGGAGTGTGAGCGGGCTAGCTTGTCGATCTTCTGATCGCTCAATACCCGGATGGCCGTTACGTTTAGCAGACCGCTTGCGGCTTGTGGGTGCTTGATATGATCATCATCTGCTACCGGCGTATTGACGAGTCTTTAGAGCCCCACAAAGAAGTTTCCTGGCTCAAGCGAAACGAAATAGGAGCGCATATGAGATGTGTGCAGGACCGAGAATAATGCGTGTATGTGATACCGTATTTCATTCTCGCGATAAATGTTTCGATTGGTTATATTCGATATGACCTAGTTATCGAATCATTGATTCGATAAATCGATACATTGAATACTAGTCGGTTATGTGCGACATGACCGGATCATTGAATCAAATGTTGATTTAATGATTTAATGTATAATTATATATTTGATATATTACTTTGCATTAACTAGTATTGGTTCACTTTATATGGATTTTCTCACTTGGTGTGCATGATGTATATGTGATATACTTTTGTGCACTTGAATGTATCATATTTGATGATGCATGTTTATATGGTTAAGTATAAAGAATAAAACCATGGTTAAGTAGATAATTAGGGTTTTGTTTTAATCACTCATTTATTTATCCATTCCTTTTTATTTAAATAATTTTATGAAAACAAAATGGTTTTCTTTTTGTCATGAAGCTTGATGAAGCTTCATGAAGGTTTGACTCAAAGACCATTTTGTCTTCATGCTAAACCCTAACTATTCCCACTTACCATGGTTTGCTCTCTACACTTAACCTTAGTTTGATTATGATAAGTATTGTTTTTCTTTTCATTTTAAAATAGACTTATCATAATTCTAGCTCATCTTCTTCTTCATCTTCAAGTTTGAAACCTTGAGGCCATCAATGGCAACTTGAGCTTGAGAGTGAGAAATCCAATTCTAAAGAGAACCCACCTCCTATTTCTTCATCCTCTACCTCTTGCCAAGTAGTAGAGTGTGTTTTCTTCACAAGTTTCATCACTTTGTGAAGTGGGAGCTTGATCTAGCGATGCCTCGACGTAGATCATCTTCGGCATCGTCGTCGATGACCAAGCCCGTTCATTCTCCGATGAAGCCGATGCTAGAGCCCGGAGTTCGACTTGGACAGCGAGGAGACTTCGTTGCGGAGCCGTGGAGGTGGATATCCGGATCTACAAAGGTTGTAATTTCCATATTCTAGTAGTTAAGTGTTAACTAGTTTACTTTTCGCCTAGATTTCTAGTAACGATCCGTTAACTAGGGTTTCTCGGCACCCATAATTTTTGAAATTGGCATGTTCGATGCCTTGTGAGACCTCTATAGGGTGCCTAGGAACCTACAAAGCTTATTCTAGGTGGAGAGATCCTTAATGTTATTAGTGCTTATGCACCACAGATAGGTCTTGATGATGTTAGTAAGCGTCTATTCTGGGAGGATTTAGACGAGATGGTGCAAAATATACCTAGTGGAGAGAAGTTATTTATTGGTGGTGATCTTAATGGACATGTAGGTACTATTCGTAGTGGGTTTGATACTATCCATGGAGGTTTTGGTTTTAGACAAAGGAATGAAGTAGGTGAATCGATTTTAGATTTTGCCTTATCTTATGACTTGATCTTAGCAAACACCTGGTTTAGGAAAAGAGAGTTCCACCTTATCACTTTTAGGAGCGGATCAAGTGCTAGTCAAATAGACTTTTTTCTGACGAGAAGAATAGATAGAGGTTGTTGTATCGACTGTAAGGTAGTGCCAGGTGAGAGTGTAACCACTCAACAGAGATTTTTAGTTCTAGACTTTCGTTTTAGAAGAGGACTTAGGAAGATTATACGTAAGGTAGAGCCTAAAATTAAATGGTGGCGATTGAAAGAAGGTAACCAAAAAGCTTTTATAGATCGTGTAGTCCAAGAAACGGATTGGCAGTCGGAAGATGATTCAGACAGAACATGGAACAAAATGGCTAGTTGTATCAAGAAGGTAGCTAGAGATCTACTTGGTGAGTCGAGAGGTGGTGCTCCACAATATAAGGACACATCATGGTGGAATGAAGAAGTAAAGGCTGCTATTAAAATTAAAAAGGCTTCTTATAAAGATTTGAAGAAAAGTAGAGATGTGGAGAGATTTGAGAAGTATAAAATGGCTAAAAAGGAAGTTAAGAAAGCTGTTCGGGAAGCTAAATCTAAAGTCTATAAGGAGGTGTATTAGAAATTAGATACTAAAGAGGCTGAAAATGATATATACCGGATTGCTCGGATGCGGGAAAGGAAGACTAGAGACTTATGTGCGGTGAAGTGTGTCAAAAATGAAAATCAGAAGGTTTTAGTTCGAGATGAGGATATCAAGGAAAGATGGAGAGATTATTTTGACAAATTGTTCAATGAGAGCTTTACTAAGAATTTGGATGGACTTGTCATTCAATCTTAAGATATAAACCGTGATTTCATGCGTAAAATAAGACTACCTGAGGTTAAAGAAGCTTTGAACATAATGAGTTTAAGAAAAGCGGTTGGTCCTGACGGGATTCCTATCGAGATTTAGAGATGCTTAGGAGAAATAGGCGTTAAATGGCTGACAAATCTGTTTAATAAGATTTGGCAGACAAAAAAGATGCCAAATGAATGGAGGAAAAGTATTCTTGTATCTATCTACAAGAACAAGGGTGACATTCAAAGTTGCTCAAATTACCGTGGAATAAAACTTATGTGTCACACCATGAAACTTTAGGAGAGAGTGATTGAACACAGGCTAAGGAAAGATATTAAGATAACAGAGAACCAGTTTGGGTTCATGCCTGGACGATCGACGACAGAGGCTATTCATTTGCTTCGTCAACTTGTCGAGCGTTTTCGAGAGAGGAGAAAAGATTTGCATATGATATTTATTGATTTAGAAAAAGCATACGACAAGGTACCTAGAGAGGTATTATGGGGGACAATGATGAAGAAGGGGATCCCCGTCAAGTATATTGACATAATCAAGGATATGTACGATGGAGTAATAGCAAATGTCAGAACCTGCGGCGGCTTAACGAGTGATTTTCCGATTACAATTGGTTTACATCAAGGATCTGCATTAAGTCCATTCCTGTTTACCATCATGATGGATGAACTTACTAGAACTATCCAAGATGAGGTACCTTGGTGTATGCTATTCGCTGATGATATTGTTCTTGTAAATGAGACATAAGCAGGGGTTAATGCCAAATTGGAATTATGGAGGCAAACATTGAAATCTCGGGGATTCAGATTGAGCAGGTCCAAGACAGCATATATGCATTGCAAATTTAGTAACCAGAGAAGTCAAAACCAATTGGTATAACATTGGAAGGGCAAGAGATATCACCGAGCGACCAGTTTAGATATCAAGGTTCCATCATCCAAAAGAATGAGGAGATCGATAGTGATGTTAATCAAAGGATCCAAGTTGGTTGGTTGAAATGGAGGACTGCAACAGGGATTTTGTATGATCGTAACTTTCCGTTAAAATTGAAAGGGAAGTTTTATCGAAGCGCTATTCGGCCTGCCTTATTATATGGTACAGAATGCTGGGCTCCTAAGAAGCATCATACACAGAAGATGCACGTAGCGGAGATGTGTAGGCTTCGTTGGATGTGCGGTAACACTAGAAAAGATAAGGTGCGAAATTAGGATATTCGTGCAAAAGTTGGTGTAGCACCTATGGAGGAGAAGATGCGGGAAAACCAGCTAAGATGGTTTGGTCATGTGCGACGCTGACCTATGGAAGCACCGGTTCGACGAATAGATACTCTCGATATGGGCAATGGCAAAAAGGCAAAAAGGAGACCGAAGAAAACATGGATGGAGGTGATACGAAACGATATGGTTGCCAAAGGACTCGATGAAAGTATATTGTTCGATAGGAGTGAGTGAAGGCGGAGGATTCATGTGCTAGACCCGGCGTGATTCTCATGTTGGTTCATGTAGCCTACCCCATATGCTTGGGATAAAAGGCTCAGTTGTTGTTGTTGTTGTTGATTAGTCGGTTATATATGATATAACCGGATTATTGAATCAAGTGTTGATTTAATAATTTGATATGTATTTATATATTTGATATATATATATATATATAAACTAATATTTTGCTCACTTTAGATTTTCTTCTCTTTATATATATATATATATATATATGAATTGATATTGTATCATGGTTGATGATACATAGACTAGGATGTGTGAGAATTACATGGGAGTGAAGATAATGATAAATATAAATGAACTAAAGAAAAATAAGAATGTGTCATTTTGCTTAGATGCTTGGAGAAGCATGGAGAAGCATGTAGAAGCCATGACTCATCTCATTTTTTGTTTTATTCATTGGATATTTATCATTTTATTGATGCTTATCTTTTCACTCACCTCACATGGTTCGTTCTCTCATCCAAGTTCATCCTTATCACTTCTTCATCTCTTATCTAGGATTTTCTTGAGTTGGAAAAAAAAGAGAAAGTAATAGTGAGCAAATCTCCTACTTCATCAACCTACACTAATCTAGCCCATTAATTTAGGTTGTTTGCTTCACAAATACTTTGATTAGTGAAGAGTGAGCTTGAGTTAGAGAGACTTCAAGGTGGATCATCTTCGGTTTCGAAGACAACAAGCAAACTCGTTCCTTTCTCAAGTGGAGTCAAAGAAGAGTTCTAAAGACTATTACTTAGAGCTTTAAAAGTGAAGGACCAGTCTACAAAAGTTGTAAACTTCCATCACTTAGTTTAAAACTTATTTGCTTACATTAAACCCTGATTCTCTAGTTAGATTTTAGGTTTGTATGACTTAGATCTCTAGATATTTTAAAATTGCATACTTGATGCTTGTAGAAACCTAGTAGAGGTGCTAATACATACTCTCACAAACGTCTTGCGCTTAAGGAATTATCCTCGAAGGCTCAAATGGTTGCATGGATTGGGCAAAGTGCCGCTTCCATTCAATACTTCGATCAAAAGTTGGTTCTGAAGCAAAAGGAATATGAGACAGCTTTTTGCGAATCCCGCCAATTGCATGCCCAGGTTGAAGCGAATGCCGCGCAACTGCAAGTTATCTTCAAAAATCTTCAACAATGTATTTCTGAAGGAGTGGCGCTGAGGCAGCATCTTGACTCTACTGAGCGGGGAATACGAGATTGCGAAGTTGCTAAGCAGGCAATTACTAAGAAGCTTTCTTCATACTTGCAACAATGGGCTCAGGTCGAAGCAATGTGCGGAACGGCGCTTCTGTCGAACGAGTGGAGCGTCCGTTGGCTGCAATAGTGAAGAATGAGGAGGAGATGCGGCAAGAGAGTGAACGAGTTGCTATTTTATGAAAGCCCCGCTCTCTTAAAGTCTAGAATTGTATCCCCTCTTTTTTTATATATAAATTGTATCTTTCAAACATTTTAATTCATGAATAAGGAATATACATTTTTTTTTGCATGCGCTCCTCTGTGTATGATGTCTTAATTTAGCGCTAATTAGTTTATTCACTCATTTCGGAGTTTGTAGTTTATTCACTCGTTTCGAAGTCTCTAGTTTATATACTCATTTCGGAGTTTGTAGTTTATTCACTCGTTTCAGAGTCTCTAGTTTATGTACTCATTTCGGAGTCTATAGTTTATTTACTCATTTCGGAGTATCTTTAGTTTATCTCCCTTGGGTTTACAAGCAAACTTGTCCTAACGTTGTATGTAGATAACCCCCATTCTTTACGACAAAGGTCCGTTAGGTTTGTGGACTAGGGTTTTAGTCCGTGGTACCGTCGCGTTGACTGATGTATTTCTCGATATGCAGTCTTTAAGCTGCTGTTCGAGTAACTCCGCGACTGTCGTGTCTCTGATCCCTTCGAGGGCTGGACAAGACGTTTTTAAGAAATCTCCGTAGGTCATATTACCGTCAGAAAAGCAAGCGTTAGGAATTTGCCATGACGCTTTTTACCTGAGGTTAGGCTCAATTTGGAGCCCCAATAAGCCATAACCGCACCCTTCTGGGGTAGGATGATCTCCAACGGTCTTTTAGGCTTTATATAAGTTGCCGTCAAGACCCGAAGCTGGGAATATGCTATCACTTCATTTTTTGTTTTGACGATATCGTGCTGATTCTTTGTTGAAATAAGGTAGACATCTGTAGGACCTCTATGTTGTGTGTAGTGCAGTTGAAGTCCGGAGTTAGGAATATGTCATTGCTCCATTTTCATTTAATAGCCGCGTTCACATCCTGCTGAAATGAGGGGGAACGTCGGGATAGTCTCTAGGTTGTATATGTACCGTCAAGACTTAGAGTTAGGATTTTGCCATGGCTCTATTTTTTTTTTTTTGACCCTTGGGTCTTTTGTTGAAGTTGCGTCTGCATCCTGTTGGAATGAGAACAACGTCGAGCTGATCTCTAGGCTGTAGATGTTGCTGTCGAGATCTGACTCTCCCTTTAACGGAGCCTGGTGGGAAAATATGGTTCCCTTTCTTTCATTTGTGCCCATGGATTGTGTCCATGGGTCGGTATGGACTTACCTGTAGGGCAGACGAAATTTTATTTTATTTTTTTATTTCTGCAATGATCTATCTTTTCATTTTTTTATATCACGAAAGTCGCGATTGCCCAATCATTTCGGCTTTTTATCCGCGGTGCTCAATCATTTTGACTATTTTTTTAATATATTTTTTATGCATATTTTTTTTGCTTGCTGATTTTTATCACAAGTTGGGACTTGGTCTTGATACCCATTGTGGCATCAGCATCACTACAACTTGAATATTGCCAGGAGCGAATCATCATTTGCCGCGAGGTGACTTGGAGTTTGACACCTATTTAGGCATCAGTATCGCTGCAACTGGAATGTTGTCAGGAGTGAATCATCATTTCCTTTTGTCGATTTGAACAAAGATGGCTTAGTAGGCAGGGTTAGAATCCTGTCGACTAAGGCTTTTGACTTCATGAGCCGTAAGGGTCTCATAAAGGTATTTATCCCTATGCGTCGTGAGGATCCCGTAGGTGTATTTTCTCCTTAAGAATCATGGAGATTTCTAAGTGTGTTTTCTCTTGTAAGTCGTAAGGATCTTCTAAGAGTGTTTTCTCCTTATAAGTCGAGAGGACTTACGATGGTCGTTCACCATATGGGGACATTTCTCTCCATTGGTGGAACTTGGTGGGAGTGTATTTATTTATACCCGTGAAATGTATACAAGGGCCAATATAGTACCGCCTATAGGGCAACATTAGGGGAATATGACGGCTTAAGAACATGTTTAGATTCCTGTAGCTTATGGCTTTGAATCCTACGAGCCGTGAGGGTCTCTTAGGGGGAATTCTCCTTACGAGTCGCAAGGATCCCGCAAGTGTAGTTTCTTCTTAGGAATCGTAAGGATTTCTAAGTGTATTGCTCCTTTGTGAGTCGTAAAAATCTCACGCATGTATTTTCTCGTCGCAAGGTCGAGAGGAAATTGCAAGTGCACATGAAATTTTTTATTTTACGAGTTTGCGCCCTTTTCGGGTTTTCACAACTCAACGGCAGTCCTGCTGTTTTTATTCACAGAGCCCTTTCGGGTTTTCATCCGTGCCCGTTTTTTCGCGAACGATGGAACTCTCGAAAGTAGCTTCGCCGCAGGTGACCTATCTATTTGCCGGTGGGACTTGGAGGTGGCTTCATCGCTGGAGTAGCTGTGTAGTCGGCAGGACTTGAGTTGCAACCCTCGTCGTTAAGACTTCAATTTCAATATAGATCTCAAGGAAGGATATCGCCGTATTTAGGGTGGTGCACCATGTTTGAGGCGACGCACTAGTTTAGGGACGTTTCGGTCTATTATCGTCATGTTTGAAGCGAGTTTTTAGTTTACGGACTTTTTTGGTCCAACATTCCTATCTTAGGGACGGACGTTAGTTTAGAGACATCTCAGTCCATTGTTAGTTTAAGAACATCTCGGTCCATTGTTAGTTTAGGGACATTTCGGTCCGTTATCGCCAAGTTTGAGGCGACAAAGCTTTTTGGATACCACTTTCTGAGCTCTGATTCAGGAAGATAGAGAGCGGACACAAGCGTCGTCATCTATCATTGACCTAAGTCGTGACTCGTCAAGCATAGTATTTTTTGAGGAATCGGCCGTTTATTGGCCAGAAGAGTCTTTCACCATGCCTATCTATAAGAAGGTAGGCTCCACCTTGGTAGACTTTATCTATGATGTACGGGCCTTCATAGTTCGGCTCGAACTTCCCCCGTTTTGCATGATTGGGGATCATTGGTCTTTTGATGACTAGCATGAATTCGCCTTGGCGGAATGTTCTCGGCCTGGTTAGTTTTTCGTATGGCCGTGTCATCCTTGCCTTATAAGCCTCCTGACTTTGTTGTGCTATAAGGCGAGTTTCGTCGAGGGTGTCGAGCTCCCCAAGCCAAAGATGAGCGTTTTCTTCATCTGTCAGCTCGTATCGAACTACTACTCGTAGAGAAGAGAGTTCTACCTCCAGTGGGAGCACTGCTTCTGCGCCAAATACCAACACATATGGTGTTGTATTCATGGTCGTTTTGAACGTTGTTCTGTACGCCCAGAGAGCATCATGCAACCTTTTATGCCAGTCCTTTTTTTTTTCTGGACACCGTCTTTTTTATAATCTTTATCAAGGTCTTGTTGAAAGCTTCAGCTAGACCGTTGGCCCGGAGATTATAGACTGAAGAGTATCTCCAATCTATTTTATGTTGTTATGCGAAGCGGCTGATTTTATGACTCCTATAAGCTTGCCCATTATTCGAGATTATCCATCGTGGAGTGCCGAATCGATAGATGACATGGGTTCTGAAGAAATGGAGGATATTCTCCGTCTTCACCTCCCTTAGTGGTACTGCTTCTGCCACATAGAGAAGTGGTCGGTCGTTACCAATATAAACCGATGTCCTTTGGAGGACACTGGTTCGATAGGGCCAATTATATTTGTTCCCCACATCTCGAATGACCAGCTAGTCAATGTCGGGTGTAGAGGATTTGGATGTTGATGGATGAAATCCCCGTGAATTTGGAACGAGTGACACTGCTTCGCATATTCGAGGCACTCCTGAATCACTGTGGGCCAATAATAACCCATTCTTTTTATCTTTTGCTTCATCTTTAGCCCAGCTTGATGAGAACGGCAGAGTCCGTCGTGAGTTTCTTGGATGACTTTCTTTACTTCTTCCAGCCCCAGGCATCTTAGCCATAGACAGTCGAACGATCTCTTATATAGAGTATTATTGACGAAAGAGAAAGACAAAGCTCGTTTCATGAGCTGATGTTTAAACGACGCATTTTCGGGCGTACGTTGGGATTTAAAGCAGTCTATGAAGACTTCCCTCCAATCCTTGACCTTTTCTTCATCCTCCATTTGAAGGGATATTTGTTCGGTCATTTCTTGTCTTTCGGATGGCTCAATTAAATTTTTCGAAGATATATCTGTTGGCGCAAGAACCCTGCGGCTTTGCACAATGATCCTCACGTCATCGAGGTCTTCATCGACCAGTTTCTTAGCCAATTTGGCCAATGCATCTGCCTTGCTGTTTTCCGCACGCAGTATACTTTCCAGGGTATAGGCAGGGATTTGTGTCAGCAGTTACTGCACTCTTTCGCCATACTTTATCAGCTCTGGCTTGCATGTCTGATAGTCGCCATTTACTTGGCGGAAGATCAGCTGGGAGTCTCCATATATGAGGAGGTCTTTGAATCCCATGTCGATAGCGATCTCGAGACCTACTATCAAAGCTTCATATTCAATTTCGTTATTAGTCCTTGACTCTGTTAAAGAGAGGGCATAACGCAATATCTCTCTTTGCGGAGTCACAAAGATAAGGCTCATCCCGGATTTTATTATAGGGGTGTTCTGTTTTCGCTGCTTCATGGAAGATGCTCCATCGAAGTAGAGATCCCATTGGGAATCATTTCCTTCTTCAATTGCATCGAACACGTGTTCGTCTGGTAACTCGCAATTTAAAAGGGAGTCGGCTGGTATCGAGTGCTCTGCTAGAAAGTCAGCTATGGCCCAACCTTTCACTGCTTTAAGGGATCGATACGTTATCGAGAATTCCATCAGGAGGAGGGCCCATTTGGCAAGCCTTCCTGTTAGTATGGCCGTTGACATTAAATATTTGAGAGGATCCACCTTCGATATGAGATGGACCTCATGTGTCAAGGTGCAATGTCTGAACTTCGTTATTGCAAAGATCAGTGCCAGGCAATGCTTCTCGATGGGAGAATAGTTGTTTTCTGCCCCTAGGAGAACCCGACTCAAAAAGTACAGAGCACTTTCCTTTCCCTGATCATTCTCTTGTGCCCACAATGCGCCTAGAGAACTCTCAAGGGCTGTTGTATATAGGATAAGGGGTTTTCCTTTAACCGGAGCGGTCAATACGGGCGGATTTTGCAGGTATTGCTTGATTTTGTCTAGTGTATTTTGGCATTTTTGATCCCAAATGAACAGGGTCCCCTTCTCCATCAACTGACTATAGAGACGGCATTTTCTGAAGAGGTTGGTTATGAACCGCCGGATATACGCGAGCTTTCTTTGAAGAGATCGCAACTGTTTGAGGGTTCTTGGCCTGGGCATTTCCTTAATCGTCTTGATCTTTGAAGGATCGATTTTGATACCCCGGTGACATATGATGAATCCTAGGAATTTGCCTGAGGAGACTCCAAATGCGCATTTTAGCGGATTCATCTTCAGATTATACTTTCGAAGATGCCGGAACACTATTTTTAGATGTTCCTAATGTTCCTCGTGAGATTTGCTCTTTACCATAAGGTCGTCAATGTAGTATTCGACAATCTCATGAATGAGTTCATCAAAGATCTTTGTCATGGCCCTCTGGTAGGTAGCGCCAGTGTTCTTCAAATCGAAGGGCATTACTTTATAGTAGAATATGCCCAAAGGGGCTCGGAAGGCGGTATGCTTTTGGTCTTCTAGATGTATTTTTATTTGGTTGTATACTGAAGATCCATCCATGAAGGAGAAGACTTTATGGATAGACGTGTTATCGATCATCAGCTCAGTAATAGGTACTGGGAAGTCATCCTTCGGGCTAGCTTTGTTGAGCCCCCGAAAGTCCACGCAGATGCGCACTGTCCCATTTTTCTTCATCACTGGAACAATGTTAGCCATCCATTCGGGATATTGAACTTCTTGGATGAAGCCGTAGTCGATTAGTTTCTTGACCTCAGTGTTGATGCTCATCTCAAGTTCGAGTCGCATTCTTCTTGGCGCCTGCTTGACTGGTTTTATGTTCGGTGATATGGCTAGTTTATGTACTACCACTTTTAGATCTAGACCCGGTATTTCAGAGTAGTTCCAGGAGAAGCAATCTTTATACTGCATGAGCACGTCCTTTAATGTGGTTACCTGTTTTTCAAATAGCAGTTCACTGACGAACGTTGGCCTTGGATTATTTTCCGTCCCTTAGTCAATTTTTCTTAGGTTGTCCTCCGTGGTGTGTATCCTGTTCAGTTGATAAAACTGCACATTTAATATGACATTTTTCCTACTATTTCTATATAATAAAAGGTGTTTATTATAATATATGATACATATGAGGGTTTATCTATAAAAATACTATTTTCATATGTTTATATATTATAATTTACATTTGGTAGGAAAAAGTAAGCATATAATATCCATGTAACATTTGGCCCATTTAAATATGCTTACCTTATTAAATACGTTTGACCAATTCTTAATGGTTAAGTTAATATCTCAATAAAACAAACTCTACTAATATTATTTGTTGAGTTATTGTGCAGAATTTTCAGGGCTGAAATCAAGGAAATCAAAGTTGGCAAAACAAACCTGCCTAATTAAGAAAGTAAACTAAAGAAATCAATTCTGGCAGTGACGTAGAAAAGATTTTCAGTTTCCAGAGATTCAAAAGATCACCACGTGTCATCAAGATAAAGCTCCAGAAAAAAAATCAAGTGATCTTCCTATAAGGCCGCGGAACCGCGGCCAAACCCACCTATTGGTCGCGGTTCCGCCGCGTATTGGACGAGTTGGGAGTTGAGATTTGTTCTGTTAGGATCTTAACCAATGGTTTCCAAATTAGGAAACTAGGGTTCTGGCTCTGAGACTATAAATAAGGACCTAGAGCCTCTTGGAAAAATCATCAAGCTGAACAGATCACGAAGTCCGCGACAGGCTTATGCATCCAAGCTGATCATCAACTGTTCATATACCTCCTTAGAAGAAATCGAGAAGCAAACTAGGTTTTTGTAATCATTTCTAAGGAAACAAAGTGTACTTGATCTTGTTGATTAATAAAGGTAGTTTTATTCTATTGCATTTTATTTTCTTCATGATTTCTATCTTTTCTTATCCCAACATGCACGAGTAATTCTTTGCTTGTTAGGGTTCATGGGATTAGGGTAGATTAATGGATGATGAAGATCCTTAAACTCTTTTTAAGTCCTATAAAGTTTATAAACTTTATCAAAAGAATAGTTAACATCCTAATCGGGCGCGCTACCAATTCATTACTAGTCTCGACCACGATTAGAGATTAGATTAACTATTGTTTTGGTAAAGGCTAGATATGAACGGAGTTCCATGTCGAGATAGGGGTTAAGAGTGGGAACCCTTTTCCCTCCAGAAACCCTAATCTACATGCATCACTGTCGTTCTAGTTTTAAATCTATTAAAGGATAAAAAGAGTAATTTTTAATTAATCATCCATAACTACTAAATCCTAATGAACCCTGCAAGCCCCCTTTTAAAATACAACCTACATCCGTAGTTAATCTAGATCTATATTTTGCATCCGTGTTTAACGTAGATCTAGATCCTACAACCATTCTTCACCATTCTTTATTCTTCCTCCTTTCTTTCTCAACACGCCTAAAGTAAGAATAAAATATTCAACGTTTCCCAGAGGACGACCCGTATTCATCTCGATCTAGCTACACGCGACACCTTTATTGATTGCGGTTACTATATAAATATAGATCAATCATATACCATCTACCAACTCTTTTGGTGCTGGTGGAAACTCTGAGATTATCTCATCCTCGTCTTCATTTGCGAAGCACCTGTAGAGGACATTCATAGTCTCGTGCCCTCCATCTTTTGAGAGTGTTATCATATGGCAGGTACGAGTTTGCTTCCTTTTTTGATGTTGAGCCGATCCTATCCTGGCGGTATAGGTCCTTTTCGGCTCGTGCTTTTATGGTAAGGTTACCCTCCAGCTGTTAGATAACATAAACATGTCTTGTCGATACTGGTCTTCTACCCAGTCTTTGAAGGTAAAGCAATCTTCAAGGGGATGACCTATTGCTCAGGGGTAGAAGCAATAATCCGGATGATGGACCATGTTTATTTGTTTGGGGTGCCGAGACTCCGGAAGCGTCATCATTTGATGCTTAGTGACAAGGTTGAATATTTTCCTTGTCTTGTCTTGAGGGAAAGAGTATTCCCGACCCATTTTTTTTTATAAACGACGGGCTCCAATCGAGTTTTTCTCGATTGCATGGCGTCTTGGATCCACTTTATTATCTTCGAACGTTATTTGCGTTCTTGGCCCTGTTTTTGCCTATATTTTTGGATTTTCCCCTTTTGTGAGAACATACAGTGGGCCGGGGATAAAGAGCATTATAGTCTTCCTTCTCCGCAGATTGCTGACTGTGACGCTGCGTTCTGGCCTTTTCATAAATGACCATTTCGCAGCTGTGATTGTCCTGGCTCGTTTGACAAGCTTCTTTTATTAACCTGTCAATTTTGCTCTTCCAGCGACGGACTTAACTTTTTTATAGCGGTATCTCGCTCCGATTTGACGCCACGGCTATTTGGAAGAGCGTCTTCCACTACACTTGAGCTGTTTACGACGCGACAACTGTGGAACTGCTCCCGTTTCTTGGACCGAACGTATCCAAGTCCGGTTGTCTCCATCTTTCCATTGGGCATCTTTTGCTGAGTCCCGGGAATATCCTAAATATTTTTGTAGAATTGGGCTTGTCGAACAGTTTGTTTAAGGGGGATACCTTGGCATCTTAAAACCCTTTTCAATCCCTCTACGTAGTATCTTGGCAGACGGACTGGTTGAAACCTGTTGAGTGCAAAATCGACACCATGTCAGACTTTTTTTCTACTTTATTTTCCGTTGATCGGTAGAAGAGGATCGCTTTTTCACCTTTTCGCTTCAGAGGTATGTAGAAAGTTTGCAGTTCTTGTACGCTGTGTATGGAGCGCACCAAGGCCATTGTAATGCCGTGGCGGAGCCATTGTAATTTGTAGACTTTGATTTATTCTGGCAAAAGTTTGCATTGATGGGCGGATGGAGAATACTGCATTGGTCTCGTCCTCTGAGTCGCTGCCAAAGACCAAAATGGGAGTAGACGGTCCGGGCTTATTGTTTTTCTTTTTAGGGTTGCCCTGAGTAGACTATTTCTTCATCTTCTTCGGTATCACTCCCAAAGATTGGGACAGTGGCGATGGATTTGTTTATCCTCCGGCTTATGGCACTTTTCAGTGTCCTCGAAGTCTGGTAGGAAGTACTTTGCATCTTCGTATTTCCGGACTTCATTTACGGAGAATGGGTTTAGCTCTCCCGTGATGGTGTACTCCGAGCCATCCTTAAAACACTTCATACACTTGTGTTGTGTAGAAGGGATGACGTTGTACTCATGTAACCAAGGCCTGCCGAGCAGAGTGTAATAGCAATTCTTGGCGTCAATGACATGAAATTTGATATCAGTGACGAGCAGCCCGAAGTATAGCGTCAGTATTACGGATCCAAGTGTTCGTGATGACTATGAGTCGAACCCGTAAATGGTAATTTTATCTCGGGAAAGGTGCTGAATATTCATGCAAATTTTCTTCAACACTCTCACATTGAGAAAGTTAACGGAGGATCCATTGTCGACAATGATTTTCCTTATCTTGATGTTGTGGCAGTACACGGTGACATATAACGGACGATTATGTTCGCACGTACCGAGGAGGAGATCTTCATCACTGAATGTAATGTTAGCCGTGTGGACCTCTGTCAACTCATCCTTCATCTTTTCTTCTGCGAAAAAAGCTTGGAACTGATCGGGCTCTTATAATGCCTTGATCAGGGAATCTCGTGCCTCTTTGGACAGGAGGAGAGCATCAATATGCTCAGTTGCAAGGGTATTTTCCTCAGATGTGCTAGGACATTGTAATCCACCTTGTTTTTCTTTAGCGGGTCCCTTACTGCAAGCTCTTTGACTGCTTCTTCCAGGGACTTTCCCTTTCCCTCTATCTTTTTTATTCAAACCTTTGCTTGTAGGTCCGAGGTTCTTCTCAGGCAGCGTGCGATTACGCAGCTGAATATTCTCGCAGCTCTTCTCCTCTTCTTCTTTTTCGAAAGTGGAGTCTTTGAAGAGAGGACTGAGGGATATTTCGTCCTCATAATCGCTCCCAAAAGTAAGAACTTGGGATTTTTCCCGTTCTGAACTGGTACCAACCATATAACATTTTCCAGTTATTTCTTCATACGCGTTTGTCGCTCTATTTTGCCGTCAACGAGCATGAGCTTCGCGCCTCATCCTCTTGAAGTGTTTTTGATGGGCAACGTATCCTTGCTACCACTTCTTGAAAGCACTACATTTCTCGGTGGGGTGGGTGACTCTCTGATGATATAGGCAGTTGTTTGGGCATGCATCTTCTCCATCGGGGCATATGACTCCGGAAGTGTTCTTTACGAGAGGTGGCAGCTTCATTCCTATTGACAGAGCTTTGGCGAACCGCTTCTCTGTTTTAATCCTACTCTTATTTATAGCAGGTGTGCTTTGGTTTGGTTGGAGTACTTTAAGACTCATCCTTACCGCAGCTTCTTTATCCTGACGCTGGCGCTTAGCCTTTTAGTATATAGTTGTCTCACGTTCTCGGTCAACATTAATTTTTTGAAAGGCTTTGATTAACAGCCTATCGATCGGGTCTTCTGGCAGTTCCAGGAATTTTAGCGCCGATTCTGCCCCTAGTTCCTCCGCATTGTTGAGGAGCTTCTTCGTCATATAATGTTGAAGGGGAGACCATGTGGCAACTTGCTACATGGTCTTCGGTGTCTTCTGATGAGTCATTTTTCTCATCGTTATCACTATCTTCGTTCTCAAGAATATACTTGAGGAATTCTTCGAGCGTGGCCGATGCCCGCGCCTTCTGGTTGTACTCCTGCAGCGCGTCAATATACTTTTGTATATCTGTGCGCTTGTCGTCATACTCGGCAGGCTGCACAGGCTTCTTGGTCCTCTTCTTTTTCTTCGATGACTTTGAAGTCTTGACTTGGGGGTCTTTCCCCTCGTCAACAATTCTTGGTGCGGGACGAGACTTTAACATCCTTTCGATTATTTTGGGTTCAAGTAGGCTTTTCCACCTGACTGCTGGACATACTTGTAGATCCTTCAGCATTTTTTTTGGGTTTTTGTTGAAAGAACAAGTTCCCACGGAGCTTCTTCCACGAGTGAGCATAATGCCCCCTGCGCATCCACCTTTTTTGGAGTGTGCTTCTGGGGCGGATTTACCCTCCAGTTATCAGACATCGTGAATTTCCCTATTGATACTGATCTTCGACCCAGTTCTTGAAGACATAGCAATCTTCAATTGGGTGGCTCACCATTCTGTAATAGGAGCAGTAGTTAGGGTTGTTTACGTCACCGGGTTGCAATGGACGCCACGGGTCTGGCAATGTGATGAGTTTATTACGCATTGCCAATTCGAACAGTCTCCTCTTTTTGTAGCAAGGAAATGAGTAAGAGCGTCCTAGTCTTTCCTCCAAGGATGGGCGCAGATGCGCGTTGTTTTGACGAGTAGCCAGTTTTTGGCCACTTTGTTGAGTATTGGCAACGAAGGCCGCTTTTCCTTTACCCTTGTTATTTTGAGGGTCATTATTTGAGGAGGAAGGCCCATAACCCATCTGGTCTATTTGAAACAGTTTATCTATCAGAGCC
Organism: Agapanthus africanus; assembly: GCA_030015575.1. Lineage (NCBI taxonomy): Eukaryota > Viridiplantae > Streptophyta > Magnoliopsida > Asparagales > Amaryllidaceae > Agapanthus > Agapanthus africanus. The sequence continues at coordinate 189,454,201 of CM057337.1, forward strand.
TGAAAGGTTGTTGGTTTGAAGAATGTCATGAACTGGGACACAATCGTTTGAGGATCAAGGGTCCCGATGAACATGCCCACGATAGTGGATTCTTCAATGCGTTATTCGCACTTAGACCACAGGTTTCGCCACTGGATCGCGTATTGGACCTATGTTTCTCCCGGTTTTACCCTGGCATTGATTAATGCTGTAATCGGAGTGCGTTCGCTCGCGCTGGCGAAACGCTGTGTGAACAGCAGCTCCATTTCTGTGAATGTTTTCACGGAGTCATTTAGGAGCTCCGAATACCATTCAAAGGCTGTTTCTGACAGGCTGCCAACGAACTGGTAAAGCAACAGTTTGTCATCGCCTACAGTGTTTCCGCATAGAGCTCTGAATTGCGCGACGTGCTGGTGAAGGTTGCATGTTCCTTTGTAAATATGGAACTTGGGGATCGTATATCCTAGCGGGTACTTGATTTGATCATACTAGCCTGGATATGGTCGTCCAGTTCTGACAATTTGGCCAACAGATTAATGAGCTCTTATTTGTTAAGTAATGTAATCATTAAGGGCGGTCTTGGAGATCATTTCTTTGGCCGCTGATAAGGCCGGAGGGAGGATTTGATGTTTCCTCTCTATCATCATTGACGATTATTGGTGGTTCCTCGGCCGGGGGTTCTGGTTGGATCATCATTCCAACCATAACTTGGAATAAGAGAGCCATCTTCTTTATGTTAGGCACTTATTTTGGCTCTGTTTGTTCAGCCCCTCTTTTTATGCAAAAGTGCTAAGCACTTATTTGACGCTCTGACGCTCACATGGGTATCATGTGGAGCCTTCAGTTATGGGCACTGCCTAATCAGGGCTAAGCACTTAGTTATATATATAGTGCTAAGCACTTTTTCTATATGGCGTCCACGTGAAGAGCACATGCGGTGCTGCCCAATTAGTGCTAAGCACTCAGCCATTTTGGTTGTATATGAAGTGCTAAGCACTTTTGTGTGGCATCCATGTGAGAAGCACGTGAAGCGCTGGTCACTGTCCAATCAATACTCAGCACTCATCCGTTTTGGTTATATATGAAGTGCTAAACACTTTTTATGTGGCGCCCAAGTGAGGAGCACGTGAGGCGCTGCACAATCAGTGCTAAGCACTCAGCCATTTTGGCTGTATATGAAGTGCTAAGCACTGTGATGCAGCGCCCACGTGTATTTCACGTGAGGTATTGGTCTTCTGCTTTGGGCGCCCGTGTGTTTTTAACGTGATGCGTTGGGCTCTATTGGGAGGGCACCCACGTGGGAAACACATGAGGCGCTAAACTCTTTTCTTTTAGAGATTAAATCTCTGTTAATGTCATTTTGTCCATTAATGATCATCAAGATCTCTATTTTGAAGACCTTGGATCGTTTTTTCTTCATTGGAGAATTAAGTTCTTCTTTTCTTTTTATAAGAACTAAGTTCTTTATGTAGGGTTAAACCCTAATTTCGGAGGAATTAAACTTCCAGAACACATGTTCTTTTTCTTTCTTTTTAATCTAATTTTTTTCCAAATCTTTGATTCTCAAGAACAAGATCTTCCCGATGAGAATTAAATTCTCAACTTATGAGAGACTTGTCTTGTGGATCTCTGATCCAGAAGAAGAACTAAATTCTTTGAGAAGGGTTAAACCCTTAGATAGATAAAAAGAGATATTTTGATCTCTGTGTTTTCTTTACCTAGGGTTTTGAGAAGGAAAGTCTTCTTCCTTTATTGAGAATTAAATTCTCTCTTGTTTTGAAAGCTTTCTGTATTTTTTAGAAGCTTATAGGGGGTTCCCTCTATCTGAGACTTGAAGTCTCGGGTCTTTTATATAGTGGAGGCAAATTGTTAATTAGTTTTGAGAAAATCTCTCATTGAGAGATTCCAATTGATTTAATTGGTCTCAAAATTGATTTGGGGAATTTTACCCATCGTTGGATTTTTGATCCAAGGATTTCTATTTTACAGAATATGTTTTCTTGTTTTTAACAAGATTGGGAAAATATTTTCCCATATACAGAATTTATTCTGTCAAACGGTGATTTTTAATCACCACTAGATTTTTGATCTAAGGGCTCTCTGTTTTACAGAGAACAATCTTTTTTGTTTGTAAAAATTGAGGAAACAATATTCCTCATAATATAATTTAATTCTATTGTTTGATAATTTATCATCACCACTGGATCTTTGATCCAACGGTTCTGTTTAACAGAGAGCATCCTAACTTTTTTGTTAGGGAAATATTCTCATGTAGAATTTTAATTCTACTGATATAAACTTGGGCACCGCTCATGTGTTGTGCACGTGGGAGTCACTTAAGAATTTAATTCTTATTTATGATAGGCACTCTTGTGCTTTGCACATTAGCGCCCACATGAGCTTCACGTGCGGCGCCACCATAGGATTTAATCCTAAAGGGTTGGTGCTGGCGCCGGCGCCATCGTGAGGAGCATGTGAGGTGCTGCCTCATTGAAATTTAATAGAGCTTAGCTCTTTTTATATTGTTTAAATTTGGGGGGAAAATATATATGTCCAAGCATCCACTATAATATACAATAATGGACTTTAGGGCATACATATTCCTAACAATCTCCCACTTGCACTAAGGCCAATTGTTGTAGTATCGCATACCCAACATCCTAAAAGGTCTCTCGAACTGTGTCTGGGGAAGGCCCTTTGTGAGTGGATCCGCCGTGTTGTCCTTCATGTCTACTCTCCTGATCTCGATCCCGCGACGATCAACTATCTCCCGGATCAGGTGATACCGTCTTAAAATATGTCTAGATCGCTGATGGGACCGAGATTCCTTGGCTAATACCATAACTTCATTGTTATCACAATATAAAGGTATTGGATCTTTAATGAATGGAACCACACCAAGTTCAATAATGAACTTCTTCATCTAGACAGCCTCTTTGGCAGTATCGTTGGGAGCGATATATTTAGCCTCCATCGTCGAGTTTGCAACGGCATCTTTCTTGGAACTCTTCCAACATACCGCCCCTCCATTGAGGGTGAAGACAAAGCTCGAAACAGACTTGATGTCATCCTTATCACTCTGAAAGCTCGAATCGGTATAGGACCACACTTGGAGTTCTCCGTTACCATACACCAAGAACATATCTTTAGTCCTTCACAAGTACTTAAGAATGTTCTTCACAGCTGTCCAGTGCTTCTCCGCTGGGTCTGATTGATACCTACATACCACACTAAGTGTGTAAGCTACATCCGGTCTGGTGCATAACATCGCATATATGATATGTCACGCCCCGCTTCCCAGTGTACGGCGAAGGGGACGGGACTGGTCCGCTACGTATTTACTTTGAAGTAAATACGCTAAGCGTATCTAAGCAATATAAAAGTAAATGCACAAGAGACAAGTTATAATAAAACAGCAACTTTATTTATTCACATTCTTTCTGTACAATACATGGAAAATAAATACAACTGAAATAAAAAGCAATGCCTAAACAATGGCATAACAGAAAAGAAAAGTGCTGAAATGGAAAAGTGTACAATGAACTAGAGCTCGGGGTCTTCACTGAACTGGTCCAAGTCTTCAGCGCTGGGCTCGATCTCTGATGTGTCTAGATCACCTGACGACATTTAAAGAAGAAAGAAAGAGAATGTCGTCAGCGAACAGGTCGCTCGGTAAGTCCCAAAGATAAGGGGAAAGTAGAATAGACAGAATAAGATGGTATCTTTTAAAGTTATATTATCTTGTAGTAATGTTGTATTAACGTTGTTGTTTGTAGCTTGGTACCGAAGAATGCCAGTGTATACGAGAGGAGTCTCTATATGCCAGAGACTAGAGGCAAGTATAGTACAAGGAACCGTTTATGCCACGGTACAACAGCAACTGGATTCATGTTAGGTGTATTAAGTCTTACAGTCTCGTGCCACTTTTAACACCTTCCGTACCAATCTACCCCTTAAACCCTGTTGTGTCTTGATTGTATTGTTTGTTTTGTAAATTGTATTGATTGTATAATTGGATGACTGACCGAAACCATGATATCAGTAAACGGATGCAACCGTAGAATCATGTAAATGGAATAACTGGAGAACCATGTAAACTGGAATGTATATCCATGGTTCGGTTCAGTCATGTTGTATAGATTGATAGATTGAATATATGGAATAATAGATTCATGGATTCGTGTTGAATTGTAATACTGTAGATTGTAGATTGTAAATTGTACTTGAATCATATTCAAGTCAGATTATAGAGAGACTCAATCTGAGTCAGACAATTAGAAAAGTAAATTGAAGTCCTGATTGTTTTGATATTATCGGTAACCACTGCACATGAACGGCAGGATTTGTGTCTTTTCCAAGACGATTACCGTATTGATAACTGTAAGTGCACGGCGGCGCCCCGGCCGTCAATCCGACGGCCAAATGCGGAAACGGTGATAAACTTTAATTTTGCGAACTTAGCAAACCGGCACCACCGCGCACTAAACCCCGGATCGGGCCATTAAACTAGGTCTAGCTAACAACAAGACGGGTTAGAGATATACCGAATGATCCGAGTCCTTCGGTCTTCATCTCCACTCCGATCTCCCGCGGATGCTCCGGTCGTCGCCTCCTTGCCGGAAGGGCACCACATCGCCTGCGTCTTTTACGGGCTCCCACCTCAATACCGAGGCAACTCGGGCACGAAGCTGGCGAGTTGACGCGTACAAGATTTACTGTAGAAAGTGTAGTGTAGAGCTTATGTCTCATTTGGGGTTTGTTGCCTTTGAAGATGATGGAGGAATCAAGATAAGAAAAATGGTGCTTGCATTTTTCTAGCATGAAATGAGATGAACAAATTTTCCCTCTTGAAAATGATCCTCTCTTCTTCTTCTCTCAAGTATGAAGAAAAACTTATCATCTTAGAAAATGGTGGAGGAAAGAATATGAAGCATGAAGGGAGGTGATGGTAGGAGCACAAGTGGTGACCACATACAAACATCATCATAACAAAACCCATACCCAAATCAAATCCATTCACTTCACAATAAATGCAAGAATGGTGCAAAAGAAAAGATGCTCTCATAATAAATCCTTTTGCAATAAACCCCTCCACAAAATGTTATTTGCAAACTTGCAAATAACCCCCTCCATCGGAAAAGTCCGGCCGGGAAAGAACAAACGAAAACCGGCCGGAACGGAATGCAAACTGGCAACTCCAGAAAACTGGTCCCGTAATAAATTACAGGAAAACCCCGATACTGTGCATACACACCCGCATCTGTATTCCGTCCGGATACAAATGCAAAAAGACAAAATCTACACTGTACTAAACTAGGATCCGGTTTAAACCAAAGCCGGCTAGTAATATCCGTTCGATCCCGATCCGTGCAATACCGCACGTATCCGATCGAACCTTGCCATATATCTATACGGTCTCTAGTACAAACCGTCCGATCCTGATCCGTGCAATACCCCACGTATCTGATCGGACCCTGCCATATCTCCATACGGCCTCTACAGCGTTTCGCCCGAAAGCTGAGTAACTGAAAGTATGGTGGACTCTAAAGACTCGTCAATACAATGGCGGTGGATTTAACCACTAGCACGTCAGAGGTATAAGCCAATACGTAACGGGCCACCAGCTATTGACCAAAAGGGACGTCGATGAGCGAACTCATCCTGACACCCCACTGAGCCTGTCAGTGACAATATCCGTACAGTCCGGTCCGTTCGTCTATGAGCATCGCATGTCGGGCCTAGGGGGTGGGTAAAAGTCAGACCCCCAAAAGCGGTACAAGTCGTGTCGGAGTGTAGCCCAGAACACCCTGAGATACTACTGGAATACCTACCAGTAAATCTCCTGCCTTGGCCAAGGACTTCGTGTAATGGCTCTTCTAGACACAGCGCGACCTCACTCCCAATACCGGGAGAGACGAACCCCTGAAGATCCGCTCACTGCCTCCATGTGGCTCGGGACTGTACCCAACTAAAACCTGTTTGCACGACTCCTTTGAGCCGTGGTAGGGTAGTAATCAAAGCACAGTGGGAACTCACACGAGACAAATGACGATCCCCAGGTCGATGAACTAACCTGTACACATGTCACCTGGGAACTGCTATCTGACGTCAGGTATAAGACCAACTAGCATGTTCCCGGCGAGTCCTGTCCGGTGTACTCATAACCCAATGAGCACCTGTATACATCTTAGGTGAACCAACTGACACCAGTGGCCTGTGAGACCGGCCACCGCCCCTCGTCGGGGTCTCGACTGTATACACTAGTCTACTCTGGAGTATCGATGCCCTGTCTCGAAACTCCCACGACTAGGGACCTTTTAAGGATGTGCTTATAGACTCCAGCTCTCACTTATATGATCGCCCTCATACTGCCGGCAGTCAAGCAAGAATCCTAGGGGCTCTATCAACGTGCAATAGCGACCTGTCAGGTTACCTAAAGCAGTACACGATGATAAAGGTAAACCTGATAGCATACTATCATCTCGAGTAAGACTGTCGTACCGGGATAGGTCCTCCCTCAATCATTGCAATCACGTGCCTGTGATCCAATAATTGACTCTGAGGGCACTATCTCCAACAATCTCCCACTTGCACTCAAGGCTAATTATTGCGATGTCGCATACTCACAGCCCGTGTGATACCGAACACCCAACTCCTCTACTGGTCAGTCTCACAAAGCTCGTTTGTGAAACTATTGCGTTCAAGGAATAGCCTCAGCGAGTGGATCCGCCTTGAAGTTTCTTTCTATGTCTCTCTATATCTCAAGTTCGCGGAGAAAACCATCTCCCGAAATGAGCAATACCTGTCTTAGAATGTCTGGATGTCTGATGGGACTTAGCTCATAAATGAACTCCAAATCCAAATTTCTTAGACTGTATCGTCAACTGAACTTAATCAGTATCCTGCGCCATGCCTCCCTCAGTATTGCCTTGGACCACCTGTCCAAAATACTGCCCCTCGTCAGAGGGAAAACTATAACTCTGACAACCTCCTTGTCGTCCATGTCACCTTGGAAGCCTGGAATGATAACAGTTTCCTGAATGAGGCTGTCGTTATCATATCCCTAGAATATCCACTTATGTTCTAAAACTGCTTCCGATTGTTTCTCCAGGATTGGATCAATATCAACTTATTGCATCTAGTGCAAGAACAACATCTGGTGTGGTACTTGACATCTCATGATTGACTCAATTGCCCAAGCAAGTGATCTGCCAATCATGCGCATCCCTCTCTACTTTAGTCTATAAGACACCTTTAGAGAGGGTGACTCCATCACCTGCAGGTACACTACCGTGCCAGGAGTCGTCCATTCTAAATACTCTCAGAATGCTGTCAAAGTACCCTGATTGGGAAACCACCCAAATCTAGATCTAAAACCATAGATCTAGTAACCCGTATGTCTCATACAAAATCCATTTCCTTTGTGGAGAAAACACTGTGTGACGACCAAAGTATAACCGATCGTAGTATAGGAGTTTCCTTTCCTACTTTGTGTATGTCATCCAAATACCATGACATCACACCCTACTACCTTCTCAACAGATCCATCCCCTATTCTGATGACGTCAAACCCATGACTGTCACATCAGAAATAGATGATCTATCTCCGCTATATCTGCTTTAGTCTACAAATAGACATAAGCCTGATGTCCACCAATGCTTCCGCTGCTCCCACTGACTACGACAACCCTCTGGCAGAGTCATATAGACGTGCACTTCTAAAGCTAGTTTAGAACGACGCTATACTCATCCTCCTGCCAGGTCTCGCAGCCTGGAACAACAACAATGGCAAGTGTGGGTAAACAAGAACTTCCCTGTCACCGTCCTTGAGGCTACCTGAGTACCTCTCGGGTGCCTGAAGTTACCCACCGTATCTGCGGAGTGGCCAATGGAATGTCAAATCAGATTGAATCTTTAGGTTCCTTATCAAATCTTCAGTAATCGTTTGCGGTTCTGGAATCACTTCCAGTTCTACCATACTCCCACTACTGTTTTTTTGAAAAAATCCATTTTTAATAAAACTGTGGCGAGTCTAGAACAATATTTCTATTGATCTGCCGATGGTAGAAAATCAACCCTCGTCATAGCCTGGGTCAACCCACAAACAGCCATTACAGAACGTGCCTTGAGCTGTCCAGTGTCAGGTTTTAATCATAAGCCGGACAACTCCCCGTACCTTAACAACGTTAAGATATGAACTGTACTATATCCAATATAGAACCAGAGGCACTGATTTAATTGAACCAGATTCAAATCATGCAGCTATCTCCAGTGCATGTCAACTAAATGGAGAGAGGCCGATCAGCGTTACTCAATTTAGGAATGCTTCCAATTATGAGTAACCTGAAAGAGAAGCAATTTCTCTTTATCATTACTATCAACTGAATACCATACACAAGTATCTATATCTTCGATCACCTTGAAGAATCCCGATACTTGCTACACCTGGTTCTCTACTCTATTCAAATACCTATAACTCCTCAAAACTTAGACCCTGTGTTTCTACGAAACACATGTCTAAGAACTAGAGAAGTTAAAAGTAAACAGAATATAGTATGAGGACCAACCCCTTTGTCCTAATGGACACTGGACAACATACAATACTCTGTATAAGTCCGCCGAGTCTAACAACTCTTTCACTCTGTGTCGTAGGTTGAAAACTGTACTTATGGTTAAGAAGAATTACACCGCTGTTTTATGCTCCTTACCTAACCATCCACTGATATAGGTAAATGTCATCGACATAATATCAAAAGGTATATCTCACTCTATGAAAATAGACGTACAGATATATCAATTTGAAATTGGTGCACAACAGCGGATATTCAAAACCAAATATTTGCCGACCGGCAAACAGCCCAGATGATCTCCTCAAATATCACCGATTACAACGAATCCCGATATAATGAGGATGATCACCCAATTCCCAATAACTTACTCTCACTCATCATCTGTAAAGCCACACAGATGTGAGAATCAAACCTGGTAAATACATACCCTGGAGCAAGTGTCTAATCGGGAAATCAGTTTTCTTTTAACAGTACACAGCTGAACTGAAACATTGAAATGTTTCGATGGGGTATCCTGGTATTCCTAGTAATGCCTCTACCATTATCCAGATTCACAACTATAACCGTATATCTCTTTGCCATCTGTCCAAATCCCTTTATATGTCTTTAGTCATTACCGTCTGCACACCCCTTTAGGCCAATTGGTTTTCTTCCTTCCCTGTCGTTCGGCACCAGCCTATGGCTTGGAAGAAGACTATCCAATAAGCATAATGGGTGTACTGTCCTAATCCTAGGAGCACTCGCAATGCGAGAGAATGTGAAGATAAAAGACAACTGAATAAACCTTATTCCTATTTCTCCTGGACCAGAATCCATCCCCGAACTGGAACAAGTTCCTTTCGAGTTCGTATATAACCAAACGATGGAGTATCCAATAAACTGTGGATCTTCGTAGTGATACGGAGTGTCCTGGAGAAATATAAAGGTGATTTAGGATTGGCGAAGAAATACTTGGTTTGGTCGTGAATATCAGTCGCAATTTACTTTGCCATCTTACTAATCCCTTTCTTTTGTCTTAATCTTAATACCTTCTGCACACCGTTTTTAAGCTAATTGGTCTTCTTCATTCCCTACCGGTCGGCACCAGCCTAAGGTTTGGAAGAAGACTATCCAATTTGCATAATAGGTGTACTATCTCCTAAACCAAGGAGTACTCATAACTTGAGAGAAGGCAAAAAGAAAAGGACAACTGAATAATCCTATCCGTTTTCTCCAGAACCGGAAACCATCCTCGAATTCCTTCGAGTTCGTATCTAACCATACGATGGCTTTGTCCAATGGAAGTGGACGTTCGCAGTAATACGGGGTGTCCTGGAGAAAAGGGTAAAAGTAGGAGTGGCAATGAGGTCTGCAACTCTGACAATCCAAAAGCCAGTGTTAAGAAGGTTCGGTCAACTTGGTCACTGAGTCATAGTCTTAGGGTCGGGTCAATGGTCGCTGCCAAAGAGAGAGAGAAAAGAAACACTCAGCGTGCACTCTAACCAAGATCAGAATGGTTACCAATTTATCTAATCTGGAAACCTCCCACTGTACCTCAAATTCTCCTCCAAACCTGAAAGAAGAATTAGTCGGGGTCACCCGAGGAGTAAACCAACTCATCAGTGGGAATCGGGATCCAACTATCATCGCATGATAACGTGACGGAATCCGCTCACGGTATCACACTCCAGAAGGTATGCGCATATCTGGCAAGTTTCAGTTCTTTTGAAACTCCCGATGTGATTTCTACCCCATGCTCTTATGACCTTGACGAAGGTCAATAAATCATAAGTCACATGTCAAGTTCCACCCGTCATTGTCCAGGTTAATTTGAACCCACCCGTACAAGCCCTTGACGAAGGTCAACAAGGCTATACGACTGTCCCAAACCAACACATCTATCTATGCAGCAGAAAGGTAACAAGCAGCTACCATACACTATGCCTTGACGAAGGTCAACAAACATAGCATGAATACTACGTGCTACCCGTCTGAAACGACGGAGGGCTACGAATGGTTTCTGGCGAAAACCTTTAACGTAATGAACTTGATATCGTTGAAGGAACGGATAGCTTTTTAGAAAATATAGTGACAAAAACCTTTACTAAAGAGGTCACTCCCGGTGAAGGGATCTCGGCTCTTTCCCCATAGAATGGGGTGCTGGATATTCATAACCGAATATCACTGTGCAAAGTAAAAGTAATCGGCTATAGTGAAGTTAATGCCCTGACGCAAACTTCTGTCCAAGGGATCACTCCCGGTGAAGGGATCTCGGCCCTTGCCTCGTCGACTGAGGAGCAGGATATTCCAAATGAATACCACGATGCAAAACAAAAGTGAACGTCCTTACAATAACAGCTTTTTGAAAAGTGTTCCAACAACATCAGAATAGGTTTGTTTTAACTTGCATTGATCCGAATCAACGCAGTCCCATCAATTGATCACACCACAAAGAACGAAAATATACTGACGTACGTATATGCCATCCGCATTCGCCACTGGGTCCCGTCATCACCAGTTAGGTTAGCTAACTAACGGCAGAGCGGGGACTGGACTAGTGCGGATGAAAAACATATACAACATCTACTAATATATATACCAATATATTATATTCGCTCAAGGCGTGAATAAAATGCAACATCACAGAAATGTACAGCATCACAGAACAATACAGATATCTGGGATCCCCGGGTTTCACAGAGCCACTACTAAAACCGGACGTTCCCTTGGTCGTGTGGATAGCCTGTGCAATGAAATTGTTAGTGTATATGCCCTAGAGGCCATTACTGTATCATACTAGTTTGTATATTACTTAATGGAAGCTTGGGATATTCACCTTGTATAAACAATCTTGCTCAATATAGTAGTATGCTACTTGGTTTGTTTCTACTTCAATGTGTACATGTGTTTATTTTGCGATATCACCTATACGCATTAGTGGAGCCCTTAAGATCTTTGCTTGATTACCAGCGTTGTGATGGCAGTCACACTAGTGGGGGCTGGGTAATCTATAAGCACATCCTTATACAGGTCCCTAGTCGCAGGACTATCGAGACAGGGCATCGATACTCCGGAGTAGACTAGCGTATGCGCTTCTCATCCCAGTGTGGGAGATGGTCTGTCCCACAGCCATCAGTACGTCGTACTGGAGATAGTATACGGGTGCTCGTTAGGTTACGAGTACACTGGACAGGACTCGTCGGGAACTGAGAGTTTGGTATTATACCTATCGTCAGTTATCAGTTCCCAGGTGACATGAGTACAGCTTAGTCCGCTGACTTGACACTGGCACTTCGCCTCGAGTGTGTTCCCACTGCACTTTGATCACTACCCTACCACGACTCAAAGGAGTCGTGCAAACAGGTAGTGGTTGGGTGCAGTCCCGAAGCACTTGGAGGCAGTGCCGGTTAGACAGGATTCGTCTCTCCCGGTATTGGGGGTTGACATCGCGCTGTGTCTAGGAGAGCCATTACACAAGTAGTCCCTGGCCAGGGCAAGCGAGATATACTGGTAGGCTTCCAGTGTTATCTCAGGGTGTTTTGGGCTTCATTCCGACACGACTTGTACCGCTATTGGGGGACTGACGTTTTACCGCCCCCTAGGCCCGACATGCGATGTATCAGACGAACAGACCGGACTGTACGGAGAATGTCGCATTCAGACTCAGTAGGAGTTCAGATGGGGTTTCACCTCGTCAGCCTTCTTGTCGGCATCTACCTGGGGACCGTTACGCACAGCTAGTGCCGCTTGCGGTCTGTGGTTAAACCCACTGCCAGCGTAGTGTCGAGTCTTTAGAGTCCCACACAGAGGGTATTCGCCTCTGGGCAAAACAGAGTAGAGGTCGCATGGTTTTGCGACAGGGTTCGTTCTCATCCGCGCACTTGTGCACGTTTGGAGTCCGGACGGATTATACTGGCAGGCTCTGGTTTGAGCCAGATACTGGTATATGTTTTGGGGTTGCTTTTATATCTTGGTATTCTTGTTCCTCGGAACGAGAATGCAGGTGTGTATGCACAGTTGCTTGAGGCGGAGGATGAGGTTTTTCATTAGGGTTTCGGAACGGGTGCGTATGCACAGTTGACAGTTATCATTTTCCAAACCCTAATGGATTTATGGATTATCTATTAATAATAGTAATTAAATGAGAATTTTGTTATGGTTGATTTTGTTGACTTGTTGACCATGGTTGACTTGTTGACCATGGTTGAATGTTGACCACCATCATACTTTGTAAAGATCCTCCTTGATTCATGCTTACATTTCATTTAATGAAGCATGATAGTGGTCATTCCAAATTACCATCAACTATTCTTATTTTGAATTATTATTATTTAGATAATTCTTTTTCTTTTGGCATTATGGTTGCAAGAAAGAAAAAGATAGCTCATTATCTCATTTAGCTTCTCTCTCCTCACTTCATCTTCTTCTTCCTCTAGCAAAAGAGAACCCTTCTCATGTGTTGAGAATCCTTCTCTTTAAAAAGAAAAGCAACCCCTAGTCACTCTCTACTCATTCTAGGTTCAAGGTTTAGCAAGCCGGAAACCCTAGTTCACTCAAAGATCGAGGAAGAGACCAAAGGTCGAACCTTCGAGGTGGATCCATCTTCGACGGAAGAAGGCGACAAGAAGAGAACCATCAACCTCTACAAGTTTTGAAGAAGAAGGAGTTCAAGTTTAGGTATAACCTTCATCCGAGTAGCTAACTCCCTTTAGCGTATTTGCTAGTTTAGTTTAGACACGATCCCGACCTTGTTTAGTCCATGTTGCCTCTTGCGATAAAAATTTGTTTTTTATACCGTTTCCGCCTCCCCGTAAGCTCCGGGGGTCGCAACGTGGACTTACAGTGGTATCAGAGACTAACTAAACTTAAACTAGCTTGGTAGCGAAGTGTATGGAAGTTCGAAACCGAAAAATCGCAAAACCGGAAAAACCAAAACCCTAAGTTTCTGTTGAAATTTTTTCTGCTCTAAATGAAAAACTTTATACTTGAAAATTCGGCTCAGGGTTTTGTGTGAACACCCATGAAAAACGATCCACTGTTTCGTTCAAACCGCCGCGCTTCCGCGGCACGAGGTAGGCATGTGCAGCGGAACCGCCGCCGTTTGTCGTCTTCTCTGCATCGTTTTTCGTGCAGTGTGTGTCTGTGTTGGTTTTGGGATTTTTAAAATATATTATATGTGCCCAGATTATCCAGAACAGAAATTCACTTTTGGGGTCCTATAATTCCGTATTTTTTTCCGAACTTCACTGCACTTTGGCTATGTTGGTTATATCTGTGATGTTTGCATGTATTGAACGTCGGCTAATCGCTATAAGCCGATTAGTCGGGGTTATACATGATCTGTGTTTGATATTGGATTGTGTATATGAATCTGTTGGACTGTCGCGGGTGAATAGCCGGGGTGGATGTGAGATGAGCTTTTGTTTTTCTTTCATTCATTGTAAATGTAAATTGATGTAATAATATTATTTGTTTGGCCGCACAACCGGGTCGGGGTTGTAGCCGTCATTGTATAATTCTTTTTACTGTTTTTGCTCCTAGGATAGACCCATGGAGGGGTGCACAAACTGCCGAGTACTTGGCGGGTAGTTTGCCGCACCCGTAGGGGTCTTGGGTGGGGTATTTGGCTATTCACCGCGACCGTGTAATCCGCTTTTCATTGCAGGCTCGAAAGGATTGCGGATTGCTAGTATATCCAATATATTCATCTGTGATCTGTAATGTCTATCATTGCTTTCTATTTAGGCGTTTCTTATGTTTTACAGCCGCGCTAGCCCAGCCCCCACTCTGTCGTTAGTTAAGTAACCTAACGAGTGATGACGGGACCCCGTGGCGAATGCAAATGGCATAAGCGTATGTCATATTTTGGTTGTTTTCTGCAATGGTGGGATTTAATGATGGGACGCATTAAAAGAACTAATGCAAGAATATCACGCATTAAAAGAACTAATGCAAGATAATAAACCAAGCTAAAGTCGTTGGAACACTTTCGAAAAACCACTCGGTTCTTTTCAAAACTAACTTTTAAATGCAGAGCTTGAGCCACTCCTTCTAAAAGCTATCTCGTTCCAATCGATTATATCAAGTTCACTACGTTCACGGTTTTACCAAAACCATCCGTAGCCCTCCGTCGTTTCATATGAATATTCAACAGTATTCAAGCTGCGTTTGTTGGCCTTAGTCAAGGCACAGTGTTTGGTAGCTGGTGGGTATTCATATGTTGCATAGATAGAATGCGTTGGTTTGGGACAGTCGTATTGCCTTGTTGGCCATAGTCAAGGGTATATACGGGTGGGTTCAAATTAACCTGGATAACGACGGGAAGAACTTGACATGTGACTTATGATTTGTTGGCCTTAGTCAAGGTCATAAGAGCATGGGGCAAAAATCCACATCGGGAGTTTCACAAGTACTGAAACTTGCTAGATTTGCATACCATTTGGAGTGTGATGATTATGGTAGGATTCCTTCATTTTCGTCACGCGATGATATTTGGATCCCGATCCTACTGTGAGTATATGCTACTCCTCGGGAAATTTCTCACTAAACGATCAATGCTATAAACCTAGTAGGTGCCTAGAAAGGTGTTAGCGGGGCTACGCCCCCAGGGAAAAGAGGTTCTTAAATTAAGGAACTTCGCGAAAGCGTTGGAAAACCTCCCTCGAAGTACCGACACTGGCCTGGCTGAACGGTTAAGCAAGTATTGTACGGTGGGATTGATCCCGGCTAATTCTTCCTTTGTGGTTTGAGGAGGGATTCGAGAGACAGTGGGAGCCATCCTGTTTAGACAAATTAAAAACCATTCTAAACTTGCAAGAGCATCGTGCTAAGTGTTTCTTCTCTCCCCCTGCAGCGACCAAATCGAAATGACTGGACTTAAGTTACTTCTAGATAAAAACATACTGACAGGGCCAAACTACAAAGATTGGCTCAGGAATGTCAAATTGGCAATCGCTTACGACAAGCTGGGGTATCTTCTTACCACCAAAGCTCCCCCCGTCCCAGGTCCCACCTCCAGCGTCGCGGATAAGGAAATCCGTAAGACTTGGGAGATTGATTGCGCGAAGGCCAGGTGCCTCGTGCTTGCCTCTATGGACAACGAACATCAGAGGAGGCATGAGAATATGGACCTCGAGTCCATATTTCTCCATACAAAAGAACTGTATGGAGAGCAGTCTCGTATCGCAAGATACGAAGTGTCGAAGAAGTTGTTTTCGACAAAGTTGGCCGTCGGATCATCGGTAGCGGACCACGTACTTAAGATGATTGGCTACACTGAGGAGCTCGCAGAACTTGGGACCACGTTGGATAGTGAACTCTATACAGATTTAATTCTCCAGTCCCTTCCATCCACTTACGCCCAGTTCATACTGAATTTCAACTTGCAAGAAAAGGAAGTTGAACTTTCAGAACTCCTCAACCTGCTGAGGAGCGCAGAGGGCACCCTACAGAAGAGTAGGGAAACACCCGCTTTGTTTGTAGGAGGATCTTCTTCCTCTAGGTCCAAGGCGAAAGCCAAGGGAAAGAGGAAGAAAGCCCCCGCCAAACCAAGAGGAGGTGTTAGTAAAGTGGGTTCGAAGGGAAAGGAAAAGGCAACAAAGATTGCGGGGAAGCTTGTTGGAAAGGAAGAGTGCTTCTATTGTCATAAAAGTGGACACTGGAAGAAAGATTGCAGGGCTTGGAAAGCCAGGACACAGGAACTGAAGCAGGTTGCGGCTTCAGCTTCAGGTGTGTATGTTATTGAAAACTGTCTTTCTATAAACTCTACTTCCTGGGTATTGGATACCGGATCAGGATCTCATATCTGTAATTCTTTGCAGGCGTTGAGAAACCGTAGGTTTTTGAAGGCAGGTGACATGACCCTCAGAGTTGCGAACGGAGCTAGCATGGATGCTAAAGCCGTGGGGGACTATCACCTGGGAATGTCAGATGGGCATGTTTTGGTTTTGCGTAATTGCTTTTTTGTACCCAACGCAACTTGTAATATCATTTCTGTATCTTTGGTTTCTAAAGAAGGTTATGAATTTGCGTTTGTAAGTAATGTTGTAAACATTCACCTTAATCAAGTTATGATTGGGTCAGGTACATTGAGCAATGGTATATACGTATTAAACCAACCACAGATTTTCAATGTCCAGAATACACACAAAAGAAAGTCTCCAGATATCAATCAGGCTTTCTTATGGCATTGTAGACTGGGTCACATCAATGAGACACGGTTGACTAAGTTACATAAAGAAGGATACTTGGATCCGTTCGAGTATCAGTCTTATGCCACTTGTGAATCTTGTCTCATGGGAAAGATGACAAAGACTCCGTTCACTGGACACGGAGAAAGAGCGAGCGAGCTCTTGGGACTCATACACAGTGACGTGTGTGGTCCAATGTCTACACATGCGCGAAGCGGTTATTCATACTTCATTACTTTCACAGACGATTTCTCTAGGTATGGACATGTCTTCTTAATGAAGCACAAATCCGAGGCCTTTGAGAAATTTCGAGATTACAATAATGAAGTTGAAAAACAAACAGGCAAAAGTATTAAGATTCTAAGATCGGATCGAGGTGGTGAATACTTGAGTGCCGAGTTCCTGGACTATTTAAAAGAGAATGGGATTCTCTCTCAGCGTACTCCTCCATACACTCCGCAACATAACGGTGTATCGGAAAGAAAGAATCGAACCCTATTGGATATGGTTCGTTCCATGATGAGTAAGGCTGAGTTACCGCGATCTTTCTGGGGATATGCACTAGAAACAGCTGCACATCTCTTGAACCAAGTTCCTACTAAGACTGTGCCTACCACACCATATCAGATGTGGAGTGGGAAGAAACCCTGTCTTAAATCCTTTAAGACATGGGGATGTCCGGCTTTTGTAAAAAAGCAGCATGCGGACAAGCTCGAGGCACGCTCAGTACAGTGCAAGTTTGTGGGATACCCAAAGAACTCCAAGGGGTATCTATTCTATTACGCAGAGGAGCAAAAAGTCCTTATTTCTCATCATGCCCACTTCTTGGAAACTGAGTTTTTTGAAAATCAGATAAGTGGGAGCGCAGTAGAACTGGATGAAATTCCAGAACCTCAGACTATTACTGAAAGCTTAGTGGAACCAGAGGGTTCAAAAGAACAGGACATTCCTACGCCGCTCCGCAGGAGTAGTAGGCAGTCTCATCCGCCCGAGAGATACTACGGTTTTCTCATAGACGGGGATAGAGAGGATTGCATCATAGATTATGATGAGCCTACTAACTTCCAACAGGCCGTTCAGAGCGTTGACTCGGTAAAATGGCTGGATGCAATGCGGACCGAAATGGAGTCCATGTACACCAACAAAGTATGGACGTTGGACATTGCTCCAGACGGGGTAAAACCCGTAGGATGCAAGTGGATCTTCAAAAGGAAGATTGGTGTAGATGGACAGGTTGAGACCTATAAAGCTAGACTTGTAGCAAAGGGTTTCCGTCAAAGACCTGGCTTGGACTATGACGAAACCTTTTCTCCAGTGGCTATGCTGAAATCCATTCGGATCCTTCTTGCCATTGCTGCCTTCCACGATTATGAGATTTGGCAGATGGACGTAAAAACCGCTTTTCTAAATGGAAATTTAGAGGAGTGTGTCTATATGGATCAGCCAGAGGGTTTCAATCAGAGTGGGAGCAGCGGAAAGGCGTGCAAGTTGCTTAAGTCCATCTATGGACTAAAGCAGGCATCGCGGAGTTGGAACATCTGTTTTGATGAGACGGTCAAGGAATTTGACTTTATCAAAAATCCAGATGAACCGTGCATCTATAGTAGATTTGTAGCGAGAACTGTAGTATTCCTTGTTTTATACGTGGATGACATTCTCTTAATAGGAAATGACATTCCTATGCTACAATCTGTCAAAGGTTTCTTGTCACACAGGTTCTCCATGAAAGACCTGGGTGATGCCTCTTACATCCTGGGGATCCGGATCCATCGTGATAGATCCAAGAGGATATTAGGACTTTCACAGTCCAGGTACATCGACACCGTACTGAAAAGATTCAGTATGGAAGATTCCAAGCGCGGTAACCTACCGGCTTGTCACGGGATCACCCTCTCTAAAGAGATGTCTCCCAAGACTGATTTGGAGAGGGATCGCATGTCTATTATACCCTACGCTTCTGCGGTAGGCTCTATAATGTATGCGATGTTGTGTACCAGACCGGATGTAGCTTATGCACTGAGTGTAGTAAGCCGGTATCAGTCAAACCCTGGGGAGAAACATTGGATAGCAGTAAAGAATATTCTCAAGTACCTGAGAAGGACTAAGGAGATGTTCTTGGTGTATGGCAGAAAAGACCTCCAGATTGAGGCCTTTGCTGACTCCAGCTTCCAGAGTGACAAGGATGATTCCAAGTCCATGTCGGGTTTTGTCTTTACCCTCAATGGAGGGGCGGTGTGTTGGAAGAGTTCCAAACAGGAAACCGTTGCAGACTCGACTATGGAAGCGGAATACATCGCTGCATCTGATGCCGCAAAAGAAGCTATCTGGATAAGGAAGTTCTTAAAAGAACTTCAGGTGGTTCCGTCCATTGTTGACCCAGTACCTCTGTATTGCGACAACAACGGGGCTATAGCTTTAGCAAAGGAACCCAGGTCCCATCAGAGATCCAGGCACATCTTGAGGTGGTATCACCTGATCAGGGAGATCGTGGATCGAAAGGAGATCGAGGTTCGGAGGGTTGCTTCAGAAGAAAACACTGCAGATCCATTCACCAAGGCCCTACCCCAGACTCAGTTCGAGCGGCTGATCGAGATGATAGGTCTTCGATACGCCAGTACATGGCCTTAGTGCAAGTGGGAGATTGTTAGTGTATATGCCCTAGAGGCCATTACTGTATCATACTAGTTTGTATATTACTTAATGAAAGCTTGGGATATTCACCTTGTATAAACAATCTTGCTCAATATAGTAGTATGCTACTTGGTTTGTTTCTACTTCAATGTGTACATGTGTTTATTTTGCGATATCACCTATACGCATTAGTGGAGCCCTTAAGATCTTTGCTTGATTACCAGCGTTGTGATGGCAGTCACACTAGTGGGGGCTGGGTAATCTATAAGCACATCCTTATACAGGTCCCTAGTCGCAGGACTATCGAGACAGGGCATCGATACTCCGGAGTAGACTAGCGTATGCGCTTCTCATCCCAGTGTGGGAGATGGTCTGTCCCACAGCCATCAGTACGTCGTACTGGAGATAGTATACGGGTGCTCGTTAGGTTACGAGTACACTGGACAGGACTCGTCGGGAACTGAGAGGTTGGTATTATACCTATCGTCAGTTATCAGTTCCCAGGTGATATGAGTACAGCTTAGTCCGCTGACTTGACACTGGCACTTCGCCTCGAGTGTGTTCCCACTGCACTTTGATCACTACCCTACCATGACTCAAAGGAGTCGTGCAAACAGGTAGTGGTTGGGTGCAGTCCCGAAGCACTTGGAGGCAGTGCCGGTTAGACAGGATTCGTCTCTCCCGGTATTGGGGGTTGACATCGCGCTGTGTCTAGGAGAGCCATTACACAAGTAGTCCCTGGCCAGGGCAAGCGAGATATACTGGTAGGCTTCCAGTGTTATCTCAGGGTGTTTTGGGCTTCACTCCGACACGACTTGTACCGCTATTGGGGGACTGACGTTTTACCGCCCCCTAGGCCCGACATGCGATGTATCAGACGAACAGACCGGACTGTACGGAGAATGTCGCATTCAGACTCAGTAGGAGTTCAGATGGGGTTTCACCTCGTCAGCCTTCTTGTCGGCATCTACCTGGGGACCGTTACGCACAGCTAGTGCCGCTTGCGGTCTGTGGTTAAACCCACTGCCAGCGTAGTGTCGAGTCTTTAGAGTCCCACACAGAGGGTATTCGCCTCTGGGCAAAACAGAGTAGAGGTCGCATGGTTTTGCGACAGGGTTCGTTCTCATCCGCGCACTTGTGCACGTTTGGAGTCCGGACGGATTATACTGGCAGGCTCTGGTTTGAGCCAGATACTGGTATATGTTTTGGGGTTGCTTTTATATCTTGGTATTCTTGTTCCTCGGAACGAGAATGCAGGTGTGTATGCACAGTTGCTTGAGGCGGAGGATGAGGTTTTTCATTAGGGTTTCGGAACGGGTGCGTATGCACAGTTGACAGTTATCATTTTCCAAACCCTAATGGATTTATGGATTATCTATTAATAATAGTAATTAAATGAGAATTTTGTTATGGTTGATTTTGTTGACTTGTTGACCATGGTTGACTTGTTGACCATGGTTGAATGTTGACCACCATCATACTTTGTAAAGATCCTCCTTGATTCATGCTTACATTTCATTTAATGAAGCATGATAGTGGTCATTCCAAATTACCATCAACTATTCTTATTTTGAATTATTATTATTTAGATAATTCTTTTTCTTTTGGCATTATGGTTGCAAGAAAGAAAAAGATAGCTCATTATCTCATTTAGCTTCTCTCTCCTCACTTCATCTTCTTCTTCCTCTAGCAAAAGAGAACCCTTCTCATGTGTTGAGAATCCTTCTCTTTAAAAAGAAAAGCAACCCCTAGTCACTCTCTACTCATTCTAGGTTCAAGGTTTAGCAAGCCGGAAACCCTAGTTCACTCAAAGATCGAGGAAGAGCCCAAAGGTCGAACCTTCGAGGTGGATCCATCTTCGACGGAAGAAGGCGACAAGAAGAGAACCATCAACCTCTACAAGTTTTGAAGAAGAAGGAGTTCAAGTTTAGGTATAACCTTCATCCGAGTAGCTAACTCCCTTTAGCGTATTTGCTAGTTTAGTTTAGACACGATCCCGACCTTGTTTAGTCCATGTTGCCTCTTGCGATAAAAATTTGTTTTTTATACCGTTTCCGCCTCCTCGTAAGCTCCGGGGGTCGCAACGTGGACTTACAGAAATCCTATACCCCCTACGAGTGCGGCGAATAGCCAGCCAATCCTGGAGTGAAGCCCCCTCCGTCCCAATGCCATGAGATGCGGGCTTGTTGCCTTCTAGAACCCGGCTATCCGTGCACCCCTCCGCGGGGTAATCCTAGTACAGAAAGTAAAATATACATACAACGGGTACATCGACCGCAACCAGGTCGTGCCCCAAAATAATAATACAAACAGGCAGTGACGGCAGTCCACATGTCGGACGCTCGTCCCGCAATATCAAATGTACATAATACAACAACACTGTACTAGCACTGCATCCAGGCTATCCCCCACGACCGATCCGCAACATCACAGCAATACATAGAACATCAACGTGAAGGTCACGTTCGCAAATCCGTCTAACCGGGCTATAGCAGTTAGACCGCATTTACCGATCAAGTGACATTCACGGTCGCAGATATAATGTAAATACTGTGAAATAATGTGTTTAAAATATCCGATCGATCAAAAATTAACAAGTGGGCCCCCAAGCAATACTGTAGCACTCACAGAAATTCTGGGCCCAATCTTAATATTCCAAAACCCATAAAATAAGCCCAGAAGCCCACTGGGAAAAATTGACACAGTGACGACATTAAAGTGCGGCGGAACCGCGGCCCAAGGGGGGGTTTGGCCGCGGTTCCGCGCTTCGATCGTCGACTGACTGTGTCGAATTTTCCAAGTAGTCTTATAATATCCAGTACATCAATATTTTACAACCTGAAAAATTTTTAGAGACCAAAAAATTTCAACAGAAAACTGATGTGAACTAAATTGTAGATTTTGGAATTTTGGTCGATCGGAAATGCAAAACACATCAAACGAAGCTAGACGAAGTTAATGGCGAGGCTCTGATACCACTGTAAGTGCACGGCGGCGCCCCGGCCGTCAATCCGACGGCCAAATGCGGAAACGGTGATAAACTTTAATTTTGCGAACTTAGCAAACCGGCACCACCGCGCACTAAACCCCGGATCGGGCCATTAAACTAGGTCTAGCTAACAACAAGACGGGTTAGAGATATACCGAATGATCCGAGTCCTTCGGTCTTCATCTCCACTCCGATCTCCCGCGGATGCTCCGGTCGTTGCCTCCTTGCCGGAAGGGCACCACATCGCCTGCGTCTTTTACGGGCTCCCACCTCAATACCGAGGCAACTCGGGCGCGAAGCTGGCGAGTCGACGCGTACAAGATTTACTGTAGAAAGTGTAGTGTAGAGCTTATGTCTCATTTGGGGTTTGTTGCCTTTGAAGATGATGGAGGAATCAAGATAAGAAAAATGGTGCTTGCATTTTTCTAGCATGAAATGAGATGAACAAATTTTCCCTCTTGAAAATGATCCTCTCTTCTTCTTCTCTCAAGTATGAAGAAAAACTTATCATCTTAGAAAATGGTGGAGGAAAGAATATGAAGCATGAAGGGAGGTGATGGTAGGAGCACAAGTGGTGACCACATACAAACATCATCATAACAAAACCCATACCCAAATCAAATCCATTCACTTCACAATAAATGCAAGAATGGTGCAAAAGAAAAGATGCTCTCATAATAAATCCTTTTGCAATAAACCCCTCCACAAAATGTTATTTGCAAACTTGCAAATAACCCCCTCCATCGGAAAAGTCCGGCCGGGAAAGAACAAACGAAAACCGGCCGGAACGGAATGCAAACTGGCAACTCCAGAAAACTGGTCCCGTAATAAATTACAGGAAAACCCCGATACTGTGCATACACACCCGCATCTGTATTCCGTCCGGATACAAATGCAAAAAGACAAAATCTACACTGTACTAAACTAGGATCCGGCTTAAACCAAAGCCGGCTAGTAATATCCGTTCGATCCCGATCCGTGCAATACCGCACGTATCCGATCGAACCTTGCCATATATCTATACGGTCTCTAGTACAAACCGTCCGATCCTGATCCATGCAATACCGCACGTATCTGATCGGACCCTGCCATATCTCCATACGGCCTCTACAGCGTTTCGCCCGAAAGCTGAGTAACTGAAAGTGTGGTGGACTCTAAAGACTCGTCAATACAATGGCTGTGGATTTAACCACTAGCACGTCAGAGGTATAAGCCAATACGTAACGGGCCACCAGCTATTGACCAAAAGGGACGTCGATGAGCGAACTCATCCTGACACCCCACTGAGCCTGTCAGTGACAATATCCGTACAGTCCGGTCCGTTCGTCTATGAGCATCGCATGTCGGGCCTAGGGGGTGGGTAAAAGTCAGACCCCCAAAAGCGGTACAAGTCGTGTCGGAGTGTAGCCCAGAACACCCTGAGATACTACTGGAATACCTACCAGTAAATCTCCTGCCTTGGCCAAGGACTTCGTGTAATGGCTCTCCTAGACACAGCGCGACCTCACCCCCAATACCGGGAGAGACGAACCCCTGAAGATCCGCTCACTGTCTCCATGTGGCTCGGGACTGTACCCAACTAAAACCTGTTTGCACGACTCCTTTGAGCCGTGGTAGGGTAGTAATCAAAGCACAGTGGGAACTCACACGAGACAAATGACGATCCCCAGGTCGATGAACTAACCTGTACACATGTCACCTGGGAACTGCTATCTGACGTCAGGTATAAGACCAACTAGCATGTTCCCGGTGAGTCCTGTCCGGTGTACTCATAACCCAATGAGCACCTGTATACATCTTAGGTGAACCAACTGACACCAGTGGCCTGTGAGACCGGCCACCGCCCCTCGTCGGGGTCTCGACTGTATACACTAGTCTACTCTGGAGTATCGATGCCCTGTCTCGAAACTCCCACGACTAGGGACCTTTTAAGGATGTGCTTATAGACTCCAGCTCTCACTTATATGATCGCCCTCATACTGCCGGCAGTCAAGCAAGAATCCTAGGGGCTCTATCAACGTGCAATAGCGACCTGTCAGGTTACCTAAAGCAGTACACGATGATAAAGGTAAACCTGATAGCATACTATCATCTCGAGTAAGACTGTCGTACCGGGATAGGTCCTCCCTCAATCATTGCAATCACGTGCCTGTGATCCAATAATTGACTCTGAGGGCACTATCTCCAACAATAACACCATTATTAAGTTGTCTACCTTAAATAGGCAAGCACCCACTTCTCCGGCTCCCTGAGGCTCAAAAGATTGGTCCCGCTTAAACCCATGTTTTCTAGGGTTCTTAGGGTAATTTATAGAACTTGAGGGGGTTTTATGTAAAAATACTTTTATATACTTTTCAAAGTACACCCCAAGTATTTATTAATCGTCTTTAGAGTTGTAATGAATGTAGATTTTATATTGTGATATTTCTATTGAAAATATCCTATTTTCATAATAAATGGTATTTATTGGTAATATTGGTTTTGTATGGAATTCATGGTATTTTAGTGTAAAATGATTCTTGTGACATTTTTAGAAAAAAAATGGAATATTTATAATAATTCAAAATAGATATTTTTATGTTACATATACATATATTTATCTGAAAATAATTTTTTTTGTATATATATAATATTCTAGAAATCTCATTTTCTTAAGATGTCGTAATTTAAATCTTTCGAGACCGAATGCTCCTTGCGGCGGTCTGCATCTCGCACTACTAAGCCCGAGGATGTGCGATAATCCACACCATCCCGAACGGGTTCCCCAAATGAGTTGTAGCGGCGCTTTGCAAAGATTTGTATAAATACTAATCATTAAGGAAAAACGGTTTTTATTAATTATGGTATTTATTTGTAAAGATGTCGATTTCCATTATTCTATGTTTCCAAGGGTATTGTGCGATGTTGCATATGAGTGTGTGAGGAGGTAGGTCATTATCTCGTGATCTACTTAAAGGTATAGCAAGTTTTGATGGTTTAAATGTAGAAATGAAACTATGTGGTATTTTAATGAAAAAATACGGTAAAATGGAGATAGCAATTATTTTTGATATAGAACTTGTTCAATATGATTTGTTAGTGTTTAATAGTCAACATGAAGTGGTTTAACAAAATTGTATTGAAGAAAAGTGAGAGTTTTAGAAAGAAATCGAATCGGAAATCGGATTTGCTCCGATTCCGTCGGGTTTTGTAATTCCGTATTTTTAGAAAGAGTCGAGAAGGGGGAAAGTGGGACTTACGGGTTTCGGACAACTAGAAGAGGGAGATGGAACGGGAGGAGTCGCCGGTGCGTCTCTTCGTCGCCGGGAGCTCCTAGAATGATCGCCGGAAGTTCGCCGGAAATTTCGTCGTAGCTTCGCTTCGTGCTCGTTTTCAAAGTACACAAGTTTCTTGGAAATTTTAGAGAGTTGGCTCAGAGTTTTGGGGTGAGAGGGTAGAGAGTAGGGGTGTATTTATAGGGTTAGGGTAGATGAAAAGTTTAAAATAAAAAAATTTGATAAAATGTAATAAAAATGTATTAAAAGTGGAGTAATTGGGGTTTTAAAAGAGTTATGGAAATGGTCTGAGGCTAAAATTTTGCAGGTATGTAGGGAATGTGAAAAAACACAATTTTCATGTTGGGGTCGTCGTCGGAATCGGCCGCCTCGGCCGTGACTCGGTCGGAGGACTGAGTCGGCCGAGTCAAGTGCGATTTGGCCGATTCCCGGCCGAGTCAGGCGGCCGGGATCCCCCCGACAGTTCATCTAACCTCTGGCAATGTTACATTTTTGGGTGTAGTGGGGTTTTTGTGAAATATGCACGTGTAAACTCTTGGTATTCTAAAGGTTCAAAATAAAAACAATATTAAAAATAATGTGGAGTATGGGATTTGAACTCTGGTGGCTTAGTTCAGCAGTGCAGGGTATTACCAATGAGCTACAAGCTCCTTCTTGTAATTATGGAGCTAATTAATTTCTTAAAATAATAACAGTAAATGTAAATACCCCAAGTATACATTAATTTTTAAGCAAATTTTGTACACTAAAAATGGAGTTATTACATTATTTTAACTTGTAATTAAAAAGCAAATTAATTACTATCTTATGCTCAGACCAAAATACCCCTTTCTGGATTTTTGAAAAATTGTACAGAAATTTGTACAGGAAATTTAGGGTTGTTACATTCTACCCTCCTTATAAAAATTTCGTCCTTGATATTTGTAAAAAGAAAGTGTAACAGATTTTAGGAAATTTGGTGACTGGAGTACTGACATTGTGTGAAGAATAACAAAATGGTGCAATGGTTTGAGAATGTGAAAGTGAATTACTAGTGTTATCTTGGTCAACTGTCTTGGCTTCTATGGCTGCTAAGGTGTTACAAAGTGTTAGAAGTACTTGATAGTGTATGAAAAATGTATGAAGGAATGAAAGGATGCGAAGGTTTTGGTAAGATTGTAAAAGAGGTGAGGGAATTTTGGGTTAGGACAGATTCAAAGTTTATGAAATGATAAGATTCAAGAGGTATGAATTGTAAAGAATGTTTTAGTTGCTGGTTCTTATGTTTTATATTGCTTAGGGTTCCATACAGCTCTGACCTGCATGGGCCACCAACAAAATCTGTCGCGCCCCGCTTCTCGGTGTACGGCGAAGGGGACGGGACTGGTCCGCTACGTATTTACTCTGAAGTAAATACGCTAAGCGCATCTAAGCAATATAAAAGTAAACGCACAAGAGACAAGTTATAATAAAACAACAACTTTATTTATTCACATTCTTTCTGTACAATACATGGAAAATAAATACAACTGAAATAAAAAGCAATGCCTAAACAATGGCATAACAGAAAAAAAAAGTATTAAAATGGAAAAGTGTACAATGAACTAGAGCTCGGGGTCTTCACTGAACTGGTCCAAGTCTTCAGCGCTGAGCTCGATCTCTGATGTGTCCAGATCACCTAACGACATTCAAAGAAGAAATAAAGAGAATGTCGTCAGCGAACAGGTCGCTGGGTAAGTCCCAAAGATAAGGGAAAAATAAAATAGACAGAATAAGACGGTATCTTTTAAAGTTGTATTATCTTGTAGTAATGTTGTATTAACGTTGTTGTTTGTAGTTTGGTACCGAAGAATGCCAGTGTATACGAGAGGAGTCTCTATATGCCAGAGACTAAAGGCAAGTATAGTATAAGGAACCGTTTATGCCACGGTACAACAGCAACTGGATTCATGTTAGGTGTATTAAGTCTTACAGTCTCGTGCCACTTTTAACACCTTCCGTACCAATCTACCCCTTAAACCCCGTAGTGTCTTGATTGTATTGTTTGTTTTGTAAATTGTATTGATTGTATAATTGGATGACTGACCGAAACCATGATATCAGTAAATGGATGCAACCGTAGACTCATGTAACTAGAATAACTTGAGAACCATGTAAACTGGAATGTATATCCATGGTTCGGTTCAGTCAAGTTGTAAAGATTGAGGATTGAATATATGGAATAATGGATTCATGGATTCGTGTTGAATTGTAATACTGTAGATTGTAGATTGTAGATTGTAGATTGTAGATTGTACTTGAATCATATTCAAGTTAGATTATAGAGAGACTCAATCCGAGTCAGACAATTAGAAAAGTAAATTGAAGTCCTGATTGTTTTGATGTTATCGGTAACCACTGCACATGGACGGCAGGATTTGTGTCTTTTTCCAAGACGATTACCGTATTGATAACACCATTATTAAGTTGTCTACCTTAAATAGGCAAGCACCCACTTCTCCGACTCCCTGAGGCTCAAGAGATTGGTCCCGCTTAAACCTATGTTTTCTAGCCTTCTTAGGGTAATTTATAGAACTTGAGGGGGTTTTATGTAAAAATACTTTTATATACTTTTCAAAGTACACCCCAAATATTTATTAATCGTCTTTAGAGTTGTAATGAATGTAGATTTTATATTGTGATATTTCTATTGAAAATATCCTATTTTCATAATAAATGGTATTTATTGGTAATATTGGTTATGTATGGAATTCATGGTATTTTAGTGTAAATGATTCTTGTGACATTTTTAGAAAAAAAATAGAATATTTATAATAATTCAAAATAGATATTTTTATGTTACATATACATATATTTATACGAAAATAATTTTTTTTTGTATATATATAATATTCTAGAAATCTCGTTTTCTTAAGATATCGTATTTTAAATCTTTTGAGACCGAATGCTCCTTGCGGAGGTCTGCATCTCACACTACTAAGCCCGAGGATGTGCGATAATCCGCACCATCCCGAACGGGTTCCCCAAATGGGTTGTCGCGGCGCTTTGCAAAGATTTGTATAAATACTAATCATTAAGGGAAAACGGTTTTATTAATTATGGTATTTATTTGTAAAGATGTTGATTTCCCGTATTCTATGTTCCCAAGGGTATTGTGCGATGTTGCATATGAGTGTGTGAGGAGGTAGGTCATTACCTCGTGATCTACTTAAAGGTATAGCAAGTTTTGATAGTTTAAATGTAGAAATGAAACTATATGGTATTTTAATGAAAAAATACGGTAAAATGGAGATAGCAATTATTTTTGATATAGATCTTTTTCAATATGATTAGTTAGTGTTTAATAGTCAACATGAAGTGGTTTCACAAAATTGTATTGAAGAAAAGTGAGAGTTTTAGAAAGAAACCGAATCGGAAATCGGATTTGCTCCGATTCCGTCGGGTTTTGTAATTCCGTATTTTTAGAAAGAGTCGAGAAGGGGGAAGTGGGACTTACGGGTTTTGGACAATTAGAAGAGGGAGATGGAATGGGAATAGTCGCCGGTGCGTCGTTTCGTCGCCGGGAGCTCCTAGAATGATCGCCGGAAAATTCGCCGTAGTTTCGCTTCGTGCTCGTTTTCAAAGTACACAAGTTTCTTAGAAATTTTAGAGAGTTGGCTCAGAGTTTTGGGGTGAGAGGGTAGAGGGTAGGGGTGTATTTATAGGGTTAGGCTAGGGTTAGGGTAGATGAAAATTTTAAAATAAAAAATGTGATAAAATGTAATAAAAATGTATTAAAAGTGGAGTAATTGGGGTTTTAAAAGAGTTATGGAAATGGTCTGAGGCTAAAATTTTGCAGGTGTGTTGGGAATGTGAAAAGACACAATTTTCATGTTGGGGTCGTCGCCGGAATCGGCCGTCGGCCGTGACTCGGTCGGAGGACTGAGTCGACCGAGTCGAGTGCCGAGTTAGGCGACCGGGATCCCCCCTGACGGTTCATCTAACCTCTGGCAATGTTACATTTTTGGGTGTAGTGGGGTTTTTGTGAGATATGCACGTGTAAACTCTTGGTATTCTAAAGGTTCAAAATAAAAACAATATTAAAAATAATGTGGAGTATGGGATTTGAACTCTGGTGGCTTGGTTCAGCAGTGCAAGGTATTACCACTGAGCTACAAGCTCCTTCTTGTAATTATGGAGCTAATTAATTACTTAAAATAATAACAGTAAATGTAAATACCTCAAGTATACATTAATTTTTAAGCAAATTTTGTACACTAAAAATGGAGTTATTACATTATTTTGACTTGTAATTAAAAAGCAAATTAATTACTTATATCTTGTGCTAAGACTAAAATACCCCTTTCTGGATTTTTGAAAAATTGTACAGAAATTTGTACAGGAAATTTGGGGTTGTTACATGATAGACCCAACTACAGAAGTATAGGGTATCATATTCATGCGAGCCTTTTCCAAATCAGTCTTGGAAGACATCTCTTTGGAGAGAGTGATTTCTGAACAAGCGGGTAAATTACCACGCTTAAAATCTTCTATACTAAATCTCTTTCGTATGGTGTCTATGAATCTGGATTGGGACGATCCCAATATCCTTTTAGATCTATCCCTCTGATCTTTATCCCCAGGATGTAGGAGGCATCACCCAGATCTTTCATGGAGAACTTTTGTGATAGGAAGAGTTTGACCGAGTGAAGCATAGGAACTTTATTTCGTATCAAGAGTATGTCATCGACGTATAATACGAGGAAAACGACCTTACTCTCTACCACTTTTTTATATATATATGATTCATCTACATTTTTGATGATGTCAAACTCTTTGACTGCTACATCAAAACAGGTGTTCCAGCTCCGCGGCGCCTGCTTTAATCCGTAAATTGATTTAAGCAGGTTACACACCTTTCCGCTACTCATACTGTCTACGAAGCCCTCTAGCTGTGTCATATACACGCTCTCTTCTAAATCACCATTTAGAAAAGCGGTCTTAACATCCATTTGCCAGATTTCATAGTCATGGTATGCAGCATTGACAAGTAGGATCCTGATAGACTTAAGCATAGCCACTGGAGAAAAGGTCTCATCATAGTCGGCACCTGGTCGTTGACGAAAACATTTTGCTACAAGTCTAGTTTTGAAGGTCTCAACCTTTCCATCCATACCAATCTTCTTCTTGAAGATCCACTTGCTCCCAATGGATTTTACCCCTTCAGAAGCAACCTCCAAAGTCCATACTTTGTTGGTGTGCATGGATTCCATCTCAGATCGTATAGCATCCAGCCATTTCACAAAGTGTAGGGTTCCTAGGCATGCTCAAGAGGTCTCAGAAGGCATCAACCATGCCAATTTCAAAATTTTCCGGTGCCGAGAAACCCTAATGCTAGATCGTTGACTAGAGATTAGGCGAAACATGCAAGTAAACGACTTTACGGCTAAGTGAAAGAGACTACAACCTTTGTAGATCCGGTCCTCCACTTCCTTAGCTCCATGATGATGTCCCTCCGCTGCGATCATCGGATCCCGGACTCTAGCGATGGTTTCGCCGAAGAAATGATCGGGCTAGGTCGTCGACTACGATGCCGAAGATGATCTACGTCGAGGCAACTCAAGATCAAGCTCCAACTTCACCAAGTCATGAAACTTGTGAAGAAAACACCCTATACTACTTGGCAAGTGGTAGAGGATGAAGAAATAGGAAGTGGGTTCACTTTAGAATTGGATTTCTCACTCTTTTCATCAAGTCACCATTGAAGGTTGCAAGCTTTCTTCTTCTTGAAGAAAAAGAAGAAGAAAAAGAATATGATGAGAATAATAAATCAAAATGATAAAATCAAGTCAAGTTATCATAATGCAACCATGGTAGTGTGTAGAGAATGAACTATGGTTAAAGCAAATGGTTAGGGTTAAGGAAAGAAACAAAATGGTCAAAGCTTTTTCAAAGCTTCAAGAAGCTTCAAGATAAATCCCAAAAAGCAACCATTTCTTTTCTTGCCTAAATGAAAAAATAAATAATTGAATAGGTAAATAAAGCAAATGAAACCCTAACCATTAACCTAATTATAGTTTAAAGCATACACACAACCAAGTTTGCATGTATCATCAAACATAATACAAACTAGTGCACAAAACATTATCATATATACAATGTGCACATTCGAGTGAGAAAATCCATCTTAAGTGAACCAATACTAGTTAATGCAAAGTAATATATCAAATATATAATTATGCATTAAATCATCAAATCAACACTTGATTTAACGATCCGGTCAAACTGCATATAACCGACTAATATCAATAGTAATAACTTATCGAATCAACAATTGATCCGATAACCCGGCTATATGCATATAACCGATTAATGTCACAAATCGCGAGATCGAATACAGTATCACATACTGGTATTATTCTCGGTCCTGCACATATCTCATATGCGCTCCTATTTCGTTTCGCTTGAGCCAGGAAATCTCTGTGTAGGACTCTAAAACTCGTCAATATGCCGGCAGCAGGTGATGATCATATCAAACACCCACAAGACGCAAGCGGTCTGCTAAACGTAACGGCCACCCGGGTATTGAGCGATCAGAAGATCGACGAGCAAGCCCGCTCACACTCCTGTGAATCCAACCAGTAACACTTACCATACAGTCCGGTCTGATCGTCTGATATGTCGCATATCTTGCCTAGGGGTGGTAAACGTCAGACCCTAATAACTAGATAAATCGTGTCGATATGAGGTCTATAACAGTTCGAGAAACTACTGGTAACACTTACCAGTAAATCTCAGCAACCCTGGCCAGGGATTTCCGGTTATAGCCAATCGAACACAGCGCAACATCAACTCCCTATACTGGGAGAGACGAATCCCCTCCTATCGCTCATTGCCTCCGTGTGATTCGGGACTGTACACAAAAACCACCGTTTTGCACGCCCTCTTGGACGTGGTAAGGTGGAAATCAAAGCACAGTGGGAATCACACAAGACTCTATGACGATCTCGGGTCTACAGACTAACCTGTACCAGTGTCACCAGAGAACTGGCATCTGACGTAAGGTATAATACCATCTGGGAGTTCTCGGCGAGTCCGTCCAGTGTACCCAGTCTCCACTGAGCACCCGTATATCATCTCCGATGTCAAACACCAATGGATATGGGATCATCCATCGCCCATCTGTATGGGTCGAGAAGGTATACTCTAGTCTACTCTGGTATATCGATGCCCCGTCTCGATATACCCACGACTAGGGACCTTGAAAGATGTACTTATGGACTACCATGTCCCCACTAGTATGATCCGCATCATAGTCCAGGTAGTCAAGTACACATCCTAAGGGCTTTACCAACATGTAACAGAGAGACAATCAGTGTACACGTTAAGGTAAAGAACAACCAGATAGCATACTATCATGTCGAGCAAGAAAGTCTTCCCTATATATGTCCAAGCATCCACTACAATATACATCCTATGTATAGTAATGGCCTCTAGGGCATACATATAACTAACAATCTCCCACTTGCACTAGGCTCATCTGATAGCAGTGGTTGTAGTATCTCATACACAACCATCCCATAAAAGTCTCTCTCTGGGAAAAGGCCTTTCGTGAGTGGATCCGCCGTGTTGTCCTCTTAGTCTACTCTCCTAACCTCGATCCCCTGGAGATGAATCATCTCCATGATCAGGTGATACTGCCTTAGAATATGTCTGGATCACTGATGGGACGGACGTTCCTTGGCATAAGCCACAACTCTATTGTCACACAATGGGAGGAACTAAGTTCATCTCATGAACAAATATACATCCAAACTGCCTCCTTGGTAGCATCTTAAGTAGCGATGTATCTTGCCTTTATCGTCTAGTATGTCACGGTATCTAGATTGGAACTCTTCCAACAAACCGTCCCTTTACTGAGGGTAAAGACAATGCCTGTGACTGACATTCAGTCGTCCTTATCACCCTGGAACCTTTCCAGTGATTCTCCCCAGGATCAACTGATACCTTCTCACTACAACTAGTGAGTATCCTAGCATCCAATTAGATCTATCTCATAGATCCAAAACCCAGGATTTAGGAGGTATCACTTTGATCCTATATGGAGAATCATTGTGACAAGCGGAGATTGACCGAGCGTAACATAGGAAACTCCTTCCCTATCAAGAGTATGTCATCCACGTACTCTAGGAGGATCGTCACCATACTCCCTACTACCTTTTTGTTTATACAAGGTTCATCGGAAACGCGAGCAAGATGTTTTATGTGATAAAGCAGGTATCGCGGAGTTGGAACGTCTGTTTTGATGTGTTAGTCAAACTGTTTTACTAACACATCAAAACAGACGTTCTAACTCCGCGATACCTGCTTTATCACATAAAACATCTTGCTCGCGTTTCCGCTGCTCCCACTGTCTACGAGGCCCTCTGGCTGTGTACTTATAGACGCACTCTTCTAAAATATCACTTAGAAAAGCAGTCATGGCACCCAACCGCCAGATATCGTAGTCATGGTATGTAGCCGTGGCAAGCAGGATCTGGATGGACTTAAGCATAGCAACTTAGAAAAGGTTTCATCATAATCCATACCTGGTCAATGATGCAAACTTTTAACAAGTCTAGCTTTGAAAGTCTCAACTTTTCCATGTACCCCAAGTAATCTTCTCAAGATATACTTGCTTCTGATGGGGATTTAACCCTTCAGATAAAGCAACAAAAGTCCATACTTTGTTGGTGTACATGGATTCCATCTCAGATCACTAAGTATCCAGCCATTCTTACAGAGTCCCTACTCTCGATGGCCTGCTCGAAACTAGTTGGGTCATCATCTCATGACGCAATCCTCGCTCCCACTGTCATAGAGAAACGGAAGTATCTCTCAGGTGGGTGAGGATCCCTACTAGATCGGCGGAGAGGCTGAGGTTCGTTGGTAACTATTGAATCCTTTGGTTCTACCAAATCATCAGCTGCAGTTTGTATAGCTGGAACATTTCCAGTTCTACATAACAGACCTTGCCTCGAGCTTGTCCGGATTTTGCTTTTAGACATAGGCCGGACAACCCCAAATCTTAACTAACTTAAGATATGGGCTCTTCCCTTTCCATATCACATATGAAGTGGTAGGCAACTGATTTGATCGGAACCCTATTCAATAGGTATGCAACTTCTCAAGTGCATTATTCCCAAAAGGAAATAGGAAACTCAGCAGTACTCATCATAGAGCACACCATATCAAATAGGGTGTATCTGCTCCGCCCCGATATACCATCGTGCTATGGTGTATACGGAGGAGTAATTCTGAGAGAGAATCTCATTCTCCTTTAGAATAGTTCAGGATTTCCGTTCTCAAGTTTCTCCTCCTCGATCACATCAAAGGACATAATACTTATACCCGTATTTTGGTTCTCTACTTCTAACTTATATTCTGTGAATAACTCAAAAGGTTCGGACTCATGTTTCAACAGGAACATATGACTGAATCTTGAGAGATCATCAGAGAATGTAATGAAGTAAAAAGAACCGGTCTTGACATGTGTAGACAGGGGACCTTCATACATCAACATGTATCATCCCAAGAGTTCATTAACTCTTTCTCTGTTTCCAATAAACAGAGCTATAGTCATCTTATCTCTGTGACATGACTGCCAAGTTTCACAAGATGTAAATTCAAACTGATTTAAATATGCATCTACAATGTAACTTAAGCTAGTCGGGTCACATTGATATGACCTAGTCTACAATACCTCAAGAAGGATCCGTTCATTTCTGAACTCTTCCTTTTGTGTGTGTTCCGTATACTAAGAACTGTAGTTTGATTTAGAACATCAATGCTTTTAGATAACGTGTCTGAACCGATCAACTTTTGATATAGGAAATGTTCAAAACATTATCCAACAATACAAAATTTTATCATTTCTTTACTAATAAAGAGACTGATATGATTTTGTATATCAGGTTCGGTATCTAATAAAATTTGTTCAGAATCAATGCACTGATCATACAGGATGACAGTGACCAACAGACTTGGCTGCAACACTTGCCCCGTTTTCTGTCTCATAAAACTTATCACCCGTTCTCAGTTCTCTACCTTTCTATAGCCCTATGTAACAGATTACATATCTGAGATCCTGATCCGGTATCAAATACCCAGGACGTAGAGGATATTGAGAAACAGTTCTGTGTAACGAACACACCCGATGATGATGCATCATATGCACTTTCCTCGTTTGGGCGGCACGGGAAATCTGGTATTCCCCAATTTCCTGCTCTGTCTTATAACATTTATAAGTTGGAGCGGGACCAACGTTCCCCAGCTCAGTATAACAAGCGGGTTCGGTCAATATATCCATTTTATTATCTTGATTAAGGCGTGATATGGTCGCTACCTGGAGAGAGAGAGAAGAAAACACTCAGCGTATGCTCTTGCAAGATCAGATTGGTTATTATTTTATCTAATCAGGATGGCTCCCACTGTTTTTTATCAAATCTTCCTTCAAACCCTAAAAGGAAAGACTAGCCGGGATTAATTACACGCTACAGGTTCGCCAATCTTTCGGCCAGGCCAGTGTCGGTACTTTGAGGGAGGTCCCCTGTGCTTTCGCACGAACCTAATTAATGTAAACCTCGTTTTCCCAGAGGCGTAACTCCGTTAACACCTTTCTAGACACCTACTTGATCGGCTAATTGTAATGTGTAAAACTCTCTCAGGAGTAACTCTTACTCGCAGCGGGTATCGGGATCCAACTATCTCATAGAAGGTATGCAATCTCATTGCAAATTTCAACACTTGAAATTCCCGATAATATTTTGCCCCTAACGTGCTATGACCTTGACGAAAGCCAACAAACCATAGCCCTCTAGTCAAGTTCAACCCGTCATTTCTTGATTGAATTAAACCCACCCGCACGACCCTTGACGAAAGCCAACAAAGCCGCACGACTACCCTAATCCAATCGCATCGTATGCAGCAGATAAGCAGCATATAGCTACCGCACACTGCACCTTGACGAAAGCCAACAAATGCAGCACGAATACTATATACAACTTATCTGAAATGACGGAGGGCTACGACAGGTTTTTCTGAAAACCTATTGCGTAATGAACTTGATATCGTTGTAGAATCGAATGAATTTTGAAATGGAGTGTTTTTTAGGCTTTTCTAGTTTTGCTGAAGGAGTCACTCCCGGTGAAGAGATCATCGGTCCTTTCCTCGTCGAATGAGGTGCGGGATATATCATATATATCACTGTGCAAAGCAGAAACTATAGAAGCAATCAAAAGACAAACCGAGTGTGTAGCATCTGCCAGTTATTGCTAAAGGGGTCACTCCCGGTGAAGGGATCGTCGGCCCTTTCCTCATCGAATAAGGTGCAGGATATATCATATATACCGCTGTGCAAAGCAAGAACTGTAGCTACCTGTTTTATTTTTGAAATTCGATTCTACAACATCTTTAGGTTTCTTTTACTTTCATTAATCATATTAATGAAGTCTCATCATTTAAGTCACCTAAACATCACAGATAAATACGACGTACACTTATGCCATCCGTGTTCGCCTCGATGTCCCCTCGTGTACCGTTAGGTTAGGTGACTAACGGCAGAGCGGGACAGGGCTAGCGCGGGTGTAAAACATAAGTAACGCCTATATAATATATCATATATACTATATACAGTAGTTATCACAGAACATCAAATGATCACATCACAGATATCACAGCAGAAGAATCATATGAAACATTGGATATACTAGGACGTCCGTGTTTTCAATACGAGCCAGTATAAAACACGGATTCCACGGTCGCGATGAATAGCCAAACCCACACCCCTAGACCCCTACGAGAGCGGCAAGCAACCCTACCAATTCTAGAGTTAGGAGACCCGGACTCGACTCCTCGAGTTGGTCTCCCACTGGACTCCAGAACCCGGTTACTTGTTCTCCCCTCCTTAGGTCTATCCTAGTGCGGAAAAGTAAATAATATACAAACGGTGACATCTTCCGCAACCTGGAAGTGCCCCAATAAAAGAATATTACATACAAGTTTTTACATGAATGAAAAGGAAAAACACTCATCTCACATAAAAAAAACCCGGCTATTCAAACACAACGATCCAATATAACATATCCAGCAACACATAACATCACATGTCATCAACGTAAGTAAATATGCGCATCCCAATTATCGTTGACATATAGTAACGAAACCGGCGATATCACATATTACACTTACGGTCACAGAAAAGAAAGTGTAAAACTACAACAGTTGGAATCCGCAACCTGCATAGACATCGCATGCCTAATCAAATGAATTCCTTAGATATCGCATGCCTAACAATTATAAACCCCGCATTTTAGTCTCATTATCGAAAACACTTTTCAATATCAAGTCGGGTAATTCAACAATATTCCCGACATCCTGATCGAATGCTCATCGCAAACTTTAGTAGGCGGCCGCACCCCCGATACCGTCGACGAAGTGCACTAAGGCGGAACAGCGCTGCCGCCAGCACCCAAACGGATGCTTTCGGCGACGGGGTTCTCCTACAGTCACTTGGTCGGGGCTATGGGGTGAGGCTGTCTATTAAGTTTACCGGCGAGTATCCGCGTATGCTACGAGATTGCGACGGACTTTTGATCACATCAAAATTCCGTGGCAACCGATCAAGTGAGACTAAAGTGCTATGCTTATAACATTCATATCAGTTATCTCATAACTACTTGTGGATTCCAAGTATTGTATCCCATTCCAGATAAATAGAAAATGTTAAACTTTCCGATCGAACATTCAAACACCCAAGTTTTCCCGAAACAAATCAACACATGAAATAGGTTTTAAAACATCCAGTTCATGCCTCAGTACCAACGGTCCAGCCGTAAAAGGGTCAAGCCAACGCCTCACATGTGGCACGCCGTACTGCCCCAAACCCGAAAG
This sequence comes from Agapanthus africanus, assembly GCA_030015575.1. NCBI lineage: Eukaryota > Viridiplantae > Streptophyta > Magnoliopsida > Asparagales > Amaryllidaceae > Agapanthus > Agapanthus africanus. Next base: position 189,492,701 of record CM057337.1, read on the forward strand.
TTCAAAGGGCAGTTCAAGACGGTCACATAATCGAGTTAAGGTTTGTTGTCTTCTAAAGGGTCCATCGCGTTACTTGCACTACTTAGAACGTCTTTAAACCACGGAAAAATCCAACATTTGGAAATTTCCCAACAGGGGAAAAAGTGGGTATTTATATCCGGTCGAACTTTTTAACATATTCTAAAATTATCCGGAAAAATACATAGACGAAATTAAATAAACCGATCGAATAATCGAATCCCCAAAACAACCCCAGGAAACTCAACACTTGAGTGTAAGTTAAAAATTCCCAGAAAATACAGCACTTAAATATAGAAATTACTGTGCAAGCCACGTGGAAAGATTCATCAATTTGGCCGCGGAACCGCCGCCCAAGCCAGGGTGGGGCCGCGGTTCCGCGGCGCTTTAGACGATTTAGGGGTCCCGTTTTGTACGGTAATTCTTATAATACCCTGCTTATTTTTCTGCATATTTTTAATTTACAAAAATCCCAAATTCCAGAAAATGTCCAGAGAGTGGTTTGAGTTAGGGTTTCGATGTTCGTTCGGATTTCTAATTTCGCCTACACTTCGCCTAAGGCTCTAGCTAGGCTCTGATACCACTGTAGGGTTCCTAGGCACGCTCAAGAGGTCTCACAAGGCATCAACCATGCCAATTTCAAAATTTTCCGGTGCCGAGAAACCCTAATGCTAGATCGTTGACTAGAGATTAGGCGAAACATGCAAGTAAACGACTTTACGGCTAAGTGAAAGAGACTACAACCTTTGTAGATCCGGTCCTCCACTTCCTTAGCTCCATGATGATGTCCCTCCGCTGCGATCATCGGATCCCGGACTCTAGCGATGGTTTCGCCGAAGAAATGATCGGGCTAGGTCGTCGACTACGATGCCGAAGATGATCTACGTCGAGGCAACTCAAGATCAAGCTCCAACTTCACCAAGTCATGAAACTTGTGAAGTAAACACCCTATACTACTTGGCAAGTGGTAGAGTATGAAGAAATAGGAAGTGGGTTCACTTTAGAATTGGATTTCTCACTCTTTTCATCAAGTCACCATTGAAGGTTGCAAGCTTTCTTCTTCTTGAAGAATAAGAAGAAGAAGAAAAAGAATATGATGAGAATAATAAATCAAAATGATAAAATCAAGTCAAGTTATCATAATGCAACCATGGTAGTGTGTAGAGAATGAACTATGGTTAAAGCAAATGGTTAGGGTTAAGGAAAGAAACAAAATGGTCAAAGCTTTTTCAAAGCTTCAAGAAGCTTCAAGATAAATCCCAAAAAGCAACCATTTCTTTTCTTACCTAAATGGACAAATAAATAATTGAATAAGTAAATAAAGCAAATGAAACCCTAACCATTAACCTAATTATAGTTTAAAGCATACACACAACCAAGTTTGCATGTATCATCAAACATGATACAAACTAGTGCACAAAACATTATCATATATACAATGTGCACATCCGAGTGAGAAAATCCATCTTAAGTGAACCAATACTAGTTAATGCAAAGTAATATATCAAATATATAATTATGCATTAAATCATCAAATCAACACTTGATTTAACGATCCGGTCATACTGCATATAACCGACTAATATCAATAGTAACAACTTATCGAATCAACACTTGATCCGATAACCTGGCTATATCGCATATAACCGATCAATGTCACAAATCGCGAGAATCGAATACAGTATCACATACTGGTATTATTCTCAGTCCCGCACATATCTCATATGCGCTCCTATTTCGTTTCTTTTGAGCCAGGAAACCTCTGTGTAGGACTCTAAAGACTCGTCAATACGCCGGCAGCAGGTGATGATCATATCAAACACCCACAAGCCGCAAACGGTCTGCTAAACGTAACGGCCACCTGGGTATTGAGCGATCAGAAGATCGACGAGCAAGCCCGCTCACACTCCTATGAATCCAACCAGTAACACTTACCGTACAGTCCGGTCTGATCGTCTGATATGTCGCATATCTTGCCTAGGGGTGGTAAACGTCAGACCCAATAACTCGATAAGTCGTGTCGATATGAGGTCTATAACAGTTTGAGAAACTACTGGTAACACTTACCAGTAAATCTCAGCAACCCTGGCCAGGGATTTCCGGTTATAGCCAATCGAACACAGCGCAACATCAACTCCCTATACCGGGAGAGACGAATCCCCTCCTATCACTCATTGCCTCCATGTGATTCGGGACTGTACACAAAAACCACCGTTTTGCACGCCCTCTTGGACGTGGTAAGGTGGAAATCAAAGCACAGTGGGAATCACACAAGACTCTATGACGATCTCGGGTCTACAGACTAACCTGTACCAGTGTCACCAGAGAACTGCCATCTGACGTAAGGTATAATACCATCTGGGAGTTCTCGGCGAGTCCGTCCAGTGTACCCAGTCTCCACTGAGCACCCTTATATCATCTCTGATGTCAAATACCAATGGATATGGGATCATCCATCGCCCATCTGTATGGGTCGAGAAGGTATACGCTAGTCTACTCTGGTATATCGATGCCCCGTCTCGATATACCCACGACTAGGGACCTTGAAGGATGTACTTATGGACTACCATGTCCCCACTAGTATGATCCGCATCATAGTCCAGGTAGTCAAGTACACATCCTAAGGGCTTTACCAACATGTAACAGAGAGACAATCAGTGTACACGTTAAGGTAAAGAACAACCAGATAGCATACTATCATGTCGAGCAAGAAAGTCCTCCCTATATATGTCCAAGCATCCACTACAATATACATCCTATGTATAGTAATGGCCTCTAGGGCATACATATAACTAACACAAAGTCCCCACTTGTGATGGCCTGCTTAAAACTAGTCGGGCCATCATCTTCTATGATGCAATCCTCGCTCCCACCGTCTATGAGAAAATCATAGTATTTCTCAGGTGGATGAGAAACCTTACTAAATCTATGGAGTGGCTGAGGTTCATCGGGGATATTGAATCCTCTGGTTCTACCAAATCTTCAGTTGTAGTTTGTGTTTCTGGAATTTCATCCAGTTCTACTTCATTACCACTAATTTCTTTTACAAGAAATTCTTTTTCTAAAAAGGTGGCATGTTGAGCAACAAACACCTTTTGTTTCTTAATGTAGTAGAATAGATATCCATGTGAATGTTTTGGATATACCACAAACTTACACAAAACTGATCGTGTCTCGAGTTTTTCCAGATTCTGTTTTTTAACATAGGCCGGACAACCCCATAGCTTAACTCGCTTAAGACATGGTCTCTTTCCACTCCATATCTCATATGGTGTTTTAGGCATAGATTTTTTATAGAACTTTATTCAATAGGTATGTAGCTATCTCAAGTGCATAACTACAAAAGGAATTAGGTAACCCAGCAATACTCATAATAGAGCGCACCATATCTAATAGGGCGCGATTTCTCCGCTCCGATACACCATTGTGCTGTGGTGTATATGGAGGAGTAAGCTGAGAGAGAATCCCATCCTCTTTTAGACAATCTCGGAATTCCGTGCTTAAGTATTCACCTCCTCGATCAGATCGAAGGATTTTAATATTTTTACTCATCTGGTTCTCTACTTCACTCTTATATTTCTTGAATTTCTCAAAAGCTTCAGATTTGTGTTTCAACAGAAACACATGTCCGAATCATGAGAGATCATCGGTGAATGTAATGAAGTACGAGGAACCATTTCTGGCATGTGTAGATATAGGACGGCATACATCACTATGTATCAGTCCCAAGAGTTCAGTAGCTCTTGCTCCGTGTCTCGTAAACGGGGTTTTGGTCATCTTATCTTTGAGACATGACTGATAAGTTTCATAAGATATAAATTCGAGCGGATTCAAATATCCATTTTTATGTAACTTAGCCAGTCTGGTTGCATTGATATGACCAAGTCTACAGTGCCACAAGAAGGCTTCATTCATATCTAAACTTTTTCTTTCTGGAGTGTTTTTTATATTTAGAACTGTATTTTGATTTAGAACATATAAACCATTACACAATGTACCAAACTCAATCAACACTTGATTTAGGAAATGTTCATAACATTTTTCTCTAATGCAAATTTATATCCATCTTTATCTAATAAAGAAACAGATATTATATTGCACATCATCGATGGTACGAAATAACATTCGTTCAAAATCAATATATTACCAGTGGGCAATACAAGGTGATATTCGCCGACAGTTTCAGCAGCAACAATTGCTTCATTCCCTACTCTGAGAGACATCACCATTTCCCAGTTCTCTACTTTTCTTTAACCCTTGTAACAGATTATAAATGTGGGATCCTGATCCGGTATCCAATACTCAGGACGTAGAGCAGACTGAGAAACAGTTCTCAATAACTAACACACCCGAAAAAGATGCACCAGGATACTCTTTCTTCATTAGGGTTGCGTGGAAATCCCTGCATTCCCCTATCCCTGGCCTAAACTTATGACAATTGTCATAAGATAGAGCGGAACTAACGTTCCCCAGCCCTGTATAATAAGCGGGTTCGGTCAATACATCCATGTTATTATCTTGATTAAGACGTGACATGGTCGCTACCTGGAGAGAGAGAGAGAGAAGAAAACACTTTAGCGTGCGCTCATGCAAAACTAGATTGGTTATTATTATCTTATCTAATCAGGATATCTCCTACTATTTTTATTAAATCTTCCTTCAAACCCTAAAAGGTAAGATTAGCCCAGATTAATTACACCCTACAAGTTTGATAATCGGTTAGCCGGGCTGGTGTTGGTACTCCGAGGGAGTCTCTCGGTACTTTCTCATGGAACTAATTAAATAACCGCGTTTCCGCAGGGGCATAACTTCATTAACACCTTTCTAGACACCTACTGGATTAGCTAATTGTAAAGTGGAAAACTCTCTCAGGAGTAACGCTTACTCGCAGTGGGTATTGGGATCCAATTATTACATAGAAGGTATGCAATCTCATTGGAAATTTCAACACTTGAAATTCCTGATAATGGTTTTTACCCCATGTGGCTTATGACCTTGGAAATGGTCAACAAATCATAAACCGCAAGTCAAGTTCAACTCATCATTTCGTGACTGATTTAGACCCACCCGTATGACCCTTGACAAAGGTCAACAAAGCCGTACGACTGTCCTAACCAATCGCATCAACATGCGGCAGAAAAGCACTAATTAGTTACCGAACACTATGCCTCGGCAAAAGTCGACAAACGCAGCACGAATATTAAACAGTACCTATCTGAAATGACGGAGAGCTAGGAATGGTTTTGAAGAAAAACCTTTAACGTAATGAACTTGATATCGTTGTAAAACCTAGTAATTTGAAAAGGAGTGGTTTAAGCTCCGCTTTAAAAATCGAGTAGTTTTTCAAAATGAACCGAGTGGGTTGTAGTATTTGCTATTTTTTGCTAAAGAGGTCATTCCCGGTGAAGAGATCTAGGCTCTCTCCTCATCGAATGAGGTGTTGGATATTCATAATGGAATACTATTATGCAAAGCAAGAACTAGAGCTACCTTTTTGAAAAAGTGATTCTATAACATCTTTTTGGTTTCTTTTCTTTTCATTAATCTTATTAATGAAGTCCCATCATTTATATTTCTTTAATATCACAGAAGAAACGAAAATAAAACACACATATATACCATATGCATTCACCATAGGGACCCGGGTTTTCACCGTAAGGTTACTTAACTTATGGCAGGGCAGGGTCATAACTAGCGTGGATGTAAAACATATATAGTGTCTACTAATATATTATATACATAAGTAGCATTCGTCTCACGCGGTTATATGATCACATCACATCACAGAACAACAGAAACAGATATATGAAATATAGGATATACTAGGAGGTCCGTGTTTTAGATTAAGCCATTAACGAAAAACACGGATTCCACGGTCGTGAAAAATAGCCAATCCCACACCCCTAGACCCCTACTAGAGCGGTAAGCAACCCTGCCAATTCTATAGTTAGACGACTGGTCTCAACTTCTCGAGATGGCCTCCCACTAGACTCTAGAAGCCGGTTACTTGTGCTCTCCGCCTTGGGTCTATCCTAATGCGTAAAGTAAATAATATATATCGAATGGATACAACAACCTCAACCCGGAAGTGTCCCGGTAAAAGAATATTACATAGAATTATTTACATGAATGAAAATGTAAAACTCACATCTCATATAAAACCCCCGGCTATTCAATCACGACGATCCAATATAACATATCGATATAGCAACACAATAACACCACATGTCATCAACATAAGTAAATATGCATATTCCTAATGTCGTTGATGTATAGCAACGAGATCGGGGATAGCTTCACATATTACACTTACGGTCGCAGAAAAGAAATAAAAACTATAATAATTAGAATCCGCATCTATAGACATCATAAACCCTGATTATCACATATTCAGAATTTCACACCTAATGCTATAAACCTTACATTTAAGCCTCGAATTGAAAACCCTTTTCAAAAATTAAGCCGGGCAATTCAACAAGATCCCCGATTAAAAGATCAAAGGCTCGTCGGGAACTTTAGTGGATGGCCGCACCCCCGAGGCTGTCAACGAACTGGACTTGGGTGGAACATCGTGGTCGTGAGCACCCAAGTGGATGCTCTTGGCCATAGGGTTCTCGTATAGTCACTTGGTCGGGACAAAGGGGCATGGCTATCTACTAGTGCCTCCCGACGAGTATTCTCGTACGATACAAGATTACGACGGAGTTTCGATCCAAATCCAAACATCGTGGTAATCCATCATTTAAGACTAAAATGTGAGATTTACAAATCGACAACTAGTTTTCGCAAAACTAATCAATGTAGATTCCAAAAATTGTATCACATAACCAAAGCAATATAGACGATGTTAACATTTCGATCGATATTTCAAACAACAACAATTCATAAAGACCTCAACCACTTGAGCCTCATTAAAAATATCCAAAAAATCCAAAATGTGAAAATGAAGCAGCACAAGAAAAGTGGATTCATAACTTCACAAGTGCATGAGGGAACCGCGGCCAATACATGGTATAGGCGGCGGTTCCGCGACCATTTGGTGGAGTTAGGTCCTCGTATTTCTTGTGCCTTCATATAATAGCCTGGACGATTTTCTGAGCATTTTTAATCTTGAAAAAATCGAATTTTGAAAAATTGGACAGAAACTTGCAAAAGTCGGGTTTTAAAATGTCGATCGAACACTTTAATTTCGTCTAGACTTCGCCTAAGCCTCTATTTTAGCTCTGATACCATGAAAGTATTTCTTAGCACATCTACTAGTTTTCTATGAACATCAAGTATGTAATTTTAAAAATTCTAGAAGGTTAAGTGTACTAAACAAGAATCGAACTAGAAAATTAGGGTTTCAAAATTAGAAAACTAGTAATCTAACTAAGTGAAATAAGGCTACAACCATTGTAGTCTAGTCCTTCACTTCAAAGGCTCCGAATAGTGGTCCTAGAACTCTTCTTTGATTCCACTTGAAAGTTGAAACGAGCTTGCTCGAAGTCTTCGTCGTCGAAGATGATCCACCTTGAAACTTCTCACACTCAAGCTCACATTTCACTAATCAAGGTATTAGAGAAGAGAACAACCTATATTAATTTGATAGAGTAGTGTAGGTTGATGAAGTAGGGATTTTGCTCACTAAAAATTTTTCTTTCTTTTTCTATTTCTCAACCTAGAAACAAAACAAGAGAGAGAGGAAGAAGAAGATGAACTTGGAGATGAGAGCATGAACCTTGAGGATAAGATGAGATCAAGAATATGATGAATATGTGCGAATAAAACAAAGAAAAGAGGATGCGTCATGGCTTCTCAAAGCAACCAAGAAAAACGACTCATTCTTCTTTTTCTTTTCTTTAATTCACATATATAAATTATTATCTTGTTATTTTTATCTCTAATGTGATTCTCACACATCCATATTTCATGTATCATCAACCATGATATATATATAAACTAATATTAAGCTCACTTAAGATTTTCTTCTCTTTATATAGTTAATCTTAAGTGAGCTTAATATTAGTTTATATATATATATATATATATCAAATTATTAAATCAACACTGGATTCAATAATCCGGTTATATCATATATAACCTGACTAATATCAAATATATATATATATCAAATCATTGAATCAACACTTAATTCAATAATCCGGTTATATCATATATAACCCTACTAATATAAAAAACGCTAGATTAGAATAAGGTATCATGTACTCGTATTTAATAAAGATCCTGCCCATATCTCCATACGTGCCCTATTTCGTTTCGCTTAAGCTAGGAAACCTCTATGTTGGACTCTAAAGACTCGCCAATATACTAGCAGTAGGTAATGATCACATCAAAGACCTACAAGCCGTCAGCGGTACTAGCTGGACGTAATAGCTACCCAGGTATTGAACGAATAGAAGATCAATAAGCAAACTTGTCCAAAATTTCGTAAAGCCTATAAGCAATACTTACCGTACAGTCTGGTCTCTTCGTCTGATATGTCATATATCGAGTCTGGGGGGTGGAATCGTCAGACCCCAATAACTCATGACGATGTGTGGTTTATAACCTTTCGAGAAACTACTGACAACACTTCTCAGTAAATCCCATCAGCCCTGACCAGAGACTTGCTGTTATAGCAAATCGAGTATAGTACAACATCACCTCCCAATACCGGGAGAGACGAAACCCCTCCTTATTACTCACTGCCTACATGTGACTCGAGACTGTACCCAAAAACCACATGTTTGCATGACTCAGTAGAGCCGTAGTAGGGTGGAAATCAAAGCACGGTGGGAACCACACAAGATACTATGACGATCTAGGGTCTACAGACTAACCTGTATAAGTGTCACCAAAGAACTGCTATCTGACGATAGGTACGGTACCATCTAGGAGTTCTCGACGAGTCCTGTTCGGTGTACTCATTCTCCAATGAGAACCTGTGTACAATCTTTAATGTCAAATACCAATTGTTGTGGGATCAACCATCGCCCTATACAAGGTCAAGAAATATACACACTAGTCTACTCTGGAATATCGATGTCATGTCACGATACTCTCTTGACTAGGAACTATTAAGGATGTGCTTGTGGACTACTCAAGCCTCATTACTATGATCTAAATCATAGTCCTGATAGTCAAGCAAATATCTTAAGGGCTTTATCAACATGTATCATAAATACAGTAAACTAAAACAAGTGCACATATTAAGATAAAGAGCAACCAGATATCACACTATCATGTTGAGAAATAAAGTCCTATATATATGTGTGTGTGTCCAAGCATCCACTATAATATACAATAATGGCCTTTAGGGCATACATATTCCTAACAATAACCCGACTTATGAATAAACCGGTTAGTATAAATGAACGTCCAATTAAATCACGTATTTAATCAAACTCCCGCATGTATCTCAATATGTACGCCACATCATCATTTTGCCTGGGAAGCTACTTTCGTTGTGGACTTTAAAGACCTGACAATATGCTAGCAGTAGGTTAAACATGATCATATCTGATTGGATCTGAAACACTTTCAGATCAATCCCCTTACGGCTTAACCCAGAAGCAAGCCAGCGGTACAGCTACCCAAGTATTTATCATGAGGTAGGTCGATGAGCAAACTCATCTGAATCCAACAAAACCTATCGGTGACAAATACCGTACAGTCCGGTTTCTTCGTCAAAGAGTATCGCATACCGGGTCTGGGGGGTGGAAACTGTCAGACCCCCCAATAACCCAATAAGTCATGCAGATATTGAGCTCATAACCATCAGAGATACAAATGATAACACTTATCAGTTTATCTTAAGTGCCATGGATATGGACATCTAGTTATAGTCATGTCCTGCACAGCGTGACATCGACTCTCTATACATGGAGAGACGAATCCCTTTGACCGCTCATTGCCTCCATGTGTTTCTGGACTATACCCAACTAAAACCTGTTTGCATGGCTCTTTAAAACCATAGTAGGATAGTAATCAAAGTATAGTGGCAACACACACAAGACACTATGGCGATCTCATGTCAAGGGACTACCCTATACCATCGTCACCAGAGAACTGCTATCTGACAATAGATATAATACCATTTAGGAGTTCTCGGCGAGCCCTTTCAGTATACTCATTCTCCAATGAGCACCTGTATACAATCTCGGTGTCAAACACCAATAGCTGTTGGATCAGCCATCGCTCCGGTGAAACGTATATACTAGTCTCCTATGGAGTACCGATGCCTTGTCTCAATACTCCTACGAATATGAATATTTAAATATGTGCTTATGGACTACCCAGGCCCCACCAGTATGATCCCCATCATAATCATGGAGGTCAAGCAAAGATCGTAAAGGTTTTATCAACATGTATTAGCGATACGTAATAGTAAGTAAAACATATACACATGATTATAAAGACAAACCAGATGGCATACTATCTTGTCGAGCAAGAATGTTCTATCCATATAGGTCCTTTACAATTACAATAACTGCCTTCAGGGCACCTATATCTAATAAGGAGGAACACCTTCGAAAAGAGTATTCACCAGTGATGTTCGGTTGAATCAAATACGAGAACGGAGGTCTTGAGCCAAGAAAGTAGAGGTCTGCAATTCGGCAATCGAATAAATTCGAAAAAGTTGAAAGGAAGGAGAACTGGTGGTAGATTTACAAATACACCTTTATGCTTCGCTATGAAACACTTTCGAGAGCAATAAACATAGATAATTGGAAGGAGGAAGAAAGAGATATTCCATATATAATAAAGATCAGGCGGTAGACGAAGAAGCATTCGTTATCTCCCAACTTGAATAACGCACGACTATCCAGATATTGCAGTTTTGATTTGAAATGGAATCATGAGTAGTCATTATATTCAAGGAAGATGATATCTAATAAGATATACTATTTGAACATAATTTGATGTGGGCTATTTCCTTCCCAAGAAAACAGCCCATTTGGTTAGATATTTGCACTAAAATTCGGTTGTGTTAGGCGAGGTAGAAGATATGTTGTTTTATGAATTTGGCTCCCAATTCAAAATATAGCCATGGGCCAATAATATGACTCGCCCGATAGAAAAACATGGCGAAGGAAAAACGGCTTGATGAGCGGACGTGGGTAATACTGTGGGCACTAAAACACATGCTCAGGAATGATATGGTCGTTAAATAAACAAGACATGTGGGTAACCATGTTGATCAAGCATGCAACCGCTACTTCAAAAGCTTTAAAAGCCAAAATAGATGGAAGCAAAGAGGATCCTCAATTAGTTAAGCAATCAAACAACTTATTAAGTATTAATGGCTTAATCTATCCCAGGGATAGGTTAATACAATCGACCAATGCTCTCAGAAACCTTGTTGAAGTAGAGTGCAAGCCCTTTGTCGACAGATAACTTCTACTATTTCAGTGGCATTGGCTGGAGATGGGGCATTTGTCATGGTTGAATACCAATTCCCCAACGGCAAAACCCCGTCTTCGGCCGACATCACCATTCCTATTCTTATAGAAATAGAATCTTGGATGTATAGCGTAAATCTCTGGTTTTCCGAAAATGGGTTTTGGGCATGCATTGACAATACTTGTATTTAGGGTCCAGTCGAAGTATGTATATGAGCGTTTAGGCTTGAGCGGTCATTAGAGGCTCGTTTGGTTTAATTCTTGGCGAGTCGATCTCATGATTAGTATATCCTTGTTTTCCAAATATGGATGTTGGTGTACTGAGTGAATCGCTCAGGACTTCTTTAGAACAAGCCTCATTCTTGAAGACAGTATTAATCTCTTGTTTTCCAAAATGGATTTTGGGTGTCACGTGGCTCCAATAAAGAGTGAATCACTTGTTTTCCAAAATGGATTTTGGTTTTCTCGTGTAAAACACTAAGGAGTTAGCAGGATAAAAGTTCGGCTGACACCTTGTCAACCACCTTTTGCGTCCCATCTCATGATCTAAGAGCTATAACGTGTAATACGTCTTATAGACGAGAAATTTCCCTTGTAAGCATTCTACTTTGATATTTGCTCTTTTATAGCAATATGTGTAAACCCAATATGTAAAAGAGACACTGTGTGATGGAGGCCTTGATCTCCTTCAAATGTTGTCTTCCGTTGATCTGTAGCGAGTGTTGATGGATGGCTGAGATTAGGTTTGAGGGTTGCCTCCTGATGCGTGTGGATCTCAGTGGGCTTGGTTTGGGATGAGGCCGAGCTATCTGCAAGGAAGTCCCAGGGTGGTTGTACCACCCTGGACCCTCCGATGATCAAGTTAGTCGAGGTATTTGGGCAGAGTAGTGGCCTATTGGATAATAAAATGCCTTACCTGAGTCGTCTGAAAGAGGGTTTATATAGTGGCAGCCATGGGCTGGTGGGTGCGAGATTTATGCCGGCCGTTACGCCCTTGGAGTCGCGCCTGCGCGAATGGTGGGATCCTCTATTAATGGCGAGATACCCCCGTTAACGGGGGAACGTGATGGCATGGGACGCGGGATCGTGAGGCAGCGGATATCTCACGTATGGCGAGATTCACGGGGCCATGTCCGGGACGTTAATGATCTGTGCTTTGGGCCGTTCGATGAGAATGAGGAAGCTGAGCTCGGCGGGAGGCTCGGAGGCGAGCGGGAAGCTGAGCAAGCTTGGTTCTGTGATAGCTCGGAGGCGAGTTGGGAGGGCTGAGGAAGCTCAGTATGCAGGAGGGCTCGGAGGCGAGCCAATGGTTATTCGTAAGACGAGCATAGGAGTGGTCTGGAAGGCCGCCGAAGGTCGGGAACATCCTTGGGAGGAAGGCCCAAGGTACGCCTTCAATGTACCATTCTTACTCCTTTCCCGTAAGCCTTGGGACACGTCATCTGCCACGTGTTGTGATCTGGGGAGTTTTCAGTACTGAGCATCATTAGCCCCCCACTCTCGTCTCGACCTATTTATGGGTCGGGTCCAGAGTGGTCTGATCGGTCACCTGAGCTAAGTTCTTATTTGAAGGCATCGCCGGCGTGGATTCCCAGGCAATTAGTCGCATTTTTTGATGACGCCAGCGGATCATAGAAGAGATTGTGCATTAAAGAGGAAGCGCTGATTCGATCGTACGTTCGTTGAGGCGCCAGGCCACGCGTCCGGCACTGGTTGGCTGACGTGACGGGCCGCCGGTGTCCTTGGCACTTGAAGGGACGCTTCCAATGCTCTTGTGACATGTGGAAAGTTGATGGCCGTCGAACGCGAAGCGTCTGTTTTGGCGGGAATCGATCGGCGCCGTTGGATGCGCTTGCCGAATGCTATAAATAGAGGTGGGACCCCCCAGGGTCCACACTTCGCTATATTTCCTCATCGCTGCGTGTGTTAGCTCGGCGCTCTTCCTTTTAGGTCGGATTTCTTGCGTTCTTTCCTCGGACGTCTCCTTCCTTTGCTCGGGTTAGATGTCTTCCTCTGGGGAGTCTGTTAAGATAGTAGAGGTAGAGTCTAGGGAGTCTTCTGTCGCTTCTTCCTCTGCTTCTTCCTCTTCCTCGTCCGAGTCGGAATCCCCCCAGGGAGTTAGGGTTAGTCATTTCACTCGGGGTCGGGCGGCGGGGACGGTCCCCAAAGCGCGTGTCAGGAGTGTCCGTGACGCGCCTTCCCTCCTGAAGCATGTGGACGAGCTAACCACAATCCGGGTTCGCTTCTACATTCCCCCCGGCTACTCGCTTTGCTTGGCCGGGGAGGGAGACAGGGCAGACCGGGTATGTGGAAAGGAGATTACCTTGTACTTGGAAGCTTTTTGGGCCGGAATGCGTCTGCCCTTCTCCCCCGAGGTTAGTGCGGCGCTGCGTTGCTTTCAATTAGCCCCGGGACAACTAGTGCCGAACTGTAAGTCTACGGTAGCGCCCCGGCCGTCTGTCCGAGGCCAAAATGCGGAAACGAAAACTTTTTATAAACTAGAAGCCGGGGCTATCGCAAACTTTAATCCCAGATCGAACCATTAACCTACAACTAGCTAACAAGAGAAGGGTTGGAAAAGCTATACCGATCGATCCGTGTCCTTCGGTCTTGGCCACCATCCCAAGCTCCTCGCGGCATCTCCGGTCTCGATCTCCTCGTCGGAAAGGGCACCACATCTTCGAGTCTTTTTACGGGCTTTCGCTTCATCCGAAGCAACTCGGGCATGAAGTTTGCTAGCCGACGTGTCCGAGGTGAAGTAGAGAATGTGTGTCATCGCTTTGTCTCTTGAGGATTTAGTGGATGCCATTAGTGAGGAGATAATGAGCTCAAGAAAGAGGAGGAGGAAGAAGAAGCTTTCCTCTCCTTTTCTTTTGTTGAGATGATAAAATGAGAGTGAGAGTGTGTTAGAAAATACAAGAGCTAACCATGAGATTATGGCTGCCCTTTCTCTCTCCTCCTCTCATTTCAACACTCAAATCCATCAACAATGTGACATATGCACAAGTAAAGAGACCATGACTCATCACTTGTGCATGTGTCACAATTAATGCACCTAATCATGATTATGAGCTCATTATTTTCTTATGCAAACATTAATCCAAATGTTTGCAACAATAAAAAGAGAATGGCATCTACTAAAGTAAACTCGTGACGGATCACAAGAGTACCCCTCGCCTGTATATACATACCTGCATCCGCATTCCGGCCGAATGCGAATGCGATGAGACTAAAGTAATCCAACAAATCTAATACTAAGATTCAGCTTAAACCAAAGCCCACTAGTATGATCCGTCCGATCATGATCCATGCACTACTGCACGTATATGATCGAACCCTGCCATATATCATACGGTCTCTACAACGTTTCGCCCGAAACTTGAGAAACTGTCTGTGGGGGACTCTAAAGACTCGTCAATACTTTGGCTGTGGATTTAACCACTAGCTTGTCAGAGGTACTAGCCGTACATAACGGGCTACCAGGTATTGACCAAAAGGGAGGTCGATGACCGAACTCATCCTGACACCCTACTGAGCCTGTCAGTGACAATATCTGTACAGTCCGGTCCGTTCGTCTATGAGCATCGCATGGCGGGCCTAGGGGGTTGGTAAAAGTCAGACCCCCAAAAGCGGTACAAGTCGTGTCGGAGTGTAACCCAGAACACCCTGAGATACTACTGGAATACCTACCAGTAAATCTCCTGCCTTGGCTAAGGACTTCGTATAATGGCTCTCCTAGACACAGCGCGATCTCACCCCCAATACCAGGAGAGACGAAACCCCTGCCGATCCGCTCACTGCCTCCATGTGGCTCGGGATTGTACCCAACTAAAACCTGTTTGCACAACTCCTTTGAGCTGTGGTAGGGTAGTAATCAAAGCACAGTGGGAACTCACACGAGACAAATGACGACCTCAGGTAGATGAACTAACCTGTACACATGTCACCAGGGAACTGCTATCTGACGTCAGGTATAATACCAACTAGCATGTTCCCGGCGAGTCATGTCTGGTGTACTCATAACCTAATGAGCACCTGTATACATCTTAGGTGAACCAACTGACACCAATGGCTTGTGAGACCGGCCACCGCCTCTCGTCGGGGTCTCGACTGTATACACTAGTCTACTAATGGAGTATCGATGCCCAGTCTCGAAACTCCCACGACTAGGGACCTTTTAAGGATGTGCTTATAGACCCCAGCTCCCACGTATATGATCGCGATCATACTGCTGGCCGTCAAGCAAGAATCCTAAGGGCTCTATCAACGTGCAATAGTGACCTGTAAGGTCACCTAAAGCTGTACACGATGATAAAGATAAACCAGATAGCATACTATCATCTTGAGTAAGACTGTCCTACCGGTATAGGTCCTCCCTCAATCATTGCAATCACGTGCCTGTGATCCAATAATTGACTCTGAGGGCACTGTATCCAACAATCTCCCACTTGCACTCAAGGCTAATTATTGCGATGTCGCATACTCACAGCCTGTGTGATACCGAACACCCAACTCCTCTACTAATCAGTCTCACAAAGCCCGTTTGCGAAACTATTGCGTTCGAGGAATAGCCTCAGTGGGTGGATCCGTCCTGATGCTTCTTTCTATGTCTCTCTTTATCTCAAGTTCACGGAGAAAGCCATCTCCCGAAATGAGCAATACATGTCTTAGAATATGTCTGGATATCTGATGAGACCTAGTTCATAAATGAACTCCAAATCCAAACTTCTTAGACTGTATCGTCAACTGAATTTAATCAGTATCCTGAGCCATGCCTCCCTCAGTATCCGCTTGGACCACCTGTCCAAACTACTGCCCCTCGTCAGAGGAAAAACTACAACTCTGACAGTCACTCTGTCATCCAGGTCATCTTGGAAGCTTGGAATGATAACCGTCTCCTAAAAGACGCTGTTGTTATCATATCCCCAGAACATCCACTTATGTTCTAAAACTGCTTCCGAACGTTTCTCCCGGATAGGATTGATATCAGCTTGTTGCATCTAGTGCAAAAACAACGTCTGGTGTGGTACTTGAAATCTCATGATTGACTCAATTGCCTAAGCAAGTGACCTGCCAATCATGCACATCCCTCTCCCCTTTAGTCTGTAAGACACCTTTAGAGAGGATGACTCCATCACCTGCAGGTACACTACCGTGCCAGGAGTCGTCCATTCTAAAACACCTTTAGAATGCTGTCTAAGTACCCAGATTGGGAAACCACCCAAATCTAGATCCAAAACCATAGATCTAGTAACCAGAATGTCAGATATTATATCTATATCTTTTATGCGGAGAAACCACTGTGTGACAACCAAAATATAACCGATCGTAGTATAGGAATATCACTTCCTACTCTGTGTATGTCATCCAAATACCAGGACATCACACCCTACCACCTTTTTAACAGATCCATCCCCTATTCTGATGAAGTCAAACATATAACTGTCACATCAGAAATAGATGATCTATCTCCGCTATATTTGCTTTAGTCCATAAATAGACATAAGCAAATTTTCCACCATGCTTTCGCTGCTCCTACTGACTACGACAACTCTCTGGCAGAATAATATACACGTGCACTTCTAAAGCCAGTTCAGAACGACGCTATACTCCTCCTCCTGCCGGGTCTCATAGTTTGGAACAACAGTAATGTCAAGTCTGGGTAAACAAGAACCTCCCTGTCACCGTCTTAGAGCATACCGAAGTACCTCTCGAGTGCCTGAGGTTACCCACCTTATCTGCGGAGTGGCCAATGGAATATCAAACCAGATTGAATCTTTAGGTTCTTATCAAATTTTCAGTAATCGTTTGCAGTTCTGGAATCACTTCCAGTTCTACCATACTCCCACTACTGTTTTCTGAAAAAATCCATTTTTATTAAAACTATGGCGAGTCTCGAACAATATCACTATTGATCTTCCAGATGGTAGAAAGTCAACCCTCGTCATAGCCCGGGTCAACCCACAAACTGCCATTACAGAAACGCGCCTTGAGTTATCCAGAGTCTGGTTTTAAGTATAAGCCGGACAACTCCCCGTACCTTAACATTGTTAAGATATGAACTATTCTATATCCAATATAAAAATAGAGGCACTGATTTATTTGGAACCAGATTCAAATCATGCAGTTGTCTTCAGTGCATGTCAACTAAATGGAGAGAGGCCGGTCAGCATTACTCAACTTAGGAATACATCCAGATATGAGTAACCTGAAAGAGAAGCAAGTTCTCATAATCATTACTATCAACTGAATACCATACACAAGTATCTACATCTTTGATCACCTTGAAGAATCCTGATACTTACAATACCTAGTTCTCTACTCTATTCATATACCTATAACTTCTGAAAACTTGGATCTTGTATTTCTATGAAACACATGTCTAAGAACTAGAGAAGTCACAAGTAAACAGAATATAGTACGAGTATCAACCCCTCTGTTCTCATGGACACTGGACAACATACAAGACTCTGTATAAGTCTCCTGAGTCTAATAACTCATTCCCTGTGTGTCGTAGATTGAAAACTGAACTTATGGTTAAGAAGAATTACACAGCTGTTTAATGCTCCTTACCTAACCATCCACTGATATAGGTAAATGTCATAGACATAATTTCAAAAAGTTATATCTCACTTTATAAAAATAAACGTACAGATATATCAATTTGAAATTGGTGCATAACAACAGATATTCAAAACCAAATATTTGCCATCCGGTAAACAACCCAGGCGATTTCCTCAAATATCACCAATTACAACGAATCCCGATATAATGAGAATGATCACCCAATTCCCAATAACTTACTCCCACTCATCATCTGTAAAACCATACAGATGTGAAAATCAAACCTGGTAAATACATACCCTGGAGCAAGAGCTAATTGGGAAATCAGTTTTCTTTTAACAATACACAGTGAAACTGAAACATGTAAATGTTTCGAAGGGGTATCCGGGTATTCTTAGTAATGCCTCTTCCATTATCAGATTCACAACTGTAACCGTATGTTTCTTTGCCATCTCTCCAAATCCCTTTATATGTCTTTAGTCATTACCTTATGTACACCATCTTTAGGCTAAATGGTTTTCTTCCTTCCCTACCGTTCGGCACCAGCCTATGGTTTGGAAGAAGACTATCCAATAAGCGTAATAGGTGTACTGTCCTAATCCTAGGAGCACTCGCAACGCGAGAGAAGGTAAAGATAAAAGACAACTGAATAAATCTTATTCCTATTTCTCCTGAACCAGAATCCATCCCCGAACTGGAACAAGTTCCTTCGAGTTCGTATATAACCATACGATAGAGTATCCAATAAACTATGGATCTTCGTAGTGATACGGAGTGTTCCGGAGAAATACAAAGGTGAAGTAGCAGTGGCGAAGAAATACTTGGTTTGGTCGTGAATAGCAGTCGCAATTTACTTTGCCCTCTTACTAATTCTTTTATTTGTCTTAACTTATTACCTTCTGTACACCATCGTTAGGCTAATTAGTTTTCTTTATTCCCTATCGTTCGACACCAACCTATGGTTTGGAACAAGACTATCCAATAAGCATAATAGGTGTACCGCCCTAATCCAAGAAGCACTCGCAACCTGAGAGAAGGTAAAAGGAAAAGACAACTGAATAGTCCTATTCATTTTCTCCAGAACCGAAAACTATCCTCGAATCTGAAACAAGTTCCTTCGAGTTCGTATATAACCATACGATGGTTTTATCCAATGGAAGTGGATGTTCGTAGTAATATGGGGTGTTCTGGAGAAAAGGGTAAAAGCAGGAGTGGCAATGAGGTATACAACTCTGACAATCCAAAAGCCAGTGTTTTAAGAAGGTTCGGTTAATCTTGGTCACTGAGTCATAGTCAAGGGTCGGGCCATGGTCGCTGCCAAAAAAAGAGAGAAAAGAAACACTTAGCGTTCACTCTAACCTAGATCAGAATGGTTATCATTTTATCTAATCAGGAAACCTCCCACTGTAACCTCAAATTCTCCTCCAAACCTGAAAGAAGAATTAGTCGGGATCACCCGAGGAGTAAACCAACTCATCAGTGGGAATCGGGATCCAACTATCATCGCATGATAATGTGATGGAATCCACTCACGTTATCACACTCCAGAAGGTATGCGCATGCCTGGCAAGTTTCAGTTTCTTTAGAAACTCCCGATGTATGTTTTTACCCCTAGGACCCAAGTGACCTTGACAATGCCAACATATCAAAGGGTCCTGGTCAAGTTCAACCCGTCATCATCTTGATTGCGTTAAACCCACCCATACGAGTCATTGACAATGCCAACATAACCGTACGACTGTCCTAACCAATCCACATATCCATGCGGCAGAAAAACATTACAGAGCTACCGAACACTACGCATCGGCAATGCACGACATACGTAGCACGAATACTAAGCAATACTAATCTGAAATGACGGAGGGCTACGGCAGGTTTTTGGCGAAAAATCTTTAACGTAATGAACTTGATATCGTTAAAGGAACCGGATAGCTTTTTATAAAAATATAGTGGCGAAAACCTTTGCTAAAGAGGCCACTCCCGGTGAAGGGATCTCGGCTCTTTCCCCGTAGAATGAGGTGCAGGATATTCCAACTGAATACCACGATGCAAAGCAAAAAGGCAATCGGCTATAGTGAAGTTATTACCCTGACGCAAACTTTTGTCCAAGGGGTCACTCCCGGTGAAGGGATCTCGGCCCTTGTCTCGTCGACTGAGGTGTTGGATATTCATAACCGAATACCACTGTGCAAAACAAAATAGAACGTCCTTGCAATAACAACTTTTTGAAAAATGTTCCAACAACATCAAATAGGTTTGTTTAGCTTGCATTGATCCGAATCAATTCAATCCCATCAATTAATCACACCACAAAAGAACGAAAATATGATGTACGTATATGCCATCCGCATTCGCCACTGGGTCCCGTCATCACCCGTTAGGTTACTTAACTAACGACAGAGCGGGGACTGGACTAGCGCGGGTGTAAAATATATACAACATCTACTAGTATATATATCAATATATAATATTCGCTCATGGCGTGATAAAATGCAATATCACAAAAATGTAATAAGCAACACAGAACAATACAGATAATCTTGGATCCCTGGGTTTCATAGAGCCGCTACTGAAACCCGACGTTTCCCTGGTCGTGTGGATAGCCTGTGCAATGAAATCCTAGACCCCTACGGGCGCGGCAAGTTACCCGCCAAAACTTGAAGCAAGGCAGCCCTCTTCAACAAAGTGAATGGACCACCCAGCACTTCATGGAATCCGGTAACTTGAGCACCCCTCCTTGGGTCAACCTGTACCCCCTACGAGCGCGGCGAATAGCCCGCCAATTCTAGAGTAAATCCCCCTCCGTCTCAAAACCATGAGATGCGGGCCCGTTTCCCTCTAGAACCCGGCTATCCATGAACCCCACCGTGGGGTAATCCTAGTACAGAATGTAAAATATATACAACGGATACATCGACCTCAGCCCGGTCGTGCCCCAAAAGAATAATATACAAACAGGCAGTGACGGCAATCCACATGTCGGACACTCGCCCGCAATATCAAATGTACAAATACAACCAAACTGTACTACCATTGCATCCAGGCTATCTACCACGACAAATTCGCAACATCACAGCACAACACAGAACATCAACGTGAATGTCACGTTCGCAAATCCGTCTAAAGGAACTATAGCAATTAGACAAGATTTACCGCTCGAATGACATTCACTGTCACAGATATAATAAAGCACTGTAAACTAACATATTTAAATTTTCGATCGACAAAATTTCCCGAAATGGGCCCCAAGCACAAATCCAGTACTCAAAATAATCTGGGCCAAAACAAAAATTACCAGAAACCCCAATTCCAACTCAGAGACCACTACAGAAAATTTGGTGCAGTGTTGCTACAGTACTACGGCGGAACCGCGGCCAAAACGTGGGTACGGCCGCGGTTCCGCCGCGCTACAGTGAAATCAGCCTACAAAATTTCTGCAGTTTTCTTAGAAAAGCCTGCCTGATTTTCTGACGTACTGAAAATAATTTTTAGAGCACAAAAAAATTTCGACAGAAACTGCAGAATTGGAAATGCGGTTTTTGAAAATTCCGTTCGATCGAAGTTCTAAACATGTTAGAGCAAGCTAGTAAAGGTTAATGGCGTGGCTCTGATACCATGTAAGTCTACGGTAGCGCCCCGGCCGTCTGTTCGAGGCCAAAATACGGAAACGAAAACTTTTTCTAAACTAGAAACCGGCGCTATCGCAGACTTTAATCCCGGATCGAACCATTAACCTACAACTAGCTAACAAGAGAAGGGTTGGAAAAGCTATACCGATCGATCCGTGTCCTTCGGTCTTGGCCACCATCCCAAGCTCCTCGCGGCATCTCCTGTCTCGATCTCCTCGTCGGAAAGGGCACCACATCTTCGAGTCTTTTTACGGGCTCCCGCTTCATCCGAAGCAACTCGGGCACGAAGCTCGCTAGCCGACGTGTCTAAGGTGAAGTAGAGAATATGTGTCATCACTTTGTCTTTTGAAGATTTAGTGGATGCCATTAGTGAGGAAATAATGAGCTCAAGAAAGAGGAGGAGGAAGAAGAAGCTTTCCTCACTTTTTCAACTCGGGCACAAAGTTCGCTAGCCGACGTGTCCAAGGTGAAGTAGAGAATATGTGTCATCACTTTGTCTTTTGAGGATTTAGTGGATGCCATTAGTGAGGAAATAATGAGCTCAAGAAAGAGGAGGAGGAAGAAGAAGCTTTCCTCTCTTTTTCTTTTGTTGAGATGATAAAATGAGAGTGAGAGTGTGTTAGAAGATACAAGAGCTAACCATGAGGTTATGGCTGTCCTTTCTCTCTCTCCCTCTCATTTCAACACTCAAATCCATCAACAATGTGACATATGCACAAGTAAAGAGACCATGACTCATCACTTGTGCATGTGTCACAATTAATGCACCTAATCATGATTATGAGCTCATTATTTCCTTATGCAAACATTAATCCAAATGTTTGCAACAATAAAAAGAGAATGGCATCTAATAAAGTAAACTCGTGACGGATCACAAGAGTACCCCTCACCTGTATATACATACCTGCATCCGCATTCCGACCGAATGCGAATGCGATGAGACTAAAGTAATCCAACAAATCTAATACTAGGATCCGGCTTAAACCAAAGCCCACTAGTATGATCTGCCCGATCATGATCCGTGCACTACTGCACGTATATGATCAAACCCTGCCATAAATCATACGGCCTCTACAACGTTTCGCCCGAAACTTGAGAAACTGTCTGTGGGGGACTCTAAAGACTCGTCAATACTTTGGCTGTGGATTTAACTACTAGCTCGTCAGAGGTACTAGCCGTACGTAATGGGCTACTAGGTATTGACCAAAAGGGAGGTCGATGACCGAACTCATCCTGACACCCTACTGAACCTATCAGGGACAATATCCGTACAGTCCGGTCCGTTCGTCTATGAGCATCGCATGGCGGGTCTAGGAGGTTGGTAAAAGTCAGACCCCCAAAAGCGGTACAAGTCGTGTCGGAGTGTAGCCCAGAACACCTTGAGATATTACTGGAATACCTACCAGTAAATCTCTTGCCTTGGCCAAGGACTTCGTGTAATGGCTCTCCTAGACACAGCGCGATCTCACCCCCAATACCGGGAGAGACGAAACCCCTGCCGATCCGCTCACTGCCTCCATGTGGCTCAGGACTGTACCCAACTAAAACCTGTTTGCACGACTCCTTTAAGCCGTGGTAGGGTGGTAATCAAAGCACAGTGGGAACTCACACGAGACAAATGACGATCTCAGGTAGATGAACTAACCTGTACACATGTCACCAGGGAACTGCTATCTGACGTCAGGTATAATACCAACTAGCATGTTCCCGGCGAGTCCTGTCCGGTGTACTCATAACGCAATGAGCACCTGTATACATCTTAAGTGAACCAACTGACACCAATGGCTTATGAGACCGGCCACCGCCCCTCGTCGGGGTCTCGACTGTATACACTAGTCTACTAATGGAGTATCGATGCCCAGTCTCGAAACTCCCACGACTAGGGACCTTTTAAGGATGTGCTTATAGACCCCAGCTCCCACGTATATGATCGCCATCATACTGCTGGCCGTCAAGCAAGAATCCTAAGGGCTCTATCAACGTGCAATAGTGACCTGTAAGGTCACCTAAAGCTGTACACGATGATAAAGATAAACCGGATAGCATACTATCATCTTGAGTAAGACTGTCCTACCGGTATAGGTCCTCCCTCAATCATTGCAATCACGTGCCTGTGATCCAATAATTGACTCTGAGGGCATTATATCCAACACGAACTCGTGGAAGATGTTAGTTATATGTATGCCCTAGAGGCCATTACTATACATTAGATGTATATTGTAGTGGATGCTTAGACATATATAGGGAGGACTTTCTTGCTCGACATGATAGTATGCTATCTGGTTGCACTTTATCTTAACATGTTGACTTGTATACGTGATGCTGTCTTGCTCTCACATGTTGATAAAGCCCTTAGGATGTGTACTTGACTACCAGGACTATGATGGAGATCATACTAGTGGGGCCAAGGGTAGTCCACAAGTACACCCTATAACTGTTCCTAGTCGTGGGAGTATCGAGACAGGGTATCGATACTCCAGAGTAGACTAGCGTATGCACTTCTCGACCCATATGATGAGCGATGGATGATCCCATATCCGTTGGTGTTTGACATTAGAGAAGGTATATGGGTGCTCAGTGGAGACTGGGTACACAGGACGGACTCGCCGAGAACTCTTTGATGGTATTATACCTATCGTCAGATTGCAGTTCTCTGGTGACACTGGTACAGGTTAGTCTGTCGACCCGAGATCGTCATAGAGTCTTGTGTGATTCCTACTGTGCTTTGATTTCCACCTTACCACGGTCAAGAGATCGTGCAAAACGGTAGTTTTTGGGTACAGTCCCGAGTCACATGGAGGCAATGAGCGATAGGAGGGGATTCGTCTCTCTCGGTTTTGGGAGTTGATGCTGCGCTATGCTCGATTGGCCATAACACGAAATCCCTGGCCAGGGTTGCTGAGATTTACTGGTTAGTGTTATCAGTAGTTTCTTGAACCGTTATGGACCTTGCATCGGCATGACTTATCAGGCTATTGGGGTCTGACGTTATACCACCCCCAGGCTGTGATATGCAACATATCTGACGAAGAGACCGGACTGTACGGTAGTGTTACTGATTGGATTCGCAGGAGTATGAGCAGGCTTGCTTATTGATCTTCTGATCGCTCAATACCCGAGTGGCCGTTATGTTTAGCAGACTGCTTGAGACTTGTGGGTGTTTGATATGATCATCACCTACTGCTGACGTATTGACGAGTCTTTAGAGTCCTACACAGAGGTTTCCTGGTTCATGCGAAACGAAGTAGGAGCACATATGTGATATGTGAGGGACCGAGATTAATACGAGTATGTGATACCGTATTCTATTCTCGCGATATGTGATATCGGTCGGTTATATGAGATATAGCCGGGTTATCGGATCAAGTGTTGATTCGATAAGTTGATTCATATGATATTAGTCAGTTGTATGTGATATAGCCGGATTATTAAATCAAGTGTTAATTTGATAATTTAATGTATAATTATATATTTGATATATTAACTTACATTAACTAATATTTGCTCACTAAGTATTGTTTTTCTCACTTGTGTGCATATAGTATATATGTGATATATATTAATATACATTTTATTGTGTCATGCTTGATGATACATGAAGCATGAGTGTATGAGACTTACACTATAGTTAGGATAATCCTAGGGTTTTTATTTATCAAAGTAATTCTAAAATGGTGGAATTTGTCATGGTAGAAGCTTTGAGAAAGCTTGTGGATAACCATTGACCAAGTCCACTCTTTTTGTTTTGCTATAGATATTTATTAACCCAACCATTATACTAGCCATAGTAAAGTCTCTATAAGGGTTAGTGTATGACACTAACTCACCCATGGTTCATATTCTCACCTCATGAGTTTCATTTTTTCACTCACTTCATCTTCTTCCTCATGAAAAGCTTGCTAAATTTTTCCAAGGCGAGAAAATATTGAGAGAAAAAGAAAACTAAAGAGAGCTCATTTCCTACTTCATCATCCTCTACTATTAGCCATTTAGCTTAGGGTGTTTTCTTCACTAAACCCTAATTTAGTGAAGATGTAGCATGAGCTTGAGTCTCCTCGACGTAGATCATCTTCGGCCCCGAAGACTTCGAGCAAGTTTTCATCTTTCACCTTGTGGATCCTCTCAAGAGTTCGGGAGATCAATACTCACAGCGAAGGGACTTCTACACGGAGCATTTGAAGTGAAGGACCAGTCTACAAAGGTTGTATTCCGCATTCACTTGTTTGCAAAGTTGTTTGCATGTTGTATTGTTTAAAACTCTAGTTAAAGATTCAAGATTAGGGTTCTTTAGAACGGAAAAAATTTTAAAACGGCATGGACGATGCCTCCCAAAACCTTGTTGCCGCCATAGGGAACCCTACAGTAGTATCAGAGCCAAGCTAGAGATTTAAACGATATTTGTTAGATTACAAAACCGAAACTACTCCGAAACTTGAAACCCTATGATCTAGTTTCTGTCGATTTTTTAAAGGGCTCTAAAAATTTTTTAAACAAGTACAGAATGTTGTATGTGATATAACATGAACACTACCAAAATTTGAAACCATTTGGCTTGAATATGGCCGGCCACATAGGGCTTAACACCGAGCTCACCGGATCAATTTTGGATTTTGGGCTTCAAATTTTCATAGTGTTCCAGTCTCTGGGTTTTGGTGTTTCAGGTGTTGTTTGTTTTTGCTAAATTTGCATGTAATGTTAAGTTTCTGTAAAGGCAACTCGGAGTGTTTTGTAATCGTAATCCTAACATGTATTCGGGTTATTTAGACGATGTTAAAAAGTTTGAACGGATATCAATGACCCATATTTTCCCTCGCTGGAAATTTTCCAAGTGTGGGATTTTTTCCGAGTTTAAAATCTTCAGAAAATCATGCAAGCGATTCTGTTGACCCTCTAGAAGAACGAAACCCTAACTCGATTCTGTGACCGTCAGAACCACCATCAAACCCTAGGGTTTGTGGCAGTTCAGCGGTGCCACAGGTGAGGCATTGGTTGACCCTTCTACGGCTGGTTCATAGGAGTTGTGGCGTGTTCAGGGTACTTTTTGAACTCCGCTCAAGTGTTGAGCTTATTGGGAAATTTTGGGTGCTTGCTTATTCGGTCGAAAAGTTTAACTTTGTCTAGCTATCTGTGATTGTGATACAATATTTGGAATCCACATAATTAGTTATGAGATAACTGGTTTGGATTTTATAAATCCAGCGGTTTAGTTTCATTTGATCGGTTGCCACGGAATTTTGATGTGGATCAAAAGTCCGTCGCAATTACGTAGTGTATGCGGATACTCGCCGGGTAACCTTACAAGATAGCCACACTCCATAGCCCCGACCAAATGACTGTAGGAGAACCCCTTCGCCAAAAGCATCCGTTTGGGTGCTCGCGGCCGCGGTGTTCTGATTAGTTGAATGTTATAGGTTCACCAAAAATATTTTACCGTAATCAGAAACGGCGTCGCTATGCAGCTAGCCGGTGAATACGGGTCGATCCATAGGGATGTGCGAATTTTCTTAAATGTTTTCACGAGTTGATTCCAATGGTGGTTTGATTTTTGTTGATTGATTTTAAAAACTAAGTTGTATGATATTAAGGAACTTGCTAGGGTTAGGTCTAAAGTAGGGTTTGATAAGATTTGTATTTACAGCTCTTTCAATGCCTTCAATTAAAACTTTTTTAGAAGTCGTAACAATTATTAGTAAAGGGGATTAGGATGATTGGGAAGAAACGAAGTCTCTTCCTCTTGATCCTTGTCCGTCCTTTCCTACTAATTGCTATAACTTTCATGGACGTCATGCATGTCCGGTCCTTTATACTACGGTTTCACCGTTACCTCGTGGGTAGGGTGCCGTAGGGAGCGGATCATGCATGCGTGCATGAAGTTCTACTTATAAAATATTTGGCATTGAAAGAGATGAGAGATATTCACCTCTCAATCCCTCCTTTATTCCTAACCCTAACAAGCGAGGAAATTACTCGCTCATTAGGGGATCTTCTAAAAATGACATTTTTGTTATGTGTTTTGTTTTTGATCTAAAGAACTAATTATCTACTGCAGATTAAAAAGTTCTATACTAAAATTACTTAGGGCAATGAAAGGATTTATCTAAGGCAATAATTAAATTAGAGCTAAGGCAAGAAATGAATTATAAACTAGGGCAGAAATTTAAAAGAACTTACAGTAAGTGATGCTCTTCAATTCTCAAAACATTCTGAAATTTTATTGATTGAAAAGAGGCATCCGGTTTACAATATTGTGATTACAATTTATAAGTAAACAGGGAAAACTAGGGTTACAGATTCTCGCACACGTGATTTTACAGATATGCCCACGGAAAATCCCAACCCTCGCACCGACGCACCGACACCAGAAAAATACACCGACACGGGCACTTAATGGCCGCGGAACCGCGGCAAATGTAGGCCTTGGGCCGCGGTTCCGCGGCCCTTTGGTGAGCTCAGTTCACCAAATTTCTTGAGCTGCATTCTGGGTATTTGGGCTTCTTTATTCTTCACTACTTTTCTCTGTTTGGCTTCTTATTCTTCCCCAGATCTTCAGTGAAAATTTGTATTGGTCTTTTAACCATTTCACTTTGACATGTTTGGACCTTGCGTTGCCTTGTTCCTATGTGAACTGTTATTAGTCTAGGCTTGACTAAGATCCGTCTACTTGTTGGTAAAAAGTCCCTTTTTTGTGTCTTCTTCTGTCTCTTTCACTGTCTTCGTTCCAAGAGCCTGTATCCTGTAATATGCAGCAGACATGCGTCAAAAGCACCTGTTTATTTATAAAACGAATAAGAATGGGGACTGTAAAATGCAATATTATGGTCTGAACAAATACCCCCAAACTTATCTTTTGCTCGTCCTCGAGCAAACTTATTATTTTATTCTCGATAAAACCTAACCTAGCCGCACTTTCGCAGGGAAACGCGATTGCACTGAGCACGTGCAACAAGTCGTTAAACCTCTAGGTATCCCTAGTAGGAGGAGTGTTGTCTCTTGAGGGTTTTCAGCGGATTACACCCACAAAATCCTTTCAATTTGGCTTTTTCGACAGTAATTCTCCAATTAGGTTTTCTAACACAGAATTCTATTATCATCGACTCATAAACTATCCACCCATATTCTTCACACTTCCTTATCATTTAACTTAAGAATATATATGTTCTATAGAATCACTCAGCTTTCGGTATTTCTTAGGTTTTCCTCTTAGGGTTCCATCTCCACCTAGGAATTTTTCTATCAACTCTACTAAAGATACAAGTTTTATTCTTCATTCCTTTCTCTTATCTAAACTCTAATCATATATCCCCACGTGTGTGTATAGATCACCCCTACACTTGGAAATTCAAATCAAGCAATCATACCCTCGTCCGTTGTCCAAAACACTTATTAATTGGTGAATTTTTAATTGAATTTCGCTTACACATCCTTCATGCGACCGTTAATACTTCTTGAGGTATCAACAACCGATTACAAGATGCGTTAGCACTTTAAAGCGTACTTCCTAGTTTTGCAGCACAAGGCTTTAGCAGTGACTCCCAAACCAGTTGGTCTAAGACACTAGGTGATGAAGCACCCTCGCTAAATATTTTTACAGCCTTAAGTAATCACAAAACCAGTGTCCATTTTTTTCTTTATTCACTTTTTTTTTGTGCATTGTACTAAGGACTTTAGGCAAGAGCATTTCAAGGTCTCTTCTACTAATCCAAGTTTCAAGGTGCGTGATTGTGCAATTTTGTAGGGTATACATTTTCAGAATCCATACTTAAGCCAGGAATTATTTTTCAAACTTATACTCTAATAAGAATATCAATATTTTTCCTTTATTTCAATTTAGCCTAAAAAAGTTAACTCAAAATTTGCCTATTTCTAAATAAACTACAAAGACATATAGTTTCTACCGTTAATCTTTAAAGAATGTTATTTTTAGGGTTTTTAATTTACCAAGTCTAAGATCTAGTTGTTCGTAGCTAGTTAACCTATTTGTCAAACTCAAGTTAAATATGGCCAAAATTGAACACAATATTTTTTTATAAAAAAAAAATTTTTTTTTTTGAAATTTTTCAATTTTTATGGGTTTTCAAATAAATATGCAAATGCAAAAATATGTACAAATGAATGCGAAGGAAGAAGACATACCGAGCATAACCCCAAACTTATACTGGACAGTGTCCTCACTGTCATGCTAAACCAAGAGGGTCAACATATCGGCACTCCCCTGTTTATTTATTTATAATTTTTTTTTATTTTATTGTTAAAAGAAAAACAAAAATATATACAGAAAGGCCCCCCCCCAAACTTCAGTGAAACAATGTTAGACATTACTGCCAGACTTTGCACAGACCAAACATCAACACCAACCAGTCGAAAAATTTATCTGTAAAGAGTGTCGGTTGGTGGAAGAACATGTTGTACCGATCCAGAAAGAATTGGGGAAGATAGGAGTGATGGTAGGGAAAGTGTGGAAGTGAATAGATATGATGTGGTGATGAATCAAAACGAGAATGAGAATGATCAGCAGTCAGTGGAATATTGGCATTCTCATAGCTTATTAAAAGAAATGGGGGTGGTTCAACTTCTAAAGGAGGAGGTTGACTCACCACAATACCCCCAAAATGTTTCTGTGGGTCCTTTATTGACTCGCAATCATCCATCAATTGCATATGATATTCAATTATGAGGAAACTAATCTCCTCGATGTCCGCCATAGTCCAACTGAAAACTTGCCTCCTATCTTGTAAGGCCTTTAAAATAGCGTTCTCTTGCTCGAAGGCTAGAGAGGCTGATATTATAATGGGAAAGGTCTCATTCTCACCTATGTTAGCATATTTAAGGTGAGGCGACAAGGACATGAGTTTGAGTTTCGGAGGCGAAAGAATCATAATGGAATCTATCTCGAACTCAAAGGACTCCAACACAGGTTCGAAATCACTGCAAACAACCGATTCGGATGGTTCAAGTAACTCATCCAAAAATTCAAAAGACTCATATTCGGGCTATGAGTCTTCATCATCCGAAAAAATGAAACATTCATAATCAATATCGGTTGTGTCAACTGTGGTAGGCTTAAGGAGGGACGCACTAGTGGCGTCAAAACTGTTCTCATCAAACAAGAAACTTTCAAACTCGCAGCCCTCCTGCGTGATTTCATGAATAGAGCAAACTTCTCGTGTACTAGTATTAGGCACGGGGGGCAGACTTCCTGACTTGTAAATATTGAACTCACTAGACGTCTTCCCGAAGGATAGAGTCATGGAGCCATTGCGACAGTTTATTACGGCATTGGAAGTGGCCAAAAATGGTTGACCGAGGATCACCGGAATTTGGTTCCGTGAGTTAGCAACAGGTTGTGTGTCCATGACAATAAAATCAACGGGGAATATAAACTTCCCAACTTTGATCAACACATCTTCTAGCTCACCCCTAGGATGGGTGATTGATCGATCAGCCATTTGGAGAGTACAACGAGTGGGTTTTAACTCTCCAACCCCTAATTGTTCGTACACGAAATAAGGTAGCAAATTGACACTAGCACCAAGATCTAATAGTGCTCTATTGATGTTCTTGTCCCCAATTGTTATCGAAATAGTAGGACAACCGGGGTCCTTTTGCTTTGGGGGTAAAGAATTGATAAGAGCATCACTAACAGCACTAGCGACGAAAACTTTCTTTGGTACTTGTGAATTTCTCTTTTTGGTGCATAAGTCCTTTAAGATTTTTGCATATGAAGGAACTTGCTGGATTGCATCCAAAAGAGGTATATTTATGCTCACCTGTTTGAACAGCTCAACAATCTTCTCCATTTATGGAGTTGGTTTATTGGATCTCAACCGGTTTAGAAAAGGAGCATTTTGAAATGTTGTTGAGTCCAATTTTTGCGGATCAGATTGTTGAGTTGGAATGGAACCCCGTGTAGATGTGTTCGTGTTGTGAGAAGTGGGTCCGTTCGAGCTAGAAGGAGTAGAGCCTTATGAATGATGGAGAACAGGCTCTAATGAAGAAGAAGAAGAAGGTGAAGAAGAACCACCGGCAGGGGTGTCATTGTGAATACCCACATTGTTTTGCAACATTTTCCCGGATCTCAACGTGGTCACAGCGTTTACGTTATGAGTTTGCTATTGATATGCAGCATGTGCGTGACCGGGGTTGGGCAGTGGTTGAGACGGGAGTTTTCCTTTTTCGCGCTCGCTCAAAGCTGCATTGAGTTGTGCAATTTGTGCCTCAATAGATTTGATGCTTTGATCGTGTGAGGCACTGTTTTACACCAAAGATTGAATAGAAGTCTCTGGTCGTGCTGTAGACTGTGTAGATTGTTTTAAGAACGCATCTAGACTTCTTTCGAGCGAGCTAACCTTGTCATTATTAGGTTGAACATAATTGTTTGGCGGGTAAGCGGTGTTAGGCACAAAATTGTTCACCTGATTAGGGTAAGGTTGCTGTTGAAAAAGTTGCTGTTGAAATTGAGTTTGTGAAGGTGCTTGTTGTTGTTGTGGTGGAGGAGGAGGTCTTTGAAAATTGTTATTTCCTTGGAATTGTTGATTTTGGTTCCAAGTGAAATTTGGGTGACTCCTCCACCCCGGATTGTATGTCGAAGAGTACGGATCGTTTTTTGTCGTTGCTGAAATGCAGCATTGACTTGATCATGTCCTTGAGTAGATGCATTATAAGGACACTCTTCGGTTAGGTGCGATGGATCCGCACAACAAGCACAAACAGTTCGTGGAGGCATAACAGGGGCAGGAGAAGACGATGAGATTTTGGTCTCAATCGCTTCTAGCTTTTTCGTAAGAGCGGCCATCTCGGCCTTCATAGCAATTGACATCTCTACTTGATGTATGCCTGCCCTAGATTGACCACTAGAAGAAGATGATGTGGTCTTGGTACTCTCCCACTGAATTGTTTGCTCACTAAGATCCTCAAGAAACTGCCACGCTTCATCACTAGACTTGGAGAGAAAATGACCTTGACATATGGTTTCTAGCAACTGCTTCGTTACTGAGTTCAATCCCTCGTATAATGTTTGGCAAAGTTGCCAACTTTCGATCCCATGATGAGGGCATTGAACGAGTAGGTCTTTAAATCTCTCGAAGCACTTCCAAAATGGTTCGGAAGGAAGCTGTGAAAATTGTATTATTTCATTACGGATTCTAGCAGTTTTGTGATGAGGATAGAACTTCTTAAGAAAAGCTTTCACAAACTCGTCCCAATTTCTAATGGAATGTGATGCTGTGTTGTATAACCACTTCTCGGCTAAGTCACATAAGGTGAAAGGAATGACCCTTAGCCTTATAGCGTCATCACTTAATTGGGTCGTTTTCATCATAGAACAAACATTTTGGAATTTATTAATAAAAATATACGCATCTTCTAATTCCAAACCATGAAATTTTGGCAGCATATTGATGAAATGTGGTTTTATTTCAAAATTGTCCCCATTTGCCGGTAGGGGTGAAAGACAAGTAGGTAAAGAAGTGCGGACGGGGTAAAAGAGATCCTGGAGCGCGACTCGTGCGGGCGCTTCAACAGGCGGTTGATTCGGGTTATTCGCACCTAACGGAGGTGGAATCATTCCCGTCGGTAAGGTATCGTTGGGGTTGAATCCCGACATGCCTTCGAAAAAAGAATTTGAAGGTGTAGGTAAGAAAGTGGTCGGAATGTCGACTTCGGTGTCGAAGGGTTCGTCGGTCGGTACCAACGAAACACGGACTAATCGGGTGTTAGTATCCCTAGTCCAAAGTGACATACACTAAAGGGGTAGTGCAGTCAAAAAAAAAATGAAAGACAGAATGTGGAGGTAAGATAACGTCAATGAAAGGAAGTGGTGGAAGTGAGGTGCAAGTTTTCTTTAGCGACAAGTTGCAAGTTTTGAAAAGATTTTTTTTTTATGTGAGAGTTTTGCAAAGAGATTTTTGAAAAGAGACTTGTGACACAAATGCTATCAACCACACATGCACAATCAGGCCTAGATCTAGGGTCACCTAGGTCTGCTAGACAGCTCCTAAGTAGGGCTAGAAATAGGACCTCAAACCGCCTCTTCACCGTCAATTGCGGCCAGGTAAGTGCCATGTAAGTGGGAAAGAACCATAGTAGTGGGCCTAATTAATAACCACTAGCCTAGACACACTTGCCTAGACACCGCAAAGTCAGTTAGGATAAACGGTCGATGCCTATACTAGTCCTTTTTCTATTGAGCTCGATATCCTTAGGGCTGAGTCTAGTATTTTTTTAATTAAATGTGGTCAATGCAAATGCTTTAAGTGTTTTCTGGGGTCCTGGGAAGGGTGATGAAATCCCCACCCAATCTGAGTTTGGTCAATTAGCCCCTTAAAGTCCGATTAAATTATGCAAAACATTAAATTCACTTGCAATCAAATTTTTTACCGCGGCGCAAAGAAACCTGCAGAAAATCTGTTATTTAGAAGGGGGAGAAAAATTTTAGCGCAAAGAATTCCTGCAGAAAATTTCACAAAAGATATATTGAGGTTGGCAAAGGAGAAGAAAGAGAAACAAACCAAGCAAAATTTAGCAGCTGATGTGGCAAAGGGACCGCGGTTCCGCAGTTTATTGCGCTTCAAAGCCGCTGTTCCGCGGTGAGTTGAGGAGATCGGTGCCTCAAAAAATTTATGTGGCTTTGTTGTGAACTTTCCCCTCTGTTCTGATGTGATTTTTCTTATTTTGCCCTCTGTAAATTTCCAGATCTGCTATTCTTTGCTGTTCCTGCAAGATTCAAACACTAAAACCCTTCAAACAGATAAAAATTGATAAATTGTTTTTGTATTTTTTTCTATTTTCAGATTTTTATAATTTTAAAAATTTATATCAACCCGAAATTACACACAAGAAATTTTACGCCATCTCCGGCAACGGCGCCATTTGATTAGTTGAATGTTATAGGTTCACCAAAAATATTTTACCGTAATCAGAAACGGCGTCGCTATGCAGCTAGCCGGTGAATACGGGTCGATCCACAGGGATGTGTGAATTTTCTTAAATGTTTTCACGGGTTGATTCCAATGGTGGTTTGATTTTTGTTGATTGATTTTAAAAACTAAGTTGTATGATATTAAGGAACTTGCTAGGGTTAGGTCTAAAGTAGGGTTTGATAAGATTTGTATTTACAGCTCTTTCAATGCCTTCGATTAAAACTTTTTTAGAAATCGTAACAATTATTAGTAAAGGGGATTAGGATGATTGGGAAGAAACGAAGTCTCTTCCTCTTGATCCGTGTCCGTCCTTTCCTACTAATTGCTATAACTTTCATGGACGTCATGCATGTCCGGTCCTTTATACTACGGTTTCACCGTTACCTCGTGGGTAGGGTGCCGTAGGGAGCGGATCATGCATGCGTGCATGAAGTTCTACTTATAAAATATTTGGCATTGAAAGAGATGAGAGATATTCATCTCTCAATCCCTCCTTTATTCCTAACCCTAATAAGCGAGGAAATTACTCGCTCATTAGGGGATCTTCTAAAAATGACATTTTTGTTATGTGTTTTGTTTTTTATCTAAAGAACTAATTATCTACTGCAGATTAAAAAGTTCTATACTAAAATTACTTAGGGCAATGAAAGGATTTATCTAAGGCAATAATTAAATTAGAGCTAGGGCAAGAAATGAATTATAAACTAGGGCAGAAATTTAAAAGAACTTACAGTAAGTGATGCTCTTCAATTCTCAAAACATTCTGAAATTTTATTGATTGAAAAGAGGCATCCGGTTTACAATATTGTGATTACAATTTAAAAGTAAACAGGGAAAACTAGGGTTACAGATTCTCGCACACATGATTTTACAGATATGCCCACGGAAAATCCCAACCCTCGCACCGACGCACCGACACCAGAAAAATACACCGACACGGGCACTTAATGGCCGCGGAACCGCGGCAAATGTAGGCCTTGGGCCGCGGTTCCGCGGCCCTTTGGTGAGCTCAGCTCACCAAATTTCTTGAGCTGCATTCTGGGTATTTGGGCGTCTTTATTCTTCACTACTTTTCTCTGTTTGGCTTCTTATTCTTTCCCAGATCTTCAGTGAAACTTTGTATTGGTCTTTTAACCGTTTCATTTTGACATGTTTGGACCTTGCGTTGCCTTATTCCTATGTGAACTGTTATTAGTCTAGGCTTGACTAGGATCCGTCTACTTGTTGGTAAAAAGTCCCTTTTTGTGTCTTCTTCTGTCTCTTTCACTGTCTTCGTTCCAAGAGCCTGTATCCTGTAATATGCAGCAGACATGCGTCAAAAGCATCTGTTTATTTATAAAACGAATAAGAATGGGGACTGTAAAATGCAATATTATGGTCTGAACATGCTCCGCCTTAGTGCACTTCGTTGACGGCATCGGGGGTGCGGCCGTCTACTAAAGTTTCCGACGAGCATTCGATCAGGATATCGGGAATCCTGTTGAATTACCCGAAAGGTTATTGGAAAGTATTTTCAATATCGAGACTAAAATGCGGGGTTTATAATTGTTAGGCATGTGATGTCTAAGAAATTCATTTGGTTAGGCATGAAATCCAAAGTATGAGATACATTGGGTTTATGATGTCTAAGGTGGTTGCGGATTCTAATTGTTGTAGTTTTTCATTTTCTTTTCTGCGACCGTACGTGTAATATGTGGTGTATCACCGGTTTCGTTGCTATATGTCAACGACAATTGGGATACGCATATTTACTTACGTTAATGACATGTGATGTTATATGTTGCTGTGATATGTTATATTGGATCGTCGTGTTTTGAATAGCCGGGGGTTTTTATGTGAGAAGAGAGTTTTTCATTTTCATTCATGTAAAAACTTGTATGTAATATTCTTTTATTGGGGCACTTCCGGGTTAAGGTTGATGTCACCATTGATATATATTATTCTCTTTTCCGCATTAGGATAGACCCAAGGAGAAGAGCACAAGTAACCGGGTTCTAGGATCCAATGGGAGACCATCTCAAGGAGTCGAGACCGGGTCTCCTAACTCTAGAATTGGTAGGGTTACTTGATGCTCTCGTAGGGGTCTAGGGATGTGGGTTTGGCTATTCATCGCGACCGTGGAACCCGTGTTTTATACTGGCTTAATTTAAAATACGAAATTCCTAGTATATCCAATATTTCATATGTGTTCTTCTGCTGCTGATATTCTGTGATGTGATCACTTGATATGTTCTGAGACG
The DNA here is from genome assembly GCA_030015575.1 of Agapanthus africanus. NCBI lineage: Eukaryota > Viridiplantae > Streptophyta > Magnoliopsida > Asparagales > Amaryllidaceae > Agapanthus > Agapanthus africanus. The sequence continues at coordinate 189,529,453 of CM057337.1, forward strand.
AATGCCTATATTATATATATGATTTATAATAACTATTGATACTTTCGTTTCTTCTGTGATGCTTAGGAAGCATATATGATGTGACTTCATTAATGAGATTAATGAAATAAAAGAAATCTAAAGATATTGTAGAAACTTGTTTTTAAAAACTGGTTGCTCTAGTTCTTGCTTTGCATAGCGGTATTCATTTTAGAATATCCAGCACCTTATTCGATAAGGAAAGAGCCGAGATCCCTTCACCGGGAGTGACCTCTTTAGCGAAACTAGCAGATGCTACAACCCACTCGGTTTGTCTTTTGCTTGCTTCTATAGTTTTTACTTTGCATAGTGGTATTTGTGAAATATCTTGTACTTTATTTGATAAGGAAAGAGCCGAGATCCCTTCACCGGGAGTGACCTCTTTAGCAAAACTAGTAAAAGTCTCAAAAACACTCCTTTTAAAATACACTCGATTCTACAACGATATCAAGTTCAAAGCGTTAAAGGTTTTCTTAAAAACCATCTGCAACCCTCCGTTATTTTGGGAAATAGAGTACTTAGTATTCGTGCTACGTTTATTGACCTTAGCCAATACGTAGTGTGCGGTAGCTAAGTGATGTCTTCCTACACAGCATATGATGCGATTAATTAGGACAGTCATGTGACTTTGTTGACCTTAGCCAAGGGTCATGTGGGTGGGTCTAATTAATCACGAAATGACGGGTAGAACTTGACTAATGCTTGTAATTTGTTGACCATAGCCAAGGTCATAAGCCACTAGGGGTAAAAACCTTTATCCGGAGTTTCAGGTGTTGAAATTTGCAATGAGATTTCATACCTTCTATGAGATAATTGGATCCCAATCCCACTGCGAGTAAGAGTTACTACTGGAAGAGTTTTACACATTATAATTAGCCGATCAAGTAGGTGTTTAGAAAGGTGTTAATGTGGTTACACTCCTGGGAAAACGAGATTTATTTTAATTAGGTCCGTGCGTAAGCACGGGAAACCTCCATCAAAATACCGACACTGGCCTGGCCGAAAGATTGGCAAACTTGTAGGGTGTAATTAATCCCGGCTAGTCTTACCTTTTAGGGTTTGAAAGAAGATTTGATAAAAACAGTGGCAGTCATCCTGATTAGATAAAATAATAACCAATCTAATCTTGCAAGAGCTCACGCAGAATGTTTTCTTCTCTCTCTCTCTCTCCTGGTAGCGACCATATCACGCCTTAATCAAGATAATAATATGGATGCATTGACCGAACCTCCTTATTATATTGTGCTAGGGAACTTTGGTTCCGCTCTATCTTATAATTGTTATGAGTCCGAGCAAGAAATAGAGGAATATCCGGATTCCCATGCCACCCAATCGAAGAAAGTGCATGTTGATGCATCTTCTTCGGTTGTGTTCATTACCAAAAACTGTTTTTCAGTATCCTCTACGTCCTGGGTATGCGATACCGGATCAGGATCCCGCATATGTAATATGTTACATGGGCTACGGATAGGTAGAGAACTGGGAAAGGGTGATATGTCTCTAAATGTTAGAGAATGGTGCAAGTGTTGCAGCCAAGTCAGTTGGCATATATCACCTTGTATTAATACATTGATTCTGAACAAATATTATTAGATACCGAACCTGATATACAACATTACATCGGTTTCTTTATTAAGTTAAAGAATGATATAATTCTGTATTAGAGGATAATGTTGTGAACATTTTCCTGAATCAAGAGTTGATTCGATCAGGCACGTTATGTAATGGCATATACGTTCTAAATCAAGCCACAGTTCAAAATATCTAGAACACGCACAAGAGGAATAGTTCAGAAATGAACGAATCCTTCTTGAGGCATTGTAGACTAGGTCATATCAATGCGACATGACCAGCTAAGTTACATAAAGATGAATATGAGAATCTGTTCGAATTTTCATCTTATGATACTTGCCAGTCTTGTCTCAAAGGTAAAATGACCAATACTCCATTTACTCGAAATAGAGAAAGAGTTACTGAACTCTTGGGATGGATTCATGATGATGTATATGGTCCTATGTCTACAAATGCAAAGGTTGGTTATTCGTACTTCATTATATTCATTGACCATCTCTCAAGATTCAAACATATGTTCCTGCAGAAACACAAGTCTGAAACTTTTGAGAAATTCAAGGAATATAAGATTGAAGTTAAGAACCAAATGGGTAGAAGTATTAAGTCCTACGATGTGATTGAGGAGGCGAATACTTTGGCATGGAGTTCCTGAATTTTCTAAAAGGAGAATGAGATTATCTCTCAGCTTACTCCTTCGCATACACCACAGCACAACGGTATATCGGGGCGGAGGTATCGCGCCGTATGAGATATGGTATGCTCTATGATGAGTACTGCTGAGTTGCCTGTTTCATTTTGGTGTTATGCACTTGAGAAGCTGCATACCTATTGAATGGGGTTCCATCCAAATCAGTGCCTACCACTCCACATGAGATATGGTATGGGAAGAGACCATGTCTTAAACGAGTTAAGATATGGGGTTGTCCGGCCTATGTTGAAAAGCAGAATCCGGACAAACTCGAGGCAAAGTCAGATCTGTAAGTTTGTTAGGATATCCCAAACATTTGCGAGGATATATCTTCTACCTAACTGAGGAGCAAAAGGTGTTTTGTTTCTCAGCATGCCACCTTTTCAGAAAAGGAATTTCTTGTGAAGAAATTTGTGGTCATGAGGTAGAACTGGAAGGAGTTCCAGCTAGACAAACTAGCAGCTGATGATTTGGTGAAACCAAAGAATTCAATAGTCTCCAACGAACCTCGGTCTCTCCATGAATCTGGTAGGGTTCCTCATCCACTTGAGAGATACCATGGTCTTCTCGGTGACAGTGGGAGCGAGGATTGCATCATGGTAGATGATGGCCCAACTAGGTTCAGGAAGGCTGTCACGGGTGGGGACTCTGTGAAATGGCCGGATGCTAAAAGATCAAAGATGGAATCCATGTACACCAACAAAGTATGACTTTACATGTTGCACCTGAAGGGGTAAAACCCGTTGGGAGCAAATGGATCTTGAGAAGATTCTTGGTGTAGATGGAAAAGTTGAGACTTTCAAAGCTATGCTTAGGTCCATCAGGATCAATGTGTGCATCGCGAAGTTGGAACATCTGTTTTGATGTGGCAGTCAAAGAGTTTGACTTCATCAAAAAGGTAGATGAACCTTGTATATACAAGAAGGTTGTAGAGAGTAAGGTTGTCCTCTACGTATTGTACGCAGATGACATACTCTTGGTAGGAAATGGTTTCCTATGCTACACTCGGTCAAGATGCTCTTATCACGAGGATTCTCCATGGAAGATCTGGATGATACCTACTACATCTTATGGATTATGATCTATGGTAATAGATCTAAGTGGATGTTGGGAGTGTCCCAAATTCAGGTACATTAACGCCATACTAAAGGGGTTTAGTATGGAGGATTCTAAGCATGGTGGTTCACCCACTACCTCAGGAATCACTCTCTCCAAAAAGATGTCTTTAGAGACTGATTTGAAGAGAGCTCGCGTGCAAGGGATACCCTATGCTTCGGGAGTAGGCTCTATCATGTATGTGATGTTATGTACCAGACTAGATGTAGCTAACTCACTAGGTGAAGTGATCAGGAATCAATCGGATCTTGGGAGAATCACTGGAAAGTTATGGAGGACATTCTTAAGTACTTGAGAAGCACTAAAAGAAAGTTCTTGGTTCCAACTTCCAAAGTGATAAATACGACTGAAAGTCAGTCACAGGCATTATCTTCACCCTCAGTGGAGGAACGGTATGTTGGAAGAGTTCCAAGCTAGATACCGTGGCATACTAGACGATAAAGGCTGAATACATCGCTACCAACGATGCTGCCAAAGTGGCTGTCTGGACATTTCTTGTTCATGAGATGAACAAGGTTCCTACCATTGAGCGTCCAATAACTATTGTTATAACAACAATGGAGTTGTGGCTTTAGCCTAGGAACGTAGGTCCCATCAGCGTTCCAGACATATTCTGAGGCAAGTATCACCTGATCAGGGAGATGGTTGATCTCTAAGGGATCGACGTAAGGAAAGTAGATTTTGAGGTTAACACGGCGGATCCACTCACCAAGGCCTGCTTTCCCAAATACTATTTGAGAGATTTTAGGATGGTTGAGTATTGGATACTACAACCACTGCTAAATTGTTGGGTATTGGATACTACAACAGATGCCTTAGTGCAAGTGGGAGATTGTTAGTTATATATATGCCCTAGAGGCCATTACTGTATATGGGATGTATATTGTAGTGGATGCTTGTACATATATAGGGAGGACTTTCTTACTCGACATGATAGTATGCTATCTGGTTGCACTTTATCTTAACATGTTGACTTGTATAAATGATGTTGTCTTGCTCTCACATGTTGATAAAGCCCTTAGGATGTGTACTTGACTACCAGGACTATGATGGAGATCATACTAGTGGGGCCAAGAGTAGTCCACAAGTACACCCTATAACTGTTCCTAGTCGTGGGAGTATCGAGACAGGGCATCGGTACTCCAGAGTAGACTAGTGTATGCGCTTCTCGACCCATATGATGGGCGATGGATGATCCCATATCCATTGGTGTTTGAAATTAGAAAAGGTATATGGGTGCGCAATGGAGACTGGGTACACAGGACGGACTCGCCGAGAACTCCTAGATGGTATTATACCTATCGTCAGATAGCGGTTCTCTGGTGACACTGGTACAGGTTAGTCTGTTGACCCGAGATCGTCATAGAGTCTTGTGTGATTCCCACTATGCTTTGATTTCCACCTTACCACGGTCAAGAGATCGCGCAAAATGGTATTTTTTGGGTACAGTCCCGAATCACATGGAGGCAATCAGCAATAGGAGGGGATTCGTCTCTCCCGGTATTGGGAGTTGATGTTGCGCTATACTCGATTGGCCATAACATGAAATCCCTGGCCAAGATTGCTGAGATTTACTGGTAAGTGTTATCAGTAGTTTCTCAAACCGTTATGGACCTTGCATCGGCATGACTTATCAGGCTATTGGGGTCTGACGTTATACCACCCCCAAGCTGTGATATGCGACATATCTGATGAAGAGACTGGACTATACGGTGGTGTTACTGATTGGATTCGCAGGAGTATGAGCAGGCTTGCTTGTTGATCTTCTGATCTCCCAATACCCGGGTGGCCGTTACGTTTAGCAGACCGCTTGCGGCTTGTGGGTGTTTGATATGATCATCACCTACTGCCGGCGTATTGACGAGTCTTTAGAGTCCTACACAGAGGTTTCCTGATTCATGCGAAACGAAGTAGGAGCACATATGTGATATGTGCGAGACCGAGATTAATACAAGTATGTGATACAGTATTCTATTCTCGCAATATGTGATATCGGTCGGTTATATGAGATATAGCCGGGTTATCGGATCAAGTGTTGATTCGATAAGTTGATTCATATGATATTAGTCAGTTGTATGTAATATAGCTGGATTATTAAATCAAGTGTTGATTTGATAATTTAATATATAATTATATATTTGATATATTAACTTATATTAACTAATATTTGCTCACTAAGTATTGTTTTTCTCACTTGTGTGCATATAGTATATATATGATATATATTAATGTACATTTTATTGTGTCATGCTTGATGATACATGAAGCATGGGTGTATGAGACTTACACTATAGTTAGGATAATCCTAGGGTTTTTATTTATTAAAGTAATTCTAAAATGGTGGAATTTGTCATGGTAGAAGCTTTGAGAAAGCTTGTGGATAACCATTGACCAAGTCTACTCTTTTTGTTTTGCTATAGATATTTATTAACCCAACCATTATACTAATCATAGTCAAGTCTCTACAAGGGTTATTGTATGACACTAACTCACCCATGGTTCATATTCTCACCTCATGAGTTTCATTTGTTCACTCACTTCATCTTCTTCCTCATGAAAAGCTTGCTAGCTTTTTCCAAAATGAGAAAATATTGAGAGAAAAAGAAAACTAAAGAGAGCTAATTTCCTACTTCATCATACTCTACTATTAGCCATTTAGTTTAGGGTGTTTGCTTCACTAAACCCTAATTTAGTGAAGAGGTAGCATGAGCTTGAGTCTCCTCGACGTAGATCATCTTCGGCCTCGAAGACTTCGAGCAAGTTTGTATTTTTCACCTTGTGGATCCTCTCAAGAGTTCAGGTGATTATTACTCGCAGCGAAGGGGCTTATACACGGAGCATTTGAAGTGAAGGACCGGTCTACAAAGGTTGTATTCTGCATTCACTTGTTTGCAAAGTTGTTTGCATGTTGTATTGTTTAAAACTCTAGTTAAAGATTCAAGGTTAGGGTTCTTTAGAACGGCAAAATTTTTAAAACGGCATGGACGATGCCTCCCGAAACCTTGCTGTCGCCATAGGGAACCATACAGAAGATTCTCCTCAGGTTCCTCGTCCAGTTGAGACTGCAGGAGATCCCTTTCAGCCTGAACCTTCTCCTTTCCTCTCTCTGCTACAAAAATCACCCCGGCACTCGTAAGGACGAGCCTAACTGGGTATACGTTTCTTTTAGAAAACACAGAGGAGGGGCGTCCGGGTCGGGGGTCATAGCAGTACCTTCTTTCATTCATGAATGGAAGGAGAAGTTCTTATTTGTCGGGCCACCCAAGGGTGAGGATTGGCCTGTGCCTATCCAGTGGCACAGGGCCAACTGTCCAGGGGTGAGGCGGTCGTCCGATCCTGAAGCGAGGGTAGTGTCAGCATGGGAGCCCGTCCAACGGGCCGATGTGTTACTGTCCGAGTAGGCCATCAGTTGGGCCGGGCTCAGCCCCGCTCAGTTTACAGGTAAGTTAGGAGTTTAGGCGACATGTTTAGACTTGTGTATTCTTCTATTCTTTTTGGCATTGCTAACCCCCTCTTTGTATTTTCGCTTTTTTTTTTTTTTGCAAAACCGATGGACCGATCTAAATTTCAGGCTCCCATGGCCGAGAAGAAAGGGAGGAAGGCCGGAGGAGCCGGCCCGTCACGCCCCGCTGCGAGCCCGGTCCCGTTGGTGACCGCTTCGGCTAGGCGTTCCACTACTCTCCGGGCTCTGGAGACCAGTCACGGGGAGAGCCACAAACACACTCGGGAGCAGGAACCCTAAGTCCTGGAGGTGGCGGATGAGGCCGACCCTACCGTGGCCCCCCTCAAGCGGTGCAAGAGGACGGTGTCCGGAGCCCCGTCTTCCCCGATCTTCGTGCAGGAGAGGGATCTTCGCTACGAGGTGCCCTCGGGACTTTCTGTCGCCGATAGCTTGCTCTCCGAGATGGAGCGGTCGGCTGGGGGCAGAATCCCCTGGGGGACCCTCGAAGCCCAAATCGCGGCCATAGATCAGGAGGCCGTGCAGGTTAGTGTTCGCCTCCAGTTTGGGTTTTCGTTAAGCCTTTTTTTTTGCAGGATCGTATACTTTTTTAACCCCTCCTTTTGTTTTTCTCAGATCCTCCAGCACTGCGTCCTCATCGCCAACATGGAGCACGAGGAAATCGCCCCGGCGTTGCAGCTAGTGGGCGAGTCTTCCTCACGGAGGGAGAGCCTGAGCCGAGAGTTGGGTCAGGCGAGGGAGAGGATCGCCGCCCTCGAAAACCGGGTGGCTGCCGAGGAAGGGTGAACGCCAACTGCCAGGAGTCCATCCGAGTTTTGATGGAGTCCAACAAGATCGTTGAGGCCAAGTTGGAGGATGCCAGGGTACTCGCCGCCACTCTGAAGAAGACGCGGGACATCCTCAAGAGGGAGAACAAGGTGATGAAGGAAAGAATGAGGTGCACCGACCTCCAGGCTGCGAAGACGGTGGAGATCTACAAGACGTCGAATCAATTCTATGCTGACCTCGTGGACGCCTCGGCCCTCGTCTGGCATGATTCCCTCGATGCCGTCAAGGCGCTGATGCCGGAGTTTCCCGACAGTAAGCTCCGGCTCTAGTACCCCCTCAAGGGTGAGGTGCAAGGGGATGCCACCGGAAGCGTCGCCGGGGGGAAGGCCCCTGGTGTGGGAGTTAGGGAGAAGGCGGTCACCCCGGCTCCCAGTGTCGAAGCTCCTGCTGTGGGCACCAACCCTCAAGCCGCCACCCCGGCTCCCGACGCTGACGCGGAACACGTCGAGGTCCTTCCCAGCCCCGAGGCCTGAATCTCCCTGCCTTCTTACTATATTTTTTTGTTTTGGGATTTTGTAAGCCTCCGGGCGTTTTTGTTAAGGCTGAGAAACCCACAATACAGTTGTAAAAACCCCCGAGCTGTGAATAAAGCCATTTTGCAGAAATTTGTGTGGAAATGTTTTTGTTTTGCTCGCCTGATGAGCACTAGGTCAGCGACCGATCCTTTAGTTGGCGATCGCGCGTCGAGTTAAACCTAATTATTTGTCAATGTACAATGGCCGGTGTAAGGTCGGCGTCGTTATGGCCCCGAAGTCGAGGTAGCGATCGCACATTGAAGGTATGTCAGTTGGTACCTCCGAGTAGAAAGGCGTAGACTCGCCCACTTCCTCGAGTTGGACTGGCGACCATCTCTCTAAAGATAGGTCGGCATAGACGAGGTTGAGGGCTTCTGACCCTCAGTATAGCTGGGTAGGGAGTTACCCACTAAGGATAGACCAAGGGGGAAGCTGCTCGGTGACCTCTTGGGAAGGCTTAAATCCTTAGCACGGAGGGGTAAGAAGTTACCCACTAAGGATGGACCGAGCAGGGGAGCTGCTCGATGGCCTCTTGACGAGGGCTTCGATCCTTAGCGTGGACGGGTAAGAAGTTGCCCACTAAGGATGGACCGAGCAGGGAAGCTGCTCAGTGGCCTCTTGATGAGGGCTTCGATCCTTGGCATTGGTGGGTAGTAAACTACTAGCCAAGGATGGACCGAGCAGGGAAGCTTCTCGGTGGCCTCTTGACGAGGGCTTCGATCCTTGGCATCGGTGGGTAGAAAACTACCAGCCAATGATGGACCGAGCAGGGAAGCTGCTCGGTAGCCTTTTGACGAGGGTTTCGATCCTTACCGTAGATGGGTAAGAAGTTACCTACTAAGGATGGACTGAGCAGGGAAGCTGCTCAGTGGCCTCTTGATGAGGGCTTTGATCCTTAGCGTAGATGGGTAAGAAGTTACCCACTAAGGGTGGACCGAGCAGGGAAGCTGCTCGATGGCCTTCTAACGAAGGCTTCAATCCTTGGCGTCGGTGGGTAGTAAACTACCAGCCAAGGATGGACCGAGCAGGGAAGCTGCTCGGTGGCCTCTTAACGAGGGCTTCGATCCTTTGCGTCGGTGGGTAGTGAACTACCAGCCAAAGATGGACCGAGCAGGGAAGCTGCTCAGTGGCCTCTTGACGAGAGCTTCGATCCTTAGCGTAGATGGGTAAAAAGTTACCCGCTAAGAATGGACCGAGCACGGAAGCTGCTCAGTAGCCTCTTGATGAGGGCTTCGATCCTTGGTGTCAGTGGGTAGTAAACTACCAGCCAAGGACGGTCTGAGCAGTGAAGTTGCACGGTTTTTCCCGGCCTTCCTAGATGTGTGAATACCTAAAAGAGTGACCGTCGCGGGCGGCACGCGGCAGACGACTCAGGTAAGGCGAGGCGTTAGATCCGCGTCGTTCCGACTTAGATTCGCCGAGAAATACGGGATACCCGCCACGTGGCAGTACAGTATTGGAAGAATTGAACGAATCCCAGGATTCGCACCCATGCGCGCGCAAATTTGGGCTCTTAGGAATTCTGTGGAGGCTTGTTCCTGGAAGAGACGTGGACAACGAGCAGCTCTTCAGTGAAGGGCCTCGTAAGCGAGTCGGCGGCATATCTAGCCCCATCGCTTGAAGGACGGCTCTCCTGATTTATACCCTCGATCTTCTTTTCGAGAGCATCGAGTCGGTCGTGGTATCTCGAGGATTCGGCATACTCGGATTTATGGCCCCTACTGCTGGCAACCTGCGCCTGGCCGCGGTTCCGGTTCTGTTCGATGAGGTTCCTCAGGTCTCCTGGCGAGGTCGTCCTCGAGCTACCGTGGTGAGTCCCGTCTGAGCGAACCTGTCGAGGGAGAGGGCGCCGGCCATGCCTGGGAGCAGGCGAGCTGACCGACATCTCCTCGGGAGGGACATGAGCGCGATGGGCCTCAGGGCGGGGTGCTCTTTCATAAGATCCCGGCGTCGAGCTGTGAGGTGCCCACCGGGTCATCGAATTGGTCGCCACGGGGGATCTGTGGCCGCCGGAGATAGCGAGGCGGTGCTCGGATGTGCCGGCGCGAACAGTGTCTTCTCTCCCTATGTGCCGCTCCCGAGGTGGGGGAGCGGCGACTTGGAGAGTTTGTCCCGCCGTTTGGACACAGATGAGCGCATCCACGACGGACGTGAGCCGATCTATTCGCGCAGACAGCACATGAGTGGCGTTCGGGGGAGGAGGGGATCCATCCGCGTCTCCGTTGTGGGGAGGACGGTGGCTAGTGCTTGGATCGTCGCGATGATCACTCGCCATGAGTTCGAGATCGGAAGATCAACTTTCGTTGAGCGGAATTTTCGATTTTCCCACAGACGGCGCCAACTGATAGAGGCCTTGATCTCCTTCAGATGTTGTCTTCTGTTGATCTGTAGCGAGCGTTGATGGATGGCTGAGATTAGGTTTGAGAGTTGCCTCCTGATGCGTGTGCATCTCAGTGGGCTTGGTTTGGGATGAGGCCGAGCTACCCGCAAGGAAGTCCCGGGGTGGTTGCACCACCGTGGACCCTCCGGCGATCAAGTTAGTCGAGGTATTTGGGCAGAGTAGCGGCCTATTGGATAATAAAATGCCTTACCTGAGTCGTCTGAGAGGGGGTTTATATAGTGGCAGCCATGGGCTGACGAGTGCGAGATTTACGCCAGCCGTTACGCCCTTGGAGTCGCGCCTGCGCGAATGGCGGGATCCTCTATTAATGACGAGATACGCCCATTAACGGGGGAACGCAATAGCGTGGGACGCGGGATCGTGGGGCGGCGGATATCTCGTGTATGGTGAGATTCGCGGGGCCATGTCCGGGACGCTGATGATCTGTGCTCTGGGTCGGTCGATGAGAACGAGGAAGCTGAGCTCGGCGGGAGGCTCAGAGGCAAGCGGGAGGCCGAGCAAGCTTAGTTCTGTAATAGCTCGGAGGCAAGCTGGGAGGGCTGAGGAAGCTCAGCGTGCAGGAGGGCTTGGAGGCGATCCAATGGTTATCCGTAAGACGAGCATAGAAGTGGTTTGGAAGGCCACCGAAAGTCGGGAACATCCTCGGAAGGAAGGCCCGGGGTACGCCTTCAATGTACCGTTCTTGCTCCTTTCCCGTAAGGCTTGGGACACGTCATCCGCCACGTGTCATGATCTGGAGAGTTTTCAGTACCGAGCATCATCACTGTGAGAATAGTCGTGCATGCCATGTGTTTTCTTGTAAGTATCGGCTTCATAGCCGATGACTTGCAATAATATTACCAATTTCTTTTCGAATTGTTACCTAAGTTGTCATGGTTATAAACACGCTCCCTGTCTACTGGTGATAAGCCTTTATGCTAGGAAACTCGCTAAGGCACCCTTCCCTGATTAAACAAAATATCTTTTAGAAATGTTGTGTTCCTTTAAATATTAATTTGATGGATGCTAATTCGATTCGTCATTTAAAATAGTAAGAGCATGTAACATACAAGAAATTTAAAAGTTTGTACTGTAAAGTCCGTTAGGGCCTGTTTGGTTGCAGGATTATGGAATTTGGATTCCAAAATAGTACGGTTGAAATTTCTGGATTTGGTAATTTGTTGTTTGGTTGGTTTTGGATTCCTAATATTGGATTTGTAGATCCTTGTAATCTTTATTTGGTTGGTGAAAAAAGTGGGATTTGGATTTGAGGATTTTAGAGAGAGATAGATAGAGAGAGGATTATTAAATAAATAAAGTACACGGATCCCATCTAAAAGCACAATGTCTTTGAAAATCCTTGAAATTTTTTAGGATTCAAGAATCCTTATTTTGTGGTGGGCCCTCCAAATAAAGAAAGGGGTCCTAGAAATCCAAATATATCAACCAAACACAAAATTATGGAATCCCAGAATTCCACGATCCAAGATCCAAAATCCAACTCCAAATCCAAATCCAAATCCATATTCCTGCAACCAAACAGGCGTTTTTTCCACAAACCGTCTTCTTCCGCGTGGACAAAATATTTGCCGCCCTCCGCGAATAAAAAGCCATCGTGCCTTCATGTCGTTTGCCGACCTGGCAGGCCCCAAAATATAATAAAATAAAATATAAAAAAATAAAAAATTTCTATTCTTAACAAGTGCTAACATTAATGAGCAGTTTCAAGAGCTTACTTGGGTTCTTCCCTCTCTCTTTTTCTCCTCTCTCTGCTGTCACCCATTTCAATTTCTTCCCAAATTGATCCCAGCTCATTCCCAAAGGTGCCATCTTTGCTCTTTTTCATTGTTTCATATCTAAAATTTCAATTTTATTTATGTTTATTTTTTACTCTTGTAACTATATAGAGCTTCAATATTTTTGTTAATTGATGAACTCCTAGCTTGATTTGGGTCTAGAATACATTGATTCATTCATTTTCTTGATTCATCTGCTTTCATCACATCATACCAAGAAACATGAGTTTGTTGCAAATACGCACTAGATTCAATTTGTTTGTGCTCATGATCATTTCATCACATTATTTTTCCAATGCTTTCACCCCCATAGACAACTACTTGATAGATTGTGGTTCTTCAACCAACACCACAATTGATGGCAGGGTTTTTCAACCCGACCTCTCGATTTCTTCGACCATTTCCACCCCTCATGCGATTTTCGCAAACACGACATCGAATTCAGTGTCGAAGCTTGATAGCTCGCCTCTATATACGACTGCCCGGATTTTCCATGGCCCTTCCTCCTACAATTTTCCGATCAAGAAACAAGGCAGGCATTTTATCCGCCTCTATTTCTTCCCATTTTTGTACCAGGATTACAATCTCACCGCTGCCAAATTCTCCGTCTCGACCCAAGATTCCCTTCTCCTTAGCGATTTCGATGCACGAAACAGTTCGGTTTCGGTGTTTAAAGAGTACTCATTGAACATAACTTCAGAAACCCTAACCCTAGCTTTCGCTCCGTCAGAAGGATCCTCCATTGCGTTCGTAAACGCTATCGAAGTTGTATCGGTCCCCGATGATCTCATATCCGATGCGGCTCAAATCTTGAACCCTTCGGGAATTTACGCCAATTTACACAAAGAAGCATTAGAGACGATTTATAGAATCAATATGGGTGGCCCAAAAGTTTCTCAGAGCCAAGATACTTTGGGGAGAACTTGGATCTCTGATCGAAAATTTCTATTCGATGAAAATCTTGCAAAAGCATCCATATTTTCGGGAACTATCAACTATCCTAAAGAAGGCGCAAACGAAGATACTGCTCCTGGTATTGTTTATGCTTCAGCGAGGGAGATGGCCTCATCGAATGTATCAAATGCAATTTTCAATGTGACATGGGAGTTCGATGTCGATTCGAGCCCTTTATACTTTGTCCGGCTCCATTTTTGCGATATTGTTAGTGAGGCACTTAATCTTCTCTACTTCAATGTTTATATCAACGGCTTGTTAGCGATCCGTGATCTTGACCTCTCGACACTTTCCATGAATACTTTGGCTACGCCATATTATGCGGATTTTGTCGTAGGGGTGAGTGATGGATCGGGTAAGCTTCGTGTTAGTATTGGACGCTCGAGTTTGAATAATGAGCTCCCAAATGCTATCCTTAATGGGCTGGAAATCATGAGACTGAACATTTCTTCGGGGAGTTTTGATGGCGGTATGTTCTCTGAAAATGATTCGAAAAATAATCGTGGCGTTATTCTAGGCTCGGTCCTAGGTGCATTTTTCGCAACGGTCTTAGCTACAATTCTAATTATCATGGTGTGCAAGAGAAAGAAAAAGGCAATGAGTACAATTTCGTCTCTACAACACACAAGCCTCGGGCTTCAATTCTCCTTTGTTGTGTTACAGGAAGCAACAAAAAATTTCGACGAGAATCAAGTAATTGGCCTCGGAGGATTTGGAAAAGTCTACAAAGGAGTTCTTCGAGATGGTACTGAAGTTGCGGTGAAGCGAGGAAATCCAAAATCTCAACAAGGCCTAAAAGAATTCAACACCGAAATCGATTTGCTCTCTCGATTGCGCCATCGCCATTTAGTTTCTTTGATTGGGTACTGCAACGAACACAATGAGATGATCCTCGTTTACGAGTACATGGAAAAAGGAACCCTGAAAAGCCATCTCTATGGCTCGAACAATCCGTGTCTTAGCTGGAAACAGAGGCTCGAAATTTGCATAGGATCGGCTAAAGGCCTTCACTATCTTCACACAGGCTCATCAAAGGCTATCATTCACCGGGATGTCAAGTCCGCAAACATTCTGCTCGACGAGAATCTAATGGCAAAGGTTTCTGATTTCGGCCTATCAAAAGACGGCCCTGAATTGGACCAAACGCACGTAAGCACCGCAGTGAAGGGGAGTTTCGGATACTTAGACCCGGAATATTTTCGAAGGCAACAACTGACCGAGAAATCTGATGTCTATTCATTTGGTGTTGTGCTTATCGAAGTTTTGTGCGCGAGGCCGGCTATTGATCCTAGTAGACCGAGGGAGATGGTGAATTTAGCTGAATGGGCGATGAAAATGATCAGAAAGGGGGAGATTGAGAAGATTGTTGATCCCAATCTTGTAGGAAAAGTCGTGCCGGATTCTTTGAGGAAGTTCGGAGAGACGGCGTTGAAATGCCTTGAAGAGTATGGAGCTGATAGGCCAACAATGGGTGATGTGTTGTGGAACTTGGAGTACTTGTTGCAAATGCAAGAAGGAGAGGGGGGTAGTAGCACGTTGAAAGATGATAGTGTTGAAAATGTTGGGGTTGAGGAGTTTGATGACATAATTGGAGGTGATTCGCAGGTTTCGATGAATAGGGTTTTCTCTCAATTGGTTAAGGCTGAGGGGAGGTAGAGTTTGTGTTTCTACTTGAATTTTGATTCATTGAGAAAAATCAAAATGTTTTATGTTGTTCTTTGTATTATGAACATGGTGTGGATTCTTTGTAATTTTCTGGAAAATTGTTTATGCAAGTGAGTTGATTTTCTTTCTCCTTTTTTTCTTTTCTTTATTTTCTTCTTTTTTCCTTTTCTTCTTTTTCGTGGAGGTTGGTGTTTCTACGTTTCATTAGATACTTGAAGAATAAGAGGGTTGTTTCTCTGCTAGTGTACTAGAAGGAAAGAAGAAATAAACAATTGTGAAAAACTGCTTGCATAAGATCTTTTTGTAGACCATTCATCAAGAGGACAAGGTAAGGAGACGGATCAGAAGCTAATCGGTTCAGAAGATCTTCTTTTTCCGTTGACATATAACAGATGCTAGCATCTGTGTAGTCTCTAGCTATGTAGTCTCTAGCTATATCATTCGCTTTGGCTACTTTTATATATCCTCTCATGGAGATGGTCTCTAGCTCCTTGGAATAGTTAATCATATCCGTTTCCATCTAACTTCACCAAGTTATTCTTCAGATAAATTCTAGCAAGGGTTTCCCAAACCCATTGGTGTGTATTAGTATTCTCTAACATACTATTGTTAAAATTATCCAAGCTTTTACTTTTTCTTTCCAATAGTTTTTGTTTAATTTGTGAAGGAAACAAGAGAGAGAAATACTGCTTGGAAAAAAATCATTGAAAAGTTAGTTCTCATAAATCTCTTAAGAAATAATCAAATAACAAGTTTTTAAAGAATAATCAAATAACAAGTTTTTATTTCAGCATAAAACAATACAGATCTAAATTTTTTCTCTATCTTATTATCATTAAAGAAAAAGTTTAAACTAGCATTATTTTATTTACCTCTTCCTTTGCTTTGATTTTCATTTTTAATACACTTAATTATAAACATTTAGGTCTGTATTTTTTATCTCTCACACGCGCGTTCGTGCGGAATCGAAAAGGATAAAAAAAAATACATGGGTCATGATTGATTGATTGATGAACAAAATCTAATGAATGCTTGAATCAAAGCAAAGGACGTTTAGTTCTCAGTTCACAAGCACGGACCACACAAAAAGGGATAGTCTATGTATAGTCATTTCAGGTCTAAGCATGTTAAAGATGGTTGTAATAAAATTGATAGAACCGACAATATATAGATGGATGGAAGAACTCATTGTTGAATAGTTTCAAAATAAAAAGTAATTTATCACCCAAGATTCTGCTTCTTCCATTTAATTTTAGCTGGATCATGTTTTCGTGGTTGTGACTTCATGGGATGATCTAATATGCCTCTAGCATATTGCAATTCTTGGTAATAAATAAATAGATAAACACACCCTAGCAAAAGTTTTCCCAACCCTTTCATTTGAATGAATAGTTAATATGTATTAGTATCCTCCAACATCACATTGTAAATATAATTTGATAATTCTTATATATTAGTATCCTCCAACACCACATTGTAAATATAATTTGATAATTCTGCAGTAAAAGGAATGTATTCCTTTGAGAAAGGGAAGAGGCCATTAAAAGAATATTATGAGAAAATAAAACACATAAACACTATTTTACTGCAACATATGAATGACTAGCTCAAACAAGAACTGTGTGAACTGGGGACTTTATTTGCACACCAAGCACATTTATTTTTCCAACATCACACTAATTATGGTGCCAACGATATTTGATCTTTTTATGATATATGCTGGAAAACAAAATGCAGACCAACAATGATATCGCACTGGTTCGCACTGTCAAGTCAACTGGAACCAAAAACAAATTTAAAACAATTTTAACTATTAGATTCTTTAAAAAAAACTCAGAAATTGGGAGGTAAGATTAAAGCTACAACTTACACACGTGTGTGTGAGAGAGAAAAAAAAAAGAACTCAAAAATGGTGTGATCTGAATTAATTGAGTGTATTACTCTTCCTATTGAAGCTTGAGATTGTTCCCAAATAAACTTTGTTGTACCTTGTTGCACAAAATTCCTTTATAAGGTTGTAACTATTAAAAAAATAAAAAAAACCTAGACCAAGCTAGACCTATTGCCTAGCTATCTAGACGGTTTTAATATATTTAGTTAAAATTATTCGAGATTGATAGAATTTTCGAGCAAGGAAAATGATAGGGTCGAATGATTTGCTTGGGGCTTTTCTTTCCTTCAAGGGATAAAAGATGAGTTAACTAGCCCACACCTAGATTCATCACTTGATTTTTTTTTAAAGAGTACCTACTTCTTATTCACCACCATATAAAAACAACTCTAAAAATAGGAAAGAAAAAATATATATATAATGCCTGAAAGGCCTATTCTTCACTCAAAGAAGCATAACCAAACTCTCCATTCTCCATCATCTAACCAAATGTTAATCTTGAAGTGTCGAAAATATAACAATTCCGACAAAAACATGATTTAATTGGATTTGCCTAGCACTACTTGTTAAAGAGGGGGAAACATAACAATTCCACCCATTTGCAATTAAAATATCAAATGATTAAATGGCTTCACTATCGGCAATAACGCATAGAGCCCATCCAGGTAGCACAACCTACTTAAGCACCAAAACCGCTTAATTCTGCCGAAGGAGTCTTTGCGCCACCTCGGCCTTTCCTGACCTGTGTAAGCAATAGCTTCCAGCATCCAGCTTCCGGGGAGAGAAAATTTTACCCCACGGATATTGATCACGCTCCTAAATGAGCATAATAAGCATGAAATTTTTAATGAAATAGATCTGAAGACTAATAGTCATTCAAAACCACATAAAAGATTGAAACAACCAAGGCAACAAGAAATCTATGGATTCCAACTCATCTCTGATCCGAGGTTCTGGGCCCTTCATCACTTAAAGTTGTGAAGTTGAGTTTTGGGATGGTGCTGCTGCACATTAGCATTACATTAGCTGTAAATGATTTGTCAGTACTGTTGCTTCTCAATTACAGCAACTCTAGTCTAAAAACAATGAAGAATAAAGGCTAAAACAGTTATTTTCCTAAACTGCAAAATTGCATTCAATGATGTAAATGAATCATTTGAATCCTAAAAATTCGAATAGACAAGGCCACACCAGTTCGATTCTTCGGCTTCGCCTCATCTCAAAGAAATATCCCAAGCCCGCTGTATTAGAAAACAATGATGCAGAATTGAAAATAAAATCTACTCATTCTTGCGCTTCGCAGTTAATCTTTCTAGGCCGGAAGAGCTCGTACACCGACCCACGAGCTTAAGCACCTCATCAATAAGAATCACCGGAAAAGCAACCACAAGCACCAAAAGCCACTCATTAAAACTCAGCGGCACGATCCCAAAAACTCTCGCAAGAAATGGAACATACAAAATCAAAAAGTGCAACCCGAATGAGACCGACATAGCAACGAGCAGCCATGGGTTCACCCAAGGAGGCATGCTCAAAAGACTTCCGTCTTCAGACAAAGCATTCAATGAATTGAACATCTCGATGGAGACTAAGACGGAGAGGGAAAGGGTCATGGCCTTTATTTTGCCGGATTGAAAATAGTCGCAGGGGTTGGAAGAGAATGAGAAGGTGGTTTCGCCAGCGGTGAAGGGGGTGACGGTAAAGTTACTCCAAGATGGGCATTGGCCCCAGTTTGAGAGCTGGGAGTATGAGATGAGGGTGTGACCATCGGCGCTTAGGTCAATTCCTAGGAAAGACCCATGGGTGTACCATATGATGAAGATTCCTACGGTTGCAATACCAACGTAGAAACCAACGACCTGCATGGGGAAAGGAACTGATCACTTTTAAGAAATACGCGTGTAGATGAAAAATTAAAAGCAAAACTTTTAGAAGTTTGGATTTTTCTTGAATGGTCTCAAGATTTGTAATCCAAGGTTAGATGCCTGGACATTGTTCTTTCACATACAGATAAAAGTAGTGAAAGTCAAAGCAAGGGCCTTTAATAGAAATGGTGCTACCAAATTAGCTATTACAGCTTGAAAAGTCTAATTAATATGATCATGTCTCCTTGAAGGATGGCCAACATACATGGTCTTGAAGACCCTGCCACGGCACCCTACTATTGAAAGTAGCACAAGACTGGTTCGATTTTCACTTAAACAGGTTTGGCACTTCAGTAGCTTAGGAGGAAACCTAGACAGAGGTATAGGCGGCGCAACTTGATGGAATCAGTTGATTTAGTATAACAAATGGGTTGGATTTGATATGTTTTTATCCTGCTTAACCAAAAACTCATCACCAACACAATCAAATCTCCAAACCTTCCTCGCCGAAAAACCCTATCTCAATCTTCGTATACTATTAATTAAAAATACTGAAATCATCTATGCGGTACGCCGGTACCTGAATCGTCCACACTGACTAGCAAATTTTACGACCCTGACTGCACCAAGACCCCAAGATTTTGTTGCAGTGAGGTAAGGAATACATTTACATCTTCTAATACACTCCCAAAGGATGAGGGTCCTTTTTTTTATGGATTGAAACCTGAGCTTTCAAGAATTAATGTTAATTTTACTACTCACTTTTTTCTTTAAATGTAAGTTAGCAGGATTTGAGCCTGGGTGGCTCTAATGCCATCTCAATGATTCTTCCATTGAACCAAAACTCCAAATATGTAGAGGGCTTTGAGGAGTTTATAGTTATAATCTTCTACAAAACATGATTACCTTAGTTTCATAAACATGCATGGAGTTTTGGAGGAAAATTTTTCAAACCAAGTTGCTCTTAACAGCTTAATCTAAAATCAAGAGAACGCTCTGTTCGGAGGCTTTTCTATAACACATGGAAGTGACTGCAAAGTGTCTAATAAGCCTATCAAAATTTTAAAATGTGTCCGAACACAAAACAAATAAATTATATACATCTGAATCCTAGGATCAACATATTATCAATGGTTTTCACATTTAGAACTACATTAAGTTATATATCGATTTAACTTTCCCTCTACAAAAGCTAACAATATAATTATAAGTTCGACTAGCAAACCAAACTGTAGATGTGCCAGATAAATAATGATAAAAAGCAATGAAAGGATGAACTTGCTTACCAAATAACGAAATAAGATCCAAGTGGTGATCAAGGAGTCATCGCTCCTCCGTGGGGGTTTCTTCATGATATCTTTATCAGGAGGGTTAAATCCCAGAGCTGTAGCAGGGGGGCCATCGGTGACAAGATTGACCCACAACAACTGAACCGGTATCAAACCCTCAGGAATACCTAATGCCGCTGTGAGAAAAATAGAGGCAACTTCACCAATATTGGAGGAGATCATGTACCTGCAGCAATAATTAAAACTATAAATACAGTAGGCAATATATAATTATGCATTCCTTTTACTAACAGTAATAATAATGTTAATAATAATAAATGGTAAAACTGACGTTATGAAGGCCTTCATATTGTTATATATAGATCTCCCCTCACCAACAGCAGCAACTATAGTGCTGAAATTATCATCTGCTAGCACCATGTCAGAAGCCTCCTTAGCAACCTGTACAACGAAAAATTCAAGTTAGTATATCAAATTATGCAGAAGATATAAGATTTAAAAAAAAGGCAGATTGGGCTAAAGCTTCTTATGTTTATTTGGTCTGTTTCCCCCTATGAATCACAACGAAACAGAATTTTGAAATCAAATATTGCAAAGCATATAATATCATAATTAAATGTAAGAACTGAACAAGCTGCAAAAGCGGGGAAGGCGCTCCAACCGCCACAGTTGAGCCATTTCCAGCATCATGGTAAAATCAATTACCAGAACTATTCATAACTACATAAAACGTATTTCTTTTTCTTTAAATCGAAAATATCATAATAATCTGTTTTCCTTTCTCATAAATATTTCTCATGTACAAGCTTAGTTAATAAAAAGCACAAAAAATAAATATATAACAAAAGAATGATGGAAATATAATTAAAAAATATATAGTGAAATCACCAGCAGCACATAAAAGGTGGGTGAATAGGTAAACGAAAAAAGGGATTTTTTTTTTAAATCAGCAGCAGCAGCAGCATCTATAAGCCTTTTCGCATCCAAATCCAGGTCTAATCCGACAAAGTTTTAAAACCGGATGTTGACTTGACATCAAACCTCTCCAAATAAGTACCAAGTTCCTAGTTCAGAAAACTGTGACAAGACAAAGGCTTGTCATAGTCCTAGATGACTAGTTCGTATCCTCCAAATTCTCAAAGACTCGGGAAAAGTATAAAAGTAAAAAAGGATATTGCAGCAGAGGTTAATGTATATACTAAACATTAGAGATACTAGACCAGGAAAGTGTTAACAAGCATCCACTCGAAAACCAAGGTAACAACTAACAAGTCCAAAATAACATTGGTTATGCTATCATCAGATGTCAGGTAATTAAAATATATGATACAACATGCAGCTCAATGAGGCGAAAATGAAATTGCATCATATAGATAGAAAGGGGGGAAAGGACTCTACATGACTAGGTGTGGTATCCAAGCAAGTTTAAGTTTGATAGGTGCATAACATACCTCTGTCCCAGCAATACCCATAGCAATACCGATATCAGCCAATTTTAAGGCAGGGGCATCATTGACCCCATCACCTGTCATCGCGACCACTTCACCATCTTCTTTAAGTAATCTCACAATTTCTTGTTTGTGCTTTGGTTCTGCCCTGGAGAAAAGAAGGCTGCCTTGCTGCCTTAATTGTATTCTTTTATCAGCAAGAGCCATAAATTCTTTCCCTGTGAAACTTTTTGAACTGATGTCTTCATGAGGTCTAAATACACCTATTTCACGGCAAATTGCTTCTGCGGTCTCTTTATTATCTCCTGTTATTACCATAACTCGAATGCCAGCTGCTTTACAATCCTCAATTGCTTTATGAACCTCTGCACGAGGAGGATCCTGCATTGATCATGATTAGAAGTTAACTGCCATATCACAGGAACTAAAATGTGTCGTTGTTATGATCAAAATTCAAAACATGTAGACTCACTCTTAACCCAGCAAAACCCACAAAAATGAGATCACTCTCAATTGATGAATAGTTAGATGGATCAAGGAGAAGCTTATGTGCAGGGCGATCTTCACCATCATATGTACTGAATTCTGAAAGATCGTCCTTATAAGCGAATCCTAAACAACGCAGAGCATTAGTTGACATTTCACAAAGGGCTTCTAGAATTAACCCTTTGTTAGTTTCGTCAAGCTGGACAACAGAGCCATCAAGCAACTGAATGCGGGAACTTCTTTCCAATAAATTCTCAACAGCTCCCTGACAAAATGCAGATTTATTCACCAATAAGATCAGACATTTGCTATAAAAATAGCCAAAAAAACTCAACGTGCCAACTAGGCTTAGCTCAGTTGGTACCAATTTCCTCTCCAATGTGAGAGGTCGCAAGTTCCATTCCCAAAGGGGATTGATTTCAAAGAAAAGAAAAGAAAAGAAAACTCGACGTTAATGCATCAATATAATAATCTAAATTAATAGCCAAAAGATAGGAAATCATGCACAAAGAACACTATGGGTGAGGGCCAGACCGGATCCCAGTAACAAAAGGGATCACTTTATCAAGACTCCACAAATAAATGTCTACATTTGAAATGCATATATAGATTCCATTATAGGTTCCTGCTCCATTTAGCCATTTCATACCAAACATGAAAAAATTTATGTAAATTGGTTAAATATGCCGGGACAATAAGATTAAAGAAATAAGTAAGATTATTTTGTAGAGCATTTCCATCAAGAGCATTATCATATCATGTGACTTTTGGATAAACTTTATATAGACCAAACTGATGCAGCAAGAAACAGTCTTCGTTGTTTTTCAACAAAGCAAAGTTTGCTAACTTGGTCAACCAAAGGCCATGCCATAGGCACATGTGGTTTTCATACCTAAAACAAATTAAGGGCAAGTCTCGTGCAAAATGAAGCATACTACAACCATATATGGTGTTAAAATGGAGATGATACAGTAAGTAATAGGCGGCTGATACATAAAAACGTAAAGCAGGAAATATGATATAGCACATTCAACTTCTTTTTGCAATTGTATGTGATTTTAGAGGGAACATATTAACTTATTATAAGTTCCTGACTGACTGTCGGCTAAAACTAAGATTACATTTTCCAAAACCCCTACACCTTAACCAAAATTGTCAAGCCGTAGCCCATGATCATGGTTTGAGAAGGTGATGACAGGTTATGACATTATCATTGTATTAGAAATGCAACAAGGGACGCTATTTTACAACTAGTATTTTGTTCTCTTTGCTTGAACCAAATCGGACAAAAGTAGTTATGTTGATAAATTGACGTTCTACGCATGGTGTGACTATGAGAAGTAATGAAAATTCAAATATCCTTTTGTCTGCAGACAAGTATCACCAAAAATTCTAGAGAAATGGAGGAAGAAAGTACCTTTACAAGCAATGAATTGTTTCCCGAACTTGATTTTACAATAACTCCCATAGATTTCCTAGTGCGATCAAACTCAAGAGTTGCAACCCTGCGAGCAACCCGATTCCACCAATCACAGCATTCTAACAGAGAACAAGACGAGAATCATTATAAATATTTATATATAAAATTGTCCAAAGAAATATATGGAACAAAAGATTCAAGGCATTTCATAATACTCAATATTTCAGTAGACCCTGACACGGAATCATTAGAGCCATCAGGCAATCCCATTTTCTCCACTAAAACCTGGTACGAAGAAAAATGTATTTAAAATTAAGAATCAAACAGTAAGATCAGATGCATTACAACAATCAAGATTCAATATATCAGTAAATTTGCTATGATGATAAAAGTATGTAGATAATCATCAAAGCATGCAATAACATCTATTCATAAACTTTAATATATGCCTTAAACTAAGAAAGATACAATAAAAACCTATTAACAACATTGCATTCATTATTTAAAAATATATAGTAGAATGTTAGAAAGAGAAGGAAAAAAAGAACTTTTTTTGTGGGTTTCCTAACTAGCATGGATCATACCAACAAGGTTGATTGATGAAAGATCTACATGTGCGTACGAACGATGAAACAGAGCTATCTAGTTTAAATCAGTACTGATTAGCATAAACTAAAAGGTACTTGAACTAAAATAAGTACAAAGGCTGGACTCATAACCTTCAAAGCAGCCTCTGTTGGCATACCGCTGGCAACAAACTGATTCCCTGAAGGCGTAACATTCGCATCATTACAAACTGCCGCAATCTTAGCAATCATCTGGATATTCTCATCCATTCCTCCACTAGGCCAATCATGAATCTTCCCATCCCGAGGGTCATACGTAGTCCCATCCACTCGAAAACTCCTCAAGATATCAGTCCACCTCCCAATCGCCACCAGCTTCACCGCCGACATTTGATTCGTAGTCAATGTACCGGTCTTATCCGAACAAATCACAGTTGTACAGCCCAAAGTCTCAACACTAGGCAACTTTCTAACAAGAGCGTTCTTTTGGGCCATTTTCCTCGTACCTAAAGCTAAACAAGTAGTTATCACAGCCGGCAACCCTTCGGGGATCGCTGCAACCGCCAAAGCCACCGCAATCTCAAAGTAATACGTGCACTTCTCAAAGAAAACTTGAAATTGTTCGGCCACCCATTAACATACTCCCAAGTAAAGAAATACTTGACATTGATCAACCACACCACAGCACAAATGACGCCGATTATAGCGGTCAATGCCTCCCCAAACTCATTAACTTCTTCTTCAACGGGGTATCGTCATCGCCCAGCGAAGCTTCATGAATCTGAGAATGAATCTTACCGATTTCGGAATTCATTCCGGTGGAAACAACCAAGCACACGCAGCTACCGTTAACAACAGTAGTCCCCGCAAAAACCATGCACTCCTTCCCTTGAATGTCGCTGTCTTCGGCTTCGACCCTTCGGTTAGTTTTATTTACAGCGGCGCTCTCTCCGGTGAGAGACCCCTGCTCTACTCTCAAGGTAGAGCCGATCAAATAAAGGACTCTCATATCGGCCGGCACTTTGTCCCCGACCCTGAGCAACACGATATCGCCGGGCACCAGCTCTTTCGCCGGCAAGTTAGGGTTCAGCTCGCCGTCTCGCCTCACTGCCGCATGCTCAGATTGGATCTCCTTCAACGCCTCGAGCGCCTTCTCGGCATTGCTCTCCTGCCAGACGCCGACGACGGCGTTCACGATGAGGATCAAGAAGATGACGATCGGCTCGACGAACGCCGTGATCCCGTCCTCGCCGCCGTACCAGGCGAGGACGAAGGAGATGACGGCGGCGACGAGGAGGATGCGCACGAGGGTGTCCTCGAACTGCTCGACGATGAGGTCGAAGATCGAGGGGCCGGAGTGCTTATCCAGCTCGTTCCAGCCGTGGATCTGGCGGCGGAGCGGGACGTCGCCGGAGCTGAGGCCGCGATCGGCGGCGACGTCGAACTCGGCCTCGCATTCAGTGATGGACCGAGCCCAGGCGGGGAACGACGACGACGCTTGATCTTTGCCTTCTTTCGACATGATTTGGGGTACGAGCATACGGATTGAAACCCTAGATTGAGGAAGGGGAAGAAGAGAACAAAAAGTTTGGGGATTTGAGCGACCGTAGGAGTAAAAAAGGAGGGATTTTTAGGGTTTTGTTTGTTTGTTTGTTTTTTTGGATACGGCTGATGTGGCGGCAATGTTTGGAAAGCTGTGTGCCAAACTCATGAATTCTGACAGCAACAGTGCTCGGGACCCACAAAAACGTTTGATTTTCACCCTTTTGCTTCAAACCAAACAAACACTGGGAATATCATGTTATTTCCCAGTAAATTTGAGAAAATGTTTTCGTGGGTTTTGGCAGTATTTTGAAGTGGAAAAAATAAAGAGCATGTATTAAAAAAATAAAGATGATGGGATACATCTTTTACTTTATTTCTGTTTAGCACATCTTTTATGCTTCTATTTTCGATGCAAATCCAATTAATAAAAGACATTGTTTTCTATTTCCTTAATAGGATTTTTTTGCAATTACACACGTGAAAGCAAAGAAAAATGCATTGTTCAGGTTTGGTTATCTCTACACTTGCATTTCCTCCTCTCATTCTCTCATTCCAAACAGGTCCTGAATGGAAAATTTGGTATGTATGAGTCATGTATGTTTACTTGGTTGGTTACTCACACTCCATATAATTATTTACTCATTAAATATAAGGGTCCAACACGTGTTTGATGCAGCGTTTGTATAACTTAACATCATAAAAAATCTGAGAAAAACTTTATTTAAAATAATATACTCTTGTGAATAGGTTTTAAAAGGCTTTTATTCTAAATATTTTTTCTAGAAACTATGAGGAATTTTTTTTATCATCACTTTTAGTGGGTTATAAGTTGGCAAGTCATTCGGTGATATTGAAAACTCTTGAAATGAACATATTGATACTATTTTGAGTTTGAATTAAACTTTGATATTCAGGCCTGGTGAATAAAAGTTAACTTTTCTTTTGTTTTAATTGAATTTGCGTGACAAGCTCTAATTCATCATAAAACAAGAGATTTGGGATTCAAAATCTCACTTGCATCAAATAGGATATAGAATGTAAACGGACACGGATAATCTTATCTTCGTGTCCAATTTTTTATCAAATACGGATGATTGTTTTCATTTTTGATGATTATTCGAAACCATGGTCACATCCTTCAATAGC
This sequence comes from Agapanthus africanus, assembly GCA_030015575.1. Lineage (NCBI taxonomy): Eukaryota > Viridiplantae > Streptophyta > Magnoliopsida > Asparagales > Amaryllidaceae > Agapanthus > Agapanthus africanus. Next base: position 189,556,101 of record CM057337.1, read on the forward strand.
CACCAGATACGGATATAACAACACCTATATTTTCCCCCTATCTATGTCAGATACCAAAAACATTAATTTTTAGCTTTGTGAGGAATATTTTTTTCAATATTTATTTCATATCCATATTGTTATCCGACTTTTCATGAAAAACAAATGTAGATTTGATGCAATCGTACAATATAAGGTGGGGATTATTCTTATATGATAATAAACTGACTGTTTTTGTTATGTAACGCCGAAAACACATGGGGGAAATTTGATTCTACATCAATATTTGTTATCAGACTTTTCATGACCTCAAGACCCCATGCTTCTCTTCTAAGGGTGTGTTTGATTGGATGTAGTTGGAGCAACAAGTGGCTCCAATTTCATGGAAGTATAAAAATCGTTGTTTGGTTGTGTGTTGTTGTTCCATCCTTGTGAAGTTGCAGCATCAAAAGTGCTAAAGTGGTTGCAGTTGGAACCGTGCTCCAATTTAGCGCAGTTCCAACTGCAGCCCTTGGTAACCGATGGTTAAATGGCATAATACACTTAAGACCCAATATTTCAAGCTAATTACAATACTATCTCACCAAATTAATATCAGTTGTAAAGCAGGCGGTGTCATCTTGTTTGATCACGGATGAGATGAAACAAAAATTCCTGCACAAGCAACCATTGAACATTTACCTGCCTGTGTTTTCTTGAACAAAATTAACTATTTATTTTATTTTAGTTAACCATCTTTGGCTATTATTATTTATTAATATAGTTAGTTAAAAAATGTTTTTAAAATCGTTATGTTGGTATGATTTTGAAAAATGCTATTAGCGTTTTATTATTTAGTTACCAATTTAAGACGGTTTCCAAAACAAATCATGGAAACCAAACACTGAATTTTTAAGACATGGATTTTGAGTTGCAATCCAACCACCATTAAGATTGAAAAAGCATGCAGTTCGAAATGTATTGATGTTCCAATTTCAATTAACCAAACACACCCGTAGTAGGAAATACATCCATGTTCCAACTTTAAGTCACCAGCCGCAATCTAAATGTTACGGAGTTTTATGACTCTGTTTATGTGAATATGTGAAGCTTTAGGGAAACTTCGAGGAAACTGGCTAAAGATTCTGCAAAGTGAAAAAATTGTTGGTGGATTCAAAACCGTGGCAAAAGTTAATGGGTCAGATTCCATATTTATTGGCTTACTTATATCTTGACGACAAAAATACAAATAATGTCAGAAGTTGCTGCTCTCATGCGTCATGAGTGATTTGTTAGCATTATTATTTTGTACGAATACTGTACTTTCTTATGAATACAGGCCTGGCTTAAATTCCACAAAAACCACCCATTGCTCATTTCTTGTGCGCACCGGGAGCTGTTGGTTGAAGCATTATGATAGGTTTTTTTTTTGAAATTGGATAGAATAAAATTAAAATTATTAAAATGAAATTATTATTTTTTAATTATCGAAATAGGACGGTTTTGAGCCGGGCCCACCCTCGAATTTAGAGAGCGGGTTCAAATTATTATTTTTTAATTATCGAAATAGGACGGTTTTGAGCCGGGCCCACCCTCGAATTTAGAGGGCGGGTTCCCAAAACCCGCCCTCTATAGGGTAATGAAGAGGGCGGGTTCCCAGAACCCGCCTCCCTTTTTTATTTAAGTTTTTTTTAATTATAAAAAAAATTTTAAATATCGAATAAAAAAAATAAAAGAATAATATTAGTGTTGTTTTGGTTCCGAAAAATTGTTATTACAGTTGATATAGAATTACTATAAATATGAATTTTGTATACACTCCAATAACAAAATGAATAAGTCCAATTTAAAATACAAAAAACTCATATCCGTTTGTAAAAGGTAAATTGTACAAGTTTCTTTACAAGCGCTAACCGATTTTCTTCCGGTGAACTTGTCACGGTCTCGAAGGTCCCGTCCCTGTTGACTGTCTTGGACATCCGATTCTATAATGACCTGGTTGTTTGCATAGGCTATATCTACCTTGCCTTTCCTGAGAATTAGCATCCATTGTCATTCGATCTCAACGCACCTTAGGTCTTCCGGGCCCTATATTTTTTTCTGGCGGTAATACAGTCGGTGTTTGTCTGTTTCCAGTATAATAGTGCCAATAGCAACTGTCTGATATAAGATGAAATTTTGGATCGTATGCGCCTTAGTAATTGGATACTGTATAGTAACGGGAAGCCAAATTGTAATGTGAGTTATACATGCTGCTCGCAGTAGCAATTGCGTGGGTACAAGGTAAATGTTGTTGCTGGAAAACACCGCATGTGCACGAAGAGAGCCCTTCATCTCTAAAATTTACGGTATATTGATTCCCATTACTTTCCGTTACTTGAAACTCCGTTGTGTCAAACCTTTCAGATCTGCAGTATTATACTCTGCGCTCTCTTTTCCGGAATATATCTTCGTAATACGCGGTGAGTGGAGTCTCCATCGCTAAGGACTTTTCCCTTCTTTGCATAAAATAAGTATTCACTCTGAAAAAGTTTCGAACAATCAACCCATATATCGGTAAGCCTCTAACACCTTTAAAAACCCCGTTGAAGCTTTCAAATATATTAGTGGCCATTAGTAGATATCTGCATCCATTATCATGTGCTTGTGACCACATGCGTACTGGATACTCATCTAACCACGCTTTCGCGGCTTGACTCATCTCTCCAATTTTCGTCATGTACGTGTCATGAACATTAGGGTCAAACGTTTCACCGGCTTTGTACATAAGCTTATGTAGATCTGAATTTTTAAATTTTCTATCAAAATTTTGCCTGAAGTGCCGCAGGCAAAACCTATGTGGGGTCGTCGGAAATACAGCTCTTATTGCAGCTAGTATTCCTAGATGTCTATCAGATATGATGCATAAATCTGTTTTATCAATAACAGATGGGATATTTTTGAGTTGACGGAAAAACCATGACCAGGATGATGTATTTTCACCCTCGACAATAGAAAATCCTAACGGAAATATACCGTTATTAGCATCAACACCTGTAGCAATTAACATGCAAGCTCAGTACTTACCATATAGATACGTCCCATCCATGCACAATACCGGCCAACAGTGTGTGAAACCAGCTGCACAAGGAGCAAAGCATCAGAAAATTCTTTGAAACCTGACACAGCCATCGACATCTGTTTCTGTGGTTTTTAACCGGTATACGGACCCCGGATTTGATAATTCATGGCTTCCATAAAAGGGACTAGTGAGTTGTACGAGCTTTCCCAATCCCCAAATATCTTGCATAAAGCCTTTCTACGAGTATCCCATACCTTCACATACGAAACCTGAATTTTGTGCTCTCTGCTGACGTAGAGTCGTATCTTTCAGAGAGTCATCGCCACATCTGTACGGATTAGTGGCATGATTAGTGAGCAAATGTAAGATGAAGTGCAATTCCTGTGATTTTTTAACATAATATAATTGACGCAAGTATGTTCTTGGTTGTATTTCGTGACCTTCCAAGGTTTGGCTCTTTTGGAACAACATGTATGCAATCTTTACTTACATTCAGGAGCTTTCGTACATATCACGGTATAGTACGTCTTATTTGACTCTTCGGCTTTAAATATAACATTTTTTAATAGCCCACGGCTTCAGCTTACAAATAAGATCTCCTTTTTCCTGAAACATATCCCCAACAGTGACGCAATTTTCGCTTGCTGCTGTCACTTCCAAATAGAATTCAGTATTTACTTCTGCCACGGCTAAGTCTACCCAACTATCATCTTCCAGTGGATCGAGGCCGGGATCTTCTAGTTCGACAAAATCATTATTCGCAGCCATATCATCAATCAATGCTACTTTATTCAATCTAGCGGCATATTCCACGCTATCCTCCTCTTGATGACTTTCACCAGTTTTATCATCATCACTACCACACATATCAATGTCACCCGTAGCAATATAAGGCTCGGGTGCAATATATGATGGTTGAGGTCGGTGTAATATGGATGGTTTGGGGTGAAAAGACCGGAAAAATGTGGACGGACATGCTTGGAATGTGCTACTTGGATCGTGTTGGAATGATGCAGAGGTATGGCAAAATCTGCGTTTAGTATATAAATTGTTCTTATATAATTTTTCCTTAATATTTTCGTATTACGAAGAATATAAACATAATCACCACTTGTTTCAGATTTATTTACATTTGGAAAGTTGTATATGGTAATTCTTGTTGTTCTTCAGGGGTGCATGTAACTGCAGTCGATAGGGAAAACCTGTATTCAATATATAAAATATATTAGTATTTTGGTATTACAAAAGGCGGATTTATAAAATGTTTACCCTTGCGTTTGAAGGTTTGAATAATATTGTATATAGTCATATCCACTGAGACTAACGGTATCATCGTTAACAATGTGACCGTACCCTTAGGAACTAGCTCCAGCATTACCATCAAAATTACCCGTTGGAGCGACATCTGATACTTCCAATTGTTCCTTCTGAACTAAAAGTTCAAAAGAATGCTGGGTGTTTGCCAGACCGAAGTCTATCATCGAAAATATTGATGCATCATCTATAATTTCAACCAATGCATTTCCACTAAAGGGAAAAAAATAAGAATGAGGGCGGGTTCTTGGAACATAAGGTCACCCATTCCCCTTTAAAAATTTGATGGTTCTAATTGCATAATTCTTGTGCACCCGACTGCTCTCTATCTGGAGCGGAATAGAGAACTTTTGCAGAAATTTTTAGAGAATTTTTTCTATAGATTTCAGAATAAGGGAATTTGGAGCGGAATGGAGAGCAGATGGAGAGGAGTCGGGTGTGTAAGAATTATGCGATTAGAACCATTAAATTATTAAAGGGGGCACGTTCTAAAAACCCGCTCTCTTCGTTTCTTTATCAAATAAAATATGGTTCTGTTTGATTTGACAACACTAAGAAAAAAACAAATAAGAAAAAACAAAAGGGAGAAAACATTAAAAGACACAAAAAACAAGAATGAGATTTGACATGACAACAAAACGTATCATTATGTTTGCAAAGATGGGGGCGGGTTCTCGGAACCCGCCCTCCTTTCCCTATAAAACCCCGCCCTCTTCGGTATGATTTTCGCTATCTTTATTTCAGTCCAAATTCCTTTCTAAAGCTCTGTCTCCTATCTAAATTTTTCAGGGATTAAAATATCAAAATAATTTCAATGGAGAATCAACCATTCGACAAATCACTGCTCGTATATCAAAACGAATACAGATCTTTCAATATATTACACGGGGAGGAAAAATTCAAAACTTATTCAATTTTTTTTAATTCCCCATTTCTTTTAATTCTAATAGTTGAAAATAATATGATTAAATTTTGCAGGGTGGAGATAATCTTACAGTCGTCAGTCATAGTTCTGACAAATGGCAAGCTACCGATTACCGTATAATCGAGCGGATTCGAAAAGCCGGATTTTATTAAGCTTCATTGTTTCGTCATATCCAAATCGACAACAGTCTCGTTACCTTCCTTATTGAGCGTAGGAGAAAAAAGGCCCACACTTTTCATCTAAGATGGGGTGAGGCCACTATCATACTCCAGAATATTGGCCTCTTACTTGGTTTACGGGTGAATGGGCTTGGATTGGTCGGAGGTAAAATTGTTGGTCCAGAACCGAGCACCCATACTGGGATATATATGACGAATCTGCTCTCGGACAGGTATAATTCGTAATTCTTTAAATCAAAAGTTTAAGTATGTTACAGTGATATTAATTAACACTTATTTGCAAAATTCAGGCACCAGGATACTCTACTAAGGGGTATAAGATCAGTTTAAACTGGCTCAAAAATACATTTTCCAATATCCCTGATGAAGCTACTGATGAAGTCTTGGATAGACATGCACGTGCCTACATTCTGTACATAATCGGTTCTTGGTTGATACCGGACCAATCGGCAACGCATGTCCATCCTTTATACCTTGGTTTTTTTTATGGATTTTGATGTGTGTGGCCAGTATGCTTGGGGAGCAGGGGTCCTGGCCTATCTTTACAAGGAACTAGATAAGGCATGTGCTCCTACGAAGAATAAAATTTGTGGCTGCATTACATTATTTCAGATACATTTCTTGTTTTTAATAGCTAGACATTTGCAAAATTGTAATATTGGTTCTTTCTCTTTTCATCTGACACTTTATTTATAGATTTGGTCATGGGAGCACGTGTGTATGGGAAGACCGGATCGAATTAATATTTCTGCCGTGGATACCCCTGAAAAGCCTCTCGGCTCTTGGTGGAGTGGCAAGAAATTTTATAAGGCTCCTCATCGAGTACTTAGATACTATAGAGATGAGTTGGATCGCATGGAGGCGACTCAGGTAACCATACCTTAGGTAATTAACTTTGTTTTAAAATTTTAAATTAACTTCATTACAATTTTGTATTATATTATTTGCGCAGTTCACGTGGACAACTTATACAGCATATCGTCAGCAAGGATTATCCGGCATTTGTATCGAAGGAGAGCCGGTTTGGCGGGCTCGATGCCCACTCCTCTGCATTAATATCGTGGTCATGTACCTACCGGACCGGATGTTGCGACAGTTTAGTAGATTGCAACATATTCCTGTCCCGCCGCCTGCGCCTGTAACAATAGAGGAAGACATGCGAGGAGGAAAGGCGGAGAGTGATTGGAGGGAGCATCATCATCAATATTTGCTGAGATGGGAGGATAGGCAGCGTAATATTGCCTTACAGTAAATAGATGACCAAACAACCACCGACACTACCGAAACATATCTACAGTGGTATAAGCGTGTCACTATAAGATATTTTTCTGCTCCCCCTAACGACTTTCCAAACATCCAGCGGTACGAGCCTAGAGGCCACGTGGAGCGAGAAATGGTAAGTTAAATTCTTTAAATTATACTATTTTTTAACATCCAGCGGTATGAATCAATAATTATTTCTTATTTTTAATATAACGACAGGCTCGTGGGTTGCATCATATACAATCAATGATGCAGGATCCATATTCGACTAATGCTGGTCCGGATACTCAGGCTTTATTTTCAAATGTAAACTCATATATTGGTGGTATATTCGGCTCATATAATATACTTCCACATTTATCGCCGGTACCAGAGCAGCAGCATGAGCCGGCACCAGAGCAGCAGCATGAGCTGGCACCAGAGTTGCAGCATCAGGGAGATCCAGAGCAGCGGGAACAGTAGTTTGGAATACCATACTGTCAGCAGCAACCCCGGCATACCGAACAAGCGCAACAACCGGAGGAACAACAGTTTTGGGGGACCGGTTTTGCGCAATAACAGAAGTCTTGGGGGTTAGGTTTTGCACAACAACAGTATTAGGGGTCAGGTTTTGCGCAACAACAGCAGTCTTGGAAGTCAGGATTTGCGCAGCCATGGGGGCCAGGTTTTGTGCAACAGCAGCAGCATGAAACTGGGACAGATTCTTCGTAACAACAGCCCAGTTGGGAGACAGATTTTTCGTCCTACATACAGTTGTTGGGAGGGAGCACATATCCGACACCTGTCCCACATTCAGGATTTGCGGAACAACAGCCTGAGTTCTGTTGTGCAAAACCGGGACAGATTTTGCGGAACACCAAGACGATGCTGAAGCCGAAGCCGAAGCCGAAGCAGAAGAGCAGCCGCCGCCGCCGCCATATACCCACGAAACAGAAGGGTCCTCCAGTCATCCCAAGAGGCATAAGCTTATGTGAAATCTCCTCGGATTGGGAAAGGGAAAAGGAAAACGATAGTTCTATACTTTTACAAACAGATGATTTTTTTGTATTATAAATTTGACGGATTCATTTTGTTATTAGAGTCCAGAAATTGACGATCCAGAGTTCCAAAGCTGTATACAAGATTCATATTTAAACAACAATAATATTATTGTTTTATTTTTTTCTTCGATATTTAATTTTCTTGTTTTTAATTAATTTTTTTTTTTAAAAGGGGGCGGGTTCCCAGAACCCGCCATCTCCTTGAGGGCGGGTTCTGGAAACCCGCCCTCTAAACAACAGGGGTCGGGTCGGGGTTCAAACCATCCTATTTTGATAAATTTAAAAAAATTTATTTTATTTTAATAATTTTAATTTTATTCTACCTTATTTTAAAAAAACCCATTATGATGGGATTTGATACTGTTTGGATTCTTGAATCCGGAAAAAAAAAGTTTGGATTCTTAAATTCTTTGTTTGGTTGTAGGATTTTGGTTGTTTTGGATACTCATGTTTTTTGTGAGGGGCTCATCATTTTTTTGGATTCTTGAATCAAAAAAAAACTATAGATTTCTATGGATTTAGCACTATTCACGTGGGTCCCACATACTTTATGTTATTAAAAAATCCCCACTCTCTATAATCATCAAATCCAAATTTCACTTATTTTTTCCCAACCAAACAAGAATTATAATGATCTACAAATCCAATACTAGGAATTCAATACCAACCAAACACATAATTAGTCAATCTAGATTTTTGCAATTGTACTGCATAGAAATCCAAATTTCAAAATTCTGCAGCCAAACAACCCCTAAATACCTTAAAGTTTTTGTTTAAGCTTTTAAGTACCTCTCTCTCTAGCTTTCTTCTTCCATGTACCATTTGCTCATTTTCGATAACCTGCCGCAGAATTATTTTATTAGTGAACCCTACAAATGTCAAAGCATAAAAAAATTTACTAATCAAATAAGCTGATAAAGTTGCAAATTTTGCACAATAAACTTTGGAGTCTTCATATACCCTCAAAACAAACTCAAAACTGCTGAAAATTCAAAATACTTAAACGAAACTCTTATCAGCCATCCTATTGGGTTTTCTATGTTATTTTCCAAAAGATATAGAAATATTGATTGTGTTTCCAGATCAAAAGCTCTGGACTTCGGAAGTCGATTTTTATATCAGAATCTCTTATTTGCACGTTTGAACATGTTTCGGTCTAAATGACATAAATATTCTTCAAAAACTACTCAAAATAAAAATGAAAAATCATAATGAAACTCATACTCACTTGATTATAATCTAAATAGACACTATGTGGACAGGGGAAATTGAACCAAGACCTTTTAATTATGTGAAAAATACACTTTGCCATTTGAGTCAAAGCTCCGTAATGGACTTGATCATGTCATTAATATATATTATATATGTCAAAAAATTCTCAACTCCCTTCCATACATGCTATTAGTCTTTCTTTTTCTTTTTTCTTCTTTATTTTTTTTAATCTTTTTTTTCAAAATTACAATGATTACGTGCCTATGTGTCACGATCCGGAAACAGAAATGACCGGCACTTAAATCGCGCAACATCTAAAAACGATGACGCAATTCAAATAAGCAAAAATCCAGAATTTAAACCATTTTTAAAAGAAATAGTGGGGGTGGAGTTTTGAAAAGTTCTGTAAAAAATAAAACTTGTTTTGAAAAACAAACATCTTCTTTGTAAATTTTGAATAAAACAAGTACAATGATTGTAAACATAAAAGGATCCCATATACGGGAGCTAAATCAATGCCCACTCGGTGGAATCACAACCATGCAGTAATATACGACGCTCAAAGGCAATGGATCACAAGCAAAACATAGTAACTGCATGACTAAAGCTAATAGTCGACTCTGCCCGAGTTCGATCTAAGAGAATGTACATTAAGTCTCGACTTGATCTAACTCAAATAATAATACATATCCTGGTCGATAGAGTAACACTGGATAAAAGAAAAGTATAGCACTCAAAGAGACGGTTACTAAGCACGTAACCCACCTAACAAAATAAGCGAGAATCCCAAAAGATGAGGTGTCAACACCGCCGCCATATATCTGTACGGTCGGTCCTGCAAGAAGTTATGGCACAACGAGAGTGAGTTGCCAACTCAGTGAATAGAATACAACATTACAAAATATATGTGTGTGTGTGTGTGTATATATATATATATATATATATAATGGACGAAAGAGGCCATAGGAGGGGATTTCCTCACACACACACACATATATATATATATATATATATATATATATATATATATATAATGGAGGAAAGAGGCCATAGGAGGGGATTTCCTCCTATGGCGTCGCAAAAATGCAATCTTCATCATTTTTTCCGACGATCGGCATCCAGCATCATCATCATTATCATCTAAAATGTGCATATACCAAATTTCTTGTGATTCCACCACTTTTTCAACGTTGAATTAGTAATGTAAAAAGTTCTATTGTCGGTAAACCGTTAATTTTGTACCAACCATATCAACAGTGAAAAAAAGGTATAATCCCATGAAATTTGGTATATCCACATCTTAGATGATAAAGATGGCCGTGATGTATGTCGATTGTCGAAAAAAATGATGGAGGGTGCATTTTTCCGACGCCATAGGAGGAAATTTCCTTATACGGCACCTTTCCTCCATTAACCCCCCCTCTCTCTCTATATATATAATATGGTGAATAAAAGTGAATGCAATGAGATCAACATCATCACGAAATCCGCGGCAATCATCGCTAACTAGAATTTCATCATATCATACCGGTGTATCCGAATCGGTCTATCCCCTTTCTCGATTACCAAATCACACCAAACATATATCACACCGGTGTATCCGAATCGGTCTTTCCCCCTTCCTCGATTACCGGATCACACCAAATATATATCACACAAGAAATTCATGATATCCGTACCGATCTCTCCTCTTTCCTTGATAATCGGATACCACCAAACATATATCTACATAAGAAATTCATGATATCCGTATCGGTCTCTCCCCCTTCCTCAATAACCGGATATCATCAAACATATATATAACATACGCATAACAAAAATGCAAGTAAGTTTTATAATTAATAATAATGATGTATATGTGTGTGTGTGTATTAGTGTCCCATACCACTGATATATATCATCATATCATCATCATTAAAAACTACAATCTTATAAGATAAACCATATATAACGCATAACGAAATCAGGATAAGCAGCAATCAATACTTACTAATAACATGAAGATAATCTAATACTAATAGCATGATAGTTTCTAAGTGTCATGGCGGTACCAACGATGTGTAGTGTAGTATACGCGTCTGTGATTGTGCAACGTGGCGATCGTTGGTAGTTGTGTGGTGTTTTATGAAGTGGTACATATAAGCAGGGCAATTGAAATATAAAAGTCGAAATTTAATATGAAACATGTCATTTAATTAAGTATCAATAACAAACGACAATGCAAACAATTATAGATATGGAACATGATATGGTACTCAATACAATACTAATAGAATGGTAATGCAATCAACTGTCGCAAATATGTTTAAAATAACGACATGAAGTTTTATACAAAATTTCTGGCAGTCGGGGGTGCTATACACCATTCGTCCGATTTTCCACTTGTAGATGCTATTCCACTCACCAAAAGTCAACTCGTACTAGTCGAAGTCCGCAAACCTTTGCCCTTCCTCGTCGCGTCGGACATCTCCATGACCGATCCTAAATATTGAAATAACAACTTGCGCATGTGAGAATCTATACTACCGATATCGATATTTATATAAAACGAACTAAACCCGTGCAGGTCAATACGTGCGACCATCGTGTGCTAAACATGTGCAAAGTTACCTACGATTATCCCGAATTTCCATTAATTAACGAAAACACCAAATCGAGAGTTAAAATATCTGTATCGTATGCTAAAATATCGCGAAAAGTGAAGGAAAGTGCTCCCAGATTTTTGTATAAGCGATCTGGGAAAAAAGAAGTATACCAAAAATCTGGTTGTCAACACAGAGAACCCGATACAAAAGCCCAAACCCTAACTCTACAACTGGGCCGTCGGAAGCGGCTAATTTGAATATTCCGGTGGCCTGGGTTTCAAAAGGTAGGCTCGGGTTTCGAGGGGGGTCTCGGGGTTCATTAAAAAACTCAAAATAATTTTCTTTTATTTTTCAGATCTCTCCAATAACTCCAGAATTATTTTGAACACCAAAATTCCACAAAATACTAGTTTTAAGCACTTTGAAAATATTATGGTGAAATTATGAAGTGTGACACTTTTGAAGTAAATATAACTTGCATTAAAACACCCTTAACTATCCCAAATTATGTTGTGATGAGCTAAACACTATCCTAGCATATTCCTTTTTCAAAAACCTATATTGAAATATCAAAACTAGATAAAACTTGATCTTTAACTTACAAATAAACTTTTCATGACAAGTGCTTGTAAAAATCTAATTAAAGATAGTATTTTTACCTCTCAAATTGAGTGTAAAGAAAGAAGAAGCTTGCAACGTGGCCTCAAGTTGAAATCTTTGCCTCTACTTTAAGTATTTGGATGAAAATTGAATATTTTGGTGTAGTGATTTGTGTATGTGTGTGTGATTTGGTGTTGGAAAAAAATGAGGAGAAGAATGAGAAGGAGAGGATGAAGAGATGAGGATGACGAGGGAATGACTATGGCTGAACCATAACCTTCCTCTCTCTCCCATTCCCATTAGAAAAATGGAGCCATGCCACCTCCCATCTCTCCTTGTCCTCTCTCACAACAATTATTTAAAACAACAACAAAAGAAAATAGAATAATGAATAAGCAAGATGTTAACTTGCCATGACATCCAAAACATGTTTTGCTAAACCTTAAGCAATTTTTTTATATGGTTAAGAAAACTTATTGTTTTAAATATGTGTGCACTAAAAAATACCACTTATATACTTAAACTTGTAATATAGCTAATTAAATTATATAATAATCTTAATAAATTTTAAAAACGTTACACTTTGATCTCTTATCGGGTGCGGGATCCGGATCCTCTACTTGTTTGCTTCCCTGCTTGCCGATCCAACGTCCATTGTGTGTGTAAAATAGGATGCCCATGGTTGGTGGGGTCCACTAAAAGATCTGACGGCTGGAAAAGGCTCAGAGCACACTACTCTTGAAAAATCAGGAGGAGAGGATCCTAATTTTCGGGTGCGTCCATGTACCTAGTCACTAGAGGCTACAATCTTTAAGTAATGAGGCTGTTTTCGGAGGTCTTGCTCATCGTTTTCAATTGCCACCAATTCGACTCAAATTAACAAAGTTATATCCAATGTAACGACCCTGAAATCCCTGTACATTTGTAACAGTTCTATGTTATATAAAGGATATTTCTATTGCTGATTCCGATTTATAAGTAGATTTTGATAAACATCAACAAGAAACTCTTTATAGCTTACTAGTTAATAAGCTCCACTGTTGTTCCTTAGCCCGCGTGTTCGAATCCTGTCAGCCCCAATTATTTTCTTTTTATCCTTTTGGAAGCCCAAAGGTTTGCACGAAGTTTACATGGGTTTACGAAACGTTTCAACTGAAAAGATGTATTAAAATAGGACCCTAAACTCGACCCAAACCTATGGCACGAACCCCAAGGCGATAACCCACCTTCTGGCTGCCGAAAAGCCTCCAATCTCAGCCTGGGTGCGACCAATTTAGTCCGTGCTCCACACGGGCGACTCTTTGACTTCCCACTATCCTTTTTAATATATTAAATTTCTACAATTAAATAGAGAGCTGCTGACCCTTCACCTATCCTATTTACACCATTTTCATTCAATTTTTAATTTTCTTTTTAACACACCCTACTCCCTAATTCTCCTATAAATACCTCGCCATTCTAGCCTCATTCTTATTTATGAAAATACTCTAAAATTATACTCAAAAGTTCCCTCTCTCAATATTCTCAAGTCCAAGCCAAGCTCAAGGGGTCAAGCTCATCTTTCATCTCGCACCGCTGTTCTCTCAAGTTCGTTCCTCCGCGCATATTCAAGCTCGATACTCTTGCCTCGTCAGTCTCGGTTCTTCAATCGAGGATTCTTCTCGTCTTTTCTCGCTCGTACGAGTACGAGCGGAACCCGTAAGTTCCCCTTGATCTTCCTCTATTTTGTTTATCCTCTCTCACAACATCAACTATTTTATTACAAATCATGTTAATCTTGACTTCTTATTTATAAATATTGATGATAATGATAGTAGAAACAACTACCATCCTATCACTCTAACAAGCTATACATCTCACTAAAATCTACGTAATGTTTCTTTTCATTAAACAGAATTAATCACTAGGTTAAACCAATATTAAAAATTATCGTTAAAATACCATGCATAATATTTTTGTCTTGTGATATGTTAATCTAGATCATGCACGGGGTAACGACCTACCCACCCGTACACATGAAAAACATAGCACGATTTCATGTCCTTTAAAGTTTTCTAAAAGAATCGAGTTACACCAAAATACCCTTTTCCTAACAAATAACTTTAACTATAATTTTTATTCTTTGCAAATATGTCTCTACAACCCTCGTTAGGAGACCGATTTATGAATGGTGCAGATTATTGCATATCCTGGAGATAGTAGAGTGAGATGCAGAATTTCTCACGTAGAATTCGGATTCGAAAGGAATAGAATACGGTTTTAAAAGAAAATAAATAAATTCTATAAAATTGAACATAAAAGAAAATATAACAAGTTTTGTTAATTTGGGTTATCAATATTTTCTAAAATATCAATTAAATCAAGTTTTTTTATTAAAGTTTTAAAAGAAATACACTTAGGTTTCCAAGAGACAGATTTTTCATTAAAATACCACAAACTTTTAAAAGCTAGGTTTTAAGACTAAAATACCATAAAACCTAAAATATTTTTATTAAAACCCCTGACATACAAATTAATATGTTTTTACCTATAACACCCTCGATGTTTTTTCAACCATACTATTTTACATAAAACCCTCTCGAGAGTTTAAATGTTTATTCATATAAGTACCTTAAAAATCAAAGACCAGTCTATGTTACGTGTTTAGATTGCACTTTGGTTTAAGTGGTATTTTCTTTTGTCAGTATTTCAGGGTTGCCGGAGACAATGATGCACCACTTGCCTCTTTCTAAAAGTAGATCGTAACTTTAGAAAAAAATCAAATCATATCGGACTCGAACTTGACTTGAATTCAAATCTAACTTGAACTCGAACTCAATCACAAACTCGAACTCGACTTGAACTTGAACACTTGACTTGACCCGAATTATGAATATGACTTGATATGAATACTTGAACATAACTTGAACCTAAACCTGAACTATTTATATTCATGGATTCGATCGAGACCTAAACTTGAACTATACAACATAATACGCAGTGATAAGGGGTAGATTGGTAAAGAATGTATGCCGTGGCACAAAAGTTCACTAAAAGACACCTAACCTGAATATCCTGTGCTGTTGTCCCGTGGGTTTGACGGAGCCTTGTATTCCTGTACCTTTGGTCTGCTGGGTACGACGGACCACTTTCGTATACATGCATGCCTTCCTTATCAAATTACAAACAACCATGTTAGAATAGATTAACCATATTCATATACATGTCATACTTGAGATGTTTTTATATACAATCTTACCTGTTCTTTACTACTTGGATTCCTGTTCATTTTATACACACCTTATTACTTATTTCTTTTGGGGACTTACCGAGCGCTAGTTCGCTGTCGACATTCCTTTCTTTTTTGTTTTCTTTGAAAGGTCGTCAGGAGATTAAGGAACGGATGAGATCAAACTGGGTTCAGAGGACTACTCGCAGATAGAAGCCCTAGCCGATACTAGTCTTTCAACAGTTATTTCTTTTCATTCCTGTATGCCACTGTTGTAACGACTCTGAAATCTTTGTACAAATATAACTTATTCAAATGTATAGAAAGGGTATTTCAGTTTGATTAGGCGTTATAAGTTATTTTTGTTCAATAAAAAGAAGATGCAACTTGTAGCTCATTGGTTAAGACTCTTTACTGCTGTGACATAGCCTGTGTGTTCGATTCCCATCAGTCCCAATTATTTTTTATAATTTTTCTTTTTAATTTTTCGGAAACCCAAAAGTTGCATGTGCAATACACAGAGCATCGAAAAGTTTCAGAAAAATCAAACGGGATAAATGAGGAGTTAAAACCAAATAACACACATGGCACGAACCTCGAGACACCTAACGAAAATCCAACCGCCAGATCCCCACTAACGGTGGCCAAGATGCGCCCAAACCACTCCATTTTTTGCCTGTGTACCCCTTCAGCTCCACTTTACTCCACTTTATTATTTGATTTCTCTGCAATTAACCAGAGACTCTTCAATTCCCCCATTAATATCATTTTAATTCTTTTAAATTCAAAATTTTTAATTTCCATACACTCAATTTCACTATAAATACCACCCCATCCCCTACCTCTCTCCCATTCTGAAATCCATAGCAAAAATTCTTCAAAATTTTCTAAGTACAAGTGGAGTTAAGCAAGCCAAGAGAAGTAGCGATTCAATTTCGACGACCGGAGAGTCTAATCGACGGTTCCACGACTCCACAAGACCACTCCCCTTCTTCCTCTCTTTTTCTCTACGCTTTAAAAACCGTAAGTTCCTTCCTCTCTCTCTCTTTTCATCTCAAAACAATCTCTAAAACAATATCGACAAAGTGGAGTTAACTCGTTATTTTTTTTCTTAAACAACTTTTGTCACCTTTACTATATTTAATATTTCACTCTAAATCTCTAATATCACCTTAACATATTATTCCCATATTTTACCTTTTCATGTAATTAGAATTTCATGTGAAATAAGCATTTAACGAACTTTTTCATAAATACCATGAATTTTAAATACAACCCTTTAATCGATAATTAGCATATATCCCTCTAGAAAACTCACGGGGTAACCACCTACCCCTTCACATACACTATGGTTTCATAGCATGAAGTTTTTTTGATGTATGTTTAATTTAAAGAATACGGTTTTCAATAAAATACCTTTTGCTTTTACAAATAAATGTTTTTAATCGATATTTTTTAGATTCTTTACAATTGCGTCTCTACAACCCTTTTATGGGAACCCATCTATGGATGGTGCGGGTTATCACACGTCCTTGGGATAGTAGAGTGAGATACATAACTCCTCATGAGGAATTCGGTCTCGAAAAGAAATAAAAAATACGGTTTAATGAATATGACTTTTCAAAACAAATTAAAACTTTAGAAAATTTATATAAAATTATGAATCCGTATTTTCAATAAAAACAAAATATGAAAATTATCTTTTAAAATGAAATAAAATACAATCAAATTTTCCAAAAGCAGTAGTTTTCATAAAAATACCATAAACTTTTAAAAGCTAAGTTTTATCACTAAAATACCACTAAAAATAAATTACTTTTCTATAAAACTCTTAATATTATAAATCACCCTCGATATTCATTTTTAAACAACATTAAAATATTTTTCATAAAACCCCCTCGAGATATGCAAACAATGTAAATAAACAAGAATAAATTTTTAAGGATACTAGATTAAAATAGGTTTAAGCGGTATTATTTCTTTTGAGCCCTAGGGAGCCGGAGAAAGTGAGTGCTTATCTACTCAGGTTAGACAATACTGTAACTTAACAGAGTTATCAATTACAATTGTCTTGGAAAAAGACACAAATCCTGCCGTCCATGTGCAGCAGTTGTCCGATTACTTCCGAACTAAAGAATTTCAACAGTTAAATCCTTTCATAAGAAATGATTATAGCCTGAATACAAACTCAAACTTGAACCCAAACTCAAAACCAAGCTTGAACACTTGATCTTGAAACTGAACCCTTGAACTTGAATTCGAATATCCAAACTTGAACTTGAATACTTGACTTGACTTGATCGAACCATGAATATAACTTGACATGAACTTGACATGAATACCTGAATACATGATTACAACTTGAACATGAACTTGCACATTTTTATATTCATGGATTCGACCAAGACTTGTTAACTTGAACTATACACTACAATACGCAGGGATAAACAGGTAGATTGGTACGAACGTATATCGTGGCACGAAAGATCACTTTAAAAGACACCTAAATGAATTCACATGTCGTTGTCTCGTGGGTTATGACAGGGCCTTATACTACATGTTACTATAGTCCACGGGATGAGATGGACTCCTCTTGTATACATGAATACTTTCTTTACCAAACTACAAACAACCACGTTAGAATAGTTATTGTCACGACCCGAAATATTAGCTCGTGTCCGGCACTTAAATCACGCCACGTCTAAAGGCGTAACGTAAATTAAGTAAGCCGAAGCCCAGAATTCTAAAACCTTTTTAAAGAAAATAAAAGAGGTGAAGTTTTGAAAATAAAGGTATGATGAAATCAAACGTTTTCTTAAAAGTATAAATAACGGAACATGAAAATACAAGTGGATTTACTAATTGAAAACATGTTTCGTCTTTTAAAAATTTGGGCAGCACCTCCTTTGTATATTTTGATCCAAAATCACTTATACATGATAATAATAAGGGCATCTCCAAGCGGGAGCTAGCTCTTCGCCAATCGGCGGAATCACAACCACGCAAGTCATAATATAAGTATACGACGTCTAACGGCGAAGATCAACACAAAGATAATGAATAATGCAAGACATCAACCCACCAAGCGAATATATAACTCATCGCTCTAAGTCTCGCAACCACAAGTCTTTCTAAGGCATACTACTTATACAAATACTAGTTTCTGATTGATGGAGTTAACTAGATACAACAGGAATAATAAATACAAGAGTGGTATGATCCAACATATACCACCTACCAAAGCAAATCACCCGAATGCAGCTGTGTGGCAGCAATGCCGCTGCTGATCCAAGCGGTCAATCTGCAAGAACTGTGGCACAACGGGGGTGAGTTGCCAACTCGTGAGTAGAAAACATCATCAGGTAGAAATCGAATAAAACAACGATTTCCTAGGTCAACTGTATTATAAAGGTAATACTATGATATCTAGGGCGACCGTATCTGCATATGTGCCAGCAATAATTAATGCCTATCTGCATGTGGATAACATCTACGTGTCCATCAATGACACAACGATATCATGCATGTAAATATCATGAAAGCATATGCATGTAAATATGAGGATATCAATCAACGTGTGTCCATCAACGACAAATCAAAATCATGGAACCTGAGTGTCCAACATCAGCACTCGAAATATCATGAAACCCGTGTCCAATATCGACACGTAAATTCTCATATCTCAGGCGCCGCATCCTCAGATCGGCCCTTATATCCATCTCATCTCAGGCGCCGCATACTCTGATCGGCCCTCATATCCATCTCATGACTCCGGTCGGTATCCTCCGGATAACCGCCGAGCTTAAATACTATCACCGGTTGGTAGTAGTCCCTCTGTCAGGCTCATCGTCTACTCCACGAAAAATCATTTCTTGCCCTGGGGTACCATACCGGGTCCACCATGTACCCGCAGACGGTGCCTCCCGCTCCTCGAATCGGGTTTCACATGCCAATCTCAGAACCGAGAAAACACATGGTGGATGTCTCGAAATATCATATCAAGAGAAACCGGGTTTTTAAAACAATACATACTTCCTTTTGAAACATAACCACGGTTCTCAAATTCAGAACCTCATGAAAACAACATCTCAATGCATATAATCGTAAAGCATGATGTATGCGATATATAACAGAAATGTAAGCATATCCGTATATCATGCAACATGGAACAATGATGTGAGCATATCAAATATGTCATGCAACATAGCATAATGATGTGAGCATAGCAATATATAATAGCATGATGTAGCAATTCTACTGTGTGAGCGACATAGCAATTATCGATGATGAAAGTGTGTGAGCCGGCAAATCTGTGTAAGTGTAACATATGCATCATCGATAATGGTGTAGGTGTACTGGCACAGGTATATATAATGTAATGAGAATGTCATGAACGTAACATAGGGTACATCGTACGCGAAATGCTAACAGGTATACGTATCTACAATATATCCGAGTCGGTGAATCTATTAATCGGCATCCTCTAGTCAAGGGTATGGATCAATCATCAGATAAAACTCATCACGTACGGTAAATCATCGTACGGCGGCATTAAACTATTAGGGATCCTATCATCCTATATGACAATGAGGGTACGGACCTAACGTCTCGTACGGCATATCACTCATGATTCACAACATTATATATATCTATATACCTATATCCCAGGTCACACCCATAACAATCTCATATCAGGGGACTGACAAAGGTATGAATCCTCTCATATCGACTCGTGTCCGTATACCGACATATCAAATCAAGTCATCATATCTCATCGTATACTCTTTTCATCACATCAATATCTCACATCAAGTCATTTACATATACATTCTATCTTATAAATCTCATGTCATGCTACTCTAAATCTCATACTTATTCTCGTGCACTACCTATATTTATGTATCGGGATTCACATTTATGTTTCACATCCTTATATATATCTTCGAGACATCCTTATCAATCATATCATTTCATACTAAACCTTAATCTATAACTTTAAGTCATGGTATATCTTATTTCCTACTAATTCTTTAACCATATTCATAAGTTTCTAACACGGTTTCCTTAACCATATTCTATATATCGGTTTCCATCAAAGCTTGCGGGGGTGCTATACGCCATCCACCCGACTTCCCCCGTAGATATAAATCTACTCACCTTGATCCTTACTTGCCGAAGTCGATGTCTTCATGCTCCTCTTCGTTATCCGAAGTACACGTGGGGGTGCCTACATATATAAACATACAGTATCGTAAACAGAATCGCGCACGAAAACCAAGACGGCACACGAATCGCACATAGGTTAGAACCTATGGCCTACGCATGCAAGAATAACCAAACCACACCCGATATCGACGTACAAACGTCAAGTGGCCGAGACAAAACGAAATATCCAAAGTTTCAAGTCATGCAAAAGCCACAATTCAAAACAGCAACTAAAGAAAATGGTCCCAGATTTTGGTTCAGGTAAAATCAGGCCAAACTAGCAGTACAGTGGGGTTGTATAGGGGGTATGTGAGCTACAGACTAAACCTAGACACCAATGCCCACAACTTGGCCGGCCACACTGCCCTGAAAACCGGCCTGCTCGGCCAGACAAGCTCTGTTGGGGTTCGTCCTCTCAGGGTGCTCTCCTAGTGTCTTAAATAGGTCTCTGGAGTTGCTATTTTTTCTCGTAAACGTCCCAGGTCATCCCAGATTTCCTGTAGGCACACAATACCTCACAAAACCGACACGGGTAATTTCCTAAGTCCGTATTTTGGTTTCTAATCCGGGTCTTGGCCAGTAAAATCAACGCTAAGGTTTTGTAACAGCCTCTAACATCACAATTCCACACAATCACCCAAACCCTCCCTTGGGATTTTCCAAACATCACTAATCTAAACAAGTTTAACTCTAAACTACACTAGGATGCTTGGAAACTTAAAACTAAACTAAGTGAAGGGAGATATACCTCATTTGGCAATTCATGAAAAACCCTAGCTTGTCCAAAGTCTCCAAAATCCAACTTTGATTGGTCCAATGTGTTGAGGATGAAGTGGGGATCATTTTTAATGATGAGGTGGGGATCATTTTTAGCAAGGTTTTTGAGGTGATTCATGGAGGTGAAGGTGGAGGGAAATGAGGAGGAAGAAGATGAAGGAAAATGATGGGGTGAAGAAATGGTGGCTGCCATCTCTCTCTCTCTCTTTCTTATTCTTACCCCCTCCAAACTCATGTCTCACTTTCTCTCTCCAATCATTCTCTTTTTAACTCTTTTCTCTTTTTCTCACAATAATACACATAATATCCATAAAACAACACAAATGCAACAACATGCAACAAAATGCAACATGTCATGGTGCACTAACCATGGAAAAATGTAGAAACACGGATTTGGCTTAATTGCGATTAGTAGTGCATTAATCAATTTTTTATTCAAACTGCATATAATAAATTATAAAAATGCCAAATCCGATAAATATATTTTTAAATGAATAAATCATTTTAATCTCCAATTATTTCACAATTATTGGTATATATATTTATACCATTTTACGAAAACCCCAAATTTGCAAATCGGGTAGTTTTCGCGAAATATATTATTTTACTATTAAATTCCAAAAATAATATTTTATAATTTTTGAAATGCTACAGCTATCTTATACCTGTAAGTGAATATGTTTAGATACTCTCATATACAACCTTACATGTTCACATTTATTTGGTTTCTATTCACTTTATATACTATTCAGTCATCTTCTATTACTTTTTCTTTTGGGGACTTACCAAGCGTTAGTTCGCTGACGACATTCCTCTCTGTTTCTTTCTTTGAAATGCTCGTCAGGAGGACCGGACTGTAAGGAGATAGAGCCAAGCCTGGAGGACTTGGACCAGTTTGCTGCTCAGCCTGACTACTAGCTCCTGCCTGTATTTATTTTCAGTATGCCATTACTTAGGCATTTGTTTTTATCAATGTATCTTTTTATTCCAGACAGTTGTATGTAAAGTTGAATGTAAATAAAGTTGCCGTTTCATTTTATTACTCTTGTCATTCTTGCACATTATTATATTGCTTAATTACGCTTAACATATTTTTATAGTAAATACGTTACGGGCTTGCCATGTCTCCGTTTCCATCTACTGTGAAGCGGGGCGTGACAGGTTTTGTTGGTGGCCCATACAGGTTAGTTCTGTATGAAGTCTTAAACAATATATCATAAGAATTATAAGAATCAGCAACTATACATTCCTTGCATTTCAAATTCCTTAAATCTATCCTAACCTGTCTTTTCTATCAAGATAATGGATTCTCCAAACAATACCAGCACCAACGTCAATGGCAACACACCACCGCCTACCCTACTATCTCCCCTTACCGTTGCTGCTCCGATCAATGATCGGACGGTGCTTCTAGAGGCCATCAAAAGCCTTCTGGAGGGTCAGCAGTAGCAAACTGCTATCCTTATGAACTGCCCCAAGGCCGAAGCACCTGGAGTAAAGCAATTTCGAACGTTGCGTCCAAAGAACTTCTCAGAGAATGAGAGTCCTCTTGAGGCTGAAAAATGGGCCCAAAGTATCAAGGACGACATTGCAGCAGCGCAGGTACCAGATAAAGCTTGGGTTCATGTGGCAAAGCTTCAGCTCACGGACAACGCAAGAATCTGGTGGAAGGCCAAAGAAAGCTGTCTTGCACAATCAATAGAGTGGAAGACATTCCGCGACCTATTCGATGCGAAGTTTTTCTCTGAGACTGCCCGTTTTGAGATGGGAACAACAGTTCATCCACCTATAACAAGGCTCTATGTGGGTAAAATTAGTGGATGAATATGATACTGAATTCATCATGCTCAGCAGGTAAAGAATTCGTCTCAAATTCTATTCCGTAAAACACATAATGGTTCTGACATCAATAACTTATCAGGTTTGCGTCACACTTGATCCCTACCGATGAGATTCGGGCTAGACGATTCCAACAAGATTTAGACCCGGAAATTCAAACGGCTTTAGCCACATGCGACTATCTGACTCATGAACTCGCTCTGAAGGTAGCGCGCCGTTATGAAGCTGTGGTCAAGAAGAAGGGTAAGCCGCAAGCAGCCGGAATCAAATGCCCTGCTACCCAGATGACAGGAGGAGCCTCTTCCGGGCCGAATTTTGCACCCAAGAGATCAGGAGGATCATTTAACCAATCCAGTCCAGATTTCTGTTTCTACTGCAAGAGAACTGGACACTTGGTGAAAGACTGCAGGCATGCAAATGGCCTATATTTGATTTGTGCAGCATCTACTCACGCTATAGGAGCATGACCATATCGAGGTAACACAGCACCCAGACCCACAATGCCAGCTTTGCAGAGGCCAGCTATTCAGGCACCTGCACCCTGCCTAGCTCTTTCTGTACCAGTTCCACGTGGACCACCTACACAGTCTCAGCCTCAGTTCCATCAGGCATAGATAAACGTGCCTCAATGGCAAAGGAATGTGCCTCCAGCGAGGAGGAATGTACCGAGACTTCAGGCTTTCACAATGACGGTCGAAGAGGCCGAAGCCACATGACAAGTCATCACCGGTAAATTCTTCCCATCCTTTCAACCTTTCAATACTTATACATCGTTATACTTTCCTCTATACCTAAACGCAACCTCACACAACTTAGGTATTATACTAGTAGCCACCCTCCCTGCACTTGTACTTTTCAACACTGGAGCTTCACATTGCTTCATATCACAATGGTTCGTGAGAACGCACGCGATTCCCATCAAGCCACTCGTTTTGAGCTAGAACGTCGGTTCTGGGAATGGAGTTTTGAAGGCAACATTGGGATATGATCAGTGCCCAGTTGTAGTTTGCGGTCGAGAATTCTACGCGAATTTCAAAATGCTAAACATACCAAATTTCGATGTTGTGTTAGGAATGGATTGTCTGGGAGTATTTTATGCTACCATCGACTGCCGTCAAAAGAGGGTAGTATTTGAGATAGCAGATCATCCAGTCTTCTATTTCAAAAGTGGAGACAGAATCTTGAAGCCAGGAAGCTACCGTGCTAAACCGAAGACTGTAGAAGTGTTCTCCCTACCAGCTGAAGAAGAAAAGCCTGATGTAGTTCGAGAGTTCGAGGATGTTTTCCCTGAAGACATATCAGGTTTGCCTCCCGGTCGAGCTCTTGAATTTAGTATTGATTTATAACCCGGTGGACAACCTGTAATCAAAGCTCTGTATTGACTAAGTCTGGAAGGATTGAAAAATATTTGTATTCAGTTGGACGAGCTTCTGAAGAAAGGTTGGATCAGACCTAGTATCTTAAGTTGGGGATCTCCGGTGCTACTGGTGAAGATGATGGAAGATACCTACCGGATGCGTGTGGATTATCAAGTACTGAATGAAGTAATGATTAAGAACAAGTATTCGCTACTTCGCATCGATGACCTTTTCGATCAACTAAGTAGATCTTGTGTCTTCTCTAAGTTAGATTTTCGCTCTGATTATCATCAGGTGAAGGTCAATGAGTCCGACATTCCGAAGACAACGTTTATGACTCATTATGGACATTATGAATATCTCGTAATGCCATTTGGAGTGATCAATGCACCAGCCATTTTTATGAACTTGATGAACTAAGTTTTTCGAGAGTACTTAGACAGGTTTGTGGTTATCTTCATTGATGACATCCTGGTGTTTTCAAAGAATCGTAAAGAGCATGGCGAACACTTATGCATTGTCCTGGAGATACTATGACAACATCAACTCTATACCAAGTACAGCAAGTATGAATTTTGGCTAGACCAGGTCGGATTTCTCGGACACATCGTTTCAGGAGAAGGAATTTCTGTGGATCCAGCTAAGGTGTCAGCTGTCAGCGAATGGCCTACACCTAAGTTCGTCAAAGATATAAGAAGTTTTCTGGGCATAGCAGGATACTACAGATGTTTCCTCGAAGTATTCGCAAGGATCGCAACACCCCTGACCAAGCTTACACGTAAAGACGAAGCATTTGTGTGGTCAGAAACATGTGAGAAGGCTTTTGTAGAACTCAAGTCAAGATTAACCTTTGCACCTATCCTCGTAATATCGGATCGATCTTGCGGATTTGATGTGTATTGTGATGAGTCCCGTAAAGGATTAGGATGTGTTCTATATCAGCATGGAAAAGTTATGGCTTTTGTATATAGGCAGTTAAAAGTTCATGAGCGCAACTATCCAACACATGATTTAAAATTGGCAGTCGTAGTCTTCGCACTCAAGATTTGGCGTCACTATCTTTTGGGAGAGAGAGTGGATATATACACCGACCACAAGAGTCTGAAGTATATATTTACTCAGAAGGAACTCAACATGCGGTGGAGAAGATGGCTAGAGCTCATGACATTCTTTGACATCAACTTACAATATCATCCTGGAAAAGTGAACGTAGTTCCCGATGCACTTAGTCGCCAGCCTTTAGCAATGAACCTTACTGCTCAGTGGAGACTACAGTAAGAACTGTATGGATTGGAGATTGAAGTAGTTGTACCTGGTAATACCTTGATGATCTTACAAGTCCAGTCCACTCTTGTCAATCAGATCAAGGCAGCTCAAGTAAATGATGCCAAGCTATAAAAGATCCGAGAAAAAGTAGAAAGTGGTCTTCGAACTGAATTCATCATCCACGAAGATGGATCTTTGCGGTATGGGAGCCATTAATGCGTGCCAGTCGGCCCTGTTCGAGAAGAGTTGATGAAAGAAGGTCACAGCTCTTCGTATTCTGTACACCCCGACGGCACGAAAATGTACAAGGATCTATGACAACACTACTGGTGGAATAGAATGAAGCGAGAAGTAGCAAGGAGCGTGGCAAAGTGCTTAATCTGTCAGCAAGTGAAGGTTGAACATCATAGAACCGCTGGTCTACTTCAGCCGTTACCTATCCCAGAATGGAAATGGCAGCACATTAGCATAGACTTCATGACTGCTCTCCCATGTAGCACGAAGGGTAACGACGCAGTATGGGTTATTGTGGATTGACTCACTAAGTCGGCTCATTTTATTCCATTCAGAGTTGGCCAATCAACCGAGACGTTGGCAAGAAAGTACATGGAGGAGATCGTGAGATTACATGGGGTACCTGTCTGCATCGTCTCCGACTAAGATACTTGATTACGATCCCAATTTTGGCAGAGTCTTCAAGTTAGCCTGGGAACGAGTCTGACGGACAGTCCGAGCGGCGTATCATCCACAAACAGACGGACAGTCCGAGCGGACAATTCAGATCCTAGAAGATATGCTGAGAGCCTGTATGCTAGACTTCGGAGGTTCGTGGGAAGATCACCTACACCTTGTGGAGTTTTCCTATAACAACAGTTACCAGGAAAGCATTAGGATGGCACCATTCACAGCACTCTATGGACATAAGTGTCATTCCCCGTTGAGTTGGGACGACGTTGGAGATCGTGAACTCCTTGGGCCAGAGATGATCACGGAAACTGCAGATGTAGTTTGCACGATCAGGGAAAAGATGTGCATAGCCCAGGACCGACAGAAGCATTGGGCAGATACAAAGCGTCGACACATGGAGTTCCAACCCGGAGAGCATGTGTTCTTGAAGATCTCTCCGAACAGAGGAGTGATAAGTTTTGGCAAGAGGGGTAAACTTAGCCCAAGGTACATCGGACCGTTCG
Source organism: Agapanthus africanus (assembly GCA_030015575.1). Classification (NCBI taxonomy): domain Eukaryota; kingdom Viridiplantae; phylum Streptophyta; class Magnoliopsida; order Asparagales; family Amaryllidaceae; genus Agapanthus; species Agapanthus africanus. The sequence continues at coordinate 189,583,081 of CM057337.1, forward strand.
ACATACTCGAATGAGTTGGAAAGTGGCATACCGTTTGGCACTACCACCCTCATTGGAAGGAGTGCACAACGTGTCCTACATATCTCAGCTACGACGATATGTGAGCAACCTCAGCTACATACTTGATCGCTCAGAGCTCACTGTACAGATCGATCTAACTTGCGAGCAGCAACCAGTTGAGATCCTGGATCGAAAGGTGAAGACATTACGGAACAATGAGGCGAACTTGGTCCGAGTGATGTGGAGGAAGGATTCGCTAGGAGAATCGACATGGGAGCGAGAAGACGATATGCGTGCACGATACCCTCACCTTTTTTAAAATTAGTTTTTATGTAAATTTCGAGGACAAAATTTTTATAAGGAGGGTAGAATGTAACGACTCTGAAATCTCTGTACAAATGTAACTTATTCAAATGTATAGAAAGAGTATTTCAGCATGATCAGGAGTTATAAGTTATTTGTTCAATAAAAGCAAGAAGCAAATTATAGCTCACTAGTTAAGACTCTCTACTGCTGTGACACAGCCTGTATGTTCGATTCCCATCAGTCCCAATTATTTTTATAATTTTTAAAAAACTTTTCAGAAGCCCAAGAGAATCGAAAAGTTTTAGAAAAATCAAACGGGATAAATGAGGAGTTAAAACCAAACAACACATATGGCACGAATCTAGAGAAACCTGGCAAAAATCCAACCGCCAGATCCCCTCTACCGGCGGCCAAAATGAGCCAAAACCCCTCCATTCGTTGCTCGTGCACCCCTCCAGCTCCCATCTACTCCACTTTATTATTTGATTTCTCTACAATTAACCAGAGACTCTTCAATTCCCCCATTAATATCATTTTAATTCAAAAATTTTAATTCCCATATACTCAATTTCACTATAAATACCACCCATCCCCTAGCTCTCTCCCATTCTGAAATCCATTGCAAAAATTCTCCAGAATTTTTTAAGTACAAGTGGAGTTAAGCAAGCCAAGAAGAGTAGCGATTCAATTTCGACGACAGGAGCGATTAATCGACGGTTCTATGACTCCACAAGACCTTTTCCTTTCTTCCTCTCTTTTTCTCAACGCTCTAAAAACCGTAAGTCCCTTCCTCTCTTTTTCTTTTCATCTGAAAACAATCTCTAAAACAATATCGACAAAGTGGAGTTAACTCGTTATCTTATCTCTTAAACAACTTTTGTCACCTTTGCTATGTTTAATATTTCACTCTAAAGCTTTAATATCACCTTAACATATTATTCATATCTTTTACCTTTTCATGTAATTAGAATTTCATGTGAAATAAGCTTATAACGAACTTTTTCATATAAATATCATGAACTTTAAATACAACCCTTTAATCGATAACTAGCATATATCCCTCTAGAAAACTCACGAGGTAACGACCTACCCCATCACATATACTATGGTTTCATAGTACGAATTTTTTTTGATGTGTGTTTAATTTAAAGAATACGGTTTTCAATAAAATACCTTTTGCTTTTACAAATAAATGTTTTTAATCGATATTTTTTAGATCCTTTGCAATTGCGTCTCTACAACCCTTTTATAGGAATCCATCTACGGATGGTGCATATTATCGCACGTCCTTGAGATAGTAGAGTGAGATACAGAACTCCTCACGGAGAATTCGGTCTCGAAAGGAAATAAAAAATAGGGTTTAATGAAATACGACTTTTCAAAACAAATTAAAACTTTGGAAAATTTATATAAAATTATTAATCCATATTTTCAATAAGAACAAATTGTGAAAATTATCTTTTAAAACGAAATTGAAATTTTAATAAAATACCAACAAATTTTCCAAAAGCAGTAGTTTTCATAAAAATACCATGAAGTTTTAAAAGCTAAGTTTTATGAGTAAAATACTAAAACTTAAATACTTTTTTTTATAAAACTCTTAATATTATAAATCACTCTCGAGATTTATTTTTAAACAACATTAAAATATTTTTCATAAACCCCCCTCGAGATATGCAAACAATGTAAATAAAGAAGAATAAATCTTTAAGAACACTAGATTAAAATAGGTTTAAGCGATATCATTTCTCTTGAGCCCCAGGAAGCCGGAGAAAGTGAGTGCTTGCCTACTCAGGTTAGACAACACTACAACTTAACACAGTTATCAATGACAATTGTCTTGGAAAAAGACACAAATCCTGCCGTCCATGTGCAGCAGTTGTCCGATTACTTCCGAATTAAAGAATTTCAACAGTTAAATCCTTTCACAAGAAATGACTATAGCCTGAATAAAAACTCAAACTTGAATCCAAACTCAAAACCAAGCTTGAACACTTGATCTTGAAATTGAACCCTTGAACTTGAATTTGAATATCCAAACTTAAACTTGAATACTTGACTTGACTTGATCGAACCATGGATATAACTTGATATGAACTTGACATGAATACCTGAATACATGATTACAACTTGAACATGAGCTTGCACATATTTATATTCATAGATTCGGCCAAGACCTGTTTACTTGAACTAAACACTATAATACGCGGGGATATAGGGGTAGATTGGTATGAAACGTATATCATGGTACGGGAGGTCACTTTAAAAGACACCTGAATGAATTCACGTGCCGTTGTCCCGTGGGTTATGATGGGGCCTTTTAATACATGTTACCATAGTCCCCGGGGTAAGATGGACTCCTCTCGTATACATGAATATCTTCTTTACCAAACTACAAATAACCACGTTAGAATAGCTTTCTTATACCTGTAAGTGAACATGTTTAGATACTCTCATATACAACCTTACATGTTCACATTTACTTAGTTTCTACTCACTTTATACACCATTCAGTCATCTTCTATTACTTTTTCTTTTGGGGACTTACCGAGTACTAGTTCGCTGACGACATTCCTCTCTGTTTGTTTTTTTGGAATGCTCGTCTGGAGGACCGGACTTTGATGAGATAGAGCCAAGCCCGGAGAACTTGGACCAGTTTGCCGCTCTACCTGACTACTAGCTCCTGCATGTATTTATTTTCAGTATGCCATTGTTTAGGCATTTGTTTTTATCATTATATCTTTTTATTCCAGACAGTTGTATGTAAAGTTGAATGTAAATAAAATTGCTATTTCATTTTATTACTCTTGTCATTCTTGCACACTGTTATATTGCTTATTTACGCTTAATGTATTTTCATAGTAAATACGTTGCGGGCTTGCCATGTCACCGTTTCCGTCTACTGGGAAGCGGGGCGTGGCAACTGTTTAGGCACTTTCCTGTTATTATACTTTTGTTTCAGACAATCATATCTATACCTTAAAATTTGAATGTAAATAAAATTGCTGTTGAGTTTTAATTACTCTTGTTAATTCTTGTATGTTGTTATATTGCTTATAAATGCATAACACATTTTTTTAAAGGAAATGGCCATCTCGTAATAAACATGTCGTTGTCCTAGTAATGTGTCGTTATTGTCTTTTGGGAAGTGGGACGTAACAGGTTTTATTGGTGGCCCTTGCAGGTCAGTTCTGCATGAAGTCTCAAACAATATATTACAAGAATTATGAAATTCAACAACTTTACATTCCTTGCTTTTCAATTCCTTGAATTATTCCTAATTTTTCTTTTCTATCAAGACAATGGATTCTCCCAACAACACCAGCACCAACGTCAATGGCAACATAGGCACTTAACCTTACCGTTTTACCACCTCTACCTACTGCATCTCTGCTTAACAAACAGGCGGTGCTTCTGGAAGCGATTAAGAGTCTACTGGAGGGCCACCAGTAGCAGACTGCTATCCTTCTAGCCCGTCCTGATAGAGAAGCACCAGGTGTGAAACAATTTCGGGCGTTGCACCCGAAAAACTTTTCTGGGAAAGAGAGCCCCCTGGAGGCAGAGGAGTTGGATCAGAGCATCAAGGACAATCTTGCTGTAGCTCAAGTGCTAGAAATAGCTTGGGTTCATGTAGCCAAACTTCAGCTCACGGATAACGCAAGAGTCTGGTGGAAGGCCGAAGAGAGCCGTCTTGCACAGCCTATAGAGTGGAAGAGGTTCTGTGATCTCTTCGACGCAAAGTATTTCCCGGAAACCACTTGATTTGATATGGAACAACAATTCATCCACCTGCAACAAGTCTTTATGTGGGTAAAATCAGTAGATGAGTATGATACCGAATCTACTATGCTTAGCAGGTAAAGAATTCGTCTCAAGTTTTTGTCCTTAAGCAATTAATTGTTCTGATATCAGCATCATATCAGGTTCACGGCACACTTGATCCCTATAGATGATATTTGGGCCAGACGTTTCCAACAGGGTTTAGACCCAGAGATTCAAGCGGCGTTAGCAACAGGAGACTATCTGACTCATGAACTCGCGTTGAAGGCAGCACACCGCTATGAAGTTGTGGTCAAGAAGAAAGGTCAGCCACAGTCGGCTGGAATCAAACGACCTGTGAACCAAATGACCAGAGGAGCTTCTTCAAGGCCAGCTTTCACACCCAAGAGGCCAGGAGGATCATTTAACAAATGCAGTCCAGATTACTGCCATTACCGCAAAAGGGCCGGACACTTGGCGAAGGACTACATGCATGCAAATGGTCTGTGTTTAGTTTGTGGAGCATTTACCCACTTTATAGGAGCATGCCCATATCAAAATAACACATCACCTACAGCTAGACCCGCCATACAAGCACCACAAAGACTGACTATTCAAGCATCTGCACCTCGCCTAGCTCTCACTGCACTACTTCAACATGGACTTCCAGCACAACCTCAGTGAAAGTATCAGCATGTACAAAGAAACGTGCCACAAGCCCAGAGGAATGTGCAACAGGCAAGGAGGAATGTGCCGAGGCGTCAAGTTTTCATTATGTTGGTTGAAGTGGTTGAAGCCACACGACAAGTTATCACCGGTAAAATTTACTTCCCATCTTTTCAACCCTTTTCAATCCTAGCATACCTTTGTCTTTTTCTATACCTAAAACCTATCCTAAACAACTTAGGTACTATACTAGTAGCCACACTACCCGCACTCACACTCTTCGATACTGGGGCTTCGCATTATTTCATGTCACAAAGATTTGTTAGAACTCATGCAATCCTAGTGAAGCCTCTTATTTCAAGCTAGAACGTCAGTTCAGGGAATGGCATTTTGAAGGTAACTATGGGGTATGATCAGTGCCCAGTTATAGTTTGGGACCGAGAATTCTACGCAAATTTCAAAGTGCCGGACATACCTAATTTCGACGTTATGTTGGGAATGGATTGGTTGAGAGTATTTTATGCTACCATTGAATGTCATCAAAGAAGGGTAGTTTTTGAAATACAAGATCACCCAGTTTTCTATTTCAAGAGTGGAGACAGAACTTTAGAGCCAAGCAGCTACTAAGCCAGACCAAAGACAGCAGAATTTTCCTCTTTACAAGTTGAAGGAGAAAAGCCCGAAGTAGTTCAAGAGTTTAAGGATGTTCTCCCTAAAGATATATCAGGTTTTCCTCCCGATCGAGCTCTTGAATTTAGTATTGATTTACAGCTTGGTGCACAACCCATAATTAAAGATTCATACCGATTAAGTCTGGATGGATTAAAGGAGATACATATTCAGTTAGATGAGCTTCTACAGAAAGGTTGGATCAGACCCAATACTTCACTTTAGGGATCACCGGTACTTCTAGTATAGAAGAAGGATGGCACCTATCGCATGTGCATCGATTATCGAGCGCTAAATGAAGTTACCATCAAGAACAGATATCTGCTACCTCGCATCGATGACCTTTTTGATCAATTGAGCGGAGCTTGTGTTTTCTCCAAGATAGATCTTCGTTCAGGCTATCATCAAGTGAAATTCAAGGAGTCCGAAATTCCGAAGATGGCGTTCAGGACCCGATATGGACATTATGAATATCTCGTGATGCCATTTGGAGTAACCAATGCCCCAGCTATTTTCATGAACCTGATGAACTTGGTCTTCTGTGAGTACTTAGAAAAGTTTGTTGTCATATTTATAGATGACATCTTGGTTTATTCAAAGACTCGGGAAGAACACGGTGATCACCTACGCATATTTCTGGAGACGCCACGACAACATCAACTCTACGCCTAGTACAACAAGTGTGAGTTTTGGTTAGACAAAGTCGGTTTTCTCAGGCATATCGTTTCAGGTCAAGGTATCTCTATAGACCCAGCTAAAGTGTCAACTGTCAGAGAATGGCCGACGCTAAACTCAGTCAAGGAGATAAGAATTTTTTTGGGCCTAGCTGGGTACCGCCGACAATTCATTGAAGGATTTTCTAAGATTTCAGCACCTTTAACCAAGCTTACTCGTAAGGATGAAGCCTTCGTGTGGTCGGAAGCATGCGAAAAAGCTTTTGGGGAGATGAAGACAAGACTAACCTCTGCACCTATCCTCACTACACCAGACAGATCTAAAAGTATGTCTTAGCACCTCTACTATGTTTCAAAGAGCATCAAGTATACAATTTTAAAAATCTAAAGGTCTAAAGCATACAATACTAGAATCGAACTAGAGAATTAGGGTTTTTGTGCAACCTAACAAGTTCTAAACTAAGGGAAAAGGGTTTACAACCTTTGTAGACCAAGTCCTTCACTTCTAAAGCTCCAAGTAGTAGTCCCTAGAACTCTTCTTTGACTGCACTTGAAGAAAGGATCGAGCTCACTTGAAGTCTTCGAAGCCGAAGATGATCCACCTTGAAGTCTCTCTAACTCAAGCCCACACTTCACTAATCAAGGTATTAGTGAAGCCAACAACCTAAACCAATGGGTTAGATTAGTGTAGGTTGATGAAGTAGGAGATTTGCTCACTAGAAATAAATTTCTTTTTTCTTTTTCCAACGCAAGAAAAACCCTAGAGAAGGAAATGAAGAAGAAGATGAACTTTGAACTTGGATGAGTTATGAATGAGAGAGTGAACCATATGCTAGAGATAAGATTGGGATGAATAAATATCTAACAGTAAAACAAAAATAAGGAGATGAGTCATGGCTTCTCAATGCTTCTCCAAGCATCCAAAGCCATGACTCATTTTCCACATTTTCTATTTTTCTTAAAAATAAATCATCCCAATAATCTTTAGCTCATGTGTGATTCTCATACACCCATGTTCTATGTATCATCAACCATGATACAAAACATATTCATATATATATATATATATATATATCATATATATATACAATTATATACGAAGAGAAGAAAATCTTTAGTGAGAATATATTAGTTAATATATATAAATATCAAATATATAAATATATATCAAATTATTAAATCAACACTTGATTCAATAATCCGGTTATATCATATATAGCCGACTAATATCATATATATATGTATATCAAATTATTAAATCAACACTTGATTCAATAATCCAGTTATATCACATATAACCGACTAATATTCAATACTAGATATTAAATCAATACTTGATTCAATAATCCGGTTATATCATATATAACCGGCCAATATCAAATATATATACATAAAAAAAATCATTGAATCAACACTTGATTCAATAATCCGGTTATATCACATATAACCCAACCGATATCAAATAGAGCTAGATTAGAATACGGTATCATATACTCGTATTTAATCAAGCTCCCGCATATATCACCATATGTGCCCTACTTCATTTCGCTTGAGCTAGGAAACCTCTGTGTGGGACTTTAAAGACTCGTCAATACGCTAGCAGTAGGTAATGATCACATCAGATACCCACAAGCTGTCAGCGGTACTAGCTGGACGTAACGGCTACCCAGGTATTGAACGAACAGAAGATCAATAAGCAAACTTGTCCAAACTCCCGTAAATCCTATAAGCAACACTTACCATACAGTCCGGTCTCTTCATCTGATATGTCGCATATCGAGTTTGGAGGGTGGAATCGTCAAACCCACACTAACTTGATAAGTCATGCCGATGTGTGGCCTATAACCTTTCGAGAAACTACTGATAACATTTACCAGTAAATCTCATTAGCCCTGGCTAGGGACTTACTGTTATAGCCAATCGAGCATAGCGCAACATCAACTCCTAATACCGGGAGAGACGAAACTCTTCCTATCGCTCACTGCTTCTATGTGACTCGGGACTGTACCCAAAATCCACCTGTTTGTACGACTCCTTTGAGCTGTGGTAGGGAGGAAATCAAAGCACAATGGGAACCACACAAGACACTATGATGATCTCGGGTTTACAGACTAACCTGTACAAGTGTTACCAGAGAACTGCTATCCGACGATAGGTATGATACCATCTAGGAGTTCTCGGCGAGTCCTGTTCGGTGTACCCATTCTCTAATGAGCACCTGTGTACAATCTTTGATGTCAAACACCAATGGTTGTGGGATCAACCATCGTCCTATACAGGGTCAATAAACGTACACACTAATCTACTCTGGAATATCGATGCCCTGTCTCAATATTCTCTCGACTAGGAACTGTTAAAGGATGTGCTTGCGGACTATACAAGCCCCACTAGTATGATCTGCATCATAGTCCTGGAAGTCAAGCTTACATCGTAAGGGCTTTATCAATATGTATCAGAGAGACAATATAATAAACAAGTGTACATGTTAAGATAAAGAGCAACCAGATAGCATATTATCATGTCGAGCAAGAAAGTCCTCTATATATATGTCCAAGCATCCACTATATCATACAATAATGGCCTCTAGGGCATACATATTCCTAACAATCTCCTATTTGCACTAAGGCCAGTTGTTGTAGTATCGCATACCTAACATCCCAAAAGTCTCTCAAGCTGCGTCTGGGGGAGGGCCTTCGTGAGTGGATCTGCTGTGTTGTCATTCATATCTACTCTCCTGACCTCGATCTCCCGGAGATTAACTATCTCCCGGATCAGGTGATACCGCTATAGAATATGTCTGGATCGCTGATGGGACTGAGGTTCCTTGGACAAAGCCACAGCTCCATTGTTATCACAATACAAGGGTATTGGATTCTCAATGGATGGAACCACACCAAGTTCAGCAATGAACTTCTTCATCCAGACAGCCTCTTTGGCAGCATCGTTGGCATCGATGTATTCAGCCTCCATCGTCGAGTCTGCTACGGTATCTTGCTTGGAACTCTTCCAACATACTGCCCCTCCATTGAGGGTGAAGAAAAAACCCAAGACAGACTTACTGTCGTCCTTATCACTCTGGAATCTTGAATCGGTAAAGGACTCCACATGGAGTTCTCCATTACCATACATCAAGAACATCTCTTTAGTCCTTCTTAAGTACTTAAGAATGTTCTTCACAGTTGTCCAGTGCTTCTCCCTTGGGTCTGATTGATACCTACTTACCACACTAAGTGCGTAAGTTATATCCGGTATGGTGTACAATATCGCATACATGATAGACCCAACTGCAGAAGCATAGGGTATCATGTGCATGCGAGCCCTCTCTAAATCAGTCTTGGGAGACATCTCTTTGGAGAGAGTGATTCCTGAACAAGCAGGTAAATTACCACACTTAGAATCTTCCATACTAAACCTCTTTAGTATGGTGTCTATGTACCTGGATTGGGACAATCCCAACATCCTTTTAGATCTATCCCTATAGATCTTTATCCCCAGGATGTAGGAGGTATCATCCAGATATTTCATGGAGAACTTTTGTGATAGGAAGAGTTTGACCGAGTGTAGCATAGGAACATCATTTCCTATCAAGAGTATGTTGTCCACGCACAATACAAGGAAGACAAACTTACTCTCTACAACCTTTTTATATATACAAGGTTCATCTACGTTTTTGGTGAAGTCAAATTCTTTGACTGCCACATCAAAACAGATGTTCCAGCTCCGCGATGCCTGCTTTAATCCATAAATTGATTTAAGCAGCTTGCACACCTTTCTGCTGCTCCCACTGTCTACGTAGCCCTCTGGCTGTGTTATGTACACGCTCTCTTCTAAATCACCATTTAGAAAAGCGGTCTTGACATCCATCAGCCAGATTTCGTAGTCATGGTATGCAGCAATGGCAAGTAGGATCCTGATGGACTAAAGCATAGCCACTGGAGAAAAGGTTTCATCATAATTGACACCTGGTCGTTGACGAAAACCTTTTGCTACAAGTTTAGCTTTGAAGGTCTCAACCTTTCCATCTATACCAAGTTTCTTCTTAAAGATCCACTTGCTCCCAATGGGTTTTACCCCTTCAGGAGCAACTTCCAAAGTCCATACTTTGTTGGTGTACATGGATTTCATCTCTGATCGCATAGCATCCAGCCATTTCACAGAGTCCACACTTGTGATGGCCTGCTTGAAACTAGTTGGGTCACCATCTTCCATGATACAATTCTCGCTCCCACCGTCTATAAGAAAACCATAGTATCTCTTAGGTAGATGAACCCCACTAGATGTGCGGAGTGGCTGAGGTTCGTCGGGGACTATTGAATCCTCCGGTTCTACCAAATCATTAGTTATAGTTTGTGTATGTGGAACTTCTTCTAGCTCTACCTCATTATCACTAATTTCTTTCACAAGAAATTCCATTTCTAAAAAGGTGGCATATTAAGAAACAAATACTTTTTGTTCCTTAGTGTGGTTGAAGATATATCCATATGAATTCTTTGGATATCCCATAAACTTGCAAATAACTGATCGTGCTTCGAGTTTATCTAGATTCTGTTTTTTAATATAGGCCGGACAATCCCATATCTTAACTCGTGTAAGAGATGGTCTCTTCCCATACCATATCTCATATGGAGTGGTAAGTACGGATTTGGTCGGAACCCTATTCAATAGGTATGCAGCTATCTCAAGTGTATAACTCCATAAGGAAATAGGTAACTCAGTAACACTCATCATAGAGTGCACCATATCTAATAGGGTGCGATTCCTCCGCTCCGATACTCTATTGTGCCGTTGTGTATACGGAGGAGTAGGCTGAGAGAGAATCCCATTCTCTTTTAGATAGTCTCGGAATTCCGTGCTTAAGTATTCTCCTCCTCGATCAGATTGAAGGACTTTAACACTTTTACCCATCTGGTTCTCTACTTCGTTCTTATATTCCTTGAATTTCTCAAAAGCTTCAGATTTGTGTTTCAACAGGAACACATGTCCGAATCTTGAGAGATCATCGGTGAATGTAATGGAGTACGAGGAACTATTCCTGGCATGTATAGACATAGGACCGCATACATCACTATGTATCAGTCTCAAGAGTTCAGTAGCTCTTTCTCCGTGTCCAGTAAATGGAGTTTTGGTCTCTTGCCTTTGAGACATGACTGACAAGTTTCATAAGATGTAAATTCGAACGGATTCAAATATCCATCTTTATGTAACTTCTCTAGTCTGGTTGCATTGATATGACAAGAAGTCTACAATACCACAAGAAGGCTTCGTTCATTTCTGAACTTTTCCTCATGTGTATGTTCTGTATATTTAGAACTGTGTTTTGATTTAGAACGTATATACCATTATACAATGTACCAAACCCAATCAACACTTGATTTAGGAAAATGTTCATAACAGTTTTCTCTAGTGCAAAGTTATATCCTTTTTTATCTAATAAAGAAACGGATATTATGTTGCATATCATCGACGGTACGTAATAACATTCGTTCAAAATCAATGTATTACCATTTGGTATTACTAGGTGATATTCGCCGAATGTTTCGGCAACAACAATTGCTCCATTCCATACTCCGAGAGACATATCACCCTTTCCCAGTTCTTTACTGTTCCTGCCAAAAATTTTGGCTCAAAATTTGCTGTTCCCTTATAAAAATAAAGGGAAACCTCCACGTGTTAAACACGTTCACCCACATGCAAAGCATGTAGGTACCGCCTCATATAGGATTAAATCCTTGATCGCCTCACGTGTTTCCCACGTGAGCGCCAGCGCCAGCTTCTGTTAGGATTAAATCCTATAGCAGCGTCTCACGTGGAACACACGTGAGCACCGGCGTGCAAAACATGAGAGTGACTATTTATAAAAGAATTAAATTCTTAGACGGCGCCCACATGCATAGCATGTGAGCATCAGCGCCTAAATTAAAGAGGGTAGAATTAAATTCTACATGGGTGATATTTCCCTAAAATCTAGGATATTCTTTGTTAAACAGAGCCGTTGGATCAAATATCCAATGGTGACAATAAATCATCAAATGATAGAATTAAATTCTATTAGGGGAAAATATTCCTTTGATCTTTATAAATAAAGAAGATATTCTCTGTTGGATCAAAAATCCAATGATAGAATTAAATTCTATGTGGGAAATATTTCCCTGATCTTTCTAAAATAAGAGAGATCTTCTCTGTTAAACAGAATTAAATTCTATGGTTAGGAAAATATTTCCTAATCTTGTTAAACAAACAAGAAATCTTCTCTGTTAAACAGAGAGTTTTTGGATTAAAAATCCAACGGTGAATAAAATCCACCGATTGATCTAAAAGATCAATTTGATTGATTATGAAATCAATCATGATCTCTCAATGAGAGATTTTCTCAACAAATTGATTTTTTCTCTTCTCCTATAAATAGGAGCAAGGAGATTAAATCTAAGAAGGAGAGACCGCCTCATAAGCTTCTGTAAAAAAGATACAGAAGGTTTCCAAAATCTCCCACAAAACAACAGAGAATTTAATTCTCAAACAAGATCTTCTTCCTCAAAACCCTAGGTAAAGAAAACACAGAGATCAAAATACCTCTATTACCTATCATATCACATCTAAGGGTTTAACCCTTTTAAAAGAATTTAGTTCTTTCTTTGGATCAGAGATCCACAAGACAAGGCTTCCATTAGTTGAGAATTTAATTCTCATCGGGAAGATCTTGTTCTTGAGAATTAAATATTCAGGGAAGAACAAATTTAAAAAGAAAGAAGATGGAGTCCATAATATTCCAGGAACTCAGTTCCTCCAAATCAAGAACATAGTTCTTTAAAAACTCAACCCAAAATCCTCAAAAATAGTGATTTTGGTGAGCGTTAATGGTCAAAATACCATTAACAGAGGTTTAACCTCTCTGAAAATATCAACAGAGATTAAATCTCCATATAAAAAAAAGACTAGCGCCACACGTGCTTCCTACGTGGGCGCCCTTTTAACAGCGCCTAGCACCTCACGTGAAAAACACGCGGACGCCTAAAACAGAAGGCCATCGCCTTACATGAAACACACATAGGCGCTGAGTAAAAGTGCTCAGCACTCCATATACAGCTGAAGACAGCTAAGTGCTTAGCACTGATCGGGACGCACCCAGCGCCGCACGTGCTCCTCACGTGGGCGCCATATAAAAAGTGCTTAGGTCTTCATATGTAGCCAACACGGCTGAGTGCTTAGCACTAATTGGGCAGTGCCCAGCACCACACATGCTCCTCACGTGGGCACCATATAAAAAGTGCTTAGCATTTCATATGTAGCCAAAACGGCTGAGTGCTTAGCATTAATTGGGCAGTGCCTAGCACCGCACGTGCTCCTCATGCGGGTGCCATATAAAAAGTGCTTAGCACTTCATATATAGCCAAAACGGCTGAGTGCTTAGTGTTGATTATAGTGCCCTCATGTCAATTATTGGATCGCAGGCACGTGATTGCAATGATTGAGGGATGACCTATACCAGTAGAACAGTCTTACTCGAGATGATAGTATGCTATCTGGTTTGTCTTTATCATCGTATACATGCTTCAGGTGACATTACAGATCACTATTACATGTTGATAGAGCCCATATGATTCATGCTTGACTACCAGCTGTATGATGGCGATCATATACGTGAGAGTTGGGTGGTCTATAAGCACATCCTTAAAATGTCCCTAGTCGTGGGAGTTTTGAGACTGGGCATCGATATTCCAAGAGTAGACTAGTGTATACGGACCGAGACCCCGACGAGGGGCGGTGGCCGGTCTCACAAGCCATTGGTGTTAGTCGGTTCACCTAAGATATATACAGGTGCTCATTAGGTTATGAGTACACTGGATGGACTCGCCGGGAACATGCTAGTTGGTATTATACCTATTGTCAGATAGCAGTTTCCAGGTGACATGTGTACAGGTTAGTCTATCGACCTGAGATCGTCATTTGTCTCGTATGAGTTCCCACTGTGCTTGGATTACTACCCTACCACGGCTTAAAGGAGTTGTGGAAACAGGTTTTAGTTGGGTACAGTCCCGAGCCATATGGAGGCAGTGAGTGGATCGTCAGGGGATTCTTCTCGCCCGGTATTTGGGGTTGATGTCGCGGAGTGCACGGGTGGCCATCATCAGAAATCCTCGATCGGGGTAGACGAAAATTACCGATCTAGGATCGGCAGTTTCTCAGTTGGTGATAGGTTTTATGCCGGTACTAAATGTCAAGTTATTAGGGGTCTGACTTTATCCACCCCCTAGACTCGATATGCGATACTCATAGACGAACGGACCGGACTGTATGGATATTGTCACTGTCAGGCTCAATAGGGTTTCAGGATGAGTTTGCTTGTCGGCCTCCCTTTTGCTCAATACCTGAGCAGTCGTTACGTACAGCTAGTGCCACTGGCGTGCTTGTGGTTAAACCCACTGCCAGCGTATTGACGAGTCTTTAGAGTCCCACACAGAGGGTTTCCCTGGTTCGGACGAAACGTTGTAGAGGCCGTATGGTTTTATGGTAGGGTTCGATCATATTCGTGCACTTGTGTATGGATCATGATCGGATGGATAATACTAGTGGGTTTTGGTTTAAGCCGGATCCCAGTATTATATTGTTGGATTATTTTCATCTCGTTGTATTTGTATTCAGTCGGAATACGGATGCAGGTATGTATATACGGATGCGGGGTATTCTTGTAATTCGTTACGAGTTTACTTTTGAAGTTGCCATTTCTTTTTCTTGTGTTAAACATTTAGGGTTTCTTTAAAATGTTTAATATTATGTTGTGATGGAAAGTGTGAGTGCAAGTCTTGGCTTGGGCATTGATGGTGGCACATGTGCACTTGGTGACTCATGATGTTGGGTCTTGTGTGATTCAATGTGGCATGTGCACTTGGTTTTGTTTGGTGTGAGATATTTGTGCAAGTGGCAGATACTTTTTTTGGTGCTGGGAATTTTCTTTGGTTGCTAATCACAAATATCTCACAACAAAAAGAAAACAACAGAGACTTATTATTTCTTCACTTGCTTCTTTTTCTTTGGCCAAGTCTTGAGCTCACACATTTCCTCCAATGGCTTCTTCTTCAACCTCTACCCATTCCATTTCATGTGTTGAGAATCCTTGGGTGCTTTGAGACAAAATGATCACACACACTCTCTACTTCATCTTGGGTATCTAGGCTAGCAAACTGGATGCCCGAGTTGCTTCGGTTTTGAAGCGGGAGCCCGTATTACTAATTCTCGACATGGATTGTCTTCGACGAGGGAGACCGGAGAACGAACTTGATCGAGGAAGCCGCGACAAGCTTATGACAGAGGTTGAAGACCGAAGGACACGGATCGATCGGTATAACCTCTCTAAACTCTTTTAATAGAACTAGTATAAGGTTAATGGTACGATCCGTCGATTAGGGTTCCGTTAGCTCCGGGTTTTAAAAGTTTTTGTTCCGCATTTTGCTACGGATTGATGGCCGGGGCGCTGCCGTAATCCTACATGGTATCAGAGCCAACCCATTAACCACTTACTAGTTGGTTTAGATGATGTTAAAGTATCGAAACCGAAACAACTCCAAATCAATACCAACGATATTCCATTCTCTGTTGAAATTTTATTGGTCTTCTAAAATTATTTTAGCAACTGCAGAAGACTACCTAGGCGACTACTAGAGCACACACCAAACACGAGCCCCTAATTCAACTATGGGACCAGCCACATTGGCCTAAAATCCGAGCCGGCCGGCCGGTGTTGGAGTTGGAACTTGGTTTTTGTAGTGTGGTCTGGTCTCTGGAATATTGGTTCAGTGGTGTTGCTAGTTTAGCCCAGTTTGGTTATAGTTTTATCCAGTTGTTTATGGGCTATTCGGGGTTGTTTCGAAGTCGATATTTCTAACACTGTTTAAAGTTTATAGTACATGCATTTCTATCTGCGACCGTGAATGCCATTAGAGCGGTACAACTTGTCTATTTGCTATAGTTCTTTTAGACGGGTTTGCGAACATGACATTCGCGTTGATGTTCTGTGTTGTGCTGTGTTGTTGCGGATTTGTCATGGTGGATAGTTTGGGTGCAATGATAATACAGTTTAGTTTTATTTGTACATTTGATATCGCGGGGCGAGTGTCCGACATGTAGACTGCCGTCACTGCCTGTTTGTATATTATTTGTTTGGGGAATGACCGGGTTGAGGTCGATGTCACCATTGTACATATTTTCTTTTCTGTATAATGATTACCCCGCGATGGAGTGCTCGGATAGCCGGGTTCTGAAGGGCAACGGGTCCGCATCTCATGGCGTTGAGAAGGAGGGGGCCTCACTCTAGAATTGGCGGGCTATTTGCCGCACTCGTAGGGGGTACAGGTTGACCCAAGGAGGGGTGCTCAAGTTACCGGATTCCGTGAAGTGCTGGGTGGCCCATTCACTTTGATGAAGGGGGCTGCCTCGCTTCTGGTTTTGGCGGGTAATTGCCGCGCTTGTAGGGGTCTAGGTTTTCATTGCACAGGCTATCCACACGACCAGGGGAATGTCGGGTTTCACTTGCGGCTCAAAGGAAACCTGGGGCTCCCAGATTATCTGTATTGTTCTGTGATGCTTATTGCTTATCTGTGATGTTGCATTTATCACGTCTGGAGCGATTATTATATATTGTTATATATATACTAGTAGATGTTGTATATGTTTTACACCCGCGCTAGTCCAGTCCCCGATCTGTCATTAGTTAAGTAACCTAACGAGTGATGACGAGACCCAATGGCGAATGCGGATGGCATATACATACATCATATTTACGTTCTTTTGTGGTGTGATTAATTGATGGGACTGCGTTGATTCAGATCAATGTAAGGAAAACAGACCTATTCGATGTTGTTGGAACAATTTTCAAAAGCTATTATTACAGGGGAGTTTTCTTTTGTTTTGCACAGCGGTATTCGGTTATGAATATCCAGCACCTAATTCCACGAGGCAAGAGCCGAGATCCCCTCACCGGGAGTGACCTCTTGGGCAGAAGTTTGCGTCAGGGTAATAACTTCACTATAGTCGATTACTTTTTGCTTTGCGTCGTGGTATTCAGTTGGAATACCCTGCACCTCATTCCACGAGGAAAGAGCCGAGATCCTTTCACCGAGAGTGACCTCTTTAGCAAAGGTTTTCGCCACGATATATTTGTAAAAAGCTATCCGGTTCCTTCAACGAAATCAAGTTCATTACGTTAAAGGTTTTCGCCAAAAACTATTCGTAGCCCTCCGTCATTTCAGATAGGTAGCACTTAGTATTCATGCTATGTATGTTGGCCTTCGTCAAGGCATAGTGTATGGTAGCGATTTGTTACTTTTCTGTTGCATAGATAGATGCGTTGGTTTGGGACAGTCGTACTACTATTTTGGCCTTCGTCAAGGGTATGTACGGGTGGGTTCAAATTAACCTGGACAATGACGGGTAGAACTTGACATGTGACTTATGATATGTTGGCCTTCATCAAGGTCATAAGAGCATGGGGTAGAAATCACATCGGGAGTTTCAAACATACAGGAAACTTACCAGGCATGCGCATACCTTCTGGAGTGTGATAACTTGAGTGGATTCCATCAGGTTATCATGCGATGATAGTTGGATCCCGATACCCACTGATGAGTTGGTTTACTTCTCGGGTGATTTTTAGATGATCCCGACTAATTCTTCTTTCAGGTTTGGAGGAGAATTTGAGGATACAGTGGGAGACATCCTGATTAGATAAAGTGATTGACCATTCTGATCTAGGTTAGAGTGCACGCTGAGTGTTTCCTTTCTCTCTCTCTTTGGCAGCAACCATGACCCGACCCTAGACTATAACTCATTAACCAAGTTAACCGAACCTTCTTAAAACACTGGCTTTTGAATTATCAGAGTTGCATACTTTATTGCCACTCCTACTTTTACCCTTTGATTTTCTCCGGAATATTCCGTATCACCATGAAGATCCACTTTTATTGGATATGACCATCGTATAGTTACATACGAACTCGAAGAAACTGGTTTCAGATTCGAGAATGGTTTCCGATTCTGGAGAAATTGAATAGGACTATTCAATTGTTTTTTCCTTTTACCTTCTCTCAGGTTGTGAGGGCTCCTAAGATTAAGAGAGGGTACACCTATTACGTTCATTGGATAGTCTTCTTTCAAACCATAGGCAGGTGCCGAAAGGTGGGGAAGGAAGAAAACCAATTAGCCTAAGTGTGGTGTACAGAAGGTAATAAGTAAAGACAAATAAAGGGATTAGAAAGAGGGCAAAGTAAATTGCGACTGCTATCATTCACGACCAGACCGCAAATTTCATCGCCACTCCTACTTCACCTTTGCATTTCTCCAGAACACCCCGTATTACTAGAAAGATCCATATTTATTGGATAATCCATCGTACTCGAAGGAACTTGTTCCAGTTCGAGGATGGATTCTGGTTCAGGAGAAATAAAATAAGGATTATTCAGTTGTCTTTTATCTTTACCTTCTCTTAAGTTGCGAGTACTCCTAGGATTAGGAGAGTACACCTATTACGCTTATTGGACAGTCTTCTTCCAAACCATAGGTTGGTGCCGAACGGTAGGGAAGGAAGAAAACCATTTAGCCTAAGGATGGTGTACAGAAGGTCATGAATAAAGGCAAATAAAGGGATTTGGAGAGATGGCAAAGAAATATACGGTTACAGTCATGAATCTGGATAATGGAAGAGGCATTACTCGGAACACGCGGCTACCCCTTCGAAATATTTTCATGTTTCAGTTTCACTATGCGTTGTTAATTGAAAACTGATTTCCCAATTAGATCCTTACTCCAGAGTATGTATTTACCAGGTCTGATTCTCACATCTGTATGGTTTTACAGATGATGAGTGGGAGTAAGTTATTGGAAATTAGGTGATTACATCCTCCTTATATCGGAATTCGTTGTAATTGGTGATATTTGAGGAAATCACCTGGGGTTTTGCCTGACGGCAAATATTTGGTTTTGAATATCCGTTGTTATGCACCAATTTCAAACTGATATATCTGTACGTTTATTTTATAAAGTGAGATATAACTTTTTGAAATTATGTCCATGACATTTACCCATATCAGTTGATGGTTAGGTAAGGAGTATTAAACAGCAGTGTAATTCTTCTTAACCATAGTACAGTTTTCAACCTACGACGCACATAATTTGAGTTATTCAACTCAGGGGACTTATACAAAGTATTGTATGTTGTCCAGTGTCCATTAGGACAGAGGGGTTGGTCCTCGTACTATATTCTGTTTACTTGTGACTTCTCCAGTTTTAGACAAGTGTTTCGTAGAAATACAAGGTCCAAGTTTTGAGAAGTTATAGGGACAAGAATAAAGTAGAGAACCTCGTGATGCAAGTATCAGGATTCTTCAAGGTGATCGAAGATGTAGATACTTGTGTTTGGTATTCAGTTGATAGTAATGGTTTTGAGAAACTTGCTTCTCTTTCAGGTTACTCATATCTGGATGCAATCCCAGTTGAGTAATGCTGATCAGCCTCCTTCCATTTAGTTAACATGCACTGGAGACAGCTGCATGATTTGAATCTGGTTCCAATTAAATCAGTGCCTCTGTTTCTATATTGTATATAGAATAGTTCATATCTTAACGATGTTGAGGTATATGGAATTGTCCGGCTTATGCTTAAAACCAGACTCTGGATAACTCAAGGCACGTTTCTGTAATGGTAGTTTGTGGGTTATCCCGGGCTATGACGAGGGTTAACTTTCTACCATTTGGAAGATCAATAGTGATATTGTTCTTTACTCGCCACAGTTTTAGTAAAATGGACTTTTTCAGAAAACAATAGTGGGAGTATGATAGAACTGGAAGTGATTCTAGAACCACAAACGATTACTGAAAATTTAATAGAACCTAAAGATTCAATCGGGTTTAACATTCCATTAGCCACTCCGCAGATATGGTGGGTAATCTCAGGCGCCCGAGATGTACTTCGGTATCCTCAAAGACCGTGACAGGGAGGTTCTTGTTTACCCAAACTTGACATTACTGTTGTTCAAGACTATGAGACCCGGCAGGAGGATGAGTATAGCGTCGTTCTAAACTGTCTTTAGAAGTGTACATATATATGACTCTGCCAGAGGGTTGTTGTAGTCAGTGGGAGCAGCGGAAGCATAGTGGGGAAGTTGCTTATGTCTATTTATAGACTAAAGCAGGTATAGCGGAGATAGATCATTTATTTTTGATGTGATAGTCATGGGCTTTGATTTCATCAGAATAGGAGATGAATCTGTTAAGAAGGTAGTAGGGTGTGATGTCCTGGTATTTGGATGACATACACTTTGTAGGAAGTGAAATTCCTATACTACGATCGATACTGTGGTTGTCACACAGTGGTTTCTCCATATAGGATATGGATATTATATCTGGCATTCTGGTTACTAAATCTATGGTTTTAGATCTAGATTTGGGTAGTTTCCCAATCTGGGTACTTAGACAGTATTCTAAAGGTGTTTTAGAATGGGCGACTCCTAGCATGGTGGTGTACCTGCAGGTGATGGAGTCACCCTCTCTAATGGTGTGTTACAGACTAAAGAGGACAGGGATGTGCATGAATGACACATCACTTGCTTAGGCAATTGAGTCAATCATAAGATGTTAAGTACCACACCAGATATTGTTTTTGCACTAGATGCAATAAGTTGATTTATTAATCCAATCATGGAGAAACGTTTGGAAGCAGTTTATGAACATAAGTGGATGTTCTAGGGATTTGGGGCGGCCTTTTTCGGGAGACGGTTATCATTCCAGGCTTCCAAGGTGACCTGGATGACAGAGTGACTGTCAGAGTTATAGTTGTCCCTCTTTTGCGGGGCAGTAGTTTAGACAGGTGGTCCAAGCGGATACCGAGGGAGGCATGGCGCAGGATACCGATTAAATTCAGTCGACGATACCGTCTAAGAAGTTTACTGGATTTGGAGTTTATTTGTGAACTGGGTCCCATCAGATATCCAGACATATTCTAAGACAGGTATTGCTCATTTCGGGAGATTGCTTTCTCCGCGAACTTGAGATAAAGAGAGACATAGAGAGAAAAATTGGAGCGGATCCACTCACTAAGGCTATTTCTCGAACACAATAGTTTTACAAACGGGCTTTGTGAAACTGATTAGTAGAGAAGTTGGGTGTTCGGTATCACACGGGCTGTGAGTATGCGACACCGCAATAATTAGCCTTAAGTGCAAGTGGGAGATTGTTGGCTATAGTGCCCTCAAGTCAATTATTGGATCGCAGGCACGTGATTGCAATGATTGAGGGAGGACCTATACCGGTAGAACAGTCTTACTCGAGATGATAGTATGCTATCTGATTTGTCTTTATCATCGTGTACATGCTTCAGGTGACATTACAGATCACTATTACATGTTGATAGAGCCCATAGGATTCATGCTTGACTACCAGCAGTATGATGGCGATCATATACGTGAGAGTTGGGTAGCCTATAAGCACATCCTTAAAATGTCCCTAGTCATGGGAGTTTCGAGACTGGGCATCGATACTCCAAAAGTAGACTAGTGTATACGGATCGAGACCCCGACGAGGGGCGGTGGCCGGTCTTATAAGCCATTGGTGTTAGTCGGTTCACCTAAGATGTATACAGGTGCTCATCGGGTTATGAGTACACTGGACGGACTCGCCGGGAACATGCTAGTTGGTATTATACCGATTGTCAGATAGCAGTTCCCAGGTGACATGTGTACAGGTTAGTCTATCGACCTGAGATCGTCATTTGTCTCGTATGAGTTCCCACTGTGCTTTGATTACTACCCTACCACGGCTCAAAGGAGTCGTGCAAACAGGTTTTACTTGGGTACAGTCCCGAGCTACATGGAGGCGGTGAGCGGATCATCAGGGGATTCGTCTTTCCCGATATTTGGGGTTGATGTCGTGGAGTGCACGGGTGGCCATCACCAGAAATCCTCGGCCGGGGTAGACGAGAATTACCGATCTAGGATCGGTAGTTTCTCAGTTGGTGATAGGTTTCATACCGGCACTAAATGTCAAGATATTAGGGGTCTGACTTTATCCACCCTCCTAGACTCGATATGCAATACTCATAGACGAACGGACCGGACTGTATGGATATTGTCACTGTCAGGCTCAGTAGGGTTTCAAGATGAGTTTGCTCGTCGGCCTCCCTTTTGCTCAATACCTGGGCAGCCGTTACGTACAGCTAGTGCCACTGACGTGCTTGTGGTTAAACCCACTGCCAGCGTATTGACGAGTCTTTAGAGTCCCACACAGAGGGTTTCCCTGGTTCGGGCGAAACGTTGTAGAGGCCGTATGGTTTTATGGCAGGGTTCGATCATATTCGTGCACTTGTGCACGGATCATGATCGGACGGATAATACTAGTGGGCTTTGGTTTAAGCCGGATCCTAGTATTATATTGTTGGATTATTTTCGTCTCGTTGTATTCATATTCAATCGGAATACGGATGCAGGTATGTATATACGGATGAGGGGTATTCTTGTAATTCGTTACGAGTTTACTTTTGAAGTTGCCATTTCTTTTTCTTGTGTTAAACATTTAGGGTTTCTTTAAAATGTTTAATATTATGTTGTGATGGAAAGTGTGAGTGCAAGTCTTGGCTTGGGCATTGATGGTGGCACATATGCACTTGGTGACTCATGGTGTTGGGTCTTGTGTGATTCAATGTGGCATGTGCACTTGGTTTTGTTTGGTGTGAGATATTTGTGCAAGTGGCAGATACTTTTTTTGGTGCTGGGAATTTTCTTTGGTTGCTAATCAAAAATACCTCACAACAAAAAGAAAACAACAGAGACTTATTATTTCTTCACTTGCTTCTTTTTCTTTGGCCAAGTCTTGAGCTCACACATTTCCTTCAATGGCTTCTTCTTCAAACTCCACCCATTCTATCTCATGTGTTGAGAATCCTTGGGTGCTTTGAGACAAAATGATCACACACACTCTCTACTTCTTCTTGGGTATCTAGGCTAGCAAACTGGATGCCCGAGTTGCTTCGGTTTTGAAGCGGGAGCCCGTATTACTAATCCTCGACATGGATCGTCTTCGACGAGGGAGACCGGAGAACGAACTTGATCGAGGAAGCCGCGACGAGCTTAGGACAGAGGTTGAAGACCGAAGGACACGGATCGATCGGTATAACCTCTCTAAACTCTTTTAATAGAACTAGTATAAGGTTAATAGTACGATCCGTCGATTAGGGTTTCGTTAGTGCCGGGTTTTAAAAGTTTTTGTTCCGCATTTGGCCACGGATTGATGAGCAAGGGGCAGGTGCCGTTTAAAATACCCGGTATTTCCCACAAAACAACCCGATTGCTGCGATGGTAAAATAAGCAATCCAAGAGGGTGAAGACAGCTTAAGGCGTGAAGTATCCATGCATACAAAAGACATGCAGCAACGCCTCGGCAAGCAAGCGTTGGAAGAAATAAGTTATGTAACTCCCCGGCCAAACGACGATAATGGATCGAGAAGTCCCTAAACTAGTGCGTCTCCCCAAACACGGCGATGTTGGATCGAGATGTCCCTAAACTAGCATTTCGTCCCGAACATGGGAATGATGGACCAGAATGTCCCTAAACTAGCGCCCCGCCTCAAAAATGGCGATAATGGAATGGAACGTCCTTAAACTAGCGCATTGCCCCAAAAACGGCGATATGCTGCCTTAAGATCTATATTGCAATTGAATTCCTAACGGCGAAGGTTGCAACTCAAGTCCTACCGGCTACACAGTTACTCCAGCGATGAAGCCACTCCAAGTACCACTGGCAAACAGATGGGTCACCTGCGGCGAACCTACTTTCGAGAGTTCCATCTTTCGCTAAAAAAGGTATGTCCACGAGTGAAATGGGCACAGTTGAAAACCCGAAAGGGCGCCGTGAATAAAAACAGCAGGACTGCCAGCGAGTTTGTGAAAACTCGAAAAGGGCGCAAACTCGTAAAATAAAAAAATTAATGTGCACTTGCAAGGCCCTCTCGACCTTGTGAGAAGAAAAAAACCCTGCGTGAGATCCTTACGACTCACAAAGGAGTAATACACTTAGGAATCCCCACGATTCCTAAGGAGAAAATACACCTACGAGATCCTCATGACTCGTAGGGAGAAATACCTTTATGAGAACTTTACGGCTCATAAAGTCAAAAAACCTTAGTCGACAGGATCCTAACCCTGTTTGCTAAGACACTTTTGTTCAAATCAAAAAAGGTAAGATGATTCGCTCCTGGCAATATCCCAGTTGTAGTGATACTGATGCCTAAACAGGTGTCAATCTCTAAGTCCTCTCACGGCAAATGATGATTCGCTTCTGGCAATATTCCAGTCGTAGCGATACTGATGCCAAAATTGGTATCAGGACCCAAGTTCCCGACTCGTACCAAAATCAGTGAGCAAAAAAATGCATATGAAATAGCCGAAATGATGGGGCAATTCGCAATAAAAATCAGCGAGCAAAAAAATATATGAATATGAAACAGCCGAAATGTTTGGGCAACTCGCAATAAAAAATAGCGAGTAAAAAAAACGATATAGCCGAAATGATTGGGCACCGCGATAAATAGCCAAAATGATTTGGTAATCGCGACTTTCGCGACATAAAAACTGAAAAGATAGAGCATCGCGGAAAGAAATAAAAAAATGAAAATGAAACTTTTCTGCCCTGCAGGTAGGTCCACATCGACCCCTGTATACAATCCATGAGCACAAATGAAAGAAAGGGTACTATATTTTCCAACCAGGGTCTGTCAAAGGGAGAGCCAGATCTTAATGGCAACATGTACAGCCTAGAGGTCATCCTGACATTCTTCTCATTCCGACAGGATGCAGATACAACGTCAACAAAGCTCCAAGGAGCCGAAACAAAAAAGGAGTGACGACAAAATCCTAACTCCAGCTCGACGTGCTTCTCATGCCAGCAGGATGTAGACGCAACGTCATCAAAGACCCGAGGGTAAAAAAAAGGAGTAATGGCAAAATCCCAGCTCCAGCTCGACGTTCATTTTCGGTGTAGACGCGACGTCAAAAAAGGCTCCAAGAAGCCAAATCAAAAGGGAGTGACATCAAAATCCTAACTTCAGCTCGACGTGCTTCTCATGCCAGCAGGATGTAGATGCAACGTCATCAAAGACCCAAGGGTCAAACAAAAAAGGAGTAATGGCAAAATCCCAGATCTAGCTTGATGTTCCTTCTTTGTGCAGATGCGACGTCAACAAAGGCTCTAAGGTGCCAAATCAAAAAGGAGTGATGGAAAAATCCCAACTCCAGCTCGACGTGCTTCTCATGCCAGCAGGATGCAGACGCAACGTCAATAAGGACCCAAGGGTCAAATCAAAGTGGAGCGATGACATATTCCTAGCTCCAGATCTTGATGGTGGCATCTACAGCCTAGAGATCGACTCGATGTGCTTCTCATGCCAGCAGGGTGCAGGCGCGACGTCAACAAAGACTCAAGGGTCGAACAAAAGAGGAGTGACGGCATATCCCAAGCTCCAGATCTCGATGGCAATGCATACAGTATAGAGGTCATACAGATGTCTACCCTATTTCAGGAAAATATCGGCGCGACATTGTCAAAGCTAAAATGAAGTGACGGCATATTCCTAACTTCGGGTGTTGACGGCAATATATACAAATCCTAATGACCGTTGGAGATCGTCCCACCCTAGAAGGGTGCAGTTATGACTCATCGGGGCTCCAAATTGAGCCTAATCTCAAGTAAAAAGCATCATGGCAAATACCTAATGCATATTCTTCCAATGGTAATATGACCTAAGAAGATTACTTGAAAACGTCTTGTCCAGCCCCCGAAGGGATCAGAGACACAAAAATCGCGGGGCTACTCGAACAGCGGCTTAAAGACTGCATATCGAGAAATACATCAGCCAACGCGACGGTACCACGAACTAAAACCCTAGTACCACAAACCTAACGGATCCCTATCAAAAAAGGGGGTTATCTATATTTCATGTTAGGATACACGTGCGAGATCCTTTCGACTCATCTCGACTTATAGGAAAAACATTTTTATGAGACCATCATGGCTCATGAGGGTGAAAAGTCTTAGGCAATGGGAATATCAACTTGTTTCCTAAGCACTGTGGCCCTACAAGTAGGTCCAAATTGACTCTTGTATTCTATCCACGGGCCACATTCTCCAAAGTCGCATACCGATGAGGAGGAGAAACCACTTACAAGTCCTCTCGACTAGTAAGGGGGAAAATTTTCTTGTAAGATCCTTACGACTCTCAAGAGAAAACACACTTGGGAGTCTTCACGACTTCTTAGGAGAAAAGACACCTACGAGATCGTCTCGACTCATAGGGAGAAAAGTCTTTATGAGACCTTCACGGCTCATACAGTTGAAAAGCCTTAAGCGACAGATCTAAACATGTTGCCTAAGCCAACGTTGCTCTACAAGTAGGTCAAAATTGACTCTTGTATACTATCCACGGGCTACATTCGCCAAAATTACATGCCATTGAAATGAAGAAGCTACTTACGGGTCCTCACGACTCGTAAGGAAAAAAATACCCGAGTGAGATCCTTACGACTCACGGAAGTGATGGGCACTTAGGAATCCTTACGATTTCTATGGAGAATATGCACCTATGAGATCCTGATGACTCATAAGGAGAAAACCTTCTTGAGACCCTTACGGCTCATGAAGATGAAAAAAGCCTTAGGCAACAAGGATCCTAAACTTGTCTCCTAAGCCATCAATTCTATGGTCATACATAACACTGCACTACTTCACCAATGTACATACGTACGTGGGTAAAGTAGTGGATGCCATTTGTTCCCGCAAAAATTTTTGGCTCAAAATTTGTTGTTCCCTTATAAAAATAAAGGGAAACCTCCACGTGTTAAGCACGTGCACCCACATGCAAAGCATGTAGGTACCACCTCAAATATGATTAAATCCTTGAGCGCCTCACGTGTTTCCCACGTGAGCGCCAGCGCCATCTTCAGTTAGGATTAAATCCTATAGTGGCGGCTCACGTGGAACACACATGAGCACCGGCGTGCAAAGCACGAGAGTGACTATTTATACAGATACAAAGAATCACGTGATATGAACACGTGCACTTCATACAGATGCGCGTCACGTGATATGCATGTGTGCACTTCATACAAATGCACATCACGTGATTCTAACGTGCACACTTCATTCAAATGCATGTCACGTGATATTCATGTGTGCACCCCACAGACAAAGATGCATGCGCGTCACGTGATACACACATGTGAATTACTCTAGTCAAGTGTGCATCACGTGATATCCACATGCACACTTCTTGAATGATATTGCATGCGCATCTCATACCCATGCACATCACATATGGATGCGTACCCTATATTCATGTATACCCCTCTGAAAGGGAAAAGCATGGATCCCCGTGCGAAGCACGTGCGCACCTATGATGCACATGCGCACATGAACAACAAGCCATAGCATGGATATTTAGCTAATATATGCCATGTATAGAAGCTTATATTTTCTAATTAAGGTGACCCTAGTCTCATACAAGACTAACGATCCTTAAACATAACCTAGGTGATCTTAGTCTACAACAAGTCTAACGATCCTTAGATGAAAACAAATATCCTGTGAATTGATGGACCTCATCACGATGAGATATGCAACCTAGGTTCAAATCCTATATGGATTTGGACTAATCCGCGCCCTACGGGCGACGATATAAATTAGTCTCCATATAAAATTCAAGGGCAACCTAAAATAAACAAAAATAAGACACACAAAGATTTCTGGAGTAGAGAAAGTTGTTATAATTAACTGCAAGGGCTTGCGCCTGTAAGGAAAAGCGTCCCCACAATCAAAATCCCCTCACATATGAGGGAGAATCTGATAAAGTCTTCTACAACGGTCGCATCCATCCAAACCTTCGATATACAGTGCCAAAAATCAACTTGGTATTTTCGGAGAGGTGGATGGATATGTTCCATATAGCATCTGCCCCCGCATTCAGGCTAAACATCCTTCCAATGTCTCAATCCGGTTTTCGGCGGTAAATAGATTCTGGTACGCCTGGTGGGACGTTTTTCTCTTTCCACTCCACACTTCGTGTGTTGTGATTCGCGAACCAATCGCGGTATATATATGTTTATGTTGCTCTTGGATTTCGGGATACTAAAGTCGGTGTTCTCCTTCCTATGCCGATCTCAATGGCATCTTGCAACTGCAACGACAAATCTGGTTCCAACACCTCTGCACCTCAACTGATTATGTCTGGTCAGTTTATGGCGCCACTGCTGTACATTCCGATGGCTCAGGTCTAGCAAACATTGAATGGGCTCCAGTTCGGACAATTTCCTCCACTCCCAACTATTGGCACCTCAACATCAAGGGAGGAAATCCAAAGAAAGTTGGTCTTTGATAGGTTGGCCACTGTCTCCGCAGGTTCTGTTTACAAACCAGCTAAATCTGAAAGCTCGATCTTCGGCAGACTAGGCTCGAGTTCCATAGGCCCACTAGAAAAGTGTTGGGCTGCTAGGCACCTCTAGTAAGGATTAAAGTGTGGCGGAAGTGGTAATTTTGAAAATCTAGAGAGTATTAGCAAATCCAAACCAAGAATCAAACAAAAATACTAAACTTGTAACTAAACTAATAAAGTAAAAACAAGAGTTTAGCGGGCTACAACTTTTGTAGCGCGTTAGCCACCTCTTCTTGGACTCCGGGTAGTCTCCATGAAGCCTGGAACAAGCTTGCTCGATGATCTCCTCGTCGAAGATGATCCATCTTTAGATAACTCCAACACAAGCTCTAGCTTCAAATTGATCCCAACAAAATAAAGCAATCCACTAATTAAACTTTCTAAGAATGATTACTAGGAGATGTAGAATAATTAGCTCACTTAATTTTTTCTCTTTTCTTTTTCCATTCCTCACTTGAAGAAAATCAAGAGAGGAAAGCTATGGAGGAGATGGGATGAAGAAGAAGATGAGAATGGCTGAAGATGAGAATGAATCAAAATCCAAAAATGAGTCATCAATTCTACAACTATCTTTAATCTATGACTTATTCTCATTTTAAACAAATAAAAGAATAAAATTGTTCTCATCTCTATCATATGATTCTTACACATCCATATTTAATGTATCATCATACATAACACAATATTTATATCAAATATAAATATTAATTAAGAGAAGAAAATAATAAAGCGAGCATTATATTAGTTAATATATAAATATATATTTAATTATTAAATCAACACTTAATTTGATAATCCGGTTATATCATATATATGCCGGCTAATATCAATTAACACCCGATTAAAATACGTGTATCAAATACACGTGTTTAATCGAACTCATGCACGTATCCCTATACATGCCCTACATCATTTCGTATGTGCTGGGAAACCTCTGTGTGGGACTCTAAAGACTCGACAATACGCAGGCAGTAGATTAGAATCATATCTATAGTCCACAAGCACGTCAGCGGTACTAGCTGCTGTTTCCCCAATATTTAAACCTAATAAAAAAGCAAAGCTCTGTTGGATTTAATGAGACAGCGCCTCACGTGCTCTCCACGAGGGCGCTAGCGCCAGAGCCAATTTTATAGGATTAAATCCTATGGTGGCGCCTCACGTGCTCCTCACACGGGCGCCAATATACAAAGCACAGGAATACCCATCTTAAGAATTAAATTCTTAAGTGACGCCCACGTGCACAACACGTGAGCGCCGACGCCCAAGTAGAATTAAATTCTACGATACTCTCTATTAAACAGAGTCTTTGGATTAAAGATCCAACGGAGGTGATAAATCATCAAAATATAAAATCAAATTCGATTAGGAGAAAACATCTCCCAAATCTTTCTAAATAAGAAAGATGCTCTCGGTTGGATCAATGATCCAATAATAGAATAAAATTCTATTTTGGGAATATATTCCCTCAATCTTTCTAAACAGAAAAAAGATGGCTCTCTGTAAAACAGAGAACTCTTGACTTAAAAATCCAATGGTGATTAAAAATCACCACTTGGCAGAATAAATTCTGTATATGGGAGAATATTTTCCCGATCTTGTTAAAAATAAGAACAATATATTCTGTAAAACAGAAGTCCTTGGATCAAAGATCCAACGCTGGGTAAAATTCCCGAAATCAATTTTGAGACCAATTAAATCAATTGGAATCTCTCAATGAGAGATTTTCTCAAAAATAATTAAAAATCTACCTCCACTATATAAAGGACCCGAGACTTCAAGTCTCAAAGAGAACACACGGAGAGAGGAAGAGACCACAGATAGAAAGAACAGAGAATTCAATTCTCAAAGAAGAAGAGCTTCCTTCTCAAAACCCTAGGTAAAGAAAAGAGATCAAAATATCTCCATTACCTATAATATCATATCTAAGAATTTGACCCTTGTAAAAAGAACTTAGTTCTTTCTATGGATCTAAGATCCACAAGAAAAGTCTCGCACAAGTTGAGAATTTAATTCTCATCGGGAAGATCTTGTTCTTGCGAATCAAAGATTCAGAGAAGAACAAATTTAAAGAGAAAAAAGAGGGAGTCCAGAATACTCCAGAAACTCAATTCCTTCAGATCGAGAACTTAGTTCTTTAAAAACTCAACCTAAAATCCTCAAATATAGTGATTTTAGTGAGCGTTAATGGTCAAAGCACCATTGATAGAGGTTTAACCTCTTTGAAAACATCAACAGAGATTAAATTTCCATATAAAAGAAACTAGCACCTCACGTGCTTCCCACATGGGCGTCCCTCTTTAACAGCGCCTAGCGCCTTACGTGAAATACACGTGAGCGCCATATAAAAAGTGCTTAGCACTTCACATACAGCCAAAAAGGCTGAGTGCTCAGCACTAAATGGGCAGTGCTGCACGTGCTCCTTATGGGGGCGCCACAAGAATAATAAGAGTGCTTAGCACTCCATAAATAGCCAAAACGGCTAAGTGCTTAGCATTGATTGGGCAGCGCCCAGTGCCTCACATGCTCCTCACGTGGGCACCACAAAAATAATAAGAGTGCTTAGCACTCCATAAATAGCCAAAACGGCTGAGTGCTTAGCACTAATTGGGAAGCGCCCAGCGCCTCACGTGTTCCTCACGTGGGTGCCACCAAAAAAAAGAAGAGAGAAAAGTGCTTAACACTCCATAAACAACCAAAATGACTGAGTGCTCAGCGCTCACATGACACCCATATGAGTGTCAGAGCGTCAAAAAAATGCTTAGCACTTTTGCATAAAAAAGGAGGACTGGACCAACAGAGTCCAAATAAGTGCTTACCACTTCTGAACAAAAAAAAAACTGAGCATACTAAGCCCAAATTGGCTAAGTCTATAAAACTTTCTTATAACTGAGCCGAAAATGCTCTGTTGTTTGGATGTTAAATAAAAATGATCCTTAAAGTATTGCTAAGTTGATCTTAGTCTCAAATTAGACTAACGTATCCTTAGTTAAAAATAAATTGAGCTCAAATGCTCATACATTTAAGTTGATCTTAATCTCAAACTAGATTCAAATCCTTAAATAAAACCAAATCTTTTTGAACCAAAGGAACATACAACCTAAGTTCAGAAAAACCCGTCAAGCAGATCCTTGACCCAAACCCAAATCTAAAATATACGGATTTGGGCTAATCCGCGCCCTACAGGCGACGACACAAACTAGTCTTCGTATACAATCCATGGGCAACCAAAACAAACAAAAACACACACGACATGAAGTGAACTTTCAGAGCAGGAGAAAGTGGTTATTGCAATGCGGTAACGTAATTAACTACAGGGGCTTGCGCCTGTAGGGAAGAGCGTCCCCACAATCAAAACCCCTCATAAAAGGAGGGGCAATCTGATAAAGTCTGCTATAACGGTCGCGTCTGTCCAAACCTCCGATATATGGTGCCATAAATTAACTTGGTATCTTCGGAGAGGTGGACGGATAAATCTAAATAGCATCTGCCCCCAAATTCAGGCCAGACGTCCCAACGTCTCGGTCCCTGTCTTTCGGCGGTGAACAACTGCACGTAACGGCTATCCAAGATTTGATCGAAAGAAGGTCAACGAGCAAGATCATCTGAACCCGGCAAAGTCTATCAATGACGTCACTGTACAGTCCAGTCTCTTCGTCTAAGAGTATCGCATATCGGGTCTAGAGTTTGGAATCTGTCAGACCCCAATAACTCGATAAGTCGTGCGACAGATGACTCATAACCAATCGGAGATACAACTGATAATACTTATCAGCTTATCTCCACTACGATGGCCATCGACTTATAATTG
Source organism: Agapanthus africanus (assembly GCA_030015575.1). NCBI lineage: Eukaryota > Viridiplantae > Streptophyta > Magnoliopsida > Asparagales > Amaryllidaceae > Agapanthus > Agapanthus africanus. The sequence goes on from CM057337.1 coordinate 189,615,421, forward strand.
TAGTCATGTCTTGCATAGCATGACATCAAATCCCTATACTGGGAGAGACGAATCCCCTCAACCGCTCACTGCCTCTACGTGCTTTGGGACTATACCTTACAAAAACCTGTTTGCACGACTCCTTTGAGCCGTGGTAGGGTAGAAGTCTAAGTATAGTGCGAACACACATGAGAGACTATGGCAATCTCAGATCCAAGGGACCACCCTGTACTCATGTTACCAGAGAACTGCTATCTGACATTGGTATATTGCTAACTAGGAGTTTTCGGTGAGTCCATCCAGTGTAACTCATCAAATGAGTACCTGTATACAATCCTCGATATAAAATACAAATAGCTGTTGGATCAGCTATCGCCTTCCAACCGGGCCAGGAAATGTACACACTAGTCTAAACTGGAGTACCAATGCCCAGTCTCGATACTCCTATAACTAGGGACATTTAAGGATGTGCTTATCGACTACCCAGGCCCCACTAGTATGATCTTTATCATCGTCCTGGTATTCAAGCAAAATCCTAGGGCTTTATCTCATATCTAAACGATACTTGACAGTGAATAAAACGCATCACATGTAAGATAAAAACAAATTAGATAGTATCCTATCATCTCAAGTAAGATTGTTCTCTTGTATAGCTCCTCCTTTAATTACAATAATTGATTTGAGGGCACCTATATTCAACAAAAAGAAGCCTATGATACATAAGAAGGCGGTCTTAGAGAGGCTAGCCCTCCCAACTCCTTATTCACCTAAGGATCCTGCACCCCCAAGGCGATCTGTCTTCCGCAGATTTCCCCTTCAGACTGCTTCTCCAACAGCCACAAGGGTATCTGTGCTCAAGCGCTTGGCACCGGCTGAGGTCCCGAAGCAGCACAGGGGGCATATTGCAGAAGCTCTTAAGGTAGAAGAAGCTCCCCTCATGAGAGCCGCTCGATGTCATTACTGGTGTCAGCAAAGACAGGCTGGAGGTAGTTCTCCATTCGGTCTAACACCACCGGCCCCTGTGCCGATCGTTTATGCTGCTGTTCCAACCGGGAACAGTTTTGAACCATTGAAGATAGTGAAGCGCAACTCACCCACCGCCGTGCTCAAGAAATCTCCACCACTTCTGGAGATACCAGGGGAATCCATGTCTATAAGCTCACCCCCACGATTGTCCTCCATGATCTATAAGATTTGGAAGGAAGTTAGGGGATCCACCATCGATCTGGGCTATTCTACTTAAGTCAAGAAGATGAAGCGTCAACCTCGTCATGATGACCCTCCTCCTGACACAAAGATTGTTCTCCTCAAGGTGGTACCCTACAAAAGAGAAAGGTCAGAGAAGGTTCTTACGCTCGAGGCAAACGCCAAAGGACGATACTCTAAATTCCCCAAGGCTGGGGCATGGTGGTTCTACTGTTTATATAATGAACTTCAAGGAAGATAGCCGTAACTCCCTTTCTCATAGACCAGTCACCCGGTTTATAATAAAAGATCAGCAAAAATTACAAGAAATCATGGCTCAGGCGACGGAACTTATGACTCCAACACCTAACACAAGCCCAGATGTCGTTTTTGAAGAGAGGATGAGTCAGGAGTCGGATATTGACTACCTGAAACGCGTTCTCGAGAAAAAGATGAAAAGGCCGTAAAGATGAATGCTAAGATGTCCATCTTGTTTCAGAGTATGGTCGGGATGATAGCTCAACCCGAACAGCCAGCAGAAGTAGCACCGGTGGATATTACCGATGACTCCCCCTAAATCCCACCAGCAGTGAAGGAAGAGATGATTTCCAAGTTACAGCTAGATGAATACATTGCTCAGAAGTTCAAAGCGCATCAAGCAAACGAACCTGCCAGCAAACTAATCAAGACGGGTCGACTATATCTTGCATGGTACGCCAAATGCAATACCCTGCAGGATATATGATCCCAACGTTCCTGCTATACAAAAGAACCGGTAATGTGAAGCAGCATGTCACTCAGTTTAGATCCAAGTGTAGCAATACTGGAGGCAACGACAGTCTGCTCCTTCGTCAGTTCGTGAGCAGTCTCCCAGACATAGCTTTAGAATGGTATGTTGAACTTTCGAATGACTCCGTCAAGACCTTTTTTGAGATGGAGCTCTTCTTCACATGAAGGTTCGCTAGTGCAAGCAAATGGACTACCGTAACTGCACTAATCAATGAAAAGCCCAGACCCGGTGAGACATGGGTCCAATATACCGTGAGATGGCAAAATCTCTGGTCCAAATGCGAGCAACCCATCGCCAAAGCTCTGCCTGTAAGCATGTTTGTAGGCACTATAGACAAGAAGGCATAGATTTTCCTGTACCTCGCAATTTTCAAGCCTACGACTTTTCAAGAGCTCATCGACAAGTTGGCTCCTCTGGATGCGATAGATCAAAGGTTCTTCCTCAACCGGCGAAGAAGCTCGAAATGGAAAGGGAAAGAACAAGGCAGCGTTTGTTGCCAATACTCAATAACAAACAGGTGGCTTTAAGGCAGGAGGTCGCTGAAATGATAATCGCTCAGGTCCCTCCCTTGAAGATAAGATGGGGCATGGGTATTTCTTTCCTCATGATAAGACGAGGAAATTATTTGACTTAGCCATGAAGAACAAGATAGTGACGTTGCCCGAGACCCGGCGTCCAGCACAATCCAGCTCGTTTAATAACCCTAATAATGTCCTCATCACCGGCTCGTCAACCACCCGATTGAGAACTGCTTTGTTTTCAAGAACTGGGTTGAAGACCAATATAAGTAAGGTAAGATCAAGCTGACATACAATTGGGAGGTGGATCCGTCATAAAGGTACGCCCCTAAGAAAGCGGATATGCAAGGGGCATCCTGTTCTAGGATAGCAGAAACTCTGTGGGAGATGGTTCTCTCACCAACAATGAAGAAAATGTTGAAAGATTTTCATGCATGCCCCGCAATCCAGTGAAAGAGCTTGATTGAATATCAAATTATTGAAGGGATGCTGAAGCTACTTCACGTTCTGAAGATGGCTAATGAGGGGAAAATACCGCAGGTTGAACCGTCTAGCAAAATGAAAAAGACAAAGAAGCTTATGCGGCCGGCTAAGTATGTGGACAGCCGTACGGATTTACAGAAATATATCGACTTGCTGGAAGAGTACTACCAGAAAGCGTGAATGCCCGTAACGCTTGAAGAATTCCTACAACATATCCTTGGAAGTAATGAGTAGAAAAGGAAGATTCAGTAGATGTCACGATCCGAAATTGGCACGTGACGGCCTTAATACTATGCAACGCCTACAGACGTAACACAGTAAAAGAAAGCCAAAACCCAGAAATCTAAACCATTAAAAAGACAAGAAAAGATAATAGAAGTTTTTAAAACATTTGAAATCACAACCCAAATTCTTTAAAAGTCCAACTTTTCTTTCTTTAAAATTTTGGCAGCACCTCCTTTGTAAAAACTAGCCTCCAAAATGGGTACAACATAAATATAAATGAAGCATCCCCAAACGGGAGCAAATACACGCCCAAAGACGGAAAACAACCACTGCAACAAATATACGACGCCGTAGCGAAGAAATAAAAGACGATAGAAAGAAAGCTGTATAAAAGACAAACAAGTCACAAATAATATACAATATCATCCTCACCAAGTCTCTAAGTCAATAAAATAATAGTAGATGGAGAGTACAAGGATACAACGAATATACAATACAACAATACGGATAACCACAAAACCTACCTAAACAAAACTGCACACTATGAGCTGAAGCGGTATCCGTAGCAAAAGATGATCAGATAGATGAATAGCCTGCCTCGACTACTCTGGGGAACACCCTGCAAAACAACTGTGGCACAACGGGGGTGAGTTGCCAACTCGTGAATAGTAAATAATATATGCAGGTAATCGCAAGTATGCACGTACAGCGTGAATCTAACATATGCAATTAATAGCAATAAAAGGTCATATGAATGCAATAATCATGAAAAGTACACTAGCAGCTACAACTAATACATGAAGCAATGCATATAATAAAGGTATGTAAATGCAACAGTCATGAAAGGTACTTTAACAGGTACTACTAATACATGAAGCAGTGCATAAACAATAAATGTAGAGTATGGAATGAAATATGTCATTTCCACGGAATCCTGACATCGTGGTAGGATCACAATCCATCAAGACAAATTCTAATCCCAATTTCCTCAAATCAGCCCCCAAATTGGCTCTCATATCATATAAGTCTCACAAATCCTTAATGTACAATATCGAATAAATCTCTTATATCCTGAATGTACAAAATCAAGTGAATCTCATATATCCTTTATGTACAATATCAAGTAAATGTCATATGTCCTAAATCCAATATCAAGTGAATCTCTTATAATCTAGGTATATTTGCATGAATAAATATGATGTATATAAAACTAAAGTCAATACACATATATTAGCGTCTCATTCCACTAATATTGGTGTAAGGGCATATATAACAGCGTCCTAATCCACTGTTATATATACAAAGAAGTAAATAGAAATATTATGAAACCAATGTGCCAAGCATTGACACAGAAATGCTGATCTATCAGGTGCTGTCACCAAGACTGGCACCCTGATAGGTACGTATCATACGCTATCCCGAAAGCTCGAGTGTTTAGCTCTGACCCTCGCCTCTCGACGTATCTATACGTACATGACTCCCGTCGGTATCCCCATGATAACCGGCGAGTCATTGGTAATGTCACCGGATGGTATGTTCCCCTGCCAGTCCTCATCGGCATATTACATTGACATCCCTTTCTTGCCCCGGGGTACCTCCGGGCCCCACCATGTACCCTCATACGGCCTTGACGCCTCCTCGTAGGGGTATGTATATATCAGAACCGATAAATCTCATGGTGGATGCTGAAATATCATATCAAGGGAAACCGGGTTTTTCAAATAATGCATAATTTCATGAACCCCCACGGTCCCCAAATCCAGAAAACATCATGAAAAATCCATATCTCAATGCGAAAATCCATGAATATAATATATGCAACATAAAACTGTAATGAAAGCATATAAAGGAAAAGTCGCTAATTAACTGCAATAAGTTAATATAAAATATCATGCGGTTCCTATTTTATCCAATTCTAAATAACATCAAGTAAAGGTAAATATGTAGCTATAACTGATATATGTGTAAACACAAAGGTATAGCAAGGTATATGTATCTACCTATAAGTAATGATGTAGTATACCCCCTGGGTATAAGTGAAATATGTGTGCAAGGTATACCTGTAGCTATGTCATAAGGTATGTATGTAACTATCACTAATGGTACAATACCCTATAGGTATACAGGTATCTAGCATATAAGTATGTGAAGGCATACGTGTAAGCATGTAGGTATACAGGTATGCTATATGTCATATGCGGTGAGAAATATGAATCAATGTCATAATGTCCCTAACCAAGCAATATCATATTTATAAGTGGGTTGTGCATGATATGGCAATTATTGACAGTATGTGTAGCATACAATTAGTGCTCGTGCAACATGAGTCGTCAATAATATGTGCAGTGTCCTAAGGATACTAGTCCAAGCACAACAATATCTAAGTAGTAGGGTAAATGCGCAATTCTAAATATGACATAGAATATGCGACAAGTATTAACATCTCTAGCCCAGACGCATAACGCCATGCGGGCGATTCCCCTGTAGATGTTAAATCTACTCACCAACGCTCCAAGCTAGGTGAAGTCTACCACCTGTTTTCCCTTTGTAGCAGTGTCCGAAGTCCCCGCCTGCGAACTTGTAACATAATACGATAAAGCAAGTATATATTAATAATAGACCCAAAATACATACAATCTACACGGACCAACACGACACACATACGTACTCTAAAGGGTTCGTGTTGTAGCTAACGCGTATAGAGACACTACGAAACCAACTCAGCGCAATAGCAACACGGAACACGCACCGTATCGGATAACGTTGTAGGGTTCCTAGGCACACTAATGAAGTCTCACAAGGCATCAAACATTGCTAATTCAAATTTTACATGTGCCTACAAACCCTAATACGGATCGTTAACTAGATTTATAGGCTATGCGATGCAAGTTAACGACTTTAACTTAAAAGGAAAGGGGCTACAACCTTTGTAGATCCGGTCCACCACTTCCTAAGCTCCGCGATGATGTCCCTCCGCTGTCCAAATCAGATTCCGGACTCTAGCATCGGCTTCATCGAAGAAATGGGCGGGCTTGGTCGTCGGCTTCGATGCCGAAGATGATCTACGTCGAGGCATCACTAGATCAAGCTCCCACTTCACCAAGTCATGAAACTTGTGAAGAAAACACCCTATACTACTTGGCAAGAGGTAGAGGATGAAGAAATAGGAAGTGGGTTCACTTTAGAATTGGATTTCTCACTCATTTTCACAAGTTGCCATTGATGGTAGCTAGGTTTTCTTCATGTTGAAGATGAAGAAGAAGAAGAAAAGATATGATAAGTGTTATTAAAAATAGAAAATAAAATCAACACTTATCATTTTCTAACCTTGGTTAGGTGTAGAGAATGTACTAAGGTTAAGTGGAATGGTTAGGGTTAGGTATGAGAAAAAATGGTCACTTTAGTCAAAGCTTCAAGAAGCTTCAAAGAAAAATAAAACTAGCAACCATTTCATTTCTTATTTTTTCAAAATAAATAAATAAATAAATAAGTAAGAAAAAGAAAACCCTAATCATTAACTTAACCATGGTTTAATTCTTTACACTTAACCAAGTAAACATGTATCATCAAACATGATACAATCAAGTGCACAAAAGTATATCACATATACAACTTGTGATATTCAAGTGAGAAAATCCATTTAAAGTGAACCAATACTAGTTAATGCAAAGTAATATATCAAATATATAATTATACATTAAATCATTAAATCAACACTTGATTTAACGATCCGGTCATATCGCATATAACCGACTAGTATCCTATGTATCGGCTTATCGAATCAATCCTTGATTCGATAACTAGGTTATATCGCATATAACCAATCGATACATTCATCGCGAGAATGGAATACGGTATCACATACACGAATTATTCTCGGTCCCGCACATATCTCATATGCGCTCCTATTTCGTTTCGCTTGAGCCAGGAAACCTCTGTGTAGGACTCTAAAGACTCGTCAATACGCCGGCAGCAGGTGATGATCATATCAAACACCCACAAGCCGCAAGCGGTCTTCTAAACGTAACGGCCACTCGGGTATTGAGCAATCAGAAGATCGACGAGCAAGCCCGCTCACACTCCTGTGAATCCAACCAGTAACACTTACAGTACAGTCCGGTCTGTTCGTCTGATATGTCGCATATCTCGCCTAGGGGTGGTAAACGTCAGACCCCAGTAGCTCGATAAGTCATGCCGACGTGAGGTCCATAAAAATCATGAAATTACTGATAACTCTTACCAGTATATCACTGCAACCCTGGCCACGGATTTCCTGTTATGGCCAGTCGAGCATAGCGCAACATCAACCCCCAATACCGGGAGAAACGAATCCCCTCCTATCGTTCATTGCCTCCATGTGAATCAGGACTGTACCCAAAACCCACCTGTTTGCACGACTCAGTAGAGCCGTGGTAGGGTGGAAATCAAAGCACAGTGGGAGACACACAAGACTCTATGACGATCTCGGGTCAACAGACTAAGCTGTACCAGTGTCACCAGAGAACTGCCATCTGACGTGAGGTATCATACCATCTGGGAGTTCTCGGCGAGTCCGTTCAGTGTACCCAGTCTCCACTGAGCACCCGCATACCATCTCCGATGTCAAACACCAATGGATATGGGATCATCCATCGCCCATCACATGGGTCGAGAAGATATACGCTAGTCTACTCTGGAATATCGATGCCCCGTCTCGATATTCCCACGACTAGGAACATTGAAGGATGTACTCATTGACTACCCAGACCCCACTAGTATGATCTGCATCATAGTCCTGGAAGTCGAGTACACATCCTAAGGGCTTTATCAACATGTAACAGAGAGACAGAAAGTATACATGTTAAGATAAAGAGTAACCAGATAGCGTACTATCATGTCGAGCAAGAAAGTCCTACCTATATATGTCCCAGCATCCACTACAATATACATCCAATGTACAGTAATGGCCTCTAGGGCATACATATAACTAACAATCTCCCACTTGCACTAGGGCCATCTGTAGCAGTGGTTGCAGTATCACATACTCAACCATCCCCTAAAAGTCTCTCTTTGGGAAAAGGCCTTCGTGAGTGGATCCGCCGTGTTGTCCTCTGAGTCTACTCTCCTAACCTCGATCACTTTGGAGATCAACTATCTCCATGATCAGGTGATGCTGCCTCAGAATATGTCTGGGTCACTGATGGGATCGGGGTTCACGGGCCAAAGCCACGCTTCCATTGTCACACAATAGTAGGAACCTAGTTCATCTCATGAACCAATATACACCCAAACTTCCTCTTTGGTAGTATCTTAAATAGCGATGTTACCAGCCTTTATTGTCTAGTTTGCCACGGTATCTAGCTTGGAACTCTTCCAACATACCGTCCCTTTACTAAGGGTAAAGACAATGCCTGTGACTGACATTCAGTCGTCCTTATCACCCTGGAACACTTCCAGTGATTCTCCCCAGGAACGATTGATACCATCTCAGTACATCTAGTGAGAATCCTAGCATCCAATTACATCTATCTCATAGATGAAAACTCAGGATTTAGGAGGTATCACTTTGATCCTATGTGGAGAATCATTGTGATAAGCGGAGATTGATCGAGCGTAGCATAGGAAACTCCTTCCCTATCAAGAGTATGTTATCCACGTACTCTACGAGGATCTTCACAATACTCCCTACTTCCCTTTTGTTTATACAAGGTTCATCTACCATTTTGATGATGTCAAACTCTTTAACTAACACATCAAAACAGATGTTCCAACTCCGCGATACCTGCTTTATCCTATAAAGCATCTTGTACACGTTTCCGCTGCTCCCACTGTCTACGAAGCCCTCTGGCTGTGTACTTATAGACGTTCTCTTCTAAAACATCATTTAGAAAAGCAGTCATGGCACTCAACCGCCAGATATCGTAGTCATGGTATGTAGCCGTGGCAAGTAGGATCTGGATGGACTTAAGCATAGCCACTTAAAAAGGTTTCATCATTATCCACGCCTGGTCGATGACGAAAAGCTTTAACAAGTCTAGCTTTGAAAGTCTCAACTTTTCCATCTACACCAAGTAATCTTCTCAAGATATACTTGCTCCTGATGGGGATTTAACCCTTCAGATATAGCAACCAAAGTCCATACTTTGTTAGTGTATAAGGATTCCATCTCAGATCGCTAAGCATCCAGCCATTCTTACAGAGTCCCTACTCTCGATGGCCTGCTCGAAACTAGTTGGGTCATCATCTCATGATGCATTCCTCGCTCCCACTGTCATCGAGAAACCGAGGTATCTCTCAGGCGGATGAGGAACCCTACCAGATCGGCGGAGAGGCTGAGGTTCGTCGGAAACTATTGAATCCTTTGGTTCTGTCAAATCACTAGCAGTTTTGTACAGCTGGAACCTTTCCAGTTCTACAGAACTGTCCTTGCCTCGATCTTGTCCGGATTTTGCTTTAGACATAGGCCGAACAATCCTAAATCTTAACTTACTTAAGAGATAGGCTCTTCCCACACCATATCTCATATGGAGTGGTAGGCACTGATTTGATTCGAACCCTATTCAATAGGTATGCAACTTCATAAGTGCATAACTCCCTAATAGGAAACTCAGTAGTACTTATCATAGAGCGTACCATATCATATAGGGTGTGATTGCTCTACCCCGATATACCATCGTGCTATGGTGTATACGGAGGAGTAATGCTGAGAGAGAATCTCATTCTCCTTTAGAATAGTCTAGGAAAGCCATGCACAAGTATTCTCCTCCCTGATCTCATCATAGGATATAATACTTATACCTGTACTTTGGTTCTCTACTTCTAACTTATATTCTGTGAATATCTCAAAAGGTTCGGACTTGTGTTTCAACTGGAACATATGTCTGAATCTTGAGAGATCATCAGAGAAAGTAATGAAGTAAAAAGAACCGGTCCTGGCATGTGTAGACAGGAGACCTTACATACATCATCATGTATCAGTCCCAAGAGTTTACTAACTCTTTCTCTGTTTCCAATAAGCAGAGCTATGGTCATCTAATGTTTGTGACATGACTGGCAAGTTTCATAAGATGTAAATTCAAACTGATTTAAATATGCATCTAAAAAGTAACTTCAGCCAGTCGGGTCGCATTGATATGACCTAGTCTACAATGCCTCAAGAATGATTCGTTCATTTCTGAACTCTTCCTCTTGTGTGTGTTCTATATACTAGGAACTGTAATTTGATTTAGAACGTCAATGCTTTTAGATAACGTGCCTGAACCGATCAACTTTTGATATAGGAAATGTTCAAAACATTATCCATCAATACAAAATTTTATCATTTATTTACTAATAAAGAGATAGATATGATTTTGTATATCAGGTTCGGTATCTAATAGCATTTGTTCAGAATCAATGTATTGGTAATACAGGGTGACAGTGACCAACAGACTTGGCTGCAACACTTGCCCCGTTTTCTGTCTCATGAAACTTATCACCCGTTCTCAGTTTTCTACCCTTTTGTAGCCCTATGTAACAGATTACATATTTGGGATCCTGATCCTGTATCAAATACCCAGGATGCAGAGGATACTGAGAAAACAGTTCTGTATAATAAACACACCTGAAGGAGATGCATCATATGCACTTTCTTCGTTTGGGCGGCAAAGGAATTCTGGTATTCCCCTAACTCCTGCTCGGTCTTATAACTATTATAAGATGGAGCGGGACCAACGTTCCCCGGCTCAGTATAACAAGCGGGTTCGGTCAATACATCCATATTATTATCTTGATTAAGGAGTGATATGGTCGCTACCTGGAGAGAGAGAGAGAAGAAAACACTCTGCGTGCGCTCTTGCAAGATCAGATTGGTTATATATTTTATCTAATCAGGATGGCTCCCACTGTTTTTATCAAATCTTCCTTCAAACCCTAAAAGGAAAGACTAGCCGGGATTAATTACACTCTACAAGTTCGCCAATCTTTCAGCCAGGCCAGTGTCGGTACTTTGAGGGAGGTTCCCCGTGCTTTCGCACGGACCTAATTACAGTAAACCTCGTTTTCCCAGAGGCGTAACCCCGTTGACACCTTTCTAGACACCTACTTGATCGGCTAATTGCAAAGTGCAAAACTCTCCCAGGAGTAACAATTACTCGCAGTGGGTATCGGGATCCAACTATCACATAGAAGGTATGCAATCTCATTGCAAGTTTCAACACTTGAAACTCCCGATAAAGATTTTTACCCCTAGCACCTATGACCTTGGCTAAGGTCAACAAATCATAGGTACTAGTCAAGTTCTACCCGTCATTTCGTGATTAATTAGACCCACCCACATGACCCTTGGCTAAGGTCAACAAAGCCACATGACTGTCCTAACTAATCGCATCATATGCTGTGTAGGAAGACATCACTTAGCTACCGCACACTACACCTCGGCTATGGTCGACAAACGTAGCACGAATACTAAGTACTCTACTTCCTAAAATGACGGAGGGTTGCGAATAGTTTTTAAGAAAACCTTTAACGCTTTGAACTTGATCTCGTTGCGGAATCAAATGGTTTTTAAATGGAATGTTTTTGAGGCTTTTCTAGTTTTGCTCAAGGGGTCACTCCCGGTGAAGGGATCGTCGGCCCTTTCCTCGTCGAATGAGGTGCGGGATATATCATATATATCACTGTGCAAAGCAGAAACTATAGAAGCAATCAAATGACAAACCGAGGGTTGTAGCATCTGCCAGTTATTGCTAAAGGAGTCACTCCCGGTGAAGGGATCTCGGTCCTTTCCTCATCGAATAAGGTGCAGGATGTTCTATAAGGAACACCGCGATGCAAAGCAAGAGCTGTAGCTACCTGTTTTATTTTGAAATTCGATTCCACAACATCAATTAGGTTTATTTTCTTTCATTAATCTCATTAATGAATATCCCATCATTTAAGTCCACCTAAGCATCACAGATAAATATAACGTACGCTTATGCCATCCGCATTCGCCTCGATGTTCCGTCTGCACTGTTAGGTTAGGTGACTAACGCCAGATCGAGGCAGGGCTAGTGCATGTGTAAAACATAAGCAACGTCTATATAATATATCACATATACTATATACAATATCTGTCACAGAACATCACATGATCACATCACAGAAAAATCACAGCAGAAGATACATATGAAATATTGGATATACTAGGACGTCCGTGTTTTCAATACGAGCCAGTATAAAACATGGATTCCACGGTCATGATGAATAGCCAATCCCACACCCCTAGACCCCTACGAGAGCGGCAAGCAACCCTACCAATTCTAGGGTTAGGAGACCCGTACTCGACTCCTCGAGATGGTCTCCCACTGGACCCTAGAACCCGGTTACTTGTGCTCCCCTCCTTGGGTCTATCCTAATGCGGAAAAGTAAATAATATACAAAAGGTGACATCTTCCGCAACCTGGAAGTGCCCCAATAAAAGAATATTACATACAAGTTTTTACATGAATGAAAATGAAAAACACTCATCTCACATAAAAACCCCCCGGCTATTCGAACACGACGATCCAATATAACATATCCAGCAACACATAACATCACATGTCATCAACGTAAGTAAATATACGCATCCCAATTGTCGTTGACATATAGCAACGAAACCGGCGATATCACATATTACACTTACGGTCACAGAAAAGAAAGTGTAAAACTACAACAGTTGGAATCCGCAACCTCTTTAGACATCACATGCCTAATCAAATGAATTCCTTAGACATCGCATGCCTAACAATTATAAACCCCGCATTTTAGTCTCAAAATCGAAAACACTTTTCAATATAAAGTCGGGTAATTCAACAAGATTCCCGACATCCTGATCGAATGCTCGTCGCAAACTTTAGTAGGCGGCCGCACCCCCGACGCCGTCGACAAAGTGCACCAAGGAGGAATACCGCTGCCGCGAGCACCCGAACGGATGCTTTCGGCAACCGGGTTCTCCTACAGTCACTTGGTCGGGGCTATGGAGTGAGGCTGTCTATTAAGTTTACCCGGCGAGTATCCGCGTACGCTACGTGATTGCGACGGACTTTTGATCATATCAAAATTCCGTGGCAACCGATCAAGTGAGACTAAACTACTAGATTTATAACATTCATTCAGTTATCTCATAACTACTTGTGAATTCCAAATGTTGTATCACATTCCGGATAAGATAGAAAATGTTAAACTTTTCGATCGAACAATCGAACACCCAAGTTTTCCCGATACAGCTCAACACATGAAATAAGTTAAGTCTAAAAACATTCAGTTCGTGCCTCAGTACCAACGGTCCAGCCGTAGAAGGGTCAAGCCAACGCCTCACATGTGGCACGCCGTACTGCCCCAAACCCTAAGGTTCAAAGGGCAGTTCAAGACGGTCACATAATCGAGTTAAGGTTTGTTGTCTTCTAGAGGGACCATCGCGTTACTTGCACTACTTAGAACGTCATTAAACTACGGAAAAGTCCAACGATTGGAAATTTCCCGGCAGGGGAAAAAGTGGGTATTTATATCCGGCCGAACTTTTTAACATATTCTAAAATTATCCGGAAAAACACACAGACAAAATTAGACAATCCGATCGAAGCACCGAGTCCCCAATACAACCCAGAAAATTCAACTCTTGAATAAATATTAAAAATTCCCAGGAAAACCAACACTGCAAACTAAGAATTACTATGCAAAATTAAATACAAAATACGACTAAACGGCCGCGGAACCGCCGCACGAGCCATGCTTGTGCCGCGGAACCGCGGCTCTTTGATGGAATTAGTCCATCGAAATTCACAGTAACTCTTAGATTCTCCTGCTGATTTTTCTGCATATTTTTAATTCTCAAAAAACCACGAATTTCAAAAATGTACAGAGAGCAATTTTGGGTTTGGGTTTTGGTTCGATCGGACTTCTAATTCCGTCTACGCATCGCCTAAGGCTCTAACTAGGCTCTGATACCACTGTAGGGTTCCTAGGCACACTAATGAAGTCTCACAAGGCATCAAACATGGCTAATTCAAATTTTACATGTGCCTACAAACCCTAATACGGATCGTTAACTAGATTTATAGGCTATGCGATGCAAGTTAACGACTTTAACTTAAAAGGAAAGGGGCTACAACCTTTGTAGATCCGGTCCACCACTTCCTAAGCTCCGCGATGATGTCCCTCCGCTGTCCAAATCAGATTCCGGACTCTAGCATCGGCTTCATCGAAGAAATGGGCGGGCTTGGTCGTCGGCTTCGATGCCGAAGATGATCTACGTCGAGGCATCACTAGATCAAGCTCCCACTTCACCAAGTCATGAAACTTGTGAAGAAAACACCCTATACTACTTGGCAAGAGGTAGAGGATGAAGAAATAGGAAGTGGGTTCACTTTAGAATTGGATTTCTCACTCATTTTCACTAGTTGCCATTGATGGTAGCTAGGTTTTCTTCATGTTGAAGATGAAGAAGAAGAAGAAAAGATATGATAAGTGTTATTAAAAATAGAAAATAAAATCAACACTTATCATTTTCTAACCTTGGTTAGGTGTAGAGAATGTACTAAGGTTAAGTGGAATGGTTAGGGTTAGGTATGAGACAAAATGGTCACTTTAGTCAAAGCTTCAAGAAGCTTCAAAGAAAAACAAAACTAGCAACCATTTCATTTCTTATTTTTTCAAAATAAATAAATAAATAAATAAGTAAGAAAAAGAAAACCCTAATCATTAACTTAACCATGGTTTAATTCTTTACACTTAACCAAGTAAACATGTATCATCAAACATGATACAATCAAGTGCACAAAAGTATATCACATATACAACTTGTGATATTCAAGTGAGAAAATCCATTTAAAGTGAACCAATACTAGTTAATGCAAAGTAATATATCAAATATATAATTATACATTAAATCATTAAATCAACACTTGATTTAACGATCCGGTCATATCGCATATAACCGACTAGTATCCTATGTATCGGCTTATCGAATCAATCCTTGATTCGATAACTAGGTTATATCGCATATAACCAATCGATACATTCATTGCGAGAATGGAATACGGTATCACATACACGAATTATTCTCGGTCCCGCACATATCTCATATGCGCTCCTATTTCGTTTCGCTTGAGCCAGGAAACCTCTGTGTAGGACTCTAAAGACTCGTCAATACGCCGGCAGCAGGTGATGATCATATCAAACACCCACAAGCCGCAAGCGGTCTGCTAAACGTAACGGCCACCCGGGTATTGAGCAATCAGAAGATCGACGAGCAAGCCCGCTCACACTCCTGTGAATCCAACCAGTAACACTTACCGTACAGTCCGGTCTGTTCGTCTGATATGTCGCATATCTCGCCTAGGGGTGGTAAACGTCAGACCCCAGTAGCTCGATAAGTCATGCCGACGTGAGGTCCATAACAATCGTGAAATTACTGATAACTCTTACCAGTATATCACTGCAACCCTGGCCAGGGATTTCCTGTTATGGCCAGTCGAGCATAGCGCAACATCAACCCCCAATACTGGGAGAAACGAATCCCCTCCTATCGCTCATTGCCTCCATATGAATCGGGACTGTACCCAAAAACCACCTGTTTGCATGACTCAGTAGAGCCGTGGTAGGGTGGAAATCAAAGCACAGTGGGAGACACACAAGACTCTATGACGATCTCGGGTCAACAGACTAAGCTGTACCAGTGTCACCAGAGAACTGCCATCTGACGTGAGGTATCATACCATCTGGGAGTTCTCGGCGAGTCCGTTCAGTGTACCCAGTCTCCACTGAGCACCCGCATACCATCTCCGATGTCAAACACCAATGGATATGGGATCATCCATCGCCCATCACATGGGTCGAGAAGATATACGCTAGTCTACTCTGGAATATCGATGCCCGTCTCGATATTCCCACGACTAGGAACATTGAAGGATGTACTCATTGACTACCCAGACCCCACTAGTATGATCTGCATCATAGTCCTGGAAGTCGAGTACACATCCTAAGGGCTTTATCAACATGTAACAGAGAGACAGAAAGTATACATGTTAAGATAAAGAGTAACCAGATAGCGTACTATCATGTCGAGCAAGAAAGTCCTACCTATATATGTCCCAGCATCCACTACAATATACATCCAATGTACAGTAATGGCCTCTAGGGCATACATATAACTAACAAACGTATCGCATGAAATGAAACACGAGAAACACACAAGTGGTCCCAGATTTTTCTGTGCTAACAATTTGTAAAAATTGCAAGTACCATGAAACTACAATTAACCCCAGAGACCCCTACACCAAAAACCCAAACCCTAACTCCCTACTCTGGCCGCAAATTGCGGCCAGAACCAATAAATCTGCGGCCGTTCTATGGTGGAATTGGCTCGTATTTTGAGGGTAGGTTCTAGGTCTCTATATTAGGTTACTGTCAAGTCAAGTTTTGCAACAAATACCTGGTTTAACAGCAGATCATCCGAGACCCCAAATCGTCACTAAAAATACGATATTTATCTGAAACGATACGATACGCGATAAAAACAACAACTTTAAAGCTAAGCTACACAAAAATGACTTAAACAACAGCAAGGAAACATTACCTAATCAAAAGAACACAAAGATCCAAGCATTGTACACTCCATGGCATCCAAGAGGGAAAATGTGAACAAAGATGTGATTTTGTGAAGATTTGTGGATTTGTGAAGGATTTTGTGTAGGAAAAGGTGAAGAGAAGCTAAGTGTTCAGTTTATGAGAGAGGAATGAGAGAATAAATGAGTTAGAGAAATGAGAGAGAGAGGGAAAGATGAAGAGAGAGGGAGGTAAGTGTAGGGTGAGGTGAGAGGTGAGTGTAACCAAAGCCATTAATGCACCATGCCTTCTCATTAATGCTTTCATACTACTCATCACAAAACAAATATCTCTCTCTCTCTCTCTCTCTCTCCCTCTCCCACAAAGGAAATATCAAGGATTAAAGAAAAATGGTGGATTTAAACAAGGATTAGGTTAAGGGTCAAGGGTTCTAAGACTAGATTAGCACAAACAAATTCCCACATTTATGTGCACACGTGCATGCATACTTATAACAAATAATAATAAATTATTAATTAAATATTATAAAATGTGAGGAACCCGAATTGGTAAACTTTTTACAGTAAATCCGCATTAACGTCTAAACGAACACTAACCGAAATCTAAGGCATTACAATCTCCCCCCTTATAAAAATTCGTCCCCGAATTTAAACCAGATAAGCATGAGGACCCACTGTAGAACAATGGGGAATTTTCGGAATACATTCCGAAAGAGGGCAGATTTGTACTATAAATGGAATGATACCACTCTTCAATTCAGAGGCGCCTTTTAAGTGAACTGGCACTACAGGAGTTTGAGAACTCCGTAATTAAGCGTGCTCGGGCCAGGGAAGTCTTAGGATGGGTGACCTCCTGGGAAGTGGCCCCTGGTCGGGTCCGGTTCGCTCCGAAGGACAAAACCGTGCGGTTTCGGCCAGAGCGGACAATACTCTCTATATTGGGGGTGGGGCGTGACAGAATGGTATCAGAGCTGGTTCTTCAACAGGTAGGTCTGTGGTTCGAGGACGAACCATTGTTCTAAGTGGGGTAGAATATAATACCCCAGGTATTATCCGGTATACCCATTTATACCAGATAAGCATGAGGACTCACTGTAGAACAATGGGGAATTTTCGGAATACATTCTGAAAGAGGGCAGATCTGTACTATAAATGGAATGATACCACTCTTCAATTCAGAGGCGCCTTTTAAGTGAACTGGCACCACAGGAGTTTGAGAACTCCGTAGTTAAGCGTGCTCGGGCCAGGGAAGTCCTGGGATGGGTGACCTCCTGGGAAGTGGCCCCTGGTCGGGTCCGGTTCGCTCCGAAGGACAAAACCGTACGATTTCGGCCAGAGCGGACAATACTCTCTATATTGGGGGTGGGGCGTGACAGTAGAGGAAGAAGAAGAACATGTGGGAAGTTGCCAAATAAATTCTGATACGTGCCATATGGTTTCTCACGCCCTGGTAAGCGACGAGGAAGAGGACACAATCTCCCTCGCTTTTGACATCGAGCAAGAAGAAGACACACTGTTGACAGATGATGGGGCTACGCAGGGGGCAGGATCAGTGCCCAATGCTTCAAACCCTTCCCAAGACGATTCGATTGATAAGCTGCTGACCGAGGCTTTCCAAGCAAGAAGAAAGAATCAACAGTGTGAAATGTCCTTATATGAAAAGGCCAAGCGACGGCGTTTGGAGAAAGATGCTGTAGGAGAGGCAAATTACATAACTCCCCAACCGAAGAAGAATCCGCCACCAATAAAGAAAACTAAGATCGTTGCTGAGAAGCGTTTTTATAAAGCCCTATATAAGGGGATGAAGCTGTCGCTTCTTCTGATGTATACGCCAGGAATCTATTATTTCGAGGGAGGAGAAGAGCATCCGAGATACTACTTATATCACCGGATGGTTATACACTCCATTGACGAATGCTATGAATTCAAGAAGTGGTGGTGTTGTTATATCTCTCATCACATGAAGCTAAATAGAGAGAAGTGAAAGGTAAATGCTCGACTGGTTGAAGACGATGGTCTCGAAATCGGCGATAAAATAGGGGTGGTAATAGAAAGTTGTAACATGGATGATACTCAGGGGACTTCCGGGGTTACCATCTTCGGGAGCGATTCCGAAGATAAACTCCCATTCAACTCTCGCTATGCAGATGAAGAAGAAGATACAGAAGGGTAGGACAATATACAATTACGAAATCATACTCTGCCAGAAAAGCCCTTTGGACCTGCCAACAAAAGAAACCAGGACAAGGGAAAATATAATGTTGTTGAAGAGATCGACATAGATGGGGAAGTCGCCAGAGATCTCACTACAAAAGATCTTCCTGAGAAAAATAAGGTAGATTATAACATATTGGCACACTTGAGGAAGTTTCCATCGCACTTAAGCATTTATAATGCTCTTCTTCTATCAAAAAAACTTAGGGATGTTCTCATCAAGGCGCTGCAAGAGCCTGAGTACTTTCAAGCATTCTTTGCGGAAGAAGATATAAAAGGCAAGCTCGCAGAGTTAATACGGCCGACATTACATTCATTGAAGAAGAATCGCTTCTAGGGACCTTCGAACACAACCGATCGCTCTACGTGGCTGGATGCTGCGGCGACCGGAGGATAAATAAGATACTCATCGACAATGGGTCTTCGGTCATCCTATTGAATCTCAAAGTGCTCAAAGAACTGTTTATGGATGTCCGATATCTCGCCACGAGAAGATTACTATTAATGGGTTCGATTCGCAATCTTCACAGACACCGGGGTCCATCATTTTGACACTCCACTTCGGGTAGCTTGTTACGGGCGTCAAATTCTATGTTATTGAAGCCAAAACGTGTTATAAAGCCTTGCTCTGTAGGCCCGGACTATATGAGTACAATTTTATCCCTTCTACACAGCACAAGTGTATGAAGTACTTTAAGGATGGTAAAGAGCATATCGTCGTAGGGGAACTCAATTCTTTTTCGGTAAATGACGTGCGAAAATATGAAGACGCCAAATACTTCCTGCCAGACTTTGAAGATACAGAAAAGTGCGTCAAACTGGAAGACAAACAAGAGCAGATGGCCGATGTCCCAGTCTTTTGAAGTGATTCTAAAGAGGGCGAGGAGATAATATTCTTAGGCCGACCACGGGCGGAAAGAAATCAACCAATGCCGTGTTTTCCATTCATCTATGGGTAAAGACTCTTGACAAGAAAGATCAGGTTTTGCAGATTACCATGGTCCCAGCTCAACACTATAAAGAGCTCAACACCATCAACGTTGATAAGGTGGAGGAACTAGTGACTTTCTACGTACCTTCCAAGCATGAGGGAGAAAGAGCAATCCTTTTCTATAAGTCGGAAGAAACCAGAATACGAAGGGAAATAAGGAAGGACTCGATCCAAGTCTTGATAGACTGAAGCCCGTCCTCATGCCAATATACCATATCAGGAGTTTTGAGGAATTCTTGAAGCGACAAGGGATACCGACCGAACAGACCGTTCGACATGCCCGATTCTACAAGAAAATCTGGGAAACACCAAGGACTCGTGGACCCAAGTCAGACGGAAAGTTTGATACTATAGGGTTGGGATATATCCAACCCAAGAAACGATGGAAAACCCACAATTGCCGTGTGGTAACACTCTCAAGTGATGACAATCTGCCAAAAGAAGACATGGCCGAGCGAGGAGAAGGATCCGGGCAAAGGAGTCCAAGCCTATCGCTAGACGAGCAAATTGACTGGATGATAAGAAAAGCCTGTTGGGCTAGCTGGGACAACCAAAGCTATGAGATGGCTGAATATGAAATGGCCACGCAGCAATACCTACATGAGCAATCTGTAGAAGAAATGAGATATGAGTCTCCCCAACCTCGGCTGCCTCCACCTTCCTTCTCAGGAGGAAGATTCCGAGATAATGAGGATATAAGCAAGGCGATGATCGTTGTCAATCCTCAAAGGCAGTGAAATAATCTCAAGATGCTCGTCCACCATAGAGAGACCGGCTATAGTCACTCTTTGCTAGAAAAGATGGGGCGAAAATATTCTTTCCCTCGAAACAAGACGAGAAAGATATTCGCCCTTGTCATGAAATATCAGATGCTGTCACTTCCGAAACCTCGACGACCTCAACAGGCAAACGAAGTCGACTACCCAGATTATTGCCCATATCACCGGTGACAAGTCACCCGATTGAAGACCGCTTCGTATTCAAGGATTGGGTTGAAGACCAATACAAGCGAGACAGATTTGTGTTATCTAAAAGGTGGAGGATAGATCCGCTGTAGAAGCACGATCCAAAGAAGACTTACGCCATCAGATTGGGACCGGCTCGGCCCAGAAAGCGGAGGCGAAACCATACTTTTCACATGGTAAAATTCTCGACCGAAGAAGAAGATGAAGAAATGATTCAACTTTTTGAATGTCTCACAAACGAAGAGGAAGAAATCTCAGAACTGTTGCCAACACCAAAAGCGTTGGAAGACGGAATCCATACTACAGCGGATGAGCTGAGGGAAATAAACTTATGAACGGAGGATAATCCGAGACCAACATTTGTTAGCAAGCTGCTATCTGAAAAACAGGTGGCTGCTTTGAAGAATTTACTTGTGGAATACAAGGATTGTTTTGTTTGGAACTACTTCGAGATGCCAGGATTAGATCCAGAAATAGTAGTGCACAAGCTGGCTATAAAACTAGAAGTGAAGCCTGTTAAGCAATCGCCGAGAAGGATACGACTCGAGCTCGATATGAGCGTCAATGCTGAAGTCAAGAAGCTCATAGACTCCGACATTATACATGAAGTACAGTATCCAGATTGGATCGCCAACATCTGAAGGGTTGCCTAGCACGGCAGCAAGATTTCGGGAGGCATCATCTATACCATATTTAAATTCTTGCCGTTCTAGCTAACCCTAACCCTAGAATCGAAAATAGAAAATCCAACGAAACGAATGCAAACAACTTTGCAACTAAAGTGAACAAGGAATACAACCTTTGTAGACCGGTCCTTCACTTCAATAGCTCCGTGTAGTAGTCTCTTCGCTGCGATCACGAACTCCCGGACTCTAGAAAGGCTCCCATGAAGATATGAACAAGGTTGCATCGAAGTCTTCGAGGCCGAAGATGATCTACGTCGAGGAGACACTAGCTCATGATACCTCTTAACTAATGGTGAGATTAGTGAAGCAAACACACTAAACTAAATGGCTAATAGTAGAGGATGATGAAGTAGGAAGTGGGCCCACTTTAGTTTTATTTTTCTCACAAAATTTCATCACTTAGAAAAAACTAGCAAGCTTTTTCTCTTGAGGAAGAACAAGAAGTGATGAAGAAAATGAATGAGAGAGTGAGGTTAGAATTGCAACCATGGGTGAGTTAGTGTCATGCCTAATTCATATAGAGAATAAACCAAGGTCAAGGGTTAAGGTTGGGTTAACAAAATATCTTAAGCAATAACAAAAGAGTGGACTTGGTCAATATTCTACAAGCTTCTCCAAGCTTAACCTTGACTAATTCCAAATGTTTGAGTTTTGCTTAATGATAAATAAAACCCTAACATAAACCCTAGAATGGTATAAGTCTCATACATATATGTTGCAAGTGTAACCTAACATGATACATAATATATATCACATATATATAATGTATGCAAAGTGAGAAAAAGAAATGGTCAAGTGAGCAATATTAGTTAATGTAAATTCATATATATATATATATATATATTATTATACATTAAATCATTAAATCAACACTTGATTTAATGTTCCGGCTATATCACATATAACCGACTAATATCAATAATATCAACTTACCGAATCAACACTTGATTCGATAACCCTGCTATATCACATATACCCGTCCGATATCACATATCGCGAGAATACAATACGACATCACATACTCGTATCAATCTCGATCCCGCACATATCACATATGTGCTCCTACTCTGTTTCGCATGAACCAGGAAACCTCTGTGTAGGACTCTAAAGACTCGTCAATACGCCGGCAGTAGGTGATGATCATATCAAACACCCACAAGCCGCAAGCGGTCTGCTAACATAACGGCCACCCGGGTATTGAGAGATCAGAAGATCAACAAGCAAGCCTGCTCGTACTCCTGCGAATCCAATCAGTAACACTATCATACAGTCCAGTCTCTTCGTCTGATATGTCGCATATCATAGCCTGGGGGTGGTATAACGTCAGACCCCAATAGCCTGATAAATCATGCCGATGCAAGGTCCATAACGGTTCAAGAAACTACTGGTAATACTTATCAGTAAATCTTAGCAACCCTGGCCAGGGATTTTCTGTTATGGCCAATCGAGCATAGCGCAACATCAAATCCCAATACCGGGAGAGACGAAACCCCTCCTATCGCTCATTACCTCCATGTGAGTCGGGACTGTACCCAAAAACCACCTTTTTGCATGATCTCTTGACCGTGGTATGGTGGAAATCAAAGCACAGTGGGAATCACATAAGACTCTATGACGATCTCTGGTCTACAGACTAACCTGTACTAGTGTCACCAGAGAACTGCTATCCAACGATAGGTATAATACCATATCGGAGTTCTCGGCGAGTCCGTTCAGTGTACCCAGTCTCCACTGAGCACCCGTACACCTTCTCTGATGTCAAACACCAATGGATATGGGATCATCAATCGCCCATCATATGGGTCAAGAAGCGTATACGCTAGTCTACTCTGGAGTATCGATGCCCTGTCTCGATACTCCCATGACTAGGAACAATCTAAGGATGTACTTACCGACTACCTCTACCCTACTAGTATAATCTGCATCATAATCCTGGTAGTCAAGTACTCATCCTAAGGGCTTTATCAACATGTAATAGAGAGACAATAAGTGTACATGTTAAGATAAAGAGCAACCAGATAGCATACTATTATGTCGAGCAAGAAAGTCCTCCCTATATGTCTCCAAGCATCCACTACAATATACATCGCATGTACAGTAATGGCCTCTAGGGCATACATATAACTAACAACATCATCCCTGTAGTAAAAAAGAATGGGACGGTTCAGACATGTGTGGATTTCTGAGATCTCAACCGGCCATGCCCGAAGGATGATTTTTCCATGCCTATCATGGAGTTGATGATCGACAACACATCCACTCATGAGATTTTCTCGTTTATGGATGGATCTTTTAGATACAATCAAATAAGGATAAACCCTAAAGATCAGAAGCACACATCCTTCCGTCCCCCGTTAGGCATGTTTTGTTACAAGGTGATACCCTTCGGCCTGAAAAATATTGGAGCCACGTACCAAAAAGCCATGACAGGAATATTCGACGAACTTATACATGCCACGTTGAATGCTATACCGAAGATTTGGTGGTTAAGAGAAAGTCTTATGAAGAACACTGGAAATATCTTAGGACCGTTTTCAAACGCCTCCAAAAGGACAAGCTGATGATGAACCCGCTGACGTGCGTCTTTGGGGTTTCTTCTGGAAAATTCCTTGGGTTCATAATTCGTCATCGAGAGATCGAGATTGACCTTTATAAAATTAGGGCTATTATGGAAATACCCCCACCAAGAAATCTGAAACAACTGCGGTCTTTCCAAGGAAAGCTCGCCTACATCCGACGATTCATCGCAAACCTTTCTGGAAATTATCGTCCATGCAGTCACCTCAAGAAGAAGGGAACTCCCTTTATATGGGATCCTAAATGCCAACAAGAACTGGAGGAGATCAAGCAGTACTTGCAGAATCCGGCAGTACTGGCTGCCCCGGTTAAGGGAAAGCCCCTTATCCTCTATGCAATAGCCTTTGAGGGTTCGTTAGGCGCGCTGTGGGCCTAAGAGAACGGCCAAGAAAAAGAAAGGGCTCTCTGCTATCTAAGACGAGTTTTGCTGGGAGCAAATGCAATTACTCTCCTATTGAGAAGCATGGCTTGGAGCCGATCTTCACCGTCACGAAGCTCAGAAACTACACCTTAGCACATGGTGTCCACTTAATATCGAGAGTGGATCCGCTTAAGTACCTCATGACCAAAGCTATATTGACAGGAAGAATAGAAAAATAGGCCCTTCTACTCATGGAGTTTTCAATAACTTATCGCCCCCTCAAAGCGAGAGAAGAGCAGGCTATTGCCAACTTTCTCGCTGAGCATCCAAGCTTAGCCGATTCCCTATCAAATTGTGAGCTGCCGAATGAGCATGCATTCAACGCGACCGACAGTGAATAAGAAGATAAAGTAAAGGTCCGTTGGGAGCTCTACTTCGACGGGGCATTTTCAATAAAAGCGCAGAAGAAGAACACTTTGATAGTCAATGCTGGGGTGGGTCTCATCTTCATGACTCCTCAAGGCGGGATACTTCGCTATTATAGAGTGTTTTTCGTCACCCTATTGAGATAGGAATGCGCACGCTTGTCAGGCGTATTCAAATTCCCCCTATCTGGGCAGGCTGGGGTTTATTGATTGTGGGAATTCGAATCTCCGACAGCTGCCGACTAAGCTGCCATTAATTACCCCTTTGCTCTTAGGAGCGAGGGAACCTCCGATTAACAGGTCAAACAGATCATGCGATCTCAATATGCAGTATCCGCGTGTTATGTTTTGAAGGTGTTTTGTATGTATTAGGATCCTCATAGAGTTTACGGGAGTCCTGATACCCATATAGCAGACTGGGGGTTAAGGGGGCTAGTAGCCTCTTTACGAGGTGCACGGCAGCGCCCCATTAGAAATTTTTTTCTAACGGGAGAAGTGTTTTGAGCGTGAAACGTGTGGAAAAAAGATGGGTGAGGAGATCTCGTCGTGGCGAGATACACGGAGCCATTACGGGGACGCTTGGGCTCCGCACTCTCGGTTGAACAGGGAAGCCGAGGAAGCTCAGCTCGGTGGCCGAGGAAACTAGGCAGTAGGATTTCTCGGAGGAGAGCTGTCAGATGGTTGTTTAGGAGAAATTGGGAAGGCACTTCGCAGATGTCCCCGAAAGGTTGGATGCAAGCTCGGAGGCGATGTGCCGAAGAATGTCCCTGATGCATCATATTTTTTCCAGCTTCATAGCCCCCAGGAGTCTAGCTGGCTTATTGGATAGCACGTCATCCACCATGTGTCGTGATATGGGGAATACATGTTTATGAGCCTCTTCATTAGCCCCCCAACTCTCGCCCTGACCTATTTATGGGTCAAGGTTGAGAGTGGTAAGCCCGGTTTTTTATAATTCAGCCTAAGATTCCCCTGCAATGGGTTGTCGGACGAAGATGCTGTTAGTTATATGTATGCCCTAGAGGCCATTACTATACATAGCATGTATATTGTACTGGATGCTTGGACATATATAGGGAGGACTTTCTTGCTCGACATGATAGTATGCTATCTGGTTACTCTTTACCTTAACGTGTACACTGATTGTCTTTCTGTTACATGTTGGTAAAGCCCTTAGGATGTGTACTTGACTACCTGGACTATGATGCGGATCATACTAGTGGGGACATGGTAGTCCATAAGTACATCCTTCAAGGTCCCTAGTCGTGGGTGTATCAAGACAGGGCATCGATATACCAGAGTATACCTTCTTGACCCATACAGATGGGCGATGGATGATCCCATATCCATTGGTGTTTGACATCAGAGATGATATACGGGTTCTCAGTGGAGACTGGGTACACTGGACGGACTCGCCGAGAACTCCCAGATGGTATTATACCTTACGTCAGATGGCAGTTCTCTGGTGACACTGGTACAGAGTAGTCTGTTGACCCGAGATCGTCATAGAGTCTTATGTGGTTCCTACTGTGCTTTGATTTCCACCTTACCACTTCCAAGAGGGCATGCAAAACGGTGGTTTTTGGGTACAGTCCCGAGTCACATGGAGGCAATGAGCGATAGGAGGGGATTCGTCTCTCCCGGTATAGGGGGTTGATGTTACGCTGTGTTCGATTGGCTATAACCGGAAATCCCTGGCCAGGGTTGCTGAGATTTACTGGTAAGTGTTACCTGTAGTTTCTCGAACTGTTATAGATCTCATATCGACACGACTTATCGAGCTATTGGGGTCTGACGTTTACCACCCCTAGGCGAGATATGCGACATATCAGACGACGAGACCGGACTGTACAGTAAGTGTTGCTGGTTGGATTCACAGGAGTATGAGCGGGCTTGCTTGTCGATCTTATGATCGCTCAATACCCGGGTGGCCGTTACGTTTAGCAGACCGCTTGCGGCTTGTGGGTGTTTGATATGATCATCACCTGCTGCCGGCGTATTGACGAGTCTTTAGAGTCCTACACAGAGGTTTCCTGGCTCAAGTGAAACGAAATAGGAGCGCATATGAGATATGTGCGGGACCGAGAATAATGCGTGTATGTGATACCGTATTCCATTCTCGTGATGAATGTGTCGAATGGTTGTATGTGATATAACCTAGTTATCGAATCAAGGATTGTTTCGATAAGCCGATACATTGAATAATAGTCGGTTATATGCGATATGACCGGGTCGTTAAATCAAGTGTTGATTTAATGATTTAATGCATAATTATATATTTGATATATTACTTTGCATTAACTAGTATTGGTTCACTTTAAATGGATTTTCTCACTTGATGTGCAAGTTGTATATGTGATATACTTTTGTGCACATGTTTGTATCATGTTTGATGATACATGCTCATTTGGTTAAGTGTAAAGAATTAAACCATGGTTAAGTTGATGATTAGGGGTTTGCTTATTCATTTATTTATTTGTTTATTCATTTTTGATAGATAAACATGAATGGGGGCTTTGTTTGTTTTTAGTTGAAGATTCATGAAGCTTTGACCAAGTGACCATTTTGTCTTCTTCTTTTAACCCTAACCATTCATCTAAACTCAAGTTAGTTCTCTACACAAAACCATGGTTAAAATTATGATAAGATTTATTATTCTTTTCTATTCAAAAAACTTATCATAATATTCATCTTCTTCTTCTTCTTCTTCAAGAAGAAAACCTTACTTCCATCAATGGTGATTTGATGAAAAGAGTGAGAAATCCAATTCTAAAGTGAACCCACTTCCTATTTCTTCATCCTCTACCTCTTGCCAAGTAGTATAGGGTGTTTTCTTCACAAGTTTCATGACTTGGGGAAGTGGGAGCTTGATCTTGTGATGCCTCGACGTAGATCATCTTCGGCATCGTAGTCGATGACCTAGCCCGCCTATTTCTTCGATGAAGCCGACACCAGAGTCCAAGATCCGATTTGTACAGCGGAGGGACGTCTACACGGAGCTATGGTGGTGGAGGACCGGATCTACAAAGGTTGTATTTCCGCTCACTTAGTTAAGTTGTTAACTAGTTGCATGTTTCGCCTAAAATTCTAGTTAACGATCCGTATTAGGGTTTCTCGGCACTTGTAAAATTTGAAATTGGCACGGTTGATGCCTTGTGAGACCTCATTAGTGTGCCTAGGAACCCTATAGATGCACCATTTGGTGGCTACTCATCTTGAATCCCTAGATCCACGTGGCGGCTCACGAAGCATCTCAGTTCCCACTGATTGGTTTGAAAAAGTGTTTGTAGTTTAACCGCAATCAGAACGGTGTCGCGCGTAGCTAGACCGAGGTGTGTACGGGTCGTCCTCAGGGAAACGTTGAACCTTTTTTTCTTACTTTAGGCGTGTTGAGAAAGAAAGGAGGAAGAATAAAGAATGGTGAAGAATGGTTGTAGGATCTAGATCTACGTTAAACACAGATGCAAAATATAGATCTAGATTAACTACGGATGTAAGTTTAATATTAAAAGGGGGCTTGTTGGGTTCATTAGGATTTAGTAATTATGGATGATTAATTAAAGATTACTCTTTTTATCCTTTAATAGATTTAAAACTAGAACGACAGTGATACATGTAGATTAGGGTTTCTGGAGGGAAAAGGGTTCCCACTCTTAACCCCTATCTCGACATGGAACTCCGTTCATTTCTAACCTTTACCAAAACAATAGTTAATCTAATCTCTAATCGTGGTCGCGATTATCAATGAATTGATGGCGCGCCCACGATGGATGTTAACTATTCTTTTGATAAAGTTTATAAACTTTATAGGACTTAAAAAGAGTTTAAGAATCTTCATCATCCATTAACCTACCCTAATCCCATGGACCCTAACAAGCGAAGAATTACTCGCGCATGTTAGGATAAGAAAAGATAGAGAGGGAAAACATAATGAAAAACTACAAAGAATTAAAATAAGAAAACAACTACCTTTATTAATCAACAAGATCAATTACACTTTGTTCCCTTAGAAAATGATTACAAAATGCTAGTTTGCTTCTCGATCTCTTCTAAGGAGGTAGATGAACCGTTGATGATTAGTCTCGATGTGTGAGCCGTCTTGGATTTCGTGATCTCATCGGCTTGATGATTTTTTCAAGAGGCTCTCGGTCCTTATTTGTAGTCCCAGAGCCAGAACCCTAGTTTCCTAATATGAAAACTAGTTGTTAGGATCCTAACCACCAAAATCCCAACTCCCAACTCATCTAAACCGCGACAGAACCGCGACCAATAGGTGGGTTTGGCCGCGGTTCCGCGGCCAAGTAGGGAGATCGTGTGGTTGTTTTTCTGGGGCTTTAACTTGATGACACGTGGTGATCTTTTCACATCTCTGGAAATTGAAAATCTTTTCTTCGTCACTGCCAGAATTGATTTCTTTAGGTTACTTTCTTAATTAGGCAGGTTTGTTTCGCCAACTTTGATTTCCTTGATTTCAGTCCTGAAAATTCTGCACAATAACTCAACAAATAATATTAGTTTGTTTTATTGAGATATTTAACTTAACCATTAAGAATTGGTCAAAGGTATTAATAAGGTAAGCATATTTAAATAGGCAAAATGTTCCATGGATATTATATGCTTACTTTTCCTACCAAATGTTAATTATAATATATAAACACATGAAAATAGTATTTTTATAGATAAACCCTCATATGTATCATATATTATAATAAACACCATTTATTATATAGAAATAGTATGAAAAATGTCATATTAAATGTGCAGTTTTATCAACTGAACAAATACCCCCAAACTTATCTTCGATCGTCCCGAGCAAACTAGTTTATTCAAGAGAAAAAAGAAGGGAGAAAGCTAAGCACACTTTTGTAGGCAACACGATTGCACTGAGCGCGTGCAATAATCCGTTAAACCCCTAGATGTCCCTAGTAGGAGGAGTGTTGTCTCCTGAGGGTTTTCAGCGGATTACACCCACAAAATCCTATAATAAAAGAGAGATGGTGAAAGTTTTATATAAAGATAGGAACTATAAAAGAAAGAACTTGAAAATAAGAGTTTTCAACTACACCAGTTTTTCGGTTGCTATGAGCCCTATCTTAATGGTCGTGAAAAAATGTTAGAAATCACATCATCCCTCAATAAAAGATCGCCTTTAGTTTTCCTCCCTATCTTTCTTCCAAACATTGATCATATACCCCTACGTGTGTGAACTGGACATCCCTACACTCGGAGAATTCAATTCAAGCAATCATACTCTTGTCCATCTACCTTAGTACTTTTTAATAGATATTTAGATGGAATTTGCTCACACATTTTTCATGCGACCGTTAATACTTCTTGAGGTACTAACCGACCGATTACTCATGTGCTTGCTTATGCAGGTGCTTTTTTTCGTCTTGCAACACCTAAGGCTTAGCAGTTGCTCCCAAACCGGTTGGTCTAAGGGACTAGGTGATAAAGCACCCTAGCTATATTTTTTTATTGCTGCCTTGGTGATAACAAAACCATTGTTCATTTTTCTTTTCACACTTTTATTTTCTATTCTCCACTTTTATTTTCTTCATACTTTGGTTTTTAGACAAGAGAATTTCAAGGTATCCTCTACTATCCTGAGTTTCAAGATGTGTGTAAGTGTGTATAGTAGGGTATCAACGTTCAAATGTTTGGCTTCCAGAATAGGAATTATTTTTCAGGCTTATTTTTATCCTCAGATTAGTAATTTCCTTCATCTTACTAACCCTTGGGACAATGGCTCATAACTACTTATTACTAGTTTCGTTTAAGAAAACATCTAATTTTCTTGCTTTTCTTAAACTATTCAAATCTTTCATATGTAATTTTTCACTTTCTACTCTTTCATTATCAAAAATTTTTGTGCTCATATATAGTATAATGCAGAGTAACGCGTGAATAAGCACAAACCTCCCTCAAACCTGTTTACAGCAGTGTCCTCACTGATGTCATCTGTTAAGCTTAAAAACCTGTAGACTTGGGAGGAAAAAGGGGACAAGAAATAATGAAAGTGTAGTCCTCCCCCAAACTTATTTTTGTCTCACAATCTTATAAAAACTTTCTTTCAAGAGCCAAAATATTTCCCCCCCAAACTTAAGTAAAATCGTATTAAGCATTTAAAATTATTTCGGGAGGGGGGGTTAAAATTATTGGTCAAAGTAAAGCCTTGCAAAGACCAAAAGTCAACACCAACCATTCAAAAATTTTATCGATGAAGCACCAAGGTTGGTGGAAAAACATGTCACCTCTCGTCGTGAAGAAGTGGGGAGGAGATAAGAGGTGTAATGGAAAAGGTTTACGTCTCGGTTTATAGAGACGAAACAATGATGATGGATTACTCGCATTCTTATTATTGATAAGAAGAAGGGGTGGTGGTTCGACTTCTTTGTGTTGAGATTGATTCATCACAACACCCATGTTCTCTAAGAATGCGAGTTCTTCAGCGAAAATTTCTTCAAAGGTTTCATCGATATTCCGAATAATAATCTCATTGGAAAGAACAGGATGATACTCGGACTCCATAAAAGGTTCACATTTAGCGTTAGATGTTGACCCGGACAACAACGTAAAAGCGGAGTCGAGATCAATATCGTGAAGCCGTTCAAATTCGCTACTGTCGGAATCTATTGTTTCGACAGAACACACATGAGCATAGGGTTCGGAGGGTTCACTTCCCAACTTGTAAATGGTAAGCTCAATTGACATCTTCCCGAAGGATAGGTTCATAGAGCCGTTATGGCAATTGATTACAGCGTTGGAAGTCACAAGAAAAGGTCGACCTAATCACCGGAATTTGGTTTCGTGGGTTCGCTACAGGTTGTGTATTTATAACGATAAAGTCCACAAGAAATATAAATTCCTGGACTTTGATTAACACATCCTCTAGCTCACCCTTAGCTTGGGTGATAGATCGATCGGCCATCTGAAGAGTGCAATGCGTCGGTTTTAACTCTCCGATCCCTAATTGCTTATAAATAGAATACGGAAGCAAGTTAACACTAGCACCTAAATCGAGTAGAGCACGATTAATATTTTTACCTCCAATAGAAATAGAAATTGTAGGACTTCCGGGGTCCTTTCGTTTCTTGGGTAGTTGTTGTGTAAAAGCAGTGCTCACATTACTCGCAAGGAAAACTTTTTTAGGTACTTGAACTTTTCTCTTCCTAGTGCACAAGTCCTTTAGGATTTTCGCATAAGACGGAACTTGTTGAATAACATCTAGGAGAGGAATGTTTATGTTAACTTGCTTAAAAATTTCCACAATCTTCTCCATTTGTGGACTTGGTCTGTTGCCCCTTAACCTGTTTGGATAAGGTGCTTTATCAATAAGGGTTTGGTCCAACATTAGAGAAGTTTGTGGGGATGGAATCGATCCTAGAATTGGAGTGGGGATCGTTTTAGATAGATTCGAGGAAGTGGATGAAGTGTTCGAGCCTTGGGGAAAATGGAGAGTAGGCTCGAAAGAAGGAGGGAGACTAGACAAATTAGGGGAAGAAGTAGAAGCCGGGGTATCATTGGTATCACTAACATCATCAACTTTTTCACCCACTCGGTTATCCTGCACTCTTCCCGATCTCAACGTTGTGACGGCACTCACATTATAACTTTGTGAGTGGCCAGGATTAGGTATAGGTTGAGATGGAAGTTTCTCTTTTTCTCTCGCACTCATCGCGACATTCAACCGTGCAATTTGGGCTTCTATTTATTTAATACTCTCACCGTGGGAGGCGGAGTCTTTCTTTATGGTATCAATAGAAGACCTCATATTAGCTGACATTTGAATGGTATGTTTCATAAACAAATTCAAAGTTTGTGTGAGTGAAGAGTTATCAGTACCGGCCTATTGCGGTGCAGAAGTGTTGGCCGGATTTTGAAAATTTTGTGACTGAAAGGGGTGCTGACTTTGTGGTTGTGGTTGCTGTTGCTGTGGAGGAAGTCTTTGATAATTGCTTTGGAACTGGTTTTGATTTTGCGGTTGGTTTTGGTTCCAAGAAAAGTTAGGATGGTTCCTCTATCCCTGATTGTACGTGGAAGAATAAGGATCGTTTCTAGGTCGCTGCTGAAAAGCAGCATTAGTTTGCTCGTAACCTTGAAACGATGCATTCATAGGACATTCTTCCGTCAAGTGTGAAGGATCTGAACAGCAACCACACACAGTCTTGGGTAGCGTGACCTGATTTAGGGAGACTGATGAGAATTTATTCTCAATAGCGTCGAGTTTCTTCTGCATCGCTGCCATTTCGGCTTTTACTGCGATGGAAACGTTGAGCTGATGAATACCTCCACTAGATGAAGGTGGTCTTTCGCTTTCCCACTGCAAAGTGTTTTCAGCGAAGTCTTCCAGATATTTCCAAGCTTCACCATCATCTTTAGATATGAAATTGCATTGACAATTTGTTTCAAGCATCTGCTTTGTCGCTGGATTAATGCCCTCATATATAATTCGGCATAGATCCCATCTATGTATTCCATGATGAGGACATTGGACAAGCAAATCCTTGAAACATTCAAAGCACTTCCAAAATGGTTCATTGGGAAGTTGGGTGAACTGGTTGATTTCGCTCCTAATACGGGCGGTCTTATGGTTTGGGTAAAACTTCTTAAGAAATGCTGTTACGAATTCATCCCAATTAGTGATAGAGTGTGCGGCAATATTATAAAGCCATTTTTCTGCCAAGTCGCACAAAGTGAATGGGAGAAGATGCAAGCGCATAGCATCCACAGTCAGTTGTGAAGTACCCATCATTGCGCATATGTTTTCGAATTTAGTGATGAAAACGTACGCGTCTTCGGACTCAAGCCCGTGAAATTTGGTCAACAGATTGATGTAGTGGGGTTTAATTTCAAAATTATCCCCGTTGGCTGGTGGAATAGATAAGCAAGTGGGAAGTGGACCGTGGATAGGATAACATCTCTCTTGGAGAGAGATGCGCGGTGGATTCTGCTCACTTACGGGCGGTGGCAGCGTGGTGTTATAATTTGATGGAGTACTGTCCATCTCGGTCGATGTGGTGGATGGTGGGGAAAAAGAAGATGAAGAAGTACCGATCTCGGAGTCGATAGCAGGAACGCGGACAAGACGGGCACTAGAATCCCGTGTCCAGCCAAGCATGCACTAAGCGGGTTTAGTGCAAGTGGCAGCGTGTGTGTGATTTAAAAATGGTCTGTTTTGAAAAGTGTGTCGGACTTAGACAAATCACACAAAAATACACAAACAACCCTAGAGCTAAGGTTACCTAGGTCAAGTCTCTAGACCGCTCCTAGACTTCCAAAGGACAAGCCGTAGGATCAATCCTCTACCACCTCTTTACTACTCTTATGGCCAAGTAAGTGCCAGGTAAGTGGGAGGTATCTGCTATACGAATCACCGAAAATAGCGGGCCTTAATTAAATAACCACTTGCCTTCGATATACTTGCCTAGGCACCACAAAAGTAATGCGGATATGCGATAAATTACCCACGACCTTCCTCTGTCCTTATTGAGCACGACAGTCCTTAGAGTTTTGTCTAGATATTTTTTAAAATTAATGTAGGGTTGATGCAGATGCTCGGTTTGTGATTTGTGGGGCTTAGGAAGGGTGATAAAATCACCACCTAATCTGAATTGTGGTCTTGCCCCTTAAAAATCCGTATTAAAATATGAATTAACAAACCAATTACAAAACTTTGCAAAAAGATTTTTGAGCAGAAAAATTTTGCAAAGAATTTTGCAGAAAAGTCATTTTATTGGATTTTAGAAGAGAGAGAAAGATTTGAGAAACTTACTAGAGAAGTCATGAACCCTAATTCTCCAATTCAGCCGCGCTTCCACCGCAAATATGCCTTATTGCCGCGCTTCCGCCTCCGACTTGGGAGATCAGGTGGAGATTTTTGCTACGTGGACTCCTGTACTCCTCTGGATCTTGATGAATGTCTCTGGATCACTGTTTCCTCAATTCTGTGACTCTAGATCCCCTCGCAAAATTCACACAATAATCGTTAAATATACAATTTGCAGTTTTGTTTAAATTATGATATAGATCGAATAAGAATTCAACACAAATAGTAAAAATAAAAAATTACGCACGTATCCCCGGCAACGGCGCCATTTGATTGGTTTGAAAAAGTGTTTGTAGTTTAACCGCAATAAGAACGGTGTCGCGCGTAGCTTGACCGAGGTGAGTACGGGTCGTCCTCAGGGAAACGTTGAACCTTTTATTCTTATTTTAGGCGTGTTGAGAAAAAAAGGAGGAAGAATAAAGAATGGTGAAGAATGGTTGTAGGATCTAGATCTACGTTAAACACAGATGCAAAATATAGATCTAGATTAACTACGGATGTAAGTTTAATATTAAAAGGGGGCTTGTTGGGTTCATTGGGATTTAGTAGTTATGGATGATTAATTAAAGATTACTCTTTTTATCCTTTAATAGATTTAAAACTAGAACGACAGTGATGCATGTAGATTAGGGTTTCTGGAGGGAAAAGGGTTCCCACTCTTAACCCCTATCTCGACATGGAACTCCGTTCATTTTTAGCCTTTACTAAAACAATAGTTAATCTAATCTCTAATCGTGGTCGTGATTATCAATGAATTGATGGCGCGCCCACGATGGATGTTAACTATTCTTTTGATAAAGTTTATAAACTTTATAGGACTTAAAAAGAGTTTAAGGATCTTCATCATCCATTAACCTACCCTAATCCCATGAACCCTAACAAGCGAAGAATTACTCGCGTATGTTGGGATAAGAAAAGATAGAGAGGGAAAACATAATGAAAAACTACAAAGAATTAAAATAAGAAAACAACTACCTTTATTAATCAACAAGATCAATTACACTTTGTTCCCTTAGAAAATGATTACAAAATGCTAGTTTGCTTTTTGATCTCTTCTAAGGAGGTAGATGAACCGTTGATGATCAGTCTGGATGCGTGAGCCGTCTTGGATTTCGTGATCTCGTCGGCTTGATGATTTTTCCAAGAGGCTCTCGGTCTTTATTTATAGTCCCAGAGCCAGAACCCTAGTTTCCTAATATGGAAACTATTTGTTAGGATCCTAACCACCAAAATCCCAACTCCCAACTCATCTAAACCGCGGCGGAACTGCGGCCAATAGGTGGGTTTGGCCGCGGTTCCGCGGCCAAGTAAGGAGATCGTGTGGTTTTTTTTTTCTGGGGCTTTAACTTGATGACACGTGGTGATCTTTTCACATCTCTTGAAACTGAAAATCTTTTCTTCGTCACTGCCAGACTTAATTTCTTTAGTTTACTTTCTTAATTAGGCAGGTTTGTTTCGCCAACTTTGATTTCCTTGATTTCAGTCCTGAAATTTCTGCACAATAACTCAACAAATAATATTAGTTTGTTTTATTGAGATATTTAACTTAACCATTAAGAATTGGTCAAAGGTATTAATAAGGTAAGCATATTTAAATGGGCAAAATGTTACATGGATATTATATGCTTACTTTTTCCTACCAAATGTTAATTATAATATATAAACACATGAAAATAGTATTTTTACAGATAAACCCTCATATGTATCATATATTAGAATAAACACCATTTATTATATAGAAATAGTAGGAAAAATGTCATATTAAATGTGCAGTTTTATCAACTGAACACCCACACGTATCTTTGGTGACGTCAGTGTGTCAATAAAATGATTGCGCATAAAAAGGAGGGCGCCGTTTCGTTCACTAGGCCGGTTAGGCTACACGCTACGTATCCTCCACTGGGTGGTAAGACGTGAGTGGCTATCACCCGAATCTTGGCGAGAGGGGACATGTCCAATGGCCGGTTGCCATGTGGGGTCTCAGTTGCCGCTTGGTGTGACGCTTCGTTTTGGCGGGAACGGATGCAGGCCGTTGGATGTGTTAGGGATATGTATGCCCTAGAGGCCATTATTGTACATTAATATATATTTTAGTAGATGCTTGGACAAATATATAGAGGACTTTCTTGCACGACATGATAGTATACTATCTGGTTGCTCTTTATCTTAACATATACACTTGTATTATTATACTGTCTCTCTGACCTTAGGGTGTTAGCTTGACTACCAGGACTATGATGCGGATCATACTACTGGGACCTGGGTAGTCCACAGGCACATCCTTTAATTGTTCTTAATCGAGGGTATATTGAGACATGGCATCGATATTCTAGAGTAGACTAGTGTGTACGTTTCTTGACCCTGTATGGGGGTGATGGTTGATCCCATCGCCATTGGTGTTTGACATCAAAGATTGTTCACAGGTGCTCATTAGAGAATGGGTACACCGAACAGGACTCGCCGAGAACTCCTAGTTGGTACTAAACCTATCGTTAGATAGCAGTTCTCTGGTAATACTTGTATAGGTTAGTCTGTAAACCCGAGATCGTCATAGAGTCTTGTGTGGTTCCCACTATGCTTTGATTTCCTCCCTACCACGGCTCAAAGGAGTCATGCAAACAGGTGGATTTTGGGTACAGTCCCGAGTCACATGGAGGCAATGAGCGATAGGAGGGGTTTCGTTTCTCTCGGTATAGGGAGTTGATGTTGCGCTATACTCGATTGGTTATAACAGGAAGTCCCTGGGCAGGGCTGTTGATGAGATTTACTAGTAAGAGTTATCAGTAGTTTCTCATACCGTTATAGGCCATACATCGGCATGACTTACCAAGTTATTGGGGTCTGACGATTCCACCCTCAGACTCGATATGCGACATATCAGACGAAGAGACCGGACTATACGGTAAGTGTTACCTATAGGATTCATGGGAGTTTGGACAAGCTTGCTTGTTGATCTTCTATTCGCTCAATACCTGGGTAGCCGTTATGTGCAGATAGTACCGCTGACGGCTTGTGGATGACTGATGTGATCATTACCTACTGCTGGAATATTGACGAGTCTTTAGAGTCCCGCATAGAAGTTTCCTGGTTCAAGTGAAACGACGTAGGGCACATATGTTGATATGTGCGGTGGCCTGATTAAATACGAGTTTGTGATACCGTATTCTAATCTGGCGGTTATTTCATATCAGTTAGGTTATATGTGATATAACCAGATTATTGAATCAAGTGTTGATTTAATAATGTGGTATACAGATAAATGATATTAGTCGGTTATATGTGATATAACTGGATTATTGAATCGAGTGTTGATTTGATAATGTGATAAACAGATAAATGATATTAGTCGGTTATATGTGATATAACCGGATTATTAAATCAAGTGTTGATCTAATAATTTGATGTGTATTTATATTTGATATAATTATACATTAACTTATATTATAGCCCACTAAATATTTTCTTATCATAATATATATATATATATATATATATATATGATATATGTATATATATATGATATATGTATATATATATGATATATGTATATATATATTATTTAAGAAGCATGGCATGGATTTTCTATTTTATGAAAATAGAAAATAGGTGGAAAATAAGGAGATATTTTAGGTTTGAGGAATGTGGTGAAGCATGGTTTTTTATTATTGTTTATTACTCTTGACTCACTATTGATGCATAATTACAATTTTTAATTGTTGAAAATTGTATGGTTCAATAAGTGAGGAGATATGAGAGCCATTCTACACTTGCATTTTCTTGACTTGATCATTTTCTTGAGTTGAGCTCCTTGCTCTCTAGCTCTCTAGCTCTCTCCATTTTCTACACCTCCTCCTCCAAGCTCAATCCCTCATATGAGTTGTGAACCCTTGAGCTTGTGAGAATACTAGTGAGCAAACAAAACCCCTAATTCACCATCCTATACTTGATTAGCAATTAAGTGTAGTGTGTTTCCTTCATTAAAGAGTTTAGTGAAGAGCTAGCTTGGATTAGTGGAGTTTCGGGTGGATCATCTTCGGCACGAAAGGCATCGTAGGAAGCTTGTTCATTCTTCAAGTGGAGCCTAGTGGAGTCGGAGGGACTACAATCCGGAGCTTTAGAAGAGAAGGACATGGTCTACAAAGGTTGTAGCCTCTTTCTCTTAGTGTAAAGTTTATGATATCATCATGTAAACCCTAATATTCTAGTTTGATCCTTAGTTAGTATAGCTTAGCACCAATTTTTTTTAAAAAT
This sequence comes from Agapanthus africanus, assembly GCA_030015575.1. Classification (NCBI taxonomy): domain Eukaryota; kingdom Viridiplantae; phylum Streptophyta; class Magnoliopsida; order Asparagales; family Amaryllidaceae; genus Agapanthus; species Agapanthus africanus. Next base: position 189,654,447 of record CM057337.1, read on the forward strand.
TGAATGCTTAATGCCCGTTTAAACCTCATGGTGGTGCTAGGGTAGACTTTCATGGTATCAGAGTTACTAGGCATTGGATGTCAACCTATGGGGGGCTCTCACTGTGTGTCAGTGTGGCGAAGCATAGTCTCTTACCCCTAGGGTGTCCCGAGACCGGAAGGTGTTCCGGCGGATTGTAGTCCTCGCGAGAGGACATGCGTAAAAAGAAGCTGCTGAGGGACCTGTAGGTACCATGGCGACCCCATTGGATAGGGTGGTTGCTTGACTTTCATGGTATCAGAGCCAAGCTAGAAGATTAGGGAAAGTCTTTACGATGTTAAAGTGTTCGATCGAACTTTGAAACCCAAAATTTATCAAGTTTCTGTCGATTTTTCAAAAGTTGAAATATTAGTGATTAAAAATATTCAGAAAATCGTCCAGGGAATTTATGTTAGTAATATGTATGCCCTAGAGGCCATTATTGTACATGCGATGTATATTGTAGTGGATGCTTGGACATATATAGGGAGGACTTTCTTGCTAGACATGATAGTATGCTATCTGGTTGCTCTTTATCTTAACATGTACACTTATTGTCTCTCTATTACATGTTGATAAAGCCCTTAGGATCAGTACTTGACTACTAGGATTATGATGCAGATCATACTTGTGGGGACAGGGTAGTCGGTAAGTACATCCGTAGATTGTTCCTAGTCGTGGGAGTATCGAGACAGGACATTGATACTCCAGAGTAGACTAGCGTATACGCTTCTCGACCCATATGATGGGCGATGGATGATCCCACATCCATTGGTGTTTGACATCAGAGAAGGTATACGGGTGCTCAGTGGAGACTGGGTACGCTGAACGGACTCGCTGAGAACTCCTAGATGGTATTATACCTATCGTCGGATAACAGTTCTCTGGTGACACTGGTACAGGTTAGTCTGTAGACCCGAGATCGTCATAGAGTCTTGTGTGATTCCCACTGTGCTTTGATATCCACCATACCATGGTCAAGAGATCGTGCAAAAAGGTGGTTTTTGGGTACAGTCCCGAGTCACATGGAGGCAATGAGTGATAGGAGGGGTTTCGTCTCTCCCGGTATTGGGAGTTGATGTTGCGCTGTGCTCGATTGGCCATAACATGAAATCCCTGGCCAGGGTTGCTGAGATCTACTGGTAAGTGTTATCAGTAGTTTCTCGAAACGTTATGGACCTTGCATCGGCATGACTTATCAGGCTATTGGGGTCTGACGTTAAACCACCCCCAGGCTGTGATATGCGACATATCAGACGAAGATACCGGACTGGACGGTAGTGTTACTGATTGGATTCGCAGGAGTACGAGCATGCTTGCTTGTTGATCTTCTGATCGCTCAATACCCGGGTGGCCGTTACGTTTAGCAGACCGCTTGCGGCTTGTGGGTGTTTGATATGATCATCACCTACTGCCGGCGTATTGACGAGTCTTTAGATTCCTATACAGAGGTTTCCTGGTTCATGCGAAATGGAGTAGGAGCACGTATGTGATATGTGCGGGACCGAGATTAATGCGTGTATGAGATGCCGCATTCTATTCTTGCGATTAGTGACATCTTAGGTTATATGTGATATAGCCTAGTTATCGGATCAAGTGTTGATTCGATAAGTTGTTGTATTTAATATTAGTCGGTTATACATGATATAGCCGGATTATTAAATCAAGAGTTGATTTAATAATTTAATGTATAATTATATATTTGATATATTACATTACATTAACTAGTATTAGCTCACTTAAGATTTTTTTTCTCACATTTGATATACTTTACATATATGTGATATATGTATTGTTTTCTTTTTGTACACAAAATATATATGTGATATATATTGTTGTGTCATGTTAGGTTACACTTGCAACATGTATGTATGAGACTTATACCATAGTAGGGTTTATGTTTGGATTTTATTTATCATTAAGTAATTCACAAAAGATTTGGAATGAGTCATGGTTGAAGCTTGGAGAAGCTTGTAGAAAACATTGACCAAGTCCACTCTTTTGTCATTGCTTAAGATACTTGTTAATCCAACCCTTAACTCATAGCTATGGTTTATTCTCTACATGAGTTAGGCATGACACTAACTCACCCATGGTTGCAATTCTAATCTCACTCTCTCATTTATTTTCTTCATCACTTCTTCTTCCTCCTCAAGGGAAAAAGCTTGCTAGTTTTTTCTAAATTGATGAAATCTCGTGAGAAAAATAAAACTAAAGTGAGCCCACTTCCTACTTCATCATCCTCTACTACTTGCCATTTAGTATAGGCTGTTTGCTTCACTAATTCTACAAATAGTGAAGAGATAGCATGAGCTAGTGTCTCCTCGACGTAGATCATCTTCGGTCTCGAAGACTTCGATGCAAGCTTGTTCCGTACATCTTGTGGAGCCTCTCAAGAGCCCGGGAGTTCATGATCGCAGCGAAGGGACTACCAAACGAAGCTATTGAAGCGAAGGACCGGTCTACAAAGGTTGTATTCCTTCTTCTTTTTAGTTTGTAAAGTATTTACAATCTAGAAAACCCTAAGTCTCTAGTTCGATCCTCGTTCGGGTTCTTTAGCTCTCTAGAAAATTTTGAAATGGCATGTTCAATGCCCTAGTAAACACTATGAGGGTGCTAAGGAATCCTACAGTGGTATCAGAGCCTAGCTAGAGCATTAGGCGTTGCGTAGGCGAAATTAAAAGTCCGATCGAACTCCGAAAACCCTAATTTTCCCACTTTCTGGAAATTTTTCAAAAAGTTGAATTTTTTCATGTTAAAAATATTCAAAAAATCATGCAGGTAATTCTATGGACACACCTGAAGAACGAAACCCTTACTCGTCTAGGTGACCGCGGATCCGCGGCTTAAACATGGTTTTGGCGGTGGATCCGCGACGCCACATAAGAGGCTTGGGTCGAGCCCTTCAGCTGTTGGTCCGTAGGTACTGGGGCATGCTTCTGGGCATTTTTAATTTTGCTTAAGTGTTGAGCTTTCTGGGAAATTTTGGGAATTCATTGAATCGATCGAAATATTTAACGTCGCCTAACTTTCTGTGATTGTGATACAATATTTGGAATCCACAAATTGTTATGAGATAACTAGTTTAAATTTTTATAAATCTAGCAGTTTAGTCTCATTTGATTGGTTGCCACGGGATTTTGATGTTGATCAAAAGTCCGTTGCAATTACGTAGCGTACGCGGATACTCGCCGGGTAACTATACTAGATAGCCATGCTCCATAGCCCCGACCAAGTGACTGTAGGAGAACCCCATCGCCAAAAGCATCCGTTCAGGTGCTCGCGGCATCGGTGTCCCGCCTTAGTGCACTTCGTCGACGGCATCGAAGGTGCGGCCGTCTACTAATGGTTCCGACGAGCATTCGATCAAGTTATCGGGAATCTTGTTGAATTACCCGACAGGTTATTGGAAAGTGTTTTCAATATCGAGACTAAAATGCGGGGTTTATAATTTTTAGGCATGTGATGTCTAAGGAATTCATTTGGTTAGGCATGAAATCCAATGTATGTGATATATTGGGTTTATGATGTCTAAGGAGGTTGCGGATTCCAACTGTTGTAGTTTTTCACTTTCTTTTCTACGACCGTAAGTGTAATATGTGGTGTATCGCCGATTTCGGTGCTATATGTCAACGATAATTGGGATATGCTTATTTACTTTCGTTGATGACATGTGATGTTATGTGTTGCTGTGATATGTTATATTGGATCGTCGTGTTTTGAATAGCCGGGGGTTTTATGTGAGATGAGGGTTTTTATTTTCATTCATGTAAAATTCATTGTATGTAATATTCTTTTATTGGGGCACTTCCGAGTTGAGGATGATGTCACTATTGATGTATATTATTTACTTTTCTGCACTAGGATAGACCCAAGGCGGGGAGCACAAGTAACCGGGTTCTAGGGTCCAGTGGGAGACTATTTCGAGGAGTTGAGACCGGGTCTTCTAACTCTAGAATTGGTAGGGTTGCTTGCTGCTCTTGTAGGGGTCTAGGGATGTGGGTTTGGCTATTCATCGCGACCGTGGAATCCGTGTTTTATACTGGCTTAATTTAAAATACAGAAATCCTAGTATATCCAATATTTCATAAGTTATCTTCTGCTGCTCTGTGATGTGATCATTGTGATATGTTCAGACAAATGCCTATATTATATATATGAGATATAATTAATATTGCTGCTTTCGTTTCATATGTAATGCTTAGGAAGCATAACTGACGGGATTTCATTAATGAGATTAATGAAAGAAAAAGAAATCTAAAGATATTGTAGAAACTTATTTAAAAACTGGTAGCTCTAGTTCTTGCTTTGCATAGCGGTATTCCTTATAGAATATCCAGCACCTTATTCGATAAGGAAAGAGCCGAGATCCCTTCACCGGGAGTGACCTCTTTAGCGAAACTAGCAGATACTACACACTCAGTTTGTCTTTTAATTGCTTCTATAGTTTTTGCTTTGTATAGAGGTATTTGTGAGATATCCCGCACCTTATTCGATAAGGAAAGAGCCGAGATCCCTTTACATGGAGTGACCTCTTTAGCAAAGCTAGTAAAAGCCTCAAAAACACTTCTTTTCAAGATCACTCGATTCTACAACGATATCAAGTTCATTACGCAAAGGGTTTTCTTAAAAACCTGTCATAGCCCTCCATCATTTCAGATAAGTAGTATTTAGTATTCGTGCTGCGTTTGTTGACCTTGTCAAGGCGTAGTGTGCGGTAGCTGATTAGTGCTTATCTGCAAAGCATATGATGTGATTGGATTAGGGTAGTCGTGCGGCCTTGTTGACCTTGTCAAGGGTCGTGCGGGTGGGTTTAATTCAATCGGGAAATGACGGGTTGAACTTGACTTGCGATCTATGGTTTGTTGACCTTGTCAAGATCATAGATCGCTTGGGGTAAAATATTATCGGGAATTTCAAGTGTTGAAATTTGCAATGAGATTGCATACCTTCTATGAGATAGTTGGATCCCGATACCCACTGCGAGTAAGAGTTACTCTTGGGAGAGTTTTACACATTACAATTAGCCGATCAAGTAGGTGTCTAGAAAGGTATTAACGGGGTTATGCCCCTGGGAAAACGAGATTTATTTTAATTCGGTCCGTGCGAAAGCACGGGGAACCTCCCTCAAAATTCCCACACTAGCCTGGACAAAAGATTGGCGAACTTGTAGGGTGTAATTAATCCCGGCTAGTCTTACATTTTAGGGTTTGAAGGTAGATTTGACTAAAACAGTGGGAGCCATCCTGATTAGATAAACTAATAACCAATCTAATCTTGCAAGCGCGCACGCAGAGTGTTTCTTCTATCTCTCTCTCCTGGTAGCGACCATGTCATGCCTTAATCAAGATAATAATATGGATGCATTGACCAAACCTGCTTATTATACTGAGCTAGGGAACATTGGTTCCGCTTTATCTTATAATTGTTATAAGTCCGAGCAGGAAATAGGGGAATATCCGGATTCCCATGCCACCCAATCTAAGAAAGTGCATGTTGATGCATCTTCTTCGGGTGTGTTCATTACCGAGAACTGTTTTTCAGTATCCTCTACGTCCTAGGTATGTGATACCGGATATGGATCCCACATATGTAAGAGTTACATGGGCTACAGAAAGGTAGAGAACTGAGAATGGGTGATATGTCTCTAAGTGTTAGAGAATGGTGCAATTGTTGCAGCCAAGTCTGTTAGCAGATATCACCTTGTATTAGATACATTGATTCTGAACAAATGTTATTAAATACCGAACCTAATATACAACATTACATCAGATTCTTTAATGAGATCAAAGAAGGATATAATTCTGTATTAGAGGATATTGTTGTGAACATTTTTCTGAATCAAGAGTTGATTCGATCAGGCACGTTATATAATAGCATATACGTTCTAAATCAAACCACAGTTCAAAGTATGTAGAACACAAACAAGAGGAGTAGTTCAGAAATAAACGAATCCTTCTTGTGGTATTGTAGACTAGCTCATATCAATGCGACACGACCAGCTAGGTTATATAAGAATGAATATAAGAATCTGTTCGAATTTTCATCTTATAATACTTGCCAGTCTTGTCACAAAGATAAGATGACCATAGCCCCGTTTACTGGAAACAGAGAAAGAGTTAGTGAACTCTTGGGATTGATACATGATGATGTATGTAGGTCCCCTGTCTACACATGCCATGATTGATTCTTTATACTTCATTACATTCATCGACTATCTCTCAAGATTCGGAAATGTGTTCCTGTTGAAACACGAGTCTGAAACTTTTGAGAAATTCAAGGAATATAAGCTTGAAGTTAAGAACCAGACGGGTAAAAGTATTAAGTCCTACGATGTGATCGAGGAGGTGAATACTCATGCATGGAGTTCCTGGAGTATATAAAAGGAGAATGTGATTCTCTCTCAGCTTACTCCTTCGAGTACACCACAGTACAACAGTGTATCGGGGCGGAGGTATCGCACCCTATGAGATATGGCGCGCTCTATGATGAGTACTGCTGAGTTACCTGTTTCCTTTTGGTATTATCCACTTGAGAAGCTGCATACCTATTGAATGGGGTTCCGTCCAAATCAGGACCTACCACTACATATGAGATATGGTGTGGGAAGAGACCATGTCGTAAACGAGTTAAGATATGGGGTTGTCCGGCCTATGTTGAAAGGCAGAATCCGGACAAGCTCGAGACAAGGTCAGTTCTGTACAAGTTTATTAGGATATCCCGAACATTCGCAAGGGAATATCTTCTACCACTCTGAGGAGCAAAAGGTGTTTTGTTTCTCAGCATGCCACCTTTTTAGAAAGGGGATTTCTTATGAAGAAACTAGTGGTCATGAGGTAGAACTGGAAGCTGTTCCAGCTAGACAAACTAACAGCTGATGATTTGGTGAAACCAAAGGATTCAATAGTTTCCAACGAACTTCAGCCTCTCCGCGAATCTGGTAGGGTTCCTCATCCACTTGAGAGATACTACAGTCTTCTCGGTGAAAGTGGGAGCGAGGATTGCATCATAAGATGATGGCCCAACTAGGTTCAGGCAGGCCATCACGAGTGGGGACTCAGTGAAATGGCTGGATGCTATGTGATCAAAGATGGAATCCATTTACACCAACAAAGTATGACTTTGCATGTTGCACTTGAAGGGATAAAACCCATTGGGAGCAAATGGATCTTGAGAAGATTCTTGGTGTAGATGGAAAAGTTGAGACTTTCAAAGCTATGCTTAAGTCCATCAGGATCAATGCAAGCATCGCGGAGTTGAAACATCTGTTTTGATGTGACGGTCAAAGAGTTTGACTTCATCAAAAGGATAGGTGAACCTTGTATATAGAAGAAGGTTGTAGAGAGTAAGGTTGTCTTCCACGTATTGTACGTACATGACATACTCTTGATAGGAAAGGGTTTCCTATGCTACACTCGGTCAAGCTCTTTTTATCACGGGGATTCTTAATAGAAGATTTGGATGATACCTACTACATCTCGTAGATTATGATCTATGGTGATAGATCTAAGTGGATGTTGGGAGTGTCCCAAATCCAGGTACATTAATACCATGCTAAAGGGGTTTAGTATGGAATATTCTAAGCGTGGTGGTTCGCCCACTTACTTATGGATCACTCTCTCCAAAAAGATGTCTCCCAAGACTGATTTGGAGAGAGCTCGCGTGCAAGGGATACCCTATGCTTCTGCAGTAGGCTCTATCAGAGTATGTGATGTTATGTACCAGACTTGATGTAGATGACTCACTAGGTGTAGTGATTAGGAATCAATCGGATCTTGGGAGAATCATTGGAAAGTTGTGGAGGACAGTCTTAAGTACTTGAGAAGCACTAAAAGAAAGTTCTTGGTTTGAGCTTCCAGAGTGATAAGGTCGACTGAGAGTCAGTCACAGGCATTGTCTTTACCCTCTGTGCAGGGACGGTTTGTTGGAAGAGTTCCAAACTAGATACCGTGACATACTAGACGATAAAGGATAAATACATTGCTACCAATGATATTTCCAAAGTGGCTGTCTGGGCATTTCTTGTTCATGAGATGAACAAGATTCCTACCATTGAGCGTCCAATAACTGTTATCGTGACAACAATGGAGTTGTGGCTTTGGCCTAGGAACGAAGGTCCCATCAGTGTTCCAGACATATTCTGAGGCAGGTATCACCTGATCAGGGAGATGGTTGATCTCCAAGGGATCGAGGTTAGGAGAGTAGACCTAAAGGATAACACAGCGGATCCACTTGCAAAGGCCTTACCCCTAGAGAGACTTCTATGGATGGTTGAGCATGGGATACTACAACCACTGCTTTATTGTTGGGTATTGGATACTACAACAGATGGCCTTAGTGCAAGTGGGAGATTGTTAGTAATATGTATGCCCTAGAGGCCATTACTGTACGTGCGATGTATATTGTAGTGGATGCTTGGACATATACAGGGAGGACTTTCTTGCTCGATATGATAGTATGCTATCTGGTTGTCTTTATCTTAACATGTACACTTATTGTCTATCTATTACATGTTGATAAAGCCCTTAGGATAAGTACTTGACTACCAGGATTATGATGCAGATCATACTAGTGGGGACAGGGTAGTCGGTAAGTATATCCTTAGATTGTTCCTAGTCGTAGGAGTATCGAGACAGGGCATCGATACTCCACAGTAGACTAGCGTATACGCTTCTCGACCCATATGGTGATGGATGATCCCACATCCATTGGTGTTTGACATCAGAGAAGGTCTACGGGTGCTCAATGGAGACTGGGTACACTGAACGGACTCGCCGAGAACTCCTAAATGGTATTATACCTATCGTCGGATAGCAGTTCTCTAGTGACACTGGTACAGGTTAGTCTGTAGACCCGAGATCGTCATAGAGTCTTGTGTGATTCCTACCGTACTTTGATTTCCACCATACCACGGTCAAGAGATCGTACAAAAAGGTGGTTTTTGGGTACAGTCCCGGGTCACATGGAGGCAATGAGCGATAGGAGGGGTTTCGTCTCTCCCGGTATTGGGAGTTGATGTTGCGCTGTGCTCGATTGGCCATAACATGAAATCCCTGGCCAGGGTTGCTGAGATCTACTGGTAAGTGTTATCAGTAGTTTCTCGAAACGTTATGGACCTTGCTTCTGCACAACTTATCAAGCTATTGGGGTCTGACGTTAAACCACCTCCAGGCTGTGATATGCGATATATCAGACGAAGAGACCGGACTGTACGGTAGTGTTACTGATTGGATTCACAGGAGTACGAGCAGGCTTGCTTGTTGATCTTCTGATCGCTCAATACCCTGGTGGCCGTTACGTTTAGCAGACCGCTTGCGGCTTGTGGGTGTTTGATATGATCATCACCTACTACCGGCGTATTGACGAGTCTTTAGAGTCCTACACAGAGGTTTTCTGGTTCATGCAAAATGGAGTAGGAGCACGTATATGATATGTGCGGGACTGAGATTAATGCGTGTATGTGATGCCGCATTCTATTCTCGCGATTAGTGACATCGTAGGTTATATGTGATATAGCCAAGTTATCGGATCAAGTGTTGATTCTATAAGTTGTTGCATTTAATATTAGTCTGTTATACATGATATAGCCGGATTATTAAATTAAGAGTTGATTTAATAATTTAATGTATAATTATATATTTGATATATTACATTATATTAACTAGTATTGGCTCACTTAAGATTTCTTTTCTCACATTTGATATACTTTACATATATGTGATATATGTATTGTTTTCTTTTTGTACACAAAATATATATGTGATATATATTGTTGTGTCATGTTAGGTTACACTTGCAACATGTATGTATGAGACTTATACCATGCTAGGGTTTATGTTTGGGTTTTATTTATCATTAAGTAATTCACAAAAGATTTGGAATGAGTCATGGTTGAAGCTTGGAGAAGCTTGTAGAAAACATTGACCAAGTCCACTCTTTTGTCACTGCTTAAGATATTTGTTAACCCAACCTTTAACTCATAGCTATGGTTTATTCTCTACATGAATTAGGCATGACACTAACTCACCCATGGTTGCAATTCTAACCTCACTCTCTCATTCATTTTCTTCATCACTTCTTCTTCTTCCTTAAGAGAAAAAGCTTGCTAGTTTTTTCTAAAGTGATGAAATCTTGTGAGAAAAATAAAACTAAAGTGAGCCTACTTCCTACTTCATCATCCTCTACTACTTGTCATTTAGTATAGGCTGTTTGCTTCACTAATTCCACAATTAGTGAAAAGATAGCATGAGCTAGTGTCTCCTCGACGTAGATCATTTTCGGCCTCAAAGACTTCGATGCAAGCTTGTTCCGTACATCTTGTGGAGCCTCTCAAGAGTCCGGGAGTTCGTGATCGCAGTGAAAGGACTACTACATGGAGCTATTAAAGCGAAGGACCGGTCTACAAATGTTGTATTCCTTCTTCTCTTTAGTTTGTAAAGTGTTTACAATCTAGAAAACCCTAAGTCTCACTACTAAAATAGGGGGTTGCCCCTACGGATAATGACATCCGTAGGGGAAATTTTAGTTTGTCCCTACGGATTAATCCGTAGGGCCAAAAGGTTGCCCCTACGGTCCTTACATATTTATTTAAAAATTATTAAATCTTAAATTGTTGTTTGCCCCTACGGAGCTGCAAACCAAGAACCTACGGACTTATCCGTAAGGGCATCTAAATACGGATTTAAGTTAAAAGCTCAGATCGATCCCTACGCTCATTATTCCTAATCTCGCGCGAAGAAAAAATTCCCAAACCCTCGTTCCCGCCGATCGATCGTCGTTCTCGTCGTCGCTAGCGCCGCCGATTCGTCATAGCCACCGCCTGCTTTCTTCGTCGCCAGCGCCGGCTCATCTCCGTTCTCGTAGTCGTCTCTGCACAGGTAAGGAATTTTTCAATTACTCAAATTTTTGATTAGGGTTGGGGCTGGGGCTGGGGCTGCGGGCTGGGATTAGGTTTGTGGCTGGGGCTGGGGCTGGGGCTAGGGCTAGGGTTGGGGCTGGGGCTAGGGCTGCGGTTGGGGTTGGGGCTCGGGCTGCAGTTAGCGTTAGGGTTGGGGCTGGGGCTGGGGCTGCGGTTGGGGTTGGGGTTCGGCAGGGGGTTGCTGTTGGGGTTGGGGTTGGGGTTAGGGTTAGGATTGGGGTTGGGGTTTTGGATTTCAGGGTCTAAATTAATTTCCATTCTAATTAGTATTAAGCTCGTTAATTGAAATGTTGATGATGATCATAAGAGGAAAATGTGTCTAGTTTGAGAATATGTTGGAAACTGGACTGATAATGTGGGTAAAGCCCAATTTAACTAATAATTTTATTTGTCATTCTCAAATTTTCTTGGAAACGGAGACTGTTTTGTTGAACTTTTAGCCGTTGGGCATGTTGGGGTTTTGTTTTTGGAGTCATGGGACCTGGCATTTGGTAGGTATCCAAAGACCTCATGTCTGATTTTGGATATTTTTGATTCATTTAAACTGTGGGTCTGAGTAGTCCCTTAATTTGATCTGGTTGGGGTTTGAGTTTGCAAAGGATTTGTAGTCTGGTGGAAATTTTGAGGGTGTTTTCGGTTGACTATGTTTGCTAATTGCATAAGATGCTCATAAAATTCTGGATTTTGAGGATGGGCCGTTGTAATTGGAAATGCTTAGAATTGTAGGACCTTCTTTGTTTTAGCTATATATAATTGCAAAAAAAAGACACATTTCTAATTTGAAGAAAAGGAAGGGCAAGATAGGGATTTAGTTATGGATTTTACATGGGCGTCTCCTCTTTTAATACATGTCTATCTTTACAAGAATATCGTGTCACATATTCGGTTTTAGCATCTGTACGCAACTGCTTTGATTATCATCATGTTATTAACATCTTTAATTTCTATCCTTTTTCTAATATGTTTCATAGTTCATATAATAATCCTTTGTTTATATTTGTTGACAGTGGCCTTTCTTTTGGATGAACATGTTTTTTGATGCATGTTTCAGTCATGTGAATTCATATGTTGCGTATAACGCTTTATGATATCAGTATCCTACATTTGTAGTTTTAATTGTTGATTGTTATAGATGAATGCCATTACAATAATAGTTTTTGGTAGATGAATGCCATTGCAATGTAGGATGATCAGTTCTATCAATCTTGATCTCAATGGTTTAAAATCATGTTACACATACAACACGAATGCACAACAAACGCATCATTAGAGAGTGGTTCGAGATGTTCAAGTTAAAACCAATATATGATACTCGATGATAATATGAAACCTTCATATTCTCATCGATACTCATATATGAAACTAAAAGCGCCACTTAGTCCCCGTCTATCGGTTAACATACGTGCGATGTTCGTCGTGACATAGAACTATACGAAGGTTGTTAAATATCGGACGGTATAGCTCGATACTAACAACCGTCGTATAGTCTACACGGCGAGAAAATTCAATCGTATGGTAACCCATAGATTTGTCCCGTGTGGACAAGTTAAGAATGTATAAAGCAAACGCCTTCATTCACTTGTGTTTTCATCCGTTTCGAGATATTTCGTCGGTACCTTTCCGCTGGTTCTCCGTGTACAAAGATAGATTAGATGTTCATTTCAAAGTTGTTTTACAGCTTTGAAATGATTACCTATTCTATTACAGTGTACTCGGAGAACAGCGGGGAGGTACGGCCGAAATTTACTCGAAACGGTTGAAAGCACAAGTGATGGGTGTTCGCTCTATACATTCTTAATGGGATAGAAGCCTACCCCCGACAGCCGGAACACACACATACAACAAGAATACACAACAAACACATAATTAGAGAGTGATTCGAGATGTTCAAGTTAAAACCAATATATGATACTCGATGATAATATGAAACCTTCATATTCTCATCGATAATCATATATGAAACTAAAAGCGCCACTTAGTCCCCGTCTATTGGTTAACATACGTGCGATATTCGTCGTGACATAGAACTATACGAAGGTTGTTAAATATCGGACGGTATAGCTCGATACTAACAACCGTCGTATAGTCTACGCGACGAGAAAATTCAATCGTATGGTAACCCATAGATTTGTCCCGTGTGGACAAGTTAAGAATGTATAAAGCAAACGCCTTCATTCACTTGTATTTTCATCCGTTTCGAGATATTTCGTCGGTACCTTTCCGCTGGTTCTCCGTGTACAAAGATAGATTAGATGTTCATTTCAACGTTGTTTCACAGCTTTGAAATGATTATCTATTCTATTACAGTGTACTCGGAGAACAGCGGGGAAGTGCTGCCGAAATTTACTCGAAACGGTTGAAAGCACAAGTGATGGGTGTTCGCTCTATACATTCTTAATGGGATAGAAGCCTACCCCCGACAGCCGGAACACACACATACAACAAGAATACACAACAAACGCATAATTAGAGAGCGATTCGAGATGTTCAAGTTAAAACCAATATATGATTCTCGATGATAATATGAAACCTTCATGTTCTCATCGATACTCATATATGAAACTAAAAGCGCCACTTAGTCCCCGTCTATCGGTTGACATACGTGCGATAATTTATTCTTTTCAACGACAAACGCACACACAAAGCATATACACGGATTTTCTCCTTTGTCAGTAACTATCCCGTTCTTATATTTCTCAATATAGTCAGCATAACCTACAATTTATATGTTATACAGTCTAACATGGCCCATAAGTACGTCAGAGTTAAGGACTGGATGTATGTGGATTGGCAACAACGCATGCAACCTAAGTTTATCGCAGGAGATGCTGCTTTCCTTGAATTTGCACGCGCACATAATAAGATCATAATAGAGAAGATCCTCTGTCCATGCGATAGATGTGGCAATAAGTACTGGCAGAAGGTAGAATTGGCAGAGCTTCATATTGTAAAATATGGGTTTACTAGACTTTATACAACTTGGAAATATCACGGGGAAGGAGAAGAATGAGTACTGCGGCAAAAGAAGAAGGAAAACACGATAATGCGGCCGGAGAAGAAGAAGAATTCGGTAATGCGGCAGAAGGAGAAGACGGTAATTTATTTCCATCAGAAAAAATGGAGGATATGGTAGAGGCTGCCCTAGGTGAATCTATTCGTACCGAAAATGACATTCCTTCCGGTCAAGGACCGCATGCTGATAAATATGAAAATTTTATGAATGATGCTAGGAAACCAATTTATGAGAATGCGAAGTATTCCACCCTCTCATGGTTCGTCCAGCTTTTCCAGATTAAGTGCCTAAATGGATGGAGCAATAAGTCATTCACAATGCTTCTTTCGTTCTTGAAAGATTCTATGCCTCCGGGAAATAACGTGCCCGACAGCTGGTTCGGAGCCCAGAAGATGATGTCTGATTTGGGTCTAAAGTGCGAGAAGATTCAAGCATGTCCAAAAAATTGCGTGTTGTACCGGAAAGAGAATTCAGATTTGAAAGAGTGTCCAACATGCGGAGAGGCCAGGTATAAGCCGAAAGATTCTGATAAGAAGCCTGATATACCTCTCAAGATAGCACGATACTTTCCCATAACACAAAGGCTACAGAGGCTATTCAGGTGGAAGAAAACAGCCGAGGCAATGATTTGGCATCACCGTGCTCCTCCAAGTGAAGATGGAAAAATGAGCCATCCAAGAGATTCACCGGCATGGAAGGATTTCGATAGGAGGCACGCAATATTCAGTAGCGATCCTCGCAATGTCCGGCTCGGATTGGCTACTGATGGCTTCTGCCCATTCAACTATAAGGCTGGAAGTCATAGCACATGGCATGTTGTAATGATAATTTATAATCTGTCGCCTTGGTTGGCTATGGACCAATCATACTTTATGATGCCTCTTCTTATCGATGGACCAAACTCACCGGGGAACAATATTGACGTCTATCTGCGACCTCTGATCGAGGAGTTGAAATCTTTGTTCATTGATGGTGTAGAGACATATGATGCAAACACAAATACAACCTTCATACTGCGTGCGGCTCTAATGTGGACAATTAATGACTTTCCTGTGTATGGAATGCTATCAGGTTGGTCCATACATGGTCACAAAGCATGTCCTCATTGCCATGAACACACAACATCAAAATTCTTGAATTTTAGCAGGAAGGTTTGTTATTGCGGCCATCGACGTTTCCTGCCTCCAGACCACCCCTATAGGTTAGACATGGTTCACTTTGATGGTCATCAAGAGCTTCTTGGACCTCCATCCCCATTGTCCGGAGAGGACGTGACTGCTAAATGGGATGGTTACAATAATGTGACCTTCGGGATGGTTTCGACGAAATAGGCCAAACCACCATTTTGGAACAAGTTAAGCATTTTCTTCGAGCTTCCGTACTGGTCTATAAATTTAGTGCGTCATTGTCTGGACGTCATGCATATAGGGAAGGGAGTATCAGAGCAATACTTAACTTGCTTCTTTGTAAAGACGGGAAATCGAAAGACAATCTGAATTCTCGGATGGATCTACAAGAGTGGGGAATAAGAAGTGAATTGCACCCTAGACCGGTAGCGGGTAAACCGGGCAAGTTTGTACTTCCCAATGCCGCTTATCATATGTCACAACTGGAGAAGAAAAGATTCCTGCAGGTGTTGCATGATTTGAAAGTTCCCACAGGTTTCTCAGGATCATTCAGCAAGAAAATAAAAATTGTGAAGAGCAAGATCGATGGGCTGAAAAGTCATGATCACCATGTTATCGTGGAGCACCTTCTTCCATTAGCCCTCAGGACTTCTCTCCCCGAATCGGTTGGTCTAGTAATCAACGACCTATGTTGTTTTTTCAGGGAGTTGTGTGCTAAAACACTGGAGGTTGTGACGCTGGATAAACTAGAAAATTCTATTGCGTTGATACTTTGCAAGTTTGAGCGTATTTTCCCACCGTCATTCTTCGATATCATAATACACTTGACGGTTCATCTTGCAACTGATGCGAAGTTAGCCGGACCGATACAATATCGATGGATGTATCCCGTCGAGAGGTACGTGTAATTTTTCGTTTCGCGCAATTTATAAATTTATTGTTGTCCTGTATGCCCGTATTTATTTATTCAACATATTTTCATTAGGTATTTCTACACTCTTAAGAAGTATATACGCAATAAAAATCGATCAGAGGGTTCTATCATGCAAGGTTATCTTCTTGATGAAGCAACCACATTTTGTTCCCGCTATCTGGACGAGAACATTGAGACAAGACTTAACCGGCCACGAAGAATTCAAGACGGGCCATATGGTAAAGCCGAGTATAAGAGGGTAGACACTATATTTATCAACAAGATATACCGGTTTATCTTGCTTAATTGCGCATGTCTTGAATAAATTAGAGAGTAAGTTGTTTTGGATTAATTGTTATATCTGTGTTTGTGTGTGTATGAAATGATATAATATTAATATCACCATTATTTGTCGAAAACAGAATTCATTTTAACGAGGTACGTGAGGGGCATCCTGATTGGAACGAAGAACGATTGGAAAAATATCATCAGGATAATTTTTGTGATTGGGTCACAGATCATGTAAGTTATTCGAATAATATTTTATTGCTATCAGTTTTAATCTAAACTTGTATCGTTATGTATTTGTCGTAAAATTTGTTTTGTTACATCCACGATCCGAACTTGTCTGCATCATTTGAGAGTGATTCAAGATGTTTAGCTCAATTTCCTAGTATGGAGGTTGCATATTACAAAGGATTTGGTGTCCTTGGATACAAATTCGAAGTTAAGGACATAGAAACATCTAGAACCACTCAGAATAGTGGGATTGCGACGGTAGGATCGGACGGTGTGATTTATTATGGGTACTTAAATTGTATTCTCGGCATCCACTATCCCGGACGATCAGAACCCTTTTATATATTCCAGTGTACTTGGTACGATAGGCGAACCGATACGGACAAGTGGAGAAGCAATCTTGGGACTTGGAAAGATGAATATGGATTGACCAGTGTGAACACACTTCGATTTTATGGTCAGGAAGATCCGTTTATCTTTCCGAACCAAGCGTTCCAAGTATACTACTCACAGTGTTTGAAGCATCCGGGATGGAGTGTTGTATACCGATGGAAACCCAGAGATTTCTACGATGTCCCAGAATTCGAGGACAGCGATGAGGACGAAAAAGAGAGAAGGCTTAAAGTGCTCCGACCATCTGTTTCAAAGGACGGGTTGTCTTCGACCGATCATGAAGTTACGTGGGTTAGAAATGACATCGACGATGAAATCCAAGTAGATATGTATAATGCGCCCACGAAAAGAAAATGGTTATCTGTAATGTTATATTATTACTTCACATTTTACGCTCTATACATATATAGTCAATACTTTTAATGATTGTCTAATGCGTCCACGAACCGTTTATCTAGATTTGATGACGATGTCGGGAGCAGCGAGTGGCGGCAGGAGCTCCAGCCGCGGGAGAGGCAGAGGCAGAGCGGTTCTGCCGCCCGGAGAGCTGCGTAGGGAGCTTCAGAGGGCCGGTCTTGCACCCAGATCGGAGACCCCTTCGGATGCCTCCTTCCGTGTGGATTTTGCCACACCTCCAGGTATACTGCACGCATATCCATTTTGAATGTAATATTACAGATATTCATGCCTGTTTATGTCAAAATTACTTATATTATCAATGTTTGATTGTCTAGTTGTTGGTGATGCGTCCACATCTGGGACAGAGGCCACTCCCGCTCCTCCAGGTATGTTTATATATCATATAGTGCATGTATATTGATTTAGAATGCTATATCATAAATATACACACATTCCTTTTGCTCTTACTTAGCAATTTTTATTATTGTCTAGCTGTAGGTGGTGACACCACCGCACCTGCGGGTATATTTATATATCCTATAGTGCATGCATATTGATTTAGAACGTTATATTATTGATCTGCACATTATTTTTGCAATTATTTATATAATCTATTTTTAATTGTCTAATTATAGGTGGTACGTCCACATCTTCCGCAGGGGCCACTCCTGCCGCTTCCATACCCTCCGCATCGTCTGCAGGTTAGTATGAATAAATATAAAATATTTATTCATTTTACATATGCTCTATAGAATAAATATGAACTTCATGGAAATTTAGCGTCAATGTTTATTTTCTAGTTGGAGGGGATGCGTTCGCATCCGGGACCCCGGTTGTTCCTCACCGGAGGAACTATCGTCCCGCTCGTGCTGCTGCCCGGGTCCAGGCTTGTGCGATAGTCACCGGAGGTATATATCATACTTCAATTTTCGTTTAAGCTTGATTTCTTAATACAACTTTGTCTTAATATTGATTGTCTTGATATTTCGTGCAGACGCAGGGCCTCCCCATCCCCAGAGGAGGACTCGAGGCCCGAATCAGTCCCATAGGCTGAGGCTTGACAGAGCTAGGGGGAGGCAGCATTCACCCTCTTTTTTACCCTTGACTATCGCTATACCGGTCCTCATGCCGAGACGTTCGGCCGGTATATGGGGGACGAGAGCCGGCTCGTGAAGAACTATCCACTTCACGTTGAGTGGGGCGAGCAGCACCGGCGCTCATTCGCCCTCTTCTTTGATCAGGCTCGGGTACGTATTAATATATATTTTCATTTGATTTATCCAATATATTTATTATTAACACTTGCAATCTAATAACAATGTTTTTTTGTATTTTCAGTCGGATTACGATTTTCAGCCTGTACCCGACCCTGATCACCCTGGGAGGGTGCTCGACCTTCATGCTCTGTACAATGGCCTGATGAAGAACATGCAGACCAAGGTCCGATACAACAGGAATGAGCTGAAGGCCGACTGCTACTCCCTGTGGATGGCGACCCCCGAGGCAGAGAGAGCGGCCCTCCTATCTACTCCGGCGTTTGCGAGAGTCGACGTAGAGACATGGCCTCTATTGTGTGAATATTTCGACTCCCAACGCAAGCAGGTATGTATTTTAAATGTAATTCATTGTTTAGAATATAATTTATTTTTTTGTGTTCCTTAATTAGAAAACTAAATGTTAATGCGTTGTGCAGAAACAGGCCGCTCAGAATACAGAGAACAGGAAGTCGGCGAAGAGGGGTCGCCCCACTTACACAGGTGGCTCGAGGAATATTACTCGAGCCATGGAGTTATCGGTAAATTACAATAGACCGACCTTTGTGATATTCTGCAATATTAAGAGTTATTTTCTAATATTTCTAATATTAAGAGTTATTTTCTAATATTGCAGACAGCTCAGACCGTGGCGCAAGGTGGTACATCGAGCGTGCTGTCCGCGTATCTTGCTGTCCACGGCATCTCGACAGATCCCGCCATGGGCGAGCTTCGATATCCCGACGTCGCTACCCAGGAGTATTGCGTAAGTGCTAATATTTATTCTACCCATATTTGAAATTTTAGTTTTGGAAGGTTCAAATTTAAATTTTATACTTATACTTTACTGCTTAATGTGGGTGTAGGAGCGGGTGGTTGAGCAGGCCGAGTCCTCGGGGATCGATTTTACCGGACAGAGTGATCCGAGGCTGCTGACCCCAGTCCTGGACGCCGCACACGGAGGGCACCATGGAGGTTGGGAGAGAGGCCGGGGACTGGGCCCTAGCAGGGCCTATATGAGGTTGGACTCCACCCCGGTGGTTACTTCCTCCGTCTCCAGTGAGCGACGTGTCCAGCAGGAACTGGAGAGCTTGAGGGCCACCGTTCAGAAGTTAAAGGAGATGCTGGTATATATACTACTTTATAGTAAAATATCATGTCATATTATAGATATCAACATATCCATAATTAGTACGTAACCTGAGCTTATTTGGTAGTAGACTTAGGTTTGACTAATCATACATACATATTTAATTAAAATAAACAACGGTTTTCCAAACTAGATATCCAAATGGGGTTTCGAAATAACTTGATAATAATACGAATTCGAATAATACACAGTTCTTACACGCTTATTACACACGTTAGGTCCAGACACGACAGGGTATATCGGCCGAGCCTCCATATGCATCTCCTTCGGCTGCGGCTCCGCAAGCCACTACATCGGCTGCGGTTCCGCAGACAGCCCCTATAGCTCCACCGCCCGCTCAAGCTCCCGCAGTCGCTGCTCCGCAGGCTACTACCTCGACGGTGGCTGCGCAGACCACATCGCCAGCTCCACAGGCCGCTCAGACTCCCGCACGCGCCGAATTGCATGGTTTATTGACCGAGAGCAGGCACGCCGGATTCTAGCGTTTATCAGAGGTGGAGCTGGACCGAGCTAGGGTAGCATTTTGATTCTTATTTTTTGAAACATGTATTTATTTATATGATACATATTGTACTACATTTTGAAACAATATTGATATTGATATTGGTTTATATTTATATCATATTCAGTTTTTTTGGTTTCTTTTGTATATTATATGCGTGAGATGCGATTATGAATACTGCGATATATGTTGTGTGATGATTAATTTTATATTTGATTGATGTATATATTATTATGCACAGGACGAGAAAAAATCAGGCAGCCCTTTTTTTTAAAAAAAAAACAGATAATATGTACCTACGGATTAATCCGTAGGTACACATGTTGCCCCTACGGCTTAATCCGTAGGGGCAAAATATCAGCATTAACTGATATTTCCCCCCTGATCTCAGTATCAGGGGGTTGGGAGTGCCCTACGGATATATCCGTAGGGGCAAACAAAAGCCCCTACGGTTGTATTCGTAGTGGCAAAATATTAGGATTTCTGATATTTTGCCCCTACGGATAAGTACCTACGAATGTATCCGTAAGGTCTACTACTTGGCCCTACGGATTCATCCGTAGGTACAAGAAATATATTTTAAAAATCCGTAAATAAAATAATGTTTTTGCCCCTACGGACTACTTCGTAGGGGATACGGGACCTACACATAACTCCGTAGGGGCAAGTTCAGGGCTTCAATTTGCACCTACGGCGTTTGCACCTATAGGTTATTTTCTTTCCCCTACGGACATATCCGTAGGGGCAGTGGTTTGCCCCTACGGGTTAATCCGTAGGGGCAGCCCCTATTTGTAGTAGTGTCTCTAGTTTGATCCTCGTTCGGGTTCTTTAGCTCTCTAGAAAATTTTGAAATGGCATGTTCTATGCCCTAGTAAACACCATGAGGGTGCTAAGGAACCCTACAATTTAGTGTAGCCCCAAGAAATTTGAGGAGCCAACTCCACCAAAGCGCCGCGGAACCGCGGCTAAACCTCTAGTTTAGCCGCGGTTACGCCGCCACTTTGTGGTGTTGTGGCATCATCTTTCTTGTGCTGCTCCAGTAACTTATTTGGCACTTTCTGGATGTTTTTATTGAGACTCAAATTGTTGAGCTCTCTGGGATTTGTGGGTGTTTGTTGAATCTATCAAAATGTTTTAGAGTCGTATAGATAATGATGATATGTGATACAATTTTTAGAATCCAAAATAATTAGTTTTGTGAAAACTAGTTTGTAATTATAAATCTAGCGTTTTAGTCTTGGTTGATCGATTGCCACGGAGTTTCGATTCAGATCAAAACTCCGTCGCAATCGCGTATTGTACGCGATCACTTAGTCTGGAATCTTGTTGAATTATCTGACTGCTTATTGAAAAGCGTTTTCGAATTGAGACTAAAACGCAAGGTTTATAGGGTTAGGCATGAAATCCGGAATATGAGATATTCTGGGTTTATGATGTCTAAGGACAATGCAGATTCTAATTATTGTAGTTTTTCATTTCTTTTCTGCGACGGTAAGTGTAATATGTGGTGTATCCCCTATCTCGTTGCTATAAGTCATTGGAATTTGGGATACGCATATTTACTTACGTTGATGACATATGATGTTATGTGTTGCTGTGATATGTTATATTAGATCATCGTGATTAAATAGCCGGGTTTTTTACGTGAGATGAGAGTTTTTTAATTTTCATTCATGTAAAAATGTACGTAATATTCTTTTATTGGGACACTTTCGGGTTGAGGATGATCTCACCATTGATTTATATTATTTACTTTTCCGCATTAGGATAGACCCAAGGCGGGGAGCACAAGTAACCGGGTTCTGGAGTCCAGTGGGAGACCATCTCGAGGAGTCGAGACCAGGTCTCCTAACTCTAGAATTGGCAGGATTGCATGCCGCTCTCGTAGGGGTCTAGGGATGTGGGTTTGGCTATTCATCACAACCATGGAATCCGTATTTTTCATTACTGGCTGAATTTAAAACACGGACCTCCTAGTATATCCAATATTTCATATGTTGACTTCTGCTGCTTGGTTCTGTGATGTGATCATATAACTGCGTGAGACGAATGCTATATTATATATTATAAATAATAAACGTTGCTTATATTTTGCACCTGCGCTAGTCTAGCCCCCACTCTGCCGTTAGTTAAGTAACTTAACGGGGCATGAAGGGGCCCCGTGGCGAATGCGGATGGCATAAGCGTACGTTCTATTTTCGTTTCTTTTCTGTGATGTTTAGGGAAACATAAATGATGGGACTTCATTAATGAGATTAATGAAAAGAAAAGAAATCTAAAGATGTAGAATCAAAATTTTTAAAAGGTAGCTCTAGTTCTTGCTTTGCATAGTGGCATTCCTTGATGAATATCCAGCACCTCATTCGATGAGGAAAGAGCCGACATCCCTTTACCGGGAGAGGTCCTTTACCGGGAGTGACCTCTTTAGCAAAACTAGAAAATGCTACTTCCCACTCGGTTTTGTTTTAATACTTTCTTTAGTTTTTGCTTTGCATAGTGGTATTCCTTGATGAATATCCAGCACCTCATTCGATGAGAAAAGAGCCGAGATCCCTTCACCGGGAGTGACATGTTTAGCAAAACTAGCAAAAGCTATAAAAACACTCCATTTTCAAATCACTAGATTCTACAACGATATCAAGTTCATTACGTTAAAGGTTTTCTTCAAAACTAGTCGTAGCCCTCCGTCATTTCAGATAAGTACTATTTAGTATTCGTGCTACGTTTGTTGACCATAGCCAAGGTGTAGTGTGCGGTAGCTAATTAGTGCTTATCTGCAGCATGTGATGCGATTGGATTATGGTAGTCGTACGGCTTTGTTGACCTTAGCCAAGGGTCGTATGGGTGGGTTTAATTTAATCAAGAAATGACGGGCTGAACTTGGATAGCGCTTATGATTTGTTGACCATATCCAAGGTCCTAAGTTGCTAGGGGCAAAAACCATTATCGAGAATTTCAAGTGTTGAAATTTGCAATGAGATTACATACCTCCTATGAGATAGTTGGATCCTGATACCCACTGCGAGTAAGAGTTACTCCTGGGAGTGTTTTGCACTTTATAATTAGCCGATCAAATAGGTGTCTAAGAAAGGTATTAACGGGGTTATGCCCCTTCGGAAACGAGCTTATTTAATTAGTTCCATGCGAAAGCATGGGGAGACTCCCTCGGAGTACCAATACCTGCCTGGCCGAATGATTGGCGAACTTGTAGGGTGTAATTAATCCCGGCTAATCTTGCCTTTTAAGGTTTGAAGGAAAATTTGATAAAAACAGTGGGAGCCATCCTGATATGATAAGATAATAACCAATCTAATCTTGCAAGAGCGCACGCTAAAGTGTTTCCTTCTCTCACTCTCCAGGTAGCGACTAATGACACGCCTTAATCAAGATAATAATATGGATGTATTGACCGAACCCGCTTATTATAATGAGCTAGGGAACGTTGGTTCCGCTCTATCTTATGATTGTCATAAGTCTGAGTAAGGAACAGTAGAATATCAGGATTCCCACGCCACCCGAGCGAAGAAAGAGCATTCTGATGCATCTTCTTCGGGTGTGTTCGTTACCGAGAACTATTTCTCAGCATGCTCTACGTTCTGGGTATTGGATACCGGATCAGGATCCCACGTATCTAATTTGTTACATGGGCTAAAGAGAGGTAGAGAACTGGGAAAGGGTGATAAGTCTCTAATAGTAGGGAATGGCGCAATTGTTGCAGCCAAAACAATTGGCGAATATCATCTTGTATTACCAAATGGTAATACAATGATTCTGAACGACTGTTATTATGTACCGAAGATGATGTGCAATATTATATCAGTCTCTTTATCACATAAAGAAGGATATAATTTTGTACTGGAGGATAATGTTATGAACATTTTCTGAAATCAAGTGTTGATTGGGTTTGGTACGTTGTGTAACGGTATATACGTTCAGAATCAAACTACGGTTCTAAATATACGGAACACACATAAGAGGAAAAGTTCAGAAATGAACGAAACCTTCTTGTGGCATTGTAGACTAGGTCATATCAATGCGACACGACTAGCTAAGTTGCATAAAGATGGATTTTTGAATCAGTTCGAATTTACATCTTATGAAACTTGTCATTCATGTCTCAAAGGCAAAATGACCAAGACTTCGTTTACTGGACACGGAGAAAGAGCTACTGAACTCTTGGGACTGATACATAGTGATGTATGCGGTCCTATGTCTATGCATGCCAGAAATTATTCCTCGTACTTTATTAAATTCAACGATGATCTTTCAAAATTCGGACATGTGTTCCTGTTGAAACATAAGTCTGAGGCTTTTGAGAAATTCAAGGAATATAAGTGTGAAGTCGAGAACCAAACGGGTAAAAGTATTAAAATCCTTCGATCTGAATGGGGAGGAGAATACTTAAGCACATAATTCCGTGACTATTTAAAAGAGAAGGGGATTCTCTCTCAGCTTACTCCTCCGTATACACCACAACACAACGGTGTATCGGAGCGGAGAAATCGCACCCTATTAGATATGGTGCACTCTATGATGAGTACTGCTGAGTTGCCTAATTTTTTTGGGTTATGCACTTGAGACAGCTGCATACCTATTGAATAGGGTTCCGACTAAATTTATGCCTACCACTTCATATGAGATATGGAATGGGAAGAGACCATCTCTTAAACGAGTTAAGATATGGGGTTGTCCGGCCTATGTTAAAAGGCAAAATCCGGACAAGCTCGAGGCAAGGTCTGTTTTGTGCAAGTTTGTAGGATATCCAAAAGATTCTTATGGATATATCTTCTCCCATTCTGAGGAACAAAAAGGGTTTGTTTTTCAACATGCCACCTTTTTAGAAAAGGAATTTCTTGTGAAAGAAATTAGTGGTAATAAGGTAGAATTGGAAGAAATTCCAGAAACACAAACTATAACTGACAATTTGGTAGAACTGGAGGATTCAATAGTCCCCGACGAACCTCAGCCACTCCACAGATTTAGTAGGGTTTCTCATCCACCTGAGAGATACTACGGTTTTCTCATAGACGGTGGGAGCGAGGATTGCATCATGGAAGATGATGACCCAACTAGTTTCGAGCAGGCCATCACAAGTGGGGACTCTGTGAAATGGCTGGATGCTATACGATCTGAGATGGAATCCATGTACACCAACAAAGTATGGACTTTGGAAGTTGCTCCTGAAGGGGTAAAACCCATCGGGAGCAAGTGGATCTTTAAGAAGAAAATTGGTGTAGATGGAAAGGTTGAGACCTTTAAAGCTAGATTTATAGCAAAAGGTTTTCGTCAACAACTAGGTGTCGACTATGATGAAACCTTTTCTCATGTCGCTATGCTTAAGTCCATAAGGATCCAACTTGCCATTGCTGCATACCATGACTATGAAATCTGGCAGATGGACGTCAAGACCGCTTTTTTAAATGGTGATTTAGAAGAGAGCGTATACATGACACAGCCAGAGGGTTTCATAGATAGTCGGAGCAGCGGAAGCGTGTGCAAGCTGCTTAAATCAATCAATGGATTAAAGCAGGCATCGCGGAGCTGGAACATCTGTTTTGATGAAGCTATCAAAGAGTTTGACTTCATCAAAAACGTAGATGAACCTTGTATATTCAAGAAGGTTGTAGAGAGTAAGGTTGTCTTTCTCGTATTGTACATGGATGACATACTCTTGATAGGAAACGATGTTCCTATGCTACACTCGGTCAAGCTCTTCTTATCACACAAGTTCTCCATGAAAGAACTAGGTAATGCGTCCTACATTCTGGAGATTAAGATCTATAAAGATAGATCTACACAGGTGTTGGGATTGTCCCAATTCAGGTACATAGACACCATACTAAAGAGCTTTAGTATGGAAGATTCTAAGCGTGGTAATTTACTCGCTTGCTCAGGAATCACTCTCTCCAAAGAGATGTCTCCCAAGACTGATTTAGAGAGGGCTCGCATGCAAAGGATACCCTATGTTTCGGCAGTCGGGTCAATCATGTATGCGATGTTATGTACCAGACCGGATGTAGCTTACTCACTAGGTGTAGTGAGTAGGTATCAATCAGATCTTGGGGAGAAACACTGGACAGCTATGAAAAACATTCTTAAGTAGTTGAGAAGGACCAAATAAATGTTCTTGGTGTATGGTAACGGTGAACTCCAGGTGGAGTCCTTTACCGATTCGAACTTCCAGAGTGATAAGGACGACTGTAAATCGGTCTCGGGTTTTGTCTTTACCCTCAATGGAAGGGTGGTATGTTGGAAGAGTTCCAAGCAAGATACCGTAGTAGACTCGACGATAGAGGCTGAATACATCATTGCCAACGATGCTGCCAAAGAGGCTGCCTGGGTAAAGAAGTTCATTGCTGAACTTGGTGTGGTTCCATCTATTGAGCATCCAATGCCTGTGTATTATGATAACAATAGAGCTGTGGCTTTAGCTAAAGAACCCCGGTCCCATCAGTGATTCAGACATATTCTTAGGCGGTATCACCTGATCTGGGAGATAGTAGATCGATGGGAGATCGAGATTAGGAGAGTTGACACGGAGGATAACACAGCGAATCCACTCACAAAGGCCCTCCCCCAGACGCGATTCGAGAGACTATTTGGGATGTTGGGTATGAGATACTACAACAACTGGCCTTAGTGCAAGTGGGAGATTGTTAGGGATTTGTATGCCCTAGAGGCCATTATTGTACATTATAGTGGATGCTTGGACATATATATAGAGGAATTTCTTGCTCGACATGATAGTATGCTATCTGGTTGCTCTTTATCTTAACATGTACACTTGTATTATTATACTGTCTCTCTGATATAAAGCCCTTAGGGTGTTGGCTTGACTACCAGGACTATGATGCGGATCATACCACTGGGACCTGGGTAGTCCACAAGGACATCCTTTAATTGTTTCTAGTCGAGGGTATATCGAGATAGGGCATCGATATTCCATAGTAGACTAGTGTGTACGTTTCTTGACCTGTATGGGGGCAATGGTTGATCCCATAGCCATTGGTGTTTGAAATCAAAGATTGTACACAGGAGCTCATTAGAGAATGGGTACATCGAACAGGACTCGCCGAGAACTCCTAGATGGTACTATACCTATTGTCAGATAGCAGTTCTCTGGTAACACTGGTACATGTTAGTATGTAGACCCGAGATCGTCATAGAGTCTTGTGTGGTTCCCACTGTGCTTTGATTTCCTCCCTACCATGGCTCAAAGGAGTCTTGCAAACAGGTGAATTTTGGGTATAGTCCCGACTCACATGGAGGCAATGAGCGATAGAAGGGGTTTCGTCTCTCCCGGTATAGGGAGTTGATGTTGCGCTATACTCGATTGGCTATAACAGGAAATCCCTGGCCAGGGCTGTTAATGAGATTTACTACTAAGAGTTATCAGTAGTTTCTCATACCGTTATTGGCCACACATCGGCATGACTTATTAAGTTATTGGGGTCTGACGATTCCAGCCCCAGACTTGATATGCGACATATCAGACGAAGAGACCGGACTGTACGGTAAGTGTTACCTATAGGATTCATGGGAGTTTGGACAAGCTTGCTTGTTGATCTTCTATTCGCTCAATACCTGGGTAGCCGTTACGTCCAGCTAGTACCGCTGACGGCTTATGGGTGACTGATGTGATCATCACCTACTACTAGCGTATTAACAAGTCTTTAGAGTCCCACATAGAAGTTTCCTGGTTCAAGCGAAACGAAGTATGGCACATATGTTGATATGTGCGGTGGCCTGATTAAATACAAGTATGTAATACCGTATTCTAATCTGGCGGTAATTTGATATCAGTTATGTTTTATGTGATATAACCGGATTATTGAATCAAGTGTTGATTTGATAATGTGATATACAGATAAATGATATTAGTTTGTTATATGTGATATAACCGGATTATTAAATCAAGTGTTGATTTAATAATTTGATGTGTATTTATATTTGATATAATTATACATTAACTAATATTATAGCTCACTAATTATTTTCTTATCTTAATATATGTGTGTATATATATATATATATATATATATGAATGATATATGTATGTATGTGTGTGTGTATATATATATATATATATATATTATTTAAGAAGCATGGCATGGATTTTCTATTTTATGAAAATAGAAAAGAGGTGGAAAATAAGGAGATATTTTGGGTTTGAGGAATGGGGTGAAGTATGGCTTTTTATTATTGTTTATTACTCTTGACTCACTATTGAAGCATGGTTACAATTTTTAATTGTTGAAAATTGTATGGTTCAATAAGTGAGAAGATATGAGAGCCATTCTACACTTGCATTTTCTTGACTTGATCATTTTCTTGAGTTGAGCTCCTTGCTCTCTAGCTCTCTAGCTCTCTCCATTTTCTTCACCTCCTCCTCCAAGCTCAATCCCTCACATGAGTTATGAACCTTTGAGCTTGTGAGAATCCTAGTGAGCAAACAAAACTCCTACTTCACCATTCTACACTTGATTAGCAATTAAGTGTAGTGTGTTTCCTTCACTAAAGAGTTTAGTGAAGAGCAAGCTTGGATTAGTGGAGCTTCGGGTGGATCATCTTCGGTACGAAGGTCATCATAGGAAGCTTGTTCATTCTTTAAGTAGAGTCTGGTGGAGTCGTAGGACTACAATCCGGAGCTTTAGAAGAGAAGGACACGGTCTACAAAGGTTGTAGCCTCTTTCTCTTAGTGTAAAGTTTATGATATCATCATGTAAACCCTAATATTCTAGTTTGATCCTTAGTTAGTCTAGCTTAGCACTTAGAAATTTTTAAAATTGCATGCTTGATGCCCGTTTAAACCTCATGGTGGTGCTAGGGTAGACTTTCAGGATTCCTTCTTGCTGAGTGTATAAATAGGGGGTTCATCCCACGGCCATTACATTACCCAAGCTTTCTCTTGTCGTCTGAAGATTGCCCGGCGCACATTTGCTTAGATGGGAACTTAGCTGTCAAAACTTTTCCTCGTCCAAACCTTTCTTGAATCAGGTAGATGTTTTCCTCCGAAGTATCTATTGACGTAGTAGGGATTGAGTCAGGCGATGAGGCTTCAGTTTCTGGAGCCGAGCCCAGTGGGTCTTCCTCCTCCTCGACTTCTGATAGCCGAGAGAGTTCTTCTTCTTTTTTTTCATCCTTGTCTTCGTCTTTTGTGTCGGGCTTGCCCTCTAGGAGGAACGACGCCCTCATCCCTCATCGTCGGGGGGCGAAACGGGCCCCCAAAGCACGCATCGGGAATACCTGCGATACGCCCTCAGTTTTGCACCGTCTGGATGAGCTTTCTGACATTTGGGCCCATTTTCATATTCCCTCTGGTTATTCACTCCGTTTAGCTAGGGAGGGCGAGCGGGAAGACCAGGTGCAGGGCAAAGAGATTGCCCTGTACTTGGAAGCATTCCAGGCAGGAATGCGTCTGCCCTTCTCGCCTGAGCTTTGTGCCGTGCTCCATTTTTTCGTCTCACCCCGGACCAGCTAGTGCCGAACTCATGGAGAATCCTCCTCGGGTTTTTGGTCCGGTTGAAGATTGATCGGATCTCCTTTAATTTGAGCCTGCTCCTTTCTTTACTTTGCTATAAAAATCACCCCGGTACCAGCAAGGATGTACCGAGCTGGGTGTATCTTTCATTCAAAAAACATAAGGGTAGGGCTGCTGGTTCGGGGGTAGTGGTCGTCCTTTATTCCATCCACGAATGAAAGGAGAAGTTTGTCTTCATCGGGCCACCGGAGGGTAAGGATTGGTCGGTGCCCATCAAGTGGCATAGGGCCGACTATTCTAGAGTTAGGCAGTCAAGTGCTCCCGAGGCAAGAGTTGTTTCTCAATGGGAACATATCCAGCGGACCGATGTCTTGCTTTCTGAGCAGACTTTGAGCTGGCGGGACTTAGTCCCGCGCGCTTCGTGGGTGAGTTAAAGCTTGTGCCGATCTATTTAGATTTGCATAAATTTAGTTGTTGTTTTTTCGCTGATATTTTCTTATGTTATCTTGCAGAGCTGATGGATCGCACGATGATTATGGCTGCCATGGCCGCTAAAGCCCAGGAGAGGAAGGGCGGCGGCGCAAGCTCGTCTCGGCCTGCTCTGGACATGGCTCCCCAACAAGCACCTCTAGCTAAGGCTACCGTAGCACGCCCCGTTCTGGAGGAACGCCGTGGAGGAGGACAGAAGCACATGCGAGATCCGACCACCCGGGCTAGGATGGAAGCGCCGCCTTCTGCCGAATCCCCACTTAAGAGGTAGAAGAGGGTGGTTTCTCAGCTCCCTCAGGCCAGGATTCAGGTGCAGGAGGGCGACTTCTGCATCGAGGTGCCCTCGTGGCTCTCTGTGGCCGACAGTTCACTGGCGGACATGGAGAAGGCAGCGGGGACCAAGATCCCCCAAGGCACCATGAAGATACAAGTGGCGGCGATAGCTCAGGAGGCCGCTCAGGTCGGTAACTCTCCCAGAATTTCTCAGAGTATATATATATATATATATATATATATATATATATATATATATTTCTCCTAACACGTCTCCCATTTTCACAAGTCCTCCAGCATTGCGCTCTCCTTGCTGCAATGGAGTCCGAGGAGGTGGCATCGGCGATGAAGAAGGCGGGCGAATCTTCTTCGTGAGAAGAAGAGCTTTACGCCCGGCTGCAACAGGCGGAAGAGAAGGCGGCCTTCTTCGATTCGAGGTTGGTCGTGGAGGGCCTGACGGTCGCCAAATTGAAGGAGTCCTACCGGTTCCTGACTGAATCTAACCGGACTATCCAGGTCGAGATAGGGGAGGTCAACGGGCTCTTCGATTCCATGAAGAGGCAAAAGGACTCGTTCAAGCGTGATGCTCAGGCATCTTGTGAGGCTGCGAAGCCCGCGAAGGGAAGAGTGGAAAGGGCCGTGGAAGAGTACAAGACTTTTGACCAGTTCTACCTCGATCTTGCTGACTCCGTGGCCGTCGGGTGGCACAACGCCCTCGATGCCGTTAAGGAAGCCATGCCCGGGTTCGAAGATCAAGAGCTTCGTGCTAGGTATCCACTAACCGAGGAAGCGCCACAGGGAGGCGATGGAAAGCCGGCCGGGGGAGGCGAGGCGGTGGGTGGAAGCACCGAGACGGACATTGCAATCGTACCCTAAGAAGGAGGTGCCGATCAAGGGGAAGTGGCGGCCGAGAAGGCAGTTTGAGCAACCCCGTCTCGGTCACTAAATGTTGTAAGACTGCGGGCATTTTGTAAGGCTGGGGAGCCTATTGTACCTTGTATAAAATTTTTGGATATAAATAAAGTACTTTTAGCTCGCAAGTATTTTCATCTCGCAAGTATCTTTACCTTGCAGGTATCTTTAGCTAGCAAGTATTTTTATCTCGCAAGTATTTTATCTCGCCTTCAGAGTGCTTCTATTTTCGCAAGTGTAGATAGGTCGGTGTCCAGCGGACGCCGAGCACATGCAAAGTTGGGCATCGAGTGCTAGGCTGAAAGCGTGTCTTTGCACCTCTACTAGGTTTCCACATGCATCAAGCATGCAATTTAAAAAAATCTAGAGGTCTAAACTACACTAACTTAGAATCGAACTAGAGAATTAGGGTTTTTAGCAAGCTAACAAGTTCTATAACTAAGTGAAGAGGGTTACAACCTTTGTAGAACAAGTCCTTCACTTCTATAGCTCCAAATAGTAGTCCCTAAGCTCCAAGTAGTAGTCTCTAGAACTCTTCTTGGCTCCACTTGAAGAAAGGAACGAAGTTGCTATATGATCTTTGAAGCCGAAGATGATCCACCTTGAAGCCTTTCTAGGTCAAGCTAACTCTTCACTAATCAAGGTATTAGTGAAGCAAATAACCTAAACTAATGAGCTAGATTAGTGTAGGTTGATGAAGTAGGAGATTTGGCTCACTAAGAAATATTTTCCTCTCTTTTTTTCCAACTCAAGAAAAACCCTAGAATGAGCTCTTAAGAAGATGAACTTGGGTGAAGAATAATCTTGTGATGAGGGGTGAACCATGAGCCTAAGATAATGTTGTGATGAATAAATATCTAGAGTAAAACAAAAGGAGAGAGATGAGTCATGGCTTCTCAATGCTTCTCCAAGCATCCAAGCCATGACTCATTATCTTCCCCTTTTCATTTTTCTTTAAACATAAATCATCACAATTATCTTTAACCCTAGTGTGAGTCTCTTACACCCATGTTCTATGTATCATCAACCATGATACATAATTCATTTTGTATATAAATAAATAAATATATATATATATATATATATATATAAATATAAATATAAATATATACAATTATATATCAAGAGAAGAAAATTATAAGTGAACAATAATATTAGTTAATATATAAATATATCAAATATAAATATATATCAAATTATTAAATCAACATTTGATTCAATAATCCGGCTATATCATATATAACCGACTAATATCATATATATATGTATATCAAATTATCAAATCAACACTTGATTCAATAATCCGGTTATATCACATATAACCGACAATATTCAATATTCAATATCAAATCAACACTTGATTCAATAATCCAGTCATATCATATATAACTGGCCAATATCAAATATATATACATATAACAAATCATTGAATCAAAACTTGATTCAATAATCCGGTTATATCACATATAACCTAACCGATATAAAATATCGCGAGATTAGATTACGGTATCATATACTCGTATTTAATCAAGCTCCCGCGCATATCACCATATGTGTCTTACTTCGTTTCGCTTGAGCAAGGAAACCTCTAAGTGGGACTCTAAAGACTCGTCAATACGCCAGCAGTAGGTAATGATCACATCAATCACCCACAAGCTATCAGCGGTACTAGTTGGACGTAACGGCTACCCAGGTATTGAATGAATAGAAGATCAACAAGCAAGCTTGTCCAAACTCTCGTAAAGCTTATAAGCAACACTTATCGTATAGTCCGATCTCTTTATATGTTGCATATCGAGTCTAGGGGTGGAATCGTCAGACCCCGGTAATTTGATAAGTCATGCCGATGTGTGGCCTATAACCGTTCGAGAAACTACTGATAACACTTACCAGTAAATCTCATCAGCCCTGGCCAGGGACTTGCTGTTATAGCCAATCGAGTATAGCGCAACATCAACTCCCTATACCGGGAGAGACGAAACCACTCTTATCGCTCACTGCCTCCATGTGACTCAGGACTGTACCCAAAATCCACCAGTTTGCACGACTCCTTTGAGCCGTGGTAGGGAGGAAATTAAAGCACAGTGGGAACTACACAAGACACTATGACGATCTCGGATCTACAGACTAATCTATACAAGTGTCACCAGAGATTTGCTATCTGACGATAGGTATGGTACCATCTAGGAGTTCTCGGCGAGTCCTGTTCTGTGTACCCATTCTCTAATGAGCACCTATGTACAATCTTTGATAACAAACACCAATGGTTATGGGATTAACCATCATCCCATACAGGGTCAAGAAACGTGCACACTAGTCTACTCTGAAATATCGATGCCCTGTCTCGATATTCTCTCGACTAGGAACTGTTAAAGGATGTGCTTGCGGACTACACAAGTCCCACTAGTATGATTTGCATCATAGTCCTGGTAGTCAAGCCAACATCCTAAGGGCTTTATCAACATGTATCAGAGGGACAGAATAATTATAATAGTGTATATGTTAAGATAAAGAGCACCAGATAGCATACTATCATATCGAGCAAGAAAGTCCTTCATATATATGTCCAAGCATCCACTATATCATACAATAATGGCCTCTAGGGCATACATATTCCTGACAATCTCCTACTTGCACTAAGGCCAGTTGTTATAATATCTCATACCCAACATCCCAAAAAGTCTCTCAAACTGCATTTGGGGAAGGGCCTTCGTGAGTGGATCCACTATGTTATCCTTCGTATCAACTCTCTTAACCTCGATCTCCCGGCGATCAACAATCTCCCGGATCAGGTGATACCACCTCAGAATATATCTGGATCGCTGATGGGAACGGGGTTCCTTAGCCAAAGCCACAGCTTCAATGTTATCACAATCAAAGGTATTGGATGCTCAATGGATGGAACCACACCAAGTTTAGCAATGAACTTCTTCATCCAGATAGCCTCTTTGGCAGTATCGTTGGCAGCGATGTATTCAGCCTCCATCGTCGAGTCTACCACGGTATCTTACTTGGATCTCTTCCAACATACCGCCCCTCTATTGAGGGTGAAGACAAATCCCGAGACCGACTTACTGTCGTCCTTATTACTTTGGAAGTTCGAATCGGTAAAGGACTCCACCTGGAGTTCTCCATTACCATACACCAAGAACATTTCTTTAGTCCTTCTTAAGTACTTAAGAATGTTCTTCACAGCTGTCCAGTGCTTCTCCCCGGGATCTGATTGATACATGCTTACCACACTAAGTGCGTAAGCAACATCCGGTCTAGTGCATTACATCGCGTACATGATAGACCCAACTGCAGAAGCATAGGGTATCACGGTCATACGAACCCTCTCCAAATCAGTGTTGGGAGACATCTCTTTGGAGAGAGTGATTCCTGAATAAGCGGGTAAATTACCACGCTTAGAATCTTCCATACTAAACCTCTTTAGTACGGTGTCAATGTACTTGGATTAGGACAATCCCAACATCTTTTTAGATCTATCTCTATAGATCTTTATTCCCAGGATATAGAAGGTATCACCCAGATCTTTCATGGAGAACTTTTGTGATGGGAAGAGCTTGACTGAGTGCAGCATAGGAATATCATTTCCTATCAAGATTATGTCATCCACATACAATACGAGGAAGACAACCTTACTCTCTACAACCTTTTTATATATAAAAGTTTCATCTACGTTTTTGATGAATTCAAACTCTTTGACTGCCACATCAAAACAGATGTTCCAGCTCCGCGATGCTTGCTTTAATCCGTAAATTGATTTCAGCAACTTGCACATCTTTCCGCTGTTCCCACTGTCTATGAAGCCCTCTGGCAATGTCATGTACACTCTCTCTTCTAAATCACTATTTAGAAAAACGGTCTTGACGTCCATCTGCCAGATTTCGTAGTCATGGTATGCAGCAATGGCAAATAGGATCCTGATGGACTTAAACATAGATACTGGAGAAAAGGTTTCATCGTAGTCGACAACTGGTCGTTGACGAAAACCTTTTGCTACAAGTCTAGCTTTGAAGGTCTCAACCTTTCCATCTACACCAAGTTTTTTCTTAAAGATCCATTTGCACCCAATAGGTTTTACCCCTTCAGAAGCAACTTCCAAAGTCCATACTTTGTTGGTGTACATGGATTCCATCTCTGATCACATAGCATCCAGCCATTTCACAGAGTCTCCACTTTTGGTGGCCTGCTCGAAAATAGTTGGATCATCATCTTCTATGATGCAATCTTCACTCCCACCGTCTATGAGAAAACCGTAGTATCTCACAGGTGGATGAGAAACCCTAGTAGATTTGCGGAGTGGCTGAGGTTCGTCAGAGACTATCGAATCCTCCGGTTCTACCAAATCATCAGTTGTAGTTTGTGTAACTGGAACTTCTTCCAGTTCTACCTCATTACCATTAATTTCTTTCACAAGAAATTCCTTTTCTAAAAATGTGGCATGTCGAGAAACAAACGCCTTTTGTTCCTCGGTGTGGTAGAAGATATACCTTCGTGAATATTTAGGATATCCAACAAACTTACACAGAACAGACCTTGTCTCGAGCTTGTCCGGATTTTGCGTTTTAACATAAGTCGGACAACCCCATATCTTAATAAAATTAAGACATGGTCTCTTCCCTTTCCATATCTCATATGGAGTGGTAGGCACAGATTTGGTAGGAACTATATCCAGTAGGTATGCATCCGTCTCAAGTGCATAACCCCAAAAAGAAATAGGTAACTCAGCAATACTCATCATAGAGCGCACCATATCTAATAGGGTGCGATTCCTCCGCTCCGAAACTCCATTGTGCTGTGGTGTATACGGAGGAGTAAGCTGAGAGAGAATCCCATTCTCTTTTAAATAGTCTCGAAATTCCATGCTCAAGTATTCTCCTCCTCGATCAGATCGAAGGACTTTAATATTTTTACCCGTCTGGTTCTCAACTTCGTACTTATATTCCTTGAATTTCTCAAAAGCTTCAGATTTGTGTTTCAATAGAAACACATGTCCGAATCTTGAGAGATCATCGGTGAATGTAATAAAGTATGAGGAACCATTCCTGGCATGTGTAGATATAGGACCACATACATCACTATGTATCAGTCCCAAGAGTTCAGTAGCTTTTTCTCCGTGTCCTGTAAACGGAGTTTTGGTCATCTTGTCTTTGAGGCATGACTCGCAAGTTTCATAAGATGTAAATTCGAATGGATTCAAATATCCATCTCTATGCAATTTCGCTAGTCTTGTCTCATTGATATGACCAAGTCTACAATACCACAAGAAGGCTTCGTTCATTTCTGAATGTTTCCTCTTGTGTGTGTTATGTACATTTAGAACTGTGTTTTGATTTAGAATGTATATACTGTTACACAGCGTACCAAACCCAATCAACACTTGATTTAGAAAAATGTTCATAACATTTTTCTCTAGTGCAAAATTATATCCTTCTTTATCTAATAAAGAGACAGATATTATATTTCACATCATTGATGGTACGAAATAACAGTCGTTCAAAATCAATGTATCACCATTTGGCAATACAAGGTGATATTCGCCGACAGCTTCGGCAGCAACAATTGCTCCGTTCCCTACTCTGAGAGACATATGACCCTTTCCTAGTTCTCTACTCTTCTTAACCCTTGTAAAATATTACAAATATGGGATCCTGATCCGGTATCTAATACCCAGGACGTAGAGCAAACTGAGAAACAGTTCTCAACAATGAATACACCCGAAAAGATGCATCAGCATGCTCTTTCTTCGTTCGGGTTGCGTGGGAATCCTAGTATTCCCCTATTCCCTGCTCAGACTTATGAAAGTCATAAGATAGAGTGGAACCAACGTTCCCCAGCTCAGTATAATAAGCGGGTTCGGTCAATACATCCATATTATTATCTTAATTAAGACGTGTCATGGACGCTACCTGGAGAGAGAGAGAAGAAAACACTTTAGTGTGCGCTCTTGCAAGATTAGACTGGTTATTATCTCATCTAATTAGGATGGCTCCCACTGTTTTTATCAAACCTTCCTTCAAACTCTAAAAGGTAAGATTAGCCGGGATTAATTACACCCTACAAGTTCGCCAATCGGTCAGCAAGGCAGGTATTGGTACTCCGAGAGAGTCTCCCCAAGTTTTCGCACGGATCTAATTAAATAACCTCATTTCCGTAGGGGCATAACCCCGTTAACACCTTTCTTAGACACCTACTGGATTGGCTAAATGTAAAGTGAAAAACTCTCCCATGAGTAACTCTTACTCGCAGTGGGTATCGGGATCCAACCATCTCATAGAAGCTATGCAATCTCATTACAAATTTCAACACTTGAAATTCCCAATATCTGTTTTTACCCCTAACGACCTATGACCTTGATGGAGGCCAATAAACCATAGGTCGCTAGTCAAGTTCAACCCATCATTTCTTGATTGAATTAAACCCACCCGCACGACCCTTGATGGAGGCCAACAAGGACGTACGACTACCCTAATCCAATCGCATCATATGCGGCAGATAAGCACTAATCAGCTACCACACACTACGCCTTGACGGAGGCCAACAAACGCAGCACGAATACTGAATAGTCCTTATCTGAAATGACGGAGGGCTACGATTGGTTTTGAAGAAAACCTTTAGCGTAATGAACTTGATATCGTCGTAGAATCTAGTGATTTGAAAAAGGAGTGGTTTAAGTTCCGCTTTTAAAATCGAGTAGTTTTCAAAACAAATCGAGTGGGTTGTAGCATATGCTAGTTTTGCAAAAGAGGTCATTCCCGGTGAAGGGATCTATGCTCTTTCCTCATCGAATGAGGTGCTGGATATTCATAATGGAATACCGCTATGCAAACCAATAACTAGAGCTACCTTTTTGAAAAATTTGATTCTACAACATCTTTAGGTTTCTTTTCTTTTCATTAATCTCATTAATGACGTCCCATCATTTATATTTCCTAAACATCACAGAAGAAACGAAAATAAAACACACATATTGCCATCCGCATTCGCCACAGGGACCCGGGTCTTCACCGTAAGGTTTCTTAGCTTACGGCAGGGTGGGGTCAAGACTAGCGTGGATGCAAAACATATATAGTGTCTACTAATATATCATATATATATAGCAGCATTCGTCTCACGCAGTTATATGATCACATCACAGAACTCAACCAGCAGAAGCAAACATATGAAATATAGGATATACTAGGAGGTCCGTGTTTTAAATTAAGCCGGTAATGAAAAACACAGATTCCATGGTCGCGATGAATAGCCAAACCCACATCCCTAGACCCCTGCGAGAGCGGCGAGTGACCCTGCCAATTCTAGAGTTAGGCAACCTGGTCTTGACTTCTCGAGATGGCCTCCCATTGGACTCTAGATCCCGGTTACTTGTGCTCCCCGCCTTGGGTTTATCATAATGCGGAAAAGTAAATAATATACATCAATGGAGACAATATCCTCAACCCGAAAGTGTCCCAATAAAAGAATATTACATACAAATTATTACATGAATGAAAATATAAAAACTTTCATCTCACATAAAAAAAACTCGGCTATTCAATCACAACGATCCTATATAACATATCAGAAGCAACACATAACATCACATGTCATCAACGTAAGTAAATATGCGTATTCTTAATATCGTTGATGTATAGCAACGAGATCGGGGATACACCACATATTACACTTAAGGTCGCAGAAAAGAAATGAAAAATATAGTAATTAGAATCCGCATATATCTTAGACATCATAAACCCGGAATATCTCATATTTCGTATTTCATGCCTAACCCAATAAATCTTGCATTTAAGTCTCGAATTGAAAACACTTTTCAATAACAAGTCGGGTAATTCAACAAGATTCCCGATAAAATGATCGAATGCTCGTCGGTAACTTTAGTAGATTACCGCACCCCCGATGCCGTCAACGAAGTGCACTTGGGTGGAACACCGCGGCCGGGAGCACCCGAGTGGATGCTTTTGGCCCCGGGGTTCTCCTATAGTCACTTGGTCGGGGCTATGGGGCGTGGCTATCTAGTAGTTTTTCCCGGCGACTATTCGCGTACGATACGAGACTGCGACGGAATTTTGATCCGAATCGAAAATCTATGGCAATCGATCAAATGAGACTAAAATGCTAGATTTACAAAACACAAACTAATTTTCACTAAACTAATTAATGTGGATTCCAAAAATTGTATCACATATCAAAACTATTTAGATGATGTTAAATATTTCGATCGATATATCAAACACCCACAAATCACAGAGATCTCAACAACTTGAGCTTCATTAAAAATATCCAGAAAGCCTAAAATCACAAAATGGATCAGCAGAAAAAACACGATCCCTCAATTCTTCAAGATTGCGGCGGAACCGCGGCCAAACCAGGGGTTAGGCTGCGGTTCCGCGGCGCCTTGATGGAGTTAGGGCCTAGTACTTCTTGGGGCTCCATCAAATAACCTGCATGATTTTCTGAATATTTTTA
This sequence comes from Agapanthus africanus, assembly GCA_030015575.1. Lineage (NCBI taxonomy): Eukaryota > Viridiplantae > Streptophyta > Magnoliopsida > Asparagales > Amaryllidaceae > Agapanthus > Agapanthus africanus. The sequence continues at coordinate 189,694,279 of CM057337.1, forward strand.
ATCTGTAAAATTTCAACTTTTGAAAAATTGGACAGAAACTCGGAAAAAATCGGGTTTTGAAGTTCGATCGAACACTTTAACGTTGTTTAGAGTTCACCTAATGCTCTAGCTTGGCTCTGATGCCATGAAAATGTGTCTTAGCACCTCTACTAGGTTTCCACATGCATCAAATATGCAATTTTAAAAAATCTAGAGGTCTAAGCTACACTAACCTAGAATTGAACTAGAGAATTAAGGTTTTTAGCAAGCTAACAAGTTCAATAACTAAGTGAAAAGGGTTTCAACCTTTGTAGACCAAGTCCTTCACTTCTATAGCTCAAAGTAGTAGTCCCTAAGCTCCAAGTAGTAGTCTCTAGAACTCTTCTCGGCTCAACTTAAAGAAAGGAACAAACTTGCTATGTGATCTTCGAAGCCAAAGATGATCCACCTTGAAGCCTCTCTAGGTCAAGCTAACTCTTCACTAATCAAGATATTAGTGAAGAAAACAACCTAAACTAATGAGATAGATTAGTGTAGATTGATGAAGTAGGAGATATGGCTCACTTAGAAATATTTTCCTCTCTCTTTTTCCAACTCAAGAAAAACCCTAGAATGGGCTCTTGAGGAAGAAGATGAACTTGGGTGAAGAATAATCTTGTGATGAGAGAGTGAACCATGAGCCTAAGATAATGTTGTGATGAATAAATATCTAGATTAAAATAAAAGGAGAGAGATGAGTCATGGCTTCTCAATGCTTCTCCAAACATCCAAGCCATGACTCATTATCTTTCTCTTTTAATTTTTCTTTAAACATAAATCATCACAATTATCTTTAACCCTAGTGTGAGTCTCATACACCCATATTCTATGTATCATCAACCATGATACATAATCCATTTTGTATATAAATAAATATATATATATATATATATATATATATATATATATATATCATATATATACACACACACACACACACACACACACACATATACACACACACACAATTATATATCAAGAGAAGAAAATTATAAGTGAGCAATAATATTAGTTAATATATAAATATATCAAATATAAATATATATCAAATTATTAAATCAACACTTGATTCAATAATTCGGTTATATCATATATAACCGACTAATATCATATATATATACGTATATCAAATTATCAAATCAACACTTGATTCAATAATCCGGTTATATCACATATAACCGACAATATTCAATATTCAATATCAAATAAACACTTGATTCAATAATCCGGTCATATCATATATAACCGGCCAATATCAAATATATATACATATAACAAATTATTGAATCAACACTTGATTCAATAATCCGGTTATATCACATATAACCTAACCGATATCAAATATCGCAAGATTAGAATACGGTATCATATACTCGTATTTATTCAAGCTCCCGCACATATCGCTTGAACTAGGAAACCTCTATATGGAACTCTAAAGACTCGTCAATACGCTAGCAGTAGGTAATGATCACATCAGTCACCTACAAGCCGTCAGCGGTACTAGCTGGACGTAACGGCCCAGGTATTGAACGAATATAAGATCAACAAGCAAGCTTGTTCAAACTCTCATAAAGCCTATAAGCAACACTTACCATACAGTCCGGTCTCTTCGTCTGATATGTCGCATATCGAGTCTAGGGGTGGAATCGTCAGACCCCAGTAACTTGATAAGTCATGCCGATGTGTGGCCTATAACCGTTCGAGAAACTACTGATAACACTTACCAGTAAATCTCATCAGCCCTGTCCAGGGACTTACTGCTATAACCAATCAAGTATAGCGCAACATCAACTCCCTATACCGGGAGAGACGAAACCCCTCCTTTCGCTAACTGCCTCCATATGACTCGGGACTGTACCCAAAATCCACCTGTTTGCACAACTCTTTTAAGCCATGGTAGGGAAGAAATCAAAGCACAGTTGGAACCACACAAGTCACTATGACGATATCGGGTCTACAGACTAACTTGTACAAGTGTCACCAGAGAACTGCTATCTGACGATAGGTATGGTACCATCTAGGAGTTCTCGGCGAGTCATGTTCGGTGTATCCATTCTCTAATGAGCACTTGTGCACAATCTTTGATGTCGAATACCAATGATTATGGGATTAACCATTGCCCCATACAGGGTCAAGAAACGTACACCTAGTCTACTCTGGAATATCGATGCCCTGCCTCGATATTACCTCGATTAGAAACTGTTAAAGGATGTGCTTGCAGACTACACAAGTTCCACTAGTATGATCTGTATTATAGTCCTGGTAGTCAAGCCAGCATCCTAAGGGCTTTATCAACATGTATCAGAGAGACAGAATAATTATAATAGTGTACATGTTAAGATAAAGAGCAACCAGATAGCATACTATCATGTCGAGCAAGAAAGTCCTCTATATATATGTCCAAGTATCTACTATATCATACAATAATGGCCTTTAGGGCATACATATTCATAACATGGGCGAGCGCAACGTACGAGCTAGCGAAAGCCAAGTCATAGATAGACCATCACCCGGAGCCGAGGTGATGATCGTGCACTACGTATATAAATCGAACGAACGCCAAGTATAGGTAGGTTGGCGTCCCACTCACCCCGGAGTCGAGGTGATGATCGTGCGTCACGTATATAAATCGAACGAACGCCAAGTATAGGTAGGTCGGCGTCCCACTCACCCCAGAGTTGAGGTGATGATCGTGTGTCGCGTGTATAAATCGAACGAATGCCATGTATAGGTAGGTCAGCATCCCACTCACCCCGGCGTCGAGGTGACGATCATGCGTCGCGTGTATAAATCGAACGAACGCCAAGTATATGTAGGTCGGCATCCCATTCACCCCGGAGTCGAGGTGATAGTTGATCTTGCGCTGCGCCTGAATTAGACTTTGAAAGAGTCGGGAAGGAAGCTGCTCAGTCGCCTCTAGATGAGGGCTTAGGATCCACGGAGTGGCTGGGCAGGAAGCTGTCTTCAGCGGATGAGCCGAGCAGGAAACTGCTTGGCCGCCTCTTGGCGAGGGCCACCGACGTGCTTGTGAGTTCTTTATGGTTTTTCAGTGAACTCACTGCCAGCATATTGTCGAGTGTTTAGAGTCCCACACAGAGGGTTTCCGGTTTTGACGAAATATTGTAGTAACCATACTGGGTACGTGCAGGTGTTTGATTAAAACTAATGTATTGGATACACTGACGGTAATCGGATGAGAGAAATCTAGTCAGTCTTTTTAGAAAGACGGATATTAAATCGGGTTCCAATTTAATATATTAATAAATATATTTATTATATGTATTTGCTAGTATTTTTGTCACTAATTAAATTTGGTCTATTTATGTATTTTAAATACATTAGAAATTAATTACAAGTATATATATATGTATATGTATATGTCATGATATTGATATATATATATATATATATATATATATTGTAATTGACCAAATTTAGTTTAGTTTATAAGTTGGATCATTTCGTCGAGTTATAATCTTTAATTTATAAATACATTAGAAATTAATTTATAAGTTGTTTCATTCTCGGTTCACTGGGTTAGGAGTAAAATGATATTTATAAGTTTAATTTGATAATATATATTTTAATTGATTTAATTTTTCCCTTTTTCCTTTAGCTTATGGTATGCCTTGAGTCTAGCATAACATACACCTCATTTTGAATGGTGACAAGTAGAAGAGGGAGAAGTGTATTGACACTTGGTCACTTGATTAAATCCTATGGTTGAGAATTTGTATAGAATATTTTTTTATTAGTAACCATTTCTAATAAATGGTTATGATATTTATTCTTCTCTTATCTTTCTCTCTTTTATCCAAGCTCTCTCATTATCTTCCTCCTCCTCTTTAGAAAAGAAAAAGAGAAATGAAAACGGAAAATTAAAAGAAAAAAATTAATTTAGTGAATGGAAACTATACTCTTAGATCTTTAAGCTAGCAATTTTTAGATCTAAGTTAGCTTCTAGTTTGGAGTTTGGAGTTTGGAGCCATAGCCTTGAGCTTTTAAGGTGGATCATTTTTGATGGAGGAGATGAACATGCAAGCTTGTTCCATGGAGCTACAAGGAGCCTACGATGAAGTCCAACACAAAAATGGAGCACTTGAAGATATTACGAAGATTGTAGCCTAAACCTGATAGCTTAAAAGCTTCACTTTTCATGTTTCAAGTTCTAATCTTTAGTGTAGATCTTTATGTTGGAACCCATGCTCTCTTGAATTTTGAAAACCCTATCAAACTATGTTTATAAATTGCTATCTAGGGTGTATGGGATCTTTCACTTTTAACGTCCATATGAAAGAGACTCAAGTTTTTATAGGAAGCATAAGCTAGTAAGATACGTATGGTTTCTAACCTAGCGGCATGTGCATATGTTTCGTCGTAATCTATTCTTTCTATTTGGTTATATCCTTAGGCTACTATGTAGGCTTTATTTCTAACTAGTTTACCTTGCTCGTCAAGTTTATTTTTGAATACCCACTTAGTTCTTATTATAGATCTATCTTCTGGTTTTGGTACTAGATACCACACATTGTTTCTCTCGAATTGGTTTAATTCATCTTACATGGTTATAATCCAATTTTCATCTATTATAGTTTCATTAACATTTTTGGGTTCTATTAAGGATATAAAGGCTAAGTTTATACAAGTGTTTAATGTTGATGATCGAGTTACTACTCCTTTATCAATTTCTCCTATGATCAAGTTCTTAAGATGATTTCTATTGAATTGCCAATCCTTCGGAAGATCATCTTCCACAACTTGTGGTACATCTTCTACATGTGGTTCAGCAGCTTCCTTTTCAATTGATAAGTTCTCTAAACCTTTGATATATTTGGCTCATCATCATTTTCTAAGGTCTTAGAGATATAGTTGTTTTCATCAAATTCAACATTCATATTTTCTTGTATAACTTGGGTTCTCCTATTGTAAACACGATAGGCTTTGCTATTCATGGAATAACCAACAAAGATGTCCTCATCGCATTTAGACTCAAACTTAATTAGGTTGTCTATGGTGATTAGAAGAAAACACTTACATCCAAAAACTCTAAAATATTTTATATTAGGAGTTCTATTATAGAAAAGTTCGTAGCATGTTTTCTTAAAGAATTTCCTCATACTAACTCTACTTATCATGTAGCATGACGTGTTTACTGCCTCTGCCCAGAAATATATAAGTAGATTGTTCTCATTTAACATGGTTCATGCTATTTCTTGTAAGGAACGATTCTTCCTTTCAATAACACAATTATGCTATGGTGTTCTAGCACAGGAGAACTCATGTTTATATCATTTTTTATTACGGTAATCTTCAAAAAAATTATTCTCAAATTCTCCACCATAATCACTTCTAATCCTAAAGATTCTAAGATTCATTTCATTTTAAATGTGTTTAGAGAAGAATTTGAAGATATTAAATATTTCATCCTTAGTTTTAAGAAAGAATACCCATATAAATTTAGAGTAATCGCCGACTATAACATAACCATAGAGTTTACCATCTAGACTAGCGTTTCTAATTGGACCAAATAATTTCATATGTATTAATTGTAATGGATTATTAGTCGATACTTCATTCTTAGGTTTGAATGAGGATTTGGTTTGTTTACCTTTTAAACAAATATCACATCGTTTATCTTTCTCATATTTCATCATAGGAAGACCTTTAATTAAGCTGTTCCTGTAGATTTTAGATAGAATGTCCATCGATGCATGACCTAGCCTTCTATGTCAAAACCATGAATCATCGTGAGTGTAAATAAGATAGATATTATTATATCATTTTCCGGTTAGAATTGTTAAGTTATTATAGATTATTTTACAAACATCATTTTCAAATACTATGTTATAACCTCTATCACAAAACTGACTTATGCTAAACAGATTATGTTTTAGATTGTCAACAAACAAAACATTGTTAATAATAGTGCTATCGGAATCATTATTAAATGAAATGGTATCTTTACTGATTATGTTGTTATCACCAAATGTCACGGTACCACCATCTTCTCTTGATAGCTCTTGGAAGCAATTAATATTGCCGGTCATATGCCTCGAGAAACCACTATCAAGAATCTACTTCTCACTACATGATCTGGGATTCTGCTAAATAAGAAGATGGAGGTGTGACCTTAGGAATCCATTTCATTCTCGGTCCACTTGGGTTAGGAGTAAAATGATATTTATAAGTTGAATTTAGTTTAATTTGGCAATATCTAGCAACATGTCCTAAAGAACAACAGTAATTACACGTAACATTTGCATATCTATTTCCATATCTATATGAAGTATAACTACTAATAAATTTGATTGATTTTTCATACTTTGAGTCGTCATGAAAACCTACTCCTTGACGTTTGTAATGATTTATACAGGTTCTTAATATAACGTCAAGATTACGCTTAGTTTTTATGAATTTAAGAATTAGATATTTTTTAATTTCTAATTTCCTATTTAAAGAAAAAATCTCATTCTTTAAAATTCCTATAGTATTAGTAATATTCAAATGTGTTTTTTCTTTTAATTCAAAATTTTCTTTTAAGTGATTATTTTCTAAAATTAGTTTTTCACATTCAACTTTAACTTGACTTTTATTTATGTTCTTACTATCGTTTAGTTGTTTATATTTTGAGTAAATCTTCTGATAACTGGATTTTAAGAAAAGACATAAATTTACTTAGTTATTTTTGGATAAACTTTTAATATCAAGGATATCATCACTAACCTCATCATCATTTATCGTCATGAAGCACATGCTTGCGACTTCTTCATTCTCTGACTTACTTGCATCAGACTCATCTCAGATGGCCTGAAAAGCACGTCGTTTTGAACCTTTATTACATTTGGATTTTTCCTTCTTGACTTTAAGGTTCGGGCAGTCCATCTTAACGTGACCTTATTTGTTGCATTCAATGTATCGCAAGGCCTTAGTTGAATTCTCCTATTTCTTAAGAGAGTTGTCTATATTCTTAAGAAACCTTTTGAAATGCCTTGCGATATTGGCCATTTCATCATCGTCGTCGCTTTCATCTTCATTTGATGGGATATGTTACTTGATCTTGTGAGTTGACGCCTTTAGTGCGATATTCTTACCTTTGCTATCTTCTTTGATCTTGATATCACCAAGTTGCATCTTATAGGTTTTTAATTTACCAATGAGAATGTCTACGCTTATGGTGCTCATATCATTCGCTTCTTTTATTGTGGTAATCTTAGGCTGTCAAGAAAGAGTTAGTGATCGAAGAATTTTATAGTACTTTTCTTTCTCTAAGAATTTCTTTCATAAATTAAATAATTCAGTGACTATATTATTAAACCTAGAGTGCATGGAATCTACAGTTTCGTTTTTTTTCATAGAAAACATTTCATATTCGTGTATTAACCTATTTATTTTATTTTCTTTTACTTAGTTAGTCCCCTCATGTGCAATCTCAAGGGTACTCCAGATATTATGTGCTGTCTGGCATATGGAAATTCGATTGAATTCTTCTGGGGCTAAAGGGGAATAAAGGGCATTCATAGCCTGAAGGTTTAGTGTCATCAAACGCTTATCTGCATCCGAATAAGGTCTAGTTGTTGGAATGACATAGGGTGTATCGAATATGTCTAATATTTCTAAATCAATGCATTGTAGAAAAATTCTCATTTGGTTTTCCAAAACTGAAAATTAGTGATGTTAAATAGTGGAGGTCGTGTGGTGGATTGACCCTCTAGATGGTTTGCCATTATAGATCTATAAACTTAAGATGTTAATCTTTTAAAAATGAGCAAACTACTTTAATACCAATTGAAAATACCTTAGAGGAGGATGAATGAGGTAACAATGTGTCATATGGCAAATTTAAGTCCTTAATTACAATATTTTAATTGATTATCAAGTTTCTGCGGAAATAATTTAAACATGTTTAAATAACGAAACTTAGTAAGGTAATTAACACAATCACAGAAAAAGTAAATAGAGTCAAAGCAATGCAAACACATAGATTTGTTGACTAGAGTTCACCACGCTCCTGTGGCTAGTCTCCGCCTGAGACATTTTCTTGGAATTTTTGCACTATTGTTGTAAAGAACACAAATCTCTCTTAAGAAGGATGTGAAGAACATCAATTCCTCTTCACGAGGATCACAATCTTGAACTTGTGATTCCCTAAGAAACAAATCTTCTTCCTTTCTAGTCCGTAATTCTCTAGAAAAACCACACTTTTTGTTAGATATAGTGCCCTCAAGGCAATTATTGTAATTGCAGGCATGCAATTATGATAATTGAGGGAGGACCTATACGAGTAGAACAATCTTACCCAAGATGATAGTATGTTATCTGGTTTGACTTTATCATTCATGTGTATACGTTTTCCTTGTTATTACGTGTCACTAATACACAATTATAAAGCCCGTAGGATCTTTACTTGACTACTAGTATTATTGTCACAACCCGGAAATGATACGTGACCGCCACTTGGATCACGTGAAGTCTATAGGTCCCCGCCGTAACCTAAATAAGCAAAAAACCCAGAATTTAAACCATTTTAGAAAATATTGGAGGTGTGATTCTGAAAAGGGTTTATACATTGAAATCAAGTTTGTTTATAAATAATGTTTGATTTAAAACATGTTCATCGTTTAAAAATCGGACAGCGCCTCCTTTGTAAATTTTGAGTAAAAGAACCACAATAATATATAATATAAAAAGCATCCCTAATAGAAGCTAGCTTCCATGCCCAACGGTGGAGCAACCATGTAGTTAATATACGACGCCCATGGAGAATATCAACACAAGCAGTAAAACAATAGATATGTAAATAAACAACTCAAGTCGGCTTCATATGAGTCCGACACCCAAAACAATACAAATCTATGTCTCGTCTCTAAGTTGTAGATAATACAAATGTACAAGTGGTTGATACAGTTTTTAACTAGATCCAAGAATAATAATACATGTACAACAAGCGGTTACGATAAAACCGTGTAACCACCTACCAAAAGCAATCATCAAAGAAAGAAGATGTGCCAGCAAGCCACTGCGATCCGAGCGGTCGATCCTGTAAGAAACTAAGGCACAACGGGGGTGAGTTGCTAACTATTACGTACAAAGATATTGTTCCCATATAAAAAATGAGAAGAGGAAGCGAACCCTTCCATATGCACAGCACGTGAGGGTTAACATGCAAAACATTTGACCGTGAGCATCAAGGAGGATTAAATCCTATAGCCTCTCATGTGCAAAACACGTGGCATATAACCTCAGGCTTAAGTAAGGTTTAAAACCCTGGGATATAAGTCTCATGTGTTGAACATGTGAGCGCTCAAATGCAAAGCATATGAGCGCTGACTACAAATAAATCACAACTCAAAAAGGGCCCCACGTGTTAAACACATGAGTGCTCAGGTGCAAAGCACGTGAGCGCTGCTATCGTTTATATATGATAGCCCTCACATGAAACCCACATGAGCTCATCTGTTTGAAGAGCCATCTTCAGATAGAATTAAATTCTATATAGAATTAAATTCTGTTTCGGAAATATCTTTCCCTGATCTTTCTAAAACTAGAAAGATTTTCTCTGTTAAATAGAGAACTTTTGGATTTAAAATCCAACGATGATTACAATATCATCAATCAAATCAAAAGAACCTTTGTTAGGAAAATATTTTCCTAATCATATTAAAACTAATAGAAAATATATTTTGTTAAACAGAATGCCACGGGATCAAAGATCCAACGGTGGACAAAATTCCCCGAATGATCTTTGAGATCAATTAAATAAATTAAGATCTCTCAATGAGAGATTTTCTCAAACTAATCAACAAATTTTTCTCACCTATATAAAGGACCCGAGACTTCAAGTCTCAGGAGGCGAATCAACCCCATAAGGTGATAAAAAAGCTACAGCTGAGAATTTAATTCTCTTACTGAAGAAAAGCTCCTTCTTACTCCTCTCAAACGCTAGGTAAAGAAAAAGAAAGAGATCAAAATATCTTCTTTACCTATCGTATATGAATACAAGGGTTTAACCCTTTATAAAGAACTTAGTTCTTTCTCTAGATCTGAGATCCGCAAGACAAATCTCCCATAAGTTGAGAATTTAATTCTCATTGGAAAGATTTCGTTCTTCAGACTTAAGGTCTAGGGGGAAAACTAGATATGAGAAAAGAAATATGAAGAAAAGAAATGAAATGTATTTTCCTGGAATTTAATTCCCCTAAAACAGGGATCGACCCATCAAAGAACTTAGTTCTCACAAAAAAGAAACAGAAGAACTTAGTTCTCAAAAAACCGAATCCACATCTTCAAAATAGAGATCTTGGTGATCATTAATGGCTAAAACACTATTAATCGAAGTTTAATTTCTTTAAAGAAAAAAAACAGAGATTAATCTCTAAATAAAAACTCAGCGCCTCACGTGCCTCACATGTGAGCGCCCATAAATAAAACTCAGCGTTGCACATGCCTCACACGTGTGCGCTCATCTGTAAAGATTTGGCGCCTCACGTGCTGTCGACGTAAGCGTTTAAAAATTAGCAAGTTGGAGCGCCTCACGTGATACCCACGTGAGCGCTGTATAAAAGTTCTTAACACTATATATTCAAAGTGTTTAAGTGCTTAACACTAATAGGGCAATACCCAAGTCTGAGCGTCTCACGTGATACCCACGTGAGCGCCAGAATAGAAGTTGGATATTATATCCATAGTCAAAGGACTAAGTGCTTAGCACTGCAAGATGGTGAAAAAGCCCAAGACTGAGCCCAAAATTGGCTAAGTCTCTGAAATTTCCTTGAACCCATATTGTTCATTGCAGCCGAACCTATATGCTCTGTTGGTGGATCTTAACCAATTTTAATGATCCTTAACCATATTTCTAAGTTGATCTTAGTCTCATATAAGACTAACGTATACTTAGTTAAAATAAATTGAGCCTATATGCTCATATATATATTTAAGTTGATCTTAATCAAAAAACAGATTAATGGACCTTAAATGAAATATTCTCTGAACTGACGGAACATATGACCGAGGTTCAAACCCAAATTTAATATACGGATTTGGACGAATCCACGCCCTACGGGAGACGACATAAAGTAGTCTCCATATACAATCCACGGACAACCCCAAAATAAACAACATAATACGACACAGAGTGATCTGCCTAGAGCAGGAGAAAGTTATTATTGCAACGCGATAACGTAATTAACTGCAGGGGCTTGCGCCTGCAGGGAAGAGCGTCCCCACAATCAAAAACCCTTAATAAATGAGGGGGAATCTGATAAGTCGATTACAGCGGTCGCATCTATCCAAACATCCGATATATGGCGCCATAAATCAATTTGGTATTTTTGGAGAGGTGGCTGGATATGTTCCAAATAGCATCTGCCCCTAAATTCAGGGTAGACGTCTCCAACGTCTCAGTCCAGTCTTCGGCGGTAAACAGATTCTGGCACGCCCGGTAGGACCTCTTTCTCTTTCCATTCCACATTTCGTGTGTCATGTTTCGTGAACAAAATCGTGGTTTGCTATGATCATGGCTGTCCTTGGATTCGAAATACTAAAATTTTGTGTTTCGCCTCTGTGTAGAATCAATGGCCTCTCACTGCACTTCCTGCAAAAGCAACTCTCACTCTATCCTAGCAGGAGGAGTGACATACGGGCCCAACGCGGCCTCCATCTTCTCAATGCCGGTGGGACAGGTTTCTCAGGCCACTACCAGGCTATTCTTTGGGACTATGCTCCCACCAATGAGCTTTGGTGCCTCAATGCCCTAAGAAGAAACCCCCTGAAGGTTGGTCTTTGATCGACTGGCTACTATGACAGCTCTTATTAGCAAGCCATCCAACTCCGGAGGTTCAGTCTTTAACAGGTTGAAAGGAAGCTCAAACGGGCTCACAAAAAAGCCCATGATTCTGGAGGGGGTTGCCCTAAAATGACTGGCCCTCCTTGCCCCTGCCATGCATGGAGCCAGCAAAATTGCGTCACCTCCTAGACAGTCAGTCTTTGATAGATTGGCCAACTCTGCACCAGCTCCGCTAAAATTGTTCGTCCTCCAGAGGCTGACACTAAGCGAAGCTCCCCAGCAACGCTAGGGACATAATGAAGATGTTTCTAATACTGAGGCTGTTCTTACTGCACGACATGCTCGACGTCGCCACTGGCGCCGAGTGAGACAGGCTGGCGGCAACTCTCCTTCTGGGCTTACCCCACTAACTCCTATGGTGGACATTGACGCTGCTGTTCCAACTGGAAACAGCTTTGGCCCGCTCAGGAGAGTGCACAAAAACTCCCTGACGGCGGTACTAAAAAGATCACCTCCGCATGTAGAAGTTTCAGTGTAGGCAAAACCAGAGCAGCCCTATCAACGGCTCTCCTCACAAATCTACAGAGTCTGGCGGAAACTCCAAGACTCAGTGCTTGATGAAAGCTATGCTCATCGACTGAAAAAATTGAAGGTCCGACAAGAAAATGATCGCTCCTCTGCCATACGACGAGGGATTTCTTATAAAGAGGTGCTTATCATAGCGGCTCCTCCTACTCCAACCTCGTATAAAAGAGTACGGCCGGAGAAAATTATATCGCCAGCGGCAAAATACAAAGGCGAAAGCTCTAAACGCCCTAAGTCTGGGGGCATAACTATACATATGGTCTATATGACTAATGGTAAAGAAGAGAGCTGTGCTTCTGTGAGTCACAGACCGCATACCAAGATGGCAACACTTACCGGGCCTAAAGAAAGTCCGGACAAAGAAACTGAACAGTGCCGGGAGTAACAAACTGATATAGAGTTCCTGCGATGGGTGTTGGAAAAGAAAGATAAGGAACCTGCAGAACAAGCTGCTAACATAATGCAGATGGCTATTTTTTTCTAAGATATGGTTGGGATGATGATCCAACCAGAATCATCAGTTGAAAATTCTCTAGTGATTATCAAAGATGACAGAGGGGAAATATCGAATCCTCCCCCGGCCTTATCAACGGTCAAGGAGGAGACGATCTCTAAGACAGACCTGGATGATTATATTGCTCAGCAAATCAGAGCTCACCAGGCCAATAAGGATGCAAACCAGCTGGTCAAAACCGGGTGACCCTATCCGGCCTGGTATGACCAGATAAAGTACCCACCAGGATATACGATCCTAAAGTTCTACGTATATAAAGGAACGGGTAATCTCTATCAACACGTCGCACAATTCAGAGCTCTGTGCAGCAATATCGGAGGTGACGACAAACTTCTACTTCTCCAATTCGTCGGAAGCTTATCAGAGAAAGCTTTCGAATGGTACTCGGAGCTCCCAAATGACTCCATAAAACTTTCTCTGAAATGGAGCTGTTGTTCATGTAAAGGTTCGCCAGTGCAAGTGAACGCACTTTAATCACAGCACTGATCAATGCCAGGGTCAAGCCAGGGGAAACGTGGGTCCAATATGCGATCTGATGGCGGAACCTGTAGTGCAAATGCGAGCAGCACATTGAGGAGTCTCCGGCTGTAGGGATGTTCATGGGGACTATAAATCCCCAGTCGAACGTGTCCCAGTTTATGACCTTCTTCAAGCCCACCACATTCCAAGTGCTGATTGATAAGTTAGTACAGATGGATCAGATAGGTCATGGTCCTTCCTCCTCAAGCAAGGATCCTTAGAACAATAACAAGAGAAAAGGGAAAGCATCCTTTGTTACTAACGCGCAGCAATAACCGAGAGGTCCGAAAGCACCAGTCCGTCAAAACAACACTTGTACGCGCCTGTCGTTGGAAGAAATACTGGGATGTGCTTATTCATTCCCTCGTGATAAGACGAGGAGGTTGTTTGAGCTGGCAATGCGAAATAATCTGATCACATTACCAAACCCGCGGCGACCCACACAAGCTGGCGGCGTCAATAACCCTAACTGCTGCTCCTATAATAGGATAGTGAGCCATCTAATCGAGGACTGCTATGTCTTCAAAAATTGGGTCGAGGAACAATACCAGCAGGGGATGTTCGCACTGTCCGATAGCTGGAGGGTAGATCTGCTCCTAAAGCATGCTCCCAAAAAAGTGGATGTACAGGGGGCATCCTGCTCGTTCGTGGAAGAAGCTCCATGGGAAGTATTTCTTTCAGCAAAAACTAAAAGAATGCTGAAGGATTTACAAGCTTGTCTGGCGATCAAGAGGAAAAGCCCACTTGAATCCGAAATTATAGAAGGGATGCTAAAACCGCGTCCCGCGCCGAAAGTCATTGACAAAGGGAAAAGTCCCTAAGTCAAGCCTTCAAAATCTTCGAAGAAAAAGAAGAAGAATAAGAAGCTTGTGCAGCCTGCTGAATGTATCGACAAGCACATGGACCTTCAGAAATATATTGACGCGCTAGAAGAATACAGTCAGAAAGCGTGAACGCCAGTTACACTCAAAGAATTTCTCAAGCATATTCTTGAGGACGAGGACAGCAATGATGATGAGGAAAATGACTCATCAGAAGAAACGGAAGAGCATGTAGCAAGCTGCCATATGATCTCTCATTCATCACTATATGATGAAGAAGCACCGCCGGCGTCAGACAGCAACACGGATGAACTGGGGGCAGAATCGGCGCTAAACTCCCCGGAACTTCCAGAAAAAGATCCAATTGAAAGGCTATTAAACGAAGCTTTTAAAAGAGCAATGATGACCAAGAACGCGAGACGGCCATATATGAAAAGGCTAAATGTTAGCGTCTGAACAAAGAAGCCATGGTGAGGACGAGTCATAAAGCTCTCCAACCAAACCAAGGAATGCCTGCAATAAATAAAAGCGGGATCAAACCTGAGAAGCAGTTTGCCAAAGCCCTATCGATGGGGATGAAGCTGCCACCTCTCATGATGTACACTCTTGGGGTCCCATATTTCGACGGTGGAGAGGGGCACCCAAAATACTGTGCATACTATAGAAGAATTGCTCATCCCATCGAGGAATACAACGCTTTCAAGAAGTGGTGGTAAGGATATGTTGCCTACAGAAAACACTTCAAGAAGAAGAAGCGTGAAGCTCGCGCTTGTCGAGATGAAAACGGTGAAATGGCAGAAACAACTGGTAACTGTTATATGGTTGGTACCAGTTCAGAAGGTGAAAAATCCCGAATTCTCATGTTTGGGAGTGATTCTGAGGATAAAATCCTCTCAACCCTCTCTTTGAAAACTCCCTCTTGAAAAAAGAAAAGGAGGAGAAGGATTGCGAGAACATCCAGCTGCATAACCATACGTTGCCTGAAAAGAATCTTGGACCCGCAAACAAGGATTCAAATAAAAATGATAAAGGAAAGGGGAAAATACCCGACGAGATTGCACTTGATGAAGAGGTGGCCAAGGAGCTTGTCGCGAAAGGCCTGCCTAAGAAAACTAAGGCAGATTATAATATCCTTGCATAGCTGAGGAAAATACCCTTACAACTGAGCATATTGGATGCTTTACTCTTGTCCAAAGAGGCGTGAGAATCCTTGATCAAAGCCCTATAAAAGCCTAATCAATTTCAAGTTTTCCTCACAGAAGAGAAGATGAAAAATGAACCGGTAGAGGTCCACACGGCTGACATCACATTCAGCGATGAAGATCTACTTCTCGGTACATGCGAATATAATCGACCATTATATATCACCGGGTACTGCCACGATGTCAAGTTAGCGAAAATTCTTATCGACAACGGATCCTCCGTCAATTTTCTCAACGTGAGATTGCTGAAGGAAATATGTATGAATGTTCAGCACCTTGCCCGAGATAAAATTACCATCTCGAGGTTTGAATCGCAGTTGTCACGGACGCTTGGGTCCGTAATACCGACGCTCCTTCGGGCTGCTCGTCACCGATATCAAATTCCATATCATTGACGCCAAGACTTGTTACAATGCTTTTCTAGGCAGGCCTTGGCTACACGAGTACAACATTATCCCTTATACACAACATCAAAGTATTTCAAAGATGGCTCGGAGCACACCGTCATGAGAGAGCTCAATCCTTTCTCGGTGAATGAAGTCCGAAAGTATGAAGACGCAAAGTACTTTCAGCCGGATTTTGAGGACACTGAAAGGTGCCATAAACTGGAGAATAAGCAAAAGTCCGTGGCTACCATCCCAGTCTTCGGGAGTGATACTGAGGAAGACGAATAAATAGTCTAATCAGGACAAGCTCAACAAATAGTCTACTCGGGACAATCTCAGAGGGAAAAAAATAATCTCGGACCATCGATCCCTATCCGTGTCTTTGGTAGCGACTCCGAAGATGAAACGGATGTGGTGTTCTCTATTCACCCATCAACACAAACTCTTGCCGAAACGGATTAGAGTCTACATATTATGATAACTCTGTCTCGACACTACAGTTTGTTGACACGCTCAATACATACAGCGTGCAAGAACTGGAAATTTTCTATGTGCTTCCAAGACAAAAAGATGAAAAGGCATTTCTCTTCTACAAATCTATGGAGACTAAGGTGGAAAAAAAAGTCTGGTATGGTGTCAACCCCACTCTTGACAGGTTCCAGCCCATCCGTATGCCAAGATATTATGCGGAGGGATTAAAGAAACTGTTAAAGCGCCAAAGCGTACCTCTTGAACAACGGTTCGGCAAGCCCAATTCTATTCTCGGGACTCAACGAAAGAAACCCAACGGGAAAATAGAAACAACTGGTCTGGGATATGTTCAGTCTAAGAAGCGGGAATGAATTTACAGCTTCCACACTATAAATAGCTCGAATGGAGGAGAAAATGTTTCTCCAAACAGCCATGATGCCGAATAAGGGAAAAGTCTTACTCGAAGAAACTTAAGTTCGTCACTCGAAGAGCAAATTGACAAAATAATAAAAGAAGCTTGTCAAGCCTGTTAGTGGATGTTGCACACCCTCACAACACTTGTGAGGAGGCGGAAGTGGCAAACGAAAATTTTCTTGCATGCAACACTCACTTAAACCCTAGATCTTGTGCTTAAACCTTAACTAGCAAACCTATCTAGAGATCTTATCTACTATGATAGGATTATATTTAAGGAATCGGTCCTTCGTTTCTTCTTTTGGATGCGA
The DNA here is from genome assembly GCA_030015575.1 of Agapanthus africanus. NCBI lineage: Eukaryota > Viridiplantae > Streptophyta > Magnoliopsida > Asparagales > Amaryllidaceae > Agapanthus > Agapanthus africanus. Next base: position 189,711,302 of record CM057337.1, read on the forward strand.
CTCCTAGGCTCATTGGATGCTTGAAAGGAACTCGGTCTCCGGTCACCTCTAGGTCGTAGATGATCTTCCCGAGAGCTATAGAACAAGCTTCAAACTCTTCATAAGAGTGAACTGAGAAATCAAGTGTGCTAGAAATGATAACTTAGATGATGTAGAGATTAAGTAGAGGATTAAGTGATCCCTAAGCTTTTGATTCACAACTCATGTGAAAGGTAAAACTTAGAGGTAGGAGAAGGAGATAATTTGGAGAGAGAAGATAAATGTAAAAAAATGAGCAAGTCTAAAGCATGAACAAATGATATGGCTCAAAACAATAATTGAAGCATGCATTATTTTTCTCCAAAAATAATGCACCATGCTTCAATAGTAAACCCAAATGAATAAAAAATAAAATAAGCCATTCCTTCATCCATGCTTTGACAATTCCAAATTCCACCTCATTGTTTTATTTTCACAAAATAAAAATCCATTTATGAGGTGTCTCCTTCTAGAATGTATTCTTGTACAATTACAAGAATACCCCTCACCGTATACCGTATAAGTATACCCGTATTCGCATTCCGAAAAATATGAATACAAATAACCCAATAATATAATACCGGTATCCGGCTTAAACCAAAGCCTACCAGTATTATCCTTCCGATCATTATTTCTGTAATCATTACATGAACATGATCGAAACCCTGCCGTAACAACTTACGGCCTCTACATCTTTTGCCTGAACCAGGGAACCCTCTGTATGGGACTCTAAAGACTCGACAGTACGCTGGCAGTGGGTTTAACCACAAGAATGTCAGCGGCACTAGCTGTGCATAACGGCTACCCAGGTATGTGACGAAAAGGTGGCCGACGAGCGAACTCATCCCAACCCTAACGAGCCTGTAAGCAACACTTACCGTACAGTCCGGTCTCTTCGTCTGATACGTCGCATATGAAGTCTAAGGGTGGTAAATGTCAGACCCCAGTAACTTTATAAGTCATGCTGATTTATGACCTATAACGGTTCGAGAAACTACTGATAACTCTTATCAATAAATCTCGACAACCCTGGCCAGGAATTTGCTGTTATGGCCGATCAAGCATAGCGCGACATCAACTCCCTATACCGGGAGAGACTAAACCCCTCCTATCACTCACCGCCTTCATGTGATTCGAGACTGTACCCAAAATCCACCTGTTTGCACGACTCAGTAGAGCCGTGGTAGAAAGGAAATCAAAGCACAGTGGGAATCACACAAGACATTATGACGATCTCGGGTATATAGACTAACATGTACAAGTGTCACCAGAGAACTGCTATCTGACAATAGGTATATATACCATCTAGGAGTTCTCGGCGAGTCCTGTTCGGTGTACCCATTCTTCAATGAGCACCTGTGTACAATCTTTAATTTCGAACACCAATGGTTGTGGGATCAACCATCGCCCCCAGGATCAAGAAACATACACACTAGTCTACTCTGGTAATATCGATGCCCTGTCTCGATATACCTCGACTAGGAACTGTTAAAGGATATGCTCATAGACTGCCTATGCCCCACTAGTATGATCTACATCATAATCCTGGCAGTCAAGCATAATCCTAAGGGCTTCATCAACATGTATATTAGATATGAAAAACAACACATTACACGTTAAGATGAAGATAAACCAGATAACATACAATCATTTCGAGCAAAGATTGTTTCTGTGCATATACAGGCCTAGCATCCTATACAATACAGGCCTCTAGGGCATACATATCTAACAAAGCCAGCCGAGACAACCATAGTCGTGAAATGACCATATATGAAAATGCCAAGACACAACGACTCAATAAATAATCAGTGGAAGGAGTAAATCATGATACTCTTCATCCACAGCCCGCTGTGTACTCCCGTGGAAAAGGAAAATCACGAAGTGGAGGTAAAAATAAGGCAAAGAACGCGAACAACGTTCAATGACAACAAAGCAGGTCCAAGATGCCATTTAACCGAGAAAAGCTCGGTTGGAGCCCATCCTTCATAAAGAAGATGGGTCGGAAATATTCATTTTCTCAAGACAAGACAGGAAAGATCTTTAGCCTTGTCATGAAGCACCAAATGATGACGCTTCCAGAGTCTCGGCATGCCGAACAGATAAATGAAGTTCATTACTAGGATTATTGCTCCTATCACCGAGCAGTAGGTCACCCCCTTAAGAATGCTTCACATTCAAGAACTGGGTCGAGGACCAATATCAACAAGGCAGGTTTATATTATCCGACAGTTGAAGAATAAGCCCACCGCAAAAGCACGAGCCAAAGAAGACCTATACCATCAGGATGGGACCAGCTCGACCACGAAAATGGAAGCGGGCTCGTACTTGTCATATGATAACATTCTCAAAAGAGGAAGGGGACAAGAATATGATTGACCTTTTCGGATGCTTCACAAACGAAGACGATGACGAGGAGATCTTAGAATTTTCACCAGCACCAAAAGAGCTGGAAGATGTAATACATACTACGGCGGACAACCTAAGTAAAATCAACTTGGGAACAGAGGATGATCTGAGGCCGATGTTTGTCAGTGAGCTGCTGTTTGAAAAATAGGTAACCACATTAAAAGATGTGCTTATGCAGTATAAAAAATGCTTCGTTTGGAACTACTCCGAAATGCTGGGTTTAGATCCAGAGGTAGCGGTACACAAGCTGGCCATATCGCCAGACATAAAGCCAGTCAAACAGGCGCCAAGAAGGATACGACTCGAACTTGAGATGAGTATCAACGCCGAAGTCAAGAAATTAATCGACTCTGGTTTCATCCAAGAAGTTCAATACCCCGACTGGATCGCTAACATCGTTCCGGTGATGAAGAAAAATGGGATAGTTCGCATTTGCGTGGACTTTCGGGACCTCAACAAAGCGTACCCAAAAGATAACTTAATGATCGATAACACATCTATCCACGATGTCTTCTCCTTCATGGATGGATCTTCAGGATACAACCAAATAAAAATGGATCCTGAAGACCAGAAGCATACTGCCTTTCAGACTCCGTTAGGAGTATTCTGCTACAAGGTGATACCTTTCAGTTTGAAGAATGCCGGAGATACATACCAAAGAGCCATGACGAAGATATTCGATGGCCTCATACATGAGATCATTGAATATTATATCGACGACCTTGTGGTCAAAAGAAAATCTCATGAGGAACACTGGAACATCTGAAGATCGTGTCCGAACGTCTTCGGAAATATAATCTGAAGATGAACCCTCTAAATTGTGCGTTTGGAGTCTCCTCAGGCAAATTCCTAGGTTTCATCCTCCATCATCGAGGTATCAAGATCATGGAAATGCCATCACCAAGAACTCTCAAACAACTGCGATCTCTCTAAGGAAATCTCGCGTATATCCGGCGGTCCATAGCCAACCCCTCCTAAAATGTCATCCCTATAGGCATTTGATGAAGAAAGGGACCCTGTTCGTCTGGGATCAGAAATGACAAAATGCATTGGACGAAATCAAACAATACCTGCAAAATCCTCCGGTATTGGTCGCTCCGGTTAAGGGAAATCCCCTTATCCTATATACAATGGTCCTTGAAGGTTCTCTAGGTGCACTATGGACAAAAGAAAACGATCAAGGAAATGAAAGAGCTCTGTACTATCTAAGCCGAGTTCTCCTAGGAGCAGAAAGCAACTACTCCCCTATCAAAAAGCACCGCCTGACGTTGATCTTCGCAATTACGAAGCTTAGACACCACGCCTTGGCGCATGAGGCCTATCTCATATCAAAAGTGGATCCTTTGAAGTATCTGATGTCAAAAGCCATACTGATGGGAAGGCTTGACAAATGGGCCTTACTATTGATGGAATTCTCGGTAACATATCGGCCCCTCAAAGCGGTGAAAGGACAAGTCATCGCCGACTTTCTTGCTGAACATCCGATACCGGCTGATTCTCCACTAAAGTGCGAGCTGCCAGATGAACACGCGTTCGACGCAGTCGAAGAGGAGAAAGAAGAAAATGAGTTTCTGTGGGAACTCTATTTCGATGGAGTATCTTCCATGAAGCGGCGAAAGAAGAACACCCCTATAATCAAATCCGGGGTGGGTCTTATCTTTATGACCCCGCAAGGAGGAATATTGCGTTACACCCTCTCCTCGACGGAACGTAGGACCAATAATGAAGTGGAATATGATGCTTTGATAGTCGATCTTGAGATCGCTATCGATATGGGCATCAAGGACCTCCTCATATATGGAGATTCTCAGCTGATAGTCAATCAAGTAAATAGTGACTACAAGAAATGCAAAGCAGAACTAATAATGTATGGCGAAAGAGTGCAGCAGCTGTTGACCTAAATCCTTTCATATACCCTGAAAAGCGTACCGCAAGCGGAAAACAGTAAGGCATATACGTTTAGCTAAGTTGGATAAAGAATTGGCTGACGAAGAGCTCGATGACGTAAGGATTATTGTTCAGAGCCGCAAGATCCTGGCGCCAGCGGATATACCTTCGGAAGCCCTGATAGAGCTATTCGAGGAAAAAGAAACGAACGAACGAGAAGTTATCCAAATAGAGAACGAAGAAGAGGTCAAAGACTGGAAAGAAGTCATCATAGACTACTTTAAGTCCCAAAGCACACCTGAAGATGTGTCATCTAGACACCAGCTCACGAAATGAGCTCTGTCATTCGCTTTCGTCAATGATACTCTATACAAGAGATCCTTCAACTTTGTATGGTTGAGATGTCTAGGGCCGAAAGAAGCAAAGAAAGTCGTCCAAGAAGTACATGACGGACTTTGTGGCTCACATCAAGCAGGACAAAAAATGAAGCTGAAGATAAAAAGGATGGGCTATTACTGGCCCACGATGATTCAGGATTGCTTCGAATATGCGAAGTAGTGTTATTCGTACCAAATACACGGAGATTTCATACATCAGCATCCAAATCCGCTACATCCGACAGTGGCCAGTTGGCCGTTCAAGATATGGGGAACTGATATAATTGGCCCCATCAAACCAGTATCATCGAGGGGACAACGGTTTATACTGCTAACAACCGACTACTTCTCTAAATAGGCAGACGCAATGCTGCTAAGGAAGGTGAAGATTGAGAATATCCTCCACTTCTTCAAAACCCATGTCATCTACCGGTTCGGAACTCCGCGACGGATAATCTCGGATAATGGACCTGACTATAGAAGCAAAAAAATAAGTCGCTTCGCCCAACAACACAAAATAGACTGGAAATACTCCTTAGTCTATAATCCTTGGGCCAATGGTCTAGCTGAAACGTTCAACAAGACCTTGACCAAGATTATTTAAAAACGGTGTCTAAAAACAAAAAGGACTGGCACGAGAGGGTGAATGAAGCTCTTTGGGCGTACCGAACAACATTCAAGATGACCACAAGTACAACACCATACGCATTGGTGTTTGGCACTGAAGCAGTACTCCTACTGGAGATAGAACTCCCCTCACCACGAGTGGCAGTTCAATACGAGCTAATGGATGAGAAAAATGCTCATCTTTAGCTCGAGGAACTTGACGCTCTCGACGAAACTCTCCTTATAGAACAACAAAATCTGGAGGTTTATAAGGCAAGGATGACACGGTCATATGAAACACTGACCAGGCCGTGAACATTCTGCCAAGGCGAACTCGTGCTGGTTGTCAAAAGACCAATGATTCCTAATCGTGAAAAATGAGGGAAGTTCGAGCCAAACTATGAAGAGCCATACATCATAGATAAGGGCTACCAATGTGGAGCTTATCTGCTCATGGATATGTATGGCGAAAGGCCATTCCGGCCAACAAACGGTCGATTTATAAAAAAGTACTATGCCTAAAAGAGTTACGACTTAGGTCACTGATAGATGACAACGCTTCTGTTCTACTCGTTATTTTCCTGAGTCAAAACTCTGAAAATGGTACCAAATGATATTCGTCCCGAACACGGGAATGATGGACTGAAACGTCCCTAAACCGATGATGGACCGAAACGTCCCAAAACTAATATTCGTCCCAAATATGGGAATGTTGGACTGAGATGTCCTTAAACTAATACTTCGTCCCGAACACGGGAATGATGGACTGTAATGTCCCTAAACTAATATTAGACCATAATGTTTTTAAACTAATATATTGCCCTACGATATGAGTCAAATGACCAGCCGTATACAATCCACGTGTTAGTTATATGTATGCCCAAGAGGCCATTACTGTATATGTGATGTATATTGTAGTGGATGCTTGGACATATATAGGGAGGACTTTCTTGCTCGACATGATAGTATGCTATCTGGTTGCTCTTTATCTTGACATGTACACTTATTGTCTCTCTATTACATGTTGATAAAGCCCTTAGGATGAGTACTTGACTACCAGGACTATGATGCAGATCATACTGGTAGGGCAGAGGTAGTCGGTAAGTACATCCTTCAATAGTTCCTAGTCGTGGGAGTATCGAGACAGGGCATTGATACTCTAGAGTAGACTAGCGTATACGCTTCTCGAACCATATGATGGGCGATGGATGATCCTATATCCATTGGTGTTTGACATCAGAGAAGGTATACGGGCGCTCAGTGGAGACTGGGTACACTTGACGGACCCGCCAAGAACTCCTAGATGGTATTATACCTATCGTCGGATAGTAGTTTTTTGGGGACACTGGTACAGGTTAGTCTGTCGACCCGAGATCGTCATAGAGTCTTGTGTGATTCCCACTGTGCTTTGATTTCCACCATTCCACGGTCAAGAGATCGTGCAAAAAGGTGGTTTTTGGGTACAGTCCCGAGTCACATGGAGGCAATGAGCGATAGGGGATTCGTCTCTTCTGGTATTGGGAGTTGATGTTGCGCTATGCTCGATTGGCCATAACATGAAATCGCTGGCCAGGGTTGCTGAGATCTACTGGTAAGTGTTATCAGTGGTTTCTCAAACCGTTATGGACCTTGCATCGGCATGACTTATCAGGCTATTGGGGTCTAACGATTACCACCCCCAGGCTGTTGATATGCGACATATCTGATGAAGAGACCGGACTGTACGGTAGTGTTACTGATTGGATTCGCAGGAGTATGAGCAGGTTTGCTTGTTGATCTTCTGATCGCTCAATACCCGGGTGGCCGTTACATTTAGCAGACCGCTTGCGGCTTGTGGGTGTTTGATATGATCATCACCTACTGCCGGCGTATTGATGAGTCTTTAGAGTCCTACACAGAGCTTTCCTGGTTCATGCGAAATGAAGTAGGAGCATATATGTGATATGTGCGGGACCAAGATTAATGCGCATATGTGATACCGCATTCTATTCTCGCGATATATGATATTAGTCGGTTATATGTGATATGGCCGGGTTATCGGATCAAGTGTTGATTCGATAAGTTGATTCATATGATATTAGTCGGTTGTATGTGATATAGCCGGATTATGAAATCAAGTGTTGATTTGATAATTTAATGTATAATTATATATTTAATATATTAACTTACATTAACTAATATTTGCTCACTAAACTTTTCTTTTTCTCACTTGTGTGTATATAGTATATATGTGATATATATTAATGTACATTTTATTGTGTCATGCTTGATGATACATGTTACATGGGTGTATGAGACTTACACCATGCTTAGGATAATCCTAGGGTTTTTATTTATCAAAGTAAATTACAAAATGGTGGAATTATGAATGGCTAGAAGCTTGGAGAAGCTTGTTGATAACCATTGACTAAGTCCACTCTTTTTGTTTTCCTAAAGATATTTATTAACCCAACCATTATCCTTACCATGGTTAACTCTCTACATGAGTTAGTGTATGACACTAACTCACCCATGGTTGCTATTCTCACCTCATGAGTTCATTCTTCATCTCATCACTTCATCTTCTTCCTCATGAGAGAAAGCTTGCTAGCTTTTTTCTAAGTGATGAAATAATGTGAGAAAAAGAAATCTAAAGAAAGCCCACTTTCCACTTCATCATTCTCTACTATTAGCCATTTAGTTTAGGGTGTTTGCTTCACTAATCTACCATTAGTGAAGAGATAGTATGAGCTTGAGTCTCCTCGACGTAGATCATCTTCGGCCTCGAAGATATCGAGCAAGGTTGTTCATTTCTTCATGTGAACCCTTACTAGAGTTCGGGAGTTCACCACTTGGAGCGAAGGGACTACTACACGGAGCTTTAGAAGTGAAGGCCCGGTCTACAAAGGTTGTATTCATCATTCACTATACTTGCAAAGTTGTTTGCTTGATATTTTGTCTAAATCTCTAGTTAAGATTCTAGGGCTAGGGTTCTTTAGAACGGCAAAAATTTGAAAACGGCATGGACGATACCTCCCGAAACCTTGCTGCCGCGCTAAGTAACCCAACAGTGGTATCAGAGCCAAGCTAGGGATTTAAACGATGTTTGTTAGATTACGAAACCGAAACTACTCCGAAACTCGCAACGCCAAATTCCAGTTTCTGTCGAATTTTTAATGGCCTCTAAAATTTTTTTAGCAACTGCAGAATGTTTTATATGATATAACATGAACACTGTGAAAAATTGAAGTAATTTGGTGCAAAAGTGGCCGGCCACATATGGGTTAAAACCGAGCTCACCGGGTCATTTGTGGAATTCTGGCTTCAAATTTTCATGGTGTTCCTGTCTCTGGGGTTTGGTGTTTCAGGTGTTGTTTGTTTTTGCTAAATTTGCATATGATGTTAACTTTCTGCAAAATCAATTCGGAGTGTTTCGTAGTCATAATTCTAACATGTATTCGGGTTATTTAAACGATGTTAAAAAGTTCGAACGGATATCAATAACCCAATTTTTCCCTCACTGAAATTTTCCAAGAGTTGGATTTTTCCGAGTTTAAAATTTTCAGAAAATCATGTAGGCGATTCTGTGGACCCTCTAGAAGAACGATACCCAAACTCGACTTTTTGGATCGTGGAACCGCGGTCATACCCTAGGGTTTGTGGCAGTTCCGTGGCAACATGAGTGAGGCATGGATCGGCCCTTCTACGGATGGTTCATAGGAGCTGTGGCATGTTCTGGGTACTTTTTGAACTCCGCTCAAGTGTTGAGCTCTTTGGGAAAGTTTGGGTGCTTGCTTATTCGATCGAAAAGTTTAACTTCGTCTAGCTATCTGAGATTGTGATACAATATTTGGAATCCACATAATTAGTTATGAGATAACTAGTTTGAATTTTATAAATCTAGCAGTTTAGTCTCATTTGATCGGTTGCCACGGAATTTTGATGTGGATCAAAAGTCCGTCGCAATTACGTTGTGTACGCGGATACTCGCCGGGTAACCTTACTAGATAGCCACGCCTCATAGCCCCGACCAAGTGACTGTAGGAGAACCCCGTCGCCGAAAGCATCCGTTCGGGTGCTCGCGGCCGCGGTGTTCCGCCTTAGTGCACTTCGTTGACGGCATCGGGGGTGCGGCTGTCTACTAAAGTTTCCGACGAGCATTCGATCAGGTTATCGGGAATCTTGTTGAATTACCCAACAGGTTATTGGAAAGTGTTTTTAATATCGAGACTAAAATGCGTGGTTTATAATTGTTATGCATGTGATGTCTAAGGAATTCATGGGTTGGGAATGAAATCCAAAGTATGTGATACATTGGGTTTATGATGTCTAAAGATGGTTGCGGATTCCAATTATTGTAGTTTTTCACTTTCTTTCCTGCGACCGTAAGTGTAATATGTGGTGTATCGCCGGTTTCAGTGCTATATGTCAATGACAATTGGGATACGCATATTTACTTACGTTGATGACATGTGATGTTATGTGTTGCTGTGATATGTTATATTGGATCGTCGTGTTTTGAATAGCCGGGTTTTTTTATGTGAGATGAGAATTTTTTATTTTCATTCATGTAAAAGTTTGTATATAATATTCTTTTATTGGGGCACTTCCGGGTTGAGGATGATGTCACCATTGATGTATATTATTTACTTTTCCGCATTAGGATAAACTCAAGGAGGGGAGCACAAGTAACCGGGTTCTAGGGTCCAGTGGAAGATCATCTCAAGGAGTCGAGACCGGGTCTCCTAACTCTAGAATTGGAAGGGTTGCTTGCCGCTCTCGTTGGGGTCTAGGGATGTGGGTTTGGCTATTCATCGCGACCGTGGAATCCGCGTTTTTAATTGGCTTAATTAAAACACGGAATTCCTAGTATATCCAATATTTCATATGTGTTCTTCTGCTGCTGATATTTTGTGATGTGATCACTTGATATGTTCTGAGATGAATGCCTATATTATATATATGATATATAATAACTATTGCTACTTTTGTTTCTTCTGCGATGCTTGAGAAGCATAATTTGATGGGATTTCATTAATGAGATTAATGAAATAAAGGAAACCTAAAAGATGTTGTAGAAACTTGTTTAAAAACTGGTAGCTCTAGTACTTGCTTTGCATAGCGGTATTCCTTGTAGAATATCCAACACCTTATTCGATAAGGAAAGAGCTGTGATCTCTTCACTGGGAGTGACCTCTTTAGCGAAACTGGCAGATGCTACAACCCACTCGGTTTGTCTTTTGATTGCTTCTATAGTTTTTTCTTTGCATAGCGGTAATTATGAAATATCCTGCACCTTATTTGATAAGGAAAGAGCCGAGATCTCTTCACCGGGAGTGACCTCTTTAGCGAAACTAGTAAAAGCCTAAAAAACACTCCTTTTAAAATCACTCGATTCTACAACGATATCAAGTTCATTACGCAAAGGGTTTTCTTAAAAACCTGTCGTAGCCCTCCGTCATTTCAGATAAGTAGTATTTAGTATTCGTGCTGCGTTTGTTGACCTCTGTCAAGGCGTAGTGTGCGGTAGATGATTAGTGCTTATCTGCAAAGCAAATGATGCGATTGGATTAGGGTAGTCATACGACCTTGTTGACCTCTGTTAAGGGTCGTGCGGGTGGGTTTAATTCAATCATGAAATGACGGGTTGAACTTGACTAGCGCACTATGGTTTGTTGACCTCTGTCAAGGTCATAGGACGCTAGGGGTAAAATATTATCGGGAATTTCAAGTGTTGAAATTTGCAATGAGATTGCACACCTTCTTTGAAATTGTTGGATCCCGATACCCACTGCGAGTAAGAGTTACTCCTGGGAGAGTTTTGCACATTATAATTAGCCGATCAAGTAGGTGTTTAGAAAGGTGTTAACGGGGTTACGCCCCTGGGAAAATGAGGTTTATTTTAATTAGGTCCGTGCGAAAGCACAGGGAACCTCCCTCAAAGTACCGACACTGGCCTGGCCGAAAGATTGGCGAACTTGTAGGGTGTAATTAATCCCGGCCAGTCTTACCTATTAGGGTTTGAAGGAAGATTTGATAAAAACAGTGGGAGCCATCCTGATTAGATAAAATAACAACCAATTTGATCTTGCAAGAGCGCACGCAGAGTGTTTTCTTCTCTCTCTCCTAGTAGCGACCATGTCACGCCTTAATCAAGATAATAATATGGATGTATTGACCGAAGCTGCTTATTATACCGAGCTAGGGAACGTTGGTTCCGCTCTATCTTATAACTGTTATAAGTCTGAGTAGGAAATAGGGGAATATCCGGATTCCCAAGCCACCCAATCGAAGAAAGTGCATGTTGATGCATCTTCTTCGGGTGTGTTCGTTACCGAGAACTGTTTCTCAGTATCCTCTACGTCCTAGGTATGAGATACCGGATAACGGATCCCATATATGTAATCTATTACATGGGCTACAGAAAGGTAGAAAACTGAGAATGGGTGATATGTCTCTAAGTGTAGAGAATGGTGCAAGTGTTGCAGCCAAATCAGTTGGCAAATATCACCTTGTATTAATACATTATTTCTGAACGAATGTTATTACATACCGAACCTAATATACAACATTACATCGGTTTCTTTAATGAGTTAAATAAGGATATAATTCTGTATTGGAGGATAATGCTGTGAGCATTTTCCTGAATCAAGAGTTGATTGGATCAGGCTCGTTATATAGTAGCATATACGTTCTAAATCAAACCACAGTTCGAAGTATCTAGAACACACACAAAAGGAGTAGTTCAGAAATGAACGAATCCTTCTTGAGGCATTGTAGACTAGGTCATATCAATGCGACACGACCAACTAAGTTATATAAGGATGAATATGAGAATCTTTTCAAATTTTCATCTTATGATACTTGCCAGTCCTGTCTCAAAGATAATATGACCAATACTCCGTTTATTGGAAACAGAGAAAGAGTTATTGAATTCTTGGGATGGATACATGATGATGTATACGGTCCTATGTCTACAAATGCCAAGGTTGGTTCTTCGTACTTCATTATATTCACTGATCTTCTCTCAGGATTCGGACATATGTTCCTGTTGAAACACGAGTCTGAAACTTTTGAGAAATTCAAGGAATATAAGCTTGAAGTTAAGAACCAAACGGGTAGAAGTATTAAGTCTTTCGATATGATCGAGGAAGAGAATACTTGGGCATCGAGTTCCTGGATTTTCTAAACGGAGAATGAGATTCTCTCTCAGCTTACTCCTTCACATACACCACAGCACAGCGGTGTATCGGGACGGAGGTATCGCACCCTATGAGATACGGTATGCTCTATGATGAGTATTACTGAGTTGCCTGTTTCCTTTTAGGAGTTATGCACTTGAGAAGCTGCATACCTATTGAATGGGGTTCCATCCAAATCAGTGCCTATCACTCCATATGAGATATAGAATGGGAAGAGACCATGTCTTAAACGAGTTAAGATATGGGGTTGTCCGGTCTATATTGAAAAGCAAAATCCGGACAAACTCGAGGTAAGGTCAGTTCTATAAGTTTGTTAGGATATCCCAAACATTTGCGAGGGAATATCTTCTACCACTCTGAGGAACAAAATGTGTTTTGTTTCTCAGCATGCCACATTTTTAGAAAAGGAATTTCTTGTGAAGTCATTTGTGGTCATGAGGTAGAACTGGAAGTAGTTCCAGCTAGACAAACTAACAGCTGATGATTTGGTGAAACCAAAGGATTCAATAGTCTCCAACGAACCTCAGCTTCTCCGTGAATCTGGTAGGGTTGCTCATCCACTTAAGAGATACTACGGTCTTCTCGGTGACAGTGGGAGCGAGGATTGCATCATGAGATGATTGCCCAACTAGGTTCAGGCAGGTCATCACGAGTGGAGACTCAGTGAAGTTGCTGGATGCTATGCGATCAAAGATAGAATCCATGTACACAGACAAAGTATGACTTTGCAAGTTGCACCTGAAGGGGTAAAACCCATTGGGAGCAAATGGATCTTGAGAAGATTATTGGTGTAAATGGAAAAGTTGAGACTTTCAAAGCTATGCTTAAGTCCATCAGGATTAAAGCAAGCATCGTGGAGATGGAACATCTGTTTTGATATAGTAGTCAAAGAGTTTGATTTCATCAAAATGGTAGATGAACCTTGTATATACAAGAAGGTTGTAGAGAGTAAGGTTGTCTTCCACGTATTGTACGTAGATGACATACTCTTGATAGAAAATGGTTTCCTATGCTACACTCGGTCAAGCTCCTCTTATCATGAGGATTCTCCAAGGAAGATCTGGATGATACCTATTACATCTTATGGATCATGATCTATGGTGATAGATCTAAGTGGATGTTGTGAGTGTCCAAAATCCAGGTACATTAACACCATACTAAAGGGGTTTAGTATGGAGGATTCTAAGCGTGGTGGTTCGCCCATTTACTCAGGAATCACTCTCTCCAAAAAGAAGTCTTCCATGACTGATTTGGAGAGAGCTCGCATGCAAGGGAGATCCTATGCTTAGGCAGTAGGTTCTATCATGTATGCGATGTTATGTACCAGACCGTATGTAGATGGCTCACTAGGTGTAGTGATCAGGAGTCAATCAGACCTTGGGAGAATCACTGGACAGCTATGGAAGACATTCTTAAGTACTTGAGAAGCACTAAAAGAAAGTTCTTGGTTCCAGCTTCCAGAGTGATAAGTTCGACAGAAAGTCAGTTACATGCATTGTCTTTACCCTCAGTGGAGGGACGGTATGTTGGAAGAGTTCCAAGATAGATACCGTGACATACTAGACGATAAAGGCTGAATACATTGCTACCAACGATACTACTAAAGTAGCTGTTTGGGCATTTCTTGTTCATGAGATGAACAAGGTTCCTACCATTGAGCGTCCAATAACTTTTATTATGACATCAATGGAGTTGTGGCTTTGGCCTAGGAACACACGTCCAATCAGCGTTCCAGACATATTCTGAGGCAAGTATCACCTGATCAGGGAGATGGTTGATCTCCCAGGGATCGAGGTCAGGAGAGTAGACGCGAAGGATAACACAGCGGATCTACTCACAAAGGCCTTTTCCCTAGAGAGACTTCTATAGGACGTTGAGTATGAGATACTACAACAAATGGCCTTAGTGCAAGTGGGAGATTGTTAGTTATATGTATGCCCTAGAAGCCATTACTGTACATGTGATGTATATTGTAGTGGATGCTTGGACATATATAGGAAGGACTTTCTTGCTCGACATGATAGTATGCTATCTGGTTGCTCTTTATCTTAACATGTATACTTATTGTCTCTCTATTACATGTTGATAAAACCCTTAGGATGAGTACTTGACTACCAGGACTATGATGCAGATCATACTAGTGGGGCAGAGGTAGTCGGTAAGTACATCCTTCAATAGTTCCTAGTCGTGGGAGTATCGAGACAGGGCATCGATACTCCAGAGTAGACTAGCGTATACGGGCGATGGGCGATGGATGATCCCATATCCATTGGTGTTTGACATCAGAGAAGGTATACGGGCGCTCAGTGGAGACTGGGTACACTGGACGGACTCGCCGAGAACTCCTAGATGGTATTATACCTATCGTCGGATAGCAGTTCTTTGGGGACACTGGTACAGGTTAGTCTGTCGACCCGAGATCGTCATAGAGTCTTGTATGATTCCCACTGTGCTTTGATTTCCACCATTCCACGGTCAAGAGATCGTGCAAAAAGGTGGTTTTTGGGTACAGTCCCGAGTCACATGGAGGCAATGAGCGATAGGGGATTCGTCTCTTCCGGTATTGGGAGTTGATGTTGCGCTATGCTCGATTGGCCATAACTTGAAATCGCTAGCCAGGGTTGCTGAGATCTACTGGTAAGTGTTATCAGTGGTTTCTCAAACCGTTATGGACCTTGCATCGGCATGACTTATCAGGCTATTGGGGTCTGACGATTACCACCCCCAGGCTGTTGATATGCGACATATCTGACGAAGAGACCGAACTGTACGGTAGTGTTACTGATTGAATTCGCCGGAGTATGAGCAGGCATCCTTGTTGATCTTCTGATCGCTCAATACCCTGGTGGCCGTTACGTTTAGCAGACCGCTTGCGGCTTGTGGGTGTTTGATTTGATCATCACCTACTGCCGGCGTATTGACGAGTCTTTAGAGTCCTACACAGAGCTTTCCTGGTTCATGCGAAACGAAGTAGGAGCACATATGTGATATGTGCGGGACCAAGATTAATGCGCGTATGTGATACCGCATTCTATTCTCGCGATATATGATATTAGTCGGTTATATGTGATATTGCCGAGTTATCGGATCAAGTGTTGATTCGATAAGTTGATTCATATGATATTAGTCGGTTGTATGCGATATTGCCGGATTATTAAATCAAGTGTTGATTTGATAATTTAATGTATAATTATATATTTGATATATTAACTTACATTAACTAATATTTGCTCACTAAACATTTCTTTTTCTCACTTGTGTGTATATAGTATATATGTGATATATATTAATGTACATTTTATTGTGTCATGCTTGATGATACATGTTACATGGGTGTATGAGACTTACACAATGCTTAGGATAATCCTAGGGTTTTAATTATCAAAGTAAATTACAAAATGGTGGAATTATGAATGGCTAGAAGCTTGGAGAAGCTTGTTGATAACCATTGACTAAGTCCACTCTTTTTGTTTTGCTAAAGATATTTATTAACCCAACCATTATCCTTACCATGGTTAACTCTGTACATGAGTTAATGTATGACACTAACTCACCCATGGTTGCTATTCTCACCTCAGGAGTTCATTCTTCATCTCATCACTTCATCTTCTTCCTCATGAGAAAAAGCTTGCTAGCTTTTTTCTAAGTGATAAAATAATGTGAGAAAAGAAATCTAAAGAGAGCCCACTTCCTACTTCATCATCCTCTACTATTAACCATTTAGTTTAGGGTGTTTGCTTCACTAATCTACCATTATCGAAGAGGTAGCATGAGCTTGAGTCTCCTCGACGTAGATCATCTTCTGCCTCGAAGACATTGAGCAAGGTTGTTCAGTTCTTCATGTGAACCCTTACTAGAGTTCGGGAGTTCACCACTTGGAGCGAAGGGACTACTACACGGAGCTTTAGAAGTGAAGGACCAGTCTACAAAGGTTGTATTCCTCATTCACTATACTTGCAAAGTTGTTTGCATGATGTTTCGTCTAAATCTCTAGTTAAGATTCTAGGATTAGGGTTCTTTAGAACGGCAAAAATTTGAAAACGGCATGGACGATGCCTCCCGGAACCTTGCTGCCGCGCTAAGTAACCCAACACCACGGGCATAAAACAATTCACATCCTTCCCATGTCCCATATGATGTGGTACTTCAAAGAATATCGTGATCCATAACTCTTAGTGTGTTACCTTACGGGCCGCCTAGAAAACGGTACGTTCATAAGCAAAATGGGCACGGACGAAAACCTTAAAGGATGCCATGGGTAAAAACAGCAGGGCTACCGGCGAGCTTGTGAAAACCCGAAAGGGCGCAAACTCGTTAAAAGAAAGAAAAAGATTCACTTGCAAAGTTCTCACTACTTTGTAAGGAGAAAATACATGCGTGAGATCCTTACGACTCACAAAAGAGAAACGTACTTAGGAATCCATACGATTCCTAAGAAGAAAATACACTTATGAGATCCTCACAACTCCTAAGGAGAATATGTCCTCTGTAAGACCCTCACTGCTTACGGGATTCAAAAAAGCTTTAAGTTGCAGGGATCTAAATATGTTCTTAAGCCATCATGACCTCATAAATTTATGCCCTATAAGTGGTCCAATATCGACCCTTATATATAATCCATGAGCGTAAATAAATATATTCTCAACCAAGTCCCACCAAAAATGAAAAATATTGCTTGACAAGATGAACGACACTTGCAAGTCCTCTCGACCAGCAAGGAGAAAGTATTACTATAAGATCTTTATGACTTACAGGAGTAATATACACTTAGGAGTCCCTACGACTTCTAAGGGGAAAGTACACCTATGAGATCCTCACGACCCATAGGGAGAATACTTTTATGAGACACTTACGACTCGTAAATTCGAAAAATCCTTAGTTGGCAGGAATCTAAACCTGTTACCTAAGCCACCATTTGGCCGAAATTGTCAATGGCATATGATAAGTTGCTCCTGACAATATTTCAGTTGTAGCGATACTGATGCCGAGGCTGGCATCAGACTCCAAGTCTCCGGCTCATTGCAAAATTGACGAGTAGGTAAAAACAGAAATAGCCGAAATGATGGGGCAACTCGCAATAAAAAAACTACTAGTAAAAAATGCCGAAATGATTGGGCACAGCAAATAAAATAGCTGAAATGATTGGGCAATCGTGAATTTTGCGATATAAAAAGCTGAAAAGATAGAGCATCGCGGAAATATAAAAATAATAGTAAAATAAAAAATTTCTGCCCTGCAAGTAGGTCCATGCTGACTTTTGTATACAATCCATGGGCACAAATAAAATAAAGGGAACCATATCTTCCTATCATATTTCGTTAAAAGAAGAACCAAGTTTTGATGGTACATCTATAGCCTAAAGATTACTTCGACGTTCCTCCTTATTCTAACAAGGGGCGGATGCAACTGTCAAATAAAATCGGAGCAATGGTATATTCCTAGCTCTAGATCTCGATTGCAAAACATACAACATAGAGGTCATACGAATGTCTACCTTACTTCAGTGAAGAATCGGTGCGACACCAAAAAAAAGCGAAGTAACAGCATGTGCCTAGCTTCGGGTCATAATGGCGTGCCTAGCTTCGGGTCTTAATGTCAAGCCTAAAGACCATTGGATGTCATCCCATCCCAAAAGGGTGCGGTTATGACTCATCGGGGCTTTAACTTAAGCCTAAACTCAAGTAAAGCGCCATGGCAATACCTAACGCTTGATCTTCCGAGGGTAATATGGATATTCTAACCTAAGAAGATTACTTGAAGATAACTTGTCCAGCCTCAGAAGGGATCAGAGACACGACGGACGCATGGATACTCAAGCCGCAACTCATGGGATTGCATATCCAGAATACATTAGCCAACACGATGGTATGAGGACTTAACCCAGTATCACAAACCTAACGAACTCCTATATAGACAAGGGTTATGCACGAGTGACGTTAGGGTGAGCATGTCTTTACCTAAGGGTGAGACGAACTGAACACTCCGGAACGAGTAAAGAAACTAATTTCAGCACCAAAAGAAAAGAAAAGGTATGAAAGGAAAAGATGCTTTTCATTCATATTTCGAAAAAAGGAACTACATACTTAAAAAAAAGGGCCACATCATCCAGGATCTACAGTGGCAAGACGCTAAATTCCGGACACGGATTCTCAAACTCAAAAGCAAGATTGAGTAAGGCACCTTCAGCTTCATCGACCATTTTCTTATGCATCTTCTCTCGAATGCAAGCTTCAGGATCGCCGCTGATATCCTCCATCCTCTGGTACGATGAAACTATTGCTTTTTGTTGGAAGACGCGGTACAAGATGGTGATGAGATCATCTCCCCATTTCTTCGAGATCAGGCCCATCAAATATAATGAATGCACAATTTCTTCTGCGTTATCGAGCGCCTGGAGCGGCATAGCCTGAAGAAGCCCAGGTAAAGCTTCTTAGATCGATCCAACGACGATCTTCAAGAGGGCAGAGCGACGGCGGAGCAATCGACCGTTGTGATCATGGAAGCGACGTATCAACATTGTCGTATTGGGCGGCAGTATATTTTTAGCCTTGAAGGCGACCTTGAATACAAATCTCTTCATAGGAGACAATCTCCTCGATATCATACAAGCGACTAGTCATTGTACCTAAAAAGGGACAAAAGAAGCGTCAGCCAATGGACATGAGTTCATTTTATGGAGCTACTGGCAGCTCATTAATGATGGAACATGTGCCCATTGTGGGAATCAAAAAGGTTTCTCATTAAAATAACAAGTGGAATTAAACTCCTAATATCCCAAAAAGTGGGTCCCTTTTTAATAAAATTTCTCAAATCCAGAGTCAGGGATTAAAACCTTGAAAACCCTGAAAACCCTAAAGAAGAAAATACATAGATTCAAGAACAGTGAAAGAAAGTTAATGTAATAAAATTTCTAATGAAGGAAGGCTTCAAAACATCAAATCAGAGCTAAGCTCTGCAAACAAGAAAATAATTGTGGAATGCCCACATTAGGAATTTGTGGATTGAACAATGAAATTAAATTCCAGAAATCCCTAAAATATCCGGATGGACAATAGGGTAAATCCTTGAGAGAAAAATCAACGATAAACTCAAGAATGTCCATCGAGTTGAACCCTCGACCAGGACATCAAGATCCATGATCTTTATAAAAAAAACCTTTTTTTAAAGATCTCCAAGAGATCGGTTCAAGGAAAAGAGCCAAACTCTGTCAAATATGTTAATGGATATAAAATCGGGAGATACCCAAAATATGTTAAGAGCTAAGCTCTGTTCGTGATCCTTACCAAAATTTTTGGCAGAATCGACTTTGTTAAAAGAAATTTCTGAGGGCAGAGAACTAAGCTCTAAGCGAGAATTAAATTCTCAAGGAGAAGAAGAAAAAAAATTCAATGAGGAAGATGAAGAAACAGTAGTCCCTTCAGAGCCAAAGGCTCTATTTATAAGGCATGATGGGATCGATTCGACTCCTTCATTCTCCTAGGTGATCCAACGGTTGTAAGGGTGACACCGTTGCACTCATATGAAAGGAACGTAAGAGCAATGCTGGGGGGTATTTGTTCCCTTATAAAAAAACTAGAAGAGGAAGTGAAACCCTTGCATGTGCAAAGCACGTAAGGGTTGACATGCAAAGCATGTGACCGCCAGCATCAAGGAGAATTAAATCCTATAGCCTCCCATGTGCAAAGCACATGAGGGCTCACATGCAAAGCATGTGACCTTAGGCTTCAGTAAGGTTTAAAACCCTGGGATATAAGTCTCATGTGTTGAACATGTGAGCGCTCATATGGAAATCATATGAGTGCTGAATACAAATAAATAACAACCCAAACAGGACCCCACGTGTTAAACATGTGAGCACTCAGTGCAAAGCACGTGAGCGCTGCTATCGTTTATATATGATAACCCTTACGTGAAACCCACGTGAGTGCATCTGTTTGAAGCGCCAACTTCAGATAGAATTAAATTCTATTTGGAAAATATCTTCGCCTGATCTTTCTAAAACTAGAAAGATTTTCTCTGTTAAACAGAGAACCTTTAGATTTAAAATTCAACGATGATTACAATGTCACCGATCAAATCAAAAGACCCTTTATTAGGAAAATATTTTCCTAATCATATTAAAATTAATAGAAAATATATTCTGTTAAACAGAAAGCCACAGGATCAAACATCCAACGGTGGACAAAATTCCCCGAATGATTTTTGAGATCAATTAAATCAATTGATATCTCTCAATGAGAGATTTTGAGAGATTTTCTCAAACTAATCAAAAAAAATTCCTTACCTATATAAAGGACCCGAGACTTCAAGTCTCAGGAGACGAATTAACCTCATAAGGTGATAATAAAGAAACAACTGAGAATTTAATTCTCTTGCTGAAGAAAAGCTCCTTCTTGCTCCCTTCAAATCATAGGTAAAGAAAAATGAAGAGATCAAAGTATCTCCTTTACCTATCGTATATAAATACAAGGATTTCACCCTTTATAAAGAACTTAGTTTTTTCTATGGATCTGAGATCCGCAAGACAAATCTCTCATAAGTTGAGAATTTAATTCTTATCGGAAAGATTTTCTTCTTCAGACTCAAGGTCTATGGGGAAAAACTAGATATGAGAAAAGAAATATGAAGAAAAGAAATGGAATGTATATTCCTGGAATTTAGTTCCCCTAAAACAGGGTTCAACCCTTCAAAGAACTTAGTTCTCACAAAAAAGGAACAGAAAAACCTAGTTCTCAAAAAAACCCGATTCCAGATCTTCAAAATAGAGATCTTGGTAATCATTAATGGCCAAAACACCATTAATAGAAGTTTAATTTCAAGAAAATAAACAAAGATTAAATTTCCAAAAAAACTCAGCGCCTCACACGTGAGCACCCATAAATAAAACTCAGTGTCGCACGTGCTTCACATATGAGCGCTCATCAGTAAAGATCCGGCGCCTCACGTGCTGCCCACATGAGCGTTTAAAAATTGGCAAGCTGGAGCATCTCACGTGATACCCACATGAGCATTGTATAAAACTTCTTAGCACTATATATTCAAAGTGTTTAAGTGTTTAACATTGATAGGACAATGCCCAAGTCTGAGCATCTCACGTGATACCCATATGTGCGCTAGAACAGAAGTTGGATATTATATCCATAGTCAACAGACTAAGTGCTTAACACTGCATGATGATGAAAAACCCAAGACTGAGCCCAAAATTGGCTAAGTCTTTTAAATTTCCTTGAACCCATATTGTTCATTACAGCCGAACCCATATAATCTGTTGGTGGATCTTAACAAAATTCAATGATCCTTAACCATATTTCTAAGTTCATCTTAGTCTCATATAAGACTAACGTATTTTTAGTTAAAATAAATTGAGCCCATATGCTCACATTTATATTTAAGTTGATCTTAATCTAAAACCAGATTAACGGTCCTTAAATAAAATATCATCTAAACTGACGGAACATATAACCTGAGTTCAAACCCAAATTTAATATACGGATTTGGATTAATTCATGCCTTACGGGCCACGACATAAACTAGTCTCTGTATTCAATCAACGAGCAACACCAAAATAAACGATATAACACGACACGAAGTGATCTTCCTGGAACAGGAGAAAGTTGCTATTGCAACACGATAACGTAATTAACTGCAGGGGCATGTGCCAGCAGGGAAGAGCGTTCCCACAATCAAAAACCCTTCATAAATGAGGGGAAATTTGATAAGTCTGCTACATCGGTCGCATCTATCCAAACTTCCGATATATGGTGCCGTAAATCGACTTGGTATATTCAGAGAGGTGGATGGATATGTTCCAAATAGCATCTGCCCCTAAATTTATGCTAGACGTCTCCAACATCTCAGTCCAGTATTCGGCGGTAAACAGATATCACAAGATAGAAATCGAATACAAAACGATCTACCTAAACCATAAGATATATTACTATCATACCCTGTACTAATATATATATATATATATTTATATATATATATCGCACAAGTACTATAAGCGCATCCCAAGGGATCACATAATCATCTCATATATAGCATGCATCTAAGTAAGCCTATAAATTAGCCGAAGATGTATGTATGTAAATCGTTTCAAAATAACCGCATGATATGTATATCACGGCACAAGTAGCGGACGTTGATTTATAAAGCAATATATGCAATTTTATTTAAAGTATACGTCACGCCTTTGAAAATGATTTAAGAAGGGTTTTCTTTGAAAGAATCTTGTGTCGTCATAGACACGTAGAAAATAGGGAGGTTATAACTCCTTTGAAAACCTCTTAATATACATTGATATTTGAAAATAGTATTTCAAGTATTGTCTCCAGGATAAG
The DNA here is from genome assembly GCA_030015575.1 of Agapanthus africanus. Lineage (NCBI taxonomy): Eukaryota > Viridiplantae > Streptophyta > Magnoliopsida > Asparagales > Amaryllidaceae > Agapanthus > Agapanthus africanus. The sequence continues at coordinate 189,734,117 of CM057337.1, forward strand.
TCCAGTTCGGCTAAAATATAGCTTAAACCATCTTAATCTGTGTAGTGCATCCATATCGATCCCTCACATATATCATAACATATTAATAAAGCACATCATAATAAGATCGCGTAAATATTAACATATGAGTATCCAGCATCGACACTCGAAATCATCATAAATCTCGTGTCTTTCATCGACACGTAAAATCCAGATATCGTAGGTATCGTCTCGTCAGACCGATCCTCTCTCAATATCAAATAGCCTCGGTCAGTATATCCTGAATATTCGTTGCGCTCCAATACAATTACCGGTATCGATCAACCTCGCTAACTCCACGTACCTCCCTATGGACTTCCTGCCCCTGGGTTATCGTACCGGGTCCATCATGTATCCGTAATCGGTTTCTCGGCCCCTTCCTCGATTCAGATAATAATCATATCATCAAAACAAGAAAACTCATGGTGGACATCCAAATCATCAATCAAGAGAAAACCGCAATTTAAAATATACTCAAGTATTATAAATCACTTCATAGAAAACATCAGGTTCCGAATAACACATACACAATTCATCCTTACTGCAATTGGCAACCATCAATATATATATATGTGTGTGCGCGCGCGCGCGTGTATATGTGTGTGTGTATGTATGTATATATCAATATCTTATACCACTGATATATATATATATATATATATATATATATATATATCCATTGCAATGGTATTCGTATATCAAAATCAACAAATATCATGTATACTAACATGGATAATTAGAACACGAAAAGCATAACAGTTTTTACTGTGTCATGACAATACTAATGATGGGTAGTGTAGCATACGCATCTGTGCTCGTGCAACATGGCAATCATTAGTAATTGTGCAAGTGTTCTATCAAGTGTTTGTGCACAAGAAGGATTCTCAATTCCCGTCATAAACATCAATATTATAATCGTCAACAATGCATCATTCTTCAGTTGGTGATTAAACACATAGATATATCAATCAATCACATTCATATAATAACATCGATATAACTAGAACACTATCAAGTATGGAAATTCTACAGTGTCATGGCAGTACCAATAATGTGTTTGTATAGCATGCGAGTCTGTGATCGTGCAATATGGAAATCATTGGTAATTGTGAAATATTTTATAAAGTGTGTTCATACAAGTGTAGTATCGTAAACTAAATATATGAAGCTCCAATAAATGAATACTATAAGCATAGCATAACTTAACAATATAAACGAAACATGAGTGTATAAGAGGTATAATAAACTTAATGTGAACAAGCATTATATATATGATTATACAGTTTAAAATAGAACAAAACGTTGACAGGAGGAGGCTGTAATGTTTTTGATATAGACATTCCTTTGAAATAAGCAGCACATCCTCGGCATTTGTGTTTAAAAAATAGAAACGAATCGTCAGTTTTACAAATAGTATAATTCTAATATCCCAATCGTGATTATTAGCAAGACCCCATGAGTCAACATATCATAAGCCGCATTCGGCAATCTATTCTCATCCCATCAAGTACGGAATCTCCATCGTACGATATCATCCAAATGTCCAATCTCATATAGTACAGACCTCAAGTCGCATAGGGCACATATCAATAATCACATATATACAAAGACACACACACACACACAAATATATATATATATATATAGCCTACTAGTTACGAACTATACCCTAATTACATAATCTACGAAATATAGACTAACTACATAATAGCCTAAGTATCCGGGTTACATATATGCGCTTTCTATACTATGTGTTCTCTAGAATTAGTTCGGGGGTACTATACGCCATCCACCGGATTTCCCCCATAGATATAAATCTACTCACCGAAGTGCGCCTCGCTCAAGTTGAAGATGACGGCCGTCTTGCCCTTCTTCGCCGTCTTGGACGTCCCCGCAATGGTCTCTATAACCAAAGTAGTCGTAAACATGCAAGGAAACTCCATTAAAACCAATATGAACCCAATAAAACGAAATGTGACGAAAACCATCAAAATTGTCAAAAACACTGAAGGGCAGATGTCTGCAGCTCTCAGTGGCAGACGTCTGGCTAAGGGGTTATTGTTACCCAGTGAGCAAAACAGACGTCTGAAAAAGGGCTCACAGACGTCTGAAGAATAAATCTCAAGAAACCATAATCAAAAGCAGGCGTTTGGTGACTTGAGTATCAGACATCTAAAGATCAACAATCAAAGATTCACAGATCATCGACAGACGTCTGAAGTTTTGGAGGCCAGACATCTAAAGAAGGAAAAACATGAAAAATATATACGAGGCAGACGTCTGAAGCTCAAATGAGCATGCATCTGAAGAAGGATTTTTCTGAAACGAATTTTGTAAAGACTGGAAAATTACAAAACCTTAAAAATCCATTCTTTTACACCAAAATAGCCTCTACTTCCCTAAAATAGGGTGTAGTCACCAAGTAAACCATAATAGATCCATCACCACTCGTGGATCAATTCAAAACTAAATTTTGGAAGATCAAATTCAATAAAAACACCATTTTTATACTAAATATGTAGTTTTTCCATGGCTAAACACTTTAAAACTTATAAAACTTAGTGAAAAGAAGGATCCTTACCAATTTAAGTGAGCCAAAAGTGAAGATTCATTCTTGAATGAACCTCCATGGAGTTTGAGGGGTTGAGGTTGGCTCCTCTTGAAATCTTAGGGGTTCTAGTTCAATACTTGGTTTCAACCATGAATTTTAATGAAGAAAAGCTAATATTTTGGTGGAAGAGTTTAGGTTTTGGTTTGGGTTTTCAGTTTGGGAAGTTAGGATATTTTTGAGAAGGATGAGAAATATTTGTGAGGAGAGAGGAAAAAGAAATTAAATAATGAGAGGAGGAGAGAGGTTGTGGGTATGGGTGAGAGGGCATGGGCTCTCTCTACCATAATACAACCAATATAAAAAAAAATCCATATCATTTCCTAAATGCAAAATACTTATCATTTTCAAAATATCTCACATTTACCAATTCCAAAAAATAAATATACATACGGATGTCAATTCGGAAAAATCCAAATCCATACTCGGTATTATTTTCATAAAACTCATAATACCTAATAATATTTAAAATTTTCAAAATATTACAATTATGATGGCGATCATACTTGTGGGAACTGGGTAGTTCATAAGCACATCCTTAAAATTCCCTAGTCGTGGAAGTATCAAGACTGGGCATTGATATTCCAGAATAGACTGGTGTATATGTTTCTTTATCCCGACGAGAGGCGGTGGCCGGTCTCACAGCCTTTGGTGTCAGCCACCAAAGATTATATATAGGTGCTCATTGGGTTATGAGTTATACTGGACGGGCTCGCCGAGAACTTCTAGATGGTATTATACCTATCGTTGGATAGCAGTTATTTGGTGACATGAGTACAGGGTAGTCTGTTGACCTGAGATCGTCATTTTTCTTGTGTGGGTTCCCACTGTATTTTGATTACTACACTACCACGGCTCTACTGAGTCGTGCAAACAGCTTTTAGTTGGGTCAATCCTAAGCCACATGGAGGCAGTGAGCGGATTGTGGGGATTAGTCACTCCCGGTATAAGGAGTCGATGTTGTGCTGTATTCAATTGGCTATCACCATAAGTCTATAGCCATAGCATATAAGATTTGCTGATAAAGATCAGCAGTTTCTTGGTAAGTGATGAGTTTGACACCGGGATGACTTATCGAGTTATTAGGGGTCTGACATTTACCACCCACTAGACCCGGTATGCAACACTCTTTGACGAACAGACCGGACTGTACAGTGACTATCACTTATAGGCTCAGTCCGCGTTCGGACGAGCTTGCTTGTCGATCTTCCTTTCATTCAATATCTGGGTAGCCTTAATGTACGGCTAGTGCCATTGACGTGCTTGTGAGTTTTGGATTCATCCAGTTACTCATTGCAAGCGTATTGTCGAGTCTTTAGAGTCCCACACAGAGAGTTTTTGGCTCTGGCGAAACGATGTAGCAGCCGTGCCGGGTACGTTCAGGAGTTCGATTAAAATTGGTGTATTGGATACACTGACGGTAATCAGACATTCGGAAATACTATCCAGTCTTTTGGAAAGTCGGATATTAAATCGAGTGTAGATTTAGTACATTAATACATGTATTTGATATATGTATTTACTAGTATTTTGTCACTATTTATATTTGCCTCTTTTATGTATTTTAAATACATAGGAAAATAATTACATGTATATATATTGCAATTATTATTTTTATTTGGTTCTTTTTAAGTTATCTTGTGCCATTAGATGAGCACATATTTGCCCACTCTCATTTGCGTGAAAAGAGGAAGGAAGAAAAGAGGGTGGACACTTGGATGAGAGATAGAAATCCTATGGTTGCGATCTTTTTGAGTTATGTTAAAGGTTATCAACCATTTGGAAATGGTTCATAATTTCTTTTGGTTTTCTCTCATATCCAAGCTCCAAGCTCTCTTCCTCCTCCTCATTATTAAGATAATAATCAGAGAAAATAAAGAAAATAGAGAGACAAGAAGATAGTGAGGATAACTACACCACTAAGGTTTCTAAACTAGCAAATTAGAAACCTTAGTTACTTTTAGTTGAAGTTGAATCCATTGTTGGAGCTTTCAAGGTGGATCCTTCTTCGGCTAAGGAGATTGAGATCAAGCTTGTTCTCTCATCTTAGAAGCCTAGCTAGAGTCCAACACAAATTGGAGCATATGAAGATACTACAAAGGTGGTTTGCTTTCTAACTTTGTTGCATGTTTAAATCTTTAGTTGTGATTCTATGGTTTGTTGTTCATGCCCTCTTAAAAATTTTTAAATCCCATTGTGCTATCTTTGAAAACCCTAGCAAGAGTGCATAGAACCGCTTCACTTTCCTCTTTAATCCATGACTCTATAGGAAGATCTCTTTTTCCATTCGAAATCCACACAATTGAAGCAGTAAGAGGCACCCCCTCTTGATGGTTGAGAAATATCATTTCTCGTGGGTTGAGAGACACCCTCTTTCATGGGTTTACAATCGTTTTACAAACGAAAAATTTACTCACTCTCAATCCTATGATCTTAATAGATTATAATCAGTGTGGCACAAGAATTGATTTGAGAGATTATATCAGGTTTTGGATCTGTGGAAATGAAAAGAATTTGGGCAAGTGTAAGCACAAGAAGAATAAAAGGATTTCTCAAAATGATTTGTAATGAATAGTTAATTGAAAGTGTGGGATCTCATGAGTTTATATAGGGATCGAATGTGAAGATATTCTAACTGCCTATAACTGTAAGAAAATGTCATAAAACAGGTAATGACCGTTGGAGACAGTTAGAAAAGAAATCGGCGCAAATATCCATTCGATTCAAAATTTCCCACTTGCACTAAGGCCATGTATTGGCGTATTGAAGACCTGGCTTCTCCAACAGCCACTCGAGCTGGGTCTGAGGAAGGGCCTTGGTGAGTAAATCCGCCGTGTTGTCCTTGGTATCTACTCTCCGAACCTCGATCTCCCTGATCAGGTGATACCGCCTCAAGATGTGTCTAGATTTCTGATGGTACCGTGGTTCTTTCGCTAAAATTATAACCCCATTGTTGTCACAATATAAAGGTATTGGATAAACAATAGACGAAACCACCTCAAATTCAGAAATGAACTTTCTGATCCAGAAAGCCTCTTTTACGGTATTGCTGGCAGCAATGTATTCAGCCTCCATCGTTGAGACTGGTATGGTGTCATATTTGGAACTCTTCTAACAGACCGCCCCTCTATTGAGGGTAAACACATAACCCGAGATAGATTTGCTTTCATCCTTGTCACTTTGGAAACTCTTATCGATAAAGGCCACTATCTTGAGGTCTCCATTACCGTATATCATAAATATCTCTTTAGTCCTTCTCAGGTACTTGAGAATATTTTTCACAGCTTTCTAGTGCTTCTTCCCTGGGTTTAATTGATATCTGCTAATCACGCTAAGTATGTAAGCTACATCTAGTCCGGTATATAATATCGTATACATTATAAAGCCTACTACCGAAGAATAGGGTATAGTAGTCATGCGAGCCCTCTCCTTTTTAGTCTTGGGAGACATCTCTTTGGAGAGGGTGATTCCGTGACAAGCCGGTAAATTACCGTGCTTGGAATCTTTCATACTAAACTATTTTAGTATGGTGTCAATGTATCTAGACTGTGAAAGTCCCAACATACTCTTAGCTCTATCACGATAGATTTTGATCCCAAGAATGTAGTAGGCATCACCCAGGTCCTTCATAGAAAACTTCTGTAAGAAGAACAGCTTGGCTGACTGTAGCATAGGAATATCATTTTCTATTAAGAGAATGTCATCCACGTATAAAACTAGGAACGCGAAAGTTCTCCCTACAATTTTCTTGTAAATAAACGGCCCATCTATGTTCTTGATGAGGTCAAATTCCTTGACTGTCTTATCAAAACAGATGTTCCAGCTCCGCGATGCTTGTTTTAATCCATAAATAGATTTAAGCAACTTACACACCTTCCCGCTGCTCCCACTATCGATGAAGCCCTTTGGCTGATCCATATAGACATACTCTTCTAAAGCGTCATTTAGAAAAGCGGTCTTTACGTCCATCTGCCAGATTTTATAGTCATGGAAGACAGTGATGGCAAGTAGGATCCGAATGGATTTGAGCATATCTATTGGAGAAAAACTTTCGTCATGGTTCACATCGGGTTTTTGATGAAAACTTTTTGCAACAGGTCTCGCCTTATAAGTTTTCACCTGTCCATCTACACCAATCTTCTTTTGAAGATCCACTTGCAGCCGATGGGTTTTACCTCTGGCATTGCAATGTCCAAATTCCATACTTTGTTAGTGTACAAGGACTCCATCTTGTATCGCATAGCATCCAGCCATTTCACGGTGTCCCTACTGGTAATGGCCTGCTCGAAACTATTAGAATCATCTTCTTCAAAGATGCAATCCTCTCGATCCCCATTTATGAGAAAACCATTGTATCTATCAGGTAGACGAGAAATCCTATTAGATCTGCAGAGTGGCTGGAGTTTTTCCGGAACTATCGAATTCTGTGGTTCCACCAAATCTTCAGTTGCAGTTTGTGCTTCTGTAATTTTTTCCTGCTCTACCGTGCTCCTACTAATTTCTTTTGCAAGAAATTCCTTCACTAAGAAAGTAGTGTGGCGAGCAACAAACACCTTTTGTTCCTTGGTGTGGTAGAAAATATATCCCAAAGACTTTTTTGGATATCCTACAAACTTGCAAAGAACTGATCGCACCTGAAGTTTGTCCGGATTTTGTACTTTGACATAGGCCGGACAATCCCATACTTTAATAAACTTAAAAAATGGTGTCTTTCCACTCCATAGTTCATATGGAGTCTTAAGCATAGATTTGGATAGAACTTGAATCAATAGGTATGCCACTGTCTCAAGCGCATATCTTCAAAATGATCAGCAGTACTCATCATGGAGCGAAGCATATCCAAAAGGATACGGTACCTCCGCTCCGATACACCGTTGTGATGTGGTGTATACGGAGGAGTAAACTAAGAGAAAATACCATTCTCTTTTAGATATTCAAGGAATTTTGTGCTCAAGTATTCACCTCCTCGATCAGATCATAGGATCTTGATACTTTTTCCTTTCTGGTTCTCTACTTCGTTTTTATATTCTCAAAATTTCTCGAAAGCTTCAGATTTGAGTTTTTGAAGATACACATACCCAAATATATAGAGATCGTCAGTGAATGTAATGAAGTACGAGAACCTACCCCTTACATGACATTGGACCATATACATCACTGTGTATGAGTCCCAAGAGCTCTGGTGCTCTCTCTTTCTCTCTCTTTGTGTCCTGTAAATGGAACTTTGGTCATCTTTCCCTTAAGACAAGACTGACATGTTTCATAAGATGCAAGCTCAAACGAATTCAAGTATCCATCTTTGTGTAATTTGGTTAGTATTTTCTCATTGATATGACCAAGTCTACAATGCCATAAGTAGACTTCGTTTGTATCTGAACTCTTCCTCTTGCGTGTATTATGTACACTGAAAACTGTGTTTTGATTAAGAATATAGATACCATTACAAAGTGTACCTTCTGCAGCCAATACTTGATTGAGGTAAATGTTCAAGATATTTCTATCTAGAAAAAAGTTATATCCATCTTTATCTAGTAAAAAACTGATATAATGTTGTAAAGCATGGAAGGTATATAGTTACAGTTGTTCAAAATCATAGTGTTGCCGCTTAGGAACACTAGGTGATATTCTCTGACGGCAGCAGTATCAACTTATGCTTCGTTCCCTGTTCTGAGGGACATATCACCAAGTCCAACAATCCTACTTTTTCTCAGTCCCTGCAATAAATTACATATATGAGATCCTGATCCGGTATCTAGTACTCAGGAGGTAGGATTGACCGAAAAATAGTTCTCAATAATAAAAACACCCGAAGAAGATGCAATAGAATGCTTCTTCTTTACTTGAGTCAAGTAGGAATCTTTGCATCCCTCTATCCTTTGCTCATATGACAGTTGTCATAAGTTAGAGACGAACAGACGTTCTCCAGCCCCGAATAAGAATCTGGATCAGTCAAGTCATACATTTTATTATTTTGATTAAGGTGTGACATGGTTGCTACCTGGAGAAGGAGAAAAGAAACACTCAGCGTATGCTCTTGTAATTTTAGATTGGTTTTTAATTTATCTAAACAGGATAGCTCCCACTATTTCCTCAAATTCTCCTTCAAACCTTAAAAGGAAAATTAGCCAGGATTAATCGCACCCTGTAAGTGCGCTTAATCGTTGAGCCAGGTGGGGTGTCGGTACTTTGAGAGAGGTTTTCCAACATTTCGCGAAGTTCCTTAATTTAAAATAACCTCTTTTCCGTGGAGGCGTTGCCCTGCTGACAGTTTTCATGACACCTACTTGATTTAGCTAATTGTAAAGTGAAAAACTCTCCCGGGGAGTAACTATTACTCACAATAGAATCAGGACCTGACTATCATCATGTGATAACCTAGATGGAAACCACTCTAGTCACCACACTCCAGAAGGTATGCAAATGCTAGCAAGTTTCCCTTATATTTGAAACTCCCAATGTGGTTTTTGCCCCTAGGACCCAAGTGATCTTGACGAATAATCAACAAATCAAAGAGTTCTAGTCAAGTTCTACCCGTCATTATCTTGATTTCATTAGACCCATCCGCTTGACCCTTGACGAATAATCAACAAAGTCTTACAACTGTCCTAACTAATCACATATAATACTGCAGATAATCATTACTCAGCAACCGAACAATACGCCTTGATGAATAATCAACAAACGCAGTACGAATAGTAAGCACTAATTAACTGAAATGACGGAGAGCTATGTCTAGTTTTTGGCAAAAAACCTTTAACGTATTGAACTTGATCCCGTTGAAGAAACCAATTAGTTTTCTAAAAGAGTGGTTTATGCTTTGCTTTATAACATATAGTTTTTAAGAAAACGAGTGGGTTATAGAAACACAAGCTTTAGCTTAAGAGCAAAATCCCTGTAAGGAGGTCAAGGCTCTACCCACATAGAATGAGGTGCGGGATATTCCTAACTGAATACAGCTATGCAAAGCAAATGATTGCTACTATAGTTTGCAAACAGTGGTTCCAACAACATCATGTTTTAAGGTTTATTTCCTTGCATTAATTAGAATTTAATGCGGTCCCATCAATTAAACCTATCAAGTCAGAAGAAATGAAAATAGAACGTACGTTTATGCCATCCGCATTCGCCCGGAGACTTCACCATAAGGTTACTAACTTACGGTAGTGCATGGGCATGGCTAGCGCTGATGCAAAACATAAACAATGTATATATATATATATATATATATATATATATATATATATATATATATATATATAGCATTCATTTTAAAGGCAAGATATCACAAGCAACGCAGCAAAAGAAAATGCAAATATGAAATAGTGGATATACTAGGAATTCCGTTTTTCGTTTTAGCCTTTAAGGAAAATTCAGATTCCACGGTCGTGATGAATAGCCGAAAATTCATACCCCTAGACCCCTACGAGTGCAGCAAATAACCTTACCAATTCTATAATTAGGTGACCCGTCTCGACTCCTCGAGATGACAACCCACTGGATTCTAGAACCCGGCTACTTGAGCACTCCTTCTGGGTCTATCCTAGGTACATATAATGAATAATAATACATTGGTGACTACTACCGCAATCAAGCCGTGTCCCACAAAAAGATAATTATTACATTGCAAATTTTATATGAATGAAAATAAAACTCTTATCTCACATAAAAAAACCTCCGGCTATTCATTCATGACGATCGCATTTATTTCAATCCAACAAATCACAGTGCAAGCAAACAATGTAAGTAAGATATGCATAATACCCTATGTCATTAACATATAGCATTGAGATTGGGAATATTACCACATATCTAACTTACAACCATCACAAAACATGCACACAAGTAACCAATAAAACTCATAACCCATCAAGTCATTATTTTAAAATTCAAGCAAATGAAAATTATAAAACACCCCCGGCAAACTAAAAAACTATTTCCATTGCAATTATCCAAACCCCGAACTCCGAAACTTGCCCGAGAAGCGAAAAAACACGAATAAATATTTAATGTTTTGTACTAAGGGGGTTGCCGGGGGGGTTGACGTTAGGCACCTAACCCGAGACCACCATAGGTGGTCTCGCATAGGGTGACCCCACCCCTCCCCGATTGCTACCCCGACATGTATGATCGCTTCCCGGGACTTTTCCAAACATAAAAAAAGCTATACACGGGATTCTATGAAATGGAGTTAGTTTTTAGGGTAATATTAAAACTAGGTTTTGAAAAAAATAATTTATGAGTTCGATTGTTACCAAAACAAGTTATAATCTTTAGTTAGACTCTGATACCACTTGAAGAATACCATACACCCTAGATAGAAATTTATAAATATAGTATGATAGAGTTTTCAACATTTAAGAGAGCATGGGTTCCAACATAAGGATCTACACTAAAGATTAGAACATGAAACATGAAAAAGTGAAGCTTTTAAGCTACCAGGTTTAGGCTACAACCTTTGTAGCATCTTCAAGTACTCCACTTTTGTGTTAAACTCTATTGTAGGCTCTTTGTAGCTCTATAGAACAAGCTTGCATGTTCATCTTCTTCATCAAAGATGATCCACCTTGAAGGTTCAAGGCTATGGCTCCAAACTCCTAACCAGAAGCTAACTTAGATCTAAAAATTGCTAGTTTAAATATCTAAGAGTGTAGTGTCCATTCACTAAATTAATTTTCTCTTTTAATTTTCCTTTTTATTTTCTCTTTTTCTTTTCTAAAAAGGAGGAGGAAGAAGATAATGAGAGATCTTGGACAAGAGAGAGAAAGATAAGTGAAGAATGAATATCATAACCATTTACTAAAAATGATTACTGATAAAAAATATTCTCTATAAATTCTCAACCATATGATTTAATCAAGTGGCCAAGTGGCCATACACTTCTCCTTCTTCCACTTGTCACCATTTAAAATGATGTGTATGTTATGCTAGACTCAAAGCATAACATAAGCTAAAGGAAAAAATTAAATCAATTACAATATATATATATATATAGATAGATAGATAGATAGATAGACACACACACTTGTAATTAATTTCTAAAGTATTTAAAATACATAAAGAGACAAAATTTAATTAATGAAAAAATACTAGCAAATATATATAATAAACACATGTATTAATATATTAAATCAGAACCCAATTTAATATCCGTCTTTCTAAAAAGACCGGCTAGATTTCTCCCGTCCGATTACTGTCAGTGTATTCATTACACTAGTTTTAACCAGATGCCTGCACGTACCCAGTACGGCTGCTACACCATTTCGCCAAAACTGGAAACCCTCTGTATGGAACTTTAAAAATTCGACAATACGCTAGCAGTGAGTTTACTAAAAAAACCTTAACGAACTCACAAGCACGTCTATGGCACTAGCTATACGTAACGGCTACCCGGATATCTATCGAAAAGGAGATCGACAAGCAAGCTCGTCCGAAAACCTCAACTGAGCCTATAAGTGACATTCACCGTACAGTCTGGTCTGTTCGTCTGAGAGTATCGTATATTAGGTCTAAAGGGTGGTAAATGTCAGACCCCTAATAAACTGATAAGTCGTGTCGGTACCAAGCCCATCACTAATCGAGAAACTACTGAACCCCATCAGTAAATCTCATCCGCCTGGGCTCTATTCTTGTGGTGATGGCCAACTGTGCACAGCGCGATATCAACTCCTAATACCGGGAGAGACGAATCCCCTCCATCGCTCACTGTCTCCAAGTGCTTCGGGACTGCACTCAAAAACTACCTGTTTGCACGATTCTTTAAAGCCATGGTAGGTTAGTAATCAAAGTACAGTGGAAACACACTCGAGGAGTGATGATTTCGGGTCGACACATTACCCTGTACTTATGTCACTTAAGAAGTTCTATCTGACGATAGGTATAGTACCATATAGCAGTTCCTGGCGAGTCGTTTAGTGTAACTCATGACCTAATGAGCACATGTATACAATCTTTGGTACCGTACACCAATTGATGCGGGACTGGCCATCTCCCCACTCGGGAATAAGAAACGTATACACTAGTCTACTCTAGAATATCGATATCTTGTCTCGATACTCCTATGACTAGGAACATTTAAGAATGTGCTTATAGACTACCCATCCCCTACGAGTATGATCGCCATCATAACGCTGGTAGTCAAGCAAAGATCCTATGGGCGTTATCAACATGTATTTGCGATACGTAATAATAAACATATGCACATGTTAAGATAAAGAAAAACCAGATAGCATACTATCATATCGAGCAAGACTGTCCTGTACATATATATCCCAAGTATCCAAATGTAATATACAATCCCATTTAGTATACAATAATGTCCTCTAGGGCATACATATCTAACAATCTCCCACTTGCACTAAGACCATGTATTGCCGTATCGAAGACCTATCATCTCTAATAGCCACTTGAGTTGAATCTAAGGAATGACCTTAATGAGTGGATCCGCCGTGTTGTCCTTGGTATCTACTCTCTGAACCTCAATCTCCTTGCGATCAACGATCTTCCTGATCAGGTGATACCACCTCAAGATGTGTCTGGATTTCTGAAGGGACCGTGGTTCCTTCGCTAAAATTATAGCTCCATTGTTATCATAATACATAGGTATTGGATCAACAGTAGACGAAACCATATCAAGTTCAGAAATGAATTTTCTTATCCAGACAGCCTCTTTTGCATCATCGCTAGCAGCAATGTATTCAACCTCCATCGTCGAGTCTGCTACGGTGTCCTGTTTGGAACTCTTGCAACAGACCGCCCCTCTATTAAGGGTAAACACATAACCTGGGACAGACTTGCTGTCATCCTTGTTACTCTGGATGCTCAAATCGGTAAAGGCCTCTATCTGGAGGTCTCCAATACTGTATATCATAAACATATCTTTAGTCCTTCTTAGGTACTTGAGAATGTTTTTATAGATATACAGTGCTTCTCCTCTGGGTTTGATTGATACCTGCTTACCACAGTAAGTGTGTAAGCTACATCTGGTCTAGTACATAACATCGCATATATTATAGAATCTACTGCCGAAGCATAGGTTATAGTAGTCATGCGAGCCCTCTCCTCATCAGTCTTGGGAGACATCTCTTTGGGGAGGGTGATTTCGCGACAAGTCGGTAAATTATCGCACTTGGAATCTTCCATACTAAACCTTTTTAGTTTGGTGTCAATGTACCTGGACTGTGAAAGTCCCAATATTCTCTTAGATCTATCATGATAGATCTTGATCACTATAATGTAGGAGGTATCACCCAGGTCCTTCATGGAGAAGTTCTGTGACAAGAACAGCATGACCGACTGTATTATAGGAACATCATTTCCTTTTAAGAGAATGCCATCCATGTATAACACTTGGAACACAACAGTTCTCCCTACAATCTTCTTGTAAATACACGGCCCGTCTATGTTCTTAATGAAGTCAAATTCCTTGACTGTCTCATCAAAACATATGTTCCAGCTCTGTGATGCCTGCTTTAATCCATAAATGGATTTAAACAACTTGCACACCTTCCCGCTCCTCCCACTGTCTATGAAGTCCTTTGACTGATCCATATAGCCCTCTGACTGATCCATATAGACACACTCTTTTAAAACGCCATTTAGAAAAGCGGTCTTTACGTCCATCTGTCAGATTTTATAGTCATGGAAGGCAGCAACGGCAAGTAGGATCCGAATGGATTTGAGCATAGCCACTGGAGAAAAGGTTTCGTCATAGTCCATACTAGGTCTTTGACAAAAACCATTGCAACAAGTCTAGCCTTATAGGTTTCCACCTGTCCATCTACACCAATCTTTTTTTTGAAGATTCACTTGCAACCAACGGGTTTTTACCCCTAGAGATGAACATCCAAAATCCATATTTTGTCAGTGTACATGAACTCCATCTCGAATCGCATAACATCCAGCCATTTCACAATGTCCATACTGGTAATGGCCTACTCAAAACTAGTAGGATCATCTTCTTTGAAGATGCAATCCTCTCGATCCCCGTCTATAAGAAAACCGTAGTATCTCTCGGGTGAATGAGAAATCCTACTAGATCTGCGGAGTGGCTAAGGTTCGTCCAGGACTATCGAATTCTGTGGTTCCACCAAATCATCAGTTGCAGTTTTGCTTCTGGAATTTCTTCCAGCTCTGCCATGTTCCCACTACCTTCTTTTGCAATAAATTCCCTCTCTAAGAAAATAGCGCGGCGAGCAAAAAAAACCTTCTGTTCCTCGGTGTGATAGAAAATATATCCCAAAGACTTCTTTGGATATCCTACAAACTTGCAAAGAACTCACCGTGCCTAAATTTTTTCCGGATTTTGTACTTTGACATAGGTCGGACAACCCTATACCTTAATAAACTTAAGACATGGTGTCTTTCCACTCCATAGTTTGTATGGAATCTTAGGCAAAAAATTGGACGCATCTTGATTCAATAGGTATGCCGCTGTCTTAAGCGCATATCCCCAGAATGATAAAGGTAACTCAGCAGTACTCATCATGGAGCGAACTATATTCAAAAGGGTACGGTTCCTCCGCTCTGATACACCGTTATGCTGTGGTATATACGAAGGAGTAAGATGAAAGAGAATACCATTTTCATTTAGATATTCAAGGAATTTCGTGCTCAATTATTCACCTCCTCGATCAGATCGTAGGATATTGATACTTTTGCCAATCTGGTTCTCTACTTCGTTTTTATATTCTCTGAATTTTTCGAAAGCTTCATATCTGTGTTTCAGAAGATACACATACCCAAATCTAGAAAGATCATCAATGAATGTAATGAAGTACGAGAAACTACCCCTTGCATGTGTAGACATTGAACCACATACATCACTGTGTATGGGTCCCAAGAGCTCTGTTGCTCTCTTTCCATGTTATGTAAATGGAGCTTTGGTCATCTTACCCTTGAGACAAGACTGGCAGGTTTCATAAGATGCAAACTTGAACGAATTCAAGTATCTATTTTTATGAAACTTGGCTAGTCTTTTCTCATTGATATGATCAAGTCTACAATGCCACAAGTAGGGTTTGTTCATTTCTGAACTTTTCCTCTTGCGTGTGTTCTTTACACTGAAAACTGTGTTTAGATTAAGAACATAGATACCATTACAAAGTGTACTTTCTGCAACCAATACCTGATTGAGATAAATGTTCATGATATTTCTATCTAGAACAAAGTTATATCCATCTTTATCTGGTAAAGAAACGGATATAATGTTGCAAAGCATGGAAGGTATATAATAGTAGTTGTTCAAAATCATACTCTTGTCACTTAGCAACACTAGGTGATATCCTCCGACGGCAGCAACATCAACTTATGCTCTGTTCCCTACTCTGAGAGACATATCACCAAGTCCAACAATCCTATTTTTTTCTCAGTCCCTGTAATAAATTGCAGATATGAGATCCTAATCCGGTATCTAGTACCCAGGAAGTAGGACTGACCGAAAAACAGTTCTCAATAACAAGAACACCCGAAGAAGATGCAATAGAATGCTTCTTCTTTACTCAGGTCAAGTAGGAATCTTTGCATCCCTCTATCTCTTGCTCATACCCGTGACAGTTGTCACAAGTTAGAGCCGAGCCGACGTTCTCCAACCCCGAATAAGAATCGGGTCCGTCAAGTCATACAATTTATTATCTTTATTAAGGCATGACATGGTTGCCGCTTAGAAAGAGGAAAAAATACTCAGCATATACTCTTGCAATTTTAGATTAGTTTTTAATTTATCTAAACAGGATGGCCTTCACTATTTCCTTAAATTCTCATTCAAACCTTAAAAGGAAAATTAGCCAGGATTAATCGCACTCTATAAGTTCACTTAATCGTTCAGCCATGTGGGGTGTCGGTATTTTAAGGGAGGTTTTTCAATACTTTCGCGAAGTTCCTTAAGTTAAAATAATCTCTTATCCCTGGAGGTGTTGCCCTGCTGATAGCGTTCTAGACACCTACTTGATTTAGCTAATTGTAAAGTGAAAAAATCTCCCAGGAAGTAACTATTACTCATAGTATGATCGGGGCCCAACTATCATCGTGTGATAACCTAGATGAAAGCCACTATATTCACCACTCCATAAGGTATGCAAATGCTAACAAGTTTTCCTAATGTTTGAAACTCCCGATGTGGTTTTTTCCCCTAGGACCCAATTGCATTGATGAATAATCAACAAATTAAAGAGTCTTAGTCAAGTTCTACCCGTCATTATGTTGATTTCATTACACCCGCTTGCTTGACCCTTGACGAATAATCAACAAAGTCTCACAATCGTCCTAACCAATCTCATCTAATGTTGTAGATAATCATTACCCGGCTACGGAACACTATGCCTTAACGAATAATCAACAAACGCAGTACGAATGCTAAGCACTAATTAACTGAAATGACGGAGGGCTACATCTGGTTTTTGGCGAAAAACCTTTAACGTATTGAACTTAATCTCATTGAAGAAACCAATTTGTTTTCAAAAGAAGTGGTTTAGGATCCGCTTTAAAGCATATAGTTTTCAAGAAAACCGAGTAGATTATAGGAACGCAAGTTTTAGCTTAAAAAGGAAATCCCCATGAGGGATCAAGGCTTTTCCCATATAGAATGGGGTACGAGATATTCCTAACTGAATACCGCTATGCAAAACAAAAGATTGCGACTATAGTTTGCAAATAGTAGTTTCGACAACATCATGTTTTAAGGTTTATTTCCTTGCGTTAATTGGGATTAATGCGGTCCCATCAATTAAACCTATCAATCCAGAAGAAACGAAAATAGAATGTATTTTTATGCCATCCGCATTCGCTTTGGGGTCCGAATACTTTACCGTGAGGTTACTTAACTTACAGCAGTGCATGGGCAGGGGTAGCGCGGATGCAAAACATAAACAAAGTTTATAATATATATATATATATATATATATGTATGTATGTATGTATGTATGTATGTATGTATGTATGTAGCATTCGTCTCAGAGGCAAGATATCACAAGCAACGCGGCAGAAGCAAACACAAATATAAAATAAAGGATATACTAGGAATTCCGTTTTTCGTTTTACCCATTAACGAAAATTCAGATTCCTTGGTCGTGATGAATAGCCGAAAACCCATACCCCTAGAACCCTACGAGTGCGGCAAGTAACCCTACCAATTATAAAATTAGGTGACCGGTCTCGGCTCCTCGAAATGACCACCCACTGGATTCTAGAACCCGGCTACTTGAACACTCCTTATAGGTCTATCCTAGATACATGTAATGAAATAATAATACATTGGTAACTACGACCACAACCAAGCCGTGTCCCACAAAAGAATAATTATTATATCACAAATTTTACATGAATGAAAATAAAACACTTATCTCACATAAACCCTCCCAGCTATTTATTCACGACGATCGCATCTATTTCAATCCAACACATCACAGAGCAAGCAAACAATGTAAGTAAGATATGTGTAACCCCTATGTCATTGACATATAGCAATGAGATTGGGAATATTACCACATATCTCTTACAATCATCATAGAATATGCACACAAGTAACCAATAGAACTCATAACCCATCACGCCGGTATTTTAAAATTCAAGAAAATGAAAATTAGAAAACTCCCTTGGCAAACTAAAAAACTATTTCCATTGCTATTATCCAAACCACGAACTCCGAAACTTTCCCAAGAAGCACAAAAATACGAATAAATATTTAATATTTTGTGCCAAGAGGGTTCTATTGGGGGGTTAGGGTTGGGCACCCAACCCCAGACCACCATAGGTGGTCTCGGGTGGGGTGACCCCACCCGCACCCCTCCTCAATTGCTCCCCCGACGTATATGATCGCTTCCTGAGCCTTTTCCAAACATAAACCAAGTCATACAGAGGATTCTATTGCAATGGAATTTGTTTTAGGGTAATTTTAAAACTAGATTTTGAAGAAAAAAATGACTTATGAGTTCAATTGTTACCAAAACAAGTTTTAATCTTTCGTTAGGCTCTGATACCACTTGAAAGATCCCATGCACCCTAGATAGCAATTTATAAACATAGTATGCATGATAGGGTTTTCAAAATTCAAGAGAGCATGGGTTCCAACTTGAGGATCTACACTAAAGATTAGAAGTTGAAATATGAAAAAGTGAAGCTTTAAAGCTACCAGGTTTAGGCTAAAATCTTTGTAGCATCTTCAAGTGCTCCAATTTTGTGTTGGACTCCATCGTAGGATCCTTGTAACTCCATGGAACAAACTTGCATGTTCATCTCCTCCTTCTAAGATGATCTACCTTGAAGGCTCAAGGCTTTGGCTCCAAACTCCAAACTAGAAACTAACTTAGATCTAAAAATTGCTAGCTTAAAGATCTAAGAGTGTAATTTGCATTCACTAAATTAATTTTCCCTTTTAATTTTCCTTTTTCATTTCTCTTTTTATTTTTTAAAGAGGAGGAAGAAGATAACGAGAGAGCTTGGACAAGTGAGAGAAAGATAAGATAAGAATGAATATCATAACCATTTACTAGAAATGGTTACTAATAAAAAATATTCTCTACAAATTCTCAACCATGGGATTCAATCAAGTGGCAAAGTGTCAATACACTTCTCCCTCTTCCACTTGTCACCATTTAAAATGAGGTGTATGTTATGCTAGACTCAAGGCATAACATAAGATAAAGGAAAAAAATTAAATCAATTACAATACACACACTTGTAATTAATTTCTAATATATTTAAAATACTTAAAGATACAAAATTTAATTAGTGACAAAAACATTAGCAAATACATATAATAAATATAAGGCCGGGCCCGCACGTGTGCGCAGCGGAAGCGGGAACGGAAGGAAAATAAAAATTCTGTAAGAGCGCGATCGGCTGTACGCCAAAAATCGTCCAAGCATTAGTATCTATCTAATTGTAAAGAGCGTAAAGAAAAGTTCAGAGGTTTTACAACCTTTGTAGCGTGTCCGGCTGGTCCCGGAAGACCTCGTATAAACTCCGTGAGCTCCTGAACGCGTCTGCACGCCGACTGCCTCGCCGTAGATGATCCGCGTTGAAAGCGGACTGCCCGAGCTCCAACTCCATCACCAGTCGGAGAAACTTCCTCCAGAGGCTTGCTAGGCGTGGAGGAAGATGATGCGAACAATGGGTACTTGTTCAGTCAAAGATATCGCACATTTGATATAACATTTTCCTTACTTTTCTTAGATATTGAAAGGTGTTTATTATAAATATGAAACATATGAGGGTTTATCTGCAAAATATCTATTTTCATATGTTTATATATTATAATTAACATTATGAAGGAAAATGTATGCATATAATATTTATATAATATTTTGATAATTTAAATATGCATATCATATCAAATATTCTCAACCAATATTCTCAAAATATAATATCATATCAAATGGTTAGGATAATATCTCAAAAATACCAAATATTACTAACATTATTCATTGAGATATTGTGCAGGGTTTAGTTCAGGTCAGGAGATCGAGATGTTGAGATGTCGGGAATCAAAAATCTACCGATAAAGTTAGATAAAATCGAAGAATCAATACTGGCAGAGACTAAGAAAAGATATGAAGATTCCAGACATCTAGAAAATCTCCACGTGTCAACATTCCTTAGCCCCAGAAAAATGAAGCCAAGATTCAACCAAACGGCCGCGGTTGCGCGGCCAAACTAGCAATAATGCGGCGGATCCGCTGTAGGAAAGAAGATTTAGGGTTTGGGATTTTTAGGTTTGATTTGCAACAACAAACCCTGATTCTTGGGATCTTTAGTTTCTGGTTTTGGGGCTATATAAAGGACCGAGGGCTAAACCTATAAATTATCAAACTGAAGAGATCACGAAGTTCAAGTTGACTCATGCATCCAGGTTGATCAATCGGCTGTTCATTTACCTCCTTCAAGATAGATCGAGAAGCAAGCTAGGGTTTTGTATTCCAATTTCTAAAGGAACAAAAAGTGTAATTGATCAAGTTAATTAATAAAGATAGTTGTTTTATTCTTATTGCATTTATTTTTTATTTACATCATGATCTATATCCGTTCTTCTATCTTTATCATGCGCGAGTAATTCACCGCTTGATAGGGTTCGTAGGATTATGTTAGATCAATGGAAGATAAAAAATTTCTTAACTTCTTTTAAGTCTTATGAAGTTTATAAACATTAGCAAAACAAATGTTAACATTCTAATCGGGCGCGCTATTAATTTATTGATAGTCTTGACCGCGATTTGAGATTATATTAACAATTGTTTGGTTAAAGGCTAGACATGAATAGAGATCAATGAAAGGACAAGGGTCAATAGTGTGGAAACACTAAGTTTCTTCCAAGAACCCTAATCCTCATTCATCACTATCAATCCAGTTTTAAATCTATAAATAGATAAAAGAAGTCATTTTTATTAATCATCCATTACTACTAAATCCTAACGAACCTTACAAGCCATCTTCTGATATAAAATCTATATTTTTATTTAAACTAAATCTATTTTCTACATCCGTATTTTGACGTAGATCTAGAAACTATTCTCCACTATTTTTTATTCTTCTATTCTTTCTCTTTTTCTACACGTCTAAAGTAAGATTGAAAGATTCCATGTTTCCCTGAGGACGACCCGTACTCATCTTGGCTAGCTACACGCGACACCGTTATTGATTGCGGTTATTTTACAAACACTTCTTTAAAACAGATCAATCAAATGGAGCCGTTATTGATTGCGGTTACTTACTACACTCACATAGAAAATCAATCAAATAGGTGATCTTTTAATCTTACTTTAAACGTGTTGATTGAAAAGAGCAAGAATAGAAGAATAAAGAATAGTGAAGAATAGATTCTAGATCTATATTAAACACGGATGTAGAATACAGATCTAGTTTAAATACGGATGTAGATTTTATATCAGAAGAGGGCTTGTAGGGTTCGTTAGGATTTAGTAGTCATGGATGACTAATAAAGATGACTCCTTTTATCTTTTGATAGATTTAAAACTAGATCGATAGTGATGAATGAGGATTAGGGTTCTTTGGAAGAAACTAGGGTTTCCTAACTATTGACTTTTGTCCCTTCATTGATCTCTATTCACGTCTAGCCCTTAACAAAACAATTGTTAATCTAATCACAAATCGCGGTCGAGACTAGCAATAAATTGGTAGCGCGCCCGATAAGAATGTTAACGATTCTTTTGCTAAAGTTTATAAACTTCATAAGACTTAAAAGAAGTTAAAATATTTTCTCATCCATTGATCTACCTTAATCCTACGAACCCTATCAAGCAGAGAATTACTCACGCATGATGGAGATAGAAGAAGAACGGAGAGGGATCATAACGTAAATACAGAAAATAAATGCTAAATAATTAAACTAATGATCTACTTTTATTAATCAACTTCACAATTACAAAACCTTCGAGTTTAGATTACAAGAGGAGGAAGAAGTTGCTCTCGATCTCTGCCTCGTAGGAAGTAGATACTCCGTCGAATCTCACGTCGCCTTATCACGTCGAATCGCGGACCTGTCTTGGATCACTTGTTCTTTGACGATGATTAGCTTCGTGTAAAGGAATGATGATTTCTAAGTTTATCCCTCGGTCCTTTATATAGCCCCAAAACCAGAAACTATAGATCTCCAGAATTAGGGATTGTTTTGAAGATCTAAACCACAAAATCCCAACTCCTAACTCCTCCTTTAGGCTGCGGATCCGCCGCATTTATCACGTTTTGGCCGCGGAAGCGCCGCGTGTTGGTGTGATCATTGGTTCAAAATTCTGGGGCTACTTCAATGTGACACATGGAGATTTATTTGATGTCTGAAATTTTCATATCTTTTCTGAGTCTCTGCCAGTATTGATTCTTCGATTTTATTTAACTTCATCGGCAGATTTTTGATTCCCGATATCTCAATATCTCGATCTCCTGACCTGAGCTAAACCTTGCACAATATCTCAATGAATAATATTAGTAATATTTGGTATTTTTGAGATATTATCCTAACCAATTTGATATGATATTATATTTTGAGAATATTGATTAGGGATATTTGATATGATATGCATATTTAAATTATCAAAATATTATATAAATATTATATGCATACATTTTCCTTCATAGTGTTAATTATAATATATAAACATATGAAAATAGATATTTTACAGATAAACTCTCATATGTTTCATATTTATAATAAACACCTTTAAATATCTAAGAAAAGTATGGAAAATGTTATATCAAATATGCGATATTTGCGACTGAACAGTACTCTCTACTTTTACCAAAATCTCACCATGGCAACATTTGCCATTTTCAAGAGAGCTTGAGCTCTTCTTGTGTGAGGAAGAAGAAGATGGTTAAAAATGTGATGGGTTGTTTTTGTGAAAAAAGAATTGTCTCTCCATTTCCACCCATGTCATGTATATACATGACACATACCCTCCCTCCCACTCTCTTTCATGTGTGTCTCAACACACAAGAGAGATAGTGGGCCCCACCATTTTAATTAAATATATTAAATATATAATAATATATATACATTAATATATATATATATACATTTACATATATCTGTATATGTAAATGGTGGGATTTATATATATTTTTGTATATTTATTTATACTTAATTTATAATGGTGGGATTTAATATATATATATATATATATATATCAATATATATATATATATATCAAATAAGTATTAGTACATGTATACTATACACATACACATCATGTATCACATACACGAAATGCCATCAATATCTTCTCAGTATCATATACTGTAAAGAGTGTGTATCATATACACTATATTATAAACCATATCATTAATACAGTTATCAAGTCAACACTTGACTTGGTATTCCAGCTTTGAAACCGGCTAGTATAACAGTCGTCCGATTGAACACGTATATCCAATATACATGTTTTATCGAACTCATGTACGTATCCCTATACGTACGTCACTTTGCATTTTGCCCGGGCAGGCACTTTCGTTGCAGGACTCTAAAGACCTATCAATACGCTGGCAGTAGGTTATACAGGATCGTATCCGATTGAATCTGAAACACTTTTAGATTCAACCCCTTTTCGGGTTAACCCATAAGCTCATCAGTGGCACTAGCTGTACGTAACGGCTACCCAAGTATAAGCAAGATAAAGGCAGGTCGACGAGCGAACTCATCCGGACCCAACAAATTCTATAAGTGACAGTCACCGTACAGTTCGTTCTCTTCGTCAATGAGTATCACATACTAGGTCTGGGGAGTGGAGTCTGTTAGACCCCAATAACCCGATAAGTCATGCTGACAGAGGACTCATAACCTAAGAGATACAACTGGTAACACTTACCAGTTTATCTCTACTATCGTGGCCATGGACTTCTGGTTATAGTCGTGTCCTGTACAGTGCGATATCGACTTCCAATACCGGGAGTAACGAATTCCCTCGACCGCTCACTACCTCCATGTGCTTCAGGACTGTACCCAACTAAAACATGTTTGCACGACTCAGTAGAGCCGTGGTAGGGTAGTAATCAAAGTACAGTAGGAACACACATGAGACACTGTGGCGATTTCAGGTCTAGGGACTATCTTGTACTCATGTCACCAGAGAACTGCTATCTGAAATTAGTATAATACCAACTAAGAGTTCTCGGCGAGTCCGTCCAGTGTAACTCATCCAATGAGCATATGTATACAGTCATTAGTGTCAAACACCAATTGCTATGGGATCAGCCATTGCCCCGTACAGGGTCATGAAACGTATACACTAGTCTAAACTGGAGTACCGATGCCCTGTCTCGATACTCCTACGACTAGGGACATTTAAGGATGTGCTTATAGACTACCAGACCCCACTAGTATGATCCTTATCATAATCCTGGTAGTCAAGCAAAGATCCTATGGGATTTATCTCATGTATTTGCGATACATGATAACTAGTATCGTGCATTCACATGGCAGATAAAGACAAACCAGATAGCACACTATCACCTTGAGTAAGACTGTTCTTGGTATAGGCCCTTCTCGAATTCAGTAATTGCGTTCCCGCAATTACGATAATTGCCTTGAGGGCACATATATCCAACAATAAATACATGTATTAATATATTAAATCGGAACTCGATTTAATATCTATTTTTCTAAAAAGACCGACTAGTATTTCTCCCGTCCGATTAACCTCGGTGTATCCAATACACTAGTTTTAACCGTACGCCTGCACGTACCCAGTATGGCTACTACACCATTTTACCAAAGCCGGAAACCCTCTGTGTGGGACTCTAAAGACTCGACAATAAACTGGAAGTGAGTTCACTGAAAAAATCCTAAAGAACTCACAAGCAAATCAGTGGCACTAGCTGTAAGTAACGGCTACCCAGGTATCTAACGAAAAGGAGATCGACGACCAAGCTTGTCCGAAAACCCCAACTGAGTCTATAAGTGACATTCACTGTACAGTCCAGTTTGTTCATCTGAGAGTATCGCATATTAGGTCTAGGGGGTGGTAAACGTCAGACCCCTAATATCCTGATAAGTCATGTTGGTATCAAGCCCATCACCAATCGAGAAACTACTAAACTCCCATCAGTAAATCTCTTCTGTCTGGGCCCAGGTCTTATGGTGCTGGCCAACCGTGCACTGCGCGATATCAACTCCTAATACCGGGAGAGACGAAACCCCTCTATCGCTTACTGCCTCAAAGTGCTTCGGGACTGCACCCAAAAACTATGTATTTGCATGACCTTTTAAAGTCGTGGTATGGTAGTAATCAAAGCACGGTGGGAACACACTCGATACGAAGTGACAATTGTGGAACGACGGACTACCCTGTACTCATGTCATCTGAGAACTGCTATCTGACGATAGGTATAGTACCATCTAGCAGTTCCCGGCGAGTCCGTCCAGTGTAACTCATAACCTAATGAGCATATGTATAAAATCTTTGGTACCGTATACCAATGGTTGGGGGACCGGCCATCTCCCTTCTCGGGAATAAGAAACGTATACACTAGTCTATTCTGGAATATCGATGTCCTGTCTCGATACTCCTATGACTAGGGACATTTATGGATGTGCTCATAGACTACTTATCCCCTATGAGTATGATCGCCACCATAACGCCGGTAGTCAAGCAAAGATTTTGTGGGCTTTATCAATATGTATTTGCGATACGTAATAATAAACATATACACATGTTAAGATAAAGACAAACCAGATAGCATACTATCATATTAAGCACGATTGTCCCGTACATATATATCCCAAGTATCCAAATGTAATATACAATCCCATGTAGTATACAATAATGGCCTCTAGGGTATACATATCCAACAAAAAGTGCATTCTTAAATGGTCAAATAGACGATGAAGTTTATGTATCTCAACCTCCCGGTTTTGAGAATCATGCATTTTCAAATCATGTCTATAAATTAAGAAAGGCACTAAACGGTCTTAAGCAAGCTGCGCATGCCTGATATGAATGTTTGAGTTCAGTTTTGGAAAATTTAGGATTCACGAAGGATATAGTAGATAAGACATTATTTACTAAAACTCTTAACCAAGACATCATAATAGTCCAGATATATGTTTATGATATTATTTTTGGATCAACAAATGAAAGTATTTGTGAAGATTTCGCCAAATCCATGTAGGATGAATTTGAAATGAGTATGACGGGAGAACTTAACTTCTTCCTAAGATTTCAAATAAAACAAATAATTAATGGTATCTTCATCAATCGAGCCAAATACACTAGGGAATTAATAAAGAAGTTTGATTTAAAGAATGCATAGACTTGTGAAATATCTCTGACTACCAATACCAAACTCACTGACAATAAAGAGGGTCAAGATGTTGACACTAGACTTTATCATGGCCTGATAGAAAGTCTACTCTATTTGAATACTAGTAGACCAGATATCATATTTAGTGTGTGTTTGTGTGCGAGATTTCAGGCAAATCATAAGGAGTCACATTTGACTGCAGTCAAAAGGATTTTTAGAAATCTGAAAGGAACCATAAATTTTGTCTTAAGCTATCCAAAGAATAACTTGTTTCATTTGACAAGTTATTCAGATAAAGATTATGCCGGAAGTCTAAAACATTGAAAGAGCACAAGTGACATTTGTCACTTTCTAGGAAACTGGCTTGTCTCTTAAATTTCCAAGAAACAAAACTCAGTAGCTCTGTCGACAGCCGAGGCAGAATATATCGCTGTCGGTGCTTGTTGTGCACAAAGTTTTTGGATGAAATACACACTTGAAGATCATCAAGAGAATATTTCAAAGATTCTAATAATCTATGACAACACAAGTACGGTTCACATTACCAAGAACGCCGATCAACATTCTAGGCCTAAACACATCAACATACGATATCACTTCTTTCGAGATCATTTTCATAAGGGAGATATTGTTTTGAAGTATGTGTTAACAGAAAGTCAATTGGCCGATATATTTACCAAGTCGTTAGATAAAACTAGGTTTTCCCATTTAATAGGAGAATTAAATATGATAGAATTAATTATATCTTAAATCCGTAAACAATATTAAACGATATAAAATAAGTTTAAAACATATATAAATTAAATTTTTGTACTGCAGACGTCTCATACAGATGTCTGGTCTTTTCAAATATCAGAAACAGACATCTTCTACAGACGTTTGTCCTAACTGCCTAATTCTTAATGCTTTAACTAATTAATAATGTAATTAATTAAACTTAAAATAATTAATTTTTCATTTAAATTAATATTGTTTAGATGGTTAATCATGTGTACCCTAGAATTCAAATTAGGATTTCAAAATTTGAATTTAGTGGGAATTAGAAAAACTTTTGGTTAGTTTTTCAAATTCCTTGGTGGTTTTTGAAACTTCACTCTCCTTCTTTTCTATAAATAGGAATCAATTCCCTAAGAATTGATCATTCCTGATTATCTGAATAAGATGGAGAACTTTTAAGTTTTCAACAGGAAGGAAAAACTGGGAATATGATATAGTTAAAAGAAGATCAAGGAAGAGCCTCCTAGTCCCGAATACGAAGAGGATACTAGCGAGGAATTCGTTCCTCTTTCTCCTTTTCCACCACCACCCAATCCAAATCCACTAAATCCTCCTGCCGCTGGTGGAATTGTGTTGTTGTTCCGTCAAACTTTCTCGGAAGATACTTGTATCTTCTTCTATCCTAAAGATGATATGATTATTAAGAAAAGGACGGCTGACATCATCGAGAAGTTCAAGAAAGAGACTTAGGATTAGATTATTGTATTGTTGTTTGTTTGTTTGTTTGTTTTTTATGTAATGTTTATATATTATACTGTTTGTTTTTATTCAATAAAATATATTTGTTTTCAGTTTATAGTTCGTTTCGTAAATCAAAACCGTAATTAAACTGCCAGAAACCCATATCAGACGTCTGTAGCAGACGTCTGGTAAAAAATAATTGATCTACAGACGTCTTTATCAGACGTCTGGTCAAAAATATCTGAGCTCCAGACATCTGTGGCAGACGTTTGCAGTTCATTTCCTGCTTCTGGAAATTTCATTTAGAGATGTCCGATCCATGACCCCAGACGTCTGCACGGGAAAATTTCTGATTCGATCAGAATTTTCTGAACCTTAAATTTCTTGGAATAAATCCTGGCCGTCCATTATCTTATAAAAACCTACCTTTTCCTCTTCTTTTCCTAACCGTAGATGTCTCCTAGCAAGACCGATCCTTTCCATTCTCTATCCAACTCTCACAAAACCCGTAAATTTCCCCAATTTCACTCGAGTTTCCCCTAAATTTTCATCATCGGTTCTCATTGTTGGATATAGTGCCCTCAAGGCAATTATTGTAATTGCATGCAGTTGTGATAATTGAGGGAATGCCTATACATGTAGAAGTCTTACTCGAGATGATGGTATACTATCTGATTTGTTTTTATCATTTATGTTTATACGTTTTAATACATAATGATAATGCCCGTAGGATTTTTGCTTGACTACCAGTATTATGATGGCGATCATACTTATGGGAACTAGGTAGTCTATAAGCACATCTTTAAATGTCTCTAATCATGGGAGTATCGAGACTGGGCATCGATATTCCAGAGTAGACTAGTGTATATGTTTCTTGACCTCGACGAGGGGCGGTAGACAGTCTCACAGCCATTAGTGTCAGCCATCAAAGATTGTATACATGTGCACATTGGGTTATGAGTTACACTGGAAGGACTTGCCAAGAAATCCTAGATAGTAATATACCTATCGTCAAATAGCAATTCTCTGGTGATATAAGTACATGGTAGTCTGTTGACCTGAGATCATCATTTGTCTTGTGTGAGTTCCCACTGTACTTTGATTAATACCCTACCACAACTCTACTGAATCGTGCAAACAAATTTTAGTTAGGTACAGTTCCAAGCCATATGGAGGCAGTGAGCAGAGTGAGGGGATTCGCCTATCCTGATATACAGAGTCGGTGTTGCTGTAGGGTGTTTTTCGTCACCCCATTGAGATGGGAATACGCGCGCACTTGTCAGGCGCATTACAGATTCCCCCTGCCTAGGGTAGGCTGGGGTTTTATGATTGTGAGTATCCGAATCTCCGGCAGCCGCGGACTAAGCTGCCGTTAATTACCCCTCGCTTTTGGAGCGAGAGAACCTCCGATTGACGGGTCAAATGGGTCATGCGAACTCAATGTGCAGTGTTGTGTTTTGAAAGGGTTTTGGATATATCGGGGCCCCGCAGAGTTTTTACGGGAGTCCCGCTATCCGAATAGCGGGCTGGGGGTCAAGAGGGCTAGCAGCCCCCTTGCGGGGTGCGAGGCAGCGCCCCGTTAGAAATTTTTTCTAACGGGGACAGTGTTGTGTGTGTGTGTGTGTGTCTGTGTGTGTGTGTATAAAGGGAAAGGGGCATCCAAAGGATGCGTGGAAGAAGGCGCCAGCGCCTCACATGCGCAGCATGCTGGTGCCGGCACGTGGGCGCTCGGGCGCTGGCGCTAGCGCGAGCGCTTTGGGCACTAGCACCTCACGTGCCTGGCACGTGGGTGCTCGGGCACCGACGCTGGCGCTGGCGCTGGCGCTTTGGGCGCTAGAGCCTCACGTGCCCGGCACGTAGGCGCTTGGGCGCTAGCGCCTCACGTACCCGGCACGTGGGCGCTCAGCGCTCGGCACTGCCGTTTTGGGCGCTAGCGCCTCACGTGCCCGGCACGTTGGCGCTTGGGCGCTGGCGAAAAGAAGGGGTTTTTACCCCCGGAAATAGGAGTTAAACTCCAAAAGTGGATTTTGAGTGGAGTTAAACTCCAAAAGATCTGGATTAGGAGTTAAACTCCTTTGAGGATTTGGGTCTTGAAGTTGAACGCCCTAAGAATCTTCAGAGGTTCTTCTCTCTTAAGTCTTGGATCTTCTCTTGAGTCTTGGATCTTTCCCAAAGTGGGATTTTCGGAGATGGGTCTCCTTCATTCTCCTCTTTGTTGGCCGGATCTTGGAGAAAAAGGGGGCGTGAGATTTAAAAATCTCCCCTTTTTGAGATCTAATGGAAGATCTGAGCTCCCCTTTGTGGGTTTTGTGGTGAAAAACTATTTAGTTTTGGAGAAGGAAGAGTAAAACTCTTGATTTAATTCAAAAAAAAAAGAAGGTTTAGAACCTTAAGAAAGGAGAAGGAGGCATAGACCTTAAGATTTTTTTGAGAGAGTGAAAAAAGATCTTGAGATATTTTCATTATCTTTGCCTTTATAAGCTATACACTTTACATATAGCCCCTTGGGCTTTACAAAATGGCATTTTGCCCATCTCATACCTCATGTGCTATTTCTTTTTGCACATAAACCATGGGCTTTATAAAAATTTGGCTTCATGCCCATTTTTTTTACATTTATTCATAAAATAAAAAAAGGAAATACACCAAAATTATTTATTACAAAAAATTTATTTTGGCATGGGGGGAGGCCGGCCGCTTCATGTTCGGGCTCGATCCGGGCATTGGCCCACTTGACCTGGGCTCAGGCCCACTTAGCTTGGGGTTGACTTTGATTTTGACTTGGTCAACCGGGGTGTAAATTTTGACCCCAACAAATTGCCCCTCATCAATAAATGCACACCACATATCTGGGTTGTATGCAAGAAATTGATGGATCTTCTTTCGCGTGGAGGTTGATTTAATTTGGTTCCCGTTTTGACGACGTGGAGGTCATTGCTGCCCTTTTTGCGACTTGGACGGTCGGTTCTGCCCTTTTGGCGACTTGGAAGGTCGGTGCTGCCCTTTTTGCGACTTGGACGGTCGGTGCTGCCCTTTTTGCGACGTGGACGGTCGGTTCTGCCCTTTTTGCGACTTGGACGGTCGGTCCTGCCCTTTTAGCGATTTGGACGGTCGGTGCTGCCCTTTTTGTGACTTGGACGGTCGGGGCTGCCCTTTTTGCGATGTGGACGGTCGGCGCTGCCCTTTTCGCGACGTGGACGGTCGGTGCTGTCATTTTTGCGACTTGGACGTTCGGTTCTGCCCTTTTAATGACTTGGACGGACGGTGCTTGGTTTGACTTGCTCCGCTTCTTGCGGTGTCAGGGATGAAGTTGACTTGTTTCCGAGGCGGAGCTTGATTCTTCCAGGATGGTCATTGGTTGTTTTGCTAATTTGATGTGATTTGGGTTGACATCAGCACCACTACACTGGAATATGGTACCAGGAGCGAATCATCATCTGCCATGACAGGATTTAGGATTTTGGTTTGGCATCAGCACCGCTGCACTGGAATATGGTACCAGGAGTGAATCATCATTTGCTGTGAGGGGATTTCCCTCGTTCCCAGTTTAACGACTTAGGGGTCATGTTCCCAGTTTAAAGACTTAGGGGTCTTCTGTTCCCAGTTTAAAGACTTAGGGGTATATGGATTGGAGTTTGGAATTTTGGGGGTAGGGTAGGCGTCTATGGAATGGAGTTTGGAATTTTGGGGTTAGGGTAGATATCAGCATTGCTAACACTGAAGCACATATGCCTAGAGAAATTCATCATTTACCTTTGCCTGTTGGGGAGCGATGGATTAGGCGATAGGTTTAGGTCCCTATCACCTAAGGCTTTTCAATTTTATGAGCCGTAAGGGTCTCATAAAAGCATTTCTCTCCCTACGAGTCGGAAGGATCCCGCAGGTGTATTTTCTCCTTAGGAGTCGTGAGGACTCCTAAGTGTGTTTTTCCTTTGTGAGTCGTAAGGATCCCATGAAGGTTTGTTCTCCTCATGTATCGTGAGGACACATGAGTGGGTCTTCCCAATGGAGCATAATTCCAAGGGCGGAGACCGGCCGCTGGACTGGTGATTGCGGTGGGGTATGGGTATGATGAGAATTATTTGAGCCCATGGATTGTATACGGTAGTCAATTTGGGGATTAACCGTAAGGCCGGGAGAATTTTGAGAAATTGGATTTTGGTTGGCGTCCGCATCGCTGCACTGGAATATGGTACCAGGAGTGACTCATCATTCGCCGTTTGGGGACTTGGAATTTGGATCTTGTTTGGCATCAGCGTTGCTGCACTGGAATAATGCCAGGAGCAACTCATCATTTGCCCCGGGAGGACTTGGAATTTGGTTTTTGGGTCGGCATCAGCGCCGTTAACACTGAAGCAATGCCAGGAGCGACTCATCATTTGCCGTTGGCAAAACTTGGGATTTGGGTTTTTGGTCGGCATCAGCACCGCTAACACTGAAGCAAAATGCCAGGAGCGACTCATCATTTGCCGTTGCCTGTTTGGAAGCGATGGCTCAGGAGACAGGTTTAGATCCCTATCACCTAAGGCTTTTCAATTTTATGAGCCGTAAGGGTCTCATAAAAGCACTTTCTCCCTACGAGTTGAGAGGATCTCGCAGGTGTATTTCTCCCTAGGAATCATGAGGATTCCTAAGTGTGTTGCTCCTTTGTGAGTCGTAAGGATCTCACGCGGGGATTTTCTCCTCACAAGGTCGAGAGGACTTTGCGAGGGTATTTCATCTCTTTTCACGAGTTTGCGTCCTTTTGGGTTTTCACAAACTCGCCGGCAGTCCTGCTTTTTTTTTACTCATGGAGCCCTTTCGGGTTTTCATTCGTGCCCGTTTTGCTTGTGGACATACCGTTTTTTTTGTTTTTTTTAATTTATTAATTTGTTTTTTTTCCGCCAGTGGGACTTTAAAAGTAGTCTCATCGGCAGGACTTGGGAGAGATAGGGGTCGTTTACACCTGTGAATTGTATATGGTTTTACAGGATGTATGATCTAGACCGTAGGGCTTGTGTTCTCAATTCTCCTGCGACTTAGAGCATTCACACGTAATATTTCTTGAGATATCGGCTATTGATAGGTGACATGGGCCTTTCTCCCTCGACATTTATCAGCTGGTAGGATCCTCCATCAAACACTTTCTCGATGACGTATGGTCCTTCCCAGTTTGGCTCGAATTTTCCCTTGGCATGTCGATTAGGGATGATCGGTCTTTTGAGGACCAACACAAATTCACCTTTCTTGAAAGCGCGGAGACGGGCTATCTTATCATAGGCCCGTGACATTTGGGCTCGGTATAGCTCCAGATTTTGCTGCACCGCGAGCCTCTTTTCTTCGAGGGCGTCGAGCTCTTCAAGCCGAAGGAGTACGTTTTCCTCCTCCGTCAACTTGTGCTGAACGACCATTCTTAAGCTTGGAACTTCGACTTCGAGAGGGAGGACCGCCTCCACTCCGAAGAGTAATGAGTATGGAGTGGACTGAGTAGGAGTACGATGTATGGTGCGATATGCCCACAACGCCTTGTGAAGTTTGAGATTCCAGTCTTTCTTGTTGGCTGAAGCATTTTTCCTCAGGAGCTTGCATAGAGTCTTATTGAAGTCTTCGGCTAGCCCATTGGCTCTTGGATTATAGACGGAGGAATATCTCCAGTCTATCTTGTGCTGAGTAGCGAACCTTGAGACTTTGAAGCTCTTGAAAGAAGGCCCGTTGTCAGAAATGATTCTTCTTGGTGTACCGAAGCAGTATAAAATATTATGCTGGAAGAACGTCACAATATTTTCTGTCTTGATTTCTTTTAGCGGGACAGCTTCATCCCATCTGGAGAAATAAACAGTTGCGGCCAATATGAACCGGTGGCCTTTAGATGATGGAGGATCAATTGGACCAACTATGTCGGTGCCCCAAACTTCGAAGGGCCATGACGCCACCGTAGGATGCAGCGGATTGGGATGCTTGTGAATGAAATCACCGTGAATTTGGCAGATATGACACTTCTTTGCATGCTCTTCACAATCTCTTATCATGGTAGTCCAGTAATATCCAAGCCGTTTGATTTGAAGCCGCATTTTGGGGCCGGATTGGTGAGCTCCGCAGACGCTTGAGTGAACTTCTTTCATGACTTTCTGGGCTTCGGCCGATGACAGACATCTGAGCCAGAGTTGGTCATATGATCTGCGGTATAGCGTATTATTTACAAACACGTATCGAAGAGCTCTCTTCTTCAGTTGAACCCTCGCAGATTTTCCTTCGGGCAGCTTGTCGTATCGCAGGTACCCTATGATGGGCTCTCTCCAATCGGGCTCGTCTTGAACGATCGAAGCTTCTTCGGCAGGACTGCTCTTCTGTTCCGCGCTTTCCTCTTCTCGTAGAGAGACTAGGGGTAGAATTTGCCGGCTCCTGACTGTGATCAAAACTTCGTCAATGTCAGGATCAGCCAGCTCTTTGGCTAAGCGAGTGAGTACGTCAGCCTTTCCGTTCAACACTCTAAGGATTCTCATTAGTTCAATGTGAGTGAACCGTTTTATGAATTCCACCACTCGGCTTATATATCGAGCTAACTCGAGTTTGTATATCTTATAGCCGCCGCTTACTTGGTTGACGACAAGCTGGGAATCACCGTAGACTCATAGCCGAAGGATTTCCATTTCTATAGCGAGCTCCATACCAGCTATCAGAGCCTCGTACCCAGCCTCATTGTTTGTGCGAGGCTCGGTGAGAGCAAAGGAGCGCCGTAGGATCCCCATCGATGGCGTGATGAACACCAATCCTATCCCTGATTTTATCTCCGGTATGCTTGATTAACTGGTGGTACTTATTGATGTGGCTCCATCGAAGTAGAGCTCCCAACATGGCTCGCTATCCTCGAGGTGCATATTTGTTCATCGGGTAATTCACAATTTAGCGGCGACCCTTCTGGTATAGGATGAGCAACGAGGAAATCGGCGAGGGCTTGCCCTTTTATTTCTTTCTGACTAGCATAAACTATGTCAAACTCAAGTAGCATGACAGCCCATCTTGCCATTCTGCCGGCTAGGCTTGCTTTGGTCATTAAGTGTTTGAGCGAGTCGACCTTAGAGATCAGCATAACCCGATAAGCAAGCAGATAGTGCCTCAGCTTCTTCACAGCGAATATCAGAGCCAGGCATTGCTTTTCGATCGGGGAATAGTTGTGTTCCGCCCCAACTAAAGTTCGACTGAGGTAGTAGAGGGCATTCTATTTTCCCTCCTCGTTGTTCTGGGCAAGGAGTGCACCGAGTGATTCATCTAGTGCGTCAGTATAAAGAATCAACGATTTATTTGAAATAGGAGCAGCAAGCACTGGAGGGTGCAACAGGTACTTTTTGATGCTTTCAAACGCTCCTTGACATTCGGCTTCCCAGACAAAAGGAGCCCCTTTCTTCATGAGCTTTGAGAAGGGCCTACATCTCCCCGATAAATTTGAGATAAACCTTCGTATATAAGCAAGCTTGCCTTGAAAAGATCTTAGCTGCATCAGATTCTTCGAAGAGGGCATCTCCATGATGACCTTTATCTTTGATGGGTCAACTTCGATCCCTCGATGTCGGACTATGAAGCCCAGAAATTTTCCTGACGACACACCAAAAGCGCACTTTAGAGGATTCATCTTCAGATCGTATTCCCTCAGTTTGGTGAGAACGGTCCTAAGATCTTGGATGTGTTCGGCCTTGGCTTTAGTCTTGACGACTAGATCATCAACATAGCATTCGACGACTTTATAGATTAGGTCATCAAAGATATTGGTCATTGCCCTTTGATATGTTGCACCTTGTTCTTCAGTCCGAACGGCATCACCTTGTAGTATATTCCGATCGGGGTTTGAAATGCTGTGTGTTTCTCATCCTCAGGCGACATCTTGATCTGATTATATCCAGACGAGCCATCCATGAAGGTGAACAGCTCGTAATTTGAGGTGTCATCGACCATCATTTCCATGACCGGTAGCGGGAAGTCGTCTTTAGGGTATGCCTTGTTGAGGTCCCTGAAATCGACACAAACTTGGATTTGCCCATTTTTCTTCTTCACTGGGACTATGCATGCGATCCAGTCCGCATATTTCTCTTCTCTGATGAAGCCAGCATCGATAAGTTTCTTAGTTTCCTCGATGACCTTTTCTTCCAGCTCCCTTCTCATTCTTCGAGGAGCTTGTTTGACTGGCTTAGCATCAGGAGATATAGCCAGCTTATGCACGGCCACTTCAGGGGAAAGGCGAGGCATTTCTTTGTACATCCACGTGAAGCAGTCGACGAACTCATGCAGCAGGGCAATTATCTGCTCTTTCATTTCCTCTGACAAGAGTGAGCTGATGTAGGTCGGCCTTGGATTATCGGGCGTTCCTAAGTCAATCTCGGTTAGCTCATCAAAGGTTGCTTGTCTGCTATCTTCGAGCTCTTGAGGAGCTTCTTCTAGCTCGGCTAGCTCGTCGTCATCATTTGACCTTTTGCTGGCTTCACCAACATGGATCATGTAGCATGCCTTAGAATCAGGCTGGATGAAACCTATGCCCCGTCTATCTGGAATTCGTCTATCGATGAGTGCTCGGACCTGAGGCGGATGCCATAGCCCTTCATAAATCTTTGCTTCGGACTTCGTTTGATATAACCAGCATCCGCACCTTTTGAAATATTCCCGCATCTCGGGTGCATAGTATCTAGGATTGAGGACGGCTCTTATGCTTCTCTCATAGGGAAGGCACGCGACAGACAAATCGTCCGGGTGCACAACAAGGTTTGACCCATAAAACAGGATGCCCTTCTGTCCACTTTTCCTCCCGGGAACGTAGAAAGTTTTCAGCTGGTCCACGGTAGAGACTGACAATGCATCGAGCTCTTTGCACATCCGCTCCGGCACCTTTGTGATGTCTAGGGACCCTTCTGCAATTTCGATGGTCTCTCGTAGTTTTCTTGTTGCATGGGGGTCTAATCTGCGCAGCTGTTGCAAGGCAGGTCCTCTTCCTCCGACTCTTCAGTGTCGCTGCCAAGATGATGGCGGAATTTGCTGCTAGATGGGCCTTCAGTATCAGATTCGTCTGTATCGCTACCGAAACGAGGGTGAGTTTTATAGAAGGACGGACTTCCAGTGTCGGACTCATCAGTGTCACTACCAAAACGCGGGCGCACTTGGTCGTTTTTGCTTTTGAAAGTGACAGCCGGCTTAGATTTGCTTTTGAGTCTTGAGGACGCTCTGTCCTCAGTCAGTTGTGGCTTGGCATTTTGGTGGTTCATAAAGTACCGAGAATCCTCATATCGGACTTCATGCACACCGAACGACTGGATGTCTCTGTCAATGCGTCTTTCTTCGCCATTTTTAGTATACTTCATGCATTGATGGAGAGTTGACGGAATGAAGCCATAATCTTGGAGCCACGGCCGCTTCAAGAGAATTTTATAAGGCGTGTCAGCGTCGATCACGTATATCTTAACTTCGGTCTTCGGATCCCTAAATTTGATTGGCAGAGCTATGGATCCCAGAACTTGCTGGCAATTTTGATTGAAGCCTTGAATGACAATCCTTTCCTTTGACAGGTGTCGGACGTCCATTGACAAACTCTTCAGAGTTTGCAAGTTCATGATGTTCACTGAGGATCCTGGATCAATCAATATGCGATTAATCCGGTCTCTGTCACTGTACCCTGTCACGTAAAGCGGCCGATTATGCTCAGCTGTTCCCAGTAGCAAGTCTTCGTCCTTAAACGTGACTGTGGCAGCATGCAGAGCGTACTAGGCTTCTTTCATATTGATTTCCGCAAAGCGAGCCTGATACCGCTCCGGTTTTGTAGAGCGTGAGTGAGAACATCTCTAAGCTATTTAGATAGGACCAAGGCATCGTAGATGCTCAGGAGAGACGGGAGCTTTCAGAGATGAGCCAAGACATTGTAGTCCACTGAGGAAGGACTTGAGTTTTCATTAGCCGGTTCTCTACCATCTTCCTCATTAGCCACCTGTTTTTCCTTTCCTTTTGGGGCGTTTCTCTGATTTGGCGGTAGAGCCCTACCGCTTCTAAGCTGGATTTGGTTGGCCTTCGTGGCAAGCTCCTCGTCCTCTTCGGGAAAACAGAGCTCCTCCTCAGAGTCGCTGCCAAGATGGATGGCGTAGCAGGTCACTATAGAATCTCTTCATTGGAGTCTTCTTCTAACTCCTCCAGAATTTCAGCCGCTTCTACAGGGAGGAACTCCTTCAATTGAATCAGAGTTCTTTCCTTCTGTTCATAGTCTTCGAGGGAATCAATATATTTTTGAATGGTCGATCTCCCTGTAGACTCCTTTTCGCGTCGAGCTGCACTTTTCTTCTTCTTGGGCTTTTTGGATTTTGAGCCTGATTGGGCCGAATTGGCAGCTGGAATAGTAGGCTTCTTCTGCCCTTCCCATTATGGTCTGGGCTCTTTCCGAAGTAACTTTAGCATCTTCTTCGTCTTATTAGATATGTGCTCACTCCACGGAGACTGCGGTGAGTCAGTTTCATTTCTCAGGACAGCGGGTTCAGCTGTCTGCTCCCAGAAGGCTTCAGCTTCTGTCTGTATAAAGTTGGTGGTTGCAACTTGATTGCTCACCAACACACTCTTGGACAGATCGATCTCTCCAGTCTTGTACTGCTTCTCGACCCAATCTTTGAAGATATAGCAATCCTCGATTGCATGACTCACTACTCGGTGGTACGAGCAATATAGAGGATTGTCGGTCATTTTTGCTTCATGAGGTCTTTTCGACTCCGGCAATTGTAGACCGTTGTTCAGGGCATCTTTGAATATCTTTCGTACCTTGTGCCTCATGAAAGAGTAAATCTTGTTCTTTTTCTCCTCTAGGGAAGGCCCGTCTCCTCCCAGCACTGGCTTTCGAGACCGGTTGATTTTGGATTCGCCTGACCTTCACTTTTCTTCATTGTCAGACGCATTGAGGACATTGGTATTGCTGGAATTCCCGCTTCTACGGTTGTCGTCCCTCTTACTTTTCCAAGTCTTGTCTTTCTGAGAGTCCGGGGTGGACTCTTTCTTCGAGCGTTCCAGCATTTGGACTTTCTTGGTTAGCTCCTGAAATGTCTTGAGGCCTGCTATACATGAGAACGGGACCATCCAATTGCTGAGATTCCCAATGAGGGGGCTGACGGACTGGTCCTGCTCCAGCGGCGGTTCGCACTTGACCATGAGATTACGCCATCAGGCGATAAAGTCGGTGTTGCTTTCATTCTTCCCCGGCTTGGTCCTCATAAGGTCAGCAATGGAGATTTTATCACTGACACTCATGAACCTTTGCCGAAACAGAGACTCCATTTGGGCAAAGGTAATGATGGACCCGTCTGGTATACTCGCGTACCAGTCGAAAGCGACACCGGTCAGGCTGTTGACAAACTGACGAAGAAGGATAGCGTCATTGTCGCCTGTATTTCCGCACGATGCTTTAAAGTGGGCGACATGCTGATTTGCATTTCCCGTCCCGTCAAATCTTCCGAACTTAGGAATGACGTAGCCGCTCGGGAACTCGATTAGATCGTACTGTGCAGGATATGGCCGCCCACTGCTGCCAATTTCTTTCTGAGCTTCGGCTTTGGCCACCAACGTTTTAACTTTGCTGGTGACAAAATCCATTATCCGATCTTTTGTTAGCGGGATAGTGCTATCTGGGGCCAAGGCGTCCCCAGAAGCGGAATGTGGCCGGCTTTCGTGCGGCTCGACCAATCTTGGACCCAAAGGGACAGGCATCGGCTGCTTCGGATTGTCATCACCCAGCTCATGAGTAGAGCCTTGTGCTTGATTTGGAGGCGCTCGAGCAATTTGAGCCGTAAGCTGCATCACAACGTTCGTTAGGTCGTCAATTTTCGAATAGAGCTTGACCATCTCTTTATCTTTGCTCCTGAACTGTTTTCGAAGCTCTTGAAGCAGCTCTTGCTCCGCGGTCCTGGGGCGGAAAGTCGGCTCTTCCTCGCTGTCCAAGCTTGACTCTACATGGACTGAGGGGTCTTTCCGACTATCATCCTCATCGAGAGGGTTTTCATCATCCAGCAGAGGCGGCTATTCTTGGGAAGCGGCAACCACATTCAAGCCAGATTGGGCTTGGGATGTGGTGGCCCCATCCTTGCTTTTGCTGCGAAGGTTGTCGCTGGGGTGCCCGCCCGCCATATAGACCGTAAGGATAGCATATCCAGCCGTCTTTTTATTACCGGCGGCTGATTTCACGGATCGCTGTCTTGACCCTCCTGTTTCGGTAACGGGCAGTCGACTGAAGGCGGCTGGCCTAGCCAGATTCTTGAATGGTGCTGACGCTTCCTTTTTGGTTTTGCCCCGCTGTTTTCGCGCGGCACAGAGCGCCTGATGGACTCTTGAAGAGACAGTGTCATACTTTTTCTGTTGGGGCCGGGACACATCTCTTTGTAGCATCGTTCGGACCGCTGTCTTCTTGATTCTGGCGGTCATGGCATTTTTCTGAACCCACTTTAGAGGTTCGAAGGAATTGCTGATTCTTACGGCCGACTCAGCCGTCGTCGCGGGGCGACCCTGCTCTTGGAACCTCATAAGATTCCACTTGGCCGGTGTCCTGGCCCTTTTGTTGGTTCTATATCTCAGCCGCTTCTGCCTTAACTTTTCTGATCTGAGCACTTATCAGGCTCCGGCTCTTCGGGAAGCCACCGTAGACCGGGCGATGGAGGGCTTTGGGGATACGCCTGATTGTGCATTTGTTGGAGTCGTCGCCTGGGCTCATCCGTAACGTTTGATGTTGCCCTTTGTACCGGAAGTCTTGCCCCCAGCTGGGGCACCAGAGAGTCATTCAGACATTGTTTTAAGTTTCGGTTGTGGTGCCTTAGCGATCACAACATTCGGCCTCTTGCCCTTTGAGACCGGCTTGGCCCTCTGTTTTGCCGGGATTTCTGCCAGATGAGCGCTTCCGGCAGGGTAGATGATGACGGAACCAAACTGGCAGGGCAGTTCCTCCCACTGTCGACTGAGGCTTGCGGGGAGAACCACACGAGTATTGATCTTGACCACGTACGGGATGGAGGTTGTGTCGGAAGCTGAATTCAACTTAGGAGACATCGTCGTTGAAAGTTGATTGCTGCATGAAAAAAAAACATTATTTCAGTACAAACATCGGCATATACGTTAAATGAGTTCGCATGAACACTTGACCCGAGATATGGGAGGAGAGAAATGTCCCACCGGACGTGCCAGAATCTGTATGGTGTTTTTCGTCACCCCATTGAGATGGGAATACGCACGCGCTTGTCAGGCGTATTACAGATTCCCCCTGCCTAGGGTAAGCTGGGGTTTATTGATTATGGGGATCTGAATCTCCGGCAGCCGCGGACTAAGCTGCCATTAATTACCCCTCGCCTTTGGAGCGAGAAAACCTCCGATTGACGGGTCAAAAAGGTCATGCGAACTCAATGTGCAGTGTTGTGTTTTGAAGGGGTTTTGGATATATCGGGGGCCCCGCAAAATTTTTACGAGGGGCTCGCTACCCGAAGAGCGGGCTGGGGGTCAAGGGGGCTGGCAGCCCCCTTGCGGGGTGCGGGGCAGCGCCCCGTTAGAATTTTTTTCTAACGGGAACAGTGTTGTGTATATATATATATATATACATATATATATACATATAAGTATAAAGGGAAAGGGGCATCCAAAGGATGCGTGGGAGAAGGCGCCAGCGCCTCACGTGCGCGGCACGCTGGCGCTGGCGCTTTGGGCGCGGGCGCCTCACATGCCCGGCGCTCGGGCGCTGGCGCTGACGCTTTGGGCGCGGGCGCCTCATGTGCCCGGCACGTGTGTGCTCGGGCGCTGGCGTTGGCGCTTTGGGCGCGGGCCCCTCGCGTGCCCGGCACGTGGGCCCTCGGCGCTGGCGCTTTGGGCACGAGCGCCTCACGTGCCCGGCACGTGGGCGCTTGGGCGCTGGGCGCTAGCGAAAAGAAGGAGTTTTTACCCCTGGAAATAGGAGTTAAACTCCAAAAGAGGATTTTGAGTGGAGTTAAACTCCAAAAGATCTGGATTAGGAGTTAAACTCCTTTGAGGATTTGGGTCTTGGAGTTGAACTCCCTAAGAATCTTCAGAGGTTCTTCTTTCTTAAGCCTTGGATCTTCTCTTGAGCCTTGGATCTTTCCCAAAGTGGGATTTTCGGAGATGGTCTCCTTCTTCCTCCTCTTTGTTGGCCAGATCTTAGAGAAAAAGGGGGCGTGAGATTTAAAAATCTTCCCGTTTTGAGATCTAATGGAATATCTGAGCTCCTCTTTGTGGGTTTTGTGGTGAAAAACTATTTAGTTTTAGAGAAGAAAGAGTAATACTCTTGATTTAATTCAAAAAAAAAGAAGGTTTAGAACCTTAAGGAAGGAGAAGGAGGCACATACCTTAATATTTTTTTTTGAGAGAGAAAAAAGATCTTGAGATATTTTCATTATTTTTGCCTTTATAGGCTATACATTTTACATATATCCCCTTGGGCTTTACAAAATGGCATTTTGCCCATCCCATGCCTCATGTGCTATTTCTTTTTGCACATAAGCCATGGGCTTTACAAAAATTTGGTTTCATGCCCATTTTTCTTACATTTATTCATAAAATAAAAAAAAAGAAAATACACCAAAATTATTTATTACAAAAATTTTATTTTGGCATAGGGGGAGGCCGGCCGTTTCATGTTCGGGCTCGACCCGGGCATTGGCCCACTTGACCTGGGCTTGGGCCCACTTGGCTTGGGGTTGACTTTGATTTTGACTTGGTCAACCAGGGTGTATATTTTGACCCCAACAGTTGCGCTGTGTTCGATTGGCTATCACCATAAGTCTACGGCCATAGCGAATGAGATTTACTGATAGGAGATCATTAGTTTCTTGGTAGGTGATGAGCTTGACACCGGCACGACTTATCGGGTTATTGGGGGTCTGACGTTTACCAGCCGCTAGACTCGGTATGCAACACTCTTTGACGAACAAACATGACTATGCAGTGAATGTCACATATAGGCTCAGTAGGGGTTCGAATGGGCTTGCCTATCGATCTTCTTTTCGACAGATACCTGGGTAGCCGTTACGTACAGCTAGTACCACTAACGTGCTTGTGGTTATGGATTGGATCTATTAACTCACTGCCAGCATATTATCAAGTCTTTAGAATCCCACATAGAGGTTTTTCCGACTCTAGCGATATGATGTAGATGTGCGTATTGGATGTGTACCGGAGTTTGATTAAAACTTGTGTATTGGATACACTAACGGTAATTGGACGTCTGATAATACTAGCCGATGTTTTGGAAAGACGGATATTAAATAAAGTGGTTGATTTAATATATTGATACATGTATTGGATATTTGTATTTACTAGTATTATGTCACTTTTATATTTATCTCACTTATGTATTAAGAGTAAAGAAAAGATTATAATAAGTATTTTTTTTTCTTTATATCTTTTTTCTTTTTGGGTTCCCTTTTAGTTATCTTATGACATTGGATGAGCACATGCATAGCCATTCTCATATGGATGGCATATAGAGGGGAGAGAAGAGGGTGGACACTTGGTTGGGAGATGGAGTTTGAATGGTTAGGATCTTTTCTATCATATGATAAAAGAGACTTAACCATTTAGAAACGAGGAGAATTTTTCTTATGCTTTTCTTTGATCATCTCCTAGATCTTGAGTTCGTCTTCTCTTCTTCTTCCTCCAATAAAATAGAAAGAGAATTAAAAAGGACAAGAAATGGTGGGACAAAAATAGAGTGAACCACTACATCCCTAACACTCCAAAACTAAAAAGTTTGGATGGTTAGTTTCTTCACAAAGCTTGGAGCTAAAGGCGAACATGGAGCTAGAGTCGTGTTTCCTCGGATGGATCCATCTATGATAAAGGAGGTCTTCATCAACCTTATTCCCTCATCTTAAGAGCTTAGCTAAAGTCCAACACAAATTAGAGCATATGAAGATATTAAAAAGGTTGTGATTGTTCTAACATTGTATGGTTTGCTCACTAGTTTTTTAGTTCTCGTTGTTTGGAAATGATTCTTGTTCCCGCCAAAAATTTCTGCGCAAAGGAGTCCAAGGTATCAAATGGCAGCGATACGCTTAAGGAAATGCGAACCAGTATCTTCCGGCTTGTATTTTGATAAACACCCGAAGGAGAAACTATTAAATTCTGATGGTATTTGAAGCATCTCGAAAAACCCTTCGATTTGATATATTATGGGCCTCATAATTCATCCGGGATCAAAAGTTATGAGGCATTACGTGTCCACACGTGATGGACCTTTAAGAACCCGCTGGAGGAGTTAACAGATATAATAAAAACTCAGAAAAGACCCCAATGGGGCATCACGTGCTCACACGTGACCATGGGTCACGTGCAGACATGTGATGGGCTCTTAAGGCCTCTAAAATAATGAATAGAATTAAATTCTAAAATCTGTTCCCTAATTAAAAATCAGAAGTCACCTCAATGAGGTATCACGTGCTCACACATGACCAATGGTCACGTGTTGACACGTGATGGTTAAAACTGAAGCATAAATAAACGCTGAGAAAAGGACTCAATTGGGGATCACGTGTTCACACGTGACCAAGGGTCACGTGTCAGCACGTGACTGGCTTCGAAAGCCTTACAGTTTAATAGAATTAAAATTCTAAATTTCTCTAAATCTTTCCAAATAGAAAAGGATTATGGGGACCGTTGGATTAAAGATCCAAGGGTGATTAAATATCACCAATTTATGGAAAGATCTTAGACAAGGAAAGATTTCCCCTAAAATCTCACCGGAAACAACAAACAGAATATCTTTGGATCTAAAATCCAACGGTGAATAAAATTCACTGAATGATCTAAAGAATCATATTAATTATGAAATCAAATCAAATCTTTCAATGAGAGATTTGCTAAACAAATTGATTCTTTTCCTTCTCCTATAAATAGGAGCCAAGAAAAGAAGAGAGGGGGATCTACCTTGGAGAGAAAA
Source organism: Agapanthus africanus (assembly GCA_030015575.1). Lineage (NCBI taxonomy): Eukaryota > Viridiplantae > Streptophyta > Magnoliopsida > Asparagales > Amaryllidaceae > Agapanthus > Agapanthus africanus. The sequence continues at coordinate 189,778,861 of CM057337.1, forward strand.
AACAGAGAGAGGGGAATTTAATTCTCAAGAGGGAAGAAAAGAAAGGAGAATTTAATTCTCAACAAAGAAAACCCTAGGTGAGAAAAGAAAGGGAATCAAAACTTCAAACTGAGAATTTAATTCTCAAAATCCAAGAGTTTAACTCTTATACAAAAAAGAACTTAGTTCTTCTTCTGGTTGAAGATCTACACAGAGCACATCTCCTCATAAGTTGAGAATTTAATTCTCATCGGGTCGAGATCCTGCCATGCAGATCCTAAACTTAGAAGGGGAATTGAGTTTTGAGAATTTAATTCTTCTAAAACAAAACTAGGGTTTAACCCTAATCAAGAATTTAATTCTTTTACATATCCGGGAATTTAATTCCTTTAAAAAGAAATTAGGGTTTTACCCTAAATAAGAATTTAATTCTTTCAAAATAGGAATTTAATTCCTCCAGAATCAAAATTAGGGTTTTACCCTAAATAAGAATTTAATTCTTAAAGATAAGGAGAATTCAATTCTTAAAAGATCTCTGTTCATGAAAAGAACTAGGGTCACGTGCCCCACGTGACCCCTGAACAGATCCCCTAAAATGAGAAGATGAAAGCTTTGAGGCAATACCTCACGTGCTCCCACATGACCCTCATTATATATGGAACAAAAGCAAAGGCAGAAACAATTCTGGGCGCTCTGACGTGACACCACGTGACCCCTAATAAATGTTCTAATAAATCAGGGCATGAGTATACATCACGTGCCCAGAAGTGATGGCTATAAAAATTAAAAGTGTTTAACACTTGTTTGCATAACAAAATAAAGGGGATCTGGCCCCACTTTTTGATGCCATCACGTGCTCCACGTGACCCCCGAAACACAGAAAGAAAAAGCAAAGGAAATGAAAGCTTTGGACGCTCTCACGTGTTATCACGTGACCCCTCAGCAAATGCTTTAACAATTGGCGCACAGATCCCCATCACGTGCCAACACGTGATGCTCTAAAATAAAGATGAAAAGTGTTTAACACTTATTCGCAGATTTGAGGATAAAACAAAGGAGATCTGGCTCCACATTTAGGGCGCCCTCACGTGTCACCACGTGACCCCTAATGAGCATTCTAACAGACCAGAGCGGGGGCCTCCATCACGTGCTCACATGTGATGGCCGTCAGAATTAAAAGAGTTAAACAGTGATCTACAGAATAAAATAAGGGAAATCAGGGCGCTCTCACGTGTCCACACGTGACCCCTCTCTCCTTAGTATTTAACACTAATCTGAAGACTTTGTTCCCAGTGTTTAACACTGATTTATCTTAGTGTTAAACACTAATTTGAAATCTCTGATTACCAGTGTTTAACACTGATTTGCTTTAGTGTTTAACACTAATTTGAAAGCCCTGTTGCTAGTGTTTAACACTGATTATCTTTTAGTGTTTAACACTAACTTGTTAATCTTATTCCCAGTGTTCAACACTGTTGACATCTAATGTTTAACACTAGCTTTAGCCCAATTGGCTAAGTTTCTAGAGGCAAATCCTCTCCTTCAATGGACCAACAGAGAGCCAATATTTCAAACACAATTGGACTTAGCCCAAATTGGCCATAATTCCTCAAATCATCTTGAACTGAGCACATCTGCTCTTTCAACCAACTCATTGGTTCAAGGGTACATCTCTGAGCTCCTCTGATATTTGTCGTTGTAATCCTTCAACGTCTTCAGAGAGGTGATGGGTCCCGACAACCATACATTCAATGGACCACCACGTCCCTAAACTGGAACTTGGACCACCACGTCCCTAAACTGGAACTTGGACCACCATGTCCTTAAACTGGCAATGGACCACCATGTCCCTAAACTGGAACAATAGAGCCCAAATGTTCTTTTGTCAGATCTAAACAATCCCGTTTAAGTTGATCTTAGTCTCAAATATGGCTAACGTGTCCTTAAACCTTCAAACAGACTTTAGTCCCAAATTGGACTCCAGATCCCCCAATCAACTTTGGCTCAAGGGTACATCTCTGAACTCCTCTGACATCTGTCGTTGTAATCCTTCAACGTCGTCAGAGAGGTGATGGGTCCCGACGGCCATACATGCAATGGACCCCCATGTCTCTAAACTGGAACACGGACCACTACGTCCCTAAACTGGAACAATAGAGCCTCCAAATACTCTTTTGCCGGATCTAAACGGTCCCGTTTAAGTTGATCTTAGCCCCAAACACGGCTAACGTATCCTTAAACATTCAAATGGACAATAAAATTCCAAATCGACTTTGGTTCAAGGGTACATCTCCGAACTTCTCTGACACCCATCGTTGTAATCCTTCAACGACGTCAGAGAGGTGACGAGTCCCGATGGCCATATATTAAATGGACCACCACGTTAAGTTGATCTTAGTCTCAAAACAGGACTAACGTATCCTTAACGAATGTTTAAGTTGATCTTAGCCTCAATGCGGCTAACGTATCCTTAAATTAAAAAACACCAAACCCAAATCTAAGTAAATACGGATTTGGACTAATCCACGTCCTACGGGCGACGGCATTACTCAGTCTCCGTATACAATCCACGGGCAACCACAAACAAAACAAACACCCACGACATGAAGTGAAATTCTGGAGAAGGAGAAAGTTGTTACCGCGATGCGGTTGCGTAATTAACTGCAGGGGCTTGCGCCTGCAGGGAAAAGCGTCCCCACAATCAAAAACCCCTCAAGCGAGGGGGAATCTGATGAAGTCTGCTACATCGGCCGCATCCGTCTAAACCTCCGATACATGGTGTCATAAATCAACTTGGCATCTTCGGAGAGGTAGACGGATAAAACCATATAGCATCTGCCCCGAATCTCAGGCTAGACGTCCATGTCTCGGCCGCCGTTCGGAGGGGAACAATTCTATGTAATGGATGATAGGGTTTGCTCTAGATATTTTTATTGTGCATTGTGCAATTTCTTTTTGCTTTTGCTACGCAACCCCTAGCATCCCCAACAGAGGTATCAGAGCCTAGGCTAAACACTAGAACTAGAGTAGGCGATATTTTAGTCTCGATCGACAAGTTTTCCGTTTCCGATTTCCGTGTTTAAACTCCCGCTGTTCTAATTCTAAAAGTCCTCAGAATTTTTTTTAAATGATTCCAGAAGGATGCACTGGGTTTGAAATTGAGGTAGCCGAAACCTGGGAGCATATTGCTCAGCCCAGGCCGCTCAAAATGGGCTTATGGCCGCTATGGGCGGTCTGGGTTTGAGCTAATGCCTCCAGATTTCATCGGGAGCTTACACAAGTGGAAATAGGATTTTTAGCACTATTTGTTTTTTCCCAGAGTTTGGTATCTTCTGTTTGTGCTATCAAGCTTCACGGGAAAATTTTCGGTCGATACTCTTGCATTCCGCCTTTCTTGCTATGCATCGTAATACGTCATCTAGTTGCTATATGTTCAATTAGAAGACGTCATGCATTTGATATCTTGTGTTGTGATTGTGTATTTGTGGTTATAGTTTAGCCGGATGTCGTGATGGATAGCCCTCGTGCAATGTGTTTGTACTGTAATGATAAATTGTATATTCATTTATTCAGGAGGAGCGGTCGACATGTGGCCGCCGTTTCCACTTGATATATTATTCTTTTAATGGGACTCGTCCTGGTTGCGGTCGATGTCGCCTATGTATATTTTTCATTACTTGTATTAGGATACCCCGTGATGGAGTGCTCGAGTAGCCGAATTCGAGAATGCAGAGGGTGACCATCTCATGGCGTCGAGACCGGGTCACCTTATTCTTGGACTGGTGGGTTGCTCGCTGCACTTATAAGGGTTGTAGCTCTGACCCACGGAGGGGTGCCCAATTTACCGGATTCTAGTAAGCGTTGGGTGATCCACTCATGATACCGAGGAGGGTTGCCTCGCTTCTAGGATTGACAGGTGGCTTGTGTTGGGATTCCATGCACTCTAAGGGATGATTTTAAGAAGAGGAAATGGGTTTTTAAAATTTTAGAGAGCATGAAAAACAACCAAGGATCAACTCCATACACTAAACTAGCAAGCAAAGGAGTTTAACTACTCAGTTTTCGATTACAACCTTCGTAGTTGTGTCCTTCATCTTCTTTCTACTTGTTTAGCTCCTTAAAGCTCTTTAATCGAGCTTGTAGGCCGGTCCCCCTTCGCCGAAGATGATCCACCCAAGGGAACCTTGTCCAAGCTCTAGCTTCACACCAAAATATTCTAGTGAAGCAACTAAGTTTCACAACTTGCTGAGAAGTGAAACTTAGGGATGTTGTTTGAGTGTTCTAGTATTTTTCTTTGTCTTTTTATCTTCATGATTCTCAACTCATGAGAGCATAAAAGATGATGAAGAAGAAGGAGGAGGAGCTATTTTTAGGAGAGAGAAACTAAAAGGTTGGAATGAAAACCCTTCACAAATTCAAGTATATTCTTTTTCTTTTGTTAAAAGATATATTCCAAGTTTAAAAAGCAACCATGCTTCAATAGTATAACCAAATGAAAAAAGAATTCATTTGGTCATATCCTCCACCATTTCTCCCCTCCACCTCATTTCATAATTTCTATAAAAAGAAATTCCTAGAAATGAGGTGTCCTCTTTCTAAAATTATTCTTGTATGAATACAAGAATACGTCCCCGTAAATACATGCCCGTATTCATATCAAAATACGAATACACTAGAGATAGAAAAATACAATGAACATAATACTAGAATATACATATCAAAATATATATATGTAAATTATCAAATCAAAACTTGATTTAATAATCAGGCTTAATCCTAAACCGGCTAATATTATCATCCGCCCGATTAAAATCCGTGTAGCTAGTACACATACTTAATCGGAACTCTGCACGTATCAATATACGGCCATTATATCATTTCGCCTGAACTGGATGGGACTCTAAAGACCCGTTAATATGCTGGCAGTGGGTTTAACCACAAGCACGTCGATGAAACTAGTTGTACGTAACGGCTACCCAGGTATTGAACGAAAAGAAGGTCGACGAGCAAACCCATTTGTACCCCTACCGAACCTATCGGTGACAATATCCGTACTGTCCGGTCTCTTCGTCTAAGAGTATCGCATACTGGGTTTAGGGGGTGGATAACGTCAGACCCCTAATAACCCGATAAGTTGTGCCGGTTTGAAGCTCATCACCCACTGAGAAACTACTGATATCCTATCAGTAAATCCCATCCACCTTGGTCAAGGATTTATGGTGATAGCTGACCCAATACAGCGCGACATCGACTCCCAATACCAGGAGAGACGAATCCTTGACAATTGCTCGCTGCCTCCATGTAGCTCGGGACTGTACCCAACTAAAACCTGTTTGCACGACTCCTTTGAGCCGTGTTAAGGTAGTAATCTAAGTATAGTAGGAACTCACACAAGATAAATGACAATCTCAGGCCAAAGGACTAACTTGTACTCATGCCACAAGAGAATTGCTATCTAACGATAGGTATAATACCATCTAGAAGTTCTTGGCGAGTTCGTCTGGTGTACTCACCTCCAGTAAGCACATGTATACTATCTTAGGAAACTCAACACCAATGGATTGTGAGACTGATCACCGCCCCTCGTCGGGGTCTCAAAACGTATACACTAGTCTACTGTAGAGTATCGATTCCCAGTCTCGATACTCCCTCGCCTAGGGACATTCAAGAATGTGCTTATAGACTACCTAACTCCCACATATATGATCACCATCATAATGTCGGTAGTCAAGCAATAATTCTATGGGCTTTATCATTATATATTACCGACACGTAATAACGAGTAAAACGTATACTCATAATGATAAAGATAAACCAGATAGCATACCATCATCTCAAGTACGACTATTCTACTTGTATAGGTCATCTCTCAATCATCATAATCGTCTGCCTGCGATTACAATAATTGCCTTGAGGGCACTATAGCCAACAACTTGCCGCACTCGTAGGGGTCTTGGTTTGGTGACACTTGGGCTATCCACACGACCAGAGAATGACGCATTTCGTTTGTGGCTCGAACGGAAACGCGGGGCTCCTAGTTTATTCGCTATTCCATATTGTATACTGCTGCTTCAGATGTTGATTATCATGTCTGAGACGTAAGTATATGGCTATATATATATATATATATATAATAAATGCTATTTATGTTTTGCATTGTGCTAATTCTGCCATCGCCCTGTTGTAAGTTAAGTAACCTTACGGTGAAGACCTAGGGCCCTGTGCTAATACGGATGGTATAAATATGCATTCTATTTTTGTTTCTTCTGGTGTGATTGATTAAATGATGGGACTGTATTATATGTTTAATGCAAAGAAAAAAAACCCAAAATGATGTAGGGAAACCAATTTTTCAAAAGAAACTATAGAAGTATTCTTTTGGTTTTCATAGAAATATTCGTTTAGGAATATCCCGCACCTTATTCGATGAGGGAAGAGCCTTATTCCATTCACGGGGAATTCGCTTTTAAGCAAAATTTTACGTGACTATAAAATACTCAATTTTCTTCTAAACCACTGGTTTTAAAAAGCGGAGCCTAAATCACTCCTTTTCAAAACTACTCAGTTCCTTCAATGATATCAAATTCATATGTTAAGGGTTTTCATAAAAACCTGACGTAGCCCTCCGTCATTTCAGATAAGTATCGCCTAGTACTCTTGCTATGTTTGTTGGCCTTCGTCAAGGTATAGTGTACGGTAGCTGAGTGATACTTCTTTGTGTATAGAGATACGATTGAGCGGGACAGTCGCACAACTTTGTTGGCCTCCGTCAAGGACTAGTGCGGGTGGGTTCGTATTAATCAAGATAATGACGGGTTAAACTTGGCTGGTGGCCTATGATTTGTTAGCCTCCGTTTAGGTCATAGGTCATTAGGGGTAAAAGCTATATCGGGAGTTTCAAATATAAAGGAAACATGCCAAGTATGAGCATACCATTTAGAGTGTGGTAATTTTGGTCGGCTTCCATCAAAATTATCTCACAATAATAGTTGGGTACCGATTCCTACTGATGAGTAGCTATTACTCCTCGAGAAATTTTCACTTCACAATTAGCTAACCTATTAAGTGTTTAGAAAAGGTTAACGAGATTACGCATCTACGGAAATGGAGTTATTAAATTGAATCCATGCGAAAGCATGGGGGAACTCCTTTAGAGTATCAACACCAATCTGGCTGAACGGTTAGCGAACTTGTAAGGTGTAAATGATCCTAACTAGTTCTCTTTTTAAGGTTTGAAGGAGAATTTGAGGAAACAGTGGGAGCCATCCTGATTAGATAAATTAATATACCAATCTAATCTTGATAGAGTGCGCGCTGAGTATTTCTTTTCTCTCTCTAGCAGCAATCATGACCCGCCTTAAACTAAAACTCATAAACAAGTTAACCGAACTTTTTACCTCCGGCTTTGGATTGTTACAATTCACGACAAAGGCGTATATATCCCTGCCACTCCTACTTACCCTTTGCATTTTCCTAAAACATATTGTATCACTACGAAGATCTATTTTATTTAGATAAAACCATATCATATAGTTACATACGAACTCGAAGAAAGCCGTTTCAGTTCGAGGATGGCCACCGGTTCTAGAGAAATTGAATTGGATAGTTCTGTTGTCTCTCCCCATTACCTTCTCTCAAGTTGCGGGCTCTTTTTATTAGGAAGTACACCAGTTACACTTGTCGGATAGTCTTCTTCCAAATCTTGGGCTGGTGCTGAAAAGTAGGGAAGGAAGAAACCATCTAGCCTAAGTATGGTGTACAGAAGGCAAGTCGTGGAGAAAACTAAAGGGGTTGAAATAAGAGCAAAAGAAATTGCAACTACTGTCATGAGTCTAGTATTGGAAGCAGCGTTACTAGGATTATTCGGCTACCCCCTCGAAACATTTTCATGTTTCAGTTTTCCTATACGGTCGTAATTGAATAATGTTTCTCAATTAATTCTGACTCATGGGTATATAAATACCGGATTAGATCTCACATCCATAGGACATTTTAGATGCTGAGAATGAGTAGAGTATTGCGAATTGGGTGATTAAATCCTCAATGTTGGAATCTGTAGTAATTGGTGATATTGGGTAAATCACCTGGTTTTTGCCTATCGGCAAATATTTGATTTTGAATATCCGTTGTTATCCATCAATTTTAAATTGATATATCTGTATCTTTATTTGATAAAGTGAGATATGAATTTTTGAAATCGTGTTTAGAACATATACCTTTATCAGTCGATGATTAGGTAAGGTGCATTGAATAACGGTGTAATTCTTCATAACCAAAACACGGTTTTCAAGTTACGACACATAGAGTTTAAGTTAGTAAATTCAGGAGACTTATACAAAGTTATGTATGTTGTCCATTGCCCTTTAGCATAAGGGGTTGGTACTCGTATTGTATTCTTTTTACTTATGACTTCTCTTATTCTAAACCTGCATTTTTGTTGAAATGCAAAGTCCAAGGATTTTGATAAGTTCATATGGCATAAGAATAAAGTAAAGAATCAGACGTTGAAAGTATCAAGATTCTTCGAAGTGATCGAAGATGAGATAGTTAAACTAGGTATTCCATAATAATATTCTCTCTCAGATTATTCATCCGTGGGTGCGCTCCTTGATGAGTAATGTTGTATGGCCTTTTTCCATTTGGATATGCACTGGAAACAGCTGCATAACATTTGAATCTGGTTCCATCAAAATTAGTGCATTTGTTTTTATATTGGATATAGAATGGTATCATATCTTAAGATTATTAAGGTATATGGAGTAATCCGGTTCGTGTTGATAGCATAATCCGCATGTATTCAAGGCACATTTCAGTAATGGTAGTTTGTGGGTAATCCCAAGCATTCGCATAGGTTTAACCTCTACCATTTTCAAGATCAAAGTTGTTTTGTTCTTGACTCGTCATATTTTTAGTAAAATGGATTCTTTTAAAAAAAAAACATTAATAGGAGTATGGTACGACTGGAAGTGATTCAAAAACCACAAACGGTTACTAAAAATTTAGTAGAATCTAAGAATTCAATTGGATTCAATGATCCATTAGCCACTATGCAAATTTAGTAGGTGACCTCGGCCACCCAAGAGGTACTTCGGTTCCCTCATAGACGGTGACAGGGAGGCTTGCATCATGATAATGATGACTTTAGCTTGCCACTGCTGCTATCATTGACAATGAGATCTGGTAGGTAGATGACTATAACGTCATTCAAAATTGGATTTAGAAGTACATGTGTATATGACTCTGCCATAGGGTTTTTGTAGTCAGTGGGAGCAGCAGAAACGTTGTGGGAAAGATGCTTATGTCTATTTATGGACTAAAGCAGGCATTGCGGAGACAGATCATCTGTTTTGATGTGACAGTCATAATATTTGACCTTATCAAAACAAAAGATGATTATGGTAAGAAGGTAGTAGAGTGTACTTGTAAGGTTACTAGGCACTAGAACAAGGCTCTATAAGGCATCAACCATGCCAAAATCAAAATTTTCAAGTGCCGAACAACCTAAAGTAAGGATCTTTGCTAGAGAATTAGGGTAAACATGAACAAGTAAACAACTTTACTTCTAAGAGTTAGGGATTACAATCTTTGTAGTCTGTTCCTTCGCTTCATAAGCTCCGTGTTGAGGTCCCTTCGCTGCGATCATCAAGTACCCAGACTCTAGAGAGGCTCCATGAAGAGAAAGATGCAAGCTTGCTTCCAATCTTCAAAAACTAAGATGATCTACCTTGAAGAATCTCAAACCCAAGCTCTTGCTTCACTAATCATGTATTACCAAAGCAAACACCCTAATCTAAGTGGCTAGAATAGATGAGGATGATGAAATAGGAATTTTGCTCTCTTTTTTTTTCTTTATCTCACTCAAAATCATCACAACCAAAAAGCTAGAAAGCTTTTAAGAGCAAGAAGAAGAAGAATCCTTTTGTAATGAATAATGAATTGTTGTGAGGTTAAAATTGCAACCTAGGGTTAAGCATGACATGCTTAACCCTTGTAGAGACTTTACCATGGGTTAAGATTTGGGTTGGGTTAACAAATATCTCTCCAAAATATCAAAGAAAAATGGACAAAGTCAAAGCTTCCACAATGCTCATCCAAAACAATAACCCTAATCCAAACCCTAATATGGTTAAGTCTCAAAACCCTAGTTGCATTTGTAACCCTAATATGTTACAATATTATATATCTCATATATAATATATAATGTAACAAAATAAAATAATACAATTAACATATATCGCATATACATCAATGTATTATCCAAGTGAGAAAAAGAATCTTTAATTGAGCTTATATTAGTTAACGTAATGTAATATATCACATATATAATTATACATTAAATTATCGAATCAACACTTGATCCGATAATCCGGCTATTTCACAAATAACCGACTAATATAATCTGTATCAGTTCATCGAATCAACACTTGATCCGATGACCCGGCTATATCACATATACCCGGCCGATATCACATATCGCGAGAATCTAATGCGGTATCACATACTCGTATCATTCTCGGTCCCGCACATATCACATATGTGCTCCTACTCCGTTTTGCCTCAGCCAGGAAACCTCTGTGTAGGACTCTAAAGAATCGTCAATACGCCGGCAGTAGGTGATGATCATATCAAACACCCACAAGCTGCAAGCGGTCAGCTAAACGTAACAGCCACCCAGGTATTGAGCAATCAGAAGATCAACAAGCAAGCCTGTACATTCTCCTGCGAATCCAATCAGTAACACTCCCGTACAGTCCAGTCTCTTCGTCTGATATGTCGCATATCTAGTCTAGGGGTGGGAAACGTCAGACCCCAGTAACCGATAAGTCGTGTCGATATGAGGTCCATAACAGTTTGAAAAACTACTGATAACACTTACCAGTAAATCTCAGCAACCCTGGCCAGGGATTTCCAGTTATAGCCAATCGAACACAGCGCAACATCAACTCCCAATACCGGGAGAGACGAAACCCCTCCTATCGCTCATTGCCTCCATGTGATTCGGGACTGTACCCAAAAGCCACCGTTTTGCACGTTCTCTTGAACGTGGTAAGGTGGAAATCAAAGCACAGTAGGAATCACACAAGACTCTATGACGATCTCGGGTCTACAGACTAACCTGTACCAGTGTCACTAGAGAACTGCCATCTGACGATAGGTATAATACCATCTGGGAGTTCTCGGCGAGTCCGTCCAGTGTACCCAGTCTCCACTGAGCACCCGTATACTATCTCTGATGTCAAACACCAATGGATATGGGATCATCCATCGCCCATCTACATGGGTCGAGAAGCTATACACTAGTCTACTCTGGTATATCGATGCCCTGTCTCGATACACCTACGACTAAGAATATTTGAAGGATGTACTTTGCGACTACGCTGTCCCCACTAGTATGATCTGCATCATAGTCCTGGTAGTCAAGTACTCATCCTAAGGGCTTTATCAACATGTAACATAGAGACAATCAGAGTACATGTTAAGATAAAGAGCAACCAGATAGCATACTATCATGTCGAGCAAGAAAGTCCTCCATATATATGTCCAAGCATCCACTACAATATACATCGTATGTACAGTAATGGCATCTAGGGCATACATGTCACTAACAATCTCCCACTTGCACAAGGGCCATCTGTTGTAGTATCTCATACCCAACAATCAGCTGTGGTTAAAGTATCTCATACTCAATCATCCCATAAAAGTCTCTACTGGGAAGTAGGCCTTTGTGAGTGGATCCGTGCTGTTGTCCTATGTATCAACTCTCCTATCCTCGATCTCCCTGGAGATAAACCATCTCCATGATCAGGTAATACTGCCTAAGAATATGTCTGGATCTCTGATGGGACGGGGGTTCCTAGGCCTAAGCCACAGCTCCATTGTCATACAATGGTAGGAACGAAGTTCATCTCATGAACTTATATATATCCAGACCGCCTCTTTGGTAGCATCCTTGGTAACGATGTATCTAGCCTTTAATCATCTAGTTTGCCACGGTATCTAGCTTGGAACTCTTCCAACATACCGTCCCTCCACTGAGGGTAAAGACAATGCCCGTGACTGACATTCAGTCGACCTTACCACCCTGGAAGCTTTCCAGTGATTCTCCCCAGGATCGATTGATACCATCTCACTACACCTAGTGAGAATCCTAATATCCAATTAGATCTATCTCATTGATCCAAAACCCAGGATTTAGGATGTATCGCCTTGATCCTATATAGAGAATCCTTGTGATAAGAGGAGATTGACCGAGCGTAGCATAGGAAACTCCTTCCCTATCAAGAGTATATCATCTACGTACTATACAAGGATTACCACCATACCCCCTACTACCTTTTTGTTTATACTAGGTTTATCTACCATTTTGATGAAATCAAACTCTTTGACTACCACATCAAAACAGACGTTCCAACTCTGCGATGCCTGATTTATCCCATAAAACAACTTGCACACTTTTCCACTGCTCCCACTGTCTATGAAGCCCTCTGGTTGTGTACTTATAGACGCTCTTTTCTATATCACTATTTAGAAAAGCAGTCATGACACCCAACCGCCAGATATCGTGGTCATGGTATGTAGCAGTGGCAAGTAGGATCTGGATGGACTTAAGCATAGCTTTGAAAGTCTCAACTTTTCCATATACACCAAGTAATCTTCTCAAGATATACTTGCTGCTGATGGGTATTTAACCCTTCAGATAAAGCAACCAAAGTCCATACTTTGTTGGTGTATATGGATTCCATCTTAGATCGCTTAGCATCCAGCCATTCTCACAGAGTCCCCACTCTTGATGGCCTGCTCGAAACTAGTTGGGTCATCATCTCATGATGCAATCCTCGCTCCCACTGTTATAGAGAAACCGAAGTATCTCTCAGGTGGATGAGGAACCCTACCATATCGGCGGAGAGGCTGAGGTTCGTCGGAAACTATTGAATTGTCCGGTTCTACCAAATCATCAGCTGCAGTTTGTATAGCTGGAACTCCTTCCAGTTCTACCTCATGACCGCTAATTCCTTCACAAGAAATTCCCTTTTCTCAAAAAGGTGGCATGCCGAGAAATAAAACACCTTTTGTTCCTCGGTTCGGTAGAAGATATTCCCTTGCAAATACTTGGGATATCCAACAAACTTCTACAGAATCTGACCTTGCCTCGAGCTTGTCCGGATCATGCTTTTAGACATAGGCCGGACAACCCCAAATCTTAACATACTTAAGACATGGGCTATTCCCATTCCATATCATATATGGAGTGGTAGGCACCTGATTTGGTTGGAACACCATTCAATAGGTATACAGCTTCACAAGTGCATATCTCCAAAGGAAATAGGCAACTCAGTAGTACTCATCATAGAGCACACCATATCATATAGGGTGCGATTGCTCCGTCCCGATACACCAACGTGCTGTGGTGTATACGGAGGAGTAATGCTAAGAGAGAATCTCATTCTCCTTTAGAATAGTCCAGGATCTCCGTGCTTAAGTATTCTCCTCCCTGATCTCATCATAGGACATAATACTTATACCCGTATTGGTTCTCTACTTCTAACTTATATTCTTTGAATTTCTCAAAAGGTTCAGACTTGTATTTCAACAGGAACACATGTGCGAATCTTGAGAGATCATCAGTGAATGTAATGAAATACAAAGAACCGGTCCTGGCATGTGTAGACAGGGGACCTTACATACATCATCATGTATCAATCCCAAGAGTTCACTAACTCTTTCTCTGTTTCCAATAAATGGAGCTGTGGTCATCTTATCTTTATGACATGACTGGCAAGTTTCACAAGATGTAAATCCAAACTGATTTAAATATGCTTCTTTATGTAACTTCAGCTAGTCGGGTCGCATTGATATGACCTAGTCTATAATGCCTCAAGAAGGATTCGTTCATTTCTGAACTTTTCCTCTTGTGTGCGTTCTGTACGTTAAGAACTGCAGTTTGATTTAGAACGTATATGCTTTTAGATAACGCGCCTGAATCGATCAACTCTTGATATAGGAAATGTTCAAAACATTATCCAATCAATAAAAAATTATATCCTTCTTTATCTCAATAAAGAGACTGATATGGTGTTGTATATCAGGTTCGGTATCTAATAACATTCGTTCAGAATCAATGTATTCTGGTAATACATGGTGATAACTGCCAACAGACATGGCTGCAACACTTGCACCATTTTTAACTCTTAAAACTTATCACCCTTTCTCAGTTCTCTACCTATCTGTAGCCCATGTAACTAATTACATTTTGTGGGATCCTGATCCGGTATCTCATACCCAGGACGTAAAGGTAACTGAGAAACAATTCTCGGTAATGAACACACCCGAAGAAGATGTATCAGCATACACTTTCTTCGTTTGGGCGGCACGGGAATTCTGGTAATCCCCTATTTCCTGCTCGGTCTTATAACAATTATAAGTTGGAGCGGGACCAACGTTTCCTAGCGCAGTATAACAAGCGGGTCCTGTCAATACATCCGTATTATTATCTTGATTAAGGCGTGACATGGTCGCTACCTGGAGAGAGAGAGAAGAAAACACTCAGCGTATGCTCTTGCAAGATTAGATTGGTTATTAATATATCTAATCAGAATGGCTCCCACTGTTTTAGTCAAATCTTCCTTCAAACCCTAAAAGGAAAGACTAGCCGGGATTAATTACAGCTTACAAGTTCGTCAGTTTGTCGGCCAGGCCAGTGCCGGTACTTTGAGGGAGATTCCCCGTGCTTTCGCACGGACCTAATTAAAATAAAGCTCGTTTTCCCAGAGGCTTAACCCCGTTGACACCTTTCTAGACACCTACTTGATCGGCTATTTATAATGTGCAAAACTCTCCCAGGAGTAACTTTTACTCACAATGGGTATCGGGATCCAACTATCTCATATGAGATATGCAATCTCATTGCAAATTTCAACACTTGAAATTCTCGATAATGTTTTACCCCTAGCAGCTGTATGACCTTAACATAATCAACAAATCATAAGTGCTAGTCAAGTTCAACCCGTCATTTCCCGATTGAATTAAACCCACCCGCACGACCCTTAACATAGTCAACAAAGTCGCACGACTACCCTAATCTAATTACATCGTATGCTTATACAGATAAGTACTAATCAGCTACCGCACACTATGCCTTAACACAGTCAACAAACGTAGCACGAAGGCTAACTAGTACTTATCTGAAATGACGGAGGGCTACGACAAGTTTTTAAGAAAACCCTTTGCGTAATGAACTTGATATCGTTGTAGAATCAAATGATTTAAATGGAGTGTTTTTGAGGCCTTTACTAGTTTTGCTAATGAGGTCACTCCCGGTGAAGGGATCGTCGGCTCTTTCCTTATCGAATAAGGTGCATGATATTTCATAAATATCACTATGCAAAGCAAAAACTAGAAAAGCAATCAAAAGACAAAACCGAGGGTTGTAGCATCTGCCAGTTATTGCTAAAGAGGTCACTCCCGATGAAGGGATCTCAGCTCTTTCCTTATCGAATAAGGTGCTGGATGTTCTGCAAGGAACACCGCTATGCAAAGCAACAACTAGAGCTACCTGTTTTTGAAAATTCGATTCCACAACATCTTTAGGTTTCTTTTATTTCACTCATTAATGAAGTCCCATCATTTAAGTTTACCTAAACATCACAGATAAATACAACGTATGCTTATGCCATCCGCATTCGTTTCGATATCCCCTCGTGCACCGTTAGGTTAGGTAACTAACGGCAGAGCGGGGCAGTGCTAGCGCGGGTGTAAAACATAAGCAACGTCTATATAATATATCACATATACTATATCCTGTATTCATCACAACATATCAAATGATCACATCACAGATATCGCAGCAGAAGAAACAAATGAAATATTGGATATACTAGGAGGTTCGTGTTTTAATGCGAGCCTGTATAAAACACGGATTCCATGGTCGCGATGAATAGCCAATCCCATACCCCTAGACCCCTACGAGAGCGGCAAGCAACCCTACCAATTCTAGAGTTAGGACACCCGGTCTCAAGTCCTCGAGATGGTCTCCCACTGGACCCTAGAACCCGGTTACTTGTGCTCCCCGTCTTGGGTCTATCCTAATGCGGAAAAGTAAATAATATACAATGGTGACATCATCCTCAGCCCGGAAGTGCTCCAATAAAAGAATATTACATACAATAAATTTTACATGAATGAAAATAAAAACTCTCATCTCACATAAAACCCCCGGCTATTCAAAACACGACGATCCAATATAACATATCACAGCAACACATAACATCACATGTCATCAACGTAAGTAAATATGCGTATCCCAATTGTCGTTGATGTATAGTAACGAAACCGGCGATACACCACATATTACACTTACGGTCGCAGAAAAGAAAGTGTAAAACTACAACAGTTGGAATCCGCAGTCTCCTTAGACATCACATGCCTAACCAAATGAATTCCTTAGACATCGCATGCCTAACAATTATAAACCCCGCATTTTAGTCTCGATCTCGAAAACACTTTTCAATATCAAGTCGAGCAATTCAATAAGATTCCCGACATCCTGATCGAATGCTCGTCGGAAACTTTAGTAGACGGCCGCACCCCCCGATACCGTCGACGAAGTGCGCTAAGGCTGAACACCGCTGCCGCAAGCACCCGAACGGATGCTTTTGGTGACGGGGGTCTCCTACAGTCATTTGGTCGGGGCTATGGGGCATGGCTATCTATTAAGTTTACCCGGCGAGTATCCGCGTACACTACGTGATTGCGACGGACTTTTGATCGCATCAAAATCCCGTGGCAACCGATCAAAATGAGACTAAACTGCAAGATTTATAACATCCAAATATTGTATCACATTCCAGATAAATAGACAATGTTAAACTTTCCGATCGAATCAACAAACACCAAAAATTCCCCTATTTGCTCAACACTTGAACTTAGTTTAAAAGCATCCATCACATGCTACAGTACCAATGGTCCAGCCGTAGAAGGGTCAAACCAACGCCTCACTTGTGGCACAGCTAAACCATCACAAACCCTAGGGTTTAGTGATAGTTTTGACGGTCACAAAATCGAGTTAAGGTTTCATTCTTCTAGAGGGTCCACCGCGTTACTTGCACGATATTTGAAAGTTCTTTAACTAAGGAAAAATCCAACACTTGGAAATTTTCCGGCAGGGGAAAAAGTGAGTTATTGATATCCGTTCGAACTTTTTAACACGTTCTAAATTCTCCGAAAAACTAAACGATGTTAAACTTTCCGATCGAATCAACGAATACTAAAGATCTCCAGAAAACTCAACACTTGAGTAATATTAAAATTTCCCAGAAGCATGATGTAAGACCTACGGATCACCTGTTGAAGTACGATCCTTCAATCCTCATGTTCTGCCGCAGAACCGCCGCCAGTAGCTTGGTTTGGCCGCGGTTCCGCGGTGACTTAATGGATTCAGTGAGTCGTACTTCAGAGTTATCGATAGAATCACCTGCTTAATTTTCTGAGTATTTTTAATATGGAAAAAACCAACTTTTTAGAAAATTTCCAGAGAGGGGGTAAATCTTGATGTTTCGGGGTTCAATCGGACTTTTAACTTCGTCTATACGTCACCTAATGCTCTGGCTAGGCTTTGATACCACTATAAGGTTACTAGACACTAGAACAAGGCTCTATAAGGCATCAACCATACCAAAATCAAAATTTTCAAATGCCGAACAACCAAAGTAAGGATCTTTGCTAGAGAATTAGGGTAAACATGAACAAGTAAACATCTTTACTTCTAAGAGTTAGGGATTACAATCTTTATAGTCCGTTCCTTCACTTCATAAGCTCCGTGTTGAGGTCCCTTCGCTGCGATCATCAAGTACCTAGACTCTAGAGAGGCTCCACGAAGAGAAAGATGTAAACTTACTTCCAATCTTCAAAAACTAAGACGATCTACCTTGAAAAATCTCAAACCCAAGCTCTTGCTTCACTAATCAAGTATTAGCAAAACAAACACCCTAATCTAAATGGTTAGAATAGATGAGGATGATGAAGTAGGAATTTTGCTCTCTTTTATTTTTTTTATCTCACTCAAAATCATCACAACCAAAAAGCTAGAAAGCTTTTAAGAGCAAGAAGAAGAAGAATCTTTTTGTGATGAATAATGAATTGTTGTGAGATTAGAATTGCAACCTATGGTTAAGCATGACATGCTTAACCCTTGTAGAGACTTTACCATGGGTTAAGGTTTGGGTTGGGTTAACAAATATCTCTCCAAAATATCAAAGAAAAATGGACAAAGTCAAAGCTTCCACAATGCTCATCCAAAACAATAACCCTAATCCAAACCCTAATATGGTTAAGTCTCAAAACCATAGTTGCATTTGTAACCCTAACATGTTACAATATTATATATCTCATATATAATATATAATGTAACAAAATAAAATAATACAATTAACATATATCGCATATACATCAATGTATTATCCAAGTGAGAAAAAGAATCTTCAAGTGAGCTTATATTAGTTAACGTAATATAATATATCACATATATAATTATATATTAAATTATCGAATCAACACTTGATCCGATAATCCGGCTATTTCACAAATAACCGACTAATATAATCTGTATCAGTTCATCGAATCAACACTTGATCCGATGACCCGGGTATATCATATATACCCAGCCGATATCACATATCGCGAGAATCTATTGCGGTATCACATACTTGTATCATTCTCGGCCCCGCACATATCACATATGTGCTCCTACTCCGTTTTGCCTGAGCCAGGAAACCTCTGTGTAGGACTCTAAAGAATCGTCAATACGCCGGCAATAGGTGATGATCATATCAAACACCCATAAGCTGCAAGCGGTCAGCTAAACGTAACAGCCACCCAGGTATTGAGCAATCAGAAGATCAACAAGCAAGCCTGTACATTCTTCTGCGAATCCAATCAGTAACACTCCCGTACAGTCCGGTCTCTTCGTCTGATATGTCGCATATCCAGTCTAGGGGTGGTAAACATCAGACCCCAGTAACCGATAAGTCGTGTCGATATGAGGTCCATAACAGTTCGAGAAACTACTGATAACACTTACCAGTAAATCTCAGCAACCCTGGCCAGGGATTTCCAGTTATAGCCAATCGAACACAGCGCAACATCAACTCCCAATACCGGGAGAGACGAAACCCCTCCTATCGCTCATTGCCTCCATGTGATTCGGGACTGTACCCAAAAGCCACCGTTTTGCACGTTCTCTTGAACGTGGTAAGGTGGAAATCAAAGCACAGTGGGAATCACACAAGACTCTATGACGATCTCGGGTCTACAGACTAACCTGTACCAGTGTCACCAGAGAACTGCCATCTGACGATAGGTATAATACCATCTGGGAGTTCTCGGCGAGTCCGTCCAGTGTACCCAGTCTCCAGTGAGCACCTGTATACTGTCTCTGATATCAAACACCAATGGATATAGGATCATCCATCTCCCATCTACATGGGTCGAGAAGCTATACGCTAGTCTACTCTGATATATCGATGCCCTGTCTCGATACACCTACGACTAGGAACATTTGAAGGATGTACTTTGCAACTACGCTGTCCCCACTAGTATGATCTGCATCATAGTCCTGGTAGTCAAGTACTCATCCTAAGGGCTTTATCAACATGTAACATATAGACAATCAGAGTACATGTTAAGATAAAGAGCAACCAGATAGCATACTATCATGTCGAGCAAGAAAGTCCTCCATATATATGTCCAAGCATCCACTACAATATACATCATATGTACAGTAATGGCCTCTAGGGCATACATATCACTAACAGTACTGTCCTGGCATTTGGATAACATATTCCGGATAGGAAGTGATGTTCCTATACTACAATCGATTAAACTATGATAGTCACAGGTGTTTCTCCATACAGAATCTGGATAATGTTGCTTTTGCATTAGATGTAATCAGCAAATATAATCTAATCCTGAAGAAATAAAGGGAAGCAGTGAAGAACATATTAGGATGTTCTTGGTGTGTGGTAACAGCAACCTCTTATAGGAGGCGATTACCTGTTCTTGCTTCCAAGGGACCTGGAAGACAGAGTAGCTGTCAGAATTATAAGTTTACCCTCTTCTGAGGTACAATATGTTGGAAAGGGTTCTAAGCGGAATACTGAGGTGGGCATAGTGTTGGTTGCTGATTACGGTCAGCGGAGGATACAGCCTAAAATGTTTGTTGGATATAGATGTTCATTTATGAACATGGTCTCATCAGCTATCTGGATAAGTTCTAAGGCAAGTATCACTCAGTTCGGAAGATGGTTGATCTCCGCGAAGTTGAGATATAGAGAGATAAAAATAGAAACATTATTGCAAATCCACTCACTAAGGCTATTTATCGAACACGATTATTTCTCAAACATAGTTTGTGAGACTGATTAATAGAGAAGTTGGGTACTCGATAGTACACGAGACGTATGGGTATGAGATACCGCAATAATTGGTTTTAAGTCCAAGTGGGAGATTGTTGGATATAGTGCCCTCAAGGCAATTATTGTAATTGTAGGCAGGCGATTATGATAATTGAGCGAGGACCTATACAGGTAGAACAGTTTTACTCAAAATGATAGTATAATATCTAGTTTGTCTTTATCATTTATATGTATATGTTTTAATTGTTATTACGTGTCGCTAATACATAATGATAAAGCACGTAGGATCTTTGCTTGACTACCAGTATTATGATGGCGATCATACTTGTGGGAACTGGGTAGTCTATAAGCACATCCATAAATGTCCCTAGTCATGGGAGTATCGAGACTTGGCATCAATATTCCAGAATAGACTAGTGTATATGTTTCTTGACCACGACGAGGGGCGGTGGCGGGTCTCACAGCCATTGGTGTCAGCCACCAAAGATTGTATATAGGTTCTCATTAGGTTATGAGTTACACCGGACGGACTCGCCGAGAACACCTAGACGCTATTATTCCTAACGTCAGATAGCAGTTCTCTGGTGACATGAGTACATGGTAGTCTTTTGACCTGAGATCGTCATTTTTCTTATGGGAGTTCCTACCGTACTTTGATTACTACCCTACCACAGCTCTACGGAATCGTGCAAACAGGTTTTAGTTAGGTATAGTCCCGAGTCACATGGAGGCAGTGAGCGGATTGAGGAGATTCGTCTCTCCCGGTATAGGGAGTCGATATTGCACAGTGTTCGGTTGGCTATGACCATAAGTCTATGGCCATAGCGGATGATTTATTGATAGGAGATTAGTAGTTTCTCAGTAGATGATGTGCTTGATACCGGCATGACTTATCAGGTTATTAGGGGTCTGACGTTTACCCGCTAGACCCGGTATGCAACACTCTTTGACGAACAGACTGGTCTGTACGGTGAATGTAACTTATAGGCTCAGATAGAGTTCGGACGGGCTTGCCTGTCGATCTTCCTTTCGATAGATACCTGGATAGCTGTTGCATACAGCAAGTGCTACTGACGTGCTTGTGGTTATGGATTGGTTCCATTAACTCACTGTCAGTGTATTATCGAGTCTTTGGATTTCCATACAGAGCTTTTTCCGGCTCTAGCGATATGAAGTAAATGTGTGTATTGGAAGCGTACCGGAGTTCAATTAAAACTTATGTATTGGATACACTAACGGTAATCGGACGTCTGATAATACTAGCCGGTCTTTTCGAAAGACGGATATTAAATCAAGAGATTGATTTAATATATACATGTATTGGATATTTGTATTTACTAGTATTATGTTACTTTTATATTTATCTCACTTTATTTATTAAGAGTAAAGAAAAGATTATATTAAGTATTTATTATTTTCTTTTCTTTATATATTTTTTCTTTTTGGGTTCTCTTTTCGTTATCTTGTGCTATTGGATGAGCACATGCATGGCCATTCTCATTTGGATGACATGTGGAGAGGAGAGAAGAGGGTGGACACTTAGATAGGAGATGGAGTTTGAATGGTCAGGATCTTTTCTATCATGTGATAAAAGAGACCTAACCATTTCGAAATGAGGAGGATTTTTCTTATGCTTTTCTTTGGTCATCTCCTAGCTCTTGAGTTCATCTTCTTTTCTTCTTCCTCCAATAAAATAGAAAGAGAATTAAAAAGTAAAAGAAATGGTGAGACAAAAATAGAGTAAACCACTGCATCCCTAACACTCCAAAACTTGTAAGCTTCGACGGTTAGTTTCTACACAAAGTTTGGAGCTAATGGTGAAGATGGAGCTAGGGTCGGGTTTCCTAGGTGGATCCATCTATAACAAGGGAGGTCTTCATCAAACTTGTTCTCTCATCCTAAGAGCCTGACTAAAATCTAACATAAATTGGAGCATATGAAGATGCTACAAATGTTGTAATTGTTCTAACATTGTTTGGTTTTCTCACTAGTTTTTTAGTTCTAATTGTTTGGAAATGATTCTATGTAATGTGTCACGACCCGAAAGTACGGAACATGACCGGCACTTAGACTACGAAACGTCTCGAGGCGTACGTAATCTAAGTAAGCCGAAAACCCAGAAAACCAAAACAAGAAAAGTAGTAGAGTGAAGGAAAACCAATTTAAATCAAGTAGTTTTAATAGCATAAGCCGAATTATGCATTTTTAAAAACATCAAATATTTACTGAAAATTTCGGCAGAGTCTCCTTTGTAAATACTGGCCCCCAAACGGGATACAACATGAATAGCATACGAAATCAATAAAAGGCATCCCCAAGCGGAAGCTAGCTCTTCGTCAATCGACGGTCACAACCACACAAGCAATATAATATACAACGCCAAGGGCGAGGATCAAAACTCAAAAGGAAACACAAAACCACAAGAAATAAAACGCGCGACTCTAAGGTCGAAAGAATAACATCACTGATCTCTATCTCAAAAATAAAATACATGTTTGGTTGATGGAATTTACTAGATACAACTGAATAATATTATACAAAGTAATATGATAGGTACGATACCAATAAACCCACCTACTAGCAAGTCACCCGAAAGAAGCAGTGTTAGCAAAGCCGTAATGAAACCTGTACGGCAAAACCTGCAAGAACTGTGGTACAACGGGGGTGAGTTGCCAACTCGTGAGTAGAAAATATCTACGAACAGAAATCGCATGAACAATGCAATCCTAGGTCAACAATCATAATATATCCTCAAATATAACCAGCAGTCTATAACAATGACTAGGGTAAATATCTAAAGCGTAATCTCATATGCCCGTGTCAGTGCCTCAGGTAGCAATATATCATATGGATGATGTATGAATGCATGAAACAGAATGCATGTACTGAAGAAAACTGCTTTCATAAATTAGTAAGATTTCTGTATTTTTAAAATGAGGTATGATAATGAAATCAGCATAAAACAGTGCCTAGCATTAGCACAAAACGTAATCCCAATATCTCGATATCTCTGTATCACCGTCTCTGTACCTCAATATCTCAAAATCTCAATGTCTCAATCACAATGACTAGGGCGCCGTCAGTTCAGGCCGGCCCATACCATCCATCTCATGACCACGACGGTATCCTCCGGATATCCGACGCGTCGGGTAAAATCACCGGTCGGTCGTGCTCCCCTGCACAGGCTCAACGTCAACAACACAATCTTCTTGCCCCGGGGTACCGCACCGGGCCCACCATATACCCGAAACGGTTCATCCATCTCCTCGAATCGGGTCTTGAAATCCATCAGCAAACTCATGGTGGACGACTCATACATCATGGGAAAACCGCACTTTTTATTTAAAAGAGAGGAAAGAAGCTTATACAAGTTTTGCGGTTTTCCCCCAAATCCAGAAAATCTCATAGAAATCCGAATCCAAATCATCAATAGCATATAAACCCATGAATATAGGCATGAGAATCCATGAATACGGCATAACAATGAATAACAGTATGCATGAAGTGACAAGTAATAACTACAATATCTAAGCTGGCATATAAGGTAAGTACACTAATATTATGTCAAACTACTAGCTATCAAGCTAAGTTAAGCAATAATATTTTCTAAGATGTACGCGACATGGCAATTACCGATGAAGATGTGTGTGAGCCGGCAAGTAAGTGTGCGTGGTACATACGCATCATCGGTAATGGTGCTGGTGTCCTAACAGCATAATATCAACAATGCAATATGAAATAACAATGTAAGTATGCGATGCGGAGCGAGCAACCAAAATGAGCGGGAGCTAAATATTAAACAATGGTGCTATTTGAAATAACACAAATCGTGGGGTTTTGAAAATAGGGGCTACGGTGGTTTTAAGAAAGGATACGTCTTTTGAAATATCCGTAGATCCCTTGACCTGTCTTTTAAAATACCCACGATCCGCTAGTTTTGAAATAGGTAGGAGTCTAATCTAATCTAACAACTACACTAAACTATACGGCTGAACTAACAAGCTGAACTACAGGTAAGGAAACCGCCTATCATCTGAGTCGATACATATACATACCTGTATATGTATAGTCGGTGATCCCGCCTCAATAATATCATATCCGATACCATATCTATAATCATACATCCCAAATCAAGAGTGCGGATCAATCATCAATATATAGCTTGTACGTAAATCCGTCATACGGCATCCCAAATCTGGGTACAGGTCAATATCACATTCATCATACTATTCATCTGGTTTCCTTTTTATCAAATATCATGATCGGGGTACTGATCTACGTCTAGTACAATACTGATACCGTCTAAGTATGCATGCACGTGTGTGAAACACTACGTCAAGGACCCGCTACAACGTCATGTCGTATCTCAAATACGAACCCTGCCATATCACCGATCTCACGGCCTCAAATCAAATCTCATCGACTCATCTTAAATCCCAAGTACTATCCTCATTATCCATGCATGTGTATATGAATGTATATATGCATAGTCCCATACCCACGCATATATACATATATACACATCCCCATCTACGCACAAGAAAGTAATGTATGCAAGTTTGTGTGTGCGTATGTGGGTATAACAACTACTCTAGGGTTTCGCAACTAACCCAAGGTAATCCATGAACACATAAACATATCATGAATAAACATTCTCTTATCATAAAACACCTATATAAACATATATATATGAACTATACTACGGACTGCGGGGGTGCTATACGCCATCCACCCGACTTCTCCCTGTAGATATAAATCTACTCACCTGGTCCTTGCTCACCGGTGCCGACGTCGCCACACGCTTCCTTGTCGTCTCGAAGTCCACATGGGGTACCTACATATCATAACGCACCGCATCGCATTAAAATCCGACTCATGACCTAAACGACACATGAATCCCACATAGGTCAAAACCTATGGTTGCTTTCACAAATCAACCCAAAAACTCTCGACGTCGGCATACAAACGCCAAACCATCAAGAAAAACCCAAACACACTCATTTGCACATTCACAAACACTAATTATAATATGAAATAGGTTAAAATTCACAAAAACCCCAAACTCACTTTAAAAGCTATTTTTCCGAAAATCTAGCAGGCAAGGTTTACCGTTTTAGTACAAAACATGATATTTAAACAAATCTAGCGGCTACAATATCCACTAAACATTAGAAATAAGTCATACAAACCCTAATTAGATTTTTAATCTCACTATCTTTCATTAACCCGAAATTCTAGTTTACAATTTAGCTTAATTAGTAAATTTTAAAATAACAATTTGTAAACTAGCTACTATGTTTGATTTCACAAGCCTTAATATGCTACCTTACACACTTAAACCATGTTCAAATGATATAAAACCCTAACTAGATTTTAACTTCACATTTGCAATTAAATTCTAAAACCTAGTTTGCTAGAAATCTTAATTAGGACAATTTACATGCAACAATTTGTAATATACAACAAGATTAAGTTTTCCAAACCTTAAGAGGTTCAACTACACAATTAAACCATGAACAATTTATCAAAACCCTTATCTTGATCCAAACCCAATTCTTTACAATTTTCAACTTGAAGGGTAAACCAAGTTAACACCTAATTAAACACTTAATTAAACTAACATAAGCAATAATCAACAATTTAACTATAAGGTTAAAATTATACCTCCATAATTTTATAGATCTCACATGAAATCTAGCCTCCCAAAATGCTCTCTTTTCACCAAGATCCAAGCTTGAACGGCAAAGGAATAATGGGTAGGGATTAGATTTGGAAATTTGTGGTGTTTTATGTGGGTTTTTGAAGAAATTTTGAAGGATTTTTGAAGAGAAAAGGGTGGAGAAAATTTTGGGACAGCAAGGGAGGGGCTTGGCCAGGTCTAGGGAGGAGAGGAGAGAGAGTGGGTGTGTTGGTTTGTGTTGAAAAAATTTGCCCAAGTCAACAAAGAAACCATACCTCAATATTTTATTGTTTTCTTTTTCTTTTCTTGGTTTCCTTTGACTTTTAAGTGAGGAGATGAGTGGGAGCTGCTGAATTCAGCCCTAATAGGGGAGAGGGTGAGGGTGTGCGTGTGTATATGAGGAATATTAAGCTACATGCAACCAAACCCCAATTCTATTTAGCTATATTTCACCATTTAAGCCCTTTTTCTTCGATATTTTCTAAACTGTTTTGGCAAACCATTTCATTTCAAAAACCACATGATAAAATTTTGTTTAATGTGTTATGATGCACAAAATTTGTTTCAACTCATTCCAATTTGTAATTTTCCCTAATTAAATGTATTAATGACGGCTTAAAATAATATTAAAATAATTAATTTCGGAAAAATTTTCAGAAAATTTGAAATTTCACCAGTGGCTCAATAAACACCAAATACTAGCAATTTCATAGCTATAATATGTATATTTAATTTTATAATAAAGATGTTTGTATTTTGAAATTTTACAGAAAACCCCTTTATTTTACCGATTTTTCCGAAATTTCACCGAAACGATTTTCAAAACGTTACATAATGGATGCTAGGGTTTTCTCTAGATATTTTTGTTATGCATTATGAAATTTCTTTCCGCTTCCGTTGCGCGACCCCTAGCATCCCCAACACTCATGACCACCTCTCCGGATGCATCGATGAACTCTATGGCCAAATCGATCATCTCACAGAGCAGATGACTCGATTCTTTGGCAACTTTGATCATCACATGTCCGTCATGTCATCCATGTTTCCGTCTAGCACACTGCCTCCACCGCCGGAAGAATAGATTAGGATCTTAGTTTCTTTAGGTTCTAAGTTTAGGTTTTAGTTCGCTTTGTGTGTGTTTTTGATTAGTCTGTGCTTGTTTGAATGGAAATTTTAGTTTGTGTTTAGTTTATGGTTGTTTAGTTTTTGTTTGTGTGTTATGTACGGGAGTTTATCGTTTGACTTGTGATATAGTCGTGAACTTTGTTAATTTATGAAATCATGAATCTTGTTTCCTTATTCTCATTTTGTTCAGCTACTATCTACTTAATCTTAGATGAATTTTGTGTTAAAGTTCTTATTATGAATTATATGCTAAATTTGCAATTATTCATACTCGATTTATTAAATATGAACTTTGTTCATTGGATATGACTTAACATGACACATTTTGTTTTTCATGAACTTCAAATTTCTATATTCATGTTTGTTTTCCTGCCCTTTAATCTGGTTATGAAACTTTTTGATATTTTTCTAAAAGGAAGAGAAAATATTCATGAAATATCTTAAATTATGCTTAAATGGTCATAAAATTCGAATTATATAACTCGTCTCCACGCAA
Organism: Agapanthus africanus; assembly: GCA_030015575.1. NCBI lineage: Eukaryota > Viridiplantae > Streptophyta > Magnoliopsida > Asparagales > Amaryllidaceae > Agapanthus > Agapanthus africanus. Next base: position 189,806,549 of record CM057337.1, read on the forward strand.
TGCTTCTTAAAAAATAGTATTAGTGGTTTGGGACATTGATACGAGTTTAATTTTTTTTCAATTGAGTATGAATTAAGGGTGAGTATTTAACTCGAATTTATATTTTTTTTATATCTATCATGAATTCTTTGAATAATTTTTGCTAAATATAGATTGTTGACACTTGTGTCACACGATCCTCGGTTTTGAATATTTAGTTCAAAACTTTATTTAAAAGAATTCATAAGTTACTGACGACGTTTTCAAGTGTTTATTCTTGAGTGAGGCATGCACAATATACCAAATATTAAGCAAGATTGCCTACAATGTGATAAGCACTCAAATGGTGATATGACATGAAGACTTGACGCAAGCAATAACGTGATGCAAGCCTAATCAAGATACAATGACGTCACGACGTAACGATTAAAGGAAATAAAGATTAAAGAGGATCCAAGATCAAGAAAGGAGATATAAGTGTTGTACATGTGTCTGGTGTTAATCTCATAAGGTTAGAAATCTTATTCCAACATATTATATATACTCCAGACGTCCCTCCTCTCATTGAGAGATGTCTAGCATATTCGTTAGAATTCAAACTGCAAATTTTTCAAAACAGATATTCAAAAATGTCAGAAAGCAGACGTCTGCATCAGAATTTTTTGAATACCAGACGTCTATACCACAAATTTCCAAAATTCTATATGCTGGATATATTTCAGAGACACATCAAACAGATGTCTGCTGAATAATTTTTGAGCTCTAAACGTCTTCCACAAACGTCTGATGAATGAATTTGTCTAATGGCAGACGTCTCCTACAGACATCTGCACGGGCAATTTTTGGCAGTTAATTTTGATTTGAATTTTGAATCAAATGGATATTTACGCCGATTTCTTTTCTAACCGTCTCCAACGGTCATTAACTGTTTAATGTCAGTTTTTTTACAGTTATGGGCAGTTAGAATGACTTCCCATTCGATCCCTATATAAACCCATGAGATCTCACACTTTCAATTAACTATTCATTTCAAATCATTTTGAGAAATCCTTTTATTCTTCTTGTGCTTACACTTGCCCAAATTCATTTCATTTTCATAGAGCCAAAACCCGATATAATCTCTCAAATCAATCCTTATGCCACATCAGTTATACTCTAGTGAGATTATAGGATTGAGAGCGAGTAAAATTTTCGTTTGTAAAACGATTTTAAATCCACGAGAGAGGGTGTCTTTCAACTCACGAGAAAGGGTGTTTCTCAACCCATAAGAGAGGGTGTCTCTTATTGCTTGAATTATGTAGATTTGGAGTGGAAAAAGAGATCTTTCTAGAGAGGCGTGAATTAGAGAGAAAAGTGTGGCTTTCCAAGAGAATTACGGACTAGAGAGGAAGAAAACTTGTTTTCTAAGGAATCACAAGTTCAAGAGTATGATCCTTATGAAGAGAGATTGATATTCTTCACATCCCTGTGAAAAAAGATTTGTGTTCTTCCCAACAATAGTGCAAAAATCCTGAAAAGCTGTCTCAGGCGGAGACTAGCCACAGGAGCGTGGTGAACCCTACTCAACAAATCTCTGTATTTGCGTTGTTTTGACTCCATTTACTTTTTCTGTGATTGTGTTGATTACCTTACTAAATTTCATTATTTAAACTTGTTTAAATTATTTCCGCAGAAACTTGGTAATTAATTAAAATATTGTAATTAAAAACTTAAATTTGTCATATGACACATAATTACCTTATTCACCTACCCCCTCCCTTTAAGATAATTTCAATTGGTATTAGAGCAGATTGCTCATTTTTAAAAGATTAAGATGTTGAGTTTATAGACCATAATGGCAAACCAACTAGAGAGTCAATCCACCACACTAGCTCCACTATTTAACAACACTAATTTTCAGTTTTGGAAAACCAAAATGAGAATTTTTCTACAATGGATTGATTTAGAAATATTAGACATATTAGATATACACTATGTCATTCCTACAACTAGACCTTATTCCGACGCAGATAAGCGTTCGATGATGCTAGACGTTAAGGCTATGAATGCCCTTCATTTCTCTTTGGTCCCAGAAGAATTCAATCGAATTTCCATGTGTCAGACGGCACGTGATATCTGGAATACTAGCCAAATAAAAGAAAGTAAAATAAATAGATTAATGCACGAATATGAAATATTTTCCATGAAGGAAAAAGAAAAAGGGCAAGTGGAAAAGTTTGCATATAGTTACCTTATTCATCCCTGTATTTTCAATCTATATAGTTACCTTATTCATCCCTGTATTTTCAATCTATGTATTGATTCTTTATTTATGGCCACTTTTTGATTTGTGAATATTGACCAATTTAATTAGGCCGTGACATAAAAGGACAAGTGGAAAAGTTTTGGGGAATTTATATTCAATTAATAATTTATGCAAAGAATCTTAATTCTGGTTGGTATTTTCACAGCCTCGTGCAGCTCGAATCAATGACAGATTCCAATTTTTGATATAAACCCAAATATTGGCCTTTTGCTCATGACATTTTGCATAGGTATATATGTCAGGAATAAAATCTTTTAACTACAATTTTTTTAATATTTTTTTTTACTTTAGACTTCTGCCATACGAATGAAAGCTCATTGTCGATGAGCAGCAAACCTCGATACTATTCTTTGTCTCGTGCAGAAAAGTGAAAGTTTCTATCTAAAGCAAACAAAAAGAAAAATAGTGGAATTTTTCTCATACAGTTTTAGCTCTATTTTTTGGAAGTACAGATTTGAACAATGAATATATTTGTTGCGACACTTCGAATTTGTCTTTACGAGTGAATGCTCGAAATTTGGTTTGGGATTTGCTTGATAAATCTTGTTTGAGACGTTGTCTGACAGCTAAAAACATCAAGTTTACACATATATGTCTAAGCTGATCAAATTAAGGCTTAATTCCAGAAACTACAAAAAAACTTAGAGGCCGTGACAAGTAACCAACAAATTCTTTGAAAATTACAGAAAACTGCCAGATGTATGGAAACTTGTAAACTTAATAGACAATAAATTACTAAACTTGTTCAGTAAATGATCAATAAACTACCAAACTTTTTTACTAAATTTTCAATAAACCATCAAGTTTTTTTACGAAATTTTCAATAAGCTACCAAACTGATTTTAAAAAGCCGAAGTATGAGTTTTTGTGATTTTTGGGAATTAAGCCGACAATTAAACGAAGGTTAAATTCCAATTTGCTATGCTATTATGAGCTATCGAAATTTTCAGAAACAGTATATTGAACTTTTAAAACGATGATTCCCGCCATAAACTTGTCAGAAAACTACCAGGACATTCATTAATTTTACTGTCCAATCATTTTCCTTGTCATCTTTTTGGATGACGATAGCCTTTGCTGTCCCATTTTAATAAACCTCACCCTCGCACTTTCTCTTTCTCTTTCCCTTCCCGTCCTCTCTTTCTTTGAAATTTCTTGCACCCTTTTTGTCGGAAAATTTAGCATACAGGTACCAGTGGGTACAAATAAATAAATTTAACAGATGCAATCCCCAATGAGCAGTATTTCAGTTGGTATGAGGACTTCTTCTTTTTGGGAGAGTGCACGATTCAAATCCCAAGAACACCTGAGAGGAAGTCATCACAAATTAACATTTTCGGGGCAATTCATGGGTCTCATAGGTGCGTGTGTTTTGTGTGCTTGTATGCGGTGTGCGTGGGTGTGTCGTGGCCACAAATTAACGCTTCGTGGGTCCGTTGGGTGCGTCTGTCTGTAGACGCAATCGGTTTTTTTCAAGAATTTACTCCCTGCTTAAAATGAGATTGTTAAGAAGTTGCAGAGAGAGATTCAACAAAGTCGGATGTTTTAATAAGCAAAAATCAAAGAAACTCGAAATTCTATTCGAATCAGTGTAGGAATGATGAAGCAGTGGTGGATTCTATGGAATTTTGGTTCTATAAATAGAACGAGTCATCAAAATAGTTGCAACCCTCTGAAATTTGAAAAGACAAAAATTAAAAAATCCCTTACCGTCCACAACAAATTTTCAAATTCAAATTTCTTTTTCCAATAAGGGACTATATTCCAACCCATAAAACTCAAAAAATCCAACAAATTCTTAGTCCACCGCCTCTTTGAAAAGTCGACAGCATCAAAAGTACTTCGAATATATATGGTTGCGGGTTGAATTTAGAGCTAAAAATTTTAGAGGAGAAAGATGAAGTAAACGTCGAAGATGAAGAGATTTCACGGGTTGAAATCGGTCAACTTAAGAGTAACTTAAGAGTGGGCTTGTTTCTTTTTTCCTAAATAAAAGGATAAGATCTACGATATTGGGTAGATCAAAATTGTATATTTAGGGCTTTTAGCAATTTTCTTGGTAGAATGTAATAGAATGAATGTATTTTCAAATTCTATGAATAGAAAATGAACGGTTTTTTCCATTGTTGTGCTAAATTTGGATCCTTCCTGAAAATTTACTTTAAAATATTTGATCAATTTGTTGATTTGGATATTTCCCATAGTTGTGAGAAACCAAGCTTCTTTTTGAGCATTTATGTAACTGGGATAAATTTATGTAACCAAGACAAACTTAAACTTTTCCAGAAGAACGAAAACACACCACATCGGAAGACAAGTCACGTCCTATTTCAAGAAAAATGAGATGGATATAATGCAAATTTATGTAACTACGACAAACTTTTCCAGAAGAATGAAAACACAGCCGCATATGGGATGGATAGATAAGTCATGTTCTGATTCCGTTAAGGATGCCAAGAGGGTTTCATAGTTTGATCGATCATGTTGAGAATGCATCATTTTAAAAACTCAGCTTACTGTTCATGGAAAATGGCAATAGTGCATGGAGGCAGTTAAATGAACACGAACATAACATTTTTAATCAAGCCATGAGTCAATTTTTTTTGTTTGTATATATATTGCCCCTTTTAATTTGTAATATATGATAAAAAATGCCCAAAATTCAAAGTTTTTAGGGTAAATTGTCAAAAAGACCCCGGTCCACTTCGAACTTGTGTAAAACCACTAGGCTTTTTGCTTAAAAACCCCTGAGCACAATTAAAAACCCCTTTATACTAGTTGCATGTAATATCAAGTTGCATGTAATAAAGACCTAAATGAAATAGCCCATGGATTTGTTTACAAAGCTTTGAATGGTAGTCCTTCCCAACAATTTTGAAAATATCGTGAATTTTTAGACAACTTTCAAGCGGGCCCGGGCTTTTTTACAATTTTGGCATGTTTTCTGGTTGAACTTGGGCCTTAGGGTTCGTCTCTTTAGTTGGGCTTTAGGCACAATGCCCAACAATTTGTTTTGCATTCGTATAAAATTAGAAGTAGGACATAACTTTCTTAATTGTGTAACAAGAATACAATTATTATATAAAAATGCAATCTATCTATCTATTATCTATTATATTATATATATAATATAAAGCCTTTAAAAGCTTCGTCCAAGCTTTTCTTTTCTCCATTTTGGCCCTTCCATTCAATTTAATAATTACTATTTTGTTCAAAATATTTTCAAGTTTTTTGTTGTCTTCTTGCATGGAAAATTAGACTCCACCCCTTTAGTCTAACCATTTTGCCCATTGCATTCAATTTAATTACTATTTTGTCTTAAATATCTCCTAAATATCTTCGAGTTTTTCTTTTGTCTTCATGTATGGAAAATCAGCTCGACCCCTTTAGTTTAAGAAAATCTGTTTTTAGCTCCTTGTTGCGAGAAATTAATCCTCAGCCCCCTATAATTTATTGCTAATATGCATTTGACACATTCTAAGTTTATCTTCATATTCATGCAACATATTTTCTGATGGATTATCTGTATTTATTATCATACAAGTTATCATCATTCAATCTAAATTGTACCGTAACATTTTTGGAAAGTATTTTCTCCATGGACACGTATGGATTGAAAATTAAATGAGATCTTTGATATCTTTTGAAAATTGCAATTAACCAGTCCATTATTAATTTGTATATCTACATGCATGGAAAATTAGATGAGGCTAAAATGTATTTTGAAAAATTGCCGTCACTAATTTCATTATTACTTTGTATACGTTCTCATCGATCAGATACGCTCCGTCCATTATTACTTTACATAAGTACATGGATGAAAAACTATATGAGGCTCAGATGTTTTTTTAAAAATTGCAATCAACACTTTCACTATTATTTTTTATATGTTCTCATCATTCGGATACGGATTGGATATAGATATTATCATATTCGTATCATATGGTCATTGACGGATGAAAATATGAATATGAATAGTTATAAGAATGAAAATCTGTACATTATAGATTGACTAGCAATAAGATTATGAAATATATATTAAAAGTTATATACACTTATGAAATATATAATAAAAGCAGTGAATTGAATTATAAAATATGAAAATCAGCAAGAGAAGAGTACATGATGAGTGAAGATAACCACGGTCTAAAAAGAACGAAAGTTGAGAGCAATCAGTGATGATGACAGGAAGATTGCCATCAGTGATGATAGCAAGAAGATTGCAGAGAAAATCTTATACAATTTCAAATGCGGTCAATAACGATTGCATGAATTTTCGAATATAATCTGTCATCCGTTGATAACATGCAATAGGCAAGAATGTATAAAGATAGATACTTTTCTGGAATTATTATAAGAGATAATGAAGAAATTTTCTAAATTGTTTTGAAAGGAACTCGATTTAAGTTAAATTTGAACGATTTGCTTGCAATAAAATATAGTTAAATCAGTCATTTATACGACATCATTTTTTCAGGCAACTCCTCGAGCCCAAACATAGTATGGAGGCACTTGCTAGTCTATCTATATAGCTACTACTGTAAAATTGGGTCATGAAAAGGAATCGTTCGCAAGTTTAGGCATATTTTTGGTCAAATCCCTTTCTTTTGCCCTCGGCTTTTCAATAAACTCATTTCCTTATCTCATTAGCTCACTCACATGAGCCTCAAGAAAACACGAAGGTGTGTCCGTTTTCATTCATATATACGAGGGTTAAGGAAAAAAATATTTTGCCGTTGTTTTTTATTGTAAATCCCCGTTCCCATCTATGAATTTTTTCCTACAGTTCCCGAGTCCCCAAATAGTATCCCCATTTTTCCCGTATTACTACCTTGTACGAAGATTAGTGCTTAAGTTCCAATATTTAAATTTTTCCAAAACCTTTAGACTAATCAAAGACCAAACCTAGATTAAAACCAAAACCAAATAAATTAGATTCCCTTTTAATTAAACCACAGCCCAGCACAGATTTTATTTTCTAATACTAATCCCCGGCCCATTCTCTTTTTCCCTAATAAATTATTTAACCTTTTTCCTGACCTCAGCCCAAAGCCAATTAAATTAAACTAAAACAATTAAATTAACCCTCGGCCGCCAGCCCGTTTCCCACAAGCCCAGCTCCCGCAGCTAACCGACCCGACCCGCTTCGATTCCTCTTCTTCTCCCCAACGTAAACTTTTTCCCCCTCACTTTTTACGCCGACCCACGCGGCCGCGTCGCCGTGCCGTTGCCCCATGACCCGCGCATCCCTCGCGATCCCCTCAAACCCCTCGTCGCTTAACACTTACCTCTCTCTCTCTCTTTCTCTCTCTCTCTCACGAGAAAAACCTCCAGCGTTTCTCTCGACGAACCCCCTGCCTTCATCCCTGTGCCGACGATGACTAAACCACCTCGTCCTCCTCCCTCGTTTCGCCCCTACCAACACCACTACCACTGCAGCCTCCTCCTTCATCCACCGAGCACCCCCTGCCAAGCTCCCCTGCACACCCAACCCACTCGCCACCGAGCTCGACCACCACCGGCACCCACGACGCCGATGAGCCCCCACTGCACCTGAAACCCCTCGTCGACCCTTTCGTCCTCAACATCATCATCGTTATCACCAACCCGAGCTCCACTGCCCCTCTCTCTCCAAAACCGTAACCCTCCCCCTCACCGCGAGCTTCACTGTGCACATCGCCGGAGCAACGCCGCTGACCGTTGTCGATCCCAGCGCACTCACAGAGAACCACAGAACACCCCTTCTGCTTCCAGCGAGCACAAGCCATCTCCGGGCAACTCCGACGTCGCACCCGAATCGCGAGCCGAGGCCGTGAAACCAAACCACGCCGTTCGTCGCGCATTCGTGACGTTGCCGCTGTCGTGCATCGCCAAAACGTTTCCAGGCAAGTACCCTATTTGCTACATGCTAATTTATTTCTGTTACAAACTAAAATCGTATAAATTCCATGATTACAAATCATGATAACTTATACGACATAACTGTTCGATGCAAGATTCCAATGAAAACCTTCATTTAATTTGACGGAACTCGATCGAATATTCTGGCTCGTATGGCATTGAACCTTGTGTAGAAGTTTCACTGAAAAACTATAACTGTAACAACTTAAATGATCGCCCCCAAATGCGCCCGTAAAAACTGGGAATTTCCCGCATCTGAAAATTGTTAAAATCACCATAAACTATGTACATATTTAAATGATACGTTCGAGGGCTCAAATCGAAGACGACTCGACGAGCTGTAACCCTATGCAAGTTTCTAATGGTTTCTGTATTGAAATTATGACGATAATTGGTTCGGAGAGCAGCTCTGGACTGCAGTCCAGAGCGACTCTGGTTATTGTTTTCTATCCCGTAATGGTTACTACCTTGTTTCTTGAACTCGTATGTTGCGGAAACATACATCTTATTGAATATGAATCTGTTAGCTAAATAACACAAGTGGTTTCATCCCGTTTTATCATCGTTTGCTATTTAATCTGTAATTTAAAAGAACAGGACGTATAACAGTCCAAAACAGAATCAGAATTGACATACTAGTGTTGAACAGTGTATAACTTTTGACGTACAGACACGATTGAGAATCCATCTGTTGCGTTGAAAACCCTATTGAAAACCCTAGATTTCATTCAACTGTAGCATCACTAAATTCTGATCCCAACTGGGTGAAATTCGTATCGCGAAACGGACGTTCAGTTCAGAAACTGAATTTCCTGCAGCGAGCACTTAAAATGAAACTACTGTAACTTGAATACCAAAAACCCGATTGAACTGAAACAAATTTTGATGAACTGCTGACAGAGTTTACTTGTCATCGTATTTGTATCATTTTGTTGAATTCTGAACATATGAATTACTACAATTTTTGTAAGCTTATGACGTGCATATTGGTTCATATCATACATGACTTGTTAAATGCATATACACATATACCTTACCCAATTGACATATACATAGTATTAGTGCGCGTCATTATTCAGTGGAAATTGCATTATCGTGCGTGAATGATATTGGTTTAGGAGTGTCAAGTACGCCAATGAAAAAAAAGTGAATGATTCGTGACAATGATTAATACAGTGAACAGTGACAAAACCGTGCTATTGGCATACTTGTACACGACTAAATCATAATCATGAATAGTGTAAACCTGGAGAAAAAGGGGAAATCGAAATGGAAAGAGTATCGTATTTAGCGGGACTGTGTTTTAGAGGATGATCATTCGAGCAGTGATATATATATTAGGTAGGATCTAGCGATCCGGTTGACGGGGTTATGTCACGGGCATGTGGGCCGTTGTCTCGGGTATATACGAGACTCCTGTTAAACATGATCCTCCTTTCCACTATACGATTTCAAACATTACTTAGAGACCGATAGGGACACAGATCATATTTTGCATCATTTAGTGACATAGTGATTAACCGCATTTTACTTTCACTGTTATTACCTTATTTACCTGTTTCACATCATTACTATAAAAATTGCTATTACGTCGCTCTGACGACCTGAGTGTGCATGCTCAGATCTCGAGGAAGAACCAACGCAGGAGTCGGATCTACCTTTCGAGCTGACGAAGATCTAGTCTGGAGTACCTTTTCTTCTTTTCTGCTTCCCTGAAGAGATTGTGTATTTGAACTTGGTTAGTAGCTCTTCTTGTTTATTTGTAAATTGTGAACAATGGACTCTAATGTAATAATTTAGTGATGTAATTCCTTTACTGCTGTACTTTGTTTACTGATTACCATGTAAAACTAGAAGCCGAAATGTGACTACGGCGGGATTATTCCCTGACCGTAGGAGCATGGCTGGCCTAGTCATCCCTCGTTTTCCGTATTTTGGGAAGCGGGGCGTGACATGGTTTTGTTGGTATCAGAGCCAGGTTTAGTAACAAGGGATAACATTAACTATACTGTATTACATTATTTTCGTTTCACTATTCCTGATTTTCATCCTTGAATCTAATCTTATCCTTTTGAATCTTCCAGCGATATAACGTCCCCGAACAACCACTCCTCAGACTCCAGTTCTTAGGACCGCACAGAAAGAATACTTAGTACACTGACCTCACTCGCAGAAACTCAGGAGAGGAAGATAGACTGACTCGCCGAGGGACTCAGGGCTATTACCGCTGCAGGAGGGCCCTCTGCACTCGTTACCGCCCCCGAGGGTACTACTCCACCAGCTTATCCTGCTAGGGCCGGTACCGTATCAGACTTCCGGAGGTTGCATCCTGCTGCATTCACAGGACTAGCTGAACCCCTCGAGGCCGAGCAATGGCTAGTGAACATGGAGAACTTACTGACGGCTGCCAGGGTACCAGATGAAGATAAGGTGAACGTGATAAAGATCCAATTGGAAGATGAAGCCCGTACATGGTGGTCAGTGGAAGAAAGCAGGCTAGACAGGCCGATTGAATGGGGCAAATTCAAGGAGTGCTTCCTAGACCATTATTTCCCTTCCACCGCCAAGGTAGAGAGAGAGGAAAGATTCATTCTATTGAAGCAAAATGGACGTCCAGTGGACGTATATGCAGCAGAGTTCAACCGTCTGAGCCGTTTTGCTCCATACATGGTCGCCTCAGAGGCCACTAGGGCCAGGCGCTTCTTGCAGGGACTCGATTTCGAGCTGCAGCAGTTGATCGCATCACTGGAGTTGCAGACTTTTGCACAGGTACTCAACGCGGTGAGAATTCAGGAGCAATTGATCAACAAGTTCAGGAAGCCCCCAGTCGTTCCAGCACGTACCCTTGCACCTTCTCGAGGAGCCATACCGGTTCACAGGCCTGGAACGGCATAAATGAAGCGTCCGTTCGTGCCACAGCATCGCCCCCAGAGACGGAACGTAGTTTGCGGCTACTGCAATAGAGATGGGCATACCCAGAAGGACTGTCGCCGTGCCAAGGGACAGTGCTTGATTTGCGGATCCAGTCAGCACAGGATTAGCGGTTGCCCCGAGCGAGCAGAGATACAGGGAGGTTCTGGACCGTCGCAGCAGAGGCTACAGGAGCTGAGGCAACCCTTTTCAGGTCGCGGTCAGGGACGGGCTTTCACCTTGACCGCCGAGCAGGCAGAGGCGTCAGGAGACGTTGTTACAGGTACTCTACTCGTGTATTCCTTGCCAGCTAGAGTACTATTTGATTCTGGGGCATCGCACTGTTTCATATCTGAGCATTTCATTGATACACACTCCATACCACATGAACCACTAACCAAAGGCTGGGAGATACATACGGGTAATGGCATTATAATATCTAGTCGAGAATGTAGATCATGTCCGGTTGTAGTGTCTGGCAGGGAATTCTATGTGAATTTCCTTCTGATCGAGACAGGCAGTTACGACGCAATTCTCGGGATGGATTGGATGAGTACCTTCCATGCAGTTATTGATTGCCGTATAAGGAATGTGATCTTCCGCATTCCAAATCACCCGGAGTTTAATTTTGAGGGCGGAAGCGAATCTTTGGAGCCAGCCAAGTACAGAGCCAAGCCCAAGGAGCTGACAGCTATGGAGATTGATGAGAGCCCAGCCCCAGAGATTGTTCGGGACTTTCTGGACGTATTTCCTGAAGATCTACCAGGTCTACCACCTCCTCGCATCTTGGAGTTCTCGATCGATTTGACTCCAGGTACGGCACCAGTATCCAAGGCCCCGTACAGAATGGCACCGGTTGAGTTGGCGGAGTTGAAGAAGCAAATTGAAGAACTATTGGAGAAGGGATTTGTCCGGCCAAGTGTTTCACCGTGGGGTGCACCAGTTCTGTTAGTGAAGAAGAAGGATGGATCGCTGCGGATGTGTATAGATTATCGGAAGCTGAATAAGGTCACAATAAAGAACAAGTACCCAATCCCACGCATCGACGACTTATTTGATCAGTTAAGTGGGGCCAAGGTATTCTCAAAGTTGGATCTCCGTTCTGGATATCATCAAATCAGAGTAGCAGCCGAGGATGTATGCAAGACGGCTTTCAGGACCCGATACGGACTTTACGAGTTCCTTATGATGCCGTTCGGTGTTACCAATGCTCTAGCGATATTCATGGACTTGATGAATAGGGTGTTTGCAAAGTACTTGGACACGTTTGTCGTTGTATTTATCGACGATATACTTGTCTACTCGAAGACCCGGGAGGAGCATGTCGAGCATTTGCGCACGGTTCTAGAAATTCTTCGAGAAGAGAAGCTGTATGCGAAATTAAGCAAGTGTGAATTCTGGCTCGACAAGGTTCAGTTCTTGGGACACATTGTTTCGGGCGAAGGCATCTCAGTAGACCCGTCGAAAATAGAATCCGTCAGAGATTGGCCAACGCCGAAGTCAGTGGCTGAGATCAGAAGCTTTCTGGGATTGGCAGGATATTATCGGAGGTTTGTCCAAGACTTCTCAAGAATCGCTGAACTGTTGACAAGGCTGACACGGAAGGATGTACCATTTGCATGGACGGAGGAGTGTACTCAGGCATTTGAGACGCTGAAGCAGAAGTTAACCACGGTGCCCATTCTTACAGTACCAGATAATTCCGGTGGTTTGGTGATACACAGTGATGCCTCAGGGAAGGGTTTATGCTGTGTTCTGATGCAGCACGGCCGAGTGGTTGCTTACGCCTCTCGACAACTGAGAAATCATGAGAAGAACTATCCTACGCATGACTTGGAGTTAGCTGCAGTAATCTTTGCGTTGAAGATTTGGAGGCACTATCTATTGGGCGAGAAAGTGGAGGTGTACACGGATCATAAAAGTCTGAAGTACGTCTTCACTCAGAAGGAACTAAACATGAGGCAGCGCCGATGGCTAGAGCCGATGGCAGATTATGACTTAGACTTTCAGTATCACCCGGGCAAAGTGAATGTTGTACCAGATGCGCTCAGTCGCAAGCCAACGGTCATGATGTTGACCAGTCAGAGGAGCATTATTGAGGACTTTTAGAGACTCGAGCTTGAAGTCGTTACATCGAGCGCACTCAGTCAACTTTGGCAATTACAGGTGCAGTCTTCCCTGGTGGATCGCATCAAGGTTGCACAAGCGGATGATCCCCGATTGCAAAAGTTTAGAGCGCAAGTAGAAGCCGGGCTGAGAACGGACTTGATCATACATGAAGATGGTTCTTTGAGATTCGGTAGCAGACTCTGCGTACCCAAGGGAGATGTTCGAGAAGAGGTACTGGCTGAAGCGCATAGTTCAGCTTATTCTGTGCATCCGGGAGGTACAAAGATGTATCGGGACCTAAAGAAACATTTTTGGTGGAACGGGATGAAGCGGGAAATTGCGAGGTTCGTATCCAGGTGCTTGGTATGCCAGCAGGTGAAGGCGGAGCATCATAGGACAGCGGGATTGCTGCAACCACTTCGATACCATAATGGAAGTGGGAGCATATTACCATGGATTTCATGACGGCCTTACCACGGAGCCCTAGGGGCAATAACGTCATTTGGGTTATCGTCGATCATCTCACGAAAGCTGTGCACTTCCTACCTTTCCGAGTGGGACAGTCGACATAGTCACTGGCAGAGAGATACATGCAGGAGATAGTGCGACTTTACGGTGTTCCAGTCAGCATTGTGTTAGATCGAGACACCAGATTCGTGTCGCACTTCTGGAGGAGCTTACAGGAGAGTTTGGGTACCCGCCTCAAGTTTAGCACAGCTTATCACCCGCAGACGGATGGATAATCCGAGCGTACGATTCAGACGCTCGAGAATATGTTGAGAGCCTGTATGTTGGACTTTCAGGGTTCCTGGGAAGACCATCTGCATCTAGTCGAGTTTTCCTATAACAACAGTTATCAGGCTAGCATTCAGATGGCTCCTTTCGAAGCACTTTACGGGTGGAAGTGTCGATCCCCAGTGTGTTGGGATGATGTGGGAGAGCGAAGATTATTAGGTCCCGAGCTCATTGTTCAGACAGTCGACAAGGTCCAAATGATCAGGCAGCGTATTAAGATGGCTCAGGATCGACAGAAGAGTTGGGCAGATACCAGCATGAGGGCACTAGGATTTGAAGTCGGAGATCACATGTTCCTGAAGATTTCCGCTACCCGTGGAGTTATCAGGTTCGGAGGTCGGGGAAAGCACTGTCCCCGTTTTATCGGACCTTTTGAGGTGCTAGAGCGAGTAGGAGAGGTGGCCTACCGACTTGCCTTGCCTCCATCGTTAGCTGGTGTGCACAATACCTTCCACGTGTCTCAGTTGCAGCGTTATGTTCGAGATGAGAGCCACGTTCTGGACTATTCGGAGTTAGCTTTGGGTACCGATCTATCTTACGAGGAACAGCCCACCACCATTCTTGACCGCAGAGAGAAAGTGTGAAGAATAAGGTCATTCCGTTAGTCCGAGTGTCTTGGGGCGGTCGTTCCCCAGGAGAATCTACCTGGGAGCGGGAGGAAGATATCCGTGCACGTTTTCCACATCTCTCTGTCTACTACTTTTGTTTCATTGTATCCTTGTTAAATTTCGAGGATGAAATTTTTGTAAGGGAGGTATGATGTAAATCCCCGTTCCCATCTATGAAAATTTTCCTACAATTCCCGAGTCCCCAAATAGTATCCCCATTTTTCCCGTATTACTACCTTGTGTGAAGATTAGTGCTTAAGTTCCAATATTTAAATTTTTCCAAAACCTTTAGACCAATCAAAGACCAAACCTAGATTAAAACCAAAACCAAAAAAATTAGATTCCCTTTTAATTAAACCATTTCCCAACACAGATTTTATTTTCTAACATTAATCCCCGGCCCATTCTCTTTTTCCCTAATAAATTATTTAACATTTTTCCTGGTCCATCCCCTCAGCCCTCAGCCAATTAAATTAAACTAAAATAATTAAATTAACCCTCGGCCGCCAGCCCGTTTCCCCCAAGCCCAGCTCCCGCAGCTAACCGACCCGACCCGCTTCGATCCCTCTTCTTCTCCCCAACGTAAACTTTTTCCCGCTCACTTTTTACGCCGACCCACGCGGCCACGTTGCCGTGCCGTTGCCCCACGACCCTTGCACCCCTCGCGATCCCCTCAAACCCCTCGTCGCTTAACTCTTACTCCTCTCTCTCTCTCTCTTTCTCTCTCTCACGAGAAAAACCTCCAGTGTTTCTCTCAACGAACCCACTGCCTTCATCCCTGCGCCGCCGCCGACTAAACCAGCTTGTCCTCCTCCTTCGTTTCTCCCCTACCAACACCACTACCACTGCAGCCTCCTCCTCCATCCACCGAGCACCCCCTGCCAAGCTTCCCTGCACACCCAACCCACTCGCCACCGAGCTCGACCAACACCGGCATCCACGGCGTCGACGAGCCCCCACTGCACCTGAAATCCCTCGTCGACCCCCTTCGTCCTCAACATCATCATCGTTATCACCAACCCGAGCTCCACTGCCCCTCTCTCTCCAAAACCGTAACCCTCCCCCTCACTGCGAGCTTCACTGTGCACATCGCCGGAGCAATGCCGCCGACCGTCGTTGACCCCAGCGCACTCACAGAGAACCACAGAACACCCCCTCTGCTTCCAGCGAGCACAAGCCATCTCCGGCCAACTCCGACGTCGCACCCGAATCGCGAGCCGAGGCCGTGAAACCAAACCACGCCGTTCGTCGCGCGTTCGTGACGTTGCCGCTGTCGTGCATCACCAAAACGTTTCCAGGCAAGTACCCTACTTGCTACATGCTAATTTATTTCTGTTACAAACTAAAATCGTATAAATTCCATGATTACAAATCACGATAACTTATACGACATAACTGTTCGATGCAAGATTCCAATGAAAACCTTCATTTAATTTGACGGAACTCGATCGAATATTCTGGCCCGTATGGCATTGAACCTTGTGTAGAAGTTTCACTGAAAAACTATAACTGTAACAACTTAAATGATCACCCCCAAATGCGCCCGTAAAAACTGGGAATTTCCCGCATCTGAAAATTGTTAAAATCACCATAAACTATGTATATATTGAAATGATGCGTTAGAGGGCTCAAATAAAATCCGACTCAACGACTTGTAACCCTATGCAAGTTTCTAATGGTTTCTGTACTGAAATTATGACGATAATTGGTTCGGAGAGCGGCTCTGGACTGCAGTCCAGAGCGACTCTGGTTATTGTTTTCTGTCCCGTAATGGTTACTACCTTTTTTCCTGAACTCGTATGTTGCGGAACCCTACATCTTATTGAAGATGAATCTGTTAGCTAAATAACACAAGTGGTTTCATCCCGTTTTATCATCGTTTGCTATTTAATCTGTAATTTAAAATAACATGACGTATAACAGTCCAAAACAGAATCAGAATTGACATACTAGTGTTGAACAGTGTATAACTTTTGACGTACAGACGCGATTGAGAATCCGTCTATTGCGTTGAAAACAATATTGAAAACCCTAGATTTCATTCAACTGTAGCATCGCTAAATTCTAATCCCAACTGGGTGAAATTCGTGTCGCGAAACGGACGTTCAATTCAGAAACTGAATTTCCTGCAGCGAGCACTTAAAATGAAACGGCTGTAACTTGAATACCGGAAACCTGATTGAAATGAAACAAATTTTGATGAGCTTCTGACAGAGTGTACTTCTCATTGTATTTATATCATTTCATTGAATTCTGAACATATGAATTACTACAATTTTTGTAAGCTTATGACGTGCATATTGGTTCATATCATACATGACTTGTTAACTGCATATACACACATACCTTACCCAATTGACATATACATAGTATTAGTGCGCGTCATTATTTAGTGGACATTGCATTATCGTGCGTGAATGATATTGGTTTAGGAGTGTCAAGTACGCCAATGAAAAAAAGTGAATGATTCGTGACAGTGATTAATACAGTGAACAGTGACAAAACCGTGCTATTAGCATACTTGTACACGACTAAATCATAATCATGAATAGTGTAAACCTGGGGAAAAAGGGAAAATTGAAGTGGAAAGGGTATCGTATTTAGCAGGACCGTGTTTTAGAGGATGATCATTCAAGCAGTGATATATATATATATATATATATATATATATATATATATATATATATATATATATATATATTAACTAGGATCTAGCAATCCGGCTGACAGGGTTATGTCACGGGCATGTGGGCCGTTGTCTCGGGTATGTACGAGACTCCTGTTAAACATGATCCTCCTTTCCACTATACGATTTCAAACATGACTTAGAGACCGATAGGGACATAGATCATACTTTGCATCATTTAGTGACATAGTGAGTAACCGCATTTTACTTTTACTATTATTACCTTATTTACCTGTTTCACATCATTACTATAAAAATTGCTATTACGTCGCTCTGACGACCTGAGTGTGCATGCTCAGACCTCGAGGAAGAACCAGCGCAGGAGTCGGATCTACCTTTCGAGCTGACGAAGATCTAGTCTGGAGTACCTTTTCTTCTTTTCTGCTTCCATGAAGAGATTGTGTATTTGAACTTGGTTAGTAGCTTTTCTTATTTATTTGTAAATTGTGAACAATGGACTCTAATGTAATAATTTAGTGACGTAATTCCTTTACTGCTGTATTTTGTTTACTGATTACTATGTAAAGCTAGAAGCCGAAGTGTGACTACGGCGGGATTATTCTCTGACCGTAGGAGCATGGCTGGCCTAATCATCCGTCGTTTTCCATATTTTGGGAAGCGGGGCGTGACATTTATTGTTTTGTTTTCAAGTATTTTAAAGTTTTTTGCTAAAATTTTCTATTTGCTCAATCTATATTTGGATTTTATGTCTAACTCTGATCGGTAGTAATTTAGAAAGAAAATTATAATATTTTTATCTTTTTCAAGAAAATTCAATAATATTTTTATATTATTATCCATAATCTTGAAATTTTTTGAGCGTAATAAAAAAGAAATTTGATGGATAATCAATTCTTTACAATTGTCTGTAGAAACTGCATTGACTGCTCAAGTTTCATATTTTAAATAATTATCATTAAAATTTATTAGGTAACGCTTTAAAAATAACGGCTAAAATATTGATACAGTTTATTGTTTGCATTGGTTCATAGCCATGATAAACTAGATTTTTGTATGTATAAATTTTAATTGAAAAAATTCCAGAACATGTATCTATTTAGGTATTGTTACGTTCTTATTATTAACTTACAAATTATAAAATATTGGTATTTTCTATGAAAACACTAGAAGATTATGAAATTTTAGTGAAATTTATCTGATATACATTCTTGGAATGTTAAATTAAGAGCTAATTATGAAATATAATGATTATAAGAAACAAATAGCCTTGATAGTCAAATAAAGAAAAACACTATCGAAGAAATTAAAAATTAATACATAAGAAATTCATGTCGGAATTAAAATTAGTTTAGAAGAATATCAATGAGTTTTGGAAAATAAATATATTTTAAAAATGTTTTCTCCGTTCCTTACTTTACATATTGCTTTTCTTACATATATGGATATGTTTTGTTATTCCTTTTCTTTCTTTTTTTAATTCATATGGTTATTAAAGATTTCATTTCAAATGCATTATTAAACATTGATGTCTAGAAATAAAAGAAAATATTGATTTTGGTTTTAGAATAAGCAATTAATTTATTCTACAAACCTGCACAGGTTAAAATCTAGTATACATATATATATATATCATAATAGATACTCATATGCGAAAAGAAATCCTAGGTTTTTTCATTGTGAATATACAACTATTTTATCAACATAATCCTCTTTCAGCTTCAAGTCTTTTCTAATCTACTAGCAAGGGGCTCCGTGCAAATGCACGGGTCCGTGAAAAATACTAGGAAAAGTCCATTTTGATTTTTTTTCATGATCTACGATGAACATAAATCATAGAAAAAAATGTTGTAGGATATTAAAAATTCATGGCAATTAAATACATAATAACCTATGACAGTTTCAGAAAGATACTATGCCGAAATCTATATTGATTGTAACGACCGTATCCATTTAAAAATAAATAAAATTTTGTTTGAATTTATTCTTGCTTATTTTGTTGCGCAAATTATAAAGGAAAATATTGTTTTTGGAAAAGGAAAGGAAAACTGTTTTGGTTAAAAAAATAATTTATTGCTTCTACAAAAAAAAAGTTAAAAAAAAAGAAGAACAAGATTTTGTTAGCTTCTTAAAGAGGAATATTTTATTTTAAAGAAAATATATAATCTTGTTTTAAAAAGGATTTTTATTTAAAGTATTTTGTTAGAGAAAATAAATTTGTGGAAAGATAAAACTATGTATTTTTAAATAATCAGTAAATCTTTTGTGATTTTTACGATTTTCTTTTAGGAAATGTGGGTTTTTAAAAAGTATGAGATTAATTATAATTTAAAAAAAAAGATTTTGGAATATTATTTTAAAGAGTAAATTTTATTTTGAAAAGAAAGGAAAAGGATTTTTTTAGACTTTTTTGTAGAGATAATTTATTTTAATTTAAAACCTATTTATAAGGAATTCCTCTTTAAGGCATTTGATTTTATCTTATTTAATCTTAGCTTTTAATCTCTCCAAACCCTAATCTCTACTCCTTTATATAAACCCCAGTCCCCCATCTCCTCTCTTCTCACTTTTTCTTCCTCTCCTTTATTTTTTTTATTTCCTTCCTTCAAAACCCTAATCTAAGGACTCAAGCAGGAAAGGAGGAAGAACCTTAGGGAAGAAGATCTTTGAATCAACACATGCATCAAGCCTCGATCAATTCGTGACGATTCTAGATAGTTTAGACGGTAAGTCTCTCTCTAAACCCTAGATCATCCTTTCGTCCTCTTTTTCCAGATGTCTTGATCACTAGAATTAATCTTTTAAAATTGTTATAGAAGAAACAGAATAATCGAATAAAGAAGAAATCCACATAGATTACTTTTATGTGTTGGTTGTATATGATTCATGTTCCTTTTTAATGTCATATGAGAATTGTTGTGATGGATTTATTGAAATGCTGTATTTGATTCGCTTGCTGATTTTTCTTATAAAAATAAAATAAAATATTATGGTTCATGGCTTTTACCGATAGATATAGCAAGATTAGCTTTTTCATGCAGCAAGTCATTATGTTTATTTCTAGGATAGATTTAACCCTAATTGCGCATGTCCTAACCAATCCAGCGGTCATTCTGTCGCAGTAAACTAACTTACGAGCGATGATGCCTCCTCGTGGTTTCCATGACGGGCATAATTTAGGTTAAATCATTATAGAACATTATTTGCAATTCTTTTGTATTTTTCTGTTGGCTGGATTTTTTTTGTGCAGTCTATAGTAATTAGGGTAGAACCCTATCATAAGGTGCTCTTTTGAGTTACCATTCTTAATATGAAATCTTCAGTACACATGCACACATGTTTTCTCTGTTGAACCCGAAACCTAATAACGAAATCTGTTATGAGTGTCAAGTCTTCTAAAATCAAACTTTGAACTGTGTGAAACCTGGACCGTTAGTAGTTGTGAACTTGAAGTGCATGTATCTTGTTATTTCTGTAACATAATGACCTGTTTCATTTTTTTTAAATAGAGAAAAGAGTTTTCTACAACTTTCATATTTTGATTTCAAACTCTGAATCGAAACCGAGGGCTCAGATTTATGTAATATAGATTTGTCGCATGTTTCTGGCCTGTTGGCTGGAACCTAGTGGCATTGCTGACTTGAAACTTTTCATAAAATTCATCGAAATAGATTTTGCAAATCCGCCATTTGAGACTTACATTAAACACATGCTTCTGTAATTGTAATTTTAATTAGGACCAAATATTTTCTTTTGGATCATGAATAAGTGGTTTCCTTCTTCCTTCGCTATGCTCTCTTATTTGAGAAAACAGCAGTAAAACTAGTCACTTAAATGGTTGTAACTCTCACTTCGAGACTCCAAACTAGGAAAACCTTTAGATGTTACACAAGTACACCGAGTGATGTACATTTCCTCAGTTGCTTAGCATATCTTCACCGAGAAGGTTTACTTCTCGATGTAGATAGGTTGGTATAAATTGAGGAAATATGCATCACTCGGTGTACTTGTGCAACATCTAAATATTTGCCTAGTTTGGAGTACCAAGGTGGGAGTTACAACCATTTAAATAACTAGTTTTATTGTTGTTTTCTAAAAATCTAAGAGCATATTGAAAAAGGAAATCACTAAGTTATGGTCCAAAAGAAAATATTTGGAAAGATTTGGCCATAATTAAAGTTACAGTGATAGAGGCATGAGTTTGATGTAAGTTTCAAAAGGAGCATTTGTAAAATCTATCACTAGGTGTAGTGATCAGGAATCAATCGGATCTTGGGAGAATCATTGGACAGCTGTGGAGGACATTCTTATGTACTTGAGAAGAACTAAAAGAAAGTTCTTGGTTCGAGCTTCCAGAGTGATAAGGTCGGCTGAAAGTCAGTCACAGGCATTGTCTTTACCCTCAGTGAAGGGACAGTATGTTGGAATAGTTCCAAACTAGATACCGTGGCATACTAGACGATAAAAGCTGAATACATCGCTACCAACGATGCTACCAAAGTAGATGTCTGGATATTTCTTGTTCATGAGATGAACATACTTCCTACCATTGAGCGTCCAATAATAGTTATTAAGACAACAATGGAGTTGTGGTTTTGGTCTAGGAACAACGGTCCCATCAGCGATCCAGACATATTCTGATAATAGTATCACCTGATCAGGGAGATGGTTGATCTCCAGGGGGTCAGGAGAGTAGACGTAAAGGATAACACGGCGGATCTACTCACAGAGGCCTTTCCTTAGAGAGACTTCTATAGGGTGTTGAGTATGAGATACTACAACAAATGGCCTTAGTGCAAGTGGGAGATTGTTAGTTATATGTATGCCCCAGAGACCATTACTATACATGAGATGGATATTGTAGTAGATGCTTGGACATATATAGGGAGGACTTTCTTACTCGACATGATAGTATGCTATCTGATTGCACTTTATCTTAACATGTACACTTATTGTCTCTCTATTACATATTGATAAAGCCCTTAGGATGAGTGCTTGACTACCAGGATTATGATGCAGATTATATTAGTAGGGCAATGGTAGTCGGTAAGTACATCCTTCAAATGTTCCTAGTCGTAGGAGTATCGAGACAAGGTATCGATACTCCAGAGTAGACTAGCGTATGTGCTTCTTGACCCATATGATGGGCGATGGATGATTCCATATCCATTGGTGTTTGACATCAGAGAAGGTATACAGGTGCTCAGTGGAGACTGGGTATACTGGACGGACTCACCGAGAACTCCTAGATAGTATTATACCTATCATCAGATAGCAGTTCTCTGGTGACACTGGTACAGGTTAGTCTATCAACCCGAGATCGTCATAGAGTCTTATGTGATTCCCACTGTGCTTTGATTTCCACCATACCACGGTCAAGAGATTGTGCAAAAAAGTAGTTTTTGGGTATAGTCCCGAGTCACATGGAGGTAATGAGCGATGGGAGGGGATTCGTCTCTCCCGGTATTGGGAGTTGATGTTGCGCTATGCTCGATTGGCCATAACAGGAAATCCCTGGCCAGGGTTGCTGAGATCTACTAGTAAGTGTTATCAGTAGTTTCTCGAACCGTTATGGACCTTGCATCGGCATGACTTATCAGGCTATTGGGGTCTGACGTTATACCACCCCCAGGCTGTGATATGCGACATATCGAAAAGACCGGACTGTACGGTAGTGTTACTGATTGGATTCGAAGGAGTATGAGCAGGCTTGCTTGTTGATCTTCTGATCGCTCAATACCCGGGTGGCTGTTACGTTTGGAAGACCGCTTGTGGTTTGTGTAGGTGTTTGATATGATCATCACCTACTGCCGGCGTATTGACGAGTCTTTAGAGTCCTACACAGAGGTTTCCTGGTTCATGCGAAACGAAGTAGGAGCAAATATGTGATATGTGCGGGACCGAGATTAATACGAGTATGTGATACCGTATTCTATTCTCGCGATATGTGATATCGGGTTATATGAGATATAGCCGGGTTATCGGATCAAGTGTTGATTCGATAAATTGATACATATGATATTAGTCGGTTGTATATGATATAGCCGGATTATTAAATCAAGTGTTGATTTAATAATTTAATATATAATTATATATTTGATATATTAAATTACATTAACTAATATTAGCTCACTTAAACATTTCTTTTTCTCACTTTTGATACACTTAACATATATGTGATATATTAATTGTGTTGTTTTCTTTTTTGCACACATAATATATATGTGATATATATTAGTGTGTCATGCTTGATTACATATGCAACATGGGTATGAGACTCACACCATACTTAAGTTAATGTTAAAGGTTTATATTTATTATTAAGTAATTCAAAATTATTGGAATTTGTCATAGTTGAGCTTAGTAGAAGCTTGTAGAACATTGACTTATTCCACTTGTTTTGTTTTATCTAAGATATTTATTAACCTAACCATTACCTTACATGGCTAAATCTCTACAAGGATTAGTGTATGACATAAACTCACCCATGGTTGCATTTCTAAACTCATGAGATTTTATTCTCATCTAATCTTCATCTTCTTCTTCATCTCACTCAAGCTCTCTAGGTTTTGAGGAGGTGAAGAAATATTATAAGAAAAATAAATATAAAGTGAGCCCATTTCCTACTTTATCATCTTCTACTATATTAGTCATTTAGTTTAGGATGTTTACTTCACTAATCTACCATTAGTGAAGAGGTAGCACGAGCTTGAGTCTCCTCGACGTAGATCATCTTCGGCCACGAAGACATCGAAGAAGTTTGTTCATTTCTTCATGTGAACCCTTACTAGAGTTCGGGTGTTTACTACTTAGAGCGAAGGGACTACTACACGGAGCTTTAGAAGTGAAGGACCGGTCTACAAAGGTTGTATTCCTTATTCACTTTGATGTAAAGTTGTTTGCGTTGCTTGTTCTTCTAAATCTCTAGTTAAGATTCTAGGGTTAGTGTAACACCTTGGAATGTGATTAGTGTTAATTAAGCGATAATGCGGATTTTTAAGGAAAAGTTTACCAAATCGGGTTCCTCAAATTTTATAACAATTAACTAATATTTTTATATTATTTGTTATGGCTTGCACACACTTGTGCGTGTTAATGTGAGGGTATATTAGTGTTAACCTCGTTTAGTAGCCATGACACCTTAAGTTAATCCTTGTCCAAATTAACCTTGCCTTA
Source organism: Agapanthus africanus (assembly GCA_030015575.1). Lineage (NCBI taxonomy): Eukaryota > Viridiplantae > Streptophyta > Magnoliopsida > Asparagales > Amaryllidaceae > Agapanthus > Agapanthus africanus. The sequence continues at coordinate 189,830,976 of CM057337.1, forward strand.
ACCTTTTCCATGATATTTTTGTGGGGAAAATATCTTGTTTAGAGAGAGAGAGAGAGGTGGCTAGTGAGTCATGGAAGCTTTAATGGTGCATTAATGAGGTGAGGGGGAGGAGAGTGAGTGTAAGGATAATGCACACCCTACACTCACATCTCATCTTTTAATCTCTCTCACTCCCTCATTCTCTCTCACTCTCAATTATTTCTTGTTCTCTCAACTCCCAAACTGAACCCTCACTTCCCTCTTCACAAATCCTTGTAAAACTTCACAAAAATCCATGGAAAACACTTCAAATGTCTTGATTAGCCACTAGGTTGCCTTGGAGCTTGGAAAGCTAGGATTTTTGAGCAAGAGTGGCTAGATAATGATCTCTAAACTGTTAAATAGGTGTTTTAATGTTGCATAGCTTGTTGGTTGCTGTTTAAAACACTTGAGGTATCGTTTCGTGCAAATATCGTATTTTTAGTGTCATAATAGAGTCTCTGTGATCTGCTATGACCTGGGAATTTTACTGAAAAATCAAGCAGTATGGTAGTGTTGTACTAGAGACCCTGAGACTACACCTGGAGCACGAACCCTAGGGGCTCGGTTTTGGCCGGCGACAAGAAGGCAAAATCCGGCGACCTCAGATTTTTAGGGGACTTGGGTTTTGGTTTTTAGAGGGTAGCTGTCTGCAGTTGTGTAGAGGTGTTTGGTACTGTTTGATTTTTGAGTATTGACAGTATGCAAAATCTCGGATCACTTGTGCATAATCTAGTGTTTTGAGTACGTGTGTTACGTTATCCGACACGGTTCGTGATCTTGTGTAGCTGTTGCACTTAGGTTAGTTTTGGTGTGTCGCCACACACGATAGCCGTTAGACGAACACTTGTGGGTTGGTTTAGAATTGGTGCGTTGGTCAAACGTAGTGTGTACGTGATATTGATCGATTTCTTAGATTTTTGCACTGGCTATGTTTTGTGTTAATAGGATCGCAGGCGGGGACTTCGGACGCTGCAAAGAAAGGGAAGCAGGTGATTGGATTTACCTAGCCCACGATTGTCGGTGAGTAGATTTAACATCTACGGGGAATTCGCCCGCATGGCGTTATGCGTCAGGGCTAGATATGATATGATATTAGCCGCATTTTTATATTGCAAATATAGAGATTGTACATAAAACTTCATTGCATACTATTATTTGATGTGCTTGGACACTGCACTATTATTGACGGTTCATGTTGCACGAGTACTGATTATATGCCACCCACACAGTCGATAATTGCGATGACACGCACAACACACATACATATATGATATTGGTTGGTTAGGGACAATGAGATCTTGATTCATATTCCATTATGTATATGACATATAGCATACCTATATACCTACATGCTTACACATATGCCTTGCCATACCTACATGTTAGCTTCCTACAGACCTATATGAGATTGTATCATTAGAGATAGATATATACACATATGAGACATAGCTACATGTACCTCTTGCTATACCGACATGGTTACGCATACCTGGCTATAGCTATATGTTCACCTTTATATGATGTTGCGTTGGATTTCGGAGAAATTAGGAACTGCATGATCTATTTAATAACTTCTTGCAGTCAAATAGCGGTTTTTCCTTTATATGCTCATATTACTATTTCATGTTGCATATATTATATTTCATGGATTTCGCATTGATATATGGATTTCATATGATGTTTCTAGATGTTTTACTCCTCGGTATATATATCGGTGGTATGGTACGCTGATATATATATATGTATATATATATATCAGTGGTATGGGGCGCTGTTATATATGTACACATATATAATATATATCATCATAAGGATCTGTGCATGTATTCTTATTCATTACGATATGAGGGGCCGATGTGCCCGATGTGAGGGGCCGATGTGAGGGCCGATATAGGGGCCGATTTGAGGGAATTTAGGATTTAGATTGTCTTGACGGACACTGGTCCGCCACGATGAGGATTCTGTGAGGATGGCATGTTTTATCCCAAATTCTGCATTTATTTGATATGCATTTGCTTCATGTATTAGGAGTACCTGATAGAGTACCTTTCATGACTGTTGCATATACATATTGCCATACTTATGCTATCAGATTACATGTGATAGATTATTGCTGTTAGTGCATACTTGCGATTAAAGTATGATGTTATTTACTATTCATGAGTTGGAAACTCACCCCCCGTTGTGCCGTAGGGTTTTCCAGGTATGATCATCAGAGTGGTCGCGGCAGGACGCCTTATTATCTCTATTTTTGCGGATACCGCAACGGTTGGCTGTGAGGCCGTTTGCTTTAGGTGCATTGCGGTTATCCGATAATGTACATTGTATATTTCTTGTATCTAGTACTCTCCATCTACCACCTTCATGTATTGACTTAGAGACGAGTTGTGACGATCGATGTTATATATTCTTATGACTCTGGTTGTCGTGCTCGTGTGAGCCAGCCTGTAACGTTTTAGAAAATCATTATGCGAATTTTTCCGTTTTTGGATAAAATAGTCGGTATTTTCCGTTTTAACCCGATTGTGATCAAAGCTCTGTAAAGACTTGCAGGCACCTAGTTTAGCTAGAATAAAGCTAGTGCGCGGGCTTTGGGGGTCAATGGGATGTTTTGGTTCACATAGAATTTTTCCCTATTTAAATATTATTTTAATGTGTTATTTACGCACTTAATAAGTGGTATTTACATATTGGGTTTGGTTAATTACTCCTAATTTGTATCTTTGCTAACTAATCAAGTTTAAGAAAAACAAAACCCTCCATATAATATCTAGATATTTTGTGATGGCTAATGGTTTAGTTTTTTTAAAGAACAAGAAAATAAGAAAAGGTGGCATTCATGCATTTATGTGCATTTATTACAAATTCTTGCTAGAAAACTCAACACTTTTCACAAAAATCCCACCATTTTCCTCACTTGGCCGAGCCTCTTCCTCATTCTGCCCTTGGTTTTTCTTTCACCATTTGCAACAATTCCAAGCTCAATAAATCCTTAAAATTTCCTAAATAATTCCACAAAACTCATAAACAAACAATAACCAATCATTCTCCTTCACAAATCTCACTTTGATCTTCATGAAAACATCATTTTTGGAGGCTAAAATGATGAATCTAGTTTCTTTTTGGTGTTTTTGAGGAGCTATAATTTCTAACACAAATCTTTAATGGTTATGTTTAAATCATTGAATTAGCTATTTAATTGGTTAATATAGCCTTTAATTCTTGTTTAATGCTTTCATGATAATTTTAAAGAAAATCAAGTTAGGGTTTGTGATGGATAATGGTTAAAATGAGGACTTTGGAAACTTAATCTTGTGAATGATAATTATTGATAATTCCTAAGTTAACTAATGAAGTTTTTGCTTGCTAGGTTTTAATAAAAACCTAATTGGGTGGGTTTAAAAATTATGGAAACAGATTGGATAACATAGTTAAGCCGTTTTGCGATGTTTGGAACCGCTAGAATGGTTTTAGTTTTAGACTTATGCAAAATATTGCGATAAGTTGCTTACTAGGTTTCGGTGTTTTTCCGACGTGGTTTCAATTAGTCGTTGCAAGCTTATATCTATTATATTCCTCGTATTTGATTGTGTTGTGTTTGTGCGATCGGGACGATCGGAGTCTTGACTTGGTATTGCGTAGTTTAGCAACTCTAGTTAGGGTTTTTGCCGATGTCGTGCGCGTTTTGTGAGTTAGATGCGCAATGTAATTTTCTGGGCGTTATCCTTGCGTTTCAATAACTTTGCGTCGACGTAGAATATTTAGCTTATGTGATGTGTTTGTGAAATTTTAGAATCGCAAGCAGGGACTTCGGACGCTGCGAACAAGGGAAAGCAGGTGGTCGGATTTTCATAGCTCGAGACCATCGGTGAGTAGATTTAATATCTACGGGGAAATCGCCCGTATGGTATTATGCGTCGGGGCTGATATGATATGATAGCTGCTTGTTATTCACATATGAGTTGATTGCATACGAACGTCAATGCATAATATTACCTGTTGTATCTTGACTTGTACCTTTTAGACATAACACATTACTGACGGTTCATGTTGCACGAGCACTGATTTATATGCTACACCCACACCGTCAGTAATTGCCATGACAAGCACAAACCACTTACATAAGTGATATTGTATTGGACAGGGATAGTTGAGACAGCGACTCTTATTCCATTTCACATATACCTTGCTATAGCTACATGTATATCATGCATACATATTGACATGTACACCCACATACTCGGTTACAGCTACATGTATATCATGCATACATATTGACATGTACACCCACATACTCGGTCACAGCTATATGTACATCATGCATACATACTGACATGTACACCCACATATTTTGCTATAGTTGCATATACCCTAAGCGGTATTGTTTTGACAGGTGATATTGAGACGTTGACTATTGCGCTTATGAAATGCATCATACATACTTGCTTACATGTAGATACTTAAACCTTGCTACAATTACATGTACACCTCATATGATGTTGCACTTGTTTTCGGAGGATTTGGGAACCACATGATATATTTTAAAGCTGGATTCATTTAAAAGAGCGGCTTTCCCTTAATATATTAATATTGTTGTTTTATGTTGCATATATCAGTTTTCATGGATTTACGCATTGAAATATAGATTTCATGTGATTTATGGATTTGAGAACCGTGGGGGTATTTCAAGAAAACTATGTATTGTTTGAAAATCCGGTTTCTCTTGATATAATATTTCAGTGCGTCCACCATGTGATTTCTCGGTTCTGAGATTTGGCTTGTGATACCCGATTCGAGGAGCGGGAGGCACCGTCTACGGGTACATGGTGGACCCGGTATGGTATCCCGGGGCGAGTGGTGATTTTGTGATGTAGAGGATAAGCCTGACAGAGGGACCACTACCTACCGGTGATTGTATTTGGACTCGGCGGTTATCGTGGGGATACCGACCGGAGTGATGTACGACATATCGTCAGGGCCAATCGTGGTGACAGCGTCTGAGTTATGAGGATTTACCTGTTGATGCTAGACACGGGTTTCATGATGTTTCAAGTGTCGGTGTTTGACACTCAGGTTTTCCATGATTTTACGTATCGTCAGTGGACATACATGGTTGATATCCTCATACATATACATATATATATATACATACATACATACATACAGACATATGTTTTCATGATGTTTTGGGTGTCGATATTTGACACTCAGGTTCCATGAGACTTACAGAATGTGAGGGCCGATCTTAGGATGCGGTGCCTGAGGATTTGGGATTTGATGTGTCAGTGAGGGACACCGGTGTTTTTCCATGCTGATGATTTTTGCATGAGGATTTATTATATCATCCCACACTCAGGATTGTTTTTGATATGCATTGCTTCATGTAGATGTAGTACCTTGATGATGTACCCTTTCATTTGTTTGCATATTCATATTACCTTACTCATGCTATCAGATTACATGTGATAGATTTATCGTTGTTCGTGTATACTTGCGATTACAGTATGATGTTAATTACGATTCACGAGTTGGCAACTCACCCCCGTTGTGCCACAATGTTTTGCAGGACCTACCCTCTGAGTAGTCGCGGCAGGGCATCTTATCATCTCTACTTTTGCGGATACCGCTACGGTTGGCTGTGAGACCTTTGCTTTTAGGTGGGTTTGCGGTTATCCGTTTGTACATTGTATATCTTTTTGTTGGATCTAGTATTATCCATCTACCACTTCTTGTATTTGACTTAGAGATGAGTTGGGAGGATTCGGTGTTGTATTATTATTTTGGTGATTTTGGGTGCCGTGCTCGTGGAAGCCAGTTTTGTTGAAATGTTTTACTTCTTTATGCAGTTTTCTTTTATATTTCTTCGCTTCAGCGTCGTATGTATGCTTGTGGTGGTTGTCCCCGCCGTTGGGCATGATTTTCTCCCGTTTGGGATGTTTTTTTATTTTCTATGTTGTACCCGTTTTCGGGGCTAGTTTTTACAAAGGTGGTGCTGCCGAAATTTTCAAGAAAGAAAACTAAAGTTAATGATTTTTACTTAAGATTTTCCGAATGTTTTAAACTATGTTTTTCTCCATTTATCTCTTTTGGCGTGGTTTAGATTTCTGGGTTTCGGCTTACTTAAATTACGTACGCCTGTAGACGTTACGTGGTTTAAGGGCCAGTCATGTGCCTACTTTTGGGTCGTGACAAAGTTGGTATCAAAGCGCTAGGTTTTACCTTTCGGAGTGTAGGGTGACCTTGGTATGATGGAATAGGCAGCTTAAGCAGAGTAACATAGCATGTGTATGTTCCGCGGCATACTTACGACATGGTACTCCGCCTAAGTGACCTTAGGATTTATTGATTGAAATTCCTTCCGTGATTATATACATCCTTGTGATTCGATTCCTATTTCCTTATCGAATCTTGTTTCAATTTCCAGCCTATATGCCGCCGAAGACTACGAGGGCACAGAGAGCGGCCGCGAGGGCCAAGGTCAGAGTTGACTCGTCTGAGGCGAGGACTGACCAGGGCGGTACACCTGTTGTACCGGAGCACATTGCTATGTTTGGGGATGGTATGCAGGACCTGCACCAGATGATGGGGACTTTAGTGGAGGCCATTCGAGTGCAGGGGCAGGCAGTTGTTCCACCCGTTGCAGGGACCACGATGGTACCTACTGTTCCGGCAGTCGCAGTTATAGCTCCGGAGGTTATTACCGTTTCACTGACAGAGTTCATGAGGCTGAGGCCTCCGGTGTTCACTGGCATAGATACTACTGAGGATCCGCAATCGTTTATCAACCGGATGGCCAGGATTTGTCGTTCGCTCCGATGCTCCGACGAGAGATGGGTGGAGTTCGCGAGCTTCCGTCTGGAGGGTCTGGCCCAGAAGTGGTGTGAGTCCATGGAGAGGGGTAGAGCCGCAGGTCTTGCTCCTATGACCTGGGCTGAGTTTGTGACGGTATTTCTCGCCCGTTTTCTTTCACCGAGCGTCAGGGATGCGCGAGCATGTAGATTTGAGTCGTTACGCAAGACTCCAGGGATGACGGTGTCTGAATATGATGTACTGTTTACCGAGCTATCTGTGTATGCTCTGTACTTGGTAGCGACTGAGGAGATGAGGGTGAAGAGGTTTGTTCGAGGCCTGCTTACCCAGTTGTTCCTAGCCATCAGCATTAAGCATTGCGACACATATGCGGCAGCTGTGGATGCAGCCCTTTTGGTGGAGGAGCGTCTTTCTGAGTCATCGGTTGTTCCAGAACCGAAGAGGACTCGTACGGATGTATCAGCAGAGAGACGGAGGTTTCCACGCTGAGGCAGAGTTCCTTTAGACTCGGGGGGTAGCAGAGACATTGGACGGGGCCAGTTATTCAGTTCTTATTCCCAGGAGGTTTAGCGGCCGTCTTATGGGTGCTTTGGGTGTGGAAGTCTACATCACCTTGTTCGGGATTGTACCGTGGTACGTCAAAGAGGGCCAGCCGTAGCCCAGGTTACTTTACCACTTTCTTCGCCTCAGAGAGCGTTACCTCTTATTCTTGTTGTTGCGCCGCGTCAGACTCCTGCTCAAAAAGGTCGCGGTCGCGGTGGTTTTGTGCCGAGAGGACGAGGTGGCCGAGGCAGAGGGCAGCCAGTTGCCGGTAGAGGGCAGGCTCGGGTGTTTGCCTTGACTCATCAGGACGCGCAGGCGTCCAATGCCGTGGTTTCAGGTACCCTTTCTGTATGTTCTTATGATGCACATGTTCTTTTTGATCCAGGATCTACGCATTCGTATGTTTCTACGCACTTCGTGCCGAGGTTAGGCCGAGAGTCGTGTTTGCTAGATCAGCCGCTTGTCATGACTACTCCTGTTGGAGATTCGTTTGTTCCGCGACACGTGTTCCGGTCGTGTGCTGTCCGTTTAGGAGACAGAGATCTGTTCGTCGACTTGATCCTTCTTGAGATGTTAGACTTCGACGTTCTCCTGGGCATGGACTGGTTAGCTACTTGCTACGCGTCCGTGGACCGCCGTGAGAATACTGTTAGGTTTTGTTTTCCCAGCGAGTCAGTGTTTGTTGTGCAGGGGGACCGTGGTGCCACCCCTCACAGTTTGATTTCTGTCCTTTGCGCTAGTCGGTTTTTGAGGAGAGGATGTCAGGGATTCTTGGCTTTCATTCATGATACTGGAGCCACAGTGGAGTCGTTGGACCTGGTTCCTACCGTGCGAGAGTTTCCCGACGTGTTTCCAGATGAGTTACCTGGGATGCCGCCAGAGCGTGATATTGAGTTCTGCATTGATCTGATTCCTGGCACGGAGCCTATATCTATATCGCCTTATCGGATGGCTCTGGAAGAGCTTAGAGAGCTTAAAGATCAATTGCAAGAATTGCTTGATAGGGGACTTGTGCGTCCGAGTGTTTCGCCGTGGAGAGCTCCTGTTCTGTTCGTCAAGAAGGACAGTAGTTTGAGGCTGTGTGTGGATTATCGTCAATTGAACCGAGTTACGGTGCGGAATGGGTATCCTTTACCTCGCATTGATGATTTATTTGATCAGCTCCAGGGTGCGAAACATTTTTCTAAGATTGATTTGCGTTCGGGTTATCATCAGTTGCGGGTTCGGAATGATGAAATTCTGATGACTGCTTTTCGTACGCGCTATGGGCATTATGAGTTTTTGGTGATGTCGTTTGGACTCACCAATGCGCCAGCAGTGTTCAGGGATCTGATGAACCGGATTTTCAGGCCGTTCCTCGACCAGTTTATTATTGTGTTTATTGATGACATACTGGTCTACTCTAGGAGTCGTGAGAAGCATGAGCAGCACTTGAGGATTGCTTTGCAGATATTGAGAGAGCACCAGCTGTATGCTAAATTCTCAAAGTGTGCATTTTGGCTTGATAGAGTTGACTTCCTGGGTCATGTGGTGACTGGTGATGGTATTCTTGTGGACCTGAGGAAGATTAAGGTTGTGCAGCTTTGGCCCAGACCTGTATCGGTGACTGAGGTCCGCAGCTTTTTGGGCTTAGCTGGTTATTATCGCCGTTTTGTGCAGGATTTCTCAATATCGCTGCACCGCTGACTAGACTGACCCGGAAGGGAGTTCCTTTTCTTTGGACTGATGCGTGCGAGCAGAGTTTTCAGCAGTTGAAGACTCGGTTGACGACAGCTCCAGTTCTATCTTTGCCTTCTGGATCGGACGGCTATGTTGTTTACTGTGATGCTTCTCGAGTGGGGCTCGGTTATGTTTTGATGCAGCATGATAGAGTGATTTCTTATGCTTCTAGGCAGCTGAAGAAGCACGAGCAGAATTACCCCACTCATGATCTTGAGATGGCCGCGGTGGTCTTTGCGTTGAAGATTTGGAGGCACTACTTGTACGGGGAGTCATGTTAGATCTTCACGGATAACAAGAGCTTGAAGTACATCTTCCAGCAGCAGGATCTGAATCTAAGACAGTGCCGTTGGATGGAGCTAGTGAAGGATTATGATTGTGAGATCTTTATCACCCGGACAAGGCGAATGTGGTAGCTGATGCTTTGAGTCGTAGGCCCGGGGGTAGCTTGTCCCAGTTGAGCATAGTTCAGCGTCAGTCTTCTGCAGATTGGCAGCTCTTGAGTGATGGTAGAGTGCAGTTCGAGTTCACTTCCGCTGGGGGGACAGCTTGCTCATGTCCGCGTCCGTCCACTACTACTTGATCGTATTCGTGAGCCGCAGCCCAGTGATGCCCGTTTGTCTGAGATTCTTGAGCTTGTTCGGCAAGGTAAAGATTCGGAGTTCATGATTGATGACAAGGGTGTGCTATGATGCGGGACTTGCTTGTGTGTACCAGATGCCGATGGGTTGAAACGCGAGATCTTAGAGCAAGCACATCAGTCGGCTTTTAGCATTCATCCAGGTTCCATCAAGATGTACCGTGATTTAAGAGACTTTTACTGGTGGGAAGGGATGAAGCGCGATATTTCGGACTTCGTTTCGAGGTGCCTGACTTGTCAGCAAGTCAAGGCTGAGTATCAGAGACCGACTGGAGAGTTGCAGCCTTTACCCGTTCCGGAGTGGAAATGAGAGAAGATTTCCATGGACTTTATTATGGGTCTACTCAGGACTAGTCGAGGGTATGACTCCATTTGGGTGATTGTTGACCGGTTGATGAAAGCGGCTCACTTCCTTCCAGTGAAGACCACTTTCGGTTATACTCGGTATGCTCAGTTGTACATAGATAAGATTGTGCGTTTGCACGGTGTTCCTACATGCATAATATCCGACAGAGGTACCCAGTTTACTAGCCGTCTTTGGCAGAAGCTTCTGGAAGCTTTGGGTACCCGGTTGAGTTTTAGCACCGCTTTTCATCTACAGACCGATGGTCAGTCGGAACGGACTATACAAACTCTGGAGGATATGCTCCGTACGTGTGTGCTTGATTTTAGTGGCAGTTGGGACCGTCACTTGCCGTTGATTGAGTTCTCCTACAACAACAGCTTTCAGGAGACTATTCAGATGGCACCTTTTGAGGCTTTGTATGGTAGGAAGTGTCGATCGCCAGTCTGTTGGACTGAACTCAACGAGAGTAGAGTTTTGGGACCCCAGCTAGTTCAGGAGACTACGGAGAAGATCCAGCTGATTCAGGACAGGATGAGAGCAGCCCAGTGCAGGCAGAAGTCTTATACCGACCGTCGTCGTCGCAGACTCGAGTTCGCGGTGGGGGATAGTGTATTCCTGAGGATTTCTCCGATGAAGGGCGTTATGTGATTTGGAAAGAGGGAGAAGCTCAGTCACAGATTTGTAGGTCCTTTCGAGATCCTTGAGCGAGTGGGTTCTGTTGCTTATCGTTTCGCGCTCCCGCCTAGTTTTCCGGATGTTCACCCCGTTTTCCATGTATCGATACTTTGTAGATACCTTCATGACCCTTCTCACATGATTCAGCATGAGACCGTTCAGCTTGAGCGTGATCTTTCGTTCACTGAGCAGCCGGTAGTTATTTTGGATCGGCAGGTGAAAAAACTTCGGTCAAAGGTCTTGCCATCTGTGAAGATTCTTTGGCGTATCCCTACTAATGAGGAGACCACTTGGGAGGCCGAGAGTGAGATGCGGAAGAAATTCCCTCATCTGTTCGAAGGTACGCGAAATTAAATTTTAATTCGGGGACCGAATTTTTATAAGGGGGAGATTGTAACGTTTTAGAAAATCGTTATGCGAATTTTTCCGTTTTAGGGTAAAATAGTCGGTAATTTCCGTTTTAACCCGATTATGATCAAAGCTCTATACAGACTTGCCGACACCTACTTTAGCTAGAATAAAACTAGTGCGCAGGCTTTGGGGGTCAATGGGATGTTTTGGTTCACATAGAATTTTTCCCTATCTAAATATTATTTTAATGTGTTATTTACGCACTTAATAAGTGGTATTTACATATTGGATTTGGTTAATTACTCCTAATTTGTATCTTTGCTAACTAATCAAGTTTGAGAAAAACAAAACCCTCCATATAATATCTAGATATTTTGTGGTGACTAATGGTTTAATTTTTTTAAAGAAAAAGAAAACAAGAAAAGGTGGCATTCATGCATTTATGTGCATTTATTACAAATTCTTGCTAGAAAACTCCACACTTTTCACAAAAATCCCACCATTTTCCTCTCTTGGCCGAGCCTCCTCCTCATTCCGCCCTTGGTTTTTCTTTCACAATTTGCAACAATTCCAAGCTCAATAAATCCTCAAAATTCCCTAAATAATTCCACAAAACTCATAAACAAAAAATAACCAATCATTCTCCTTCACAAATCTCACTTTGATCTTCATGAAAATATCAATTTTGGAGGATGAAATGATAGATCTAGTTTCTTTTTGGTGTTCTTGAGGAGCTATAATTTCTAACACAAATCTTTAATGGTTATGTTTAAATCATTGAATTAGCTATTTAATTGGTTAATATAGATTTTAATTCTTGTTTAATGCTTTCATGATAATTTTAAAGAAAATCAAGTTAGGGTTTGTGATGGATAATGGTTAAAATGAGGACTTTGGAAACTTAATCTTGTGAATGATAATTATTGATAATTCCTAAGTTAACTAATGAAGTTTTTGCTTATTAGGTTTTAATAAAAACCTAATTGGGTGGGTTTAAAAATTATGGAAACAGTTTGGATAACATAGTTAAGCCGCTTTGCGATATTTGGAACCGCTAGAATGGTTTTAGTTTTAGACTTGTGCAAAATATTGCGATAAGTTGCTTACAAGGTTTCGGTGTTTTTCCGACGTGGGTTCAATTGGTCGTTACGAGGTTATATCTATTATATTCTTCGTATTTGATTGTGTTGTGTTTGTGCGATCGGGACGATCGGAGTCTTGACTTGGTGTTGCGTAGTTTAGCAACCCTAGTTAGGGTTTTTGCCGATGTCGTGCGGGTTTTGTGCGCTAGGTGTGCAGTGTAATTTTCTGGGCGTTATCCTTGCGTTTCGTTAACTTTGCGTCGACGTAGGATATTTAGCTTATGTGATGTGTTTGTGAAATTTTAGGATTGCAAGCGAGGACTTCGGACGCTGCGAACAATGGGAAGCAGGTGGTCGGATTTTCATAGCTCGAGACCATCGGTGAGTAGATTTAACATCTACGGGGAAATTGCCCATATGGCATTATGCGTCGCGGCTGATATGATATGATAGCTGCTTGTTATTCGCATATGTGTTGATTGCATACGAACGTCATTGCATAATTTTACCTGTTGTACCTTGACTTGTACCTTTTAGACATAACACATTACTGACGGTTCATGTTGCACGAGCACTGATTTGTATACTACACCCACACCGTCAGTAATTGCCATGACAAGCACAAACCACTTACATACGTGATATTGTATTGGACAGGGATAGTTGAGATAGCGACTTTTATTCCATTTCACATATATATAGCTACATGTATATCATACATACATATTGACATGTACACCCACATACTCGGTTACAGCTACATGTATATCATGCATACATATTGACATGTACACCCACATACTCGGTCACAGCTACATGTACATCATGCATACATACTGACATGTACACTCACATATTTTGCTATTGTTGCATATACCCTAAACGGTATTGTTTTGACAGGTGATATTGAGATATTGACTGCTGCGCTTATAAAATGCATCATACATACTTGCTTACATGTAGATACTTAAATCTTGCTACAATTACATATACACCTCATATGATGCTGCACTTGTTTTTGGAGGATTTGGGAACCGCATGATATATTTTAAAGCTGGATTCATTTAAAAGAGTGGCTTTCCCTTAATATGCTCATATTGTTGTTTTATATTGCATATATCAGTTTTCATGGATTTATGCATTGAGATATGGATTTCATGTGATTTATGGATTTGAGAACCGTGGGGGTATTTCAAGAAAACTATGTATTGTTTGAAAACCCGGTTTTTCTTGATATGATATTTCAGTGCGTCCACCATGTGATTTCTCGGTTCTGAGATTTGGCTTGTGATACCCGATTCGAGGAGCGGGAGGCACCGTCTACGGGTATATGGTAGACCCGGTATGGTACCCCATGGCGAGTGGTGATTTCATGGTGTAGACGATAAGCCTGACAGAGGGACCACTACCTACCGGTGATTGTATTTGGACTCAGCGGTTATCATGGGGATACCGACCGAAGTGATGTACGACATATCATCAGGGCCAGTCGTGGTGACAACGCCTGAGTTATGAGGATTTACGTGTCGATGCTAGACACGGGTTTCATGATGTTTCGAGTGTCGGTGTTTGACACTCAGGTTTTCCATGATTTTACATATCGTCAGTGGATATACGTAGTTGTTATCCTCATACATACATACATACATACATACATACACACACACACACAGGTATATGTTTTCATGATGTTTTGGGTGTCGATGTTTGACACTCAGGTTCCATGAGACTTACAGAATGTGAGGGCCGATCTAAGGATGCGGTGCCTGAGGATTTAGAATTTGATGTGTCAGTGAGGGACACTGGTGTTTTTCCATGCTGATGATTTTTGCACGAAGTTTTATTATATCATCACACACTAAGGATTGTTTTTGATATGCATTGCTTCATGTAGATGTAGTACCATGATGATGTACCTTTACATGATTGTTGCATATTCATATTACCTTACTCATGCTATCAGATTACATGTGATAGATTTATCGCTGTTCATGCATACTTGCGATTACAGTATGATAATTACTATTCACGAGTTGGCAACTCACCCCCGTTGTGCCACAATGTTTTGCAGGACTTACCCTCTGAGTAGTCACGGCAAGACGTCTTATCATCTCTACTTTTGCGGATACCGCTACGGTTGGCTGTGAGGCCTTTGCTTTTAGGTGGCTTTGCGGTTATCCGTTTGTACATTATATATCTTTTCGTTGGATCTAGTATTCTCCATCTACCACTTCTTGTATTTGACTTAGAGACGAGTTGGGTGGATTCGGTGTTGTATTATTATTTTGATGACTTTGGGTGTCGTGCTCGTGGGAGCCGGTTTTGTTGAAATGTTTTACTTCTTTATGCATTTTTCTTTTATATTTCTTCGCTTCGGCGTCGTATATATGCTTGTGGTAGTTGTCTCCACCGTTGGGCGTGATTTTCTCCCGTTTGGGATTTTTTTTATTATCTATGTTGTACTCGTTTTCGGGGCTAATTTTTACAAAGGAGGTGCTGCCGAAATTTTCAAGAAAAAAAACTAAAGTTTATGACTTTTACTTAAGATTTTCCGAATGTTTTAAACTATGTTTTTCTCCATTTAGCCTTTTTGGGTTGTTCAGATTTCTGGGTTTCGGCTTACTTAAAATACGTACGCCTGTAGACGTTATGTAGTTTAAGGGCCGGTCATGTGCCTACTTTTGGGTCGTGACACGGCCTTTTATATATGTGGGTTATCTTTAATTCGCTACGGTGTCGTATATCTATTGTGGTGGTTGTTTCCTCCGTTGGGCGAGATTTGCTCCTGTTTGGGGATGCTTTACTTTTATCTTATGTTTGTACCCGTTTTGGGGCTTGTTTTTACAAAGGAGGTGCTGCCGAAATTTTTATGAAAAACAAACTTAAGTTTAAAGTTTTGCCTCGAGCTTTAAATGTGTTCTATCTTTTCCTTCTAGTAATGGTTTAGGTTGCTGGGTTTTCGGCTTACTTGAATTGCGTTACGCCTGTTGACGTTATGTAGTCTAAGTGCCGGTCATGTGCCCAAATTGGGTCATGACAAAGTTGGTATCAGAGCGCTAGGTTTTACCTTTCGGAGTGTAGCATGACCTTGGTATGATGGAGTAGGTAGCTTAAATAGAGGAACGTAGCGTGTGTATGTTCCGCGGCATACTTATGACACGGTGCTCCGCCTAAGTGACCTTAGGACTTATTGCTTGAAATTCCTTCCGTGATTATTTATATCCTTATGATCCGATTTCTGTATCCTTATCGAATCCTGTTTCCATTTATAGCCTTTATACCGCCGAAAACTACTAGGGCGCAGAAAGCGACCGTGAGGGCCGGGGTCAGAGTTGACTCGTCTGAGATGAGGACTGACCACGGCGGTACGCCTGTTGTGCTGGAGCAGATTGTTCCACCTTCGAAAGACCATATGGCTATGCTAGGGGCTGGTATACAGGATTTACGCTAGATGATAGGGTCGTTAGTTGAGGTCATTGGAGCGCAGGGGTAGGTGGTTGTTCCACCTATTGCGGGGGCCACATTGGTGTCTACTATTCAGGCGGTTGTACCTGCAGCTACGGAGGTGATCACCGTATCGTTATCGGAGTTCATAAGGCTGAGGCCTCCGGTTTTCACTGGTACCAATGCAGCCGAGGATCCGCAGTCGTTTATCGTCCGGATGGCCAGGATATGCCGTTCGCTTAGATGCTCCGATGCGAGATGGGTGGAGTTCGTGAGCTTTCGTCTGGAGGGTCTGGCCCAGAAGTGGTGTGAGTCCTTAGAGAAGGGCAGAGCCGTAGGTCTTTCTCCTATAGCTTGGGCTGAGTTCGTGACGGTGTTTCTTGCATATTTTCTTCCACTGAGTGTCAGGGATGCTCGAGCACGCAGATTCGATTCGTTATGCCAGACTCAGGGTATGACGGTGGCCGAGTATGATGTGCTGTTTACCGAGCTGTCTGTGTATGCTCCGTATTTGGTAGCTACGGAGGAGATGTGGGTCAAGATATTTGTTCGAGGCCTGCTTACCCATTTGTTCCTCGCTATCAGCATTCAGCATTGCGACACCTATGCAGCAGCGGTGGACGCAGCCCTGTTGGTTGAGGAGCGTCTTTCTGAGACGTCGGTTGCTCCGGAACCGAAGAGGGTCCGTACTGGTGTTTCAACACAGAGGCAGGCGTTTAGACGTCATGACAGTTCCCGTTCAGATACTGGGGGTAGTGGAGGTCCGGGACGAGGATAGCTTTTTAGCTCTTATTCTCAGAGGGGTCAGCAGTTTTCATCTGGATGTTACCGGTGCGGGAGTTTGAGTCATCGGGTTTGAGATTGTACTGAGCCACGTGAGCGCGAGGCAGCTGTACCGCAGGTTACCTTACCACCTTCTCCACCGCAGAGGGCGTTGCCCCTTATGCCTGTTGTTGCTCCGCGTCAGACTCATGTTCTGAGAGCTCGGGGACGCGATGATTTTGTACCGAGAGGGCGGGGTGATAGAGGCGGAGGTTAGCCAGTCACCGGTAGAGGGCAGGCTTAGGTGTTTGCCTTGACTCATCAGGACGCGCAGGAGTCCAATCCAGTGGTTTTAGGTACTCTTTCTGTATGTTCTTTTGATGCACATGTTTTGTTTGATCCGGGATCAATGCATTTGTATGTTTCTACGCACTTTTTGCCGAATTTGGGCTGAGAGTCGTGTTTGCTAGATCAGCCGCTTGCCGTGATTACACCTGTTGGCGATTCTTTCATCGCGCGTTGCGTGTTTCGGTCGTGTGCCGTTCAGATTGGAGATAGAGAGTCGTCCGTCGATTTGATCCTTATAGATATGTTGGACTTCGACATTCTCCTTGGCATGGACTGGTTGGCAGCATGTTTTGCGTCGGTGGACTGCCGTAAGAAGACAGTCAGTTTCAGTTTTCCGGGCGAGGGTTGTGTAGGGGGACCGTGGTGCCGCCCCTCACAGTTTGATTTCTACCCTTTGCGCTAGACGGTTTTTGAGGAGGGGATGTCGGGGATTCTTGGCTTTCGTTTGTGATACTGGAGCCACAGTAGAGTCGTTGGATCGGGTTCCTATCGTCTGAGAGTTTCCTGACGTTTTTCCCGATGAATTACCTGGTTTGCCGCCAGAGCGTGATATTGAGTTTTGCATTGATCTGATTCCTGGCACGGGGCCTATTTCTATATCGCCTTACCGGATGGCTCCGGCGGAGCGTAGAGAGCTTAAAGATCAATTGCAAGAGTTGCTTGATAGGGGACTTGTGCGTCCGAGTGTTTCGCCGTGGGGAGCTCCTGTGCTGTTCGTCAAGAAGAAGAACGGCAGTTTGAGGTTGTGTATTGATTATCGTTAATTGAACCGAGTGACGGTGCGGAATAGGTATCCTTTGCCTCGCATTGATGATTTGTTTGATCAGCTCCAGAGTGCGAAACATTTTTCTAAGATTGATTTGCGTTCGGGTTATCATCAGTTGCGGGTTCGGAATGATGACATTCCGAATACTGCTTTTCATACACGCTACGGGCATTATGAGTTTCTAGTGATGTCATTCGGACTCACCAATGCCCCAGAAGCGTCATGGATTTGATGAACCGGGTTTTCAGGCCGTTCTTCGACCAGTTCATTATTGTATTTATTGATGACATTCTAGTCTACTCTAGGAGTCGAAAGGAGTATGAGCAGCACTTGAGCATTGCTTTGCAGACATTGAGAGAGCACCAACTGTATACTAAATTCTCAAAGTGCGCATTTTTACTTGATAGAGTTGACTTCCTGGGTCATGTGGTGATGGGAGACGGTATTCTTTTGGACCCGAGGAAGATCGAGTCTGTACAGCTTTGGCCCAGACCTGTATCCATGACAGAGGTTCGCAGCTTTTTGGGCTTACCTGGTTATTACCGCCGTTTCATGCAGGATTTTTTGAGTATCGCTGCACCGCTGACTGGACTGACCCGGAAGGGGGTTCCTTTTCTTTGGACTGATGTGTGCGAGCAGATTTTTCAGCAGTTGAAGACTCGGTTGACGACTGCACCCGTTCTATCTTTGCCTTCTGGATCAGGTGGCTTTGTAGTTTACTGTGATGCGTCTCGAGTGGGGCTCGGTTGTGTGCTGATGCAGCATGATAAAGTGATTGCTTATGCTTCTAGGCAGCTGAAGAAGCACAAGCTGAATTACCCCACTTACGATCTTAAGATGGCTGTGGCGGTCTTTGTGTTGAAGATTTGGATACACTACTTGTATGGGGAGTTGTGTCAGATTCTCACGGACCACAAGAGCTTGAAGTACATCTTCCAACAGCGGGATCTGAATCTAAGACAACGCCGGTGGATGGAGCTTGTGAAGGATTATGATTGTAAGATCTTTTATCACCTGGGCAAGGCGAATGTAGTAGCTGACGCTTTGAGTCGTAGGCCCGAGGGTAGCCTGTCCCAGTTGAGCGTAGTTTAGAGGCAGTCTTCTGCAGATTGGCAGACCTTGTGCGATGGTTGAGTACAGTTTGAGTTCACTTCCACTGGGGAATAGCTTGCTCATGTCCGTGCCCGTCCACTTCTACTTGATCGTATCCGTGAGGCGCATCCCAGTGATGCCCGTTTGGTTGAGATTCTTGAGCTTGTTCGGAAGGGTACAGATTCGGAGTTCTTGATCAATGACCAGGGTGTGCTACGTTGCGGGACTCGCTTGTGCGTACCAGATATTGATGGGTTGAGACGCAAGATCCTAGAGCAGGCATATCAGTCAGCCTTTAGCGTTCATCCAGATTCCACCAAGATGTACCGTGATTTGAGAGACATTTACTGGTGGGAAGGGATGAAGCATGATGTTTCGGACTTCGTTTCAAGGTGCCTGACTTGTCATCAAGTCAAGGCTGAGCATCGGAGACTGGCTGGAGAGTTGCAGCCTTTACCCGTTCCTGAATGGAAATGGGAGCAGATTTCCATGGACATTGTTGTGGGTCTACCCAGGACCAGTCGGGGGTATGGCTCCATTTGGGTGATTATTGACCGGTTGACGAAAGCGGCTCACTTCCTTCTAGTGAAGACCACTTTCGGTTATACTCAGTATGCTCAGTTGTATATAGATGAGATTGTGCGTTTGCACGGCGTTCCCACATGCATTGTATCCGACAGGGGCATCCAGCTTACGAGTCGTCTTTAGCAGAAGCTTTAGGAAGCTTTGGGTACCCGGTTGGGTTTTAGCACCGCTTTCCATCCGCAGACCGATGGTCAGTCAGAGTGAACGATACAATTTCTAGAGGATGCTTCGGGCGTGTGTGCTTGATTTTGGTGGCAGTTAGGATCGTCACTTGCCGTTGATTGAGTTCTCCTACAACAACAGCTTTCAGGAGACTATTCAGGTGGTATCTTTCGAGGCTTTGTATGGTAGGAAGTGTCGATCACCAGTCTGTTGGACCGAACTCTGTGAGAGTAGGGTTTTGGGACCCCAGCTAATTCAGGAGACTACGGAGATGATCCAGCTGATTCAGGACAGGATGAGAGCAGCCCAGTGCAGACAGAAGTCTTATGCTGACCGTCATTGTCGCAGACTTGAGTTCGCAGTGGGGGATCATGTATTCCTGTGGATTTCTCCGATGAAGGGCGTTATGAGATTTGGGAGAAAAGGAAAGCTTAGTCCCAGATTTGTAGGTCCCTTCGAGATCCTTGAGCGAACCGGTACCGTTGCTTACCGTTTGGCGCTCCCATCCAGTTTTCCTGATGTTCACCCCGTGTTCCATGTATCGATGCTTCGTAGATACCTTCATGACCCTTCTCACATGATTCAGCACGAGACCGTTCAGCTTGAGCACGATCTTTCGTTCACCGAGCAGCCGGTAGTTATATTGGATCGGCAGGTGAAGAAACTTTGATCAAAAGTCTTGCAATCTGTGAAAGTTCTTTGGCGTAGCCCGACTAGTGAGGAGATTACTTGGGAGGCCGAGAGTGAGATGCGGAAAAAATTCCCTCATCTCTTTGAAGGTACGCTTGTAAGAATTTTTAATTCGTTGACGAATTTTCTTTAAGGGGGGAGATTGTAACACCTTAGAATGCGATTAGTTTTAATTAAGCGATAATGCGGGTTTTTAAGGAAAAGTCTACCAAATCGGGTTTCTCACATTTTATAACAATTAACTAATATTTTTATATGATTTGTTATGGCTTGCACACACTTGTGCATATTAATGTGAGGGTATATTAGTGCTAACCTCGTTTAGTAGCCATGACACCTTAAGTTAATCCGTGTCTAAATTAACCTTGCCTTAACCTTTTCCATGATATTTGTGTGGGGAAAATATTTTGTTTAGAGAGAGAGAGAAGTGGCTAGTGAGTCATGCTTTAATGGTGCATTAATAAGGTGAGGGGGAGGAGAGTGAGTGTAAGGATAATGCTCACCCTACACTCACCTCTTATCTTTTAATCTCTCTCACTCCCTCATTCTCTCTCACTCTCAATTATTTCTTGTTCCCTCAACTCCCAAACTGAACCCTCACTTCCCTCTTCACAAATCCTTGTAAAACTTCACAAAAATCTATGGAAAACACTTCAAATGTCTTGATTAGCCACTAGGTTGCCTTGGAGCTTGGAAAGCTAGGATTTTGAGCAAGAGTGGATAGGTAATGATCTCTAAACTGTTAAATACATGTTTTAATGTTGCATACCTTGTTGGTTGCTGTTTAAAACACTTGAGGTATCGTTTCGTGCAAATATCGTATTTTTAGTGTCATAATAGAGTCTATGCGATCTGCTATGACCTGGGAATTTTACTGAAAAATCAAGCATTGTGGTAGTGTTGTACTAGTGACCCTGAGACTACACATGGAGCACGAACCCCAGGGGCTCGGATTTGGCCAGCGACAAGAAGCCAAAATCTGGCGACCTCGGATTTTTAGGGGACTTGGGTTTTAGTTTTTGGAGGGTAGATGTCTGCAGTTGTGTAGAGGTGTTTGGTACTGTTTGATTTTTGAGTATTGACAGTATGCAAAATCTCGGATCACTTGTGCATAATCTAGTGTTTTGAGTACGTGTGTTACGTTATCCGACACGGTTCGTGATCTTGTGTAGCTGTTGCACTTAGGTTAGTTTTGGTGTGTCGCCACACACGATAGCCGTTAGACGAACACTTGTGGGTTGGTTTGGAGTTAGTGCGTTGGTCAAACGTAGTGTGTACGTGATATTGATCGATTTCTGAGATTTGTGCACTGGTTATGTTTTGTGTTAATAGGATCGCAGGCGGGGACTTCGGACGCTGCAAAGAAAAGGAAGCAGGTGATTTGATTTACCTAGCCCGTGACTGTCGGTGAGTATATTTAACATATACGGGGAATTCGCCCGCATGGCGTTATGCGTCAGGGCTAGATATGATATGATATTAGCCGCATTTTTATATTGCACATATAGAGATTGTGTATAAAACTTCGTTGCATACTATTATTTGATGTGCTTAGACACTGCACTATTATTGACGGTTCATGTTGCACGAGCGCTGATTGTATGCCACCCACACAGTCGATAATTGCCATGACACGCACAACACACATACATATATGATATTGGTTGGTTAGGGACATTGAGATCTTGATTCATATTCCATTATGCATATGACATATAGCATACCTGTATACCTACTTGCTTACACATATGCCTTGCCATGCTTACATGTTAGCTTCCTATAGACCTATATAGGATTGTATCATTAAAGATAGATATATACACATATGAGACATAGCTACATGTACCTCTTGCTATACCGACATGGTTACGCATACCTGGCTATTGCTACATGTTCACCTTTATATGATGTTGCGTTGGATTTCGGAGAAATTAGGAACCGCGTGATATATTTAATAACTTGTTACAGTTAAATAGCGGTTTTTCCTTTATATACTTATATTACTGTTTCATGTTGCATATATTATATTTCATGGATTTCGCATTGATATATGGATTTCATATGATGTTTCTAGATGTTTTACTCCTGGGTATATATATCAGTGGTATGGGACGCTGATATATATACATGTAGATATATATCAGTGGTATGAGACGCTGTTATATATGTACACCTATATAATATATATCATCATAATGATCTGTGCATGTATTCTTATTCATTACGATGTGAGGGGCCGATGTGCCCGATGTGAGGGGTCGATGTGCCCGATATGAGGGCCGATTTGAGGGCCGACATAGGGGTTTGAGGAAATTTGGGATTTAGATTGTCTTGATGGACACTGGTCCGCCACGATGAGGATTCCGTGAGGATAGCATGTTTTATCCCATACTCCGCATTTATTTGATATGCATTTACTTCATGTATTAGGAGTGTCTGATAGAGTACCTTTCATGACTGTTGCATATACATATTGCCATACTTATACTATCAGATTACATGTGATAGATTATTGCTGTTAGTGCATACTTGCAATTATAGTATGATATTATTTACTACTCATGAGTTGGCAACTCACCCCCCCCGTTGTGCCGCAGGGTTTTTCAGGTCTGATCATCAGAGTGGTCGCGGCAGGACACCTTATTATCTCTACTTTCGCAGATACCGCTACGGTTGGCGATGAGGCTATTTGCTTTAGGTGGGTTGCGGTTATCCGATGATGTACATTGTATATTTCTTGTATCTAGTAATCTCCATCTACCACCTTCATGTATTGACTTAGAGATGCGTTGTGACGATCAATGTTGTATATTCTTATGACTCTGGTTGTCGTGCTCATGTGAGCCGGCCTTTTATATATGTGGATTATCTTTTCTTTGCTCCGGCGTCGTATATCTATTGTGGTGGTTGTTTCGCCGTTGAGAGAGATTTTCTCCCGTTTGGGGATACTTTACTTTTATCTTATGTTTGTACCCGTTTTGGGGCTTGTTTTTACAAAGGAGGTGCTGCCGAAATTTTTATGAAAAACAAACTTAAGTTTAAAGTTTTGCATCGAGCTTTAAATGTGTTCTATCTTTTCCTTCTAGTAATGGTTTAGGTTGCTGGGTTTTCGGTTTACTTGAATTGCGTTACGCCTGTTGACGTTACATAGTCTAAGTACCGGTCATGTGCCCAAATTGGGTTGTGACAGTTAGGGTTCTTTAGCACGGAAAATTTTTGAAAACGGCATGGACGATGCCTCCCGAAACCTTGTTGCCGCCCTATGGAACCCTACAACTACAGTTCTACTGATTCGTTCAAACAGGTGGATTTTGGGTAAAGTCCCGAATCACATGGAGGCAGTGAGCGATAGGAGGGGTTTCGTCTCTCCCGGTATATGGAGTTGATGTCGCGCTATGCTTGATCGGCCATAACAGCAAATCCCTGGGCAGGGTTGTCGAGATTTAATGATAAGAGTTATCAGTAGTTTGTCGAACCGTTATGGGCCATAAATTAGCATGACTTATAAAGTTACTGGGGTCTGACATTTACCACCCCTACACTTCATATACGACATATCAGATAAAGAGATCGGACTATACGGTAAGTGTTTCTTACTGGCTCGCTAGGATTGTAATGAGTTCGCTCGTCGGCTACCTTTTCGTCATGTACCTGGGTAGCCGTTACACACAGCTAGTGCCGCTGACGTGTTTGTGGTTAAACCCACTGCCAGCGTACTGTCAATTCTTTAGAGTCCCATACAGAGGGTTCCCTGGTTCACGCAAATGTAGAGGCTGTAAGCTGTTACGGCAGGGTTTCGATCATGTTCGTGTAATGGTTACAAGAATAATGATCGGAAGGATAATACTGGTTGGCTTTGGTTTAAGCCGGATACCGGTATTATATTATTGGATTATTTGTATTCGTATTTTTCGAAATTCGGATACGGGTATATTTATACGGTATACGGTGAGGGGTATTCTTGTAATTATACAAGAACACCTTCTAGAAAGGGACACCTCATAAATGGTTTTCATTTTGTGAAAATGGAAATTATGAGGTGGAATTTAGAGAGAGTCAAAGCATGGATGAAGGAATGTCTTATATAATTTTATATTCATTTGGAGTTATTATTGAAGCATGGTGCATTATTTTGGAGAAAAATAATACATGCTTCAATTATTTTCCTTTAGCCATATCATTTTTCCATGCTTTATTTTTTCATTCATCACTCTCACATTCTCTCTCCTCGTTATCTCCTTCCTCCTCTTAGCTTTATCCTTCACATGTGTTGTGAATCAAAAGCTCAAAAGACATAATAATCCACTACATGATCTCTACATCATCTAAGTGATCATTTCTATCACACTTGATCTCTTAGTTAACTCTTAAGAAGAGTTTGAAGCTTGTTCCATAGCTCTTAGGTAGATCATCTACGTCTTGAGGTGACTGGAGATCGAGGACATTGCAAGCATCCGAAAGTGTCTAGAAGTTGTATCAAAAAGAAGACCCGGAGGACCGGTTCATTAGGTATAACCCTTTTCATAGTAGTCAAGAACTCTAGATAAGGTTTGCTAGTTATGATTTAAGCACATGATCTTAGGTTTAAGTGGGTGTTGCATGGAAGAAATTTTTCGTTTGCCACTTCCGCCTACTCACAAGTGTTGTGAGGGTGTGAAACATCCACTAACAAATATTTGTTAATATATATTAATATATCAAATATTTAATTATATGTTAAATTATTAAATCAACACTTAATTTAATAATCCGGCTATATCACATACAACCGACTAATATCATTTATATGTATATCAAATATACATATAACAAATTATTGAATTAACACTTGATTCAATAATCCGGTTATATTGCATATAACCTATATCGCGAGATTAGAATATTGTATCACATATACTTATTAATTTCGGTCCTGCACATATCATATATGTGCCCTTTCTCTTGAGCTAGGAAACCTCTGTGTAGGACTATAAAGACTCGTCAATATACCAGCAGTAGGTAATGATCATATCAGTCACCAACAAGCCATCAGCGGTACTAGATGGACGTAACGGCTACCCAGGTATTGAGTGATCAGAAGATCAACAAGTAAGCTTATCCAAACTCCCGTGAATCTGGTAAGTAACACTATCGTACAGTCCGGTCTCTTCGTCTGATAATATCGAGTCTGGGGTGGTAAATGTCAGACCCCAATAACTTGATAAGTCATGCCGATGTAAGGCTCATAACGGGTCGAGAAACTGCTGATAACACTTACCAGTAAATCTCAGCATCGGCCCTGGTTAGGGACTTCCTGTTATAGCTAATCGAGTATAGCGCAACATCAACTCACTATACCGGGAGAGACGAAACCCCTCCTATCGCTCATTGCCTCCATATGACTCGGGACTGTACCCAAAATCCACCTGATTGCACGCTCTCTTGAGCATGGTAGGGAGGAAATCAAAGTACAGTGGGAATCACACAGGACTCTATGATGATCTCGGGTTTACAGACTAACCTGTACCAGTGTCACCAGAGAACTTCTATCTGACGATAGGTTTACCATCTAGGAGTTCTCGGCGAGTCCTGTTCAGTGTACCCATTCTCCAATAAGCACATGTGTACAATCTTTGATGTCAAACATGCAGGGTTGTCTAGCACGGCAGCAAGGTTTCAGGAGATATCGTCCATGCCAATTTCAAAAATTTTCCGTTCTAGCTAACCCTAACCCTAAAATCGTTACTAGAAAACCCGACGAAACAATATGCAAACAACTTTGCAATCAAGTGAACAAGGATTACAACCTTTGTAGACCGGTCCTTCACTTCAATAGCTCCGTGTAGTAGTCCCTTCGCTGCTATCATAAACACCCAGA
Source organism: Agapanthus africanus (assembly GCA_030015575.1). Taxonomy (NCBI): domain Eukaryota; kingdom Viridiplantae; phylum Streptophyta; class Magnoliopsida; order Asparagales; family Amaryllidaceae; genus Agapanthus; species Agapanthus africanus. Next base: position 189,856,869 of record CM057337.1, read on the forward strand.
CTCTAGAAAGGGTTCTCCTGAAGAAATGAGCAAGCTTGCATGAAGTCTTCGAGGCCGAAGATGATCTACGTCGAGGAGACACTAACCCAAGCTACCCCTTCACTAATTGTAGAATTAGTGAAGCAAACACCCTATACTAAATGGCAAGTAGTAGAGGATGATGAAGTAGGAATTTTACTCACTTCAGAAACAACTTTCTCACAATATTTTCTCATTTAAGAAAAATCTAGCAAGCTTTTCTCAATAAAGAAGAAGATGAATAATGAGCAAGAGAGAATGAACTCATGACGTGAGAAAATAAACCATGGTGAGTATATGACATACACTAACCCTTGTAGAGAATTAACCATGGCTAGCTATGATGGTTGGGTTTATAAATATCTTAAGTAAAACAAAACTTGTGGACTTTGTCAAAGAACAAGCAAGCTTCTTGCCATGACAAAATACAACAATTTTGAATTACTTAATTAATTAAAAACCTTAGATTATAAAACGCATGGTGTAAGTCATACACACGCCCATGAAGCATGTATCATCAAGCATGACACAAAATCTTGTACACTAATATATATCACATATATATTAAGTGCACAAAACAAGTGAGAAAAGAAATCTTAAGTGAATGAGTATTAGTTAATGTAACTTAATATATCAAATATATAATTATACATTAAATTATTAAATCAACACTTGATTTAATAATCCGGCTATATCACACATAACCGACTAATATCATGTGTATCAACTTATCGAATCAACACTTGATTCGATAACCCGGCTATATCACATATAACCGGCCGATGTCATAAATCGCGAGAATAGAATACGGTATCACATATCGTATTAATCTTGGTCCCGCACATATCACATATGTGCTCCTACTCCATTTTGCTTGAGCCAGGAAACCTCTCTGTAGGACTCTAAAGACTCGTCAATACGCCGGCAGTAGGTGATGATCATATCAAACGCCCACAAGCCGCAAGCGATCTGCTAAACGTAACGGCCACCCGGGTATTAAGCGATCAGAAGATCAACAAGCAAGCCTGCTCATACTCCTACGAATCCAATCAGTAACACTACCGTACAGTCCGGTCTCTTCGTCTAATATGTTGCATATCTCGTCTAGGGGTGGTAAACGTTATAGCCCAGTAACTCGATAAGTCGTGCCGATATGAGGCTCATAACGGGTCGAGAAACTACTGATAACACCAGTATATCTCTGAATCAGCCCTAACCAGAGACTTCCTGTTATAGCCAATCGAGCACAGCGCAACATCAACCCCCAATACCGGGAGAGACGAAATCCCTCTTATCGCTCATTACCTCCATGTGATTCGGGACTGTATTCAAAAGCCACCGTTTTGCACATTCTCTTGAACGTGGTAAGGTGGAAATCAAAGCACAGTGGGAATCACACAAGACTCTATGACGATCTCGGGTCTACAGACTAACCTGTACCAGTGTCACCAGAGAACTGCCATCTGACATGAGGTATAATACCATCTGGGAGTTCTCGGCGAGTCCGTCCAGTGTACCCAGTCTCCACTGAGCACCCGTATACTATCTCTGATGTCAAATACCAATGGATATAGGATCAATCCATCGCCCATATACATGGGTCGAGAAGCTATACGCTAGTCTACTCTGGTATATCGATGCCCTATCTCGATACACCCACGACTAGGAACATTTAAAGGATGTACTTACCGACTACTCTGTCCCCACTAGTATGATCTGCATCATAATCCTGGTAGTCAAGTACTCATCCTAAAAGCTTTACCAACATGTAATAGAGAGACAATAAGTGTACATGTTAAGATAAAGAGCAACCGGATAGCATACTATCATGTCGAGCAAGAAAGTCCTCCCTATATATGTCCAAGCATCCACTGCAATATACATCATATATACAGTAATGGCCTCTAGGGCATACATATAACTAACAATCTCCCACTTGCACTAGGGCCATCTGTTGTAGTATCCAATACCCAACAATCAGCAGTGGTTGTAGTATATCATACACAACCATCCCATAAAAAGTATCTTTTAGGAAAAGGCCTTTGTGAGTGGATCCGTCTTGTTTTCCTATGTGTCTACTCTCCTAACCTCGATCTCCCTGGAGATCAACCATCTCCATGATTAGGTGATACTGCCTTAGAATATGTCTGGATCATTGATGGGACGGGGGTTCCTAGGCCAAAGCCACAACACCATTGTCACACAATGGTAGGAACGAAGTTCATCTCATGAACTTATATACACCTAGACTCCCTCTTTGGTAGTATCGTTGGTAGCAATATATCCAGCCTTTATCGTCTATTATGTCACGGTATCTAGCTTGAAACTCTTCCAACATACCGTCCCTCCACTGAGGGTAAAGACAATTCCTGTGACTGACATTCAGTCGACCTTATCACCCTGGAAGCTATCCAGTGATTCTCCCCGGGATCGATTGATACCATCTCACTATAACTAGTGAGAATCCTAACATCTACTTAGATCTACCTCATAGATCCAAAACCCAGAATTTAGGAGGTATCACTTTGATCCTATATAGAGGATCCGTATGATAAGAGGAGATTGACCGAGTGTAGCATAGGAAACACCTTTCCTATCAAGAGTATGTCATCCACGTACAATACGAGAAAGACCACAATACTCTCTACTACCCTTTTTTACATACAAGGTTCATCTACCATTTTGATGAAGTCAAACTCTTTGACTACCATATCAAAACAGATCTTCCAACTCCGCGATGCCTGCTTTATCCCATAAAGCAACTTGCACACGTTTCCACTGCTCCCACTGTCTACGAAGCCCTCTGGCCGTGTACTTATAAACGCTCTCTTCTAAATCACTATCTAGAAAAGCAGTCATGACACCCAACTGCCAGATATCGTAGTCATGGTATGTAACAATGGTAAGTAGGATCTGGATGGACTTACGCATAGCTACTGGAGAAAAGGTTTCATCATGAACCACACCTGATTGATGACGAGAACCTTTTTCAACAAGTCTAGTTTTGAAAGTCTCAACTTTTCCATCTACACCAAGTAATCTTCTCAAGATATACTTGCTCCTGATGGGGATTTAACCCTTCAGATATAGCAACCAAAGTCCATACTTTGTTGGTGTATATGGATTCCATCTCAGATCGTTTAGCATCCAGCCATTCTTACAGAGTCCCCACTCTTGATGGCCTGCTTGAAACTAGTTGGGTCATCATCTCATGATGCAATCCTCGCTTCTACTGTCATTGAGAAAACCGAAGTATCTTTTAGGCGGATGAGGAACCTTACAAGATCGGCGGAGAGGTTGAGGTTCGTCGGGAACTATTGAATCCTCCGGTTCTACCAAATCGTTAGCAGTAGTTTGTATAGCCGGAACTTCTTCCAGTTCTACCTCATGACCACTAATTTCTTCACAGGAAATTCCTTTTCTAAAAGGTGGCATGCTGAGAAACAAAACACCTTTTGCTCCTCAGTGTGGTAGAAAATATTCGCTAGCGAATGCTTGGGATATCCAACAAACTTCCACAGAACTGACCTTTCCTCGAGCTTGTCCGGATTTTGCTTTTAGACATAGGCCGGACAACCCCAAATCTTAACTTGCTTAAGACATGGGCTCTTCCCATTCCATATCTCATATGGAGTAGTAGGCTCCTGATTTGGTTGGAAACCTATTCAATAGGTATGCAGCTTCTCAAGTGCATAACCCCCAAAGGAAATAGGCAATTTAGTAATACTCATCATAGAGCGCACCATATCTAATAGGGTGTGATTGCTCTGCCCCGATACACCATTGTGCTGTGGTGTATACGGAGGAGTAATGCTGAGAGAGAATCTCATTCTCTTTTAGAATAGTCCAGGAATTCCGTTCTCAAGTATTCTCCTCCCTGATTACATCAAAGGACATAATACTTATACCTGTTTTGGTTCTCTACTTCTAACTTATAATCTTTGAATTTCTCAAAAGTTTCAGACTTGTATCTCAACAGGAACATACGTCTGAATCTTGTGAGATTATCAGTGAATGTAATGAAGTACAAAGAACCGGTCCTGGCATATATAGACAGGGGAATTACATACATTATCATGTATCAATCCCAAGAGTTCACTAACTCTTTCTCTGTTTCCAATAAACGGAGCTATGGTCATCTTATCTTTGTGACATGACTGGCAAGTTTCACAAGATGTAAATTCAAACTGATTTAAATATGCATCTTAATGTAACTTAGCCAGTTGTGTCGCATTGATATGACCTAGTCTACAATGCCTTAAGAAGGATTCGTTCATTTCTGAACTCTTCCTCTTGTGTGTGTTCTGTACGTTAAGAACTGTAGTTTGATTTAGAACGCATATGCCATTAGATAACGTGCCTGATCCGATCAACACTTGATATAGGAAATGTTCAAAATATTATCCAACAATACAAAATTATATCCTTCTTTACTTAATAAAGAGACTGATATGATGTTGTATCAGGTTCGGTATCTAATAACATTCATTCAGAATCAATGTATTTGGTAATACAGGGTGATAACTGTCAACAAGCTTGGCTGCAACACTTGCACCATTTCCAAATCTTGAAACTTATCACCCATTCCTAGTTCTCTACCTATCTGTAGCCCATGTAACAGATTACATATTTGGGATCCTGATCCGGTATTTCATACCCAGGACGTAGAGGATACTGAGAAGTAGTTCTCGGTAATGAACATACCCGAAGAATATGCATCAGCATGCACTTTCTTCGTTTGGGCGGTACGGGAATTCTGGTATTCCCCTATTTCCTGCTCGGTCTTATAACAATTATAAGTTGGAGTGGGACCAACGTTCCCTAGCTCAGTATAACAAGCGGGTTCGGTCAATACATCCATATTATTATCTTGATAAAGGCGTGACATGGTCGCTACCTGAAGAGAGAGAGAAGAAAATATTCAGCGTATGCTCTTGCAAGATTAGATTGGTTATTATTTTATCTAATCAGGATGGCTCCCACTATTTTAGTCAAATCTTCCTTCAAACCCTAAAAGAAAGACCAGCCGGGATTAATTACACCCTATAAGTTCGCCAATCTTTCAGCCAGGCCAGTACCGGTACTTTGAGGGAGGTTTCCTGTGCTTTCGCACGGACCTAATTAAAATAAACCTTGTTTTCCCACTAGTTTGATCTGCATCATAATCACAGTAGTCAAACAAATATCCTAAGGGCTTTATCAACATGTATCAAATGAACAGTATACACAATCAAGTGTACATGTTAAGATAAAGAGTAAGCAGATAGCATACTATCATGTCGAACAAGAAAGTCCTCTGAATATATATATACATGTCGATACATCCACTATCAAATAATGGCCTCTAGGGCATACATATATCCAATATGCTGAGAGGGAACGGCCAATCTTTCAAAGGGCCAACTTTCTGGTAGGGAAAGCTCTTTTGATGATTCGCCCGTTGCAGGAGTGGGCAGGACTGTTTGTTTTCGAATAGCCCCTTCAGGTATCGCGAGTCCCTTTGCGGGCCCACTTGAGTTTCGGCTCAGCCTGTTGAAGACTAAGGTAGCGGACTTAGACGACCCATTGAAAGAGGTCGTGGTGGTTGCAAGTCGATCAGAGATCGACATATTGGGAACTTTCTGTGGCGGCACTAGGGCGCTAAAGCTTGCTGGCGGGAGCATGGTCCTGAAGAACAATCCAATGGTGGCTTGAGTCACTTGCCCCACTGGCATTGAAAAGATGGAGGCCGCATTGGGCCCATATGTCACTCTTCCTGTTGGAGCGGAGCGGGAGTTGCCGTTGCAATTGCTACAGCTGGAAGCCATTGATGTTTCTTCTTCTTTCTGCACAGGAACAAGACACCCGATCTTAGTACCTCGAATCCAAAGGCAACCATAGCAAACCGCGATTTTGTTCATGAACACGACACACGAAATGTGGAGTAGAAAGAGGTCTCATCGAGCGTGTTAGAATCTATTCACTGTCGAAAGATGCGACCGGAACATTAGGACGTCTGGCCTGAATTTTGGGGGCATATGCTATTTGGATTTATCCGTCCACCTCTCCGAATATGCCAAGTTGATTTATGACACCGTATATCGGAGGTTTGGATGGATGCGGCTGTTGTAGCAGACTTCGTCAAATTCCCCCTCGTTTGCGAAGGGTTTTTGATTGCGGGAACGTTCTTCCCTGCAGGCGCAAGCCCCTGCAGTTAATTACGTTACTGCATCGCATAACCACTTTCTCCTGCTCCAGAAGTTCACCTCGTATCGTGTGTGTTTGTTTTATTTTTGTTTGCCCGTAGATTGTATACGGAGACTAATTTGTGTCGTCGCCCGTAGGGCGTGATTTGTCCAAATCCATATATCTTAGATTTGGGTTTGAGTTGATTTAAGAATCGTTGATCTGTTTTGAGATTAAGATCGACTTAAATCTATACGAGCAATTGGGGGCTCGATTGGTTTTTTGTTAAGGACACGTTAGTCCAATTTGAGAATAAGATCTACTTAACAAGGTCTTAGGATCATTTTTGCTTCAGATCCAAAAAAAGCATTTGAGCTCTGTTGTTTTAGTTTAAAGACGTTTCAGCCCGTTATCACTATTTTGGAGGCGAAGTTCTAATTTGAGGACATTTCGGTCCGTTGATCACCATGTTAGAGATGAGATTTTAGTTTAAGGACGTTACGGTCCATCGCCATTGGGGGGGTGAGATTTTAGTTTAAGGATGCTACGGTCTGTTGTCCATCTTGCATGCATGTGTATTTATTATGTGACGGGATGAGTAACGATGATATGGGATGTATCCAGTCTGGGATGTGGTTTGATTTGGGATGTGCATGTCAGTTTGGGAAGTGCACCAAAAAGCAGTTGGTTGTCGGGATCCGCCACCTCTCTAAAGACGTTGAAGAATTACAACAACATGTATCAGAGGTGTAGAGAGATACACCCTTGAACCAATTCCCGTATTTGAGGGAAAAGGGATTAATGGTAAACCCAGGAATCATTAGTCGTATTTTGAGGCTAAGATTTCATCAGGGGAATGTGGGACAAATATTGTTTTGGGATATCATCAGTTAGAAGATCGATAGTCGTATTTGGGACTAAAATCAGTTTGAGAAGTATTGAGCACATAGGCTCGGTTGATCTGAATTAGGGATTTTCTACTCTCAAGGGGTCTAACCAACCTGGGCTTGGTCCACTCAGTTTTCTTTTTATTTGAAAAAAGAGTGCTAAACACTTGTTTGGGCTTAGTCCCCCTTTTTTTACGCAAAAAGTGTTGAGCACTTATATAAGTTCTAACGCTCACATATAATCATGTGGGGTTTCAGTCATGAGAATTGCCTAATAAATGTTAAATATTTTACCCCTTTGTCTTTACATGGAGTGCTAAACACTCTTTATGGCGCTCACGGTGCGAAGCGCGCGAGGAGCTATGCGCTAGGCGCTTCCTAGTGAGTGCCAAGCACTCCTTATTTTTCTGAGGGGTCTATTTGAGAGGCACGTGAGGCGCTGGGCACTGAGCGCCGCTTATTGTAGCACCCACGTGATGGGCACATGAGGTGCTAGGCACTGAGCTCCGCTCAATTTGAGTGCTAAACGCTCTTTATTTCCTGTGGCGCCCACGTGATGGGCACGTGATGCGCTAGGCGCTGAGCGCCGCTCAATTTGAGTGCTAAGGACTCCTTATTTCCTATGGCGCCCACGTGAGGGGCACATGAGGTGCTAGGCGCTGAGCGCCACTCAATTTGAGTGCTAAGCGCTTCTTATTTCCTGTGGCTCCCACGTGAGGGGTACGTGAGGCGCTGGGCGGTGATTTTTCTTTATATATTTTGCTTTGAGAAATTCAATTTCCTGGTTGTTTTCTGAATTTTTGATCCCTAAGAATAAGTTCTTTCCGATAAGAATTAAATTCTCAACTTGTGGGATACTTGTCTTGTGGATCTCAGATCCAGAGAAAGAACTAAGTTCTTCTTTTAAAAGAGTTATAACCCTTCAATAGGTAAAACGAGATGCTTTGATCTCTCCTCTTTTTATATGCCTAGAGTTTTTTTTAGAGAGGAGACTTCTTCTTTCTTTCTTTTTGAAGCTTTTTGCTTTGTTTTGTAGAAGCTTATGAGGTTTTTTTTTTTATCAGACTTGAAGTCTTGGGTCCTTTATATAGTAGGGGCAGTTTGTTGATTAGCTCCGAAGAAATCTCTCATTAAGAGATCGCAATTGATTTGGGGATTTTACTCACCGTTGGATTTTTTATCCAAGGACTTTTATTTTACAGAAAGTATTTTCTTGTTTTTAACAAAATTGGAGAAATATTTTCCCATACAGAATTTATTCTGTAGATTGGTGATTCTTTAATCACCATTGGATTTTTAATCCAACGATACTCTGTTTTACAGAGAGCAATCTTTCTTGTAAAGAATGGTTTGAGGAATGTTTCCTTTAAACAGAATTTAATTCTGCATCCTCATGATTTATCATCTCCGTTGGATCAAAAGATCCAACGGCTCTGTTTAACAGAGGGTAGAATTTAAATCTATAAGGCGGCGGCGCCCACGTGCTTTGCACGTGGGCGCCATTTAAGGTTTTTTTTGTGCTTTGCACATGGACGCTGCTCATATATAAGAGTTTTTAATTTTGGCGCTGGCGCCCTCGTGTAACGCACGTGGGACGTTTGAGCGCTGGGTGCTGCCTCACAGAACTTTACTCTTTTATTAGGGAAACAGTCTGACCAAGGCACGACAGACGTCTGTCCAAACAACAGAGCGAAGTCAGACGTCTGATGAAGAAAATCCAGATATCTAATCATAAGTCTTCATCAAAAACAGAGAGCAAGCAGACGTCTGAAGGATGCTCATCAGACATCTGCCCATCACGAGTGCAGCTGTCGCAGATCTAAATCAAGTAAATCAAATCTTACCAAATAGGTTATAGAAAGATTCTATTTTGATTTTATTTTTCATCATATAATTGTATACATATACTGTAAGTTTCAATACAATATTCATTAAGTTGAAAACCCTAAAAACTATTTTCTCCAAGATTTTATAACATAAGCGATTAGAAATGATTGTGTGTGTATATAAATAGATATATCAGCATCAATGAAAAATTAAAAGGTAAATTGTCAAAAAGCCTTAAGTCCGCTTCAAACTTATGTAAAAACTCTTGGACCTTTTGCTTTTGTTAAAAAATCCCTGAGTCTAATTAAAACCCACTTTATACTAGTTTCATGTAGTATCTAAGCAGTCGGAGAGAATTAAAGCCTAAATGAAATGCGGGCCATGGGGTTTTTCACAAATATTTTGAACAGTAGGTCGTTGACAACAATTTTGAAAATATCGGGGGGGGGGGAAGGCGGGGGGTGTGGTTAGACAACTCATGAGCAGGGCCTGTAAGGGTGTCAAACGGGTGGGGTCGGGTCATGTTTGACCCGACCAAAGTTAGTTCGACTTGACCCAACACGCTTAATAATCAGGTTGTTTTCTAAGACCAATACCCGACCCATTTAATATTCGGGTCGGGTCGACCAGACACGTTTAATGTTCAAGTCGGATCATATCTAGTCATCTGGGCCGATTTAAGTTGATTCGTTACTTTTTTTGTTTTATATATGAACAATACAAATTAATCATTACATATTTAACGCTTATGAAAAAATTTACGGATATTCAAAAAATAGAACCTAAGAATGATATAGAATAAGAACAAAGAGAGAGAATGTTTTGGCGATAATGTATTCGAGTTGAAGTGGGTCATGATACATGACCCACACCCAATGGGTCTAGTTAACCCATTAAAAATTCAACGGGTTCAGGTTACCATTTTTTGGTTGGGTTCGGATAGGATTACAGGATTCGGGTATTTTTGACAGCCCTGCAGCTGCAGGCAGGGGCTTTTTGATAATTAAACGAAAATTAAACCAATAACTATCTACTTCAATTTTGACAAACCACACTCCTTTGCATTACTAGTTACTACTTTCGGTTCACTGTCTTCAGTGTGGATCAACTATATACGACTACTAGAACTACTCTTTAACCACCTTCCTTAATTTGTGCGTCTTTTTTTATCTTCAGCTAATGATGGATGTCCTTTTTCAGATCTCCTTCAGATGTTGTCTTCCGTCGATCTCCCGGTGGATTCTGGAGGGGATCCCTTGTTGTGTGTGGATCTCAATGGGTTTTGAGGAGATTTGGTGATTGGGGGAGTTTGACACCGAGTACCTGCAAAGAAGTCTCGGGGTGGTTTGATACCACCGAGGATCCTCCGACGATCAAGTTAGTGCTAGATCCGAGAAGCATAACGGCTAAGTGGAGTAAAAAATGGCTTACTTGACCCTTCTATGATGGGGGTTTATATGGTGGTGGAGGCACGCAGCAGCAGGCGTGAGAATCTCGCCGGCAGTTACGCTCCCGACGTCACACCCGCGTAGTGAGTGGATCGCCGATGAATGGGGATCGTGAAGGCGTGGAATGTGGGATGTTGCTGGCGGAGAATCCGCGCATGGCGAGATTCGCGGAGCGGCGGTTACGCCTGTGAGCGGCGGAACTGGTCGGAGGACCGAGGAAGACGGACTCGGCCAAGGGGCTCGGGGATGAGCAAGAAGGCCAAAGAGACTTGGTCCTATGGCAGCTCAAGGCGAGCTGAGGGGCCGAGGAGGCCAATCTGCAGGGAGCCCCGAGGAAGGCTAGCTTGTGCTGGCCGGTCGGGTACAGGGGTGGCCTGGTCGGCCTTTGTGGGCCCTTTTTTCCGATTTCTGGGATGTGTCATCTGCCACGTGTCCTGATGTTAAAGGTCGCCAATATTGAGCATTATCATTAGCCCCCACTCTTATCCCGAACAGCCAGCGGGTCGGGTCAGGAGTGGAACGCCGGGCCGCCCGGGGTGAGCTCCCTCCTAAGGTTTCGTCGGGACGCGTCCCCGGACCGCGTCCCCGGACCGCGAGCTGTCTTTTCTGCCAGCGAATCAGGGCGAGATCTCTGCATTTAAGGAGTTGCACCGGTTCGTGTATCTTGCCTGTGAAGTGATGGCCCACGTGTCGAGCGTCGGTTGGCTGACGCGACGTGTGCAGACCTACGACGCCTGAAAAGGTGCAGTCAAGTGCGGGAACGACAAGTGGAGCAATCAGAGCCGTCGGATGCGAGGAGGCATCTTGGCGGGAGATGAAGGGAACCGTTGGATGTGGTCGCTCGTGGCGATAAGTAGGGGTGGGGCCCATTCCAGGGCCCTTACTCCTTCATATTTCCCGTTCTAAGTCTCGGCTTCTTGGCGCTCGTCTTCTTCCTTCCACTTTCGTTCCCCGAGGATCATTCTTTCCAAGGTTAGATGTCTTCTCTTATCGAGTCAGTAGATGTCGTTGAGGTAGGTTCTAGGACCCCTTTAGGTGAGCCTGAGTCCTCCCGGGGAGCAGGGGTTGGCCTCTCTTCTCGGGATCATGTGGCGGGGGCAGCCCCCAGGGAGGAGGCGGTAGATGCTGCCCCTAGCGCCTTGTGTTGGATAAGGCATGCGGACGAGCTTGCCAACGCCCGGGCTCGCTTCCATATCCCCTCACGCTATACGCTCTGCCTGGCCAAGGAGGGAGAGAGGGCAGACCAAGTACGGGGCAGGGAGACCGCCCTGTATTTGGAAGCATTTTAGGGTGGAATGCGTCTGCCGTTCTCTCCTGAGGTCGTTGAAGCATTGAACTTCTTCGGGTTAGCCCCTGGTCAGTTAGCGCCGAACTCGTAGAGGATTCTCCTCAAGTTTCTAGTCCGCCTGAAGTTACAGGCGATCCCCTTCAGTCTTTCCCTCCTTTATTCTTCCCTCGTCTTCAAAAATCACCCCGGTGGTCGAGTAGGCGACCCGAGGTGGGTTTATCTCTCTTTCAGAAAGCGACCAGGGGGCGCCGCCGGGACGGGGGTTGTGGCCCTGCCTTCTTCCATTCACGACTGGAAGAAGAAGTTCTTCTTCGTTTCCCCTCCCAAGGGCGAGGACTGGCCCGTGACTACAGAGTGGTCGAGGGAGAAGCACTTGCCGGGGAACCATTCCAGTGACCCCATCGTGATGAGAGTGGCGTCGTGGGAGCCCATCCCCGATTCGACGTGCTGTTGTCTGAGAGGGTTCTGAGTTGGGCCGGGCTCAGCCCCGTTGAGTTCGTCGGTAAGTTTAGGTTTTCTTAGTTGGTTCGTATATTGCCTGCGTCGCTGACTCCTTTAACACTTGGTTCCGTGCAGGACCCATGGACATAGACTCGCTCCAGGCTTCCATGCGCCAGCCGAGGCCGGTTGCAAAGGTTGGGGGCGCCGGCTCTTCCCGTTCACAGCCTGCCCCGGCTCCTTCTCCCTCGGCGGTAGTGCCCCGCGAGCGCTCGGAGGTGGATCTCACCCCTGGGCCCAACAGATAGAACGTCGGGTCGGAAGCGGGCTCGGATTCTGGAGGACCCAACTTCGGAGGAGGAGACCGGCTCTCCCTCAAGGCCGCTCAAGAGGAGATCTTTTCGGGGACCGTCTTCGCCGATCATGGTGGAGGAAGGCGGTCTCCAGTTTGCCGTACCTTCGGGGCTATCCGTCGCGGATAGCCTGCTGCATGAGATAGAGGTATCGACCGGAGGTAGAGTCCCCGAGGGGACCTTCAGGGCTCAGCTGGCGTCCATCGCCCAGGAGTCCGTGCAGGTAAGCGCTTGTCTTTTATCAATATTATTTCTTGAGGTTCGGTGCTTCTCTCATCTTCCTAATCTCTCTTCTACCTTTCAGGTCCTTCAGTACGTCGCCCTCGCCTTGCGCATGGAGGCTGAGGTGGTAGCCCCGGAGATGAAAGCTGCGGGCCAGCTCGCCTCGCTGGAAGAGAGCTCCAAGCGGGAGCTGGAGGCGATGAAGGCGAGGGTCGTTGCCCTAGAGGGCGAGGTGGAGGCCGGGAAGCGGGAGGTTTCCCGGCATCGCGAGGCCGCCGCGGTTGCTGAGGCCAAGCTTGAGGATACTCAGGTGCTGGCCAGCAACCTAAAGAAGACAGTGAAAACCTTTCGGAAGGAGTTGGGGGCGGCAGCCGAGTGGGCGAAGTCGGCCGACCTGAGGGCGGCCAAGTTGGCCGACCTCTCGGCGGCGAAGGCGGTGGAGGGCTACAAGAAGTCGAAAGACTACTATGATGACCTGGCCGTCGCCACGACCCTCATTTGGCACGAGGCCCTCGACGCTATTAAGGCCCGGGTGCCGGGGTTCGCCGACAAAGAGCTCCGGGCCCAGTACCCTCTCGCGGACACCAGCGGGCAGGGGCAGGAGATTAATGGCGAAGAAGTCGCCGAGGACCCAGCTCGCCTCGTGGTGGATGTCGAGGGCCCCGAGGTCGCTCCTGGCCCCGAGGCCTCAAGCCCCCATCTTCCTCCTCCTTTTTATTTTGCTGTGTCTGGAATTTTGTAAGCCTCCGGGCATTTTGTTAGGCTGGGGAGCCAAAAATACCCTCTGTAAAGACCACCCTTTTGTAATAAAACTTTTTCTTTGGTTTCGTTGGCTTGCTTGTAAAAATTTGTCTTAAAAATTTTTCTTCTCGTTTTTCTTCTCGCGTTGTTGGGCTTCCATGTCAGGTCAGTTATTTGCCTAGAGATCGTCCGTCGAGTTGATTCAAGCGCTGCCGAGGAGAAGGCGTCTTAATGGCCCCGAAGTCGAGGGGAGATCGCTCGAGACTTGGATAGTCCTGATGCCCCTAGTTGGCAATTTGGATCCTCTGCGTGTGGTGGGCAGAGGGTTGTCCGCCTTATTTGCGCCGAGGATGGATGGAAGCTGCTCCGTTGCCCTTCGGCGAGGGCTTCTAATTTCTGATGCCGTTGGTAAGAAGTTACCGGCCGAAGATGTCCGAGCAGGGTAGATGTCCGGTTGCCCCTTGTGAGGTCTTTAATCCTTCAGGATGGGGACCGAGCAGGGTTACTGCCCAGTGCCTCTTGGTGAGGACTTTGATCCCTGTCGGTTGTGGTAGGATGCTACCAGCCGGGGATAGCCGAGCAAGGGCTCGACTGCCTCTGGAAGGATTTTGGTCCTTGGCGCAGGAGGGGCTGTAGGAGCCTACCAAGGGCCCTTGGCCGGGCAGGGTTACTGCCCGGTGCCTCTTCGCGAGGGCTTTTGTCCGGAAGGATAGCCGAGCGAGAGATCCTCGGGCTCGACTGCCTCTGGGAGGGCTTTCTGATCCTTGGCATTGAGGTAGGGAAGCTACCCGCCAGGGATAGCCGAGCGATGGTTGCGCTCGACTGCCTCTGGGAGGACTTTCTGATCCCTGGCGTTGTGGTAGAGAAGCTACTCGCCAGGGATAGCCGAGCGCTGGTTGGGCTCGACTGCCTCTGGGAGGACTTCCTGATCCTAGGCGTTGCGGTAGGGGAGCTACCCGCCAGGGATAGCCGAGCGATGGTTGGGCTCGACTGCCTCTAGGAGGACTTCCTGATCCCAGGCATTGTGGTAGGGGAGCTACCCGCCAGGGATAACCGAGAAGGGCAGCTGCTGGGTTGCCTCTTGGTGAGGTCTTTGATCCCTAGCGTTGCGGTAAGGAAGCTACCCGCCAGGGATAACCGAGCAGGGCAGCTGCTGGGTTGCCTCTTGGTGATGGCTTTGATCCCCGGTGTTGCAGGGATTTCTGATCCTTGGCGTTGAGGTAGGGAAGCTACCCGCCAGGGATAGCCGAGCGATGGTTGGGCTCGACTACCTCTGGGAGGACTTTCTGATCCCGGGAGTTGCGGTAGGGGAGCTACCCTCCAGGGATAACCGAGCAGGGCAGCTGCTGGGTTGCCTCTTGGTGAGGGCTTTGATCCCTGGCGTTGCGGTAGGGAAGCTACCCGCCAGGGATAACCGAACAGGGCAGCTGCTGGGTTGCCTCTTCGTGAGGGCTTTGATCCCCGGCGTTGCGGTAGGGAAGCTACCCGCCGGGGATGACTGAGGAGGGCAGCTGCTAGGTTGCCTCTGGGAGGACTTTCGATCCCTGGCGTTGCGGTAGGGAAGCTACCCGCCAGGGATAACCGAGCAGGGCAGCTGCTGTGTTGCCTCTTGGTAAGGGCTCTGACCTTTAGCGCTAGGGGGCCTGAGGAGGCCGGCTAAGGACCACCGGGCAGGGCGGCTGCTCGGCCGAATCTTCATGAGGTTTCGCCCGACCGTACATTTGCGGATATGGGGAACAGGGACAGTTGGCCTGGGCCTGCACGTTGAAGCGGTTAGCCTGCGCATTGAATGTGGTTAGCCTGCGCATTGAATGTGCGGGGAGGTGAAGCGCCAGGGTCGCGTCACTTAGATTCCGTCGGAGGAGGCTTAATGATCGCCGCGTGGCAGCGACCCCTTGGGCGAGAGCGGGTGACCGTTGTGTTTCTATGGGGGTGCAGCGGGCTATATAAGGCTGAAGGAGTACCAGTCCTTCCTTCCCTTGCAAACAGAGTGTTGAGAATGTAGGACTTCCCTTTTACCATCCCCGATATCATCAATTTCGAAGATGTGTATCTCTATGACCAGAACTGCACCCAGGACACGGTGCAGTTGGTGTACGGGAGCATCGAGGACCACTTCGGCCGGCTGCTCCCCCGACGTTCCTCCCTGCTGCAGCTGTTGATGTACTCCATCTGGAGGGCATCACCGGGGCTTTATAACCCCTTATTCGAGCAGCTTTACGACGAGGCCATAGGCAAGCTACGGTCCCTGAGGCGCTTCGGCCTGATCTCCGCGAACCGGCTGGCTCGCTCGGAGGTGCTCGTCTGCGAGTGCTATGAGTTGAGGCTTGGGATTAACGCGCGTGGGGCAAACCAAGGGGAGAGGTTGGATCTCGCGAGGCCTCGGCTGGCTGAGATCTTTACCGAGTATCATGAGCAGTGCTCTCTGCACCCCCTTCCCCTGCTGTTGTAATAATATTTTTTTCTCTTTTTTCGCATGTACGGCTGAGGAGCCCATAATACCCCCTTTTTTGAATAAATAAGATCTTTTCTACTTCCCTCGCAATGTTCTGTTGATCTTTATTAAATTGACAATAGCCCTAGGGAGAATTTACATTGCCTCAAAAGAAAAGTACAGGCTAATAGATAACCCTATCAGCGTGGCCTGTGCTTCCTGGGGGCTTGCCGGTCTCCGTGCTCGGTGCCAGGTATGGAGCATTCCGGGCGTCGGACTGGTCATCCGCGGAGGCAAGCATGATCTGGCCGATGGTCAGCTCGGCGGGAGGAGGGCGCTGCTCCTGCTCACGGTCGGCCTGCCGTTTATCCCTTAAGTAGGCGGTGAGGTGCCCCGATCGGATGAGCTCCTCGATGTAGTCCCGGAGTTGCTTGCAATCCTCGGTGGCGTGGCCCAGCGTCCAGTGGAAGGCATAGTAAGGGCCCCAGGTCTGCTTTGAGGCCTGACACGGGATTGGAGGGAACTTGAAGAACCCTTCGCCTTGGGCCTCCTCTAGTAACACTGCGAGGGAGATATTGAGCGGGGTGTACTCCTAGAACTTCGGGTGATAGGGCTGCTGACGCTCCGGCCTTTCCTCCCGAGCCCTCTTCTTCTGGTCAGATCGTTCTGCCCGGGGGAGGTTCGCATTCACCTCGGACTCTAGCTGAACCTCGCGCTCGATCCACGCCTTGACTTCGGCCATGGTCTTAGGCTGTGCTAATGTAAAGGAGTGCAGCCACTCCTTGTGCCTCAGACCAGATCTGAGCGCCGTGATGACGGTCTCGTCCCGGTGCTCGGGAACCTTGAGGAGGGCGTTGTAAATGTGGGCAATGTAAGCCTTGAACGTCTCCTTGTCTCCGCACTTAATTGTGAAGAGGTAGTCGACTGTGCGCTTCTGTCGACGGTTCCCAACGAAGTGGCCGAGGAACTGAGTAGCCAGCTCGTCGAAGGTCGAGATTGAGCGAGGCTCGAGTCCTCGGAACCAGTCCCGACCAGAACGGATGAGGCTGGCAGGGAAGGCCCTGCACTGGGCGGCATCGGAATGGTCCTGGAAGCTCATTCCCGCGGTGAAAGCATCCAAATAGTCTTTAGGGTCGGTTTTCCCGTCGAACAGAGAGACCTTCGGGGGTTTGTTGCGCGATGAGACATGGACAGCGAGCAGTTCCTCGGTAAACGGTTTGGTGAGCGAGTCGGCGGCGTACTCGGCCTCGTCGGCCGAGAGGTGACCTTCCCGGCGCATGCCCTCGATCTTCTTCTCGAGGGCGTCGAGTCGGCCGTGGTACCCCGAGAACTCGGCGCTCATGATCCCTGGCCTCTGCTGTGGGAGACCTGCGTCTGGGCATGGCTTCGGTTCCTCTTGATGAGGTTCCTCAGATCCCCGGGGACAGTGGTTCTCGAGCCGTCGTGGCGAGCCCCTTCTGTGCGACCCCGTCGGGGGAGAGGGTGTCGGTCATGCCTGTGGGCAGGCGAGGTGACCGACATCTCCTTGGGGGGGAAAGGGTCGTGAGGAGGTTCGAGGCATGGTGCTCCGGCGGCGGACCATGAGGTAGAGCCGTGAGGCGCCCAATGGGCCTCAGGGAGTATCGGTCCGTGAGATCTGTGGTCAGGAGTGGCAGCCTGCCGGTGGTCGGCCGTGCTGATGGGGGCAGAGTGTTCCGGAGGCGGAGGAGAGGCGATCTGGGGCCCAGGCCCGGCCGTTTGGGCGCGGACAAGTGCCTCCACAAGGGTCTGTAGCCGATCTATTCGGCTGGCGAGAGCGTGGATGATGGTCGTCGGAGGGGGTTCATCCGCGCCTCCGGTGAGGGGGAGGCGACGGCTGGTACCCGAATCTTCAGGATGGTCGCTTGTCATGTGGGCGGAGATCGGAAGGACAACTTTGTTTTTGTGGAGTTTGCTTTCCCACATACGGTGCCAACTGATGGAGGTCCTTTTCAGATCTCCTTCAGATGTTGTCTTTCGTCGATCTCCCAGTGGATTCTGGAGGGGATCCCCTATTGTGTGTGGATCTCAATGGGTTTTGAGGAGATTTGGTGATTGGGGGAGTTTGACGCCGAGTACCTGCAAAGAAGTCCCGGAGTGGTTTGATACCACCGAGGACCCTCCGACGATCAAGTTAGTGCTAGATCCGAGCAGCATAATGGCTAAGTGGAGTAAAAAATAGCTTACTTGACCCTTCTGTGATGGGAGTTTATATGGTGGTGGAGGCACGCAGCAGCAGGCACGAGAATCTTGCCGGCAGTTACGCTCCCGACGTCACGCCCGCGTAGAGAGCGGATCGCCCATGAATAGGGATCGTGAAGGTGTGGAACGTGGGATGTTGCCGGCGGAGAATCCACGCATGGAGAGATTCGCAGAGCGGCGGTTACGCCTGTGAGCGGCGGAACTGGTCGGAGGACTGAGGAAGACGGCCTCGGCCAAGGGGCTCGGGGACGAGCGAGAAGGCCGAGAAGACTTGGTCCTGTAGCAGCTCGGGGCGAGCTGAGGGGCCGAGGAGGCCAATCTGCAGGGAGCCCCGAGGAGAGCTAGCTTGTGCTGGCCGGTCGGTTACAGGGGTGGCATGGTCGGCCTTTGTAGGCCCTTTCTTCTGATTTCTGGGACGTGCCATCCGCCACGTGTCTTGATCTTAAGGGTCGCCAATATTGAGCATTATCAGCTAACATCAGCAGCTAGAACTAATTAATTAGTTTCTGTGTAATCCAATTAGTAACCTATTATCAATTTATCATCCTTGCTTGTAGAACAGTTAAACGAACCGAGCTTCAGGTTGTTCGGTTTGAGTCGGTTATTTAAACGAGCTTTAAAACCTGTTCAAGCTTGACTTGTTTATTTATCAAACGAGCCCGAGCCCGAGCCGAGCTTTCATTGAGTCTCGAGCGAGCCTCGAGCTTTATCAAACCTATCTAAAATCCAAAAAAAGCTATAAATAATTACATCAATATTTTAAAACATGATATCAATGTTCAATATTATATCTAATAAAATGAGCAGCGACAAATGTGGTTATTATTATTAAATAAATGAGTTTAAAACTTGTTTTGAACTTTGTCGACAAAATTTAAAATTGTTAATTATTTAAATTCTTTAATATTTTAACATAACAATATTTGATTCGATGTTTATCATGATGTAAGCCAAACTTTAACATCAACAAGCTAATAATTATAATATAAATTTAAGAATAAGTAATCATATGTTTATTCATATTGAATACCAAAAAAGGTACAGATTATCCAATTTTACGCGAGGCTTAAACGAGCCGAGGTCGAGCCCGTCGTGCTCATGTTTGTTCATTTATTTCTCCGAGTTTAGAATTTTGTTCAAGTTCGGCTCATTTAGTTGTCAAATTTTTTTTTAAGTGCTCTACTTGCTTGTATGTTTGGACAAAAGTTTGGTAATGTTTCACTTGGAAATGACTTCTTAGGCCCATGTGGATATTTTCTTAATAAAGCAAAGTTAATTAACTTTTTTTCCCCATAGATGTATAAGTTATGTAAACTCTATATTTAAAAACAAACAACAGCAATAATAATAATATTCAATATATTTATTTTTGATTTAGCCAAATTTAAATATAAATAATAAGAAAATTAAATATTACATATCAATAGTTGCTTGTTTCCCAGTAGAGCTTGCTTACTTCAACTTGGCCAAATATAGGATATGGAAAAAGCATGTCCCTTCTAATTAGATATATTTTATCCATTGAGAAGAGTGAAAGCATGTTTGTCTTAGGACAAGGCTTAGGATACGAGGACTTACAAAGCATCAAAACTTAACTCTAAAATCCTAAGAATGGCATCCTTGGTTTTCATTTTGGAGTTTAGAAAATTTATATGATTAGAGTTTTCGAAACTCAAATTCAATCTTAGATTTTAAAACTCCAAAAAAGGAGAATAAAACTCTCATGTTGAAGTTCAGTTAACTCCAAAGCAACATTTCGGAGTTTAAGATACATAACTCAAAAGGCAAACATCCATCAAAATCAACCTTTCAAATAATGATTTTCAGCACATCCCCCTCTCCACTTAAAAAATAAACTTCAGTTTTCCTATATTCCATACCCAAACTGGACCTTAACAGTTTCGGCCAAAGACGAGTACCTGTATATACCTATCTAGGCCTAGTATAAACAACAAATCGATAGACAAAAATATCCGTTATATTAATGTTTATAATGATTTCAACTGAATATCGTTAAGCATGTCTGTTCTATACCTATCTGGATTGGCCGATACACCGATATATCTCTGATCGACACACAAGTATATCAGTATATACTTCAAACATTGATACGTTTAAATAAAATAAAATACATAACATAAATTTCTTCGGATTTAGACAACCTGAAAGCAGTCGCAGAAGATTTACCACACCCCCACGCCCACCCCCAGATCTGACAGCCCCACCTATTCCCACCAATAAAAAAAGGGAAATTCTTTAGTGCTTCCCACCTCCCACATTGGCAAATGTGCATAGAGAGAGTGTGTGTGTGAGTGTGTGTGTGAGAGAGAGAGAGAGAGAAAATAAGGTGCAAAATGGGAAGCACCAAAGAATTACCCATAAAAAGAACCCCACCCCCTAAAAATTCTCATGCATCCCTCACTATACAAATCCCAACACCTCTCTTTTGCCCCTTAATTCCCCACTCTATATGCTCTGCTATCATCCTTAACGGATCCCGACCCAAATCCGATAAGCCCCCGCAAACCTGAACTATGTCCTGGCTCATGGGGAACCTCTCCCCGTCGCACTACTCCCCAATGAGAAAGCCCAGCCAGACCCTCGCCGACCTTTTCACCCACAGCTTCAGCTCCAGTGATGCTGATGCGGCAACACCCCATCATGTGATAAACCTGAAAAACAGCATCCCTTGCCACTTCATCCTCTCCTTTATTGATCTCAGTTACAACATCACGGACAAAAAGATGAAGACGATTTTGAACTAGATCACAGGCGAAGCCTGTGAAGGCGAGATCTTAGCGGTTATGGGCGCTAGCGGGTCCGGTAAGTCGACCCTCATCGATGCGTTAGCCAATAGAATTAGAAAGCAGAGCCTTAGCGGCTCCGTTACACTCAATGGAGAGAACGTAGATGAAAAGCAGCTGAAGTCCATTTCTGCGTACATAATGTTTAAGACGACCTCTTGTTCCCGATGCTCACCATCGAAGAAACCTTAATGTTCTCCGCGGAGTTACGTCTCCCTCGATCCCTATCGAGATCGAAGAAGAAGGCGAGAGTTCAAGCGCTTATCGACAAATTGGGGCTTAGATTTGCTACGAAGATGATTATAGGCGATGAGGGTGACCATGGGGTTTCGGGTGGGGAACGGAGGCACGTCTCGATTGGGACGGATATAATCCACGACCCGATAGTGTTGTTTCTAGACGAGCCGACGTTAGGGTTGGACTCTACATCGGCATTTATGGTTGATGATGCTCAATATTGGCGACCTTTCAGATCAGGACACGTGGCAGATGACGTATCCCAGAACTCAGAAGAGAGGGCCCAAAGGGGCCGATCAGGCACGACCTACAAGCACAAAGCTGGCTCACCTCAGGGCCCTTGCAAATTGGCCTCCTCGGTCTCTCAGCTCGCCTCCGAGCTACCGCAGGACCAAGATACCTCGGCCCTCTCGCTCGTTCCCGAGCTCTCCCGCCGAGACCATCTTCCTCGGTCCCTCCGACCGACCAACTCCACCACTTACAGGCGTAACCGCTGCTCCGCAAATCTCGCAATGTGCAGATTCTCCGCCGGCAACATCCCGAGTTCCACGCTATCACGATCCCCATTAACGGGCGATCCGCTCCTTACGTGGGCGTAACTGCCGGCGAGATTCTTGCGCCTGCTGCTGCTGCATGCCACCACCGCTATATAAACCCCCATCATAGAGGGGTCAACTAAGCCATTCTTTAAACTTTTACGCCGTTACTCTACTCAGATCTCATCACTAACTTGAGCGTCGGAGGGTCCTTGGTGGTACCAAACCACCCCGGGACTTCTTTTCAGGTACTCGGCAACAACTTCCTCACCTCCCCTCTTCCTCCAGCAACCCATTGAGACACACACGCAACGAAGGATAATCAGCTAAGTTCACCGCAAGATCAACGGAAGACAACATCTGACGGAGGCCCGAAAAGGAGCTCCATCAGTCGGCGCCGTTTGTGGGAACCGAAACTCCAAAAAAAAACAAAGTTGGCCTTCCGATCTCCATCCCCATGGTAAGCGATCACCCTGAGGATCCAGATACCAGCAGCCGCCTCCCTCACACCGGAGGCGCGGGTGAACCTCCTTTGGCGACCGTCATCAACGCCCTCGCCGGCCGAATAGACCGACACCCCCTCCCTTGACGGGGTCACACAGAGGGGGCTCGCCACGGCGGCTCGAGGGCCACCTCGCCCAAGGATCTAAGCCCTCACTAAGAGGTAGCCCAGCAGCTACCCTGCTCGGCTATCCCTGGCGGGTAGCTCCTCTACCGCAACGCCAGGGATCAGAAAGTCCTCCCAGAGGCAGTCGAGCCCGAGGATCCCTCGCTTGGCTATCCTTGGCAGGTAGCTTCCCTACCGCAACGCCAGGAATCAGAAAGTCCTCCCAGAGGTAGTCGAGCCCGAGGATCCCTCGCTCGGCTATCCCTGGCGAGTAGATTCCCTACCGCAACGCCAGGGATCAAAAAGTCCTCCCAGAGGTAGTCGAGCCCGAGGATCTCTCGCTCGGCTATCCTTGGCGGGTAGCTTCCCTACCGCAATGCCAGGGATCAGAAAGTCCTCCCAGAGGCAGTCGAGCCTGAGGATCCCTCGCTTGGCTATCTCTGGTGGGTAACTTCCTTACCTCAACGCCAGGGATCAGAAAGTCCTCCCAGAGGCAGTCGAGCCCGAGGATCTCTCGCTCGGCTATCCCTTGCGGGTAGCTTCCCTACCGCAATGCCAGGGATTAGAAAGCCCTCCCAGAGGCAGTCGAGCCCGAGAATCCCTCGCTCGGCTATCCTTCAGGACAAAAGCCCTCGCCAAGAGGCACCGGGCAGTAACCCTACCCGGCCAAGGGTCCTGGTAGGCTTCTTACTGTTAGTTGTATGTATGCCCTAGAGGCCAGTATTGTACAGATGATGTATATTATATTGGATGCTTGGACATATATAGAGATGACTTTCTTGCTCGATATGATAGTATGCTATCTGGTTGCTCTTTATCTTAACATGTATACTAGTCTCTTTAAACTGTCTTATAGTTACATGTTGGTAAAGCCCTTAGGATGTGTACTTGACTACCTGGACTATGATGCAGATCATACTAGTGGGGACATGTAGTCCATAAGTACATCCTTCAAGGTCCCTAGTCATAGGTTTATCGAGACGGGGCATCGATATACCAGTGTAGACTAGCGTATACGCTTCTCGACCCATGAGATGGGCGATGGATGATCCCATATCTATTGGTGTTTGACATCAGAGATGGTATACGGGTGCTCAGTGGAGACTGGGTACACTGGACGGACTCGCCGAGAACTCCCAGATGGTATTATACCTCACGTCAGATGGCAGTTCTCAGGTGACACTTGTGCAGGTTAGTCTGTAGACCCGAGATCGTCATAGAGTCTTGTGTGATTCCCACTGTGCTTTGATCTCCACCTTACCACGTCCATGAGGGCGTGCAAAACGGTGGTTTTTGGGTACAGTCCCGAGTCACATGGAGGCAATGAGCGATAGGAGGGGTTTCGTCTCTCCCGGTATTGGGGGTTGATGTTGCGCTGTGCTCGATTGGCCGTAACAGGGAAGTCCCTGGCCAGGGCTGATTCAGAGATTTGCTGGTAAGTGTTACCAGTAGTTTCTCGACCCGTTATGAGCCTCACATCGGCACGACTTATCGGTTATTGGGGTCTGACGTTTACCACCCCTAGACTTGATATGCGACATATCAGACGAGGAGACCGGACTGTACGGGAAGTGTTTCCGGTTGGCTCGACGGGAGTTGTAGCAGGTTCGCTTGTTCTTTTCTTATCGCTCAATACCCGGGTGGTCGTTACGTTTAGCTGACCGCTTGCGGCTTGGGGGTGCTTGATATGATCATCACCCACTGCCGGCGTATTGACGAGTCTCAGAGTCCCACAATGGAGTTTCCTAGTCCAGGCGAAACGTTGTGATGCGCGTATGCGATATGCGCATGGACCTGATTAAAATGCGCTTATATGATACCATATATTGATCGGGCGGCTTGCTTTTGGTAGGGGTCGTATGTAATGTGGCCAGATTGATAAATCAAGTATTGATTTATCATTTAACCATTAGCTTCTCACTTGAAATCCTTTCTTGAGTATGATGGATGTATGCATGCATATATACTTTCTTTATAGATTCATGCACATATGGATGTGCATACATACATACATACATACATCATCAATTATGGTTGCTTATACAAAGAAAATGGTGGCAATATAAGACTCACACCATGGGTTTTTATTTGGATTATTATTTGATTTTTGGTTAAAACAAAATGGAAAAGGTAAAAGATAATTCATGACTAGTTTCTACATCCTTCTTGACCTAACCATTCTCACCCACCACTTGACCATGGATTACTTTTCCTTTTGTGTTTTTAACTCAAGTTCAATAATATCCTAACCATAGTATGATATGAGAAGAGGAAAATATATATTGATATATTTTTCTATTTTCTTTTATGAGTTGAACTTATCTTCTTCTTAAAAGCCATCATCTTCTTCCTCCTTCTTCCATTGCTCTCTAGATTTTTCAAGTGAGCATATTACTCATCAAGTTAGGATTTTGAAGTGAGAAAGAGAACCACAACACCATTCTACACAAGTCTAGCCCACTTGTTTGGAGTGTTAGCTTGATTTCGTTCACTTGATCGGATAAAGCTGCAAGCTTGGACAAAGCGGACTCCGGGTGGATCATCGGTGACCTCGAAGAGTTCAAGCGGAGCTTTTTCAAACCCTAAGTAGCCGAGAAGTCTAGCGTAGCGAGCTACAAAGGTTGTACTCTCTAAACCCCATCTATTCTTTCATATGTTGATATGAAAATTTTAGAAACCCTAATTTTCTAGGCACGATCCGTTGTTTATTAACTTAGCACCCTAAAGACTCTACCTTTGGTACATGTGATACTTCCAAACCCTTCATGAGGTGCTAGGCTAACCTTTCATTGGTATCAGAGCCGACTTAGAACATTAGGCGACAATTTTACGAAGTTAAAACTCCGATCGAACCGAAATACGGCCTTTTAGAATGCTCTCTGGACAATTTTTAAAATATGGTTATTTTCAGAATTAAAAATATGCAAAAAATTCAGCAGGTAAATATAAGAGTTACTGTGAAAAACGAGATCATGAACAGTAAATATGAGCGCGGAACCGCGGCAATAGCCTCCTTAGGCCGCGGTTCCGCGGCCGTTCTGTTGAATCATGATCTGGTTTTTGTACAGTAACTCATTACTCTGCTTTTTTTATGTTTTTGGAGTATTTTTAATCTGAATTTAGTTCTGAAAATTCTGGAGTTGGTTTTGGACTCGTCGATTCGATCGGAATTTTCATTTCGTGGTTTTTCCGGATAAATTAGAAAGTATTGAACTGTTTGAACGAGTATCGTTTGCTCACTTTTCACGGGGTTTAAATATTTTGGAAATATGTGCAAGTTTTGTGGTGGTCCCTCTAGAAGACAACAAACCTTAACTCGATTATGTGACCGTCTTGAACTGCCCTTTGAACCTTAGGGTTTGGGGCAGTACGGCGTGCCACATGTGAGGCGTTGGCTTGAGCCTTCTACGGCTGGACCGCTACTACTGTATCACACTCCGGTTTTTGAACTCCGCTCAAGTGTTGAGCTTTAGTGAATCTTGGGTATTTGATCGTTCGTTCGAAAACTTTAATACTGTCTAATTATCTGGAATGTGATGCAATGTGTGGAATTCATATTATAAGACATGAAATACGTGGTATGTGATATTTCGCATTTATGATATCTAAGGAGAATGTGGATTCCAGATATTGCAGTTTTACACTTTCTTTTCTGTGACCGTAAGTGTAGTATGTCGATATCGCCGGTTTCGTTGTTATACATCAACGACAATTGGGGTACGTATACTTACTTACGTTGATGATATGTGATATTATGTGTTGCTGAGATATGATGTGCAGGATTATCGCAATTGAATAGCCGGGGGTTTTTATGTGAGATGAGAGTTTTATATTTTCATTCATGTAAATTCAAATGTAATGTAATATTCTTTTATTTGGGGCACTTCCGGGTTGAGGTCGATGCCACCAGTATTGTATATTATTTACTTTTCCGCATTAGGATAGACCCAAGGAGGGGAGCACAGGTGACCGGGTTCTGGGGTTCAGTGGGAGGCCATCTCGAGGAGTCGAGACCGGGTCTCCTAAACTCCAGAATTGGTGGGGTCGCTTGCTGCTCTCGTAGGGGTCCAGGGTGTGGGCTTGGCTATTCATCGCGACTGTGGAATCTGTATTTTCTATTATTGGCTAAATACTAAATACAGACGTCCTAGTATATCCCACATTATATCTATGTTTCTGCCGCGATATCTGTGATGTGATCATTAGATATGTTATGTGATGGATACAGTATACAGTATATATGATATATTATATAGGCGTTACTTATGTTTTACACCCGCACTAGCCCTGCCCTGCTATGTCGTTAGTTACCTAACCTAACGGTGCACGAGGGGACATCGAGGCGAATGCGGATGGTATAAGTGTACGTCGTATTTATCTGTGATGTTTAGGTGACTTAAATGATGGGACTTCATTAATGTGATTAATGAAAGAAAAGAAACCTAAAAGTTGTTGTAGAATCAAATTTTCAAATAAAAATGGTAGCTACAGTTTTGCTTTGCATAGCGGTATATATGATATACCCTGCACCTTATTCGATGAGGAAAGGGCCGAGATCCCTTCACCGGGAGTGACCCCTTTAGCAATAACTGGCAGATGCTACACACTCGGTTTGTTTTTGATTGCTTCTATAGTTTCTGCTTTGCACAGTGATATATATGATATATCCCGCACCTCATTTGACGAGGAAAGGGCCGACGATCCCTTCACCGGGAGTGACCCCTTTAGCAAAACTAGAAAAGCCTCAAAATCACTCCATTTCAGAACTTCACTTGATTCTACAACGATATCAAGTTCATTACGTAATAGGTTTTCAGAAAAACCTGTCGTAGCCCTCCGTCATTTCAGATAAATCCTACTTAGTATTCGTGCTACGTTTGTTGGCCTGCGTCAAGGCGTAGTGTGCGGTAACTAACTAGTATTTATCTGTTAATGCATGTGATGCAGATTGGATTAGGGTAGTCGTGCGACTTTGTTGGCCTGCGTCAAGGGTCGTACGGGTAGGTTTAATTCAATCAAGAAATGACGGGTTGAACTTGACTAGCGCACTATGGTTTGTTGGCCTGCGTCAAGGTCATAGGACGCTAGGGGCAAAATATTATCGGGAATTTCAAGTGTTGAAATTTGCAATGAGATTGCATACCTTCTATGAGATAGTTGGATCCCGATACCCACTGCGAGTAAGAGTTACTCCTGGGAGAGTTTTACACATTACAATTAGCCGATCAAGTAGGTGTCTAGAAAGGTGTCAACGGGGTTACGCCTCTGGGAAACCGAGGTTTACTTTAATTAGGTCCGTGCGAAAGCACGGGGAACCTCCCTCAAAGTACCGACACTGGCCTGGCTGAAAGATTGGCGAAGTTGTAGGGTGTAATTAATCCCGGCTAGTCTTTCCTTTTAGGGTTTGAAGGAAGATTTGATAAAAACCAGTGGGAGCCATCCTGATTAGATAAGATAATAACCAATCTGATCTTGCAAGAGCATACCTAAAGTGTTTTCTTCTCTCTCTCTCCAGGTAGCGACCATGTCATGCCCTAATCAAGATAATAATATGGATGTATTGACCGAACCCGCATGTTATACTGTGCTGGGGAATGTTGGTTCCGTTCTTTCTTATAAGAGTTATAGGACTGAATAGGACATAGGGGAATACCAGGATTCCCATGCCACCCGAATGAAGAAAGTACATGATGATGCATTTTCTTCGGGTGTGTTCGTTACAGAGAACTGTTTCTCATTTGCCCTACGTTCTGGGTATTAGATACCGGGTCAGGATCCCATATATGTAATCAGTTACATGGGCTTAGGAAAGGTAGAGAACTTGGAGAAGGTGATAAAGACATAAGAGTTGGAAATGGTGCAATTGTTGCAGCTAAGACTGTCGGGGAATATCACCTTGCATTACCAACTGGCAATACATTGGTTCTGAACGAATGCTATTACATGCCGAACCTGATATGCAACATTATATCGGTTTCTTTGTTGAGTAAAGAGGGATATAATTTTGTATTACAGGATAATGTTATGAACATTTTCCGTAACCAAAAGTTGGTTGGATCAGGAACGTTGTGCAATGACATTTATGTTCTAAATCAATCAACAGTTCTAAGTATAACAAACACACACAAGAGGAAGAGTTCTGAACTGAATGAATCCTTCTTGTGGCATTGTAGACTGGGTCACATCAATGCGACACGACTAGCTAAGTTGCATAAGGATGGATATTTAAATCCGTTTGAATTTTCATCTTATGACACTTGCCAGTCATGTCTCAAAGGCAAGATGACCAAAACTCCGTTTACGGGACACGGAGAAAGAGTTACGGAACTCTTGGGACTAGTGCATAGTGATGTATGTGGTCCAATGTCTACACATGCCAGGGATGGTTCTTCGTACTTCATTACATTCACTGACGATCTCTCTAGATTCGGATATGTGTTCCTGATGAAACACAAATCAGAAGCTTTTGAGAAATTTAGAGAATATAAACAAGAAGTCGAGAACCAAACCGGAAAAAGTATTAAAGTCCTTCGATCTGATCGAGGAGGTGAATACTTGAGCAATGAATTCCTGGACTTCCCAAAAGAGAATGGGATTCTCTCTCAGCTGACTCCTCCATATACACCACAGCACAACGGTGTATCAGAACGGAGGAACCGCACCCTATTAGATATGGTGCGCTCTATGATGAGCACAGCTGAGTTACCTATTTCCTTCTGGGGATATGCACTAGAAACAGCTGCAGACCTATTGAATATGGTTCCCACCAAATCCGTGCCAATCACTCCATATGAGATATGGAAAGGAAAAAGACCATGTCTTAATTATGTTAAGATATGGGGTTGTCCGGCATATGTAAAAACGCAAAATCCGGACAAACTCGCGGCAAGGTCCATTCTGTGTAAGTTTATTGGATATCCCAAACATTCGCGCGGGTATATCTTTTACCACACCGAGGAACAAAAGGTGTTTGTTTCTCGACATGCCACCTCTTTAGAAAAGGAATTTCTTGAAAAAGAGATTAGTGGCAAGGAGGTAGAACTGGAAGAGGTTCCAGCAATACAGACTACGACAGAAGATTTGGTTGAACCAGAGGATTCAGTAGTTCCCAATGAACCTCAGCCTCTCTGCCGATCTAGTAGGGTTCCTCGCCAACCAGAGAGATACTACGGTTTTATCATGGATGGTGGCAGCGAGGATTGCATCATGGAAGATGATGACCCAACTGGCTTCGAGCAGGCCATCAGGAGTAGGGACTCAGTGAAATGGCTGGATGCTATGCGGCCCGAGATGGAATCCATGTACACCAACAAAGTATGGACTTTGGAAGTTGCTCCTGAAGGGGTAAAACCCATTGGGAGAAAGTGGATCTTCAAGAAAAAACTTGGTGTAGATGGGAAAGTGGAGACTTTCAAAACTAGACTTGTTGCAAAAGGTTTTCGTCAAAGACCAGGTGTGGACTATGACGAAACCTTTTCTCCAGTGGCTATGCTTAAATCCATCCGGATCATGCTTGCCATCGCTGCATATCATGACTATGAAATCTGGCAAATTGATGTTAAGACCGCCTTTCTAAACGGTGATTTAGAAGAGTGCGTGTACATGACTCAGCCAGAAGGCTTCGTAGACAGTGGGAGCAGCGAGAAGGTGTGCAAGCTGCTTAAATCCATTTATGGATTAAAGCAAGCATCACGGAGTTGGAACATCTGCTTTGACGTCGTTATCAAAGAGTTTGATTTCGTCAAAAACCCAGATGAACCTTGTATCTACAAGAAGGTGGCAGAGAGTAAGGTTGTCTTCCTCGTATTGTACGTGGACAACATACTCTTGATAGGAAATGATATTCCTATGCTGCAATCGGTTAAGCTCTTCTTGTCATAAAGATTCTCAATGAAAGATCTTGGTGTTGCCTTCTGCATATTGGGAATTAGGATCTATAGAGATAGATCCAAACGGATATTGGGATTGTCCTAATCCAGGTACATTGACACCATACTAAAGAGGCTTAGTATGGAAGAATCCAAGCGTGGGAACTTGCCCACGATCTCTGGAGTCACTCTCTCCAAAGAGATGTCTCCCAAGACTGATTTGGAGAGAGCTCGCATGCAAGGGATACCCTATGCTTCGGCTGTAGGCTCTATCATGTATGCGATGCTATGTACCAGACCCGATGTAGCATACTCACTAAGTATAGTGAGTAGGTATCAAGCTGATCCTGGAGAGAGTCACTGGACAGCTGTGAAGAGCATTCTCAAGTACTTACGAAGGACTAAAGAGATACTCTTGGTGTATGGTAACGGAGAACTCCAAGTGGAGTCCTTTACCGATTCGAGCTTCCAGAGTGATAAGGACGACTCTAAGTCGCAGTCGGGATTTGTCTTTACCCTTTACGGAGGGGCGGTTAGCTGGAAGAGTTCCAAGCAAGAAACCGTGGCAGACTCGACGATGGAGGCTGAATACATCGCTGCCAACGATGCTGCCAAAGAGGCTGTCTGGATCAAGAAGTTCATTACTGAACTTGGAGTGGTTCCATCCATTGAGCATCCAATACCTTTGTATTGCGATAACAATAGAGCGGTGGCTTTGGCCAAGGAACCTAGGTCCCATCAGCGATCCAGGCATATTCTGAGGCGGTATCACCTGATCCGGGAGATAGTAGATCGCCGGGAGATCGAGGTCAGGAGGGTTGACACGAAGAACAACACAGCGGATCCACTCACGAAGGCCATTCCCCAGATACAGTTTGAGAGACTCTTCGGGATGCTCGGTATGCGATACTACAACAGCTGGCCCTAGTGCAAGTGGGAGATTGTTAGTTGTATGTATGCCCTAGAGGCCAGTATTGTATAGATGATGTATATTATATTGGATTCTTGGACATATATAGAGATGACTTTCTTGCTCGATATGATAGTATGCTATCTGGTTGCTCTTTATCTTAACATGTATACTAGTCTCTTTAAGCTGTCTTATAGTTACACGTTGGTAAAGCCCTTAGAATGTGTACTTGACTACCTGGACTATGATGCAGATCATACTAGTGGGGACATGTAGTCCATAAGTACATCCTTCAAGGTCCCTAGTCATAGGTTTATCGAGACGGGGCATCGATATACCAGTGTAGACTAGCGTATACGCTTCTCGACCCATGAGATGGGCGATGGATGATCCCATATCTATTGGTGTTTGACATCAGAGATGGTATACGGGTGCTCAGTGGAGACTGGGTACACTGGACGGACTCGCCGAGAACTCCTAGATGGTATTATACCTCACGTCAGATGGCAATTCTCAGGTGACACTTGTGCAGGTTAGTCTATAGACCCGAGATCGTCATAGAGTCTTGTGTGATTCCCACTGTGCTTTGATCTCCACCTTACCACGTCCATGAGGGCGTGCAAAACGGTGGTTTTTGGGTACAGTCCTGAGTCACATGGAGGCAATGAGCGATAGGAGGGGTTTCTTCTCTCCCGGTATTGGGGGTTGATGTTGCGCTGTGCTCGATTGGCCGTAACAGGGAAGTCCTTGGCCAGGGCTGATTCAGAGATTTGCTGGTAAGTGTTACCAGTAGTTTCTCGACCCGTTATGAGCCTCACATCGGCACGACTTATCGGTTATTGGGGTCTGACATTTACTACCCCTAGACTTGATATGCGACATATCAGACGAGGAGACCGGACTGTACGGGAAGTGTTGCCGGTTGGCTCGACGGGAGTTGTAGCAGGTTCGCTTGTTCTCTTCTGATCGCTCAATACCCGGGTGGCCGTTACGTTTAGCTGACCGCTTGCGGCTTGGGGGTGCTTGATATGATCATCACCCACTGCCGGCGTATTGACGAGTCTCAGAGTCCCACAATGGAGTTTCCTAGTCCAGGCGAAACGTTGTGGTGCGCGTATGCGATATGCGCATGGACCCGATTAAAATGCGCGTATAGGATACCGTATATTGATCGGGCGGCTTGCTTTTGGTAGGGGTCGTATGTGATATGGCCGGATTGATAAATCAAGTATTGATTTATCATTTAACCATTAGCTTCTCACTTGAAATCCTTTCTTGAGTATGATGGATTTATGCATGCATGTATACTTTCTTTATAGATTCATGCACATATGGATGTGCATACATACATACATACATACATCATCAATTATGGTTGCTTATACAAAGAAAATGGTGGCAATATAAGACTCACACCATGGGTTTTTATTTGGATTATTATTTGATTTTTGGTTAAAACAAAATGGAAAAGGGAAAAGATAATTCATGACTAGTTTCTACATCCTTCTTGACCTAACCATTCTCACCCACCACTTGACCATGGATTACTTTTTCTTTTGTGTTTTTAACTCAAGTTCAATAATATCCTAACCATGGTTTGATATGAGAAGAGGAAAATATATATTGATATATTTTTCTATTTTCTTTTATGAGTTGAACTTATCTTCTTCTTAAAAGCCATCATCTTCTTCCTCCTTCTTCCATTGCTCTCTAGATTTTTCAAGTGAGCATATTACTCATCAAGTTAGGTTTTTGAAGTGAGAAAGAGAACCACAACACTATTCTACACAAGTCTAGCCCACTTGTTTGGAGTGTTAGCTTGATTTTGTTCACTTGATCGGATAAAGTTGCAAGCTTGGACAAAGCGGACTCCGGGTGGATCATCGGTGACCCCGAGGAGTTCAAGCGGAGCTTTTTCAAACCCCAAGTAGCCGAGGAGTCTAGCGTAGGGAGCTACAAAGGTTGTACTCTCTAAACCCCATCTATTCTTTCATATGTTGATGTGAAAATTTTAGAAACCCTAATTTTCTAGGCACGATCCGTTGTTTATTAACTTAGCACCGAAAAGACTACCTTTGGTACATGTGATACTTCCAAACCCTTCATGAGGTGCTAGGCTAACCTTTCACTTACAGCCCTATAGCTCTTCCCGCGCCAAGAACCAAAGTCCTCCCAGAGGCAGTCGGGTCCTTGCTCGGCTATCCCCGGCCGGTAGCTTCCTACCACAACCGACAGGGATCAAAGTCCTCGTCAAGAGGAACTGGGCAGCAACCCTGCTCGGTCCCTGTCCTGAAGGATCAAAAGCCCTCGCAAGGGGCAACCGAGCAGCTGCCCTGCTCGATCATCTCCGGCTGGTAGCTCCCTGCCCATGACGCCAGGGTTCGAAGCCCTCGCAAGAGGCATCCGAGCGGCTACTCCACTTG
The DNA here is from genome assembly GCA_030015575.1 of Agapanthus africanus. Classification (NCBI taxonomy): domain Eukaryota; kingdom Viridiplantae; phylum Streptophyta; class Magnoliopsida; order Asparagales; family Amaryllidaceae; genus Agapanthus; species Agapanthus africanus. The sequence continues at coordinate 189,890,295 of CM057337.1, forward strand.
GTCATCCCAGGCTGGTAGTTGCCTACCCACGATGCCAGAGATCAGAGCCCTCGCCAAGAGGCAACTGCGCAGCTTCACTGCCCGGCCATCCTTAACAGGCCTCTCACGGCCCTTCCAGCGCTAAAGGTCAAAGCCCTCGGAGAGAGGCACCGAGCAGCTACCCCGCTCAGCCATCCTTAGCAGGCCACCCATGTCCCCTTCGACGCTGATTTTCTGAAGCCCTCTTCGCGAGGTCGTCGAGTTCCTTCCTGCTCGGCGCATCCCCAACGGGAATCCTCCTGCCCAACAGACGCTGATGGTCTGAAGCCCTCATCGCGAGGCCGTCGAGTTCCTTCCTGCTCGGCGCATCCCCAGCGGGCATCCTCCTGCCCAACAGATGCTGATGGTCTGAAGCCCTCATCGCGAGACCGCCGAGTTCCTTCCTGCTCGGCGCATCCCCAGCGGGCATCCTCCTGCCGATTAGATGCTGAGGATCTCAAGCCCTCATCGTGAGGCCGCTGAGTTCCTTCCTGCTCGGCGCATCCCAGCGGGCATCCTCCTGCCCATCAGACGCTGATGGTCTGAAGCCCTCATCGCGAGGCCACCGAGTTCCTTCCTGCTTGGCGCATCCCCAGCGGGCGTCCTCCTGCCCATCAAACGCTGAGGATCTGAAGCCCTCTTCACAAGGCCGTCGAGCCCCTTCCTACTCGGCGCATCCCGGCGGGTAGCTTCCTACCCAACAAAGATAAGGATCAAAGTCCTTCCAAACTCGACCATCCCTGGCCGGTAGCTTCCTTACTCGCAACGCCAGGGGTCAAGACCCTCGCCAAGATCAACCGAGCAGCTTCCCTACTCGGTTATCCCCAGCAGGCATCCTCCTGCCCAACAGACGCTGCGGGTTTGTAGCCCTCATAACGAAGCCACTGAGCCCATCACATGCAGTGGATCCGAAGTCCCAACAAGAGACATTAGGTCTATCCAAGTCTGAGTAATCCCCCTCGACTTCGGGGCTATGGAGATGCCTCCTTCTCAGCAGCGCTTGGCACACTCGGCAAGTGATCGAAATCAACTCGACGGCCGATCGCTCCATATGTCACGCCCACACTGGGCTGCGCCCTATGAGTCCACAGGTCTGCACACGTCGCGTCGGCCAACCGGCGCTCGACACGTGGACCGTCACTTCAGTGGCAGGGCGCTCGAACCGGCGCACCTTCCCTAAATGCAGAGATCTCGTCCCGATAAGCTAGCAGAAAAGACAGCTGACAGCTCGGAGACACGTCCCGACGAAACCTTAGGAGGAAGCTTACCCCAGACGGTCCGGCAGTCCACTCTTGACCCGACCCACTAGCTGGTCGGGACAAGAGTGGGGGGCTAATGATGATGCTCAATATTGGCGACTTTTCAGATCAGGACACGTGGCAGATGACGTGTCCCAGAACTCAGAAGAGAGGGCCCACAGGGGCCGATCAGGCCCGATCTATAAATACAAAGCTGGCTCACCTCAGGGCCCTTGCAAATTGGCATCCTCGGTCTCTCAGCTCGCCTCCGAGCTACCGCAGGACCAAGATACCTCGGCCCTCTCGCTCGTTCCCGAGCTCTCCCGCCGAGACCACCTTCCTCGGTCCTTCTGACCGACCAACTCCACCACTCACAGGCGTAACCGCCGCTCCGCAAATCTCGCAATGCGCAGATTCTCCGCCGACAACATCCCACGTTCCATGCCATCACGATCCCCATTAACGGGCGATCCGCTCTTTAAGCGGGCGTGACGTCGGGAGCGTAACTGCCGGCGAGATTCTAGCGCCTGCTGCTGCATGCCACCACCGCTATATAAACCCCCATCACAGAGGGGTCAAGTAAGCCATTCTTTACACTCTTACGCCGTTACTCTGCTCGGATCTCATCACTAACTTGAGTATCGGAGGGTCCTTGGTGGTACCAAACCATCCCGGGACTTCTTTGCAGGTACTCGGCAACAACTTTCTCCCCTCCCATCTTCCTCCAACAACCCATTGAGACCCACACGCAACGAAGGATAATCAGGTAAGTTCACCGCGAGATCAACGGAAGACAACATCTGACGGAGGCCCGAAAAGGAGCTCCATCAATGGTGGTGAAGGTGTTGCAACACATAGCGCAAAGCAGCAGTATTGTGATTATGTCAGTTCATCAGCCGAGTTCTAGGATCGTCGGTCTTCTTAATCGGGTTATGTTGTTATCAAAGGGGATGACTGTGTATAACGGGACTCCCGAGGGGATTTCGTTGTACTTTTCAGAACTATGGCTTCCGATCCCCGAGAATGAGAATAGGGTTGAGTTTGCACTATATTTTATTCGAGAATTTGAGTTATCAGAAACCGGCAGTGACGTCGTAGAATTGGTGAAATTCAACAAGTCATGGCAAGACATAAAACTTTCTTCTAAATTCGACCGCGGCATTTCGTTAAAAGATGCGATAGCCACTAGCATCTCGAGAGGCAAGCTCATGTCTAAGGACACAAGATTTGCAAACCCATCGTGGACTGAGATGCTGATATTGGCAAAAAGATCGATCATTAACGCTAGCAGAATACCTGAATTGTTCACGATTAGGCTCGGGGCAGCGCTCATGACTGGATCCGTCCTTGCCACGATGTTTTGGCGGCTTGATGACACACCAAGAGGCCTGATGGAAAGGCTAGGGTTCTTGGCATTTGGAATGTCGACGATCTGCTACAGTTGTGTCGAGGCCTTACCGGTGTTTTTCCTAGAGAGGTATTGTAGATGACATACAATCAGCTTCAAGAAAAGATTTTTCATATATAAATTAATTATAAACTTACAACTGCATCATATTTTTTGGGAAAATATATTAACATACCATGACTTATAATCATTTTTTGAGATAAGCAGCAATGGGCTGCATAATTACATTAAACAACATCAAATGCAATTTAATATAATTTATATTTTTCGTATTCATTAATTTATATAAAGATCTTATCATCAAACTGCTCTCCTCCATCGACAGATACATCTTCATGAGAGAAACCACCTACGACGCATACCATCACTCGTCCTACGTCCTGTCCTCCCCAACGTAGCCGTCGAGTTCCCTTCCCTTGTCGTCCTCGCCTTCGCATTCTCCGCAGCCACCTTTTTCGCGGTAGGCTTATCTGGGGGCATCTCAGGCTTCTTCTTCTTCTTCCTCACCACTTTGCACATCTTTTTGGGCCGGTAACTCATTTGTCACGTTCTTATCGGGCATAATACCGCACCTCATGATCGGATACACCATCGCCACCGCAATCCTAGCCTACTTCTTGCTCTTCAGTGGATTCTTCATCAATCGAGGCCGGATCCCAGACTACTGGGTATGGTTTCATTACATATCACTGGTCAAGTACCCGTACGAAGCAGTTCTTCACAACTGGTTCGATGGCTCGAACAAGTGCTTCGCACGAGCGGGGCAAATCTTGGACGGCACAACGATGGAAAACCTCCCCGAAACGATGAAGCAAAAGGCTTTGAATGCAATAAGTGGGGTTTTGGGGGTGCAGTTGATGGAAGATATTTGTGTGGTTAGTGGGTTGGATGTGTTGAAGCAGCAAGGGGTGTAAGATTTGAACAAGTGGAATTGTTTGCTTGTTACTGTTGCTTGGGGGTTCTTCTTTAGGATTTTGTTCTACTTTGCTCTCTTGTTGGGGAGCAAGAACAAGAGGAGCTAGTAAAGAAAGTCCCAACCGATGAAGCAAATCAAATGCAAGTCATGTTTGTTAATTTTTCTTCCACTGTTGGCCGATGAAAGTATATTGTTCGATAGAAGTGAGTGGAGGCAGATGATTCATGTGTTGGACCAGGCATGACTCTCATGTTGGTTCATATAGCCTACCCCATATGCTAGGGATAAAAGGCTCGGTTATTGTTGTGTTGGTTGACACAATACGAGCAACAACATCTTGGCTTCTCTGTTAACTGGTGACAACAGTTAGATTTGGGGGTAGACTGTCAACAAAAAAACTGACAATTTTCCGCTGCCAAAAAACCCTGGACCATAGAATCTCATCAATCCTCCCCTCCCCCAAAAAAAATATTCAGCTATCAAAAGCCCCACGCCTGCAATATCTAGTCAGCACATACATATTGCAGGGAACCATATAAATATATCAGTCAACGGCATACATATTGCAAGAAACTATATATTATAGGCAACTACACAGATCTTGCATGCAAAGGGTTTTTGATAGCGGAAAACATTTCCAGGAGGTTTTTGACACGATCCTTTAGGCCAAGGGTTTTTTGGCACCGGAAAATTTACTTTGACAGGGTTTTGATAATTTACCCCATAATTTATAGTTTTTATATCCTTTTCTTGAATGCTTGGCTTTTTAGCTGTTAAATCTCTCCTCTTAACTGGATATATGATCATTATGGACATTGAAGAAATGAACATTGGATTTCATCTCAAAATCTCTGCATCACATTATAAAATAGGTTGCAGATTAGTCACAAAAATGCAGCCTTATTTGCATGAGATGAAGCAGTTTTGTTCTCCATTCACTGCAGCAGTTTGCACTCTTGCTGCAATACATTGTATCAGCTTTTACTCGATGTTGAGAGAGAGCCTACTGTTGCTAGAAAATTAATCGGCAGAGAAGAACGGCTTGCAAAAGGTAGGATGCAATATATAGACCAATTCGGAACCTGGAATAAATCCACACACAGCGAGGCGACAGAAAATCAATCAAAGGGTAACATTATGAATTCAGCCTTTTTGTCGACTGCAACGTGTCCGGGAAAGTCATCGCAAGATAGCATATATAGCCGAGTATCAAGTTGAAGATACACGGAGAACTCTGTTCCAAACCAAGCGGATATGAGTTTGCTAAGTCACGATTACACGAACCATTTAAAAACAAAAAAAAAAGAGGTCTTCAGCTGGTCTTTTGAATATCCAAGAGTTTCAATATCAATTCATACCTGCCAATTTCGATATCCAAATCGCCTGGTCAGAACAATTTAGCATGAAAGAAGCAGAGAATGCCCATTTATCGATAATGTACACACTATGTATGTATGTATGTATGTAACCAGTTGAAGCTCGAAAGATCAAATTCGAGAAGCATTTAAACAATATACGTGAAGATATTGCCGAATGATCCATATCTCCAGCTTGTTATCTTTTTAATAGTGCTCTCAATGTTAGAATGTCTCCAGTACTTTCCATCATAAATAGAACTAGAACCGTCTCCATTGTGTTCTGAAATTATTACTAAAGTCAACATTATCGCACCATTCCTGCTCCACACGATGCCTGTAGTTTTCTTCTTGCTCCTCCACATTTCCTCTCGTTGTATTTCCTAATCGGTTTCTAAAGCGAGCGTTGAAATCCCTAGGACCCTCTTCAACACGAAAGCGGAAGCTCTCCCTCTCATCGCTAAGGTCGCGTATAGGCCCTCGCCTATCATCTCCCCTTTCTATTATCCTCTATGAACTCACCCTCTACACTAAAACGTGGATCAAAGTATTCTTCTTCCAGAATTTCTCGTCGCTCAATCATATCAAACCTCCTCATGTCCCTCATGTTGTTAGGCACTTCTTCTCGCCTTCTATCTATGTATTATCTCTTGTGGAAAACGCATCAAGTCACGTGAAGAAAGTTGATGAGGAGAGTGTTGAACAGGTCTTATGCAAGTCGGGGATAACTGTAATGGCTCACCCCTTCTTATTGGAGGCGAGAAACTTCTTACTCTTGTTCGCTCGTATTGAGAACGAGCAGACAAATTCCTCAAGAAATTCTCTTCACGGGCCGACCACACAAAATCCCGAGCATCTCTCTCGATGCATCTGTTAAGGCTCAAGTCCTTAATAGGGTAACGAACAAATGGTGGTGGTCGTCTTTTGACGTGTTTCGTATCACATCAAAATGTTATCTTCCGTAGATCTGCTGCGAGCGACGATGGACGGCTGGGATTGAGTTGGAGGTTGCCTCCTGAAGCGTGTGGATCTCAATGGGTTTGAGGAGGTTGCGGCCGAGATACCCGCAAGAAAGTCCCGGGATGGTTGTACCACCGAGAACCCTCCGACGATCAAGTTAGTGGTGCAATTTGGGCAGAGTAGCGGTCTAGTGAGGAGAGAATTGCGTATCTTGATCGTCTGAGAGAGATGTTTATATAGCGGCAGCGATGAGCAGGCAGGCGCGAGAATCATGTCGGCCGTTACGCTCCCGACGTCACGCCCGCGTGATAAGCGGGATCCCGCATTAATGGCGAGATAGGTTCGTTAATGGGGGATCGTGATGGCATGGAACGTGGGATCGTGGGCGGCGGATATCTCACGCATGGCGAGATTCGCGGAGCCGTGGCATGGGAGCCTGTGATCAGCGCTGCGGGTCGGTCAGGATGAGACCGAGGAAGATGAGCTCGGCGGGAAGCTCGGGACGAGCGGGAGGCCGAGGTGTCCTGGTTCTGCTAAAGCCCGGAGACGAGCTGAGGGGGCCGAGGAGGCCAATTATGCGGGGGCTCGGAGGTGAGCCAATAGTTGTTTGTAAGGCGGGCATGGAATGGTGTGGTCGATAGAAGAAGGTCGGCCATGTCCATGGGCCGCAGATCCGGGGTATTCTACCAACGTACCGTTTCTGGTCCATTCTTGTTAGCTTCGGGACACGTCGTCTTCCACGTGTCACAATCTGGGAGATCGCCGATATCGAGCATCTTCATTAGCCCCCCACTCTCATTCCGATCTATTTGTGGGTCGGGTCGAGAGTGGACTGCTTGGTTATTTCTGTGCGGCTTGGCTCTGGTAATTTCTCGTGGTGGATTATTCGGGGACGGCACAACGTTCTTGTTGTCGCGCATCGAGTATGAGTCGAACGAAGGACGAGTGTAGGAAGGTCAGTATCCTCCCTTTGTCGGACTTGAGGCGCTGATCGTGCGTTGAGTATGAGTTTGTTCGGCGGGTATTAGATCCATGTCTTTATAGGGTAGGAAGCTACCCGCTGGGGATGCACCGAGCAAGAAAAAACTGGGCGGCCTCGCGAAGAGGGCTTCAGATCCTCAGCGTCTGATGGGTAGGAGGCTGCCCGTTGGGGATGTACCGAGCAGGAAGAAACTCGGCGGCCTCGCGAAGAGGGCTTCGGATCCTCAGCATCTGATAAGCAGGAGGCTGTCCGCTGGGGATGCGCTGAGCAGGGTAGCTGCTCAGTGGCCTCTTGGCAAGGGCTTTGATCCTTGGCGTTGGTGGGTAGTGAACTACCAGCCATGGATGACCGAGCAGGGTAGTTGCACCGAGCAGAAAGAAACTCGACGGCCTCACGATGAGGGTTTCGGATCCTCAGTATCTGAAGGGCAGGAGGCTGCCCGCTGGGGATGCACTGAGCAAGGTAGCTGCTCGGTGGCCTCTTGGCGAGGGCTTTGATCCTTGGCGATGGTAGGTAGTGAACTACCAGCCATGGATGACCGAGCAGGGTAGCTGCGCCGAGCAGGAAGAAACTCGGCGGCCTCGTGATGAGGGCTTCGGATCCTCAGCGTTTGATAGGCAGGAAGCTGTCCGCTGAGGATGCGCCAAGCAGGAAGAAACTCGGCGGCCTCGCAATGAGGGTTTCGAATCTTCAACGTCTGATGGGCAGGAGGCTGCCCACTGGGGATGCGCCGAACAGGAAGAAACTCAGCGGCCTCGCGATAAGGGCTTCAGATCCTCAGCATATGATGGGCAGAAGGTTGTCCGCTGGGGATGCGCCGAGCAGGAAGAAACTTGGCGGCCTCGCGATGAGGGCTTCGATACCTAGCGTTGTAGGGTAGGAAACTACCAGCCAGGGATAACCGAGCAAGGGTGAGCCCAGTTGCCTGTTGATGAGGGCTTTGATCCTTAGCGCGGGAAGGGCCGTAAGGGGCCTGCTAAGCACGGGCCGAGCAGGGTTGTTGTCCGGTGCCTCTTGGCGAGGGCTTTGATCTCTGGCGTTGTGGGGGTAAGGAGCTACCAGCCAGGGATAACCGAGAAAGGGCGGGCCCGGTAGCCTTTTGATGAGGGCTTTTGATCCTTAGCGCGAGAGGGGCCGTAAAGGGCCTGCTAAGGATAGGCCGAGCATGGTTGTTGCCCGGTGCCTCTTGGCGAGGGCTTTGATCCTTAAGGACGGGCCGAGCAGGGTTACTTCCCGGTGCCTCTTGGCGAGGGCTTTGATCTCTGGCGTTGTGGGGTAGGGAGCTACCAATCAGAGATAACCAAGCAAGGGCAGGCCTGATTGCCTCTTGATGAGGGCTTTTGATCCTTAGCGTGGGAAGAGCCGTAAAGGTCCTGCTAAGGACGGGCCGAGCAGGGTTGCTGTCCGGTGCCTCTTGGCGAGGGCTTTGATCCTTAAGGACGGGCGGAGCAGGGTTACTGCCCGGTGCCTCTTGGCGAGAGGTTTGATCCCTGGCGTCGTGGGGTAGGGAACTACCAGCCAGGGATAACCGACCAAGGGCAGGCCCGGTTGCCTCTTGATGAGGGCTTTTGATCCTTAGCATGGGAGGGGCCGTAAGGGGCCTGCTAATAATGGCCGAGCATGGCAGTTTCTTGGCTGCCTCTTGGTGAGGTCTTAGATCCCTGGCGTCGTGCAGTAGGGTACTTCCAGCCAGGGATAGCCGATCAGGGTAGCCGCTCGGCCGCCTCTTGGCGAAGTCCTTGACCCCTAGCATCGTGGGGTAGGGAACTACCAGCCAGGGATAGCCGGACAGGGTAGCTGCTCAGCCGCCTCTTGGTGAGGGCCTGGATCCTGATGGATGGGAGGCTGCCTGCCGGGGATGCACCGAGCAGGAAGAAACTCGGAGGCCTCATGAGGAGGGCTTTAGATCCTCAAGGACGGGCCGAGCAGGGTTGCTGCCCGGTGTCTCTTGGCGAGGGATTTGATCCCTGGCGTCGTGGGGTAAGAAATTACCAGTCAGGGATAATCGAGCGGGGTAGCCGCTCGGTTGCCTCTTGGTGAGGGCTTCGATCCTTAGCACAAAACGGGCCGCAAGAGGCCTGCTAAAGATGGACCGAGCAGTGAAGCTGCTCAGTTGCCTCTTGGTAAGGGCTTCGATCCTTAGCGTGGGACGGGTCGCAAGAGGCCTGCTAAGGATGGACCGAGCAGTGAATCTGCTCAGTTTTCTTCTTTCCTTCCATGCCCCTTTTCTTCTGATCGGCTTGCTCTGTTTGGGGCATGTTGGCGTTCACCTCGGACTCAAGCTGGATCTCACGTTCGGTCCAGGCCTTTACCTCGGTTATGGTCTTAGATTGCGCTAATGCAAAGGAGCGTAGCCACTCCTTGTGCCTAAGACCTGACGGAGTGCCGTAATGATCGTCTCGTCCCGGTGTTCTAGGACTTCGAGGAGGGCATTATAGAAGCGGGTTACGTACCCTTTGATGGTTTCCTAGTGAGGTAGTCTTTGAGCTGTCGTGACAAGACCCATCCGCGTGACCCTATCGAGGGAGGGGGTGTCGGTCATGCCTGGGCGCAGGCGAGCTGACCGACACCTCCTCGGGAGGGACAGGGGCACGATGAGGGTTGAGGCGAGGCGCTGTGGCGATGGGCCTCGGTGTTGAACTGTGTGGCGCCCAACGGGTCATAGAATATGTTGGCCCGGGAGATCGGCGGCCGTGGGAGGCATCGAGGCGGTGGTCGGCTGTGTCGACGCATGCTGAGACTTCTCTCCCTCTGTAAGGGTCCCGATCCTGAGGTGGGAGAGCGGCGACCTGGGGAGCTTGGCCTACCATTTGGATACGGACAAGTGCATCTACGACAGACGTGAGTCGATCTATCCTGGAGGCTAGGGCGTTGATGGCGTTCAGGGGAGGAGATTCGTCTACGCCTCCGTTGCGGGGGAGGCGGCGGCTGGTGCTCGGATCATCGCGGTGATCGCTCGCCATTGAATGGAGATCGGAAGATGAACTTTGTTCAGTGGAATCAAGGAGTTCCTACAGACGGCGCCGGCTGATGTGCTTCGTATCACGTCAAGATGTTACTTTCCGTAAATCTGCTGCGAGCGACGATGGACGGCTGGGATTGAGTTGGAGGTTGCCTCCTGAAGCATGTGGATCTCAATGGGTTTGAGGCGGTTGTGGCCGAGCTACCTGCAAGGAAGTCCTGGGGTAGTTGTACCACCGAGTACCCTCCGACGATCAAGTTAGTGGTGCAATTTGGGCAGAGCAGCGGCTTAGCGAGGAGAGAATTGCGTACCTTGATCGTCTGAGAGAGGGGCAGGCACGCGCGAGAATCACGCCGGCTGTTACGCTCCCGACGTCACGCCCGTGTGATAAGCGGGATCCCGCATTAATGGCAAGACATGCTTGTTAATGGGGGATCGTGATGGCATGGAACGTGGGATCGTGGACGGCGGATATCTCGCGCATGGTGAGATTTGCGGAGTTGTGGTGCGGGAGCCTATGATCAGCGCTGCAGGTCGGTCAGGATGAGACTGAAAAGGATGAGCTCGGCGGGAAGCTCGGGGACGAGCGGGAGGCTGAGGTGATAGAGGGGCTTTTCCGGTCTCCTTCAGATGTTGTCTCCCGTTGATCTGCCGATAGCTATGATTGATGGCTGAGATTTGATCTAGAGCGTGATCTCCTGCGATGTGTGGATCTCAATGGGTTAGAGGAGATTTGCGCTGAGTACCTGCAAGGAAGTCTCGGGATGGTTTGGTACCACCGAGGACCCTCCGACGATCAAGTCAATAACGAGATCCGAGCAGAGTAACGACTTAGTGGAGTAAAAATGGCGTACTTGATCCCTCTGGGAGAGGGGTTTATATAGTGGCGGCAACATGCAGGGGCAGGCGCGAGAATCACGCCGGTCGTTACGCTCCCGACGTCACGCCCGCGTGATAAGCGGATCTTCCCATTAATGGAGAGACAGGCTCGTTAATGGGGATCGTAATGGCATGGAACGTGGGATATGGCCGGTGGAGATCTCGTGCATGGCGAGATTCGCGGAGCGGCGGTTACGCCTACAAGTGGTGCCGTTGGTCGGTCGATAAGACCGAGGAAGATGGCCTCGGCGGGAAAGCTCAGGGGAGAGAGGGAGAGCCGAGGCATCTTGGTCCTGTGATAGCTCGGAGGGGAGCTGGGAGGCCGAGGAAGCCAATTTGTGCATGGGGGCTCTGAGGAGAGCTAGCTTGTGCTTGCGGGTCGAGCACAGGGGTGACCTGGTCGGCCCCTGCAGGCCCTTTCTTCTGAGCTCTGGGACACGTCATCTGCCGCGTGTCACGATCTGGGAGATCGCCGATATCGAGCATCATCATTAGCCCCCCACTCTCGTCCCGATCAGCTGACGGATCGGGTCGAGAGTGGACTGCCGAGCCACGCGGGGTGAGCTCCCTTTGAAGATATTGTCGAGACGTGTCCCCGGGCAATCTGTTGTCTTTTCTGCCAGAGAATCATGGGCGAGATCTTTGCATTTAAGGAAGGTGCGCCGGTTCATGCGTTTCGTCACTGAAGCGACGGTCCACGTGTTGAGCGTCGGTTGGGCGACACGACGTGTTGCAAACCTGCGGCGTCTGATGGGATGCGGCCCAATGCTGGAGCGACAGGTAGAGCAATCGGGGTCGTCAGACACAAGGAGTCATTTTGGCAGGGGATGAAGGGCGCCGTTGGATGAGGGCGATGGCAGCAATAGATAGGGATAGGGTCTACTCTAAGGCCCCTATCTTTTCACACTTTCCTCGCTTAAAGTCCTGATAGCTCGGCGCTCTTCTTTCTTCTTCTGCTTTGGCCTCCTGAGGATCTCTCTTCTCCAGGTTAGATGTCTTCCTTTGTAGAGTTTGTAGACGTGGTGGGAGTAGGCTCTAGGGACCCTCCAGTCGAGCCCAAGTCTTCCCGGGAAGCAAGGGTCAAATCCTCTTCCCGGGATCGTGCGACTGGGGCAACCCCCAGGGAGGAGGCGGCGGACGCCGCTCCTGGCGTGCCGTCTTCGATGAGGCACGAAGTTGAGCTCGCCAATGCTCGGGCTCGCTTCCATATCCCTTCTGGCTATACACTTCGCTTAGCTAAGGAAGGAGAGAGGGCAGACCAAGTACGGGGTAGGGAGATCGCCCTTTACCTGGAAGCCTTTTGGGGCAGAATGCGCCTGCCCTTTCCTCCGGAGGTCATCGAAGCACTGAACTTCTTCGGGTTAGCTCCGGGCCAGTTAGTGCCGAACTCATGGAGGATCCTCCTCTGGTTCCTTGTCCGCCTAAAGTTACAGGCGGTCCCCTTCAGTCTCTCCATCCTTGATTCCTCTCTCCTCTTCAAAAATCATCCTGGGGGTCGAGCGGGCGACCCAAGGTGGGTCTACCTCTCCTTTAGAAAGCGACAGGGGGGGTGCCGCCAGGTCAGGAGTTGTAGTCCTGCCTTCTTCTATCCATGACTGGAAGAAAAAGTTCTTCTTTGTTGCGCCTCCCGAGGGTGAGGACTAGCCTGTGCCGACCAAATGGTCAAGGGATAAGTGATTCCCGGGAAATCAGTCCAATGACCCCGCCGCGGTGAGAGTGGTGTCGTGGGAGCCCATTCCTCGACCTGATGTGTTGCTATCTGAGCGGGCCTTGAGTTGGGTCGGGCTCAGCCCCATCGAGTTCGTCGGTGAGTTAGGCTTGCGTTTTGCTTTATTTTTGTATGAGGCGCTGACTCCGATGCATCTTGTTTTGTGAAGAACCCATAGATAACTCCGAGCCTCCATGCGGTAGCCGAAGAAGGGCCTGAAGGCTGGAGGCACCAGCTCTTCCCGCTCAAAGCTTGTCCCGATTTCTTCGGCCGCCGTCCTGGTGCCTCCGATGGCCGTACCTCCTCAGCGTTCGGGGGCGGGTCCTACCCCGGATTCCAGCAGAGCGCCGAGCCAGAAGCGGGTGCGTGAACAGGAGGGCCCAACCATGGAGGAGGAGACCGGGTCTCCATCAGCCCCCTCAAGAGGGTCTACCGAAGGGTTCCTCCGACCCCGGCCTCCCGGATCATGGTGGAGGAGGAGGTCCTCTGCTTTGCGGTGCCCTTGGGGCTTGCCGTTGCCGACAGCCTACTGTTCGACATCGAGAAGTCAGCAGGGGGTAGGGTCCCCGGGAGGACCCTCAGAGGCCAGATGGCGTCCATTGCCCAGGAGGCTGAGCAGGTAAGCGCTCGGCTATTCGTGAGATTTAGTGCCTCCTTTGTCTTTCTGACCTCTCTTCGATTATCTCAGGTCCTTCAATATGTCGCCCTCGCCGTCCGCATGGAGGAAGAGGTGATAACCCCAGCGATAAAGGCCGTAGGCCAGCTTACCTCGCTGGAAGAGAGCTCCAAGCAGGAGTTGGAGGCGGAGATGGCGAGGGACCGCTTTGGAGGGAGAGGTGGCGGCCAGGAAGCAGGAGGTGGCCGCTGCGGCGCGGGCGGCGGCAGCCTCGAAGCAGGAGGCTGCCCAGCACCATGAACCCTGGCCGCCAAGGCCAAGCTCCAGGACACCAGGGTGCTCGTCGGCACCATGACGAAGACGGTGGAGACCCTCTGGAAGGAGTTGGAGGTGGCGGTCGAGGAGGTAAAGTAGCCCAATGTCGAGGCGGCTAAGGCGGTGGAGGACTATAAGAAGTCGAAGGACTACTACTCCGACCTAGCCGTGGCTACTACCAACATCTGGCACGAGGCCCTCGACGCCGTTAAGGCCCAGATGCCGGAGTTCGCTGATGAAGAGCTCTAGGCCGAATACCCACTCGTGGGTGCCGACGAGCAGGGGGACGGACTCGGAGAAGGAGAGGTCCCCGACGAGGAAGTGGCCGAGGACCTTGCCCGAACCGTGGTAGATATTGAGGCTCCTGGGGTTGTGCTTGGCCCCGAGGCCTGAAGCCCCTCGTCTTCCTGCTTCTTTTATTTTGCCTCATCGGGAATTCTGTAAGGCTGGGGAGCCCCCAATACCCTTGTAAAGAATTTTGTTTGTGCGAATAAAACTTTTGCTGTTTTATTGCTTGCATATTATCCTTTATTTGTGAAGAATACTCGTAGAATATTCGGACTTGCACTGTTGAGCTTCCATGTCAGGTCAGTTCTTCGTCTGGCGATCGCGTGTCGAGTTGATTTCGATCATTTGCCAAGTGTGCAAAAAGGCTGTTGGAAAGAAGGTATCTCCATGGCCCCGAAGTCGAGAGGGGATCGCTGAGGCTTATATAGACATGGTGTCTCTTAGAAAGTGCTTCAGATCCACGGCGTTTGATGGGCAGTAGGCTGCCTGCTGCAGATGTGACGAGCTGAAGAGAGCTTGGTGTCCTCACTCTGAGGGCTTCAGATGCCTCTTGGCGAGGGCTTTGATCCCTGTTGTCGTGGGTAGGGAGCTACCAGCCGAGGATGACCGAGCACGATAGCCGCTCATTGCCTCTTGGCGAGGGCTTTGATCCCTGGCGTCGTGGGTAGGGAGCTACCAGCTAGGGATGACCGAGCAGGGTAGCCGCTCGGTGCCTCTTGGCGAGGGCTTTGATCCTTGGCAACGTAGTTAGGGAGCTACCAGCCGGGGATGACCGAGCAGGGTAGCCGCTCGGTGCCTCTTGGCGAGGCCTTTGATCCCTGGCGTCATGGGTAGGGAGCTACCAGCCGGGGATAGCCGAGCAAGGGTCGGGCTCGGCCGCCTCTAGGGAGGGCTTTGATCCCTGGCATTGTGGGTAGGGAGCTACCAGCCGGGGATAGCCGAGCAAGGGTCGGGCTCGGCTGCCTCTAGGGAGGGCTTCGATCCCTGGCGTCGTGGGTAAGGAGCTACCAGCCTGGGATGACCGAGCAGGGTAGCTGCTCGGTGCCTCTTAGCGAGGACTTTGATCCCTAGCATCGTGGGTAGGGAGCTACCAGCCGGGGATGACCGAGCAAGGTAGCTGCTCGGTGCCTCTTGGCGAGGGCTTTAATCCCTGGCGTCATGGGTAGGGAGCTACCAGCCGGGGACAACCAAGAAAGGGTCGAGCTCGGCTGCCTTTAGGGAGGGCTTTGATCCCTGGCATCGTGAGTAGGGAGCTACCAGCCGGGAATAGCCGAGCAAGGGTCGGGCTCGGCTGCCTCTAGGGAGGGCTTTGATCCTTCAAGATGGGGGACGAGCAGGGTTACTGCCAGGTGCCTCTTGGCGAGGGCTTTGATCCCTGTCGGTTGTGGTAGGAAGCTACCAGGCGGGGATAGCCGAGCAAAGGTCGGGCTCGACAGTCACTAGGGAGGACTTTGATCCTTAGCGTGGGACGGGCTGTAAGAAGCCTACTAAGGATCGGGGGCCGGGCAGGGTTACTGCCCGGTGCCTCATGGAGAGGGCTTTTGTCCTTTAGGATGGGGCCGAGCAGGGTTACTGCGCGGTGCCTCTTGGCGAGGGCTTTAATCCCTGGTGTTGTGTGTAGGGAAGTTACCGGCCAGGGATAGCCGGGCAGGGTAGCTGCGCGGCTGCCTCTAGACGAGGGCTTTGATCCTTAGCGCTGGAGGGGCCATAGGAGTCCCGCTAAGGATAACTGGGCAGTGAAGCTGCGCGGTGGCCTCTTGGCGAGGGCTTTGATCCCTGGCGTTATGTGTAGGGAAGCTACCAGCCAGGGATAGCCGGGCAGGGTAGCTGCGCGGCTACCTCTAGACGAGGGCTTTGATCCTTAGCATTGGAGAGGCCGTTGGAGGCCTGCTAAGGATAACCGAGCAGTGAAGCTGCGCGGTTGCCTCTTGGCGAGGGCTTTGATCCCTGGCGTTGTATGTATGGAAGCTACCGGCCAGGGATAGCCGGGCAGGGTAGCTACGCGGCTGCCTCTAAATGAGGGCTTTGATCCTTAGCGCTGGAGGGGCCATAGGAGTCTCGCTAAGGATAACCGGGCAGTGAAGCTGCGCTGTTGCCTCTTGGAGAAGGCTTTGATCCCTGGAGTTGTGTGTAGGGAAGCTACCGGCCAGGAATAGCCGGGCAGGGTAGCTGCACGGCTGCCTTTAGACGAGGGCTTTGATCCTTAGCGCTGGAGGGGCCGTAGGAGGCCCGCTGAGGATAACCGGGCAGTGAAGCTGCGCGGTTGACTCTTCATGATGTTTTTTCCGACCTTCCCGGTGTTGGTATGGGGAATAGGAGCAGTTGCGGCGAATACGCATAACATGCGCATTGAATGCATGGGGGAGGTGAAGTGCCAGAGCTGCGTCGTTTCGATTTCGCCAGAAAAGGCTCAATGCTTGCCGCGTGGCGGCACCTTTGTGGGAGAAAGCGGGCAGCTGTTGGGTCCTTTGGGAGCGCAGCGGGCTATAAAGCGGAGGGAGTGTTGGTCCTTCCTCTCTTCACAATCAAATCGCAAAGATGGAAGACTTCCCCTTCACCATCCCCGATATCATTCACTTCGAAGACGTGTACCTCTACGACCAGAACTGCACCGAGGACATGGTGCAGTTGGTATTTGGCAGCATCGAGGATCACTTTGGCCGGCTTCTCCCCCGGTGCTCGCCCCTGCTGCAGCTGCTGATGTACTCCATTTGGAGGGCGTCGCCGGGGCTTTACAACCCCAGTCCGAGTAGCTCCAAGACGAGGCCGTGGGTAAGCTACGGTCTTTGAGGCATTTCGGCCTAATCTCTGTGGGTCGGCTAAACCGCTTGGTGGCGCTCCTCCGTGAGTGCTACCAATTGAGGCTGGATGCCAACGCGCGAAGGGGGAATCGAGGGCAGAGGCTGGATTCCGTGAGGCCTCGGCTGGTGGAAATCTTCTCGGGGTGGAGGAGAGACGATCTGGGGTTCAGGCCCTGCCGTTAGGACATGGACGAGCGCCTCCACGATGGATGCTAGTCGGTCTATTCGGCCGGCGAGGGCGTTGATAACGATCGCCGGGGGAGGTTCATCCGCGCTTCCGTTGAGGGGAAAGCGGCGGCTGGTGCTTGGATCTTCAGGGTGATCGCTCTCCATGTGGTTGGAGATCGGGAGACGAACTTTTATTTTTTTGGAGTTAGTTTCCCACAAACGGTGCCAGCTGATGGAGGGGCCTTTCCGGTCTCCTTCAAATGTTGTCTCCCGTTGATCTGTCGATGGCTACGATTGATGGCTGGGATTTGATCTGGAGCGTGATCTCCTGCAATGTGTGGATCTTAATGGGTTAGAGGATAATTGCGCTGAGTACCTGCAAGGAAGTCCCGGGGTGGTTTGGTACCACCGAGGACCCTTCGACGATCAAGTCAGTAACGAGATCCGAGCAGAGTAACGGCTTAGTGGAGTAAAAATGACATATTTGATCCCTCTGGGAGAGGGGTTTTGTCACGCCCCGCTTCCCAGAGTGCGCTAAGATCGGCACGTGACAGAGCTAACCATGCTACCTGTGGCTAGGAAACATCTCTCCACAGTCACATTACGGCTGTTTAGAGATATCAAGAACAGCAGAAATAAAATAAACTATCTAGTACATGTCCATGAGCCAGAATAAACGAGTCAATGAATAATATGCGGAAGCAATAAATCCAATAAACAATAACAATCTGGAAGGTGCGTCCCTAATACGGGCTCACATCAGAAAATAAAAATGCTGAAGGGAAACTACACTAGAATACTAACAGGTCCTCACTGCTCGACCTGTCGACTGAAGTACTCCTGCTCGGCCTGCGACAAAGATAGCGGATCTGGGCCATGCAAAACCCAGACGTCAGCGCGTCACAATATCAACAATAATATAATCAGGGGTAACAAGATATACAGGCATGAATCATAAAACAGTAACATAAATGTAATAAGTAAACATGGATATAGAACAGTGGGGTGTACACGTATAGGTGAAGTGCCGTGAGTAATCCAAACTATACAACTGGGTTATCTAATCTAAAGTCTTCGAAATCAATTAATGTAATCCTCATCGTAACTCACCGATGATTATTCCGTAACGCCCGGAAAAACGGCAAACAATATATTTCGTAACGCCCGGAAAAACGGCAAACAATATATAATACCTCTTTGAGTTACGTTCAGTTACATTCTTGATTTCCCTATACCCCCAAGTTATGTGTTCAAGTCGGGTATTGCCAATCAATATCTAATGCCAACACAAGATCAAGCAGATACAGGTTTTGTCTATACAGACAACAATAACGTCCATCGGGATAACAAGTCAGGATTGTCGGTATTAGAAACAGGATCAGATAACATGTCAAGTAGTAGAGTATCAGGTCATGTCGAGTAGTGCACAGTGCATCACATGGGTGCCTAACAGTAAAATGTAGCAAGTATTGGATCAGGGTAAAAGTACGGATGTACATAAAAGCATGGATGCACAAATATCTATCAGGGGTTACATCATGACTATGTAGGATGCACATTATCAAGTATGGAGTACTAATGTAATAATAATATGAGTTAATGTAATATGACATGCAACTAGGTATGCAAAATTAATGGTATGGATACACAAATAAACATGTATGCTCAATTTACTATTAGGGGTTACAACTACGGTTCCACGGCTATGTAGGATGTACATTGTCAAGCAGTAATATGAAATAACGTGACCTGGCATGCAACAAGATATAATTAATTGTATGGGTGCACAAATATCGATCAGGAGTCACATTTACAACTCCAAGATTATGTAGGATGCACACTATCAAGTATGGAGTACTAATGTAGCAGTAATATGAATTAATGTGATCTGTAGATGCAGTTACATATATATTAAATGATATGGATGCATACGGGTATCCGAAAACAGTAAAACATTGGTATGGATAATGCAATCAACATATGATATTTTTATTCATATGGATGTAAGATAAGTATTATAGCATATAGCAAGATAAACTTGCATGAGCGGAACACATGACGGGTGCGTACGGCAGGTCCGACGTCGGGTAAACGTCGCAACGTACACACGGCACGCGGGACGGGTCCAGGCAAAGCAAGAGGATGACCATGCAGGTAAAGGACGTCCACTGGATCACTCGGATCGTCAGCGACGAGCACGGCTCCGGCGGGTGATTACCGGAAAGAAACGAGATCAAGAAAGAAAGAAGAAAAAAGAAGAAGAAGGAAAGTGCTCTGGGGTTGGTTTCTGGTGTGGTGCTGGGGTTTGGAAGAAGGCGAGGAGGTGATTGCGAAGGTATGAGGTGACGGCAATGGATCGTCGGCGAGGCAGTGGGTGATAAGTTCTCGGGTTTCAGGGTGTTTGGGGTCGGTTGGTGCAGGGTTCCTGGGTGAGGGCTTGGGAAGAGGGACAAGAGAGGAGCTTTGTGAAGTCGGGGATGAGCACGAGGGTGAGGTCGGGCGATGATGGCGACGGGGATGTGGAGTCGACGATGAGGGTTCTTGGGTTTGGCTGTGGTTTCTTGTCACGAAGGGGAAAGGAGAAAGAGAAGGTGGAGGTGGTGGAGGCTCCGATGAGGGTGATGAGATGATGAGATGATGAGGGGAGGCCGTCGGCGACGTGAAGTGAGGGGCTAGGTTTAAGGGTAGGGTTCTCGTGGGCGGTTGCATGGGTTTAAAAAAGAAAAGAAACGAAGAAGAAGGAAGGTAAGGGTAACATGAGAAGGGGGTGACGGGATTCGAGAAGCGAACAGTGTTCGCGAGAGGTGAGAGAGAGAGAGAGAGAGAGATAGGTGTAAAGACTATTATGATTTTAATAATAAAAAATATATTATAGTAAAGAGAGAGAGGGAGACAACAGTTAAAATTAGATGTAGGCTATATTTTTATTTAAATCTTTTATAATCTTTTACGTTAAAAAAGATTTAAAATATATATAAAACAGTTGCAAAATATAATATTAAAAAAATTTGATATTTTGGCTAATACAAAAAATAATCCAAAACATGCCCGGGTCGGGTCTAAAAATCCAGTTTTAAAATACGGAAAATATACATGTCGACCAATATTAAAACAGGACATCCGGGAAACGAAAATGCATACCCCCAAGAACGGATGCACGCACGTGCACGTAGCCATCCAAACGAGTCCGTTTCACTGAACGGGACGAGAACAAGATGCGCGGATGCTAAGAAAGGGTTAGAGGTATCATACATGCCATGCTAGATATTTTTAAAATATTTTATTTGAATTTATTTAATTTTATTAAAAAAAATGCAGATGCTTGATATAATGTAAGTATGAAGAATATGCGACATGAAAGTACACGGATCCTTATAACTAGCCGGGATAAATCATAAACAGGAATCAAGACAGGTTTCCAGCAAGCGAGTTGGGTCGGATGCACATACAGATGTTAAATATATTATTCGAATCCAAAACACAGTAAATCAAGAAAATACCATAAATAAAGAAATACTCAAAAATTGAACTGGTATAAATGAATTAGAGTGTTATATTATACCCAACTACAAAAAGAATTTCGTCCTCAAAATTCCAGGAACAAGAAAAGATAAACAAATATGAATCTACAAGAATAGATCTGGAAACTTCTGTCGAATCTCATCTTCTCGTTCCCAAGTCGATTCTCCGTGCGAGCGATTCTCCCAAGAAACAAGTACGAGAGGGATAATCTTGTTCTTGAGGACCTTTTCTCTTCGATCAACAATCGACATCGGTCTTTCCTCAAAGGTCAAATCTTCCCTAACAGTCAGCTCCGAATGATCTAGCACGTGTGTTTCATCTCGAACATACTTACGGAGTTGAGATACATGAAACACGTTATGAACATTCGTCAAAGATGGTGGTAACGCCAATCGATAAGCCACTTCTCCAACATACTCAATAATCTCGAAAGGCCCCACGAATCGAGGACTAAGCTTGCCTCGACTCCCAAAACGAATCACTCATCTAGTCGGTGATATCTTCAAAAATACCAGATCACCAACAGCGAACACTAGAGGTCTTCTCGATGTATCGGCCCAACTCTTCTGCCGATCTTGTGCTGCCTTCATGTGATTCTGGATAGTATTAATCTTCTCTACTGTTTGCACGATCAAATCCGGTCCCAACAATCTTCGTTCTCCAATATCGTCCCAACAAACGGGTGAGCGACACTTGCGACCATACAATACTTCGAATGAAGCCATCTGAATAGTCGCCTGAAAGCTGTTATTGTAAGAAAACTCCACCGAGTGTAGATGATCCTCACACGAACCCTTGAAGTCTAACATGCAAGCTCTCAACATGTCTTCAAGAGTTTGGATCGTTCTCTCCGACTGGCCATCTATCCGGGGATGATAAGCAGTGCTAAACTTCAATCGCGTCCCCAAACTTTCTTGTAAGCTCCTCCAAAAGTGCGATAAGAATCTGTTGGGTTAGCATAGCACCTTGTGAAGGTTTTGGCAAGTATCAATCATGCTACTTTAAAAATTTTTGGGTGCTAAACAAACCCAAACTAAGATCTTAACTAGAGAATTAGGGTTAACTTGCATGTAAACAACTTTACATCTAAGAGAGAGGGATTACAACCTTTGTAGTCCGTTCCGTCGCTTCATAAGCTCTGAGTTGTAATCCCTTCGCCGTGATCCATGAACTTCCGGACTCTAAAGAGGCTCCACAAGACGAATGATCCATGCTTGCTAGAAGTCTTCCTTTTCGAAGATGATCTACCTTGAAGAATCTCAAACTCAAGCTCTCACTTCTCTAATCAAGTATTAGTGAAGTGAACACCCTAATCTAAGTGGCTAGAATAGATGAGGATGATAAAGTAGGAATTTTGCTCTCTTTTGTTTTCAATTTCTCACTTTAAATCACCACAACACAAAAAGTTAGAAAGTTTTTTCAAGGAGGAAGAAGAAGAAGAAAGCTTTTGTGATGAATAATGAATTATTGTTGTGGTTACAATTACAACCATGAGTTAATAAAATGAAGGCTTTAACTCATGTAGAGAATAAACTAGAGTTAAGGGTTTGGGTTGGGTTAACAAATATCTACACAAAATATCAAAGCAAAATGACAAAAGGAAAGTTTCATGAAGCTTCATGAAAAATCTAGCCCAAAAGCTAACCGAAAAGCTAACCCAAAACCAAACCCTAACTTTGTTTAAACTTAACAACCATGTTGCATTTGTAACCCTAACTTGTTACAATATTATATATCACATATACAATATATTTTGTAACAAAAGAAAATAATACAATTAACATATATCTCATATACATCAATGTATTATCCAGTGAGAAAATGAATCAATAAAGCGAGCTTATATTAGTTAACGTAATGTAATATATCACATATATAATTATAAATTAAATTATCAAATCAACTCTTGATCCGACAATCCGGCTATATCCTTTTTATATAACCGACTAATATAACATGTACCAATTCATCGAATCAACACTTGATCCGATGACCCAGCTATATCACATATACCCGGCCGATATCTCATATCGCGAGAATATAATACGGTATCTCATGGTCCTGCACATATCACATATGTGCTCCTACTCCGTTTTGCCTGAGCCAGAAAACCTCTGTGTAGGACTCTAAAGAATTGTCAATACGCCGGCAGTAGGTGATGATCATATCAAACACCCACATGCTATAAGCGGTCAGCTAAATGTAACAGCCACCCAGGTATTGAGCGATCAGAAGATCAACAAGCAAGCATGTATATTCTCCTGTGAATCCAATCAGTAAACACTACCGTACAGTCCGGTCTCTTCGTCTGATATGTTGCATATCTAGTATAGGGGTGGTAAACGTCAGACCGTAGTAATCGTTAAGTCGTGTCGATGTAAGGCTCATAACGGGTCAAGAAACTACTGATAACACTTACCAGTAAATCTCTATATCAGCCCTGGCCAGGGACTTCCAGTTATAGCCAATCGAACACAGCACAACATCAACTCCCTATACCGAGAGAGAAGAAACCCCTCCTTTCACTCATTGCCTCCATGTGATTCAGGACTGTACCCAAAAGCCACCGTTTTGCACGCCTTCTTGGACGTGGTAAGGTGGAAATCAAAGCACAGTGGGAATTACACAAGACTCTATGATGATCTCGGGTCTACAGACTAACCTGTACCAGTGTCACCGGAGAACTGCTATCTGACGATAGGTATAATACCATCTAGGAGTTCTCGGCGAGTCCGTTCAGTGTACCCAGTCTCCACTGAGCACCCGTACACCATCTTTGATGTCCAACACCAATGGATATGGGATCATCCATCGCCCATCATATGGGTTAAGATGTGTATACGCTAGTCTACTCTGGAGTATCGATACCCTGTCTCGATACACCCTCGACTAGGAACAGTTATAGGATGAACTCGTAGACTACCCTGGCCCCACTAGTATGATCTGTATCATAGTCCTAGTAGTCGAGTACATATCCTAAGGGCTTTATCAACACGTGATCACAAAACAGTATTTGTTAACATGTTAAGATAAAGTGAAACCAGATAGCATACTATCATATCGACCAAGAAAGTCCTCTCTATATATATCCAAGCATCCACTATAATATACATCATATGTACAACAATGGCCTCTAGGGCATATATATAACTAACAATCTCCCACTTGCACTAAGGCCAGCTGTTGTAGTATCCCATACCCAACATCCCAAAGAGTCTCTCAAATTGTATCTGAGGAATAGCCTTTGTGAGTGGATCCGCAGTGTTGTCCTCCATATCAACTCTCCTGACCTCGATCTCACGGGGATCAACTATCTCCCGAATCAGGTGATACCACCTCAGAATATGTCTAGACTTCTGATGGGACCTGGGTTCCTTGGCCAAAGCCACAGCTCCATTGTTATTACAATACAGAGGTATTGGATGCTCAATTGACGGAACCACACCAAGTTCAGTGATGAACTTCTTTATCCAGACAGCCTCTTTGGCAGCATCGTTGGCAGCGATGTATTCAGCCTCCATTGTCGGGTCTGCCACGGTTTCCTGTTTGGAACTCTTCCAAAAAACCGCCCCTCCATTTAGGGTAAAGACAAATCCCTAATGCGACTTAGAGTCTTCCTTATCACTCTGGAAGCTCGAATCAGTAAAGGACTCCACCTGGAGTTCTCCGTTACCACACACCAAGAACATCTCTTTAGTCCTTCTCAAGTACTTGAGAATGTTCTTCACAACTGTCCAGTGATTCTCTCCAGGATCTGCTTGATACCTACTTACTACACTTAGTGAGTATGCTACATCGGGTCTGATACATAGCATCGCGTACATGATAGAGCCTACTGCCGAACTATAGGTATCCCTTGCATGCGAGCTCTTTCCAAATCAGTCTTGGGAGACATATCTTTAGAGAGAGTGAGTCCAGAGATGGTGGGTTGGTTCCCACGCTTGGATTCTTCCATACTAAACCTCTTTAGTATGGTGTCAATGTACCTGGATTGGGACAATCCCAGTATCCGTCTAGATCTATCTCTATAGATCTTAATTCCCAAAATGCAGGAGGCATCACCTAGATCTTTCATTGAGAATCTTTGTGATAAGAATAGCTTGACCGAGTGCAGCATAGGAACATCATTTCCTATCAAGAGTATGTCATCCACGTACAATACGAGGAAGACAACCTTACTCTCTGCCACCTTCTTGTATATACAAGGTTCATTTTGATGAAGTCAAACTCTTTGACTACCACATCAAAACAGATGTTCCAACTCCACGATGCTTGCTTCAACCCATAGATGGATTTAACCAGCTTGCACACCTTCCCGCCGCTCTCACTATCTATGAAGCCCTCTGGCTGAGTCATGTACACGCACTCTTCCAAATCACCATTTAGAAAGGCGGTCTTAACATCCATTTGCCAGATTTCGTAGTCATGGTATGCAGCAATGGCAAGTAAGATCCGGATGGACTTAAGTATAGCCACTAGAGAAAAGGTTTCGTCATAATTCACACCTGGTCGTTGACGAAAACCCTTTGCAACAAGTCTAGCTTTGTAAGTCTCAACTTTTCCATCTACACCAAGTTTCTTCTTAAAGATCCATTTGCTCCCAATAAGTTTTACCCCTTCAGGAGAAACTTCCAAAGTCCATACTTTGTTGGTGTACATGGATTCCATCTCAGATCGCATTGCATCCAGCCATTTCACAGAGTCACCGCTCGTGATGTCCTGATCGAAGCTACTCGGGTCATCATCTTCCATAATGCAATCCTCGCTTCCACCGTCAATGAGAAAACCGTAGTATCTCTCAGGTGGATGAGGAACCCTGCTAGATCGGCGGAGAGGCTGGGGTTCGTCGGGGACTACTGAATCCTCTGGTTCCACCAAATCTTCTGTCGTAGTTTGTGTTGCTGGAACTTCTTCCAGTTCTACCTCCTCGCCACTAATTTCCTTTGTAAAAAATTCCTTTTCTAAAAAAGTGGCATGTCGAGAAATAAACACCTTTTGTTCCTCAGTGTGGTAGAAGATATACCCTTGTGAGTTCTTGGGATATCCTACAAACTTGTACAGGACAGACCTTGCCTCGAGTTTGTCCAGATTGTGCCTTATGATATAGGCCGGACAACCCCATATCTTAACATACTTAAGAGATGGTCTCTTCCCTTTCCATATCTCATATAGAGTGGTAGGCACTGATTTGGTAGGAACCATATTCAATAGGTGTATGGATGTCTCAAGCGCATACCCCCAGAAAGAAATAGGCAACTCGGCATTGCTCATCATAGAGCGCACCATATCTAATTGGGTGCGATTCCTCCGCTCCGATACACCGTTGTGTTGTGGTGTATAGGGAGGAGTAAGCTGAGAGAGAATCCCATTCTCTTTTAGATAATCGAGGAACTCATTGCTCAAGTATTCTCCTCCTCGATCAGATCGAAGGATTTTAATACTTTTACCCGTTTGGCTCTCTACTTCGTTCTTATATTCTCTGAATTTCTCAAAAGGTTTAGACTTGTGTTTCAACAGGAACACATGTCCGTATCTTGAGAGATCGTCAGTGAATGTAATAAAGTACGCGGAATCATTCCTGGCATGTGTAGACATGGGACCGCATACATCACTATGTATCGGTCCCAAGAGTTCTATAACTCTTTCTCCGTGTCCACTAAACAGAGTTTTGATCATTTTGCCTTTGAGACATGAATGACAAGTTTCATCAGATGATAATTCGAACATATTTAAATAACCATCTTTATGTAACTTAGCTAGTCGTGCCGCATTGATATGACCAAATCTACAATGCCACAAGAAGGATTCGTTCCTTTCTGAACTTTTTCTCTTGTGTATGTTCTGTATATTAAGAACTGTGTTTTGATTTAGAACGTATATGCCATTATTTAACGAGTCTGATCTAATCAACTTTTGATTTAGGAAGATGTTCATAATATTATCCTGTATTACAAAATTATATCCTTCTTTACTTAATAAAGAAACTGATATAATGTTGCATATCATGTTCGGTATATAATAGCATTCATTCAGAATCAATGTATTACCACTTGGTAATACAAGGTGATATTCGCCAACTGTTTTGGCTGCAACATTTGGACCATTCCCTACTCTTACGGAATGATCACCCATTCCCAGTTCTCTACCTTTCTTTAGCCCATGCAATATATTGCATATGTGGGATCCTGATCCGGTATCTAATGCCCATGACGTAGAGTGAACTAAGAAACAGTTCTCGGTAACTAACACATCCGAAGAAGATACATCAACATGTTTATTCTTCGTTTGGGCGGCGTGTGAATTCTGGTATTCCCCTATTTTCCGTTCAGTCTTATAACATTATAAGAAAGAACTGAACCAACGTTCCCCTACTCAGTATAACAAGCGGGTTCGGTCAATACATCCATATTATTATCTTGATTAAGGCCTGACATGGTCGCTACCTGGAGAGAGAGAGAAGAAAACACTTTAGCGTGCGCTCTTGCAAGATTAGATTGGTTATTATCTTATCTAATTAGGATGGCTCCCACTATTTTAATCAAATTTTCCTTCAAACCCTAAAAGGTAAGATTAGCCGGGATTAATTACACCCTACAAGTTCGCCAATTTTTCAGCCAGATCGGTGTTGGTACTTTGAGGGAGGTTCCCCGTGCTTTCGCACGGACCTAATTAAAATAAATCTCGTTTTCCCATAGGCATAACCCCGTTAACACCTTTCTAGACACCTACTTGATTGGCTAATTGTCATGTGTAAAACTCTCCTAGGAGTAAGTCTTATTCGCAGTGGGTATCGGGTTCCAACTATCTCATAGAAGGTATGCAATCTCATTGCAAACTTCAACACTTGAAATTCCGATAATATCTTTTACCCCTAACGTGCTATGACCTTGACGAATGCCAACAAACCATAGTCCGCTAGTCAAGTTCAACCCGTACATTTCTTGATTGAATTAAACCCACCCGCACGACCCTTGATGAAAGCCAACAAAGCCGTATGACTACCCTAACCCAATCGCATCATATGTTGCAGATAAGCAGTAAATAGTTACCGCACACTACGCCTTGACGAAAGCCAACAAACGCAGTACGAATACTAAATATTACTTATCTGAAATGTCGGAGGGCTACGCAGGTTTTTCTGAAAACCATGAGCGCAATGAACTTGATATCGTTGTAGGAACAAGTGATTTTGAAAAAGGAATGTTTTTTAGGCTTTTCTAGTTTTGCTAAAGAGGTCACTCCTGGTAAAGGGATCTCGGCTCTTTCCTCATCGAATAAGGTGCAGGATATTTCATAAATACCTCTGTGCAAAGAAAGAACTATAGAAGCAATCAAAAACTAAACTGTGAGTTTGTAGCATCTGCCAGTTTTGCTAAAGAGGTCACTCCTGGTGAAGGGATCTCGGCTCTTTCCTCATCGAATAAGGTGCAGGGTATATCACATATACCACTATGCAAAGAAAAACTGTAGCTACCCTTTTTGAAAATTTGATTCTACAACATCTTTTAGGTTTCTTTTCTTTTATTAATCTCATTAATAAATCCCATCATTTGAGCTTCCTAAGCATCACAGAAAAAACGAAAGCAGTAATATTTATATATCATATATATAGTATAAGCATTCGTCTCAGGCAGTAATATGATCTCATCACAGAACATTGCAGCAGAAGTCAACATATGAAATATTGGATATATTAGGACGTCCATGTTTTATTTTGAGCCTGCATAAAACACGGATTCCACAGTCGCGATGAATAGTCAAACCCATATCCTTAGACTCCTACGAGAGCGGCAAGTAACCCAGCCAATTCTAGGGTTAGGAGACCCGGTCTCGACTCCTCGAGATGGCCTCCGACTGGACCCTAGAACCTGGTTACTTATGCTTCCCGTCTTGGGTCTATCCTAATGCAGAAAAGTAAATAATATACAATGGTGACAGTATTCTCAACCCGGAAGTGCCCCAATAAAAGAATATTACATACAGATGAATTTTACATGAATGAAAAAGAAAAATCTCATCTCACGTAAAACCCCCGGCTATTTAAAACACGACGATCCAATATAACATATCACGGTAACACATAACAACATATGTCATCAACGTAAGTAAATATGCTTATCACAATTGTCGTCAATCTATAGCGACGAAAACGGCGATATACTACATATTACACTTACGGTCACAGAAAAGAAATTGTAAAACTACAATATTTAGAATTCACAATCTTTTTAGACATCGCAAACCCGAAATATCACATATTACAGATTTCATGCCTAACTAAATGAATTCCACATATTGTATCACAACACAGATATCTAGGTGAAGTTACACAATTTGATCGATTCAACGAATTCCCAAAATACCGCAGTGAGCTCAACACTTGAGCAGAAATAAAAATTCCCAGTAGCATGCCCCAGCACCTATGGACCGTCCCTGAAGGGCCCGTCCCAAGCCTCCACAGTGGCGCCACGGAACCGTCGCCAAAACAAGGTTTTGGCTGCGGCTATGCGGTCACTGTAGCGAGTTAGGGACTCGTTCTTCAGGTGGGTCCATAAAATTCCCTGCATGATTTTCTGAGTATTTTTAATATGAAAAATTTCAACGTTTTGAAAAATTTCCAGAAAAGGGGTCGTTTCGGGGTTTCGGTGTTCGATCGGACTTCTAAATTCGTCTAGACAACTCCTAATGCTCCAGGTTGGCTCAGATACCATCGTTGGGTGAGCATAGCACATTGTGAAGGTTTTAGCAAGTATCAATCATGCTACTTTAAAATTTTTGGGGTGCTAAACAAATCCAAACCAAGATTTTAACTAGAGAATTAGGGTTAATTTGCATGTAAACAACTTTACATCTAAGAGAGAGAGATTACAACCTTTGTAGTCCGTTCCTTCGCTTCTGTCACGACTCGAAATAGCACGTGACTGGCCCTTGAATCATATGAAGTCTATAGGACCCCATCTAATCCAAGTAAGCCAAAAGCCCATAAATCTAAATCCATTTTAAGGAATAAATAAGAAAACTAGTTTTTAAGAAGGAAAACATGTTTTAAAAACAAGGTTTTTAAATAAGAAAGCCGAATATGCATTTTTAAAATCTATATTTTTTTCTAAAAATTTCGGCAGAGTTTCCTTTGTAAATAATGGCCCCGAACGGGATACAACAAGAATAATATATACAAAATGATAAAAGGCATACCAAGCGGGAGCTAGCTCTTCGTCAATCGACGGTCACAACCACGCAAGAAGTATAATATACAACGCCGAAGGGCGAGGATCAAAACTCAAAAGGAAACTCAAAATCAGCATGAAAACCATAATACTACAACGCGCGACTCTAAGGTCGAAATTGTTAGTTATGTATATGCCCTAGAGGCCATTGTTGTACATATGATGTATATTATGATGGATGCTTGGATATATACAGAGAGGACTTTCTTGCTCGTTATGATAGTATGCTATTTGGTTTCACTTTATCTTAACATGTTGACTTGTATTGGTTTACTGTCTTACTCTCACATGTTGATAAAACCCTTAGGATCTGTACTCGACTACTGGGACTATGATGAGATTATACTAGTGGGGCCATAGTAGTCGATGAGTACATCCTATAACTGTTCCTAGTCGAGGGTATATCGAGATAGGGCATCGATACACCAGAGTAGACTAGCGTATACGCATCTTGACCCATATGATGGGCGATGGATGATCCCATATCCATCGGTGTTTGACATCAGAGATGGTGTACGGGTGCTTAGTGGAGACTGGGTACACTGGACGGACTCGCCGAGAACTCCCAGATGGTGATATACCACACGTCAGATGGCAGTTCTCCGGTGACACTGGTACAGGGTAGTCTGTAGACCCGAGATCGTCATAGAGTCTTGTGTGATTGCCACTGTGCTTTGATTTCCACCTTACCATGTCCAAGAGGGCGTGCAAAACGGTGGCTTTTGGGTACAGTCCCGAATCACGTGGAGGCAATGAGCGATAGGAGGGGAATCGTCTCTCCCGGTATAGGGAGTTGATGTTGTGCTGTGTTCGATTGGCTATAACTGGAAGTCCCTGGCCAGGGCTGATATAGAGATTTACTGGTAAGTGTTACTAGTAGTTTCTCGACCTGTTATGAGCCTCACATCGACACGACTTATTGGTTACTGGGGTCTGACGTATACCACCCCTAGACTTGATATGCGACATATGAGACGAATAGACCGGACTATACGGGAGTGTTACTGATTGGATTCACAGGAGAACGGACAGGCTAGCTTGTTGATCTTCTAATCGCTCAATACCTGGGTGGCTATTACGTTTAGCTGACCGCTTGCAGCTTGTGGGTGTTTGATATGATCATCACCTGCTACCGGCGTATTGACGTTTCTTTAGAGTCCTACACAGAGGTTTCTTGGCTCAGGCAAAATGGAGTAGAGGCACATATATGATATGTGCAGGACCGAGGATAATGCGATATGAGATACCGTATTATATTCTCGCGATATTTAGATATGAACCGGGTCATCGAATCAAGTGTTGATTCGATGAATCGGTACATGATATATTAGTCGGTTATATTCGATATAGCCGGATCGTTGGATCAAGTGTTGATTCGATGATTTAATGTATAATGATATATATGATATATTGTATTACATTATCTAATATTGGCTCGCTTTATTATTCCATTTTCTCACCGGATTAATACATTGATATATATGCGATATATGTTAATTGTATTATTTTCTTTTGTTGCAAATATATAATATATATGTGATATATATTATTGTGACATGATATGATTTATTATGAAACATGTTTAAGGATGATAAAAAGGGATTAGGGTTTGATTAGGGTTAGCTCTTTCTTGCACTTTCTAGAAAGATTCTATTTTATCTTGGTTAAGATATTATGGTTGATCCTTATCCTTAACCTAACCAAACCCTAACTCTAGTTTATTCTCTACAAAGTTTTAGCCTCTCATCCTTGACCATGGTTTAATAATCAATCATATATTCTTTACTACTATTCATCACAAAAGGATTATCATTTTCATTCATCATCTTCTTCTCTCTTAGCTTTGAGAAAGCTTACTAGTTAATTCTCTTGTGATGATTTCTTGTGAGAAAATGAATTAGAAAGAAAGCATAAATACTACTCCATCATCCTCATCTAATCTAACCCATTAGATTAGGGTGTTCATCTCTTTAGAGTGAGAAAGTTTGGGTTATAGCAACTTCGACGTAGATCATCGGAGAAGCGGAACACTTCAAGCTAGCATGGATCGTTCGAGTCGTGGAGCCTCTCTTGAGTCCGGGAGATCGTGGATCGCGGCAAAGGGACTTCTACTCGGAGCTTGTGAAGCGAAGGAGCGGACTACAAAGGTTGTAATCCCTCACACTTAGGTTTAATGATGTTATCTTGCATGTTAAACCCTAATAATCTACCAAAGATCCCGTCTTTGGGTTGTTCGGCACATCTAAAATTATATTGGGGCATGTTTGATGCTTTATGAACCTTCACAAGAGTGCCTAGGAACCCTACAGTGGTATCAGAGCCTAGCTAGAGCATTAGGCCACGTGTTTACGAAGTTAAAACTCCGATCGAACCCGAACCGACGAAAATGAACCCCTCTCTGGATATTTTTCAAAAATGCGATTTTTTCTGAATTAAAAATACCTGAAAAATACCTCAGACAAAAATAAGAATAACGGTGAAATACGAGCCATTGATCCGTACAAACGACCGCGGAATCGCGGCCGTACCCTGCTTGGGTCGCGGTTCCGCGGCAGTACTGCTTGATGGGACAATTTTAATTTCACAGTAATTTTTGTTTTTGATTCTTATACATTTTCTAGTATTTTTATTTTGGCTCAAGTGTTGAGTATTCTGGGGTTTATTTTGTAATCGTAGATTCGATCGGAATATTTAAATTCGTTATTATTTCCGGATATTTAGAAATTGTTAAAATGTTCGAACGGATATCATTAACTCACTTTTTCCCGGCACGGCAAAATTTTCAAGTGTTGAATTTTTTTCGGGTTTGAATCTTTCGGAAAAATGTGCAAGTAACACGGTGGACTCTCTAGAAGACAACAAACCTTAACTCGATTATGTGACCGTCTTGAACTGCCTTTTGAACCTTCGGGTTTGGGGCAGTACGGCGTGCCACATGTGAGGCGTTGGCTTGACCCTTCTACGGCTGGATCACGGGTACTGTGACATATTCTGGGATTATTTGAACTCCGCTCAAGTGTTGAGCTATTTGGGAAATTTTGGATATTTGATTATCTGTTCGAAAAGTTTAATACTGTCTATTTATCTGGATTTTTGATACAATATGTGGAATTCAAAGAGTTAGGCATGAAATGCGAAGTATGTGATATTTCGGATTTACGATGTCTAAAGTGATTGTGGATTCCAAATATTGTAGTTTTACACTTTCTTTTCTGTGACCGTAAGTGTAGTATGTAGTTGTATTGCCAGTTGTCGTTGCTATACATCGACGACGATCGGTGTATGCATACTTACGTTGATGATATGAGATATTATGTGTTGCTGAGATATGATGTGCAGGATTGTCGCGATTGAATAGCCGGGGGTTTTATGTGAGATGGGAGTTTTATATTTTCATTCATGTAAATTCAAATGTAATGTAATATTCTTTTATTTGGGACACTTCCGGGTTGAGGTTGATGCCACCAGTGTTGTATATTATTTACTTTTCCGCATTAGGATGGACCCAAGGAGGGGAGCACAGGTGACCGGGTTCTGGGGTTCAGTGGGAGGCCATCTCGAGGAGTCGAGACCGGGTCTCCTAAACTCCAGAATTGGTAGGGTCGCTTGCCGCTCTCGTAGGGGTCCAGGGTGTGGGCTTGGCTATTCATCGCGACTGTGGAATCCGTATTTTCTATTGTTGGCTAAATACTAAATACGGACGTCCTAGTATATCCCACATTATATCTATGTTTCTGCTGTGATATCTGTGATGTGATCATTTGATATGTTGTGATGGATACAGTATATAGTATATATGATATATTATATAGACGTTACTTATGTTTTACACCCGCGCTAGCCCTGCCCTGCTCTGTCGTTAGCTACCTAACCTAACGGTGCACGAGGGGACATCGAGGCTAATGCGGATGACATAAGTGTACGTCGTATTTATCTGTGATGCTTAGGAAGCATAAGCTGATGGGATTTTTTTATTAATGAGATTAATAAAAAGAAAAGAAACCTAAATGATGTTGTAGAATCAAAACTTTATAAAAAGGGTAGCTACAGTTTTGTTTTGCATAGTGGTATATATGATATACCCTGCACCTTATTCGATGAGAAAAGAGCCGAGATCCCTTCACCGGGAGTGACCTCTTTAGCGAAACTGGCAGATGCTACAAAACTCGGTTTGTCTTTTGATAGCTTTTAGAGTTTTGCTTTGCATAGTGGTATATATGATATACCCTGCACCTTATTCGATGAGGAAAGAGCCGAGATCCGTTCACCGGGAGTGACCTCTTTAGCGAAACTGGCAGATGCTACAAAACTCGGTTTGTCTTTTGATAGCTTTTAGAGTTTTGCTTTGCATAGTGGTATATATGATATACCCTGCACCTTATTCAATGAGGAAAGAGCCGAGATCTCTTCACCGGGAGTGACCTCTTTAGCAAAACTAATGAAAGCCTAAAAAACACTCCATTTCAAAATTTCACTTGATTCTACGACGATATCAAGTTCATTACGCAATAGGTTTTCAGAAAAACCTGCGTAGCCCTCCGTCATTTCAGATAGATATTATTTAGTATTCGTGCTATGTTTGTTGACTTAGTCAAGGCGTAGTGTACGGTAGCTAAGTAATGTTTATCTGCTAAAACATGAGATGTGATTGGATTAGGGTATTCGCACGGCCTTGTTGACTCAGTCAAGGGTCGTACGGGTGGGTTTAATTCAATAGGGAAATATACGGGTTGAACTTGACTTGCGATTTATGGTTTGTTGACTTAGTCAAGGTCATAGATCGCTAAGGGCAAAATATTATCGGGAATTTCAAGTGTTGAAATTTGCAATGAGATTGCATACCTCCTATGAGATAGTTGGATCCCGATACCCACTGCGAGTAAGTGTTACTCTTGGGAGAGTTTTACACAGGACAATTAGCCGATCAAGTAGGTGTCTAGAAAAGTGTCAACGAGGTTACGCCTCTGGGAAAACGAGGTTTACTTTAATTAGGTCCGTGCGAAAGAACGGGGAACCTCCCTCAAATACCGACACTGATCTGGCTGAAAGATTGACGAAATTGTAGGGTGTAATTAATCCCGGCTAATCTTACCTTTTAGGATTTGAAGGAAGATTTGATAAAAACAGTGGGAGACATCCTGATTAGATAAGATAATAACCAATCTAATCTTGCAAGAGCATACGCTAAAGTGTTTTCTTCTTTCTCTCTCCATGTAGTGACCATGTCAGGCCATAATCAAGATAATAATATGGATGTATTGACTGAACCCGCTTATTATACTGAGCAGGGGAACGTTGGACCCGTTCTTTCTTATAAGAGTTATAAGACTGAACAGGGAATAGGAGAATATCTGGATTCTCACGCCGCCCAAAAGAACATGCATGTTGATGCATCTTCTTCAGGTGTGTTAGTTATTAAAAACTGTTTTTCAGTTCACCCTACGTCCTGGGTATTAGATACCGGATCAGGATCCCACATATGTAAATTATTACATGGGCTACGTAAAGGTAGAGAACTGGGAAAATGTGATCATTCTATTCAAGTAGGGAACAGTGCAAGTATTGCAGCCAAAGCAGTTGGCGAATATCACCTAGTATTGCCAAGTCGTAATACACTGATTCTAAATGAGTGCTATTATATACCGAACATGATGTGCAACATTATATCAGTTTCTTTATTAAGTAAAGAAGGATATAATTTTGTAGTAAAGGATAATGTTATGAACATATTCTTAGATCAAAAATTGATTGCATCAGGCTCGTTACATAATAGCATATTCATTCTAAATCAGAATACAGTCCTCAATATACAAAACACATACAAGAGGAAAAGTTCAGAAATGAATGAATCCTTCTTATGGCATTGTAGACTTGGCCATATCAATGAGACACTGCTAGCTAAGTTACATAAAAATGGATATTTGAATTCATTCGAATTTTCATCTTATGATACTTGCCATTCATGTCTCAAAGGAAAAATGACCAAAGCTCCGTTTAGTGGACACGGAGAAAGAGTTACCGAACTCTTAGGACTAGTACATAGTGATGTATGCGGTCCTATGTCTACGCATGCCAGGAACGGTTCTTCCTACTTCATTACATTCACTGACGATCTCTTTAGATACGGGCATGTGTTCCTGTTGAAACACAAGTCTGAAGCTTTTGAGAAATTCAAAGAATATAAGCACGAAGTAGAGAACCAAACGGGCAAAAGTATTAAGATCCTTCGATCTGATCGAGGAGGAGAATACTTGAGCAATGATTTTCTGGATTATCTAAAAGAGAATGGGATTCTTTCTCAGCTTACTCCTCCTTATACACCACAGCACAACGGTGTATCGGAACGAAGGAATCGGACCCTATTAGATATGGTGCGATCTATGATGAGCGAAGCTGAGTTACCTATTTCCTTCTGGGGGTATGCGCTTGAGACAACCATATACATATTGAATCTAGTTTCATCTAAATCTGTACCTACCACACCATATGAGATATGGAGTGGGAAGAGACCATATTTTAAACGAGTTAAGATATGGGATTGTCCGGCCTATGTCAAAAGACAAAATCCGGACAAACTCGAGGCACGATCAGTTCTTTGCAAATTTATGGGATATCCAAAGAATTCTCAAGGATATTTTTTCTACCACGCTGAGGAACAAAAAGTGTTTGTTGCTCAACATGCCACCTTTTTGGAAAAGGAATTTCTTGCAAAAGAAATTAGTGGCAAAGAGGTAGAGCTGGAAGAGGTTCCAGCACCACAAACCGCAACTGATGATTTGTTGGAACCAGAAGATTCAGTAGTACCCGACGAACCCCAGCCTCTCCGCCGATCTAGTAGGGTTTCTCGTCCACCTGAGAGATACTACGGTTTTCTCATAGATGGTGGAAGCGAGGATTGCATCACGGAAGATGATGACCCGACTAGTTTCGAGCAGGCCATCACGAGTGGTGACTCTGTGAAATGGCTGGATGCAATGCGATCTGAGATGGAATCCATGTACACCAATAAAGTATGGACTTTGGAAAATGCTCCTGAAGGGGTAAAACCCATTGGGAGCAAGTGGATTTTTAAAAAGAAATTTGGTGTAGATGGAAAAGTTGAGACTTTCAAAGCTAGACTTGTAGCAAAGGGATTTTGTCAACGACCAGGTATGGATTATGATGAAACCTTTTCTCCAGTGGCTATGCTTAAGTCCATCCGGATCTTACTTGCCATTGCTGCATACCATGACTACGAAATCTGGCAAATGGATGTTAAGACCGCCTTTCTAAATGGTGATTTAGAAGAGTGCGTGTACATGACTCAGCTAGAGGGCTTCGTAGATAGTGGGAGCAGCGGAAAGGTGTGCAAACTGCTTAAATCCATTTATGGGTTAAAGCAAGTATCGCGGAGTTGGAACATCTGTTTTGATGTAGTAGTCAAAGAGTTTGACTTCATCAAAAACATAGATGAACCTTGTATCTATAAGAAGGTAGCAGAGAGTAAGGTTGTCTTCCTCGTATTGTACGTGGATGACATACTCTTGATAGGAAATGATATTCCTATGCTGCAATCAGTCAAGCTCTTCTTATCACAAAGATTCTCAATGAAAGATCTAGGTGATGCCTCCTGTATATTGGGGATTAGGATCTATAGAGATAGATCCAAAAGGATACTGGGATTGTCCCAATCCAGGTACATTGACACCATACTAAAGAGGTTTAGTATGGAAGAATCCAAGCGTGTGAACCAACCCATGATCTCTGGACTCACTCTCTCCAAAGAGATGTCTCCCAAGACTGATTTGGAAAGAGCTCGCATGCAAGGGATACCCTATGCTTCGGCAGTAGGCTCTATCATGTATGCGATGCTATGTACCAGACCCGATGTAGCATACTCACTAAGTGTAGTGAGTCGGTATCAAGCAGATCCTGGAGAGAGTCACTGGACGGCTGTGAAGAACATTCTCAAGTACTTACGAAGGACTAGAGATATGTTCTTGGTGTATGGTAACGGAGAACTCCGGGTAGAGCCCTTTATCGATTCCAGCTTCCAAAGTGATAAGGACGACTCTAAGTCGCACTCGAGATTTGTCTTTACCCTCAATGGAGGGACGGTATGTTGGAAGAGTTCCAAACAGGATACCATTGCAGACTCGACGATGGAGGCTGAATACATCGCTGCCAACGATGCTGCCAAAGAGGCTGTCTGGATGAAGAAGTTCATTAGTGAACTTGGTGTGGTTCCATCCATTGAGCATCCAATACCTCTGTATTGTGATAACAATGGAGCTGTGGCTTTGGCCAAGGAACCCAGATCCCATCAGAAGTCCAGACATATTCTGAGGCGGTATCACCTGATCAGGGAGATAGTTGATCGCCGGGAGATCGAGGTTAGGAGAGTAGATACGAAGGACAACACTGCGGATCCACTCACGAAGGCCATTCCCCAGATACAGTTTAATAGATTATTCGGGATGCTAGGTATGAGATACTATAGCAGCTGGCCTTAGTGCAAGTGGGAGATTGTTAGTTATGTATATGCCCTAGAGGCCATTGTTGTACATATGATGTATATTATGATGGATGCTTGGATATACAGAGAAGACTTTCTTGCTCGTCATGATAGTATGCTATTTGGTTTCACTTTATCTTAACATGTTGACTTGTATTGGTTTACTGTTTTACTCTCACATGTTGATAAAGCCCTTAGGATATGTACTCGACTACTGGGACTATGATGAGATCATACTAGTGGGGCCATAGTAGTCAATGAGTACATCCTATAACTGTTCCTAGTCGAGGGTATATCGAGACAGGGCATCGAGACACTAGAGCAGACTAGCGTATACGCATCTTGACCCATATGATGGGTGATGGATGATCCCATATCCATCGGTGTTTGACATCAGAGATGGTGTACGGGTGCTCAGTGGAGACTGGGTACACTGGACGGACTCGCCGAGAACTCCCAGATGGTGATATACCACACGTCAGATGGCAGTTCTCCGGTGACACTGATACAGGGTAGTCTGTAGACCCGAGATCGTCATAGAGTCTTGTGTGATTGCCACTGTGCTTTGATTTCCACCTTACCATGTCCAAGAGGGCGTGCAAAACGGTGGCTTTTGGGTACAATCCCGAATCACATGGAGGCAATGAGCGATAGGAGGGGATTCGTCTCTCCCAGTATAGGGAGTTGATGTTGTACTGTGTTCGATTGGCTATAACTGGAATTCCCTGGCCAGGGCTGATATAGAGATTTACTGGTAAGTGTTACTAGTAGTTTCTCGACCTGTTATGAGCCTCACATCGACACGACTTATCGGTTACTGGGGTCTGACGTATACCACCCCTAGACTTGATATGCGACATATCAGACGAACAGACCGGACTGTACGGGAGTGTTACTGATTGGATTCACAGGAGAACGGACAGGCTAGCTTGTTGATCTTCTGATCGCTCAATACCTGGGTGGCTGTTATGTTTAGCTGACCGCTTGCAGCTTGTGGGTGTTTGATATGATCATCACCTGCTACCGGCGTATTGACGTTTCTTTAGAGCCCTACACAGAGGTTTCTTGGCTCAGGCAAAACGGAGTAGAGGCACATATATGATATGTGCAGGACCGAGGATAATGCGATATGAGATACCGTATTATATTCTCGCGATATTTAGATATGAACCGGGTCATCGGATCAAGTGTTGATTCGATGAATCGGTACATGATATATTAGTCGGTTATATTCGATATAGCCGGATCGTTGGATCAAGTGTTGATTCGATGATTTAATATATAATGATATATATGATATATTATATTACATTATCTAATATTGGCTCGCTTTATTATTCCATTTTCTCACCGGATTAATACATTGATATATA
This sequence comes from Agapanthus africanus, assembly GCA_030015575.1. Classification (NCBI taxonomy): domain Eukaryota; kingdom Viridiplantae; phylum Streptophyta; class Magnoliopsida; order Asparagales; family Amaryllidaceae; genus Agapanthus; species Agapanthus africanus. Next base: position 189,929,525 of record CM057337.1, read on the forward strand.
TGCGATATATGTTAATTGTATTATTTTCTTTTGTTGCAAATATATAATATATATGTGATATATATTATTGTGACATGATATGATTTATTATGAAACATGTTTAAGGATGATAAAAAGGGATTAGGGTTTGATTAGGGTTAGCTCTTTCTTGCACTTTCTAAAAAGATTCTATTTTGTCTTGGTTAAGATATTATGGTTGATCCTTATCCTTAACCTAACCAAACCCTAACTCTAGTTTATTCTCTACAAAGTTTTAGCCTCTCATCCTTGACCATGGTTTAATAATCAATCATATATTCTTTACTACTATTCATCACAAAAGGATTATCATTTTCATTCATCATCTTCTTCTCTCTTAGCTTTGAGAAAGGTTACTAGTTAATTCTCTTGTGATGCTTTGAGAAAGCTTACTAGTTAATTCTCTTGTGATGATTTCTTGTGAGAAAATGAATCAAAAAGAAAGCATAAATACTACTCCATCATCCTCATCTAATCTAGCCCATTAGATTAGGGTGTTCATCTCTTTAGAGTGAGAAAGCTTGGGTTATAGCAACTTCGACGTAGATCATCGGAGAAGCGGAACACTTCAAGCTAGCATGGATCGTTCGAGTCGTGGAGCCTCTCTTGAGTCCGGAAGATCGTGGATCGCGGCAAAGGGACTTATACTCGGAGCTTGTGAAGCGAAGGAGCGGACTACAAAGGTTGCAATCCCTCACACTTAGGTTTAAAGATGTTATCTTGCATGTTAAACCCTAATAATCTACCAAAGATCCCGTCTTTGGGTTGTTCGGCACATCTAAAATTATATTGGGGCATGTTTGATGCTTTATGAACCTTCACAAGAGTAGCTAGGAACCCTACAGAAATAATACACAACTGGTTTTCTAAGTCTGAAACAATATACAAGTTTGGTTGATGGAATTACTAGATACAAATGAATAATACATATATAATGATGGTTCTGATGGAAAAGAACTCACCTACCAAAGCAAATCACCCGTAAGGGAAGCAGTGTGCCAGAAAAGCCGCAATGAAACTTGTACGGCAAAACCTGCAAGAGTTGTGGCACAACGGGGGTGAGTTTCCAAATCGTGAATAGAAAACATCACAGAGCAGAAATCGTATGTATGACACAATTCTAGGTCAATACGATCAGATATATATATAAACTTCAAATGAATAAATCTGAAGCATGATAAGGTGGAAATGTAACATCTATACAAGAGTGTAGTACCAAGTGCTCGTGCCAGTGCCTCAGGTAATAACATATTATAAATATGAGGTATGATCAATGTCGACTATATCATGAAGTCTATAAGTATGTGGATATCATTCAACTATGTAATCAATGTCTGTATGTATGTGGATCTCGTCCAACTATGTGATCAATGTCATCAATTTCAACTATATGTATGTGGATATCGTCCACATATCACCCAATGACAATAAACATCATGCATGTAAATATCATAAAGCATATGCATGGAAGTATGAGGATATAATCAACATGTGTCCCTCGCGACACATCAAAATCATAGAACCGGAGTGTCCAGCATCGACACTCAAAAACATCATGAAAGCTGTGCCCAGCATCGGCACGTAAATCCTCATATATCGGGCTCCGTCAGTCCGGATCGGCCTATATCATCTCTCGACTACGGTCGGTATCCTCCGGATATCCGCCGAGCCCAAATACTATCACCGGTAGGTAGTGGTCCCTCTGCCAGGCTCACCGTCTGTATACACAGCATCCCTTTCTTGCCCTAGGGTACCATACCGGGCCCCACCATATACCCACACACGGCTCACGACTCCTCCTTGCATGGGGTATATATATACATCAGAACCGATAAAACTCATGGTGGACGCACTGAAATATCATATCAAGGGTAACCGGGTTTTTAAAACAATACATACTCTCTTTTGAAATACCCACGGTTCCCAAATCCAGAAATATCATGGAAACAACATATCTCAATGCGTAAAATCATAAAGCATGATGTATGCGACATATAAAAGGAACGTAAGCATATCAGTATATCATGCAACATGGAATATTAATATGCACATATTGAGGGAAACCACTCTTTTAAAATGAACAAAGTTTTAGGATATATCTTGCGGTTCCCAAATCTCTAATCAAGCCAGAATCATCTATGTATGTGCAGATACTTATGTATGAAGTATGGGTGTACAATATGTATGTACACATGTATGAGTGTACAATATGTATGTACACATGTATGAGTGTACAATATGTATGTACACAAGCATGCCGTGCAAGGGGTCATACCCTGAATGCAACAATCCTACAGTGTAGTGACATGGAAATTATCGATGATGAAATGTGTGAGCCGGCAAGAAGGTGTACGTGAAAAATATGCATCATCGATAATGGTGCTGGTGTCCTAACAGCAGGGTTTTAACATAACAATAAACATATTTAAACATGCAATGCGATATGAACAGTAAGAATATGTGGCAAATGAATAATAAACACAACAGTGCAGAGTTTACATCAATGTATCTATGTCATACTGTTTTGCCATTTGAAAGGTGACGAATCGGGGTTTTAAGGAAAATAAGGGCTACGGTGTTTTTAAGAAAAGATACGTCTTTTGAAAATATCCGTAGAATCCCTTTGCCTGCCTTTAAAATTATTCCCGATTCGTTAGTTTTGAAATAGGTATGACATCGGACTAGCCTAACATCTACTAAGCAAACTACAGATCTAACTAACAAGCTAATCGGGAGGGGTATGGAAACCACCTAAATCTGAGTCGATATATATATATATATATATATATATATATATATATATATAATAATCGGTGATCCCGCCTCAATAGTATCACGTACGATACAATACATCCTATGACATCCTCGAGTCATGGGTGCGGATTTATCATCAATATAAAGCTCATACGATACATCCATCGTACAGCATCCCAAATCTGGGTACGGGTTAATATCATATTCATCTCATCAATTATCTGGTATCCTTATCATCATATCTCATGATCTGGGGTGTTTCCCCAATCAGAGCAAAACTCTGTTGGAAATTCAAAATTCAAATTTTAAAGCAACGCTTCAAATTTCGGGCGCAACGCGCCACATGTCAGGCGTTGATAGGTCAGCGCAGCATCCAAGAAGGTGCGCCTAATCAGAGCAAAGCTCTATTTAAACTAAAATTAAAGGAAGCAACGCTTCAGTTGCGCAAGCACTGCGCTGCGCGACACGTGTCAGCGCAGTTGCGCTGCGCTGTGCGCTGCGCGACACGTATCAGCGCGGATGCGCTAGCGCAGTTGCGCTGCGCTGTGCGCTGCGGGACACGTGTCAGCGCAGTTGCGCTGCGCTGTGCGCTGCGTGACACGTGTCACGCGCTGGGGCATTTGCGCCAAACAGAATTAAAATTCAAAAGAAATCTTTTCTGTTCTTGTTAAAACAAGAAGATTTTCTTCTGTAAAAGAGAGGCCTTTAGATCAAAGATCCAACGGTGGGGAAATTCCCCAAATCACTCAGAGAAAGATCTTTTTAACAAATTTAACTAATTTATGGACACTATAAAAAGGACCCTAGACCTCAATTCAAAGGGATCAACATTTTTTATGAGAAATTAAACAGAGAGAGCTCTGAAGAATTGGAGAGAAATCCTCAAGAACAAAAAAGGTAAAAAGCCTTTAGAAAAAGAGAAAATTCTCTTATGAACAGATCATATATCTAAAGACAAGATTAATGATCCTCAACAAAAAACAAATAAAAACAGTGCTTTGCACTTTTTATGAACCTTTGGTTCTCTGAGATAAGAAAAACAAGAGAAACTTGTTTTCTTTGATCTAAATTAGATCAAGAAAGCAAACAGTGCTTTGCACTTCTGTTATGAACCTTTTGGTTCTTGAATTTAAAAGATTCTCAAATTTATAGTGCCTTGCACTTGCAAACTGCGTTGTTGCGCTCTTGGGAGAGTGCCACGTGTCAGCATCTGAACTACTTGCGCTATGCGCTTTAAGATAGAGCTTTGCTCTCTATAATTGGCGCAACTTACCAGAGTGCGCCACGTGCCAGCAGCGCACTAGCGCAGCGCACTGCGCTTGCATGACACGTGTCGTCACCACAAGCACTTACGCTCTTTGATTGGCGCAAAGTGCCTGATAAATGCAAGGCATTTCCTAAAGGGCCAGGCCCAGATTAAAAAAAACAAGCAGGCCTAATTAAATTGATGCTCGACATCATTTATAAAAATGGGCAGAGCCCAAACGAAATAATAAAAATGCTATGCATTTTAAAAGGGGCAGAGCCCAAACAAAGTAGATGCTTTGTATCATTTATAAATGGGCTGAGCCCAAAACAAATTGATGCTCTGCATCTTTTATGGGTAGAGCCCAAATAAAAATGCAATGCAAAAGCAAATAAAATGTTGAAAATTTTCAACTGGACTTAGCCCAATTTTGGCTGTAAGCCCTCAAATTAAATTGACTGAGCAAGATTGCTTTCTTAAATCAATTTACCTCCGGTTCGAGGGTACATCTCCGAACTCCTCTGACGCTTCTCGTTGTAATCTTTCAACGACGTCAGAGAGGCGACGGGTCCCAACGACCACACATGAATATGGACTGCGGGGTCCCTAAACTCATGGACCGAAACGTCCTTAAATTAATATTGGACCGAAACGTCCTTAAACTAATATTGGACCGAAACGTCCTTAAACTAATGATGGACCACTACGTGCTTAAACTGGCAATGGACTGAAACGTCCGTAAACTAATGATGGACCACCACGTCCTTAAACTGGCGATGGACCATCACGTCCCTAAACTGGAATATGGACCACCACGTCCCTAAACTGGAACAATAGAGCCTTCAAATGCTCTTTTGCCGGATCTAAACGGTCCCGTTTAAGTTGATCTTTGCCCCAAACACGGCTAACCCATCCTTAAATATTCAAATGGACTATAAAACTCCAAATCGACTTTGGTTCAAGGGTACATCTCCGAACTCCTCTGACACCTATCATTGTAATCCTTCAACGACGTCAGAGAGGTGACGAGTCCCGACGGCCATATATTAAATGGATCACCACGTTAAGTTGATCTTAGTCTAAAACAGGACTAACGTATCCTTAACGGATGTTTAAGTTGATCTTAGCCTCAATACGGTTAACGTATCCTTAAACTAAAAACACCAAACCCAAATCTAAGTAAATACGGATTTGGACTAATCCACGTCCTACGGGCGACGACATCACTTAGTCTCCGTATACAATCCACAGACAACCACAAACAAAACAAACACACACGACACGAAGTGAAATTCTGGAGAAGAAGAAAGTGGCTACTGCGATGCGGTTGCGTAATTAACTGCAGGGGCTTGCGCCTGCAGGGAAAAGCGTTCCCACAATCAAAAACCCCTCAAGCGAAGGGGAATCTGACAAAGTCTGCTATATCGGCCGCATCCGTCTAAACCTCCGATACATGGTGCCATAAATCAACTTGGCATCTTCGGAGAGGTAGACGGATAAAACCATATAGCATCTGCCCCGAATCTCAGGCTAGACGTCCTCACGTCGCGGCCACCATTCGGAGGAGAACAGATTCTGGCACGCCCGGTAGGACCTTTTCCTCTTTCCACTCCACACTTCATGTGTCGTCTTCGCGAACGAATCGCGGCTTGTTAATGGTTGCCTTTGGATTTCAAGTTTACTAAGATTTGGTCTCTTGCTTGGCGCAGAAAAGAAATCGAGCATCGATGGCCTCTACCTGTTTGAAGTGCTCTAACTGCAGCTGCAGCTCGCGTCCGGCCTCAACTGGGGGCATAACCTACGGGCCCCAAGCGGCCTCTCTGTTCACCATGCCCGTGGAGCAGATTACTCAAGCCACCACGGGGTTGTTTTTCGGAACTATGCTTCCGCCAACAAGCTTCAGCACCCCTGTGCCCGTACAAGAAGCTCCTAAGAAGTCGGTCTTCGATTGGCTTTCAGCTACTGCGGCCCCTCTCAATGGGTTGCCCAACACCGGTGCCTCGATCTTCTCCAGATTGGGCCAAAACTCTCGTGGACCCACAATGAAGCTTGCAGTCTCAGAAAAGGTTATTCCAAAAGGAGTACCCAAACCTGCTCCTGAAGTCGTCAAGGCGGCTTCTCCTGTTAAGAGATTGGTCTTTACAAGATTGACCGTCCCAACTCCCACTCCTACTCTTGCTGCTCAAAAGACATCAGTCTTCAATAGGCTGACACCGGCAACCGCCCCACACCCGAACAGGGGGCAAGAAGAAGCTGTTTCTGTCTCTGAGCCAATACCGACGACTCGTCGCGCCCGATGACGCCACTGGCGCCGGGTAAGGAAGACTGGGGCAACTCCCCTTCTGGGATAACTCCACCGGTGGAATTCAATGCTGCTGTTCCAACCGGGAACAGCTTTGAGCTGCTGAATAGGGTACGCAGGAACTCACCAACTGCGGTGTTCAGAAGATCTCCTCCACCAGTAGAGACTGCCGTGGAAATAGAAAAGCCGGAGCAGCCTCCTCAATCGCTGTCCTCCAGGATCTACAAGACATGGCGACGAGTCCGAGAATCTGTCCTTGATCCTAACTTCTCTCGCCAGCACAAGAAGTCGAAAGGTCGGCAGGAAGAAAATCCCCTGGTCAAGCAACGAAAGGCGACGACCGCTTGGGTGCCCAAAGCAACGGCCCCCTCAACTTCTATGGCCCATAAAAGAAGAAGGCCGGAGAAAGTGCCGATGCCGATGACGAATATCAAAGGTGGTGAACCCAAACGCCCTAAGTCAGGGGGCATTGTAGTTCATACAGTCTACGTGGCGTCTGGTAAGGAGGGCAGTCGCATATCTACGGGTCATCGACCACTTACGCGATCCGTGACCAAAGCACAGGAGCAGCAGCAGAAGCTCCAAAAGATGATGAACGCTATGGCCGCACTTACTGGGCCAAAAGAAAACCCTGAAACGTCCTCGGATGAACACCAGGAGGAAGAAACCGGCGCCGAATTCCTTCGTCGAATATTAGAAAAGAAGGACAAAGAGGCTGCTGAACAAGCAGCCAACATACAGCGTATGAGCCTCCTGTTCCAAGACATGGTGGGGATAATGATCCAACAAGATCCTCCGGCCGAAGATCCCCCGATCATTCTTGAAGACGATAAGGGAGAGACGTCGAATATTCCGCCAGCTCTGTCAGCAGCTAAAGAAGAGACAATCTCCAAAGCTGACTTGGACGAGTACATAGCCCAGCAAATACGGGTTCATCATGCGACTGAAGCAGCTGGCCAGGTCGTAAGAACATGGCGTCCATCCAACTTGGTACGATCAAATCAAGTACCCGCCCGGTTACACAATTCCTAAGTTCCATGTCTACAAGGGGACTGGCAATCCCCACCAGCATGTTGCCCAGTTCAGGGCACTCTGCGGCAACACCGGCGGTGACGACAAGCTGTTGCTTCGCCAGTTTATTGGAAGTTTATCAGATACGGCGTTCGAGTGGTACTCTGAGCTCCCGAACAACTCGATCAAGACCTTCGTGGAGATAGAGCTATTGTTTACTCAACGTTTTGCAAGCGCCAGTGAACGTACCCCGATGACGGCACTGATTAACGCCAGGGTAAAGCCAGGCGAGACATAGGTCCAATATGCTATACGGTGGTGAAACTTATGGTCGAAGTGCGAGCAGCGCATTGAAGAAGCTCCCGCAGTGGGTATGTTTGTAGGAACCCTTGATCCGCAAGCAACCATCTCGCAATTTATGATGTTTTTCAAGCCGACTACCTTCCAGCCCTTGATTAACAAACTAGCGCAAATGGATCAGATGGGCCATAAACCCCCTCTTCCAAAGCCGGACTCTCGAAATGACAAGGGAAAGGGAAAAGCGATCGTTGTCGCTAATGCTCAACAACAACCGAGCGACTCGAAACCGATTGTTCGTCAAAATAATACGCGTCCATATGTGGCCTTTGAGGAGAGGCTAGGACGTTCTTATTCCTTTCCCCGAGATAAGACGAGAAGATTATTCGAGCTGGCGTTGTGCAACCGACTCATAAACCTGCCAGATCCAAAACGTCCGTCGCAACCAAGTGATGTCAATGAGCCCAACTACTGTCCTTATCATCGAGTACTGGGCCATCCGATCGAAAATTGCTACGTTTTCAAAAATTGGCTTGAAAACCAGTACCGACAGGGTAAATTCGCGTTATCTGACAAATGGAAGGTGAATCCCCCGCAGCCCCACACATCTAAGAGGACGAATACGCCAGGGGCAATATGCTCCGTCGTTGAAGAAGCTCCTTGGAAGGTTGTATTATCAACCAAGACAAAGAGGATGCTAAACGATTTTCAGACATGCCCAGCGATCAAGTGGAAGAACCCGTTGGAGCCGCAGATCATTGAAGGGATGTTGAAGCCTCATCCAACTCAAAAGATCGATGGAGGTGGCCCAAGCATTCATAACCAGCCGTCGAAATCTTCAAAGAAGAAGAAAAAGAAGTCAAAGAAGCCCGTGAAGCCTGGCGACAAGCGTACGGACTTGTAAAAACAAATTGACGCGCTGGAGGAATACAACCAGAAGGCACGGACTCCCATTTTATTCCAAGAATTCCTCAATCACGTCTTTCAAGAGGAAGATGAGGAAGAAAGTTCATCTGATGATTCTGAAGAATGCGTGGTGAGCTGTCATGTGATTTCCCACTCGTTCATGGACGATGAGGAGACCTCTTGTACTGAAACGCCGGGGGCAGATCCTGAACCAAAAATTCCGGGGCCATCGGATGAAGTAATTGACACATTCCTCAATGAAGCTCTCTTAAAAAGTAAAGCTGATCGGAAACGCGAGGCGGTCATATTTGAAAGGGCCAAACGCCAGCGACTTGATGAAAAAGCTGAGACAATCCCGCTGGAGCAAAATGCCTCCAACATTGACAAAAGCCAATTCAAGATGAGGAAAAGGTTTGCTAAGGCCATATCAATGGGCATGAAGCTACCATCCTCCGAAGGAAAAATTACTGGTGAAATAGAAATGCACCCCTCCTATTGCTTATATCATCAGAAGGTTTCACACCCCACTCAAGAGTGCAAAGCTTTCGATAAATGGTGACAAGGATACGTTGCTCATAGACAACGCTTCAAGCGGGAAAAGCGCAAAACTCGTCGGGAGCGAAGAAATACGACCGAAGGGCTTAAAAGAACTACTGGCGATTGTTGCATGGTTAACACCGGCAGGTCACAAGTGCTTACATTCGGGAGCGATTCTAATGAAGAGCTGGAATTTGCCCCTCTCTTTAAAGAGTCCACTTTGGGAAAAGAAGAAGGGCCAAAGGTTTGCGAAAATATTCGGCTGCGGAATCGGACGCTGCCCGAAAAGAATCTTGGAACCCCAAACAAAAAAGATAAAGGGAAAGAAAAGGTCTTTGAGGACATTTCCCTAGATGACCAAGTCATGGAAGAGCTAGCTGCCAAAGACCCGCCGAAGAAAAATAAGGTGGATTACAACGTCTTAGCGCATCTGAGGAAACTACCATCGCAGCTCAGCATTCTTGACGCCTTTTTACTATCAAAGGAGGCGAGAGATTCGTTAATTAAGGCACTACAGGACCCGGAGCAGTTCCAAGCTTTCCTGGCCGAAGAAAAAATGAAGGATGAATTGGAGGACGTGCACACGGCAGATGTCACTTTTGGCGATGAAGACCTTCTCCTTGGGACGTGCGAACATAATCGCCCCCTTTATGTGTCAGGATACTGCCATGATATAAAGATAGGTAAAATCCTGATCGACAATGGATCCTCCGTTAACCTTCTCAATGTGCGGGTGTTAAAAGAAATCTGCATGAGCGTCCAACACCTTGCTCGGGACAAGATCACCATCTCCGGGTTCGACTCCCAATCATCAAAGACTCTTGGATCTGTGATACTGACGCTACGCTTCGGACTGCTCATCACGGACATTAAATTCCACGTCATAGATGCCAGGACATGCTACAACGCTCTGCTCGGCCGACCATGGTTACACGAGTACAACATCATCCCTTCTACACAGCATCAGTGTATGAAATATTTTAGGGATGGTCTCAAGTATACCGTAACGGGAGAACTGAATCCGTTTTCCGTGAATGAAGTTCGCAAATATGAAGATGCCAAATACTTCTTGCCGAATTTTGAAGACACGGAAAGATGTCGCAAGCCGGAGAATAAAACTAATGCTACCATCCCTGTCTTCGGCAGTGATACCGAGGAGGAAGAGGAGATAGTTTATTCGGGTCCTCCCCAATACACCAAGCCGGGACCATCCGCTCCTACGTTGATCTTTCGTAGTGATTCGGAGGATGAGGTCCATGCTGTATTCTCTGCTTGACCTTCAATACGAGCTTCCGCTGACGAAGAGCAAAGTCTACAAGTCGCCATGGTGCCGCTTAAACATTATAAAGAACTGGATGCGCTCGACACCGAAAGCGTAGAAGAGCTGCAGACGTTTTATGTCCCGCCCAGGCAAGAAGGCGAGGAGGCAATTCTATTCTACCGCTCTGAAGAAAACAAAGTGGAGAAAGAAATCTGGCACGCGGCAGATCCTACGCTGGACAGACTTCAACCCATCCGTCTACCTAGATATTATATAGAAGGCTTGAAGAAGCTGTTGAAGCGCCAAGGGATACCCTTCAAACAGACCGTTAGAAAGGCCAAATTCTATGACAGGGTCTGGAACGTCCCCGGAACTCAGCACAAGCTGCCTAGTGGCAGGATGGAGACGATCGGGCTCGGATACATTCGCTCCAAGAAACGAGAGCTGCTCCGCGACTGTTACGTCGTACACGACTTCAACGAAGAAGCAGATGCGCAACGGGAGGACACTAATCCTGAACCAGTAAAAGTTCCTGATGCAAGAGTGCCCAATCCATCGTTTGAAGAATAAATGGACAGGCTTATAAGGGAAGCTGGTCAAAAAGTCTGAGATGATCACAACCGTGAGATGGCCATCTACGAGAAATCCAAAATGCAACGCCTCCTTCAACAGGCCGTCAAAGATGAAAGTGCCGCCCCCTGCCAACCTGTTATAAAAAAGGCTCGACGCAGAAGCAGAAACAAGCCGAAAGGCCAAAAAGGCGCTCAACAGCAACAAAGTGGGGCTAAGAAGCCACGCAAGCGGGAGTCGAGCGTTTTTTATCTGTCCCTCATGAAGAAAATGGGTCGAGCGTACTCGTTTCCTCGGGACAAGACGAAGAAGATACTTGAGCTTGCTCTAAAACATCAGATGCTTACACTGCCGGAGTCTAAGCACCCCGAACAAGCAGGCGAAGTCTCTGACCTAAACTATTGCTCTTACCATCGAGTAATAGGGCATCCTCTTGAAGATTGCTTCACCTTCAAGAATTGGGTTGAAGATCAGTATCAGCTTGGCAAATTCGCTATGTTTGACAACTGGAGGGTAGCGCCGCCACAGAAGCACGAACCCAAAGCTGCAAGAACAGAACCAACTCCACATTAGGATTGGAAGCGGATTCGCACTTGTCACATGATAACAATATTAAAAGAAGGGCCCGAGAACATGGAAAACCTTCCCTGGTGCTTCGAAACAGCAATGATGAGGTGATCTCAGAATTTCCGCCAGCTCCGAAAGAGCTGGAGGATGGAATACATACCACTGCAGATAACCTTAAGAAAATTGAGTTGGGGATGGCAAGTGACCCACGGCTGACGTTCGTCAGTGAGTTGTTGTCTGAAGAAAGGGTGGCTGCGTTAAAAGACGTCCTTGTACAGCACAAAGATTGCTTCATATGGAACTATTCCGAGATGCCAGGACTAGATCCAGAAATCGCTCTGCACACATTGGCGATCTCCCCGGACGTCAAGCCGGTCAAACATGCACCAAGAAGAATGCGGCTTGAGCTTGAGATGAGTATCAACGCCGAGGTTAAGAAGTTGATCGACTTTGGCTTCATCCAGGAAGTTCAATACCCTGAATGGATCGCCAACATCGTCCCGGTGATGAAGAAAAATGGGACAGTGCACATATGCGTAGACTTCCGGGATCTCAATAAAGCTTGCCGGAAAGACGATTTCCCAGTGCCAGTCACCGAACTGATGATAGACAACACGTCCACTCATGAGGTTTTCTCCTTTATGGACGGCTCGTCAGGGTATAATCAGATAAAGATGCATCCCAAAGACCAAAAGCATACCGCTTTCAGGACCCCTCTAGGGATATTTTGTTACAAGGTGATGCCTTTCGGTCTGAAGAACGCCGGTGCCACCTATCAGAGGGCCATGAAGAAGATCTTCGATGACCTTATACATGAAATCGTCGAATGTTATATTGACGACCTCGTGGTTAAAAGCAAATCGTATGAGGAACATCTCGAGCACCTAAAAACTGTATTTCAACGCCTTCGGCAATATAACTTTAAGATGAACCCTCTCAAGTGTGCATTCGGAGTTTCTTCGGGCAAATTCCTGGGATTCATCGTCCGACACCGAGGTATTGAAATAGATCCGTCTAAGATCAAGGCGATCATGGAAATGTCTCCGCCGAGAACTCTCAAACAGTTGCGGTCTCTTCAAGGAAAGCTCACATATATTCGGCGATTTATAGCCAACCTCTCTGGTAAGTGCCGCCCTTACAGTCACTTGATGAAGAAGGGAACTCCATTCATCTGGGATCAAAAATGCCAAGGCGCGTTGGACGAAATTAAACAGTACCTGCAGAACCCGCCAGTGTTGGCTGCTCCGGTTAAGGGAAAGCCTCTCATTCTTTACACAACCGCCCTCGAAGGTTCTTTAGGCGCATTATGGGCGCAAGAGAATGACCAGGGGAAAGAAAGAGCACTCTACTACTTAAGTCGAGTTCTTCTGGGGGCAGAAAGCAACTACTCCCCCATTGAAAAACACTGCCTGGCGTTGATCTTCACGATAACAAAGCTCAGACACTATGCATTGGCGCATAAGGTCCGTCTCATTTCGAAGGTCGACCCTCTTAAATATTTGATGTCGAAAGCCATATTGACGGGACGACTCGCTAAATGGGCCCTGCTCTTGATGGAATTCTCGATAACATATCAACTTCTCAAGGCAATCAAAGGCCAAGCCATTGCCGACTTCCTCGCTGAGCATCCGATACCCGCCGATTCTCCTCTGAATTGCGACCTTCCAGACGAACATGCGTTTGATGCGATCGACGGTAGTGATACCCGATGGGAGCTTTATTTTGACGGAGTGTCTTCCATGAAAAAGCGCAAACAAAGTACCCCTATAATCAAATCGGGAGTAGGCCTCATCTTCATAACTCCACAAGGAGGGATTATGCGCTTCGCCTTCTCCTTAACAGAGCCGAAGACGAATAACGAAGACGAATATGAATCCTTGATTGCAGGTCTCGAGATCGCCATCGACATGGGAATTGAAAACCTCCTCATATACGGAGATTCTCAACTGGTCGTTAGTCAAGTAAACGGCGACTACCAAACGTGCAAGCCAGAGCTGGTGAAGTACGGTGAAAAGGTGCAACAACTGTTGACCCAAATTCCCTCCTATACTTTGGAAAGCATACCGCACGCGGAAAACAGCAAAGCAGATGCGTTGGCCAAACTTGCTAAAGAACTGGCTGACGAAAACCTCGATGACGTTAGAATCGTGGTACAAAGCCGTCGGGTGCTTGCCTCAGCAGAAATATCTCCGGAATCACCCGAAGAAAAGGGAACGACTGAGCAGACGACCTTGCAAATAAAAGACCGGGAAAAGGCTGAGGATTGGAGGGAAGTCTTCATAGACTACTTTAAGTCCCACCGAATGCCCGAAGATGCGTCCACAAGACATCAACTCATGAAATGAGCTCTGTCTTTCGCCTTCGTCAATGATACTCTGTACAAGAGGTCATTCGATTCTCTGTGGCTGAGATTCTTGGGACCTGACGAAGCGAAAAGAGTCGTTCAAGAAGTTCATGACGGAATCTGTGGTTCTCATCAAGCAGGCCCAAAGATGAAGTTGAAGATCAAGCGGATGGGCTACTACTGGCCCACGATAATTCAGGACTGCCTCGAATATGCGAAGCAGTGCCACTCATGTCAAATTCATAGGGATTTCATCCATCAGTATCCAAATCCACTACACCCGACGGTGGCTAGCTAGCCGTTCGAAATGTGGGGAACCGACATAGTCGGCCCCATCGAACCAGCATCGTCCAAGGGACATCGTTTCATCCTGGCGACGACTGACTACTTCTCCAAATGGGCAGAAGCAGTACCGTTAAGAGAGGTGAAGACGGAAAATATCCTCCACTTCTTTAAGACGCACGTCATATATCGGTTTGGAACGCCAAGACGGATCATCTCCGATAACGGACCAGCTTACAGAAGCCACAAGATCAGTCGCTTCGCACAACAACACAATATAGACTGGAGATATTCTCCAGTTTACAATCCGCGAGCTAATGGTCTAGCCGAGGCCTTCAATAAGACCCTGACGAAGATCATGAAAAAGACGGTGTCCCGAAATAAGAGAGACCGGCACGAGAGACTGCAAGAAGCTCTCTGGGCGTATCGAACCACGTTCAAGACGGCCACGAACACAACGCCATACGCGTTGGTATTCGGGACGGAAGCAGTACTCCCCCTCGAGATAGAGTTACCCTCTCTGCGAGTGGCAGTCCACTACGAGTTGACGAACAAAGAAAATGCTAACCTTCGGCTTGAGGAGCTTGATGCCCTTGAAGATACACGGCTCATAGTGCAACAAAATCTGGAAGCTTATAAAGCAAAGATGACGCGCTCATATGAAAGATTGACCCGACCGAGGACATTCCGCCATGGCGAACTCGTGCTAGTGGTCAAAAGGCCTATGATCCCCAATCGCGCCAAGCGGGGAAAATTTGAGCCAAACTACGAAGGCCCGTACATCAAAGATAAAGTTTATCAGGGTGGGGCCTATCTACTCATGGACATGCATGGTGAAAGGCCTTTCAGGCCAATAAACGGTCGCTTCCTAAAGAAATACTACGCTTAATGAGCCACAGCCTAGGTCAATGATAGATGACGACGACTATGTCCGCTCGCTATCTTCCTAAGCTCAAGCTTTATAAGCAATAGCCAGCCTTCTACATATCGGACCGAAACGTCCTTAAACTAATAGCGGACCGAAACGTCCTTAAAATAATACCGCAGCATCCTTAGGCTGACGAGATAAAAAAAATATAAATAAAGAAAAATATAATAAATAAAAACGGTATGTCCATAAGCAAAAGGGGCACAGATGAAACCCCGAAAGGGCTCCGTGAGTAAAAACAGCAGGGCTACCGGCGAGTGTTCGTGAAAACCCGAAAGGGCACAACCTCGTAAAAAAAGAAGAAAATAAAAAGAATAAAAAAAAGGGTATGTCCATAAGCAAAATGGGCATGGATGAAAACCCGAAAGGGCTCCGTGAGTAAAAACAGCGGGACTACCGGCGAGTGTTTGTGAAAACCCGAAAGGGCGCAACCTCGTTCAAAGACACTTATAGGGTCCTCTCGACCTTGTAAGGAGAAATCACCCGCGTGAGATCCTTACGACTCACAAGGGAGCAGCACGCTTAGGGATCCCCACGATTCCTAAAGAGAAAATACACTTGCGAGATCCTCACGACTCGTAAGGAGAACTCTCTTATGAGACCCTCACGGCTCATAAGATTTGAAAGTCTTAAGTTACAAAGACCTAAACCTGTGCTTAAGCAATTCCCACAACTTCTGATATTGCCCTACAAGTGGCTCAATACTGGCCCTTGTATATGTCACGCCCCGAAAGTACGGAACATGACCGGCACTTAAACTGCGAACGTCTCGAGGCGTACGTAATCCAAGTGAGCCGAAAACCCAGAAATCCAAAAAAAGAAAAGTAGTAGAGTGAAGAAAAACCAATTTAAAACAAGTAGTTTTAATAGCATAAGTCGAATTATGCGGTTTAAAAAAAACATCAAATAATTCCCGAAAATTTCGGCAGAGTCTCCTTTGTAAATACTGGCTCCCAAACGGGATACAACATGAATAGTATACGAAATCAATAAAAAGGCATCCCCAAGCGGGAGCTAGCTCTTCGTCAATCGACGGTCACAACCACACAAGCAATATAATATACAACGCCAACGGCGAGGATCAAAATTCAAAAGGAAACTCAAAACCACAAGAAAACCACAGAAATATAACGCGCGACTCTAAGGTCGAAGGAATAACATCACTGGTCTCTATCTCAAAATAAATACATGTTTAGTTGATGAAACTTCTAGATACAACAGAATAATGATATACAAGATATATAATGGGGGTACGATACAAGTAAACCCACCTACTAGCAAATCACCCGAACGAAACTATGCCCGCAAAGCCGTAATGAAACCTGTACGGCAAACCTGCAAGAAACTGGGGCACAACGGGGGTGAGTTGCCAACTCGTGAATAGAAAAACATCTACGGAAAGAAATCGCATAAATAACGCAACCTAGGTCAATGATCATAATATATCCTCAAATATATGTATAACATGCAGCCTATAACAATGGCTAGGATAATATCCAACCGAGTGTAATCTCATAGGCCCGTGTCAGTGCCTCAGGTAGCAATATATCATATGGATGATGTATGAATGCATGAAATAGAATGCATGTACTGAATAAAACTTCTTTCATAAATCAGTGAGATTTCTGTATTTTAAAAATGAGGTACCATAAATGAAATCAGCATAAAACAGTGCCCAGCATCGACATAAAACAAGTGTCCAAATATCTCGATATCTCTGTGTCACAATCTCTGTACCTCAATATCTCAAAATCTCAATGTCTCAATCACAATATCTAGGGCACCGTCAGTCCAGACCGGCCCCTACCATCCATCTCAAGACCACGACGGAATCCTCCGGATATCCGACGCATCGGGTAAAATCACCGGTCGGTAGTGCTTCCCTGCCAGGCTCAACGTCAACAACACGATCCTCTTGCCCCGGGGTACCGCACCGGGCCCACCATGTACCCGAAACGGTTCCTCCACTCCTCGAATCGGATCTCGAAATCTATCAGCAAACTCATGGTGGACGACTCATACATCATAGGAAAACCGCACTTTTTATTTTAAAAGAGAGAAAAGGTTTATTTATGTTTTTGCGGTTTTCCTCAAAATCCAAGAAATCTCATGAAATCCGAATCCAAGTCATCAATAGCATGTAAACAGTGAATATAGGCATGAGAATTCATGAATGCGACACAACAGTGAATAATAACATGCATGAAGTAGTAGGCAATAACTACAATGTCTAACTAGCATATAAGGCAAGTACACTAATATCATGTCTAAACTATTAGCTAACAACCTATGTCAAATGAAGTAGTATTTTCTAAAGTGGTCGTGACATGGCAATTACCGATGAAGATGTGTGTGAGCTGGCAAGTAAGTGTACGTGGTACATACGCGTCATCGGTAATGGTGATGGTGTCCTAACAGCATGATATTAATAATAGGATATGAATCATAATATAAGCATGCGATACGGAGCGAACAACAAAAATGAGCGAGAGCTAAATACTAAACAATGGTTCCATTTGAAATAACACGAATCGTGGGGTTTTGAAAATAGGGCTACGGTAGTTTTAAGAAAGGATACGTCTTTTGAAATATCCGTAGATCCCTTGACCTGTCTTTTAAAATACCCACGATCCGCTAGTTTTGAAATAGGTAGGAGTCTAATCTAATCTAACAACTACAATAAACTATACGGCTGAACTAACAAGCTGAACTACAGGTAAGGAAACCGCCTATCATCTGAGTCGATACATATACATACCTGTATATGTATAGTCGGTGATCCCGCCTCAATAATATCATATCCGATACCATATCTATAATCAGGCATCCCAAGTCAAGAGTGCGGATCAATCATCAATATAGCTCGTACGTAAATCCGTCGTACGACATCCCAAATCTGGGTACGGGTCAATATCACATTCATCATACTATTCACCTGGTATCCTCTTTATCAAAAATCATGATCGGGGTACTGATCTACGTCTAGTACAATACTAATATCCTCAATATAGTCATGATCTGCCTACTGATCGACAGTCTCGTACAAACTGATATCATCAGCACAAATCATCATCAAGGAGTATACATCGCCCAATACGGCCTAGGATCAATATCCCAACATACCATATCTCATATCACGATCACATGTCGACCGTTTAATTAATAACACTATTCACCCGTATTGTCGTCCCAAGATCCGCTAACACCAGGACGTACCTCAAGTACGAATCCTGCCATATCACCGAAATCACAATCTCAACACAAAACTCATCGGCTCATCTCAAATCCGTATGTGAACACATAGTCCCATACCCATATGAACACATAACAATATATTCCCGTAAGCACAAATGAAAGAAGAAAGTATGCAAGTATGGGTGGGTGTGTGCAAGTGTGGTGCGACCGCTACTCTAGGGTTTCGCGACACTATATCATCCAAGAACACCAAATATCCATATTTATCATCAATAACTCAACAATATAAACAATATATATATGTGTGTATATGTATTCGTATACATCACCACGAATTGCGGGGGTGCTATACGCCATCCACCGACTTCTCCCCGTAGATATAAATCTACTCACCTGGTCCTCGCTAGCCGGTGCTGACGTCGCCACACGCTTGCTTGTCGTCTCGAAGTCCACATGGGTTACCTACATATCATAACGTACCGTGTCGTATTAAAATCTGACTCATGACCCAAAACGACACGTGAATCCCACATAGGTCAAAACCTATGGTTGCTTTCACAAATCAACCCAAAAACCCTCGAAGTCGGCGTACAAACGCCAAACCATCAAGAACAACCCAAACACACTCATTTGTACAATTACAAGCACTAATTTTAATATAAAATAGCTTAAAACTCACAAAAACCCCAATTTCACTTAAAAAGTCATTTTTCCGAAATCTAGCAAGCACAATTCGCCGTTTTGTACAAAACATGATGTTTTAACCAAACTAATGGCCATAAGGCTCACTAACCATCTTAATTAAGTCATACCAATGCTAATTAGATTTTAAACTTAATTCTTAATATCAATCTCAAAAAATCTAGTTTGCAAACATAACCAATTTTAACAATTTCATAGCAAAAATGCACAAACTACAATCTAGCTTAGATTTGCATGATCTAAAGCATTAAACTACACTTAATAATGTTAATGAAGTCATGAAAAACCTAATTAGATTTTTAGTCTAACATTTGCAATTAATTTCCAAAACCTAGTTTGCATAAAATTCCAATTTTAACAATTACAAGCATCAATTAGTAAACTAGCAACTAGGTTAGTTTTAACATCACATTAACTTGTTAATCCCCCCATTAGAACCATGAATAATAGATAAAAAAAACCTCACTTGATCACAAACCCCAAATCATTAATTCTCAAGTTATCAACTAGAATCAAATTAACACTTTAATATGCTAGGGTAAGCAATCTAAACAACAAATTAACAAAAGGTCAAGATTTATACCTCACGATCCATGATCAAACACACAACCTAGCCTCCAAAATTCTCTCTTTGCTCCAAGGATTCGAGTAGGATTGCTCCAAGAATAATGGGTAAGGCTTGGAATTGGGATTAGACTTGAATTTGTATGGATTTCAAGTGATTTTTGTGGGTTTTTTGATGCAAAAAGGAGTGGGATTTGGGAGAGGGGCTGCTGCTGTGGGGGAGGGGATGGGGCTCGGCCTGAAGAGGAGAGGGAGGAGAGAGAGAGATTGGTGAGGTTATGAAGTCAAGAATTGACCAAGTCAAACAAGCCCATACCTAATATATACATTCTTTCATTTTCTTTTTCCCTTCATATTGTTTCATTTCAAACTAAACTAGAAGTGTGAGATGTGTGGGTGTAGGGCTGCCATGGGCTCAGCCAATGATGGAAAGTGGGGGTGTGTGAGTGTGGGGTGAAGGAAAATGACAAATACAATACCCAACATCCATTTACACTAAAAAAAAGCCTTTTTTCTTCAATAAATTTTAAACCGTTTTGGCAAACGATTTCGTTTCAAAAACCACATGAAAATTTTTTATTTAATGTTTTATGATGCAAAAAATTTGTTTCAACTCATTCCAATTTGTAATTTTCCCTAATTAAATATATTAGTGACGGCTTAAAATAATCTTAAAATAATTAATTTCGGAAAATTTTTCAGAAAATTTGAAATTTCACCAGTGGGTCAATAAACACCAAATACTAGCAATTACATAGCTAGAATATGTATATTTAATTTTATAATAAAGATATTTGTATTTTGACTTTTTACAGAAAACCCCCTTATTTTACCATTTTTTTTCGAAATTTCACCGAAACGATTTTCAAAACGTTACAGTATACAGTCCACGGGCACGAATAAACATTTCCCTAATCAAGTCCCATCCGAGACTGGGGATATGTTCGCATGACGAACAACCCTTATAAGTCCTCTCGACTTACAAGGAGAAAATCCTCTTGTAGGATCCTTACGACTTACAGAGGAACAAACACTTAGGAATCCTCACGATTCCTAAGAAGAAAATACACCTACAAAATCCTCACGACTTGTAGGGAGAAATACCTTTGTGAGACCCTTACGGCTCATGAAGTCAAAAGCCTTAGTCGACAGGACCTTAACCCTGCTCGCTAAGCTACCCTTGTTCGACATCGATAGAGGCAGATGATGATTCGCTCCTGGCAATATCCCAGTTGTAGCAGTGCTGATGCCGAAATCGGTATTTAATTTCAGGGGTACGGCGAAAAGCCAGTAGGCCGCACATGCATATGAAATAGCCGAAATGATGGGGCAACTTGCAATAAAAAGCAGCAAGTAAAAATGTATGCATACAAAATAGCCGAAATGATGGGGCAACTCGCAATAAAAAGCAGCGAGTAAAAACAAAATAAACAGCCGAAATGATTGGGCACCGCGAAAAATAGCCGAAATGATTGGGCAATCGCGACCATCGCGATATAAAAGCTGAAACGATAGAGCATCGCGGAAATAAAACAAAAAGAAATTATAAAACTTGGGCCCTACAGTTGAGATCACATCGATCCCTATATACAATCCAAGGGCGCAAATGAGGAGGGAACCATACTTTCCCAACAGGCTCCGCCAAAAAACAAAGCCAGATCTCGACGATTCATCCCAACTCCGAAGAAACCAGTGTCTTCGGCAAAAACCTCAACTCAGGGAAACAAACAATCCTTGACGAGAGCCTCCTGTTTCGCGTCGACTCGCAGAGCAACCAGTGCCTCCGTGGGAAATTCTCGACTCATTTCAACACCAGGGAAACAAATAATCCTTGGCGCTAGGGAAACAAATAATTCTTAGCAAATACCTCAACTCAGGGAAACAAACAATCCTTGATGAGAGCCTCCTAATCCGCGTCGACTCGCAGAGCAACCAGTGTCTCCGTGGGAAATTCTTGACTCGTTTCAACACCAGGGAAACAAATAATCCTTGGCAAATACCTCAAATCAAGGAAACAAACAATCCTTGACGAGGGCCTCCTGATCCGCGTCGACTCGCAGAGCAACCAGTGCCTCCGTGGGAAATTCTCGACCCGTTTCAACACCAGGGAAACAAATAATCCTTGGCGCTAGGGAAACAAATAATCCTTAGAAAATACCTCAACTCAGGGAAACAAACAATCATTGATGAGAGCCTCCTGTTTCGCGTTGACTCGCAGAGCAACCAGTGCCTCCGTGGGAAATTCTCGACCCGTTTCAACACCAGGGAAACAAATAATCCTTGGCGCTAAGGAATCAAATAATCCTTAGCAAATACCTCAACTCAGGGAAACAAACAATCCTTGATGAGAGCCTCCTGATCCGCGTCGACTCGCAGAGCAACCAGTGTCTCCGTGGGAAATTCTCGACTCGTTTCAACACCAGGGAAACAAATAATCCTTGGCAAATACCTTAACTCAAGGAAACAAACAATCCTTGATGAGAGCCTCCTGATCCGCGTCGACTCGCAGAGCAACCAGTGCCTCCGTAGAAAATTCTCGACCCGTTTCAACATCAGGGAAACAAATAATCCTTGGCGCTAGGGAAACAAATAATCCTTAGCAAATACCTCAACTCAGTGAAACAAACAATCCTTGATGAGAGCCTCCTGATCCGCGTCGACTCGCAGAGCAACCAGTGTCTCCGTGGGAAATTCTCGACTCGTTTCAACACCAGGGAAATAAATAATCCTTGGCAAATGCCTCAACTCAAGGAAACAAACAATCCTTGACGAGAGCCTCCTGATCCGCGTCGACTCACAGAGCAACCAGTACCTCTGTGGGAAATTCTCGACCTGTTTCAACACCAGGGAAACAAATAATCCTTGGCGCTAGGGAAACAAATAATCCTTAGCAAATACCTCAACTCAGGGAAACAAACAATCCTTGACGAGAGCCTCCTGTTTCGCGTCGACTCGCAAAGCAACCAGTGCCTCCGTGGGAAATTCTCGACCCGTTTCAACACCAGGGAAACAAATAATCCTTGGCACCAGGGAAACAAATAATCCTTGGCAAATACCAAAACTCAGGGAAACAAACAATCCTTGACGAGAGCCTCCTGATTCGCGTCGGCTCCCAGAGAAACCAGTGTCTCCGCGGGAAAATTCCCGATTCGTCTCAACTTGCAAGATGAAGCCTCAGGCAGCAGGGACTAAAAAACTTGCTTCCTGAACAATGGGACCCTGCAAGTCGATCTAAAACGGTCTCTTGCATACTATTCACGGGTCTCACTCTCCAAAGTCGAGTTTCGACAAGGAGGGAAACAACCGCTTACGGGTCCTCTCGACTCGTAAGAGGGAAAAATTCTCTTATAGGATCCTTACGACTTACAAGAGAAAACACACTTAGGAATCCTCACGATTCCTAAGGAGAAAATCCACCTACGAGATCCTCTCGATCCGTAGGGAGAAAAGTCTCTGTGAGACCCTCACGGCTCATAGAGTTGAAAAGTCTTAGGCGGCAGATCTGAACCTGCGGCCTAAGCCATCGTTATCTCATGAAGAAATCAAGATGCTTACTCTATTATCTGCTAATTGTGACAGCATGCTGATAATAAGAAAGGAAAAAGCAAAGAAACAGTACAAAACATTGCAAAGAAAAATATGTATCTTTATTAAGTGTAATCAAGTACAAGATGAAGCGTACAAAAGAATAAAGAATGGATACATATTACTTAAAAAGAAAAATTTTACAAGTGCCTAGATACAAGGAGAATTACTGAGAAGGAAGCGTCTTGCATAGCTCTCACAATTGTTCGCGCAATTCCTCCCCCACTTTCTCCTGATTGGCTACCATCGCCAGCTTCGCCTCCACTTAGGCCATTGCTGCAGGACAGATGCAAGCTGCTCCCTGACGGCCTGATAAGCAGCTTCCCGGCCTGGGGTATCGTCCTCGGCTACATCAAGCTTTCGCTTCAAGTTTAGCCCATGGGAGATGCGCTCCAGGAGACCCTCAAAGATAGCCTTCACTTGGGCAGCATTCGCTTCAGCCTCAGCACGCAGACGGGCCGTCTCGCTCGAGGTCTCTTGGCATTCCCTTAGTCTTAAAGCTGCTTCTTGTTCCAAATGGTGGACGTAAGAAGCACTTCCCTCGATCCATGCTGCTCTTTCATTGCTTGCGGCTAAAGTCTCGGGGGCGGGACGCATCGACTCCAGCTGATGCAGGCGAGTCTCGATCTCCATGCAATGGTTAACCCAAGAGGCGATGATGCCCTCGTCATGGAAATTCACGAGTATCACCAGCATCGGGTTAACCGCCGTAGCGAAATCCGCAGCAGGCGTAGGGGTCTCGACGTCGAGCTCCTCAATGTAGTCGCTCAACATACGCAAGCTGTTCGCGGCGCCTTTCGAAGATGGACGTCTCAGGTAAGGACCTGCCGGCATTGTGATGCGAGACTTGAAGGGCGCCGAGATCGGAACGACAGCTGAAAAGAAACAAGATGTGATCAGATAACAGTTCAGGAAATAAAAAAAAGGGGGAGTTATCAATGTGATAGTCGCTGTACCAGCTGAGGCAGGTGGCAAGGCCGGAAGGGTCGGCGGTGCAGCCGATCTTTTATCCCCTCCTTCAATCTGTAGCACTGCAGTCGGGACAAGAAAAAAGGTTAGAAGTAATTCCATCAATCGAAAAGGAAGATATCAATGGAAATCATGCTCACCAGCGCCACCAGAGGAAGAAGCGAGTTCGGATGGGAAGGAGAAGTGTGGGAGCAACACTTGATATAGATGATCAAAGAGCACTCCTGAAAAAGACATAACAGTACGACTTTAGTACACAAATTATACGTCTGAAAGATAAGATTAATAAATTGCAAACCCATACCTTCCAACATCTTTGAAGGTATGAGAGAGGGTTGAGAGGTGACCACCGCCAAGGCAGTCGTTGAAGGCGCTCCCTCGAGTAGTGGGGCATCGGCGCTGGTTACACCTGCGTTACGAAAAAGGTAAATTTGTTAGAAAGAATTGTAAGGTAAAGAAAGACAGCAACTTGGGATTTACCTGATGAGCTGCCGGCTGAAACGGCGGCGGCTCCCTCCTCCATCGACATGAGGCCACCGCCCGTGGCCTCATCGCCCGACTCGATGGGGACCATCGTCATGCTCACACGGCCAGGAGACGGCGGAAGATCGTAGGCGGGGAGGGTAATGATTGGAGCGTTGCCGGACTCTTGGGAGAGAGCGGCTAACTCTTCCCCAAGAGTCGTACCCATCTCACCCGCTACTTCTGCGGGCTCCGCGGTCTCCATCGGCTCATCCGCCGTCACCACGAGGTCGCCGGCCTCAAGCGCCTCGTCCGCCACCACCCTGGGCTCAGTTGTAATGATCATTTCATCTACCGCCACTTCAGGCTCGGCATCAATGACCTTCTCGGTTGCAGACCCGTCAACCTCCCTCTCAGGCTCCGAAGCCTCAGCGACGTTGCCCACCATCAGCTCAGGTTCGGCAGTTGCCGCCTCCTCTGTTTCCTTGGGTTCAACGGTCTCCGCCTCCCCCTCGTTCGGACTTGGCCCTGCAAGATAAAATATATAAGAACCGACAGCTTTATGAGTCTTATAACGAAATTCTGAAAGAAGTATTACCTGAGGTAGACTTGTCGTTAGCCTCTCTATTGGCGCGGATCGCCTGTCTATGAGCTGTAGACAGGGCGACCGGGGACTCTTCTGACGGAGTGTCGGCTCGAGGAACGGTGCTGGGGCCCGCTCCAATGGCCAAAGCAGCCCTGCGTGCCTTTGCTTTGCGCCTCGACCGCTTCCTCTCCTCCCCGGCCATCACGATGGACCTCTTTGACGCTTCCTTTATCAAAGCATCGTCGTCCTCATTTAAAGATGCCTCCAGAGCCTTTAAGGCATCTCTCATCGGCTCTTCAAGGCGAACCTCCTGCGGTGGCCCAGAGGAAGCGGGAACATCGGCAGCTGGCAGAACATTTGCGTCGCCTCGCGGGAACGGCATTGAGGTTTCTGCAATAAACAGGGAGAGATTAGATTGACCATAACACAAGGAGAATAAAAACTTGATGAATCGAAACTTACGGAGGCCTAAAGACGCTCTAAGGCGTTCCTCCTCTTGGAAGGTCTTGAGTGAAACGGCAATGGCTTCCTCATCAGTGATGCCTATTGGAAGAAAAGAAAGAAAAACGTTAGTCAAAGGCAATAAGGAGAATATGATACAATAAAGAAAATACGACTAGTAATTACCTGATTGCGCAAGCTCAGCTAGCCACGCGTCACGGTTTGCCAACCATGCTGAAGTTTCGAGAGCGGCTTCCAAGTCTGTTTCATCCGGCGGCGGCATGACTAATCCCTCGTTAGTCCCATATTCGATCAGGCCCTCGGCATAGGGAGCATGGGGTTCCTGACCGAATGCGACGTCCGCAGCGAAGAGCGACTTCTTTTTCTTCTGCCCTCCGACCCTAGGTGCACGTGGGATCGACTTCCGTTTAGCAGCCACCTTGGGACGGCGGGTCCCGATGTCTGCACCCACGCCAGACTCCGGCGAGGCTATAACCATTGTCTCCACTGGAGCACAGGGCGCTGGTGGTGCATCCGCAATATCAGGGAGCGGCAATCCGCGTGGAGGACTCTGCACACGCGAGGGTCCGGCTCTGGCATCTTTTAAAGGGGGGATTACCGGGGTCCTTGGCACCAAAGGAGCGTTGCGATCGCTACCTGGAGGTGCACCCTTACGGTCGAGCAGCAACCGCCTTTCCTCCTTTATGACCGCTCCCGTCGAATGACTGTACCATTCGGTATATACCCTGAGGAGTCGTGGGGCGCAAGCCGGCTTGCTGATAAAGAAGTGGGAGCCCGTGTTTAGACGCATGAAATGATGCAGCGCTCTCTCCATCCCTTCTTCGGTCGCAGCAGGTTCCGATAAGAAAGCCTCCAGCGGTACCCCTTGATTATAGCTTAGCTGTTGGGCGAAACGATGTGGGTTATATCTCATGAAGATCGTTGGCCCGTTCTGCCTAAACACCAAGAAGCCCGGTCTAATGGAATATAAGTGAAGGGTCTTCCGGGCCGTTAAAACTGAAGCTCCATCCTTGAAAGTGTCTTGCAATGGCCGCACTGCAGTGGTAGACGTTTTTCTAATAGTCAACACCTTGTCAACGAAAGACACACCGGCTCCAACGGTGTGGGAGCGAAGGAGTAAACCCCTGGCATTTCGTGGCGATGGATTCACAATTGATGCGCCAATCAGCTGTATGATGCGAGGGAAGCTGCACCTTTCGTAAAACGAGGGCCTTTTATGCATGCCAAAAACACCCGATGTATGTTGCTCGAGCCACGACATGGAATAGTGCATCGGGAAAATCACGTGCAGCACCCCGGTCTCATTAGCATCTGCCGCTCGACTGAGGCCGTGATACAAGTGTGCCAAGCCGGCTATCCCAACGGGTAATTTTACCCCGATGGTCATCCGATGAGCAGGGTAAAAGATGGAGGGCCGCATATGGCGAGAATGCATTGGGAGCGCAAACCAACTCAGCCATAGCCCAAGAAATCCTAAAAAGAAGGCCTCCTCGTCCATCTCGGGGGGCTGCGACTTCTGCAAAAGACATGGTCGGGGAGTTAGGAAGAAAAAAATCCTTTTGGTCTATTTCCTTCGCCGGTAGTTTATCCAAACCTAAACCGAAAAGGTCCTCAAGGGTGGCAAACTTGGCAGCTTCTGCCGAGAGGACGTTTGGGTGAAGGAACCGAGCAATGAAATCCTCAAAACTAACTCCGCGGCTCCCACGCTCAATGAAAAGGGCCTCATAGATGTTCAAAACCTTGATCAGACTTGGGAATTGGTGTTGAACAGCATTCTCCGGCGTGAACCCCCTTACCACCGGCTTAGCACCAAATACGCACTCATCTGTCGGGAGCAACTCCTTATAGTGTTCCCCTATAACTGGTAAACCGGATACCTCTGTAAACTCTTCCAAAGAGATTGACACTTCCCGATCCATGGCGAGGAAAGTGTGGGTAGGAATGTTCCACTGCTCCAGGAAGGCCTTGAACCACCAGGTGGGGAGCGTGGGATACTGGACGAGGAAGACGTAGACTGCGGTGTACAATCATAATCTTATCAACTGCGACTTCTTCGTCGACAGGATATACCGAGCCCATGGCAGGTAGCCGATCGGGTGGCGGGGGATCAGACCTATGTTATATGATTGCCCCCAGGGTCGTGCCTCTCCTTGACAGATACGGCGTCCCAAGATATCCAAAACCATGGGACGCTGAACCGGAATCGCATCTATGGCGGGATGTAGAAAGCCCTTCGATGTCCAATCAACCATCTCCATGGCGTACTGCACCGGGGGTGGGCTGGCGTAATGAATCGCCGTGATGGGTTCTGACGACACTGAGCATGTGAAGCTGTATCGACCCATAATGATCTGATTGTACCATGACCCCCAAAGGTGGAGACTCTTATACTCCAGGTCGTGGTCCTTGATCATGGCCAAGACTTCACGGTCCAAGGGCGCTTCGGGAAATCCCTCCTCTGAACGAGCAAACAGGAATGAGGTGTCGAGAGACATGATCGCTGCAAGTGAACAGAAATTAGCCGTTAGTGTTGCAATTCCAACGCTTAGCGTTTAAGAAAAAAAGCATTAATTAATCAATTAAATTAAAAATTAATTAAATTAAAATTAATTAATTACACCACACAGCAGTGCAGTGGGTAGGAGACCGAAGGGGGACCAACAAAATCTGGATGATAATACGTCAGTTAATAAGACAACCTCATCATTGGATGAGATTGTCAGGTCGTCTCCAGGAAAACATTCCCACTAATAATTATAATAAAAAATCCCTAGGGACAAAGAGTAAATCTTCTCTTTCAGAGCAAAGCTCTGTCACAGAGTGACACTTGTAAAACTCTGGTCTCAGGGAAATAAGATTCCTTAAAAGAGCCTAGCTCTGTGGTGATGATGAGAAAATTTATTTAAAACTCCTAAAGAAATTAAAACATTTTGAAGACTCTTAGAAGTTCTTCATTTTTAGATCAAAAAGATCTATTTTTGGATCCATGAGCAAAGCTCTGCTCATGGGTTAAAACCCATGAACAAGATCTCTCCAGATCTATGGATTCATGAGAGCAAAGCTCTGTTGGTGAAACCCCAATGGGGATCCCTTTAGATCAAAAGATCTGCGAGAGCAAAGCTCTTTGGTTACGATTAATTTAAATTAATTTGATTTAAATAAATTTTTACCTAAAGTTTCTAACTCTGGAAATGAGCAAAGCTATGAAGTTCTTAAGCAAGAGCAAAGCTCTAGAAAATCAAAAAATCTTGAAATGGTGAGATTTTTCTAAGGGTCAGAGGTCCTATTTATAAGGCGCTTGCGCCTCTTCAGCTCACCCTTTGATCCAACGGTCAGGAGCTTGCCACCGCTGCACTCACGTGCGCGCCACGTGAGCGCAACGGTGGGGGGAATTTGTTTCCCCCAATCAGAGCAAAGCTCTGTTGGAAATTCAAAATTCAAATTTTAAAGCAACGCTTCAAATCTCGGTCGCAACGCGCCACATGTCAGGCGCTGATACGTCAGCGCAGTACCCAAGAAGGCGCGCCCAATCAGAGCAAAGCTCTATTTAAACTAAAATTAAAGGAAGCAACGCTTCAGTTGCGCAAGCACTGCGCTGCGCGACACGTGTCAGCGCAGTTGCGCTGCGCTGTCCGCTGCGCGACACGTGTCAGCGCAGTTGCGCTGCGCTGTGCGCTGCGTGACACGTGTCAGCGCAGATGCGCTAGCGCAGTTGCGCTGCGCTGTGCGCTGCGTGACACATGTCACGCGCTGGGGCATTTATGCCAAACAGAATTAAAATTCTAAAGAAATCTTTTCTGTTCTTATTAAAACAAGAAGATTTTCTTCTGTAAAACAGAGGCCTTTGGATCAAAGATCCAACGGTGGGGAAAATTCCTCAAATCACTCAGAGAAAGATCTCTTTAACAAATTTAACTAATTTATGGACACTATAAAAAGGACCCTAGACCTCAATTCAAAGGGATCAACATTTTTTGTGAGAAATTAAACAGAGAGAGCTCTGAAGAATTGGAGAGAAATCCTCAAGAACAAAAAAGGTAAAAAAACCTTTAGAAAAAGAGAAAATTCTCTTATGAACAGATCATGGATCTAAAAACAAGATCAATGATACTCAATAAAAAACAAATAAAAACAGTGCTTTGCACTTTTTATGAACCTTTGGTTCTCTGAGATAAGAAAAACAAGAGAAACTTGTTTTCTTTGATCTAAATTAGATCAAGAAAGCAAACAGTGCTTTGCACTTCTGTTATGAACCTTTTGGTTCTTGAATCTAAAAGATTCTCAAATTTATAGTGCCTTGCACTTGCAAACTGCGCTGTTGCGCTCTTGGGAGAGCGCCACGTGTCAGCATCTGAACTACTTGTGCTATGCGCTTTAAGATAGAGCTTTGCTCTCTATAATTGGCGTAACTCACCAGAGTGCGCCACGTGTCAGCAGCGCAAGCGCAGCGCATTGCGCTTGCATGACACGTGTCGTCACCGCAAGCGCTTGCGCTCTCTGATTGGCGCAAAGTGCCTGATAAATGCAAGGCATTTCCTAAAGGGCCAGGCCCAAATTAAAAAAAAAAGCAGGCCTAATTAAATTGATGCTCGGCATCATTTATAAATGGGCAGAGCCCAAACGAAATAATAAAAATGCTATGCATTTTAAAAGGGGCAGAGCCCAAACAAAGTAGATGCTTTGCATCATTTATAAATGGGCAGAGCCCAAAACAAATTGATGCTCTGTATCTTTTATGGGTAGAGCCCAAATAAAAATGCAATGCAAAAGCAAATAAAATGTTGAACATTTTCAGCTGGACTTAGCCCAATTTTGGCCGTAAGCCCTCAAATTAAATTGACTGAGCAAGATTGCTCTCTTAAATCAATTTACCTCCGGTTCGAGGGTACATCTCCGAACTCCTCTGACACTTCTCGTTGTAATCCTTCAACGACGTCAGAGAGGCGACGGGTCCCAACGACCACACATGAATATAGACTGCGGGGTCCCTAAACTCGTGGACCGAAACGTCCTTAAACTAATATTGGACCGAAACATCCTTAAACTAATATTGGACCGAAACGTCCTTAAACTAATGATAGACCACTACGTCCTTAAACTGGCAATGGACTGAAACGTCCTTAAACTAATGATGGACCACCACATCCTTAAACTGGAGATGGACCATCACGTCCCTAAACTGGAATATGGACCACCACGTCCCTAAACTGGAACAATAGAGCCTTCAAATGCTCTTTTGCCGGATCTAAACGGTCCCGTTTAAGTTGATCTTAGCCCCAAACATGGCTAACGCATCCTTAAATATTCAAATAGACTATAAAACTCCAAATCGACTTTGGTTCAAGGGTACATCTCCGAACTCCTCTGACACCTATCGTTGTAATCCTTCAACGACGTCAGAGAGGTGACGAGTCCCGACGGCCATATATTAAATGGATCACCACGTTAAGTTGATCTTAGTCTAAAACAGGACTAACGTATCCTTAATGGATGTTTAAGTTGATCTTAGCCTCAATACGGTTAACTTATCCTTAAACTAAAAACACCAAACCCAAATCTAAGTAAATACGGATTTGGACTAATCCACGTCCTACGGGCGACGGCATCACTTAGTCTCCGTATACAATCCACGGGCAACCACAAACAAAACAAACACACACGACACGAAGTGAAATTCTGGAGAAGGAGAAAGTGGCTACCGCGATGCGGTAGCGTAATTAACTGCAAGGGCTTGCGCCTGCAGGGAAAAGCGTTCCCATAATCAAAAACCCCTCAAGCGAGGGGGAATCTGACGAAGTCTACTACATCGGCCGCATCCGTCTAAAATGGTGCCATAAATCAACTTGGCATCTTTGGAGAGGTAGACGGATAAAACCATATAGCATCTGCCCCGAATCTCAGGCTAGACGTCCTCACGTCGCGGCCGCCATTCGGAGGGGAACATGGGGTACTGATCTAAGTCTAGTATGAATCGATACCATCTATATAAATATAAATGCCTGTGCGAAACACACGTCCAAAGGCCCGCTAAAATCTTATGTCGTATCCCAAATACGAATCACATCATATCACCGATCTCATGGCACTATGCCCAGTCTTATCGACTCATCTCTAAATATCATACACTATCCTCATCATCCAGGTATAAGTATAACAAGCAAGTATGTGTGTGTGTGGGTGTAAACCTATTCTAGCGTTCACAACTAGGAAACTATACTAGTTTACTTCTAAACCCTAATCTAACCATAATACACCTAATCACATCTAGAAAATCCATATCACACTTAACGCTATCATACATATATATAGTATATATATAGTATACTAAATATCGAACTGAGGGGGTGCTATACGCCATCCACCCAACTTTCCCCGTAGATATAATCTACTCACCTTGATCTTGCTTGTCGATATCGATGTCGCCACCATCTTTTTCATCGTCTCGAATCGTCGTGGGGGTACCTACATGTCATACGTATCGCATTGCATTAAAACCAAATCGAAATCAAAACGACACACGAAAACCAAAATGACACGCTTAAAAGCCTATAGGTTAGAACCGATAGTTTGCATCTCGCAATTCAACCCAAAAACACTCGGGATAGACGTACAAATGTCAAGTGACCGAGTACAAACACAAATATCAAATCTCCAATCCATATACATCATGAAACACATGGCAGCAACCCAGAAAAGTGGTTCCAGATTTTGTATAGGGTGAAAACTAGGTTCCAAAACAACACAAGGGTGGTATATAGGGTACATATGACCTATGGAAACAACCTGGACACCCTCACCCACCAAGGGGCCGGCCACTTACCTATAAAAACCGGCCTCCTCGGTTTTGGGGATGACTTGGGGCCTCATACTTGCAGGGGGTCTCCTATGGTCTCAAATGGGTCCATAGAGTTGTTTATTTATTTCGTAAATGTTCCAGTTCATTCCAGATTTTCCTGCACGCCTTATACACTCACAAAACCGATATGCAAAGTTTCTGTTTTCAGTTCTAGGTTCTATATTGTGTTTGGGTCTGGGTTTGCATCATATCAGGGGTTCTATGGTCACTACTAGGACTCAATTGAACCACCACAACTCAATTTAGCCCTAACCCTCTCAAGAAAACTTCAAGGTTCACTAAACTTCGCCAAAACAATATTAAACTTGAAATGAGGCCTAAACACAAGAAACATTACACTAATTGTGAAAGGGGTTATCTCATTTAGCTCCCATGAATCCTCTACAGCACCAAAATCAAATTTTTGTTGGTCCATAAATTAGCTAGAGGGCTTGTGCACCTTTTTAATGAAATGGGACTTGGGTTTTGAGATGTTTTTCATGGAGTTTTGTGGGTTGTAGTGGAGGAAGAGGAGAGGGGCGGCAGCAGCAGCAGAAAAGATGAGGAGAGGAGAGGAAATGGTGAAGAGTAAAGTGATGGGGGCTTGGTCCAAGGTGTTGACCCCTTACCCTCTCATTCTCTCTCTTGCCCATACTTGTATATTATACTCTTTTCTTTTCTTTTCTTTTCTTTTTTCTTCTTTTTTCCCCTCTCTAAAAATCAACAACCATGAAGGAAAGCCATGAAACAAAATAACAAGTGTAAAAATGAAATGGTGCATGTTTTGCACAAAACCCGCTTAAAATCCGATTAGCGATTTTTAATCGTGATTAGCACAAAATTAGTGTCAAATAAATCATAAAAACTTAAAATTTGAATAATTCACATAAAACACCCTCTTTTAGTAATTTCTATAATTTTTCAAATTTTTCCCAATTTATCGGTATTTAATTATACCGAAATATTAAAATATTCATTAAAATTAATATTAAATTCTAAAAATTCCCAAAAATAATATTTTATTTTTTTGAAATGTTACAGCTTCATAAGTTCCGAGTAGTAGTCCCTTCGCCGTGATCCATGAACTTCCGGACTCTAGAGAGGCACCGTAAGTCGAATGATCCATGCTTGCTAGAAGTCTTCCTTTTCGAAGATGATCTACCTTGAGAATCTCGAACTCAAGCTCTCACTTCTCTAATCAAGTATGAGTGAAGTGAACACCCTAATCTAAGTGGCTAGAATAGATGGGGATGATAAAGTAGGAATTTTGCTCTCTTTTGTTTTCAATTTCTCACTTTAAATCATCACAACACAAAAGCTAGAAAGCTTTTTCAAGTAGGAAGAAGAAGAAGAAATGTTTTGTGATGAATAATAAATTATTGTTGTGGTTACAATTAAAACCATGAGTTAATAAAATGAAGGCTTTAACTCATGTAGAGAATAAACTAGAGTTAAGGGTCTGGGTTGGGTTAACAAATATCTACACAAAATATCAAAGCAAAATGACAAAAGGAAAGCTTCATGAAGCTTCATGAAAAGGCTAGCCCAAAAGATAACCCAAAAGCTAACCCAAATCCAAACCCTAATTTTGTTTAAACTTAACAACCATGTTGCATTTGTAACCCTAACTTGTTACAATATTATATATCACATATACAATATATTTTGTAACAAAAGAAAATAATACAATTAACATATATCGCATATACATCAATGTATTATCCAGTGAGAAAATGAATCAATAAAGCGAGCTTATATTAGTTAACATAATGTAATATATCACATATATAATTATACATTAAATTATCGAATTAACTCTTGATCCGACAATCCGGCTATATCCTTTTCATATAACCGACTAATATAACATGTACCAATTCATCGAATCAACACTTGATCCAATGACCCGGCTATATCACATATACCCGGCCGATATCTCATATCGCGAGAATATAATACGGTATCTCATATCGTATTATTCTCGGTCCCGCACATATCATATATGTGCTCCTACTCCGTTTTGCCTGAGCCAGGAAACCTCTGTGTAGGACTCTAAAGAATCGTCAATACGCCGGCAGTAGGTGATGATCATATCAAACACGCACAAGCTACAAGCGGTCAGCTAAACGTAACAGCCACCCAGGTATTGAGCGATCAGAAGATCAACAAGCAAGCCTATACATTCTCCTGTGAATCCAATTAGTAAACACTACCGTACAGTCCGGTCTCTTCATCTGATATGTTGCATATCTAGTCTAGGGGTGGTAAACGTCAGACCCCAGTAACTGAAAAGTCGTGTCGATGTAAGGCTCATAACGGGTCGAGAAACTACTGATAACTCTTACCAGTAAATCTCCATATCATCCCTGGCCAGGGACTTCCAGTTATAGCCAATCAAACACAGCACAACATCAACTCCCTATACCGGGAGAAACGAAACCCCTCCTATCGCTCATTGCCTCCATGTGATTCGGGACTGTACCCAAAAGCCACCGTTTTGCATGCCCTCTTGGATGTGGTAAGGTGGAAATCAAAGCACAGTGGGAATCCCACAAGACTCTATGACGATCTCGGGTCTACAGACTAACCTGTACCAGTGTCACCGGAGAACTGCTATCTGACGATAGGTATAATACCATCCAGGAGTTCTCGGCGAGTCCGTTCAGTGTACCCAGTCTCCACTGAGCACCCATACACCATCTTTGATGTCCAACACCAATGGATATAAGATCATCCATCGCCCATCATATGGGTCAAGATGCGTATACGCTAGTCTACTCTGGAGTATCGATGCCCTATCTCGATACACTCTCGATTAGGAACATTTATAGGATGTACTCGTAGACTACCCTGGCCCCACTAGTATGATCTGTATCATATTCCTAGTAGTCGAGTACATATCCTAAGGGCTTTATCAACACGTGATCACAAAACAGTATTTGTTAACATGTTAAGATAAAGTGAAACCAGATAGCATACTATCATATCGAGCAAGAAAGTCCTCTCTATATATATCCAAGCATCAACTATAATATAAATCATATATACAACAATGGCCTCTAAGGCATATATATAACTAACAGAATCGGGTATCACGATCAGAAACGATGCTCACAGGTACTCCATGCAATCTCACAATCTCCTGCATGTACCGTTCTGCCAACGCTTCCGTTGACTGACCAACTCGAAACGGTAAGAAATGAGCTGTCTTGGTCAATCGATCAACAATCACCCAAACTGCATTGTTGCACTTTGGACTCCGCGGTAAAGCTGTCACGAAATCCATGGTTATATGTTCCCACTGTAGGGTTCCTAGGCACACTAAGGAGGTCTCACAAGGCATCAACCATGCCAATTTAAAATTTTACGGTGCCGAGAAACCTTAGACTAGATCGTTAACTAGAATTTTAGGCGACAAATGAAACTAGTTAACAACTTAACTAAAAGAACGGAAATACAACCTTTGTAGATCCGGTCCTCCACCTCCATAGCTCCGCAATGAAGTCTCCTCGCTGTCCAAATCGAATCCCGGGCTCTAGCGTCGGCTTCATCGGAAAAATGGGCGGGCTAGGTCATCGACTACGATGCCGAAGATGATCTACGTCGAGGCATCACAAGATCAAGCTCCCACTTCACCAAGTCATGAAACTTGTGAAGAAAACACCCTATACTACTTGGCAAGAGGTAGAGGATGAAGACATAGGAGGTGGGTTCACTTTAGAATTGGATTTCTCACTCATTTGCTCAAGTTGCCATTGATGGAGCAAGCTTTCTTCATCTTTGAAGAAGATGAAGATGAAGATGAAAAATGTTATGATAAGAATATTTCGAAAAGAAAATAAAATGAATACTTATCATAATCCAACCATGGTCAAGTGTAGAGAATAAACTAGGGTTGGGTCAATGGTTAGGGTTAAGCATGAAGACAAAAATGGTGACTTAGTCAAAGCTTCATGAAGCTTCAACATGCATCCAAAGAAAGCCACCATTTTTCTTTTCTTTTGCCAAAAAGAAATAAATAAATAAATGAATAAATAGATATGAAAAACAAAACCCTAACCATTTAAATAACCATGGTTTAATCTTTACACAAACTCAAGTAAGCATGTATCATCAAACATGATACAATCAAGTGCACAAAAGTATATCACATATACAACTTGTGAACTTCAAGTGAGAAAATCCATTTAAAGTGAACCAATACTAGTTAATGCAAAGTAATATATCAAATATATAATTATGCATTAAATCATTAAATCAACACTTGATTCAATGATCCGGTCATGTCGCACACAACCGACTAGTATACAATGTATCGATTTATCGAATCAATCCTTGATTCGATAACTAGGTTATATCGCATACAACCATTCGACACATTCATCGCGAGAATGAAATACGGTATCACATACACGCATTATTCTCGGTCCCGCACATATCTCATATGCGCTCCTATTTCGTTTCGCTTGAGCCAGGAAACCTCTGTGTAGGACTCTAAAGACTCGTCAATACGCCGGTAGCAGATGATGATCATATCAAGCACCCACAAGCCGCAAGCAGTCTGCTAAACGTAACGGCCACCCGGGTATTGAGCGATCAGAAGATCGACGAGCAAGCCCGCTCACACTCCTGTGAATCCAACCAGTAACACTTACCGTACAGTCCGGTCTCGTCGTCTGATATGTCGCATATCTCGCCAAGGGGTGGTAAACGTCAGACCCCAATAGCTCGATAAGTCGTGTCGATATGAGGTCTATAACAATTCGAGAAACTACTGGTAACACTTACCAGTAAATCTCAGCAACCCTGGCCAGGGATTTCCGGTTATAGCCAATCGAACACAGCGCAACATCAACTCCCTATACCGGGAGAGACGAATCCCCTCCTATCGCTCATTACCTCCATGTGACTCGGGACTGTACCCAAAAACCACCGTTTTGCACGCCCTCTTGGACGTGGTAAGGTGGAAATCAAAGCACAGTGGGAACCACACAAGACTCTATGACGATCTCGGGTCAACAGACTACTCTGTACCAGTGTCACCAGAGAACTGCCATCTGACGTAAGGTATAATACCATCTGGGAGTTCTCGGCGAGTCCGTCCAGTGTACCCAGTCTCTACTGAGCACCCGTATATCATCTCTGATGTTAAACACCAATGGATATGGGATCATCCATCGCCCATCTGTATGGGTCGAGAAGGTATACGCTAGTTTACTCTGGTATATCGATACCCCGTCTCGATACACCCACGGCTAGGGACCTTGAAGGATGTACTTATGGACTACCATGTCCCCACTAGTATGATCCGCATCATAGTCCAGGTAGTCAAGTACACATCCTAAGGGCTTTACCAACATGTAACAGAGAGACAATCAGTATACACGTTAAGGTAAAGATCAACAAGATAGCATACTATCATGTCGAGCAAGAAAGTCCTCCCTATATATGTCCCAGCATCCACTACAATATACATCCAATGTACAGTAATGGCCTCTAGGGCATACATATAACTAACAATCTCCCACTTGCACTAGGGCCATCCGATAGCAGTGGTTGTGGTATCTCATACTCAATCATCCCATAAAAGTCTCTCTCTGGGAATAGGCCTTCGTGAGTGGATCTGCCGTGTTGTCCTCTGAGTCTACTCTCCAAACCTCGATCACCCTGGAGATCAACCATCTCCATGATCAGGTGATACTGCCTTAGAATATGTCTGGATCACTGATGGGACAGACGTTCCTTGGCATAAGCCACAACTCCATTGTCTCACAATGGTAGGAACGTAGTTCATCTCATGAACTAATATACACCCAAACAGCCTCTTTGGTAGCATCTTAAGTAGCGATGTATCTAGCGTTTATCGTCTAGTATGCCACGGTATTTAGCTTGGAACCCTTCCAACATACCGTCCCTTTACTGAGGGTAAAGACAATGCCTGTGACTGACATTCAGTCGTCTTTATCACCCTAGAACCCTTCCAGTGATTCTCCCCAGGATCGATTGATACCATTTCACTACAACTAGTGAGTATCCTAACATCTAATTAGATCTATCTCATAGATCCAAAGCTTAGGATTTAGTAGGTATCATTATGATCCTATATAGAGAATCATTGTGATATGCGGAGATTGATCGAGCGTAGCATAGGAAACTCCTTCCCTATCAAGAGTATGTCATCCACGTACTCTACGAGGATCGCCACCATACTCCCTACTACCTTTTTGTATATACAAGGTTCATCTACCATTTTGATGATGTCAAACTCTTTGACTATCTCATCAGAACAGATGTTCCAACTCCGCGATGCCTGCTTTATCCTATAAAGCATCTTACACACGTTTCCGCTGCTCCCACTGTCTACGAGGCCCTCTGGCTGTGTACTTATAGACGCCCTTTTTCTAAAACATCATTTAGAAAAGCAGTCATGACACCCAACCGCCAGATATCGTAGTCATGGTATGTAGCCGTGGCAAGTAGGATCTAGATGGACTTAAGCATAGCCACTGAAAAAGGATTCATCATTATCCACGCCTGGTCGATGATGAAAACCTTTAACAAGTCTAGCTTTGAAAGTCTCAACCTTTCCAAGTATACCAAGTAATCTTCTCAAGATATACTTGCTCCTGATGGGGATTTAACCCTTCAGATATAGCAACCAAAGTCCATACTTTGTTCGTGTACATGGATTCCATCTCAGATCGCTAAGCATCCAGCCATTCTTATAGAGTCTTACTCCCGATGGCCAGCTCGAAACTAGTTGGGTCATCATCTCATGATGCAATCCTCGCTCCCACTGTCATAAAGAAACAGAAGTATCTCTCAGGTGGGTGAGGAACCCTACTAGATCGGCGGAGAGGCTGAGGTTCGTTGGCATCTACTGAATCCTTTGGTTGTACCAAATCATCTGCTGTAGTTTGCATAGCTGGAACCTTTCCAGTTGTACATCACTGACCTTGCCTCGAGCTTGTCCGGATTTTGCTCTTAGACATAGGCCGGACAACCCCAAATCTTAACTATCTTACGATATGGGCTCTTCCCTTTCCATATCACATATGAAGCGATAGGCAATTGATTTGATTGGAACCCTATTCAATAGGTATGCAGCTTCTCAAGCGCATAACTCCCAAAAGGAAATAGGTAACTCAGTAGTACTCATCATAGAGCACACCATATCATATAGGGTGTGATTGCTCCACCCCGATATACCATCGTGCCATGGTGTATACGGAGGAGTAATACTGAGAGAGAATCTCATTCTCCTTTAGAATAGTCCAGGAATTCCATGCACAAGTATTCTCCTCCCTGATCTCATCATAGGACATAATACTTATACCCGTATTTTGGTTCTCTACTTCTAACTTATATTCTGTGAATATCTCAAAAGGTTCGGACTTGTGTTTCAACAGAAACATAGGTCTGAATCTCGAAAGATCATCAGAGAATGTAATGAAGTAAAAAGAACCGTTCTTGGTATGTGTAGACTGGGGACCTTCATACATCAACATGTATCATCCCAAAAGTTCAACTAACTCTTTCTCTGTTTCCAATAAACAGGGCTATGGTCATCTTATCTTTGTGACATGACTGGCGAGTTTCACAAGATGTAAATTCAAACTAATTTAAATATGCATCTTTATGTAACTCTAACTAGTCGGGTCACATTGATCTGACCTAGTCTACAATACCTCAAGAAGGAATCGTTCAATTCTGAACTCTTCCTCTTGTGTGTGATCCGTATACTAAGAACTGTAGTTTGATTTAGAACATCAATGCTTTTAGATAACGTGCCTGAACCGATCAACTTTTGATATAGGAAATGTTCAAAACATTATCCAACAATACAAAATTTTATCATTTCTTTACTAATAAAGAGAGTGATATGATTTTGTATATCAGGTTCGGTATCTAATAACATTCGTTCAGAATCATTGTATTAGTAATACAGGGTGACAGTGACCGACAGACTTGGCTGCAATACTTGCCCCGTTTTCTGCCTCATGAAACTTATCACCCGTTCTCAGTTCTCTACCTTTCTGTAGCCCTATGTAACAGATTACATATCTGGGATCCTGATCTGGTATCACATACCCAGGACGTAGAGGATACAGAGAAACAGTTCTGTGTAACGAACACACCCGAAGAAGATGCATCATATGCACTTTCTTCGTTTGGGCGGTATAGGAATTCTGGTATTCCCCTTATTTCCTGCTCTGTCTTATAACAATTATAAGTTGGAGTGGGACCAACGTTCCCCAGCTCAGTATAACAAGCGGGTTCGGTCAATAATCCGTATTATTATCTTGATTAAGGCGTGACATGGTCGCTACCTGGAGAGAGAGAGAGAAGAAAACACTCAGCGTGCACTCTTTCAAGAATAGATTGGTTATTATTTTATCTAATCAGGATGGCTCCCACTGTTTTTATCAAATCTTTCTTCAAACCCTAAAAGGAAAGACTAGCCGGGATTAATTACACACTACAAGTTCGCCAATCTTTCAGCCAGGCCAGTGTCGGTACTTTGAGGGAGGTCCCCCGTGCTTTCGCACGAACCTAATTAATGTAAACCTCGTTTTCCCATAGGCGTAACCTCGTTAACACCTTTCTAGACACCTACTTGATCGGCTAATTGTAATGTGTAAAACTCTCCCAGGAGTAACAATTACTCGCAGCGGGTATCGGGATCCAACTATCTCATAGAAGGTATGCAATCTCATTGCAAATTTCAACACTTGAAATTCCCGATAATATTTTGCCCCTAGCGTCCTATGACCTTGACGCAGGCCAACAAACCATAGTCCGCTAGTCAAGTTCAACCCGTCATTTCCTGATTGAATTAAACCCACCCGCACGACCCTTTACGCAGGCCAACAAAGTCGCACGACTACCCTAATCCAATCTGCATCATATGCATAAGCAGATAAATACCAGTTAGCTACCGCACACTACGCCTTGACGCAGGCCAACAAACGTAGCACGAATACTAACAACTACTTATCTGAAATGACGGAGGGCTACGACAGGTTTTTCTGAAAACCTATTGCGTAATGAACTTGATATCGTTGTAGAATCAAATGATTTTAAAATGGAGTGCTTTTGAGGCTTTTCTAGTTTTGCTAAAGGAGTCACTCCCGGTGAAGGGATCGTCGGTCCTTTCCTCGTCGAATGAGGTGCGGGATATATCATATATATCACTGTGCAAAGCAAAAACTCTTAAAAGCAATCAAAAGACAAACCGAGGGTTGTAGCATCTGCCAGTTATTGCTAAAGGAGTCACTCCTGTTGGAGATAGTGCCCTCATAGTCAATTATTGGATCGCAGGTACGTGATTGCAATGATTGCGGAGGGCCTATACCGGTAGGACAGTTTTACTCGAAATGATAGTATGCTATCTGGTTTGCCTTTATCAGTCGTGTACATGTTCAGGTGACTGATTACATGTTACACTTTGATAGAGCCCTTAGGATCTTGCTTTACTACCAACAGTATGATGGCGATCATATACGTGAGAGTTGGGTAGTTTATATGCATATCCTTAATTGTGGTCCCTAGTCGTGGGAGTTTCGAGACAGGGCATCGATACTCCGGAGTAGACTAGTGTATACAGTCGAGACCCCGACGAGGGGCGGTGGCCGGTCTCACAAGCCACTGGTGTCAGTTGGATCACCTAAGATGTATACAGGTGCTCATTGGGTTATGAGTACACCGGACAGGACTCGCCGGGAATCTGCTAGTTAGTACTATATCTATCGTCAGATAGCAGTTCCCTGGTGACATGTGTACAGGTTAGTTCATCGACCTGAGGTCGTCATTTGTCTCGTGTGAGTTCCCACTGTGCTTTGATTTCTACCCTACCACGGCTCAAAGGAGTCGTGCAAACATGTAGTTTTTGGGTACAGTCCTGAGCCATATGGAGGCACGTGAGCGGATCGGCAGGGGATTCGTCTCTCCCGGTATTGGGGGCGAGATCGTGCTGTGTCTAGGAGAGCCATTACACAAAGCCCACGGCCGTAGCAGGAGATTTACTGGTAGGTACTCCAGTAGTATCTCAGGGTGTTATTGGGCTACACTCCGACACGACTTATACTGCTATTGGGGGTCTGACGTTACTAGCCCCCTAGGCAGATATGCGATACTCCTAGACGAACGGACCGGACTGTATATACATTGTCACTGTTAGGCTCAGTAGGGTTTCTGGATGAGTTCGCTCATCAGCCTCCCTTGAGGTCAGTCCATGGGCAGCCGTTACGCATTGCTAGTGCCGCTGACGGTTTGTGGTTAAACCCACTGCCAGGGTACTGACGAGTCATTAGAGTCCCCCACAGACAGTTTCCCAAGTCCGGTATTCAGTGGAATATCCTGCACCTCATTCGACGGGGCAAGGGCCGATATCCCTTCACCGGGACTGACCCCTTGGGCAGAAGTTTGCGTCAGGGTAATAACTTCACTATAGTCGATTACATGTTGCTATGCATAGCGGTATTCAGTGGAATATCCTGCACCTCATTCCACGAGGAAAGAGTCGAGATCCCTTTACCGGGAGTGACCTCTTTAGCAAAAGGTTTTCGCTACTATATTTTAAAAAGCTATCAGGGTCCTTCAGCGATATCAAGTTCACTACGTTGAAGGTTTTTCGCCAAAAACCAGCCGTAGCCCTCCGTCACTTCTTTTGGGTATTCAGTAGTATTCAAGCTATGCATTTTAGCCAAAGTTAAGGCATAGTGTTTGGTAGCTGCTGGGTATTCATTTGTTGCATAGATAGATGAGTTAGTTTGGGACAGTCGTTCTGCCGATTGGCCAAAGTCAGGGGCATGTGCGGGTGGGTTCAAATTGACAAGATAGTGACGGGTAGAACTTGGCATGTGACTTATGACATTTTGACCAAAGCCAAGGTTATAAGAGCATGGGGCAAAAATCATATCAGGAGTTTCTAAAGAAACTGAAACTTGCCAAGTATGCGCATACCTTCTGGAGTATGAGTAACGTGGATGCATTCCATCACGTTATCATGCGATGAGAGTTGGATCCTGATTCCCACTGATGAGTTGGTTTACTCTTCGGGTGATCCCGATTGATTCTTCTTTAGGTTTGGCGGAGAATATGACAGGACAGTGGGAGGTTTCCGGATTAGATAAAGTGATGACCATTCTGATCTAGGTTAGAGTGCACGCAGAGTGTTTCTTTTCTCTCTCTCTTTGGCAGCGACCTTTGACCGACCCTAGACTATGACACAGTGACCAGGTTGACCGAACCTTCTTAAAATACTGGCTTTTGGATTGTCTATGTTGCATAAGTCATTGCCACTCCTTCTTTTACCCTTTGCATTTCTCAGAACACCCGTATTACTATGGATATCCACTTCCATTGGATAGATCTATCGTATGGTTATATAAGAACTCGAAGAGACTTCTTC
Source organism: Agapanthus africanus (assembly GCA_030015575.1). NCBI lineage: Eukaryota > Viridiplantae > Streptophyta > Magnoliopsida > Asparagales > Amaryllidaceae > Agapanthus > Agapanthus africanus. Next base: position 189,973,321 of record CM057337.1, read on the forward strand.
GAGGATGGATCCAGGTTCAGGGGAAATAGAATTGGTTTATTCAGTTGTCTTTTATTATCACATTCTCTCAGGTTGCGAGAGCTCCTTGGTTTAGGAGAGTACACCTATTACGCTTATTGGATAGTCTTATTCCAAACCATAGGCTGGTGCCGAAAGGTAGGGAATGAAGAAAACTAATTAGCCTAAGTAGGGTGTGCAGAAGGTAATATGTAAAGACAAAATAAAGGGATTAGAAGAGGGCAAAGTAAATTGCGACTGTTATCATTCACGACCAAAACTGCGTACTTCATCGCCACTCCTATTTCACCTTTAAAAGAATAAGGTATTATTCAGTTGTCTTTTATCATCACCTTCTCTCGGTTACGAGTACTCCTTGGTTTAGGAGGGTACACCTATTATGCTTACTGGATAGTCTTCTTCCAAACCATAGGCTGGTGCCGAACGGTAGGGAAGGAAGAAAACCATTTAGCCTAACGATGGTGTACAGAAGGTAACGACTAAAGACAAATAAAGGGATTTGGAGAGATGGCAATAAAATATACGGTTGAAGTCATAAATTGGATTATGGAAGAGGCATTGCTATGAATACCTGGATACCCCTACGAAACATTTTCATGTTTCAGTGCATTGTTAAAAGAAAACTGTTTTCCCGATTAGATACTTACTCCAAGGGTATGTATTTACCAGGTTTCATTATCATATCTGTATGGTTTTACAGATGATGAGTAGGAGTAAGTTATTGGGAATCAGGTGATTATCCTCATTATATCGGAATTCGTTGTAATTGGTGATATTTGAGGAAATCGCCAGGGTACAGTTTTCAACCTACGACGCACAGGCTTTGAGTTGTTCAACTCAGCAGACTTATACAGAGTATTGTATGTTGTCCAAGTGTCCATCATGACAAAGGGGTAGGTCCTCGTACTATGTTCTGTTTACTTATAACTTCTCTAGTATTTAGACAAGTGTTTCGTAGAAATACAAGGTCTAAGTTTTGAGAAGTTGTGGGTATAAGAATAAAGTAGAGAACCAGGTATCACAAGTATCTGGATTCTTCAAAGAGATCGAAGATGTAGATTCTTGTGATTGGTATTCAGATGATAGTGATGGTTTTGAGAAACGTGTTTCTCTTTCAGGTTACTCATAATTGGATGGATTCCTAAGTTGAGTAATGCTGATTAGCCTCTTTCCATTAAGTTGATATGCACTGGCGACAGCTGCATGTTTTGAATCAGGTTCCAATTAAATAAGTGCCAAAGTTTCTATATTGGATATAGAATGGTTCGTACCTTAAAAGATGTTAAGGTACGGGGAGTTGTCCAGCTTATACTTAAAACCAGACTCTGGATAACTCAGGGCACGTTTTGAAAGGTCCCTAGGCACCCTATAGAGGTCTCACAAGGCATCAACCATGCCAATTTCAAAAATACGGTGCCGAGAAACCCTAGACTACGGATCGTTAGCTAGATGTCTAGGCGAAAATGCAAACTAGTTAACACTTAACTAAGGGAATACGGAAATACAACCTTTGTAGATCCGGTTCTCCACCTCCATAGCTCCGCAATGAAGTCTCCTCGCTGTCCATAACAAGTCCCGGGCTCTAGCGTCGGCTTCATCGGAGAATGGACGGGCTAGGTCATCGATGTCCATGCCGAAGATGATCTACGTCGAGGCATCGCTAAATCAAGCTCCGACTTCACCAAGTCAAGAAACTTGTGAAGGAAACACACTCTACTACTTGGCAAGAGGTAGAGGATGAAGAAATAGGAAGTGGGTAGACTTTAGAATTGGATTTCTCACTTGTTTTCATCAATCACCATTGATGAAGCAAGCTTCTTCAAGGAAGAAGAAGATGAATATTGTTATGATAAGTTATTTTCAAAATAGAAAATAAAAGGAATGCTTATCATAATCTAACCATGGTGAAGTGTAGAGAATCAACTAGGGTTGAGTGGAGTGGTTAGGGTTAAGCATGAGACAAAATGGTGACTAAGTCAAAGCTTCATGAAGCTTCAACATGCAAGTCCAAAATTAGCCACCATTTCATTTCTTTATGCTTAATGTTTTTCCAAAATAAATGAATAAATAATGGATAAAACAAAACCCTAATTTCCAACTTAACCATGGTTTAATTCTTTACACTTAACCAAAAAGCATGCATCATCAAACATGATACAAACATGTGCATAAAAGTATATCACATATACAACTTGCACAATCCAAGTGAGAAAATCCATTTAAAGTGAACCATTACTAGTTAATGCAAAGTAATATATCAAATATATAATTATACATTAAATCATTAAATCAACACTTGATTCAATGATCCGGTCATGTCGCACACAACCGACTAGTATACAATGTATCGGCTTATCGAATCAACGCTTGAATCGATAACTAGGTTATATCGCATACAACCATTCGATACATTCATCGCGAGAATGGAATACGGTATCATATACACGCATTATTCTCGGTCCCGCACATATCTCATATGCGCTCCTATTTCGTTTCGCTTGAGCCAGGAAACCTCTGTGTAGGACTCTAAAGACTCGTCAATATGCCGGCAGCAGGTGATGATCATATCAAACACCCACAAGCCGCAAGCGGTCTGCTAAACGTAACGGCCACCCGGGTATTGAGCGATCAGAAGATCGACGAGCAAGCCCGCTCACACTCCAGTGAATCCAACCAGTAACACTTCCGTACAGTCCGGTCTGATCGTCTGATATGTCGCATATCTCGCCTAGGGGTGGTAAACGTCAGACCCCAATAGCTCGATAAGTCGTGTCGATATGAGGTCTATAACAATTCGAGAAACTACTGGTAACACTTACCAGTAAATCTCAGCAACCCTGGCCAGGGATTTCCTGTTATAGCCAATCGAACACAGCGCAACATCAACCCCCTATACCGGGAGAGACGAATCCCCTCCTATCGCTCATTGCCTCCATGTGATTCGGGACTGTACCTAAAAACCACCATTTTGCACGCCCTCTTGGACGTGGTAAGATGGAAATCAAAGCACAGTGGGAACCACACAAGACTTTATGACGATCTCGGGTCAACAGACTACTCTGTACCAGTGTCACCAGAGAACTGCCATCTGACGTGAGGTATAATACCATCTGGGAGTTCTCGGCGAGTCCGTCCAGTGTACCCAGTCTCCACTGAGCACCCGTATATCATCTCTGATGTCAAACACCGATGGATATGGGATCATCCATCGCCCATCTGTATGGGTCGAGAAGGTATACGCTAGTCTACTCTGGTATATCGATGCCCCATCTCGATACACCCTCGACTAGGGACTTTGAAGGATGTACTTATGGACTACCATGTCCCCACTAGTATGATCCGCATCATAGTCCAAGTAGTCAAGTACACATCCTAAGGGCTTTACCAACATGTAACAGAGAGACAATCAGTGTACACGTTAAGATAAAGAGCAACCAGATAGCATACTATCATGTCGAACAAGAAAGTCCTCCCTATATATGTCCCAGCATCCACTACAATATACATCCAATGTACAGTAATGGCCTCTAGGGCATACATATAACTAACACGTTTCTGTAATGGCTGTTTGTGGGTTGACCCTGGCTATGACGAGGGTTGATATTCTACCATTTGGAAGATCAATAGTGATATTGTTCTTGACTCGCCACAGTTTTAATAAAATGAATCTTTTTCAGAAAACAGTAGTGGGAGTATGGTAGAACTGGAAGTGATTCCAGAACCGCGAACGATTATGGAAAATTTAATAGGACCTATATATTCAATCAGGTTTGACATTCCATTAGCCACTCCGCAGATTTGGTGGGTAACCTCAGACACCCGAGAGGTACTCCGGTAGCCTCAAGGACGGTGACAGGGAGGGTCTTATCTACCCAGACTTGACACTACTGTTGATTCCAGGTTATGAGACCCGGTAGGAGGGTTGTCGTAGTCAGTGGGAGCAGCAGAAGCATAGTGGGCAAGTAGCTTATGTCTATTTATAGACTTGAGCAGTTATAGCGGAGATAGATCATCTATTTTTGATGTGACAGTCATAGGTTTGACTTCAATCAGAATAAGGGATGGATCTGTTAAGAAGGTAGTAGGGTGTGATGTCATGGTATTTGATGACATACACAGAGTGGGAAGTAAAATTCCTATACTACGATCGGTTGTACTGTGATCGTCACACAGTTGTTTCTCCAGACAGGAAATGGATATAATATTTGACATTCTGGTTTCTGGATCTATGGTTTTAGATCTAGATTTGGGTAGTTTCCCAATGTGGGTACTTTGACAGATATTCTAATGGTTTTTAGAATAGTTGACTCCTAGCATGGTGGTGTACCTGCAGGTGATAGAGTCACCCTCTCTAAAGGTGTCGTATAGACTGAAGCGGAGAGAGATGTGCATGATTGACAGATCACTTGCTTAGGCAATTGAGTCAATCGTGAGATGTCAAGTACCACACCAAATGTTGTTTTTGCACTAGATGCGATGAGTTTATATTAATCCAATCCTGGAGAAACACAAGGAAGCAGTTTTAGAACATAAGTGCATGTTCTACGGATTTGATGACGGCAGCCTCCGTCGGGAGACGGTTATCATTCCAGGCTTCAAAGGTGACATGGATGACAGAGTGATTGTCAGAGTTATAGTTTTCCCTCTGACGAGGGACAGTATTATGGACAGGTGGTTCAAGAGAATACTGTGGGAGGTATGGTGCCGGATACTGATTAGGTTCAGTGATCGATACAGTCTAAGAAGTTTGGATTTGGAGTTCATTTATGAACTAGGTCCCATCAGATATCCAGACATATTCTAAGACAGGTATTACTCGATTCGGGAGATGGTTTTCTCCGCGAACTTGAGATTAAGAGAGATATAGAAAGAAACTTCTAGGCGGATCCACTCACTGAGGCTATTTCTTGAACACAGTAGTTTTACAAACGGGATTTGTGAAACTGATTAGTAGAGGAGTTGGATGTTCGATTTCACACGGGCTGTGAGTAGTCGACATCGCAATAATTAGCCTTGAGTGCAAGTGGGATTGTTGGAGATAGTGCCCTCATAGTCAATTATTGGATCACAGGTACGTGATTGCAATGATTGCGGAGGGCCTATACCGGTAGGATAGTTTTACTCGAAATGATAGTATGCTATCTGGTTTGCTTTTATCAGTCGTGTACATGTTCAGGTGACTGATTACATGTTACACTTTAATAGAGCCCTTAGGATCTTGCTTTACTACCAACAGTATGATGACGATCATATACGTGAGAGCTGGGTAGTTTATATGCATATCCTTAATTGTGGTCCCTAGTCGTGGGAGTTTCGAGACAGGGCATCGATACTCCGGAGTAGACTAGTGTATACAGTCGAGACCCCGATGAGGGGCGGTGGCCGGTCTCACAAGCCACTGGTGTCAGTTGGATCACCTGAGATGTATACAGGTGCTCATTGGGTTATGAGTACACCGGACAGGACTCGCCGGGAATCTGCTAGTTAGTACTATATCTATCGTCAGATAGCAGTTCCCTGGTGACATGTGTACAGGTTAGTTCATCGACCTGAGGTCGTCATTTGTCTCGTGTGAGTTCCCACTGTGCTTTGATTTCTACCCTACCACGGCTCAAAGGAGTCGTACAAACAGGTAGTTTTTGGGTACAGTCCCGAGCCATATGGAGGTACGTGAGCGGATCGGCAGGGGATTCGTCTCTCCCGGTATTGGGGGCGAGATCGTGCTGTGTCTAGGAGAGCCATTACACAAAGCCCACGGCCGTGGCAGGAGATTTACTGGTAGGTACTCCAGTAGTATCTCAGGGTGTTATTGGGCTACACTCCGACACGACTTATACTGCTATTGGGGGTCTAACGTTACTAGCCCCCTAGGCAGATATGCGATACTCCTAGACGAACGGACCGGACTGTATATACATTGTCACTGTTAGGCTCAGTAGGGTTTCTGGATGAGTTCGCTCATCAGCCTCCCTTGAGGTCAGTCCATGGGCAGCCGTTACGCATTGCTAGTGCCGCTGACGGTTTGTGGTTAAACCCACTGCCAGGGTACTGACGAGTCATTAGAGTCCCCCACAGACAGTTTCCCAAGTCCGGGCGAAACGTTGTAGAGGCCGTATGGTTTTATGGCAGGGTTCGGAAAATGCACGTGCGTTTACGCACGTGTTATTTTTCGGGCAGATGATACTGGTCGGCTTTGGTTTAATCCGGATCCGAGTATTATATTGAGTAGATATAATATCTTTGTCTCAGTTGCATTTGTATTCGGTCGTAATACAAATGCGGGTATATTTATACAGTTTTGGGGTTATCCTGAAAGTCGTTTCAGGATCACTTTTGGAAGTTGCCAGTTTCCAGTTTTCTATCAGCCATCTTTTAACATTCGGTTAAAGACGGATTTATCTTTTCTTGGATGAGGGTGGGTCATACTTCTAGAAGGTTCTAGAAGTTTCTAGAATGAGGTGACAAGGATTATGACTCATGCTTTGATTTCAAATAATTCTTGTTTTCCTTAAGATATTTTAATTTTGTGTTCACATATAATATTTGTTCTTAGAGTTACTCTCCCCTCTCCTACACTCACCTCCCTCTTTGCTATATAGTGGCCGGCCCTCTCTCTCCTCCCTCACTCTCTCACTTGAGAAAATTATGGTTGCTAAAAAGAAAAGACTAAAGTTTTGGATGCATGGAAATTTCATAGTTCATTTCTTGTTCCATTTCATTTCTATCGGCAACTTCATTAACCGATCGTCCACGGCTTTGGACGAAGTGAGACAAAGTCATCTACTCATTCTCTACATCATTCTTGGTCGTCTCTTTTGGCAAACTTGACGACCGAGTTGCCTCGAGTCAGAGGCGGGAGCCCGTTTAAAGAATCGTCGACGTGGTACCACCTCGACGAAGAGATCGGAGATCGACGAGATCGGAGCAGCCGCAACGGAGCGTGGGATGATGGTTAAAGAACGAAGGACTCGGATCGTTCGGTATAACCTTTCTACACTCTTTACAGTTTGTTAGTTTAGCAATAATGGCAGATCCGGGTGAAAGTATACGATAGCGCCAGTTAAAAAGTTTTTGTTCCGCATTTGGCGTTTGTAGACGGCTGGGGCGCTAGCGTAGACTTACAACTCCCGGTGAAGGGATCTCGGTCCTTTCCTCATCGAATAAGGTGCAGGATATATCATATATACCGCTGCGCAAAGCAAGAACTGTAGCTACCTGTTTTATTTTGAAATTCGATTCTACAACATCTTAGGTTTCTTTTATTTCATTAATCTCATTAATGAAGTCCCATCATTTAAGTACCTAAACATCACAGATAAATACGACGTACACTTATGCCATCCGCATTCGCCTCGATGTCCCCTCGTGCACCGTTAGGTTAGGTAACTAACGGCAGAGCGGGACAGGGCTAGCGTGGGTGTAAAACATAAGTAACATCTATATAATATATCATATATACTATATACAGTATCTATCACAGAACATCATATGATCACATCACAGATATCGCAGCAGAAGAAACATATGAAATATTGGATATTCTAGGACGTCCGTGTTTTCAATACGAGCCAGTATAAAACACGGATTCCACGGTCGTGATGAATAGCCAAACCCACACCCCTAGACCCCTACGAAAGCGGCAAGCAACCCTACCAATTCTAAAGTTAGGAGACCCGGACTCGACTCCTCGAGTTGGTCTCCCACTGGACTCCAGAACTCGGTTACTTGTGCCCTCCTCCTTGGGTGTATCCTAGTGCGGAAAAGTAAATAATATACAAAAGGTGACATCTTCCGCAACCTGGAAGTGCCCCAATAAAAGAATATTACATACAAGTTTTTACATGAATGAAAATAAAAAAACACTCATCTCACATAAAAAAAACCCGACTATTCAAATACGACGATCCAATATAACATATCCAGCAACACATAACATCACATGTCATCAACGTAAGTAAATATGCGCATCCCAATTGTCGTTGACATATAGCAACGAAACCGGCGATATCACATATTACACTTATGGTCACAGAAAAGAAAGTGTAAAACTACAACAGTTGGAATCCGCAACCTGCATAGACATCGCATGCCTAATCAAATGAATTCCTTAGACATCACATGCCTAACAATTATAAACCCCGCATTTTAGTCTCATAATCGAAAACTCTTTTCAATATCAAGTCGGGCAATTCAACAAGATTCCCGAAATCCTGATCGAATGTTCGTCGCAAACTTTAGTAGGCGGCCGCACCCCCGTCGCCGTCGACGAAGTGCACCAAGGCGGAACACCGCTACCGCGAGCACCCGAACGGATGCTTTCGGCGACGGGGTTCTCCTACAGTCACTTGGTCGGGGCTATGGAGCGAGGCTGTCTATTAAGTTTAACCGGCGAGTATCCGCGTACGCTACGTGATTGCGACGGACTTTTGATCACATCAAAATTCCGTGGCAACCGATCAAGTGAGACTAAACTGCTATGTTTATAACATTCATTCAGTTATCTCATAACTTCTTGTGGATTCCAATTATTGTATCACATTCCAGATAAAATAGAAAATGTTAAACTTTCCGATCGAACATTCAAACACCCAAGTTTTCCCGATACAGATCAACACATGAAACAAGTCTAAAAACATTCAGTTCGTGCCTCAGTACCAACGGTCCAGCCGTAGAAGGGTCAAGCCAACGCCTCGTATGTGGCACGCCGTACTGCCCCAAACCCTAAGGTTCAAAGGGCAGTTCAAGAAAGTCACATAATCGAGTTAAGGTTTGTTGTCTTCTAGAGGGACCATCGCGTTACTTGCACTACTTAGAACGTCGTTAAACTACGGAAAGATCCAACACTTGGAAATTTCCCGACAGGGGAAAAGGTGGGTATTTATATCCGGTCGAACTTTTTAACATATTCTAAAGTTATCCGGAAAAACACATAGACAAAACTTGATAATCCGATCGAATCTTCGATTCCTAATGCAACCCCAGAACACTCAACTTTTGAGTCAAATTAAAAATTCCCAGAAAACTCAGCATAATAAAATAGGAATTACTGTGCAAAAAGGGAGTGATGACGTCATCATCTTGCCGCAGAACCGCCGCAGAAGCCAGGCTTCTGCCGCGGTTCCGCCGCACATTGGACTCTTCTCTTGGAAAATTTTGCATCGTAATTCTTAGAATTCCCTGCTGAATTTTTTAAGCATTTTTAATCTGAAAAAAACCCAGTTTTTAGAAAAAGTCCAGAGAGCACTTAGGTTTTTAGGGTTTCGGTTCGATCGGGTTTCAAACGTCGTCTACACTTCGCCTAAGGCTCTAGCTAGGCTCTGATACCACTGTAGGGTTCCTAGACATACTAAGGAGGTCTCACAAGGCATCAACCATGCCAATTTAAAATTTTACGGTGCCGAGAAACCCTAGACTAGATCGTTAACTAGAATTTTAGGCGACAAATGAAACTAGTTAACAACTTAACTAAAAGAACGGAAATACAACCTTTGTAGATCCGCTCCTCCACCTCCATAGCTCCGCAATGAAGTCTCCTCGCTGTCCAAATCGAATCCCGGGCTCTAGCGTCGGCTTCATCAGAAAAATGGGCGGGCTAGGTCATCGACTACGATGCCGAAGATGATCTACGTCGAGGCATCACAAGATCAAGCTCCCACTTCACCAAGTCATGAAACTTGTGAAGAAAACACCCTATACTACTTGGCAAGAGGTAGAGGATGAAGAAATATGAGGTGGGTTCACTTTAGAATTGGATTTCTCACTCATTTGCTCAAGTTGCCATTGATGGAGCAAGCTTTCTTCATCTTTGAAGAAGAAGAAGATGAAGATGAAAAATGTTATGATAAGAATATTTCAAAAAGAAAATAAAATGAATACTTATCATAATCCAACCATGGTCAAGTGTAGAGAATAAACTAGGGTTAGGTCAATGGTTAGGGTTAAGCATGAAGACAAAAATGGTGACTTAGTCAAAACTTCATGAAGCTTCAACATGCATCCAAAGAAAGCCACCATTTTTCTTTTCTTTTGCCAAAAATAAATAAATAAATAAATGAATAAATAGATATGAAAAACAAAACCCTAACCATTTAAATAACCATGGTTTAATCTTTACACAAACTCAAGTAAGCATGTATCATCAAACATGATACAATCAAGTGCACAAAAGTATATCACATATACAACTTGTAAACTTCAAGTGAGAAAATCCATTTAAAGTGAACTAATATTAGTTAATGCAAAGTAATATATCAAATATATAATTATGCATTAAATCATTAAATCAACACTTGATTCAATGATCCGGTCATGTCGCACACAACCAACTAGTATACAATGTATCGATTTATCGAATCAATCCTTGATTCGATAACTAAGTTATATCGCATACAACCATTCGACACATTCATCGCGAGAATGAAATACGGTATCACATAAACGCATTATTCTCGGTCCCGCACATATCTCATATGCGCTCCTATTTCGTTTCGCTTGAGCCAGGAAACCTCTGTGTAGGACTCTAAAGACTCGTCAATACGCCGGGAGCAGATGATGATCATATCAAGCACCCACAAGCCGCAAGCGGTCTGCTAAACGTAACGGCCACCCGGGTATTGAGCGATCAGAAGATCGACGAGCAAGCCCGCTCACACTTCTGTGAATCCAACCAGTAACACTTACCGTACAGTCCGGTCTCGTCGTCTGATATGTCGCATATCTCGTCTAGGGATGGTAAATGTCAGACCCCAATAGCTCAATAAGTCATGTCGATATGAGCTCTATAACAATTCGAGAAACTACTAGTAACACTTACCAGTAAATCTCAGCAACCCTGGCCAGGGATTTCCGGTTATAGCCAATCGAACACAGCGCAACATCAACTCCCTATACCGGGAGAGACGAATCCCCTCCTATCGCTCATTACCTCCATGTGACTCGGGACTGTACCCAAAAACCACCGTTTTGCACGCCCTCTTGGACGTGGTAAGGTGGAAATCAAAGCACAGTGGGAACCACACAAGACTCTATGACGATCTCGGGTCAACAGACTACTCTGTACCAGTGTCACCAGAGAACTGCCATCTGACGTAAGGTATAATACCATCTGGGAGTTCTCGGCGAGTCCGTCCAGTGTACCCAGTCTCTACTGAGCACCCGTATATCATCTCTGATGTCAAACACCAATGGATATGGGATCATCCATCGCCTATCTGTATGGGTCGAGAAGGTATACGCTAGTCTACTCTGGTATATCGATGCCCCGTCTCGATACACCCACGACTAGGGACCTTGAAGGATGTACTTATGGACTACCATGTCCCCACTAGTATGATCCGCATCATAGTCCGGGTAGTCAAGTACACATCCTAAGGGCTTTACCAACATGTAACAGAGAGACAATCAGTATACACGTTAAGGTAAAGATAAACTAGATAGCATACTATCATGTCGAGCAAGAAAGTCCTCCCTATATATGTCCTAGCATCCAATACAATATACATCCAATGTACAGTAATGGCCTCTAGGGCATACATATAACTAACACCCACTTCCACTGAGGAATCGGAAGTGGTTGTAATATACCATCTACTCTTTGATGTTCAGCCTTAACTTGCTGACACACCAAGCACTTCACTATAAAGTGGGCAATCTCCCTTTTCATGCCTTCCCACCAGAAATGCTGTCATACATCATGATACATCTTCGTGCCTCATGGATGTACGGAATATACGGAACTGTGCGCCTCTTTCATAACTTCTTCACGAATGTCTCCTTTCGGCACACACAAATGGCTACTATAACGCAACGATCCATCTTCATGAATCAACAAGTCTGTTCTAAGTCCTGCTTCTACCTGTTCTCAAAACTTCTGCAATCTTGGGTCCTGTGACTGCGCTGCTTTAATGATATCGATTAATGACGACTGTACTTGCAGCTGCATCAACTGTCCCGAAGAATGTGGTAGCACAATCTCCAACTCGAATCTCCGATAATCCTCGATTAGCTCCTTCTGTGCAGTCAACATCCGAATTGCTGGCAACCGACTAAGCGCATCCGGCACTACATTAACTTTTCCCGGATGATACTTGAGATCAACATCATAGTCAGCCATCAGCTCCAACCATCTCCGCTGCCTCATGTTAAGCTCTTTCTGTGTGAACACATACTTTAGACTTTTGTGATCGGTGAATATTTCGACCCTTTCGCCCAGTAAGTAGTGTCTCCAAATCTTCAAAGAATAATCACTGCTACAAGCTCCAAATCATGAGTTGGGTAATTCTTCTCATAGGTCTTCAATTGTCTCGATGCGTAGGCTATAACCTTCCCATGCTGCATCAAAACACATCTCAAACCTTTCCCAGATGCGTCGCTATGAATCACCGATTCTCCGGAACCGTCTGCTATGGTCAAAATAGGAGAGGTTATCAACCTTTGTTTCAACGCCTCAAAAGCTGACGCACAACTATCCGTCCATACGAACGGTACCTCCTTTCGCGTAAACTTGGTCAAAGGCTCAGCTAAGCGAGCAAAATTCTCCACGAACCTTCTGTAATATCCGGCATGTCCAAGAAAACTTCTGATCTCTGCTACGTTCTTCGGAATCAGCCAATCTTGAACTGCTGCAATCCTCTCAGGGTCAACGGTAATTCCATCTCCGGATATGACATGCCCCAAAAACTTCACTTCTTCAAGCCAAAACTCGCACTTGCTCATCTTTGTATACAATCTTTCATGCCTCAATGTCTGCAGTGCGATCCTCAAGTGTTCTGCATGCTCTTCTAGGCTCCTTGAGTAGACCAAAATATCATCGATGAACACCACTATAAACTGGTCCAAGAACGGTGAAAAGATTCGGTTCATTAAGTCCATAAATATCGCCGGTGCATTCGTGACTCCGAATGGCATCACTAAATACTCGTAATGTACATACCGAGTTCAGAACGCAGTCTTGCAAATATCATCTAATTTAACTCGGACCTGATGATATCCGAATCGCAAATCCAGTTTCGAGAATACCCTCGCGCCACTAGGCTGCTCGAACAATTCGCCAATGCGAGGGATCGGGTACTTGTTCTTAATAGTCACCCGGTTTAATTCTCGATAATCGATGCACATCCTCCTTGTGCCATCTTTCTTCTTAACTAAAAGAACTGGAGCTCCCCAAGGTGAAATACTGCTTCGAATCCAACCCTTTTCTAGCGATTCGGTAACCTGCTTCTTGAATTCTTCCAACTCCACTGGTGCTATTGGATAGTACGCCTTTGAGATTGGCGTTGTACCAGGAACAAGATCGATCGTGAACTCCACATCTCGTTTTGGCGGTAAATTCGAGATGTCCTCGAACACATCCATGAACTCTCAAACTACAACTGGCGCTTCCTCCTTAGCAACCTCTATTGACGAAAGAACACTGTTTGTTGGCCTAGCCCTAAACTCGACTGGCCCGACAGAACTGCTACCTCCAGCAAAAACAAACTCCGGATGTCCGGGAATCTGGAAAATCACTCTCTTTGCCCTACAATCAATGTGAGCATAGAAAGTGCCGAGAAAATCCATTCCCAAGACAACATCATAACTGCCAGTATCAATCACCAAGAAATCTGCAAATAACTCCCGTTCGCAGATAACAACCGAACAATCCTTACACTCACTACTAGCTATGATCTTCCCATTCTCAGTGTGTATGTCCCAACAACTAGACAGGGTCGTGTAATAAATTGAATGTGCAACAATAAACTTGGACGACATAAAACAATGGGATGCACCAGAATCGAATAATACTAACGCGGGAAAATCATGAACAAGTAGGATACCTGAAACAACTTCATCTGAAGCCTTGGCCTCTTCAGCCGTCAGGGTAAAGGCTCGAGCTTGATTGGGTCCCTGAGTTAACTGCTTCTGCCCCTGAAACTGCCTCTGCGGTGGCCTCTGAACATCTTCCCTCAAACGAAGCTTCGATGGACAGGCATCAATGGTATGATAAGATGATTCGCAAATAAGACAAAGTCCAAGCCTTTTACGACAAACTCTTCGATAGTGACCCGGTCGTTGGCAGTAATCGCAAAACACCCATCCTTTCTGCTCGGGAAAAACTGGCCTCTTCATCGGTACAATGCCACGCTGGTCCACCGGGATACCTCTGCGTATAGGCGCTCGATTCAGCGTAAACGCCGGCTTCCGCATCACAACCTCCTGCTGCTGCGTACCCCCAGTCTTCACCGATAAGCTCTGCTGCTCTCTGGCCGCTTTAAGCACTTGCGAGAAAGTGGTCAATCCCAGAGATATAATGTGCCTCTGATTTCCACATCCAAACTGTGCATGAACCTTCGTGCCCTATCAGCATCGTTGGTAACCAAAGGTCCAGCGAATCGACTGAGCCGTGTCCACTCAGCCACATGTGCATCCACAGATCCGCCATTCTGGTTCAAGTTGATGAACCTTTCTTCCATTTCTTCCCGTGCAGTCTGCGGACAGAACTTCTCCAAGAAACTCTATGAGAAGGTTGCCCAACTGATCGACTTGGACAAGCGGGCCTCCTCTATGAGCCACCACTCGAGGGCATAGTCCACAAATTGGATGCGTACTACATCCACTCTCTTATCCTCCAGAATCTGTGCCGCAACGAGCAGATTCTCCGTATCAACCAGCCACTGCTCTGCTGGCAACGGCTCCTCCAATCCAGTGAAAATGGACGGACCAAGTTTCCTGAAATCTGCCACGGTACCCACACGCTCAACTGGTTTGGCCGCAACACTGTTTACGGACTGCTGGATGGTCCGCAAACCTTCCTGAAAAGCTTCGGCTTGCCACTGGTTCTGCTCGGTTTGCCACTTCTGGTTCTCCAGCATTCCATAAATTACTCCAAGCAAAGCGGTGTCATCGACACGCCTCTGGTACGATCGCAGATTTCTATCCGCCATATTCCTGAAACCAAGACATCAAAAAGGATTAATATGATAAACAAGATTCAAAACTTGCGATGAATAATGACCATAAATCAAGGATATGAATCAAGACTAGGACTCCAAGTTACTTAAATAGAGTACCGCATTGTAACCATGCTGCAGCTCATAATTACAATCACATAACTCTGTTCAAGTCACCAAAATCCTAGAGAAAACAATAGGGACCCAAAAGTTTCAAGTCGAGATACAAAGTGGTTTGCATATCGTCAGGACAGGGGTCAAGAGAAAGATATGATTCAAGAATCACGATAACCAAGTGGCAGGACATGCTCCTAATCACGGATTTTCCGATTCGTGTATTGGGTCCAATACCCAACTACAAAAGAATCAAATCCGATTAACATAAAACCTGTCTCTGATACCAAACAAACCCTGTCATGCCCCGCTTCCCAGAGAGTGCTAAGATCGGCACGTGACAGAGCCAACCATGCTACCTGTAGCTAGGAAACATCCCTCCACATTCACATTACGGCTGTCTAGAGTTATCAAGAACAGTATAAATAAAATAAACTATCTAGTACATGTCCATGAGCCAGAATAAACGAGTCAATGAATAATATGCGGAAGCAACAAATCCAATAAACAATAACAATCTGGAAGGTACGTCCCAAATACGGGCTCACATCAGGAAATAAAAATGTTGAAAGGAAACTACACTAGAATACTAACAAGTCCTCACTACTCGGCCTGTCGACTGATGTGCTCCTGCTCGGCCTGCGACAAGGGTAGCGGATATGGGCCATGCAAAACCTAGACGTCAGCGCGTCACAATATCAACAATAATATAATCAGGGGTAACAAGATATACATGCATGAATTATAAAACAGTAACATGAATATAATAAGTAAACAGGGATATAGAACAGTGGGGTGTACATGTGTAGGTAAAGTGCCGTGAGTAATCTAAACTATACAACTGGGTTATCTAATCTAAAGTCTTCGAAATCAATTAATGTAATCCTCATCGTAACCCATCAGTGATTTTTCCGTAATGCCCAGAGAAACGGCAAACAATATATTCCGTAACGTCCGGAAAAACGACAAACAATATATAATACCCTTTTGAGTTACGCTCGGTTACATTCTTGATTTCCCCATACCCCCAAGTTATGTGTTCAAGTCGGGTATTGTCAATCAATATCTAATGCCAACACAGGATCAAGCAGGTACATGTTTTGTCTATACAGACAACAATAACGTCCATCGGGACAACAAGTCAGGATTGTCGGCATTAGAAACAGGATCAGGTAACATGTCAAGTAGTGGTATATCAGGTCTTGTTGAGTAGTGCACAGTGCATCACATGGGTGCCCAACAGTAAAATGTAGCAAGTATTGGATCAGGGTAAAAGTACGGATGTACAGTAAAAGTATGGATGCACAAATATCTATCAAGGGTTACATCATGACTATGTAGGATGCACATTATCAAGCATAGAGTACTAATGTAATAATAATATGAGTTAATCTAATATGGCATGCAACTAGGTATGCAGAATTAATGGTATGGATACACAAAAAAACATAGATGCTCAATTTACTATTAGGAGCTACAACTACGGTTCCATGACTATGTAGGATGTACATTGTCAAGCACTAATATGAAATAACGTGACCTGGCATGCAACAAGATATAATTAATGGTATGGGTGCACAAATATCAATCAGGGGTCACATTTACAGCTCCAAGATTATGTAGGATGCACACTATCATGTATGGAGTACTAATGTAGCAGTAATATGAATTAATGTGATCTGTAGATGCAGTTACATATATATTAAATGATATGGATGCATACGGGTATCCGAAAACAGTAAAACATTGGTATGGATGTATAATGCAATCAACATGTGATATTTTTATTCATATGGATGCAAGATAAGTATTATAGCATGTAGCAAGATAAACTTGCCTGAGCGGAACACACGACGGATGCGTACGACGTCGGGTAAACGTCACAACATACACACGGCACGCGGGACGGGTCCAGGCAAGGCAAGAGGATGAACACGCAGGTAGAGGACGTCCACTGGATCACTCGGATCGTCAGCGACGAGCACGGCTCCGGCGGGTGATCACTGGAAAGAAACGAGATCAAGAAAGAAAGAAGAAAAAAGAAGAAAGAGGAGGGTGCTCTGGGGTTGGTTTCTGGTGTGGTGCTGGGGTTTGGAAGAAGGCGAGAAGGTGGTTGCGAAGGTGTGAGGTGACAGCAAGGGATCGCCGGCGAGGCAGTGGGTGATGAGTTCTCGGGTTTCTGGGTGTTTAGGGTCGGTTGGTGCAGGGTTCCTGGGTGAGGGCTCGGGAAGTGGGACAAGAGAGGAGGTTTGTGAAGTCGGGGATGAGCACGAGGGTTAGGTCGGGCGATGATGGTGACGGGGATGTGGAGACGACGATGAGGGTTCTTGGGTTTTGCTGTGGTTTCTTGTCGCGTGGGGGAAAGGAGAAAGAGAAGGTGGAGGTGGTGGAGGCTCTGATGAGGGTGATGAGATGATGAGGGTAGGCTGTCGGCGACGTGAAGTGAGGGGCTAGGTTTAGGGTTGGGGTTCTCGTGGGCGGTTGCATGGGTTTAAAAAAGAAAAGAAACGAAGAAGAAGGGAGGTAAGGGTAATACGAAAAGGGAGCTGACGGGATTCGAGAAGCGAACAGTGTTCGTGAGAGGTGAGAGAGAGGGAAAGAGAAAGAGAGAGAAAGAAAGGGAGAGAGAGAGGTGTAAAGACTGTTATGATTTTAATAATAAAAAATATATTATAGTAAAGAGAGAGAGAGAGAGAGGCAACAGTAAAAATTAGATGTAGGCTATATTTTTTTCTATAAAAATCTTTTACGTTAAAAATATTTAAAGTATATATAAAACAGTTACAAAATACAATATTAATTTTTTTTTGATATTTTGGTTAATACAAAAAATAATCCAAAACACGTCCAGGTCAGGTCTAAAAATCCAGTTTTAAAATACGGAAAATATACGTGTCGACCAATATTAAAACAGCACATCCGGGTAACGAAATGCATACCCCCAAGAATGGATGCACGCACGTGCACGTAGCCATCCAAACGAGTCCGTTTCACTGAACGGGACGAGAAAAAGATGCGCGGATACTACGACAGGGTTAGGGGCATCATACAGACCATGCTAGATATTTTTAAAATATTTTATTTGACTTTATTTAATTGTATTTAAAAAAATGCAGATGCTCGATATAATGCAAGTATGAAGAATATACAATATGAAAGTGCACGGACCCTCATAACTAGCCGGGATAAATCATAAACAGGAATCAAGATGGGTTTCCAGCAAGTGGGTCGGGTCGGATGCACATACAGATATCAAATACACTATTCGCACCCAAAACACGGTAAACCGAGAAAATACCATAAATAAAGAAATACTCAAAAATAGAACTGGTATAAATGAACTAGGCTGTTAAATTATACCCAACTACAAAAAGAATTTCGTCCTCAAAATTCCAGGAACAAGAAAAGATAAACAAACATGAATCTACAAGAATAGATCTGGAAATTTCTGTCGAATCTCATCTTCTCATTCCCAAGTCGATTCTCCGTGCGAGCGATTCCCCCAAGAAATAAGTACGAGAGGGATAACCTTGTTCTTGAGGACCTTTTCTTTTCGATCAACAATCGACATCGGTCGTTCCTCAAAGGTCAAATCCTTCCTAACAGTCAGCTCCGAATGATCTAGTACGTGTATTTCATCTCGAATATACTTACGGAGTTGAGATACATGAAACACGTCATGAACATTCGTCAAAGATGGTGGTAACGCTAATCGATAAGCCACTTCTCCAACACGCTCAATAATCTCGAAAGGCCCCACAAATTGAGGACTAAGCTTGCTTCGACTCCCAAAACGAATCACTTCTCTAGTCGGTGATATTTTCAAGAATACCAGATCACCAATAGAGAACACTAGAGGTCTTTTCGATATATCGGCCCAACTCTTCTGCCGATCTTGTGCTGCCTTCATGTGATTCCGGATAGTATTAACCTTCTCTACTGTTTGCACGATCAAATCCGGTCCCAACAATTTTCGTTCTCCAATATCGTCCCAACAAACGGGTGAGAGACACTTACGACCATACAATGCTTCGAATGGAGCCATCTGAATAGTCGCCTGAAAACTGTTATTGTAAGAAAACTCCACCAAATGTAGATCCTTCCATGAACCCTTGAAATCTAACATGCAAACTCTCAACATGTCTTCAAGAGTTTGGATCGTTCTCTCCGACTGACCATCTTTCTGGGGATGATAAGCAGTGCTAAACTTCAATCGCGTCCCCAAACTTTCCTGTAAACTCCTCCAGAAGTGCGATAAGAATCGAGTATCACGATCGGAAACGATACTCACAGGTACTCCATGCAATCTCACAATCTCCTGTATGTACCGTTCTGCCAATACTTCCGTCGACTGACCGACTCGAAACAGTAAGAAATGAGCTGTCTTGGTCAATCGATCAACAATCACCCAAACTGCATTGTTGCCCTTTGGACTCCGCGGTAAAACTGTCACGAAATCTATGGTTATATATTCCCACTTCCATTGAGGAATCGGAAGTGCTTGTAATAAACCAGCTACTCTTTGATGTTCAGGCTTAATTTACTGACACACCAAGCACTTCGCTACAAAGCGGGCAATCTCCCTTTTCATGCCTTCCCAGCAGAAATGCTGTCGTAGATCACGATACAGGTTCGTGCCTCCTGGATGTACGGAATATGCGGAACTGTGCGTCTCTTTCATAACTTCTTCACGAATGTCTTCTTTCGGCACACACAAACGGCTATCATAACGCAACGAATCATTTTCATGAATCAACAAGTCTGTTCGAAGTCCTGCTTCTATCTATTCTCGAAACTTCTGCAATCTTGGGTCCTGTGACTGCGCTGCTTTAATGATATCGATTAATGACGACTGTACTTCCAGCTGTATCAACTGTCCCGAAAAATGCGGTAGCACAATTTCCAAGTCGAATCTCCGAAAATTCTCGATAAGCTCCTTCTGATGTTTCAACTCGAGTAGAAGAATCCTTATACCTTGCCTGTCAACAAGTATGAAAGAAGTAATGAAAACAACAATGATTTTTTTTATTAAAGGGTAAACCACACCTTAAATTTAAGTATCTATTTAGAATTAACATTTAGATACGTAAATGTAGTAAATAGTTGCAACTAAGTAAACATAATCATGAAATAGACATCAAACAAAACTAGATTCATGATGAATTTGAGATAATATTCAGCACATTGCATAAGCAACATCCCCACTAATAAATAAATTTGACATAGATCTAAAGATAATATCATTAGCTGATAGCAATGTTTTAAAAAAAATTATGATTTCATAGCATATCATGCAAGAACTCTAAGAACTTAAAATGAATCGTCCCGGTACAAGGATGTTAAGAGTGCATAAATGAATGTAAACCAAGGTTCGAGATTTTGATACCTGGTGCTTTCGTATCGGTTTCGGTAAAGACTAATCTGAAACCCGAGACCATACAATATCGTTTCGGCTGAAACCTTAAAACTTATTTTTTTATACCATTTTTACTGTCATTATGATCATTGTAGGCCTTCGTTGTTAAAAAACCGCAAAGAGGTGAACCCAAGCCCTATATTAATACTTATGTAAATACACTTTTCAATATATTTTGCATCATGGCTAGATTTATAAACACTAAAATCATTGTCTTTTAATATAGAATCATAAATTTAAATATTTAATATATCTACACTTGTGTATATTGTATTACCGTCGAAACCGAAATCCGAACCGAGATTAACGAAATTAGCCGAAACGCAGCGAAGCTAATAAAATTATGAGAGACCGAAACCGAAACCAAGTTCTCGAACCTTAATGTAAACTAACAAAGGAAAAACCATATTCAAGGTAATTGATATAAAAGCAATAAACTCGATCAATATTATTCAGAGATAAATCATCTCAATTTATATATCTCATAACATTACTAATTGATAGCTAATAATCCTAACAATCTAACACATTAATCATAGTCTCAACAATATAAATTAGAACTTATTTAATTTATGATAACCATAATATCTAATACAGTTATATTCAAATATCTCATAATATAACAATAATTAAACGGAAAAAGGCAGAAAGATTTAAAATAGAGGAGTTTTGCTTCTTCAGTCTTAGACATCAATTATAACAAGGCTAAAATCAAACAACTGGGTCAAACGGAACATGTAATTGACTAAATAACGGAACTGGAAAAAAATTGGGACCAAGCTAAATATACGACTTATTATAATTTAAACCAATTCATGAAAATTTTGCCATCTATTATTGCCTACCTTGCCACTGGAAATTTACATTATTTAAAGTCATTGTTACCTTAAAAATAAATCGCCAACAAATTCAAGAGAAAACACACAACCCAAAGAAGATATTATTGGAATATTGATCACGCTACTCGAATGCCTCCGTCTTCAAGTAACATCTAATCATGTATGGGTTCAAATTAACATAGTCCTAACTAAAAGAAATAGGACTATATTTCCTAAATAAAATAAAGACCTGAC
The DNA here is from genome assembly GCA_030015575.1 of Agapanthus africanus. NCBI lineage: Eukaryota > Viridiplantae > Streptophyta > Magnoliopsida > Asparagales > Amaryllidaceae > Agapanthus > Agapanthus africanus. The sequence goes on from CM057337.1 coordinate 189,994,869, forward strand.
ACGACCTGGATCATGCCAAGATATTACCTTCTGTTGATCTGCAGGCGGCGGCGATGGACGGCTGAGATTGGATTTGGAGGCAGGCGCCTGAAACGTGTGGACCTCAATGGGTTTGAGATTGTAATTGCCGAGCTACCTGTAAGAAAGTCCCGGGGTGGTTGTACCACTGAGGACCCTCCGACGGTGTCACGACCCGAAATGGCACGTGATTGGTACTTAAATCATATGAAATATATAGGACCCCGTCTAATTCATGTAAACCAAAAATCCCACAAATCTAAACCATTTAAAAGAAGAAAGAAGGAAAAGTTTGGTTTTAAAATAAGTGGTTTAAACAACATAAGCCGTAGTATTGCATTCTTTTAAAAGCTCAAGTCTTTTCGGAAAATTTCGGCAGAGTTTTATTTATAAATACTGGCCCCAAAAGGATACAACACATGAAATATATATAAAGGCATCCCCAAACGGGAGCTAGCTCTTCGCCAATTGACGGTCACAACCACGCAAGCAATATAATATACAACGCCGACGGACGAGAATCAAAACTCAAAAGAAAACTCAATATCATCAAGAAAACCCATAATAATTGTAACATTTCAGAAAATATAAAATATTATTTTTGGAATTTAATACTAAAATAATATTTTTCCCTAAAACGGCCCGTTTTGCGAAATTGGGGTTTTCGAAAAAAGGTATAAACATATACCAATAATTGTGAAATAAATAGAAATTAAAATGATTTATTCATTTAAAAATAAATTTAAAGGATTTGGCATTTTCAAAATCTATTATATGCAATTTTGATAAAAACCCGATTAGTGCACTGCTAATCGCGATTAAACCAAATCCGCGTTTTCTACAGTTTTCCATGATTAGTGAACCATGACATGTTCCATTTTGTTACATGTTTCATTTCATTTGAGTTATTGATGGTGAGAAAAGAAAAAGAAAAAGAAAAAGAAAAAGGTCACAGGAGACAAAATGATGAGCTTAGGTAGATTATGTGAGAGAGTGTGTGATTTAGTGAGAGAGAGGGAAGGGACTGCTGCCTCATTTGGATCCCCTATCATTTTCTCTTCTCTCATTCAACTTTCTGTTAGTTATATGTATACCCTAGAGGCCATTACTGTACATACGATGTATATTGTAGTGCATGCTAGGACATATATAGGGAGGACTTTCTTACTCGACATGATAGTATGCTATCTGGTTGTACTTTATCTTAACATGTACTCTGATTGTCTCTATGTTACATGTTGATAAAGCCCTTAGGATATGTACTCAACTTCTGGGACTATGATGAGATCATACTAGTGGGGCCACGGTAGTCGACGAGTACATCCTATAACTGTTCCTAGTCCAGGGTGTATCGAGACAGGGCATCGATGCACCAGAGTAGACTAGCGTATACGCATCTTGACCCATATGATGGGCGATGGATGATCCCATATCCATCGGTGTTTGACATTAAGGATGGTGTACGGGTGCTCAGTGGAGACTGGGTACACTGGACGGACTCGCCGAGAACTCCCAGATGGTATTATACCTCACGTCAGATGGCAGTTCTCTGGTGACACTGGTACAGAGTAGTCTGTTGACCCGAGATCGTTATAGAGTCTTGTGTGATTCCCACTGTGCTTTGATTTCCATCATACCACGTCCAAGAGGGCGTGCAAAAAGGTGGCTTTTGGGTACAGTCCCGAATCACATGGAGGCAATGAGCAATAGGAGGGGATTCGTCTCTCCCGGTATAGGGAGTTGATGTTGTGCTGTGTTCGATTGGCTATAACCGGAAATCCCTGGCCAGGGTTGCTGAGATTTACTGGTAAGTGTTATCGGTAGTTTCTCGAACTGTTATAGACCTCATATCGACACGACTTATCGAGCTACTGGGGTCTGACGTTTACCACCCCTAGGCGAGATATGCGACATATCAGACGACGAGACCGGACTGTACGGGAGTGTTACTGGTTGGATTCACAGGAGAATGTACAGGTTTGCTTGTTGATCTTCTGAACGCTCAATACCTGGGTAGCTGTTACGTTTAGCTGACCGCTTGCAGCTTGTGGGTGTTTGATATGATCATCACCTACTACCGGCGTATTGACGATTCTTTAGAGTCCTACACAGAGGTATCTTGGCTCAGGCAAAACGGAGTAGGAGCACATATGCGATATGTGCGGGACCGAGGATAATACGATATGAGATACCGTATTCTATTCTCGCGATATTTGATATCAACCGGGTCATCGGATCAAGTGTTGATTCGATGAATCGGTACGGATAAATATTAGTCGGTTATATGCGATATAGCCGGATTGTCGGATCAAGTGTTGATTCGATAATTTAATGTATAATAATATATATGATATATTAAATTACATTAACTAATATTTGCTCACTAAAAGATTCTTTTTCTCACTCGGGTAATACATTGATATATATGCGATATATGTTAAATGTATTATTTTATTTTGTTACGATAAATATTATATATGTGATATATAATATTGTAATATGATATGATAACTAATGTAACTTGTTTAGTGGAGTTTAAACATGATTAGGGTTAAGCTTTCTAGATATTTCTAGAAGGTTTTGGTTTTGTTTTGTGAAAGATATTTGTAAGTGACTCATGCTTTAACCCAACCCAAACCCTAACCCTAGTTAATTCTCTACATGGGTTTAGTCAACCATGGTTGCATTATTCATCATATTATTCTTTTTCTATTCATCACAAAAGGAATTCCATTATCATTCATCTTCTTCTTCCTTCTTCTTTCTTCATGGAAAAAGCTTACTAGCCTCTTCCAAGTGATGAATAAATATGAGAAAAAGATAAATAAAGAGAGCAAAAATCCTACTTCATCATCCTCATCTTCCCTTGCCATTTAGATGAGGGTGTTCACATCATTTCATGAGTGTTAGCTTGTGTTAACGGAACTTCAAGGTAGATCATCTTAGTATCGAAGATCGGAAGCAAAGGTTGCATCTTTCTCTTCGTGGAACCTCTCGAGAGTCCGGATCCCGATGATCGCAGCGAAGAGACCACAACACGGAGCATATGAAGTGAAGGACCGGATCTACAAAGGTTGTAATCCCTCTCACTTAGTGTTAAAGTTGTTAACATGCTAGTTTTCGCCTAATCTCTAGTTTAAAGATCTGTATTCGGGTTGTTCGGCACGGCTAATTTTTAAATCGGGCATGGTTGATGCCTCGTAGACCCTTGTACGCGTGCCTAGCAACCCTACAGTGGTATCAGAGCCAAGCTAGAGCTTTAGGCGAAATCTAGACGAAGTTTAAAGTGCGATCGAAACCCGAAACCCCGATTTAACCCCTCTCTGGACATTTTTCAAAAATGTGGTTTTTTCTGAATTAAAAATTTTCAGAAAATTAAGCAGGAAAAACTAAGAATTACTGTGAAGTACGGACTTCTAATTCGCCAAAATGACCGCGGAACCTCGGCGAAAGCATGGGTTTTGCGGCGGTTCCGCGGCCAAAATTTCTAGTTAGTCCCTGAAATTTCTTGTATTTATTCTTAGATCCTTTCTTGGCAATTTTTTCTGTGAATATTTTTATTCCACTCAAGTGTTGAGTTTTCAAGGGTTATATTGGGGACTCGATATTTCGATCGAATAATTTAACTTCGTTTAGTTTTGTCCGGATAATTTTTAGAAACTGTTAAAAAGTTCGAACGGATATCAATAACTCACTTTTTCCCCTGTCGGAAATTTTTTCAAAAGTTGGATTTTTTCTCGTGTTTAAGAACGTTCTAAGTCGTGCAAGTAACGCGGTGGACCCTCTAGAAGACAACAAACCTTAACTCGATTATGTGACCGTCTTGAACTGCCTTTTGAACCTTAGGGTTTGGGGCAGTACGGCGTGCCACATGTGAGGCGTTGGCTTGACCCTTCTACGGCTGGACCATTGGTACCGTGGCATGTGAAGGATGTTTTAAACTGATTTCAAGTGTTGAGATATATTGGGGAAATCTTGGGTGTTTGATGATTCGATCGGAAAGTGTAACTTTGTCTATTTATCTGGAATGTGATACGATATTTGGAATCCACAGGTAGTTATGAGATAACTGCTTTGAATATTATAGACATAGCAGTTTAGTCTCAGATGATCGGTTGCCACGGAATTTTGATGTGATCAAAAGTCCGTCGCAATCACGTAGAGTACGCGGATACTCGCCGGGTAAACTTAATAGACAGCTACGTCCCATAGCCCCGACCAAGTGACTGTAGGAGAACCCCGTCGCCGAAAGCATCCGTTCGGGTGCTCGCGGCAGCGGTGTTCCGCCTTAGTGCACTTCGTCGACGGCATCTGGGGGTGCTGCCGTCTACTAAAGTTTGCGACGAGCATTCGATCATAATGTCGGGAATCTTGTTGAATTGCCCGAGTTGATATTGAAAAGAGTTTTTGATAATGAGACTAAAATGCGGGGTTTATAATTGCTAGGCATGCGATGTCTAAGGAATTCATTTGGTTAAGCATGCAATGTCTAAGGAATTCATTTGGTTAGGCATGCGATGTCTAAGGAGGTTGCGGATTCCAACTGTTGTAGTTTTACACTTTCTTTTCTGTGACCGTAAGCGTAGTATGTGGTGTATCGCCGGCTTCGTTGCTATACATCAACGACAATCGGGATACGCATACTTGCTTACGTTGATGATATAAGATATTATGTGTTGCTGTGATATGTTGTATTGGATCGTCGCTTTTGAATAGCCGGGGGTTTTATGTGAGATGAATGTTTTTCATTTTCATTCATGTAAAATTCATTTGTATGTAATATTCTTTTATTGGGGCACTTCCAGGTAGCGGAAGATGTCGCCGTTGATGTATATTATTTACTTTTCCGCATTAGGTAGACCCAAGGCGGGGAGCACAAGTAACCGGGTTCTAGGGTCTAGTGGGAGACCATCTCGAGGAGTCGAGACAGGGTCTCCTAACCCTAGAATTGGCAGTGTTACCTGCCGCTCTCGTAGGGGTCTAGGGATGTGGGTTTGGCTATTCATCGCGACCGTGGAATCCGTGTTTTATACGGGCTCGTATTGAAAACATGGACGTCCTAGTATATCCAATATTTCATATATGTTCTTCTGCTGCAATGTTCTGTGATGAGATCATATTACTGCCTGAGACGAATGTTTATATTATATATATGAGATATATGTTATATTGCAGATTTCGTTTCAAAAGAGATGCTTGTGAAGCATAATAAAATGGGACTTCATTAATGAGATTAATGAAATAAAAGAAACCTAAGATGTTGTAGAAACTTGTTTAAATTAAAAACTGGTAGATCTAGTTCTTGCTTTGCATAGCGGTGTTCCTTGTAGAACATCCAGCACCTTATTCGATAAGGAAAGGACCGAGATCCCTTCACCGGGAGTGACTCCTTTAGCAATAACTGGCAGATGCTACAAACTCGGTTTGTCTTTTGATTGCTTCTATAGTTCTTGCTTTGCACAGCGGTATATATGATATATCCTGCACCTTATTCGATGAGGAAAGGGCCGACGATCCCTTCACCGGGAGTGACCCCTTTAGCAAAACTAGAAAAGCCTCAAAAACACTTCATTTAAAATCACTCGATTCTACAACGATATAAAGTTCATTACGCAAAGGGTTTTCTTAAAAACCTGTCGTAGCCCTCCGTCATTTCAGATAAGTAATAGTTAGTATTCGTGCTGCGTTTGTTGACTCAGTCAAGACGTAGTGTGCGGTAGCTGATTAGTGTTTATCTGCAAAGCATATGATGCGATTGGATTAGGGTAGTCGTGCAGCCTTGTTGACTCAGTCAAGGGTCGTGCGGGTGGGTTTAATTCAATCGGGAAATGACGGGTTGAACTTTACTTGCGGTCTATGGTTTGTTGACTCAGTCAAGGTCATAGATTGCTTGGGGTAAAATATTATTGGGAATTTCAAGTGTTGAAATTTGTAATGAGATTGCATACCTTCTATGAGATAGTTGGATCCCGATACCCGCTGGGAGTAAGAGTTACTCCTGGGAGAGTTTTACACATTACAATTAGCCGATCAAGTAGATGTCTAGAAAGGTGTTAACGGGGTTACGCCTCTGGGAAAATGAGGTTTACTTTAATTAGGTTCGTGCGAAAGCACGGGGGACCTCCCTCAAAGTACCGACACTGGCCTGGCTGAAAGATTGGCGAACTTGTAGCGTGTAATTAATCCCGGCTAGTCTTTCCTTTTAGGGTTTGAAGGAAGATTTGACTAAAACAGTGGGAGACATCCTGATTAGATTATTAGGTAACCAATCTAATCTTGCAAGAGCATACGCTGAGTGTCTTCTTCTCTCCCTCTCCAGGTAGCGACCATATCACGCCTTAATCAAGATAATAATACGGATATATTGACGAAACCCGCTTGTTATACTGAGCTGGGGAACGTTGGTCCCGATCCAACTTATAATTGTTATAGGACAGAGCAGGAAATTGGGGAATACCAGATTTCCCGTGCCGCCCAAACGAAGAAAGTGCATGCTGATACATCATCTTCGGGTGTGTTCATTACAGAGAACTGTTTCTCAGTATCCTTTACGTCCTGGGTATGTGATACCTGATCAGGATCCCGCATATGTAATCTGTTACATAGGCTACAGAAAGGTAGAGAACTGAGAACGGGTGATAAGTTTCATGAGACAGAAAACGGTGCAAGTGTTGCGGCCAAGTCTGTTGGTCACTATCACCCTGTATTACCTGAATACATTGATTCTGAACGAATGTTATTGATACCGAACCTGATATACAAAATCATATCAGTCTCTTTATTAGTAAAGAAGTGATATAATTTTGTATTGTTGGATAATGTTTTGAACATTTCCTATATCAAGAGTTGATCGGTTCAGGCACGTTATCTAAAAGAATTGACGTTCTAAATCAAACTACAGTTCTTAGTATACAGAACACACACGAGAGGAAGAGTTCAGAAATGAACGAATCCTTCTTGAGGCATTGTAGACTAGGTCATATCAATGCGACCCGGCTAGCTAAGTTACATTTAGATGCATATTAAAATCTGTTTGAATTTACATCTTGTGAAACTTGCCGGTCATGTCACAAAGATAAGATGACTATAGCTCTGTTTATTGGAAACAGAGAAAGAGTTAGTGAACTCTTGGGATTGATACATGCTGATGTATGTAAGTCCCCTGTCTACACATGCCAAGACCGGTTCTTTGTACTTCATTACATTCTCTGATGATCTCTCAAGATTCAGACATATGTTCCTGTTGAAACACACGTCCGAAGCTTTTGAGATATTCACAGAATGTAAGTTAGAAGTAGAGAACCAAAAACGGGTAAAAGTATTATGTCCTTTGATGTGATCAAGGAGGAGAATACTTGAGCACGGAATTCCTGGACTATTCTAAAAGAGAATGAGATTCTCTCTCAGCATTACTCCTCCTATACACCATAGCACGATGGTATATCGGGGCGGAGCAATAACACCCTATGTGATATGGTGTGCTCTATGATGAGTACTACTGAGTTTCCTATTTCCTTTTGGGAGTTATGCACTTGAGAAGCTGCATACCTATTGAATAGGGTTCAAATCAAATCAGTTGCCTACCACTTCATATGTGATATGGAAAGGGAAGAGCCCATATCTTAAGCTTGTTAAGATTTGGGGTTGTTTGGACTATGTCTAAAAGCAAAATCCGGACAAGCTCGAGGTAAGGTCTGTTATGTAGAACTGGAAAGGTTCCAGCTATACAAAATGCAGCTGATGATTTGGTAGAACCAAAGGATTCAATAGTTTCCAACGAACCTCAGCCTCTCTGCCGATCTAGTAGGGTTCCTCACCCACCTGAGAGATATTTCGGTTTCTCTATGACAGTGGGAGCGAGGATTGCATCATGAGATGATGACCCAACTAGTTTCGAGCTGGCCATCAGGAGTGGGACTGTGTAAGAATGGCTGGATGCTTATCGATCTGAGATGGAATCCTTATACACCAACAAAGTATGGACTTTGGTTGCCTTATCTGAAGGGTTAAATCCCCATCAGGAGCAAGTATATCTTGAGAAGATTACTTGGTGTACATGGAAAAGTTGAGACTTTCAAAGTTAGACTTGTTAAAGGTTTGCATCATAGACCAGGTATGGATTATGTTGAAACCTTTTCTAAGGATCTATGCTTAAGTCCATCCAGATCCTACTTGCCACGGCTACATACCATGACTACGATATCTGGTGGTTGGGTGTCATGACTGCTTTTCTAAATGATGATTTAGAAGATAGCGTCTATAAGTACACAGCCAGAGAGCTTCGTAGACAGTGGGAGCAGCGGAAACGTGTGCAAGATGTTTTATATGATAAAACAGGCATCGCGGAGTTGGAACATTTGTTTTGATGTGGTAGTCAAAGAGTTTGACTTCATCAAAATGGTAGATGAACCTTGTATATACAAAAAGGTAGTAGAGAGTATGGTGGTGATCCTCGTAGAGTACGTGAATGACATACTCTTGATAGGGAAGGAGTTTCCTATGCTACGATCGGTCAATCTCCGCTTATCACAAGGATTCTCCATATAGGATCAAAGCGATACCTCCTAAATCCGGGGTTTTGGATCTATGAGATAGATCTAATTGGATGTTAGGATACTCACTAGTTGTAGTGAGATGGTATCAATCAATCCTGAGGAGAATCACTGGAAAGGTTCCAGAGTGATAAGGACGACTGAATGTCAGTTGCAGGCATTGTCTATACCCTCAGTGGAGGGACGGTATGTTGGAAGAGTTCCAAGCTAGATACCGTGACATACTAGACGATTAAAGGCAAGATACATCGTTACCAAGGATGCTACCAAAGAGGCAGTCTGGATATATATAAGTTCATGAGATGAACTTCGTTCCTACCATTATGTGACAATGGAGTTGTGGCTTTAGCCAAGGAACTACCGTCCCATCAGAAATCCAGATATAATTCTTAGGCAGTATCACCTGATCATGGAGATGGTTGATCTCCAGGGAGTCGAGGTTAGGAGAGCAGACACAGAGGACGACAGCGCGGATCCATTCACAAAGGCCTTTTTCCCAGTAGGGACTTTTATGGGATGGTTGAGTATGAGATACTTCAACCGCAGCTAATTGTTGGGTATGCGATACCATAACAGATGGCCCTAGTGCAAGTGGGAGATTGTTAGTTATATGTATGCCCTAGAGGCCATTATTGTACATACGATGTATATTGTAGTGGATGCTAGGACATATATAGGGAGGACTTTCTTGCTTGACATGATGGTATGCTATCTGGTTGTACTTTATCTTAACATGTACTCTGATTGTCTCTATGTTACATGTTGATAAAGCCCTTAGGATATGTACTCAACTGCTGGGACTATGATGAGATTATACTAGTGGGGCCACGGTAGTCGACGAGTACATCCTATAACTGTTCCTAGTCGAGGGTGTATCGAGACAGGGCATCGATGCACCAGAGTAGACTAGCGTATACGCATCTTGACCCATATGATGGGCGATGGATGATCCCATATCCATCGGTGTTTGACATCAAGGATGGTGTACGGGTGCTCAGTGGAGACTGGGTACACTGGACGGACTCGCCGAGAACTCCCAGATGGTATTATACCTCACGTCAGATGGCAGTTCTCTGGTGACACTGGTACAGAGTAGTCTGTTGACCCGAGATCGTCATAGAGTCTTGTGTGGTTCCCACTGTGCTTTGATTTCCATCTTACCACGTCCAAGAGGGCGTGCAAAACGGTGGTTTTTGGGTACAGTCCCGAATCACATGGAGGCAATGAGCGATAGGAGGGGATTCGTCTCTCCCGGTATAGGGAGTTGATATTGTGCTGTGTTCGATTGGCTATAACCGGAAATCCCTGGCCAGGGTTGCTGAGATTTACTGGTAAGTGTTATCGGTAGTTTCTCGAACTGTTATAGACCTCATATCGACACGACTTATCGAGCTACTGGGGTCTGATGTTTACCACCCCTAGGCGAGATATGCGACATATCAGACGACGAGACCGGACTGTACGGGAGTGTTACTGGTTGGATTCACAGGAGAATGTACAGGCTTGCTTGTTGATCTTCTGAACGCTCAATACCTGGGTAGCTGTTACGTTTAGCTGACCGCTTGCAGCTTGTGGGTGTTTGATATGATCATCACCTACTACCGGCGTATTGACGATTCTTTAGAGTCCTACACAGAGGTATCTTGGCTCAGGCAAAACGGAGTAGGAGCACATATGCGATATGTGCGGGACCGAGGATAATACGATATGAGATACCGTATTCTATTCTCGCGATATTTGATATCAACCGGGTCATCGGATCAAGTGTTGATTCGATGAATCGGTACGGATAAATATTAGTCGGTTATATGCGATATAGCCGGATTGTCGGATCAAGTGTTGATTCGATAATTTAATGTATAATAATATATATGATATGTTAAATTACATTAACTAATATTTGCTCACTAAAAGATTCTTTTTCTCACTCGGGTAATACATTGATATATATGCGATATATGTTAAATGTATTATTTTATTTTGTTACGATAAATATTATATATGTGATATATAATATTGTAACATGATATGATAACTAATGCAACTTGTTTAGTGGAGTTTAAACATGATTAGGGTTTGGATTAGGGTTAAGCTTTCTAGATGTTTCTAGAAGGTTTTGGTTTTGTTTTGTGAAAGATATTTGCAAGTGACTCATGCTTTAACCCAACCCAAACCCTAACCCTAGTTAATTCTCTACATGGGTTTAGTCAACCATGGTTGCATTATTCATCATATTATTATTTTTCTATTCATCACAAAAGGAATTCCATTATCATTCATCTTCTTCTTCCTTCTTCTTTCTTCATGGAAAAAGCTTACTAGCCTCTTCCAAGTGATGAATAAATGTGAGAAAAAGATAAATAAAGAGAGCAAAAATCCTACTTCATCATCCTCATCTTCCCTTGCCATTTAGATGAGGGTATTCACATCATTTCATGAGTGTTAGCTTGTGTTAACGGAACTTCAAGGTAGATCATCTTAGTATCGAAGATCGGAAGCAAAGGTTGCATCTTTCTCTTCGTGGAACCTCTCGAGAGTCCGGATCCCGATGATCGCAGCGAAGGGACCACAACACAGAGCATATGAAGTGAAGGACCGGATCTACAAAGGTTGTAATCCCTCTCACTTAGTGTTAAAGTTGTTAACATGCTAGTTTTCTCCTAATCTCTAGTTTAAAGATCCGTATTCGGGTTGTTCGGCACGGCTAATTTTTAAATCGGGCATGGTTGATGCCTCGTAGACCCTTGTGCGCGTGCCTAGCAACCCTACACTTTCTCAAGCTCACAACCTTCCCCTTCTATCCCTAGATCTATCTCTTAATAATCCATAAAACCCTACACTCCCTTCACAAAAATTAATCCCCTCTTCAATCTCTACACATGGGACCAAGAAAAATTCAGTTTTGATGATTTTAGGGATTCATGGGTGCTATATGAGGTAATCCCTTCACCAATTGGGTAGTTTTTGATTTACTTTAGTATTCTTATGTGTTTAGATGTGAAATTGTGAAGATTAGTGAGACTTTGGGAAACCCTAGTAAAGCGTTGAGTGTTTGATGAAATTGGTGATGTGTTGTGGCTGTTAACTAGACTTGAGTGCTGTTTAAGGACCTGGACCAGAGCTTAGAAACCCAAAATATGGATTTAGAAACCCCGACATCGGATAATTGTATGATTTGAGAGGGTATTTTGGAATCTGGAGCAACCCGGGAGCACTAGAAATGATTTTGCAATTACCGGGAGTCGTGCAGGCACCTAGGAAGCTACCACTAAAACCCTAGCCCCATACCCCAACCCAAGGCCGCAGATTTATCTATTCTGGCCGCAATTTGCGGCCAGAGCAGGGAAATAGGGTCCCAGGTTTGGTCCATGGCTCCTTTTGCACTAAAATAGACCCCTTCTATATGCAGAATTGACTAATTGTCACCTGGGAAAAATCTGGGAGTATTTTAGTGTGTTTTAGGCTATGTTTTCCATATTTTGAAATGCAATTTCTTGACATTTGGATTTGTATTTGGTTGTTAGATATTTGTACGTCGACAATAGGGGTTGTTTGATTGTTTTTGCACGTGTAGGCCATAGGTTCTAACCTATGAGCGCACCGTGCGCCATATCGGTTTTCCGTATTCGATTTAATATGTATTGCGATTGTTTATTATTATAGGTACCCTCGCATGGATTCTGAGGCGAAGGAGCGTGGCGTCATCGATTTCGTCAAGCGAAGACCACGTGAGTGGATCGATATCCACAGGGGAAGTCGGGTGGATAGCGTATAGCACCCCCGCAAAGTTTTGGTGGAAACCGATTATAGAATATGGTTAAGGAAATCTAGATTAGGAAACTAAGGTCAGAATGAGATAGGTATGAAATCATATTAAAAACTAGAGGATAGTTAGAAATGATATGTTACTACTATCATAGGATGACGTTTAGCGATATTGCCGTTTAGGGTACCGTAGCACTAGATAGTCGATGTAGATGCGTCATCCAAACCATACATTTTTCTAAACCGAAGAATCGTATGTATCTTTTAAATATATATACCTTGAAGGATGTTACGGATTTTCAAATGATATCTTTTTCTTAAAAACACCGTAATCCCTATTTTCAAAACTACGATTCGCTTCTTTAAAAATCTGATTGTATGGTTCGGGTGTGTATGTTAGATTAGATACTTAAACTTAGTAGAGATAGAATGTTTATATAAACTCGGATTGATATGAGTTATAAATGCGATGAAAAGATTATAAGAAGGATATGCTGATATGATGTTATGTTGGTATACGGATGCGAGTCGATCGAGATGATTTATACCCTGCCGGTCCCCTGATATAAGATTATTGCGGATGTGAACCGGGACATAGGTACATAAATACATATACATATATAGAATGTTGTGAATCATGGATGATAGGCCATACGTGATTTCAGGCCGTACCCTCATTTGTCGTATAGCATGATAGGATCCCTATTAGCTCAATGCCGTCGTACGATGATCTTCCATGCGTGATGAGTTTGGCTTGATGATTGATCCTTACCCTTGACTAGAGGTTGCTGTACGATGGATCATACCGTACGCGATGTTGTTAGGCTGGATGCCGATTGATAGATTCCCAGACTCGGTCATATTAGATACGTATATCCGTCAGCATTTGCATATGTTTTACCTTATTCTGCCTTCATGTTATTCGCATTGCATCTCTTATACCTGTGATAGTACACCTGCACCATTATCGATGATGCGTATGTTACACGTAGACAGATTGTAGGCTCACACACTTCATCATCGATAATTGCCATGTCACTACACAGTAGGATTGCTGCATCATGATATGACTTTTCACATAACATGCTTACATATACATTGATATATTCATACTTATGCACATACATATTGTATATCCATATTTGTGCACACATACATTGGTACATCTACACTTGCGCATATTCATATTATACCTATATAGATAACTGGTTTTATTGTAAAATTGGGAACCGCATGTTATATTTTAAAAACCGGAATCATTTTAAAGGAGCGGTTTTCCCTTAATATGTCATATCACTATTCCATGTTGCATGATACACGATATGCTTACATTTCTATTATATGTCGCATGTATCATGCTCTATGATTTTACGCATTGAGATATGTTGTTTTCATGAGATTTCTGCATTTGAGAACCGTGGACATTTTAAAAGAGATTATGTGTTGTTTTAAAAAACCCGGTTTCTCTTGATATGATATTTCAGTGCGTCCACCATGTGTTTTCTCGGTTCTGAGAGCGACATGTGAAACCCGATTCGAGGAGGCGGATGAGGCCGATTGTGGGTACATGGTGGACCCGGTATGGTACCCCAGGGCGAGAACGGATCGCTGTGCAGTAGACGGTGAGCCTGGAAAAGAGACTACTACCTACCGGTGATAGTATTTGGGCTCGGCGGATATCCGGAGAATACCGACCGGAGTCGAGAGATGATATGGGCCGATCCGGACTGACGGAGCCCGATATATGAGGATTTACGTGCTGATGCTGGGCACTGTTTTCATGATGTTTTCGAGCGTCGATACTGTTAGTTGTATGTATGCCCTAGAGGCCAGTATTGTACAGATTATGTATATTATATTGGATGCTTGGACATATATAGAGATGACTTTCTTGCTCGACATGATAGTATGCTATCTGGTTGCTCTTTATCTTAACATGTACACTAGTCTCTTTATACTGTCTTATAGTTACATGTTGGTAAAGCCCTTAGGATTTGTACTTGACTACCTGGACTATGATGTAGATCATACTAGTGGGGACATGGTAGTCTATAAGTACATCCTTCAAGGTCCCTAGTCGTGGGTGTATCGAGACGGGGCATCGATATACCAGAGTAGACTAGCGTATACGCTTCTCGACCCATGTGATGGGCGATGGATGATCCCATATCCATTGGTGTTTGACATCAGAGATAGTATACGGGTGCTCAGTGGAGACTGGGTACACTGGACGGACTCGCCGAGAACTCCCAGATGGTATTATACCTCACGTCAGATGGCAGTTCTCAGGTGACACTTGTACAGGTTAGTCTGTAGACCCGAGATCGTCATAGAGTCTTGTGTGATTCCTACTGTGCTTTGATCTCCACCTTACCATGTCCATGAGGGCGTGCAAAACGGTGGTCTTTGGGTACAGTCTCGAGTCACATGGAGGCAATGAGCGATAGGAGGGGTTTCGTCTCTCCTGGTATTGGGGGTTGATGTTGCGCAGTGCTCGATTGGCCATAGCAGGGAAGTCCCTGGCCAGGGCTGATCAGAGATTTGCTGGTAAGTGTTACCAGTAGTTTCTCGACCCGTTATGAGCCTCACATCGGCACGACTTATCGAGTTATTGGGGTCTGACGTTTACCACCCCTAGACTTGATATGCGATATATCAGACGAAGAGACCGGACTGTATGGTAAGTGTTACTGGTCGGATTCGCAGGAGTGTGAGCGGGCTAGCTCGTCGATCTTCTGATCGCTCAATACCCGGGTGGCCGTTACGTTTAGCAGACCGCTTGCGGCTTGTGGGTGTTTGATATGATCATCATCTGCTACCGGCGTATTGACGAGTATTTAGAGTCCTACACAGAGGTTTCCTGGCTCAAGCGAAACGAAATAGGAGCGCATATGAGATATGTGCAGGACCGAGAATAATGCGTGTATGTGATACCGTATTCCATTCTCGCGATATATGTATCGAATGGTTATATTCGATATAACCTAGTTATCGAATCGAAGATCGATTCGATAAGCCGATACATTGGATACTAGTCGGTCATGTGCGACATGACCGGATCATTGAATCAAGTGTTGATTTAATGATTTAATGTATAATTATATATTTGATATATTACTTTGCATTAACTAGTATTGGTTCACTTTAAACGGATTTTTCTCACTTGATGCACATTGTATATGTGATATGCTTTCGTGCACTTTTTTGTATCATGTTTGATGATACTTGATCATTTAGTTAAGTGTATAGAATTAATCCATGGTTAATTTGATAATTAGGGTTTTGCATATTCATTTATTTATTTATTTGTTTATTTATTTATTTGAAATGGATTAAGATAAGAATGGTGGCTTTATTTGTTTTATGTTGAAGCTTCATGAAGCTTTGACTTTGCTAACCATTCTTGTCTTCATGCTTAACCCTAACCCACTCAAATGACCATGGTTTATTCTCTACACTTAACCCTAGTTTAAGTTATGATAAGTATTGATTTTCTATTTTCTTTTTACAAGAACTTATCATAACCATCATCTTCTTCTTCTTCTTCAAGCTTGCTATATCAATGGCAACTTGAGTTTTAATGAGAGAAATCCAAATTAAAAGTGAACCCACCTCCTATTTCTTCATCCTCTACCTCTTGCCAAGTGTTTTTGGGTGTTTTCTTCACAAGTTTCACTACTTGGTGAAGTCGGAGCTTGAACTAGTGCAATCTCGACGTAGATCGTCTTTGACACGAAGCCGTTGAACTATTCCGCTCGCTTCTCCGATGAAGCCGTCGCGAGAGTCCGAGGTTCGTGATGGACAGCGAGGGGACGACCACATGGAGCTAAGCAAGTGGATATCCGGATTTACAAAGGTTGTAGTTTCCGACCTTTAGTTTATTTGCTAACTAGTTTAGTTTTTCGCCTAGAATTCTAGTCTACGATCCGTGTTAGGGTTTCTCGGCTTCCATAATTTTTGAAAATGGCATGGTTGATGCCTTGTGAGACTTCATTAGGATGCCTAGGAACCCTACAGTGGTATCAAAGCCTAGCTAGAGCCTTAGGCGAAGTCTAGACGGAGTTTGAAACCCGGACGAACCGAAAACCCAACCCCAAAATAGCTCTCTGGAAATTTTCCGAATTTGTGGTTTTTTGCCAATTAAAAATGCCTAAAAAAATCAGCAATAAAATCTAAGAATTACTGTGTAAAAAGTTTCCTGTGAACAGTACAAACTGCGGCGGAACAGCGGCAGAAGCTTGGCTTCTGCGGCGGTTCCGCGGCTCCTTGATGACGTCAGCCCCACTTCTTTGCACAGTGATACCTGATTTATTATTCTGAGTTTTCTGGGAATTTTAATTTGGCTCCAGGTTTGAGTATTTTGGGGTTGTATTGGGAATTGTCGATTCGATCGGATTATCGAACTTTGTCTATGTGTTTTCCGGATATTTTTTGGGTATGTTAAAAAGTTCGACCGGATATAAATACCCAATCTTTCCCCTGCCAAAAATATCCAAGTGTTGGATTATTCTGTGGTTAAAAGACGTTCGAAGTAGTGCAAGTAACGCGATGGTCCCTCTAGAAGACAACAAACCTTAACTCGATTATGTGACCGTCTTGAACTGCCCTTTGAACCTTCGGGTTTGGGGCAGTACGGCGTGCCACATGTGAGGCGTTGGCTTGACCCTTCTACGGCTGGACCGTTGGTACTGAGGCATGAAGTGAATGTTTTTGAACCTATTTCATGTGTTGATCGGTGTCGGGAAAACTTGGGTGTTCGAATGTTCGATCGGAAAGTTTAATATATTCTATTTATCCGGAATTGGATACAATAATTGGAATTCACAAACAGTTATGAGATCTGGATGAATGTTATAAATCTAGCAGTTTAGTCCCATACGATATTGAAAAGAGTTTTCGATAATGAGACTAAAATGCGGGGTTTGTAACTGTTAGGCATGTGATGTCTAAAGAGGTTGCGGATTCCAACTGTTGTAGTTTTACACTTTCTTTTCTGTGACCGTAAGTGTAATATGTGATATCGCCGGTTTCGTTGCTATATGTCAACGACAATTGGGATGGACATATTTACTTACGTTGATGACATGTGATGTTATGTGTTGCTGGATTTGTTATATTGGATCGTCGTGTTTGAATAGCCGGGGGTTTTTATGTGAGATGAGTGTTTTCCATTTTCATTCATGTAAAAACTTGTATGTAATATTCTTTTATTTGGGGCACTTCCAGGTAGCGGAAGCTGTTACCCTTTGTATATTGTTTACTTTTCCGCATTAGGATAGACCCAAGGAGGGGAGCACAAGTAACCGGGTTCTGGGGTCCAGTGGGAGACCAAGTCGAGGAGTCGAGTCCGGGTCTCCTAACCCTAGAATTGGCAGGGTTGCTTGCCGCTCTCGTAGGGGTCTAGGGGTGTGGGATTGGCTATTCATCACAACCGTGGAATCCGTGTTTTATACTGGCTCGTATTGAAAACACGGACGTCCTAGTATATCCAATATTTCATATGTTGATTCTGCTGCGATATATGTGTTGTGACTCTGTGATGGATATAGTATATAGTATATATGATATATTATATAGACGTTACTTATGTTTTACACCCGCGCTAGCCCTGCCCTGCTCTGTCGTTAGTTACCTAACCTAACGGTGCACGAGGGGACATAGAGGCGAATGCGGATGGCATAAGTGTACGTCATATCTATCTGTGATGTTTAGGTATTTAAATGATGGGACTTCATTAATGTGATTAATGAAAGAAAAGAAATCTAAGATGTTGTAGAATCAGATTTCAAACAAAACAGGTAGCTACAGTTCTTGCTTTGCATAGCGGTATATATGATATACCCTGCACCTTATTCTATGAGGAAAGGACCGAGATCCCTTCACCGGGAGTGACTCCTTTAGCAATAGCTGGCAGATGCTACATACTCGGTTTGCTTTTGATTGTTTTTTGAGTTTTGCTTTGCATAGCGGTATATATGATATACCCTGCACCTCATTCGACGAGGAAAGGACCGAGATCCCTTCGCCGGGAGTGACTCCTTTAGCAAAACTAGAAAAAACCTCAAAATCACTCCATTTCACAACTTCATTTGATTCTACAACGATATCAAGTTCATTACGCTCATGGTTTTCAGAAAAACCTGCGTAGCCCTCCGTCATTTCAGATAAAGACTAGTTAGTATTCGTGCTGCGTTTGTTGACCTTAGCCAAGGCGTGGTGTACGGTAGCTAATTAGTATTTATCTGCTAAAACATGAGATGTGATTGAGTTAGGGTAGTCGTGCGACTTTGTTGACCTTAGCCAAGGGTCGTACGGGTGGGTTTAATTCAATCAGGAAATGACGGGTTGAACTTGACTAGCGCTTATGATTTGTTGACCTTAGCCAAGGTCATAAGTTGCTAGGGGCAAAATATTATCGGGAATTTCAAGTGTTGAAATTTGCAATGAGATTGCATACCTTCTATGAGATAGTTGGATCCCGATACCCACTGCGAGTAAGAGTTACTCCTGGGAGAGTTTTACACATTACAATTAGCCGATCAAGTAGGTGTCTAGAAAGGTGTTAACGAGGTTACGCCTCTGGGAAAACGAGGTTTACAGTAATTAGGTTCGTGCGAAAGCACGGGGGACCTCCCTCAAAGTACCGACACTGGCCTGGCTGAAAGATTGGCGAACTTGTAGTGTGTAATTAATCCCGGCTAGTCTTTCCTTTTAGGGTTTGAAGGAAGATTTGATAAAAAGCAGTGGGAGCCATCCTGATTAGATAAGATAATAACCAATCCGATCTTGCACGAGCATACGCTAAAGTGTTTTCTTCTCTCTCTCTCCAGGTAGCGACCATTTCATGGCCTAATGAAGATAATAATATGGATGTATTGACCGAACCCGCATGTTATACTGTGCTGGGGAACGTTGGTTCCGTTCTTTCTTATAAGAGTTATAGGAATGAACAGGATATAGGGGAATACCAGGATTCCCATGCCACCCGAATGAAGAAAGTACATGTTGATGCATTTTCTTCGGGTGTGTTCGTTACAGAGAACTGTTTCTCCATTTGCTCTACGTCCTGGGTATTAGATACCGGGTCAGGATCCCATATATGTAATCAGTTACATGGGCTCAAGAAAGGTAGAGAACTTGGAGAAGGTGATAAAGACATTAGAGTTGGAAATGGTGCAATTGTTGCAGCTAAGACTGTCGGGGAATATCACCTTGTATTACCAACTGGTAATACATTGGTTCTGAACGAATGCTATTACATGCCGAACCTGATATGCAACATTATATCGGTTTCTTTATTAAGTAAAGAGGGATATAATTTTGTATTACAGGACAATGTTATGAACATTTTCCGTAACCAAAAGCTGGTTGGATCAGGCACGTTATGCAATGGCATTTATGTTCTAAATCAATCAACAGTTCTGAGCATAACAAACACACACAAGAGGAAGAGTTCTGAACTCAACGAATCCTTCTTGTGGCATTGTAGACTGGGTCACATCAATGCGACACGACTGGCTAAGTTGCATAAGGATGGATATTTAAATCCGTTTGAATTTTCATCTTATGACACTTGCCAGTCATGTCTCAAAGGCAAGATGACCAAAACTCCGTTTACTGGACACGGAGAAAGAGTTACCGAACTCTTGGGACTTATTCATAGTGATGTATGCGGTCCCATGTCTACACATGCCAGGGATGGTTCTTCATACTTCATTACATTCACTGACGATCTCTCTAGGTTCGGATATGTGTTCCTGATGAAACACAAATCAGAAGCTTTTGAGAAATTTAGGGAATATAAACAAGAAGTTGAGAACCAAACCGGAAAAAGTATTAAAATCCTTCGATCTGATCGAGGAGGTGAATACTTGAGCAATGAATTCCTGGACTTCCTAAAAGAGAATGGGATTCTCTCTCAGCTGACTCCTCCATATACACCACAGCACAACGGTGTATCAGAACGGAGGAATCGCACCCTATTAGATATGGTGCGCTCTATGATGAGCACAGCTGAGTTACCTATTTCCTTCTGGGGATATGCGCTGGAGACAGCCATGTACCTATTGAATAGAGTTCCAACTAAATCTGTGCCTACCACTCCATATGAGATATGGAATGGAAAGAGACCATCTCTTAAAAGAGTTAAGATATGGGGTTGTCCGGCTTATGTTAAAAAGCAAAACCCGGACAAACTCGAGGCACGATCAGTTTTTTGTAAGTTTGTAGGATATCCAAGCAATTCGTATGGATATCTATTCTACCACAGTGAATAACAAAAGGTGTTTGTTGCTCAACATGCCACCTTTTTAGAAAAGGAATTTCTTACAAAAGAAATTAGTGGCGATGAGGTAGAGCTGGAAGAGGTTCCAGCAACACAAACTACAACTGAAGATTTAGTGGAACCAGAAAATTCAGTAGTTCCCAATGAACCTCAGCCTCTCCGCCGATCTAGTAGGGTTCCTCGCCAACCTGAGAGATACTACGGTTTTCTCATTGATGGTGGCAGTGAGGATTGCATCATGGAGGATGATGACCCAACTAGCTTCGAGCAGGCCATCACGAGTGGGGACTCAGTGAAATGGCTGGATGCTATGCGGTCCGAGATGGAATCCATGTACACCAACAAAGTATGGACTTTGGAAGTTGCTCCTGAAGGGGTAAAACCCATTGGGAGCAAGTGGATCTTCAAGAAGAAACTTGGTGTAGATGGGAAAGTGGAGACTTTCAAAGCTAGACTTGTAGCAAAGGGTTTTCGTCAAAGACCAGGTGTGGACTATGACGAAACCTTTTCTCCAGTGGCTATGCTTAAATCCATCCGGATCATGCTTGCCATCGCTGCATATCACGATTACGAAATCTGGCAAATGGATGTTAAGACCGCCTTTCTAAATGGTGATTTAGAAGAGTGCGTGTACATGACTCAGCCAGAGGGCTTCGTAGATAGTGGGAGCAGCGGGAAGGTGTGCAAGCTGCTTAAATCCATTTATGGGTTAAAGCAAGCATTGCGGAGTTGGAACATCTGCTTTGACGTCGTTATCAAAGAGTTTGATTTCGTCAAAAATCCAGATGAACCTTGTATCTACAAGAAGGTAGCAGAGAGTAAGGTTGTCTTCCTCGTATTGTACGTGGACGACATACTCTTGATAGGAAATGATATTCCTATGCTGCAAGCGGTCAAGCTCTTCTTATCACAAAGATTCTCAATGAAAGATCTTGGTGATGCCTCCTGCATATTGGGAATTAGGATCTATAGAGATAGATCCAAACGGATTTTGGGATTGTCCCAATCCAGGTACATTGACACCATACTAAAGAGGTTTAGTATGGAAGAGTCCAAGCGTGGGAACTTGCCCACGATCTCTGGAGTCACTCTCTCCAAAGAGATGTCTCCCAAGACTGATTTGGAGAGAGCTCGCATGCAAGGGATACCCTATGCTTCGGCAGTAGGCTCTATCATGTATGTGATGCTATGTACTAGACCCGATGTTGCATACTCACTAAGTATAGTGAGCAGGTATCAAGCTGATCCTGGAGAGAGTCACTGGACAGCTGTGAAGAGCATTCTCAAGTACTTGCGAAGGACTAGAGATATGTTCTTGGTGTATGGTAACGGAGAACTCCAAGTGGAGTCCTTTACCGATTCGAGCTTCCAGAGTGATAAGGACGACTCTAAGTCGCAGTCGGGCTTTGTCTTTACCCTTTACGGAGGGGCGGTTAGCTGGAAGAGTTCCAAGCAGGAAACCGTGGCAGACTCGACGATGGAGGCTGAATACATCGCTGCCAACGATGCTGCCAAAGAGGCTGTCTGGATCAAGAAGTTCATTACTGAACTTGGAGTGGTTCCATCCATTGAGCGTCCAATACCTTTGTATTGCGATAACAATAGAGCGGTGGCTTTGGCCAAGGAACCCAGGTCCCATCAGCGATCCAGGCATATTCTGAGGCGGTATCACCTGATCCGGGAGATAGTTGATCGCCGGGAGATCGAGGTCAGGAGAGTTGACACGAAGAACAACACGGCGGATCCACTAACGAAGGCCATTCCCCAGATACAGTTTGAGAGACTCTTCGGGATGCTCGGTATGAGATACTACAGCAGCTGGCCCTAGTGCAAGTGGGAGATTGTTAGTTGTATGTATGCCCTAGAGGCCAGTATTGTACAGATTATATATATTATATTGGATGCTTGGACATATATAGAGATGACTTTCTTGCTCGACATGATAGTATGCTATCTGGTTGCTCTTTATCTTAACATGTACACTAGTCTCTTTATACTGTCTTATAGTTACATGTTGGTAAAGCCCTTAGGATTTGTACTTGACTACCTGGACTATGATGCAGATCATACTAGTGGGGACATGGTAGTCTATAAGTACATCCTTCAAGGTCCCTAGTCGTGGGTGTATCGAGACGGGGCATCGATATACCAGAGTAGACTAGCGTATACGCTTCTCGACCCATGTGATGGGCGATGGATGATCCCATATCCATTGGTGTTCGACATCAGAGATAGTATACGGGTGCTCAGTGGAGACTGGGTACACTGGACGGACTCGCCGAGAACTCCCAGATGGTATTATACCTCACGTCAGATGGCAGTTCTCAGGTGACACTTGTACAGGTTAGTCTGTAGACCCGAGATCGTCATAGAGTCTTGTGTGATTCCCACTGTGCTTTGATCTCCACCTTACCACGTCCATGAGGGCATGCAAAACGGTGGTCTTTGGGTACAGTCCCGAGTCACATAGAGGCAATGAGCGATAGGAGGGGTTTCGTCTCTCCCGGTATTGGGGGTTGATGTTGCGCAGTGCTCGATTGGCCATAGCAGGGAAGTCCCTGGCCAGGGCTGATCAGAGATTTGCTGGTAAGTGTTACCAGTAGTTTCTCGACCCGTTATGAGCCTCACATCGGCACGACTTATCGAGTTATTGGGGTCTGACGTTTACGACCCCTAGACTTGATATGCGACATATCAGACGAAGAGACCGGACTGTATGGTAAGTGTTACTGGTCGGATTCGCAGGAGTGTGAGCGGGCTAGCTCGTCGATCTTCTGATCGCTCAATACCCGGGTGGCCGTTACGTTTAGCAGACCGCTTGCGGCTTGTGGGTGTTTGATATGATCATCATCTGCTACCGGCGTATTGACGAGTCTTTAGAGTCCTACACAGAGGTTTCCTGACTCAAGCGAAACGAAATAGGAGCGCATATGAGATATGTGAAGGACCGAGAATAATGCGTGTATGTGATACCGTATTCCATTCTCGCGATATATGTATCGAATGGTTATATTCGATATAACCTAGTTATCGAATCGAAGATCAATTCGATAAGCCGATACATTGGATACTAGTCGGTCATGTGTGACATGACCGGATCATTGAATCAAGTGTTGATTTAATGATTTAATGTATAATTATATATTTGATATATTACTTTGCATTAACTAGTATTGGTTCACTTTAAACGGATTTTTCTCACTTGATGCACATTGTATATGTGATATGCTTTCGTGCACTTTTTTGTATCATGTTTGATGATACTTGATCATTTAGTTAAGTGTATAGAATTAATCCATGGTTAATTTGATAATTAGGGTTTTGCATATTCATTTATTTATTTATTTGTTTATTTATTTATTTGAAATGGATTAAGATAAGAATGGTGGCTTTCTTTGTTTTATGTTGAAGCTTCATGAAGCTTTGACTTTGCTAACCATTCTTGTCTTCATGCTTAACCCTAACCCACTCAAATGACCATGGTTTATTCTCTACACTTAACCCTAGTTTAAGTTATGATAAGTATTGATTTTCTATTTTCTTTTTACAAGAACTTATCATAACCATCATCTTCTTCTTCTTCTTCAAGCTCGCTACATCAATGGCAACTTGAGTTTTAGTGAGAGAAATTCAAATTAAAAGTGAACCCACCTTCTATTTCTTCATCCTCTACCTCTTGCCAAGTGTTTTTGGGTGTTTTCTTCACAAGTTTCACTACTTGGTGAAGTCGGAGCTTGAACTAGTGCAATCTCGACGTAGATCGTCTTTGACACGAAGCCGTCGAACTATTCCGCTCACTTCTCCGATGAAGCCGTCGCGAGAGTCCGAGGTTCATGATGGACAGCGAGGGGACGACCACATGGAGCTAAGCAAGTGGATATCCGGATCTACAAAGGTTGTAGTTTCCGACCTTTAGTTTATTTGCTAACTAGTTTAGTTTTTCGCCTAGAATTCTAGTCTACGATCCGTGTTAGGGTTTCTCGGCTTCCATAATTTTTGAAAATGGCATGGTTGATGCCTTGTGAGACTTCATTAGGATGCCTAGGAACCCTACAGATACTAGGCACTCAGGTTCCATGATTTTGATGTGTCGGGAGGGACACCGTTGATATACATTCTCATACTTTCATGCACACTTCTTTATAATGTTTACGTGCATACAGACATTAACTATATGGGTGGACGGGATCCACATGCATACATACCTTGATTATGGTTGGACGAGATCCATATACATGTATTGATTATTATTGTTGGGTGTTATCCGCATGCATATAGGTATTGACTACCTTGTTGGCACATATACAGACCCGGTCACCCTAGATATCATAGTATTATCTTTATGATATAGTTGACCTACAAGTCATTATTTATTCGATTTCTATCTGTTGATATTTTTCTACTCACGAGTTGGCAACTCACCCTTGTTGTGCCACAGTTCTTACAGGTTGACCGCCTGGATCAGTAGCGGCTTCGCTGGCACACAGTTGCATTCGGGTGTTTTGCATTGGTAGGTGGGATATTTGTATCATTCCCACTCTTGTATCTACATTTCATATTGTATCTAGTTAACTCCATCAATCAAAACTTGTCAATCGTATAAGTAATGAGACTTAATGGGATTGTGGTTACGAGACTTAGAGCGAGGGGTTTTCCGCTACTTGTGATTTATATGTCTTGCTTTTCTTTTATTCTTTTGTGGTGAACTTTGCCGTTGGGCGTCGTATACTTATTTTTATTATCTTGCGTGGTTGTGATCCGCCGGTTGGCGAAGAGCTAGCTCCTACTTGGGGATGCTTTTATCATTATTATGTATTTATGGTTTTGGATCAAAATATACAAAGTAGGTGCTGCCAAAATTTTTAAAAGATGAAACATGTTTTCAAACTAGTAAACTTCGCTTGCATCATTCTTGTTTCATTTCTATGCATTAAGAAAACTCGATTTCATTATATTTTTATTTCAAAAACTTCACCTCCTTTATTTTCTTAAAAAGTTTTAGATTTCCGGGTTGCAGCTTACTTAAATTCCGTTACGCCTTTAGAGGTTGCATGAATCAAGTGCTGGTCACGAGCTACTATTTCGGGTCGTGGCAAAGTTGGTATCAGAGCGATAGGTTTAACCTTTATTCGAGTCTATGTTTGACTATGCGGAGTCTACGGCGGGTATGTATTTCGGAACCTAGGCTTGACCTTATGGAACTTAGACTTGGACGGAGGGTATTAGACCCGAACTTTCATTTCATAAGCTGACCTTGATTGATGGAGTAGGTAGCTTGAGTAGAGTGACGTACCGTACGTATGTTCCGCGGCATATTTACGATACGATACTCCACTTAAGAAATCTTAGGATGTACATACTTTTGAGATCAGTGATTCTCTTCGTATCCATGATTATACATCCATTAGAGATCCTTGATTTTATTTGTTTCGTGATCATACTTTCATTGATACTGTTCCTTCTTATGATCATGTATCCATTCTGGATCTGTCGTTTCCTCTCATGCCGTTGATCTGCTTTTTTCGATACTCGATTGAGATTCCTGTCACCAAAGTTTGAGCGCAGTTGATGCTGCTGCTAGTGTTGCGGTCGGGGCGAGCTCGTCTGATGCGAGGGCCGACCATTGTGTTTTCTGGTGACATGGGGACGTCTCGAGTTAGTATTTATGTTGTGACCTCTTGTGGAGGCGAGTGCTTGGTTTTACACCGGATGATCGGGCCATTGTTAGAGCTGCCAGTTGCGAGAGGACTGTTGATGTACAGCATACCTCAGAGATTTTGATGTCGCCTACCATGCAGACAGGTGACCCAGCTGTTGCTGAGATGATGGGATATCACTTCTAGAGCTTATGAGCTAAGATCGCCGGAGCTTCCAGGAAAAAATGCGACAGATGATAGCTAGTCTACTCCGAATTGAGAAACGAAGGCGATTCGTCAGATTGATGCACCCATGCAGGCCCAGTTGAGTTGAAGATTTCCAGTGTGGAAGGAATCTTACTCAGACCTAGAGCAAGCCGATCCAGAGATGACCGCCGATATATCGCCTTCCCTGGAGGATTGAGACATTGTTTGGCATGCGGGCAAAGAATAGTCACATGTTGTATAGGCAAAGCAAAAAGGTTCGAACGAGTGTCAGAAACCCATTTTCCCCAAGTTTAAGTGTTCAGGGGAACATGCAGGTAATTCTGTGGACCCTCTAGAAGAATGAAACCCTAACTCGACATGATGACCATGGAACCACTTTGAACCTTAGGGTTTGTGGAAATTTAGCGGTGCCATCAGTGAGGCTTGGGTTTGCCCTTCTACGGTTGGTCCAGAGGTACTGTGGTATGTACCAGATATTTTTAGACTGTGCTCAGGTGTTGAGCCTTCGGGAAATTTTGGGACCTTGATGACTCGATCGAAAAGTTTGACGCCGTCCGGATACCATGTGATAAGAGATCAGCAAGCTGACCAGCTTTGGATAGAGGACCTCACCCTGAGGCGTTGTGAGTTGATCGAGGACGGATGAGTATTGAGTATTCCTCTGATGGTTGGGACGAGTTTCCGAGAACGTGTTCGGCCAGATATCTTCTACAGAGTGATGAAGGTACAGAGTACGCAATTGCGAGTCCGTGCGAGAGACTTCGGATTGACTGTGGCCGAGAACAGTTGCAGTGCGCAGATAGCATGGCGTGACGTCGTAGTGGGCGATGATAAGGACAAGTGGAACCAGAGGTTCGTGCGAGACGCCAACGAGCTGTTATTACTCCCCGCCAAGATCAGAGACCTGATATACTTACAGAGGCGTTGGGAGACGGCTAGTTTCCAAGGCAATGTGTGCTGAGAACGCAGATGTCCAGAAAACGAGAAAGGATTATATAAGAGTACCAGCCTCCGTACAGTTCGGCATAGGTGAGATCGGAAGAGACCTTGAGCAGGATTCCTTCCGGGACACTGCTGCAATGAGAATTGCACCCAGGATCGGATGTGTCATGTGTATTCAGAGAGACAGAGGCCGACGCCAGTGGCATGCTGCCTTACGAGTGGTCGTGATGATTGACCGAGAGATGACCAGAGAAGTGTTAGAGCGGGATCGTTCCCGTTAGCATACTTGATTGAGCCGATGAGCCGATGGATTGCGAGATGGGTAAATCCACAGAGAAGATAAGGACACAGAGGCCGAGGATGCCAGACCGTGAGCAGGAAGCAAGCGGATGTTCTTGCCCTGCCAGTTTTAGGCGCCCGATATTTTTCCGACATTGTAGGAGGTGTACCTCGATGTCATTTTTTGCGATTTGCGTTTGTGATCTGAGTATCACGCTTATATCGCTTGGATTTGAGTTTTGATGATGAGTTTCCTGATATTGATTTCATGCACCATGGTTGCACCTACTGAGTATTTACATTTTGCACATAGTTATCACACCTGATATATATTTTATACACCGTTGTGTTGATTTGCGATTTGTGCATGCCTATTGCGTTTGATGTCGATTTTATACCTGCGTGGCATGTGTTTATGATTTCGTGGATTTCATACGGATGATTTGTTTTTTGCACTCGGTATAGCTTATATGTGCTTGTAGTGCATTGATACGTATTTTGTACACCACAGTTGCACCTGACTTCATTTTGATGTCATTCGAGATATTTATTGTGATTTCATTCCTAGGATATGCATATGATTTGATTTATGCGTTCGACATAGTTTTCATGCACTTTTAGTGTTTGATTTGCTTTTGTGCACACCCGTTGCTCTTAGTTTTGCTTTATGCGTATTGTAGCACCTGTATTTGGATTTGATTTTCATGCGCACCAGATGCATGTGATTTTTGGATACGCCTTTGGAGGCTGATTTTGCTTTTGAGCACTTTGTTTTTATGATGGGCACTATATTGTGTAGTAACCAAACATGACTGATCTGAGGACAGTACCAGAATACATTGCATGCATTAAAAGATTTCCAAAAGGGTTTTCAAAAGGAGCTATAGTCTCGCTATTTCGTATGTGTCCGTGAGCGACACGAACGTTTATAAAGGAAAACCTTTTGGGGATATTTCGAAAATGACGGAACGTATATTTAAGAAAACATATATGGACATATATTATTATTTTAAAAATGGGCGTCCGTCAGTTATGCCGTGTGTTACGCATTCCCGCGGCAATTTAGAAAAGATTTTGCATGTATTTTATTCAAATTTTGGAGTTTTCAAAGATGCGTACTATACACGTATTATAGTATCTGACTAGTGTATATTGGATTTCAGTAGTGGATTTCGAGATCTGTATCTCCATTGTAACTCCGAGAATATGCGTGAAAAATTAGATGATTTGCGTAACGCTTGACGGAGTTCGATTTTGAGCTTTGTACTCGTTTTCATGCACACTTGACGCGTTGTGCTATTTCAGCGTTTTCCATGATTTCGGAGCCCCGTTGTTTTGAGCCGATTATTGAAATATTTTAGATTTTGGGGTTTAAATTTAAATTCGGGGACCGAATTTATTTTAGGGGGGAAGATTGTAACATTTCAGAAAATATAAAATATTATTTTTAGAATTTAATATTAAAATAATATTTTTTCCGAAAACGGCCCGATTTGCGAAATTGGGGTTTTCGAAAAAGGGTATAAATATATACCAATAATTATGAAATAAATAGAAATTAAAATGATTTATTCATTTAAAAATATATTTAAAGGATATGGCATTTTCAAAATTTATTATATGCAATTTTGATAAAAACCCGATTAGTGCACTGCTAATCGCGATTAAGCCAAATCCGCGTTTTCTACAGTTTTCCATGGTTAGTGCACCATGACATGTTTCATTTTGTTACATATTTCATTTCATTTGGGTTATTGGTGGTGAGAAAAGAAAAAGAAAAAGAAAAAGAAAAAGAAAAAGAAAAAGGTCAAAGGGGACAAAATGATGAGGTTAGGTAGATTATGTGAGAGAGAGTGTGTGATTTAGTGAGAGAGAGCGAGGGGGCTGCTGCCTCATTTGGATCCCCCATCATTTTCTCTTCTCTCCTTCAACTTCCTCAAGCTCACAACCCTCCCCTTCCATCCCTAGATCTATCTCCTAATAAGCCCCAAAACTCTACACTCCCTTCACAAAAATTAATCCCCTCTTCAATCTTTATATATGGGACCAAGAAAAATCCAGTTTGATGATCTTAGGGATTCATGGGTGCTATATGAGGTAATCCCTTCACCAATTGGGTAGTTTTTTTATTTACTTTATTATTCTTATGTGTTTAGATGTGAAATTGTGAAGATTAGTGAGATTTTGGGAAACCTTAGTAAAGGGTTGAGTGTTTGTTGAAATTGGTGATGTGTTGTGGCTGTTAACTAGACTTGAGTGCTGTTTAAGGACCTGGACCAGAGCTTAGAAACCCAAAACACGGATTTAGAAATCCCGACATCGGATAAATGTATGATTTGAGAGGGTATTTTGGAATTTGGAGCAACCCGGGGGCACTAGAAATGATTTTGTAATTACTGGGAGTCGTGTCGGAACCGAGGAAGCTACCACTGAAACCCTAGCCCCATACCCCAATCTAAGGCCGCAGATTTATCCATTCTGGCCGCAATTTGCGGCCAGAGCAGGGAAATAGGGTCCCAGGTTTGGTCCATGGATTCTTTTGCACTAAAATAGACCCCTCCTATATGCAGAATTGGCTAATTGTCACCTGGGGAAAATCTGGGAGCATTTTGGTGTGTTTTAGGCTATGTTTTCCGTATTTTGAAATGCAATTTCTTGACATTTGGATTTGGATTTGGTTGTTGGATGTTTGTACATCGACAACAGAGGTTGTTTGATTGTTTTTGCACATGTAGGCCATAGGTTCTAACCTATGAGCGCACCGTACGCCGTATCGGTTTTCCGGATTCGATTTTAATATGTATTGCGATTGTTTATTATTGTAGATACCCTCACATGGATTCTGAGGCGAAGGAGCGCGGCGTCATTGATTTCGGCGAGCGAAGACCAGGTGAGTGGACCTATATCCACGGGGGAAGTCGGGTGGATGGAGTATAGTACCCCCGTAAAGTTTTGGTGGAAACCGATTATAGAATATGGTTAAGGAAACCTAGATTAGAAAACTAGGGTTAGAATGAGATAGCTATGAAACCATATTAGAAACTAAAGGATACATAGAAGTGATATGTTACTACTATCATAGGATGACGTTTAGCGATATTGCCGTTTAGGGTACTGTAGGACTAGATAGTCGATATAGATGCGTCATCCGAACCATACCTTTTTCTAAACCGAAGAATCGTATGTATCTTTTAAATATATATACCTTGAGGAATGTTACAGATTTTCAAATGATATCTTTTTCTTAAAAACACCGTAATCCCTATTTTCAAAACTACGATTCGCTTATTTAAAAATCTGATTGTATGGTTCGGGTGTGTATGTTAGATTAGATATTTATACTTAGTAGAGATAGAATGTTTATGTAAACTCGGCTTGATATGAGTTATAAATGCGATGAAAAGATTATAAGACGGATATGCTGATATGATGTTATGTTGGTATACGGATGCGAGTCGATCGAGATGATTTATACCCTGCCGATCCCCTGATATAAGATTATTGCAGATGTGAACCGGGACATAGGTACATAAATATATATACATATATAGAATGTTGTGAATCATGGATGATAGGCCATACGTGATTTCAGGCCGTACCCTCATTTGTCGTATAGCATGATAGGATCCCTATTAGCTCAATGCCGCCGTACGATGATTTTCCGTACGTGATGAGTTTGGCTTGATGATTGATCCTTACCTTTGACTAGAGGTTGTTGTACGATGGATCATACCGTACGCGATGTTGTTAGGCTGGATGCCGATTGATAGATTCCCAGACTCGGTCATATTAGATACGTATATCCGTCAGCATTTGCATATGTTTTACCTTATGCTGCCTTCATGTTATTCACATTGCATCTCTTATACCTGTGATAGTACACCTGCACCATTATCGATGATGTGTATGTTACACATACACGGATTGTAGGCTCACACACTTCATTATCGATAATTGCCATGTCACTACACCGTAGGATTGCTGCATCACGATATGACTTTTCGCATAACATGCTTACATATACATTGATATATTCATACTTATGCACATACATATTGTATATCCATATTTGTGCACACATACATTGGTACATCTACACTTGCGCATATTCATATTGTACCTATATAGATAACTGGTTTTATTGTAAAATTGGAAACCGCATGTTATATTTTAAAAACTGGAATCATTTTAAAGGAGCGATTTTCCCTTAATATGTCATATCACTATTCCATGTTGCATGATACACGATATGCTTACATTTATATTATATGTCGTATGCATCATGCTCTATGATTTTACGCATTAAGATATGCTGTTTTCATGAGATTTCTGGATTTGAGAACCGTGGACATTTTAAAAGAGATTATGTGTTGTTTAAAAAACCCGGTTTCTCTTGATATGATATTTCAGTGCGTCCACCATGGGTTTTCTCGGTTCTGAGAGCGACATGTGAAACCCGATTCGAGGAGGCGGATGAGGCCGATTGCTGGTACATGGTGGCCCCGGTATGGTACCCCGGGACGAGAACGGATCGCTGTACAGTAGACGGTGAGCCCGGCAGAGGGACTACTACCTACCGGTGATAGTATTTGGGCTCGGTGGATATCCGGAGGATACCGACCGGAGTCGAGAGATGATATGGGCCGATCTGGACTGACGGAGTCCGTGGGCCGATCCGGACTGACGGAGCTCGATATATGAGGATTTACGTGCCGATGCTGGGCACTATTTTCATGATGTTTTCGAGCGTCAATACTAGGCACTCAGGTTCCATAATTTTGATGTGTCGGAAGGGACACCGTTGATATAGATCCTCATTCTTTCATGCACGCTCCTTTATAATGTTTACGTGCATACAGACATTGATTATATGGATGGACGGGATCCACATGCATACATACCTTGATTATGGTTGGACGAGATCCATATACATGCATTGATTATTACTGTTGGATGTTATCCGCATGCATATAGGTATTGACTACCTTGTTGGCACATATACAGACCCGGTCACCCTAGATATCATAGTATTACCTTTATGATATAGTTGACCTAGGAGTCGCTGTTTATTTGATTTCTATCTGTTGATATTTTTCTATTCACGAGTTGGCAACTCGCCCCCGTTGTGCCATAGTTCTTGCATGTTGACCGCCTGGATCAGTAGCGGCTTCGCTGGTATACAGTTGCATTCGGGTGTTTTGCATTGATAGGTGAGATATTTGTATCATTCCCACTCTTGTATCTACATTTCATATTTTATCTAGTTAACTCCATCAATCAAAACTTGTAAATTGTATAAGTAATGAGACTTAGTGGGATTGTGGTTGCGAGACTTAGAGCGAGGAGTTTTCCGCTACTTGTGATTTATATGTCTTGCTTTTCTTTTATTCTTTTGTGGTGAACTTCGCTGTTGGGTGTCGTATACTTATTTTTAAAATCTTGCATGGTTGTGATCCGACGGTTGGCGAAGTGTTAGCTCCCGCTTGGGGATGCCTTTATCATTATTATGTATTTGTGGTTTTGGATCAAAATATACAAAGGAGGTGCTGCCAAAATTTTTAAAAGACGAAACATGTTTTCAAACTAGTAAACTTCGCTTTCATCATTCTTGTTTCATTTATATGCATTAAGAAAACTCGATTTCATTATACCTTTATTTCATAAACTTCACCACCTTTATTTTCTTAAAAAGGTTTAGATTTCTGGGTTGCAGCTTACTTGAATTCCGTTACGCCTTTAGACGTTGTGTGAATCAAGGGCTGGTCATGAGCTACTATTTCGGGTCATGACAATAATACAACGCGCGATTCAAAGGTCGAAAGAATATACAACTGGTCTACTAAGATTATCAATTAATACACAAGTCTGGTTGATGGAGTTTACTAGATACAACTGAAATAAATAAATGTACAATGGTGGTCATGATGCAAGTGAGTCCATCTACCAAAGCAATCTCCAGGAAAGAAGTAGCGTGCCAGCAAAGCCGCCAAGGAAATCTAAACGGCAAAACCTGCAAGAAACTATGGCACAACGGAGGTGAGTTGCCAACTCGTGAGTAGAAAATATCACCGAGCAGAAATTGTATGTATGACTCAATCCTAGGTCATACGATCATAATATATCCTCAATATAATATAACCCTGAACATCTACACATAAGTGTAATATCAAGTGCTCGTGTCAGTGGCTCAAGTAGCAACATATCATGTGTATAATGTATGAATGCATGAAAACCAGAATACATCTACATGAGAAAACTGTTTTCATAAATTAGTGAGATTTCTGTATATTTAAATCGAGGTATTATCAATGAAATCAGTATAAAATCCATGTCAAGCATCGACACAAAACATGTATCCAAATATCCAATATCTCGGGCTCCGGCTATCCGGACTGACCAATATCATATAATCTCAATACCTCAAAGTTTCAATATCTCGGGCTCCGGCTATCCGGACTGACCCCTGGGCTCCAGCTATCTGGACTGGCCCAAAATCATAAAATCTCATGACTATGTCGGTATCCTCTGGATGCCCGCCGCGTCACAAATAACCGGTCGGTAGTGCTCCCCTGCCACCATCATCTGCGACCTTCTCGTCCCGGGGTACCGCACCGGTCCACTATGCACCCACAGACGGTTCCTCCTCCTCCTCGAATCAGGTGTATGATATTGCTCAAGAGCCGAGAAAACTCATGGTGGACATATCTCATATCATATCACGAGAAAACCGCACTTTTTATCTTTTGAAAATGATAAACGAGTTTATAAAATCTTGCGGTTTCTCTAAATCCAGAAATCTCATGAAAACTCCGAAATCCAAAGCTGAAGAGTAATTAATAATAAATCCTAGGCTCCGGCAATCCGGACTGGCCTTTATAATATTTCATGACAAATGAATATATAAACGTGCATGGGTATCTAAGTAAAGAATTCAATATCTAAGCTAGCACAGTAATGATATAACGAACTATCAGCTAACATCGATACCAATAAAGCAATATTCTCTACAGTGTACGTGACATAACAATTACCGATGATGATGTGTGTGAGCCGACAAGCAACTGTACGTGGAGCATACGCGTCATCGGTAATGGTGCTGGTGTCCTGACAGCATGGTTTCATAATCACTAAGGTACACATTAAGCATGCAATGCAATGATAACAACATGAATATGCAGAAATGAATAGTAAATGCAACAATAAGGAATCTACATTAGATATATGAGTCATATAGTTTGTCATTTGAAATAACACGAATCGTGGTGTTTAGAAAATAGGGGCTACGATATTTTTAAGAAAGATACGTCCTTTGAAATATCCGTAGTACCCCTTGGCCTGTCTTTAAAGTATTCATGATTCGTTGGTTTTGGAAATAAGTATGACTCGAGCCCAGTCTAACATCTACTAAGTAACCACGGAACTAAACTAACAGACTAATCGAAAGGGTAAGGAAAACCATCTGAGTCTGAGTCGATCTATATATATCTAGTAGTCGGTGATCCCGCCTCAATAGCGTCACATACGATAACATATATAATATGATATCCTCAAGTCAAGAGTGCGGATATATTATCATATTTATATCTCGTACAGTAAATCCTACGGCATCCCAAATCTGGATACGGATCACCTATCACATGTATATCAATATCCGTATGGTATCATTATCAATATATCATAAACAGGGTACTGATCTAAGTATAGTACATCCGATACCATCAAAAATATAACCGCGTGTGTATGAAAACACATCGCCCATCAATCCGCTAATACAATATGTCGTATCTCATAACACGACCCAAATCACATCACTGATCTCACGGCATCCAGCCCAATCACATCGACTCATCTCTAAATATCATTTACTATCATCATCATCCGTGTGTGTGTGTGTGTGTGTGTGTGTATACATATCCCCATATATGCACAAGAAAATATATATATATATATATCCCCATATACGCACAAGAAAATAAAATGAATACATGTGTGTGCGCGCGTGTATGTAAACCTTATTCTAGGGTTTGCGACTAAGAAAATAACTAACGACACTATCATCTAAATACACTAAATTTAACCCATAGTCATCTAAGCATTTCATGCTAAGTATACATATCTCATAACATAATATATATATATATATATATATATATATAATTCATCAAATGCTACGAATATGCGGGGGTGCTACACGCCATCCACCCGACTTCCCCCATAGATATATATCTACTCACCTTGATCCTTACTTACCAAAGTCGATGTTGCCATCCTCTTCTTCATCGTCCGAAGTCCATGTGAGCGTACCTACATATCACATATATCGTATCGCATCAAAACGTCCAATTCAAACCAAAACGACATGTGAATCACACATAGGTTAAAACCTATAATCTACTCCCACAAATCAACCAAATAACACTCGATATCGACGTACAAACGTCAAGTGACCGATACAAAACCAAAATACCAAAAATTCAATTCATAAAAATCGAGGAAACCAAACAGCAACTTACCAACTTGCTCTAGATTTTAGTTCAGGTGAAATTGGATAAACAAACAATACTGGGGTGTTGTATAGGGGGCATATGATCTACAGAAGAAACCTGGGCACCCAACTCCACCACATGGCTGGCCACACACCCAGGAAATCCGGCCACCCTCGGTTCCACATGCCCATAATGGGTTCGTACTAGTAGGGTGGCTTCCTAGTGGTCCATCTAGGTTATTGGGGTTGTTTGTTTTTCTTCTAAAAGTCTCAGGTTATCCCAAATTCCCTGCACCAACAAATTATACACAAAACCGACATTTCGATAACCAATTCACATTGCATGTGTAGGATCTGTTTGGTCCTGGTTTTTAGCACCAAGGGGGTTTGTTGACATCAATTACTCTTCAATTTCACTATCACAACTCAAAATTCCTTAAATCTCCTCTAGAATTTTCCAAATACCACTAAACCACACGATATCAATTTTAAACTAACATGGATGCTAAAGTAATTGAAATACTACTCTAATAAAGGAAGAATTACCTCATTTGGCAACTCAAGAAAGTTCTTGAGTTGCCCCAAGTGCTCAAAACCAAAATTTTCTTGATCTCCCATGCTTGTAGTGAGCTTGTGCATGTTTTTCATGAAGGGAATATATGGTTTTTGTGTGGATTTGGAGTTGTGTTGAAAAGGTAGAGGAGGGGAGAGAGGAGGGCAGCCATGTGAGGAGAGGGGAGAGGAAAGATGAAGATGATGAATAAAAACAATAAGCCATGCCAAGGTTGACCCTTCACCCTCTCTCTCTTGTCCATGCCTCCTTGTCTCACCATGCCATATTGTTTATTCTTTTCCCTTTCATTTTCTTTTCTTTTCTTTTACTTATCTTTTCTTTTCCTTTTCTTTTTGAAAACAAATCCATGCAAGAAAAAGAAAAAGACATGGTAGGAAAATATAACAAATGTAAAACATGACATGGTGCATGTCACTTGAAAAAATCATACTTAATGCACAATTAGTGATTAAAATTCAAGCTTAGACATGAACTTGTATATATTAAATCATATAAAATTTCGTAAAATGTCTAAATCTCACAAATTCTTTAAAATTCAACATTCAAAGTAATTTTTTCCCAATATTTTCCAATTTATCGGTATTTAATTATACCATCACATTAAAACTAATCTCCAAAGATTGAAATATTCATAATATTTATTATTTTAATTATTTAATTTCTCAAAAATAATATTTTATTTTTCTGAAATGTTACAGTCTTCCCCCCTTAAATAAATTCGGTCTCCGAATTTAAATTTAAACTCCCCCAATTTCTAAAACATTTCAGTAAATGATCAAGTCGTCGGGGCTCCGAAATCATGAATACATAAAACACATCGTAGCGCAATGCATGCGCATGAAAACGAATATATAGTTCAAAAATCAAAACTCCGTCAAGTATCACGCAATCATCGGAGTTATGGTGAAGACACCAATGTCAAAATCCAATACGAAAACCAATATGATATACATCAAAACTATACATGTACGCATCGTTGTAAATTCATCAAAACATCTAAAAGAAATGCATGCCAAACCTTTTTCAAATCACTGTGTAATGCGCGTATCACGTCACAAGTAGCGGACATTTATTTGTAAGAAAATAATTCTTTATACATATATATGTCTTTCGTTCAACATACGTCCCGCCATTTTGAAAATAATTTAGAAGGGTTTCCTTTATAAAATATTTCATGTCATCTCGGACACGTAGGTAAATACTGAGACTATAGCTCCTTTTTGGAAATCCCTTCGATAACTATCAATGCATGCAAAATATATTCAGGTACTGTTCTCGGACTAGTCCCTGCTCAGCCACTATACCAAATAGTCAATATCATAAAACATACTGCTCTTAAAGAAATCAATCCCAAAATGTGTATATGAATGCCACGTGCGTCTGGTGCGCATGGAAATCGAAGTCCATGAATGTGCCATACATGTGCACAGGAACAAAATCTAAGTGCAACGGGTATGCACGAAACACCGGTCAAGTCAACGGGTGTGCCTGACAGTAATACCAGATGCATCTGATATGCACGAAGAATCCCGATTTAGTGCATCTGGCGTGCACCAAAATCGCATCAAGCGCGTCAAGTATGCGCAAGAATCCAAATCAAGTGCACAAAGTGCACGAAAACAAATATCGAGTATCACAATCGAAATCGACGGTATACAACAAATCTCAATCCAAATCAGGTATACCGTGTATATAATCTCAAAATCATGTGCACTAGCCTGCACAAAATCAAATCGAAATGCTGAAGTGCATGAACTACATCAAAGGCACAAGTTAAATCACATGCATACCGTATATATGAAATCAAAATCAACCATCTCTAATGATATCAAATCGAAACCGAGTGCAACTGTGATGCACGAAAACTCAATCATGCAAATAAATCGCCCAAAATATCAAAATCCAAAATAACGGACACGTGATGCTCGAATCACCAAATCGCAATTTGTAATACTGTCGTCGATATGTCCTTCCTTCACAGCCGAGAAGGTATCGGTGCATCCAAAACTAGTAGAGCAAGATATCTACTTGCCTCCTATTCACGGTCTGGCGCCTAGTGCCTTTAGGCTCTCGTCTCTCACTGCGAATTGCTAGTTATATAGCTTCTCGGCTTAACGGCCCAATATGGAATGATGACAGAAATAGTTTAGCTCTGGCACATCCTCTAAAGATCTCTGGCCAACTATTATGGTCACTTACAACATGTCTCGTCGACGATGCCGAACTCTGGCCCACTAGGTGTGCATAGTATGACCGATCCTGGGTCAAATCTTCTCGTGTAGTATTTTCCGGAAAGATCTTGTCGGGGTCTCTCCTAATCTCGTTTCTGCCGAACTGCCCAGAAGTTATCACCCTTTACTAAATCTATTTTTTGTTCCGGAACGGCTGCATACTCATCGCGACTCCTTCTGGAAGATATATCCCTATACGACGCCTCTGCATGCGTATCGCATCTCTGATGTCAATTGAGTGGATGTCATATCATCGAAATCTCGTACGAACCTCTTACGCCACTTTTCTCTAATGTCGCATGATTCGGACTCGTCTCTTCGTGGCTGCATGGACTGCGCTCCAATAGCTATACTCGTATCTGGAGTCTCCCAAGCAATGTATCCCATCACATGATATCCGAACGACGTCGAACTTTTCGATCGATTCGTCAGAGTTCCATAATCCACCAAGAGCTCAACTCTTAAGTACAGTTTAATAATACCCAGTACATGCCATAGTACCTATGGACCAACCATAGAAGGGCAAACCCAAGCCTCATTAATGGCACCGCGGAACTGCTGCAAACCCTAAGGTTCAAAAGTGTTCCCATGGTCATTATATCGAGTTAGGGTTTATTCTTCAAGAGGGTCCACGGAATTACTTGCATGTTTTTCCGAATACTTTAAATTTAGAAAAATGGGTTTATGACATTCGATCGTTTTCTTTCGACTCCCAACATACTTGCATGAAGTCTTCTCTAGCTAGAATCAATCAATCTGATGACCTCGCATCGGGGTAAGCGAACGAACCGCATGTCCTAGTCATTCCTCCAAGGGTGACTAGCGATCTTCTATCATATCTCTAAGTATAAACTCGTGCTGCAACAGCTCCAAACATCTGGGGCGATATCTCGTCATTCGCAGCAACAACTCGCTCATTCGTCCGCACGCTGAACAATGCCTCAATCCTTAAAAATAGGCGATATATCAACGGTCATCACATTCTAATCGGCCTCTATCAGTGGCCCAATCCTCTAGTGCT
The DNA here is from genome assembly GCA_030015575.1 of Agapanthus africanus. NCBI lineage: Eukaryota > Viridiplantae > Streptophyta > Magnoliopsida > Asparagales > Amaryllidaceae > Agapanthus > Agapanthus africanus. Next base: position 190,034,884 of record CM057337.1, read on the forward strand.
GATCTGTACGTTCGAGAAATCTTTGTAAAAACAATCCATCAACGCTCATGGCGCGAAAAACACAATAAAACGACACATCTATGCAATCGTATGTCACTGAAATACATCCTGGTCAGTCCTCGTCCATGACGAGCTCGTGTTGACCATAACTCTAGCCGCAGCTCTCTCTGCCTATGCAATCATGGTAACAAAACCACCAACCGATATCGATGAGGATAGATCATAGGAATGAATATAATACTGTGCAAAGAAATATACATCCTAAGGCTTCTTAAGCAGAGTAGCGTATTGTAAGTATGCCACGGAACATACACACGGTACGTCACTCTACTTAAGTCACCTACTCCATCAACCAAGGTCAACCTATATGACGAAAGTTTGGGTCTATTACCCCCTCGACCAAGTCTAAGTTCCGTAAGGTCAAGTCTAGGTTCCGAATATAATATATGCCCTAGACTCCGCATAGTCAAACATAGACTTGAACCAAGGTTAACTTAGCGCTCTGATACCAACTTTGTCACGACTCGAAATGGCACGTGACTGGCACTTGAATCATATGAAGTCTATAGGACCCTATCTAATTCAAGTAAGCCAAAAATCCCAGAAATCTAAACCATTTAAAAGAAGAAGGAAGGAAAAGTTTAGTTTTAAAGCAAGTGGTTTAAACAACATAAGTCGAAGTATTGCATTTTTTTAAAACCTCAAGTCCTTTCTGAAAATTTCGGCAGAGTTTCCTTTGTAAATACTGGCCCCAAAAGGGTACAACATATGAAATATATATAAAGGCTCCCCAAGCGGGAGCTAGCTATTCGCCAATTGGCGGTGACAACCACGCAAGCAATATAATATACAACACCGAAGGGCGAGGATCAAAACTCAAAAGGAAACTCAATATCATCAAGAAAACCCATAATAATACAACGCGCGACTCTAAGGTCGAAAGAATATACAACTGGTCTATTAAGATTATCAAATAATACACAAGTCTGGTTGATGGAGTTTACTAGATACAACTGAAATAAATAAATGCACAATGGTGGTCACAATGCAAGTGAGTCCACCTACCAAATCAATCACCCAGAAAGAAGTAGTGTGCCAGCAAACCCACCAAGGAAACCTGTACGGCAAAACCTGCAAGAAACTGTGGCACAGCGGGGTTGAGTTGCCAACTCGTGAGTAGAAAACATCACCGAGCAGAAATCGTATGTATGACTCAATCCTAGATCATACGATCATAATATATCCTCAATATAATATAACCCTGAACATCTACACATAAGTGTAATATCAAGTGCTCCTGTCAGTGCCTCAAATAGCAACATATCATGTGTATAATGTATGAATGCATGAAAACAGAATACATCTACATGAGAAAACTGTTTTCATAAATTAGTGAGATTTCTATATATTTAAATCGAGGTATTATCAATGAAATCAGCATAAAATCCATATCAAGTATCGACATAAAACATGTATCCGAATATCCAATATCTCGGGCTCCGGCTATCCGGACTGACCCCTGGGCTCCGGCTATCCGGACTGGCCTAAAATCATTAAATCTCACGACTACGTCGGTATCCTCCGGATATCCGCCGCGTCATAAATAACCGGTCGGTAGTGCTCCCCTGCCAGGCTCAACGCCATCATCTGTGACATTCTCATCCCGGGGTCCCGCACCGGGTCCACCATGCACCCACAAATGGTTCATCCTCCTCCTCGAATCGGGTGTATGATATCGCTCAAGAGCCGAGAAAACTCATGGTGGACATATCTCATATCATATCATGAGAAAACCGCACTTTTTATCTTTTGAAAATGATAAATGAGTTTATAAAATCTTGCGGTTTCTCCAAATCCAGAAATCTCATGAAAACTCCGAAATCAAAAGCTGAAGAGTCAATAATAATGAATACCGGGCTCCGGTAATCCGGACTGGCCCTTATAATATTGCATGACAAATGAATATATAAACGTGCATGGGTATCTAAGTAAAGAATGCAATATCTAAGCTAGCACAGTAATGATATAACTAACTATCAGCTAACAGCGATATCAATAAAGCAATATTCTCTACAATGTACATGACATGGCAATTACCGATGATGATGTGTGTGAGCCGGCAAGCAAGTGTACGTGGAGCATACGCATCATCGGTAATGGTGTTGGTGTCCTAAAAGCATGGTTTCATAATCACTAAGGTACACATTAAGCATGCAATGCGATGATAACAACATGAATATACAAAAATGAATAGTAAATTTAACAAAAAGGAATCTACATTAGATATACGAGTCATACAGTTTGTCATTTGAAATAACACGAATCGTGGTATTTAGAAAATAGGGGCTACGATATTTTTAAGAAAGATATGTCCTTTGAAATATCCGTAGTACCCCTTGGCCTGTCTTTAAAGTATTCACGATTCGTTGGTTTTGGAAATAAGTATGACTCGAGCCCAGTCTAACATCTACTAAGTAACCACAAGACTAAACTAATAGACTAATCAAAAAGGTAAGGAAAACCACCTATGTCTGAGTCGATCTATAGATATCTAGTAGTCGGTGATTCCGTCTCATTAGCGTCACATACGATAACATATATAATACGATATTCTCGAGTTAAGAGTGCGGATCTATTATCATATTTATATCTCGTATGGTAAATCCAGCGTACGGCATCCCAAATCTGGGTACGGGTCGCCTATCACATGTACATCAATATCCGTATGGTATCATTATCAATATATCATAAACAGGGTACTGATATAAGTCTAGTACATCCGATACCATCAAACATATAACCGCGTGTGTATGGAAACACATCGCTCATCAATCCGCTAGTACAATATGTCGTATCTCATAACACGACCCAAATCACATCACCGATCTTACGGCATTCAGCCCAATCACATCGACTCATCTCCAAATATCATATACTATCCTCATCATCCGTGTATACGTATACACACACACATACAAATATACACATACATACTCAAATACATATATGTGTGTGTGTGTGTGTGTGTGTGTGTGTATATATATATATATATACATATCCCCATATACGCACAAGAAAATAAAATGAATACGTGTGTGTGTGTGTGTGTAAACCTTATTCTAGGGTTTGCGACTAAGAAAATAACCAACGACACTATCATCCAAACATACTAAATTTAACCCATAGTCACCTAAGCATTTCATGCTAAGTATACACATCTCATAATATAACACACACACACACAATTCATCAAATGCTACGAATATGTGGGGGTGCAATACGCCATCCACCCGACTTCCCCCGTAGATATATATCTACTCACCTTTATCTTAACATGTGATATGTTTTACTTGTTATTTCATATCGCTTATACATGTTGATAAAGCCCTTAAGATCCTTACTTGACTACCAGCATTATGATAGCAATCATACTTGTGGGAGCTGAGTAGTCGATAAGCACATCCTTAAATGTCCCTAGTCGTGGGAGTATCGAGACTGGACATCAATACTCTAGAGAAGACTAGTGTATACATTTCTAGACCCTGACGAGGGGCGATAGTTGATCCCGCGGCCATTGGTGTGATGCACCTAAGATTGTATACATGTGCTCACTGGGGATGAGTACACTGGACGGACTCGCTGAGAACTGATTAGATAGTATTATACCTATCGTAAGATAGCAGTTCTCTTATGATATGAGTACAAATAGTCTGTCGATCTAAGGTCATCATTTCTCTCATGTGAGTTCCCATCGTGCTTTGATTACTACCCTACCACGGCCTTACTGAGTCGTGCAAATAGGTTTTAGTTGGGTACAGTCCCAAACCACATGGAGGCAGTGAGCGATTGTTGGGGATTCAACTCTCCCAGTATAGCGAGTCGATGTCGCGCTGTGTTCGGTTGGCCAACACCATAAGTCCCTGGCCGGCAGATTGAGAATTACTGATAGTTAGATCAGTAGATTCTCGGATGGTTTTGAGCCACATCGGCACGACTTGTTGGGTTATTAAGGGTCTGACGTTTTCTACCATGTAGACCCGGCATGCTATACTCTTAGATGAACAGACTGGACTGTATGGAAATTGTCACGTACAGGCTCAGTAGGAGTTCGGACGAGTTTGCCCACCGGCCTTCTTTTCGACAGATACCTAAGTAGCCATTACGTACGTCTAGTGCTACTGACATGCTTGTGGTTAAACCCACTGCCAGCGTACTATCGAGTCTTTAGAGTCCCACATATAGGGTTTCTCTGATTCAGGCGAAACGATATAGATGCCGTATGGTTTTACGTGCAGGGTTCCGATCATATGCGTGTACTAGTTACAAGTATTTTTGATCGGACGGATAATACCAGCGGGCTTAGGATTAAGCCGCATTCTAGTATTATAATATTGGATTATTTTCATCTCTTAGTATTCGTGGTACGAATACGGGTAGATATATACGGTGAGGGGTATTCTTGTATTTTCACAAGAATGGTTCTAGAAGAAGACACCTCATTTTGTTTTAAATTCATTTGTTTAAATGGATAATGAGGTGGAGGAATGAGGTGTTATTTAAGTATGGTTGAAACATGGCTACTTGGGATGACTCGTTCATTTGGATAACTATTGAAGCATGGTTGTATTATTCTTATGATTATTATTGAAAAAGAAATGCTTCATAGTTATCAACACTTGGCCATTCTTCATTCATTCTTCACTTCACGTTCTCTTTCCTTCTTTGTTCTCTTCTTCTTCCTCAAACCCTAACACTCTGAGGAGTTGAGAAACCTAGGGTTAATGAGATAAATTAATCTAATAAAAATTCTCTACATCATCTAAGCTACCTAGATTGGCAAACTAGGTACTTTAGTTACCTCACTTTTAAGGCTAGAGTTTGAACCATAGACTCTTGGGTGGATCGTCTTCGACACGAAGAGGCCGACAACCAAGCTTGATCCGTACTAACGAGGAGCTTAAGAAGAGGATAAGAAGACCCGAAGGACCGTCTAAAAGGTTGTAATCCCAACCTAGTAGCTAAAACTCTAGTTAGGGTTTGTTTAGTTTAGTGTTTGGGTTTGTTTCCTGGGATTTTAGTGTATTGTGCTCAAGTTTTTAAAGTTTTTGATTCCGCATAGCCGTAGTTGTCACGGCAAGGAGCACATATACACTTACAGTTTTGACCGTAGTCTCGGGTACGTACGAGACCCTTGTTAAGCACGAGAACTCTTTTCCACCGATCGATTTCAACTGACATAGAGACTGATAGGTTTAGTGACATATTAACTTGATTGTTGTCGTGATTCACGTTCTATACTGTTTACCTGTACCCGTTATTTCACACTAATGTCATTAATCTATGCTTGCTATTTCGCGCTTATTATTATTATTGCACATATTATATATTGCGATATTGTGTTATCCTGACAACCTGAGTATGGATGCTCAGAGTGAGAAGTGGACTAAGCCAAATCAGGACCTATCCTACTTCGAGGATATTGCGGATATCTAGATCAATGACGTCAGCGCTATCATTTTCTTTGTCACTCTCTGGTTAGTTGTATCCATGATGTTACATATTTATATCCGTTGCACTCTGATTCATTTAAATGTGATAGATTTAATGATTGTGATTCTCTTTACTTTATACAGTGTTTACTGATTACTATGTAATGCTAGAAGCCGGAGTATGGCTACGGTGGGATTATTTCTTAACCGTAAGAGCATGACTGACCTAGTGACCCTGCATATTCCGTATTTTGGGATGCGAGGCGTGACAATTTTAAAAAATCATCTTTAACTCACCCCCAATCATCTTCAACTTCATCACCTTCCCCCTACCCCTGCCTATCATCATCATCGCCCAACACCCCTCCTCGCCCCGAGCTCTGCCCCCTTTCTCGCCTGACCCCCTTTCCCGACCTCCATCACCATCATCAACTCATCACCATCATCATCAACAACCTTCTCTTCTTCACTAACCCACCACCACCACCACCACCACCACCATCTTCTTCCTCACCTCCTCTTAAGTTCCTCCTTTTCTCCCTCTCCTTCTCCCTCTCCCTCTCTTTTCATCCTACTTCTCCGCCGCCGCCATGGACCTTGCCGCTATCGCCGAGCGTGTAGCTCCGCCTCCCTCCAAAATTATATTAATTATTTAATTAATATTTAATAATTATTAAATTATTTAAAACGTAATTTATAGTTAAGTAATTATATTATGAAAATGGCAAAATGATCATTTGACATAAACAATAACGTTGACCGTCAAGTCATGATTGTTTCTTGATTATTTCAAAGGTAATGGTAGTTTTCTGATATTGGTCCAAACATGTTGGGAATTTTCAGTAAATAAGACATGAAAATAAATAGATTGGTTACTTCATATCTTTTGCAAGAAAGTGTGATTAACACACGGCACAATTAAAGTAGAATAATCAATTAAGCGTGAGCAATTATCCTTTTGGATTTACTAAAAGACAAGCAATGAAAAATATAAAAATCAATCACGAAATTAATAAGGGTTACCAAAATAGTTTTCATTATCCTTGCTTCTATCAATTTTTTTAGGGTAAAAGTAGGGAGAAATCCCTACTCAAATATAAATATATATAATATAAAAAACTGTACAGGAAAACAAAGTATTTACATGAAAAAATGGTTAAGGCATAAGCTCTGAAGGATTAAGGTTAAACTTAATCAATAACATAGAGAAGAGTGAGGATCAGACCCCAGTCATCGTTCACAACTAAACCACCCATAGATTAAACTTAAACTCCTTCCTATAGTCAACAAGAAGCTTAACCAAAACCAAAAGAAGGAAAAGAGAAACTCCATGATTTGCTGCTCAGATCACGGAAAATCAGCCAAAGCGACACTGTGATTAATTTTCCGAGACTTTTTTACTCCTGTGTTACCAACCACTTTTGAACAAATTCTCAATACATTCAAAAAGATTGCTCATAGCTTCACACCCCTCATGGAGTAAAACCTGGGAAATCTTGTAGTATAGCGGTCGAAGCCATGATTTTTGCCCTTTTCTTAGAAGGAGCAGCAGTTATCCATTCCATAAAAAGCTTAAATATGATAGCTGGAAGCTCATCTATACCTCTAAACTTATTATTAAATAGTCTATTGTTTCTCTCCATCCATAAAATCCAGCAAGTAATAAAGTAAAAATGTTGTCATGCTGGAATTAAGTTAGCAGATGCTGACTAAAGCCAATTGCTGAAAAAATCGTGAACAGATGTAGGAACAAGAGAAGTCTAAAAATAAGGTATACAAGAAGTCCAAAGAGACATGACATTCAAAAAATATGTGAGCTGTGTTTTCTAGTTTATGTCCACATGAAATGCAGAAAACATCCTCTTGTCATTCTCGTCTTAAAAGAATTTCTTTACTAAACAGCTTGTTAAAATAGAATAGCCAAGAAAAATTTGAAATTTGAGATAGACTGCCAAGTTCCATATCAACGAATAATAAGGATATGGGAGACTCCCACCATTAACAAATTTATAGAGTGAATTCACAGAGAAAACCCCATTATTATGTCTTCAAATAGATTGATCTTCAATGTCAGAAACAGAAAAGTTAGAAAGCAAGGCTTTTAGGTTTTTATACTCATTTATTACAGAAGAGGTGAACACCGACATAAAGGTTGCCATTGCCAATTGTTCTTGCCCATTACCATGAAAGCAAATTGGAGATGAAGTATTCCATGCAAAAGAGTACACATTCGGGAAAAGAGACCGAATAGAATGATCTCTAGTCCATCGATCATGCCAAAAACAAAATGGAGGGTCCGTTCCGAAGTACCCAGCCAATATGATGGGAAAAAACTGAAATGCAAAAGAACAAACCCTTCTAAAAGAATGAAGAAGATTGTGAATGATTTGTAAAGTTGTTTCCATTCATATACAAAGATCTGAGATAGGAAATGGATTTAGAAGAATGCCTAGAAAACATTTTCCAAAGCCATTTGCAAAGTAAGGCCTGATTGAATACCAGCAAATCAAGAACACCCAAGCCACCTTCTTGTTTTGATTTGCAAACTCTCTTCCAATTCATATTATAATATGATTTAACAGATACTTCAGAATTGCCTTTTCACAAAATTTTTGCCCGAATAGAGTCTATTTTCTTTCTAATCCAGAGAGGCATCTTAAAATAGACAGATAATATAAAGGAAGAGATGAAAGAACTGAAATGATTAGAGTTAATCTACATCCTTTAGACACAAGCTTTGATTTCCATATTGATAATCTTTTGGAAAATTTGTCCAGCAGAAGCTGCGAATCCTTTTTGAGAAGTTTGCCAATACACAGAGATAGCCCCAAGCAAGGCCGAGGCAAATTTGCAAGTTTGCAATTCATTTTCTCTGCAAAAGCTTGACATTTAATTGATGACTTCCCAAAATAAACAAGAGTGGTCTTTTCAAAATTAATTTCAAGGCCTGAAATACCCTCAAACAGCAGCAGCACCAATTTTAAATAAAGAAGCTCCTCTTCATCAGCATTACATATTATCAAAGTATCATCCGCGAATTCTAAGGATGAAATAGAGTTAAGCTCATTATTGATATTAATTTGATTTAGAACTCCAGATTCCCTTCCTAAAGGATAAAGAATATGGGAGAGAGAGGGTCCCCGTGTTTGAGCCCTCTCTTACAGTTAATCAAATTACTTTGGGTTCCATTACTTTGCTTATATCAATTGGTTGCTGTAAATCCTTACATGGAAATTTCAGGAAAAGTGAAGTCTATATGAAGAATTGAAAAATACTTAATCTACAGGGCTTGAAATCCTACAACAATCTACCAAGAGATAAATACCATGAATCCATTTGTTTGACACTAGTATATAGGTGTTGTGGGTCCTACCATTTTGTCTCTTAGATGGATTGTGATAGGAATTCAACCCGGTAGGTAAAGTATTGCTTATATATTGATTAAAACGAAAGGATTATGCCCCTGTGTTTTATTAAACAACGATTTAACGAAACTACATCCAAGAACGTCTGAAAAGAAGAAATGTACCACCCTAGTTCATTTATACCAATTCCAGTTCTAGTATTTCTTTATTTATGGCATTTTCCTGATTTATTATGTTTTGGATGCGAATAATGTATTTGACATTTGTATTTGCATCCGACCCGACCCGCTTGCTTGAAACAGCCTTGATTCATGTTTATTATTTATCCTGACCTGTTACGTGGACTCGTGCACTTTCATTTATTTGTACATTGCATACTCGCATTTTATCTACCATCTGCATTTTAATATAACATTTTAAGTCACATAAAATATTTTAAAAATACATTGCATGGCCTGCATGATATCCCTAACCCTGTGGTAGCATCCACGCATCTTGTTCTTATCTCGTTCAGTAAAATGGACTTGTTTGGATGACTACGTGCACGTGCGTGCATCCATTCTTGGGGTATGCATTTTTTTCATTACCCGGATATCCAACTTTAATTTTGGTCGACATGTATATTTTTCGTATTTTAAAACTGAATTTTAGACCCGACCCGGGGATATTTTGGACTATATTTGTATTTACCAAAATATCAAATTTTATTTATATAATATTAATTTTATAAACTGATACAAATTAAAATTTAGTTAACTAATAAAAGATTTTTTTAAATTTAAATCTAAACTAATTTCCTAACAAACTAACAACCCCTTTTTCTCTCTCTCCTCTGCATATATATATATATATATATATATATATATATATATATATATATATATATATATATATATATATATATATTTATATATATATATATATATATATATATATATATTTATATATATTTTATTTAATTATTTTTTTTCTTCCTTTAATACACAGCCTCTTCTTCTTATTTCTTCTTCTTCTTTCTTCTTTCTTTTTCTTGATCTTGTTTCTTGATTCCGATGATCACCGCCGGAGCTGTGCTCGTCACTGACATTTCGAGTGATCCAGTGAACGTACCTTGTCTGTATGATCACCCTCTTGCCTTGTCCGGACCCATCCCGCATGCCGCGTGTGCGTTGCGATGATTTACCGACGTCGGACGTGCCGTGCGTATCCGTCGCTTGATTCGATCGAGACAAGTTTATTTTGCTACATGCTATGATATATGCTACATCCATATTAATAATAATATTTCATGTTTAGTGTATTGTACATCCCCTGTTATCATTTTACTGTTTTACGACGTCCGTTTGCATCCGTATAATTTATTTCGTATCTATTGCATGCAAATTTATCTTGTTACATGCTAGACTACAATATATTGCACCCATTTGAATAATAACATCACATAATATTTAGTTATGCATCCCACATTACCATTTTACAGTTTTACCGTCTTCGGACATCCGTATGCATCCATATCAATATTTACATATCTAGTCGCATACTAATTCATCTTGCTACATGCTATGTATCTTATTTTGCATCCATATGAATAAAAATATCACATGTTGATTGCACTGTACATCCATATTAAAGTTTTACCGTTTTCGGATACCCGTTTGCATGCATATCATTTAAAATATATATCGTCGTAATAGTTTTTATTATTATCTTTAATTAGTTTATAATCTGAATTTTATAATGTTATACAAAATATAGTTTGAAAATATTATAGTTTACACATGAAATATCGTTGAAAAGCGGATACGACAAATCTGAAATTTACTGTACACCTTACCTTATAAAATTCATTATAAATCATAGAAAAATCATTAGTATACGTTCTTTAGTTCGTTACGAAGCTAACTTATAATAATATAACTTTATGGAATATTTACTTGCAAAATAAATTGTTTAAATAACGTAAAACGCAAATGAAAATATCTCTAAACTGCTGTCCAGGAAAATTCCAGCAGCAAACTTTTGACTTCGAATATTCATAGCTTTTTGTAGGAACAAGCTGAGACACTTCTACTTATAAAAATTAAAACCTTATTGAATTATATTTGTTTTGGTATAAGACACGTCTCTTTTGGAGAACGTTTGTTATTTTTAAGCTATTTTACAAATCAGGATGACGCGGAATTTCTGAATGGAACTTTCTTGTGCATAGTTAATCAATACCACTTTTATAGTTATTAATCGGTTTGAATTTGTTATCCATATTAATATTATTATATCAATATCTATTTAATAAATAATAGTTCTTGTATTTTAATATTCAGCAAATTTTTCCGATTTACAGTTTTATAGTATCCGTCTGTATCCGTACGGTTTATTACATATCTAGTTGCACGCCGAGACCATATTATTTCATGTTACTATTGTATTAGTGCACCATACTTGATAATTGTATATCCTACTTAGTCATGATGTGGCCCCTGATCGATATTTGTGCATCCATACTTTTATTGTACATCCGTATTTTCACCTTGATTTAATACTTACTACAGTTTGATTGTGAGTATCCACTTTATACCTGTGCACTACCTGACATAACCTGATATACTACTGCTTGACTTGATACCTGATCTTGTTACTAATGCCGACAAACTTGACCTGTTGTCCTTACGGACATATCCTGTTGTCTTTACAGACAAACCTGTATCTGCTTGATCCTGTGTTAGCATTAGCTCCAGATTATTCAATACCTGACTTGAACACATAACTTGTGGGTATGGGGAAATCAAGAATGTAGCTGAACGTAACTCAAAGGGCTATTACATCATGTTACCGTGGTCCCGTGGGGTATGAACGGGGCATAGATTCACAGTCTATTATATCTTGTTACCGTGGTCCCGTGGGGAATGAACGGGGCATAGACCGATGGGTTACGATGAGAATTACATTAATTGATTTCGAATAATTTTAGAGTAGATAACCCTATAGCATAGTTTGGACTACTCACTGCACTTCATCTGTTTATATCCTGTTCACTGATTTATATTCATGTTACTGTTTACTTGTTACTGATGACTTGTTACTGTTCATACTCATGCCTGCATATCCTGTTATCTCCTGATTATATTATTATTGATATTATGACGCACTGACGTCTGGGTTTTGCATGGCCCAGATTCTCTACCTTGTCACAGGCTAATCAGGAGTATTTCAGCCGTCAGGCCGAGCAGTGAGGATCCTGTTAGTATCCAATTTAATTATGTTACTTTCCATATGTTATTATTTATTGGATCTATTGCATCCGCATATTATTTCTTGACTCGTTTATTCTGGCTTATGGACATGTACTAGACAGTTTATTTTACTTTCCTGTTCTTGATATCTTCTCGACAGCCGTAATGTGACTGTGGAGGGATGTTTCCTAGCCACAGGTAGCATGGTTGGCTCTGTCACGTGCCGATCTTAGTGCACTCTGGGAAGCAGGGCATGACAGGGTTTGTTTGGTATCAGAGCCATATGATTTAGGTTAATCGGGTTTGATTCTTTTGTAATTAGGTATTGGACCTAATACACGAATCAGAATACTCGTAATTAGGAACATGTCCTGCCACCTTGTTATCGTGATTCTTGAATCATATTTTTCTCTTGACCTTTGTCTCGACGATATGCAAACAACTTTGCATATCGGCTTGAAATCTTCTTGATTCCTTATTGTTTATCCCGTCCTATTCTTTCGATTCTGATACTAGGATTTGGGCGACTTGAACGGAGTTATGTGATTGTACCCATGAACTGCAGCACGGTTACAATGCAGTACTCTATTTAAGTAACTTGGAGTCCTGGTCTTGATTCATTTCCTTGTTCTATGGTCGTTATATTACCTTGCTTCTCTCGGTTTCATTGTTTACTAGTTCATGTTTTATCGTAAGCTTGAATCATGTTTACCGTGCTTATCTTCTTCAGTATCTTGGTTTTAGATGAAGTTGTTTTCGGTATCCTACTTGTTCATGTTTTTCTTGCATTAGTATTATTCAATTCTGGTGCATCCCTTTGTTTTGATATTGTCTTGGGAATGGATTTTTCTCGGCACTTTCCACGCTCACATTGATTGTAGGGCAAAGAAAGTGATTTTCCAGATTCCCGGACATCCGGAGTTTGTATTTGCTGGAGGAAGCAGTTCTGTCGGGTCAGTCGAGTTTAGGGCTAGGCCGACAAACAGTGTTCTTTCACCGATGGAAGTTGATGAGGAGGAAGCGCCAGCTGTAGTTTGAGAGTTCATGGATGTGTGAGAGGACATCTCGGGTTTACCACCAAAATGAGATGTGGAGTTCGCGATTGATCTTGTTCCTGGTGCAGCGCCAATATCAAACGTACTATCCGATGGCATCAGTGGAGTTGGAAGAATTCAAGAAGCAGGTTACTGAATTACTTGAGAAGAGTTGGATTCGAAGCAGCAATTCACCTTGGGGAGCTCCAGTTTTTCTAATCAAGAAGAAAGATGGCACAAGGAGGATGTACATCGATTATCGAGAATTAAATCGGGTGACTATTAAGAACAAGTACCCGATCTCTCGCATCGGCGAATTATTCGAGCAACTTAGTGGCACGAGGGTATTCTCGAAGCTGGATTTACGATCCGGATATCATCAGGTCCGAGTTAAATCAGAATATATTTGCAAGACTGCATTCCGAACTCGATATGGACATTACGAGTATTTAGTGATGCCATTCGGAGTCACGAATGCACCGGCGATATTTATGGACTTGATGAACCGAATCTTTTCACCGTTCTTGGACCAGTTTATTATGGTGTTCATCGATGATATTCTGGCATACTCGAGGAGCATAGAAGAGCATGCAGAACACTTGAATATAACACTGCAGACATTGAGGCAAGAAAGATTATATGCAAAGATGAGCAAGTATGAGTTTTGGCTTGAAGAAATGAAGTTTTTGGGGCATGTCGTATCCGGAGATGGAATCGCCGTTGACCCTGAGAAGATTGCAGCAGTTTAAGATTGGCCGATTCCGAAGAACATAGCAGAAATCAGAAGTTTTCTTGGACTTGCTGGATATTATAGAAGGTTCGTGGAGAATTTTGCTCGTTTAACTGAGCCTTTGAACAAGCTTACGCATAAAGAAGTACCGTTCGTGTGGACAGATAAATGTTCATTAGCTTTTGAGGCGTTGAAGCAGAGGTTGATAAACGCTCCTATTTTGATCGTACCAGACAGTTCCAGAGTATTGGTGATTCACAGCGACGCATTTGGGAAATGTTTGGGATGTGTTTTGATGCAGCATGGAAAGGTTATAGCTTACGCATCGAGACAGTTGAAGATCCATGAGAAGAATTACCCAACTCATGATTTGGAGCTAGCATCTGTAATTTTCGCTTTGAAGATTTGGAGACACTACTTATTGGACGAAAGGGGTTGACGTATTCACCGATCACAAAAGACTGAAGTACGTGTTCACACAGAAAAAGCTTAACATGAGGCAGCGCAGATGGTTGGAGCTGATGGCTGACTATGATCTTGATCTTAAGTACCATCCGGGGAAAGTTAATGTTGTGCCGGATGCGCTTAGTCGGTTGCCAGCAATTCAGATGTTGACTGCACAGAAGGAGCTTATCGAAGACTTTCGGAGATTCGAGTTGGAGATCGTGCTACCGCATTCTTCGGGACAGTTGATGTAGCTGCAAGTACAGTCGTCATTGATCGATAATATTAAAGCAGCACAGTCACAGGACCCAAGATTGCAGAAGTTTCGAGAACAGGTTGAAGCTGGACTTCGAACGCACTTGTTGATTCATGAAGATGGTTCGTTGCGTTATGGTAGCCGTTTGTGTGTGTCAAAGGGAGACATTCGTGAAGAAGTTATGAAGGAGGCGCACAGTTCAGTGTATTTCGTACATCCTGGAGGCACGAAGATATATCGTGACGTACGACAGCATTTCTGGTGGGAAGGCATGAAACGGGAGATTGCTCGCTTTGTAGCGAAGTGCTTGGTATGTCAGCAAGTTAAGGCTGAACATCAAAGGGTTGCTGGTTTATTGCAACCACTTCCGATTCCTCAATAGAAGTGGGAACATATAACCATAGATTTCGTGATAGCTTTACCGCGGAGTCCAAAGGGCAACAATGCAGTTTGGGTGATTGTTAATCGATTGACCAAGTTAGCTCATTTCATACCATTTTGAGTTGGTCAATCAACGGAAGCGTTGGTGGAACAGTACATGCCGGAGATTATAAGATTGCATGGAGTACCGGTGAGCATCGTCTCTGATCGTGACACCCGATTCTTATCGCACTTCTGGAGGAGTTTACAGGAAAATTTGGGGACACGATTGAAGTTTAGCACAGCTTATCATTCTCAGACAGATGGCCAGTCGGAGAGAACGATCCAAACTCTTGAAGACATGTTGAAAGCTTGCATGTTGGACTTCAAGGGATTCGTGGGAGGATCATCTACACTTGGTGGAGTTTTCTTACAATAACAGTTTTCAGACGACTATTCAGATGGCTCCATTCGAAACATTGTATGGTCGCAAGTGTCGTTCACCTGTTTGTTGGGATGATATTGGAGAACGGAGATTGTTGGGACCGGATTTGATCGTGCAAACAGTTGAGAAGGTTAACACTATCCGAAATCATATGAAGGCAGCACAACATCGAGAAGACGTCTAAAGTTCGCTGTTGGTGATATGGTATTCTTGAAGATATCACCGACTAGAGGAGTGATTCGTTTTGAGAGTCGAGGCAAGCTTAGTCCTCGATTCGTAGGGCCTTTCGAGATTTTGGAGCGTGTTGGAGAAGTGCCTTATCGATTGGTTTTACCACAATCCTTGGCGAATGTTCATGACGTGTTTCATGTATCTCAACTCTGTAAGTATGTTTGAGATGAAACACACGTGCTGGATCATTCGGAGCTGACGGTAAGAGGGGATTTAACCTTTGAGGAACAACCGATGTCGATTGTTGATCGAAGAGAAAAGGTCCTTAAGAACAAAATTATCCCTCTCGTACTTGTTTCTTGGGGAAATCGCTCGCATGGAGAATCGGCTTGGGAACGAAAAGACGAGATTCAACAGAAGTTTCCACACCTGTTCTTATAGATTCTTAATTGTTCATCTTTTCTTGTTTTGGGAATTTCGAGGGCGAAATTCTTTTTGTAGTTGGGTATAATTTAACACCCTACTTCATTTATACCAATTCCAGTTCTAGTATTTCTTTATTTATAGCATTTTCCTGATTTATTATGTTTTGGGTGCGAATAGTGTATTTGACATTTGTATTTGTATCCGACCCGACCCGCTTGCTTGAAACCAGTCTTGATTCATGTTTATGATTCATCCTGACCTGTTACGTGGACTCGTGAACTTTTATTTATTTGTACATTGCATAGTCGCATTTTATCTAGCATCTGCATTTTAATATAACATTTTAAGTCACATAAAATATTTTAAAAATATATTGCATGGACTGCATGATACTCCTAATCCTGTGGTAGTATCCACGCATTTTGTTCTCATCCCGTTCAGTGAAACGGACTTGTTTGGATGACTGCGTGCACGTGCGTGCATCCGTTCTTGGGGGTATGCATTTTTTTCGTTACCCGGATATCCAACTTTAATTTTGGTCGACATGTATATTTTTCGTATTTTAAAACTGAATTTTAGACCCGACCCGGACATATTTTGGACTATCTTTGTATTTATCAGAATATCAAATTTTATTTATATAATATTAATTTTATAAACTGATACAAATTAAAATTTAGTTAACTAATAAAAGATTTTTTTAAATTTAAATCTAAACTAATTTCCTAACAAACTAACAACCCCTTTTTCTCTCTCTCTCCTTTGCATATATATATTTATATATATTTTATTTATTTATTCTTTTTCTTCCTTATTTAATGCACAGCCTCTTCTTCTTACTTTTTCTTCTTTCTTCTTTCTTTTTCTTGATCTTGTTTCTTGATTCCGGTGATCACCGCCGGAGCCGTACTCGTCGCTGACGATCCGAGTGATCCAGTGAACGTACCTTGCCTGTGTGATCACCCTCTTGCCTTGCCTGGACCCATCCCGCGTGCCGCGGGTGCGTTGCGACGATTTACCAATGTCGGACGTGCCGTGCGTATCCGTCGCATGAAGATCAAGGCAAGTTTATCTTGATACATGCTATGATATATACTACATCCATATTAATAATAATATTTCGTGTTTGGTGTATTGTACATCCCCTGTTATCATTTTACTATTTTACGACATTCGTTTGCATCCGTATAATTTATTTCGTATCTAGTGCATGCAAATTTATCTTGTTACATGCTAGACTACAATATATTGCACTCATTTGAATAATAACATCACATAATATTTAGTTATGCATCCCACATTACCATTTTACAGTTTTACTGTCTTCGGACATCCGTATGCATCCATATCAATATTTACATATCTATTCGCATGCTAATTCATCTTGCTACATGCTATGTATCTTATTTTGCATCCATATGAATAAAAATATCACATGTTGATTGCACTGTACATCCATATTAAAGTTTTACCGTTTTCGGATACCCGTTTGCATCTATATCATTTAAAATATATATCGTCGTAATATTTTTTATTATTATCTTTAATTAGTTTATAATCTGCAGTTTATAATGTTATACAAAATATAGTTTGAAAATATTATAATTTACACATGAAACGTCGTTGCAAAGCGGATACGACAAATCTGAAATTTACTGTACACCTTACCTTATAAATTCATTATAAATTATAGAAAAATCATTAGTATACGTTCTTTAGTTCGTTGCGAAGCTAACTCAGAATACTATAACTCTATGGAATATTTACTTGCAAAATAAATTGTTTAAATAACGTAAAATGCAAATGAAAATATCTCTAAACTGCTGTCCATGGAAATTCCAGCAGCAAACTTTCGACTTCGAATGTTCATAGATTTTTGTAGGAACAGTGTGAGACACTTCAACTTATAAAAATGAAAATTTTATTGAATTATCTTTGTTTTGGTATAAGACACGTCCCTTTTGGAGAACGTTTGCTATTTTTAAGCTATTTTACAAATCAGGGTGACGCGGAATTTCTGAACGGAACTTTCTTGTGCATGGTTAATCAATACCACTTTTATAGTTATTAATCGTTTTGAATATGTTATCCATATTAATATTATTATATCAATATCTATTTAATAAATAATAGTACTTGTGTTTTAATATTCAGCAAATTTTATCGATTTACAGTTTTATAGTATCCGTCTGTATCCGTACGATTTATTACATATCTAGTTACACGCCGAAACCATATTATTTCATGTTACTGTTGTATTAGTGCACCATGCTTGATAATTGTTCATCCTACTTAGTCATGATGTGGCCCCTGATCGATATTTGTGCATCCATGCTTTTATTGTACATTCGTACTTTCACCTTGATTCAATACTTACTACAGTTTGATTGTGAGTATCCACTTGATACATGTGCACTACCTGACATGACCTGATATACTACTGCTTGACTTGATACCTGATCTTGTTACTAATACCGACAAACTTGACATGTTGTCCCTACGGACATATCTTATTGTCTTTACAGACAAAGCTGTACCTGTTTGATCCTGTGTTGGCATTAGCTCCAGATTATTCAATACCTGACTTGAACACATAACTTGTGGGTATGGGAAAATCAAGAATGTAGCTGAGCGTAACTCAAAGGGCTATTACATCATGTTACCGTGGTCCCGTGGGGTATGAACGGGACATAGATTCACAGTCTATTATATCTTGTTACCGTGGTCGCATGGGGAATGAACGGAGCATAGACCGATGGGTTATGATGAGAATTACATTAATTGATTTCGAATAATTTTAGAGTAGATAACCCTATAGCATAGTTTAGACTACTCACTGCACTTCACCTGTTTATATCATGTTCACTGATCTATATTCATGTTACTGTTTACTTGTTACTGATGACTTGTTACTGTTCATACGCATGCCTGCATATCCTGTTATCTCCTGATTATATTATTGTTGATATTATGACACACTGACGTCTGGGTTTTGCATGGCCCAGATTCTCTACCTTGTCGCAGGCTAATCAGGAGTATTTCCGCCGTTAGGCCGAGCAGTGAGAATCCTGTTAGTATCCAATTTAGTTATGTTACTTTCCGTATGTTATTGTTTATTGGATCTATTGCTTCCGCATATTATTTCTTGACTCGTTTATTCTGGCTTATGGACATGTACTAGATAGTTTATTTTACTTTTCTGTTCTTGATATCTTCTAGACAGCCGTAATGTGACTGTAGAGGAATGTTTCGTAGCCACAGGTAGCATGGTTGACTCTGTCACGTGCCGATCTTAGCACACTCTGGGAAGCAGGGCGTGACAAGAAAAAAGAGGAAAAAGCAAAACAGAGGATAGCACATCCTCTTAAATGAAAATACAAGTCTTATTCTCTCAAAAAATAAAAAGCCACCATCTCCCATTTAACCTTCCTTCGGAACTAACACCGATCACCGTTGTTCTTCTCCGAATCACAATATTTCATCCTCCACCATATGAGAAGTAGAAGTTCCCAAGCAAGCTACTGCTCCCTCGTCTTCTGCCTCTGTCCTAGCATTTTTCTTAGCCCTCTTTTTAGCACCACCTGTCCAGAATTTAATGATTGCTTCAGTAAGGTTTTGAATACTAAAAATAGATTTCCTACAATTTTTAAAAATTCTATTATTCCTCTCCAACCAAACATTCCAACACGCAGTAGAAACCATAATTTCCCACCCCCCTAGTTTTTCTCTATCCAACCCAATACCCCCATGACTCCATAAATCTTCAAAGGTGCACGGTAGAGATGAAAACCCATACAATCTTCAGAACTTATCCCTTACGCTCCTAGCTATTGGACACGAGAAAAATAAATGATTCATTGACTTTGGTTGTGCCTCACAATCACTGCAACACGACGACCCTACCTACTTCCGCTTGCATAAATTGTCTCTCGTCAAGATTGCATTATTGGACGTTAGCCACAAGAAGACACGAACTTTTAACAGCACAGAAAACATCCAAATCCTCTTATCGTTTGTTGACACCATCCCTCCATAGTTCAAAATATTATAAAAGGACTTTAACCAAAAAAACCTTAGTCAATGACCATTTCCATTCTGCGGTATCTAAATTTTCTCTCTTAATTGGTTTTCAGGCCTCGATGTAATCAATCAACATGCGTCGCTGTCTCCTCTCCCCTAATATTAACGCTCTCTGAAATCTTGGCCATCACTTAACTCCTTTCCATTGACTTAAAATGGACGCCTTCTTATACTTAGCGAGCTCGAAAAGCAAAAAGAATCTCTCCTGCAAAGTGATATCTCCACACCAATAATCTTGCCATAAGTTAATTAAACTACCATTTCCTATCGTATAAGAGATTCCTTGAAAAAAGACTCCTTTACCGACATAATGCCCTTGAGGAAGGCAGATGTCGTCGCCACATTCTTATTTGGCGTATTTATCGTCCCATACTTATTACATAAGCTGCTTTAATGCTAACCACCAATCCCTTCTCGTTACCTGCCACCCACCTCCACCACCACTTGTCCAGTATGGCCCCATTCATATCCTTAATGTTTTTGACGTCCAAACCCCCTTCTTCTTTTGGTCTACAAACCTTCCCCCATCTAACCAAATGGTATTTCTTTTTCTCCAATGATGCTCCTCTCCACAAAAAATTCCATCGAATTTGATCAATCCTTTTAACCACCCAGCCCGAAATCAAGTAAAAGGCCATATAATATTGTGGTACAGCTAAAAGGCCATATAATATTGCAGGACAGCTGACAATATTTTTAAATCACCTTCTGTCGACACTTTTGACACAATATTTTCAAGTCACTTTCTAAACAAATTATACAAGTTTGCATGATCAAGATTTTTCTTTCTTAAGTGTGGGTGGTGGGGGGGGGGGTTAATAAGGATCTAGGCCGGTCCATTTTTTTATTTTTTATAAAAAGGAGGAAGATGGGCCCATCCAACTAAAAAAGATATAACTTAAAAACAATGGGTTACATCCTCTTTTCTCTTATCATATTGATTAGGTAACTTAGCTAAGGCATCCCTTAGCTTCATTTTTCCCTTTTATAAATCAACCCCCTTCATGAATTATATTCGCAACCTCTCAACCAAGCCCGCTTTTATTCATTATAGAAATCAATGATTCACAATAATGGAGTACATGGAGACATCTGCTCTACAATACAAAGAATTTTCCAGCTTTGAGTTTGAAAAAATTCACATCATGCATCTAAACTTTCAAACAAATAGCAAATCCAATTATAGGAAGACCAGCTAAATCAGGTATTGCCAATATCTGAATATGAGCAGGTATGAAAAAGGCAGAGAGTATATATGCATTTAATG
The DNA here is from genome assembly GCA_030015575.1 of Agapanthus africanus. Lineage (NCBI taxonomy): Eukaryota > Viridiplantae > Streptophyta > Magnoliopsida > Asparagales > Amaryllidaceae > Agapanthus > Agapanthus africanus. Next base: position 190,056,181 of record CM057337.1, read on the forward strand.
ATGCAATCCTGAGATACTGGCAATATTCTGTTGGCTCGGTTAATTATTCCAGCATATTAGAGCTATAATTAGTACAAAGACCTGCACATTTTGAGCCAACACAATATGTCTGAAATTAAATATAACCTTTTATGCTAGACTACAGAAACAGTTACTTGTCTGAAACTTTGCATCACATCTCATCTTCTATGTGTTCCAGCAAATTAAATGGGGGATTTCCTATAGAAAATTCGCTTGGTAGTTTACACATTGCCAAAGGAAAATTTGTCCCTCGTGAATATTTCCCTCGCTATTGTAGTTCTTACTATTAGTCATGATATGAGAAAATTTATGGTTTTCGAGGAATCGATCCTTGTCATTCCCATCTTCAGAATTTATTGTTTTGCACAAATTTACATATCTCGTAGCAAGAATTCGAAGAAAAGAGACAAGGATATGTGATTTTTGAAGAGATCCATGGTTTTAATGGAGTTATATTGATTCCCTATAGACAAATGACTTCTACAATATGATTTGTGAAAGATTAGTGATGCGTCACATGCGTGGTATATATCTTCACGCGCGCAACAGCGAAGGATAATCTATGCTATGGTGTTTAAATGTAAGTTAAGAAGTTCGTTTTCTTTAAATGAAAAAAAATTGAGTTAATGAAAATCATATTGAAGTAAACTGGAATTGGTCATTAGGTATCAGCATATCAGTATTCTATACTATTTTATTATATTTATTGTCATGTTTATATAAAAAGATATATTATATGATGTGTGTGCACAGATATAAAAATTAACATCTATTCAGAGACATACATCGACATACATATTAAAATCGAGGTGTGTGTGTCCATTATGATTCTTAATTATTTTATTAACTTTACTGTTATAACCCAAACTCCTTGGATGATGATATCATTATTACATCATTTTATAATAAAAAAAATTCAAAAAAAGAAGGAGAAAAGCCATTGTCACATGCTTCATCATAAGGTTGTTCATATCATCTATACAAAAAGATAAAAGAATATCCAACTCATCTCTCTCACTTCTCTCTGAAAAAAGTCAAAATAACACTGGGCTCATCACACACTAATTAAACCTACCTCATGCTCATTCAAAAAAAAGACATGCACCAAAACTATGAAAAAAGAAACTTTTTTTATGCGTACTTTTATATATATATATATATATATATATATATATAACCACTATTATTTGAGAATAAAAAATATGCAACGTGAACGATTTATTTTATAATAACCACTATTATTTGAGAATAAAAAATATGCAATGTGAACGATTTATTTATTCCCTTATAAAATATTTTTTCATAAAAATATAACACTAGTCATTTTCAATCTATAATATAAACATGTATCGTACGTGCGAAACACACCAGTGCTTGTATACTTGTTAACGCACCAATATATACTTGGCACCGAATATATCCATTAAATAGAGGTGCTCCAAACATTGGAGACACATCTTTCAGTTTTGTCTCTATCATACCAAACCTTGGTAAGATTATTTTGTAGACATTACTTTTCTTATCCTTACCATCTTTATCAAGCAAAGGATAAGAGTCTAAATAGGGGTGTTCATCAGGTATGTTTGGACCCGTTATCCGTCCACTTCTGATCGGTAAAATAATCATTCTAAACCTGTCCAAAAATGACGGGTTCAAAACCCGAACCTGCAACCGATTGAGTAGGGCGGGTTTAAAATATTTTTTATATCCCGCCCAAACTCGACCCCGAACTGGCACCCGCTCGCAACCCGTACCAGCTCACAACCGACCTGAACCCGTCTATTTAATAAACATCCGAACCGTTGATAATTTTAATTATATGGTGAAGATCAATACCCCGTATCTATATAGGTTATCTAAGCATTTTCTTACTTCTCAAATCTAAAGTTTAATTGAGCTGCATTCCTTTCTTTTAGTCTTTTCTCTTTTCTTTTCTCTTTTCATCTTCTTAAATTAAATAATGAATCTTTTTATCTCTTGATCATCAGATTCAAAGTGATGTTTCAACTTCTAAAATCAAAATATGGTAGAAAACTATATTTTGGAATCAAGAGAGGAGAGAAAGTTTGGGGTTTATGATTCATTGTTTTATAACATATAAATTAAACTATACGTTCAATTTAATACGTGAAACTCGCTATTACCTGAAATCGTATTTAATCCGTCCAAACTAATAAAATCTGGACCCGAAATTCATCCAAACTTGTTGGGTTCAATTCAGGTTTATCTACCCATTCCAACAGACGGTGATGATGCTCAACATTGGCGACCTTTCAAATCAAGACACGTGGCAGATGACGTGTCTCAGAACTCAGAAGAGAGGGCCCACAGAAGCCGACCAGGCCACCCTTGTACCCGACCTGCAAGCACAAGCTGGCCCTCCTCGGGACCCCCTGCAAATTGGCCTCCTCGGCCCCTCAGCTCGCCCCGAGCTGCCACAGGACCAAGACTTCTCGGCCCTCTTGCTCGTCTCCGAGCTCCCCGGCCGAGGCCGTCTTCCTCGGTCCCTCCGACCGACCAACTCCACCACTCACAGGCGTAACCGCCGCTCCGCAAATCTCTCCACGCGCAGATTCTCCGCCAACAACGTCCCACGTTCCACGCCATCACGATCCCCATTAATGGGCGACCCGCTCTTTACGCGGGCGTAACGTCAGGAGCGTAACTGCCGGCGAGATTCTTGCGCCTGCTGCTGCATGCCACCACCGCTATATAAACCCCCATCACAGAGGGGTCAAGTAAGCCATTTTTTACACTTTTATGCCGTTACTCTGCTCGGATCTTATTACTACCTTGAGCGTCGGAGAGTCCTCGATGGTACCAAACAACCCCGGGACTTCTTTGCAGGTACTCGGCAATAGCTTCCTCACCACACCTCTTCCTCCAAAAACCCATTGAGACTCATACGCAACGAAGGATAATCAGTCAAGTTCATCGCGAGATCAACGGAAGACAACATCTGACGGAGGCCCGAATAGGAGCTCCATCAGTTGGCGCCGTCTGTGGGAAACGAAACTCCACAAAAAAACAAAATTGGCCTTCCGATCTCCATCCCCATGGCAAGCGATCATCCTAAAGATCCAGATACCAGCCGCCGCCTCCCCCTCACCGGAGGCGCTGATGAACCTCCTCCGACGACCGTCATCATCGCCCTCGCCGGCCAAATAGACCGACACCCCCTCCCTTGACAGGGTCGCACAGAGGGGGCTCGCCACGGCGGCTCGAGGGCCACCTCGCCCAAGGATCTAAGCCCTCACTAAGAGGTAGCCCAGCAGCTACCCTGCTCGGCTATCCCTGGCGGGTAGCTTCCCTACCGCAACGCCAGGGATCAGAAAGTCCTCCCAGAGGCAGTCGAGCCCGAGAATCCCTCGCTCGGCTATCTTTGGCGGGTAGCTTCCCTACCGCAACGCCAGGGATCAGAAAGTCCTCCCGGATGCAGTCGAGCCCGAGGATCCCTCGCTGGGCTATCCCTGGCGGGTAGCTTCCCTACCGCAATGCCAGGGATCAGAAAGTCCTCCCAGAGGCAGTTGAGCCCGAGGATCCCTCGCTCGGCTATCCTTAGCGGGTAGCTTCCCTACCGTAACACCAGGGATCAGAAAGTCCTCCCAAAGACAGTCGAGCCCGAGGATCACTCGCTCGGCTATCCCTGACGGGTAGCTTCCCTACCGCAACGCCAGGGATCAGAAAGCCCTCCCAGAGGCAGTCGAGCCCGAGGATCCCTCGCTCGGCTATCCTTCAGGACAAAAGCCCTCGCCAAGAGGCACCGGGAAGTAACCCTGCCCGGCCAAGGGTCCTTGGTAGGCTTCTGACAGCCCTATAGCTCTTCCCGCGCCAAGAACCAAAGTCCTCCCAGAGGCAGTCGGGTCCTTGCTCGGCTATCCCCGGCTGGTAGCTTCCTACCACAACCGACAGGGATCAAAGTCCTCGCCAAGAGGTACTGGGCAGTAACCCTGCTCGGTCCCCGTCCTGAAGGATCAAAAGTCCTCCCAGAGGCAGTCGAGCCCGAGGATCCCTAGCTCGGCTATCCCCGGCGGGTAGCTTTCCTACCGCAACGCCGAGGATCAGAAAGCCCTCGCCAAGAGACACCGAGCAGCTACCCTGCTCGGCCATCCTTCGCAGGCCTCTCAGGGACCCTCCAGCGTCGAGGATCAAAGCCCTCGCCAAGAGGCACCGAGTAGCTACCCTGCTCGGCCATCCTTCGCAGGCCTCTCAGGGCCCCTCCAGCGTCAAGGACCAATGCCCTCGCCAAGAGGCACTGAGCAGCTACCCTGCTCGGCCATCCTTCGCAGGCCGCCTTCGCAGGCCTCTCACGGCCCCTCCGGCGTCAAAGACCAATGCCCTCGCCAAGAGACACCGAGCAGCTACCCTGCTCGGCCATCCTTCGCAGGCCTCTCACGGCCCCTCCAGTGTCAAGGATCAACGCCCTCGCCAAGAGGCACCAAGCAGCTACCCTGCTCGGCTATCCTTCGCAGGCCTCTCAGGGACCCTCCAGCGTCGAGGATCAAAGCCCTCGCCAAGAGGCACCGAGCAGCTACCCTGCTCGGCCATCCTTCGCAGGCCTCTTAGGGCCCCTCCAGCGTCAAGGACCAATGCCCTCGCCAAGAGGCACCGAGCAGCTACCCTGCTCGGCCATCCTTCGCAGGCCTCTCACGGCCCCTCCAGCGTCAAGGATCAAAGCTCTCATCGTGAGGCCGCCGAGTTCCTTCCTGCTCGGCGCATCCCCAGCGGGCATCCTCCTGCCCACCAGACGCTGATGGTCTGAAGCCCTAATCGCGAGGCCGCCGAGTTCCTTCCTGCTCGGCGCATCCCCAGCAGGCATCCTTCTGCCCATCAGATGCTGAGGATCTCAAGCCCTCATCGTGAGGCCGCCGGGTTCCTTCCTGCTCGGTGCATCCACAGCGGGCATCCTCCTGCCCATCAGATGCTGAGGATCTCAAGCCCTCATCGTGAGGCCGCCGGGTTCCTTCCTGCTCGGTGCATCCACAGCGGGCATCCTCCTGCCCATCAGATACTGAGGATCTCAAGCCCTCATCGTGAGGCCGCCGAGTTCCTTCCTACTCGGCGCATCCCCGGCGGGCATTCTCCTGCCTACCAGACGCTGATGGTCTGAAGCCCTCATCGCGAGGCCGCCGAATTCCTTCCTACTCGGCGCATCCCCAGAGGGCATCCTCCTGCCCATCAGATGCTGAGGATCTCAAGCCCTCATTGTGAGGCCGCCGAGTTCCTTCCTGCTCGGTGTAACAACTCCAATTTTTGTATACATAAATTTGATTTAAATTTGAAGTATACTTGGAGTATTTAATGTTGCTGATATCATTTTAAGTATCTACTTTCCTACAATAATTACAAGAAGGAGCTTGTAGCTCATTGGTAATACCTTGCACTGCTGAACCAAGCCACCAGAGTTCGAATCACATGCCCCACATTATTTTTAGATTATTTTTCTTTTAAAATTCTTGGAAGCCTAACAGTCCACAGGCCATAACTCCCAAAAGTTGAACTGAACCCTAAAAATGGAGTATACCATAAGCCCCATCAGAAGACCCCCTCCAATTTGGTCACCGGACTCGGCCGGGATCGGCCTAGTCGGCCGGCCGAGTCGCCAAAACCAAAAAGTTGGCTTTTGGCATTCCTTAACCCCCTGTATACACCATTTTATTAGTTCGGTTCCAGAATTTTAAATACACCCTAATTACTACAAATTTTAATGTTTCTTTAAATTTTTTTCAAATTTTTTAATAAAGAAAACCTTTCACCTACCCTACCCTAGCTACCCTATAAATAGACCCCCTACCCTCTACCCTCTCATCCCAAAACACTAGGTTTACTCTCTTGAAATTTTCTACAAGAAAGGTGTGCTTTGAAACTGAGTTCACGGCGAAGCACTGACGAATTTCCGGCGACGTTCTTTGAAACAACCGGCGACGAAACAACACCTCGGCCACTCCCCTAGTTCCTCTATACTCTTTAGTATAGATCGAAGCCCGTAAGTCCCATTCTTTCCTTCTTTCTACTTCTTAAAATACGGAATTTCGAAACCCGACGGAAACCGGAACAAACCGATTTCCGATTCGGTTTTTCTACAAAATCTCACTTGTCACCAATTCCATAATACCTAAACATATTCATGATGACTATTAATCACATAACAATTAATTTGGACAAAATTTCTCACATGAAATGATAGCTTTTTTGTAATATCGTATTTTTTTCACATTAATACCATAATGTTTATTTTTTCTTCTTCTAACCAATTCAATCATTCCTAAACATCTTCATCTTGACCACTAAACTTGTAAAAATCAATTTGAATGAGTTTTCACACATGAAATGATAACTTTTGCAAATACCGTATTCTTTCACTTAAATACCATCATGTTTAGTTTATCATCTTTAACCCCTAAACTTCACTATACCTTAAAATAGATCACGAGGTAATGACCTACCTCCACACACACGCAAATGCAAACCCTTAAATGATATCATAAAAATTTAGAATACGATAAAACGAAATTTTCATTAAAATACCATAATCTTCATAAAACCATTCTTAAAGGTTTAGATTTGTTACATTTTTAAATAAATACTTCTTACTAGGAAAATACGATAAGTTGTGGACATCGATTATCTAAACTGATTTTGTGGTGTCTAGGCTAGGCAAGTGAGCTTGGGTAACTTTAAAAGGCCCGCCTCACGATTCGTGAGCGGATCCCTCCCTCCTCACTTGTACTTACCTGGCCACAATTGGCGGTGAAAAGACGATTTGAGCCTTCTAATGACTTGTCGTTTAGATCCTTAGAAATAGGCTAGTTGGCTTAGGAAACCTTAGAAACTAAAATACGGAAATTTACATCCTTTTACAAATAAATACCTTATCTTTATAAAACCGTTTTCTAAATAAATAGTATTTATTAAATGTTTGCAAAGCGCCACTACAACCCACATTTGGGGAACTCGTTAGGGATTGTACGGTTTATCGTGCACCCTCGAGCTTAGTAGTGCGAGATTCAGACCTCCGCAAGGAGCATTCGGTCTCGAAAGGTTTAAAATACGACATTTAAGAAAAATGAGATTTTTGGAAAATAAAATATTTATATAAAATTATTCTTGTATAAACATAGGTATATTTATCATTTAAACACCTATTTTATTATAAGATAAAATTTCCACCTTTTCCTAAAAATTACAAGATTAAAAGTTACATTTAAATACCATGAATTTCAAATAAATCAATATTATAAATTAATACTTTTATTAGGATATATTCACTAGAATAACACAAATAAAATTTACACTCATTATAATTATAAAGACGAATAATAAATACTTGAGGTGTATTTTGAAAACTATATAAAAGTACTTTTTACATAAAAACCCCTCAAGTTTTATAAATTACAATAAGGACCCTAACAATTATAGAACTTCAAATTACTTTTCTTTTAGTCTGACTCGGGTTTGAGTCTGACTATTTCTGACTTGAATATGATTCAAGTTAATCTATATTCTTTAATATTCCAACTCAACATGAACACATGAATCCCTGAATTCAGTTAACAATCTATTCAACTTGACTGAATCAAACCATGGATATACATCCATTATTCCGTTATTCCAATTACCTGATACAATCCGTTTACTGATATCATGGTTTTGGTCAGTCATCCAACTTACATAAAACAATACAACAATACTGTTAAAACACTACGGGGTTTAAGGGGTAGATTGGTACGGAAGGTGTTAAAGGTGGCACGAGGTGGTCAGATTAAGACACCTAACCTATATTCCGTTGTTGTTGTACCGTGGCTTAATGGTTCCATGTACTTTCCGTTTGCCCTGGTCTCTAGCATATAGAGACCCCCCTCGTATACACTGGCATCCTTCTGTACCAAGCTACAAACAACAGCGTTGACATAACATTACAACAATAGTTTACACTTTAAAAATGTATCTTCTTATTCTATCTTCTCTACTTCCCTCTTACCTTTGGGACTTACCGAGCGATCTGTTCGCTGACGACATTCTGTTTTCTCTCTTCTTTGAATGTCGTCAGGTGATTTGGACCCGGCAGAGGTTGAGCCATCGCAAGAAGACTTGGAGCAGTTTACTGAGGACCCTGCACTGTAGTATCATTGTACACTTTTCTTTTCAGTACTTTTTCATTTCCTGTTATGCCACTGTTTAGGCATCTTTATTTCAGTTGTATTTTCTTTCCATGTATTGTACAAAGAATGTTAATAAATAAAAGTTGATGTTCTTTTTATACTCTTGTCTCTTGTGTATTTATTTCTATATTGCTTAGATACGCTTAGCGTATGTACTTCTGAGTATATACGTAGCGGACCTCGTCGCGTCTCCTTCGCCATACACTGGGAAGCGGGGCGTGACACTCGGTGCATCTCAGCGGGCATCCTCCTGCCCATCAGACGCTGATGGTCTGAAGCTCTCATCGCGAGGCCGCCGAGTTCCTTCCTGCTCGGCGCATCCCCAACGGGCATCCTCCTGCACATCAGATGCTGAGGATCTCAATCCCTCATCATGACGCCGCCGAGTTCCTTCCTGCTCGGTGTCACGTCCCGAGAGTACGGAACATGACCGGCACCTAGACTACGAACGTCTTGAGGCGTACGTACTCTAAGTAAGCCGAGCTCAGAAATCCAAACCAAGAAAAGTAGTAGAGTATAGGAAAACCACTATAAGTCAACCAGCTAGCAATAAATATACAACGCCTAAAGGCGAGGATCACAACAGAAAAGGAAACTCTAACAGCATGAAACCCAGAGAAATATAACGCGCGACTCTAAGGTCGAAAGAATAAACATCACTGGTCTCTATCTCAAATAAATACATGTTTGGTTGATGGAACTTCTAGATACAACTGAAATATAATATACAATGTATAATGATGGGTACGATACAATAAACCCACCTACTAGCAAGTCACCCGAAAGGAACAGTGCCCGCAAAGCCGTAATGGAACCTGTACGGCAACACCTGCAAGAAACTGGGGCACAACGGGGGTGAGTTGCCTACTCGTGAGTAGAAAAAGATCTACGAACAGAAAATCGCATGTATGACGCAATCCTAGGTCATACGATCATAATATATAATCCTCAAATACATAACCAGCAATCTATAACAAGACTAGGGTAAATATCTAACCCAAGTGTAAACCCATGTGCCCGTGTCAGTGCATCAGGTGGCAATGTATCATATGAATGATGTATGAATGCATGAAACAGAATGCATGTACTGAAGAAAACTGTTTTCTTAAATTTGTGAGATTTCTGTATTTTTAAAATGAGGTATCATGAATGAAATCAATATAAACGGTGCCTAGCATCGGCACAAAACATAAATCCCAATATCTCGATATCTCTGTATCACAATTTCTGTACCTCAATATCTCAAATCTCAATGTCTCAATCATAAAATCCAGGGCGCTGTCAGTCCAGATCGGCCCCTACCATCCATCTCATGACTACGACGGTATCCTCCGGATATCCGACGCGTCGGGTAAAATCACCGGTCGGTAGTGCTCCCCTGCCAGGCTCAACGCCATCTCCTGCGATCTTCTTGCCCCGGGGTACCGCACCGGGTCCACCATGTACCCGCAATCGGTCTCATCCGCCTCCTCGAATCGGGTTTCACATGTCACTCTCAGCACCGAGAAAACACATGGTGGACGCACTGAAATATCATATCAAGGGTAACCGGGTTTTTAAAACAATTTCATAATCTCTTTAAAATATCCACGGTTCCCAAATCCAGAAATATCATAGAAACAATATATCTCAATGCGTATAATCAGGAAGTATGATGTATGTGACATATATATGAAATGCAAGTATAACAGTATATCATGCAACATGGAATAATAGTATGCACATACAAGGGTCATATCCTGATACAATAATACTACTGTGTAGTGGCATGGCAATTACCGATGAAGATGTGTGTGAGCTGGCAAGTAAGTGTATGTGGAACATACGCATCATCGGTAATGGTGCTGGTGTCCTAACAGCATGATATCAATAATGGAATATGAATCATAATAAGTATGCGATGCAGAGTAACAACAATAATATGCGGGAGCTGAATGCTAAACACAAGGATAGCTAAACTGCATCTAATGTCATAAGAGTCCTATAGCTACACCAACTAGAAGGCTGAGCTAATAGGTTAACTGCAGGTAAGGTAAACCGTCTAACCTCTGAGTCGATACATATATATATACATATATAGTCGGTGATCCCGCCTCGATAATATCACATCCGATACCATATCTCTAAAATCGGTTATTCCCAAGTCAAGAGTGCGGATCAAACATCAAAATATAGCTCGTACGTAAATCCGTCGTACGGCATTCCCAAATCTGGGTACGGGTCAATATCACATTCGTCATATCATTCATCTGGTATTCTCTCTATTGAATATCATCATCTTGGTACTGACCTATGTCTAGTACAATACTAACATCATCACTATAATCATGATCTGACTACTGATCGACAGTCTCTAGCAAATCGATATCATCATCATATATCGTCACCAAAGAGTATACATCGCCGAATGCGGCCTATCATAATTATCTTGTCATATCATATCATATCATATCTCGTAACATAATCACATGTCGATCATTTTATATTTATATCACTATGCACATGGCATCGTCATCCAAGACCCGCTATCGTATCAGGACGTATCTCTAGTATGAAGCCTACCATATCACCGATATCATAATCCCAGATCAATATCATCGACTCATCTCAATCCCATGTATCATTCTCAATCCGTATGTGAACACATAGTCCCATACCTATGTGAACACATATCTATATGGAATCCCGTCTATGCACATATGAAGTAAGGATGTATGTAAGTATGTATGTGTGTGTGTATATGTGTAGTGCACCCACTACCCTAGGGTTTCGTAACCATTTACCAATCCAACACACCAATATCCATTTTAACATCAATAATTTCCCAAACAACAATATAATAATAGTAGGTGTGTATACGCATCCGTATACATCACCACGGACTGCGGGGGTGCTATACGCCATCCACCCGACTTCTCCCCGTAGATATAAATCTACTCACCTTGTTTAATGTGTGTCGGTGCCGATGTCGCCATTTGCGTCTCCACGCTTCGACGACACGTGGGGTACCTACAAGGATATCACACGCTAAAACACATGAAAACCATGTCGGAAACCAAAATGGTGCACGCTACGCCCATAGGTAAAAACCTGTAGCCTCGCGTGCAAACACAGCCAAAGCTCACTGGTCGTTGGCGTTCAAACGCCACCCGACAGAAACGAATCACCAAATACCCAAGATCCATACGAAAACAAGTCGTAAATCATGCGCCAACCCAAGAAAATCAACCCAGATTTCACCCTAACTGGAACCAGTCAAAACTAGACATACCCAGGGTCAAGTCTACAGGGTATAAGGCTACAGAACCAAAACGAGCACCAGAACCCATGCTCTGGCCGCAATTTGCGGCCAGATGGGATTTATCTGCAGCCAGGGAGTGGGTCCAGGGGTTGGGGATTTGGGTGGTGGTTCCAGGGTGCCTGCACATACCTATGTCAAGTCAATTTTGTTTTAGGGTATCTCGGGTTGTAGCAGATTCCAGAAAGATCACAAAATCGACAAAATCGCTAAAATACGCCAAGTCAAAACCTTCAGGTAACTAACTGGAAATCTGGGGTATTTTGGGGTTAACTGGTCTCAAACACACTTAATAAGGTTACCCTAGCAATCAAAACCATCACTTGGCCACATCTCACTCAAGTTTTCCTAAAACTAGCATTAATCTACATACTATACTAAATTTCAGTTAGATAACCATGAATAAGGAGTTGGGTTGCAAGATTATACCTCAAAGGGGGTCCTAGGATGTAGGAGAAGAGAGGATGAAGGAAGGAGGGGTGTTGTGCTGCTGCTGGACTACTTCTGTTGCTACTGAGGTTGCTGGTGCAGCTGATGCTGATGCTGTTCTTCAACAGCAGTTTGTTGTTGTTGCTGTAGCTTCAGCAACTGCTGTTGTTGTTATGTGGTGAGTTGTTGTGGTTTTGGTGTGGGTAGGGTGGTGTGGTGATGTTGCAATAATGCTAGGGGCTGTTTCCTGAGCTGAAGCTGTTTTGGGCTGCTGCTGCTTGCAACTTCTCCCTTTTTCTTCCTCCGTTGCTGTTGCAGCAGCTTGGTGGCTTATGATGTTGGGGTGTTGCAGGAGTTATGATGTTTTTGTGGCTGATGTAGCTGTTGATGTGAGGGAATAGGGGCTGATGTGGTGTATCAGCTGATGTGATAACAATTGGGGCTGAAGTGTTGATATGGGGGCTGATATTGATCAAATGGGGGGCTGATATGTTGCATCAGCTGCTGTTGCAGCAGATGTGGCTGATGTTGCTGTTGTCTGGGGCTACAGATGCTGCTGTTTGGTTAAAAGGATGTTGCTGGGGCTGTTGTTTTGTTTTGGGCTGAGGTTGGGTGTATGATGGTGTGGTGTGAGTGAGAGATGTGAGTGTGAGTGAGTGAGAGGGAGAGATGTGAGAGGCAAAAGTCTTGAGGTGACATGGAGGGTGATGAGTTTTGAAATGAGATGAGGTGACATAACCTAGGAGCCACCTCCCTCACTCTCTTGATGAAAGCTTGCATGACCACCATCATGTCTCTCTCTCTCTCTCTCTCTCCTAGCCACAAGTCAACCCCCACTTAATCCAATCCCTAAACAAGCTAAATCCTTAATTACCCACTTAATTTAACCAAATGGTTTAAACCCACCATAGTCAACTAAACATGGTTCAACCCTAGGCCACCATGAGTCCAAAACATGAGACAAGTATGACAAGTGTAGAAAATGATATGTGCACATTTTTGCACAAAGAGCCAAAAATCCAATTAGCGATTTTTGATCGCGATTAACACTAAAGTCGAATATACTTCATCATAAAAACTGTAAAATGGTATATTTCCACAAAATGACCTATTTTAGAATCTCTAAAATTTTTTCAGGAATTTTCCCCATTTATCGGTATTTAATTATACCGACTATTAAAATATTCATTAAAAATCAATATTAAATTATGAAAATTCCCAAAAATAATACTTTATTTTTTTGAAATGTTACACTCGGCGCATCCCAGCGGGCATCCTCCTGCCCATCAGACGTTGATGGTCTGAAACCCTCATCGTGAGGCCGCCGAGTTCCTTCCTGCTCGGCGCATCCCCAGCGGGCGTCCTCCTGCCTATCAAACGCTGAGGATCTGAAGCCCTCTTCGCGAGGCCGCCGAGCCCCTTCCTACTCGGCGCATCCCGGCGGGTAGCTTCCTACCCAACAAAGACAAGGATCAAAGTCCTTCCAGACTCGACTATCCCTGACCGGTAGCTTCCCTACTCGCAACGCCAGGGCTCAAGACCCTCGCCAAGATCAACCGAGCAGCTTCCTTACTCGGTCATCCCCAGCAGGCATTCTCCTGTCCAACAGACGCTGCGGGTTTGTAACCCTCATAACGAGGCCACTGAGCCCATCACATGCAGCGGATCCGAAGCCCCAACAAGAGACATCAGGTCTATCCAAGTCTGAGTAATCCCCCCTCGATTTCGGGGCCATGGAGATGCCTCTTTCTCAGCAGCGCTTGGCACACTCAGCAAGTGATCGAAATCAACTTGACGACCGATCATGTCACGCCCATACTGGGCTGCGCCCCATCAGTCCACAGGTTTGCACACGTCGCGTCGGCCAACCGGCGCTCGACACGTGGACCGTCACTTTAGTGGCAGGACGCTCAAACCGGCGCACCTTCCTTAAATGCAGAGATCTCGTCCCGATAAGCTGGCAGAAAAGACAGCTGACAGCCCGGGGGCGCGTCCCGACGAAACCTTAGGAGGGAGCTTACCTCAGACGGCCCCGCAGTCCACTCTTGACCCGACCCACTAGCTGGGCGGGACAAGAGTGGGGGGCTAATGATGATGCTCAATATTGGCGACCTTTCAGATCAGGACACGTGGCAGATGACGTGTCTCAGAACTCAGAAGAGAAGGCCCACAGAAGCCGACCAGGCCACCGTTGTACCCGACCTGCAAGCACAAGCTGGCCCTCCTCGGGACCCCCTGCAAATTGGCCTCCCCGGCCCCTCAGCTCGCCCCGAGTTGCCACAGGACCAAGACTTCTCGGCCCTCTTGCTCGTCTCCGAGCTCCCCAGCCGATGTCGTCTTCCTCGGTCCCTCCGACCGACCAACTTCACCACTCACAGGCGTAACCGCCGCTCCGCAAATCTCTCCACGTGCAGATTCTCCGCCAGCAATGTCCCACGTTCCACGCCATCACGATCTCCATTAATGGGCGACCCGCTCTTTACGCGGGCATGACGTCGGGAGCGTAACTGCCGGCGAAATTCTCGCGCCTGCTGCTGCATCCCGCCACCGCTATATAAACCCCCATCACAGAGGGGTCAAGTAAGCAATTTTTTACACTTTTATGCCGTTACTCTGCTCGGATCTCATCACTAACTTGAGCGTCGGAGGGTCCTCGGTGGTACCAAACCACCCCGGGACTTCTTCGCAGGTACTCGGTAATAGCTTCCTCACCACACCTCTTCCTCCAAAAACCCATTGAGACCCACACGCAACGAAGGATAATCAGTCAAGTTCATCGCGAAATCAACGGAAGACAACATTTGACGGAGGCCCGAAAAGGAGCTCCATCAGACGGGTTTAAAGTGGTTAGAAAACTCGCCTACATCAGCGGGTCCGGATTTATTTATGGTCCAAAATCCGTCCAACCCAAGGCGTGCACACCCCAAGTTTAAAAGTAATACATTAGCTAAATTGCAAAAAATCTCCGTAACTTTTACCCAAATAACAGTAAAAATCCCTAACTTCCCAGAATCTATACTTCTCTCTCCTCAGCTTTAGGTTATTCCCAAAATGCCCTTCGAATTAATATTTAATTAAACGATCTCTATTTTTCTCTTTTTCTTATTTACTTTAAATATTCAATTGAAGGGCATTTTGAAATAAATTATAGCTAACGGGGAGTAAGCATGTGTTATAGAAAGTTAGGAGTATTTGATTTCCAACCTCACATCGAATTAAAATAAAGTACTACTTTATTTTAATTTTAAAAGATAAGGTTTCGGACAATTAAAGTCCAATTTAATTTTTAATTTTCAGCATGATTCTTGACAAGAAATTCTTATAATTTTAAATAATAAATTAAACAAAAACTTATTTCTCTATTATTATTTCTTAATCAATTTATACTTCACTGCTTGAAATTTTATCAAAAATACCACCAAAACACGCACACATGTTAATAATACTACAGGAACTAATCTAGAATAGCATGTCTCCTTTCTCTTTTTTTGCCAGGATGGGATTCCTCCAGCTTCCGAGCGCGGTACCGCACGAGAGCTTGCAACTATCACCTGATTTGATAAATTTAAATCAACTTTGACCTTCCATAACTCAAACAAAAATCAAAAAATAAACAACAACAAATCATCATAAGGCCTTCAAACTGGGCATAAAAAATACCAAACTCTGTAGCCAGAAAAAAATACCATCATAATAAGGTTATAAAAGCAAAGAAAGTTTTGACTTAAGAAACAAACATCCAGGCGCAAAACATGTTTATTGTTCAACAAACTATTGCATAAATAAGATTAACCAAACAAGCCACTAGGTTGCATAGTTTAGAAAGGAGAAAGCAGCTTTAGTCCTGAGGGGACTCACTTCCCTTAGGGCTAGCGCTGCGACCATTAGCCTCAGGGCTTGGGCTGTGACCATTAGCCTCAGGGCTCCCTCGACTCTTTGGGCTTCCGCTGTAATCCGATCCATTAGCTTCTTTTCTTGGGCTTGATTTCTCTTTAGGGCTTCTGCTCCTATCAGGAGAAGGGCTGCGTTTTCTAGACTTCGAAGGAGGGCTCCTCGATCGGGATCGGTCGACGCTGCGCTCTCGCCTTGGAGCAGGAGATCTTGATCGACTGTAATGCGAGGAAGAAGTAAATGTGAGTACAAAAATTGAATTGAAAGCACAATTTGTGAGTTTAGCGGCAAGATGGTAATTAAACTTTCTGTAAGAGGACAGTGCGATATAGTGAAATAAGGTGTTGTGCCGTGGGTATTGGTTTCAGAGAGTAGGGGGAATTATGTCATTTAGAACATACATGGTGATCCAAAACTCAGAACTACGAGCCTATATCCAAGGCTTTTGGGTTGGCTATATGTATCCTTTTATTCCATACGAGTCCATCAAGGGTCGTCTTCTCAATATAAATAACACGGTCTACATCTTAATATTTCAAACATTAAAGATCTTCAGTGCACAAAAAAGATGACAAAGAGAAACAAACTGCAATAAATATTGGTGATTACTAATTTTAAAAAATCACAATGACTATTGAAGCAAATGGTGATTAAGCTACTTTGCTTCTTTTCTTCACTTGTCTAACCACCACGATATTGTGATATATGATTGAAGTTCATTACCAGCTTAAGGTTAACAGGGTTAAACAGAGGGAAAGGAATATTTTTACTGAAACAAAATTTTATAGGAGACAAACTTTTTGTTGTTGGGTTCTGAGATGGGTTCTAATATAAAACATTCATATTAGTGCAACTATTAGAGTTGGATTCTGAGATGCCAAAGAAGAAATCAGGACTCGGGAGTAACTAGACGTTCAAAACAATCAGCATACCTGTAGCTACGGCTGCGGCTGAAGCTTCGGCTACGGCTCCTCCTACCACGGCGTGGACGTGGGGATAATGATCTCGAATAGCTCCGCCCACGTTTACTATATAGAATATTAAAACAGAAGATTAGTACATCTCTTCAATCATAATGCAAACTTGAGTGGAGGTTAGCAATTTAAAATTATCTAATCATGCATCTCTGAAAGACTTCGAATATATTCCTCCTAACATACATATAAGCCATTCAAAATGCTTAAAGTTGCACTTATGCATTAATGACTCGTTTTATAAAACATACCTCATAGAACCTTATTTAGCATATAAATTAACAAATCGTAAGATTTTAAAAAGCATACAAGATAATAACTATATTATGTACTAAGAAATATAAAAAAAATTATTATTATTTGCACAGAGAAAACCCCCCCCCCCACACACCAAATATATATATATATATATATATATATATATATATATATATATATATATATATATATATAGTAAAAACTTGTGATAAGCACAATGTATGAAAGACAATGTCATACGTGAGACTCTTTGGGCTGTTCTGGCAGTTCCTTTCTATATGACCTCTTTCTCCACAGCGATAACACTTGTTCTTCCAGTCCCCAGCTTTGCAGTCTCGAGCCCAGTGACCATCGATCCCACAATTGAAGCAACGACCGGAGCCAGGTGGAGGGCCTCTTCCAAGATATTCTCGTGAACCACCTCCTGAGCCACGTGGACCCTACACAATGAATTAAAAGAATAACATGAAGAAACACCAGATATATTTCATGCCTTAAGTGTGTTCTGCTTTGTTCTTGGTTTTATCGATGCGTTAGGGTCAAGCAATACCCTACAGCAATAGAACTCCAAATTTTATTGCCCATTAGTCATTAAGATTATGGCAATAACTTCTCTTGTGAATAGTTTCCTGGACCAAGAAATTGACACTAATTCAAATCGGGTTGGCGCAAAGGTCAACAAGCATTCATTTGAAACTTCTTCCAATCTTAATTCATAGTCAAATTCATAGCCGATCCCATTCGAATGGGAGAAGGATTAGACTGTCAACTACAAAATATAAAAGGTAAACATAACACACTACTTGTCCTTATAAGCAAGTGGGTAGATTCTTACCCCTTTGGCAAATTCCACAATGATGCGGCTTCCATCTAAGTCTCTTCCATTTAAGCTATACCGCGCATCATCTGCATCTCTGGGATCGCCGAATTCCTACAATATGATGGATAGGTGCAAAAGAAAACAAGCTGGAATATTGTCATACGGAAAAGAAATGGAAGGGGAACTCCAGCAAATTTTGATAGAACTTTCTAGAAAATTAATATACGAACTTTGAGGGTAATAGAAATGGAGGCAGGTAACAGAAATAGAGACATGTAATAAAAATGAAGAGTACTTACAACAAAGGCATAGTCGTGCTTGATATCCACGTCTCGTACTCTGCGCAAATTGTTGTCAGAAACAATAAGCCCGTCATTACTTAAAGACCAAAGGGTGTGATACATCGCCTCTCACAAGATGAACTAAACACCACTTTGTGATTGTAGGCATTTCCATAAAAAGCAAATAACATTACACAAAGAATCGCCAAAGTTCTCCTATAAACTTTGCAAGAATAGCCACCAATTACACCAAGAGCACCATCTCACCATAGACCTCCAGGTTGGGCAAAACCCAACAACCTTCAATAAGATTGTTCAAGTTAAAAACAAATGAAACCTGGGGTTCAACCTTCTCACAAGATAAAATAACAGATATAATGTGAACCCAAGCACAGAATGCTGGCTTGATCATCCGAGGGTTATCCCACTACCCAAACCTAAACCAAAAGCATATCCAAGAAAAAATAAAGGGATCATAGGAAACTAGAGAATATGATCTGGCTTCTACAGAATCAGGATTAAGGCAAATGAAGCAGACCATATAGAAGTATCAACCCTTTTCTTTTGTAAATCTTTTGGGAGGGACAATTATGCAAACATGCACCAAGAAGAAAAATAGGCAAGAATAGAAATAATGGGACCCTCCACCTGGAGGTCGATTTACGTTGGATCCAAGGTGGATTGAGCTTAGCCAGGATGGAAAATTGTGTGTATGCATTTATGCAGGTTGAGAAACTATATAAAATGTAAAATAGAACAATGACTGAATTTAGTTTAGGTATTTGAGGACCAAAGTTTGCAGATGAAACGCTCAGGTGGGAACAAGTTCAGTTTAGGGATTTATGGGTAAAAGGATTGAGCAGCAGAAGTTCAAATCTTCTACCTAGCATCCTTTTGAGCCACTATATAGATGTATAAAATGACTTCAATAAAATACAAAACCTCGACAACGAAAGTCAAATGCCTAGCTGTCTCATGCTCATGATATAGATGCCTGAGTTGGCTGGGTTTTAAATCTCTTCATCAATTTTTTAACCAATTGGAAAACTTTGCCTAACTGAGATAATTCTAGCTCTGTCACTGGATGGAATTGGCAATGAGAAAATCTGAATACTACAGAAGCACAATATATGAATACTCTATCAATGGTAGTAGCTACATTACCTCCCATATCTGCTGAAAAGATCTTCAAGATCACGCGTACGAGTGCGGGAAGATAAATGACCAACATATAGCCTAGTGGTGCCATAGCGATCATCATAGCGGGGCATCTTTGAACTGCGAGTTCCAAAGAAAGAATAAGATAGGTCAGTTTCCAAGAAATTAGGAAAATATGTATGAAATAAATATAACAGCACACCATTAGATAACAACAAATTTATGATACTTTTAAGCAATTAATTCATAAGTATACGCAGAAGGGGTGGGGGGCTCAACTATTGGCTCCTAATAAGAGAAAGGGGGTGCTCCGGAATGTAGAGAACAACTCTCCACGAATTTGAACATATGTCATATAGAACAGAAGTGAGCTCATTAGGACAACTATAAGCGAATGAATAGGCTTAGTGACACGATCAACTTTAGAATTAAATTATGATGGAAGGATGCAACTAATCAGATATAAATTGATAATTTAATCAAGGAAACGGTCCTTAACGGTTTTCTTTTTTTCTTTTTGGGGATGTGAACCCCTTAGGGAATCGAACTAAAGACCTCACACTTTGAAGAGAAAATTCTTACTGCATGACCTATTAACAGTTTGGTTAGTCTTTGTGACTTCACAAGGCTGAATGGGAGAATGAGATTCATACGGCAGACTCCAAAAGTTGGAAGAAAGTAACTTCATTGTTGTTGGTGTATTAAAAAGACATTTTATTTAATTGGCCAAAATGTTTAGGGTAAATTGCCGGAAAAATCCCTGACAAACTTTTCCGTTGTCACAAGACCCTTAGCCCAAAGAATCTTGTCAAAAAAAACGTGACAAACTTTTCAATATCCAATAGTTTTTCTACAATATCTAGTTAGCTGCATACATATTGCAGGAAACTATTCATATATGGTTAAACAAAACCATACAGATATTGCAGCCAGGGGTTTTCGACAGTGAAAAATTTTAACAAGGTTTTTCCGACAGGATTCTTTGGGCCAATGGGGTTTTTGTTAGCTGAAAAGTTTGGGGTTTCTTTGACAATTTTACCAAAAGTTTATCTTATACGATAAATTCGCAACAGATACGCTTGCAACCAAACATAAATAGCAGAAAGACTCAATGTAATCTCTTCTTCTATTGCAGCTAGTACACAAAATCCCACCAAAAACTCCTTTTTTATTTAAATTTTGATGATCAACCCTCCAAAGATTTGTTTTAATCTACGGTTGCAAAAACTCGTTAATTTTTTTTTCCTATATACGATTAAAGAAAAGGGGAAATTCACAATGATCAAATAAATAACACGAGAAATTAACATATCAGACGAGTTAATCTCCTCTACTCAATTCCAATCTAAAAATTGCGAAAAAATAATTGATCTATTTCGAATTGAAATTTAACCAATTTGATTCGATATCAAAGATCGATCTTTACAGCATCACGATCTATAAAATCTTGAATCTTTCGAACACTGTAAGAAAATTGGGAGCTCGTACCTGAGATCAGAGAGATAGCGAGATTGAAGAAGAAACCCTAGCCGCTCTCGAGATTTAGAGCAATCCCCAACTTCTCGTCGTTATATAGTTCCGTAGGATTGGTGTCATGAACGACTGAGATGCGTTTGGTTTAATCAGTAGTCAAAACATTATGGGTCTCTGTATTCATAATTTCGGTCGATGCGGATCAGCTGCAATAAAACACTTGGCAATGTCATCTCAACAAAACCGATAAACAATCATATGCTCCGGTGTTAGCCATATAATTAGCTGCATTTCCTTCACGAAAGATATAAGTAACTTGAGATTCGAAGGACCGCGTTCATTCATAGATATCATCCAACATCAATATTGCAATGCCAGAAAAACTGCCTTCACTGTTTATCCATCCAATAAAAAGATTAGAGTCATCCCCTACACATAATTTATTTGCATGCAGCTCAAAGACCGTAACCTGGACCATCTCTCTAGCCGCCGAAAGTTCCACTAACGGAACCGTTATCATGAAAGTCTCCATCCTTTAACTTGGAGGACATATCCACAATCATCATGACATTAAATTCCTGCTCCAGCAATAGAAAACACTTTTGACCGAACCATCAAAATTTACTTTGATATCATCATTCGGTGGGTGGGAACATTGAAAAGGGCAGATGAAACTACATACCCCTCTTTAATATTATCTTTATCCTTATCTCTTACTGATGATGCTCAATATTGGCGATCTCCAAGATCAGGACACGTGACAGATGATGTAAGTCTACGGTAGCGTCCCGGCTGTCTAACAGACGTCAAATGCGGAACAAAAACTTTTTAACTGGCGCTATCGTATACTATAATCCGGATATGCCATTATTGCTAAACTAACAAACTACAAAGAGGGTAGAAAGGTTATACCGAACGATCCAAGTCCTTCGTTCTTTAACTATCATCCCACGCTCCGTTACGGCTGCTCCGATCTCGTCGATCTCCGATCTGCTCGTCCAGGTGGCACCACGTCAACGGATCTTTAAACGGGCTCCCGCCTCTGACCCGAGGCAACTCGGTCATCAAGTTTGCTAAAAAAGATGACCAAGATTGATGTAGAGAATGAGTAGAACACTTTGTCTCGCTTCGTCCAAACCCATGGACGAACGGTTAATGAACTTGCCATTTGAATCGGGTGATGGAATGAAAGGAGCTATGAAATTTCCATACACCAAAAACTATCATCTTTTTAAACAACAACTATCATCCTCTCTCAAAAAGGGGCCGGCCACATATAAGTGAGGAGGGAGGTGAGTGTAGGAACAAGAGAGTAACCATAAGGAAATAATATCAAGAAGAAATATCCTAAGCATTACAAAACCCCATTAATGCAAAATCCACCTTGCATAAAACATTAAATGCATAAAGCCACCTCACTTATCCTAGTCATCAACCATTAAAGTAAAATGGTGACTCACCCTCATGACTCACCAAATGACTCACCCACATGAAGAAAAGATAAATCCGCATTTAACCGAATGTTAAAGACGGGTGATAGAAAACTGGAAACTGGTAACTTCCAAAAACGATCCCGAAATGAATTTCAGGACAACCCCGTAACAGTATAAACATATCCGCATTTGTATTACGACCGAATACAAATGCAACTGAGACAAAGATATTATATCTACAAAGTATAATACATGGATCCGGTTTAAACCAAAGCCCACCAGTATTATCTGCCCGAAATATGACACGTGCGTAAACGCACGTGCATTTTCCGAACCCTGCCATAAAACCATACGGCATCTACAACGTTTCGCCCGAACTTGGGAAACTATCTGTGGGGGGCTCTAATGACTCGTCAGTACCCTGGCAGTGGGTTTAACCACAAGCCGTCAGCGGCACTAGCTATGCGTAATTGCTGCCCATGTACTGACCTCAAGGGAAGCCGATGAGCGAACTCATCTTGGAACCCTACTGAGCCTAACAGTGACAATGTATATACAGTCCGGTCCGTTCGTCTATGAGTATCGCATATCGGGCCTAGGGGGCTGGTAACGTCAGACCCCCAATAGCGGTATAAGTCGTGTCAGAGTGTAGCCCAGAACACCCTGAGATACTACTGGAGTACCTACCAGTAAATCTCCTACCTCGGCCGAGGATTTGTGTAATGGCTCTCCTAGACACAGCGCGATCTCACCCCCAATACCGGGAGAGACGAATCCCCTGCCGATCCGCTCACTTGCCTCCATGTGGCTCGGGACTGTACCCAAAAAATACCTGTTTGCACGACTCCTTTGAGCCGTGGTAGGGTAGAAATCAAAGCACAGTGGAAACTCACACGAGACAAATGACGACCTCAGGTCGATGAACTAACCTGTACACATGTCACCAGGGAACTGCTATCTGACGATAGGTATAATACCAACTAGCAGGTTCCCGGCGAGTCCTGTCGGGTGTACTCATAACCCAATGAGCACTCGTATACATCTTAGGTGATCCAACTGACACCAGTGGCTTGTAAGACCGGCCACCGCCCCTCGTCGGGGTCTCGACTGTATACACTAGTCTACTCCGGAGAATCGATGTCCTGTCTCGAAACTCCCACGACTAGGGACTACAATTAAGGATATGCTTATAGACCACCCAACTCTCACGTATATGATCGCCATCATACTGTTGGTAGTCAACCAAGATCTTAAGGGCTCTATCAACGTGTAACAGTGATCAGTCACCTGAACCTGTACACGACTGATAAAGGCAAACTAGATAGCATACTATCATCTCGAGTAAGACTGTGCTACCGGTATAGGTCCTCCTCAATCATTGCAATCACGTACCTGCGATCCAATAATTGACTTTGAGGGCACTATATCCAACAGATGACGTGTCCCAGAACTCAGAAGAAAGGGCCCACGGGGGCCGACCAGGCCACCCCCATCCCCGGCCTGCAAGAACAAGCTGGCTCACCTCAGAGCCCCGTGAAATTTGGCCTCCTCGGCCTCTCAGCTCGCCCCAAGCTGCCACAAGACCAAGACTCCTTGGCCCTCTCGTTCGTCCCCGAGCTCTTCAGCCGAGGCCATCTTCATCGGTCCTCTGACCGACCAGCTCCACCACTCACAGGCGTAACCGCCGCTCCGTAAATCTCGCCAGGCGCAGATTCTCCGCCAACAACATCCCACGTTCCACGCCGTCACAATCCCCGTTAATGGGCGATCCGCTCTTTACGCGGGCGTGACGTCGGGAGCGTAACTGCCGGTGAGATTCTCGTGCCTGCTACTGCGTGTTGCCGCCACTATATAAACCCCCATCACAGAGGAGTCAAGTAAGCCATTTTTTATTCCACTTAGCCGTTACTCTGCTCGGATCTCGTGCTAACTTGATCATTGGAGGGTCCTTGGTGGTACCAAACCACCCTAAGACTTCTTTGCAGATACTCGGCACTAAACTCTTCAAAACCACCAATCTCCTCAAAAACCCATTGGGACCCACACACAACAGGAGATCACCTCCAAGATTCACCGGGAGAACGACGGAAGACAACATCTGACGGAGACCCGAAAAGGACCTCCATCAGTTGGCGCCGTCTGTGGGAAAGGAAACTCCACAAAAAACAAAGTTGGCCTTCCAATCTCCATCCATATGGCAAGCGACCACCCTGAGGATCCTAGTACCAGCCTCCGCCTCCCCCTCACCGGAGGCGCGGATGAACCTCCCCCGGTGACCATCATCAACGCCCTCGCCAGCCGAATAGATCGGCTACAGTCCCTTGTGGAGGCGCTCGTCCGCGTTCAAACGGCCGAGCCAGGGCCCCAGATCGCCGCTCCTCCGCCTCCAGAAGGCTCTGCCCTTGTCGGCATGGCTGACCACCGGCAGGCTACGACCCCTGGCCACAGATCTCACGGGTCGATACTCCTTGAGGCCCGCTGGGCGCCCCATGGCTCCACACCGGGATCCGCCACCAGAGCGCCACACCTTGAGCCTCCTCGCGACCCTTAACCCCCTGAGGAGATGTCGGTCACCTCGCCTGTCCACTGGCATGATCGATACCCTCTCCCTCGACGGGGTCGCACAGAAGGGGCTCGCCACAACGGCTCGAGGGCCACCTCGTCCGGGGATCTGAGGAACCTTATCGAGAAGAACCGGGGCCGCACCCAGACGCAGTTCCCCCACAGCAGAGGCCAGGGATCACAAGGCGCCGAATCCTCGGGGTACCACGGCCGACTCGACGCTCTCGAAAAGAAGATCGAAGGTATGCGCCAAGAAGGTCATCTCTCGGGTGACGGGGCTAAGTACTCCGCCGACTCGCTCACCAAACCATTTACCGAGGGACTGCTCGCCGTCCACGTCTCCTCGCGCAACAAGCCCCCGAAGGTCTCTCTGTTCGACGGGAAAACCGACCCGAAAGACCATTTAGATGCTTTCACCGCAGGGATGAGCTTCCAGGACCATTCCGACACCGCCCAGTGTAGGGCCTTCCCGGCCACCCTCATCCGCTCTGGTCGGGATTGGTTCCGAGGACTCGAGCCTCGCTCAATCTCGACCTTTGACGAGCTGGCTACTCAGTTCCTCGGCCACTTCGTTGGGAACCATCGGAAGAAGCGCACGGTCGACTACCGCTTCACAATTAAGAGCGGGGACAAGGAGACGTTCAAGGCTTACATCACCTGCTTCTACAACGCCCTCCTCGAGGTCCCCGAGCACCGGGATAAGACCGTCATCACGGCGCTCAGATCTGGTCTAAGGCACAAGGAGTGGTTGCGCTCCTTTGCGTTGGTACAGCCTAAGACCATGGCCGAGGTCAAGGCGTGGACCGAGCACTAGGTTAAGCTGGAGTCCGAGGTGAACACGAACCTCCCCCGAGCAGAACGGTCCGACCAGAAGAAGAGGGCTCGGGAAGAGAAGCCGGAGCGTCAGCAACCCTATCACTCGAAGTTCCAAGAGTACACCCCGCTCAATGTCTCCCTCGCAGTATTACTAGAGGAGGCCCAGGGCGAGGGGTTCTTCAAGTTCCCTCCGATCCCGCGTCAGGCTTTGAAGCGAACCTGGGGCCCTTACCGCGCCTTCCACCGGACGCTGAGCCACGCCACGGAGGATTGTAAGCAACTCCGGGACTACATCGAAGAGCTCATCCGATCGGGGCACCTCACCGCCTACTTGAGGGACAAACGACAAGCCGACCGCGAGCAGGAGCAGCGTCCCCCTCCCGCCGACCATCGGCCAGATCATGCTCGTTTCGGCAGATGACCAGTCCGGCGCTCAGGGATCCCCATACCCAGTGCCGAGCACGGAGAACAACAAGCCTCCGGGAAGCTCGGGCCATGCTAATAAGGTCATCTATTAGCATGTACTTTTCTTTTAGGGCAATGTAAACTCTTCATAAGGTCTGTTGTTAATTTAATAAAGATCAATGGAACATTGCAAAAAAGAAGGAAAGATCTCATTTATTCAGAAAAGGTATTATGGGCTCCTCAGCCATATATACAAAAAGAAAAAGAAAATTACAACAACGGGGGAAGGGGGTGCAAATAGCACTGCTCATGGTACTCGGTGAAGATCTCTGTCAGCAGAGGCCTCGCGAGATCCAACCTCAGCCCTCGATTCCCCCGCGCGCGTTGACCGTGAGCCTCAGTTCGTAGCACTCACGGACGAGCGCCACTGAGCGAGCCGGCCGATTCGCGGAGATCAGGCCGAAGCGCCTAAGGGACCGCAGCTTTCCCACGGCCTCGTCGTAGAGCTGCTCGGACAAGGGATTGTAAAGCCCCGGCGATGCTCTCCAGATAGAGTGCATCAGTAGCTGCAGCAAGGAGGAGCGCCGGGGAAGCAACCGGCCGAAGTGGTCTTCGATGCTCCCATAGACCAACTGCACCGTGTCCTCGGTGCAGGTCTGGCCATAGAGGTATATGGCTTCGAAGTGGATGATTTCAGGGATGGTAAAGGGGAAGTCCTGCATTCTCAACGATCTGTTTGCGAGGAAAGGAAGGACCAGTGCTCCTTCAGCCTTATATAGCCCACTGCGCCCCAATAGAACTCAACGGTCGCCCGCTCTCACCCAAAAATTCACTGCCACGCGGCGATCATCGAGCCTTCTCTGGCGGAATCGAAACGACGCGACCCTGGCGCTTCGCCTCCCCCCACATTCATTGCGCATGCTACGTGCACGTTCGCCGCGACCGTTCCTGTTCTCCATACCTGCAACTGGACGGGCGGGCGAAACCTCATGAAGAATCAGTCGAGCAGCTACCCTGCTCGGTTATCCCTGGCCGGTAGCTTCCCTACTCGCAACGCCAGGGATCAAAGCCCTTGCCAAGAGGCAACCGCGCAGCTTCACTGCCCGGTTATCCTTAGCAGACCTCCTAAGGCCCCTCCAACGCTAAGGAACAAAGTCCTCCGTAGAGGCAACCGAGCGGCTTCCCTTCTCGGCTATCCCTGGCCGGTAACTTCCCTACTCGCAACGCCAGGGATCAAAGCCCTCGCCAAGAGGCAACCGCGCAGCTTCACTGCCCGGATATCCTTAGCAGGCCTCATACGGCCCCTCCAACGCTAAGGGTCCAAGTCCTCCTTAGAGGCAGCTCAGCAGCTACCCTGCTCGGCTATCCCCGGCTGGTATCTTACTACCACGACCGACAAGGATCAAAAGACCTCCCAGAGGCAGTCGAGCTCGAGGATCCTTCGCTCGGCTACCCTTCAGGACAAAAGCCCTTACCAAGAGGCACCGGGCAGTAACCTTGCCCGGTCAAGGGTCCTTGGTAGGCTTCTTACAGCCCCTCCCACGCTAAGGACCAAAGTCCTCCCAGAGGCAGTCGAGTCCTTGCTCGGCTATCCCCGGCTGGTAGCTTCCTAGCACAACCGACAGGGATCAAAGTCCTCGCCAAGAGGTACTGGGCAGTAACTCTGCTCGGTCCCCTTCCTGAAGGATCAAAGCCCTCACAAGAGGCAACCGAGTGGCTGCCCTGCTCGGTCCCCGTCCTGAAGGATCAAAGCCCTCGCAAGAGGCAACCGAGCGGCTACCCTGCTCGGTCATCTCCGGCTGGTAGCTCCCTACCCATGACGCCAGGGATCGAAGCCCTCGCAAGAGGCATCCGAGCGGCTACCCCGCTCGGTCATCCCAAGCTGGTAGTTGCCTACCCACGATGCCAGAGATCAAAGCCCTCGCCAAGAGGCAACCGCGAAGCTTCACTGCCCGGTTATCCTTAGTAGGCTTCTTACAGCTTCTCCAACGCTAAGGATCCAAAGTCCTCCCAGAGGCAGCCGAACCCGACCCTCACTCGACCATCCCCAGCTAGTGGTCGTTGCTCGCAACGCCAGAAATCAGAAGCCCTCACCAAGGGGCAACCGAGCAGCTTCCCATTCATGCTCGGCACAAATACGGTGGACAGCTCTCTGCCCATCACATGCAGAGGATCCGAGGCCCCAACAAGGGGCACCAGGTCTATCCAAGTCTGAACGATCCCCCCTCGACTTCGGGGCAATGGAGACGCCTCCTTCTCAGCAGCGCTTGGCACGCTTGGCAAGTGATCGAAATCAACTCGACGAACGATCGCTAGACAGATAGCTGACCTGACATGGAAGCCCAATAGTGCAAGCAGAGATATTTTACGAGTATTCTTCACAAACAGAAGATAAAGTGCAAACCGATGAAACCAAAGAAAAAAGTTTTATTGCCAAAGGAAAAGTCTTTACAAAGGGTATTTTGGGTCCCCCAGCCTTACAAACTGCCCAGAGGCTTACAAAAATTCTAAAAGCAACAAAATAAAAGAAGGAGGAAGACGGGGGCTTTAGGTCTCGGGGCCGGGGGCGACCTCGGGGTCCTCGACATCCACCACGGGATGAGCAGGGTCCTCGGTGACTTCCTCGTCAGGAATCTCTTTCCCCCGCTCCTCGGCGTCCGCGAGGGGGTATTCAGCCCGGAGCTCTTCGTCGGCGAACTCCGGCATCCGGGCCTTAACAGCGTCGAGGGCCTCGTGCCAGATGAGGGTTGTGGTCACGGCTAGGTCATCATAGAAGTCCTTCGACATCTTGTAGCCCTCCACCGCCTTCGCCGCCGAGAGGTCGGCCAACTTCGCCGCTCTCAGGTCGGCCGACTTCGCCGACTCGGCCGCCGCCCCCAGCTCCTTCCGGAGGGTCTTCACCGTCTTCTTCAGGTTGCCGGCGAGCACCTGAGCGTCCTCGAGCTTGGCCTTGGTAGCCACGGTGGCCTCGCGGTACCGGGAAACCTCCCGTTTCCCGGCCTCCACCTCGCCCTCCAGGGCGGCAACCCTCGCCATCACCGCCTCCAGCTCCCGCTTGGAGCTCTCCTCCAGCGAGGCGAGCTGGCCCGCAACCTTCATCGCCGGGGCTATCACCTCGGCCTCTATGCGTAAGGCGAGGGTAACGCGCTGGAGAACCTGAAAGATAGGAAAGAGATCAGAAAGACGAAGGAGGCACCGAATCTCACAAAAAACCAAACACTTACCTACACGGACTCCTGGGCGATGGCCGCCATCTGGGCCCTGAAGGTGCCTCCGGGGACCCTACCCCCCGCTGATTTCTCTATCCCATGAAGGAGGCTATCCACGACGTACAGCCCCGAGGGCACCGCGAACTGGAGGCCTCCTTCCTCCACCATGATCGACGAGGGCGGGCCCCGGGAAGACCTCCGGGAACCCTTCTTGAGCGGCTCCGATGGAGAGCCGATCTCCTCCTCTGAGGCCGGGTCTTCCAGAATTCGAGCCCGCTTCCGACCCGACGCTTTGCTAGGCCCCGAGGCGAGATCCGACCCTGAACGCTCATGGGACGCGACCACCGGAGGAGAGGGGGCAAGGGCTGGCTTCGCATGAGAAGAGCTGGCGCCCCCAGCCTTCGTGACCTTTCTCGACTGGCGCATAGAGGCTCGGAGCTCGTCTAGATCCATGGGTCCTGCACAAAACCAAATGCAAAGAGGTCAGCGACACAAGCAATATACAAGCAAAAAAGCAAGCTTAAACTTACCGACGAAATCAACGGGGCTGAACCCGGCCCAACTCAGGACCCTCTCAGACAGCAGCACGTCAAATCGGGGGATGGGCTCCCACGACGCCACTCTCACTGCAGCGGGGTCATTGGACTAGTTCCCCGGCAAGCATTTTTCCCTCGACCACTTGGTAGGAACGGACCAGTCCTCGCCCTCGGGAGGGGAAACGAAGAAGAACTTCTTCTTCCAGTCATGAATGGAAGAAGGCAGAGCCACAACCCCTGTCCCGGCGGCGCTCCCCTGTTGCTTTCTAAAGGAGAGGTAGACCCACCTCGGGTCCCCCGCTCGACCCCCAGGATGATTTTTGAAAACGAGGGATGAATCAAGGAGGGAAAGGCTAAAAGGAACCGCCTATAACTTCATGCGGATCAGGAACCCGAGGAGAATCCTCCATGAGTTCGACACTAACTGGCCAGGGGCTAACCCGAAGAAGTTCAACGTTGCGACGACCTCTAGAGAGAAAGGCAGGCGCATTCTACCCCAAAAAGCTTCCAAGTACAGAGCGATCTCCCTACCCCGTACTTGGTCTTCCCTCTCTCCCTCCTTGGCCAGACGAAGCGTATAACGTGAGGGGATGCTGCCCTCTCTCCCTCCTTGGCGAGCTCGTCCTCATGCCTCACCCAACACGAGGCGCCGGGGGCAGCATCTACCGCCTCCTCCCTGGGGGCTGCCCCCGCCGCACGACCCCGAGAAGAGGGTCCGATCCCTGCTCCCTGAGAAGACTCAAGCTTAACTAAAGGGTCCCTAGAACCTACTTCTACGACATCTACAGATTCCCTGAAAGAAGACATCTAACGTGAAGAAGATGGATCCTCGGGAAACGAAAGCAGAAGAAAGAAGAAGAGCGCCGAGCAGCCAAGACTTAGAAGAAAGGAAATATGAAAGAGTAGGGGCCCTGGAATGGGCCCCACCTCTACTTATCACCGCGAACGACCTCATCCAACGGCGCCCTTCATCTCCCGCCAAAAATGCCTCCTCGCGTCCAATGGCTCCGATTGCTCCACTTGTCGTTCCCACACTGGACCGCACCCCATCAGGCGTCGCAGGTCTGCACACGTCGCGTCGGCCAACCGACGCTTGACATGTGGACCGTCGCTTCAGTGGCAGGATGCATGAACCGGCGCACCTTCCTTAAATGCAGAGATCTCGCCCTGATTCGCTGGCAGAAAAGACAGCCGACAGCCCGGGGACGTGTCCCGACAAAAGGAGCTCACTCCGGGTGGCCCGGCAGTCCACTCCTGACCTGACCCGCTAGCTGGTCGGGACAAGAGTGGGGGGATAATGATGATGCTCAATATTGGCGATCTTCAAGATCAGGACACGTGGCAGATGACGTGTCCCAGAACTCAGAAGAAAGGGCCCATGGGGGCCGACCAGGCCGCCCCCATACCCGACCTGCAAGCACAAGCTGGCTCACCTCAGAGCCCCGTGAAATTTGGCCTCCTCGGCCTCTCAGCTCGCCCCAAGCTGCCACAGGACTAAGACTCTTCGGCCCTCTCGCTCGCCCCGAGCTCCTCAGCCGAGGCTATCTTCCTCGGTCCTCCGACCGACCAGCTCCACCACTCACAGGCATAACCGCTGCTCCGCAAATCTCGCCAGGAGCAGATTCTCCGCCAGCAACATCGCACGTTCCACGTCATCACGATCCCCGTTAATGGGCGATCCGCTCTTTACGCGGGCGTGACGTCGGGAGCGTAACTGCCGACGAGATTCTCGCGCCTGCTACTGCGTGCTGCCTCCACTATATAAACCCCCATCACAGAGGGGTCAAGTAAGCCATTTTTAGTCCACTTAGCCGTTACTCTGCTCGGATCTCGTGCTAACTTTATCGTCGGAGGGTCCTCGGTGGTACCAAACCACCACAGGACTTCTTTGCAGGTACTCGCGCTAAACTCCTCAAAACCACCAATCTCCTCAAAAACCCATTGAGACCCACATGCAACAGGAGATCACCTCCAAGATTCACCGGGAGAATGACGGAAGAAAACATCTGACAGAGACCCGAAAAGGACCTCCATCACTTACTATCTTAACTATAACAGGGAGGGGGCTGGCTGATAATTATCTATAGTATATTGCCTGATTAGGTGATCACGAGGATTATTTGGATCCAACGCAATTTTCTACATTGTGGGCCAAAAGCAGATAGGAAGAAATACAACATGGATAAGTGATGATGCTCAATATTGGCGATCTCCAAGATCAGGACACGTGGCAGATGACGTGTCCCAGAATTCAAAAGAAAGGGCCCACAGGGGCCGACCAGGCCATCCCTGTACCCGACCTGCAAGAACAAGCTGGCTCACCTCAGAGCCCCTGAAAATTGGCCTCCTCGGCCTCTCAGCTCACCTCGAGCTGCCACAGGACCAAGACTCCTCGGCCCTCTCGCTCATCCCTGAGCTCCCCAGCCGAGGCCATCTTCCTCGGTCCTCCGACCGACCAGCTCCACCACTCACAGGCGTAACCGCCGCTCCGCAAATCTCGTCAGGCGCAGATTCTCCGCCAGCAACATCCCACGTTCCACGCCATCACGATCCCCGTTAATGGGCGATCCGCTCTTTACGCGGGTATGACGTCGGGAGCGTAACTTCCGGTGAGATTCTCACGCCTGGTACTGCATGCTGCCACCACTATATAAACCCCCATCACAGAGGGGTCAAGTAAGCCATTTTTTATTCCACTTAGCCGTTACACTGCTCGGATCTCGTGCTAACTTGATCGTTGGAGGGTCCTCGGTGGTACCAAACCACCCCAGGACTTCTTTGCAGGTACTCGGCGCTAAACTCCTCAAAACCACCAATCTCCTTAAAAACCCATTGAGACCCACACGCAACAGGAGATCACCTCCAAGATTCACCGGGAGAACGACGGAAGAAAACATCTGACGGAGACCCGAAAAGGACCTCCATCAGTTGGTGCCGTCTGTGGGAAACTAAACTCCACAAAAAACAAAGTTGGCCTTCCGATCTCCATGGCAAGCGACCGCCCTGAAGATCCACCGAATGTCATCGACTCCTCCGCCGGCCACCGCCTCACGGACTCCGGCGGTCGCAGGCCCCTCAATCCTTCCCATTCAACCTCGAAGTCCCATGTCGGAGAGCCTCGCCTCAAGCCTTGTCGCCCCTCCGGGGCCCATCAAGAACTATGGTCATGATGACAGGGGGCCAGTCGAGCTCCCGCGAGACTCGGAACCCCACACCGACAACAAACGCCAACGGCCGCCCGAGCAAAAAGACCAGGGGCCAGGGGCCACGAGCCTATCACCTTTGGCAACGGGGACCTCCACGGCATATCCATGCCCCAGAATGACCCTCTGGTGATCACGGCCCGAATCCACTGGTACGAGGTCCACCGGATACTTGTTGACTCGGGCAGCTCGGCAGACATTCTCTTCCATGACTGCTTTCTGCGTATGGGGCTCACCCCAGCAGACTTGAAACCAACCTCCCACGTCCTTTCAGGGTTCACCAACCACTCCATCTCAGCGCAAGGGGTGGTCACCCTGCAGTTCAACGTCGGGGAGCCTGGCCACACCTGTACGTTGCCTTTGGACTTCATCGTAGCAAAGGTCCCATCGGCCTACCATGTCTTCCTCGGCCGCCCGACACTGAACTCCCTCCGGGCCCAGATATCGACCTACCACCTGGCGATGAAGTTCCCTCTCGATTAGGGCGGGATAGGTCGGGTCTACGGGAACCAGCGGGTCGCGAAGGTATGCCTTACCGAAACATCTTCGTCCGAGCAGCCGGCCGATGACGCCGAGGTAAATAACGACATCAAGGGTTCTTTGGACACCCGAGACGATCGGAAGGAGGTCCGGGGGACGCCGGTCGAACCACTGACCGAGGTGCCCCTGACAGAAGGGTACGAGGACAAAACTGTCTAGGTCGGATCACTCCTAACAAGGACTTAGCGAGATGACTTGGTCAGATTCCTCAGAAATAACTCAGACGTCTTCGCCTGGGCGCCTGCTGACATGCCTGGGACCCCAAAATCATCTCTCACAAGCTCGGGGTTGATCCTACGGCCCGACCTGTCAGACAGAAAAAGCGAATCTTCGCCCCGGTCAAACAGAAGGCTATCGAAGATGAGGTTGATCGACTTCTCGCCGCCAACTTCATCAGGAATGTACCCTACTCGGAGTGGCTGGCGAACGTAGTTCTGGTCAAGAAGTCAAGCGGAAAGTGGCGCATGTGCGTTGACTTCACCGACCTCAATAAAGCCTACCCTAAGGACAACTATCCACTCCCTCAGATAGATCAGCTCGTCGACAGCTCGACCAGCCATGAGTTGTTGAGCTTCATGGATTCTTTCTCCGGCTACAATCAGATCCGTATGAATCCGGAAGATGAAGATCTCACCGCATTCACAACGGACCGGAGGGTATATTGCTACAAGGTGATGCCCTTCAGCTTCAAGAACGCCGGGGCTACGTACCAACGGTTGGTCAACCACATGTTCAAGCCACAGATCGGCAGGAATATGGAGGTCTACGTTGACGATATGCTCGTCAAATCCGTCTCATCGGCCGACCATGCCAGAGATTTAGGCGAGGCCTTCGAAGTGCTCCGCAAGTTCAAGATGAAGCTAAACCCCGCCAAATGCGCGTTTGGAGTCACCGGGGGAAAGTTCCTCGGTTTCATGGTCACTCACCGTGGAATTGAAGCTAATCCAGAGAAAATCGATGCTATCCTCAACATGGCCACGCCCAAGACCAACGTCGAGATCATGCGGCTCACGGGACCAGTCATCACTCTGAGCCATTTCATGTCCAGGTCGGGGGAGAAATGCCTCCCGTTCTTTAAAGCTCTGAGGAAGATCCCGAGGTTCGAATGGTCGGAGGAGTGCCAAGCCGCCTTCGACCAATTGAAGGAGCACCTCGCGACGCCACCACTGCTCACCCGACCAGTTGAAGGAGACGAGCTGTCGCTATATCTGGCGGTATCCGACCAAGCAGCAGGCTCGGTACTATATGAGCCACGTATTTAGGGACGCAGAAACAAGATATCCAGCCATAGAGAAGATCGTCTTAGCCCTCGTGGTGGCCTCAAGGAAGCTGCGGCACTACTTCCAAGCACACACCATCATCGTCCTCACCGAGCGCCCGTTGGGGGCTATCCTTGCATCACCAGAATCCTCAGGCCGCTTGGAAAA
The DNA here is from genome assembly GCA_030015575.1 of Agapanthus africanus. Lineage (NCBI taxonomy): Eukaryota > Viridiplantae > Streptophyta > Magnoliopsida > Asparagales > Amaryllidaceae > Agapanthus > Agapanthus africanus. The sequence continues at coordinate 190,091,077 of CM057337.1, forward strand.
GTGGAGGTGGGAACTATCTCAGTTTGACATAAAATACCACCCGAGGCAGGCCATCAAAGCGCAGGCCCTGGCCGATTTCATCGTTGAATGCACCATCCCTAGCAAGAAATCGGAGACCATGCCGCCCCTTGCAACTCAGTGTCCCTTCGCGGAGAGGCCTGGCTCGGTTCCTGAGTGGGTCATCTACGTCGACGGGTCTTCAACCGAGGAAGGCTGTAGTGCCGGCCTCATTATCCGGGGCCCGAACGAAGCGGAAATGGAGTACTCTCTGAAGCTCAGTTTCAAAGCCTCGAACAACACGGCAGAGTACGAGGCCCTCCTGGCTGGACTGCGCATGGCCGCAGGGCTGGGATTGAAGATAATTCAAATCCGCAGCGACTCGGCCCTTGTCGTCGGTCAAGTGACCGGCCGCTTCTGATGATGTAGTACCTGGATGAGGTGAGGAAACTCTGGAGGAACTTTGACGAAGTCCAAGTAGAACAAATACCCAGATAGCTGAATGCCCAAGCCGACGCCCTGAGCAAGCTGGCTTTGTCATACTCGACCAACAATAACCGGTCTATCCTCTTCGACACCTTGCCTCAGCCCAGCATGGGAGACGGAGCGACAATACTCCACGTATATGCGGCGCAGGAAGGCGACCAAGATTGGAGGAAGCCCCTCGTGGAATTCCTGAAGGACGACACGCTCCCAGAGGATCGGGAAGCTGCCCGCCATCTCCGGGCCAAGCCCGCCACTTCATCTGGAGCAATGGGAACCTCTACAAGAAGTCCTTCACTCAGCCCCTGCTTCGGTGCATCGACCCCCACGAAGCCGACTACGTCCTCCGGGAAATCCATGAGGGGGTTGGCGGTGCGCACCAAGGGGCCCGAACCTTGATCTAAAAGGCGTTGCTCTAGGGGTACTACTGGCCCACTATTCATGAGGACGCCCAGAAACTAGTCAGGAGATGCAAGAGTTGCCAGCTCCACGGCAGCATCCCTCGCCTCCCCGCTACCGAGTTGACCGCCCTAACATCCCTATGGCCGTTCGCCCAGTGGGGATTGGACATGATCGGCTAGTTCCCTACCGGTACGGCGGGCACAAATACATCCTCGTCGTAGTAGACTACTTCACCAAGTAGATCGAGGCCGTCCCCATCATGAAACCGGACGCCACCACGACCATCAAGTTCCTGCAAAACAATCTGATACTCCAGTTCGGCATCCCGAGATGTATCATCACCGACCACGGGACGAACTTCGAGAACGAGAAAGTAAAGGACTTCTGCAAAGAATACCATATCCTCATGAAGTTCGCCGCGGTCGCGCATCCCCAATGAAACGGGCAGGTCGAAGTCGCTAACCGAGACGTCCTCCGAGGTCTCCGGACCCGCCTAGAAAGGCGACAAGGCAGTTGGGTCGAAGAACTGCCCTGGGTCTTATGGGCCCTGCGCACGTCGAAGAAGACCCCCACCGGGGAAACCTCCTTCAGCCTCTGCTACGGGACCGAGGCAATGGTCCCAGCGGAGATCGGGCTACCCATTCATCGGGTTGAGCACTTCGATGATGATGCGAACACCTCGGCGCTACGGACCAACCTGGACATCTTGTTGGAGAAGAGAGACTGGGCTCAGATCAGGGCTGCTGCTTATCAACAACAAACGGTCCGATACTACAACGCTCGGGTCAAGCACCGCTCCTTTCGGACCATGGATTTGGTCCAATGGCGAAACGAGTTCATTGATCAAGGCAGGCTTCACAAGTTCTCCCCGAAGTGGGATGGTCCTTTCCTCGTCTCTGAGGCGCTCCCCGGCAGGGCCTATTGCCTACAAGACGTGGACGGACGCAAGCCCGCGGCCCTACAACGCTGAGAAGCTCAAGCTATACCAATGAGGCCAAGGCCAACAAGTGTGTACCCCTCCTTTCGCAAAGACGATGTAAATGTTCTCTAAAATCCTGTCCATTCGAATAAAGAAACGTCGGAACATTGCGAATAGAGTTCTGTCTTTGCGATCCAAAGCCCTCACCAAGAGGCGACTGCGCAGCTTCACTGCCCGGATATCCTTAGCAGGCTTTATACGGCCACTCCAACGCTAAGGATCTAAGTCCACCTTAGAGGCAGCTCAGCAGCTACCCTGCTCGGCTATCCCCGGCTGGTAGCTTCCTACCACGACCGACAGGGATCAAAAGTCCTTCCAGAGGCAGTCGAGCCCGAGGGTCCCTCGCTCGGCTATCCTTCAGGACAAAAGCCCTCGCCAAGAGGCACCGGGCAGTAACCCTGCCCAGCCAAGGGTCCTTGGTAGGCTTCTTACGGCCCCTCCCGCGCTAAGGACCAAAGTCCTCCCAGAAAAAGTCGAGCCCTTGCTCGGCTATCCCTGACTGGTAGCTTCCTACCACAACCGACAGGGATCAAAGTCCTCGCCAAGAGGCACTGGGAAGTAACCCTTCTCGGTCCCCATCTTAAAAGATCAAAGCCCTCGTAAGAGGCAACCGAGCAGCTACCCTGCTCGGTCATCTCCGGCTGGTAGGTCCTTACCCATGACGCCAGAGATCAAAGCCCTCACAAGAGGCATCCGAGTGGCTACCCCACTCGTCATCCCAGGTTGGTAGTTGCCTACCCACGACGCCAGAGATCAAAGCCCTCGCAAGAGGCAACCGAGCATCTACCATGCTCGGTCATCTCCGGCTGGTAGCTCCCTACCCATGACGCCAGGGATCAAAGCCCTCACAAGAGGCATCTGAGCGGCTACCCCGCTTGGTCATCCCAGGCTGGTAGTTGCCTACCCACGACACCAGAGATCAAAGCCCTCGCCAAGAGGCAGCCGCGCAGCTTTACTGCCCGGTCATCCTTAGTGGGCTTCCTACAGCCCCTCCAATGCAAAGGATCCAAGTCCTCCTTAGAGACAGCTCAGTAGCTACCCTGCTCGGTTGCCCCTTGGCGAGGGCATGAACGAGCCGGGAAGCTGCTCGGCACAAATACGGCGGACATCCCTCTGCCCATTACACGCAGAGGACCCGAGGCCCCAACAAGGGGCATCAGGTCTATCCAAGTCTGAGCGATCCCCCCTCGACTTCGGGGCTATGGAGATGCCTCCTTCTCAGCAGCGCTTGGTACGCTTGTCAAGTGATCGAAATCAACTCGACAAACGATCGCTAGACGGATAGCCGACCTGACATGGAAGCCCAACGGTGCGAGCAGAGATATTTTACGAGCATTCTTCACAAATAGAAGATAAAGCGCAAACCGATGGAACCAAAGAGAAAAAGTTTTATTACCAAAGGCAAAGTCTTTACAAAGGGTATTTTGGGCTCCCCAGCTTTACAAACTGCCCAGAGGCTTACAAAAGAGGGACGATGAAATATCAAAAAGGCCTAAGTCGCAAACCCCCCCGCGCCTCGCTTCCCTCATCACCGTCATCGCGGCCTGCCGGAGGCTTCACCACTGGAGGTTTTGCCACCAGGGGTGCGCCTCGCTTCCCTCATCGTTGTCTGCCGGAGGCCTTGCCACCGGGAGTGGGACCCGAGCACGGAGCTCGCCATCGGCGAACTCGGGAAGCTGCTCCTTCACGGCATCCAGAGCCTTATTTCACGCGATGGCGGAATACTCGCCAAGCTCGGCGTAAAACTGCTCTGACACCTTATAATCGGCCACAGCTTTCCTAGCCTGAACCTCGGCAGTCTGGGCCGCCAGAAAAGCCACCTCGGCATCCTCCCTGCTGGCGTCTCTCTCCTTCTCCATGGCCGCGAAACGATCGGCCAGATCCGCCAGCTTCCTCTCGGCAACTCGGTAGGATGCATTCAGGCGACGATAGGCACCCCGATTCACTGAATTGGCAAGCTCCGCAACCTCCGTGCGGGCTGCCAGGACGTCGGCCCTCGCCCTCTCCAGACCCAGGTCACGCCGCAGGACCTCGACCTCCGAAGGAAACGCTTCTACTGGCCTCGGTGGGTGGAACGCCCCCTCGGCCTCCATACGAGTAGCGAGGGCGCAGTGTTGAAGGACCTGACGGGAAGAGGATGAGAAACTTAGAGGCGCTCGAGCCAAAGAAAGGAAGGTAAAAAATGACGCGTACAGGAGTTCATACCTGGACCGCCCCTTGGGATATGGCCTCCATTTGGACCCTCAGGGTGCCATGCGGAAGCCTTCCCCCAGCCGACTCTTCCATCCCGGCGAGCAGGCCAGCAGCGATGGAGATTCCGGATGGGCCATGAAGACGGCATTCCCCGCTGCATGGGAATCCCTTCAGGAACCATCGAAGGCGATGCACGAGAGATTGTCCTTTTCCTCTTAAGGGGGACCCCGTCCTCGCCCTCCCCTCTCTCTCATCTGGGGTCGGATGACCGTGAACGTCTCTGGCCGCCACTGGAACAATCACCAGGAGCCGTCAATAAAGCGGACGGCCCTATCGCCGGCGGAACATTCGGCGCACGGCATGAGCCAGCCAGGGGCACGACCGCGCCGCCGGCCGTGCTTTGGAACGAGAAACCCAAAGAGTAGGAACGAACCATGTATCCAAAAGAAGAAGAGCGCCGAGCAGCCAAGACTTAAAAGAAGGGAAATATGAAAGAGTAAGGACCCTGGAGTGGGCCCCATCTCTACTTATCACTGCAAACGACCTCATCCAACGGCGCCCTTCATCTTCCGCCAAAACGCCTCCTCGCGTCCAACGGCTTCGATTGCTCCACTTGTCGTTCCCATACTGGACCGCACCCCATCAGGCGTTGCAGGTCTGTACACGTCGCGTCAGCTAACCGACGCTTGACACGTGGACCGTCGCTTCAGTGGCAGGGTGCATGAACCGGAACACCTTCCTTAAATGCAGATATCTCGCCCTGATTCGCTAGCAGAAAAGACAGCTAACAGCCCGGGGACACATCTCGACGAAACCTTAGGAAGGAGCTCACCCCGGGCGGCCCGACAGTCTACTCCTGACCTGACCCATTAGCTAGTCGGGAGAAGAGTGGGGGGCTAATGATGATGCTCAATATTGGCGATCTCCAAGATCAGGACACGTGGCAGATGACGTGTCCCAGAACTTAGAAGAAAGGGCCCACAGCGGCTGACCGGGCCATCCCTGTACCCGACCTGCAAGCACAAGCTGGCTCACCTCAGAGCCTTTGAAAATTGGCCTCCTCGGCCTCTCAGCTCGCCCCGAGCTGCCACAGGACCAAGACTCCTCAGCCTTTTCGCTCATCCCCGAGCTCTCCAGCCTTCTCGCTCATCCCCGAGCTCCCCAGCCGAGGCCATCTTCCTCGGTCCTCCGAACGACCAGCTCCACCACTCACAGGAGTAACCGCCGCTCCGCAAATCTCGCCAGGCGCAGATTCTCCGCCAGCAACATCCCACGTTCCACGCCATCACGATCCCCGTTAATGGACTATCCGCTTTTTACGCGGGCGTGACGTCGGGAGCATAATTTCCGGCGAGATTCTCGCGCCTACTACTGCGTGCTGCCGCCACTATATAAACCCCTATTACAGAGGGGTCAAGTAAGCCATTTTTTATTCCACTTAGCCGTTACTCTGCTCGGATCTCGTGCTAACTTGATCGTCGGAGGGTCCTCGGTAGTACTAAACCACCCCAGGATTTCTTTGCAGGTACTCAGCGCTAAACTCCTTAAAACCACCAATCTCCTAAAAAACCCATTGAGACCCACACGCAACAGGAGATCACCTCCAAGATTCACCAGGAGAACGACGGAAGACAACATCTGACGGATACCCGAAAAGGACCTCCATCAATAAGTGAGGGTTGTTTTTAGGACTGATGGAGGGTTGGATCTCCTTCAGATGTTATCTTCTATTGATCTGTAGCGAGCGTTGATGGAGGACTGAGATTGGGTTTGAGGGTTGCCTCCTGAAGCGTGTGGATCTCAGTGAGCTTGATTTGGAATGAAGCCGAGCTACCTGCAAGGAAGTCCCGGGATGGTTGTACCACCATAGACCCTCCGACGGTCAAGTTAGTCATATTTGGGCAGAGTAGCGGCCCATTGGATAATAATTGCCCTACCCGAGTCGTCTGAGAGGGGTTTATATAGTGGCAGCTATGGACTAGCGGGTGCGAGATTTACGCCGGTCGTTACGCTCTTAGAGTTGCGCCCGCGCGAATGGCGGGATCCTCCATTAATGGCGAGATACGTCCGTTAATTGGGGGAACGCGATGGCGTGGGACGCGGGATCGTAGAGCGGCGGATATCTCGAATATAGCGAGATTCGCGGAGCCATGTCCGGGACTCCTACGGTCTGCGCTCTGGGTCGGTCGATGATACTGAGGAAGCTGAGCTCGGTGAGAGGCTCGGAGGCGAGTGGGAGGCCGAGCGAGCTTGATTCTGTGATAGCTCGGAGGCGAGCTGGGGGGCTGAGGAGGCCCAGCAGGCAGGAGGGCTCGGAGGTAAGCCAATGGTTGTTTGTAAGACGAGCATAGGAGTGATCTGAAAGGCCATCGAGGGTCGGGAACATCCTCGGGAGGAAGGCCGGGGGTACGCCTTCAATGTACCATTCTTACTCCTTTCTCATAAGTCTTGGGATACGTCATCTGCCGCGTGTGGTGATCTGGGGAGTTATCAGTATTGAGCATCATCATTAGCCCCCACTCTTGTCCTGACCTATTTATGGGTCAGGTCGAGAGTGGTCTGATCAGTCACCCGGGCTAAATTCTTATTTGATGACATCGTCGGCATGGATTCCCGGACAGTTAGTCATATTTTTTTATGACGTCAGCGGATCAAGAAAGGGATCGTGCATTAAAAAGGAAGCGCCGATTCGATCGTACGTTCGTTGAGGCGCCAGGCCACGCGTCCGGTGCTGGTTGGCTGACGTGATGGGCTGCCGGTGTCCTTGGCACTTGAAGGGACGCGTCCGATGCTCTTGTGACACGCGGAAAGTTTATGGCCATCAAACGCGAAGCGTCTGTTTTAGCGGGAATCGATCGGCGCCGTTGGATATGCTTTCCGAATGCTGTAAATAGAGGCGGGACCCCCCAGGGTCCACACTTTGCTATAATTTCCTCATCGCTGCGTGTGTTAGCTCGGAGCTTTTCCCTTTAGGTCGAATTTCTTGCGTTCTTTCCTCGGACGTCTCCTTCCTTTGCTAAGGTTAGATGTCTTCCTCTGGGGAGTCTGTTGAGATGGTAGAGGTAGAGTCTAGGGAGTCTTCTGCCGCTTCTTCCTCTTCCTCGTCTAAGTCGGAATCCCTCCAGGGAGTTAGGGTTAGCCAGGCCATCCGGGGTCGCGCGGCGGGGATGGTCCCTAAAGAGCGTGTCAGGAGTGTTTGTGATGCGCTTTCCCTCCTGAGGCATGTGTACGAGCTCACCACAATCCGGGCTCGCTTCTACATTCCCCCCGGCTACTCGCTTCGCTTGGCCGGGGAGGGAGAGAGGAGACCAGGTACGAAGTAAGGAGATTGCCTTGTACTTGGAAGCCTTTTTGGGACGGAATGCGTCTGCCCTTCTCCCCCGAGGTGACTGGGGCGCTGCGTTGCTTTCATTTAGCTCTGGGCCAGCTAGTGCTGAACTCGTGGAGGATTCTCCTCGGGTTCCTGGTCCGATTGAGACTATAGGGGATCCATTTCAGCCTGAACCTTCTCCTTTCCTCCCTCTGCTACAAAAATTACCCCCGGAACTCGTAAGGACGAGCCTACCTGGGTATACGTTTCTTTTAGAAAACACAGAGGAGGGGAGGCCGGGTCGGGGGTCGTAGCAGTACCTTCTTCCATTCATGAATGGAAGGAGAAGTTCTTGTTTATCGAGCCACCCGAGAGTGAGGATTGGCTTATGCCTGTCTAGTGGCACAGGGCTAACTGCCCACTGGTGAGGCGGTCATTCGATCCCGATGCTATAGCGGTGTCGGCGTGGGAGCCCATCCATCGGGCTGATGTGTTGCTGTCCGAGCAGGCCCTCAGTTGGGCTGGGCTCAGCCCCGCTCAGTTTGCGGGTAAGTTAGGAGCTTAGGCGACTTGTTTAGACTTATGTATTCTTCCACTCTTTCGGGCATTACTAACCCCCTTTTTGTATTTTCGCTTCTTTTGCAGAACCAATGGACCGATCTAAATTCCGGGTTGCCATGGCCGAGAAGAAAGGGAGGAAGGCCGGAGGCGCCGGCCCGTCACGCCCCGCTGTGAGCCCGGCCCCGTCGGCGGCCACTTCGACTAGGCGTTCCACTACTCCCTGGGCTCTGGAGACTAGCCATAGGGAGAGCCGCAAACATGCTCGGGAGCAGGAACCCTGGGTTGTGAAGGTGGCGAATGAGGCCGACCCTACCATGGCTGCCCTCAAGCGGCGCAAGAGGACGGTGTCCCGAGCCCCGTTTTTCCCGATCTTCGTGCAGGAGGGGGATCTTCGCTTCGAGGTGCCCTCAAGACTTTCTGTAACCGATAGCTTGTTCTCCGAGATGGAGCGGTCGGCTGGGGGCAGAATCCCTTGAGGGACCTTCAAGGCCCAAATCGCGGCCATAGCTCAGGAGGCCGTGCATGTTAGTGTCCGCCTCCCATTCGGGTTTTCATTAAACCTTTTTGTTTGCAGGATCATATATCTTTTTAACCCCTCCTTTTGTTTTCTTTAGGTCCTCCAACACTGCGCCCTCATCGCCAACATGGTGCACGAGGAAATCGCCCTGGCGCTGCAGCTAGCGGGCGAGTCTTCGTTGCGGGAGGAGAGCCTGAGCCAGGAGCTACGTCAGGCGAGGGAGAGGGTCGCCGCCCTCAAAGACCGGGTGGCGCCGAGGAGGGGGTGAATGCCAACTGTTGGGAGTCCATCCGAGTTTTGATGGAGTCCAATAAGGTCGTTAAGGCCAAGTTGGAGGATGCCAGGGTGCTCGCCGCCACTATGAAGAATACACGGGACACCCTCAAGAGAGAGAACGAGGTGATGAAGGAAGGGATGAGGCGTCCTGACATCCGGGCTGTGAAGGCGATAGAGAGCTACAAGATGTCGGATCAATTCTACGCTGACATCACAGACGCCTCGGCCCTCGTCTGGCATGATGCCCTCGATGCCGTCAAGGCACTGTTGGCGGAGTTTCCCGACGATAAGCTCCGGCTCGAGTACCCTCTCGAGGGTGAGGTGCAGGGGCATGCCACTGGAAGTATCGCCAGGGGGAAGGCCCCTGGTGGGGGCATTAGGGAGAAGGCGGTCACCCCGGCTCCCAATACCGAAGCTCCTGCAGTGGGCGCCACCCTCAAGCCGCCACCCTGGCTCCCGACGCTGGCGTGGAGCACGTCGAGGTCCTCCCCGGCCCCGAGGCCTGAGTCTCCCTGCCTTCTTTTTTATTTTTTTCTTATTTTGGAATTTTGTAAGCCTTCGGGCGATTTTGTAAGGCTGGGGAGCCCACAATACCTTTATAAAGGTTCTCAAGTTGTAAATAAAGCCCTTTTGCAGAAATTTTTGTGGCAATGTTTCCATTTCGCGATAACGTCTTCATTTTGCTCGCCTGATGAGCGCTACGTCAGCGACCGATCCTTTAGTTGGCGATCGCGCGTCAAGTTAAACCCAATTATTTGTCAAAGTGGACAATGGCTGGTGTAAGGTCGGCGTCGTTATGGCCCCGAAGTTGAGGTGGCGATCGCACGTTGAAGGTATGCCAGTTGGTACCTCCGAGTAGAAAGGCGTAGACTTGCCCATTTCCTCGAGTTGGATTGGACACCATCTCTCTGAAGATAGGTCGGTGTAGACGAGGTTGGGGTTTCCGATCTTCAGTATAGATGGGTAGGGAGTTACCCACTGAGGATAGACCAAGCAGGGAAGCTGCTCGGTAACCTCTTAGGAGGGTTTAAATGCTTAGCACAGATGGGTAAGAAGTTACCCACTAAGGATGGACCGAGCAGGGAAGCTGCTCGGTGGCCTCTTGACGAGGGCTTCGATCCTTGGCGTAGACGGGTAAGAAGTTACCCACTAAGGATGGACCGAGCAGGGAAGCTGCTCAGCGGCCTCTTGATGAGGGCTTCGATCTTTGGCGTCGGTGGATAGTAAACTACCGGCCAAGGATGGACCGAGCAGGGAAGTTGCTCGGTGGCTTCTTAACGAGGGCTTCGATCCTTAGTGTAGATGGGTAAGAAGTTACCTGCTGAGGATGGACCGAGTAGGGAAGATGCTCGATGGCCTCTTGACGAGGGCTTCGATCCTTGGCGTCGGTGGGTAGTGAACTACCAGCCAAGAATAGACCGAGAAGGGAAGCTGCTCGGTAGCCTCTTGATGAGGGCTTCGATCTTTAGCGTAGATGGGTAAGAAATTACCCGCTAAGGATGGACCGAGCAGGTAAGCCGCTCGGTGGCCTCTTGACGAGGGCTTCGATCCTTAGCATAGATGGGTAAGAAGTTACCCGCTAAGGATGGACCGAGCAGGAACCCATCTACATTAAGGATCGAAGCCCTCGTTAAGAGGCCACCGAGCAGCTTCCCCGCTAAGGATGGACCGAGTGGGGAAGCTTCTCTGTGGCCTCTTGACGAGGGCTTCGATCCTTAGCGTAGATGAGTAAGAAATTACCCACTAAGGATGGACCGAGCGGGGAAGCTGCTCGGTGGCCTCTTGATGAGGGCTTCGATCCTTGGCGTCGGTGGGTAGTAAACTACTAGCCAAGGACGGTTCGAGCGGTGAAGTTGCTCGGTTTTGCCCGGCCTTCTTAGATGTGTGAATACCTAGAAGAGTGACTGTCGTTGGCGGCACGTGGCAGAAACGCATAGGTGAGGAGAGGCATTCCAAGATCCGCGTCGTTCCGACTTCGATTCATCGAGAAATACGGGATACCCGCCATGTGGCAGTACAGTATTGGAAGAATTGAGCAAATCCCAGGATTCGCGCCCCATGCGCGTGCAAATTTGGGCTCTTGGGGATTCTGTGGAGGCTATAAATAGAGAAGAAGATGCCAACTTTTCAGCATTGCTTTTTTAAGATGGCCGGGTGTATCTATGCGATCGAAGAGATCATTACTCCCAATGACATCTATCTATATGACCAGTCCGTTTCCGAGGAGAGGTACCGGGGAGTGGTCCAGCGCATCGAGGATCACATCGGCCGTCTCCTTCCTCGTCGGCCGTCCCTCCTTCAAATGCTGATGTACGCAATCTGGAGGAGGTCCCCGGGGTTATACAACCCCCTCTCCGAAGAGTTACTAGAAGAGGTGCTCGACAAGATGCATACGATCTATGTGCTTGGCCTCATCTCGAAGAGCAGGCACGACCGATCCCTGGCCCTTATTTTAGAGTGCTTCCAAAAGAGACAGGTTGCAAGCCAGGGCTCGGCATATGGAGGGCCCGACGCTTCCATGGCATCCCGAGTTCGTGGGCATCATTAGTGGGAGCGGGCTAAAGTGGCAAGGGATCGTCTGGTGGAGATCTCTAGAGAGTATCACCAGCAGTGCTTCCTTGACCATGTTCCCCCTCATTTGTAATTTCATTTTTTATGTAAGGCTGAGGAGCCCATAATACTTTTTGATAAATAAAGTTCTCCATTTTGCGAAGTTCTATTGTTTCCTTTTTGTCTTCTGGGTGCATTTTATTATTTTTGCAAAACGAAATCCGTAGGCTTTGAGCCGAGGAAGAGAGAAACACATAGGGGAAGTTCCTTCTTATTATTAAGAAACTTAGAAAAAAATCTACATCGCTTTGTCAATGAAGAAACATGTATCCATATATATACTTTCAAAGGTACAACTTGAGCTTCTCGGCGTTGTAAGGCCGTGGAAATTGGTGACCCGCAGCGTCTTGTAAGCGATAGGCCCCGCCGGGCAAGACTTCGGAGATAAGGAAGGGGCCGTCCCACTTCGGGAAAAACTTGTGTAACTTGTCCTGATCAACGAACTCGTTCCGTCTTAGGACCAAATCTCCAGTTTTGAAGGCGCGATACTTGATTCGTCCGTTGTAGTAGCGGGCAGTCTGTTGTTGGTAGGCGGCAACTCTGATCTGTGCCCTGTCCCGCTTCTCCAACAAGATGTCCAAATTAGTCCGGAGGGCCGAGTTGTTTGCTTCATCATCGAAGTGCTCGACCCTGTAATTAGGCAGCCCGATCTCTGCTGGGACCATCGCCTTGGTGCCGTAGCAGAGGCTGAAGGGGGTCTCTCCAGTGGGGGTCTTCTTCGACGTGCGCAAGGCCCATAAGACCCGGGGTAACTCATCGACCCAACTGCCCTGTCGTCCCTCCAGGCGAGTTCGAAGACGTCGGCCTGCCCGTTGTGATGATGTCCCGGTTAGCGACCTCAGCCTGCCTGTTGCACTGGGGGTGCACGACCGCGGCGAACTTCATCAGTATATGGTATTCGCTACAGAATCCTTTGACTTTTTTGTTATCGAAATTCGTCCCATGGTCGGTGATGAGACACCTCGGGATCCCGAACCGGTATATTATATTGTTCTGCAGGAACTTGATGGTCGTGGCGGCGTCCGGTTTCCTGATGGGGACGGCCTCGATCCACTTCGTAAAGTAGTCCACCGTGACGAGGATGTATTTGTACCCACCCGTTCCTGTAGGGAATTGGCCTATCATGTCCATTCCCCACTGGGCAAATGGCCAGGGGGAGATGAGGGCCGTTAGCTTGGTAGCCGGAAGGCGGGGTATGCTGCCATGGAGTTGGCAATTCTTGCACTTTCTGACGAGTTTCTGAGCGTCCTGATAGATGGTCGACCAATAATACCCTTGAAGGAGTGTCTTCTGGGCTAAGGTGCGGGCCCCTTTATGTGCTCCATCGACCCCTTCATGAACCTCACGGAGGACGTAATCGGCTTCATGGGGATCGACAAACCGAAGCAGGGGTTGAGTGAAGGATTTTTTGTAAAGATTCCCTCTTCTCCAGACGAAATGGCGGGCTTTGGCTCAAAGGCGGTGGGCTTCCCCTCGATCTCCGGGGAGTGTACCCTCTTTCAGGAATTCCATGAGGGGCTGCCTCCAATCCCGACCTTCTTCCCGGGCCGTGTAAACTTGGAGTGATGTCGCTCTATCCTCCATGCTTAGCCGTGGCAAGACCTCGAAGAGGATGTTTCTCTTGTTGTTGTCCATGCAGGAGCAAGCTAGCTTGCTCAGGGCATCGACCTGGGCGTTTAGGTGCCGGGGGATCTGCTCTACTTGAACTTCGTTAAAGTCCTTCCGTAGTCTTCTTACCTCGGCCAAATATTTTACCATCAAAGGTTCCTGTGCCTCGAAATGGCCGGTCACCTGGCCTAAGACCAGGGTGGAGTCGCTGCGGATTCGGATCATCTTCAGTCCCACTCCGAAGGCGATTCATAGTCCAGCGAGCAAAGCTTCGTACTCCGCGGCATTGTTTGAGGCTTTAAACCCGAGTTTTAAGGAATACTCCATCTCTGTCTCATTCGGGCCCCGGATGATGAAGCCAGCACCATAGCCTTCCTCGGTTGATGACCCGTCGATGTAAACGACCCAGTCAGGATGGAGTCGGGCCCCTCTTCGATCGAAGGTTGAGATCTGGAGGCCAGAACGGACACTGCCTCTTTGTTGGGGATAGTGCATTCGACGATAAAATCGGCCAAGACCTGTGCCTTGATAGCCTACCTCGGGCGGTACTTGATGTTGAATTGGGACAACTCTCACCTCCACTTCTCCAAACGACCAGAAGACTCGGGGGAGGCGAGAATAACCCCTAAAGGGCGCTCGGTGAGAACGAGGATGGTGTGTACCTGGAAGTAGTGCCGTAGTTTCCTTGAGGCCACTATAAGCGCCAGGACAATCTTTTCTATGGCCAGGTACCATGTTTCTGCATCCTTAAAGATGTGGCTTACATAGTAGACCGGCCTCTGGACTCCTTCGGCCTCTCGGATGAGCACCGAGCCTGCAGCTTGATTGGACACCGCCAGATACAGCGATAGCTCGTCTCCTTCAACTGGCTGGGTGAGCAGTCGGGGAGTCACCAGGTGCATTTTCAATTGTTCAAAAGTGATCTGACACTCCTCCAACCATTCGAATCTTAGGATCTTCCTCAGGGCTTTGAAGAATGGGAGGCACTTTTCCCCAGATCTTGACATGAAACGACTCAGGGTGGCTACCCTCCCTGCGAGCCGCAAGATTTCGACATTGGTCTTTGGTGCGGCCATGTTGAGGACAGCGCTGATTTTCTCCGGGTTAGCCTCGATTCCTCGGTGGGTAACCATGGATCCAAGGAACTTTCCACTAGTGACCACGAACGCGCACTTGGCGGGATTCAGCTTCATTTTGTATTTGCGGAGGATGTCGAAAGTCTTGCCAAGATCTTTGGCGTGTTCCTCTGACGAGGTCGACTTAACGAGTATGTCATCGACGTAAACCTCCATGTTCCTCCCGATCTGTGATTTAAACATCTTGTTGACCAAGCGTTGGTATGTAGACCCGGCATTTTTGAGGCCGAAGGATATCACTTTATAGCAGTATACCCCCCGGTCCATTATGTATGCGGTGAGTTCTTCGTTTGCCAGAGAAAGCATCCATGAAGGTGAGTAACTCATGGCCTGCCGAGCTGTCGACAAGCTGATCTATCCGAGGGAGGGGATAGTTGTCTTTCGGGTAGGCCTTGTTGAGATCTGTGAAGTCGACGCACATGCGCCACTTCCCGCTCGCCTTTTTAACCATTACCACATTCGCCAGCCATTCTGAGTAGGCCAAGTTTTGAATGATGTTGGCTGTGAGCAATATGTCAATCTCATCCTCGATCGCCTTTTGTTTGATCAGTGCGAAACTTCGTTTCTTTTGCCTGACGGGTCGGACCGTCGGGTCAACCCCGAGCTTATGTGAGATTACTTTAGGGTCGATCCCAGGCATGTCGGCGGGCGCCCAAGCAAACACGTCCGAGTTCCCCCTGAGGAAGCGGACAAGGTCGTCGCGTTGGGCACCTGTTAAGAGCAACCCAATTTGGACGGTTTGTTCATTGTCCCTTTCGACGAGGGTTACCTCCGTTAGCAGCTCCACCGGGGCTCCTCGGATCTCTTTTTGCTCGTCCCGAGTATCCAAGAACCCCCTGAAATCCTCCGTGCCTTCAAGTTCATCGCCTCGCTCCTCGGGCATAGATGTCGCTGGGAAGCAAATTTTTGCGGTTTGCTGGTTCCCGTAGGCCGGACCTATTCCGCGTTGGTCGAGTGGAAACTTGATCGCGAGGTGGTAGGTCGATATCTGGGCCTGGAGGGAGTTTAGCATCGGGCGTCCCAGGAGGATATTGTAGGCCGATGGAATTCTGGCGACGATGAACTCCACAGGCACGGTACGTGTATGGCCTGCCTCCTCAATGTTAAGTAGGAGGGTGACCACTCCTTTCGTCGGGATGGAGTGGTTAATAAATCCCGACAGGATGTGGGCAGTCGGCCTCAGGTCCGACGGGCTAAGCCCTATATGTAGGAAGCAGTCGTAGAAGAGGATGTCTCCCGAGCTTCCCGAGTCGACCAGTATCCTTTGAACCTTGTAGCGGTGGACCCACGCTGTAATCACCAGGGGTCGTTGTGAGGCAAGGATATCCTATGGAGATCCTCGTTGGTAAAGGTGATGGGCTCGGCTGCTTTGGTCTTCTTCATGGGCTGGCTGCTTGTCCTTTCGACCGGCAGGAGGCGTCGGATCTCGCCGGCTCCAGGTGCACCCCCCGCTGATACGACCATGATTTGGCCGATCGTCAACTCACCGGGAGGAGGACACTGCTCTTGCTCTCGGTCTGCTTGTCGCTTTTCCCGCAAGTATTTTGCCAGGTGCCCTGAGCGAATTAACTCCTCAATATAGTCTCGGAGCTGTTTGCAGTTTTCGGTGGGGTGTCTCTGCGACCTATGGAAAGCGCAATAGGGGCCTCATATCCGTTTGGCCGCCTTATTGTTGACCGGAGGGAGTTTGAAGAATCTCTTACCCTTCGCCTCCTCCAATAGCTCTGTCTGGGAGATGTTGAGTGAGGTATACTCCTGAAACTTTGGGGAGTATGGCTTTGGCCAGTCAATCTTCTTTTTCTCTTCTATGGCTCTCTTCTTTTGATCGGCCTGGTCGGTCCGAGGTTGGTTTGCGTTCACCTTAGACTCGAGCTAGATCTCTTGCTCAGTTCAGGCTTTTACCTCGGCCATGGTCTTAGGTTGTGCTAATGCAAAGGAGCAGAGCCACTCCTTGTGCCTAAGACCCGACCTAAGGGTCATGATGACCGTCTTGTCCCGGTGCTCTGGGACCTCAAGAATAGAGTTGTAGAAGCGGGTGACGTATCCTTTGAAAGACTCCCTGTCCCCGCTCTTTATGGTGAAGAGGTGGTCGACGGTCCGCTTCTGCCGCCTGTTCCCGACGAAATGACCGAGGAATTGGGCGGCCAGCTCATCAAAGGTAGAGATGGAGCGTGGTGTGAGTTCTCGGAACCAGTCTCGTTCAGAGCGGATGAGAGTGGCAAGGAATGTATGGTATTATGCAGCGTCGAAGTTTTCATGAAAGCTCATCCCTGCCATGAACGCGTCCAAGTGATCTTTCGGGTTGGACTTTCTATCGAAGAGTGATACCTTTGGAGGCTTGTTCCTGGAAGATACGTGGACAGCGAGCAGCTCTTCAGTGAAGTACCTCATAAACGAGTCGGTGGCTGTAATACCCCAGGTGGAGTTGGGGCTGAATACCACCTACCCCGTGAGAAGTGAGATGTTATCCAGTATCGAGGTGGGGATGTAACCGATATGGATGCACACGGGGACCCACAAGAACAATGGGGAGTATCGAATTCCATTCCGAAAGAAGGCACAATCTAAACTATAAATGAAATGATACCACTCTTACAACACAGAGGCGCCTTTTGGATGAATCGGAACTTCGGAGTTTGAAAAACTCCGTAGTTAAGTGTGTTTGAGCCATAGAAATTCTGGGACGGGTAACCTACTGGGAAGTAGCCCCGGGTTCATTTAAAGGGACAAAACCGTGCGGCTTCAGTACCATCTGTGTTTGGGGGTAGGTCGTGACAAATATGCTATCAGAGCCGGTCCCTCAAAACTAGGTCTGTGGTTCGAGGACGAACCATTATTCTAGGTGGGGGGGAATGTAATACCCCAGGTGGAGTTGGGGCTGAATACCACCTACCCCGTAAGAAGTGAGATGTTATCCGGTATTGAGGTGGGGATGTAACCGATACAGATGCACACGGGGACCCACCAGAACAATGGGGAGTATCGAATTCCATTCCAAAAGAGGGCACGATCTGAACTATAAATGGAATGACACCACTCTTACAACACAGAGGGGCCATTTGGATGAATCGAAACTCCGGAGTTTGAAAAACTCCATAATTAAGCGTGCTTGAGCTAGGAAATTCTGGGATGGGTGACCTACTGGGAAGTAGCCCCGGGTTCATTCAATGGGACAAAACCGTGCGGCTTCGGCCAGAGCGAACAATACCATCTGTGTTTGGGGGTGGGTCATGACAGCGGCATATCTAACCGATACAGATGCACATGGGGACCCACCAGAATAATGGGGAGTATCGAATTCCATTCCGAAAGAGGGCACGATCTGAACTATAAATGGAATGATACCACTCTTACAACACAGAGGCGCCATTTGGATGAATCGAAACTCCGGAGTTTGAAAAACTCCGTAATTAAGCGTGCTTGAGCCAGGAAATTATGGGATGGGTGACCTACTGGGAAGTAGCCCCGGGTTCATTCAAAGGGACAAAATCGTGCGGTTTCGGTCAGAGCGAACAATACCATCTGTGTTTGGGGGTGGGTCATGCTAGCGGCATATCTAGCCCCGTCGCTTGAAAGACGACTCTCCCGATTTATACCCTCGATCTTCTTTTCGAGGGCATCGAGTCGGTCGTGGTATCCCAAGGATTCGGCATACTTGGATTTATGGCCCCTGTTACTGACGACCTGCGCCTGGCCGCGGTTCTGGTTCCGTTCGATGAGGTTCCTCAGGTCCTTTGGCGAGGTCATCCTCGGGCTACCATGGTGAGTCTCGTCCACGTGAACCTATCGAGGGAGAGGGCGCCGGCCATGCCTAGGAGCAGGCGAGCTGACCGATAACTCCTCAGGAGGGAAAGGAGCACGATGAGCCTCAGGGCGGGGCGCTCTTTCATAAGACCTTGGCGTCGAGCTGTGAGGTGCCCACCGGGTCATCGAATTGGTCGCCACAGAGGATCTGTGGCCGCCGGAGATAGTGAAAGCGGTGCTCAGATGTGCCGGCGCGGGCAGTGTTTTCTCTACCTATGTGTCGCTCCCAAGATGGGGGAGCGGCTACTTGGGGAGCTTGTCCCGCCGTTTGGACACGGACAAGCGCATCCACGATGGACGCGAGCAGATCTATTCATGCGGACAGTGCATGAATGGCGTTTGGGGGAGGAGGGGATCCATCCGCGCCTCTGTTGTGGGGAGGATGACGGCTAGTGCTTGGATCGTCACAGTGATCACTCGCCATGAGTTCGAGATCGGAAGATCAACTTTCGTTGAGCAGAATTTTTGACTTTCCTACAGACGGCACCAACTGATAGAGGGCTGGATCTCCTTCAGATATTGTCTTTCGTTGATCTGTAGCGAGCGTTGATGGATGGCTGAGATTGGGTTTGAAGTTGCCTCTTGAAGCGTGTGGATCTTAGTGGGCTTGATTTGGAATGAAGCTGAGCTACCTGCAAGGAAGTCCCAGGGTGGTTGTACTACCGCGGACCCTCCAACGATCAAGTTAGTCGAGATATTTGGGCAGAGTAGCGACCTATTGGATAATAATTGCCCTACCTGAGTCATCTGAGAGGGGGTTTATATAGTGGCAGCCATGGGCTGGCCGGCGCAAGATTTACGCCGGCCGTTACGCCCTTTGGAGTTGCGCCTGCGTGAATGGCGGGATCCTCCATTAATGGCGAGATACGCCCGTTAATCGGGGGAACACGATGGCATGGGATGCGGGATCGTGGGGCGGCGGATATCTCGCGTATGGCGATATTGGCAGAGCCATGTCCGGGACTGCTACGATCTGTGCTCTGGGTTGGTCGATGAGACCGAGGAAGCTAAGCTCGGCGGGAGGCTCGGAGGCGAGCGGGAGGCCGAGCGACCTTGGTTCTGTGATAGCTCAGAGGCGAGCTGGGGGGGCTGAGGAGGCCCAGCGTACAGGAGGGCTCGGAGGTGAGCCAATGATTGTTTGTAAGACAAGCATATGAGTGGTCTGTAAGGCTATCGAGGGTCGGGAACATCCTCGGGAGGAAGGCCCGGGTATGCCTTCAACGTACCGTTCTTACTCCTTTTTCGTAAGCCTTGGGACACTTCATCTGCCATGTGTCGTGATCTGGGGAGTTCTCAGTATTGAGCATCATCAAGGACCATGATAGGTAAGGATGAAAAATCCGAGGTCCATGTGTTAGTTATATGTATGCCCTAGAGGCCATTGTTATACATGTGATGTATATTATAGTGGATGCTTGGAAATATATAGGGAGGACTTTCTTGCTCGACATGATAGTATGCTATCTGGTTGCTCTTTATTTTAACATGTACACTTATTGTCTCTCCATTATATGTTAATAAAGCCCTTAGGATGAGTACTTGACTACCAGGATTATGATGCAGATCATACTAGTGGGGCAGAGGTAGTCGGTAAGTACATCTTTCAATTGTTCATAGTCGTGGGAGTATCGAGAAGGGGCATCGATATTCCAGAGTAGATTAGCGTATACGCTTCTCGACCCATGTGATGAGCGATGGATGATTCCATATCCATTGGTGTTTGACATCAAAGATGGTATACGGGTGTTCAGTGGAGACTGGGTACACTGAACGGACTCGCCGAGAACTCCTAGATGGTATTATACCTCACATCAGATAGCAGTGCTCTGGTGACACTGGTACAGATTAGTCTGTCGACCCGAGATCGTTATAGAGTCTTGTGTGATTCCCACTGTGCTTTTGTCACGCCCTGCTTCTCAGTATACGGGCGGAGGACGTGACGAGGCCTGATTGGTTAGGATTTCACGATCAAAAATATAATTACCGCAATCAGGACGGCATCGCTTCGTAGCTAGCCGGTGAGTGCGGGTCGATCCACAGAGACGGGTAAATTCCTTTAGTGTGTTTTAACGAGTTGATTCTATTTGTCGTTTTGGTTTTATAAAAATCTAGATCTAAAACTTAATTAATCTAATTTAAATTCTTGCTAGGATTAGGCTCAGAGGAAGTTTTGGAGATTGATGTTTCTTCACCGCTTTCAATGCCGTATTTTAGATCCATTAGGTGTTATAGTAATTATCGATAAAGTGGATACGACTCTTTTGGGAAGATGTTTTCTTCCTCTAGATTCGTATCCTTCCTTTATCGTTAATTACCCTAACCCCCATGGAAAACGCGCGCAACCGGCCCTTTATACTGCGGTTCACCGTTACCTCGAGGGGTAGGGTGCCGCAGGGAGCGGTTGTGCGCGCATGCATGGAGTTCTTAATGGGTTAGTTTAATATGGCATTAAAAGGGGTGAGAGATCTCATCTCTCAACCCTTTCCCTAAGGCTAACCCTAACAAGCGAGGAGACTACTCGCTCATTAGGGGATGAGAAGACATTATAATTAAAGAATAAAATACTTACTAATGGTGATGGCTCCCTCCAAGCGATAAAGAACAGATCTGAATGTCACTTCCAAAATTTCTGAATTTTATTTATTGAAAAGAGGCATACAATTTTTAGATCTAAGATTACAATTTATAGGAAAATAGGAAACCTAGGGCTACAGACTCTCGCACTTGTGCAATTACAGATTTACCCACATAAAATCCCAACTTCTGCACCGACGCAACAGTACAGAAGAATTCCACAGACACGGATATTGAATGGCCGCGGATCCGCGGCAAATGTTGGCTTGGGCCGCGGATCCGCGGCCCGTTGGTGGGCTTGGCCCACTAAACTGCTGGGGATCATTTATAGCTTCTTGGGCTTCCTATTTCTGTGTTTCGTTTCTCTGTTGGACTTTCATATTTTCTCCAGATATTTCAGTGAAAACTTGTAGCGATCTTTTGACCGTTTGCCTTGACATTTCGGACCTTGCACTGTTCTTCGTCTCGGCTTGAGTAAGATCCGTCTGCTTGTTGGTCAAAAGTCCCTTTTTCTGTTGTTTTGTGTCTTTTTCACTGTATTTGCTCCAGAAACCTGTATCCTGTAATATGCAACAAACGTGCGTCAAGAGTACCTGTTTATTTATAAAAGGGGTAAGAAAAGGGGAATGAAAAATGCAATATTATGGTCTAAACAAATACCCCCAAACTTACCTTTTGCTCGTCCTCGAGCAAACTTATTATTTTATTCTCTAAAATCCTAACCACACTTTCGCAGGGAAACGCGATTGCACTGAGCACGTGCAACAAGCCGTTAAACCTCTAGGTGTCCCTAGTAGGAGGAGTGTTGTCTCCTGAGGGTTTTCAGCGGATTACACCCACAAAATCCTATCAATTTGGCCTTTCGACTTTTGTTTTTCATTTAGGTCTTCTAACAAGGAATTCTATTATCTTCTACTTGTAAATCATCCACCCATATTCTTCACGCTTCCTCATTATTTAACTTAAGATTATATATGTTATGTAGACCTACTTAGCTTTCGGCATCTTTCAAGTTTTCCTTCTAGGGTTTCATCTTAACTTAGGAATTTTCTATCAACTCCATTAAAGATATAAATTTTATCTTTCATTCCTCTCTCTTATCTAAATTCCAATCACATACCCCTACGTGTGTGTATAGATCACCCCTACACTTGGAAATTCAATTCAAGCAATCATGCCCTTGTCCATTTTCCAAAGTACTAATTAGTTGGTGAATGAAATTTGCTTACACATCCTTCATGCGACCGTTAATACTTCTTGAGGTACCAACGACCGATTACAAAATGCGTTTGCACTTTAAAGCGTACTTCCTAGTCCTTGCAACACCCAAGGCTTTAGCAGTGACTCCCAAACCAGTTGGTCTAAGGCACTAGGTGATGAAGCACCCTCGCTAAATATTTTTCTATTTTTGCAGCCTTAAGTAATCACAAAAACCAGTGTCCATTTTTTTATTCTTTATTCACACTTATATATTTTTTTTCATTTTCATTGCACTAAGGACTTTAGACAAGAGCATTTCAAGGTCTCTTCTACTATTCCAAGTTTCAAGGTGCGTGAATGTGCAAATTGTAGGGTATACATTTTCAGAATTTAGATTTAAGCTAGGAACTATCTTTCAAACTTATACTTTAATTAGAACATCAATACTCTTCCCTTGTTTCGAGTTAGCCCAAGAAGTGAACCCAAAATATGCCTATTTCTAAATAAACTACAAGGCATATACTTTCTACCGTTAAACTTTAAGGAAGGTTATTTTTAGGGTTTTTAATTTACTAAGTCTAAGATCTAGTTGTTCCTAGCCAGTTAACCTATTTGTCAAATTCAAGTCAATTAGCCAAAATTGAATACATTAATTTTTATAATTTTTGAAATTTTTCAAATTTTTATGGTTTTTCAAATAAATATGCAAATGCAAAAATATGTACAAATGAATGCGAAGGAAGAAGATGTACCGAGCATACCCCCAAACTTGAACTTGACAGTGTCCTCACTGTCATGCTAAATCAAGAGGGTCAAAATACCGATACTCCCCTGTTTATTTATTTATATATATTTTTTTTATTGTTAAGAAAAACAAAAATATATACAGAAGACCCTCCCCCAAACTTCAATTTAGACAATACTGCCAAACCTTGCATCGGCCAAAAGTCAACACCAACCAGTTGAAGAATTTATCAGTAAAGAATATAGGGTGGTGGAAAAATAAGTTGTGGTGGTCCGCAAAGAATTGGGAAAGATAGAAGTAGTGGTATGGGAGGTGTGGAGGTAAATATACAGGTGATGGTGATGCATCGAAACGAGAATGTAAATGATCAGCAATCAGTGGAGTGTTGGCATTCTCGTACCTTATTAAAAGAAATGGGGGTATTTCAACTTCTAAGGGAGGAAGTTGACTCACCACAATACCCCCAAGATGTTCCTGTGGGTCCTCTATTGACATGGCATCATCCATCAATGTATGATATTCAAATATGAGGGAACTGATCTCCTCGATGTCCGCCATAGTCCAACCGACAACTTGCCGCCTATCTTGTAAGATCGTTAAGAGGGCGTTCTCTTGCTCGATGGCTAGAGAGGCCGATATGATAATGGGAAAGGTCTCATTCTCACCTATGTAGGCATATCTAAGGTGAGACGGCAAGGGCGTGAGTTCGAATTTCTGAGGCGAAAGAATCATTGCGGAATCTACCTCAAACTCAAAGGACTCTAACACAGGTTCGAAATCACTGCAAACAACCGATTCGGATGGCACGACTGACTCATCCAAAAATTCAAAAGACTCATATTCGGGCTGTGAGTCGTCATCATCCGAAAAAGTGAAACATTCATAATCAATATCGGTTGTGTCAACGGTGGTAGGCTCAAGGAGGGACGCACTAGTGGCGTCAAAACTGTTTTCATCAAACAAGAATCTTTCAAGCTCGCAGTCCTCCTGCGTGATTTCGTGAATAGAGCAAACTTCTCGTGTACTACTTTTAGGTACGGGGGGCAGACTTCCCATCTTATAAATATTGAACTCACTAGACCTCTTTCCGAAGGATAGGGTCATGGAGCCATTGCGACAATTTATTACGGCATTGGAAGTGGCCAAAAATGGTCGACCAAGAATCACCGGAATTTGGTTTATTGGGTTAGCAACAGGTTGTGTATCCATAACGATAAAATCAACGGGGAATATGAATTCCCCGACTTTGATCAACACATCCTCTAGTTGACCCCTTGGATAGGTGATTGATCGATCAGCCATTTGGAGAGTGCAACGAGTGGGTTTCAACTCTCCAACCCCTAATTGTTCGTACACGGAGTAGGGAATCAGGTTAACACTAGCCCCAAGATCTAAAAGTGCTTGATTAATTTTCTTATCCCCAATTGTGATTGAAATCGTAGGACAGCCGGGGTCCTTTCGTTTTTGGGGTAAGGTTTGATGGTGGTTAATAGCATTGCTCACTGCACTAGCCACTAGCACTTTCTTGGGTACTTGAGATGCCTTTCTCTTCGAGGTGCATAAGCCCTTTAAGATTTTCGCGTATGAAGGGACTTGTTGGATTGCATCCAAGAGAGGTATATTTATGCTAACCTGCTTAAATATCTCCACAATCTTCTCCACTTGTGTATTTGGTTTATTAGGACTCAACCTGTTTGGAAATGGAGCATTTTGAAAATTAGTTGAGTCAAAAGTCTGTGGAGTAGAATGTGGAGTAGGAACGGATCCCGGTGTAGATGTGTTCGTGTTGTGAGAAATGGGTCCGTTCGAGTCAGAAGAAGTAGAGCCGTGTGAAGGGTGGAGAATAGGCTCTAAAGAAAAAGGTGAAGAAGGAAGTGAAGAAAATGAAGAAGGGGAAGAAGAACCACCGGCGGGGATGTCATCACTAGTTTCCATATTATTTTGCAACTCTCTTCCGGATCTCAACGTGGTCACCGCATTTACATTGTGATTGTGATATGCGTTTTGTGGGTGGCCGGGATTGGGCAATGGTTGAGATGGAAGCTTTCCCTTTTCTCTCTCGCTCAACGCAGCAGTTAATTGTGCAATTTGTGCCTCAATAGATTTGATACTTTGATCGTGTGAGGCATTGTTATTCATTAAAGATTGCACATAACTTTCAAATCTTGCTGCGGATTCTGTAGTTTGCTTGAGAAATGCTTCAAGACTTTTCTCGAGCGAGCTAACCTTATCATCATTAGGTTGAACCAAATTGTTCGTTTGATTTGTATAAGGTTGTTGTTGGAAAGGTTGCTGGTTTTGAGTTTGTAAGGGTGCTTGTTGTTGTTGTGGAGGAGGTCTTTGAAAATTATTATTCCCTTGGACTTGTTGATTTTGGTTCCAAGCGAAATTCGGGTGACTCCTCCACCCCTGATTGTATGTCGAAGAGTAAGGATCATTTCTTTGTCGTTGCTGAAATGCAGCATTGACTTGATCCTGTCCTTGAATAGGTGCATTATAAGGACACTCTTCGGTTAAATGCGATGGGTTCGAACAACAAGCACAAACAGTTCGTGTGGGTAGAGTAGGGGCAGGAGAAGACGATGAGATTTTGGTCTCAATGGCTTCTAGCTTTTTCATAAGTGAGGCCATCTCGGCCTTCATAGCTATCGACATATCTATTTGATGTATGCCTGCCCTAGATTGACCACTAGAAGAAGATGATGTGGTCTTGGTACTCTCCCATTGAATTGTTTGCTCACTTAGGTCCTCAAGAAACTGCCAAGCTTCGTCGCTAGACTTGGAGAGAAAATGACCTTGACATATTGTTTCTAGCAACTGCTTCGTTGCTGCGTTCAATCCCTCGTATAAAGTTTGGCAAAGTTGCCAATTTTCTATCCCATGATGAGAGCATTGAACAAGTAGGTCCTTAAATCTCTCGAAGCACTTCCAAAATGGTTCGGACGGAAGCTGTGAAAATTGTATAATCTCGTTTCGGATTCTAGCAGTTTTATGATGAGGGTAGAACTTTTTCAGAAAAGCTCTCACAAACTCGTCCCAATTTCTAATGGAATGTGATGCGGTGCTGTATAGCCACTTCTCGGCTAGGTCACATAAGGTAAAAGGAATGACCCTTAGCCTTATTGCGTCATCACTTAATTGGGTTGTCTTCATCATGGCGCAAACGTTTTGGAATTTATTAATGAAAATATATGCATCTTCGGATTCCAAACCATGAAACTTAGGCAGCATATTGATGAAGTGTGGTTTTATTTCAAAATTATCCCCATTCGCCGGTGGGGGTGAAAGACATGTAGGTAAGGAAGTGCGGACGGGGTAGAAGAGATCCTGGAGCGCAACTCGTGCGGGCGCTACAACAGGCGGAAGATTCGGGTTATTCGCACCTGGTGGAGGTGGAATCATTCCCGTCGGTAAGGTATCGTTGGGGTTGAATCCCGACATACCTTCGAAAGAAGAATTTAAAGGTGGAGGTAAGGAAATGGACGGAGTGTCGACGAAGGGTTCGCCGAAGGGTTCGTTGGTCGGTACCAACGAAACACGGACTAATCGGGCGTTAGTATCCCTAGTCCAGAATGACATACACTAAAGGGTAGTGCAGTCAGAAAAAAGAGAAAAACAGACTGTGGGGGTAAGATAACGTCAGTGAGAAGAAGTGGTGGAAGTGATTTGCAAGTTTTCTTTAGCGGCAAGTTGCAAGTTTTTGAAAAGATTTTTCTTTATTATTTTTTTTTTATTTGTGAGTTTTGCAAGGAGGTTTTTGAAAACGGACTCGTGACACAACTGAATCAACCACACATGCACAATCAGGCCTAGATCTAGGGTCGCCTAGGTCTACTAGACAGCTCCTAACCAGGGCTAGAAATAGACCTCAAACCGCCTCTTCACGGACAAATACGGCCAGGTAAGTGGGAAGGAACCACCACTACAGTGGGCCTAATTAAAAACCACTAGCCTAGACACCGCAATGTCGGTTAGGATAAACGGCCGATGCCTACCCTAGTCCTTTTCCTATTGAGCTCGCTGTCCTTAGGTCTGAGTCTAATCTTTTTTTTTAATTAAAGGTGGTCGATGCAAAATGCTTTAGGTGTTTTCTGGGGTCCTGGGAAGGGTGATGAAATCCCCACCCAATCTGAGTTTGGTCAATTAGCCCCTTAGAATCCGGTTAAATTATGCAAAACAAATAAAATTTCACTTGCAATCAGAATTTTTTAGCGCGGCGCAAAAAAACCTGCAGAAATCTGTTATTTAGAAGGGGGAGAAAGACTCTTTACGCAAAGAACTCCTGCAGAAAAATTTTTACAGAGAGATATATTGTAGGTTGCAGAGAGGAGGAAAAGAGAACAAACAGTGCAAATCTGATGCGCTGACGTGGCAGCAAGAGCGCGGATGCGCGGCGGTAGGCCCCTAATGCGGCGGAAGCGCGGCGTTCTGGTGGGATCGCGCTCTGGAAATTTTTTCACTGTTCTGTAATTACAATTGCTCTCTGTTCCTATGCTCCAAATTTTTATTTGCCCTCTGTAAAATTCCAGATCCGTGATTCTTCGCTGTTCCTGCAAGATCCAAAAATATACACCCTTCAAACAGATCAAATTTGATATTTTTTTTATTTTTTTTATATTTTCAGATTTTTATAATTTTTAAATTTTATATCAACCCGAAAATTCACAAAAAGAAATATTACGCCGTCCCCGGCAACGGCGCCATTTGATTGGTTAGGATTTCACGATCAAAAATATAATTACCGCAATCAGGACGGCGTCGCTTCGCAGCTAGCCGGTGAGTGCGGGTCGATCCACAGAGACGGGTAAATTCCTTTAGTGTGTTTTAACGAGTTGATTCTATTTGTCGTTTTGGTTTTATAAAAATCTAGATCTAAAACTTAATTAATCTAATTTAAATTCTTGCTAGGATTAGGCTTAGAGGAAGTTTTGGAGATTGATGTTTCTTCACCGCTTTCAATGCCGTATTTTAGATCCATTAGGTGTTATAGTAATTATCGATAAAGTGGATACGACTCTTTTGGGAAGATGTTTTCTTCCTCTAGATTCGTATCCTTCCTTTATCGTTAATTACCCTAACCCCCATGGAAAACGCGCGCAACCGGCCCTTTATACTGCGGTTCACCGTTACCTCGAGGGGTAGGGTGCCGCAGGGAGCGGTTGTGCGCGCATGCATGGAGTTCTTAATGGGTTAGTTTAATATGGCATTGAAAGGGGTGAGAGATCTCATCTCTCAACCCTTTCCCTAAGGCTAACCCTAACAAGCGAGGAGACTACTCGCTCATTAGGGGATGAGAAGACATTATAATTAAAGAATAAAATACTTACTAATGGTGATGGCTCCCTCCAAGCGATAAAGAACAGATCTGAATGTCACTTCCAAAATTTCTGAATTTTATTTATTGAAAAGAGGCATACAATTTTTAGATCTAAGATTACAATTTATAGGAAAATAGGAAACCTAGGGCTACAGACTCTCGCACTTGCGCAATTACAGATTTACCCACATAAAATCCCAACTTCTGCACCGACGCAACAGTACAGAAGAATTCCACAGACACGGATATTGAATGGCCGCGGATCCGCGGCAAATGTTGGCTTGGGCCGCGGATCCGCGGCCCGTTGGTGGGCTTGGCCCACTAAACTGCTGGGGATCATTTATAGCTTCTTGGGCTTCCTATTTCTGTGTTTCGTTTCTCTGTTGGACTTTTATATTTTCTCCAGATATTTCAGTGAAAACTTGTAGCGATCTTTTGACCGTTTGCCTTGACATTTCGGACCTTGCACTGTTCTTCGTCTCGGCTTAAGTAAGATCCGTCTGCTTGTTGGTCAAAAGTCCCTTTTTCTGTTGTTTTGTGTCTTTTTCACTGTATTTGCTCCAGAAACCTGTATCCTGTAATATGCAACAAACGTGCGTCAAGAGTACCTGTTTATTTATAAAAGGGGTAAGAAAAGGGGAATGAAAAATGCAATATTATGGTCTAAACAAGGCCACGTCGTGAAGTAAATACGCTAAGCGTATCTAAGCAATATAAAAGTAAATCCATAAGAGACAAGATATAATAAAACAACAACTTTATTTATTCACATTCTTTCTGTACAATGCATGGAAATGTAAATACATCTGATGAAAACAATGCCTAAACAATGGCATAATAGAAAAAGAAAAGTACTGGAATGAAATGTGTACAATGAAGCTAGAGCTCTGGGTCTTCAATAATCTGGTCCAAGTCCTCGATGCTAGGCTTCATCTCCAGAAGGTCCGAAACACCTGACGACATTCAAAGAAGAAAGAAAGAGAATGTCGTCAGCGAACAAATCGCTCGGTAAGTCCCAAAGATAAGGGAGAAATAGAAAAGAAAAAAGAGAGAGTGTAGCTTTTAAAGTTGTATTATATTGTTATAGTGTTAATGCTGTTATTATCGTAAGTTCAAGGGTGAATGTCAACTAATTTCAAGAGTGTTCTCAAACCCAACAGGCCACAGTCCAGGGGTAGGGAACCACGGGCCGAATGATATGTTAGTAGCGGGACTTCGACCGTCGCCGAAGTATTCCAAACTCAACAGGCCACAGTCCAGGAGCATGGAAACACAGGCCCTCATGATTGCTTACTTGTGTTAGTAGACATGGATTCATGATCTAGGGGGACTCTTGAGCTTCTGTTGGATTCACGAATGAACTATCCCAATACCCCGTGTAGTTATTGTATTGATAGTATTGTATTGTAATGTCTTGTAAATTGAATTGTATAATTGGATGACTTGCCGAAACCATCATATCAGTAAACGGATGTAACTGTAGAATCATGTATGTAACTGGAGAATCATGTAAACTGGATGATCATGTAAATGGAATGTATATCCATGGTTCGGTTCAGTCAAGTTGTATAGATTGATAGATTGAATATATGAAATAATGGATTCATGGATTCGTGTTGAATTGTAATATTGTAGATTGTATATTGTAGATTGTACTTGAATCATATTCAAGTCAGATAATTAATGAGACTCAGTCTGAGTCAGACAATTAGAAAAGTAAATTGAAGTCATGATTGTTTTGATATTATCGGTAACCGCTGCACATGGACGGCAGGATTTGTGTCTTTTTCAAAGACGATTACCGTGTTGATAACACCGTTGTTAAGTTGTCTACCTTAAATAGGCAAGCATCCACTTCTCCGGCTCTCTGAGGCTCAAGAGATTGGTCCCGCTTAAACCTATGTTTACTAGGGTCCTTAGGATAATTTATAGAACTTGAGGGGCTTTTATGTAAAAATACTTTTCTATAGTTTTCAAAATACTCCCCAAGTATTTAGTTATCATCTTTAGAGTTGTAATAAATTTGGATTTTATACATATGTCATTTCTATTGAGAATAACCTGATTTTCATAATATATGGTATTAAAGTGTAATATTAAACTTGTATGGATTTCACGGTATTTTAATATAAACTGATTCTTGTGATTTTTGAAAAGAGCTGTAATATTTATATTCTTACAAAATAGATCTTTTAATGTTACATATATATATATATTTATATAAAAATAATTTTAATATATATATTATAATTCTAAAAATCTCATTTTCTTAAGATATCGTATTTTAAATCTTTCAAGACCGAATGCTCCTTGCGGAGGTCTGCATCTCGCACTACTAAGCCCGAAGATGTGCGATAATCCGCACCATCCCGAACGGGTTTCCCAAATGGGTTGTAGCGGCGCTTTGCAAAGATTTGTATAAATACTAAATCGTTTAGAAAATGGTTTTATTAATAATGGTATTTATTTGTAAAGATGTCGTTTTCCCGTATTCTATGTTCCCGAGGGTATTGTGCTATGTTGCATATGAGTGTGTGATGAGGTATGTCATTACCTCGTGATCTACTTAAAGGTATAGCAAGGTTTTGATGGTTTAAATGTAAAAATGAAACTATATGGTATTTAAATGAAAAAGTACGGTAAAATGGAAATAGCAATTTATTTTGATATAGAACTTGTTCAATATGATTAGTTAGTATTTAATAGTCAACATGTAATGATTTAACAAGATTGTATTAAAGAAAAGTTAGAGTTTTAGAAAGAAACCGAATCAGAAATCGGATTTGTTCCGATTCCATCGGGTTTTAGAAGTTCGTATTTTTAGAAAAGAGTAAAGGAGAGAAATTAGGACTTACGGGTTTAGTTAACATAGGAGAGGAAGGGGAGACGAGAGGAGTCGATGGTGCGTCGTTTCGTCGCCGGGAGTTCATACGGTTGTCGCCGGAAAATTCGCCGGAGCTTCGCCTTTCATACACTTCGATTGCACACTAGGGTTTCTAGAGATTTCTTCGGAGTTGGCTCAGTGTTTTGGGGTGAGGGGGTAGAGTGTAGGGGTGGTATTTATAGGGTTAGGCTAGGGTTAGGGTAGATGAAGAGTTTAAATTGAAAAAATGTAAAAAAATATTAAAATTCATTAAAAATGGAGTAAATGGGACCTTTTGAATTCTCTGGAACCGATCTAAGTAAATGAAGTGTGCAGGAGGGTAGGGGAGAGGAAGAGATAGAACTTTTCTGCTGACGACTCGGCCGACCGGCCGAGTCCGGCCGGCGGTGCCGGCCCCAGTCGGCCGGTCCGCCGGCCGACTCGGCCGAGTCAGGAGGTGGGGAGGTGGGGAGTTGTCTGGTGATCTCACTGATATATTTACTTTTTCTAGGGTAGTGGGATTTTTGGGAGTTAACACGTGTTGACTGTTGGTATTCTAAAAAACTCAAAACAAAACAATATAAAAAATAATGTGGGTTATGGGATTTGAACTCTGGTGGCTTGGTTCAGCAGTGCAAGGTATTATCAATGAGCCACAAGCTCCTTCTTGCTATTAATTAGCAAAACAAATATTTAACTTGTGCTCAGGCAAAAGTACCCCTTTGTTTATAATTTGAAAAATTTGCATAGAAAGTTGTACAGGAAATTTGGGGTTGTTACATTCTACCCTCTTAAAAAAAAATTTCGTCCTCGAAATTTGTAAATGGAAAGTGTAACAGATTCAAGGAAAGTTTGGTGACTAAAGTGCTGATAGTGTATGAAAAATAACAATGTGATGCAAGGGTTTAAAAAATGTGGAAGAGACTTACTGGTGTTACCTTGGTCAACTGTCTTGGCTTCTATGGTTGCTAAGGTGGAGGCTTGGCGTCTCGGCACATTTTTCTGTGTATGCCGGTACATCGATACCTGACTGGGTAGAGGTGGTCCATATGGAGGTGGTGCTGGAAGTGTAAGACGAGGTGCAGGAGCCTGGATAGCTGGCCGCTGCGGGTAGTTGGTGGGTGTGTGAGCTGAGTTTGCGTTTATAAGGACAGTCTCCAATTCTATGATCGGATGTGCCACAAACTAGGTACAAGCCTTTTGCGCACCTACAGTCCTTCCACAAGTGTCCATCCCTATGGCAGTAGTAAAAAAAACCTGGACTTGACTGGTTAATTGTTTCTTTCTGTCTCTTGGGTTCAGAAAGTTGTATAAGGCAGGCTCCTCCTGCCATCTGGGTGACAGAGCGCTTTATACCGGTTGCTTCTGCTTCTGATCGGTTCACTAATATAGCAGTCTGCTGCTGCAGTCCAACCAGGAGGCTTCGGATTTCCTCAAGCAAAACCGTCTGCTAGTTGGGTGGAGCAGGAACGGCAGGTGTGATTGGTAGTGAAGGTGGAGTGTTGTTAAAGTTGGTGCTGGTGTTGTTTGGGGAATCCATAACCTTGAAGAAAAATTTAGGTTAGGATAAATTCAAGCTATATGATTCAAAGAATATGATAAGATTCAAGGAACATGTTTGTAAAGAATGTTTTAGTTGCTGGTTCTTGTGTTATATTGCTTAGGTTGTTCACGCAGAACAGAACTGCATAGTATGGTTCTATACAGCTCTGACCTGCATGGGCCACCAACAAAACCTGTTATGCCCCGCTTCCCAGTATACGGGCGGAGGACGTGACGAAGCCGCGACGTATTTACTGTGAAGTAAATACGCTAAGCGTATCTAAGCAATAAAAAAGTAAATCCACAAGAGACAAGATATAATAAAACGTCAACTTTATTTATTCACATTCTTTCTGTACAATGCATGGAAATGTAAATATATCTGATGAAAACAATGCCTAAACAATGGCATAACAGAAAAAGAAATATACTGGATTGAAATGTGTACAATGAAGCTAGAGCTCTGGGTCTTCAATAATCTGGTCCAAGTCCTCGATGCTGGGCTTCATCTCCAGAAGGTCCGAAACACCTGATGACATTCAAAGAAGAAAGAAAGAGAATGTCGTCAGCGAACAAATCGCTCGGTAAGTCCCAAATATAAGGGAGAAGTAGAAAAGAAGAAAGAGAGAGAGTGTAGCTTTTAAAGTTGTATTATATTGTTATAGTGTTAATACTGTTATTATCGTAAGTTCAAGGGTGAATGTCAACTAATCTCAAGAGTGTTCTCAAACCCAACAGGCCACAATCCAGGGGTAGGGAACCACGGGCCCGAATGATATGTTAGTAGCGGGACTTCGACCGTCGCCAAAGTATTCCAAACTCAACAGGCCACAGTTCAGGAGCATGGAAACATGAGCCCTCATGATTGCTTGCTTGTGTTAGTAGACATGGATTCATGATCTAGGGGGACTCTTGAGCTTCTGTTGGATTCACGAATGATCTATCCCAATACCCCGTGTAGTTATTGTATTGATAGTATTGTATTGTATTGTAATGTCTTGTAAATTGAATTATATAATTGGATGACTTGCGAAAACCATGATATCAGTAAACGGATGTAATTGTAGAATTATGTATGTAACTGGAGAATCATGTAAACTGGATGATCATGTAAATGGAATGTATATCCATGGTTCGGTTCAGTCAAGTTGTATAGATTGATAGATTGAATATATGTAATAATGGATTTATGGATTCGTGTTGAATTGTAATATTGTAGATTGTACTTGAATCATATTCAAGTCAGATTATTAATGAGACTCAGTTTGAGTCAGACAATTAGAAAAGTAAATTGAAGTCGTGATTGTTTTGATGTTATCGGTAACTGCTGCACATGGGCGGTATGATTTGTGTCTTTTTCAAAGACGATTACCGTGTTGATAACACCGTTGTTAAGTTGTCTACCTTAAATAGGCAAGCACCCACTTCTTCGGCTCCCTGAGGCTCAAGAGATTGGTCCCGCTTAAACCTATGTTTACTAGGGTCCTTAGGGTAATTTATAGAACTTGAGGGGTTTTTATGTAATTTCTATAGTTTTCAAAATACTCCCCAAGTATTTAGTTATCGTCTTTAGAGTTGTAATAAATGTGGATTTTATACATATGCCATTTCTATTGAGAATAACCTAATTTTCATAATATATGGTATTAAAGTATAATATTAAACTCGTATGGATTTCATGGTATTTTAATGTAAACTGATTCTTGTGATTTTTGAAAAGAGTTGTAATATTTATATTCTTACAAAATAGATCTTTTAATGTTACATATATATATATTTATATAAAAATAATTTTAATATATGTATTATAATTCTAAAAATCTCATTTTCTTAAGATGTCGTATTTTAAATCTTTCGAGACCGAATACTCCTTGTGGAGGTCTGCATCTCGCACTACTAAGCCCGAGAATGTGCGATAATCCGTACCATCCTGAACGGCTTTCCCAAATGGGTTGTAGCGGCATTTTGCAAAGATTTGTATAAATACTAAATCGTTTAGAAAATGGTTTTATTAGTAATGGTATTTATTTGTAAAGATGTCGTTTTCCCGTATTCTATGTTCCCGAGAGTATTGTGCTATGTTGCATATGAGTGTGTGAGGAGGTAGGTCATTACCTCGTGATCTACTTAAAGGTATAGCAAGGTTTTGATGGTTTAAATGTAGAAATGAAACTATATGGTATTCAATTGAAAAAGTACGGTAAAATGGAAATAGCAATTTATTTTGATATGGAACTTATTCAATATGATTAGTTAGTGTTTAATAGTCAACATGTAATAATTTAACAAGATTGTATTAAAGAAGTGAGAGTTTTAGAAAGAAACCGAATCGGAAATCGGATTTGTTCCGATTCCATCGGGTTTTGGAAGTTCGTATTTTTAGAAAAGAGTAAAGGAGAGAAATTAGGACTTACGGGTTTAGTTAATAGAGGAGAGGAAGGGGAGACTAGAGGAGTCGACGGTGCGTCGTTTCGTCGCCGGGAGTTCCTACGGTTGTCGCCGGAAAATCCGCCGGAGCTTCGCCTTTCGCTCACTTCGATTGCACACTAGGGTTTCTAGAGATTTCTTGAGAGTTGGCTCAGAGTTTTGGGGTGAGGGGGTAGAGTGTAGGGGTGGTATTTATAGGGTTATACTAGGGTTAGGGTAAATGAAGAGTTTAAATTGAAAAAATGTAAAATATATATTAAAATTCCTTAAAAATGGAGTAAATGGGACTTTTTGAATTCTTTGGAACCGATCTAAGTAAATGAAGTGTGCAGGGGGTAGGGGAGAGGAAGAGACAGAACTTTTCTGTTGACGACTCGGCCGACCGGCCGAGTCCGGTCGGCGGCGCCGGCCCGAGTCGGCCGGTCCGCCGGCCGACTCGGCTGAGTCAGGCCGAGTCAGGAGGTGGGGAGTCGTCTGGTGATCTCACTGCTATATTTACTTTTTCTAGGGTAGTAGGATTTTTGGGAGTTAACACGTGTTGACTGTTGGTATTCTAAAAATCTTAAAATAAAACAATATTAAAAATAATGTGGGTTATGGGATTTGAACTCCGGTGGCTTGGTTCAGCAGTGCAAGGTATTACCAATGAGCCACAAGCTCTTTCTTGTTATTAATTAGCAAAACAAATATTTAACTTGTGCTCAGGCAAAAGTACCCCTTTGTTTAAAATTTGAAAAATTTGCACAGAAAGTTGTACAGGAAATTTGGGGTTGTTACAGCTTTAATTTCCACCTTACCACGTTCAAGAGATCGTGAAAAATGGTGGTTTTTGGGTACAGTCCCGAGTCACATGGAGGCAATGAGCGATAGAAAGGGATTTCGTCTCTCCCGGTATTGGGGGTTGATGTTACGCTATGCTTGATTGTTCATAACAGGAAATCCTTGGCTAAGATTGTTAAGATTTACTGGTAAGTGTTATCAGTAGTTTCTCGACTCGTTATGGGCCTCATATCGGCATCACTTATCAGGCTATTGGGGTCTGACCTTTACCACCCCCTGGCTGTAATATACGACATATCAAACGAAGAGACCGGACTGTATGGTAGTGTTACTTATTAGATTCGCAGGAGTATGAGCAGGCTTGCTTGTTGATCTTTTGATCGCTCAATACGCGGGTGGCCGTTACGTTTAGAAGACCGCTTGCGGCTTGTCGGTGACTGATATGATCACCACCTACTGCCGGTGTATTGACGAGTCTTTAGAGTCCTACACAGAGGTTTCCTAGATCAGGCGAAATGAAGTAGGAGCACATATGTGATATGTGCGGGACCGAGATTAATACGTGTATGCGATACCGTATTCTATTCTCGCGATATATGATATCGGTCAGTTATATGTGATATAGCCGGGTTATCGGATTAAGTGTTGATTTGATAAGTTGATACATATGATATTAGTCGGTTATATGTGATATAGCCGGATTATTAAATCAAGTGTTGATTTAATAATTTAATGTATAGTTATATATTTGATATATTGATTTACATTAGCTAAAATTAGCTCACTTAAGTATTTCTTTTTCTCACTTATGTGTGCACTTAATATATATGTGATATATATTATTGTGTCATGCATGTTACAACATGTTGCATGGGTGTATGAGACTCACACCATACTTATAATAATGTAAGGTTTTATTTATTTAAAGTAAATCAAATTAGTTGGAAATTAGTCACATGGTTAAGCTTAGTGGAAGCTTGTAGAACTATTGACTTAGTCCACTAGTTTTGTTTTATATTAGATATTTATTAACCCAACAATTATCTTAAACCATGGTTAAGTCTCTACAAGAGTTAGTATGAGATATTATCTCACCCATAGTTGCTATTCTCATGACTTGATTCATTTCTTCACTTGCTTCTCTCCATGGTTGCTATTCTTCATCTCTTTCATCAAGCTCTCTAGCTTTTTAGGAGGTGAAGAAAATGAGTGAGAAAAATATTTCTAAAGTGAGCAAAATTCCTACTTCATCATCCTATACTAGATTAGCCATTTAATTTAGGGTGTTACTTCACTAATTTCATATTAGTGAAGAGGTAGCTTGAGTTGGTGTCTCCTCGACATAGATCATCTTCGGTCTCGAAGATTTCAAGCAAGCTTGTTCCTTTCATCTTGTGGAGCCTTTCTAGAGTCTGGGAGTTCACAACTTGGAGCGAAGGGATCACTACACGGAGCTATTTCAGTGAAGGACCGGTCTACAAAGCTTGTATTTCTTGTTCACTTAGATGTAAAAATGTTTACATTCTAGTTTCGTATAATTCTCTAGTTAAGATTCTTGGTTAGGGTTCTTTAGCGTGTCAATATTTGAAAACGGCATGGTCGATACCTCCCCAAACCCAGCGGCCACCCTAGGGAACCATGCAGTGGTATCAGAGCCATGTTAGAGAATTAGACGAGTTTTGTAGAATTACGAGACCAAAACAACTTCGTAACACTCGAAATAAAAACCAAGTTTTTGTCGAAATTTTTAAGGTGTCTAAATTTTTTTAAGCAGTTACAGAATATTATATGAGATGTAACATGAACACAACAGAAATTTGAGCCCCACTTGCCGGATTTTGGCCGGCGACATGTCCATAAATCCGAGCTGACAGATTTTTTGAGTGGTTTTGGTCTTCAATTTTTGATGGTGTTCTAGTCAATGGGTTTTGGTGTTTCAGGTGTTGCTTGTTTTTACTGATATTGCATGTGATGTTATATTTCTGTAAAGGAAATTCGGAGTGTTTCGTAGTTGTAATTCTAACATCGTTTCGGGTTATTTAGATGACGTTAAAAAGTTCGAACGGATATCAATAACTCATTTTCTTCCTCGCTGGAAATTTTCCAAGAGTTGGATTTTTCTATGTTTAAAATTTTCAGAAAATCATGCAGGTGTTTTCTATGGACCCTCTAGAAGAACGAAACCCTAACTTGATTCTGTGATCGTCGGAATCGCCACCAAACCCTAGGGTTTGTGGTAGTTCCGCGGCGCTATAGGTGAGGCAAGGGTTGACCCTTTTACGGTTGGTCCATAAGTGCTGTGGCATATTCTGGGTACTTTTTAAACTCCGTTCAAGTGTTGAGCTCTTTGGGAAGTTTTGGGTGTTTGTTGATTCGATCGAAAAGTTTAATATCGTCTAACTATCTGTGATTGTGATACAATACTTGGAATCCACAATATTTAGTTTTATGAAAACTAATTTGAATTTTATAAATCTAGCAATTCAGTCTCATTTGATCGGTTGCCACGAGATTTTGATGTGGATCAAAAGTCCGTCGCAATCACATAGCGTACACGGATACTCGCCGGGTAACCTTACTAGATAGCCATGCCCCATAGCCCCGACCAAGTGACTATAGGAGAACCCCATCGTCAAAAGCATCCGTTCGGGTGCTCGCGGCCGCGGTGTTCGGCCCAAGTGCACTTCGTCGACGGCATCGGGGGTGCGGCCGTCTACTAAAGTTTCTGACGAGCATTCGATCATGTTGTCGAGAATCTTGTTGAATTACCCGACTGGTTATTGGAAAGTGTTTTCAATATCGAGACTAAAATGCGGGGTTTATAATTGTTAGGCATGCGATGTTTAAGGAATTCATTTGGTTAGGCATGAAATCCAAAGTATGTGATACATTGGGTTTATGATGTCTAAGAAGGTTGCGGATTCCAATTGTTGTAGTTTTCACTTTCTTTTCTGCGGCCGTAAGTGTAATATGTGGTGTATTGCCGGTTTAGTTGCTATTTGTCAACGACAATTGGGATACACATATTTACTTACGTTGATGACATGCGATATTATGTGTTGCTGTGATATGTTATATTGGATCGTCATGTTTTGAATAGCCGGTTTTTTTTATGTGAGATGAGAGTTTTTCATTTTCATTCATATAAAAACTTGTATGTAATATTCTTTTACCGGGACAGTTCCAGGTTGAGGATGATGTCTTGTATATTATTTATTTTTCCGCATTAGGATAGACCCAAGGAGGGGTGCACAAGTAACCAGGTTCTAGGGTCCAGTGGAAGACCATCTCGAGGATTCAAGACCGGATCTCCTAACTCTAGAATTGGTAGGGTTGCTTGCCGCTCTCGTAGGGGTCTAGTGATGTGGGTTTGGCTATTCATTACGACCGTGGAATCCGCGTTTTTTACTGGCTTAATTTAAAACACGGAATTTCTAGTATATCCAATATTTCATATATGTTTTTCTGCTGCTGATATTCTGTGATATGATCACTTTATATGATGAGACGAATGCTTATATTATATATATGATATATAATAAATATTGCTACTTTTGTTTCTTCTGTGATGCTTAGGAAGCATAATTGATGGGAATTCATTAATGAGATTAATGAAATAAAAAAAACCTAAAGATGTT
This sequence comes from Agapanthus africanus, assembly GCA_030015575.1. Taxonomy (NCBI): domain Eukaryota; kingdom Viridiplantae; phylum Streptophyta; class Magnoliopsida; order Asparagales; family Amaryllidaceae; genus Agapanthus; species Agapanthus africanus. Next base: position 190,130,039 of record CM057337.1, read on the forward strand.
GTAGAATCTTGTTTTAAAAACTGGTAGCTCTAGTTCTTGCTTTGCATAGCGGTATTCCTTGTAGAATATCCAGCACCTTATTCGATAAGGAAAGAGCCAAGATCCCTTCACCAAGAGTGACCTCTTTACCGAAACTAGCAGATGCTACAACCCACTCGGTTTTGTTTTTGATTGCTTTTTTAGTTCATGCTTTGCATAGTGGTATTTATGAAATATCTAGCACTTCATTCGATGAGGAAAGAGCCGAGATCTCTTCACTGGGAGTGACCTCTTTAGCAAAGCTAGCAAAAGACTAAAAATACTCCTTTTCAAAATCACTCGATTCTACAACGATATCAAGTTCATTACGTAAAAGATTTTCTTAAAAACCTATCATAGCCCTCCGTCATTTTAGATAAGTACTTTTTAGTATTCGTGATGTGTTTGTTGACCTTAGCCAAGGCGTAGTGTGCGGTAGCTAATTAGTGCTTATTTGCAGCATATGATGCGATTGAGTTAGGATAGTCGTACGGCTTTGTTGACCTTAGCCAAGGATCGTACGGGTGGGTTTAATTCAATCATGAAATGAAGGGTTGAACTTGGCTAGCGCTTATGATTTGTTGACCATAACAAAGGTCATAAGTTGTTAAGGGCAAAATATTATCGGGAATTTCAAGTGTTGAAATTTGCAATGAGATTGCATACCTTCTATGAGATAGTCGGATCCCGATACCCACTGCGAGTAAGAGTTACTCTTAGGAGAGTTATGCACATTATAATTAGCCGATCAAGTAGGTGTCTAGAAAGGTGTTAACGGGGTTACGCCCCTGGGAAAACGAGATTTATTTTAATTAGGTCCGTGCAAAAGCACGTGGAACCTCCCTCAAAGTATCGACACTGGCCTGGCCGAAAGATTGGCGAACTTGTAGGGTGTAATTAATCCCAGCTAGTCTTACATTTTAGGGTTTGAAGGATGATTTGATAAAAACAGTGGGAGCCATCCTGATTAGATAAAATAATAACCAACCTGATCTTGCAATAGCATACGCAGAGTGTTTTCTTCTCTCTCTCTCCTGGTAGCGGCCGTAACATGCCTTAATCAAGATAATAATATGGATGCATTGACCGAACCTATTTATTATACTGAGCTGGCGAACGTTGGTTCCGCTCTATCTTATAATTGTTATAAGTCCGAGCAGGAAATAGGGGAATATCCGGATTTCCACGCGACCTAATCGAGGAATGAGCATGTTGATGCATATTTTTCGGGTATGTTCGTTACCGAGAACTGTTTCTCAGTTTCCTCTACGTCCTAGGTATGAGATATCGGATCAGGATCCCATATATGTAAGAGTTACATGGGCTATAGAAAGGTAGAGAACTGGGATTGAGTGATATATCTCTAAGTGTTAGAGAATGGTGCAACTGTTGCAGCCAAATCAGTTGGCAAATATCATATTGTATTACCAAATGGTAAATACATTGATTCTAAACAAATGTTATTACATACCGAACCTGATATGCAAAATTACATCAGTTTCTTTATTAAGTTAAAGAAGGATATAATTTTGTATTGCAGGATAATGTTGTGAACATTTTCCTGAATCAAGAGTTGATTGGATCAGGCACGTTATATAATGGCATATACGTTCTAAATCAAACCATAGTTCAAAATATGTAGAACACACACAAGAGAAGTAGTTCAGAAATGAACGAATCCTTCTTGTGGCATTGTAGACTAGGTCACATCAATGCGACACGACTAGCAAAGTTACATTAAGGATGAATATTAGAATCTGTTCGAATTTTCATCTTATGATACTTGCCAGTCTTATCACAAAGGTAAAGTGACCAACACTCCGTTTGCTGGAAACAGAGATAGAGTTACTGAACTCTAGGGACTGATACATGGTGATGTATATAGTCCTATGTCTACAAATGCCAGGCTTGGTTCTTCGTACTTCATTATATTCACTGATCATCTCTCGAGATTCAGACATATGTTCCTGTTGAAACACAAGTCTGAAACCTTGAGAAATTCATGGAATATAAGCTTGAAGTTGAGAACCAGATGGGTAGAAGTATTAAGTCCTTCGATGTAATCGGAGAAGGGAATACTTGCGCATGGAGTTCCTGGAGTTTCTAAAAGGAGAATGGGATTCTCTCTCAGCTTACTCCTTCGTATACACCACAGCACAACAGTGTGTCGGGGCGGAGGTATCACACCCTATGAGATATGGCGCGCTCTATGATGAGTACTGCTGAGTAACCTATTTCCTTTTTGGTGTTATGCACTTGAGAAGCTGCATACCTATTGAATGGGCTTCCATCCAAATCTGTGCCTACCACTCCATATGAGATATAGAATGGGAAGAGACCATGTCTTAAACGAGTTAAGATATGGGGTTGTCTGTCCTATGTTGAAAAGCAAAATTCGGACAAACTCGAGAAATGTCAGTTCTGTAAGTTTGTTGGATATCCCAAACATTTGCGAGGGAATATCTTCTACCACACCGAGAAGCAAAAGGTGTTTTGTTTCTCAGCATGCCACCATTTTAGAAAAGAAATTTCTTATGAAGAAATTAGTGGTTATGAGGTAGAACTGGAAGGAGTTCCAGCTGGACAAACTAACAGTTGATGATTTGGTGAAATCAAAGGATTCAATAGTCTCCAACAAGTCTCAGCCTCTTCTCGAATCTGGTAGGGTTCCTTATCCACCTGAGAGATACTATGGTTTCCTCGGTGACAGTGAGAGCGAGGATTGCATCATAGTTGATGATGACCCAATTAGGTTCAAGCAGGCCATCATGAGTGGGGACTCTGTGAAATAGTTGGATGCTATGCAATCAGAGATGGAATCCATGTACACCAACAAAGTATGGCTTTGAATGTTGCACCTGAAGGGGTAAAACCCATTGGGAGCAAATGGATCTTGAGAAAATTCTTGGTGTAGATGGAAAGTTGAGACTTTCAAAGTTAGATTTGTAGTAAAAGGCTATCGTCAATAACCAGGTGTGGATTATGATGAAACCTTTTCTCCAGTGGCTATGCTTAAGTCTATCAGGATTAAAGCAGGTATCGCGGAGTTGGAACATCTGTTTTCATGTGGTAGTCAAAGTGTTTGACTTCATCATAAATCTAGATGAACCTTGTATATCCAAGAAGGTTGTAGAGAGTAAGGTTGTCTTCCACGTATTGTACGTAGATGATATGCTCTTGATAAGAAATGGTTTCCTATGTTACACTCGGTCAAGCTCCTCTTACCACGAGGATTCTCCATGGAAGATCTGGATGATACCTACTTCATCTTGTGGATTATGATCTATGGTGATAGATCTAAGTGGATGCTGGGAGTGTCCCAAATCCAGGTACATTATCACCATACTAAAGGGGTTTAGTATGGAGGATTCTAAGCATGGTGGTTCGCCCACTTACTCATGAATCACTCTCTCCAAAAAGATGTCTCCCAAGACTGATTTGGAGAGAGCTGGCATGCAAGGGATACCCTATGCTTCGGCAGCAGGCTCTAACATGTATGCGATGTTATGTATCAGACCAAATGTAGCTGACTCACTAGGTGTAGTGATCATGAATCAATCAAATCTTGAGAGAATCACTGGACAGCTATGTAGGACATTCTTAAGTACTTAAGAAGCACTAAAGAAATGTTCTTAGGGTTTGGTGACGGTGAACTCCAGTGGGAGTCCTTTACCAATTCAAGTTCCCAGAGTGATAAGGTCGACTGAAAGTCAGTCTCGGGCTTTGTCTTTACCCTCAGTGGAGGGGCGGTATGTTGGAAGAGTTCCAAGCTATATACCGTAGCAAACTAGACGATAAAGGCTGAATGCATCGCTACCAACAATGCTACCAAAGTGAATATATGATATTTCTTGTTCATGAGATGAACATGGTTCCTACCATTGAGCGTCCAATAACTGTTATTGTGACAACAATAGAGTTGTGGCTTTGGCCTAGGAACACCGGTCCCATCAGCGATCCAGACATATTCTGATGACAGTATCATCAGGGAGATGGTTGATCTCCAAGGGATCGAGGTAAGGAGAGTTGATGCGAAGGATAACACGGCGGATCCACTCACATAGGCCTTTCTCTAGAGAGAATTTTAAGGGACGTTGGGTATGAGATACTACAACAAATGGTCTTAGTGCAAGTGGAAGATTGTTAGTTATTTATATGCCCTAGAGGCCATTATTATACATGTGATGTATATTATAGTGGATGCTTGGACATATATAGGGAGGACTTTCTTGCTCGACATGATAGTATGTTATCTGGTTGCTCTTTATCTTAACATGTACACTTATTGTCTCTCTATTACATGTTGATAAAGCCCTTAGGATGAGTACTTGACTACCAGGATTATGATGCAGATTATACTAGTGGGGCAGAGGTAGTCGGTAAGTACATCCTTCAATTGTCCCTAGTAGTGGGAGGATCGAGACGGGGCATCAATATTCCAGAGTAGACTAGCGTATACGCTTCCCGACCCATGTGATGGGCAATGGATGATCCCATATCCATTGATGTTTGACATCAGAGATGGTATACGGGTGCTCAGTGGAGACTGGGTACACTGAACGGACTCGCCGAGAACTCCTAGATGGTATTATACCCCACGTCAGATAGCAGTTCTCTGGTGACATTGGTACAGGTTAGTCTGTCGACCCGAGATCGTCATAGAGTCTTGTGTGATTCCCACTGTGCTTTGATTTCCACCTTACCACGTTCAAGAGATCGTGCAAAACGGTGGTTTTCTGGCACAGTCCCGAGTCACATGGAGGCAATAAGCGATAGGAGGGGATTTCGTCTCTCCCGGTATTGGGGGTTGATATTGCGCTATGCTTGATTGGCCATAGCAGGAAATCCCTGGTCAGGGTTGTTGAGATTTACTGGTAAGTGTTATCAGTAGTTTCTCGAATCGTTATGGGCCTCATATTAGCATGATTTATCAAGCTATTGGGGTCTGACGTTTACCGCCCTCAGGCTGTGATATGCGACATATCAGACGAAGAGAACGGACTATACGGTAGTGTTACTTATTGGATTCGCAGGAGTATAAGCAGGCTTGCTTGTTGATCTTTTGATCGCTCAATACCCGGGTGGCCGTTACATTTAGCAGACTGCTTGCGGCTTGTGGGTGGCTGATATGATCACCACCTACTGCCGACGTATTGACTAGTCTTTAGAATCCTACACAGAGGTTTCCTGGCTCAGGCGAAACGAAGTAGGAGCACATATGTGATATGTGCGGGACCGAGATTAATACGTGTATGTGATACCGTATTCTATTCTTACGATATATGATATCGTTCGGTTATATATGATATAGCCGGGTTATCAGATCATGCGTTGATTCGATAAGTTGATACATATGATATTAGTCAGTTATATATGATATAGCCAGATTATTAAATCAAGTGTTGATTTAATAATTTAATGTATAATTATATATTTAATATATCGATTTACATTAATTAATATTAGCTCACTTAAGCATTTCTTTTTCTCACTTATGTGTGCACTTAATATATATGTGATATATATTATTGTGTCATGCATGTTGCAACATGCTACATGGGTGTATGAGACTCACACCATGTCTATAATAATGTAAGGTTTTATTTATTTAAAGTAAATCAAATTAGTTAGAAATTAGTCACATGGTTAAGCTTAGTGGAAGCTTGTAGAACCATTGACGTGGTCCACTAGTTTTGTTTTACATTAGATATTTATTAATCCAACCATTACCTTAAGCCATGGTTAAGTTTCTACAAGAGTTAATATGAGATATTATCTCATGGTTGCTATTCTCACCACTTGATTCATTTCTTCACTTGCTTCTCTCCATGGTTGCTTTTCTTCATCTCCTTCCTCAAGCTCTCTAACTTTTTGGGAGGTGAAGAAAATGAGTGAGAAAAATATTTCTAAAGTGAGCAAAATTCCTACTTCATCATCCTCTACTAGATTAGCCATTTAGTTTAGGGTGTTAGCTTCACTAATTCCATATTAGTGAAGATGTAGCTTGAGTTGGTGTCTCCTCGACGTAGATCATCTTCGGCCTCGAAGACTTCAAGCAAGCTTATTCCTTTCATCTTGTGGAGCCTTTCTAGAGTCCGGGAGTTCATTACTTGGAGCGAAGGGACTACTACACGAAGCTATTGAAGTGAAGGACCGGTCTACAAAGGTTGTATTCCTTGTTCACTTAGATGTAAAAATGTTTACACTCTAGTTTTGTCTAATTCTCTAGTTAAGATTCTTGATTATGGTTCTTTAGCGTGCCAATTTTTGAAAACGGTATGGTCGATATCTCTCAAAACCCAGCGGCGGCCCTAGGGAACCCTGCACTATGTAGGGGTGTCAAACGGGTTGGGTTGGGTCATTATCGGGCTGGGTCATCTTTGACCTGACCAAAATCGGGTCCGGATCGACCTAACCCATTTAATAATCGGGTTAACTTTTTAAGACCCGTACTCGACCCATTTAATATTCAGGTCGGTCATTATCAGTTTACCCTACCCGATCTAAGTTACTTCGTTATTTTTTTGTGTGTATGTTTTATGTTTGAGAAATACAAGTTAACTATTGTAAATTTGATATTTATGAATAAATTTACGAATATTCAAAAAATAGAACCCAAAAACTCCAGAGAAAAAGGAACGCGAGAGAAAACGAATGATTTGAGGATAATGTAATTGGGTCAAACGGGTCGAAGAAATGACATATACCCGACCCGTTTAACCCAATTAAAAACTTAGCAGGTTTGAGTCGCTTTTACCGGGTCGGGTAATTGGGTTCGGATATTTTTGGCAGGCCTGTCCATGAGCTAAATGATGTTGGGAAAATAGTGGTGGAGATGGATTTTAGATAATAAAAAGGGTTGGGTCACCTGCATTAACGCCTTCTATGACAATAGATCTGAAGCAGTCAATGCTTTAAACAAAAATATATCCTCAGCCAGTTATCGATTTAAGAAGCATTTTTAGAGACATATCATACTCAATAGAGGATGAGAGGATAAAACTACTGGTGTAGGGTTTAATGCTATAGGAGAAATTCTTTAACCTATTCACCCGGCTAAGAACAAGGATGTGTCAGTTTTAAATCAATGGAAGGGTTTGAACCAATTTAAAAGGGCATTATCATCTAGAGAGCGAAATGAGAGATGAGATATGATTGTATTTTTGAATGACCGGAGGCCAGTGGAATGAGGAAGTACAATTTCAACATCATGAAAGTGGTCATCCGAGCAGATTTTCTCTGTGAAATATTTCTACTCAATTCTTAACTTTGACGATATTAGTTCTAATATGGAATATTAAAAAACTCCTCCTCCCCCTTCCCCTCTTAAAGTGTGGGTTTTCATGTGGCTCAGTCTAAACAATGTCGTTTTGACCAAAGATAACCTTTGTAGGGCGTAAATGGATAAGTCCGCTGTAGTGGGTATTTTCAATCTTGAAAACGAGTCAGTTGATCATTTATTTTCAAATGTCGATTGGCCAGACAAATTCGGAATATGTTCATCTGCGATTTAGATAACAGGCCTTCACTCTTTGTTGGAGCAAATGCACAATATAGGGAAAGTCCAAACTTTTCATAGTGGGTTTTAGTCCCACATTGCCCATACCAAAGAATGGGAAAGCATTTATATAACACTTCTATCCTTTACTACTTTGAGTCAAATGAAAGAGGATATGATGAAACCATATGCATGCGCTGCTACTATCGTGATGAGTGGGTGAGGGATGCCCCTCCAATTCCAGTAAATTATTTTAATATATTTTTGTAAAATATTTTTTGAAACGTTTTTCATGAATGGTTTATAGGAATGGGCGTGTCTGTTGGAAAATGACCGTTGCAAGTTGAACGTTAGAGATCTGACGGTTACCAGCTGTTGCAGATCGAACAATTGTTGTAGTTGCCAGCGGTTGCGGATCGAACGGTTGTGATCTAGCGGTTGCAAATGAATGGTTGCGAACCGTTTTGGGAAGCTATAAAAAGTCATTCCATAAAGGCATTGAAACATTCCCCGAAAAAACCAAAAATCAGAGCACACGAATTCTTTATCTTCTTCTCCTTCACCGTATTCACAGCATCCGAGTATCTAACCGTGAAACAAAAAATGGTACTAACACTACTCCGGTGACTTGTGCAAGCTGGAATACCAGAAAGGCTGGGGGAGCTGTATCTTGGGATTGAATTATCGCTGTAAACCTGCCAAGAGGGAGACGATATTTTTCTTAGGTCAGCGCACTTAAGCGCATGGCTCTTTTACATAAACTTTATTTTTCAAATTTATGATCTACAAAGTTTAGAATTTTGTTTATTCAATTATTCAATTTTTTAGATATAAAATGTATTAAACAACAAAATTTTCGAACAATCTAAGAAAGATATCGATCTGTTTAATACGTTTTAGTTTAATTGTAAACCGTTTAATCATTCTGTAATCTGTTTAGTATTAATTTGCTTAGTTAATTGCTATTGTGTGTGTGTATTGTAATTGCACCAGTATACTGATTGGTCTATTTTGTTGGGCATGTTCCCCTCAAAGATTACTTTATGGATACTGCTTGCACTATACCGATTGGTCTACTTTATCGAGCCTGTTCCCCTCAAAGATCACCTTATGGATATTAACTACACTATTTTATTATTGCTAGTAATTCCAAATTAAAAATGAATATTAATATTAAGAATTAGTTTATTTGTTAAAATCACCGAATATTCATATTTATATTTTAAAATTCTAACACATTTTTATTATCCATCAGTTGATATATTATGGCAAAGAGCAACGACTCCAGTTCCATAAAATCCGAAAAGTTCAATGATCAATGTGACTTTAAGACTTGGCAAATCCAAATCGAGTACCGATTGACTATACTAGGATTAATAACTGTAATTAAAGAAAATCTTATCCCATCTATATCTGTTGAATCTGTCCCTAAGAAAAGTCCAACCGATGAGAGTGGGAGTACTGATGCACCCACTTCTTCCTCGGACAAAACCAAATCTAAGTACTCCTCTCATATGAAGATAAATTACCCTTGCAAGTTCCGAATACTTAATGCCTTGGAAGGTCCACTTTACCGTGCATTCCTTCACTTTAAAATGGCTAAGAAACTTTGGTTCGCATTAGAACATATATATGGTAATGATTATACCGTGGTAAAGAGATTTAGCATATTGTACTTTAGGAATTTCACCATTAAGGATAATGAGTCGATAAATAAACAACTTCATGACTTTCAGGAGTTAGTCACTAAAGTGATTAATTCTGGAACTATACTTTCAGATCAATTTCAAATGACTGCTTTGATTGATATTCTTCCGCCATCTTGGGAAGCCTTTACTAATTAATTTCGGATGAACCAAAACTCACTCACACTCTTTGATGCCATGAATTTCATTAGAATTGAGAAACAAAGAACGGTTATCCTTAATCCTAGTACCAAAAGCTACAATAAAGTAAATCCGACTGAAGATTCTAATAAAATTGTTCCTAAGGAAAACCAATTTAGACCTAAGAACAATAAGTACAAAAAGAAACAATTTAAGAAAGGTCTAAACCAGAAAAAAGTCATAAGCCAATAAAAAAGAAAAATTCCGTTTCGTATGTGGGAGAACCAACCATATCTCTACCAGACACTTCTTCAGGAAAATAGAACCAGTTCGAAAACTTGCAAGTACTAACAATGCAAATGTGAATGTGGTGGAAATGGGTGAAGGTTCCTTTCTTAGGTATATTTCCCACACTGTAAACCTTATCACATCATTTAATAATTGGTGGTTAAATAGTGGTGCTAATATGCACGATGTTCTAACAATAAATGATATACTTTATTTCAGGATGAATGTGAAGGAAGTGTAACATTTGGAAATAATACAACATCACCAGTGAAGGGAAGGGAATTGATTAGGCTCTCTATACCCTCTGGAAAATATTTACCGCTAAGTGATGTCTTGTATATTTCTGGTGTAAGAAAGAATTTGATAAGTGCATCTTTACTTTCTAAAAAAGGTTATAAAACTGTATTAGAAAATAATCAAATTGTAATTTCCAAAAAAAGGTATGTTTATTGGTAAGGGTTATGTGTATGATGGATTGTATAAATTAAATGTCGTTTATAATAATAATAATAATAATGAAATAAATAAAACCAGCCCCATTGTTTTAATCTTGTCTTCTTGTGATATATGACATGGTAGATTAGAACATGTTAATTATTAAACATTAAATAAAATGATGCACTTAAATATGATTTCTAAAAGTTCTATTGACTTGAAATCTTAATGTGATATGTGTCAAGGCTAAGAATACTAGAGGTACATTTAAATCTGTTGATCGATATACTCAAACATTAGTTTAGTACATTCTGATATATGTGATTCTTGCAAACAATCAAGTAGAGGTGGAAATAAATACTATGTTACATTCATCGATGACAATACAAGATATTGTTATGTATATTTACTCCAATCAAGGATGAAGTGTTTAATAGATTCAAAGTATATAAAGCCGAAGTAAAAATGTAATGACTCTGAAATTTTTGTATGGATTTTTCTGTTAATATACAAGAAAAGAGTATTACAACCTGAGTTTGAGTTATAAGTCACTTTTATTAAATAAAATCAAGAAGTAACTTGTAGCTCACTGGTAAAGTCTTTGCACTGCTGTGACGTAACCTGTGTGTTCGATTCCCATTAGACAGACACAATTATTTTTTCTGCTTTTTCTTTTTAAATTTTTGGAAGACTAAAAGATTTCACGTGCAATACACGGGAAATAAAAAGTTCAGAAAAATCAAACATGTGGAAAATGGTTTAATTACTGAATTTATCAGATGTCACGAATCTCGAAGCCAGATATCATAAATCAACCGGCCAAACATGCCTACAGACCGGCGGGGACGGCTGAGATGAGCCCAATGAGCTCTGTGCTTTGCACACTCGTCTCTTCAGCTACTCCTAACCCCTCTGCACTGTTTGATTTCTCTGCAATCAAATAGAGACCTTTCAATTCACCAATTAACACAATTTTAATACTTTTAATCCACATTTTTAATTCCCAAACCCTAATTCTTCACTATAAATACCACCCCTTATCTTGGCTCAGCACCATTCTGAAAATTCTAGCCAAAACTCTTTAAAAAATTCCTAAGTGCAAGTGGAGTAAAGTGGAGTTAGCGAGCAAGTTAGTTCCGAAAAAGATCGAAGCCAATTCTGGAGCTCCCGCGACGCCACGATGACACTCTTCCCTTCCTCACCCTCTTCCTAAGCTTTCTAAACCGTAAGTCCCTTCCAATTCTCCTCCTTTTCATTGATACTCATTTTAAATCAAATATCGGTAAAAGTGGAGTTATTACCGATATCATTTTTTCTAAAACCTATACCTCCATTTTCTTTTATCATTTGGACACTCTAAATTTACCACTTCACTTGTAATTTTAATATCTATTTAGAATCAAGTTTAACCAAGAATCTCATGTAAACCAATCATAATTGAACTTTTACATTAAAATACCTTGGATTTTATTATCACATCTTTTCGACAAAATTGCTTAACAATACTTTTAGGAAAACTTCATGGGGTAACGACCTACCCCCCCCACACACACTTGGTTTCATAGCACGATACCAAGTTATATGTGTTTTTGGTTCGAAGATAGTATTTACAATAAAATACCACATAATTCTAAAACCGGATTTCTTTTAAAGCGGTATTTCATTTCCTTTGCGATTATGCATCTACAACCCTTTTTAGGGGACCTGCTAACGGATGGTGCGGATTATCGCACATCCTTGGGCTAGTAGAGCGAGATGCAGACCTCCTCACGGAGCATTCGATCTCGAAAGGATTTAAATACGATTTTAAGAAATACGAATTTTTTAAATAAAATAAAATAATTTTTAAAAAAACATTATATAAAATTAGAAATCCATATTTTCAAAATATAATGAAACGATATTTTTTCTAAAAATGAAAGATTAAAAAATATTAATAAAATACCATCAAGTTACTGAAAAAGGCAAGTTTTCAAATAAATACCATGAACATTCCAAAGCTAAGTATTTATCATTAAAATACCCCAATATTTAAATCCATGCTCATGAAAATCCTAAGTAATACTAATCACCCTCGAGATTTATTTTTAACTATATAAAAAATATTTTTCATAAAACCCCCTTGAGATATATAAAATAACAATATTTAAGGACTTTAGTAAATATAGGTTTAAGCGGGATCAATTCTCTTGAGCCCCAGAGAGCCGGAGAAAATGAGTACTTGCCTATTTAAGGTAGACAACCTAACGGTGTTATCAATGGTAATTGCCTTGGAGAAAGACACAAATCCTGCCGTCCATATACAGCAGTTGCCGATAACTCCCGAACTTAAGAATTCAAGAGTTTAATAAGTTTACAAGCATCTGACTCGGTCTGAGTCTAATCTCAAACCTGACTCCAAAATCAAACATGAACATGAATACTCGAATCTAAACATCAATATCAAACATGTATACTTGACTTGACTTGACCGAACCATGGTTATAACTTGACTTGACTACTTGAATACTTGATTATATCCTGAACATGAATACTTGAACATTTTGTATCCATGGTTTCGGCCAAGACTTGTGAACCTAATCTATACAATATATTACACGGGGATAAAGGGGTAGATTGGTACGGAACGTATATCGTGGCACGAGAGGTCACTTAAAAGACGCCTATATGAATTCACGTGCCGTTGTCCCGTGGGTTATGACGGGGCCTTATACTACATGTTACCATAGTCCACGGGGTAAGATGGACTCCTCTCGTATATATGAATACCATCTTTATCAAGTTACGAAAAACTACGTTAGAATAACTATCATATACCGGTAATCAATCATACACAACTTACCTGTTCATTTCACATTACTTGTTATAATCTCTTTCTTCTTTTGGGATTTACCTAGCGATAGTTCGCTGATGACATTCCTTTCTATTTATTTCTTTGGAGTGTTCGTCAGGAGGACTAGACTCTGAGGAAATCGAGCCGAGCCAGGAGGACTTGGACCAGCTCATCGCTCAGCCTGATTTCTAGTTTCCCCTGTACTTACTTTCCTGTATGCCATTGTTTAGGCACTGCTTGTAAAGATGAATGTAAATAAAGTTGTTGTTTATTTTATTACTCTTGTCATTCTTGTACATTTTTATATATTGCTTAATTACGCTTAACGTATTTATTTCTTAGTAAATACATTACGGCCTGCCACGTCACCGTTTCCGTCTACTGGGAAGCGGGGCATGATAAGAAAACTATACTGAAAGAAATATCAAGGCCCTTAGATCAGACCGGGGAGGGAAGTATACTTCTAATATATTAAATTTGTTCTGTCAAGAAAATGAAATAAAAAATGAATATTATCCTCCTTACACTCCTCAATCTAATGTTGTAGCAGAACGTAAAAATAGAACATTAATAAATATGGTTAATTCCATGTTACTTAGTTCTGGTGCTCCTGAAAGTTTATGGGGGTGAGGCGATACTATCAGTATGCCATATACTAAATAGAATACCTCATAAACCTACAAATAAATCTCCATTTGAATTATGATTTGGAAGAACGCCTAGATTAGACTACCGTCATGTTTGGGGTTGTCTCGTACTTATATGTATTTCTTCTCACAAAAGAAACAAAACAGGTCCTAAAACAGTAGATGCATTATTTGTAGGATATTCCCTCGACAATAATACTTATAGATTCATTATCTTAAAATCTGATATTACTGATATTAAATTTAATACCTTCATCGAATCTAAAGATGCTGCTTTCTTCGAAAACAGATTTTCTTACATAACTCAAATTTCTAAACAAGTAGATGATTATGTTTCAAACCCTGACATAGTAAGTACTTCTAATAATACTAAATTAATTCAAAATGCATCTTCTTCGGTTCCAACATCCAAACCAGAATTAAGAAGAAGTGACAGAACTAAAAGAAGGAAAGTACTCAGTGGTGATACTTCCTACTATTACCTAGTAGAAAGATATTCTTCTTCCTATGAAGAAGTAATGGCGTCTTCTGATACTGAGCATTGGAGAAAAGCTATTCAAAACGAGATTGACTCAATCTGAAATAATAATACATGTGTGCTAAGATCCTTATCTCTTGATAGTAAAGCAATAGGATGTCAGTGGATTTTTAAAAAGAATCTAAAGGTTGATGGTAGTTTTGACAAATATAAAGTCAGGCTAGTAGTTGTAGAGTGTTTTTTGTTACCCTATTGAAATAGGAACGCACGTCGCTTGTCAGGCATATTATAGATTCCCCCTGTCTGGGGTAGGCTAGGGTTTAATGATTGTGGGTATCCGAATCTTCGGCAGCCGCAAACTAAGCTGCCGTTAATTACTCCTCGCTTTTGGAGCGAGGGAACCTCCGATTAACAAGTCAAACAGATCGTGCGAACTTAATATGCAATATGTGTGTATTGTGTTTAGGAATAGGTTGAGAGTATTTCGGGCATATCGAGGGCCTCATAGAGTTTATACGGGGGTGCCGCTATCCGAATAGCTGGCTGGAGGTCAAGGGGGCTAGCAGTCCCTTATGGGGTGCGGGGCAGTGCCCTGTCAGAAATTTTTTTCTAACGGGAGAGGTGATGAGTGTATATATATCAAGTGAGCACGTGGTAAGATGCGCACGTGCCAAAACGCGCACTTAATAAGGTGCGCACCTAGCAAGGGGTGCACATGACAAGTGCGTACCTGCCTAGACGATCACCTAGCAAGGTGCACACTTGGTAAGGTGCGCGGGAGTGAAGGGGACAAAGAGTCCCGAATGGGCCAAAAGGTCCAGTAAGGTGCACGCTTAGGGAAGTGCGCAACTGGCCTGGTGCGCACTTGGCTCGATATGCGCCCAACGAGGTATGCACCTTGCCAAATTGGCATCTAGAACAATGCGCACCTAGCACGTTGCAAGTAGGGTCGAAACCCAATGAAGCAACAGTCCAAAAACACAAAGATTTTGACTTTTGAAGATCAAAAGGGGCTCTTTTTCACTTTTTCGAAGTCTCCTGACATGCGCACTTAAAAAAAAGAAAGGAAGAGAGAAATAGAGACTTACGCATTAAAGAGCAGCTCAAAACTCAAGATTTTGTTTTTGGGGAATCAAGATTAAGATCAGTTATCAAACCATCATGGTGGGCCTTTTATAGGCTTATATCTTTTACATTTAGCCACATGGCTTGTACTAAAATTGGCTTTTTGCAAAAAAAAAAAATTACATTTAGTTTCTCTTTCTCATTTCTTTTCTTTAGCTGACCCCCTCTTCATGCTTGGGCTTGACTTACGCTTGGGTTTGGGCTTGGGCCCACTTGGTTTTTGATTTTAATTTTGGCTCTGACTTTGAGCTTGATTTTGATTTTTGAGTTTGGTAACATGGTACAAATTTTAACCCCAACAAAGTGTCCCCCATCAATAAATACACACCGCATGTAGGGTTGTGTGTATGAAATTGATGGATCTTGTTTTATATGAAGGTTGGTTTGGTTTGATTCCCTTTTGACGACGTGGAGATCGATGCTGCCCTTTTAGTGACACGGACGATCGATGCTGCCTTTTTTACGACTTGGATAGTCGATACAGCCCTTTTTACGAGTTGGACATTCGATGCTGCCCTTGGTCTGGTTCTCTTTTGAAGACGTGGAGGTCAATGCTGCCCTTTTAGCGACATGGACGGTCAATACTGCCCTTTTTGCGACTTGGACGATCGGCGCTGCTATTTTTACGACTTAGACGATCGGCGCTGCCATTTTTGCCACTTGGACTGTTGGTGTTTGATTTGACTTACCCTGCTTCTTGCGGTGTCAGGGATTGGATTTGACTTGTTCCGTTTCTTGCGGTGTCGGGATTGAAGTTGACTTGCTCCGCTTTCTATAGTGTCAGGGTTAAAGTTGATTTGCTCCGCTTCTTACGGTGTCGGGATTGAGGTTGACTTGCTCCGTTTTCTACGGTGTCAGGATTTGAAGTTGACTTGCTCCGGTTTCTGTGGTGTCGGGATTCGAAGTTGACTTGCTCCGCTTTCTGTGGTGTCGGGATTCGTAGTTGACTTGCTTTGGTGTCGAGATTGATTTGTTTCCGAGGTGGAGGTTGATTACACCGAGGAGGTCATTGGTTGATTTGCTTCTAAGGTGGAGCTTGATGCCACCGAGGAGGTTGTTGGTTGACTTGCTTCCAAGGTGGAGCTTGATTCCACTGAGGAGGTCGTTGGTTGACTTGTTTCCAAGGTGGAGCTTGATTCCACCGAAGAGGTCGTTGGTGTTGAATCGGTTGATTTGATTGATTTTGAAGTTCTTGTTTGTTCCGCGGGACCTCTTGAGCTTGGGACCACTACTGGTGGGACTTTGATTTGATTTCTGTCTTAATTGGTGGGACCTTTGAAATTGAGTGGGACATAGAATTTGGGTTTTCTTTGGCATCAGTATCGCTACACTGGAATAACGCCAGGAGCGACTCATCATTTTCCTTAGGAAGACTTGGGATTTAGGTTTTGGGTCAACATCAGCACCGCTAGTACTGAAGCGTAGTGCTAGGAGCGACTCTGTAATATTTCAGAAATATAAAATATTATTTTTGGGAATTTAATATTAAAATAATATATTTCGCGAAAACTATTCGATTTGCGAATAAGGATTTTTCGTAAAATGGTATAAGTATATATCAATATTTGGAAATTTATTGGAGATTAAAATGATTTATTTATTATAATGATGTTTATCGGATTTTTGGCCAAATCCGTATTTTTTACATATTTTTTCCATAACTAGTGCACCATGTCATGTGCATGTTGAGTTTGTGTTTGTGAGTTTGTGTGTGTGACTTGTGAGATTTAAAAGAGAAAAGAAAAGAGAAAAGAAAAGAAAAGAAAAGCAAAGAGAGAAAAGAGTTTGAGTGTGAAAAGAATGAATTGGATGCCATGGTTAAAAGAGAGAAGAAACAAAATAGATATTTTGATAGAGAGTAAGGATAAGAGAGAGAGAGAGTGAGACTTGGCTGTCCTTATTCTTTCCCCATTGTTTTCTTCATGTATTTCTTCATCTCCTTCATTATCCCACTGCCTCCTTGCATCACCTCTAATCCCTTCTCAAAACCTCATGCTCCCTTTACATAAAACATGCATAAACTTATTTTAAGCCCTTTGAACAATCCAAGTTTGGATTTTGAAGACTTTGGGTAACTCAAGAATTTTCTTTAGTTGCAAATGAGGTAATCTCTTCACTTTAGATTAGTGTTTATGTTAAATATCCTAGTTTAGTTTAGAATTTGATATAATTAGGATATGTGATCTTAGAAAATTCCAAGTTGCTGTTAAGTGGTAAATAGAGGTTTAGTGAGTGTTTACAAGACCTTAGAGATTGAATTCCTGGCCTGAAAATGAATTTAGAACCCGATACACGAAGTTAGAATTTTCCCGTGTCGGTTTTGTGAAACCTAAAGGCCTACAGGGTATCTAGAGCTATCTGGGGTATTTTTAAGAAAATCAAGCAAGTCCATTGACCTAGATAAACCACTAGAAGACCACCACAGAAGTACGAACCCATTTGCTCCTACGATGACCGACGAGGCCGGATTTTTTCATGATGTCGCTGGACCCTTATCTCCTATGGTGATGTGGTTTTGCCTATAGCTCACTTACCTTATAACCCATCCCTTGTACTTGCTTGTTTAGTTCCTATTTACCTGAGCCAAAATCTGGGAGTTGTTTGCGAGTGTTTTGGCTATGTTTTTAAGATACTTGAATTCGTGGTTTTGGTATTTGGATTTGATTCCGTCGTTGGACGTTTGTACGTCAACGGATGAGGGTTATTTGGTCGATCTTTCATGCGTAAGCTATAGGTTTTCAGATATTGGTTTTAATAGAATTGCATTGCGATTGTGTATTGATTGTAAGTACCTTTGCGTGGACTTCCGAGACGACGAAGCACATCGACTTCGGCTAAGCGAGGAGTTTAGCAGGTGAGTAGATTTATATCTACTGGAGAAATCAGGTGGATGGCGTATAGCACCCCCGCAACCATTGATATGGAAGATCGTGTTTTAAATTATTATTATGATAAAGTTGACGTTAATGGATATATTTGCTTAAGAATATGAAATGGGAAGTGAATCATGATAGGTATGAATTGAAATAGAACAACTATGAGTTGATGATGGTATGATATGAGATCGAGATCGATAAACACGACAAGAGATTGAGATAGAGGTGTTGTGAAATCAATAAGATATGACGTTTATACAAATGTGATTTGAGATATGTGTGTGCGCGCACGCGCGTATGTATTTATGAGTATAATGAGTAGTATGCCATACGAGATTTTAGATCCGTACCCTCATTATTGTATAGGTCGATAGATTCTCTATTCTGTTTGATGACCCCGTACGATGGATTACCGTACGTGATGAGATGTACCGGATTATTGATCCGTGCTTATGATTTGAGGATGATGATTGAGGATTATTGTCATATCGGATGTTATAAGGTGGGATCGCCAATGTTAAGATGCCACTTGAACCATACCTATTTCCAAAACTGACGAATCGTATGCATCTTTTAAACAGAAACTTTATGGGACGCTGTGGGTTTCCAAATGATGTCTTTTTCTAAAAACACCGTAGCACCCATTTTCAAAACTATGATTCGTATCTTTTAAAAAGTGACCGTATGGTTCATGTGTAGATAGATATACCCATTTATTGTTCATGCTTTGTAGGATAATACCCTTCGTGATGTACATACCACGTGCCGGTATTTAATGTTATATGATATCAATCGCTCGTACACCTGCACAATTACTGTAACACCCGAGTTTATTTATACCAATTCCAGTTTCCGTATTTACTTATCCATGGTCTATTCTTGATTTAGCGTGTTTGGGTATGAATGGTATTTTACATATTACTTTGCATCCGACCCGACCCGCTTGCTTGAACCTCTTTAACTCTTATTTATAGATTGTCTTGACTTGTTGCATGGACCAGTGCATCTCATAATTTAGTATATACTGGTATTTTATCTTTTATCGCATCTTTTGCATATAACAATTTAAATCACATAAAATAAATTAAAATTGCATTTCATGGCCTGCATGATACCCCTAACCCTATGATAGCGTCCCTGCATCATGTTCTCGTCCCGTTCAGTGGAACGGACGTGTTTGGATCGCTACGCGCACGTGCATGCGTCTGTTCTTGGGGGTATGCATTTCTGTACCATAACCTTTCATTTTTAATTTTTGGAGCTTGCTAATAATTTTCATATTTCAAATTCAAAATTTTGGACCCGATCCGGGCGCGTTTCTGATATATTTTGTAGTCCGCCTAAATTCAAATTAATTATTTTATTTGATTTATTTTAAAGATTTTCTGTTAATGAATTGGGAACAGAGTAAATCTTTTAGGTTTAAAATCTTTTATAAATTTTTATCAATTTTCCCGAGCCAATTAGGTTTCTCTTTGCTTGCTCTGGGCCCCACCACCAAATCTCTCTTTCTCTTCTATCTTCCTTTTCCCAACCAATCAGAGATTCTCCCTTCAAACCCACGGGCCCCACGTCTCCCTCTCTTTCTTTCTCCTTCTCTTTCTCTCTCCCCCGAGCGCAGCTCTCTCTCTCTCTCTCTCTTCTTTTTCTCTCTTCTCGCGCCTTTCTCTCAGCTCTCGCGATTACTGTTCATTCCTCGACTCCCGTCACCGCCCATAGGATCTGGTCACCTCCCTTCAGTATATTTCTTCTTCCTCCTTTAAACCCGGCGGCTCCCCTTCTTAAAACCCATCGCCTCGCTTAAACTCTAACCCTAGACCTAGCCTCCTCTACCCTCTAAACTCGACCTCGTCACCACCTCCATCCCATCTCCTTCTCCTTCCCTCCTCTTTTCTCCCAAGTGCCCAACGCCGCCACCAACATCCCTACAACCCAAGAACCCAAGAAACCCTTGCCAAGCCATCACCGCCGATCACCAAGCCTCGTCGACGACCTTACCCCGTCACCCTTATCACCATACCACCTCCTTGTTTCCCTCTCCATACCCGATCACCCTGCAACCCCGATGACGCTAAGAACCCTACAACCGACCACCAGCCTTGCAAACCAGAACCCAACGACTGCACCTTCATCGCCAGAGACCTTACCACCTCGTCATCACCACCGTCATCTCCCCTTTCTCATCACCTCCCTCTTCGATCCCCGACACCCAAACCACCACTAATACTAACCCTGCACACCTCATCCTCGACCACAACAGCAAACCCTAGCCTCACCGGGAACCCTCACGCCGGCAACCCTTGTCGTCGCCACCCCTTGCCGACTCCCCTCTGCAACCTCAGAATGCAGCTACGGTAAGCTCTCTCTAGTGTTTTCCTTCCTCCATTCTTCTCTCCATTCTTTCTTCTCCTTCCTTATGTATTATTCTCATGTTCACTGCTGTTTCTCGTTTGCCGGGATCCGACGTGCCGACGATGATCCCGACGACCCAGCGAGGATACCTGACCCGTGTGATTCCATCGTGCGTTGTTTGGACTCATTCCGTGTACCGTGCGCGTGTCGCGACTTTTCCGCCGACGTGTAACGTTCCGTTTACCGTATCGTGATCCGATCAAGGCGAGTTAATCTTGCTACATGCTATAATATTACCTTCTATGTGTATTTAAATTATAATACCCCATAATGATTATTGTGCAACCCGCATTATCACTTTTCATGTTTTATCATTTTTTCGGATGTCCGATTACATCCGTACCAGGTATTTCACATCTAGTGCATGACAGTGAAACTTGCTATATGCTATTTACAATATTCCATATTTATTTGCATATATATATTTTAAACACGAAGTTTGAATTGGTGCCTATATCACATTTTACCATCCGTTGTCCGTTTATATCATTTTGCGTTAATTGTGAAACACACCCGGTTGCATGTTAGATTACAATATTGTATGCCCATGCCTTTATTTTATAACATAGTTCTTGGTCGCATAGCCATAGTACCCTTTAAATAGTTCATAACTGTGCAACACCCGTTTGCATCCATCTAACCTGTTTTATACATATTATTGCACCCATTTAACCCTTTTACATATACTTGCATCAAGCGGTCTTTTAATACATGATAGTGTGATTTTAATATTCTATGTTCATTTAAGGTATGATACTTCATGTTGGAACTATAACCCTGACTCTAATTGATGACTGTACATCCATATAGTTTAGTCTGTACCTATTTGCATATCATATTACGTGTTCCAGTTTGTTGTTCTATTAGTACACATGCTTGTTCTGTATGCTCATGATTATGCTAGTTTGATTATAAGCACCCACATGATATCTTGTACACCCTGACACGACTTGCTACACCTATTACTTGACCCGACATGGTACCGTACAACTCTTGACAAGACTTGACTCCTATATACACTACCCGGCTTGACCTGATGTACCATGGCTTTACCTGTTACCTGATCTTGCGTCTAATGCCAACAAACTTGTCCTGTAGTTCTCACGGACCGTTCCTATTGTCTATCCAGACAAACCTGCACCTACCTGATCCTGAGTTGGCATTAGTTCTTGATTACTTAATACCTGACTTGAACACATATACCTTGGAGGTATGGGGAAATCAATGATGAAACCTGACTTGTAACTCGACAGTTCGACACCTTTACTGATCAGTCTTACGGGCTAGGCCAGCCCCGGGGTGATGATGCTGACATCACTCATCTTTACATACTACCCTTTTACTGCCTAGCGGCACGTCTCGGATTCAGCCCGAGAATCTTGACCGTGGTCCCGAGCACGCACGGGATACTATTGAGTTACATCGATGATTCATCAAATTGATTTCAAAGACTTGAGAGTAGTTAACTCACTAGACCAGATTAGATAACTCACTACACATTACCCCACTGTCCTTATTTGTATCACTGTTATGCTTGTTTACCATTTATGCTCATACTTGCATGTATTGCTACCCCTGTTTATATTATTGCTTGATGTTATGACGCGCTGACGTCTGGGTTTTGCATGGCCCAGATTCTTCTACCTTTGTTGCAGACTGATCAGGAGTATTGCCGCTGTTAGACCGAGCGGTGAAGTTCCTGTCGGTATGTAGTTTTACTTTCCAGGTGTTTCATTTATTGTATCTTTTTCTTCCGCATATCATTATTTCTTGACTCATTCATTCTGGCTCATGGACATGTACTAGATAGTTTAGTTTACTTTCCTGTTCTTGATATCTCTACAGCCGTAATGTGACTGTGGAAGGATTTTCCCTATCCACAGGTAGCATGGCTGGCTATGTCACGTGTCTATTTAGCGTACTCTGGGAAGCGGGGCGTGACATGGTTCTTTTGGTATCAAAGACATGGGATATAGGTTAAACAAGTTTGATTCTTTTGTAGTTGGGTATTGGATCCAATACACGAATCAGAATACTCGTGATTAGGAACATGTCCTGCCACCTTGTTATCGTGATTCTTGAATCATATCTTTCTTTTATCCTTCGTTTTGACGATATGCAAACAACTTTGCATCTAGGCTTGAAAGCTTTTGGTTCTCTATTGTTTCTTCCCGTTCTTTGATTCTGATACTAGGATTTGGGCGATTTGAGTGGAGTTATGTAATTGTACCCATGAACTGCAGCATGGTTACAATGCGGTACTCTATTTAAGTAACTTGGACTCCTGGTCTTGATTCACTTCCTTGTTCTATGATCGTTATACTACCTTGCTTCTCTCGGTTTCATTGCTTACCAGTTATTGTTTCATCGCCAGTTTGAATCATGTTACCGTGCTTAATCCTCTTCAGTATCTTGACTTCGGTTGAAGTCATCTCGGTATTTTACTTGTTCTTGTTTTCCCCGCATTAAGATTGTTCAATTCTGGTGCATCCTTTTGGTGTTGTTGTCTTGGGAATGGATTTTCGCGGCACTTTCTACGCTCATATTGATTGTAAGGAAAGGAAAGTGATTCTCCAGATTCCCAGACATCCGGAGCTTGTTTTGCTGGAGGAAGCGGTTCTGTCGGGCCAGTCGAGTTTAAGGGCTAGGCCGACAGATAATGTTCTTTCGTCGATGGAAGTTGATAAGGAGGAAGCGCCGGTTATATTTCGAGAGATCATGGACGTGTTCGAAGACATATCGGGATTATCGCCGAAACGAGATGTGGAGTTTGCGATTAATCTTGTTCCCGGTGCAGCGCAAATCTCATAGGCGTATTATCCAATGGCACCAGTGGAGTTGGAAGAAGTCAGGAAGTAGGTTACCGAATTACTTGAAAAGGGTTGGACTCGCAGCAGAAATTTAATTTGTGAAGCTCCAGTTCTTCTAGTAAAGAAGATGATATTACAAGGAGGATGTGCATCGATTATCGAGAATTAAACCGGGTGACTATTAAGAACAAGTACCCGATCCCTCGCATTGGCGAATTGTTTGAGCAGCTAAGTGGCGCGAGAGTATTCTCGAAGTTAGATTTGTGATCTGGATATCATCAGGTCCGAGTTAAATTAGAAGATATTTGCAAGACTGCATTCCGAACTCGGTATGGACATTACGAGTATTTAGTGATGCCCTTCGGAGTAACGAATGCACCGGCGATATTCATGGACTTGATGAACCGAATCTTTCACCGTTCTTTGACCAGTTTATAGTGGTGCATCGATGATATTCTGGTCTACTCAGGGAGCAAGGAAGAACATGTAGAACCCTTGAAGATCGCACTGCAGACATTGAGGCAAGAAAGATTGTACGCAAGGAGGAGCAAGTGCGAGTTTGGCTTAAAGAAGTAAAGTTTTGGGGCATGTCGTAGCTGGAGATGGAACCACCGTTTATCCAAGGATGAATGCAGCAGTTCAAGACTGGCCGATTCCGAAGAACGTTGTAGAGATCAGAAGTCTTCTTGGACTTGCAGGATACTACAGAAGGTTCGTGGAGAATTTTGCTCATTGGCTGAACCTTGACCAAGCTTACGCGCAAGGAAGTACCGTTTGTATGGACGGATAAGTGTGCGTCAGCTTTTGAGGCATTGAAGTAGAGATTGATAACCACTCCTATTTTAACCATGCCAGACAGTTCTGGAGGATTGGTGATTCACAGCGACGCATCTGGGAAAGGATTGGGATGCGTTTTGATGCAGTATGGGAAGGTTATAGCTTACGCATCGAGACAGTTGAAGACCCATGAGAAGAATTACCCAACTCATGACTTGGAGCTAGCAGCGGTGATTTTTGCTTTGAAGATTTGGAGACACGACTTATTGGGCGAAAGGGGCGAAGTTTTCACCGATCATAAAAGCCTAAAGTACATGTTCACATAGAAGGAGCTTAATATGAGGCAGCGTAGATGGTTGGAGCTGATTGCTGACTACGATCTTGATCTTAAGTACCATCTGGGGAAGTTAATGTTGTGCCGGATGCGTTTAGTCGGTTACCAGCAATTCGGATGTTGACTGCATAAAAAGGGAACTTATTGAGGACTTCGGAGATTCGAGTTGGAGATCGTGCTACCGCATTCTTCAGGACAGTTGATGTCGCTACAAGTACAGTCGTCATTGATCGAGAGTATTAAAGCAGTGCAGTCAAAAAACCTAAGATTGCAAAGGTTTAGAGAACAAGTTGAAACTGGACTTCGAACGGACTTGTTAATTTATGAAGATGGTTCGTTGCGATATGGTAGCCGTTTGTGTGTGCCAAAAGGATATATTCGCGAAGAAGTTATGAAGGAGGAGCACAGTTCCGCATGTTCCGTACATCCAGGAGGCACGAAGATGTACCGAGATATACGACATCATTTCTGGTGGGAAGGCATGAAACAGGAGATTGCCCGCTTTGTAGCAAAGTGCTTGGTGTGTCAGCAAGTTAAGGCTGAATATCAAAGGGTTGCTGGTTTATTGCAACCACTTCCGATTCCTCAGTGTAAGTGGGAACATATAACCATGGATTTCATGACGGCTTTACCGCGGAGTCCAGAGGGCAACAATGCAGTTTGGGTGATTGTTAATCGATTGACCAAGGCAGCTCATTTCATACCATTTCGAGTTGGTCAATCAACAGAAACTTTGGCAGAACGGTACATGCAGGAGATTGTAAGATTGCATGGAGTACCGATGAGCATCGTGTCCGACCGTGACACTCGTTTTTTATCGCACTTCTAGAGGAGCTTACAGGAAAGTTTGGGGACTCGATTGAAGTTTAGCACGGCTTATCATCCTCAGACAGATGGCCAGTCGGAGAGAACGATCCAAACTCTTGAAGACATGTTGAAAGCTTGCATGCTAGATTTCAAGGGTTCATGGGAGGATCAACTACATTTGGTGGAGTTTTCCTACAAAAACAGTTTTCAGGCGACTATTCAGATGGCTCCATTCGAAGTTTTATACAGTCACAAGTGTCGTTCACCTGTTTGCTGGACGATGTTAGAGAACGAAGATTGTTGGGACCATATTTGATCGTGCAAACAATTGAGAAGGTTAACACTATCCGGAATCATATGAAAGCAGCACAAGACCGACAAAAAGAGTTGGGCAGTTACGTCGAGAAGACCTCTAGAGTTCGCCGTGGGTGATTTGGTGTTCTTGAAGATATCACCGACTAGAGGGGTGATCCGTTTCGGAAGTCGAGGAAAGCTTAGTCCTTGATTCATTGGACCTTTTGAAATTTTGGAGCGTGTTGGAGAGGTAGCATGTCGTTTGGCTTTACCGCAACCCCTGGCGAATGTTCATGACGTGTTTCACGTATCTCAACTCTGTAAGTATGCTCGAGATGAAACACACATGCTGGATCATTCGGAGCTGACTGTACAAGAAAATTTGACTTTTGAGGAGTGACCGATGTCGACTGTGGATCGAAGAGGAAAAGTTTGAAGACCAAGGTTACCTCTCTTGTATTTGTTTCTTGGGGTAATCGCTCACATGGAAGATCAACTTGGGAAACGAGAAGATGAAGTCCGAAATTTCCACATCTATTCTTGTAGTTTCTTGTTTGTTTATCCTATCTTGTTCTTGGAATTTTGAGGACGAAATTCTTTTGTAGTTGGGTATAATGTAACACCCGAGTTTATTTATACCAATTCCAGTTTCCGTATTTACTTATCCATGGTCTATTCTTGATTTAGCGTGTTTGGTGCGAATGGTATTTTACATATTACTTTGCATCCGACCCGACCCGCTTGCTTGAACCTGTTTAATTCTTATTTATAAATTACCTTGACTTGTTGCATGGACTAGTGCATCTCATAATTTAGTATATACTGGTATTTTATCTTGTATCGCATCTTTTGCATATAACAATTTAAATCACGTAAAATAAATTAAAATTGCATTTCATGGCCTGCATGATACCCCTAACCCTGTGGTAGCGTCCCTGCATCGTGTTCTCATCCCGTTCAGTGGAACGGACGTGTTTGGATGGCTACGCCCACGTGCGTGCGTCCGTTCTTGGGGGTATGCATTTCTGTTGCATAACCTTTCATTTTTAATTTTTGGAGCTTGCTAATAATTTTCATATTTCAAATTCAAAATTTTGGACCCGACCCGGGCGCGTTTCTGATATATTTTGTAGTTTGCCTAAATTCAAATTAATTATTTTATTTGATTTATTTTAAAGATTTTCTGTTAATGAATTGGGAACAGAGTAAATCTTTTAGGTTTAAAATCTTTTATAAATTTTTATCAATTTTCCCGAGCCAATCAGGTTTCTCTTTACTTGCTCTGGGCTCTACCACCAAATCTCTCTTTCTCTTCTATCTTCCTTTTCCCAACCAATCAGAGATTCTCCCTTCAAACCCACGGGCCTCACGTTTCCCTCTCTTTCTTTCTCCTTCTCTTTCTCTCTCTCCCGAGCGCAGCTCTCTCACACTCTCTCTCTTCTTTCTCTCCTCTCGCGCCTTTCTCTCAGCTCTCGCGATTACTGTTCATTCCTCGACTCCCGTCATAGCCCATAGGATCTGGTCACCTCCCTTCAGTATATTTCTTCTTCCTCCTTTAAACCCCACGGCTCCCCTTCTTAAAACCCATCGCCTCGCTTAAACTCTAACCCTAGACCTAGCCTCCTCTACCTTCTAAACTCGACCTCGTCACCACCTCCATCCCATCTCCTTCTCCTTCCCTCCTCTTTTCTCCCAAGTGCCCAACGCCGCCACCAACATCCCTGCAACCCAAGAACCCAAGAAACCCTTGCCAAGCCATCACCGCCGATCACCAAGCCTCGTCGACGACCTTACCCCGTCACCCTTATCACCATACCACCTCCTTGTTTCCCTCTCCATACCCGATCACCCTGCAACCCCGACGACGCCAAGAACCCTACAACCGACCACCAGCCTTGCAAACCAGAACCCAACGACTGCACCTTCATCGCCAGAGACCTTACCACCTCGTCGTCGCCACCGTCATCTCCTCCTTCTCATCACCTCCCTTTTCGATCCCCGACACCCAAACCACCACTAATACTAACCCTGCACACCTCATCCTCGACCACAACAACAAACCCTAGCCTCGCCGGGAACCCTCACGTCGGCAACCCTTGTCGTCGCCACCCCTTGCCGACTCCCCTCTGCAACCTCAGAACGCAGCTACGGTAAGCTCTCTCTAGTGTTTTCCTTCCTCCATTCTTCTCTCCATTATTTCTTCTCCAGCCTTATGTATTGTTCTCATGTTCACTGCTGTTTCTCGTTTGCCGGGATCCGACGTGCTGACGATGATCCCGACGACCCAGCGAGGATACCTGACCCGTGTGATTCCATCGTGCGTTGTTTGGACTCATTCCGTGTACCGTGCGCGCGTCGCGACTTTTCCGCCGATACGTAACGTTCCGTTTACCGTATCGTGATTCGATCAAGGCAAGTTAATCTTGCTACATGCTATACTATTACCTTCTATGTGTATTTAAATTATAATACCCCATAATGATTATTGTGCAACCCGCATTATCACTTTTCATGTTTTATCAATTTTTCGGATGTCCGATTACATCCGTACCATGTATTTCACATCTAGTGCATGACAGTGAAACTTGCTATATGCTATTTACAATATTCCATATTTATTTGCATATATATATATATTTTAAACACGAAGTTTGAATTGGTGCCTATATCACATTTTACCATCCGATGTCCGTTTATATCATTTTGAGTTAATTGTGAAACACACCCGGTTGCATGTTAGATTACAATATTGTAAGCCCATGCCTATATTTTATAACATAGTTCTTGGTCGCATAGCCATAGTACCCTTTAAATAGTTCATAACTGTGCAACACCCGTTTGCATCCATCTAACCTGTTTTATACATATTATTGCACCCATTTAACCCTTTTACATATACTTGCATCAAGCGGTCTTTTAATACATGATAGTATGATTTTAATATTCTATGTTCATTTAAGGTATGATATTTCATGTTGGAACTATAACCCTGA
Organism: Agapanthus africanus; assembly: GCA_030015575.1. NCBI lineage: Eukaryota > Viridiplantae > Streptophyta > Magnoliopsida > Asparagales > Amaryllidaceae > Agapanthus > Agapanthus africanus. The sequence goes on from CM057337.1 coordinate 190,158,490, forward strand.
CTCTAATTGATGACTGTACATCCATATAGTTTAGTCTGTACCTATTTGCATATCATATTACGTGTTCCAGTTTGTTGTTCTATTAGTACACATGCTTGTTCTGTATGCCCATGATTATGCTAGTTTGATTATAAGCACCCACATGATATCTTGTACACCCTGACACGACTTGCTACACCTATTACTTGACCCGACATGGTACCGTACAACTCTTGACATGACTTGACGCCTATATACACTACCCGGCTTGACCTGATGTACCATGGCTTTACATGTTACCTGATCTTGCGTCTAATGCCAACAAACTTGTCCTATAGTCCTCACGGACCGTTCCTGTTGTCTATCCAGACAAACCTGCACCTACCTGATCCTGAGTTGGCATTAGTTCTTGATTACTTAATACCTGACTTGAACACATATACCTTGGAGGTATGGGGAAATCAATGATGAAACCTGACTTGTAACTCGACAGTTTGACACCTTTACTGATCAGTCTTACGGGCTAGGCCACCCCGGGGTGATGATGCTGACATCACTCATCTTTACATACCACCCTTTTACTGCCTAGTGGCACGTCCCGGATTCAGCCCGAGAATCTTGACCGTGGTCCCGGGTACGCACGGGATACTATTGAGTTACATCGATGATTCATCAAATTGATTTCAAAGACTTGAGAGTAGTTAACTCACTAGACCAGTTTAGATAACTCACTACACATTACCCCACTGTCCTTACTTGTATCACTGTTATGCTTGTTTACCATTTATGCTCATACTTGCATGTATTGCTACCCCTGTTTATATTATTTCTTGATGTTATGACGCGCTGACGTCTGGGTTTTGCATGGCCCAGATTCTTCTACCTTTGTTGCAGACTGATCAGGAGTATTGCCGCTATTAGACCGAGCGGTGAAGTTCCTATCGGTATGTAGTTTTACTTTCCAGATGTTTCATTTATTGTATCTTTTGCTTCCGCATATCATTATTTCTTGACTCATTCATTCTGGCTCATGGACATGTACTAGATAGTTTAGTTTACTTTCCTGTTCTTGATATCTCTACAGCCGTAATGTCATGGAAGGATTTTCCTTATCCACAGGTAGCATGGCTGGCTATGTCACGTGCCTATTTAGCGTACTCTGGGAAGCGGGGCGTGACAATTATCGTTGATGTGAATGTTACACATACATAGATTTGCAGGCTTACACACATTCTTCATCGGTATTTTCCATGCCACTTATACAGTAGAACTACCATGTCACTTACACAGTAGAACTGCCATATTATGAGATAAATTTTAAACGTAAAAGTACATTAATTTTTCAGTATTATCACTTTATATGCTTGCATGATATACCCGATATGCTCATATTACTACTCTATGTTGCATACATCGTACTTTATAGTTATATGCTTGCATGATATACCCGATATGCTCATATTACTACTCTATGTTGCATTCATCGTATTTTATGGTTATATGCTTGCATGATATACCCGATATGCTCATATTACTACTCTATGTTGCATACATCGTACTTTATGGTTATATGCATTGAGATGCTGTTTTCATGAGACCTCTGGATTTGAGAACCGTGGTTATATTTCAAAGGAAATTGCGTATTGTTTTAAAAACACGGTTTCTCTTGATATGATATTTCGAGATATCCACTATGAGTTTTCTCAGTTCTGAGCTTGTTTTCGAGACTCGATTCAAGGAGTTGGTAGATGCCGTTTGCGGGTACATGGTGGACCCGGTATGGTACCCCAGGGCAAGAAATGATTTTTGTGGTGTAGACAATGAGCCTGGCAGAGGGAACACTACCTACCGGTGATTGTATAGAATTCGGCGGATATCCGGAGGATACCGTTTTGGAGTTATGATATGAGATGGATATGAGGACCGATCTGAGGTTGCGGTGCCTGAGATGAGATGGGTATGAGGGCCGATCTGAGTATGCGGCGCTTGAGATATGAGGATTTACGTGTCGATGCTGGACACGAGTTTCATGATGTTTCGAGTGTCGGTGTTGGACACTCAGGTTCCATGATTTTGATGTGTCTTTGATGGACACACGTGGTTAATATTCTCATATATATATACATGCATATGTTTTCATGATGTTCGAGTGTCGGTGTGGGACACTCAGGTTCCATGATATTATTTGTGTCATTGATGGACACGTGGATGATATCCACATGCATACAGGTATCAGATGTTTATTTATTTATGTCATTGCATTGACTCGATTGTTGACATATACATACATGGTCACCCTAGATATCATAATATTACCTTCAGGATATAGTGACCTAGGAAATCGTTGTTTTATTCGATTTCTACTTGCTGATGTTTTTTACTTATGAGTTGGCAACTCACCCCCGTTGTGCCATAGTTCTTGCAGGTTTGACCGCTTAGGATCAGTTGCGGTATCGCTGGCACACAGCTTCATCCAGGGTGTTTTTCTTTGGTAGGTGGGACACATGTTGGATCGTGCCCACTCTCGTACTGTTATATTCTATTGTATCTAGATAAACTCTATCAGATTAGATCAAATCAGAGACTAGACATTGTATATTGGTGGACTTAGTCAGACTTGGTTGTGCGAGATTTAGAGCGATGGGTTTTTGATCGTTTTCTTGAGTTTTGATGTCTTTCTTCCTTATTTGTTCTTTCTGGATTGATTCTTTGCCGTTGGGCGTCGTATATATGTTATTGTGTGGTTGTGATTCCGCCAGTTGGCGAAGAGCCAGCTCCCGCTTGGGGATGCCTATATATCGTTGTGTATATGTTTTTGGATCAAAATAGGTGCTGCCCAAAATTTTAAAAGATGGAACATGATTCATTATACTTTATTTCAAAACTGCACCCCCACTATTTTCCGCAAAAAGTTTTAGATTTTCTAGGCTTCGGCTTACTTGATTTACGTCACGCCTTTAGACGTTGTGTAATTTAACTGCCGGTCACATGCTAAATTACGGGTCATGACAGACTCATCACTTACCTTTGGGAAAACTTAGGGTTTCAGTTTTGGGTCGATATCAGCACCTCTAACACTGAAGCATAGTGTCAGGAGCGACTCATCATTTGCCTTGGGAAGACTTAGGATTTGAGTTTTAGGTCGGTATCAGCACCGCTAACACTGAAGCATAGTGTTAGGAGCGACTCATCATTTTCCGTTGACCGTTGGGGAGCGATGGCTTAGGAGACAGGTTTAGATCCCTATCACCTAAGGCTTTTCAATGTTATGAGCCGTAAGGGTCTCATAAAAGCATTTTCTCCTACAAGTTGAGAGGATCCTGCAGGTGTGTATTCTCCTTAGGAATCGCGAAGATTCCTAAGTGTGTTACTCCTTTATGAATCGTAAAGGTATCACGTGGGGATATTCTCCTCACAAGGTCGAGAGGATTTTGAGAGTGTATTTTCGTCTTCTTTTCGTGAGTTTGCGCCTTTTCGGGTTTTCACAAACTCGCTGGCAATCTTACTGTTTTTACTCACGAAGCCCTTTCAGGTTTTCATCCATGCCCGTTTTGCTTGTGGACATACCATTTTTTTAACATTGGTGGAGCTTCATCGCCGGTAGGACTTCAGATGTAGTATCGCCGGTAAGACTAAGGAGAGATATAGGTAATTTACGCCCATGGATTGTATACGGTTTTAAAGGATGTATGATCCAGACCGTAGGGCCGGTGTGCTCAATTCGTCTATGACTTGGAGCATTCACGCGTAGTATTTCTTGATATATCGGCCATTGATGGGTGTCATAGGCCTTTCTCCCTTGATATTTATTAGCTAATAGGATCTTCTATCAAACACTTTCTCGATGACGTATGGCCCTTTCCAATTTGGCTCGAATTTTTCCTTGGCGTGTCGATTGAAGATGGTCAATTTTTTAAGGATCAACACCAATTTGCCTTTCTTAAAAACGCGTTGACGGGTTATCTTATCATAGACCTATGAAATTTGAGCTCGGTACAGCTCGAAATTTTGCCGTACCGCGAGTCTCTTTTCTTCGAGGCGTCAAGTACTTTAAACCGAAAGAGAACGTTTTTCTCATCCGTCAAATTGTACTGGATAACCATCCTAAGGCTTGGAAATTCGACTTCGAAGTGGAGGATCCCCTCCACTCCGACTGAGTATAGAGTGGACTGAGTTGGAGTGCGGTGCGTGGCACGATATACCCACAACGCCTCATGAAGTTTGAGATTCCAGTCTCTCTTGTTGGCTGAAGTATTTTTCCTTAGGAGTTTCATAGAGTTTTATTGAAGGCTTCGGCTAGCCCATTGGCTCTTGGATTATAGATGGAGGAATATCTCCACTCTATTTTATGCTGAGTGGCGAACCTTGAGACTTTGAAGCTCTTGGCTGAAGGCCCATTGTCAGAAATGATTCTTCTAGGTTTACCGAAACAGTATAGAATATTAGGCCGGAAGAATATCAGAATGTCTTCTGTCTTGACTTCTTTTTGTGGGACAGCTTCAGCCTATCTGGAGAAATAGTCAGTTGTGGCTAATATGGACCGGTGGCCTTTGGATGATGGAGGATTAATTGGACAAATTATGTCGGTGCCTCAAACTTTGAAAGGCCATAACGCCATCGTAGGATGCAGCAGGTTGGGATGCTTATGGATGAAGTCCGCGTGAATTTGGCAGAGATAACACTTCTTCGCATACTCTTTGCAATCCCTTATCATGGTATTCCAGTAATACCCAAACTGTTTGATTTGAAGCCGCATTTCAGGACCAGATTGGTAAGCTCCGTAGATGCTTGAGTGAATTTCTTTCATGACTTTTTAGGCTTTAGCCAAAGACAGACACCTGAGCTGGTCACACGATCTGCGGTATAGCGTGTCATTTACAAACACATATTAAAGAGCTCTTTTCTTCAGCTGAACCCTCGTAAATTTTTCCTCGGACATCTTGTCATATCAAAGGTACTCTATGAAGGGCTCTCTCCAATCGAGCTCATCTTGAATGATCAGAACTTCTTCGGCAGGATTGCTCTTTTGTTCTGGGTTTTCATCTTCTCGTACAGAGACTAGAGGTAGAATTTACTGGCTTCTAACTGTGATTAGAAATTCCTCCATATCAGGATCAGCCAGCTCTTTGGCTAGGCGAGTGAGTACGTCTCCTTTTCTGTTCAACACCCTAGGACTCTCATTAGTTCAATGTGAGTGAACTTTTCATGAGTTCCACCACCCGGCTTCTGTATCGAACTAACTCAGGTTTATATATCTTGTAGTCGCCGCTTACTTGGTTGACGGCAAGCTGGGAATCACCGTATACCCGTAGCCGAAGGATTTCCATTTCTATGGTGAGCTCCATATCAGCTATCAGAGCATCGTACTCAGCCTCGTTGTTTCTACGAGACTCGGTGAAAGCAAAATAACGTCGTAGGGTTCCCATTGATGGCGTGATGAAAACCAATCATTGTTAGTTATATGTATGCCCTAGAGGCCATTATTGTACATATGAGGTATATTATAGTGGATGCTTAGACATATATAAGTAGGACTTTCTTGCTCGACATGATAATTTGCTATCTGGTTACTCTTTATCTTAACATGTACACTTGTACTGACTCTCTATTACATGTTGATAAAGCCCTTAGGATGTGGACTTGACTACCAGGACTATGATGTAGATCATACTAGTGGGGCCAGGCTAGTCCACAAGTACATCCTTTAATTTTTCCTAGTCGAGGGAGTATCGAGACAGGGCATCGATATTCCAGAGTAGACTAGTGTGTACGATTCTTGACCCTGTATAGGGCCATGGTTGATCCCACAACCATTAGTGTTTGACATCAGAGAATGTGCACAGGTGCTCATTAGAGAATGGGTACACCGAACAAGACTCATCGAGAACTCCTAGATGGTATTATACCTGACGTCAGATAGCAGTTCTCTGGTGACATTGGTACATGTTAGTCTGTAGACCCGAGATCGTCATAGAGTCTAGTGTGATTCCCACCGTGCTTTGATTTCCATCATACCACGTTCAAGAGAACGTGCAAACCGGTGTCTTTTGGGTACAGTCCCGAATCACATGGAGGCAATGAGCGATAGGAGGGATTTCGTCTCTCCCGGTATTGGGGGTTGATTTTGCGCTATGCACGATTGGCTATAACAGGAAGTCCCTGGCCAGAGCTGTTGATGAGATTTACTGGTCAGTGTTTTCAGTAGTTTCTTGACCCGTTATGAGCCTCACATCGGTATGACTTATCAAGTTACTGGGGTCTGACGTTTACCACCCCTAGACTCGATATGTGACATATCAGACGAAGAGACCGGACTGTACGATAGTGTTACTGATTGGATTCGCAGGAGTGTGAGCAGGCTTGCTTGTTGATCTTTTGATCGCTCAATACCCGGGTGGCCATTACGTTTAGTAGACCGCTTGCGGCTTGTAGGTGTTTGATATGATCATCACCTACTGCTGGAGTATTGACGAGTCTTTAGAGTCCTACACAGAGGTTTCCTGGTTCATGCGAAACGAAGTAGGAGCACATATATGATATGTGCGGGACCGAGATTAATAAGCGTATGTGATACCGCATTCTATTCTTGCGATATGTGATATCGGTCGGTTATATGTGATATAGCCGGGTTATCGGATCAAGTGTTGATTCGATGGATTGTTACATTTGATATTAATCGGTTATATGTGATATAGCCGGATTATTAAATCAAGTGTTGATTTAATAATTTAATGTATAATTATGTATTTGATATATTAAATTACATTAACTAATATTAGCCCACTTAAGCATTTCTTTTTCTCACTTTTGATACATTAATATATATATATATATATATATATATATATATATGTTAATTGTATTGTTTTCTTTTTACACACAAAATATATATGTGATATATATTAGTGTGTCATGCTAGGTTACACATGGAACATGGATGTATGAGACTCACACCATGCTAGGTTTAATGTGGGTTTATATTTATATTTAAGTAATTCAAAATTAGTGGAGATTTTGTCATGGCTTGAAGCTTGTAGAAGCTTGTAGGTTTCATTGATTTAGTCCACCCTTTTGTCTTGCTTAAGATATTTATTAATCTAACCATTAACCTTACACCATGGTTTATTCTCTACATGAGTTTGTGTATGACATAAACTCACCCATGGTTGCATTTCTAACATCATCTCATTATTCATCATCTTCTTCTTCATCTCCCTCAAGCTCTCTAGGTTTTGAGGAAGTGAAGAAATATTGTGAGAAAAATAAATCTAAAGAGAACCCAATTCCTACTTCATCATCCTCTACTATATTAGCCATTTAGTTTAGGGTGTTTGCTTCACCAATCTACCATTATTGAAGAGATAGCATGAGCTTGAGTCACCTCGACGTAGATCATCTTCGGCCTCGAAGACTTCGAGCAAGCCTGTTCATTTCTTCATGTGAACCCTTACTAGAGTTCGGGTGTTCACTACTTAGAGCGAAGGAACTACTACACGGAGCTTTTGAAGTGAAGGACTGGTCTACAAAGGTTGTATTCCATATTCACTTAGTGTAATGTTTGATTACTTGCTACAAAACCCTAATTCTCCAGTTCGATTCTAAGTTTGAGTTCATTAGCATACTTAATTTTTAAAATTGTATACTTGATGCACCTTTAAACCCTAATGAGAGTGCTAATAAACCCCAACATGGTATCAGAGCCAAGCTAGAGCATTAGTTGTCGTCTAGGCGAAGTTAGAAGTCCGAACGAACACCGAAAACCTTAATTTCCCATGTTCTTTGGAAATTTTTCTAAACGTTGGAATTTTTGAGATTAAAAATATTCAAAAAATCATGCAGGTAATTTTATTGACCATCTTGAAGAATGAAACCCTAACTTGATTACTTGACAGCGGAACCGTGGCCAAATAGTGGTGTTTGCGGCGGTTCCACGGCTCCAAGTGTGAGGCTTGGGTTGGCATTTCAACGGCTGGTCCATAGGTATTGTAGCATGTTCTGGGTATTTTTTAACTGTGCTCAAGTGTTGAGTTTTCTGGGAATTTTGGGAATTCGTTGATTCGATCGAAATGTTTAATGTTGCCTATCTATTTATGATTTGTGATACAATATTTGGAATCCACAATAATTAGTTTTGTGAAAACTGGTTTAAATCTTATAAATTTAGCAATTTAGTCTCGAATCATCGGTTGCCACGAAGTTTTTATTTGGATCAAAACTTCGTCGCAATCGCGTAGTGTACGAGGATACTCTCCGGATAACATTACTAGATAGCCACGCCCCAAAGCCCCGACCAAGTGACTGTAGGAGAACCCCGTTACCAAAAGTATCCGCTCGGGTGCTCGCGGCTACGGTGTTCTGCCTAAGTGCACTTCGTCGACGGCATCGGGGGTGCGGCCATCTACTAAAGTTTCCGACGTGCATTCGATCATGTTGTCGGGAATCTTATTGAATTGCCCGACTAAATATTGAAATGTGTTTTCAAGACGAGACTAAAATGCGGGGTTTATAAAGTTAGGCATGAAATTTGGAATATGTGATATTCCGGGTTTATGATATTTATGGGATTTGTGATGTTAGGCATGAAATCCGAAGTATGTGATATTTTGGGTTTATGATGTCTAAAGATGATTGTGGATTCTAATTATTGTAGTTCATATTTCTATTCTGCGACCGTAAGTGTAATATGTGGAGTATCGCCGGTTTCGTTGCTATACGACAACGAAAATTGGGATACGCATATTTACTTACGTTGATGACATGTGATATTATATGTTGCCGTGATATGATATATTGGATCGTCGTGATAGAATGGCCGGGGTTTTATATGAGATGAGAGTTTTTCTTTTCATTCATGTAAAATTCATTGTATGTAATATTCTTTTATTGGGGAACTTCTGGGTTAAGGATGATGTCACCATTGATGTATATTGTATACTTTTCCGCATTAGGATAGACCCAAGATGGGGAGCACAAGTAACCGGGTTCTAGGGTCCAGTGGGAGACCATCTCGAGGAGTCGAGACCGGGTCTCCTAACCCTAGAATTGGAAGGGTTGCTTGCTGCTCTCGTAGGGGTCTTGGGATGTGGGTTTGGCTATTCATCACGATCGTAGAATCCGTGTTTTTACTGGCTTAATTTAAAACACGGAAATCATAGTATATCCAATATTTCATATGTTGACTTCTACTGCAATATTCTGTGATGAGATCAGATAACTGCCTGAGACGAATGTTTTATTATTATATATATGATATATAATAGACGTTGCTTATGTTTTGCATCCGCGCTAGTCCCGCCCCACTATACCGTTAGTTAAGTAACCTAACGGTGCATAAACGGGACAAAGTGGAGAATGCGGATGGTATAAGCGTACGTTGTATTTTCGTTTCTTTATCTGTGATGCTTAGGAAGCATAAATGACAGGACTTCATTAATGTGATTAATGAAAAACAAATGAAACCTAAAGATATTGTGGAATTAATTTTTAAAAGAAAAGGGTAACTCTAGTTTTTGCTTTGCATAGTGATATGCCTTGTAGAATATCCAGCACTTTATTCGATAAGGAAAGAGCCAAGATCCCTTCACCGGGAGTGACCTGTTTAGCGAAACTAGCAGATGCTATAACCAACACGGTTTTGTTTTTGATTGTTTTTTTAGTTTTTGCTTTGCATAGTGATATTTCTTGTAGAATATCCAGCACCTTATTCGATAGAATGAGCCGAGATCCCTTCACCGGGAGTGATCTTTTTTGCGAAACTAGTAAAAACCTCAAAAACACTCTTTTTCAAAATCACTAGATTCTGCAACGATATCAAGTTCATTACGCAAAAGGTTTTCTTAAAAACCTGTCGTTGCCCTCCGTCATTTCATTTAGGTTCTATCTAGTATTCATGCTGTGTTTGTTGGCCTGTGTCAAGGTGTAGTGTGCGGTAGCTAATTAGTACTTATTTGCAAGCATGTGATGCGATTGGATTAGGGTAGTCGTACGACTTTGTTGGCCTGCGTCAAGGGTCGTGCGGGTGGGTTTAATTCAATCAAGAAATATGCGGACTGAACTTGACTAGTGTCCTATGGTTTGTTGGCTTGCGTCAAGGTCATAGGACGCTAGGGGCAAAATATTATCGGGAATTTCAAGTGTTGAAATTTGCAATGAGATTGCATACCTTCCATGAGATAGTTGGATCCCGATACCCGTTGCGAGAAAGAGTTACTCCTGGGAGAGTTTTGCACTATACAATTAACTAACCCATTAGGTGTCTAGAAATGTGTCAATGAGGTTATGCCTTTGGAAAAACGAGGTTTATTTTAATTAGGTCCATGCGAAAGCACGGGGAACCTCCCTCAAAGTACCAACACTAGCCTGGCTGACCGGTTAGCGAACTTATAAGGTATAATTAATCCCGGCTAGTCATACCTTTTAGGGTTTGAAGGAAGATTTGATAAAATGTAGTGGGAGCCATCCTGATTAGATAAAATAATAACCAATCTAATCTTGCAAGAGCGCACGCAGAGTGTTTTCTTCTCTCTCTCTCTCCAGGTAGCGACCATGACATGCCTTAATTAAGATAATAATATGGATGTATTGACCGAACCTGCTTATTATACTGAGCTGGGGAACATTGGTTCCGCTCTTCCTTATAACTGTTATAAGACTGAGCAAGAAATAGGGGAATATCCGGATTTCCATGCCACCCAATCGAGGAATGAGCATGTTGATGCATATTCTTCGGGTGTGTTCGATTACCGAGAACTGTTTCTCATTTTCCTCTACGTCCTAGGCATGAGATACTGGATTAGGATCCCACATATGTAATCTGTTACATGAGCTACAGACAGGTAGAGAACTGAGAATGGGTGATATGTTTCTAAGTGTTAGAGAATGGTGCAATTGGCCATACCAGTTGGCAAATATCACCTTGTATTAATACATTGATTCTGAACGAATGTTATTACATACCGAACCTGATATACAACATTACATCAGATTCTTTATTAAGTTAAAGAAAGATATAATTCTGTATTAGAGGACAATGTTATGAACATTTTCCTGAATCAAGAGTTGATTGGATCAGGCACGATATGTAATGGCATATACGTTCTAAATCAATCCACAGTTCAAAGTATATAGAACACACACAAAGGGAGTAGTTCAGAAATGAATGAATCCTTCTTGTGGAATTGTAGACTAGGTCATAACAATGCGACACGGCTAGCTAAGTTACATAATGATGAATATAAGAATCTGTTCGAATTTTCATCTTATGATACTTGCCAGTCTTTTCTCAAAGGTAAAATGACCAATACTCCGTTTATTGGAAACAGAGAAAGAGTTACTGAACTCTTGGGACGGATACATGATGATATATGTGGTTCTATGTCTATAAATGCCAAGGTTGGTTCTTCGTACTTCATTATATTCACTGATCATCTCTCAGGATCCGGACATATGTTCCTGTTGAAACACAAGTCTGAAACTTTTGAGAAATTCATGGAATATAAGCTTGAAGTTAAAGAACCAGACGGGTAGAAGTATTAAGTCTTTCGATATGATCGAGGAGGAGAATACTTGCGCATGGAGTTCCTGGAGTTTCTAAAAGGAGAATGTGATTCTCTCTCAGCTTACTCCTTTAAGTACACCACAGCACAACGATGTATCGGGACGGAGGTATCAAACCTAATCAGATATGGTGCGCTCTATGATGAGTACTGCTGAGTTACCTATTTCCTTTTTGGTGTTATGCACTTGAGAAGCTGCATACCTATTGAATAGGGTTCTATCCAAATCAGTGCATACCACTACATATGAGATATGGAATGGGAAGAGACCATCTCTTAAACGAGTTAAGATATGGGGTTGTCCGGCCTATGTTGAAAGGTCGAATCTGGACAAGCTCGTGGCAAGTTCAGTTCTGTATGTTTGTTGGATATCCCAAACATTTGCGAGCGTATATATTCTACCACATTGAGGAGCAAAAGGTGTTTTGTTTCTCAGCATGCCACCTTTTTAGAAAATGAAGTTCTTGTGAAGAAATTAGTGGTCATGAGGTAGAACTGGAAGAGTTCGAGCTGGACAAACTATCAGCTGATGATTTGGTGAAACCAAAGGATTCAATAGTCTCCAACGAGCCTCAGCCTCTCCGCAAATCTGGTAGGGTTCCTCATCCACCTGAGAGATACTATGGTTTCCTCGGTGACGGTAGGAGCGAGGATTGCATCATGGTAGATGATGACCTAACCAGGTTTAGGCAGGCCATCACGAGTGGGGACTCTGTGAAAAGGCTGGATGCTATGCGATCAAAGATGGAATCCATGAATACCAACAAAGTATGACTTTGCATGTTGCACTTGAAGGGGTAAAACCCATTGGGAGAAAATGGATCTTGAGAAGATTCCTGGTGTAGATGGAAAAGTTGAAACTTTCAAAGCTATGCTTAAGTCCATCAGGATCAATGCGCGCATCGTGGAGTTGGAACATCTGTTTTGATGTGGTAGTCAAAGAGTTTGACTTCATCAAAAAGATAGATGAACCTTGTATATACAAGAAGGTTGTAGAGAGTGAAGTTGTCTTATACGTAATGTACGTAGATGACATACTCTTGATAGGAAATGGTTTTCTATGCTACACTTGGTCAAGCTCCTCTTATCACGAGGATTCTCCATGAAAGATCTGGATGATACCTACTACATCTTGTGGATTATGATCTATGGTGATAGATCTAAGTGAATGTTGGGAGTGTCCTAAATCCAGGTACGTTAACACCATACTAAAGGGGTTTAGTATGGAGGATTCTAAGCGTGGTGGTTCGCCCACTACCTCAGGATTCACTCTCTCCAAAAAGATGTCTTTCAAGACTGATTTAAAGAGAGCTCGCGTGCAAGGGATACCCTATGCTTCGGCAGTAGGCTCTATCATGTATGCGATGTTATGTACCAGACCAGATTAAGATGACTCACTAGGAGCAGTGATAAGGAATCAATCAGATTTTGGAAGAATCAATGGAAAGCTGTGAATGACATTCTTAAGTACTTGAGAAGCACTAAAGAAGTGTTCTTGGTGTATGGTAACGGTGAACTCCAGTAGGAGTACTTTACCGATTCATGCTTCCATAGTGATAAGGTCGACTGAAAGTCAATCACAGGCTTTGTCTTTACCCTCAGTGGAGAGACGGTATGTTGGAAGAGTTCCAAGCTAGATACCGTGGAAAACTAGAAGATAAAGGCTGAATACATCGCTACCAACGATGCTACCAAAGTGGATGTTTGGATAATTCTTTTTCATGAAATGAACATAGTTCCTACCATTGAGCGTCCAATAACTGTTATTGTGACAACAATGGAGTTATGGCTTTGGCTTAGGAACGTCGGTCCCATCAGCGATCCAGACATATTCTGAGGCAGTATCACCTGATCAGGGAGATGGTTGATCTCCAAGGGATCGAGGTAAGAAGAGTTAAAGCGAAGGATAACACGGCGGATCCACTCACAGAGGCATTTCCCTAGAGAGACTTTTATGGGACGTTGGATATGAGGTACTACAACAGCTGGCCTTAGTGCAAGTGGGAGATTGTTAGTTATATGTATGCCCTAGATGCCATTATTGTACAAATGATGTATATTATAGTGGATTCTTAGACATATATAAGGAGGACTTTCTTGCTCGACATGATAGTATGCTATCTGGTTACTCTTTATCTTAACATGTACACTTGTACTGACTCTCTATTACATGTTGATAAAGCCCTTAGGATGTAGACTTGACTTCTAGGACTATGATATAGATCATACTAGTGGGGCCAGGGTAGTCCACAAGTACATCCTTTAATTGTTCCTAGTCGAAGGAGTATCGAGACAAGGCATCGATATTCCAGAGTAGACTAGTGTGTACGATTCTTGACCCTGTATAGGATGATGGTTGATCCCACAACCATTGGTGTTTGACATTAGAGAATGTGCACAGGTGCTCATTAGAGAATGGGTACACCGAACAGGACTCTCCGAGAACTTCTAGATGGTATTATACCTGACGTCAGATAGCAGTTCTCTGGTGACACTGGTACAGGTTAGTCTGTAGACCCGAGATCGTCATAGAGTCTTGTATGATTCCCACCGTGCTTTGATTTCCATCATACCACGTTCAAGAGAACGTGCAAACCGGTGGCTTTTGGGTACAGTCCCGAATCACATGGAGGCAATGAGTGATAGGAGGGGTTTCGTCTCTCCCGGTAATGGGGGTTGATGTTGCGCTATGCACGATTGGCTATAAGAGGAAGTCCTTGGCCAGGGCTGTTGATTGGATTTACTGGTAAGTTTTATCAGTAGTTTCTCGACCAGTTATGGGCCTCACATCGGTATGACTTATCAAGTTACTGGGGTCTGACGTTTACCATCCCTAGACTCGATATGCGACATATCAGACGAAGAGACCGGACTGTACGGTAGTGTTACTGATTGGATTCACAGGAGTGTGAGACGAGGCTTGCTTGTTGATCTTCTGATCGCTCAATACCCGGGTGGCCGTTACGTTTAGCAGACCGCTTGCGGCTTGTAGGTGTTTGATATGATTATCACCTACTGCCGGAGTATTGACGAGTCTTTAGAGTCCTACACAGAGGTTTCCTGGTTCATGCAAAATGAAGTAGGAGCACATATGTGATATGTGCGGGACCGAGATTAATGTGCGTATGTGATACTGCATTCTATTCTTACGATATGTGATATCAGTCGGTTATATGTGATATAGCCGAGTTATCGGATCAAGTGTTGATTCGATGGATTGTTACATTTGATATTAGTCGGTTATATGTAATATAGCCGGATTATTAAATCAAATGTTGATTTAATAATTTAATGTATAATTATATATTTGATATATTAAATTACATTAACTAATATTAGCTCACTTAAGCATTTCTTTTTCTTACTTATGATACATTAATATATATATGTGATATATGTTAATTGTATTGTTTTCTTTTTACACACAAAATATATATGCGATATATATTAGCACGTCATGCTAGGTTACACATGCAACATGGATGTATGAGACTCACACCATGCTAGGTTTAATGTGGGTTTATATTTATATTTAAGTAATTCAAAATTAGTGGAGATTTTGTCATGGCTTGAAGCTTGTAGAAGCTTGTAGGTTTCATTGACTTAGTCCACTCCTTTGTCTTGCTTAAAATATTTATTAACCTAACCATTAACCATACACCATGGTTTATTCTCTACATGAGTTTGTGTATGACATAAACTCACCCATGGTTGCATTTCTAACATCATCTCATTATTCATCATCATCTTCTTCATCTCCCTCAAGCTCTTTAGGTTTTGAGCAAGTGAAGAAATATTGTGAGAAAAATAAATCTAAAGAGAGCCCAATTCATACTTCATCATCCTCTACTATATTAGCCATTTAGTTTAGGGTGTTTGCTTCATTAATCTACCATTAGTGAAGAGCTAGCATGAGCTTGAGTCTTCTTAATGTAGATCATCTTCGGCCTCGAAGACTTCGAGCAAGCTTGTTCATTTCTTCATGTGAACCCTTACTAGAGTTCGGGTGTTCACTACTTAGAGCGAAGGGACTACTACACAGAGCTTTTGAAGTGAAGGACCGGTCTACAAAGGTTGTATTCCATATTCACTTAGTGTAATGTTTGATTACTTGCTACAAAACCCTAATTCTCTAGTTCGATTCTAAGTTTGAGTTCATTAGCACACTTAATTTTTAAAATTGTATACTTGATGCACCTTTAAACCCTAGTGAGAGTGCTAATAAACCCCAAAAATCCTATCCCTGCTTTTATTTCCGGGATGCTTGATTTGCTAGAAGTCCTTATTGATAAGGCCCTATCGAAGTAGAGCTCCCAATATGGCTTATTATCTTCGAGATGCAGCACCTGTTCATCGGGTAACTCTTAATTGAGTGGTGACCCTTCAGGTATGGGATGAGTAGTGAGGAAGTCGGCAAGGGCTTGTCCTTTTACTACTTTCTGTAGAATATAGATTATGTCGAATTTAAGCAGCATAACAGCCCATCTTGCCATTCTGCCGGCTAAGCTTGCTCTGGTCATTAAGTATTTAAGCGGGTTGACCTTGGAGATCGGCATAACCCGATGAGCAAGCAGATAGTGCCTCATCTTCTTCACAGCGAATATCAGGGCCATGCATTGCTTTTCGATCGGAGAAATTCATATTCCGTCTCGACTAACGTTCGACTGAGGTAATAGAGGGCATTTTCTTTGCTCTCCTCATTGTTCTGGATAAGGAGCGCACTGAGTAACTCATCTAGCGCGACAGTATAGAGAATCAACGGTTTATTTGGAATGTGAGTAGCAAATACTGGAGGGTGCAGCAGTTACTGTTTGATACTTTCAAACGCATCTGGACATTAGGTGTCCCCCAAAAAAGGAGCTCCTTTTTTTCATGAGCTTTGAGAAAGTCCTACATCTTCCCAATAGGTTCGAGATGAACCTTCATATGTAAGCGAACTTTCCTTGAAAGTATTTTAGCCGTGTCAGATTCCTTGGAGGAGGCATCTCTATGACGGCCTTTATCTTTGATGGGTCAACTTCGATCCCCCGATGTCGGACTATAAAGCCCAAGAATTTTCCTAATGACACGCCAAAAGCGCACTTTAGATGATTCATCTTTAGATCATGTTCTCTCAGTCTGGTGAAAACGGTCCTGAGATCTTGGATGCGATCGGTTTTGGTTTTAGTCTTGACGACCAAATCATCAACATAACATTCGACGGCTTTATGGATTAAGTCGTCAAAGATCTTGGTCATTGCCCTTTGATATATGGTGCCTGCATTCTTTAGTCCAAATGGCATCACTTTGTAACAGTATATGTCGATCGGAGTTCGAAATGCTGTATGCTTCTCATCCTCAGGCGACATTTTTATCTGATTCTACCAAGATGAACCACCATGAAAGTGAATAGCTCATAATGTAAGGTGTCGTCGACCATCATTTCTATGACCGGAAGCGAGAAATCATTTTTAGGGCATGCCTTGTTAAGGTTTCTGAAATCGACGCAGACTCGGATTTTCCCATTCTTCTTTTTCACCAGGACGATGCACGCCATCCAGTCCGCGTATTTTTCTTCTCTGATGAAGCTGACATCAATGAGTTTCTTAGTTTCCTCGATGAACTTTTCTTCTAGCTTCAAGGAGTTTGTTTTACTGGCTTGGCATCAGGAGGTATAGCCAGCTTATGCATGACCACTTCAGGAGAAAGGCCAGGCATTTCTTTGTACGTCCATGCGAAGCAGTCGATGAACTCATGTAGCAAGGCAATTATCTATTCTTTTATTTCCTCTGACAAGAGTGAGCTGATGTGGGTCAGCCTTGGATTATTGAGCATTCTTAAATTAATCTCGGTTAACTTGTCGAAGGTTGCTTGTCCACCATCATCGAGCTCTTGAGGGACTTCTTCTGGCTCGGCTAGCTTGTCGTAATCATTTGATTTCCCGCTGGCTTCACAAACATGGATCATATAGCATGCCTTGATGTCAGGTTGAATGAAACTTATGCCCCGTCTATCTAGAATTCATCCATCGATGAGTGCTCGGATCTGAGGCGGATGCCACGGTCCCTCATAAAACTCCGCTTCGAAGTCTGTTTGATATAACTGACACCTACACTTTTTAAAATATTCCCACATCTCGGTTGCATAATATCTGGGATTGAGGACGGATCTTATGCCTCTCTCATAAGGAAGGCACATGACAGAAAAGTCGTCCGTGTGCACAACAGGATTTGACCTATAATACAGGATGCCCTTTTGTCCACCTTTTCTTCTAGGAACATAGAAAGTTTTCAACTAGTCCATGGTGGAGACCGAAAACACATCGAGCTCTTTGCACATCTTCTCCAGCACCCTTATGATAGATAGGGACCCTTCTGTAACTCTAAAAGTTTCTTTTAGCTTTGTTTTTTGCATGAGGGCCCAATTTACACAGCTGTTCCAAGACGGGTCCTCTTCCTCCGACTCTTCAGTGTCGCTGCCAAAATGAGGGCAAATTTTTCTGCCGGACGGGCCTTCGATGTCAGACTCATCCATATCACTACCGAAATGAGGGCGAGTTTTACGGAAGGACGGACTTCCAGCGTCGGACTCATCAGTGTTACTGCTGAAATGCGGACGCACTTGGAGGTTTTTGCTTTTGAAAGTGACAGCCGCCTCAGATTTGCTTTTGAGTTTCGGGGCCGTTCTGTCCTCGGTCAGTTGTGGATCAGCATTTTGGGGTTCATAAAGTACCAGGAATCTTCATATCGGACTTCATGCACACCGAACGGCTGGATGTCTCCTTCAATGTGTCTTTCTTTTCCATTTTTAGTATGCTTCATGCATTGATGGAGAGTTGAGAGAACGATGCCGTAATCGTGGAGCTACAGCATCCCAGGAGAATCTTATAAGATGTGTTGTCAAAGCTATGGATCATGTATATTTTAGCTTTGTTTTGCATATCCCCAAATTTAATTGGCAGAGCTATGGATCCTAGAACTTGCTGGCAGTTTTGATTGAAGTCTTGGATGACTATCCTTTCTCTTGACAGGTGTCGGACGTCCATTGACAAACTCTTCAAAAGCTGCAAGTTCATGATGTTCACTGAGGACCCCCAATCAATCAATATGCAATTAATCCGGTCTCCGTCGCTGTACCCGGTCACGTAAATCGGCAGGTTATGCTCAGCTATTTCCAGTAGCAGGTCTTCATCCTTAAACGTGACCGCGGCTACATGCAGAATGTACTGGGCTTCTTTCATATTTATTTCCGCAAAGCAAGCCTGGTACCGCTCAGGGTTTTGTAAAGAATGAATGAGAACATCTCTAAGCTCTTTGGCTAGAACCAGGGTATCGTAAATGCTCAAGAGAGACTAAAGCTTCCGGAGATAAGCCAAGACATTATAGTCCGCTAGGGAAGGACTCGAGTCTTCATGAGCCAGCTCTCCGCCATCTTCTTCATTAGCGACTTGTTTTTCCTTCCCTTTTGGGGCATTGCCTTGATTTGACGGTAGAGCCTTGTCGCTTCTGAGTTGGATTTGGTTGGCCTTTGTGCCGAGCTCCTCGTCCTTTTCGGGAAAACAGAGTTCTTTCTCAGAATCGCTATGGAGGTAGACGATGTAGCAGGTCACAATATGGACCTCATCATCAGAGTCTTGTTCTAGCTTTTCAATAATTTCAGCTGTTTTTACGTTGAAGAACTCCTTCAATTAAATTAGAGTCCTTTCCGTTTGCTCGTAGTCTTCAAGGGAATCGATATATTTTTGAATGGTCGATTTCCTCGCAGACTCGTTTTCACGTAGAGCTGCATTTTCCCTTTTCTTCTTCTTAAGCTCTTTGGACTTTTGAGCCTGATCGAGCCGAATTGGTAGCTAGAACGGTAGGCTCTTTCTGCCCCTCCCATTCAGTTCTGGGCTCTTTCTGAAGTAGCTTTAATATTTTCTTTGTCTTCTTAGATATATGCATGCTCCATGGAGGCTATAGCTGTAGGGTTCCTAAACACAACAGCAAGGTTTCGGGTGGCATCATCCATGCCAAATTAAAATTTTGCCATGCTAAAAGATCCCTAACCTAGGATGTTAACTAGAGAATCATACGAAAACGATATGTAAACAACTTTACAACTAAGTGAGTAGGGATTACAACCTTTGTAGTCCATTCCTTCACTTCATTAGCTCCAAGTAGTAGTCCCTTCGCTGCGATCAAAGAACTCCCGGACTCTTGAGAGGCTCTACAAGGTGTATGATGCATATTAGCTAGAAGTCTTCAAAATCCAAGATGATCTACTTCGAGGAAACACGGACTCAAGCTATCACTTCACTAATATGAAATTAGTGAAGCTAACACCCTAAACTATATGGCTAGTATAGAACAGGATGATGAAGTAGGAATTTTGCTCACCTTAGAATTTATTTTCTCACAATTTTTCTTCTCTTTCTCAAGATCAAGAGAGAGCTTGAAGGAGATCAAGAAAGAAGAAGATGAATGAATGAGATAGATCTCATGAGGTTAGAAATGTAACCATGGGTGAGTATATGTCACACATTAACTCATGTAGAGACTTAACCAGGGCATAGGATAATGGTTGAGTTAATAAATATCTTTAGTAAAACAAAAGTAGTGGACTTAGTCAATAAGAATCCAAGCTTCTCTAAGCTTCTAACCATGACAATTTCGAATCTATTTTTGAATTACTTAAGAATATAAAACCCTAGATTATCACTTAGCATGGTGTAAGTCTCACACACTCATGAAGGATGTATCATCAAACATGACACAAAATCATGTACACAAATATATATCACATATATACTTTATGCACACTCAAAGTGAGAAAAGATAAATCATAAGTGAGCAAATATTAGTTAATGTATGTTAATATATCAAATATATAATTATACATTAAATTATCAAATCAACACTTGAATTAATGATCCGGCTATATCACATATAACCGACTAATATCTAATGTAACAACTTATCGAATCAACACTTGATCCGATAACCCGGCTATATCACATATAACCGACCGATGTCACATCTCGCAAGAATAAAATGCGGTATCATATACGCGCATTAATCTCGGTCCCGCACATATCACATATGTGCTCCTACTCCATTTCTCCCGATCCAGGAAACCTCTATGTAGGACTCTGAAGACTCGTCAATACGCCGGCAGTAGGTGATGATCATATCAAACACCCACAAGCCGTCAGCGGTCAGCTAAACGTAACGGCCACCTGGGTATTGATCGATCAGAAGATCAACAAGCAAGCCTGCTCACACTCCTGTGAATCCAATCAGTAACACTACCGTACAGTCCGGTCTCTTCGTCTGATATGTCGCATATCTAGTCTAGGGGTGGTAAATGTCAGACCCCGGTAACCGATAAGTCGTGTCGATGCGAGGCTCATAACGGGTCGAGAAACTACTGATAACACTTACCAGTAGATCTCCATATCAACCCTGGTCAGGGACTTCCTGTTATAGCCAATCGAGCACAGCGCAATATCAATCCCCAATACTGGGAGAGACGAAACCCCTCCTATCGCTCATTGCCTTCATGTGATTCGGGACTGTACCCAAAAGCCACCGTTTTGCACGTTCTCATGAACGTGGTAAGGTGAAAATCAAAGCACAATGGGAATCACACAAGACTCTATGACGATCTCGGGTCTACAGACTAAGCTGTACCAGTGTCACCAGAGAACTACTATCTGACGATAGGTATAATACCAACTAGGAGTTCTCGGCGAGTCCGTTCAGTATACCCAGTCTCCACTGAGCCCCTGTATACCATCTTTGATGTCAAACACCAATGGACGTGGGATCATCCATCGCCCATCATATATGTCAAGAAGCGTATACGCTAGTCTACTCTGGAGTATCGATACCCTGTCTCGATACACTCTCGACTAGGAACATTTATAAGATGTACTTGTAGACTAACCTGGCCCTACTAGTATAATCTCCATCATAGTAGTAGTAGTCATGTACAAATCCTAAGGGCTTTATCAACATGTGAGAGCATGACATTATCACAATACAAGTCAACATGTTAAGACAAAGAGCAACTAGATAGCATACTATCATGTCGAGCAAGAAAGTCCTTTATATATATATCCAAGCATCCACTATAATATACATCATATGTACAATAATAGCCTCTAGGGCATATACATAACTAACAGCAGCGAGTCAGATTCATTTTTCGGGGTAGCGAATTCAGATGTTTGCTCCAAGAAATCTTCATCTTTTGTCTGTGTAAATTTGGTGGCCGCAACATAATTATTTACCAACACGCTTTTAGACAGTTCAATCTCTTCGGTCTTGTATTGCTTTTCGACCCAGTCTTTGAAAATATAGCAATCCTCGATCACATTGCTTACTACTCGGTGGTATGAGCAATACAAAGGGTTGTCGGTCATCTTTGCTTCATGAGGCCTCTTCGACTCAGGAAATTGTAGACCGTTGTTCAAAGCATATTTGAATATCTTGCAGACTTTGTCTCTCATGAAAGAGTAGACCTTGTTCTTTTTCTCCTCCAGGAAAGTCCCTTCTCTTCCCAGCATTGGCTTTCGAGACCGGTTTGTTTTGGATTCGCCTGCCTTTCTCTTTTCTTCATTGTTAGACGCATTGAAGACATTGGTATTTCTGGAATTCCCGCTTCTACGGTTGTCGTCCTTTCGGTTCTTTCAAGGTTTGTCACTCTGAGAGTCCGGGATAAACTCTTGCTTCGAGCGTTCCAACATTTAAACTCTTTTGGTTAGCTCTTGAAACGTTTTGAGGCCCACAATACATAAGAATGGGACCATCCAATTGCTAAGGTTTCCAATGAGGATGCTTATCGACTGGTCCTGCTCCAGTGGCGGTTCACACTTGACCATGAGATTGCGCCATCGGGCGATAAAGTCCGTGTTGCTTTCGTTCTTCCCCAGCTTGGTTCTTACAAGGTCACAATGAAGATTTATCACTCACACTCATGAATCTTTGCTAAAACAGAGACTCTATTTGGACAAAAGTAGTAACGGACCCATCTGGTATGCTCGCGTACCAGTCGAAAGCGACACTGGTCAGGCTGTTGACAAATTGACGAAGAACGAGTGCATCATTGCCCCCTGTATTTCCGCACGATGCTTTAAAGTAAGCAACATGTTGATTCGCGTTTCCCATCCTGTAAAATCTTCCGAACTTAGAAATGACGTAGCTATTGGAGAACTCGATCAGATCATACTATACGGGATACGGCCTCCCACTGGTGCCAATATCCTTTTGCGCCTTAGCTTTGGCCACCAATGTTTTTGTTAGTTATATATATGCCCTAGAGACCATTATTGTACATATGATGGATATTATAGGGGATGCTTGGACATATATAGAGAGTACTTTCTTGCTCGATATGATAATATGCTATCTGGTTACCTTTATCTTAACATATAGACTGGTATTTATACTGTCTTGTTCTCACATGTTGATAAAGCCCTTAGGATATGTACTTAACTACCAGGACTATGATGGAGATCAAACTAGTGGGGCCAGGGTAGTTCACAAGTACATCCTTTAATTGTTCCTAGTCGAGGGAATATCGAGACAGGGCATCGATATTCCAGAGTAGACTAGCGTATACGCTTCTTGACCCATATGATGGGCGATGGATGATCCCACATCCATTGGTGTTTAACATCAGAGATGGTATACGGGTGCTCAGTGGAGACTGGGTACACTGAACAGGACTCGCTGAGGACTCCTATGTAGTAGTATACCTATCGTCAGATAGCAGTTCTTTGGTGACACTGGTACAGGTTAGTCTGTAGACCCGAGATCGTCACAAAGTCTTGTATGGCTCCCACTGTGCTTTGATTTCCTCCCTACCACGCTCAAGAGGAGTTGTGCAAACAGGTCGATTTTGGGTACAATCCTGAGTCACATGGAGGCAATGAGCGATAGGAGGGGTTTCGTCTCTCTCGGTATTGGGGGTTGATGTTGCGCCATACTCGATTGGCTATAAATGGAAGTCCCTGGCCAGGGCTGCTGCCGAGATTTGCTGAAAAGTGTTATCGGTAGTTTCTCGATCCGTTATAGGTCAGACATCGGCATGACTTATCACGTTACTGGGGTATGATGATTACCACCCCTAGACATGATATGCGACATATCAGATGAAGAGACCAGACTGTACGGTAGTGTTACTGATAGGCTTAATGGAGAGTATGGACGAGCTTGCTTGTTGATCTTCATATCGCTCAATACCCGGGTAGCCGTTACATCCAGCTAGTACCACTGACGGCTTGTAGGCGACTGATGTGATCATCATCTACTGCCGGCGTATTGACGAGTCTTTAGAGTGCCACATAGAAGTTTCCTGGTTCGAGCGAAGTGAAGTAGGACACACATGTGATATGTGCGTGGGCCTGATTAAATACGTGTATGTGATACCGTATTGTAATCTGACAGTTATCTGGTATCGGTTAGGTCATATGTGATATGACCAGATTATCGAATCAAGTGTTGATTTGATAATGTGATATTCAGATAAATGATATTAGTCGGTTATATGCGATATAACTGGATTATTAGATCAAGTGTTGATTTAATAATATGATATATATTATATGTGATATAATTATATCTTAACTAATATCATTAGCTCACTAATTGCTTTATTTATATATATGTATATATTAATGTATATTTGATATATATATATATATATATATATATATATATATATATATATTATGAAGCATGGCATATTTTTCTATTTTTAGAAAATGGAAAAATGATGAGTAAATTGTGGAGATATTTTGGGTATGGATGAGGCATGAGCTTATATGGTTTTTTATTAGTCTTGACTCACTATTCAAATATGGTTGCAATTTAGAATTGAAATTTATTCCATGCTTGAATGAGTGAGGAGAGAGATGATTCATATTATTGTTTCTACACTTGCTTCATGCTTAATGCCTTAGCCATTTTCCTTGAGCTTCTTCTTCTTCTGGATCTCTACAATTTATTCATCTCACCTCCAAGCTCAAACACTCACATGAGATGTGAATCATTGAGCTTGTGAGACACTAAGTGAGCTTATCAAATCTACTACTTCACCATCCCACACCAAACTAGCAATTTAGTGTGGTGTGTTTCATACACTAAAGAAGTTTAGTATAGAGTTAGCTTGATCTAGAGGAACTTCGGGTGGATCGTCTTTGGCGCGAAGATCACGAAGGAGGGTGTTCATATCGTAATTTTGCATTATTATATTCCACATTCTTAGTCATTTTACAAGTAAACAGGTGCTTTTGACCCATGTCTGCTATATAGTTGCAGGTTACAGGTTCTCGGAATGAAAACAGTGAAATTGATGAAAAGACGATACAAAAGTGAGACTACGACTGATAAATGATGGAATCTTGATCGTGCCTAGATTTTGAGGGACAATGAAGATCGAAGAACAAGTTCACAAAGCACAAAGGCAGTGCAAGGTTCAAGACTTCGACACGAAGCAAAGATAAAAGTCCACTACAATTATTCACTGTGGAGATCTGGAAGAGAACTAGAAGACATTCTGAAGAACCAACTGAAGAAACAGGAAGACAAATGCAACCAGAAGCAGCACGGAAAAAATAAGCCCACAAGCTCTTTACCTAGCCACGGAACCGCGGCCAAACCTGGCCTATGGCCGCGGTTCAGCGGCCGTGCTGAACCCGTGTCGGTGCAGAAAATTTTTGGAGGCTGGCGGCGCGTTGACTAGTCTTCCTAGGGGTATATTTGTAAAAGTAGATGTGTGTCAATTGTAACCCTAGGATTTCTATGCCCTATAAATAGAAGCCCTAAAACTTGTTTTAGGTTATGCTTCTTTTCATTGAATAAAATTTAGAATTTCTATCAAGTTTTGAGAGTATCAATTTTGTAAGTAGTTTCTTTTATTTTGCCCTAGTTCTTAATTTTCCTTTCTGCCCTAGTTTAAATATATTCTCTGCCCTAGTTTAATTTATATTAGAACTTTTTATTAATCTGCAGTAGTTAGATAATTAATCTCTTAAATCGAAAACTCAAATAAAAATCATGTTTTTCATAGACCCCCTAGTGAGTGAGTAGTTCCTCGCTTGTTAGGGTTAGGAATAGGGAAGGTTTGAGAGATGCAAATCTCTCACCCTTTTCTTGCCCATCACATATTAATAATTAGGACTCCATGCATGCATACACATACCGCTCCCTACGGCATCCTACCCACGGGATAACGGTGATACCGTAGTATAAAAAACCGGATGTGCATATTTTCCATGGAGGTTAGGGTAAGGATTAAGAAAGGACGGACAAGGACCTAGAGGAAGAAACATCGTTTCTTCCCGATCGTCCTAATCCCCTTTATTAATAATTACCATAACCCCTAAGAGATCTAAATTAGGGTATTGAAAGCGGTGGGAAATCTTAATTTTCCAAACTTAACATAAACCTAACCCTAGCAAGATTTCTAATTCTAGTCTAAGTCAACTTAGTTTTTAGAGATAAAGATCCAAACCCCATTTGGAATTAAGTCGTTAGAACAATTAGGAAATACACAACATCCCTGTGGACCGACCCGTATTCACCAGCTAGCTACCAAGCGACGCCGTTCTTGATTGCGGTAAAAATATTTTTGATCGTAAAACTTAGCATAAATCAAATGGCGCCATTGCCAGGGATGGAGTGTTATTTTCTTTTTGTAATTTCGGGTTAATATAAAATTGAAAAATCATAAAAACTGAAAAATAAAAAAAATAAAAAAAATTTATCATCTTGTTATTTTGTGAAGGGTTTTTTTCGTTTGAATATTGCAGGACCGACGAACGAATTCAGATTTGGAAAATTCCAGAGAGCGAAACAGAAAACATCAAATCTAAACAAGTAGAGGAGTATCACAAAAGAGAACAGAAGAAATCTTGGGATCTGAACCGACCACGTGACTGCGCTTCCGCCGTGTTGACCAGCTTCTGATCGCGGAACCGCCGCGTTATGGTGACGTCGTCATTTGAAAATCCCTCTGTAAGCATCTTTTCTCCTTCTGGACCCCATTATCTCCTCTGTAAAAATTTCCTGCAGGGTTTTTTGCGCAAAAACTTCTCCCCTTCTCAATAACTTGATCTTGTGCAGGATTCTTTGCGCCGCGCTAAAAAAAATGTTTGCAAGTGTTTGATTGTGTTTACTGCTTTGCATACTTTAATTTGACTTTAAGGGGCTTTTACACCAATCCAGATTGGGTGGGGATTTCATCACCCTTCCCAGGACCCCAGAAATCACATAAGGCATATTGCATTGACCACCATTTAATTAAAAAATATTAGACTCAGCCCTAAGGACTTCGCGCTCAATAGGACAAATGAATAGTTGTAGGCATCGACCGTTGATCCTAACCTGACTTTGTGGTGTCTAGGCAAGTGTGTCTAAGGCGAGTGGTTACTTAATTAGGCCCACTACTTACATAGTGGAGAACCTCCCACTTACCTGGCACTTACTTGGCCACAATTGGCGGTGAAGAGGCGGTTTGAGGTCCTACTTCTTGCCTTTTGGAACAGTTAGGAGCTGTCTAGCTGACCTAGGTGACCGTGGATCTAGGCTTGATTGTGTATTTGTGGTTGATTGAACGTGTGTCTAAGCCTTTTATCGAAAATCTTTTTTGCAAAAAGCTCCACATAAAAAAAACACAAAAAGAAAAAAAAGGAAAAATTTTTACAAAAACTTGCAACTTATCGCTAAGAAATCCGTGCACCCTACATTCTTTTTCTTCTCCTTTCTTACATCATGGGTACCCCACCTCCTAAAACTCTTGCCGAACTTTGATACCCTCAACCAAACTTTGCTTCTTACGCGAATTGTTTTGGTCGAATTACGGACGACCCCTCCATGCCCAAAATTTCTTTGAAAGATCGAATAGAAGTGTCTAGGAGAAACAGTTCGACTCCACAATCCACTTTGTATCAACCATTTCAACCTTCACCACCTTCTTACGTTGATACCCCTTTTTCGAGTCCTGTTGTAACTCCGAAACCCATGTCTATCGCTGAACATATTGAAAAATCTCGTAACCGATCTTTCACTCCTTTCAACACTTCCAGTTCTTGGGACCAACAAGTCCATTCACCTTTTTATCCCAATATTGATCCTACTCCTGTCCAACCATTCAATTCCTACCAGTCCTACCCGACTTTCACACCTTCCCTAGACATTGATTCTACACAACCATTTGGGAGTTTCACGTATCCAAACAATTTTGAATTTTTTACTGAAACCCCTTCACAACCCATGTCTAGTCTGGAACAGTCATTGGAAGCGTACATTGCAGCAATAAACCGACAGATGAGGAATTTGGATGCATTTATTGCCGCCCTTATGCAACCTAGTGACCCGGTAGCTAGTTTCCAACTAGCTCCAAATCTTCCAATGTATGATGAGGCGGTTGGACAGATTAAGAATTTGAGTGGAGAGAGTGAGTTCTACACACTTTTAAATCAAACCTACCCATACTCAATTGAATCCCACAACTCCAGTTTTTAAACAAGTGTCCCAAATGATTCACCAGTTAAAAATAAAGTGTAACGAGTTGTGCGACTTTGTAGTGTTTGATTTACCTGATTGTGAAGAGCCCTTTTCGAGTGAAACCATCACCAATCCTTTTGAACTTTACACCTCCAATCTAGAACTTGAATCGATAAATATCCATGCTTTTGATGAGGTGTCCGAAAAAATTGATTTTCACTTGATTGAGGATATTGACGCAAGGAATGTTTTGGATGATGAACCCGTAGATTTGACTGAAATTTTCTCTCCAATTCATCATCCCGAGTCATTAAATGTTTCTCCCGAACTTCATATGCGTCTTGATTTTGATGATAATTGTATGGATGAGATAACTTTTGAGGAGAATTATGAGGATAGTATTGAGGAGAGTATTGAGGATAATATTGAGGATGAACCATTTTTGTTTAATGAGTCGGATTTTCCAATTCATCCTCCTGAACCTTTAACTGTTATACTTCCTAAATCACCCCCCTCCTTTCCATCGTTCCGACCACGCAAAAGATCACGCAGGAGGACTGTGAGCTTGAAAGATTTCTCTTCGATCATATTAGTTTGGACGCCACTAGTGCGTACCTCTTTGAATCTGACATAGTTCTCACAGCCGATAACGATTACAAGTGCTTCACTTTTTCGGACGATTGTGAAGACTCACCGCCCGAGTTTGAGTCCTTTGAATTTTCAGATGAGTTAGTTGAACCATCAGACTCGGTTGCTTACAGTCATTTCGAACCATTGATGGAATCTTTCAAGTTCGAGACAGTTTACTTAGACGAGAATAAGACTATCCCTAAATCACTCCCTTTCGTCCTTCCTATCGTTTCGACCACGCAAGAATCCGTCGCGTTTCCATTTTCAATGGATGGTTTACCAAGTTCAACGTACCCATGTTTTCTTGCGAATCTTGAGGGATTTGACCCCATTTCTCGACGGGTTGATAGATTAGCACAATCGCTTTTAACACATCGGTCATCACAATTTGCGCTAATATATTCACTTGATTTACGCCCTCAAGTTCGTACTACACTTCTTTCTCTCTTCCGCCATTCTTCTCCCAATAAACCGAGACCATATTCCACCCTTCTTCCCATACGGTCTCGTGTGTTTCTCAACTCCTTTCTCTACACTCCATTCTTCCACCAACCGTACCATTATCACGATAGAATTTTTGAATGGTTGGTGCTAACCTTTGGTCTGTGTAAGGCCTTGTATAGTTTGATTTTTCTCCTCCCTAACTCTGAACTTTAATGCTTAAAACAGTGGAAACACTGTCTCACTTAAGTTTGGGGGGGGGGACCTTTTTGTATATATTTAGTTTTTTTTAAAACCCATAAAAATTAATTAAAAAAATTATAAATAAATAAATAGGGGAATGCAGACATTTTCGACCCTCTTGGTGTAGCCTGACAGTGAGGACACTGTCAAGTTTAAGTTTGGAGGTGTGCTCGGTAAGCCTTCTTCCTTCGCATTCATGTGTATATTTTTGCATTTGCATATTTATTTTAAAAAACCCATAAAAATTGAAAATTTTTAAATTATAAAAAATGAAAGAGTTCAATTTTGGCCATATTTGACTTAAGTTTGACATGAAGCTTAACTATGTAGGGTTCCTAGGCACTCTCAAGAGGTCTCACAAGGCATCAACCATGCCAATTTCAAATTTTACGGGTGCCGAGAAACCCTAATACGGATCGTTAACTAGAAATTTAGGCGAAAGATGCAACTAGTTTACAACTAAACTAAAAGAACGGAAATACAACCTTTGTAGATCCGGTCCTCCACCTCCACGGCTCCGTGATGAAGACCTCTCCGCTGTCCAAATGCAATCCCGGGCTCTAGCGTCGGCTTCATCGGAGAAATGAGCGGGCAAGGTCGTCGGCTTCGTGCCGAAGATGATCTACGTCGAGGCATCACAAGATCAAGCTCCCACTTCACCAAGTCATGAAACTTGTGAAGAAAACACACTCTACTACTTGGCAAGAGGTAAAGGATGAAGAAATAGGAAGTGCGTTCACTTTAGAATTGGATTTCTCACTCATTTTCAAGAGTTGCCATTGATGGAGGCAAGCTTCTTCTTCAAGAAGAAGATGAAGAAGAAGAAGATAATATTATGATAAGTATATCTAAAATGAAAAATAAAATCAATACTTATCATATGCTAACCTTAGTTAGGTGTAGAGAATAGACTAGGGTTAAGTGGAATGGTTAGGGTTAAGCATGAGACAAAATGGTCACTAAGTCAAAGCTTCATGAAGCTTCATAATACAAACAAAGTTAGCAACCATTTTTCTCTTTATGCTTTTCATTTTCCATAAAGAATAAATCAATAAATAAATGAATAAGAAAATGAAAGGAAAACCCTAACCATTACACAACCATGGTTTAATCTTTACACATGCTCAAGTTAGCATGTATCATCAAACATGATACAAACTTGTGTACAAAAGTATATCACATATACAATGTGTACAATCCAAGTGAGAAAATCCATTTAAAGTGAACAAATACTAGTTAATGCAAAGTAATATATCAAATATATAATTATACATTAAATCATTAAATCAACAATTGATTCAATGATCCGGTCATGTCGCACATAACCGACTAGTATCAATAGTAACAACTTATCGAATCAACACTTGATCCGATAACCCGGCTATATCGCATATAACCGATCAATGTCACAAATCGCGAGAATGGAATACGGTATCACATACACGCATTATTCTCGGTCCCGCACATATCTCATATGCGCTCCTATTTCGTTTCGCTTGAGCCAGGAAACCTCTGTGTAGGACTCTAAAGACTCGTCAATACGCCGGCAGCAGATGATGATCATATCAAACACCCGCAAGCCGCAAGCGGTCTGCTAAACGTAACGGCCACCCGGGTATTGAGCAATCAGAAGATCGACGAGCAAGCCCGCTCACACTCCTGTGAATCCAACCAGCAACACTTACCGTACAGTCCGGTCTCGTCGTCTGATATGTCGCATATCTTGCCTAGGGGTGGTAAACGTCAGACCCCAATAGCTCGATAAGTCGTGTCGATATGAGGTCTATAACAGTTCGAGAAACTACTGGTAACACTTACCAGTAAATCTCAGCAACCCTGGCCAGGGATTTCCGGTTATAGCCAATCGAACACAGCGCAACATCAACTCCCTATACCGGGAGAGACGAATCCCCTCCTATCGCTCATTGCCTCCATGTGATTCGGGACTGTACCCAAAAACCACCGTTTTGCACGCCCTCTTGGACGTGGTAAGGTGGAAATCAAAGCACAGTGGGAACCACACAAGACTCTATGACGATCTCGGGTCAACAGACTACTCTGTACCAGTGTCACCAGAGAACTGCCATCTGACGTAAGGTATAATACCATCTGGGAGTTCTCGGCGAGTCCGTCCAGTGTACCCAGTCTCCAATGAGCACCCGTATATGATCTCTGATGTCAAACACCAATGGATATGGGATCATCCATCGCCCATCTGTATGGGTCGAGAAGGTATACGCTAGTCTACTCTGGTATATCGATGCCCCGTCTCGATACACCCACGACTAGGGACTTTGAAGGATGTACTTATGGACTACCATGTCCCCACTAGTATGATCCGCATCATAGTCCAGGTAGTCAAGTACACATCCTAAGGGCTTTACCAACATGTATCAGAGAGACAATCAATATACACGTTAAGGTAAAGAGTAACCAGATAGCATACTATCATGTCGAGCAAGAAAGTCCTCCCTATATATGTCCCAGCATCCACTACAATATACATCCAATGTACAGTAATGGCCTCTAGGGCATACATATAACTAACAATCTCCCACTTGCACTAGGGGCATCTGATAGCAGTGGTTGTAGTATCTCATACTCAACCATCCCATAAAAGTCTCTCTTTTGGAATAGGCCTTCGTGAGTGGATCCGCCGTGTTATCTTCTAAGTCTGCTCTCCTAACCTTGATCACCCTGGAGATCAACTATCTCCATGATCAGGCGATACTGCCTTAGAATATGTCTGGATCACTGATGGGACCGGCGTTCCTTGGCATACGCCACAACTCCATTGTCTCACAATGGTAGGAACGTAGTTCATCTCATGAACCTGTATACACCCAAACATCCTCTTTGGTAGCATCTTAAGTAGCGATGTATCCTGCCTTTATCGTCTAGTATGTCACGGTATCTAGCTTGGAACTCTTCCAACATACCGTCCCTCGATTGAGGGTAAAGACAATGCCTGTGACTGACACTCAGTCGTCTTTATCACCCTGGAACACTTCCAATGATTCTTCCCAGGATCAATTGATACCATCTCACTACAGCTAGTGAGTATTCTAACATCCATTTAGATCTATCTCATAGATCCAAAACCCAGGATTTAGTAGGTATCACTTTGATCCTATGTGGAGAATCATTGTGATAAGCGGAGATTGATCGAGCGTAGCATAGGAAACTCTTTCCCTATCAAGAGTATGTCATCCACGTACTCTACGAGGATCACCACCATACTCCCTACTACCTTTTTGTATATACAAGGTTCATCTACCATTTTGATGATGTCAAACTCTTTGACTACTTCATCAAAACAGATGTTCCAACTCCGCGATGCCTGCTTTATCCTATAAAGCACACATGTTTCCGCTGCTCCCATTGTCTACGAGGCCCTCTGGCTGTGTACTTATAGACGCTCTCTTCTAAAACATCATTTAGAAAAGCTGTCATGACACCCAACCACCAGATATCGTAGTCATGGTATGTAGCCGTGGCAAGTAGGATCCGGATGGACTTAAGCATAGCCACTGGAAAAGGTTTCATCATTATCCACGCCTGGTCGATTACGAAAACCTTTAACAAGTCTATCTTTTGAAAGTCTCAACTTTTCCATCTACACCAAGTAATCTTCTCAAGATATACTTGCTCATGATGGGGATTTAACCCTTCAGATATAGCAACCAAAGTCCATACTTTGTCGGTGTACATGGATTCCATCTCAGATCACTGAGCATCCAGCCATTCTTACAGAGTCCCACTCCTGATGGCCAGCTCGAAACTAGTTGGGTCATCATCTTATGATGCAATCCTCGCTCCCACTATCATAGAGAAACCGAAGTATCTCTCAGGCGGGTGAGGAACCTTACTAGATCGGCGGAGAGGCTGAGGTTCGTTGGTAACTATTGAATCCTTTGGTTCTTTCAAATCATCAGCTGCAGTTTGTATAGCTGGAACGTTTCCAGTTCTACATAACTGACCTTGCCTCGAACTTGTCCGGATTTTGCTTTTCAGACATAGGCTGGACAACCCCAAATCTTAACTAACTTAAGAGATGGGCTCTTCCCTTATCATATCAAATATGAAGTGGTAGGCAACTGATTTGATTTGAACCCTATTCAATAGGTATGCAGCTTCTCAAGTGCATAACTCCCAAAAAGGAAATAGGTAACTCAGTAGTACTCATCATAGAGCACACCTTATCATATAGGGTGTGATTGCTCCACCCCGATATACCATCGTGCTATGGTGTATACGGAGGAGTAATGCTGAGAGAGAATCTCATTCTCCTTTAGAATAATCCAGGATTTCCGTGCTCAAGTATTCTCCTCCTCGATCTCATCAAAGGACATAATACTTATACCCGTATTGGTTCTCTACTTCTAGCTTATATTCTGTGAATATCTCAAAAGGTTCGGACTTGTGTTTCAACAGGAACATATGTCTGAATCTAAAGAGATCATCAGAGAATGTAATGAAGTACAAAGAACCGGTCTTGGCATGTGTAGACAGGGGACCTTACATACATCAACATGTATCATCCCAAGAGTTTACTAACTCTTTCTCTGTTTCCAATAAACAGAGCCGTGGTCATCTTATCTCTGTGACATGACTGGCAAGTTTCACAAGATGTAAATTCAAACCGATTTAAATATGCATCTTAAATATAACTTCAGCCAGTCGGATCGCATTGATATGACCTAGTCTACAATGCCTCATGAAGGATTTGTTCATATCTGAACTCTTCCTCTTGTGTGTGTTCCGTATACAAAAGAACTGTAGTTTGATTTAGAACATCAATGCTTTTAGATAACGTGCCTGAACCGATCAACTTTTGATATAGGAAATGTTCAAAACATTATCCAACTATACAAAATTTTATCATTTCTTTACTAATAAAGAGATTGATATGATTTTGTATATCAGGTTCGGTATCTAATAATATTCGTTCAGAATCAATGTATTGGTAATACAGGGTGACAGTGACCAACAGACTTGGCTGCAACACTTGCCCCGTTTTCTGCCTCATGAAACTTATCACCCGTTCTCAGTTCTCTACCTTTCTGTAGCCCTATGTAACATATTACATATCTGGGATCCTGATCTGGTATCAAATACCCAGGACGTAGAGGATACAGAGAAACGGTTTTTTATATAATGAACACACCCGAAGGAGATGCATCATATGCACTTTCTTCGTTTGGGCGGCATAGGAATTCTGGTATTCCCCAATTTCCTGCTCTGTCTTATAACAATTATAAGTTGGAGCGGGACCAACATTCCCCAGCTCAGTATAACAAGAGGGTTCGGTCAATATTCCGTATTATTATCTTGATTAAGGCGTGATATGGTCGCTACCTGGAGAGAGAGAGAAGAAAACACTCAGCGTGCGCTCTTGCAAGAATAGATTGGTTATTATTTTGTCTAATCAGGATGGCTCCCACTGGTTTTATCAAATCTTCCTTCAAACCCTAAAAGGAAAGACTAGCCGGGATTAATTACAAACTACAAGTTCGCCAATCTTTCAGCCAGGCCAGTGTCGGTACTTTGAGGGAGATCCCCCGTGCTTTCGCACGAACCTAATTAATGTAAACCTCGTTTTCCCAGAGGCGTAACCTCGTTAACACCTTTCTAGACACCTACTTGATTGGCTAATTGTAATGTGTAAAACTCTCCCAGGAGTAACTCTTACTCGCAGTGGGTATCGGGATCCAACTATCTCATAGAAGGTATGCAATCTCATTGCAAATTTCAACACTTGAAATTCCCGATAATTTTGCCCCTAGCGTCCTATGACCTTGACGCAGGCCAACAAACCATAGTGCGCTAGTCAAGTTCAACCCGTCATTTCTTGATTGAATTAAACCCACCTGCACGACCCTTGACGCAGGCCAACAAAGTCGCACGACTACCCTAATCCAATCTGCATCATATGCATAAGCAGATAAATACTAGTTAGCTACCGCACACTACGCTTTGACGCAGGCCAACAAACGTAGCACGAATACTAACTAGCACTTATCTGAACTAACGGAGGGCTACGACAGGTTTTTCTGAAAACCTATTGCGTAATGAACTTGATATCGTTGTAGAATCAAATGATTTTAAAATGGAGTATTTTTTAGGCTTTTCTAGTTTTGCTAAAGGGGTCACTCCCGGTGAAGGGATCGTCGGCCCTTTCCTCATCGAATAAGGTACGGGATATATCATATATATCACTGTGCAAAGCAAAAACTCTTAAAAGCAATCAAAAGACAAACCGAAAGTTGTAGCATCTGCCAGTTGTTGCTAAAGGAGTCACTCCCGGTGAAGGGATCTCGGTCCTTTCCTCATCGAATAAGGTGCAGGATATATCATATATATCGCTGTGCAAAGCAAGAACTGTAGCTACCTTCTTTATTTTAGAAATTCGATTCTACAACATCTTAGATTTCTTTTATTTTCATTAATCACATTAATGAAATCCCATCATTTATATACCTAAACATCACAGATAAATACGACATACACTTATGCCATCCGCATACGCTTCGATGTCCCCTTATGCACCGTTAGGTTAGGTAACTAACGGCAGAGCGGGTGTAAAACATAAGTAACATCTATATAATATATCATATATACTATATACAGTATCTATCACAGAACAAATCACATGATCACATCACAGATATCGCAGCAGAAGAATCGTATGAAATATTGGATATACTAGGACGTCCGTGTTTTCAATACGAGCCAGTATAAAACACGGATTCCACGGTCGTGATGAATAGCCAAACCCACACCCCTAGACCCCTACGAGAGCGGCAAGCAACCCTACCGATTCTAGAGTTAGGAGACCTGGACCCGACTCCTCGAGTTGGTCTCCTACTGGACTCCAGAACCCGGTTACTTGTGCTCCCCTCCTTGGGTCTATCCTAGTGCGGAAAAGTAAATAATATACAAAGGGTGACATCTTCCGCAACCTGGAAGTGCCCCAATAAAAGAATATTACATACAAGTTTTTACATGAATGAAAATGAAAAACATTCATCTCACATAAAAACCCCCGGCTATTCAAACACGACGATCCAATATAACATATCCAGCAACACATAACATCACATGTCATCAACGTAAGTAAATATGCCCATCCCAATTTTCGTTGACATATAGCAACGAAACCGGCGATATCACATATTACACTTACGGTCACAGAAAAGAAAGTGTAAAACTACAACAGTTGGAATCCGCAACCTCCTTAGACATCACATGCCTAATCAAATGAATTACTTAGACATCGCATGCCTAACAATTATAAACCCCGCATTTTAGTCTCAAAATCGAAAACACTTTTCAATATCAAGTTGGGCAATTCAACAAGATTCCCGACATCCTGATCGAATACTCGTCGCAAACTTTAGTAGGCGGCCGCACCCCTGATTCCGTCGACGAAGTGCACCAAGGTGGAACACCGCTACCGCGAGCACCCTTACGGATGCTTTCGGCGACGGGGTTCTCCTACAGTCACTTGGTCGGGGCTATGGAGTGAGGCTGTCTATTAAGTTTACCCGGCGAGTATCCGCGTACGCTACGTGATTGCGACGGACTTTTGATCACATCAAAATTCCGTGGCAACCGATCAAATGAGACTAAACCGCTAGATTTGTAACATTCATTCAGTTATCTCATAACTACTTGTGAATTCCAAATATTGTATCACATTCCGAATAAGATAGAAAATGTTAAACTTTCCGATCGAACAATCGAACACCCAAGTTTTCCCGAAACAGCTCAACTCATGAAATAAGTTCAAAGACATTCACTTCGTGCCTCAGTACCAACGGTCCAGCCGTAGAAGGGTCAAGCCAACGCCTCACATGTGGCACGCCGTACTGCCCCAAACCCTAAGGTTCAAAGGGCAGTTCAAGACGGTCACATAATCGAGTTAAGGTTTGTTGTCTTCTAGAGGGTCCATCGCGTTACTTGCACTACTTAGAACGTCTTTAAACCATGGAAAAATCCAACACTTGGAAATTTTCCGGCAGGGGAAAAAGTGGGTATCTATATCCGGTCGAACTTTTTAACATATTCAAAAATTATCCGGAAATCCAATAGACAAAGTCCGATAATCCGATCGAATAAACGAATCCCCAAATCAACTCAGAATATTCAACTCTTGAATAAATATTAAAAATTCCGAGAAAATCCAGCACCTGAAAAAATGAATTACTGTGCAAAAATTGTTGGATGATATGACAATTTGGCCGCGGAACCGCCGCACAAGCCATGCTTGTGCCGCGGTTCCGCCGCGCAATGAGGGAATCATGGGTACGGGCTTCACAGTAATTCTTACAATTCCCAGCTGAATTTTCTGCATATTTTTAATCTGGAAAAATCCCAAAAATTGAAAAAAGTCCAGAGAGCATATTGTATTAGGGTTTCGATGTCCGATCGGGTCTCAAACGTCGTCTAGGCATCGCCTAAGGCTCTAGCTAGGCTCTGATACCACTGTAGGGTTCCTAAGCACTCTCAAGAGGTCTCACAAGGCATCAACTATGCCAATTTCAAATTTTACGGGTGCCGAGAAACCCTAATACGGATCGTTAACTAGAAATTTAGGCGAAAGATGCAACTAGTTTACAACTAAACTAAAAGAACGGAAATACAACCTTTGTAGATCCGGTCCTCCATCTCCACGGCTCCGTGATGAAGTCCTCTCCGCTGTCCAAATGCAATCCCGGGCTCTAGCGTCGGCTTCATCGGAGAAATGAGCGGGCAAGGTCGTCGGCTTCGTGCCGAAGATGATCTACGTCGAGGCATCACAAGATCAAGCTCCCACTTCACCAAGTCATGAAACTTGTGAAGAAAACACACTCTACTACTTGGCAAGAGGTAGAGGATGAAGAAATAGGAAGTGGGTTCACTTTAGAATTGGATTTCTCACTCATTTTCAAGAGTTGCCATTGATGGAGGCAAGCTTCTTCTTCAAGAAGAAGATGAAGAAGAAGAAGATAATATTATGATAAGTATATCTAAAATGAATAATAAAATCAATACTTATCATATGCTAACCTTAGTTAGGTGTAGAGAATAGACTAGGGTTAAGTGGAATGGTTAGGGTTAAGCATGAGACAAAATGGTCACTAAGTCAAAGCTTCATGAAGCTTCATAATACAAACAAAGTTAGCAACCATTTTTCTCTTTATGCTTTTCATTTTCCATAAAGAATAAATCAATAAGTAAATGAATACGAAAATGAAAGGAAAACCCTAACCATTACACAACCATGGTTTAATCTTTACACATGCTCAAGTTAGCATGTATCATCAAACATGATACAAACTTGTGTACAAAAGTATATCACATATACAATGTGCACAATCCAAGTGAGAAAATCCATTTAAAGTGAACCAATACTAGTTAATGCAAAGTAATATATCAAATATATAATTATACATTAAATCATTAAATCAACAATTGATTCAATGATCCGGTCATGTCGCACATAACCGACTAGTATCAATAGTAACAACTTATCGAATCAACACTTGATCCGATAACCCGGCTATATCGCATATAACCGATCAATGTCACAAATCGCGAGAATGGAATACGGTATCACATACACGCATTATTCTCGGTCCCGCACATATCTCATATGCGCTCCTATTTCGTTTCGCTTGAGCCAGGAAACCTCTGTGTAGGACTCTAAAGACTCGTCAATACGCCGGCAGCAGATGATGATCATATCAAACACCCGCAAGCCGCAAGCGGTCTGCTAAACGTAACGGCCACCCGGGTATTGAGCGATCAGAAGATCGACGAGCAAGCCCGCTCACACTCCTGTGAATCCAACCAGCAACACTTACCGTACAGTCCGGTCTCGTCGTCTGATATGTCGCATATCTTGCCTAGGGGTGGTAAACGCCAGACCCCAATAGCTCGATAAGTCGTGTCGATATGTGGTCTATAACAGTTCGAGAAACTACTGGTAACACTTACCAGTAAATCTCAGCAACCCTGGCCAGGGATTTCCGGTTATAGCCAATCGAACACAGCGCAACATCAACTCCCTATACCGGGAGAGACGAATCCCCTCCTATCGCTCATTGCCTCCATGTGATTCGGGACTGTACCCAAAAACCACCGTTTTGCACGCCCTCTTGGACGTGGTAAGGTGGAAATCAAAGCACAGTGGGAACCACACAAGACTCTATGACGATCTCGGGTCAACAGACTACTCTGTACCAGTGTCACCAGAGAACTGCCATCTGACGTAAGGTATAATACCATCTGGGAGTTCTCGGTGAGTCCGTCCAGTATACCCAGTCTCCACTGAGCACCCGTATATGATCTCTGATGTCAAACACCAATGGATATGGGATCATCCATCGCCCATCTGTATGGGTCGAGAAGGTATACGCTAGTCTACTCTGGTATATCGATGCCCCGTCTCGATACACCCACGACTAGGGACTTTGAAGGATGTACTTATGGACTACCATGTCCCCACTAGTATGATCCGCATCATAGTCCAGGTAGTCAAGTACACATCCTAAGGGCTTTACCAACATGTATCAGAGAGACAATCAATGTACACGTTAAGGTAAAGAGTAACCAGATAGCATACTATCATGTCGAGCAAGAAAGTCCTCCCTATATATATCCCAGCATCCACTACAATATACATCCAATGTACAGTAATGGCCTCTAGGGCATACATATAACTAACAAACTAGCTAGGAACAACTAGATCCTAGACTTAGTAAATTGAAAACCCTAAAAATAACCTTTCTTAAAATTTAACAGTAGAAAGTATATGTCTTTGTAGTTTATTTAGAAATAGGCAAATTTCGAGTTTACTTCTTGGGCTAAGTCAAGATAAAGGAAGAGTATTGATATTTTTATTAAAGTATAAATCTGAAAAATAATTCTTAAGCTTAAGTCTAAATTCTGAAAATATATACCCTACAAATTACACAAACACGAACCTTGAAACTTGGAATAGTAGAAGAGATCTTGAAATGCTCTTGTCTAAAGTCCTTAGTATGAAGAAAAATAAAATAAAAATACAAGTGTGAATTAAGAGATAAAAAATGAACACTGGATTTTGTAATTACTTAAGGCTGCATAAATAGAAAAAATATTTAGCGAGGGTGCTTCATCACCTAGTGCCTTAGACCAACTGGTTTGGGAGTCACTGCTAAAAGCCTTAGGGATTACAAGACTAGGAATTACGCTTGAAAGTGCAAACTCATTTTGTAATCGGTCGTTAGTACCTCAAGAAGTATTAACGGTCACATGAAGAATGTGTTATCAATTTCATCTAAAAATTCACCAATTGAAAAGTACTTTGGATGATGGACAAGAGTATAATAGCTTGATTTGAATTTCCAAGTGTAAGGGTGATATATACATACATGTAGGGGTATGTGATTGGGGTTTAGATAAGAGATAGGAATGAAGAATAAGACTTATATCTTTAATAGAGATGATAAAAATTCCTAAGTTGAGATAGAACCCTAGAAGGAAAATTTAAAAGATGCTAAAAGCTAAGTAAGTCTACAAAACATATATAATCTTACGTTAAATAATAAGGAAGTGTGAAGAATATGGGTGGATAATTTATGAGTCGAAGATAATAGAGTTTCTTATTAGAAAACCTAATTGGAGAATAAAAGTCGATAAGCCAAATTGATAGAATTTTGTGGGTGGTATCCGCTGAAAACCCTCAGGAGACAACACTCCTCCTACTAGGGACACCTAGAGGTTTAACGGCTTGTTGCACGAGCTCAGTGCAATCACGTTTCCCTGCGAAAGTGAGGCTAGGTCTTTTTCAAGAATAAAACTAGGTTTGCTCGAGGACGAGCAAAAGATAAGTTTGGGGGTATTTGTTCATATCATAATTTTGCATTATTATATTCCCCATTCTTAGTCATTTTAGAAGTAAACAGGTGCTTTTGACCCATGTCTGCTACATAGTTACAGGTTACAGGTTCTCGGAATGAAAACAGTGAAATTGATGAAAAGACGATACAAAAGTGAGACTACGACCGATAAATGATGGAATCTTGATCGTGCCTACATTTTGAGGGACGATGAAGATCGAAGAACAAGTTCACAAAGCACAAAGGTAGCGCAAGGTTCAAGACTTCGACACGAAGCAATGGTAAAAGTCCACTACAATTATTCACTGTGGAGATCTGGAAGAGAACTAGAAAACATTCTGAAGAACCAACTGAAGAAACAGGAAGACAAATACAACCAGAAGCAGCACAGAAAAAATAAGCCCACAAGCTCTCCACTTGGCCGCGGAATTGCGGCCAAACCTGGCTTATGGCCGCGGTTCCGCGATCGTGTTGAACCCGTGTCGGTACAGAAAATTTTTGGAGGCTGGCGGCGCGTTGACTAGTCTCCTAGGGGTATATTTGTAAAAGCAGATGTATGTCGATTGTAACCCTAGGGTTTCTATGCCCTATAAATAGAAGCCCTAAAACTTGTTTTAGGTTATGCCTCTTTTCATTAAATAAAATTCAGAATTTCTATCAAGTTTTGAGAGCATCAATTTTGTAAGTAGTTTCTTTTATTTTGCCCTAGTTCTTAATTTTCCTTTCTGCCCTAGTTTAAATCTATTCTCTGCCCTAGTTTAATTTAGATTAGAACTTTTTATTAATCTGAAGTAGTTAGATAATTATTCTCTTAAATCGAAAACTCAAATAAAAATCATGTTTTTCATAGATCCCCTAATGAGTGAGTAGTTCCTCGCTTGTTAGGGTTAGGAATAGGGAAGGTTTGAGAGATACAAATCTCTCACCCCTTTCTTGCCCATCACATATTAATAATTAGGACTCCATGCATACATACACATACCGCTCCCTACGGCATCCTACCCACGAGGTAACGGTGATACCGTAGTATAAAAGACCGGATGTGCATGTTTTCCATGGAGGTTAGGGTAAGGATTAAGAAAGGACGGACAAGGACCTAGAGGAAGAAACATCGTTTCTTCCCGATCGTCCTAATCCCCTTTATTAATAATTACCATAACCCCTAAGAGATCTAAACTAGGGTATTGAAAGCGGTGGGAAATCTTAATTTTCCAAATTTAACCTAAACCTAACCCTAGCAAGATTTCTAATCCTAGTATAAGTCAACTTAGTTTTTAGAGATAAAGATCCAAACCCCATTTGGAATTAACTCGTTAGAACAATTAGGAAATACACAACATCCCTGTGGACCGACCCTTATTCACCGGCTAGCTACCAAGCGATGCCGTTCTTGATTGCGGTAAAAATATTTTTGATCGTAAAACTTAGCATAAATCAGAGGGTCGTTCAACTCAAAGAGGAGCCTTATAGAGTCCCATGGACTTCAATCCGGAGCTTTAGAAGTGAAGGACTCGAACCACAAAGGTTGCATTCTTATTCTCTAGATGTAAAGTATTTTACATTTGGTATTATCTAAATCTCTAGTTTAAGATTTTATGTTTAGGGTTGTTTAGCGTGACAATTTTTTTAAAATGGCATGGATGATGCCTCCCGAAATCTTGCTGTCGTGCTAGGGAACCTTACAGTGGTATCTGAGCCAAGCTAGAGATTTAGAAGGATTGTGTAGGATTACGAAACCGAAACCATTCCGAAACTTGAAACACGAAGATCTAGTTTCTGTCGATTTTTAAAAGGTGTCAAAATATTTTTTAAATAACTGCAGAATGTTGTATGAGATATAACATGAACACTGTAAAAATTTGAAGCCATTTAGCC
This sequence comes from Agapanthus africanus, assembly GCA_030015575.1. Classification (NCBI taxonomy): domain Eukaryota; kingdom Viridiplantae; phylum Streptophyta; class Magnoliopsida; order Asparagales; family Amaryllidaceae; genus Agapanthus; species Agapanthus africanus. The sequence goes on from CM057337.1 coordinate 190,201,552, forward strand.
TCAAAGTGGCTAGCCAAAGCACCTCAAAATCCGTCCTGCTCGGTTCTTCTGGCTCCTCCGGGCTTCAAAATTTTAGGGTGTTCCAGTCTCTGGGTTTTGGTGTTTCAGGTGTTGTTTGTTTTTGCTAAATTTGCATGAGATTTTAATTTACTATAAAGGAAACTCGGAGTGTTTCGTAGTCGTAATTCTAACTGTTATTCGGGTTATTTAGACGATCTTAAAAAGTTCGAACGGATATCAAATACCCACTTTAACACTCGCTGGGAGTTTATTCAAGAGTTGAATTTTTTTCCAAGTTTGAAACATTCAAATATCGTGCAAGTAATTCTGTGGACCATCTAGAAGAACAAAACCCTAACTCGATTATGTGACCATCAGAACCACCACCAAACCCTAGGGTTTGTGGTAGTTCAGCGGTGCCACAGGTGAGGCATTGGTTGACCTTTCTACGGTTGGTTCATAGGTACTGTGGCATGTGATGGATACTTTTAGACTATGCTCAAGTGTTGAGCTTTTTGTGAAATCTTGAGTGTTTGTTGATTCGATCGGAATGTTTAACATCGTCTAATTTTTTCTGGAATGTGATACAACATGTATAATTCATATAGTTAGGCATGAAATCCGAAGTATGTGATATTTCGGGTTTATGATGTCTAAGGTGATTGTGGATTCCAAATGTTGTAGTTTTGCATTTTCTTTTCTGCGACCGTAAGTGTAATATGTGGTGTATCACCAGTTTCGTTGCTATACATCAACGACAATTAGGATACACATATTTACTTACGTTGATGACATGTGATGTTTTGTGTTGCTGTGATATGTTATATTGGATCGTCGTGTTTTGAATAACCGGGGTTTTATGTGAGATGAGAGTTTTTATTTTCATTCATGTAAAATTCAATGTATGTAATATTCTTTTATTGGGGCACTTCCGGGTTGAAGATGATGTCACCATTGTTGTATATTATTTACTTTTCCGCATTAGGATAGACCCAAGGCGGGGAGCACAAGTAACCGGGTTCTAGAGTCCAGTGGGAGACCATCTTGTGGAGTTGAGTCCAGGTCTCCTAACTCTAGAATTGGTAGGGTTGCTTGCCGCTCTCGTAGGGGTATCGGGATATGAGTTTGGCTATTCATCGCGACCATGGAATCCGTGTTTTATACTGGCTTAAATTAAAACACGGAATTCTTAGTATATCCAATATTTCATATGTTATCTTCTGCTGCTGATATTCTGTGATGTAATCACTTTATATGCGTGAGACGAATGCTTTATTATTGTATATATGATATATAATAAACGTTGCTTATGTTTTGCACCCGCGCTAGTCCCGTCCCGCTATGCCGTTAGTTAAGTAACCTAACGGTGCATAACGGGACACTGTGGCGAATTCGGATGGCATAAGCGTACGTTGTAATTTCGTTTCTTCTGTGATGCTTAGGAAGCATAATTGATGGGACTTCATTAATGAGATTAATGAAATAAAAGAAAGCTAAAGATGTTGTAGAATCAAATTTTCAAAAAGGGTAGCTCTAGTTTTTACTTTGCATAGTGGTATTCCTTATAGAATATCCACCTTATTCGATCTGGAAAGAGCCGAGATCCCTTCACCGGGAGTGACCTCTTTAGCGAAACTAGCAGATGCTACAACTCACTCGGTTTAGTTTTTGATTGCTTCTATAGTTCTTACTTTGCATCATGGTATTTATGAAATATCCCGCACCTTATTCGATAAGGAAAGAGCCGAGATCCCTTCACCGGGAGTGACCTCTTTAGCGAAACTAGTAAAAGTCTCAAAACACTCTTTTTTCAAAAATCACTTGTTTATACAACGATATCAAGTTCATTACGCTTATGGTTTTCTGAAAAACCTGTGTAGCCCTCCGACATTTCCAATAAGTACTACTTAGTATTCGTGCTACGTTTGTTGGCCCGCGTCAAGGCGTAGTGTGCGGTAGCTAATTAGTGCTTGTCTGCAAAATGAGATGAGATTGGATTAGGGTAGTCGTACGACTTTGTTGGCCTGCATCAAGGGTCATGCGGGTGGGTTAATTCAATCAAGAAATGTACGGGTTGAACTTGACTAGCGGATTATGGTTTGTTGGCCCGCGTCAAGGTCATAGGACGCTAGGGGTAAAATATTATCGGGAATTTCAAGTGTTGAAATTTGTAATGAGATTGCATATCTTCTATAAGATAGTTGGATCCTGATACCCACTGCGAGTAAGAGTTACTCCTGGGAGAATTTTACACATCACAATTAGCCGATTAAATAGTTTTCTAGAAAGGTGTCAACGGGGTTACGCCCCTGGGAAAACAAGGTTTATTTTAATTAGGTCCGTGCGAAAGCACGGGGAACCTCCCTCAAAGTACCGGCACTGGCTTGGCTGAAAGATTGGCGAACTTGTAAGGTGTAATTAATTCCGGCTAATCTTACCTTTTAGGATTTGAAGAAAGATTTGATAAAAACAGTGGGAGACGTCCTGATTAGATAAGATAATAACCAATCTAATTTTGCAAAGAGCGCACGCAAAGTAATTATCCTTCTCTCTCTCCTAGTAGCGACCAATGTCACGGCTTAATTAAGATAATAATATGGATGTATTGACCGAACCCGCTTGTTATACTGAGCAGGGGAATGTTGGTTCCGCACCAACTTATAAGTATTTTAATTCCGAGCAGGAAATAGGGGAATATCCGGATTACCATGCTACCCAGACGAAGAATAAGCATGTTGATGTATCTTCTTCGGGTGTGTTTGTTACAGAGAACTGTTTCTCGGTAAACTCTACGTCCTGGATAAATGATACCGGATCAGGATCCCACATATGTAATATATTACATGGGCTACAGAAAGATAGAAAACTGGGAAAATGTGATATATCTCTAAGTGTTAGAGAATGGTGCAAGTGTTGCAGCCAAATCAATTAGCAGATATCACCTTATATTACCAAATCATTGATTCTGAACTAATGTTATTATATACCGAACCTGATATACAACATTACATCAGTTTTTTTATTAAGTTAAAGAAGGATATAATTCTGTATTGGCGGATAATGTGGTGAACATTTTTGCTTAATCAAGAGTTGATTGGATCAGGCACATTATGTAATAGCATATAAGTTCTAAATCAAACCACAGTTCAAAGTATATAGAACACACACAAGAGGAGTAGTTCAAAATGAACGAATCATTCTTGTGGCATTGTAGACTAGGTCATATCAATGTGACACGACTAGCTAAATTACATAAGGATGAATATAAGAATCTGTTCAAATTTTCATCTTATGATACTTGCCAGTCTTGTGTCAAAGGTAAAATGACCAATACTCCGTTTACTGGAAACAGAGAAAGAGTTATTGAACTCTTGGGACGCATACATGATGATGTATATGGTCCTATGTCTACAAATGTCAAGGTTGGTTCTTCGTACTTCATTATATTCACTGATCTTCTCTCAGGATTCGGACATATGTTCCTGATGAAACACAAGTTTGAAACTTTTGAGAAATTCAAGGAATATAAGCTTGAAGATTAAGAACCAGACGGGTAGAAGTATTAAGTCCTTTGATGTGATCAAGGAGGAGAATACTTGCGCATGGAGTTCCTGGAATTTCTAAAAGGAGAATGGGATTCTCTCTCAGCTTACTCCTTCGAATACACCACAACACAACGGTGTATCGGGGCGGAGGTATCACACCCTATGAGATATAGCACGCTCTATGATGAGTATTGCTGAGTTACCCGTTTTCTTTTGGTGTTATGCACTTAAGAAGCTGCATACCTATTGAATGGGGTTCCAACCAAATCAGTGCCTACCACTACATATGAGATATGGAATAGAAAGAGACCATGTCTTAAACGAGTTAAGATATGGAGTTGTCCGGCCTATGTTGAAAAGCAGAATCCGGACAAGCTCGAGGCAAGGTCAGTTCTGTAACTTTGTTAGGATATTCCAAACGTTTGCAAGGGTATATCTTCTACCTAACTGAGGAGCAAAAGGTGTTTTGTTTCTCAGCATACCATCCTTTTAGAAAATGAATTACTTATGAAGAAATTTATGGACATGAGGTAGAACTGGAAGTTATTCCAGCTTGACAAACTAACAGCTGATGATTTGTGAAACCAAAGGATTCAATAGTCTCCAACGAACCTCAGCCTCTCCGCGAATCTAATAGGGTTCCTCATCCACTTAAGAGATACTACGGTCTTCTCGGTGATAGTGGGAGCAAGGATTGCATCATGGTAGATGATGGCCTAACTAGGTTCAGGCCGGAGGGACTCTGTGAAAAGGATGGATGCTATACGATCAAAGAAGGAATCCATGTACACCAACAAAGTATGACTTTGCATGTTACACCTGAAGGGGGTAAAACCCATTGGGAGCAAATAGATCTTGAGAAGATTCTTGGTGTAATGGAAAAGTTAAGACTTTCAAAGCTATGCTTAAGTCCATCAGGTTCAATTCAAGCATCGCGGAGATGGAAAATCTGTTTTGATGTGACAGTCAAAGAGTTTGACTTCATCAAAATAGTAGATGAACCTTGTATATACAAGATGGTTGTAGAGAGTAAGGTTGTCTTCCATGTATTGTACGTAGATGACATACTCTTGATAGGAAATGGTTTCCTATGCTACACTCGGTCAAGTTCCTCTTATCACGAGGATTATCCATAGAAGATCTGGATGATACCTACTACATCTTGTGGATTATGATCTATAGTGATAGATCTAAGTGGATGTTAGGAGTGTCCCAAAATCCAGGTACATTAACACCATACTAAAGGGGTTTGGTATGGAGGATTCTAAGCGTAGTGGTTCGCCCACTTACTCAGGAATCACTCTCTCCAAAAAGAAGTCTCCCGAGACTGATTTGAAGAGAGCTCGGATGCAAGGGATACCCTATACTTCGGCGGTAGGCTCTATCATGTATGCGATGTTGTGTACCAAACTAGATGTAGGTGACTCACTAGGACTAATGATCAGGAATCAATCAGATCTTGGCAGAATCACTGGACAGCTGTGGAGAACATTCTTAAGTACTTGAGAAGCACTAAAATAATGTTCTTGGTTCGAGCTTCCAGAGTGATAAGGTCGACTGAAAGTCAGTCACAGGCATTGTCTTTACCCTCAGTGGAGGGATGGTATGTTGGAAGAGTTCCAAGCTAGATGCCGTGACATACTAGACGATAAAGGCCAATTATATCGCTACCAACGATGCTACCAAAGAATTTGTCTGGATGAATAAAGTTCATATGATGAACTTGGTTCCTACCATTGGGCATCCAATACCTGTGTATTGGGATGACAATGGAGCTGTGGCTTTGGCCTAGGAACCCTGGTCCCGTCAGCGATCCAGACACATTCTTAGACAGTATCACCTGATCAGGGAGATAGTTGATCTCCGGGAGATCGAGATCAGGAGAGTTGATACAGAGGATAACACAGCGGATCCACTCACCGAGGAAATTCCCCAGATGCTATTCGAAAGACTTTTGGGACCTTGGGTATGATATACTACAACAACTGGCCTTAGTGCAAGTGGGAGATTGTTAGTTATATGTATGCCCTAGAGGCCATTATTATACATATGATGTATATTATAGTGGATGGTTGGATATATATAGAGAGGAATTTCTTGCTCGACATGATAGTATGCTACCTGGTTACCTTTATCTTAACATGTAGACTGGTATTTATATTGTCTTACTCTCACATATTGATAAAGCCCTTAGGATATGTACTTGACTACCAGGACTATGATGGAGATCATACTAGTGGGGCCAGGGTAGTTCACAAGTACATCCTTTAATTGTTCCCAGTCGAGGGAATATCGAGACAGGGCATCGATATTCCAGAGTAGACTAGCATATACGCTTCTTGACCTATAAGATGGGCGATGGATGATCCCACATCCATTGGTGTTTGACATCAGAGAGGGTATAGGGTGCTCAGTGGAGACTGGGTACACTGAACAGGACTCGCCGAGGACTCCTATGTGGTAGTATACCTATCGTCAGATAGCAGTTCTCTGGTGACACTGGTACAGGTTAGTCTGTAGACCCGAGATCATCATAGAGTCTTGTATGGCTCCCACTATGCTTTGATTTCCTCCCTACCATGTTCAAGAGGAGTTGTGCAAACAGGTGGATTTTGGGTACAGTCCCGAGTCACATGGAGGCAATGAGCGATAGGAGGGGTTTCGTCTCTCCCGGTATTGGGGGTTGATGTTGCGCTATGCTCGATAGGCTATAACTAGAAGTCCCTGGCCAGGGCTGCTGCCGAGATTTACTGATAAGTGTTATCAGTAGTTTCTCGAACTGTTATAGGCCAGACATCGGCATGACTTATCATGTTACTGGGGTCTGACGATTTCCACCCCTAGACATGATATGCGACATATCAGACGAAGAGACTAGACTGTACGGTAGTGTTACTGATAGGCTTCATATAGAGCATGGACAAGCTTGCTTGTTGATCTTCATATCGCTCAATACCCGGGTAGCCGTTACGTCCAGCTAGTACCGCTGATGGCTTGTAAGTAACTGATGTGATCATCATCTACTGCCGGCGTATTGACGAGTCTTTAGAGTCCCACACAGAAGTTTCCTGATTCGAGCGAAATGAAGTAGGACACATATGTGATATGTGCGTGGGCCTGATTAAATACGTGTATGTGATACCGTATTGTAATCTGGCAGTTATCTGGTATCGGTTATGTCATATGTGATATGACCAGATTATCGAATCAAGTATTGATTTGATAATGTGATATTCAGATAAATGATATTAGTCGGTTATATGTGATATAACCGGATTATTAGATCAAGTGTTGATTTAATAATGTGATATATATTATATATTATATAATTATATCTTAACTAATATCATTAGCTCACTAATTGCTTTATTTATATATATGTATATATTAATGTATATTTGATATATATATATATATACATATATATATTATATGAAGCATGGCATATTTTTCTATTTTTAGAAAATGGAAAAATGAGGTGTAAATTGTGGAGATATTTTGGGTATGGATGAGGCATGGGCTTATATGGTTTTTTATTAGGCATGACTCACTATTCAAGCATGGTTGCAATTTAGAATTGCAATTTATTCCATGCTTGAATGAGTAAGGAGAGAGATGATTCATATTATTGTTTCTACACTTGCTTCATGCTTAATACCTTAATCATTTTCCTTGAGCTTCTTCTTCCTCTTGATCTCTACAATTTATTCATCTCACCTCCAAGCTCAAACCCTCACATAAGATGTGAATCATTGAGCTTGTGAGACACCAAGTGAGCTTATCAAATCCCCTACTTTACCATCCCACACCAAACTAGCAATTTAGTGTGGTGTGTTTTATACACTAAAGAAGTTTAGTGTAGAGTTAGCTTGATCTAGAGAAACTTCGAGTGGATCATCTTTGGCGCGAAGATCATGAAGGAGGGTCGTTCAACTCGAAGAGAAGCCTTGTAGAGTCGCGTGGACTTCAACCCGGAGTTTTAGAAGTGAAGGACTCGAACTACAAAGGTTATATTCTTGTTATCTAGATGTAAAGTAGATTACATTTGGTATTGTCTAAATCTCTAGTTATAGATTCTAAGTTTAGGGTTGTTTAGCATGATAATTTTTTGAAAATGGCATGGACGATGCCTTCCAAAATCTTGCCGTCGTGCTAGGGAACCTTACAGTTTTAACCTTGCTGGTGACCAAATCCATTATTCGATCTTGTGTTAGAGGAATGGTGCCTTCCAGGGCCAAGGCGTCCCCAGAAGTGGAATGCGGCCGGCTTACGTGCGGCTCACTCATACTTGGACTTAAAGGGACATGCATCGGTTGCTTCGGGTTACTATCACCCGGCTCATGAGTGGAAACTTGCGCTTGATTAGAGGGCGTACGGGCAATTGAGTCATGAGCTGCATCACGACATTCGTCAAGTCGTCAATTTTTTAGTATAGCTTGGCCATCTCTTTATCTTTTCTCCTGAGCTGTTTTCGAAGCTCTTGAAGTAGCTCTTGCTCTGCGGTCCTGAGATGGAAAGTCGGCTCTTCCTCGCCGTTCGAGATTGGCTCTTCCTCGCTGTTCGAGCATGGCTCTACATGGACCGAGGGTTCTTTCTGCCTATAGGCCTCATCAAGAGGGCTTTCATCGTCATGCGGAGGCGGCTGATTTTGGGAAGTGACAACCACATTCAAGCCAGATTAGGCTTGGGATGTAGCGGCCCCATCCTTACTTTTGCCTTGTAGGTTGTCGCTGGGATGCGTGCCCGCTATGTAGACCGTGTGGATAACATATCTGGCCATTTTTTTTATCGTTGGCAGCTCATTTCGTGGACCGCTATCATGGTCCTTCTGCTTCGGGAAAGGACAATCGACTGAAGACGGTTGTCCTGACCGATTCATTGGGCGGCGCCGATGCTTTTAAAGCCTTGCCCCTCTGATTTCGTGCGGCATGAAGTGCTTGGTAGACTTCTGAAGAGAGAGTGTCATGACTTTTATTCTAAGGCTTAGACACCTCCCTTCATAGCACAATTTGAAATGCAGCCCTATTAATCTTGGCAGACATCGCATTCTTCTAGAACCACTTTAAGGGCTCGAACAAATTGCGAATTTTCATGTCTGACACGGTTGTGATCACGGGGGCAATCCTGTTCTCGGAAACTCACAAAATTCAACTTGGCTAGAGCCATAGCCCTTTTGTTGGCCTTATATCTGAGCCCTTTCTATCTCAACTTTTTTGCTTTGAGCACTTGGCAGGCTTCAGCTCTTCGGGAAGCCTCTGTAGGCAGAGTGATAGAGAGCTTTAAAGAAACGCCTGATCGTGTATTTGTCGGAGGCATCGCCTAAGCTTGTCCGCTACGTTTGATGATGCCCTTTATTCCAGCAGTCTTGCACCCAGCTAGAGCACCAAAGATTCGATCGGACACCATCTTACGTTTAGGTTGTGGCACCTTGGTGATCACAACGCCCCTTGAGACCTGCTTGGCTACCGGATTGCCAGGATTTTCTTCAGATGAGCGCTTTTGGCAGGGTATGTTCACCGCCGAAAGACAGGGACCAAGACGTTGAGACGTCTGGCCTGAATTCTGGGGGCAGATACTATTTGGATTTATCTGTCCATCTCTCCGAAAATACCAAGTTGATTTATGGCATCATATATCGGAGGTTTGGACAGACGCGACCATTGTAGCAGATTTTATCAGATTCCCCCTCCTTTTATGAGGGTTTTTTGATTGTGGGGAAACTCTTCCATGCAGGCGCAAGCCCCTATATTTAATTACGTTACCGCATTACAATAACCACTTTCTCCTGCTCCGGAAGTTCACTTTGTGTCGTATGTGTTTTTGTTTGTTTTGGTTGCCAGTGGATTGTATACGGAGACTAGTTTGTGTCGTCGCCCGTAGGGCACGGATTACTCCAAATCCGTATATTTTAGATTTAGGTTTGGGTCAAGGATCTACTTGACAGGGTTTTTTTTTTAACTTAGGTTGTATGTTCCTTTGGTTCAAAAAGATTTGGTTTTATTTAAAGATCGTTAATCTAGTTTGAGATTAAGATCAACTTAAATGTGTGAGCATTTGGGCTCAATTTATTTTTAACTAAGGATACATTAGTCTAATTTGAGATTAAGATCAACTTAGCAATATTTTAAGGATCATTTTTATTTAAGATCCAAACAACAGAGCATTTTGGGCTTAGCTGTAAGAAAGTTTTATAGACATAACCAATTTTGGCTTAGTATGCTCAGTTTATTTTGTTCAGAAGAGCTAAGCGCTTATTTTGACTCTGTTGGTTCAGTCCCCCTTTTTTTTATGCAAAAGTGCTAAGCACATGTTTGACGCTCTGACACTCATATGGGTGTCATGTGAATCATTTAATTGTGGGCGCCGTCCAATGAGTGCTGAGCACTCAGCCATTTTGGCTGTTTATGGAGTGTTGAGTACTTTTCTCCCTTCCTTTTTTTGGTGGTGCTCACGTGAGGAACACGTGAGGCGCTGGGCGCTGCCTAATCAGTGCTAAGCACTCAGCCATTTTGGCTATTTATGGAGTGCTAAGCACTCTTATTATTTTTGTGGCGACCACGTGAAGAGCACTTGAGACGCTGCCCAATTAGTGCTAAGTACTTAGCTATTTTGTCTATTTATAGAGTGCTAAGCACTCTCATTATTTTTATGGCGTCCCTGTGAGGAGCATGTACGGCGCTGGGCGATGCCCAATTAGTGCTGAGCACTCAGCCGTTTTGGCTATATGTGAAGTGCTAAGCACTTTTTATATGGCGTCCACGTGTGTTTCTGCTAGGTTCCCTAAGGTCGCCGCTGGGTTTCAGGAGGCATCGACCATACCATTTTAAAAAAATTGGCGCACTAAAGAACCCTAACCTAGAATCTTAACTAGAGAATTAGATGAAATAAGAATGTAAATATCTTTACATCTAAGTGAACAAGGAATACAACCTTTGTAGACCGGTCTTTCACTTCAGAAACTCCGTGTAGTAGTCCCTTCGCTCCAAGTAGTGATCTTCCGGACTCTAGTAAGGCTCCACAAGGCAAAATGAATAAGCTTGCTTGAAGTATTCGAGGCCGAAGATGATCTATGTCGAGAAGACACTAACCCAACCTACCTCTTCACTAATATGGAATTAGTGAAGTAAACACCCTAAACTAAATGGCTAATCTAGTAGAGAATGATGAAGTAGGAATTTTGCTCACTTTAGAAATATTTTTCTCACTCATTTTTTTCACCTCCCAAAAAATTAGATAGCTTGAAGAAGGAGATGAAGAAAAGCAACCATGGAAAAAGATCAAGTGTAGAATTACAACCATGGGCGAGTTAATATCATATACTAACCCATATAGAGACTAAACCATGACTAATGATAATGGTTGGGTTAATAAATATCTAATGTAAGACAAAGTTAGTGGACTAAGTTGATGGGTTCTATAGCACCATAACTAGGATTTTTTGGGCATCAAGTATACAATTTTAAAAAACCTAGAGAGTTATGCAACCCATGCCAAAAATCTAACTAGAAAATTAGGAGTTACACTAGCATGTAATCAAATATTACACTAAGTGAATGAGGAATACAACCTTTGTAAATCGGATTCACTTCTAAACCTCCGTGTAGTAGTCCCTTTGCTCCAAATAGTGAACACCCAAACTCTAGTAAGGATTCACATGAAGAAATGAACAAGCTTGCTCGAAGTCTTCGTGACCGAAGATGATCTACGTCGAGGAGACTCAAGCTCATGCTGCCTCTTCACTAATTGTGAAATTAGTGAAGCAAACACCCTAAACTAAATAGCAAGTAGTAGAGGATGATGAAGTAGGAAATTGGCTCACTTTAGATTTAATTTTCTCACATTATTTCCTCACTTAGAAAAAATCTAGCAAGCTTTTTCAATGAAGAAGAAGATGAAGAATGAAGAAGAGAGAATCAACTAATGAGGTGAGAATAGCAACCATGGGTGAGTTAGTGTCATACACTAACTCATGTAGAGACAAAACCATGGCTAAGTGATAATGGTTAGGTTAATAAATATCTTAAGTAAAACAAAATTAGTGGACTAAGTCAATGCATCCACAAGCTTCTACAAGCTTCATGCATGTGACTAATTTCCAACTAATTTGGATTTACTTTAAATATTTAATCCCTACATTATAATTAGTATGGTGTAAGTCTCATACACCCATGTAGTGTGTATCATCAAGTATGACACAAATAATGTACATTTATATATATCACATATATATTATGTGCACAGAATCAAGTGAGAAAAGAAAACTTAAGTGAGCCAATACTAGTTAATGTAAATCAATATATCAAATATATAATTATACATTAAATTATTAAATCAACACTTGATTTAATAATCCGGCTATATCTCATATAACCGACTAATATCAAATGTAACAAATTATCGAATCAACACTTGATCCGATAACCCGGCTATATCATATATAACCGACCGATGTCACATATCGCGAGAATAGAATGCGGTATCACATACGTGCATTAATATCGATCCCGCACATATCACATATGTGCTCCTACTCCGTTTCGCATGAACCAGGAAACCTCTGTGTAGGACTCTAAAGACTCATCAATACGCTGGCAATAGGTGATGATCATATCAAACACCCACAAGCCGCAAGTGGTCTGCTAAACGTAATGACCACCCCGGTATTGAACGATCAGAAGATCAACAAGCAAGCCTGCTCATACTCCTGCTAATCCAATCAGTAACACTACCGTACAGTCCGGTCTCTTCGTCTGATATGTCGCATATCTCGTCTAGGGGTGGTAAATGTCAGACCGCAATAACTCGATAAGTCATGCCGATATGAGGCTCATAATGGATCGAGAAACTACTGATAACACTTACCAGTAAATCTCATAAACATCCCTGGTCAGGGACTTCCTGTTATGGCAAATCGAGCACAGCGCAACATCAACCCCCAATACCGGGAGAGACGAATCCCCTCCTATCACTCATTGCCTCCATGTGACTCGGGACTGCACCCAAAAACCACCGTTTTCCACGTCCTCTTGAACATGGTAAGGTAGAAATCAAAGCACAGTGGAAATCACACAAGACTCTATGACGATCTCGGGTCGACAGACTAACCTGTACCAGTGTTACCAAAGAACTGCCATCTGACATGAGGTATAATACCATCTGGGAGTTCTCGGCGAGTCCGTTCAGTGTATCCAGTCTACACTGAGCACCCGTATATCATCTCTGATGTCAAACACCAATGGATATAGGATCATCCATCGCCCATTTGCATGGGTCGAGAAGGTATACGCTAGTCTATTCTGGTATATCGATGCCCCGTCTTGATACACCCATGACTAGGGACATTAAAGGATGTACTAACAGACTACCTTTGTCCCACTAGTATGATCTCCATCATAATCTAGGTAGTCAAGTACGCATCCTAAGGGCTTTACCAACATGTAACAGAGAGACAATCAGTGTACATGTTAAGATAAAGAGTAACCAGATAGCATACTATCATGTCGAGCAAGAAAGTCCTCCCTATATATATCGAAGCATCCACTAAAATGTACATCTCATATACAGTAATGGCCTCTAGGGCATACATATAACTAACAATCTACCACTTTCACTAGAGCCATCATATAGCAGTGGTTGTAGTATCGCAAACTCAACCATCCCATAAAAGTCTCTCCTGGGAAAAGGCCTTTATGAGTGGATCCACCGTGTTGTTCTCTGAGTCTACTCTCTTGACCTCGATCCCCTAGAGATCAACCATCTCCATGATCAGGTGATACTGCCTTAGAATATGTCTGGATCACAGATGGGACGGGGATTCCTCGGCATAAGCCACAATTCCATTATCACACAATGGTAGGAACGAAGTTCATCTCATGAACTAATATACACCCAGACTTCCTCTTTGGTAGCATCTTTGGTAGCGATGTATCCAGCCTTTATCGTCTAGTTTGCCACGGTATCTAGCTTGGAACTCTTCCAACATACCATCCCTCCACTAACGGTAAAGACAATGCCTGTGACTGATATTTAGTTGACCTTACCACCCTGGAAGCAGTCCAGTGATTCTTCCCAAGATCGATTGATACCATCTCATTACACCTAGTGAGAATCCTAATATCCATTTAGATCTATCTCATAGATCCAAAACCCAGGATTTAGGAGGTATCACCTTGATCCTATATAGAGAATCTATGTGATAAGAGGAGATTGACCGAGTGTAGCATAGGAAACACCTTTCCTATCAAGAGTACGTCATCTACGTACAATACGAGGAAGACCACCTTACTCTCTACTACCTTTCTGTATATACAAGGTTCATATACCATTTTGATGATGTCAAACTCTTAGACTACCACATCAAAACAGATGTTCCAGCTCTGCGATGCCTGCTTTAACCCGTAAAGCAACTTGCACACATTTCCGCTGCTCCCACTGTCTACGAAGCCCTCTGGCTGTGTACTTATAGACGCTCTCTTCTAAATCACTATTTAGAAAAGCAGTCATGACACCCAACTGCCAGATATCGTAGTCATGGTATATAGCAATTGCAAGTAGGATCCGGATGGACTTAAGCATAGCTACTGGAGAAAAGGTTTCATCATAAACCACACCTGGTCGATGACGAAAACTTTTTGCAACAAGTCTAGCTTTGAAAGTCTTAACTTTTCTATGTACACCAAGTAATCTTCTCAAGATTTACTTGCTCCTGATGAGGTTTTAACCCTTCAGATAAAGCAACTAAAGTTCATACTTTGTTGGTGTACATAGATTCCAACTCAGATCACTTAGCATCCAGCCATTCTTACATAGTCCCTACTCTTGATGGCCTGTTTGAAACTAGTTGGGTCATCATCTCATGATTCAATCCTTGCTCCCACCGTCATAGAGAAAACCGAAGTATCTTTCAGGCGGATGAGGAATACTACTAGATCGGTGGAGAGACTGAGGTTCGTCGGGAACTATTGAGTCCTCCGGTTCTACCAAATCGTCAGCTGTAGTTTGTATAGCTAGAACGCCTTCCAGTTCTACCCATGACCACAAATTTCTTTCAAAAATAAATCCTTTTTTAAAAAGGTGGCATGCCGAGAAATAAAATAATTTTTGTTTCTAGGTGCGGTAGAAGATATTCTCTTGCGAATGCTTGGGATATCCAACAAACTTCCACAGAACTGATCTTACCTCGAGCTTGACCGGATTTTGCTTTTGACATAGGCCGGACAACCCCAAATCTTGACTCACTTAAGACATGGGCTCTTCTCATACCATATCTCATATGGAGTGGTAGGCACCTGACTTGGTTGAAACCCAATTCAATAGGTATGCAGCTTCACAAGTGCATAACCCCCAAAAGGAAATAGGCAACTCAGTAGTACTCATCATAGAGCGCACCATATCTAATAAGGTGCGATTGCTCCATCCCGATACACCGTTGTGTTGTGGTGTATACGGAGGAGTAATGCCAAGAGAGAATCTCATTCTTCTTTTGAATAGGCCAGGAATTCTGTGCTCAAGTATTCTCCTCCCTGATCACATCAAAGGACATAATACTAATACCCTTTTTGGTTCTCTACTTTTAACTTATATTCTTTGAATTTCTCAAAAGTTTCAGACTTGTGTTTCAACAGGAACATATGTCCGAATCTTGAGAGATCATCAGTGAATGTAATGAAATATAAAGAACCAGTTCTGGCATGTGTAGACAGGGGACCTAAATACATCATTATGCATCAATCCCAAGAGTTCACTAACTCTTTCTCTATTTCTAGTAAACGGAGCTATGGTCATTTTATCTTTGTGACATGACTGGCAAGTTTCACAAGATGTAAATTCAAACTGCTTTAAATATGCATCTTAATGTAACTTAGCTAGTCGGGTCGCATTGATATGACCTGGTTTACAATGCCTCAAGAAGGATTCGTTCATTTCTGAACTCTTCCCCCTGTGTGTGTTCTGTACATTAAGAATTGTAGTTTGATTTAGAACGTGTATGCTTTTAGATAACGTGCCTAAACCGATCAACTTTTGATATAGGAAATGTTCAAAACATTATCCAACAATACAAAATTATATCCTTCTTTAGTAAATAAAGAGACTGATATAATGTTGCATATCAGGTTCCGTATCTAATAATATTTGTTCAGAATCAATGTATTTGGTAATACAGGGTAATAACTGCCAACATTTTGGCTGCAACAATTGCACCGTTTCTGACTCTTGAAATTTTATCACCCATTCTCAGTTTTCTACCTATCTGTAGCCTATGTAACTTATTACATATGTGGGATCCTGATCCGGTATCTCATACCCAGGACGCAAAGGATGCTGAGAAACAGTTCTCTGTAATGGACACACCTGAAGAAGATGCATCATCATGCACTTTCTTCTTTTGGACGGCACGGGAATCCTGGTAATCCCCTATTTCCTTCTCGGTCTTATAACAATTATAAGTTGGAGCAGGACCAACGTTCCCCAGCTCAGTATAACAAGCGGGTTCGGTCAATACATCCATATTATTATCTTGATTAAGTCGTGACATGGTCGAGAGAAGAAAACACTCAGCGTATGCTCTTGCAAGATCAGATTGGATATTATTTTATCTAATCAGGATGGCTCCCACCGTTTTTATCAAATCTTCCTTCAAACCCTAAAAGGAAAGATTAGCCGGGATTAATTACACCCTACAAGTTCGCCAATCTTTCAGCTAGGCTAGTGCCGGTACTTTGAAGGAAGTTCCCCGTGCTTTCGCACAGACCTAATTAAAATAAACCTCGTTTTCCCAGGGGCGTAACCCCGTTGACACCTTTCTAGACACATACTTGATCGGTTAATTGTAATGTGTAAAACTCTCCCAGGAGTAACTATTACTCGCAGTGGGTATCGGGATCCAACTATCTCATAGAAGGTTTGCAATCTCATTGCAAATTTCAACACTTGAAATTCCTGATAATTTTTCCCCTAGCAGTCTATGACCTTGACGTAGGCCAACAAACCATAGTCCACTAGTCAAGTTCAACCCGTACATTTCATGATTGAATTAAACCCACCCGCACGATCTTTGACGCAGGCCAACAAAGTCGCACGACTACCCTGACTCAATCGCATCATATGCTATAGCAGATGAGCATAAATAGCTATCGCACACTACGCCTAGACGCAGGCCAACAACGTAGTACGAATACTATGAAGTACTTATCTGAAATGACGGAGGGCTACGACAGGTTTTTAAGAAAACCTTTTGCGTAATGAACTTGATATCGTTGTAGAATCAAATAATTTTAAATGGAATGTTTTTGAGGCTTTTGCTAGTTTCGCTAAAGAGGTCACTCCCGGTGAAAGGATTCGACTCTTTCCTCGTCGAATGAGGTGCAGGATACTCACAATACCACTATGCAAAGTAAGAACTAGAAAATCAATCAAAAGACGAAACCGAGGGTTGTAGCTTCTGCCAGTTATTGCTAAAGAGGTCACTCCCGGTGAAGGGATCTCGACTCTTTCCTTATCGAATAAGGTGCTGGATATTCTACAAGGAATACCGCTATACAAAGCAAGAACTAGAGCTACCTGTTTTTGAAAATTCGATTCGACAACATCTTTTCGGTTTCTTTCTTTTCATTAATCTCATTAATGAACTCCCATCATTTAAGCTTTCTAAGTATCACAGAAGAAACGAAAATACAACGTACGCTTATTCCATCCGCATTCGCCACAATGTCACGTTATGCATCGTTAGGTTACTTAACTAACGGCATACCAGGACGGGACTAGCGCGGATGCAAAACATAAACATCGTCTACTATATATCTCATATATAATGTATATCCATTCATCTCAGAATCCACAGTGATCACATCACAAAGCAGCAGAAGAAACATATGAAATATTGGATATATTAGGAGGTCCGTGTTTTATTTTGAGCCTGCAAAAAACACGGATTCCACGATAGCGATGAATAGCCAAACCCATATCCCTAGACCTCTACGAGAGCGGCAAGCAACCCTATTAATTCTAGAGTTAGGAGACCCGGACTCGACTCCTCGAGTTGGTCTCCCACTGGACTCTAGAACCCGGTTACTTGTGCTCCCCTCCTTGGGTCTATCCTAATGCGGAAAAGTAAATAATATATATAAACGGTGACATCTTACTCAACCCGGATGTTCCCCAATAAAAGAATATTGTATACAATGAATTTTACATGAATGAAAATGAAAAACTCTCATCTCACAAAAAACCCCTGGCTATTCAAAACACGACGATCCAATATAACATATCAACAACAACACATAACATCACATGTCATCAACGTAAGTAAATATGCGTATCCCAATTGTCGTTGACATATAGCAACGAAACCGGCGATACCCCATATATTACACTTACGGTCGCAGAAAAGAAAATGAAAACTACAACAGTTGGAATCCGCAACCGCCTTAGACATCTTAAACCCGAAATATCTCATATTCCGGATTTCATGCCTAATAATATGAATTCCTTAGACATCGCATGCCTAACAATTATAAACCCCGTATTTCAGTCTCGATATCGAAAACACTTTTCAATATGAAGTCGGGTAATCTAACAAGATTCCCGACATCCTGATCGAATGCTCGTCGGAAACTTTAGTAGACGGCCGCACCCCCCGATACCGACGACGAAGTGCACTTAGACGGAACACCACGTCCGCGAGCACCCGTACGGATGCTTTAGGCAACGGGGTTCTCCTATAGTCACTTGGTCGGGGCTATGGGGCGTGGCTATCTAATAATGTTACGCGGCAACTATCCGCGTACGCTACGTGATTGCGACGGACTTTTGATCACATCAAAATCCCGCGGCAACCGATCAAATGAGACTAAATTGCTAGATTTATAAAATTCAAATTAGTGTGGATTCCGAGTATTGTATCACAATCACAGATAGCTAAACGAAGTTAAACAATTCGATCGAATCAACGAATTCTCAAATTTTCCCAGAGAGCTCAACACTTGAGCAGTATTAGAAATACCCAGAAACATACCCCAGTACACAAGGACCAACAGCTGAAGGCCCGTCCCAAGCCTCCATAGTGGCGCCGCGGAACCGCCGCCAAAAGCATGTTTTGGCCGCGGTTCCGCGGTCACTAAAGCGAGTTAGGGACTCGTTCTTCAGGTGGGTCCATATAATTACCTGCATAATTTTCTGAGAGTTTTTAACATGGAAAAATCCAACTTTTTGGAAAATTTCCAGAGTGGGGTGCAAACTTGAGTTTTCAGGGTTCGATCGGACTTTTAACTTCGCCTAGACAACGCCTAATATTCTAGCTTGGCTCTGATACCAATGATGGGTTCCATAGCACACTAACTAGGATTTTTTGGGGCATCAAGTATACAATTTTAAAAGACCTAGAGAGCTATGCAACCCATGCCAAGGATCTAACTAGAAAATTAGGAGTTAAACTAGCATGTAATCAAATATTACACTAAGTGAATGAGGAATACAACCTTTGTAGACCGGTCCTTCACTTCTAAAGCTCCGTGTAGTAGTCCCTTCGCTCCAAATAGTGAACACCCGAAATCTAGTAAAGATTCACATGAAGAAATGAACAAGCTTGCTCGAAGTCTTCGAGGCTGAAGATGATCTACGTCGAGGAGACTCAAGCTTATGCTACCTCTTCACTAATTGTGAAATTAGTGAAGCAAACACCCTAAACTAAATTGCAAGTAGTAGAGGATGATGAAGTAGGATATGTTCTCACTTTAGATTTAATTTTCTCACATTATTTCCTCACTTAGAAAAAAGCTAGCAAGCTTTTTCAATGAAGAAGAAGATGAAGAATGAAGAAGAGAGAATCAACTAATGAGGTGAGAATAGCAACCATGGGTGAGTTAGTGTCATACACTAACTCATGTAGAGACATAACCATGGCTAAGTGATAATGGTTAGATTAATAAATATCTTAAGTAAAACAAAATTAGTGGACTAAGTCAACGCATCCACAAGCTTCTATAAGATTCATGCATGTGACTAATTTCCAACTAATTTGGATTTACTTTAAATATTTAAACCCTACATTATAATTAGTATGGTGTAAGTCTCATACACCCATGTAGTGTGTATCATCAAGCATGACACAAATAATGTACATTAATATATATTACATTTATATTATGTGCACAAAATCAAGTGAGAAAAGAAAACTTAAGTGAGCCAATACTAGTTAATGTAAATAAATATATCAAATATATAATTATACATTAAATTATTAAATCAACACTTGATTTAATAATCCGGCTATATCTCATATAACCGACTAATATCAAATGTAACAAATTATCTTATCAACACTTGATCCGATAACCCGGCTATATCATATATAACCGACCGATATCACATATCGCGAGAATAGAATGCGGTATCACATACGCGCATTAATCTCGGTCCCGCACATATCACATATATGCTCCTATTCCGTTTCGCATGAACCAGGAAACCATTGTGTAGGACTCTAAAGACTCGTCAATATGCCGGCAGTTGGTGATAATCATATCAAACACCCACAAGCCGCAAGCGGTCTGCTAAACGTAACGGCCACCCAGGTATTGAGTGATCAGAAGATCAACAAGCAAGCTTACTCATACTCCTGCGAATCCAATTAGTAACACTACCGTACAGTCCGGTCTCTTCGTCTGATATGTCGCATATCTTGTTTAGGGGTGGTAAACGCCATATCCCAATAACTCGATAAGTCATGCCGATACGAGGCTCATAACGGGTCGAGAAATTACTGATAACACTTACCGATAAATCTCATAAACAACCCTGGCCAGGGACTTCCTGTTATGGCTAATCGAGCACAGCGCAACATCAACCCCCAATACCGGGAGAGAAGAATCCCCTCCTATCGCTCATTGCCTCCATGTGACTTGGGACTACACCCAAAAACCACCATTTTCCATGTCCTCTTGAACGTGGTAAGGTGGAAATCAAAGCACAGTGGGAATCACACAAGACTCTATGACGATCTCAGGTTGACAGACTAACTTGTACTAGTGTCATCAGAGAACTGCCATCTGACGAGAGGTACAATACCATCTGGGAGTTCTCGGCGAGTCCGTCCAGTGTACCCAGTCTCCACTGAGCACCCGTATATCATCTTTGATGTCAAATACCAATGGATATGGGATCATCCATCGCCCATCTACATGGGTCGAGAAGGTATACGCTAGTCTACTCTGGTATATCGATACCCCGTCTCGATACACCCACAACTAGAGACATTAAAGGATGTACTAACAGACTACCTTTGTCCCACTAGTATGATCTCCATCATAATCTAGGTAGTCAAGTACGCATCCTAAGGGTTTTACCAACATGTAACAGAGAGACAATCAGTGTACATGTTAAGATAAAGAGTAACCAGATAGCATACTATCATGTCGAGCAAGAAAGTCCTCCCTATATATGTCGAAGCATCCACTACAATGTACATCTCATGTACAGTAGTGGTCTCTAGGGCATACATAACTAACATAAGTTAATGGGTTCTACAAGTTTCCACTAAGCTTGAACCATGTGACTAATTTCCAACTAATTTTGATTTACTTTAAATAAATAAAACCCATAAGCATGGTGTGAGTCTCATACACCCATGTCTCATGTATCATCTAGCATGACACAAAAGAATGTATATTAATATATATAACATATATACTAAGTGTACACATGTGAGAAAAAGAATTCTTAAGTGAGCTAATATTAGTTAATGTAAGACAATATATCAAATATATAATTATACATTAAATTATTAAATCAACACTTGATTTAATAATCCGGCTATATCATATACAACCGACTAATATCAAATGTATCAACTTATCGAATCAACACTTGATTTGACAGCCCGGATATATCACATATAACCGCCCGATATCACATATCGCGAGAATAGAATACGGTATCACATACTCGTATTAATCTCGGTCCCGCACATATCACATATGTACCCCTACTTCATTTCGCTTGTGCCAGGAAACCTCTGTGTAGGACTCTAAAGACTCGTCAATATGCCGGACGTAGGTGGTGATCTTATCAGTCACCTACAAGCCGCAAGCGGTCTGCTAAACGTAATGGCCACCCGGGTGTTGAGCGATCAGAAGATCAACAAGCAAGCCTGCTCATACTCCTGCGAATTCATTCAGTAACACTACCGTACAATCCGGTCTCTTCGTCTGATATGTCGCATATCGCAGCCTGGGGGCGGTAACTGTCAGACCCCAATAGCCTGATAAGTTATGCCGATGTGAGGCTCATAACGGTTCGAGAAACAACTGATAACACTTACTAGTAGATCTCAGCAACCCTGGCCAGGGATTTCCTGTTATGGCCAATCGAGCATTGCGCAATATCAACCCCAATACCGGGAGAGACGAAATCCCCTCCTATCGCTCATTACCTCCATGTGACTCAGGACTGTACTCAAAAACCACCGTTTTGCACGATCTCTTGAACGTGGTAAGGTGGAAATCAAAACACAGTGGGAATTGTTCATATCATAATATTGCATTATTATATTCCCCATTCTTATGCATTTTACAAATAAACAGGTGCTTTTGACCCATGTCTGCTACATAGTACATGTTACAGGTTCTTGGAAGAAAAACAGTGAAAAAGATAAAAGAAGATGCAAAAGTGAGACTACGACCAACAAAATTGTAAGATCTTGATCAAGTCTACACGAAGATCAGTACAAAGCAGCGCAAGGTCCAAGATTACGAAGCAATGATACATGTTCACTACAAATTATTCACTGGGAGATCTGGAAGAAACCTAGAAGCCAATTTGAGAAAAGTACTACAGAAGTAGTAAAAACAAAAAGCCCAGAACAAGTACAAAAAGTTTCAGCCATCAAGTCCACCATTGGGCCGCGGAACCGCGGCCCAACTCTTGCTGCGGCCGCGGATCCGCGGCCATCTATTGCACGTGTCGGTGGATTTTTCCAGAGGCGGCGCGGAGCATTGACTGGGTCTTTTCTTAGAAGGTATTTTTGTAATAGCAGATACGACGTCAATTGTAAACCTAGGGTTTTTTATGTCTTATAAATAGAAACCCAAATACCTCTTTTGAGGCATGCCTCTTTTCCTTTCATAAATTCAGATCTGTACTGTGTTGATGTTTGGAGAGAGCCATCAATAAAAATTAGTAAGTTCTTTTATTTCTTTGCCTTATTTAATTTTTAATTTAGAATGTCTTTTAATCCCCTAATGAGCGAGTAGTCTCCTCGCTTGTTAGGGTTACCTTTAGAGAAAGGTTTGAGAGATGAGATCTCTCACCCCTTTCTTGCCCCATCACACATAATAATTAGAACTCCATGCATACACGCACACACCGCTCCCTGCGGCACCTTAACCCTCGAGGTAACGGTGATACCGTAGTATAAAGGACCGGTTGCGCGTGTTTTCCATGGAGGTTAGGGTAAGGATCGATAAAGGAAGGACAAGAACCTAGAGGAAGAAACACCGTTTCTTCCCGATGGTACTAATCCCTTTTATTGATAATTACCATAACATGTAATAGATCTAAAATAAGGCATTGAAAGCGGTGAGGAAACCTACAATCTCTCAACTTACCCTTGACCTAACCCTAGCAAGACTTAGATCTAGATAATCTTAGTATAAATCAATTTAGGTTTTAGAAATAATCAATCCGACACCCATCGGAATTAACTCGTTAGAGCGATTAGGAAAACATAAAATCCCTATGGACCGACCCGTACTCACCGGCTAGCTACCAAGCGACGCCGTTCTTGATTGCGGTTACTAAATATTTTTGATATAAAATCCACATAAATCAAATGGCGCCGTTGCCGGGGATGGCGTAGTATTTCCTTTTTGCAATTTCGGGTTAATCTAAATTAAAAAATCATAAAAACAAAAAAAAAATTATAAAATTTTTATCATTTATTGTTTGAAGGGTATATTTTTTGTGAATCTCTGCAGGATCGACGGATTTGGAAAAATCCAGAGGGCGAAATAGAAAAATAAAGATCAGAACTGAGGGGGATTTCAAAAACAGAATAGTAGAATTTTTCTGGAGATCTGAACCCTCCACCGCGCCGCTAAACCGGCGCGCTACACCCACTTTGACCGCTGAACCGCGGCGGCCTTGTGACGTCATCGCCTGGGAAAAATTCTCGGGAACCGTGCAGCCTTTTCAGCCGTGGAACAGCCGCATTATCACCCTTTTGACCGTGGAATAGCGGCTATCTGGTGGCTTCATCGCGTGAAATTTGCACTGTAAGATCTTTTCTCTCTCCTCTGAATCTCCCGATATATCTTTTGCCATATCTCCTGCAGGATTCTTTGCGCTTAAAAAAAAATCTTCCCCCTTCTCAATAACAAATCTTTTGCAGGATTCTTTGCGCCGCGAATAAAATAAAAAGATTTGATTGCAAGTGATTTACTGTTTTGCATATCTTTAATCGGACTTTAAGGGGCTTTTGACCAATTCAGATTGGGTGGGGATTTCATTACCGTTCCCAGGACCCCAAAAATCACCTAAGGCATTTGCATTGACCATTCTTAATTATAAAATACTAGACTCAGCCCTAAGGACGTCGCGCTCAATAGGACAGAGGACTAGTTATAGGCATCAACCGTTAATCCTAACCTGACTTTGCGGTGTCTAGGCAAGTGTGTTTAAGGAAAGTGGTTACTTAATTAGGACCACTACTTTCGTAGTGGGGAGCCTCCCAGTTACCTGGCACTTACCTGGCCGCAATTGGCGGTGAAGAGGCGGTTTGAGGTCCTATTTCTAGCCCTTTGGAACAGTTAGGAGCTGTTTAGCTGACCTAGGTGACCCTAGATCTAGGCCTGATTGTGCATTTTTGGTTGATCGAAAGTGTGTCTTAGCCCTTTATCGAAAATTTTTGCAAAGAGTTCCAAATAAAATAAATAAAAAAGTGGAAAAAGTAAAATTTTTATAAAAAAACTTGCAACTTGTCGCTTAAAATCCTTGCACCTCACCACCACCCACTTTTTTCTCATTGACATTTTCTTACCCCCACGTTCTGTTTTTCACCTTTTTGAATACACTACCTCTTTAGTGTATGTCACTTTGGACTAGGGACACTAGCGCCCGATTAGTCCGTGTTTCGTTGGTACCGACCGACGAACCTTTCGACTCCGAAGTCAAAATTCCTTCCACTTCCTTACCTCCACCTTCAAATTCTTCTTCCGATGGTATGTCGGGATATAATCCCAACAACACCTTACCCACGGGACTGATTCCACCTCCGTTAGGTGCGAATAACCCGAATCAACCGCCTGTTGTAGCGCCCCAACGAATCGCGCTCCAGGATCTCTTCTACCCTGTCCGCACCTCCTTACCTACCTGTCTTTCACCCCCACCGGCAAATGGGGACAATTTTGAGATAAAACCCCACTTCGTCAATATGCTGCCAAAATTTCACGGATTGGAATCTGAAGATGCTTACATTTTTATCAATAAATTCCAAAACATTTGCGCCATGATGAAAACAACCCAATTATCAGATGATGCTATAAGGCTAAGGGTCATTCTTTTCACCTTATGTGACTTAGCCGAGAAGTGGCTATACAGCACAGCATCACATTCAATTAGAAATTGGGACAAGTTTGTTAAAGCTTTTCTTAAAAAGTTTTATCCTCATCACAAGACCGCGAGAATTCGCAATGAGATTATACAATTTTCCCAGCTTCCTTCCGAACCATTTTGGAAGTGTTTTGAAAGATTCAAGGACCTACTTGTTCAATGCCCTCACCATGGGATTGAAAATTGGCAACTTTGCCAAACATTATACGAGGGATTGAACCCGGCAACGAAGCAGTTGCTAGAAACCATTTGTCAAGGTCACTTTCTAACCAAATCTAGTGAGGAAGCATGGCAGTTTCTCGAGGATCTTAGTGAACAAACAATTCAGTGGGAGAGCACAAAGACCACCTCATCTTCTTCTATTGGTCAATCTAGGGCAGGCATACATCAATTAGATATGTCGATTGCTATGA
Organism: Agapanthus africanus; assembly: GCA_030015575.1. Lineage (NCBI taxonomy): Eukaryota > Viridiplantae > Streptophyta > Magnoliopsida > Asparagales > Amaryllidaceae > Agapanthus > Agapanthus africanus. Next base: position 190,227,113 of record CM057337.1, read on the forward strand.
AGGCTGAGATGGCCGCACTTACAAAAAAGCTAGAAGCCATTGAGACCAAACTCTCATCGACTTCTCCTGCCCCTGCTTTATCCCCACGAACTGTTTGTGCTTGTTGTTCGGATCCATCACACCTTACCGAAGAGTGTCCTTACAATCCACCCGTTCAAGGACAAGATCAAGTCAATACTGCCTTTCAGCAACGACAAAGAAATGATCCTTACTCTTCGACCTATAATCCGGGTTGGAGGAGTCACCCAAATTTTGCTTGGAATCAAAATCAACAATTTTAAGGAAACAACAACTTTCAAAGGCCTCCTCATCCATAACAACAAGCACCCCAACAAACTCAATACTAGCAACCTTTCCAACCACAACCTTATCCAAATCAAATGAACAATTTTGTTCAACCAAATGATGATAAGGTTATCTCGCTAGAAAAAAGTCTAGATGCGTTTCTCAAAAAATCTACAGAATCCGCAGCAAGGTTGGAAAATTCCATCCAGTCTTTGGTGCACAACAATGCTTCATACGATCAAAGCATCAAATCTATTGAGGCACAAATTGAACAACTAACTGCTGCGTTGAGCGAGAGAGAAAAGGGAAAGCTTCCATCTCAACCATTGCCAAATCCCGGTCATACACACAACGTACATGAATATCACAATCATAATGTAAATGCGGTGACCACGTTGAGATCTGGAAGAGTGTTGCAAAATAATGTGGGTACTAATGATAACACCCCCGCCGGTGGTTCTTCTCCTTCTTCTCCTTCACCATCATCTCCTCCGCTAGAGCCTATTCTTCATTCTTCAAAAGGCTCTTCTTCTTCTAATCCGAACGGACCCACTTCTCACTTCACGAACACACCCACACTGGGATCCGTTCCAACTCCACATTCTACTCCACAGACATTGGACTCGACAGATTTCCAAAATGCTCCATTTCCAAACAGGTTGAGTCCCAATAAACCAACTCCACAAATGGAGAAGATTGTGGAGTTATTTAAATAGGTTAGCATAAATATACCTCTTTTGGATGCAATCCAACAAGCCCCTTCGTACGCGAAAATCTTAAAAGGCTTATGCTCCTCGAAGAGAAAATCTCAAATACCCAAAAAAGTGCTAGTGGCTAGTGCAGTGAGCAATGCTATTAACCAACCTCAACCCTTACCCCAAAAACGAAAGGACCCCGGCTGTCCTACGATTTCAATAACAATTGGGGATAAGAAAATCAATCGAGCACTTTTAGATCTTGGGTCTAGTGTTAACCTTCTTCCCTACTCCGTATACGAGCAATTAGGGGTTGGAGAGTTGAAACCCACTCGTTGTACTCTTTAAATGGCTGATCGATCAATCACCCATCCTAGGGGTGAGCTAGAAGATGTGTTGATCAAAGTTGGGGACTTCATATTCCCCGTTGATTTTATTGTTATGGACACACAACCTGTTGCTAACCCACGGAACCAAATTCCGGTGATCCTCGGTCGACCATTTTTGGCCACTTCCAATGCCGTAATAAATTGTCGCAATGGCTCCATGACTCTATCCTTCGGGAAGACATCTAGTGAGTTCAATATTTACAAGTTAGGAAGTCTGCCCCCCGTGCCTAAAACTAGTACACGAGAAGTTTGCTCTATTCATGAAATCATGCAGGAGGACTGCGAGCTTGAAAGATTTTTGTTTGATGAAAACAGTTTTGACGCCACTAGTGCGTCCCTCCTTGAACCTACCACAGTTGACACAACCGATATTGATTATGAATGTTTCACTTTTTCGGATAATTTTGACGACTCACAGCCCGAATATGAGTCTTTTGAATTTTTGGATGAGTTAGTTGAACCATCCGAATCGGTTGTTTGCAGTGATTTCGAACCTGTGTTGGAGTCCTTTGAGTTCGAGGTAGATTTCCCAATTTTACCTATGATTGTTTTGCCTCCGAAACTCGAACTCATGCCCTTGCCGTCTCACCTTAAATATGCTTACATAGGTGAAAATGAGACCTTCCCCGTTATCATATCGGCTTCCCTAGACCTCGAGCAAGAGAAAGCCCTTTTAATGGTCTTACAAGATAGACGGCAAGCTTTCGGCTGGACTATGGCGGACATCGAGGAGATTAGTTCCCTCATAATTGAATATCATATGCATATGATGGATGATGCCAAGTCGATAAAGGATCCACAGAATTATCTTGGGGATAGTGTGGATAGTCAACCTCCTCCTTTAGAAGTTGAATCACCCCCTTTTCTTTTAATAAGCTACGAGAATGCCAATATTCCACTGATTGCTGATCATTCACATTCTCGTTTCAATTCATCACCACCTCCTATCTATTCACTTCCACACTTTCCATACCACCACCTCTATCTTCCCCAATTCTTTTTGGATCGGTACATCATGTTCTTCCACCAACCGATACTATTTACTGATAAATTTTTCGACTGGTTGGTGTTGACGTTTGGTCTTTGCAAAGTTTGGCAATGACGTTTAACATTGTTTCAATGAAATTTGGGGGGGGGGGATTTCTGTATATATTTTTGTTTTTCTTTTAACAATAAACATAAAAAATAAAAAAATTATAAATAAATAAACAGGGGAGTGCCGACAATCTTGACCCTCTTGGCGTAGCATGACAGTGAGGACACTGTCAAGTTTAAGTTTGGGGGTATGCTCGGTAAGCCTTCTTTCTTCGTATTCATATGAATTTTGCATACTTATTTTAAAACCCATAAAAAAATTGAAAAATTTTAAAAAATTATAAAAATTAATGTATTCAATTTTGGCAATAATTGACTTGAGTTTGACAAAAAAGGTTAACTAGTTAGGAACAACTAGATCTTAGACTTAGTAAATTAAAAACCCTAAAAATAACCTTTCTTAAAATTTAACGGTAGAAAGTATATGTCTCTGTAGTTTATTTAGAAATAGGCAAATTTTGAGTTCACTTCTTGGGCTAAGTCAAAATAAGGGAAAAGTATTGATATTTTTATTAAAGTATAAATTTGAAAAATAATTCCTAAGCTTAAGTCTAGATTCTGAAAATATATACCCTACAAATTGCACAAATACGCACCTTGAAACTTGGAATAATAGAAAAGACCTTGAAATGCTCTTGTCTAAAGTCCTTAGTATGATGAAAAAAATACAAGTGTGAATAAAGAAAAAACGAACACTGGTTTTTGTGATTACTTAAGGCTGAAAAATAGAAAAAATATTTAGCGAGGGTATCTCATCACCTAGTGCCTTAAATCAACTGGTTTAGGAGTAACTGCTAAAAAGCCTTAGGTGTTACAAGACTAGGAAGTACGCTTTAAAGTGAAAACGCATTTTGTAATCGGTCGTTGGTACCTCAAGAAGTATTAACGGTCGCATGAAGGATGTGTAAGCAAAATTCATTTAAAAATTCACCAATTAGTAAGTACTTTGGACAACGGACAAGAGTATGATTGCTTGATTTGAATTTCCAAGTGTAGGGGTGATTTATACACACACGTAGGGGTATGTTATTGGAGTTTAGATGAGAGATAGGAGTGAAGAATAGAACTTGTATCTTTAATAGAGATGATAAAAATTCCTAAGTGGAGATGGAACCCTAGAAGGAAAACTTAAGAGATGCCAAAAGCTAAATAGGTCTGCAGAACATATATAATCTTTAGTTAAATGATAAGGAAGCGTGAAGAATATGAGTGGATGATTTATGAGTCGAAGATAATAGAATTCCTTGTTAGAAAACCTAATCGGAGAATTAAAGTCAGTGGGCCAAATTGATAGGATTTTGTGGGTAGTATCCGCTGAAAACCCTCAGGAGACAACACTCCTCCTACTAGGGACACCTAGAGATTTAACGACTTGTTGCACGAGCTCAGTGCAATCGCGTTTCCCTGCGAAAGTGAGGTTAGGATTTTGTCGAGAATAAAACTAAGTTTGCTCGAGGACAAGCAAAAGATAAGTTTGGGGGTATTTGTTCATACGATAATATTGCATTTTTATATTCCCCAGTCCTAGTTATTTTACAAATAAATAGGTTCTTTTGATCCGTGTCTGCTACTTAGTTACAGGTTACAGGTTCTTGGACAAAAACAGTGAAAAAGACAGAAGACGATGCAAAAGTGAGACTTCGACCAACAAACAGAGAATCTCGATAAAGCCTACACGAAGATCAGTTTACAAAGTACAAGGCAGTGCAAGGTTCAAGACTTCGTCATGAAGCAATGGCAAAAGTCCACCACAATGTTCACTGGAAAGATCTGGAAGAAACCTAGAAGCCAATCTGAGAAAAGAACCAAAGAAATAAGAAGACAAAAACACCAGAAGTATAACCAAGAATTTTCAGCAGACGAAGCCTCCATACGGCCGCGGTTCCGCGGCCAAACCCTGCTTCTGGCCGTGGATCCGCGGCCGTCTATTGCACGTGTCAGTGGATTTTTCCAGAGGCGGCGCGGAGCGTTGACTAGGTCTTTTCTTAGAGGGTATTTTTGTAAAAGCAGATATGCGAGTCAATTGTAACCCTAGGGTTCCTATCCTCTATAAATAGGAACTCCAAATCTTGTATGAGGTCATGCCTCTTTTCATTTCATAAATTCAGATCTGTACTGCGTTGATGTTTGGAGAGAGCCATCAATAAAAATTAGTAAGTTCTTTTATTTTCATTGCCTTAGTTTACTTTTAAGTTAGAATGTTCTTAAATTCCCTACTGAGCGAGTAGTCTCCTCGCTTGTTAGGGTTAGTTTTAGGGAAATGTTTGAAAGATGAGATCTCTCACCCCTTTCTTGCCCCATCACACATAATAATTAGAACTCCATGCATACACGCACACACCGCTCCCTGCGGCACCTTACCCCTCGAGGTAACGGTGATACCGTAGTATAAAGGACCGGTTGTATATGTTTTCCATAAAGGTTAGGGTAAGGATCGATAAAGGAAGGACAAGAACCTAGAGTAAGAAACACCGTTTCTTCCCGATGGTACTAATTACTTTTATTGATAATTACCATAACACCTAATAGATCTAAAATAGGGCATTGAAAGTGGTAAGGAAACCTTCAATCTCCCAACTTACCCTAGACCTAACCCTAGCAAGACTTAGATCTAGATAATCTTAGTATAAATCAATTTAGGTTTTAGAAATAATCAATCCGACACCCATCGGAATTAACTCGTTAGAGCGATTAGGAAAACACAAAATCCCTGTGGACCGACCCGTACTCACCGGCTAGCTACAAAGCGACGCCGTTCTTGATTACGGTTTAGAAATATTTTTGACATATGAACAGGAATCACACAAGACTCTATGACGATCTCGGATCGATAGACTAACCTGTACCAGTGTCACCAGAGAACTGCTATCTAACGATATGTATAATACCATCTAGGAGTTCTCGGCGAGTCTGTTCAGTGTACCCAGTCTCCACTGAGCACCCGTATACCTTCTCTAATGTCAAATACCAATGGATGTAAGATCATTCATTGCCCATCATATGGGTCAAGAAGTGCATACGCTAGTTTACTATGGAATATCTATGCCCTGTACGGTTCCCACTGGCTCCTGATGGGTTTTACCCCTTCAGGTGCAACATTCAAAGTGATAATTTATTGGTGTACATGGATTCCATCTTTGATCGCATAGCATCCAGCCATTTCACAGAGTCCCTACTCGTGATGGCCTGCCTGAACCTAGTTGGGTTATCATCTACCATGATGCAATCCTCGTTCCCACTGTCATCTAGAAAATCGTAGTATCTCTTAGGTGGATGAGGAACCCTACCAGATTCGCGGAGAGGCTAAAGTTCGTTGGAGACTATTGAATCCTTTGGTTTCACCAAATCATCAGCTGTTAGTTTGTCTAGCTGGAACTCCTTCCAGTTTTACCTCATGACCACTAATTTCTTCAAAAAAAATTCCTTTTCTAAAAAGGTGGCATGCTGAGAAACAAAACAGCTTTTGCTCCTCAGTAGGGTAGAAGATATACCCAGCGAACTTTTGGGATATCCAACAAACTTACAGAACTGACCCTGCCTCAAGTTTGTCCGGATTTTGCCTTTCAACATAGGCCGGACACCCCCATATCTTAACTCGTTTAAGACTTGGTCTCTTCCCATTCCATATTTTATATGGACTGGTAGGCACTGATTTGGACGGAACCCCATTCAATAGGTATGCAGCTTCTCAAGTGCATAACACCAAAAGGAAACAGGCAACTCAGCAGTACTCATTATAGAGCGCGCCATATTTCATAGGGTGCGATACCTCCGCCCCGATACACCAATGTGCTTTGGTGTACTCGAAGGGGTAAGCTGAGAGAGAATCCCATTCTCCGTTTAGAAACTCCAGGAACTCCATGCACAAGTATTCTCTTCCTCGATCACATCGAAGGACCTAATACTTCTACCCGTCTGGTTCTTAACTTCAAGCTTATAGTCCTTGAATTTCTCAAAAGTTTCAGACTCGTGTTTCAACAGGAACACATGTCCAAATCTTGAGAGATCGTCGATGAATGTAATGAAGTACAAAGAACCAACCCTGGTATTTGTAGACATAGGACCATATACATCATCATGTATCCGTCCCAAGAGTTCAGTAACCCTTTCTCTGTTTCCAGTAAACGGAGTATTGGTCATTTTACCATTGAGACAAGACTGGAAAGTTTCATAAGATGAAAATTTGAACAAATTCAAATATTCATCCTTATGTAACTTAGCTAGTCGTGTCGCATTGATATGACCTAGTCTACAATGCCACAAGAAAGATTCGTTCATTTCTGAACTACTCATCTTGTGTGTGTTCTATATACTTTGAACTGTGGTTTGATTTAGAACTTATATGCTATTTCATGACGTGCCTGATCTAATCAACTCTTGATTAAGGAGAATGTTCACAACATTATCCTTCAATACAAAATTATATCTTTCTTTAACTTAATAAAGAAACTGATGTAATGTTGTATATCAGGTTCGGCATGTAATAACATCTATTCAGAATCAATGTATTTACCATTTGGTAATGTAGGGTGATATTTGCCAACTGATTTGGCTGCAACATTTGCCCCATTCTCTAACATTTAGAGACATATCACCCAATCCCAGTTATCTTCTGTAGCCCATGTAACTCTTACATATGTGGGATCCTGATCCAGTATCTCATACCTAGGACGTAGAGGATACCGAGGAAACAATTCTCGGTAATGAACACACCCGATGAATATGCATCAACATGCTCATTTCTCGATTGGGTTGCGTAGGAATCCGGATATTCCCCTATTTCCTGCTCGGAATTATAACAATTATAAGGTAGAGTGGAACTAATGTTCCACAGCTCAGTATAATAATAGGGTTTGGTCAATGCATCCATATTATTATCTTGATTAAGGTGTGACATGGTCGCTACCAGGAGAGAGAGAGAGAAGAAAACACTCTGCGTATGCTCTTACAAGATCAGATTGGTTATTATTTTATCTAATCAGGATGGCTCCCACTGTTTTTATCAAATCTTCCTTCAAACTTCAAACCTTAAAAGGTAAGACTAGCCGGGATTAATTATACCTTACAAGTTCGCCAATCTTTCGGCCAGGCCAGGCCAGCGTAGGTACTTTGAGAGAGGTTACCCGCGCTTTCGCATAGACCTAATTAAAATAAACCTCGTTTTTCCAGGGGCGTAACCCCATTAACACTTTTCTAGACACCTACTTGATCAACAATTATAATATATAAAACTCTCCCAGGAGTAACTCTTACTCGCAGTGGGTATTAGGATCCAACAATCTCATAGAAGGCATCCAATCTCATTGCAAATTTCAACACTTGAAATTCCTAATAATATTTTGCCCCTAGCAACTTATGAGCTTAACATGGTCAACAAATCATAAGCTCTAGCCATGTTCAACCCATACATTTCATGATTGAATTAAATCCACCCGTACGACCCTTAACATGGTCAACAAAGTCGTACGACTACCCTAATCCAATCGCATCACATGCTTTAGCAGATAAGCATTAATTAGCTACCCACACTATGCCTAAATATGGTCAACAAACGTAGCACGAATACTAAATAACACTTATCTGAAATGACAGAGGACTACGACAGGTTTTTAAGAAAATCTTTTGCGTAATGAACTTGATCTTGTTGTAGAATCAAGTGATTTTGAAAAGGAGTGTTTTTGAGGCTTTTGCTAGTTTTGCTAAAGAGGTCACTCCCGGTGAAGAGATCTCGGCTCTTTCCTCATCGAATGAGGTGCTGGATATTTCACAAATACCACTATGCAAAGCCGAATGGGTTGTAGCATCTGCTAGTTTCGTTAAAGAGGTCACTCCCGGTGAAGAGATCTCGGCTTTTTGCTTATCGAATAAGGTGCTCGATATTCTACAAAGAATATCTCTATGCAAAGTAAGAACTAGAGCTACCAGTTTTTAAAACAAGATTTTGCAACATCTTTAGGATTCTTTTATTTCATTAATCTCATTAATGAAGTCCCATCAATTATGCTTCCTAAGCATCACAGAAGAAATGAAAGCAGCAATATTTATTATATATCATTTATATAATATAAGTATTTATCTCAACATATCAAGTGATCACATCACAGAATATTAGCAGCAGAAGAACACATATGAAATGTTGGATATACTAGGAATTCCGTGTTTTAAATTAAGCCAGCAAAAAACGCGGATTCCACGGTCGTGATGAATAGCCAAACCCACATCCCTAAACCTCTAAGAGAGCGGCAAGCAAGCCTACCAATTCTAGAGTTAGGAGACCCGGTCTCGACTCCTCGAGATGGTCTCCCACTGGACTCTAGAACCCGGTTACTTGTGCTCTCCTCCTTGGGTCTATCCTAATGCGGAAAAGTAAATAATATACATCAATGGTGACATCATCCTCAACCGGGAAGTGCCCCCAAAAAAGAATATTACATACAAGTTTTTACATGAATGAAAATGAAAAACTCTCATCTCACATAAAAAAACCCGGCTATTCAAAACACGACGATCCAATATAACATATCACCGCAACACATAACATTACATGTCATCAACGTAAGTAAATATGCGTATCCCAATTGTCGTTGACATATAGCAACGAAACCAGCGATACACCACATATTACACTTACGGTCGCAGAAAAGAAAGTGAAAAACTACAACAATTGGAATTCACAACCACCTTAGACATCATAAACCTAATGTATCACATACTTTGGATTTCATGCCCAACCAAATGAATTCCTTAGACATCACATGCCTAACAATTATAAACCCCACATTTTAGTCTCGATATTGAAAACACTTTTCAATAACCAGTCGGGTAATTCAACAAGATTCCCAACAACCTGATCGAATACTCGTCGGAAACTTTAGTAGACGGCCGCACCCCCAATGTTATCGACGAAGTGCACTTAGGCGGAACACCGCGGCCGTGGGCACCCGAACAGATGCTTTTGGCGACGGGGTTCTCTTACAGTCACTTGGTCGGGGCTATGGGGCATGGCTATCTAGTAAGGTTACCTGGCGAGTATCCACGTACGCTATGTGATTACGATGGACTTTTGATCCACATCAAAATCCTATGGCAACTGATCAAATAAGACTGAATTGCTAGATTTATTAAATTCAAATTAGTTTTCACAAAACTAAATATTTTGGATTCCAAGTATTGTATCACAATCACAAATAGCTAGACGATATTAAACTTTTCGATCAAATCAACAAACACAAAAAATTTCTCAAAGAGCTCAACACTTTAACGGAGTTTAAAAAAGTACCCAGAATATGCCACAACACCTATGAACCAACCGTAGAAGGGTCAACCCTTGTCTCACATATGGCGTCGAACTACCACAAATCCTAGGTTTTGGTGGTGGTTCTGATGGTCACATAATTGATTTAGGGTTTCGTTCTTCTAGAGGGTCCATAGAAAACACCTGCATGATTTTCTAAAGATTTTAAACATGAAAAAAATCCAACTCATGGAAAATTTCTAGCGAGGGAGAAAATGGGTTATTGATATCTGTTCAAACTTTTTAACGTCGTCTAAATAACCCGAAAAGTTGTTAAAATTATAACTACAAAACACTCCGAATTACCTTTACAGAATTATAACATCACATGCAATATCAGTAAAAACAAGCAACACCTGAAACACCAAAACCCAGAGACTGGAACACCATAAAAAATTGAAGCCAAAATCCTACTACAAAACCGGCGAGCTCAGATTTTCAACACATGTCGCCGGCCAAAATCTGGTGAGGGGGGGTCAAAATTCTGTGGTGTTCATATTATATCTCATATAACATTCTGCAATTGATTAAAAAAATTTTAGACACCTTAAAATTTTTGACAGAAACTTGGTTTTTGTTTCGAGTGTTTCGGAGTTGTTTTGGTTTTGTAATTCTACAAATATCGTTTAATTCTCTAGCATGGCTCTGATACCACTGCTGGGTTCCCTAGGGTCACCGCTGGGTTTCGGGAGGCATCGACCATACCGTTTTTAAAAATTTGGCACACTAAAGAACCCTAACCTAGAATCTTAACTAGATAATTAGACGAAACAAGAATGTAAATATCTTTATATCTAAGTGAACAACGAATACAACCTTTGTAGACCGGTCCTTCACTTCATAAGCTCCGCGTAGTAGTCCCTTCGCTCCAAGTAGTGATCTCCCGGACTCTAGTAAGGCTCCATAAGGTGAAATGAACAAACTTTCTTAAAGTCTTTGAGGCCGAAGATGATCTACGTCGAGAAGACACTAACCCAAGCTACCTCTTCACTAATATGGAATTAGTGAAGCAAACACCCTAAACTAAATGGCTAATCTAGTAGAGGATGATGAAATATGAATTTTGCTCACTTTAGAAATATTTTTCTTACTCATTTTCTTCACCTCCCAAAAAGCTAGAGAGCTTGAGGAAGGAGATGAAGAAAAGCAACCATGGAAAAAGGTCAAGTGTAGAATGGCAACCATGGGTGAGTTAATATCATATACTAATCCTTGTAGAGACTAAACCATGGCTAATGATAATGGTTGGGTTAATAGATATCTAATGTAAGACAAAATTAGTGGACTAAGTCAATGGGTTCTACAAGTTTCCACTAAGCTTGAACCATGTGACTAATTTCCAACTAATTTTGATTTACTTTAAATAAAGAAAACCCATCATTATGATAAGCATGGTGTGAGTCTCATACACCCATGTCTCATGTATCATCTAGCATGATACAAAAGAATGTACATTAATATATATCACATATATACTAAGTGTACACATGTGAGAAAAAGAATTCTTAAGTAAGCTAATATTAGTTAATGTAAGTCAATATATCAAATATATAATTATACATTAAATTATTAAATCAACAATTGATTTAATAATCCAGCTATATCACATACAACCGACCAATATCAAATGTATCAACTTATCGAATCAACCCTTGATTCGACAGCCCGGATATATCACATATAACCACCCGATATCACATATCGTGAGAATAGAATACGGTATTACATACTCGTATTAATCTCGGTCCCGCACATATCACATATGTACCCCTACTTCATTTCGCTTGTGCCAGGAAACCTCTGTGTAGGACTCTAAAGACTCGTCAATATGCCGGAAGTAGGAGGTGATCTTATCAGTCACCCACAAGCCGCAAGCGGTTTGCTAAACGTAACGGCTACCCGGGTATTGAGCGATCAGAAGATCAACAAGTAAGCCTGCTCATACTCCTGCGAATCTGTAACATTTCAAAAAAATAAAATATTATTTTTTTGGAATTTTTACAATTAAATAATAATTTTTATTAATATTTTAATATGGCGGTATAATTAACTACCGATAAATTGGGAAATATTTGGAAAATTATAGAAATTACTGAAATGAGGATGTTTTAAATGAATTAAGCCAATTATGAAATTTTATAATTAATTATATTCCATTTTAACGCTAATCGCGATTAAATATCGCTAATCGAGCTTTAAACCGGATTTGTGCACATGACATGCACCATGTTATTTTACACTTGTGTTACATTTTCTATATGGCTTTACTTTTGTCATGCTTGTTTTTTTTTAAAAGAAAAGAGAAGAGAAAATATTAGAAGAGAAAAGAAAATGAAAAGGAAAAGGAAATGGATTAGAAAAGTGAGGTATGGGCAAGAGAGAGAAAGGAGAGAGAGGTGAGGGGTCAAACCTTGGACTTGGCTCATTCTTCTTCACTCATTTCATTCATCTTTCCCCTCTCCTCCTTCATCCACGGCAGCACTTCCTTTTCCCCATCCTCAAACACCTCATTTCATACCCCAAAACAAACAAAAACCTCATCCCTCTTTCATCAAAAACATGCACAAACTCTTCACAAGCCTTTTGGACCAAGAAAGCAAGGATTTTGGAGACTTGGGGCAACTCAAGAAAATTCTTGAGTTGCCAAATGAGGTAATTTCTGCACCATTAGTATTGTATTTCGATTACTTTAGCACCTATATAAGTTTAGAAGTGTTTGGATGCGGTTTTGTGAGCTTTGAAAATTCCTAGATGAGGTCATGTGGAATTCTTGAGTTGTGAAGGTGTAAGTGAGGTTAGTAGTGACCTTAAACCCCCCATAGTGTCAAAAACTCAGACCTAGCATGAACTGAAACCTGAAACTCAAATTTAAAACTTGTCATGTCGGTTTTGTGAATATATAGTGGGTGCAGGGAAATCTGGAGTGACCCGAGACCAATACTAGAAAAGCAAACAACTCTATTGACCAAATTAAGACCCCAGGAGACCCCCCTGCAAGTATGAGGCCCCAATTCACTCCCATGGCCGAGCAGGCCGGAATTTCTGGGGATGTGGCCGGCCACTTGGTCGAGTTAGGTGTCCAGGTTCCTTTAGTAGCTCATATTCATCTTATATATCACCCCATTACTGTTTGTGCACCTTGTTTTTGCCTGAAACAAAATCTGGGACCATTTTCTTGAGTTGCTGTTTTGATTCGGGGATATGTTTTATGTATTTTAAATTCTTGATTTTAGTATTTGGTATTGTATATGGTCACTTGACGTTTGTATGTCTATATCGAGTGTTATTTGGTTGATTTGCGTGAGTAGACCATAGGTTTTGACCTATGTGAGATTCGTATGTCGTTTTGATTTTTAATTGGATTTTAATGCGGCACGATATGTTATGATATGTAGGTACCCTCATGAGGACTTCGAGACGACAAGCAAGCGTGTGGCGACATCGGCATTCGCAAGTGAAGATCAAGGTGAGTAGATCTATATCTACGGGGGAAGTCGGGTGGATGGCGTATAGCACCCTCGCAAGTTTTTGATGGAAACCGATTCTTAGAATATGGTTAAGGAAACCTAGATTAGAAAACTATGGATAGGTTTAAAAAGATAGTTAGAGATGATATGAAGGTTTAAATATGTATATTGAGATATGAGATGAGAGCTTTAAGGATATAAAAGGTGAATGTGAATCATGACTTATAGCTATATAGTAGCACTAGACTAAATATGAATTTTAGAGTAATGTAACATTTGGTGTATAGGGTAGATTGTATATATAAAATGACTCGATGTGAGATATAAATATGATGAAAAGAATGTATGATACGATATGATGACTTGATGACATGTCGGTATATGGATGTGAGTCGATATGATGATAGATACCTTTGCAGGTCCCACGATCTGAGATTGATACTGATGTGACCTGAGGGATAGGTATACCCATATATATAATGTTGTAAATCATGAGTGGTATGTCGTACGAGACATTAAGTCCGTACCCCTCATTGTCATATAGGATGATAGGATCCCCGATGGTTTAGTGCCGCCGTACGATGATTTTCATTACGCGATGAATTTTATGACGATTGATCCGTACCCTTGATTAGAGGATGCCGTACGATGGATTATATCATACGTGATGTTATGAGGCTGGATGCCGATTGATAGATTCACTGACTCGATCATGTTAGATACGTATACCTTATAGCTTTTAGCTGATGATTTACCTTATGCTGCATTCATGCTATTTTCAGTGCATTGCATATACCTGTGCTAGTACACCTGCACCATTATCGATGATGCGTATGTTACACTTACACAGATTTGCTGGCTCACACACTTCATCATCGATAATTGCCATGTCACCACACAGTAGGATTGCTGCATCATGATATGATTCCTTGCATAATTTACTTGCTATAGTTGCATATGCACCTTTATACGATATTGCATTGGACTTTGGAGAATTTGGGAACCGCAGGATATATTTTAAAACTGGATTCATTTAAAAGAGTGGTTTTCCCTTGATAGGTGCATATTGCTGTTCCATACTGCATGATATACGGATATGCTTACATTCTGTTATATTTCGCATACATCATGCTTTACGATTATACGCATTGAGATATGCTGTTTTCATGAGATTTCTGGATTTGAGAACCGTGGTTATTTCAAAAGAAAGTATGTATTGTTTTAAAAACCCGGTTTCTCTTGATATGATATTTCAGTGCGTCCACCATGCGTTTTCTCGGTTCTGAGACGTGTGATATGTGAAACCCGATTCGAGGAGTTGGATGATCCGTTTGCGGGTTCATGGTGGACCCGATACTGTACCCCGGGGCGAGAAGATCGTGGGGATGACGATGAGCCTGGCAGAGGGACTACTACCTACCGGTGATTAGTTGGGCCTGGCGGTTATCCGGAGGATACCGATCGGGTTGAGAGATGGATATTGGGCCGACCCGTCTGCCGGAGCCCGCGGGTTGATCCCGCAGACGGAGCCCGAGGGCCGATCCGGACTCACAGATCCCGAGATATGAGGATTTACGTGTCGATGCTGGACACGGGTTTGATGATGTTTCGAGTGTCGATGCTGGGCACTCAGGTTACATCATTTTGATGTGTCGGGAGGGACACACGTTGATTTATATTCTCATACTTTCATGCATATGCTTTTATGATATTTACATGCATGATATTGTTGTGTCTTTGGTTAACACATGGACGAGATCCACATGCATACATACATTGATTATATTGTTGGATGATATCCGTATGCTCATAGGCATTGATTACATTGTTGGCACATATACTGATACGGTCACCCTAGATATCATAGTATTACTTTTATGATATAGTTGACCTAGGAAATCGTTATTTTATTCGATTTCTACTTCTTGATATTTTTCTACTCACGAGTTGGCAACTCACCCCCGTTGTGCCACAGTTCTTGCAAGTTGACCGCATGGATCAGTAGCGGCATCGCTGGCACACAGTTGCATTCAGGTGTTTTGCTTTGGTAGGTGGTACATATTGGATCGTACCCCTCTTGTATTTTTTATTCATATTGTATTTAGTCAACTCCATGAATCAAACTAGTATTTGTTTAAGTAATGAGACTTAGTGAGACTTGTGGTTGTGAGGCTTAGAGCGAGGGGTATTCCGCTACTGGTGGTTTTGTTATCTTGCATATTTCTTTAACTTTTGTGGTGAACTTCGCCGTTGGGCGTCGTATACTTATATTTATGCTTTGCGTGGTTGTGGATCCGCCGTTTGGCGAAGAGCTAGCTCCTGCTTGGGGATGCCTTTTATATTATCATGTATTGTTAAGATAAAGAGCAACCAGATAGTATACTATCATGTCGAGCAAGAAAGTCCTCCCTATATATGTCTAAGTATCCACTATAATATACATCACATGCATAATAATGGCCTCTGGGGCATACATATAATGAACAGTTTCATGTGAGGCGCTAGGTGTTGTTAAAGAGAGGTGCCCACGTGGGAGCACGTGAGGCGCTAGTTTCTTTTATATGGAGATTTAATCTCTGTTGATGTTTTCAGAAAGGTTAAACCTATATCAATGGTGCTTTTACCATTAACGCTCGCTAAAATCACTATATTTGAGGATTTTAGGTTGAGTATTTTAAAGAAAAAAGCTCTCGATTTGAAGGAACTGAGTTCCTGGAATATTTTGGACTCTCTCTTCTTTCTCTTTAAATTTGTTCTTCCATGAATGTTTGATTCTCAAGAATAAGATCTTCCCGATAAGAATTAAATTCTTAAGTTGTTGTCATGACCCGAAGGTACGGAACGTGACCGTCACTTAAATTACGAAACGTCTAAAGGCGTAACGTAATCTAAGTAAGCCGAAGCTCAGAAATGTAAACCATTTTTAAAGAGAAGAGTGAAGGAAAACTTGTTTAAAAGCGACAACAATTTTTCCCGAAAATTTCGGCAGAGTCTCCTTTGTAAATATTGGCCCCTAAACGAGTACAAACATGCATATACATATAAATGATAAATAAAGGCATCCCCAAGCGGGAGCTCTCTCTTCGCCAATTGGCGGCCACAATCACGCAAGCAATATAATATACAACGCCGAAAGGCGGGGATCAAAACTCAGAAGAAAACCCAAGTCCACCAGAAAACCATAATAATACAAGCGCGACTCTAAGGTCGAAAGAATATAGACTGGGCTTCTAAGTCTAACAAATATACAAGTCTGGTTGATGGAGCTTACTAGATGCAACTGAAATAAATAAAAGTACAATGACGGTCATGATACAAGTGAACCAACCTACCAAGCAATCACCCTGAATGAAGTGGTGTGCCAGAAAGCCGCCAAGGAAACCTGTACGGCAAAACCCGCAAGAAAATTTTGGCACAACGGGGGTGGATTTGCAACTCGTGAGTAGAAGACATCTCCGGGTAGAAAATCACATGCACGACATCTTCTAGGTCATAATAATAACTTAACATAAAATTGGACATCTAGTAGTGACAGGGTAATAATCTATGCATAAGTGAAATACTCGGTGCTCGTGTCAGTGTCACAACAGTAACAAGTCATATATCTGATGTATGAATGCATCATGAATGAGAAAATCCACCACGAAATCTGAATAATCTGATATAAAAAAATTATCAATGAATCTTGTATTATAAAACTGAAACATCATCAGTGAAATCGACAGAAAGTCCGTGTCAAGCATCGACACAATATCTCAATATCTCAAGCCTCAATATCTTAATATCTCGGGCTCCGTCAGTCCGGATCGGCCCATATCATCAAATCTCACGACTACGACGGTATCCTCCGGATATCCGCCGTGCCAGACATCACCGTAGGTAGTCCGTGCCCCTGCCAGGCTCATTGTCATCCCCACGAAAACTATCTCGTCCCGGGGTACCATACCAGGCCCACCATGTACCCGAAACGGTTCCTCCACTCCTCGAATCGGGTCTCGAAATCCAACAACAATCATGAAAACTCATGGTGGACGACACATACATCACGAGAAAACCGCAATTTGCATTTTTTTATACGAGAATGAGTTTATAAAATCTTGCGATTTTCTCCAAATCCAGAAATCTCATGGAAATCCGAAATTCAAGAATCAAGGGTAAGTAAACAGTGAATATCGGCATAAAGCCCCAGAATAGAACAAAACCGAATGAATATATGAATGCATATAGTATCTAAGTAAAGAATGCAATCTCTGAGCTAACACATGAGGGCAATCACACAAATATTATGTTGGAACTAGCATTTAGCTGATTATATCAATGAAATAATATAATCTAAAGTGTACATGACATGGCAATTACCGATGATGATGTGCGTGAGCCGGCAAGCAAGTGTATGTAAAACACGCGCATCATCGGTAATGGTGCTGGTGTCCTAAAAGGCAAGGTTCATAATTATTAAAGAAAACATGTGCATAAGCATAAAATGCGATGAGAGCAACATGAACATATGAAGAATGATGAAGTAACCGTAACAATGAAGATATACATTATCCAAATACGAGTCATACAGTTTGGTGTTTGAAATAGCACGAATCGTGGTTTTTAGAAAAGTAAGGGCTACGGGGTTTTTGAGAAAAGATACGTCCTTTGAAAAAAATTTGTAGTATCCCTCGGCTGTCTTTAAAAATGCACACGATTCGTTAGTTTTGAAAATATGTATGACTCGAGCCTAATCTAACATCTACCTAACCAACTAAGGGACTAAACTAAAGAACTGGTCGAAAGGTAAGAAAAATCCACCTAAAGTCCGAGTCGATATCTCTAGTAGTCGGTGATCCAGCCTAAATAGCGTCACGTACATAATACAACTTCCTCGAGTCAAAAGTGCGGATCAATCATCATATCTATACGTCGTACAGTAAAATCCATCGTACGGCATCCCAAAATCATGGTACGGTCAACTATCATATACACATCATCATTCATATGGTATCATCATCATAATATCATGATCTGGGTTCTATTCTAAAGTCTCATACAATCCAATGTCATGGACACATGCTATCGTATAAGAATACACATCGCCCCAAACGATCCATTAAAATATCATATCATAAATTATATCATAATTCGATCACATATCACATACCTCACGGCATCGTGCCCGATCATATCGACTCATCCCCAAGTATCATATAACATCCTCATCACCCGTGTATATGTATGTATGTATATATATACTTACTCACACACACACACACACACATACACACGCACACGCACGCACATATACGCACAAGAAAACAAGTGTGTGTCTGTGTGTCAACATATACTCTAGGGTCTCGCGACTAAGAACTAGACTAAAAGCACTATCATCCAGCTTACACAAATTCCGATCCGTAGTCTCCTAAAACCTTTCTTGCTAAGTATTCGTATCTCGTAACAACATGTATATATAACTATATCAAGACCACGTCATATCCTACGAAGTTGCGGGGGTACTATACGCCATCCACCTTACTTCCTCCGTAAATATACATCTTCTCACTTGGACGTCTCGGCTAATCTGATCCGGTTCCAGCTCCGCTATCTCCGCGCCACATCCGACGTCTTTGCACCCGATCCTAGGAATGTACATAAGGAAAACAAGAGAATAAATAAAAATAGTTGCGGACACAAACAATACCTGTCAACCACGCGCATTAACCTGACGCGCGCGCACTCGGTGCACGAAACGCGCCGCGACAACTCCACAAACTACAACTAGGGTCACTATAAATGAAAACTACCAAACCAAAAACTCAATCGCACCAATCGCGCGTCCACGACACATCAAATATGATATGAAAAAGATTATAATTCACCAAAACCCCAAACTTAAATAAAATCGATTTAACCCAAAAACCTAGTAAGCATCCTTTAACCGTTTTAGTGACGTTTTAACAATCCTAGTGGCCACAAAGCTCACTCAATTTCTTAATTAAGCCACACACATATTCATTAGATTTTAATCTCACTTATTTTTTATAATTCTAAAAATCTAGTTTGCAAAATATACAATTTGGACATGTTTTTTTTTTTAAATAACAGTTAGCAAACTAGAAACTAGCTTACATTTTACATGTCTTAAGGTGTTTAACTACACATTTAAACCATGATCAAAAGACATAAACCCTAACTTTAGTTCAAGCCTTCAATTGAAATTTCAAATCTTGAATTTAGAACCACAATTAAACTCCTAATTAACTAGATGGAAGTAATTAAACACCAATTAAGGCATAGGTTAAGATTTATACCTCATCAAGTTTGAGATCTAACATGCTAACAAAGCCTCCAAATTGCATCTTGCTCCTTGATTCATGCTAGCTTGGGCAAAGAAATAATGGGTAGAGATTGGATTTGGAGTTTGTGAGGTTTTTGATTTGGATTTTTGATGAAATTTTGGGGGGTTTTGCAATGAAATGGAGAAGAATCAAGAGGGGGCTGCTGTTGTGCAGTTTCGGCCAGATGAGGGGGAAGGGGAAAGTGAGTGGGGTATGGTGTTGGTCAACTCAAGAAAGGTCCCAATACAACATATATTCATACCTCATACTTCATTCTATATTCTATTCTTTTATTATTTCTTTTTTCTTTTCTTTTAGAAGTGGGGAAAATGTGTGAGGAATAGGGCAGCTTGGTGTGGACTCGGCCAAGGGCAAGTGGGGAGAGGTGAGGGTAAGTGAGGAGAGTGGTGACCACACCCCACACACACACAACATCCTTCATGTCAAATTAATTCGTTTACTTTATTATTCTTTTTAAACTTTTTCTTTAAATTTCAAAAACCAAATGGAAATTTCATTTCATTTCAAAAACAATATGTTACGCTTTGGTCTAATGTGTCATGATGCACAAAACTTATATTAAACCATTCCAATTTGTAAATATCACTAATTAAATATATTAGTGAAGGCTTAAAAAAATAATTAAAATAATTAATTACGGAAATATTTTAGTAACTAGAATTTTTTTTATAAGTGACCCATTAAATACCAAATACTAGCAATTACATTGCTAGAATAGGTATATTTGATTTTTTGTTGAAAGGTAATTATATCTTGGTTTTACGGGAAACACCAGTTATTTTACCGATTATCCGAAATTTTACCTAAACGATTTTCAAAACGTTACAGTCTTCCCCCCTTAATGAAATTCGATCCCCGAATTTAAATTAAAACTCCCCCAAATACTAAATTATTTCAGCAAAGAACTAAAATCGGCGGGGCTCTGAAATCATCAATACTTAAGAAACACTTAGCGCAAGCATGCACATAAGAACGAGTATATAACTCAACATCAAAACTCCGTCAAGTCTCACGCAATCATCGGAGTTATGGTGAAAATACAATATCAAAATCCAATACGAAAACCAACATGATATACTCCAAGCTTTAACATATATATGATACGCATCGTTGTAAAACTGTCCAAACATCTGAAAAGAAATACATGCAAAACCTTTTCCCCAAATCACCGTGCGATACGCGAATCACGGCACAAGTAGCGGACACTCATTTATAAGGAAAATAGTTATACGTATATACATATCTTTTGTTTAATATATACGTCCTACTGTTTTGAAAATAATTTAGAAGGGTTCCCTTTGTAAAATGTTTCATGTCATCCCGGACACATAGGAAAATACTGAGACTATAGCTCCTTTTTGGAAATCCCTTCGGTAATTATCGATGCATGTAAAAACATATTCAGGTACTGTCCTATGACTAGCCCTGCTCTGTTACTATACCAAATAGTAAATATCATAAAACATACTGCTCCAAAAGAAACCAATCCCAAAATGTGTACAAGAATGCCACGTGCGTCTGGTGCGCACAGAAATTAAAATCAAATACAGATGCCACAACTATCCACAGAAACAAAACTGAGTGCAACAGGTTGTGCACAAAAACATCTGTCAGGTGCCATGAGTGTGCACGACAATAATATTAGGTGCATCAAATTTGCACAAAATCCCGATTTAGTGCATTTAGTGTGCACAAAATCGAATCAAGTGCGCCAAGCGTGCACAAAAATCTCAATCAAGTGCACATGGTGCACGAAAACAAATATCGTATGTCAAAATCAAAATCAGCAGTATACGACATACACTAAATCAATCCAAGTACACCGCGGTATATAACTTCACAATCACATGCCTCAGCGTGCACAAACTCAAATCAAGTGTTAAAAGTGCATGAAAACCATACCGAAAGCATAAGTCAGCATCATGTGCAACCCATATGCACGAAATCAAATCAACCTTTCAGAATGTATAAAGCCAAAATCAAGTGCAATAGGTATGCACAAAACGAACATTAATACAACTGATACCTGGAACACGAATCGAGTGCAAGGAATGTGTATATAGGAAGACCAATCATAAAACGAAATCTTCAAGATACCAAAATCCAAACAACGGAATATGATATTCACATCACCAAATCGCAAATCATAAACACTATCATCGATATGTCCTACCTCCAGGGCCGAGAAGGTGTTGGTGGACCCAAAGCTAGCAGAGAAAAATATCTCCTTGCGTCCGGTCCATAGTCTGGCACCTGGTGTTCTTAGGCTCTCGTCTTTTACTGCAGATTGCCGGTTACATAACTTCTCGGCTTTACGGTCCAATATGGAAACGATGACAGAAATAGTTCCGCTCTGGCACATCCTCTAAAAGATCTCTAGCCAACTATCATGGTCTCTCATAATATGTCTCTTCGATGATGCCGAACTTTGACCTACTGGGTGTGCGTGCTACGACCGATCCTGGGTCCAAAACTTCTCGTATAGTATTCCAGAAAGATTCTGTCGGGGTCTCTGATTATTGAGAGATTTTGCGTGCGTTTTAAAATCAAAGAATAGAATACCGCAATCAATAACGGTGTCGCTTGGTAGCTAGCCGATTGAATACGGGTCGGTCCACAGAGAAAACGTGTTCTTTTCTAATTGTTCTAACGAGTTAATTCCTATTTTTGGTAGGTTTTGAATTTTATAAAAACTAATATTGAATTTAATTTGGATTAAAACCTTGCTAGGGTTAGGATTAGGTTAGTTTGGAAAGTTAATTCTCTCACTGCTTCCTTTGACCTAATTAAGAACATAGGTGTTAGGGTAATAATTAACAAAGGGGATTAGCACGACTAGGAAGAAACATAGTTTCTTCCCTTTGGTCATTGTCCGTCCTTTCTTAACTCTTAGCCCTAACCTCTATGTAAATCAACCAAAACCGGTCTAACTAGGAAATCACCGCTATCTCGTGGTATAGGGTGCCGTAGTGAGCAGTGTGTGTTTGATTCAAATAGAGTCCTAATTTAAAATATTATACGGGCAAGAAAGGAGTGAGAGATGTTCATCTCTCAAACCTACCCAATCCTAACCCTAACAAGTGAGGAATTACTCACTCATTAGGGAAATTACGATGCGATTCATTTTTATAATTTTCTTTCTAATTACCTAATTAACGTGCAGATAATAAAAGACAGATAAAAAAATTGCAGATAAGAAAAATTCAAGATAAAAAAAACTTACTTTTATTGACACCACTTGACGGTTACAATGGAATTGAAAGATTAATCTAGAATTAAAAAGAGGCATGCCCCAAAAGAGGCTGTAGGCTTTCCTATTTATAGATAGGAGAAACCCTAGGGTTTATATCTGATCCGCATTTAAAATTACAAGACTACCCTAAGAAAGCCGGATCAAAGCACCGACATCACCGACACTTTGCACCGACACGTGCTCTGCACGGCCGCGGAACCGCGACCAGAAGCCTTGTTTGGCCGCAGTTCTGCGGCCATCTTGTGGGCTCTCTGTCTCATCTTTCCAGAGTTGCTTCATGTTGCCTTTTTCTCCCGTTTTCTTCATTTGGTTCTTCAGACTCTTTTCTACTTTCTTCCAGATTTCCAACAGTGCAGAATTTGTGGACCTTTACCGTTAGCTTCGCGTTGAAGTCTTGAATCTTGTGCTGCCCTCATACTTTGTGCAATCGAACTGTTCATTAATTTTCATTTGTTCCTTAAACTGTAGGCGGCATAAAACAGATTCCTCTATTTGTTGGTCGTAATCTCACATTTGTAGCGCCTTTTCACCACTTTCACTGTATTGTTCTGAGAACCTGTAACCTGCAACTATTTAGTAGACATGGATCAAAAGCACCTATTTATTTGCAATATGATTAAGAATGGGGAATATAATAATGCAAAATTCTGATATGAACAAATACCCCCAAACTTATCTTTTGCTCGTCCCGAGCAAAACCAATTTATTCTCGAAAAAACCTAACCTCACTTTCGCAGGGAATCGCGATTGTACTGAACTTGTGCAATAAGCCGTTAAACCTCTAGATGTCCCTAGTAGGAGGAGTGTTGTCTTCTGAGGGTTTTCAGCGGATACTACCTACAAAATCAGATCAATTTGGCATATTGACTTTCATTCTTCAATTCGGTGTTCTAGAAAGAAATTCTATTATCTTCAACTTAGAAATCATCAACCCGTATTTTTCACACTCACTTATCATTTAACTTAAGATTGTATATGTTCTGTAAATTTATTTAGCTTTTAGTATCTTTTGAATTTTCCTTCTAAGGTTCCATCTCAACTTAGGAATTTTTATCATCTCTACTGAAAATATAAGTCATATTTTTCATTCCTATCTCTCATCCAAATCCCAATTATATACCCCTACGTGTGTGTATGTATCACCCCTACACTTGGAAATTCAATTCAAGCTATCATACTCTTGTCCATCGTCCAAAATACTTTTAGTTGGTGAATTTTAGATGAAATTGCTCACACATCCTTCATGCGACCGTTAATACTTCTTGAAGTACCAACGACCGATTACAAAATGTGTTTGCGCATTAAGGCGTAATTCCTCGTCTTGTAATACCTAAAACTTTAGTAGTGACTCCCAAACCAGTTGGTCTAAGGCACTAGGTGATAAAGGACCCTTGCTATATATTTTTTTATTTTACACAGCCTTAAGTGATTACAAAACCAGTGTTCATTTTTTTTATATCTCATTATTCACACTTATATTTTTTTTCATACTAAGCATTTTAGAAAAGAGCAACTCAAGGTATCCTCTACTATCCCAAGTTTCAAGGTGCGTGTATGTGCAAGTTGTAGGGTATATATTTTCAGAATTTAGACTAAAGGTTCGGAATTATTTTTCAGACTTACACTTGTATAAAAATTTCAATACTCTTCCCTTAGTTTGACTTAGCCCAAGAACTGAACTCAAAATTTGTCTATTTCTAAGTAAACTATAAGGACATATATTTTCTACCGTTAAATTTTAAGAAATGTTATTTTTAGGATTTTTAATTTACTAAGTTTTGGGATATAGTTTTTCCTAACTAGTTAACCGTCTTGTCAAACTTAAGTCAAATATGGCCAAAATTGAATTTTTCAATTTTTAAAATTTTTAAAATTTTTTATTTGATTTTATTTTTAAATTTTTTTTATTTTAAATTTTTTTTATTTTTATAATTTTTATAAAGATGCAATGTAGAATTAAACATGCAAAGAAAGAAAAGAAAAAATATGTACAAAAATTAAAATATGCAATGCAATGATAACTATTTACAAACCACCTCCTCATCTAAACTTACCAAAAGCAGTGCCCTCACTGCTCAGGCCCTCGCCGTCCCCTTGAACGTGAACGAGAACGCTCCTCTCTAGCTAGCAGGGTTCTGATCCCCTGCTCTACTTGTGTTAGACGCTGATCATGCCGCGTCATCATTCCAAACAATCTTTCTATCCCCCTATTGTTTCTTCGAAGTAAGCGCGCTTGTGCAGCAGGGGTTAGCTCTTCATCGCTCGCGGTCGAGCTGGAGCTGGGTGTCCTGGCGGGTACATGTTCGGCCGGTTCTGTTTGTGACCATACATCAGTCAAGCGGGTATAGGACATGGATACGCCCTCAATGAGAGGCCTAATGGGTATACCTTCATGCATATAGAATTCAAATTCCACCACAGGGAGGAATTAGCGACACAGTTGTGTCACTAACATAGGGCATGGGCAATTTGCGGCCCTTTTGCCAGTACCAATTGAATAAAGCAAAACCGTGCACATGTCAAATCTAGGATTCCGAGTCATTAAGGTGCGCACGATATGAAGAGACGGGGTAAAAAAATGTGGTATTATGTGAACTGCCAAAAATGTTGTTTTGTGCCCACCGGCACACGGTTAAAACATTAGCGAAGAGGGTTCTAGCCTATAATCCTTTCCTAAGTTCCCTCGAAAAGTCATTACCCATTAAGGGCATGTAGTCTTCAAATTGAAGGGGTTGGTCGTGAACAAGTAATCTAGGAATTAAAGTGACTTCATGGATGAAATCCCTGTCAATGATTATTTCCTATCGCCCCAAAGTAATTTAATAAAACCGTATTATGCTAGGTAACCTTCCTGCATGCACTCGTAAAAACGAGTGACTAGATCTGGAAGGGTGTAGGCATTGGGATGATTGTAAATTAAAAAGTTCCACCCTCGCCGTGTGATCTCCTCACCAAAATAACTTCCATAAATTGTGTGTGAAAAGATTTATGAAAATCTCGTTCTAATTGCATTGTTGGTGCCATTCAGAAAGTTCAGAGATTTATTAAAAAATTTAACAGAGAGGGAGAGACGATGCAAACCTCCTCTGAAAAAATTCAGAGGGAGAAGAGACCAAGGTGCGGCGGTTGCGCGGTCAAACGTGGGCTACAGCGGCGGAAACGCAGCGGAGCAGATGGATTGCACTGCAGAAACTTGAGCGGCGGCTAGGGTTTTCAGTGAGGTGAAAAATTAGGGTTATGAAAACAGAGAGGGGTCGGGTTTTATTTATAGGGGAAATGTGTTGGTTATTTGCAAAAAACTCCTCCTGAAAAGAGGAAATTATTTGTAAATAAATTTTTTATTTTTTTTTATTAAAACTAGAAATTTACAAAAATACCCCAAATTTTTTTTTATTTTCAAATTTTCATTTTTTATTTTGTTTTTACAAATGATACATACCCCCAAACTTGTTGGAAACAGTGTTTTGGCTAGATAATCGAAATTTAGGGGTAAATGGAGGAAGATCAGTCAATGTAGATCGGCTCCTGTAAAAACAGGAGCTCCTTCGACGGGTCCGCAGTGAGGAACGGTTTAAGTCTATGTCCGTTCACTTTAAATAGTGAACCGTCCTCCGGGTTTTCTAGATCGATCGCACCGTGCGGATATACGGTGTGTATCAAAAATGGCCCTTTCCATCGAGATCTGAGCTTGCCGGGATGGAAATGTAACCGAGTGTCATAAAGTAAAACCCGTTGACCAGGTTTAAAGGTTTTTCGCATAAGGTGTTTATCGTGGAACACCTTCGTTCGGTTTTTGACGATTACAACATTCTCTTAAGCTTCATCCCGAAGCTCGTTCAACTCGTTCAACTGCATCTTTCTATTGCTGCCCGCATCTCTCAAAGATAGATTCAACTCTTTTATTGCCCAAAAGGCCTTATGCTCTATTTCAACTGGAAGGTGGCAAGCCTTTCCATAAACAAGCCTATATGGAGACATGCCAAGATCGGTCTTATAGGCAGTTCGGAATGCCCAAAGGGCATCAATAAGTTTTGACGACCAATCTTTACAGTTTTTGGAAACTGTTTTCTCCAATATCTGTTTAATCTTTCGATTCAAAATCTCGGCTTGCCCACAAGTTTGGAGATGATAGGGCGTTGACAGCTTATGAGTAATGGAGTATTTCCGCATTAAGGACTCGAAAGTCCTATTACAAAAGTGAGATCTATTATCACTGATAATCGCGCGAGGATACCCAAATCGAGAAAAAATGTTTTCTTTAAGAAATCTAACGACAATCTTGTTGTCATTAGTTCGGCTGGGCACAGTCTCGACCCATTTAGAAACATAGTCAACCGCGAGTAGAATATACATGTTCCCAAAAGAGTTGGGAAAATGTCCCATAAAGTCTATCCCCCAAATATCAAAAATTTCAACAACCAATATTGGTTGGAGCGGCATTTCATTTCTCCTAGATATCCGGTCCAAGTGTTGGCACCGGGAGCATGTCTTGCAGTACTCATGTGCGTCTTTAAAAAGTTGTGGCCAGTAGAAGCCACACTGCAAGATTTTTTCTGCTGTCTTTTTAGGGCCAAAATGCCCGCCACACGCTTGATCGTGGCAAAATGACAGCACACTCTTAAACTCATTTTTAGGGACACACCGACGAATAATTTGGTCGGGACAGTATTTGAAATGATACAGTTCATCCCAGTAAAAATGTTTTACCTGGGATAGAAATCTGAAGCTGTCCTGATTTGACCATTCGTTTGGTATCAGTCTGTTGGCCAAATAATTTACGATATCAGCGAACCAAGGTTCGCATGACACAGTTAAGAGCTGCTCATCCGGAAACGTCTTTTATAGGAATTTGAAGTGTAGGCGAAGAAGGAAGGCGTGAAAGATGGTCAGCGACTACGTTTTCGCATCCTCTCCTGCTCTGATGACAAGGTCAAACTCTTGTAGTAAGAGGATCCGACGTATCAGCCGAGATTTAGCATCCTTCTTCACGAAAAGATGGCGAAAAGTTGAGTGGTCCGTGTAAACGATGACTGGAGAACCGATTAGATAGGGCCTGAACTTTTCAAATGCAAACACAACTGCTAAGAATTCTTTTTCAGTTGTTGTGTAATTTAATTGGGCCTCCTTTAAGGTTCGGCTAGCGTAATAAATTACATGCGGCATCCTATTTATGTGCTGTCCAAGGGCAACACCAATGGAGAAATCAGATGCATCGCACATAATTTCAAATGGATGCGTCCAGTCAGGAGATGAAAGAATAGGAGCAGAAAAAAGTGAGTTTTTCAACGACTCAAACGCCTTCATACAGCTTGAGTCGAAATCAAAAGTGATGTCCTTGGCCAAGAAAAGAGTCAAGGGTCTAGCTATCTTGCTAAAATCCTTGATGAACCGTCTATAGAAACCGGCATGGCCAAGTAAGGTTCGAATGTCTCGGACGCATTTGGGAGGAGGAAGATTGGAAATGACTTCAATCTTAGCTTTATCTACCTCAATGCCATTTTGCGAGATAATATGTCCTAATACAATACCTTCTCGTACCATAAAGTGGCATTTCTCCCAATTTAAAGTGAGGTTCTTAATCCTACACCGGGTAAGAACTGCGTCTAAATGTAGCAAACACTCGTTAAAGGAGTTGCCGAAAATGGAGAAATCATCCATAAAAATCTCCAAGAATTTTTCCACCATGTCTGAAAAAATGCCCATCATACACCGCTGGAAAGTAGTGGGTGCATTGCATAACCCAAAGGGCATGCGACGGTAAGCAAACGTACTGAAAGGACAAGTAAATGTGGTCTTGTCTTGGTCCTTTTCGGCGATGGGAACTTGATTATAGCCGGATTAGCCATCCAAAAAGCAATAGTACTCGTGCCCAGCCAATCGTTCTAGCATTTGGTCAATAAAAGGTAATGGAAAGTGGTCTTTCCGTGTTGTAGCGTTGAGTTTTCTATAATCGATGCATACTCGCCACTCAGTTTGGGTGCGAGTATGCATTAACTCATTCACCTCATTAGTTATGACCGTTATGCCCGATTTCTTTGGGACAACATGAATGGGGCTAACCGTGGCTATCCGAGATAGGGTAAATGATACCACTATCAAGACATTTTACAATCTCCTTTTTAACAGCCTCCTTCATTACAGGGTTAAGGTGTCTCTGTGGATCCCTTGCTGGCATGGCATCATCCATCATATGAATATGATGTTCAACTATGAGGGGACTAATCCCCTTGATGTCCGCCATAGTCCAGCCAAAAGCTTGCCGATTATTTTGTAAGACCGTAAAAAGGGTTTTCTCTTGCTCGGGGGCTAGAGAAGCCGAGATGATAACAGGAAGGGTCTCATTCTCACCTAAGTAAGCGTATTTAAGGTAAGATGGCAATAGCTTAAGTTCGAGTTTTGGAGGTGAAACAATTGAAGGTAAAATTGGTGAAACTGTCTCAAACTCGAAGGATTCCAATAGAGGTTCGAAGCGAGTGTAAGCAACTGAGTCGGATGGTTCAGCTAACTCATCCAAAAATTCAAAGGACTCAAACTCGGGTGGTGATTCTTCAAAATCGTTTGAAAAGGTGAAACACTCGTAATCGTTATCGGGTGTGAAAACTATGTCAGATTCAAGGAGGAACGCACTAGT
The DNA here is from genome assembly GCA_030015575.1 of Agapanthus africanus. Lineage (NCBI taxonomy): Eukaryota > Viridiplantae > Streptophyta > Magnoliopsida > Asparagales > Amaryllidaceae > Agapanthus > Agapanthus africanus. The sequence goes on from CM057337.1 coordinate 190,256,566, forward strand.
GGCGTCAAAACTGCTATGATCGAACAGAAATTTTTCGAGCTCACAATCCTCCTGAGTGATCTCTTGGATCGAGCAAACATCAAGTATATTAGCATTAGGCTCGGAGGGCTGATTTCCCAACTTAAAAATATTGAGCTCAATTGTCATGTTTGCAAAAGATAGGTTCATCGAACCATTTCGACAATTGATCACCGCATTAGAAGTTGCAAGGAATGGTCGACCGAGTATCACCAGAATTTGACTTCGGGGGTTAGCTACAGGCTGTGTGTCCATAACAATGAAATCAACGGGGAAAATGAAGTCCCCTACTTTAATTAACACATTCTCTAACTCACCCCTAGGATGGGTGATGGATCGGTCGGCCATTTAGAGAGTACAATGTATGGGTTTCAGCTCTCCAACACCTAATTGTTCATATACTGAATAAGGAAGCAAATTAACACTGGCACCAAGATCTAAAAGTGCGCGATTGATGTTCTTATCCCCAATTGTTATTGAAATTGTAGGACAGCCAGGGTCCTTTCGTTTTAGAGGTAAAGGTTGGGTAAGAGCATCACTTACTGCACTAGCCAAGAAAACTTTCTTAGGTACCTGTGATTTCCTCTTCTTGGTGCATAAGTCCTTCAAGATTTTAGCGTAAGAAAGGACTTGTTGGATTGCATCCAAGAGAGGTATGTTAATGCTAACCTGTTTGAATAACTCCACAATCTTCTCCATTTGTAGAGTTTGTTTATTGGATCTCAACCTGTTTGGAAATGGAATATTTTGAAAATTTGTTGAGTCTAATGTTTGTGGAGTAGATTGCGGAGTTGGAATGGATCCCAGTGTTGGTGTTTTCGTGGAGTGAGATATGGGTCCGTTCGAATTAGTAGAAGAAGTAGAGCCTTGTGAAGAGTGAAGAACAGGCTCTGAAGAAGATGAAGATGATGATGATGAAGAAGAAGAAGCGGCGTCCGGGGTGTCATTATTATTGCCAACGTTGTTGTGCAATACCTTTCCAGATCTCAATGTGGTCACAGCACTCACATTATGATTTTGTTGTTCATGAGCAACATGTGCATTTTGTGTGTGGCCTGGATTTGGCAGTGGTTGAGATGGAAGTTTCCCCTTCTCTCGCTCACTTGGAGTAGCATTCAGTTGTGCAATTTGAGCTTCAATGGTTTTAATGTTTTGCTCATGTGATGCAGTGTGTTGCACCAAAGACTGAATGGAAGATTGGATGCTGGCTGAGATTTGCGTAGAGTGTTTTAAAAACGCATCTAGACTTCGTTCTAGCGAGGAAACCTTATCGTTATTTGGTTGAACAAAATTATTTTGAGGAAAAGAGTTGTTTGGTGCAAAATTGTTCATTTGATTTTGGTACGGTTAGGGTTGGAAAGGTTGCTGATATTGAGTTTGTTGAGGGGCTTGTTGTTGTGGAGGAGGCCTCTGGAAATTGTTATTACCTTGGAATTGTTGTTGATTTTGATTCCAGGAGAAATTTGGGTGGCTCCTCCAATTAGGATTATAAATTGAGGAGTATGGATTATTTCTTTGTCTTTGCTGAAAGGCAGCATTGACTTGATCTTGTCCTTGAACAGTCAGGTTGTAAGGACACTCTTCGGTTAAATAGGACGGATCCGAACAACAAGCGCAAATAGTGCGTGGGGGTAAAGCTGGGGCAGGAGAAGGCGATGAGAATTTGCTCTCAATTGCTTCTAGTTTTTTCGTGAGTGCAGCCATTTCGGCCTTCATTGCAATCGACATATCAAGTTGATGTATGCCTGCCCTAGATTGACCTGATGAAGTAGATGAAGTGGTCTGTCTAGTGCTTTTCCACTGAAGTGTTTGTTCAGCAAGATCGTCGAGAAATTGCCAAATTTCCTTGCTCGATTTTGTAAGAAAGTGACCTTGACAAATGGTTTCCAACAACTGCTTAGTTGCTGGGTTCAGTCCTTCGTATAAAGTTTGGCAAAGTTGCCATCTCTCGATACCGTGGTGAGGGCACTGAACAAGAAGGTCCTTAAATCTTTCGAAACACTTCCAAAAAGGTTCGGAAGGAAGCTGGGAAAATTGATTAATTTCATTTCTAATTCTCGCGGTCTTGTGGTGTGGGTAAAACTTTTTAAGAAAAGCCTTAACAAACTCTTCCCAACTTTTTATAGAATGCGATACTGTACTATATAGCCACTTTTCAGCTAGGTCACATAAAGTGAATGGAATGAGACGTAACCTTATAGCATCATCGGAAAGTTGGGTGGTCTTCATCATTGCGCAAACATTCTGGAATTTGTTAATGAAGATGTAGGCATTTTCGGATTCTAGCCCGTGAAATTTGGGCAACATATTGATGAAGTGTGGTTTAATTTCGAAGTTATCCCCATTAGCCGGTGGAAGTGAAAGACAAGTAGGAAGTGTGGTGCGGGTTGGATAGAAAACATCCTGGAGCGCGATTCGTTGGGGTGCTTCGACAGGAGGGTGTTGTGGGTTATTTGCACTCAGTTGAGGTGGAATCAGTCCCGTAGTAGGTAAGGGGTTGTTAGGATTGAATCCCGACATCTCCTCAGAAGATGATGAATTTGAAGATGAAGGTAAATAAGTGGAGGGAATTTCGACTTCGGAGTCGAACGCGTCGTCAGTAGGCACTAACGAGACACGGATTAAACGGGCGCTAGTGTCCCTAGTCCAACTGGACATACACTAACGAGGTGTAGTGCAGTCAAAAATAAGTAGAAGGTGGGGGTAAGAAAACGTCAATGAGAGAATGTGAGTGCAAGTTGGGTGCAATGGATTTCTAGCGACAAAATGGCAAGTTTTTGTAAAAATTTTGTTTTGTGGTTTTTTTATAAGGAGTTTTACAAAAGATTTTTTATAAGGAACTACGACACACTTTCAAGCAATCACAATTTGCACAATCAAGCCTAGAGCTAGGGTCTCCTAAGTCAACTAGACTGCTCCTAACTGGTTTAAAGGGCAAGTTGTGAGATATCCCTCGAATCGCCTCTTCACCGCCAATTATGGCTAGGTAACCACAAGTAAAGAAAGGAGGGATCCGCTCATGAATCACCGTGAGACGGGCCTTTTAAAATTACCTTTCTCACTTGTCTAGCCTAGACACCATAAAGTCAGGTTTAGATAAACGACCGATTGCCCACAACCTTCCTTTGTCCTAATGAGCGCGACAGTCCTTATTGGCTGAGTCTAAATATTTTTTAATTAACTCGAGAGTTGATGCAAATGCGTTTTGTGATTTTTGGGGTCCTAGGAAGGGTAATGAAATCCCCACCCAATTTGGATTGGTGTTATAGCCCCTTAAAAGTCCGTTTTAAAAAATGCAAAGCAGTAAACACACAAAATCCAAAACACTTGCCAATTTTTTTTTCTTTTTATTTGCAGCGCAAAGAATCCTGCACAAGATTGGGGAAGAAGTTTTGCGCAAAGAACCCTGCAGAAAAATTTTTCAGAGGAGATCAGGGGTAGGAGAGAGGACAAAAATACTCACAGAAAATTCTGGACTGCTGACGTCACCAATGCGCGGCGGATCCACGGTCAAATGCTAGAAGTTGCGGTGGTTCCGCGGTGGTTAAGTAGGTTCAGGCCTCCAAAATCTTTCTGTTATCTGTTGTGGTTCTCCTCTATATGTTCAGATCTGCTGTTTGCTGTTTTGTTCACTGGGTTTGCTCCAGATTTGAATCTGTTCGTCTTTCCGTTCCTGCATAATTCGCACAAAAACCCTTCAAAAAATAACCAGATGATAATTTTTTTTTGTTTTTATATTTTTCAGGTTTTATGATTTTTTAATTTTTAATTAACCCGAAATTATAAAAAGAAATTAACTACCGTTATCCCCGGCAATGGCGCCATTTGATTGGTGAGAGATTTTGCATGCGTTTTAAAATCAAAGAATAGAATACCGCAATCAATAACAGTGTCGCTTGGTAGCTAGCCGATTGAGTACGGGTCGGTCCACAGGGAAAACATGTTCTTTTCTAATTGTTCTAACGAGTTAATTCCTATTTTTTGTAGGTTTTGAATTTTATAAAAACTAAGATTGAATCTAATTTGGATTAAAACCTTGCTAGGGTTAGGATTAGGTTAGTTTGGAAAGTAAATTCTCTCACTGCTTCCTTTACCCTAATTAAGAACATAGGTGTTAGGGTAATAATTAACAAAAGGGATTAGCACGACTAGGAAGAAACAGAGTTTCTTCCCTTTGGTCATTGTCCGTCCTTTCTTAACTCTTTGCCCTAAGCTCTATGTAAATCAACCACAATCGGTCTAACTAGGGAATCACCGCTATCTCGTGGTATAGGGTGCCGTAGTGAGCGGTGTGTGTTTGATTCAAATAGAGTCCTAATTTAAAATATTATACGGACATGAAAGGAGTGAGAGATGTTCATCTCTCAAACCTACCCAATCCTAACCCAAACAAGTGAGGAATTACTCACTCATTATGGAAATTACGATGCGATTCATTTTTATAATTTTCTTTTTAATTACCTAATTAACGTATAGATAATAAAAGACAGATACAAAAATTGCAGAAATTAAATTGTAGATAAGAAAAATTAAAGATAAAAAACTTACTTTTATTGACACCTCTTGACGATTACAATGGAATTGAAAGATTAATTTAGAATTAAAAAGAGGCATGCCCAAAAAGAGGCAGTAGGCTTTCATATTTATAGATAGGAGAAACCCTAGGGTTTACATCTGATCCACATTTAAAATTACAAGACTACCCTAAGAAAACCGGGTCAAAGCACTGACACCACCGACACTTTGCACGGACACGTGCTCTGCACGGCCGCGGAACCGCGGCCAGAAGCCTTGTTTGGCTGTGGTTCCGCGGCCATCTTGGGGGCTCTCTGTCTCATCTTTCCAGGGTTGCTTCATGTTCCCTTCTTCTCCTGTTTTCTTCATTTGGTTCTTCAGACTCTTTTCTACTTTCTTCCAGATTTCCAACTGTGGAGAATTTGTGGACTTGTACCGTTAGCTTCGCGTTGAAGTCTTGAATCTTGTGCTGCCCTCGTACTTTGTGCAATCGAACTGTTCATTGATTTTCATTTGTTCCATAAACAATATGCGGCATCAAACAGATTCATCTATTTGTTGGTCGTAATCTCACATTTGTAGCTTCTTTTCACCATTTTCACTGTATTGTTCTGAGAACCTGTAACCTGCAACTATTTAGCAGAAATGGATCAAAAGCACCTATTTATTTGCAATATGATTAAGAATGAAGAATATACTAATGCAAAATTCTGATATGAACAGTCTCCCCCAAATCTCATTTTTGCCGAACTGCCTGGAAGTTATCATCCTTTAGTAAATCCATTTCTTGTTCTGGAACAGCAGCATACTCATCGCGACTTCTTCTGGAAGATATATCCACATTCAACGCACCTTTGATGTCAATGGAGTGGAACATCTCCTCATCACAATCTCGTACGAACCTCTTACTCCACTTTTCTTTAATATCGACTGATTCGGACTCGTTTCTTCGTAGCTGTATGGACTGTGCTACAACGGCTAAACTCATATCTAGAGTCTCCCAAGTAATGTATCCCATCACATGATATCCGGACTACGTTAAACTTTTCGATAGATTCATCAAAGTCCCATAATTCCCTGAGAGCTCAACACCATAATACAATTTAATAATATCCAGTACATGCCATAGCACCTGCGGACCAGCCGTAGAAGGGCAAACCCAAGCCTCACTAATAACACCGTGGAACTGCCGCAAACCCTAAGGTTCAAAAGCGTTCTCTTGGTCATTATGTCGAGTTAGGGTTTCATTCTAGAGGGTCCATAAAATTACTTGCATGTTTTTCCGAATACCTTAAACTTGGGAAAATGGGTTTCTGATATTCGTTCGAACTTTTTAACTTCGCCTAGACGACATGTGAATACTCTTCGTCCGCACGCTAAACAATGCCTCGATCCTCAAGAATAGACGATACATTAACGATCATCACATTCTAGCCGGTCTCTAACAGTGGTCCGATCACCTGGTGCAGATATCAAATGCTTGCGTCCACAAGAAAACATAGTAAATGACATATCAAAACGCTCATGCTGACTGCAACTCTAGCCGCGGCTCTCTCTGCCCGTGCGACCATGGTAACAGAAACCACCATCCGATATCGATGATGATAGATCATAAGAACGAATAGAAATACGATGCAAAGAAATGTATATCCTAAGACTTCTTAAGCGGAGTAGTGTATCTTAAGTATGCTGCGGAACATACCCACGGTACGTCACTCTACTTTAGCCACCTACTCCATCAACTAAGGGTCATCCTACACTTAAAAGGTAAAACCTAACGCTCTGATACCAACTTTGTCACGACCCGAAGGTAAGGAACATGACCGACACTTAAATTATGAAACGTCTAAAGACGTAATGTAATATAAGTAAGTCGAAGCCCAGAAATCTAAACCATTTTTAAAGAAAAGAGTGAAGGAAAACTTGTTTAAAAGCGACATCAATTTTCCCCGAAAATTTCAGCAGAGTCTCCTTTATAAATACTGGCCCCTAAACGAGTACAAACATACATATACATATAAATGATAAATAAGGGCATCCCCAAGCGGGAGCTAGCTCTTCGCCAATTGGCGGTCACAATCATGCAAGCAATATAATATACAATGCCGAAGGGCGAGAATCAAAACTCAGAAGAAAACCCAAGTCCACCAGAAAACCATAATAATACAAGCGTGACTCTAAGGTCGAAAGAATATACACTGGTCTTCTAAGTCTAACAAATATACAAGTCTGGTTGATGGAGCTTACTAGATGCAACTGAAATAAATAAAAGTACAACGACGGTCACGACACAAGTGAACCAACCTACCAAGCAATCACCCTGAATGAAGTGGTGTTCCAGAAAGCCGCCAAGGAAACCTGTACGGCAAAACCTGGAAGAAAATTTTGGCACAACGGGGGTGAGTTGCCAACTCGTGAGTAGAAGACATCTCCGGGTAGAAAATAGCATGCACGACGGTTTCTAGGTCATAATAATATACTTAACATAACACTGGACATCTAGTAGTGACAGGGTAATAATCTATGCATAAGTGAAATACTCAGTGCTCGTGTCAGTGTCACAACAGTAACAAGTCATATATCTGATGTATGAATTCATCATGAATGAGAAAATCCACCACAAAATCTGAATAATCTGATATAAAAAAATCATCAATGAATCTTATATAATAAAACTGAAATATCATCAGTGAAATCGACAAAAAGTCTATGTCAAGCATCGACACAATATCTCAATATCTCAAGCCTCAATATCTCAATGTCTCAATATCTCAATGTTTCAATGTCTCAATATCTCAATGTTTCAATGTCTCAATATCTCGGGCTCCGTCAGTTCGGATCGGCCCATATCATCAAATCTCACGACTACGACGGTATCATCCGGATATCCGCCGCGCTAGACATCACCGGTAGGTAGTCTGTGCCCCTGCCAGGCTCATCGTCATCCCCACGAAAACTATCTCGCCCCGGGGTACCATACCGGGCCTACCATGTACCCGAAACGGTTCCTCCACTCCTCGAATCGGGTCTCGAAATCCAATAACAATCATGAAAACTCATGGTGGTCGGCACATACATCACGAGAAAACTGCAACTTACATTTTTTTTATACGAGAATGAGTTTATAAAATCTTGCGGTTTTCCCCCAAATCCAGAAATCTCATGAAAATCCGAAATCCAAGAATCAAGGGTAAGTAAACAGTGAATATCGGCATAAAGCCCCAGAATAGTACATAACCGAATGAATATATGAATGCATATAGTATCTAAGTAAAGAATGCAATCTCTGAGCTAACACATGAAGGCAATCACACAAATATTATGTTGGAACTAGCATTTAGATGTTATATCAATGAAATAATATGATCTGAAGTGTACGTGACATGGCAATTACCGATGATGATGTGTGTGAGCTGGCAAGCAAGTGTATGTGAAACATGCGCATCATCGGTAATGGTGTTGGTGTCCTAACAGGCAGGGTTCATAATTATTAAAGAAAACACGTGCATAAGCATAAAATGCGATAGAGCAACATGAACATACGAAGAATGATGAAGTAACCGTAACAAGAAGAATATACATTATCCAAATACGAGCCATACAGTTTGGTGTTTGAAATAGCACGAATCGTGGTTTTTAGAAAAGTAGGGACTACGGGGTTTTTGAGAAAAGATACGTCCTTTGAAAAAAATCCATAGTATCCCTCGGCTGTATTTAAAAATTCGTACGATTCATTAGTTTTGAAAATATATATGACTCGAGCATAAACTAACATCTACCAAACCAACTAAGAGACTAAACTAAAGAACTGGTCGAAAGGTAAGAAAAATCCACCTAAAGTCCGAGTCGATATCTCTAGTAGTCGGCGATCCAGCCTCAATAGCGTCACGTACATAGTACGACTTTCTCGAGTCAAGAGTGCGGATCAATCATCATATCTATACGTCGTACGGTAAAATCCATCGTACGGCATCCCAGAATCGGGGTGCAGTCAACTATCATATACACATCATCATTCATATGGTATCATCATCATAATATTATGATCTGGGTTCTATTCTAAAGTCTCATACAATCCAATATCATGGACACATGTTATCGTATAAGAATACACATCGCCCCAAACGATCCATTAAAATATCATATCATAAATTATATCATAATTCGATCACATATCACATACCTCATGGCATCGTGCCCAATCATATCGACTCATCCCTAAGTATCATATAATATCCTCATCACCCGTGTATATGTATGTATGTATGTATGTATGTATCTATATATATACTTACTCACATACATACATATACATACATACATATATATATATATATACACATACACACACACGCACGCACATATACGCACAAGAAAACAGGTGTGTGTGTGTGTGTGTGTGTGTGTGTGTGTGTGTGTGTGTGTGAACCTATACTCTAGGGTCTCGCGACTAAGAACTAGACTAAAAGCACTATCATCCAGCTTACACAAATTCCGATCCGTGGTCTCCTAAAACCTTTCTTGCTAAGTATTTGTATCTCGCAACAATATGTATATATAACTATATCAAGACCATGTCATATCCTACGAAGTTGTGGGGGTGCTATACGCCATCCACCCGACTTCCCCCGTAGATATACATCTACTCATTTGGACGCCTCGGCTAATCTGATCCGATTCTAGCTCCGCCAGCTTCGCGCCATATCCGACATCTTTGCACCCGATCTTAGGAATGTATACAAGAAAAACAAGAGAATAAATATAAATAGTCGCGGACACAAAAAATACCTGTCAACCACGCGTATTAACTTGACGCACACACACTCGGTACACGAAACGCGCCGCGACAACTCCACAAACAACAACTAGGGTCACTATAAATGAAAACTACTAAACCAAAAACTAAATCGCACCAATCGCGCGTCCACGACACATCAAATATGATATGAAAAAGATTATAATTCACCAAAACCCCAAACTTAAATAAAATCGATTTAACCTAAAAACCTAGTAAGCATCCTTTAACCGTTTTAGTACAAACTTGATGTTTTAACAATCCTAGTGGCAACAAATCTCACTCAATATCTTAATTAAGCCATACACATATTCATTAGATTTTAATCTCACTTATTTTTTATAATTCTAAAAATCTAGTTTGCAAAATATACAATTTGGACATTTTTTTTAAAATAACAATTAGCAAACTAGAAACTAGCTTACATTTTACATGTCTTAAGGTATTTAACTAGACATTTAAACCATGATCAAAAGACATAAACCCTAACTTTAGTTCAAGCCTTCACTTGAAATTTCAAATCTTGAATTTAGAACCAAAATTAAACTCCTAATTAACTAGATGGAAGTAATTAAACACCAATTAAGGCATAGGTTAAGATTTATACCTCATCAAGTTTGAGATCTAACATGCTAACAAAGCCTCCAAATTGCCATCTTGCTTCTTGATTCATGCTAGCTTGGGCAAAGAAATAATGGGTAGAGATTGGATTTGGAGTTTGTGAGGTTTTTGATTTGGATTTTTGATGAAATTTTGGCAAGTTTTGCAATGAAATGGAGAAGAATCAAGAGGGGGCTACTGCTGTGCAGTTTCGGCCAGATGATGGGGAAGAGGAAATTGAGTGGGGTATGGTGTTGGTCAACTCAAGAAAGGTCCCAGTACAACATATATTCACACTTCATACATCATTCTATATTCTATTCTTTTATTATTTCTTTTTTTCTTTTCTTTTAGAAGTGGGGAAAATGTGTGAGGAATGAGGCAGCTTGGCGTGGGCTCGGCCAAGGGCAAGTGAGGAGAGGTGAGGGTAAGTGAGGAGAGTGGTGACCACACCCCACACACACACAACATCCTTCATGTCACATTAATTCATTTACTTTATTATTCTCTTTAAACTTTTTCTTTAAATTTCAAAAACCAAATGGAAATTTCATTTCATTTCAAAAACAACCTGTTACGCTTTGGTCTAATGTGTTATGATGCACAAAACTTGTATTAAACCATTCCAATTTGTAAATATCACTAATTAAATGTATTAGTGAGGACTTAAAAAAATAATTAAAATAATTAATTATGGAAATATTTTAGTAACTAGAATTTTTTTTATAAGTGACCCAATAAATACCAAATACTAGCAATTAAATAGCTAGAATAGGTATATTTAATTTTATGTTGAAAGGTAATTATATCTTGGTTTTACAAGAAACACCAGTTATTTTACCGATTATCCGAAATTTCACCTAAACGATTTTCAAAATGTTACACTTGTGGGAGACTTGTCTTGTGGATCTCAGATCCAGAGAAAGAACTAAGTTCTTTTTATAAGGGTCAAACCCTTAGATGTGATATTATAGGTAATAGAGATATTTTGAACTCTTTTGTTTACCCAGGGTTTTGAGAAGGAAGCTCTTCTTCTTTGAGAATTGAATTCTCTGTTCATTCTATCTGTGTTCTCTTCCTCTTTCCGTGTGTTCTCCCTGAGACTTGAAGTCCCGGGTCCTTTATATAGTGGAGGCAGATTGTTAATTAGTTTTGAGAAAATCTCTCAATGAGAGATTCCAATTGATTTAATTGGTCTCAAAATTGATTTGGGGAATTTTACCCACTGTTGGATCTTTGATCCAAGGTCTTCTGTTGTACAGAATATGTTGTTCTTGTTTTTAACAAGATCGGGGAAATATTCTCTCATATATAGAATTTATTCTCTAAAATGGTGATTTTTAATCACCATTGGATTTTTAATCCAAGAGTTCTCTGTTTTACAGAGAGCAATCTTTTTTGTTTCGAAAGAATAAGAGAATATATTCCAAAAATTGGATCATTGATCCAACCGAGAGCATCTTTCTTATTTAGAAAGATATGGGAGATATTTTCTCTTAATAGAATTTGATTCTATATTTTGATGATTTATCATCCCCGTTGGATCTTTGTTTCAACGTCTCTGTTTAATAGAGAGTATTGTAAAATTTTAATTCTACCTGGACGCTGGCGCTCACATATTATGCACGTGGGCGTTACTTAAAAATTTAATTCTTAAGATAGATATTCCTGTGCTTTGCACATTAGTGCCCGCGTAAGGAGCACGTGCGGCGCCATATAAGAATTTAACTTTTATTCAGGAAGCACTCCTGTGCTTTGCACATTGGCGCCCACGTGAGGAGCACGTGAGGTGCCACCATAGGATTTAATCCTATAAGTTTGGTTCTGGTGCTGGCGCTCTCGTGGAGAGCACGTGAGGCGCCGCCTCATTCTAACAGAGCATTGCTCTTTTATTAGGTTAAATATTGGGAGAACAAATGCCCTTCACCATTGTGCTCACGTGGCTCACACGTGAGTGCAACGGTGTCACCTTTTCTACCGTTAGATCTCCTGGGGAGTTGAACCGTCCCTTTATGTCTTATAAATATGGTCTTTGTCCCTTGAGATGACTACCGTTCTATCATCTTCTGAGTCTTCTTCTTCCTTGAGAATTTAATTCTCTCCTCAGAGTTTAGATTTCTATTCCCAGAACTTTCTCAAAGTTAAACTCTGTCAAAAATTAGTAAGAATTATGACTATGATTTAACTCTTAAAGAAAATCTTAAAAGAATCTCTTTTCGTTTTTAGGTTTTTAACCCATTAACAGAGGTTTGCTCTCCACTTGGAACGATTTCTTAGAGATCTTTAAAAAAAAATTATTTGGGTAGACCATGGGTCTTAGAGATCTTAGGATTTTTACCCTGTTAGGGGCTTTGATCTTTGAGGGTTGTTTGGAATTTAATTCCATTTCCCATGGGGATTTCTGAGAAAATTTCTTTTGAAAATTCTTTTGGGAATTTTATTCGCTTTTTTTATTTTCTTTTTAGGGTTCTTCTTGCAGATTTGAATCTGTTGTAGAACTCGTTTTTCGAGAATATTGGTAGTTGAACTCCACAGTTCAATGAGATTTTTCATTAAATGAGAATCCTTTTGGATTCTTATAATGGGTGTCTGTCTCATCGTTGATGAAGCATCACCTTGATTTTGTGGGGGCCACTGTTTTTTTCTAGATTGTAATAATTTTGGTATTTTGATTGCTAACCTTTATTGGTTTTTCTTTTCAGATACTATGGCTTCTCATCTGTATGATCTTGAAGAGATTATCTCTTATGAGGAGATTCACATCTAAGGCCGCTGTCAAGGCCAGGAGTTTACTGACACCCAATGTGCTGAGGCGATGCGTCGCTTTGACGATTATAATAGTAGATTGCTCCTCCTCTGTTCTGCTTTTTTGAAGATTGTTGTTGGGTCGATTTGGGAATCACTTCCTGAGCTTGATGAGGTTATGCCGCTCGAGGCACTTGATAATGTTGAAGACAAGGTGCATTCAGTATATCATACGGGCCTGATTTCAAAGAAGCAGAGAAATGATCTTGTCACTGTTTTGCATCGCGTCTTCCAACAGAAGGCGATAATATCCGCATACCAGAGGATGGATGATATCAGCGGGGATCCCGACGCTTTCATTCGCGAGAAAATGCATAATAAGATGTTCAACGAAGCCAGAAGCACTTTACTCAAACTTGCCTCTAAGTTCATGAATCCGTGTCCGGAATTCAGCGTCTTGCCATTGTAAACATTTTGATGATGTCTCTTTTTTATCATCCTTATGACCAATGTATAAATTTCTTTGAAGTATGAATGATAAAGCTCTCCTTTTCTTTACCCAATGCTCGTATGAGGTATTATTACATATAAAAAATATACCGGCACCTACATGTCACACACGTGAGGTGCTATTGTAGGACTTAATCGCGAAAAGAACTAGCGCCAGTGCTCACATGTCATGCACGTGAGGTGTTGCACTAATCCCAGAAAGAATCAACGCTGATGCTCACGTGTTAGGCACGTAGGGCGCCGTTGAGGGAATCGTTTCACCTTCTTACTCTGATTACCATTAGTCAACTCTTTCTTTTCCCATGCCCTTTTTGCCAGGCCTTGGAAAGAGTTCCACCATGCACAATGTTTTCTGTGCCTAAATTTAAATGCTTCTCTTTATATTCTGAAGTGATAATCTTCTTCTTCTTCACAAGAAGAAAGCCATTTTTTTTACAGACCAAGAGTTATGGCTTGCAATCTTCTCCATGCTCGACGACAACCATGGGAGGTACCTATCGAGGGAATTGTTCCCCGTTTTTCTATGCGATTAGTGGATCCCGTTCCCACTGATGACCAGTATGACACAGTGATGTACGAGTGTAACACCCTAGAATGCGATTAGGGGTTATTATGCTTTAATGTGGGGGTTTTAGTAAAAAGTTTACCAAATCGGTTTTCAAATATTTTATAAGATTTAATGAATATTTTACTAGAATTTAATTTGGACTGCAAACACATGTGTATGTAAATTAGGGCTAAGTTTAGGGTTAAGCCATGGTAAATTAAAACATTTCATTAGGATAATGTGAAGTTAATTAAGTGAATTAGTTTTTTTTTAAATTTAAATATAATTAGTGTTTTGGGGTTGACTTGAGAATTGGAGAGAGAGAGGGGGCATGATGAGTGAAGCAAGCTTGGTAATGATGAGAGAGAGGGGGATATGGGGTTAACTCTCATCTCTCATTTCTTATTTCAAACCACTTATTTTTTCCCACACTCATCACATCTCTCTCTCCCTCTCATTTCTATTCCCTGCGCACGCACACACACACACACCCAGCAGCAGCAGCAGTAGCAACAGCAGCAACAGCAGCACAACAGCAACAACAGCAACAGCAACGGCAGCAGCAGCAGCACACCCCTTCTCTTCTCCTTCTTCTTCTTCTTCTTCTTCTCTTCTTCTTCTTCTTCTTCTCTTTTGCATTGTCACGACCCGAATGTACGGAACATGACCGGCACTTAAATTACGAAACGTCTAGAGGCGTAACGTAATCTAAGCAAGCCAAAGCCCAGAAATCTAAACCATTTAAAAGAAGAAGTTAAGGAAAACATGTTTAAAAACAACATCAAATTTTCCCAAAAATTTCGGCAGAGTCTCCTTTGTAAAAACTAGCCCCAAACAGGTACAAACAAGAATATATGTACCAAAAGCAACAATAAAGGCATCTCCAAGCGGGAGCTAGCTCTTCACCAATTGGTGGTCACAAGCACAAGCAAAATAATATACAACGCCGAAGGGCGAGGAACAAAACTCAGAAGAAAACCAAAATCCACCAGAAAACTATAATAATACAAGCGCGACTCTAAGGTCGAAATAAAAACAACTGGTCTTCTAAATCTACCAATAATACAAGTCTGGTTGATGGAGCTTACTAGATACAACTGAAATAAATAGTAGTACAACGGTGGTCACGATACAAGTGAACCAACCTACCAAGCAATCACCCTGAATGAAATGGTGTGCCAGCAAGCCGCCAAGGAAACCTGTACATCTGAACATGAAAGAAAATTTGGCGCAACGGGGGTGAGTTGCCAACTCATGAGTAGAAGACATCTGCGAGTAGAAATCGCATGCACGACGATCTCCTAGGTCATAATAATATACATATATAACACTAGTCATCTAGTAGTGACAGGGTAATAATCTATGCGTAAGTGCAATACTCAGTGCTCGTGTCTGTGCCTCAAGTAGTAACATGTCATATGAATGAGTATGCATGCATCATGAATGTAAAATAATCAACCATGAAATCTGTATATATCTGTATAAGAAATCTTTACTTTTATCATGATAAAATGTTCCGAAATAACTGAAGTATCATCAATGAAACCATGGAAATCCCTGTCAAGCATCGACACAAAATATGTAAATCTCAAAGTCTCAATACCTCATATCTCTGTATCTCAATCTCATATCTCTGTATCTCAAATCTCATATCTCTGTATCTCAAATCTCAATATCTCGGGCTCTGGCAGTCCGGATCGGCCCATATCGTCAAATCACACGACTACGGTCGGTATCTTCCGGATATCCTCCGCGTCATAAATAACCGGTAGGTAGTGCTCCCCTGCCGGGCTCAACGCCATCATCTGCGATCTTCTTGCCCCGATGTACCATACTGGGCCCACCATGTACCCGCAGACGATGCATCCCCCTTCTCGAATCGGGTATATGATACTGCTCAAGAACCGAGAAAACTCATGGTGGGCAGCACACACATCACATCATGAAAAAACTATAAATTTCTATTTTTAAATAATGATAAATTTTTTATAAAATTATTGTGGTTTTTCCCAAAATCCAGAAATCTCATGAAAATCCGAAATCCAAGAATCAAGAGTCAATAAGCATGAATACCGGCATAAAGCCACCATATAGCATAACCAAATGAATCTATGAATGCATGAAGTGTCTTAGTAAAGAACGCAATATCTCACTAGTGAAGAATAAAGAACGCAATATCTCACTAGTGAAGGAGGGCAATAACACTAATATTATATTGGAACTATCATTTAACTGATTATATCAATAAGATAATATGTTCTAAAGTGTACGTGACATGGCAATTACTGATGATGATATGTGTGAGCCGGCAAATAAGTGTATGTGGAACATGTGCATCATCGGTAATGGTGCTGGTGTCCTAACAGGCAGGGTTTCATATTAGCTAAAGAAACATATGTATGAACATGCAATGCACATGAATGTAATGGTGAATGTGTATTAAACGCACATTTAGAATATATATATCTAACTACGAGTCATATAGTTTGTTGTTTGAAATAATAGAATCGTGGTTTTTAGAAAAGTAGGGCTACGGGGTTTTATAGAAAAGTTATGTCCTTTGAAAAATACGTAGTATCCCTCAGGCTGTCTTTAAAAATATTCACGATTCGTTAGTTTTAAAAATAAGTATGACTCGAGCCTAAACTAAGATCTACCTAAGCAACCAAGGAACTAACTAAAGACACTAGTCGAAAAGTAAGAAGAATCCTCCAAAAGTCTGAGTCGATATCTCTAGTAGTCGGCGATCCAGCCTCAATAGCGTCACGTACGTAGTATGACTTCCTCGTGTCAAGAGTGAGGATCAATCATCATATCTATGTCTCGTAAGGTAAAATCCATCGTACGGCATCCCAAAATCGGGGTACGGATCAACTATCACATATATATACATCATCGTTCGTATAGTATTATCATCCAACAATATCATGATCAAGGGTACTGTACTATAATCGTATACATTCCAATATCATCAAACATATATCATCGTCTGTGTAAGTATACATCGTCAAATGATCCACTAAAATATCATGTCATATATCATGTCATATATCATATCGTAATTAAGTCACATATTACGATCTGGGTTTTATTCTAGAATCTCATTCATTTCAATGTCATCTACACATATCATCGTTTATATATTTTCTCATTACCCAACGATCCACTAATATCGTAACACATTTCATATCATATCTCGGTCATATATCCAATATCTCATGGCATAATGCCCAATCATATCGACTCATCCCCAAGTATCATATAAGACCCTCATATCACATTTATATGTTGTATATGTATATATACCTACATACATTCCTACATACACACACACACATACAACAAGTCAAGTTTATGTGTATGCGTGTGTGTGTGTCTACATGAAACCTACGAATTCTCTCCAAGGCAATCATCATCTGGTTAAGTCTTTCTAAATTAGTCTAATCCAACTTAAACTCTTCAATAGTACCCTACTTGCCAAGAATCTAAGGTCAAGTCCGACCTCCTAATAATAGTACATAATATTCTTATTCTATGATTGCGAGGGTGCTATACGCCATCCACCCGACTTCCCTCGTAGATATACATCTACTCACCTGGTCCTTGTCTGACGAAGTCGATGCCGCCATCTTCTTCTTTATCGTCCGAAGTCCATGTGAGAGGTACCTATACGCAAACATATATAATATCGTATACCGAAATCGTGGACAAAACCAAAACGGCGCACAAAACGGGCATAGGTTAAAACCTATGACCTGCTCATGCAAAAGAACCAAATAACCCTCGATATCGGCGTACAAACGCCAATTGATCAAGATAAAACACAAACGTGCAAATCATATTTTCAAAACTCACTAATTATAATATAAAATAGGGTTTAAATCATCCAAAACCTTAAAAGTAATCAAACCGTTTTATTTCGCAAAAACCTAGAAAGCACTTAATTACCGTTTTAATTCGAAACTTGATGTTTTAACAAAACTAATGGCCATAATATTCACTAAATATCATAACTAGGTCATATAAACCATTTCTATAATTTAATCTCATCAATTTGTATTAAATCCAAAACTCTAGTTTGCAAAAATATCCAATTTTAACACTTTTAAAACAAAAATTCACAAATCAACAACTAAGCTTGGTTTTGCAAGATCTAAAATATCAAACTACAATTTATAATGTTAATAATGTCATGAAACCCTAATTAGATTTTAATCTCAATTATTTAATCAGTTTCCAAAAACCTAGTTTGCAAAATTAGCATAATTAGCATAATTTTAAACTAACAATTAGCAACTAGTAACTAGATTAGATTTTGCATTCCATTAACATGTTAATCTCCTCATTAAAACCATAACCTAATGATAAAAACCCTAATTTGATTTAAAACCCTTTCTTGAATTTTTAATCATAAAATTAAAACCATAACTAAACTTCTAATTAAGCTACACTAAAGTAATTTAGCAACAATTTGAACATGGTTTAGGATTATACCTCCAACTTGAGATCCAAACATGCAAACTTGTCTCCAAAATGACCTCTTTGCTCCAAGGATTCAAGCAAGATTGATCAAAGGATAATGGGTCATGATTTAATTTAGGAATTATTAGGATTTTGTGTGATTTTTGAATGGATTTTTGTGTTGAGATGAAGTGGGAATGAGAGAGCAAAGATTTTGGGGCTACCCTTGATAAGGCTCGGCCATGAAGAGGGAGGGGAGTGGAGAGAGTGAAAAATGTGTGGTATTGTGTAGAAAGTTCATTAATAATGCATCTTTTTACTTAAAACCTTTATTATTTAAAATTTTCAATTTAAACATTTTCCTAGAAATTTCTAGAACCATGAAGAGATTTTGAGAAAGAATTTTGCATGATACACACTTGTTTTAAATTTTCATGGTTCACTTTTTGCAAAATTAACCCATTCCAATTTGTATTTATCATTAATTAAATGTATAATTAAGAGCTTATGTTAATATTGAAAATTAATTAACTACAAAAAATATTTTATTAACTAATAATTTATAAGTGACCATAAAAATACCAAATACTAGCAATTATATAGTTAAAATAGGCGTAATTAAATATATATTGAAAAATAATTGTAGTTGAGTTTTACGGAAAATATGGTTTATTTTACCGATTATCAGAAAATTCACCTAAAGGATTTTATTTATCTAATCATTTATTTATTTAATTTTAAAATGTTACAATCTTTCCCCCTTAAAGAAATTCGGTCCCCGAATTTAAATCAAAACTCCCCCAAATACAAAGACATTTAGCAAAACACTCAAAGCGTCGGGGCTCCGAAATCATCAATATTTAAAACACATTTTAGCGAAATGCATGCGCATGAAAAACAGGTACATAACTCAAAATCAAAACTCCGTCAAGCATAACGCAATCATCGGAGTTATGGTGAAAATACGATATCAAAGTCCAATACGAAAACCAACATCATATACATCAAAACTATAACTTGTATATAGTACGCATCGTAGTAAAATCGTCCAAACATCTGATTAGAGAAGCATGCAAAACCCCCTTTTTCAAATAGCTATGCGATGCGCATATCACAACATAAGTAGCGGACGTTCGTTTTAAGGAAAAATAGCTATACATATATATCTTTTATTTAAGATACACGTCCTGCCTTTTGAAAATAATTTAGAAGGGTTTCTTTTGAAAATATTTCGTATCATCTCAGACACATAAGAAAATATTGAGACTATAGCTCTATTTTGGAAATCCCTTCAGTAACTATCAATGCATGCAAAAGCACCTTTGGTACTGTTCTCAGAACAGTCCTGCTAGGTTACTAAACCAAATAGTAAATATCATAAAAACGTACTGCTCAAATGAAACCAATCTCAAATACAGTATATAAAGTACCATGTGCGTCCGATGCGCACGAAAATCGAAACCAAATACAGATGCCACGAATATGCACAGAAACAAAACTAGGTGCAATGGGTGTGCACCAAAAATATCTGTCAAGTGCAACGGGCGTGCACGACAACAATATCAGGTGCATTTAATCGGCACAAAACCCCGATTTAGTGCATCTGGTGTACACAAAATCGCATCAAGTGCGCCAAGTGTGCGCAAGAATCTCAATCGAGTTCACATGGTGCACGAAAACATAAATCGAATATCAAAATCAAAATCAGCGGTATACGACATACACCGAATCAAAATCAAGTATACCGCGATAGATAAACTTACAACCACATGCATCAGTATGCACAAAACCAAATAAAAGTACGAAAAGTGCATGAAAACTATACTGAAAGCAGAAGTCCAAACTCATGTGCAACCCATATACACGAAATCAAATCAATTAAATCCAGGTGCATGAAATCAAAATCAAACATCTCATAATGTATATAAGAATCAAATCAAGTGTAATGGGTATGCGCAAAACGAACATCAAAACAACTGATACATGGAACACTAATCGAGTGCAAGGAATGTGCACGTAGGAAATATCAATCATAAAATGAAATTCTCAAAATAGCAAAATCCAAACAACGGAAATATGAAATTCAAATCACCAAATCACAATTCGTAACACCGACGTCAATGTGCTCCTCTTTCCTTTGGTATCGACTGAATCGAACTCGTCTCTTCATAGCTGTATGAACGGCGCTACAAACAGATATACTCATATCTAGTGTCTCCCAAGTAATGTATCTTATCACATGATATCCGGACTACGTTAAACTTTTCGATCGATTCATCAAAGTCCCATAATTCCCCGAGAGCTCAACACTTAAGTACAATTTAAAAATATCCAGTACGCGCCACAGCACCTGCGGACCAGCCGTAGAAGGGCAAACCCAAGCCTCACTAATGGCACCGCGGAACTGCCGCAAATCCTAAGGTTCAAAGACGTTCTCATGGTCATTATTTCGAGTTAGGGTTTCATTCTTTTAGAGGGTCCATAGAATTACCTGCATGTTCTTCCAAATACCTTAAACTTGGGAAAATGGGTTTCTGACATTCGCTCGAACCTTTTAACTTCGCTTAGACCACATGTGAATACCTTTCGTCTGCATGCTAAACAGTGCCTCGATCCTCAAGAATAGACGATACACTAACGGCCATCACATTCTAGCCGGTCTCTAGCAATGGCCCGATCATTTGGTGCAGATATCAAACGCTCGAGCTGACCATAACTCTAGCCGCAGCTCTCTCTGTTCATGCAACCGTGGTAACATAACCACCATCCGATATCGACGAAGATATATCAAAGGAACGAATAGAATACGGTGCAAAAAAATATACATCCTAAGGCTCCTTAAGCGGAGTAGCGTATCGTAAGTATGCTGAGGAACATATCCACGGTATGTCACTCTACTTTAGTCGCCTACTCCATTAACCAAGGGTCGTCCTACACATAGAAGGTAAAACTTAACGCTCTGATACCAACTTTGTCACGACCGGAAGGTACGGAACGTGACCGGCACTTAAATTACGAAACGTCTAGAGGCGTAACGTAATCTAAGCAAGCCGAAGCCCAGAAATCTAAACCATTTAAAAGAAGAAGTGAAGGAAAACATGTTTAAAAACAACATTAAATTTTCCCAAAAATTTTGGCAGAGTCTCCTTTGTAAAAACTAGCCCCAAACGGGTACAAACAAGAATATATATACCAAAAGCAACAATAAAGGCAACCTCAAGCGGGAGCTAGCTCTTCGCCAATTGGCGGTCACAATCACAAGCAAAATAATATACAACGCCGAATGACGAGGAACAAAACTCAGAAGAAAACCAAAATCCACCAGAAAAGCATAATAATTCAAGCGCGACTCTAAGGTCGAAATAAAAACAACTGGTCTTCTAAATCTACCAATAATACATGTCGGTTGATGGAGCTTACTAGATACAACTGAAATAAATAGTAGTACAACGACGGTCACGATACAAGTGAACCAATCTACCAAGCAATCACCCTGAATGAAATGATATGCCAGCAAGCCGCCAAGGAAACCTGTACATCTGAACATGAAAGAAAATTTGGCGCAACGGGGCTGAGTTGCCAACTCGTGAGTAGAAGACATCTGCGAGTAGAAATCGCATGCACGACGATCTCCTAGGTCATAATAATATACATATATAACACTAGTCATCTAGTAGTGACAGGGTAATAATCTATGCGTAAGTGCAATACTCAGTGCTCGTGTCTGTGCCTCAAGTAGTAACATGTCATATGAATGAGTATGCATGCATCATGAATGTAAAATAATCAACCATGAAATCTGGATATATCTGTATAGAAATCTTTACTTTTATCATGATAAAATGTTCCGAAATAACTGAAGTATCATCAATGAAACCATGGAAATCCATGTCAAGCATCGATACAAAACATGTAAATCTCAAAGTCTCAATACCTCATATATCTGTATCTCAATCTCATATCTCTGTATCTCAAATCTCATATCTCTGTATCTCAAATCTCAATATCTCAGGCTCCGGCAGTCCGGATCGGCCCATATCATCAAATCACATGACTACGGTCGGTATCCTCCGGATATCCGCCGCGTCACAAATAACCGGTAGGTAGTGCTTCCCTGCCGGGCTCAACACCATCATCTGCGATCTTCTAGCCCCGAGGTACCATACCGGGCCCACTATGTACCCGCAGACGGTGCATTCCCCTCCTCGAAT
Organism: Agapanthus africanus; assembly: GCA_030015575.1. Classification (NCBI taxonomy): domain Eukaryota; kingdom Viridiplantae; phylum Streptophyta; class Magnoliopsida; order Asparagales; family Amaryllidaceae; genus Agapanthus; species Agapanthus africanus. The sequence goes on from CM057337.1 coordinate 190,278,968, forward strand.
TGGGTATATGATACTGCTCAAGAAACGAGAAAACTCATGGTGGACAGCACACACATCACATCATGAGAAAACTGCAAATTTCTATTTTTAAATAATGATAAAAAGTTTTATAAAATTATTGCGATTTTCCCCAAAATCCAGAAATCTCATGCAAATCTAAAATCCAAGAATCAAGAGTCAATAAGCATGAATATCGGCATAAAGCCACCATATAGCATAACCAAATGAATTTATGAATGCATGAAGTGACTAAGTAAAGAATTCAATATCTCACTAGTGAAGGAGGGCAATAACACTAATATTATATTGGAACCATCATTTAACTGATTATATCAATGAGATAATATGTTCTAAAGTGTACGTGACATGCTAATTAACGATGATGTTGTGTGTGAGCCAACAAATAAGTGTATACGGAACATGCGCATCATCGGTAATGGTGCTGGTGTCCTAACAGGCAGAGTTTCATATTAGCTAAAGAAACATATGTATGAACATGCAATGCACATGAATATAACGGCGAATGTGTATTAAACGCACATTTAGAATATACATATCTAACTACGAGTCATATAGTTTGTTGTTTGAAATAACCGAATCGTGGTTTTTAGAAAAGTAGGGCTACGCGGTTTTATAGAAAAGATATGTCCTTTGAAAAATCCGTAGTATCTCTCAGGCTGTCTTTAAAAAATGCGCACGATTCGTTAGTTTTGAAAATAAGTATGACTCGAGCCTAAACTAAGATCTACCTAACCAACCAAAGAACTAACTAAAGACACTAGTCGAAAGGTAAGAAAAATCCTCCTAAAGTCTGAGTCGATATCTCTAGTAGTCGGTGATCCAGCCTCAATAGCGTCATGTACGTAGTACGACTTCCTCGAGTCAAGAGTGCGGATCAATCATCACATCTATGTCTCGTACGGTAAAATCCATCGTACAACATCCCAAAATCAGGGTACGGGTCAACTATCACATATATATACATCATCGTTCGTATAGTATCATCATCCAACAATATCATGATCAAGAGTACTGTACTATAATCGCATACATTCCAATATCATCAAACATATATCATCGTCTGTGTAAGTATATATCGTCAAATGATCCACTAAAATATTATGTCATATATCATATCGTGATTAAGTCACATATTACGATCTGGGTTTTATTCTAGAATCTCGTTCATTTCAATGTCATCTACACATATCATCGTTTATATATTTTCTCATTACCCAACGATCCGCTAATATCGTAACACATTTCATATCATATCTCGGTCATATATCCAATATCTTATGGCATCATGCCCGATCATATCGACTCATCCCCAAGTATCATATAATACCCTCATATCACATGTATATGTTGTATATATCTATCTATATATATACATACCTACACACATTCCTATATATATATATATATATATATATATATATATATTCACACACATATACAATAAGTCAAGTTTATGTGCGTGCGTGTGTGTGTGTCTACATGAAACCTATGAATTCCCTCCAAGGCAATTATCCTCTGGTTAAGTCTTTCTAAATCAGTCTAATCAAACTTAAAGTCTTCAATAGTATCCTACTCGCCAAGAATCTAAGGTTACGTCCGACTTCCTAATAATAGTTCATAATATCCTTATTCTACGATTGCGGGGGTGCTATACGCCTTCCACCTGACTTCCCCCGTAGATATACATCTACTCACCTGGTCCTTGTCGGACGAAGTCGATGCCGCCATCCTCTTCTTCATCGTCCGAAGTCCACGTGAGAGGTATCTATACGCAAACATATATAATATCGTAAACCGAAATTGCGGAAAACCAAAACGGCGCATGAAATGCGCATAGGTTAAAACCTATGACCCGCTCATGCAAAAGAACCAAATAACCCTCGACATCGGCGTATAAATACCGATTGATCGAGATAAAACATAAACGTGCAAATCGTAGTTCCTAAAATCACTAATTATAATATAAAATAGGGTTTAAATCATCCAAAAGCTTAAAAGTAATCAAATCGTTTTATTTCGCAAAAACCTAGAAAGCACTTAATTACCGTTTTAATTCGAAACTTGATATTTTAACAAAACTAATGGCCATAATATTCACTAAATATCATAACTAGGCCATATAAACCATTTCTATAATTTAATCTCATCAATTTGTATTAAATCCAAAACTCTAGTTTGCAAAAATATCCAATTTTAACACTTTTAAAGCAAAAATTCACAAATCAATAACTAAGCTTGGTTTTGTATGATCTAAAGTATTAAACTACAATTTATAATGTTAATAATGTCATGAAACCCTAATTAGATTTTAATCTCAATTATTTAATCAGTTTCCAAAAACCTAGTTTGCAAAATTAGCATAATTAGCATAATTTTAAACTAACAATTAGCAACTAATAACTAAATTAGGTTTTGCATTCCATTAACATGTTAATCTCCTCATTAAAACCATAACCTAATGATAAAAAACCCTAATTTGATTTAAAACCCTTTCTTGAATTTTGAATTATAAAATTAAAACCATAATTAAACTTCTAATTAAGCTACACTAAAATAATTTAGCAACAATTTGAACATGGTTTAGGATTATACCTTCAACTTGAGATCCAAACATACAAACTTGTCTCCAAAATGATCTCTTTGCTCCAAGGATTCAAGCAAGATTGATCAAATGATAATGGTTCATGATTTAATTTAGGAATTATTAGGCTTTTGTGTGACTTTTGAATGGATTTTTGTGTTGAGATGAAGTGGGAATGAGTGAGCAAAGATTTTGGGGCCGCCCTTAATAAGGCTCGGCCATGAAGAGGGAGGGGAGTGGAGAGAGTGAAAAATGTGTGGTATTGTGTAGAAAGTTCATTAATAATGCATCTTTTCACTTAAACCCTTTATTATTTAAAATTTTCAATTTAAACCTTTTCCTAGAAATCTCTAGAACCATAAAGAGATTTTGAGAAAGAATTTTGCATGATACATACTTGTTTTAAATTTTCATGGTTCACTTTTTGGAAAATTAACCCATTCCAATTTGTATTTATCACTAATTAAATGTATAATTAAAACCTTATGTTAATATTGAAAATTAATTAACTACGGAAAATATTTTAGCAACTAAAAATTTATAAGTGACAAAAAAAATATCAAATACTAGCAATTACATTGTTAAAATAGGCGTATTTAAATCTATATTGAAAAATAATTGTAGTTGAGTTTTACGGAAAATACGGTTTATTTTACCGATTATCAGAAAATTCACCTAAAGGATTTTATTTATCTAATCATTTATTTATTTAATTTTAAAATGTTACATGCATCCAAGATCAAACCTTCTTAAAAAATACATTTTTCTTCACAAAATCCCTTGCAAACTCTTCCTTGCTGGTCCTTGTGGCAAAGTCATCAAGTTTGAGCCACCACTAACCCACTTTGAGGTATAAAACTCACCTCAACTTTCTTTAGCTAAAACTTATAGTTGTTTAGCTTAAAATTTTGTTTAGGTAGTGAAATGGGCTAACTTTGTGTTTTGTGTGGAGTTTTGGGTAAAATGGGATTGTTATGGCTTAATTAATTTAATTAGGTGTTATTTGTGCTGTGTAAACTAACTAGTATCACTAGACTTCGCTAAAATTCCTTAAAGTCCCAAATTTGAATTTTAATTACGGTTTTGAAACAAGTTATAGGATACGAGTGACCTGCTATATCTGTGATCATTTTCTAGTTTAGCAAACACATACAGATTAGTGTACAGGGTAGCTGGAGTGTTGTGTTGAATTTCGAGCCCGTTCCTCTACCAAAAATCCGGTGACCACCCTTTAAATTCCGGCGTCGCCGGCCCCTCTGAGGATTTGGGTGTTGGTGCTTTGCTGACTGGTGTCTGTGGGTGTTTGTCTGTATTTGGTATTATTTATTTTCTTTGTTTGTTTCCAGGTAAAAATCTGGGATAGTTTAGTTCGTTTTAGTGTTTTGTGGGATTTGATGTTAATTTGATGGTTTAGTTGGAGAATAGGATAAGTTAGGATTTTCAAGGTTAGATTGGCTCTAATATGTGTTGTTGGTATCACTTGATTCTTGTAATTTCACCTAATTTCTCAAATGTACCCTATTGTTGCAAATTAAGTGTTTTAAAACGTTTTTAAAACTAAACTTTAGGATACTAGAATCTGCTGTATCTGGGATAATATTTTTTTGTAAGCAAACATATACATTAGGCTATGTTTTGTGCTAGGAATATGGTGTAGAAACCTGGGCCTTTTCCACCTGAATTTGGCCGATATCATACCTATGGTGGCCGGCCCAATTTTGTTGGATCATGTTGAATTTTTGCAAAGGTTTTGTAAGAGGTTTGGTCTTGTTTGTTTTTCTTGTTTTTGCTCCAGATGAAATCTGTGACCTTTTACCTATAATTAGCATAACGGGACTTACACGACACGTACGATACGAGTTGAGTTGGTGTGCTGTATGTTACAGCGTGTCGCGGTGGTTTTTGACGTATGCACACACGTTACGTATACACACGCATTTAGCTAGCGATGCTAGTTTCTCGTATAAACTTGATATCACGTTTTTGCAGGATTGTGCCTTATGTGTGTTGCTTTGTGTAAATTCTAGGTTCGCAGGCGGGGACTTCGGACGCCGTGAAGAAAGGAAAGCAGGTGGTCGGGTACACCTAGCACCAGATCACCGGTGAGTAGATGTACACATCTACGGGGGAAATCGTATGGATTGTGCGAGGCGCCCGATAGTTTTAAAATTTCTAGTAGTACAGGCATTGCGTGTAGTTCCTCATTATTCAGTTTGCTGCATTGCATGATCCTTATATCCCTATATGTGTTAGTTCATTATATAGAACCATTGAACCATTAATATGAGACATGCGACACGAGTACTATATGACTTGTTTAGTTCATCATGTAGAACCATTGAATCAGTAAAATGAGTATGCGGCACAAGTATTAATTAACTTGTTAAATTGAGAATCTAGAATCATATTGCATTATTATCATGAGTTATGCGGCATAAGTACTATTTAACTTGCTAAATTGAGAATGTAGAAGCATTACACCATTATCATGAGTATGCGGCATAAGTGCTAATTAAATTGCTAAATTGAGAATCTAGAAGCATTACATCACTATTCATGCACAGTTTTCTAGATACATACTGCAGGTCGTATTATCGATACCGTAGGTTCATTCTAGCTAACATGCGTACTTAAGGTGATTTTCTGAGGATTTCTGTACTTGAGATTTATGAGTTTTTGGGAGAAAACCGCAAGGATTTAATAAACTAGATATCATTTTTAAATGTTGCAAGTTGCGGTTTTCTCGTAATTGATATATGTGTCGTCCACCATGGGTTTTCTGTTAGTTTTCGAGACCCGATTCGAGAAGTAGGATGAACCGTCTCGGGTACATGGTGGGCTCGGTATGGTACCCCGGGGCAAGAAGCTCGAGTTGTAGATGATGAGCCTAGCAGGGGCAGACTACCTATCGGTGATTGTTGGCGGGCGGATATCCAGAGGATACCGACCGTGGTCGCGAGATATTGTGATTTTGATACCTTGAGATGGGCCAGTCGGACGGCTGGGGCCCGAGATACTGCGATACCGATACTTTGAGGCTTTGAGATAATCATTTGAGGTGCCGATGCTGGACACGGATTTCTGTTGATTCCATTGGTATTATATTGATATTTCAAAAGAGTTTTTCTAAGATGAAAATGATGATTTTCTCATCTCAACATATTCAGATCACGGGTTAAATTGATTCATGTTACACACATACTTGCTAGTACATCATGCCAGATTAGTAGTGTAAAATTGATTCATGTTACATACATACCTGCTAGTATATCATGCCAGATTAGTATTGTAAAATTGATTCATGTTGCATACATATCTGCTAGTATATCATGCCATATTAGTATTGTTGAGTTATGACACTTTGCGTGCATACTTACGATAGCCTTTATAGATGTTACTTATTACTCACGAGTTGGCAACTCACCCCCGTTGTGCCACAGCCTTTTTTCAGGTCCGATCCGTCAGCACTGTAGCGGCGGACGCACTTTATCCTTTTTCTCCTTTTGCTTGGATTTGAGATTTTTGTTTGTAGGTGGGTTGTGAGATTATTTTGTTTCCACCTTGTATATTTATTGTATCTAGCATACTCCATCTACTGTACCTGCTACTTGTATTGATGTACTATGACCTAGAGACGAGACAGTGAGATTTGTGGACATTTATGTTATTTCTCTGGGTCGACCTCACTTGAGCCGACGTGATGCTTGTTACTTGGGTTTTTACAAGCTTATTTTTGCACAGTAATGATTTTTATTGCGTGTGATATTGAGACCGCTTTTGGCGAAGTGCTAGCTCCCTCTTAGGGATGCTTTATTCATGATTATATGTATATTCTTGTTTTGTACCCATTTGGGGCCAGTTTTTACAAAGGAGACTCTGCCGAAAATTTTGGAAAAAAAAGGGAAGTTGTTTTTAAAAGATTTTGATGTGACTTATTTGGTTTTCCTTGACATTGCTTAAATGGGTTTTGATTTCTGGGCTTTGGCTTACTTAGATTACGTACGCCTTGAGACATTTCGTAATTTAAGTGCCAGTCACGTTCCGTACTTTTCGGGTCGTGACAAAGTTGGTATCAGAGCGATAGGTTTTACCTTTCTGAGTATAGGATAACCCTTAGTAGATGGAGTAAGTGACTTAAGCATGGTAACATAGCGTGTGTATGTTCGCGGCATACTTGCGATACAGTACTCCGCCTAGGTGACTTTAGGATATACTTGCTTTAAATTCCTTCTTCAATTCCGTGTATCCTATGATTCTATTGCACTGTTCTTATTATCCTGTTTCCTGTACCAGCCACTATGCCACCGAAGGCTATGAGAGTGCAGAGGGCTGCCGCCCGAGATGAGATCCGAGTGGGCTCATCCGAGACGAGGACCGATCAGGACGGCATACCTACCCCTCAGGGACAGACTGATCTGCCTTCCCCAGGCCGCATGGATAGGCTAGAGTCTGGTATGCAGGAGTTATGATAGATAGTGGGAGGTATGCAGGAGTTACGACAGATGGTGGGATCCTTAGTCGAAGCCAGTCGTGCACCGAGATCGGAGGACGTACCTACCACAGCACAAACTACGATTGTACCTGCTGCCCAGACAGTCACTCCTACTACTACCGTGGCTATTCCAGTATCACTACAGGATTTCATGAGGCTGAGACCCCCAGTCTTCACCGGCACAGATGCAGCGGAGGATCCGCAGACATTCTTTGACAAATTAGCTTGGATTTGCCGTTCGGTCAGATGTTCGGAAGATAGATGGGTAGAGCTTACGAGTTTCCGTCTAGAGGGCCTTGTGCAGACGTGGTGTGAGTCGGTCGAGAGAGGTCGAGCTGCAGGTCTACCTCCTATGACTTGGGACGAGTTCACAGCAGTACTTCTAGCCCGTTTCCTTCCAGAGAGCGTTCGTGATGCTCGAGCTCGTAGTTTTGAGGCTTTGCGCAAGACTCCAGGGTTGACAGTGTCTGAGTATGATATCCAGTTTACGCAGTTATCCGGATATGCTCCGTACTTGGTTGATACTAAAGAGAAGAGGGTAAAGAGGTTTATGTAGGGACTCGACACACAGTTATTCCTTGCCATCGGCGCCCAGCATTTCGACACTTATGCATCTTTTATGGACACGGCCTTATGGATGGAGGCGCGCATTTCAGGGACTTCGGTCATTTCTGGGACAAAAAGGATTCGTACCGATATGCCAGCTCAGAGGCATCGTGACAGATTCTTTCCGAGAAATGATGGTGGCAGAGGAGTCAAACAGGGTCATCTATTTGGTTCTTATCCGCAGGGCCAGCAGGCGTCGACAGGATGTTTTCGGTGCGGGGGTCCGTACCATCATATGAGAGACTGTATGGTGAGACAACAGGGAGCGGCGACAGTTCCACACGTGACTTTACCACCTTCACCACCTCCTCAGAGAGCTCTACTTCCTACCCCCGGTGATGCTCCACGCCAGTTAGACGCCCCCAGAGGCCATAGATTCGGCGGTCCTGTTCAGAGAGGATGAGGAGGCAGAGGCCGAAGCAGAGGACAGCTAGCTATTGGTGGAGGACATGCCTGAGTATTCGCTTTGACTCCGCAGGATGTGCAGGCATCCAATGCCGTTGTGACAGGTACCTTGCCAGTATGTTCTTTCGACACGCGAGTATTATTCGACCCAGGTTCCACACATTCATATGTATCTACACACTTTGCACCGATGTTGGGCCGTGAGTCATCGTCGTTAGATCAGCCGCTTGTTGTTATTACTCCGGTAGGCGAGTCGTTTGTCGCTCGTTTTGTGTTTCGATTGTGTTCCGTTCGTATCGGGGAGAGGGATTCATTGGTTGATTTGATTCTCCTCGATATGTTGGACTTTGATGTGATTCTGGGCATGGACTGGCTAGCCACTTGTTATGCATCTGTGGACTGCCGTGAGAAGCAGTCGGATTTAGCTTTCCGGGGGAGCCAGTCCTTGTGATTCAGGGAGACCGCAGCGTCACCCTTCCCATCGTCTCTTCGCGCCGGTCAGCTCTTACGGAAGGGATGTCAGGGATTCTTAGCATATGTTTATGATACTCGAGCTGCAGAGGTTCTGTTGGACCAGGTCCTGATTGTTAGTGAGTTCCCTGATGTTTTCCCTGACAAGCTGCCTGGGTTACCGCCTGAACGCGATATTGCTTTCTGTATTGACTTGATTCTCGGCTCGGGGCCTATTTCCATACCGCTTTATCGGATGGCCCCGGCGGAGCTTAGAGAGCTGAAGGATCGGTTCCAGGATTTGTTAGATAAAGGGCTTATTCGACCTAGTGTATCTCCGTGGAGTGCTCTTGTCCTGTTCATCAAGAAAAAGGACGACAATTTGCGCTTGTGCATTGATTACCGCTAGCTGAACAGGGTTACCGTACGGAACAGATATCCCTTACCACGTATCGATGATTTGTTCGACCAGCTTCAGGGTGCGGGATAGTTTTCGAAGATTGACTTGCGATCGGGTTACCATCAGTTGCGGGTGTGGCAGGAGGATATTCCGAGGACGGCTTTTCGCTCACGTTACGGGCACTATGAGTTTTTAGTGATGTCATTCGGACTCACCAATGCACCAGCCACGTTTATGGATTTGATGAACCGCATTTTCAGGCCGTATCTAGATCTGTTCATCATTGTGTTTATTGACGACATTTTGGTGTATTCCCGGAGCCGAGAGGAGCACGAGCAGCACCTGCGGATCACATTGCAGACTTTGAGGGAGCACCATTCGCGAAATTTTCCAAGTGCGCGTCTTGGCTTGACAGCGTTGATTTCTTGGGTCACATGATTACGAGAGATGGCATATGTGTGTACCCGAAGAAGATCGAGGCCGTTCAGCATTGGCCCAGACCAGCATCAGTTACAGAGATCCGCAGCTTCCTAGGCCTGGCTAGCTACTACCGACGATTTGTTCAGGACTTCTCCCGTATCACTGCACCGTTGACCGGGTTGACCCGGAAATGAGTTCCTTTTGATTGGACCGAGGCGTGCGAGCATAGCTTCCAGCAGTTGAAGTCTCGTCTGACTACCGTACCAGTGTTGTCATTGCCTTCGGGATCGGGCGGATTCGTGGTTTATTGTGACGCTTCTCGAGTGGGACTAATTTGCATGTTGATGCAGCACGACAGAGTTATCGCGTATGCTTCTCGGCAGCTGAAAACACATGAACAGAACTATCTTATGCACGATTTAGAGATGGCTGCAGTGGTATTTGCACTCAAGATCTGGAGACATTACCTATACGGAGAGTCGTGCCAGATATTCACGGACCACAAGAGCTTGAAGTACATATTTCAGCAGCGAGACCTAAATCTGAGATAGCGCCGTTAGATAGAGCTGGTGAAAGACTATGATTGCGAAATCCTTTATCATCCGGGCAAGGCGAACGTGGTGGCAGAGGCTTTGAGTCGGAGGCCCGGAAGTAGTTTATCTTGTTTGAGCGCTGTACAGAGGAAGTCGTCAGCAGATTGGTAGATTCTATGCGACGGCCGAGTGCAGTTCGAGTTCACTCCGACCGGGGGACAGCTTGCGCATATTCGTGCACGTCCGCTGTTGCTTGACCGTATTCGCGAGGCACAGCCCAGTGATGACCGTCTTTCAGAGATCATGGAGCAGGTTAGGCAGGGCAGAGTTTCCGAGTTCGTGATCGATGATCAGGGAGTACTGCGATTTGGGACTCGATTGTGCGTACCAGATTCTGAGGGACTGCGGCGTGAGATTCTTAAGGAGGCGCATAGATCAATATACAGCGTTCATCTCGGTTCCACCAAGATGTACCGCGATCTGAGAGATGTTTATTGGTGGGACGGAATAAAGAGGGACGTCACAGACTTCGTGTCGAGATACCTGACTTGTCAACAAGTCAAGGCCGAGCACCAGAGGCCCGCGGGAGAGTTGCAGCCTTTGCCCATTCTAGAGTGGAAACGGGAACAGATTTATATGGAATTCATTGTGGGTTTACCCAGGACTAGTCGAGGGTATGACTCCATTTGGGTAATCATGGATCGATTGACGAAAGCGGCTCACTTCCTGCCAGTGAAGACCACCTTCGGTTTTGCTCAGTATGCCCAGATTTACATCGATGAGATCGTACGGTTGCATAGCGTCCCGACTTGTATTGTTTCAGACCGAGGCACCCAGTTTACCAGCCGACTATGGTAGAGACTTCAGGAGGCGTTGGGCACCCGTTTGAGTTTCAGCACAGCATTTCATCCGCAGACCGACGGCCAGTCAGAGCGGACTATTCAGACTCTCGAGGACATGCTCCGAGCGTGCGTATTAGACTTTGGTGGTAGCTGGAATCATCATTTACCCTTAGTGGAGTTCTCCTACAACAATAACTTCTAGGATACTATTCAGATGGCACCTTTCGAGGCCTTGTATGGGAGGAGATGTAGATCGCCCGTCTGTTGGACTGAGCTCAGTAAGAGCAGTATTTTGGGGCCGCAGATCGTGCAGGAGATGACCGAGAAAGTACAGTTGATTTGAGATCGGATGAGAGCGGCTCAGAGCAGGCAGAAATCGTATGCGGACAGACACCGTCGCAGACTAGAGTTCGCAATTGGCGATCATGTTTTTCTGAGGGTCTCTCCGATGAAAAGAGTGATGAGATTTGGGCGAAAAGGAAAGCTTAGTCCCAGATTTGTGGGTCCCATCGAGATCCTCGAGCGTGTCAACGCAGTTGTGTATCGTTTGGCTCCTCCGCCTAGCTTTCTAGATGTTCAACACGTATTCCATGTGTCGATACTTCGCGGATATCTTGATGACTCTTCTCACATGATACAGCATCAGACCATTCACCTTGAGCACGATCTTTCATTCACCGAGCAGCCAGTAGTGATATTAAATCGGTAGGTGAAGAAACTTCGATCAAAGGTCTTGCCATCAGTGAAGTTTCTTTGGCGCAGCCCGAATAGTGATGAGATCACTTGGGAGGCCGAGGGTGAGATGCGGAAGAAATTCTCTCATCTCTTTGAAGGTATGCGTAGCTATTTTAAATTCGGGGACGAATTTTCTTTAAGGGGGAAGATTGTAACACCATAGAATACGATTAGGGGTTATTATGCTTTAATGTGGGGTTTTAGTAAAATGTTTACCAAATCGGTTTTCAAATATTTTATAAGATTTAATGAATATTTTACTAGATTTCAATTTGGACTGCACACACATGTGCATGTAAATTAGGGCTAAGTTTAGGGTTAAGCCATGTTTTGGTAGCCATGGTAAACTAAAACATTTCATTAGGATAATGTGAAATTAATTAAGTGCATTAGTTTTTTTTTTTAATTTAAATATAATTAGTGTTTTGAGGTTGACTTGTGAATTGGAGAGAGAGGGGGCATGTTGAGTGAAGCATGCTTGGTAATGATGAGAGAGAGGGGGATAGGGCGTTGACTCTCATCACTCATTTCTTTTTTCAAAGCACTTATTTTTTCCCACACTCATCACATCTCTCTCTCCCTCTCATTTTTATTCCCTGCACACACACACACACCCCCAGCAGCAGCAGCAGCAGCTGTAGCAACAGCAACAGCAGCAGCACAACAGCAGCAGCAGCAGCACAACAGCAACAGCAGCACACCCCCCTTCTCTTCTTCTCCTTCTTCTTCTTCTCTTTCTCATCCAAGTTCAAACCTTCTTCAAAAATACATTTTTCTTCACAAAATCCATTGCAAACTCTTCCTTGCTAGTCCTTGTGGCAAAGTCATCAAGTTTGAGCCATCACTAACCCACTTTGAGGTATAAAACTCACCTCAACTTCTTTTAGCTAAAACTTATAGTTGTTTAACTTAAAATTTTGTTTAAGTAGTGAATTGGGCTAACTTTGTGTTTTGTGTGGAGTTTTGGGTAAAATGGGATTGTTATGGCTTAATTAACTTAATTAGGTGTTATTTGTGTTGTGTAAACCAACTAGTATCACTAGACTTCGCTAAAACACCTTAAAATACTAAATTTGAATTTTTAATACGGTTTTGAAACAAGTTATAGGATACGAGTGACCTGCTATATCTGTGATCATTTTCTAGTTTAGCAAACACATACAGATTAGTGTACAGGGTAGCTGGAGTGTTGTGTTGAATTTCGAGCCCGTTCCCCTACCAAAAATCCGGCGACCACCCCTTGAATTCCGGCGTCGTCGGCCCCCCTGAGGATTTGGGTGTTGGTGCTTTGCTGAGTGGTGTCTGTGGGTGTTTGTCTGTGTTTGGTATTATTTATTTTCTTTGTTTGTTTCCAGGTAAAAATCTGGGATAGTTTAGTTCGTTTTAGTGTTTTGTGGGCTTTGATGTTAATTTGATGGTTTAGCTGGAGAATAGGGTAAGTTAGGGGTTTTAAGGTTAGATTAGCTCTAATATGTGCTGTTGGTATCACTTGATTCTTGTAATTTCACCTAATTTCACAAATGTACCCTATTGTTGCAAATTAAGTGTTTTAAAACGTTTTTAAAACTAAACTTTAGGTTACTAGAATCTGCTGTATCTGGGAAAATATTTTTTTGTAAGCAAACATATATATTAGGCTATGCTTTGTGTTAGGAATATAGTATAGAAACCTGGGCCTTTTCCACCTGGATTTGGCCGATATCATACCTATGGTGGCCGGCCTAATTTTGTGGGATCATGTTGAATTTTTCCAGGTAGTTGTCTGAAGGTATTGTAAGAGATTTGGTATTGTTTGTTTTTCTTGTTTTTTCTCCAGATGAAATCTGTGACCTTTTACCTATAATTAGCGTAGCGAGACTTGCGCGACACGTACGATACAAGTTGAGTTAGTGTGCTGTTTGTCATAGCGTGTCGCGGTGGTTTTTGACGTATGCACACACGTTACGTATACACACGCGTTTAGCTTACGACGCTAGTTTCTCGTATAATCTTTATATTGCGTTTTTGCAGGATTGTGCCTTATGTGTGTTGCTTTGTGTAAATTCTAGGTTCGCAGGCGGGGACTTCGGACGCCGTGAAGAAAGGAAAGCAGGTGGTCGAGTACACCTAGCACCAGATCATCGGTGAGTAGATGTACACATCTACGGGAGAAATCGTATGGATGGCGCGAGGCGCCCGATAGTTTTAAAACTTCTAGTAGTACAGGTAGTGCGTGTAGTTCCTCGTTATTCATTTTGCTGCATTGCATGATCCTTATATCCCTATATGTGTTAGTTCATTATATAAAACCATTGAACCATTAATATGAGACATGCGACACGAGTACTATATGACTTGTTTAGTTCATCATGTAGAACCATTGAATCACTAAAATGAGTATGCGGTACAAGTATTAATTAACTTGTTAAATTGAGAATCTAGAATCATATTGCATCATTATCATGAGTTATACGGCACAAGTACTATTTAACTTGCTAAATTGAGAATGTAGAACCATTGCACCATTATCATGAGTATGCGGCATAAGTGCTAATTAACTTGCTAAATTGAGAATCTAGAAGCATTGCATCACTATTCATGCACAGTTTTCTAGATACATATTGCAGTTCGTATTATCGATACCATAGGTTCATTCTAGCTGATGGTACTTCTGGTGATTTTCTGAGGATTTCTGTACTTGAGGTTTAAGAGTTTTTGCGAGAAAACCGCAAGGATTTAATAAACTAGATATCATTTTTAAATGTTGCAAGTTGCGGTTTTCTCGTAATTGATATATGTGTCATCCATCATGGTTTTTCTGTTAGGTTTCGAGACCCGATTCGAGGAGTAGGATGAACCGTCTTGGATACATGGTGGGCCCGGTAAGGTACATCGGGCAAGAAGCTTGAGTTGTAGACGATGAGCCTGGCAAGGGCAGACTACCTACCGGCGATTGTTGGCGTGGCGGATATCCAGAGGATACCGACCGTGGTCGCGAGATATTATGATTTTGATACCTTGAGATGGGCACTACTAAAATAGGGGGTTGCCCCTACGGATAACGACATCCGTAGGGGCAATTTTAGTTTGGCCTTACGGATTAATCCGTAGGGCCAAAAGGTTGCCCTTACGGTCCTTACATATTAAATTTAAAATATTAAATCTGAAATTGTTGTTTGCCCCTACGGATCCGCAAACCAAGAACCTACGGACTTATCCGTAGGGGCATTTAATAGGGATTTAAGTTAAAAGGTACAGATCGATCCCTACGCTCATTATCCCTAATATTTATTTTCTCGCGCGAACCCAAATTCCCAAATCCTCATTCCCGCCGATCGATCATCGCTCTCGTCATTGCCAGCGCCGGCCGATTCGTCGTAGCCACCGCCTGCTTTCGTCGTCGCTAGCGCCGGCTCATCTCTGTTTTCGTCGTCGCCTCCGATCGATCGTCGCCTCTGCACAGGTAAGGAAATCTTCAATTACTCAATTTTTTGGTTGTTTTAGGGCTATGGTTCATGGTTGGGGTTAGTGTTAGGGTTGGGGCTCAGGCTAGGGCTGGGGCTGGGGCTGCGGTTAGCGTTAGGGTTGGGGCTGGGGCTGGGGCTGCGGTTGGGGTTGGGGTTCGGCAGGGGGTTGCGGTTGGGGTTGGGGTTAGGGTTAGGGTTGGGGTTTTGGATTTCAGGGTCTAAGTTAATTTCCATTCTAATTAGCATTAAATTCGTTAATTGAAATGCTGATGATGATCATAAGAGTGGTGGTTTGGTCTTTCAAGAGAGAACTTAGAACTAAGAGTGTCGATTCTTGGAAACTCCTTTGTTTTTGGGCCTTTTATGATTGTAGCCTCTCTTAAAAGTTTCATATTTATGTTTGCTTATAGCCTCTTATTTATCTTAAACTGGTTCAAATAATTTTTTGGCATCAATGCTTTGTTAGGACTTCATATTTAAGATATTGCAATTTCAAATTATCTAATTATATTAAAATAGAAAAATGGGCATCTTTTTTCTAATATATGACATCAACATTTTAGTAAATTAAATTTTTAACACTTCGTTGTGAAATGATAAATCATTTTTCTTGGAAATTTATTTATGTTTGAAAATTCATATTCATAAAACTTCTAGTATAAATTGTGTCCTTCCTCACAGAAGGTTCAGTAGCTACTACTGTCTTAGGCATAGGGATGAGGGATCTACTCAATTATTGAAACATGTGTATTATGTTAAATTTCATATAATTTTGGATACTTTTTGACTTGAAGAGTAAAATTTCCTACCATGTTAATGTATACTCCTTACCCTCCAATCTTATATATTCGTGGAATAATACAAATTCGCTTTCTAATTAATCTTATATGGTAGTGCAATGATGCAAATTCAACGACAATAAAAAGAAGCTATACAATATATATTGCAATTAAGCAATTTATAAAGTTTGAGCAATTTATAAAGTTTAAGTATCTTACCGCTCTTTTCAGGCATGAGAGAACATTTATTCCATCTCTGCTGTCGATATTATCAGCGATTTCATTAGTTGTATCAAAAACAATAGAGTAACAAGTCTTTAAGTATTCTGGAAACCCTTCTGTTGCATTGATATCCCACCTAATTAAGCATTAAAGAAATTAAATTTGTTAAGCTTAATTCCCTCATAGGATTTGCGTAAGCCATAAAAGAGAAGTCAAAGTTGTTATGCTTGCTTGTTTATAGCATTAGTGAAGAGCACAAGTTCGTCGAGTGATCCATAAATGTCGTAGAGATCATCGAGTTTTGTAACTATATCAATTGCTTTAGTTGTTTCCTCTCTGCAATATCCAAGCTCTGGCTCAGATACAATTCCTGATCCAAAATAGAAACATTCCACTAGTCGATCTCTGGCAAACGTTAATATTTCAGCAACACCGAGGTTTTCCAACCACCTGAGAAGAGCGAATGCTTTTAGGAAAAGATTCTTGAATTAATATCAATTATGCAAAAAAGCGTATAGGAAAATTTCATGTGTCTTACTTTGCCAGCCTCTTGAGTTCCTCTTGATGCATGCTTTGCACCATGTTAAAATCGAGCTTTGCGAGTCGAAGGAGAAGGGGATCTACATTCCCTTCTTTCTCATATCCCTCTACGTACCGCTTGACATCCAGCCTCGGACACCTCCAATGCAATGGCAGCTCCAAAGCGCCGTCGATTTGTGGGTCTTTGAGCTCTTTCAGATGTTTAGTTATGAAAATTCTTGCACCTTCCAATGTTTCTTCACCTTCAAAAGCAAGATGTGAAGCTTCATACAAACTCAGCATTCCTTTGGGGTCATTGCAGATGCTTTCCTTGAAATGGCCCTTGTCGTCTTTGAAGGCATTGAAAATATCTGAGACCATACAAGTAACAACTTGTTAGAATAACTAGGGCGACTCAGGCGGAGCTTGTACCCTGGAAGAACAATGCATGGTGACTCATCAAGCGCATGCATGCAGATGCAGATGCAGATGGAAGGGACATTTCACACTACAACTTAATGATAATAGAAGAATTGAACTTCTTGTTTATATATATGTGTGTTTTCCATATCAAAATATACCTTGAGAGATTTGGAAGCCATTCTCTCTGAGGAGTCTAAAGAGGAGAGCAGAGGCATGGAGGTCTTCTGCTACACTGCTTGTGCATGTATCCTCTATGGGTATAGACCCAAGAATGTTTTTTTTAATCTCCTCATGAAAATGATGGGCCAAACCAAGGTGTTGCAATGCATCAATTAGTTCCAATTTGGCCCCTAGCTCACTTTCATCATACAAGAGATGCCTTGCTTCTTCCTTCAGCCCCTCAATTTTCATCTTATTCCGCTTTTGATCCTACAAATTTAAATGGCCCACGTTCTTAAGCTTCACATTTTACGATCTATACATATATAGTCAATACTTTTAATGATTGTCTAATGCGTCCACGAACCCTTTATCTAGATTTGATGACGATGTCGGGAGCAGCGAGGGGCGGCAGGAGCTCCAGCCGCGGCAGAGGCAGAGGCAGAGCGGTTCTGCCGCCCGGAGAGCTCCGTAGGGAGCTTCAGAGGGCCGGTCTTACACCCAGATCGGAGACCCCTTCGGATGTCTCCTTCCGTGTGGATTTTGCCACACCTCCAGGTATATTGCACGCATATCCATTTTGAATGTAATATTATAGATATTCATGCGGATAAATATCAGAATTACTTATATTGTCAATATTTGATTGTCTAGTTATTGGTGATGCGTCCACATCTGGGACAGAGGCCACTCTCGCTCCTCCAGGTATATTTATATATCATATAGTGTATGTATATTGATTTAGAATGCTATATCATAAATATACACACATTCCTTTTGCTCTTACTTAGCAATTTTTATTATTGTCTAGCTGTAGGTGGTGACACCACCGCACCTGCGGGTATGTTTATATATCCCATAGTGCATGCATATTGATTTAGAACGTTATATTATTGATCTACACATTCTTTTTGAAATTACTTATATAATCTATTTTTAATTGTCTAATTATAGGTGTTGCGTCCACATCTTCCGCAGGGGCCACTCCTGCCACTTCCATACCCTCCGCATCGTCTGCAGGTTAATATGAATAAATATAAAATATTTATTCATTTTACATATGCTCTATAGAATAAATATGAACTTCATGAAAATTTAGCGTCAATGCTTATTTTCTAGTTGCAGGGGATGCGTTCGCATCCGGGACCGCGGCTGTTCCTCACTGGAGGAACTATCGCCCCGCTCGTGCTGCTGCCCGGGCCCAGGCTCGTGCGTTAGTCACCGGAGGTATATATCACACTTCAATTTTCGTTTAAGCTTGATTTCTTAATACAACTTTGCCTTAATATTGATTGTCTTGATATTTCTTGTAAACGCAAGGCCTCCCCATCCCCAGAGGGGGACTCGAGGCCTGAATCAGTCCCATAGGCTGAGGCCTGACAGAGCTAGGGGGAGGCAGCATTCCCCCTCTTTTTTACCCTTGACTATCGCTATACCGGTCCTCATGCCGAGAGGTTCGGCCGGTATATGGGGGACGAGAGCCGGCTCGTGAAGAACTATCCAATTCACGTTGAGTGGGGCGAGCAGCACCGGCGCTCATTCGCCCTCTTCTTTGATCAGGCTCGGGTACGTATTAATATATATTTTCATTTGATTTATTCAATATATTTATTATTAACACTTGCAATCTAATAACAATGTTTTTTTTGTATTTTTTGTCGGATTACGATTTTCAGCCTGTACCCGACCCTGATCACCCTGGGAGGGTGCTCGACCTTCATGCTCTGTACAATGTCCTGATGAAGAACATGTAGACCAAGGTCCGATACAACAGGAATGAGATGAAGGCCGACTGCTACTCTCTGTGGATGGCGACCCCCGAGACAGAGAGAGCGGCCCTCCTATCTACTCCGGTGTTTGCGAGAGTCGACGTAGAGACACGGCCTCTATTGTGCGAATATTTTGACTCTCAACGCAAACATGTATGTATTTTAAATGTAATTCATTGTTTATGATATAATTTATTTTTTGTGTTCCTTAATTAGAAAACTAAATGTTAATGCGTTGTGCAGAAACAGGCCGCTCAGAATACAGAGAATAGGAAGTCGGCGAAGAGGGGTCGTCCCACTTACATAGGTGGCTCGAGAAATATTACTCGAGCCATGGAGTTATCGGTAAATTACAATAGACCGGCCTTTGTGATATAATGCAATATTAAGAGTTATTTTCTAATATATCTAATATTAAGAGTTATTTTCTAATATTGCAGACAGCTCAGACCGTGGCGCAAGGTGGTACACCGAGCATGCTGTCCGCATATCTTACCGTCCACGGCACCTCGACAGATCCCGCCACGGGCGAGCTTCGATATCCCGACGTCGCTACCTAGGAGTATTGCGTAAGTGTTAATATTTATTCTACCCATATTTGAAATTTTAGTTTTGGAAGGTTCAAATTTAAATTTTATACTTATACTTTACTGCTTAATGTGGGCGTAGGAGCGAGTGGTTGAGCAGGCCGAGGCCTCGGGGATCGATTTTACCGGACAGAGCGATCCGAGGCTGCTGACCCCAGTCCTGGACGCCGCACACGGAGGGCACCACGGAGGTTGGGAGAGAAGCCGGGGACTGGGCCCTAACAGGGCCCATATGAGGTTGGACTCTACCCCGGCGGTTACTTCCTCCGTCTCCAGTGAGCAACGTGTCCAGCAGGAACTGGAGAGCTTGAAGGCCACCGTTCAGGAGTTGAAGGAGATGCTGGTATGTATACTACTTTATAGTAAAATATCATGTCATATTATAGATATCAACATATCTAATATCAGTACGTAGCCTGAGCTTATTTGGTTGTAGACTTAGGTTTGATTAATCATACATACATATCTAATTAAAATAAACTACGGTTTTCCAAACTAGATATCTAAATGGGGTTTCGAAATAACTGATAATGATACGAATTCGAATAATACACAGTTCTTACACGCTTATTACACACGTTAGGTCCAGACACAACAGGGTACATCGCCGAGGCATCTTCTTCGGCTGCGGCTCCGCAAGCCACTACATCGGCTGCGGTTCTGCAGATAGCTCCTATAGCTCCACCGCCCGCTCAGACTCCCGCAGCCGCGGCTCCGCAAGCCACTACCTCGACGGCGGCTGCGCAGACCACATCGCCAGCTCCACAGCCCGCTTAGACTCCCGCACGCGCCGAATTGCATAATTTATTGACCGAGGAGCAGGCGCGCCAGATTCTAGCGTTTTTCAGAGGTGGAGCTGGACCGAGCTAGGGTAGCTTTTTGATTCTTATTTTTTGAAACATGTATTTATTTATATGATACATATTGTACTACATTTTGGACGATATTGATATTGGTGGTCTTACGGTGTTTATATATATATCATATTCTGTTTTTTGGTTTCTTTTGTATATTATATGCGTGAGATGTGATTATGAATACTACGATATATGTTGTGTGATGATTAATTCTATATTCGATTGATGTATATATTATTGTGCACAGGGCGAGAAAAAATCAGGCAGCCATTTTTTAAAAAAAAACTGATAATATGTACCTACAGATTAGTCCGTAGGTACACATGGTGCCCCTACGGTTTAAACCGTAGGGGCCAAATATCAGAATAAATGATATTTTCCCCCCGATCTCAGTATCAGGGGGTTGGGATTGCCCCTACGGATATATCCGTAGGGGCAACCAAACGCCTCTATGGAGTTATCCGTAGGGGCAAAATATCAGGATTTCTGATATTTTGCCTCTATGGATATGTACCTACGCATGTATCCGTAGGGGCTATTACTTGGCCCTATGGATTCATCCGTAGGTACAAGTAATATATCTTTAAAAACCGTAAATAAAATAATTTTTTTGCCCCAACGGGACCTACACATAAATCCGTAGGGGTAAGTTTTTGTCCGTAGGGGCAAGTTCAGGTCTTCAACTTGCACCTACGACGTTTGTACCTACAGGGTATTTTTTTGGCCCTACGGATATATCCGTAGGGGTAGTGGTTTGCCCCTACGGATAAACCCGTAGGGGCAACCCTTATTTGTAGTGGTGGGGCCAGCCGGACGGCTGGGGCCTGAGATACTATGATACCGATACTTTGAGGCTTTGAGATAATCATTTGAGGTGCCGATACTGGACACGGATTTCTGTTGATTCCTTTGGTATTATGTTGATATTTCAAAAGAGTTTTTCTAAGATGAAAATGATGATTTTCTCATCTCAACATATTCAGATCTCGGGTTAAATTGATTCATGTTACACACATACTTGCTAGGACATCATGCCAGATTAGTAGTGTAAAATTGATTCATGTTATACACATACCTGCTAGTACATCATGCCAGATTAGTATTGTCAAATTGATTCATATTGCATACATATCTGCTAGTATATCATGCCATATCAGTATTGTTGAGTTATGACACTTTGCGTGCATGCTTACGATAGCCTTTATTGATGTTACTTATTACTCACGAGTTGGCAACTCACCCCCGTTGTGCCACAGCCTTTTTGCAGGTCCGATCCCTCAGCACTGTAGCGGCGGACGCACTTCATCCTTTTGCTCCTTTTGCTTGGATTTGAGACTTTTGCTCGTAGGTGGGTTGTGAGATTATTTTGTTTCCACCTTGTATATTTATTGTATCTAGCATACTCCATCTACTGTACCTGCTACTTGTATTGATGTACTGTGACCTAGAGACGAGACAGTGAGATTTTTGGACATTTATGTCGTTTCTCTGGTCGAGCTCACTTGAGCCGATGTGATGCTTATTACTTGGGTTTTTACATGCTTATTTTTGCACAGTAATGATTTTTATTGCGTGTGATATTGAGACCACTTTTGGCGAAGAGCTAGCTCCCGCTTGGGATGTCTTATTCATGATTATATGTATATTCTTGTTTTGTACCCGTTTGGGGCCAATTTTTACAAAGGAGACTCTGTCGAAAATTTTGGAAAAAAAAAGTGAAGTTGTTTTTAAAAGATTTTGATGTGATTTATTTGGTTTTCCTTCAATCTATTGCTTAAATGGGTTTTGATTTCTGGGCTTTGGCTTACTTAGATTACGTACGCCTTGAGACGTTTCGTAATTTAAGTGTCAGTCACGTTCCGTACTTTTCGGGTCGTGACAACGAGCTTCTACCTCATAGGGGCTCTCCTATACCTATCGGCTCCATTTGGCTCTGGATGATCTTCCTGTCAGTGCTTGTTGACACCCCCCTCATCCAGCGGAGATGACTCCGGCGATTCTCGACGTAGCGGAGGACAAGATTGAGTGCTTTTATGAGGCATATTTGATTTCCTAGCCTCTGAAGAACCATTCTGTTCAGTTACTAAGTCAGATGTGGGCTCAGCGGGCCATCATGTCCGCCTTCGCTGATGGGCACGGCGTTGACCGATGAGGAGCGACCTCTCGCGAAGATCGCCGCTCCGACATGATAGAGAAGGCAATGAGGGACTTAGAGAATTTTGTTTATTGTTTTACTAATCCCTGTATCTCTGATCCCATATTTGGTGATCTTTTTTCAGTAGAATAAATAAATAAAAAATTTGTTGACCGCTGAACGTTTTACCCCCAGCACTTATCCATATGGGCATCTTGCCTCTGCACGTATACTTTGTATTTTAACTTTAGATGTTTCTGATGCATGCATCTAGACATAAGAGAGTACTGGACTGATGTGAACAAATTCATCGCCCTGCCACCTTGCTCACGGTGGTATACTCGTGAGTGAAGTATAATATATGGCAGGTTTCGGGCTGGCATGTCATTTAGAATTTTGAAAACGGATGGACATAAGATGAAAGTCTACCCTAGCACCACCATGAGGTTTAAATGGGCATCAAGCATGTAATTTTAAAAATTTCTAGGTGCTAAGCTAGACTAACTAAGGATCAAACTAGAATATTAGGGTTAAACACGATATATAAAAAGCTTTACTCTAAGGGAAGAATGCTACAACCTTTGTAGACCGTGTCCTTCTTTTCTAAAGCTCCGGGTAGTACTCCATGTAACTCCACTAGGCTCCATTTGATGTTGGATCAAGCTTTCTACGCGACCTTTGTGCTGAAGATGATCTACCCGAAGCTCCGCTAATCCAAGCTATCTCTTCACTAAACTTACTTTAGTGAAGGAAGCACACTACACCTAAGTGCTAATCAAGTATAGGAGGGTGAAGTAGGGGTTCTAAGCTCACTAAGATTTATCTCAAAACCCTATGATTCACATCATATGTGAGGGTTAGGGTTTTGTAGAAGAGGAAGAAGAAGATGGAAAAATGGAGAGAGCTCAAAAATGGCTAAGGCATGAACTAACATAAGTAAGTGAAGAAGGAAAATGAGTGTAGAATAGCTACACAATTGACCTCACTTATTCAAGCATGGAATAAATTGCAATAATAAATTGCAACCATGCTTGAATAGTGAGTCAAGAGTAATAAACTAATGATAAAAGCCATGCTTTGCCCATCCCTCAAAAGTCTCCCCATTTTCCACTTCATTTTCAATTTTCATAAAATAGAAAATCAACCATGCTTCATATAATACACACACACACATACATACATATATCAAATATATATATATATATATATATATATATATATATATATATATTAAGAAAATAATTAGTTAGCAATAATATTAGTTAACATATAATTATATCAAATATAAATATATATATATATATCAAATTATTAAATCAACACTTGATTTAATAATCCTGTTATATCACATATAACCGACTAATATCATTTATCTGTATATCAGATTATCAAATCAACACTGGATTCAATAATCTGGTTATATCATATATAACCTAACCGATATCAAATAACCACCAGATTATAATACGGTATCACATACTCGTATTTAATCGCCCCCCGCACATATCAGCATATGTGCCCTACTTCGTTTCGCTTGAACTAGGAAACTTCTGTGTGGGACTCTAAAGACTCGTCAATACGCCAGCAGTAGGTAATGATCACATCAGTTATCCACAAGCCATCTGCGGTACTAGCAAGACGTAATGGCTATCCAGGTATTGAGCGAATAGAAGATCAACAAACAAGCTTGTCCAAACTCCCATGAAGCCTATAAGTAACATTTACCATACAGTCCGGTCTCTTCATCTGAAATGTCGCATATTGAGTTTAGGGGTAGAATCGTCAGACCCCAATAACTTAATAAGTCATGCCGATGTATGGCTCATAACGGTTCGAGAAACTACTGATAACTCTTACCGGTAAATCTCATCAGCCCTAGCCAGGGACTTACTGTTATAGCCAATCAAGCATAGTGCAACATCAACTCCCAATACCGGGAGAGATGAAACCCTTCCTATCACTCACTGCCTCCATGTGACTCGGGACTGTACCCAAAATCCACCTGTTTGCATGACTCCTTTGTGCCGTGGTAGGGAGGAAATCAAAGCACAATGAGAACCACACAAGACTCTATGACGATCTCAGGTCTACAGACTAACCTGTACCAGTGTCACCAGAGAACTGCTATCTGATAATACGTATAGTACCAACTAGGAGTTCTCGGCAAGTCCTGTTCGGTGTACCCATTCTTTAATGAGCACCTGTGTACAATCTTTGATGTCAAACACCACTGGTTATAGGATCAACCATCGCCCCATACAGGGTCAAGAAACAGACACACTAGTCTACTCTGGAATATCAATGCCCTGTCTCGTTACTCTCTCAACTAGGAACAATTTAAGGATGTGCTTGTGGACTACACAAGTCCCAGTAGTATGATCCGCATCATAGTCTTGGTAGTCAAGCAAACATCCTAAGGGCTTTATCAACATGTATCTGAGAGACAGTATAATAATACAAGCATACATGTTAAGATAAAGAGCAACCAGATAGCATACTATCATGTCGAGCAAGAAAGCCCTCTATATATATATGTCCAAGCATCCACTATATCATACAATAATGGCTTTTAGGGCATACGTATTCCTAACAATCTCCTACTTGCATTAAGGCTAGTTGTTGTAGTATCTCATACCCAACATCCCAAAAAGTCTCTCAAACTGCATCTGGGGGAGGGCCTTCATGAGTGGATCCGCTACGTTGTCCTTCATGTCAACTCTTCTGACTTCGATCTCCGTCGATCTACTATCTCCTGGATTAGGTGATACCGCTGAAGAATATGTCTGGATCTCTGATGGGACCGGGGTTCCTTGGCCAAAGCCACTGCTCCATTGTTATCATAATACACAGGTATTGGATGCTCAATGGTTAGTTACACACCAAGTTCAGCTATAAACTTCTTCATCTAAACAACCTCTTTGGCAGCATCGTTGGCAGCGATGTATTCAGGCTCCATCGTCGAGTCTGCTACAGTATCTTACTTCGAACTCTTCCAACATACCGCCCCTCTATTGAGGGTGAAGACAAAACCCGAGACCGACTTACTGTCATTCTTATCACTCTGGAAGCTCGAATCGGTAAAGGACTCCATCTGGAGTTCACTGTTACCATACACCAAGAACATTTCTTTAGTCCTTTTCAAGTACTTAAGAATGTTCTTCACAGCTGCCCAGTGTTTCTCCCCAGGATCTGATTTATACCTACTCACTATACCTAGTGATTAAGCTACATCTTGTCTGGTACATAACATCGCATACATGATAAACCCGACTGCCGAAGCATAGGGCATCTCTCGCATGCGAGCCCTCTGCAAATCAGCCTTAGGAGACATCTCTTTGGAGAGAGTGATTCCTGAGCAAGTGGGTAAATTACCACGTTTAGAATCTTCCATACTAAACCTCTTTAGCATGGTATCTATGTACCTGGATTGGGACAATCCTAACATCCGTCTAGATCTATCTCTATAGATCTTTATCCCCAGGATGTAGGAGGCATCACCTAGATCTTTCATGGAGAACTTTTATGATAAGAAGAGCTTGACCGAGTGTAGCATAGGAACATCGTTTCCTATCAAGAGTATATCATCCACGTACAATACGAGGAAGACAACCTTACTCTCTACTACATTCTTATATCTACATTTTTGATGAAGTCAAACTCTTTGATAGCTTCATCAAAACAGATGTTCCAGCTCCGCAATGCCTAATTTAATCCATAGATGGATTTAAGCAGCTTGCACACATTTCCGCTGCTCCCACTGTCTATGAAGCCCTCTGGCTGTGTCATGTACACGCTCTCTTCTAAATCACCATTTAGAAAAGCGGTCTTCACGTCCATCTGCCATATTTCGTAGTCATGGTATGCAACAATGGCAAGTACGATCCTGATGAGCTTAAGCATAGTGACAGGAGAAAAGGTTTCATCATAGTCGACACCTGGTCGTTGACGAAAACCTTTTGTTACAAGTCTAGCTTTGAAGGTCTCAATCTTTCCATCTACACAAATTTTTTTCTTAAAGATCTACTTGCTCCTGATGGGTTTTACCCCTTCAGGAGCAACTTCTAAAATCCATACTTTGTTAGTGTACATGAATTCCATCTCAGATCGCATAGTATCCAGCCATTTCACAAAGTCTTCACTTGTGATGACCTGATCGAAACTAGTTGGGTCATCATCTTCCATGATGCAATCCTCGCTCCCACCGTCTACGAGAAAACCGTAGTATCTCTCAGGTGGATGAGGAACCCTACTAGATCTATGGAGTGGCTGAGCTTCGTTGGGGACTATTGAATCCTTCGGTTCTACCAAATTATCAGTTATAGTTTGTGTAGCTGGAACTTCTTCCAGCTCTACCTCATGACCACTAATTTCTTTCATAAGAAATTCCTTTTCTAAAAAGGTGGCATGTTGAGAAAAAAACACCTTTTGTTTCTCGGTGTGGTAGAAGATATAGCCTCACTAATGTTTAGGATATCCTACAAACTTGCACAGAATTGACCTTGCCTCGAGCTTGTTCGGATTTTGTGTTTTCACATAAGCCGAACAACCCCATATCTTAACATAATTAAGGCATGGTCTCTTTCCTTTCCATATCTCATATGGAGTGATAGGCACAGATTTGGTAAGAACCATATTCAATAGGTTTGCAGTTGTCTCAAGTGCATGACCCCAAAAGGAAATAGGTAACTCAGCAACACTCATCATAGAGCGCGCAATATCTAATATGGTGCGATTCCTCCGCTCCGATACCCCGTTGTGCTGTGGTGTATACAGAGGAGTAAGCTAAGAGGGAATCCCATTCTCTTTTAAATAGCCACGGAATTCCGTACTCAAGTATTCTCCTCCTCGATCGGATCATAGGATTTTAATACTTTTACCCGTCTGGTTCTTAACTTCATACTTATATTCCTTGAATTTCTTAAAAGCTTCAGATTTCTATTTCATCAGGAACACATGTCCGAATCTTGAGAGATCATCGGTGAATGTAATGAAGTATGGGGAACCATTCCTGGCATGTGTAGACATAGGACCATATACATCACTATGTATCAGTCCCAAGAGTTCAGTAGCTCTTTCTCCGTGTCTAGTAAACGGAGTTTTGGTCATTTTACCTTTGAGACATGACTGGTAAGTTTCATAAGATGTAAATTCGAACGGATTCAAATATCCATCTTTATGCAACTTAGCTAGTATTGTCGCATTGATATGACCTAGTCTACAATGCCACAAGAAGGCTTCGTTCATTTCTGAACTTTTTCTCTTGTGTGTGTTCTGTATGCTTAGAACTGTGGTTTAATTCAGAACATATATACCATTACATAGCATACTAAACCCAGTCAACACTTGATTTAGGAAAATGTTCATAACATTATCCTCTAATGCAAAGTTATATCCTTCTTTATGCAATAAAGAAACTGATATAATATTGCACATCATATTCGGTAAGTAATAACAGTCGTTTAGAATCAACGTATTACCATTTGGTAACACTAGGTGATATTCGCCAACTTCTTTTGGCTGCAATAATTGCTCCATTCCCTACTTTCAGAGACATATCACATTTTCCCAGCTCTCTACCTCTTTTTAGCCCATGTAATAAATTATATACGTGGGATCCTGATCTGGTATCCAATACCCAGGATGTAGAGCAAACTGAAAAACAGTTCTCGGTTATGAACACACCCGAAGACGATGCATCAACATGCTTTTTCTTCGATCGGGTTGCGTAGGAATCCTGATATTCCCCTATTCCATGCTCAGACTTATGACAATCATAAGAAAAAGCAGAACCAACATTCCCCAGCTCAGTATAATAAGCGGGTTCAGTCAATACATCCATATTATTATCTTGATTAAGGCGTGTCATTAGTCGCTACCTGGAGAAAGAGAGAAAGAAACGCATTAGCGTGCGCTCTTTGCAAGATTAGATTGGTTATTATCTTATCTAATCAGGATGGCTCTTACCGTTTTTATCAAATCTTCCTTCAAACCATAAAAGGTAAGATTAGCCAGGATTAATTAAACCCTACAAGTTCGCCAATTGGTCAGCTAGGCAGGTATTGGTGCTCCGAGGGAGTCTCCCCATGTTTTCGTATGGAACTAATTAAATAATCTCATTTTTGCAGAGGCATAACCCCGTTAACACCTTTCTTAGACACCTACTGGATCAGCTAATTGTAAAGTGGAAAACTCTCTCAGGAGTAACTTTTACTCGCAGTAGGTATCGGGATCCAACTATCTCATAGAAGGTATGCAATCTCATTGTAAATTTCAACACTTGAAATTCCCAATATCTGTTTTTACCCCTAGCGTCCTATGACCTTGACGCAGACCAACACACCATAGGCCGCTAGTCATGTTCAACCTATTCATTTCGTGATTGAATTAAACCCACCCACACGACCCTTGACGCAGGCTAACATGGTCGTACGACTATCCTAATCCAATCGCATCATATGCGGCAGATAAGCACTAATCAGCTACTGTACACTACGTCTTGATGAAGGCCAACAAACGCATCACGAATACTAAATAGCACTTATCTGAAATTATGGAGGGCTATGACTGGTTTTGATAAAAACCTTTAATGTAATGAACTTGATATCGTTGTAGAATCTAGTGATTTGAAAAGGCGTGTTTTTTTGTAGCTTTTGCTAGTTTTGCTAAAAAGGCCACTCCCGATGAAGGGATCTCGACTCTTTCCTCACCGAATAAGGTGCTGGATATTCATCGAGGAATACCACTATGCAAAGTAAGAACTGGAGAAGCTATAAAAAAAAACTGAGTGTGTTGTAGAATTTGCTAGTTTCGCTAAAGTGGTTACTCCCGGTGAAGGGATCTCGGATCTTTCCACATCGAATGAGGTGCTGGATATTCATCAAGGAAAACCACTATGCAAAGTAAGAACTAGAGCTACGTTTTTATAAATTTTGATTCTACAATATCTTTAGGTTTCTTTTCTTTCCATTAATCAAATTAATAAAGTCCCATCATTTATGTTTCCTCAAACATCACAGAAAAGAAACGAAAATAGAACGTATGCTTATTCCATCCATATTCGCCATGGGGCCCCGTCATACACCGTTAGGTTACTTAACTAACGGCAGAGCGGGGGCTAGATTAGAGCGGGTGCAAAACATAAACAATGTTTATTATATATATCATATATATAGCATTCGTCTCACGCAGTTATATGATCACATCACAGAACCAAGCGACAGAAACCAACATATGAAATATTGGATATACTAGGAGGTCTGTGTTTTAAATTAAGCCAATAATAAAAAAACATGGATTCCACGGTCGTGATGAATAACCAAACCCACATCCCTAGACCCCTACGAGAGCGATAAGAAACCCTGCAAATTCTAGAGTTAGGAGACCTGGTCTCGACTCATTGAGATGGTCTCCTATTAGATTCTAGGACCCGGTTACTTATGCTCCCCGCCTTGGGTCTATCCTAATGTGGAAAAGTAAATAATATAAATCAATGGTGACATCATCCTCAACCCGGAAGTGTCCCAATAAAAGAATATTACATACAATTTTTACATGAATGAAAATTGAAAAACACTTATCTCACGCAAAAAAAACCCGGCTATTCAATCACAACGATCCAATACAACATATCATAGCAACACATAATATCATATGTCATCAACGTAAGTAAATATACGTATCCCAAATTCCGTTGACATATAGCAACGAGATCGGGGATACACCATATATTACACTTACGGTCGCAGAAAAGAAATGAAAAACTATAATATTTAAAATCCGCAAAATCCTTAGACATCATAAACCCGGAATATCTCATATTCTGAATTTCTTGCCTAACATATAAACCCTGCATTTTAGTCTCAAACCGAAAACTCTTTTCAATAAGCAGTCGAATAATTCAACAAAATTCCCGACTTTCGTTCGCGTACTATACGTGATTGCGACAGAGTTTTGATCTGAATCAAAACTCCATGGCAATCGATGAACATAGACTAAAATGCTAGATTATAAAACACTAACTAGTTTTCACAAAACTAATTATTGTGGATTCTAAATATTGTATCACATATCATCATAATCTATACGACGTTAAACATTTCGATCGATTTTTCAAACACCCAAAAATCCCAGAGAGCTCAACAACTTGAGTCTCATTAAAAACACCCAGAAAGTGCCAAATATGATAATGGAGCAGTAAAAGGAAATTGATGCCAGAATTCTACAAAAGTGCGGCTGAACCGCGGCCAAACATGGGTTTAGGCCGCGGTTCCACGGCTCTTTGGTGGAATTGGCATCTCAAATTTCTTGGGGATCCACTAAATTCCCTGCACGATTTTCTGCATATTTTTAATCTGAAAAATTCCAACTTTTGAAAAATCGACAGAAATTTGATAAAATACGGGCTTCGAAAACCGATCGACCACTTTAACGTCGTAAAGACTTCTCCTAAACTTCTGGCTTGGCTCTGATACCATGAAAGTCTACCCTAGCACCACCATGAGGTTTAAACGGGCATCAAGCATGCAATTTTAAAAATTTCTAGGAGCTAAGCTAGACTAACTGAGGATTAAACTAGAATATTAGGGTTAAGCATGATATATAAAAAGCTTTACACTAGGGGAAGAATGATACAACTTTTGTAGACCATGTCCTTCTCTTCTAAAGCTCCGGGTAGTAGTCCATGTGGACTCCACTAGGCTCCACTTGATGTTGGATCGAGCTTCCTACATGACCTTTGTACCGAAAATGATCCACCCGAAGCTCCGCTAATCCAAGCTACCTCTTACTAAACTTACTTTAGTGAAGGAAACATACGACACCTAAATGCTAATCAAGTGTAGGATGATGAAGTAGGGGTTCTAAGCTCACTAGGATTTATCTCAAAACCCTATGATTCACATCACATGTGAGAGTTAGGGTTTTGTAGAAGAGGAAGAAGAAGATGGAAAAATGGAGAGAGCTCAAAAATGGCTAAGGCATGAACTAACACAAGTGGGTGAAAAAGGAAAATGAGTGTAGAACGGCTACACACTTGACCTCACTTATTCAAGCATGGAATAAATTGCAATAATAAATTTCAACCATGCTTGAATAATGAGTCAAGAGTAATAAACTAATGATAAAAGCCATGCTTTGCCCATCCCTCAAAAGTCTCCCCATTTTTCCACCTCATTTTCTATTTTCATAAAATAGAAAATCAATCACGCTTCATACACACACACACACACAGATACATATATCAAATATACATACATATACATATATCAAATATACATACATATATACATACACATATATATATATATATACATACATATATATATACATACATATATATATATATATATATATATATACACATACATACATATATATATATATAAAGAAAATAATTGGTGAGCAGTAATATTAGTTAACATATAATTATATCAAATATAAATATATATATCAAATTATTAAATCAACACTTGATTTAATAATCCGGTTATATCACATATAACCGACTAATATCATTTATCTGCATATCACATTATCAAATCAACACTTGATTCAATAATCCGGTTATATCATATATAACCTAACCGATATCAAATAACCACCAGATCAGAATACGGTATCACATACTCGTATTTAATCGGGGCCCCCGCACATATCAACATATGTGCCCTACTTCGTTTCGCTTGAACTAAAAAATTTCTGTGTGGGAGTCTAAACGCTCGTCAATATGCTGGCAGTAGATAATAATCACATCAGTTACCCACAAGCCGTCAGCGGTACTAGCTGGACGTAACGGCTACCCAGGTATTGAGCGAATAGAAGATCAACAAGCAAACTTGTCCAAACTCCCGTGAAGCCTATAAGTTACACTTACTATACAATTCGGTCTCTTCTTCTGATATGTCGCATATCGAGTCTAGGGGTGCAATCGTCAGACCCCAGTAACTTGATAACTCATGCCGATGTATGGCTCATAACGGTTTGAGAAACTACTGATAACTCTTACCAGTAAATCTTATCAGCCCTAGCCAGGGACTTACTGTTATAGCCAATCGAGCATAGCGCAACATCAACTCCTAATACCGGGAGAGTCGAAACCCCTCTTATCGCTCACTGCCTCCTTATCACTCGAGACTGTACCCAAAATCCACCTGTTTGCATGACTCCTTTGAGCCGTAGTAGGAAGGAAATCAAAGCATAGTAGGAACCACACAAGACTCTATGACGATCTCGGGTCAACAGACTAACCTGAACCAGTGTCACTAAAAAACTGCTATCGGACGATAGGTATAGTACCAACTAGGAGTTCTCGGTGAGTCCTGTTCAGTGTACCCATTCTCTAATGAGAACCTATGTACAATCTTTGATGTCAAACACCAATGGTTATGGGATCAACCATCGCCCCATACAGGGTCAAGAAACGTACACACTAGTCTACTCTGGAATATCAATGCCCAGTCTCGATACTCTCTCGACTAGGAACAATTAAAGGTTGTGCTTATGGACTACACAAGTCCCAGTAGTATGATCCATATCATAGTCTTAGTAGTCAAGCAAACATCTTAAGGGCTTTATCAACATGTATCTGAGAGACAGTATAATATAAGTGTACATGTTAAGATAAAGAGCAACCAGATAGCATACTATCATGTCGAGCAAGAAAGTCCTCTATATATATATCCAAGCATCCACTATATCATACAATAATGGCCTCTAAGGCATACATATTCCTAACACAAACATCATCATCCATGATTAACTCAGGTCTTGATCCTTAAGAAACGTAATTCCGAGCCCCGGGGTCTATGGGTTGTGCCT
The DNA here is from genome assembly GCA_030015575.1 of Agapanthus africanus. Taxonomy (NCBI): domain Eukaryota; kingdom Viridiplantae; phylum Streptophyta; class Magnoliopsida; order Asparagales; family Amaryllidaceae; genus Agapanthus; species Agapanthus africanus. Next base: position 190,312,163 of record CM057337.1, read on the forward strand.
TTCTGTTTCTTGATGCCTCAATTTAGCACCAATTAGTTTATTCATTCGTCTCGGAGTCTCTATTTTATTTACTCATTTTAGAGTTTGTAGTTTATTCACTCGTTCCAGAGTTTCTATTTTATGTACTCATTTCGGAGTTTGTAGTTTATTCACTCGTTTCAGAGTTTCTAGTTTATATACTCAATTTGGAGTTTATAGTTTATTCACTCATTTCGGAGTATCTAGTTTATGTACTCATTTCGGAGTCTGTAGTTTATTCACTCATTTCGGAGTCTCTAGTTTATTTACTCGTTTCGGAGTGCTTTTAGTTTATCTCCCTTGGATTTACAAGCAAACTTGTCCTAACGTTATATGCAGATAACCCTCATTATTTACGACAGAGGTCCGTTTGGTTTGTGGTACTAGGGTTTTAGTCCGTGGTACCGTCGCGTTGGCTGATGTATTTCTCGATATGCAGTCTTTAAGCCGTTGTTCAAGTAGCCCTGTGGCTGTCGTATCTCTGATCTCTTCGGAGGCTGGACAAGACGTCTTCAAGTAATTTTCTTAGGTCATATTACCGTCGGAAGAGCAAACATTAGGAATTTTCCATGACGTATTTTACTTAAGGTTAGGCTAGGTATGGAGCCCCGATGAGTCATAACCACTCTGCTCTGGTATGGGATGATCTCTGATAGTCTTTTAGGCTTTATATGAGTTGCTGTCAAGACCCAAAGCTGGGAATATACCGTCACTTCATTTTTTTCTTTGACGATGTCGCGCCGATTCTTTGCTGAAGTAGGGTAGACATCTGTAGGACCTTTACACTGCGTGTATTGTAGTTGAAGTCCGGAGGTAGGAATATACCATTGCTCTAATTTCATTTGATAACCGCGTTCGCATCCTGCTGAAATGAGGGGAAACACCGGGATAATCTCTAGGTTGAATATGTACCGTCAAGACTTGGAGTTAGGATTTTGCCATTACTCCACTTTTGCTTTCACCCTTGGGCCTTTGTTGACGTTGCGTCTGCATCATGTTGGTATGAGAAGTACATCGATCTGATCTCTTGGCTGTTGATGTTGCCGTCAAGATCTGGCTCTCTCTTTGACGGAGCCTGGTGGGAAAATATAGTTCCCTTTTCATTTGTTCCCATGGATTGTATACAGGGGTCAGTGTGGACTCACCTGCAGGGCAGAAAAGTTTCATTTCCATTTTTTATTATATATTTTTTATTTTTCCGTGACACTCTATCATTTCATCTTTTTATATAGCGAAAGTTGCGATTGCCCAATCATTTCGGCTATTTATCAGCGATGCCCAATCATTTCGGCTATTTTTATATTTTTACTCACTGCTTTTTATTGCGAGTTGCCCAAACATTTCGGCTATTTTTATATGCATATTTTTTGCTCGCTGATTTTTATTGCGAGTTGCCCCATCATTTCGGCTATTTCATATGCATTTTTTTGCTATTCGCTGCTGTTTTTATTGCGAGTTTGGAATCTGATACCAACCTTGGCATCAGCATCGCTACAACTGGGATATTGCCAGGAATGAATCATTATTTGCCTTTGTCGATTTGAATAAAGATGGCTTAGCAAATAAGGTTAAGATCCTTTCGGCTAAGGCTTTTGACTTTATGAGCCGTAAGGGTCTCATAAAGGTATTTCTCCCTACGAGACGAGAGGATCTCGTAAGTGTATTTTCTCCTTAGGAATCGTGGGAATTCCTAAGTAATATTTTCTCTTGTATGTCTTAAGGATCTTCTAAGAGTGTTTTCTTTTTATAAGTCGGGAGGACTTATAAGTGTCGTTCACCATATGAGGGCATTCCTCGCCATTGGTGGAACTTGATGAGGGAATATTTATTCATGCCTGTGGATTGTATACAAGGGTCAATATTGGACCGCCTGTAGGTCAACTTGGGGGATATGACGTCTTAAAAACAGGTTCGGATCCCTGTAGCTCAAGGCTTTTGAATGCTATAAGCCGTGAGGGTCTCGTATGGGAGGAATTCTCCTTACGAGTCGTGAGGATCTCGTAAGTGTACTTTTCTTTTTACGAGACTGCGCCCTTCCGGGTTTTCACAAGCTCGCTGGTAGTCCTGCTGTTTTTACTCATGGTGCCCTTTTGGGTTTTCATCCGTGCCCATTTTGCTAATGTACATACCTTTTTTTACATGAGATTGCACCCTTCCGGGTTTTCATAAGCTCGCCAGTAGTTCTGATATTTTTTACTCACAGCGCACTTTCGGGTATTCACATGTGCCCATTTCGTTGTGGACATACCCCATTTTTTTAGAATGGCGAAACTCTCGAAAGTAGCTTCGTAGCAGGTGACCCATCTATCTGCCGGTGGGATTTGGGGGTGGCTTCATCGTTGGAATAGCTGTGTAGCCAGTGAGACTTGAGTTGCAACTTTCATCGTTAGGACTTCAATTGGAATATAGATCTCAAGAGAGCATAACACCGTATTTGGGAGCGATGTGCTAGTTTAGGGACATTCCGGTCCATTATCGCCATGTTTGAGATGAAATTTTAGTTTAGGGACATCTCGGTCCATTATCGCCGTCTTTGAGGCAAAATTTTAGTTTAGAGACTTTTCAGTCCAATGTCGCCATATTTAAGGCGAGGTTCTAGTTTAAGGACATCACGGTCCATTTCTAATTTAGGGATTTTTCGGTCCATTGTTGCCATATTTGAGGCGGATAATTAGTTTAAGGACTTCTCGGTCCTTTGTCGTCATTTTTGGGGTGACGGAGCTTTTTTGTATACTATTCTTAGAGTTCTGACTCGAGAAGATAGCGAGCGGACACGAGCGTTGTCATCTATCATAGACCTAAGTTGTGGCTCGTCAAGCGTAGTATTTTTTTAAGGAATTGTCCGTTTATTGGCCGGAAGGGTCTTTCGCCATGCATATCCATGAGCAGGTAGGTTCCATCTTGGTAGACTTTGTCTATGATGTATGGGCCTTCATAGTTCGGCTCGAACTTTCCCGGTTTTGCACGATTGGGGATCATTGGTCTTTTGACGACTAGCACGAGTTCGCCTTGGTGAAACGTTCTCGGCCTGGTCAGTCTTTCTTGTGACTGTAGCATCCTTGCCTTATAAGCCTCCAGGTTTTGCTGTGCTATAAGGCGAGTTTCGTCGAGAGCATCGAGCTCCTCAAGACGAAAATGAGCATTTTCTTCATCTGTCAGCTTGTATCGAACTGCTACTTGTAGAGAAGGGAGTTCTATTTCTAGGGGAAGCACTGCTTCCGTGCCGAATACCAACGCGTATAGTGTTGTATTCGTGGCTGTTTTGAACGTTGTTTAGTACGCCCAGAGAGCTTTATGCAGCCTTTCGTGCCAGTCTCTTTTATTTCTGGACACTGTTTTCTTTATAATTTTTGTCAAGGTCTTGTTGAAAACTTCAGCTAGACCGTTGGCCCTAGGGTTATAGACTGAAGAGTATCTTCAATCTATTTTATGTTGTTGAGCAAAGCGGCTGATTTTATGACTTCTATAAGCTGGCCTATTATACGAGATTATTCGTCGCAGAGTGCCGAACCGGTAAATGACATGGGTTTTGAAGAAATGGAGGATATTCTCCGTCATTGTAACGACTCTGAAATCTTAGTACGAAAATTCTTCTGTTAAAATACAGAATAAAGTTTCACAACCTAAGTACAAGTTATAAGTTAATTTTGTTTAAGAACAGTAAAAAGCCACTTGTAGCTCACTGGTAAAGCCCTTGCACTGCTATGGTGTAGCCCCTGTGTTCGAACCCCATCAGACACATTATATTTTTTTTTTAAAATTGGAAGCCCAAAAGCTTACACGTTCAATGCACATAAAAATGAAAAGTCTGAAGAAATAAACATGTGCAAAAGAGTATTAATAAAAAGAGGAACATGTGGCAAGAATCCAGAGACCCATCTCCCAAGATCGACCGGCGGAAACCTTGTTTGGGCCGGCACCGACGGTCCCCCCGTGGCCAATTAGGCCCGTGCTTTGCACACAATACCCTTCCCCTGTCCCTAACTCCCATGCACTATTTGATTGCTCTGCAATCAAACAATGACCCTTCAATTCTCCATTTATCCTCATTTTAATGCATTTTAATTCATCTTTTTAATTCCAAAACCCTAATTCCACACTATAAATACCACCCCATGCCCTATCCCTTCATCATTCTAAAAATTATAGCCAAAATTCTCAAAATTTTCTAAGTACAAGTGGAGTTAGCAAGCGGTCAAGTTCCGGCGAGATCGAAACAAATTCCGGCGATTCCGCGACACCACGACGACAACCCTCTCTCTTTATACCTTCTTTTAACCTAACCAAGCGGTAAGCCCCTTCCAATCCTTCTCCTTCTCTTATGAAAGCCTCTTTTCAAAACATATGTCGAAACTGGAGTTAATACGACATCTTCTTCTAAAACTCTATAATTCCACTTTTTCTTAAATATTCTTCATTCATATTCCTACACCATATTTGTAATCATAAAACCAATACTTATATCCAACTTTTAATCAAGAATATCATGCAAAATATCTTTAACTTAACATTTACATTAAAATACCATAAAGTTTGTATATAACATCTGTATATGTTTTGCTTAAACATACCTTTCACGAGGTAACGACCTACCTCTCACATACACACATGGTTCATAGCACGATACATATTTGTTGGAATTTTTGTTACGAATACTATATTACAAGAAAATCCCATTTACTATAAAACCAGATTTCTTTAAATTGTATTTAAATTCCTTTGCAAATAAGCCTCTACAACCTTTTTTAGGGGACCCGCTATTAGATGGTACGGATTATCGCACATCTTGAGTTAGTAGAGCGAGATGCAGACCTCCTCACGGAGCATTCAGTCTCGAAAGGTTTTTAATACGGTTTTTTAGAAAAACTTAATTTTTCTACATAATTAAATTTTTTAATTTTTAATAATTATATAAATATTACAAAATCCATATATTTTCAAAATATAATAACCTTATATTTTTTCAAATGAAAGAATTACAAGTTTAATCAAAATACCAACAAGATACCAACCAAAAGTCAAGTTTTATAATAAAATACTATGAACTTTCCAAGCTAAGCTATTATCACTAAAATACCTCAAATCTCTAAAATTCACATCCATGGAAATCCTAAATAATATAAATAATTTCTCAAGATTATTTTGAAGCTATATATTAAAAATATTTTTCATAAACCCCCCTCGAGTTATATAAAACTTTATTTAAGGGCTTTAGTAAATATAGGTTTAAGCGGGATCAATTCTCTTAAGCCCCAGGGAGCCGGAGAAAGTGAGTGCTTGCCTATTTAAGGTAGAAAACTTAACGGTGTTATCAATGGTAATTGTCTTGGAAAAAAACATAAATCCCGCCGTTCATGTGCAGCGGTTACCGATAACTCACGAATATAATTCAGGATCTAAATAAGCTATAAGTGTTTGACTCAAGTCTAAGTCTAAATCAAGCTTGAATCTAAACTCAAAACCTGAATCTAAAACTAAACACGAATACTTGATCATGAACTTGAATACACGAAATCAATATTGAACTCAAACAGGTATATTTGACTATTGATCATGAATCGGAACACTTGAACTTGACTAAAGCGAAACATGAATATTTGAACACTATGACTTGACTCGAACCATGAATACAACTTGACATGAATACATGAATACTTGACATGAATACTTGATATATACATGAACTCAATCTTGCAACTTGATGTATTAATGAATTCGAGCAAGGCTGTTAATTTTAGCTATGACTTAGTATATACGGGGTACTGGGATAGTTCATGCGTGAATCCAACGAAATCTCAGGAGTCTCACTATATCATGAATCCATGTCTACTAACATAAGCAAGCTATCATAAGGGCCCGTATTTCCTTGCTCCTGGATTACAGCCTGTTGAGTTTGGAATATTTCAACACTAGGTTGAAGTCCCGTTACTAACACTTGATTCGGGCCTGTAGTTCCTTACCCCTAGATTACAGCCTGTTGGGTTCGAGAACACTCTTGAGATTGGTTGATATTCATTCTTGAACTTACGTTAAATTAGTGTACCCAAGTAGAGACAGTTAAGACACTTACATTCACTGCATGTTCACCATACCTACACTACACGGCCATGTTATAACTGTTTGCCATGCTCATGCTATACTGTTATGTTTACCTACTTACCATACTTATTCACATATATTACGATAGAAATGCATGCTAAATACAGTAGAGAGGGAAGCTGTGACTGTAAGCTAAAAGTGCCCACTTGGTTCAGTCAAATCTAAGATTTTTATCCTTATCAAGACGCTAAAAGAGAAAAAAGATTCTTCACAACGTCTTCCACCAGGGGATGCTGTCATCAGCGGCATCAAATTGCCGTGTTTACATAAAATGATATGCTGAGACACCATACCTCATAATCAATTGTTCATGATATATACTTCCTTTATCATTATACTTTATATTTCACTTCAAATCTTGGGGAGTCGAGCGAAAGTTTGCTGACGGACATTCCACCCACCTTTGTTTTCTTGGAATGTTCGTCAGATACTGTGGAGACTGAGGAGGTAGACATCTCAGAGAAGGAGCATGATCAGATCGCGACCCAGGCCTATACCAGTTATTTTCTTCTCAGTTTATGTATGACACCTTTTTATGCATTTCCATTCTTGTATTTTCCTTCAGTTGATATCATGTATTGTAAATGAATCAAGTTGAATATAAATAAAGTTGTTGAAGTTTTAATCTCATATTAATTTTCTTGTCATTTTATATTGCTTATTTTACACTTAGCGTATTTATTCCGAGAAATGACCTTCTCGAAATAAATACGTCGCGGGCCTCGTCATGTCACCGTTTCCGTCTCCTGGGAAGCGGGGTGTGACAGGTTTTGTTGGCGGCCCATGCAGGTCCATTCTGCATGAAGTCATAAGCAATATATAACAAGAAATATGAGATTCAACAACTTCACATTCCTTACAATTTAATTTCTGTTGAATCTATCCTAATCTCTCTTCTCTATCTAAGATGATGGAATCTCCCAGCAACCCTAGCACCAACGATAGAAGTACACCACCGCCACCTATCCTTACCGTTCTACCACCATCACTTACCGTAGCAGCTCCACTCATAGAACAGACAATACTTCTGGAGGCTATCAAAAGCCTACCTGAAGACAGGCTCAAACCACGATTTTGCAGGAGCATACTGCTCTCCTTCAACAGAGTTTCATCCGCTCTGAAGCAGAAACACCGGGAGTGAAACAATTTTGAGCGTTACACCCGAAGAACTTCTCAGGGAAGGAGAAACCACTTGAGGCCGGGGAATGGGCACAGAGCATTGAAGACGACCTAGCCGCAGCTCGAGTTCCAGAAGTGGCTTGGGTCAGAATAGCAAAACTCCGGCTTATTGACAATGCCAGAATCTAGTGGAAGGCCGAGGAGAGCTGTCTTGAACAGCCAATCGAAAGGAAGAATTTTCGTGATCTCTTGGATGCGAAGTACTTTCCGGAAACCGCACACTTCGAGATAGAACAAAAATTCATTCACCTGCTGTAAGGATCTATGTGGGATAAGTTAGTGGATGAGTACGATGCTGAATTCACCATGCTCAGCATATTCGCCGCCGATCTAATTCCTACTGCAGAAATCAGAGCCAGGCACTTCCAGCAAGGATTAGACCCAGAGATCCAGGCTGCCCTAGCAATGGGAGAATATCTAACACATGAAGCAGTTTTGAAATCAGCTCGTCGCTATGAAGCTGTCATTAAGAAGAAGGGAATGCTACAGTTGGTCGGTCTAAAACGTTCCACCCATCAGATTACTGGAGGAGCCTCTCCTAGGCCAGCTCTCCCAGCGCCGGCTATGCGGCCAAGAGGATCATTTTTCGAGACTGAACCGAACTTCTGCATCTATTGTAACAGGATCGGACACCAAGTCAAAAATTGCCGTCGAGCGAATGGTCTTTGTCTGATATGTGGATCATCCTCACACACTATAGGAACTTGCCCACACAATTGAGCTGGCCCAATCCCCAAAGTTAGACCAGTTATTCAAGCTCTACTTATTCGGTTAGTTCTTCCTACACCACCTCCACGTGGACCACCTTTACCTCGTCAGCCCTCGATGTATCAGCATGCACAGAGAAATATGCCGAGACGTCAGGCTTTCACCATGGCGGCCATGGAAGCCGAAGCTATGGGTCAAGGTAACCCTGGTAAAATCCCTACCCAGCTTTTTCAGGCTTTCAAATTCTTGCATCATGTTAGTCTTTCATCTACCTAAACATTTTCATACACTTCCGGTACAATATCGGTAGTTTTTTCACATCGCTGTAATCTATGTTTTCTTGAATCTGTTACAACTTCCTTGTATAAATTTCGAGGACGAAATTTTTATAAGGAGACTAGAATGTAACGACTCTGAAATCTTAGTACGGTAATTCTTCTGTTAAAATACAGAATAGAGTTTCACAGCCTGAGTACAAGTTATAAGTTAATTTTGTTTAAGAACAGCAAGAAGCCACTTGTAGCTCAATGGTAAAGCCACTTGTAGCTCACTGGTAAAGCCCTTGCACTGCTGTGATATAGCCCCTATGTTCGAACTCTATCAGACATATTACATTTTTTCTGATTTTTCTTTAAAACTTTTTGGAAGCCCAAAAGTTTACACGTGCAATGCACATGAAAATGAAAAGTCTGAAGAAATAAATATGCGCAAAAGAGTATTAATACAGAAAGGAACAGTGGCAAGAATCCAGAGACCCATCTCCCAAGATCGACCGGCGGAAACCTTGTTTGGGCCGGCATCGACAGTCCTCCCGTGGCCAATGAGGCCTGTGCTTTGCACATAAAACCCTTCCCCTACCCCTAACTCTCTTGCACTGTTTGATTGCTCTATAATCAAACAGAGACCCTTCAATTCCCTATTTATCCTCATTTTAATTCATTTTAATTTATCTTTTTAATTCCAAAACCCTAATTCCACACTATAAATACCACCCCATGCTCTAGCCCTTCATCATTCTGAAAATTATAGCCAAAATTCTCAAAATTTTCTAAGTACAAGTGAAGTGCAAGTGGAGTTAGCAAGCGGTCAAGTTCCGGCGAGGATCGAAACAAATTCCGGCGATTCCGCGACACCATGACGACGACCCTCTCTCCTTCTACCTTCTCTTAACTTAACCAAGCGGCAAGTCCCTTTCAATCCTTCTCCTTCTTCTATGCAAGTCTCTTTTCAAAACATATGTTGGAAGTTAGAGTTAATACGACATCTTCTTCTAAAACTATATAATTCCACTTTTTCTTATATATTCTTCATTCATATTCCTACACCATATTTGTAATCATAAAACTAATGCTTATAACCAACTTTTAATCAAGAATATCATGCAAAATACCATGAAATTTGTATATATCATCTTTAAAAGTTTTGCTTAAACATACCTTTAGAAAATTTCATGAGGTAACGACCTACCTCTCACATATACACATGGTTCCATAGCACGATACATCTTTGTTGGAATTTTTGTTATGAATACCATATTACAAGAAAATCCCATTTACTATAAAACCAGATTTCTTTAAATTGTATTTAAATTCCTTTGCAAATAAGCCTCTACAACCCTTTTAGGGGACCCGCTATTGGATGGTGCGGATTATCGCACATCCTTGGGCTAGTAGAGCGAGATGCATACCTCCTCACGGAGCATGCGGCCTCGAAAGTTTTTTAATATGGTTTTAACAAAAACGTAATTTTTCTACTTAATAAAAAAAATTAAATTTTAAAAATTATATAAATATTACAAAATCCATATATTTTCAAAATATAATATCCTTATATTTTTTCAAATGAAAGAATTACAAGTTTCATCAAAATACCATCAAGATACCAACCAAAAGTCAAGCTTTACAATAAAATACCATGAAGTTTGCAAGCTAAGCTATTATCACTAAAATACCTCAAATCCCTAAAATTCACATCTATGGAAACCCTAAATAATATAAATAATTTCTCGAGATTATTTTGAAACTATATATTAAAAATATTTTTTATAAAACCCCCTCGAGTTATATAAAACTATATTTAAGGACTTTAGTAAATATAGATTTAAGCGGGATCAGTTCTCTTAAGCCCCCGGGAGCCGGAGAAAATGAGTGCTTACCTATTTAAGATAGAAAACTTAACGGTATTATCAATAGTAATTGTCTTGGAAAAAGACACAAATCCTGCCATTCATGTGCAGCAGTTACCGATAACTCCCGAACATAATTCAGGATATAAATCAGTTATAAGTGTCTGACTAAGTCTGAGTCTAAATCAAGCTTGAATCCAAACTCAAATCAGAATCCAATTCAAATATGAATCCAAACTATAACTTGTATACTTTAACATGAACCTGAATATCAAACTTGAATACAAGACTTGACTTGACCGAACCATGGCTATAACTTGACATGATTACAAGCTTACATCCTGAACCTGATTACTTGAACAACTTGTATCCATGGTCTCGGCAAGCCATATAATCTATACAATACATTACGGGGTTAACGGGATAGATTGGTACGAAATGTATAGCGTGACACGAGATGATCACTAAAAGACACCTGTAAGTCGATGCCACACACCCCGCGGGTTCGCGGGGAGGAGGAGTTTGCAAAAAATGATTTTTATATGCTTTGTAACATCAACTTGAACTCCAGGATCGATACTAAACCCTAACTAACTAAACATGTAAGAGATTTAACTACTATATTAGAAAGTTATACCTTAAGTAACTAGTCCTTCTTCTTCTTGTACTCCTCTTTCTCTTCGTGAGCTCCTTGGAGTGTGTATGGATTACGCCTCCTCGTCGGCCTTTTGACGTCAAAGAAGATCCACCCGAGAGTGCCTACATTAAGCTTCTACCTTTAAGATGAGGTAACTAGGTTGCCTAGAGTGCTAATCTAAATGACCTAGAGGATGTAGAGAGTGATTAAGGATTAATAAGTCTCACTAACTCTAGTTTTCTCAACACATAAGACAATTAGGGTTTGAGGAAGAAGAAGAAGGAGCTTGAGGAAAGAGAGTGTTTTTGATAATATGAAAATGAATATGGCTAATTGTGATGGATATGATGCCAAAACATCTCACTAAAATCTCCAAGTGCCACCTTGCTTCTCACATGATATCTAAGTGCCACCTTGCCTCTCACATGATATCTAAGTGACACCTTTCCTCAATAGCCATTAAGAGTTACCAAGTAGCCATGCTTCATTCATAATTATATAACACCTCATACCTCCACCTCATTAACCATTTAACATAAAATTGTAATACAAGTAATTAGGTGGCTTCTTCTAGAAGCATTCTAGAACAAATTACAAGAATACCCCTCATCGTATATACATACCCGTATCCATATTCTGAAAAAAATACGATTACAATGAGACGAAAATAATCTGATAATCTAATATTAGGATCCGGTTTAAACCAAAGTCCACTAGTATTATCTGTCCGAATATGATACATGCACATGTACACGTATATGTTCAAACCCTGTTGTAAAACGATATGACCTCTACATCGTTTCGCCCGAAGCAGGGATACCCTCTGTGTGGGACTCTAAAGACTCGATAGTACACTGGTAGTGGGTTTAACCACAAGCATGTCAGCGGTACCAGCTGCACGTAACGGCTACCCAGGTATTTGTCGATAAGAAGGCTGATGAGCAAACTCATCTGAAATTCTACTGAGCCTATCTGTGACAATCTCCGTACAGTCCGGTTTGTTCGTCCTAGAGTATTGCATATCAGGCGTAGGGGGAGGTTGCCATCAAACACCTAATAGTACAATAAGTCATGCCGGAGTAGAGTCTAAATACACCCTGAGAAACTACTGGAGTATCTACCAGTAAATCTCGCTTGCCCTGGCCAGGGACTTTGTGTAATGGCTTTCCAAACACAGTACGACATCAACCCCAATACCGGGAGAGACGAATCCTATCTAACCGCTACTGCCTCCAAGTGTTTCGGGACTGCACCTAACTACTACCTGTTTGCATGACTCATTAGAGCCGTGGTAGGGTAGTAATCTAAAACAGTGGGAACACACTCGAGGCGAAGTAATAGTGTCAAGTCAACGGACTATGCTGTACTCATGTCACCTGGGAACTGCTACCTGACGATAGGTATAGTACCAACCAGCAGTTCCCCACGAGTTCGTCCAGTGTAACTCATAACCCAATGAGCACCTGCATACTATCTCCACTACGACGTACTAATGGATGTGGGACAGACCATCTCCCCTGCTGGGATGAGAAGCGTATACACTAGTCTACTCGGGAGTATCGATGCCCTATCTCGATAATCCTACGACTAGGGACCTGTATAAGGATATGCTTATAGACTACCCAGCCCCCACTAGTGTGACTGACATCACAACGTTGGTAGTCAAGTACAGATCCTAAGGGCTCTACCAATATGTATTAGCGATACGTTAAAATAAATATATACACATATTAAGAAAGAAACAAACCAAGTAGCATCCTACCATTTTGAGCAAGACTATCATAAAATCCGTGTATATCCCAAGTTTCCAAAATGTAATATACAAACTATTATTATACAATAATGGCCTCTAGGGCATATATCACTAACAGCACCTACATGAATTCTCGTTCCGTTGTCATGTGGGTTTTGACGGGGCCTTGTACTACATGTTACCATAGTCCACGGGGCAAGATGGACTTCTCTCGTATACACAAATACGTTCTGTACCAAGCTACAAACAACTACGTTAGAATAGCAATCTTATACCCGTACATCTTACCAGTTCAGTTCCCATTACTTGCTATATCCTTTTCTTTCTTTTGGGATGTTCGTCAGAAGGACAAGACTCTCTCGAGATAGAGCCTAGCCAGGAGGACGTGGACCAGCTCACTTTCCAGCAGGATTTCTAGCTTCTTTTACTTACTTTTCAGTTTGTATGCCACTATTTAGGCATTGCTTATTATCTTTATACTTTCCTTTTCAAAGCAGTTGTATTGTAAAGATGAATGCTAATAAAAGTTGTTGTTCATTTTATATCTCTTATCAATTGTTATGCATTTTATACATATATTGCTTAATTACGCTTAACGTATTTATTTCTTAGTAAATACATTGCGAGCCCGCCACGTCCCCGCTTCCGTACACTGGGAAGCGGGGCATGACAGTCTTCACCTCCCTTAGTGGTACTGCTTATACTCACTTGGAGAAGTAGTCGGTCATTGCCAGTATGAACCGATATCCTTTGGACGATGTCGTTTCAATGGGGCCAACTATATCGGTTCCCCACATTTCGAACGGTCAGCTAACCACTGTTCGGTGTAGCAGATTTAGATGTTGGTGGATGAAGTCCCCATGGATTTTGCATGAGTGACACTGCTTCGCATATTCGAGGTAGTCCTGAATCATTGTGGGCTAATAGTAACCCATCCTTTTGATCTTCAGCTTCATCTTTGGTCCAGCTTGGTGACAACCGCAGAGTCTGTCGTAAATTTCTTGAACGACTTTCTTTGCTTCCTCTGGCCACATGCATCTTAACCATAGACAGTCGAACGATCTCTTATAAAGAGTATCATTGACGAAGGCGAAATACAAAGATCGTTTCATGAGCTAATGTCTAAACGACGCATTTTCGGGCATTTGTCGGGACTTAAAGTAGTCTATGAAGACTTCCCTCTAGTACATGACCTTTTCTTCGTCCTCTATTTGAAGGGCTGCTTGTTCGGTCGTTTCTTTTATTTCGGATGACTTTGTTTCCCCAATATTTAACCTAATAAAAGAGCAAAGCTCTGTTTGAATTAAATGAGGCAGCGCCTTACATGCTCTCTACGAGGGCACCAATGCCAGGATTAAATCCTATGGTGGCGCCACACGTGCTCCTCACGCGGGCGCTAATGTGCAAAGCACCAAAGAATCTATTAAATAAGAGTTAAACTCTTAAATGGCGCCGCACGTGCTACTCATATGGACGCCAATGTGCAAAGCACAAGAACACCCATCTTTAGAATTAAAGTCTTAAATGGCGCCCACGTATACAACACGTGAGCACTGGCGCTCAAGTACAATTAGATTCTACTCTCTGTTAAACAGAGCCGTCAGATCAAAGATCCAACGGGGATGATAAATCATCAAAATACAAAATTAAATTCTGTTGGGAGAAAACATTGCCTAAATCTTTCTAAAATAAGGAAGATACTCTTGATTGGATCAAAGGTCCAATGGTAGAATAAAATTCTATTTTTGGAATATATATTCTCTCAATCTTTCTAAACAAGAAAGATTGCTTTCTGTAAATCAGAGAACCCTTGGATTAAAAATTCAATGGTGATTAAAAATCACCATCATACAGAATAAACTCTGTATTGGGGAAATATTTCCCCAATCTCGTTAAAAACCAAAAATCATATTCTGTAAAAATAGAAGTTCTTGGATCAAAAATCCAATTGTGGGTAAAATTTCCCAGATTGATTTTGAGACCAATTAAATCAATTGGAATCTCTGAATGAGAGATTTTCTCAAAACTAATCAATAATTTACCTTACCTATATAAAGGACCTGAGACTTCAAGTCTCAAGAAAGAGAGAGATAGAAGGACGCATAGAGAGGGAGAGACATACAGAGACCACAGAAAGCTTCAAAAACAATAGAGAATTCAATTCTCGAGAAAGAAAAAGACTTTCCTCCCCCTAAAAAAAACCCAGGTAAAGAAAAAAGAAGAGATCAAAAACATCTTCTTTACCTAACATATCTAAGGGTTTAACCCTTCTCACAGAACTTAGTTCTTTCTCTAGATCTGAGATCTATAAGACAAGTCTCCCACAATTTGAGAATTTAATTCTCATCAGGAAGATTTTGTTCTTGAGAATAAATATTCAGGGAAGAACAAGGTTGGACATGAAGAACATGGAGTCCATAAAACTCCAGGAACATAGTTCCTTTAAATTGAGAACTTAGTTCTTTAAAACTCAACCTAAAATCCTTAAATATAGTTATTTTAGGGAGCGTTAATGGTCAAAGCACCATCGATAGAGGTTTAACCTCTCTGAAAATATCAACAGAGATTTAATCTCTAAAATTGATAAAAAGAAAAAGACTAGCGCCTCACGTGCTTCCCACATGGGCGTCCCTTTTAACAGCGCCCAGCGCCTCACGTGAAAGACACACGGACGCCTAAAACAGAAGGCCGGCGCCGCGCGTGCTCATCACGTGGGTGCTGAACAAAAGTGCATAGCACTCCGCAAACAGGCAAAAAGGCTGAGTGCTCAGCGCTCATTGGGCGGTGCCCATGACTGAATACTTCACATGTCATATATGTGAGCGTCAGATGTCAAATAAGTGCTTAGCACTTTGGCATGAAAGGAAAGGGGGCTGAACAAATAGAGCCCAAATAAGTGCCTAGCATTTTTAAAATAAAATAAAATAAAATAAAAGACTAAGCAGACCAAGCCCCCAAATTGGCTAGGCCTCTGAAGTCTTTCCTGTAGCCGAGCCCAAATGCTCTGTTATTGGATTTGAAATAAAAATGATCCTCAAAATCTTGCTATGTTGACCTTAGTCTCAAATTAGACTAACGTATCCTTAGACAAAAACAAATTGAGCCACAAATGCTCATATATATTTAAGTTGATCTTAATCTCAAACTAGATTAATGGTCCTTAAATAAAAACAAGCCCAAATCTAAAAATATACAGATTTGGACTAATCCGCGCCCTACGGGCGATGACATAAATTAGTCTCCGTATACAATCTACGGGCAATCAAAACCAAAATAAAACATACACACGACACGAAGTGAACTGCCGGAGCAGGAGAAAGTGGTTATCGCAATACTGTAACATAATTAACTATAGGGGCTAGCGCCTACAGGAAAAAGCGCCCCCACAATAAAATACCCCTCATAAAATGAGGGAGAATCTAATGAAGTCTGGTACAACGGCCGCATCTGTCCAAACCTCCAATATATGGTGCCATAAATCAAATTGGTATCTTCGGAGAGGTGGATGGATAAATCCAAATAGCATCTGCCCCCAAATTCAGGCAAGACGATCCATCCCAATTAGATTCCGTTTTCGGAGGTAAACAAATTCTGGCACGCCCGATGGGACTTTCCTCTTTCCACTCCACACTTCGTGTGTCGTGTTTCGCGAACAAAATCGCGGTTCGCTATGGTTGCCCTTGGATTCGAGGTACTAAGATTTGGTGTCTTGCTCCTGTGCAGAAGAAAAAGAAAAATTGATGGCTTCCAACTGCACAACTTGCAATAGCAACTTCCGCTCCGCCCCAACTGGAGGAGTGACTTACGGGCCCAACGCGGCCTCTATTTTCTCAATGCCGGTAGGGCAGGTTGCGCAAGCCATTACTGGACTATTCTTCAAGACCATATTCCCACCAGTGGGTGTTGGTGCCTCAGCGCTCTTAATAAGTCGGTCATCGATCGACTTGCAACCACAACGGCCCCTTTCAATGGGCCATCCAAATCCGGCGTCTCAGTCTTCGACAGGCTGAGCCAAAGCTCAAACGGGCCAGTAAAGAGGCTCGTTATATCTGAAGGGGCTGCCCCAAAACAGATAGCCCTCCCAACTCCTCAAGCAGGTAAAATCGTCAAAGGTGCTTCCTCTATCAGAAAGCCGGTCTTTGAAAGATTGGATGTTCCTCCTCAAGCTTTGCTAAGGACGTCAGTCTTCAACAGGCTGATACCAACAACAGCCCCTCAGCAAAGCCGAGGGCATGAAGAAGCTGTTTCTGAAATTGAGGCGGCCCTGTCTGCAAGACACGCTCGATGTCGCCACCAGCGCCGAGTGAGAAAATCTAGGGGCAACTCCCTCTCTGGACTTACCCCACCAGCTTCAATGGTGGAAATTGACGCTACTGTTCCAACCAGGAACAGTTTTGATCTGCTCAGGAAGGTATGCAAGAACTCTCCAACGACAGTGCTAAAGAAATCACCCCCGCCTGTAGAAATCCACAGTGCAGGCAAAGACAGAGCAGCCCCATCAACGGCTTTCCTCCCAAATTCACAGGGTCTGGCGGAAAGTCCAGGACTCTGTGATCAGCAAAGATTACTCTAAGTTGACCGAAGAAATTGAAGGCTCGGCAAAAGGAAAACCGTCCCTCCACCATACAGCAAGGGACTTCTTCCACACGGGTGCCTGTTACAATAGCTCCTTCAACTTCGACCTCTCACAAAAGAAGGAGGCTGGAGAAAATCCCACCATCGGCAGCAAATTCCAAAGGTGATGGATGTTAAGTTATATGTATGCCCTAGTGGCCATTACTATACATAGGATGTATATTGTAGTGGATGCTTGGACATATATAGGGAGGACTTTCTTGCTCGACATGATAGTATGCTATCTGGTTGCTCTTTACTTTAACGTGTACACTGATTGCCTCTCTGTTACATGTTGGTAAAGCCCTTAGGATGTGTACTTGACTACCTAGACTATGATGCGGATCATACTAGTGGGGACATGGTAGTCCATAAGTACATCCTTCAAGGTCTCTAGTCGTGGGTGTATCGAGACAGGGCATCGATATACCAGAGTAGACTAGCATATACCTTCTCGACCCATACAGATGGGCGATGGATAATCCCACATCCATTGGTGTTTGACATCGGAGATGATATACGGGTGCTCAGTGGAGACTGGGTACACTGGACGGACTCGCCGAGAACTCCCAGATGGTATTATACCTTACGTCAGATGGCAGTTCTTTGGTGACACTGGTACAGGTTAGTCTGTAGACCCGAGATCGTCATAGAGTCTTGTGTGATTCCCATTGTGCTTTGATTTCCACCTTACCACGTCCAAGAGGGCGTGCAAAACGGTGGTTTTTGGGTACAGTCCCGAATCACATGGAGGCAATGAGCGATAGGAGGGGATTCATCTCTCCCGGTATAGGGAGTTGATGTTACGCTGTGTTCGATTGGCTATAACCGGAAATCCCTGGCCAGGGTTGCTGTGATTTACTGGTAAGTGTTACCAGTAGTTTCTCGAACTGTTATAGACCTCATATCGACACGACTTATCGAGCTATTGGGGTATGACGTTTACCACCTCCAGGCGAGATATCCGACATATCAGACGAACTGACCGGACTGTACGGTAAGTGTTACTGGTTGGATTCACAGGAGTGTGAGTGGGCTTGCTCGTCGATCTTCTGATCGCTCAATACCCGGGTGGCCGTTACGTTTAGCAGACCGCTTGCGGCTTGTGGGTGTTTGATATGATCATCACCAGCTGCCGGCGTATTGACGAGTCTTTAGAGTCCTACACAGAGGTTTCCTGGCTCAAGCGAAACGAAATAGGAGCGCATATGAGATATGTGCGGGACCGAGAATAATGCGTGTATGTGATACCGTATTCTATTCTCGCGATGAATGCATCGATTGGTTGTATGCGATATAACCTAGTTATCGAATCGAGCATTGATTCGATAAGTCGATACATTGGATATTAGTCGGTTATATGCGATATGACCGGATCGTTAAATCAAGTGTTGATTTAATGATTTAATGCATAATTATATATTTGATATATTACTTTGCATTAACTAGTATTGGTTCACTTAAGATGGATTTTCTCACTTGATGTGCACATTGTATATATGATATAGTTTTGTGCACTAGTTTGTATCATGTTTGATGATACATGCAAACTTGGGTGTGTGTATGCTTTTAACTATGATTAGGTTAATAGTTAGGGTTTGATTTATTTACTTATTCATTTATTATTTATTCATTTTTGGCAAAATGAAAATGGTGGCTAATTTTGTTTCTTTGCTTTACCTTCATGAAGCTTCTTTAGATTATCTACCATTTTGTCTTTTGCCTAAACCTAACCATTCACCTAACCCTAGTTTATTCTCTACACTTAAACAAGGTTGCATTATGATAACTTCCCTTGATTTATCATTTGATTTAATTATTCTCTCATTATATTCTTTCTTCTTCTTCTTCTTCAAGAAGAAGAAACCTTGCTACCATTAATGGTGTCTTGAGAAAAAGAGTGAGAAATCCAAATCCAAAGTGAACCCACTTCCTATTTCTTCATCCTCTACCACTTGCCATGTAGTATATGGTGTTTTCTTCACAAGTTTTATGACTTGGTGAAGTTGGAGCTTGATCTTGAGTTGCCTCGACGTAGATCATCTTCGGCATCGAAGTCGACGACCTAGCCCGATCATTTCTCCGACGAAACCATCGCCAGAGTCCGGGATCCGATGATCGCAGCGGAGGGACATCATCATGGAGCTATAGAGGTGGAGGACCGGATCTACAAAGGTTGTATTTTCATTCACTTTAGAGTAAAGTTGTTTATTCGCATTTGTTTCACCTATCCTCTAGTTACGATCTTGCTTAGGGTTCGTTGGCACATAGAAAATTTTTGAATTTGGCATGGTTGATGCCTTGTGGAACCTCTTGAGTGTGCCTAGGAACCCTACAGTGGTATCAGAGCCTAGATAGAGCCTTAGGCGATGTGTAGACGAAGTTAGAAACCCGATCGAACCCGAAACCCTAACTCAAAACCACTCTCTGGACATTTTCTGGAATTTTGGATTTTTGTGAATTAAAAATATGCAGAAAAATCAGCAGGCTTTTCTAAGAAATACTGTGCAAAACGAGCGGCTAACTCGATCAAACCGCCGCGGAACCGCGGTACGAGCATGGCTCGTGCGGCGGTTCCGCGGCCGTACGGAAGTATCCTTCATTTAATTTTGCACAGTAATTACTATATTGAAGTGATGTTTTTTCTGGGAATTTTTAATATTTACTCAAGAGTTGAGTTTTTTGTGTTGTATTGGGAGTTCGTTGTTTCGATCGAAAGTTTAACTTCGTCTATGTGTTTTTCCGGGTATTTTTAGAACATGTTGAAAAGTTCGACCGGATATAAATACCCACTTTTTCCCCTGTCGGGAAATTTCCATGTGTTGGATCTTTCCGTAGTTTAAGAATGTTCGAAGTAGTGCAAGTAACGCGATGGACCCTCTAGAAGACAACAAACCTTAACTCGATTATGTGACCGTCTTGAACTGCCCTTTGAACCTTAGGGTTTAGGGCAGTACGGCGTGCCACATGTGAGGCGTTGGCTTGACCCTTCTAAGGCTGGACCGTTGGTACTGAGGCATGAAATGAATGTTTTTAAACTTATTTCATGTGTTGAGCTGTTTCGGGAAAACTTGGGTGTTTGATTGTTCGATCGAAAAGTTTTGACATTTTCTATTTATCTGAAATTTGATACAATATTTGGAATTCACAAGTAGTTATGAGATAACTAATATGAATGTTATAAACATAGCAGTTTAGTCTCACCTGATCGGTTGCCACGGAATTTTGATGCGATCAAAAGTCCGTCGCAATCACGTAGTGTACGCGGATACTCGCCGGATAAACTTAATAGACAGCTACATCCCTTAGCCCCGACCAAGTGACTGTAGGAGAACCCCGTCGCCGAAAGCATCCATTCGGGTGCTCGCGGTAGCGGTATTCCGCCTTGGTGCACTTCGTCGACGGTATCGGGGGTGCGGCCGCCTACTAAAGTTTGCGACGAGCATTCGATCAAAATGCCGGGAATCTTGTTGAATTGCCCGACTTGGTATTGAAAAGAGTTTTCGATAAATGAGACTAAAATGTGGGGTTTATAATTGTTAGGCATGCGATGTCTAAGGAATTCATTTGGTTAGGCATGCGATGTCTAAAGAGTTTGCGGATTCCAACTGTTGTAGTTTTACACTTTCTTTTCTGTGACCGTAAGTGTAATATGTGATATCGCCGGTTTCGTTGCTATATGTCAACGACAATTGGGATGGGCATATTTACTTACGTTGATGACATGTGATGTTATGTGTTGCTGGATATGTTATATTGGATCGTCGTGTTTGAATAGCCGGGTTTTTTTTATGTGAGATGAGTGTTTTTCATTTTCATTCATGTAAATACTTGTATGTAATATTCTTTTATTGGGGCACTTCCAGGTTGCGGAAGATGTCACCTTTGTATATTATTTACTTTTCCGCACTAGGATAGACCCAAGGAGGGGAGCACAAGTAACCGGGTTCTGGAGTCCAGTGGGAGACCAACTCGAGGAGTCGAGTCCGGGTCTCCTAACTTTAGAATTGGTAGGGTTGCTTGCCGCTCTCATAGGGGTCTAGGGGTATGGGTTTGGCTATTTATCACGACCGTGGAATCCGTGTTTTATACTGGCTCGTATTAAAAACACGGACGTCCTAGTATATCCAATATTTCATATGATATTTTCTGCTGCGTTATCTGTGATGTGATCATGTGATGTTCTGTGATAAATATTATATATAGTATATATGATATATTATATAGACGTTGCTTATATTTTACACCCACGCTAGCCCTGCCTCGCTCTGGCGTTAGTTACCTAACCTAACGGTGCAGACGGGACATCTAGGCGAATGCGGCTGGCATAAGCGTACGTTATATTTTTCTGTGATGTTTAGGTGCTTAAATGATGGGACTTCATTAATGTGATTAATGGAAGAAAAGAAACCTAAAGATGTTGTGGAATCGAATTTCAAAAATAAAACAGGTAGCTATAGTTCTTGCTTTGCACAGCGGTATATATGATATATCCTGCACCTTATTCGATGAGGAAAGGGCCGACGATCCCTTCACCGGGAGTGACCACTTTAGCAATAACTGGCAGATACT
Source organism: Agapanthus africanus (assembly GCA_030015575.1). Classification (NCBI taxonomy): domain Eukaryota; kingdom Viridiplantae; phylum Streptophyta; class Magnoliopsida; order Asparagales; family Amaryllidaceae; genus Agapanthus; species Agapanthus africanus. Next base: position 190,333,868 of record CM057337.1, read on the forward strand.
ACAACTCTCGGTTTGTCTTTTGATTGCTTCTATAGTTTCTGCTTTGCACAGCGATATATATGATATATCCCGCACCTCATTCGACGAGGAAAGGGCCGACGATCCCTTCACCGGGAGTGACCCCTTTAGCAAAACTAGAAAAGCCTCAAAAACACTCCATTTCAAAATTCATTCGATCCTACAACGATATCAAGTTCATTACGCAATAGGTTTTCAGAAAAACCAGTCGTAGCCCTCCGTCATTTCAGATAAGTCCTGTTTAGTATTCGTGCTGCGTTTGTTGACCTTGTCAAGGAGCAGTGTGTGATAGCTAACCAGTATTTATCTGTTTATGCATATGATGCAGATTGGGTTAGGGTAGTCGTACGGCCTTGTTGACCTTGTCAAGGGTCGTGCGGGTGGGTTTGATTCAATCAAGAAATGACGGGTTGAACTTGACTTACGGTCTATGGTTTGTTGACCTTGTCAAGGTCATAGATCGTTTGGGGCAAAATATTATCGGGAATTTCAAGTGTTGAAATTTGCAATGAGATTGCATACCTTCTATGAGATAGTTGGATCCCGATACCCGCTGCGAGTAATTGTTACTCCTGGGAGAGTTTTACACATTACAATTAGCCGATCAAGTAGGTGTCTAGAAAGGTGTTAACGAGGTTACGCCTCTGGGAAAACGAGGTTTACATTAATTAGGTTCGTGCGAAAGCACGGGGGACCTCCCTCAAAGTACTGACACTGGCCTGGCTGAAAGATTGGCGAACTTGTAGTGTGTAATTAATCCCGGCTAGTCTTTCCTTTTAGGGTTTGAAGGAAGATTTGATAAAAACAGTGGGAGCCATCCTGATTAGATAAAATAATAACCAATCTATTCTTGCAAGAGCGCACGCTGAGTGTTTTCTTCTCTCTCTCTCTCCAGGTAGCGACCATATCACGCCTTAATCAAGATAATAATACGGAATATTGACCAAACCCGCTTGTTATACTGAGCTGGGGAACGTTGGTCCCGCTCCAACTTATAATTGTTATAAGACAGAGAAGGAAATTGGGGATTACCAGAATTCCCGTGCCGCCCAAACGAAGAAAGTGCATACTGATGCATCATCTTCGGGTGTGTTCATTATACAGAACTGTTTCTCAGTATTCTTTACGTCCTGGATATGAGATACCGGATCAGGATCCCGCATATGTAATTTGTTACATGGGCTATAGATAGGTAAAGAACTGAGAACGGATGATAAGTTTCACGAGACAGAAAACGGGGCAAGTGTTGCAGCCAAGTCTGTTGGTCACTGTCACCCTGTATTACCAATACATTGATTCTGAATGAATGTTATTAGATACTAAACCTGATATACAAAATCATATCAGTCTCTTTATTAGTAAAGAAAGGATATAATTTTGTATTGTTGGATAATGTTTTGAACATTTCCTATATCAAGAGTTGATCGGTTCAGGCACGTTATCTAAAAGCATTAATGTTCTAAATCAAACTGCAGTTCTTAGTATATAAAACACACACAAGAGGAAGAGTTCAGAAATGAACGAATTGAGGTTTTGTAGACTAGGTCATATCAATGTGACCCGACTAGCTTAAGTTACATAGTAGATGCATATTTAAATTATTTAAATCAGTTTGAATTTACATCTTATGAAACTTGTGAGTCATGTCACAAAGATATAATGACCTCAGCTCTGTTTATTGGAAACAGAGAAAGAGTTAGTAAACTCTTGGGACTGATACATGATGATGTATGTAAGGTCCCCTGTCTACACATGCGAGGACCGGTTCTTTATACTTCATTACATTCTCTGATAATCTCTCAAGATTCAGACATATGTTCCTGTTGAAACACAAGTCTGAAACTTTTGAGATATTCACAGAATATAAGTTAGAAGTAGAGAACCAATACGGGTATAAGTATTATGTCCTATGATAAGATCAGGGAAGAGAATACTTGAGCACAAAAATCCTGGACTATTCTAAAGGAGAATGAGATTCTCTCTCAGCATTACTCCTCCATATACACCATAGCACGATGGTATATCGGGGTGGAGCAATAGCACCCTATATGATATGGTGTGCTCTATGATGAGTACTACTGAGTTTCCTATTTCCTTTTGGGAGTTATGCACTTGAGAAGCTGCATACCTATTGAATTAGGTTCGAATCAAATCAGTGCCTACCACTCCATATAAGATATGGTATGGGAAGAGCCTATCTCTTAAGTAAGTTAAGATTTGGGGTTGTCCGGTCTATGTCTAAAAGCAAAATCTGGACAAGCTCGAGGTAAGGTCAGTAATGTAGAACTGGAATGGTTCCAGCTATACAAACTACAGCTGATGATTTGATAGAACCAAAGGATTCAATAGTCACCGACGAACCTCAGCCTCTCCGCCGATCTAGTAGGGTTCCTCACCCACCTGAGAGATACTTCGGTTTCTCTATGACAGTGGGAGCGAGGATTGCATCATGAGATGATGACCCAACTAGTTTCGAGCTGGCCATCAGGAGTGGGACTCTGTAAGAATGGCTGGATGCTATGCGATCTGAGATGGAATCCTTATACACCAACAAAGTATGGAATTTGGTTGCTATATCTGAAGGGTTAAATCCCCATCAGGAGCAAGTATATCTTGAGAAGATTACTTGGTATACATGGAAAAGTTGAGACTTTCAAAGCTAGACTTGTTAAAGGTTTGCATCATTGACCAGGTATGGATTATGTTAAAACCTTTTCTAAGGATCTATGTTTAAGTCCATCCAGATCCTACTTGCCACGGCTACATATCTGGTGGTTGGGTGTCATGACTGCTTTTCTAAATGATGTTTTGGAAGAGAGTGTATATAAGTACACAGCCAGAGGGCTTCGTAGACAGTGGGTGCAGCGGAAACGTGTGCAAGATGTTTTATGTGATAAAGCAGGCATCGCGGAGTTGGAACATCTATTTTGATGTATTAGTCAAAGAGTTTGACATCATCAAAATGGTAGACGAATCTTGTATAAACAAAAAGGTAGTAGGTAGTATGGTGGTGATCCTCGTAGAGTACGTGGATGACATACTCTTGATAAGAAAGGAGTTTCCTATGCTACGCTCGGTCAATCTCCGCTTATCACAATGATTCTCCATATAGGATCAAAGTGATACCTCCTAAATCCTGGGTTTTGGATCTATGAGATAGATCTAATTGGATGTTAGGATACTCACTAGTTGTAGTAAGATGGTATCAGATGATCCTGGGGAGAATCACTGGAAGGGTTCCAGGGTGATAAGGACGGCTGAATGTCAGTCACAGGCATTGTCTTTACCCTCAGTGGAGGGACGGTATGTTGGAAGAGTTCCAAGCTAGATACCGTGACATACTAGACGATTAAAGGCAAGATACATCGCTACTTAAGATGCTACCAAAGAGGCTGTCTGGGTGTATATTAGTTCATGAGATGAACTTCGTTCCTACCTTTGTGAGACAATGGAGTTGTGGCTTATGCCTAAGAACGCCCGTCCCATCAGTGATTCAGACATATTCTGAGGCAGTGTCACCTAATCATGAAGATGGTTGATCTCCAAGGGATCGAGGTCAGGAGAGTAGACTCAGAGTACAACACGGCGGGTCCACTCACGAAGGCCTTTTCCCAGAGAGAGACTATTAAGGGATGGTTGAGTATGAGATACTACAACCACTGCTATCAGATGGCCCTAGTGCAAGTGGGAGATTGTTAGTTATATGTATGCCCTAGAGGCCATTACTATACATAGGATGTATATTGTAGTGGATGCTTGGACGTATATAGGGAGGACTTTCTTGCTCGACATGATAGTATGCTATCTGGTTGCTCTTTACCTTAACGTGTACACTGATTGTCTCTCTGTTACATGTTGGTAAAGCCCTTAGGATGTGTACTTGACTACCTGGACTATTATGCGGATCATACTAGTGGGGACATGGTAGTCCATAAGTACATCCATCAAGGTCCCTAGTCGTGGGTGTATCCAGACAGGGCATCGATATACCAGAGTAGACTAGCGTATACCTTCTCGACCCATACAGATGGGCGATGGATGGTCCAATATCCATTGGTGTTTGACATCAGATATACGGGTGCTCAGTGGAGACTGGGTACACTGGACGGACTCGCCGAGAACTCCCAGATGGTATTATACCTTACGTCAGATGGCAGTTCTCTGGTGACACTGGTACAGGTTAGTCTGTAGACCCGAGATCGTCATAGAGTCTTGTGTGATTCCCACTGTGCTTTGATTTCCACTTTACCACGTCCAAGAGGGCGTGCAAAACGGTGGTTTTTGGGTACAGTCCCGAATCACATGGAGGCAATGAGCGATAGGAGGGGATTCGTCTCTCCCGGTATAGGGAGTTGATGTTGCGCTGTGTTTGATTGACTATAACCGGAAATCCCTGGCCAGGGTTGCTGAGATTTACTGGTAAGAGTTACCAGTAGTTTCTCGAACTGTTATAGACCTCATATCAACACGACTTATCGAGCTATTGGGGTCTGACGTTTACCACCCCTAGGCGAGATATGCGACATATCAGACGACGAGACCGGACTGTACGGTAAGTGTTACTGGTTGGATTCACAGGAGTGTGAGCGGGCTTGCTCGTTGATCTTCTGATTGCTTAATACCCGGGTGGCCGTTACGTTTAGCAGACCGCTTGCGGCTTGTGGGTGTTTGATATGATCATCACCTACCGCCGGCGTATTGACGAGTCTTTAGAGTCCTACACAGAGGTTTTCTGGCTCAAGCGAAACGAAATAGGAGCGCATATGAGATATGTGCGGGACCGAGAATAATGCGTATATGTGATACCGTATTCTATTCTCGCGATGAATGCATCGATTGGTTGTATGCGATATAACCTAGTTATCGAATCGAGCATTGATTCGATAAGTCGATACATTGGATATTAGTCGGTCATATACGATATGACCGGATCGTTAAATCAAGTGTTGATTTAATGATTTAATGCATAATTATATATTTGATATATTACTTTGCATTAACTAGTATTGGTTCACTTAAGATGGATTTTCTCACTTGATGTGCACATTGTATATATGATATATTTTTGTGCACTAGTTTGTATCATGTTTGATGATACATGCAAACTTGGGTGTGTGTATGCTTTTAACTATGATTAGGTTAATGGTTAGGGTTTGATTTATTTACTTATTCATTTATTTATTTATTCATTTTTGGCAAAATGAAAATGGTGGCTAATTTTGTTTCTTTGCTTTAGCTTCATGAAGCTTCTTTAGATTATCTACCATTTTGTCTTTTGCCTAAACCTAACCATTCACCTAACCCTAGTTTATTCTCTACACTTAACCAAGGTTGCATTATGATAACTTCACTTGATTTATCATTTGATTTAATTATTCTTTCATTATATTCTTTCTTCTTCTTCTTCTTCAAGAAGAAGAAACCTTGCTACCATTAATGGTGTCTTGAGAAAAAGAGTGAGAAATCCAAATCCAAAGTGAACCCACTTCCTATTTCTTCATCCTCTACCACTTGTCATGTAGTATAGGGTGTTTTCTTCACAAGTTTCATGACTTGGTGAAGTTGGAGCTTGATCTTGAGTTGCCTCGACGTAGATCATCTTCGGTATCGAAGTCGACGACCTAGCCCGATCATTTCTCCGACGAAACCATCGCCAGAGTCCGGGATCCAATGATCGCAGCGGAGGGACATCATCAAGGAGCTATGGAGGTGGAGGACCGGATCTACAAAGGTTGTATTTTCCGTTCACTTTAGAGTAAAGTTGTTTATTCGCATTTGTTTCGCCTATCCTCTAGTTACGATCTTGCTTAGGGTTCGTTGGCACATAGAAATTCTTTGAATTTGGCATGGTTGATGCCTTGTGGAACCTCTTGAGTGTGCCTAGGAATCCTACAATGGACACAAACGCCCCAAGTCTGGGGGCATGATCGTACATACGGTCTATATGGCTTCCGGGAAAGAGGAAAGCCATTCTTCTATAAGTCACCGGCCGCAAACTCGGTCGCTTACAAAAGCTCAGGATCAACAACAAAAGCTCTAGGAGATGCTGACCAAAATGATAGCACTCACTGGGCAGAAAGAAAGTCCGGATTCAACAGCTGATCAACGCCAAGAGCAGGAGGACAATACAGAGTTCCTGCGAAGAGTGCTTTAAAGAAAAGAAAAAGAGGCCGCCGAACAAGCAACACAAAGCAGATGGCTCTCTTGTTTCAGGACATGGTTGGAATGATGATCCAGCCAGAACCCCCAACCAAGGATCCGCCGATAATCATCGAGGATGACAGAAGGGATACATCAAACCCTCTTCCGGATTTATCAATAGCTAAGGAGGAAACGATCTTCAAGGCTTCTCTTGATGATTACATCACTCCACAAATACGAGCTCATCAAGCAAATGAAGCGGCCGACCAAACTGTCAGAACTGGGCGACCGTATCCAGGCTGGTATGACCAAATCAAGTACCCGCCGGAATATACGATCCCCAAGTTCCATGTGTACAAGGGGACAGGAAACCCATATCAGCACGTCATGCAGTTCAGAGATCTGTGCGGCAACACTGGAGGCGATGACAAACTGTTGCTTTGCAAATTCGTTGGCAGCCTGTCAGAGACGGCCTTTGAATGGTACTCGGAGCTCCCAAATGACTCTATAAAGTCATTCACAGAGATGAAACTGATGTTCACACAACGATTCGCCAGCGTAAGAGAGCGCACCCCGATCACGGTATTAATCAATGCCAGAGAAAAGCCGGGAGAAACATGGGTCCAATATGTGATCCGGTGGCCGAACCTATGGTCAAAGTGCGAACAACGCATCTAAGAATCCCCCGCCGTGGGCATGTTCATTAGGACCCTAGATCTGCAAATGACTGTGTCCCAGTTCATGATGTTCTTCAAGCCGACGACCTTCCAGGCTCTGATCGATAAACTGGCCCAAATGGACCAGATGGGCTACGGGCCTTCCTCCTCAAGTAAGGACCCTCGAAATGCCAAGGGTAAAGGGAAAGCGGCCTTCGTTGCCAGTACTCAACAACAACCGAGTGCCCCAAAATGGGCTATTCGCCAAAACAATGCACGCCCATGCCTATCCCTGGAAGAAAGGCTAGGACGCGCTTACTCGTTTCCCCGTGATAAGACGAGGAGGCCATTTGACTTGGCAATGCATAACAAACTCATCACATTGCCACACCTACAGTGTCCACCACAACCTGGCGACGTCAACAACCCAACTACTGCTCCTATCACAGAATGGTGAGCCACCCGATTAAGGATTGCTACGTCTTCAAAACTGGGTCGAGGACCAATATCAACAAAGGAAGTTCGTGCTATCTGAGAACTGGAGGGTGAACCCACTACAGAAGCACACTCCAAAAAAAGTGGATGCGCCGGGGGCATCATGCTCGCTCGTAGAAGAAACTCCATGGGAAGTCGTTCTTTCAGCAAAAACCAAAAGAATGCTGAAGGATCTACAGGCATGTCCGGTAGTCAGGTGGAAAAGCCCACTTGAACCTGAAATTATTAAAGAGATGCTAAAACCGTGACCCATACCGAAAGTTGTTGACAAAGGGAAAAATCCCCAAGTCAAGCATTCAAAGTCTTCAAAGAAAAAGAAGAAGACAAAGAAGCCTGTGCAGCCTGCCGAGTATGACGACAAGTGCACAAACCTACAAAAGTACATCAACGCGTTGGAAGAGTACAACTAGAAGGCGTGGACACCGGTCACCCTCGAAGAGTTCCTCAAGCATATTCATGAGAATGAAAATAGTAACAACGATGAGGAAAATGACCCATCAGAAGAAAACGAAGATTATGTTGCAAGTTGCCACATGGTCTCCCATAAGTCGTTTAATGGTGAAGAAGCTCCCTCAGCATTAGAAAACAGCATAGAAGAACTGGGGGCAGGATCGACGCTAAAATCTTCGGAACTATCAGAAGACTCGATCAATAGGCTGTTAAACGAAGCCTTTCGAAAAAGCAAAGCTGACTGAGAATGCAAAACAGCCATATACGAAAAGGCTAAGTGTCAGCGTCAGGATGAAGAAGCTTCGGCAAGGATGAGTCGTAAAGTACTCCAACCAAACCAAAGCACACCTGCCACAAATAAGAGCAGGATCAAGGCAGAGAAGCGGTTCACTAAAGCCCTGTTAATGGGAATGAAGCTGCCACCACTAGTAAGAAACACTCTCGGGGTCATATGCATCGATGGAGAGGATTCACATCCAAATTACTGCTTATATCATTGGAGGGTCATCCACCCCACCGAAGAATGCAGTACCTTCAAGAAGTGGTGGCTAGGATATGTTTCCTACCAAAAACACTTCAATAGGATGAAGCGCGAAGCTCATCGACACAAAAGAGTGCGACAAACGCGCATGAAAAAACGACCGGCAACTGCCATATGGTTGATACCAGTTCAGAAAGGGAAAAACCTCAAGTTCCTACCTTCGGGAGCGATTCTGAGGACGAAATACCCCTCAGCCTTCTCTTCAAACACTCCACCTCCAAAAAAAAGAGGAGGAAAAGAACCGCGAGAATATTCAGCTGTGGAGCCGCTCGCTGCCTAAAAAGAATCTCGGACCTACAAACAAGAGTTTGAGAAAAAAAGACAAAGGGAAAGAAAAAATCCCTGGGGAAATGTCCCTTGACGGTGGAGTTGTCAAAGAGCTTGCAGGCAGGGACCCGCCTAGGAAAAACAAGATGGATTACAACGTCTTAGCACATCTAAGGAAAATGCCCTCACAACTAAGCATATTGGATGCTCTCCTCCTGTCCAAAGTGGTACGAGATTCTCTGATCAAGGCATTACAAGAGCCCGATTAGTTCCAAGCTTTTCTCGCAGAAGAGAAAATGAAGGACGAGATGGAAGAGGTTCACACAGCTGACATACATTCAGCGATGAAGATCTCCTCTTCGGGACGTGCGAGCATAATCGCCCATTATACGTTACTGGGTACTACCACGACATCATGATTGGGAAAATCTTTGTCGACAACGGATACTCCGTCAACCTTCTCAACATGAAAGAGCTGAAGGAGAATTGCATGAACGTTCAGCACTTGCCCCGAGACAAAATTACTATCACTGGGTTTGACTCACAATCGTCATGGACGCTTAGGTCCATAATACTGACGTTACGCTTTGGGTTGCTCGTCACTGACAACAAATTTCACGTCATTGACGCCAAGACTTGCTAAAATGCTTTGCTCAATAGGCCCTGATTGCATGAGTACAACGTCATCCCTTCTACACAACATCATTGTATGAAGTATTTCAAAGACGGTTTGGAATACACCGTTACAGGGGAGCTAAACCTATTCTCGGTAAACGAAGTCCGGAAATATCAAGATGCAAAGTACTTCCTACCAGACTTCGGAGATACAGAAAGATGTCATAAGCCGAAAGATAAACAGAAGTCCGTCGCCACTATCCCGATCTTTGGGAGTGATTCCTAGAGAGATGAAGAAACAGTCTACTCGGGGCAACCCCAATACAACAAGCCCGAACCATCTACTCCCATTTTGGTCTTTGGCAGTGACTCTGAGGATGAGGCCAACGCAGTGTTCTCCATCCGTCCGCCAGTGAAAACCCTCGACGAAGCAGATCAGTGCCTGCAAATCACAATGGTTCCTCCTCGACATTACAAGGAACTTGATGCACTAGATACATATAGCATATAGGAATTACAGACTTTCTACATGCCTCCCAGGAGATAAGGTGAAAAGGCGATCCTCTTTTACCAATATACAAAGACCAGAGTAGAGAAAGAAGTCTAGCACGGTGCCGATTTTGCACTCGACAGGCTTCAATAAATCCGTTTGCCAAGATACTAGGCGGAGGAATTGAAAAGGTTGTTAAGATGCCAAGGTGTACCCCTCGAGCAAACTGTTCGGCAAGCCCAATTCTACAAAATGATTTGGGATATCCCAAGGACCTAGCGAAAAATGCCCAATGGGAAGATGGAGACAACCGGGCTCGGATACGTTCAATCAAGGAAACAGGAGCAGTTCTATAGCTGCCGCGTTATAAACAGCTCTAGAGAAATGGAAAATGCTCTTTCGAATGGACATGACGTTGAAATAGAGTGAAATCCCGCTCTAAGAATGTTAAGTCCGTCACTCGAAGAACAAATAGACAAGCTAATAGAGGAGGCTTGTCAAAGGAGTCGAGACAACCATAGCCGCGAAATGGCTATCTATGAAAAAGCCAGGATGCAGCGCCTCAATCAGCAACCTATGGAGAAAGAAACCTACAATGCCTTTTATCCCTAGCTCGCTGTATGTCCTCGCAAAAAGGAAAAATCCCGAAATAAAGGCAAAAACAAGACAAAGAGCTCAAACAACGTTCGCAAACAACAAGACAGATCTATGAAGCCGCGCTATCAAGAAATACTTGGTTGGAACCCGTCCTTTATAAAGAAGATGGGTCGGGAATACTCTTCCCCTCAAGACAAGATATGGAAAATATTCAACCTTGTCATGAAGTACCAAATGATGACGCTCCCGGAGTCTCGACACCCCGAACAAATAAACGAGCTCCATCACCTGGATTATTGCTCCTATCACCAAGCCACAGATCATCCCCTTGAAGACTGCTTCACCTTCAAAGACTGGGTCAAAGACCAATATCAACAAAGCAAGTTCACTTTATCCAAAAACTGGAGGGTAACCCCACCGTAAAAGCATGAGCCAAAGAGAACCTATACCGTGAGGATAGGACTGGCTCAACATCAAGGAGGGAAGCGAACCCGTACCTGCCATATGATAACACTCTCAAAGGAGGGAGGGCACGAGACTATAGATGACCCCTTCAAGTGCTTCGCAAATGAAGACGAGGATGAGGTGATCTCAGAGTTTCCACTAGCACCAAAAGAGCTCGAAGATGGGATACACACTACGGTGGATTACCTAAGGAAAATTGACTTAGGGACGGAAAACGATCCAAGGCCAACGTTCGTCAGAGAGCTGCTATCTAAAAAACATGTAGCCACGTTAAAAGACGTGCTCATGAAGTATAAAGACTGCTTCGCATGGAACTATTCCAAAATGCCAGGTCTATATCCAAAGGTAGCAGTACATAAACTAGCCATATCACCGGACATAAAGCCAGTCAAACAGGCACCAAGAAGAAAGCAGCTCAAACTTGAGATGAGTATAAATGCCGAGGTCAAGAAACTAATCGACTCCGGCTTCATCCAAGAATTTCAATATCCCGACTGGATCGCTAACATCGTTCCGGTGATGAAGAAAAATGGGACGGTACGCATCTGTGTGGACTTTCGAGACCTCAACAAAGCTTGCCCGAAGGATGACTTCCCAGTAACTGTTACCGAGCTGATGATCGATAACACATCTACCCATGAGGTCTTCTCCTTCATGGAAGGATTTTCAGGATACAACCAAATAAAAATGCATCCTGAAGACCAAAAACATACCGCCTTCCAGTCTCCGCTGGGTATATTCTGCTACAAGGTGATGCTTTTCGGTTTAAAGAACGGTGGCGCTACCTACCAGAGAGCCATGATGAAGATCTTCGATGACCTCATCTATGAGATTGTTGAATGCTACATCGACGAACTGGTGGTGAAGAGCAAGTCTTACGAGGAACAATAGGAATATCTAAACATAATGTTCCAACGTCTTCGGAAGTACAATCTCGAGATGAATCCTATGAAATGCACGTTTGGAGTCTCCTCAGGTAATTTCCTAGGATTCATCATACAGCACCGGGGTATCGAAATCGATCCCTCAAAGATCAAGGCGATTACGGAAATGCCCACGCCAAGGACCCTCAAGCAGTTGCGATCTCTTCAAGGAAAGCTCGCATATATCCGGCGGTTCATAGCCAATCTCTCCGGAAAATGCCGTCCCTACAGTCATTTGATGAAGAAGGGGACCCCGTCCGTCTAGGATCAAAAGTGCCAAAATGCACCGGACGAAATCAAGCAATACCTGCAAAATCCGCCGGTATTGACTGTTTCGGTTAAGGGAAAACCCCTTATCCGTTATATAACTGCCCTTGAGGGTTCTCTAGGCGCATTATGGACACAAGAGAACGATCAGGGAAAGGAGAGAGCTTTGTACTATTTGAGTCGAGTTCTTCTGAAGGCAGAAAACAACTACTCCCCCATCAAAAAGCATTGCCTGACACTAATCTTCACGATAACGAAGCTCAGACATTACGCCTTAGCGCTTGAGGTCCATCTCATATCAAAAGTAGATCCTCTCAAATATATGATGTCAAGGACCATACTGATAGGAAGGCTTGCCAAATGGGCCTTCCTTTTGATGGAGTTCTCGATAACGTATCGCCCCCATAAAGCAGTAAAAGGCCGGGCCATTGCTGACTTTCTCGCGGAGCATCCGATACCAGCCGACTCCCCTTTAAATTGTGAGTTGCCAGATGAACATGCGTTCGACCCAATCGACGGAGAGAAAGAAGAAAATGATTCCCAATGGGAACTCTACTTCGATGGAGCATCTTCCATAAAGCAGTAAAAGTAGAATACCCCCATAATCAAAACCGGGGTGGGCCTTATCTTCGTGACCCTGCAAGGAGGGATGTTGTGTTACGCCCTTTTCTTAAAGGAGCCCAGGACTAATAACGAAGTTGAATATGAAGCTTTGATAGCAGGTCTTGAGATCTCTATCAACATGGGAATCAAAGACATCCTCATATATGGAGACTCGCTGCTGATCGTTAGCCAAGTAAATGGTGACTATCAGACGTGCAATCCAGAGCTGATAAAGTATGGCAAAAGAGTGCTGCAACTGCTGACGTAAATCCCTTCCTACATTGTGGAGAGTATACCGTATGCGGAAAATAGTAAGGCGGATGTGTTGGCCAAATTGGCTAAGGAATTAGCCGACGAAGACCTCGATGATGTAAAGATCATCGTGCAAAGCCGCAGAATCCTCACGCCAACAGAAATATCTTCAGAGACTTAATAGAGCCATCCGAAAGAAAAGAAACAACCGAACAAGTAGCCCTTCAAATAGAGGACGAAGAAAAGGTCAAGGATTGGAGGGAAGTCTTCATAGACTACTTCAAATCCCAACGAACGCCCAAAAATGCGTCATCTAGATATCTGCTCATAAAACGAGCTTTGTCTTTCGCCTTCGTCAATGATACTCTATATAAGAGATCGTTCGACTGTCCATGGCTAAGATGCTTGGGGCCGGAGGAAGCAAAGAAAGTCGTCCAAGAAACTCACGACGGACTCTACGATTCTCACCAAGCTGAGCCAAAAATGAAGCTGAAGATCAAAAGAATAGGTTATGATTGGCCCACGATGATTCAGGACTGCCTCGAATATGCGAAACAGTGTCACTCGTGCCAAATTCATGGGGACTTCATCCATCAGCATCCAAATCCGCTACACCCAACAGTAGCTAGCTGGCCGTTTGAAATGTGGGGAACCGATATAATCGGCCCCATTGAACCAGCATCGTCCAAAGGACATCGGTTCATACTGGCAACAACCGATTATTTTTCTAAGTGGGCAGAAGCAGTAACACTAAGCGAGGTGAAGACAGAGAATATCCTCCATTTCTTCAGAACCCATGTCATCTACCGGTTCGGCACTCCGCGACAAATTATCTCGGATAATAGGCGTATAGGAGCCATAAAATCAGTCGCTTCACACAACAGAATAAAATAGATTGGAGATACTCTTAAGTCTATAATTCTCGTGCCAGCGGTCTAGCTGAAGCTTTCAACAAGACCTTGACAAAGATTATAAAGAAAATGGTGTCCAGAAACAAAAGAGACTGGCATGAAAGGCTGGATGAAGCTCTATGGGTGTACCGAACAACGTTCAAAACGGCTACGAATACAACACCATATGCGTTGGTATTCGGCACGGAAGTAGTGCTTCCCCCAGAAATAGAACTCCCTTTTCTACGAGTAGCGGTTCGATACGAGCTGATAGATGGAGAAAATGCTCATCTTCGGCTTGAGGAGCTCGATGCCCTTGACGAAACTTGCCTTAAAGCACAACAAAACCTGGAGGCTTATAAGGCAAGGATGACACGGTCATATGAAAGACTAACCAGGCTGAGAACATTCCTCCAAGGAGAACTCATGCTAGTCGTCAAAAGACCAATGATCCCCAATCGTGCAAAACGAGGGAAATTCGAGACAAACTATGAAGGCATGTACATCATAAACAAATTCTATCAAGGTGGAGCCTACCTGCTCATGGATATGCATGACGAAAGACCCTTCCGGCAGATAAAATGTCGATTCCTTAAAAAATACTACGCCTAACGATTCACGACTTGGGTGAATCATAGATGACGACGCTTATTTCTGCTCGCTATCTTCCTGAGTCAAAAACTCCGAGAGTAGTATACGAAGAAACCCCGTCGCCTCAAACATGGCGATGGTGGACTGATATGTCCTTAAACTAGAAATTTGCCTAAAAACGACGACAACAGACCGAGAAGTCCCTAAACTAACAATGGACCAAGATGTCCTTAAACTAAAACTTCGCCTCAAAAACGGCGACAACGGACCGAGAAGTCCCTAAACTAATAACGGACCGAGATGTCCTTACACTAAAACTTTGCCTCAAAAACGTCGACAACGGGCCGAGAAGTACCTAAACTAACAACGGACCGAGATGTTCTTAAACTAAAACTTCGCCTCAAAAACGGCGAAAACGGACCGAGAAGTCCCTAAACTAACAGCGGACCGAGATGTCCTTAAACTAAAACCTTGCCTCAAAAACGGCGACAGTGGACCGAGAAGTCCCTAAACTAACAACAGACCGAGACGTCCTTAAACTAAAATCTCGTCTCAAAAACGGCGATAGCAAACCGAAAAGTCCCTAGACTAACAAAGGATCGAGATGTCCCTAAACTAGAACTGCGCTCAAATATGGCAACAATTGACCGAGAAGTCCCTAAACTAAGATTTCGCCTCAAACAGAGCGATATAGGACCGAAGCGTCCTTAATCATACGCATCGCCCCAAAATACGGCGATACACTCGCTTGATATCTAGATTACAATCGAAGTCTCAATAGCGAGGGTTGCAACTCAAGTCCAACTACTACTCCAGCGATGAAACCATCCCTAAGTCCTATTGGCAAACAGATGGGTCACCTGTGGTGAGACTACTTTCAGGAGTTCCATCATTCGTAGTAAGAAAAAGGGTATGTCCACAAGCGAAATGAGCACGGATTAAAAGCCGAAAGGGCGCCGTGGGTAAAAACAGCGGGACTACTGGCGAGCTTGTGAAAACCCGGAAGGGCGCAATCTCGTTACAAGAAACGGTAGGTCCATAAGCAAAATGGGTATGGATGAAAACCCGAAAAGACGCCGTGAGTAAAAACAGTAGGACTACCGGCGAGCTTATGAAAACTTGGAAGGGCGGAATCTCGTTTAATAAAATAAAAAATAAAAAATATACACTTACGGGATCCTCACGACTCGTAAGGAGAATTCCCTTTATGAGACCCTCACGGCTCGTAGGATTCAAAAGCCTTAAGCTACAGGGACCTAAACCTGTTTTTAAGCCATTATATCCCCCAAGTTACCCTACAGGCGGTCCAATATTGACCCTTTTATACAATCCACGGGCATGAATAAATATTCCCCACCAAGTTCCTCCAATGGCGAGAAATGTCCCCATGTGGTGAACGACACTTGTAAGTCCTCTCGACTTATAAGGAGAAAATACTCTTATAAGATCCTTACGACTTATAAAAGAACACACACTTAGGAATCGCTATGATTCCTAAGGAGAAAATACACCTACGAGATCCTCATGACCCGTAGGGAGAAATAACCTTATGAGACCCATACGGCTCATAAAGTCAAAAAGTCTTAGTCGACAGGAGCTTAACCCTGTTTACTAAGCCATCTTTGTTCAAATCGACAAAAGAGAATGATGATTCGCTCCTAGCAACATTTCAGTCGTAGCGATGCTGATGCCTAAACAGGTGTCAAACTTTAATTCCTTTCAAGGCAAATGATGATTTTCTCCTGGCAATATTCCAGTCGTAGTGATGCTGATGCCAAGGTTGGTATCAGATTCCAAGCTCGCAATAAAAACAGCAATGAGTAGCAAAAAAAATGCATATGAAATAGCCAAAATGATGGGGCAACTCGCAATAAAAATCAGCGAGAAAAAATATGCATATAAAAACAGCCTAAATGTTTGGGCAATTCGCAATAAAAAGCAGTGAGTAAAAAATATAATGAATAGCCGAAATGATTGGTCACCGCGGATAAAAAGATGAAATGATTGGACAATCGCGACTTTCGCGATATGAAAAGCTGAAAAGATAGAGTATCATGGAAACAAAATATATATATATATATATATATAATTTCCTCTGCCCTGTAAGTAGATCCATATTGGCTCTTGTATACGATCTATGGGCACAGATGAAAGAAAGTGAACCATATTTTCTCACCAGGCTCCGTCAAAAGAAGAGCCAGATCTCGACGGTTCATATACAGCTTAGAGATCAACTCGATGTTCCTTCTCGGTGCAGGCGCAACGTCAACAAACAAAAGTGGAGTGATGGCAAACAAATCCTAGCTCCAGCTCGACATGCTCCTCATTTTAGCAGGATGCGGATGCAACAATCAAATAAATGTGAAGTGATGGCAAAATCTTAGCTTCAGATCTTAATGGCAACATCTAAAGCCTAAAGATCACCCCGACGTTCTCCTCATACTGGCAGGGTGCAGACACGACACCGACAAAGACCCAAGGGTCAAATAGAAATGGAGTCACGGCAAAATCCTAGCTCCAAGTCTTGACGGTTCATATACAACCTAGAGACTTTCCCGGCGTTCCTTCTCACTCCAGCAGGATGTAGACACAACGTCAACAAAAGACCCAAGGGTCGAAACAAAAATGGAGCAATGGCATATTACGAGCTTTTACTTCAACTGCGATACATACAGCATAGGGGTCCTACAGATGTCTACCTTATTTCAGCAAAGAAACGACACGGCATCGTAAAAAAAATGAAGCGATGGCATATTCCCAGCTTCGGGTCTTGAAGGCAACTCATATAAAGCCTAAAAGACTATCGAAGATCATCCCACACCAGTGCGGAGTGGTTATGACTCATCGGGGCTCCAAACTGAGCCTAACCTCAATTAAAAAACGTTATGGCAAATTCCTAACGCTTGCCCTTCTGACGGTAATATAGCCTAAGGAGATTACTTGAAGATGTCTTATCTAGCTCCTGAAGGGATCAGAGGTACGACAGTCACGGGGTTACTCGAATAACAGCTTAAGGACTGTATATCGAGGAATACATCAACCAACACGATGTTACCACGGACTAAAACCCTGGTACTACAAACCTCCATCATAAAGAATGGGGGTTATCTACATACAACGTTAGGATAAGTTTGCCTGTAAACCCAAGGGAGGCAAACCAAATAAACTCCAAAATGAGTATATAAACTAGAAACTCCGAAACGAGTGAATAAACTACAAACTCCGAAATGAGTACATAAACTAGAAACTCCGAAACGAGTGAATAAACTACAAACTCCGAAATGAGTGAATAAACTAGAGACTCCAAAACGAGTGAATAAACTAGAGACTCCTAGATGAGTGAATAAACTACAGACTCCGAAACAAGTAAGTAGACTAATGGGCGCTAAATCAAGACATCAAGAAAAAGAAAGGCGCAACTCATGGGCCTCGGGGTTCAGAAATACATTTCTTAATTGAGAGTTGAGAAGACGCTTGTATCTGCTCGCTATCTTCTCGGATCAAAATTCTAATAAAATTCGTGTATGCCAGCTTGAAACCGGCCAGATGCTATACATTACTTCAGTTCAATGTTCACCTATGTCTAGATGCATGCATCAAAAACTTCTAAAGATTAAAATACAAAATGAATGTACAGAGGAAGGATGCCCATATGAATATGCGCCGGGGATGAAACGTTCAGTGGTCGACATTATTTTTATTATTATTATTTATTCCACAGAGAAAAGATCGCTGAATATGGGATCAGAGATACAAGGATTAACAAAACGATATACAAGATTCTCTAATTCTTTCTTTGCCTTCTCCACCATATCAAAGCGGCGATCTTCAAGAGAAGTCGCTCCCTATCGATTAGCATCGAGCTCATCAGCAAAGGCAAACATGATGGTCCGCTGAGCCCGTATCTGGCTTAGCAGACGAACCGAACAATCCCTCAGAGGCTGGGTAATCAAACAAGCCTCATGAAAGCACTCGATCTTGTCTTCCGCCGCGTCGAGCATCGCCAGAGTCGTCTCCGCTGGATGAGGAGGGATGTCAGCAAGTACAGACGAGAAGATCTTCCAAAGCCAAATAGAGCCGGCAGGAAGAGGAGCGCCCCAACGAACCAGAAGCTCGTACATCACCGTGTCACACTGGTCATTAGTGAGAACGGGATCCGCTAAACGCGCAGCAAAATGAGGGAAAATTCTCTCGATAGGTACCTCCCACGGTTGCCGATGAGCATGCGGACGGTTGCAATCCATAACTCTTGGTTTGTTAAAAGGAGATTCTCTCCTTGTGAAAGAAGAAAGAAGCAGAGTTTCAGATTATAAAGGGAAGCATTCAAGTCTAGGCACAGAAAATGTTGTGCATTGTGGAGCTATTTCCAAGGCCTGAAAAAAGGGCATGGGAAAAGAAAGGGTTGACTCATGGGAATCAGAGCAAGGAGGTGAAACGACACCATCAACAGCGCCTCAGTGCATGACACGTGAGTACCCGCATTGATTCTTTCTGGGATTAGAGCGACGCCTCACGTGCATAGCGTGTGAGCACCGACACTAGTTCTGGACTAAATTCCTCAGTAGCGCCTCACACGCATAACACATGAGCGCCAGCAACAGTTTCTATATATGTATAACAACACTTCATGTAAGACACATATGAGCATTGGTATAAAGAGAAAAGGGAATTTTTTCATTCTCGAAGAAATTTATACATTGGCGATGATAAAAAAAAGTGTTTACAACGGCATAACACTGAATTCCGGACATGGATTCAGAAACTTGGAAGCCAGCCTCTTTGGCCATTTTCTTATGCATTTTCTTACGAATGCAAGCGTCGGGATCCCCACTTATGTCGTCCGTCCTCTGGTAGGCGGATATTATCGCCTTCTGTTGGAAGACACGATGCAAAACATCGACAAGATCATTTCTTCGCTTCTTTGAGATCAGGCTCATCAAATATACTGAATGCACCTTGTCTTCAGTATCATCAAGCGCTTCGAGTGGCATAGCCTCGTCAAGCCTAGGAATTGGTTCCCAAATCGATCCCACAATAATCTTCAAAAGGGCAGAACGGCGGGGGAGCAATCTACCGTTGTAATCGTCGAAGCGACGCATCACCACAACGCATTGAGCGTCAATAAACTCCTGGCCCTGACAGCGGCCTTGAACGCGAATGTCCTCATATGAGATGATCTCTTCAAGATCATACAGATGAGAAGCCATAGTATCTAAAAAGAAAAACCAGTAAAGAGTTAGTAATCAAAATACCAAAATTATTATAATGGACCTCACAACATCAAGGTAACGCCCCCATCAATGATGAGAAAGGCACTCATTGTAAGAATCCAAACGGATTCTCATTTAATGAGAAATCTCATTGAAGTATAGAGTTAAACTCCCTTGAAAATGTGTTTTACAATAGATTTCAAATCTGCAAAAATGAACCCTAAAAGGAAAATAAGAAAAGGAATAAAAATTCCAAAAAGTACTTCTTAAAAAAGAAATTTTCTCAGAGCTAGGCTCTGTAGAATTACATGGAATTAAATTCCTCTTATAATAGGATAAAATCCCAGAAATCTGCTCAGAAAATGGAATTAAATTCCAAATAACCTTCAAGGATCAAAGTCAGTAATAGGGTATAACCCTAAGATCTCCGAGACCCATGGTCTACTAAAACAAAATTGTTAGATCTCTAAGAGATCGTTCCAAGAGAAGAGCAAAGCCTTAATGGGTTAAAAACCCAAAACAAGAAGAGATTCTTTTAAGGGTTTCTTTAAGTGTTAATCATGGTCATGATTCTTACTAAATTTTTGATAGAGTTTAACTCTGAGAGAAGTTTCGTTGGACAGATATCTAAGCTCTGAAAAGAGAATTAACAAGAAAGAAGAAGGAATATGATGAAATGGCAGTCATCACAAGGCCCAAAGGCCCTATTTATAAGACATGAAAGGACGGTTCAACTCCACAGGAGATCAAACGGTAGAAAAGGTGACACCGTTGCACCCACACGTAAGCCACATGAGAGCAATGGTTGCAGGGTTCCTTAGATCGGCAGCAAGGTTTCGGGAGGGATCGTCCATACCAATTTCAAAAATTTACCGTTCTAAAGAACCCTAACCTAGAATCTTAACTAGAAAATCTGACGAAATGATATGTAAAAAACTTTACAACTAAGTGAATGAGGAATACAACCTTTGTAGACCAGTCCTTCACTTCTAATGCTCCGTATAGTAGTCCCTTCGCTGCAAGTCATGAACACCCAAACTCTAGAAAGGGTTCTTCCAGAGAAATGAACAAGCTTGCTCGAAGTCTTCGAGGCCGAAGATGATCTACGTCGAGGAGACTCAAGCTCATGCTTCCTCTTTACTAATGGTAGATTAGTGAAGCAAACACCCTAAACTAAATGGCTAATAGTAGAGGATGATGAAGTAGGAAATGGGCTCAGTTTAGATTTGTTTTTCTCACAATATTTTCTCACCTTGAGAAAAGCTAGCAAGTTTTCTCAATGAAGAAGAAGATGAAGTGATGAAGATGAGAGAATGAACTCATGAGGTGAGAATAGAAATCATGGGTGAGTTAGTGTCATACACTAACCCATGTAGAGAATGAACCCATGAGGTGAGAATAGCAACCAAGGGTGAGTTAGTGTCATATATTAACCCATGTAGAGAATGAACCATGGGTTACAATAATGGTTAGGTTAATAAATATCTACAAGTAAAACAAAACTAGTGGACTAAGTCAAAGATGCTACAAGCTTCTCCAAGCTTCTCCAAGCTTCCAAGCATGTGACTAATTTCCTACTAATTTTGATTAATTTTAAATAAATAAAACCATACATTATCATAAGCTTGGTGTGAGTCTCATAGACCCATGTCACATGTGGCATCAAGCATGACACAAAATAATGTATATTAATATATATCACATATATACTATATGCACATGATCGCACGCTTTTGGCGTGTCGGATGTTCAAAGTTCTAAAGTTATAACCGCGATCAGGACGGTGTCGCTTTGCAGCTAGCCGGTTGAGCACGGGTCGATCCACAGGGAGATGGTTGTATGTTCGTTCGAGTTTTAGACGAGTCAATAAAGAATGTGTATATATTTGTTCAGTTCTATCCTAAGTGATATATGCAAGTATAAAGTTGTTAAGAAAAAGATATGAAATTGTAAGCTAAAGAAATCTGTACTCAAAACCTTTGAGCCGAGTCTTGACCAATTGAAGCTAGAGCAATCGGCAACAACATGGATTAGGGGATTTAAGCACGGTATTCATGGAATCTGGCTTATTTACCCTTGTCCTTCCATTCTTGTCTCTTGCTTTCGCCTCCGGCCAAACCGAACGCAACCGGTCGCGGTTAGGAATCACCGTTACCTTGTTAGGGTACGGTGCCTAACGGAGCGCTTGCGTATCGTTTGGGCGGAGTTCAATGGAAAATAACGGAAAAAGGAAATGAGCAAAGAAACGTTAGCTTACAATATCGTATTGATTCTTAACAACAACAATAATTACAACCATTCACAAAAGAACCAAAAAGAGCAAAAGAAAAGAAAAGATTACAAGTAAGTAAGGACATGGAATGTAAGTGCATGAAAGTAAAGCAAGGTAATAAAAAGCAAGAAAGAAATAAGCAAGAAAGTAATTACAAGAACATAGAACTCAAGCCAAGCATGGGATCAATAGCCATCCCTTAAACTTGCAAGCTCAATCAAGAGGTTGCAAGATCAAGAGAAGGGTAAAGAACTCATGTGAAATGAAGCACTAATTCCATAAGAAGATACAACCCTTGAAATCAATAACAAACCCTTCAACTTTCAAGCTCAATGAAGAGGTTGAAAGATCAAGAGAAAGCAAGGATCTCAAGGGGAAGCTAAAACAAAAGAATGATACAAAAACCCTCATCTTCATTTCATCATCCACTCAAAAAGCTCTCACTACAATTTCATGGAGGAAAGATGAAGAAGAAGAAGAAGAAGAACAAAACTACACTAAAAGAGGCTAAAGAAATTAACACCATTGGTTTGGCTCAGATCTAGGGTATTTATAGGAGGAGAAATGGAAACCTAGGGCAAGAATCTGGCATAATATGAAAGTACCAAACTACCCCCAGAAAACGATAGAGAGAGGAGACTAAATGGCCGCGGTTCGGCGGCCTAGACCCCCTATTGGCCGTGGAACCGCGGTCGTATAGTGGACTTGGGTCGTAGGGTTTTGTAGTAATCCCTGGTTTGATGTTTCCTCATGTTTGCCAACTTTAAACTGCACAAAATCTTCCAGAATATCTTCAGATTTCTTAGTCCAAGATTGCATTATTTTCTTCACTTTTGACTTCTATCTCCCTCGAGCTCCGTGCACCTATTGATTCTTGTTCAGCCCCCCTCGTGCTCTGTGCTTGTCCGAGACATGAATGACCACTGTCATATGTCTTGTCTCTGGAACTGGTACTCGGCACTGGACGGATATGGATGACCGGAACCCGGCTTTTATCTGCTGTCAACAGATGTTCTGCTTTTGGCGTAACTGTGGAGATTTTGCAATATTTGTACTGGAAACCTGTAATCTGTAAATATGTAACAAACACGGATTAAAAGCACCTACTTATAAACACACGAGCATAAGAATGGGCGGTATAAAATGCAATATTCTGTTATGAACAAATACCCCCAAACTTAACTTTTGCTCGTCCCGAGCAAAACCAATTATTCACAAAATAAAATCCTAACCGCACTTTCGTAGGGAACGCGATTGCACTGAGCACGTGCAACAAGCCGTTAAACCTCTAGGTGTCCCTAGTAGGAGGAGTGTTGTCTCCTGAGAGTTTTCAGCGGATTACATCCACAAAATCCCGTCAAGCTAGTGTCATAAGTTAACATCGATTCTACTCCTACAGTTTAGTATTTACGTTAGAAATTCTATCATCCTAAGTTAGAAATATCCAACCCTTATTTTTCACACCTCCTATCTATTTAACCTTGGTTCTCCTGAGTTTTCCTTCTAAAGTGCGGCCTCAAATCAGGGATTTTTATCAACTTTACAGAAAACACAAGTCTTATTCTTTATTTCTATCTTTTATCCAAACATCGATTGTATACCCCTTCGTGTGTGTATATTTGCACCCCTACACTCAAGAATTCAATTCAACCTATAATACCCTTGCCCTAATAGCTAATACTACTTCTTTTCATTAAGGATGGACGGATTTGCTCACACACCTTTCATGCGACTATTAATGCTTCTTGAGGCACTAACGACCGATTACTGAATGTGTGAACTTTAAAGCGTAAATAGCAGTTTTCAGGTCTTGACTTTATTCTATTTTTCTTTTTCTTTTTCTTTTTATTTTTCAAGACCGGATATATTTTTCAATGATGCTCTTTTGGTGTTTAGCTTTAAATACCATTTTTTCTTTCATACTAGGCTTTCAGGAAAGAGTGTTTCTAGGTATCCTCTACTATCCCAAGTTTCAAGGTACGTGTAAGTGCAGTTGTAGGGTATATACTTTCTAAATTTGAACTCAAGAAAAGAAACTATTTTTCAGACTTATCTTTCAGTAGAGTTTCAATACTTTCCCCTCATCTTGACTTAACTCAAGAACTGAACTCAACGTATACTTACCAAAGTCAGACAGAATGAGGGTTATTTTTAGGGTTTTCAATTCCTAAGCCTAGAATTTAGTTATTTCTAATATATCAACTAAACTTTCAGAATAAAAATCTAAGTTACCCTATTAGCTAACTTGAAGACAAAGTTTTTATATTTTTTGGAAAATTTTTCGATTTTTGTGGGTTTTTAATAAGGTATGCAAATGCAAAATATACAAATGAATGCGAAGGAAGAAAGCTTACTGAGCACACCCCCAAACTTAAACTTGACAGTGCCCTCACTGTCAGGCTATACCAAGAGGGTCAAAATTGTCGGCGCTCCCTAGAAACAAATTATATACAAAACAAAAAGGAAAACAAAAAATATATACAAAAAAAGGAGTCCCCTCCAAACTTAAGTAAAACAGTGTTTCCACTGTTTAAGTGTTGAAGTTCAGGATCGGGGGGGGGGGAAGAAAATAGTATCAAGCTATACAAGGCCTTATAAAGGCCAAAAGTTAACACCAACCATTCAAAAATTCTATCTCTGTAAGATGCGGGTTGGTGAAAGAAGGTGAAGAGGAAAGAAATGGAGAATACGCGAGTCCGTATGGAGATAGAAGTGGGATACGGTCTCGGTATATGAGAAGAAGAATGGCGGAAGGGAGAAAGAAGTGGAATATGAACTTGAGGGTGGAAATGGAGTGAATAGATTAGCACAATTTGTGATGACTGATGTGTGAAAAGCGATTGTGCTAATATATTTACCCGTCGAGAAATGGGGTCAAATACCTCAAGATTCGTGAGAAACCATGGGTACGCCGAACTTGGTAAACCAGTCACAGGAAGTGAAAATGATACGGTTTCTTGCATTGTCGGAACGATGGAAAGGATGGAGGGAAGTGATTGAGGAAGGGTATCGGTTAAGGGTTCTGGAGGGTGTACACAGTCAGTGAAAGGAACATGATGAATTGGAAAATCCGACTCATCATCTAGAACTGTTTCATCCTCAAAAATATCCTCAAAATTCTCCTCAAAGTTAAGCTCATCCATGCATATTTCATCAAAATCCAGATGCATATGGGGTTCGGGAAAAACATTTAATGACTCGGGATGATGATTTGAAGAGAAAAACTCAGCCAAATCTATGGGTTCATCATCCAAAATATTCCCAGCGTGAATATCCTCAATCAAGTGAAAATCAATATTCTCAGACACCTCATCAAAAGCATAGATTTCAATCAATTTTGGTTCTAAGATGGAGGTGTAGAGGTCAAAAGGTTTGGGTGTGGTTTCACTTGGCAAGGTCCCTTCACAATCGGGTAAATCAAACACTACAAAGTCGCACAACTCATCAAACATTCTATCTTTAATTGATAATTCAGTTGGGACACTTGATAGATTTTCAACACAGGAGTTGTGGGATTCAATTTGAAACGGGTAGGTTTGATTTGGAAGAGGGTACATCTCACTCTCTCCACTCAAATTCTCAATCTGTCCAACCGCCTCATTATACATTGGAAAATTAGGAGCTAGTTGAAAACTAGCTACCGGGTTACTAGGTTGTATGAGGGTGGCCATGGACGCTTTCAAATCCATCATCTATTGGTATGACGCTACCCTAAAGTCTTCCAAAGACTGTTCCAGACTAGACATGGGTTGTGAAGGGGTTTCAGTAAAAAAATCAAAGTTGTTTGGATACTGAAAACTCCCAAATGGCGGTTCAGAAGCAATGTCCAGGGAAGGTGCAAAAGTCGGGTAGGACTGGTAGGAATTGAATGGCTGGACAGGAGCAGGATCAACATTTGGATAAGAAGGTGAATAGAATTGTTGATCCCAAGAATCTGTAGTGGTGAAAGGAGTGAAAGATCGGCTACAGGATTGTTCAATATGTTCAGCGACGGACAAAGGACGACTTGCAAAAGGGGTATCAATATAAGAGGGTGGGGGAGGTTGAAAAGGTTGATACAAAGTGGATTGCGGAGGGCAAGTGTTTGTCCTAGACGCGTCTTTCCGATCTTTCAAAGAGATTTTGGGCATGGAGGGATCGTTCGACGTTCGGCCAAAGCAAGAACCGTAAGAAGTAATGTCTGGTTGTGGGTACCAAAGTTCGGCAAGAGTTTTGCATGGTGGGGTACCCATGATATGAAGAGAGAAAGGAAGAAAGGTAGAGAAAAGGAGGGGAAAAAGAATGTGATTTTTTTTTTTAGTTTTTAACAAAAGAATGAAATATACACACAAAAAAGAATATGGACAAAAACAATCACGACACAAAAATACCACACACCTAATCGTTCTAGGGTTCACCTAGGTCAACTAGACCTGCTCCAGAACTTGATTGTCGAAGTAAAACTGTGTCGAGAAACGGGCTTAAGATACACTGATCACGAGACCAGGTAAGTGCAGAGATAAGGGGAGGTTTTCCAACGCTTTCGCGAAATTTCTTAATTAAATAACCCTTTCTCTTTTGGCGGTTTCGCCGTTAACACTTTCCTAGACACCCCGTAAACAATATACCGTTAAGCGAGGTTCTAAACACAGTTAACTTCTCCTAGTGAGCGCGAAGTCCTTAAGGCTTAAAGTCTAGTTTCTTTTAAATTTTGTGCGGGTAAACGTTATGCTCAAGTTCGTGATTTGTGGGCCACGGAAAAGGTGATGAAATCCTTTACCGTATGTTGTGGGGTTCGCTTGCCCTTAAGTCCGTATTAATGTATGCAATGCGCAATTCAATAAAAATTCTATAAATAATCAAACAATAGTTTTTTAGTTTAAGCACGTCACTGCAACAAATACGGGTTAGTCAATTTTTAGCGTTTGCTAGCGAACTTGCAAAGAATCCTGCAAAGAATAGTATATTGGATGCGTCGGATTTGAGAAGAAGGTGTTAGTAAAGTACGTACCGTTAAGTTTTTGAGTTAGGAAACCCCCGTTGAATCAAATCCGGTAAGCTTGAAAAGTTCGCTTGCGCGGGTCAAACTACCCGGATCTTTGGCACTGTACTTTGCAATCACCTTAGCCTTGAACGTACACTTTGCTCCCCACAATTGCAGTTCGCAAATCCGCAAAAATCTGCAGACTTGCTCACAAAATTTATCAAAAATAACAAAAAGATTTTTTTTTATAAATATATACAAAAAAGAATATTAACCCGAATAACAAGAAAGAAAATACGCTACCGTCTCCCCAGCAACGGCGCCATTTGCTCGCACGCTTTTGGCATGTCGGATGTTCAAAGTTTTAAAGTTATAACCGCGATCAGGACGGTGTCGCTTTGCAGCTAGCCGGTTGAGCACGGGTCGATCCACAGGGAGATGGTTGTATGTTCGTTCGAGTTTTAGACGAGTCAACAAAGAATGTGTATATGTTTGTTCAGTTCTATTCTAAGTGATATATGCAAGTATAAAGTTGTTAAGAAAAAGATACGAAATTGTAAGCTAAAGAAATCCGTACTCAAAACCTTTGAGCCGAGTCTTGACCAATTGAGGCTAGAGCAATCGGCAACAACATGGATTAGGAGATTTAAGCACGGTATTCGTGGAATTCGGCTTATTTACCCTTGTCCTTCCGTGCTTGTCTCTTGCTTTCGCCTCCGGCCAAACCGAATGCAACCGGTCGCGGTTAGGAATCACCGTTACCTTGTTAGGGTAGGGTGCCTAACGGAGCGCTTGCGTATCGTTTGGATGGAGTTCAATGGAAAATAACGGGAAAAGGAAATGAGCAAAGAAACGTTAACTTACAATATCGTATTGATTCTTAACAACAACAATAATTACAACCATTCACAAAAGAACCAAAAAGAGCAAAAGAAAAGAAAAGATTACAAGTAAGTAAGGGCATGGAATGTAAGTCCATGAAAGTAAAGCAAGGTAATAAAAAGCAAGAAAAAAATAAGTAAGAAAGTAATTACAAGAACAAAGAACTCAAGACAAGCATGGGATCAATAGCCAACCCTTAAACTTGCAAGCTCAATCAAGAGGTTGCAAGATCAAGAGAAGGGTAAAGAACTCATGTGAAATGAAGCACTAATTCCATAAGAAGATACAACCCTTGAAATCAATAACAAACCCTTCAACTTTCAAGCTCAATGAAGAGGTTGAAAGATCAAGAGAAAGCAAGGATCTCAAGGGGAAGCTAAAACAAAAGAATGATACAAAAACCCTCATCTTCATTTCATCGTCCACTCAAAAAGCTCTCACTACAATTTCATGGAGGAAAGATGAAGAAGAAGAAGAAGAAGAACAAAACTACACTAAAAGAGGCTAAAGAAATTAACACCATTGGTTTGGCTCAGATCTGGGGTATTTATAGGAGGAGAAATGGAAACCTAGGGCAAGAATCTGGCATAATATGAAAGTACCAAACTACCCCCAGAAAACGACAGAGAGAGGAGACTAAATGGCCGCGGTTCCGCGGCCTAGACCCCCTATTGGCCGCGGAACCGCGGCCGTATAGTGGACTTGGGTCGTAGGGTTTTGTAGTAATCCCTGGTTTGATGTTTCCTCGTGTTTGCCCACTTTAAACTGCACAAAATCTTCCAGAATATCTTCAGATTTCTTAGTCCAAGATTGCATTATTTTCTTCACTTTTGACTTCTATCTCCCTCGAGCTCCGCGCACCCATTGATTCTTGTGCAGCCCCCCTCGTGCTCTGTGCTTGTCCGAGACACAAATGACCACTGTCATATGTCTTGTCTCTGGAACTGGTACTCGGCACTGGACGGATATGGATGACCGGAACCCGGCTTTTATCTGCTGTCAACAGATATTCTGCTTTTGGCGTAACTGTGGAGATTTTGCAATATTTGTACTGGAAACCTGTAATCTGTAAATATGTAACAAACACGGATTAAAAGCACCTACCTATAAACACACGAGCATAAGAATGGGCGGTATAAAATGCAATATTCTGTTATGAACAGCACACAAGTGAGAAAAGAAATCTTAAGTGAGCTAATATTAGTTAATGTATGTTAATATATTAATATATAATTATACATTAAATTATTAAATCAATACTTGATTTAATAATCCGGCTATATCACATACAACCGACTAATATCAAATGTAACAATCTATCGAATCAACACTTGATCCGATAACCTGGCTATATCATATATAACCGACCAATATCACATATCGCGAGAATAGAATGCGGTATCACATACGCTCATTAATCTCGGTCCCGCACATATCACATATGTGCTCCTACTTCATTTCGCAAGAACCAGGAAACCTCTGTGTAGGACTCTAAAGACTCGTCAATACGCCGGCAGTAGGTGATGATCATATAAAACTCCCACAAGCCGCAAGCGGTCTGCTAAACGTAATGGTCACCCGGGTATTGAGCGATCAGAACATCAACAAGCAAGCCTGCTCATACTCCTGCGAATCCAAACGGTAACACTACCGTACAATCCGGTCTCTTTGTCTGATATGTCGCATATCTCGCCCGGTGGTGGTAAATGTCAGATCCCAATAGCTTGATAAGTCATGCCGATGTGAGGCTCATAACGGGTTGAAAAACTACTGATAACACTTACCAGTAAATCTCAGAAACAGCCCTGGCCAGGGACTTTCCTGTTATAGCCAATCGAGCACAGCACAACATCAACCCCCAATACCGGGAGAGACGAAATCCCTTCCCATCGCTCATTGCCTCCATGTAACTCGGAAATGTACCCAAAAACCACCGTTTTGCACATTCTCTTGAACGTGGTAAGGTGGAAATCAAAGCACAGTGGGAATCACACAAGACTCTATGACGATCTCGGGTCGACAGACTAACCTGTACCAGTGTCACCAGAGAACTGCCATAGGTATAATACTATCTAGGAGTTCTCGGCGAGTCCGTCCAGTGTACCCAGTCTCTACTGAGCACCCGTTTATCATCTCTGATGTCAAACACCAATGGATATGGGATCATCCATTTCCCATCTACATGGATCGAGAAGGTATACGCTAGTCTACTCTGGTATATCGATGCCCTGTCTCGATACACCTACGACTAGGGACATTAAAGGATGTATTCACGGACTACCTTTGTCCCACTAGTATGATCCGCATCACAATCCAGGTAGTCAAGTAAAAATCCTAAGGGCTTTATCAACATATAACAGAGAGATAATCAGTGTACATGTTAAGATAAAGAGTAACCAGATAGCATACTATCATGTCGAGAAAGAAAGTCCTCCCTATGTATGTCCAAGCATCCACTATAATATACATCATATGTACAATAATGGCCTCTAGGGCATATATATAACTAACAATGGTGGGGGCATTTGTTTCCCTAATATTTAACCTAACAAAAGAGCAAAACTCTGTTTGAATTAAATGAGGCAGTGCCTCACGTTCACTCCAAGAGGGCACCAACATCAGGATTAAATCCTATGGTGGCGCCGCACGTGCTCCTCACGCGGGCGCTAATGCGCAAAGCACTAAAGAATCTATTAAATAAGAGTTAAACTCTTAAATGGTGCCGCACGTGCTCCTCACACGGGCGCCAATGTGCAAAGCATAGGAATACCCGTCTTTGGAATTAAAGTCTTCAATGGCGCCCACGTATACAACACATGAGCGCCGGCGCCCAAGTAGAATTAAATTCTACTCTTTGTTAAACAGAGCCATCGGATCAAAGATCCGACGGGGATGATAAATCATCAAAATACAGAATTAAATTCTGTTGGGAGAAAACATTGCCCAAATATTTCTAAAATAAGGAAGATACTCTCGAATGGATCAAAAGTCCAATGGTAGAATAAAATTCTATTTTTGGAATATATATTAACTCAATCTTTCTAAACAAGAAAGATTGCTCTTTGTAAAACAGAGAACCCTTGGATTAAGAATCCAATGGTGATTAAAAAATCACCATCTTACAGAATAAACTATGTATTGGGAAAATATTTCCCCAATCTCGTTAAAAGCCAAAAATCATATGCTGTAAAAACAGAAGTTCTTGGATCAAAGATCCAATGGTGGATAAAATTCTCCAGATTGATTTTGAGACCAATTAAATTAATTGGAATCTCTCAATGAGAGATTTTCTCAAAACTAATCAATAATTTGCCTTACCTATATAAAGGACCTGAGACTTCAAGTCTCAAGAAAGAAAGAGATAGAAGGACGCACAGAGAGGGAGAGACATACAAAGACCACAAAAAGCTTAAAAACAACAGAGAATTCAATTCTCGAGAATGAAGAAGACTTTCCTCCTCCTAAAAAAACCTTAGGTAAAGAAAAAAGAAGAGATAAAAAACATCTCCTTTACCTAACATATCTAAGGGTTTAACCCTTATCAAAGAACTTAGTTCTTTTTCTGGATATGAGATCCACAATACAAGTCTCCCACAAGTTGAGAATTTAATTATCATCGGGAAGATTTTGTTCTTGAGAATCAAACAATCAGGGAAAAACAAGGTTGGACAAGAAGAACATGGAGTTTATAATACTCCAGGAACTTAGTTCCTTTAAATCGAGTTAGTTCTTTAAAAACTCAACCTAAATTCCTCAAATATAGTGATTTTAGTGAGCGTTAATGGTCAAAGCACCATTGATGGAGGTTTAACCTCTCTGAAAATATTAACAGAGATTTAATCTCTAAAATTGATAAATGGAAAAAGACTAGCGCCTCACATGGACGTCCCTTTTAACAGCGTCCAACGCTTCACATGAAAGACACACGGGTTCCTAAAACAGAAGACTAGCATCGCACGTGCTCATTGTAGGTGTTTTTCGTCACCCCATTGAGATGGAATACGCGTCGCTTGTCAGGCGTATACAGATTCCCCCTGCCTAAGGTAGACCATGGTTTATTAATTGTGAGGATCTGAATCTCCAGCAGCCGCGGACTAAGCTGCCGTTAATTACCCCTCACCTTTGGAGCGAAGGAACCTCCGATTGATGGGTCAACTAGTTATGCGAACTCAGTGTGTAGTGTGCATGTGTTGTGTTTTGAAAGGGGTTTTTGGATATATCAGGGGCCTCGCAGAGTTTACGAGGGTCCCACTACCTAGATAGCGGGCTGGGGTTCAAGGGGGCTACCAGCCTCCTTGCGGGCTGCGGGGCAGCTCCCTGTTAGAAAATTTTCCCTAACGGGGGATGTGTTTCCGGTGTGGAGTGCACGAAAAATGAGGGGTGAGGAGCGTCTTAAAGACGCATGCAAGGCATGTGGCCACTAGGCGCCCACGGGTCACGTGCCTGGCTTGTGGACGCTTGGTGCCCGCGGGTCACGTGCCCGGCGCGTGGGCACCTGGCGCCTGCGGGTCACGTGCGCAGCAAGTGACCGCTGGGCGCTGAGCGCCCGTGGGTCGTGTGAGGCGCACGTGGGCGCTTAGCGTCCGCGGGTCACTACCTTGCACGTGACCACTGGGCGCCCGCGGGTCACGTGCGCAGCACGTGACCGCTGGAAACACCAGTGGAAAAAGGGGCGTAGCCCCTGGGTTAGGAGTTGAACTCCCAAGGGGGCTTTAGAGTTTAACTCCTAACAGGGATTATGTATAGATTTAGAGTTAAACTCCTAAAAAGGGGGTTAATTTATGGAGTTAAACTCCAACAGATCTTGAATGGAGTTAAACTCCTAGAAATCTTTAGATCTTCTTTTGAGCCTCGGATCCTCCTGGAATGGGATTTTTGGAGATTGGTATCCTTCTTCTTCCTCTCTGTTGGCTGGATCTTGGGGGAAAAAGGGGAGGTGAGACTTAAAATCTCCCCTTTTAGCGATTTGATGGAAGATCCGAGCTCCCCTTCAAGGGTTTTATGGTGAAAAACTATTTATTTTTGAAAAAGGAAGGGTTAAACTCTTGATTTAATTCAAAAGAAAATAAGAAGAGTTATAACCTTAAGGAAGGAGAAGGAGGTACAAACCCTAGTTTTTTTAGAAAGGGAAAAAGTTCTTATTGATTTTTCATCATGTTGCCTTTATAGGCTACACATTTTACATATTGTTAGTTATATGTATGCCCTAGAGGCCATTACTATACATGATTTGTATATTGTAGTGGATTCTTGGACATATATATTGAGGAATTTCTTGCTCGACATGATAGTATGCTATCTGGTTACTCTTTACCTTAACGTGTATACTGATTGTCTCTCTTTTACATGTTGGTAAAGCCCTTAGGATGTGTACTTGACTACCAGGACTATGATGCAGATCATACTAGTGGGGCCATGTTAGTCCATAAGTACATCCTTTAAGGTCCCTAGTCGTGGGTGTATCGAGATGGGGCATCGATATACCAGAGTAGACTAGTGTATACCTTCTCGACCCATATAGACGGGTGATGGATGATCCCATATCCATTGGTGTTTGACATAAGATGATATACAAGTGCTCAGTGGAGACTGAGTACACTGGACGGACTCGCCGAAAACTCCCAGATGGTATTATACCTCATGTCATGTCAGATGGCAGTTATCTGGTGACACTGGTACAGGTTAGTCTGTAGACCCGAGATCGTCATAGAGTCTTTTGTGATTCCCACTATGTTTTGATTTCCACCTTACCACGTCCAAGAAGGCGTGCAAAACGGTGGTTTTTGGGAACAGTCCCGAGTCACATGGAGGCAATGAGCGATAGGAGGGGTTTCCTCTCTCCCGGTATTGGGGGTTGATGTTGCGCTGTGCTCGATTGTCCATAACAGGGAAGTCCTTGGCCAGGGCTGGATCAGAGATTTACTGGTAAGTGTTACCAGTAGTTTCTCCACCCTTTATGAGCCTCATATCGGCATGACTTATCGGTTATTGGGGTCTGACGTTTACCACCCCTAAACTTGATATGCGACAAATCAGACGAGGAGACCGGACTGTACGGTAGTGTCACTGTCAGGCTTTTGCAGGAGTTGGAGCAGCTTGCTTGCTGATCTTCTGATCGCTCAATACCCGGGTAGCCGTTACGTCCAGTTAGTACCGCTGATGGCTTGTGGGTGCTTGATGTGATCATCAGCTACTGCCGGCGTATTGACGAGTCTTTAGAGTCCTACATATAGGTTTTACTGGCTCAGGCAAAACGAAATAGGAGTGCATATGTGATATGTGCGGGGCCGAGAATAATACGTGTACGTGATACCGTATTCTATTCTCTCGACTTTTGTATCGGTCGGTTATATGTGATATGTAAGTCTACGGTAGCGCTCCGGCCGTCTGTCCGAGGCCAAAATGCGGAAACGAAAAGCCTTTCTAAACTTGAAACCGGTGCTATCGCAGACTTTAATCCCGGATCAAACCAATAACCTATAACTAGCTAATTAGAGAAGGGTTAGAAAAGCTATACCGATCGATCCGTGTCCTTCGGTCTTTGGCCACCAACCCAAGCTCCTCGCGGCATCTCGGATCTCCGGTCTCCTAGTTGGAAGGGAACCACATCAATAAGTCTTTTTACGGGCTCCTGCCTCTGAACCGAGGCAACTCGAACACGAAGTTTGCTAGCCGACGTGTCCAAGATTGCTGTAGAATATACGTAGAACACTTTGTCTCAAGGGTTAATCGAAGTTGCCTTTAGGAAGTGTGAGGAGAAATGAGCTTTGGAATTGAGCTAAGGATTTTTGTGCAAATGAAATGAGATCATCCTCACACCAAAAGAATTGGAAGCTGTCCAATATTGTGCTCGGCCAACTCAAGAAGAGGAGGGGGTGAGCACAATGCAAGAGGTGGTGACCATAAGAAAAATGTCACTCCAAAATCTTTTCCAATCCTTTCACAATAAATGCTAATATTGAACCAAGCACATCTAGAAAGATCAAGAGGCTTCATCAAAAATTCTGGAGCCCCGCACACCACAAAAATCCCTGCCTTGCTAATTTCGAAATTTGCAAGAAACCCCCTCTCCTCACAAAAATTCAGCCATAAAGGAATAAAGGAAAATGGCCGAAACGGAATGCAAACTGGCAACTTCAAAAAGCGATCCCGTAATAAATTACAGGATAACCCCGCGACTGTATATACATACCCGCATTTGTATTTCGACCGAATACAAATGCAATGAGACAAAATCTACACAGTATAATACTAGGATCTGGCTTAAACCAAAGCCCGCTAGTATTATCTGTCCGAACTATGACACGTGCACAAGTGCACGCGTTTGTTCGAACCCTGCCATAAATCCATACAGCCTCTACAACGTTTCGTCCAAAACTTGAGAAACTGTCTGTGGGGGACTCTAAAGACTCGTCAATACACCGGATGTGGATTTAACCACTAGCCCGTCTGTGGTACTAGCTGTACGTAACGGGCCACCAGGTATTGACCAAAAGGGAAGTCGATGAATGAAATCATCCTGACACCCTACTGAGCCTGTCAGTGACAATATCCGTACAGTCCTGTCCGTTCGTCTATGAGCATCGTACGTCGGGCCTAGGGGGTTGGTAAAAGTCAGACCCCCAAAAGCGGTACAAGTCGTGTCGGAGTGTAGCCCAGAACACCCTGAGATACTACTGGAATACCTACCAGTAAATCTCCGACCTTGGCTAAGGACTTCGTGTAATGGCTCTCCTAGACACAGCGCGATCTCACCCCCAATACCGGGAGAGACGAAACCCCTACCGATCCGCTCACTGCCTCCATGTGGCTCGGGACTGTACCCAACTAAAACCTGTTTGCACGACTCCTTTGAGCTGTGGTAGGGTAGTAATCAAAGCACAGTAGGAACTCACACGAGATAAATGACGATCTCAGGTCGATGAACTAACCTGTAACCATGTCACCAGGGAACTGCTATCTGACGTCAGGTATAATACCAACTAGCATGTTCCCGGCGAGTCCTGTCCGGTGTACTCATAACCCAATGAGCATCTGTATACATCTTAGGTGATCCAACTGACACCAATGGCTTGTGAGACCGGCCACCGCCCCTCGTCAGGGTCTCGACTGTATACACTAGTCTACTAATGGAGTATCGATGCCTAGTCTTGAAACTCCCACGACTAGGGACCACTTTAAGGATATGCTTATAAACCCCAGCTCCCACGTATATGATCGCCATCATACTGTTGGCCATGAAGCAAGAATCCTATGGGCTCTATCAACGTGCAATAGTGACCTGTAATGTCACCTAAAGCATGTACACAATGATAAAGATAAACCTGATAGCATACCATCATCTTGAGTAAGACTGTCCTACCGGTATAGGTCCTCCCTCAATCATTGCAATCACGTGCCTGCGATCCAATAATTGAATCTGAGGGCACTATATCCAACAATCTCCCACTTGCACTCAAGGCTAATTATTGCGATGTCGCATACTCATAGCCCGTGTGATACCGAACACCCAACTTCTCTACTAATCAGTTTCACAAAGCCCGTTTGCGAAACTATTGCATTCGAGGAATAGCCTCAGTGAGTGGATCCGCCCTAATGTTTCTTTCTATGTCTCTCTTTATCTCAAGTTCGCGGAGAAAGCCATCTCCCGAAATGAGCAATACCTGTCTTAGAATATATTTGGATATTTAATGGGACCTAGTTCATAAATGAACTCCAAATCCAAACTTCTTAGACCGTTTCGTCAACTGAACCTAATCACTATCCTGCGTCATGCCTCCCTCAATGTCCGCTTGGATCGCCTATCCAAACTACTGCTCCTCGTCAGAGGGAAAACTATAACTCTGACAGTCACTCTGTCATCCAGGTCACCTTAGAAGCCTGGAATGATAACCGTTTCCTAAAAGAGGTTGTTGTTATCATATCCCTAGAGCATCCACTTATGTTCTAAAACTGCTTCCGAACGTTTCTCCAAGATAGGATTAATATCTGAACTTATAGCAGCTAGTGCAAAAACGACATCTGGTGTGGTACTTGACATCTCATGATTGACTCAATTGCCTAAGCAAGTGATCTGCCAATCCTGCACATCCCTCTCCCCTTTAGCCTGTATGACATCTTTAGAGAGGGTGACTCCATCACCTGCAGGTACACGACTGTGCCAGGAGTCGTCCATTCTAAAACACCTTTAGAATGCTGTCTAAGTACCCTGATTGGGACACTTCCCAAATCTAGATCTAAAACCATAAATCTGGTAACCAGAATGTCTGATATAATATCCAATTACTGTGTGGAGAAACCACTGTGTGACAACCAAAGTATAACCGATTGTAGTATAGGAATTTTATTTCCTACATTGTGTATGTCATCCAAATACCAGGACATCACACCCTACTACCTTCTTAACAGATCCATCCCCGATTCTGATGAAGTCAAACCTATGACTGTCATATCAGAAATAGATGATCTATCTCCGCTATATCTGCTTTAGTCCATAAATAGACATAATCTACTTGTCCACTATGCTTCCGCTGCTCCCACTGACTACGACAACCCTCTGGCAGAGTCATATACATGTACACTTCTAAAGCTAGTTTAGAACGATGCTATAATCATCCTCCTGCCGGGTCTCACAGTCTGAAACAACGGCAATGGCAAGTCTGGGTAAACAAGATCCTCCCTGTCACCGTCTTTGAGCATACCGAAGTACCTCTCGAGTGCCTGAGGTTACCCACCATATCTGCGGAGTGGCTAATGGAATGTCAATCCAGATTGAATCTTTAGGTCCTATTAAATTTTCAGTAATCGTTTGTAGTTCTGGAATCACTTCCAGTTCTACCATACTCCCACTACTGTTTTCTGAAAAAATCCATTTTTATTAAAACTGTGGCGAGTCAAGAACAATATCACTATTGATCTTCCAGATGGTAGAAAGTCAACCCTCGTCATAGCCCGGGTCAACCCACAAACAGCCATTACAGAAACGTGCCTTGAGTTATCCAGAGTCTGGTTTTAAGCATAAGCCGGAAAACTCGCCGTACCTTAACAATGTTAAGATATGAACTATTCTATATACAATATAGAAATAGAGGCACTGATTTAATTGGAACTAGATTCAAATCATGCAGCTGTCACCAGTGCATGTCAACTAAATGGAGAGAGGCCGATCAGCATTACTCAACTTAGGAGTGCATCCAAAACTGAGTAACCTGAAAGAGAAACAAGTTTCTCAAAACCATTACTATCAATAGAATACCATACACAAGTATCTACATCTTCAATCGCTTTGAAGAATCCCGATACTTGCAACACCTAGTTCTCTACTTTACTCTTATACCTATAACTTCTCAAAACTTAGACCTTGCATTTCTACGAAACACATGTCTAAGAACTAGAGAAGTCACAAGTAAATAGAATATAGTACGAGTACCAACCCCTCTGTCCTCATAGACACTGGACAACATACAATACTCTGTATAAGTCCAGTGAGTCTAATATTTCATTCCCTGTGTGTCGTAGGTTGAAAACTGTACTTATGGTTAAGAAGAATTACACCGTTGTTTAATGCTCCTTACCTAACCATCAACTGATATAGGTAAATGTCATGGACATAATTTCAAAAAGTTATATCTCACTTTATAAAAATAAACGTACAAATATATCAATTTGAAATTGGTGCATAACAACGGATATTCAAAACCAAATATTTGCCGTCCGGCAAACAACCCAGTCGATTTCCTCAAATATCACCAATTACAACGAATCCCGATATAATGAGGATGATCACCCAATTCCCAATAACTTACTCCCACTCATCATCTGTAAAACCATACAGATGTGAGATTCAAACCTGGTAAATACATACCCTGGAGCAAGGACAAATTGGGAAATCAGTTTTCTTTTAACAATACACACTGAAACTGAAACATGTAAATGTTTCGAAGGGGTATTCGGGTATTCTTAGTAATGCCTCTTCCATTATCAGATTCATATCTGTAACCGTATATTTCTTTGCCATCTCTCCAAATCCCTTTATAAGTCTTTAGTCATTACCTCCTGTACACCCCTTTAGGCTAAATGGTTTTCTTCCTTCCCTACCGTTCGGCACCAGCCTATGGTTTGGAAGAAGACTATCCAATAAGCATAATAGGTGTACTGTCCTAATCCTAGGAGCACTCGCAACCCGAGAGAAGGTAAAGATAAAAGACAACTGAATAAATCTTATTCCTATTTCTCCTGAACCAGAATCCATCCCCGAACTGGAACAAGTCCCTTCGAGTTTGTATATAACCATACGATGGAGTATCCAATAAACTGTGGATCTTCGTAGTGATACGGGGTGTTCCGGAGAAATACAAAGGTGAAGTAGGAGTGGCGATGAAATACTTGGTTTGGTCGTGAATAGCAGTCGCAATTTACTTTGCCCTCTTACTAATCCCTTTATTTGTCTTTACTTAATACCTTCTGTACACCTTCGTTAGGCTAATTGGTTTTCTTCATTCCCCACCGTTCGGCACCTGCCTATGGTTTAGAAGAAGACTATCCAATTAGCATAATAGGTATACCGTCCTAATCTAAGGAGCACTCGCAACCTGAGAGAAGGTAAAAGGAAAAGACAACTGAATAGTCCTATTCATTTTCTCCGGAACCGGAAACCATCCTCGAATCTGGAACAAGTTCCTTCAAGTTCGTATATAACCATACGATGGTTTTATCCAATGGAAGTGGATGTTCGTAGTAATACGGTGTTCTGGAGAAAAGGATAAAAGCAGGATTGGCAATGAGGTATGCAACTCTGACAATCCAAAAGCCAGTGTTTTATGAAAATTCGGTTAACTTGGTCACTGAGTTATAGTCTAGGGTTGGGCCATGGTCGCTGCCAAAGAGAGAGAGAAAAGAAACACTCAGCGTGCACTCTAACCTAGATCAGAATGGTTATCAATTTATCTAATCAGGAAACCTCCCACTGTATCGTCAAATTCTCCTCCAAACCTGAAAGAAGAATTAGTTGGGATCACCCGAGGAGTAAACCAACTCATCAGTGGGAATCGGGATCCAACTATCATCGCATGATAACGTGATGGAATCCACTCACGTTATCACACTCCAGAAGGTATGCGCATATCTGGCAAGTTTCAGTTTCTTTAGAAACTCCCGATGTGATTTTTACCCCATGCTCTTATGACCTTGACTTTGGCCAACAAATCATAAGTCGCATGTCAAGTTCTACCCGTCATTATCCGGTTAATTTGAACCCACCCATACCTATCCTTGACTTTGGCCAACAAAGCAGTACGACTGTCCCAAACCAACGCATCTATCTATGCAACAGAAAGGTAACAAATAGCTACCATACACTATGCCTTGACTTTGGCCAACAAACATAGCATGAATACTAAGTGCTACTCGTCTGAAATGACGGAGGGCTACGAATGTTTTTTTGCGAAAAACCTTTAACGTAATGAACTTGATATCGTTGAAGGAACCGGATAGCTTTTTATAAAAATATAGTGGCGAAAACTTTTGCTAAAGAGGTCACTCCCGGTGAAGGGCTCTCGGCTCTTTCCCGTAGAATGAGGTGCGGGATATTCCAATTGAATACCACGATACAAAGCAAAAAGGCAATCGGCTATAGTGAAGTTATAACCCTGACGCAAACTTCTGTCCAAGGGGTCACTCCCGGTGAAGGGATCTCGGCCCTTGCCTCGTCGACTGAGGTGCTGGATATTCATAACCGAATACCACTGTGCAAAACAAAAGAGAACGTCCTTGAAATAATAGCTTTTTGGAAAAATGTTCCAACAACATCAGAATAGGTTTGTTTAGCTTGCATTGATCCGAATCAATGCAGTCCCATCAATTAATCATACCACAAAAGAACGAAAATATGATG
Organism: Agapanthus africanus; assembly: GCA_030015575.1. Classification (NCBI taxonomy): domain Eukaryota; kingdom Viridiplantae; phylum Streptophyta; class Magnoliopsida; order Asparagales; family Amaryllidaceae; genus Agapanthus; species Agapanthus africanus. The sequence continues at coordinate 190,374,348 of CM057337.1, forward strand.
TACGTATATGCCATCCGCATTCGCCACTGGGTCCCGTCATCACCCGTTAGGTTACTTAACTAACGACAGAGCGGGGACTGGACTAGCGCGGGTGTTAAAACATGTTAGAGATAGTGCCCTCCATAGTCTATTATTGGATCGCAGGTACGTGATTGCAATGATTGCAGAGGACCTATACCGGTAGGACAGTCTTACTCGAGATGATAGTATGCTATCTGGTTTGCCTTTATCAGTCGTGTACATGTTCAGGTGACTGATTACATGTTACACTTTGATAGAGCCCTTAGGATCTTGCTTTACTGCCAACAGTATGATGGTGATCATATACGTGAGAGTTGGGTGGTTTATATACATATCCTTAATTGTGGTCACCTAGTCGTGGGAGTTTCGAGACAGGGCATCGATACTCCGGAGTAGACTAGTGTATACAGTCGAGACCCCGACGAGGGGCGGTGGCCGGTCTCACAAGCCACTGTGTCAGTTGGATCACCTAAGATGTATACAGGTACTCATTGGGTTATGAGTACACCGGACAGGACTCGCCGGGAACCTGCTAGTTGGTATTATACATATCGTCAGATAGCAGTTCCCTGGTGACATGTATACAGGTTAGTTCATCGACCTGAGGTCGTCATTTGTCTCGTGTGAGTTCCCACTGTGCTTTGATTTCTACCCTACCACGGCTTAAAAGGAGTCGTGCAAACAGGTAGTTTTTTGGGTACAGTCCCGAGCCATATGGAGGCACGTGAGCGGATCGGCAGGGGATTCGTCTCTCCCGGTATTGGGGGCGAGATCATGCCGTGTCTAGGAGAGCCATTACACATAGCCCACAGGCCGTTGGCAGGAGATTTACTGGTAGGTACTCCAGTAGTATCTCAGGGTGTTATTGGGCTACACTCCGACACGACTTATACTGCTATTGGGGGTCTGACGTTACTAGCCCCCTAGGCAGATATGCGATACTCATAGACGAACGGACCGGACTGTATATACATTGTCACTGTTAGGCTCAGTAGGTTTCCGGATGAGTTCGCTCATCGGCCTCCCTTGAGGTCAGTCCATGGGCAGCCGTTACGCATTGCTAGTGCCGCTGACGGTTTGTGGTTAAACCCACTGCCAGGGTACTGACGAGTCATTAGAGTCCCACACAGACAGTTTCCCAAGTTCGGGCAAAACGTTGTAAAGGCCGTATGGTTTTATGCAGGGGTTCGGAAAATGCACGTGCGTTTACGCACGTGTCAGTTTTCGGGCAGATGATACTGGTCGGCTTTGGTTTAAGCCGGATCCGATATTATATTGAGTAGATATAATATCTTTGTCTCAGTTACATTTGTATTCGGTCGTAATACAAATGCGGGTATATTTATACAGTTACGGGGTTATCCTGAAAGTCGTTTCAGGATCACTTTTGGAAGTTGCCAGTTTCCTGTTTTCTATCAGCCATCTTTTAACATTCGGTTAAAGACGGATTTATCTTTTCTTGGATGAGAGTGAGTCATGCTTCTAGAAGGTTCTAGAGAGGGTGACTTGGCTTGGTGAGTCATTAGTGCATTAATAGAGTCATTAATGACTTGATGAGGTGTATAATGACTCATGCTTTAAGCTTTATTGTTTCTTGTTTTCTTAAGGATATTTTCTCTTGATCTTTTGCTTATGGTTACCCTCACATTGCTCCTACACTCACCCCCTCTTAATATATATGGCCGGCCCCTCCTCTCACACTCTCACTTGATGTTTTCACTTGATGATAGAAAAAGATTATGATATTTTTCGGTGTATGGAATTTCACAGCTCATTTCATTCCAACACCCGATTCCCACGGCAACTTCATTAACCGTTCGTCCATAGCTTTGGACGGAACGAGATAAAGTCTTCTACTTATTCTCTTCATCAACCTTGGTCGTCTCTTTTGGCAAACTTGACGACCGAGTTGCCTCGAGTCAGAGGCGGGAGCCCGTTTAAAGAATCGTTGACGTGGTGCCACCTGGACGAGCAGATCGGAGATCGATGAGATCGGAGCAGCCGCAACGGAGCGTGGGATGATGGTTAAAGAACGAAGGACTCGGATCGTTCGGTATAACCTTTCTACACTCTTTACAGTTTGTTAGTTTAACAATAATGGAAGATCCGGATTATAGTATACGATAGCGCCAGTTAAAAGTTTTTTGTTCCGCATTTGGCGTCTGTAGACGGCCGGGGCACTACCGTAGACTTACATTGGTATCAGAGCCTCACCATTTTGCTATACTAACTTGTGCTAACGCGTTTAAAACATCGATCGAACCGGATATCGAAAAACATAATTTTCAAGCTTCACAGTTTCTGTCGATTTTAAATGATGTCCTAAAATTATTCTACATATCTCAGAAAACTGTGCAGGGTTTTATAAGAACACCGTACAAATTTGGGCTCATGAATCGACAAGACTGCCACGGAATCGCGGCCAAACCCATGGTTTGGCCGCGCATCCGCGGCCGTTCTGAGTGATCATGCCCCCAAACTTGCACAGTGTATTCTTCTCTGGAAATTGGGGGTTTTGGTATATATCTTTTGGGCCCAGATTTTGTTACTTTTCACCAGTTGTTCGTGGGGCCCACTTTGTGATATTTAGTCGATCGAAATTTAAACATGTTAGTTTACAGTACTTGCATTATATCTCCGACCGGGAATGTCATTTGATCGGTAAACCGCGTCTGATTGCTATAGTTCTTTTAGACGGGTTTGCGAACGTGACATTCGCGTTGATGTTCTGTGTTGTGCTGTGATGTTGCGGATTTGTCGTGGTGGATAGCAGTGTGCAATGGTAGTACAGTTTGAGTTTATTTGTACATTTGATATTACGGGGCGAGCGTCCAACATGTGGACTGCCGTCACTGCCTGTTGTATAATATTCTTTTGGGGCACGACCAGGTTGCGGTCGATGTACCTGTTGTACTATTTTTCATTACTGTACTAGGTTTTGCCCCGCGACGGAGTGCACGGATAGCCGGGTTCTGGAGGGCAACGGGTCCGCATCTCATGGCTTTGAGAGGCAGAGGGGCCTCACTCTAGAATTGGCAGACTATTCGCCGCACTCGTAGGGGGTACAGGTTGACCCAAGGAGGGGTGCCCAAGATTACCGGATTCCGTGAAGTGCTGGGTGGTCCATTCACTTTGCTGTAAGGGGCTGCCTCGCTTCAGGTTTTGGCGGGTAACTTGCCGTACCCGTAGGGGTCTAGGTTTCATTGCACAGGCTATCCACACGACAGGGGAACGTCGGGTTTCAGCAGCGGCTCTGTGAAACCTGGGGATCCCAGATTATCTGTATTGTTTTGTGATGCTTATTACTTTTCTGTAATGTTGCATATTATCACGCCTGGAGCGATTATTGTATATTGATTTATATACTATTAGATGTTGTATATGTTTTACACCCGCGCTAGTCCAGTCCCCGCTCTGTCGTTAGTTAAGTAATCTAACGGGTGATGACGGGACCCAGTGACGAATGCGGATGGCATATACGTACATTTTATTTTCCTTCTTTTCTGGTGTGATTGATTGATGGGACTGCGTTGATTCTGATCAATGCAAAGTAAAGCAAACTTGTTTACAGTTGTTGGAACAAATTTAAAAAGTGTTATTGCAAAGACGTTTCCTTTTGTTTTGCATAGCGGTATTCAGTGGAATATCCTGCACCTCATTCGACGGGGCAAGGGCCGATATCCCTTCACCGGGACTGACCCCTTAGGCAAAAGTTTGCGTCAGAGTAATAACTTCACTATAGTCGATTACAAGTTGCTTTGCATAGCGGTATTCAGTGGAATATCCTGCACCTCATTCCACGAGGAAAGAGCCGAGATCCCTTTACCGGGAGTGACCTCTTTAGCAAAAGGTTTTCGCCACTATATTTTTAAAAAGCTATCAGGTTCCTTCAGCGATATCAAGTTCACTACGTTAAAGGTTTTTCGCCAAAAACCAGCCGTAGCCCTCCGTCACTTCTTTTGGGTATTCAGTAGTATTCAAGCTATGTATTTTGACCAACGCCAAGGCATAGTGTTTGGTAGCTGCTGGGTATTCAATTGTTGCATAGATAGATGAGTTGGTTTGGGACAGTCGTTCTGCCATTTTGGCCAACGTCAAGGGCATGTGCGGGTGGGTTCAAATTGACAAGATAGTGACGGGTAGAACTTGGCATGTGACTTATGATATTTTGACCAACGCCAAGGTCATAAGAGCATGGGGCAAAAATCATATCGGGAGTTTCTAAAGAAACTGAAACTTGCCAAGTATGCGCATACCTTCTGGAGTATGAGCAACGTGGATGCATTCCATCACGTTATCATGCGATGAGAGTGTAAGTGCACGGCGGCACCCCGGCCGTCAATCCGACGGCCAAATGCGGAAGCGGTGATAAACTTAAATTTTTCTTTGAACTGGCAAACCGCCGCGCACTAATAACCGGATCGAACCACTAACTAGTCCTAGCTAACAACAAGAAAGGGAAGAGAGATATACCGACGATCCAAGTCCTCCGGTCTTCTCATCATCGTCCCGATCTCCTGCGGAATGTCCCGTCTCCTCCTCGTCGCCGGAAGTGCACCACATCGCCTACTTCTTTTACGGGCTCCCACCTCAATGCCGAGGCAACTCGGGCACGAAGCCGGCTACTCGACGTGCCCAAGATTCGCTGTAGAATGTGTAAAGAACCATGTCTCACTTTGGGATTGTGGAATTGCCTTTGTGGTGGAGGAAAAAGTGAACTTTTGAAGAATGAACTAGAGGGCTTTTCTAGCAAGCATGAGAAACAAAATGCCACCCATAAAAATGAATCCCATCCTTCATCCATGGAATGGCCAGCCCCCCCTTTTACCATGTGTGATTGGAGAGAGAAAGAACAAAGACAAGGGGGTGGTTGGAAAGCAAATGATGATGAGGAAAAATCAAATGATCACCACAATTCCAACACTCAAAGGCAACCATCATCTCATGCATGATGGCTTCAAAAAGTCAAGCCATCATGAGAAGAAGAAGTCAAGTGATGGTGCTTATCATGAAAACCATCATGATACAAATATAAGCAAAGACCCCCTCCACAAAATGCTTATTTGCAACAAAGCAAATAAGCCCTCCTCCACCAATCTTCGGCCAATGAACGGAACAATGGAAATCGGCCGAAACGGAAAGCAAACTGGCAACTCCAGAAAACTGGTCCCGTAATAAATTACAGGAAAACCCCGATACTGTGCATACACACCCGCATCTGTATTTCGACCGAAATACAAATGCAATGAGACAAAGTCTACACTGTACTATACTAGGATCCGGCTTATACCAAAGCCGGCTAGTAATACCTGTTCGATCCTGATCCGTGCAATACCGCACGTATCTGATCGAACCCTGCCATATAACCATACGGCCTATAGTACAGACTGTCCGATCCTGATCCGTGCAATACCGCACGTATCTGATCGGACCTTGCCATATCTCCATACGGCCTCTACAACCTTTCGCCCGAAAGCTGAGTAACTGAATGTGGGGGACTCTAAAGACTCATCAACACCTTGGTTGTGGATTTAACCACTAGTACGTTAGAGGTATAAGCCAATACATAACGGGCTACCAGGTATTGACCAAAAGGGACGTCTGTGAGCGAACTCAGCCTGACAACCCTACTGAGCCTGTCAGTGACAATATCCGTACAGTCCGGTCCGTTCGTCTATGAGCATCGCATGGCGGGCCTAGGGGGTTGGTAAAAGTCAGACCCCCAAAAGCGGTACAAGTCGTGTCGGAGTGTAGCCCAGAACACCCTGAGATACTACTGGAATACCTACCAGTAAATCTCCTTGCCTCGGCCGAGGGCTTCGTGTAATGGCTCTCCTAGACACAGCACGACCTCACCCCCAATACCGGGAGAGACGAACCCCTGAAGATACGCTCACTGCCTCCATGTGGCTCGGGACTGTACCCAACTAAAACCTGTTTGCACGACTCCTTTGAGCCGTGGTAGGGTAGTAATCAAAGTACAGTGGGAACTCACACGAGACAAATGACGATCCCCAGGTCGATGAACTAACCTGCACACATGTCACCAGGGAACTGCCATCTGACGTCTGGTATATGACCAACTAGCATGTTCCCGGCGAGTCCTGTCCGGTGTACTCATAACCCAATGAGCACCTGTATACATCTTAGGTGATCCAACTGACACCAGTGGCTTGTGAGACCGCCCCTCGCCCCTCGTCGGGGTCTCGACTGTATACACTAGTCTACTATGGAGAATCGATGCCCTGTCTCGAAACCCTCACGACTAGGGACCTTTTAAGGATATGCTTATAGACCCCCAGCTCCCACTTATATGATCGCCCTCATACTGCTGGTGGTCAAGCAAGAATCCTAGGGGCTCTATCAACGTGTAATAGCAACTTGTCAGGTCATCTAAAACAGTACACGATGATAAAGGTAAACCAGATAGCATACTATCATCTCGAGTAAGACTGTCCTACCGGGATAGGTCCTCCATCAATCATTACAATCACGTACTTGTGATCCAATAATTGACTCTGAGGGCACTATCTCCAACAATCTCCCACTTGCACTCAAGGCTAATTATTGCGATGTCGCATACTCACAGCCCGTGTGATACCGAACACCCAACTCCTCTACTAGTCAGTCTCACAAAGCTCGTTTGCGAAACTATTGCGTTCGAGGAATAGCCTCAGTGAGTGGATCCGCTTTGTTGTATCTTTCTATGTCTCTCTATATCTCAAGTTCGCGGAGAAACCCATCTCCCGAAATGAGCAATACCTGTCTTAGAATGTGTCTGGATGTCTGATGGGACATAGCTCATAAATGAACTCCAAATCCAAACTTCTTAGACTGTATCGTCAACTGAACTTAATCAGTATCCTGCGCCATGCCTCCCTCAGTATTGCCTTGGACCAACTGTCCAAAATACTGCCCCTCGTCAGAAGGAAAACTATAACTCTGACAACCTCCTTGTCGTCCATGTCACCTTGGAAGCCTGGAATGATAACTGTCTCCCGAATGAGGCTGTCGTTATCATATCCCTAGAACATCCACTTATGTTCTAAAACTGCTTCCGACCGTTTCTCCAGGATTGGATCAATGTCAACTTATTGCATCTAGTGCAAGAACAACATCTGGTGTGGTACTTGACATCTCATGATTGACTCAATCGCCTGAGCAAGTGATCTGCCAATCATGCACATCCCTCTCCCCTTTAGTCTGTAAGACAGCTTCAGGGAGGGTGACTCCATCACCTGCAGGTACACTACCGTGCATGGAGTCGTCCATCCTAAATACTCTTAGAATGCTGTCAAGTACCCTGATTGGGAAACCACCCAAATCTAGATCTAATACCATAGATCCAGTAACCAGTATGTCTGATATAAAATCCATTTCCTTTGTGGAGAAACCACTGTGTGACGACCAAAATATAACCGATTGTAGTATAGGAGTTTCCTTTCCCACTCTGTGTATGTCATCCAAATACCAGGATATCACACCCTACTACCTTCTCAACAGATCCATCCCCTATTCTGATGAAGTCAAACCTATGACTGTCACGTCAGAAATAGATGATCTATCTCCGCTACTGGTGCTTCAGTCTATAAATAGACATAAGCTGCCTGTCCACCAATGCTTCCGCTGCTCCCACTGACTACGACAACCCTCTGGCAGAGTCATATACACGTACACTTCTAAAACTAGTTTAGAACGACGCTATACTCATCCTCCCGCCGGGTCTCGCAGCCTGGAACAACAGCAATGGTAATTGTGGGTAAACAAGAACTTCCCTGTCACCGTCCTTGAGGCTACCGTAGTACCTCTCGGGTGCCTGAAGTTACCCACCTTATCTGCGGAGTGGCCAATGGAATGTCAATCCAGATTGAATCTTTAGGTTCCTTGTCAAATCTTCAGTAATCGTTTGTGGTTCTGGAATCACTTCCAGTTCTACCATACTCCCACTACTGTTTTTCTGAAAAAATCCATTTTTAATAAAACTGTGGCGAGTCTAGAACAATATTGCTATTGTTCATCCAGATGGTAGAAAGTCAACCCTCGTCATAGCCTGGGTCAACCCACAAACAGCCATTACAGAAACGTGCCTTGAGTTGTCCAGTGTCTGGTTTTTAAGCATAAGCCGGACAACTCCCCGTACCTTAACATCGTTAAGATATGAACTGTTCTATATCCCATATAGGACCAGAGGCACTGATTTAATTGAACCAGATTCAAATCATGCAACTGTCTCCAGTGCATGTCAACTAAATGGAAGGAGGCCGATCAGCGTTACTCAACTTAGGAATGCTTCCAATTATGAGTAACCTGAAAAAGAAGCAAGTTCTCTTAGTCATTACTATCAACTTAATACCATACACAACTATCTACATCTTCGATCTCTTTGAAGAATCCCGATACTTGCTATACCTGGTTCTCTACTCTATTCAAATACCTATAACTTCTCCAAATTCGGACCCTGTGTTTCCACGAAACAATTGTCTAAAAACTAGAGAAGTCATAAGTAAACCGAATATAGTACGAGGACCAACCCCTCTGTCCTGATGGACCCTGGACAACATACAATACTCTGTATAAGTCCCTTGAGTCTGATAACTCATTCACTGTGTGTCGTAGGTTGAAAACTGTACTTATGGTTAAGAAGAATTACACCGCTGTTCAATGCTCCTTACCTAACCATCCACTGATATAGGTAAATGTCATAGACATAATTTCAGAAAGGTATATCTCACTCTATGAAAATAGACGTACAGATATATCAATTTGAAATTGGTGCATAACTGCGGATATTCAAAACCAAATATTTGCCAACCGGCAAACAGCCCAGGTGATTTCCTCAAATATCACTGATTACAACGAATCCCGATATAATGAGGATAATCACCCAATTTCCAATAACTTACTCCCACTCATCATCTGTAAAACCATACAGATGTGAGAATCGTACCTGGTAAATACATACCCTGGAGTAAGTATCTAATCGGTAAATCAGTTTTCCTTTAACAGTACACAGTGAGACTGAAACATTGAAATGTTCCGATGGGGTATCCTGGTATTCCTAGTAATGCCTCTTCCAGATTCACGACTGTAACCATATAATTCTTTTCCACCTCTCCAAATCCCTTCATATGTCTTTAGTCTTTACCTTCTGCACACCCCTTTAGGCCAAATGGTTTTCTTCCTTCCCTACCGTTCGGCACCAGCCTATGGTTTGGAAGAAGACTATCCAATAAGCATAATGGGTGTACTGTCCTAATCCTAGGAACACTCGCAATGCGAGAGAAGGTGAGGATAAAAGACAACCGAATAAACCTTATTCCTATTTCTCCTGAACCAGAATCCATCCCCGAACTGGAACAAGTTCCTTTCGAGTTCGTATATAACCATACGATGGAGTATCCAATAAACTGTGGATCTTCGTAGTGATACGGAGTGTCCTGGAGAAATACAAAGGTGATTTAGGATTGGCGAAGGAAAACTTGGTTTGGTCGTGAATATCTGTTGAAATTTACTTTGCCCTCTTACTAATCCCTTGCTTTGTCTTAACTTAATACCTTCTGCACACCATCGTTATGCTAATTGGTTTTCTTCATTCCCTACCGGTCGGCACCAGCCTAAGGTTTGGAAGAAGACTATCCAATTTGCGTAATAGGTGTACTATCTCCTAAACCAAGGAGTACTCGCAACCTGAGAGAAGGTAAAAAGAAAAGACAACTGAATAATCCTATCCGTTTCCTCCAGAACCGGAAACCATCCTCGAATAAATTCTTTCGAGTTCGTATCTAACCATACGATGGTTTTGTCTAATGGAAGTGGACGTTCGTAGTAATACGGGGTGTCCTGGAGAAAAGGGTAAAAGTAGGAGTGGCAATGAGGTTCGCAACTCTGACAATCCAATAGCCGGTGTCAAGAAGGTTCGGTTAATATGGTCACTGAGTCATAGTCTTAGGGTCGGGTCAATGGTCGCTGCCAAAGAGAGAGAGAAAAGAAAACACTCAGCGTGCACTCTAACCTAGATCAGAATGATTACCAATTTATCTAACCTGGAATCCTCCCACTGTACCTCAAATTCTCCTCCAAACCTGAAAGAAGAATTAGTCGGGGTCACCCGAGGAGTAAACTAACTCATCAGTGGGAATCGGGATCCAACTATCACCGCATGATAACGTGACGGAATCCGCTCACGCAATCACACTCCAGAAGGTATGCGCATATCTGGCAAGTTTCAGTTCTTTTGAAACTCCCGATGTGATTTTTGCCCCATGCTCTTATGACCTTGGCGTGAGGTCAAAATATCATAAGTCACATGTCAAGTTCTGCCCATCATTATCCAGGTTAATTTGAACCCACCCGTACATACCCTTGACGTAGGCCAAAATAGTAGTACGACTGTCCCAAACCAACGCATCTATCTATGCAACAGATAAATACCCGGCAGCTACCAAACACTATGCCTTGGCGTGAGGTCAAAATACATAGCTTGAATACTACCGAATATTTAACCGAAATGATGGAGGGCTACGAATGGTTTCTGGCGAAAACCTTTAACGTAATGAACTTGATATCGTTGAAGGAACGGATAGCTTTTTGAAAATATAGTGACGACAACTTCCGCTAAAGAGGTCACTCCCGGTGAAGGGATCTCGGCTCTTTCCCCGTAGAATGGGGTGCAGGATATTCCAACTGAATACCACGGTGCAAAGCAAAAGTAATCGGCTATAGTGAAGTTAATGCCCTGACGCAAACTTATTGTCCAAGGGGTCACTCCCGGTGAAGGGATCTCGGCCCTTGCCTCGTCGACTGAGGAGCAGGATATTCCAGCTGAATACCACGATGCAAAACAAAAGTGAACGTCCTTGCAATAACAGCTTTTTGAAAAGTGTTCCAACAACATCAGATTAGGTTTGTTTTTAAACTTGCATTGATCCGAATCAACGCAGTCCCATCAATTGATCACACCAAAAAGAACGAAAATATACTGATGTACGTATATGCCATCCGCATTCGCCACTGGGTCCCGTCATTACCCGTTAGGTTAGCTAACTAACGACAGAGCGGGGACTGGACTAGCGCGGATGCAAAACATATACAGCATCTACTAATATATATACCAATATATTATATTTCGCTCAAGGCGTGAATAAAATGCAACATCACAGAGAATGAACAGCATCACAGAAACAATACAGATATCTGGGATCCCCGGGTTTCACAGAGCCGCTGAAACCCGACGTTCCCCTGGTCGTGTAGATAGCCTGTGCAATGAAATCCTAGACCCCTACGGGCGCGGCAAGTTACCCGCCAAAACCTGAAGCGAGGCAGCCCCCTTCAGCAGCGTGAATGGACCACCCGGCACTTCACGGAATCCGGTAACTTGGGCACCCCTCCTGGGTCAACCTGTACCCCCTACGAGTGCGGCGAATAGCCCGCCAATCCCAGAGTGAAGCCCCCTCCGTCTCAATGTCATGAGATGCGGGCTTGTTGCCCTCTAGAATCCGGCTATCCGTGCACCCCTCCGCGGGGTAAGCCTAGTACAGAAAGTAAAATATACATACAACGGGTACATCGACCGCAACCTGGCCGTGCCCCAAAATAATAATACAAACAGGCAGTGACGGCAGTCCACATGTCGGACGCTCGCCCCGCAATAACAAATGTACATAATAAAATCACAACTGTACTAGCATTGCATCCAGGCTATCCCCCACGACCGATCCGCAACATCACAGCAAAAACAGAACATCAACGTGAAAGTCACGTTCGCAAATCCGTCTAACCGGGCTATAGCAGTTAGAATGGATTTACCGATCAAGTGACATTCACGGTCGCAGATATAATGTAAATACTGTGAAATAATGTGTTTAAAATATCCGACCGATCAAATTTTTAACAAGTGGGCCCCAAGTGTTACTGCAGCACATCAAGAATTTCTGGGCCCAATATTAATATTCCAAAAACCCTGTTTCCAGCCCAGAAGCCCACTGGAAAATTTCGACCAACTGAAGATTCCAAACTGCGGCGGAACCGCGGCCCAAAGTGGGATTTGGCCGCGGTTCAGCGCTCCACTTAAAAGATCACTTTGTCGAATTTTTCCAGAGAGCTTAGAACTTCCTGTACAGTACTTTTATACAACCTGAAAAAAATTTCGAGACTGAAAAATTTCAACAGAAAACTGTCACTTTGAAAAACACGATTTTGGAACTTTTTGATCGATCGGAAATGGAAACACATTAAACCAAGCTAGACTAAGTTAATGGCGAGGCTCTGATACCACTGTAAGTGCACGGCGGCGCCCCGGCCGTCAATCCGACGGCCAAATGCGGAAGCGGTGATAAACTTAAATTTTTCTTTGAACTGGCAAACCGCCGCGCACTAATAACCGGATCGAACCACTAACTAGTCCTAGCTAACAACAAGAAAGGGAAGAGAGATATACCGACGATCCAAGTCCTCCGGTCTTCTCATCATCGTCCCGATCTCCTGCGGAATGTCCCGTCTCCTCCTCGTCGCCGGAAGTGCACCACATCGCCTACTTCTTTTACGGGCTCCCACCTCAATGCCGAGGCAACTCGGGCACGAAGCCGGCTACTCGACGTGCCCAAGATTCGCTGTAGAATGTGTAAAGAACCATGTCTCACTTTGGGATTGTGGAATTGCCTTTGTGGTGGAGGAAAAAGTGAACTTTTGAAGAATGAACTAGAGGGCTTTTCTAGCAAGCATGAGAAACAAAATGCCACCCATAAAAATGAATCCCATCCTTCATCCATGGAATGGCCGGCCCCCCCTTCTACCATGTGTGATTGGAGAGAGAAAGAACAAAGACAAGGGGGTGGTTGGAAAGCAAATGATGATGAGGAAAAATCAAATGATCACCACAATTCCAACACTCAAAGGCAACCATCATCTCATGCATGATGGCTTCAAAAAGTCAAGCCATCATGAGAAGAAGAAGTCAAGTGATGGTGCTTATCATGAAAACCATCATGATACAAATATAAGCAAAGACCCCCTCCACAAAATGCTTATTTGCAACAATGCAAATAAGCCCTCCTCCACCAATCTTCGGCCAATGAACGGAACAATGGAAATCGGCCGAAACGGAAAGCAAACTGGCAACTCCAGAAAACTGGTCCCGTAATAAATTACAGGAAAACCCCGATACTGTGCATACACACCCGCATCTGTATTTCGACCGAAATACAAATGCAATGAGACAAAGTCTACACTGTACTATACTAGGATCCGGCTTATACCAAAGCCGGCTAGTAATACCTGTTCGATCCTGATCCGTGCAATACCGCACGTATCTGATCGAACCCTGCCATATAACCATACGGCCTATAGTACAGACTGTCCGATCCTGATCCGTGCAATACCGCACGTATCTGATCGGACCTTGCCATATCTCCATACGACCTCTACAACCTTTCGCCCGAAAGCTGAGTAACTGAATGTGGGGGACTCTAAAGACTCATCAACACCTTGGTTGTGGATTTAACCACTAGCACGTTAGAGGTATAAGCCAATACATAACGGGCTACCAGGTATTGACCAAAAGGGACGTCTGTGAGCGAACTCAGCCTGACAACCCTACTGAGCCTGTCAGTGACAATATCCGTACAGTCCGGTCCGTTCGTCTATGAGCATCGCATGGCGGGCCTAGGGGGTTGGTAAAAGTCAGACCCCCAAAAGCGGTACAAGTCGTGTCGGAGTGTAGCCCAGAACACCCTGAGATACTACTGGAATACCTACCAGTAAATCTCCTTGCCTCGGCCGAGGGCTTCGTGTAATGGCTCTCCTAGACACAGCACGACCTCACCCCCAATACCGGGAGAGACGAACCCCTGAAGATACGCTCACTGCCTCCATGTGGCTCGGGACTGTACCCAACTAAAACCTGTTTGCACGACTCCTTTGAGCCGTGGTAGGGTAGTAATCAAAGTACAGTGGGAACTCACACGAGACAAATGACGATCCCCAGGTCGATGAACTAACCTGCACACATGTCACCAGGGAACTGCCATCTGACGTCTGGTATATGACCAACTAGCATGTTCCCGGCGAGTCCTGTCCGGTGTACTCATAACCCAATGAGCACCTGTATACATCTTAGGTGATCCAACTGACACCAGTGGCTTGTGAGACCGGCCACCGCCCCTCGTCGGGGTCTCGACTGTATACACTAGTCTACTATGGAGAATCGATGCCCTGTCTCGAAACTCTCACGACTAGGGACCTTTTAAGGATATGCTTATAGACCCCCATCTCCCACTTATATGATCGCCCTCATACTGCTGGTGGTCAAGCAAGAATCCTAGGGGCTCTATCAACGTGTAATAGCAACTTGTCAGGTCACCTAAAACAGTACACGATGATAAAGGTAAACCAGATAGCATACTATCATCTCGAGTAAGACTGTCCTACCGGGATAGGTCCTCCATCAATCATTACAATCACGTACTTGTGATCCAATAATTGACTCTGAGGGCACTATCTCCAACAGAGAGTTGGATCCCGATTCCCACTGATGAGTTGGTTTGGATCCCGATTCCCACTGATGAGTTGGTTTACTCTTCGGGTGATCCCGATTGATTCTTCTTTCAGGTTTGGAGGAGAATTTGACAGGACAGTGGGAGGTTTCCGGATTAGATAAAGTGATAACCATTCTGATCTAGGTTAGAGTGCACGCAGAGTGTTTCTTTTCTCTCTCTCTTTGGCAGCGACCTTTGACCGACCCTAGACTATGACTCAGTGGCCAAGTTGACCGAACCTTCTTAAAATACTGGCTTTTGGATTGTCTGAGTTGCATAAGTCATTGCCACTCATTCTTTTACCCTTTGCATTTCTCAGAACACCCGTATTACTACGGATATCCACTTCCATTGGATAGATCCATCGTATGGTTATATACGAACTCGAAAGGATTTCTTCGAGGATGGATCAAGGTTCAGGAGAAATAGAATTGGTTTATTCAGTTGTCTTTTATTATCACCTTCTCTCTGGTTGCGAGGGCTCCTTGGTTTAGGAGAGTACACCTATTACGCTTATTGGATAGTCTTATTCCAAACCATAGGCAGGTGCCGAAAGGTAGGGAATGAAGAAAACCAATTAGCCTAAGTAGGGTATGTAGAAGGTAATATGTAAAGACAAAATAAAGGGATTAGAAAGAGGGCAAAGTAAATTGCGACTGTTATCATTCACGACCAAAACCGCGTACTTCATCGCCACTCCTATTTCACCTTTGAAAGGATAAGGTATTATTCAGTTGTCTTTTATCATCACCTTCTCTCAAGATGTGAGTACTCCTTGGTTTAGGAGGGTACACCTATTATGCTTACTGGATAGTCTTCTTCCAAACCATAGGCTGGTGCCGAACGGTAGGGAAGGAAGAAAACCATTTAGCCTAACGATGGTGTACAGAAGGTAACGACTAAAGACAAATAAAGGGATTTGGAGAGATGGCAATAAAATATACGGTTAAAGTCATGAATTGGATTATGGAAGAGGTATTACTATGAATACCAGGATACCCCTACGAAACATTTTCATGTTTCAGTGCATTGTTAATGGAAAACTGTTTTCCCGATTAGATACTTACTCCAGGGTGTGTATTCACCAGGTTTCATTCTCATATCTGTATGGTTTTACAGATGATGAGTGGGAGGAAGTTATTGGGAATTAGGTAATTATCCTCATTATATCGGAATTCATTGTAATTGGTGATACTTGAGGAAATCGCCAGGGTACAGTTTTCAACCTACGACGCACAGATTTTGAGTTGTTCAACTCAGCGGACTTATACAGAGTATTGTATGTTGTCCAGTGCCCATCAGGACAAAGAGGTAGGTCCTCGTACTATATTCTGTTTACTTATAACTTCTCTTGTTTTTAGACAAGTGTTTTCGTAGAAATACATGGTCTAAGTTTTGAGAAGTTGTGGGTATAAGAATAAAGTAAAGAACCATGTGTCACAAGTATCGGGATTCTTCAAAGAGATCGAAGATGTATATTCTTGTGATTAGTATTCAGATGATAGTAATGATTTTGAGAAACTTGTTTCTCTTTCAGGTTACTCATAATTGGATGGATTCCTAAGTTGAGTAATGCTGATTAGCCTCTTTCCATTAAGTTAATATGCACTGGAGACAGCTGCATGATTTGAATCTGGTTCCAATTAAATAAAGTGCCAAAGTTTCTATATTGGATATAGAATAGTTCGTACCTTAAAAGATGTTAAGGTACGGGGAGTTGTCCAGCTTATGCTTAAAACCAGACTCTAGACAACTCAGAGTACGTTTCTGTAATGGCTGTTTGTGGGTTGACCCTGGCTATGACGAGGGTTGATATTCTACCATTTAAAAGATCAATAGTTCTTGACTCGCCACAGTTTTAATAAAATGGATCTTTTTCAGAAAACAGTAGTGGGAGTCTGGTAGAACTGGAAGTGATTCCAGAACCGCGAACGATTACGGAAAATTTAATAGGACCTAAAGGTTCAATCAGGTTTGACATTCCAATAGCCACTCCGCAGATATGATGGGTAACCTCAGACACCCGAGAGGTACTCCGGTAGCCTCAAGGACGGTGACAGGGAGGTTCTTGTTTACCCAGACTTGACACTACTGTTGTTCCAGGCTATGAGACCCGGTAGGAGGGTTGTCGTAGTCAGTGGGAGCATCGGAAGCATAGTGGGCAAGATACTTATGTCTATTTATAGACTTGAGCAGTTATAGCGGAGATAGATCATCTATTTTTGATGTGACAGTCATGGGTTTGACTTCAATCAGAATAGGGGATGGATCTGTTAAGAAGGTAGTAGGGTGTAATGTCATGGTATATGGATGACATACACAGAGTAGGAAGTAAAATTCCTATACTACGATCGGTTGTACTGTGGTCGTCACACAGTTGTTTCTCCAGACAGGATATGGATATAATATTTGACATTCTGGTTTCTGGATCTATGGTTTTAGATCTAGATTTGGGTAGTTTCCCAATGTGGGTACTTTGACAGATATTCTAATGGTTTTTAGAATAGTTGACTCCTAGCATGGTGGTGTACCTGCAGGTGATGGAGTCACCCTCTCTAAAGGTGTCGTATAGACTAAAGGGGAGAGGGATGTGCATGATTGACAGATCACTTGCTTGGGCAATTGAGTCAATCGTGAGATGTCAAGTACCACACCAGATGTTGTTTTTGCACTAGATGCAATAAGTTTGTATTAATCCAATCCTGGAGAAACATAAGGAAGCAGTTTTAGAACATAAGTACATGTTCTACAGATTTGATGACGGCAGCCTCTTTCGGGAGACGGTTATCATTCCAGGCCTCAAAGGTGACATGGTTGACAGAGAGATTGTCAGAGTTATAGTTTTTCCCTCTGACGAGGGACAGTATTATGGACAGGTGGTCCAAGAGGATACTGTGGGAGGCATGGTGCCGGATATTGATTAGGTTCAGTGATCGATACAGTCTAAGAAGTTTGGATTTGGAGTTCATTTATGAACCAGGTCCCATCAGATATCCAGACATGTTCTAAGACAGGTATTACTCAATTCGGGAGATGGCTTTCTCCGCGAACTTGAGATTAAGAGAGACATAGAAAGAAACATCATGGCGGATCCACTCACTGAGGCTATTTCTCGAACACAATAGTTTTACAAACGGGCTTTGTGAAACTGATTAGTAGAGGAGTTGGATGTTCAGTTTCACACGGGCTGTGAGTAGTCGACATCGCAATAATTAGCCTTGAGTGCAAGTGGGAGATTGTTGGAGATAGTCCCTCATAGTCTATTATTGGATCGCAGGTACGTGATTGCAATGATTGCAGAGGACCTATACCGGTAGGACAGTCTTACTCGAGATGATAGTATGCTATCTGGTTTGCCTTTATCAGTCGTGTACATGTTCAGGTGACTGATTACATGTTACACTTTGATAGAGCCCTTAGGATCTTGCTTTACTGCCAACAGTATGATAGCGATCATATACGTGAGAGTTGGGTGGTTTATATGCATATCCTTAATTTTGGTCCCTAGTCGTGGGAGTTTCGAGACAGGGCATCGATACTCTGGAGTAGACTAGTGTATACAGTCGAGACCCCGACGAGGGGCGGTGGCCGGTCTCACAAGCCACTGGTGTCAGTTGGATCACCTAAGATGTATACAGGTGCTCATTGGGTTATGAGTACACCGGACAGGACTCGCCGGGAACCTACTAGTTGGTATTATACATATCGTCAGATAGCAGTTCCCTGGTGACATGTGTACAGGTTAGTTCATCGACCTGAGGTCGTCATTTGTCTCGTGTGAGTTCCCACTGTGCTTTGATTTCTACCCTACCACGGCTCAAAGGAGTCGTGCAAACAGGTAGTTTTTGGGTACAGTCCCGACCCATATGGAGGCACGTGAGCGGATCGGCAGGGGATTCGTCTCTCCCGGTATTGGGGGCGAGATCGTGCTGTGTCTAGGAGAGCCATTACACATAGCCCACGGCCGTGGCAGGAGATTTACTGGTAGGTACTCCAGTAGTATCTCAGGGTGTTATTGGGCTACACTCCGACACGACTTATACTGCTATTGGGGGTCTGACGTTACTAGCCCCCTAGGCAGATATGCGATACTCTTAGACGAACGGACCGGACTGTATATACATTGTCACTGTTAGGCTCAGTAGGGTTTCCGGATGAGTTCGCTCATCGGCCTCCCTTGAGGTCAGTCCATGGGCAGCCGTTACGCATTGCTAGTGCCGCTGACGGTTTGTGGTTAAACCCACTGCCAGGGTACTGACGAGTCATTAGAGTCCCCCACAGACAGTTTCCCAAGTTCGGGCGAAACGTTGTAGAGGCCGTATGGTTTTATGGCAGGGTTCGGAAAATGCACGTGCGTTTACGCACGTGTCAGTTTTCGGGCAGATGATACTGGTCGGCTTTGGTTTAAGCCGGATCCGAGTATTATATTGAGTAGATATAATATCTTTATCTCAGTTGCATTTGTATTCGTTCGTAATACAAATGCGGGTATATTTATACAGTTACGGGGTTATCCTGAAAGTCGTTTCAGGATCACTTTTGGAAGTTGCCAGTTTCCTGTTTTCTATCAGCCGTCTTTTAACATTCGGTTAAAGACGGATTTATCTTTTCTTGGATGAGAGTGAGTCATACTTCTAGAAGGTTCTAGAGAGGGTGACTTGGCTTCGTGAGTCATTAGTGCATTAATGGAGTCATTAATGACTTGATGAGGTGTATAATGACTCATGCTTTAAGCTTTATTGTTTCTTGTTTTCTTAAGGATATTTTCTCTTGATCTTTTGCTTATGGTTACCCTCACATTGCTCCTACACTCACCCCCTCTTCATATATATGGCCGGCCCCTCCTCTCACACTCTCACTTGATGTTTTCACTTGATGATAGAAAAAGATTATGATATTTTTCGGTGTATGGAATTTCACAGCTCATTTCATTCCATCACCCGATTCCCACGGCAACTTCATTAACCGTTCGTCCATAGCTTTGGACGGAACGAGATAAAGTCTTCTACTCATTCTCTACATCAACCTTGGTCGTCTCTTTTAGCAAACTTGACGACCGAGTTGCCTCGAGTCAGAGGCGGGAGCCCGTTTAAAGAATCGTTGACGTGGTGCCACCTGGACGAGCAGATCGGAGATCGACGAGATCGGAGCAGCCGCAACGGAGCGTGGGATGATGGTTAAAGAACGAAGGACTCGGATCGTTCGGTATAACCTTTCTACACTCTTTACAGTTTGTTAGTTTAGCAATAATGGCAGATCCGGGTTATAGTATACGATAGCGCCAGTTAAAAGTTTTTTGTTCTGCATTTGGCGTCTGTAGACGGCCGGGGCGCTACCGTAGACTTACAAAACATATACAATATCTACTAGTATATATATAGCAATATATAATAATCGCTCCAGGCGTGATAAATGCAACATCATAGAAATGCAATAAGCATCACATAACAATACAGATAATCTGGGATCCCCGGGTTTCATAGAGCCGCTACTGAAACCCGACGTTCCCCTGGTCGTGTGGATAGCCTGTGCATTGAAATCCTAGACCCCTACGGGTGTGGCATGTTACCCGCCAAAACCTGAAGCGAGGCAGCCCCCTTCAACAAAGTGAATGGACCACCCAGCACTTCACGGAATCCGGTAACTTGAGCACCCCTTCTTGGGTCAACCTATACCCCCTACGAGTGCGGCGAATAGCCCGTCAATTCTAGAGTAAAGCCCCCTCCTTCTCAAAGCCATGAGATGCGGGCCCATTGCCTTCTAGAACCCGGCTATCCGTGCGCTCCACTGCGGGGTAATCCTAGTACAGAAAGTAAAATATATACAACGGGTACATCGACCTCAGCCCAGTCGTGCCCCAAAAGAATAATATACAAACAGGCAGTGACGGCAGTCCACATGTCGGACGCTCGCCCAGCAATATCAAATGTACAAATAATACCAAACTGTACTAACATTGCACCAAGCTATCCATCACGACAAATCCGCAATATCACAGCACAACACAAAACATCAACGTGAATGTCACGTTCGCAAATTCGTCTAAAAGAGCTATAGCAATTAGACAAGATTTACCGATCAAATGACATTCACGGTCATAGATATAAAGTAAGCACTGTGAACTAACATATTTAAAATTTTCGATCGACAAAATTTCCCGAAGTGGGCCCCAAGCACAAATCCAGCACTCAAAATAATCTGGGCCAAAACTAAAAATACCAGAAACCCCAATTCCAAGTCAGAGACTACAGTAGAAAAATTGGTGCACTGAAGCTACAGTAGTGCAGCGGAAGTGCGGCCAAAACGTGGGTACGGCCGCGGTTCCGCTGTCCTACAGTGAGATCGTTGTACAAAATTTCTGCAGTGGTCTTAGAAAAGCCTGCCTGATTTTCTGACATACCCAAAAAAAAATTTTTAGACCACAAAAAAAAATTCGACAGAAACTTCATGAAATGGAATCGCGGTTTCGGAAATTTTGTTCGATCGATATTTTAAATACGTTAGAACAAGCTAAGAAAGGTTAATGGCGTGGCTTTGATACCATGTAAGTCTATGGTAGCGCCCCGACTGTCTGTCCGAGGCTAAAATGCGGAAACGAAAACCTATTCTAAACTTGAAACCGGCGCTATCGCAGACTTTAATCCGGGATCTAACCATTAACCTATAACTAGCTAACTAAAGAAGGGTTAGAAAAGCTATACCGATCGATCCGTGTCTTTCGGTCTTTGGCCACCAACCCAAGCTCCTCACGGCATCTCGGATCTCCGGTCTCCTCGTCGGAAGGGCACCACATTAATGAGTCTTTTTACGGGCTCTCGCCTCTGAACCGAGGCAACTCGGACATGAAGTTTGCTAGCCGACGTGTCCAAGATTGCTATAGAATATACGTAGAACACTTTGTCTCAAGAGTTAATCGAAGTTGCCTTTAGGAAGTGTGAGGAGAAATGAGCTTTGGAATTGAGCTAAGGATTTTTGTGCAAATGAAATGAGATCATCCTCACACCAAAAGAATTGGGGGCTATCCAATATTGTGCTCGGCCAACTCAAGAAGAGGAGGGGGTGAGCACAATGCAAGAGGTGGTGACCATAAGAAAAATGTCACCCCAAAATCTTTTCCAATCTTTTCACAATAAATGCAAACATTGAACCAAGCACATCTAGAAAGATCAAGAGGCTTCATCAAAAATTCTGGAGCCCCGGCCACCATAAAAAAAACCCCTGCCTTGCTAATTTCAAAATTTACAAGAAACCCCCTCCCTCACAAAAATTCAGCCATGAAGGAATAAAGGAAAATGGCCGAAACGGAATGCAAACTGGCAACTTCAAAAAGCGATCCCATAATAAATTACAGGATAACCCCGTGACTGTATATACATACCCGCATTTGTATTTCGACCGAATACAAATGCAATGGGACAAAATCTAAACAGTATAATACTAGGATCTGGCTTAAACCAAAGCCCGCTAGTATTATCCGTCCGAACCATGACACGTGCAAAAGTGCACGCGTATGTTCGAACCCTGCCATAAATCCATACGGCCTCTACAAAGTTTCGCCCGAAACTTGAGAAACTGTCTGTGGGGGACTCTAAAGACTCATCAATACACCGGCTGTGGATTTAACCACTAGCACGTCAGTGGTACTAGTTGTATGTAACGGGCCACCAGGTATTGACCAAAAGGGAAGTCGATGAGTGAACTCATCCTGATACCCTACTGAGCCTGTCAGTGACAATATCCGTACAGTCCGGTCCGTTCGTCTATGAGCATCACATATCGGGCCTAGGGGGTTGGTAAAAGTCAGACCCCCAAAAGCGGTACAAGTCGTGTCGGAGTGTAGCCCAGAACATCCTGAGATACTACTGGAATACCTACCAGTAAATCTCCCGCCTTGGCCAAGGACTTCGTGTAATGGCTCTCCTAGACACAGCGCGATCTCACCCCCAATACTGGGAGAGACGAAACCCCTGCCGATCCGCTCACTACCTCCATGTGGCTCGGGACTGTACCCAACTAAAACCTGTTTGCATGACTCCTTTGAGCCGTGGTAGGGTAGTAATCAAAGTACAGTGGGAACTCACACAAGACAAATGACGATCTCAGGTCGATGAACTAACCTGTACACATGTCACCAGGGAACTGCTATTTGACGTCAGGTATAATACCAACTAGCATGTTCCCGACGAGTCCTGTCCGGTGTACTCATAACCCAATGAGCACCTGTATACATCTTAGGTGATCCAACTGACACCAATGACTTGTGAGACCGGCCACCGCCCCTCGTTGGGGTCTCGACTGTATACACTAGTCTACTAATGGAGTATCGATGCCCAGTCTCGAAACTCCCACGACTAGGGACCACTTTAAGGATGTGCTTATAGACCCCAGCTCCCACGTATATGATCGCCATCATACAGCTGGCCGTCAAGCAAGAATCCTATGGGCTCTATCAACGTGCAATAGTGACATGTAATGTCACCTAAAGTATGTACACGATGATAATGATAAACCTGATAGCATACTATCATCTTGAGTAAGACTGTCCTATCGGTATAGGTCCTCCCTCAATCATTGCAATCACGTGCCTGTGATCCAATAATTGACTCTGAGGGCACTATATCCAACATGATATAGCCGTGTTATCGAATCAAGTGTTGATTCGATAAGTTGGTACATTTAGTGTTAGTCGGTTATATGTGATATAGCCGAATTATTAAATCAAATGTTGATTTGATAATTTAGTGTATAATTGTATATGTCATATACTAATTTACATTAACTAACATTAGCTCACTTAAGCATTCTTTTCTCACATGTGTGTACATGTAATATATATGTGATATATATTGATGTGCATTATTTATTTATGTGTGTTATGGTTGTTGATACACTTTGTATGGGTGTATGAGACATACACCATTCTAATTATGGTGGTGGGTGTTTAATATTTAAAGTAATCCAAAATTAGTGGATTTTTGTTCAAAGTGCATGAAGCTTTGAGAAGCTTGTGAGTGTATTGACCAAGTCCACTAGTTTTGTTTTACTTATGATATTTATTAACCTAACCACTATAATTAGCCATGGTTGTGTCTCTACATGAGTTAGTATATGATACCCACTCACCCATGGTTAGATCAACTCACTTTGGATTAATTTAATTCTCTTCTTCTTTCTTCATCTTCTTCCTCCAAAAGAAAATGGTTTCTACGGTTTGATCCAAGTGAGGAAATATTGTGAGAAAAGAAATTCTAAAGTGAGCCCACTTCCTATTTCACCATCCTCTACTAGATTAGCACTTTAGTATAGGGTGTTTGCTTCACTTTGGTGAAGTGGTAGCTTGAGTTAGTAATCTCTCGACGTAGATCATCTTCGGCCTCGAAGACTTCAAGCAAGACAGTTGTCTTCTTCTCATGGAGCCCTCCAAGAGTCCGGGAGTACCATGATCACAGCGAAAGGACTACTACAAGGAGCTTATGAAGTGAAAGACCGAACTACAAGGGTTGTATTTCCTTTTCACTTAGATGTAAAATGGTTTACATTCGTTTTCGTATTATTTTCTAGTTATCGATTCTTGTTTAGAGTTCCTTGAAACGGCAATTTTTTTAAAAATGGCATGGACAATACCTCCCGAAACCTTGCTGCCGTCGATAGGAACCCTACAGTGGTATCAGAGCCTAGCTAGAAAATTGTACGGATATTGTTAGATTACGAATACGAAACGAACTCTGAAACTTCAAACCCTAAAACCATGTTTCTGTCGATTTTCAAACGAACTCCAAAAATTTTGCAAACAAGTGCAGAATCATTTATGAGCAAACCTAAGAAC
Source organism: Agapanthus africanus (assembly GCA_030015575.1). Lineage (NCBI taxonomy): Eukaryota > Viridiplantae > Streptophyta > Magnoliopsida > Asparagales > Amaryllidaceae > Agapanthus > Agapanthus africanus. Next base: position 190,398,726 of record CM057337.1, read on the forward strand.
ATGGAAGAAAATTGGGACCATGTGCTCGGATTTTGACCGAGTACGTGGCCACAAATTCCGAGGAGGTCGGCCTGGCAGTGTTGGATTGGTCCCAAATTTTTTCCTTGGTCTTTGCTCTGGGTTTTGGTGTTTCAGGTATTGTTTATTTTTGCTACTTTTTCATGTGATGATTAACTTAATGCAAAGGCAACTCGGAGTGTTTCGTATTCGTAGTTTTAACATTGTTTCGGGTTATTAACATATGGTCTAGACGAAGTTTAAAAGTTCGATCGAATGTCAAAATCCCATTTTTCCAAGTTTAACGTATTCGAAAAATATGCAAGTGATTCTTTGGACCCTCTAGAAGAACATAAACCTTAACTCGATTATCTGGCTGTAAAAACCGCCACTTGAACCTTAGGGTTTGTGGTAGTTTAGCGTTGTCACATGTGAGGCGTTGGTTTGACCCTTCTACGGCTGATTCATAGGCACTATGGCATCTTCTGGGTATTATTAAAACTGTGCTCAAGTGTTGAGCTATCGGGAAATTGAGGGACTTTGATGAATCGATCAAAAAGTTTAACGTCGTCCGGATATTATGTGATAGGATACAATATTTGGAATCCACAAGTAGTTATGAGATAACTAATTTGAATGTTATAAATCTAGCAGTTTAGTCTCATTTGATCGGTTGACACGGGATTTTGATGTGATCAAAAGTCCGTCGCAATCACGTAACGTACGCGGATACTCTCTGGGTAAACTTAATAGATAGCTACACCCCATAGCCCCGACCAAGTGACTGTAGGAGAACCCCGTCGCCAAAAGCATCCATTCGGGTGCTCGCGGCAGTGGTGTTCCGCCTTAGTGCACTTCGTCGACGGCATCGAGGTTGTGGCCGTCTACTAAAGTTACTAACGAGCATTCGATCAGGATGTCGGGAATCTTGTTGAATTGCCCGACTTGATATTGAAAAATGTTTTCGAGATCGAGACTAAAATGCGGGGTTTATAATTGTTAGGCATGTGATGTCTAAGGAATTCATTTGGTTAGGCATGTGATATCTAAGGTGGTTGTGGATTCCAACTGTTGTAGTTTTTCACTTTCTTTTCTACGACCGTAAATGTAATATGTGGTGTGTCGCCGGTTTCGTTGCTATATGTCAACAACAATTGGGATACGCATATTTACTTACGTTGATGACATGTTATGTGTTGCTGTGTATGTTATATTGAATCGTCGTGTTTTTGAATAGCCGGGGGTTTTATGTGAGATGAGAGTTTTTATTTTCATTCATATAAAATTCTATGTATGTAATATTCTTTTATTGGGGCACTTTCGGGTTGAGGGTGATGTCACCATTGTTGTATATTATTTACTTTTCCGCATTAGGATAGACCCAAGGAGGGGAGCACAAGTAACAGGGTTCTAGGGTCCAGTGGGAGACCATCTCGAGGAGTCGAGACCGGGTCTCCTAACTCTAGAATTGGTAGGGTTGCTTGCCGCTCTCGTAGAGGTCTAGGGATGTGGGTTTGGCTATTCATCACGACCGTGGAATCCGTGTTTTATATAGGCTCAAAATAAAACACGGACCTCCGAGTATATCCAATATTTCATATGTTTCTTCTGCTGTGATATCTGTGATGTGATCATTTGATATGTTGAGATAGATACAGTATCTAGTATGTATGATATATTATATAGACGTTACTTATGTTTTACACTTGCGCTAGCCCTGCCCCGCTCTTCCATTAGTTACCTAACCTAACGGTGCATGACGGGACATCGAGGCGAATGCGGATGGCATAAGCGTACGTCGTATTTATCTGTGATGCTTAGGTAACTTAAATGATGGGACTTCACTAATGAGATTAATGAAAGAAAATAAACCTGAAGATGTTGTGGAATCGAATTTTCAAAAACAGGTAGCTACAGTTCTTGCTTTGCATAGCGGTGTTCCTTGTAGAACATCCTGCACCTTATTCGATAAGGAAAGGGCCGAGATCCCTTTACCGGGAGTGACCCCTTTAGCAATAACTGGCACATGCTACAACCCTCGGTTTCGTCTTTTGATTGTTTTTCCTAGTTCTTGCTTTGCATAGTGATATTGTGAATATCTTGCACCTCATTCGACGAGGAAAGAGCCGAGATTCCTTCACCGGGAGTGACCTCTTTAGCGAAACTAGCAAAAGCCTAAAAAACACTCCATTTAAAAAATCATTTGATTCTACAAAGATATCAAGTTCATTACGCAATAGGTTTTCAGAAAAACCTGTCGTAGCCCTCCGTCATTTCAGATAAGTAGTAGTTAGTATTCGTGTTGCGTTTGTTGGCCTTTGTCAAAGCGTAGTGTGCGGTAGCTGACTAGTGTTTATCTGCTTATGCATATGATGCAGATTGGATTAGGGTAGTCGTGCGACCTTGTTGGCCTTTGTCAAGGGTCATGCGGATGGGTTTAATTTAATCAAGAAATGACGGGTTGAACTTGACTAGCATCCTATGGTTTGTTGGCCTTTGTCAAGGTCATAAGAGGTCGGGGGCAAAATTATCGTGAATTTCTAGTGTTGAAATTTGCAATGAGATTGCATACCTTCTATGAGATAGTTGGATCTCGATACCCACTGCGAGTAATTGTTACTCCTCGGAGAGTTTTACACTTTACAATTAGCCGATCAAGTAGGTGTCTAGAAAAGTGTCAACGGGGTTACGGCCCTGGGAAAACGAGGTTTATTTTAATTAGGTCCGTGCGAAAGAACGGGGAATCTCCTTCAAAGTACCGGCACTAGCCTGGCTGAAAGATTGGCGAAATTGTAGGGTGTAATTAATCCTGGCTAGTCTTTCCTTTTAGGGTTTGAAGGAAGATTTGATAAAAACAGTGGGAGCCATCCTGATTAGATAAAATAATAACCAATCTAATCTTGCAAGAGCGCACGCTGAGTGTTTTCTTCTCTCTCTCTTCGGGTAGCGACCATGTCATACCTTAATCAAGATAATAATATGGATGTATTGACCGAACCCGCTTGTTATACTGAGCTGGGGAACGTTGGCCCCGCTCCAACTTATAATTGTTATAAGACCGAGCAGGAAATAGGGAATTACCAGGATTCCCGTACCGCCTAAACGAAGAAGGTGCATGATGATACATTTTCTTCGGGTGTCTTCATTACCAAGAACTGTTTCTCAGTATCCTTTATGTCCTGGGTATGAGATACCGGATCAGGATCCCACATATGTAATCTGTTACATGGGCTACAGAAAGGTAGAAAACTGAGAACGGGTGATAAAATTTCAAGAGTTGGAAACAGTGCAATTGTTGCTGCCAAGATGTTGGCAGTTATCACCCTGTATTACCAAATACATTGATTCTGAACGAATGTTATTAGATACCGAACCTGATATGCAATATCATATCAGTCTCTTTATTTAGTAAAGAAGGATATAATTTTCTATTGTTGGATAATATTTTGAACATTTCCTATATCAAGAGTTGATCGGTTCAGGCACGTTATCTAAAAGCATATACGTTCTAAATCAAACCACAGTTCTTAATGTATAAAACACACACAAGAGGAAGAGTTCAGAAATGAACGAATCCTTCTTGAGGCATTGTAGACTAGGTCATATCAATGCGACCCGACTAGCTAAGTTATATTTAGATGCATATTTAAATCAATTTGAATTTACATCTTGTGAAACTTGCCAGTCATGTCATAAAGATAAAATGACCATAGCTCCGTTTATTGGAAACAGAGAAAGAGTTAGTGACCTCTTGGGATTGATACATGATGATGTATGTAGGTCTCCTATCTACACATGCCAGGACCGGTTCTTTATACTTCATTACATTCACTGATGATCTCTCAAGATTCGGACATATGTTCCTGTTGAAACACAAGTCTGAACCTTTTGAGATATTCAAAGAATATAAGTTAGAAGTAGAGAACCAAAACGGGTATAATTATTATGTCCTTTGATGAGATTAGGGCGGAGAATACTTGAGCACGGAGTTCCTGGGCTATTCTAAAGGAGAATGAGGTTCTCTCTCAGCATTACTCCTTCGTATACACCACAGCACGTCGGTACATCGGGGCAGAGCAATTGCACCCTATGTGATATGGTGTGCTTTATGATGAGTACTACTGAGTTACCTATTTCCTTTTGGGGTTATGCACTTGTGAAGCTGCATACCTATTGAATTGGGTTCCAACCAAATCAGGTGCCTACCACTCCATATGCGATATGGTATGGGAAGAGCCAATCTCTTAAGCAAGTTAAGATTTGGGGTTGTCCGGCCTATATCTAAAAGCAAAATCTGGACAAGCTCGAGGCAAGGTCAGTTCTGTAGAAGTTTGTTGGATATCCCAAGCATTTGCAAGGGAATATCTTCTACCACTGCGAGGAACAAAAGGTGTTTTATTTCTCGGCATGCCACCTTTTTTTTAGAAAAAGAATTTATTTTGGAAACAAATTAGTGGTCATGAGGTAGAACTGGAAGGAGTTCCAGCTATAAAAACTACAGCTGATGATTTGGTAGAACCGAAGGATTCAATAGCTCCCAACGAACCTCAGCCTCTCCGCCGATCTGGTAGGGTTCCTCACCCACCTGAGAGTTACCTTGGTTTCTCTATGACAGTGGGAGTGAGCATCGCATCATGAGATGATGACCCAACTAGTTTCGCGCAGGCCATCAAGAGTGGGAACTCTGTAAGAATAGCTGGATGCTATGCGATCTGAGATGGAATCTATGTACACCAACGAAGTATGGACTTTGGTTGCTTTATTTGAAAGGTTAAATCCCCATCAGAAGCAAGTATATCTTGAGAAGATTACTTGGTGCACATGGAAAGGTTGAGAGTTTCAAAGCTAAGACTTGTTGTAAAAGGTTCTCGTCATCAACCAAGTTTGGATAATAATGAAACCTTTTTTGGGGCCTATGCTTAAGTCCATCCAGATCCTACTTGCCTATGCTACATACCATGACTACTATATCTGGCGGTTAGGTGTCATGACTGCTGTTCTAAATAGTGATTTAGAAGAAAGCATCTATAAGTACATAGCCAGAAGCTCCGTAGACAGTTGGAGCAGCGGAAACGTGTGCAAGTTGCTTTACAAGTTAAAGCAGGCATCGTGGAGTTGGAATATCTGTTTTGATGTGGTAGTCAAAGAGTTTGAATTCATCAAAATGGTAGATGAACCTTGTATATACAAAAGGTAGTAGGGAGTATGGTGGTGATCCTCGTATTGTACATGGATGACATACTCTTGATAGGAAAGGAGTTTGCTATGCTATACTCGGTCAATCTCCTCTTATCACATTGATTCTCCATATAGGATCAAACTGATACCTCCTAGATCCAGGGATTTTGGATCTATATGATAGATCTAAATGGATGTTAGGATTCTCACTAGGTGTAGTGAGATGGTATCAATCGATCCTGGGGAGAATCACTGGATAGCTTCCAAGATGATAAGGTCGACTGAACGTCAGTCACTGGCATTGTCTTTACCCTCAGTAGAGGGACGGTATGTTAGAAGAGTTCCAAGCTAAAGACCGTGGCATACTAGACAATAAAGGCTGGATACATCGCTACCAAAGATGCAACCAAAGAGGCAGTCTGGGTGTATATTAGTTCATGAGATGAACTTCGTTCCTACCATTGTGTGACAATCGAGTTGTGGCTTATGCCTAAGAACGCCCGTCCCATCAATTATCCAGACAAATTCTAGGGCAGTATCACCTGATCATGGAGATTGTTGATCTCCAGGGGATCGAGGTTAGGAGAGTAGACTCAGAGGACAACACGGCGGATCCACTCACAAAGGCCTTTTCCTAAAGAGAGACTTTTATGGGATGGTTGAGTATGTGATACTACAACCACTGCTATCAGATGGCCCTAGTGCAAGTGGGAGATTGTTAGTTATATGTATGCCCTAGAGGCCATTACTATACATGATATGTATATTGTAGTGGATGCTTAGACATATATAGCGAGGAATTTCTTGCTCGACATGATAGTATGCTATCTGGTTACTCTTTACCTTAACGTGTATACTGATTGTCTCTCTGTTACATGTTGGTAAAGCCCTTAGGATGTGTACTTTACTACCAGGACTATGATGCAGATCATACTAGTGGGGCCATGGTAGTCCATAAGTACATCCTTTAAGGTCCCTAGTCATGGGTATATCGAGACGGGGCATCGATATACCAGGTAGACTAGCGTATACCTTCTCGACCCATATAGACTGGCGATGGATGATCCCATATCTTGGTGTTTGACATCAGAGATAATATACGAGTGCTCAGTGGAGACTGGGTACACTGAACGGACTTGCCGAGAACTCCCAGATGGTATTATACCTCACGTCAGATGGCAGTTCTCTGTTGCACTGGTACAGGTTAGTCTGTAGACCCGAGATCGTCATAGAGTCTTGTGTGATTCCCACTGTGCTTTGATTTCCACCTTACCACGTCCAAGAGGGCATGCAAAACGGTGGTTTTTGGGTACTGTCCTGAGTCACATGGAGGCAATGAGCGATAGGAGGGGTTTCATCTCTCCCGGTATTAGGGGTTGATGTTGTGCTATGATCGATTGGCCATAACAGGGAAGTCCCTGGCCAGGGCTGGTTTAGAGATTTACTGGTAAGTGTTACCAGTAGTTTCTCGACCCGTTATGAGCCTCATATCGGCATGACTTATCGGTTATTGGGGTCTGACGTTTACCACCCCTAGACTTGATATGCGACATATCAGACGAGAAGACCGGACTGTACAGTAGTGTCACTGTCAGGCTTTTGCAGGAGTTGGAGCGGGCTTGCTTGCTGATCTCCTGATCGCTCAATACCCGAGTAGCCGTTACGTCCAGCTAGTACCGCTGACGGCTTGTGGGTGCTTGATGTGATCATCACCTACTGCCTGCGTATTGATGAGTCTTTAGAGTCCTACATAGAGGTTTTACTGGCTCAAGCAAAATGAAATAGGAGCGCATATATGATATGTGCGGGACCGATAATAATCCGTGTATGTGATACCGTATTCTATTCTCACGACTTTTGTATCGGTCGGTTATATGTGATATAGCCGGGTTATCGAATCAAGTGTTGATTGGATAAGTTGGTACATTTAGTTTTAGTCGATTATATGTGATATAGCTGGATTATTAAATCAAATGTTGATTTGATAATTTAGTGTATAATTGTATATGTGATATACTAATTTACATTAACTAACATTATCTCACTTAAGCATTCTTTTCTCACATGTGTTTACATGTAATATATATGTGATATATATTGATGTGTATTATTTATTTGTGTGTGTCATGGTTGTTGATACACTTTGCATGGGTGTATGAGACATACACCATTCTAATTATGGTGGTGGGTTTTTAATATTTAAAGTAATCCAAAATTAGTGGATTTTTGTTCAAAGTGCATGATGCTTTCAGAAGCTTGTGGGTGCATTGACCAAGTCCACTAGTTTTGTTTTACTTAGCATATTTATTAACCTAACCATTATAATTAGCCATGGTTGTGTCTCTACATGAGTTAGTATATGATACCCACTCACCCATGGTTAGATCAACTCACTTTGGATTATTTTCATTCTCTTCTTCTTTCTTCATCTTCTTCCTCCAAAAGAAAATGGTTTCTAGGGTTTGATCCTGTTAGTTATATGTGTGCCCTAGAGGCCATTACTGTACATACGATGTATATTGTAGTGGATGCTTGGACATATATAGGGAGGACTTTCTTGCTCGACATGATAGTACGCTATTTGGTTGCTCTTTATCTTAACATGTACTATGATTGTCTCTATATTACATGTTGATAAAGCCCTTAGGATGAGTACTTGACTACCAAGACTATGATGCGGATCATACTAGTGAGGACAGTGTAGTCGCCAAGTACATCCTTCAATTGTTCATAGTCGTGGGAGTACCGAGACAGGGCATCGATACTCCAGAGTAGACTAGCGTATGCGCTTCTTGACCCATATGATGGGCGATGGATGATCTCATATCCATTGGTGTTTGACATCAGAGAAGGTATATGGGTGCTCAGTGGAGACTGGGTACACTGGAAGGACTTGCCGAGAAATCCCAGATGGTATTATACCTCATGTCAGATGGCAGTTCTCTAGTGACACTGGTACAGGTTAGTCTATAGACCCGATATCATCATAGAGTCTTGTGTGATTCCCACTGTGCTTTAATTTCCATCATACCACGTCCAAGAGGGCATGCAAAAAGGTGGCTTTTGGGTACAGTCCCGAATCACATAGAGGCAATGAGCGATAGGAGGGGATTCGTCTCTCCCGGTATAGGGAGTTGATGTTGTGCTGTGCTCGATTGGCTATAACTGGAAATTCCTGGCCAGAGTTGCTGAGATTTACTGGTAAGTGTTATCAATAGTTTCTTGAACTGTTATAGACCTCATATCGACACGACTTATCAAGCTACTGGGGTCTGACGTTTTCCACCCCTAGGCGAGATATGCGACATATCAGATGAAGAGACCGGACTGTACGGGAGTGTTACTGATTGGATTTGCTGGAGAAAGTACAGGCTTGCTTGTTGATCTTCTGATCGCCCAATACCTGGGTGGCTGTTACGTTTAGATGACCGCTTGCAGCTTGTGGGTGTTTGATATGATCATCACCTACTGCCGACGTATTGACGATTCTTTAGAGTCCTACACAAAGGTTTCTTGGCTCAGGCAAAACAGAGTAGGAGAACATATATGATATGTGCGGGACCGAGAAAAATACGTGTATGTGATACCGTACTAGATTCTCGCGATATGAGATATCGGCCGGGTATATATGATATAGCCGGGCCATCGGATCAAGTGTTGATTCGATGAAATGGTACAGATTATATTAGTCGGTTATTTGTGAAATAGCCGGATTATCGGATTATGTGTTGATTCGATAATTTAATGTATAATTATATATTTGATATATTAAATTACATTAACTAATATAAGCTCACTACAAGATTCTTTTTCTCACTCGGGTAATACATTGATATATATGCGATATATGTTAATTGTATTATTTTATTTTGTTACAATAAATATTGTATATGTGATATATAATATTGTAACATGTTATGGTTATAAATGCAACATGATTTGTGGAGTTTAATTGAGGTTAGGGTTTGGATTAGGGTTAAGCAAGCATGAAGCTTTCAAGAAGCTTCTTGAAACTTTGACTTTGACTATGGATATTTTGTATAGATATTTGCTTAACTCAACCCAACCCTTCACCATAGTTAACTTTCTACATGGGTTAAGACTTCATTCTTAACCCATGGTTGCATTTCTAACCACACTAGAGTTTTCATTATTCATCACAAAAGGATTCTTCTTCTTCTTCCTTGAGTTCTTGATGGAAAAGCTTACTAGCTTTTTCATTAGTGATGATTTAGAGTGAGATTATGAAAATAAATGAGAGCTAAAATCCTACTTCATTATCCTAATCTATCCTAGCCATTTAGATTAAGGTGTTCACTGCATTTGTGAGTGAGAGCCTGTGTTAAAGAAACTTCAAGGTAGATCATCTTTGTTATCGAAGATCGGAAGCAAGTTTGCATCATTCTCTTCGTGGAGCCTCTCTAGAGTTCGGGTACTCAATGATCGCAGCGAAGGGACCTCAACACGGAGCTTTAGAAGTGAAGGACCGGACTACAAAGGTTGTAATCCCAAACTCTTAGTGTTAAAGTGTTTAACATGCTTAGTTTCGCCTAATCTCTAGTTTAAAGATCTTGTTAGGGTTGTTCGGCACGTCTAAATTTTAAATTGGGCATGGTTGATGCCTTATAGACCCTTGTGAGAGTGCCTAGTAACCCTACAGATCCAAGTGAGGAAATATTATGATAAAAGAAATTCTAAAGTGAGCCCACTTCCTATTTCACCATCCTCTACTAGATTAGCAATTTTGTATAGGGTGTTTGCTTCACTTTGGTGAAGTGGTAGCTTGAGTTAGTAATCCCTCGACGTAGATCATCTTCGGCCTCGAAGACTTCAAGCAAGACCGTTGTCTTCTTCTCATGGAGCCGTCCAAGAGTCCAGGAGTACCATGATCGCAGCGAAGGGACCACTACAAGGAGCTTATGAAGTGAAGGACTGAACTACAAAGATTGTATTTCCTTTTCACTTAGATGTAAAATGGTTTACATTCGTTTCCGCATTATTTTCTAGTTATCGATTCTTGTTTAGAGTTCCTTGAAACGGCAATTTTTTAAAAATGGCATGGACGATGCCTGCCGAAACCTTGCTACCATCGATAGGAACCCTATACATATAGCCCCTTGGGCTTGTCAAATGGCACTTGTGCCACCCCATGCCTTGTGTACTTATTTCTTTTTTGCACATAAGCCATGGAGTTTACAAAATTTTGGCTTTCAGCCTAATTTACATATATTTATTTCTAAAAATTACATTTAGACTAATTTATTGCCTCCTTTTTAGAATGGAACCGACCCCGTCTTGACTTGGGCTTGGGCTCGGGCCCACTTGACTTGGAGTTGATCTTGATTTTGACTTGGTCAACTGGGGTGTAATTTTTAACCCCAACAAAGTGCCCCCATCAATAAATGCACACAACTTATTTAGGTTGTGTGCGTGAAATTGATGGATCTTCTTTCGCGTGGAGGTTGACTTGATTTGGTTCCCATTTTGACGACGTGGAGGTCGATGCTGCCCTTTTTGCGACATGGACGGTCGGTGCTGCCCTTTTTGCGATGTGGATGGTCGGTTCTGCCATTTTGGAGGTGTGGACGGTTGGTTCTGCCATTTTAGCGACGTGGACGGTCGGTTCTGCCATTTTTACGACTTGGACGGTCGGTGCTGCCATTTTTGCGATGTGGGCGGTCGGTTCTGCTATTTTAGCGACGTGGATGGTCGGTTCTGCCCTTTTCGCGACTTGGACGGTCGGTGCTGCCCTTTTTGCGAATTGGGCAGTCGGTGCTGCCCTTTTTGCGACTTGGACGGTCGGTGCTGTCCTTTTAGCGGGATGGTTGGTGTTGCCCTTTTTGCGACTTGGACGGTCGGTGCTGCCCTTTTAGCGACCTGGACGGTCGGTGCTTGCTCCGCTTCTTGCGGTGTCGGGATTTGATTTGACTTTCTCCACCTTCTGCGGTGTCAGGATTGAAGTTGACTTGCTCCGTTTTCTACGGTGTCATGGTTGATTTGTTTGATTTGATTTATTTTAGGAGTTCCCTACCTGTCCAGCGGGACTTTTGAGCTTGGAAGCGCTACCGGGTGGGACATTAATTTGATCTATTTGATTTCTGCCTTATTTGGCGGGACTTTTGAGAAGAACTTGGAATTTGGATTTTGTTTGGCTTTAGCATTGCTGCACTGGAATAATGCCAGGAGCAACTCATCATTTTCCCCAGGAGGACTTAGGATTTGGTTTTTGGGTTGGCATCAGCATTGCTGCACTGGAATAATGCCAGGAGCAACTCATCATTTGCCCCTGGAGGATTTGGGATTTAGTTTTTAGGTCGGCATCAGCACCGCTAACACTGAAGAAATGCCCGGAGTGACTCATCATTTTCCATTGGAAAAACTTCGGATTTGGGTTTTGGGTCGGCATCAGCACCGCTAACACTGAAGCGTAATACCAGGAGCGACTCATCATTTGCCGTTGCCCGTTGGGGAGCAATGGCTCAGGAGACAGGTTTAGATCCCTATCACCTAAGGCTTTTCAATTTTATGAGCCGTAAAGTTCTCATAAAAGCATTTTCACCCTATGAGTCGAGGGGATCTCGCAGGTGTATTTCTTTCTAACAATTGTAGGGATTCCTAAGTGTGTTTCTCCTTTGTGAGTCGTAAGGATCTCACGCGGGGATTTTCTCCTCACAAGGTCGAGAGGACTTTGCGAGTGTATTTCATCTCTTTTCACGAGTTTGCGCCCTTTCGGGTTTTCACAAACTCGCTGGCAATCCTGCTGTTTTTACTCATGGAGCCCTTTCAAGTTTTCATCCGTGTCCGGTTTTCTTGTGGACATACCGTTTTTTTAAGGCCGGTGGGACTTTAAATATAGTCTCACCGGTAGGACTTTGGGAGAGATAGGGGTCGTTTACGCCCGTGGATTGTATACAATTTTACAGGATGTATGATCCAGACCGAAGGGCCGGTGTGCTTAAATCGTCTGCGACTTAGAGCCTTTACGCATAGTATTTCTTGAGATATCGGCCATTGATGGGTGGCATGGGTCTTTCTCCCTCGACATTTATCAGCTGGTAGGACCCTCCATCAAACACCTTCTCGATGACGTATGGTCCTTCCCAGTTTGGCTCGAATTTTTCCTTGGCATGTTGATTGGGGATGATCGGTCTTTTGAGGACCAACACCAATTCTCTTTTCTTAAAAGCACAGAGACGGGTCATCTTGTCATAGGCCCGTAACATTTGGGATCGGTATAGCTCCAGATTTTGCTGTATCGTGAGCCTCTTTTCTTCGAGGGCGTCGAGCTCTTCGAGCCGGAGGAGCACATTTTCCTTCGCCGTCAACTCGTGCTGAACGGCCATTCTTAAGCTTGGAATTTCGAATTCGAAGGGGAGGATCACCCCCACTCCGAAGAGTAATGAGTATGAAGTGGACTGAGTTGGAGTACGGTGCGTGGTACGATATGCCCACAACGCCTCGTGAAGTTTGAGATCCAGTCTCTCTTGTTGGCTGAAGCATTTTTCCTCAGGAGCTTGCACAGAGTTTTATTGAAGGCTTCGGCTAGCTCATTAGCCCTTAGATTATAGATGTAGGAATATCTCATGTCTATCTTGTGTTGGGTAGAGAACCTTGAGACTTTGATGCTCTTGAAAGAAGGTCCGTTGTCAGAAATGATTTTTCTTGGTGTACCGAAGCGGTATAGAATATTATGCCGGCAGAATGTCAGAATATCTTCTGTCTTGACTTCTTTTAACGGGACAGCTTTAGCCCATCTGGAGAAGTAGTCAGTTGCGGCCAATATGAACCGGTGGCCTTTGGATGACGGAGGATCAATCAGGTCAACTATGTCGGTGCCCTAAACTTCGAAGGGCCACAACGCCACCGTAGGATGCAACGGTTTGGGATGCTTTTGAATGAAATCACCATGAATTTGACAGAGATGGCATTTCTTTGCATGCTCTACGCAATCCTTTATCATGGTGGGCCAGTAATATCCAAGCCATTTGATCTGAAGCCGCATTTTGGGGCCGGACTGGTGAGCCCCATAGATGCCTGAGTGAACTTCTTTCATGACTTTTTAGGCTTCGGCCGATGACAGGCACCTTAGCCAGTGTTGGTCATATGATCTGCGGTATAGCGTATTATTTACAAACACGTATCGGAGATATCTCTTCTTTAGCTAAATCCTCATAGATTTTTCTTCGGGCGGCTTTTCGTATCGAAGGTACTCTATGAAGGGTTCTCTCCAATCGGGCTTGTGTTGAATGATCGAAGCCTCTTCGGCAGAATTGTTCTCTTGTTCTATGCTATCTTCTTCATGCAAAAAGACTAGAGGCAGAATTTGCCGGCTTCTGACTGTGATTAGAATTTCGTCTATGTCAGGATCAGCTAGCTCTTTAGCTAAGCGAGCGAGTATGTCGGATTTTCCGTTCAATGCCCTATGGACTCTCATTAGTTCAATGTGAGTGAACCGTTTCATGAGTTCCACCACTTGACTTCTATATTGAGCTAACTCAGGATTGTATATCTTATAGTCGCCGCTTACCTGGTTGACGACAAGCTGGGAGTCACCGTAAACCCGTAACCGAAGGATTTCCATTTCTATGGAGAGCTCCATACCAGCTATCAGAGCTTCGTACTCAGCTTCGTTGTCTGTGCGAGGCTCGTTGAGAGCAAAAGAATGTCGTAGGGTTCCCATTGATGGCGTGATGAACACCAATCCTATCCCTGCTTTTATCATCGGGATACTTGTTTTGCTGGAGCTCTTTATTGATGAGGCTCCATCAAAGTAGAGCTCCCAACATGGCTCATCATCCTCGAGGTGCAGCACTTGTTCGTAGGGTAACTCACAATTGAACGGTGACCCTTCTGGTATAGGATGAGTAGCAAGGAAGTCAGCAAGAGCTTTCCCTTTTACTGCTTTCTGGGGAGTATAGATTATGTCAAATTCAAGCAGCATGACAGCCCATCTCGCCATTCTACCGGCTAGGCTTGCTTTGATCATCAAGTGTTTGAGCGGGTCAACCTTGGAGATCAGCATAACCCGATAAGCGAGCAGATAGTGCCTTAGCTTCTTCACAGCAAATATCAAAACCAGGCATTGCCTTTCAATCGGGGAATAGTTGTGTTCCGCCCCGACTAGAGTTCGACTGAGGTAGTAGAGGGCATTTTCTTTTCCCTCCTCGTTTTTCTGGGCAAGGAGCGCACCGAGTGACTCATCTAGCGTGGTAGTATAGAGAATCAATGGTTTATTTAGAATAGGGGCAACAACCACTGGAGAGTTCAGCAGGTACTGTTTGATGCTTTTGAACGCTTCCTGACATTCGGCATCCCAGACAAAAGGAGCTCCTTTCTTCACGAGCTTTGAGAAGAGCCTACATCTCCCCGACATATTTGAGATAAACCTTCATATATAAGCAAGCTTGCCTTGAAAGATCTTAGCTGCGTCAGACTCTTTGGAGGGGGCATCTCCTTGATGGCCTTTATCTGTAACGTTTTGAAAATCGTTTCGGTGAAATTTCGGAAAAACGGTAAAATAAGGGGGGTTTCTGTAAAAAGTCAAAATGCAAATATCTTTATTATAAAATTAAATATACATATTCTAGCTATGTATTTGCTAGTATTTGGTGTTTATTGAGCCACTGGTGAAATTTCAAATTTTCCGAAATTTTTTCCGAAATTAATTATTTTAATATTATTTTAAGCCGTCACTAATATATTTAATTAGGGAAAATTACAAATTGGAATGAGTTGAAACAAATTTTGTACATCATAAAACATTAAATAAAATTTTATCATGTGGTTTTTGAAATGAAATCGTTTGCCAAAACGGTTTAGAAAATATTGAAGAAAAAGGCTTATTTTATGAAAATAAAAGGGTTTTGGTGCATATTGTATTGGTGTTTGGTGTTCATTGCTCCACACACACACCCTCTCTTCTCACCCACTCACATGGCCGGCCCCACCACCACATTCCAGCAGCCCTCTCTTCAAAAAAAAAGAAAGAAAAGAGAATGAATAGAATAATGAAGGCATGGAGTTAATTAAAAGAGGTATGGGCTTTTCTCTTCTTGTATTGACTTCACAATCATTTCAACACTCACATTCTCTCTCTTCCCTCTCCAAAAGTCAGCCGAGCCTCCCCATGAGCAGCCCCAACAATTCTCTATCTCATTTTTCCCTCAAGAATCTTCTCATTTTCCATCAAAAATCCTTCCAAATTACTACTAATTCCTAGTTAAATCCTAACCCTTTATTCCTTAGCACAATCAAGGATGGATCTTGAGCAAAGTAGCTAATTTGGGAGGCTTAGTTTCATGTTGATCTACCAATTTGTGAGGTATAAAATCCTTTCCCTTAGGTTCAATTGTTGCTTAATTACCTTAATCTAGCTAATTAGGTGTTTAATTAGGTTTAATTGCTTATTTAGAAAAATTCAAGAAAAGGGTTTGTAAATCAAATTAGGGTTTTCTTCATTGGGTATTGATCTTAATGTGGAGATTAACATGTTAATGTGATGCTAAAACTAACCTAGTTGCTAGTTTACTAATTGATGCTTGTAATTGTTAAAATTGGAATTTTATGCAAACTAGGTTTTGGAAATTTATTGCAAATGTTAGACTAAAAATCTAATTAGGTTTTTCATGACTTCATTAACATTATAAAATATAGTTTAATAGTTTAGTTCATGAAAATCCAAGCTAAATTGTTGTTTGTGCATTTTTGTTATAAAATTGTTAAATTTGGGTATATTGTAAACTAGAATTTTGGAATTTATGGAAATTGATGAGAATAAATTATAGGAATGGTTTATATGACTTTGTTATGATATTTAGTGAATATTGTGGCCGCTATATTCGTTTAAACATCAAGATGTTGTATTAAAGCGGATAATTTTTGCTTAATAGGTTTTCGGAAAAATAGCTTTAAAGCGAATTTGAAGTTTTGGTGATTTTAACTTTTTTAATATATATATTTAAGGTGTTGTGAAACCACGATAGATACTTTTGAGTTTTTCTCGATGGTTTGGCGTTTGTACGCCGACGTCGAGGGTTTTTGGGTTGATTTGTGAAAGCAACCATAGGTTTTGACCTATGTGGGATTCACGTGTCGTTTTGGTCATGAATCGGATTTTAATACGATACGGTGCGTTATGATATGTAGGTACCCCATGTGGACTTCGAGACGACAAGCAAGCGCGTGGCGAAGTCGGCACCGGCGAACGAGGACCAGGTGAGTAGATTTATATCTACGGGGAGAAGTCGGGTGGATGGCGTATAGCACCCCCGCAGTTCGTGGTGATGTATACGAATATGTATACACACATATATATATTTTTTATACATTGTTTGAGTATATTGATGATAATATGGATATTTGGTGTTCTTGGATATTTAGTGTCGCGAAACCCTAGAGTAGTGGTCGCACCACACATGCACACACCAACCCATACTGGCATACTTTCTTCTTTCATCTGTGCTTACGAGATTATACAGTTATGTGTTCACATGGGTATGGGACTATGTGTTCACATACGGATTTGAGGATGATACTTGGGATTTATGATGGGTCGATGAGATTTGATTTTGAGCCCGTGAGATCGGTGATATAGCAGGGTTCGTATTTGAGATACGACATAACGTTGTAGCGGGTCCTTGACGTAGTGTTTCACACACGTGCATGCATACTCAGGCGGTATCAGTATTGTATTAGACGTAGATCAGTACCCCGATCATGATATTTGATAAAGAGGATACCATGTGAATAGTATAAGGAATGTGATATTGACCCGTACCCAGATTTGGGGATGCCGTACGACGGATTTGCGTACGAGCTATATTTTGAAGATCGATCCGCACTCTTGACTTGGGATGTCTGATTATAGATATGGTATCGGATATGATATTATTGAGGCGGGATCACCGACTAATATATATACAGGTATGTATATGGATCGACTCAGATGTTAGGAGGTTTCCTTACCTGTAGTCCAGCTTGTTAACTTAGTCCTTTAGTTTAGTTTAGTTTTTAGATTAGATTCGATTCTTACCTATTTCTAAAACTAACGAATCATGGGTATTTTAAAGGACAGCCCAAGGGATCCTACGGATATTTCAAAAGACGTATCTTTTCATAAAAACACCGTAGCCCCTATTTTCAAAACCCCATGATTCGTGTTATTTCAAAAGGCACCATTTGTATAATTTATATTACAGTAATGCAGTTTAGTTATCGTTGTGTCTAGTATTCCGTTCATTATTGCTGTTCGCTCCGCATCGCATACTTATGTTATAATTTCTTAATGCATTGTTGATATCATATTGTTAGGACACCAGCACCATTACCGATGATGCGTATGTACCACGTACACTTACTTGCCGGCTCACACACATCTTCATCGGTAATTGCCATGTCACGTACACCTTAGAAAATATTATTGCTTAACTTAGCTTGATAGCCAGTAGTTTGACATAATATTAGTGTACATACCTTATATGCCAGCTTAGATATTGTAGTTATTACTTGTCGCTTCATGTATACTGTTATTCATTCTCATGCTTATATTCATGGTTTTACATGCTATTGATGATTCGGATTTCCATGATATTTTCTGGATTTGGAGGAAAACCGCAAAACATATATAAACTGATTTCTCTCTTTTTAAATAAAAAGTGAGGTTTTTCCCATGATGTATGAGTCGTCCACCATGAGTTTGCTGATGGATTTCGAGACCCGATTCGAGGAGACGGATGAACCATTTCGGGTACATGGTGGACCCGGTAAGGTACCCCAGGGCAAGAAGCGCGTTATGATGACGATGTGAGCCTGGCAGGGGAGCACTACCTTCCGGTGATTTTACCCGACGCGTCGGATATCCGGAGGATACCGTCGTGGTCTTGAGATGGATGGTAGGGGCCGGTCTAGACTGACGGCGTCCTAGATATTGTGATTGAGACATTGAGATTTCGAGATATTGAGGTACAAAGACTGTGATACAGAGATATCGAGATTTTGGGATTACGTTTTGTGCCGATGCTAGGCACTGTTTTATGCTGATTTCATTATGATACCTCATTTTAAAAATACAAGGAAATCTCACTAAATTATGAAAACAGTTTCTTCATTTACATGTATTCTGTTTTCATGCATTCATACCTCATTCATATAATATATTGCTACCTGAGGCACTGACACAGGCACATGAGATTACACTCCGGTTAGACATTTACCCTAGCCATTGTTATAGGCTGCATGTTATATACATATTTGAGGATATATTATGATCATTGACCTATGATTGCGTTATTTATGCGATTTCTGTGCGTAGATGTTTTTCTACTCACGAGTTGGCAACTCACCTCCGTTGTGCCATAGTTCTTGCCGGTTTCGCCGTACAGGTTTCATTACGGCTTGCTGGCACTCTTTCCATTTCCGGGTGACTTGCTAGTAGGTGGGTTTATTTGTATCGCACCCATCATTATATCTTATATATCATTATTCTGTTGTATCTAGAAGTTTCATCAACCAAACATGTATTTATTTCAGAGATAGAGACCAGTGATGTTATTCTTTCGACCTTAGAGTCGCGCGTTTTATTTCTGTGGGTTTTTTTGTGGTTTTGAGTTTTGATCCTCGCCGTTGGCGTTGTATATTACATTGCTTGTGTGGTTGTGACCGTCAATTGACGAAGAGCTAGCTCCCGCTTGGGGATGCCTTTTATTGATTTCGTATACTATTCATGTTGTATCCCGTTTGGGGGCCAGTATTTACAAAGGAGACTCTGCCGAAATTTTCAGTAAATATTTGATTTTTTTTTAAAATCGCATAATTCGGCTTATGCTATTAAAACTACTTGATTTAAGTTGGTTTTTCCTGCACTCTACATCTTTCTTGGTTTAGATTTCTGGGTTTTCGGTTTATTTAGATTACGTACGCCTCGAGACGTTCGTAGTTTAAGTGCCGGTCATGTTCCGTACTTTCGGGTCGTGACAAATTTTGTATCAGAGCGTTTGGTTTTACCTTCGGAGCGTAGGATGACCCTTGGTTGATGGAATAGGTGACTAAAGTAGAGTGACGTACCGTGGGTATGTTCCGCGGCATATTTACGATACGCTACTCCACTTAAGAAGCCTTAGGATGTACATTTTTTTGCTCAGTATTATATTCATTCCGATCTAGCCTCATCAGTACCAGTTATGGTTTTGCTGCCACGATTACGGGCAGGGAGAGCTACGGCTAGAGTTGCGGTCAGCACGAGCTCGTCACGAACGAGGACTGACCAGGGCGAAATTCCGGCGACACTCGATTGCGGAGATGTGTCTTTTTACTGTGTTTCCGCGCCACGAGCGTTTGGCGGATCGCCTTTATGAGATTTCTCGGACGTGCCGATCAGTATCAGAGGATTGGGCCACTGACAGAGGCCAGCCAGATTTTGATGACCGTTGGTGTGTTGCTTATTCATGATGATCGAGGCACTGTTCAACGTGGAGACGAGCGAGCTAGTTATTGCTGCGAACGACGAGATATTGCCCCAGATGCTGGAATTAGGGCAGAACAGGTTATACTAAGAGATGATAGAAGATCGCTAGTCATCGAGGATGAATGACTAGGACATGTGGATCGTTCGCCTACCCCGATGCGAGGTCATCAGATAGATTGGTTCCAGATAGAGACGACTTCACGCGGAGACGTTGGGAGTCGACAGAGACGATCGAATGTCAGAAACCTATTATTCCAAGTTTAAAGTAGTCGGAAAGACATGCAGGCAATTCTATGGTCCCTCTAGAAGAATGAAACCCTAACTCGACTTAATGATCGTGTGAAAGCCTTTGAACCTTCGGGTTTGCAGCAGTTCTACGGCGCCATTAGTGAGGCTTGGGTTTGCCCTTCTATGGCTGGACCACCGATGCTGTGGTATGTACTCGATACTATTAAACTGTGCCCAAGATGTTGAGCTCTTGGGGGATTATGAGGTTTTGACGACTCGATCGGATGGCTCGACTTAATTCGGATGCTAGGTGGTGAGATGCATTTCTTAGGAGACTCCAGATACGAGGATAGCCGTTGGAGCTCAGTCCATGCAGCCACGACGAGACGAGTCCAAAGAAGACGGCATTAGAGGAAAGTGAAGTAAGAGGTTCGTACCAGATCTAGATGAGATGACGTTCCACTCCGCCGACATCAGAGATGCGATGCGCATGCCGAGGCATGGTACTTGGATTTACCTTCCAGAAGGAGTCGTGATGAGTATGCAGCCGTTCCGGAGCACGATGCAGATATAGGAAAGGACGATGACTTCCAGGCAGTTGGCAGAGATGAGACATGGAAGAGACCGTGAGCAGGATTCCTTCAAGGACACTGCTGCAATGATATCTGCACCCAGGATCAGATGTGTCACGTACATTCAGAGAGCCAGAAGCCGACGCCAGTGATATGCTGTCTTACGAGTGGTCGCGATGATTGACCAGGAGATGACAAGAGACGTGCCAGAACGGGATCATCCCCGTTAGCACACCTGACAAGGACGATGAGCCGATGGACCGAGAGATTGGTAATTCCCAGTGAAGACCTTGACCCAGGAGTGGTCATTGTTACGCACACCAGCAGGCCAGAGTTCTTGATCATCGACGAGACGTCCCACTAATGACCGCGACAGTTGGCCCGAGATTCTTAGAGGATGTGCTTGAGCGGTACTATGCCGCCATTATTGATTTCGATGTTTTGGGTGATTTATTCGAATGATTTGATTTTGATGATTGAGGATTTACGATCTTTGCACAGTGTTGCACTTGATATTGTTTTCGTGCTTGGGTTCCACATGTTTGTAATTTTACGGTTTTAGACATTTGAGTTGATTTTGTGCGTATGCATGCACACGATTTGGTTCCTGCACTCTGTATAGTTTATATATGCTTGCAGTGCAATGATACGCCTTTTGTGCACTTAGATGCACTGGATTTCGATTTCGATTGTGATACTCGATATTTGTTTTGTGCAGCTTGTGCACCTGATTTGATGTTGTGCATGTTCGGCGCTTGATATTGGATTTCATGATTTCATGCATGATGGATGCACCTGCCTTGGACTTTCGCACATGTTGGGCGCATGTTTTGAGATGTGATTTTGGTGCACACCAGATGCACTAAATCGAGATTTTTCGTGCATGTCAGATGCACCTGATTTTGCTGTCAGGCACACATGTTGCCTACGACAGATGTTTCATGCACACCCGATGCACTTGGATGTTGTTTCTGTGCATATGTATGGCACATATTTGGATTTTGATTTCCGTGCGCACCAGACGCACGTAGTACTCATACGCGTATTTTGGGATTGATTTTTCCTATAGGGCAGTACGTTTTTATGATATTGCTATGTGTTTTAGTACTGAGCAGGACTAGTCAGAGGACAGTACCTTAATGTACTTTGCATGCATTGATAGCTATTGAAGGGAATTCCAAAAAGCGAGCTATAGTCTCAGTATCTACCTATGTGTCTGATATGACGCGAAACGTTTAAAACAAGGAAAACCCTTCTAAATTGTTTCCCAAAACGGCGGAAAGTACATTTCAAACAAAGGTATATATGTATATAGTTATTTTCTTATGATAGACGTCCGCCACTGTGCAGTGTTATGTGCATTGCACAACAACTTAAAAGATTTGGCATGCATTTCCTCCTGATGTTTACATGTATAGTTCAGATTTATAGCATATCGGTCTTGCTTTGGATTTGGTATTTGTGTCTTCACCTTTACTCCGATGATTGCGGGATGCTTGACGGAGTTTTGATTTCGAGTTATCTGCTCATTAGTCATGCGCATGCATTGCGCTATGATGTGTTTTATGTATTTATGATTTCGGAGCCCCGGCGATTTGATGGTTTTGGCTGAAATATTTTAGTATTTGGGGGGAGTTTTAATTTAAATTTGGGGACCGAATTTCTTTAACGGGGGAAGATTGTAACGTTTTGAAAATCGTTTCGGTGAAATTTCGGAAAAACGGTAAAATAAGGGGGTTTTCTGTAAAAAGTCAAAATGCAAATATTTTTATTATAAAATTAAAAATACATATTCTAGCTATGTAGTTGCTAGTATTTGGTATTTATTGAGCCACTGGTGAAATTTCAAATTTTCCGAAATTTTTTCCGAAATTAGTTATTTTAATATTATTTTAAGCCGTCACTAATATATTTAATTAGGGAAAATTACAAATTGGAATGAGTTGAAACAAATTTTGTACATCATAAAACATTAAATAAAATTTTATCATGTGGTTTTTGAAATGAAATCGTTTGCCAAAACGGTTTAGAAAATATTGAAGAAAAAGGCTTATTTTGTGAAAATAAAAGGGTTTTGGTGCATATTGTATTGGTGTTTGGTGTTCATTGCTCCACACTCACACCCTCTCTTCTCATCCACTCACATGGCCGGCCCCACCACCATATTCCAGCAGCCCTCTCTTCAAAAAAAAAAGAAAGAAAAGAGAATGAATAGAATAATGAAGGCATGGAGTTAATTAAAAGAGGTATGGGCTTTTCTCTTCTTGTCTTGACTTCACAATCATTTCAACACTCACATTCTCTCTCTCCCCTCTCCAAAAGTCAGCCGAGCCTCCCCATGAGCAGCCCCAACAATTCTCCATCTCATTTTTCCCTCAAGAATCTTCTCATTTTCCATCAAAAATCCTTCCAAATTACTACTAATTCCTAGTTAAATCCTAACCCTTTATTCCTTAGCACAATCAAGGATTGATCTTGAGCAAGGTAGCTAATTTGGGAGGCTTAGTTTCATGTTGATCTACCAATTTGTGAGGTATAAAATCATTTCCCTTAGGTTCAATTGTTGCTTAATTACCTTAATCTAGCTAATTAGGTGTTTAATTAGGTTTAATTGCTTATTTGGAAAAATTCAAGAAAAGGGTTTGTAAATCAAATTAGGGTTTTCTTCATTGGGTATTGATCTTGATGTGGGGATTAACATGTTAATGTGATGCTAAAACTAACCTAGTTGCTAGTTTACTAATTGATACTTGTAATTGTTAAAATTGGAATTTTATGCAAACTAGGTTTTGGAAATTTATTGCAAATGTTAGACTAAAAATCTAATTAGGTTTTTCATGACTTCATTAACATTATAAAATATAGTTTAATACTTTAGTTCATGAAAATCCAAGCTAAATTGTTGTTTGTGCATTTTTGTTATAAAATTGTTAAATTTGGGTATATTGTAAACTAGAATTTTGGAATTTATGGAAATTGATGAGAATAAATTATAGGAATGGTTTATATGACTTTGTTATGATATTTAGTGAATATTGTTGCCGCTAGATTCGTTTAAACATCAAGATATTGTATTAAAGCGGATAATTTTTGCTTAATAGGTTTTCAGAAAAATAGCTTTAAAGCGAATTTGAAGTTTTGGTGATTTTAACTTTTTTAATATATATATTTAAGGTGTTGTGAAACCACGATTGATACGTTTGAGTTTTTCTCGATGGTTTGGCGTTTATACGCCGACGTCGAGGGTTTTTGGGTTGATTTGTGAAAGCAACCATAGGTTTTGACCTATGTGGGATTCACGTGTCGTTTTGGTCATGAATCGGATTTTAATACGATACGGTGCGTTATGATATGTAGGTACCCCATGTGGACTTCGAGATGACAAGCAAGCACGTGGCGACGTCGGCACCGGCGAACGAGGACCAGGTGAGTAGATTTATATCTACGGGGAGAAGTCGGGTGGATGGCGTATAGCACCCCCGCAGTTCGTGGTGATGTATACGAATATGTATACACACATATATATATTGTTTATACATTGTTTGAGTATATTGATGATAATATGGATATTTGGTGTTCTTGGATATTTAGTGTCGCGAAACCCTAGAGTAGTGGTCGCACCACACATGCACACACCAACCCATACTGGCATACTTTCTTCTTTCATCTGTGCTTACGGGATTATACAGTTATGTGTTCACATGGGTATGGGACTATGTGTTCACATACGGATTTGAGGATGATACTTGGGATTTATGATGAGTCGATGAGATTTGATTTTGAGGCCGTGAGATCGGTGATATAGCAGGGTTCGTATTTGAGATACGACATGACGTTGTAGCGGGTCCTTGACGTAGTGTTTCACACACGTGCATGCATACTCAGGCGGTATCAGTATTGTATTAGACGTAGATCAGTACCCCGATCATGATATTTGATAAAGAGGATACCATGTGAATAGTATGAGGAATGTGATATTGACCCGTACCCAGATTTGGGGATGCCGTACGACGGATTTGCGTACGAGCTATATTTTGATGATCGATCCGCCCTCTTGACTTAGGATGTCTGATTATAGATATGGTATCGGATATGATATTATTGAGGCGGGATCACCGACTAATATATATACAGGTATGTATATGGATCGACTCAGATGTTAGGAGGTTTCCTTACCTGTAGTCCAGCTTGTTAACTTAGTCCTTTAGTTTAGTTTAGTTGTTAGATTAGATTCGATTCTTACCTATTTCTAAAACTAACGAATCGTGGGTATTTTAAAGGACAGCCCAAGAGATCCTACGGATATTTCAAAAGACGTATCTTTTCATAAAAACCCCGTAGCCCCTATTTTCAAAACCCCATGATTCGTGTTATTTCAAAAGGCACCATTTGTAGGATTTATATTAGGGAAATGCAGTTTAGTTATCGTTGTGTCTAGTATTCCGTTCATTATTTCTGTTCGCTCCGCATCGCATACTTATGTTATAATTTCTTAATGCATTGTTGATATCATATTGTTAGGACACCAGCACCATTACCGATGATGCATATATACCACGTACACTTACTTGCCGGCTCACACACATCTTCATCGGTAATTGCCATGTCACGTACACCTTAGAAAATATTTTTGCTTAACTTAGCTTGATAGCCAGTAGTTTGACATAATATTAGTGTACATACCTTATATGCCAGCTTAGATATTGTAGTTATTACTTGTCGCTTCATGCATACTGTTATTCATTCTCATGCTTATATTCATGGTGTTACATGCTATTGATGATTCGGATTTCCATGATATTTTCTGGATTTGGAGGAAAACCGCAAAACATATATAAACTGATTTCTCTCTTTTTAAATAAAAAGTGCGGTTTTTCCCATGATGTATGAGTCGTCCACCATGAGTTTGCTGATGGATTTCGAGACCCGATTCGAGGAGACGGATGAACCGTTTCGGGTACATGGTGGACCCGGTAAGGTACCCCGGGGCAAGAAGCGCGTGATGATGACGATGTGAGCCTGGCAGGGGAGCACTACCTACCGGTGATTTTACCCGACACGTCGGATATCCGGAGGATACCGTCGTGGTCTTGAGATGGATGGTAGGGGCCGGTCTGGACTGACGGCGCCCTAGATATTGTGATTGAGACATTGAGATTTCGAGATATTGAGGTACAGAGACTGTGATACAGAGATATCGAGATTTTGGGATTACGTTTTGTGCCGATGCTAGGCACTGTTTTATGCTGATTTCATTATGATACCTCATTTTAAAAATACAAGGAAATCTCACTAAATTATGAAAACAGTTTCTTCATTTACATGTATTCTGTTTTCATGCATTCATACCTCATTCATATAATATATTGCTACCTGAGGCACTGACACAGGCACATGAGATTACACTCCGGTTAGACATTTACCCTAGCCATTGTTATAGGCTGCATGTTATATACATATTTGAGGATATATTATGATCATTGACCTATGATTGCGTTATTTATGCGATTTCTGTGCGTAGATGTTTTTCTACTCACGAGTTGGCAACTCACCCCCGTTGTGCCATAGTTCTTGCAGGTTTCGCCGTACAGGTTTCATTACGGCTTGCTGGCACTCTTTCCATTTCCGGGTGACTTGCCAGTAGGTGGGTTTATTTGTATCGCACCCATCATTATATCTTGTATATCATTATTCTGTTGTATCTAGAAGTTCCATCAACCAAACATGTATTTATTTCAGAGATAGAGACCAGTGATGTTATTCTTTTGACCTTAGAGTCGCGCGTTTTATTTCTGTGGTTTTTTTTGTGGTTTTGAGTTTTGATCCTCGCCGTTGGCGTTGTATATTACATTGCTTGTGTGGTTGTGACCGTCAATTGACGAAGAGCTAGCTCCCGTTTGGGGATGCCTTTTATTGATTTCGTATACTATTCATGTTGTATCCCGTTTGGGGGCCAGTATTTACAAAGGAGACTCTGCCGAAATTTTCAGTAAATATTTGATTTTTTTTAAAATCGCATAATTCGGCTTATGCTATTAAAACTACTTGATTTAAGTTGGTTTTTCCTACACTCTACATCTTTCTTGGTTTGAATTTCTGGGTTTTCGGTTTACTTAGATTACGTACGCCTCGGGACGTTCGTAGTTTAAGTGCCGGTCATGTTCCTTACTTTCGGGTCATGACATTATCTTAGATGGGTCAACATCGATCTCCCGATGTCGGACTATAAAGCCCAGGAATTTTCCCGATGACAAGCCAAAAGCGCACTTCAGAGGATTCATTTTCAAATAGTATTCCCTCAGTCTAGTGAGAACGGTCCTAAGATCTTGGATGTGATCGGCCTTGGCTTTAGTCTTGACGAACAGATTATCAACATAGCATTCAACGACTTTATGGATTAGGTCATCAAAGATATTGGTCATTGCTCTTTGATATGTAGCACCTGCGTTTTTTAGTCCGAACGGCATCACTTTGTAACAGTATATGCCGATCGAGGTTCGAAATAATGTATGCTTCTCATTCTCAGGCGACATTTTTATCTGATTGTACCCAGACGAACCGTCCATGAAGGTGAACAGCCCGTAATTTAAGGTATCATCGACCATCATTTCCATGACCGGAAGCGAGAAATCATTTTTAGGGCAAGCCTTGTTAAGGTCCCTGAAATCGACACAAACCTGGATATGCCCATTTTTCTTATTTACTGGTACAATGCATGTGATCCAGTCTGCGTACTTCTCTTCCGTGATGAAGCCATCGATAAGTTTCTTAGTTTCCTCGATGACCTTTTCTTCCAGTTCCCTTCTCATTCTTTGAGGAGCTTGTTTGACAGGCTTGGCATCAGGAGATATAGCCATCTTATGCACGGCCACTTCAGGGGATAGGCCAGGCATTTCTTTGTACGTCCATTCGAAGCAATCGACGAACTCATGCAGAAGTGCGATTATCTGCTCTTTCATTTCCCCTGACAAGAGTGAGCTGATGTAGGTCGGCCATGGGTTATCGGGCGTTCCCAAATCAACCTCGGTTAGCTCGTCGAAAGTTGCTTGTCCACCATCTTCGAACTCTTGAAGGGCCTCTTCTAGCTCGACTAGCCCGTCTTCATCATTTGACTCTTCGCTAGCTTCACCAATATGAATCATGTAACATGCCTTGATGTCAGGTTGAATGAAACCTATGCCCCGTCTAACTGGGATTCGTCCATTGATGAGTGCTCGGACCTGAGGCGGGTGCCACAGCCCCTCATAAAACTTCGCTTCGGAGTCCGTTTGATATAACCGTCATCCGCACTTTTTAAAATATTCCCACATCTTGGGCGCATAATATCTAGGGTTTAGGACGGCTCTTATGCCTCTTTCATAGGGAAGGCACGTGACAGACAAATCGTCCGGGTGTACGACAGGATTTGACCTATAAAATTGGATGCCCTTCTGCCCACTCTTTCTCCCGGGAACGTAGAAAGTATTCAGCTAGTCCATGGTGGAGACTGACAATACATCGAGCTTTTTGCACATCTGCTCCGGCACTCTTGTGACGGCTAGGGACCCTTCTGCAACTTCGAAGGTCTCTTATAGCTTTGCTTGTTGCGTATGGGTCCAATATGCATAACTGTTGCGAGGCAGGTTCTCTTCTTCTGATTCTTCAGTGTCACTACCTAAACGAGGGAGAATTTTGCTGCCGGATAAGCATTCAATATCAGATTCGTTCGTATCGCTACCGAAATGAGGGCGAGTTTTACAAAAGGACGAACTTCCAACGTCAGATTCATCAGTGTCGCTACCGAAACGCGGATGCACATGGGGGTTTTTGCTTTTGAAAGTGACAGTTGGCTCAGATTTGCTTTTGAGTTTCGGGGCCGTTCTATCACTGGCCCGTTGTGGCTTAGCATTTTGGGGGTTCACAAAGTATTGAGAATCTTCATATCGGACCTCATGCACATCCAACGGCTGGATTTCTCCATCAATGCGTCTTTCTTCGCCATTTTTAGTATACTTCATGCATTGACGGAGAGTTAACGGAACAATGTCGTAATCGTAGAGCCACGGCCGCCCCAAAAGAATTTTATAAGACGTGTCGGCGTCAATCACGTATATTTTGGCTTCGGTTTGTAGGTCCCCAAATTTGATTGGCAAAGCTATAGACCCCAGAACTTGCTGGCAATTTTGATTGAAGTCTTGAATGAAAATCATTTTCCTTTAAAGGTATCGGACGTCAATTGACAAACTCTTTAGAGTCCGCAAGTTCATGATATTCACTGAGGATCCCGGATCAATCAATATGCGATTAATCCGATCTCCGCCACTCTACCCAGTCATGTAAAGTGGCCGATTATGCTCAGCCGTTCCCAGTAGTAAGTCTTCGTTCTTAAACGTGACTGCGGCGGCATGCAGAGCGTATTGGGCTTCTTTCATATTAATTTCCGCAAAACGAGCCTGATACCGTTTGGGGATTTGTAGAGCATGGATGAGAACATCTCTAAGCTCCTTAGGTAGGACTAAGGCATCGTAGATGCTCAGGAGAGATGGAACCTTCCGGAGATGAGCCAAGACATTGTAGTCCACTGAGGAAGGACTTAAGTTTTCAGTAGCCGGTTCTCTGCCATCTTCCTCACTAGCCACCTATTTTTCCTTCCCTTTTGGGGCGTTTCTCTGATTTGGTGGTAGAGCCCTGCCGCTTCTGAGCTGGATTTGGTTAGCCTTTGTGGTGAGCTCCTCATCCTCTTCGGGAAAACAGAGCTCCTCCTCAGAGTCGCTGCCAAGATGGACGGCGTAGCAGGTCACTATAGAGATCTCTTCATTAGAGTCTTCTTCTAACTCCTCCAGAATCTCAGCCGCTTCTACAGGAAAGAACTCTTTCAATTGAATTAGAGTTCTTTCCTTTTGTTTACAGTCTTCGAGGGAATCGATATATTTTTGAATGGTCGATCTCCCTGCAGACTCTTTTTCGCGTCGAGCTGTACTTTTCTTCTTCTTGAGCTTTTTGGATTTTGACCCTGATTGAGCCAAATTGGCAGCTAGAATGGTGGGCTTCTTCTGCCTTTCCCATTTTGTTCTGGGCTCTTTCCGAAGTAGTTTTATCATCTTCTTCGTCTTATTAGATATGTGCATACTCCACAGAGCTACGGTGATTTAGTTTCATTTCTCAGTGCAGCGGGTTCAGCTGTCTGCTCCAGAAGGCTTCAGCTTGTGTCTGTATGAAGTTGGTGGTTGCAACTTGGTTGTTTACCAACACACTCTTGGACAGCTTGATCTCTCCAGTCTTGTACTGCTTCTTGACCCAGTCTTTGAAAATATAGTAAGCCTCGATCGCGTAGCTCACTACTCTATGGTATGGGCAATACAGGGAATTGTCGATCATTTTTGCTTCATGCGGTCTTTTCGACTTTGGCAATTGTAGGTTGTTGTTCAAGGCATCTTTGAATATCTTGTGAACCTTATCCCTTCTGAAAGAGTAAACCTTGTTCTTTTTCTCCTCTAGGGAAGGCCCTTCTCCTCCCAGCACTGGCTTTTGAGACCGGTTGGTTTTAGATTCGCCTTCCTTATGCTTGTCTTCATTATCGGACGCATTGAAGACATTGGTATTGCTGGAATTCCTGCTTTTACGGTTGTCGTCCCGCTTGCTTTTCCAAGTCTTGTCTCTCTGAGAGTCTGGGGTAGAATCTTGCTTTGAGCGTTCCAGCATTTGGACTTTCTTGGTCAGCTCATGAAACATCTTGAGGCCTGTTGTACATAAGAATGGGACCATCCACTTGCTGAGGTTTTCAATGAGGAGGCTGACGGACTGGTCATGCTCTAGCGGCGGTTCGTACTTGACAGTGAGGTTGTGCCATCAGGAAATAAAGTCCGTGTTGCTTTCATTTTTCCCCGGCTTGGTTCTCACGAGGTCAGCGATGGAGAATTTGTCATTGACACTCATGAATCTTTGCCGAAACAGAGACTCCATTTGGGCAAAAGTAATGGCGGACCCATCTGGTATGCTTGTATAGAAGTCGAAAGCAACACCGGTCAGGCTATTGACAAACTGACGAAGAAGGAGCGCATCATTGCCCCATGTATCTATGGACGATGCTTTAAAGTGGGCGACATGCTGATTTGCATTTCCCGTCCCATCAAATCTTCCGAACTTAGGAATGACGTAGCCGCTAGGGAACTCAATCAGATCGTACTGTGCGGGATATGGTCGCCCGCTACTGCCAATTTATTTTCTGAGCTTCGGCTTCGACCACCAATGTTTTAACCATGCTGGTGACCAAATCCATTATCCGATCTTATGTTAGCGGGATGGTGCTGTCTGGGGCCAAGGCGTCCCCAGAAGCGGAATGTGGCTGGCTTTCGTGCAGCTCACCCAATCTTAAACCCAAATGGGATAGGCATCGATTGCTTTGGGTTTTCATCACCCTACTCATGAGTAGAGAGTGTGCTGGATTGGGAGGCGCCCAAGCAATTTGAGTCGTAAGCTGCATCACAACATTCTTCAGGTCGTCGATTTTGGAGTAAAGCTTGGCCATTTATTTATCTTTGCTCCTGAGCTATTTTCAAAGCTCTTGAAGCAGCTCTTGCTCTGTGGTCCTGGGGCGAAAATTCGGCTCTTCCTCATTGTATGAGCTTAACTCTACATGGACTAAGGGGTCTTTCTGCCTATCGTCTTCATCGAGAGGGTTTTTCATATCCAGTAGAGGAGGCTGATCTTGGGAAGTGGCAACCACATTCAAGCCAGATTAGGCTTGGGATATGGTATCCCCATCCTTGCTCTTGCTGCATAGGTTATCGCTGGGCCACGCGCCCTCCATATAGACCGTATGGATAGCATATCCGGCCATCATTTCATTATTGATAGCTGATTTTGTGGACCACTGTCTTGGCCCTTCTGTTTTGGTAGCGGACAATGATTGGAGATGGATGGCCTGAGCGGATTCATGAGTGGTGCTGGCGCTTCCTTTCTGGATTTGCCCCGCTGTTTTCGCTCGGCGCAGAGTGCCTGATAGACTCTTGAAGAGATGGTGTCATGCTTTCTCTTTTAGGGCTGGGACACGTCCCTTTGTGGCATTGTTCGGACCGCTGTCTTCTTGATTCTGGCAGTCATGGCATTTTTCTGAACCCACTTAAGAAGTTCGAAGGAATTGCTGACTTTTATGGCCAACTCAGCAATCGTCACAGAGTAACCCTGCTCTTAGAACCTCACAAGATTCCACATGGCCGAAGTCCTGGCCCTCTTGTTGGCTCGATACCTAAGCCTCTTCTTCCTTAACTTTTCTGTCTTAAGCACTTGGCAGACTTCGGCTCCTCAGGAAGATACCGTAGACCGATTGACCGAGATCCCAGAGAAGATTCCTGCTCGTACAATTGTCAAGGGCACCATCTGAGCTTGCTGGAGCTTCTTTGTAGCCCCATTGGTGTTGACGGCCTTGCACCTAGTTGGAACAGTGGAGAGCCGTTCGAATATGGTTTTGCATTTGGGGTCGGATGCTCTGGCGGCTACGACGTTCGGCCTCTTGCCCTTCGAGGTTGGTTTGGCCGCCGCCAGAAGAGTGCTTCTAGCAAGGTAGATGATGCCCGAACCAAATTGACGGGGTGGCTCCTCCCATTGCCGGCTGAGACTGGCAGGGAGAACCACACGCGCATTGATCTTGACTACGTACGAGATCGGGTCGCGTCGGAAGCTGAATTCATCTTGGGAGACATCATCGTTGAAAGTTGATTGCTGCACTAAAGGAACATCACTTCAGTACAAACGTTGATATATATGTTAAATGAGTTCGCATGAACACTTGACCCGAGATATGGGAGGAGAGAAAGGGCCCATCGAGCATGCCGGAATCTGTAGGGTGCTTTTCGTCACCCCATTAAGATGAGAATACCCGTCGCTTGTCAGGCATATACAGATTCCCACTGCCTAAGGTAGACCGGGATTTATTAATTGTAGGGATCTGAATCTCTGGCAGCCGCGGAATAAGCTGCCGTTAATTACCCTTCACATTAGAGCGAAGGAACTTCCGATTGACGGGTCAACTAGTCATGCGAACTCAGTGTGCAGTGCGTGTGTGTTGTGTTTTGAAAGGGGTTTTGGATATATCGGGGGCCTCGCAGAGTTTACGAGGGTCCCGCTATTCGGATAGCGGGCTGAGGGTCAAGGGGGCTAGCAGCCCCCTTACGGGGTGCAGGACAGCGCCCTGTTAGAAAATTTTTCCTAACCGGGGACGTGTTTCTGGTGTGGAGTGCATGGAAAATGAGGGGTGAGGAGCGTCTTAAAGACGCGTGCATGGCACGTAGACACTAGGCGCCTGCGGGTCACGTGTCTGGCGCGTGGGCTCTAGGCGCCCGCGGGACACGTGCCTGGCGCGTGGGCGCTAGGCGCCCGCGGGTCATGTGCCAAGCGCATGAGCGCTCGGCGCCCGTGGGTCATGTGCCAGGCACATGGGCACTGGGCGTCCGTGGGTCATGTTCCAGGCGCATGGGTGCTGGGCACCCGTGGGTCACATGCCAGGCGCGTGGGGGCGCCCGTAGGTCACGTGCGCAGCACGCGACCGCTGGTCGCCAGCGGGTCACGTGTGCATCACGCGACCGATGAGCGATGAGAGCCCGCGGGTCGCGTGAGGCACGCGTGGGCGCTTAGTGCCCGTGGGTCACGTGCCCTGCATGCGACCGCTGGATGCCCTCGGGCCATGTTCGCGGCACGCGACTGCTAGAAACACCAGCGGGAAAAGGGGCTTAGCCCCTGGATTAGGAGTTGAACTCCCAAAGAGGCCTTGGAGTTGAACTCCTAACAGGAATTATGTATATATTTGGAGTTAAACTCCTAAAAAGTGGGTTGATTTATGGAGTTAAACTCCAACAGATCTTGAATGGAGTTAAACTCCTAGAAATCTTTGGATTTTCTTTTGAGCCTCGGATCTTCCTGGAATTGGATTTTTGGAGATGAGTGTCCTTCTTCTTCCTCTCTGTTTGCTGGATCTTGAGGAAAAAAGGGGAGGTGAGACTTAAAACCTTCCCTTTTAGGGATTTGATGGCAGATCCGAGCTCCCCTTCAAGGGTTTTATGGTGAAAAATTATTTATTTTTGAAAAAGGAAGGGTTAAACTCTTGATTTAATTCAAAAGAAAAGAAGAAGGGGTAGAACCTTGAGGAAGGAGGAGGAGGTACAAACCTAGATTTTTTTAGAGAGAAAAAGTTCCTATTGATTTTTCATCATGCTGCCTTTATAGGCTACACATTTTACATATAGCCCCTTGAGCTTTGCCAAATAGCACTTGTGCAACCCCATACCTTATGTGCTTATTTCTTTTTTGCACATAAGCCACGGGATTTACAAAATTTTGGCTTTCTGCCCACTTTACATATATTTATTTCTAAAAATTACATTTAGACTAATTTGTTGCCTCCTTTTTAGCATGGAGCCGGCCCCTTCCATGCTTGGTCTTGACTTGGGCATGGGCTCGGGCCCACTTGACTTGGAGTTGACCTTGGTTTTGACTTGGTCAACTGGGGTATAATTTTTGACCCGAACACTCATCATGTGGGCGCTGAACAAAAGTGCATAGCACTCCGTAAACAGTCAAAAGGGCTGAGTGCTCAGTGCTCATTGGGCAGCGCCCATGACTGATTACTTCACATGTCATATATTTGAGCGTCAGAGGTCAAATAAGTGCTTAGTACTTCTCCATGAAAGGAAAAGGGGGCTGAACAAATAGAGCCCAAATAAGTTCCTAACACTTTTAAAATAAAATAAAAGATTAAGCAGACCAAGCTCCAAATTGGCTAGGCCTCTGAAGTCTTTCCTGCAGCCGAGCCCAAATGCTCTGTTATTGAATCTGAAATAAAAATGATCTTCAAAATCTTGCTAAGTTGACCTTAGTCTCAAATTGGACTAACGTATCCTTAGTCAAAAACAAATTGAGCCCCAAATGCTCATATATATTTAAGTTGATCTTAATCTCAAACTAGATTAACTGTCCTTAAATAAAACCAAGCCCAAATCTAAAAATACACGGATTTGGACTAATCCGCGCCTTATAGGCGATGACATAAATTATTCTCCATTTACAATCCACGGGCAACCAAAACCAAAACAAAACATACACACGACACGAAGTGAACTGCCGGGGCATGAGAAAGTGGTTATCGCAATGCGGTAACGTAATTAACTGTAGGGGCTTGCGCCTGCAGGGAAGAGCGTCCCCATAATCAAAAACCCCTCATTAAACTAGGGGAAATCTAACGTAGTCCGCTACAACGGCCGCATCCATCTAAACCTCCGATATATGGTGTCATAAATCAACTTGGTATCTTCGGAGAAGTGGAAAAATAAATTCAAATAGCATCTGCCCCTAAATTCAGGTAAGACGATCCATCCCGGTTCATCTCCGTTTTCAGTGGTAAACAGACTCTATCATATCTTCCGAAGATATATCTGTTAGCATGAGAACCCTGCGGCTTTGCATAATAATCTTTACGTCATCGAGGTCGTCATCAGCCAGTTCCTTAGCCAATTTTGCCAACGCGTCCGCCTTGCTCTTTTCTGCACGCGGTATACTCTCCAGGATGTAGGAAGGGATTTGTGTCAGCAGTTGCCGCACTCTTTCGCCATATTTTATCAGCTCTGGTTTACAAATCTGATAGTCTCCATTTACTTTGCTAACGATCAACTGGGAGTCTCCATATATGAGGAGGTCTTTGATTTCCAGATCTATAGAGATCTCGAGACCTACTATCAAAGTTTCATATTCAGCTTCGTTGTTAGTCCTTAGCTCCATTAAGGAAAGGGCATAACGCAATATCCCTCATTGTGGTGTCACGAAGATAAGGCCCACCCCGACTTTGATTATGGCGGCGTTTTGCTTTCGCGTTTTCATGGAAGATGCTCTATCGAAGTAGAGTTCCCATTGGGAATCATTTTCTTCCTTCTCTTCTTCGAATGTGTCGAACACATGTTCATCCGGCAACTCGCAATTTAAGGGAGGTCGGCTGGTATCAAATGCTCCGCGAGAAAGTCAGCAATGGCCTGGCCTTCCACTGCTTTGAGGGGTCGATACATTATCGAGAACTCCATCAGAAGGAGGGCCTATTTGGCAAGCCTTTCTATTAGTACGGCCCTTGACATCAGATATTTGAGAGGATCCACCTTTGATATGAGATGTACCTCATATGCCGAGGCGTAATGTCTGATCTTCGTTATCATGAAGATCAGTTCCAGGCAATACTTTTCGATGGGGGAGCAGTTGTTTTCTGCCCCTAGGAGAACTCGACTCAAATAGTACAGAGCTATCTCCTTTCCTTGATCGTTCTCTTGTGCCCATAGCACGCCTAGAGAACCTTCAAGGGTTGTCGTATATAGGATAAGGGGGTTTTCCTTAACCGGAGCAGTCAATACTGGCAGATTTTGCAGGTATTGCTTGATTTCATCTAGTGCATTTTTGCACTTTTGATTCCAAACGAACAGGGTCCCCTTCTTCATCAAATGACTGTAGGGACGGCATTTCCCGGAGAGGTTGGCTATGAACTGCCGGATATATGCGAGCTTTCCTTGAAGAGATCGCAATTGTTTGAGAGTTCTTGGCGTGGGCATTTCCATAATCGCCTTGATCTTCAAAGGATCAATTTCGATACCCCGGTGCCGAATGATAAATCCTAGGATTTTTCCTGAGGAGACTCCAAACGCACATTTTAGAGGATTCATCTTCAGATTATACTTCCGAAGACGTCGGAACACTATTTTTAGATGTTCCCAATGCTCCTCGTGAGATCTACTATTTACCACAAGGTTGTCAATATAGCATTCGAAAATCTTATGGATAAGGTCATCGAAGATCTTTGTTATGGCCCTTTGGTAGGTAGCGCCAGCATTTTTTAAACCAAAAGGTATCACCTTTTAGCAGAATATGCCCAGCGGGGTCCTAAAGGTGGTATGTCTTTATTCTTCAGGATGCATTTTTATTTGATTGTATCCTGAAGATCCATCCATGAAGGAGAAGACCTTATGAGTAGACGTGTTATCGATCATCAGCTCAGTAACAAGTACTGGGAAGTCATCCTTCGGGGAAGCTTTGTTGAGGTCCCGAAACTCCACGCAGACGCGCACCGTCCCATTCTTCTTCATCACCAGAACTATGTTAGCGATCCAGTCAGGATATTGAACTTCTTGGATGAAGCCAGAGTCGATTAGTTTTTTGACTTCAACGTTGATACTCATATCAAGTTCGAGCCACATTTTTCTTGGCGCCAGTTTGACTGGCTTTATGTCCAGTGATATGGCCAGTTTGTGTACCGCCACTTTTGGATCTAGAACTGGCATCTCTGAATAGTTCCATGCGAAGAAGTTTTTATACTGCATGAGCATCCTTTAACGTAGCTACCTGTTTTTTAGATAGTAGCTCACTGATGAACGTTGGCCTCGGATCTTTTTCCGTCCCTAAGTCAATTTTCCTCAGGTTGTCTGCCGTAGTGTGTATCGCATCTTCCAGCTCTTTTGGCGCTGGTGGAAACTCTGAGATCACCTCATCCACGTCTTTTTGCAAAGCACGTGTGGAGGTCATCCATAATCTCGTGCCCTCCCTCTTTTGAGAGTGTTATCATATGGTAGGTACGGGTCCGCTTCCCTTTTCGTGGTTGAGCTGGTCCTATCTTCATGGTATAGATCCTCTTTGGCTCATGCTTTTGTAGCGGGATTACCCTCCAGCTGTTGAATAAAGCGAACCTGCTTTGCTGATACTGGTCTTCTATCCAATCTTTGAAAGTGAAGTAGTCTTCAAGTAGATGACCTATTACTCGGTGATAAGAGCAATAATCCGGATGATGGACCTCATTTATCTGTTCGGGATGCTGAGACTCCGGGAGCGTCATTATTTGATACTTCATGACAAGGCTGAATAATTTTCTTGTCTTGTCTTAGGGGAAAGAGTATTCCTGACCCATCTTCTGTATAAAGGACGGGTTCCAATTGACAT